>OU342522.1:40000-10040000 GCA_910589475.2 Bembecia ichneumoniformis
TTTTAACTTGCGGAGGAAAGGGCGCTCCCAGGGAAGAAGCCGTAAAGGCCCTCAGGAAAATAATCAACTTCAAAGATACCAAGTATACGGCCTCCAAGCTCACCAAACTATCCAACGGAAAAACTCGAGTAGAATTTGAAAATCAAGATAACTTAAATGATGCCATAGATCGAATCAACTCCGCCCCCCCATCCCTGGGCATTTCGGCCGAAACAGAAAGAAAAATCCGGCCAATGATAATCATCAAAGGCATCTCTAAAGACGTCCACAGGGAGGACTTAATCAACAACATCATGGAACAAAATGTAGAATTAGCCGATCTAACCAATGAAGACATCAAGCCCCGTTTCATTCGCAACAATCGCAACCCGAATCTATATAATGCAGTAATTTCCACTTCACCCAAAGCATGGCGAACCATTATCTCCCTGGGCAGGCTGCGAATCGACTTCCAGAGAGTCCATGTACAAGACTTCTCTCCTTTTATGCAATGCAGACGCTGCCAACAATTTGGACACACACAGGCGCGCTGTTCTGGCAGCAGCTTATGCGCACACTGTGGACAACACGACCACGAGCTAGCCTCATGCCCGGTTTCAACGGCGCCACCCATCTGTGGAAACTGCGTGACACATAACGCAAAATTTAAGACCAATAATGACACTAAACATTCCGTATTCAGTCAAAGTTGCCCCAGATACAGATCCATGTATAAAAAAATCACAGACAAAATTGACTATGGGCAGGAACCGTACTAACTCCGATTTTGACTTTAACTTAATTCAATGCAACCTGGATAAATCTATAGTGTCCTTCCACGAATTATGTACCACCTTTAATGATCCGGCTCTCAAAGTCGCTATTATCTCCGAACCATATGTAGGAAGTAGCAGCGTCGCCAGGGGCACGCCTACTGCCGAAGTCTTCCAGGCTCTTGGCCACAACGATCGCGTCAGAGCTGCCATTTATATCAAGAAACAATTCGCCACCAGCACCAAGGCGATACTTATGTCCCAACATTCCACACCCGATCTGGCAATAGTCAGGCTCACCCTCGGCAACCGCTCGCTGTTTATTGCGTCCGTCTATCTCCCTCCCCGGACCGACCCCACTCCCACTTTGGATGCCCTGGCGGCCTTTCTGGACGGTGTCAACAACCTGAACTGTATTATTGCGGGGGACTTCAACGGATGGCATCCCACATGGAATTACCGCGGGAGCAATAACACCAGGGGTGGCATCGTACACGCATTCATGAACGCGAGGGCCTTTTTGTGCATTAACTCTGGGGAACCCACCTTCCAAACAATCACCCACGGCCAAATCAGAACCAGCAGCATAGATCTCACCTTCGCCTCCGATAACATCGCCTCCCGTGTGACTGCATGGAGCACAGACCTTAATGCAGTCGCATCATCTGAACATCTCGCCATTAGATTCAAAGTCCATTCCAGCGCACCCCCCGACAACTCAGTACCAACCCAGTCAACCTTTCGCTACTCTACTGACCGAAAGTGCAATTGGGCTGGCTTCAAGGATACCTTAACTTCAATCTTTCACGAGTGGAACCTTACCACAACAAACATCAATGAATTGTCAACCTTTGATCTCGACGCACTAATACTTAAACTCACAGCGGGAATCAATCAAGCCGCTCGCGAGACCCTTCCGCGCCGAGGCACCGGTCGCGGCTCCCACTCATACCGCGCCCCATTCTGGACCCCTCAACTTGATAGGGAAAAAAGTGCCTTAGCCGCCTTACGCCGTCAAATACTCGCAGCCAGAGTAAACAACCTCCCCCCTGAACTAACTTACCCCCTCACGACCAAATTCAGGAAAGCCAAGGAACATTACAAAGAATTAATCTGGAAGGAATCCACCACCCACTTCAGGAAATTCTGCGAAGATCAAACTCCGGACAGCGTATGGACCATAACAAACCCGCTTATACACTCTGATGGACTACCTAGGAGACCCCCAGCGACCCTTCCCTCCCAGAACAACTATACTTCTGACGCCAAAGAAACTGCAAATTCACTCCTTGAGCACTTTTTCCCGGACGACCCGCCTGAGTGCGATTCCCCTGCCCAAGCAGCCATACGAGCCAAACTTGGTGACACCCCTTCTACTGGTAACGACCTTCCTTTCACCACTGGAGAGATACTGGAAGCTCTCCGAAGCATGTCTGCCAAGAAATCTCCCGGTCTTGACGGACTCACGGCGGACATCTGCTTAACTGCCACCGAGTGCTTTCCCGAACTCTTCACCGACATATACAACAGATGCCTCAGTCTGGGCCACTATCCAAGGAGTTGGAAGATGGCAGTTATTAAGATCATCCCCAAGCCAGGAGTAGACGGCACTCAGTCTCTAAAATCCCATCGCCCTATTGGCCTCATATGTGTATTTGGCAAACTATTAGAAAAACTCTTTGTTAACCGCCTCACTCATCATTTAGCCACCACCGACTGCCTCTCCCCTGCACAATATGGTTTTAAACGCCACACTTCTTCCCTCCATGCGCTTCACGACGCCATAAAATTCATTAAGCACAGTCGCGCCTCCGGATTATTATGTGTAGCCATCTCTCTGGATATCAAATCCGCTTTTAACCGGGCTTGGTGGCCTTCCATCCTCCAAAGGCTCAGGGATACCAACTGCCCAGCTAACATATTTAAGTTAATCGCTAACTATCTACAAAACCGCACTGTGTTCCTTGACTATGCGGGGGTCAGTGTCAGCAGAGACATGTCTAGAGGATGTGTTCAGGGATCTGCATGTGGACCGGCCCTTTGGAACCTGATACTGGACGAGCTCCTAAAGTTGAGACTCCCCAACGAATGCCGAATCCAAGCGTATGCCGACGATGTGCTGCTCCTAGTCACGGGCAAAGATGTCTCATCCCTACAGGAAACCGCCACCACTGCCTTAAACCACATCGCCGACTGGGGTGAGGGAGTCAAATTAGAATTCAATCCTAGCAAAACGCAGGCACTGGCGTTCTCACCCAAATCCGCCAGGGCCTATTTGCGCATGAGACACTGCCACATTCCCTTTACCCGACAATTTAGGCTTCTGGGGGTTATCATTGATAATCGTCTCAACTTTGGACCTCACGTCCAACACATTGTGACCAAAGCTAAGAGACTTTTCCAGCGACTTTGTCTCTTTGTGCGCCCCTCATGGGGCCTTCATCCGAAGAACATTTATACCATATACCAATACGCGATCGCTCCAATGATAACTTATGCTGCTGGTATATGGGGACAAGTCGTCAGAAGGACCATACACAAGAAGCGCCTGATTGAGCTGCAAAGGGGCTTCGCCATACGTACAATTCGTGCCTATCGCACCGTTTCGGCCAACGCAGCCCTGGCGCTGGCTTCTTTCCTACCACTCGACTTAGAAATCCTACGCGTTGCCGAAGCCGAGAGGACCCGCCTCGAAGGCACCACCAACTATCTACCAGGGGATTTGTTATTGGAGTCCCCCGCAAACATATCTGACCTACCACATCCGGCCTTACGAATATCCCCGACTTACAATGTAGCCACAAATTTGGACGAGATCGCAGCAATATGTCACCCCAACACCGTGCAAATTTACACTGACGGCAGTAAGAGAGAGAATGACACTGTCGGAGCCGCTGTAGTTATACCCGCAAATACCAATCCACTTTCCGTTACACTCGTACAAAAGTTTAAGCTGCACAGCGCGTGCACCGTATTCCAGGCGGAATTGTTCGCTATCTGGAAGGCGTGTCAGCTGGTTGTAGCCAATAATTACTCAGACGCCCTGATCTGTTCCGACTCTCTCTCTGCTTTACAAGCATTACAGCATCGCAGCAGCACTGGCCCCCTCATATTCCAGACACACAAAGCGATCACCCAACACGCGCCCACCGGCGTAATTCGTTTCTGCTGGGTCAAGGGTCATGCGGGGATCCCGGGCAATGATAGGGCCGACGTGGAGGCCGGCGCAGCTGCTGGCCTCAAAAAGACACCCGACTACCACCATTTCCCTTTATCTTATGTCAAAAGATTAGCCCGCACTCAAGTCAACAGTGAATGGGAGGGGCGCTACCAGGGGGCCCCACAAGGCAGCCATACACGTAGCATCTTTCCCACACTGCAGCACATCAGAGACTTTCTTTCTAAATCCGATACATCCTTTTTTCTTACACAATTTCTTACTGGTCATGGTGCGAACCGCGCCTACCTCCACAGGTTCAAAATCACACTCGTCGATTCCTGCCCTTGCGATGCATCAACCCCGCAGGACCCTTGGCATCTTTTCATCTCTTGCCCGCGCTTTGCTGTAAAACGCCTTCAGTTCTTCGCCAACTGTTCTTGGAACAAAGTAGACCCCTCCGACTTCACAGCGGTTGCACAAAAAAATAGCCTGGTGAATTCAGCGGTCATGCTTATCGAATATATTTACAGAAGTTTAAAAACATTTAATGCCACCTAATGTAGGCAAACGGCGGCAACTAACTAGCTGCATGCTCCACACTAATCCACACTAATCTACATAATCTTCCAAACTAAATTACACAATCAGCTGATCTTGCGATCGGCGGCAGCCAGCAACCGGCTGCACCCACCCACCCACCCTCTACATTGTCTCGCATAATCATCTGATCCTACGATCAACTGATCCTACACAATCAACCGATCTCACGACCAGTAACAGCCAGCAACTGGCTGCACCTTCCACACCAATTTACACAATCAGCTGTTCCTACGATCGGCTGCATACCGGCTGCACCCCCAACACTAATTTACATAAAGCTGATCTCACGACCGGTGACAGCCGGCAGCTGGCTGCACCCTCCAAAACCAATTTACATAATCAGCTGATCCTACGACTGGTTGCAACCGGCTGCTCACTCCACACTAGTTTACATAATCAGCTGATCTCGCGATCGGCGGCGACCAGCAAACCGACTGCACCCACCCTCCCGACTAATTTACAGTCAGCTGATCTCACGATCAATAGCAACCAGCAACCGGCTGCACCCTCCACACTAATTTACATAATCAACTGGACTCGCGACCAGTGACACAAACAGCTGATCCTACACTAATTTACATAACCAGCTGATTCCACGATCGGTTGCAACCAACTGCACCCACCACACCAAATGCACAATCAACTGGACTCGCGACCAGTGACACAAACAGCTGATCCTACACTAATTTACATAATCAGCTGATCCTACGATTGGTTGCAACCGGCTGCACCTACCACACTAATCTACATAATCAGCTGATCTTACGACCAGTGACACAAACAGCTGATCCTACACTAATTTACACAATCAGCTGATCCCACGATTGGTGCAATCGGCTGCACCTACCACACTAACTTACATAATCAGCTGATCCTACGACCAGTGACACAAACAGCTGATCCTACACTAATTTACACAATCAGCTGATCCTACGATTGGTTGCAACCGGCTGCACCGACCACACTAACTTACATGATCAGCTGATCCTACGACCAGTGGCACAAACAGCTGATCCTACACTAATTTACATAATCAACTAATCCTACGATCGGATGCAACCGACTGCACCCATCACACCGATTTGCATGACCAGCTGATTTCGCGACCAGTGACATAAACAGCTGATCCTATACTAATTTACATAATCAGCCGATCCTTAGATCGGCTGCAACCGGCTGCACCCACACAAAAGTATATATACCTCGGCCCAGGCAATACCTGGTTCAGTATCAACCAGCATAGCCAAACGCAACATAGTGCTGCAACCAGCAACCGGCTGCACCCACCACACCAATTTGCATAATCAGCTGATCCCGCGATCAGTGACACAAACAGCTGATCCTACGATCGGATGCAACCGACTGCACCCACCACACCGATTTGCATAACCAGCTGCGGCTGCAACCAGCAACCGGCTGCACCCACACAAAAGTATATATACCTCGGCCCAGGCAATACCTGGTTCAGTATCAACCAGCATAGCCAAACGCAACATAGTGCTGCAACCAGCAACCGGCTGCACCCACCACACCAATTTGCATAATCAGCTGATCCCGCGATCAGTGACACAAACAGCTGATCCTACGATCGGATGCAACCGACTGCACCCACCACACCGATTTGCATAACCAGCTGCGACTTAAACAGCTGATCTCGCGACCAGTGACACAAACAGCTGATCCTACACTAATTTACATAATCAGCTGATTCTACGATCGGTTGCAACCAACCAACTGCACCCACCACACCAATTTGCACAATCAGCTGATCTCGCGATCAGTAACATAAACAGCTGATCCTACACTAATTTACATAATCAGCTGATCCCACGATCGGTTGCAACCAACTGCACCCACCACACCAATTTGCACAACCAGCTGATCTCGCGACCAGTGACACAAACAGCTGATCCCACACTAATTTACATAATCAGCTGATCCTACGATCAGTTGCAACCGGCTGCACCCACCACACCGATTTGCATAACCAGCCGATTTCGCGACCAGCGACACAAACAGCTGATCCTACACTAAATTCACATAATCAGCTGATCCTACGGTCGGCTGCAACCGGATGCATCTTTCACACTAATTTACATAAACAGCTAACCCTACGACTAACTACAGCCGGCCGCGCCCTACACCCCCCCCCCCACGCTAATTTACATAAACAGCTGATCCTACGACCAGCAGCAACCAACTGCACCCTCCACAACCAACCTACATTACCAGCTGATCCTCCAACCGGCCGTAACCGGCTGCACCTTCCACACTAATCTACATAATCAACTGACCCTACGAACAATAACTAAAACATAATGGGCCACGGGTGCGCTTGGATGTGTCCGGCCACGGGCTTATCTGAATACACCCGAGTACGGATGCGTCCGGACGCTTCCAAATGAACTCAACAAACGGTTCCTGCCCTCGTCACTAACTACAGTCGGCTGCACTCCACTGCACCCTGTAGGCTGCAGCTGCAGATATTGCAAAGTTAACTTCAGTTAATCCTAGTTAATCCTAGATAACCTTAGATATACCTAGAGTTATTTACATTATATAATTATACGTAAATTATTGACTACATTGTACTATACTTTGCTTAAGATTCAACAGCAACCTAAATAAATATTAAGCTGACCTCAGTTAATTCTAGATAGCCTTAAGATATACCTGGACCTGTTTACATTATATAAAATCTAACGCAACGATCATATGTAATACAATACACTAATTGCATTGTGCTGCATTTTGTTTAAGATCCAATAGAAACCTAAATAAATACTACGCTGATGTAAGTTAAGTCTAGATAGCCTTAAATATACCTAAACCTACTTATATTATATAAAATCCAACGCAACAACAACATGTAATATAACTTAATAATTACATTACGCTGTATTCTGCTTAAGATCTAATAGCAACTCAAATAATCATATGTAATATAATACACTAAGTGCATTGTGCTCTATTCTAAATAAATACTAAGCTAATGTCAGATAGCCTCAAGATATACCTAGACCTGCTTACATTATATAAAATCTAACGCAACAATCATATGTAATATATTCACCAATTGCATTGTGCTGTACTCTGCTTAAGATCCAATAGCAATTTAAATAAATACTAAACTGATGTAAGTTGATTCTAGATAGCCTTAAGACATACCTAGATTTACTAACCGACCATTGTCAAACAAACTAAACTTACAGACCCTGTTAAACATCTAACCTAGGGATGAAATGTATACAATAAGTTAATTTATAAGTCTAATTAAGTCTTCTTTTCTCTTCCTTCCTGAACTAACCCGACCTCTATCCTTATATAATAAGGAACCCTTCTCTTTACTTCCTTTCTGAATACATGTCCCTCTCGACATATATTCACTCTATCTATCCTTCTGTTCTCTTTTCTTACCAACCCCCTTGCTCGCAGCTCGAAGCAGCATTGGGGTTTATTTTTAAGCACAACCAAACTCTGCGTTAGCAATAAGGACAACAATGTGAATAACTGACAATATACTCCCCGCGGGGGCGGTGTACCCTCCGCGGGAAATCTTAAAAAAAAAAAAAAAAAAAAAAATAAACTAACCTAACCTAACCTAACCTAACCTAACCTAACCTAACCTAACCTAACCTAACCTAACCTAACCTAACCTAACCTAACCTAACCTAACCTAACCTAACCTAACCTAACCTAACCTAACCTAACCTAACCTAACCTAACCTAACCTAACCTAACCTAACCTAACCTAACCTAACCTAACCTAACCTAACCTAACCTAACCTAACCTAACCTAACCTAACCTAACCTAACCTAACCTAACCTAACCTAACCTAACCTAACCTAACCTAACCTAACCTAACCTAACCTAACCTAACCTAACCTAACCTAACCTAACCTAACCTAACCTAACCTAACCTAACCTAACCTAACCTAACCTAACCTAACCTAACCTAACCTAACCTAACCTAACCTAACCTAACCTAACCTAACCTAACCTAACCTAACCTAACCTAACCTAACCTAACCTAACCTAACCTAACCTAACCTAACCTAACCTAACCTAACCTAACCTAACCTAACCTAACCTAACCTAACCTAACCTAACCTAACCTAACCTAACCTAACCTAACCTAACCTCACCTAACCTAACCTAACCTAACCTAACCTAACCTAACCTAACCTAACCTAACCTAACCTAACCTAACCTAACCTAACCTAACCTAACCTAACCTAACCTAACCTAACCTAACCTAACCTAACCTAACCTAACCTAACCTAACCTAACCTAACCTAACCTAACCTAACCTAACCTAACCTAACCTAACCTAACCTAACCTAACCTAACCTAACCTAACCTAACCTAACCTAACCTAACCTAACCTAACCTAACCTAACCTAACCTAACCTAACCTAACCTAACCTAACCTAACCTAACCTAACCTAACCTTTTTTTTTTTTTTTTTTTTTTTTTGTCGAGGAGAAATCCATTTACGGATTCCCTACCGCTGGCTAGACGGTAGGGATATGTGGGACTCACCCAGTCAAGGGACTGGGTCCTACACCACTAAAACTCCCCGGTGTCTCCTTGCCCTTTGAGCGGGGTAGACCGGGTTCTGCCTAGGCAACAACTCCGACCCACCCCAGGGCAGCCTAGTCATTGCTGACTAGGCTTACTCCAATGGGGGATTGCCCGGAGGCACCCAGGCAATCCCCAGACGGGGGAGGACCTTGTGCAGGCACACATGGTGGCCGACCATGTGCGCAGGTCCTCGCCTAGGACATTTAAAGACGGGCTTCATACGCCCGCCTTCTCCTGCCCTGCCGCCTGCTTCGGAGGGGAGCCGCAGTGGGATCCTCCTCCCTCTCCTTCTCAGCTACCTCCTTCTGTGACATTACTGAATCACAGAAGGAGGCAACTGCTTTCCACTTTGCCGCACTCTCAATCATGGCTTCCGCCATAATTGAGAGTGTGATTTCTCCTGCGCCGAGGGCTCTTCTGAGTTCCCGTCGCTCATTCCGCCAGGCCGAACACTCCTTCAGCGTGTGCTCAGCTGTATCGTCCTGATTGTCGCAATGGTGACATCGCGGCGTTTCCTCCCTTTGGGCGATATGATGCAGATAATGACCGAAGCACCCATGCCCGGTCATTATCTGCACCATGTGAAATGTGAGGTCGCCTCTTCGGCGCCCCGTCCACTCCTTTAATATCGGGCGCAGCGCCTCGATCGTCCTGCGTCCGGCCACTGGGTTCTCCAGTTCCTCGCTCCAGTGTTCCAGAGCCCACCTCTTGGCTAGGGTCCGGGCACGTCGCACGTCCTCCTCAGTCGTTCTTCCTCCTCGTGCACGCGCTGCGGTCCGATGTTGGTAGACCTGGGCCAGCACCTTTGCGTCAATATCCCACGGGGTGGTGCCTGCAAGAACGCAGGCAGCCCCGTGGCTTACTGTGCGGTACGCACGTACCGCCCGGATCGCAATCGTTCTCTGAGGTCTCCTCAGCTGTGCCACAGTTCTTAAATTGAGGCATTCTGCCCAAACTGGAGCACCGTACATAGCCATCGACCTGATCACGCCGTGGTATAATCGACGGCAAGCCGAGTTGGGTCCTCCTAAGTTAGGCAGTAGCCGTCCGAGGGCTGCTGCAACCCTTGTCAATTTTGGGGCTAGGATCCGGAAGTGTTGGTCAAAGGTCCAACGGGGGTCCAGAGTTAGGCCTAGGTACTTAAAATGTAACTCGACCGGGATCCGGGCCCCCTCCACTTTGACAGTTAATCCCGGCTGGATTTTGCTGCGTGGGGCGTGAAAGCCCATGGCTCTGGTTTTATCCAGAGCCACCTTCAAGCCCAGGAGACGAATTCGGCGGACAACCAGCGAGCTGCAGACCGACGCTAGTCTGGCTGTATCCTCCCACGTCCTGGCTTTTGCCGCGACCAGGGTGTCATCGGCAAAGCACACGACCATTGTTCCGGGTGGGAGATTTCCTCTCAGAACCCAATTGTACCCCAGGTTCCAGAGTAGCGGCCCGAGGACCGCACCCTGGGGTACACCAACTTCCATTGGGTAACGGTGGACACGTCTGTCTGCACCCTCGTACAGGATCACCCTCCCCTGTAGGTAGTCATGGACAAGGGCACAGAGGTATGCCGGCACTCGATGGAACGCAAGGGCCGCCTTTATACATTCGTGGGGAAGGCTGTTGAACGCGTTGCGAATATCAAGTGACACCGCAACAACAACCTTCCCTTTGTTTGTGGCCTCCTCAGTCCAACCCTTGAGTAGTTTGACTGCATCCACCGTTGACCTCCCCGCCCGAAAACCGAATTGGCTCTCGTCCAGGTCTGGACCTTTTTCCCTGAGGTGCTCAACAATGCGGTGTGCGATGACCCTTTCCAGGGCCTTTCCAGAGTCATCAAGTAGAACTACCGGTCGATACCCGGACGGCGAGTCAGCAGGGCGACCCTCCTTGCGGATCAGGCAGAGCCGACGCACCTTCCACCTGGCCGGGAATCGACCAGTGGCGATACTCGTGTTGAGCATTCCCCTAAACCTCTCTCCGAGTGGTCCTAGCGCGATTGCCAGCGCTTTGGCTGGGACCCCGTCAGGACCAGGTGCTGTTCTCTTCATTCGAGTTCTCTCCCTCACCACCTCAAATTCAAGATCCGTCACGGGAGGGCCTACTGCATCCGTCTCTGCATTAGCCTCCATATTCCCCATCCTCGGAGGATCAAAGTGGCGAGCCCTCGGGAAGAGAGTCCCCAGAACCTCCCTGAGTAATCCCGGGTCTAGATTGGCTGTGGAGGGAGTCAGGCCTAGCTTTCCTACCACAGTCCTGTATGGTCTTCCCCATGGGTCAGCATCCAATTTGGCCAGCAAACGCTCATGGGCTTCTTCTTTCGCCCTGCAGATTCCTTTCTGCAGGGCTTTATGTGCCTGTCTATACGCCTGACGAAGCTCGGCTTCTTCATCAGGCGTCCGTCTTGTCCTTCTCCTGCGACAGCGCAGCAGGGCGCGTCTGGCCGCTAAGCATGATGAGCGCAGGGAGCTAATCTCCTGCGCCCACCAGTGTACCCTCTTCCAACGGGGAGGAGGACGCCAAAGGGGCATGGATGAGCAGCAGACGGCCCTAAGGTCATCCGCAAAATGCTCGGCAAGCCCATCAGCATCCCCTGCGAGGTGAGGCGGGACCGCCGACCACTCTCTAATCATTGCCGCCTCTTCGGCAATTTCCGGTCGGATTTTGTTAATTGCCCACCTTGGAAAGGCGGCAATGGAATTGTGCTCCGGTTGGTATCGTGACGCCATGGAGACCTCATACCGGACATACAAATGATCCGATAGGGTCTCCACCTCTTCTTCAACCCGCCAGTCCCGAATCTGGGCTGCAAGTACGCCTGTGGCGAAGGAAACGTCCACGATGGACGTCCCTTGCCACCGGACGCATGTGGGTTTCGAGCCGCGATTCAACACTTGAAGTCCTAGGCTGAGGGCCCAAAGCTCCAGTATTCCTCCTCTCAAGTCTGTGCTGGGGGAACCCCACGCCGTAGATTTAGCGTTTAGGTCCCCAGCAATTATCACCTGGAGAGGGGCTGCCCGTCTAACCACCCCCTCAATCACAGCCAGAAAGGATTCGAATTCCGCCCGACTGCGGTTGGGGGAGAAGTAGGTTGAAACAACCACTATACGCCCCCAGTTGCCTGCAACGAATCCACGACCTTTTTCCCTAAGGGAAAGAGAGGGAGTCGCATCTGCGGGTCTCCTTACCAGCGCTGCAGAACCGTCCACAGCCCCAATCCAGTTGGGGTTATTAGGAACGTAGTATGGTTCCGCCACAATCGCAAGCGGGATATCCCACTCCGCCATGGACTGACACAGGAGGTCCTGTGCCCCGGCGGAGTGGTTTATGTTCGCCTGAAGTATATTACCGTTGGAGCTAATGGGCATTAATTAGGTCCATTGGTTCCTCCCTGGCAGGCTTGTTACTAGAAGCCGATTTGACCGGTCCCGAACGACCCCTCGTCGGGGGGGGATTACAGCTTAAGCCCCCCATCCTGTGTCTTGCCGGGAGTCCAGCCTCTGTGCACACATCGCACTTCAGCTCCTCCTCGCATGCGTTGGCCATGTGCCCTTCCGCACCACAGCGGCGGCACATTCTGCTGCGATCTTTGCTAGACGGGCATTTGATGACTGGGTGGCCTAGCCCCATGCACCTATAACACCGCATTTGCCGTTGGTCCAACAGTTGGACGGAGGCAGAACTCCATCCAACTGAGAGACGACCAGTTTCCGCCAATTTCCCCGCGGCCTCCACCGGGCACGAGGCAAAGGCCGAGCCCACCCCTCTACTTCCAACATGGACTGTGCTAACTCGAATGTGCTCAGAGGGGCACCCTGAGCTCAATACCAGCGCGGCCTTCAGATCATCAGCTGACACGGAGTCGTCAAGACCGCTGACTCTAATGTCAGCCGTTTTAACCGGCCGCGTGACCTTGGCTGCATCTCCAAGGACTGCTCCAATTTTGACAGCCAATTGATCTGCCTGCGATGCCGTCGTTTCTTTGGGGAGCTCGATAATTCGCGCTCCTGTTACCCCTGTCCGGAATTTAGCCGGACCTATTCCTAATTCGTCTAGTGACACCGATTCCTTTGCTTTCTTTATGGCATCTTTGTAGGTGATGCCTTTCTCCGCTGCCTCCGGATTCAGTGCCACCACCACCGCCAGGCTTTTTGGCTTCTTAGGGAGCTTCTGGGTGATAGTTTTTCTCTTGTTGGGTGCTTGGGGAGCAGGTGCCTTTGTAGTGGAAGCCTTTTTCTTGCTCCTTACTTCAGTCCATCCTTCGTCAATACCAGAAGGCGCTTCTTTTTCTTTATTAGCCAGTGCTTGAGTCCTGCTTGGTTCACCTCCCGTTTTCTTGGTGGCTCTCCATGCTTTCGGCAGATTAGCTGGTGGAGCTAGCGTGGAGCCCGTTTCGTGTTGGGCAGGAATTGTCTTACCCTCCAATCTCTTCCTGTCCGCGGCGAGCGGTGGTCTATGCCGCTGTGCCGGGAGTAGCCTACCGTCTGCCTCCAGGCTGTCCAGGCGTGCAGATACCACCGCACCGATATGGGCTGTAAGATCTACCTGCATAGAGGCAAGGGCATCAAGCAAGTCAGCTCTGGTTAGCACCTGCGTGGGTCCCATCATCGCGGGTGTTTCTTCGGCCTGCACCGTTTCCTTAAGGGTATTCTCTGGCCGAGACCTTTCTGAGAATGCCCGCCGAGTCGCCATTAACTCTTTTGTATTTGCCTCCAGTTGCTCTCGAAGGCGCTTGTTGTCCGCTCTAAGTCGGCGCTCCTCGCTGGTGGTCTTCCGTTTTGCCATTGCGTGGATCACTTCTAGAAGTGACTGAATGGCATTATTTATATCTCGATGGAGGGTTCCTTTGAGATTACCCGATTTGCGGGCCACCTCCGTGATGATTTGGGCATTTGCTTCCGCCTTCTTTGTGAGTGTGTCTAATGAACCAGTAGACGACACTGCCGAGCCGTAGTCTGCCTCAGAGTCCGACACAAAGGAGTCGTATTCCGACTCATTATTTTTCAACTCGCGGTTGGCCCGCGAGTTACCAATGTAATGGCCGTGAGCTTTCCCACGGCCTTTTCCTGATTTAGGAATTTTTGGGGGAACTTCGGCTTCTTCAATTCCCTCTACATCCGACGAGTCCGCCAATGATTCAACAAAGAATTTGTTGGGGCGTTTCAGGGAGGATTGGGACGAGCTTTTAGACATAGCTCCAGTCGCCGCACTGAGCCTCCGCGACTCCGCACGCGTTACCGCCCTAGAATAGAGCAGCTTGTGCTGCTCTTTCTTTGGTGGGTCCTGCCCACTATCCTCACCGCCTTCCGACATGGACCAATTTATGGCCCTGCCAACAATAGAATTGGTTGGGGAGTCCACCCTTATAAGGGGGGACGACGACGACGTGACAAAACTAGAATTTATCAGAAAAAACAAAAGATTTTGACAAAAACGAGAAAAACAACAATTAAAATTGAATGACAGTGGATATCAGCGAATGTTGCGGATCGCCCTGTAGAGCCAAGAGAACGGCTTCATACAGTGCAATCCGCGACAAAATCCGATAGAAAATGGAGGAACGGCAGCAGATTAAAGGTTTACCACAAAAAGAGAAAAACTTTAATAACACCTACAATTTTGATCAAACACCAAGAGTCAACTATCCTGCAGTGGCCCTGAAAAGGGCCCTTTCGAACTGCAGGGGTTAACGAAGGAAAAACCAAGAAAATTTTCAAAACAAAAATTTCAAAAAACACATTAAATTCCGTAATTCGTAAACGAATGGCAGAAACCACATCATTTAACCCACCAAAATGAAGGGCTCGGCGAGGCGCAACTTTTCCTCATACACTCCGTAGAGATCCGAGCTAAAAATTGCCAACCTAACCTAACCTAGAACCTAACCTAACCTAACCTAACCTAACCTAACCTAACCTAACCTAACCTAACCTAACCTAACCTAACCTAACCTAACCTAACCTAACCTAACCTAACCTAACCTAACCTAACCTAACCTAACCTAACCTAACCTAACCTAACCCAACTATAGTCCGACCCAGCTATACACTAACCTAATCTAATTCAACCTAAGTCGCTCGCAACCTGGATTTTTCTGCCATCACCAGACGAATCTGACGGTTTATACCCCACGTCTACTGAGGCATATTTGTGTCTTGCAATGTCCTTTATATGAATCCGTTTGAATTTTTGCTCTAACGTTAAAAAAAATGGCGACCTTGACTGTTAAAAAAAAAAAAAAAAAAAACCGCATGTCTATTCATTCATACTATCCTCGCGCTGCGCTCTCAGTGGATTGCGGAATTTAGAAAAGTTTGGTTCGGTATGTAATATTAAGTAATTATGTATCCAGTTATGTATTGACACGACAAAAATTTTATATATTTAAATTTATACGTTTAAAAGATTCGACTCCAGTCGTGCTAGCGCTGCTATGCTGTCTCGTAGTCGTATTGAAATCATTTCAGCATTAACATTTTTAACGTTCTTAGAACGATAAGCGATAACATTTAAATAAACATTTTAACGAAATATAAATATTCATTTAGTAATTAATTGATTTATTTGAAGTAGTTTTGTATTATTACTTATTACGTGTATTTGATGATTTTTAAAAAATAAGTGGGTGATCTCATTATCGGCTCTAACTGAAATCCAGCGTCATTTATATATGTCTTTTCTGTGTATCTCTTTATATTTCTGTCATATTTATAATAGTTTACAGACATTGTGGAGTGGATTACGCGGGCTAATAAGGGACGGAGAATAAAAACAGCTAGAGGAGACAGCAATATTTGTATGTATGGTTACAAAGGTTGCCCTTATAGAACTTGTATCTGACCTCAGCAGTTCAGCTTTTTGGCTGCGCGTTGAGGAACACCGCGTCATATTTACAGTGATAATGAAGCTTTTTGAACCAGAAGTTAGAAGGAATGCATAAAATAATCAAACTTCAGTCAGCATATCATTGTTCACACTCGACAGGGCTGAACAGTGGCTGATATCTCCAGGCGCGTGATCACAAACCATTTATAATTTACTCTTAAATAAGTCGAAATTGTTTATTAAAATTTATAATTTTAATGTTATGTTCTATATCGGCCTCTCAATCAAACGGACACCAGCACCAGCAGCCTATAAATAAATAGCGACACCTCATCCATTTTCATTTATTGTACGGAAGCAATTATTATTAAGGCTAATATTATTTTGCCTGTATTTCATGTAAATTTGTGCATTTAGAAATTAATTGTGAATGTTGTATTACAATGTGTTTTTGGCATTTGTAAAGCTTCACTTTCTGATAAAATTCCCAGATATTATTGCTGCCACGACTCTCGAGCCAATGTTGTTCGAGTCGAGAAGACATAAAGAGTAACAGATATAAAGTTTGTTTCTCTCTTTTAACTATCTGAATCTAAATTGAATTCATTTAAAATTCAGTTAAGTAATGACCGCTTATCTTTTAATCCATTGTTCCAGGTTTTTCTTGGGTTCTTTCCTTTATTGCTGGTGCACAGAAGCCCCAAAAAAAAAAAAAAAAATTTACAATGGCAATGTAAACAGAAGTGGCCATTAGTAATAATTAATTAATAAGAACAAGAAATAAAGTCTTTATTATAAGAGTATGTGTCATGGAGTACACTCTTAAGATGGTGTTACATTAATTTTTTGGCCTATGGCAACTCACAGTCCAGTTGGAGTTTATATGCTTTTCGTCGTCGTTGCGGTTTGAAGACAACAGTCCAAACGGGTTTCTTCGCTTGAACAAAGTTGATGTCCAAGAAGTTATCATGTCCATTTTCGTTTTTAGAAAACCTCGCCATTGTGCTGACTTGTGCTAGGCTTGTGCTACGTTGTGCCGTAAACCGTTTTCGATTATCTCAAAAAACGGAGCAGCAATGAGAAAAAACCGTTTTTTGTACCAGCATGACGATTTTGTTTTTTCGAAAATGTGCGGAATGTGCCGGAATGTGCTAGACTTTTGCTACAATGTGCCGTAAACCGTTTTCGATTATCTCAATAAATGGAGCGGCAATGAGAAAAAACATTTTTTTCGTCAGCATGACCATTTTGTTTTTTCGAAAATATGCTGAATGTGCCGGAATGTGCTAGACTTGTGCTGCAATGTGCCGTAAACCGTTTTCGATTATCTCAATAAATGGAGCTGCAATGAGAAAAAACATTTTTTTCGTCAGCATGACCATTTTGTTTTTTCGAAAATATGCTGAATGTGCCGGAATGTGCTAGACTTGTGCTGCAATATGCCGTAAACCGTTTTCGATTATCTCAATAAATGGAGCGGCAATGAGGAAAAACATTTTTTGCGTCAGCATGACCATTTTGTTTTTTCGAAAATATGCGGAATGTGGCGGAATATGCTAGACTTGTGCTGCAATGTGCCGTAAACCGTTTTCAATTATCTCAATAAATGGAGCGGCAATGAGGAAAAACATTTTTTGCGTCAGCATGACCATTTTGTTTTTTCGAAAATATGCGGAGTGTGACGGAATGTGCTAGACTTGTGCTGCAATGTGCCGTAAACCGTTTTCGATTATCTCAATAAATGGAGCGGCAATGAGAAAAAACATTTTTTGCGTCAGCATGACCATTTTGTTTTATCGAAAATATGCGGAATGTGACGAAATGTGCTAGACTTGTGCTGCAATGTGCCGTAAACCGTTTTCGATTATCTCAATAAATGGAGCGGCAATGAGAAAAAACATTTTTTGCGTCAGCATGACCATTTTGTTTTTTCGAAAATATGCGGAGTGTGACGGAATGTGCTAGACTTGTGCTGCAATGTGCCGTAAACCGTTTTCGATTATCTCAATAAATGGAGCGGCAATGAGAAAAAACATTTTTTGCGTCAGCATGACCATTTTGTTTTTTCGAAAATATGCGGAGTGTGACGGAATGTGCTAGACTTGTGCTGCAATGTGCCGTAAACCGTTTTCGATTATCTCAATAAATGGAGCGGCAATGAGAAAAAACATTTTTTGCGTCAGCATGACCATTTTGTTTTTTCGAAAATATGCGGAGTGTGACGGAATGTGCTAGACTTGTGCTGCAATGTGCCGTAAACCGTTTTCGATTATCTCAATAAATGGAGCGGCAATGAGAAAAAACATTTTTTGCGTCAGCATGACCATTTTGTTTTATCGAAAATATGCGGAATGTGACGAAATGTGCTAGACTTGTGCTGCAATGTGCCGTAAACCGTTTTCGATTATCTCAATAAATGGAGCGGCAATGAGAAAAAACATTTTTTGCGTCAGCATGACCATTTTGTTTTATCGAAAATATGCGGAGTGTGACGGAATGTGCTAGACTTGTGCTGCAATGTGCCGTAAACCGTTTTCGATTATCTCAATAAATGGAGCGGCAATGAGAAAAAACATTTTTTGCGTCAGCATGACCATTTTGTTTTTTCGAAAATATGCGGAGTGTGACGGAATGTGCTAGACTTGTGCTGCAATGTGCCGTAAACCGTTTTCGATTATCTCAATAAATGGAGCGGCAATGAGAAAAAACATTTTTTGCGTCAGCATGACCATTTTGTTTTTTCGAAAATATGCGGAGTGTGACGGAATGTGCTAGACTTGTGCTGCAATGTGCCGTAAACCGTTTTCGATTATCTCAATAAATGGAGCGGCAATGAGAAAAAACATTTTTTGCGTCAGCATGACCATTTTGTTTTTTCGAAAATATGCGGAGTGTGACGGAATGTGCTAGACTTGTGCTGCAATGTGCCGTAAACCGTTTTCGATTATCTCAATAAATGGAGCGGCAATGAGAAAAAACATTTTTTGCGTCAGCATGACCATTTTGTTTTTTCGAAAATATGCGGAGTTTGACGGAATGTGCTAGACTTGTGCTGCAATGTGCCGTAAACCGTTTTCGATTATCTCAATAAATGGAGCGGCAATGAGAAAAAACATTTTTTGCGTCAGCATGACCATTTTGTTTTATCGAAAATATGCGGAATGTGACGAAATGTGCTAGACTTGTGCTGCAATGTGCCGTAAACCGTTTTCGATTATCTCAATAAATGGAGCGGCAATGAGAAAAAACATTTTTTGCGTCAGCATGACCATTTTGTTTTATCGAAAATATGCGGAATGTGACGAAATGTGCTAGACTTGTGCTGCAATGTGCCGTAAACTGTTTTCAATTATCTGAAAAATCTGAGCCGTAATTTAAATCTTCGGGATCCTCCGTCAACGAACACAAAGGTCTACTATTTAAACAAGCTTCCACTTGACACAGTAAGATTGAAAATTGTTCATAGGTGAGTTTTTTTTCCCCGAGTACTCTTTTTAAATGGTGCTTCATTGACTTAACAGCAGCCTCCCTCAAGCCGCCGGCGGAGGGCCACAAGGGAGCGTTAAAGTGTCACTTTATTTCCAGTTGTTCTAGTTCCTTGAAAAATTCTGGTGATAGATGTTCTGGTGAAGTTAGATAGTTAAAGTAAAATAGCTGTAGTTAATAGTTGAAGTTAAATTATTGCAGTTAAATAGCAGTTAAAAAATTGTAGTAGTTGAAAGTTGTTTGTTAATATAGAGATAATTGTATAATTGTTCACCTCCGCCGTAGGCACAGTATCGCCACGGGCACTAGTTCAGTTCGATTCTCAGCGCGTTTGCACCCTGTCACGTTATGTACGTTTTTCCTGTCTCAATGCGGCTGGAGAGACCCGCTTGTGGATACAAAGCACTAAGAACACTTGCTCGAAGGACCACAATGTCTCGGCCGCCCCATCTAATTATAGGTAGCGGCGGGACAGTTAGTTAGTTGATAGTTTATATTGTATATCGCACAGAAAGTTCACTTTAGTTTTTAAAAGGTTTATTTAGTCACACAGTTAGACAGTTAGTTGGTAGTTTAGAGCCTTGTCCGCACAGCGAGCCGTTCGTATCGAATCTAGTTCAAGACTATGACACTTACGCCTCGTCAGCGCACTGCGCATACTGATGTAACGATACATGCGCAAGCACGACCGGGCTGTTCGGCGGTAGCACCAAGACTGATTCGCGGCGTCAGTATTATATTTAATGTAAGTTTAATGAGTGAGTCAGATAGATTAGAAATGTTAGGTGTCATTAGAAAGGTTACTGAGCCAACGGAATGGGTAAACTCCATGGTTGTCACCAATAAACCGGATAAAAGCATTAGGATTTGTATTGATCCCCAGAATTTGAATAAAGCTATTATTAAGAGAGCGATATCAACTTTTGAAGAACTAGCGGCTAAAATGCCACAAGCAAAATATTTTTCAGTTCTTGATGCCTCTAAAGGATTTTATTTAGTAAAACTTTCTCCTAATAGTCAGTTACTTACAACATTTAAGAATTATTAAATGCTATTAAGAAGTACAATGATCATAGAAATAAGGGTTAAAGAACAGAAATTTTATAAAAATCTGCCGTCTGAGGAAAGTTGATAATGGCGGTCCGGTTACTTTTAGAAATAATTTAAAATACTTTGTGTTAAAGTTAATATCTAAATAAAATAAACTAATAACAAGTTAAAGTGTCTCATTTATGAAGACATCACACTCATTCATTTTTATTTTTTATTTAATTGTAGAATATACCAAAATTTAAAGTAATTTATATTTTATCACGTCGATGGCTCTCCTTCCGTGGCAAGGTTTCTTCTAGCCCAATTCTCCACAAGGTTCCTGGAACTTTTTTTATTCTTTTTACTTTGTATTTTTTTATATGTGCTATTTTTTGTATGTATAGGTATTGTGAACCTTTTTATTTAATAAATATCGGGGGGCACAGCAGTGCCAAGTCGTGCGCGAAGCAAAAGCAAACACTGCCGTACCATCCTTTACTGGAACCATTTCGCCGCATTTTCAGGCCCCTATTTGAGAACCTCTGGATAAGACCAGAACGCAGAAATTTTCGTCATCCAGTAAGCTATAATCACACACTTAAAATCCAAAATTTCAAGTCTGTAGGTCATTTAGTTCCGAAGTTAAGCGAAAGCAAAGTTTCACATTTTCGACACTCACTCACTCACTCATGATCATCAAAATAGAACTAGTACTTCCCATAAACTCAGAGAGCTGAAATTTGGTACAAAGTTAGGGTTTATTGGCCACATAAAGGGAAATCTATAAAAACTAGGATAATCGAAGATCTGGAGTACCTGGTGACCCTGATTAGAAAACACAAGAGCCCAACCAAACTATTAGAGATCGACATACCGCCTTTACAAAAAATATTCAACTTGGTGGGCCGCTTCATTTGATGTCAAAAATCGAAGGTCTGAAGTATCTGATGAAGAACCCTCAGCTGGTCTCAGCTGTATTAGAGATATGGTAATGCCCCCGTCTACTATTGGTACATAAAAAAATCGACTGTCATTGCAAAAATCCAGCGTAGTGGGACACATCTTCTAATTTAATCTTCTAGCCTATAGCGTCCCACTGCTGGGCGAATGCCTCCCCTTCTGCTTTTAATACGCATATAAATAAAATTAAAGGAAAACTCTGGATAAGACTTGACTGGCTTTTATACTTACAAGTTTACAAGAAGAAATAGTCGAACGATTAACTTTATTCTACTCGAACATTACACAAATTAAATAAACAAATTACACTAAAATATCAATTTCGCTCAAAATTTGGTCAAAATATAATGCATTGGACTAAGAGTGGCGGTGATACCCGCACACGTTGCTAGATGGCGCTAACTGCAAGGTCTAAGTCTAAAAAATGCCCTCATGGACATTGGCACCTCCATATTCTCTTGTGACCAAGCCTACCCATTGACGCTACCCGCTACCCATTGACGATGGAAAATTGCCACTTGGAAAACGTTGATTCAATAAGCAGTCAATTGTAGGCTTGATAAAGCTTCAACGGCCAAGTCACACAACATTAACTATAATAATAAAGAAATCGCAGTGAGGAACCTTAGAGTTAGCACGACTTTGTCTAGATTTCATTACTTTTTAGAGATAAACAAGCAGCTCCATCGAGACTTGGCTAGTTTTTTACAGAATGTTTTTGGTGGGATTGTTTTTACCAGTAGATATAGCACCTAATTTTTTTCCCCTTTTTTTATTGTCCGCCTCTCCGCATCACACCGCGGAAAAGGCGCAACAATGGGATCGTTAGATGAAGCGATAGTTATTAAATTATTTATATATTCCTTAAAAATCCTATTAAAGAAAAGTTTATGTCGATGATTGAATCATCTATCGGGAACAACTCCAGGGCGTTCTGGTCACACGTTAAAAATAAAACCAACTCATCGGCGAAGACTCCGCCGCCAGGACCGGAAGCGGGATTGTTGAGCTTTTTCAAATTATTTTCAGTCCACGTTTGCTGATTCGCAAGCCGATTACAACCGACGACTATAATATATCTAACATCGTTTCCCTCAGTCTGTAAGAAGTAATTCATGTACTAAAAACCCTCGATATATCCAAATCTGCAGGTCCAGATGCGATTCCTGCTGTAACGCCAGTGCTAAAAAAGGAAATAAATGTAGAAAACTACATATTATGTCTCTTCGCAGAAGTATATTACTTGAGCGATTGGTAGGTACACAATCAGATCTATGGTGCTTTTAAATGTTTGTTTAGTGAAGACCAGCATGGATTTCTCAAAAATCGGTCTACGAGATCTAACTTTATTCTGGTCACTGAAATATATATCTGAGGAAATGGAGAGTCACAATCGAGTAGACGAATCTAAACGTTTTGATCGTATAAACCAGTGAGCTGTTACTGGCATTCACGGGGACTTGTATCATAATTATAAGTATTCAAAATCGTACTCAGGCTTTGGTATTGCAAGGTTATATGGATAACTATCTCGTCCGTCGTTATTCACAGGGAGCGGCTTAACCTATAGTGTACTAACATGAGCCATCCATTTCCCAAACACGTCAGTGATTTGTCACTTATAAACAACTCTCGCTCGCTACGAAATAGTGCGCCAGTGTGTCAGTTTATTTCGAAATAAAACAAAAATACTTTCACAATGGCTCGTTCTATTCGGTGGTGTGGAAAAAACAGTAAAACATCGAACTTTAACAATAAATATTTAAGTTTTCAACTTATATTCATATTAACACGGCTCAAGATAACTATTTATAAGGTAGAAATGATTTTGTCTTATTTTAAGTTTGCGTAACGTGTCGCTGCCAAATAGTGCATTATGTATGACAATTAAATCATTTTCTTTTTGTTTATAAGATATACGCGGCGCCACGAAAGTCTAGTGCAGAAGTCAAAAATATATGGTGTCGTAGGAACCTAAGAGGGGTGCGGGGCGGGCGTGCATATCGTTTGAAAGCGTTGATTGGCTCCCCCACTCCCCCAGTCGCAGTTCGTCTCCCGCACCGATACGATGCCTCGCGAGCTTCCGGTGTACAGTCGCGTTCATTAAAATTACGTATAACTATTTTTAACTTTTAATATTTTACATTGTTTGTGATAAAACAGTACATATGCCTAGAATAAATACTATTTAGAAGACATGCACTATTGGATTTATTGACTCTCTGAAACAAATTAAAAGAATTCGAATTCTAATGAAGAAATTCGATACATTTTAAAATTTTATTACAAAAAAGAAAAAAAAGCAACGCAAGCCGCGAAAAAATTTGTCACGTTTATGGACCTAATGCAGTGTCAGTAAAAATAGCACAAGGTTGGTTTAAGCGTTTTCAATCCGGGAATTTTTATGTCAAAGTTGCACCTCTGGTCGCCCTGTTACGGATAAAATGGACGCCATTTTTGAAAAAGTGGAGCAAGATCGGCATATCAGTAGTTACGACATAGCTGAAGAACTAGGAATTGACCACAAAACGGTTTCGACCCATTTGAAAAAAAACTAGGTACACAACAAGCTCGATATTTGGGTGCCACACGAGCTCACTGAAAGAAACCTTATGAATCGTGTACTCATTTGCGATTCTTTATTGAGACGTAATTAAACCGAACCGTTTTTGAAGAGTTTGATGAAAAGTGGATCACGTACGACAAGAACATGCGAAAAAGCAATGGTCATAGGTCGGTCAGGCTTCAAAGACTATGCCAAAATCAGGGTTAATTCGCAATAAGGTGATGCTGTGTGCGTGGTGGGATTGGAAGGGCATTGTTCGTTATGAGCTTTTACCGCCGGGCAGAACCATCGATTCGGATCTCTACTGCCAATAAGTGATGAGATTAAAGCGAGAAGTTGAGAGAAAGCGGCCGGAATTGATCAATAGAAAGGGTGTGGTCCTTCATGACGACAACGCTAGACCACACAAATCTTTAGCCACTCGGCAAAAATTAAGAGTTATCCACCATATAGGCCTGACCTTGCACCCGTTTCGGTCTCTTCAGAATTCTTTAGGTAGTGTCCCAAAATTTCTACAGCTACGAGATCATGTCACTACCACAATTTTATCACTACCTACAAGATGGCAAAAAGTCATCGAACAAAATGGTACATATATACTGTAATAAAATAAATGTCTTGAGTTTTCATATGAAATGCGAAGAAACTTTTTCCCCGCCATATTAATAAATGATTTTTATTTAAAGACTCGTGGCGCCGCGCATAGTAAAATACGAACATATCTAAGATGTAATCAAATCGGGAATCTTCAATTATTCATTTGTAAATTATTTATAAATTAATTTTTGTATGAATGACAGTTGTGGCACAGTTAATAAAATGAAATAAAAAATATGTATTTAAATGTAAAAAATTACCTAATTCTCTTCTATATTGAAGTGTATATCATCGGCCTGCAAAGACCATCCGATGAATGTAAAAACATTAGGATAACAAGTTAGAAAGTTTTATTGAATTGTTCGTTTATTTTACGATAAACCGTTATTCAATAATAACGGTTTATTTTACGATAAACCGTTATTCAATAATAACGGCATGCTTTGTGAACAAACAGTACCTTCGATTATCCTATAAGAACCTGTAATAGCTACTTATAATAAAATAACTATGGATATTAAAAATAATCAATGGTATAAAAGATCAACGGACCTCCGAGCGGATTTAAATAGGTTCTTATGATAAGTGTTCTTATGCTATATACACAAGAAAGAAAAATATGTCTATCCACAGATACCTTTAATGCGATCGAGTCTTACAAAGGGTACACATTGTTCGGGATTTGGGTATTATATACGACGACCGTATCGTTTTTGATAAGCACATAGACACTGTTATATCTAAAGCCAATAAAGCCGTAGACTTCATGATGCGAACATGTGCTAATTTCAGCAATATCGAAACGCTAAAAATTTTATACTGTACCACCTAGAATATGCATCTCAAATATGGAGTCCGCAATATCAAACGTATATATCGCGTCTTGAGAGAAATTTCTTCAAAAAGCCATCAAAAATTGCAAGAATATACTCAAAGATGCAGGTGCTACCATTTTCTTCATCTGCAAAGGGTAAAATTGATTCAGCCGAATTACTACCGGAATCGGCCTGCTGCACATGTAGCTCTTAGTGAAATAAAAATTATAGGAAAAATGCGGATAGCTATAATTAGCTATAGTTAGATTTCCCTAAAATAAAATAAATAAATAAGAATACAATGAAGCGACGGAGAGAATAAATGTAGTCAAATTGAAATTGATATAATTTATAGAATATTATTTAAATTAATTACATAATATTTTGATCACTGTCGCACAGTCGAGTGTATTTCTAGACGGACGACGAAAGTAGAGACGACAAGCGGCAACGTTTTAAGTAGATTAAGAAGAGCGTATAACGTGTCACAAGACTTACAAGCGTCTCTAACGACATTGTACTTTGCTTCGGCGTAAGGCGACGGAGGGAACTATTTACAGAAGCGGTAAATGCGAAACACTGGCTCAGACGCGCTCGCCGGCGCCAGTGTCGGCGTGGGCTCAGACGCGGTGCGCGCGCGACAGCATAGGCGCCGTGTCGCCGTCGGCGAACGCGTCCGCCTCCGCGTCGGCGTCGGCGTCGGCGTCCAGCGAGCCGAGGCCGGCGGCGGTCCAGTCGCGCGCGCGCGGCGCGACCAGCCCGCACAGCCGCCAGCCGAACAGGTCGGCGCAGTTGTTGAGCGGGCCGCGCGAGAAGGGCGAGCGGCCTCCGCGCTCCTGGAAGTGGCGGTAGCGGCCGCGGTTCAGCTGCTCGTTGGTGGTCATGCCCAGGCACACCAGCAGGTACAGCTGGCAGCACGTCAGCACCGTCACCCAGAAGAGGTGGAAGGTCGCGTTGAGCATCACCCACGCCACCCACGCGTTGCACTGCGCCCAAAGCGCGAGGCGCTCGGGCAGCGGCGCGGTCGAGCGGCATTGGGCCGCGTAGTACTGCACGCCGCCCCACAGCATCCAGCAACACATGAGCAGCAGCGCGACCAGAAAGCCGATGAAGTAGCGGTGGTTGTTGGCGCCGATGCAATTGCCCACCCAGGGGCAGTGGTGGTCGAAGCGCGCCACGCAGCGGTTGCACACGGAGCAGTGCTTGGAGCGCAGCGGCCGCCGCACCAGGCACGCGGAGCAGAAGCGCGCCGGCTCGAACCCGCCGCCGCCCGAGCCGCTCTCCGACAGCGCCACGATGGTGCGGAAGCGCTCCTGCTTGCTGGCGGAGATGACGCCGGGGTCGCTGCGCCACGAGCGCAGGAACGTGTACCACAGCGCCGCCGAGCTGACCGCGAACAGCAGCGTGGCCCGCACGCCCACCGTGGGCGCCACGAACACGACCCACGTGATGTAGAACCACGCCTTGGTGGCCAGGTACACGCTCAGCGGGAACACGTTCTTCAGGTCGTCGTCGAAGAGCGCATTGGTGAGCAGGTGCACGAACGCCAACAGGCAGCCCAGCAGCAGTAGCTTGAGCGGGTAGGCCGCGTCCGTCTCCAGCACCAGCCCCGTCAAGTAGAAGGTCAGGAACGGGATCACCACCACCGACCACCAGCGAAACTTCTGCAACAATATGCCCTTAATTATGGTCGCATATTGGCTAAGCGACCATCCACACACACACAATTGTTGTTAGAGGGATTAACTTCCCTGATAAAGCGATGAGAACGATCGCTCGAGTGTCTTGCAGCATAATAGGTTGGGGAAAAGTTTCTTCGCATTTTATATGAATGCTCAAGACATTTTTTCCAAAGTTTATTTAATAGAATATTTCATTACAAGTGCGGAAAGGCTGTCATTGCAAAGAGTTCCGACAAATGTCTACCCGAGCCGAGGCGCAGCCGAAGGCGAGGGTTGACAGTCGGAACAAGTTGCAATGACGGTTCCGAACGTGTACTGAATGACTATTTTTAATACAGTTGCGAAAAAATGAAGCAATTTAATAAAACAAACTAAACTCGTAAATAAAATTTCTGGAAAATGGCGCCAACCGTAGAATATAAGCAGAGATTTTTTTTTTTCACCCATTCTGGTAGGCAAAGGAAACTATGCCCATACAGCCAAGTCTTCACTAGAATTTTTTTATTGATATGAAATGAAAATGAAATTCAATGAGATGAAATGAAATGAAACCTAACCTAACTCATTCGATCAAATCATTAAATCTGATATTGAAACAAATTAGTAGCTTCTTTTTAGAAATATATGTATTTGCATGAATCATAAAAACTTCTATGAATTTTTTTTAGTAAAAACTTCATGGTTGGTTTTTCTTTTTAATAGACATTATTTTGACAGTTGGGAAAGAGAACGCACGAGTTCGGGAAAGGTAAAAATAAAGCACAAGTATGTAATAGCCCACATCCCGAACGCTATACATCCCTGCAATACGCCACTTTTTGAGCAACTGTATTAAAAATTTAATTACAGTATATGTGCCATTTTGTTTGATGACTTTTTGCCATCTTACAGGTAGTGCTGTAGAACATGCTGTTGAAATTTCTGGACTTCTGATCAAAAAACGCAATAAGCAGTTTTGCGTTTTCACTAATGTATTGTAGCAAGCTTCCCGTAACATGTGACGTTTGTTTCGTCCCAATCGGTTTACAAACAAAAAAGTTACGCATTATTCCGAATAGCATGCGTACGAAGTCGCGGGCACAGCTAGTAAGAAATAAATATTGGTCAATTAAATGCACTCTATTAAAAGTAAGCCATGTTCGTCCGGTCCTTCGCGCCTCGCTCATTCTTTCGTAACAGTTCGTTCAATTTAGCTGAAGGTAATTTTTTTGACCAAAGGTGGCCGAAGCGGAACTAATAGATTGACGACGAGCCCGTTGGATGAGTGGTTAGGGTGCTTGCTTTAACGCTCTATTCTAAGGTTCCCGGGTTCGATTCCCGGCAGGGTCAACTTTGAAAAATCAACTTTTCAAATTTGGCTCTGGTCTGGATTTGGAAAGTAGGGGCAGGGCTCTGGTCTGGAATTAAAAAACCAATCATGATAAATAAAAAGGAAATAAATTATGTAACAGAGTATATGTAAATATCTGAGCCAGATAATTTTTCAAAGATCTTCAAGCCAGTCTTTCAAAGGTTTGACAGCAAAGGAACTGGATAGGATACCCTTCACTTGCAAAAAATACTAGAGTCTAACAAGACATTATGAAGTACAAAAATATGCCTATCAAATTAAAAGCAAAAGACATGATAATTCTGCCTGGCTTAACTTATGGTTGCCAAATGTGGACCTTAACTAAAAAACAGGAAGAAAAACTTAAAATGTGTCAGACAAAAGAAGTATTCCTTTTACAGTCTACCCCAAAGCTGTAGTATAGCTTAAAAAAGGAAAAACTAAAATGTAAAACAATTAACAGTGGTATTCTAAGGTAGCATAATACATAAATCCCCATAAAATAAAAGGGGATAGATGCATGTATGTTATAAGAGAGGGAACTCCTGGCACAGACTTATTTAAAGCATACAGTGACATCACAAAATGGGACAACAAGGCCACATACCTTGTCATACATTAACCTCCTAAGCATGCTTTTATGTGTTGTGGCAAGCGTATGCTCCTTTAGTTTGTCCACCACTTTGGCTCCAATCCACATGGAATCCGCATTAGTCTGCAGCATCACAAGCGGTGTCACTCCTCGTAGATTCGGAATGTCTAAGCTCGCATTGCCCTGCAAGGTGAAAATGTGCAATACAATGCATTAGCTGGTAAATTTAATGTGATCTTTTAAAATCTACTACACTTACGTAAAGGATCAAAGTAGACACGGCGGTAGCGTTTCTAGCGAGTATAGCCCAATGCAAGGCAGTGTTGCCGTGGGAATTGTCAGTGGGTCTTGTGGACGCTCCTAAAGTCAGAAGTAACCTTGTGGGGTCAACCGAGGTAACTTTCCAACAGGACCACATGAGGGGCGTCATGCCACCCGCATCCGGCGCGTCGGGGTCTACCCCGCGAGCCACCAGGTAGGCCACGACGGCCGTGTGGCCGAATTGTGCGGCCAAGTGCAAACATGCGCACCCCTCCGCGTCGCGCAGTGCGGGATCGGCGCCGGCGCGCATCAGTAACACGGTGGCCTCTAGGTGCCCTTGCCGGGTGGCCCAGTGCAATGGGGTCGATTGCAGTTCGCCTCCGATGGCATCCACTATCGCACCTTTCGCCAGCAGGTACTGGATTATCTCGCGTCTGTTGTTTATCGACGCCCAGTGAAGAAGCGTAACGGTCTCGTGGTCCGGCTGATTCACGTCCCATCCTGCCTCCACTAACTCTCTCACTCGCGCAAAAGCGCCGTACTGTGTGGCCTTAACGATATCGAAACCGCTGTAATCGCGTTCTACGGGTGCGGCGGGTTGTTCGCGGGCCAGGAGGCCGTCGCATTCCACTTGGCTCTTGCCGCACTGACCGGTAGCGGCCGCTCCGCATGTACTATCATACATACTCTAACTGGCACTTTTAAAGCATTATGTTAATTCAAGGTGTAAGAGATAAACAAATCGCGTATTCTCCTATCGTAACACTCCATTCCATTGTTACGTTAGAGACGGGAATACGACAGAATGGCCGTCGTTCGCTCGTTCATACGCTTATTGTAAATCTGACCATATGCATTTGGTAACGTTTAGGTAGATCGTAATCAATATACACCAAAGTAATTAATAAAACGAAGAACGAAAATGATTAAAAAACACACATATCATATCGTGCATCTAACTATATCAAAATCAATCAATTGTCATTTCACAAATTGAACTTGTGTCAATGTCAATCATATTACTAAACGTCAACTCGACATATGACATTTGCTCACTTGGTTATTAGGGAGGCACCCTATTTTTTTTTATGATTTTTTTATAGAGCGGCACAAACTAAATAGTATAAAGGTAGAGGAAAAGTATAACTGGGGTAGAGGTAAGGAGAACCGTCTCTGTGTATCAAAAAGTATCCATTGAAAAGCGTAAAATTAAAGTGATGTTACTGAAGCAGCAGGGTAAGAAAGCGCCAAAAAATATTAGAGTAACATAGAGAACTAAAAAAGAAAAGAAAAACTTCCGCTTTGTTATGGTGCACTTTTCAAAAATAGAACGTAAAATAGAAAAACAGTAAACAACAAAATAATGTTATGACTCACCATGGAACGTTCTAGAAAAGCGTTGCCATCTGCTAAAAGTTCCCGAAAGTTCCACCCTAGAATAGAAGTCGCCCCACTCTGCGGTTATTGTCAAGGGAAATTGATCCTTATGCACACAACATACAGCTCACATTCAACAGAAATAGCGTTCCCGAACTTTCAACGATCTTGTTTACAATACGTGTTACTTGTTTACCTACTTGTATTTGTTTGTTGTTCGTTTGTACTAAATTCGAGAAAGATCTAGACGATTGGCAGCGGATATAAATAGGCGAAGTGGCGAGCTAGCGGGACACTTCGATTCTGCGATTCGAAAGCGAAACTTCGGAACTTACCTGCGACAGCGACTCATAAGGGAATCATTGACGACTCTTGGCAAGTTTAACGGTTTTATCGGACCTTTCGTTTAGCCCTCTTGGAAGTCCTCTTGGTTTGTGGAAATAAATAGTTGATTTTCGCCCTTACACGGCAGATTGACTCACCCCACACGTAACAATAATATGTTACATAATAAATGTAGTGGCAGGGCACACTGCGTTTCGCAGTCATTTGGGCAGCCCGTCTGGTAATCAGCTCCTTACAGAAGACCACCGTGAAATAACAGCACGTGTGCTGTTGTGTTTCGGTGAGTGAGTAAGGGATGCCAGAGCCCATTTTCCCTATCCACTCCTAATCCCTTATCCTTAATCCTAGTGCAGTCGACAGCGCACTTGCAGTAGCTTAGGCGTTGCTTGTGTTATAGGCGACGGTAGCCACCTACCATCAAGTGGACCGTCAGCCGTCATGTCGACCTTAACATTAAAAAAAAACTCAGCTCTCTTCACTCCGTCAACAACTTCTAAATTCGTCATTCTGGACCGATTTGGAACTTTTATTTACTGCTTACAGCTGGACACTTCTGCAACTGTTCCCCCATATGAGACTAGTATGGGGAATATGGGGGAACCTCTACCCTCCTTAGTCACACCACCGCAATGCATGGCGCGCAGCTGTCAAACGTTAACGATAGGTCTGTCGCGAACGTCATCTATAGAGTAATTATTAAAAGTAATTCTGTTTTTTCCAAACCACCCCAGTACAAAGAACAAAACAAAAAAAAAAACAAATTAGTTATAACCATTTTTTATTTGTTTTCGATACTAATATATTATTGTAATAGGTTATTCTCATTATTACGTACGATTTTCACTATGCCAGGTGACATGCATGGCAACACTGGCCAAATCATAAATAAATATACATACACAAAACCAAACCAAACCAAACCCAACCAACCAACTTTAAAAAATGTAATGGATAGATAACAGCAGTAGTTGCTGCATTGAATAACGCGATCGCGAATCATTTAAATAATAGATGTTAGTCGGTCAGTAACAGTAATTATTATAAATAATCGTATGTGAATTTAGCGAGTGTTGCTTACTTTTATAATACTCCATAAAAAAATAAATAGAGTTCGAGTTGCGCAACATGGCGCTTGCAGTTCGGCTCAGCTGTAGTGAAAATTTCAATAATAAATTTAGACCGTGACACGCTCTAATAAGAAAATTGACACCTTTGTTCGCTCTTCTTGCTGTTGTTTTAGATGACTGTAGTTTTACAGTGTGCGCTTGAAGCAGCATCTATGTAGTGTAATAAAGACGGAGACCTAACAATTTTCGTGTGAGTACATAAAAAATCAGTGAAGTGCTCGTCCATTGTCCACCTACCTCGTCCAGGTGGAAGACTGTTTGCTAGTAAGGTTGAGATCTAAGAAAGTCGTCAAGCTGGAGCGCTTACCAGAGTACCTGCGCGACACCGTCGATTGGTTCATGGGGTGAGTGCACTCATGTTTAACAGAGCATCCACTAATGTTTTGCCAACTAACTGTTCATAATAACAGTGATTTTGCAAAGATTGCAATGTCATATAGTTTTGTCATATGTCATATGGCTTGTTCTGTATTGTTGAGCAAACGGTTAATAAATATCCTATTTAATGATATATATATATATGGCATTGGTAGGTATAGTACAAAAAAGAGGAAACTGAAATTAAAAGAAAATGTGTTAGAATAAATAACACCACTCTGCTCAATCTCAATTCCATTACGTACTCTGGTAGGATCCCCTTTTATTGACCTTAAGGTTCTAGTAGGCTCCACAATGTTTTATTTTGCTAAAATATGCTACTCCTACAATATGAACCTAAAGGTGCTCCCTCACCGGAGCATTTAGTTTAGTCGATTTCACAATGTCAGATGAAGGGTCTTTGAGCCGCACGTGGTTATATTATTTAACAAAAAAAGTGCGTATCAGCTCCCATGCACAACTAGACTTTACACTTTTCATACAAGATTTCAATGTTTGCTTTTATGAGCCTAGAGAATAGAATTGGGGAACATGAATACATACTCCAGCTGTCGTGCAAATGTCAAAGTGACAGATAAGATAGATAGTTAAAGACTTCTCATGGCCTCCAAAAAGAAAAAGAGAACTATTTGGAGCCATGAATAATTTGGAAACAATACAGGTTGCGCACCGTACTGCTCGAATGTGCAATGTTACATGGTGAGGCAAGGGAGCACCTTTGAGTATGGTGTATTCGCAATCTAACACTTGCATCGATTTGCATGTGAGACTTTTTACCATATAGGTACATAATAAGTTAAGATTAAGTTGGTCAATGACTAGTCCCAAACGGCCTTAGTTCCCTCCCTGCAAATCATAAAAGCAATTAAATTTAATTATTCACCTTTTATTTGATTTAGTGGGAAATTTTGGGGAATGGTGGGAACTAAATACAATACAAACCTCAAAAAAATTAATAAGACATCATTTGAAACAAAGAGATGCAATGTTGCTCGATTGGGCCTGGATTATCTGTCACTTCTGGCCTCGGTTACATGCTGAACTCCACTCAACTGTCAATTTGTTTAAGGCTTTTTTAGTATTATATTAAAATGGACGGATATAGAATACAGACTTGATGACATGACACGTGGGAGCTGGGGCCCTTTTCCTCTACCGGTGCAAACTAGTTTTAATTATTTTTTTTATAATAAAAGATAGAGTTGATTAATTGAATAATATAAGATGTAGAGCTGAATTTTAAGAATTATGATACATGTTTAAATTCTATTTTATAAATTATATCCAATATAATTCATAAATACTTTCAAGCTTCATTAAAAAAACATACATTTTGTCACCTTCACAATAAGGTTTATAAAAACACAAAAGCCAAAATTTAACATTTCGTCAAATACTAACACCAATATTCCAATCAATTTTGTTAATACCAAAATTTGATGTGGTCCCGGAGAAGGATCGGAAGGAGCACATATGTATTATCGGACCGTTCATGTATTCCGACTTGTGGGAGGTTGTCTGAAATTTTAATCAATGTGAGTTTTTTATTTCTTTGAAGTGGTAATGGTTTCTATATTTCGTCATCACCATCCGTAGTGTGTGAAACCTGCAGCGACGTTCTTTCACAATGTTTAGTCTTCTCCGAGTTTCCCACACCCCACTCGAGTCGGTCCACGGTGGCTGCGAGGCGCGCTGATGTCGCGGTCAGTGATGTCACCGCGCGAGTGAGTCGTCGGCCGCCCCCCGCTGCGTCGCCCCGTCGTTCGCCACTTGGTCGTGTCGTGCAGCTAGCGGCGGTCGCTTGCGGCGCTTACGTGAGCGCCGTTCGTTCGCGCGCTGTTTACTCGCGTCGTGGACGGTGTGAGGTGGTGGTGCAGCATGAGCGAGGCCGGCGAAGACGACGCGCCCGGACCGCGGTGGCCGGTGGGCATCCTCCGGCGCAGCGGGGCGCGCGCCGCTCGCCGGGTGCTGCACGTCAAGTACCGCAGCGTGCCGCCTTCGCCCTCGGCGTCGTCCCTGCCCCTCGACTTGGACGACACCGTCTCGTGCTTCTGCAGGTGTGCTCCTCTTCCCTGTCCCCGTGTACGTTTCGCAATGAGTCGCCGCCTTATCTTATCACCTGTGCGACGTGACGCGCGCGCCTCCCGCCCCCGCGCCGCGCCGCGCCTCCCCCCGCGCTCGCCCGCTCGAGGACGAATTGTTTTGTTGCACTCGCTTCGACAAAATGAAATGTGTTTTCGTATACCTACATATGTAATGTTGCCGTGTTCGATTCCCTTCCTAATGGCCGTGTTGGTTTGTTCCAGGTGAGTCGCATGCTCGCTCGCTCGCCGTACATGCGTAAGTGACCCCCGTTCTCACAACTCTCGCCAGTTCCCGTAGGTAGGGAGGAGACCGTAGCTGGTGCTACTCTCACTTCTTGACTACACACGAAGCAGCATCACCTGATCATCTAAGCCGTTCACTTAAGCCGCCTCGGTTACCTACTACTTCTTCATAAAACGTATACATAGCCCAGTTCACAAGTTGAAAAAGCTAGTTAGTATAAGCTTGTTGCAGCTGGTAAAAATACTTGCGACAGCTCATTTGATTTTTACGTTTCGTTCCCGCAAAAGCTATAAACAATTAAAGATTTTAAAAAAAGGTGTTCAGCTTTTTGCTTATAATTGAAAAACTAATAATGATAAGACATTCCTAAAAAGTGTTGTTAAATCTGAGATAATTTCCTAAAAAATTTCGACTCCCCGAAACTTCGTCCCTATTTTCAATAGTATTTTTTATAAAATCTTGAAGCGGCAAGCGCCGTGCCCACTAGCATCAAAGCCGAACACTTTTTGGAACAATAATCCATTGAATATTTATTTTCACTCATCTTTAGGGTTCCGTACGTCCGAATAAAAAACGGATCACTCGTGTGTCCGTCTGTCCGTCGCTCACAGTCAATTATCTCGGAATCATAGACCGATTAAGTTGAAATTTGGTACACATAACAATTTCTGTGACCCAAACGCAGAGGTGTGACGTGAATAGATGAAATCTGTATATGGGAGGTCATTTTTGAGGGGAAGGTGGAAAAGTAAAAAAAAATTTTTTGAAAACTGCATCGTGTGACATATCAAATGGAAGGTCTTGTGAACATCTTAAATGTGTTTTTTTTTGTAATTTTAAAATAAATAGTTTCCAAATTATTCAAGAAAATAGACGAAAATTGACCATTCCCCCCCATCTCCGAAACTACTGATCCTAAAATTTTGTAAAAAAAATACAGAAATTAGTTTTCTACTTATAGATTATAGGAAAACCTATAAGAAGTCCATGATATTAAAATAACATGGTAAATCACTCAACATCGTACGGAACCCACTTCACGCGAGTTCAACTCGCACTTGTCCCGTTTTTTTTTATAAAATGAACCTATTGTTAATTATGAAATTTTTTGGAGTTCTCGTTAATGTCCTAAATTTATTTCGCTTCGTGGAGACCTTTTAATGACTATAGGTACTAAATGATATGAAAATGCTAAAATTGATAGTGCACGTTCGTAGCTACGAAAACAGAATAATTAAACTCGTCGTTTCTACGCATGTTATAGTATCGGGAACTTGGGCCGTTCGTCGATCGTCAGTATACATTATTGATCTAGTACGGAGGTGCTGTCGTGTTGCTTATCCTCAAAATGTATGACTAGGTTTGACTTCGATAGAAATGCCTCGATGTGGTCCGAGTGAGACATTTTTTCTTCGCCAAATGTTGAAGTGGTAAATGTACTCTTTCCACCTTAGTCGCGGTCAGATCCACGCGTATAAATCTATGATGCCGGCGATGGCGTATCACATCATTAAGTGATCGATAGCTAAACGTTGGACGTGTCATACATATTACCGCATCGAATAACCTTGAAAGCGCGTTTACACTGTTGTCTCGTGGCTCGTGTCGCGGCTCGGATCGGGCTCGCGCTCCAACCACCTGCGTTTACGCTTTTTGTATTTTACAAATACAAAAAAAATCATCTATTTAATTCAGACACATTTATGTCCAAAAATTAAGAGGGGGATACAAGATTAAATCATAATGCATAATTAAATATTTAATTTCATACTAATAGAGATATAAAGAAGATTTCACTGATATTACATTATTAAAGATTATTTACATTTTAAATTCATTAGATCACTCGCTCCATGTAAAAGTAAATCGTGTCTGACGGTTTTCTTTTCACGCCTTAAATCATCATTAAATTTTGCATACACGTTGTCAGGGATATAGAAAAGGACTACCTTTTATCCAGAAAGAAGTACCGTTCCCAAGGGGTCATCTAATAATAGAAATCTGTGAATATGTCAGGCGTTATATTGCTCATATATTTTGTCAGTAGCGGGCACCGGCTAGTGTAATTTCATAATAATAATAACATAATAATAGAAATTATAAATTGTTATAATAATAAATAAGAATTTGGATTAAATTAAGTAGGTATGCGGTGAGCGGCCTGTGCTGTGTAGCTGCAAAAATACTCGTCCATTATGCAATCATCCGTCTGGCATACTTTGATTATTTTTATAGAGTTTATGTTTCGGATCTCAAATGAATGTAAATCGAAACGTATACTCTCGAGACCCTTCCATTGGGCGCGGCGAGCGACGCGTGCGCTCGCGAGCCCCTTCGACTCCAGCGCGAGAGTGTAAAGGCGCTATTACATATTTATATAGAATCGGTAAGGCGAACACGAAGCGGTCATAATGTGGAACATGGTTCGTTTGTTGCAGGTGAGTGCGGCCCCGCGGGCGCCACGTGCATGTCTTTATCATGCTGGACTGCCTCTGGTAAGTCCCGCACCACAGACGCAGACCGCGACAACTCCCACCGCCGCTTCCCCTCGGAGAGCACGTAAATAAGTTTTACTCGAGTTCGTCTCTAGAATCTCATCTCGCCGCAGTGCACACTCGCACGAGGCGCGCTCGCCTCGCTCTAGCGAACGTCACCACCCCAGTCCCCACCGACGACGGTCAGTCCCGCTTCGATCGCGGCTCGAAGCGCACGCCATGCTCGTCGGAGCGACCCTGCTCCTCGCGGTGGTTTCGGTCCTTCGCGCACTCGCGCCCGACTAGAGGCCGATGGGCGCGCCGCCCGTCGCCTGCGGGACGGCGGGTCGGTCGCCACCGCCGCACGCGAGACTGTCGCTGTTCGACACTTGCCATCGCAAAATCAGGCTCATCGGCGGAGCCCCCGTCGCCTTCCTCGGAGGACTAGTCGCGTGAGTGTCCCATACGACGACGGCGACACCGCAGCCGTAGTCGCAGCGGTGCACCGTTCGCGACCTCGATAGAACAATAGCGCCACACTCGTCGCTTTCCCGCAGGCCCACAATGCAGGCCGAACGTCGACGGAGAGCGCGCAGTGCGCATTGCGCACACTCTGACTCGGCGCGCCTCTCGCCTTCGCAAAAGTTATCGCGTGACTGCATGCGTTCCAAAGCGGCACGCTCTACTTCCCTCGGCGTCCACTTCCCGCTCGGATATCGCCGCTCGTTATCTAACGAACGACGGGTTCGATTCCCGACCGACGGATGAACGGTCGAGGAGCGACAACCTTGGGCCTCGAGTAGTGTGCGACAGAGACGGGCGGACGGGTCGCGCGATGACGCGATGCGGCTTCTCTGCGTGCAGCCTTGAAGGTGAAGCGAACAATGAATGAGTGAGGCGGTGAGGCCACCGGGCCAGTCGTCGAGCGGCCGCAAGCCGCGCCGCGCGTCCCCCGCGATGTGTCACTCGCGCGCGCACGCACTAGTGCTCGGAGTGCTATTCTCGCTGCCCTCCTACCTGTACTCGGTGAGCACCGTGCCCTTCAGGTGAGCGTCGCCACTCTATTCTCCGTCCGCGCAGAGATAGTATCGAATTAGACGATGAGATGTCGACGGAGTGTCCTCCGCCCGCCGCCGCATATTCACGTTAGTTTAATTGGAAGCTTCTCGGGTCAGGCTGCGACGAAATGTTTCAAGATTGCGCTAAAAACCACACGCGGTATATTGAATCGGTTCGAAGGGCACACATACATACGTCTGTCGAAGAATGCGCTCGGAACCGATTACATTATCGGTTAAACTTTAATCGGTTAACACGATCGCTATCTCATTCTTGTTTCGACATTATTTCAATTCAATTCACTTTTAATGTACCTATTTGCTGAAAGTTGATTACCTACCTAGCCTTCTGTTACGAGGAACTTTCTCTCCTATAAGTCTATTTTAAATGTCCATTTGTCTAATGTAATACAATCCTTGAATTCTCCATGGGAAAATTCGTTTTCGTCGTATGGATCCACAGTAACCCTTCGCCTTAATGGAAAGGAGCCACGTGCAAATTCCGTCAGTCGTTTCCTCTCGGGCGATAACTCGTAAAATGTTTCAGAGACTTGTATCATGAAGCCTCGTGAACGTCGACCGCGTACCCTCCCATACACGAAAAAAAAATATTTTTGTCATTTCCTCCCGATTGAAATATTTATCAAAGACAAACCCGTCCGGCTCCTGCGTTACACCCTTCAGGATATCGGCTGACAATGTTTCCACCGAGATGCAGCCGGCTGACTTTTTAAGTTTTATTTATTTATTTTACTATGAACGAAAACCCTACAGCGATACAGCAGAAAATAATACAAAAGAGACATCGCTTAATTTGACACTTTTATTTGACACTTTTTTCACAAAATTATGGATCATAGCCTACTTTGAATACTCTTTTGTTGTTTTCACTTATAAAATGGGCTCTCCTTGTGTGGTGACGCTTCCCTTGAAAGGTTAAATGCCATTTTCATCAATCCTTCCACTGTACCGTGTCGAGAGCGCGATGCGTAAACATTCGACTAATACGAAGCTAATGGAGAGATATTCGGCACGCAGATAGTGAGATAGTCGTGTAAGGCTCTGTCAGCTTTCGGCGACACTGCGCGGCGATACCAGATTAATAGGGCGGACGGGATCGACTTCCGATCGACGAGCTCAGCGAGATTTGTAGAAGGAGACCGTTACACGCCTCCGAGGCGCCGATGGGATCGACGATGTTTGCGGAGGTTTTGGTGCGTTAAAAGGTGTCGTCCATGAACCTGGTTACACGGACACCGGTTTTCGTGTGGGTTATACGTGGTGATCAATCCAAATAGGTCAGTGAGGACAAATCTGAAACCGACCAAACCAGAGATTCCTTTTTCGAATCGAGGAAAACCGTATTCAAACATTTTTAAATTACGCTCATACGCAACCAGGAATCGAACCATGTCAAGGAATAAATTTCGCTATAATAAGCGATTATTTGAAAAGGTCACTTGTGTACATGTCGCGTTCAATTTTTATCAAATTAGCTCCCAATAAATGTAATCTGCTCTGCCCGCCTCGGGAGTAGGGAAACGAAATAGACACAGTGAAGTCCTGTGATGCAAGATTATGTGCATATCTTTTGACCTTTTCAAATAATCTATCGATATTAACGTTGTAGATATTTCTGTTAATGATTCATACTTACAAGGCTTCAATTTCCTTTATGGAAAACCACATTTCACCGGGTAATGATAGAAGTTTGAATTGACTTTTTCTTAATCGAAGAAGCCTTAGTTCAAAGGAGATTGAGTAAGAAGAAATTATAAATTTTTCTTGGAAGTTATCGTGTAGTAGGGGTTTCATTGATATGTAAGTTGGAAAGTATTCAAAAATCTGTTTGAACTGCCTCGAGTACGCGCCTCGCGCTCAATGTGTTCATTTTAGAATGTTATTCGCAGGAAATTACTGAAATTAAAAAACTCTTTTATTACCATATTTTCCAAAGTGTAAGTTAAAAAAGCAATGGACTGCCTGATTCCCGTTTCGGAGGAGAGAGAGAACACCCATGATCTTTGTCGGTGTTGTAATGTTGCAAGTTTGTCGGCAGGAAGGCGCGACGCAAGGAGCGCGAAGGCGAGCCGACGGGCGGCGACCCGAAGCTGTACCTGCAGGAGGCGCTGCTGGAGCGCAAGCTGCCGGAGCTGGACCTCCGCCAGCTGGTCGAGCTGCCGCAGGGGCTGGACTACAACGAGTGGCTGGCGTCGCACACGCTGGCGCTCTTCGACCACGTCAACCTGCTGTACGGCACCGTGTCGGAGTTCTGCTCGGCGACCACCTGCCCCGACATGACGGGCCCCGGCGGCCGCCTCTACGCGTGGTACGACGAGCGCGGCAAGAAGTGGCGCGTGGCCGCGCCGCAGTACGTGGACTACGTCATGACGCACGCGCAGAGGACCATCAACGACGAGGCGGTGTTCCCCACCAAGTACGCGAACGAGTTCCCCGGGCAATTCGAGGCGGTGGTGCGGCGCGTGGTGCGGCTGCTGTTCCACGTGGTGGCGCACATGTACGCGGCGCACTTTCGCGAGCTAGCGTTGCTGCGCCTGCACGCGCATCTGCACCTCACCTTCGCGCACCTCACGGCGCTCGATCGCCGCTTCGCGCTGCTCGAGCCCAAGGAGACGGAGGTGCTGCGCGACCTGGAGGCGGCGCTGCGCCTCGCCGACGCCCCGAGCGCGCCCGCCGCCGACGAGCCGTCGCCGCGCCGCTCGCCCGTCGTCACCCAGCCGTCGCCCACCGCGTGACCGCCGTCGACCACTGTCAATGCCTTTTCTCAATCGAGCGTATAAATATAGTAAGTGTAACGATTGTTAATTCTATTGTAAATATTTCAATCTGTTAAGTAGTTCTAGGCGATTATCATTAGTTTATTTGTGATTGCTTTGGTTGTAAATAAAAGTGATATTTGTTTCATTAACCCGCCTTTTCTTTACTTCCCGCACTAGCTTCTTCTCACGCCCCATTAATCGCCCACATCGCGGTCGGAGCGGGTGCCATTGTGGCACGAACGGTACCCACTGCCTTTTTACCTAAATTAAGTCTTACTACAAATAACTGTGAAGTTTACTAAAACTAAAAAAAGATTCTCGTAACAAAATGACAAGAGATGATGTGAAGAAAAAGATTGGAATGACATTAGTAGATTTTATTGGAGCACGAGGATACAATCGAGAGGAATCAGGGGCGGATCCAGGATTTCATTTTGGGGGGGGGGCATTCTGACAAAGTTCGGAGTTAGGGTTAATATCACAAGTAATTTTTTTGTGTATTTTTTTTACTAGTTGAGATGCATTATGGTTGTATTGCAAATACTTTTAACCCGCGTAATCGCGTATTTGAACTGTCTCAAATGCCTGACATGAATTATGAAACTTTCGATAACTTTGATTGATATGGATTATATTATTCTATATTCGAATTCGTAGGTCTTTTGGGGGGGCCATGGCCCCCATGCCCCCCCCCCCCCCGTATCCGCCAATGAGAGGAATGCAATGGCATTGGACTCCGATTGAGATGATCCCACGATGGTGCTTCAAGAAACTTGGTTCTAATTGTTGACGTTCAAACAGTTTTCAAAGTTCGAGGACAAGCGTTTCCCCATAAATCCCTTTTTGGACTTGTCACAAAAATTCTCTGGCTTCGGTCAAAGAAAATAAGAGAATTTATGCTTTTTTTTTTATTTTTCTTCTTCCATATAACAATCTGAGCCGGCGAATAGTTGTTCCGCTATTCGGGACGGAGACAAATCAACAAATGAGAGATAATAAAAATGGGCCCAGGGGTGTGCTCCAGCACTCCTTTAGCCGAGGCTAATTTTGCTCTACTGTCTTAGCTCAGAGCTCAGCTGAAATTAGCTCTGACAGGAACGGCTATGATCAAATTATGCTCGAATGGAGTTCTGGAACGGCGTGTATCCGCATTTAGAGCAAAATTAGACATGGGGTAACCAACGCGACTTTCTTTTATAGCAAAAAGCGTTTTTCCATATCAAAACAAATATACAGGGCGTCCCACGATCTTAAATAATTTTTATTTTAAAAACCATACGAATTGCATTCAATCGTTAGCATATCTTAACATTTATTAAAAACTAGCCGAGCCCGCAACTTCGTACGCGTGCTATTCGGTAACCGATTGGAACGAAACAAAGACTTAATGTTACGGAAAGCTTGCTAAAATACATCAGTGAGAACCGCATTCAAATCGGTTAAGCCGTGCACAAACGCACAGATAAAAATTCTAAAAACTGTTCAAATTGTTTTTTGAAAAAAATCTTACGGCTAATTTACGATAGGATTCATGTAACCATTACAATCAATTTAATTTATTAAATGCTCAAAATGTGTCCTTTCCCCTTTTAATAATTTCGCTTCCCGTTCATTTAATTATTTATTTTTACGTGGTGAATTTTTTAAAGTTCAATTTCTAACTCCTCATTAAAAAATCTAACGGGGGATCTCGGACGTCGTTACTGTCACGAGGGAAATATCTGCATTGGGAATATTCTTAATTTCGCTATGTTGTTAGCGCTGTTAGTTGGAAGAGACAAATGCTTATTTAACAACCTTCCCTACTTATATAGTAAAATTAGTTAATTTTTTTCACATTTAGTGTAAAATTTTCTATCTACACTATTTAAGGTACTCTCCCTCCATGTGGGTACTCCTCAAACTCGTGGGACGCCATTCATATATTTTCTGACAATTTCTGCCACTATTTTATTATTTACAAAGATATAAGATAGTAGTTACCCAGGGGGTTAACATTTAAAAAACTGGTGTTTTTTGAAAACAAACAAATATGTAAATAGTTACAGGATTTTTATTCTGCAATTTATATAGTGAAAATTAAGGGAAGCACTGTACAGTTTTAAGTGACCAAAGTTATCACCTTTATTTATTAATCAATCAATAAAAAGTCAGAGCATGCTTAGTGGTTTTATTTATTCTTATTTGTAATGCCAAAAACCTAATCGGAATCATCAAAGTCTGAGTCGTTCCGTTTCCGAGATGCTGCCAAATTGTGCACCCATGTATTGCTCTTCTGGGCGGCCGAACGACGTGGAGTGCGGCGCTCCGGAACGGACGAGACTTGCAACGGCTCTGGAGAGCCACGGATGCGGTTGGCTGAGCCGCGACTGCGGATGGCTGTATTGCCTCGCCCGCGGGGCCCTCGCGTCGTACGGGAGCGGCCGCCCCCTCGCGCGGAAGCCGGAACCACGTCGACGATCACCGGCTCATCGTCGCTGGACTCGTTCACGACCACGCGCTTCGCCGCAGTTCGATTCTTCAATGCACTGTCCAACATCCCCTTCAGCCGATCAGCGTCGGCCGCGTCCAAGTCCTCTTTGCAGTGGCGGATGCGTACTTCGATGTCCTCGCCTTCGTCGTCTTTGGACTCTATTAACATGTCAACGCAACGTTTCTTATGGGCCTCCAGTGCTCTACGGAAAATATCCTCGTCTCTTTTCAGCGTGAAATCTCTGACCGCTTCGGTCATCGCCCTCACGGACAGTACTTTAAGGCGGCGTTCTGGGGGTTGATTTTGATAAAAATTTTTAATCATTGTCTCCACATCCGAGGCAGTGGCGGCCGCGTTGGCCATCTTGACTTCTTGATCTTCCTCGCCTTCCAAACCGCTCTCATCCTTTTTCTCTTTAATCCTTTTCTCCTTCTTCATTAACAGTATGTCATTAGGATTTGCAACCAAGCCGTTGAAATTTTGGCCGAATCTGATTTTATTGAAATTTTGCGATTCCCTCTCATAGAAGACGCTGAGTCTCACCAGTGGCAATACTGACTTGGTGTCTTCTTCGTTTCTTAGAGACTTTGCTTCCTCGATAGCATCGTTGACTTTTTGAATTAAAAAGTCTTGCACTTTATCGCTCTCCTTGATACCCTCGCTCGCCAATTGCTCTTCGGACAGGACTAATGTCTTAAATATAAACGGTCTCACGTTCTTGAGAGGAATGGGTGTCAGTATGAATTCCTTTTTATGAATCTGTAATAATGCACAGTGCTTGGGCAGCGCCTCTCCCGCCGCTAAGGACGTGGCGACCGTACTGCCCGGTTGCACCACAAAGAAACCATCATTGTCTGCTTTTTTTCTCCTTATAGGAAACACTTGACTATCGTGTTCGTGGCCCCATACGACCAGATCGAGGAAATGAGGTAGTACTTTCTCTTGGATATAATTGTTGGGTCCTCTGTCTTGTCTATTCTGATGTAGCACCAAAAGATTAAACCACTCGTCGCTATTATCCGGCAACTCCATTTCCACCTTTTTCTCTGCAAACAGACGAGCGAGACGTTGATCTTTGAGATGGCTAAGCCCATAAAGAGCCAGCTTTGTGGCGCCTTTTTGCATCAGCACCGGTGATATGCGAACATTGGTATAGTCGGTCCATTTGCCAAAGTAGTTCACCAATCCCGTGATGGAAAGAATGTCTAGAGAACTGACGCTGCCCTGTCCCACTGGGTCGTCGTGGTTGCCGTGGATAGACAGTATTGGGTAAGATACGTTCAAATTGGGATCTTCGTAGTTAACCGACCGAGAGAAGTTCTCCAATTGATCCGAGAGCATTTCGATGCTGACCGGTTTGTCTCCGAAACAATACTTGCGTATTATTTGTGTGCATTTAAACATACTGTTAGGAGACGGTTTCGCGTGGTCGAACAAATCTCCGCCGAGTAATATAAAATCGACATCGTATTGGACGGCATGAGATAAAACCTCTTCGAAAGCCGAAAAGCTGTCTTCACCTCGAATCGCGTCATTCTCGAGATAGCCCAAGTGGATATCCGACGCTACTAACACCCGAATTGTATCTTCTGATGTCCAAGATTCGAGATCTTGCATGGTAATGATGAATGAATCCTCAGCGAATCTCGACAGTTAGAATAAAGCGAGTCGCCGCATCCAATGACACAATAGGTAATTAAATAAAATGTAATGATCCAAATTCACTATAAAACATTAATTTACCGGTTAGTTAGTAGGTAAATAAATTAGCAAAGCAAAGCAAATCACAAACGCGGCAACGCTACCAGTACCAATGCTACCGTAGTCGAAAAAAATTTATATGAAATGAACTTCAATGACAGTAACGCTAGTGAGTTTATAGTGGTCTGCGGTTTATATTAGGTGCATAGAAAAACACCATTTAGCCCTGCCTGACCTTGCACCTTCGGATTTCAGAATTCTTTAGGCAGTGTCAGATTAACATTAAGAGAGGACTGCCAAAACTACTTGTGGCGTGTCTTTGATCAGAAGTCCCAAAATTTCTAAAGCAATACCTACAAGATGGCAAAAAGTCATCGCACAAAACGGTACATAGGATATACTGTAATTAAATGTAAATAAACTTTGAAAAAAAAAAGTTTTGAGTTTTCATACAAAATGCTAAGAAACTTTTTTCCCAACCTATTATAATTATGTATTGCACAAATAGAACAGAATACCATTAAAGTCTTGTTTGTCAGTATCAAAGGTATGGATTTGTTACACATTATTCATTTAAAGTAATATCCTTAATAAGTAACTGGTAAAGTTACCGCAAATACAATATAGAGAAATATTTGAAACCTGCAAGTCTAGTTACCATTAATATCTATTCACTTGTGGAAGTCTCCATATTATTTTATTTATCATTTAAAATTACATATTTCTTATCCGTACTTTTTTGTTTTTTTTTTTTTTTTATCAATTCTTATACTATGGTGAGGGGGGATGATAAGCTTTATATACTTTTCAATTACGTCACACACATCGCGATAGAATTATTGCGATAAAACTTCGTTTTCGGGCTACGACGAATGTGCATGGCCACATTGCAAACAGATAAATGTAGCTATAGTTTATCACAGTAAAATGGACGAAGCTGTCGCTCTGTATCTTGTTACATTACAAATTTCATATAGCCATAATAGTTTCTGCGTTGTTTAGCTGTTTGAATCAATCAGGCGCTTTGTCGATTGAAATGTATTTGCTTGAGAGTATAATCTGCAAGGGGGCGTGGCCCGAAAGGCAAAAGAGGTGAGGTAAGAGGGGTGCAGAGTCGTTGTGTTAGCGGCGACCGGAGCCCGCATTCTTTTCCGAAGCCGGCAGCCGTCGAAGGAGCACGTAGGAGTTGCTGATTGCCATCACCGTATTCAAGCCTCGTGGCCGTCACTTTCTAGTTTGTATTCACATCCATAAGAATTGAATTGATCTTCGCCCCGAAATAAAATCGGTGAGTCGTTTTGTGTTGTTAAATAGTAGTTTTCTAGATTCCTTACATTATTTCGTGGCACCGCATGGTGTGAAAAGGTTAAATTTTTGATACTGAGCTTCATTAGTGTACCTTGATTAGTGTGTTAATAAAGGATAACGTGTTCTCTTGATGGGCGTTATTCGTTATTAATTTTTTTAATTGTTTGGTTTGCAAAAGTAGACGGATAGATAGTAGAAATTTAGTGAGGTGCCGTCTACCGTGTATATCCCTGTCCCCATCGCGGCGACAGCCGTACATGCGGTGTAGGATAGCATCTGAGGCATGTCTTCGACGTGTTTCAGGGGTTTTTTCTTTTGGGGTCCGGAGTGAGGTGAAGAAGGCGTGACAAGCGAGGAGGTACCTCGAGGGTCTCGAAGGGCTGTGCAGTATTATCCTCGGCTGGCCGACCTGTCCAAGGTCTTCTGACCGTCTGTCCGGCCAACGATCCGGTCGCGTCCCTTCTACCTGAGTGGTGGAGTCCTATCCCCGCGTCTTCTCGTCACGTCGAGGCTAGGCCGCTGTCTGCGGGCTGTGCTTCTCGTGGTCGTCGGGCGCGGACGTCTCTTCTGCAGGGTACCCACCACGCCAAAAAGATACGTTTTCTTTTTCTTACATAATTGCGATTTACCCGTGACGGATACCCCTTACCCGCGATTAGGTATTATAGGCTTTTCAGTAGACTGATTAATCTAAATTGGGCTTTTCGACGGCGAATGGATCTCGATTGGTCTCCACGAAGACCCTGCTAATTTTTTTTTTTTTTTTACTATAACAAATTGGATGTGATTTTTACCATAAGTAATTAATAAGTTGATTATTTAATTTATATCTGACGTGTTTTGTTTTCAATTTAATAAATTTTGTATACGCCTTAGTGCAGATTTTAATTTTTTTTCCTTTTAATTTTTTTTTTTTTACTAGTTACCATCCCGCCACCATCAGTGGGGGAAAAATAGGTAACAATCTTATAGCGCTATACAATTACTTTCTGCATTTGTGCAAAAAATTAGTTGCAAAAATCCTCGTAATTGGTTGTAAACTCTAAAATTCTGCCATTACTCCAATCCATATTCAATCTTCAACAGCAGATTAACTCGCAAACAAATAAAGCAAAACGTCCGCTATTTCCGCTACGCACGACGCCTGTCAGTGTCGGCCGACTAAAGTTTAGCCACGCAAGCGAAGTTCATCGCTATGAAACCTTTTGATGTGCGCGAGTTTACCGACAACGGGGCGAAGCAGGGGCGGATCTACTTAAAGGCTTTTTGGGCTGTAGCCCAGGGCCCCGTGGATACAAAGGGCCCCCAGCCCCCACTAAAAACAATAGGCGGTATTTTGAATTAAAAATATTTTATGTTTAAAATTAAAAGAAAAAAATTAAAAAATCCTATCATAAGGTGGCAACTCTGAGATCAATCAACTCACGTGCGCGTCTAGCGTACCTACGGAACGGAGCTTTCCCCGTCGTTTGTCTTTGGTCAGTGGATTTTTTCGCGTCTATTATGGGGGACTTGCCGCTGCGCCGCTTAACGCCCGACGTAATTTTGTTATTAAGTTTGAGTTCAATCCATAGGCGGGAACTGTTAAATCGTGGAACAAAACTAAAATTTACATTAAGAAGTTTAAGCCAGACCAGATGGTCTTGTCACTATGATGCTGTCAAAGCTTTAAATAATAATTATGACAATTTTCAAAAATTTTTAGCGAAAATGAGGATGAGAAAGTTGATTTCCGAAAAGAGGCACAAAATTTATTCAATAAAATGGTGAAGCTTGATATTGCAATTTTGATTATTTTTTGGGAAGAAATTTTGTAGAGATTTTATTTTGTTAATAAAAAAATACAGAGCCCTGGTTTAGATATTTGTGAAGGCAACAAGTTAATTGTGTCATTAAAAGACTTCGTAAATAACATAAGGCACCAATTAGATCAAAAGCTAAAGGAATACGAAGAGAAAGCTAAAAAATTAAGTACTAGTGTGGAAACGGACTATAATGACATGAACAATAGACGTATTAGCCAAAAATTTCAGATAAGTCACAGAGACACGCTAAACGTTGCATTGGATAAGTTGATCATGGATTTAAATAAATTTAAGTCTATGAGACATACAGCACGAAATTTCAATTTTTAATGGATTTGCAAGACAAAAAAGTGGAAAACGTAGATCTGGAAAGTGTACGTAATATTATTGATTATTATCCAAATGACGTAGACGAGAATTTAGTGAATGCAAAGATGTTGTAGTGCATTCTGTTAGGTATAACCTATTTTGTGGTAAAATAGGTATTGTCAGTTGAATGTTTTTAAAAAAGAAATATTATTGATATTTTGTAATGTCAATGTAATATATATAATAAAATAGATATTATCTTCCAGTTACTATTAAAATAACTTGTTTTCTTTATTATGACTAGTTAAAATATTACATTAACAAAGTCATAACACATTCAATTAATAGTAGAATGTAGGTTTTCTCGACCGGTATCCATATGAGTTGTGAGTTTCCGGGATGATGGCCCAGGTCTGTTGGAAATTCTTCCAGTCGACAAATCAGTCTCGCTCGAGAAGTCGAAAAGTGCAGAAGTGAAGTGCAGTGATGTGATGTACTTTTTCTTCTAACACGGACTACACCACTGAGGATGTCAACCGCAGTTGTTGACGAAACGTTTGGAAGAATTTCCAACAGAACAGACCTGGGCCATCATCCCGGAAACCCACAACTCATACATTCAATTAAAATCTTACATACTTAATTATAAACCAGTTTTATACCACTTGCAGTGAAATTTTTAAGCTTATTTATGAAAAGAAACTTGTTGATGTTTTCCCAAATTGCTATTCCATCTTAAAGATTTTTTAACTTTGCCAATCACTAGCTGTAAAGTGGAGCGTTCTTTCTCCAGGATGGCATATATAGAAAACAAATATAGGAGCACAATGTCGAACCATCGACCATATCATTTGTCAGTTCTTTCTATAAATTGTGATTTAACGAAGGACTTACAATGTGATGAGCAAATAAAGGAATTTGCAGCAGAAAAATGCAGAAAGGTTGACAAAATGGCTATTAGTTGAGTAATTTAGTAGGCCCCTAAATTGTTTCAGCCCAGGGGACAAATTTCCGATCCGCCCATGGGGCGAAGTGTCTGCGGCTTCGCTCGAAGTGCCGAAGTATTCGCGATACATCGCGATAAAGCGAATGTTCGCGTTATCGCGATGTGTATGGCCCTAGCTTTATTGTCGTCGGTTTGTATCCATGGTAATATTTTTGTTGATTCGCAATTAAAGCCTAGTTTTTGTACAAAATAGTTGTGCTTAGGTTATCCTAAAGCCTTTGTTGAAATATCTGCTACAAAATATTTTTTTTTTTATCTTCGAAATCAGTGAAGGGAAACTGGATTTTTGGAGAAGTAACCATTTAAAAATTTTCTCAAAATTTGAGGACTTAAAAAATTATATTTCGAAATAAATTCCTATTTTTTTTGACTTTGATTTCTTACAATCAGACACAGACCGGAGTTCAAATGAGGGAAAACTTCTGTATTTTTTTATATAGTAGTGGCAGGGCACACTGCATTTCGCAGTCATTTGGCGGCCCGTTTGGCGGCAGTAACTACCCCCTTACAGAAGACCACCGTGAAATACAGCACGAGTAAGGGATATCAGAGCCCATTTTCCTATCCAATCACTTATCCTTAATCCTAAGTCGGCAGCGCACTTGCAGCAGCTGTGGCGTTGCTTGTGTTTATAGGCGACGCGACGGTAGCCACCTACCATCAAGTGGACCGTCACCTGTTGATCTTAACATTAAAAAAAATTGTATTTAAAAATTTATTGGTAGCAGTGAATTCTTTGTCTTAAAAAATGAAAAAGTTACAACCATCAAAATCTGCTCCCGGTAGACGATCGCTTGAAGTACCTATGCGATTGTATGTCTTAAGCTCGTGGTATGTACATTTAATTTTAGTAAGTATTAAACAAAAAAAAACATAGTTGTGCTGGGAGTTATTTTAATAAAAGTTATAAATATGGGAAAATCGTACTCTAAGACGGAAGATAAAGAAGTTATTATTACTCGAAATGCACCGGGGGAAATAATAACGAAACTGAATCCGAAGGACAATATCACATCAAGATAAATAACATTCTAAATTCTCTCTCCTTGAAATTGGAAGAAGTGGATAGGCGAGCAAATGGATCAGGCGTTATTGAGAAGGATGCGGTTTCATTTGTCTGGAAGATCAGAGCGAGTACGTTCGGAAGAAAATGATTAAGTGCGTAATCGAGTTTTATTAATGTCAACGATCCCAGCTGCTCTGCTCTGTGATACTGTCAAAAAGTGAGTACTTTCAAGTGTCTTAAAACGCATTTTAAAAGTGTGCGACTAAAAATTTAGGTGATATTCCTACCTAATTATAGATGTAAGATTTGCTTAGGGAACTAGTTTAATTTATAAGAAATTAAGGCATGCTTTGTAATTTGGTTTTAAGAATAACATGAGACTCGAACAAACACTTTATGGAATTCCGGTTTAAACGCAACTCAGCAGTTCTTATGAGAACTTTTGTATAAAAATGCATCAGGTTAGAACATTTAAATTGAAGCGAATGAAATTCTATTTGTAATATTAACAACTATAAAGCCGAAATACCACTCATCAAGTTCTCCGGGAAGCGGTCACCTGGGGATTCCCCTTTGTGGCGGATCGTAGAGTACAAACAAAATCAATGACAGATTAAATCAAGACCCTCGGTACACCTCCCTGGTAAAAAGTCGGCGACGGGATCTCGGAAGGTGTGAGAGCTAGGGATGGGGGGTTTACGGAATGTCATAGAGGGTCATCGGGGGTTACCAAATTGAGTCTCATCCCCATCCCGTTCATACATTTTTTTTATACTCCATACAAATTTTTTGGATTTTTCGAAGACGGATAACTCCAAAACGGTCGAGGATAGGGAGGCGGTCTCTTCGGCGGACGATCATCCTTCCTCGAGGTCCAACGGCCTGGACCTTCGTCCTCCCCCCACCTGCCCCCCTTCACCCCCCCTCCATACGAAATTGCCACTTTTGGCCAAAGGGATGGGGATATCCGCTAAACGGTCGGAGCCATCCCGGCGGTCTCTATGGCGGATTTCCATCCTATCGTGAGGAGCTTCCTGGGGGTCAACCAGGTTTTCGGATTTTCCCCCCCTTCATCCCCCCTCCATACAACGTGGTCTTTTTTTGGAACAGCTACCTTTTAGCCCGGAAGGAGTCCACCCGGGCCAGACTCTTGCACCTCGTTGGAGAGAGGATGAGTTTCCGCATTTCAGGAAGGCATCGAACCCTCGGTGTACCGACCTGGTATGATGTCGGCGAGAGGTCCTCGGAAACCGTGAGGGATAGAAGGATGACGTTTACGGAATGTCATAGAGGGTCATCGGGGGTTACCAAATCGAGTCTCATCCCCATCCCGTTCATACATTTTTTTTACACTCCATACATTTTTTTTGGATTTTTCAAAGCGGGATACCTCCACAACGGTCGAGGATAGGGAGGTGGTCTCTTCGGCGGACGACCATCGCTCCTCGAGGTCCAACGGCCAGGACCTTCACCCTCCCCCCACCTGTCCCCCTTCACCCCCCCTCCGTACTAAATTACCACTTTCGGCCAAAAGGATGGTGATACCCGCTAAACGGTCGGAGCTATCCCGGCGGTCTCTATGGCGGGCTTCCATCCCTCCGTGAGATGCTTCCTCGGGGCTATCCCGCTTTTCCGGTTTCTCCCCCCTTCATCCCACCTCCATACAAATTTTTAGTTTTCTGGAACGGCTGCCATTTTCCCAGGAAGCAGTCGACTCGGGGTGGTCGTTTCTATCCCATGTTATAGGAGGTGACCTCGTGAGTTCCTCAGACTACCTCAACCCTCGGTACACCGACCTGGTATAAAGTCGGTGAGAGGTCCTCGGAAACTACGAGTCGCAGAGGGGCGGGGTTTACGGAATGTCATAGAGGGCCATCGGGGGTCACCAAATTGTCGCCCATCCTCATCCCGCCCGTACATTTTTTTTACACTCCATACAACCTTTTCGAAATTTCCAATCCACTTAAATCCCAAACGGTGCGACCTATCCCTGCGATCGCTTCGGAGGATAGGGATCGCTCCCCGAGCTCCACCGGCCGGGACCGTCACCCTCCCCCCACCTGCCCCCCTTCACCCCCCCTCCATACAAAATTACCACTTTTTCAGAAAGGGATGAGGATATCCGCCAAACGGTAGGATCTATCCCGACGGTCTCTATGGCGGGATTCCATCCCTCCGTGAATTGGTTCCTCGGGGCTATCCCGCTTTTCCGGATTATCCCCCCTTCATCCCACCTCCATACAAATTTTTTGTTTTTTTTGGAACGGCTACCTTTTCACCCGGAAGGAGTCACCGGAAGAATCCCCATTGTAGCGGATCGGAGAGAGGGTGGCTCACTGAGTACCAGGACAGTATCAAAGGTTGAGGATCGCGACATGGTAAAAATTCGGCGACGGGATCTCGGAAACTGTAAATCGCAGAGGAGCGGGGTTTGCGGGATGTCATAGAGGACCATCGGGGGTCACCACGTCGCGACCCCCCACTCCCCCCCCTTCGGACCCCCTCCATACGAAATCCCACCATGTTAGGGATCTTTCGCCCTTAAGAGACGGCGGTCGACGCGTCGCGGAGGGCCACGAGGTCGGGGTGCGCGAAAGACGAGGAGGGGGGAGCCGCGGGGGGGAGGAGAGCGCGCAGCGCGACCCTCCCCCCCCGGCCTTCCCTCCGAGGATTTCGCGCACCCCGACCTCGTGGCCCGGAGCGGCGCTGAGGGTCTGCCGGGGCGCCGAAAAAGTAAAAATTTTGATCCCCCCCTCGAACCCCCCGGCCGTATCTCGGAAACGGCGCGCCGCAGCCGGGTCGCGTTTGGGGTCGTCGGAGACGTCTCGGTGAGACGAATTTTTTGGTGGCGACAAAATTTCGAAATTCGCATTTTTGAACTTTTTCGAAAATATCTCGGGAGCGGTGCGTCGCGGACCACTCGTGTCGGTGCTCATTTGAGAGGTCTCGGGGAGACGGATTTTTTGCAATAGACCAAATATCACAATTTGATATTTGCGGTCTACTCGGTAGACCGTCGGTAACCGTGGCAGGCAGACCCCCCGTGTTGGGTATCATTTGAACGGTCTCGACGAGGACAATCCATTTACACCATCCCCCTTCCCCTCCCCCCTCTCTCCCACCCCCGAAACGTCACGAAATACAATACTTATATCCAAATCCTTACCAAAACAATTCTAAAGACCAAAAACCATACCTAAACAATTTACAAGAGCGACTCCAAAACCACAGCAAAACCACTCGAGGGGCTCCCCCCCCGCGGGCTGCTTGCAGTCCGCGGCCGCACGCAAAAACTAGTTAACAACTATAAAGCCGAAATACCACTGACATACTCATGCATAAAGTTCTCCGGGAAGCAGTCACCTGGGGATTCCCCTTTGTGGCGGATCGTGGTCTACGGATAAAGTTGTCGAGAAATTAATTCGAAGACCCCGGTACACCTCCCTGGTAAAAAGTCGGCGACGGGATCTCGGAAGGTGCGAGAGCTAGAAAGTGGAAATTTGCGAAACGTCATAGAGGGTCATCGGGGGTTACCAAATCGCGTCTCATCCCCATCCCGTCCATACATTTTTTTTATACTCCATACGAATTTTTTGGATTTTTCGAAGACGGATATCTCCGAAAGTGTCGAGGATAGGGAGGCGGTCTCTTCGGCGGACGGTCATCGTTCCTCGAGGTCCAACGGCCTGGACCTTCGCCCTCCCCCCAGCTGCCCCCCTTCACCCCCCCTCCATACGAAATTGCCACTTTCGGCGAAAGGGATGGGGATACCAGCTAAACGGTCGGAGCTATCCCGGCGGTCTCTATGGCGGGTTTCCATCCTACCGTGAGGTGCTTCCTGGGGGTCAACCAGGTTTTCGGATTTCCCCCCCCTTCATCCCCCCTCCATACAACGTGGTCTTTCTTTGGAACAGCCACCTTTTCGCCCGGATTGAGTCCACCCGGGCCAGACTCTTGCACCTCGTTGGAGAGAGGATGAGTTTCCGCATTTCAGGAAGGCATCGAACCCTCGGTGTACCGACCTGGTATGAAGTCGGCGAGAGGTCCTCGGAAACCGTGAGGGATAGAAGGATGACGTTTACGGAATGTCATAGAGGGTCATCGGGGGTTACCGAATTGAGTCTCATCCCCATCCCGTCCATACATTTTTTTTATACTCCATACAAATTTTTTGGATTTTTCAAAGCGGGATATCTCCAAAAGTGGTGAGGATAGAGAGGCGGTCTCTTCGGCGGACCGTCATAGTTCCTCGAGGTCCAACGGCCTGGACCTTCACCCTCCCCCCACCTGTCCCCCTTCACCCCCCCTCCATACTAAATTACCGCTTTCGGCCAAAGGGATGGGGATACCCGCTAAACGGTCGGAGCTATCCCGGCGGTCTCTATGGCGGGTTTCCATCCCTCCGTGGGATGCTTCCTTGGGGCTATCCCGCTGTTCCAGTTTCTCCCCCCTTCATCCCGCCTCCATACAAAATTTTATTTTTTTGGAACGGCTGCCATTTTACCAAGAAGCAGTCGACCAGGGGTGGTCGTTTCTATCCCACGTTATAGGGGGTGACGTCACGAGTTCCTCTGACCACCTGGTCCCTCGGTATACCGACCTGGTATAAATTCGGTGGGAGGTCCTCGGAAACTATGAGTCGCAGAGGGGCGGGGTTTACGGAATGTCATAGAGGGTCATCGGGGGTCACCAAATTTTCCCCCATCCTCATCCCGCCCGTACATTATTTTTACACTCCATACAACCTTTTCGAAATTTCCAATCCACTTAAATCCCAAACGGTGCGACCCATCCCGGCGATCGCTTCGGAGGATAGGGACCGCTCCCCGAGCCCCATCGGCAGGGACACTTATCCTCCCACTAACCCCATCCCTTCACCCCCCCTCCATACAAAATTACCACCTTTTCAGAAAGGGATGGGGATATCTGCCAAACGGTAGGAGGTATCCCGACGGTCTCTATGGCGGGATTCCATCCCTCCGTGAAATGGTTCCTCGGGGCTATCCCGCTTTTCCGGTTTCTCCCCCCTTCATCCCACCTCCATACAAATTTTTAGTTTCTTTTTGGAACGGCTACCTTTTCACCCGGAAGGAGTCGCCGGAGGAATCCCCATTGTAGCGGATCGGAGAGGGGGTGGCTCATTGAGTACCAGAACAGTACCAAAGGTTGAGGATCGCGACGGTCATCGTTCCTCGAGGTCCAACGGCCTGGACCTTCGCCCTCCCCCCAGCTGCCCCCCTTCACCCCCCCTCCATACGAAATTGCCACTTTCGGCGAAAGGGATGGGGATACCAGCTAAACGGTCGGAGCTATCCCGGCGGTCTCTATGGCGGGTCTCCATCCCACCGTATGATGCTTCCTGGGGGTCAACGAGATTTTCGGATTTCCCCCCCCTTCATCCCCCCTCCATACAACGTTGTCTTTTTTTGGAACAGCTACCTTATAGCCCGGAAGGAGTCCACCCGGGCCAGACTCTTGCACCTCGTTGGAGAGAGGATGAGTTTCCGCATTTCAGGAAGGCATCGAACCCTCGGTGTACCGACCTGGTATGATGTCGGCGAGAGGTCCTCGGAAACCGTGAGGGATAGAAGGATGACGTTTACGGAATGTCATAGAGGGTCATCGGGGGTTACCAAATCGAGTCTCATCCCCATCCCGTTCATACATTTTTTTTACACTCCATACATTTTTTTTGGATTTTTCAAAGCGGGATACCTCCACAACGGTCGAGGATAGGGAGGTGGTCTCTTCGGCGGACGACCATCGCTCCTCGAGGTCCAACGGCCAGGACCTTCACCCTCCCCCCACCTGTCCCCCTTCACCCCCCCTCCGTACTAAATTACCACTTTCGGCCAAAAGGATGGTGATACCCGCTAAACGGTCGGAGCTATCCCGGCGGTCTCTATGGCGGGCTTCCATCCCTCCGTGAGATGCTTCCTCGGGGCTATCCCGCTTTTCCGGTTTCTCCCCCCTTCATCCCACCTCCATACAAATTTGTAGTTTTCTGGAACGGCTGCCATTTTCCCAGGAAGCAGTCGACTCGGGGTGGTCGTTTCTATCCCATGTTATAGGAGGTGACCTCGTGAGTTCCTCAGACTACCTCAACCCTCGGTACACCGACCTGGTATAAAGTCGGTGAGAGGTCCTCGGAAACTACGAGTCGCAGAGGGGCGGGGTTTACGGAATGTCATAGAGGGCCATCGGGGGTCACCAAATTGTCGCCCATCCTCATCCCGCCCGTACATTTTTTTTACACTCCATACAACCTTTTCGAAATTTCCAATCCACTTAAATCCCAAACGGTGCGACCTATCCCTGCGATCGCTTCGGAGGATAGGGATCGCTCCCCGAGCTCCACCGGCCGGGACCGTCACCCTCCCCCCACCTGCCCCCCTTCACCCCCCCTCCATACAAAATTACCACTTTTTCAGAAAGGGATGAGGATATCCGCCAAACGGTAGGATCTATCCCGACGGTCTCTATGGCGGGATTCCATCCCTCCGTGAATTGGTTCCTCGGGGCTATCCCGCTTTTCCGGATTATCCCCCCTTCATCCCACCTCCATACAAATTTTTTGTTTTTTTTGGAACGGCTACCTTTTCACCCGGAAGGAGTCACCGGAAGAATCCCCATTGTAGCGGATCGGAGAGAGGGTGGCTCACTGAGTACCAGGACAGTATCAAAGGTTGAGGATCGCGACATGGTAAAAATTCGGCGACGGGATCTCGGAAACTGTAAATCGCAGAGGAGCGGGGTTTGCGGGATGTCATAGAGGACCATCGGGGGTCACCACGTCGCGACCCCCCACTCCCCCCCCTTCGGACCCCCTCCATACGAAATCCCACCATGTTAGGGATCTTTCGCCCTTAAGAGACGGCGGTCGACGCGTCGCGGAGGGCCACGAGGTCGGGGTGCGCGAAAGACGAGGAGGGGGGAGCCGCGGGGGGGAGGAGAGCGCGCAGCGCGACCCTCCCCCCCCGGCCTTCCCTCCGAGGATTTCGCGCACCCCGACCTCGTGGCCCGGAGCGGCGCTGAGGGTCTGCCGGGGCGCCGAAAAAGTAAAAATTTTGATCCCCCCCTCGAACCCCCCGGCCGTATCTCGGAAACGGCGCGCCGCAGCCGGGTCGCGTTTGGGGTCGTCGGAGACGTCTCGGTGAGACGAATTTTTTGGTGGCGACAAAATTTCGAAATTCGCATTTTTGAACTTTTTCGAAAATATCTCGGGAGCGGTGCGTCGCGGACCACTCGTGTCGGTGCTCATTTGAGAGGTCTCGGGGAGACGGATTTTTTGCAATAGACCAAATATCACAATTTGATATTTGCGGTCTACTCGGTAGACCGTCGGTAACCGTGGCAGGCAGACCCCCCGTGTTGGGTATCATTTGAACGGTCTCGACGAGGACAATCCATTTACACCATCCCCCTTCCCCTCCCCCCTCTCTCCCACCCCCGAAACGTCACGAAATACAATACTTATATCCAAATCCTTACCAAAACAATTCTAAAGACCAAAAACCATACCTAAACAATTTACAAGAGCGACTCCAAAACCACAGCAAAACCACTCGAGGGGCTCCCCCCCCGCGGGCTGCTTGCAGTCCGCGGCCGCACGCAAAAACTAGTACTAATATATAAAGCTGAAGAGTTTGTTTGTTTGTTTGAACGCGCTAATCTCAGCAACTACTGGTTCGAATTGAAAAATTCTTTTTGTGTTGAATAGTCCATTTATCGAGGAAGGCTATAGGCTATATAATATCACGCTACGATAAATGGTATTATATATAATCAGTGTCCAGTACCGCGTGCCCCACGCGCACGCTGCCATCGTATGGGCCGCAGCGAAGCGTGGCCGAGTTCAGCTAGTTTTATTCAATACAGCTCGATTCCCCCATTTGGATTTTACTCTATAACGAAAGAATGCCATTAAAATAAGGTGGTGTCACTGTCACTGTCACCGTGACAGTAAGGTGAAGTGACGAGTGAGGTATTTATATACTTGATTTTTGTATTATGTCTGATGTTTTGTGTTATTATGGTTGTGTTGAGATGGCGTATGACAACAAAGTTAAAATCATAACAGGGAATAAGTTTACATTATTGCATTAACTTTTTGAACAAAAATATGGTCACGATACGCTCTACTTGGATATAGAACATTGAAAATGCTCGTATCGTTTGAAAATAGTGAAGTTTTGAAAGAGAAAGTGTCATGTGAAATCGGAGAGTCGCCTTCAATGATGTGGAAGAGGCCGATTGTGCAAACGCCTAGTCGCAGTGGCGGGCGCGCCGCGACCCTCGCGCTGGGCCTGCTCGTGTTCCTAGTGAGTGATTTGTCAAATGCGTGCTATTTGCAAGGTTACATACAAGGGTACACGTATAGATAGAACTTAGATATTTTTGTTATAGATTAGATGGTGTAATCTTTATATATAAAATTTAAAAATAGTTTACTAGGAAATATTCAAATGATGAAGATCATGTCTTTCTAGAGACAAAATTTGATATTCTGTACACATTAAAAAACATATATGTTCCAACAAAATTACTTGCAAAAAAGGTGTAGTTTTGCATCCGAAAAAGGTCCCTGACTCGGGATAATGCAGTGGGAGGGACCCACAGCGCAGATTTTCAGTCGGGGCCTGTGAATACTTCACGGAGCCTGTGAATACTTCACGGAGCCTGTGAAAGGTAACGAAAACTTAAAAAACGTAACAAGAGATTAAACCCTTATCAAAAATAACATGATAAAAAACATTAAAAATAGGCAAAAACAAACAACATGAATATGATTTAAAAAGAAAAAATTTCATTATGCTGTAAATCTGTGTGATTTTATTGTATTTTATTTGCGATGACCATGGGATAAATATTCGGTGTCCAAATCTTTCTAACTTTAATTTTGAAATCTTGACAACTTGGATATAGAAAAATCTTGAGTTTTTGACTGAATAATTATGTCATATTAAACTCTGACTTTTAATGAAATCTAGCTTGTGCTTTGTTTCTCTCCCTTTCTTATCTGTATTTTTATTTGTTGTTGTTGACTTATTGTTTTAATTACAATAAATTAACAGGGATTAAGTTTAATAGCTGCAGATACTTGTAACTAGGTTATAAATGTAAGTACATTTGATTTACATTTTTAGGTATGGTATTCCATACGTTACTTGTCGTCTTCTTGCACGAAGATTCAACGAATTTAGTGTCATCACAGCATATTAAAAAAAATAGGTCTCAAAATTTAATTTCGTGGAACTCTTCTGTTGACCGAACAAACTGTAGATTTTTTTTTTATTAACTATTAAAGATGGGTTTGCTCTTGGCCTGCGTCTAACCATGTAGAAAAGACGAGGCCGACGGAGATGGGCATCGGATTTAAGTCTCTCGATCACCTTGGAGACTTGGAACTCCAACACTTTATAAAAATAAAAAGTTGCACAATTAATCATTTATGACAACAATATTTTTTATAATAATTTCCTACAGAGACAAATCAAATTGTTTATTAATTTCTTAAAATAGCAAAACGAGATCACTTTTTTGAAGTCAGTCTTATATATTTTACGTATAAAAATAGCCAAGATGATGAAGATCCTGAGAAGAAATCCCGAAAGAAACCATATTTATAACAATCACAGTAGCTTAATACAATACTAAAACCCTAGAACAGAGCGTTAAGGCAAGCACCCTAACCGCTCATCCAACGGGCTCGTCAAAAAGATATTATAAAGAGACAATGGCAAAGAAAGTCCAAAACCAAAAAGAAACAGCATCACCAAATATACAGGAAGGGCGAATAGACAAAATACTGAAAGCTCATGCTAAATCTAATGAAAATAATAAAAACTAGTTAAAAGTATCCAAGTCCAACCTTAATCAACAGAGATAAACAAACTCAGAAATTAAAGTCACAGAGCAAGGATCAAATATATTGAAGATGAGGCAGAGCAATCTCGAGGATCTCATTTGAATACAAGCCGATTCATTGTTTACCTAAAGCCCGTGAGCAATAAATCGGCAACGCACTTGCAGCAGCTTTGGCGTTGCGTGTGTTATAGGCGACGGTAGACTCCTACCGTCAGCCTGTTTGCCGATCTTAACATAAAAAAAAGACACAGGGCATCCTTTGTTGCTGTATTTTTAACTAGTATAAGCAGTTTTCATTGTTTTTAAAACTTTGTTTGATACTTTTTAGAAACAATTCAATATTTGCTAGATTATAAATATATTATAGAAATATTTTTGGTTCTTATGCTGTTACTAAACAGGTACTTTAATAAGATCTGTTTAACATACAAGCAAAAAATGTTTCTTAAAACGATTAACGTGAATATTTTTCGTTCGGTGTTCAGGGTGCGTGGAAGGGAGGTGCGTGTGCAGATTTGGTGATAGAGATCCCGGGCTCCGACGACGGCCACTATCGGCTCGACTACCGGCCGCCGCACGGCTCGCCCGCGCCCAACTTCACGGTGCCGGCGCGAGCCTCCACCATCAACTTCCAGGGCCTGCCCGGCACCAAGTACCACTTCATGCTCTACTACTCCAACGCGACATTCGCCGACTTGCTCACTTGGAATCAGACTATCATAACCGGTGAGTGGGGCTCCGCTTGGCCCGCGATTTCGCTTGTCGCAAAACTCACGTCGACGTGATCTTTCGCAGCTCCGGAACCGCCGACCAATCTCACGGTGACGTTGGGCCGCAACAAGCAAGCCACGATCGCGTGGTCGCCGCCCGCCCACGGCGACTACAGCGGCTTCCGGTTCAAAGTGATCCCGCTGACGGAGCGAGCGGGCGGCGGGGCGGCGGCGGAGGGCGGCGCGCGCAACATCACGGTGGAGGGCGGCAGCTGGAACCACACGCTGCGCGATCTGTCACCCGGCGCCACCTACCAGCTGCACGCCTTCACGCTGCTGCACGACAAGGAGAGCGCCGCCTACGCCTCGCGCAACTTCACCACCAGTCAGTGGCCCCGCCTTTCGCCACTAACCGCACCCACTAACCCCCACTAACCAGGTGAACACCCTCTCGGGCTCCCCGGTCCCCCTTGCACGTGTCTTCATAGTTTGATGTTTACTTTCTGTTTCACTGCGTTCTCGGCGGCCAGCAGAACACGGAGAAATTTGGTGAGAGATGGCGCTTTACTTATCCGCACTAGCTTGGCTAATTAAAAAGATTGCTGCTCGCTTGTCATTTAGCTGTTGTACATGAGTTAGGGAGTGATGTCTCGTCGCGTGTCGTAGGCGACACGGACCGTATTAAGTGTTGAATTGTTGGTTCAGAGCCAAACACGCCGGGCAAGTTCATCGTGTGGTTCCGCAACGAGACCACGCTGCTGGTGCTGTGGCAACCGCCGTACCCGCCAGGCGCCTACACTCACTACAAGGTGTCGATCGTGCCCCCCGACGCGCGCGATTCGGAGCTGTACGTGGAGAAGGAGGGCGAGCCGCCGGGCCCCGCGCAGGCCGCCTTCAAGGGGCTCGTGCCCGGCCGCGCCTACAACATCTCCGTGCAGACCGTCTCCGAGCCGGAGATCTCCGCGCCCACTACGGCGCAGTACCGCACCGTGCCGCTGCGGCCGCGCAACGTGAGCGTGGCGGCCGCGCGGCTCGCCGAGACCTCCTTCGACGTGTCGTGGCTGCCGCCGTTGGAGGAGAGCGAGTTCGAGAAATACCAGGTGTCGGTGAGCGGCGGCACGGGCGCTGCCGCGCGCCGGCTAGCGCCGCAGGTGCGCGGGCGAGACGAGCCGCCCGAGTGCCACTTCGAGGGACTAGAGCCGGGCGCGCACTACACGGTCACCGTGAAGACTATGTCGGGCAAGGTGACCTCGTGGCCCGCCGCCGCGGAGCTGACGCTGAAACCGCTGCCCGTGCGCGAGCTGCGCTGGCGGCGCGTGGAGGGCGGCGACGCAGGCGCCGTGTTCGTGTGGTGGTCGCCGGCGGCCGGCAGCGCGCAGGACGAGTACCGCGTGTCGTACCACGAGGCGGGCCCTTCGCGCGACGACAGCAACGCGCTGGTCGTGGCGCGCGCCAACGTGACGCTGGAGTCGCTGCTGCCGGGCCGCAACTACACGCTGGCCGTGAGCGCCGTGTCGCGCGGCGTCGCCTCCAACGAGAGCGCCGCGTGGGTGGCCACGCGCCCGCTGGCGCCCGTCGTGCACCGCGCGCTGCCCTCGACCACGGCTCTGCGGCTCGAGTGGAGCTCGGACGTGAACTCGCGCCAGGACGGCTATCGCGTGCGCTTCCGCCGGCGCCGGCCCGACGAACCGTGGCGCTCGCTGGAGACGCGCGCCACGACGGCCACGCTGGAGCCGCTGCATCCGGGCGCCGTGTACGAGGTGCAAGTGGCGGCGCTCAGTCACGGGCTCGCTGGCGACGCGCACGCGCTACTCAAGCCCGTGCGGCCGCTGCCTCCGCGGTGGCTGGGCGTGGAGCGCGCCACCTCCAACTCGGTAGTGGTGCGCTGGCGCGGGCCCTCCGAGTCCGAGACGGCGTTGGGCGAGTTCGTGCTGCGATACCGCACGCACGCGGCAGACGCGCCCTGGACGCGTCTGCCGCCGCTGCCGGTCAACGCGACGGAGGCCGAGATCGTGGACATGACCCACGGCGAGCGCTATCACATCCAGCTGGACGCGGCCAGCGAGCGCGCCGACGCCGACAGCGAGAGCGTCGAGAGCGGCGCGCCGCTCGTCGCCGAGCACACGGTGCGGCCCAACCCCGTGTCCAACGTGGCGCAGCTGGTGGACACGCGCAATATGACGCTGGAATGGCCTCGGCCCGAAGGCCGCGTGGAGTGGTACGAGCTGCGCTGGTGGGCCCGCGACGCCGCCGGAGGCGCGGCCGGCGCGCGCAACCTGACCGCGACCGACGCCGCGGCGCCGAACGGAGGCCGCACGGCCCGAGCGCTCATCGGCGGCCTGGAGCCCGGCCGCGGCTACACCGTGACCATTGCCGCGCATTCGTACAACCTAACCAGCGACCTCTTCACCATGGACACTAGAACGCGTAAGTACCGAATTCCTTCTAAAGTACCACTATAGACTTCCCACGTCTAGTGATGTGGGCGCAGATTCGCAATTCACTTAATATTGCCGAACTTAATTCACTTAATTTAATATTTATATTTGTTTTGTGTATGGCACTCTAACTCTCTTATATTAAAAAGAAAATGTAGAAACTGGCATACACTTCAGATAACATTGATTTTGAAATTTTTGGGTGTGACCACATCCACGCGATGGTACGGCTAATTCCTAACCAACCTCATGTAAACATTTTGGAAGTCTTTTTACGTAAAGGTCGTCAGACAGGCTGACGGTCCACTTGACGGTAGGTGGCTACCGTCGGTTATAACACAAGCAGGACTCGGGATAAAAGGAATGGAGAAATGCTTGTATGAATACTCTCCACTGAACGGAGGTGATGATGAGGGATTATTCTATCTTATATTTATTTAGCTTAAAGTCGTACCAATTACGACCTCTGGATTTGACAGTGGCTCATTAGTCGCGTGTGTCGGCCGCAGGTCCATTGATCCAATCGGAGATGACGATCGTGAACGAGTCGGACGAGGGCGGGGGGAGCGGCGGAGGCGAGGCGCCGGCGCTGCTCGTGCTTTACACTCGGACGCCCACCTCCGCCTCGCAATTCGACGCATACCGCTTCCGGCTGGAGGCGGCCGGAGCGGCGCCGCGAGAGGAGCGGCGGCCGGCCGACGCGGCTTCGCAGCGCGTAGTCTTCGCCGGCCTGACGCCCGGCCGCCTCTACAACGTCACCATGTGGACGGTGTCGCACAACGTCACCAGCCACCCGGTGCAGCGGCAGGCGCGCCTCTTTCCCAGGCCCATCACGCAGCTCAACGCCACCGAGGTGGGTGCGCGCGAGATCACGCTGCAGTGGGACCGGCCCGCCGGCGACTACAGCGAATTCGAGCTGCAGTACCTGGTGGAGCGCGACCGGCTGCGCAGCACGCGCACGGCGCGCACGTCTCTCACCGTGGATGCGCTGCGCCCGCACACGCTCTATACCTTCACCGTGGAAGTGGTGGCGGGCACGCCGGCCACCGTACTGACGCGCTCGCGCGCGCTGTCGGCCGCCTTCCGCACGCTGGAGGCGCCGCCGGGCGCGCCGCGCGCCTTCCACCCGACGGACTCGAAACCCAGCGAGGTGACGTTCGCGTGGGAGCTGCCCGAGGAGGAACACAACGGCGTTCTGCGCCGCTTCGTGCTCGAGTACGAGTCGAGCGGCGGCGGCGGCGCGCGCTCTGTCGAGTTTCCGGCGACGGCGCGCAGCGGGCGAGTGGGCGGGCTGGCGCCGGGCGGCACTTATGCGTTCCGGCTGTGGGCCGAGTCGGGAGCCGGCGCGGGTGCGGCGGCCCGCTGGACGCAGCATATGGCCATCGCGGCGCCCCCGCGTCCGCCGGCGCACGCGCTGCCGACGCCCGTGCGCCGCACGACCACCACGGTGGCGGTGCGCTTCCGCGCCGACTACTTCGCGGCGGACAACGGCAACGTGACCGCCTACACGCTGGTGCTCGGCGAGGAGCCGCGCAACGAGTCCGGCGCGCGCCTACCCTCGTGGCGCGACGTGCAGCCGCTGGCCGTGTGGCCGCCCTACCAGGTGACGGAGCCCTACTACCCGTTCGGCGGCGCCGACGTCGAAGAGTTCACCATCGGCTCGGAGCGCTGCGACGCCGGCGGCCGTACCTACTGCAACGGCCCGCTCAAGCCCGGCGCCTCCTACTACGTGAAGCTACGCGCCTTCACCGCGCCCGACAAATTCACCGACACGGCCTACGCCCGAGTCTCCACAGGTGACTATCTTCCCCCTCCACGGTGCGATAACGACCCGCTTCGATATCGCACTTCCTAACCCGATAACGCACGCTATCGCCCGACGGCCATACTAAATGGTGTTATTGTCGTTCAGTGTGCGTTTGTGATAGTTCTAACATTGACGAGGATTGTTTTGGATTCCTTAAGTGGGTCGGTGAGTTGGCTCTGCTTGCTCTGGCAATGGTTGTCGCAATGAAGATTGTCACAAATTCAAATGTATTTCCTCAATGTTGGATAAGATTAGTGTAGATGAATCATGAAAATATGACTAAGTTGTTTTTGTGGAGAACACTGACTAAGCATTTCATTACTCGCTCTTACAATAAATGCGATTAAAGTAGTAAAGTGAAGAACTCCCTCCCAAACCAAGCGATTTGATGTGCAAAATTGTTTGAAAGATCATTTAGAACTTGCAGCTTTTATTAATAAGATAACATGTAATAGCATAGATAAAATACTACTTAACCAGTATAGATGGTCACTCACGTACATTGAATCCGTACCCTATCCAATTTCGCTTATATCTAGATGCCGCCTGTGTAGTTTGTCGCTTATTTGTTGTCAGTAAAAATCCGCTAGAGTCGCTGCAGTCGACCATTCAGTCAATTCTCATGTACAAGAGATGGCACTACTAAAATTAATTTAAAATATAGGTAAAAAGGAAGTGGGCACGAACAACGATAAAAGGGCCGTATGAACGGTATAGGTTATGTTCTAAAAAATAGGCCAACAAGGAACTAAAACGTTAATTACTGACCGATTAAATCCTATAATAAATAAAAAAACGTCTAGTCAATCGATAAAATATTATTAATTATGTTTTGTGTTATTTGTATTCATAATCTTTATTACATACCTATATAGATATAATTTTGCTTAGGTACGTATGTTTGTGTTAAGAAAGCTGTTTCTCTCAGTTGCAAGAAACAAAATTATCACTACATATTTGTGGTAATAAGTTTTCAGTGATATTTTAACCTATCTTCCGATGAAATACTCGTTTCGAGAAGGAAACAGGTGGAAATCTGAAAGTGCAAGGTCAGGGCTATATGGCGGATACGTTAACGCCTCCCAGCCAAACTCCCTTAATTTTTGAGTGGCTAACGATGTGTGCAGTCAAACGTTGTCATGATGAAAGACCACATCCTTTCTATTGATCAATTCCGGCCGCTTTCTCACAATTTCTTGCTTTAATCTCATCAGTTGTTGGCAGTAGATATCCGAATCGATGGTTCTGCTCGGCGGCAGGTTTCTTTCAGTGAGCTCGTGTGGCATCCATATATCGAGCTTTTTTGTGTACTCAGCTTTTTTCAAATGGGTCAAAACTGTTTTGTGGTCAATTTCCAGTTCTTCAGCTATGTCGTATCGTAACTACTGATATACCGATCTTGCTCCACTTTTTCAAAAATGGTGTCCATTTTATCCGTAACAGAGCGACCAGAGCGAGGTGTATCTTCGACATCAAAAGATCCGGGAAGGACTCTTACTGCAGTGTCAGTTGGTCCATTAACGTCATAAAAAAAATTCGCGGCTTGCGTTGCATTTTATCCTTTTTTTGTATTAAAACTTTTAAATGTATCGAATTTCTTCATTTGTTACACTCAATTGATGTAAAATAGCTGGAAACAACATTTTACTAATTTGTTTCTTTTTTTGGAATGTAACGTTTTTAATGTCATCAATACCAGCCAGATGCAAATAGTAAAGCCGAAGAGATTTTATTACAAGTTTATAACTGTAGAAATGTGGATGTTGGGAAGATCCTGGGCTGGTGGTGTGCGTCGGTGTCGACAAATGAGATGCTTCTTCTTTCCAATTACGATTTATTTAATGTTTGAATACATATATTGTTTAAGAAAAAATAATAATTTACAGGGAGATGATGCTTGCTTTCGTTTCTTCTTTTTTGCGGTAATTGCGGTAATTAATAAAATTCGCGTCTGGCCAATAGGGGCGAAGCGTCGCGTTCAGAGCGCACCGTGATTGGTTAACGATGACATAGTAGGTGTCTGAACAATAACGATACATACTGTATGCGAAAAGACTTTTTACCCAACCTAATATAATTATTAATGTGTAAAATGGTAATACTGTAGAACCACCAGCTCCTCCTTAACTATCTCCTCGTTAAATGAAGTGGTGTCGATCGCAGAGGTGGACAACACGGCCTGGATAATCGGCGCGTGTGCGTGCGCGGCGGCGGTGGTGGCGGCGGCGGCGGCCGCGCTGCTGGTGCGCAGACGCAGGGCGGCACGCGCCGCACCCGCGCCCGCCCCGCCCGCGCCGCGCACCTCGCGTCCCGTGCGCGTCGCCGACTTCATCGAACACTACCGGCTCATGTCGGCCGACTCCGACTTTCGCTTCAGCGAGGAGTTCGAGGAGCTCAAGCACGTGGGGCGCGAGCAGCCCTGCTCGGCCGCCGATCTGCCCTGCAACCGCCCCAAGAACCGCTTCACCAACATCCTGCCCTACGACCACTCGCGCTTCAAGCTGCAGCCCGTCGACGACGAGGAGGGCTCCGATTACATCAACGCGAATTACGTGCCCGGCCACAACTCGCCGCGCGAGTTCATAGTCACGCAGGGCCCGCTGCACTGCACGCGCGACGACTTCTGGCGCATGTGCTGGGAGTCCGGCAGCCGAGCCATCGTGATGCTGACGCGCTGCGTGGAAAAGGGCCGCGAGAAGTGCGACCGCTACTGGCCGTTCGACACGCGGCCCGTCTACTACGGCGACATCGCCGTCACCGCTCTCAACGAGAGCCGCTTCCCCGATTGGACCGTGACCGAGCTGGGCGTGAGCCGCGGCTCCGAAACACGCGTGCTGCAGCATCTGCACTTCACCACCTGGCCGGATTTCGGCGTGCCCGAGCCGCCCACCACGCTCGCGCGCTTCGTGCGCGCCTTTCGCGAGCGCTGCGCGCCCGACGCGCGTCCAGTAGTCGTGCACTGCAGCGCGGGCGTCGGCCGCTCCGGTACCTTCATCACGCTCGACCGTGCGCTGCAGCAGCTGGCCGCGCGGGCCGACACGCTCGACGTGTTCGGCATGGTGTACGCCATGCGCCGCGAGCGCGTCTGGATGGTGCAGACGGAGCAGCAGTACATCTGCATCCACCAGTGCCTCGTCGCCGTGCTCGAGGGGCAGGACCTGGCCGCGCCGCCGCCCCACCACAACCACCACCTCAACCAGGCCTTCGAAGGTACGCCGCGTCTCCTGTCGGCCCCCTCGGCCTCCTCGCTCCCCTCGCTCCCCTCGCTCACCTCACCCCCGTCTCGCATTGCAGATGACGAGGGCATCGCCGAGTCCGGCATGTGAAGGCGCGCGATGGCGTGTGACGATCGGTGACGGCGTGCGACGGCGCCGGACGTGCGTCGAGCGACGGAATCTCAAACGAGTACTTAATTATGCATAGTTTAATTTAAAAGTTGAGAATGATTCATTCTCCGCCAAATGTACACTCTGTAAATAAATTTTATTCTTGAAAAGACCTAAAACGACAAGTGTTTCAATAATATGAGGGCGGACGCGTCCCAGGTGTGGAAGCCGCGATATCAAACATACGATTTCACTTCCTAGAGCGTCAAGTAAGTATGGATTATCCAAAGAGCACGAACGAGGATAGGCTTCAATAGCTCAGCGATGGCTTTCGTTTGGAGGCACGGGGATCAACTTTACACGCACAAAGGAGCAGCACCTTCACTTTGTAGGCTTATCCTCTATATTTTAAATTTCGCAAACTTGGTCCAATTTCTAACATATCTAAAGTCGTCATAAAATTACTGAATTTCCACATCCCTATTTCTTTTTATTTATTTATTTAGGTAAAATAAAACTCATGCAAATGTTTTATACGAAAAATAAAAAAGACCTATGTATATAACTTGTAGTTATTTACAAGTACAAGTAGATATTTAAAAAAGAAAACAAAGCTGAGACAGCTCAAAAAGTAACATTTTCCCGAGAAAAGCTTCGATCAACAATACACCTAGATTAAAGGTGATAGGTCTGAAAACGGCCCGAGAAATAAGAGCACAAAATAAGCGTGTGCTCTTATTTGCGACAGTACGGAGTACGGTGCAGCCAAAGCCAACGTTCGGACGCGTTATCATTTGGATATTTATTGCTTAGACTTAAGGTTTTAAGTTAATTTTTTAGTTCATATTTTAAATTAATTTAACAGATATAGCTTTAAGTATAATCAACACAAGATCAACACGGACTGTTTTTCGCTTTGATTTTGTATGAGACCTTTAATCTAGGTGTATTGTTGATCGAAGGAGAAAAGTATGCGGAAAACGACTGTACAGTTGCGACTGTACTCGCACTAAATGAACCAAAGGTGGGACTTGCACAAAAAAACTCCAGTGATTTTAGGTCTGGTGACGGACCTCAATTTATTTTCTAAATATAATTGTTGGCACGTATGCCAAACAATCATGTAAGGCGACATCTAGTCGTTCACTAGGAAGTCGAAACAAACTACCGGCGCCATCTGTTGAATTTTAATAACAATATTATTAGCTATAATACTGTTCTACAACGACACTAATATAATATGACACCTTATTGTACATATACTAAAAAGTTTTCCAACCAATATATTAGTTATTCTATTGAGAAAAATTAATTATGACTATTAAAGAAAAAATAAATTCTTAACAAATTATTTAAATAGTGGAAATATGAAAAAAAAAACACGATTAATTTTTTTTTCTTATTATAAAATTACATTTTGTTGCTCCACGAAACAAACATAGTTATATAAACAATTAAATTTTCAATTAAATAATATAAAAAACATATTTCATATTATGTATAGGTTTTTTTTTTTTTTTTTTTATTATAGATGGGTTTGCTCTTGACCAGCATCTATCCATGTAGGAAGGATGAGGCCGAAGATGGAGCGAGCTCACCCAGAAGATGCCTATTCACTCGAACCTTGAAAAGATTTGGGTTATATGAGCTCGGAAATACAGACGCCGGCAGGGAGTTCCAATCCTTAGCAGTGCGCATCACAAAAGATGTTTTAAAGCGCTTGGTCCGAATTAGAGGGATTTCGACAAGGTGAGGATGGTAACCAGCCGTACGTCTGCATGTCCGATAGATAGGTATTATTAAATAGTTTTTTATCGGAAAGTTACTCTTCTTAAGTATCGCAGTTTCCGATTTTGATTATCGTTTATAGTTTTTGAGTAATAAAAGCTAAATGTCTTTACCTTGTCATCTTTATTTGTTTATTACTTTTTTGCAATTTATATGTGCGGGCAAAACATTGTATTCCGAATCATTTATTTGCCTGTACATGGGTGTATAACCAGGATCTTACAATAATAACTTCCCAGCATGTACTACCTCGTTTGGTGTGCAGAATATTAAAAAAATGTAAGTAAGTCAATCATAATTAAAATAATCTACAGTCAACAATGATTTTAAAAGTAAGGATACGCCTAACGGAATATTTTACACAAACTTATAGACAAACAGTGGCCTTCTTATACACAAACTTACTTTTTATAGACATATATAAAAATCTCGTGTCAGGATGTATGTTCGCGATAAACTCTGAAACTACTGAACCGACTTTGATCAAACTTCGCAAGTATCTGTTATTTGGTCCAACTTAAAAGATAGGATAGTTTTTATCTTAATTATTGACATAAATATTTGTTATTGCAAATGAACGGCATCCGAAGTTTACCCTGTGTGTCCCACTTGCAACTTCTTACATAAGTACGATAGAGAGAGAAAACTTCGAATGACATTCAATGTTAGGCCTGCTGTAGATTAATTTATCGCTACAACATTCGGATACAATAAAATAGAAATAATTTCTTTTTTTTTTATAGTAAGATAAGATTAACGATGAACTCATTCATATCATCATTAATTCCTGTGATTGAACGAATTTAAATAAAATAAATAAAAAATATACTTACACCTATACACCAAATTTTTAAGAAAAAAACAAATAAAAGAATAACGTCAATACCACGGAGCATATACAAAGAGGAGATGGCCTAAACAACTGTGCATTGATTTCAAACTAGGTCCTGACGTCATTTTTTGTGGGCGTGGTCTTGGTCAGTCTGCTGACGGCACTGGTCACGGTGTGGCGGCGCTTGTTTGTTGTAGACTACAGTCAATTTTCATTGGCAATTTAAGATAATTGGGTGGGGTCTAACTTCCTCCTTGCCCCGCGCAGTAGTCACGCGCCGCTCTACAGAAAAATTCAATAACAACATCTCCTCTTTGTATATGCTCCGTGGTCAATACAAGGTTACGTTTATTTTAATTAGCGTGCTGCACATCGCCGCCATTATGAACTTTGCCTTTAGAATGAAATTTGTTAAAATTAATCATTTAACATGTAGGTAACAAAACTGTAGGTAACTTTTGTATAATTGTTTTTGCAGCGCACACGTATGGTGTTGCTTGTGTCCTTAGGCGACGGTAGCCACCTACCATCAAGTGGACCGTCAGCCTATCTGCCATCTTTAATAATATAGTTACTACGCAACTAGGCATTTTTATAACAATTTAGTACAAAACTCTCAACCACTGTCTTTCGCGGACGAGGGACGACGACTGCCGTTAGCTGGCCCTAAACTGAGATTTTAGGGCCAACGCGCTGGTGCCATTTCGCCGCGCCGTTGTCCCTGTCCTTACGCTAGTAATATTATGTCAATGACAGTCAATTAATAATAGATAAAACAAATAAAAAAAACATAAAAGTCAGAGAACATAAAAGTAAATTGAAATTGAGGTAATCATTCACATTATAAAAACATTTATCAAGTAAAAAGGCGAACAAAAACCTTTTAAATTTATTTAATTAATCAATTTTTAATTATAAAATTAATGTTTTAACATCTTTAAGTAATTTATTATAAAGTTGGACTGTCATAGAATAAGCATAGTTGTCACAGAGACGTAAACGGTTTATTGGTGATGTATAAAAGGGTATTTTGTTTAATCTCGTATAGTGCCATATTCTTAACAAATACACGCATTTCAAAGATATGCATACATGGCAATATAGAAGAAAATCAAATACAACCGGTATACAACTGTTTAGAAAATGAGAGCCACACAAGAATTACGATACATTTTTTCTGAACTTTAAACATTTTTACTGCATCGACAGTTACTTCAAAATGCAGATGTAGCAGCATTTTCTGACACCGAATTTCGAAAACATCTCAGAGCATACACAGATCTGTCTAATTTCTGTCTAATGTCTAATCATTCATGCCTCTTTCATGTAGACTTTTTAATGAAATGTTATTAGATACAGATGTCGACCTGTTCCACAGCTCTATAGTTAAAACTAGAAATATTTTAACCGAATTTTTTTTTAGTAAACTATAAATTCCATGTATTTTAGTGTAACGAGCCTACCGTGAGGCTGGTTCTAATTGCCCTTTGTATATAATCTTTCTAGCTATAAGTGGAATTTTTTTATTTGGTGTTCATTCGCATTGTTACTATGTAATATTAGTGCCTGCAATTTCCCTAAAATAAAATAAATAAATACCCTATTGTTTAACACCAATTTTAACTTGTTAACTAAGTCATAAAGACCGCCCATATAGATTTGTATCCTGTGGTATTTTGTGTCGCCCACAATACATACGATTACAAAAATATGTATTTGGTCAAAAATAAAAGTTACATGTATTTTAAAAGAAAATATATTCTGGCAACTATGGAAAGTTAAACACATAGAAATATTTAAAAGTTTTACCAGGGGGGTAATGAGTTTTTTAAATATTATAATTGGTAACACCAACACATCTTTTTAATAAATTTTCTAAATAAAGCTTATGTCATGATTGCCGAGTGAATTAATGTATTTTATAAATAAAATACATTATATGACACTTTAATTTTAATATGTAAGTAACACTGTGGGCATGATTGTCCCTGAATGGTCTCTGATTGTCCATAGTGTGTATAGAATATTGATTGATGTTTGCATAAAGTGTCAACGTCAGTCAGTAAAACTGGTAGGGAAATTTAGTACTCTGTGTTCGTGTGCGTGCAACACACAAAAGTAGCCGTGCTCGCTGTGGCATTTTCGTGCGTGTGCTTTCTACAATTTACTTTCGTCGCCTCGTAAGTTTGTGAACTTCTTTCTTATATGGTGTATTTAGTGGCTTCATTTTTAAAACGAGTTATTTTCGAGTGTCCAAGTAATTCCAATCGATGCACGGGAAATGATGGAATCCGCTAAGATCATTCGATCGGATCGTGTCGATGCGTCACCTTTGTGAGCCATTTTACCAGTTCCTTTACCGTTTGTAGGATTGATATCCAGCATCTCTTTTATAGTCGATCACTTACTCATTCCGATATTGTATTTAAAATATGTTACGCAAAATTTTGCAATTGATTAACGCACTCTAACCTTAACCTAGCGATTCGTTTAGCAAAGAGGTAGATAGAGGAAGTAGCGAGCTGGCGATCATTGTCGCTTTTTTTGTGATCTAATGTGTAATGTACCTATATATTATGGTCGTTCTTGACAACATGAAGCAAAATATCGCGCTATGCAATTTTACACAAAGCACACAATACTAATCGTCTTAAATGTTAGCTCTTTTTTTTATACATCGTTACTGTTCGGTAATTGTTCACAATTCTTCGTCCCAAAAAATACATTTACTGCAATGTAATGTTCACCTTTGATGATTTTATATAAGTATTTCAATTTCTCCGAATATTTCTATTTAAAATTATTGGTAATATTTCACTTAAAAATTTTATTACAAGAGATTTTCGTTGTTTATTTTGAAGTTTGAGAATGGTTTCATATCTGTTTTATTTTGAAAGTGATAAATGTGCGATATATAAGTGTAGCTATAAGTACGTAAGTATGTCGCTTTAACCTTTGTGTATTTTCGTACGTCATGTGTATTATCTGTATTGAAATGATTGCCTTCGCCGTGTAACAGCTGATGTAGCAAACGTCCGATTGACTCGCCCACTGATGCATAGGTATTTGAGGAAAAACAAAAACGATTCCTTTAGGCAAGGATAGGTCAGATTTCGTAACTACATAATTGTGTGGTTGTATTGATTTCTGAAGCACATTTGCCAATGATGTATTAATTTAGTAGTGAGGAGTGAGGTAAATGGATTAAATATTGGGGATGGGAGGTTTAGTAGGTCAGGTGGGTCAGTTTTTGTGCATAGGGGCGGTGCGCGGCCGACGGGATCTGGGTCAATGGTAGCCGCGCGGAGGGGGGAGGGCGATGCAAGTGGGTCGCGCGCCCTCCCTTCCATCCGTGGCCGCCTTTGCCGAGGTGCTTATATCGCACAAGATGAGCATTCTCTTTTTAAATATGTATTGTTATCAACAAGTTGTCCTCATTTAATATACACTGCTCTCTCATAATCTTATACACTGCTTTGAACATATTTTTATGTGATTTTTGATTATTTTCGTAGCACTCGTAGGTGTTTTGTCGACCTACAATAGTTTTGAACTTTTGCTGACAAATTATATGTTGCGCCGCGATGTACATTGCACGGAGGGGTGGGGGGGATCGCCTGGGTAAACAACCGCAGACAAGTCGACGTATATTTTGCGTTTTGGACTTATTTTTGGATGTTTTGCTACTTGGCTGTATCCATCGAGTGCCTAGGCGCAATAGAATTGCGAGTTGAAAGACCGTCTGGTGCAGAGGGCGTGCGGGACGCGGGGTCGACGCCCGCGGCGACGTAGGGTTCAGCGACTCCGCGGAGCCCGAGTGGCCAATAGTGAGCACTATCCGGCGACCTTGCACGGGCCGCACGAGGCGCCAAGGTCCCCGCGACCGTTGACCTCGCGCCGCGGCGACTCCATCGACTCGTCCAGCGACATCCCCTTCCCCCGAACACCATTTACAATTATGGCATTTTACGAAAACTATATTATTTCGTTTTATTGTAAACTGTTACGGGAAACTAGCTGAGTTATGAGTTAAACCGTTTTTGAAATTAGCGTGCACAAATGCACAAACATTTTAAAAACTTTTTTTATATTATTTTTTTAATATTTGATATATATATATTTTATGTTAAGGTCGGCATGAAGGCTGACGGTCCACTTGATGGTAGGTGGCTACCGTCGCCTATAACACAAGCAACGCCTAAACTGCTGCAAGTGCGCTGCCGACTGCAGTAGGATTAAGGATAAGGGATTAGGAGTGAATAGGGAAATGGGCTCTGGCATCCCTTACTCACTCACCGAAACACAACTGCACACGTGCTGTTATTTCACGGTGGTCTTCTGTAAGGGGGTGGTTACTGCCAGACGGGCCGCCCCAAATAACTGCGAAAAGCAGTGTGCCCTGCCACTTCTAACTACTCCCTAACTGGAGGGCTCAATTTGTTATTAGAAACAGTGCTCTCTTGATAATTGTGCCGTTGTAATAGCAATTCAATAAAGTAGATTTTTAAGGGCGTCGACAGTTTTCAAAGCACAAAAATTAACTGGGATATAATTTCTAAAAATCTAGTGTAGTCATAAGTTTGGATTTTAATAATGGCTTAAAGCTAGCTGCATCCCTATTATAGAGTACCTCTAACTAATGAAGGAATCTACAATTATAATACAATCTATCTCTTATTTTACTCGCCTTTTCCATTTGGAATACGCCTCAATATCAATATTACTGTCTGCCATCTCGAGAAAAATGTTTGTCGAGTATGGAGGACGATGAAGGGTGTGTAAGAAAGGTGGTTGTGATGTTGCAGGCTGTCGAGCAGAGGCGGGCGTGGAGAGTTTCGCAGCGGGAAGGGGTAGGAGGCGCTGGCGCAAGGCAGGCAGGGTGGGGGAGGGCAGTGCGCGGAGGGCAGCACCGCCACCAAGACGGACAGCGCGCGGCAGCCGGGGCCCGTGCTGCGCGCCTCGGGGAGGACGACTCAGTCCATCCCCTCGGCCAGGCGACGCTGGGTCCCCCCATCTTCTCTCAGGCATCACGATGTGCCCGACGGAGATGCCAAACACGACATCATATTCCGAAAGGTATGCACCGTAACACTCGTTGAATAATTTTCAATAGTAAGCGTTCACTCAACGTTTGTTGAGATCGATTACACTTTTCAACAAGTAATTAGAATCGAGATACTCATATGTACTAATAGAACACTTCCATTATCATTACCACCTTTAGGACCATTTTAAATAGGTTTCAGGGAACCACTAAAAGGAATGTCTTTATACAATATATTGTTTTTAAATCAAGTATTGAGAACATCACATTCTTTCTTAAAGAATTGACTAATAACATTAAGGTGTCCCAAAATTCAACCTTAAACGGAAACCAGGGAGTGGATAAGTTAACGACTACCCGAGGAGAAAAAAAATCTAACTCTTTTTTTGAAGTTATAATATTTTTTTAAAAACTTTGAAATTGGACACTACAATGTTTTTAGTAACTGTGATTACAAATTTGCCAGTATCACTATAATATTTTTTTATTGGAAACCTAAGTAGCATTGCTGTTCATAATCAGTTCATAATAATTAATCAAGATATAAATAGTGTCACTAAGCACGAAAAAAAATGAATTTTTTTCTTGAACAAGAGCCAAACATATTTAGTCATCATCCTTGAAAACGTTTTGTGTGCCCAAAAAAAGGTTTTGAGTTACAGATTCAGGTAAACAAGCGATCACCGATACCGCTCTTGATCTATTTAAGTACTGCAGTGTACTTCCTATTGGGAATTACTACCGGAAGCATCACTTCCAAAAAAGCTTGGGCCTCACCCGCTATGTATATCCTATCGAAGATTTACTTCGATGGGGACTCTTCCGACAAAGTTGGTAGAACCTACCCTCAGTAACGTCACCCCAAAGAAGAATCCCATGTGAAAGTAATAGATAAAATGATGCCGTTAAAATGGTAAAAAATAATAAGAAAGGCCTCACAAATGTTTTTATTTAAGATAATATTGATTTTTAACAATAAATAGCAATTAATTTAATTGACAAATTAATGTTGTGTCACTTCTTGTTTCCCTGTTGATGTTACTAATTTTATAATTCTCGCAAAGGGATAGTCTGAAATAATTCAGTTTGAGTTGACGTGGTACAATTTAGCGTCCTTTTCAGGTCCGCGGTATCCTCAACAAACTCACACCTGAAAAGTTTCAAAAGTTGAGCGATGACCTGCTCGGTCTGGAGCTGGACTCGGATAAAGTCCTCAAGGGGGTGATCCTTCTGATCTTCGAGAAGGCCCTCGACGAGCCCAAGTACTCGTCTATGTACGCGCAACTATGCAAGCGACTCAGCGAAGAAGCGCCCAACTTCGAGCCGGCGGGGCAGCCGTGCACCTTCAAGCTGCTGCTGCTCAACAAATGTCGCACCGAATTCGAAAACCGCGCGCAGGCCTTCGCCGCCTTCGACGATAAGGAGCTCACGCTCACCCCCGAGGAGGAGGAGCGGAGGCACCTGGCCAAGTGCAAAATGCTGGGCAACATCAAGTTCATCGGCGAGCTGGGCAAGCTGGAGATCCTGGCCGAGTCGATCTTGCACCGGTGCATCCAGAATCTGCTCGCGCGGCGGGCGGCCGCCGACCACCACGAGGACCTGGAGTGCCTGGCGCAGCTAGTGCGCACGTGCGGGCGCGTGCTGGACTCGGAGCGCGGGCGCGGGCTTATGGATCAATACTTCGCGCGCATCGAGACGCTGTCGGGCAGTCGCGAGCTGGCGCCGCGCATCCGCTTCATGCTGCGCGACGTGGTGGAGCTGCGGCGGGGCGGTTGGGTGCCGCGCGCCGCCGTGTCGGCCGAGGGCCCGGTGCCCATCCAGCAGTTGCGCGCCGACGATGAGCCGCCGCCGCGCCGCGAGCGGGAGCGCGAGCCGCTGTTTCGACGCGCGCGGCCGCTCGACGACGTGCTGGCCGGCCTCAGCCTGCAGCCGGCGGCCGCGTTAGTGCCGCCGTCCGACAAGCTCTTCGGCAACGGCTTCGCGCCGCGCGACGCCTTTCGGCAGCGCTCGGCACCCGGCTACTACCCGCGCGCCAACGCACACTACGGGGCCAAGCACGCGCATCCGCCCGTCGCGAAGGGCGCCAAGGCGCGCGTGGCGGCCGCGGCCCCCGAGGACGTGCAGATGCGGCCCGCCGCCAACTCGCTCACCTTTACCGCCACGCACCGCTTGAACAAGCCCGCGGCGGCGCCCGCGGCCCTACCCCTGGCACCCGTGCAGCAGAACGTCCTCGCGCCGACTTTCGCCAGCGCCCCGCCGCTGCTCAAGGAGCCCGCCATCACTATCAAGCCGGCGGCGGACAAGAAGGACAAGCCCAAGAAGGACAAGGGACTGAACAAAGAGGAGGCGTGCCGACTGGCCGTGGAGGCCGTGGAGGCTGCCGAGGCGCAGGAGGATGCGGACGCGGGCGCTCGCATTCGCGAGCTGCAGCTGCCCGACAAATTACTGCGGCGCGCCGTGGTGGCGGCGCTCGAGCACGCCCTGGCGGCGGAACGCGGCGCGGCGGCGTGCCGCGTGGTGCGCGCCATTAAGCGCGCGCCCGTGGCGGACGCGCTGCGCGCGCTGACGCAGGCGCGCCACCCGCACGCGAGGCTGCCGCCACTGCTGGCACATGCAGTGCAGGCGAAGCTGGTGTCGCTGGCGGAGTTGGGCGGGTGGTGCGAGGCGGGACACTACTATCCACTGCTGCTGGAGGTGCTACAGCGGCTACACGAACTGCTGGGCGCCGAGCGGCTGCTGCTGCTATACGACGAGAGCAAGATCAACCTGTGCGCGTACGTGTCGGCGGGCGGCGGGGCGGGCGCCGGCGACGCGCTCGACGCGCTGGAGGCCCGCGGGCTGGCGGCGCTGGAGCCGCAATTGCGCGTGCAGGCGGCACTGTCGCGCCAGCTGGCGGCCGAGCCGGCGCCGGCGGCGCTGTACCGCTGGATCAAGGCCAACGTAGAGCCGGCGGTGCGCGCCAACGCCGCTTTCGTGTCCAGCCTAGTGGCGCTCGTGGCCGGTCACGTGACCGCCGCCGCGGGTGCCGATAAGGCCGACAAGGCTGCGCTCGACCGCGAGAAGGCGCTCGCCGAGGCGTACGCGCCGCTGCTGACGGCGCTGCTGCAGGGCCGCCCCGACCTGCAGCTGGCGGCCGTGTACGCCGTGCAGGTGCACGCCCATAACCATCGCTACCCCAAGGGCATGCTATTGCGTTGGTTCATGTACCTCTACAACCTGGAGGTGTGCGAGGAGGATGCCTTCCTGCGCTGGCGCGAGGACGTGACGGACGCCTACCCGGGCAAGGGCGAGGCGCTCTTCCAGGTGAACACGTGGCTCACCTGGCTGCAGCAGCAGGAGTCGGACGACGACGACGCGGAGGACTAGTTCCCTTTGGTTTCTCATCATTTTTTCTAGACGTTTTACTCAATTTTGATACTTTTACAAATGTATACAACGTATAGTGTACGACGACCGCCCTCCCCTCACACCCCCTCCCCCTCGGCGCGTTTAGTTCCAATTGTATAGATTGTCTATGGATTAAATCAATTTTATAAAATAATGTCGTAATCGTTAATTTTACTTTGAAGCTGAACCGACGTAGGAAATAAATATTCGCTTAAATTTCTTGTATTATCGACTTAGAATGTTGTAACTGATAGGTTTAATAAAAGAATAAGTTGTATGTTGAGTGTCTGTCAGTTGTGAAGTGTTCTCGACGAGTCCGAATAGACGAACATTGATCGATATCTATTGTCAGCGAGATGATTACAAATAAACTTCAGTGTAATTTATTATAAGTCTTTGTTTGTTTTCGCACCTTACATTTGAGGCAGTCTCTTGAAGTTTGATGGATCAACTCTTTCCTCCGCGACATCTGGGACGAGTTTTATACTATTGCATTTGCAGAGTGGTGCTGTGTGATATTTGCATATATCTTTCCCACAAGAACAAGAATAAAACGATGTACAGTATGCTCTAAACAAAGTAGTTTCTACTCGCGTAGTCCTTAAGGTCGGCAGTCGGCATGTGTTCAAGTACTTAAATTGCTCAATTCTCCTGAGAGGAATTCCCTCCAAGGTTAATTACAGGAACAGTTTCTGGATACCTACCGCCGGCCCCAAAACCGTGCATTAACTTTTACGAGGATTATATCCGAGACCGTGACCGTTCACAGATGATTCAGAAACCTCCAACAGTTGCGGGAAGCCACCAACGGAGGCGCCAAGCGAGACCTCGATGTGGCTGCCGACACGTAGCTCGCTTAGCGCCGCTATTAATGCATTTATATCAATATTAAATAATTTGGGTGAATTCGATCTCTCTCAACCATATGGGTCTGAATAAATACCAACCCAAAAAATATAATTGATCTGGCTCCCATACCCGACTTGAATAACTTTTCTCATCGAATGTCGTAACAAATACTGGTGTATTAAGATCCGGTCTGGCCTATTACCTATACGAGAGTTGAGTTTGAGCAGGACAGGATTTCTCCGAATTCTTTCCTTCACTGCTTTGATCGCCTTTTTAGTGCGAATAGATACTACGTGGACGGCCAGATCTATTTCTGTCACAAACATTCGACTAATACCAAGCGGATGGAGAGTTTCAAAAATTGCATTTAGTTCCATACAGCAATTCGGTTCTCGTCTCACCCCACCCATTTTAATATCACATGAATATGTAACACCTATGTTACATAATTATTCATGTTTACCTATGTTATTAAATGCCCTATGTTCTAATTTTTGGATTTTACTTCCCGGTATGGAAATTTTATGAGTAAAATTAATACAAGCGTTAACTAAAAAGCGTTACGTTATCCTTACTTTGACATCTGTCGCATGTATTTATGTTCCCTAATTCTATTTTCTGGGCATGCTCTGGGCTTATAAAAGCATATGTCGAAATCTTGTATGAAAAGTGTAGTCCGCATTGAGGAACGAAACGATAGTGCGTTATAATCTGTCGTCGAAAATATGAACTATTCAAATTCGAAAATATAAACGTAGTAACATCTGTGTATACCGAACGTAACTAACATAACTTCTGTTGAAACAGAAGTTATGTTCTAAAACAGAAGTTCTAAATATGCAGAATGTAACTAAATACTAATATAAAGTAATTAGGTATGGCATGTGGAAAAATTTTTACGTTTAAAGGAGTAAACGCCAGTCGTGCAGTATTTATGCAGTGTTTTTGTAACTACCTTAACTGTAAATTTTAGCGAAAAGAGTTAAATGAGTCCTCCGGAGTGAAGTTATGATTGCATTGCACTATTTGCCCAGTGAAAATGCAGAGTAACCAAGGGAGTATTATAATAAAACAAGTTATACAACTATATCTTCATTTATGTAGAAATTAACCGCTTGATAACAAAGAAAATTCACTTAATAGATTTATGTACGGATCTCCTTCCATGCTGCTTACTACGTCTCTCCTTTGGTGGTCTTGCCAATTTCGATTTTCATTACAAACCGCTATGCTCTAAGACGAGTGGGGCTAAAACAAACAAGAAACACATATTTTGAGAACTCAATAAAGTTTGGGAAGTCTCAATGGTTTTATAGTCAAAGAAAATGAGACAACCCACAATCGAAGCCTCCAGACGTTGAGACTTCAATGAATAAAAGTAGAATTGAATTTATTTTTCACAAGATTTATCAAAAAAGAGATTTCAGTAGAAATCTTGACTTTTATTATGTTATTGGTTAATGTAGCGACTACATACCATCACGTATCTGCAAGTAGGAAGTTTATAATAAGCACGTATTAACATAGTATATAAGCCATATTTTATCCTAAATAAATTAGACGTTATTACACCTTGTCTCGTTGTACTTATTGCCATAATAATTAGGCAAAGTTAACATAATAAAATGTTTAATGTTATACCAACTGTATTTAGTACTAGTGATCCACTCTCAGCTTTGCATGGATGCAATTTTTTCTTGTTTATTGGTCTTTCCAATTTAGATTTGGTTCCACAAGTGAAAACCAAATCTAAATTGGTTGAGCGGTTTGGAGTCCATAAGGAAATATTACATAAGACCTATTTTCAACGCCCGACTATGTCTGTGTATGGGTGTATCGGTCTGTGTTAGGTATCTTAGCTCACAAACGGTTGGACCGATTTTGATGGGTTTTTTTATTTGAAAGCTGATGTAATCAAGATGGTTCTTATGAATTATGAAGATCATCACTAACTTTCAATAGTACGATTCATTTGGAATTTGGTCTACTACACCCGATGAGGCAGCATCAAGATACCCAACTTACAGCAGATATAGTGTGTTTGGGCTCAATAGAATGTCATGGGGTTAGTTTATAATATTTAATTATAGCTTATTACTGATAAAGATTAAAATTACCTACACATACTAATCAGTTATAATCAGCATCCAGTCTCTATTCATCATCCATATAGGTACCTAAATAAACTAACCATTGGACTTCTTTGCTCATTTCATAAAATAGGCTTAGTAACGGAATGAGATTATAATACAATTTTAAAAACCGAGTCTCGACCGGAAGTCTCGGGGCTTCGAGAGACGAGACGTCCCAGGATAACCCTTACTGACCACTTACTGCCTAGGATACAATTGTTTTAAATATTTACTAACCGATTCGAATTACGGCGCACAAAACACAAAATGTTATCACACTATTTATAGTGTTTTCTCGAGCCTGCCGCTTTTCTTCTAAAGGATCTGTTCTTTCACCTAATGGCAGACGAAACATTTTTATTATTAATGATTGTGTAAATCCAACTTCCCTAAACCTAACCCCAATTTATTGCAGAAACTAAACAGCAGAGAGTATATATGTTCTGTGCTAAACAGAAACAGACAACAACGGTCAGTGTTGCCGTTCTATAAATTTGGAAAGCGCTAAATTATCTGGAAATTCCGCCAGATATGAAAAAAATCCGCTAGAAAGCGCTGAACTTTTTCACATGTGTAACACGACCAGTTTTACTTTTTTGAACTAATTTATACATATAAGCCTTAATAATAATAATAATAGCCTTTATTTAACAATCTTACATACGGGATATATGACTTAACCTATTACAATACAATTTATTAATCTGACACCGGTACGTAAAGATTATCTTGCTTTCCAGCATAGGCCTCCCCTAGAGCCTGCCACAGAGTGCGGTTCTGTCCTTGTCTTCTCCAAGTGATGCCCGCTATTCTTCTTATGTCGTCCTCCCATCGACGACGTTGTCTCCCTTTCTTTCTTTTGTTTTGTCTCGGGCACCAATCTGTTATGTCACTAGATCATTTATCCTTTCCACTCCTTACCATATGGCCTGCCCACCTCCATTTCAGTTTTTTAATACAGTAAGTAATATCGGTGGTTCTAGTTTGGTTTCTTATAAAATCTAATTTTATTTTATCTTTGAGTTTGATGTTGAGTATGCTTCGCCCCATGCTGTGTTGGCAGGTTTGTAATTTGCGTATATTATGTTAGTTAAACTCCATGTTTGGCACCCATACGTCATGACTGGTAAAATACACGAATTAAATATTTTCCTCTAAGCTTTCAGTGGCACGGAATGGTTTTTCTAATCTCCTTAAGTGACCAGTATCTTTTCCATGCCAAATTAATTCTGTTATTTGAGTTGTGGGTTTCCGGGATGATGGCCCAGGTCTGTTGGAAATTCTTCCAAACGTTTCGTCAACAACTGCGGTTGACATCCTCAGTGGTGTAGTCCAAGTTAGAAGAAAAAGTACATCACATCACTGCACTTCACTTCTGCACTTTTCGACTTCTCGAGCGAGACTGATTTGTCTTTTTTTTTTTTTTTTTTTTTTTTTTTTTTCCGAGGAGAGAAATCTTCAAAAGATACCTTATGCTCAAATGCCGCATGCAATGCAAATGCCCATAGAGGTTATGTGGGACTCTTACCGCACTAAAACTCACCTCGAAATGGGTGTGGTTCTAGTCCGTAGGGGACTTTGGAACCGTCACCGGGCGTCGGGGGGGCGAGAAGCGCCCGGCCCTTACAAATAAAAACTTATCTAAAGCTTAAGCTATGAGGGACCGGCTAGCCCTGTAGGGCCACTTGCGACGACCACGGCGTTGGCCGTGGCCGGTACAAGTGGTCCCCGGGCCGGGAGGTCCCTCGCAGGCGCCGTGTCCTGGTCGCGCCTCGGAGGTGAGAAGCGGCGCGGCGGTCTTCCTCTTCTTTCACGATGTCGGGGCAGCTGCACGTCGTTGTCATCACCAGCAAACGCCGCGTTTGCTGCTGTGATGGGGTCATCCTGGTCCAGTAGGATGTGTCGAGGTCGTCTTCTGAAACGAGAAAGAGTATCGCTAGTGTCAGGAGAGTAAATGAGAGAACTGACCACTAGCGGATTAGGATGGCGAGGGAGTTTGTCGTAGTACTTCAAGGCGAAGTCCTTGATGCACTTGACAATGGAGGGAAGGTTGAGGTCGTGGTGGAGGTCGACGTTGCGGATGTACCATGGGGCGCCCACAGCTCTCCGCAGGAATCGGTTCTGAATGACTTGAAGGGATTGGATATGGGTGGGAGCAGCGTGCGCAAAGACAACGCTAGCGTACGTCATGATCGGTCTGACGCAGACTTTGTACAATGTCACCTTATCTCTAAGGGCCATTGTACTCCGCCTGCCTATGAGGCACGTCAGGCGACCCAGGACGAACGCTGCCCTGTCCCTGACACGCTTTATGTGAGGACCGAAGGTAAGTCTTCGGTCGAGGGTAACACCGAGGTATTTGGTCTGATGGACCCAAGGGATAACGCGGCCCTGGAGTGAGATTTGACCGAGTGAAGCTCGATCAATTTGTAGGGCATTCTGAGCGCGAGGAGTTTGAAGTAGATTCCCGCGCGAAAAGAACATTGCTGCGCTTTTCTCGGGATTCACCTCAATTCTCCATTTCTGAAACCAATCGCCGAGAGCGGTCACGGCGGTTTGAAGCATTCGAGTTAAGAAGCCTCGGTGTCGGGTGGAGAAGTAGAGGGCCGTGTCGTCTGCGAAGAGAGACAACTCGACCCCCTCCGTGCGTGGTATGTCGTTGGTGTATAAGGAGTAGAGGGTTGGTGAGAGAACTGAACCCTGAGGAACGCCTGCCCGTAGGGGGCGGGGGGAGGAGAGAGTGCCTTCAACTCTGTAGCGAAAGCTTCGATCGGCTAGAAAGTCCCGTACTATAAGTACGAGGCCCTCCGGCAGACCGAGTTGATATAGCTTGTATATCAACCCGGCATGCCACACCTTATCGAAGGCCTTCGCCACATCGAAGAAGACGGCACCGGTGCCTGTCGGACGAGGGCTTGCGGTAAGCCCGGTGAGAATGTGCTCAGTTAGTCGATGCACTTGATGAACGCACGAGTGTCTGGCTCTGAAGCCAAACTGCTCGTCGATGAGAAGATTGTTGGAGTTAACATGACGAAGGATACGCGTCAACAGGATTCTCTCGTAGAGTTTCCCGATGGAGCTGAGGAGGCTAATTGGCCTATAGCTGGAGGGAAGGGTTCTATCCTTGCCCGGCTTTGCAATACCGATAACTATCGCTTCCTTCCAGGCATCTGGAAAGACGCGATCGCGCAAGGCTGCATTGAAGATGCTTAATAGGAGCGAGAACAACGTCGGCGGAAATCGCTTCAGTAGTTTGTTGGGAATTCTGTCTATACCGGGCGATTTCTTAGGGTTCAGTTGTCTGATGAGGATATGTAGTTCAGCAGGAGAAATCGGTTCAATAGTGTCTTCGGGAGGTTGTGATGTCCTCTGCTCCACCTCTTCTTCCACCCGAGCGACGTGGTTGGCGTCGACCGTTTGAAGGCTGGGCGAGCATTGGGCCTCGAGGGAGTCGGCAAGGTATTCGGCCTTCTCGTCGTCGTCGAACGCTGGAGGGCCGTTGGGTCGTGCTAGAACAGGTAATTGGGATAGGTTAGTTTCCGTCTTCATCGTCCTCGCCAGCCTCCAGTATGCTAGATGTGAAGGCGAGATATCGGATAGAAGACGGCTCCATTGGTCACTACGAAGTTCGGCTATGCGCGATTTGACACGGCGTTGCAGTCGCCGTAAGCGAGAACGGTTCTCGGGAGAGGGAAACGAGTCGTAAGCACGAGTAGCCGCATTCTTAGCTCTCAACAGCCTCCTCGCGTCCTCCGGGAGTTCCAGACGGCGATCGTTCGCCGCCGGGATCTCCTTGGAGGAGTCGCTGATGCGATCGTGAAGATGGTTGTTGAGCGCTCTGATTGCTTCACTTATGTCGTCAGGTCTGTCTAGTGTCTCGGGGATCTGCTCTAGGTGTTGCGAGGGACGCGCGAGTGACTTCTGTAGTTTATTCCAATCGATAATCGTGGTGGTATCGCGAGAGCGGTCGGTTTGCCGTCCGAGCTTTAAAATAACGGGTCGGTGATCTGAATTGAGCTCGTGGATGGGCTCGATTGAGAGAAAGGACAGCGATATGTTTTTAAGGAGAGCGATGTCAAGAACGTCTGGTCTGTGGTTCGGGTTGCAAGGGAAGTGGGTTGGCGTTAATGGTGCAATAATGTCGAAGTCTAATTCGTCTGTTAGTAGGTCGAGTATTGTACCGTTACGTGAAACTCTACTACAGTTCCAGCGGGTGTGTTTACAGTTAAAGTCCCCTGCCAAAATGACAGAGGGGCCGAGGTTGAAGAGAGATTCGAGATCTCTTTTCAACAGGCGCTTATCGGGGGGAAGGTAAATCGATGCTATAATAACTGGAGGATGGCCGGACATTGCGAGACGGCAAACCGACGCTTCCATATTGACGAGAGGAGGAGTGTTAATTGGGACGCAGTGAAGAGACCTTTTGTAATAAATTAAAGTGCCTCCTGCCCGGCCGTTGAGGCGGTCATTTCTGACCATAAGATATTGTGCGATTCGCGGATCGCGTATGCTAGGTTTTAAGAAGGTCTCTTGCACTAACATCACGTCGACCTGATGGGATGTAAGGAAATGTTGGATTTCGGATTTATGGGATCGGATGCCGCGGGCGTTATAGAACGCCAACGACAGGGAAGATGGTCTAATTCTACTAGTGGTAGCCATTGGAATTATTCAAATGAGTCCCGCATCCGGCGGAGGGCGGCGAGTGTGTGTTCGTGACGGACGAACACGCTAACTATACCTAACGAGCCCTTTTTGCAAGTTTTGAAATCGCGGACGAGGGCCGAAATATCATCGAGGTCGATACTCTCCGAGAGTTGGTCGATGAAGTCTAAATTATCGGATTTATTGACGCGGGCCGGTGCGGGGCGTACGCGGTGAGGAGCCGGCACTGTCGGAGGAGGCGCGGGCCTCCCCCAGGCAGTGCTGGGTGTTGAAACGGGCGCTGTTGGCTGAGGCACGGGCCTTCTCCAAGCGGCGCTGGGTGCAGGGACAGGCGCGGGCCTCGCCCATGCTGGCGTTAACGCGATCGCGGATGCCGCTTTCGGTAGCGGTGGAAAATTTGCGGCGGAATTAACGGGCGCGGCGCGAGAGGCAGCGGGCCTCGGTTGTGAGGGGACGCGGCGAGAGGAAACCATACGGGGCTTCCTTTTGGGCGCCTTGGGGCATCCGCGGTAATTCGCGGGATGGCCGTACTCTTTGCAGAGTACACACGCGGGGGGCTCACTAGTACCCGCTACGCGCGCGCAGTCGCGGGTCGCGTGGTCCCCTAGGCATTTGACGCACCGGGGCGTCGCATAACAGTTACGGGCCGAGTGCCCGTAGAGCTGGCAATTGTGGCATTGCCCTATGGTGTTGCGCTTGTGTGGCTGTTCGAAGCGGAGACCCGACAGCCCGCAGATCGTGGGGACGCCGAAAATGCGTTTCCCCTCTGGGGAGTTCTCGAGGACGACGAGAACCATATCGTACGGTGTACGATTCCTAGCGTGCATCCGATGCACTTCTAGCACCGGCAGATTTTGACCCATTAGGTCGCGCAATATCGGCTGCTCGCCGAGTTCGTGGGGAAGGCCCCTTACAACAACGCGTAGGTTTTTCTCCTCGGGGAGAGAGTATGTATGGAAGGGGATGCGCTCCTCCCTTAATAACGCGGTTAGAACACGGTAGTCGGCTACCGAGTTCACCTTGACAGATATACCGACTCCCGCGTTGGAGCCTCGGTACGACTTTATGCCCTTGGCGAGCATCATATCACGGACGGGGTCCCAGTGCCTCTTGTCTCTCAGGAAGACAGGAGGTGGGGCCTTGGCGGCGGGAGGCGCGGGCGCGGTCGCGGTGCGCGGCGATGACGGGCGGCGGAACGCGGAGTCCGACTCGATTTTCTGTCTACGCGACGGATTTGATGAGATCGAGCCGTTGGAGGAGTTTGAATTACTCCTCTTATTTTTCCTATAGTTGACGACAGTGAAGCCATCGTCTAACTGTGACCCAGAAGGGGTCGGAGCACGCGGGGCGGGCGAGGGGGAGCGAGAGTGCGCTGAAGTGGCGTCCATGGGCGACTCAGGAGAGTCGGCCGCTGGCTCGCGGGCCAGTTGAATTACCCTATCTAGGGCATCGGGCTGCTCCTGGAAGAGGAGCCGGAGATGGTGAACCAGGATGGAGAGATCCATCCTGGCGGCGGGAGCGCGGGGAGCGGCCCCGAAACGGCGCGTGTAGACGCGCCGCTAGGTGTGAGTGTGTACCTAACGCGTGGGTTATAGTGTACCTAACGTGTGTCCCTGAGAAGGGGGAGTGACCCTGGCGGCTTACCAACCGCAAGGGCAATGGGATGGGTACAGAACACTAGTTGCGCGACGGCCTTATAGTAAAAACTACTGAGACCGACTTGACAACTAGCGCAATGTAAAAAGCCCGCAACAGCACTGCACAATACACAATCGCACTTCACTTGTTCACACACTGCTGCACTACACAACTGCACTTCACAACTGCGCGGTGCGCGGCGAGCGTCAAGCGACGAGAAACGCTACGGAGCGTTCAGCGAGACGTGTGCACTGGGCGACGTCGAGCGGCGAACTCGACTGATTTGTCGACTGGAATGTGTCTATATTTAAACTTAAATTTATATCCCCACCCCGTGGTTGAATTGGTGGGGTGTGGTCACTAGGAGAGGGGTTATAATGCCCTCTCTTTCTTTCATTATTATTATTATTCCTGCGTAGTGCCGGATACCAAATGTTGTGTAGCCTTAGATTTTCCTCCTTCCTGTTGAAATTATTTGGATGCTTGAAAAATTCAATGGCTCAGATAGCTTATTATACAAATATGCCTACAGTATAACGGAAACCGCAACAGAACAATAGCATTGTTTTAAATGGAAGCCAATTACTTTGTTGTTATTTGTCTTATTTACGATTGGGGAAGATCCTCTACAAATATATGATTCAAATCTAATCTTGTTATAAAATTCGCTAGATCTAACAGAAAATCTCCTAAGTTGGCAATACTGAAGTCCGTTTCCTGTGCCGACGGCTTGCTTTGACACGGATAGTCACAGACAATAAAAAAATATCTTCTTGTTATTTTGGTTAGAGCTCCATCAGATCTTCTCCGATGATTTTGCCAGCGTCACTTTTAAAAATAGCAATATAAAGAACTCAAAATTCAAATTAGAATCAAAAGTAGCAGATCCCGAAACTAGTCAGTCAAGTACAATTTTTTTTTTTTTTTTTTTTTTCAAAAAAAGTTCCGTTAAATCATGTCAAGTCCCATAAAAAAAATATAGTATTTCACGAAAATTATAGCATGCCAGCTGTCACCGCGTTCTGAGTTATTCTGATTGGTCCCTTTCCCCCTTTCACTAAAATATTGTAATAATAAGGAAAATCATCAATTACCATACGCTTAAAAATCGCTAAGAATAGAAGGTTCACCGAATCAATTATTTCTTTCTCTTTTTACTTTAATCGTCATCCTACTCCTATGATAACAGTATCGCGAATCAGCCGCGCGTGAGCAATTCCCCCCAATCTCGCAACAGCATGCGCAGCGGCCCACAAGGTCACATCACTGGACGGCGGTATCAGCAGTCTAAGCAAGGCCCAATTAATAGAAGAGGTGGGGTTCATTGCTAGGCGGTCGGCCAGTATTCGACTGCGGGACTGGATACGACGGTTCGTCCGGCGTCTTATTGGGCGGCTCTCAAGCTGCCGCGTCAACAGAGGGAGGCGGTCCCGATCCTGTCTTTTGTCAACTCTCGTTTTATATCCGGCCGAGGATTAGAGGGAGCAATTGAAGACATCGGAAGCGACCAAGAAGGAACTCGCGAAACACGTGGACTCGCTGAAAATGAATATCCAAATTGTGTAACAACGTTCCCGCGACCCCGTCCATCTACGGCTGCGCTACAAAGTCGTTGGGTTTTAGCCGGTAGGAGTCCGGCATAACCCTCAGCGTCCCCTTCGCTGCCTGGTATCCACGGTGGATTTCCCAACGTAAAACTGCGTAAAAAAAAAAGAGTGTCCGAGCCGACGACGATTAAGCCTAGGAATATGGATAGGGGACCTGCTCTTTTCATCGTAACTAGGTATATTTGTTGCGACACGGGTCGAATGTGACCCAATAGGTACCCATTGTACTTTCGAACAATATTCACATTTTGCTCTGTTATTATTTATTACAGAAAAATGCTTCCATATTCTTAGTGAGAGTTGACATTATGTCACTACATATACAATACATACATCACAACACACAAACGCGCGCGCGCTTTTATGCCTTTCCCAATCTCCCTTCGAGCAGAAGGCGCCCATTGAGAAGACGTTTACAAGGGGCACACTGAAATGATCGGGAATAGAATATTTCGGATTGAGTTGAGTTACAATAAAACCTTTTTTAGAATTTGAATACTGGCTTCTTAGAATCTTAATGACATTCAAACAATTTTTTTTTATTAAAAACAAAAACTGTTGGTTTAAAGTTGACACGTCGTTAACAGAAATGGAGCTCACGCGTGAACTTTTCCGTGCCATAATTTATCACAACTATCGTCGCGGCTTATCTCAAGATAAATGTCTCAGCGAACTTGTTTCGATTTATGATGTTGAAGCACCGAGTCAAACGACAATATACCGCTGGTATGCCGAGTTCCGACGCGGTCGTGTGTCGCTCAGCACTGTTTCTTCTGCAGGTCGACCAAGAACAGCGATCACGCCTGAAAACATCGCAGCTGTGCGAACTATTATATTAGATGACCGTCACGTGACATACGAGTAGATTGTAAGAAAGCTAGTTTCCCGCTGGGTTTCCCACAATTTGTCCGAAGAGCAAAAGGCGGCTCGTGTAGATTGGTGCCGGAATACTCTGCAACGCTTCAACGGAGGGAAGTCAAATGCCGTTTATAATATCGTCTCAGGTGACGAATCATGGATTTATTCATACGAACCTGAAAGAAAACATCAGTCAGCAGTTTGGGTCTTCGAAGACGAGGTCGAGCCAACGAAAGTGGTTCGCTCCCGCAGCGTGTCAAAGAAAATGGTCGCTACGTTTGTCTCGAAAAAGGGGCACGTTGCTACAATTCCTTTACAGGAACGCAGAACGGTTACCGCCGAGTGGTATATCTCGGTTTGTTTGTCAGAAATGATAGCCGAACTCCGAAAAAATAACCCGAAACGTCGCATCATCTTACATCACGATAATGCGAGCTCCCATACGGCTCGGAAGACAAATGATTTTTTGAAGCAGGAAAACGTCGAGCTGATGAGCCATCCTCCGTACAGTCCTGACCTGAGCCCAAACGATTTCTTTACATTCCCTAGAATGAAAGATTTATTACGCGGTCAACGGTTTGAAGACCCCGAAGCAGCTGTGGAAGCGTACAAATTAGCCATTTTGTCAACGTCAACTTCAGACTGGAATTACTGTTTTAATGATTGGTTTGCACGAATGGAAAAGTGCATTAAGTTGAACGGAGAATACTTCGAAAAACAATAAAATACCGTGCATGTGGTTTTAGTGTGCCCCTCGTACTCCAGGTGTCGCGCTTCTATCGGCGAGTGAGTGTCTCGGGTTGTCTCAATCTTCTCCAAGAGGCTGCGCAGCGACAAGGTTAAATTCTGGGGGTCGTTCTATTGGTTATTTTTAGGTAAAAATATTAAAGGTAAAATATAGATATAGAAATATGACGACTTGGATCAATAGCTCTTCTATAATTACAAATAAGAATTAAAAAGAAAAAACAGGAATTATGCCAATTTTTATTGTTCAAGAAGTTACAACTTTTACTAGTGGCCAGTGCGCAGCACCAGCTGAATATAATCGATGGCCTCACAAGCGACCTTGTCGCGAGTCTGCGCCACGAAGGCCAGTTCGGGCGTCGTGTTGCAAAGCTTTAGAAGTACCAGCTCGCCCTGGGTGGCTGCCAGTTCCGAGTAGTGCAGGCTCAGACCTAACACCTCCGCCACTTTTTCCAGGGTGTCTTGGTTTGGATTTGAAACCGCCGCTTCCGTGGCCTTCTTTGCCAACTCCAATTGGGCCTCGTCTGCAATCGAATGTTTTCATGAGACAATTAATAAAATTAGTATCGATCGAGTTGTTAAGGTTGATCGATCCCAATTTATACGAGTTTTAATTTTGATCAGCGTCAAATATATCGGAGCATTCAAAATAAGTTTAAACGAGTCCGCTTTCGCTTGTATATCATAAAGAATCATCTACGAGCGATAGACAAATTTAACTCTATAGATTTATGACCATGCGCCGATCCATAAATTAATTCATGATTCATCGTGTTAGAATTTAACATAATAAGGCGTATTCTGTGCTAGTGTCGCACTGGCAGCCGAGACACCGCCATCTGGTGGGGAGTAAAAGGTTCGCGAAACAGAAAAACAGAGGCGTTCGAGCAGAGGTTGTCGTATATCCGCGCATCTTATTTAGAGAATTGTTATAGTTGTGAAGATATGAGTCTGGGATTACAAGATACAGATACTTGTGCACAATGTAGAGGAGTTTTCAATAATGTACCCCAAAATAAATAGTTTCCAACAATCGGATGAATGAGATATTAATCACTTCTTTCACCATTAACATAGTTAATCTGTTTAATTTTATCTTTTAACTGCTTAAATGGTATAAGGAGACTTGATGTGCTAATATACCTAAAAAAGAGAAAAAAAAACTCTAAAATACTGTGCTTGTAGATCATAAAACTCTAAAATAGTGATTTAATAGCGTAATTCTACACCTAAAACCGAAGTGGAAATATTACACGTCTAAAGACTGAAGTCACAAGACAAGACGTTTCGCATTTCATTCTTAAATAATATTACCATAACTCGCAAGCAATTAGATATATAGGATAAATACTAATATTTTGACGCAAATAAGAGAAAAATCATTAGTTGTTTACACTGATGATAATTCACTACAATTAGACTTTTAGGCTTAGGTAACATATATTTTTTTATGTAACTGGCCGCGGGTCCAGGCTGCTTCTGATAGGTCCTTTTGGAAAATTAGGGGGAGGCCTTTGTCCAGCAGTGTAGTCCTACAGATGAGATTCTTCAATAGAGTATTACACCCATTTTTAAAGTGTCTCAATTAGATTCTGTAGTGCTAATGAACTACTAAAAAAACACCAAATTTTTATTCAATCGATAAGTTTAATAAAAATGCATTTAAAATTTACATTTTCAAATTTCGCGCGCAATTTGACGAAAACGCTGGAAACCATTTTGCTCTGTGGCCATGACGTCAGTTGGCTGTGTAAACAAATGCGCCGGTAATTGACATGACACTGACTGACACTTTTTTGTTTACACAACCGTATGACGTAAACATGGCGGCTACCATTTCATTGTGTTTAAGAACAGACTTAAAATTTTGAAAACTTTGAATTTAATTTTAAAATTTATTTTGTTATTTTACGAACTAAAATTAACATTTTCCGACTGCTTTTTGCCTAAGCTAACTCAATAATATACTTTTACTACTCAATATAGATTTTTTTTCATATAGACTAAAATACCTTATTTTGAGATTTTTTTCTTCAATTTTGAGAAATTTATGAAAGTTAATCGCAAATACTGTGGTTCAATAGTACCACCCTAACTAGCACACAAGCTGTATAAGAAGCGATATTAAGTGAAATGCGATTGTGGGAGCTAAAAGATATGCAAGAAAAGTACTTTGACCTCTTTTATAAGTTCTTTTTTTTTTCGTACATATTATTTGCGACGCGATTGTAACTCTGAAAAAAATCTTAGTTATTTTTTTGCTTAGAATGTAGTATAGAATCTTTTATGGCTTACAAAAGCCTAAGCCTAAAATGGCTGATTATTATCTTAAAAAAAACCCATATTTATCTATCGAAATCTAAATATTACTATTATTATCGTCGAGAAGCTTACGTCACGTTGTACCTACTACATTTCTTGCCAAAAATAATAACAAATTAAGAAAAAAAAACAAAATTGAACAAGTGACGCTCTATGTTCATTCATCGAGTCATTGTAAGCCACAAGCAATATCCATAATATATATCCATTATAGATATTGCTGACAGATTGGTGCAATGGTGTCATGGAGCACTTGGTTTTGTACCCTTGTGTACCCTTCAACCGCCAAGTCACACAACATTAACTACAATAATAAAGAAATCGCAGTAAGGAACCTTAGACTTGGCACGACTTTGTCTAGATTTCATTACTTTTTAGAGATAAATAAGCAGTTCCATCGAGGCTTGGCTAGTTTTTTACAGAATGTTTTTGCTGGGATTTCACTTCTTTTTGTAGAATAAGGTTATCGGAAAAACAAAGCGCGTTTTAAAATACAGTCACCGCCATCTAGCGACGTGTGCGGGTATCATCGCCACTCTTAGACCAATGCATTACATTTTGAGCGAAATTAATATTTTAGTGTAATTTGTTTATTTAATAATTTGTGTAATGTTCGAGTAGAATAAAGTTAATCGTTCGACTATTTCTTCTTGTAAACTTGTAAGTATAAGTATAAAAGCCAGTCTAGTCTTATCCAGAGTTTTCTTTTAATTTTATTTATATGCGTATTAAAAGCAAAGCAGAAGGAGAGGCATTCGCCCAGCAGTGGGACGCTATAGGCTAGATTAAATTAGAACTACGCTGTCCCACTACGCTGGATTTTTGCAATGAAGGTCGATTTTTTTATGTACCAATAGTAGAAGGGGGCATTACCATATCTCTAATACAGCTGACACCAGCTGAGGGTTCTTCATCGGATACTTCAGACCTTCGATTTTTGACATCAAATGATGCGGCCCACCAAGTTGAATATTTTTTGTAAAGGCGGTATGTCGATCTCTAATAGTTTGGTTGGGCTCTTGTGTTTTCTAATCAGGGTCACCAGGTACTCCAGATCTTGGATTATCCTAGTTTTTATAGTTTTCCCTTTATGTGGCCATTAAACCCTAACTCTGTACCAAATTTCAGTTCTCTGAGTTTATGTTAAGTACTAGTTCTATTCTCATGATCATGAGTGAGTGAGTGTCATAAATGCGAAACTTTGCTTTCGCTTAACTTCGGTTAGGATTTTTTTGTCCTCAGTTAGGTACATAAGTATGGTGTACAAATTATTTTTTTGGAAAAATAATTAATGTACACACATGGCTCGCTTACATTTTACATATTTTTTATACATGGACTACAAAGCCTTTGTGCAGTGCTTTTTTTATACAGAATGCACATTTTTATAATTTCAAATGTACGTAATTTCCTTTATCACTTCATCATTTGTTATTTAATTTTGTTTAGGGCATAAAAGTGAGTTGCAACATCTGCTACTAATATTCATTTAAGAGTTCAATAGCAGAATGCAGCAGGTCCACTGTGAATTTCCACCAGTGAAATGTCTACATCGAAATGTATTTTAAACAAGACTTTCGCCATATCACGAGTCATATTCATGCCAAATGTTTCGCTATGTAGACATTGGTGATGGAAGGTCACAGTTACATACCAAGGTTGGCTATCAGACCTAGATGATAGCTAGAGATCTTCTGAGCCAGGTCAGGTCTCCATTCAAACTCCTTTCTTTTTTCTGTGTATCTCTCCATGATCTTTTCATGCGCTCTCACCAATGCCTCTTCCTAAAGACAGACAAAACATAAATGGAGAATATGTAACACCGAAGGGCATATTCTGACGAAAGGGAAGACTCACTTCCACAAAGTCTTTGGTGACTTTAAGGTTGTCTCGAAGGTACTTGTAGAGCTGTTCGGCCGCGAGCTGTCTGGCCGCTTTTTTGGTGGAGGCGGTGGCTTGACGCACGTGATGGCCCACGCGGGCCGTCATGGTGAACTCCCGCATGTGGGGCGGCCCCGTGTCTCCCACCAGCTCGTACTCCACAGCCGGTAGCCTGTATTCTTCGGCCAGTTCTTTCAGGAGCACCACATTGTTCCTGTTGGGCGACTCTGTTGCAGCAGTCGCCGGAACTGGAGGGCAATGGGCTCGCGTCGCCACTGCAAACGGTGGCGGTACTGGGTGTCCATGTTTTGCCATTTCTTCTAATAATTTGCGAGCCGCTACCTGTTTGGCCTCTTTCTTAGACGGACCCGTTGCAGTCACTTCAAAATTTAATGCTCTGCAGCTAATTTCAAATGTGCATTGATTTTGTGGCCCCGTCTGTTAAACACATACTGAATTAAAACTTAACCAAACTTACAGATTTTACGCTAACTGAACTTTTGCCGAACACACTTTTCACATTTGGATCGGTCGGTATACATCTTCGACTTTACCACATCATGAAAAAGAAATAAAAACCACAAAGAGCATTTTATTGGAATGCACATTTACTTAGCAGAGTAAAAATATAGGCAGGTCACCTGAGAAATACATTCATATACTGGTACTTCGCCAAGTTTCACCATCATCTCCTGAAGTGCCGATGCTGCAGTTTTCATTGCGGGGCTGAAATTATATATATACCTATCTACCTACTTTGCAATCAAAAAGTATTGGATTCGATGAACTAATGTGCAATGTTTTTATAAAAATATGATGCGATGTTTCTAGTTAACTTATATTGTTGGATAATGAAGTTAAGACAAACTTAAAATAAAAACAATCACAACCAAACAAAATTAGATAAATCAGTCGCGTTGAGTGAGGTATACACATACTTATCTATGGAGTGAGGACTTGTCATTCTGTCAGTCAGTGGCTTTCGCTAGAGTATATATATATTATGTTCTGTGGACTGGCACCTCATCTCATAGAGGAGAAAAAATTAGTGTTAATTTCATTCCAGTCGGTTTACAAATAAAAAGTTACGCGCTGTACCGAATACCATGCGTACGAAGTTGCGGGCTCAGCTAATTGCTCATATAAATATATATAAAAAAATATTTCCAATTTCTTTTTTTACCTATTGCCATTACATATTCTGATTTTTTGAAAACATTCTACATTCGATATTTCCATAGACAACAAGAAGATAAAATTCAACTCTTCAACGAAACTTTATGGTTAGAGAAGAGAAAGAGAAGAGGGAAGAAAAAGAGGTGTACAACCAAGGTCGTCGTCAAATGTTTCGACGACATCCCCGATAAATCGTTATATTTAATTACGAAATGAAATAACTAGATGGCACTTTAACCTACCTGAGTAGTGCTTAGCGAATATCAACTTAATAATGACTGCGTTAACACGTTCGCTGCGGGGTTATATTTATACTTCCTATCGTTTAGTGCTTTAGGAGGGCGATAAGCCTTAAAGGTAAGTTTTTACCAGTGCGAAGATAGGTTCATCGGCCTCCCTCGGAACTACTTATTTGAAATGCATTTTTTGCAGCGAATATTAAGAAATTACAAATGAATCTTTAGTAGTGCCATTCCTAATGATTCATCTCGTCTTAGTTTTTATTCGCAAGTAGCTCTGACAATGGAAAGCCGCTAGAATGAGGAAACAAATTAAGAGATACATCAACCCCTCATAGCACTGAATTTTAGGTACAAGTTATGGTTGAACTAGTGATGGGCACAAGGAAAAAAATATCAATTCAAATAATCAAAATTCAAAAGAAAATTAAATAAATGTTTATTATAGTCTCTTATTCTTATTACACGTAACGATCATAAAATCATTGTAGACACATTGGTTTATTGCAATCACTACTGTAAGATTTAATTTTTCTACTCTCTCGACTGCACATCGTAACACTTCTTGCTTATTCTTATGCACGTACCTAGTTTTTCGTAGCAACCTAGTTCCAAAATTACTTTTCTGAACCATTTTAATTCCCTTTTTAAGGGTTTATAATAGGATCACATTTGATTACTATAATCGATGCCTTTTTTGTTATCATTATATCTATGCGGTTGCGCAACACTAGTTCATAGATCCATGCAATTAGATTCAATACAGTGCGGGTGGGGGCGGAGAGACCTTACACGCCATGAGTGGTGCATACACCACTTGTTCGCACTGAACGATTTTTTTTATGTTGTAGTGCGATGAAAGGCCGATAGACCTCGCATATGTTTTTTGGTACTTTCTTGTTCTAATTAAAAACAGCTTCACAATTATATATTTGTCTCTCCCGCACACCTCCTAGTTTTCAAGATACGAGCTCCGCACCAGAGTGAAATGGCTATAATTACGTCCGCACTACGCTAAAGTCTCAGTAGGAGGCCTATAGGCCTTTTATCGCAGCGAACGTGTTAAGGGTTATTGTAACTCATTTTACATGTCAATTGCAATTTTCCTTTTGCAAATGGCGTCGTTGCATGATTTTGTTTATATTTGGTTTATATTGTGTTGTCTCACATATAGCCGTATAGCCTTCTCTACTTACAAGTACAAGTCGTGTTGTTAAATTTGGCAACGTCGCAAAAATTTAAATGGTGAGCCGACTTACGCGCCGGAAAATTAATTGTTATTTTATTTATTATTAAATAATATTTTATTTAAGCATAGCAAAAGCTTTAGGTTTTAGATACTGAATAAATATAGTGCAAAGTGCAAACTGTTTATTGCATTTTTGAATGCCTGTAAAAAGCAGTATCTGTAAATTTACTCTAATCATGGAAAAAACTTTAAGAAAACAAAGATTGTGAATTGACATTTTATTTTACAGATCTAAACAAAAAAATAATGAAGAGGTTTAAGCAAATAACCCAATAATAATAAAGTAATATTTGAATTCTAATTTCTAGCTCATATCTTGACTGGCTCTCAAATCGTGAAGGAAAACATCGCAAGCAAATATGCATGTGAAGTCCACCAACCGGCAACCCGCACTGGGCCAGGTTGGTGGACCATATAGGCCCATACGCCCTTATTGAGAGGGTGAGGACTGTAACAGGCTGTTGATAATGATGAAGATATTCGATTAGAATTATACCTACCACTTTTTTAAAATGACATGAAACCTTTTTCTCGGCATCTTTAGGTAAACCTTCACCAATGTAGACATTTTACTTTTTAGTTACAAAAATGAAAGGATTACATTAATTTAAAAATGATTTAACTATATTTGCATAATTGGCCAATGGGCATTTACTCTTAAAATTTTGAGCTAGATGTCTACGAGTGGTTTAGCGTTTCTTTGGGCTAAAGAAATAAGCGATGCCCATCATTCTCTGGTGGAGTATATTGTTATACTTCCTGGCTCCTTTCGACAATATCAGGAGGCGGTGGCGTGGTGTATCGACCCCGACACGCAAGCTTTTTACGTGGTACGATTAACGATGTAGGTCATCGGAACAGTGCCCCCCGACTCCCTAACTGTCTCGATGCAACGCTCGTTGTCCGCCGGGGAATCAAATCGCCACTGATACGAAGTATCACATTTAACTACTCAGTAAGACTACTGGGAAAAGTTTCTTCGAAATGATTCCTCTTCACGAAATGACGAAATTCGTCGCCACGTGCAAATTCCGTCAATCGTTTTCTCTCGTGTGATAACTCGTAAAATGTTTCAAAGAATTGTATGGCTAAGTGAGCAGCGGTACCCTCCCAGACACGTACAAAATCATTCCCAGTGATTTGAAAATTTATCAAATTATTTGAAGAAAAAAGTCAGCTGACTATAAAGTGGTGGATTATTTATACGTCAACTGATCATACGAACTTTTTTTTTCTGTGATTTCCTCTCAGTTGAAAATTTATCAGATCTGTCATCTGCCCGGTATAAAAATTAGTAAGCCGATTGGCCTATTAATGCAGCTGGTGTATTAATAGGCGATAGATGCTTGCGTCTGGCTCCTGCGTTACACCTTTCAGGAGACATCAGCTGACAATGTTTTCCACCGCGATACGGCCAGCTGACATTTTTATTTTTTATAATCTACTAGCGACCCTCCCCCGACTTCGCCCGGCGTGCAATTTTTATATATATGAACATTCCCCGTTTATCCCTCTCGCCATTGGTGAAAACCGAATTAAAATCGGTCTAACCGTTCACGCGCGATGCCGTGACCGAGGGAAATGAGGATTCATTTTTATATAAATGGATAAAGTGAAAAATACGCACAATACGAGGGCAATGTCTTTGGGAAAATTTGTAGTTCCTAGGGTTAATAATTACTATGGTGACAGAACTATAAAGAAGCGGTTGCCCTACATTCTAAATAGTTTGCCTGAAGACATCGTCCACGAGAAAAATAAAACTGTATTTAAAAATAAATTAATGAAATATTATCTGTTTTCTTTAAGTTAATTAATGAAATTTAGATTTAGGTTTAGGTTTTTCATTTAGGTTACACTTACATTTATTTTAAATTCTGTTTTATTTTTGAAAACATAGTTTGATCCCATTGACAAACTGCTTTCCAGTTTTATGGGACATTGTAAATATTATTCTAATTATTTCATGTATAATAAATAAATAAATAAATAAATATAGAGATATACTTCTATGCTTTACTAAAGAGAAAAGATTTGTATGTATGTTTGTAATGTATAAACTCAAAAACTACTGGACCGTTTTTAAAAATTCTTCCGCCTATGGAAAGCTACATTATCAGCGAGTAATATTTTATAAAGAGACGCGGTGATGGGCAGTGACTACAACTCAACTCTCAGAGGCATTTTACAAGTTATCGCTCATTAGAATTTGTTGTGCAAGTACGTTTGCTACTTGCACAGTTACATTCGATTTGTGAAGTAATGTACGTTCCTATTCGTTATCTTCAAAAGTTGCGGAAATTAAGCCCTTTAAAGTTTCTTACGCTATTTTGCCTCCACTGAAATCTTATTACTCATTTAAAAAGTCCTCTCTGCCCGATGAAACGATTTATATGTTTCTTCATAGAAATCTTAATCGCGTCAATATCCGTAGTGTGGTTTAGGAGTTAGGAACATACGGACGATTGCGGACAGTCTATATCTTTACTATGTAATATTAGTGCCTGTTAAATTCCATAAAATAAAATAAATAAACTGTTTCCCCTTCGAGGCATATTGGGAGCGTACCTTTCATTGAAATTACTATTAATTAAGTTTCCTTTGGAATCTACGCTAATATAAGTTAGGTTTAGGATTGTAATTCAGATGTTTGTTTGTTTGTTTCTATAAATCAACAGTTATTAGGGATTAACATGTTTGTTGTAATTAGTAGTTAGAGTAACTTGTACAATTATGTCTCACAGAAATTTGGTTTGAGATTCGAATATTCATTTATTCAGAATCACCGAAAAATTAACTTTTTCAAATGTTTAATTGATAGGTTCGCTCCAGGTGTAATGGTTAGAAATAAAGAGACGTCGTCGGTCCCACCGGTGGGTGTGCCGTTAATATTGAATAGTGGTGGTGCGGGGCGCCCCTCGGTTCGCCCCTCGGCTCGCACATGAGCATCGAGCGGTGGAAGTGGAACGTGCGGCAGTGCGCGGCGCGCGCGGTCTCCGGTCACTCGTCGTGGCCGCACGGAGCGCCCGCCCGCCCGGCGTACGACCGGCGATCGTCCGGCGTCCTCTCGACGGCCGCGGAGTCATCTCCTTCGGCCGAAATAGAATTTACGATCGTTCCGTGCGCGCCGCGTCCGCGTTCGATCGCCGTCCGCAGTTCTTATCGGCCCTCGTTTCGTGGCGTGTCTGAGCTACATTATGAGCCACCGCCTACCGCCTACCACCATTATCTCGATCGCCTAAAACTAACGGCCGTCTTATAAAATTGATTTGTTAGCGATATTCACAAAAGATCGGGCGTCCGTTCGGTCGATTCGCGAAGAGATCTATTTCGGTGTATTTACAGGTCAGGTGTACTGCGCCTCGCCTTTATTGCGCTAGTGGAGAGTACACAAAACTTTTTACGATGCAATAAATAAGGAGCTTTGAACTTTAGTAGGCAGCTTCGGCGCGAGTCGCAGACGCGCGAGGGACGCGCGACGAACGGCACGGCATGAGCGCGAGTCGCGGGGGGTCTCCTGCAGTCGGAGCGACATAGGCGACGGTGCGACGGCGTCGCGGGGGCTGGCGGCCGCGGGCGGGCTGGAGGCGCTCCGGCGGCACTCGCGGCAGGTGGCCGCGCGTCGCACGAGGCGCGTGCAGGTGCGTGTGGCTCGCGCGCGGCGCAGGCGCAGCTGCACTCGGCTCAATGGACCTTTCCCTGTTTCAGTTCACGGAGCGCGCGCGAGATGGCGCCCAGAGCGGCGACGGCGCCGGTGAGTTACTGCCCGTTCCTAAATATAATCGCTCCGCATTGTGCCGCGGTGAATCGGCGCGCGCGGCGGCCGACCGAATGAGCGCGAGGGCGCAGGGCGCGGCCTCGGCCCTCCGATGATCGACGCCTGTGTTTGTGTGCAGAGAGCGGAGGCTCCGACATGTCCGCGGGCAGCGGCGACGGTCGGCCCGCGGCGGACGCGCGCCGGCCCTCCACCTGTCGCCTCGACCTGGGCAATCTGCTGGCGCCGGAGCCGCGCCCGCTCGACAACAAGGTCAAGGTACTCACCCTTTTTTTCTTTAGGTTAGCTCGTTTTCAATTACGAATAGATATCTACCATGTTCATCGATTTACATTCACTACAAGAACGACATGTATTTTGACGTAGCCAGGTCAATAGCGTGTACAGATTGTGTCTAATTTGACATTACAATGAAACTAAAGTGAACGGACGCTCTCTATAATAGCTGCATCGAATTTGTTGTGGTTTTCGGCGCTGTATTAAGATAAGCCCTGATACACTCGAATAACCGTCCGTTAGGTACATTTATGTGCGCCGCTCGAGGACATTTGTATTTAATGAGCGCAGACGGGGGTTGGACGGGCGGCCGGGACGGCGAAATCTTCCACTCTCTTAGCAAAATCAACAGGTATTCATAGGATATGAACAACTAATCGATGTTTACTCTACACGTCGATGTGCGTTATATACTTACATTATAACGCACATCGCTTACCTACATAAGCGAGTGCGTCGCATCCGTGCATTTTTCATTCCGATTAGTGAATTGTACCATTTTAGAGACACAGCATCCATGGCATGACAGAAGAGGAAAATGTGGTCCGTCCACATCAAGAGATGGCGGTGCTGTCTCTGGAGGAGAAGAAGTACCTTCTGGGAGTGGAGCGAGGCGACGTGGCTGGCACGCGGCGGGTGCTGCAGCGTGCGAGAGACACGGGCCACGTGAACGTGGACTGCGTGGATCCGCTCGGCCGCAGCGCGCTACTCATGGCCATCGACAACGAGAATCTCGAAATGGTCGAGTTGCTGCTCGAATTCGGAGTGGAAACTCGGGACGCTCTCCTACACGCCATCTCGGAGGAGTTCGTGGAAGCCGTCGAAGCGCTGCTCGATCACGAAGAACGGACGCAAAAACCGGGCGAATTGCACGTAAGTACGACTCGCGCCCGAGACGAATGGTCTCACGCGAAGTCTTAATAACGTTACGCGATCCGCAGAGCTGGGAGGCGTTGCCGCCGGAGACCGCGACGTTCACGTCGGACATAACGCCGCTCATCTTGGCGGCGCACCGCGACAGCTACGAGATCATCAAGCTGCTGCTGGACCGGGGAGCCGCTCTGCCGGTGCCTCACGACGTGAGGTGCGGCTGCGACGAGTGCGTGCGGTCGCGCCGCGAGGACTCGCTGCGTCACTCTCGGTCTCGCATCAACGCCTATAGAGCGCTCGCGTCGCCGTCTCTGATCGCGCTCTCTTCGAAGGATCCCATACTGACCGCCTTTGAGCTGTCTTGGGAACTGCGTCGGCTGTCCGCGCTCGAGCACGAGTTCAAAACGGAGTACCAAGAGCTGAGGGTGCAGTGTCAAGAGTTCGCGACCGCTCTGCTCGATCATACGCGCACTTCGCACGAGTTACAAGTGCTCCTCAACCACGAGACGGGATCTCCTCAAGTGCCGCTCATCGAGCCCGGCGCTCCCGAGCGAATGCGCTTATCTCGATTGAAGCTAGCGATCAAGCTCCGTCAGAAGAAGGTGAGTCCCTGCAATTTGTTAAACATCATCTAAACGCTCCGACGTTCGTTTCACGTTGGCTCTGACTGCAGTTCGTAGCTCATCCGAACGTGCAACAGTTGCTGGCGTCCATCTGGTACGAAAGCGTCCCTGGCTTTCGGCGCAAGAATATGCTGCTGCAGGCGGTGGAGATGATGCGCATCGGCGCAATGTTCCCGCTGTACTCGCTGGCGTACATCGCCGCACCGCACTCCGCCGCGGGCCGGACGTTGCGCAAGCCTTTTATTAAGTTCTTGTGCCACTCGGCGAGTTATTTCATGTTCCTATGTAAGTCGACTTCGACGAACAAAACAAATTGTCAAATTTAAACACACTAATCGTTTCACTTTAATCTTCAGTTCTTTTAATTCTCGCATCGCAACGCATCGAGACTGCTGCGGGCGGATTACTATGGGGAACGCCTCACGCGGTGCCCGTGTCCAGACGTGGATCTCCGCCGTCTCTGATCGAGTGGTTGATTCTAGCCTGGGTCAGCGGTGAGTATAGCTTATTGATTAATATAAATTCAAATTCAAAAAGCCTTTATTTCTGACATAACAATACAATACATTTCTATTACATATAACATTATTATTATTACTATATATTAACTCAATCATTATTTTTATATATGTTTTCTGTAATTGTGGTTGTTTCTCCTATTTAATTCATCATGTGACATCGGTAACGTTTGTATCAGATTGCCATTTGGCAAAGGCCTCCCCTAGAGTTTGCCATTCTTTCCTGTTTATGGCTTTTCTTCTCCATAGTGGTCCAGCTGTTTTCTTAATCTCTTCTTCCCACCTTTTTTTCTGTCGAACCTTCCTTCTTTTTCCTTCACGAGGATACCGCATAGTGATGTTTTTCGACCATTTTTCTGTCTCACTTCTGATCATGTGGCCTATCCAGTTCCACTTAAGTTTATTTACTGCGTAAATAACATCAGTAACTTTGGTCTTCTGTCTTATACGAGTTAGATTAATTTTATCTTTTAATCTAATATTTAGGATGCTTCTCTCCATTCTATTCTGACAGACTCTCGGCAATCTTTTATGTTTGTTAGTGAGGTTCCAAGTTTGGGATCCATATGTCGTGCATGGTAATATGCATGTGTATAGGTAAATCTTTATTTAAAACAATAATGCAAGTCGCGTCGCTTTCCTAATAGCTCGATGCTAAAAGGGCCTCTCCTTAAAAGGCAGTCTTCGAAAAGAGCTTGAATTTCGTTAAGACTATTTTGCACTTTCAGGCCTTATCTGGAGTGAAGTTAAACAATTGTGGGACATGGGTCTTCGGGAATACGTGCACGACATGTGGAACGTAATTGACTTCGTGACGAATTCCTTGTACGTGGCTACAGTAGCGCTACGGATCGTGTCTCACTTTCAGGTAATTACTTCGAAATAAGCATACGAAGGATTCATGAATATGAAAATGGTTTCAAGTACATAAAACGTTCTCTCGCTTCTGTGCGTAGGTTCGACGTGAAATGACATTGGGCTTACAATGGAACCAACCGCGAGAAAAATGGGACGCTTGGGATCCCATGTTGCTCTCCGAGGGATTATTTTCAGCAGCCAATATTTTCAGTAGCCTGAAGTTGGTGTACATCTTCAGTGTCAATCCGCACCTCGGCCCGCTGCAAGTGTCTCTCAGTCGCATGGTGCTAGATATATTGAAGTTTTTTGTGTTGGACATACTTGTCATTTTTGCATTTTCGTGTGGTGAGTCTCATTGTGTTATCCTCGGTCACTCGGTCGCCGGTAAGAACCTACGTATCTGAATTTGGAACATTGATTTTAGGACTGAATCAACTGTTGTGGTACTACGCGGACATGGAGAAGAAGCGTTGCACGGTTGGATCTTCGGTTACGGCCACCAACGGAACGATACTCGATCCCGACGCTTGCATCGTGTGGAGGCGATTCGCCAAGTAACCTCTTGCACTATTTCTATCAGATTCATCTAAGCGGTTTTGTTAAGGATTTATAGTCACCCGACGTGTATGTTTCCAGCCTGTTTGAGACGATGCAGACGCTGTTCTGGGCGGCTTTCGGACTGGTGGATCTCGATTCTTTCGAGTTGGACGGCATAAAAATCTTCACGCGTTTCTGGGGCATGTTGATGTTCGGCACTTACGCCGTCATCAACGTTATAGTGCTGCTCAATCTTTTAATCGCGATGATGAACCATTCGTACCAGCTGATATCCGAGCGGGCGGACGTGGAGTGGAAGTTCGCGCGGAGCAAGCTGTGGATCAGCTACTTCGAGGAGGGGGGCACCGCGCCGCCTCCTTTCAATGCGGTGCCGTCTCCCAAGTCGCTGCTGTACGCCTGGCGCTGGCTGCAGAGGCGACTGTGCGGCCACGCTCGCGCCAAAAGGGAGCACATGCGCACCATCAGGAGGAAAGCGAAGCAAGCCAACGAGCGCGACTTCCGCTACCAGGCGATAATGCGGAATCTGGTGCGCCGGTACGTGACGGTGCAGCAGCGGCGCGCCGAGTGCGGCGGCGTGACCGAAGACGACGTGAACGAGATCAAGCAGGACGTGAGCGCGTTCCGCTGCGAGCTGGTGGAGATCCTGCGCAACTCGGGCATGAACACGTCCACGGCCAACGCGGGAGCGCCGGGCGGCGGCGGCGGCAAGAAGAACCGCCAGAAGGAGCGGCGGTTGATGAAAGGATTCAACATAGCGCCCGGCGGGTCCCTGGCGCCGGTGGACGAGTTCCTGGCGTCGCTGCATCACGAGCACGGCGGCGCCCACGGGGCGGCGCATCACGCGTCGCTGTCGGCGCTGCTGGGCGGCCGCCTGCGCGCCAGCCAGTCCAGTCTGTCGGATGGCGCAGGCGCCGGAGTGGGCCGACGCAAAACGCCGTCGCACAAGCGCCGCTGGGGTACCATCATCGAAGCGGCCAGAGCGGCGCGAGTCTCCAAGTTGATCGGCCGCTCGCGCTCCGAGGACTCCGTGTGCGACCACGCGCGGCAGTCGCCCAGGTATCAAACTTGGCTTCGTTGTTTCATAGGTAAAAATCCAAGGTGCTGATTATTTGTCGAGCAATATCAATGTTATCATAAAGTAAGAAACGCAACGGCACCAAGTGCGATTCTTTTGAGGCATCTCGGAACTGTTCATATCGCTCACTCGAATGTTTTGTAACACGCTATTTGGGAAGCAATACCTACACTATACTTAAGCATCCTTCAAGGTATCTAGGGCTTATTTCCCTATCTTACTTCTTATCCCTTGTCCTTGGAGGTCTCCCTTTTGATGTTGTTTGTAGTACTTACTTATATATGGCCATTTATCAAACGGGTACTCAAGACCTTATAATTGTATCAATAAAGGGTGCAGATCGTACATCTCTTCTAACGCAAACTTTCTCTTAGAAGAATCAAAATTAGAAAAAAAACCAAAAGAACAACCACGAAATATGGAAAAATCCCATTTCGGATTACCTACTTATTTATTTATTTATTTTACTATCTACTTTCAGTAGATGACTGATAAATAATCATCTATTTTATTTATTCTGTACTAGGGACAGCTAGTATATATTTTTACAATGAAACAAAGTAATTCAGTAAGTATGGATTATAGCGGTAGCGAGCGGTCGGACTCCGGCAGCGACTCGCAGCGCAGTCCGGAGCGCTCGACGCGCCCCGGGCCGTTGCATCCGCTCACGGCGTTGGCGGCGTTGAAGCGCAAGCGCAAGAAGTTCTCGGACTCGAGGAGGATGGGGGGCGAGGAGCGGGCGGCGGCGGCCGGCGGAGAGGCTCTGCAGCGCGCCAGCTCCGTGCCGGCTCGCGCGCCGCCCGTCGGACTGGCGACGACCCCTCGCAACGCTCCGCCGCCCGCCGCCTCCGTTTCGCCTTCCACCACCACCGAGAGCGTGGCGGGCAAGGGCGGCAGCCGCGAGCCGCTGCTGGCCAGCCTCGACGACGACGCCCACCGCGCCTGCGCCGAGTGCGGCGCCGGCGCCGGCGGCGCGCGCCACTGTGGCCGCTGCGCGGCGCTCGCGCGGCTGGCGGGCGTGACGCCGCTGCAGGGCCACACGCCGCACCACTCCGCCGGCTGGCTCTAGTCTACCGCTTCATATCTACACCACTTTGAACACCAATTAGATAAGTAGAGGACACTTTAGACGTGTTCTACGGTAGCGCATATTGTTAGTCACGACCGATGGTCCGAAACTAAACAGGGATAAATTATGTTAACCATTTACATTCTGACAGCGTCGACAGTTTCAGCGCAGCACCGTTACAATCGTAAGACACTATTTATAATTAGATTAGCAGTTTGTGTAAGTTCGATTGGCGATTTAGCAAAGTATACACTCGTGACTACGATCGTAGACGAGCACAACTTAGAGATTAATTGCAAATAATGAATGGGCATGGGCCAATTTTATAATAGTATTTTCAATTCCCTACTTGGATCGGGGCTACATAATGTCACATGAACAATTTTGCAACAAACAAGCGGCCCTAATTTGAAGGTAACGTTACGAATTAAAAATACATACCAATCATACGTTAGGGTAACGGACAATAGGGTACCACCGCATAGCTCGGATGTCTTTTCACTCACTATCTAAACATTATTTCTAAATAGGTAACATATAGACCCCGGATTTTTTAAATTATTTATCATCGAATAGGTACCATTTTAAATATAATATGTAGGTACTTAATTATAAATTTCTGTGTACAATATACATAATTTCCATGGGTTGAATGTAGGGTGCATAGAAGTTGTAGGACTGTGCTACAAGGGTACCGCTACGAGCGCTACACTCGTAGCCGGGTCTACGAACCTCTTCGGTTTCGTAGAGTTTGATTTATTTATTAATATTATTTTTCTCAAACAACGCTTCGTTGTCCACCTTGAGGATGGACGTCCTACGCTGCGATTTCCGGCCCGTGGGCCTAAGGCTCTACGTACTGTCTTACTCACTGCCACTTTAATTTACTGATCCGCCGGGTTACGTCAACTTTCGTTCATCTACGGAATGGATCTCCTCATCCCCGATTAGATCTCCACAGCACGTTGAGCTTTCTTACGAGGCCCGTAGTTAGAGACCACGTTTCTTGGATCCTCCCGAACGCTGTCCATCCGAGCTGGACCGTTTGTCCCGAGTGAATGTACTCGTCACGTCAACAACTTCGAGAATTGAATACCAAACTTTTACTGGTGTGGGCACAAAATGGACATTAGACATAACTTTCGTATTGTCCACCCCTTGGGAAACTCGGTTGAGGACATCGAGCATCGTGTTAAGGTTTCTTAGAGGCTTAGAGGTGTGAGCGATATACTCGCCGTTAATGTTTATGTAAAGTCCTTGCCATTCCAGGATCTTAAATGCATCTTCCAAAGCAGCAGTGAACAATTTCGGAGAGACCTTGTCTCACACCACCTCTTCGCAATGGAATTGACTGTTTGCTTTATCTTAACATGGTCTCGTTTTGTTAAGGCTTTTAGATCAAATACGTTATCAATGAATGTAATCAGGACGGGTTATCAGGCTACATCAGACGATTCATTTGCCTGTAATAGTATCCTCTTAGACCGGCCGAGTTATATCCCAAAACAAAGTGAGAATTCGAAGAATTGATATTTGGCCATCGTTCAAAGTGATTTAAGATTAATAGTAGTTTCAGGTCAAGTTTAGAAAAAAAAGAAAGCATCTTGGTAGACATTTATTACACGCCGTATATGTTCATTAAGTTTCCAGTATTGCACTTACTTAGGTATCACAAAAGAAGATGCGCGGTGTAGTGCTAGGGCCCTAGGGCCTAGGGATTTGGATGTTACTATTGCAAGAGCATCGCCCATTACTATAAAGTTATGTATAAGTTGATGGGACCGTGCGAGTCCAACGATGAGCACGACCGACCGGAGGCCTTCACGTCTTTCTTTATCGATTACATTGTTTAAAGAGTTGTTATTTATTTACATATAATATTTGTATATAACGGTGCGAAGTGTTAATAATAAATATAAGCACTATTTACACCGAGCGCGTTTTATTGACCATTGAGAGAATCAGCCGTCAAACGGCCAAGTCGAGCGGCACGTAGTCCGCCTCGTGCGGCCGCCGCACGGACAGGGCGACGCGCCCGCCGCTCTCGGACAGCAGCACCGCGCAGCCGCGCGCCAGCGCTCCGCGCTCCGCCGCCAGCGCGATCTGGTTGACGACGCGGCGCTCCACCTCGTGTTTGATGGAGCGCGCGCCGTAGTGCACGTCGTAGCCGTCCGCCAGCGCGCCCAGCACGCCGCCCTCCCAGCGCAGCTCCACCGAGTGCCGCGCGCGCGCTTTTTCCGCCCACGAGCTCAGCTCCATGTTCACCAGCGTCAGGAGTTCCTGTCGCGAGAACGGCAAGAAGTACACGATCTCGTTGATACGGCCTAGAAACTCGTCGCGTCGGAAATGCCGCTTCAAGATGGGGCGCACCACGCTGTCCTTGAAGTGGCGCGACACCTCCGGCGACTCCTCGACGATCGTGGAGGTGGAATCCTGAGAGCGCGCGCGTTGCGCCGCCCGCGCCTCAGCCTCGCGCCGCAGTTGCAGCCCGTACTGCGCGATCTCGTCCGAGGCTAGGTTGGAGGTCATGACGAAGATGGCGTTCTTGCACTCGATGAGCTTGCCCTTGCCGTCCGTGAGGCGGCCCTCGTCGAAGAGCTGCAGCAGCACCGTGAGCACGTCCGGGTGCGCCTTGTCCACCTCGTCGAACAGCACCACGGCGTCGGCGCGCCGCGCCAGCGCGCGCGTCAATTGACCGCCCTCCTCGTGGCCCACGTAGCCCGGCGGCGCGCCTATCAGCTTCGCCACTTCGTGCTTCTCCTGGTACTCGGACATGTCGAGTCGGATGAACGCAGCCGGGTCGTCGCGGTGCATGTACCGCGCCAGCTGCTTCGCCAGCTCCGTCTTGCCGATGCCCGAGCTGCCCAGGAACAGGAACACGAGCGGGTGCTCCTCGTCCGCCCAGCCGTTCTCCTTGCGGCGCACGGCCGCCGCGACCGTGTCGATGGCCACCCGCTGGCCCACGATGTACCGCTTGAGCCGCTGTTCCAGGGGAAACCGACGCCGCTCCTCGGCCGCGGCGGCCGCCTGCGCCTCCTCCCAGCGGCGCGTGTGCTGCACGATGAGTTCTCGCACGGGCGAAGGATCCCGCGCATAGTGCAGCGCGCGGCGGCCGGCGTGATCGCGCGCCGTCGGATCGGCGCCGGACTCCAGAAGCGCTCGCGCACAAGCGGCCGAGTCGGCCAGCGCTGCATAATGCAGCGCCGTCCAGCCCAGGAACGAGGCGCGTCCGTTCATGCTACCGCTGAACTCGTCCTCGCGCCGCTGCATTGCGTCCAGAGGATGCACCCCCAAGGCGGCGGCCGCGGCTGCCGCGCCGGCGTACTTCTCCTGCAGGTCGGGCTTCGCGCCCAGGCGTAACAGCTCGCGCACGGCCGCGTCCCGGTCGTTGGCGGCGGCCGCCATCAGCGCTGTCCATCCCAACGCGTGTCGATAATCCGCGGGACCGCCTTCGCCCTCGGCGGTATCACCGCGCCCTGCGCTCGCCGCCGCAGCCTCCACTTGCCTCAAATTTTAAGAAAAATTGGTTCATCTTTTGATATTTATATTAAAATCGACAAACAAACAAGATTTTTTTCTTTGACATACTTGCGTAACTCTTGCACGTTGCCCAATTGAGCCGCTCTGAAGAAACGTCTCTCTGAAGACATATAACATTTTTATGCTTATGACGTACAACATATCTGTATCCACTGACAATTAAAGATTAAGATCGTCAGACAGGCTGATAGTCCACTTGATGGTAGGTGGCTATCGTCGCCTGTAACACTAGCAACGCCACACCTGCTGCAGGTGCACTGTCTACCATAGCAGAATTAATCATCTGACATCACTCACTGAAATACAACACGGCGACGGCCCGTTGGATGAGTGGCTAGAGTGCTTGCCTAACGTTTCAGGGGCCCCGGGTTCGATTCCCGGCGGCGTCAAGTTTGGAAATTTTAGAGTTATTTTCAAAATTGACTCTGGTCTGGATTTGAAAAGTAGTGGTAGGGCACACTACATTTCGCAGTCATTTGGGCAGCCCGCCTGGCAGCAGTAACCACCACCTTACAAAATACCACCGTGAAATAATGGCATATATGTACTGTTGTGTTTCGGTGAGTGAGTAAGGGATGCCAGAACCCATTTCCTTATCCCCTCCTAATCCCTTATTGTAGTCGGCAGCGCACATGCAACAGCTGTGGCATTGCTTGTGTTATAGGCGACGGTAGCCACCTACCATCAAGTGGACCGTCAGCCTATCTGTCAACCTTAGCAAATGTGGCAAATGTGCTGTTATTTCATGGTGGTCTCTGTAGGGGGGAGCATTAGTCCCGCCAGACGGTCTGCCCAAATGACTACAAAACACAGTGTGCCCTGCCACTACTTGCCAGATGCAAACTAAAGCCGTCTATGAGAAGTTCATTGGAGCTGCTGAAAATGGAACATCGTTTGGTAATATCATATACTATGTGTCCATTAAGCTGTAAATGGGTGACAGGGCAGGTAATAAAAAATCGCCAAAACCGACACCCTGTGATGCCTCTTTTATTTAACTACTGTGACTACAACTGAAAAGTGCATATGTATTGAAAAATAGGTTATAGTGTAATATATAAATACAATTGTTACAAGAATTCTAAGCAATCATGTAGAAATATTTTGATTGTCGAGCATGTAGAACACAGAATGCATGTCATGTCTACATAACCTTGTAAGTCATAAGTATGTGTAACATGTAGCACCTACATTGATCTCACAAGCAAGGTTGACTAAGATTATATTATTAAAACATAAGTGAAAATGATTTGCAGTCAAGTAGATTATATCCAACAATAGTTGGTGCTCTTCTTAGACCACTAGTTAAGCTGATCCTTACTACTAAATGACACTCAAAATAACATGTTGTCAATATAAGTCTGCTTAATTATAAGTGCCGCTTGATTTTATACAAAAAGGGTTAATAAACTGAAATTGTCATTTGACAATACAATTCTTATGTAAGAACCTACAAATTTTACAATATTTTTTACAAATAAAAAAGGTATTTTTTATTATCAGTGACTCATTTAAAAATATGTACATATATTGAAATTCAAATAATTTTATTTTGTTAAAATAGAAATTCTTGTTTAGATCAAATGTAATTATCAACCTTAATTTATATGTACCATACCAAGAATACAGGTACATATCAATTAAAATTAAAAAAACTGTAATTACAGTTCTATTATTATGGATGTCAGATGGCTCTCAAATAATTCACTAAGTGATTATACACAGGAGATTGAAACAACAAAGCTAGACAAGTGACCGTTGTAAACATTCCTTTCTAAGCACTGTCGCTTGCTTAGGAACCATTGACTGTAGCAGTGATCCCACTCTAACAGTGCCCCATCAAAACTTATAAGATAAATCGTTGTGCGTTTTATATTTTTGAAAATAACCGACGAGTTCCAGATCAACTCTCTTTCTGACAGAGAACAAGGAGCGCTGTACTAGAGGATAAGAGGAGTGTAGACAGTGCTTGGATAGGAATGGAAACTAATTTGTTAAATGTTTACCATTAAACACGTTATCAGCAGCAAGCAGTGCTAGCCCCAGGACACCAGTACCGAGAGGAACTCCGTAAGGTGCCCATTGATTTCTTCCCCATTTTCTTTTTTTCAAAAGTGTCAAGTGAGTATCTCTGTTGCTATCATTTATCTGATCTGATTTGCCGGTTACAGATGTGATCCGCACAGTCTGTCGGCACAATAGGAAGGAGTTTATAGAGTTTACAACTCGACGGGCTACTAGTGACATGCTATTTTTTTATTTAAATATAGCTTAATTAAAGTTTCAAGTGATATAATAATCTCAGACCACTTTGTTTTATCACTGGTAGCTCGATAAGTATATGAAACACTTTCATTATTGTTGATTTTAAGGTTTACTTCAGTGTTGCTTCAGTGGAACATATTTTTTTTGGTAGTGAGTGTGTTGTGAATTGTTATTTTTCTGCTGTCAATGTCACAATTTACACACAGAAAACCATTGAGTTTGACCGCTCTGTCAGATGGCAGCGCATCAATATCAATATGATCAATACATAAACACACCGGCATATTTAGCGGAACACAAAAAAAAGGTCCATAATTAAAAAAATATGGTTTTATTTTAAATACTACTTACTACACTTCTTTTGTTATTTAAAGTTTCATTTGTTTTACTTAAAATGAGATCACATTAAGAACAGATTTTGCGAGTAAAGGCTATTTGTGAAAAATGGTACATTTTTGAACTTTTCATGTAACCGAGAAAAGTGAAAATTAATATTAAAATAACAATTAAATAAATTAGAAAAATGGTGATTAATATCGCGTATTTCCTCCACGTGCTCTTATTAAAGTTTCTACCCATCTAGGCATACTGAGAATGATGTTATCGATGGTCTCCTGGGATAGTCTCCGCCATTCCTCAACTACGGCGATTCGCAGTTCACCCTCGTTGGCAGGAGCTGGAATTCTGGACTTAACTTTTCTTTTCAGTAAGTCCCAAACGTGCTCTATTGGGTTCATATCCGGTGATCTCGCCGGCCACTCCATAACAGTGATATTCGTATCATTAAGATAAGCTTGAGTTACCCGAGCGGTATGCGGCCGAGCATTATCCTGCATAAAAACAAAATCGTCACCGATATATGGGGCAAACGGTACGACATTTTCTTCTAAAACTTCTCTGATATAGCGGTTTGCAGTCAGACTCCCTCTGTCAATCACTACCAAGTCTGTGCGAGCTCCCAAACAAATGCCCGCCCAAACCATTATTGATCCACCACCGTATGCAACTGTAGTTTCAAAATTTGTCTGAATGTATCGTTCTCCTTTACGTCTGTATATTCTTTGCCTGCCGTCAATTTGATTTAAGAGAATTCTGCACTCATCACTAAACAATACCTTACTCCATTGGTCCGCGTTCCAAAGTCGATGTTCCTGAGCAAAAGTTAACCCGTTTTTACGATGATTTACCTCGAGCCTTGGAGCCTTGGCGGGCACAAATGAACCCAAACCAGCTTCTTCGAACCTTCTTCGTACCGTACGCTCACTTACTGTTACACCCCGCACTGCTTCTAACTCATGTCGGGCTTGGACGGCCGTCAAACGGGGGTTCCTACGTACACGAAGCCGAATGAAACGATCATCCCTACTCAAAGTGCGTCTTTTTCTGCCTTGTCCTGCTCTTCTCACATAAGTACCAGTCTCCCTGAACCGTTGGATACTGCGATGGATCGTTGAAACTGGTCGACGAAGATCTCTGGATATCACTCTGTAGGTTTGACCATTTCTTCGCATTTCGAGTGCCCTGGCACTCTCCGTTGGGGCTAAGTCAGGCATAATTCAGTCCTCAACTCCAGAAAGATACGCGATTAAAAAAAACTAACAAAAAACAGTATTTCAATGAAATTTTAAATCAAACTCAGAAGGAAGAAATACTCGAAGTTCGCTCCAGATAATGTGTATTTGAATAAAATTAAAACAATTGCATAAAATGTGATGTTCAGTTGTTTTCTTAATTTGAAAATATTTGTTTTTAAATTAAATGACGTATAAACCAGCCAGCAACCTTATTTTATTTTATTTATTTTATGTTCCGCTAAATATGCCGGTGTGTGCATATAAATAAAGGACTCCACCATTCGCAGCCATTGTTCAACATAGGGCAACATCGGCCCACTGATGCCAGATTGGGGATAATGCCCCCAAATTTGGAGTTTTTTTTAAGTTATGGGGGGACAATTGGGGGGAAAATATTTTTGGGGAGATAGTTGGAGAGAAAAATCTAGGTTTGGGGGATTCGGGGGTTTTTATTACAAAACCTGTAATCTTGGAATCCCGATAAAATATGTACCTAAATAAAGATATGTTATTTTTATTTATTTTCTTTTTATTAAATAACTTTCTTAATGCGATCAAAATTCAAAGCAGCTTTGCGAACGCACGCACACACACTCACACACAGAACTACAAAGCTTCATCTGCAATGATGTCGACTCTGTGGTTCAAGAGTGGAATGCTTTGCATCGTACGACCTGGAAATCCACACAAGACACAGAAGAGTTCTGGGTGGAAGTTTACAATTTCAAAAATGCAGTCGGAGATAGAACGTACGGACGTGTAAGCAAACTAGCATTGGGAATTATGTCTTTGCCTTATTCAAACGGATTTGTTGAAAGAGACTTCTCCCAAGTAGCTATTATAAAAGATAAACTTAGAAACGGATTGGCCGTCCAAACTGCCGAATCCATTTTGAGGGTTAGATATACGTTAATATATGGATGTAATTATTTTAAACCAAGTACAAAAATGCTAAAGAAATTTAATTCAGAAAAAATGTACGGAACGGCAAACGAACCGTGCGAAGATGCTGATTCAGTAATGGACGCTATTGCTGAAATAGTGTAAAAATTTTGTGTTTAAATTTTTCCACTTATTAATAATAAATATTTTCTTTTTATAATTTGTGGGGGTATTTTTCTTCAAAACCTGAATTTTGGGGGGATTTCCGATAATATTTGGGGAGAACGCGAGATGATCGTCTGGCAACACTGCATCGGCCTTCGGCGGCGATGCGTTCACACAATGGCGCATGACTGATGACTCATTGCTGCCCTAAATACCTATATTCCTTTTTGCTGACTTTTCCAGATTGCAATAGAAAAACTGATGGCGCGATAGAAAAACACCATAGGTAAGTACTTCCCATAAAAAAGAAAGGGATAGCTATTAGCTATCTACAAAATCATGGACACAAATCATGGACCTATTTCGGCCCCGGATCTACTATTTACCATAAACTGTTTAACAAAAATCATAAATATGTGATGGCTGGAATTTCTTGTGACTGGGAGGGGAGTATTAAGAACCCTTCAATAAATTTGCACTCTTTTTTACCTATTAGCTACTTAATATTTTTTTCCTTTGGGTGTCATAATATACATATAAATTTTTTTACCAAGAAACAAAACAGACTATAAAGACATTTCTTCAATCTTTAGTTCACAAGTTCAAATTGGTGTTAATTTTTGATAAAGCTCTTAAAAATAAGTTCGATAGTTTGTTAGATTCGGCACGACGTCTGGTAAAATGTTTTACCAACAAATAAAAAATTGTAAAACTTAAAAACAAATGATCAATTTTCAAATATATTATATTAAGATTTTGGTGCCCCCTGAAACTGCCGCTCGGAGCAGGTGCCCCGCTTTGCCCCCCGCTAGATCGGAGGCTGCTATACCGCAGCTGATGCGTGCAATAGGATCGAAATATATACTCGCTCGAGTATTGCGCAGCTCTGTGCACTATGGTATACTTTCAGTAGCCTCGTATTGTATAACCATGGAGAATACACGTTATATTTAACGGTGGCCGAGTGCCGACCGACACTTTATCATGTATAGAGTTGGTCCTCCGGAGCTTTATTCCTCACGCGTATAACCTATTCGTATAGTATTCTATAGTACTTATAGACACAGAAAACAATGTTACAAAGTGAGCTCTGAGATGGCTCTGAGCTGTTGGTGTAATTAATCTGTTCTATAAAGGTATTGCAATTTGCACATGGACCTGTGTTTGGTGTGGTGTGAGTGAGCTCTCTTGAGTATATGTGTTCTGTGGGTGGAGTGATGTGATGTGACTGGATGTGACGATCGTATATCGTTTTTTCTATGTATATCGTATCGTATACAATTATACATATATACCAATTTATACTAACTTAAATATGTTTCTTTATTTATATATTGTGATATAAATATTTATTTATGTACAATTGTGATTTTATTTTAATTTTGCATTTTAAATATTTCATGTAATGTAACTGATAAGTTGTTCCGCTTTCAAAATTATTTTTTAAAAAGAAAACTGTTCATATGTATTGGTTCCATAAATATAAAAATTACAATTTTTCTTTTGCTATTTCAAGTTAATTATGTCATTTGCAAGTATAGGTACCGAGTGAACCACGCCAATAATTTATGAAAACAGAAGTACTTATCATCGTGTCGTGAGCGTACCAAGTGTATGAGATTTGACGATGGCATTGAGTAGTAGTACGTTTTTAAAGAGTGCCACTATGCTTGAGCAACTCCTGGAAGAGATTAATTTCCAAAGAACAAAGGAGATGCGGCAGTTGATGAAAGATGGTGAGTAGGTGATTTTATCCTAACGCTATATTTATTTATTTTGGCTTGCCTTTGTAAACTAGGCACTCCATGTGAATAAGCATTTTTCACTTTTCTAATATACCTAGTCGGGTCATAAGTTCTGTCACATGTTTATTATGAAATGAGACAATTGTTTTTATAGTAATCAGTGATATACCAAAGGGAACTTATTAAACTTATTCAAAACGACCCCTGCGATTTTCAATACTAACCTTCTAATTTTGTGGCCAATCATCTGTAGCAACACGAATGAGGCCCATGGCAATATCGGCGGCTATTTTGATCGATGATGCCTTGAGTGACTCCAAATCAACATAAGGCTTTGAGCAGGCCTTTTCTTCCAAGTGTTGAACATATTTTATAATCCAACGGATTTAAGGCTGACTGGATGAAGTATTTTTCAAATGCTGCCAGCCAATTTTGCATGCTTTTCGCTCTATGAACTGGAGCAGAATCATGCTGGAATACCCATTCTGTTATTCTAAATTAAATAATTCAAAAGATTATGTGACAGAACTTATGACTTGATAAGGTAGTGGTCATTTTAATGTTGTATTTATAATGTTTGAAATAAAATTGTGTATACTCTTATAATTCTCTATACTCCCAAGAGTATTAATTAAATCATCCTAATTACTTAGATAGTTTCTATTTTGATCCGGTTTGAGTGAATAAATGAAAATAATAAATACTCATTATTGAAGTGTTGTGAAATCTCTTAAAACAATTGTAATGTCACATCATTTCTCACACGGTCACAGACCGCAGTCATTTAGTAAAAAATTTGTAAGGCATACTTACTAAATAAACAGCTTACAATATGTTATGGTTAAGATTTAATTCTGGTTTAATTTATGATCTATGTATTCACACACATAATACATGTATTTGTAATTTGATTAAAATCACCAAGATTTTTTTTACTTTTTTAGTGAAAGAGAAAATTTAAGATTTTAAATTTTAAATATCTCCATGTAGACTTACTAACTATAATTTATTATATATTTACTACAAAATTTCGTAGAATAGTAATTTCAGTCAGAATTTATGGGAATATACCTTTTGTTTCATTTTCGAAATGTATTCTTGAGATTTATCTTTATGACTATTTCATGTAAAAGTGAAATGACTAGTTATTTTGTGTGTACAAAGTAGTACTATGTAGTAAGTAGTATGTAGTCCAATAGCAAAACTCAACACTAGATTGTAACTTTAATTTAATTAAGCAATATTTGTAGGATTCGTGAACTTAATTTTATTTGTACGCTTTATTATTATCTTTTAATATGTTGCTGCTTTTTCTTTAAATTGCAATAAATGTTTTAGTTTTTAACTTTTGTTTTATTCAGCGCCATCTTGACTTTCGCTTCTGAACCTTCTCGTAGCCCATTGTATTTAGTGCCCTCTATTTAAGTTCTAGCAAAATGTCACCATTACAGTAGGTGGCTACCCCGTCACGTGTAAACACATTAACACAAGCTATCCCGGGAAGATGCTAGATCATTCTGAGGATCGAGGGTAATATAATGTGATTTGGAACTGGCTCTGGCGATGTGCCTAATCACGGTAATCTTCATTGTGGTGGTCATTGCTGCCAGATGGGCTGTCTAGTTTATGACAGAGAATGAAGGCTCTGCCACTAGTAGTTGTATTAATTAAATCTGTACTATAATATAATATATGTAAGGCCCAAATTAGGCCCCACATGGAGTACCGCTCTCACCTCTGAGCTGGCGCACCTAAGTACCGGCTAGATCCTTGCAGAACCTTGACACCTTGCACCGTCGAATTGTTTGAATTGTTGATGATCCAATGCTCATACAGTCTCTCTTTGTGTGTTCTGCCGTCTGTACAATGGAGAGTGCTTGGATGAGGTGTTTCAATTAATGCCTGCCTGTGTCGCTTGTGTCCTTAGGCGACGGTAGACACTTACCATCAAGTGAACCGTCAGCCTGTCTGCCACCTTTAACAATATTAAAAAAATACTATAATATAACAAAAGTTGAAAAATATCTGGATCTGAAAAATTCTTTTTGTATTTGATAGGCCTATTATTGAGGAAAGTTGTAGGCTATTTAAAATGATGTTACGACTCTTCGGTGCCGAGTAAAGAAGAGAAGAAAAGTAAAATGATGCATCGGGTCAGTGGCTGAGGGTGGCCAATGGCCATCCCACTAGAATTAAGATGCTTACTTTCCGTCCTCATTACAGGGATCCATTGGAGTTATTCTCAAAAAGGAAATTCACTTGAAGCAATAAAACAGTGTCGGACATCTAAGTATGTTTCAATCGTTTTAGAGTGGCATACATCCATGCTGAGAAACTTTAATCAATTATAATATTAATAAGAAAAATAAAATATAGGTGAAAGAAAATAATAACCATCAGTAAATTGAGTACATGAAATGTAATAAATGCCAAGTCTCAGTTATTTTAGTTAGTTTATCCACGGCAACATATTCTAACAAAAATGACAGTATCAATCCTTATCTTCTAAAAAAAGTTAAACCAACATTTTTATGTAAAATTAAATTCTCTACAATATTTGCCTGAAACTTTTTTTCTAACTCTTACCGTTTTTGTATATAATTTGGAAAAAATACATTTTTTTCATACTTCTAGAGGGTGGAATCGAAAATTTCTTTCACCCATCGATATTTCATATCTCCTAGCAACTTCTAGTAAATTTTTTTGGACCATTATTTCGTTAGCTATTGAATGGTACAAAAGTTCCGGTTAATATCTTACTGCTTATTATTGTACAGTCTTTCAGTAACAATTCGGATAATGTGTGAAATTTTTTCAAACTCTATTTTCTCGAGAATCGTCAATGGAGTTAAATTACTCTTTATACCATAAGAATAAACAAGAAACTCCCGCTCCGGACGCGCTCAAGGTCACGATATTAGCCTACACGTTAAACGGGATACCACAGGGGATACTCAGTCACAGTCAGTCGGGCTGTCATGGCCGGCGTCTCCGTCTGTGGTCTTCGCACGCGCGTTTGCCTGTTACCAGTGAACATGTTTTTCTAAGCATGATAATGTTTATTTCATTTTATTCTACTAGCTTTTACCTGCGACTTCGCGGAAACTATTTCATTTTGTCTAGATGTCCACTATGGTTTTTAGCTCTCGGACTATACTGCGGTGGTGACCCCTTAACCCTACAGGCCAAGACCATAATGGGGTTTATTTAGCTCTTAGACTATACCATAGCTCACCCAACGCTGAATAAACTTACTTAATAGTTTTAGTATCGGTAACGTTTAGTCTGTGCGTTAGATGATCCACATAGCGTCACTATTAGCTATTACGTCCTTAGATTTGACACGTCACTGGTCCCTAGCAACAATCAAGTACCTACTTATGAATTTTGTGAATTTTTTTAAATTTTTTTTGGACTCAAGATTTTTGGACAGAGTATAGTGGTCCTAATCTTGTAAGTAAAGTGACATATATGGTTGTATTTTTATCTGGTGAAAACTGTTTAATTTTTTAATATTTCGTAACAACTCAAATCTTGCTCATAAGTATACAAATCTTAATATGAATGTTATATTTTGCAGTTTTCAAAAGCACGAAATATAATATAATCCAATAATTAGAATGTCTAGGGAAATGTTGACTACCCCTGAAACACCACTTTGACAATGACATTGATTTATTTACATATTTTTATCTCTAATTCCATTTCCGACTATACTAAACTAAATACTATGCTATGATAGGTGCGTGGCGTGCTGAATGCTGTAATCAAGTACTTACCTGTCTCTGCCTGAAAAAAATGTCTACTAAAGATTTTTTTTTGTGAAATCGAGCAGACTTTTAGGGACTGAAAATACCTCTGCCCCTCTGTAAAGATGATCCTCCTTCTGGCCGACCTATTTTACCTCCATCGTAGATGAAAATGTATAGAAATTAGTATTGGAAGATAGAAGAATTACAATTAAATATCCTCAAAGTCCTTGAGCGTAGGGAAATGGAATCCAGATGAATTTTATCGGCGTTTTGTAACAATGGACGAAACGTGGCTCCATTATTTTTTGATTCGGAAACGAAAAAACAAACTATCTCTTGGAAACACCCATCTTCACCGCCAGAAAAGAAAAACGGTAACAGGTGCCTATTACACCCGAGTGATCCCAAAAGGGCGTCAAGCAATTAAAAGGAAATTTGTCGTTGGGTGTGCTCGTCCATCATGACAACGCTTCTGCTCATCGATCTCAATTGGCCCTCAAAGCAATCCACCAGCTGGTTTTCAGATTTTTAACTATCCTAGTGATTTCCAAAATTGAAAGAGCACGTTCGTGAAACCAAATTTGACTATGATGATGCAGTCACGGCTGCCTTAGAAGGAATTAAAAAAATGAAAAACACAGCCTAAAATAAAAAAAAAAACTAAACCATGTTCTTTTATTTTTTACTTAAATTCTAAGAAATTTTTAATTCACCCTGGTATATGACCAAATTTAAATGCTGTTATAATAGGGCATACAGCGTTTCGCTGTCAATTGAACTTGGACAGCATGCAGCATGTGTGCTGTCGTGTCATGTCTCGGTGTTCCCTATCCCTCCCTTTGGTATTGCTTGTGTTATAGGCTATGGTTGGCACCTGCCATCGTGTGGACCATCAGCTTGTCTTAAAAAAATGTACTTACCTAATTAAACTGTATATACTTAATGTACCAATTAATATACCTAATTAAACCGTGGCCAGAATGGTTGCGTGGTAAAGTAAATAAAATCTTCTCTAATATATATAAAATTCTCGTGTCATAGTGTTTGTATTTGTAACAAAATTCCTCCGAAACGGCTGGACCGATTTTTATGGTTTTTTTTGCATGTATTTGGTAGGTATGAGAATAGGTCGTAAAGTATTTTTCACCCTCCTACCTCCCCCCATTTTTTAAATCGCGATTTTAGTATTTTAGTATGAAGAATATTCAAATAATTTAACCGTCGTTCATTGACGTGAAGTGACGAGTCACTCTAAAATGTGTTTGAAAGTGAAATTGGACCCGATAGGGGTACGGAATTATTTTAGGGTTCTGGTAGGACAACGTCTGCTGGGTCAGCTAGTAAGATATAAAATTTATCTAATTACAAATTGAAATAAATTATAAGCACTGAATGAACTTGAGGAGTATTTAATAGTTGAAACTGCAGTTTTCCAATTTTCCATACACCATACCACTTTGTCTCTAAGGAACAAAGCTGTTTAAGTATTATTCTGATGACGCATGAAGTGATTGATTGTTGACAGCAACAATAATGAGTGAAATCATATTAATTTAATTGATGACAGATCTACTGGATACAGTATTTATTAACTATTTACCTCTGCACCTTATTTTTTGAGGACAAAGCTTTTAATCAAGTAACAGAAAATAGTGTTAGAACTTTTATTTTGGATACAAATTTATGTTTATTTGGCTAATCAAAGATTGAAGATTGTTCTGATTAATTTAATAACATGAGGATATAACTCGGTGAGAGAAAGTATTGAAATGTTTCCATAAATATATTAGTATACTGTGGTATAACTGATAAGTATTGTATATAAATTATATACTTTTATTTAACTAGCTTTTGTTTCCTGCGGCCACGTGAAAAGTGGCATATTATTATGTTCCTCCAATATCAAAAATTTAGTTTTTACCTAGTGAATAAAAATACTTATAGCAGGTCCTAATTTAAAGAGAACTGAATCATTCATGTTAAGAACCAAAATAATGACATGTTGGCATAAGCCATTTAGTCCCTAAATAAAAGAAATGTGTATATGGAAAACATTTAATTCAATATACAACAGACTCTGAACATTATACTTTATATTAATTAACAAACTCGGAATGTTGCATCAAAATGAAGTTGCACAAGTCTGCGACCACATTAATAAACGTAATAATTAACTTAATATTAGGAGACCTATCCACTAGGTCCACTCGTAACGGAATAGCTGGCGACTCCTCACTCAATACTGAACTCGGGGCACAATAGTCTGAGATTCGATAGAAACGTAGTCCTCCCAAGTATTCATCTGCAATAAAGGCACTTTCACTTGTTTCGTGTTACATTTAAAGGTACAAAGGTTGAGACGGGCGCCTCGTTTTCAGATTGCGGTTTCATAGTCCTACAAGGCACCACGTACTGGACCGATCTGTTCGTGCGACACTTTCTGTTCCAAGAGGAGCAGTCGATCGACTGCGACGACCTGCTGTTTTTCGTGAGGAAACGTCACGTGAAAGGCTCGTCCCGCTACTTGCCCAAGTACGAGGTGAGTCCTGCCGTCTGTTGCATCTGCATCTGCGCCCTCCAACAGGTATACAAAAATACTAACGTAACGCATACGTTTGCGCATTTCATTATTGTTATTATGCAGCTCTTATGTAAAAATATCTCATTAAAACTATAGATATACATAATATTAAAGGTTCACTTTGCTCGTGTCGGGTGCGAATTTTTAAGACGATATCTTTGTTCTGCTCTAACTTCTAATTTTAGCACCATTGGTTTATCCCACAACGTTGAACTGTCAATGTAGCTATGTAGGTACTTTATATAAAAAGTGTCGTCACAGTGAGCCGCCGTCGCAGCAGTCCCGCTCGGTGGTTAATCACAGTTACGGTCACTTAGAAATAGTCGATTCGAATGGAGACTGCCCCGATGGCCCGTAAAAGATAAAAACACCTAACACTATGTAATGTACGAGAATAAAAGCATAGGAGTCGAACGGAGGCCCCGTTTGCCCGTTCGCAACGGAGGTATCACATTGAACGGTTCGCGTTTGCTCGCAGACCGACGTGGAGGTGTTCAGGAAGGACTCGAAGAAGCTGCCCGTGGGCGACCCGGAGATCGACTGGGAGGAGACCGTGTACCTGAACCTGATCGTGCATCAGTTCGAGTACACGGTGACGCTGGCGATCTGCACGCGAACCAGCCCCAAGGAGCTGCAGGTGCTGCGGAGGCACTCGCAGAAGGTGAGGTCAGACGCGGCGGGGCGGCGGGGCCTGCGGCCGTCACTAGCTGAGGCGACTGAAGAGCTTGGCGCGCGGCCAGGGCAGCGGCCAGTCGTAGCGGCGCGGCACGGGCCCGCGCACGTTGCGCTCCAGGTAGGCGAACAGGCAGTACCACCACTCGCGCTGCAGCATCGAGGAGCCGGCGGCCCGCGGCGGCGCGGCCAGCAGCGCGTGCACAGTCCAGAAGAGGCGCGTGGTGACGTAGTAGGCGATGACCACGTCCACCGTGTAGTGCGCGTGCGCCAGCAGCACCAGCGCCACGCCCAGCAGCGCCGAGCCCCACAGCGCCCAGTGCACGGGCCACAGTTTGCGCGGCGAGTACTCGGCCACGATCAGGTAGCTCAGCACCAGCACCATGGTGTGCCCCGAGTAGATGAAGTCCCCGCAGTACGTGTGGCGCCCGTTGATCGACAGCCCGAAGCCCGACATCAGGTAGAACATTCGCTTGAGCACCAGCAGCGCGGTCGTGCCGTTGCTCTTGGGGCTGCAGTAGTAGGTCATGCTGGACATGGGCAGCACCGTCACGAACATCGTCACCGACCGGTACAGGTACAGCAGCCCCACGATGAGGAAGATGCGTCGCGCCACTATGAAGCGGTGCTTGTGAAACACGACCACCAGCATGGCCACCGTGGTCGACAGCATTATAAGGTATTCGGACACGTCCAGACCCCAGTCCCTCGGCGAAAAGCCGTTCAAGACGACGTCGTCCAGCGGCGGCGTCGTGTTTCTGTCCGGGAGCCGCTCGTGCACCAGCGACAGCGACATCATGTTGACGCACACGCACAGGAACAGGAAGAAGAAGGAGACGATGGTCTTCCACACCTCCTTGGGATATCTGTCCTCCCGCACGGTCCCCGGGGGTATCTCGACTATGAAGTCGCCGGCGTGGCTGCGCTGCGGAGAGTGCTCCCGGTCGGGATCCGACTCGTCCCCGTTCGGCGGGGGCTGGTCGGCCTTGACGGCGCGCGACAGTAGCGGCTGCCGCTGCATGAGCTCGGCCTGGCTGGGCATCTCGGCGCGGGGCCTCGCGTCGCTCTGCGTTCGGGAGGCGTTGTTGTTCAGGTCATTCCGCCCGAGGCGGGCTTCGAAGTTGATCCCCTTGATCTCCTCGCGAGCGGTGTGCGCGGCTATGTCCACATCGCTCGCGAGCGGCGCGACCTCGGGTCGCGGCGGCGGAGGCGGCCGCTTGGAAGGCGCCTCGTCGGCGAGGTAGATGCGCACCGACCCCACCAGGGGCTCGGCGAGGTCGATCCGCTCGGACGGCGTCGGCTCCTTGTCGGGGGAGCGCGCAGAGATCGTCATCCAATCACCATTCGGTTGAAAGGAACCTGGAACGATAAACGCGAGCCATTAGCGGTCGTACGTCTCTATTTAGCACGGTTAGGTATGTGGAGGGAATTAACTTCGTAGGTAATCGTAAACAAGATTGTCGAACGCGGGTTCAAAGACCGAAGCTATAGTGTAGCGGCGGGAGGCGGAGGCTCCTCGCAGAACGCGCCCGGTGAGACCCGGGGGCGACCGCGAATATAGGTCGCCAGTGTTAACATTTTCGCAAACGTCTTCCCGCCAGTGTCGTACGCTTGTCGCTTTTTCGACTTACCCGATCAATGTGCGAGTCGGTGTCTGAACGACTGAACGTCCGATTCGTTTCTCCTCCGACAAAAACACAGCGACAGTAACGAGGTCGAAATGGAAAACGCTTGGTGCACAGTGACACTTCGCGTGCATCGAGTTCACCCTTCGTTTGCGACACAAGAGGTAGAACGACGCGGCCGCTATACGTTCGGATCACACTATTCTCTTCAGAAGCACTATCTTAAAAGTCCGGGGGGCCGCGGAGGCACCGAGAGAGCGAGCGAACTTGCTCGGCGGCGCGGCGATCGCGTACTAGAAAAAACACACAGCTCACAGCCACAGCTACTAACACCGGTTGGCTTCGGTCCGGCGACGGCGTTCGGGCTCACTCGGCTCGTTCCGCGCCCTCTCGGCTCAATGGAAATAATCTAGTGTTCGGGTGACGTCACCGACCGACGGCGCAGTCTCCCTCCGCTCTCCCCTCGGGCGGGGCGCGCCCCCTCGCCACCCGCACCCCTCGCCCACGCTGCACTCCCTGCACAATGCACAATGCCATCCGAGGCGATTCGCTTCGCTTTCTCTATGCATTTACTCGAAATATTCTCTATTGCATAGTTCGAAGTGCATATTCTGTGAGAACTGAGACTGAGAAGGGACCGATTAGAGATGTTCAGCCGTCAATGCGTCAAACGAACGAGATAATTTTATTTATTTCTCACTTAACAATTCGCTTGACGAATCTCAAAGATGGAAACGGCGATGAATGGAACCGGGCGTGTCGTCGAGAGGCTTCGTCTCGCCAGAAGATCCCATTATGTTTGTCGTACACAACAAATTTGTATTTATCGATTGTCATTAGCAAACTTACCGCTCTCGTCTTTTAAAATTATCTACCTTTAACCACAACGATTACCCGGAATCGTTTCAATTAGCAATGATCGCGGTGACTGTTGATCTATATTTTGTTCTGTATCAATAGCGAACGTTACAATGATTCATAGTTATTCATACCGCACAACGCACATTACTACATCACATAAATATGTAACTCGTTATTGGTTTTCCTTAATAAAGGTTTTATTTGTCAGTTCGTCAGTTGAAATTAGTAAATTATGAAACGTTGGTGTCGTTCGGTCCGACCCTTAATTGTAGTATAGTAATAGAAAATTATTATTGTCGAGGAGAAATACCGAATAAATAAGAGGGAGCGCACGGGAGCGAACTGTCCGCAATATTGGTTCCACTAGAGTGAACTTTGTATCAGATTTCTTGAAGTTGCACGAAACATATCATTTTAATAAACAAGCTTCTAGGTAGGTATATTTAAATTTAGGATTCATCTTAAGTTCGTTCAGTAAGGTCATTTTCTTAAAACTTTATGAGACATCACGTAACTATGATTAACCGCTCCAAGCATATTGTCTTACTGTACGAGTATGTATGGTATGTACATAAATATGTAAAGAAAAACCAGTTCGCGACTGACTCATTCATTTCTAACACGGCCTTTTATACTAATTACTGGTAAGCTTTTGATTTAATTTTTTATTCATTAATCGATTAAAAAAATTTAAAACAATTTTTACCCATCTTCGAGATAATTTCTAATTTGGAACGGTGGGCGAACACTAGGTAATTAAATAATATCGACAAACAAAATAACTACCACATTAGTTGTCGAGGTCGGAAGTAGGTAACTTGTATACCTATTGTGCCTATGTACTTAGTAGGTACTTTGTAACTTGCGAAGGATTATTATGGACACTTTATTATTTCCTCGCACGTTACAGAATGCTAAAGATAATACTTACTATTTTTTCAGATGAAGTACCTACTCACTTTTATTGTAAGTAGTGTTGGTAGTGTGTAACAACTTCTGAATTTTGACTTTTGAAAATATTAGTTACTCTATCTATATATATAAAAATGAATCCCATTTCCCTTGGTCACGGCATCACGCTTGAACGGGTAGACCGATTTTAATTCGGTTTTCACTAATGGAAAGAGGGATAAACGGGGAATGTTCTTAACTTCTTATATATAAAAATTGCATCCCGGACGAAGCCGGGGGCGGAACGCTAGTTCAGAATAGATTTGACAGTATGAATATCATAAAATTAAACAAAATGTCTGTCGTCTTCTACTGATGGTCGGTTGGGCCTCGACAATGGACGTTCCTTTTTTTAAATAATGAATTCATTTCCGAGCACTCGATAGAAAAAAAAGCACAAATGCTTACAGCTTTTTGTAACGTTACTTTTGTAAAAAAAAAACTTACATTGTTAATAGTCGACTGACTGAATTGACTGAACACTTGTTTTAAAGTAGATAAGAACAATAGTCCACACGAAGCGAAGTGTTTTTGGGTTTTCTCCACAATGCCTACTCGCTAATGTGAATTGTGCCGCGGTGTGTTTATTGCGCGACGATCATAATAAATGGCGCCATGGCTGGTGCAGGTGTACGCGTCCCCGAGCCGCCGCAAGATGGACACGAAGGGCGACGGCGAAGAGATGACTTATCCGCACATCTGCTTTATGGTCGACAACTTCGACGAGGTAAGCTAGCTAACTTTTTGTAAACATTTTACAATCGTTACATCGGTTTTGTTACTTTTTCATAAATAGAGTCGATTGTAATTACGTAAGAAATCGATTCGGTAACGCATTATGACGTCACCGATTGGAGTTATCAAAAGGAAAATAAGCGAATAATCCGCTCGTATGTAGTTACGAGATTGCTCGCGTTTATCGTATCACTTTTATTATTTTATTATTGATATTTAGTTTAGACGAAACGAGCGTATTGCCAGATGCAGTTTTTTTTTAACTAGGTATATATATTATGTAAGTACCTACTTAGATCTATATAAATGGCAATGTATCGCTAAGCGCAAAGTCTTATGAGGAGAAAAATTGGAAAAATCCCGGATAGGTAGTTGCATCCGTATCGACCTGGGGCGGGTCACAAAACTTATAGTTATTAATTTACAAAGTGAGGGTATTTTGTAAAGTTGAAGATGGATTTATTTTTATTAGCGGTCAGGGATTCAACGAGAGAGTTGTTCACCGGATAATTATTATTACTCATTGAAATGTGCTTCATACTCGTACAATCGGACAATGCGCGATACTGGCCAATTCGTTCGGCAACCCAACCGTTTCAAGTAAACGAAAATATTATAAAAAAAATAACAATTGGCAATTTAATAATATGTTTTACACAAATAATAGTGCAGTATATTTTTTTTTGTTAATAATAATGAGAACATGCAATAAAAAAAAAACGAAGATGCGATATTTTATCATTAGAGGAATGTAGTGTGATAAGCGTTATCAAATTGTATTGAAGTACATGCCCATACTTTTGCGACGTCTTCAATTCAATGTTTCAAACATTCAAATGTTGGCTAAGAGCAGAACACTCGTCGTTTTTATTAGGTTCACTTGACTTACGGTCATTTCATTTTAAATAATAAAATAAATATTGACGACTCACGACACCGCCTTGTTAAGGCTTACACCATCTAAATATTACATAGGACAGATAGCTACACGTAGATTGTTCTGGACATGTAACGAAATGACCACTAAAGTATTTTCTCAAGTTGTACATTTAAGTTTAAGTATAAAATGCTGAAACGTCACTTTTTTATTCTAAAAACGAGTTAGTTATTTTCAAAGCAGAGAACAAAAGTTACAGTGCAATCGTACTGTACGTTCAGAGGCACTCCGTTGAAACTGGTTAGTAAATACCTAGGGCACTGGGTCACGGAGTCTCTAAGCGACGACGAGGACATTGAAAGGGAGCGTAGGGCGTTGGCCGTCAGAGGCAACATGTTGGCCCGCAGATTCTAAAGGGTGCAATGTAATAATGGATTCAGGGCGCTGCTGGGGCTGCGCTGCAGGCTGTCGTGCGAAAGGGGATCGCCTCATTGTTGGAACGTACGCGGGGCAGCTCTAACGGCCCCCTGAATACAATAACGATGTGTGTAGATTGCAATTTAAATAAAATGTGGACATAGTTATTATGTCTGAATTAAACGTCAATCGGTGGATGCGGTGTTTGCAGGTGTTCTGCGACATAGTGGTGCGCGACGGGGAGATGGTGTGCGTGGAGGTGGTGGCGCGAGGCCGCGGCTGCAACGCGCAAGCCGTCATCTTCCTCGGCTCCATCCGCTACGACGCTCTCTCCAGGGTCTACGACTCCAGGGTGAGTTTATCGTCATCTCAGACTATTTTAAACAAAGATAGCCAGTTAAATTTTTCATTAAATCGAGAAAAGATGGAATTAAGATCGAGCGTCGACCGTGCAGATGGTGACGAGGGGCGCGGGGTGGCGCCGCCCGGTCGCGCCGTCGTCGCCCCGTCGCCCCGTCGCCCGCACTTGTTGATATGTACCGAGCCACCCCACCCCACCCCACCGGGAGACCGCGGGGTGCTGGAGGGTGCTGTCCCCCTAACCTCGCCCACGGAATTGTTAACACAACAAACGCAGACGATATCAGAATAAATCAATGAATTGATAAAACGGTGGTGACGGTGAGTGAGTCGTTTCAAATGAACAGTGTGACGTCACCGTTACACTATTTTTAAACTTGCTCCTTGTTGCCAACTCTAACGAATAAATGTTGGAAATCGCATTTCCGATACACATTGCCACTTTTTAGTTCTTATCGCGAAATCTTATCGAAGCGATAACATACATTTAAATTCGAACATCGGTCTAAATTCCTTTTTTTTTTAAATATTTATTTAGGTTAAAACGTATAATTATATAGAAAGCTAAATAATAATAGTATTGAAATATTGAAAAGTGGTTGCAAATACAGAATGATGATGTGATGCTGCCAGTAGGTAGTGTGACATGGCTTAATATAAGATGTGATAAGCCATAGCAACGAAACGGAAGAAAATCTGTACAAGGTGCGCTGGGGATTAATTTTTTTCTTTTTCTTTTTACTTATAGTATACATACTATCTACGCCTCTTTTAAAATAAGCAAAATGTCAGTAAAATTTGCTTAATCGCGTTTTCACTATTTTTTTAAAATAATTGTGAGGTAAAAGCAGCAGAAAGAATCTAACCGTGCGTTTACACTCTCGTGCGAGCCACGAGACGAGCCGAGAGTGTTTAGTATTTAACATTGTCCCATAAATAAAACGGTCTCCACAGTACTTATATAATCACACACAACGTTTGCGTTGAAAAATATAAATATATATATATAACTGAGAAAATATATGAGTCATTTAACGCCATAATCGTTGCTGTTATACTTTTGCCAGGCGTTATATTTCTATTATTAGATGATCCCTTGGGAAAATAGGTATCTGGATAAAAGGTAGTCGTTTTCTATATCCCTCACAACGTGTATGCAAAATTTCATGATGATTGATTGAGCTGTTAAGGCGCGAAAAGAAAACAGACAGACGCGATTTACTTTTACATAGAGCGATTAATCTAAGGAATTTAAAGTGTAAATATTCTAATTATCAGTGAAATCTTCTTTATATCTATGAGTATGAAACTAAATAATTAATTATGCATTATGATTTAATCTGGCATCCCCTCTTAATTTATGGGCATAAATGAAATAGATGATTTTCTATTTGAAGCGCCGCCGCCCGCGCCGTGAGAGCGTAACGCGAGCCCGACCACGAGACGACAGTGTAAACGCACAGTAATAACTTTAAACGAACTTAACTTAACTTTAACTTTATACAGACTGATCAATTGAAATGGGTCAGTGAGGCAAATCTGAAATCAGAGATACGAAAATTCGGTCTTTAGAACTAAAGCTTCGATTTTTTTATTAATAAAAACTACATTCAAACTTTTTCATACGCGACGAGAAATCGAACCCCCCGAATTTCTGTAAAATATCGAAATTAGTTTTATTTAATAAGTAGATCCACATCATCAACTAGGGTAATAAAAATAATTGCGATATTTTATAGAAATTTGACCGGGTTCGATTCCTGGTTGCGTATAAGCGTAATTCTAGTAAAAACGCAATTTAGACAAAATATCATAATATATATTAATAAATGATAACTATTTATTATCGTGATGCAATTACTGCGACAATATTGAGTCCAGCAGGTACTTAACAATTTTAGAAAGACATTTATTATAACAATCTTGTAGCTATGGATCTATGGAGGTCGTGTTTTAATGTTTTATGAAGATGAAACAAAATGGTACAGCAAACGTCGCTGTCGACGAAGGTGGCGCAGCGGATGTCGTTCGGGCTGCTGGGCGGAGCGGGCAAGGCCGGTGCGCGCTGCGAGTTCGTGCGGATGAAGGGCCCCTGCGGCAAGGGGCACGCCGAGATGGCCGTGTCGCGCCCGCGCGGCGCCGGAGCGGACACGCCGACCTCCGAGCCCGGACTCCTCGCCACGGACCTCTGGGACGACGACTGGGACGAGGACCCCGAGGAGATGTTCATATACAGGCACCAGGTAGGTCGAGCGGCGCCGGGCGAGGGGTTCGGACGAGGCGAGGAGGCTAACCGGGCAGTCTGTTTCAGCGACGGCTGAGCGACCCCAGCGCCAACATCGACAAGTTCGCGCGAGGCGGCTGGCGCACGAGGGACGGCCGCGACAAGAGCCGCTCGGAGAACGAGGGGCTCGACTCCCTGGTGAACGGCGTGGCCGAGGTGGAGGCGGGCGACCTGCGCGACGGTACGCGCCACTCGATACCTATCACCGCCGACCACCCGCTCGGAGGAAGCCGCCACTCGTCCGATCGCTAACGCGCGCCGTGTGTTCGCAGAGTGCGAGGCTTCCTCCGGGCGGTGGGCGTGTTGCGGGCGGACGCCGCACGTTGCGCACGCCGACATGCGCGACGTGTACGCGCGCCCGCACAGCGCCGACCACGACACGCCCGCGTGCCTGCACACCGTCACGCCGCGTCGTCGCTCCGCGCGCCTCGCCGCGCCCGGCCCGCCGCCGCTCACCGCACTGCGCGCCGCGCCCGCGCCCCCCGCGCTCGCCGCGCGCCGCGCCACCCGCGCCGTCGGCGCCGCCGCCGAATGCGAGGTCGCGGCCGAGGCGCTGGACGCCGACACCGAAGGGGGCGGCGCGCGAGTTCGCGCGGTGCGGGCGGGCGAGGCGGCCGTGCGCGGGGAGGAGGAGCTGCCGTGCGCGCGGCAGTACGCGGTGGCGGAGGGCGCGGAGGGCGCGGGGGGCGGCGCCCGCGCGTACTGTACGCTGCCGCGGCGGCGCGACGGCGCGGCGGCGGCGCTGTTCTGCGAGCACCCGCTGCCGCCGCGCCGCACCACGCCCGACGGCACGCACGTGTACTACTGGTGCGACGTGCCGCGGCGCAGCCACCGCGGTGGGTAGGCACCGTGCGGCGTGCCGGGCGTCGCGGGCCCTCGCTGATGACTTGTTTGTGCGCAGAGTTGGACGACGGCGCCTACAACCCGCTGTGGGCGATGCGCGGCTTCACGCAGACCTTCCACCTGTGGAAGGAGGGCAAGCGCCAGCAGTCGACGCCGCTGAACGCCTTCCTCACCTACGTCACGCTGCCCTGGTGGAGCATCGCCAAAGGTACGCCGAAGGTACGATCCGCGACAGTCGCCGATGGCCGATCGTCTCATTTCGACGTCTCTGCCCGCAGACATCCTCGACCACCGCGAGGAGCCAATCCTGACCTTCTAACGACCGCGCAAACCTCAGACGGAACTCCCTCGGCCGGACTGCCTTATTTTACGTGTCACTATTTTTCCACAATTGGTGAAGAAGTCTCGTGTGAATTTTTAATTACTGTTGTTTATATCGAACTAGCCAAATTTGTATTGGATTTATTTTGGGTTCAATTAACTAAACGCTCCCCCGTCGTTAGCGGTTGAACCGTATTTTACGTTGGAATGAAACTCATTTAAACCCTGTGTCATATTTTCCATTGTTTAAATAACGAAACTAGTCAGAATGCATTTAATATTTTTCTAATCTGTATTTATTTTAGCTCGTAAGTGGTCGGTAAGTTTGTTTACTGGAACTGATTTTTCTCTTGAGAACTGTACGGAATTGTATGCACACTACGGTACTAAAATAACCCACGTATCCGTGTCGTATCCGTGTCGTATCAGATCGCTTCAATTTCTATATCAATATTGTAATAGAAATATTTGACTGAATAAAATATTGGAAGCATATCACATTGTATTTATTATTTTCGCCAAGGGAACGCCAAAGAAAAGTCCCTCTAAATCCGTTCCACTGCGATCTCGGGGGAGTCCAGTCGTCGGGAGGTGACTATTGGTTCATTAAACGGTTTCCGCGAGAGTAAGTAATCGTTCGGATGGCTGAGAGGTGGGAGATGAGGCGAGTAGGCGTAGACTCTTATTCGGCGGTGACGCGCAGGAAGTCATCACTTGGAGCTCCTCGACACCTCATTAGCGAGCTGAACGCGTTCGGGGTGAGTCTCTTTATTGTTTACGTACGAGTAGCTTCATTAGAGGTCTATCGAAAAGGGGTCATTCTTCCGATTCGTTCGTTATTTGGATAGATAGGTAGTATCGCATTTGCCTACTTATCATTCGTGACCCACTGCCCACTGTGTACACCGGGGTTTAAGACAGGCCGATATTGCGCTAAATGAATAAACAGAGGAATTTCAAACCTTAGGTGTACTAGTTTAGAGTTAATGTGTCTAGTTTTACGATCGCGACGTCCACTCGACGGTAGGTGGTCACCGTCGCTTATAACACGAGCGACGCCACAGACGCCGCAAGTGCAATGCAAGGGATAGAGATGCGATGAAAGTTTCCATTGTTAACTGTTCAAGAATTGTCTATATTTTCAAAAAGGCGTTTTGAAAGGTTGTAATGGTGCCTTTTGGGAGTTGATTAAATATAAACGCGTTTCAATATCCAAGGAAAAGATGATGCTAACTGTCGGTTAGGAAGACAATAGATGCATTAGATGATGGAACCGAAACAGCGCGTTGCCAGGCTGCGACATATCGGGCTGTCATTAGCCTTCCCTTCCCCCGATCCGGCGAAACTATGGCGCAACCTTGACCCCGCCTCGGGGAGGGTGCGAGTGCTGACGTCATGGCGATTATCATAGTACCATTTCCCATTACTCATATAACTAATCATGTAGATACCTATTACTCACTGAGCTTTCTTTCACAAATTAAGCTTTAGTAAAGTTTTGGAAAAAAAAAAGCTTCCAAATCCCGCTGATTATTCGTACTTGCAACATAATTTTGCAACGTTGACCGTATCATGTTTTCTCGTCGGTGACACTTTGACCCCTTATCGGCTTCGCCGCCTCGACTGATATCCCGCATATACGATCCAACTGCGCTCTCGACCGCAGCGGCTATCCCGAGTTCCGAGTCCGGGTGAGTATCAATTATCAATTTTTCTTAGAGAGTTAAGAAGTAACTCTGCCAGGATTTCAGTCTACGAGGAAGATTTGGCAAGCTGTAACATTTCAGTATGCAAAATAGCACCGTGGTCGGGTGTTTGTCGTTGTACATCTTGATATACACGGTACACATGGGTGATTGTTAGTTTTAGGAGTCGGCGAAGGAGAAGTATCGGTTTCTGTCAGCGGGCGTATGAGCGGGATGCGGTGGCCGGGGCTGCTGCTGGTTGCGGTGGCCGTGTCGACTGCGACGGCGTGCGAGCTGTCGCCGGGCGTCGCCGCCGTCGCCAAGTCGCCTGGTGACAATTTCTACAGGCTCGTGGTTAACGGAGAAATAGAGCGATACTTGCCCGGGCAGAGATATGTCGGTGAGTCTAAAGTGCGTTGCGTTCGTTTAGGCCGCTTTTAGCTTACCATTGTAGTGTGCATTTATTCTTTTACCTTTAAAACTCTTCTAAGTTTGACTTATATTTATGTAAGTAGTGTGACGTCAAAGAAGTATAACTTCTGACATAAGTACGCGCAATGGTTTTTTTTATTACAAACATCGACCACACGAAGACGTGAAAACGCTTCGACGCAATAACTGACAGAACGCGAGAGCCACAATAATCTACGACTATTTCCGCGTTGTAAGCTTAAATTGTTATCTTAAATTGTTAGGTTTGAATTTATGAAATTGTCGTTTTATCACACTGGCCACTTGGAATTAAAATTAAACCTCATAAAATTAAACTGTTTTCAAACGAAAACAGTTTAGTAGTGGTAAGGCACACTGCGTTTCGCAGTCATTTGGGCAGCCCGCCTGGCGGCAGTGACCACCCCCTTACAGAAGACCACCGTGAAATAACAGCATATACGTGCTGTTGTGTTTCGGTGAGTGAGTAAGGGATGCCAGAGCCCATTTTCCTTATCCCCTCCTAATCCCTTATCCTTAATCCTACTGTAGTCGGCAGCGCACTTGCAGCACCTGTAGCGTTGCTTGTGTTATAGGCGACGGTAGCCACCTACCATCAAGTGGACCGTCAGCCTGTCTGTCGATAAAACATAAATAAAAATAAAAAAAAAAAAAAAAACCTAAATAATAAAAAATATGTGACATTTGATTGTTTGACTTACATTCAGCTTTTAACGTGGAGATGGATACAGCGAAAATCAGAGTAATTTTCGAAAACGAGTTCCGATGTGGGACAATGACGAGTTTGGAGAGGATACAGCCGACGGACGCATTGTGTGTTCTTCGTTTAACAAATTTCGAGTTGAGAATGAACCACGAGGAAGACCAGCCACTAAGGTAAACGACGACGATTAAAGGTGATGGTGGAAGCCGATCCGTATCAAACTACCAGGAAATTAGCGGCACGGTTTGATGTTGACATACACACAATATTGACCCACTTGCAGCAAATCGGTAAAATTAAAAACTTGAAAAATGGGAGCCTTATGATTTGACCGATCCGCAGAGAGCGGCGCGCCTTGAAGTTTGCCGATACAGATATGAAGAGATTTTGGACCGAATTCTGCCGAAAAGTGGATTCTTTGCAGTAATCGCAAGCGAACGACGCAATGGCTGACCCCAGGTCAAACACCACAACTATGCCCTAAAGCGAAGCTTACTCATAGAAAGGAGATGGTAACGTTTGGTGGTCACTACTACTATTTCTTTCCGCGTGACCAAATGCCTTCAGACAGTTTGTAGAGTTCAGGTCGTCAGAATTATATCGCAAAGATTTAAATGATCTTCCGAACGTATTGACAACGGGGATAAATATTTTATCCTACAAAAATTTTTCATTACGAACGGCAATGTCGTACTTTAGTATATTTTCATAACGGAATATATAGTTTCAAAGTACCGAAAGTTTGTTAACTGTCACCTTAGCAACTTTAGTTTATATATGTACTTACTAGCTGACCCGATAATCCCTTCGTACCGCCTTTTTCGTGAATATTTCAGAAGTTTCAATAGTTATTCTGCGGAGACGAATTCAAATCAGTCCAGCCATTGCGTATTGTCGAGTTATAAATGGTGTAACTAACACGACTTTTTTTTTATATATATAGGAGATATAGAAAAAAAAATAACATTTTAAATTTAAGGTTTGTCAATTTGTTTTTCTTTATTTTGTTCGCAAAACAACACACAATCTGACAATATTATCGAGTAGGTAACTAGAAATAATCTTTAATGATTGTGCCTATCGAGAACACATTGTGGAAAAATATAACAAAATGACAGTAAGATAGGTATAAAAAAAATACAAAGACTAAAAATTAATCATAAAAAATAAGTAAATAAATAAAAACATGAAAAAATTATAAATATTTACACCCATTGCACAGCGTCCTTTCTCAATGAGATTAAAGAACCAGAAGAAATGTCAAAACGACATATTTTTACCACATGTATTTAAATACAAAAATATACACAAAAGTATAAAATAGAAATAAAAAAGTTATAACTGAGACAATTTAAATTTGTGTGTGTTTTAATTGATCAAGGTTAGATTTCTCATCGAAGTCTTAGTCTTCGCATTAAATATTCCAATAAGAAACGTTTGCGAAACTTTGTAGTGACGCTGGTGGGATCGCGCACTCACGACGTTGTGCAGCAATTCACCAGGTTCCAGTTGACGCTGGAACCTCTGGACCCCGCCACGCCGAGGACGATCAGCAAGCAGGGCCAGTTCCAGCTGTTCGCCGACACCCTGACCAAGTTCGACGACGAATGCACCAACTCTGTCATCGAGGCGGACGACCTGCCAAAAACTGAAGTGCAGGTCATGTGGAAGGCGCCGCCGTCCGGTTCTGGATGTGTATTACTTAAGTAATCATATCATACTTTTTGAAACTCTGAATGATAGCTTTTCTGAACTTTAAAAAGCAGCCTTTTTAAAAAGTTTCCAGAAGTCCTTGATGCCTTTCAAACTGTCTCCATACGAAAACGATATGGGCCGGATCACCTCCTGATCTCGTCCTCCAGTTTTGAACTCTTCTTCTATTATTTTTTTGAATAAAATTTCTTTCTCTTGTTTTTAGTTAAATTTATGATTTTCTAGAGCAATGGTATATGAAAATGCAACTCGGTGGTTCGCCGAAGACGGGCAGTTGACGAGGAGAGTCTGCGAAGACACCTCACAAAACGCACCCGACTGCTGCGCATGCGATGATGCAAAGTACAAGGTTCGCTCTCAGTCTGATCTATTTTCAACTTATGAGACATAATTATGTAAGTATGTACGCCTTTCAGATGGTGTTCGAAGGTATATGGTCGCCGGAAACTCACCCCAAGGACTTCCCACTGGAGACTCGTTGGTTGACACATTTTTCGGATGTGATCGGTGCCACTCACCCCAAGAACTTCACATTCTGGAAGGAGGGACAGATAGCCACCGACGGATTCAGGTTTGAATTTCAACCATCTAAGATTAACCATCTAAGATTAGCGATTTCGTGCTTGACTGTTGTGAATTTGCTTTTTACGAAATTTCAGATCGCTAGCGGAATGGGGTTCCGTCGGTCTACAGGAGCGTGAACTTCGCCAGAGGGGCAATCTGCTGCGGTCGATCGTCAAGGCCCAGGGCTTATGGTATCCAAAGGTCAACTCCAACACTTCCACCACCTTCTTCGTAGACAAAAGACGACATCTTCTCTCTCTAGCGTCCATGTTCGGTAAGAGAAATAAGCAGCACAACTGGATCCAACTTAGAAGCGTTCATTATTGTTTAACGCCTTCTCTTCGCCGGTAGGTCCTTCTCCCGACTGGGTGGTCGGCGTTAGCGGTCTCGACCTTTGTCGCAAAGACTGCTCGTGGGTAGAGTCGCAGGTGGTGGACTTGTATCCGTACGACGCCGGCACCGACAATGGCATCTCTTACCTGGTACCCACTTTTTATTTTCAACATTTTAAGTACTGGCCAATTTTTCTGTGGGCATAGAGAGAGATTTTATGAATTCTAGTCCCCGAATGCAGAGACGGTCCCTCGGGAGAAGATTTATCGAATCACCACCATGTACCCCGAAGATCCCCGGGCGCCGTTCTACAATCCCGGTGCGAAGGAGATCCCGCCGCTGGCCAGGCTTCACCTCATCAGGGAGAAGCTCATCTCCAAGTCCTGCGACGAGGAGACTTTACTGTCCTTCATCGCCGAAGAGACCGACAACACGGAGGCCATCGATAGACGTGAGCATTACGTCTTTCACTTTTTCTCAATTTCAAACGGAACCGATTGAAACTTGGAGTGACGTACGATTTCAGCGGAGTGCGGCGTGACGGAGTGGAGTGCGTGGTCGCAGTGCTCGGTGAGCTGCGGAAAGGGGCTGCGCATGCGTACGCGCGAGTACCGAATGCCGCAGAAAGCTCAGATGTTCTCGTGCGAGCGGCAACTCGTTTCCAAGGAGATGTGCGTCGCCGCCGTGCCCGAATGCGAGTGAGTCCGCCAGACTGCTCGATCTCGCGGTGATCTCCCACCGCGAGCGAGTAAAAGACTGTTGACGTTTTCAGAGGAGAGGCGGCGAGCGGGGAGAGGAGCGACGGCGACTCGGAGCCGCTGGAGGAGAGCGAGGGGGTGTGTCGCGTGAATGAGTGGGGGCCGTGGAGCGAGTGCTCGGTGACGTGCGGCGCGGGGGTGGAAACGCGGAGGCGCAGCTTCGTCGACCACATGGGCTACAAGAAGTGTCCGCTGGTGGTGGTGCGGGAGGAGCGCAAGTGCATGGAAGCGCCATGCGAACAGCGGGAGCGCGAGGTGGCGGACCCGCGGTGCCCCACGAGCGAGTGGGCGGAGTGGTCCCCGTGCTCGGCCACTTGTGGGCGCGGGGTGCGCTTCCGCACGCGGCTGCTGCTGGTGGCGCCGGAGGAGCAGCGCGGCTGCTCGGCGCGGGTGGAGCTTGTTCAGCAGCGCGCGTGCGTAGAGCGGGAGGACTGCTCCGTGGACATGCTGACGGCGAAGCGCATGTGCATGGAGGAGGCGCAGGCGGGGCCGTGCCGCGGCGTGTTCCGGCGCTGGCACTTCGACGCGTCGCGCGGCGTCTGCGCGCCTTTCTCGTACGGCGGCTGTCGCGGCTCCCGCAACAACTTCCTCTCGGCCGAAGACTGTGTCAGCACTTGCAGCGTCATGTTGGGTATTACTCTTTGCTGGCTATTTTTATTGAGAGGCATTATTTGTAATTGTTGATATCCTCTTCTACTTTTTACTTTTAAAATGTTCTTGTAGTCGTTTCAAAACCAAAAAATTATCACTGGAGTGACGCCCTCGTGTCATTTAATTGATTTTGTCAGGAGGCACGCCGCCCGGCGTAGTGCAGGAGCAGAGTGACCCAGTAGGCGGCGACAAGGCGGAGGCGGCGGGCCCTACGCTGGCCAACCCGAACGACTGCAAGTTGGGGCCGTGGAGCGAGTGGTCCAAGTGCAGTGTCCTTTGCGGCAGCGGCTATCAGGAGCGCACCAGGCCCATTCTGGTATGCCACTCGCCGTCACTGCACAAGTAACTTTGCTCGCCATTTCCATACACGAAATAACGAGGCTCTCACTCCGCAGGCTGAGGGTGGCCCGGGAGGCGTTCCGTGTCCCACTCGCCTCACCAGACGGAGGAAGTGCTCCAGGAGGTGCTGAGCTTCTTCGTTGCAGCGGCTCGAGGTTTCGCTGTCTTAGTTTAAACTCAGTATGGGTAATGGGTATATCGAATCGAAATCTAAGATATAATTAATGTTTATTTTAAAATATGTTCGTTCAGATGTTTAATTTTTTAAATATTAATTGAACTGTCATTTTTCTGCGTCTGTTCGAATCGTATTTTTTTTTAATTATAACTTTTAAGTAAAAAAATTTTATCCTTTTTATTTTACCCAGAGTGACTCGATGACTTCGAGCGAGTTTCCTAAAGGATTATATCCAATGTCCACGTTACCTATACCCACTTCAGCAACAGGTCCAAACTCAATTCTCGAAGTTGTCGCGGTTTACTTGGGACAAAGAGTCCAATCAGGTAGATACAACTTCCGGAAAGAGTTCAATCGTCGAATCCAACAGCTCTGAGATATCTTTTTGCCCCAAATTTCTCAGTTCGTGTTGCCAGCGAGGACAGAAACACAGAGGAGAGCAAGATTATAAAATAATGAAAAGTAAAGAATTTTTATTTTTTTTAATCCTGACTTGGAGACTTTTTATTTATAAGAATAGTAAGTCATTTACTTAATATAGATACAAAATACATATCTAATTAAATATGTACTTATAACCATCGATAAAATATATGAAATTATTTTGTCATTCACATAAGAAAGGCGAGCATAGTCAAACTAGTTGTAGGTGACGTTTCGAACATAGGCTTATTTTATGATGTAAGCATCCGCAAAGAAACGCTAGAAGACGGGAGAGTCGAGCAATGCTTGCGAAGGCTCTTCGCAGCAGATTGAAGGAAGGCGTGTACCGATTGTTTGTTCATTTTGGCCATGAATACATGGCGCCATTACAAGGCGGAATACAAAGTGTACTTTAAGACTTTTTTATGTTTTCCTCTAATAGAGCAACAGTTGACTCAATTCTAAATATAGAATCCAATCTGTTACAATATGATATTAGTCCAACCTACGCATTAAGTGGTTTAAATACATATATTTTCCGGTTGGATAAAAGTAACATACAATTACTAAATTAAACTAAAAATATTATAAACTGAGAAAGATAACCAAGTAGGTAGGCACTTGGAATCGTGTTGCCAATTACATTCATTTTTTATAATTTGTATAACGAAGTAATTTTACAGGAAGACATTTATATTATACTATACTTACCTATAACTTAATAAACATTTAAAAAAGAATTTAGAAAGCTACTTTAAAAAATGATGTGTGTGATCCTTCAGTTTCCCAATCTGAGGTCCGCGGACAAAGTAAAAATTATATGTTGGACTGTGGCAAACTTGAATTAATGGCGAATTTAATAACTCCTGAGCAAAATAGACCTAAGAGTAGAAAAAATAAAGTTCACGAGAAGCTATACTATGTAAACCAACAAAGTTGCCACACAAGCAATTATTTAAGAACAGCCCATACTTCGACGCAACTTCATTTCGCTGGCTTATGAAGAAGCGAATTAAACATTCATACTCAGGTTATATGTATTTTGGATTTTATTACTAATTTTGATTTTTATTTCATTTTGTTTTCACTAGTTACATAATAATAATTATTAGATCCAAATGTTGTGAAAGTTAGTTACACCATTTATAAAGTCTCCGTCCCGAATAACTGAATAACTATTAAAAAAACTGAAATATTCACGAAAAAAACAAATTCATTTATATTTTGTATGGAACGGTTTTTTTTTGTTCGTCTCGGCTTCGAGATAGTTTCCTCGCGCATTGCAAAGTTCTTTTAATGTTAAGGTCGTCAGACAGACTGACGGTTTATGACACAGGTGCTCCAAGTGCGCTGCCGACCATAGCGAGATTGAAGATAAAGTGATTAGGAAAGCGATAGGGCAATGGGCTCTGACATCCCTTACTCACTCACCGAAACTCAACAGCACACTTGTTGTTATTTCACGAAGAGGGTGATTGTCTACTGTCGCCAGACGGGCTGCCGAAATGACTGCGCCTTTTTTTGCGTGGGAAAATCTGGAAACAGGGCCCCGCGACATCACGATATGGTGATCGTGATCTCATATATGATCCCATATGTGGGATTTCTACTCACTAAAAAAACACGGTGTTTCCTCGCTCCGTCCATGGGATCGTTAAGATACGCAACCTTAAACCCCTGCCAAACTCAGTATGACCTATCAATACTTAGAGTAAGTAAATCACAAAAAAATGGTATACAACGCCATGTCTGATACATAAATAATAATACACGAATTATTTCGATTCGCTTCAATAGAGAATTACATTCGTTTCAATGTAATTAAAATAGATCTATTTCTGATTTTTGTATAATGGAACTTAATCCATTTTGATTATTCACTTATTGGAATTGAATTGAATTCAGCTAATAGGTGAATAGGTACAACATTTATTGATTCTGAGGCGGTACGAAGTTCACCGGGTCAGCTAGTTATAATATACATAAATATATAAAGAAACTATGTACTTACTTATATTTCTTTAATTTTTAATTCTATAAGTAGTCTATGGAGTAGGAGAGATAAGTACTCCATACAAGTATATAATTAATGGCAGCCAACGAGTTTTGTAAAAGTAATTTACTAGGTCGGGGAAAAAGTCTTTTCCCATATAGAAGGTATGTGTAAACTTGTAAAAAAATTTCTTTGGCTGTACTATTTGTATCTGGTTGGTTTTGATGACATTAGAAAGGTTACATTTCAAAGAAAGAAACAAATTAGTATAATGTTGTTTCCAGCTGTTTTTCTTTCTTTCTTTCTGTCAAAATAAGTGAATCTAATGAAGAAATTCGATACGCGTTAAAATTTTATTACAAAAAAGGAAAAAATGCAACGCAAGCCGCGTAAAAAATTTGTGACGTTTATGGACCCAATGCAGCGTCATTAAGAGTAGCACAAAGTTGGTTTAAGAGTTTTCAATCCCGGAATTTTGATGTCAAAGATGCACTTCGCTCTAGTTGCTCTGTTTCAGATAAAATGGACGCCATTTTTGATAAACTGGAGCAAGATCGGCATATCTTGCTATGTTGTATTTACAGCTATGTTGTAACGGTGTAGTTACAACATAGCTGAAGCACTGGGAATTGACTACAAAATAGTTTTTACCCATTTGAAAAAAGCCGGGTACACAAAAAAGCTCGGTATTTGGGTTCCACACGAGCTCACTGAAAGAAATCTCATGAATCGTGTACTCATTTGCGATTCTTTATTGAGACGTAATGAAACCGAGCAGTTTTTGAAGAGATTGATAACTGGTGACGAAAAGTGGATCACGTACGACAAGAACGTGCGAAAAAGGTCGCGCGGTCAAAGGTCCGTCAGGCTTCAAAGACTGTGCCAAAACCTTGAAGGGCTTTGTTCATTATGAGCTTTTGCCGTTCGCCAGAACAATCGATTCGGATCTCTACTGCAAACAACTGATGAGATTAAAGCAAGAAGTTGAGAGAAAGCGGCCGGAATTGATCAAAAGAAAGGGTGTGGTCTTTCATCACGACAACGCTAGACCACACACATCTTTAGCCACTCAGCAAAAATTAAGGGAGTTTGGCTGGGAGGTGTTAATGCACCTCGTTTTTTCATTTTGTGTAATTAAAAATCGTCTATTGGTTTATAGCTCAACGTTTATATTGTGATAAAAATTTCTTTACATATATGGCGGTAGAAGAAGATTTCGTTGATTTGCGGTTGCTAAAAATTTTCGGGTAATTTCGGCGACGGTCGGTTAATAAATCATTACTTAATTGTTAAAATAATATTTTTATTTATCCAAAAAGCACAAGAAGAATAAAAATTAATAAATAAACTTTAATGTCGTTTCTTTAGTTAATTGTTAATTAGTTAATTGTAGGTAAATTAGTTAATTGTTTTTTTTTAAGTTATTGGCAAATAACTTTAAAAGAAACAATTAACTACTCTTGTTAACTAATTAAAAATCTTTGTTTACAGAGCAACACGTGTCTATTTATTTACAACTTATAATATTATATGCATGTAAATGAAGTCGGTTTTACTTTTAAAAAGTTATGTAGGTAATTGGTAACCTAAAAAGTGGTTACCTATACAACGGGAATAAAAACGTACAAATAAATGTTATACGAGTCGTTGAAATAAAGTTAAATTTAATAAATAATTAAATTAAGTATATGTAAAGTTGAGAAATGATAGCTTAAATATTGTTTTTTTCTCTTTTCAGGTAAGATTTTTATTTAATTTAAGAAAGAGAAAAAAAATTACAAATTTAGTTTAATAATAAAATGTTTCTCTTTTCAGAGCAACACAATTTTGTTTTTATTTCAACAACCACAATTTAAATAAGTAATGTATTTATCTATGTATATTTATTTAGATTTTGTTAACTTAGATAAAATTGGCTATTCACGGTAAAATGAAATGGTCAGTACCATACTTTTATGGGGGCATTTAAATCCTTTTAAATGACCTGAACTTGGTTCCAAATTATTACAAAAAATTCTACACTAATATCGAACAATTATATTCATTAGATAATGTGTACGTATCTATATGTTAAATGGTTTCATTGCTGATCGTTTCCTCAATTTTATTATAGTGGGTGTATCGCATACCGATCTATAATACCTACATGGTGTATTGATAATTATTACGTCGCATAAATGGCTAAACGTAGTTTGATATTATCGAGCTTTTAAAATTGGTGCCATTTGTAGAATGGGTTTTATTTTTAAAGCCTTTTGTTCGCACTTCCTCTATGGAATTATCTATGCATCGATGGTCGATGGGATTATTGCCTAGCTTCATCAGACGAATATTATTTCTATACAATAGTAGTACTTACACAAAACAGTACAGTTTTAACCAAACAATTTGGTCTTATGGTCGCGAGTAGGATGATGGGATGCCTATCTTCACACCTGTTTGCACCCTCGTAATCGCTTGAAACGCCTTACTTCAGAAGGGCGAAGGGTCAGATGCGACGTCATTGCAATTCACAATAAACGAGGAGGGTGAGAATGAGCGTGTGGTGCGTTGATTTAACTAAATGATACACAATATCCTGACCTCGGTTCTCAACAATACGCTCCAATTTCCGCGTACGAACAACCATTATTATTTATTCATTTATACTAACAAAAAAAAACCATTGATATAATGCAATGCACAATCTTTATTACAAGTAGGAATATACCTACAGAGTGGAATTTTTTACCAACTTGCTCCAATAAATACTCACAATATTTACTGGAGATAGCAAATTTTACGCAAAATACATTCTGCACTTTATGGCATCGATTGATAAGGATCAAATCTCTCTAAAAGCTAAACATAGTACCTAAATGAATGAAAGAAAAACTAAGGCTGTACCGATTTTTATTTTTTTATGTGATTTGTGATAAATTCAAAAGAAAATCCAATAGTTTTCTTTTTGTCCCTTTTTGTAATGTTGAAATTTTAAAGCGAGCAAAATTTACTTCAACGAAGACACGAAATTCTACTAATTCGTTCGAATAGTTTATAGTGAGTTGCTTCCAATCAATATCTGAACAACCTGCGTAGGTAGGCTTACAGGCTAGCACGTGTCTTATTTCTCAGAGCATCCATTGTTTCCAGGCCGATTACACATCTATAGTGTGCCTCAATAAAATAACTATTACCAACAATTCTATCGCGTACCTACTTACTTAAGAATTGATGTCCCTTTTAATTGGAATACTTTACGACGGTTAGTATTTAAAGAATAAGGTTATTGCAGTACAGATTAGCTTGTCACAAATTTATTGACAAGGGAATAGAATCTTATTTGTGTAGCCAATGGAACGCGTCGCGAGCGGCTGCGCAGACCGCAAGGCCACGAGCTCTCATACTTCTCATTTGCCATTAATTGACCCGCGACTCAATTGCTTACAAAAATAGACATTAGGCGATTCCATTCCAAAACTGAGAACCTATTTATTAGGAAAAATACAGATCTATTAGTCGAATTGATATTACTTGTTTAGTTAGACAGGTGATCGTTATAGTTAAGACTTTAAACGAGTCTTCGCCCGCGCGGTACAGGAGCCCGCCGCCTGCACCTCTCTCGCTCCCCTTTGTCATACCCCCGCGCCCCCGTACCGTGCGGGCGAGGACTCATTTAAACGGTCTATCTATATGCGTCGCCTTCGCTCTGCCACTGTTTCAATGTTTTCAGTACTCAAAGCCTACATTCGAATCGCCAAAAGTATTACCTAACAAATGGTAGCTTATGCGATGTTATGCGTTGCTCTTCGTAACACAAACGCAGCTAAAAATGATTTGTGTTAAGTACTAACCTGTACCTACGTACAATGTCAATACAATAAGCACCTATAAGTTTGAGAGGATGCTGTATCATTTTTACAATTAACCAGTAAAATAAAGATATCTTTTAGTTCGTAAAGTAATAACAAAATGAAACACGTTACAGTTGGAAGCCTTCAATGTCGCCGCACACAGACGCGCACGTAATTCGCCCGCCTCTTGTTTCATGTACAATAATTGTACATGGATATTATCATGAAACGAGTCGAGGTCGCCGTCGCCACTCGCCACTCGCCACGCCACCAGAGGGAGGTCGGCCTATGAGAATGCACTATCATTTATGTCAATGGGACTAGTAATAGCGAGAAACGAGCGAATCAGTTTCTGCTACATTGAATCTGTTTACTCGTATTCACCGTTATCGGTTATCGTATGTTTGTTATAGCCGTAAGCTAATGATTTACAAACACTCACTAGACCTTACTTTGCAACAGTGAGATCACGTCGCGTCGATAGTTAAGCCGCCAAATTTAGCTGAACATAATGTAAACGCGATCCTAAATTTAACTCGCGCAATTCAAAATTCAATGCATTTTAAAAAGAGTTAAGAAATTAAGTAAAAAGCAATTATTAAAATAAAAAATTATAGGTTTCCAAACAACTAAACATGTTGGGAATTATATTTGTCAAAGGTAATCTTTGCTACTCTACAAATACAAGGTTTCGTATTTTAACTTGCTGCACTCGACTCGGTGGATCGCAGAGCTAGGAGGCTCATTGGCGATGATACACTAATAAGAACTAAGCTGCAGAGCCTGGCACATAGACGCAAAGTTGCCTGTCTGTGTGTATTCTATAAGATGTACTTCGGAGAGTGTGCTCGAGAGCTGCATGAGATCATACCGCCTTCCCCTTTCTTCTATCGGACATGCAGACGTACGGCTGGTTACCATCCTCACCTTGTCGATATCCCTCTAATTCGGACCAAGCGCTTTAAAACATCTTTTGTGTTGCGCACTGCTAAGGATTGGAACTCCCTGCCGGCGTCTGTATTTCCGAGCTCATATAACCCAAATCTTTTCAAGGTTCGAGTGAATAGGCATCTTCTGGGTGAGCTCGCTCCATCTTCGGCCTCATCCTTCCTATATGGATAGATGCTGGTCAAGAGCAAACCCATCTATAATAAAAAAAAAAAAAAAAAAAAAAAAAAAAACACCGATGGGAGCTGGGATTCTGGATTTTACTCTGATCTCTGTAGATCTCGATCTCTGTTGATATTCACACTACTAAGTTCTTCTTTTCTTCTCAAATTTCTTCTTCTATCGATCATCACCAAACCAATTCTTGATCCTCCACTATAGGTCACTGTAGTTTCAAATTTGACTGATTGCATCGTTTTTCTTTGTGCTATAGGTATATTCTTCGCCTTGGTCAGTAAATGAACGAATTAGAAGCCCGCTTCCGTCCTGGACGTAACCGAAATTGAATTAGGTGGCGCTTCTCGATGTCGTCTTTTTCTGACCTCTCCCCGGTCTTCTCACTAAAACATTAGTCTCTCTGAATCGTTTCAGGGTTATTTCATCGCCGTTTAGTTAAAGTATCAGCATCGGCCTTACTTAAAAATTTTTAAGTAAGGCCAGTAGTAGTAGCATACGGCTAATTACGAAATTTTACAGGTTTACTGTTACAATTTTCAGCTTCAAGTAGGTGATGATACTTTTTTTCTATAAATATGTGGAAATGTAAGACAGTTCAAGTGAAATATGTTCTAAAATAAAAATAAAAAGGATTGAAATAATCAATTCTGAAATAAAAATGAGTCAGAAGTGTGAGAGTCGTTGACAGGCGAAATGTCAGAGCTAATTGTGCTCTGCCTGCTGGAACGTGTACGATCAGTAGAACAAGGAGTGCTGGAAGACAACCCCGAACTTGAACAGAACAGAACAATTGGGAGTAATAATAGGCGTCTAATGCAATTGTAAGGGTTTATTTAATTTTCGTAATTGTTCATTTAGATAAGGTTCTAATTTGCATTGGAGGAGGTAGGACCAATGCAAATTTAGGTAGGAGGATTTTATTGTTATTTAGGTAGGAGACGTCGCTTTACGGAATATATTACAAACTCATAAAATGACTTGTGAACATTTTTAGGAAATTGGGTATGGAGAGAGTTTAAATTAAAATGAAGTCTGTAAAAGGGTGAAGTGGGCTTACGAACCTGTATCGTTTTTGTAAATTCATTTAATTCAGTAATAAAAATCTAAACCAACTGATATGTATCTAAGCACTGTCATCTATCGCATGGCATGGCCTTCTATCGATGTCGGCAAAACACATTAAATTTTGCGACGCGAACTTTGTCTCCGAGTGTAAAAAGTATAAAGAACCGATTGCTCTAGAAGCTTCGCGGACAGGCAATCGGAAATAATAAGGCTGCCGGGGACGGTTCACAATTTCTGTATCGCTCCTAGGGTGTTTCCTCATGATTTACAAGCGAAAGCGAACTCAATTGTATACACTTAAAACTATTATTTCTCAAAAAAAAAAACACATAGGTATCTACTTATAATGACCACTTTGAATGCTTGGTCGGTGAGTGTTGGGACTCCTTTTTTTTGTGCTTTTTTCGCGCCGTCTATGGGCGGGGGAGCCCGCGCACTTGCGGGCTCCACCTCGAATAGGCGCGGAGATTGATCTCCACGCCGTGGAGAGACGCGCCGGAAACACACAGCACGTCTTCCCTCGTTGCCCGGTGTTGTGATGACGGCGGACGACCCCATGTCCACCGCCCCCGGACGGAGCGGCACGAGCCGCCCATTCTCACCTCTCGCAGCCGCAGCGGGCAGTCAGCGAGGGGCTTCACCTCTGAAGCACCCCATTACGTCTTCTCTGCGGCACAACGCCTGCGGAGTCCTAACGCCCGGCAGAGAGTTTCTCGGTTACAAATCTACATAGGGTTTTCCGTCGTCAAAAATTTCAAAGTTAAAGTTCTTAAATTTTTTAAAAGTATATCATTTTATTTTGGAATTTTGGACTCTTTTAATATACGTAGAAAGCCTTGTTGACAAAAATCGCGATACTTCCGCAAATATACCTAAATAATACATATATTCAAGAGTTATACAAATAAACCACCCTGGAACTTTCTCTTTCGACCGATACACTTTTATTTAAAATTAAATTTTCTACAATACCTATATTTTGTATGAAACTTTTGTTCTAACTTTTTGTTTAATTTGGTAAAAAACGCCTATTTTTATTTTTTTCTTTCAAAAATTTCTTTCATCCATTTTTATTACATATTATTTTCTAGAAGCTTATATCAAAAATGCTCCTGAGGGACTAAAATTTTGATTTGTTATTAAATTTTCCTGGGCTATTACGCGCCATTTTAGGTAAGTATTATAAACTCATATCGCCAATTTAAAGTACGAGGCTCTATTTTAACCAAAATAATCAGGAGGCATTTTTGGTCTCATCGTCTTTAAAAAGCTTTGGTTTTGGACGTGCAAGTGGAATTAGCATATCTCGATTCAGCTTCAAGGTCGTAATGCAGTAGACGTTCAGGTTTCGACGAGAGGGCGTCGTACAATAAATATTTACGCGGCCGCTCGTTTCCGACATCTAATTAAATTAGCATATGGAGCACAGAATGGGTTCGCAGCGCGTAAACACCTGATAGATCCTTGATAGGTCACTCCGAAATGTATTCTCGCGAATAAGATGTACCTTATAATAAGTACTATTATTTGGTGCCCGATGAAAAATATAACACATTAGAAAACATGAGTAATATAATTACCTCACAAAAGTATCCTAAATGTTAATCCTGGTAATAAACTATCTGTCTGCCAAATTTCATCCAAATCGGTTTAGCCGTTTTGGCGTGATTGAGTAACTAACAAAAGCACTACCAACTTTCGCATTTATAATATTTTATTAATGTTTTAGCGGGAAAGGGTGTCTATTGGCTATTGGACGCAATCAGATAACAAAAGCTATGTAGATACTAAAAAGTTTTTTGTAAAAGTAATATTTTAAATAATAAATTAATTTTAATAAATATTTTATGTGTAGGAAGGAAGATTCTTTATTTACGTATACATCTACCTACGTATTAGAGTGAGATAGATTTATTTCGATATTAGCTTTTGCCCGAGATATTTATTATTCACACTATTTACATAAAACAAAGCAAATGAAACTTCTCTAAAAATAAAATTGTAAAGAGAAAATACATATATGTTTATTATACATGACGGCGCTTTTGATTAACGAGAGTAAACAGCAATGACAACTGTCAGTTGTCAACTGGACAGCGGGAGCGGAATGTCATTGTCGTGGACTCTGACACAACACCGAGCGCTAGCGCAGAGGCATGTCGGCCGAGCAATACCTCACGGGAAGGCAATCGGCTTACATCAAGGGACTCGTGCTACGAGTTTGATGGAGTGTTAACTGATTTGGTGTGATTGGCTGGTGGACAATACGATCGAGGACTTATTTTGTGGCGATTATAGCGTTTTGTTTAGAATAACAACGTATGACCTAACGTTGAGTTTTATTCTCCGCGCTCGACTATTGGCGCCTATCTGTGATCAAATATGGAGACCAATAATACGGAGAACCCTAATCATGAGTTGTGGGTTTCCGGGATGATGGCCCAGGTCTGTTGGAAATTCTTCCAAACGTTTCGTCAACAACTGCGGTTGACATCCTCAGTGGTGTAGTCCGCAGTGGTGTTCAACCGCAGTTGTTGACGAAACGTTTGGAAGAATTTCCAACAGACCTGGGCTATCATCCCGGAAACCCACAACTCATATGGATACCGGCCGAGAAAACCTACATTCAACCCTAATCATGTCCCTTCAAGACCAATGATACCGAGGAACCCAATCGCGTCCCTTCATACATTTTATGACATTTTGTTTATCCGTTGCTGGGCAACGCGTGACCGTTGACGACGATGGCGCCGTTACTATTCAATCTTTTATTTTTAGATGATCCCTCGGGAACAGTACTTTTGTCTATATGTCCTTTTCTGTATCCAATTTCACGATTAAATGATATTATTTAATTAGTCACGGTTTAGTTTAGCAGAAAGGTGTGTTCGTTCGTATTCACTACTAGAACAGTATGAGGCTCTTGTATGAATCAAAGAGCTATTGTAAAGGTGACTCCTCGATCTACTTGTTAAAGTGTGACTCATTTATTTTGATGTACCATTCAAACAACCGCACTTATAATATTAGTTGAGATATTCCAACGGTAAGTGGTCAGAAGGAATGCGGGAAGACGAGATCGTCTGCAAATCTATACCGGTTTCACCTACCTAGGTATCTTAAAATTAATCTGCGATGAGGTCTATCTCTCATAACACCTCTCACTCCTTACGTAGCCACTTACTACTTAAAAGCCTCTCGGCCAGGATAGCCTTCGTGGCCGTCAACTCCAAACGTTCATGGCCTTCAGGCTGACTTTTGCTAATCGATTTCTTTCATAATAAATCTGGTCGTTCAAATTATTATTTGAGTTATTCATTACATTCTTTCCATTTTATTTCATGTCTATTGTTTAAATTTTCGACTGTTCTTAATTTTTTGAAGTAGGTACCTATTGTTTTCATTTACTTGTCACATTTGTTTTAGGACATTTTCCTTACTATAATGTACCTGCTCCGGCTTTGCACGAACTTGAAATTTTCAAAAATCTTTTCTTAGCGGATGCGATTAATATAAAATAAACCTATCTAATATTATAGGGGTACTACCTTTATTAAGGGTGGCAAGCAGGCTGACACAAGCACACCAGGGGGGTACATGCGTGCTGTCGACCCTGCAGAAATTTGTTTACTGCTCACTTGAAGAAGCCCTATTGTGGCTAGATGAAAACACCTTAGAAGGATACTGTTCCAAGTTTAGAAGGATACGCGCGTCCGCGGGATAAAGTTTCTACTCAATTTGAACTGTGCGCAGCGGCACCTCATCCAAGTAAAGTTCATCCGAACTTAGCGTCTATTATCCTTATCCAAATTATTATAACCTTATCCTAATTTCACATTTCTATACTTAGCAGCGCTGGTAGTCAAGTCGGGTGAGTCTGCAATAATTCCGGGAGCATTTGAGCGGTTTCTCGTACAGCGCGGAGGCGGAGTCAATTCAGTTGTGATTCAAATCAGTTAGACGCATTTCAAACACGTCTATCCACCGGTAGTAGGTAAACATTGGCTCGTCTAGAATGAAGCGATCTGGAGAAAACGATTTCAAATTGTATCATAATATCGACTTTATATTTAGAACGTTGGAAGCAACGTTGATTGCACGCTCATCGTAAATCAAAATTCCTTCCGACGAGATAAATCAATCGATCTTTTTTGAACTTTATTGATAACAGGTATAGAGTTGCTTTCATTAAATGAGCGGTGTAGAACTGTTGAATGCATGGATTCCACTCGATTTAATCCGGACATGTGGTGACCTTCGGCGGAATACTAACGATTAACATGAGAATAGCAACACTCTACGCATTATACTTTTAAAGTTTTTTGAAGGTTTCGTTTGGTAAACGTTACCATTTCTCATATAACTTATTAAGAGGTACCGCGACATTTTTTTTAACTTTTAACCTCTAACTAAACGAAATGTCGGATTCCAAAAATGTCATCATATATTTCGATACTACCCGATTGTCTAATTTGAACAAGAAACGGTTATTGTGACTTATAGTTAAGTCATATAGCTTCGCGAATTTTTTGGGGCCAATGAGTAATGGCCTCTTAAGACTTTTAAGGCAAAAAGGAAGTTTTTTTTTAAATAAAATGCAGCCCATGTCACTCGCTGATAATGTAGCTTTCTAAAGGTGGTCTTTCGACTTTATCCAGTATTTAAACAAGCCCTATTGAAAAAAAAACAGCACTTAGCATAATGTATAATTAATAACATACAAAAAAAATATTTCCTCTTTATAATAATTTAGTATACCTAGATGTAGGTAAGTTCGGTAAGTTAAATGTTAAAGTTTTGAAAAAAGAGCCATTCGAGCTAACAGCGAAAATAAGCTACGGACATTCCTTACGAAGTCAACTTCAAGGCAGACAACGCGCAAACATAATACTTACTATAATAAAATATATGTAATTACACGAAATATTAATGACATAAACATAGATGTAGATGAAAGACTGCCATTTATCGATTGCCTAGAAATGGAGTTTAAATGATACTCCAAAAAATGGCAATTGATCAAATTACACCAAATTGATGAAAATTGAATTAATCAAATTTAGAAGATGGCGTTCAGAGGGGTGATGTTTGACGATCGGAACATTTTATGAGTTTCTCTACGGTTTCTTCCTCATAGACAGAGGATGGAATAACCGAGGACACGGAAGAAATAATAAGAGTAGGACAGGGAAAGAAACTAGCATGTTTTCCAATTCATCTCATTTGTCAGCTTAAATAAATTAGGTAGGTTTCTTTCCTTCGTGAGTTACCAATTCACAGAATAACTTTTGAAAAGACTGCGCCAAAGTGATAATTAGGACATCTCGGTAATAATAATATTGGTGTTATTAATCACGTACTTACCAAAATAATTTTATTAAGACCGGTTTTTTTTTTCTGTATTTTCCGTCTCACTTTTCAGAGTGTTATAAGTATTACAAATTAACTTTTTTTAGTAGATATTCTGAGGTATTATTTAGATTAAAATTTAATATTTATTAGCGAAATATCAGTGATTCGATGTTTGCCTAGAAACGTTCCAAAATATTAACCTCTCTGACTATGATCAGCTCAACTGCACGGAGAGAGCTGTTGCACTCTGTGTGAACCGGCGAGAAGTTGTGCATTACGTAAGGTTAGTGTGATTTGGTGTGATGTAAGGTTAGTAAGCCAGTACTTACGCTTACCACTCTCACCTAATTCAACTTAATCGGCACACTTGCACACGCCACTACATCTATTCTGCGGCCGCACTGTCTGCCTAGTGGGGGTGAGAAACCGTGTCAAGGGTAGGTCGCTTGATGGGGCGGTCCACAGAACTAAGGGTGGGACTTGAGAGACAGATTCACGCCGTTACTAATACTAACTTCCAGTTGAGACGAGTAAGTACTAACTAAAAAAATAGTAAGTACAGGTACTTCGTCATTTAAAATTCTAACACAACAAATATAACATTACAGTGTTCTGGTTCGATAGCGATCGTAACACATGGCGTTAATATTTCGTTCATTGTCATGTGAGAACTGAATGCTCAATAGATATTATACCTAGGTACTCCTTTCAACGATGTTTGTTAGATCTGAATTAGCATATTTCTTTATCGGTTTTTGAAAGTAGGGCATTTTTAACCTGCCTTGAACGTACGCAAAAGCGAGACGTTTTATTTCTTTAACGAAAGCCATGTTATGTTATGCACAAAGATAAATTGGGCCATTAAAAAAGCATTGTATTGGAAAAAAATGTTTCGTTCACGATTTGTAAATAGCTTTATCGAGATAAGTGTGTACAATATGAACCTTTTCCACTGAGCTGCGTCCTCAGCCGAGTCAACTCCTTAGAGCGACCCTTGGTTCGGCGATTGGCTGCAATCCTTCGCGGCGATCGCGCCATCTCCTCACTCGCACCCATCAATAACCATCGATCGATAACCACTGTTTGTAAACAAACATTTGCGCAGAGATAACTATTTACGCGAGCGAGGCGTCTGGCGAAGCGGGCCAAGTCTGGTGTTTTTGCAATAAGGCACGAGCGTGTCGCGGAAGGCGCTGCGGAACACTGGCAAGTGGCAATGGAGGCAGGGCAGTCTCGATTCGCGTGTGGTGGTATCGGCGTGGGTGCGGCGCCGCGGGTTGCACGCGACCGGTCGCGACTGCCGACAGAAGAGTCGCAACGTTGGCCGCACCTGTCGCACGACGCACATTACATCACCGATAACCCGATAACGCGTGAATTGCAACGCCTCTCACTGCACGCCCGGATTGCCCGGTCTTCAGGAACATTGCTCGTCCCGCTGACGTCATGTTTCTTCAAACGTTTTAGCAAGAAATTAGTGGCCATTAGTGGCATACCTGTTCGATCTAATTAATTTATCGCTTTGCTTACGACTTACAAAAGTTTCCACTAAAAGCCTGGTCAGCGCAGTGAGCTCAGAGCTCAGACGGTCGTCAATATGAAATCTCCAATTCCATTCCTTAAAAGAGGTTTCACGTCGAAATTATAGGTCACTCAGAGAATTGAAATGTGTGTAGAATTTAAATCTGTTTAGAAGCGTCAAGGTACACCTATTCATTTTTCTTATCGTGGAGCAGATATTAGAGACATACAATTCGTATGTCTAAAGTTCTTATCACATACTTACCTAAGTAGCTATGTATACCTACAAGTTTGACATTTACTAGATCATAAGACAGTACGAGGAAGCGTTTTTTGCATCAAGGTCATGAATTAAAAAAATATCTCCTGATATTGCCCAGCAGAAGCTAAATCTTTCCGCCAATAAATGGATTAATTTTTTATGAGAGTAAGGGTGGGTGGTAATTAGAGGAATGTAGGTGAGACTATGGTGATATCGCACGCGAACTGGCGACCTCACGCCGTAACTCATAGCGTCAGCTATTTTGAGGTAATTAATTTGTTAGGTGGGGTCCTATTGCGGCTGATCACGTCACCTTGACATTCGCGTTCCTCCGATGGAAGTAATAGAAGCCCACGCTTCACCTCCATCAATTTTATAGTATTTACATATTCAATGTTTGTTGAGCTTTATTAGTTATAATTGGCGCAATTGGAGGTTAATTAATTTCAACCAGTTGGTGACGATAATGTAACGGTAAGTGATATAACTTATACTTAACTTATACTTTACAAACTACGATGAGTCCAGTATCAAAGGAATCATAAGAAGTATGGGTTGAATCAGTTTTTTTTTTATTTAGGTACAACCACAAAAAGTTTTATTGAAAATAACCAATAGATGGCGCGATATAAACAAAATAATTTGTCACTTAGTCCTTCGCCAAGAATCATTTAAACCGGAAAAAGGTATTCATTTTTGAAGAGTTCATTAATTTTCGAACAAAGAATTATTTTAGATAAGCGTGTACCCATACGTAACTTGTTAGGGAAGGTGGCACTCGGTGGCAGTCCACTTGACGGCAGGTGGCTACCGTCGCCTCACTTGAATGCTACGGATGACTCAGTAGGGAACAATTTATCAGAGCACTCACCGTTGTACAGCTAGTAGAACGCTCAAATGTAGACTTTTTTTTTTTTTTTTTTATAATGATAGATCAAGCATTTGACCGCAGTCTCACCTGATGGTAAGTGATGACGCGATCTAAGATGGAGCATGCTTGTCTATTAAGAACCGATTCACTCGCGACTTGAAGAGTCCAGGGTTGTATTGGGTTATGGGAAGTAATGAATTTTTTAAATTGTACTATATAATATTATTGAATTAAAGTCACTATTTGGTTTAGCAAAAAAACTACTATAGGGTGCAGTAAGAACAAAACTAAGTACAAGTAACAAAGTCAAACGTGTCTAAAGGCTCTTGTATGAAACAAGGAGCTATTGTAAAGGAAGACCTCAACATGCCTCAACCCAGAAGGAGCAGTACTTCATATGAATTATTCGGACTCCACACCCACTCATCATGAAAGTTCGGTAGTATTTAGCTTGTATAGGCACCTAAGCATCTACAGACATACCTACAAGTTACATACTTAAATAAACCCTATTCCAAAAAAACAGCACTTATCGTAATGTACAATTCATAATTATGCATTTGTTTAGAATTTTGTTCATTACGTATGCTGGCCACTAATAGTGAGCATTCAAATTTAAAAAAATATTTTTATATAAGAAAATATTTAGTCCGGGCACGCTTAAATTTTGACATAAGTAAAATCAGACACAAATTTTCTTTTTTTTTTTTTGAAATCTTTTCTCTTTATATTATTATAGGTAATTATAAAATTATAATAGTAAATAGGGTTTGTTCGCATAAGGACAGATTCGCAAAAAGGCAGATTCTCAAAAAGACAAAGTACAACTAAGCACGAAAAGAACAAAAACAAGAACATAAGAACTGCTTTATTCATATTATTTCGGCGTCTTGTAAAGTAATAATAATAATCGGTCACAGTGCCTCATTTTGTACGCCTCAGTGTTGCAAGACGTTGCAAACATTCCATAGCCGAAATTTAATTTTTTGAATAATCGGATATAATTAGTTCAATTTTATTGTCCACTACATCCTTCTTCTATAGATATGACAGATGGCAGAAAATAAAATAAACTAGCTGTACAAAATGAAGGTATAGGTAATAAGGACCCTGATTAAGTTAAGGGTACCAGAAGACCACCGTGAAATAAAAGCAGCACTGTTGTGTTTCGGTGAGTGAGTAAGGGATGCCAGAGCCCGTTTCCCTATCCACTCCTTATCCTACTGTAGTCGGCAGCGCACTTGCAGCAGTTTTGGCATTGCTTGTGTTATAACCTACCATCAAGTGGACTGTCAGCCTGTCTGCCGACCTTAACATAAAAAAAAGGGTACGGGACTATCCCCCCTAAGCATGTAAAGAAAATTGTACACAACAAAGGGAATAATAAATTGCCCACGAGGATGGTGTAACCTCGGGGAATTAAAAAAAAGTAGGGTTCGACCTATAACTCCTTCTCCACAAACTCCCAGGAAGTAAAAACTATGATTTTGGCCGAAATGGCTGAAACTACACAAATAGGTACATTACGTTTACAATAAGACTATAAGAAACCTATGGTAGTATGGAAAAATGAATAAAAGCCGACACAACGGCGAGAGGCGGACATACTCGATATTGTATAAGTTCCTTTATTTTTGAAGTATTTATGACTTCATTCAAATTATGTAAGTATAGGCACTTACTTAAAACTTATTTGTAACTAGCTGAGCTCGTAACTTCGTACGCGTGGTATAGAGCGAAACTTTACGGGAAGCTTGCTAATACATCAGTGAAAACGTCATTCAAATCGGTTAAGCCGTTTCTGAGATTAACGTGCACAAACGTACCGACAAAAATTCCAAAAACTATTTTCTTGAGTCCTTCCCGTTCGATCCGTCGTCTTTGATCCGGTTTCCCGTTTGATCCGGTATTTGTAAATTTTTATTCCCGTTGGATCCGGCGTAGACCGGATCATAATAAAATCAAAATATTAATTATTATATTATTCCCGTTAGATCCGCCGTGGAATTTTGAAAGACAACATGTACAGTGAGAACTAAAATGCGAATCACACATATTTCTTTTTTGTTTTAAATAATAATTTTTATTTAATATATCAAAATGTTCTCAATCACTCTCAAGTCTTGTGACCATAAACATAACAAAGGCTAGGTACCTACATTATTTGAAAGCGATTTCAAACAGTGAATGAAACGGAATTTAAAAGTTAGGTATTTTCAAAGACATTTGTTTTTCTATAACGCGTGCGAGAGAGCGATATGGCGATATCATCAATGCTGCTTTCACGTTTTATGACCAGGCTCAGAACAATATACCAGGTAAAATTTGACGTGTAGGGTCTGTTTATAAAGTGCAATGTGCATTACATTTTCAAGTGTAAGTAAAGAGTGGTGGGTGAATTAAAATCAGTTTTGTGACTGGCATCAAAATGTAAGTTTTTTAAACATTTTTAAATCAAAATATTAATAAAATAGTACCAACAACGGATGAAAGACCATTTGTTTGAATAAACAAATATCTAAACTTGTAATGTTTTTATATTAATAACTAAATTCGTTATTTTATCTCAGACCACATTAACCTTTACTTTACTCATTGTAAATGTTATTGTAGCATAAATTAGATAATCAGTGGTTAGAATCATTGCTTTCTTTTGTGCTCTTCTGCATAATACGAGTAGATATCAACGATGAATTGGTAATACCTCCTTTCAGATATTTTTTTCTGTGTTGGTATTTTTAACTAAATTATACTAATGTGTCTAGGAGCAAACAATTATACTAATGTGTCTAGGACACCTGAGGCTATAAGCCGATTTGATTTTACTTGACTGATTTGATTTTACTTATAGGGTTTTGTCTTCAGGGTTCTGTACCCGAAAAATATCAAACAAACCCTATTACAAACATCGCCTGTCACATTATCTGTCTGTATGCATGATATACAGACTTTGATTTGATTAGCTGTGATATTACTAGATTAATATTTTTATTGCAATAACGTAACATTAGTTATTTAATTATTCTATTATGATCTGTGATTCGATTTTCATTAATCTGTTGATTTAATAATAAAAATTAAAAAAATACATGTATGACAACTGATTTATTCCTATTCATTTTTCCTCTGTCTGTACTTTAGCTGCTTATTTTATCAACGGATCTAATGGGAAATTTAAAATTTCACCGGATCTAATGGGAAATAAAAAATACAACGGATCAAACGGGAAAGACCCATTTTCTTGACCTCGGTGACGTAAGTAGGTGCAACGTGTCATAAATTCTTTTTTGAAAAAATATTTGATGTATAGACTGGGCTCGTTTACGATTTTATTATTAAATTTATCTCGTTTTTTTTTTTCACAACAGAGTTTCGATACTGACCACTTACCTAGTATTTTAAAATACGCATTGTCCTTGCCTGCTTTGAAAAATGATCGTTGCTTGCATTTGTAGGCCATGAGGGCACACAATGTCATACACTGTGCAACCCGTTTGGCAGCAGCAACCAGCCCCACACAGGAGACCATCAATTCTCGACATAATCTTTTAATTCCAGATAGGATTTCTTCGGATGCTTTCTTTTAATTTTTGATGGATGCTCCTTGGTGTGGACCTTACAGCCGATCTGAACTTCGGTAGGCACATCGAGTCCATTGCCAAAACAGCTGCCAAAAAGCTGGGCATCCTTTCCAAGGTTAAACGGTATTTCACTGCGAGGCAGCTCCTGGACTTATACAAAGCACAGGTCCGGTCTTGCATGGAGTACTGCTGTCACCTCTGGGATGGGTCTGCCCGTTACCAACTGGCCGCACTGGACTCGATTGAAAGGCGAGCAAAGAAGCTTATTGGCAACGACACCCTTGTGGATTCCCAACTTCAAAGCCTGCAGCATCGCCGAAAAGTAGCGTGCCTATCGATTTTCTATCGTCTACACTATGGAGAGTGTGCATCTATGTTGTACGATTTAATCCAACCGGAACCGTTCCACTTGCGGACCACTAGACGTGGGCAGGGGTTTCATCCCTTCGTGGTCGATGTACCTCGATCACGAACAAAGCGTTTCAGTTCCACCTTCCTTGTTCGAACTGCTAAGGAGTGGAACTCATTGCCTGCGTCTGTGTTCCCACAGAACTACAACCTCGGGGTCTTCAAAACTAGGGTAAATGGGCATTTACTGGGTAAGCGTAGTCCACCTTCGGCCACATCTGCACCTCACATCGGGTGAGATAGTGGTCAAGCGCTACCTCGATTTCATAAAAAAAAAAAATTTAGGTTCCAAATTTTGACGAGCCCGTTGGATGAGTGGTTAGGGTGCTTGTCTTAACTCTCTGTTCTAGGGTTCCCGGGTTCGATTCCCGGCAGGGTCAACTTTGAAAAATCATCTTTTCAAATTTGGCTCTGGTTTGGATTTGGAAAGTAGTGGCAGGACATTGCGTTTTCGCAGCCATTTGGGCAGCCCGTCTGGCGGCAGTAACCACCCCCTTACAGAAGACCACCGTGAAATAACAGCACGTGTGCTGTTGTGTTTCGGTGAGTGAGTAAGGGATGCCAGAGCCCATTTCCCTATCCACTTCTAATCCCTTATCCTTAATCTTACTGCAGTCGGCAGCGCACTTGCAGCAGCTTTGGCGTTGCTCGTGTTATAGGCGACGGTAGCCACCTACCATCAAGTGGACCGTCTGCCTGTCTGCCGACCTTAACATTTAAAAAAAAATATAATGTCACATGAATTTTAAGAGTAAACAGTAGATTATGGTTCGATGCTCATCCCACTTTTCTCTTCTTATTGTTATACCAAATTAAAAATCAAATACAGGCAACATTATTGTATTACGAGTCAATAAAAAAATAAAGGATTTGCACAAAAATAAAACACAATTAGGAACGAGAACAAATATATTTCGATACATTGACATCTTGGCTCACGCGAAAACGTGAACAGCGTTCACGAGACCATATTGTTTTTCTCGTTCACCTTCCCGTCGTAAGAGTTAAAGTTGTTAGCCGTGGCTAAACTAAAACGAACTCATTGCGGACCAAGTTCACCGAGGCAACGTCGTCTCGTGAATCGCCAAAAACAATGAATTACACGTTAACAATAAACTGTTAGAAAGATAAATATTAGTTTGTAAGTCGTCCAAAAACCACTAGCAGTCGACCCATTGTAAAGACTCGGAAAAATTTCATTTCGCCACCTTACAATATATATATTATGTATCACAATAATTTACATAACTTCTATATAGAAATATCCTTCGTATAAATAGTGATTTTTATAATTATTTAATTCAGTGAAAGCATATAGTGAGGTTTGATTATTTAAAAATATATCTACTTTTGAAATAAGCCCGCGAGACGAGCCCTAATGTTCCGACTAGAAAATTTCGAAGTGCTACAAAAATTTAGATATTTTGTGCCGATGCGTTATTACGTGTTCGTCGAGTGCACTCAAGCCCGACGCTAAAGTGCTCCAAGTCGAGTGTACAATTAATTTGTTCCACCGTTGAGTCTCGATTGTAAGCAATATAAACATTCAGCGACAACCGAACGATCTCAAATCACACGCGCAAATTTTTATAAATTGGTACAGTTGCTACTAAATGAACGTCACACATAAAGCCCTCACAAGACACGATGCAAAAGTATTAAAAAAAAAAACAACATTAAAAAATATATTCAGATAACAGATTTCGTTTGCAACTTACCGCGATTATTCACCATAAATATTAAAAAAATAGGCCACTTTAAGTAGATCGTGTTATTAATATGTACTTAATCAGAATTATAGTGCATGGTAAATCACAACTCAATATTAAAAGCCTCCTTTATCAAATAATACAGTCTCTCAGCTCGGTTTTCACAAGCGACAGTAAAATCATTTAATAACTTAACGTAATTAATTATATTTAGAATTATTTTTGTAAACACACATGGTTTTTAGAATGTCAACAAATCCTACACGCCTTAACATATGTAAGCTATCAATAAATGTTCAATTCTAGCAAATTAACAAACAATCATTCTAAGCTCGTGCGATTTTTTAATTCTAAGTTAAAATACATTCCACTCGGGTGGCTATCGTCGCCTGAGATCTCGAAAAATAAGACCCCGGATGGGAATAGACGCACACGTGATGCCCACAACCTTCCATTACTAAATTCAGCAAGGAAGTGTCATCTCCTTTCTCTTCGCTACAAACTGTTCCGAGTTAAGGACTATCTTTACAATTCTCGAATATAACCAAATAATGATTTTAAAAAAATAGTATATAAAAGATGACTAACAAAGGTGAATTGTATGAGTTTAAAATATCTTTATCTATAATAACTTAAAATAATAAAAAATAAGTTAGATGCTCCATTAAATAAAATTGAAACTAAGCGCAAATAAATTAGGAAGCCTTATTATTATATAAAAAACTTTAACAAAAACAGTGTACTTCACCGATTGGCGTCCATTTTCAAAACGTTCACCGAATGAATAAAATCGATTTTAACAATTCTACTTATTGTTACAATTACTAACAAATTGTCATTTTTTAAACATATGTAATAAATTAAACAATTAATTCATAAACGAGGCGAGAGTAAAGCTACGTATGTACTTAGCAGTTCACAGTTGAGTCATAAATTAATCGTCTTCTCTTCTGTTTGTATATACTTTAAAAATCAGTACATGTGTTTTTAAGTACTTTTTATACTTACCGTAATTTGTGATAATTGTCTCCACGACTCAAAAATTAAAAGCGGTGGTGACCGACTGGATCGTAAGCTCAGAATACAGAACGGTTTAGAAATAGACATTTAATGTACTATGTAACGCGTGTCACAGACTACTCAGTAGCAAACAAAAAAACTTGCTCTGTGTCCTCGAGTGTTCTGTATTCTGAGGTCGTACGAGAGAGATTTCATTTGAAATGGTGTGCTGCGGCACGAGTACGCCGACGTCGACGTAACGCATGCGACGTCACCGCGAGCTCAGGAGCGCGCCGGTCTCGGTTGGCTCGTGCCGTAAGCTCGAATCACATCCGCTTGAGACACGCTGCCGCCTTCCTCTTGCGAGAACGCGAACCCATCTGCGCCAGGCATACACCACTTCAAACTCGCCCACGGATTATTGCAATATTAACAAATATAATAAAGAGAGAGCGTAACGCCGTATGAAATGTATAATTTGGAAAATACCTTTAGACGCTTCGCTTTCGACTGCCACCCACTAGAGAAAGAATTGAGTGAAATCCGATTCGGAAGTAATGTTAGAGGTGGTGAAAGACGGAGATGCGAAAGTGCGTCTACGCCGCGAGTGCGGTGCGTGTTTAGTATGAATGTGGGCCCGTGTGTACTCACGCGACAGCTCGAGCTCCGTGTGACGCGCGGTCGAGCGGCGCGAGAACACGCTGCGGACGTTCTGCAGAAGCCGCGCCGTCTCCGTCAGGCTGCGACAGACCGCATTACAACCACACGGCACGCGGCCAACCGGGAGCAAAACCATTACAGCCCTTTTTGCTCCCAGTTTTTTGCGTCCATCATATTCAAAACTAATTCCTCTATGAAAATGTTACACGATTTAAAAAAAAAACACACTTCCTCATATGCGACCTTATCTTTTCTCCTATCTCGCGAAATGAACGCGCAATTTATCGACTTCGAATCAAAAATAACAAATAGACTCGCGCATTGTCCACTTCGCAAGATAAGGCTACACAAAGGTGGGCGTAGGAAAAAAAAAGCGTGCGGCATTCAAGCGTGCAGCGGAAGGCCATGCGAGCGTATGTCATCACCGTTACTTACACTGCGCGAGCCGCATCAGCGCGCGCCGCGTGTCCGCCGTCGCGCTGTCCACCGACCAATCACAAGTTAGTAAAGTCACACATCACCGCGAGCCAACCGATCGGAGAGCTCGTTGCACGCACTTTGCCGCGTGCGTGGAATGAGCGCCACCACCATATTTAGAATTAGTAATCTCCCATTCACCATTTAAACTTCATTTTCTATTATTTATTGTTTTAATACTAGTCGTATGAAGGTTCACTCGGACAATTAAATGTGAACCTTAACAACGACACGAGAGAGCTTGAAAAAGTTAAAATACAATAATATAATTCGAAAATGTCACACTTTATTACACAAAAATATTATTTACAAACAATAGCAATAAGGCTATCTTATAAATATTTACAATAGTTCGATGCGAGGACAACGCTTCACCGACTCTAATGCTAATGGAATGCTATGCACGTCTGTCACAAAAATGGCACACAATTATTACATCTATTCGTCTATGGAGAGACAGACAGGCTGCGAAGGCACAATTCACACTTCCGCCTCACTTTATTGCGAACGATGAAATGGAAGATTAATTACAAGTATGGAAATAGTGATAAACGGCCAATAATCCTATTTAACCGCAAAGAGAATGCAAAAGTGGAGCCGTCACACGAAACATACGAAAAGTCAACACGCAACAAGTAACACGACGATATTAATTGAGGCTAATAGTAAGTCACAAGTAAAACGCTGAAAATTATCTTACCTTGACAAAAGGTCATTGGAAATTTATTTTTATATAAAATAAACGCATTCTGCTCGTGAGACATATTCCAGTATAAATTTAATTAAATATATTAACTTACACTAGTTTTTTTTTTATTTTTTATTTCTAACATTTATATTTAATTTACAGAAATAGTAACAAATAACTTTGGCTCGGCCTTGACAAAAGATGGCTCGGCTCCATTTTCACATATTACTTCATTTTCGTTACACTAAATCTCCTCATTGCACCCATCCGATCGAATGAGGAAAAATTGTGCAGGACGCATCTCAAACGAATAACAAATGTCGTTTACTAACGTAAACGGCGACATCTGTCGTCATTGTCGGTGAATCGTCGAAACAATAAATATTCAAGTGGAAGAGGTAAAATGTGCAACATTATACAATATGTACATAAAGAGCAAAATAAGAGACAGCAGAAGACATATTTCAAGACATTTTGTACTCTAACAAGACGCGACATACGGTTCGATTCAATTAGCCGGAGAGAGATGTCGTTCCAGAATGATTCCAGAGGTGACATCGTTCGCTGGTCAATTAGAAAGCGGACTATATTAATTCGTCTTTTGGGAAGAACTAAATGCGTTTAATTATATACAGCAATGATTCATATCATCTTTTCATTTTTTTAAATAAGAGCCAGTGGCCTAGTGTTAACAGTTATAAAAGTATTTAAATCTTAACAATATTGATTTATATTGTAAAATTAGTTTCTAATCTGTATGAAACGAGGATAGTGGCTCTTAGATAGCGGATAGTGGCGTTACACAAAGCTATTAGTCAATCGGACTTACCGGTCGCTCACTATTATAATGTATAATTCAGTCGATTGAATGTAAAGGCGAGTAAAACGAAGCTAAACACTGCAACATCTCTATCGAGAACGACATTGAATTTTGTGTTAACACAGCAGACTCTTTTCGAATATTCCTCGATCGTTCTATAGAGCGAAGCGTAGTAGGCGCACAGAGTCGCGACCGGAGCGGGGTCAAATGACGCGCTCGCGCCGGCGGGGCGAGTCGCGGTGCAGAGCGAGCGTTGCGGGTGCGGGGCGCGGGGCGGGCACCACTCGGCTGCGCCACGCGAGCCCGAGCGGCTCGCCGCGCCGCTCGCCGCGCTTGCTGGCGCGCACAACACACAACAGTGAACGCTTAGCCTGCCGCGGACGCTCGGGGGATGCGAAGCGAACCAAATACAACACACTACTCGTGCTCGTGCCACTCGCTGCGCCACCGCGCCGCGGAGGCTGGCCTCTCCCCTTATCAATCTTTCCGCGAGATACTTTTATACGTTCCGACTGACGCCAGCCTCGACGGCACGGTGAATGCAGATTATATACAGATGTGTCTACTTTTAATTTTTCCAAAATGCTCTTGTGTCGTTTCACTTTGGACTTTTTTATTTATTAAAAATTAATCGAATACATGCACTCGGTGACACCTGTATATGCAAAAAAGACTAAAACTGTGACTAGCTATTACTATTGCAAACAAATTTATAAGCCGGGAAGAAAGTTTCCGTCCTGTACTATTATAAAAAGAAAGAAACTAAAGTGTCCACACGGGACCGAGTTTTGAAGCGAAAACAGTAGAAAAAGCGGACATCACACTGAACGGTTATAAAGACACAAAGAAAAAAACTTTCCTCCAGTACAACTATTTCAATGTGGAAGTTGTGACTCTGTGAACAGAGTGCGTAGTGCGAGTTTGACTCGATCGAACGCATCGAACGCGTTAGCCACTAGATGGCACTGCTTCATTCCATACAAATTTACGTTTACGTGTTCGATGCGTTTGATGGAGGCAAACTCGCACTACGCACTCTGGTGACCAATGTGAAAAATATATGTATATTATACATGTATATGTACATATATACTATTTGGTATATATTTCAAATAACAAACTTGTTAATGATCACTTTTAAATATGTTCTGTTACCGATGGTAAATATGTCTGTAAGTGATGTTCAGTTCTCAATAGTACGTTACCATTTTTGTAAATTATGGATAGATTTCTCACTTTGCTATACCCGGTGTTAATAATCAAAATACACGGTGCATTTTAGAAGAGCTAGATGAACTAACAGACAAAATTGAATGTGGACAGAGAGTTTCAAATATTAAATTTATTATATAGAGAAAAGACAATACTTCTTTTTCGATATAAAAAGATTCAATTTTATCGCAGAATCTGGGAATTTTGACATTAACTTCTCAATGTCGGATGCAAATATTAAAGGAGGTGAAATCTTAAATGGCTCCGTAATAGACTATTTTGAAGTGTTGCTGAAAAGATGATCTGCTATAATTTTGAAATGGTTGGGAATTTAAAAAGAAGTGCAAGCTACTATATGAAGAAGTAGGATTCGAATCTACGTCTACGTGGACGGGCCTGCACTTCCAAAAGTCTCTTTCGATTTTATGTTAGGATTTAACCGAAGATTGTCACAGAGACATCTCGTACGTTAACAAACATAGGGTATAAAAGAAAGCGAAACTGAAAGTAATAAATGTTGGTGTGATGGAGTGACATAGAGTGAGACGGTACTCACGAGTGTCGCGGCGGTTGGAGGAGGGCGGCAGGGTCGCGTTGCTTTATCTCGCTCTCGCGCACCGCTTCCGTCATCGACTTGAACGCCGAGTTGTGGATCCTGAAAGTGTTATCGTTTCATATTAAGTTCCTTCGCCGTCTCATCGATTTAAGGTTTAATCGTCACAAATTCAGTTAATATTAATTAGCCATTTATGGGATTCGCCATCGTGACTCAATAATCTACATAAACATCTAAACTACGTAATAGACCCAAACTATACCTCTACGCATAGATTTTCTTTCTGTTATCAAATTGAAACCGTTTACATCCAGGGTTCATACAGCCGTTTCTCTGCTAAAATAGAGGAAGAGTCGTTATTAAATCGCTCCAGGTGCGAATGCTACCCACCGGATGAATCTACTGTGACAGTTAAGTGTAATCTATTACTACGAGTTACTAACGACATACTAACTATAATATTTCGATGACATTAAACGTATTGAGGTCTCAGAGTGGAAGAAAACTATAGCTGCAAAATACTTGCGACGGATCGTAGAAACCAATATTATGGTCTTGCTTGTGTTTATAAACCTAGAGCTCCGCTTCTAAGAAATTCATAAAACATGTCCGCAGTGAGAGAAAAGTGAAACTGATGCCGCGTCAATTCCACCGGATCACACTACGGTTGGTGGGCTGGTGATGAGTTCGGTGGAGCTAAATACTAGAAAGTTGTGTAGACCCACGTGAACGCCCGCGTCGTCGAATGCCGGCCGTTTGATCTCCGACGCGTCCTCGCGAAAGGGCCACGCGAACTCCAGCCGCGACGACCGCACCCTTCAACATACAATCGTTAGGAGGGGAGGGGAAGGGGTGACGAGGCGAGGGGTCGCGTATACTCACACGGTGACGAGCAGGTCGGGCAGCAGTGTCGCCACCGGCGTTAGCACGAGCCCGAACCAGAAGGGCAGCGAGCCGAACATTATCGCGTCCATCCCGCGCATCACGGCGCCGACGGGCACGCCCGGATACACGTTGCTGTAGAGCAGCACGAAGGCGAACCACATCGCCACCGAGCCCCAGATGGCCACGTGGGTCACCCACGTCCACGAGTGAGTCGAGAGGCCGGCCTTGAGGCACACCGTCAGCACCACGTACGTGTACACGCAGTTGCCCAGCATCAGGTAGCCGCCGTCCTTGCCGCTCGGCCACAGTACGTGATGGCTGCTCATCAGCACGGGCAGCCAGAACAGCAGCACCGAGTGAAGGAGGGCGTTCACCGCCCACACCCAGAACACGCGCACGTTGAACAGCAGCCCGTTCTGCGACGGCGCGTACAGCACCGGGTGGCGCAGCATGATATCCGAAGAACACAATTTGTCGAAGATGCCGATGGCGAAGGGCGGCAGCGCAGTGAAGATGACGTTGTAGAAGCCGATCGTCCAGCGTTCGAACACGATTTGGCCCGACCAGGCCGAGTAGATGGCGAACCAGAGCTCTATGACGTACAGGCAGATGTTCTTGTAGAAGGAGTATAGGATGAGGTGGCTGATGCGGGAGTAGTTCCACGCGCCGTGCACTAGCAGCAGTCGCAGCAGGAATCGAAACTGGGCTATGCTGTAATCGGACGCGCACACCGCCTGCAGCCCCTCCACGCCCGAGATGCCCACGCCCACCGAGGCGCGCTGGATCATGGCCACGTCGTTGGCGCCGTCGCCGATCGCCAGAGTGACCGATGACGTGGCGCCGGCCACCATCTCCACCACTTCCGCCTTCTGGATGGGCGAGACTCGACAGCACACGACGGCCTTGCACGATATGCACACCTCGAGGAAGTCCTTCTTGAGATCGCAGCCCATGGCGTACTTGAGCGTCTTGCCGTCCACCACCAGCGCCACGTCGTTGCGTTCGCCCAGGGTCTCGCCGAAGGCGGCCGCGTGGCGCGCGATGGCCTCCCTGGTGCCGTCCAGACTGTCCTCGTTGAGCACCACCAGCGGCATCTCATCGTGCAGCAGGCGCGCCGAGTGCGCGATGTTGATCGCGGTCTCCTGCTTGTCGCCCGTCAACACCCACACGTATATGCCCGCCTGCAGCAACTTGGCTATGGTCTCCGGTACGCCCTCCTGCAGCTTGTCCTCGATGGCGGTGGCGCCGAGCAGACGCAGGTCGTTCTCGATGAGCAGCGCGGCTTCCTCGAGCTTCTCCTCGCGGTGTTGGACGGCGAGGGTGGCCTTGCGGTAGGTCTCCGCCCAGCGAGCGTAGTGAGCGGGCTCGAGGTCTGCCGCGGCGAACACGAGCGTGCGCAGGCCCTGCAGTGCGAACTGCTCGAGGTGGCGCAGCGTGGCGGCGGCGTAGCGCGCACGCTCGGGCCCGTCGCGCAGGCGCGGGTAGATGGCGCTGTCGGCGCCCTTGCAGAAGAGCTTGATGCGGCCGTCGGGCGCGCGCACGATGACGGACATTCGCTTGCGCGCCGACGTAAACTCGATGACGTCGAGCACGGTGTAGGTCTGGCGCTCGCCGAGCGCGCTCAGCGTGACGGCGGCCGGCGATCGCGCCTCGAACGTCCAGCCAAACTGGGCGGCGCCCATCACGAGCGCGCGCTCGTCGGGCGACGCCGCATGGTAGTTGATCGCTCCATCGGCGCCCCGCTCGGGAATGACGGTGTGACAGACGGCTAGCATCGTGAGGAACTCCCGCAGGTCCTCGGCGGCGGGGTGTTCTCGCTGCAGGTCCCGATGTAGTTGCGTGTCCTCGAGCGCCTCGTTGGGCAGCCGGCCCTCGTAGACGCGCTCGGCGATAGAGCACTTGCGGAACTCCATCACGTTGCACGTGAGCGTGCCCGTCTTGTCGCTGAACACATACTTCACCATGCCCAACTCCTCGTTCAGGTTGGAGGTCCTCGCCTGCGCGGGCGTGTCGCTCGTCGCGTGGTACATCTCTCGGTCCAACGAGATAAACTTTGCCTGAAACGTCATTTCTCATCACGCTTATGGTAAAATGTAAGACCATTGTGAGAGAGTGAAATTGAGTAGAAGAATGTAGGTTTTCTCGGCCGGTATCCATATGAGTTGTGGGTTTCCGGGATGATGGCCCAGGTCTGTTGGAAATTCTTCCAAACGTTTCGTCAACAACTGCGGTTGACATCCTCAGTGGTGTAGTCCGTGTTAGAAGAAAAAGTACATCACATCGCTGCACTTCACTTCTGCACTTTTCGACTTCTCGAGCGAGACTGATTTGTCGACTGGAATGTATCTATGTTTAAATTTATATCCCCACCCCGTGGTTGAATTGGTGGGGTGTGGTCACTAGGAGTGCCTCTCTTTCTTAACACCCGAATTAAAGAACACAAGGGTAACTGTCGCAGAGGAGAGACCGAAAAATCGGCAGTAACTGGACACGCCTTTTCTGAAGGCAATCATAAAATCCTTTTCAAAAACACATTAGTTCTGTCATCTGAGGTACAGATGACAGAACTCACGCCTTAATCAAGCATCCAAATAATTTCAACAGGAAGGAGGAAAATCTAAGGCTACACAACATTTGGTATCCGGCACTACGCAAGAATAATAATAATGAAAGAAAGAGAGGGCATTATAACCCCTCTCCTAGTGACCACACCCCACCAATTCAACCACGGGGTGGGGATATAAATTTAAATATAGATACATTCCAGTCGACAAATCAGTCTCGCTGGAGAAGTCGAAAAGTGCAGAAGTGAAGTGCAGCGATGTGATGTACTTTTTCTTCTAACACGGACTACACCACTGAGGATGTCAACCGCAGTTGTTGACGAAACGTTTGGAAGAATTTCCAACAGACCTGGGCCATCATCCCGGAAACCCACAACTCACTGAAATTGAGTGTTGCAATATAAAATATATAGTACCAGTTTTGATACTCACTTGGAAGAACCTGACGATCTCTGCGGTGACTTGCAACGATATGGGGATGAGGTTGTTGTAGAGTATCAAGAAAGTGAGGAAGTTGAAGCCGAAGTGGGCGTTCTGGGCGGCGGTGAGGCCGATGTACCAGTCGCTGTGGCTGCGGCGCCGCGTCCACAGCTCGTTGAATACGGCGCTCACCAACGACAGCACCAGCAGGATCACGAACAGGTTCAGGATGTGCGTGTTGGTCTGCCGATCGATGGTGGACCGCTTCAGAGGCGCCTTCGTCGAGTTCTTCATCAGCTTCGTCTCGTGGCCCGTGTACACAACCGCGCCATACAGCCACGCGGTGTTGCGCAGCATGGCTCCGCGCAGCAGCATCTGCTCGAGTCCCAGCGGGATGGCGCGCGCGCACGAGGGCTTCAGTTGTCCGTTGAACTCGTACAGGTGTCGGTTGGGGGGCTCGCAGATCAGAGTGGCGTGCAGCTCGCGAAGGCTCTCCGTGCGATGCAGGGACAGGGGGGCGGTCTCGGGACGAGCCTGTCGGATCTTCAGGTTGGTCTCGCCGTCCAGATTGGAGGTTTCTATGAAAGACATGCCCTGCGGCTCGCTGGACGCCAGCAACACCAGGTCCGCCGGGAAGAACTGGTTGTTGAGCACCTTGCAGATGTCGCCCACCTGCAAGTTCTGCCACCGGATCGTCTGCCACTCGGCGTCGTCGTTCGCCGTCGGTCGCAGCACTTCCACGTGCCGCTGGTTCGTCTCATCGTCCGCCCGGTGCCGCTTCTGCACAAACAGCACTCGTTCACATCGTCCAGGCAGAGGCGTAACACCAAGCGAAGCTAACAAAGCTTCAAATGAAAGGAGACCTTGCATTCTACTAATATAAAGAAGAGGCTCACTCAGTGGCGTAGCTTGCTCTAGATGGGCCCTGTATTAAATTTTGTCAAGGGGGCGGATTGTCATTTGGGCAGCCCGTCTGGCGGCAGTAACCACGCCCTTACAGAAGACTACCGTGAAATAACAGCACGTGTGATGTTGCGTTTCGGTGAGTGAAGTAAGGGATGTCAGAGCCCATTACCCTATCCCTTCCCAATCCCTTATCCTTAATTCTATTGTAGTCGGCAGCGCACTTGCAGCAGCTTTGTCGTTGCTTGTGTTATAGGCGACGGTAGCCACCTACCGTCAAGTGGATCGTCAACCTGTCTGCCGATCTCAACATAAAAAAAAAATTACTACACTACCCAGATATTCTGTCACTCTAGTAAAAATGTTATTGAATGCTAAGTTCTGAAACGTCTTAGTCTCTAATCTGTTAAAAACTAATCTGTAACGTCCTGGTCCACCTTAAGAAATGTACTGATTTATGACGAAATAGTATAAAAAAACTGGGCAACAATTGTTATTACGAAATTATTAAAAATCTTCTTAATTTTCATTCAAAATGTTTATGTTCTACTCTTTTTCACTGAGCTCGGTGGCCCCTAGCTCTTAGGCTGTACGAGCCCTAAACTAAATTGTGGATAAAATTTTACGAATTTTTGTTTACAAATTTCGGGGCCTCTGTAGCACGGGGGCCCCATATCATTGATAAGGCTGATACGGCGGTAGCTACGCCCCAGGGCTCACTGCATTCTGCACTCCCTACTGTGCTTCGGAAAGTAAGTCACTACTGTGACGTAGCTTTCCCCTTCTTTATGTATATGCCTACCACCTGTAAAAGGGCCGCGCCTTCAAACTAACGATAAACTCACAAAATCCTCAACAATCTCTTTGAGCGCGCTGACGCTCAATATGAGTATGAGCGGAGTTAGGGTGGTCCACCTGCCCGTCGGCGACACGTCCGGGATCTGTTGCAGTAAAGCTATCAGCAGGAAGAAACAGTTCGAGTACCGCCGGAACTGTTCGAACAGGAACAGCGGGATGAACGAGGGGACACTGAAATCAGCAGAACGGGGTCACGTTAGTCACTGCACTGTCGCGCTTACTCCATTTGACAAGACTAAAAAATATTTTGCTTTAATCTGAAAAATATTGTCGCGGGTAATTATTTCTTTTTTAAAGAAATAAAAATATTCCATCAAGTGGACCGTCAGCCTGTCTGCCACCTTTAATAATATAAAAAAAAAATTGATTTAACTTTTTCCAAGGAAATAATACTTGTATTGACCACTGTTCAATCGGACTTTCCTCAAATCGATTGATACTTGGAATTTTTTCGAGGCAGTAATAATGTATCCTCTTAATGTCTATGAAGTCACCCGGCGACTTTATATATATTAGTGTAAAGAGTGACAAGATTCTTGCGTGTAATGTTCCACTGTACACGATATCGGGTCATTGTTCTTGGGCAATCTGCCAAGTCTGGCGTCGCCGGGGAACGTAAACAATGGCTGTCGTGTAACACCTCGCAAAGACTAACCTATATTTGGCAGTGGATATTCTGTTGGAGGCGAACTTCTGCGGCTGCGGGTGGTTTATGAATATGACTCGGTTCTGCAGGTCGCCCGGCGCTCCGTCTGTCACGCCCGACGCTGTCGCCTCGTCTTCGTCTGAAAGCGAGAGTCGAGTGGCAAACACTAGTAATAATAAATACTGAGCGAACGTCTCGCTTGTAATTGATTACAAATCGATAAGCGACTATGTTTTCTGTTGGCTTTTTAATAAATAATTGATAGTGTCGGTTAGGGAGAACGCCTTCGGCCGATCGATATTCGTAATAGACCGAGCGACGACCGGTTTAAAATCAGTTTAGACGACATAAAAGGAGGACATCGTAAATGCCTGCGTAAACAACCCACTATCGTACGTACCGTACATAGGTAGGTACATCTAATAATGTATCTTCAAACGTATTTCGTTGTCGAGGCCTTCTAATGTTACAACAATTTTAATACTGTTATTGATCGATATCTTTCATTTTTCCTCGAGAGAGGGTACGAGGACAGAGGATGAGAGAAGAGAGCTTCTTCCTTTAAGTTTTAAGTGAAAAATTTAAGTTTAAACTAACGTCGCGACGATATTCAGACGACAGACGCGACGGCATCTTGGCGATATTTTTAATAACTATAAAAATCAAGTGGGCGATCCTCGCGACTGTACCGTACAATCATAGGGTTATTATATAGCATTAAATCTTCTATGAGAGGCGGTAGCCGCGACTATTATAAAATGCCCCTGAATGCATTTTTAGTGAGCACTTACATTTTTAATAAGGAGATCGCTCGTTCGTGACCTTTGAATATTATAGTGGCGACATGACCTAGAGTAAAAGCAACGTTGCATACTAATTGGGGCCCTCGAGCGTCAAGGGTCATTCGAACGGACACTTCAGAAAGCTGGATCGCCACCATTCATCACATTAAAGCTTCTAGCGTAGGGCAACAAAGGGGCACCGTTTTGCTGACAAAATTGCTAAAATTAGCGGCAGACAAGGCTACTCGTCCGCCAAGTTTATGGCTCTAGTACACATTATCAAATTGTACACGTTGAAGAGTGTGTTTATTTCTATTTCAATAGAGCCGAAACGGTGAATGGTTAAAGCGCTCGTTTTAACGCTCCGTCTCAGTGGTCCCGGGCTCGATTCCCGGCAGGGCCAACTTTGGAAAAGAATGGGCTCTGGCGTCCCTGGTAACCATTCTGTCGAAGTTTTTTTATAAACATAGGAGTGATTCGGTTGGGAGTTAAGGACATTACACGAAGAAAATGAAGTCATGTTGCAGACAGAGTACCTACTTAGATAATTAAAATGAGAAAAGTAGGGGGTCAATCCCCATCAAAGGGATTGATTGATATGGCGTTAAAGTAGCTGTTCGGTAGCCGACAAGCGGGTTCATGCTGATAGAGAAATAAACGCAATACCAAATTACTGTATTTAAAATATTAATGATAAATCCCTAAAAACGATTATAAACCCTACTTAAATTAAAAATGCTAAAGTTAGTGAGGACTGTTACTTTTTCACATTACTGGCACATAAAAAGACTGTTCCCAAAAGAGACGCGGACAAAGTCACGAGCAAAAGCTAATCCTTTTCCATATTATAAAACTGTATGTATGTATGTTCGCGATTATCTCAAAAACTGCTGAATTTTCATCTATTAACAGAGTGATTCCTGAGGAATGTATGTGTCTTGTGTAAATTGAAATATGATGATGATTGTTGAAGATGTCGAATAAAAATCAGCCGTCAAAAACGCTGTCTAATCCGTTTTCATACACATTATAATAACTCTTAACACAATACAATTATTTAAATCGTAAATTAAAAACTAGGCGCGAGAAAATAAATTGAAGCGGTCTCGTACCAACGCGACGCGACGACGACGACGGGACTCGCTTGATGCAGATGTTATCTACATCTATACATACAATAAAATCGTAAACGAGCCGTGTCTGTACATTCAATATTAAAAAAAAAAAAAAAAACAATGTGTACACGTTTTACTTATGTTACCGAGGTCAAAAAAAATAGTTTTTAGAATTTTTGTCTCTTTGTCTGTGCGTTTGTGCACGCTAATCTCAGAAACAACTTAACCGATTTAAATACGGTTTTCACTGATTTATCGTAGCAAGCTTCCCGTAACATTTATTGTTTGTTTCATTCCAATCGGTTTACAAACAAAAAAGTCACGCGTACGACGTCGCGCGCTCAGCTAGTTATATAAAGAATTCGCAGGCTAGATAGAAAAACATTTTGTACAATTAGCAATAAGTTGTAAAAAAATGTTGCCTACCTAAAAAAACTATAATATGGTGACAACATTGGATAAATAGTAGGTATAGTAGCCGGCAAACTTCTTGGACAAACGACCTTGAATGCGCAGAAACGAAAAATAGGTCTCTTTGTCACTCGTGATCTCTTTTCTCTCTATACCACTAACTAAAACGTTATTAGTTCAATCAATAAAAACCCAGTAATAAAAAATAGCGTTTTTCAATGAAACAATATTTTTGTACTAAGTCGATAAAATCTTACTAAGTAGATAAAATCTTTTCAATTCAAAGTGTGTAATTAAAGAGAGTTAATGTTATATCCTGAAACAACCTTGGATAGTTGATGCGCCCCGATGAATTAGGGTAATTTTATTAAGGTGGCCTTGAAATCGCTTAAATGTTTGCACCTTGGCTACAGTAGGTACGTGTTTTGAACAAAGGTGCTGTTATCAATTATTATATCTACAACCGCTATAAATTTTCAAAGAGTTCTAACTGACTACTTACGATTTATTTTATTCTTAGATAATAGCGGCCCAGGATCTCTAATGTTTTCAAGGGCTGGGCAAAAACTAAAAGACGGCCACTGATGGTCATAGGCCTCCAAATTTTAAAAATATAAATGGACGTTTTGGACTATATTTTAATTAGGATAGAAGATGATAGGGTCTGAAATGAAACGTGAGATATTATACTGCACAGTAAAAAGAAATTACAATTTTTATTCGAGCCTTTTGTTCTGCAAGCAAACAACTATTAGGGCTTTCGATTCACTTTTCTCTCGTCGACGATCGTAAATAAATAATAATCTTATATATAAAAATGAATCCCTATTTCCCTTGGTCACGGCATCACGCGTGAACGGGTAGACCGATTTTAATTCGGTTTTCGCCAATGGAAAGAGGGATAAACGGGGAATGTTTTAGGGTAGGTATATAAAAATTGCACCACGGGCGAAGCCGGGGGCGGGCCGCTAGTCTTATATATAAAAATGAATCCCCATTTCTCCTGGTCACAGCATCACGCGCGAACGGGTAAACCGATTTTAATTCGGTTTTCGCCAATCGAAAGAGGGATAAACGGGGAATGTTTTAGGGTATATAAAAATTGCATGCCGGGCGAAGCCGGGGGCGGAACGCTAGTTTTTAATAAATTTAAATTCGCCGATAGCAATACAAATTTAGGAAAGGCATCCGTCTGTTTCAGTACCGTTGAGAAATGCAAAATTCAAATTCAATGTGGTACCTAAGTACCTAGTAATATCAACCCTCTTTTTAATTTCTGACAAGATTTGATCAAATACCACGGAGCATATACAAAGAGGAGATGGCCTAAACAACTGTGCACTGATTTCAAACTAGGTCCTGACGTCATTTTTTGTGGGCGTGGTCTTGGTCAGTCTGCTGTCGGCACTGGTCACGGTGTGGCGGCGCTTGTTTGTTGTAGACTACAGTCAATTTTCATTGGCAATTTAAGATAATTGGGCGGGGTCCTTCCTCCTTGCCCCGCGCAGTAGTTACGCGCCGCTCTATAGAAAAATTCAATAACAACATCTCCTCTTTGTATATGCTCCGTGTCAAATACCATCATTGTTGCCTTAGAAAAAAGTTGTCAATTGAATTTTCTCTCATCAATTTTCTCTCATTTTTTATCAGGCTATCCATTAAAGCGACGGAACGCGCGAGGATTATATCTTCCTTTTGAATTTCGATATTTACTCGGTGGATTTCGCGGAGAAAATTTGCCCAAATCGTCAGGTTTGAATAAATTTAAATTTCTTTATAGGGTTTAAGAGATGACCCGCTTCGTACTTTGCTTCCGGAGCGTGAGATATTTCCGTAACTTTTTCCGACAAATTATTTAAGAAGGCTTTCACAAGTTTTGCCGACCATCTCGTCTGACTCCCTTCAACTTGTAGAACATCAACCTGCAATGATTTTTTTTTTGGAGTTTACTCCATATAAGGCCTCCGGTATGTAAATTTTATGAGTAGAATTAATACAAGCGTTAACTAAAAAGCATTACTTACGTTATCTGTCACTTTGACATTTATGCATGTCAAAGTGACGCATGTATTTATGTTCCCTAATTCTATTCTCCTGTTCGCGTTGAGGAACGGAACGATAGTGCATTATAAACTGCCGGGGCGCAGCGACATCTGTCGTCGTAAAAATGAACTAGTTGAAATTATAAAACGTAGTGACATCTGTGTAAATCGAGCGTAACTAACATAACTTTTGTCGGAGCACGTGACATCTGAGTATGCAGAATGTAACTAAATAATATAATAAGGTAATTAGGCATCAAGTTATCTATTGGCATGAGGAAAATTTTAAATAATTATTTAATTATATACATTTAATTAAAGGAGTAAACTCCAGTCATGCGTCGTAGCTGACACACACGCACACACATTTTTTAATTAATTATGTTATATGTGTTTTTTCAGCTATTTGTGTTATTTGCCTTTTTTAGTTATACTTAGTTTTATATATAAAGATGTTAATTTGACTTATTTGGATGTTCGTCGCGTGAGACGGTTCATACAAATGTATAGCGCACAGAATCGTGTTGTACACCCATTTCGAGGTGAGTTTTAGTGCGGTAAGAGTCCCACATAACCTCTATGGGCATTTGCATTGTATGCGGCATTTGAGCATAAGGTAACTTTTGAAGATTTCTCTCCTCGTGAAAAAAAAAGAAGAAAAAAAAAGTTATTGTTTCGTACAGTGGAAAAACTCGCTTAATAGTTAATACATATTAATATTAGAAACTTGTTAATATTATAAATGTGTCTGTCTGTTACCTTTTCACGCCCTAAGTACTCGGTCCATCATCATGAAATTTTGCATACACATTGTCAGGGATACAGAAAAAGACATAGGGCACATTTCATCAAAAGAAATTGTTCCTGACAGATTATATAAAAATAAAAATCCAACATCTGGCAAAAGTATAACAGCAGATTAAATGATAAAAGAATTATCTAAGTATAAATAAATAAAAAAATCCAAAATATCGTAAAAAAATTATATATACATATTTTTAAAAATAGATTTAAATGAATTTAAAGCAATGTTATAAAAACTTTTTTAAAAAGACATTGTGGATACTTTACTAACAATTTAGACATACATATCTATTAATTAACAAGTAAAATAGACAATAAGTAATTTACAAGTGATCACAACATACATCTTAGGGATAATGATGGGACAAGGTTTAAGGATATTTAAATGATTCACATTCCTTTAATTAAAGGATTCACGGAAAATACAGAATAAACATTGAAGACATTCTGTCAAATACATATAGTTATATTAGATAATTAGCTCGTGAAATCCTTCAGTAATTTTTAAGAAAATTGCAATAATTTCGCCATTGATTGTATAATCGTGTTCTGAATTGTCCCACATAAAAGTTTTTTTTTCTTTGAATATCTGTCCCTGGCAGAATATCAGTATTGTGGTCTGCACCACAACTGTATACTGAGCCAGGGTTCCTTTTCCTCTCGTTACTTGTTTATATATTTGTTTGTTTCTTTTGTTTGTAATTATTATTTGTTCATATTTTGTATGTATTAATCAATCAAATAAATTAATCAATCAAATAAATTCGTTTTAAAATACTTATAAGACTTTTTGACAACTTTTGTTTTTATATGCTATAGAAGCCACCTTCTATGAAGACTAGCACGTTTAAAAAAAGTATAAAGTGTCAAGGCTAATTAAAACGCCAGTAAGTAATTGTAATTGAACATTAGTTGAAGGTAATGTTGAATATTATAACAAGGAAAGTATAATAAAGTGCATCACAAAAACCTATCAATTTTAACTTTTAGTTGGCTCCATTAATATAGATTGAAGAAAATACTAGGACATTTAACATTAGAAATGGTTAAAGTAAATCCAAGAGACAATATACATAATCCCCGTTTCACACAAGCCACTTTCATATTTAAATAAGTACCTAGTGACCGACTTGAGATCTTCGCCATAATTGCATTGCCACCGACACCGGTTAATATAATAATTGCATTGTTGTTGTTGAATATTTACATATTCATATAGCGCCATCTCACAAAATTTTGTGACACTTTAATAGAATGTTACAAAATCTTTTTTATGTGTAAAATTGGGTTTTTACAAGAAAAAAATAAATAAAAAGAAATAAAATTAGGTAGACTTCAAAATAAAAATCTTACATACATACAAAATTTCATCTAAATGTTTAGAGCTGTTTCCGAGATAAGTATCGAAATATATATATTTTTTCACATGGACATACACGCAGTGGACATCCTATGGCTGTTGGTGATGATAACGTCTCCATCACATTGTTAAATGCCTAAGCTATTTTTAATGAAATTTAATATGGACATAGTTCATTTCATTTTACGTTTATGTAGATAATTTTATTTCGTGATACATAACTTCACAGAGTAGGTACCTTTTTAAAGCTCATGCTAATTCCCATGGTCCCAAAACTAAGCAAAAGAATAATTTGATTAAAGTAACATTTTACAATGGCTAACGATCATTAGATGAGGTCTATAACATATTTCCCAAAACAAAAATACTGTGACTTATTCATTTTTCTGATATTTGTACAAATGCAACAAGATTAAAGTAGCTGTGGGTCATAAAGTGGGCAGCCTGTCTTGTGGTACGAACCAACTCCTTATACACTTGTGCTTTTGTGTTTCAGCAGCACACTTGCTTTTGTTAATAGGAATCTGTAGTCACCAACCATTAAGTGAACAATTCAAACAATCACTTATTTGTTTCTTCTTTCATTGGATATCAAAGTAGAAATGGAGAAGCTTAACATTTTTTTTTGTGTGTAATAATATATCTCAAAGTGATTCGGAAGACACACACAATTAAAACACAACTGAATTTCTCTATAAGGAAAGAAATGACATTTAATGTTATTGATTGTAATGTCGATACTTAAAACAAAATTATGGTAAGTAATTAGTTTTATACCTGAGATATTTTATTTTAATAAATTGACTTCTGATGACAAATGGTTTTCCAAATAGATTGTAGCATGGATACATTGATATATAGAGAGGTTGTATGTAGTTTGATCAAAATAATTTCACGAGGGCGCTTGAGATGCAGCGATGGCAATATTTAAATTAAAGAAAATTATATATTTTTCTTTACATGTGTATTATGGGATAGCGATTGAAGACGGAGTTTGCTTGCCCTATTCACTCTGTTCTTGTGTTATGTGAGTTCTAGTTGTGTCCATCTGAGAATAACAGCAGACATAGGTCAAGAGCATTGGTGTAATGTTGCAGTCTTGTCAAGGGTGCATCATATTGAGTAGGCAACTTACGTTGGTTCATTTTGAGCACCATGGCTCTGTAGAACTGCGTGAACGGCGCCATAACGTTATGGGCTCGAAAGAATTCCGAGATATTATGTCGAAAAGCCATTTGTTCAAAGTAGAGGCACAACAAAAAACAACTGATACACGACTATTCCTACACTATAGTCCAATGTAAACACTAAATTTGACACACATTATCACCACTTACTAGTAAATTAGCGGTTAAAAAGGTAAAAACGAGCAAAAACAGCTAAAACCGACCGACCGATTCAACATTTTGTCTTTTTTCCTCGTGCGTTTAAATCCATTTTAATGACGGATAGGTATGATTCAGGTGTTTGATAAAATAATTTCATATGTTGAATTTAAAATTTGAAAGCGATTTCCCATTTTTAATAAATATTGACATCACAACCACTAAATTAAAAACTATCACGTCAACAACGTCTACGATCGATCGACTGCTCGCTCGCTCAGTCCTCAACTCCTCACTCACTCTTCGCTCCTCGTTCGTGTTCGCCTTTGGGTGCCTTTGGTTTGTTTTGCCTTGCCTCCTTCCTACCCATGTCTAGTGATGCGAATTCGAAAAAAGTTATCGATAGATACGAGAAACTGATAACAGCAACAACAAAATTTCTTCAATTCATTTCAGTTAGTATAAAGTTCAGTCATTTTATAACAAGTGAGTATCAGGATAGTCAGTAATATACAAAAATAAATATTGGTCTGTAATTAGCATTATAATCAGATCAGTGAAACTTCGATACAGCATAAACCCAACATATTCCTATCCTCTAAGATGTTATGAGCTAACAATGGCATAACTCACCCCCTGGGCCAGCCCTTTATCAAATTTTGACAACGAGCCCTTCTACCTGATTGTGGTGGAACCCAAATGAAGGGTAAGGACAAAAAAAAGCTCGCATATTTTTAGAAGCAATGTATTTAAACTCGTAGGCCGTACGGTAAACTTTAAAGTTTAGCGGACGGCCTAAAAATTTAAGCAAGATTGTGGGTACATTTTAAGAATTTTTGCTTACATACTTCGGGGCCCCTGTAGCACGGTGGCCCCTTATAATTGATACGGCTGATACGGCAGTAGCTATGCCTCTGTGATCATTATGCCTTTTAATTAAAATAAACTGCAAGTGTTTCAGCGAATGGTACAACGAACCTTTTCATATAAAAAAGTTGCATAGACACTGGAAAATTATAGAAAACGGAAGATGTTTACCTATTTCATTTATTTTTATCAATGTTTAAAAGCCTGTGAATAGGTGAAAGACGGCTCTTAGTCCCAGATCCGGGATAGATTGTGTGTCATCCCGCAGTGAAATGCAGGATGGCGTTTAGTATTGTGTTTGTATGACTTTTAATGTGCCAGTAAGTATCAAAGTTTGCCGGTTATCAGTTTTCATCAAGAAAACCGAAGTGCTCATAATGTTTTCACTAAAGGAAGGCATTTTTCCTGAAGTCTGTAAGTCTTCATACCATGACTTGAAAGCCGTTTAGTTAAAAGGCAATGGGCCACCACGCAAATGACCTATTAACTCGACCTTTAATGTTGTCTACATGAGTCGACAACATTAAAGGTAAAAATTAAGGTCGACTCATGTAGAAAACATTAAAGGTATATTATGTAATTAAGAGAGCCCACAGTGACACTGATTGTGCCTTGTATCCGCAATCTGACTGAGTGTATCATACTTCCCCCAACCATAAATTTACTATGTTCCTTCTGAACATGTTTTTCTAAAGAACAGGCATTGTCATTTGGAGTAACTAAGTAGCGAGCTAAGAGTACGTCTTTATAATAGTGATGCTGGTGTATCCCTATCGTCATGCCGTGGACAGTATTTCTATACACATACCATAAGGTAACCCTGTAACGTTACATCTAAGTTGCCTTTCTCTGTCTTTGCCTTGTTTAAGGTCTTCTTGCATAATTTGACCGCTTTCTCTGTAGCTTCATTCAACGTTGGGTGATAAGTCGATGTAAACCCATGTTTGATTTCATTATTACGCATGAAATCATCTATCTGTTGACTAGTTGTCAGATATAGAGACCGGAAGACCGAAACGCGTAAAAGTTTCCCTTAACAATTTAATAAATGCTGTCGATTTGCTAAAGGCTTCTAACGGTGCCTAGATGTTCATATGCAGCCTCGTGATGAACTTCGATGTATAAGGCCAAGATTAAGGTATTGCACGGGCCGGTGAGTCACTTTCGACCATGCATATTTCGCACTGTTGCCTGTCTGCTCCACATCGCCGTCGATGACCGCTCACCAAACATAACTGCGAACTAAAGACTTCATTTTTACTATGCCCATATGACTGACATGAAGTTATTTTGTTATCACCATTCTAAGTATATCCCCAAAATACTTCTACATATAACTCATTGCAGCTCATAAAGATAGGTTTAAGGTCCTCCTCCTTACAATGCGCTCTCCACCTGGAAATTGAAATATATCCTCCTCCTCCTTTTTGCGTGGCTGCCTCGATATTATAGCCATCTTTACTTATAGCCAAATTGTTTTGAACGAATTCAGGTACGTTACTTCTGTTTTACTATGACTATTTGTATGGCAGCCGTGATAATGCATCGGCTCCATTTTGACTGCTGATTACGCGAAACACACCCGCTGTTCTTCGACGAACAGGGTAGGGATCGCGCACGAAAGTATACCGGTCGCGTCCATGGTCGCACACACAGACTCACCGTCTTGCTTGTGAACCGACCGAGACCGTCCGGGAATACGCTACTGTATCTGGAACTAAGATACGTATAAATATTATTTTAAAAAAATAAATACAATTTATATTATACGTAGTTGAAAAATGCGATATACGAATACCTAAATTTTTCATCCCCTAGCGGTCGACAAGTGCTGTCTTAGCATTTCTTAAAATAAACAAATCTAACGTTTTAGTTACATCTCTCAGCTTGATTCTACCTAAAACATTAATTTGCTCGTCAGTGTAATATCGCAAAAATTGCTTCAATTCTAATAATCTAAGATATCTAAACAATTTCTTATAAGATTTATGGCTTTTATAATAAATCTCTCTAATGTTGTCTCATCTAATAACTTAATGTCATGTAATTGAATATTAAATGATGATAAATAAGACACAATAATCGACTTCACAGTTACGTACTTTATTGCAAACTGCATTAATAAGTAATTTTTATAGATATCTCTTCTTTAATAATTTTCCATACATTACTTTATACGTAGCTACGTTATTTCATATTTTGTGGATAAAACTTAATCGCTTGCAATGTGCGACATTCACGACTTCAAGAAGCTCTTTGTCCTATCTCGCGCAGGTCTCTTCAGTGATATACATATTTAGGATTAATTTCTGTTTTTCTATCTAGCTAAAAATCTAGCTCACAAAATATTTATCAACATGCCGTAAGATTAAAAAAATCAGATCGACCCATTGATTTTGTCGATACAATCAGCAAGGCTTTATTCCATTTTTTGTCAATGAAAACATGAAAACATACATGACAAAGTAATATGAAACATAATAAAATTTTACTAGCTGTGTTGTCGACCGGATGGAATTAGATTTGTGATAAAATGTTTCCATTTCTACCTGGATACCATAATAAATTAATTTGATATACTACGATATCAAATTCGATGTCATTTTCTCATTTCCACCTTGAACAATGAAAAATACCTAAATCGACACATTTGTTGGTACAACTCTAGTTCCATGGCGACTTAACGGTGTTGCAACTACAAAAATATAGTCAGATGTTGAAATGAGTAGATCATAACGCTTTTGTCACAGCAACATTATCGTAGGAACATACATATACTCTCTACTCTCTAGCGAGAGTTAGAGCGAGAGGTAGATACAGTTTCAATAGGGGACAGGAGAAATTCTCCTGTCCCCTATGAGAATGTTATATTATATTTCGATGGGGACAGGTTGGAGACAGGTAGGTGAGCAGTTATAGTACGGTCATTCTATTCTTTATGTCCATTGCATAAAGTTCATTTCCGAATAAACGATACAGAAAATGTATGGAATTGACACCTGTCAGAATGGAAATAATTCTACGAAAATATCCACCTCTTCAATAGGAACATTCCTCATTGTTTATGTTTATTCAATTGTTATTTTTATTTTTCTGATGAACATTTTTGACGGTAGGTGGCTCGCCGTCGCCTATAACACAAACAACACCACAGGAGCTGAAAGTGCCTTGCCGATCATAGTAGGCTTAGAAAGTGGGCTCTGGCATCCCTTACTCACTCATCGAAACACAGCAGCACACATGCTGTTGCCGCCAGACGGTCAGATCCAGACCAGAACCAAATATGAAAAGTACATTTCCAAAGTTAACCCCGCCTGGAATTGAACTCGGGACTTCTGACACCGAGTAGGCACCTTCACCACTCGACCGAAGAGTCGTCAAAACCTATTCAGGTCGAATGAGAAGGTGCTACTTTAGCTTTGAGATAAGCAAAATGTGAAAATCGGTAATACATTCTTAGAGTGACAAATGGAATTTATTAAAATGTTGGTACCTAAACATTAAATTTAAATGTAGATATAATTGTATAATTTATATAATCAATTAAATAAATAATGTAATAAAACAACAGACGAGTTCTCGAAAGGGGGCTACGAATTGCAAAATGCAGCGTGGGACGCCCTGCAGCCAGGTGGCCTGAAAGCAACGCAGGAAGCAGCTGGATGATGTAGGCCTACATCCATTCTGTTTCATTTGAATGTACCATTTATCTAAGTGGGAGTTTAGAATCTACCCAGGATTTGAAATCGCTATTGGAGAAGAGTTGGAATCAATGTTAAGTGAAAGATATTCCTTAAAGGGACAGAAAGAACCGAGAACTGTGGCTAGAGAACAAATAATGCATCTCTGCACGCAGCAGAGTGCGTCGACTACGTGGCCGATTCTACGGCTTCGCATTTGTCAAGGGCAAGATAACTCCATATCTCATTACACGGCCTGCAAGGACGATGTGCGAACTCAGTACTTCGCTTACTGGCAGACCAGAAATGTTTTGGTGGGAGAGTAAGCCCACCTGTCAGCCTGCCTGCCGACCTTATAACGACACCGGTTTAGTTTTTTTAAGCATCTTTACAATTTCTATACTAATATTTAACAATCGGTCTGTAATCTTCGAAACTTTTTTTTTTGGGCTGACGGTCCACTTGATGGTAGGTGGCTACCGTCGCCATAGGTGCTGAAAGTGCGCTACCGAATACAGCAGGATTAAGTACCTATAAGGGATTAGGAGGGGGATAGGAAAATGGGCTCTGCTATTACTCATCCGATTTAAAAAAAAAACATCCTGCTCAGAAAGAATTTCATAATGGACATAGATTGAAGTTTAGTATTGTATATTTTCGCGGTTATTGAAGTCATTTAAATTCCCTGTCGGCGTCGACTTTTTTTGTTTGTTTATGTTGACGAGCGCGTTGGATGGGTCTATGGTTCCCGGGTTCGATTCCCGGTAGGGTCAATTTTGGATGTGAGTACATTTGGCACAGAGTACTAAGGTTAAGCCAGTGTTCGAATGGTGAAGTTTCGTATCCCCGGAGTAAATAAATGAATATTTCACTGTTTTCATAATTAATTGTTTTGCCAGATCAATGTTATATGTCATACCTACTCATGATGACTTTGTAATCATCATGAGTACTTGGCAGTAGCATATGTCATCGATCGGAATAGTTGCCTCGGCAGAACCCGGTCCATACCCAACCACCTACCATCTCAAGGGCATGGAGACACCGAGGAGTTTTAGTGGGTAGGTACCAGTCCCTTCAGGACTGGGTGAGTCCCACATACCCCTACCGCCTAGCCAACGCTGATCTGTGAATGGATTTCTCCTCGCAAAAAAAGGGTCAATTTTGAAAATGAACTTTTCAAAGTTGGCTCTGGTCTGGATCTGGAAAGTAGTGGCAGGGCACACTTCGTTTCGCAGTCATTTGAGCAGCCCGCCTGACGGCAGTAACCACCTCATTACAGAAGACCATCGTAAATCTTCCCAATCCCTTAACCTTTTATCCTAGCGTAATCGGCAGCGCCTTGCAGCAGCTGTGGCGTTGCTTTTGTTATAGGCGACGATAGCCATTTACCATCAAGTGGACCGTCAGCCTGTTTGCCGACTTTAACATTAAAAAAAATTGGTAATTCTGAGAAACTGCTGAATAGGTATAATAAAAAAAAACTCAAATAAATAGTTATACGCGAGTAACATATAGCCATTACATTTTTTAACAGCCAACATTTGGTGAGCGTTGGATGAATGTTTAATATAATAATTATAAAAACACGTTCAAACCGCTAGGATTAGTTTGATCCCCAAGAAGGACAAGCACTACGCGAGTACTCGTATGGCCTTCATACCTATCGCCTAACTTTTAAAGGTTCGAAAAATGTGGCACCTTCAATGGTGAATTGTGTTGGCACCGATTCTGTCCCTCAATGGTGGAGTGTCCCATTAATCAATGTGATAAGTAATTTGTAGATATCAAGTTTTCATATTTTTGGAAGAAGGTTAATGAGGAAATTAAAAATGTGAAACGTCGAGGCTAATAAGGGTCGAGGCATACTGAAGCGTCAATCTAAAAATTGACATTGCATAGCACATCAATCGTATAACTTGACCTGTGGGGGGCAGGAAAGACGTCGCTTTTATATAACTTCACGTACGTACAAAATTATATAATATAATAATACATATTATAGACAAAAAGGATAGGTATCGCTTTAGAGGAGAGAATGTGTGTTTTCCTTTTCTTTGTAAGTCTATTTCAAGATTACTATTTTAGAATAGGTTTTAAAGATAAGTTTTCCATTGATGTTAATCGTTTCGTGTACTCACTTAGCTAAACGAAACGCCCAAAGGTTTATATTTATAAACTATAGGAAATTTTACTTAAAAAATGGAATTTTCTTTCTACCGGTTCGGAAAACTCCTCCTAGTTGCTCTTTTTATTACCGAAATTTTGTTAGCAATTTACTTTTAAATTAAGTTTCAATTGTTGAAATTACTTTATTCATCCCTAGACAGGACGATCGACTCGCAACTGCCTCGCAAATATCGCACCAGAACCCACTTACCTAGTCGTTTAAAAGTGAACAACCACAGCCTCCGCATCATGAGGTCGGTGGCCACGACGCCATGGTCTCCGGGCCTTAATCCACTATCCCACCGAACGTTAGATTAGAAGGACTCAGAACACTGTCAGATAATAGTCTATGACGTGGGCGACGTAGAAGAGGAGGCAGGTCGCGATGTACATGAAGATGAGTATTTGCACCAACATGGTCGCGGCCAGTTCGCTAGCGGTGGCTCCTGTCACTGCTCTACATTTCGCTTTGCCCGCAAGGAAGCCACACAAGGAAGGTTAATGTCAAATGTCGCATTATGCATACTCACTGTCATGTGTCATCTCTAGTGGTTCGTAAGAGTTAGAGAGAGTCAGCACTATTGTAAGGCAAGTGTTTACGTGTGTTATGTAAAACATTTGAATTTCAAATAACGTCGATCGGCTAATTACGTGTAGGTGAACACTTTTATGTCTTTGAAGTAAAATTTCGCTTGAACGCTCTAATTTCTGGAACTAGTGGAGTTTATTCACTGCCGCTTTGGATGACGCATTTAAGCTCCTGGAATGGCAATGCTTCAACATTAACGACGAGCATCGCTCACCTTCGGTTTGCCGACGATATTGTGGTCCTGGAGAAGTCGATACGATGCTCGATGGCCTCAACCGGATTTCCTAAAGGGTGAGCCTTAAGGAGATTATGGACAAGACGAAAGTTATGTCTAATGTCCACGTTGTGCCCACCCCAGTAATAATGAGTACTTTTACTTGGGACAAACAGTCCAATTAGGTAGAATCAACTTCGAGAAGAAGGTCAATCGTCGAATCCAGCTCGGATGGGCAGCGTTTGAGAAGCTCGGACACATATTATCTTTAAGTTCGAAATTCGTCAGTGCCTTAAAATGAAAACTCAACGTTCGCTCAACGAGCTATGGAGAGGACTATGTTCGGGGTTACACAGCGAGATCGAAACAGGAATGAGGAGATCTGTAGACGAACGAAAATTGCTTGCAGAACCCGGTGGATTTAGTATGTTGAAGTGGTAGCCGGCAGTTAAGGTGATGAGTAAGTAATTCGATTTTTTTATTTTTATTAAAGCAACCCTTTTATTTCATTATTACTATATAAATAGTTATTACAAGTAGATAGGCGAGTAATACCAACCAAATGCTAGTCTTATCGGCAGAAGGGAAATTATTTTTGTTTTGTTCCCCTCAGCATTGGGGTGCTTTTTGGATCCCTCAGAACGCCCCCAAAATCAGAAATATCACGACCGAGTATGAGAATTTCCATGACTCCATGACCTATCAAAGTTAGTTCGAAAGATTTGAATGACTGATTGTCATTAAAATGTGATCAATCTCAATGAATTGGCTTTAAAGTGAATTAAATTGGAGTTGATTAGGATTGATTAATCACCGGGTCATTTCTACGCCTATTATTTTTCCATTTTCCATATTTACCTGCTTAACTGTTCTGCATTCAAAAGTGTTCTAAATATAATATATTTGTTATGCATTGTGATATTGTTTATGCAAACGTTAATCATTCTTTTTGTCGTTTATTACCTTTTTCCTTCGCAAAAGGGCAAAAATTTATCATAAAAATCATAAAGCAATTCGTCAAAAAATATTTTTCTGTTCATAACCGTTTTTCGATTTGATGTTTTTAAATATTGTAGAGAATAGAAGCACTGAAAGCAATATTTAGAGCGTCATGGGTGTCACGGGAGACCCCGTAAATACATTGTTTCAACTTATATGAAACATTAGTTTACCTACAAAATTGAAAAAAAAAAACAAGGCCAAAGAAAAGTAAGATGTTCATGAATTTTACACATAAAACATAGTGAGAAATCCCTCTTTCCGTCGATGCAAACAACTTTCCGAAATTAGCTCGTTCATATAGACAGGTCTGTTATTGTTCAACCATTTATATTTCAACCAAAAACTGAAACTTATTTGCGATAGAGTGTCATCAATTAGCGATTCAAAATGCTCATAATAGGGGATCGGACAGTAATCAGATTAAAATCTAAAATGTACTTAGAAAGAAAATATATAATTTTTTACGATTAATTATCCAATAATAATTTAATATAATTCATTTAAATATTTTTAAATGAAGAAATAAAATTTTATTATTTACAATATTTTTAATCTATACTGAAACACCAATCACAGTGCGTGACGTCATTTGTGGGCAATCATTGTCTTATGCCAATGCAGCTGTTTTGTTACGATATGACCACAAATGACGTTACGCGCTCTCAGATGAACTATCGTGGCGTTTTGGCGGCATTTTCAAACAAACTATATTAAACATGATTTTGAGTACCTAAAAGGCTATAAATAAATAAAATAGTATTTTTTATGGGAATAAATATCCATGAAGATTAATTTAAAACACTTTCTGAAAATTTGTCCGATCCCCTATTGCGGCCACTTAGTTTCATATTATGACAATTGGTTACTTATTTTCTACCCTATATTTAAAATTGAAATCGCCATAACGTAATTGTACAAAGTCGAATTTTAAATATTTTTCAAATGTAAAATTTCGACACTCCTCTGTGTTTGTAAAAAACAGCTCCATTTGTAAATGTAACATACATTTAAATCCAAGAATGAAAAAGTATCTCGCAGTCGCCCCAAGTCGAAAATGGAGATAGACATTGTTATGAATTGTAGATTCCGTGCGTGGTAAGTGGTAAGTAAGTATTTAAGGTAAGTAAAGTAATACTATAGCTGAGCCCGCAACTATAGCGCGTAACTTTTTTGTTTGTAAACCGATTGGAATGAAATAAACACTAAATTTTAAGGGAAGCTTGCTACGATACATCAGTGAAAACCGCATTCAATTAAGCCGATCTGATATTAGCGTGCACAAACGCACAGACAAACAGACAGACAAATCGACAAACAACAAACAGACAAAAATTCTAAAAACTATTTTTTTGACAATTTTCTTATAAATTGTTTTCTTGAAAAAATATTCAATGTACAGACATGGTTTGTTTACGATTTTATTATCTATATGTATATAGATGTTGGATAGACTAAAAAATATCTATTACTTTGAAATACTTAAATGTCACTTCGATCATAAAATATTCAGATCTCTGCTGTAAACTCGTAATCCACATAATATAACCAAAATAAGCTAATTCATTGTTTGTTTTAATGGGCATGAGATCATGCCGCCTTCCTCTTTCTTCTATCGGACATGCAGACGCACGGCTGGTTACCATCCCTTGTCTAAATCCCTCTAATTCAGTCAGAAACCTCTTTTCAAAAAAAACCTCTTTTTCACTAAATATATATCAAAGTACCTACATAATAACAAAAAAACATTTTAAAATTTTTGTCTGTCTGTCTGTCACCTACAAGATGGCAAAAAGTCTTCGAACAAAATGGCACATATATGCTGTAATTAAATGTAAATAAACTTAAAAAAAAAATGTTTTCTCCAACGTATTATACCTAATATACATAAGCAGCATTGTTTAGAACCGCGCGCTTAAAATTCTTTAAAATCACCTTAAAATTACATATTTATATAATAATTACTAAACAATTATAATCTGTGATTTGATTACCGTTAAATTTGGGACCATCGATGACAGTAGCATCAGGGACGGCGGCTATGCTGTCGATGGTCTCAACGGTGTCGCTATTGGGGACACGGTGCAGGGGCAGATCGACTCCCGCCTCCGCCGCGGAGTCTCCAGGCCACGCCATCTCGCGTCCGACACATCACTTCACGGACACCATCGTCATATCATCCCAATCCTTTTTCGGTATAGTCGCACCAAGCACCAATACATTACTTATTATTTATAATCACAATGTCTGTCTTTGTCTTACTCCGTCTTTCATTATTCGCGGATTTAGTCGGACCTTTTTTTATACAAAGAGGGATTCAAACTAACCCAGTGGTTATCGATGTAAAACAATCCTTATTGCCACTGAGCCTAAAGTTCTTTGTTAAAACGCTCCGTCCCCGTATATCATAAGTGCCGCTATGTTCTTTAAAAACTTTCTTATCTAATCGGTACAGTTATGTTTGACTAAAATATTTTCATAATCTCTCATTAAGTTGATTTTAGAACCTTTAAACGCATTCTCTATAAAATGGCAACCCAACGCAGTTACATTGTGAAAGTAAATATTTGACGAAGGTTTTTCAATTTTCATGGATGTTGGGAAATAGTTATAAAAGCACATTAATTCTTATAAAAGCACACCAGGGATTAATTAATAGCTGCTAGGTATCATTTTCCTCTCCTTCATATGCTTCTCAGAAAGATAAAATAACTAATTTCACGATTGAAGGTTAGAACAAACTGCAAACTAGAGAAAACGATAAAAGTATAGCTCGGTCCCTTACGAATGGCTGCTTTATTCGCAAACGATATTTGATATATCGTACGATATTTGATACATCGTAATTACATTAGAACATGCGATAATATGATGTTGATTTGTATTTATGTCAACAAATAAAATTAAAAGAGGGGCTAAAATTCCCCCTTCGTTTCCCACTGAATCGTTAAAGTGAAGGTAACTGTCACTCTAATAAAGCCTACGCTAACAGCGTAATATTATTTATTTAAGCACACGCGATATTTTCACTAGGCGACGCGGTTATAAACCGGCGAGGGTTCTACGTGTACCGAGTTTAGTTATCAACTGAAGAAGTTCTCATGCAGATAGTGAGCGGCAATAAATTGATAGATAAGATTATGCTGGGACGCCGTATACACTATTAAATGTCCCAGCGCCGCTGAGTGGTCGCCCTCGGGCGCTTCGGGCCTGTACGAGGTGCGGAGGCAGGTGTGGTGCAAACGTAATGCCAATGACGTCATACGTGTCTAGGGTGACCATCGCTCGAGGCAAAGGGGGACTGGTTTCCGCAGCAGATATTGGTATTAATGGTGCGGGTGACCTTTTGCGTTATTCGTATACATTTACACGGTAGAAATCATTTTAGCGTCGATGGAGAATTGCGATATCCACGCACCTATTACTCATCGTAATACTACACTTATCTGCAGTTTCATCATTAACATCTCGTCTTAGCCACTGCTGTGGACATAGGCCCTTTCAATAATTTTTTAATCGGACCGGTCAGAAGCAGCTCGAATCCAGCGTCAACCTTCGGCCATCTTATGGGTGCCAGTTCGATTTAGCAGAGTGACCCCAAACTAAAATTCTCTCCATACCTCGGTGATCCTTGACGACTTTTCGGCACAATATGTCAACACTGGTTATGACATGTCATGGGGTCTAAACTCGGCAGTTTAGGCAATATTTATTAATAAAAAAACCTAATATAATCTAAAGATTAATTTCAAAAGTACATTAAAATCTTTATGGAAGCGACGACCCTCTCGTTAAAACACTTTGGAACTAATATATTATATAATCAATGATTTGGCCCCCTGACAGAACTTTTATTCATGAATTCTAAATACCTACTTACGCCCGTTATGAATTAAAAAAAAAGCAATAACAAAAAGCTACGCTTTAAGGTAATTATCAATTGATTATTATTTAAATAATAGCAAGTAAATAAAAAAATGCTAGTATTAATTAGAAATATGAACCAAAATCTTATCTGATTTACAAATTCTTAAGATTGATGTTACACCACCTTTGTGATACGTTTACGTTGTGTTCAGACATAATCAATCTTTATACCAGCCCTGGATTTATCAATAGGCCGTATAGGCCGCGGCCTATGGGCGGCAACGGCCTAGGGGCGGCAGCGGCCTAGGGGCGGCTGATTTTAGATGATTTTTACACGCTTTCGGAAGCCATCAAATTCTTGTGCGATAATAAATGCAATAATAATAATAATAACCTAATAAAGGCCTAGGTATCTACCTAGGCCACGAGGAAGAGGCGGCACAAAGTGAAGGGGCTTATACTGCTTTATACATATATAGGTAAATTGGATGTGTGTATGTTTCCCTATACTATATGGACTCCAAAACGGCTGAATCAATTTTGTTGAAATTTTCATGCAATCTTCAGATTAGCCCACCGGGTGATCCTGTGAAGTTTAGTAGCGATCGAATTATTATCAAATTTTTTTTCCTTTTAAAAATATTCAATGCCTGTCAAAAATACATGAGCATTAAAGACTGAAAAAATGGTTTAACACCTATTATAACAGAATTCAAATTAAAGAGACAATTTCCAGAAATGAATTACTTGGCACCCTTAGGCCGGGATTGAAGCGTGCCGGTTATATTAGCTTGAACCTACGACTATTGAAGTAGGTTCGGCATAGCCCAGCGAATTAGACAATGACTTAGGCTAGGGCAGCATAGGATAGAACTAAACTTTTATTAGATCACAAAATTGTGGTTATTGTGCGGATTACAAAGCTCACTGATGGATCTTATTAATCTGTCTTATTAATCTATCTTATTAATCTGTGTTATTAATATTTATGTAAGTTTATGATGACCTTACTATGATTTTTACCACCCACATTGTTTTATTTTTCATATTTGATTTTTCTTACCCTAAGGTTGCCTGGAAGAAATCGCTATAAAGCGATAAGGCCGTCTTTTGTACTGTTACTTGTTGTTTCTTTCTTTCTTTTTTATGTTTACAGTACAAATAAAGAGTTTTAATAATAATAATAATAATGGATGGTCACTGCGATTGCTTTGAATGAAAGTTAAAGCTAGGAATGACATCGTGTCGCGGTCACTCCCCGGTTTTACGAGGCTTTTTTGTGATTAACGGTAATCCAGGTTAACCGTGTTTGTCAAAGTCCATTAATTAAAGGTGCCAAGAAAACATGATTTATATCTACATTTTTGCTCGTTTCTTTGCATCCTAACTAATTTCTTTATTATGCTTTTGCGTCTTAGCTACTCAAACGATCATCATGAAATTTTGCATACACGTTGTCAGATTCTTGTAAATAGGGTACCTTTCATCCAGGAAAAAGTAATGTTCCCGAGGAATCATCTAATTCAAGACCTGACGAAAATATATGAGCAATAAAGATTGAATAGAAAAAGCTTGAGAGCTCGGCGACTTTTTATTCCCTTTTCATTTTTACCCTATCAATTATTCTATGAAATTAAATAATAATAAAGAAGATAGGACAATTGTAGTCGCTCTAATGGCGAAAGAAGCATCGTGGGCTTCCATAGTGCACTACAAACGCATCACAATGACCAAACAGGCTGACATCCAGCGCTCGAGCGTCGCTAACTAGGGCAGGGAGTGTTACATTAATTTATGATTCATTTCTTTTTTAACTTTAAGCGCTTTTTTAACTAAAGTTGTGAAAATCAGATATAAAAGTGAAAATTTGAAACCAAAGAAACATGAAAGGGGAATGTATGTACATAACTATACCGGTTTGTTAGGGTAGGTGGCATATCAGCACGCGGCTATCTTCAGAACATCCCTATGAATTTGTATTAAATACATTAAAATATATTACGTGTTTATTAGTAGACAATAAAATATTGTATAGTTTGTACAATAACAATTTCAGATGAGAATATTTTCTCGTTTCATACTTTTTAGTAGTCGGGTTTTAGTTTTTAAACTTACTTTTTATTTAAATTATTTTGGGGTTATTCATTTCTTGATAAAGCACTTATTTACAGAGCCGTTTTAATTTTTTTTTTATTGTTTTACATGAGCCTAGGTAACATACCAAATTTACACATAGGTTTATTATGCTTTGAAATTTTGAAGACTTCTCAACCTTTCCAATTCCTCGAGAGATCGTGATTCGTGGGGAATTTTCAGCGATTTATTATGATCCAAGGAACAAATAAATAATCCATCTAAAGACCCGAGTCTGCTGAGGGCCACATATAGGTCTTAGTGAATAGTGATTTCCCTCAATCAATTGGTACCGCTTTATCAACTTGTGCCCAAGTAAGAATTAACGCCGACATTTTGCGTTGGATTTTTCCCAATTATCAAGTGGCTGCATATAAATATATAAATATGCTAATAATTTGATACCCAACAAGGTATCAAATTATTAAAAAAATTTTTACCTTTTTTAATTCATAGAATTTTTCACATATCCTACAACCAGAGGATGATCAAGACAAATTATTATAAGTAGTTTTGAAGTTATAAGAATCCTTTTTGCCTCGCCATACTCGGGTAGAATGTGGCATTTCACGGTTATTTATTAAGAATAGTTAGAAATTAAGGTTTAATTTGTTATCTTAGATATTTGACAATATTACATGGCAAAGCGCTGCTTTCTTCTTGATATCGAGGAGCTGACCATCGACGTCGTCAGTTATTAGGAAACAATAAATATACATAATGCATCAATTGACTGTAACGGTCTTCAATGAACGAGTATTACTAGGAATCGTACCCGACACATCATTGGAATAAAACAAAATTCCAAGGAGCATGTTGTCGGAGAATAATTCTTTCAAACTAAATAAAATACGCGGAATTCAAAAAGATAGTTTTAAATTTATTTTCTTTTTGAAATAGTCGGTAACACTTTTAAATTCTATTATTTAAAGTATTAAAAACCTATTAAGATTTTTGTCACTATCATATTAATGAACTACACGCTTAGATACCTATAGTTAGGTATGTTCAACATTTTCGTACTAAACAAAATAAAGTTACAATGTGATGTCTGTCTGTCTGTGCGGCGACTCGGCGAGTACTTATTAACTTCAAAACAAATCTAGATGCGATTTTCACTATCATTTAAAAACTATTTTGAAGTTTTACGTTGGCCTTCTGTAAACCAAGTGCGAACCACTAGTAGGTACTTCCTTCACATAGAAGTATTTTTATGACATATGTACATTGAAGGTGTAAGAAAAAGTCTACTTTATAATGTGGTGTGGGATGGATTTGTGTAGAGCCTTGAAGCCTATGTATTCAATAGTATCATGTATTTCAATAGGGCATTGAGGCAAGGAATATTGACGAAATTGTGACTCGTTAAATTGAACCAGTGATGCATTAAAACTGCGGCAGCGTTTGGAGTCCCCGTACTAATTGATTTCGTTCCGACGTGTCGTCGATTTTGGTTCCATGTTAGAGCCTCAATAATTCAACGATAAAATTGACCAGCTATCACTCCAAAAAAATTCTAATCATTACGAGAAATTAGCCTTCGTTACCTAATTTCGGTTTAAATATAAGTTGGCAACTTATTATATATAGAAGTATATACATTGACATATAAAATATTTAACATATACGAATCAGCATTTTTGTAAAAAAAAACTATCGTGTGATTTTCTAGTTTCAAAACCAAACAAAAAGAAAATTCGTGTGAGTAAAAGTGTCAACAATTTTACGGTGACCTTTGATCATTAATAATAATGTTTGTTTACTAGTCGTTCGATTTTCGTTTATGGAAGACACATTAGACAGTATACTGTTACTTCCTCAGAGTCTTCATTCAAAAGCTAATGTTTAACAAAACTACAGTTACCTATATACGTAGGTAACTGTATATAAGTGAGTATATTTATCTTTTACGCAAAAATTAGTGAACGGATTTTAAATAAAATGCAGATTAAAGATTAAAACTGCAAAGTGCATTCGATATTTAAAAATAAATGCATCGATCAATGTCGGGCAATAGTTATTAATTCAAATCAATCTCTGTCGCGAGAATAATTTAATTTCGATATAATACCTCGTTTGTTAACGAAATAAATAAATTAATGTACAATTTTTAACTAATTTGTTGGAAATGGGTTACTATTTAGTAAATGACGAAGTTTAAGTGTACGGTGCGACTAAACGGAGGTTTTGGGGTTGGAAGTGATCGCGTTTACCGGTGTAAAATCACAAATAAGTTTGGAGTGAACGTAAAGTTTAAATGAGTAGACCGACCGGGCGCAGATGTGCGGCGACCGCGCGCCTTCGACGGACACTGCCGCGCTTTTACTATTTTCCGGGAAAATTAACCGATTCATGTCTTCACTGACTACACTCGCCGATAGGCTGTGTAGGTTGACCGATTTTATTTGTCTCAGATATAAAACATAGAACATTTTACTGCCATCCGTTGTTTTAAGTTCCAAGTTAACTATTGGTAGATAACTTTTTTATGTTATGATCGGCAGACAGGCTGACGGTCCACTTGATGGTAGGTGACCCTTTAACACTAGCAAAGCCAAAGCTGCTGCGAGTGCACTGCCGACTACAGTAGGACAAAGGATAAGGGATTAGGATAGGGTATAGGGAAATGGACTCTGGCATCCCTTACTCACTCACCGAAACACAACAGCACACGTGCTGTTATTTCACGGTGATCTTCTGTAAGCGGGTGGTTACTGCCGCCAGACGGGCCGCTCAAAATGACTGCGAAACGCAGTATGCCCTGCTTTCCAGATCCAGATCAGAGCCAAATTTGAAAAGTCAATTTTCCAAAGTTAACCCTGCCGCGGGAATCGAACCCGGGAACCCTAAAACAGAGCGTTAAGGCGAACATCCAACTGGCTCGTCAAATATCTTTTAAAATCTATACTATACTAATATTTTAAAGAGGCAAAGTATGTAGGGGTAATATTCGAATCTACTCATCCGATTTAAAAAAATATTTTAGCAATAGTTAGAATAGAATTTCAGACGTAGCCTAGATATCATCCCCTAAAATTAAAAGCCTTTGAATTTGCAAAGTAAGTCGACGGAAAAACGGTCAAACCAAAAAGGTTCTTTCGAACGCTGCTTTAACGGTGAGAGATATGTGATTGATTTCAAAAAAAACAGAGTCTTGACAAAAAAGTCAGAGACAGCATATCTTTAACTTTTATATTTAAGCTACAAATAATACTGTTTGAAAATAAATAAAAAAATCGTTAGGTAATGTTTATTGGCCATATTAGCATCAATTATGAATCCTTATCAAAATCGGCAAGTTTATGGTCACCAGTAATTAATACACGTGATTTTTGCTTTTTACTGCATATGTTTTGGAGGTATGGTTAAAGAGATATAATATGTAAACGACCGAGAAACAATCTGAATTTCACGCGGACGAATACGCGGGCACAGTTAGAAAACAATATTTTAACTATTTCTTGGACAATATCTAACAAAAAAAAAAAACAATTTTCTGCTGCTATATTAGTACCTATGTTCTATAAATAAATCTTTAGTATATAACCTAAATTCATATAGAGCAGTTATGTATAACATAAAGTACTCGTAAAAGGAGTACAAATGTATATTATTTAATGAATTCATATATGGTATTATCCTGGAAAAATGTTAGGTTCCCGAGGGGTCGTCTAAACAGCGATAAAGATGTCAGGCGTAACAACGAGTACCTAATCCACAAAGTACGATCAAATGTTGAAAGATCGCCGCCGCACGGCCGGTATAAAAAAAGCCTTATGCGACCGAGTGTCCTTCGCTGTTCCAATCGATAAATAATCAAAGCCTCCCCTCTGAATAACGGTTACATTTCCCCTGCAATTTTTATTTTTTCACTAACACCATGTTATTTGAAATATGAAAAATTTGTTCACGGAAGCCGTTTAAAATTAGTTGGAAAACGATTTATTTCGGTAACATACTATTATCAACACTATTAGAGATATTAATAGCGGCAATTATATCAATAGATACGTCAATCGAAATAGACATTTTCGTGTATTCCGTAGTCATAAAGAGTAAAGACAGAGACAGTCCGTAAGACTATGAATGATGGAGGCCAGTGCTCATCCTCTGTCGTCGGTACTTCTGATCAATTGCCATCCTTTGACATTTTCACTTGTCCTTTCTTATATATTTCAGCATATATCTTTGTATTTAGCCAATGTGTCTTCAATGTTTCTTGTTATTAGTTTAAATCTATTCGATTTGAGCTTAAATCCGACTCAAACTCTTATAAACAGCTTATACATAATACATTTTATTATATTTTGTTCGCAAGAATAACCCACACATTTGAACCAAATATACCATCACTCGAAACATATCAAATGAATATAAAATTCAGGGTATTTTCAATAATAGTTTTTTTAAAAATTAAACATTTAATAAAGTTAATTAAAGCAGTAAATTTAGGTACTATTTAATAAAATCGAAGCAATGACACAGTCTTCAAATGACTTCGATGACTTAATATGGCATGAAAGTGAAGAGCGTGTAATTTGAATAGACGAAGGCTGCGGGTGTGTGCGATCGGAAGCGGAAGTGTAATGGGCGCGGGACAGCGGTAGCGATTTCCTCACTTCCGCCGACGCCAGCGCCATTGTCTTCAAACATTCGTTTATTACTTTCGCCGTTAACGACCATTATCGCCGATAGCGACTGACACACTTCTACAACTTCACCTGGTGGCTCCTGAGTTATTTTGTTATTATTGAGATTTATGGGATGGATTTCCAGTTCGCTCGTGAGGTTAGTATTTGAAAACTTATGTTCAAAGCATCATTTATTTAATTCAATTTTAACTAGCGTTAAAAATTACTATTATTATTATTATTACACAGAATTCTCTACAATGAAACCACCCTGCGATAAATATGTAATTCCCTTTTACTCACAAGGAAAGACCTAAAAATAAGGACATATCTTATTAGGACCTGCCCGAGCACGGTTCGAAGCTCTACACAATTTTATTTCTAAATTGAAATTGTCTTTTAATTTGAAATAAATTCTTTCTAAAAATGTGTAACTAATAGAATGTTTCTAATAAATCATATGAAATTATTCATTACTAGCTTTTGCCCGTGTGTTCGTCCGCGTATCTTTAGAAATTATCACTCGCTGATAATGTATCTTTCTATAATTATGTGAAAGAATTTTTAAAATCGGTCATTTTAAAATTGTTGAGTTCATTCATTACAAACATACATACAAATATTTTGTCTTTATAATATTAGTATAGATTTAAAGTATTACGTCACAATGTTACAATAAAAAATACAAGTGATTTTCCATTAAATTACACTAATCTGAATTTATTAGAAGTATATAATTTTAAATTTGTTGGAGCCAAGCTCGTTTTAAGTATTCACAGAGAGTAACTCGCCGGCATATTGAATCAGTGTCACCTTGACAAACCTACGCACCTATTTTTAACATTCAAGAGAACTCGTTCTACCAACGACCCCCATTTACTGTAATAACATGATTATTATTGCGTCATCGCCGTAGGGGACAATGCTGACGATCCCTTCGCCACGCGCTACGGACGACGACGTAGCGTTCGTTCGTAGCAGTCTACTGTACTTTTTCTCTCATCTACTAATAGCTAAAACGTTATTTTTTAACTTTTAAAAGGCATATTAACAACAGTCTTAGGAACATAAGCATATATATAATTTATATCTTTATTTTTATGTTTTACCCCCCGGCTTCGCCCGGCGTGCAATTTTTATATATATGAACATTCCCCGTTTATCCCTCTTTCCATTAGTGAAAACCGAATTAAAATCGGTCTACCAGTTCAAGCGTGATGCCGTGACCGAGAGAAATGGGGATTCATTTTTATATATAGAGATTAGGTTATCACACACAGAGAGAGTAAGATAGTAAGATAGAAATAAGTATAAGACTTGTTATTTTAGATTTTCTAATTTCTATGAGTAACTTTTTCCTAATTTTTTTGATTATGTACTTGTATTAATGTATTGTGTGATATATAAAATAAAGGATTGGTCAGAGAAGTGGAAAAGTGAGGAGGAGGCGCGAGGTGTGTCCGACCACATTTTTCCATTAGCTTTATTAGCTCAGATTATATTAAATCATGTCTAGCGAACATAAATGTTACAATTTATATGAAGTACACCTTCCGCGGGGTTCGCTTCAGCGTAGCGTGTATGGCGTATGAATAAATATAGTATGGTGACTGCTAATAGTGAACCGCAACCTGTATAGCAAGTGTTCATGCTTCCTTTTTAAGAAGCGATTCCTTTTCTCCAAAATAAACAAATACATACAACGATTTTATATCAAGGCTCTTATGTCAATGTTGCCAGAATATTTATATATCGTCAAACGCAATAGCGGTTCGAAAACCTTTCAATGGGGAAAAAACCAGTAAAAAACTTTTAAGTAAATCTTCAATCAACGAAAAATATATACTAAATCGGCATCATTGTTTGTAAGATCATTTACTTATACCATAGCACATATTGTTAAAAATAGTTGCTGTGCATCGCTGGGTACCTAACTTAAATTAAAATTGTCGAAGTGACTAATTTCTTTTTAATTCTATCAACATTCTTATGTATCTACTGTGAAAATGTAGGTAAATGTGCTCTAATAAATAGGTAGCACTTCACGGAAAACTATCTTGAAATAATAATAATAATTATAAATTAATTTGCAAAAAATAATTGCATCTGTGTGAATTTCCTAAACCTTTTGACCGATGGTTGATGTATGTTTAGTGTTTGTATATCACAGATTAATAGTTTAAAATAACACCTATATGGTTTCTTGACAGATTTGCCCGAAGCGATTGTGACAGAAATTTAACCTTAACTTTTTGACAAACGCGATAACTTAATCGGTTTAAGTAACCGATATTTGTAACAAATATTGTAAGAAGAGCAATTATATTTTGTAAAATTTAATGTATAGGTATTTGTAATAAGAAAAAGAAAATCGGTGATAATAGAACCTGGAATATAGACATAGTGTGATAATAAAGAGGATTGTTTGAGGCGTACGCGGGAATCATGAGTTTTTAAATGTCAGTGAATATCAAGGACGGTTGGAGCGACAATAAAAGTGCAGCCGGCGTTTTTATTGTTTGCTTTAAAGGGCATTCGCGAAAATACTTACATCACCCCTATATTTTAGGCATAATTTAGTGATTTGGGTAGCACGTTCAGCACAGTAGAGCCGACCTTTTTCAGTAGGCTTCCACGAGTGAACCGCAGCAGGAAAAATAGCTTAATTGCAAAATTAATTTATGATACCACCCCGGAATTGTTGACAATGTCTCGACCGACAGTCGGAAGCTTTTAACGCCATCTATGACAACCATATCCATTATAATACCGCGTTCGCAAAAATATTTTAATAGGCTATTATGTCTTTTATGATAAAGTTAGGCGCGCTGACGGCCCATCCGATCATAGATAGCTGGCAAATGCGATGCTCTCCTATCCCAAAGCTCTGCAGACCGATCTTATCGATCTTCGAAAAATTGTTGGTCATCATTTCTAGTCAAATAATTATTCATAATTTAAATATCCATCTTTTCGTTATATTTTAACTTAAGGTGGAGACAAACGCTTAATACAAAAATATCCATTGTTTAACGAAGATGTTACAAGAAATAGACAAGACAATTGCTTTGAAAAAAATATATATTATACTTAAACACGTGAAGAACCAATTGTATTAATTAGAATTTTCGTTAAAGTAATAGAAACTCCACAAAAAAAGTTAGAACACAAGAAGAATTTGACTTTTATTGAAAATTCTCTCGAAAACGGCTTATTGCGCGCATATGAATCCTTTACCTATTAATAAGTTAATGTCAATTTAAAAAATTGTATTAATATTTTTTTTGCGTATTGTTGTAATGGTAAAAACAAAAAAAACACCATTTCTAGGCCGTTGAATTGTCTCCGCCGCCAGCGAGTTCTATTGTAAATGTCATTTGCCTATGTGAAGCCCTTAATCTATGCATATAATAAAATCTTAAACGAGCCGTGTTTATCAAAAAAAAAAACAATTTATACACGTTTTACTTATTGTTTATGTAACCGAGATCAAAAAAATAGTTTTTAAATTTTTTTCTGTTTATCTGTGCGTTGTAGAAATGGCTTAACCGATTTGAATGCGGTTTTCATTGATGTATTGTTCCCATAACATTTAGTGTTTGTTTCATTCCAATCGGTTTAAAAATAAAAAAGTTACGCGCTCTACCGAATACCACGCGTACGAAGTTGCGGGCTCAGCTAGTACCTAAATATACTTAAATTTTTCTAAAGTTTCGGTTAAGTTACGCATAACATCGATGGAATCCAATTGCACATTCCCATAGCCTAAATAAATAAAAATAACAAAACCATCGAAATATATACCTACTTGTACCTACTAATGACAATTCAAGATTGTTTAGTTTTTACAATTATTAAAAGTATCGCTTTCCGGAAGCCAAGTTTACCTTGTGAAACACACAAAACAAATCACCTTGAAGGTTGATTTTTGATGGAAGTCAATTTGTCGACGTCAAAAAGCGAGGAATAATCAACAGCGACAATTTCAATTAGAGGCATCATCAGCTGTGTCCATAAATCAAACCGACCAAGGATAGCATCCATTTGCCAATCAATTGTATGGCTTGGCCGCCACGTATACAAATTCTCTATTCCAATCTTATTCGAAGCTGAATTAGGCAGCCTATTTAGCCTCAGTAACGTGAAATAACAGCACGTGTGCTGTTGCGTTTCGGTCAGTGAGTTGGGACGCCAGAATCCATCTTTAACTCCTTAGGTCTATAAGCCTGTGCTTAAATACATACTTAGTTTTGGTATTTGTTTACTCATTTTCCTGTGATTCCTGATAATTTGCCTGAAAGTTTTTCCAGGACAATATTGATAAACAAGGATTACGAATACAATCTTTCGAATCACGAGGAGTTACTGTAATTTAGTAAAATTCGAAGATGGAAGATCTTCTAACTTTTTCCCGACTTACGATTGACTTCTCCAATTGTACTCTTATTTAGAATTTTATTCGCACCATTAGGAGCAGAGAATAAATGAAATCGAGAATGAAATAAAAAGGTGTTTGTATTTACATGAGTGGAGCAGCAACTTTGTAACGCAGTATTGAATCCATTTGGCGAGCCGATGCGCGAGCCGAAACACAGAGCCGATGCCGAACCTCAGCACTTGGACTCTTGGGACGTATTCTGTAAATCCACTTCTCTTAGTTCTCTTTTCTTTATGGCTGTCATTTATTAGTCGACTTCCATAAATTCCTATAGTAACATTCGGAATGCGAAACCGTTTAGCTATATACACATTCCCCATGGAATTATTCGAATCGATTGCTCATTCGTTTCCATGGGCGGATCGTGAATTTGTGGGGCCCTGAACTGAACTCGACTAATAGCCATTTTGTCAAAAAACGGTTTTCGATAGTGATGAAAACGATAGTTTGAAATTATAGGGGGCTGGGGGCCCTTTGTATCCACGGGGCCCTGGGCTACAGCCCAAAAAGCCCTTGTAGATCCGCCCCTATTCGTTTCTGTTGATTTTTTTTCTTTGGAAAGCTTAATGCATAGGTACTTATTTTTACAAATGAATCATTAATTACAAACTATTACCTACTCACTGAACAAATAATCTTTTAATCTTACTCAAAAAAAGGAAACCAGAAATTTTTCGGTATTGCTGCGTGATTTTACACGAGTTCCTGGAAAAATGTTATCAGTATCGTCCGATTGGAGCCACGAATAAGGCAAAAAAATAGTAACAAAAACTGTTTTGATGTAGTTATAAAGACGCACTCACCGCGCTGGCCGAGGTCTTCATAGTGGATTCTGTTCATCTGCAGTCGACCAGGAACCATTTATATAGTTTTATTTGTAACATTACGTGTCGCCAGTTGCACACAACACGCACCAAGCTAGTAAACAGAGTCCAACTGTCAGCGGACTTATCTGCAGCGATAGTGAGGCCGACGGGCTGTCTCTTATCTAGCTTCATTATTATTTGTTTAATGATACTTTGGTATCTCCAGTACATACGCGCGGATAATGGTGGAATCCTCAATCATTGGGACAATAGGGAATATGCATATTTTTATACGATATATCGTTATGTAACGGTAAAGAAATATTCAGCGCTGAAAAACTAAAATTTAGTAAAAAAAATATTAAAGTTAACTAACAGCTGGTGACACTTTAAGCACCAGGCCCTTTTGGCACGCTTGTCGTGACGTCACAGTCTACAATTAAAATCAAATATGAAACAATCAAACAATTTCGCGCTTGTTGACACTGTAATTGTAGACTTTGACGTCACATTCGATCTGACCAATAGCGTTTGCGTAGGTAATATATAGCGTCAAATATTATTAATTTCCCACTATTTTTTAATGATTATTTTCTTTACGAAAAAGAAATAAATTAATTAAATATCAACAACATAATTGCACCTTGATGATGGTAACGACAATGTTTTTGGATTTGCTCTTGGCCAGCATCTATCCGTGTAGGGAAGATGAGGCCGACGATGGAGCGAGCTCACTAAGAAAATGCCTATTTACTCGAACCTTGAAAAGATTTGGGTTGTATATGAGCTCGGAAATACAGACGCCGGTAGGGAGTTCCAATCCTTAGCAGTGCGCATTATAAAAGATGTTAGCGCTTGGTCCGAATTAGAGGGATTTCGACAAGGTGAGGATGGTAACCAGCCGTACGTCTGCATGTCCGACAGAAGAAAGGGGAAGGCGGTATGATCTCATAGAACTTCACGAGCACACTCTCTGTACATCTTATAGAATACACACAGACAGGCAATTTTGCGTCTATGTATGTGCCTGGCTCTGCAGCTTAGTTCTTATTAATCTACGGCCGCCAATGAGCCTCCTAGCTCTACTAGAGTACTAGTAGAGTGCGGCAAGTTGGTATTTTGCTGAGCCATCCCAAAAGCTACAGCAATACTCCATGCAAGATCGGACTTTTGCCTTGTACAAGGGGAGAAGCCGTCCAGGTGTGAAGCATCGCTTCATCCTATTTAGGATGCCAGCTTTTTGGGCTTTGGACTCGACAGAAGTGCCGCAGTTGAGATTTGAGCACAACCTCATGCCAAGAAGCTCGAGATCATTGACCACAGGTACGGATGCACATCGGAAAGTTGGAGTAACTACTTAATTAATGTGAAAAATAAAAGAAGGCTTTTCTTTAGTCAATTGTTTAATTTGTATCTTTACAAGGACATATTTTAGGTGAGTCGACATTGATTTGTGATTAGTACTTAACAAAATTATCTTTAGAAAATGTGATGATTCGTAGGCTTCTCTTACTACTAAGCAATTCTAATAATATTAGCTGATACTGTTATTGTTAAGTAATGATGCTTCGTCTTCGGATTTCTCGCTCTCACTCGTCGCTGTAAAAAAACGCTTATTACAATTTTTATATACAACTAAAATATTTTATTATCATGCAAAAAAAAATATTTTTGGGGAACAGTCCTGTATGCTATTATTTTTAAATATTAATTGTCTGATGTTAGTGTACGACTAAAAACATTATCGACTACAATATAGTAAGGTTTAAAGCCAGCTAGAAAACAGGAATTCAAAGCGTCATGCTACAATATTTTGAAACTACTTACTACATTAAAAAGTATACTTTATAGATTAATAAAATACATAAATAAATAAGTTTACCACTAACCTGATAAGTACATTAGTAGGTTTTAAATTGGCAATATCATTGCCACTCGTATATTTAAAAAAAAAAAAAACAAGTTATAATATCGAGTGAAGATTACATTCTAAATTTAAATTTTACATTCAATTCTTCAATTCTCAAAATATATTTAAATGAAACAATAATTTGAAAATGTACAGCTTATATTTCACACCATAAAAAATACGTCACATCATATTATGTTACATTAGCTTGTATCATCATAAACATTATTGACATCCTACGCTAAGCCAGGCATTAACATTATTTGACATCACTCAAGGACTAGATTTCAGACCAATGAGCATTACATGTTGCATCTCCTGGCATCCTGCGGAACTATTGAAGGTTATAAAACATGAAAAAGTAGGTATAGTGCAATAAAGAGAGTGGCAGCCGTCACCATCGTTCTGAAATACATCTTCGATGTAGGGAATCTTGTTATCATATGTCCTCGGATCGACTGGGCTGGATTGACATTCCCATCTTTGGTCTTACGTAAAAAACGCTTTCTAATGATTCAACCAAGTATAAATGTTACTGCCTCTTTAAAAATATGTTTTCTTACTTTACCCTCGCTAATTAGGTGACATTTGACGAATACTCAAGTCACTGAAGTGTGTTTTATTATTTGCTCTCATTAGGGCACACCGAAATTTAACGGGAATTGAGTACTTTACACTGAAGTAGAATGAAACCTTTTTTTTACAACTTGGCGATGAATTTTCACAATAAAAAAAAAATACAATTTTTATTACAGCGTTTTAAAAGTAAAACGCTCACGCGTGAAAATTTCCGTACCATAATTTATCACAACTTATTCGCTGAGGGTTATCTCAAGATGAATGTCTCGATGACCTTGTTTTTATATTAGGATATTGAAGCACGTCGCGGCTATACAAGATAAAAGATGACAGACACGTGATATACGAGTAGATCCGGGCAACCATAGTTAGTGAGTTGGGTGTCAGAAAACTAGGCAGAGGCGACTCGACATGTCTCCTCATCTTACATCACGACCCCCCACACTACCCGTAAAACGAAAGATTCTTTGAACCAGAAAAACGTCGAGTTGATGAGCCATCCTCTGCAGAGTCCTGATCCGAGTCCAAATGATTTTTTTACGTTCCCTAGAATTAAAGATTTATTATGTGGTCAGCGGCTTGAAGACCCGGAAACCGCCGTGGAAGACTATAAATCGGACATTTTAGATTGGACTTCGGGCTGGAATTAACTGCTTCAATGAGGTTGCAAGGGGGAAAACTTGAAAAAAAAAACCGAATTAACGGTGTGCCCCTCGTGAGAGACTTAGCAAGCAAAGACAGCTCTCACTCCCAGAGGACGTTCCCGACATCGAACATGAGATAGTTATTAATTCGCATATATTATATATAGACTAGATGTTAGACAAATCGCGACAGAAGGTGCGTTAGGCTCTTTAGCATGCAACATTCAATCGTGACATTCAGTGTTTTTGTTAGGGTTTATGCCCGAAAATTGTGAATTTAAAGCATCCAGGAATACACAAAAAATATCAAAATCGGTCCAACCGTTTAAGAGTTCTGTAACATACGAACATACAGAATTATTATAAAATTAAACGAAGACATAATATAAATATAAAATAATTTGTGTTATGTGAACAAATCAACTGGCGCCGTAATTACGCTTACCCCAAAGTCTAGCATTTAAGCACTAGCATCTCCTATATACTAATTGCACTAATATAAACTTTATACAATATTTTATAATATACAAACATTTTTCTTCGCATCGCCGGTTACCTACGGCTGTCCTATACGCAATACTTATTTAGCTTACAAATAACCATTCTTCAACTAAGTTACGAGAAAATCAAATGAGTTCAATTAAGTAGAAATGAAAATTAAAAATACTCCATTAATTATAAAAATTTTGACACAAATTTTAATGACATTGTATATCAGTTTTTTTTTTATTAATTTTTTAGAGGTTAAATAAAGGTGCGTGAAATAATGTTTTCACAACTAGCATGGAAAAGTAATTTCGTTTTATCGCTAGTGCGCCATTAGCATGTTCAAGCCACGCTTATAGCCTTTAAATGACACTTGTTCTTAAAAAAACACAACATTGTAAACGATTCCAACACTTATCGTGTTGGACTAACCCAACTAAGGCAAATTAACACAATGTAACTGACAAAATTATCAAACATTTGTTTCATAGCAAACACTAGAAGTGCTGGCGGGTGTAACAAAACTCGTTCTAATATAAAAATACAATTTTTCACACAATCTCCCCGCTTATATCAGGTGCAACTAACACCTTGGCGTTGGATGCATTTGTGGTGCAGTTAAAATGCAATCAAATCAAATTATATCACTTATATCAACTGCACTAAAATTGCTTCCAAACTGCAATTTTACAATTTGCAACCATTACGAAAAGACCCTTATTTAAAAGCTTTTTAACGAAAAGTCCGAAAAGTTGGTCCAATCGTTGGAGCCACATGTCGAGGTCGACGGACGGGCTGACGGGCCACTCGATGATAAGTGAAGGGACCATAGCGGAATAGGTCCGGCCCCAGTTTCGATGGCATTGCGAGAAAAGGACACACATGAGTTTTGTTACCACCCCACACTCTACTCAAAAGTCGACTCACTGATCGCAGCCCCCGACTATCAATATTCGACAATGTCTACTACCCGCGGTCGGCTGCCGATCGTCTAAAAACAACCCAGACTGTAAGTACTGACGACGAACAAAACAACCGTCAGCGGGCGGTCACCGATTTTTGCAATCGGCATCGGAATATTGGAGTTACGAAAATAAAAACATTACAAAATTATAATAGATAAAATATAATCATATAAATACAATACAATTAAATTAATTGATCCAAAGAAAGCGCTCACATTCCTGATGCCTACTGCAAAGCTTTAAGCACAAAAATCGAAGCGAGCGTTAACGCCTCCAAATCTACCCTATACAATCATTAATAAATATCTACAATGGACAAGATTCGAAACAAACTAACGCATTGAATCCGATAACAACTTTATATACATTATTTCAATGTGATTTCTCTAACAAATGACTACCCGCAGTTGAGAAATTACCGTCTCGCATTCCGTTACAATGGACTAAGTTTCACATCATTTGTGCGATAAGATAGGACTCCCGTCTAAAACATATGGAGGTAACGCTACGTAATGAGAGCTACGGGCACAAACGAGGGTAGGTCAATATTTTGGTCGGGTGGGTGTGGGCGTGGCTAAGGGTGTGAGCTCTTTTGCCGCGAACGAGTGGGGCGGCGACCGTTCGTACCGTTTCTATCAGGCGCGATCGCGTGGGGAGGGCTCTGCTTGGCGACGCTGGGTGGGTAAGGGATGCGGAACAGACGGATCTTGAGATGCTCGCAGATCTCCATGCAGATTTGACAGCAATACCGCGCCAAGTCCACGCACACCCATATCTGAAATAGAATCACATGGAATCGCTTTGGAGCATATTTGAGGTTTCTTGTAGAGTTGTGTATAGAAACAATTTGTTTTGTGTGCTCGAGCGTGCCGAGCGGACGATGGAATGAAAAGTCTCACCGTGCAGAGCCACAGCACGTAGTACTCGGGCAAGGCGTGGTTGAAGTACTGGTTGAGAAACAGCATCGCGGGACCGAGCAGCGACCAGTCGTAGTACTCCATCTCGCTTTTCGTCATATGTGCCACCTGAACGGCAAACAGCAATGCGTCAGTGGATTCCAACTCCTGGCGAACTCCTACACTTGAGAGAAGAAGTCTTCGCCGACAGTTTAGATTATAGTGTAAATTCAGTGTTTTTGTTTATTATATAATTTGCGATGCTCGTTTCTCCTTACTTGTGGTATTTTTTTAAAATTTGGCTTATGAATAAGAATGAACGTAACTCAGAAACTCACCACAAGCCTATTGGTGACTTTGGCGGCGACCATCCCGAACGCGAGTATGTACAGCGTTGGATGATTTTCGTAGACGTGAGTCTCGCTCTTCTGGAAGATGATGAAGGCCGGCACCACCACGAGCGAGAACGGGATCACCGGCGACAGGATGCTGGTGCCCTGCGCCACGACACGGCAAGGTGTAACAAGTTCATGCGGCTCGCTACACTAATTGAAAACACTACCGATAGAAGCATGCAGCATGCAATCTAGCCAAAGCGGGTGTAATGAAATGGCAACAACAGTAAACACAGCACAGACGAGTGGCACAGAGTAGATACAATACGGTCGGCCGCGTGGCGTGCGACGTCATTGCGTTCGTCGAGTTAGTGCCCGGAAAACGCGGCGTGTTAAACGACACAATGCGAAAACTATGAAGGATGTCTTACTGCCACTGTGGACCCGTTTTTGCCCACTCCGCCCCTCACTATGACAGTAACGTAACCGACCACTAGGTACACAGTCAGCAATGCCAGCGCGTAATTGGACACCAGGTTGATGGCCACGCGCGCCGACGGCAACTGTGCTTACAATGGTAATTAAGCGACCGTCGCATGCGGTGGTCATGCGGTTAGGTCCCGGGGCGAGGCGAGACGAGGCGAGGCGCGGCGACGGCGGAAACAGAAACAGATACAAACATGCCATTAATTAATACGTTACTCCATCGACACGATTCACTTCTAGACCGTGTGCTGTCTTCACTCATCACTCTTACTACCCGACTAATGATGGATGGATACCTCAAACCCGTGCGATTATGAGAGTGAGGTCTCTTATAACTTATCGACCCAAGTGATCGCTGAAACGAGCGGCCAAACCGTGTGTTTATTATGTAATGAGGGTGTATTATAGAATATATATATTTATGTATTGTGGATTAATTACAGCCCCACACCTCCCCCGACATGTGCGATTAAAACATCACATTTACAGAAGCGGAGTCGTCTAGTAATCGCGATTAATCACTGCGAGGATCGACCGCTTCCGTAAATGTGAGTGTCGATCGTAACCCCATGATCTTACAGCCACTGTGGATCCGTTTTTCCCGCATCCTCTCATACGAAACGTGTACAAGAAATCGACCAGCACCGGCAGTTGGGCCGCGAAACATGACACGGAAACGGCCAGCGTCCAGGGCTCGTTCAGGCCCGGAATCGGAATCTGTTTGCGATTGTCGTTTTGTACTTCGAATTTTATTTTGAAAATTAAACACCAATGAGTGAAGACTCACAAACAAGAGAAAAATAAAAGTAATAATCATAAAAATAACTTAACAACACAGCCATACCCTAAACGTTCACAACATTTTGAAACAATAACAAATTTCACTTAGAACAAGCATGAACAGCCGCGTCACTCATACGCGACTGTGACTAGCTTTAATCTAATACTATGAGCGAAGTTCAAATAACAGACTAGACGAGAGACATGCTATTAAAAAAACCCACATGATAATGAAGCCGACGATGACAGGGCGAGTGTTTTAGCTCTTACACTAGCGGCTCTTGTTCGAACTTAACTGCAGTGGAGGAGCTAATCTACTTGGATGTATGCTTACTTAATTTATGCTTTAGACTCTAAATTAATATAATGATGATACAATTTTGAAGCAACGCATTCAAGGTCCGCTAACTACCTGGTAGGCGGCCTGGGAATGGGATATACGTAGGAGATTCCAGCTCGCGCGCAAATGATAATCAACGTCCAAAATCAGGACCGTCAACGATGAAGGTCGATCTAAGTGTTCTACAAAGATTACTTCGAGTATCATTCTGTACGTGAAGCGAAAACTTCTGATCCCTTTTGTTCTAGTTTGTTTCAGTATCAATTTTTTTATTTATTTGCTTTATTTAGTAGCCATTGATGAACAATTTTGGAAAAAGTGACAAGCTCAAACTTCGACCCCATTGTTTATTGGCGAACACTATATACTAAAATTAGTTCATTTTAATTGAAAATAAAAATGCTCTAAAATCTGTAAATCTTACTTGCTCGATTGCTTACTTCATATAACTATAACTTCTTTCTTATATAATTGTGTTTATTAAATATAAAAGAAGCAAGCATTTGTATTGTCGCGGGTTATCTCGAGATGGCGAATGAGTAGCATTTGCGCGAAGCGAAGGAGTGCACCCAGGCCGCTGACCGCGAGTGTAAAGGAATATCTCACAGCGACAGTGGAGCCATTTTTGCCGACGCCCCCAGCTCGAATGGCGGCGGCCAAAGTGCCCAGCGTCATGCTCGCGGCGGCCACCGCAACCAACGCCAGCGAGTAGCGCACCTCCACGGCCCCGCCCATCTGACGCCACACTCAATACAGTCGGCTGCTAACTAACTCATGTGGGTGTTTTTAAACCCTCTGTTCTAATCGACGACGCAGTTCCGCCGCGACACCGACAGGGCGACACTTGCGCTACACCAAACTGTTCAACACTTCGGCGTACGGCTAAGTGCTGAATAGTTTGAGTGTACCACGAGTGCTGTTTTGTCAGATAAGTGTCGAATGGAAAACTACGTTTTTGATTTTTATTTATGTTGACAATTAGTACAATTTGCTAGGCGTTACAACGAGACCGAGTCAGCATTGTATTGGTGAAAAATCACACAACACTATAAATAAAGCTTACGCTCTGACTTTTATTTAATTTAAGTGGTAAATTAAATTAAATTTCTAAATTGGTTAAATCTATTGGACGTAGGGTCGCCCACATTACCTGCGTAGCCCAGAAGTTGGGGCCGAGAGTCGCGGACACGAGGTGAATGCCGATGATGGAGTACTGGGCCTCGGTGACGTCTATCCGGCCCATCTTCAGCGTGCCCGTCACGTAGGCCTGCCAGTGAGCGCAGTAGAAAAGAGTCATTGCGCAGAAACACTGAAATAATCAAGATTTTTTTTGTGTAACTTTTTTATAGTCCTAACTAATGTTATAAATGCGAAAGTAAGTTTGTTTGTTTATTTGTTTGCTTTAGATCACAAACATACATTAAAACAGTTAATCAGTGGCACCGCAGAAACAAGGCGCAGAAGATAAGTATATAAATATAATTGTTATCCAACAATGAACATCTATCTGTCTCTATCTAACATACAATTTCCCTCTTTCTGTCTTTCTCTGACTTATTTTATAGTGTACGCACATGTCTCATTCAAATTCTAAGAATTTGCAATAAAAAATCCTGTTACAAAATTGGGTGATAGTAAATTATGAAATTTGGTTCTTGTACTGAAAGTAAAAATCTTTAATAATTTTAGCGAAAAATATGTTTCGTTTAATTTTTATGTAAAAACTACAGGCATTCTGAGATTTTAAGAATTGTGGTGAATAACTGTGCTACTTAATTAGCCGATACAAAATCTGAAATATTTGTAAAATTGCAACCATAGTACTTAAAAATATAATAAGGGGTGACAATTTTCTAAGGATTTCACATTTTCTTTTATAATTTAAAAAAAAACAAGATTTTTCTCCAGTAGTCACATGCAGGTATACCTTTTGGTGCCCACTTATCGTTGAATTTTGGGACACATTGTATATGTGCCATTTTATTCGATGACTTTTTGCCATCTTGTAGGTGCCATAATCCCGTTGCTGTAGAAACTATATGCGAAATGACATTTCCCCGACCTAATATATTTTAGAACGAGTTAAGTATGTAATTATGATTCCTAGAAATAACGGCTATCTTTATTTTTTTCTTTATTTCAAAAAGCTAAAAATAAAAAGTATGTCAAAAGACCCTCTTATATATAAAAAAGGTTGACATATAAAGGTTTTAGCAATTTATATTTTAAAGTGGAAGCAATAGAAATCTTTGCTAGTTTCGAAACTAGTTAGTTTGGTTAATTACAAAAAGATTAAGTTTACAGAATATATAGAAGGCATTGGGAAATTTTTCGTACAAAAATATTGATCCTTGTAGCCTTGTAAAGTTGGCGATTTTGTACTACGTGGTTCTAAATGTTCGATACAGTTGAAAATTTTGGTTTATTAAGTTCGAAATGAAACAGTCTTTAATAGAAAGAGGTCCCTCTTAGTTTCATTGTGGGACTCGGCAAATACAATTCTTAGAATTTCATTTGGGTAAAATTAAGAGTAAACCGTAAAGGCATAAACCACGAAATGTTTTGGCAGTGACCCAGATGGAGATGAGTTCATCTGGCATGTCTCCCGCGCCGACTAATGCCTAAACTGACAGATGTACAATTATGTAACATATACGAAATTAGAATTTTTTTTATATATGCATAAAGACATAATATTACCATGAACTTGACTTGATAATTATGAAATAGGAATAGTGAGACAAACATTTATTTAGTATATAGGTACATAAAATATAAAAAAACAATTTTTACCAATTTACAGGGTGAATACAAAGAGTGAAGGGAATGATAGCTTTGACCATTTAAAATGTTTTAAGCCACATTTGCTATAGGCGAGGTTTGGTTTTTTTATTTTTCCATTTTAAATTAAAATATGAAAAACCACAGATATTTATTGCTAATATTGCTAATATGTGGAGCCCATTATTTGGATAGCTGTAAACCTCTATTTAGGGAGCTCCAGATTTTACCCTTGCCATGCATGTATATAAAGGAAATGTGTATATTTGTAAGAAATCATCCAGAATACTACAAAAAAAATAGTGACATGAGTACAACAATCACACGTCGATCCGAAAAATTGTATATGCCAAATGCTAAACTTCGAATATACAAAGAAAACGTTTTCTGTATGTCAATACGTATATATAACAAATTGCCCGATGCCTTCAAGAGTGTTCCAATAAATTTGATGAAGAGAAAGCTGTCCCAATGGCTAATAGAAAAGTGTTTTTACAGCCTTAAAGAATATTTTAATGACAAGGAAAAATAACTAATTAAATGACCAATAATGTGATTAATTCGTGGTATAATGTAATTTTATAATTTTCTATATTTATTTTATAATTGTTTTTTAAATTATAATACATATTTGCACGCCTTAAGGGCAGAATGTAGCGACCAAATTAATAATGTAAAATACATCTATGTTCTGTAAACCTGCATTCAGCAAATAAACAATTCTTATTCTTATTCTTAATAGTAAACTAGTTTTATTTAAGGCATTTAAAAAAAAATAGCATAAGCTATTCAAAACACTTTAAAAACATGCTTTAGAGGTACCACACAATAAGCAAATAAGTGACCCACCTGAAAGAACATCCAAGTGGGGTACTCTCCAAGCTTGACTGATATACAAGCACCTAGTGCTATGAATACTGTAGATATTGAATCACACCCATGGTCAAACAGCTCACCCAGCGGTGACTGGCTGCCCGTTCGCCGGGCCTGCTTGCCATCTATCGCATCTAAACTCTGGTATATAAATACTCCAAGAGCACAGAATGCGCACGCCCACCGTGGAGGATCCTGACGTGCATCTGGACTATACCTGAAAACACCATACACTAACCATGTTGTTCATCAAGGCACTATTGTATTTAGACAAAATATTGTGTGGAACAAGATATTCTTTTGTTTAACAGTGGGTTTAGTTGACTCAATCTTCCTTGCCAATAATTCAAAGGAACTGGCTCTTATTGGATATACCAGCTTTACATTGTTCATTATGTTAACAAAAAGTTTACATGCTTAAATTAGGATACATGCTTAAATTAGGATAATTTAAGCTTATTTTTGTTTTCCAATGACACAATTATTTATAATCAAGTGACTTTATAATGAAAGGCCTGAGCTAGTATGGCGGCCAACAGTACTTCATGAAATGAATGAATGAATTGTAGGGTTTAAATTAAAGAGACGTATTTAAATTAAGATCATTAATTTAAATTAATGATCTTAATTATTAATATGTCGCCTGATGGGCTACGTGGGATACTGTATCTATCGGTTGTGAATGGGACAGAGGATAATTGAATGCTAATTATCAATTAAACTGTTTTAACCCCTATTACAATCAGAATAGATGACAACTAAAAGCTTAGACATGATGATCCGTCGGAGCAATGTGGTTTTTTTTTCTCTTTTCCCAGGGGGCTACTCCACCCTCCTGGGCCATTTATTACATAACATAACATTCTTACATTTTTATTATTTAAAATATATAAAACATTAGCATTTACCAATGTGTAACAATGTCAATAATATCAGTATTTAATCTCGACCAATGCCTGTATTGGTCCGGTACTCCAACTAAATCAGGGTCTTTATTTATCTAATTTTTTTGCATATTATATTGTTTTATTTTGCTTTATTTCTACATCTACGACTTTTGTAATATATTTAATGAATTTCTATCTGGTGTTCTTATCCATCATAATTTTACTAATGTCTGTCTAATTTAATGTTAATGTCGAACAATGTGGTTACTGATAGATACGTGCGCCAGACTGCCCGGACAGCCCATGTGAGCACCAAACCCCATAGGCGCAACCCATTACAATAAGCTTATTATTTTTAGGCTTATTTAGACAATAAGCCTAAATAAGAACTGTACTCCCTATCCCATGCTTAATAAACATTTGTTGTCTCTAACCCTGTCATGCAATACTTTACTAATATGTTATTAGTAAATACAGTAAACAATAAGCAAAGATCATGACTGAAGGTTGAGGAGTATGATTAAATTAAAAATTATTATTATTAAAAAAAAAGTACTATGGAAACCCAATGAAGAATTTTCCCATTTGTAATTTATGACAATTTGCAACAAATTAAATTCTATTACGTCTAACTAGGAAGGTATGTTTTATAAGAATAAATAAATGTCTACTGATAAAAATTCAGGAAATAATAGATTTCAATCACCGATAATCCACTACAAAGTGATAACCATTAACAGAAAAAGGTTTGTTGGTAGTACGGCATATGATTTGTCCATTTATCTTATCAGCCAGACTATGGTGTGACAAGTTAACAGCCAATAGAAATGAGTGAATATTTAAATGATAACAATATAAACAGAATGACTATAACACAATTGGCAAATAAAAATAACCTCTAGGTCTTTAGTTAAATGAAATCTAGACAAAGTAGGTTATAAGAAAGTCGTGCGAATCTCGAAACAAGTGATAGGAGCGAAAGTGTTCCGCTCGCTGAGATCGCAATCGTGACACTTTTTTTATGTAAAAGTGGTAGCTGCACAGAAAAATTGACACTTACCATACCAATATTAATGTGGTGACGATATTAACTATTAGACCTAATATTGTAATGAGATTCGGCGCAAGCCATAACGGCGTCTTGGAGACTAACCAACACCACCACGGTTGAAGCAATGAGTCCAATATACTGGCACTGGTACACGAATACTTGTGTTCACTGAGTTTCCTCAACTGGGCTGCGTTTAGTATTCTCTCCTTATAAAACTGCATTTTCACCACTGTCACGACATTAATTACAAAAAACTAATATATATTTACACTAAAAACCCTAGAACAAGTCTCTGTACGTTATTATACAGTAAAAAACGTTTAATGTATCATCGTGATAATTTGACGATAATTACACGACAGTCGACACTGGTCGACACTCCACTCCATGACATTTTGACATTTCATTATCTACTATCTCTTTCTATTTCTTTCTTTTCTCTCCCTCCGTATGACCACAGACTAGCAATCATAGAAAAATAAATGCTAGCAATATATGACGGACACTGTTATACAAATAGACAAAGATGTTGTATTAGTCTACAATTATCTTTGCAAATAGAGAAACTGACACTGACTGTCCGTCAGTGTGAACCAATGACGAAATATCTGAGGTGTGAACAGTTTTCAAATCGAGATCGAGATGAGTGAGTGCCAATATGAGTGCTAAACATAGAGTTGCCTTTAAAGTTTTTATTATGCAAAAAATCCTTTATTTTATATTACTTTATTATTCACTTTTCCTCAAAACATACTCATTGTTTGAAGTCTCCTTACTTAACATTTCTTATGACGGTTCAAAATTAACACAACAGCCGTTTTCTGCAGGCAAATACTATACTGTGCAAATACCAATGTGCAATGTGATACGTGTGATATACAATTATACATACGTGAAATGTGCACACACAAAAAAAAATTGATTTTATTAAATTAGTTAATAAAAGCAACATTTTACTTAATTTATTTTAAGTAAAATGCTAATCATGGAATTTAAAAAGATAGGCTTGGAGCTAAACTACTCTAAATGTGAGCTTTATGTAGCACAATCTGTATCCGAGCAAATCAAAATTGACATAATCTCGAAATTTAATAGTCTGGCTCCAAATATAAAGATCCTGGATCGAGAATCTCTTCACCTTTTGGGAAGTCCTGTCCTGCTCGATTCAATACCAAACTTCTTAAATAATCAACTAACTAAATTCTCCACAACCAGCAGTCGTCTTCGCGAAATACACCTCCACATGGCCCTAACTATAATCCGTTATTGCGTTTTTTCACCCAAATTCATTTACTACCTTCGCTGCTGCCCATTCTGGAGAGAAGAATCAAAATTAAAACCATTCGACGACCTAATTCGAAAAACACTTTCGGAAATTTTAAATTGCTCTTTTGACGATAGAAGCTGGTGCCAGGCTTCCCTCCCGGTCCGTCATGGTGGCTTGGGGATAAGAAAAATCTCCAGTGTGGCATTACCGGCGTTCTTGTCCTCCGGCTATAGTACGTATAACCTCTTCGGTAAAATCCTTTCCCCATCACTCGGTGATGTTGAGGTTACCTACTTGGCCGAAGCCAAGGACGCCTGGTCTCATTCATGCCCGAACCAAAACTACCCCTGCCCCCAATCCTTTAAGTCGCAAAAAGCCTGGGATGACCCAATTTGTAGCTTCGTGCAGCGAAATCTCATAGAAACATCCCTTAACCCAACAGATCGTGCCCGCCTCCTGGCAGCAGTTGAACATGAGTCAGGGTATTGGCTACACGCGCTCCCGTCAGCAAATATCGGGACGTTACTGGAGCGCTCAACACTCACTTTCGCTGTCTGCCTAAGACTTAGCGCAAAAACCAATGAGCCTCACGTGTGCAAATGTGGCGCCAGAGTTCACCAGTTGGGCCATCACGGGCTCTCGTGCAAACGAAGTGCAGGCCGCCTCTCCCGCCACGGGAACCTCAATGACATAATCCGCCGGGCGCTTGCCACCGTCAACGTACCAGCTGTTTTGGAACCAACTGGCATAGCCCGTGACGACGGCAAGCGTCCGGACGGCTTAACTCTAATCCCGTGGAGTCGTGGCAGGTCGCTGGTGTGGGACGTTACCTGTGTTGACACAGTGGCACCGTCCCACATCCAAACGACTTCCAATAAGGCGGGTGCGGCGGCCTCCAACGCGGAGAGCCTCAAAATGCGTAAATACTCCGGCTTAGGGGAGGGCTATATTTTCTCTCCTTTTGGGGTAGAAACCTTGGGGCCCAGAGGCGAAGCAGCTGTTTAACGAGCTGTCCTCGCGTCTCATTGAGGCCACGGGGGACAGGAGGGCTGGCGCTTACCTCGGGCAACGCCTAAGTCTGGCCATTCAAAGAGGTAATGCCGCCAGCCTCCTGGGTACCATCCCCCAAGGTACCAGACTCGAACAGATTTTTTATTTATTTTAGCATGTATTTTTATGTTTAGCTTTATATAGTGTTATTTAGTTTATAAGTTTCGTTTTAAGCTGTGTTAATATTTGTTTAAGTTTGTGTGTTTTAAATAAACTTATAGTTTAAATATACATTTATTTTTATTTTATTAAATTTACTTGTAAGAATACTCTTTTACATCATGTTTTTGAAATAAGGTGACTTATTAAACACTTTGAAAAGTTGCATGTTTTTATATTTTGGAGTATTTTGAATACTATCTACAATATTACCCACAGAACTCCAAAATTCTTCAGTATTAATCCTATTGTATACAATGAGTTCTTGCAACTTTGTGTTAAATTCTCCTATATATTTTTTATTTTAAGGTCGACAGAGACAGGCTGACGGTCCACTTGGTGGTAGGTGGCTACCGTCTCCTTTAACACAAGCCACGCCATCTTGTAATTAGTGGTTGGGGTGGCTTACAGGAACACTGTAGTTACAATTTGAATCTTCCATCGTACCTGTGGGATCCAATTATCTAAATAAATAAAACACTATGTCGTTTTCATAATGTATGTGCACATATATTCTTTTCAATCCTAATCCTATACAAAATTTTCTAAAAATAAATTAAAAACTATCAAACACTATTTCTATTTTGGTCGCAATACTTCAACTCATTTTTTCCTACTGACATATTCTATATTTTTGAAAACATTCTACTTTCGATATTTTTCTTTTTCAATGTTTGAAAATCAAACCTATTTTAACACAGCCAGTATTTAAGTTTAAATTCATCAACACGCCACATGTGCTGCAAGTGCGCTGTCATAATGGTCATAATAGGATTAAGGATAAGGGATTGGAAAAGGACAGGGAAATGGGCTCTGGCATGCCTTACTTACCGAAACACAACATCACATATGCTATTATTTCACGGTAGTCATCTATAAGAGTCATTACTGCCACCAGACGGACTGCTCAAATGACTGCGAAACTCAGTGTGTGTGCTCCGCTCGTATCCAGTGTGACTTGTCGACATGGTATGACTTTATGAAAAATAATTACCTATGACTGTTTACTGTAATGTATAATTTTTTTGTAATGTGTGGAATGTAATTAACTAAACACAACAGATACATTCGCTACAAATGTATCTGAATATGCATGAACTTTAATATTAGTAACTTTACTAATTAATGTTTTACCACTCACCATAGAAAAATAACTAAAGCATAGAAACCGTACTAAAATAGTGCAAAGTTACATCGGTTCATACTGTTTCACTTATGGCATTGAAAATATGTTAGAAAGAGATGTATATGCAGTAGTATTTCGTCACTGTAAAACTGTGTTGTCTTGTCTTCGGTTTGTCACTAGCAAATGTCAAACGGATGTAATTGGATGTATTTTAATACTACCAAATTAAATATTTTGTCGTTGTTTCGTTGCTGGTGTCGTATGTCGTTACGTCACTACATAACTTGGCCGCATATCGCATTATAAACAGCTGATACTTTTTGTGATATTATCATAGGATATTATCCACGGAGCATATACAAAGTATATGCTCCGTGATATTATCTCACGCACGAGTCACGCACGATTCTCACACGATTCTCACGGCTCCTGTCAGTGAATTTTAATTATTTTGGTGCTATTCCTCCAAGAATGCTTGAAAGCATGCTTATTCATTGTTGGTGATATTTTGATTTACATTGTGATAAAATGTCTTGTGCTATTGAAGGATGTAAATCCCATACAGGAAGGAAAGAGAATAACCAAGAAGCAATATCTTTTCATCGGTGAGTTCGGATAGTTTTAGATGTTATTATGTTATTTATTTAGCTTGATATTAAGTAACTATATTATTAGTTTACGTAAAACGTCATCGTTTTCAAGTCTACGCCTATCTTTATGTATTTCAAATTTTTCTGCAGACTATTTGAGGTTTGCCCCGAGGGCAGTACAGCGTTCTGCGAGTTGCAGTACAATGATGCGTTTAGGGTGCTGATGGGGCTTCCACGATTTTGTAGTGCATCGGGGATGTTCTAAATCTTATGTATTTAGAAGTTTACATACAGAGAATTCCGGATGGCTAAAGCGCGGGCTTCACCACGAGCGAAGCTAAGCTACGCGATCTAAACTTTCTGGGTCTATACTAGAGGTGTGTCAAAAGTGCTGTAACCGTTACTTTGGAATCGCTACTTCATTGGTGCCACTGTAATCGTTACTGCAATTTCCAGATACTGATTACAAATACTCGTTCCGTACTTTGGACTGCGTTCGGGGAAAGAGTATCTGTATTCAGTAATAAGTATCCATTGCATTGCACTCACTTTCGGGTAGCCATTACCAACTCGGAATCGGAATAGAAGCCATTCGTTTTCTAAACTGCCTTTTAGTAATTTTACAGGTCCTAACGTTTACAAACAAAAAAAGTAAACTTATGTTTCTAAACGCAAATTTAAAATTGTAAATAGGTAATAGATAGTCTAATAGTAAAAGTAATACATTTTTCAATTAATAAAAACAACCTTGATTGAACAACGTAGCGTTATGAGCAAAGATTATTTTATTTACAATGAGTCCAACGATCCGTTTTTTTTAACTGTATTCAAGTTACTTGTAATAGGTATTCGTAGGTACTTTAATATTATATGATTCCAATTTGTAAACTGGAACCGTGAGTAACTGGAACCAGTATTTGTAATCAGTATTTCAGAGTAACTGTAATCATTGTCACGGTTACATCAAAGTAATCATTTGGCACATCTCTAGTCTATACTCCACCGCATACTAAAAGATAGTGACGGACGACTGTAAACCAACGCTTGTTACTAAAAGTGTCTGTTATTTTTCATCAAAAAATTACGTTCCTTTTCACATGTTTGGTTATCTGACAAAACTCAACTCTTTTTTACAGATTTCCAAGTAATGAAGAAATTAAAAATGAATGGTTACTACGTGTTGGAAGGTCAAATTGGACATGGACTAAACGCAGTCATATTTGTTCTAAACACTTTACACAGGATTCTTTTATACCTAACAATAATTTAAAATGGAGGCGGCTGAAAGCAGATGCTTTGCCTACGTTATATTTGTCAGATACAGGCACATTGGTAATGTTCAAAATTTCAAATAGGTTATATGTGTTCTTGTGTATATTTATGTGCATATTAATAAATAGTTCATAATATAATTAAAGGCTAGAGCACCAGTACCTATGGATGTCTGTGATGCAGAACATGTTGAAGTATTAGTGGAGCAACATACAAACAATGATATTCAAAAAAATGTGGTATGTAAATCAGTTATTATATTGAAAAAAAAAAAAAAGCTTTTTTTCACATATAAAATAAGCTAAAATAAGCTACAATATATACTGTAAAATAAACATAAAAAATTGTCTATTTTGAATCTACGATTGTATTTCCCAGTCAAATGAGCATTTTGGATTTATTATAATAATTTGACATGTATAAGTACTAAACTAACTACTACTATACTCCTTTCTCTGTTACTTTAAATTAAATATAATCTTCTCTAAATTTGATATTTAAGAGAATTTTTTAAACAATAAGCTTTGGAACTCCTTGCTTATCATTATCATTAAACTACTTAGTTGACTCTTTAAAGTAATTCTATATAACTATAACTATATCAAAATATTAAATCTTCAATATAATTGAAAGGGATCACATTTTAAATAGTTTTTTTTAGGATTAATTGCAGAAATGATAAGAAATCCATTGTTTCATCGTTTAGGCTTGTCTGCAGCTTATTGCACAGTATTTCAGCTGCAGAAAAGGCATGTTCGCTTTTGATACTTTATTGAGTGAAACCATCAATAGTTTAGATAGCAGTCAATTACCATTACCACTGTTTTCAAAAAGCAACATTTCAACTTTTAGAAGTTGATTTCATCCCTTGTAGCTGAAATGCCCGATCCTCTTGTGTTATAAATGTCATAATTTATTTTCTTTAAATGTTGATTAATCAACTCTTTATTGATTTGGAATTGGGCATTGCTTTCAATGAATTGGTTACTTGAATATCAAGATTCTCATGTATATCTTCTGTGAGATTGACTCCGAAATGAGTCGCTGGATGCAGGCTGCCTCCAACTGATCACTCTGGAAATCACTCAGATAGGCCTGTATTCAGTAGATGATGATAACCTTAAAAAGTATTAAGAGTTAATTTGTTTTTATTTTAGGAGCCGCATGCATGCAAATGTGAAACAACAATTTCAAGATTGAAGCGGGAACTAGATAGGGTTAAAAAAATTTCTCAACAACGCCTTCGAAAAATAAATACTCTGACAAAGCGGCTATCACGTCTAGGCAAAAAAAAATTACGATCTGTACACCGTATTGATGGATAGACTGAAACAAGAAAATATTGAAACTGAATATTTAACATTGTTGGAAAATATAAATAAAAATGACATTATAAAGAGGTTTTTACAAAAACAAGGAGGTGACACGTTAAGTGGAGAGTTCAGCAATGATATTAAAAAATTTGCAGCGACGTTACATTACCTTTCGCCGAAAGCATACACATTTATTCAAAATTATTTCTGCTTGGTATAAGGGAGTCGACTGCAACCAGCAAAACAAAACCCTTTTTTGTGCATTATCTATTGACGAAATGGTTATAAGAAAAATGTTTCGTAAATGTTGGCTGCGAGTTAGATTCAGATGCCGTGCCCTTAGCTACACAAGCTTTAACTTTCATGCTGACATATTTAAATGATACCTAGAAAATTACAGTTGGGTATTTTTTAATAAAGTCCATTAAATTCGAGCAGAAAGCAACACTGGAACAACAATGTATACAACTACTTCAGCAACGTGGTATTTCTCTAGTTGGCGAGAAATGAAGATTCCCGCTAGGACTCGTATATTAAAACGAGACCTGAAGCTCGGTGATTATCGTCGATATACAGGACATACTCTAAATCAATCCCTTCTGATAAAGGGAGTGGATCGATCAAAACTTATGTCCCTATATGCAATATCCTCTTTACTGATGAAAAAATTTTCACAATTGAGCACTCAAACAAGCAAAATGACAAAGTGTACTCTTACAGTTCTAAACAAGCTGCCCTAGTGGTAGGAAAGTTACAACGTGGTCATCATCCTGCGGAAGTTTTGGTTTGGTGGGTGGTGTTTTATCAAGGAGTCACAAAGCTTCATTTTTGTGAAAAAGGTGTGAAGACTTCATCCAAGGAGTATCCAGAGACTGTCTTGGATCGTGTTGTGAAACCTCTCAGTAATATACTTTAAAAAAAAATTAATGTACCATGGACTTTCTAGCAAGACTTTGCACCTGGTCACAAGGCACGAACTGTTCAAGCCTCGTCGCACTTTCATTTGTAACAGAACTTATGGCTGGACTAGATATGTATACACACCAAAAAATTACAATTAAATAAAAATGATTTATGAAACGCAGAGCACCGAGTGTGGTGGCGCCAGAGACATGGTACCTAATAACTAGACTGTGTACTATGGCGCAAAAACCGGTCCGCGTGAGAGGGCTCCCGCTGGTAGTGTGTCTCTTTCTAATGAGGTGACCAAATGTGATGCAATATTCCGGACGGAAAAAAAGACGGTAAATATCGGAGTGGATTAAATAGGGCGCCTATAGAGGCTTAATACTATTTCAACGGACTTTTGTGTCGAGGCAAAGTGCACTCAAGCCCGGCTTAAAATAAACCTTACAAACTCTGTCGCTTAAGACATTCCTTAATGGAGGGGATAACTAAAAAGACAGGATTATCATATTCATCTATTTATTTGTTTTTATACATTGCTGAACAATACAGTTTTACGCAATTTTTGCCGTAATGTAGCCTTATGTCCTACGTGCTTGAGGGTTAAGGACTGCCCATGGCTTTTAAGTCTTAAATTTAAGTATTTTTGACCAATACATTTAATTAATTCCAATTCGTGAGATTCGTCAGAGCTTGGATGGGCAGGTAAAATATGCTTAATTTTCGAGGAGAATTCATGTAATGCCATATTTATCATCTTTTTCATATTCAAACTCAGGAGACAGTAAATCAGGAGACATTACAAAAAAAAGTTTTTCTAAATATTTTACATCAAACACAAATGTAGAAGCATATTTTAGCCCTCCTCTATCTACAAAAGCTGTAAATGATGAAAATTCACAAACATCAATCAAGTAGTCATGGTCTTTATGTGTACGATCCGTTATGAGCAAAGATCGGCAATATTGACATGTTAGTTTGTCTAATATTTTCATTACAATGTAGCCAGATATGTAGTACAATATATTGTTTTTATAGCCTGATAAATCGGTTCTGTTTAGTAAGTGTATAAGTACATTATTCTTATCTGTCTCATTTTTTCTGTAGTGGTATTGTCTTCCACGATTGATCTTTTGACACTTCGGAATTCTAGTATTGCAGAATTTTCATAATCGGGATTTGTGCAGTTTGCATTAATGCTTGGTCTGATGCTGTTACGAAAAAGCAACTTTCGCATGATAAACATAAACTCAAGAGCAGTAGGGTTGTCGTTGGCTCCTCCTCTTGATCTCACACATGAAAAAACATTTCGATATGGTCTTGCGAGGCCTTGTATGGTAATAGGTAAGTCATATTAGCATCAAACATATCAGTTGCTAATTCAGCAAAACTGTATGTGTCTATTATCAAACCCAAAACCGGCGTCTTCCTTCTATGTGTCATAATAGTTTCCCCATCGACTTTAAGTACAGTTAAATATTTTCTAGATTATTCGAAGACCTGTGTCCAGACATGTTTATTGTTAAGCCGTAATGGGGATTTGAAACCCGTTCCAATAGGATTTTTGGCGTTAAGTATATCAAACAGTCTGTCCAAATACCGTAGATATTCCACTGTGGCTTCACTTCCAGCAAAGCTAGGATGACCGATTGACCTCAGATAATCAATAGCATCAGCCACAGAGGAACTGAGTACTTGGGCAGCTAGTCTGACGTTCATTTTTTTGCCATAGAAATTGACATGTACCCTAGTCAATTTATTTTTCAATTTCAGCCCCTCTTCCTCTTGCAAATCTTGCAATTTCTGTATATATGCGAATTTAATATCCCCTTTTTCAGATGACAAACAAGTTTCAGCGAGTAAATTTCGGGCCAATTTTATCATATGGGCGGGGTCAAGTATGCAGTATACTTTTGTAGATTTGATTGGGTGATCAAAATAAGTTTTTATATTTTGAAGGTTAAAATTGCACCCCAAAGTTTCAAATGTTTTTATGTTTACCTGGGTCCCGTCTGCAGTCAAAGACCTCACAACTATATTAATCTCGCCCAGCATACGAATCGCTGTCAGGACGAGCTGAGCTTGTACGTGCGCAGAAATCTTATCTATGAAAAAATAAGCGATAGGACAGACGAATTTTTCTTTTAGAGAGACTATTTGAAACACTAAGGCTTCTTTAGCGAATATTTCAGTATCGCTTGTCAATATTCCGCCTAAATCAACGCTCCCCCAATACTTGTCTGAGCCTTTATCATATTGTTTGCTAGCTTTGATGGCCATTGCATCAAAAATTAAAGCAACGTTCATTTCACCCTTTTCAGCTTTAACTTTCAAGAATTCCATCACTTCTGCCATAAAACCCACGTTGCATTTATGCGTCGCCAATATCCTTCGCAGAGTTGCAGGATGAGGTAAATGGATACGATTCCTCAAAAACAAATAGGCTTTACCAGAATAATAATATAATGATAAAGCGAACGATTTCATTTCATCTGAGTATTTATTCGATGTGTTAGATTTTTTCGTATTAAAACTCGTGTGAATGTTTTCGAAATTATGTTGGACCATTTGTTCGACTTCAGAATAGTTATCACACTTTTTTTTCATTATTTTTAACAATGACTTTAGGTTATCAATCGTTGTATTACGTCTATTCAAGCGTTGCTGTAAGACCTTTCGACGCAATTTTTTTTTACGTGGCGTAGCAGGAATTGCAGCAGGTGTCGTTTGGGTACAAACACTTTCCGAGGTAGTGGTTATCTCCTTTGTGCCACTTTCTTGCAGTTTCATCATTTTTGGTGCTACTCCTTCCTCTATGCATATATTGCTTAAAACATGTACTCTTTTGTTGCAGGACACGACCTGTAAAAAAAAAGATGTTAACGAGAGAAGACAAAAGTAGTTTTATGAAAATCGTTACAGTACAACTATGGTCTAAAGGTGTCACAAATTTGAACCCTTAAGGTTATTAGATACCTACTCAGATAATATATTCTCACCTTAGGAAATATTGATGGAACAGCATCAGCTTTCAGCATTTTCCTAGTATAACCAGGAATAAAGTCGTCACATTTAAAATGCGCACTGCACACAACAGATGATTTTGTGATTTTTCCGGGCACTACATTTTCCGTAGAGGCGTCTAATAGTAGAATGTAGGTTTTCTCGGCCGGTATCCATATGAGTTGTGGGTTTCCGGGATGATGGCCCAGGTCTGTTGGAAATTCTTCCAAACGTTTCGTCAACAACTGCGGTTGACATCCTCAGTGGTGTAGTCCGTGTTAGAAGAAAAAGTACACTGCACTTCACTTCTGCACTTTTCGACTTCTCGAGCGAGACTGATTTGTCGACTGGAATGTGTCTATATTTATATCCCCACCCCGTGGTTGAATTGGTGGGGTGTGGTCACTAGGACAGGGGTTATAATGCCCTCTCTTTCTCTCATTATAACCCATCTCCTAGTGACCACACCCCACCAATTCAACCACGGGGTGGGGATATAAATTTAAATATAAACACATTCCAGTTGAATATTCCATTTAAATATAAACACATTCAAGGCATAAATAGTTTTTACATTTGTGGCAAGAGAACCTGGTTTTTCGGTTTTTTTGCCATCCACATTCAAAGCACCTACCATTTCTCGAAGGACCAGCTACCCCAGGCACATTATCGATCTTTAGAACTTCTGAAATTCTTTGTTTCAATGACCGCGGCAAATTCATCTGTGTCTGTCGTTCTCTCAAATGTGGTTCAATTAGTTTCGTAGCCAAGTTCTCAATGAAGTGACGGCGTAGAACTTTTGAGTTTTGATTATTAGCTGTATGTATCACCTGAGCGTTTATAGTACTGACGTTCAACATAGCATAAAAGACCAACATAGGCCACCGCCTTGTTGCTCGGGCACAGTTGTAATTTGCACACAGACGATCTACGACATCGACTCCACCCTTTGTGTCATTGTAGCTCAAAATTATATCGGGTTTTTGAGTTTCGGCGTCAACTTTATCATCATTGTGCATAGTGCTAATCAAAATGACGTTTTTACCTGCCTTTGGAACATGTGAAACCAATACCATGTTTTCACGAAAACCAAACATACTAGACCTCACACTTCGACCACGTAATACATTGAAATCCGGAGGAATTTCCTTTTTATTTTTCCTTATGGTCCCAACCATTGTTAGGCCGTTCTGAAGTAACGCATTAGCCAAGGGTACACTGGTGTACCAGTTGTCAGTTGTGACATTTCGACCAGTATTGAAAATCGGTTCGCATAATCTTTGGACAACAGCTAGGCCAGAATTATCAAGATTGAATGGACCTTGCGTTGGCTGTTTTCCGGGATATATTTCCATACTAAACGTGTAAAACATTTTAGCGTCGCAGAGAGCTTGAATCTTTATACCATAGGGGTTTGGTTTATTTGGAATATATTGACGAAAGGAGCATCTTCCACGAAAAGCTTCCAATTTTTCATCAACTGTTACGAAAGCAGATAAAGTGTAATTATTCTTGCAATTTTGGACGAACATCTCAAATATTTCCCTGATGTGGCAAATCTTGTCCTGTAATTTTCTTTCCTGTCTCGTTGTACAATCATCAAACCGCAAAACTCGAAGCAAAAAGTTGACATAGAAAGTCGAAATATTTCTATAGCAACGCCATCCGTCCTAAACAACTCTTCGACGTTTAGATGATTTGATTTTTTTACTCCGGCTAATAGGATCAAACCAATAAAGCATTGTATTTCGTTGAAATTAGTCGGCCTCGCATATGTCTCTCTTGCATATTTATATTTTACTAAGTCAATGTATTGGTTGGTATATTTTACAATTATATCGATTATGTTATTATCAAAGAAGTGTTTCCAAATCCCAAGAGGTTCTTTCTCACTAGCAATAACCCTTTTTGGTCCTGGTAACTGAGTTATAATATTGAATCTTCTAGTACGGACAGATTGGCGATGGGGCTCCTTGCTCCATCTCGTTGATTTGTCTTTTCCCAAATAAAATGAAGAGTTTTCATTACCTGAAGATTCTCCGTCACTCAAATCCTCTTCGCTCTCCGAATTTTGTATTTGATCCGGTTCGAAATTTTCCGGTTCACAGTCCAATGATTCACTTTCCGATGATGTTCCGCCCTCATCGGACAATGTTTCTTGCTGCAACGCGACAACATGCTGAAACAAAATTTCAAAATTTGAACGACAAATGTGTAAATATTTCTTATTAAATATCAATCATATCGAGCGAAACGCTTACTAAACGTATAATATATAATCACACAGAAAGTAACAACAATAGCTTTATCAAAATAAGTAAAATAAAAAAATACACAATAACCGTTTGACTTACTTAGCTGGTGACCGGGTTGGCGTCAAAACTCTGGAACGTGCGACCGCGTTGCTGTCGCGAAGTAGACTAGCGGTAGGAGGCGTGAAATAAGGTAGCTACTCGAAATCGCAGTGTAATTTGATGAACGGTACGAAAAATATTAATTTTTTTCGAAACACCCGGTCTCGGAGACATATGCGTCACAAATGGCGGGTTAAGGAAGGTCTACAGTGAAATTTGACATTGATGATGTAATATGTCGAATTGTATGTATATTGGTAAACGGCAAACAAGACGGTACTCGTTTTGATTACTTTCTTTACGATTATTTATATCCGTTTTTCTTCAAAGCTATAACACACTGAGGTGGTAGGTAAAGAACTGTATTTTAAAAAAAGCTTTTTTTTCCTTTCTCCAAAATGCAAAATGGTGATGAGGAGACACCGCTGGGAGGCTTTGGAAACAATAAAACAAGAAACTACGAGGAAACTAAAAAGCCTAACTGTCGAGGACTTTCAAGTGTGCTTTGAAGAAAATGGCACAAGTGCCTAGCGACGAATGGATAATATTTTGAAGGAGGCAAAATTAATGTAGATGAAATTTTGTAAAATAAAGTTTTTATGACCCTAATTTATTAGACACCCCTAAGTATATTAGTAGGTATCAAATTAAAAGTAAGTATTTAAAACGAATGTGCAACAACGCCTAGTTTTTGCACATTAAGTAAACATTAAGTAACAGTGAGAATTCTGAGAGGAATGGATGCTAGTTCACTCACTGCTTATTGGCTGGAGTTCATGGGTTATGGAGATGGCTAGTCTTCTGTCTTCTGGCGCAAGCGCAGGGCTTATTCACAATGTTTTCTTTTATCTATCCACTGTTACTATTAATCACGAACATCCATGATTATTTTACCTTCCTAAGATAATTCAAGACATTTCAAAAGTTAAAATTTTTTTCAAAGAAATTGTAATCTGGAGGGTCGTCAAACTACTGACAGACTGACGTACTACATAAGGGGGTAAATTTGAGATAAATTTTCTAACGATATACAATGCTGCATATAAAAAAATCGCGATCAATAGGGAATATGCGTCTAATTCAAAAAAGGCTTAAATATATTTTTTTATCAACATTTTTGCTTTAGAATTATATCTATATAAATATTTTTTAATATTATTTCTTTTTCGTTAAGAAAATAATTATTAAAAAGTGCATAAAAATGTGGGAAATTCAAAATACTTGAAACGGTCAGATCGAATGTGATTTTTAACATTTGATTGTATTGTAGACTTTGACTACACGACAAGCGCGCCAAAAGGGCGGGTGTTTAAAGTGCCCGTAGCTGTTAGTTAATTTTAACTTTTTTTTTGTTACCAAATTTCTGTTTTTTGGCGCTGAATATTTTTTTACGGTTAATAACGATATAACCTATCGTATGAAAATATTAAAAAAAATGTGCATATTCCCTATTATTGATTAGATTTTTTTAAATTGTAACGTTTAGTACCTTACTTAGAATGCAAAACAATTTAAAATTTAATTTGTATGATTTAAATACAAATTTAATTTTGTAATGATATGATTTGTGTAATTCAAAAACCCATAATTTAGTGCCAATATACATGCGCGATTGTAGAGCTGTTTTTTATTTATTTGGAGGAAAAATAAAACAATAGAGTTAATAATTTCTAACTTGTTCCATTATTCAACAATAGTTACATTATAATACTTTAAAAATCTGAAGGTTTCGGAAAAACATGTTAGTATAGATAATTATAATTTCATAGTTTGCACCTAATTCCCTATCTACAGGCAGTTTAGATATCGATCATAAATATACGGTTTATTGGTGCTTTATACTTAATACATAATTTATGATTTAACTTAATATAATTAAAGGTAATTGAAAGGAACGAGTGAGTATACATATTTGTGCTTAGTTCAAATATTTGGATGTGTTTTTTTACCAATGTAAAGTGAAAATTACATTAGGAAAACAGGCATTACAACTTAATTAATTTCAGTTATTGTTACAGCTTTCTTAAATATGATATTGAATATTTTGTATAACCTTGAAGAATATTTTGTATAATTTACATAATTAGATACTTATTACTATTGGGTCTAAAACCCATTTGTTAGTTTACAAAGAAAACAGTCCAAACACTAAAATAAACTAAAACCGGAACTACCTGTTTTTAGTTTGACTCTTTCTGGCTTCGATTCTTTTCTGCAGGGTATTTAAAAGTGCACCTAATACATTGTGACCTGGCAACCGTTTGCCAAAGAGCAAACGTTTAACAGAATCGTCATAAGTCAGCAGGGCTACCATATTCTGCAGGAGGAATCCTTGGCAGTACTCGAGCAGTTGTGTTGCCCCATACACCTGCAATAAAAACGGTTTCTTAGAATAATCAAAGGGAGTATCTATTATAGGTTTTTTTTTTTTAAATACTTAATACAGACAGATAGATAGAGAAAAAGGAGGACTTTATGGTTTAAAAAATATAAAAAAAAAAATTAAGTTAAAAAATTGTCAGTAATTTTTTTGAATTCCTTTTGATCACCAACCTGTGTATATTGGTATTTGTCCACGGAGGCAATAAATTGTATGTATCAAGACATTTAAAAATATGTCTACTAGGTATAAGTATAAATAAAACAATTTTTACCTTTGCATGAATATAAACAGACACAAGGTTGTGTAAGTCGACGGATTTAGCAGCTCTCGCCTCGCAGTGTCTCTGCAGAGGTAGCAGCTGGAAGAAGGAGGCGGCCGCGAGTACTTCCAGCACATCGGTTTCGGGAATATCCAGGCCGGAACAACCGCCGGAGTACAGGTATTTCATTACTTGCTATAGATAATTATTAATTATAAAGTCAGTTAGAAGGTGTCTCTCGCAGTATATCTCGTGCCATCTAGCGATAACTTTTACCATTACTTTGCTTGTTATCCATTACCTCAGCATTGCTTTTATAAAAAAAGTATCAATTAATTAAATACTTTAATGGCCGCTCATGGCGCGTCTTGCTCGGCCTTGCTTACCACGCCTGGCGTGGTATGAGGACAGAGTCTTCGAGAGCGTCGTTAGCTCGAGCGACACAAGCTCTTAGGAGGTGTTGCGAGCGGGAGGGCGCTTGCTCGGCGCTCCCTAAGACCCTGCGCCCGTGTGCACGGCACACCTTGCACTATAGGTAACTAAAACCGGCCCTGAACGGTGCACGTGAATTTTTACAATTATAGAGATTGCTAATGTAAAATTATTGTAGATATTAGAAAAACTCTATCATCGTAACAACGGTTTGTAATACTGAAAGAGAAAATACAAAAATGTCTATTAAACAACTTGACCGTTATTCGAAACCCAATAAAACATGAGAGCAGCGTTGCTCGTTTCCGCTTTTGCTTACATAGTGCCGTCCCGTTCCGTCTAGTATAGTCCGTATATAGCCATCTCTCTTACACTCCCCCTGTGTTTTCCCACCTCCTGCGATGCGTAGGTGACTTGAGGAAGCAAGCGAGTGTTTCTTGTCATTGGCGTTTTGTTTCCCAAGTGAAGAGGTTGTCAGCTCAAAACTAGAGTTCGATAACTTCTATAATAGTGCCGAAACTACCCGTTTACATTTTCCAAACCTACCGACAAGTTTTCATACAGCTTTCGTTGATTAATAATTTTAACTTTTGTAAATTTATAAATTTGGTTAAACTACCTACTTTTCATATTCCGTAAATTATTCGGTTTGATCGTAACTGTAAAATCTTTTAGAAACTGTGTAATATTTAACGTTTTTAACGTTCGAAGTTGCAGTCGATTGACATGGATAACCCGATTCCGTCTACAAGTAATGAAACGAATAATAAAGAATTCGCAGACGTTCGAACAGGGAAGAAAAGAACAAACTCAAGTGATTCTTCATCGAATAGCAGCAGCACCTCCGATTCGAGTTCCTCTTCGAGTGACCACAAATGTAAATCTAACAAGCGGAAACGTAAAAGGAATGACAAAAACCGTAAGTTTGATTTGTTATTAGATGAAATTTCGAAAATTAAACAACAATTATCGGCTCCGCGAGAATATTGTGACGATCGCTATCCTGGTACTTATACTTGCTCCGAAGATATCGAGGACAATGTTAGCGGGGACCTATACGCTGACGAAACTACCGATGAACCCGCGAACCCGGCGCCGTCTGACACTCGTTTTCCAGCTGAAAAATCTAATATTCTTTGCAGCGATTTATTTTCAGCTAATACCATACAAGATGAATTTAATTTGAAAATCACGACAAAGACCAAAGAACCACACGTACCGCAGGCACCGCCTGCGTACGTCGAACAATTAAAGGAATTGCAACGATTCAATAACGAGGATTGGATTAATGTGCGATATATGGACGTCCAAAAGCAATACGTCCACAGGCCCGGTTTTACTAACCTACCTGCCAACGACGAAGTCACAAAGTATGACTCTTCCCGATCTACTAACAATATCGAACGAGCCTTCGCCGGTGTTACATTTGCCCTATTAAAACAACGTGACGCCTTGCTAGATGACTTTAACCACTTTTTATCTTGGGTTCGTGCAACTGATAATTTGGTTTATAGCAAAATACAGGAAAAAATAAAAGATATTTTTTCTAAAGGTGAGTACGTGAAAAGATCAAGCGACGCTCTTCAGCTTGTTTGCGGTCACAGAGCAGAACTGATTCAGCATAGAAGAGAAAACATTTTGGCCTCGGTGAAAGACTCTTTCCATAAAAGTACATTACGCAAAATACCGCCATCGGTGGACAATCTGTTCGAGGCGAACAAATTCAGTGCGGTATTCGAAAGGGCCGGTGGTACGAAAAACGTTTTTTGGGATAATCAGAAGGACCGTTTCACATCTGAATCACAGTCTGATCCCAATTGGAGCACGCATATAAACCATAATGCTGCTCAACAAAAATCTTTTGGCAATAAAAGTTATAATCATCACAATGCAAACTCTGAAAATCCGAGTAATAGAGGAAATGCTAAGCCCCACCGGGGTACATTTCACAACAGAGGTGGAAAATCAAAAAGTGGTTGGTCTCATGACAATCGTATCAAGAACAATAGAGCGCGCTCGCCTGCATCCCACCGGGATCGGAGCGGTTATGCTCGGCCAAGAAAGTATTGACTATACCAAAAATGTGTATGCCAGGCGACTCCAATGGCAATGCCTTGGTGCCCCGCCCCCCATTCGAAAAATTATAAAAATTTATCGAATTCTATTCCTACGGAACCTTCCCCTACAAATACCAGATTTGTACGAATATGTCAAGCGCTCCTCTCAGGAGATGATACTAATGAATATGGTCGATCAAGCGATTTTGGAGGCAGTGTACAACTCACCGAGTTACCTGTTCATGATATTTCTAAGACCAAAGACAGATGCCACCTGCCGCCCAATATTCAACACGAAAAATTTGAACTGGTACCCCCATGCAGAGAAATCAAAATTAATAAATATTCACAGAGCTCCCGATTTTCTACTGCCTCAAGTGGGCCATCAAGTCAAAATAGACATTCATCAGACCTATTTTCAAAAGTACCATCTCAAAAGTATTCATGTACCAGTGTCAAAAGCACAAAGGAGACTCCTTTGATTAACATACGACAAACACTTACTGTCTGTTACTCGCTCAGAGCTCCCCACTAAAAGTTTTGGCGGCAATCACAAAGTGGATCGGGTAGATACTCCGCGAAAGATATCTTTAAAGAGTCAACGAAATGCTCATTCTTGCAAGCTTTGCACTACACAGGGGCCGCATAAATTTTCGGAATCTACAAACCCTACAGAATTTTCTACTAAGACACGATCCACTAGGACTGACATCGAACTACCCTCTAGCTTGGGTGTTCCCACCTCCTTACTTGATACCGAGAGTACTCATTCACCTCAAAAAATCGCAAGTAACATCCCTATTAGTAGTGCCGAGAGAGGAAAAAGCTTTTTGGGGGTAGGACATGAAAAGCAGAGTAGTAGCCACGCTATTCACGATCAAGGATCTGTAACAGAACCTAATGAATGTGATAACCGGCCTTCCTCATCCGAATGTCTACGAAATGACCCTAGAGACCTAGAAAGTTGGGGGTGGAACCAATATTTAACGGGATGGACTGCAGACCAAAAATCTCTGTTATCATCCAGCTGGCGTCAATCTACACTACACACTTACCGCCCTGCATGGAATAGGTGGATGAAATGGTCCAAAGCCAATAATATAGATAGCCAAAAGCCCAGTGGTTCTGATCTCGCTAGATTCCTAGCAGATCTGCACAATACGGAAGGTTTAGCTTTTAGAACAATTCTTGTACACAAGTCCGTCGTGTCAACATTCTGCGACCCAAACAATTGGTATAAATTAAGCTCACACCTACTTGTTAAACAGGTACTGAAGGCCATTGCTCTATCAAAACCTAAACCATCCAAACCGCCAATATGGGACGTTGACGATCTGGTTATACACTTATCCAAAAAAGATCCAGATACTAAAAGTTTATACGAAATATCGGTTCATACAGCAGCTCTCCTACTGCTATGTTCGGGAAGGAGGGTGCATGATCTAACATTATTAAGAGTCTCCCCAGAGAATTGCGTGGTAACCAACGAGTACATCATATTGATACCGGTTTTTGGCTCCAAAACCGACTCGGCAAACCACCGGCAATCGGGCTGGAAACTGACAAGGAACAAAGATAACAAAACGTTAGATCCTATGCATTGGATTTGTCACTTGATTGAAGTGTCGAAGTTACGAAGACAATCTACTAATTGCAACAATCTGTTTATTACCACTATGGGAGAATGTAAACCAGCTTCGAGAACAGTCATAGGGGGCTGGCTTAAAAGATTATTTAAGGAAGCACATATAGAGGCGACTCCAGGGAGTTTTAGATCTGCTGTTGCTTCTAAAAATTGGATAGAAAATTTGCCTTTGGACGACATCCTATCGCGCGGAAACTGGCGTTCCTCAAACACTTTTACAAGGTTTTATCACAGAGAAATCATCTCTACTACCCGTGCCACACCTTTGATTACAACCCTGTTTACACCGAGCGGTGACATATAAATTATGATTAATTAGGAATACACTTAATTTGCGTTCAGTTTCATAATAGTACATAAAATATACATTTTTTCTATAAGATGATTCATAAAATATAATACATGTTTTTCTTTATTTAATATTACATAGGCGTTATCATTCATAATCACATTGGCGTCTTTTCCCACCACCAGGCGATAACAAACACTTCTCATGTTTTATTGGGTTTCGAATAACGGTCAAGTTGTTTAATAGCAGTGTTTTACCTGTAAATTAAAACACATATTAAACATACTTACCTTATTCGAAACCCAATAATTTTTAATCACTGCCTGGTGAAACATTCGATTCCAATGACAAGAAACACTCGCTTGCTTCCTCAAGTCACCTACGCATCGCAGGAGGTGGGAAAACACAGGGGGAGTGTAAGAGAGATGGCTATATACGGACTATACTAGACGGAACGGGACGGCACTATGTAAGCAAAAGCGGAAACGAGCAACGCTGCTCTCATGTTTTATTGGGTTTCGAATAAGGTAAGTATGTTTAATATGTGTTTTAATTTACAGGTAAAACACTGCTATTACGTTTAGTGGGTAAACCATTAAAATCGGTTCAATGGTATATGCTTTTTAATTTTTCCATGCGAACCTTTCTTAGCTTATGTTATAAAATAAAGCTATGTTCTAGACTTAGTAGTTTTGGCTGAGCGGTGATAGTCGGCTGAATAAACGATTTTATACGTATAGATAGATAGTTGTAAGTAGATATTGGTCATAAAAGCGTACCTCGAATATGTGGTAGCGGATATCGTTGATCTGCACGAGAGGCGGTGCCGCCGTGTCGGAGGAGGGGCGCGCGGGCGCCAGCATGGCGCGCAGGCGAGCCGACTCCGACACGAGCACGATCTTGTGACCGTAGAAGAGACGGCCCTCGACGCGAAACGTCACGTCAGCCAGCGAAGGGTTGTTGACGTAGGAGGGGTCGACGCGCGCCTGCGCCGAGGCCTGCGCCGGCGGCGGCTCGGCCACCCTCGGCACTGGCTCCCAGCCGTAGCACGCGCACAGGATGTCGGCCAGCAGCAGCACCGTGCCCTCCTTCTGCAACGCGACAACAGTATCAAGTAGTCTGCCGGATACCCAATTCCTCAGCAACTTATAGCAGATGTAGCGTGTTTGGGTACATTTAGAATGATCTCAATTTATTATTTTGAAATATAGTTTGTATAAATAAATACCTTGCTGTATCTCAAGATGTTGAAGAGCAGAGGAAGACACTCGTAAATGAACTGCTTGCTGTAGTGGCTGTCGTCGGAAGGACACACCTGAAATTGTATCCACGTGTATAGTTTCACTTTTGATATTTATCTAAAGTGTTACAATGAAATTCTACAGGGAATAAATCTAAAGTACTGGGAGATGTTTTAAGCTACCTGTAGGAAATCTTGCAGCAGCTGGTCGATGACGTGGTCGAGTGAAGCTTCGGCTGCCGCCGCCAGCGACAGCGTCCAGGCGTGCAGCGACCAAGGCACTCCCAGCGCACGTAGCTCCAACGTGATGTCCAGGTGGTCGGTCTCGGCCGCGTAGTACATGGCGTCTTGCAGTGCACGCTGCTGCTGCTTGGTGAAGGCGGGCGTCTTGGCGAAGGGACCCGCCGCCGGTGCGGCCCCCTCCGCTAGAACTTCCTCCAGCGACAGCACGGTGCCAGCTCCGGCGCCGCGTGATCCGCCGCGCATGGCAGCGCGTAGACACGCGCGGCGACCATGCGTGCAGCACACGGCCACGGCGCTGTAACAACCGTACTGCGCCGCGGCCGAATAACACAGCGCGTCGTTGAGCTGCGTGGACAGGAACGGGTCGGCTCCGTGCGACAGTAGCAACTGCACGAGCTCCAGGTTGCCGGCACCGCAGGCGACTTGCAGCGGTGTAAGCGTGCACACGTCGTCACCCCTAGCGGCCGCTCCGTCCACCTTCGCTCCGGCCGCTAGCAATCGCTTCGCGCACTCGACCGCACCGGCGCCACCTGCGCCCCCCGCACCGCTGCACGCGTACACCAACGCCGTCCACCCCGCAGTGGGCGGCGTATACGCAGGCGAGGGCGCAGCGGACTGCGCGGACGGCGACTGAGCAGGCGGCGGGGATCGCGGCGACAGAAGTGCTGCGTGCTGCACTGCCACCCCAGGGCTCTCGACGTTGGGATCCGCACCGTTCTCAAGCAGCATCTGCAGATAATAAGGATTTGAACTATAACTCTCTGCAGTGAAAACCGAAATATAAGTATTTACACCATAGCCTTACTTACGACAGTTGAAAAGGTTCTTTTACCTGATGTATAAATTTAGCTTATTCTTTTACCTGACCTCTTGGGGATAAATGGCATTATTCACTATTTTCGATTCACCTATAATGGGTGAATCGAAAAGTAGCTCCATAAGTTTTAAAGACGTTTACAGGCTTCACTATAACTTAAGTTACGGACTAGTTATTTTTTTGTCAACATAACCACGTTGTGAACAATTACAGCACTAATTAATACTTACAGCAACTATCTGGTCGTCTCCAGCGAGAGCTGCCTTCATAAGTGCGGTGAGTCCGGCAGCATCGGGAGCGTCCAGCCCGGCCGCCGGCAGCAGCGGCTTCACGTTGGCCACGAGGTCTGGCCTGCCGCTGAGCAAGGCTCTTTGTGCGAGGCCCAAAGCGGCACGACTCAGCTCGTCCGGAGTGCGGGAGCATCTAGACCAGACTGGCTCCAACGCTTCCTCTGATCTGTAAATAGGTCAATATGAAGGTCCTAAATAAAGAGTCTCAATATATTAATGTCCTTAATTCTCCGAACACAAAAAACTTGCATACTTGTCCATCAAATTGATTTGAACAGAGCAACTGTGAGGTCTATTGCCAGTTTGTCCACATGGAAAACGGTCGTCTATACCCCAACGCATTATGGCTACGTGGGTTTGAAGAAAGAATGTAAAGTATGTTTACGTGAAGGGGCGGGGCGGGCAGTCGGCGTGAGGAAGCAACAGTCTTGCGGCCTGCAGCACGTCGTCGGCGTCGGGCACGGCGGGAGGTGCGCGAAGCGCTGCGTGGGCGCGCGCCACGCGCACCCACTCGCCCAACGGTGGGAGTGCACCCGCGCCCCGCTCGCCCCACAGTCCCGTGGCACAACTGCCGCTCGACGCGCTCGTCGCGGTGTGCTCCAGCTGCGAAGGACCAAGTACAAAGCACTCCAGTGCCGGCGGCCGGTAAAGATTTTGTATCGTAACGACACCTACTGAATGTCGTTTAGCGAATATCAACTTTATTGCGGTGCATTAAACACTTTATTTAGTAATCTATGATCTGTCAAATGAATTTTCTAATGGTAGGTACTCCGTAAGATCACTTTTCATTGTCAGCTACATTTATGAATCTATAGTCGCCGTCTCGAGAAGCTAAATTATGTAAACAAAAAACGGGACAAGCGCGAGTTGATCTCGCGTGCTTGCTATAACGCTCTATTCTAGGGTTCTCGGGTTCGATTCCTGGCAGGGTCAAATTTGAAAAATCAAATTTTCATATTTGGCTCTGGTCTGGATTTGGAAAGTAGTGGCAGGGCACACTGCGTTTTCGCAGTCATTTGGGCAGCCCGTCTGGCGGCAGTGACCACCCCCTTACAGAAGACCACCGTGAAATAACAGCTCGTGTGCTGTTGTGTTTCGGTGAATGAGTAAAGGATGCCAGAGCCCATTTCCCTATCCACTCCTAATCCCTTATCCTTAATCTCACTGTAGTCGGCAGCGTACTTGCAGCAGCTTTGGCGTTGCTCGTGTTATAGGCGACGGTAGCCACCTACCATCAAGTGGACCGTCTGCCTGGCCTTAACATAAAAAAAAGATATTGAGTGATTTACAATGTTATTTTAATATCATGGAGTTCTTATAAGTTTTCCTATAATCTATAAATAGAAAACTAATTTTTGCATTTTTTTTTCAAAATTTTACGTTCAGTAGTTTCGGAGATAATTGGCAATGGTCGGACAGACGGACACACGAGTGATCCTATAAGGGTTCCGTTTTTTTATTCGGACATACGGAACCCTGACAAAGTTGCCACACAAGCAATTATTTAAGTACAGCCCATACTTCGACGCCACTTCATTTCGCTGGCTTATGAAGAAGCGAACTCAGGTTATATATATATTGGATTTTATTACTAATTTTGATTTTGATTTTATTTTGTTTTCATTAGTTACAAATCAGTGTCGTTCTGTTTAATTATTGTGTTACATATAATTAAAAAAATCACATACCTACAACAGTTACATAAAACGCCTTGTCTCTTTACTAAATAAATAAGTTCCATTCGGTTCGATCTGATTTAAAAGTGAAAGTTTTTGAACACGTTGCTATGCTGAATGGATTTGAATGAAGCTTAGCACAAAGATGAATCACCTTTTGGATTAAAAAATAGAATGATAACTTCCGAATGGAATAATATTTCTCACTTTAGTGGCCAACCGTACAACGCTTTGCTTCTAATAACAACTTATTTTTCAAATCGGCTACGTCATAATAAGTACATATTATAGGTATCAATTGTTTAAAAAATCAATCAGATCTAAAACAAATTAATTACAAATATTGCCTTTCAACGATTTTACAATTCACGCTTGTAGGTTAATATCTGGCGGTGAAATACCTGCGAACAACGCATGAAGTAGTAAAGAGCCCTCTCGGCGGCAGGAGACAGCGGTGGATGCCGAGGGTGGACTCTGCGCAGGACGGCGCGCAGCTCTGCCGCGGATCCCGCGCAAGTGGTCAGCAGGACCGACGCCGCAGACCCGCCGGAACTGTTGTTCGATCCCGCCGATGTGCCGGAACCTCCTGAGATACAATGGGTTTATATCCCATCTGGCTCGAATGGACTTTTTCATTTTATAGCAAACTGTGTTTAATACCGGAGCCGTTGGTCGTGATGCCGGAGTCGTGGCTGAGCCCGAGCTGTTTATGTTCTAGCCGAGACACCCCCGAAGAAGAACCGGAACCGGAGCCCAGGGAGCTCATGGATTCCCAACGCGATAATGATAAAGCGCCTGCAAGAAACCTTCGTATCATCATCACGTATATATGTACATTGGACATTTCCCCTTTTCTTATCTTTTGTTCGGACCTTTATAACACGCCCTGGAGAGCCATTCTATATTCTATCTTCTTTAATTTTTTTTATTACGTAATGACATTGCTCTTCTCTAAACTTAAGGCGTTCCCTTATGTAACATAATTAACATTTTAGTAATACAAGGCAGGCTGACGGTCAAGCAGACGGTAGGTGGTCACTGGTCAACATCGCGTAGAAAAACACAAGAAACGATAAGAAAGATTCCAGCTAAGTATCTTTGAAGAAGAGGAGTTTGGTCCACAGTTGTAATGCAAGAGTGAGAGCGGGTTTTTGGATATTTTATTCATGTAATGGAAGTTATTAATATTCAAGATAAAATATAAACATTTATACCCGAGGCTACGCGGCCTGCATTCAAATGGCTGTAAGGCTGCAGCAGCCCCCAGAGGTCTGCACAGTTGGCAACGGCCGAGTCTATGGCGGCCGGAGTAATGGGAGAGCTGTTGGCACTGCTCCCGGCGATCAGGGCTATTTCTTCCAGGAGAGCTTCCATACCCGCACACAAATAGATTGCTGCATACCTATAGGAACATTAACGACGGTTTAGATTACGACTGAGTCATCACGAGTCCAGGGATATGGTGTGCGGCTTACTCGTGCACGAATGGGGCGACGCGTACATCCAGCATCCATCGTTGAAACCGCCCGGGAGCAAGGCTCGTGCGGGCCCGGGTAGCGGAGCCTAGTCGCCGCGCCGCACTGCCCGACGTCGCATACATCGTCGCTGCTCGCTGACAACTCTGAATATATTTAACAAATATAATTTCCGTTATTTCGAATGAGTACTTAGTAGACAAGATAGTTTAGTAGTGGCAGGGAACACTGCGTTTCGCAGTCATACATAGGCCACCTAAGATCAAGTGGGCCGTCAGCGTTCCTGCCGACGTTTACATAAAATCTGTAATTAGTGTCTCTTACCTTTATACAAGCATCGGCCAATGGGGTGCTGAGGACTATTCTAAAGGCGCCGGCCACTTCGTGTTTGGAACAGAAACCAAAGTTCTGCGACAGACGTTGAGCCTCGCGAGCGATGCGCACCAAAGCTCTTTAAAGAAAGAGAAAGGTAAAGATCGACAGCTCGATTCAATTCTGTCGTGGAGTACCTACTACGTTGAAACATTGCATACCTTTGTAGTAAGTAGGCGAGCCTCGGAGGCGCATCGGGGGCTAATTTTGGAGCTATCTCCCGACATCTTCCTGCTTGCAGCGTTCGAGTGACTTCATTTGCTGTCCACGGAACGCAACGAAGTTCTACAAGCCTACAACACCAATAGAACGGTATTGTTTTGTAAGCATATTATGTGATTGCGTATTTATAATAATTTTTCTATAGGCACTTAAATTTTTGTAAAGTACCTGTTATGTGAGTCTACCCAGACGAATTCGTCAGCACTGGTCACGTTGGTGCAAACCGTGTCCAGAGACGGCTGCCGAACGAGCGGCGCTCGTCGCCTTCTAGTCTCTGCTGCATTACCATTTTCTGAAATACAATTTTATCATCGTCAGTCCCGCGTTCACTGTTAGACATAATGTTAGTCGTTCACGCTGGCATCTCTCGAAGTTACCGGCACATCCAGAGAAGAGGTAGGTCGACCCATGGGACGTCTCGACTGTGGTCTCCATTCCAAGACTTGTCTACTCTCAAGAGTCGTTGGAAAAGCGAAATTTCATTTAGAAATGAAAAATATGAATCTTTGACCTATAAATGTAAGCCAGGTTTCCCCTAGCTAGGTAGGGGTTTTCCCAGATTTGGGAAAACCTATAAATGTAAGCCTACAGCTTTTCCTTTAAAGGAATTTTTAAAAGCTTAAGTAGCAAATTCAATTGATAGTAGATATTGTACTACGTAATTCTATTAAAATACCGAAATTGCAAATCTCACTCTCGTATTCCGAAATGGTAATTATAGAGAGTGCCATACCTGGTCCTCCGTTATTGCTCCCTCCTCCGGCACTCGACGCACCACTGGTAGCAGTGCTGCTACTGTCGCGAGACCGAAGCGTCAGCTGCTTAATGGCAGATCGTATGTCTTCTAAGCCACCCCCGCCTGGCCAAGGAGACTGTAGCTGGGGAACACACTACACTTCGAATGACAATAATTCAATTTAATGAAGGGTAAGGTAAACTGTGTTTTTTTTAATATTGCATATAGTTATGTACTTTATGCATTTTCAAATGACAGTTTATTTATATTAAATATATAAATTTACCTTTTTATTTTATTTTTATTAGTCGAAGTTACACTTTTTTGAAAATACATTTTTTTTGTCCATAAGTAAAAAGATCAGATGTATTCCTATATTTAGTACACGACAATAGTTGCATGTATCGCATTCATCGATGATTTAGTACGACTGATATTTTACACTGTTAATTTGTGTGCATATTTATAAAAAAATATGCGATCGTCAGACAGGCTAACGGTCCAGTTGATGATAGGTGGCTACCGTCGCCTATAAATCTCTTACAACAAACAGTACACATGCTGTTATTTCAGGGTGGTCTTCTGTAGGGGTGGTCAGTGTCGCCAGTCGAACTGCACAAACGACTGCGAAACGCAGTGTGACCTGCCACTACTAAGTATCTTCTCACGTGCGTGCAAATGTACAGACACCGTGTTTATTTCTACCTTATTATGGGGTCGATGCTTGGTCCTCGCGTGCGGCGGCTGTCGGGTCCTTCTCGGCTCCTCTCGGCCGGCTTCGCCTCCTCCACCGCTGTCCGACATGGAAGCATGTCCCGAGGACCGGTTTTCATCCGAACTGCTGTTACATTCGCGGACGCCATTCTGAAATTGTAATCGAATAAGGGACGCTCAGATGATACGGAAAATGATGCCGTAAAACCCATACAATTCAGTCATAAATGAGGTGGAAACAAGCCGAACTTATAAAGAAGAGTGCTTCTAATACGGCCATTGTCGTAACCACTTTCGCTTGAGCAGCAATTTTTAAGGTTCCCACCGATTACGCTTTTCCCTATCACAAGATCGTGGGATTTAATAACAATGCTTACGTATTTTTTCTAGCGGCAACACTTTCCCTGACGTTACGGTGGTATAATCGCTGTAATCATTACGATGCGTCTGCGCCGACTAATTAGCGAGTGTAGTAGTGAAATGCAAATCGCTGATAAAACTCTCTGGCTATACTTACTTACTTTGTACTTGGATCTAAAAGCATGCGTTACCTATGAATTTACCAAAATTTTGCAGACGATGCAAAAGATCAATGTAGCACCGATTGTCGTAAATCAGTAAGTTTTTAATGCTGATAGGTGGTAGACAAACAGATAAAGTTGCCTATTTGTCTATTAGCAGTAGCTCGGGGCATAATGTGATTCGCAATCATAAACCGTGAAATAACAGCATGTGTGCTGTTGTGTTTCGGTGAGTGAGTAAGGGATGCGAGAGTACCTAATCCTCTTTATCCTAACAGTAACAGGTGACGGAAGCCACCTACCATTAGGTGGTTCACCAGTCTTCCTGCCGACTTTTACTTAAAAAGATAAATAAAAAAGGATTTCTAACTCAATTAAGAGATTTGAATTACACAATTTAAAAAAATAATTACAAAGTAATTTTGCAAATTGATGAAGCTTTGTAACATACTCGTTAAAACTGCTAGTTATTGTGTTTTGTGCAACAGATTACGCTTTTTTCAAATCTGTTGAGTTTGCTAATCGCGTTGTTGCATTATTGCATAAGTATTCCTTAAGACGCAAGCGCATCTTTTTATTTCCATTTATATATGAGTGCCATTTAGAAAATGTATTTTGAATTGTTACGTTACTATACATAACTAATAATTGAGTTTTTATTGAGAAACAAACGAGCGCATAACGAGATTGCGCGAACATTATACGATATCATCGACTTAATCCAAGTATCGCGTGAACCACCTTCTCTATTCAATCACTGTTGACACCGTTTGTATGCCACTGACCCTATATGCTAATCTGGATTTTATTCGAAATGTATGAATTTGAAAAAAACATATACAATTTTATTATTTAAATTTCTTTTCGATAATTAAGCTTCTTGTTTGTAGGTACACATTTAAAAATTATATTTAAAATAATTAGCTAAACTAATTTGAAAATTACAGCTAGACGTGGAATATCTATTATCTTCAAAGCTCCTTTCTTATTTTCAACTTGGGCGAGACGTTTGATGAGCAGTATTATGAACCCTTGCTGCATGATCTATAATTGGTGGCACATAGAGTGCCACCAATTGGTACTAATGATAGAAACCATGATAGAAATTGATTTGATTATGTAAGGTGGCCAGAAGGGGGATTTAATTAGAATTAGCTAGAAAAATAAAAAAATAACGCCTGACTAAATATATGTGCAATGTAACGCCTAACATCTTTATTGCAGTTATAGCTTTGCTAGGCGTTAGATGATCCCTCGGGAACAGCACTTTTTCTGGATGAAAGGTACCCTATGTCCTTTCCTGCATCCCTGACAACGTATATGCAAAATTTCACGATGATCGGTTCAGCGGTTTAGGCGTGAAAAGGTAACAGACAGACAGACAGAGTTACTTTCACATTTGTAATATTAAGTATGGATCGAACGAGTAAACATTGTAAAGTTCGCTTAATATTTTCTTAAAAAAGTTAGAAATTTCTGGTAATGAGAGCTGTTTAATGTCACAGAGAAATTTTTAAATTAACTTACCTCAAGTAGTGTCAGGGCACACTGCGTTTTCGCAGTCATTTGGGCAGCCCGTCTGGCGGCAGTAACCACCCCCTTACAGAAGACCACCGTGAAAAACTGCACGTGTGCTGTTGTGTTTCGGTGAGTGAAGTAAGGGATGCCAGAGCCCATTTCCCTATCCCTTCCCTATCCCTTATCCTTAATCCTATTGTAGTCGGCAGCGCACTTGCAGCAGCTTTGGCGTTGCTTGTGTTATAGGCGACGGTAACCACCTACCATCAAGTGGACCGTCAGCCTGTCTGCTGACCTTAACATAAAAAAAAACCTCAAGTAATTAACTTGAGGTACGTGATCATGAAATAATATCTAAAAGCAACTGCCTCAAGGATTTGTCTGAGCTTGAATCCAATCGCGACCTCAACCATTGGTGACAGAAATGGGCCACATATGAGCAGATATTCGTGAATTTTATTTTCGTGAGCTTACTGCAAGATGTGCCTGTGCCTGTATTAATAAATCTTACTATTTATACTAAAAATTACATATGTTTATTTTTGAGAACAACCAACATTAGAATCCAAATCAAACACATTAAAATTTAAATTGTAATTTAGCGAACTTCGGCGCGTGAGTTGGACCGGAATAATCTCGCCATTAAATTAGTCGTTCCGCCATAACAATTTTGCTTTTATTTCCTTTCAAATGCTAAACGCGCCCAAAAGAGCTCGTAAAGATAACGGAAACTATACACATGTTGTAATATTGATAAAATCGTTATGCAAATTACATAATGTTTTATATTTTTATAAGCATTTTTAATGTAATCGGCGAAGGACAGTTTCCTTTGTACTTGCAAGTCTGAACTATTTCACGAATACGTCGTGTTATTTCATGGTGGAAGAGTTTTTGATAAAATGATAAAATACACTCGGCCACTACATTCAGCCTTTAGTATTTTTTTAATTGTTTTTGTAAAATTTGTTTACTAAAAATATAAAACAAGAAATAAAAAAAGTAGAATATGTAGAACTTGCAACACAGGACATTTTATTGCAGGGGTTCGGAGTAACAGCTGAAAAATTTATTTGACGATAAAGATTATTCCTTTACTATTACTTCTTCTACTGTACCTACTCAGTGGGAAACTGGTAGCAGATCTGGAAATATGTAGGTATTGTTAAGTTTTTGAATTTTTGAAAAGCTTGTTAGCTTCTTGAAGCCTGGAATTAAAGCCTGGATTCGGAGCTCATACTATGCTTAGTATCGTATATTTACTTTAAGTATTAAGTGTATGATTATAATTGTTGTAATTTTTCTTCGGGTTTCTTCTCAGGATCGTCATCTTTGCTTTTTTCCGAAACCCTGGTAAATTTAAATTTAACTGGTAAATCTAAATGACTATCATAAGAGTTTATTGGAGAAACCTAATTCATAAATAAATATTTTGATTTTGATTTTGAAGCCTTTTTGAAATAATAGAAAAGGACGACATTAATGTGTCGAAACGCAAAAAATCTATACAACGACTTTTTACGTTTTTGGTCCTACTGATTACAAAACAAATAGAAGCTAATGCAACTGTTCCATGCTTCTTTGTGATGATCAGATATATAAAATCGAACTGGTTCCAATAATATATATGTACTAATAAGGCGCTAAAATATGAGCGAGCCTTCTGAACTAATTTTACTATATTAACATTTTTGAAGCGGCCGCGAATCCTCCGTGGGCGTTATAGATGGTAAGATAACACTTACCGTCCCGGTTATTTATAAGTACACATATTTTTAATACCTCTGTAAAGGTCAAGGCAGCTTTTATCAGATGTATGGGTATGGGGTAAATGCATTAAAACGCATATTTTACACGCTATAAATGGTCGGTACAAGCTAAACCACTGGGATAGACGGAAGAAACCTACAGCTCCACATAGGCCTCCTTCTATATTCAGTAAGATCGGTCAGAAGCAGCCAGGGTCCAACGTCTTACGCTGCGCTTGTCGACAATCTTCCGTCCCCAGTGGCCGTCGATTCGTCGTACTATGTGTCCTGTCTCGCTCTCGCGTGTAACCCCGAGCATAGCCCCTCCATAGCTTTCTTATGAGGCCCACATTTTAGTCCCGTATGTCATCACTGGCAACACACACTGGTTAAAAAAGTTTCTTTCGTTTCACGCGAAATACTTCACACATCTGCAATTGACATATATATTATGTTATACATATATGGATGATATAAACCTGAATGGGTTGAGCTGTCTCAACGCGGTGATGGTGTTCGTGCTTGGGCCTTCTCTCGAGGGCGTAGCTGCTCTGCGCGGGCGCACTGCGAACTGGGGCACTGGCTACTGTCAGCTGCGAGACAGCGCTCACCGGCTTCAGCTGGGGCCCACACGACTCCGGCGAATTCACTATTGCTGGCTCATCTGCATGGGCTGTCAGCAAACATTCTTATCACAAAAAGTAGCTTCAATAACGAGAGGCAACATCTATGCTTTCGTCGATCACACAAAAAAGACTAAGAGGAGGATAAGGGAAGCTTAAGGTCTTGTTAGGTATTCCAAGTAAACGAAATGATACCGTAATATAATCGGCAACCTTTCGTCAGCGCATTCTCTAAATGTTGTGGTTTGCTTGGTTATTGGTGGCCAATTAAGTTCGAAAGCTCTTAATACGGTTTCTTTGACACCTGTACATCGATAAAAAATTGTTATCATCCTGTGAAAGTTCACAGGATTCACACGAAGAGACATGTTCTCGCGAGGTCATAAACTTAGTATCACAAAAAGTTATCAAGTAATGTACTTCATCAAAAGTAATTCACTAAGACCTCCTATAGTGGATCAAGCTGTCTTTCTTCCGAACCAGTGATGGATAATTAAATTTTATTGTGTTTGACGATCTATAAATACTACTTGTAAATATGTAATATTATTATACGTACGTTTGTTATTTGGTGAGGCCGGAGGTGGAGGTGTGGTCGCTCTGTGCGCGTGAGGCGGCGGCGACAAGCGGCGGGCGTGCGCGGGCGCAGGCGTCGCTCCGGCGCCGCTCGACACGCGCACGCGCAACGCACGCGCACCGGACACGCCGCCGCACCACACGCCCTCCTCCGACGGACGGCACCCGCTCGACGGTCTGGCGATTTCAAGCAAACACATCTCTATACTTACTCCATGCATTAACCCATTGTTGGTAGTTGAATTGGGCAACCTGGCTGTATTCCCTTATTTGTAAGGGGTGCCGAGTAAAGGATGCCATTCCTATCCCCTTCTAATTTATTATCTTATCCTAGTGTATAATATATATCTCACGTATCTCGGAAACAGTTTTAACGATTTGGATGAAATTTTGTATGTACATAGATAATGATTGCTTTTTAAGTTTATCAATATAAGTAGATTTACCTATATTGATCGAAACATGGGCAGTGTTTGAGGCTCTGCACTGCATGAAATGACGCTATAGTCCACATCGGTCACTCAGGTACTCCCATTGAAGTTGGCAGCACACTTGCAGCCACCAACCATCAAATGGATTGTCACTGATAGTGAATCAAATCCCTATCTATAGTTTTGTGTTCGGGTGCTTTGAAAGCGTTCTCTAAGTTGGATATAACGGAGACGATTGAATAGATTGGAGTTGAGAGGCGTGGCGGTCACAAGTGCCGGATCAAATCGCGCTAATGTCCCTACGTCATCTTCAACTGTACTCTGCCAGCCGTAGCAACTGTTTCGACCATTCAAAATTAACTTTGTGCAGGTTTAACCCGAAGATACCTCTTTATTTAGACAATAGTTAATGAGGCTTTAAATCAATGATTTAGAAGTAGCAGGGCAGAAAACCAACTAAACGGATCACCTGGCGGCAGTCACAACCCCATACTAAAGCACTAGTGCTTTTTGTGTTTCGTTAAGGGAATAAGAGACTCCAGAGCTCAATTCCTTAACATTTATTGCCAGCGCATTTATAAACCTTGTAACTTAAATTAATATGTGACGGAGTCATCGTGGCGAGTGGATTGGTCAGCCTCGTCGACTTTTATGCGGACAAATGTTATTTTTTGACTTTTGCTTTAGAGAGAAATTTGATACAATTGTACACTCTCTATAATAATTTTCCAAAAAAAAACCTTAGGCTGTAATGCACATGATAAAGTGTGAAGTGTGTAGCCATAGTGTTCTGTGTAGGGCGTCACTAAATGGAGAGCGTGACGTGACTAGGCTGAGACGAGACGAATGGACGATTTTAATCTGATGTTGCCATTACTCAAATGGCTTACCGGCAGGTTAAAACCATTTAAAACTGAACCTGGATGATAAATGAGTTGCATCCGCACTTAAGCATAACATATCGTAGATAATATAATTTAGGAACGCTACAACTGTTTGTAAACTCATTAAAAGATGCCTAACAGAAAACCTAAATTTTTACTACATAGTCTGTTCTATAGACTCACAAGAGCGCATTGGGTACATAGCGAATTCAAGTATTTCTTAATAGTTTTAGTAATTCAAAATGACAGGTAACACTTATTGTATCCATATGATCCAATATTAGTTAATTAGGTCCCAATTTTCAACAATAAAGTATTTTGTGTCGAATAATGCAATAAAAGACATTTCTCTTCATAATGAATATACAGTAATGATATTTTATTGTGCTATATCAAGTTTATTATTAAAAACTATTAAAAAATGAACTCATTATACTTTATTGAAGAAATTCAAGAGATTTTTCAATTAATGTTGAGAGTCCGATAGCAAGACAATCGCACAAAAGTTAAATATAAACAAAACCCAAGATCATGTCGGAGAAAGCATAATGCGTATGTTACAACATTGTGAACGAGTTAGATTCAGGATAAAGTCGGTAGTGAAAGTAGCTTCAAAGCGAGATTAAGGAAGTTACGAGAGATTTGTGTGAGAAAAAGCCGTAAATTAACAAACAAGTTAACAAACAAGTGCGTTCAAAGGAAATTGATGATGACCTAATTATGTCTATCGGTAGTTCTATTTATATCGATTTCATTGTTGCGATAGATAAAAGAGCGGACATGATAAAATTGTTTGCACTTCCTCACAATTAAAACTTGATATCTAAGTATACTTGTGAATTACTCTATTTATTTGTCATATCATAACAAAAGTTATGTATAACTAGCAGCCTGCCCCCGGCTTCGCCCAGAGTGCGATTTTTATATACAAAAACATTCCCCGTTTATCCCTCTTTCCATTAGTCAAAACCGAATTAAAATCGGTCTTCCCGTTCGAAAGTTATGGGCGTACATACGAAGATCCATTTATATTTATATAGATAATTGTAATTTTTATGGGAAAGTTTAAGTGGGTGTATATCAAAATAAAATGGGTATATATCAAAATAAAATACCTAATGCAAAAGACAATAAGAGTAACAAATAGTATTTTCTTAACAGAAAAATTGTCTAAACCTATCAGTTAGATGGAGTAGCTATCAAAGAATGAAACTTGTGTTTACGGAAAAGAGTTCAAAATTAAACTAGTTAAAAACAAACATATTGAAAATAACTGCAATAGCAATAACAACAAATAACGTGTATGACAATTGAGGAGACAATAACAATGGTTTTTATAATATTACTTTAATTGATATTAAAATGTATCATAAATTAGTTAGTTTGATCAAAGTCGGAAGAAAGAAATTTGGTTATTATGTTAAAATGCTCGAAGTACAGTTTTGGACTCACCATTTATGGATTTTAGAATGATTTGACAAATGGATTAGAGTCGAAACACAGTTTAAGTAATTTATATTGTACTAAATGTTGTACTAACTAATAGCTAAATAAGACTAATATTATTATATAAGTCGATAACTATATCGATTTTTATAGTCCGAAATAAATTATTATTATTATTATTAAGAAAAGGTACAAGAACATGTTAATTTAAAGAACATTTTTATGATCAAAGCAATTTCTATCAGCTTGGAATACTATTGGAATCAAATGAGTACCTCAAACATGTGATTATTATTATTATCGCTCACGTGAGACCAGACCACCGACTCACCGACCCGTTGTCACCCATGCATGAACACAATCGTGGTGTTATGTTAGAAAAAAAAAAATGTATTTGCATTGATATGTTTAATTTTGCTTTCGACCTTACGCTATTGTAATAACGTGTTAAATCATTTCGCCAACTGTGAAACTTTAGTTTTGTTCAAGCAAATGTAACATTTCAATTGCGTTACAGGCTACATCATCAAGTTTATCTGGCGCGGCCTTCGTGCTGATGAGTAAGTTGTGCAGTGTTTATGGCAGAGATGAGATGTTTCGAAGAACGGTTCACTGTGCCTCATTTTGCTGTTACGACACTTAGACGAATTTCAAGACGAGCTTTAAATTAGTAAACCTGGCTTACTAATTTAAAGCTCACCTTCTTTTTTACAAAACGTAAAAAAATCTTTATTATGCCTGATTGTCCTAAAATCTGAGTAGGTATAATAATAATAATATTAACAGCTTACAAAATCTATTGTTAATGTTTATGTTAAATTAATATGCATAACAGAAAATATATAAACAGAAGCATTTAAGACTCGCCTCTCTCCACATCTCATCAAGCAATGGTTCATGTGAAGGCTTTCACTCTGAAGGGCAGGGAAAAAATTAAACAGAAGTGAGAAAAAATTGCATATCAAATGGTTTTTTAATAGGTTAATTTAGATAAGTTAAATTGAATTTAAATTTGTTTGTTTCCGCAGGAACTTTTTTATGAAAGCGAAACACAACAGCACAAATGCTGTTCTTCCGTATCACAGTGATCTTCCGTAAGGGCGCGGTTGCCTAGTGCCGTCAGGCACACTAATGTATTTTTATTTAATTTATTTGTTATACAAATACTTTGAAATTGACGTGTTAATTGAAGGAAAAGAACCTACGTTCTTATTCTTAAAAATAAATCTGTGTTTACAAAAGCGCAGCCATTCCCAAGTTAAATTATTTCTCAAGCTTTACAGTCGCTCATAACAAACATATTCTTTGCTAGCATAGCATACTTATAAACTTTATACTATGTTACTGAAAAATTTGATTCTTAATATTACCTAGTAGGATACTCAACATCATGTTTACTTGATAACGTAAAAAATGTTACCTAATCACTTTATGTCGCTTTAAGTGTGCAGCTTGACATCAAAATTACTCTACTTAATTAAATTAATTAGATAACTTCTAATTAAACATGTAACATTGGTTACAACGAAGAAACAAGATTAACTCCACGATAATAATAAACAAGAAAGAAAGTTGTAAAATAATTAAGATTTTCAAACATCTCAGTAATAATATCTCAGTTTGTAACAACTGGCTTCATTCATATATAAGTTGCGTACATTTTATTCAAGGTTGTTATTTTCCTGAAATAAATTAATTCACGTGTATTATGTCTTCGCAGTCTGTTATTTTACAAAAGGAATAATATCCACATTAAAGAACTAGTGATAAAATGAAGTAAGTAAAAATGTAAGAAAAGAAAAATGAGAGGATCAGTTCACAGGGAAGTGGCGCCTAACTGGCAGAACAAAAGGCCACACAAACATATTACACTCACTCAATATAAATTAGCTTGACGCGTTCCTTAATTCGATAAAAGTGTATCTTATTTCGAGGGGAACTAAAGTTGAAAATCGTGCGCGATAATTGTGACAAGTTTTGTAGATCGATATCATCGTACAATGAAGCCAGAAGCTCGCACGAGTTCATCGGCAGTCGATTGTTATCAAAAGAATCGCCTTGCAATTAACGCGAATGTCTTCCTGAGACCGCTTCTTCGGGGAACGTGAAGGTGCCATAAGTAACTGTGTTTTATATAACGTGTTGTAGGACTACTGTTGGCTGCGATCGATCAACGGAATCTGTGACACGTAAAATTGACGTGTTTGTTTTATGAGGATAGCTCTGTTTTTATGATATAAATAATGTCCAATAGAGTAAAACATTAATAAATTGGTAAAGAAAATATGTAAATGATTTGTAAACTTAGATGAAACAAATAAATTTGGAATTGAGAAGAAAGAGACATACCGTTTTCTCCAGTCCTGAATAAAACTCCAATCACAGTGCTCGTCTTCATCTAAAACTGTGGCCTCATGATGATCCGAACCGCTCACGCCGTGCACCAAGTCGACTAGTTGACGAGCTCTTTCAAAATTGCCTTCAAATTCCACTACTAAAAATCCATCGGAACTAGTTTCGAACGCGTCTTTCTTATATGTTGCATCATTAAAAGCTACAGATTCCGACGTGTCCTCGGTAGCTTCAGATTTGATTTCGGCGTAAATGCCTTCAGAGACCTCAACTTCGGAGACCGTCTGAGTTCCTCCTCCTTTATCTACCTCTCTGCTGAGGCCCAAATTCTCCGTTTCATCTAAAAGACGATTGGCGTTAGCGTAAATGGCTTCTTCTTTCTGTTTCACTTCTTCCTTCGGCTTGATGTCTTCTTTCTTCTGTTCGTTGTGTTTTCTTATAATAGAATCTCCAAAGTATATGACCACTTTGTTATTGTTTTGAGTGATTTTATTTGCTATAGCATTATCAGCGGCGTGAACGTTAGGTTTCTTAGTCTTCTCCTGTGAAAGCTTCTTGGCCAATTCTTCATAACACGGAGGTCGATTATTGTATATTTTTCTATCTGTCACTGCACTTTTGCTCGCATCTTTCTTTTTTTCAACACTTTGATAAACAGGCGGTCGACAACATTCGTCGAATTGTGAGCTCCACGGTCTCGGTTCACTGTAAATGTGCTCCACGGGCGACGTCGGAGTGGGCAAGGGTATATATTTCTCGTGTATGTTCTTAGAAACGGACGTTTCGTTCTTTCTAAAATTTAAAACACTGCGTCGAGTTTTCATTTCCGACGCATCGCTGGTGCTGATCTTTTTGAGCTTGGAATTCCCCAGGATTTTAAAGAGAGGCTTGTGTTCCTGCGGCTTGACTCGGTCCGTGCTCGGGGCTCGACGCATTCCGAAAGTGACCGGATCCTCTTCGGACGGATGAGGGTACAACTGTTCGCAACTGGTGGACTTATGAGTCGCAAGACGCGACTTGTTGGGAGCGAGAGGCTCCCTGTTCTGCCAGTGTCTGACTGAAAGGCGTGCGGCGCCGCGAATGAATTTCATAGGTTCCCAGGCCTCCGCTTTCTTAAGTATGAAATTGTCGCACATTTTGTTCGGTGGTTTCCTCGCATCCGCAGCGCGGCAAGACTGGAGTTCACGACAGAGGAAGCAAGAGCAGCGCGCGGGGCACAGCATGTCTGTACCGATGTGCCGAGCGCACTGAGGCCACTAGGACTGATTCGCCGCCGCCGGCGCTCGCGCACGCCGTTAGGCCTCCGAGAACCATTGTTACCACCACTATTGCCTCCCAATGAATTGCGCTACGATTTGCAGGCAAGTAAGATACATATTAATGCTAACCCTTCCTTAATAGAGGTTCTTAACAAAGAGTAAGGGATTGTTAATTCAAAAAATATAAAGGACGCTAGATTTGGACTAATGGAGCGTTAATTGCAAATGCATTAATATGTCAGTACTTTGATGTGATAATGAAAGTAGGTATTCGGTCATCTCGGCGCCCGCCACTCGTACGATTAGTCCGTAATGCATTAAGTAAGTGCATCTGCACATTATCAGGAGTATGTGCAACTGCGTCTACCCATAAAATATAAATGCTGATCAATAAGCACATGGACCTCATCATATGCACTCGACGCGAGGTTAACGAAACCATAAGTTGTTCGCTAAATATAGAGCACATTCTTCAAACTGGAGGGACTATTATCGAATCAATCGACACTGTAATCATGTGTTGTATAAATTGCTCCCGTGCCTTCGCACCCGCAGGATGTTGTTTTTATTTATTTGTATTGTGTTTTGTATAAACATTATACACACTATATCGAGATGAGAAGAAAAACGAGATGCATACATTTCCCAATGAGTGTCAGAGACACAACTCTTAAAGAGAAAATATCGTTATTTCTTGAGGATTTTGATGCCTATTCATATTCATTTAATTAATAATCTTGATGATTTAAGGTTGGGTTTAAGCTTGGGACACTCGCCGAGCATGCTGGCTGTTACCAAATAGCAAGGTTAATTTAATGACGGAGGTAATACTAGTTCTGGGGTCGCCAGTGATGTCGACTAAGCGTTTTTTCTAATTTGTTTTTTTATTTATGTTAATGCAACAAAGAGTCACTACAAAGACAAACAACTGGCACGCTAAATGTTTATCGGTTGATCATGAAGAGTTAAAGGTCAGGTAAGTTTTTTTTTATAATAAAAATAATATATATTATAAGAAAACTGTAAACTAGTTCTCCGATGGGAGCAAAGCAAGGCTCAAGCTACCAGTGGTTGGGGCTATAGAGTGAAGAACCTTCTAACAAGAGATGCCGTCTACTTGACTGTCCCATGATACAGCTATCTAATGAGAGTCTCTGAGGTGTTCTCTGAGGTCGTATGAAACCGTTTGCTGAAACGACTCTCGGAATGATAATGAAAATAATAATAATAATAATTATTTTTAAACTTTACTCTTCTCCCCCAAAGCCAAAACGAGGGGGAGATAGTGTCACCCCCGACTAATTATTACTATTATTACTATTATTATTAAATAATAAACAAAAATATCAATGAAGAACATTGGGGAAAATAATACAAATAATTCAAGAACAACTAACAATACGAAACAATATTACAATACAATATATTTTAATAATATTGTGCTTCATTGTAAATAAAATATTTTAAACTGTACTAAATTAAGAATCAATCAGAAATCAAAATATCATATCTAAAAGTAAAAAAAAAACTTTAATCTAAGGACCCGTTCACAAAATACAATATCTATGTTTTTTCGAATGATATTTATAGGAAAAAATGATTATCATTCGTTATAATATCGTACGATATGATATTAGCTTCCATATGAGCTATCATTTTATGATACCGGTGCATTTCCGTTATGATATTTATATGAAGGTACTTCATTGATCTCTGTGATTTATACCTTATCAATTAATGAAAGAGTTCTTAAAATCCTTATTCACATTTTTTTAAAGGTACACATTAGCAGAAACAAAATGATAAATGTTCGCAGTCCGCTTTTTTAAGCTGTCGACAGAGACCAATTACCGTTTCCAAATGTATTGTATGACGGTATAAAAATTTAACGACTGTATAATTAACAGTTACTTTCGTTGCATAAATTGTAACCGTTCGTCGTCTCAGTATTGTTCGTAATAATTCTATAAATACGCGATTCCCATCCCAAGGTTGCGCCGGAGAAAGTCCTACGCTTAATTCAACTTTACTCGAATCATTGTCTTAAAAGTTTTCACGTGGAAATCGCAGAGAAATCAACGTAGCTAAGCCAGTATGATAATATGAAATATCGACTATAGTTGTTCTAACGATTGCTCAAAGAACAAAAACAATTGCTCATTCATTTTTAAACTAAATTCAGGGACTTAGAAACGCTAGCAATTTCATTATTCCATTAATCATAAATAAAATCACCAATTTTGGTACAGCCTTTAATAAGAAAAGAGTTAATTGTTGTAAATTATATAGAGCAACTAGATAGAAGAACATAATTACTATCAACAATTTATAAACATTGGAAAAACCTTAATAATTTCAATGACGTGTGCTATGCATGAATCGTGGCAGGCAAACTGACGGTCCACTTGATGGTTAACACAAGAAACTCCAAAAAGGTTTAGGATTAGTAGGATAAAGGTTAAATGGGTGATTACTGCCTCCAGACGAGTTGCCCAATTCATGACTGCGCCAACACTCCAAAACTGATATTACTGCTAGAAACTGTTATTCATTGTGAATGTGTGAAACTGTACTTCCAATCATCTGACTGATCATATAAACAAACCTAAATATTTAGAGGAAATTTTAAACGGCATTAAAGACGATTCTGCCCAAACATCATTTATATATTGCAAATGAATAAGCTATAACTAAACTTATATCAACCAAATTTTTTTCAGATTTCAACTTTTTGACCTTGTGAATAGTTCACAGCCTTATCTATCGTATAAAAAAAACTGCTAAGTAAGACCTCATGCTATGTGCAGCAGTTAGAATCTGTTATGTACAAAATTTACTTTATTATCTGGATAATATATAAACTATTAAATTTCCATGTTTAAAACACCAATAAGTTTAAGTATAATGTCATAAGTGTAAGTTTCAAATAAAATTATTTAAAAAAAACTAAGTACATGTAAAATTTTTCAAGAAAACTTTTTTGTCAACATCTCAAAAGTATACTTTTTGCACTTAGCAGATTCTGGTTCGACAACGACGATATGTTGCTGAGTAGTTGGGTATCCCGCAGAGTACTTGATGCTGCAGGATCAGATCAAGGTTACCATGTCATGGAAGTACCACCGAAGTAACAGTACAAATAAATCGAACCTGTGAAAGTTAGTGAGATCCCTTCGTCAAATAGGAAATGAGCTGATGATAGTGACTAGGCCTAATAAAAATTATTAAAACTTACATTTATTTAAAATAATATCAACAGGCTTTTCTTATGACACCTTTCATACATTATTATAACATACGCAACAGTTACAATATAATTTGTTAAATTTAATTTTTTATGTTAAGATCGACAGAGAGACTAACGGTTCACTTGATGGTAATGATGGGTACCGTCGCCTATAACACAAACAATTACACCACAGTTGCTGCAAGTGCGCTGCCGATTACAGTAGGATTAAGGATAAGGGATTGGATAGGAAAATGGGCTCTGGCATCCCTTACTCACTCACCGAATCAGAACAGCACACGTGCTGTTTTTTCACGGTGGTCTTCTGTAAGAGGGTGGTTACTGCCGCCAGTCGGGCTGCCCAAATGACCGCGAATCGCAGTGTGCCCTGCCATTTCTTTCCAGATCCAGACCAGAGTTAAATTTGAAAAGTTTATTTTAAAAAGTTGTCCTAGCCAGGAATCGAATCCGGGAATCTTAGAACAGAGCGTTAAGGCAGATATCCTAACCACACATTCAACGGGCTCGTCGAATAAAATTGCAATAAAACTTTATTTCATTATACTAAAAAAATAAATATAAAGTACGTCTTCTTGCAGCCTCTGTAAATTAGCCAAAAACAATTAAAAAAGCAGGTTTCTAATTTTTTAAGATGGAATTGTTAATATTTGAAGACACAATATCATTATTTTGTACCGGCCCTGCTTATTGGTTTGAAAAATAAATTTAAAGTTTTGTTTTGTTTAAACAACATGTCTTATACCTACAATACATTAAAATAGTTCATTGACGATTAGCCAACTCCTGACTATTGAACCTTAGAATTCGGAAGGTGAAGGTATAAAGAGATGGAAAGCTCATGAAGACAAGCGAACGTTTTTGTGAACAAACGAGAGCAATGAATGGATAATGTAACTAATAACCCATGGAAGCGTGGATACTGGTTTTTTTATATTAAAAACGAAACATTACAATAGAGATTCACCATGAGAAACTTCTATTTTTCATAAGACATTGCGTGATTCCAGCCACAGCTTTCAGAGAACAATTCCTGACAATGTCAATTGTGCTGCTATTTATATTAAAGTATATATATATAAAAAACAAATGAGATATGACGTTCAGGAACATAGGTACGAATAATTTATTGTATTCCACATTTATTATATTACATATTATATATTTGAATTACATAAAAACAATACATAAAATCTCTATATATAAAAATGAATCCCCATTTCCCTTGGTCACGGCATCACGCGTGAACGGGTAGACCCGGGCGAAGCCGGGGGCGGGTCGCTAGTATAAAATATTTTTGAAATAAAAATATCTCAGAAGTTTTGACGAGCACATTCGATGAGTGGTTAGGGTGCTTGCCTTAACGCTCTGTTCTAGGCTTCCCGGGTTCGATTCCCGGCGGGGTCAACCTTGAAAATGAACTTTTCATAGTTGTCTCTGGTCTGGATCTGGAAAGTGGTGGCAGGGCACACTGCGTTTCTCAGTCATTTGGGCGCCCGTCTGGCGGCAGTAACCACCACCTACCAGAAGTCCACCGTGAAATAACAGCTCGTGTGCTGTTGTGTTTCGGTGAGTGAGTAAGGGATGCCAGAGCCCATTTCCCTACCCCTTCCTAATTCCTTATCCTTAATCATATTATGGTTTGTAGCGCATTCGCACCACCTATGGCGTTGCTCGTGTTATAGGCGACGGTAGCCACCTACCATTAAGTGGACCGTCAGTCTGTCTGTCGATCTTAACATAAAAAAGAAACTTTTAAAGATAAACTCGGAACCATTTTTTTTTTGTGAATACAACTAACTTTATCGTGTTTATTCAACAACTAAAACAACTAGTCTTAATAAGTAACTGAATTTTCATACTAACATATCATCTAACTAAACGTAACATGTTCTTAATTTAGTTTTTGTAGTGATCTAATTGATTTCTTATAAATTCAAATTCAAATCATTTATTTGCCTGTACATGGGTGAATAACCAGATCTTACAATAATAACCTCCCAGCATGTACTTCACATATGGTGTGCAAAATATAAATCATAAGTACGTATGTAATAAAAAAGTCAATCATAAATAAAATAATCTATACGGTCAATTAATAATAGCAACAAAATAACAATAATCTAAAATATAATAGTCAGAGAACATAAAAGTTATTTGTAATTGAGGTAATCATTCACATTATAAAAACATTTATCAAGCAAAAAAACAAACAAAAACCTTTTAAATTTATATAAATTTAATGTTGTAACATCCTTAGGTAACCTGTTCACCGATTAGATATTCATTATAAATATTATTAAAAGTGGAGAAAAATGTAATGAAAATGGATAAAAGCTATGATGGTTATAAGGTATATTTACCGATAAATAACTATAATTCATGAGAGATGAATTTTGGTTTTATAAACTTTGATCGCAGATAGGTGACAAACAGCTAAATTAGTTTTAACTGCAAAAATGTAGTGAGATCTGTCGAATGCGTAAGGAGATTATGTCGGACGGCAATTGCTCTCCGGGAAACTTCGTTACTTGTAATTGTTTTGTACGTACTAACATAGACATAAGTAAAGCTGTACCTATGAACATTTAAATATGGACCTCTGGTTCGATAAATAAAATGTTTACAATAATAAACAAATCCATTCTTCCAAATGAACCGATTTATGATGTCTATAATTTAAAAAATATTATAGAAATAGTTTAAACCGTTCAAATGATATAGTAGTCTGTAGTTATGTGACGAAGTATGAAAAGTACAAAGACAACGAAGTCTGTCCGCTAATTATGCAGTTCATTAACTGGTTAACCATTTAAGGAGGCTCAGACATTTCGATGCGTCGGACGCACCGAACCCGCATTATTTAGTCATTTGGAGTGTTTGTCCGAGCGAGACTCTGCGGCCACTCGTCGCAGCCCTAAAAAGTGACTGTCAGGAATTCGTAACTGGATTTGTGAGTGCGTCGACTCTAGTGGGAGAATGTGGTCGCCACTTGGGCATATATCGTCAGGTAGCGACGGACGACGGTATCTGCCTATCGCTGGCTTATCGCCGAAGAGAGACAAATGTCCGCTAATTGGGATGTCGCGTCGTATTATGCATTTCTTGAAAATGTCCTACAGGAGTACGCGATCCCTATAACTCATAATGGCGGCAAGTGATCACTAAGCGATAAATGTTATTCAGTTGTGTCGATTCATAATTACTTATTTACCAATACAATAATACATATAATATAATACATGTATATATTATAATTATTATTTATTATGTAATAATTATATAATATTTATATATTATAATTTGAGAACAGTACCTGTTTCTTTTTCTTTTCTTTTCTTTTTTTTATTTAGTAGGTAGCTATTGACTGGATTACCATAATATTCTTTAGGTTTTTTTTTATAATCATAAAATAAAATAATTATTCACAAAATAAAATAAAGAAAAGTAATCATTACAATATTAACAGTTTTTTTCGAAAAAAATAGGCTTCTTACCTTATTACAAAACTCCTACAGTGACATGAAAAGATTTTATTAGTGAGCCTTTTAAAATTATAGCAATCTCACGTTACATAAATACCTAGCTGTAATTCGTAAATTTTCAATAGGTAAGTATGAAACTTATGTAAAGAAAAACGGCAGAATGCGCAAATGCGCAGTGTCAGAGAAGCGATGGCGATAAAAGATGGCCAAACGAGCCAGACAGAAGTTCATGAACTTCGGACAGTAGTAAACATAGTGAGGCGTTGGCATAAATCAAGTGTGAAGGGAGTCGCGTGCGCCTGTCGCACATCTTCGCCCGTTAATCACCATCCCGCGGATCCGAGTGGATTCACAGTGATGTGACATTGTATCGATAAATCTCTCATCGATAATAATTACAAAAAAGTTACAAAATATAATAAATTCACTCGTTTCTTTGTTTTCATTTAAATAAAAATAAGTTGGCTGGCTGTAAATCTTACTAAAACGTAGGTAATAATTTTATTTGTCCGATGTAGCTACTATTGCAAATTCTTGTTGAAAAGAGCAACCATGAGGTTTTGTTAAAAGGTTGCCCTTACTTAATGATATACTTAATGATATACACAAACAATTAATATAAACCATTTAACATATCAAAGTAAATTTTCTAATGAACGAACATAACGAATTATAGCCATTTAAAACAAATGTATTTACTTTAAAATTATGTATGGTAATTTTTCAGTTTTTGTTATATAATAAGCCATTTTTTTCTTAGGATTTTCCGCAATTCAGCCCTTAAAATAATTATTTTGGTGATTACCCTTATACGTAGCTGTAGTAAATGATTTGACTCTGTGATTTTATGTGGTGAAAAATGTATAAAGATTTTATCGATATCGACATTTTCAAGTGACGTGTAGTTGATGTCCGTTTCGTTGATTCATGCTGCGACAGAATAACGGATTGTGAATAAGGTTACATTTGACCCATATTTACCAGAGTCGAAACCTTATAGGTACTGCAAATACGCTATATCAAACAACTTTATGGGGCTTATTTCACAAGCGTTGGAAGCTTATAATACTTTGAACTCTGTCAAATAAAGTAACGTGATTTATGTTGTAAAAATTCCAAATTCCAGTAGCGATAAGATTTTTTAAATCTTACTATAATCATTACCTGTATGATTTAAATTCGGCATATTGATGTGCAGAATAAATCTTGAAGGTAAATTTGAAGTTTTAGGTAAGCACCCTTTTTTAAGTATTACGAGTTAAGTTTGCCTAAAGGACTCATTTAAACAAAATAATATTTCTATAGTTTAGTTTAAAAATTACTGCCATAATTATCAGTAACTAAATATATCGACATCATGAACCGCTCCAAGGCTATTGACCTTTTAGTCTATCAAAGTCGAACTAAAGTAGAGTTGAGTCTCTGTCGGTCCATTCCTTTCTAAGACTTATGAAAGATTATTTTTGCGTTGTTATAGATTTTATATTTGGTAATGGTGTTAATTCAACTAGGTAATGTTGTTCTTAGGGCACACTGCGTTTCGCAGTCATCTGGGAAGCCCGACTGGCGGCAGTTACCACCCCCTTACAGAAGACCATCGTGATATAACAGCATGTGTGCTGTTGTGTTTCGGTGAGTGAGTAAGGGATGCCAGAGCCCATTTTCCTATCCACTCCTAATCCCTTATCCTTAATCCTATTGTAGTCGGCAGCGCACTTGCAGCAGCTTTGGCGTTGTTTGTGTTATAGGCGACGGTACCCACCTACCATCAAGTGGACCATCAGCCTGTCTGTCGATCTTAACATATACATATATATGTAAATTGATTAAATATAGTTTTGATTGAACTAAGAATGGAACTATCGTAGAACTGGTATTACCTCCTCGGTTTCGGACGGAGTATCTCGTGCGGCGTGGGCTGTCGTCGCGGCGGCCACGCTGCGCAGGCACAGGCGCGTTCGTTGCGCGCTTCGCCGTTGAGCGGCGCAGACGCCGCCTCCGCACGCGGCGTACACGCATCTTCACTGAAACAGCAACACCTTATAAAGTCAACAGTCGGCTGTACGGGAATAAAAAGCCTCTTTACAAATGGAGACAATATTTTCTTTCGTATCCCCAATTTATACTATCTCAAATATCAAATAAATATGAATTTGTATATAAAATAAAAGTTTAATCGCTAATAATAGCTTTGTTATAAAAAAACCGGAAACTTAAATAATACATTTGTATCCAAAGTAGTACTTTAATTGCTTTTAGTATTTGTTACCAATTATACCTAACGTCTTTTTTAGTTCATAACGGTGTTTAAAGTGACTGAATATTAGGACGATATAAATATTTTATTTATCATATTTTACTTACCTACTTTGAAACTCATCTGTTATTCGGTAACAACATTATTTCGTACTACACGAAACGAACCCTTATTATACTAATTATTTGATAAATTGATATTATTTCCCGACAATTTAAATTATTTTTTTATTTATTATTTTGAAGACAAATTCAATTAATTAATTAATGTCCCTGATTCCCTGGAGATTGGGTAGAGTGCTGGTGTGGGATGCTACCTGTGTAGACACACTAGCCGCAGCAGAGGCGCCGGAAAAAAATAAAATTTCCAAATATAGTGGCCTCGGCGCCGAATATGGTTTTGTACCATTCGGAGTCGAGACACTCGGTCCGTGGGGCCCTGGCTTCCTCGGCTGGCACTTTCCTCGGCCAACGAATTAGTTTGGCCATTCAACGAGGAAATGTTGCCAGCGTACTTGGTACAATGCCGCAGGGTCCATTTTTATATTATTAGTATATATCCATTTAGTATAAATTTGTTTTTAGATTAGGTTATTTTAGTTTTTATTTTAATTTAATTTTTACTGTTTGTAGAATACATATTTATTTTCAAAATATTAATTTGATTATTAAAATGTTGTGATTCATTTGATGATGGTTAAAATCACAACTTTACAAATTAGTATGGCAATGACCGTCTCGTTATAAAGAAAACAATTACCACGACATATAGAACGCCCAATACCCATAGGACAACGGAAATATTTGCAGTATAACCAAAGAGGATGTTAATTTGCAAGCGGCACATGTGCTGATTGGGAACAAAGAGGTCTCTGTGCGGACTTAGAAACGGTATGTGTACCGTGACCGATGAGACTGAACAAGTGTTGTATTCTCTGAAAGGCACTAACAGACTTATGCAATTAAAAAAATATACACAGTATACTTACTTATCAAATAAAAACACAAAAATTATATTATGTACCACAAAACTCAATAATAATGTAACTAATTACTTAGGTATTGATTCTAAAAATACTACCTAGGTATCTATGTTATTAAATATTATTATAGCCCTTAAAATGTTCATTATGACATAAATATGTTCATTTTTCTTGTTTGGCAAGTATGGCATTGTTCATCCGTAGCTATAGACAGGCAGAAGGTCCACTCGATGGTAGATGGCCACCGTCGCCTATAAAACAAGCAACGCCACAGGAAGGGATAGGGAAATGGGCTCATATGCTGTTATTTCACGGTTCTATGCTGCTATTCTAATGACTGCGCGAAACGCAGTTTGTCCTGTCACTACTAAAACCGAGGGCTAGCTGTTAGCTTGAATTTCATATGAAAAAAGATTTGTAAAACTGAGTTTAGGAAGAACAAGTCACATACGCTTTCTAAATTAGGCATCGACTGTTAATTCTGGTGTTAATTCTGTTAATACCTAAATAGTCCGTTTCAGGTAGACTTTGATTATCAGGCTCGAATGAATCTGATGCTTATGACAACGTTTTGCCTCTTGGAAGGTATTCAGGGGAAGTGAACGGAAGGCACAGAGAGTAGTATAATGCAATTAGCAATTACGTATGAGGTAAACACGGAGAAAAGGTGGTTTGTGGTGAAATGGCACGCGACGGGCGCCAGCCACCGAAGCCTGACGAGCTCCGTTCTACGAATCCGTTCATTGTCTTTTCACACGGCCTATTGAACATCGAGGCGCGGCTTCCTTACACACTCAAATATCCATGGCGACCATGGTGTTTCAATTATGCATTACAAACTTCGACTTTTACGACACCTCGTTTCGTCTATTTACTTGTATTGTATCTTACAATAGCAAAATTACATTGGGAGTGTTACGAATAATGTCTCTATATACTAAAAATATTATTTCTAATATTTTGAAAACCTACAACAAGTATAGAATGTAAAAAAGGCCCGTCAAAATTGATATTTAATACTGTGTGGACACAATCGAAATATAATCCGCGACGTATGTCGTAGTCGATATTTTTAGGACATTTTTGTACTGCTATAATAACCGTGTTTAGTACAGACAAATAACTATTTTTATATTCCTCAAATCGCAACATAAACGTCTACAATATACTGAATTTACAATTTGAATGAGCGATGCTTTCGGTTTAATGAAAACATATGCGCAATAATGATTAAAATTCCAAATATTTACATATCATTTAACATAAAAACTAAAATTATCTAATCTAAAAATAAATTGACCTTTTAATTAATTCCTTATTAACATTAACATATTATAAATGATAAAGTTTCGGTCCCCTAGGCAGAGTCCCGAGCATGCTGGCTGCATTACCTCGTTGTATGGCAATGCTAATCTGTTGCCCGAGGTAATGGCCAGCTCTATAATCCCCGGTTATGTCGACCAAACGTTTTGACAAGTCGACAAAATAAATTAATATTAAATTGATTAAAAACTAATAATATAAAAATGGACCCTGCGGCATTGTACCAAGTACTCTGGCAGCATTTCCTCGTTGAATGGCCAAACTAATACGTTGGCCGAGGAAAGTGCCAGCTCTTCGGTCTCCCGTCGCATCAATAAGCCTCTTCGAGATGTCTTTGAAGAGGCTCATTGCTGCAGGCCCCCACGGACCGAGTGATTTCGGTTTAATTGTCTCTCTCTCTGTGTGTTATCTTTATCTCCTCATCTCATTGTATTTATTCCTATATGCCATTCTTGATACATGTATCATATGTGCCACTTTTCGATTACAGCATCTTTAGTGACCTCATACTGCTGTCAACTTCGTCAAGCAAGCTGTGACAATCTGAAGTGCGTTGCCGACCTTGATAATAAAAGGGATTATTGGGTTATGGGAACTTCCCATGAGTTCCCACGAGAACTTCCCATTGGGAAGTAATGAAATTTTTAAATTGAACTATATAATATTATTGAATTAGTCACTATTTGGTTTAAAAAATCTACTAAAGGGTGCAGTCAGAACAAAACTAAGTACAAGTAACAAAATCAAATGTATCTAAAAGGCTCTTGTATGAAACAAGGAGCTGTAAAGGAAGACTATTTATTGTGAGATTTATTTTGACATGTTCAAACAAGGATAAAAGATGACAAGGGGAAAAAATAGGGTTTATGTCTTGTCTATTAAATTGAAGAATTTTTTATAACAAAAAGTTTGACGAGCCCGTTGGATGAGTGGTTAGGGTGCTTGCATGAACGCTCTGTTCTAGGATTCCCGGCAGGGTCAACATTAAAAAATGAACTTTTCAAATTTGGCTCTGCTCTGGATCGGGAAAGTAGTGGTAGGACATACTTAACGACCCCCTTACAGAAGACCGCCGTGAAATAGCAGCACGTGTGCTGTTGTGTTTCTGTGAGTGAGTAAGGGATGCCAGAGCCCATTTTCCTATCCAATCACTTATCCTTAATCATATTGTATTTGCAGCAGCTGTGGCGTTGCTTGTGTTATAGGCGACGGTGGCCACCTACCATCAATTGGATCGTCAGCCTGTCTGCTGTACTTTTAACATAAAAAAATAACAAACTGGAGTCAATAATCTTGTAAGTAGATACTCAGAAAAAGTTCAAATATTTCAAACAAGAATAATAAAGAAGTAATCGATTATTTATACTTATAAAATTGTATGTCCTAAGTTGTCAGCAAAAACTACAAAGTCCAGAAAGCTGTAATTTGTAAACACCCGCTAAGAAAGGATTTTTGAAAATTTTAACTCGGTGGGATGTCGAGGTAATGACCGAGATGGGAGCTCGCCCCTCGTTGTAGGCCAGAAGCGCGATATGCGGGTAGGGCAAATAACCTATTTCTTGTGCTACTAATGTTTGAGGCCGACTAATGTTCGCTCCTTTTGTCACAAACTATTTATTCCCAAGAAGGAATTCAAGGTCGACGAAAACAAATTTAGATTGGACACGTCTGAGACGCGTTTTATTTGTTCTTCAGATCCAAAAAGGATATGGAGGAATATCCAGAAATATCCAGACTAAATGTCTGTGTATTATTTTTGAGAAGCGTTTTAACATTTAAAGTGGGGATGAACATACAAAAAAAACCTTTTTTTTACTTTACAATTTTAAAGTTATCGTATTTGTTTATTGTCACTTACCATTGAAAATACTTACTCTGTAATAAATTAAATTAACTTTTATTACAGTTTTAATCCACGAAATGAGTTAAAAAAAATATGAAATAAAATAAAATAAAATAAAAATAAAATAAAATGAGTTTTGAAGAGACATTTTAATATTTCATGCAAAAAATGAGTCCAATAAGCCCTATTTACGAATAGACTCATTGATAATATACAGACTATAAAGAATGTAGATAAAATATCACAATGTATTTTGAAGATCTAATACCACGTGTGACGATATTATTGGAGTCATTAAATGTGCGGATATTGGTCCACTCCTAAACCCGAGAGCCGCATGCGTTGCTGATCTGGTAAGATAGAGGGATAAGATTACAATGTTCCCAGATGTATTATTGCATTTAGTATGGGTATATAAAAGCTTATGAGGCGTCGACAGTGGCGCAAAAGTATGGGGCAATTCAAATAATCATCCACGATTTTGACAACGGTATGTCCGACACGTGTGATTGATGGTATGACCGCAATCGTGCTAATTATACCGGAGGCATTTTGCAAATTGCCACCAGATTACACCGACCCATCGCCTTCCACTCGCACCAGTGTTATTAAAAAAGGAACGCAATCATTTTAGGGACCCTACGTAACTGGTATTAACGTCCAACCTAACTAGACACGCACTCTATTTAGTTTCCAAATAAATAGTCGACGAGTTTAGGGTCTCGACTCAACGGTAGTGTGGTGTTCCAAAAAATGAAAACGCAGTCCGACTTGATTATAGGGTAATTTGGTTGCGTCAGAAACAAGCGACATCTGTAATTGGAATATTTTAGAGTATAATTACAAAAAAGAACGCTGTGGCTAAACAAGTTGAAGTATTTCATTGTTTTTTAAGAAGTATCTTCAAGCCTCTCTTGAATATAGGAAGGCGAAGTAAACGAGGGCATAGGGAGTTCGAATTTTTATTGGGTTTATTAATAAAATAAAACGCAATGTTTTCATCAGACCTTCTCATTGTTCCTTGATGGATCGTTATTCTAAACATTTCTTTAAGTGAGAAGGAAAGTAATGTAAACGCAGTTTCGGCAGCCCACATTAGGTTTCAGTCCTAAATTGGGCAGCCCGTCTGGCAGCAGTAACCACTCAACCTACTCTGTAATAAAATCATATGTGCTGTAATGTTTCGGTAAGTAATTAAGGGATGTCAGAGCCCATTTCCTAATTCCATTCATTAAAGCGTTAGGTACTTGTCAACTTTTGCATAAAAAAATAATACCGTTTTAAGATGTGACCGGTTTTTTTAATGAATTATTGAATAATCGCCACGCTTCAGTTGATAATGATGGGCAAAATAGAAGGAAGACGGCGCTCTGGAAGGAGGAAGATATCCTAGCCACGTAACATTAGGGAATGGACCGAGACCGCCAGTGCGGAAAAGGACAGCCACAAATTTTCAGATTCTCCCAGTACTGGACCGGCACTTTAAGATGATGCAGAATTTAGACGATTAAATGAAATTTAGCTATCTTCTTAAATAAATCTGTATCATTACTAAAACTGAATGCCAAATATATATAAGTCTGTAGCTACGTAATGCAATTGTTGGAATGTTAAAGAGATAATTATCTCTTGGTAATGCCGTGCAATGTGCAAAAGCTGTGAACTAGAAATAATTTTTACACAAACTGTTGATCACAGCGTTGAGACATTTTTCTTCGCGCTTACCAAAGTTACTTATAACACCTAAGTAATCCAATTCAGTAAAGATTATAATTTAACAAATTCGTTCTCTTCAATGTCGCTAATGTTCTACGGATCCGCCGCGAACCCATTCACTAATCGATAACACTTCAAATCAATTAACCCAAACTTAACTTAGAATAGATAGTGTGACTATAACTTAGTAAGTCAATGGATAAAAAAGGATAGGGCATATAAGTTGCTAAATAAGCACTACAGTAATATTAGTTATACAAACGACTTTATACTATATTAGGAAATACAATGACTTAGTAAATAAATTGTCAAGATTAAATAGACCAATTGTCTGGATGTGCAGGGGCGAAATCCTGCACATCCAGACATTGTCAAACGCAGACCTCTGAGGGCTTCTAGAGCCTCTGTATAGCGAAGGCAAGCACCTTAGCATCAATACTATTGTTGAATACATTTATAATTTCTTAAATATCTATTAACAAATTAATTTATTATTGTATATTGTAAACATCAAATGAAAAATCAGGATAACATTTATTATCCTTTGTGTCGTGTCGATGCATGGCCACCCTAAAATATATACCTGATGGGATGGTATCCAAAAATGGGCAAAAACAAGCGATCAACGATTAATGTATCCTTTTTTCACATACCAAACATACTCGAGATTTGTGTTGGATATTTTATATTATACTTTTATTTTAAAAATGCAGGTTGTATAAAAATTAAGTGAGTTTTTACATCTACTTTTAAAAGTAAGTCCTGGTTTGGGTGTAACCTGTCTACTCAATTCTACCGGAAAGTTCTTAGGTGCACTTTTCCCTGTCATGTTGCAAGCAGCCGCAGATTTGATTTTCCCATGTAGTCAGTCAAAGTTCAGCAATGTAGAATGATTTTTTATTGATCACATGAATAAAGATGTCTATTAAGTGGTCGAATAAGAGAGATGCAGTTGACTTAGTACAAGTGTGATTACGATTGATATTTTGGGGAAGAAAATGACAAAGAATCAGAAAAAGAGGAAGACCACCAATATCCTCCGACGGAGCCCCATTCTACCTATCGACTTAATTACATAGAATGCGAAGAATTCGAGGACCGTTTCTGCCTCTGGTTGTTAGATGCACCGATTGTACAAGCGGTCTTAGTGATAGTTGTTTAGGTTAAGTTAGTACGTAAGCTGGTATCTAAGTTACTACCTACGTAACTATTGTTTGTAAGTCTTTAATTGCTTTGTACAGTTTGTGCACTAATACGTCAATTAGACAAATTAGCTACGAATAAACCTGAACTACGACAACCCTTTAATTTAATGTATACACTTCGGCTTGGTTGATATTTGGTCACTTTTTAGGAGTATTTTTTTATGCAGACAGGCTGACAGTCTGAAGCATTATATTGAACGATTAAAAATAATGCTTCACCTATATACTACGACACGTAGTTTTTGTAGGCTTCGGAGAGTAACAAAAAAAATAGATAGGTATTTAGGTTGGTAGTCGGTACCTATAAATAAAAGTCGATTTGAATGTAATACACTCGAATGCCGTAGTTATTCAATTTCATGTCGTACGCTCATTAAAATAAGACATGTTAATATAGTTTTATGTGATATTGGTGTTGCATGCCTTAGTGCACGTATGAGCGATGTGATAGTCTTCGGAATGCGCCAATCGTGACTCACTTTAAGTGCTTTGGTCAATTTCAGTTACTTACTATCTTTTTGACAAATCCGTTGATTAAGTGCATAAGCCTTCTGACTCGAAGGTCCCTGGTTCTGTTCTTGTCAAAGTCAACGATTGAAACGGACATTTCAAATTTGTACAGAGGTCTCGCGTCTATCGTTGTAAGGTTTACATAACATCTTTTATGTTACAAATGAAATTACAAGTATGTGAGCCATTTTATCATTGTGATAATTATTAGTAAATTAAAAAGTTGAGATACGTTTATCACAATGTTGACTTTGATTTGAGTAAAAGTAAAATGAATAAAATCTTGGACGTTGCAATTTTTTTAATAAACATAAATTATAAAATTAAAGTTATAGGTGTGATAAAAGCTGTAATAATTGAAAATATCATAAAATCAAAAATAAATATAACAATAATTAGCTAAACTAACTTTGCTAAAAAATATTTAATTTGTTTTTTTTTTTCACCGTCATGTATTCGTTTCTGATTAAAATAAAAAGGCATTAGTGCTACACGAACATGGGTGATTGTGGAAATAAATATAGTTAATATGAACTCAATCTCGTTGGTAAGAAGTGTTGTGTGATGGCAAATGGCAATGCGCTCCTTGTGCTGTGCTGATGACATCAACGGCCACATCATTAAATGACTTCCGACCGATACTTTTGAATTTATTTCTTACGAACGCACTGTCATCGCATTTTACAAAATAGCCTACCTAAGCTATGTAAGGAGACTGACTGACTACAATTGATAACGTTTGTCTGGGACTCTTCCCCTGTATAGTACTTTTCCTCCAGATTTAGCAGTTTAGTTAGACATGTACAAGGTAGGCATAATACTTTCTTAATAGGTAATATTTTTTTCAATAATTGTGATATTTGTTAAAAATATGTATTTACAAGAACATAATTTCGGTTTGATAGTTGAAACAAATATTTATTTTATTCAATATTTTATCAAATATTTATGTTGGTGTATTAATGCATTTTTCACCGCATTAATACACCAACATTACATGTAAGTTTTAACGTTTACTGTAATTACCAAATTTATTATTGATTCCTTTAGAATTTCCTTATTATTTCCGCGCCTTTTCTCTGTCATTGAAGCAGTGCATTGTGTATAGATTGTATATGTATTTTGTTATAACTTTTTATATTATTTCTTGCCTATGTATTTTTCGATGTATTTACATGTCTACATGTATGTATGCATATGTTTGTATGCATGTGTGTGTATGTATGTGTATATATATGTTTATGTATATGTATAATTATGTATATAGTAATTTATAAAGTATGTTTGTATGGTGCTCAATGAGTCACATACGGTGCTGGCTGAAAATCAGCGCTGTAGGTGCTTGTCTAGCACCTCAGCACAATGCTGAGTCAGTATCCGATTCGCTGCCGCGAGGACACACACACGTTTTTTTTTATTTTATTATTCTCTGTCCTGTTTTGTATATAATGTCCGTGTCTCGTGCAGTGAATAAAAGTCTTTCTTTCTTCTTTCTTTCTTTCTATTTAAAATTTAATTAAAATTTTAAAATAAATTAGTCGACATTCACATAATTTACAAACGACTCTTTTTTTTCTAAAACTGTCATAAATAAACAACTACATACAAACAGTTTATTTAACTGCTCCCATACTTATGTAGGTATACTCGTTTAACAAAACTCGAAACCAAAGTTCAAAATTAGAGAAAAAACATTTTCTTTAAATCTCCAGAAATAGATTTCTTGCAAAAAATCCTTCCTCCATTACGACGGATATTTTTGAAGTAAAATAATGTTCTAAGCAAACAGTAAAATTTCTACTTATTATTGAATATGTAATAAAGTGCCTACTCGTTAATTTAATCGCATAAATGAAGAAATAATTTGAAATGAAAAAGTTGTATTGTTCGCAACGCAACGTACAAATTGATTCCCATCTCATGAGACAACTGTTGCGATAAAAACAACACTTTCGCTGAACAAAAGCGACTTTTTGCCGTTCCCACGTTGGGTTTACCTCGCCATCCATTCCAGTGTCACGTCTCCGGCATTAGCACTGCACTGCACTGCACTAACTTTGACTATCTATCCCGGTGTACGAGTGGAGGACGGATGGACGGGACGCGCTATCCTATCCACACTCACGCTCGCACTGCCGCCGCCCGCGCCCTCTCCTATAAATTCTTTACAAGACTCGTGCCAGAACCTGGCCCTGTACACTCGCGCACAGACGCCTCAGCCCTTATCGCCATTAGGCTGGACGCCGACGCTGGACACAGTACCGCACCATTCGTCTGGTGGTAGACCCAATGGATTATTCCATTGCAGTTTCAAAGTTCTATGTTTCGTCAGAACAGTTTTTAGGTTATTTTATTGTGTTTTTTTTTTTAGAATTCAGCGGTCCAGAAGTAGACCGGTCCTACTAGAAAATTATAGAGACGAAAAGAATCTAAAAAAATTTTAAATAATTTTAGAGACATTTTCATCCTTATTTCAATTTTGAAAGTCGGCCATCTTCTCTCTAGTTTTATACTAGTTGCCATAAATGGATTTTTTTAATGTTAAGATCGGCAGTCAGGCTGACGGTCCACTTGATGGTAGGTGGCTACCGTCGCCTATAACACAAGCAACACCGAAGGTGCTGCAAGTGCAAAACCGACTACAGTAAGATTAAGGATAGGGGATTGGGAGGGGTTAGGGAAATAGGCTCTGGCGTCCCTTACTCATTCACCGAAACCCAACAGCACACGTACTGTTATTTCACGGTGGTCTTCTGTAAGGGGGTGGTTACTGTCGCCAGACGGGCTGCCCAAATGACTGCGAAATGCAGTGTGCCCTGCCGCTACTTTTCAGATCCAGACCGGAGCCAAATTTGAAAAGTTCATTTTCAAAGTTGACCCTGCCGAGAATCGAACCCGGAAACCCTAGAACAGAGCGTTAAGGCAAGCACCCTAACCGCAAATCCAACGGGTTCAACGGGTATTTATACATATTGTTTAATTTTATCATCAACGTTAGACAAAGATAAGCAGTGCTACAATTGGTGCTATGGTGATATAAGGAAAAGCTGAATGGAAAAAATCTCTTTCGGCATTTTTCTTCTAAAGTAAGATAGCCACGATATCAAACAAAACTTTCAAGGGAATTAGCGATACCTGTCTGATGAGGTAATGTAAAGAAGAAAAAAAAACGAAGACGCCTGCACACAACAATTAGCATAGACTGGTTGATCAATGTTGCATGCTGTTAAATTACTCCAACGATTTGGACTTAATTAGATCAATATTGAAATACCGAATCGTGGCTAACTTTTGCAACGTGATTACGGAAAATTTCACAACCACGTGGGTTTTAATTAACAAGTGTCGTGCTTGATTGTACCCAAGTCGGCGCGCGCGCAGCCTCCGGTCGTCGCTCGCGAGCAACCAGTCCAACCGCATACCCCTGCACCCCGCTTCACTAACCCAAACTTTTCGAACACCGTTCAATATTACTCCTTATTGCATCGCCGACTGAGTCGGAGTCCGTTCGTAATTAGTGGGCGGTCGAGTCGTTTCGTTAATGAACGAGCGTATTATTGCTATTTCGTACAAGACATACCATACAGGGTTCTCTATTTGTCCAAACTTGGTCCATTGTGGACCGTATCGGGGCGGGGTAAGGCCGAAAGTGGGCGCGGGCATCGTTTCGCACAGGAATGCACCTGCGGGCTACCGTGTACCGCACTCATGTTGAGTATACGTATACTCAACATAAGGCCACAATAATATTTACAGAAGAGCACTACGATCACTAGATCACGTGACCGGCCACACAGACTGCTTACGTCAGTATAGCCTTAGGCCATAGGCATTCCTCGAGAAATTAATTTGAAGACATTTGCATTACAAGATGGTGTACTTTCAGCTAAGATGGGTGATTGTCATGAATATGACACTAGACACACACGTTTACGAAAACCAATAAATAAATACACTACTTTTATAATATCAATAATATCTACTTACCTATACGACGACACTCATATAATGATTATTCGATTGATGGTTGATTGAAAGCAGCAGCTAAGTGTGAAGTTTCTTTCCACTCCTTCAGAATAAGTATATGCATTCCGAACTGGTGGTGAATGCTAAAGAATTGACTATGTCAGATTCAAATTTGCTCCAAATTATTAAAGAATATTTTTATTTATTTCTGTAAAAAAACTAGCAGACACGGCGAACTTCGTACTGCTTCAGAATCAATAAATGTTGTACCTATTAACTTATTAGCTGAAAATTAAGGTTGCATGTCTCAATGATCCCTGACCCGTAGACGGCGCGAGGAAACACCGTGGTTTTTTTAGTGAGTTAAAATCTCACTGTTTCACTCACTCTCTCACTCGTGCTGTTGTGTTTCGGTGAGTGAGTAAGGGATGCCAGAGCCCATTTCCTTATCCCCTCCTAATCCCTTATCCTTAATCCTACTGTAGTCGGCAGCGCACTTGCAGCACTTGTAGCGTTGCTTGTGTTATAGGCGACGGTAGCCACCTACCATCAAGTGGACCGTCAGCCTGTCTGTCGACATAACATTAAAAAAAAAAAAAAAAAAAAAACATATGGGATCATATATGAGATCACAATCACCATCGGGGGATCGGTGGGGGTCTGGTTAAGGTCACACTGCGTTTAACAGTCATTTGGGCAGCCCATCTGGCGGCATTAATCACGACATCCGGAAATAAAAGCACGTGTGCTGTTTGTTGTGTTTTGGTGAACGAGTAAGGGTTGTCAGAGCCCATTGCCCTATCCCGTTTCTAATCACTTTATCCTTAATCCTGCTATGTTCTTTTATGTATAATTTTCATGATTGCCGTTTTCAATTTAATTTAGGTTTTTTTTTAATGTAAAATTCGGAAGGCAGACTGATGGTCACTTAAGATGGCCACCGTCGCCTAACACGAGCAAAACAGTGGGTGGTGCATTTCACGATGGATTTTAGTGCAACCATGCCTCGTTATAGTGCCGCAAGACGAGTTGCCTATAATTTATGATTGCGAAGACTTTTACAATACTCGTATTAAAGATATTTATTTAGAATAATTACAGTGCCTACTTATAATAATTTGAAGCTTAACGGTAGCCATGAGTACCGTCGAAATGTCCGTGATGCCATCCAGTCCAGATATCCTAAATTAGTCAGGAGATTTTGTTCTAATAAAATAATGATTTGATGCATTTACTATTGTATTTTAAGCTGCTAAATGTATAAATTAACTCATCTGGATGTAGGCACTAGTATTATGACTTCTAAATAGTGATCTTGTTATCCTGGTTTATCAACTTTAATTGGCTGACTAAAAATGAAATATTTACTTGACGTTTTGTATATAAGTATCAGAATGGTAGATAGGTAGGTATGATACATACATCAGACGAACTAGAATAGTCTGGCCGTCGTAGTATCAGAATAGTCCTAATATTGCGACTAGCAATGTTAGTCAACTTTGACTTTTAACACGAAAATGGTGATGGTATTTTTACCTTTAAACTACCTACCCATAAGGAACAATGATAAAAGACATAAATTACTGTTTACTAAACCGCATATCTGCGCATCGCAAAGCACTTGTTAGGTAGTAGTGTTAATTAAGTTGGTTTGTATCTTTAGGAAGAGAATGTAAATAACTACTCGTAGCGAGTGTCGTGAGAACACTAATGATTAGATGTGGATTTCCGTAGGGTTTTTTGCGACTTGGATTAGCTGCAGTCTCCGGCAACCACTTATTTAGTAGTATCATCAACATCACCACCTTTGTCAGTCGTAGGACGTCCACTCTGCTGGATATAAGCCTCTCCCATAATTTTTCAGTAAGATCATTCAGTGTCGACCACCGGCCCCAATAGATTGTTTAGTATCTTTAGGCACTGTGTCCTGACTCCTGACCATTGCCACTTCAACTTAGTGATCCCCCGGATTATGTCTGTGATCTCGCAGAGTAACCCCGAGCATAGCCCTTTCGATAGCTCGTTCAGCTAACTATATTTACATAATACAATACTATCCGCAGTAAGTATTTGTCGAGATCGTTGCTTAGGGTGATTGCCTTAACACTCTGTTCTATGGTTCCCGGGTTCGATTCCCGGCAGGGTCAACTTTGAAAATGAACCTTTCAAAGTTGGCTCTGGTCTGAATCTGGAAAGTAAAGGCAGGGCACACTGCGATTCGCAGTCATTTGGGCAGCCCTGGCGGCAGTAAACACCCCCTTACGGAAGACCACCGTGAAATAACAGCGCGCGTGCTGTTGTTTCGGTGAGCGAGTAAGGAATGCCAGGATCCATTTCCCTAACCCTTCAATAATCCCTTATCCTTAATCGCACCGTAGTCGGCAGCGCATTTGTGGCACCTGTGGGGTTGCTTGTGTTATAGGCGACGGTACCCACCTACCATCAAGTGGACCGTCGTCGGCCTGTCTGCCGATCTTAACATTAAAAAAAAATACCATGGGAATATATTAACACGAAACTATTATCTGTGTGGCAAGTTTCATCCAAATTAGTTTAGCTGATTACTCGTGTGCCTACATTGCCTGGCAAGGAGGTTACAAATTGAATGCAACTCGCAATAGTCGCATTGTGGTGACACTGACAAATGTCAATCAATGAATTCAACGCATTGCGGAATATACTCGGTCCAATTCCACTTGAAATTATCTCACTGGCAATCTTAGTCCATTGGAAGCGAGCGAGACAACCGTTGTCATGTGTCTGCAACGCCTATTATGGTAATTTTCAACTAGGCACAAGAATTATTTAATATTAGTGCTAAATAATTGTAAATAAAGGTTACAACTGGCTAGATAGCTCCATTAACAATGGGTACGTAACGCATATTTTAATTAAAATTCAAAATAGCATAACGTTGGCGGTGAGGCTAGCAGTTTATCGAAGGCTGTTGGAGTACCGACAGTTGTCGAGTCTAGCTACTAGTTGTATACGTATACGTACATATTTGTATAGTAAGTAGTTTTGCCCTGAAGCTTTGCTCTTGTCTACAAAGACTGACTTCGGCCCACCGCATACCTATACTCAATAGAGAAAAAATTACTAACAAATCAAAATTTGAGTCCCTCATGGGCATTTTTGATATAGTTTCTAGAAGATATGTAATATCGATGGGTGAAAGAAATTTTTGATTCCACCCCGTAGAAGGGTTAGAAAATAAAATAGGTGTTTTTTCCAAATTATACAAAAAAAAGTTTCAGACAAATATTGTAGAGAATTTAATCTCTTCTATATATAAAAATGAATCCCCATTTCCTTTGGTCACGGCATCACGCGTGAACGGGTAGACCGATTTTAATTCGGTTTTCACTAATGGAAAGAGGGATAAACGGCGAATGTTTATATATATAAAAATTGCAAGCCGGGCGAAGCCGGGGGCGGGTCGCTAGTTTTATATAAATTTTCTTGTAAAACAAAATTCTCTACAACATTTGTCCGAAACATTTTGTTCTAACTCTTACATTTTTGTGTAATTTGGAAAAAAAAAACACATTTTTTCAATACACAGAATACAGAAAAATGTCCCTAAGGTACTCAAATGTTGATTTGTTGGTAAATTTTCTTGGACTATGTGATTCGGAAGTTTGAGAGATTGCCACCTACATAAGCATCAAAATTAATCTCTTCATTTTATTACTTAAGACCATATAATTTAGTTAATTGTCCTATAAATTACAATAAGTAATTTGTTCTAGAATTATTATTATACTAGCAGAAATATCCAAATACTCATTGAGTCTTGAGGCATTATAATTTAAAAAGTTACCCTTTTTCTGTCTGTCTGTATTTAGGTATGCGCTAATCGCGGAAAGTCGCATCGACGCAGTAGCGAATTTTTAAGTGAATAATTCATAAATATCTCATAAATTCATATTTACCTAAAGAAGTCTGTAAAAAATCTGGGCCGTTATTCTTTTGAGCTACCTAAACTGTTTGATATTTTACGAATTAGTTCTAATCGATAGCCGGTGTCGGTTCGAAAGTCCTCTCAAGGCTAAGAACCAAGCTCGAGGGATGGTCTCAGTGGCTAAAAATCCCACATAACCCATTCCACGCGCGAATAGCATGCGGCATATTTTATGCTGTCAAATTTTAAGGCAGACATTCCAAAATGTAAAATTTTTGGGACACAACTAGTAAATACAAATTAGTTAGATAAAATATGAGAGACGCTTCAAAAACCAGGATTCTAGTCAACAAGCTACCTAAAATAATAAGGTAGAATTAGTATTTTTCAGATAGAACAAACTCGCGGTCGTTGTGGGAATGAATAATTGACGTTTTCAGATCGCGACAAAGCACCACTGATTGGCGGTTTATTGGCCGGAATATGTCTCATTGCGTTACTATATAAATTCACTGCATCTCGTAAATCCGACACCGTTTGTTTTCGACCAGAGAGACTGAGGTGGTCGAAAGAAGGATACGACAAAAAATAACTTCGAATAATGTGGAATTTAAAAAATATATAAATATTTTTATTGCATTATTATTTTTATTACATTATTTAATGATTACTCGGTGGTCGTACACTATGCTTCCAAAAACGATAAGTTGGAATCTTAATATTTTTGGCATTATTCGAACAGGTCGCTTGTGTGCATGTCACATCGAAAAACTTCATTGAGAACCTTTGGATATTGGTGTTTCCACCGCATTCATTCGTTCTTCAGGTTAAAAAGAACGTTGGTAGCAGTGGTCAAAAAGACGTAGCGCAAGTAGCTTGTGCAATTCTCGAGATGGGAATACGTTCACTACCTATGGAATTCGCCGAAGACATCGCCTCGTGCACATTCCACTGCGCCTCGAAACTGATTTAAAATAGTTGCAAATATCTGAGCTCATTGTTCAATCAGGCACGACATCTCATTATTGATGATAGTAACACAATCTCCAAAAGAAGAAAGGTCGCGCTTTAAACTTGTTTCCATCCTGTTCATACGGGCAAGTCATAAAAACATTGCAATTTATGTTTGTTAAATTTGCGACGGTACCTACTTAGCTTTTGTATAGTCATAGCATAGATAAAATACTACTTAGTAGTATTTTATCTATGGTCATAGGTATAAACATTCCCAATCCATCTGGCAAATAATTCCAAAAGGCTTACCTCTGCTCTCGAACCCGTATGTACATAATTTGTACGTCAAGAGGTAGAAGATCGTCACCTAACTTCTGACTTTTGTCCACTATTCACTTGAATAAGTTCAAGGATGTACATGCTATTATTTCACGGCGATCTTCTATAAGAAGATGGTTATTTTAAAAAGTTACTTCCAAAGTAGGCCCAGTTGCGATTAAAACAGCGAGGCACAGCTAGTATTAGATAAAGATGGAGAGTTAATGACATTGGCTTAACCGACGAATAAATTGGATTACCTTAATTCGCCTGGAAACTTGGTGAAAGCAAGCTGATTACTCGATGGTGGGTGGTTACCGTCGCCCATAAGCCCAAGCAATTCTGAGATGTAAGTATCCTGTCGGCTTTTTACAATAAAGGACAAGGCGGGAATGGAAGAACGAGTTGCGTCATCTCTAAAGGTAGAAACGGACTGGTCCTGCGTACGCAACGTAAATTGGCATAACACGCTGTTATAACTAGTGCCTCTGAAACATGTTTTCTGATGGTGGTGGTGAGTTTGAAGACGATTTATTGAGTAGTGGTAGGGCACACTGCGTTTCGCAGCCATTTGGGCAGCCCGCCTGGCGGCAGTGACCCCTTCTTACAGAAGACCACCGTGAAATAACACCATATACGTGCTGTTGTGTTTCGGTGAGTGAGTAAGGGATGCCAGAGCCCATTTCCTTATCCCCTCCTAATCCCTCATCCTTAATCCTACTGTGGTCGGCAGCGCGCTTGCAGCACCTGTAGCGTTGCTTGTGTTATAGGCGACGGTAGCCACCTACCATCAAGTGGACCGTCAGCCTGTCTGTCGACATAACATTAAAAAAAAAGTATATTATTTTTATACTTCCGGGCAGCAAAAGCAATAAAAAAAGTTAAGAAAAGATATTTCAGGATATAAATAAAGAAAAAGTAAAAGTTGGAGAATACCATACATTGAATGCGGAAATGTCTCTACGATCTAGTGCGACAGATCGAACGTTGCACGGGATAGCGTTGCGTTTTAAAAATAAACGAGTAGTCAATACATGGTAATGTATTTGGAACAATCATTTCTCTTCACCGCAATATAATATAAATTAGCTGATGACATCACTGTTACAAAATATAAGTATATATTAATTAATTAATTAATTAAATGTATAAATAACTATCGTAACGCACAATCGGCCCATACTCTTAGGAATGCGTCGCCACAGCACACACAACTCTTACTTTAAAACGACATCATAAAAACGATCCCCATACCAAACTTCGAAAGATATATTTTTCAGGAATGCATAAAAATAAATTAATACAATTTCAAATACAAAAACTAAGCTATACATTAAGGTACAGATACACATGCTACATAGTAGCATGTATGTATACGTACTTTACCAGAAATTGGCATGCTTGCTCAAGAATCAATCGATTATTGCTTTTCGAGCACGCTACCTAGAGGGCGAGGTTGTGGAGCGCGTTCCTCGAGCATGTCTATATGTACGTGATTGTAGAGCATGCTCATTTTAAGCATACTCATGAGCACACTTTCTAGGATGTGTATCTGTACCTTTATATAGACAAAAAGCGAAAATATTCCTGTATTAAACAAATAGAGAAAAAAAAAACATTTTTTTAAATTTCAATGTTTACATATACATATAATAATATTTTTTTGACAATTACGAAAGAGTTTTCTCAATTCAATTCTCAAATGATATAACCGAGACAATTAATTCATTTAGTATGAGAGAAAATCATAAGAAAGAGAAAGAAGTGCTAACTTCCTTATTGTAATGACACTAGACAAAGATTGCTTTTGTTCAAATTAAACAAAATTATTCTATTGATGTATGAGTGTCGGTGACGCAGTGGGAAAGACGTGGCCTATCATGTTGAGAGGTCCGAATTCGATCTCCGGTCATGCCATGTACCACTGCAGTTTTTTTTCTAAAAAAATTCATTTTACTGATTGCTCATAAATTGTAAAGGGCAACATCGTGAGGAAACCTGCATACTCCAAGGGAGAAATCCACACTGGGCCAGCGTGGTGGACTATACTGTTGAGAGGGTAGGCCTGTGCCCCTGCATTGGGGACATAGGCTGTTAATTGGCCTATGCCCCCAATGACGAACATAGGACGATGAAATCAAGATTGAGAGAAACAAACAACATGACTCTTGACATACAATTTGATGCTTTGATAACTCTAATACTTAAAAGTTGATAGCTTTTGTCATTTATTTGTTAATGCAAAAATATTAAGTCAACCAAATTAGTATTGGATTTCGCCAGTTGTTTAAAAATATCAAATAAGTCGTTTTTAGACAATTTCTTTGTTGTCTTATCTATATATTAATATCTTCTCCAATAAAAACGTAATCAATTGAAATAATTATTCAACATTGATTACGGTAATTATTGTGAATTAAAAGATGGTAACACTATTTTGTGCTCCTGTCTAACTTTTGCTTGAAAATTAATATTAACATGGTTACAATTTTTTGTTTAATGTGGAATAATATTATATAGATCTCTCAGAATATTGAACAAAATAGAAAAACTAATATAATGAGTTCACACTAGGGACTAATAAAAAAGAGCAGATAATTATGGTGTGGAAAATTTATGTACATGCAATCAGTGAGGACTGACACCTTACTCGATGGTAAATGGCTACCGTGCTGCAAGTGCGCAGCAGACTACAGTTGGATTAAGGATAAGGGATTGGGAGGGGATAGGAAAATGAGTTCTGGCATACCTCAGTCACTCACCAAAACACAAACACATGCTGTTATTTCCCAGTGGTCTTCTAATTTTGCGAAGGTCTCGCGTATTTGTATACGAGGTGAAATCTTAGACACTATCAACTTTTCAATATTCTATTAATGTTCATTTAATTACACGTAAAAACACCCGCAGTAATCCAAAATACTGGTCTTTTGGATTACTGTTGATAATTCTGACAATTTAGTTGTACAATAGCTATACATTTTAGTACAAAGTACTACTAAAGATACAAGCAAATTTTTTTATACATCAAAAGATTACAATAAAATTAATTCAGTCAAATTATTGCTTAAAACTGACTGAATGACTTAATATTTAGGATATGTTACAGGCAATTTTATGTTGTTACAACTATTTGGAGAGATCAAATATTAATTTTATTGCCATTTACATAAATAAGAGTTGTCTGTTTGAACAAAGTGTATTCTTATTATGATTATCGAATACAACTGATATTGAAAACCTTTAAATTGGTGTGTTGTGTGGCGACGTAGTGTCTATGCTAATGGCGTTTCTTTTGTTGACTCCCTCACTCGTGCACACTTTCAATTCAAGCCGATGTTTTGTCCTTTTCTAACAGTTGCTCCTGTAACAATATGAACTTTAAACATCCCAGTTTAAAGCAGTTTTAGCATATCCAAGATCACATGGGAAACGTGTGAAGTTCTACTTGAGTGATTGTGGTAGGGTCACATGCTACCTTTGCTTTTACTCGCTGTTTACATGGAGAAGCAAGAGCGAGAAAGTAATATGCAGTATTGATGATAAAATGGGATGTAAAACTGTTACTGTTGTAACTGCAATTATTTAGATCATCAGTGGAATATGATCGAGAGTGTTTCGTTGTTCTTTGGATGAATTCACAAGGCATACATTATATCAGAATAAGGATTCTAGAGTTCGACACTCAATGTCAATAAGGAGGACCAACATAAATATAGATGACGACAAGGCCTTTATGCATAAAATATACTAAAGAGTATATTTAGAAATGAGAATTGATTCTATTCTCTCATAAGAGTAACTTGATTCTGTCATTTTGGCAATTAAGTCTTTAGGGCTTCAGTTATATTGATTTACCTATATTAAAAAAATAGGTTTGTCTTTATGACCATACAATAGAAGTGAAAACTAATTTTAAAATTATCCAGTGCACACCAATCCGAGCATGCTCGATACTGAATGGAGCTGAGTAAATTGATTCAACGTCACCGACCCGAGTATGACGGTTCACTTACGTTCACTCATCAGCAAAACGCACTTAATTATTAGATTATATTGATGTAATATTTTGTCACTTAAGCCATAACTGCTTAGAAGAAATTAAGAGGTATAAAGATAATTGTAATAGAAGTACTCACTGATGGCGTGAGATGTTATTTCCTGGCCTGCAATGCGTTGGAGAGCCAATCCATAGCCTGATCCAGGCCTTCGCCTCGGACCGCAGATGTCTTGAATATCTGGAATGTTCTGTCGCGTAGCGCATCCAGCCCTAGGGCCTGGTGCACTTCAGCTACAGTTAAACAGCCAGCCATGTCCTGCTTGTTGGCCAACACCACTAATATTGCATTCGCTAATTCCTCCTCCTGAAAATTTTAATCATCCACAGACATGAAAAGAAGCAAATAATAAAATTTCTTAAATAAAAAAATCCATTTTAGAACTCTAGAATCTGGAGTTTTAAATTGTGACAGTTCAATATTTCATAGCCTTGAGTGAGAATTTCAAATTGTAAGAAAATTTTGGATTATGACGGGATATAAAACTTCAAAAATGTATAATCATTTCAGCTGTAGGATGTCTACCGGTGGACATAGGCCTCCCACATAACATAAAAAAAAAACTGATCAGAAACACAAACTTTGTACTTAAATAACAAAAAAGTAATTAATGATTTGATTAAATATTATTAAATTATCTCGGTTAATCACCTGTATTAACCGATCTTCAAATATTTTCTTTCAGTATTAGACAAATGATAATCATTTACAATCATATGAAAATTTGATTGAAAAAACTCAAGAGGTAAAGGCCCAACCAGGATTCAAGCCTGAATCTGCAGTCAAGCATCCTGCACCTGGGATATCACTCCTTACATAGTACAATATCCAGATTTTCTCATGTATATCTCAGCAAAGAGAAAATTTTGAAAATTTAAATAAAAACCATTTATTTGGTATTCACTATCAAAAATTATCTTAATGATGATAAAATGAAATAGCATAATATTGAAGGAAACCATTGTATGTATGGTATCATTAAATTTATTATAACTTATTGATTACTAAATAATAAAGAATTAAATGTAACATTTCCATAACATCCAGGGTATATAAATACATACATATTATGTGAGCAATAAATTAAAATCATTGTATAATGTGTGAAGTGAAAACTTTGGATCTTCTTCTAATTTGTTCATGGATTGGTTTTGTTCCTTTTAGTAACTGCTGAGAAACTTTAGCATTATCAATAAAAAAATTAGAAAATATTCTTTTCCGATATGGTTGAATTTGGACAAACACTGGAACAAATAAACAAGTACTTACTCTCAACATGTGCACCAATTCATCTTTAGATATTCCTATTCTATCTCTGTCTGCAGAGTCTACGACATATATTATTGCATCTGTGTTGCCATAGTAACATCGCCAGTAAGGCCTGCAAGTATTCAACATATACATTATTTCCAAATATGTTTAGTATGTGAAACTGGAATTGACAGGCTAGATTAACATTTTAACAGATATATAGTGGACAATATTGGTGGTCTACACTTTAGTTATTATCTATACATATAATAAAATTGTAAACAAGCTGTGTCTGTATATTAAATATTAAAAAAAAATTTGTGTAATTATGTTACAAAGGTCAAAAAAATAGTTTTTAGAATTTCTGTCCGCTTGTGCATGCTAATCTCAGAAACGAGTTAATCGATTTGAATGCGGTTTTCACTTATGTATTATAGCAAGCTTCCTGTAATATTTGGAGTTTGTTTCATTCCAATTGGTTTAAAAAAACAGAAAAGTTACGTGACAAACCGAATACCACGCAAATGAATTTGTGGGATCAGCTAGTTTTGCAAATAAAATTTGTGAATTTAAGTTACAAAGTTATCTAATGAAAATAATGTGCAGCTGTCAATATCAATTTATTGAGAGATACTTATAATCCACAGAAGTTACTATTGCATTCCTACAGTTTTATAGGCGATAAATACAATAATACAAATAACCCCACAAGTGTGCTGCTGACCATAATGGGATTGAGGATAGGGAAATGGGCTCTGACATCCCTTACTGAAGATATGGGATTGGGGACTGGAAAGGGGATTGGGGATTGGACTACCTAAAATATGGGATTTAATAAATCAATTACCTAAAACATTAAAAAGCGACATAACAATACTATTTACAATTAACTACAGATAAATATAATTTTAACAATACAAAAATAGTTATAAATAAGTAATATTAATTTATAATCGTAAGATATTTCAATTCAGAATATGATACAAAACAAGATATTATCTTAAAGTAATTATTGTATTAATAAATAATAAATAAATAAAAATATGGGATTGGAAAGGGTTAGGGAAACACACATACTGTTATTTCACAGTGGTCTTCTGTAAGGCAGTGGCATTGTTATTACTTATGGGATAACATTAAATGTGCAGGATAAAAGGTGATGGGATATTTTGTTTATCTCATAGATAAGATAAAAAAAATATTGCTTTTTCATATAGAACAAAATAGTCATTATATTTAATTGTGTAATTCAATAATTATTTAAAAGATAAACATAGCGAATTAATTAAGCAAAGCAAAAAAAGTGCTACTAATATTTATTGTTGGTGGATAACAACATAACCTAACATGAAAGGCTGTATATTAATTTACCTAATACTGGTCTGTCCGCCCAGATCCCAAACTTGAAATTTGAGGTTTTTGTACGTTACTTGTTCTACATTGAAGCCGATCGTCGGTATTGTGGTCACAACTTCACCAACTTGCAATTTATATAGGATCGTAGTCTTCCCGGCACCGTCTAATCCGAGAATCAAAATTCTCATTTCACGCGCTCCTAACAGCCCCCTAAAGTAACTAAATAGACCACCTGCAATTACACAACATTGTCGAGATGAAATTCCAAATTAGTTATCTGATAAACTCTTGTAAAAGCACAAATATAACTCACCCATTTTGTGTAGTGAACTAGCCTAAAACATTAGTCGATATAAATAAGAATGGACCTAATAACTAATTAATTCCACCAAACATCAAATAACTTTCAAATACTATGTATAATATTTACACTGCTAACGCTACTTAAAATTATTTGTAAATACAAATGATTATGACCATTTTAATAAAATTGGAACCATTTGACAATTTGACGTGTAACAAAACCAGAAATCGCAAATCGCATCGCAATACCACAATCCAACCAAAACCAAGTTTCTACTAGATAGCCATATGCAATAAATTTAAAATACCAAGTATTTGTTTGTCACATAAAGTACATCGTTATTAGCGTTAATTTAATATTTAGGAAAGTGAAAGTGATAATAATAATGAGTGTGTATTCAAGATAAGAATATAATATAAGTAAAGTAAGTATCTTTAGTTCCAATAGTGATTATATACTCTTTGCAATCTAGTCTAGGCAAAGAATCTAGGCTGGCTAGGAACAAGAACCTATAGAATGTAACGTAGTGATTATATACTGTTTGGGAACAAGTTCCAATGTTAGCCTAACATTGCCTAGATAATAAAATATCTATTCCTAACATTGTTAGGAATAGATATTTTATTTAAAAAAATGAAATGTCACGTTTTGCATTATGTTAATAGTCTGTGCAAACTGTGTTAGGCATGAAGGATAAACCATGGAAGTATTATATAAGGAATAAGCTCTATCTGTGCATCTTGCAGCTAAAATAAAGAAAATAAAACCTTATGCTAAGGTCGTAAGAGTCTTGTTGCGCGCAAAATAAAAATGAAGCCGAGTGAGAGAGCCACCACTGAACGCTGTGTCCCGTTCTATAGAGTTGCCAGAGTTAAGTTGGTAGAAATGGTAGAAAAATATGCGATTGATGTAATGTAATGAAGTTACATTACATCAATCGCATATTTACTTCTAAAATGTTTCTAAATATAAATAATAATTTATTACGGACATGTTAAGCAAATACGGACACCTGACCTGACAACCCCATATGAAATCGCCGACTCTGACGTCAATGGCGGAATGTTTTTGATTTCGTGATATTTTTGAAGAATTTTAATTAAAATGGGGAGAATTTGTGTCGTGGAGGCTTGCGGAAGCGAGTATTATCCTGATTGTGGTTTATCTTTTCACAGGTAATAGTTTTAAACATAATTTGTTAGTGAACAATTAGGGTGACCATGCATGACTATCCAATCCTAGTTCAAGAACAAATAACTTAAATACCTATGCATTTTTTTATTCCTTTCTCTATTAACATAACGGGTTCAATTTCAGATTTCCTAAAGATCCTAATGTTAGGGAAATATGGATAATATGGCTGCAGTCCAAGCCACCACTGGTTTGGACTATAGCTGCGACGCAGTCGGAGGCGACGACATCCACGTGTCGACAGGTACCCCTTCGCCGAGCCACCAGGCCACGTGGCATCACTTCGGCGTGGTCTGTGTGCTTTGTGTCTACAAGTGAGTGTTTAAGAGCATCCCCCGCCTTCTGCGAGGAAGATCAGGACCAACCTTCTAAACTAAATTGTTTTCTCTTTCATGTATAAATTTTCATTTGTTATATAGTGTGTAAATTTATTGGTATAGTAAAGTGTTGTGTGATTGAACTTGGCTTTCTTTTGTCTAAGTCCACCCCAGGTAGTTGGCGCCCTGAGAGTTAACACTGGTCTCGTGTAGTGTCTACCCCTGAGTTTCAGTCGGTGAGTAACGGTTGGAACGCCTGCGGAGCCCTAACGCCCCGCAGAGGTTTCGCGGTTACAAACTTAACTGTTTTTTTCTTACCTAATTAATTAAATATACCACAATAGGCTTATCGTAATTTTATCTCAGTCCAGCTGCATGTCGTGTCCCACAAGGACCAGTAGGTAAGTACCTACCTATATGACGCGAGTGTGAAAAGCAAGCAAAAAGCAATGTATAGTACCGCAAAGGGCAAGTTTATCATTAGCATCTTCGATTAAAATCCATCTGAAGCAATGATCTGCTGACGTCAAATCACAAATCATTTTTTATAATTATTGTCCTTAAATCATATTTCAATATATTCACCATCGCCAGAGAGGGATAAGAGGTACAGTTACTGATCTCTCTTTCGGCTTCAATTTTGCGACAACAGGTCATTCCTGTTGTATATAGTACTTATTACTTCCATGGGATAAACATACATATTTTATAATCTGTGGCGCTGTGTTAAATTTATTTTATCTAGCAACACTAGTAATATTTTTTTTTTTAATGAAAATCGTGCCCTAAATATTATACCTATTATAAATATAAATTTTATTAACACTTAAGATTAATATGAATAGGCGAAGGATAATACCATAGATAAAATACTACTTAACCAGTATAGATGGTCAACTTCCATATAACGATCTGAAGCCAATTTCATATTGGGATTTCCACTCCCTAGATGTCACTAAGAGTTTCGAATTTAACATTAATGTGTATTTTGTTAAAAATTATAACCAACAAATTCAATCACGCAGTTATAGTTCCTTATTATCGTGGTAATAACTAGAGGGCGACGTTGCTGAGAGGTACTTTTATCATTAATCTGTGACTTTTATGTATGATATTATTGCCCTATTTTTTAGAACAGAACCTATACCGTTCATACGGCCCTTTTATCGTTGTTCGTGCCCACTTTTTTATATTTTAAATAAATTTTAGTAGTGCCATCTCTTGTACATGAGAATTGACTGAATGGTCGACTGCAGCGACTCTAGCAGATTTTTAATGACAACAAATAAGCGACAAACTACACAGGCGGCATCTAGATATAAGCGAAATTTGATAGGGTACGGATTCAATGTACGTGAGTGACCATCTATACTGGTTAAGTAGTATTTTATCTATGATAATACCTTCGTTACTTTCACTGGCAATAACAGATGGCGCTATAAACGAAACGTCTGTTCGTTATTTTTCAAATCGGCAATGGCACATCAAGTCCATTGCCAAAACAGCTGCCAAAAAGCTGGGCATCCTTTCCAAGGTGAAACGGTATTTCACTGCGAGGCAGCTCCTGGACTTATACCACAGTTTTAAAAATGTGATTATACAAAGCACAGGTCTGGTCTTGCATGGAGTACTGCTGCCACCTCTGAGATGGATCTGCCCGTTACCAACTGGCCGCACTGGACTCGATTGAAAGGCAAGCAAAGAACCTTATTGGCAACGACACCCTTGTGGATTCCCAACTTCAAAGCCTGCAGCATTGCCGAAAAGTAGCGTGCCTATCGATTTTCTATCGTCTACCCTATGGAGAGTGTGCCTCTATTCTGTACGAACTAATCGAACCGGAACCGTTCCACTTGCGGACCACTAGGCGTGGGCAGGGGTTTCATCCCTTCGTGGTCGATGTACCTACCTTGATCACGCACGAAGCGTTTCAGTTCCATTTTCCTTGTTCGGCCTACTAAGGAGTGGAACTCATTGCCTGCGTCTGTGTTCCCACAGAACTACTACCTCGGGGTCTTCAAAACCAGGGTAAATGGGTATTTACTGGGTAAGCGTGGTCCACCTTCGGTCGCATTTGCACCTCACATCAGGTGAGATAGTGGTGTGATTTAGGTGTGGGATAAACCTAAGGTCATAGATGAACAACTATCGTGCTGATTCCCCACCCTCTGCCATATTCTTATTTACTTATATTTACTCATACGTACGAAAAAGTCTGAAGCCCAGAACCTACCTAGGTTATAACCTAAAAACATTATAGGTAATTTGTAACCTATTATTAATGCCTAGAATTTAGTTTCACTAATTGACCGGGTTTTCCGTACAATTTAGTTCCAAAAACTAAATCATTCCAAGAATAAGTAATTGTTTACGTTTTTTTATAACGAGTTGCCTCATAATTATGTAATCAAGCAGTAAAAAGCCACCGTACTCCAGCAAAAAGTCACGCTACTTAGTTCACAATTATTCATCTCTGCTTAAATCACATTGCGAACGGATGAATGACGTTGTATTTTAATAGACTCTCACTGACCTCGCCTTATATTTAAGTAGATTTTTTTTTAAATTACTTTTGGGTAATAGAATAAGTTACATGAGGTTTGTTAATATCATTTTAATCACAATTATTAATTCAGTAAGCCTACCTAATATATTGCAATTTTCTTAAATTATTTAGTTGTTCTTTATAAGATTATATTCTTTAAAAGTATTTTGAAAGCAAACTATACAGAAGCCCTATTGAGGCTGTTTTTATAATGTTATTTGTTGTAGATCTAAATAATAATAAGCATTTTTGAAGATGATTTTATCGCAGAATATTTTGCGATAGTTACAGAAGCTTTGATTATATTATGTATTATAATTTTGTAGGATTTGTTTCGCAATTTATATTTTTTATTTCCATTGATTCGTAGGCGTGGTTGTGACGTCACTATCACATAAAACATCATAATTGAGAGAAATGAAATACAAAATTCCAAAGGAATCATTGCCAACGTCCATACTACGTTGAATACACCGGTTCTCGTCCGATCACCGAAGTTAAGCAACGTCGGGCGCGGTCAGTACTTGGATGGGTGACCGCCTGGGAACACCGCGTGACGTTGGCTTTTTTTACATGGTGTTATTTATAAAAAAAATTACCTTATGATTTTCATAATGAGCTGCTGTTATGGTGAGAATAAAGGGTAATTTCTTTTTTTTTTAAATATTTCCTACAGGTGTGAGATCGTACAAGATATACAGGGGGCACAAAATATAAACAAGGTTCTGACTCTGTCCCCCCATGTCACTCTGTTGGAAGACATAGGTAAAGCAGAATAGGAACGTAAAAGTAAACCCCATATGGTGCCGCGTCTTCGCTCACCTTAAATTTTGAATAGGTACAAGCAGTGGCGTAGCGTAGTGGGGTCGGCAGGGGCGGCCCGCCCCGGGCGGCACTTTTTAGGGGGCGGCAAAAATTCACAATAAATAATAAAAATATTTGAATTTTTTAATATTTTAATAATGCTACGAATATTTTTCACAGTTGCCATAAGCAATGCCAGCTGTGAGAGACGTTTTTCAAAATTGAATCAATTAAGACTAACTAATTTGACTATTTTGTCTATCCAGCAAGAGGTGCTATGTGATGCTAATTGATGCTATAGACATTGATGCTTAAAAAAAGTAGACGTATAAATTTTTAATTAAAGACGGAAGTTTGGTTTTTATTCTCACAAGTACTTTTTAATTTTTCAATAAAAATACAAATACATAATAGTATAGTTCTAGTTTTTATTAAAATGAGCGAGAGAGAGCGAGAGAATTCTCGCTCGAGAAGTCGAAAAGTGCAGAAGTGAAGTGCAGTGATGTGATGTACTTTTTCTTCTAACACGGACTACACCACTGAGGATGTCAACCGCAGTTGTTGACGAAACGTTTGGAAGAATTTCCAACAGACCTGGGCCATCATCCCGGAAACCCACAACTCATAGGTAAATGTTGATATTAGACAAACCGTTATCTGAAAAAAAAAAATCGTCATTCTAATCATAACTTTTGAGATCTTCGGTTTTTTTAAGTGGGTAAATAATAATAGATGTTTATTCATTTGACCTTAATAATTATATTACACAGTTGTTATCAGTCATTCCACTTCGACCAACTGAACAGCGTGTTATTAAATCTCACGATAATATGGTGAATATCTCACAAACCGAATTCCACATAGGCAACTACAATTTGAAATATTAAAAAAGAATCTAGTAGTCGTCAATTGATTGAGAAGTGTACAAAAATATAGAAAAAATATATTTTGTAAATATATTTTTTAATGTAAATAATAACCATTTCTTGATTTCACATCTTCCACACAATCTGTGCACTCCGCTCCTATAACAAGTTTATACTTTTGAATTACACTTATGAAATTATGAAGTATGGCTCAGCCCAATATTTAACAGGCAACTCTACTGTACCCTCTGGTCCATTTCTAAGTTTCTCTCTGCTTCTATTTAGAGAGTGTTTTCGTCTTCGCTCTTTTCTGGTTGCAAAAGAGCATCTTGGTTTCTATTCAGTGTCAGTTGTGACGAATTGTGGCAATTTATGGTTAATTATCACTTGTTGCGCACTCTCATATATGCACTGGCCATCCCGTGCTGAAGACAAGATCTCTGGCCCCTGGCTGTGTCTTGCGGTCTGTACCCCAACATCAAACAGTGCCAGGGTACTATTTCCTCACATTATTTTATTTGTTAATAAATTTTTTTTGTGTATAAGTAGGTATTTGTTATTGGTTGTTTATATTTGTTCTTATATGTTTGTATTTTTATATTGTGTGAGGAATTAATGTTTCTTTGTTATACATATTATAGGTACATCCAGAGGTAATACGCCTCCGACCAATAACATAAACAGTAAAAGGATGAGCTGCCGCCAAACAAACCGTTAATATAGAGTTCTTAAAAAAATCTTTTCTTTTAGAATTTTCAGTAAGAATTCAGTTTTAAATCATATTATATACCATTTTTTTTATACATGTTGTTCGCGACATATCCACGCCTAGATGTCGCTATTGCAAGGAATGTTCATGGTATGGAGGCTGGTCTGCGTTTCTGTGTATAGGCGGCAATGAAAGATATGAATTGATTTTTGTCTTTGTTGAAATCAAAAGGTGTCTTTGTCGAAGGTTTTGTGTCAAGTTCATCGCGTAGTTCAGGTCTTGTTCTGTCAAGGCTTTTAGTTCAAATACATAGATCAGGATACGTTATAAGTATCTAATTCATTTGCCTATAACAGTATCCCCTTAGATCAACCGAGATCAATATAAAGTGAGCTATCGAATACATGTGGCCACCCTCAGGATATCGTTTATCGAACCTTTAGGCCATTAAAATTAGTTTAATTACGTCTAACTATTCTACAGTCGGTTTATAAATGGTGCAATACGTAGTATTTTTATAAATTTACGTTAAGCATACACGTTGAATGAATCACACATCTAAACTAGGCGGTAATCTATTTATAATTGTTATTGTGGAAACATTTATTTTTGGAAGTGAATCGGTTCAATTTTAACCGGTTAACCGGTGGACGAGCGTCGTACGCGCACCCCACGTCGGTCGGTCATGCGCCTAACGAACTGATTCATCTAACATCATTATGCTATAATTAAAAATCTAGTTAGAAATATGACTGAAAAAAATAAGAATAACTCTGCGGATTTCTTTACCATCATCAGCCTATAAGAGTCCACTGTTGGACTTGGACATTTTTAATTGAGCGTCGCCTCATAAAACCGGATGACACAATAAAAAGACAACTTGGGTACTATTAGGTATATAACGAAATAATGCACTTTCTGAAGTGCACGGGTTTAGTATTAATAATCATCTTCTATAATGCTAAGAAAACTAAACTTGTTAAATTCAGTACCCGGATGTTAGAGATATTGGAACGAATGTGATGAAAAAGTGGTACCCGTTAGAATCGAGTGTTTTTAGGTATTACTGTAGATTCGAAATTACAATGGGGTCCCCATATTGAAAAACTAAGTAAAAGACTTATCTCTGCGGCTTTAATATTTCTGATCCTATCCACCAAAAAACCACCAAAAATCCCTTTTATTTTGAGATTAATTTCATTTTGAGAAATTATGTTTATGTTTGAAAAATACTAATGTCATTCAATAGTATCTACCATTCTTTGACAATTTAACAGAAAACAGTTTGGAAATATTCCTTTCCCCCCTAGGTGGGCCATGACCTTGTCGTGGTGGGGGGCTTACCCTTGGCAATCCAGCGGGTCGCAGGGGTCGGTGCTTATTACCCGCATCGGCCTTTGCTCGTCCCGCCGGATTGGTTTAGGGGACAAAGAAGGCCCACACGACGTGGGCTCCGAGCGGGCTCCGTTCAACGGAGCTCGTGGCGGAGTTCAACGGAACTCGTAAAATCAAACCACTTGACATTGGCGGACAATGGCCATTTTTAAAAATGAGCCAAATCGCCATTTATATATAAAAAGAAGAAGAAGAAGAAATATTCCTTCTTTTGTGGAAACGGCGGATGTAAATAAGTGATAAAAGATGTCGATATTCCAAAAAAAAAATCACAAAGGTGCAAAAATCTCGAAAAGCGTGAACTTTCACTAAAGCGAAAATTGATTATAGATTGGTCATGACTAGACCTTTCTTGGATTTCAAGGTTATCCATAATTACCGGACATCCTGTATACATTACAATACTACGGTATACGTATTGCATTTGTTGCTATTTTTCAAATGTATCTCTCCTTTTCTTCCTTATTCAATTTTATTATTAATGTCTAAATGCGCAGTTGTTTTAATTTTACGATAGTCCGATACAATCGTAACATGATTGCGATATGACTAAATGATCCAAATATTTGCTTTTAATTGACGTCTCTTTGCGTAATAAAGCAAACAATTAAAAATATTAAATTCTTAAATTATCACACGAAACGGGCATGATAATGAAACATTTTATGCCCCACCAATTTATTGTTGAAGTACGTATATAAAATCGTATCTATTCAGATAATCGGAATCTCGTAAACAATTCGCTTTCCAAGTATCACATATGACTATTAGTTATATATAAGTAGGAGACGAGCCAGTCTCGTTACATACTATTTCATCATTTTCACGTGGTTTGAAAATAATTGAAAATTTAACACAAGCTAATCCTAATATGCATGCTTTCGTAATGCTCATAACAGCATTTTTTTTTCTTTTAAAATTCTTTAAAAGAAAAAAAAACTGAAGTATAGCGTCTTGATTGTACTTAAAAAAGCATGAAACAAGAATAAACCATGAATCTTTTTTTCTTCTTCTTCATGTGCCTCTCTCTATTAACCAAGGTTGGCAGTCAATTTCTTAAATGTCTGCTTATCCCTCGCGAGTCCAAACAATTGCTATACCAGTTCAATTCTTCTTCTACTTTCAGTTCAGTTCTTCTTTCTACTTTATGCTTTCCTTTTAACTTCTCTGTTATTATAGTGAAAACGCGATGTAAACTACTTTAACAAAATGTTTACAATGTAAAAACAATCCCATAAGCAGTGAAAATTGAGTTATAAGTTGGACGCATTTTTTCTAAGTTGCGTACACCAAATTATTACTTAGGCATAGTATACGAACTTAGTACATGTTTAACGCAGTGTTACGAACTTAGTAACAAACGCAGTGTACCCACCAGCTTCAGATCGAAGCCAAATTTGAAAAGATCATTTTTCAAAGTTGACCCTGCCGGGAATCGAACCCGGGAACCCTAGAACAGAGCAAGCAACCTAACCAACTCATCCAACGGGCTCGTCATTGAAATTAGACATTGAAAACGGTTCCATGAGCCCAATTTGTAATAAATAAATCGTACAATATGCGCATTTGAGGTTATGTCGTTTTTTCATACGATGGGAATCATAACTGCAATGATATAATGTCATAAATGTCATGTTATGACATTTTATGTCATATAATTATATTATAATATGCCACTTATTATACAAAAATAGTCGTAGCGTAGTCGTAGCATAGCATATACCTACATCCTCTCGCTTCTTTGACCTACATAGAATACAAATCCTGGGACCAAAACTCAATGCAGCCCATTTCCCTATTCACTCCTAATCCCTCATCCTTAATCCTACTGCAGTCGGCAGCGCACTTGCAGCAGCTTTGGCGTTGCTTGTGTTATAGGCGACGGTAGCCACCTACCATCAAGTGGACCGTCAGCTTGTCTGCCGATCTTAACATAATTTTTTTTTGTAAAAAAGTACTTTTAACCGACACAAAAATAGGTTGGTAAATATTATGATTATTGCATTTTATTTACGTCTCGTTTATCGATGTACCGTTTATGCTAATTGACAAAGTTTTTTATAGAAACAATATTAAGTGAATTATTTTGAATCCGATGTTCAAATACACAAGAGTATAGAATGCACCAAGACACTGAGTAGTAGCAAGGTGCGCTTATGGAAAAACAAATTCATCACATAGGTACTTTCTGTAGTTGGTCATTGTTAATGAGGCTAAGTTTTAGCTGGGCTAATCTAAAAAAATAGAGTTTTTTTTGTATATATTTGGCTTGTACATTCATAGGCTTATACATGTATAGTCGACTCTCGATAATTAGACATTCGTTGATTTGAATCTCTCGATCCATTGAAAAATACTCGATAAATTGAATAAAATCAATATTAATTGGTTTCCTCGGTAATTTCAAGTTGAAGGAATAATATCTTAAATGTCTTCTCTACTCTCTCTAATTTGAACTGTTTTTCATGCAGAGACCTGTCGATTGTTTTACGTGAATGAGATAATATGAGTGAGTTCGCAGTTCGCTGTCTGGTCTTCTCTAATGTTTGATTTGTGTTACATATTGACTTTTAAGTATCAAAATGAATCCACTGGAAATAGCTCACTCAACAGAACATTACGGACTTCTTTTCGAAATGAACGTTGTGAATAATAATTGTACATATGTTTAAAATTATAAATCTTGTTATTCTGAAGCCTCGGTAAATTGAAATTTTTCTCTGGTCCCTTGTGAGTTTCAAATTATCGAGAGTCGATTGTAATTTTGTATACTTACTGTCTTTTTTAATTTGACTGTGTGAACGGGTAATAATCACATCTAATTTAAGTTTACAGTTTACTTATCGTAGTCAAAATTAGAGTCTCATTTTTAAGGCTGGTGTAGTGTAGCAACTCTAGATCACTGTAGGGGTGGCGGTTGAAAAGAAAGATAGAGACGTCGAGAAAGCACCACACTTTAATATCACTTAGTGTCCCTATATGTACACTAGAAATCGCCGCGGTCCTTATAAAATTTCACACATATATAAATAAATGCCCTTCATTCAGTGAGAACAGCTTAAATAGATGAGGCTGTGCACAGCGTCGGAGCTTCCGTGTCCGACAGGATCTTCGGTAAAAATAAGTTATTTTATTAACTCGTCGACTTAATAAAATAGGATTTAGCTTCGTTTAACCTTTTGAAAAGAATCTGATTCTCAGCCGTTGTACATATATTTCTAGCACCTTTTCTTTTCGATCCCGTCTCAAGAATACCTTTTTCCTCCTCGAGAAAACCTGTCAATCTGCCTTTCAATCTTTTTCGCTGCTTCTTTTTTTCGCTATTCTGTTCTGTTCAAAATCCCCCGGCCAGTGTACATGTAATTATAAGTAAATAAAAAAAGGTTACATTATAACAAAGAAAAGTTTTTTAATGAACTAAGCTGCAGAGCCTGGCACATAGACGCAAAGTTGCCTGTCTGTGTGTATTCTATAAGATGTACTTCGGAGAGTGTGCTCGAGAGCTGCATGAGATCATACCGCCTTCCCCTTTCTTCTATCGGACATGCAGACGTACGGCTGGTTACCATCCTCACCTTGTCGAAATCCCTCTAATTCGGACCAAGCGCTTTAAAACATATTTTGTGATGCGCACTGCTAAGGATTGGAACTCCCTGCCGGCGTCTGTATTTCCGAGCTCATATAACCCAAATCTTTTCAAGGTTCGAGTGAATAGGCATCTTCTGGGTGAGCTCGCTCCATCTTCGGCCTCATCCTTCCTACATGGATAGATGCTGGTCAAGAGCAAACCCATCTATAAAAAAAAAATCTCCATCTTTTACTATTTTCTTCATATTTCTTGATCAGTTATTAAGATACATCACTAATTATATTTGTTACTTTTTTGTATACTAGCTGGTGCCCGTGGCTTCACTCGGGTGGAATATTTAGTCCATGTCCACCCTGATTTCTATTCTAACTGTTGGTGAAAGAATTTTTTGAATCGGATTAGTAGTTTCGAAGATTTCTTCCTGATTAAAGAAAAAAACAAGCATTCAAACTTTAACTCTTATAATCTTATATATAAAAAAATGAATCCCAATTTCCCTTGGTCACGGCATCGCGCGTGAACGGGTAGACCGATTTTAATTCGGTTTTCACTAATGGAAAGAGGGATATTCGTAATAAAGTATAAATTACCAAAGTCCTCAGAGAGTTCGATGGAGCCAAATTAGCGTTAGAATAGGGTTAAACTATGGATTTAAAAAACTCAACCTCATCTTTCGTTAGCCAGACTTTATATCCATTTAAAAGTTTAACAGAATTAGATAATGTGGTCGGTTACGCAACGCTTCCGTCCTCTCCCAGAACGATTACTGTTTCAGCGTATGTTTTTCCTCCCGCATGAATGGGCGTAATGGGCGTAATGGGCGTGAACGAATGTAAAATTCCATAGTAACCGCCAAGCGGATGCTGAAACGGATGCTCAACACGCTTTTTGGACTAAAACCAAATACAACCGCGTCATAAAAGAATCGAATTAATCAGCCATTGCGAAGTGCTAATCTGCCGACAATAGAAGTGCCGACATTCCCTAATGTTGGGGCTTTCCGACCCGAGTTACGTCGATGCGGCCATTGTAGAGAGAGTTGCTTCGTGACGTCACAGATCTGTATCGCGCCTTGACCTTTGACTGAGGTAAAGTCCCTCTTGACACGTTGACCGGACCAGTGTGTTAAATGGGTTATTATGAGACACTTTTTTCTTTCAAAATAAACGCAATTTGACATAAAATTAAATTAAGTTAAAATTTTTACTTAATATTAGTTTCTCTGTAAAAACAGAATTTGTTTGGCGAAAGTAACAAATCGTTTAGACAACGACAATTCGTACAGACGATTTAGTAGGTGCAGGGCATCACGTCTGGCGACAACAACCAACCTCTTACAGTATACCACCCTTAAACAAAAGTACGTGTTCTGTTGTTTTCGGTGAAGGGATGCCAGTGCCCTTTACCCCATCCCTTCCTTATTGTATCGTGATGGGGTCCCGTACTGTAAAATTATAATTTTAGGGCAAAGGGACTTATGATCTAAGTAACAGTTCAATTGTGCTGTGTTTTTACCATGGTTTTTATAAGTAGAAGTAGATTGAGAGTGTTAGTGTGCTTGCAAAAATAATGAATTAGTGTACGTTGGTTAGGAGTTTTTCGGTGGATTCATACTAGAGCTCTTTCAGCCAGGAATCAGGAATCAGCCAGGCAGACAAGGGCCAAAACGTCTTCCAAACATTTACTTTCTTGGTTCGGCTCTCGTATTCTTCGGATCGTAGCGCTTTCGAGTGCACGGAAAGAACCGAAGACAGAACAAATAGTTTACGAAGGCTCAAAACAATAGCATCGGAGTGTAGCTTCGCGGTTGAGTAGCGTCGTGGCTTTTTTAGTATCACTTTGAACACGCAGCGATGTGCTCGCTCTACTTGCTGCATGCGAGTTTTGGCGACGCCACCCCCAGGTAGATTAGCATTATGTTAGCAGTGATTGACACAAGGCAAAGTATGTCATTTTGAGCAGTTCAGGAGAGGCGACATTACGCAGCTGGTCACCAAGTGCTGATACGATGCTGAAAGTCATGTTTTTGATCCACCCGTATACCTAGGTACTCAACAACTTCAGTCCTTTGAAGCCCTTTGAGAGGGCGAAGCAGATACAGGAAGTCTTGTGGAAGCAGATGTATTGTGTCTTTTTTTCATTCGTAGTTAGGAGGTTCCCCATTAGTCAGTCGCATGTTACCGCTAAGACACCCTCTGCTCCAAAACTTCGCCCCAGTCTGAACAATTGAAGATTAGTGCCGTGTCGTCTGCGTAGCAAATTATGTCGGCTCCTTTTATTGGCAAGGATTGGATATCGTTCATGTAAAGTATGAACAAGGTAGGCCCCAGTATACTACCCTGAGGGACCCCAAAACGAATGGCTTCAGACACGCCGAGACTCGCTGACCCCAGCGTGAATGGGATCCTTTTTTTATTTGCTTCTTTTAATTTACTTGACTGTCATGCAGTTTAAATTAGGTAAGAGGTGTCTTATCAGTTTTTGATGAACATGGCGGAATTCGACTTATGTTTGCAACTAAATATTATTTGTCAGAGGTAGGTACATATTTCCCATCTTTTGAAATAATATAAAACAAAACAAAAATTAAAGAATTATTTTTTTTTATTTTTTATTACAGGTCCACAAAACTGGTATACAATTCCAAATACAAGTAAGATGATAATAATATACAAAATAACATTTACGTCGGAACGCAACCTACTACAAGTGGACACAACATACAAAATAAAGTCATACGGGAGAAAATTAAAAAATATGACCATTGACCATATTGACCATGTAGTACTATAACTTATTATAATATTGTTAAATGTAATTTATAAATAATAGATGGCTGTATGTGTATGTTCAATTGTTGAATTATTGAAGGAAAATAAGCTGAAGAAGAGTTATTCGTTAACGGACCTGGACCTGGAGCCAGTGTCAAAGAACAGATCCCAATGGCAAAGGCAACTTTCATTTAGTAAGGAGTGCCGGGAGATATAACACATATTTTGTTTTGATAGCAGGTGAAAATCTATAACCAATTAAAGAATTAAAATAAGTACCAACAATATATCGCTTGTTTGCGAGAAGCGTGACATAACTCAAAAATCAGCACTTTTGAGTTAAGTACACAGGCAAACTTCGCGAATTTTATTCTTTTTGCTACAAAAACGGCATTAAGCTACGGTCAAAAACGAGGGAGTTAGAGAAGTTGTGACCTTATGGTCTCTCGCACTTCCACTGCTGCTTTGTTTCGAGAACGTTTTATCTCAATGAGCGCGGGCCGTGTTAAGAGTGAATACACATTTGATTACAACTAAGACGACATATTTAGTGTTGAGAAGTTTTTCTTGCAAAGGTATGTTTGTTATCTTATCTATTCCTTTAACAATAATGACATAACTATTCTTATGACAATACTGTATTCAAAATGCGTTTAGAAAACTACCGTCATATGCCGCGTTAAGACATTCTTGCTCCAAACTGAAATAGGTTTCTACAGACATATTTCTTCATAATACGTTCTTGATGACAACAAATTGTAAATAGACTATTTCAGTTATGTCACATTTTAAGTTACGTTGTTTTAGTTATTGAAACTACATTATATTTATTCATATTATTTGCACTATTTTATATTAAGACTTTATTTATAACAACTATTTTGTGTTTAAGTTACTTGTGTCATAGTGATCTGCGATGGATTTCCTTTAAATGATAGCAGATAAAGAGAAAAATATTGATAATGACAAATCAGAAAGTGAATGAACTGTCGCTAATATTAAACGGAAACCCATCCAGTAAAAGCACGACAAGTTCTTCGTCATACTCCGTTTATTAAAGACAGTTTTCGGTATTCTATTTTAAAAAGGAAAAGAGAGGAACATAATTGACAAAAAAAAATGTTTAAAAAACTAAGAAATGAAGGACAACCCTAGGACAATAAAAGAACACATTGATTCCATACCAAAATTGAATTCATTTTCGTAGGTCGTTCCACTTCCAAAGAATTAATAGATGTAAAGAGATCAATAGTTGATATCTATAACGACTACATTAAAATCTGTAAATCAAAACTCATTCCCTAAGGAAATTACAATTTATTCTACAGAAGTTTTGCAGAAGATTATAATTATTTTTTTCTACAAAAAACAGGTCATCAATGAAAAATTAAAGAGATAAGAAAGAGTAAATAAGAAGCACGAATATGAAAATCACTTGAAACAAAAAGAACCTATTTTGTGCAGAAAATTTTCAATTTCCCCATTAAAAGGTAAGTTAAAAAGTAAATAAGAAGTGGATCAACGTATACCTCTGAGGCTTTCATTGGTGCAGTAAAAGCTGCTAGATCAAAACCTGATCCTTTTCGGATGAATGTAATGTTTTTTTCTAAATGGCTGTTAACATTACAAAGGATACAGAAGGGAATACTATAAAAATGGCAGACTTGGAGAGTAGTAAAAGTAGACCTTGAACCATATTTGGTTAAAGTACGTATGACGAGAAAGAGTTTAGAAATACAGAAGTTTTAAAGAGAAATAATATTAGAGCGTATACAGAAAAACGAGGAAAGTAAGAAGAAAAAAAATGGTTACGATATTTTATCAAGAAAAATTAATTTCCCAGATATTACCCTCCTTTTATAATTCTCTTTAGAGTCATGGTTTTATAATTATTTTTTCTATCTATCTTTATAGAAAAGTACAACTTAATTAGTTAAGTACAATGTTAGTGTTCTATGATGTGTGATCTCAAGGCTATTCCAAATATTGTATAAGAACAGTGTGTTTTAAAGTTAAGATTGTGTAAATTAGAATTTTTACATAATATTTTTGATTATTTCATTTCATAAGCACTTACTACGATTGTTGTAGTGTCATGTTTCTTGTGAGTAATTTAAAACATTATAACAAATTTCAATTTCAATAACGACTTATTTTTAATTAAAACTCATTTATACAAAATTATTATTGTCAACATAGACCCAATTATAAATAATTTAATAAAATAAAAAATATTTATCTACAATAACGTCACATGTGATACCCTTGTGCAAAAAATATGGAATTATAATTAAAATACTTGTATTTTTATCTTCTATTTCAGTTTTTAATTAAGATGAATAAATAACAAAACGATTGAAGACAGTCAATCTGGTTATTTTTACTGAAATAAGCTTATATAATTTTTTGAACTTTTAAATGCTTATACCCAAAAGTTGCTATTTTTGAGTTATGTCAACCTTCTCGCAAACAAGCGTCTATGTTACGGCTTATTTGGTCACTTTTCGTTTTTTATTAGAAACAATTTTATTAAAATAACATAAAAATGTGTCTTTTTTTAAAATATGTCTTTAAAAAAGCTCTCCCAGAAATAGGTCATACTTTACGTACCTAATATATTTATTTATTTATTTATTTATTGAATAGCAAACCTAACAGCATACAAAAAATTACAAATACATTAAAAAAAAATTAAATTTTTACAAAGCCTATTACTAGGTCTGACAAATTTACTGACAAATTTATTTGACCATTTTACTGTCATACAACTGTAGTGTCACTTTTTATCTAATAAGACTATTATGTCATAGTGATTCATAGCGTCAATGCTGATTTTTAAATTTTTAATTAAGTTTAGCGAACATCTGGCTAATCAAGGAAGTGGGAAGCGGATCTTATGAGTCAATCACCTTGGCCTCTGTTACAGTATAGGGAACAGAGTCTCATGTATTCGGTACTACCATAAGCTACGAAGCGATCCACAACTAAATTCAAAGAAATTTTCCAAAAGAAAATTTTGTACCGAGGCCTATAGTGTAGCAAAATATCTTGGTGAAAAATTTATGCGGATTGACGTTAATTTTTTTTTAAATATTAGGCAGACAGGATGAATATAGGATGAACTGTCGCCTAACGGACAAAGGATATGGGGTTAAGAGAATGACGGAGGTTGCTTGCAGGTTCCATAGAACAGCTTTCCGAACCGGTAGAGTTATTGTGTTTGACGATATGTCAAACACATGCGAGTAACACAAGTAACACAACACAACACAGTTAATATTTCGACGACAAATGTCGCTGCGCCGGCAGATTATATTAAGGCCCTATCGTTTCGATCCTCAACGCGGAATACACTTTCTGCTGTATTGCTGTAGGGTTTTTGTTGTGAATAAAATAAAATAAAATACAAAATTTCTACGTTTACTTTTATAAGCCCAGAGAAACCCTCCGGTGTTAGTACAATAGAATTAGGGAACATAAATACATGCGTCAGCTGTCGCACAGATGTCAAAGTGACAGTTTTTAGTTTTTTGGAGTAAATAAACTCCAAAAAAGGTAACCTTTATCATGATGACATTTCCCGATGACTCCACGATGATTAAAATCAATTACCCAATAGATAATTACATTCCGCAACATTATTACGAAATATCAATGTCAACGGTCAGACACAACAAAATATAATTCAGCGATTAAGATATTTGCATAGATACCTACTAACTTATTTGAATCACTGTAGCAACACCATTTTTGGTTGTGGATTTTTTCCTTCACGTGTTCAACTTATGATATATTGTGACTATGGAAAATGTGATTTTTTTTAAATACTAGGACATTGAAAAATACGCGGAAATTTAGTAATTTAGGATAATTTTGTTGGTAGGTACTTTGTGTTTATTTTTATTTTTAAATTTATTTTATCAACTTTTTCCGTGCATTTGGTAACGAATAGGTAAATAAAGCATTATTTTTTTAAGTCTGTATTTTTTCATCTTACAACGATTCCTCATGTCTTGCATTTTTATTTTATTTTATTTAAAATTACTTTGATTCTGATAAAAGACGCTTTTATTATTTTAAGTGTTACATAATTTTAATACATAATACTTAGGTACCTGCCTATTTATGTCGAGGGCGGGAATGAGGAGGATAAGGCGACGTGTGGTGCACGCCACTCAGAGGTGATGATGACCACGACTGCTCGGCCAGGAAGAACTTCTTTTTTCAAGACCCAAATATTATTATTTATTGAAATATTTAATTTTAAAGAAATATATAAATAATAATAAGCTAAGTAGTCGAATCTTTTTAAAATTTATACTTAAGGGGGAGACAAACGCTAAATACTAAAAATATCCATTGTTTAATGAAAATGTTACAAGAAATAGACAAGACAATTGCTTTGAAAAAAAAATATTATACTTAAACATGTGAAGAACCAATTGTATTAATTAGAATTTTCGTTAAAGTAATAGAAACTCCACAAAAAAAGTTAGAACACAAGAAGAATTTGACATATAACCCAAATCTTTTCAAGGTTCGAGTGAATAGGCATCTTCTGGGTGAGCTCGCTCCATCTTCGGCCTCATCCTTCCTACATGGATAGATGCTGGTCAAGAGCAAACCCATCTATAATAAAAAAAAAGATCGCTTTAAATATAGAATATTATATAATGTTAATCATGATATCCAAACGAATATCGGATAATGTATCTAAGTACCAGGTATGTATATCCAAGATTGTTTAAACATAGGTATTTTAAACATAGGTACATTTAGTGGTAACGGGAAGGACCCACGTTTTTGAGTTCATTTTCCTTAATTCCAATTGACGCAAATGACTGAATGCAAAGTTGGGACATTTTCGCCCGAAGTTCATGTCCGGACATGTGACGGCCTGTTTCGTGTCGAAAGACACGTATACCTACAAGCGTTATCAGCCGACGACGAAGTCTTGCCCGTGAGATCAAAGAGAAAAATAGCTGAGGAGACACATGGCCTGATACTGATAGATAATGTTATCAAACAGGATATTTTATTATTGGTTCCACATGTAAGTAATACTGATTATATCAACTTAGCTACTATCGATACGTTACTCTTAGAAATGATCCAAATATTTGCCTTTGACAAATATTAAGGTTAGACACAGCAAGCTATTCGAGCAAGTCTTTAAGCGCTGTTTTGATTAATACTTACTTAATGCTTAATACCTACATTATTTTATGCGAATATGTAGCTTATTATGCAAATAATTAATACGAATACGAGTAAGTATTAGTTATTTAAGTACTTATTATAATTAACAACCAATAACGACCCATACGATGCTATGACCAGATATTTCATCAGTGTCGACGTCGCTCAGCGAATATTTCTCTGATAGAATTCAGAGATGAGAAATCCGAAGTACAGAGATTCGTTAAGAATCAAAATGCTCGACACATTTCAAAGAATCGGTCAGCTGAAATGGAAGTGTAACGCACTTGCACCCCAACCCGAATAATGATGGTTGTATTTATGGGCGACGGTAGCCACTTACCGTCAGCTCGCCTGCCATCTTAGTTTCTTTATTCTTTTAAAAAGTTCTTATTCTTTATTCTTTATCAGGTATCTCTAAAAAGTTTTTAAAGAGTTACTTTTTTTTTTCTTTGAATCGTTTAACGTTTTTTAAAGAAGGAAAATGTGCGTATTCACTTTCTAATTTAATTTCAACACTTCTATCAATTTCCATTTTTGAATTCGTAAAAATCTAAATATGTTCTATACAAGCGTACTCTTATAGTTTTACCTAGATAAAAGGTAATAGGTATAAAAAATTAAAGAAAACCGTTAAAGTAAAACAAATTATAGAACAATATACTTAAATATTATTTGACGAAGGCTTATAAATGCAGAAAATTACATTTTACGTTTAGTTTAGACGATGACTTCCAACATAATTCATAAATTCAATTCATAATCATAATGTATAGTTAAAAGACAATAAAAGCAGACATTAATGGGAAAGAACCGTGCTCAATGCGTGTTCATTTAATGTTGTGTTTTATATGCTAATGTCGAATAAACCTAAGGTAAAACTAGCAAAATTTAATAATTTTTCAAGAAGATTAAATAGTCGTATTCCGTGTTTATCTACCTAAATAAAAAATCTATTTATACAAAATTCTATTTTAATAGTTCTATTTTTTGTATCTTCTTCTGCAAATATCCTATGTTCATTTAGATATTGTCAGATATTTTTTTAACTTAAATCCCAATTAAGGCTATGATTACCGAGAACGTGACAATACCTCCTGTTGTTCTTGTAGAGACATTTTAAGGTCAGATTCGGATACGAATCGAGTTCATAGTGAAAGGGTCCGTCCGAATGACGTCACCGCCATCCGGATCCGAATAGTCGGTCTCGTGGAATGCTAGAGTCCGAGTGACTTGTCAAATAACCTCTAGGTCATTGCCATCATGCATCAGTTATGATTGGACTCATCTTTTGTTGCGCAATATCATCAACTTTTAACTAGCGTCATGCAGCAGACGAGTGATCTTGGTAGGTATAGGATAGGAAGAGTTTTATGCAATTATTTATTATTTTTTATTTCACGATACAAAACGAAGAGTATTAAGTAGGTATCTCCTATATTAAAAAAGTTTCCATTAAAATAAAGGTAATATTGCCTAATAAATTGAAATAAGTAAGTAAGTAATTTTCACTGCTTCATGCTTTTACCCAATTATTAAATTTTTCCTTTATTTATTTTTTATTTTACTTGAGTATTATACTTGATATTATAGAGTATTTTTATAAACAAATACATTATTAAAAATAATATTATTCGTTTATATAAACTTATTAACACGTAGTTCATTCACAGTATTATTATGCTGTATTGTTGATATTATAATTTCATCTATTTTAATTAATTAAAATTAATTAAAACATTTAATTGGAGATAACTAAGAATTTGGAATCTGCCAACCATAGAGTAAGATCCTAAGAATGTCAGACATAACTTATTTTCTAAAGGTCAAAATGTGGGATATCGAGTAGTGTTCCTATCTACTTTGAAAGTATGCGTATCTGCTAAGTTGGGTAGAACGGCCAATTCAGTGCTATCAGGTGAGAAAGGTAAGTAATGATAGTAAAGGTTCAAAGTACATAGGAACACTACTCGATTCTCCACATTTTGTCCTTTAGACAATAAGTTACGTCTGGCACTCATGGGATCGTGGGCAACAATATTGGTTGGGACAACATAATTATGTATCCATTTCCTTCATAAATTTGGCGAACATTTACTTGTCTCAACAATTAAGTACTTATCTTTTATATTAATGTTCAGATATGGCATCTTCCCTTGCCTTATAAAGAGAGAAATAATAAATCTTATATACACATAAGAATGGGGACAAGACTGACTTTAATAACTATAGACCAACTTCGGTACTCAATTTCAAAAATTAAAAAAAAAAAAAAAATAGACGTAAGTCTCGTAAATTACTTGATAACACTCACTATACATGACCTCATATCGGAACGGAACATATTAATGAACAAAAGGAAACTCTTCTCGATCTAAAAAAAGCATGTGATTCCATCTCAGCTCCCTTACTGTTTCGAAAAATTTAAAAAATTGCCAATAGAGGCACTCTCTTAAATCTTATTACTAACTATTCTCAGAGTGTTGTTTTCCTCCTTTCACCTATGGTCGATAGGACACCTAAGATTCGATAATGCTTACGTATAGAGTTTCAAAATACATATCGACCGACACCTGATTGCCTCGTGGTCCCATTTTGTTTTGTTTTAACTTGTATTTCTGTCTATTGAACTTTGTTATGAACTATTATGCTAAGAACTTGATTGTATTTAGTTATTACTATGCTAGGAATGTAAGTGGGGATTTCTCCTAATACATTCACTTAAAAGGAGAGTTCAGACCGAAGTTTGTTGTGCGTGTTTTTATGAGGGAATGATTGTCTACAACTTATTTACGTATTAATAGGTTATTAGCTACTTGTCCATTATAGTCTGTAATGATAATTATCATTATACAAGTGATTATTTGCATACTCATTGTGATGAATAGATATATAAGGAATTGGCCGAAGTTGCTATGGGTACGGTAATTAGAAACACTTAAATCTAGTTCGTTTATAATAATAATAATAATAATAATTTTTATTGGTTCAAGTTACATACTCATTTTTTTTATTATTAAATTAATTAATTATATAACTTGGTGAAACTTGGTTAAGTGGGACCTGGATAAGTGAGAAACCTCCATTACTAGAACTCAAGCTGAGGCACTGAATTGCCCCTGTTAGTGGGACGAAGCAAACCTGTATATCTGGGATTCCTTCTTTCGATTTATCATCATAGTTACCTCTATAACTGCGACAGCGAGAGAATTTTATATGTATAAACCTCTGTAACTGAGATAACCTTTATTAATTTCTTTTTGATTAAAACTCATTTACATATAATGTTTACATAACACGTTATTTTATTTAATAATGAAATAACCTGTATTCTAACCTCTATTAATGGAATCCTCTGTAAATGAGACAGATATTTATTTATACCTGGACATCTGAGACACTGGGTAAATGGAATACCTCAATAAGTGAAACAACATTGCAGGTCCCTTGATGTCTTAATTAACCAGGTTTCACTGTATACAGACACACACATACACACACACACATGTAAGTATATATTTCAAATTAAATTAAAATTTTAATTAATTATATTAGATATTAAATTAATAAATGACCCACAAAAATGTTTTCGTATGATATATATATATCTTCAAATATGTATTATTATAAGTTTGCAATTATAAACATGTTAATTTTAAGTGTTTTCTTAAGGATGATGAGGTAGTTATTTATAAAAAATAATGCTTACATGAAAAAAGTCATCGGTTTTTCCGAACAATGATAGGTATTTGTTACCAAATATAGACGTGCATACAAGTGCAAACAAGTACCGCCGTATATGTGCGTTTATTTGATAAGTTACACACGCGGTTTTCGTACTGTTACTACCTACCTATATTTAACTCTGAGTTCACCAGTGCTTTACCGGTAAACCGATTTTGGCAAAAGTTCTTCGGGCGTCCCAAAGCTAATACAACATCTTTGGGGCGTCCGGTGATTTGTCACACGGTGTCATTTTCAAACGACAATCTTATGTCAAACGCTATCCGGTTCCATGTCACGCTACAATCTACTTTATTTTCTACGGGATAAAGGTATGTATAATTTGCCCACCGGCAAGTCGCGGCTCAAGAAAAAAAAAATGGTAAAAAATTATTGCGTCATTCAAAAGTGGAGTGTTGTAACAGCTCACTCGATTCCTAGAACAGTTTTGCATCACATGATTTAAGGTCGAGCTAAATTTAGAATCCTGTTATGTTCGTTAAAGATAATGGTTTTAAAAATACATATAACAGTTAAAAAAATAGTTATCTGAAGTAACGCGATGACGAAATCAGTGGCAAGGGTTATGTCGGTCGTTAACATAGTAAACTGGCCAACGATTGTGAATTTCGATAGTGCTGTGTACAAACGTTTTGAACGCCTTCTGTTGTTTTGCTTGTTTATTTTATTCGCGACGAAAGATATGTGGTGATAACACTTAAATGTGTTTTCTTAAATTTATTTTAAAATTTATCATCATCATTTCAACCGTAGGACGTCCACTCGGTCCAATGCTGGACAACGGCTTCCCCCCTAATTTTCCAAATGGACTGGTCAGAAGCAGCCTGTTCCGCCGTCGACCCGCGGCTCTTATCAGGTCGTCTGTCCACCTTATGGGTGGTCCCTGGCCTCCACTCGAGAACCTCCGTACTCTGTGCCATTGCCACTTACTAATCCGTCGGTTGTGACGGTAACTTTCGTTCATCTACGGATCCACTCATTCCGGATTCGATCTTGCAGTGCAACTCTGAGCATAGCCCTCTCCATAGCTCGTTGAGCGACGTTGAGCTTTCTTGCGAGGCTCATTAGTTAGAGACCACGTTTCAGCGCCATATCGTTGGCAACGCACATTGGTCAAAAACTTTTGTTTTAAGGCACTTAGGAATAAAATGTTCCAAGCGCTTTAAAACATCTTTTGTGATGCGCACTGCTAAGGATTGGAACTCCCTGCCGGCGTCTGTATTTCCGAGCTCATATAACCCAAATCTTTTCAAGGTTCGAGTGAATAGGCATCTTCTGGGTGAGCTCGCTCCATCTTCGGCCTGGTCCTTCCTGCATGGATAGATGCTGGTCAAGAGCAAACCCATTCTGCCCATCCGAGCTGGATTCGACGATTGACCTCCTTCTCGAATTTGGCTCTACCTATTAACTGGACTGTTTGTCTCAAGTAGATGTACTCGTCAATAAATAACTTCGAGAGTTGAATTTAAAACTGTTACTGGGTGGGGTGGTACTACAAATGCAGTGATAAATTGCTGGTATGGTATGTTTTTAAACATAACAATGTCACTGGATAGTAGCCAATCTCTCACAAAAGACCACCGGTGAATAACAGCACTTGTGCTGTTGTATTTTGTGGAGTTTATCCAGTGGTGGTCGGCAACGCACTTGCAACTGCTATAGCCTTGCTTGCCGTCTGCCTGCCTGTTTGCCTGTACTTATAACTTTTTACGTTACAACAAATCGTCTATTTATCAGAGTAGGTATCAACTTTCAAAGGTTATAAAGGCCCTCCTTATCTATGGAAATGGACTAACAAAGCGCAAGCGTTTGAGCAAACTTTCAAATCGAATGTTTTTTAGCCAAACAACATTTTGTTATTGATTCACTCATCCAATGACACCCAATTAAAATATTTGAGAGAAATTGAGGTTATCGGATCATTATTCTCCTTATTAAACCCGATACCCTGTTCCAAGAACTACTTTCTCTGTTTGATGCAAGTTTGGCGGTTTCGCCGTCATATTACAGTCTCGGAGCTGAATTTTAATCTTTCTTATCTTTGCGGGTGTCTAAAGAAAAAAAATATTTTGCACAAATTAATTTTTAAATTTAATAAAACTTATCAGAAAATTAATTACTCTTGTTTTACTTTAAAATACATATGTAAAAGTGTTTTATATTTCGTCCACCTATTTATTTTTTGACAGCTCGAATAATTAATTAATAAGTACGTAGCTATTAAATTAATTAATTAGTGATGTCCTAATTCGTTACCGGTTCGATTTCTTATAAACATTTCCAGGTTCGGAGAAGTTTTGTACTGTTTCATAAATGTTGCCAGGTATCTAAATTACTATTCAATTATATATTTGGCAACGTTATCTCTAAAATATTATGAACTTGAATAATTTGATGTAGTTCATTACAAGAAGGTATAAAATGCAAGGCTTTTTGATTGACTTAACTCTATATTTATTCGTAGACTTAACTACAGAAGTCCTTGGACTTAATTAGAACTTAAGACAGAATTTTAGGGACAAGGTAGTGAAGCCGATTTTAGAAACTATTATTATTAGAAATATTGGTTTCCAAGTTTACTTACGTGTGAAATGTGATTCCATCCTGCGTTTTATTTTTTATTAAATATTTAAATTTATTATTACGTCAAGCTTCACGCGCTGATGTTCCTCCCTCAACTAAAGGGGAGACGTAGTTTGATTGCATTTGGCGTAATTTTTCCGGCTTCACACTGCCGTCCAGAGTCCAATCTATCTTTAGTTCTTATTTTCTCTGAGCAGAATTCAAAACAAATACATTCGACCCCACCAATAGGCATTTTAATGTATTTAATTGGGTAATAAATAGGTTAGAAGCATTTTAAACTTTATTTTTAATCATAGAACAGATTTACATTTGCCAATCAAAAATATCAAAGCTATCAAAACAAAAATAATTCGTTGAACGAAGTATAAGTATGTTATATCAATGCAAAAAAAAAATTAGATATAAAATGTTACATACTTATACAATATATTGAAATAATGTAATATCCACATAACATAATAATTCATATCTCGACTCTGGGTCTATCACTTGAGTGATGACATTATCCCGCGATCGCGATCTGTCTACGGAACAAGTCGTAAAACGTCAGAATTGACACGCGTCGGCCACGTGCCGCTAACGCCGCTATCTTCGCACGCATAATGACATAACTCATCTTATTTATCAAACGAAAATAAACTTTAGCATACTCACTATTCAATACAATTTCAACTGGCTGAAAAACTTACTACGCAAAAAGAGTTACCATTGGAACTTATACCTTAAAATTAACACGAAAAGATACCGTTCAGGTTATTCTGTTTATTTACTTATGTCGTTTTGTATGTTATGAAGCGTTGTAGGAAGCGTAGTGTGGTATTTCATTCATGAAAGTGCAAACGGGGTCGTTATATTGTAGGTACCTACGGTTATAGTAAAGTTTATGCGGACTTATATAATATAGTCAATGCGGTGTACCTAATGGAATGCAACAACGTTTAGTTAAACACTTGTTATTTCGATTTTTATATACCTAAGTAGTTATTACATTTAGCATTTAGCAGTTTTTTTTCATATAACTGATAACAAATTAGTTGCATTCAGGATGCATTTAAATGTACCTCGCTTTAAAAAAAATGTCTAACTTATCCTAATTCTGCACCCTTCATTCATTCCTTTTAACTTTAGTTTAGTTAAAACTTAATTTAGCCCTATGCATTGTAGTTACAGCATTTTATTTAAAACTAGCTAAACCTGCAACTTCGTACGCGTGGTATTCGGTATAGTGCGTAACTTTTTTTTGTGTAAAATGATTTACTAAAGATTCATATTTATCGTGGAATGATGCTCTTATTGCCATGAACGGAAGACAAACAGACGCAATGAATCACAGTATATTGCAGTTGAGCTTTGCAGTAGTTTGATAAGATATCCGTAAAAACAAAAATGAATTAAACTGTGTGTCATTGCAGCTAATTAGTCAAAAAACAAATTTATGTTGTCTCGCAATGTTAGCAGGGCCGGCTTTACCTATAGTGCAGGCAGGGTGTTATGGGTTGCCATCTATACTGTTTTAAACAGTATTAATTATACTGTTTTTCACTAAATTATACTTTTTACTGTTGAACAAAAATAAAGTATACAAAATACTGTTTTCAGCATCAAAATGCAAACACATTATTATGTGTTATACTTAGACGCTCACACAAATTTGTTTTTATTTAGTCAGAGGGCGCTCACTGCTCAGTGCAGCGCAGCCACAAACAAATCACACTGAGCTTCTGAACGAATCTGTCAATGTCAAATATTCAAGACTGTCACTCACTGACAGACATGCGAGTGTGTGCGTTCTCAAAATATAACCTCTCAGAGCTACTCATTTATTTTAATTTCAGTTATAATTGTGATGAGGCGTATGAAGTTTTTAAAAAAGATTGTAAATTAGTAAGTTGTGCGAGAAGCTCTAAAAAAATGTGTATTTAAAACAATAAATAAATAAAATACTGTTCATTTTCCTAAAATACTGTTTAATATTTTTCATAGACCTGAATATACTTTATTTCTTGTAAAAAAAGTTGGCAACCCTAGGTGTGCCGTGCACACGGGCGCAGGGTCTTCGGGGGCGCCGAGCAAGCGCCGCTCCCGCTCGTAAAGCATTTAAAATGTTATAAAACTAAAAATAACACATAACATACTGAAGGAGAGGGCGCCAGGGTATTGACTGCACACGGGCGCCACATGAGCTAGAGTCGCCTCTGAATGTTAGTATACATTTTAAAGGAATTATAGCCAAAATATTAGTGTGTTCAATCTGCAACAGATAATTGGCCAATCACAACTCAAGAATCGGCTTAATAAAAGGATTCAATTTAATGTAATATCGGTTGATAGTAGGTATTTAAGTACGCCAGATTCTTCTTCATGTTTGATCCTGTACCTTTACCATGAGTTTACAGTGACCGCCACTCGCTAGTAAAACGTAGTGATTATATACTCTTTGCTCGCTAGCGAGAGCGTAAAATTGGTTTAAAGCCGTATTATATAAAATACTGTCAACTGTCAATGTCAAATTGACAATTTTCCATATAAATATTTTACGCTCTCGCTAACGAGTGCGGTCATTATAACTCATGGTAGAGGTACTGGATAGGGTTGCCAGATGTCCGGTATTTAAGCGTACAGTCCGGTATTTTCGAGGCCTGTCCGGTAAAAAATAAATGGTCATACCGAACAGAACAATGTCCGGTATTTTGAGGAAAGTGGGTACTACTGGTCACAAGCGCCTAAAAGAGTAGGCATATGAAATCCATCAAACGCAAAACTCGCGCGCGCTCCTCGCTCGCTGTCTGTATCTGCGTCTGCGGGCTCTCACTTCACCACTGTATACCAACGTCAAACCCGTATTTTTTTGCGACCTAGCTTACAAACACCCCACGTTTGGGGTGGGCCGGTATTTTTTCGCGACTCGCCTGGCAACCCTAGTACTGGAGTAGGAATTTCAACTAATTATATTTTTTAATCTATTTTCTTCCATTAAGTTCGAAACAAAATATGTAATCTTGTAGACACTTTATTAACATACAAAACTGCGGCAGCAAAAATCTCATGAAGTGTTTTAGCTAATTACAGGGTCTCTTGTTTCTTGCAGACTTTACAATCTAGCTACACTAATAGACAAGTCATAATTCTGACTTTAGATCGTTATATATGTAGTTTATAAGTATGTTCCATTAGTTGGTGCCCGCTGCTAGTGGTAACTTCTAACACCTTTATTGCAATTATAGCTTTACCAGGCGTTAGATGATCCCTCGGGAACAGTACTTATTTTCTGGATGAAAGGCACCCTATGTCCTTTCCTGCGTCCCTGACAACGTGTACGCAAAATTTCATGATGATCGGTTCAGCGGTTTAGGTGTGACAAGGTAACAGACGGACAGACAGAGTTACTTTCACATTTATAATATTAAGTTTTTATTTTATGTTAAGGTCGGCAGACAGGCAGACGGTCCACTTGATGGTAGGTGGCTACCGTCGCCTATAACATAAGCAACGCCAAAGCTGCTGCAAGTGCGCTGCCGCCTGCAGTAGGATTAAAGGATAAGGAATTAGGAGTGGATAGGGAAATGGGCTCTGGCATCCCTTACTCACTCACCGAAACACAACAGCACAACAGCACAGCAACAGCACAGTATAGAAAACTCATCAGCAGTAAATTTCAGATAGCTTTGCAGAATGTCAAGATTCGATTGCAGTAACGATTTTTGGATAGCCCCTCTGTATCCAATATAAAAATTAGTTGAAACCGTATTTAAAATAAGAAAACAAATAACTCAGTCAGTGATAAATCTTAAGAGTCGACTTTTTGAACAATGAATAACAAAAAAAATTTTTTAAAAGAATAACAAAAAAAATCTAATTGAATTTTATGTCGACGTCTGTCACTATTCAGGAAAACATCAGAGCTCATTTTTTGCAACAGCTGGTAGGTTTACCTATGACTTGACTCACACGAGTTCCTCAAAACCCAAACATTAATCTTGACGAAATTGTCTTCATTCAAAATGAAATCGATTTTGCACGACGTCCGCATACATTTGAACAATATGAAAGTCACATTGAACTCGTCAAAAGGTTTTCAGGCATGAGTCAATTCAATTGTATCTAAAAATCTCTTTACTCTATTAGACTTCGTAGAAATTGAGTCACTTGTTCGTGACCAGATCCTAGATTACATTATTTAGCAGAACGGTCACAAATTTGTTATAGGTAAAGATTTACAAAGGCTACTTTATGTACACTATAAAACTTCATTTAAAAAAATCCGGTTTTCGTGATTAATTTTAATAAATTATAATGTTTATCAATACAAACAAAAAAGTTACGCGCTATTCCGAATACCACGCGTACGAAGTTGCGATCTCAGCTAGTTAAGAAATATTTTTCTACTAGTTTATAAAATTCAATAAGAAATCATTGATTCAGACTAACCTTCCGGAAGGAAAGAAAACCGCACTAATAGGGCCTTTGTTTTATAATCTATAGAGATAATCAATTAATTTTATTAATAAATCTATGACCTGGATCAATTAAAAGTGTACCTGTAAATTGTAAATTGTCACTTTAATTGTCACTTTCTTACTTATTAACTGTGTACCTAACGCAAATATGCAACAGATAAATTAATATCATCTAAGAATCCGGCGTCTGTCCTGTGGCTTCCTCTGTCTTGAAATTTTACGGCGTAAAAACCTACATGAAAAATACATAATGTACCAACTTTCATATAGTGATTGTTGTAGTTTAAGAATCTATAAATACATATATACTCGAGAAAGTTTGACAATATTTTATATGAAGGGACGCGATTGGGGTCCTCGGTATCATTGGTCTTGAAGGGACACGATTAGGGTTCTCCGTATTATTGGTCTCCATATTTGATCACAGATAGGCGCGAATAGTCGGGCGCGGTGAATAAAACTCAACGTTAGGTCATGCGTTGTAATTCTAAACAAAACTCTATAATCGGCACAAAATAAGTCCTCGATCGTATTGTCCACCAGCCAATCACACCAAATCAGTTAACACTCCATCAAACACGTAGCACTAGTCCCTTGATGTAAGCCGATTGCCTTCCCGTGAGGTACTGTTCGGCCGACATGCCACTGCGCTAGCGCTCGGTGTTGTGTCAGAGTCCACGACAATGACATTCCGATCCCGCTGTCCAGTTGACAATTGACAGTTGTCATTGCTGTTTACTCTCGTTAATCAAAAGAGCCGTCATATATGTACAATATTTGTTGGATAGGACAAAATACATTCTTATTAGATAAATAAAAATGTAATAAAGAATGCAATATTATGTTGGGATAATAAAATCATTTGTCCGGTCTCAAACATAACACTAAACGGATAGTCTTTGCGCTTCCGTTATCTCTTTTACACATGCAATCTTTTCTATAGAATGTATTATTGCGTAAAAGGGATTCCCGAGCATATAATTAAAAGACAGGTAAAGTGGAAGTATGAATAAGGGTGAAGCATGTAGCGAAAGATATTCGGGAAAGTCCCTATAGTGACACGGCCATGAAGCTTCCGTAAGTTGCACTTGCAATCGACGATCTCTTACTGTAATTTGTATCCAATAGTGCATGACCAGTAATAATACTATTCAGTACAAGTATTATAAGTTTGTAATGGATAAATTCAAAAACTTCCAAACCAATTTGCAAAATTCTTTCACCCATTGAAACGGTAAGTACAACATAGAACAAGTTCACGTTATCATCAAGTAACACAGGTTGTATGCGAAAATTACAATAATGTAACACAAGGTATCAAAAAAGGTATGCCGGCGTTTGAATTTCCGAGCTCATACAACCCAAATCTTTTCAAGGTTCGAGTGAATAGGCATCTTCTGGGTGAGTTCGCTCCATCGTCGGCCTCATTTTTCCTACACGGCTAGATGCTGGCCAAGAGCAAATCCATCTTTAATAAAAAAAAAAATTAAAAAAATTGCCTACAAAGGTCTTTATTTGGCGTACGCTGTGAAAACTACATAAAATAATGTATTTACCTACTGCTATCGTTAAGTCTAAATAATCAGTTTTTTTTTTCATATTAGTCAATGACAACACGGATAAGAATCGAAATATGATGGACACTCGTATCATTATCAAGTAATTAATCCTTATCGAATTAATTTCATAATCGAAGTTGATTATGTAAATGTAAATACCTCTTTAAATTATTATTAGAATAGGAATTCTTTTAGAATTTACGACGGGTATAAAATGCTAAAAGTGAAAAAATGCCACAGAGTGGGCGAACAGCCCTGTGCAGTCGTTTAGAAAATTACTGGGAAATATATCTTAAGTTAAACTGAAAATAAGATATTTTCAGTTGTCCTATAGGAGCCTATAAACGAAGCCTTAAACAGGCCCTCGAAAATATATTCGTGTAGTTTTCTTTTTGTAGCGACCAGCTTATTTGTTTGTTTGTCTCTTTCTTTTCTATGTTTATTTTTGTTTGCCTTTTTACATGTTTTCTCCTAGCTCCTCCTCCTTTTAGTAACTTTAGTGGAAACTTTGCTGATTTATGTTTTTAATAAAATAAAATAAAAATAAGATAAAGTCCACGCCATCGAAGTCGCGGCCATCGACTAGTAGTAGGTAGCTAGTTTTGTAAAAGTTGCCAATGCTCATTTCCACCTTGTTGCTTGTCCTTTATCCTTGAGGTGATGGAGGGAGAGTGCGTTTATACTACTTGCCAAGTGCCATAAAACATTTGGCTTCATAAGGTGCAATTTTGACGAGCCCGTTGGATGAGTGGTTAGGGTGCTTGCCTTAACACTCTGTTCTAGGGTTCCCGGGTCCGATTCCCGGCAGGGTCAGTCAACTTTGAAAAATAAAAATAAAAAGTTTTTAAATTTGGCTCTGGTCTGGATTTGGAAAGTAGTGGCAGGGCACACTCGCAGTCATTTGGGCAGCCCGTCTGGCGGCAGTAACCACCCTCTTACAGAAGACCACCGTGAAATAACAGCACGTGTGCTGTTGTGTTTCGGTGAGTGAGTAAGGGATGCCAGAGCCCATTTCCCTATCCACTCCTAATCCCTTATCCTTAATCCTACTGCAGTCGGCGTTGCTTGTGTTATAGGCGACGGTAGCCACCTACCATAAAGTGGACCGTCAGTCTGTCTGCCGACTTTAACATAAAAAAAAATTATTATTGCAATACTTCCTCTTCAATCGCGCCTCTTTCTTTATTGAAAACCGCATCGATACGTTGCGTGGTTCATAAGAAGTTGGCAGAAAAACAGACAGAGTACAGCCATTTTCATTTAATACTGTTTGGACATAGACTAGCCCTACAAAAAAAAGCACACATACATTTTTTCTTGCAAACTTTTCTCGTTTATCCCTCTTTCCGTTAGTGAAAACTGTATCAAATTCTATTGCATGATTTAGAAGAAGTAAGCGGGAAATAGACAGAAGCGAACGGTGACCTTTGTTTATAATGTTTAGAGAATTGAGACGCGAAAACTTTGTGTTCCAAGTAAATTCTTATCATATACAACTTGTATCTGTCGATTCGCACGTTCATATTGATATAATGAATGTAAATATTTAATAAATTCACTAAACAAGTCAATAGCACAGAGGATTTTTTCTTTCGACAGCAAACACACCCATTGTGTGTTTGCAAACAACCACACAAGTCACTGCAGGAGAAACCCACTACATCATTATTGACCTGGCTAGCAAACGAACCCGGGAATCTTGAGTCATATTTTATACGTATTATCATTACTTTGATAATTTTGACAGTTGAAATTATCTAGTATTAATAATGTACCTAGACGCAACTGTAACGACTGAATAAGAATCTATTACCTCTTGACCGATAAAGCACCATCGTCAAGAGACCATCGACCCTCGGGCCACCATGAGGTGTGCGAAGCGGAGCAGCTTCGAGATGTGTACGCTTGCGTTGCCATGGGGACAGCCTGGTTTTGTTTTTGTTGATGCGTAACCGTCTCACAACACGTGGAATACGGTTACCGAATTACATAAAACTCAGTTCTTATCTAACGTAACGAGCAGGCCTCGTTATTGTGTTTGGCCGTCTGTCGTGTGTCGGCTTTAATTGGTAGGTACCCTGGTCACCCCAGGGTTAACGTACCTTTCCGTATTTGTCACAACAAGGAGAGTTCCATTTTATGTTTCGGGGATTGTTGCACTACAACTCTGAAGCGTAGAGGTTTGTGCTCATTATTAAATAAAAATATTATTAAACTTAATAAAGCAATATTATTAAATAAAAAAATAAAAAATATATAGTCCCATACCTTCTCAAATAGAGGAAGGGCCCGTGTCCTGATGATTAAGACCTGATTAGGTCCCACAAGTAGGTATACCTAAGCAGAAAGTGACCTGAGTAGAGACTACAAAAGACACTACACAAAACTTTGATTAATATAAAAAAAATACGTTAGTACGAGTGTCAGAAGTAATTTTTTTTGGCGTTTAATTTAATAAGCGGTAGGTGTCATGCAGACGTTACAAGGATTATCACGTGATCGTTACACTGAAGCGTCTCAAAATATTCGACACCAAATTTAGCCCAAAAATTTAGACTTTCATGGATAATAAATACAATGACGAGGAAGCCAATTGAAAAGACTTGGTGTCTATTCAATACATTTAATTTAAAGCGCTCAATTTATATACTTAGGCTACGTCTGACAAAGATTATCACATATTTAAATAAAATTTATCACACATTTAAATCAACTGGAGTAATTCCAAATTAAATTCTAATTCAATACTAACTGGGCCCGCAACTTCGCATGCGTGGTATTCGGAATAGCGCGTAATTTTCTTGTTAGTAAAGTGAAGCGTGCACAAACGCACAGAAAAACAGACAAAAAATTCTAAAAACTATTTTTTTACCCCGGTAACATTACAACGTGTACAATTTGTTTTTTTTTTTTATATTTAATGTAAAACGGCTAGTTTACAATTTTATTATATGTATGATTTATAGATGAATTCCCTTCTTACATAAATATCTTTAGTTGAGTTGCATAAGATGATAAAATCTGTATCCAAATGACATCATGTATCTATACCGAATGCGGCGTTTATTTCGATATGCCATTAATATTTTTTTTTTATCAAAAGCGATGTATATCACGCTCCATTTATTTGATTTGGTGTTACTCATTCTCGTGCTGTAGTTAGTCATAGTGTGTGCCTGCCGAATGGTCACCGTTTATCAAGATGGTCAACGTCAATTAGTAACAAAAACGTAAGAAACTTATTGTGATACAATCAGACTTATTATTTTGTTTAGTAATGAATATATTTTTCAGATTTCAAAAATATTCCGCACATTCCTTCATGTAAAATTGAGTACTCCATTTTCAGAAGAGATCGATTACTCCACCTACCGATTCAATTTGAATTGACTTGTATATGTGATAATTGATAAAATTCCATCTCCATTGATTCAAGAATAGGTACACAATCTTTGTCAGCTAATAATTCACCACGATAGTCTTTATAGCGGCTCCATTTATTTACCTTCCTAGAAATCAAGTTTCAACTGTTTAGCCTTTCACTTGACTATCCTTGAGAAACAAAATGCTTTTATTTCTTCACATAAAAACATCTTAGTATAAAATCTCAGTATTCAATTATTCAATGAAAGAAAAATACTTGTTTGGTATTCCCGAAGGAAATGCGGGCGCGTGCAACTAGGCTAGGGTTTATCGCTGTTGAGTAAAGGGACAAACCAGTTTAATGTAATAATATCCATATAGCCTTTTAAATACTAAACCCACTTAGCGGCGTCGTTAGCCATTTTAATTATTTTAATACTTTTCCTTGAAAGTATACTTTTAAAAGAGAAATCTATACATATAATAAAATCGTAAACGAGCCGTGTCTTATGTTGTACTTATGTTATGAGCTCAAAAATAATTCTTAGAATTTTTGTCTGTTTATCTGTTTCTTTGTGCGTTTGTGCACGCTAATCTCAAAAAAGGCTTAACAGATTTGAATGCGGTTTTCACTGAAATATTGTAGCAATTTAGTGTTCCAATCCAATAGTTTTATTCCAATCGGTTTAAAAATAAAAAAGTTACACGTTATACCGTATACCACGCGTACGAAGTTGCAGGCTCAGCTAGTTTGTTAATAAAATTGATATCCTTACTTTTAATTGAACTTCAAACTGCTCACGTGTTTATAAACAATGGTATTCGCCCTGTGGAAAAATTGGCCAAATTTTCTCTTCACAAAAATCTTAAATAGCCTTAAACCTTAACCTTAAAAGGTCCAACACATGTAGCGCGATTCATTAAAAAAGAAATAAAATTTATTTTTTTAATATAAAAGTGGGCAGGCAGGCTGACGATGGTATAGTAGATGGTAGGTGACTATTGTCGTCTATATTAACACAAGCAACGCCATAGGGTGAAAATGATAAGGGACCAGCCTGCAATTCTTTGTAATGAAATAAGAAATACTATTTAAATAATAATAATAAGAGTAATGGATGCGTAGAAGCGATTATTTCCGAGTGGCCTCAACGAAGGAAAATGATGTAGAAACACCGCGGTCAGCGCTGATACCGCGGAAGAATGGAAAAATGTCCGCTGCGAATGTCAAGAGCCACATTATTACAAGGTCGTGCCAATGCATTACTTACGTGTATAGTGTATACACACATGCTGGTACCCTACTATGTCCAATATTGACATAGTAATATCACATAATATGGTATTGCCATTTGAAACCAAATATTTTTAACAATTTGACACTATATTAACACAAATCATGCACTGATTTTTTTTTTTGTTAGACACGTTCGTAGATTATATATGTTTACGTGAAATTATATCGAAACGACTAAAATTTATAAAAATAATTGTGATTGATAATTTTTTAAGGTTAATTAAATAAAAATGTTACTTGCATTTAAAGTTTTGGTACCTAGACACCCCATTGGGTACATTGTTTTGAGAATGACAACGTAAGTGATAGTAAATGAATAAAGAAATAAGTAACTGTAAAAGTTAAATGAAACGGCGGCTGAAGTCGCGACGAACACCCAGCTTTCATAATAAAAAAATAATCGATTATTAGTACTAATTTATTACAATATCTCGCAATCTAGCAAGGTCATAGACTCCTGAGCGCACCATTGGTCGCGGCATGTATAAAGAAGGATATTTTTTAGACAAAAAAAAGGTTTTTTATGTTCAATATAATGTTGTACCCGTATAAACATTACAGATTTAGCTGTTAACCTATAACATTGGATGAAGATCGCCACTGTCAATTGGATTTTAGTACAATTTTTTTCACGTAAAACTCGACAAGAGGCTTGACGGTAGGTGGCTACCGTCGCCATGCCTTTGTGCTGCAAATAGGATAAATAATAAGGCCTGCCGCTATTAAATTTAATTGATAATAATTTTGATTGATCTTTGTTTCTAATCCGCACTCGAAGCAGGCAGCGTTTTAATTTGGTACGGCTGGTTTTTAATAATAAATACCATTTTAATAATCAATCCAATTTTGTTTTGAATTAATGATACCAATCAATACGTGTTACGATCTTCAAAAAATTGATAACGAGTGGAGGTAACTGCAATGAATAAATATAAATGGATTTTCTACCCAGGACGTCGTAATATGGAAAGCCGCTGAGTTTTGGCTGAGTATCCATGATATTACAGAATACAAAATACTAGAAAAGCCTTCGACGACTTATGTTTACCACACAGTAACGCTGACGCTGAAAAAACGAAGTTGAGATATAAACTGGTTATTACAACTGATATAATCTGACCGTTGTGGCAAAGCAAGCCATCAGAAATCAAAAGTAAACTTATACGAAAATTCAGGCTTCCCATGATACGTTTGCGAAAATGAAAAACAAGGACAAATATTGTATAAATAAATACAACATCGAACTAGTTGAGTCAATTTTTTTTTCCTTTTTAAATATGTAGTTACTTTTGAATCAATAAAAACAAGCAATACGGCAATTTAATGATGGTAATCTGAAGTATCGAATACGGCGACTCTAACATGAAGTCGTCAGCTAGTGTATTAACAGTAACCATGTCGCTACAGTCGAATACATGTGTTTGTTAGATATAATGAAGGTTCATTGTTGGGCAAGGTAGCGGACGGGCGAACGCGACGTCATCGCCGTGACTTGCGGTATGCGTGTGTCAAGGATGTTGAAGCGATGGTGGCTGTTAGAAGCGACAGCGGAAAGGCCTTTTAACGGTACTACGACTAGACTTGTTTAAGTCTAGTGAAGTTAGCGGTTTAGCGCCATTGTTGTTTTAGCAAAAAAATAATGAAACTTTAAAATATGCTTAACTGTTTGAAAGAAAAATGTCTTCCCGGTAACTATTAGAATAGGCATGATGACAGATTTTGAAATTCCCTTCCATAACGTAGATACACGTCTACCATATCCGAAAAAAAACAATATTTCAGCAAAAAACTAAATTTCAACGCGAATTATTGAATGTTTTTGAATCTATTTTGAATTAAACGCGAAAACGCTCTTAGGCGTCATGGCGTCGCGTCTGATGAAACGTGACGTCACCGACACTCATCAGATTTTTCATTCTTTCAAAGCAAAGTCAAGCAACACGATGGAACTTACCTGGGCGTGACGTCATTCGCTCTGATTGGTGTTTCAGTTAACATGGCCGATCGCAGCTATTTATACTTCTATTTTATTGAAAATCTTATTAATCTCAATTTTAATACAAAAAATTAGTAATTTTTCAGACTCCTTTCAACATATATTTTTATCCAAAACCATTTATTCTTTGATTCTTTAATACCTTCATCACGCCTATTGTAATGATTTTAATTTAAAATAATATTTTTTTTATTTTAATTCACGGTGGATTTAGGTTGCTTCTGACCGGAAAAAAATACTGAAAAAATATGGGGTAGCCTATGTCCACCACTGGGCTTACTATGAAGGATAACGGTGTGTGTATGTACCAAAGATCATTAATTTGTGCAGTGACATATGTGTGGCATTTGGAAAGACGAAGACGTTTCAATGATTACTACCTATTTAACAAAATTAACTAACGCGTCGCGGTAATTTGATTGATGTCATGACTAATAGTTCGTATAAATATAGACACAAAAAATTGGCAGCAGTTAGATGTCGTCTGGAACACTTCCGTAACTTTTTGAATGTTGTGAAACACGCTAGACGATTGGCGTCGTATCAAAATTGACTGAGCCCTTATGTGCGCTACGTCGCATCGTCTGCCGTCACCTTCTTTGCCAAATGAAAGAAGGTCTTCCGAAGTACACTTCTAAGATATTTTACTAAATATAATAAAAATGTAAGTTTGTATTTACACGGCGAAGCGTATAGTTTTACCAGCTTCAATCGTCGTCAACAGGGCTGCATTTTTAGGTCTTATTTTATCTGAGCTTGTTACTTTTTTTATGTTAAGATCGGCAGACAGGCTGACGGTCCACTTGATGGTAGGCTGACGGTCCACCGACTACAGTAGGATTAAGGGAAAGGAATGAGCTCTGGCATCCCTTACTCACTCACCGAAACACAACAGCACACTTGCTGTTATTTCACGGTGGTCTTCTGTAATGGGGTGGTTACTGCCGCCAGACGGGCTGCCCAAATTACTGCGAAAAACGCAGTATGCCCTGCCACTACTTTCCAAATCCAGACCAGAGCCAAATTTAAAAAGTTCATTTTTCAAAGTTGACCCTGCCGGGAATCGAACCCGGGAACCCTAGAACAGAGCATTAAGGCAAGTACCCTAACCACTCATCCAACAGGCTCGTTGTATTTTTTTCACTATCTTGATCCTTATTTTGATATGTTTCCATGAGATGACTTCGCGTAAAGAGAAAAATAAAGGAATAGAGGTTAGTTGTTTCGCAGACAAAAACAAAACTCTATCTAATTGTTTGCGATGCTAGGCGACGGTAACTATCTATCTATAGAGTAACGATGGTAAGATTTTTTAGCAACATCATTCTCTTACATATTGCACCATAAACGAGCAACTGGCGTCGTCGGCTTTTCAGTAAGTTTTCAGGCCGATTATCACGATGACATCATCACGAATAGCGGTGATGACTACAACTCGTTCCCAGAATTCAATATACATTTCATAGTTGACGCTATACTTCATGGGAAATTGTTAAGCTATTCGAACTTCAGCCAAGAAAATGTCGCGTGTTATGTTACCCACCATGTTAATGAGTACAGTTTCTAATTAAGTTGTTAGACTTTTTCAGGTAAATGGTCACTTGATGACCGGCGATAACTAGCTGACCATTATTGGATGGTTAAGTGGAAAGCTATATAGCTTTTCATGTAAATTTCCACTTAAGCATATGCTTCACAGCATATAATTCCTCAACAGCTTGGGTCTGCAAAGGGTCTGCAAAAATCTGCAAAGGATTTAGTATTTCCTATATCGAATTTATTAAAAAAGTCAACCTATATGAAATATAATAATAAGTAATACTAATAGTGTCCAAAATTTTAGGACTAAAATGGAGAATTGTTTATTTATTTATTTTTTAAAGGTACACCAACAGCACAAACAAAGAAAAGTTTATAATAGGTAACACAAGGCAATTTTAAGGCATACACAGATAAGCTACAAACTAGAAATTAAAAAAAAAAGTAAAGAGTTGATAAAAGTAATCCTTTAAAATTTTCGTTGTGTTGACTATGTAGCAATTTAGTTTTATTATTAACTGTTTATTAAAAGATCTTATGTAATTAACTAATTCATTAACTATCGAAAATATAATTAAGCACCTGGTAATTATAGGAAAAATAATAAAATAATAATGAAAGCCCTCAAAAACCTATGGTATTCATTTAATTAAATGTTATGTATTTTAAAAAATACATTATTGCTACTTTATGTAGAGTTACATATAAAAAATATTTATTTGTTATTTTATATTATTGCCTGAAAATTTCGGTTTTGGAATCTATAGCAAACATCATTTTTTTTTATATAAATTACAAATATGCTATTATATAAACGATAAAATTAGATGTATAATAAATTAGAATCGTGAGTGATATTATAAAAGCAATTATTGAAGAGGATAAGAAATGTATTAAGGTAGGTCAAGAAAGATAGGAGCATAAGATCGGCATACCTGTTTCCTGAAGCAAACAAACATAAGTTTTTAATACTAATTATTGTCATTACCCGCTAACATTAGATAAGATATCGACATGGCACCCTTGTCGGCGATAAAAATATTAGGATTCCACGATAAGTTCATAATCACAATTACATATTTTCTTTTATCTAATACCAATAACTTATAGCATTCCTGACCGATTACCATATCCTAGAATGGTGCTGGGTTTTCCAAATTTTATTAGATACATTTCAACGATATATTCGATAAGAATCGACCGCAAACGATGACTGAGATAGCTAGGGAGTGAATTTTCACCGTGGAAGGGAAATTCCTACATCCGCAACCCGATCCAGAAGGGAGATCCTGAAAATATTCTGCGAACGGCTCCGGCGCGTCACGGTGACGTAGTGTCAGCTGTGAGCAAATATTGCAACGTGATTCCGATACGAGCTTGTGACGCAACAGACGGGCCCACCGGCACCGGCCTGGCCTACACGTGTTGAGTCAGGCTTTTATAATAAATGAGTGGCGCAGAAACCAGCACATTACAACCGAGTCCGTCAAGCGATCAACACGTAGTGACTGTGACTAGTGATACCAGATAACGAGTGACAAAGTTGTGAACGGAGGATTGTGAATTAAAGTTGAACAAGTGAACGAGACCAAAATTAAAATGGAGAAATTGTTTTTGTTGTTAGTACTGTGTGTGATTGTGAAGGCGATGCATAAACATCATCCCAAGTTCCCGAAGGCACTGGAGTCGCCTTTAAAAAAAGGTTTGTAGTACACATTTTTTTATGTTATCTTAATTTATTTAATGTAAACGAGAATATATAAATTTTATCTAAATTGTGATTGATAGTTTCTTGCTTCAAATTGTGAATTGAATATTTGAACTAAATTCAAAATTCAACTAAATTGTGAATTGAATATTTTAGATGAATAATTGAATAATTTAAATGTTTTCCATAGTTGCCTGCACAAGTGATCATGAACACATCCGCAATAATATAATGGAAAAAGCACAATGTGGAGAGCCCAAGGAAGTGTTCATCGACCTGCCCCCCAGTGTAGCCCACGAACAGGTGAATATCATTTTTTTAAATGTTAAGATCGGCAGACAGGCCGACGGTCCACTCGATGGTAGGTGGCCACCGTAGCCTATTAACACAAGCAACGCCACAGTTGTTGCAAGTGCGATTGGATAGAAAAATGGGCTTCATTAACGAATGGAGCTAAATACTAATAGTTATACAGTATGTTCTCATTTTTAATAATGCGTGCTTATCGCGTATTTGTTTAAAAAACTTTTATAGAACAATGTGATATTTCGCAATATTTTAAAACTTTCGCGATAAGAGTAACGTAACATATGTACATTGCCGTGTTATCTCGATGACACACGGCGAATGATTTCGTCATTCAAATTGTCAGGTGCTTCGAGTGATACAGATAATTTACAATCTTTTAACGGAGTTCATCGATCGAAATTCACAGATTAAGTAGGAGTATTAAGAGATAATAATAATACATTGCCGATCGGAGATCATCAAGGTTGATGTAGGATCCGTGTGTAGCGTGTTCAAAGATGTGATTTAATTGACGCGACGTATTTCCCCAGGTGAGCCCTGGATCTGTTTGGGTGAAGAGGTGTGTCGGCCTATGCGACTACGACTACGGGTCCAAATGCGTGCCGACGGCGACTGTGATACGACACATTCCGGTGAGAACCAGCTTCTATAAATATCGCGTTTATTTGACCAACTAATTACTATTAAAAGGACAAATGTTATCTGTTTGTATATCGTCTGCTAATTCAAGTGCATCCTTGACACACTTATTCCTATTTGAGCTGTTGTACATGTTGTGTAACTCCCCGCTGTCCTTTAATCATAATAACGACGTAGCTTTGATCTTCACACATTCGATCGTCGTGACTAAACAATTTCATCCATTATACGACTATTGTTTAAGAATTCCATTCTCATTGATGGATTCAATCCCTCCATTGTACTATTAATTAAACATATTACCGCTGTCCAATTAAATAACAATCATTAACAGTTTTGCAGTAACAACAGTTATTAACTAATCAATTTCTAACGTGATTGTGAAAGAATTTGCAATCCATCAGGTGTTAAAACTATCTTTAGGCGCGATATTCCAATTATGGGTCAGCAACCCATCACAAATTCTCAGAAAACGAATGACAGTTTTGTCTGATCGTTAACAGGTCCGTATATACAACGCAAAGACCAATAAGGAGACGTGTTCGATGTATCCGGTGGAAGAGCACGTCAGCTGCGGTTGTTGCTCGCTGTCGCCCGAAGAATGTGCTTCTCCGCAAGTGTTCAATCGTCGTAAGTGCTCCTGTCAATGTCCCAACCTAGAAGAGAGAAGGGCTTGCCTTCAAAAGGTTCGTAAGAGAATGGATGTCACACTAACGTAGGTGGATCGGCGCACGAGCATGCAATCCGCCTGAACTGCAATCAGCACTTTCCTTTCCGCTGTTAACATACGCTTCTTCTATCTTTCGTGTTCGATGTTGATTTAACTTCTTATTATTTTATTTAATCACTATATATACATACACGTACGTATCGGTGTTGTGTTCTCTTTCAAATTTAATAATCCATCCTTCAGCGGAGCCGGTGTGGCGACATCCATTGTCTTAGACAAATATGCTTTAGCGGCACACGCAATTAAGATTTCTTTGAATTATCTCTTCACGCCTTTAGATTTATAAAAAACTAACCATTGCTCTTTCATTGTTATAGAAGAACCAGAATATGAGGTGGAACCGATCTAAGTGTGTGTGCGAAGACAGAAAAAGGACCTAGTTCCTGCCGGATGGCAGAGAATGTATATTCTGCATAAAAAATGTAGAAATATTGAAGAGTGACGTTGCGTTGTGAACATTAGAGACTTTAACGTAAAAGTATCACAAACGACTGAAATAAGTGTCTTAATTTATTTGTATTAGAGAAAATTTGACAGTATTATAGATGTAAGTAGCATAATTTATTAGCTTAAGTAAAGAAATGGGGCCAAAGTGTGGAGTTGAGACACTCACGCGTATGTCTTGGTTAAATGTTTTCGTGTCGACTTTGTACTTAATTTTTCTTTTAGTATTACTTGGTCTTTGTGTTCTTTTTGAACGAAAGCGTATTTGTTTAGACATCACAATTCAGTATTGTTAGTTGTAAGTTATTCAGGCGTACACTTAAAGTTACGCAATTCCTAAATTGTGATAATTATATAGATTCCATCGAATAAGTTATCGGTAGGATTAGTTTCATTAGCATTTATTCGTTCCGTAATTTTATTAATTGCTTCTAGTCAAGCGTTATTACACACAGTGTAAACTTAATTTATTTTCTCTCGAATGTAGGTGAAACGAGCTCTCTTGGTCAAACTGTCAACATTGTATTAGAGCCTAGTCCGAGACAGTGCCAAAGGCTTGGAATCTCTTAATTATTTTTTAGGTCTCTAAATTATTTCCTAGTTTTGTTTATTTATTTTAGTTTGTAAGTCAAGCTGATGAAGCTTTAAGTGATCAAATGTAATTAGTTTTAAGTTTTATACTTTCATTTTTTTTAAAACTGATTAATAAATTTTGTAATGATTTTTTGAAAAGTGCAATTTATTCATCCCTATTTTCTAATGTATCTTGCAGGTAAATATAGTTGACTTTAAAAGGAAATTGTCCCGTGTGAGGAATCTCGCAATCTGATTCGTTAATTCATTGGGTAATTAATACGGATAGCACATTATGCAAGTGAAAACGAAGAGTTTAAATATAAATTTTCCTTATGTGCACTTAATAGTCCAATTAGATAATATAAACTTCGACCTTTATTCTTAGGAAATAAAGTACACATTCTGTCACATCGACACGTTTTCCTCGTAACATAGATAATTACGGCAAGCGATTACCGTGAAAGGGGATTTTTTTAAAGAGAATTTTAAAATTATCCAATCATTATGAAATAGTAGTATGAAACAGCTTGGTCTATGAAAAATATGTTTTAAGTAATTTTCAAAACACTTCTTCGTGAATTGACCCTTATTGCAAAGATTTTAGAATCAAAATACAAAGTGTGTGCATATTATTTTACATAATGGCACTAATGTTTTTATTTAAATAAAGTAACCATTTTTTTATTACGGAAATTACAATAATGTAACCCAAGGCATCAAAAATTTGCTTATATAAGTAATTCTTATTCCCCACGTCATTAGTTATTTTAAACATAAACCCAAAAAAAAACTCCGGGATAAGAAGAAATGTTACTGAATCTTTCCTATAAAGACACACTTTACTGAATCTTACCTGATCAATGCCACTTTTAGTTTGAAATATGTACCTGATTTTTGGAAAGTCTCTGAAGTTGCGGAAGCCAGGAAAGCCACCGCATGAAGTTACCTATTTCACATTTGCCAGTAATGTCAAAACTATTTGAAATTATTGTTTCTAAAAAGGGTCAAATTTTGGATAAAAAAAAAACCTGATTCCAAATTTTGGAAAAACCTGATTATCAATTTGGATTTCGGGAGAAACATTCTACTGTAGATCAAATACTAATCACAAATTAGAAAAAACCCTTAAAGAAAAAAGTCTTTTTAGACGCAGCACAAGTTTTTGATAAGGTATGGCATGATGATTTAATTTATAAAGTAAGAAAGAAACCTGAACAGTTTCGAGTCGTATTTATCCAACAGGGTATTTAGAGTTACATATGAAGATGCAAACTCCGGATTAAAGGAAATTAAAGCTGGAGTTCCACAGGAAGAACTGAAGTTCAGGAATTTAGGCCTTCTAGAGTTCCGGCCCTAGAACTGCAGTTTTAGGCCGATCATATACCTGTTATACACTTAAGACATCTCAGAATTAGAGAACAATACTACTGCAACCGTTGCTGATGATACCGCGATTATCGCGACAGGGAGTAATCACGAGGACGCTGTTGAAAAAGTTCAAGCAGCCATGAATTGTTTCTAAGCTGGACGAAACAAATGGGGAATTAAACTCAATGAAACAAAATCAATTCATATTGATTTCACCAACAAAGCTTCGTCATATTATCCGGTGTATATTAATGGTCACCTTGTACTATATGTATATGCCAATACAGGCATGACACTAGACGCAAAGCTACGCTGGAAAGCTCACGTCAAGAAGAAACGAGGAGAATTAGGAATTAGTTAGTAAAAATTTAATTGGATGCTGGATCTTTTTCGCTGTCGATCCAACAACAATATACAAACAACAAGTCCTCATGCCAATATGGACGCATGGAATACTGCTTTGGGGCTGTGCTTAACAGAGCAACATCCTAATTATACAACGATTTGAAAATAAAATGCTCAGAGATATTGTTAACGCTCGCTAATATAAAAGAATCGATGATCTCCATCGAAACCTGAAAAATAAAGTAGTGAATGAATTTGCAGAAGCTCACCACAACAGACTTCATCATGTGAATGTCCCTGCTTGGCAACAAAGATTTAGTGAGAAGACTAAAAAGTACTAAATCTTTTGAGTTAGTTTAGTGTTAAAAATGCCGTGAATAGGGTATTACACCCATTTTTAAAAATTGTCTCAATTAGATTCTGTAGTGCTAATGAACCCTAAAAAAACACCAAATTTTTATTCAATCGATAAGTTTAATAAAAATGCATTTAAAATTTTCATTTTCAAATTTCGCGCGTAATTTGACGAAAACGCTGGAAACCATTTTGCTCTGTGGTCATGACGTCAGTTGGCCGTGTAAACAAATGCGCCGGTAATTGACATGACACTGACTGACACTTTTTTGTTTACACAACCGTATGACGTAAACATGGCGGCTACTATTTCATCGTGTTTAAGAACAGACTAAAAATTCTGAAAACTTTGAATTTAATTTTAAAATTTATTTTGTTATTTTACGAACTAAAACTAAAATTTTCCGACTGCTTTTTGCCTAAGCTATCTCAATAATATACTTTTAGATTTTTTTTCATATAGACTAAAATACCCTATTGTGAAAGTGCTATCAAAATACACGAACAAAGTGCTTCCACTTAATAGACATAGACACTAATAAGAGAAAAGTCAATGTGGACGCTATTCTTAGATTTAGGTTACTAATTTGTGTTAGACTAGATCGTTGTGATAAATCACTAATATAAAAATACGGTCTCTTTCGCCCCTCATCACGTACCCGAAATACTGCAGCTCTCTTTTATTCTTCTTAGCACTTCCCATTCCCTTTCTCATTCGACGCAAAACTTAAACATGACTTAAACATAACTTGACGGTCCATTGGAAGTGTGGCAACGGTGCTTGCCTAACGTCTCAGGGGCCCCGGGTTCGATTCCCGGCGGGGTAATCTTTGGAAATTTTAATGTAATTTTCAAAATTGACTCTGGTCTGGATTTAAAAAGTAGTGGTAGGGCACACTGCGTTTCGCAGTCATTTGGGTAGCCCCCCTGGCGGCAGTAACCACCATCTTACAGAATACCACTGTGAAAATTAAATAACAGCATATACGTGAGTAAGGGATGCCAGAGCCCATTTCCTTATCCCCTCCTAATCCCTTATTGTAGTCGGCAGCGCACTTGCAGCAGCTGTGGCGTTGCTTGTGTTATAGGCGACGGTAGCCACCTACCATGAAGTGGACCGTCAGCCTGACTGACAACCTTAACATAAAAAAATATGTTATTCTCTGCATCTATGATATGCCAAGCATGGGCCTGTATGCTTCCAACGTTCGTTCAACTCTCCGCTCCGTGGAACAAAAAAAACATTAATGCATAACAACGGATCAATCTCATGCGGAGTTCGCGAACGAATCGTCTGCAAGACGGGATTTTTTTCATTTTCACAAAGGCACCTGTGACCTCAATACGTACCCGAATGTTACTGTCCCAGCTTTCCTTATTAAATAATATTGCCCAGATATTTCAATTTATTTTATTACTCAACGACAAGAATTTGTTAATTACTGGAACTTTAGACAATAAAATTTGTTTTTCTGGTGTTGATTCTCAAGCCATATTTTCCGGTTCAATAGATTTTGAAGATTCTGAATATTCTCCGCAATTAATACAGTATTTTCCGCATACCGTATATTTATTAATGATTTCCCTAAATATCATTATACCCTCTTCGGCTTCAGCCATTATTCTTTCTGCATATATATTAAACAAAATTGGCGACAAAACGCACCCCTGCCTCACACCCCGCAAGATGTCTTTTTAGCCATGCAGTCTTCGACCCTCAGTCACTACTGCTTTTTGTGCCCAGTATAAGTTAGCTATAACTCTAAGATCGTGCTTGTGATGCCAACATGTTCTAGAATTTGAATGCACACTCTTTTGTAATATCTTGACATCTCTGTACTAATAAATTTAAACAGAAATAAGCATCGCTGGTATACTTACGCAGTGAAGTTTTAATTCTAAACTTGCACAAGTCTAAACTACAAAGTACAACGCCTCTACTCAAGACAATGTTCAATACTTGAATGGAATTGTTCACGACATATCCACACCTAGATGTCGCTATTACAAAGAATGTGCGTGGTCTGAGTTTCTTTGTATAGGCGGCAATGAAAGATATTAAATTATTGATTTTTGTCTTTGTTGAAATCGTAGAATGTAGGTTTTCTCGGCCGGTATTCATATGAGTTGTGGGTTTCCGGGATGATGGCCCAGGTCTGTTGGAAATTCTTCCAAACGTTTCGTCAACAACTGCGGTTGACATCATCAGTGGTGTAGTCCGTGTTAGAAGAAAAAGTACATTTCACTTCTGCACTTTTCGACTTCTCGAACGAGACTGAATCTTTTGTTGAAATCTTTATTGAATCTTTGTCAAGGGTTATGTCGTCTCAAGTTCATGGTCTAGTTCGGGTCTTCTTCCGTGAAGGCATTTAGATCAAATAAATAGTTCAGGATAAGTTATAAAGCAATTCATTTGCCTAAAATAATATCCCCTTAGAACAATACAAAGTGAGCTATACAAAACGCAAATAGCTCCAATTCTTAAAAAAATGTATACGTTCATACAAGTGTGTAGGAAAGTTATGTTTAGACGGATCCAAGTTTTTCTGCAAATTATACACACAAATCTTCTTCGTTTAGTGCTCTTTTCATTAGTAAAATCATCATCAGCTTATGTCTATCCACCCTTGGATATAGAGACTTTTCCAAGGATCGTCACCACGCTGGGTCCTCTGCGTTCCTGCGATGCCTTTCAGGTCGTCTGTCCACCTGGCCACAGAGCGTTCCAGGTTGCGTTTTCCAATTCGTAGTCTCCATTCGAGAAGTAGTCTACCGCATCCGTTATCCGCTCTGCGACAGATGTGACAGGCCCATTGTCACATAAGCTTGCTAATTTTCTTCGACAAGTTCTTTGTTGAATTCAGGCGAATTAGTGAAAACCGTATCTAAATTTGTTGGGTGTTTTAGAAGACGTTCGCGGAGACGTATGCAGAGGCGAACAGTGACTTTATTTTATATGAATAGACTGCTGAGCCTTCGTACGTGTGGTATTCGGTTTAATAGCACGTAACTTTTTTTTTTTATTAAATAGAGGTAGCGCTTGATCACTATCTCACCTGATGTAAGGTGCAGATGCGGCCGAAAGTGGACCACGCTTACCCAGTAAATGCCCATTTACCCTGGTTTTGAAGATCCCGAGGTTGTAGTTCTGTGGGAACACAGACGCAGGCAATGAGTTCCATTCCTTAGCAGTCCGAACGTGGAAGGTGGAACTGAAACGCTTCGTGCGTGATCGAGGTACATCGACCACGAAGGGATTTTTGTTTATAAACCAATTGGAATGAAACAAACACTAAATGTTACGGAAAACTTGCTACAAAGCTACAATACATCAGTAAAAACCGCAATCAAATCGGTTAAGCCAAACAGAGAAACAGACAAAAATTCTAAAAACTATTTTTTTGACCTCGGTAACATATATTTTTTTTTAATATTTAATATACAGACACGGCTCGTTTACGATTTTATTATATGTACATACATATATAGATGACAAAATAGTCTCTTCTACAAGAGAATAGCAAGAGATAGGTAAATAATGTTTCCCAAAAACATTGCATTTTGGATTACCTCTGTAATATAGAAACTTCAGTCGATAAGCCTTCTTTAATAAATAAGTTATTTATTGTCTTATTCATTTTTTTTTACTTACATTTGATTACCCCTAACCTCGGCACTAGGATATTCTGCGTTGCAGGAGTCAGTAACTTAAAAAAAAAACGTTGTTTATGTTTAAAATGTATTGATTTTTGCATTATTTAAATTAAAATTTTTGAATTTAGATTTGAAATAGTCTGAAAATATGATAGCCCGCGTAAGCTCTACGGACATAATCTACGAGCCGGTGCTACGTGGCGTAGCAAGTTCGTAGACATATACTTTGACTATAAATAAATGACTAAGATACAACTTTGGACAGTTTTCCTCTTAAAAAGTAATAGTAATTTATCAGTTAGATTTTCATTTATAATATATAATTATACATGTATACAAATTAATGTTGATAAAATTAATGTAATTATATAATTTATTATATTTACATATAATAAAATCGTAAAGGAGCCGTGTCTGTACTCTGTACATTAAATTTGTTTCTAAAAGAACAATTTGTACTCATATTACCCAGGTCAAAAAAATAGTTTTTAGAATTTTATCTGTTTGTTTGTTTGTCTGTGCGTTTGTGCACGCTAATCTCAGAAACGGCTTAACCGATTTGAATGCGGTTTTCACTGATGTATTGTAGCAAGCTTCCCGTAACATTTAGTTTTGTTTCATTCCAAACGGTTCATAAACAAAAAAGTTACGCGCTATACCGAATACCACGCGTCCGAAGTTGGGGGCTCTGTTAGTTTCAAATAAGTGTGCAAAAGGGAGACAAATTTTATAATCTTATCCATCTCTTTGATCTGATTTGATTCATTTTCTGATAACTGTTACTAATAGATATCACGTAAAGGGAAAAATAGAGTGGACGCTAATATACAATATGTATTTTATATTTTTTTATGGTAAATTTCGGAAGGTAAGCTGACGGTGATTTTATACACAATTGAGTCAACCAGCTAAACTCGGCAAACAGTCTAATGGCAGTAATCATCCCTTCATACTAACTTCTGGTTCTAGTTTTGCTTATATTTTATATAAGATACAAAATATAATGTTGTATCTGAGGAAGATTGCCCAATGCTACCGATCATTAGCCGAATTTTGTCGTTCATAGATGTTTATATAGTATCTATATAATATTAACTATACCATGTATTACGGCAACATGGCACAATTTATTTCTGATGAAATAAAGACCTTAGGCTTTTAGTGTTATTTATTAGGAGCAAATGTTAGTGATATCAAAAACTAAACTAGTATATTGATAAGGTTACTGATTATTTAAGTGACAATGAAGCCTGTATTCGGAGCTCATACTATGCTTAGTATTGTATATTTACTTTAGGTATTAAGTGTATGATTATAATTGTTGTAATTTTTATATTGTAAAGATGACAAAAAGAATAGTATCCTGAGTTTCTTTCGGGGTTTCTTCTCAGGGTCGTCATCTTGGCTTTTTTCCGAATCCTTGGTAAATTTAAATTTAACTGGTAATTCTAATTCTAAACTTCTAAATGATTTTGATTTTGATAAAATAACGAAAAAGACGGAGACATTAAAAAATGGTATTTAACATAATTTAGTTAGAGTATTTCTTAAAGTAGCATGGTTTACGTTTCTCTTAATACCTACTTATTATGTTCAACTATCATCTCATTCTCAACAAAAACAAGGCGACAGCGGAAGATTCTTAAACTAACAAAAAGTGTGTGTTTCCCCAAACGCGCTAACCGTTCAACAAAAAAATGGTTACGTTGGCTAACTGACCGATACATTTCATTAATTAACGTGTCTTGCTTAACTAAATCAGACAAACAACCGTGACTCGAGACGGGGAAACGATTTTAGACGGGAAATAGTAGAAAATTATCTTATTCTTGCAATTTGTCAACGAATGGACATCTTCAAGAGCCTGGCTCTTTCTACAATTTTCCGTCTTCTTTCAAATAAATATTCAGTTAACAAGTATCATTAAATAATAAATATTGCATTCGAGGTTAATCTACATTTTTGTTAAAGAGATATTTTAAATTATGGTAGGCCTTAGAACGCAATTTTTGATGTGAAACATCTATAGGCGCGGGTGAAACTGATTGATAGCGTGGCGACGCAGTTCGTGGCGACGCGTGCCGTGGTGATTGTTGGTAACTGTTGCAACTTGAAATAAATATTAAAAATTTTGTATTCAATAAAAATAAACGTTAAATAAATAGGTAAATAAACAGTCATAATTTTATTTCACTCGATGTTTCACATCTACCAGGCGTCCCATTCAACACAGTACCGTAATTTGTGGTAATACTATGTTGATATGAACGACAAGTTTATACTTATATCCTGAGTTTAACTATGGAAGTAACTTTATTTCTTATAATTATCAATTTTTTATTTATAAAATTTTATAAATTTACTATAAATTTATGTCTAAGCGAATTGATCTTAATAGCACAGCCCCACAACAGTATATCAAACGGAACAATATTTTAGAAATAACCAAAACAAATTAACCGAGCAGTAATAATATCTGTTAAAATACATATCGCGGTTAAAAATAACTTTGCTTGTTCAATTATCAGTTAATATTTTGTAGATGCAACGTATGGGATTTAATCAATCAATCAATCATCGTCGTCTGGAGTTGCTTTCTTCTTTCACTTTCTGTGCTACACAAAACATATAACTGAGTAAGAATGTGTCCCTTTCATGCGACCTTGACGTGCGTATTTATTCTATCTACGTGCCAAGTTTCTTCTATATCTGTTTATCCATTTCTTCGCATTGAAAATTATGATATCTCCCATCTATACATACTATAACAATGTATATAAATGTGAAAGTAACTCTTTCTGTCTGTCTGTCTGTTACTGAAGCGTGAAAAGACGCTTAAATCATCATGAAGTTTTGCACACACTTTGTCAGGGATGCAGGAAAGAACATAGGGTACCATTCATCTACTGTTCCCGAAGGGTTATTTAACGCCTGGCAAAGCCATAACCGCAATAATATTTAGTCAGGCGTTATTTTTTCATTTTTCAAGACGGGCAAAGCCGTGGGTACTAGCTAGTAACATTATAACTAAGAACTTATAGGTTTCGTTATATCACTATTTCATAAATACACCATGATGTGTATTTTCTGCTCCCGAATCATTATTAACAGTTATTTTCAATATTTATTTTATAGTTAGTAAGAAAGCGATCCTCATTCTAAACCTATATGATGTCATTTACAATAATAGAGTACAAACTGTTAATTAAATATGAAAGGAAGTTAATATTGATGTATGAAACGTACAAAAAAGAAACAGTTTATAGTTTTTGTTGCGCACGCGCAGCCTTCACGGCTATTTGTGTCAGTGGGTTATCCCTCCGATTGTGTTATCCGATACGCTAATTTCATTATTTAACACTTACATTCAATTTTGCCACAATTCAGATTCATCCTTTGGCTGTGGTTCTCGGAATGGCCATGAACGCTCTTGGGTCGCGAAGACTGAAAGGAATTGAAGAAATCAGTGATTACTAGCAGCTGCCAATTTCGATACCTTTTTTTAAAAGAGCGTAGTAGAGGTATCTACTGTTATTTAAACGTTGGTAACTTTATGTCACAGTATATCTATATGTCAATTTACAACTCTAATAAATATTTTATTTTATGCTTCACTAAACAGAGTTTAAATCTTGGATACATTGTTACAGGTGATTAAAATGATGAGCAAGATGTTGAGAGGGACCAAGATAACGATTTGGTCGTTCCTCAAAGCAAAATCACGCTTTTTCAGAGATACTGCCCAGTTTTCTACACCGACAGTCTGTGGGTAAATCACAGGAATGCCATCCCCACTGAGCAGGAAGCGGGGCAGTGGCGACGTCTTTCTGGAGACAATCTCTAATAGTTATTTTATTTCAGTCAAGAAATACAAGTAAGAGTACACGTAGGAAGTCATAGATTATATCAGTCTTATTTATATCACAAAACTTTAGACTTCATTAACTTAAAAAGCGACATAACACCCAAAAACATCACATGTAAGCTAAAAAATTACTATTTATAATTAACTACAGACAAATATAATTTTAACTACAATACAAAAATAGTTATAAACAAGTAATATTAATTATTATTGTAAGATATTTCAATTCAGAATATGACACAAAATAAGATATTATCTTAAAGTAATTGAAGAGTCTGAAATGTTATTAAGGTTTATTTAAATTTTCTGTAATCGGCACATGGTGTTAAGTCAATTACAACATTATTGTATTAATAAATAATAAATAAAAAAAAACACCTTAAATTAGATCTAATTAATTAAATTTAATTCTCCTGTCCTGAAATTTTAGGTGATAAAAATTGCAAAATAATTCCTTATAAGATAATTTAATATTTGTTGCTGGTAATTAATTTAACTTAACTAGTTTGCCTCAAGCTACCAGGGGTTAAGGCTGCAGAGGGAGACACCACCTAGCAATATAAAATAATTTCCTAGGTACTTCGCTATGAGACCGCTCGTCGAAATATTATTGTAGGATAATAGGATAATGTTATTATTCATCACCATCAACAACAGCCTACCTTCTCAACAAGGGCGTATGGGCTATATGGCCCACCAAGCTGGCCCAGTGCGGGTTGGTGGACTTCACATACGCTTTAGAATTTTTTCTTTGGCGTATGCAGGTTTCCTTGCGATGATTCCCTTCACCGATTGAGAGCAGTCAGTAAATGCACTTGAGTTTTTAGAAAAAAAAAAAAAATACATGGCATAACCGGAGATCGAACTCGGAATTCTCGACCGCTCTCATAATGCGCAAATTTGGCAGATATTTGACAGCCGCTCCTGTCTTAGGAATGAAATATTCGGGTTGAATGGACAGAGGATAGAAATAGCTATAGTGAGAAGTAAGATAAAGTAGCGGCACCTAAATACCGACGTTTTTTATCAGTGTCCCGCTAGTGAGGAGATCACACGTTCCGCCCGCAACTGTGACTCAATGTTTACGCTATAAACATTTATAATATAGTTGATGGCGTGTATTAGCTGTAACTACGTTTCGCATTCCTCCAGAATTAGTTGGTTACATACGGAATTGTTTTCTTTGGGACGTAGGCGGCCGATTTGTTTACTTAACTGCGCCTTATATAGGACGGACAACTAGATCAATTACTAGTGGTGTCTTCCGGCTTCACTTGCCTACAATTTAAATTCCTATCTTGCATTCCTGGACTATTACATTTAAACATGTAATCAGTAATATAACCAACTTTCAGGCAAATTCATTCATCTTAGCCGTAGGACCACAGGCCTCCCTCAAAACTTTCTATACGACCGGTCAGAAGCCTGCAATCAACGTAGACCCGAGGCTTATATTTGGTCTTCTAACAGGATCTTACTGACCCACCAGGTATGCGTATCTCTTCCTTCCTGATTAGATCTAGCAGAGTAGCCCATATAACCCTCTCCAATTCTCGTTGAGCGAGGTTGAGGTGCAACATACATTGGTCGAAAACCTTTGTTTTAAGGCACTTTTGGTCGACATGTTTCGGAGCTTCCCAAACTTTGCTCGAATTGTATCTGTTATATTACAAAGCCACTAGGTTGCCATTTGTCACAAAGCAACTGTACTCTAAACACATAGTAGTGGTGGGAGTGGGACACACTGTGTTAAGAAACCATAAATTGTGTAGCCCGATTGGCGGCAGTAACCACCACCTTACAGAATACCACCGTGAAACATAATGTGTAATAATAATAATAGTTCAAAATAAGAACAAGTTTTTAGTTATAGTAATCCTTCCTAGGATTAGTTTTAGATAATAATAGATTTAATTGGGGAAACCACATATACAAAATATGCAATTATGGTAAAATTTTACCTTATAAAAGATGAAATACCTTTCACACATTACTTACAATGCACAAGGCACTTGTCGAAAGCATATTTTCATATGGTCTCAGCAGTTACGGTCATACATATAAAAATATTTAGATCAAATATATAACATACAATATAGATTACTAAAACGAATTGTACTACCAAAAATTAAATCCAAATACACTGACCTATTTAAGCACTGTGGTGTACTTCCCATTCATAAAAAAGTTGAATACAACCTGCTTGTTGAACAGTACTTTCGTGATGAAATTCAATTCTGCAAAAATTATAATACTTATATAATTTCTACCAGAAGCATCACTTTCAAAAATCTCAACATACTTCAATTTAATAATGAATGTTATCAAAGAATCACAATACTTAATTCCCAATCAAATTAATATACTAAATGATTTAAACTCAAAACAATAATAGCAAATTAATAATAATAATAATAAAGGTAATTTAATTATCTAATCTAATTTTATTAAAATTACAAAATAAGATAATCAATTACAAGTTGGAGCAAATTGTATGCAATCTATTAATTATTTATATTTATATATGACTTATTGTCTACAATTTATGTTTATATAACTTAGTAAGTATGATAACCCATTGTCTAGACAACCCTATCAAGGGTTAAAGACATTACCCACCATCTTAGTATACTGTAACCGTTTGTATATAAATAAATAAATAAATGAAATCATTAATTTCAGCATGATAGAATTCATTCTCATATCTGCAATTTTTGCTTATCCTTTAGCCTACCAAGATCATCGCATTTGAAATTCTCATAGCGTTGTTTGTGTCAACAGTCCATTGTGGCCTACCGAATTTTATTTAAAAAATGTATATTAGTAAAATTTTACCAATGACCATCAGCCTTTTTTTATATATATTAAGATCGGCAGACAGGCTGACGGTCCGCTTGATGGTAGGTGGCCACCGTCGCCTAAAACACGAGCAATGCCACAGCAGCGCCTGCAGGATTAAGGCTGCAGTCCGTTAAAAATAGACTCTCGTCGAATTTTTGGCGCTGCTGATAATATTATTTTCAAACTAATTTAGGTAAAAACTAAAAATATTTTAATAACCAAGAAAAATTTATAATATAGTTAACTGTTAAGTATTATTTAAACGTTTATTTATACGTTATGGAGATGTGGGATTGCAAATGGTTAGGAAAATGGGCTCTGGAGAACAGAGCGTTAAGGCAACCACCTAACCACTCATCCAACGGACTCGTTACTACTAACCAGCCAACAAACACGGCCAAGACTGATTGCGATGAATGCTCTAAAAAGCAATGCAAACCTTCTTCATTTAAAATAAGCGTGTCGTGAACTGCAAAAAAGTCCAACGATACTATGAATACCGAGAGGTCGTTAATAATAATTTTTTGAGTAATGACGACAAGATCTATTTCGCGTTCGTCTGACGTTCCTCGCGCAAAGTTCAATATTTGTCTTAGCAGGTAAAGTATTATCTTTGTTTTAACAGTCGTACATTAATATTCTTCTCACGGACGACGTACGCACATACGCGTCAACGTACGTCACCAAGTGCGGTCACCGAAGAAATGGAGGAAAAATTGCTGGATTGCCTAAAAAGGTAAAACCTGGGCTGCACGTCACTACACTAAATATACGCGGCGCACGTGAGATTATTTTCGGTACCAAGATTATATCTTCTAGGAAAGTAAACATAATGCTTCCACCGGGTACGGCCGAACCGACAGTCAATTTGTTTTCTTAACGCCCATATATTCTAAATCAACTGAGTTCGCTGACAGACGTGTTATTTCCAATATATTCGGAATGCATACCATACGTTCATTATTATTAGATCGGCGATTGCACTTGAAAAACGATTCAAGATCTCGATGGATTCAAGAAATTATGGATAAATTAGTTAAAAATCAAGTCGAACATGGGAATTTCCCAAATTAAAAAAATCTCAAATTTTTAATTAAATTCATATAGTGACCGAGCAATAAAAGTGTAATTAACATAAAAGTAGACGTACAAATAAAAGTGAATATAAGTACTTTTTGTATATGATATATAAAATAAAAGTGGATTTTGAGTGGATTAGTAAGTTTCGACAACAATTATTGTTAATTTAAATGAAAAACTTCTTTTTGGTAAAAAAAAATAGGCAAAAAATTAAACAAAAAAGTATACATAAATTAAAAACATCAATACCGCTTCTCTGGCTCTTATCACCGCTTGCTGATATGACCAGGCATCGTACGAGCTTACGAAGGGTTTGTGATGAGTTGAGATTAGATTTAACATGACTTTTAAGCTTATCCCAGAGATGCTCAATGGGATTCCAATCCTAGCTATGAGCTGGCTACTATAATTTTTGAATACTGGCCTCATCAACAGAACTGGCAGAGTGAGGTCGCACATTATCGTACTTTATCAAAAAAAATCCCAAACAATGATGACCCCTCAAAACTTATACCTCTCCAAACCACCATATCTGACATTCCATGAAAACTGACCGCTCACCTAGTAGAGATCGCTCATTTCGACGTCACGACCATCTGCTGTCCTGAGGGCCGCCACTCTGCTCTCGTCTATAGGCTCACTTACAATTTGAAGACACTGACGACACTTATTTGACAGCTGTCCTTATTCGAGTGTTATCCTATCCTTATTACGCATTTTTAATTCCTTATCGGGATGTTTACGTTTGGGTCACTTTTTGTGCTTGTCATAGTTTATTTCCAATTAGATAACCTTTAATAGGGCATAGTATATTAATTTTTTCATACAGTAAGCCGACGGAGACGTCTAGACAGGGCAATCGTACGGGGCGTGAATACTGTGAATAGGGTATAATGAGTCATCTCACATAAATTACTGTTAATTTTCAATTTAAAAGTATATAAAATTATTGTATTAAGTAATAAAGCTCTATTTAATGAGTTGATTCAATTAATGGCTACCTTACGTTTTAACACCGTAGTGCGTGGATGAGGTGCCTTTATTTTATAGATAATTTATCCAGCGGACACGAAAACTTTGGAACAATCTCCCTTCTGAGGTAGGTATACCTGCCTAGCTAATTGGCCTTTTTCGAGCATGCTGTAAACGAGTTCTTGCAGGGTCGGCAGTACACCTGAATGCCTCTGGTGTTGATTTTGTCCTTAGACGACGGTAGCCACTTACTGTCTAGTGGATTTATATAAAAATAATTTATTTTCATTTATGCTTGCTTAATTACCCAAATTTATTATAACACTTAGTCGAAATTTAACCATAATCACTTCGTACCTAAAGAAACTTTTTAAAGTTTTTTTTTAACACTAAGGCTCATTAATGCCCATACTAAACAAAAAAAAGGAAACCGTTCAAAACCAAATGAGAAAATGGTTATCTTTTTATATTTATTTCTTCTGGGACACTTTACATATTTTCAATATATATACAAAAATATATTTTTATTTAGTCGTTTAATGTAAAAATACAACCTATATAATAACATTATATATTTCCATTTGCCTCCGCCTAGTGGTCCCGGTCTGCGCCCAACATCAATGTCCCTGTGGCAGTATAGTCGACCGTCTTGGTCACCACGGACTGTCTTGCCAGAAAAGTGCTGGCCGCTTTTCAAGGCATGCTGCCTTAAACGACATCCTCCGCCGGTCTCTAGCCGGCGGAGGACTAGCCCCTTCGCATCTCCATGGAACATCCACTAAGGCAGCAGCCGCAGCAGAGGCGGCGGAAAAAAATAAAATCTCTAAATATGCCTGAGCCTCTTCAAAGACATCTCGAAGAGGCTTATTGATGCGACGGGAGACCGAAGAGCTGGCACTTTCCTCGGCCAACGTATTAGTTTGGCCATTCAACGAGGAAATGCTGCCAGCGTACTTGGTACAATGCCGCAGGCTCCATTTTTATATTATTAGTTTTTAATCAATTTAATATTAATTTATTTTTAGATTAGATAATTTTAGTTTTTAGTATTTAAATTTAAATATAATATAATGAAGTGTGCTTTTTATAGAATAAAATGAATAAATGTATACTAGTGCATACGTAGGTTTTCAAATGTCAACACTATATCTTACCTTTTATCATTATGCAGATATAAATATCTGCCCTCTAATTAAAGTAAAATTTGAACCCAATCAGACGTGAAGCAAATATTTACATACATCATGTACTTAATTAATATTCCTAAAATAACATTAATACACTGTAATTCGTATTGAGATAAGTAATAGATAATTTGATAAATACTATTAATTTAAATAACTATTTAAGTTATTTAAATTGACACAAATTGTATTTGTGTATTCCGACTTCCGGAACTGCACTTGACGATTAGAAATATTTATTTACAGGGGTCTTCATCCGCGCCATTTTTTCTTAAGCGTTGAAAAATAAAGAATTCAAATTCTGATAAAAACTTATAATAGGTTGGGGAAAAGTTTCTTCGCATTTTATACGAAAACTCAAGACATTGTTTTTTTTTTCAAAGTTTATTTACATTTAATAGTTAAAATATATTATATGTGCCTTTTTGTTCGATGACTTTTTGCCATCTTGTAGGTAGTGACAATATGTTCCCGTTGCTGTAGAAATTTTGGGACTTTTGATCAAAAAACGCGATAAGTAGTTTTGGCAGTCCTCTCTTGATGTTAACCTGACACTGCCTAAAGAATTCTGAAGAGACCGAAACAGGTGGAAATTGAAGGTGCAAGGTAAGGGCTATATGGCGGATTAACACCTCCCAGCCAAACTCTCTTAATTGTTGCTGAGTGGCTAAAGATGTGTGTGGTCTACAACCTTCAGCACTGAAGAATACGATTGAGAAGAGGAGGAATCTCGACGTTATTATAAACAGACACCAAATCTCTAGAAGACCAGAACGTACCAAATCTTGATAGATCAGAACTAATACCTAAATTATACTACTAATCATACTAATAACATAATGATTCCTTAAAAACTAAAAACTAACTCGTCGTAGAGTTAGCCTTAAAAACTAACTCAGGTATTACTACGAAGTACAAATATAGTGTTACGGTTGGCCATAGAACCTTCTCGAAGGAACGTAAGTTGCCGTTAGGTGCATAGAACATGAAGAGGTAATGTGTATCAATACATGATGACCACACCCCTTTTAAACAAGTGCAAAAGGAAATGTTTTTACGGTTTCGACTTAGGGTTCATATTTCAAGAACTGAAGCACAATTCTTATTTGTTTAAAAGTTCGAGTACTTTCTACGACTAAAAACAGACTATGCTTTTGCGGAAATATAAAAACGGGCATGGGCACTTGAAGGGCAGTGTGCTATACCCGATACGGAAGCGACAGTTGAGAGTTTTTGCGAAGACATCATCTGCGACAGTGAATTAGCGACACATTGAACGAATTAGCGACGACATTGTCGAGTGTAACGGTTTAATCGAGAAGCCTTGTGATATTTGGAATAAATCGACTACTTTCACCCTTACACGGCATTTTTACTCACCCCGCACGTAACAATAGCATGATGTTGAATTCACAAGTTTGTATGCCATATATAGCTATAATATATTTATATAGTTGAGGAATTTGGTTCAATTATAAGAACTAACTAAGTTCTAAACAGATGTAAAGGCGTCGTATAAAAGATTCATTAGTCGTTCCATTTATCTTTGTATATTTTAAAATTTCGCAAATTCTACTGGAGAAAGATACTTTATATAGACCCCTTATACGACAACTATAAAAATTATTAGTAGAACATTAATAAATTCTTAGTCCTATACCTATTCAATAGATGGCGCGAGCTACGGTAACATTTTTAGAGAATAATTTTCCATTTCCAAGCGTGTCGTGAGTAATTTGTATACAACACTGAGATTTATTCATCGTCATCATCATCCAGTCCTGCACCCTCAGCATTCATCCACTGCCAGCCGATCTCTTAAGGTCATCGGTTCAACCAGAGAGATATGCGCCATACGTCAAAACTGGGCTGGTTAGAGGCAAATGTATATAATAGTACCATGAAAATAACAAGTTATAAGAAAATTCAACGATTTGTTGGTGATGTTTTGCGAGATCTATATACGGCCCCGTGGGCGCAACAAATGAATTTTTATTTACATTCACCTGAAGGAATTCGGTTCTGGTTCAATGAGTAAGTACTGAAATATTTGAAATTGAAAACAAATTACACGAGGCCAAAGTTAATGTATGATGCTCGGTCAATTCTCCGCGTCGGCTAATCTACACGCTTTTAAGTATTGCTTCCAACTTCTTTGTTCTTCCATTTAAACGTCGTCCAACCATTTGACGATTCCATTTCATGACATTTATATTAAATTAATATACCTATTTCATATACTATGTCAATCTCTATTAGCTTGAGTTTGAGCTTGACGAGCCCGTTGGATGAGTGGTACTTGCCTTAACGCTCTGTTCTGGGGCTCCCGGGTTCGATTCCCGGCAGGGTCGACTTTGAAAAATCAACTTTTCAAATTTGGCTCTGGTCTGGATTTGGAAAGTAGTGGCAGGGTACACTGCGTTTGGGCAGCCCGTCTGGCTGGCAGTAACCACCCCCTTACAGAAGACCACCGTGAAATAACATCACGTGTGCTGTTGTGTTTCGGTGAGTGAGTAAGGGATGCCAGAGCCTATTTTCCTATCCCCCTTATCCTTAATCCTACTGCAGTCGGCAGCGCACTTGCAGCAGCTTTGGCGTTGCTTGTCTTATAGGCGACGTTAGCCACCTACCATCAAATGGACCGTTAGCCTGTCTGCCGACCGTAACATTAAAAAAAGGTTAATATTTGGCAACGGTAATGAATATTAATATTTTGAACCTGTCTACCATAAGTAACAACAATTGACAAGTATAAACGCAGGATTTTTTTATTTTCTGTAACTGCCCTAAGTCCAAACGATTAGGTACTATCGGTTTATTCGTTTGCAGCGAACACATTCGATCCCACCGCTAGGCATAAAAGTTGAATAAATGGTTGGACGAAATATAGTAAAAAATATCTGAACAGGTGACACAAGTGTAATGATATTTTTTTTCAACCCTCTTTATTATGTTAATGTCGACAGACAGGCTGACGTTTCACTTGATTAGTACATTGGTGGCTACTACATATATGCTGCAAGTGCGCTGCCGATCATAGTAGGATTAAGTATAAATGATTAGGAAGGCATAGAGCAATGGTAAAGACCGTCAGTCGATATGTGTCCAACTGTACATAAATAATGAATTTATTAATAGTTCGAAATTCGTGTCCATCTTGACACAATTAAACACGAAGTAAAACAAGGGAAACGTAACAGATTCTTGGCCGAAATTCAAAACGGAAATAGGTGAAATTGTTGGGAATCCTACGGGCTATATCATGGAGCATTAAAACAACGTCATGTGGTCTGTTGAGGAAACTTTGTATTGTAGATACCTATAAATTTTAATAACTATTATATTTTAAGTGCTTTTCTGTTGTTACTACATAACAACTGTTAATACATTAACAAACTGGAATGTACGTAATGTACAGTCGAAGGCACAGAAACCCATACCATACCACCTTAAAAAAACATAAAAATGTAATAAAAAATCAAGTTGTGTTATTATTGTGGTTTGTTAACATATATCTTTATTGTTGAATTTTATTTGTAAATTATTTTATCTTCAGGGTAAAATTTAAAACATTTTGTAAAATAATTTAAATACTAAAAATATAAATTTTATTCTAAAATGAAGAATTTATCTAAAATTGAATTACTCGATTTTTAGTATAAATTTTAAAATATTTCCTAAATAAATTCAGGTTTCCACACCGTCAAACTATTTTTGGGTTTCGAATTTTTAATTACCATCATCTGTATCATTTACAAACAAAGAAAGCTTTGGTATAGCTTTCTCTGCTTTGAACTGTGTACTTCTAGGAAGACAGACAGGAGTTCGCTAAGTCAAGAGATGAAGCTTCAATTTGACAAAAAAGTTCGATATTCCATTGGTCGAGTGGTTGCCTAAGCGCTCTTTCTCAAGGTCCCGGGCTCGGTTCCCGCCAGGGCCAACTATATAAATGAACTTTTCAAATTTGGCTCTGGTTTAGATCTGGCAAGTAGTAGACACTGCGCTCCGAAATCATTTGGGCAGCCTGTCTTACAGAAAACCACCGTGAAATAACAGCGTTTGTGCTGTTGATTTTCGGTGAGCGTGTAAGGAATGAGGGATGTCAGAGTCCATTTCCCTATCCTTAATCCTATTGTGGTCGGCAGCGCACTTGCAATACCTGTGGCATTGCTTTTGCTATAGGCGACGGTAGCCACGTACCATCAAGTGGACTTATCATGTTCAATTAAAGAAATTACATTTTAGACGAACTACGTATTGAGTAAATGCGGGTCTGGGGGTTGCATCTGTCTATCGGTGACGGTAAGCACTTATCACCAAGATGACCTTCGACGTGTTTGTGTATATTCATGGTACTACAAAATAAGTGAATAATATTTTTGTTTATTTCAATAAATAGTATACCTCTGATTGTTATTGGACGTAAGCCGAACATATTCCTATTCGTTTAGCGCCTTCTCACTACAATAATATTTTAAAGAAGAGGGAAGATTTCATTTTTTGTATGTTTGACGTTTGTAATGGATAAGCTCAAAATCTATTAACCGATTTTATAAATTCTTTCACCTATAGAAAGCCACATTATCAGGAAGTACCTCATTATTTGGCTTGCTAGACAATTCAAACCTGGGCGTTATAGGATACTGGCGGTAATACTGTAACAGAAATAAAGTCAACACAATCATGACACAATCACAAAAACACAATCATGTGGGAGTATGAGAGGATTACTGCAAGTCTTTGTTTCGGGATGATCAAGCATTATTGACCTCTATAATTGAACATTCAATGCAAACAGAGCAAGAATCTTCTATATTGAGGGCAGAAGTAAAACAAATAGTAAAATGTGGCAAAGTTACGGGTGCTGACAAAATTATTTAAGATTATGGGGGATGTTTTACACTCCATCTGTCTGCGAATATGGAATATGGGGAAGTGGCCTATAAGGATTGGGTGCATTTTTTGTTCATCTTTGATATCCCACGCCAGCAAGGTATTTCTTCATATACTGAATTCAGTCACATTGCTCAAGAGCAAGCCGGCTTTATTAAAGGAAAAGGAACACGAGAACAGATTTTTTCAACCTTAGATTGTAGAAAAAGCACGTGAGTTCATAACCCACTGTTTTTCCTACGACCTAGTCATTCCTACGACTTTAAAAGTTAGAGTTTAAAGGTTTTTGGATAAGGGCCTCTTTAACAGAGCTGTAAATAAAAATTTAATTTAACAAATAAAAATTTAAATTTAAGTGTGTGTCAGCTCCGACGCAGGACTGGATTATAAAATTTTCCTCATGTCAAATAGATAACTGGATACCTAATTACTTTATATTATTTAGTTACATTCTGCATACTCAGATGTCATGTGTTCCAACAAAAGTTAATATGTTAGTTACGTTCGCTATACACAGATGTCACTGCGCCGGTAGGTTGTAACGCGCTATCCTTTCGTTCCTCAACGCGGGCTACGCTATCGTTTCGTCGTTTGCTTTTATAAGCTCAAAGAATAAAATTAGGGAACATAAATACATGCGTCAGCTGCCGCACAAATGTCAAACTGACAGATAACGTAACGTAATGAGTAAACTCCAATAAAATATTGCAGAATATACAATCGAATCGGTCTTATGTATATCCTGTTATCGCTTATCTCTTTAGGCGACGGTGACCATCTACCATTAAAGTACACAGCCAGCCCGCCTGTAACCCTCTTAATAAAACCTGTTGCTCTTAACCTATAATGTTAAAAAAAAAATAGCAAGTTTAATCAAAAAATTTACTTCATATAACAGATATTAAAAAGTCCATTAATTCTATCTCCATCTTATATTTAACAATATTCAGTCGTTTTCGGATACCTTTTCCTTATGTTTACTTATGAAAAATAATAATTAAATGACTCCATAGGAAGAAAAAGAATAGGTACCCACTGTTAAATAATTACATTTGATACAACTACACAAATACATATAACTTACAAAAACGTGCTCACTTTTTAAAAAGAAGATAGTTTCAATTGATAAATCTATGCAGTCAGAATTGGGAAAGATCACTTGTCGAATCATGATTACGTCAAATTGGCACCACTTCAATATTATGATACACTAACTCAAATACATATTGCTCTGATAATATCACTGGATAATACGCACAAATTAATTAAGTATCACTTCAAGTAAACGGTGTGAATTTGTGAAAACTATCTCAATTTTTATATTGAAATCTTGGGGTTAATATTAAAAATTGATTGATTTCTCACAACGTTGATTTGTGAATTCAAGTATGTTAGACTTTTTCTATATTTATTATATTATTTTTTAATAATGTTGAATAATTTAAAGCACATTGTCAAAATCTGTACACGAGTAATCCGTGGACCGACTACACCAAGAAATCCATCAACGTCTTGCGAATCCAACAACGGTTTTTGATGGGGTTGCCTCGTTTCTGTAGTGCCTCTCAAATGTTTGCCGAAACACGAATTGATGGCTTTCATGCCAATATTAGAAAGAAAACGGCATTATTGCTAGAGGGGACACGGGTCAACACCAACAGAGTCTTGAAAACGGTTCCAGACAGATACAAATCTGCTATTTTTAAACATTTTCTGTTGATGTTCTGATAAAACAAGTAAATCTCCATTGTATGTATATATGTATATAAAATACTAGTATAGCATACATACTCACAATGGATCATGTCATCGGATATAAATAATAATTGTCAGTTGTTAAAATGTTGAATTCCTAGTGTTGAATCTCCTTAATATTAATTTTCTTCTTAATTTTTGCCACTTTGTTTAGTTATTATTAAAAAAAAGCCATGTACCCTAGACACGAAAATAAACACATACATTTCATTTTAGCATTTCTGGAATACAATACATTAATGTTTTCAAAATTTTGACATTATGGCCCTAAACGAGTGTCCTTAATAATCTCAAATATAAATAAAAAGTTAAATGCACAATTGTCTTAAATAAATTTATTTTACATGATTTAATTGATAGTTGCAGGGTATAGTTACAGAAGACAACCGCAAAATCACAGCATGTATGCTGTCGGATTTCAGTGCATAAGCAATGAATGTATACCAATCATCAAGACTATCAGTCTGCCCGGCGATCTTTATCATATAAAGACATATAAAAAAACCCACTTCATTTTGAAGACTTTTTCACAGCACAATGTCTATTTCTCAAAGCTACTTTGCCACAAAGTTAATTTAATTCCATCATTCTTAACGTACACGCTTCGAGGTTTATCTAAATATTTGGTAGTAAGTTTCCATTTTACTGCCAAATTTAGAACAAAGACATTATGCAAAAGTTACACAGAGGATATATTGAGTATTTGAAAAATCTAGCCCCAATGTGCGTATAGTATTCTACTTTTTGTGGGGTTATTTATAAATGTATTTATTTACAAAAATGGTAACAATCGGGAGACAATTTAATCTGTTGTGATGCCATCAGTCATTATGGTTAATTCATTCACTAAGTTCATCATTATAAAAAAAGTCAGGTACAATTTCAAAATAAGTAAATAATTACGTCTAAACAAGTTCATTGTACGTATTATTAATTAGTTTATTTTATTATCAATTCACATAATATTTATTGATTTCCAAATATAATAAGAAATGTATTATTATTAAATTGGTTTTGAGTGTATTTGAAACCAATTAGACAAAACAATAAATAACTAAAGGTTGCAACACCTGTTATATTTGGAACAGGTGATTTGATCGTAATGGTGTTGCAATACGAACAGGCCCATTTTCATACGGCCGGTATATTGTATAGGGCAGTCAGCAAGTCAACAGTCGCTCTAGGAAACAAGTCACCTCACCTTGCAAACCATCACTTCTCACCTCACTACCGAGTCCCAACTGACTACTGCTTTTCTCCACTTGCGTGTACACCGCCATTTTTCCATCCGTATTCTCTATCCTGACGGGATATTTGTCGTGCGAGCCATCGCCCATGGGCCCGGGTACGGGCCTGCCAAGCATCGTAAATCTCGATGTAGCCAAATCTCTCTCATCTGCGACCTTTTGATCTTTATAACTAAGCATTTGTTCACTAAAACCGTCTTTGTCCTTGTCAAATACTGCACTATTACTTTCACTGTACTTTTTAAACTGTCCATTGATTTCTCTCGTATCAAACACTTCCTTGTTCACATATTCGTCGTTCTGTATGGTGACATTCGGAGGCACTTTCTTTGATAAATTTTTCTTGATAGCTCTCGGTTTCTTCTCGACGCTCTTGCACGTCGACTGCTTGGCCGTCGACGCCATGGCGACCTTCTTGACGCTTCTAGAAGACTCTGTCCGTTCCTCTTCGGCTTCCTGTTTGCAGTCTTTCGCCTTGTACTCCTCCACTTTGTCGGAGGTCTTGTTGCGTTGCAAGTCTTCCGTCGCGGGCTTAGGCTCCACTTTGATGTTGAGTTTTTGCTCAGAGCATCTGTTGCGAACTTTGTCGTGGGTGAGCTTATGTCGGCGCAGATCGGCGGGTACTCTGAAGCACTTGCCGCACTCGGCACATTTATATGGCTTGTCACCTGAAATATTATTTTTATATAATATAATAAAATCGTAAACGAGCAGTAAAAAAACTTTAAATAATAATTTAAAAAAAAAAAATTTGTACATGTTGTACTTGAAGTGAAAATAAAAAAAAAATAGTTTTTAGAATTTTTGTCTGTTCATCTGTGCGTTTTGTTTGTAAATCAATTGGAATGAAACCAACACTAAATGTTATGGGAAGCTTGCTACAGTACATCAGTGAAAACCACTGTTTAAAGCAGTTTCTGAGATTAATGTGCACAAACGCACAGACAAACAACTATTTTATAATATGTATGATTTATTATTCCTTAATTTTATTTTAAGGTTTACAAGTGATATTTCTAGTTTTAATCTATACTAATATTGTAAAGATGTAAAGTTTGTATGTTGTTTGTTTGTATGTAGAAGGGGTTATCTCGAAACTACTCATCTAATTTAAAAAAAATCTTTCATCAATAGTTACAATAGAATTTCAGGATGGACATACGCTAGGCAAAAGTAAAATGTCAGGGGTTATGTCTTTTATTTTTGAACGCGGAGGAAGTCGCTTGCACCAGCTAATATAAAACAAATTTAAAAGAGCAGTAAATCAGAAATTATATACAAAATGAATAATGATTCTTTGATTTATGGAGCTAACTGTGACTGATGGCTGAACATTTGTTTATTGTATACTTGTATTGATCCACGAGCCACGTGCAAATTGCGTCAATCATTTCCTCACGGGCGATAACTCGTAAAATGATTCAGAGAGTTGTATCATGAAGCCTCGTGTACGTCATATGCTCTGTGGGTGGGTTGATCAACGGTACCCTCCCATACACGTAGAAAAAAAAATTTGGTCATTTCCTCCAGATTGAAATATTTATCAAATTCCCTGCTAATATTAAAAAAGTGAACTTAACTACTTAACTAATCATCATGAAATTTTGAATGCACATTTTTTTTTTTTTTTTTTTTATGAAATCGAGGTAGCGCTTGACCACTATCTCATCTGATGTGAGGTGCAGATGTGGCCGAATGCACATTAGCAGGGATACAGAAAACGACATATGGTTACCCTTCATCCAGGAAAAAACTACTGTTCAGCAATGAAGTTGCGAGCAGCAGCTAAGGGCTTAATAAAAGAGAGAGCGAGAGAGTGTTGACCTGTGTGGATGCGCATGTGACTGAGGCGGTAGGAGGAGGCGCGGAAGGTCTTGGTGCAGTAGAGGCACTTGTAGTTGCGTTCGCCCGTGTGGATCCGCCGGTGCACGATCAGCGAGTACTTGCGCGAGAACTCCTTCGGGCAGAACTCGCACTTCCACAGTTTCTATTGCAATACAAATATTAATTTCACAATTATATAAACTTTGTGTAAAAATATTAGAGTGTACGTTTAGCCAGTTTCGATGAGCGTTTACAGCAATTAGAATTTGTTCCATTGTAAATTGTAAAGCCAGGCAACTTTAACAAAAAGTCCCTTCTAACAAAACACCTACGTTGGCACGTCGCTCTCAGTGTGGTCAACGCGATAGTATGCGATCGTCAACAATCGGGTAAGTATTTTATTGAAGACATTGTTGGAGTGATACCTCGTCGGAGTGCAGCGAGGCCTTGTGGTAGTTGAGGTCGCTCCACTGCCGGAACTCTCGGCCACACTCGTCGCACTTGTACGGCCGGTCGCCGTTGTGCACCCGCTGGTGGACCTGCAACACCGATAACACTCCACTCACTATGCACTCACCGAGCACACCCGAACAACACTAGTGTTGGGTAAGTAAATTATACTATTTTTAGCCAGTCATTACAATACGTTATGCAAACCATTGATGGCACTAAATACATGAACAGCAATATTAATTTTAATTAAAGAGAATCATGTACATACTGGAACTAAAAAATCCTTTAGATTGCGAAATACTGGTCATAATGGACAAATAGATCATAAAAAGACACAAGCAGACACACACATACGCATGCATACAATTTTTTTTATGAAGTAGTAACTGTAAACTTTCTTTTTAATTTAATATGTTGTTCTAATGTTGTTTTTCTATAATTATGTTAAATTATTTAAAAAAAATTGTAATTAGAAATTCAAATTATTTATTTGCAAGTAACAAGGGCCAATGTGAACGGGTTCTTATTAGTTTGAGTATGTGTCCTCGTGTACTGGAATGTCTGGCATGCAAAATCAACATAAAAAAATACTTAATTTAATAGAACAATAAAGATTACAACTAATGCTTAAAATTAAATGTCAAAGTATTCCCTAATATTATAGAAACATTGGTCCATATTATAGAACTTTCTTTTAAATAAATTTCTTGGTAATTCCTTTAGTGCACAACTTGTACATTTTAACATAAGAATAATATGAGTTACGCCTGCAATATCGGTATACGATGTTGAGTCAATATGCGGTTTCCAATGACAGTTTTCATCTACCAGAATAGTCAAGATATTTTAAAGTTTTATCTAGTGCATTTTATTAATTAATATGTTTCCCGTTAATAATCTACACTTTCAACTCTGTGCGAAGTTGGGCATAAATAAAATAAATAATGATTTTTTAAAATGGAAAACGTAGTCGCTGACAGTCTGACGGCACGCCTACCTTGAGAGCTCCGGCCGTGTAGAAGGTCTTGTCGCATTCGGCGCAGACGTGCTGCTTCCCCGAGTGGACCAGCACGTGGTAGAGCAGGCTGTTGCGGTGCTGGAACACGCGATCGCACTCGATGCACTCGAACTTCCTGTTCTTCTTCGCCTGTCCCTTGCCCGTCTTCGCCTCCTGGCCTTCGCCGCTCGTCTCCTCCGACATGACGCCCTCCTGGTAGGCGCCGCTCTCGTTCGACACCACCTCCTCTTCAAGGATCCTCTGGAGGACTTCCTCTGCGGAACGAAACAGACAGAAAAACAGATTAATATACATAGATAAGGCTAAGGCCACACTACAAAGAGCCTCGCTTAATGACTGATCCCAGTGAAGAGACGTATTGCATACTAGCGCGTTGGTCACACATGCCAAGCTATGTGCCTATTACTCTATTCATTGAAACGAACTAATAGAGCGCTTTCTCTTTCACTCAATTCCATATAAAAGACGAGGACAGCACATCTTGAGTGGGTGTTTACAATAATAGGTGAACGTTCACATTACGCTGCTTTTAGCTTTGTAAACTATAATAAAATATTATAGTAATACCTGCGTACCTACCGCAACCCTACACTTTGGTTCCTGATATAATCATAAAATGAAAAATATACGTTAGTTAATATACAATCATATCAACAATATTTGTTTATTCACTATCCGATGTATCACTGCTGTCGCTTCCACACTTATAATAAAACTAGCGACCCGCCCCCGGCTTCGCCCGGCGTGCAAGTTTTATATACCCTAAAACATTCCCCGTTTATCCCTCTTTCCATTAGCGAAAACCGAATTAAAATCGGTCTACCCGTTCACGCGTGATGCCGTGACCAGGAGAAATAGGGATTCATTTTTATATATAAGAGATTTTCAGTCAGAACCTCTACGTTTCTATCCAATAAATTCATTTTTGGCTCTACTTCTTCCCTTACATGCTACTTCCCTCTATGGGATTCAACTCGCAGGTGGAAGTTTTAAAACCATTCTATTATTAGCTTTTGCTGTTTCATCTACTACCTGCGCTTCATATCGCTTTATGTGGTTTTTAACTATAGTTAATAATTCCCGTTTTAATAAATCGTCGCCAAAATTAATGTGTTTTTCCCTCAACCAGTCGATAATTTTTTGTTTTTCAAAAACTTCGGCGTTCATGTCTTTATGGTAATCGCCTTCTTTTTTTGACTCCAAAACCAATAGTCCGCTTTCAAAGAATCCGTCTTCGCTTCCAATGTGCGTTATTATTAATTTTTAATCAATGCCAAGTCATACCTTGTCTCGTTGTACTTATTGCCATAATAATTAGGCAAAAGCCCAAGCTACTTTTTAATACATTAATTTTAAACCGTAGAAGTTGCATTATAACAAAAACAAAACAGTAACGGATATAAAATAGCATCTCTACGATATTTCGAAAAGAGTCAACATGTGACCCGCTACCGCTATGTACTATAAAAGTACATGTACTGTGTACCATCACATTATCTGTTATCTCCACCAATCACAGCCGAACGCTTTATCTCCCTATAAGTTCGTTTCAATGAATAGAGTTTAGTTAGTGTCCCCGAGTGAGATGCGTAGCGAACGAACGTGTCGGTGAAGTCGTCCACAGATTTTACAATTTACAATGGAAGCACCATGGAACCCATCAAATAAAAACTATAGCTCGATTTTGAATTGCATCAAATGTAAGTATTGAGTTTTAAATAAAAAGTAATTTCTAGAGAGTGACATATTTGTTCTGTTTAAATAAAAAGATGACGCGAAAGTGAATTGTGTGTCACTAAGTTAAGCGCATTGTATGTGACCATTTGTATGCTGTAGTTCCTAAAGTCCATTCAACATATGCGTGAACTTTTAGTAAACAAAAACCGTTTAAAGCGGTAGAACGTGCAATTTTATATCTATCCTTTTCTATCAAGTGTAGTTACAATAACGGCAAGCGCTCTTCGTTCTTTTTCATTTTTTCGATGCATGCGATCTTGGGGGACACCAACATTTTTTCGATGTATTACGTTCGTTTGGAGTTCCAGTTATTTGTTATTTGTTTTGTTTTGTTTTAAGCTTATTGTTGATTGTTTAGGTTAATTTGTTTGTTAAAATTTTGTTTAGGTTTTTATATTGTTATTAAGTGTTCTTGTTATTAAGTATTTATTGTTTATCATGGAGCCAAGCACTTCCAAAGACTTCAGTTCTCCAAAAAAGAAAAGACCGAAGGTACGTTTAGTATTATTGTTTTCACTAGCACTGTATTATTAATAATATCATTAATTTGTTATATTTACCGGACTATTGTAAAATTTTTAATAAATTTTAATAAACATACGACTTTCAAAAATGTTTAGTAACACTGAATGAACTGCGTGACCTGCGTTCGGTTTGTTTACATTTAGTTTATCCTTATATTGAATCAACTATAGGTTAGCTCTAAGCTCTCTAGCGCTTGGACAGAAGCTGAATAAATGGAAATGCTAATTATGATTCTAAAGTAAATAAACTAAAAAACCTGGTGCTTTTGTGTGTGTGTGTGTTTCATTTTGTGTTCTTGTGTCATATTTCTTTTATCTTTTTTCTTAAGAGGGTATTAAGCCCATCTGCTACGGCACTGGTGTATAGTGTTCCAACCCAACCCTACAATGGAAGGTCTCCCTTGTAGCATAAGTACAAAATTAAAAAAGGCACGGTCCACAGAGTAAAGAATCGCCGCGCCGCCTAGACTAGAGACGGTATTGTCAACGTTTTCCATACAAATCCATATTTATAAAAATAAAGAATGTTTAGATGAATATAGCATTTAAAATTGACAATTTATTAATTTTACATAATCTGAAAGTTTTTTCCACAGATTTAAATGGCTTATTATGAATGTTGGAATCTTGATAACAAACCCTGGGTACCAAAATTAGCACTTTTAAGTTTCGTTATTTTTGAAATTTTAGCGTAATCTAAAAATATATGTTCGATTATTTGTCTCGTAGACACTTTTTGCCAAATAAAATATGATTGTTTTTGAGAACATTATGAAATGCTTACCCTTCAAATGTGGGGGAGAGTTGGAGTGTTCGGTCGTCTGCTCCTGTTCCCTGGCGGAGGGGCATACTGGGCAGTACTGTCCACCTGCGTACCACGTTAATCATCAATAATTGCCCTTATAAATTTGATTTTGTTGAAAAAGCTGCAGTCGCAAAGTCTCCAATAATGGACTCCCTTGGGCAATTTGATTTTATCCCTAGGGGTTCGCACGTCAGCAGGATAAGTTTCTACCCATCCGGACTGAGTGTTCGGCCTTAGAGACTCCGCATCTAAGGCGGACACGGTATGGTGGTAAAAAATTGAGGTAGGCATAAAATGCATAAAGATTAGTTGACATGACGTGACAGCGATAAACAATGCATGTATTGAGTTTTTTATGGGCAATTAAATTATCAATGAAACTTAGCAAATCTTAGAAAATGCTACAATTATTTTTCAATCAATGAAATTGCAACTAGTAAAATGTAGGCAGAAAGTGTGGTGGCAGTAATCACACTGAAATAATAGCATCTATACTGTTGTGGTCCTAAGTAATATCAGGATTAAATTTTTGAAAAAATCCTTATCACTCGCCGTTGTGTAAGTAAGGGATGTCCGAGCCCACCATTTCTCTATCTCCTCCTTATTCTTGATCGTGCTAAGCTAGGTAGTGAACTTGCAGCGCCTGTGGCATTGTTTGGCTCCACCTACCATCGAATGGTGTCTGCCGACCTTTACATAAAACGTTTTTAAAGTAATTCCTCTTTTCCGCACTTTCTATTCAATCAGAATAGAAGAAATCAGGACCACACTTTCTATTATCTAAAAGATTGCGTAAAGCTTTAAATCTCTATCTTTAAATCTTTGAATAAATTTAAATGCAAATTGATTTACCATTCATCCCACACATATACGTCTTAGTCGACGTGACGGCGTCGGAAGATTCGCCTGCATCGGTGGCGTTGCGTATGTACCTGCAACAAAGACACATCATCATCATCACAATGTCACTGAATTTAAGCAGTTGTAAAATAACATTAAAAAAAGGGAACTAGTGCCCATGTAGTGACGACGGTGGCGCCGCCACGGCGACAGTAGCGCCGTTACATTTTTCCATGATAAAAAGTATGTCCTATGTTTTAACCCAGGTAATAAACTATCTGTGTGCCAAATTTCATCCAAATCCGTTAAGCCGTTTTTGCGTAAAAGAGTAACAATCATCCATACATCCTCACAAACTTTCGCCTTTATAACATTAGTAGGAACGACGAAATTTAGAAGAACTAGTTTTGAGGATAAATTAGAAACGAGAGGCTATGAGCAGTTTTAGGTTGCTCCCTAAAACATCACTGTCATAATTTAATAAACAGTTATCAAGATCAGTGATAACTGTTTCAAGATAATTTTTAAAATAATAATAAAAATGTACCCACCATCAAGTGGACCATCAGCCTGTCTTACTTATTAACACAAGCAACGTAACAGGTGTTTCAAGTGCGTTGTCGACTTTAGTAGCACTAAAGATAAGGCCACACATATTGTTATTTCACGGTAGTCTTTTGTAATTAAGGGGTGGTTTCTGTCGCCAATTTACGAATGCGAAACGCAGTGTGTGCCTGCCATCACTAAATGTAATATTTTCTTATTTTGGTCCCATACCGCCGAAAACAGGCTGGATATAGTAGACAGGGCCGCGGCCTTTTAACACAAAGAAAAAAGAAATTCTCACCAATGTCTCGCTTGGTCCTGGTCCGGCTGTTCCTGATGCTGGACATGATTTTGATGGACGTGTCCATGGTCCACTGTGAGGTGGGGCAGCAGCGTCCCGCTCCCCTCGAACTGCTCCCCCTCGTCTACGGTCACGTGGATTCCCTCCATCAGATCTTCCGGCTCGCTGAACTCGGCCATCTCCTCCACCTGTCAGGACCAATGATATAACGAGGGGCTTTAGCCGGTTTTGGAGTGTATAAAAGGTTCTACTTGTTAGATTCTATAAGAAATTTTGATGAAGTAAAAAATGCGCTTTCTGAAATGCGAGTTTACATTAAAAAAAAGATTTCCTACAGTCATAATTCATATAGAAATATTAATAAATTATATTTATTTGGTAATACATGGTTATTATTAAAGAGAGTGAGGCATTTGTTTGTAAGTGATGTTTAGGTTACCTTCCCATTGGAATGGGCTTCCTTTATGTGGGCTTCGCATTGTTTCTGCTTCCTAAATGACTTGTTACATTTGCTGCAGCAGTAATAATCCAGCTTGTCGAAGCTTTCGTACAAGTCCGACTTGTCCGCTTCTATGGTAGGCGCGGTCGACTCCTTGTCCACGCCGGCCATCGAATATTGCACCTTATTCGCGGTGTAATTGAGTGTCTTATCGGCGGTCGTGTACAGGATGTGTTTGTCCATGGGCTGGTACATTGTCTTCGGCACCGTGTTCTCCAGAGACAACTCCACGATCGAATCCGGCAGAGTCGCAACGTTGTCTACTATACACGTATTCGCTATCTGGAATAACGAGAAAACAACAAATTGAACAAATAAAAATGAATTGACAGTTTCCTTTAACAGAGTTTGACTTTAAATTTCAATCAAATCGTGTGAATCAATACAATTATTGTAATACTAGTATTGCAGAGCGGTTTCACCCGCTTAGATATGGGTCCACCGTGTACGAAAAAAAGAAAAGAAAGGATTTTTAAACTCTCATTGGTAACTGCTAATTGGGACGTTGACGGCTACCCTTCAGGACTGAATAGGCACACACAGATAGAAATAAAAGACCTTGTCTATGGCGAGGTCCGTGACCGCGTTGTCTATGATGATGGCGGTGGACGGCTCGTAGTGTTGTTTGAGGTGATGGTAAAACTTGAACTGCTCCTCGCCGTAGAACTCTCCGCACAATTGGCAGATGAAGTTTGCTCGGACCTGAACACACATTTCCATTAGATAATAATCCATGAGTTAGTTGTCAATTCCCGATTTATATTTGTCTTAGATGTCATGTCGTGATGCGTCAGAGCGATATCTGTTTCATACGAGTACATTTAGTACGATGAGATAAATTAATGTATCGTTACGTGTTCTGATGGCTTGTGTTGTGTCGCATCAGAAGCGATCCTGTCACGATCAGACAAGGATCGGACAGAGGGGACAAGTACGCACGCATCAGTGTGTTATGTTGTGAGTATAGTCTAGATTACTCATGTCATATGCATACAAAAACATCGTAGAAATGTTCAAATTATTTGTCAAAATTTATTATAAAGACTACTATAAGATATTAAATGTTTATATTATAGCAAATGAAGATTACAATAAACTACCCAATACAAGAACTTTATGCAAATAATTTCTTTTTTATTGTTTTTATTTTTTAAGTAGTGGCAGGGCCTGCATTTCGAAGTCATTTGGGCAGCCCATCTGCCGACAGTAATCACCCCCTTATAGAAGACCACCGTGAAATAATAGCATTACAGACAATTTTTTAAGAAGTAAGGGATGCCAGAGCCCATTTCCCCATCTCTTGTGTCACAGGCGACGGTAGCCACCTACCATCAAGGGAACCGTCAACCTGTCTGTAAAAAAAAAACAGCAATTAAAAAATCGGATAATTACTACAAATTCACTTTGTATAAGATACATTCAATAATCTATAACAATATAGACTATTCCGATTTCTGCTAATCTTTGTTTAAACAAGCAGAAATCCTCACAATATTTTTCTTCACCGTTCCTACTCTTTCCTGACTTCTTCACCGTTACGGTCAGAATACGCGGTACCGAAACCTTACTCAGCGCTTACATTTTAATGTGTGCTTCTTGATGGGCTCGGTATGTACCTCCAGTAGCCGCTCAGTATTTTGCGCTCACGATCGTGCTATTCCCACTAAACGAAACAAAATTCGTACTAGCAAAACTAAATGTTGTATTGTTTGGTTATAGCTGGCTCCCTATACATCGCCAATAGCGATTTTGCTTTCATAAACTGTGAAAACAGTACCTACAGTATCGTTTCAATATACACAGCATACCGCGTCTCGTCGATGCTACACTGACAATAAGTCAGGAAAGGACCTTAGGGTCGAGGCATACTAGCGCAGAGGCGAAGCGTATCGAAACGTCAACCTAATAAAAAGTAACTTTAAAAACTAAAACCTGACTACTAAAAAATATGAAAAAAGAAAATATTCTCATTTGAAATTGTTCAAACTATACAATATTTTATTGTCTATTAAATAAACACGTAATATATTTTTAATACAGTTGCTCAAAAAGTGGCGTATTGCAGGGACGTATAGCGTTCGGGATGTGGGCTATTACATACTCGTGCTTTTTTTTTACCTTTCCCGAACTCGTGCGTTCTCTTTCCCAACTGTCAAAATAATGTCTATTAAAAAGAGAAACCAACCATGAAGTTTTTACTAAAAAAAATTCATAGAAGTTTTTATGATTCATGCAAATACGTATATTTCTAAAAAGAAGCTACTAATTTGTTTCAATATCAGATTTAATGATTTGATTGAATGAGTTAGGTTAGGTTTCATTTCATTTCATCTCATTGAATTTCATTTTCATTTCATATCAATAAAAAAATTCTACTGAAGACTTGGCTGTATGGGCATAGTTTTCTTTGCGAGTTTAAGTTGTTTGTTTTATTAAATTGCTTCATTTTTTCATTTTTTCGCAACTGTATTAAAAATAGTCGTTCAGTACACGTGCGGAACCGTCATTGCAACTTGTTCCGACTGTCAACCCTCGCCTTCGGCTGCGCCTCGGCTCGGGTAGACATTTGTCGGAACTCTTCCGCACTTGTAATGAAATATACTATTAATGTATTTAATACAAATTCATAGTGATGATCTGAGGATAGCCGTGCTGATATGCCACCTATTCAATAACATTACCGCGAATGGCGTATTTTCATCACGATAGAAATATGTGCATTAAATTGTGGAGATCCATGTAAATTTTTAGATTGATACTAAGATGCGCTTCGACTCCGCATTGGAATGCCTTGACTCTTGAGAGCAAATGCAATTGACCTGGTGAGCCATGTCGTCCTGGTGCGCCGGAGACGGGTCCAAGTGATGGCCAGCGCCAACGTAGCTGTCCGGCAGAATCTCCTCCTGCGGTACCTCCGAGTTGCAGTTTATCACCACTATCTCTTGCTAAAATTACAACATCTTCTATGCACATTCAGACAATTACTTTTCGCTATATATTGCGAACTGAACAATAATTACATGATCACTGGAAGCTTCCAAAGTTTATAAGTCTAGAACTAGAACAAGCATCGATGCTGCTTTGCCATTAGGTTTTTTTAAGAACTTAAAGAACTTTTTAAGAATATCCACTTATTTAAGAACTTTACTTTATTAGTGTCAAAACCTACCTGCTGTGGTGTGGTATTACCGGTGTTCTTCTTGAGCTTTCGCGAGATTCGCTTCTTGTGTGGTAAGCTCTTCTTGCTGTGTTGCCGTTGTTGCGAGGGTGAGCCTCCCTCCTGCAGGATTACTCCTTCCTCCTGATACAAAGATACCAACAGTGGAAACAGACAAAAGGACAAAACAAATCCCTTTCTGCAGATAATAATCCTATAAAATAACTTTTATTTTTCTTTTTTATTTCCTTAAATTCATCAATGCTTAAAACTAGTCGGTCCCGATTCCTAAGGCTGTTTTAACAGGGACCGTTTTAACTTCTGCGTTAATTTTATGGGATCCCCGGGGTACAGGGGCCCGACGTGTGTAAGCAAAAATTCGTAAAATGTTATCAACAATCTTATTTAAATTTTTAGGCCGTATGCTAACCTCTAAGGCCTACGAGTTTAGAGTTTAAGAGTTTAGATTCTAAATGTGCGTGTAACAACATACGAGCGTTCTTGTTTCTTTTTCAAAAAGAAATTTACCTTCAATGTTGTTTTGTCTTTATTATTGAACCAATCCGTTTCTGGACACCGTTTGATTTGCTGCAGAGGCGGTAAAGGGGGCAGAGCGGGTACTTCCACCACTATCTGCTCGTTCTGTTGATCCTGTTTGTTTTTAAACACTTCATCACTATGGGAAGAAAGTGATTATTCAGCACTTTACCTACATCTACCTAAATCTTATAGCACTTTTAGCAATGTGTTAGGCCTACAAAGATCCAGTACCTTTGTTTTTACTAAGAAAACAATGTGTAGATATTGGCAAACAAAAAAATAATGTTGAATTTTAAGCGCGAGCAATGTCACTGAACAGAGATTGATCAAAGTACAAAAAATGTGTATAAAATTGCAATATTTATTAATATTGCAATTTTATACACATTTTATACACATTGCAAATTGCAATATTCCAAAGCGCTTTATTTAAGAATCCATTGTGATGATGCGAAAGATACATTTCAGTATTAAGTTATTGAATTATAAATGTTGAGTTTGCAAGTTGAATATTATAATATAATTTACTTATAATTATAATTTTACTTTTCTATGCTTGAATTTGAAATGGCCCTACTGCCAATAACTAAACGCACAACGTGATCTCAAGCTTCAAAATGCATTTTTTATGAGAAAAATGCAGGAGGCACGTTGACTTGGAGGTAAGTGGCTACCGTCCCCCATAAACACCAGCAACACCAGAAGAATGCTAACACCAAGAGGTTGTGGTGTTAGCTGCCTGAAGGGCTGTCTGCTTCATGACTGCAAAACGGACTTTTGTTAATGAATATTCTTTTATATTTACCAATGAGTGTCCATTAAACATCCTCAAGGGTGTATCGAGCATCACTGTAGAGTCCACATCGCGCACCGATGGCACCTGTCCATTAAATATTACATTTAAAATAACAATCCAAAGAGTGGCCATGATCGGATTGATCTAATGAACCCATTTGGCTATGGATACTGAACCCAATGTTTTAAATCCATAATGTGGAGCCCTCCAGTGTGAGAAGGGCTCAAATGATGGGGTGGACTTTGTCAAGATTTGAATTTAAGGCTTATTATATTTGTAAACGGTGTTGGAGTTTAGTGATTTCGTATATGCTTCCTCCAAATATTTATTTTATCTTTTGACAGCTCGAGTAACTCTATTGCGTTACCGAATCAACTCCGTTTATGAAGAAGTTTTAATCCATTTAACACTTTAATATTTTATAGTCCAAGAAAATTTACTAACTATTCAAAATTTGAGTCCCTCATGGGCATTTTTGATATACTCGTAAGTTACTAGAAGATTTGAAATATCCATAGGTGAAAGAAATTTTCAATTTGACCTTGTATAAGTATGAATAAAAAAAAAGTTTTTTCCAAACCTCCCGAACTGTTAATTTTAATTTTAGCAAAAAAGTAATATGAACCTTTTTTCGTAAAATTAAATTCTCTACAATATTTGTCTATAATTTGTTTTTTCTCTTACCATTTTTATATAATTTGAAAAAAAAAAAAAAAAAAACACTTTCTCGACATGTCGTATTATTTAATAACCATACCATACCCACCCGTTTAAATATCTATATTTTATATATTAATAAAATTAATGTTACTGAAGATTGGACTTTACTGTCAAGAAATTCATGATAGGCTTGCAACAAAAAGTGGATAAATACTGTCCAGGACTTTTTAGATCTTTTTGAGGGCGATGTTTTCGTCATACATTGTTTTGAGATTATATATCAAACCGTTTCACCAGCACATGCCGATAAACCAGATCATTTTTACCGACTTGATGGAAAAAATGTCGATATTTCGTACACTATATTAGTCCATTTTAAATATATTAGTCACACGTCGATAATGTAACTTAATCTTTTTGAAATAAGATGAGTAGTTTTAGAGGTTACTTCCTACAACCAAACTCACAAACTATACTTTTTTATAATCTTAATTGTAGTGTCAGGTAAAGATATATCTTTGTTTGAAATTGTCGGAGATTGGCTGGTCTGTGGGGTTGAAGTTTTTGAGTCAAAAGCAGTTCATATCCAATCCCTTAAAAACATACACACAATTATATAAATTTGAATTGAATCCAATTATTTGATCAGTTTTGTGATCAGATAGAAGCTTCAATTACTGATACAGTTTATGTGATCTTACTGAGCGAATTGAGTCAGTATAAGTTATTTCGATATAAAGACATGAACCTTCTGATGTGTGAACTGTTGATGATGTGACGATCTTGAGTTTTGCAAATGTGCCACAATCGCGGCCAGTTTCATCTCAGAGTCAAGCAGTTCCTCACCCCAAGGTCCACTTTCGCTCACTTGATCACCCACTGCCACTTGCCTGGAAACATTATTATTTATATCCAGACTAGCTGGTCCCCGCGAATTTATCCCAGTTGAAAAATAAAATAAACTGGGCCACAAAGAAATCAGTAAAAAAAACCTCAATAACTTCCAAAATATTGCAGCTAGCTTTATAAAATAAAGAGAATGTATTCAGACAATTTTTCACTAGATCTCAAAAATGTGTTATGGTATCAAATATGCAATTTTCACAAATTTTAGTATTTTATAACACCACCACGAGCTATTATATGGTTTGGCATGCTTTCCACTAGATTTCTGAGCCGGTGCTGAGTAATATTCTCCCATTCCTCTATCAGTTCTTCTTTCAGTTCACGAAGCGTGTTTGGAGGGGAATTTTGCTGAAGTACACGTCGTCCCAGTTTGTCCCAGGTGTTCCGTTACCGTAATGGACTCTCGTCCAGTTTCAAATTTTGCGCCACCGATGAACGATAATTGACAGTCGCATTAGCGCAGTGACAATGACAGCTTTGACCGGTTGTCATGCGCGTCGTTCCCGGGAGGACAGTGCCGCATCTGCCATCGCAATAAAAACGGTGAAAAACTTGCCGCGCGCGCGAACTACCATTTTAACACCAAGAAATTCCTGTACCGGGTGGAGATCATCGAGTGCAAGTGGCAGTCCACCAGGCATTGCTTAATGAAGTTCAAGTATGGGCTGCATGCTAGCCACTCCATGTATGTGATGGCAACATCTTCAAGGTAGTGAAACACTGTCCAAGCTGTATGGGGACGAGCGAAAGATGGCTTTAAATTACATTCGTGTTTCTTTCTGCAGTTAAAGTGCAATTTCCAATCGCCACTAGCTCTGTGAGGCTTTCGTAAGATATTCCAGCTCACACGCATATGGAGTCTCCACAGTATGGAACTTTATCTTCAATGCAAATTTGGTTATTACGCTCTCCTGGTCTTCTGTAGACTCTTTCCATCTCATTGTGCATGTATGGCATGAACCTATCTTGACCAGTCATGTGTTCTCTAATAGAAATGTGCCTTGAATTTCAATGCTGTCTTTGGAGTTTTGGAAATAGTCTAAATGGCTTCAAATTTGCTCAGAAAGAAGATGGCTCACTGTACAAGTGTTTGGATAGCTCCCTCAAGCGCGTCGTCAAGATGGCGCTTTATTAAATAGTTATAAAAGGATTTTTTACAAGAATAGGTAAACTTAAAAAGCAAAACCTTATTTAAATACTAAATTTCATCCATATCGTTTCCGAGATATCAAAATATTTATACATACATGAATTACTCATATAAAGTTATTGGATTAGATAGAAAGGCATGCACATTGCACAAATATTATTATTTTTTTTAATCCCCACGTGAGTGGAATGATGGGGCATATAAAATTATGTTTATTATTGAATTCTCTCAATGATAGATTTAAAAGATAAAGGTATCCAAATGTGGAGCCGAGCAGTAGATCTAAGTGGACGGAGGGCACATTCAATTCTTGATATTGTTAATAATGTAAATGCATAAGATATTTCTTAAATTTTTTTGTTTTCTCTTAGAATAAACTAAATATGTGGTTAGTTTCATTTGGTTCCTTGTCACTCTCTACCTACAAAGACAATCCAATTGCTTAGACCACTTCATGCTCAAGCTTGATACATATAAAAGATCGGCCTTCATATAAAAATCGTCAACAAGCCATGTCTGTACATTGAATATTAAAAAAAAAATTATACACATTGTACTTATGTTACCAAGGTCAAAAAAACAGTTTTTAAAATTTTTGCAAAAAGACCCTAACAGACTGACTCAAGACCTTAAATTATAATGAAACTGAATGAGTTTTAAATGAAGTGATGGAGTAGCAGGGTCTCCTGATACAAATAATTATTATATTTACTAGGCCCTACAGTGCCCTACAATGTAAATTTGTATTTGGTTAATTATTATTTTACCTGCACATTTGGGTTGAAAAACTCTGCGGATGCATGACAGTTACCACCCTCCCTGTTTCATCGTGGACATTGAGTGGCAAACCATTGGTGTCCATATGCACTGGCTGAAAACATTCATAAATAACATGAGTATCAAATAATACAACTCTCGATAATTACACAGGCATATACCTAGATTATAATAATTATGCTAAATGAAAAGTATGAAATTTATAAAACTCTTGTACAAAGAAGAAAAAAATAAAAATTAGGGAAGCTTTAATAATGTAAAAGAAAAATATATGCTATAGCAGTCTGTTAATTGTGTCTAATCATACTGTAACTGTAATCGAAAAGGTCATCTATGTGGTATATTTTTTGTATGACACAATCATCTCACTTTAGCATCTATTCATAACAAATGATTTATATATTGTTGAATAGTCTGAAATGCTGATTTTATTATGAAGTTTGAAACACAAAAATATATCACATAGATGTTTTAAAACCAATTTACTTATCATGTGATATAACGTTTTTAAATCTTTTACTGTTGTATAAACTATAGTCAATATGAAAATATTCTTTATTGACTGTATAATTATACAGCAAAACTTTTAAAAACATTTTATCATCATGTGTTAAATAAATTGGTTTTAGGTCAAAAATAAATTAATCATTTTTTATTGGATTTTTTCAAACAGTTTGTCCTGTTATATTAATATAGGAATAATTGATATCATCACAAACAGAAGATACAGCTTTATGGTCAGGCTGGGTTCCTTTATAAGAGCAGGACCTGGTATAAATATACCCTAATAAAAATTCACTACATCTAAGACTATCAATAAACTGTCATATGTGTTGTGTGTACCATAGAATAGGCTTGATTGTTTTAACTATTTTATAACCCAAATTTAAAAGATTAAGTATGCCAAATTTGGATATTCATTCAAAAGGAAAATAGAAATCACTGTTATAAAGAAAATATAGAAAAATATATCCAAATTAAGCAACGTAAAACAATTGAAGAAATATCTCGTTAAGTGACTGCATTTAAATGTAAACAATAATGGAAATTCAATTTGACAAAGAATTTTGATTAGTTATCTTCAATATCTCACCTCGGCTTGCGAATTGATATAATGACTGACTGCTTCATCCATCTTATCTTCTAAAATATGTGAACGTACATTCCTCATCGTAAATAGTACGAACGAGATTTTTAGGTGTTAATATTTTATCTTGCTGCAATACATGGCTGTATGGAGTTTGGTCAAAGATGTTGAATTAGTCTGTACCTAAGTTTGGTTATACTCAATTGACAGCTGTTTTGTATTCGTTCTTTCAAGGTCACAATTAATTAATTGAATGTGTTATCTTAAATATTTAAGTAATTATATCATTTCGGATATACATATTTCACAAAAAGCTTTATATTTCATTGCGAATAAATTATTAATATTAATTGGTTATGACAATTTACACAATTTATTAAAATTAAGATACATTAAAGAAAAGCATAGAGTATAGAAGATAGAACTTAGAAGAGAAAAGAAAGACGCCATATTAAAAAATTTATAGTCTGTGACAGTACAAAGTATATTAGAGTCAGAGTATTGTAATATACTATTTAGTGTAGGATAGGACCACACTGGTAGGCCACAATGACCTAAGTATTTATATTTATTTACTCTCTCTAAGTTTTTGTTACCGACAGATATTGCAATATGGGTTGGCTGTTCATTAGCAATCATCATGTACTTGGTCTTGGACACATTCATGTTAAGTCCAGCTTTTTTACTACACACATAGACTTTGTAGACAGTAGATGATGTTTTTCAGTCCTTCTTGGGTTGATATCAATAAGAACCGTGTCGTCAGCTTATCTTAAGTCATTGATGACCTCGTCATTGACGACTATTCCGATGATGTTTTACCAATATTTAATTTCCAATATTCAGACTGATACAGGTACTTATAGCAAATTTTTGTTTTTGTAATAATTAATATTTAAAATTATAAATCAAGATTATATTAATGGAAAAGAGTATTTTTATTAATACTTATTTGCACCTTTACCTACCAATTGTGTGGCACATAAAAGTTGGCATTAATATTCTTCAGTTTTCCTCAGGAAAACACACACTATCTGGAAAATATCTCTTACGTTTTCAACATACCATTAGATTGTAAACACTTTTTATGTCCTACACTAGACAACCACGTTTCGCATCTGCGGGTATCATCAACGGCTCTCGACAAACAAAAACACAAATTGTCTGACGCACGACTTTTAGGGATGTTGGAAAAAACTTCGACGTGTCGATAGTTTTTAGTCGATTTATCAATATTTTTTGGACAATATTTAATTTTTCTATATATTGATTTACAATGGAAACGTTTAGGTATGTACTAATAACAATAATACACGTAGCAGGTAATGATGTCTGAATCTAATAACAACAAATTACCATAAACACATGAAAGTATTTAATAAAAAACTAAAATGTAACAAAAATAATCAATTGACTGTAACAATTTAACAAAAGACAATAATAAAACATAGATGATTGTACTTCATAAGCAAATTGCTAATAGAGCGCGGGTAGCGTTGTGAGGTACGGGCGGGTGCATATCATCTGTTCCAGTGTGCGCTTATTTTATTAAAATTTTGTTAAATACTTTTCTGAAAACTAAGGGACATATTATTCACTTACATTAAATGGTTTTACTATTTTCATAATCATAACCAGCTATAAAGTATAAAATACTTTTTATTTACGTCATAACTCATAAATGCCATAGCTATAATTTAATAGTTGGCAACATTATAAGTAACATGTCAGTTCATTTCAATTGTCAGTTTATAAGTGTTCTGTGGTATGTAGTGTTCCTCGTCTGTGATTGGATTGTAATTGTCATATATAATTGTAAAGTTTTTTTTACCAATTTCATTTCAGTTTTCGTTGAAGTTTGAAGTAAATAAGATGTAAACAAATTTATTTTTTTGTTATATAATATTATTCTACGATAATGCTTCATATACCAAAAAATTCCTTATTCGATTTAAGCACCTTGAGCATAGTTGTAAAGGTAATTAATTTCTGATTTTATTTACATTTTCTTAGGCATGTGTAATCATATGGAATATATTTTCAGCAAATAAGATGTAAGCACTCTAGTAGGCTTGATGCCATTAGAGAGAAGCTTAGCAATGGCCCCGGTTTAACTGAATTTGTTTCTGAGGATAGACCAAAAGACTGGGACGAGTATGAGGGAAAATTAAAAAGACAAAAAGGTGAAAAAGAACGCTTAAGGCTTCCACCTTGGCTCAAAACCAATATTCCAACAGGTAAGCAGTAGCTTTTTTAAGTAGTTACCTGGTAAAAATTGGTGGATCTACCTTGTTGTAATTTAAATATCTTAGAAACAACAAAGCATGTACATAAATAAATTAAATTGGGTTTCATTTTAAATAGTGTTGTAAGCTATTTAGCTCACCCAACCGTTTAGCGGCTAAATGATATTTAGCCGCAGCTAAATTTATCGTCAATAAAAAAACGGCTAATAGCTAATTGGCTAACAACTCTGTCAGCTAACAACTGTCAACTATTATCGAGAGTTGGTTATGGTTAATTCCGGTTATGGGTGGATAGTTAGATATTTAGCTGTCAGCTAAATTCAGCTAAATTAGTTATCTATGGCTAATAGTGGATTAGATATTTACATTTTAATATATACATACAATATGCATTTTGCTTTAACTGATAAACGATTACGTAGGACGTTTTTTGACATTATGCAAACGAAAATAAACAATTTTTTTCATAGTTTTGAATTACATAGGTACAAACATTGCATATTTTTATAAATGTTTTAAAACATATTTAAAGTAGATTTATATAAGTATTTAGAACATTTTGTTTTAGCCATTAGTACTTATGATTAATGAGTAACATGGAAATAAATAGTATCATTTTCACTGGTATTTTATTATTCTATTCTGCCGGAATTGACACGGAAAATTAGATAATTATGGAAGCAGGTTCTTTTCAAAATGCGAATGTATATTTTCTTTCACCCGGAAACGGATGTATGTGATGTTTCTATAGATATATCTATGATGCAGTATATATCATGTTAATACCTATACCTAGGCTATAGAATAGAATACTTCTATTTAGTCTATTTAAACCTACTCTATGTGAATAAATGAAACGTTTATGCGTCATAAACTTTTCTATATTATTGAATTTTATAATAAGTAATCAACATTAGTAGAACGTAAACAAACATTACTCCGCGCGCGTTTGATGATATTTTATTTTGAATTCGATTTTGTATTGAATTATGTATGTACATCTTTAGTTGTGACCTTTTTTTATTAAATTCGTATTATATACTGTTATTAGACTTTTTATAACAATTTAGCTGATTTCGCTATTTAGCCGTTATTTAGCCAGCTAAATTTGACCAATTAGCTGGTTGGCTAAGTTAACAAAAAAACTGTTAGCTGACCAACCCTAATTTTAAATGATTTTTACAATGAATGAATTTTTGAAACTTTTTGTCCAAGGACCTTCAAGTGACACCAGGTAGTGGGATGAGCATTTACAAACAAAAAACTTGGAAATTAAAATGCTACCTAATAGCAATTTTTATTTATGTTAAGGTCAGACATACTGCTGTTCCACTTGATGGTAGGTGGCTACCATCGCTTATAACATAAGCAACGCCACAGTCACATGCCGATCATAGTAGGATTAAGGATAAGGGATTAGGAAGGGATAGGGAAATGGCTTTGATATCCCTTACTTACTCATTGAAACACATGCTGTGGTCTTCTGTTACTGCCGCCAGATGGGCTGCTCAATTGACTGTGAAACTCAGTGTTCCCTGCCAATAATTTACAGATCCCGAACAGAGCCAACTATGAAAAGTTTATATCCAAAGTTGGCCCTGCCGGGAATCAAAAGCTACCTAAGCAGTTTTCACCAGAGACTGTAAAGAGGGAGCTGCCAGGGGTAGATAATGTTAAAGCTACAGAAAAAATTTCATTACAGGATCAAAATTTAGTGAATTAAAGCAGCAGCTCCGTAGTTTAAAATTAAGCACTGTTTGCGAGGAAGCAAGATGTCCTAACATCGGAGAGTGTTGGAGTGGTGGTAAACATGGGACATCCACAGCCACTATTATGGTAAGTAAATGGTTACATACAAAAATGTATGTTATAAATAAATTCATTTTAATTAGTAATAAAAATCTCAACCAACTGATATTTAAGCACTGCCATCTATCGCATAGAGAGCTAACTAGCTTGCTGTTGCGGTTTGGCCAACAGTGGATGCATGAATGCGGATCCCACGGCACCCATTTTAGCGACATCAGGTGATGTCAACACCACCTAAACCATGGCCTAAACCATGGGGAGGTTTAGGCCAATGCACGGACCTTATGTCTAAGGGATAAGGTCGATTATAGATGTCGGCAAAACACATCCAATTTTGCGACGCGAACTTTATCTCCGAGTAATACACGCGATAGTATAAAGAACCAATTGTTATAGAAGCCTCGCAGATAGGCAAATGGGAAATGAGAAGACTTCCGGCCGAGGCATAGTGGGACGATGGCAGCGGCCACATGCTCTCTCTTGGCACCGAGCGTTCTTGAGATTAGGAGCTCCAGCAGATTGGCGATTCTCGTTATTTTAGCATCCCACCAAGCGTCTCGCTTACCACGCGGTTGTGTAAAGTATGTTTAACTGTTAGTTTTGTATCTATCTGGCACTTGCCAGATACATTAGAAATATCTGGCAAATCATTAGAAATATTTGGCTTTATCTCTGTCCATATTCCTACTATGGTTGGCAGCACAATTTTAGGCAACGGTAGCTACCTACCATCAAGTGGACTTAATATAAAAATATATACTACTGGAAAAAATTAAGGGATCACAAAGAAATCCAACATTTTTAAGTAATTTTTGAATTTCTGTATTCTCAGTGAAAAATGGTGGCATCGAGTTAAGAGAAAAGTATTTTGAATTATTAAGATTCTAGTTTTCAAATTTTTTGGTTAATAATTTTTAACAGCTACGGTTATTACGCAATCCTAAGAAATAGTGCGAAGAAAAAAAAGTTTGAATTTTTTTCATTACTTTTTTTGGGTCCACAAGCTTGAAATTTTTAAACCAATGCAAGTACCGGATATCTTGTTTATTTAGTTTTAATTTGCTTTTTTCTGTGTTGATTTTTCGCTGAGATGTCTGACTTTTTATAAAAAAAGAACCCTTTTGTCTTTGATCATTGATATCTCAGCAACCAATGATCGCACAGACAATGGAAGGGCAGTTTCAAAAACTGAAATAAAATTTCTACATGGATCTAATTTTGCGATTCCAAAAATTAAGTTATAGTGACATTCTAATTAAATAATAGTAATTTAAAAAAAAAGAAAAAAAAAAAACTCATAAAAATGGATGTACAAAAACTGTAATGATGTATCCCAAGCACACAACACACATGTAGAGATTTTGCACTTTTCTTCTAATTTGACTTGTATTTAATATTTGAATAGTCTAATTTTTTTATTTAATTCCCTAACCCTTAATTCCCTAAACTTTGGTGTCCACTCTTCTGCAGACTTTCACAGACATTTAGGAATTCCGTCCGGCGGAAGTATGGTTACATACTTACATTAGATTACATTACTGCATACTCCTTTACATTAGATTACCTTGAAATAACAGCATGTATGTTGTTGTGTTTCGATGAGTGAGCAAGGGATGCCAGATTCTATTTCCCCATCCCTTCTTAACTCCCACTATGATCCTTAATCCTACTATGGTCAGCAGCGCACTCGCAGCATCTGTGATGTGTATTATGTTGTAGGTAGCCACCTACCATCAAGTGGTACCATAAAAATGTAGACATGCAACTCTGAGGAAACATTCAAAAGGACTAAAGGGCCTTCGGTCTGCATCTACATTTATTATAAATCACAACATTAACCGTTGCAAAGTAAAGGTAAATTTGGCAAAAAAAAAAAATTGTATTAAAAATATTAATAGTAATAATTCTTCTGGACATGTGACAAATCGGGGCCGACGATAACCTTATGTGGCTATCTGTTTACGGTTGTGGACTTCTGTGTTACAGTTAATGGGAGACACTTGCACCCGTGGATGTATGTTCTGTTCGGTGAAGACATCACGAGCCCCTCCGCCCTTAGACGACCAGGAACCAAGGAATACAGCCGTTGCTGTATCCCAGTGGGGACTCGGCTATATTGTTCTCACCTCTGTCGACAGAGATGGTTAGTAACATTTTGTTCATGTACAAATTGCTCACTTTTCAGCCAACATAATATCTACACGGATTTAGTTGCTCCGCTAGTAAACATGAGACACTCTCTCATATTCTCCGTCTCAGAATATGGTCTTACTATTATTAGAGTAACTAGTAGAATCTTATTGTTTTTCTTGACTCATTGTTGACAATGTTTGGAAAAAGTTTCTTCACATTTTATATAAAAACTCAAGACATTTTGTTTTAAAGTTTATTTATTTACATTTAATTACAGTATATGTCTCATTTAATTACAGTATATACCTCGGACATACAATACAATTAGGTAGGTCCAATTTCGAGAAAGAGGTGAACCGTCGAATCCAACTCGGTTGGGCAGCGTTCGGGAAACTACGGGATGTCTTCTCGTCCAATATCCCTCAGTGCCTGAAGACTAAAGTCTTCGAACAGTGCGTGTTGCCAGTGACGACATACGGTTCCGAAACATGGTCGCTTACTATGGGCCTCATAAGAAGGCTCAGAGTCACTCAGCGGGCGATGGAGAGAGCTATGCTCGGAGTATCTTTGCGCGATCGAATCAGAAATGAGGAGATCCGCAAAAGAACCAAAGTGACCGACATAGCTCAACGTATCGCAAAACTGAAGTGGCAATGGGCGGGGCACATAGCTCGTAGGACCGATGGACGCTGGGGACTTAAGGTGCTGGAATGGCGGCCACGCACCGGGAAACGCAGTGTCGGCAGACCCCCCCCCCCCTAGATGGATAGACGATATTAAAAGAGTCGCGGGGAGTCGCTGGCTTCAGGCGGCACAAAATCGTGGTGTTTGGCGGTCATTGCAGGAGGCCTATGTCCAGCGGTGGACGTCCATCGGCTGAAACGAACGAACGAACGATATGTCTCATTTTGTGAATCCATTGCTGTAGAAATTTTGGAACTTTTGATCAAAAAACGCGACAAGTAGTTTTGGCAGGTCCTCTCTTAATGGTAACCTGACACTGTCTAAAGAATTTACGATTCGTAAGGAATTTTCAGTGAGCTCGTGTGGCACGACGTCGAGCTTTTTTGTGTACCCAGCTTTTTTCAAATGGGTCAAAACTGTTTTGTGGTCAATTCCCAGTTCTTCAGCTATGTCGTAACTACTGATATGCCGATCTTGCTCCACTTTTTAATTTTTTTTTTAATTACAAGTTTACTCATACCTACTGTATGCAAAAAGACTCTGACTTAAGAATATGACATTTTTTATTGTGTCCAGTTTTGACTAGTAAAATAATATACTAGGCAATAAGTTGAAGACTATTTAAATTATTTCTGTCATACTCTTTGTCTTTCTCACTTTTGGGGCGTCACTTTTCGATAATTAATATTAAATATTGAATTTCCAGATTTACCAGATGGGGGTTCTTCACATTTTGCCGAAACTGTTAGGGAGATTAAGAAAGAGTGAGTACACAATCAAAAATTTTCAGATTAGATTATTAAACATTTCTATTAAAGTAGCTGTTCCCGCGCCTTCGGCCTCCTTGAAAAATAATTTATTCAATCTTTATCCTTGTTATAGTTTTGGCAGGTATTGGATTTTTATTTTTAATGATCCCTCGGGAACAGTGTTTTTTTTCCTGAATGAAATTCTTTTCTGTATACCTGATAAGAGCGAAATTTTCACGATGACCGATTGAGCAGTTAAGGCGTGCAAAAACAGACAGACAGTGTTACTTCAGCCTCTATTTGAGCTGGCAGGCTGTGCTAAGAGCAATCAAAAGTTGTAAATACCTAGTTTTTAATTTTAAAGCATGCTCTGACGATGATTCAAATATTAGTTTATGTTTGCCTAGGCTATTTCGAAATATTGTACTTTATATGGGGGTTATAGAGAATATTACATATGGGGATTATAGTGGGCCACATAAAAGTATAGAAAAAATCCATATTTTTGCATTTCGTTTTTAGCTATAAATATTTTGTGTTGGACAAACTTTTTCAATCCAATTTTCAAGGATTTAACTCTATTTCCAGTAGTCTTTTTCTTTTTTTCTCAGTTTCCTATTTGCTTCGATCGGAGAGTATATAAATAAAAGTGTTGGCAATATTTTCAGGAACAAGGAGATTCTAGTGGAGTGCTTAGTTCCAGATTTCAAGGGGAACAGGGAATGCATAGAGAGAATAGCGAATTGTGGATTAGATGTGTTCGCTCACAACATTGAAACTGTCGAGCGGTTGACGCCATTCGTCAGGGATCCTAGAGCCGGGTATTTTTTTTTTTCTAAATCTAATTAAGACTAGATGTCTGGCATGATTCATTTTGACTTTTGACTTGTAGCTTTATTTCGTTATAACTATTTTATCTATTTTTGTAGTGTTATATTCTCAAATATAACTTTTATTTTTTCCGTACAAAAATGTTTTTTTACTTGTAACACTAAAAGAATGAAATGACAATTTAAATCGTCTCTTATGTAATAAATGTGAAGATTTATGATTAACTAGCGACCCCCGGCTGCGCACGGTCTTTTAAGTCGAAGTTGTATTTAAAATAATTTCGAAAACTAGTCACAAAATCATTATTTCTCACATATAATGTTTATTTTACCGTCGTCTTTAACGCGAACAACTCTATAGTATAGGTTCTGACGTAAGTATAAAGGATAGGAGGGGATAGGGGATATACATAGGGAAAGGGGTTCTGGTATCCATTACTCATTCACCGAAACACAGCACACACACTGTTAAAGGGATGCTTAATTTATGACTGTAAAACCCAGGTTGCCCGAAATTTAATTTTGAAAATTATGTCTTAAATATGTGAGTATATTCTTAAATATTTATGTTTATAGATTTGTTCCGTAACGTTTTTGTGCCTTAATAAAAAAATTAAATAAATTATGGCCAAAATATTAAAATCATGACAGTGTATGTTCAAAAGCAATCAAAATAATAAACCTTAGTATAGACTGTATTATTTGATATAATAAGTATGGTGTAACTGAGCAATATTAAACAATAGGAACAAAACATTAAAAAAAAACATCTAATTTGGCCGACAAAATTTATGAAAATGGAATAAAAATACAGAATATTATATAGAATATACAGTTGCAACCTCATGTGCTGTACTATCCCCTTGGTTTCCATTGGTATATGGTGTCCTTATACAATAGCTGAACTAATTATTTCAATTACAGATACCGTCAAACACTGAAGGTGCTGGAAACGGCCAAAGAAATAAACCCCGATCTGGTGACTAAGTCTTCGATAATGTTGGGTTTGGGCGAGTCTGATGATCAAGTGGAGCAAACTATGAAAGGTACCTTTTAATGTATAAACTGGCTACATATGAACATTAACAAAATGGTTATTAGATTGTTGTTATTATGATGTTAAAGAATTTTATAATAAGAAACATTAATTCCTTTATTAATATTAATATAGTTTACAAAGAATTAAACACAAATATTTGCATGCCCTTGACGGGTAGATCATACTTTGTACTGTAACTGCTGTATACAAATTAAAATCCTGTAAACATGTGTTCGCGCAAATAAAGATTTATTTTTTATTTATTTTATTTTTATGTGTATATATATTTTTATGGTTTTTACAATAGGTCTCTGGCCATTTCCACAAAAAGATTTCCCGTATGGCAGATCATGAATGGTTATTAAATGTATAAAAATCTTACATAAAATACATAATATAAATAAAAACATTTTTGACATATGTCATGATCCTATGGTGTTTATTATGTAGTTTAGTTTGAAATCAGAATAAATTGATATGGGTTCTCCAATCTATACGAATCTTCACTATTATTGTAACGAGAAAAGATTAGATTTTTTTTTGTATTTTTGTATGTTTGTTTGAAAAGGATAAACTCAAAAACTAAAACAAAAACCTTCTTTTACCTGTTGAAGGCTATATTATCAGCGAGTAATATAGGCTATAATTTATTTAAAAAAATTAGAGATCCCTACAAGAATTACAATAATGTTACACAAGGTATCAAATATTAGCCTAAAATTGACGTACGCTTAGAGAACTATTTATAATACATAAAAAATATACTACTCATCATTAGCCACAAAAAAGTTCACGGGGTGATATGTTTTTTGTCAAATTAGTCAATCAAAACACGGGTAGAATCGAAAAATGATGGACATTCGTATCATTATCATTAATCCATTGTCCAACTAAATAGTTTTATAATCAATGTTGATTATTTAATATCTATAAGTATATATTTGTTTTATGTTGGTATATATTGACACTTCATATAGATTTGGTTAAACGAAAATTTAATAGTAGAATGTAGATTTTCTCGGCCGGTATCCATATGAGTTGTGGGTTTCCGGGATGATGGCCCAGGTCTGTTGGAAATTCTTCCAAACGTTTCGTCAACAACTGCGGTTGACATCCTCAGTGGTGTAGTCCGAGTTAGAAGAAAAAGTACATCACATCACTGCACTTCACTTCTGCACTTTTCGACTTCAGTCTCGCTCGAGAAGTATCAAATATTAGCCTAAAATTGACGTACGCTTAGAGAACTATTTATAATACATAAAAAATATACTACTCATCATTAGCCACAAAAAAGTTCACGGGGTGATATGTTTTTTGTCAAATTAGTCAATCAAAACACGGGTAGAATCGAAAAATGATGGACATTCGTATCATTATCATTAATCCATTGTCCAACTAAATAGTTTTATAATCAATGTTGATTATTTAATATCTATAAGTATATATTTGTTTTATGTTGGTATATATTGACACTTCATATAGATTTGGTTAAACGAAAATTTAATAGTAGAATGTAGATTTTCTCGGCCGGTATCCATATGAGTTGTGGGTTTCCGGGATGATGGCCCAGGTCTGTTGGAAATTCTTCCAAACGTTTCGTCAACAACTGCGGTTGACATCCTCAGTGGTGTAGTCCGAGTTAGAAGAAAAAGTACATCACATCACTGCACTTCACTTCTGCACTTTTCGACTTCAGTCTCGCTCGAGAAGTCGAAAAGTGCAGAAGTGAAGTGCAGTGATGTGATGTACTTTTTCTTCTAACACGGACTACACCACTGAGGATGTCAACCGCAGTTGTTGACGAAACGTTTGGAAGAATTTCCAACAGACCTGGGCCATCATCCCGGAAACCCACAACTCAAACGAAAATTTATTATTCAGACAGAAGTCATAAATTGATTTTATTAATCTAACGTCGTATTGGTGCCTATAGACGCCTACCCCTACAGACTGCGCAAACACTCTTGTAGAAGACTGTTCCATATGATTTTCTTCACATATCAGATGGCCAACTTTGCAGTTAAAGCATGCTTCAAATTTGTTCTATGAGATGGATAGCAATAATTTTTTATATATAACCAAATAGATCTCCGTTCGGTGGGAGTGGACTGCGTCACCCTGGGCCAGTACATGCAGCCCACGGCTCGTCATCTCAAGGTTTTCGAGTACGTCACCCCAGCCAAGTTCCAGCAGTGGGAGGCTCGCGGGAACGAGTTGGGCTTCTTGTACACCGCCAGTGGCCCTCTTGTGAGGTCCTCGTATCGAGCCGGAGAGTTCTTCATCGCCAGCCTCCTCAAGCAAAGAAAGGCGAACACAATGTGAAAGGAACTACGCTTAATTCAATTAATCGAATCATGTAAATAGTCTAGGTTTTTCGTGGTTTTCTTATTCTTATTTATGTAGCTGAGCGACCGAGCTGGGCTCGGTGGACTTAAGAACGTCACACAATTGCTTTGTAATTGACGCCGGTTAACACAATTATTGCATTGTTACTATTGGATGTAAACGGAGCATAATAGCGCCATCTCACAAAATTTTTAGGTAACAATTGATTATCATCCATCGGCAACAATACAAGATTACGTTACCACAAACGAGATGGCGCTTTAATAGTTATAATAAAACCTTTTTGTGTAAAATTGCGTTTTTACGAGAAATCGAGCTATGTAGGTAGACTTAAAAAGCAAAACCTCATATATACAAAATTTGATCTAAATAGTTAGGGACGTTTTCGAGATAATTTATTTATAAATATATATATACAAGAATTACTCGTTTAAAGTTATTACATTCGTATATTTAGTTATAGTATAATTTACTCATTTCTTGCACCAAATTGTAGTTTGAAAAGCGCTTTGTGAGCAAGTAAAATCTATCAAAGCAAATCCATCTCTCTATCAAACATATTTGGCCTTTATGAGTTTCAGCTAGCATTATGGATATTGGCAAAAAAATATGTTAAGTTTCCTGTGTGATTATTCTATTGCATACTTTTTACAGTTAGTTTGACCGACTGTAAAATATATTGGATTTATCCCCAAGACGCCAAGCGTAATCTATAATGCATGAATTACATAGAGGAACGCAAGTTAATGTAGATATTTTTTTATTAAAATGCTCCATACGACAGATTGATCCATCGCCTATAAACACAAGAACACTCTGAAGGAGAACTGAATGAACTATGTCACTGAAAAACAGCATGATAAGGGGTTACGTTTGCTATGATGTTACGTTGCCACTATCAACATTTTTTTACTTGTTCAAAGCTGTTAAAAACTTACTAATTTTTTTTAAAATGTGCAATATTTTAAAATTAAGCATCCTTTTTAATTTTTTACGTAATACTTACGTGGCATATTTTATATTAGGTACCTTGTTGTATGTATATAAATGAAACGAAAAACGATTGGTCTCGAAAGAAAAACTCTCATTTTGTAAATAAAGGATAACGTCAAATATTTATTTAATTTCTTTTTTTAATTTTCATCTCTATGCCAATGAATGCTACTATACTAAACAGCAAAACTTTTAAACTAACTTGAATAAGAAGCATTAAAAAGTAATAAAATAAATGCAAAAATAGCAATTTTTTCAGACTCTTGAAGGTAAAAAAAATATTATGCTTTATATGTATATTTTGTCTTTAGAAAAAATGCGATAGTAAAATGTATTAGAGGTAATTTGTGGAATCTGTTGATTAGGTTATATAATATTGTTTAAAAATTGTTTGCGACTTAGTGTTCTTTTTGTCGTTACTAATACATGTTTTTAAAGCTAAAATAGCTGAACCATGTTAAAAGTTCCCATATTAAAAGTCATCACATTTTATCAGGTTTTTTTTTTAAATCTAATTTGTAAATAATTGTACTTCGCATTTTATTAACTCTTATCTCTTATCTCGTCTCATAAATTATATACAAAAGATATAAATGTCCCATACTAATGCTGTTTGCTAAAAACGTATAAATTATTATATGTTTCGCAACTACATTCGATTTACTATAAATTGGTTATAATTGAAGGATATATTTAAATTGTTATTGTCGGTGATTGCAATACATATTTACGTAACATTTCAAACGAGGACTAGGATTGTTATATAAGAAAATAATAAGTATGTATATACAGGAAGTTAACTGACTTACTAGACAAGTGTGCGACAGTCATCATTTTATAAGAAAATAATAATAATATAAATAATAAGTTCCGATAGTCGGTCGTATCGGTGAACGATTTTATAGCGAAGAGCCTCGACCAACACCTCCAGAGGCTCTCACTAGATTGCTGGATCAAGGCACGGATGCCTACAGAAGGCGGTACTTGTTGATACGGCACGTGTTGTCAGGAGATTCCTCACTCTGCAGCCCCTAACCATCGGTAGCTTGGGCCTTGCCCTGCCGCCAGCGGAATAAGTTTTTTTTATAATAATTATTATATATGTACGTGAGTGACATCGCAGTATTATTTAAAAAAATGGTGTTCTGAGAATTGTTCTCACAAAAACAACAAATTGGTGTAGTGGCTCATTTAATAAATACATTACTTTTTAGATAAAAGGTTAGCGGGCAGGCTGACGATCCACTTAAAAGTCTGGCTGGCGTCTATTAACACAAGCGACGGCATAGGTGCTGCAAGTACGCTGCTGACTTTAGTAGGACAAAGTCAGCAGCGTACTTGCTATTTTACGGTGGCGTTTTAGGCGGAAGTGCTTACCGCCGCCAGCCGGTCCGACCGCTTTATGACTGAAACGTAGTCTTACGATTTGTATTCAAATCAAATATATTTTTAAATTTTTTTGTCCAAATATTTGCTTAAATTACACTTTATTTTCTATAAAGATTGTCGCAAAAGCAACCTTATTTTCTCCCAAAACCGCTACAATCTTAAACTCGATGTGCTACAGAAAAGCAAACTGCAGTAAGACGACGGTGTAAGTGGCGGTCAGAGACATGAGTCCGATCGGCAGTCGGTGCAACTCGAACATGTTGAACACCGACAAAGGCTTCATTTGCACCGAAATTACGCGAATTATGTTCTTGAAGCCCCTGCGGGTGTGGCCTGAAACAAAAGAGGGTTTATGTAGTAAATAACTTTTAACCCTTTTTCTTAGTTGCTAAAACATTTATTCAATCCATGCTCATATATTTAATTTTTATTTTTAGATGATTCCTAGGGCACAGTATTTTTTACCGATGAAAAATGTCTCACTGATAACGTGTATGCAAAATTTCAGTATGATCAGTTGAGTAGTTAGGCGTGAAAGACTAACACACAGACTCACTATTGACGATATTAGTTAGGATTGTACCATTTCATGTCGTCGCCTTTTAAGGCTCCACATATTGAGAAACTAAGTAAAAGGCTTATCTCTGTGGCTTATGCAGTTAAGCAGATTCGACGCGTAATGGATGTCGAAACAGCTAGGATTGTCTATTTTAGTTGCTTTCACAGTGTAATGTGTTATGGGATCCTTTTAGAGCCATCTACCAACTAGATCCGCAGTCGTCCCCCAGAGAAAAGTTCAAAGAAATTAAGATTTTAACTGTTACATGTCAGTATATTTATGAAAATTTAATTTATGCGCATTTAAAAAAAATGTGATGTACACAAAATAAATACTAGGTTTAAAAATGATTTAGATTTACATAAGACGCGACTCCACAAGATAAGTAATTCTTTTATGGGTCAGTGTATACTGTTTTACAATAAACTGCCCGAGATGACCGGAGCTTTACCTATAAATAAAGCTATATTGCTATAAAGCTAATGTTATAAAAGCTATAAAGCTAATGTTTAGTATTGTTTACTTTGATTTTGTTGTATTAAGTTTACCTAATTGTTGTAATTTTATATTTTAAAAAACATGACAAAAAGAATAGTATCCTGAATTCCTTTCGGAGTTTCTTCTCAGGATCGTCATCTTGGCTTTTTTCCGAAATTTGTAATGAGTTTCTTGGAGAAACCTAATTGATAAATAAATATTTTGATTTTGAGACATCCGAAAGTAATAAACCTGGATTAAAGATCGCTTCCTTTTAATTTAATGTATTCAATATCGTCTATTTTTTCGTGTGCGACGACTGCGTTGATATAATATAGTAAGATAATTCATGTCCATTCCATTGTTGTCGAAATTAAAGATGATATTGCGAGAATCACTTCCGACAACATCCTGCAATGCAACTGCAAAATGCCGTTCCTGCAAAACTTCCCCACCGTGTGAACGGGCTCTTAATTAAAAAAAAAATCAGATTCAATAAAATTACACAGCATTCTTGTTAACCTGACGAGCGTTTATTATGGTTGTGGTTTGTGTAAATATAGGGTACAGGATGTGCACGACTAGGTACATCATGAGTCTATCTGGATATCCAGAGTTCACTCAAGACTTTACGGGTACAGACCATTCGGATAAGTTTGAAGAGCTCGAATACAGCGTTGCTTCGTTTCATCCACCGCTATGTACAGGTAGTTGACGCTGGTCCCGAGGATTATCAGTCGCACCACCAATTTTATAACGAGACCGTTCAGTTGCAAGAAAATGTACCATTTTATATCCTGAAATTACATCTCTATTAATTGATGCAGATACATTTTTATTCTACACGTTCAAAATAAGCTATCAAAGATTTCAAGATCGTCGTGGTCAAGATATCGTAATGCGAAGTGGGACTTTGGATGACGGTAACTTTCGATGACGATCTTGAGCATTAGTCTCGTAGGATGTTCAGCGAAATTAATGAATCTAGAGCTAATTGAGTACCTATTGAGTTCTGAACGACCTAATTCTTGGCTTCTGAGGAACCGTGATCTTTCACGGATTGCTTAAGTATATGAAAACTCCGCTCAAAGAAAAGTAAGAAGAAGGCGGACGATTGGCAAGGTCCGCCTTCTTACTTTACTTTACGATTACCTTCTGTTTATCCCCAGACTTGTGTTCCTATGTGACTATTCCTGCCATCAAGTGAAGCCTATGGATACTAAATATAGAGGATTTTATTTTTATTAAAGATGGGTTTGCTCTTGACCAGCATCTACCCATTTAGGAAGGATGAGGTCGACGATGGAGCGAGCTCACCCAGAAGATGCCTATTCACTCGAACCTTGAAAAGATTTGGGTTATATGAGCTCGAAAATACAGACGCCGGCAGGGAGTTCCAATCCTTAGCAGTGCGCATCACAAAAGTTGTTTTAAAGCGCTTGGTCCGAATTAGAGGGATTTCGACAAGGTGAGGATGGTAACCAGCCGTACGTCTGCATGTCCGATAGAAGAAAGTGGAAGGCGGTATGATCTCATGCAGCTCTCGAGCACACTCTCCGAAGTACATCTTATAGAATAAACACAGACAGGCAACTTTGTGTCGATGTTTCAGGCTTTGCAGCTTAGTTCTTATTAGTGTATCGTCGCCAATGAGCCTCCTAGCTCTGCGATCCACCGAGTCGATTGCGGCAAGTTGGTATTTTGCTGAGCCATCCCAAAGGTCACCTTTCGGATGGCTCAGCAATACTCCATGCAAGATCGGACTTGTGCCTTGTAAAAAGAGAGGAGCTGTCCAGGTGTGAAGCATCGCTTCACTCTATTTAGGATGCCAAACTTTTTGGCCGCTGTTTGGGCTTTGGACTCGATAGAAGTACCGAAGTTGAGATTTGAGCACAACCTCATGCCAAGAAACTCAGATCATAAACAGCTTATAGAGCATTTACGTATATAATATTTTAATCATAGGTATATGTCTGATGAATTGTGTTTTTATTAATTGAAATTTTTAAATTGTGTGAAGTTGAAATCCTCTTGTGTCAATTTTCTTATTACTGTTAAAATAAGGTTTAGTCTATCTAAAGAGACCTTGTCCATAATCTGGATACCTAATCCAATAGTAGGGTCTGCAGATGAACAATGGTACATCGTTCCGTCAGCACTTAATAAATGATAACTTATTCTTGTACTTTTTATGACAATGTGGAGAATCTTAGCGAACGGCTTAATTTATAAAATATGACAAATTGAATTTAGAAAATAAGTAATATTTACTTTTCCTCCAGCTATGTACTCTTCTACGGCCATGAGTAGATTGCAAAACGCTTGGAATGATATGAATAGCAACTGAAATTATATAAAAACAGTGTTTTAAACTATTGCGAACTTAAAACTAGGGGAGATTATGCGCGGGTCAGTAAGCGTCCCTATTTTATCCCTATTTTATAACGTCCCTATTTTATAAAATTCTTATAAAGAAATACAAAAGAAAATAGGTAGGTAGGTAAGTTAGGTTCTGCTGCTACTGATTAGACTGAGATCTGCTGCTTGGGACAAATAGAGAATTAAATGAATGCTATTAACAACAAGTAATATCAATATATTAAATTAGGAGTAAGGTCACCCAGTTACGACAATTAATATATATATGTATATATATATATATATATCGGTTTTTATTAATGAAAAGAGGGATAAACGGGGAATGTTCATATATATAAAAATTGCACCCCGGGCGAAGCCGGGGGCGGGTCGCTAGTATTATATAAAAGCTGACTGACACATAATAAGTGATATAATTGTTCTCCCAGGAGTGCCGGGGGAGTTCCTCTTTATAGCCGGTCGTAGAGGGGGTTCTTTAGTGAGCGCCAGAGAAATCCCTAATGTTCAGTATACTGACCTGGTAAAAAGTCGGTGATGAGATCTCGGAAACCGTAAGGGCTAGGAGGGGAGGGTTTGGGTTATATGATAGAGGGCCATCGGGGGTTACCACATCGCGACCAAAAAAGAGACGCGGGCGGAATTTAGTTAATATTTACATAGTTAATGAAAAGAAAATGGAACAAATGTTGCCAATAAAAATGGTTAATATTGCTCAACTCATCACAGAATATTTATTTGAATAAAGAAGGGTGCTTAACCATGACCAAATTATTTGTGCGATTCGAGCCAGTCATATTAAAGCTTTATTTATTTACTTATAACAATTTTGAAACAATTAGTTAAAATATTTTCGTGGTAATCTATTGATAACATTTATTCTAGGGTGATTATTTTACATATTGAGCACCGAATCTATGAAGCTCTTCCTCATAGCGTCATTATTCCAAAGAGGCGGTAATTGTAATTAATTGTAAATACATACCAAAGGACTGAATGTTTCTTCTATGATTCGAAAGGCGTTTACTACACATTTGTAAGCGACAAACATCCTTCGAAATGTATCTGATTCGTCAGTCGATTTTGAGTAATTCCCGTTTCGATATAGCGAAGTGTGTTCCACTATTACCTGATTTATGTAACGCACTCTTCCAACGAGAAAGTAAATGAAACACAGGAACAGAAGAATTTCAAAGTCGTCGGTTACAAATTCCAATAACATCGGTATAACAATCAAGTACTTGATAAAAGATTCGTTGTAGAAAAAGATGAAAGGCGTTAAACTCAATAAGGTGTGAGTTCCGACAGTGAAGATGCAAGCGTACAAACTGAACTTATGTAATCGCTCATATCTTTTCTCCTTTCCGACGAATTTTAAATTACGATCTAAAAATTGAAGAAACAAAAATATTTTTCTATTTTTCTCTGTATACACAAAATTATTGACTATAATCGTACAGAACACTACGCTTATCGACGAACACAGAAGGCCTAGGTATAGAATAATCTGCAAATCAGACTTCTTGTCTACTTTGCTTATAAATATACGAATTCCCTGCAAATTATAGCATATAATGCAGTTATATAGAACCAAAGAGAATCCATATATCTTTTGACACAAAGTTGGAGGTGTGACTGATTTATTTTTAAAATTTATTCTTGCCGATCCTAAAACGGTTTGAACGTAGTAAAATGGTTTAAATATCTTTAGAAAATCGTCCTCCAATAGGCCGTCACTTAATATTTCCAAAGAACGCATTTCGAGTGCGTAATTACGAATAGAAGTTCCCCTTAACACTGCGGCAAAATAACTAAGATTTTGATATATACCTACGGTAAGTAAATGTAGATACTCGTATTTAACATTGATTATCAAAAGTGTCTTACTTTCGTAGTAATTTAATTAATTTACAAGGTCTCTTCAATATTATTTACACAATACGAAAATAACTTTCGGTGACATTAATTTTCATATTAAACATGAAAATGTTTACACAAAAAAGAAAAAAGAACCGAACAAAAAAAGGGTAAATGGGCATTTACTAGGTAAGCGTGGCCCACCTTCGGCCACATCAGGTGAGATAGTGGTCAAGCGCTACCTCGATTTCATAAAAAAAAAAGAATGATGTGAAATTCACTAGGTATATTCGTCTCGGCCTCGAGAATAAGTTTCCTTGCGCATTGGATTTTTTTTTTATTATGTTAAGGTCGTCACTCCACAAGTGTTAACTCCACAAGTGTTTCAAGTACTGCGCTGCCAACCCTGTGGTCGGATTAAGGATAAAGTGATTAGGAAAGGGATAGGGCAATGGGTTTCTGACATCCCTTACTCATGGGGTGATCTCCATGGTGATCGTGATCTGATAGAGCCCATATGTGGGATTTCTACTCACTAAAAAACCACGGTGTTTCCTCGCGCCGTCTATGGGTCAAGGATCGTTGTGACATGCAACCTTAATATTCAGGTAGTAAGTTAATACAACATTTATTGATTCTGAGGCGGTACGAAGTTCACCGGGTCAGCTAGTTTAAATATTTACAGAGTCTGTATTTTTATTATTTCAGTTTCCATTTAATAGCTTGCTTTGCATTGTATAGTCCAATGAGACAACGTATGATATATCTTGTTTTAGTATAATTTAGTAATTTTATAGATTTCCACTTTTAATAGAAAGAAAGAAGATAGAAACGATTTATTTGGCAACGATATTTAACTAAATATATTAAAAGCGGTCGCAGGAGCCATTCGTTATGTTTCATAATAAAACTAAGGAAACTAATGAACTATATCTGTGTTGTTTGATGTGTAATACATATTTAGGGGCATTAGATGTGTTGGATTCTGTGTTTGTTACCTAATTTCGGACTTCGAACTATGAAGTATATCGGGTTGAGGATTTGTTCAGTTTCAGTCTAAAGACGAGGTAGCCAATCAAATAGATAGGTACCTAACCTCCTCCTGAACTCTCGCAAAGTGCAATAGGGGATCGGACAGTAATCAGATTAAAATCTAAAATGTACTTAGAAAGGAAATATATAATTTTTTACGATTATTTATCGAATAATAATTTAATATAAATCATTTAAATACTTTTAAATGAAAAAATAAAATTTTATTATTTACAATATTTTTAATCTATACTGAAACACCAATCACAGTGCGTGACGTCATTTGTGGGCAATCATTGTCTTATGCAAATGCAGCTGTTTTGTTATGATATGACCACAAATGACGTTACGCGCTCTCAGATGAACTATCGTGGCGTTTTGGCGGCATTTTCAAACAAACAATATTAAAACATGATTTTGAGCCGTTTAAGTAGGCTATAAATAAATAAAATAGTATTTTTTATATGAATAAATATCCATGAAGATTAATTTAAAACACTTTCTGAAAATTTGTCCGATCCCCTATTTATAATCTCACGGTTCAAGCAAATGTCTTAACTGCTGGGATTGATTTGCGAAAATTGGGATAATCCATGAACGATGAACAGATGTGGATATTCTAAGAATATACAGATGTCTCACACTTAGCAATTACAATTCAATATTACATTTTCTAGCATTAATATTTTGGTAACAGCGACATCTATTCACATTTCTGCTGAAGATTTAAATGACGTCACGTAAATAATATGTTAAAATAAGTTAAACAGATTTATTTGAAATTGAATTTTGAATTTACAATCGAATTTGTATTGAGAATTACATTTTGGTTTTCATTGAAGGTGATACTTTCTTGTCATCACACTTTGTTTAGGTACTGCGGTGGTACTCTAGACTTTAGAGGAAGGTAAATTGAAGTAGGACGACGGTATAAGTGGCCGTCAGGGAGATAAGTCCCATCGGCAGCTGATGCAAGTAGAACATGTTGTACACCGATAAAGGCTTCATTTGCACAGATATTATACGAATTATGTTCTTGATACTCCTACGAGTGTACCCTGAAATAATATTTAAATTAGAATCCTGCACACTTAAATTTAAATAGTGGTAGGGCACACTGCGTTTCGCAGTCATTTGGGCAGCCCACCTGGCGGCAGTGACCACCTTCTTACAGAAGACCACCGTGAAATAACAGCATATACGTGCTGTTGTGTTTCGGTGAGTGAGTAAGGGATGCCAGAGCCCATTTCCTTATCCCCTCCTAATCCCTTATCCTTAATCCTACTGTAGTCGGCAGCGCACTTGCAGCACCTGTAGCGTTGCTTGTGTTATAGGCGACGGTATCCACCTACCAACAAGTGGACCGTCAGCCTGACTGTCGACATAACATTAAAAAAAAAAATTTCACTTCCGAAGAACTATGATACCTGGTAACATTCTGTAGATATTTTGAAGTTATTGTATTGCTTACGCGTCAATGTTAGTGCTAGTCAATGTTAGTCATTCACACTTAAATATTATAAAGTCAATTCTTCACGCCAATAAGGGACTCATTAAGAATCGGGGATTGGACTCTGGAATCCTTTAGTCATGTCCCAACGAAACATAATATAATATTAGAGTGACAAAGCACTTTGAACCTTGAAATAACAGCATAAAATATGTAATAAATGCTAGCGCACAGAAGGATCCCTCTTTAATAAAAATCAGGTTTAGGTATAAAATATACACCTACACTGGCCAAAGCCATCGCCTGCAAGCAAAATTGAAACTTATGGACCACGAGCTAGGTACAAATTTTGTCAATCATTTCCTCTCGTGCGATAACTCGGAAAATGCTTGTGAAGTTTTTCAAGTTCATGTTATCAACTAAAGTATAATTCACCACTTTATAGCCAGCTGACTTTTTTCTCTTCGAGATATTAGGTTAACTATAATTTGATAGATATTTCAATCGGGAGGAAAAGACTAAAATTTTTTTTTACTTGTATGAGAGAGTACCGTTGCTTGACCCACCCACGGAGCCGCACAACTCTCACAAGCATTTTACGAGTTATAGTCTGAAAGGAACTGTTGCTGCCTTGCGTCTCAGTTTTATGGGTTGTCATGTCAATTTAGTCTGGAGAGTTTTTTGTACTGTAAGGTATGCAGTTAGCAATGAAGAATGAAGGACACTTGAACTGTTAATGTCTTTTATTTACACCACCCGGCTAGAAGTGGATAACATATGGCTAACAAAATCCTTACAAGAGAGGATAACATATGATAGGCGCGAAAACTGCGGGTAATAGCCGAGTCAGAGCCGGCATTGTCCGGCGCGGACAAACCCTTTCAGAACGTGAAATGGAAAGCCCGCGAGAGAGTAAGCTCGAGCGGACATTGGTAGAGATCGCGGCTTCCGCGGCGCGTGCGCAGACGCGGGCCGCGCGGCGCGGGAAACTATACCGGCCTTGCACGTACGGGACGTACGCCACTCTTGGGCGCGCCATTGGCTAATACGCGGGGAAACTGAGGCCCGAGGGGAGGCTGAGTGCCGTGTTAAAAAAGTGTTTATCGATCTTTACACAATGAATATACACGTACAAGTATATTCAGAATCAACATTACTCGATTGATGGCTGTTGTTTGATCAACAGGTTTAATTTACTTGGCAACATTTTAAAAATTTTTATTTTCCAATTCCAATTATCGTTTGTGCTACTTATTATTTTGTTTAAATCTTATTTTTAAATAATCAATTAGTTTAACAAATGAAAAAGTTAGACTTTTGATAGTTACAAACCGTTCGTATAAGTTTCAAGCGCCAGGGGGCAGAATTGCCTCGTTTCAGCCACGGCTATATAGAAGTAGTTGATGCTGGTGCCGAGGACGATTAGACGAATGATCAATTTTATAACGAGACCATTCAGTTGAAAGAACTGGAACCAGTCTATGTTCTGGAATTTAAAAAGAAAAGTAATTTCTTAGCTCAATGGTGATCAAGGTGAGGGAATTCAGAAGAGCATTGGTGATGTCACACATCACCCTTAATAGAAAATGATAGGCTCTATCATTTTCTATGATACTTGCACATTATGTATATTGTTAGTTTATATTTTAATTTTAATTTTAATTTTCTACAATGTAATATAATTTAAAAAGCTATGGACACAATGAAGTCTGAAATAAAGTTATTATTATTATTATTATTGGTACATTACTCGGTAGACGCTATAGAGGTTATTTTACGTGCATTTCTTTAATCGTGTGCTATAATTTCACTGCGTGCATTCTGTGAGCAGATGAAACGTAGTAAGTCGAAAATAATCTGTTTCCAAGTTTATCAAATTCCTATAATTTAAAATAGAATTTCCTAATAAGTGTAATTATACATATTATATATCATATCTATAAAAACGTAGATCTTCTAAGTTATATACAATATATTACAATAGGCTCGACAGACGTCTTATCTGAACGTTGCCTTTCCTGTTATTAGAAATTTCAACGATCGCCACACACAAAATTGTCCAGCCGTTTAGTAGCTCAGTTATATACAAACTTACAAAATAATTATATATATGTATATAAATATATTTACTTTTCCTTGCTCAATATACTCTTGTACAAGCATTAGAAGATTACAAAACGCATGGAATGATATGAACAGCAGCTGAAATTGAAAGAAAATATGAATGAGAACCAAGTGGAATCCAAATATACTGCTGACCATGACGAAAGGGTCAGAGTTCCAACTATCTCTTACCGCGCTATAAGCCTCTAACCAGTATATTCATAAGCCTCTAATATTGTATAATGACAAATAATTGTAATATTATTTAATAATAATAATATAATTCTAATATTGTATTGTATAATGACGAGCCCGTTGGATGAGTGGTTAGGGTGCTTGCCTTAACGCTCTGTTCTAAGGTTCCCGGGTTCGATTCCCGACAGAGTCAACTTTGAAAAATAAACTTTTCAAATTTGGCTCTGGTCTGGATCTGGAAAGTAGTGGCAGGGTATACTGGGCTTTGCAGTCATTTGGGCAGCCCGTCTGCCCCTTAACACGGCAGTAACCAGTAACCACCCCCTTACAGAAGACTACCGTGAAATAACAGCACGTGTGCTGTTGTGTTTCGATAAGTGAGTAAGGGATGCCACAGAGCCCATTTCCATATCCCCCTCCTAACCCCATATCCTTAATCTTGCTGTAGTCGGCAGCGCACTTGCAGCAGCATTTGGCGTTGCTTGTTAACACAAGCGACGTTAGGCGTTAGACGTTGCGTTGTTAGGCGACGGTAGCCACCTACCATCAAGTGGACTGTCAGCCTGTCTGCCGATTTTAAAATAAAAATAAAAAATAAAATAAAATAAATAATAAAAAGTGTAAAATAATTGTATAAATGGATCATTTTGTTGATAACATTGTAATAATAGTGATAAAATTAAAGTGTTTCACTCGGCTGTAAGATCAATTACTTAGTTACAAGTACAATTTAAGTAAAATATCAATTTATATTATTACTTAATGTAGCTTGTTCATAATATAATAATGTATTTCTCACAAATATATTTTTTAATTTTTTTTATTACTTTAGTCGTATATTTTATTTATTGTGGTCTTGGACGGGTATACATGGATTCAAAGTGAGGTCCCAACAGAAGATCAGTGCTGTGTGCCTTATTAGCATAGCAGACATAGCATATGCTGAGTTTGGCGCCGATTTGAGTCTAATTGCTGAGTTGCACTCAGCAATTACACCCTCGCACTATTAGCACCAACGCTCGCTTTCACTCGTGCGTAAAAATATCTGTTGTAATAATCGTTCACTTACCTACTCACTTACCACTTGCATATTTTATCAATCTACTGTTACAATCTATTATTATCATTTAAAAAACAAAACCTACCCATAGGCTGAACGTTTCTTTGATTAATCGGAAAGCGTTAATCACACATCTATATGCCATGTATATCCTTCGAAATGTGTCTGAATCTTTTGTCGGATTTAATTGTTTTCCTTCGGGATACAACGCGACATATCTTACAATTACCTCGTTTATGTAACGTACTCTTCCTGTTAGAAAATAAATGAAATACAGGAAGAGAAAAGTTTCGAAGTCTTCAACGGATAAGGCTAGTAAAAGTGGACAAGTGACCAGAATTTGAAACAAAGGCAATTTGTGGTTGATATAGAGGAATGGACCCAAACTCATGGTGGTATGTATAAAAACAATGAAAGAACAAGTGTACAAACTAAACGTGTACAATCGTTTGTAACTTCCCTCCTTTCCGACAAACTTTAAGTTGCGGTCTAAGCATTGCAAGTTCACAAATAACTTGACATTCTTTTCTGTATACACAAAATTATTGACTATTATAACGCAGACAAACACACTGATCGCTGTGTAGAAAAGCCCTAGGTATAGATTAACTTGCAAATCCGATTTCTTGTCTAAGTTAACAATGAAAACACGATGGCTCTGCAAGTGATAGCATGTCAGGCAGCAGGAAACAACTAGTATAAAACCGTATATCTTTTGATAGACCGTCGGTGGAGTGAGATAATTTAGTTTGAAATTAATTCTGGCCGATCCTAAAATCGTTTGAATGTAATAAAAAGGTTTAATTGATTTAATGAAGTCGTCCTCCAATGAATCGACACTTTTTTTCGTGGCACACATTACTAGTGCGTATTTATACAAGTTCTCGTAACACTGTACATCGATAGAATGATTATGGAGAGTGCTTTGTAATTTACTTAGGCAGGTACTTTGGATTAATTTATTCGAACCAAATCAATTTTTATATTCTTAATTACGATTACTACAGCCCTGCCTCACGGTTTCGCCTGCGTGCAAATTAAAAAATTCTGCTTTAAATCTGCCTATAAATTTCTGCTTTAAATATTTTTTATTGGAATGACTGGCAGACAGAATGAATATCTATTTGAGTGTAGGTGAGACGCTCTCTCTGTCTCGGGGGAGCCAACTTTGGAGATGAATTTTCATGGCATTGGTCTGGATCTGGCGAGTGGTTTGAGCAGACAGAAGACCACAGTTAAATAAGAACAAAGGGCTTTGCCGACCCTCATAGGATAACTGTTAAGTGACAAGAAGCGAATAAGGTGAGCCCACGCTTTTGCATTTCTTACAAAAATTTCATGTTTGTAAGGTTTTTATGTTTTACACTATTTAATTTTGAGATAGTTAAGCTTTTGAGAGGTCTCAACTGAGCTTTCCTTTTTTTCTTCTCAATCCAATTTCATTAAATAGTCGTGTCGATTGTTTTGTAAGTAGACCACGCGTCAGAATCGCTATTACCTACTCAGTTTTCGCTTAGTGTTCTTTTGACTGTTTTTTCTTTTTTCGGTTCATAAGGGTCATGTGATGTGAAATAGCTACGAAATGCACAACAAAATTAAGCTTTATTATATCAGTAGAGAATTGCCCCCGCTTCATAAGGGTGCAGTTATTTTTCTTCAAATTATTATTTTTCTTCTCATTTATCGCTTTTTCCATTAGTGAACCTCAATATTGCGTGGTTTAGAATAGAAATATTAATATATACATAAAATATAGAATGGTTGAATATCAAAATCAGACGTATAAAAGTTCATTGAAAGATAGTTATACTGATTACATTTGATTCTAGACCTTTCAGGGCTCTACTTTTTAGGGTCAGTGAAAAGTAATGTTCTATGCGGACAAAATCAATTTAGCTAAGTGAAATATTGTATTTAAAAAAAATTTAAAAAAAATCAATTAGAATGAATGAAAATTAGGCAACAATCGCAAACGAATTGTTGCAAATTGTTGTTTTGAAATTTTCATTTGCCAATCCTTATTATATAAGGCTTTGTTCTATATACTTGTTAAATATATTAAACAATATTGAACTTTTACTGAAAGGCATTCAATAAGTCACAACACTACCTTACTATCTGAAGAAGGATTTTGCTGGCGTGCTCCTCACACACACGCAGACACACACATATCTTTTTCTTTTTAATGACTTTATTGTTTAATTTTTAAATTGTATCTCTTGTTAAATTATGGCCTTTACGATTCAAGCTATGCTTAGTGTAAAGGTCACCCAATAACTATATCTGTAAACTGAAAAAAATAATAAAAAAAGTTGAAAAAAAATAAAATAAACAAGTGACGCGGTCGAAGTAGCGGACAAAACATAGTAAGTAATGATTCGATTCGAATCCCACCCATCAAATATGCCGCGCGATGCATCGCACAAATGCAAACAAGTCCCGTGTAAACCTTCGCAATGCGTATTTTATTGTTATTCCCTAAATTGCTTCGGTGCTTTGCTCGCATATATGAACCACACTGTCACTAAGCCTCCGAAAGCACAACATTCGCGCATATAGCACTAAGTTAATATAACAATTAAATCTTATTGGTCCCTATTCAAAATACATTATAGTTGCATACAATTCGGTTCATTTTAGTATACTGAAATTCTGCGTTTTGCAGTCCATTTAAAGCTGTAATCGCTCACAGAAGACCACAGCGAAATAACAGCAAGCGTGCTGTTGTGTTTCGGTGCTTAAACGTGAGAAACAACACGTGTTTTGTTTTAGCTTGTTGTTAAAATTGAGTGTAAAGTGAAAATATTAAAGGGCGCAATCCCGTGAAATATTTAGTGACGGCGAACGACGTGAATCCAACTCGGACTGAAAGCGGTTCCAAATTCAAAACTGGAAGCGCTTGCTGCGAGAATACTGAATACCGAATGATGCACGAGTACAAAATGTTAACAAAATCGGTATTGCGAACTGCTTATGAATTATATTTATAATATGATTATCACAGCCCGAGGTTTCGATTGTCTCGTAATAAAAGATCTTAAATATCACGTTGACTTTGAAAGAGAACGCAGAGCGTTGACTCGCAGATTTTCTTGTTGCACAGATCAAGTTAAAATTACCCCCCCTAGGTGGGCTGACCTTGTCGTGGTGGGGGGGCTTACCCTTGGCAATCCAGCGGGTCGCAGGGGTCGGTGCTTGTTACCCGCATCGGCCTTTGCTCGTCCCGCCGGATTGGTTTAGGGGACAAAGAAGGCCCACACGACGTGGGCTCCGAGCGGGCTCCGTTCAACGGAGCTCGCATGACTCCGAATTACTTGACATTGGCGGACAATGGCCATTTTTAAAAATGAGCCAAATCGCCATTTTTTATAAAAAGAAGAAGAAGAAGTTAAAATTACTTTATTTAAAGTAATTCAATGGGCGCTGATGGGGTTGTCTGAAATGTTTGCCGAAGCAAGAACTGTCGGGTTTCATGCAAATATCAGAAAGAAAACGGCGTCATCATAAAAACTGTTTCTGAGAGATATATGTAACTCTTTAATTTTTAAACATTTTATGAATATTCTAACATAATAAGTTTTTCGACATATGTAAATGAAATAATAACAATGGATCATGTTATCTGATAAATAAATAAATAGATAAATAGATAACCGCTTAGATATTAAGAGATCTCTTTAGATATAAACATATCTGATGAGATAAAAAAAGGTTTTTTGAATGCTTATAAACTTAAACGCAATAAAAACCATAGTATATTAAACCATGTTATAAACTATTTAGATTATTTAAGTACTCACTGTAATTGTAATAATGTAGTTAACGTAAGTGAGAGTAATAAATAAATAAATAAATAGTATTTATTTGGCTTATAGTCTATTTATAAACACCATTCATTTGTTTTCGCATACATAGAATCTAAACTATAATAAAAACCTACTTGAGATCTGTAAATAAAGAAAGATATAAATATATTTTTTTAATATTTTAATAAGGAAATTGAAAAAAAAAAAAAAAAAAACTACAGTGCAGAACGAGGACCATCGAATCCGGTTTTGGATAATTAATACTTGATTTGCATATTTGTGAATAAACTTATTCAGAAAAGTCAGTGAAGTTATTTCGAAGAACTATTGTAATTTTAAAATGATTCTAATTTTGTTTTAGCTCTTAAATATCCAAATAATAATTCAAAGTTATCTTAGAACGAAAGATTTAAAAAGTGTTTGGTATTTTGAAAGAAACAAAAAAGGAAAAGAGAAAAAGCTTCGAAGTGCACTATGTAGTTAGCAGTAACTTGTTGGGGCGCATAATTTAACAGAGCACTGAAATCTATTTTAAAATATAGTACGCTTTTATTTTTGGTAAATTCCGCGAGTAGCTCTGGGGAGAGAAAGCTAATTTCAATTTCATTTAGTTCTGGCGCGAGTCCATGCAGCGAGCATAGATCAAGCCACTCCCTTCTTAAACAAATCTTGTAGAAACAAAAAACTTATTAAATAAAAACTTATATTATTAAAATATATGTATAAAAAAATCTGTTATTAAATAAAAATGTAAATATTGTAATAATCAAAGACATATACAAGAAATTAAAGAAATTAACATAATATAATAATCTCTATATATAAAAATGAATTCCTATTTCCCTTGCTCACGGCATCACGCGTGAACGGGTAGACCGATTTTAATTCGGTTTTCACTAATGGAAAGAGGGATAAACGGGGAATGTTCATATATTCATATTAAAGCAATCGTCGCCTTGTACAATGCTTTAGTAAGGAGTCAATTAGAATGTAACGCAGTCATTTGGGCTCCACATGAAACTAAATATAGTCTCATGTTGGAGAGGGTTCAGAATAAATTTGTACGTTATTTATATATGCAAAAGTACGGGGTATATCCATTTTATCCATTGATGTATCCAACGTTATTTATCTTGGGTATGGTGGGATACAACGAGCTAAGGGTCAGGAGGGATCTCGCACTTGCCTCGTATGTATTTAAGATAATGAGAGGGAAGATACACAATGCTAGTATACTGGAACTGGTTGGGTTGTGTGTTCCGGACGGGTACGTGGGGCGCAGGCGGCGGCCGCAGCTACTGGCTGTGCCGCGCGCGCGCACTAACCTACTAGCCAAGGCGCCACTGACGCGCGCGCTCCGCACTCTCAATCTTATCGCCAATGAAACTGATATATTCTGTACTCTGAGTGAATTCTCAAGGATAGCTTTGTTTATTTTATGTTATAAAAGTGTAGTTAAGTAAGGATATAATGCAGATATTATTGTTTATACAAATAAGCTACGCTATTGTATTGGGTACAAAACCTGTAAAAATAGTCGTAAGTTTTTGGAAATAAATAAAAATAAAAAAATAAAAATAAATATATAAAAATTGCACCGCGGGCGAAGCCGGGGGCGGGCCGCTAGTTTTATATAAAGATTATATTTGTTAATACACATCAAATAAGACACATAAAATAGACATTCTCTTTAGTCTTGTATCTATTAATACAATAGCCAAATTACTGCCTTGGTATCTGTAATAATCCTATGTAAATATTAAAATGCGCCTTCAAACTTAGACATTCTTCTATTGAACAGTAAATCTATTTGCATTTGGGCTTTTCAGGCAGTACACGGGATAGGGATTGACATACCTAGACAAAAAAATTTCCACGTTTGTGGAAAATCTTGTAGAAACAAAAAACAATTCATTTTTTTTAAATTCATTGATCCAAAATTCTTATAAACAAACATACTAGTATAACTTATTTCATCATATCGATGGTCCATTATAAGCTTTGAATGCATGCATTCTTCAATAACATTATGTTTAAGTTGCCAATGTCTATTCTACATGATACTAATTCTGATTTCTCTTCTGTTGGGAAAATAGGTATAAGATATATGAAAATATTTAATATATATTAAATATTATTAATATAAAATTTATATTAATATTATAAAGAGGTAAAATTTGTATGTTCGACTCATCCGATTTAAAAAAATCTTTCACTAATAATTAAAATAGGTTTTCAGGACGGTCTCGGCTTCAGCTTTCAAAAAATAAAGATGCAACACTTAGCAAAGTATAATATCAGGCATCAATGTATACTGTGCCTTATATTGCTTTACATATTTTGTCAGGCGTTATATGTTTATTTCCTCGACGCGGACGAAGTCCCGGGCACCAGCTAGTTAGTCATATTTTTTTAAGGCGTTAACATTTTTATTTTTTAGATGATCCTTCGGGAACAGTCGGTTCTTCTGAATGAAAGCTCCTTTTCTGTATCCCTAGCAACGTGTTTATGAAAAATTTAATTTTATTATGTACCAGCTAAGCCCGCAATTTTGTACGCGTGGTGTTCGGTATAGTGCGTAACTTTTTTTTTTGTAAACCTATTGAAATGAAACAAACACTAAATGTTACGGGTAGCTTGCTACAATACAACAGTGAAAACCGCATTCAAATCGGGTAAGCTGTTTCAGATATTAGCGTCACAAACAGACAAAAATTCCAAAAAATATATTTTTGACCTCGGTAACATAAATAACGTGTACAAATTGTTTTTTTTTAATTTTTTTTTTATTATAAATGTACAGACAGCTCGATTACGATTTTATTATATGTATAGAAATAGATATAGAAAATATAGATATGACCCAAATATGCAATATTAACAACATATACCCAAGTATACAATGTACACAGTTGAGATTTTATGTTACCTAAGTATATCTTCTCTATATATAAAAATGAATCCCTTGGTCACGGCATCACGCGTGAACGGGTAGACCGATTTTAATTCGGTTTTCACTAATGGAAAGAGGGTTAAAGGAGGAATGTTCATATATATAAAAATTGCACCCCGGGCGAAGCCGGGAGCGGGTCGATAGTTGATTATATTAATTGGTTGACTCAAAATCAAGTAAAATAAAACTTTTCATACTCAACTTTGAGTTAACGAGCACAGAAATGTGTATCGATGGAGGCGTCTGTTTTAATATCCTAATCTAAGGCAGGAAAGTGCAGAGGAGTCGTAGCGCGGAACTCTCGGGAGCGTTTGGGTTCCGTAGGCAGGCAGATTACGCCCTGTCTGAGCCCCAATACGCAATTCCATTCGTTGCAAGAGGATTTCGCATTTTTATCGGGGCCTCTACAAGATTGTTCTAACTTTCTCTTGTTCATAGTAAAAACTGATGAACTCATCTCGCTAGTCATTGTGAAGTTTATTTATAGAAATCTCATATTTTTTATCTCAACAGCACACTCGCCTTTCATCTTCGTCGTTGTCCGTTCGTGGATTTTAATTTTATCCGAAGATAAATTTTGTCTAGACATGTCAATCCCTATCCCGTGTACTGCCTGAAAAGCCCAAATGCAAATAGATTTACTGTTCAATAGAAGAATGTCTAAGTTTGAAGGCGCATTTTAATATTTACATAGGATTATTACAGATACCAAGGCAGTAATTTGGCTATTGTATTAATAGATACAAGACTAAAGAGAATGTCTATTTTATGTGTCTTATTTGATGTGTATTAACAAATATAATCTTTATATAAAACTAGCGACCCGCCCCTGGCTTCGCCCGCGGTGCATTTTTATATATACATGAACATTCCCCGTTTATCCCTCTTTCCATTAGTGAACACCGAATAAAATAAAATAAAAATAAAATAAATCTTTATTTGCGCGAACACATGTTTACAGGATTTTAATTTGTATACAGCAGTTACAGTACAAAGTGTGTTCTACCCGCCAAGGGCATGCAAATATTTGTGTTTAATTGTTGGTAAACTAATATATTAATAAAGGAATTAATGTTTCTTATTATAAAATTGTTTAACATCATAATAACAACAATCTAATAACCATTTTGTTAATGGTTATTAGATTGCTAATAACCGAATTAAAATCGGTCTACCCGTTCACGCGTGATGCAGTGAGCAAGGGAAATAGGAATTCATTTTTATATATAGAGATTATTATATTATGTTAATTTCTTTAATTTCTTGTATATGTATTTGATTATTACAATATTTACATTTTTATTTAATAACAGATTTTTTTATACATATATTTTAATAATATAAGTTTTTATTTAATGATTTAGAGTGTGTTTAAATCTGTGTCCAAATATGAGCAAATTATATTTCGATACTAACCATTTGACTGATGAGCTAACCAATTGGACTGAATAGAATTTTGACTATTTATAGAAAAAAAAAATATAGATTACGCTACATTTAACTTGGGTTTCGTTGGCAAGGTTTTTATCATGCATTGTCATAATGCAAGAGGTGATCAATGTATTCTATATCTCTTTGCTATATCTCGTGATATAGCAAAGATAATTTAGCCTGCTTTAGGATCACCATCAAATAATATAAAGAGTTTTTCGAGTTTTTAAAATATTTTGTTGCGGAATAGATCCTTCTGTAGGTATCTGAGTACTTTAGTAGTGGCAGGGCACACTGCGTTTCGCAGTCTTTTGGGCAGCTAATACAGCTACTGCCGTCTGGGGGCAGTAACCACCCTCTTACAGAAAACCACCGTGAAATAACAGCACGTGTGCTGTTGTGTTTCGGTGAGTGAGTAAGGGATTTCAGTGCCCATTTCCTTATCCCCTCCCAATCCCTTATCCTTAATCCTACTGTAGTCGGCAGCGCACTTGCAGCAACTTTGGCGTTGCTTGTGTTATAGACGACGGTAGGTAGCCACGTACCATCAAGTGGACCGTCAGCATGTCTGCCGACCTTAACATAAAAAAGAGATGTTTGAGTTAAATTAGACGTAGAATTATTTTACTACGTAAAAACACGATAATAATAAAATAATCGCCCACTTTACAAGAAAAAAAAAAGAGATAGCAACAAAACATAAGTAACGGGCCATTTTGTATATTTGCATAACAATTTCTTATTGAGGCGACGCCAGCCCCTAATGATAAAAAATCCACTTATTTGTAACCGTTTTCTTTTTAAATTATCATATTAATTATAATTAAAAAAATACTCAAATCATCTGCAGGGTATATGAAAGGGGACTAAGTTACTAAGTTGGGGTCTAATATCAATGTTGTAACCGTGCGATTTGCTTAATAATCAATATTTTAAATAGCTAATTCTTAAGATAAATTTGAATTATACTTTATTTAATTTTTAAACAGATATTTCCGAGATTTGCAAGTAGCGACTCCCCCTCAGCAGTCCCGTTAATTCAGTGCGGGACTCTTTTAACCCACACATAGAAGCTATTCACTCACACATAGTTTTTTTTTATCTGACAGTGTTCATCTTTTACATACTAAAATCAATGATTATATTAGTAATATTTTTTAATACTTCACTCATGAAGCAAATAATCTGCACATCATACTTAACTTTGCCTGTATCTGCTATTGGTTAATTCCAGTACTCAAAGATAATAGATAAATTATTGCTTTTCTTAAACAAAAAAGACATTTTCTACTGAACAACCAAACGAGTAAGCCATGTGGTTTTACCAAAGGTACGAACTGCATGTGGCAAAATAATTGCATATAAAAGAGGCGAAATCTTTTGGAGAATTTAGGTCCAAACTGTTGAAACATGTTACGTGTTTGAATGGTCTGTTTCGATGATAGTAATCAAGAATACTATTGTTCAATTTTATTTTTTATATTTTAAATATTATTGTTTTCTCTGTTCAAATGTTTCGTAACCTAATTATAAGTTGTAATGAGAATAAAGAAAATCTAGTAGGAAATTAGAAATATGCACTAATTCAGGGCATGATCAATTTCAGAGCAAAATTTTAATCAAATTAAGTGGTTGTTTAAACACCAAACGTTCACAAACGTTCTCATTAATACATTTTACTAACAGTGATTGATATAAAAATAAGTACATATGTTGAACCAGCAAGTATTACTACTAATTTTATTTTCCTAAAGTAGCGGTAACTAAATAAAATTGTTCGTATAAACAAACTCCAAACATTCAAACCAGTCAGCATATATTGTAGCTACTGATTTTAGTATAATGTGCAAGCACCTTTATCTGAATCGTCTCGTTAGAACTTGATTAGAGACACCACAATACACAAACCTCGGTAATTCTACCGAACTTCTGATTATATCGTCTGCTGGGGGTAAACTTTTTAAATGAATGTCGGCCGAATTAGCAATATTAGAAATAACGCCGCAGGCCTGCGCTCCTAACGTTGCGGGATATAGATATAGCTATATTTTTTAAATTACACTTCGTGTTTGTTCTTCGTCTGATGGCAGGGACGAACTACCTACGAATTACAGCACTTGTGCTGTTGTATTTAGGTGTTTGTATAAAAGATACCTCATACTCATATTGTTTTTTCTTCTATTATATTTGACAGCGATTTGTATCATTGTCGGGCGATTGTGAGGCGATCAACCCTTACAAACAAAACTTACATACCAACTTAACCTAAGCAACTCTAATGAGAATGCCGAGTAAAGTAAATGTTTTAATTTTAAATGTTTAAATGTCAATATATATATATTTATAACTAACACACAGAAACACAACTAAAGTATATAATACATAGAATTTCCCTCGTATTTACTTAATCCTTGGCACATGGCCTAACAATGGCTATGCAATCACAAATGCATTAGTATCCACTTGAGTCCAGTTATAGAAGTGGCTACCCAATACGCGAACTCATCCCGGATTCGAATCCACGTTTCGAGAGACTCGTATAGGTATTTGCAAATAGAAAACTTTGCAAAATTTACATTATTTATAATAATATTTTTAATGTTAAATAATTTGCTTTATTTATATTTGGAATGCAGACAGAAATAATTATTACCTATAGTTAAGAAGTATAAAAATAACAATTATTCCAATGACATATCCACGGAGAGCTATTCTAATATATGTCCATATAAAAATAAAATCCCAAACGAGCCATGTTTGTACATTAAAGATTAAAAAAAAAAACAATTTGTACACGTTGTACTTATGTTAGCGAACTCAAAAAAATATTTTTAGAATTTTTGTTCGTTTGTCTGTGCGTTTGTGCACGCTAATCTCAGAAACGGCTTAACCGAATTGAATGCGGTTTTCATGATATATTGTAACAAGTTTCTCATAACATTTAGTGTTTATTTCATTCCAATCGGATTACAAAAAGAAGTTACGCGCTACACCGAATACCACGCGTACGAAGTTGCGGGCTCAGCTAGTACAAAATAAAAACAAGAGATAATTAAATAATACAATAAAAGACCTGTTAAATCGTTGGCTTACTGAAGATTATTTTAATCTGGCATTTATAGTCTCAGTTCATAAATTACGTTAAGGATTGAATGTATTAATAGCCATTTCACAAAATCACGCTGCGCAAGTGTAGGTAAAGGCGCAGTACTAGTCAGTGCGCACGAATGCATCGGAATATAACTAAATAATGTAGTATTGTAAATTAAAAAACTATATTTTTTTATTAGTATTCTGATTGGGCAAGATTCCAATTTCATTTGGGACATGTTTTCATTGGAAATAACGTTCAGTATAATTGTAAAATGTCAAGGTAAAATCGTAGAAATTTATACCTCATATCTATTTTTTTTTTTTGTGTTCTAAACTAGGTATCAAAAATCTGTTTTATTATGTGTCAATGAATTTATATTTGTGACCAATGGGTATTTTTTTTCAGTTTAATTTAATAATTTTAACGGTACAAAAACTTCTCTGAACTTACCTCTGCGCGTGTTTTTGACAAAATTAGCCGTAGCATTTTGGCTACTACTCAAAAAATAGAATAATATTTCAAAATCTGTTTTATTAAATGTCAATACGAAGAATTAAGCTATTTGAAACAATACTTCAATATCATATATTTCTTTTATAGGTTGGAAAATTTAACACTCGAAATTGTATAAATCAAGCGAATTATGTAAAATGGCTCTTAACAAACGTTTAACTCTTTTTTTCTCGTTTAGCTCTGAAAGTGCTTATTTGTGCAGGATATAGACTGCACAAAATCGAATTTTGTGCACAAGTGCATTAACGTATCTACTCAGAAATCTATCTTTTTTTTTACTATAGATGGGTTTGCTCTTGACCAGCATCTATCCATGTAGGAAGGATGAGGCCGAAGATGGAGAGAGCTCACCCAGAAGATGCCTATTCACTCGAACCTTGAAAAGATTTGGGTTATATGAGCTCGGAAATACAGACGCCGGCAGGGAGTTCCAATCCTTAGCAGTGCGCATCACAAAAGATGCTTTAAAACGCTTGGTCTGAATTAGAGGGATTTCGACAAGGTGAGGATGGTAACCAGCCGTACGTCTGCATGTCCGATAGAAGAAAGGGGAAGGCGGTATGATCTCATGCAGCTCTCGAGCAATTCTCCGAAGTACATCTTATAGAATACACACAGACAGGCAACTTTGCGTCTATGTGCCAGGCTCTCATCTATCTATATTAAGGGCTTCACAAATGACATTTACAATAGAACTCGCTGGCGGCGGAGACAATTCAACAGGCCTAGAAATTGTGTTTTTTTGTTTTTACCATTAGAAAAATACACAAAAAAAATATTAATACAATTTTTTAAACTGACATTAACTTATTAATAGGTACAGGACTCATATGCGCGCAATAAGTCGTTTTCGAGAGAATTTTCAATAAAAGTCAAATTCTTCTTTTGTTCTAACTTTTTTGTGGAGTTTCTATTACTATAACGAAAATTCTAATTAATACAATTGCTTCTTCACATGTTTAAGTATAATTTTTTTTTTCAAAGCATTTCTTGTAACATCTTCATTAAACAATGGATATTTTTAGTATCCATTGCGTTTGTTTCCACTTAAGGCGTTTGTCTCCACTTAAGGCAAAGAAAATGAGCCATACAGCCAAATACAATAAGAAGTTCATAGATAGAATTTGTTATTTTATAATATTTACTTAAATTTATTTGCCTTTTGTGTTTTTTAAGACATAAAAGATATTAAAATTTAAATTCAAGTACGTGAGGTTATTTAATTAATTTAAGAAAATTATTATTACAAAATTAATTTAATAGTAGGCTGTATAGGTCTGCAGCCTAAGCCAATGTCATAAGATGTCAATGTCAATGTTAAAGAAATGTTATGTTATACTACCTACTGTTTTATTTCCTCGCAATCGAAGTGAAAAGCAGGGTTTATAACTCGTCCACAAAACCATTCGTTTGTGCACTTGTTGTAAAATCTACTATAGTATTGAAGTGTGATACGTATTTCCGTCTCATTTAACTTAAGAAGAAGTTGTAGGTTGCAAGTAGAGGCACCTAAACAAAAGATAAATCGCACTCGTAACGGTAGAGTGCTTAATCAAGACTAATATCTCTACGCCATCATTTAAAGGGGTGATGCAGACTCTTTGAACTTTGATTAAGTTTCGTATTAACGCTACTAGTAATGGCTTGCATCAGCCCAAGCAACACAAGATGTATTATGTCTGAGTTTAAGAACAGATAACAGTTTCTACGACTGACAAATTGAGATAAACACTTGTCCACATTATCTCGAAGAATTTGCCCTGAATTTTGTCATTGATGGATTTTATGCTATGGTTTATTTATTACTAAGGGGTTTATAGACAGACACCCTTTCACTCGCCCTTTAATTTGCTATAGGTGCTTATAGTATATAGTATAATATTTTCGCACTATAGGCCTAGAAAGACTACATTACAATAGTGTAAAAAAACAGAAATTAAAACAAAATGAAAAAATAATAATTGGAAAATGAGAATTGAAAACATTAAAAACAATTTTATACAATTATGTAGCTCCAATTGTTTTTCGATTTAAAACGACTTCGGTGGAAATTTAGAAATAATTTTAAACATTAATTCTTCATAATAAAATTTCTAAATAACCTTCTCCTTCAGCATAATACTACTATGAATTTTGAATTCAAATAATTTGAATTTGAAAATAATAATTGAAAGACTTTCGTAATAAGTACCTACCTATGTCATCGATCTTCATGAAGCAGTATCAATAGAAAAACCTTCAAAATTGCTCTTTTAATAGGGAATATGCGTTTAATTCAAAAAGGTTTAAATATTTTTTTATCAACATTTTTACTTTAGAATTATGTCTATGAAAATATTTGTTAATATTTCTTTCTCGTTAAAAAATAATTATTAAAAAGTGCAAAAAAAATTGCGGGAAATTCAAAATACTTGAAATGGTCAGTTCGAATGTGATGTCAAAGTCTATGAAATGTTAAATTTTTAACATTTGATTGTATTGTAGACTGTGACGTCACGACATGCGCGCCAAAAGGGCGGGTGGTTAAGGTACATTTTTTTGTTACTAAATTTCTGTTTTTTGGCGCTGAATATTTTTTACGGTTAAATAACGATATAAATAGGTTATGAAAATATTTTAAAAAAATGTGCATATTTCCTATTGATATCAGTCTTAACTAAACCGTTTAAAGGAACTTAACTTTCAAAGTTGTTGTAATTCAGATGTTTACAATTTTAGAATTTTTTTAATCTGTTTTCCTACAACCCCACCAGTCTGAAAAACTGTACACGACTATCAGGCTTACCAAGAAGTTAATAAAAGCCTACAATCTGCTAATATTATAGTATGCTCTTACTGAAGGTAGTAGGTACTAATTGTCAATGAATTTTCATAATCCTTTCATTAAATAACACAACAATAGAGTAGGTTTTTTTTTAAAAGTTAGCCTAGGTATAGATGTTATGGGTTTCGCCCTATCGATTCTACATTTTAGGGTTCTCCGATTGTGAAATCATAGGATAATTAATATCCTAATTTTTTATTTGAATCAAAGCGCTTATTTCTTTGTTCAATTTGTCATTTGAAAGTGAGAATTAGTATTTTTATTGGTTTTCCCTGTAAATAAACCCGATGATAGTCCGTTTTTAATTAGCCACAGCTTCTGGTATCGCGACGGGAGACGCAAAATTTAAATATCTGTCAGCGGCGATAAAATTAAAAAGTAATAAAAATGCAAACGAACCAAGTTTCGAACGGAATGTCGAGAAACGATCGCTATAAAACATTCAACAACTTAGATTACAAACCCTTTAGGGTACATATTCTCAGACATTACTCAAATTATAGAGGTACACTACTTAGCGTATTCGACTTGTCTATTTTTATGTATACGAGAACTTTTTAAATAAGTACCGAGAGACATTTAAAATCTAAGTATAAGTCAAACTATAGATAGACGGTTTGTCGTCTATCCCCGCGCCCCTGTACCGCGCGGGCGAGAAGTCTATCTATAGTAGTGAAAAGTAGTGGTAGGGCACACTGCGTTTCGCAGTCATTTGGGCAGCCCGCCTGGCGGCAGTGACCACCCCCTTACAGAAGACCACCGTGAAATAACAGCATATACGTGCTGTTGTGTTTCGGTGAGTGAGTAAGGGATGCCAGAGCCCATTTCCTTATCCCCTCCTAATCCCTTGTCCTTAATCCTACTGTAGTCGGCAGCGCACTTGCAGCACCTGTAGCGTTGCTTGTGTTATAGGCGACAGTAGCCACCTACCATCAAGTGGACCGTCAGCCTGTCTGTCGACATAACATATAAAAAAAAATAGTAGTCTAACATACTGCTACTATGTACTAGCAAAATATTATAATTTGGATGTACAAAAGAAGTGAAACTCTTTATAAACACGTAAAGTTTGTCTGTGATATTGTCCCATACATCATTAGCTGTCAGTTATATTTTATGAGGTCGGATGAAGCCCCGCAGCAACCCCGACACTGCCCAATTTCAAGCTTCAATGCGCGCCATATATCCACTTATAAGTCGACCAGCTACGGGAGCGAATGTCCTGCATCACTTTTCACTGAACTGATTGCTTTTCAACTCGGTACAGTTATAAGCGTTACAGCATTTAAAAAAAAACAGAAGCTTTTAATGTGCTTCGTCGCTTCGATGTTATCGTTAGTTATTATTTGTGTAGAGGAGTTCGAGGTATACATTCGAGAATAATACATAATCAATTTACTACACTTTTATTTTGCTAAAACGATTAGTTCTTTTTGCTAGATGAGTCCGTTGGATGAGTGGTTAGGGCGCTTGCCTTTACGCTCTGTTCTAGGGTTTCCGGGTTCGATTCTCGGTATGGTCAACTTTGGATATTAACTTTTCAAAGTTGGCTCTGGAATGGATGATCTGGAAAGTAGTAGCAGGCCACACTGCGTTTCCCAGTCGTTTGCGCTGGCCGTCTGGCAACAGTACCCCCACTCCCTTACAGCAGACCACCGTGAAATAACAGCACGTGTGCTGTTGTGTGTCGGTGATTGAGTAAAGAATGCCAGAGCCCATTTCCCTAACCCTTCCCAATCCCTTATCCTTAATCCTATTGATGTAGTCAGCAGCGCACTTGCAGCACCTGTGGCGTTGTTTGTGTTTTACCTACTGTGAACATATTAATACTTTGAAAATGTAAATATCTATGTATGTCTATGTATCTATATATCTATGTACTATAGTACATAAAAGTATGACCAATAACGAACATTTGACGGAAATTTGAATTTGATGAGTACAACTTCGAGAAGAAGGTCAATCGGATGCTGCCCATCCGGAAGCTTCGAGATTTCTTCTAAAACAAAATTTTTCCCCCAGTGATGACAATTGGCGCTGAAAAGTAGTCTCTAACTATGGAGAGTGTTATGCTCGGGGTTACTCTGTGAGATCGAATCAGGATTGAAGAGATCAGTGGACAAAAGAAAGTTACGGACAAAACCCGGCGGATCAGTAAGTGGCGATCTCGACAGCCCGAGTACCATAGAGCGGCAGCAGCGTAGGACGTCCATCCACAAGGTGGACAGACGACCTGATAAGGGTCGCGGGTCGACGGTGGATCCTGGCTGCTTTTGACCTTCCCTATTGGAAAATTATAGAGTAGGCCTATGTGCTGCAGGACGTCTTAAAGTTGAGATGATGATCATGATGAACAACAATAAAGATTCAAGTAAAAAATAAATAAATAAATAAATAAATAAAATGGATATTTTAGTGAGTACTCCGTTTAGAGCTTGACCTTGACAGAGAATTAAATAATGTCTCAGATTTCAGTTCATCTAACTAGCGTTAATTGCATTTTCACCGAAAATTGTTGTCGTGTTTGAACTATGATTATAGCTTCAATCCCAGAGGAATGCAGGTACTATATATCTCTGATCCCAGACTTTCCTCCCTGTTTATTGTTAGAATTAATTTTAATTATTATCAAGCCATATACTCAGTAAATGCTCAATGTTGGACATAGACTTTATGAGCCCCACGCATCAAAACTGGTGCTGCTCATCAATGTCAATGTTCAAAAGCGGTAAAACGAACACATATTTAAAGCACAGAATTAATTTAATCCCATTTAAATATCCATAGATGTTTCCTATCCCAGATTGCCCTGCAAATGGGTCCCAAAACAGTGATAAAACTAACCGAAATCTGGATATAGCCGTAAGGTACTGCTAGCACAATAATCCGGTGTCGTAAATATACAACAAGCGTTTTACAGCGAACACTGGCCTCCCAACAACTCTATCCTTTATTTGCATATTATTCCTTTATTACACTCTCAGAATTCATATGCTAATGCGAAAGGCGAAATTTTCGATCCCTGCGGAACTCTTCGGAGCGGTATTCGGATGTGGCCCTAAAGATTTCGACACGTTTTATCATCTTGCATTTGAATACGTTTACATCGTTTGACGTATCGTGAAATTCTTATAAACCTTCCCATCACAAAAATTTATTTCATGCATTTATCCTACGAATAGATAAATAAATGTGTATTCTTTGCTTCATTCTTGGCTAAATATCTAGTGCCAATGATCCAAAAATCCAAGCTTGGAGGTCAGCGGATATTCTTAGTTCGGTATATTTTTGTTGTGCAGTTATAAGCTTATAGTATCAACAAAAATATATTATTATGGGTACTCAAGATTCGTCTTTGATTTTACTGGGTTTGTAGCATTGTCTTTTGGTTTATCCACGCGGTCACGATGCTACTGGAATTAATTGTTCGATTGCACGCGGAAATTGAAGGTACAAATACCAATCGAAAACTCAAAGGGACGCGGATGACAGCTCGAACCAGAAATTTATTAAATACCTTTAGTTTTAAACAAAGCGAGCTCGGCCATATACAAAATGCACGTTTCTTTTATCTCCGTCGATCGACCGTTTCGCTCATACGAAGTCCAAACACGGTTTATTTTTCGAGCGGCGCCGAAGCCGATGTACTAAGAAATCGGGGCGCGTGCATGTTAATAATAAACTTTATGTGTATATGTATATGTAAAGTTTTCCTTATTTTGATTTATATGAGCGAATATTATTTATTTTTTTATGTTAAGATCGGCAGACAGGCTGACGGTCCACTTGATGGTAGGTGGCTACCGTGGCCTATAACACAAGCAACGCCAAAGCTGTTGCAAGTGCGGTGGCGACTACATAAGGGATTGGAAAAGGATAGGGATTGGAAATGGGCTCTAGCACACCTTACTACCCTTGCCGAAACACAAATCTATAAAGGTCTATAGTGGTCATCTATAAGGGTCATTACTGCTACCAGACGGACTGTTCAAATGACTTGAAACCCAGTGTACTCCGCTCGCATCCAGTGTGACTCGTCGACAGCATGACTTTATGAAAAATAACTGTTGTGAGCGATAGGCTCTGTACGCTCACGCCAAAATATTGTCTTCGGTACAGACTACAGTAGGATTGAGGATAAGGGATTAGGAGGGGAACACAACAGCACACGTGCTGTTATTTCATGGTGGTTTTCTGTAAGGGGGTGGTTACTGCCACCAGACAGGCTGCCCAAATGACTGCGAAACGCACTGTGCCCTGCCATTACTTTCCAAATCTAGACCAGAGCATACCAGAGCCAAATTTGAAAAGTTAATTTTTCAAAGTTGACCCTGCCGTAATTGAACCAGGGAACGCTAGAACAAAGCGTTAAGGCGAGCATCCTAACCACTCATCCACTCGTAGTGTAATCATTATTAACTCAAATGGTAAGTTATTGACTGGGCAATCAGTCTGGCTCCAATGACTACTTCTTTACCCTGCCAGAGTCAGCGGTGTACTTGCTTGTTTCCTGGTATTGCTTGCTAAGTGACGATATCCACCTACCATAAAATGGATAGTCAGGCTGTCTGTTACACTTTGTTACATGAAAGAAATAGTCCGGCCTAACGTCATGTGATATTTTTTACTTAATAGCACAATGTTGAACGACATCCATTTTGAACTGTTAGCATGCAGCAATTGGAAGTAGCATTTAATTTTTAATCCTACATGTAAATTGAAGGACGCAGCCAGTAAATACGATGTTGGATTAAAAGAGAACGGTTCATTTACCGTTTTTATAGCGTCGCGGCGCCGAAAGAGCTTATATCACTTCAATATTTCATGTTGCTGTTTATAACCTTATAGCATAACTGTTAGAGACGTTTATTTAGTCAACCTTTGACATTTGCACATATTTATTTCAGTTAAAATATATTAATGATGTCGTCAAACGAGAGAATAGTAGTGGCAGTAACTATCCTCTTAAAAAAGTCCACACTGATAATATAAAAGCATGTTTATCGGCGAGTGAGCGATGCCAGATCTCGTTCCATATCTCCTCTAGTCCCATATCCTACTAAGGCTTTGCTTGTGTTAATAGGCGACGATAGCCACCTACCGTTAAGTAGACTGTCAGCTTGCATACCTATGAGTACCTACATAACTTTAGATAAAAAAAGAATAAAAAATCCTAATAAAAATCATTTAAACAAACAGCTTCATTTAAAACTACTTATTAATTTTTTGTTTTAATCTATGTTACGCGGATAAAGTCGCGTGAAGCAGCTAGTAAAATATATTTTGGTGGTATTATTAAAAAAAATAATAGAATAATATTCTCAAATTGTTACGATTTCTCGCATTGATTAAGATTTTCAATAAAATTCAATAAAATATTTAAAGAGAAAAGGTCGCTTAAAGCAATCAATTTTTATAATGGTTTCTTTTATTTGTGTACCAAATATATAAAAAAGATAATTTCTAAATGTATCTTTTATATATAAAAAAGATACATTTAGAAACATTTATTGAAAAAAAAAAAAAAAAAAACCTATGCATAATGCAACTAGTTTTTCGTGATGATTTTCACAAGAGTATTAATTTCAAAGATAAACTATGTTTATTAACGGTTTCTTATAAAATCACACCACGTTCTGATGGTAATTATTATGACATAAAAGTGCATAAAAGCCACAAGCATCCATCGAATCAGCCACTCTTGGAATCCCAAGTGTACTTCTTGTACCCGTTATTTTTCGAAGTTATTTATATATGATTAATATAAAATGTAAAGTTAGAAATTGGCGTGGAGTAGGTACCTAGGTACCCACACGCGTCAATAGCGAACCGTAGTTGCTACTGTCAAGTGGAGGCTCTTGGGCTCCCAATGTTGGGTTGACCGCATTATGGGACTTTGATTAAAGGTAAAAAATCAAAACACCATCGAATATCTTCTATGGAATTCATCGAATTGATTTTTTTAAAGTAACATTTATTTGTAAATATGGATTTATTGTTTTAATTGCTTGTAATAATTAATTGTAGTGTTAATTACCCATATTCTCTATAATACTTAAAATGAATCTACTGTTTTAACATTAATTCGCTGTACAAGTATACAATCAACAAATATTCCGCCATTATTACTAAGTAGCAAGTCCATCAAACAAATTTATTACACGAATAGGTAATAGCTTTTTTATATTATGATATTTTACTAATTTTTTTAAATTGGAGGACTAATTTATTGTAGAAGTGTATGCATTAATAGAAGCATTAAAAGACTTTGTTGATGTTAGTGAAGAGTCATATTTTGTAAACATTGCTTTCAAAAGCATAAGTAATACCTCTAACATTTGTTACGATTTGTAACTAAATGTACTTACTTATAAGAACTTTATTTCAATTTCTTGAAAATTTTTCCTCATGTTCTCTGACCACGTTTCAGAATATTTATCTTTGTATTGGGTAATTTTAAATAAGGGAATACTTAAAAATATATACTGCTTAACACTCCAAGTAAAACTTTTAATTTAATAACATACTCGTAATATATGACATAATCTAGGTTCTATTAACATTACCAACATAGTTATAAGTTTATATTGTCGCTAACTTTTACTAACCAATGTCGTTTTATCGTTTTATGTGATGGAATGACGAATTATGATTTTTTTCGACAGATATGCTGACGGTTCGCTTGATGGTAGGTGGCTACCGTCGGCTATAACGCATGCAGCGCCACAAGTGAACAAACTCGCTGCCGACCATAGTAAGATTAGAGATCCCCTTACAGAAGAATTCATAATGTCAGAATTTTATAAAATGCTTTATAAAGCGATGTTAATTATTTGTTAGCAAACAAAATCGAAAAATAAATAGCAAATGTCGGGTGTGTTTTATCACATGGTAACTTTATTGTTTCTAGATATTCATTACAGAAGACCACCGTGAAATAACAGCTCGTGTGCTGTTGTGTTTCAGTGAGTGAGTAAGGGATGCCAGAGCCCATTTCCTATCCAATCCCCTATCCTTAATCGTACTGTAGTCGGCAGCGCACTTGCAGCACCTGTGGCGTTGCTTGTGTTATAGGCGACGGTAGCCAGCCTGTCTGAACCGTCAGCCTGTCTGCCAATCTTAACATTAAAAAAAAACTTTGTTTCTTCAGCGAATTTCAGAATTTTTGATCCTATCCATCAAAGAAACTCGAAGCGATTTTAAACTTGTGGATCAGTCCTGCCGTGAGAGGCCACGTTTCGGCACCATAAGTCATTGGTGACAGGATGCACTGATTATATAACTTGGTCTTCAGACATTGCGGCAGTGATGATGAGAACAGATGATGTAATTTCCCGAATGCAGCCCAAACCAGCTGAATTCTTCTGTCAACCTCCTTGTCAAAGTTGTTCCTACCTAACTGGATCGTTTATCCCAAATGGACGTAATCCCTCACAACGTTCTTGACGTTGTGAGGGTCACACCCTCTACCTACGGTACCAGGTAACAGTAAAAGGTTTAAAATATTTTTAGCCAATTCCTTTATGTAAAAATTGACAGACAGGCTACGGTTTCTTTATAGTTTGCAAGTGCCGATTTTTTTTTTTAATTAAAGATGGGTTTGCTCTTGACCAGCATCTATCCTTGTAGGAAAGATGAGGCCGACGATGGAGCGAGCTTACCCAGAAGATGCCTATTCACTTGAACCTTGAAAAGATTTGGGTTATATGATAAAGAATAAAGTATAACTAAATAGACCTCTAGCTTGGAGTCTGTCGACATTTGTATGAGAACAATGTTAAAAATGCAAACGAGGATGTATTTGGTGTTTCTCAAAATTTATTTTTAATTGCAAGTTACTTAAGTATTAGAGTGTGAACAATTTGAAAACATCGAGTGTAGTACCTAGTTACCTTGCAAACGAGACCAGTTCGTAATTGGTTGGAAATTCAGAAGGCTGGCTTCAGTCGAACCCGGGCGTCACAGTACCTATAATTTAATTTCTCTCTAAACTACCTTAAAAACTCGCCTTAAATGCATAAGTCATTTTTAAGAAACAGTTAAATCAGGATATCTAAATTCATTCGATATTGTTAAATAATAATAAATATGAAGGGAAATCTGTGTGCTGTAATATCCAGTAAGCTGATACAGTAAGGAATAAAATTGTCAAATTTAACACAAATCGATGTCTGTATCTGTCATTGACAAAATGCATAATGTCATATCAAAATATAGATAACATTGAAACTGCTAGATTCCAGAGGAATTTAGAATGATGCAAATTTCTCTACTTCTCATACACAATCCTTCTTTATCCTCCAACGGATAAACGAGAATCACAATGGGAAGAGCGCCATTAATGAAAACCACCATGGCGCCATGGTGGCCATGGTTATTATTTTATGTTTTGGACGATCCCTCGGGATCCTAACATTTTTCCAGGATGAAAAGTATTCTATTATGTTAATCCTGGTATTAAACTGTTAACTATTAACTGTGTTTCAAGTTTTATCCAAATTCGCTTAGCCGTTTTGGCGTGATCGTGTAACAAAACATTCAAACATCCAAACATACAAATTCGCGTTTATAATATTACTTAGCTGGTGCCCACGACTTCGGTCCGCGTTCAAATACTCGTATAATGCCTGACCCACATTGACGCCTGATATTATACTTTTGCCAAGCGTTGAATATTTATTTTTTGATAGCTGTCCATCCTAAAATTCTATTGGTGAAAGATTTTTTTAAATCCGACGAGCAGTTCGGACTATATACAAACAGGCATACAAACTTTATTTGAAAATTAGTGGTAGGGCACACTGCGTTTCGCAGTCATTTGGGCAGCCCGCCTGGCGGCAGTAACCACCACCTTACAGAATACCACCGTGAAATAACAGCATATACGTGCTGTTATGTTTCGGTGAGTGAGTAAGGGATGCCCGAGCCCATTTCCTTATCCCCTCCTAATCCCTTATCCAATCCTACTGTAGTCGGCAGCGCACTTGCAGCAGCTGTGGCGTTGCTCGTGTTATAGGCGACGGTAGCCACTTACCATCAAGTGGACCGTCAGCCTGTCTGTCGACCTTAATATAAAAAAATAATAATATAAAGTATGAAATAGCGAATAAGCCTTAAGTAAACCGCTTACTCAGGGTTCCCACTGTAGAAAGCCAGTAGCAGCAGTTCATATATGGCAGTCGAGCCAGCTTGCAATCGCGTATATATAAGCTATTTGAATTTTAAAAATAAGTTCGGTATTATCAGAAACTAACATAATCATGTCAATTAAGAAAACGAGGAGTATTTATCGCAGGTATTGTTACAACGAATCCAATGCAATTAGGATTGTTTTCAGATGAGTCGAGTAGATATAAAATTTGGTGATAACCGTTTACGAGACGGAGGAGAGAGGAGCGTCGTTTATCAAAGCCATTCGGAAGTTTAGCTATTAACCGTGCCGTCACACCAGCCCCCAACTTAACTTCTAACTTAACTAACCACTTGACGTGTTATAATTGATGCTATTAAATTAGTGGCCGATTTGTTATTATAGTTATTACGAATTTATTGTGTAATGTACAAGTTTGCAGTTTTCCCGCTGAAGCCTTAATTTTCGGAATTACAATACTTTACGACATTTTTTTATTTATTTTGCGAACAAGAAAGAGACAATAAAATAATAGCTGAAAGATCTTTTAGCTAGTGTTCCCCAGGGTTCGATTCTAGGACCGTTTTTGTTAATTATTTCAATATTTACTCCGTACTCTATATTTGATTTATCTGGATAACATTAAATAGTAACAAGTTATTTTCAAAGTATGTAAGTTACAGATTTCATTTTATAAGTTAGTTCTGCTTTATCGTAATGTGAATGTGCTTTTTCAATAAATTGAAAATATTTCTAGTACTAATTTCATTTTGTGACTATAGTCAATTCTTTTGCATTTAGTTCGGAATGCATATTTTATGAGGAAGGACAGGCAATAAACCTCATAGTTGCTCTTTTCAACAATTTGCTATTCAATAAAATTACATATACTTTATCTAAAAAAGTATTTTCCGATTTTTTAGTAATTATTGAATGGAAATTTTCTTAATTTCAAAATCCATTTTATTAAAGTACATATATTCCATTATTATCAATGATCTTTTGCCATTTTTCGGGCAGCTTCATAATTCCATCGGTGTAAAACTTCTGTGGCGAAAAACTTGGCGACATGGTTTTCGGCTGCTTTCTTGTTGCCCACTTTTTTCCATTAAGCATTTTTTTCCATTTTGCAGAGACGGAAACAAATGGTAGTCAGACGGTGCAATGTTTTTTTTGAGTAGCTCTTTTCAAAAGATTCTAAACTGTTTGGTGGTTGATGCCCAATGCGTCAGCGATGTCCTGGCAGCTTGCATGCCGGTCTCTCTCTATCATGTCCAAAATTTGGTCGGCTTTGTCAGTGAGAGGCCGGCCGGAGCGAGGCAAATATAATTTGTACTGGAAAAAGTAAAAATCTTGGATTTCAAGGTTAATGTAGCCAAAAATTACTTACCAAATAGTTTTGTAGAATGATTAATTTATGTAGGTGTATAAAAGCTTTTAAAATTTCTCTTAAGGTTCTAAAGTCCCTCGATAAAAGCAAGTATATATTTAAAGTTATGTAAAAATGATATTTTGTGCAAGAGGTTCTTTTAAAGAGCAGATTAAAAGATGATTTACACCCTCCGTCAGATAAATTGTCTAACACAATTGAATAAGCTGAACATTTCGCATTAAAAAAATGGGAGGGAAACCGATATAAAATTAAGTCAACAAGTTTCACCGAAAAATTATTCATAGAAAAAGATCGCGAGGTGGCAAGTGGTTGGGGGAAAGAGAGCTTCGGATAAGGGAAAAAGAAAGGAAAAACTTGGTAAACTGCCTTCATGAATTGGAAATGTAATTTGCCCCGGTATATATGTACACTCGCAATTGTTTCGCTTCAATTGTACCACAATATCCTTTTAAGCAGCAGTGATCAATAGCATTAATGCTTAGGTTATATCGATTGCAGCGCTTTTCACCAACTAGTTAGATGACATCATTTTGGTGTGAGTTGCATCGTGGCTTTCTTATGAAAATTGTAATAATTTAGAGGCCCAAGTAGTAAAACTTTGTGTCTCTAATCTTTAAGAGAATATTATAAATACATCCAGTCTGTAATCTTTCGATACCTTTATGTTTCGCGATTTAAGTTAGAGTTGACTTTTAAACGATGTGTTTTCCTACTGTGTGTTCCAGTGGCTGTGCTGTGCCACCGATTTTAGTGATAAATGCCTATAGCCCCCTTTAAACGTGTAGCTCTTTACGAGGAGTGGACAAGAAAGAAAATTGGACAGGTCTGAATTCTAAAGCGATAATAACGTTAGCTTTATGTGAGTCGCTTCTGTTAAGTGGGCATATGTTTGGCTTATCTTCTGATGATGATAATGTTACGATTATGAGAGGGAGGATAAATGTAGCAGGGTTTTTTTTGCACGGAAAACCTTCGCATTTAGATATGTCAGTGGTCTGCGGAAATTTATATACATATATAATAAAAGGGATGCCACTGTGGTCCAAATTCTTGGTGGTTGAGTCTCAAGCTTCTAAATATGGAAGAAAAAATAAAAAAATGTCTGCGTCTTCTTCCTACTACAGTCTTTCTTATAAACAGTGAAACAGTTATTTATTCATTAAGGTGGGAGACAAACGCTAAATACTAAAAATATCCATTGTTTAATGAAAATGTTACAAGAAATAGACAAGACAATTGCTTTGAAAATAATAGACAAGACAATAGGGTATTTTAGTCTATATGAAAAAAATCTAAAAGTATATTATTGAGATAGCTTAGGCAAAAAGCAGTCGGAAAATGTTAGTTTTAGTTCGTAAAATAACAAAATAAATTTTTAAATTAAATTCAAAGTTTTCAGAATTTTTAGTCTGTTCTTAAACACAATGAAATAGTAGCCGCCATGTTTACGTCATACGGTTGTGTAAACAAAAAAGTGTCAGTCAGTGTCATGTCAATTACCGGCGCATTTGTTTACACGGCCAACTGACGTCATGACCACAGAGCAAAATGGGGTCCAGCGTTTCCGTCAAATTACGCACGAAATTTGAAAATGTAAATTTTAAATGCATTTTTATTAAACTTATCGATTGAATAAAAATTTGATGTTTTTTTAGTGGTTCATTAGCACTACAGAATCTAATTGAGACACTTTTTAAAAATGGGTGTAATACCCTATTGGTTCTTCACATGTTTCTCAATAATATACTTTCAGATTTTTTTTCATATACTTAGACTATTGTATTAATTAGAATTTTCGTTAAAGTAATAGAAACTCCACACAAGAAGAATTTTACTTTTATTGAAAATTCTCCCGAAAACGGCTTATTGCGCGCATATAAATCCTGTACCTATTAATAAGTTAATGTCAGTTTAAAAAAATGTATTAATATTTTTTTTTGCGTTTTGTTCTAATGGTAAAAACAAAAAAACACAATTTCTAGGCCTGTTGAATTGTCTCCGTCGCCAGCGAGTTCTATTGTAAATGTCATTTGCCAAAGTGGAACCCTTAAATAGGTTTGAAATAAACACTTTTAAACGTAATATAGCCAAGATGATGATCCTGAGAAGAAACCCGGGCTTTTTAAATTTAATTTAACAACAAAAAACACAGTATACTGTTTTTATGAAAATGTTGATATGCATGATAATTTAGTCTATCGATTCTATCCGTTGCTGCATACCCCTGAGAATGGAGGACGTCTGTTCGCCGATAGATAAGTGCCTCTAAGGAGTTCGCCTCGACACGATACACTTCAGGACAAAAAAATAATTTTATACAAGGTTGTTTATACAAGGCTAGGCTACACTTTTTTTTGCGATATTACGCTAATATATTTCCGATAAATAATAATAACAAATTGATCACCAGAAGCGATCGAAGACCCGATTTTACTAAAACGAAAATGCTTAAGAAAAATCATGTCAACTGGAAATTTTAACAGACTAGTATAGTGAAATGTGACGTCATTTGGGACCGAGTGTTTTAAATAAATTTAATAACAATACTTGATTAAAAAATATGGGACTCCTATTGGACCACAAAAAACATCTTCTTTTATTATTAAATTTATTACAAAGTTTCTTGTTTTAAGCAAAAATAACACAGAAAAACACAAATATTGTTATATTAAATCTATCTTCGTAAATAGCAAGTATTTTTCAGTGAATTGTTCAGTGGGCTGTAAGTATTTTAGTTAAAAAAGTCTTTATATACCCTTCGGCCTTTTTACGTTTATAATTTAACTAATGGTTAATAAATTTAAGTTAATATTATTTTAACTTAAATTTCTGTTAAGGGAGATGCTTGTGCCGTATTAATATTGTAGAAAGAAAAAACTGGAAGTCAATAATTTGCACGTAAGTGTATACATATTCCTTGTCCTATGTAATTCTGTTTTTAATTAAAGTTAAAGTTGCCGTGAAAGAAGTTCCAGATGCAAATGGTGGCTGCTCACCTTCTTTTATTTTTAAAGGAACAGTGGCTAGACTTGGTTTAATATAAAACTAATGCTGATTATAAATAATTCCATTATAAACCTTGCAGTTAATTTTAAATTCTCATAGAATGCATATAACTTAATTTCACGAGGTTTTCGTCATGGGGGATGGAGATTTCGATGACCGTTGTGCTGCGTCGGGACCAACTGGTAAAAAGATCAGGCTAGAATGGCGATATTAGTCCTATCCATGATTATAAGACGGTCCCAGTAGAACGAGGCAGATACTTATTTATAATTTGGAACTCAGTAAAAATACCCGAAAATATTAAGTATGTCAATTCAGCGTACATGAGAATACTTTTTTTTTATTAAAGATGGGTTTGCTCTTGACCAGCAACTGTCCATGTAGGAAGGATGAGGCTGACGATGGAGCGAGCTCACCCAGAAGGTACCTATTTACTCGAACCTTGAAAAGATTTGGGTTATATGAACTCGGAAATACAGAAGCATTTCCGATAATTTTACTTATTGATGACTTCGTCAGCTGCTGTACAGACAAAACCTTCCTGTAAGAGTTCACTTAGCCAAACATTAGTTTACTGAAATATGCAAGTCTAAATCGGGTTCTGTGAGGGTTGCCCAGACACAGACACAGACAGTATTGCCCGTGCAATTCCCTGGTCTTTCAAACTTCCTTGAGGTTCTTGGTAGTACTGAAAGCTATTGTTTTTTTGTCATTTCTCTTTAGATAAAGAAGGCGAAGAGAGGTTTCGTAATCATGGTAAAACGCTCGCAGTTAAGGAAATGTCTTCTGAAACCATATTTTAATTATGGGAGTTTTTGTAATTTTGAAATTCACAGATTTTCCGAGGGATATACAGAATAATATCGGATCCTTCTGTCCAAGGTCTGTCTGGGTTTTGGCAAGGGAATCTTAAATGCCATTGCCAATCCAGCCGTTGTAGACATGCATCTTGTTGCCACCCAACAGAAAAGTTTTAAGTACTTTTAACAGGCGACATAAGAAGTAGTCCCTCACAACCTGTTTCATGTTAAAGAGTTGATTTCAAACAAATAAAATCCGAAACAAACCTTGTGTCTGACAAGATGAGTAATCCTTGAAGACAAGTTAGGTTCTCCTAATTATTCTAAGTAATGAATTAAGTAATTAGGTAACTAATTAGGTAAGTAATTAAATCACATTAGACAAATGGTGAAATAAGTATGCCTCATATATTTTCTCACAGACGAGAGTGCTCTGCAGAGTTCTTCTAAAAATTGTGAAGTAATTTTAGTTTTTGTACAAATACCGCATCTATTTTATAGTCTGATTTTTGTAAAACGGCAGATCAAAGACGGCTTTGAAGTGAGCACCTTTCATTAACGCGTGTATTGATGTTTACTTATCTTGTTAGCTGATTAAAACAGACGTTTAAATTGTTCAGCTCGAATAGTGTCATTCAACTTCCAACTTTATCCCGAGGCAATAAATGCTTTTTACATTGACCCATTTCGATGCATCCCTATCGAAGCTCAGACTTTGTGTGCGATAGGTAATGTTTACATAACACGTTTACCGGGATATTAGTAGCTACTGTGTATTTCTCGATTAGTTAATTAGGATTAAATATTAAAATTTAACAATTCAAAATAAAAGGCGGTTGTCAGAGGTTAATAAAAACCTAATACAGGATTTAATACTAAATTTTGTGTGAATTTATGTATTTCTTCACAGTAATTAATCCGAAAATGTCCCGAATTTAATTATTCCTAAGAAAAAAGAAATAATTACTAAAATTTTGCCAATTTCTTTTTGTTTTATTAAAAGAGCGGTAGGTGAAAATTGACTAAAACATTGGATTAAACCATAGGTAATGTAATATGTAGTTAATTATTAGAATAAAAGAAGATTTCACTTTATTTATACAAGCTTTATATCAATTAGTATTTCCATTATATTGTAGATTATTTCTTATCTAATACACACATGACATGACATCATTTCTATATATTCTGTATGCATATATATGTATTGTCACAGGACATGTTTTACACAAAAGCCACAGAACATTTACTTAATATCTATTACAGGTAACATGGTTAATTATGGTTACACCTATACTACCATAGAGTTTTTTAATAAATAGCAGAACCATGATGGAGCCTTCTACTAGGAAAGTATTCTGCAAAACGAAGTATTGGAAGTAGTTCTTGTGGAAAACTTTCCCCTTTTTTTTTTTGCTTTTTTTAATGTTAAGATGGTCAGATAGGGTGGAGGTCCACTTGATGGTAGGTGGCTACCGTCGCTTATAACACAAGCAACGCCACAGCTGCTGCAAGTGCGCTGCAGTAGTACAGTAGTACGATTAAGGATAAGGGATTAGGAAGGCATAGGGAAATGGGAAATGGGATTGGTAAGGTTCAAGTTTCTTTTTACATTAATCTTTATCCTTAATCCTACTGCAGTCGGCAGCGCACTTGCAGGAGCTTAGGCAATGCTTGTGTTATAGGCGACGGTAGCCACCTACCATCAAGTGGACCGTCAGCCTGTCTGCCGACCTTTACATAAAAAAAACATTTTGGTTGTTCACCTGAGTGAACTTTCAAAAAGTTTCCTGCGCAACATACTCGTACCATAAACAATTTTTTGAACGAATTTCATGAAATCTTTTCTATGTGTTTAAGTGAGCATGTTATTCTCGACGAAATAATAATAATGGCAGGTTATACTCTGTTTCGCAGTCATAAATTGTGTAGTCCTTCTGGACGCAGTTACTATCTTCTTAGAGACGCGCTTGCAGAACGTGTGGCGTTGCTTGTGTTAATAGGCGACGATTAGAACTTATCATCTAATGGACCGTCAGCTTGGCTGCCGATTTTTACATAAAAAAAGAATTAAAAAAAAGTGTTATTAACAGACATATCATCAGAGAAAATGTTCAAATAGAGTCCTCTGAGCAGACACTAAGAAAGATTATGGAACGCTATCTCTTAGAAACAATTTAATTAGAAGACTAACTTAATTTAAAACTACTTAAGCTTAAGCTTTTAGCTTTAAGCCTTAGATTTAAGCCTTAACAATATATATTTTTGGATGTTTTATTACGACAAAAAATACAATAAAATAATATGCTGCGGCTTTCTTCTACACTTCCTACACTTTGAAAAACTAAACATGTTTGACCGTTATTATACGTGTAACCGTTTTGAGTTCGAATTATTTTCCAACTAGACTTCTAGTACAGGGCGAGCGCATGCATTCAGACAACACATTAGAGAAATAGATATTATATAATTCCATGCCCCGTAATGTAACGACCAATAGAATTTCGTCGTGACCTTGATCGGACCAATTGGCGTTCAGTACCCCGCGCCCGCGCACCTCAGTTAGTTGCCAGAACAATTTGCATTGTGAATAAATAGGTATTAGCCGTCTAGTTGGATATTACGTCGATGTAGAGAGAGGATCGAGACGCTTGCATTAAGATGATGAATGGAAATACTGAAATGTCGGTTGCGAAAGTAGATTTATTTTGTCTAATAATGGCTATTATTACTTGTAAAGATTCCGGATTTTTTAAATACAAATATGGCGACGCCATTTTTACAAATACCTAAGTACAGATGAAAAACGAATATTTTAGCAGTTAGGGGCGAACATTTTCAGTGAGTTTGGATGGAAGCTATTCTGCATTGTACCTGGTTAAACCTAGGTCCGCGGCTACTGCCTATGGTATAACTCGGTAATCAGCCATTCCCATGCAAATTCGCTCGCTGAACCAACTATGGCTTTATATAAAGTGCGCTATTCACGTTAAGGTTAAATTCGGTGAAAACATAAAAAGAAATCTCTGAAAAGTATCTACCAAGGAAAATTTCATTAAATACATGCTTAGATGATTTTCGAATAACTATAAAACAACTTCGTGGCGCTAATGGTGAATCGTGGCGTAAATAGTTAATCGTGGCGTAAATAGTGAATCGTGACGTTAATAGTAAATCGTGACGTTAATAGTAAATCGTGGCGTAAATAGTGAATCGTGACGTTAATAGTAAATCGTGGCGTAAATAGTGAATCGTGACGTTAATAGTAAATCGTGGCGTAAATAGTGAATCGTGACGTTAATAGTAAATCGTGGCGTAAATAGTGAATCGTGACGTTAATAGTAAATCGTGGCGTAAATAGTGAATCGTGACGTTAATAGTAAATCGTGGCGTAAATAGAGAATCGTGACGTTAATAGTGAATCGTGGCGTTAGTAAATCGTAGGTCGATTAGGCATATATTTTCTACACACTACTGATAACTGTGACGTGTGTATAATGTTTCTGTGTGTATATCATGATCTATTTTTAACTATATTGTGTTCTTTAAGCAGCAGAAAAATCGCTTCTTTATCGATGACTAGAATTTAAAATAAAAAACTCCATAAAATCAAATTGCAGTCTTTTAACAGTCGTTGTAGATGTTTACATCATTTAGGTAAAATGATATACTTATGTCTGTAACATCACGCTTTAAAAAAATTGTCAATGCAAAGAAGATTTTATAGTGTTATGTTCATTACATTAGTTCTTGCCTCGATGTGTATACTGCGTAATTAACAAACAGGTAAAACCGAAACAATCCAGTATCTTTTCTCTTTAGCTTGTTAACCGATTTTCTTTTTTTGTTTAGTAACCTTCAACGAGATTAAATCAATAACGAAAAAACAGTTTTATTCCCCATTTCAACTAGTGAGAGAAATCCGTTTTTCTTCATTTATATACATATATAATGCTAAGATTTTATATATGAATATAATATAAGATATTATTTTATATTTTGAATTTCGTAACTGTAAAAAGTATTAAGGGTAAACCATTAATATGCTTCGGAATTGAAGAGTAAAAAGCATAGTCAAAATAAACTTGAATATTGAATACAGTGACCTATGCGGGAATGCTGTCTCATCCTCAGTGTTTGGAACGGGCGGCCGCAGTAGGAGTAAGTGAATTTTCCCTTTATGCAGCCACTTGACTCGGATGCAGAAGGTTTTATCCTTGATTACACTTCTAAACTTGTAAAGAAACACAATGGTCTCAAGAGAGCTCGGTATACGAGGATTGTTTTTAAGAATTACGGTGTGACGTCACAAAGATTTCATTGGAGTGGTTATGACATGGTAAAGTATTTCTAGGATTACACACCTACAATAGAACTAATTCTATTCACTATAAAGACGCTGAATCTCACTAAAGGTCAAGTTGACCTCAGTTGCCTAAATTGACTTTTGGTCAACTTAGTCTTAGGCTAAGTTGGCTTAAGACGTAACAAATTTTACAGCTACATTTTTTTTTCACATTTATGTTAGGGAGCTATGTAATACTTTAATTTAATAACTTTTGTTATTGATTATTTTAAAGAAGTTGGTGTGCTTATGATACTAAGAATTCCTTAAAATTGGAAATTGTACAAGCCATGAAGAACAATTAGTAATCACTTTTTCTGGCTATAAACATAGGTTATGAATATTCACTTACAAAAATAAACAAGCATACTCAAAGACAAACGCGCACACAGTGCGACAAGTTTTTCAAAATCAAAAATTATTGAGTATATTGTAGATGTATTGATACTTTTTATACATATAATAAAATCGTAAACGAGCCGTGTGTACATTAAAAAACAATTTGTACACGTTGTCCTTATGTTACCGTGGTCAAAAAAAATTAGATTTTAGAATTTTTGTCTGTTTGTCTGTGCATTTGTGCACGCTAATCTCAGAAACGGCTTAATCGATTTGAACGCGGTTTTCACTGATGTATTGTAGCAAGCTTCCCGTAACATTTAGTGTTTGTTTCATTCCAATCAGTTTACAATCAAAAAAGTTACGCGCTCTACCGAATACCACGCGTACGAAGTTGCGGGCTCAGCTAGTAAGTAAATGATATAAGTAATGTAATTCAAAGGAAAATATTTTTATGAAAAGTTATTTCAAAGAAGATGAAGCACTAAATTAATTAACCCATTTTATATTTGCGCAAAAATTGTGTGGGAAATTTAATAAACGTACAGTTCTCCCATCGCTCGCGTACTCAGATCACGTAGCATTCTATTTCGTAGAGAAACCAAAAATTGTTGCTAGTGTATCACAGTATCGTGCCAAGTCGGTTCGTTAGCTAAAAGTTAATGTTTGAATTTAGTGGTGGCAAGTCTTCCAGCCAACGTAAACATGCTGTCTTTATCCTTGACAAAGTGTGATCTATCTTTTAAAGGGAAAAGTCATCAAATCGTAATAATGATACCAAGCTCTCACGAAACATAAAATATGTCATTTCTATGCGGCATGATGGTATACAGGGTGGTAATTTGAGACGGGTCAGTAAGGGCAGCTACCTAAACCATTATAGCTAGAACAAAACACTCTTAGGAGACTATCCATAATTTTAATAGTTATTCCCATCGGCATTCAAAGATTTTGAAAAAATGGTACAGTCAGCGGGAAAAAGGTCAATTTTCACGTTTTATTTTTATAGCGCCAATCGATTCTGTTACTTATAAGGATCAATTGACCCTATGGGATCACCTGAGGTTAGAGTACTAGAAACGTCAAAAATCTCAAAAAAATTCTTCCATACATTTCTTACGGAATGAGATTGAAAAATAAGTTCAAATATTGTTTTTAATTAAAAAGGCGGCACATAGGCCGCACTGAAAGTTTTTAGAAGTGGCCAGAAAGTAAAGACAAAAAGAAAAATAAATTTAAATTCGAATTAAGAACTCTTTAGGAAGTTGTCGATGTAATTTAATTCAGTAGACATTTGTTTTAAAAAAATTGTATTAATTTAAAAAGTGAATTTGACGGGAGAAAATTTTATTAACTCTCGTTGCAGTCTTAATCCATCACAAAGTTATGATAGACTTCGATTGACATTTCATGACGAAGCCCCATCCCGTGCCACTGTTCAGTGGGTTTAAACGTGGTCTTAGCATTTTCACTGGTGATTTTCCTAAAGAACGTCCATCTACAGCGACAAATAGAAATAACTTGAATTAGGCAAGTAACAGATTCGGTCAAGTTTAGGCATTGGAATGAGTCAAGTGCATTTAAACTCTTACACGAACATCTAGACGTGAGGACTGCGGAAGCTTTGCGTTAGATGGATATTCCATAATTTCACAGAAAATAAAAAACGCCATCGTTTAGATTGGTGCCGCCTAAATGATTGCAAAATATAACGGACGTGAGTTAAAGGCTGTTTTTGGACTTGTCACAGGATATGAAACCTGGATATGTTGTTACGAACCCGAAACCAAAATGCACATTAGGTGGTTTTTTTTCGAGGGTTGAATAAAATTGAAAGGAAAAAGATGATTGCCTCATTCCTTGTACAGATTTTGCATTTTGTAATCATTGCGTAAGAGGATCAAAGGACCGTTATTGAAGACTGGTATATTAGTAATTGTTTGCCAATTGTCTTTGAAAATGTTCGACAGAAGCGCTCAAGAAGTATTAGGATTCTCTTCCACCACGACAATGCTCCAGCCCACAAGAGAATATTTGACTATGGAAGGTGTGGAATTGGTGAGTCGTGCTCCTTATAGTCGGATTTCTATTTATTCTTAAAAATAAAAGATAAACTTAGAGGAATTCGCTTTATGAGCCCTGAAGATGCAGTGAAAGCTTTAGAAAACACCGTGAAGGAGACCCCTAAAGAAGAGTGGGCCCACTGCTTCAGTCAGTGGTTCCATCGCATGCGACGGTGCTTACAATGGAGTGGAAACTACATCGTAAAACAATAAGAATACAGCTTCCTACATTACTTAGTTTTCGAGTTTCTAAAAATTTTAAGTGTTACTCTTGCAATATGTCACTTTATTGAACACCATAGAACCTTTCTAAGGGTTGGCAGGACTACGCAATCTTGCCAACAGAAGCAATTTCCTGGCGATATTTTCCTTTACTATACAAACAGGAAATAAAGGCACAACTATTGCTTGAGACCATAATATTTCAATAAAAAGTCTGGGATCAACGTTGTTACTCGCGGCCTTTTTTAAGTCTTCAGTCGTCTCACTAACTTGTGTGTGTACGTCCAGATGCCTTCGGCTATCCCAGTATGGATCTCCTGCCCATTGCCAGTTTCGGTGACTTTCGAATCACCGATGAGTTTCGGAATTTCTTATTTTTAAATCGACTTCGCAAATTAACACCAAGAATAGCTCTCTTCATAGCTTATTGAGAGATGATAAGCATCCCTAAAACAAGCTGTTAAAAACATCATATATATATTTAAATGCATTTTAAAAGTTACAAAATAATTAATGAGTAAATAGTGGTGGGTTCATTAAACGAATTGCAACCAAATAAAACGTGTTCTCTGTCCGGTTGCCAATATTTACAAATGAAAGGGCAAATATTTACGTTGCCGCCTGGACACGGATTCGAAATGATAAGCTGCGAAGGGCGACTACTATCGCGGGCTTATTGGTAACGCATACAATCACAACTGGACCACTCTTCATCAAACCGTCACAGATTTGCCATAGATTATTAATTCAGATGCGTCATTTTTTAAATTAAACTTTGATGCTATAAGAGAGAAGTGATTGTCACAGGAGACTATTATTTCTGGCTTATTATATACTAGCTGGTGCCCGCGACTTCGTCCATGAAAAATAAAATATACGAGTATTATAACGCCCGACATCTTTATCGCTGTTACGTCGGTGGCGCCGTCACGGCGACAGTGGCGTCCAATTTTTCTAATTTTTTTAGACCATCCCTAGGGAACCCAACATTTTTCCAGGATAAAAAGTATTCTATATGTTAATGCAGGTAACATATAGGTAACACGCAGCTTCTCTGTCAAATTTCATCCAATTTGGATTAAATATCGCACACGGAGTAACAAACATCCATCCATACGCATAACTTTCGCATTTATAATAATAAGTAAAAGTAAGTAGTTTTTTTTTAGGAAAAATAGAAAGTTACTTATTTTTAAAATACATTTAGATAAGTACATTTACAATGAATAAAATTCTTAAAGTTGGACACTTGGTTAACACTTATTACACTTACAGAAGACTACCGTGAAATAACAGCACGTGTGCTATTGTGTTTCGGTGAGTGAGTAAGGGATGCCAGAGCTCATTTCCCTATCTCCTCCCAGTCCCTTATCCTTAATCCTACTGTAGTGGCAGCGCACTTGCAGCAGCTTTGGCGTTTCTTGTGTTATATGCGACGTTAGCCAACTACCATCAAGTGGGCCGTCAGCCTGTCCGCCGATGTTAACGTAAAATATCTTATAATGAAATAAAAGCAACAATATTTACAAAAAAATCAAGTATTGCATAAATACAAGCACAAACTGTTCTTCAACCATTAAATAATAACACTAGACTTTGCTACCAAAGCATAAAAAACTCACCAAATGTCTTCGCGTACCGTCTTCTGCTACCTTTCTAATCTTAAGGGCCCTCGTCGGTGCCTGAAAAGGATAATTCCAAGAGAAAAAAATATTACGCGCCACTATTAGTTCGCCGCTCAGACGATTCAAGATGTCTTTAGTGCAAATATTGTCCCAAAAAACTCTAACGGCCGCCATTTGACACTTCAGTCGGGGAGATTACTGTTTCTTTTGTCTCGCGACACGGATACAAAACTCCATACATACCGTTACAAAGTCGCACAAATTCCGCATATTATTCACTTTCAACAATTAAAATTCTTCCCCATAAAAACCACACGCTTCGCGTTCACATCAAATTAGACATCATGTTTTTGCAACTGGCCACAGACTACCACAAGTCAATAACCGCGTTGACATAGATGTTCGTATTTCAGCGACACAGAACCGATCGATGACTACGATTGATAAAAACTGAACAAACTATGAGTTACATTATATGCAAATGCCCCTGGTGAGGCATTTGCATATAATGTATTTGCATACCTTTGCAATGCAGTATTAATAATATATAATTAATGCGAAAGTGAGTTTGTTTGTTACATTTTCTCGCCTTAACTACTAAACTGTACGAGCGCAACCTAATAACCTACAGATTAAGGTGCAATATTGCACAACGAATTTTTGTAACTTCTCGGAGATGACCAAACAGATTTAAAATTGGAAGGTTTTTCTTAAATATTGTGTAAAATATGAAATAAAAGTAGCCGATTAAAACTTTAGTATAGCACTTTAGTTAATTAATAAGCTTAAAAAATAATGTAGTCGTCGCTGAAAATTTTTAGTATTGTGACGAGTAAGCTTTTTTTGGGCAGAAAATATAATTTTTTGTATAAATCCGTCCGACTCAGACTTTTTTAAATATACTTAGTCTATTATGCTCTGTTTTAAGTTTCAATTTTACTCTAAGACGTCAAATTAGGCGACGAAAATAAAGCTTTTCTACTAAGTCCTCGAGTTAAGAAAAAAAAAAAAAACTGTTAACGAATTAAAAAATTCAACGCCTAACAAAAATATAGGCTATAAAATTTTATAAAATGTTTTAACACTTAAGACAAAGGGGCAATTACCTTTTTTTAAGTAAAATTAAAAAATTATTTAAAATATTATCAACTAAAATTTTTGTATGGAATGGCATGTCTTTTTCACAACTCAATCTATGACGAAGTTATTCGGTCAACTATTTGCATAGGAAATTCATAATAATGTTATAAGAGTGACTTTGGCAATTCGCAGCGCCCTTTCATTGTTTCCGTCCCTCAGTAATTGTGTTTGCGAGGACTCAAACTGTTCATATTGATTTTTATCATTACAACACCTTTTAGTTTTCAACGGTCTGTTTGCACACTAATACACGACACTAAACACTTTCCTTTCAGCCTCTTTTTGGGTGGTAGGCCCTAGTAAGCGAAAGCCTACTCGAAGAGAGGTCGCCTAGGAACACGATTAATAGTAGGAGGGATGCAAATGTGCTACCAACAACCCTCTTAGGATAAATGATGTGCTTTAGGATACGGCAATAAAAATGCTTGCTGTAACGATTTGTCTCAGGGGTCCCAAGGTCGTTTCTGGCAATGCCAACTTTGGAGATGTATTTTTTATAGTTAGCTCTGGTAAGTAGTGGCAGAGCACAATACATTTCGCATCATGGGGAGTCCGTCAGGCAGCAGTAACTACCCCTTACAGAAGACTAGCGTGAAGTAACATCATGTGTGGTCTTGTGTTGCGGTAAGTAAGTAAGCCCATTACCCTATCTCTTCCCAATCCCTTATCCTGAATCCTACTATGGTCCGCAGCGACTTGGAGCACCGGAAGTGTTGCGCTTTGTAGTCACCTACCATCAATTAAGGGATTCATTGAGGCAAATGACATTTACTATAGAACTCGCTGGCGGCGGAGACAATTCAACAGGCCTAGAAATGGTGTTTTTTTTGTTTTTACCATTAGAACATTACACAAAAAAAATTTTTTTATCAATACAATTTTTTAATCTGATACTTATCAACTTATTAATAGGTACAGGTTTTCGAGAGAATTTTCAATAAAGGTCAAATTCTTCTTGTGTTCTAACTTTTTTTGTGGAGTTTCTATTACTTTAACGAAAATTCTAATTAATACAATTGGTTCTTCACATGTTTAAGTATAATATATATTTTTTTCAAAGTAGTTGTCTATTTCTTGTAACATCTTCATTAAACAATGGATATTCTTAGTATTTAGCGTTTGTCTCCCCCTTAATGGTAAATTTCCGTTTAAAAATGTGTTTCGCAATGCCTAACGTACACACTTAGTTAAAAAGCATAATATGTGCATTTTGAATACTGCAATGTGTTCACTAAATCCCTCATTTAAAACCTTCGCTAATCTTCATACAATCGCCACCTTTTGTCCGTTTAAATGTTTAAAAATGCCTAAACGTTTACAATTTCAGGAAATAATATGGAATCACGTCAAAAGCAATCAATAAAAATATTACAGTGTTCAAATAAATATTTATGTTTAAGTATTTAAATTAGGTTCAGTAACTTTTAATCGTTGTTTGTGAAGCGATTTTCTTTTTTTGTTGTTTCGTAGCTTTTGAGGAGCTTCATTATTCACACTAATATTATAAATGTGAAAGTAACTCTGTCTGTCTGTTACCTTCTCACGTCTAAACCGCTGAACTTATCATCATGAAGTCAGGGATGCAAGAAAGGACATAGGGAACCTTTCATCTAGAAAAAAAGTACTGTTCCCGAGGGATCATCTAACACCTGGCAAAGCTATAACTGCAATAAAGATGTTACGCGCGACTTTGCTCATATATTTAGTCAGGCGTTATTTTTTTGATTAAATATAGAAATGTTTCGAATTATTACCAATAGGTGAACACTAGTCGTATAAAATTATTGAATTTGATTAAATAAAGTCATTAATAAATGAAAATTGTTCCGTTTTACTTGTTTTTGACCCGCTCCGGGCTACGCACGGATGTATTTTTTCAGCAAATTAAGTGAAAACCGAATCGAAATCGGTTGAGCAGTTTTTGGAGTCCATAGGGAAACACACATATATTTTTATTTATAAAGGCGCATTGATAATTCTCTCAACTATTACTTTAATTCATAGTTTATGTTCGGTTCAACATTTTTTTTTCTTTTTCGTGATACCATGTAATTTTAGGTTCTAGGCGAGAACCTAGAATTGTTAGGATTTCTGTTACTTGTTTTCTGTTACTTAGGCTTAAGTTTTAGTAAAGCTACACTGTTGACGTTGTTAACTGTCGCAATTAAATTTTTATTATTATTATTATTCTTCAAATTCGATAAAAATAAATTAATAAGTACCTACATCTTTTTATCGAAAACATAAAAATCTTTTTCTCTTCTAAACAGTTATCTTTTAAAGAATTTCAAAGCGAAAGTCATCCGTTTGTTGTCTCAAAGACAAAGCCGCCTTACCTTGTCTAAACCTCAAACGATAAATCCATTGGTGTCCAGCGCAGCTTTATAAGGCATCCGACGCTTCTGTCGAAGCCAAAACAACTTATAACGACGAAATTGCGAACGAAATTCGATCGTATGCAGAAGAGAATGAGGCCGACCGCCATCGCTTTGGTCACTTGTATGCCATTGCAACAATACAAATTTGTTTGTGCGTCCGATTTCTCAATTTTATTTCTGGTTTTGAATTTTGCAACAGCATCTATAAGTTTGTCGATATTAGTACCGTCTTTGTCTATCGCACGTCAGCTCTGGTGCAAATCGTTTTACAAATTTTCTCATTATTCTTTAATGTCTATTATTATTTTTTCCAAAATAATAATTATTTTGGTAACTGGCGAGTTTACAACAATTTAAAATAAAACTTCATTAAAATAGAATCGTGGCGAGTTTATACATGTTTTTTTTGGTGGCGAATTTACAATAAGCAAGTATATCTAACATACCTTTTGTTAAAACTTATACGTATTTGAAACACTCTGAATTTAAAAATGCCAATTAAGTTAAAAAGATAGTGTACAAAATAAGTTAATTGTAAAGTTTATAAATACATTAAGCCAGCCATGTTTTTTTTTCTTTGAATAAATGAAAATACCTATATACGTATTCTTACATTTATCATTTATTGTCATATATTATTATTATTTCCTTTTATGCCTTGAAGTTATTATTATTATTTCCTTTTATGACTCGGATTCATTGTAGACAAAATTTTTGATTTCGGAACTTCATCTGTTGTAGTAAACTTATACAAATTGTATAGAAAAAGAAATAATATAACCAAATGCGTTGCAATGATAGTAAATTGGACATGTGCTTACTATCCATTGCTGGCTGCGTCAAATACGTTAGTGAGACGCATTCGTGACGCCACATTGAACACTATTTGCGAGCCAGACGGCCAGTTAAACTGCCCGCTATTTAGCCACCTTAAAATAGCTTTATACCTTATTCAGATTTAATCATAGACCAGTGCGTAAAATCGTAGAAAATTCCCAAAAAATATTGTTTGACTAATGAAAGATTAAACTGAAAATTCGCATTGTAAGATTACTACGAGTGTAAGATTAAATTATTTTTGATACACGATAATTATTTTAATTATTTCCGATATGTTAAATTAGCTCGTCCCTGCGGCATCGCTCGCGTTAAAAAATAAAAAATAACAGCTGACTAAATATATGAGCAATGTAATGCCTAACATCTTTATTGTAGTTATAGCTTTGCCAGACGTTAGATGATTCCTCGGGAAAAATACTTTTTTTTGGATGAAAAGTACCTTATGTCCTTCCTGCATCCCTGACAATGTGTATTCAAAATTTCATGATGATCGGTTCAGTAGTTTAGGCGTGAAAAGGTAACAGACAGTCATACAGACAGAATTACTTTCACGCTTATAATATTACAGTATGAATGGATTAGCGTTCTGGGACGTTTTTTTTAAATTATAGTGTGAATTTGCATTTCACATGTAAAATTAAAATTTCTGTAAAACAAAAAACGACTTAGTATAAAAATTAGGTAACTATTTCACATCTAGTAGTCCACAATTGATACCCAGTAGTAAGCTAGGCTAGGCAAACCCAGCGGGTAGGCGATTTCCCTATTAACCGTGTACCCTCACCTGACCCTGAACCACTAGCAGATCCATCGAATTTTCCTTCCCAGAGATGTGGCCAAAGAATTTAGTATTTGCAATAGCACACACAACGAAAACCTATCCTTAACTTTAAGGTCCTTTAAAATTGATTAACTGGTGCCAAACACTGTCCAAGGATATTTAGGAAGATTTAAGGAATATAAGGGATTTTGGTCGTTTTTGTAATTCTTCTGTCTCACCAAACCCTTCCCAGCCTTCCAAGCGCATATCTGGCGATGCTATATCGTCTTCTTATTTCCAACTCACAGCTTCCTATGTTTAAGTTTTAGAGCCCTGGCCTAATGTAACTTCACAGTTTGCGATATATTGAATGTTAATTCCGTCATATCCAGCCCGATCTACGATCATCATCTTTGTTTTGTTTCTATTTACGACAAGTCCAAAAGGTTTTTTTCAAACTTGTTTGGCAATAATAATAATAATAATAATAATAATAATAATAATAATAATAATAATAATAATAATAATAGTACGTCGGTTTCTGTCCTTGTCGCCCTGAACCCCGACCGACTGTGCTTCTGTCGGGGGTTACACCGTCTCCCCCTCATTTTGGCTTTTGGAGGGGGAGACGAGTTAAAATGAGAAATAATAATAATAATATTTATTTTCGAGATCATGGGTATTGTACCTGAGATAACATTTTTATTGTCCCGCTCCTACATGACCTTACCGACAATCATTCGGTGTGAAAATTACCAATAACTTAAAACTATTTAAACTTACTATTAGCTATCTACATACAATAATAATATACAAAAATTACACCTTGCACAATGTATAATATTATTTTGTTTTCGAGGGAAATATCTAGTTTATTTCTTATATCTATTTACGATTATTATTTGAGATCGAATTGGTTTTATATTACTTTTATTTATTCATTTATAAGTTATTTATTTATAAAAGCAACCTGTCCTCGAGGAAATCACAAATTTTATAGTAACATTTGTCTAGTAGTATTTTTTTAAGTTTAGTTTTGAATAAATGTATAGGTAGATCTTTACAATTTTCAGGAATGTTATTATAAATCATGGGTGCCATGCATAGTATGCTGTTGCGGATTAATTTTGTTTTGGAAGGGTGTAAACAAAGTCTATCCCCGTTTCGTCGATTTCGAGATACTTTTTGGTTTAAGGTCGGAAATAAATGCATATTACTTTTAACAAATAAAGCTATTTCCAATATATAAAGAGAAGGGAGAGTCAAAATTTTATGTTTGATAAATAGAGGCTTACAGCTATCCATAGTTCTTAATTTAAACATAGCACGTATACACCGCTTTTGCATCTTAAATATTATATCATTATCTGTAGAATTACCCCAAAATATGACACCAAACCTAAGAACTGACTCTACCATACCATAATAAGCAGTAATTATAGCATCTGTATTTACTATTGGGGCCAGTTTATAAAGAGCATAAGCGGAACTGCTGATCCTTTTACTAAGTTCATTTATGTGGCTTTTCCAATTTAATTTTTTGTCTATTGATAAGCCAAGAAATTTGACAGTATCAACATCATTAATGATGCTGTTACCGTGAGCTATTGTAATATTGGTTGGATTTCGGGATCTTTGACTAAAATGCATAACATTAGTTTTATTTAGATTAATTTTTAAATTGTTATTTTCAAGCCATTTTATTATTAATGACAATGTATCATTTATGTCCGACTCATAAGAATTTTTATCATCACAAGTCACAGTTACTGTACAATCATCAGCAAACAGTGTCATAGGATGATTAATGACATTTGGCAAATCATTTATGTAAATAATAAAAAGAAGAGGACCAAGCACACTGCCTTGCGGGACACCATAAATATTATTACGTTCCTCTGATATGTAGGTATTTTCACTTTTAGTTTTATAATTTATTGTTTTAATTTCTGTGATTTGACGGCGATCTTTGACGGCGGCAAGAAGCGTGGTATCATTAGTTTATCTCAAATTACAATCTCAATAACGTGACCACCTGTACAGATGTTAAATAAGAGTGGAGCTAAGACGCAATCTTGTCGAGCAGAAGCTTTAGTTTTAAAGTTTTTAGAATCGACATCATCCACACGAACTTCCGCCGTGCCATCTTCAATCCTCATGCGGTCTTCGTATACAAGGTCCGCCTAATTGAAGAAGTATATTCCGACTATCTTAGAGGGTCGAGGTCGTTTTCCTCCACGAGGACCAGTCGGTTTGGGGGAGCGTTTAGTTTTTCAGTTTTTCCGATTAGTGTGATTTTCCGATTAGTTAGAGAAAGAATTTGATCTGTGCTCATTAATCGAAGACATTATTATGACAGAATCTATATGCCAATATCAGTATTTCCTGTCCTAAGGAAAATTCCAATTAACAATTCACAAGAAGATAAATCGGCTTTTGTTTGCAAACAAATTTGAGAAAATTTAGATACGTTGAACTCTAGAAAAGTTTTGGCCAACAATAGCGACGGTAATTACAAACAAATGTTAAATAATAATTAACAAAGTACAGAGTTGTTATCTGTTCAAGATCTCTGTAAGTTCGAAGGTGCGAGCGCTGTACGAGTGTGAATCAAAAACGATAAATTACCGAGTGAAATAACTTTTAACGGATAATTACAACTCTGGGGTGTCCATTCACTTGTACTTTCATTTATTCTTATCGCACGTTTCCATTAGGCATAGAGCTTTCTAGATGCGAAGGATAGCAGTTTTATAGAGTGTACATTAAAATAAGCAGTGATGCTTGTAAGACACACTATAATAACTTTTTTTTTAATTAAATCAAGGTAGCGCTTGACCACTATCTCACCTGATGTGAGGTGCAGATGCGGCCGAAGGTGGACCACGCTTACCCAGTAAATGCCCATTTACCCTGGTTTTGAAGACCCCGAGGTTGTAGTTCTGTGGGAACACAGACGCAGGCAATGAGTTCCACTCCTTAGCAGTCCGAACAAGGAAGGTGGAACTGAAACGCTTCGTGCGTGATCGAGGTACATCGACCACGAAGGGATGAAACCCCTGCCCACGCCTAGTGTTCCGCAAGTGGAACGGTTCCGGTTGGATTAATTCGTACAGAATAGATGCACACTCTCCATAGTGTAACTGTAAGTTATTTCTTGTAGTCGACTTTATAATTAGAATCGTGAGAATTAGGTTTAAGTGAAAACGGAGTGGATAATCAAAGGTATAATTTATTGATATTTTCAACTTAAGTTGATCAATTTAAAGCCATGTAAAAGCATAGAATTAGTACCAGATGGAATATTATAAAATTGTATCACTAGAGACCGGTTGCTATACGTATATTATATTACACAGGTTGCTTCGGGTGACCTTATCTGCTTTTCCCCCACGTCTTGAAGTATCTAGAAAAGAACGGATTAAAAGTATTCCGCATTTGACTTTATTGGACACTAATATTAATATATTAATACGAGAAGCGAAAACTTCGGAACCCTTTTTGTTTAAAATTGTTAACAATCTTAATTATCAGTAAAAAATATATAAATTAGTTCTTTCCCAATTATGGTTAAATTTGAACTACTGTTACAAATGAATAATATTAAATAATTAATTTTGATTAGAATATTAGAATATTTTTATAGTCCGAATAAAAAAACGGAATCCTTATAGGTACACTCGTGTGTCCGTCTGTGCGACCCCCTCCCCTATCTCCGAAACTACTGAACCTAAAATTTTGAAAAATAAAAATGTAGGAAAAGAAGTCCATAATATATTAAAATAACATGGTAAATCACTCAATATTGTGCGGATAGGTAACAAACGGAACCCTCTTCACGCGAGTTCAACTCGAACTTGTCCCGTTTTTTTTAAACAGGCTTTATGCATTTACAGTGCGTAAGGAAGCATATCTTAATTTCATAGCGATAGTTCTGTGGCAGCGTAATAACTTCTTTACACTGTTGAGTAAAACCTAATGTCATTGTGTTTGGGTGTATGATTTGGTGATTTTTGGCTTGATATCTGGTATTTTTATATACCGGGCAACGGTAACCACCTATCATTAAGCTCATCATCATCTTATCTGTAGGACGTCCATAATTTTCCAGAGAAGCGGTCAGCAGCCTTGATCCAGTACTTACTAAGTGTCGTGTTGTTGTTGTTGTTTCCCAGTACTATGTGCTCTCTCTATTGCCACTTCAACTTATATCGGCGACTTTCTCGTTTGTCTACGGTTCTCCCCATTTCTGATTCGACTTCACAGAAGCGGTTCACCTCTAATTCGGACCAAGCGCTTTAAAACATCTTTTGTTTGGATTGGAACTCCCTGCCGGCGTCTGTATTTCCGAGCTCATATAACCCAAATATTTTCAAGGTTCGAGTGAATAGGCATCTTCTGGGTGAGCTCGCTCCATCGTCGGCCTCATTCTTCCTACATGGATAGATGCTGGTCAAGAGCAAACCCATCTTTAATAAAAAAAAAACCTGAGTAAAGCCCTACCTATAGTTCTTTGAGTTGAGTTTTCTTGAAGGCCCATAGAGAACCCGTTTAACTGTCATAAAGGCAACTTTCATTTATTACAAGACTGGCAAGGCTATGTATCTACTCACTATGATGACAGATCATATAAAAGCCTCAAATATGAGTTTAGTTGAGGATTTAAGTGGTAAAAGTTGACGTGTCGGCAGCGCGAATGGTGTCACGCTCTAGACTTACAGTACGGCTTCGGCAGTAGCACGTGCCCTTAATGACTCTCAACTGTTTGATTTAAAGTCGCAACAATTGTGTTTACGACCCGAGTACACCCCTCCACATTTTAACTGGTTACGTTCAGACTTGTGTGACCAGCGAAATTCACTTTGTGTCTTTAAAAGCTCTCTTTTAAATCGATCATAACTTTCGTTGCCCCATTTTGTCAATATCAATTTATTTTTAAATATAGTAACCAAAATTTTAAAAAATATGAGTTCAATTAATTTTTTTGGATCATCAGTATATTGCTATGTTTGTCACAGCCATATAGCTGTATCCCATATATGGTAGTATTTTATTATGTACTGACAACGTTTTTTTTTATGTTATGTCGACAGACAGGCTGACGGTCCACTTGATGGTAGGTGGCTACCGTCGCCTATGACACAAGCAACGCTACAGGTGCTGCAAGTGCGCTGCCGACTACAGTAGGATTAAGGATAAGGGATTAGGAGGGGATAAGGAAATGGGCTCTGGCATCCCTTACTCACTCACCGAAACACAACAGCACGTATATGCTGTTATTTCACGGTGGTATTCTGTAAGGTGGTGGTCACTGCCGCCAGGCGGGCTGCCCAAATGACTGCGAAACGCAGTGTGCCCTACCACTACTTTTCAAATCCAGACCAGAGTCAATTTTGAAAATTACATTAAAATTTCCAAACTTGACCCCGCCCGGAATCGAACCCGGGGCCCCTGATACGTTAGGCAAGCATCCTTGCCACTCATCCAACGGGCCGTCAAAAACTTTCGCAGTAACCAGTACATTTTATTATAACGAAATTCTAACTCGTCACATTTTCACGTGAGCCAAATAGTCATGCCTGAGTATTTTGGCTTTATTCTCGTACAGTATTGTATGAGATTCAAAAAATTGATTTTTTTTTCAAAATATTTAAAGTAAAAAAATAATAGGCGCAAAAATACACAACTACATGTCTTTACACCATATGTCTTGCCACATATTATGGTGTAAAGACTACGGTAGGAATTAGTTAGGATGAAGCAAATATGGCAAATTATGTATTTTTTACACCGAAGTAGTGTACATAGACGATTATAATCGATGTAGTGTATATGGACGAAGTAGTGATTTAAGTAATATATAAAGCCAAATATCTCAGCTTAGCTAGTTGTTTAGCTGTATAGTTCAATAATAATGAATGTTTTTTCAAATTATGCTACTTTTAAAGTGGCCGCAAAAGTTGAAAATGATGCCAACTTTACCCAAACCCCTTTGTAAACCGTTTGAAAATTAAAAATCCCCTTAACCTATTATAATTATAAATCCCTGTTCCTGTGGGCTATTTAGAGTAAACTCTACGTATAAACATTCCCTGTTTATAATTGGCATATTAATGTTCCCTGCATACTTAAAAACGATAGTAAACCAACTAACAAATTAATTAAGTGTATTTAGAAAATATAATGCAACCATTAACACAATTAAAACTCGCTGATTGGCCTCGAAGGCCCTCCGAATACACTCGAATTGGTGTTTTAATAAGAAACTTTACTGCAATTGGTGGTAATTTTCAAGAGATTGGTTTTTGATGAGCGCAAACTTTATGTTGTTTTCGAGTTAATTGTTTCTTATGTATTTCCCTCCTATTTCTCAATATCATGTCTGTTGCCTCAAAGCACAATTAGACATTAAATTATATGTTAACCTTAACGTTACTTTGTATATGTATGATAATTATTATGAATTTTTTTTGACACGATGTCATTAAACACTCGATATAATAAAAATATGAGCAATAATGAATAAATGTTTTTACAACTAAGAAGGGAGGCGCGGGCGAAAGTTAGTAAAAAGTAGGCGAAAGGGGTGAAAGTTAGAGGCGAAGTCTAAATATAAGTAAATAGGCAAGGACAATACAGTTCAGGATTTTTTTCAGGATTTTTTTCGATATATTCTAGTAATTAATAAATTAAATTCACATTTTGATGATACAAAAGGATCACTGATTATTTTCGAGTAATAATATTATACCTGAATACAGAATTATTTATCAATTCTAAACATGTTCATTTTGACGAGCCCGTTGGATGAGGGTTCGATTCTCGGCAGGGTCAACTTTGAAAAATCAACTTTTCAAATTTGGCTCTGGTCTGGATTTGTTAAGTAGTGGTAGGGCACATAGCGTTTTCGCAGTCATTTTGGGCAGCCCGTCTGGTGGCAGTAACCACCCCCTTACAGAAGACCACCGTGAAATAACAGCACGTGTGCTGTTATCTTTCGGTGAGTGAGTAAGGGATGCCAGAGCCCATTTCCCTATCTACTCCTAATTCTACTGCAGTCGGCAGCGCACTTGCACTAGCTTTGGCGTTGCTTGTGTTATAGGCTACGGTGACCACCTACCATCAACTGGACCGGCAGCCTGTCTGCCGACCTTAACATAAAAAAAACATGTACCTAAGACATCTATTTTGTGAGGAATGTAGCTTAATACTTTATACAACCTGTCTTTGTGTTTTTAGGCACAAGCGTACTGTCTACCTACTGTTATTTAAAAAAATAAATAACGTATATATTTAAAGTAAGTTAAGAGACGTCTTGCGTTTAATAGTCGTAAACTGGGCAGATAGTCAAGTGGCAGTAACCAAATGAGCAAGGGATGCCAGAGTCCATTTCCCTACCTCCTCTTATTCTTTTTCCTATGAGGCCTTGTGATAATAAGCGACCAAGAAGGCTGCCAGCCTGCCTGCCGACCTTCTTGTAAAAAAATCTAATAACATAAGCTACTTTTTCGTTCCATTCTGTTCGTATAGGTTTATAAAGAGCCCATCTTCGCTGGCTCCGCGCGGGACGTCTTTTGAGGTGACAATATTATTCGACCGAAATTGAGGATCCACAGCATTTATTAAAGTGAGATCCGGCAACAAAGGGATCATATTGAATTGTAAGGGAACGGGGCTGGAAGCGGTAAAATTTTCAAAATGGATGTGACTTTTATTAAATATTGCCACCAGTATTTGCGTTATTTTTATTTATACAATAAGTTGTTAAAGTTTAAAGGCTAAGATACTGAAGGTCATGAATTTTTTAGTCATTAAAACTTGAGTCATGAGAAATCTTCCATTTTTACTCACGACTAAAGGCTAATTTTTTCTTGACTAAAGTCATGAGAAACTTTAGCTATGAATTATAGCAGTACAATATTAATAATTTAATTTTAAAATGGCTATACGATAAAGATGTTTTTATGGAATATTTTTTTTTAAATTGATGCCTCCTCAAACGGTGAGTAGTCTTGACTTCAGAATTGGTAAAAGTTCGGGCTCAGAGGGTCGGAGGTAGGTGACACGCACAAAGAACCTCCCGACTTCTTTCATTGTAGATTAAATTCTTTACTTCCCACAGTTACTGTAAGGGCCGACGAACAGTGGAAGCCATATTTTATCGAGAAAAGTTTCGCAATGTCAAATTGTGATCCTTATCATCACTATCGTCTGCCCATAAGCGTTCACTGTTGATCATAGGACTTTTGATTGAGCGGCACTATTCTTGGTCTGCTGCTGGAGATCATCGGTCCAGCAAACAGGTAGCCGGATGTTTCGACAGTGGTCTTCACTCCAAGGCCCACACGCTTCACGATAGATATGTGTCCCACTCATTTGTAATTTACCTGCTTCTTTGGGCAATGTTCACTACCTTTTTTCTCAGAAAGATTTTTGTATTTTTGATTATATAATCTAGCCATAAGTTCAAATTGACGTTAATTTTTAATAGGACTCCTAAAAATATGTAGGATTTGGGTATCTTTGAAAAAAATCATAATAAACTTTATCAACAACTTTTAAAAACTTTAATGGTTTTTAAAAATGTCATTTTTTAAATTTTCTGTTAATTTTAAAATATTTTATGGTGTAATCTTATTAAGTGGAGCAATATATTCAAAGACACAGATTTAGTAGTAACTGGCTCACTTTGAGAAATTGACTTATGAGAAAAATTGACACAATTTTTTTTTTTGGAAGGAATTCCAAACTTAATAGAAAATTTTACGTCTACAATAAACAAAGGGTTAGTAATAAATCTAATATTTGAATAACAGTTTTGTTCAACTTTAGTAGGTACCTTTTTTTGAACAAATAAATAACCTTTTTATTGGAATCGAATCGAATGACAATAACTATTATGAAAATCAACAGAAACAAGCTCAGTACATATGTATGTGGAATTAAAAAAAAGAGTGTGCGACATTACTTTAATTAGAAGATTGATTTGTGTTAAATGGAACGTAATGGAACGTAATGAATGAGGTAAGGAGGGAGTGAAAGAGATATAAGAATTAGAAGAAAAATGGCGAAGAAGTAGTGTGTTGCGTGTTGGTTGTTTTATGTTAAAGACGCAATTTAATCGAGCTAAAGACGGATTTTTGACTGAAATAAGACCCCACATGTATATAAAAATATCTTTTGTGAGTCCGTTCATATAAATAGCGTTAATAATTTTATTTATTTATTTAATAATTCATTATTCGGGTTACTCAGACCCAACGTGTTAGTAAAATCTTACAAAATCTTTTGTTAGTATACATACATAAATATACATACATAACATTTTTTGTCATTTAAGACTTACTTCTCTCCACATGCATCATCATGAAATGGGCTATCATAGCCAAGATGCGATTAGGGCTGGCTCTCCTCTGCAGAGCAGAGACGCGCACCGCTTGCGTATGATGCTATAATGAATGAGTACAAAATTTTATAAGTTACTTGAGCTTCTTCATATTATACAAATAGATATTTTTATTGGAAAATTAAATATTTTTAGATGGTTATAAAAATGTTGTACCACAGAGCAAAAAAAATCCCAAGTGTGTTGATCAAGCAAATCTATCTTTTAGCTTAGCGATCGCCTCTCTATCGGTGGATAAGCGGCCGTAGTTAATATTCGATGTTCCCTTTAGCGGCTTAATTTCGCTGGCCGCAGATTTAATACATATTTCATTGGAATATTTCACGAGGTATTATTTCCTTTTCACGGCGTTTGTTTGTTAAATAGCAGTTTATTACTTCGCTTTCTTTGAAACGAAATCTTTGGAAACTTTTATTTTTTAATCGCCGTGAAGTTGATGGACACTTACGAGTTGCAATAAAAATGTTAAAAGAGGAACATCGTTTTTTTTTCCAATTATTTTCCTCTTTTTCCAGATTATTATCATTTATGAATACATTAATTAGTTCAGGTTTTTGTATTTGTTATTTATTCTTTTGTCTTGTTTCTTTCTACAAGATTTAAATTAAGAAATTATTAAACAATTTTTTGTGTATTTCTTGACTTTTTTTTAAATGTTAAGTTCACAGACAGGCTGACGGTCCACTTGATGGTAGGTGGCTACCGTCGCCTATAACACAAGCAACGCCAAAGCTGCTGCAAGTGCGTTGCCGACTGCAGTAGGATTAAGGATAAGGGATTTGGAGTGTATAGGGAAATGGGCTCTGGCATCCGTTACTCACTCACCGAAACACAACAGCACACGTGCTGTTATTTCACGGTGGTCTTCTGTAAGGGGGTGGTTACTGCCGCCAGACGGGCTGCCCAAATGACTGCGAGAACGCAGTGTGCCCTGCTACTACTTTCCAAATCCAGACCAGAGCCAAATTTGAAAAGTTGATTTTTCAATGTTGACCCTGCCGGGAATCGAACCCGGGAACCCTAGAACAGAGCGTTAAGGCAATCACCTAACGCTAACCTAACCTATAACCACTCATCCAACGGGCTCGTCAAATTTGTTTATTTTTTATTGTTTATTTTTTATTGTCAATTTGTCAAATTGCTTTATTTCAAATTGTCAATTTTGTTTTATTCGTAGTTTATCTGTATTTGAAAAAATATTTAATATGGGGACCATTAAAGCACAGTCGAGGCGATGTTATTTAAACAAGATAAGTCACTCATAAAAAAAAAACACAACTTGTACACGTTGTGTTATACCGAGGTAAAAAAAAAAGGTTTTTTAGAATTTCTGTCTGTGCGTTTGTGCATGCTAATCTCAGAAACGGCTCAACCGATTTGAATACGGTTTTCACTGATGTATTGAAGGAAGCTTCCCGTAACATTTAGTGTTGACTTGATAAAGTTACGCGCTATACCGAATACCAAGAGTACGAAGTTACGGGCTCAACTAATAATTAATAACTTGCACTCGAGTGAACTTACATTTTTTTTTCGTCACTTAAATAAGTCATTGGTGTAGAGTTTAAGGTGTTAGCCTTAGTGCTTCGACTAACAAGTCCTAACTTTGGAAATGAACAGGTCTCAGTGTTTTAGTAGTAGCAGGACACACTGCATTTCGCAGTCATAAATTGAGCAACTATCAGTCTTGCAGAAGTAACCAACACCTTTACAGCATGTGTACATGAGGGATTCATGAGAGTTTTTGAGAAATTATTCCCAAATTGAGCAATTTAGATTTCCACTCAATAAAAATGTATGTAATTTGTAATAATATTATTATTTAAATTTCGATGTTGAATATTTGAGGTAACGGTAGTGCTTTGATGGCTGAATTAAACCCAATTGGTAGTAGATTAACTGTATGGAGCTTGGGGGCGCGTGAAATATTGTGCCATTAATCCAAAACGCGTGGGACTCGAACTCAAATTACCTTCGCAGATAAACTAAACGGCCGAGCTGCAAAAATTGCAATATGCAATTACAAATTATATTTCGCAATTAACAGTACCTACACTAATAATTCGATCCCGCTTTACATAATAATTGAATCCTTTTTTAATAACTTCATTATGAAACATGGTCTTCTTGAATGTAAAGTTTGACCTGATTTGATGCGTATAAATTTAAGTTTAGATTGCACTCTGAACAGGGGCCCTAGCCAAGATGCAAACTATTGCAAACGCTTCCTTTGCGTACTTATGAACCGAAAGAAATAAAGCCCGGTGATTGGTTGTTGTAACAGTTGTAACTTCAACAACCAATCACCGGGCTTTATTTCTTTCGTTTCGTAAGTACGCAAAGGAAGCGTTTGCAATAGTTTGCATCTTGGCTAGGGCCCCAGGAAAGGTAGACAATAAAGGTTTTATTATCAGTTAATTAAAAATCCTAATATTTGTTGAAACTTGCTACTTGATTGACTTTACGACCGGATAATGTTTTTTATCTATTTATTTTCAGTTATATGTATCTAATAGCTGAACCCGCAACTTCGTACGTGTGGTATTCGGTATAGCGTAATTTTTTTGTTTCTAAACCGATTGGAATGAAACAAATACTAAATATCAGTGAAAACCACATTCAAATCGGTTAAGCCGTTTCACAAACGCACAGACACACAGATTGCTTCTTAAAAAGCTCGACGAGTTAGGTATAAAGGGGAACCTTTACAGGTGGTTCGAATCTTATTTGCGAAATAGGTGCCAGGCGGTGGTTTTGGGTGGATATCGTTCAAATTATGTTAAAATTCCATCAGGCGTGCCTCAGGGATCTATACTTGGGCCTTTACTCTTCTCCTGTTATCTGTACGATATTTCCCGGTGTTTTCGATGTGCTAAATTGCTAATGTATGCCGATGACATAAAAATTTACAAGAAAATAGGGAACATTCGTGATTGTCGCGCCATACAGGGTGATTTAGATAGGTTGAGCGTGTATTGCAATGAAAACAGAATTAATGTCAATGTCAACAAATGCTCCCACATACCTTCACTCGAAAACTAAAACCTGTAAAATTTAATTATATTATTAACGGTGCAGTTATCCAAGAGACAAAACGGATCAAAGATTTAGGTATTCTATTGGATTCTAAATTAACGTTTACAGACCATATTGAGAATATAACATCCAAAGCCTTTAAAAACCTTGGCTTCATAATGAGAATGACCAGACCCTTCACTGACATACACTGTTTAAAGATTCTCTATTGCACGTATGTTAGGAGTGTCCTTGAGTACTGTAGCAGCATATGGAATCCTCTGTATGTTTCACATATACATAGCATAGAGAAGATACAGCGCAAGTTTCTCAAACTAATGTCCTACCGCAACTGTCGCACATATTCGAACTATAAGGATGCCTGTGGCATGTACCAAATGATCTCACTTGAGGATAGACGTTCTCTCCTTGATATGATTTTCTTGTATAAAATCTGCAATGGCATGGTCGACAGCACTGACCTGGTAAACAACACATTAAACTTGTGGGCTCCGGCGGTAACATCGAGACGCTCGAGACTTTTTAATTGTAAGTTTGTCCATAGTAATTATGCTCAAAATTCAGTCTTGCGCCGTCTTCAGAGATCGTACAATGACAAATTCTCCTCGGCAGATTTGTTCTGTTCTTCGTTGCGTGCGTTCAGGAATAGCATTGGCAACATTCTTACTTGCTAGCGAGTACATTCGTTATGTTAAATATTTTTTATTTTTAAGACAGTGAGCATTGTGGCATTTACCTAATGTGAGTAGTATTGTAATTGTATTTGTAAGTATTTATATATAATATGTGTTAGTGTATGACTTATTTATGTATGTATTTTGCTTATTTTGCTTTTTTTTTTTTTTTTTTTCTATTTTCCTTTTAGGTATGCATATGTAAAATCCTTAATTGGCTGTCAGACATGCCTTATTTTTGTTTATTAATTGTATATTGAGAGCTGTGGATTTTGAGTGAATGTGTAAATAAATAAATAAATAAACAGACAAAAAGTCTAAAAACTATTTTTGACCTCGGCAACATAAGTACACGTGTATAAATTGTTTTTTGAAAATTTTTTAATGTAGCACGGCCCGTTTACGATTTTATTATATGTAATAGATAAATAGATTAATATTATCTACTAGCGGCCCGCCCCCGGCTTCGCCCGGCGTGCAATTTTTATATACCCTAAAACATTCCCCGTTTATCCCTCTTTCCATTAGCGAAAACCGAATTAAAATCGGTCTACCCGTTCACGCGTGATGCCGTGACCAGGAGAAATGGGGATTCATTTTTATATATAAAAGATTACATTAAATACATATATTATGCCATAAATCTGTTGTTTATCGAAAGAAGTTTCTTTGTTTTAATTGTTGTTCCAGGTAAGTTTTAACAAAGTCATCGTATTATTTCTAAAAGGATATAGTTTGAGAGGAGAATTTGTATTTTAACGATATTTTCTTATGCACAATATAAATATTGAAGAAATACATTTTAAGTTAAAAGTGAACTTTAATAATAAATTCTTTTGATTGGTTATTGTGAAAGAAAAGATGATGCAGAGTTCCGGCGAGGCTGTTAGCGGATTTGGAGCACGTTGAGCGGTTCCCACATGGTTTATAAATGCAGATGCGACCGGTTTAATCTAGATCTGCACACGTACGGCTAGACGCACGTTACAATATTAATTATTCATCGGATCGAGCGAATAAACCAATTTCACGCTTCTTTGCGCCCGCATCATACCCCGACGGGCGCTCGCCTCACCTCGGTTTATACCGGTCGCTCTTTTATAATCAAATTTATTTTACATTCCATCATTTTGTCCTATGTATTGTCGCCTACTGCTACTCGTAATGTCGTCGAGTGTCGATTTCTTCCCAACCAGTAACTTTACTATTATACAAAACTTTGTACTTGTTTAATGATTATTTGACTGATGGAACTTCTAAGGTCCGATGGTTGATTAATTTATTTATTGTATATGTACTTGTATAGCAAATTGATGTTGAAAAGAGCAACTATGAGGTTTTTCGACAGTTTTTTTTCATATATCTGCTTCCGAAATGGTGATAAATGCATTTGTCTCTTGTAGGACACGGAGTCCTATGCAGTAAAGAATTTTTTCTCAAACATGCTCGGAAATGTAGGCGTTCTTGTGCTAAAAACAAGCCACGAAGTTTGTAATTGTTGGCTCATGCATTTCTTTCTCGGCCTAGGCCAAGAATGTTGTATGAAAATTCATTCCTGGCCCCTGCTCAGCCCGATGAAACCCGAAGTTTCACGAATCTTCACGAACGCGCCCGCCGCTGTCACAGGCGTGGGGCGAGCGCACGCTCTTTTGATGACTGGGCTGTATGGCTGTTTCCTTTGCACTCATTGAAAATAAAAAAATAAAAAAGGCTGGAAAGCAGACTTTTTTCAGTACCTACCTAAATATTTATTGCTTTTAGTAAACATTTACGTTTGTTTTATTCTAAATAAAACTGTCTATATGTAAATTATTTTTTAATAATTTTTCATATTATACTATCATCACGTGTTTCATTATTTCCTCACATTTATTGAGAAAAGCACTATACCAGCCTCGACGGGAATGAGGATTGCCGGACTCAGATCTTTATCAACCTTCACTTCCTGGACTCTGCAGTAATGTACTATTAATTATTAATTATTATACAATAAAGCGCGAATCAGAATAATAGATTAAAAAGGATATCCCAGATTGAAATTACTTCTTGAAAATTACCTCACCAAAAATCTCTATAGAAATATTTAATTGATAGCAAAATTGCGTGTGTATATTACGAATACGAAGGGCCATTGAAAATAATTTGCAAATGAGATTCAAATGTTTGCACCATCCTGTGCAATAATTAGTAAGCACATCGGTCGGCTGTAAGCCGTAACCGCGCGATCAAATTTGCCGCGTCAGCGCGCGCGCCCGTTTCAATGTGCTATTGTCCACTTGTGGGCCTTTTATACGACTAATTACTAGCCTTGTACATTAATTTATTTATTCATTACCTCACACCTTAAATAGCTTTTGAATGAATTAAAAACTGAGCAATGGAATCAACTAACACGACATATAATAATTATATTATAATATTGCATGTTTCCCTAATATAAATAATAAAAAATAAAAAAAATATATTGTGTGTATATGTATATGTATTGTGTTTATATTGTTAAATTTTTGATTTTATATTTGTTAGTCAGTTTGCAATCATTATAGCTGAGGCCTGTATAAAACGAACATTAATTTCGAAATTACGGCAATAAAGATTTGCTTGGTTTGCTTATTACTTATTTAACATTTTGGAGTTTACTCCTTAAGAATCGTTTTTATATAAGGCCCCTTGTATGGAAATTTTATGAATAGTAAAATTAATACAAGCGTTAACTAAAAAAAACGGGACAAGTGCGAGTTGAACTCGCGTGAAGAGGGTTCCGTACGATGTTACCTATCCCCACAATATTGAGTATTTACCATGTTATTTTAATATCATGGACTTCTTATAGCTTTTCCTATAATCTATAAGTAGAAAACTAATTTCTGTATTTCTGTTTCGGAGATAAGGGGGGGGGGGGAAATGTCCGGACAGACGGACACACGAGTGATCCTATAAGGGTTCCGTTTTTTTATTCGGACGTACGAAACCCTAAAAACGTTGCGTTATCTGTCAATTTGACGTATGTTAATTGACGTGCGAGAGCTGACGCATGTATTTATGTTCTCTAATTCTATTACTTGGCTTATAAAAGCAAAAGTCTTGAATAGTGATTCCATGGTGAAGAAAAACCAGATATATATTCAATTTGTGATAACTAAACGCATCAGCTATATCATAAACAGTTAAGGTTTGTACATACGTTTGTTTGTTTGCACGTTAGAGATAATCTTCAAAACAACTCATTCATTTAAATAAAACTTTCATTAATAGTTAGAATAGAATTTCATAAGGCTTCATAGGTATCATAGGCTAAATATTCTACGCGGGCGAAGCCCCGGGCACCAGTTAAATAAAATCGTAAACAAGCCGTGTCAGTTTATTAAATATTTTTTCATAAAAAGCAATTTCGACACGTTTTACTTATGTTACCGTGGTCAAAAAAACAGTTTTTTACAATTTTTGTCTGTTTGTACGTTTGTGAACGTTAATCTCGTTAAACGTCTTAACCGATTTGAATGCAGTTTTTACTGATGTATTGTAGCAGCTCTTCCCATAACATTTAGTGTTTGTTTCATTCCAATGGCTTCATAAAAAAATGTTATGACGCGTGGTTTTCGGTATAGCACATACCGAAAACCACGCGTATGAAGTTGATTTTTCAGCTTTTAAGTCAAAGGCGACTTTACTTTGATAATATATTTTTTTTATGTTTGCCTTTCTTACTAATAGTACTTTCATCCAATAAATAATATTTTGTTTAATTTCATTAAGAAAATTTACCTAATACTAGCTGAGCCCGCAACTTCGTATGCGTGATGTTCAGTATAGCGCCTAACTTTTTTGTTTGTAAACCAATATGAATGAAACAAACACTAAATGTTAACGGAAAGCTTGCTGCAATACATCAGTGAAAGCTGCATTCAAATCGGTTAAGCCGTTAAATATTAAAAACCTCGGTAACAACGTGTACAAATTGTTTTTGGAAAGAAATCTTTAATGAACAGACACGGCTCGTTTTGCGATTTTATTTATTATATATAATAGTGACCCGCCCCCGGCTTCGCCCGGGGTGCAATTTTTATATATAAGAACATTCCCCGTTTATCCCTCTTTCCATTAGTGAAAACCGAATTAAAATCGGTCTACCCGTTCACGCGTGATGCCGTGACCAAGGGAAATAGGGATTCATTTTTATATATAGAAAAGATATAGATTTGAGAAATCGTTGATATAACAATATATTCAATAGATTAAAATGTAAATTCGTAAACTTAGCGGATCGGCGTGTTTGTGTAAGATAAACCCCAGTCCAATTAACAATTAAAATTCATATAACCTGGTTACCGACGCCGACGGCAACCAATTTCACTGTAACATCCATATTCATATCGAATTGTATGAATGTTTAATTTAAATTGCTGCACACTCGAATATTATGGCTACAAATTCACCTTTTCTGTACTAAGACAGACAGAAAAATCCCGCCAGTTTCAGCCCGTCTGCTTATCCATAACACTTTCACATAAAAATAAATAGTTCATTTTCCTTTAAACTTTCTTGCAATTTATATACGAAGATAGAATTGTATAAATCATTGCTCGGTTTGTGTATCCGGTGTTTCGTGTTAATCTCTTAAAATTCGTCGCTTATGAAACGTCTCAGTAATTTTTATTCGCTCGACGTAATTTTCATTTAATTATTCGTTCCAATAGGCTCATCGGGTGACGCCGTGGGAAACGAAACACTTGGGGGACTTAAGATTTTCTGGGTCCGTAGCCGGCTTTGAATTCATTTGGGACGAGATTTGACTAAAATGCGAAAATATCTCCTCATAGCCCGTTTCCTATTATTAAAAATACCTATGTATTAATATTATTTTATTAGCACAGAGTATATTGTTTGATATTATAGAGCGTCGATGACGCAGTGGGAAAGACGCGGCTTATTATGTCGGGAGGTCCGAGTTCGATCTCCGGTAATGTCATGTTTTTTCTAAAACTTAAGTGCATTTACCGGTGAAGGACAACATCACGAGAAAACCTATATACGCCATAGAAGAAATTTTAAGGCACAGTGAAGTCAACCAACCTCCACTGCGCCAGCGTGGTGGACCATATAGCCTAGCAACAGATGGGCTTTGGTGTAGAGAGTCTTGGAATGTAGGCCTATCACCTGCTCACTGAACTGATGTGGAAAGCGAGTGTGGTGGTGCTCATTTTAAAAGACCTATGTCTGACAACGGATACTTATGGACTGATGAGGACGTCATTTGTGATTTAATTATTAAAGTAATGTACTTAAAACTTCTGCTACTCCATTTAACGCTGGAACTAAATATAAATATGTGAACTTTTTTAAAATTTAATAAGTTCTGAAAATTTCAAACACCTTGGCAAAGGTTCGCTTTAATGAAATGTGGTCCCTCGTCAGAGCGAGTACTTAACCTACTAACGGCTTCTGCATTCAAATGAAAATAATTTAAAACGCTTAAACGTTTCGCCAATTCTAAAATTAAAAGTAATTGGTTAGTTAAAAACTGTTAAAAGCTGGCCAGAGATGCTCTAGCGAAACTTTTCTAAAATCCGAAGCCAAGAAAATACTTATTTGAAATAAGCTGAAATACAGAATTAAGTTTCCAAGTGACAAGCGCTCCCGCGCCCCTGCTTTGTTCGGATTTAGTTGACTATTTCCGCGGCTACTATCATTGGGTTTCCGGTCCGTTTCGTCTGGAGGGAGCTTAAATTTTGCTATTTAGCTTTTCCGTCGCCACAATAGTATTAATTACAATAATTAAACTTATTCGGTGACGCTTTTACGCTTATTACATTCTAAAATAAAGGTCAAAGGCTTATCTAATGTTATTTCAAGGAACGCGTTTATCTGACGGATATACTTCATACTATTTTCAAACAACATTCTCAACTACCGTAAAGCTCCGTTCTGGAGAAGGATAGACGTATAGAAGGGGGCTTATTTGCCCATCCAGAAAATTCAACTTAGGAATCTCATACCTACAGGTTCTATTGTTTTCTAGGCGGATACCTTTACAACAATATCAATTCCATCCTATTAATATCCTCTTCCCACTTCCCAGATGCAAAGCAGTAGTCACACAATGACTTAAGAGTTTATCACGGTTCAATATATTTTAGTAATATGATTAGTAATTTTCTTCGGGGTGAGAAAAAGTTTTCGGGGTTTTTTCTCAGGATCGTCATCTTGGCTTTTTTCCGAAACCCTGGTAAATTTAAATTTAACTGGTAAATCTAAATGACAATCATAAGAGTTTCTTGGAGAAACCTAATTCATAAATAAATATTTTGATTTTGATTTTTGATTTTGATATTTATCCTCTATACATTTTGGTATATGATTCAATTGCAATTTCTTGCAAATTGCAATTTGGGTATCATCTTTGTGCAATCTGTGGAGTGAGACCAGGTGACCTGTCAAGTCGGGCACCGGGCTCTCACACAGTTACAACCATTGCTTGTATGTGACAATTTAGTTTAACATTGTTTGTATCATTTGTGTAGTTATATGTGATTGTGTGGAACCAATAAATGCATTATTATTGTTCTTTTTAACTCGTCTCGGCACCCCCTCCAAAAGCCAAAATGAGGGGGAGACGGTGTTACCCCCGACAGAAGCATAGTCAGTCGGGTTTCAGGGCGACAAAGACGGAAACCGAAGCACGATCCTGGCCGTATCGAGCAGCACCGCCTTCTGCATCTGGGCCAGGTGGGAGTCGCCACGGAACCCCAACCGCTTCAGGGCCTTGATTCTGTATGGCAATTATGATTTCACGCTTTTGTCTTACCTTTTCAAAACACGTAATGACAGATATCGTAACAATTTGTGAGGATATGACGTGCTTTCGAAGTAAAGAATCGCGTGGAATCGCTAAGTGGCGTTAGTGAATTAGGGTCCAGGTTACTATTGAGGCTGGTTGGTTATTATTATTATTATTAAATCTCGTTATATGTGAGTGCTAAGATTTATAGAAATCCTATCAACTGTATACTATATGTGTGTGTATGTATATACATATTTACCCATCAATTTAGTTTAAGTATATATGTCTATACCCGTTTGAAATAATAATGTTAGACGTACATAACAAACGGTCAATATCGAATAGATTTGTAGTAGGATGGCAGGGCCACGGAGAACTTAGGCAGGGCCCACCGCGTTTCGCAATCATAACTTGGTTAGCTCGTTTGGCGGCATAACCACCTCCTTAGAGGAGACCGACTATGTAATAACAATATGTGTGCCGTTGTGTTTCTGAGATTGAGTAAGAGACGCCAGAGAGCCTTCTCTTTTTTTATCCACTATCCTACTAAGGTTGGCAGTGTGCTTGGAGCACATATGGTTGTGTTAAAAGACGACGATAGCTTCTGTTAATACCATCACCTAAGCCTGCCGACTGCCGGTCTTTATATAAATAAACACAAACTAAAAAAATCGAACAAAACACAAGGAAGGAAATTATTCAGAGAGTTTTCGACGAATAGTTCGTATAAAGGTACAGACTGTGTAGTATTTGGCAGTAGTTAAATAAATGCAGTGTCAAATGATAATGTTGATCCGTCACGTGCAATGTGTCGCTGTTATGTCCCACGGGGTTTATTTCACGATGCACACGGGCGGGCGAACGAGCGGTTTTTACACGTTGCTTTTTGCCGCAGAATTTGTGCAACATCTAGTCTCTAATATTTGACTATAATATTTTGCCGTTGTCCAACTGGAATAATGTATTTTTCAAATAATAAAAGAATTTTTCAAATAGGTGCAATTTTTTCGCAGATAAGGTATAAACAAACTTATATAAGTACAAAAAAAAAAAACTAATTTATGTTCTATTTAATATAGTAATAGTTCTATTTAATATAGAACTATTCTTGCAAACCTAATTGCTTTTTAAGTAAGAAAAAAATTTAATTATAATTTTGTTATTAAAAAAAGAAAATATTTTGTAATATTCTGGCTAATGAAAGATGTGCCTGAGTTTTTTTTAAACCTATATTTCCTCATTAATTGCCAAAATCCTTTAAAATTTTGTAAATATTATTAAATATATAACTAAATTATAATTAATTACAAAGAAAACCCTGAAATGCGACGCATAAAAGCTTGCTTTTACTATTATTAGTAGATTCAAAGAGAAACCAAAAGAGAAAGAATATATTTTTAAATAAAAAGAGAAGTATACGATTTCACTGGTTAGTCAGGAATAATGTCTTTGTTGAAAATATTATATAGTGAAGTACTATAACCCTGATGTGTTTTTTTTATAAGAAACTTGAATGACGCACACAAAATAAATCCAAAATAGATAATGTGGCTCATGTGGAAGATATGAAGGATAGTCTCAATTAATAATGGACGGAATAACTGAGAATATAGAAGAAATAACAATAAGAGTAGGAGATAGGGAAATTAGTAGTTCCGATTCAACATTAGAAATTGAATATTTAGACTCTTATTTTGACTACAATATGTAAATTTTAATTTTAAATTAAATATGTTAATTTATGTTTAATTTAATTTAATTTAAATTTAAATTAATGTACCTTACTACAACTGGTGTTAAAATATGCACCTTATACATATTTTATGAATTTGCAGCGTCTTTTCTGTCTCATCTTTCACTAGGCAAACTATAGTTACTTATCATTATTCAAACGCGACAGTCCAGATGCTCGTCTGTTATTCCAAGGAACGCTTCCAAAAGGGGTGCGAAATGACACGTGTCACAGTTCTCCGATTGGTCAAATCGCACCCGTTGCACCGTTTGTATACTCCCCTCAAATAATAGAACCCTATTCAGCAATTAGACGTCCAATAAGCTGATTTATTTCTACGTCGCATCTATTTAGCTGACGACTAGAATTAAGTGTTTGTTTTGTTTTTGCTAACTATACTGTGATGCCGTTTTGTAGCGAGGCTAACACAAATTAAAACATTGATTTCTTTGTTTAAATATCAGAACAGATTACTTTAAAATGGTGACATTACGTCAAATTTTACCAGTTATTGGTAAAATTGGACTAATTTTTTAGTTGTTCTGTTCTGTTATTTAGCCATATGTAACTAATTAGTACAGGAAAATTTTATAAGAAATCCAGTCCACATCTTCAGGGGCATTTTGATATAAGCTTCTAGAAGATTATATGTAATATAAATGGATGAAAGAAATTTTCGATTCCACCCTGTTAGTTTATATTATGTAAAAAAATTATTATTAAAATGTGCAAAAAATTGTGGGTAATTCAAAATATAATGGATTATATCGGTTATATAACGATATAATCCATTATATAACAATATTTAAAAAAGTGCATATTCCCCATTATGTTTAAAGATTCTTTACCTACCGTCAAACCATTTAAATGGTTTTGTAGGTCAATCGACAGAAGATTGTACATAAATAAAATAAAATATTAATTTGCGTATTATAATTTTTTGTAACAAAACGATACTTCCTAAAGGCAGTAAGCGTGTTAAATAAATCGTTTGATCTTGGTGATCTGTCAATATTTGTAAAAGTCTGTACAGATAAGAAAATAAATAAAGTAATCTCAAATTTCCCAAAGTGTGCACAAAAAAAAAACTCAAAATATTGTGCCGATAAAGGATCACATTGGGCAAATATATGTGCGTATCAAAAAGTTGAGCCCTAAATCCCTATTTATTTTGACATGGCAAACGGAGAAAAGAAAGGGTCGCACGGTTCGTCAACATTGTCCATTGACCGGCAAAAGGGTCAATTTATTTACGAATTGATAAACCCTTCCGATAGTTGACAATAGGGTCCCATAGGGTCCCCCAGTTGATTACCGGTGGCCGTTGTGCGAATAGGTCCGGGCTCCACGAATATTTGAGCTTCACTGCGTTTAGATTTTTTATGATAAAGTGTAACAGGCAGGCTGACTGTCCCATTAGGACAACTCAATTTAAGTAACAATACGTCCGTCGGCTCTCTTCTGCAGTTGAAGCGGTGTCTGTTCAGGTGGCAACCATACAGAACATTCCCATGTGAACCAAGTAGTCTTTTTAATTTGTCCACATTTTCTGTAGCAGGTCTTTGATGGGAGTCATCAGATAAGTCTTCTGTATCAATGTTTGGCTGGATTATATAAAAGCATGTCATTATCCATCGTTGCACATAATTATTTTGCCTCGGTTGCTCTTCGACCTAAAGGAAAATCATGAGTTAAGAGAAGTCGAAGTTCCCTACGAGAAATGTTTTCATTTTTAATAAACTACTAGCTTAACCCGACTACACTTTGCTGTGGCTCAAATAAAAAATATATAAAAACACTGCAATTTGGTTATAATTTAAAGTCCATCCATCTATAAATTTTCGAGTTTTGTGGAATCAAACATACAGAAGTTAAATTTTTATATAGGCATAAAGATTATCCATTGGTGTTAGCCTAGTCAGCAATGGCTAGGCTGCCCTGGGGTGGATCGGAGTTGTTGCCTCGGCAGAGCCCGGTCCACCCCGCTCAAAGGGCAAGGAGACACCGGGGAGTTTTAGTGGGTATTCTCAGTGCCGCTATGATCAGGCGCTGGGCGACCCCCACATACTCCTGCCGTCTAGCCAGCAGCAGGAGATCTGTAAGCGGATTACTCCTCGTAAAAAAAAAAGTATAAAGATTACTATTTAGTTGGAGTTAAGTTGTCCAATAAATCTTTCATTCAATTTGGGTTCATTCTATGAATCATTCTATGTCTTCCTATCATCAATCTATCTGCGGTTTTCCCACACTTAAAGACGAATGGTTGACAATAGTAAACTCAAAAAAGAGAGTTTAAGTTAGCATGGTTTACATAGTCGCCTTCGTTAATTGAACATCGATATTCAAGCGACGCACGTTATGAAATGAAGTGTGCACTTAACACATAATTTCAACTAATTGTAATGCAAACTGGGAGCGAGAGCTGGAAAATCACTGATAATTGTCGTCGGCACGTGCGCCGCCTGCCCATCCACCAATGTTGCAAATTACCAGAACAAAAATAGGTGCTACTCAACCACACTTTGCGTCTGAATATCCTGTGCTTTAGATCACCAAATAATTGTATAATTTTTATATAATTATTTGGTGATCTTTACGTCATAATGATAAACTTTGTATAGTCCCTGCCAAAAAATACTCTCCAATAAATATAAGAAATATTGGAAATCTGGCAGTGTTCAAGGAACACTTACGTAATTTTCTGGTGGAAAAAGCATATTATTCCCTCAATGAATTTCTGAGTGATAGGACTATATAGTGCTTTTAGATTGCATACCGCTTGTCGGTTGAATATGTGGACATATATGTATAAAAATTTATAACTTGTGTTTGCCATAATCAGCAAATAAATTAGTTCACCTGACGCTCTGTAACTAGTACCTACTAAAAAACAAGTAACACCATTTAAGCACCATATGTTCTCAAAAGCGTAGATGCTATTATTATTATAATTCTGTAAGGGAGTCCTTTCTAATGCCTAATGCCTTGTTTATAGAATTTTGTTTAGTAATGTTAATAATGATAGGTACACTTATTACAATTAATTAAATTATATTATTACTCTTTAATTTTTTTTATGTAATTTTTTTTGCTATTTTACAGACTGACGATCGACTTGATGATAGGTGGCTACCGTTAACTCTAACACAAGCAGCCGACCATAGAAGAATGTTCCCTACATAAAGTTACATTAGTAGAATAAACGAAAACGGATGAGGAGGGGTTAGAAAAATGCTGTTATTTCACTGTGGTTTTCTGTAAGGAGGTGGTTAGAAGACAACCGACACAGAATGGATTAGAGGAGGACACAGACAGGCTTTTATGCTAGAAAGTGCACTCATAGCTATTATACCATATTTACTGTCTAATAAATATTTTTATATATTCTTTTTTCATAACTAAATTTTTATTAAGACAAGGTATCGATAAAATTTTGGTTTTGAAAATTTACTTCCAATAGATCTGATAGATTGAAAATTTATAAATAAAATGTTTTACTTCTGCCACTCTCAATACTGTGCCAACAATGTGAAAAACACTTCCAATAGGTGCAGACGTGCCCTGTGTCACAAATACACACCACAATTGCGAATTGTGATTTTATTTTTAAAATTTATGGTAACAAGGTGTTAAACGTTAAATTAAATTGAAATCACGATAAGTAGCTGTTATATTTTTCATCTTGAAGCCTCCTGTAGAAAATCTTCTCTCTGAGAAGACCATGTCCAGTTCTGGATGGCGATCTTTGTCTTCTTAATGCAAAAGTTCTTGCATTTCTTGTGTTACAGACAATTGTAGCGATCAGTTGCAGCGACACCTTACACGGGACGATTCTAAGAAATTGAAATATGGTCGCTATTTTGTGATTGTAAACCGTTTTCATGAGAACATCGTTGAGTTTATTCTGATGAAATCTACTCCCATTTACACCGTTCGTTAATTAAAAATTTCAAGCAAATTAAACAGAACATTTATAATTAATCATTTTAGTGAAAATGTCCAATACTTAGATGGCGCTTAACAAGATATATCGTAAATTCCAAGTTTAAATAAATATATCTTCGACGATCAGCCTGGAATGGGTAAACTATAATCTAAACTATATTTGGGTGAATTAACACTAAAACATGCCCGTTCCCCAAAAGTATAGTGAAGAAATTAAATGCTAATTCATCCGTACTATTAGTATTAAATCGAACAACCCACGTCACAGAAAGAAAGAATGAGATTAGAATGAACAAGGGTTATTTAGAAAGTATAGAATTTCATTAAGAATGCTTAACAAAAGTTCTTCTGAGAGTGAAGGGACGCTCCCCTGTCTACTAAAACGGACCAAGCTAACTTGAACTTAGTTCGCCTATATATTTTATTACTCGTTGAAATAAAATTCACCAAAATCATTTTATGGATATCACGTTACTGATGACTTACCATTTTGAAATGTTCTCATTTTTTAAATTTTCACAAATATAAAGTATCCTATTTTTCGATATTTTTATAAATAAAAGTTTTCTTTCTTAAAGCGTATTTAAGATAGTTTTCATTGAGATAAAAGTTATAGAAAATATTCATAGAGGCCTTTTCAAAAGTCTTTTCAAGGCTGCATGTATTTCTTGCTTTCTATATCTGCACGCTTATGTGCGTATCTATAAAGCCACTTGCCATGGCGTCACACACACACACTTGGCAACTAAGCTTGCCAAATCTGGCTTTAATGATAGGAAGACATAGAATGATTCATAGAATGAACCCAAATTGGATAAAAGATTATTGGACAACTTAATTAACTCCAACTAAATAATAATCTTTATACCTATATAAAAATTTAACTTCTGTATGTTTGTTACCACAAAACTCGAAAATTTATAGATGGATGGACTTCAAATTATAACCAAATTGCAGTGTTTTTAAATAATATTTATTTGAGCCACAGAAAAGAGTGGCCAGGTTAAGCTAGTAGTTTATAAAAAAATTATACATTTCTCGTAGGGAAGTTCGACTTCTCTTAACTCATGATTTTCCTTTAGGTCGAAAAGCAACCGAGGCAATATAATTATGTGCAACGATGGATAATGACATGCTTTTATATAATCCAGCCAAATGTAACGACAGCAATATGTTATTATAAACATAATGGGCAGGACACATAGTACCGAGAAGCGACGCGAGAAGGTTCTCGCGTGGAAGCCACAGATCGACAAGTGTAGCGTAGGATGTTCACTCACAAGATGACAGACGATCCAATAAGGGCCGCAGATTGAGCGTGGATCCAGGCTCCTTTTGACTGGGCCTATTGGAAAATTAGGGGCGAGGTCCTGGGGCTGAGAGGATGAAAAGAAAAAAATAAAGTGTTTATATGTATGTGGAAGGTAATCTCCGCAATCACTGCACCCATTTAAAAAAAAAAATTCACTGTTTTAAAGGTGCATTATTTCAGATGGATTAATACTTTTATAGTGACACAGAACTATGTAAACGTAGGAAACGCATGTTGGACTCTGCGTAATTCAATGTTCTGGCACACTGTATGTTTCCGCTACTGGCCATTTACTTAAACAATATTTAAAAAGTATTTACAACATTTAAAAATGGAACTGTTTGGCCGTAGTATACTTTTTTTTTCATCTGTCACTTGTTTTTAAATTGTGGCGTCATTTAAAAAATTGCTTGTTTACATCATTGTGGATTCAACTCGTGAAAATTCAGCTGTTAGCTATAAGCACTATGATTACACCTCCTTAGATTTTTCGTAGACAATATTCGTCAAAGTTATTTCACGATTGAAAAATTTATTATGTTACTATCTGTCGAATTCTTTCTGCTTTGAAACTAAAAGACAATTGAATTTGAAGGCTAACTTATATAAGTTACTGGCAGTAATTTATTTATTTATTTATTTTTTATAATTATTAGGCTTTCTTTAATTTATATTTCCTTTTTTTGTTCACGTTTGAAAAGTTTAAAACTGTCAAACCTAGTAATGGCAACATAAAAATTTAAGAATTATTTTTAACGTGTTTGTTAAATACACAATAAAATAATTTTAAATAAAATAAATTTACAATGATTTGGAACAAAGTTTTTAGGATGCTTTTTTTAATAGCAAGAAACAAATTGTGAGAGGTTCTCGGGGTAAGTTTAATTAGAAAAGGCTTGTGAAGAGCAATCTGGTTAGTACACCTCAAAGGACAGACACGTCTGTGTTTGCTGCTTGTTATTAAATAATCCATCACAACTTTACCGTAGCATATATTTTTCGTTCGCTTTGTGTATCTATAGTAATATAACCACTGCATATAGTTATATGAAAAATGCAAATTTTAACCTAATACATTTTCCCGGCTAATGCCACTAGACTGATTATTATGAAATAAATAATAATATAATAAAAATAAAGATGAGATGTTTCAAACTGTCAATGTTCATTTTCAGAATTTTTCAAACAGTGTCGGATTTGAAAAAAATTTTTGGACTTGATAGCTCTTCCAAGAGTTAAAGTTAGGTATATGCTATTTATTATCAGTCTAAGACCCTTTTAGAAGCCGAACATAAAGAAAAGTCGCTAAACGAAAACAAAGTAATGGCGCATGCGACAAAAGCTTTATTATTTTACTATAGATTTTATACAATTGAAATTTGAATTGAGTAGAAAGTTGCTTACGTCTATACATATAATAAAAAATAAAAAAATCGTAAACGAGCCGTGTCTGTACATAAAATATTAAAAAAAAAAACAATTTGTACACATTGTAGGTACTTATGTTACAGAGGTCAAAAAAATAGTTTTTAGAATTTTTGTTTCGTGCATTTGTGCACTCTAATCTCAGAAACGGCTTATGGGATTCACTGAGGCAAATGACATTTGAATTCAACAGGCCTAGAAATGGTGTTTTTTTTGTTTTTTCCTTTAGAACATTACACAAAAAAGTTTTTTTTTATTAATACAATTTTTTAATCTGATATTTACTTATTAATAGGTACAGGATTCATATGCGCGCAATAAGCCGTTTTCGAGAGAATTTTCAATAAAAGTCAAATTCTTCTTGTGTTCTAATTTTTTTTGTGGAGTTTCTATTACTTTAACGAAAATTCTAATTAATACAATTTGGTTCTTCACATGTTTAAGTATAACATATATTTTTTTCAAAGCAATTGTCTTGTCTATTTCTTGTAACATCTTCATTAAACAATGGATATTTTTAGTATTTAGCGTTTGTCTCCCCCTTAACCGGTTTCACTTATTATGTATTGTAGCAAGCTTCCGGTAACACTTAGTGTTTGTTTCATTAAGATCGATTTACAAATTAAAAAGTTACCTGCTAAACCGAATACCACGCGTTTGAAATTGCGGGCTCAGTTTTCTATATTTAGTAGTTATATCTGTGCGTTGATAGTAGTCAAAACAAGTATAGAAGTTTAAGAGTTTTGATATTCCAACTTGTATTAGATTCAACCTGGTCTGGATCTGGAAAGCAGTGGCAGGGCACACTCACTGCGTTTCGCAGTCATTTGGGAAGCCGTTCTGTAAGGGGGCGGCAGTAACCACCCCCTTACAGAAGATCACCGTGAAATAACAGCACGTGTGCTGTTGTGTTTCGGTGAGTGAGTAAAGGGATGCCAGAGCCCATTTCCCTATCCCCTCCTAATCCCTTATCCTTAATCCTGCTGTAGTCGGCAGCGCACTTGCAGCAGCTTTGGCGTTGCTTGTGTTATAGGCGACGGTAGCCACCTGCCATCGAGTGGATCAGCCTGTCTGCCGATCTTAACATAAAAAATGCATTGAAAAGTGGGAAAATATATTTCAAGCTACTTTTTGGCTCTTCAAAGTTGCAGCTGCTAGTTCCCAGCTGTATCTGTTGCATGGCGTTGATTGCAGAGTAAAAATACGTGATGTAATGTGTATTTTATACAGGTAGTTTTTTTTTCAATGCCTTGGATACATTTAAAATGATTTAATTCAAAGTAAATAAAGTTAATGATATAGAATAAAAAGCAAACAATCCCATTGTGTAATGATTGACATATTCGTTAACATTAATATGGGATTATCCATATATCTGTAATTGAATCTGTTCGTGTATACTGTAAGGGGCTCGAACAAAACACAAGATTAGAATTGCTTAGTTTTATATCTCGTGTGGGAGGGGTATTAAAATAATATACCGATTTTTATCGTTATATTATATTTAGTGAACTAAAAGTCCAAAAAAAAACCAACTTCAATCAAATGTGTCCCACTTCGATCTACAAATTAAAATTATATTTTCTTTAGACTTCCTGTCCTTTTGATAATATGAATGTCTCTAAGTCTTGCTTGGATATAATATAAACCAAGCAAGTATTATATATAGTATAAACCTTGGTTCGAAAACTAAAGACGTTTCTTGGCTAAAAAGTTTCTTCGCATTTTATAGACTGGCAGGGCTGCTGCCACAGCGCGGGACTACTCATCTCCAAAACACAGGCAATCCTAGCTTGGAGGTCAGGGGACAATCAACTATGTACGTATTTTAAAGCCTAAATATTCTATCTAGCCTTGTTATGTAAAAAATAAAAAATAAAAATAAAATACTTATATGAAAACTCAAGACATTTTGTTTTAAAGTTTATTTACATTTAATTACAGTATAGGCATATGTGTCATTTTGTGATCCCGTTGCTGAAGAAATTTTGGAACTTCTGATTAAAAAAACGCGACAAGTAGTTTTGGCAGTTCTCTCTTAATGTTAACCTGACACTGCCTAAATAATTATAAAGAGACCGAAATAGGTGGAAATCTGAAGGTGCAAGGTCAGGGCTATAGAGCAGATGCAAACTATTTTAATTTTTGCTGAGTGGCTAAAGATGTGTGTGGTCTAGCATTGTCGTGATGAAAGACCGCACCCTTTCTATTGATCAATTCTGGCCGCTTTCTCTCAACTTCTTGCTTTAATCTCATCAGTTGTTGGGAGTAAAGATCCGAATCGATGGTTCTGGCCGGCGGTAAAAGCTCATAGCGAACAATGCCCTTCCAATCCCATCATACACACAGCATCACCTTATTGCGAGTTAACCCGAATTTTGGCACAGTCTGTGAAGCCTGACCGACCTTTGACCATGACCTTTTTCGCACGTTCTTGTCGTAACGTGATCTACTTTTCATCACCAGTTATCAATCTCTTCAAAAATGGTTCGGTTATTACGTCATTACGTCTCATTAAAGAATCGCAAATAAGTACATACACGATTCGTGAGGGTTTTTTCAGTGAGCTGGTGTGGCACCCAAAATGTCGAGCTTTTTTGTGTACCCAGCTTTTTTCAAATGGGTCAAAACTGTTTTATGGTCACTTTCCAGTTCTTCGGCTATGTCGTAACTAATGATATGCCGATCTTGCTCCACTCTTTTTAAAAATGGCGTCCATTTTATTCGAGCAGAGCGAGGTGCATTTAACTTTGTACTACTCTTACTGACACTGCATTAGGTCCATAAACGTCAGAAATTTTTTCGCGGCTTGCGTTGCATTTTTTTCTTTTTTGTGATAAAATTCTAAAATGTATCGAATTTCTTCATTAAATTCGCTCATTTTGACAGAAAGAAAAACAAATGAACAACATTTTACTAATTTGTTTCTTTTTTTGGAATGTAATCTTTTTAATGTCATCAAAACCAGCCAGATGCAAATAGTACAGCCAAAGAGATTTTATTACAAGTTTATACATACTATATGCGAAAAGACTTTTTTAATACAGTTGCTCAAAAAGTGGCGTATTGCAGGGACGTATAGCGTTCGGGATGTGGGCTATTACATACTCGTGCTTTTTTTTTACCTTTCCCGAACTCGTGCGTTCTCTTTCCCAACTGTCAAAATAATGTCTATTAAAAAGAAAAACCAACCATGAAGTTTTTATTAAAAATAATTCATAGAAGTTTTTATGATTCATGCAAATACGTATATTTCTAAAAAGAAGCTACTGATTTGTTTCAATATCAGATTTAATGATTTGATTGAATGAGTTAGGTTAGGTTTCATTTCATTTCATATCAATAAAAAAATTCTACTGAAGACTTGGCTCTATGGGCATAGTTTCCTTTGCCTACCAGAATGGGAGAAAAAATAATCTCTGCTTATATTGTATGGTTGGCGCCATTTTCCAGAAATTTTCTTTGCGAGTTTTATTAAATTGCTTCATTTTTTCGCAACTGTATTAAAAATAGTCGTTCAGTACAGAAATATACTATTTCCCTGACCTAACATTTAGGGGCATTGTATTACATATAGATTCAGGAAATGTGAAGACAAAAGGACACCTTGGCTTTGGATGCGTTGAAAAACTGACGCTATTGTGTTGTCAAAACTACTCTAAGCAGGGTTCAGATTTTGACAGAAAGAAAAACAATTGAAAAATAGCTGGATGAAAATGTAAACTTTTTAATGTCATCAAAACCACCCAGATATAAATAGTACAGCCAGTTTATACATACTACGAGTAAATGCGAAAAGACCTTTTCCCCGACCTAATACTAAGTGTATGGCAAAAACTGCACGGACTTTTTTAAATACGTATTAGCTTTTAGCTGAATTATCATCATTGTACACCAGCCTGTTCAGGTCCACTGCTACACACATCCAACTCCTGATAGACAAGGTACGGAAATTAGAATTTATCAGTATTATATGTTTATTCTTTGTATATTTTTGTAATTTTAATTAACAATTCCTGACTCTTTATTTCTTGTGTTTACTTTTTGCTTCTAAGCGCCACGCCACTAAGCAACACAAAGTGTCTACCTCGTTTTATCAAATAGAAAATGCGAGAGTTAAAAAGAAATAGAGACCAACCCTACGTCCGCATGATTGCACCTCCACAATTGCCAATTTGACACTTTAGTGATGAAAAAAGCGACAATTAGGGTTGTCACCGCTTTGCCATTGTGCGCAACGCGAACGGAAGACACGCACTACATCGGAGAACAGTAAGCGACGCCATTGAAGTAAATTTAGCGTTACGGTGTTAACAATCAGCATTTTAGCTATATAATGACCAACTGCAACTCTATTTTGACATTGATGTTTCTGTATTACATTATCAACATTTGACACTTGTCTTTTGGAGACACTGCTGCTGCACAAAAAAGAGTTGATCGAATGTTTATACTGATCGCACTGCTAAGGATTGGAACTCCCTGCCGGCGCGGGCGTCTGTGTTTCCGAGATCATATAACCCAAATCTTTTCAAGGTTCGAGTGAATAGGCATCTTCTGGGTGAGCTCGCTCCATCTTCGGCCTCATCCTTCCTACATGGATAGATGCTGGTCAAGAGCAAACCCATCTTTAATAAAAAAAAAAAATTGGTTTTAGTTTAGCTATGAACGATTTTGTGTCGACACAATTTTACATAAAGTGCACTAAACATTTTAACTCTGAAAGTCCTTTTTTTGATATCCTGCCGCTGGCTAGGCGATAGGGGTATGTGGGACTCACCCAGTCCTAAGAGGACTGGCAGTACCCACTAAAACTCCCCGGTGGCCCCTGGAAGCCCTTCTATAAGTTGGACCGGGCTCTGGCGAACCAATTACTCCGGCCCGACCTTAGAAGTCCTACCACCTTGCACAGTGGAGAAGTCTTTGTCCAGCCTTGGAATATAATATTTTGACGCCAATTATTAATTAAAATTAATTAATAGTAGTATTCTGTGGTATGTGCTTGAGCTGTCTCACACCTACCATATACTTACCCACGTACAGTCAGTCTAAGAAAGTGCAGTCAGTCTAAGAAAAACATCACAACAAACACGCGTAGACTCATGCGCCGATCTCGACCCGCGAGATTTGAATTTATTTCTTTCGCTAATGTTATCAGGCAATGTGCTTGTAGTTTATCTATTTGGTCATGCTTCCCGCTCCGCTCTGTGTGTGACGGGCCCGTTGCAATCTTCGCCGCTGGAGGACCAAGGACTTGGTGATTCACGAGGTAAGCGACAGACTTCCTTTGTTTCCTCGTCCTTTGATTACATGTACCACCAACAAAAAATACAATCCACTTTTTATAATTGCTTAGCGTGACCATAAAATATGTCCCACTTCAAAATTGATACAGATATTTGTAAAAGTCTGTATTAGCTTCACCACCCCCTTACAAAAGACCACTGTGAATTAACAGCATGTGTGCTTTTGCGTTTCGTTGCGTGAGCCGGACCCCATTTCTCTAATCCTACTATGGCCGCCAGCGCACTTGCACTACCTGTGGCGTATCTTGTGTTATAGACGACGGTAGCCACATACCATTAGTTGTATCGTCAGCCTGTCTGACGACCGTAAAATTCTACAGTTTAACCTAAAAATGAAAAAGAGTTTCCAAATGCATCGGTTCTCAAGATGTTGGAGTAAATTCACGTTTGAATTTTATTGACAGAGCTGCTCTACTGCTTGCTTCGTACATGGAACAGAAGAGTATTTAAATGTCCATTAGGCACTTTGAATCGGTCTGCAGTTTGAAATTGGTGTCAAATCAGCTTTTCATCATTGTAGTAAGAGCCCCGCGCAACTAACCTCTTATTATTCATTCAATTAACCTGTCTCGTCTATTCAAACTTGTAACTTAGTCAAGCCAGAATCCATTAAAGATTTTCAATAAAGACATTCAGTTTTATGTAATTGTCAGCAGTTAAGATAATTGTCAGGACTTTTGGTATGCTGGTAGCTGACGTTTAATATGGTCTTACACTTACAAGTTTCTCATAAAATTTATGTCATAATTATTAATTACTACCGCTTATGTCCACAAGAAATCCTTACACTTTTTTTGCATTTGGGTACATATTTCCACTGTTTTGTACCACTAATGGCATCACGTTATATTAGAACTAAGTACTGGTCCAAAATTGCAAGATGTAAAGGTAAGGTACCTACATTAATCAAAAATTTACAAGCATTTACAACAAATTAAATAAAAAAAAAATATAAATAAGGTAATTTAATGTAAAATTTATTATTTTTAATAAAAGTTTCTTGTTCCTTGGATAGGCTGACGGTCCACTTGATGGTCTATAACACAAACAAAGCCACGGGTCCTGTGAGTGCGCTGTAGGCTATAGTAGGATAAGGGAGTAGGAACGGATACACAATAGCACAGATGCTGTTATTTCACGGTGGTCCTCTATAAAGGGGGTGGCCCAATGATATCCAGTTACTTCCAAACGCAGTGTTTCCAGATCCTGATTAGAGCTAAAGATGGCCCTGCGGGAATCGATACCTTAATCACTTGACCAATGTGTTGTCCGGATAATTTTTCTTATTTTTAACCCTTAAAAAAGGCTTTTTTATATCATGTAAGAAAGGTTAATTTTAGCTGTAGGTACTTATATGTTATTCACTTATGATGAATCTTATTCACGGTACATGATGGTAAAAATGGTCCCACTAGAAGTGGTACAAAAGGTGCGACTTATTATGCCGTTCTTTGAGTTTCATTCTCTTTCCACAAGAGACGTGTTTCTAGTGTAAAGTGTATTTTTTTCGATAATTATCTCAGTTGTCAATTGATTGAAATGAAATCAAGTGTCCCCAAAAAGCCAAAACATGAACACAGTTAAATGGCCAATTAATTTTTCAGTATTAACAAAGCGGCCGTACGCCCCTGACAGCCGCAGAACAAATGTGACGTCACGTGTCAAATTAGTAACGGCTGCGTTCGTCCATTTTGCTTTTTTAAAATTTGGAACGCGGAATGATTGGCGAGTGGTATTGAACGCGGCAACCCGGCTGCTCTCTCTGATGGAAACTGCCCTCACCAATCAATTGTCCTTTTCGTTACATACTCTAACTAAATATTTTACGAAAATTATAATTCTTTTTAGGTATCACAGAATTTGAAAATTATCAAACTCAAAATAAAAAGGTTTAATCTGTGTGAAGTTTATTCGCGACATTGCAACGTCAACAAATCCGGCATCAAATCAGGCTTTACAAGAAAACATGTTTAAAAATACATTTAAGAAATGTATGTTTCGTAACGCACGAAAAAGCGACCTGACTATTGAAATTTTCAAAAACACTTACTAATAAAGCTATGTTCCAATTTTCAGCTTTCTTGACTTAGTAGTTTTGGCGTGCGTTGATAGTCTGTTAGGACTAACGATTTTATAAGTACTACTTACAAGGGGCACACTGAAATGATCGGGAATAAAATATTTCGGATTGAGTTACAATAAAATCTTTTTTAGAATTTGAATACTAGCCTCTTAGAATCTTAATGACATTCAAACAATTAATTTTTTTTATTAAAAACAACAACTATGTTGGTTTAAAGTTGACACGTCGTTAACAGAAATGGAGCTCACGCGTGAACATTTCCGTGCCATAATTTATCACAATTTTCGTCGCGGCTTATCTCAAGATAAATGTCTCAGCGAACTTGTTTCGATTTATGATGTTGAAGCACCAAGTCAAACGACAATATACCGCTGGTATGCCGAGTTCCGACGCGATCACGCCTGAAAACATCGCAGCTGTGCGAACTATTATATTAGATGACTGTCATGTGACATACGAGCAGATTCGGGCTGTTATCAGTATCGGAATGACTGCAATTCAGTCGATATTACATAATGAGCTGTGTGTAAGAAAGCTAGTTTCCCGCTGGGTTCCCCACAATTTGTCCGAATAGCAAAAGGCGGCTCGTGTAGATTGGTGCCGGAATACTCTGCAACGCTTCAACGGAGGGAAGTAAAATGCCGTTTATAATATCGTCTCAGGTGACGAATAATGGATTTATTCATACGAACCTGAAAGAAAACATCAGTCAGCAGTTTGGATCTTCGAAGACGAGGTCAAGCCAACGAAAGTGGTTCGCTCCCGCAGCGTGTCAAAGAAAATGGTCGCTACGTTTGTCTCGAAAAAGGGGCATGTTGCTACAATTCCTTTACAGGAACGCAGAACGGTTACCGCCGAGTGGTATATCACGGTTTGTTTGCCAGAAATGATAGCCGAAATCCGAAAAAATAACCCGAAACGTCGCATCATCTTACATCACGTTAATGCGAGCTCCCATACGGCTCGGAAGACAAATGATTTTTTGAAGCAGGAAAACGTCGAGCTGATGAGCCATCCTCCGTACAGTCCTGACCTGAGCCCAAACGATTTCTTTACATTCCCTAGAATGAAAGATTTATTACGCGGTCAACGGTTTGAAGACCCCGAAGCAGCTGTGGAAGCGTACAAATCAGCCATTTTGTCAACATCAACCTCAGACTGGAATTACTGTTTTAATTATTGGGCTGCACGAATGGAAAAGTGCATTAAGTTGAACGGAGAATACTTCGAAAAACAATAAAATACAATTTAGCTATACCGTGCATGTGGTTTTTCTTATTCCCGATCATTTCAGTGTGCCCCTCGTACTTAGGCATACTTACATATGTATACGTATAATTTGTTAATGATAATATTATTTTCTTCTTCCAAATTGTGTATTCATTGTCAAATTTCAATTTGTTTTGTAAATCCTCCATTTTTATTGTAAAAATATAATTTTTAAAATTTTAAATTTTTAAGTTAAATTCATTCAATTATATCCATTGTTCAATACCTATTAACCTCTTCTCTTGCAAGCACATTATCCTTTTCTTAGTGTGGAAGCGTACGAGCCCATGAACTCTTATTTGATTTTCTTCGTGATTTACTCCATCTAAACTTTACTTCGATTTTTAATACTCTTGGGATCTATGTAAAATAACAGATCAACTTAGATGTGTGCACCATCTTGTTTATTTATTTTAAATACCTTAAAATATTCACAATAACTTATAACATTTCAATCTGATGTACAAAACACAACTCGACCAAATTTTCACGTCAAATCTTATTCTATATTTTCTTTTCTCTGTTTTTTGAATATCAAACCTTTTTAATTCAGCCAGTATTTAAGTTCAAATACATTAACATAATTAATATATGGAAATCTAAATATAAAAATAAAATATAATTTGAAATAAATTTTCATTCACAATTAGTGTTTTTCTATTGGTTGAAATACGACAATTATCACCTCGAAAGTGGGGATTAAAAACTTTTCCCAAAGTTTATTCATTGATAACACTAAACTCGCCAATAGTTACTAACAAAAAATGTTTCGTCTTCACCTATGTAAATAGATCCATAGTATTATAGGGAAACTAGGAAAATATGCAAAGAAACTTCATAATATTTTACTCTTTTGACTTGAATTTACATTGGACAGGTCTCGCAACACGGTTCTTCCACTACAAAAAGTTGCGAGATTTCATGTAAAACCAAGTCTCAGTTATTTTAGTTAGTTATGGAAACACCTATTCAATGACATATGAATTTTTATAACAATTATAATGATATGGCAAATACGCGGCACCATATAATTACAAAATAAAAATTAGTAATTTCGATTACTAAGTAAATGTAAGAGCCGTGTAATTAAGAATAATTTTAGTATTTTAATTTAGAATATAGTGCCGTCCGAATATTATGTTAGGTTGATTTTATTAGCCTTTGCTAGCGAACTTCATAGGTCGTCGTGTTGTCAGGCGTTGCTGAATGTAAATAGGGGATCGGACAGTAATCAGATTAAAATCTAAAATGTACTTAGAAAGAAAATATATAATTTTTTACGATTATTTATCGAATAATAATTTATTATAATTCATTTAAATATTTTTAAATGAAGAAATAATTTTTTATTATTTACAATATTTTTAATCTATACTGAAACACCAATCACAGCGCGTGACGTCATTTGTGGGCAATCATTGTCTTATGCCAATGCAGCTGTTTTGTTATGATATGATCACAAATGACGTTACGCGCTCTCAGATGAACTATCGTGGCGTTTTGGCGGCATTTTTAAACAAACAATATTAAAACATGATTTTGAGTACCTAAAAGGCTATAAATAAATAAGATAGTATTTTTTATGGGAATAAATATCCATGAAAATTAATTTAAAACACTTTCTGAAAATTTGTCCGATCCCCTATTGTGAACGATAGATGGCGCTATTTGAACGTAATTTTTTAATAATCAAAATTTCGGGATTTTTCATTTTTTGTCTGTGCGTAATAAGTTAAACGCTAACTAATAAAACGCTAATTTGATGTTTATGAGACTGCTAGAAGTACTTTAGAATTACGATGATCGGTGAGTGTGTCAGTGAAAAAATTAAAGAACTTTGACTAGCGATAAGGTTTAGATATATTGGCAAAATAGCCTCTTGATCACTAAAACTTCAATAAAACTTCTTGCTCTATCCAAAACGGAGTTACAGACAGACAGTGTTCAGGGCAGTTAAAAGTAGCGTGAGCCGCTTTGAGAAAAGGATGTGACGGCGTACTGGCGTTTGGGGTTTACTTGTTTGGGTCGACTTGGCGGGGCCCAGATTTCAAAATGATATAAAGATGAATATTTCATTTCCTTCATGGTTGAAAGGTTGCATCCTCAAGTGAACCGTCAGCCGGCCTGCCCATGGGCGGATAGTGAATTTGTGGGGCCCTGGGCTGAAACAATTTAGGGGCCTACCAAATTACTCAATTAATAGCCATTTTGTCAAAAAACTGTTTTCGATAGTGATGTAGATGATGTAGATACCGCCTATTGTTTTTAGTGGGGGCTGGGGGCCCTTTGTATCCACGGGGCCTTGGGCTACAGCCCAAAAAGCCCTTAAGTAGATCCGCCCCTGGGCCTGTCAGTCTTCATGACATACCTACTCACTTCGAAAATAAGTAAAACATACCTAAGCATTGTATATTTTTAGCCAACAAATGTCATGTGTGACAATATGACCTCTTTGGGTGAAGGCAGAACTGAAAAGTTTGTTTTCTCAATATTATGCAACATGGAACATAGAGTAGATAGGTAAGATATATTTCATGTCAAAATGAATTTTTTGTAGCAAAATTTTCTTTGATTGATTTTGTTTGTGATAATATTTTATTTGGTTATTCATTGTGTATACATTTTGTGAAATTTTAATATTATAAAGGAAACTATTAATATTAATTCGTGAGTTAATATTAATATTAATTAATTAATATTAATTATTAATATTAATATTAATTAATTAACATTAATATTAATAAACAAAACTTTTATTAATATTACACATGTAAACTGCTTAAACAATTTGTACGTGAATTCTTAGATTCAAATATAGGATAATTTTTATAGGCACCATGCCTTATATGTATTTAAATTTTTTTTTTTAACAAGCTGACGAAGCTGTTAATGAATAATAAGTTAAAAAGAGATTATATTCGTTTTGAATTTTTCGATTTATTTAAATTATTCAAAAAATTAAATATAGTTGAATGTTCTGGCTTTTTTTCTTTGTCGCGCGGTTATAAAAAAAATGTATAAAGTTTAAAGGTATGCTCGCATTGGAGTAGTTCGATATGATTTAATTTCATGAGTGGCCTTCCACGGCTTGTAAACTTTGAACAAGTTTGTCAAGTTTAAGTCAATTATTAAGATTATATTCGATATATATGGCGACGGTAGCTATTTGATATTAAATTAAATGTGTTAGTATATATGTTGAGCGACATAGATTTTTTTTAAAATAAATGTTAAGAAGTATTGGAAAAGTACAATGTTCTCTCCACTGTACTTTCTAATACCATGTCTATTAGCCCCGGGGCATATAAAATAATTATATTTTGATGCAGCGCTCATGGACATGGCCCTGCGTTAGCCCTATAACTTTATATTTACCTATTAGGTTATAGGTTGACAAATTGTAGGTACATTGGCAAAGATTGTTAATGTTCTTTCCTCCTGATGATTTTCTTTGCCATTAGAGCAGTGACCAACTTATTAATCTATTTTTTTATGTTCAAGTTAGACAAGCTGGCTGATGGTTCATTTGAACAAAAACAAAACTAGGAAAAAGTAAAGCAGCCGACCTGATGGAATTAAGGAAAAAAGACAAGTTATAGTTAGGGATCCTGTCACCCCTTACATGCAAGATTGAGGAGTGTGTCAAACACATCCATACTTATTGACATTGAAGTGTCTGTAATGTCAATTTAACTGGTTTTTACGAAATATCAAAGTATATACGGTACTTATAAACAAAAAATTGTACCAATTTAAAAAAAAAATCTGCCTGTCTTTTAGTTCCGGCTAATCTTCAAATTCTCATTTCCCTAACCCTCCCCAATCCCATATCCTTAATCGTACCTACTGATGTAGTCGGCAGCGCATTTGCAGCACCTGGCCACGGTAGCCACCTACCATCAAGTGACGACGACTGACGAGCCCGTTGGATGAGTGGTTAGGGTGCTTGCCTTAACGCTCTGTTCTAGGGTTCCCGGGTTCGATTCCCGGCAGGGTCAACTTTGAAAAATCAACTTTTCAAATTTGGCTCTGGTCTGGATTTGAAAAGTAGTGGCAGGGCACACTGCGTTTTCGCAGTCATTTGGGCAGCCCGTCTGGCGGCAGTAACCACCCCCTTACAGAAGACCACCGTGAAATAACAGCACGTGTGCTGTTGTGTTTCGGTGAGTGAGTAAGAGATGCCAGAGCCCACTTTCCTATACCCCTCCTAATCCCTTATCCTTAATCCTACTGCAGTCAGCAGCGCACTTGCAGCACTTTGGCGTTGCTTGTATTATAGGCGACGGTAGCCACCTTCCATCAAGTGGACCGTCAGCCTGTCTACCGACCTTAACATAAAAAAAGTGGACCGTCAGCCTGTCTGTCGACTTTAACATAAAAAAAACGGCTGACGGGACTTTTGACGGGACTTCCACTGACTGATAGCTTGTGTTATAAGGAGTAACTGAGACTACTGTAATTTTAGAAAAAATAATACTAATATTATCTATAAGCAATGTCCGGGGTGTATACATACGAAATCTAAAAGTTGTTTGCCATGGAAATGGCCGATAGCGTTAGTGAATGGACTATCATGCTGTTCTAATACAAACTCGCAACTTATTTATTTTCAATGACATTTAATATATTATATTTAATGATACTACTTATAAACACTTCTTGTAAGCAACAATGAAATCCATTCATCGCGACTTGTTACCGATTGTCACTTAGTGTCAAAGGCAGCGTTCACGCCCGCTGGCTGTCAAAGTACGATGTCTTCGTCAGCCCCTGAGAGAACAATAAAAACAACTATCGGCGATGATCGGTGCAAAATGTCCCCCCAGGTAGCCAATTAGTGGGCCTCCTCTCCCACTCTTCACCCCCGTACTACTCCTACCCCGCACCCGGGTACGATCCCCTCACGTGTTTGCCGTAACGAGCTGTCAAACTTTTTGCCCGCACCCTTTGTTTGTGGGACGACTGTGAAACCGACCAATAATAGCGACACTGGAATATTTTCACTTTTCACAGATAGACGAACGAGGAGAACGAACTTTTCACAAATTGCACGATAGTGGTGCAATGAAATAAAGATTTTCAGACAGGCTGACGGTCCATTTGATTGTAGGTGGCTACCGACGCCTATAACACAGTCAACGCCACAGGTGCTGCAAATGCGCTGCAGGTGTACAATGGCAGGATAAGGGATAATGGATTAGGATGGGATAGAGAAAGGGTCTCTTTTTAAAAATCCATTTGAAATTCAATTATTTAAAATATTGTCGTTTTTTAAGGCGTGCGACCTGTGACGAAATGTCCATAGAGCTACAGTGGATTACTCAAAATAAAAGTGTGATTTAGAAATAGAATAAAGGCTATATAAGATGGGAATAGGAAACTGGAAGGCGGCTACCACAAGGCTATAGTACAAACGAAGCAACAGTAAAACAGTATTTTATTCAATAAACTAGCTATGCCCGCGTGTATTCGGAATAACGCGTAACCTTTTTGATTGTAAACAGATTGGAATGATGTATACACTAAATGTTACCGGAAGCTTGCTACAATACATTAGTGGAAACCACATGAAAATCGGTTAAGCCGTTTCTGAAATTAGCGTGCGCGAAGGCACAATAGGCAAACAACGATTTTATTAAAGATTAGGAAAACCAGCGTAAGCTGAAACCTACTTAATATGATTGCTCATATAGATCTGAGGTTAACTTACATTGGATATTTAAAATCACCTAAACTGTCCATGTTTAACTGATATAAACTTTCAATAATCATCGTTTTATAGACGATAATATATAGTTTATCAACCAATTTAACGGAAGATTTATTTTATTGCGTTTTTATCGAAAAAATATTTAACGTGATTTTTTAAATTTACATCACATTTTTGTTTGTAAATCGATTTGAATATAATATAATAATAATAATAATAATATAATAATAATAGTAAAATTTATTAGAAATAATCGTTAACGGGCAGCAATTATTAACAAATCTATAAACATGTCCCATTTTAAATATTGTAAGTAAGTCTTGTAAGTCCCATTTTAAATATTTAATTAGGTTGAGTACTAGCGTCTAAACTAGGCCGAGACGCTAGTTTCGATGATACGAAACTTGCTATAATAGTGAAAACCGCATTCAACGCGGTTAATCCGTTTCTCAGATTAGCGTGTACAAATGCTAAGACAAACAGAAAAAATGTAAAAACCATTTTTTTGACTTTGTTTTGTGCACAAATAGATTTTTTTGAAAAAATATTTAATGTAGAGACACAACTCGTTGACCATTTTATTATATTATGTACCCAAAGAAACTAATCACAGATACGACGGCCCTAAGAAGAAACACCAATGCGTATTTGCGCTATCCACCCGAACAGGAGAAAGTGTAAGCATTTGCACTTGTGCTTATTTGTATGTTGTTGCTTCCGTCAGACCATCTACCCAATTTAACCGATAGGTTAATTCAATGTTTTATGACCGCTGCAGTCAATTAAAGGGAAGAACTTATACTGCAGTCCTTTTTTTTATGAGAAAAGGTCGTTCTTAACGGTAGCTGAAGGTAGTAGTTACCGCATATAAGTGACCCGGTTTTTCATTACCATTGCTAAGTTAGAATGGTGAGATAAGAATAATTAATTAGGTTAACTTTGCCGTGTCTTTGGTGTACAACACCGATGCAATATCTACAGCTATGTCGCGTTACACGCTCCAATCGGATGTAGCAAATGGAATCACAGGGGTCCATACAGAATGAAACTTTCAAACAAACGTCGCACCAACGAAGCGAGACGCAGCTCGAGCACCGGTCAAATAGGTGTCCGCACATCCCTATGTATGAGTGGAGAAATAAAAGATTTTACACAAACCTAAAAGGAAATCGTCGCCCATTTTCTTCTTTGTACGCTTGCCAAGTGCAGACGTGTTGTTTTTTCATGTACAACAAAAATTGTCAAATTTCTTCGATATTGGCCTCTCGACGTGAAGGGAATATAATTATTTTACATAACGTTTGGCTAATGAAAGATGAGACTGAAAATACGTGGCTAATTTTAAAAAAATGTATAAAATATATTAAAATATATACATATTTTTTTTATGTTAAGATCAGCAGACAGGCTGACGGTCCACTTGATGGTAGATGGCTACCGTCGCCTATAACACAAGCAACGCCACACCCGCTGCCGACTACAGTAGGATTAAGGATTATGGATTGGATAGGAAAATGGGCTCTGGCATCCTCCTTATAATAAATATAATATAAAACACTAGCGATCCGCCCCCGGCTTCGCCCGGGGTGCAATTTTTATATATATATGAACATTCCCCGTTTATCCCTCTTTCCATTAGTGAAAACCGAATTAAAATAGGTCTACCCGTTCACGCGTGATGCCGTGACCAAGAGAAATGGGGATTCATTAAAATGTTCCTGAGATTTTAAATTTTTTTTAATGTATTAAATTTTTTTAATGTATTAATTTAGTTTAATTAATACATTAAAATTTAATTAAATTAATAATAATGTATTAATTTTTTAATGTATGGTTTGGTTTAATATGAAATTATTATTTTGGTGATTCACACCAAAAATAATAACTTATTCATCATAGTCAAAATTAGAGTTTAAATATTTTACTAACTAGTTCTGTTCTGTAGTTCGTGTGGTTTTTGTGAATAGTTCTGTGATCGGAAAAAGTCGACGCCTACTTCAAACTTAAAATAAAATAAAATAACTAAGTAGATATAAAAAGTTAGGTATTCATACTTTTAAATCTCAAAAATTATCCACTAATCGATTTAAATTTTCTATAACGAATTATTACGTAGTTATATTATATAATAAATACAAATATTATGCTTTAGTTAGTAGGTATATAAAATACGGGAAGAGCCAAATCTAAGGGTCCAAAACCCAGACACTGGAAGACCGGATTTGAATGTTGAAGCAGTTGAAGCAGCTCAAAATTAACATAATCCGTATTTGTCTCTTAAAGTTTTCACTGAATTATTTGTAAGTAAGACCCCTCGCGAGTTGAGACATTGATCATACTGAATCACTCCTCAACTTCCTTTCAAATTGGAATATTTCAACTTGGCCTTTGATTTTTAAATATCACATTTTCGAGGTCCAACTTTTTTGACTTTCTAATACAATGTCTTCAATATTAAATAAGGTGGTGAGTTACTTTAGAAAAATAATAATTAAATAAGTATCTATTCTATGCATATAATAAAATCGTAAACGAGCCCTGTCTGTGCCTACATTAAATTTATTATATATATATTAAAAAAAAAAACAATTTGTACACGTTGTACTTATTATGTAACCGAGGTCAAAAATTTTTTTTTGTAGAATATTTGTCTGTTTGTCTGTGTGTCAGAAACGGCTTAACCGATTTGAATGCGGTTTTCACTGATGTATTGTGGCAAATTTCCCGTATCATTTCGTGATACTTTTATTTCAAACAGTTTACAAACAAAAAAGTTACGCGCTATACCGAATACCTACTACGAGTACGAAGTTGCGGGCTCAGCTAGTATGAAATAAAAATCATAAGGAAATGAATTAGCGATAATTCATAACATAAAATATGCTTTTTTCTCAAGTGGACTACAAAATTATATGAAATCCCCAATTTCGTTTTTTTTTTATTAATGGGGATCTTTAATATTAGTTGCAGGTGTTCAATCTAGTATTTATGTACCTATATGTATTTGTGCATCTAGTATTTACTGTGAATAATGTGGATGCCTATAATTAGATCTAGTTGGAGTCTACACAACACAATAAATAAAGGGAACGTCTATTTAGATATTGCTGAAATAAATTGTTGTAAAACTTCCTCGCATTGTTTATTATTGAATAAAATATTGTCTCGCCACTTTAGGCCTCTAATCACGACTCTTCATTCAAGCCGTATTCGAGACTTGGTAATTTTAAATCAAAACTCAAACTTGTAATGTTTTGTAGTGGCAATGATATTTGGGAACAGTTGTTTTTTAGTTTGAATATTGTATTTTTAAGGTAATAAAAAAATACGAAAAATAATAGATGATCAACGACACTCATTATTACTGGTGTATTGGATTTAATTATGTTTTTTGTGCCAAATAAAATTGAGTTATTCTAATTAAGTAATACATATATTAATCAGAGAACACATTTGCATTGAGCTTAATTTAAAAGATATATGATTACTAGCTGACCCAGCACAGACGTTGTCCTGTCAGAACCCGAAAATAATTCCGTAACCCGATTGTGGCGCCACCTATTTTATTTTCAAACCATATGTTAAAGTGACGCGTCATTTCACGTCGATGAACGATAACTCTCTATATATAAAAATGAATCCCCATTTCCCTTGGTCACGGCATCACGCGTGTACGGGTAGACCGATTTTGATTCGGTTTTCACTAATGGAAAGAGGAATAAACGGGAAATGTCCATATATATAAAAATTGCATCCCGGGCGAAGCCGGCGGCGGGTCGCTAGTTCTTCATATGAAAACACTAAAATCGCGATTAAAAATGGGGGGTGGGGGTAGGAGGATGAAAGATACTTTACTACCTATTCTCATACCTACCTACCAAATATACAAAATTAAAAAAATCATAAAAATTGGTCGGAGGAGTTTTGTTACAAACACTGTGACACCAGCATTTTATATATTAGAGTGCGTTCCAATTCCAATCCAATTAGGTGGAGCCAACTTCGAGAAGGAGGTCAATCGTTAAATCAAGCTCGGATTGGCAGCGTTCGGGAAGCTCCGATACATATTATCATCTCGTCCAAAATTGTCCAAAATGTATGTTGCCTAAGTGATGAAACGTGGTCTCTAACTATGGGCCTCGTAAGAAAGCTCAACGTCGCTCAATGACCTAGGGAGAGGGCTATGTTCGAGGTTACACTGTGAGATTTAATCAGGAATGACGATCTCCTCATTCCTGATTCCTGCTGGCGTCTGCATTTACGAGCTCATACAATTCAAATCTCATCAAGGTTAGAGTGAATAAGCATCTTCTAGGTGAGCTCGCTTCATCGTCGGTGTCATCTTTCCTACACGGCTACATGCTAGCCAAGAGCAAAAGCATCTTTAACAAACAAAAAAAATGCTTCGTTATTTAAAACTAGCTGAAGCCCGCAACTTCGTACGCGTGGTGTTCGGTATAGCGCGTAACTTTATTGGTTGTAAACCGATTGGAATGGAACAAACACTATGTTACGGGAAGCTTGCTGCAATACAACAGTGAAAACAGCATTCAAATCGATTAAGCCCTATAAACCCTATAAATACAACCTGTACAAATTGTGTTTTTTTTTTTTTGAGAAAACAATGCTCCTTTGCGATTGTATAGTATAGATCAACGTTACCTTTGATAGAGAATAGGTATTTCTTAAAAAATAGAACTTAATTAATAATTTCTCTGCCTCAATATGACTTTTTTGATTCTAATATAACTTAATAATTAGAGCAGTTTCAGTTTTAAAATATAAAGTAGGAACAATAAAATAATGAGGGTTTTCTGAAACGGTCTACGTGAGATGGCAGCACTGTAGCGTCAAGTCCAATGAACTGTCAAAATACATACGCGAATTGCAATTTTCTATAAAAAACAAAAAATTAAATTATTAAACCAAAACAATAGAATTTCAATAATTTATGTTTAGTACCTACGACTCTGTGCTATCTGACAGCTGTTTAGACCTTACGCCTACGAAGCGCCGCCTGGTGGCAGAAAAAGTATCGAAAACCCTCATTAATAAATAGTTTGTTGTGTGCAGAAAATGTTGTTATAATCGGCGCAAATCTTCTTAGCTCTGGCGATATCGCGTGTAAAATATGCGCAGTAACCGATTTTGGGACTGTTTGACGCAGGGGCGGAGTCACGGAATGAGCGAGACGCAATGATAACATTTGTGCAAGAGAGAAAGCCGTTGCGCCGTATTACCACAGTTTTGTATTACTTTAAGTAGTATTTTATCTATGGTATTACTTATTCGGATTTCATAGTTGTACATGCGAAAACGAAAGACGCCTGCTTAATATTGTCAGAGCCCAAAAAGATTTGCGACGATTATACCATTACAATAAAGAGAACCATACATCTCTTGCAGATCAGTGTGTAAATGGAAGAGATTCATACCACCATGTTATATTGAAAAGAAGCCCTGTGCCCAACAGTGGGAATGCTCAATATATTATGTATCAATTTATATAACGGAAAAATAGAAATACCTACACATGTTCTTTCACAAACACATTGCAAGTATATAAGAGCAGTAGAATACATAGGTAGAATGTCAGTAATAGTCACACCCATTTGTCTGGTGTTGCAACTCGGCAGTATCAAAACAGGGGGTAATCATCAAACTTGAGTTCGTCACAATCAACGTGCTGGGAAACAATATTTGCATATTGCCTGCGGGCGAACATGTCATATCCCAAAGCGAGACGGTTATTCATGTACAAACTACAATAATTTGTTATGGTACTCCTCATTATTACTCTGAAAATCATTTATTTTGACGCAAGCTATTTATGACCCCCTTTTATGGATACAGGAACACCATCGAATTAGAGATCGATGAGGAAGACGCACCCATAAAAATGCACTAGTAGACACACAAGCATACAAGAGCGCTATTTTCGTAAAGTAATAATTGTAAACTCACTATTGAGCCCGCAACTTCGTGCGCGTGGTATACGGTATAGCGCGTAACTTTTTTGGTTGTAAACCGATTGGAATGAAACAAACACTAAATGTTTCGGGAAGCTTGCTGCAATACATCAGTGAAAACCACATTCAAATCGATTAAGCCGTTTCTGAGATTAGCGTGCACAAACGTACAGACAAACAGTCAAAAATTCTAAAAACTGTTATTTTGACCTCGGTAACATAAGTACAATGTGTACAAATTGTTTTTTTTTTAATCTTTAATGTGCAGTCACGGCTCGTTTACGATTCGATTACATGTATAGACAAGCGGATGCAATTTTTTCTGCAATTTATATACATAAACCTTCCTTGTGGCTCGGTCATTTTACATTAGTGAAAACCATATCAAAATCGGTTAGGTTGTTTAGAAGAAGTTAGCAGAAATAGACATGGACAGTGACTTCAACAATATGTAGAAATAATCACTCCGAGGACTAAGAAAAATATCGTGACTAAGCCTTAGTATCTAAAAGACTATCAATCTGAAGAAGACATATGAAGTCGTATCGATCATGAGTGGACTATTAAAAAACCAGAAAGTACCCTAGTGACTCCGCAGGCCTAGTTGTCCCCGGAAGCCATTCAGGTTCATAATGTTAAAGTCTAGGGCGCTACATCGTCCAGTACACCCCCTTACTGAGGAATATCTTAAGCCTCTAAATAAAAATATGTGATTTATTTACACGGTATCATAATTTTACAGATTATGTGTAAAATTAACTAATAGAATTACTTTTACAAAAATAACCTTACAGATATGTTACAGAAGTTTAAATGAGGGTTTTTTAAGATGACGTCGCTTAACGTACGCGAAAAAAGTATTTGCAGCCGAACACTCAAATGAGGGTTTTCTGAAACGGTCTAATTGAGATGGCAGCACTGTAGCGTCAGGTCCAATGAACTGTCAAAATACATATGCGAATTGCAATTTTCTATGTATTTTTTTTACCCCCCCTAGGTGGGCCATGACCTTGTCGTGGTGGGGGGGCTTACCCTAGACATTCCGGGCGGTTGCAGGGGTCGGTGGGGTCACCGGCCTTTGCTCGACCGATCGGATTGTTTTTGGGGACAAAGAAGGCCCACACCGAGGAGGGCTCCGAGCGGGCTCCGCCCAGCGAAGCTCGTGGCGGAGCTGCAGTTTTGAATAAATCGTTATACATGACACTGGCAGACAATGGCCGTCTTCAGGATGAGCCGAATTGCCACTTATATAAAAAAAATAATGTATTTTTTGGTTTAATAATTTATGTTTAATACCTACGACTCTGTGCTATCTGACAGCTGTTTAGACCTGACGCCTACGAAGCGCCGCCTGGTGCCAGAAAAAGTATCGAAAACCCTCAATTGTTATGTAATTTATAGATAATAGATGGCGCAAGGTGTATGTTGAATTGTTTATTTAATCTGACGCTAAAAAGTATCTATACAGACTTCGGACATCCTGTCGAAAACACGCGAATGCAAATGTCTCGCCCGTAGTTATTAAGAGGTGTTACAAAAATTAACCAGAGCTCGGTTGTTTTATTTTAAAAGTAAGCCCGAGTAAATCACCATTTTGGAGATGGGGTCCTTTCCAATATTAATAAAGTTGTGGAAATCGCTTTATGCAATTATTTCAGATTGTTTATTGAAAAAAAAAATACTATGAAAATTAATCAAAAATAGAATAGATATTATCTGATTTAGGTGTATGTAAAAAAATAAGGGAATACTTAAGTTATTTCTCAAAATGTGTTCAGTTATTTCAGATTTTTGTGTAGGATATATTTAAGTGGCTAAAATTACTTTTAACATTAAAAATGTAAGCTATTATTTTCAGTATACGCTATGCCTATAAAAGATAGCGTAAGCTTTTGGATGATAGTACAATTTCATTGTTATTTGATTAGCACTGGCCGTCAGACCGTAGAACTCAATTTAAAGAACACTCAGTAGGAAATCTAACCTAACGTTATCCTATAGTTATTCCGGCACAACATAGATTACTTCCAAAAGGCACGGTTCAAAAATTCTATCCATTTGGGTTTCATAAAATCCCAGCAAGATTTCTGGCGGTAGTAATCCCACCAGGTGTTTACCAGTAAACACCAAAAAACTTTTCTCTTGTCTTGTACCATTTGCGTTTTAGGTAGGCTAACTTTTTTGAGCCTTTTTTTTTAATGAAGCCGTTGCTAAATAGGCTTATTCATTTAATACGTTGCAAATGCGCTACCGACCTCGATAGGACAGAGGATAAGAAATTAGGAATAAAAAATCCTTTACTCATTGGCTTGCAGGTGATCACATATAATATGTCATCTTTCACAAAACTTTCATTATTTTTACTTGATTGTAGGTGGCTACGGTCACCTATAAACAAAGCAACATACAGGGTCTTTTTATAGAATACCAGGGGGGGAATAGACCCTGGTATCTGTCACCGAAACTATTACTTTCGCTAGTCGTGCTGACCAGTGCTGTTATCCAATACGTACTGTTAGTTATTATGATGGTACCTTGCTTATTGTAGTGGAAAGGCACGTTCGTTCGTTCTTTATGAGTTCACACAGCGACCGTCGGAACAATATTAATAACGTTTAAATTTGAATTGTATGCATGATGTAAGTTGTATCGTATGTACCTTCATATGAGAGGTGCAACATGTTGAGCGAGCTTTTGTCTGCCTTTTGTAGTTTCAATTTCTACTAATTTCCACTCGCACTAGGTGTGTTCGCATAAAAGCCGTTTTCACGAGCCCGTTCTAGGGTTCCTGGGTTAGATTCCCGGCAGGGTTAACTTTGAAAAAAAAAAATGGACTTTTCAAATTTGGCTCATCAGGTCTGGAGCTGGAAAGTAGTGGCAGGGTACGCTGCGTTTCGCAGTCATTTGGGCAGCCCGTCTGGCGGCAGTAACCACCCCCTTACAGAAGACCACCGTGAAATAACAGTGTGCTGTTGTGTATCAGTGAATGTGTAAGGGATTCCAGAAGATTGATACTCTCACGGTGTTGCTCACAAGATGGAACTCAGATTGTTTGTGATCATCTGACAGAATCGCAGAGGAGCTCTTCGTGCACGGCTAAGGAGAAGACTTTTCTTTCTCTTGGTAACATTTCTGTAATCAGCGGATGTTGAACCTCATTCTGTTATTACATCCGGTTACTCATCCGGATTTGTCATTTCAGTGCGTCGTTAGCCTTCGTGAAAACAGTGAATTATTAAAAAATATTTCAGCTTAGTAATCACGCGTTCTTTACAAGTGAAGCCTTTAAAGAGAAAAGTATATTTTTGCTTAAAATAAAGAGAACTGAGAGAATGAAGCTAATCAGTCCCCTGGCGTGCGGCGTGTTTGCTGACGTGTAATAACTACTTGTAAAAGGGGTGAATTTAAACGTTGACAACAAATGTGCCCTAAGGGATGATACGCCCTTTCGCACATGTCAATTGTGGTATACCGATTGAATTTTTTTTAGTAATTACCTAATGGTAGTTTGTGATTAGTTTCTGTTAGGTAACTGTATCTATATTTTTAAATTTCATTGCTTGTTTTGTTTCGTCTACTTGTAAACTTATCTAGCTTACAAGACTAACTTACTTATATCTATACATATTATAAAACTAGTTTCCGCTCGCGACTTCGCCCGCGTCCCTTTTTTTGGTCGCGGTGTGGTAACCACCGACGACCCTCTATGATATGGATCGACAGCTCTGCTCTAAGGGTGAAAGATCCAGATCAAAGTGTGGTCTCCGCGGATTCAAAGATCCTAGAGAGTTGTATGGAGTGTAAAAAAATGTATGGGGGGAGAGGCGGGGTCGCGATGTGGTAACCCCCCGATGATCCCCTCCCCCTTCTACTTCTCCCCCTAGATCTCGTCGCCGGCTTTCACCAGGTCACAATTTTTGAGATTCGGGACTTTTCTGGTCCCTTCTCCGACAGAGCCCATCCCCACGGAGCCATCCCCTTCTCCGATAGACCACAAAGGGGAAACTCCCCGGCGCTCCTTCCGGGAGAACAATTATGTCAGCGATGTGTGGTGACTGAGTTTACATATATTATTCATAAAATAATAATATAAAATAATATAATCACTGTCCGCTTCTGTTTGTTTCTCCACAAACTTCTTCTGAACCGCCCAACAAATTTTAATACGGTTTTCACTAAAGGAAAACGAGGAAGGTTTGCGTATATTATTTACTGAAATATAGGCTGTATAGGCTACTACCATCGCCTATTAACGTAAGCAATACCATAGGTGGTACTGGTGAACTCTTGAACTTAGGAGACAAAGGATAAGGGATTAAGAGGGTACAGGTTAATAGGCTCTGGCATTTCTTACTCACTGATCGAAACACAACACAACATAATACTTTATCTACTATGATCTTCTAAAAGGGTGTTCTTACCGTCTCTTGCCGTTTTCGATTCCGAAACGCAGCGCGATATATTAATATATACATTTTTATATAATAAGCGTTCATCGTGCACTCTGCTTTATTGTACCGTCTGTTCATTATATTTTTCGTTATGGCAATATTTCATCGCAATATGAAGCAATAATAATTGTCACAGTAGGCCATTTTCTTTTCCGCGTGGTAACTGCGTTAATTCGCCAACGGGCACTGAGTGGTATCGCGGCGACGTCGCACAAGCTGATTTATTGCTGTCCAATTTTACAACCAAGAAATAACGTGTACTTGTGTGTACAGAGACAAACAGTATGTCATATATTTTTTAATGTGTCAACGTAATACACACATAGAAACAAAACACTGAATAAAGCAAATATTACATAATCAAATGTTTGTATGAATTAGTTTTTAGGAATTATGCAGGAATTTTGGAAAATTACAGAACATTCTGTTACGAGTATGATGCACGAATAAGGGATAACAGAGCTCAGTCCCCTATTTTGTTCATTCTACTCCATCTTATCCCCCCGTTTTCTGATTCTGACTATTGCACGATAGGTTACTCTAGCTCAGGAATTCCCAAACTATTTTGGCTCTTGCCCAAAATAGTTTTCCCCAAAAAACCCCTTTTCCAAAATGAACTGATACTCAGACCCCCATAGCCAAATTACTTTCTCTAGTTTTTTTTCCATTACTTACCAATTTAAAAACTTTGCGGTTGGCTAAGTAAATAAACTTGACATCATTTTCTCATCAAAATTTAACAAAATAAAAAGACATAAAATTCAGTAAATATCAAGTGTAACTAACAATTATTAATACAAATTATGTAAACATATTTAAGCAGGTAATTACTTTAAAAAAATAATAAAATCGCAAAGTAAAGAAAAATAAAATAAAAAAATCAGTTTGATGGATGAACCTGGTGACTTTCCACCAATCCGGTTCAATATTTTAGGGGGCCGATATCGACCACTTTGGGAATCCCTGCTCTAGCTGGTGTGACTGCCCTTGTCATAAATATATATTGTGTATTTATGACTTGTGTATGTCATAACTAACCCACCAACATAACTTGTGTAATGTACGTCATCCATATAAACCATATTATGTCCGACTTGATAAATTGTTCACTATAATAAAAGAAAAAAGGAATGGCGTTTTAATAATAAAATAATTTGAATTAATTTGAAATTTCTTATATTTTATGCTATTTAATTTGATAATTAAAAAAGAACCTATGATTTTTTTTTTAATTTCTATTTCAGTAAACAATATTCCATTTAATTCGTATTTATAAACCAAATTGAATTATTATAGAGATATTGTTGTAATAATAATTCGTTATATTACAACAATACAATAAACTGCCTGAGATGATCAGAACCTTATCTATAAATAAATTTAAAGTTGTCATTAAAACCAAACTCCTCTCGAAAGGCTATTATAAGGTTACTGATTATTTAAGTGACAATGAAGCCTGGAATTAAAGCCTGGACTCGGAGCTCATACTATGCTTAGTATTGTATATTTACTTTAGGTATTAAGTGTATAATTATAATTGTTGTAATTTTTTTATATTGTAAAGATGACAAAAAGAATAGTATCCTGAGTTTCTTTCGGGGTTTCTTCTCAGGATCGTCATCTTGGCTTTTTTCCGAAACTCTATTTAAATTTAACTGGTAATTCTAAATGACGATCATAAGAGTTTCTTGGGGAAACCTAATTGATAAATAAATATTTTGATTTTGATTTGATTTTGTTACATTAGTTTAGTAAAAGATTTGACAAAGCTGGCAAGCTACCTATTTGTGTGACACAAACCCACATTGAACTCACAGTATTGGAGTAATTACTTATACAATACAAATTACATAAAGAAATAACAAAACTTACACGACTCCCTATCTCAAAGACTACTGTTTTTAAGGTTGTACTGTGAGTGCTAATCTAAACAGAGATTTACGACACTTGGTATTTGAGGAAGATCGGAAGGTTCCATCTGAAAACATCTTTGTAACAAGTGCGAACGGAACAAACTTGAATTAAAACTTCTATTGTATGACGTTACTTTGGCTTTAGTCCTTACCACTTAGTAAAGCCAAAATGATACCAATTAGTAAGTATTTTATTTTCATTTTAAAAATAGAAGGCAAGGTAGGCAACGCTAAATGCCAGTGAAAGTCCCGTCAAAATTCAGCCGTTTCGGAGATTAGCCGGAACAAACAGACAGACATGAAATTTAATTTTTTTTTGTTCTAAGTACCGTACATACCTTGATATAGTAAAAAGCAGTTATTTTGAGATTACAAACAGAAAATTAATTTTTTTTATTAGTATACATAAGAATTCAGTTAACAATTTAGAATGTTTATTTAAAAATCACAGTTACGATAGAAAGAATTATGTTTGAAGATAAAATTTAATAGAAAAAAGTGAATTTTACAATTTTCTTTTACCAACTTTTAGAATAAAAGGTTGAGAATTCAGGATTAATTTAATTCATAAGAAGAAATTCTTTTTGAGGAAAAGAGATTTTCCTTTAGCGAGCTGGTTACGGTCAACTATTAGTGTAGCTACCTGTAGTGCATTTTGTTTCACGTTCAGACCGATTCGTTACAAAAGGGAGGCCTTTTAAGTTCCAAGCGTGTCCCCCAAGTGGAATGGCTCAGTTATCAATTTACTATATCGAGAGATGAGAACCCATAACGATGGCAATACGACTCGGCCTGACCGCCCGCGTTATCTCCACATTCGAATCATAAGCTACAAGCGATTCCAAATAACACAAAAAAAATATCTTACACATTTTTTGTTTTTTTCAATAAAAAAGATGTCCATATTCCTACAGATTTCTGGTATCATTTCTATTGGCCATATACTGATTAATTATTGTTTATAGGAAAGATAAAATAGATCTCTTTTTGAGTTAGTTATAGTTAGTATAGTTTTCACTATACTTGGTCATTCGACCACTCAGTTCCCTAGTATAGCATTTTCCATGGCACACCGAGTAACCTTAATATCTCTCATCAAACCGTCAGTTTATTTGTACATAATGTAGAATTACCGTCTAGTTAAATGGATAAATTTGTATAAAAGTCTATGTTTACTCTAAGCACTACACAGTACAAGGAACTTTTCTCCAACGTGCAAACACATTCATCACGTATGTGTTATAATTAAACAGTAAATTTTTATTTTATTGAATACCAAGGCTGCCAGTCAATCCTTTATCTGATTCTGCAAAATACGCTTCCGCCTGTCGCTCCAGCCACCGCCCAAAGTCTAAGACGGTCATTTGGCCGTAATAATCGCCTAGTGTGGAGTTGAAAGAAACAAGCGGGACAGAGCGGGAACTCTTTATTATCTTCACTACTTGTTATTGGAAGGGACGTTTATACAAAGAATATTGTCTTTTGTCTTTAATGGGATACTGTTGCAGCTTTATTTTATACACATTTTTATTGTCTATGATTTACTCTATGTCTACAAAAAAAAATAATCAAATTCAAATTTATTTACGTCTTTTATACAAGATCGTAAAAATTGTTTTTTTTTTTCTTTCTTTGTTTTTTTAATATATAATTTTAACAATTGATTTAAATGCCTAATGCATTAATTTCATTTATGAAAAGTATGTTTTCAGTTTGAAAACTTACGAGTTGGAAAAAAGCATAGTATATTCCGGAAGCAACAAAGCGTCTTACGTTTGTTGGCATGACGCTAATTATCACGTTTCTAATTTTTATGAATACTAATTTTATGAGTTGCTGATAAGTTTTCGATTACACAGACTGGTAAACACAAATACAAAATTTTCCAATCCTTACTCAATGTTCTTATTATCATAAGAAATGAGAAGAGTCCTCGTCCTTAAGCAGAGATTAAGCATTAGATAGAAAATTGTTCTGCTTTTAAGTGTTGGCTAAGCTGAGAACACGTCAGTGGAAATCTACTTAATGTGCTGACATATGCGTCACCAGAATGTTCTAGAATCAATTCCATTATGCTCGTTCGCAATCTAACTTGTAGGGTTCAACTTGTTTACATCCAAGTTAGATTTCACTTAGACTTGCTGAAAGCCTTCTCGCATTTCATTTCGCATCTACCGTGTGATACGAAGCGAATTTTGCTCTATTAAGAGATTAATATTTTACTAGAATCCATTTTTCATATTTATTAATTTAAAAGACTAAACGTTAGCCTTGATTTTTCCAATTTCTTTTGGATTCTTACGTATTTGATCGTAATAATAGCCATAGTTTGTATTCTCAGATTTTTTAAAATGAAAATTACAAAATATCATTACCTATAATAATATCGTTAACTGCCGTGCCTGTACAATAAAGATTAAAAAAAATGTATACGTAGTACTTATGTTACTGAGGTCAAAAAAATAGTTTTTAGAACTTTTGTCTGTTTGTCTGTGCGTTTGTGCACGCTATTCTCTGAAACGGCTTAACGATTTGAATCCGGTTTTCACTGTTGTGTTATAGCAAGCTTCCCATAACTTTTAGTGTTTGTTTCATTCCAATCGGTTTAGTTGCGGGCTCAGTTAGTAATTAATAAATATCCATACTATTATTATAAATGTGAAAGTAACTCTGTCTGTCTGTGTGTTACCTTTTCAAACCTAAACCGCTGAACCGATCACCATGAAATTTTGCATACACGTTGCCAGGGATGTAGGAAAGGACATAGAGTACCTATCCAGAAAAAAGTACTGTTCCTGAGGGAACATCTACCGCCTGGCCTATAACTTCAATAAAGATGTTAGGCGTTACACTGCTCATATATTTGGTCAGGCATTATTTTTTTATTTTTCAAAGCGGGCGAAGCCACGGGCACCAGCTACATATACACAATTAATAATACATAGTTGAAAACACTTGCAATTTGCTAGTTCGGCAAATACCTAAACAATGCTCTTTAACTGTGTATAATACCGATTTCGATGGTCATCCAACCGTCGACGAAGCCACGTTTATTACATTACCTATGCACAACTTGTTCTTGCGGCGCGTAAGGGTATCGTCGCACTATGGCGTATTAAATCCTAATGTGCAATTTATACATCATTAATAGAAGATCTTATATATGATTGAGTCGAAACCTCCACAAATGTGGAAATCATTTTTACCTGCATTAAATTTTCTAATTTAATATTAACTGTTATTTTTTAAATTTAACTAATGTTATGAAAACATAACTTTTTGTAATATTAAATTTTAAAATCTAAATAGATTGGACAGTTCGGGCCTCTCTTCAATACTTCTATATCTCTTATGCTTTCCGAATACTTAGTTCTATAGTTAAATAAAAACCTCAGAAATGTTACATAGTTTAAACTAGCTGAGCACGCAACTTTATACGCGTGGTGTTTGTAAACAGATTGCAATGAATCAAACAGTAAATGTTAGAGGAAGCTTGCTACAATACAATAGCGAAAATCGCATTCAAATCAGTTAAGCCGTTTCAGATATTAGCCTGCGCCAACTCACACACAAGCAGACAAAAATTCTAAAAACTATTTTTTTGACTTCGGTAATGTAAGTACCAGGTGTACAAATTGTTTTTTTTTTTAAACTCTTTAATGTACAGATACGTATCGTTCATACGTATTGATTGAATTATGTATAAAACACACAATAGTTTATAGGGTCGGTCCTACAAACTATTTTATTATATGTATAAATTGAAGTCGCTGCCCGCGTCTGTCTGTATGTTCTTTAACCCTCCTAAACCATGCAACGGAATTGATGCGGTTTTTACTTGGTTCTATTCTATCAAGGTAGAATATAAACCGTCGTGGCCAGGACGGCCGATTACCCCATAACAATACGTAATAAATTGATTGGTAATATTTATGTCCGTACAGATCCAATGCGAATGTGCCTTAAGCTCTCGTTTAACAACTGCTAACTGCTAAATTGGTATTAATTAAACGGATTGCATCCAAGAGGGGGGGCGTCTGCATAGTTGTCTGTTTGTCTTTAAATTTAACAGCTTGAAAAGTCGCCTCTCAACAACCTTTCTTCCCCAACGATTGGAGGTTCTCTGTGATGTGTGGTCGGCCCTATAAACTGTATCGTGAGACTTACTTATTTAAGGATTTCTTAGTTGTCACTAATATTAAAAATTACAACAAAGTCAAATTTGTTTTTACGTAAATGACCCTTATGCAGCTTTTAGTGTCATAATGCTGTTTATAAAACACGCACTTTTTTATTTATTTATTTTTTATTTTATATTATAAAATCGGCAGACAGGCTGACGGTCCACTTGATGGTAGGTGGCTACCGTCGTCTATAACACAAGCAACGCCAAAGCTGCTGCAAAGATTAAGGATAAGGGACTAGGAGGGGATAGGGAAATGGGCTCTGGCACCCCTCACCGAAACACAACAGCACACGTGCTGTTATTTCACGGTGGTTTTTTTAAGGGGGTGGTTACTGCCGCCAGACGGGCTGCCCAAATGATTGCGATAACGCAGTGTACTCTGCCACTACTTTCCAAATCCAGACCAGAGCCAAATTTGAAAAGTTTAATTTGACTGCCGGGAATTGAATCCGGGAACCCTAGAACAGAGCGTTAAGGTAAGCACTCATCATGTCTCACCTTTCCTAAGGTCAGGCAGACTGATGGTCCACTTGATGATGGGTGAGATTAGTGGAATCGACTCTAGCATCTTTTAATCACGCGCTAGACCACATTAGCACATGTACTCGAGTGCCGCAGTGGCAGCTCCAATAATGCAATACAAATTGAAATTGATACATTGCGATATTGATGTCTGCGATTGGCCAGATGTAGCTTGTACAATACATGCAGTATACACCGGTGCGGCAGTGTTAACGAGATGTATTGCAAATCAAACAAATTTCGCTGATTGCAAGAGATACATTTCCACTATTTGCGGTCGCTAACTACACTCGAACACACGGCAGCCGCCTTGTTATTTATTATTAAAACTTATCATTTGATTGTTCGGTATTATAATTGATAAATTAAAAATTAATAGCAAAATAAATAGCACGGAAATTTATTGCAAGAAATATGATTTGTAGTAACACAATGAAACAAGTTAAAGTTGGTTATTATGTTATTATTAAGATCAATCTTTTTTATATATAAATACTAGCTACTGAACGCGACTTCGTCCGCCTATCTTTATGAAATATTATTATGGAAAACGCCAATTTTGTATGGATGGGGGAGGGTGAGTAGCCTATGTTACTCGGTGATAATATAGCTTTCTTTAAGTAAAATAAATTTTAAAATCGGTCAAGTGGTTTTTGAGTTTATTCATTATAAACATACAAAAATACATACATACATACAAATCTTTTCTCTTTATAATATTACTATAGATATTTTCTCGAGAGCGGCTGCATCAATTCTGTATAAATACGATACCCTGTGTACTTCGATGTGAAAAACTATCACGGATTGGCTTAGAACTAGAAACTATGACGAAGTGGAGGAACTACTCATAGTAATGCGATGACTAATTAATACACAAAAAACAAACACACATACACCCCACACGAACACATCGCATACACAGGACGGAAAATTACAAATATATTTAAATTTAATTATATTAGGTATATTGTTTGATAGCGTTATTTTGGTTAAGAAAGTACCAGTAGCTGAAGGCTACTGGTACAGGCTCCCGCTTAAAAGGAGTCTTCAATTACAGGTTTATTATCTAAGAAAGTTTTGTTAATTGAATTTTATTGTTATTGAATAAATTAATTATTATTATTATATATTATCTCTTCTTATGAAGAGAAAAATTGCCCGCAAAATTGCATCTATGGTCGCTAGTTTTCCATAAAAAATAATTTCCATAATACTTATTTTTTGAAAATGAACTTTCCATAGTTGGCTTTAATTAAATAATAAAGGCGCGTGGTTGGGTTATATATTCAGCAGAATTGTTGTTCGAAAGGATTACCTTTCGAGGCCATTAAGTTTAATGCATATTCTACAGTGCGAGATTTGGCACTGTTCACAGACACTCATTACTTAGATATTCTTACGATTTCTCTATCATCCTTTAGTAATCCTGAAATTCGCCGAAGAACCAAGTTTACAGCCAAGAGAATCGGCAAGTTGAAGTGGCAATGTAACATCTGTCGCAGAGCGGATCAATGATGGAGTAGAAGAATTCTCGAACGCCTGCGGCCAGGTGGAAAGACGACCTGAAAGGCATCGCGGGATGTAGCCGGATGCGAAGGACAGAAGACCGTGCATGGCGGCGAGCCTTGGAGAAGCCTACATCCAGCAGTGGAGAAACACAGGCTGATGATGATGATCCTTTAGCAAAGTCATTATGAATACTTGTGTCTAACTGATAGAATGAGATGCGTATTTGGTTTTTAAAATCATTTGTGTTAGATATTGTGTTAGATCGGCCCGTTGGATGAGTGGCAAGGATGCTTGCCTAACGTCTCAGGGGCCCCGGGTTCGATTCCCGGCGGGGTCAAGTTTAGAAATTTTAATGTAATTTTCAAAATTGACTCTGGTCTGGATTTGAAAAGTAGTGGTAGGGCACACTGCGTTTCGCAGTCATTTGGGCAGCCCGCCTGGCGGCAGTGACCACCCCCTTACAGAAGACCACCGTGAAATAACAGCATATACGTGCTGTTGTGTTTCGGTGAGTGAGTAAGGGATGCCAGAGCCCATTTCCTTATCCCCTCCTAATCCCTTATCCTTAATCCTACTGTAGTCGGCAGCGCACTTGCAGCACCTGTAGCGTTGCTTGTGTTATAGGCGACGGTAGCCACCTACCATCAAGTGGTCCGTCAGCCTGTCTGTCGACATAACATAAAAAAAAAATATATTCGAAGCAACTAATAAATAAAGATACATTTAATCTAAATATTATCTTTCGGTTGGAGAGTATTGCAATTAAAGGTATAGTGTGTGGGTCGAAAAATATATTGAAGAAATCGTGTAATTTACGGTACCCACTGCAAAGACTAACATCTATTTGTTATTTTGTAAAAAATATATTATTGCACCAAATACTTATTTCTTTTAAGAGGGCACGCCGACTTGAAACAAGAGAGCAAACGAAACGAACATTACGAACATTAGGAGGGATGGGATGACTTCAACGGGATAAGGGATGAAATGGTACGGAACGATTACCTACAATGTTATTCGCACAAAAATCGTCGTGCAGTCGAACAAATACAAACGAGGCGGCGTATTTACATAACAAATTTAAATGATTCAATGTACAACACGCCGAAATTAACAACTCAATCATAAGCCGTTATAGCTGCAAACGTTACGTGCATCGACTGCTAACAGCGTTAAAGGTAGTTAGTTATTCGGCTGTCGTCCCCCGCGTTTCAAACAATAATATATAGCTGTTCAAAATTGGAATCAAACCATTTGCAACGATATCATTTATTTACTAGAGCTTTACGTAGTCTAGAATTCGGTAATGGCAACACAGAATTTTACAAAATCAGAATGATGTTCCACTAGATGGTAGACGGCTACCGTCGCCTAAGAATATTGTCAATACGGTCCTTTCTGACAGGTAGTGACGGAAATGGGTTCAGGTATAGATTTATAGATTACTAGCTGAGCCCGCAACTTCGTACGCGTGGTATTCGGTATAGCGCGTAACTTTTTTTTGTAAACCGATTGAAATTAAATATTACCGGAAGTACATGAGTGAAAACCGCTTTCCGAAATTAGCGTGCCCAAACCCAAACGCTCATACAAACAGACAAAAGTTCTAAAAGTACAACGTGTACAATAGTATATTTCATTACAAGTGCGGAAAGGCTGTCATTGCAAAGAGTTCCGACAAATGTCTACCCGAGCCGAGGCGCAGCCGAAGGCGAGGGTTGACAGTCGGAACAAGTTGCAATGACGGTTCCGCACGTGTACTGAACGACTATTTTTAATACAGTTGCGAAAAAATGAAGCGATTTAATAAAACAAACAACTAAACTCGCAAAGAGAATTTCTGGAAAATGGCGCCAACCGTACAATATAAGCAGAGACATTTTTTTTCTTCACGCATTCCGGTAGGCAAAGGAAACTATGTGCCCATACAGCCAAGTCTTCAGTAGAATTTTTTTATTGATATGAAATGAAATGAAACCTAACCTAACTCGTTCAATCAAATCATTAAATCTGATATTGAAACAAATCAGTAGCTTCTTTTTAGAAATATACGTATTTGCATGAATCATAAAAACTTCTATGATTTTTTTTTAGTAAAAACTTCATGGTTGGTTTTTCTTTTTAATAGACATTATTTTGACAGTTGGGAAAGAGAACGCACGAGTTCGGGAAAGGTAAAAAAAAAGCACGAGTGTGTAATAGCCCACTTCCCGAACGCTATACGTCCCTGCAATACGCCACTTTTTGAGCAACTGTATTAAAATAGTATATTTCATTACAAGTGCGGAAAGGCTGTCATTGCAAAGAGTTCCGACAAATGTCTACCCGAGCCGAAGGCGAGGGTTGACAGTCGGAACAAGTTGCAATGACGGTTCCGCACGTGTACTGAACGACTATTTTTAATACAGTTGCGAAAAAATGAAGCGATTTAATAAAACAAACAACTAAACTCGCAAAGAGACTTTCTGGAAAATGGCGCCAACCGTACAATATAAGCAGAGACATTTTTTTTCTTCACGCATTCCGGTAGGCAAAGGAAACTATGTGCCCATACAGCCAAGTCTTCAGTAGAATTTTTTTATTGATATGAAATGAAATGAAACCTAACCTAACTCGTTCAATCAAATCATTAAATCTGATATTGAAACAAATCAGTAGCTTCTTTTTAGAAATATACGTATTTGCATGAATCATAAAAACTTCTATGATTTTTTTTTAGTAAAAACTTCATGGTTGGTTTTTCTTTTTAATAGACATTATTTTGACAGTTGGGAAAGAGAACGCACTAGTTCGGGAAAGGTAAAAAAAAAGCACGAGTGTGTAATAGCCCACTTCCCGAACGCTATACGTCCCTGCAATACGCCACTTTTTGAGCAACTGTATTAAAATAGTATATTTCATTACAAGTGCGGAAAGGCTGTCATTGCAAAGAGTTCCGACAAATGTCTACCCGAGCCGAAGGCGAGGGTTGACAGTCGGAACAAGTTGCAATGACGGTTCCGCACGTGTACTGAACGACTATTTTTAATACAGTTGCGAAAAAATGAAGCGATTTAATAAAACAAACAACTAAACTCGCAAAGAGAATTTCTGGAAAATGGCGCCAACCGTACAATATAAGCAGAGACATTTTTTTTCTTCACGCATTCCGGTAGGCAAAGGAAACTATGTGCCCATACAGCCAAGTCTTCAGTAGAATTTTTTTATTGATTTGAAATGAAAATGAAATTTAATGAGATGAAATGAAATGAAACCTAACCTAACTCATTAAATCAAATCATTAAATCTGATATTGAAACAAATTCGTAGCTTCTTTTTAGAAATATACGTATTTGCATGAATCATAAAAACTTTTTAGTAAAAACTTCATGGTTGGTTTTTCTTTTTAATATACATTATTTTGACAGTTGGGAAAGAGAACGCACGAGTGCGGGAAAGGTAAAAAAAAAGCACGAGTGTGTAATAGCCCACTTTCCGAACGCTATACGTCCCTGCAATACGCCACTTTTTGAGCAACTGTATTAAAAATTGTTTTTTTTTTTTTTAATATATTCCTTAATATACAGATACGGCTCGTTTACGATTTTATTTATTACTAGCGGCCCGCCCCCGGCTTCGCACGGCATGCAATTTTTATATACCCTAAAACATCCCTCTTTCCATTAGCGAAAACCGAATTAAAATCGGTCTACCCGTTCACGCGTGATACCTTGACCAGGAGAAATAGGGATTCATTTTTATATATAAGATAGATATATATGTATAAGATCAAGAAAAACAAGGACATATAAAATAAGAAAACGCAGAAAACTTAGAGACTTTTATACAAAATTAAAATTAAATTATCGTATTTATTACATACATCAAAATATTCATAATTTGAAAACAAAACTTTTTTCAAAACAGTAAACTGGCCTCGCTACTAAGATTTACTATTTTGCGTTTTCCAGCCGATTTTTCATCAGACTTACTGTTCTATGAGAACTCAATGAGTATTAACTATTACAATATATGCACAATATGGATATACAATAATCTGTCAATTGTCATGATGTTGATTGTTTATTTCCACATATTGCATGATGATTGAACGTAAAATTTTTCATAGGCCATCCTTAATGGCAACTGAAACAGGAAAACGATATGTGTATACATTGTTGGATGGGAAAGAAAGAGATGGAAAACATAGACACAGTCGCCATTGCACGGGTAAATGCACCCGGTAAGGTTAGCAGGCAAAGCACTAAAATATCAACAGTAAAATTTTATATTATGTGGTATGGTCAGCAAATGGTCATGTTAGTTGTTCGGATCAAAGATAATAAACTTTTTTATCTAGAGATTAAAAAAAAACCATAGAAAATTAAATCGAGGAGAAAAGCATTTAGAAATAAAATTTGATTCAAATTAGTTGTGGATTTTTCAATCTGAAAGGAGATTATTAGGCAATCAGTTTATTTTTATTTTTATTTTAATGGTTGAAACTTGTACCATCAGGTAAGAAGAAAATATAAATTTTACTTGGGAACTATCGTGTAATAGGGTGTTTCATAGAAATTTAAGTTTGAAAGTATAAAAAAAAACTGTTTGAACTGCGCACTGACTCGAACAACGAATCGGGCACATGTTTCGCGTTTAATATGTTAATTTTCGAATGTTATTTTAAAGTTTAATATTTTAATATGTTAATTTTTACAAAATCTGAAATATTCACAGGAAATTACTGAAATTATGAAGATGTTCATAATTTCAGATGATGATTTTTTGATTGATGTTCTTTGAAATTAATGTCAAAGTTAAAGTGATTTAAAGTTTTTTCGTATCAATCTTAAAATGAAATGCCATTTTACAGCCGGGTATATGTAATTTTCAAAATACATATTTTATTAGTAACCTACCCTTAACTAAGAAAGTGAAGTATTTGTGAAAATTATGCAATTTTAAACATTTATAGCACTGATAGATTACAAAATCACTTCAGAAATACAATAAAAAAAATAAAATAAAAATAAAGGTTTCGATAAGTAAATTTGTGTCAAAATGTTGAGTTGTGTAAAGAGTTTAACCAATTAAGATGATATTATCAGTGTTAAAATTAAAATACGTCGCTTTATTTTATTAGTATTCCCTCAGTAGTTAAAATTAGAGCTAATGATTAAAATAGTTAAACAGTTGAATTTTTTTCATTGATACAACTGAAGCTCGTCGATATTTACTGAAAAAAAGAAGAAAAAAAAAATCGGTGCGCAAAGAAATGTGAAAATTATAATTTTGTCTAATTTATAATTTTTGAGCGTTTGAAAACGCTAAATATTTTTTTATCACTTTCTGTATTTTATGTAATAATATTCCTTGAACTTGATGAGCTAGAGATTAAAAAGTAAAAATATTATCTGAGAATATGTAACAGATAATGTGTTTTATGCCGACGCTACCGACTCACACGTGTGGCACAAACGAGCAGGCCTTATAATGAATAGCCGTCGCCTGCCACCATATTTCAGCGAATTAACAAATGACCTCCTGTCATTGCACGCGCGGCACACGATTTTTCTGCGCACCGTACCTAACGGCTTGATGTAGGTGCGGTGGCAGTGTACTACGATGTACCTAGGTACAGCTAGCAAATTAATGAGGGGTTTACAATGCCTATGAGCAGAGTACAGTCGGGCCACGGTTTACTGTACTGTGTTTACTGTTTGTTTATATGTTTCAAATATGCACTAAAAGTGAGATTAGTTAGGCCACTATTTTACATTTTTATTGTTGCAAATTAATAAAAAAAGGCGAAGCTCTGGATTTTGAATGAATAATAAAAATTAAAATATTTTCTTCACATGACATTTTGAAGATTAAATTGCATTATTATTTCTTTTTATTTATTATTTTATTTTTTCATGACAAGGTAAGATAGACGGGCAGACAACAAAGGAGTCAAATTGTTACCAGTGGTTACGGTTTGTTACCGATGCCAAATTGCATAATCATTGTGCCCTACAATTTTTTTTGCAAATGTTTTCTAAATTGCAAATAATTTTAAGACTTCAATAATGGTCATTAAATGATATATGTGATTTATAGGGAATGTTGTAAGAGAATTGTTTCTCTGCACTATGTAATATTAACAATTTTATCTTTAATCTGACAGGTGACATCCCGAGGGACTCAATTAGTTTGGTGGTCCAACCATTGAGCCCGGTTTCAACTAAAATCGGTAGAACGCTAAGGAAATGAAGGAGTAGTAGGTATTAGATTCGCGTATTTTACGAAGTAGTACCTACGTGTATTGATTTGTAAAATTAAAGTTTGAAGTCACAACAAATTCCACTAAGCAAGTTGAAGGCTGGTAGTTACAATATATATAAATATATAAAACAGAAGATTTTTACATATATATTTTTTTTACAAAACATCAAATCAAAGTCTTAAAGGCTTGCTACAAAAGCTGAATTCATCTATTTTTACCAGGATTTCGGATAAAAAATAATCAAGGTGATGAAGATTCAGAGAAGAAACCCCGAAAGACACTCGGGTTACGACTTTGTTGTCATCTTATATGTATAACAATTACTATTCTTGTAATTATTATACACAAATCACAGTATATACTGTAATACTAAATACAGTAAGAGCTATGAATCGCCTAAATCCAGGATCCATTGTCGCTTAAATAATCAGCTATTTTATAAATAACCTTTCGTAAAAAGTTTGGTTTTGATTACACATTTAAGACTCCGAGTATATCGGGAAGTTTATTATAAAATCGTATACATTGACCCATAAAAGAATTACTTATCTTACGGAAACTCGTTTTATTTAAATCAATATCATTTTTTATTGTAAATATTAAATTCTTTATTAAGTAATATTTTTATGTGTATACATCTAATTTTCAGTAACAGTTAAAATCTTTATTTTAAAATCTAGTTGGTAGATTTTTTTAGTGGTGGCTCTAAGGCCTTTTTTTGTACAATGAAATTATGTCCGCAATGTTACCCCAAAGACATTCCATTCCTATATTATACTGTAAAAAAGTAATTAAAACAGATAATTCTAGCTGTATCGACATCTGTTAGGCGTCGAACCTGTTTAACGACATAAGCCGCAGAGTTAAGACAATAAAGTAATGTATAATTTAAACAATTTCTTGTATTTATATATATAGGTAAGTTATTATAGTTTGCGTCCATTCTGAAAATTTTCAGCAAAAAAAACTCCATAAAGAAATACATGTATCTACGTCCGGCTTTCATGATCGATCATTGGGTGTTTGTCTTTTCACACAAGTGTGTTTTTCGTCACCGTTAGACCAACTTGATTATCTTTTTTAAGTCACAAAGGTGCTGTCCTTACCGCGATTCAACTTGCATTATGTGACAGCTTATTATTATTATTATTATTCACTTATTTATTAATTTCCTTAAATTAAATTTTTTTACAACATAAATATATTTATAAAAAAACGAATAAAACTAGGACACTGCAGATAGCGGGGCAAGGCCCAACATACCGGTTGTTAGGGCTGCAGAGTGAGGAACCTCCTGATAATTCGTGCCGTGTCAAGAAGTACCGCCTTCTGTATCTGCATTATTATTATTATTCAACTCTTTATTTGTACTATAAACATATAAAAAAGAATTAAAAAAAAAAGAAACAACAAGCAATAGTACAAAAGGCGGCCTTATCGCTTTATAGCGATTTCTTCCATGCAACCTTAGTGATGGCATCACTAAAATCTATCACTGCTTTCACTCTACTATCAACTCTTTATTATTTTATAACTTTTTAATGTATCACTATTTTGCGACGTTATGCAATAAGGTTATGGAGCTACGACCTATCTGGTTGGTTATGCTGGCTGGTCTTCAAAATTAATCACATAGGTTTCTTTATGGTCCATAATAAGTACCACAAATGAGTAAGTACTGCATAGAATTAACATTAACTGTTACTTCAAAGTAAAACGGTCGATCTGCGATAAACTCTGGCACATTGTAACTGTGTATTGACATGGGAGTGTAGAAGTTGTGGAATTCGTGTGGATCTGTAAAAATATGGCATTTTAAAATATACCTATACACTTTAAAATAACATCTATATTAGAAAAACAACAAAATTTAACTTAAATAGTACATTTTTTTAATAGGCCTACATTGAGTCTATAAGGCCCGCAAATTACTAAAAGCGCCTGGTCACCATTTTGATGACGTATTCTCGTAACGCGCTCAGTACCGTCAGTTTTGTTAGTCGTATTGTTTAGTTGCAGGTGACGTCACGAGTATGTTAATCTTGTTAATTGTTAACTAATCGTTGGCTGCAGTGTACATTTTTGTTTTAAATAAAGATTTATATGTTCTTAACAATGAACTGCATTATTATTGGGAAGCATCCATAATCTTAAGTATCTACCTATTTAAGTTTAACATATTATTTAGTTCTTCGGCGACAATGATTATCCATGAATTATCAGAGTGTGTGCGTATTTGGTAAGTGAATATGAAAAGGGTATGAGTCGGTAAATACCATCCAGTAGAGACCAGTACAAAGATGACAGATGACCTAAAGAAAGTGGCTGGGAGTAAATAGGTGCAAGGCTAAGGACATATTGTGGTGGCCCTCAATTACGAAGGTACCGAATGATGAGAAAAGGGTGCCGGCACCTATTTTTCTATTTAAAAAAAATCGAAAGTGTTCGTACTGGTATTTTATTACAGAAAAACATAAATTTAGTAATATGTTTAAAATTCAAGGTAATAATTCTCTTGCCTGGTGGTCTGCCTATTCCGGTCTCTTCGATTTCCACAAAAACCTTCTGTTTCACTTTATCCACACTGATACTCGTTCTGGTGCTATTCCACTTTAATATTCTGTTAAGACCAGTGCTCTTTGGATCAAAAATTGTTCTGACTCCAACCTATAAAAATCCATAATTTCGTTTAAATGAATATTTTAATTAGTTTTTATAATTTTCCTAAATTTCTTTTTCCTTCTAAATTTCTAATTGTGTTCGAAAACTGCTATAATAAGAGCACTGAAAAGCGACGTAGGAAAGATTTGTTTGCTGTGATTAGTAATTTATGAATTTAGTATTATTCATGCGTAACTTAAAATTTTCCTTTCAAATGTGACTATTAATAATCAATTCACACAATTCATTTGAAAGAGAACGCCAAAACGTTAGTTTTACAACCAGTGTTGCAACACTTTTACAAGAAGGTGGTTTGTAGAATCCCATACTAAAAACTTTCTTTGAAATTAAGAGTATGTCAATGTTGTAAAATATGTCATATCAAATCAAATCGTTTATTATTATTTTTTATGCTAAGATCGACATGACAGATCGACATCGAATATGCTAAGACGTGCTTTATAGTGGGATTCGCTATTAAAATATATGAAAAATCATGTACATAGTTCAAGTTTACAAATATCTTTTTTTATGTTAAGATCGGCAGACAAGCTGACGGTCCACTTGATGGTGGATAGCTATCGTCGCCTATAATACAAGCAACAGCTACTGCTAGTGCGCTGTCAACTTCAATAGGATTAAGGATATGCGATTGGAAGGGGTTAGCGAAATGGTTTATTTTTTAAAATGTAATTACATATTTACCGCTTTTAAATATTCTGTCCAATCCAATTGAGATCTTATTTTGATCTTTGGTATGGACACTTTAATAAATCCATATTTCATTCGCGACTGCGCTCGTCGTATGAAATTTGGATCCTCAAATATTTTGTTCATTAATTCTGGTAGACCTTGTACGCTGGTCGGGACAATGAATGAAATCGAAGTGTCCAATACTCCCAATTTTATCTTTAGCATCTGGAACAATATGTGGACAGTAATTGCAGCGGAGGGACTTGGAGCTGGGTACACATTTTACTCATAACTAGAGCCACGCAACTCGGTTTCAGTTAGTGTATCCTATGTTATTCTGTAATTTTTAAACCGTTCCGGGGATCATCCTCCATATATAAACAAACTCACAAAATTCTCTTTCTCTATATTTATATTATTATTATAAATTCGGATATGGTTAATGGTAGGGTGGCAGACCACTCTATGTTACATGGATACCATCGCTTATAAATGCAACCATCATGGGGATGCCATTGTGCTTTTGATCCTGATAAAATAAAGAAATATTCTATAAAATATTATAAAAGTGTAGATAGGATCTCAGCTTCAAGTAGATATCTTCAGAGCACATTATCTGGTGAAGTACAAATATTTGAACTTGATATTCGGAATTGTCTGATCATGCAATTTCATTATGACTGTTGGTTAGATTATTTTATACATTACCTTATAATCGTCGTCGTTCAAATGATAATAATGGTTCTGCTTATTCATCATCTGGATATTAGAAATTTTGTTATCGTGGTGACGAAATTTGTCAATCTTAGTATATCTCGAATCAAACGGTTCTTCCCATGTTCCCTAAAAAGTTGTTCTTGGAATTAATTTAGCGAAATGAATGTTTCAAAATAAAGCTAAAAGATAAAATAACTCACTTTGTAATGCACAGCGTTGACAATGATCATGGAAGTCTGTTTGGTGATATCATTTTTGTTCAACATGTCCGGTATTCTATGGAGTGTTGCCGAATTAATCTAGACGTAAAAACTTAGGTCATTCATACATTTAAATTATTAAATCAGACATTGGTCTCATGTCACTGCACTGTCTTGGACATGAAGTGGTTAGTGAAAATCAACGCTAAGAGATCCCTATGTAAAATTGAATGGGGGAATATTTTAGTATATAACGGTTGTGTAATTTCAATTATAATGTGATATAATTAAATTACTTGGATTTTTGTATTCATAAAATCTTTTGAAGAAGAAATCACTAACAAAAGGACAGCATTTTATAAAAAAAAATTGAAATATAAAACGGTCTTATAATTATAAATAACTAGCGATCCGCCCCCGGCTTCGTCCGGGGTGTAATTTTCCCCGTTTATCCCTCTTTCCATTAGTGAAAATCGAATTAAAATCGGTTGAAACTTGAACATCAGGTAAGTTGAAATTATAAATTTTACTTGGAAAATATCGTGTAATAGGGGTTTCATAGATATGTAAGTAGGTAGTATTAAAAAATCTGTTTGAACTAGGTACGCACTAACTCGAACGACGTATCGAGTACGAGCTACGCGTTCAATGTGTTAATTTTCGAATGTTCATTTGCAAAATCTGAAGTATTCACAGGAAATTACTGAAATTAAAAAAAGGTTTTTATTACCAAATTTTCCAAAGTATAAGTTAAAAAAAGATGGCTTGGTTTTGTTTGATGTCCTTTAGCGTATTTTAGCAAACCATTTATATCTATACTAGTAACATAATGAGTAGAATTAAAAGTAAAAAGGAATTTACCGCTCGATTAATGAACGAAACAGCAGTAAGTGGTTGATTGAAACCGATTTTTTCGACTTGCACTCCATAGAGAATTGACGAATTCACCAGAAAGTTTTGATTTATGTCGTCGGAGTATGGCACATATATCTTATTCACATATGACAGGTCGGTCTCCTTGAGCACTATTAAAATATTTTTAAATGCTGTGTAACAGTATGGAAGCTAAAAATATATAAAAACAATAATACAATTATTGATGCTTACTAATGCTAAGAGCTATTTAAGAGCTACTAAGAGGTAGGTTCTGGCATTTACAGGTTAGACCTACAGGTACTTACAGGTAGATATTATATTTTACCGGTTGGTAAATTGACTATTGATCAATTACTTTAATTTTCCGTAGTCAAAAAATTAGTTCGTGCGTAAGGGATTCTCTAACCCATTCTCCTATCTTCTCGCTTTTTTCAACAGAGTAGACAACGCCCTATTATTACCCTCTGTTGTCACTAATGTGATTGTGTGTATAAAATTGATGAGCCCATTGGATGAGTGGTTAGGGTGCTTGCTTTAACGCTCTGTTCTAGGATTCCCGGCAGAGTCAACTTTGGAAATTAACCTTTTAAAGTTGGCTCTGTTCTGGATCTGGAAAATAATGGCAGGGCACACTGTGTTTCGCAGTCATTTGGGCAGCCCATCTGGCAGCAGCAATCACCCCCTAACAGAAGACCATCGTGAAATAACACCATGTGTGCTGTTGTGTTTCGGTGAGTGAGTAATGGATGTCAGAGCCCATTTTCCTATCTAATCCCTTATCTTTAATCCTATTGTAGTCGGCAGCAGGTGTGGCGTTGGTTGTGTAGGCGACGGTAGCCACCTACCATCAAGTGGACCGTCAGCCTGTCTGCTGATTTTAACATAAAAAAAGTAGAGGTCATTTTTATACTTCAAATAGCATTATGGCTTCCAAACTAATATTGCAAATGTGAAAGTTTGTTTGCTCGTTACGCTTTTACGCCTTAACTACTCAACCGACCATAATGGAATATAATGCAGAAAAGGTGCACAGAATAGGACATAGGGTACTTTTCAGCCAGAAAAAAGTAAAATTTAGCAACAAAAATAAAAAAATTCAAGGTTGACAAAAATATAAAAATTACGTGATTTAACACGTATGAAAAAGGGCACCGACGAAGTCACGCGCAAAAGCTGATTTAAAATATTTTTACTTTCTGTATATACAAGACGTGACTATGAGACTATTCAAAGCGGTTCTACGACTTTGTAAAGGTTTTGTAGGACGGGATTTTGTAGGACCGGGAGCAGTGTGATTTTGTGGTCTAAGTGTGAGGCCAATTTCTAGTAGCGGGCCTCGAATGGGTTATTATGATGATAATTGGCAAAAATTTTGGACGATGAATTAAAAAGAAAGGTAATTTTAAGAATATTTACCATACTCGTAAATGATCATTTACCATACTTTGTGTGAGCAGTCCCAATGTATACCGTAATTCCTTAAGCGTTTCCCCATTGGCCACTGAAGTAAGTTTGCACAGAGGGAATCTTAAGGAAAGTGGAGATATTGCTAGGCTCTTCTTGGGATTCATCTGAATAACTGTCTGAAAAGATATACGCGTTGAAATTTATGTTTTAAATTCAAGGTTTTCGATCTTCAAGCTAATTGTGTTGAAGTTACTTCTCTCTTTAAAACATAACCAAACATTTAAAAAATGATATCCAATAACGAAGGAAAAATATCAATAAAAAAAATGACAATATTTTCTAATAGTTTGGTTAGGTTTGGAAAAGCTAACAAAGAATTCAATTGATTTTAGACGCTCAAAATTTGGCGAAAATTGGTGTCTGTTGCTGAAGTGCAGTACAGTGAACCAGTTGATGAGCCCGTTGGCTCATGGATGAGTGGTTAGGGTGCTTGCTTTAACGTTCTGGTCTATGGTTCCCGGGTTCGATTCACGGAAGGGTCAACTTTTCAAAATTGTCTCTGGTCTGGATCTGGAAAGTAGTGGCAGGGCACACTGCGTTTGGTGATCATTTGGGCACCCGTCTGGCGGCAGTAACCACCTCTTACAGAAGACCACCGTGAAATAACAACCCTTATCCTTAATCGTAGTATGGTCGGCAGCACACTTGCAGCACCTGTAGTGTTGCTTGTGTTATAGACGACGGTAGACATCAAGTGGACCGTCAGCCTGTCTGCCGATCTTAACAAAAAGAAAATAGTGAGTTTCCAAGTAAAATGTGTTATTTAATAGTATAATAATTGTATTTTTGAGATAGGTGAAATAATCACGAGTGTCACAAAATAATGAGGGCAGTTGTAAGTACACAAAAAAGACTTACTGAAGCTATTTGTCTTTTCAAACCATTGGGGATAGATTGAGATTCATTTTTCAATCTATTTTCGTTTTTAGTTAAAACAATATTAATGTAAATACAAATAAATAATATTGTTATCAGTAAAATGCGTACACTTGGCATTTTTAAAACACAATTGCATATTCATTTGCCTTTCGCAATACACCTGAGTACATGAATTTACAAAGCGGCAAGTTATAGGCTATAAACAAATGTAGTTAAATTATTGCGTTATTTTATCAGAATAAGCGTGCCCGTTGAACCTCGTGGACAATAATTCCATTCAAATAAACCTTTTTTTTTAAATTTTCAATAATCATTTTAATCTGTTTTGTAATCAATGGTTACTGTTTTTTCTCCAGGAAACCAGCAGTAAGTCTCACTACCAAGTAAGTCTAAACCAAGTGGACACTTAAATGATTGGGCATGTTCTTATCAAGTATTTGCGAATTCGCCAGATCCACTATGACGACAAAGGAATGGGTAAGTGCAAGCCGAAGCCAGTAGGTTTTGGAGTTATAAAGAAGATAATGTGTATCCGGTTGGGGCGCCCGCTTTGACGGCGAATCAAATAAGTCGTCGGCAGAGAGAGAATAGTAATAAAATTGAACCGAGCGCCTGCCCAGATGTAGCTACGGATTTATCGCTACATAAACACTGAGACGCACTGGGCACAATCGCAATGGCACAAAATAATTATTAAATCTTGTATGAAGGTCTAAACGACATCCCGTACGCCAGTCTCTAAATGAATTAAATGTATATTTATTTTCTATTTCGAGAACGGAAAAACAGATGCCGGCAGGGAGTTCCAATCCTTAGCAGTGCGCATCACAAAAGATGTTTTAAAGCGTTTGGTCCGACTTAGAGGGATTTCGACAAGGTGAGGATGGTAACCAGTCGTACGTCTGCATGTCCGATAGAAGAAAGGGGAAGGCGGTATGATCTCATGCAACTCTCGAGCACACTCTCCGAAGTACATCTTATAGAATAAACACAGACAGGTAACTTTGCGTCTATGTTCCAGGCTCTGCAGCTTAGTTCTTATTAGTGTATCGTCGCCAATGAGCCTCCTAGCTCTGCGATCAACCGAGTCGATTGCGGCAAGTTGGTATTTCGCTGAGCCATCCCAAATTAGACTCAGAGTTAGAAAATATAAATATAGTATAACGTAATATAATTTATCGAAATAAACTCTTTGGATAACTGGGCAACAAAGTTAAAAGAGGGTTCTATTTCTATTAATACAAAATAATTTGGCAATTAGCAAATGCTTCTATTTATGAAGGATATGTACACTCCGTAATTATTATAACGTGAATTTGAAGTTACAAGCGGCGTTATTCAATTAATGTGATGTATGATAGTAGTGGGTCAAGTTATTCTGCGAATTCACTAATATTACCCTAGTACTATTATTTATTCTGTATTAGCTCTCTGGAATGGCGGGAAAGAGGTCTGATTTGCCATTAGCAAACGTCATGGCTTGCCAATCACCTAATCATTATGGCGAAGTCCTTGAAAGAGTTGACGATATTGCAAAGCATAACATCTTACAGCCTCGTGGGTTTGGAAATTAATTTTGATTAAAGGCAAATCACAATTCTTTTGTTAACCGAAGAAAATGTCGAAATTTAGAAAAGAAAACTTTTCTATGTAGGAAACCTTGGAAAATACTTAGCTGATTAAGAACAATTTAAACAACAATTTCTATACAGGACAATACACGTTGGTGGGATAGCATTCAATAAACTTCGTTATATCTTTTCATTGCCAATTCTTCTAAGCCTTAAGACGAAGGTTTATAACTAGTGGGCATTGTCAGTTTTGTATACTGTGCCGAGACAGTATGCATAGCTGTCTCAGCATAGTATACAGTATTATGTCCAAGTCAACAGTAATAATATAAGTTAAAATGAGCTACAGAGAGAGCAATGTTAGCATTTTTAAGGTGGCGGACAGAGCCCAAAAACCAGTCAGTTTTGCAGTGGATTGGTGTTGGTGCATAGGGGTCTCAGAGTGGAAACTACGGTCGAAACGCCCTGTGGACCGATCTTACTTGCTCCCTTGCTTAATGATTCAAGAGCGCGGCTGACAGTGGATGGATGTGAAGAGCGTAGGATCGAGAGTGGCCTAGGGGCTGATGATGATAATGATGATACGTAATAGATTGAAGGTACAAAGGAAGCAGTGTCGTGAAACAATAAGAACTGTTGCAAATTTTAATAGTTTCTCTCGGTGTAGAAGCGGGCTCGTGGGTCGCTCGCTTACACATTCGTCGAGCTGCATCCAATATGTTTCCTAGAATATTGTCTTTAACGGCTCCATTATACCGACAATAGATTGCTTCGAAACCTCCGCGCTCGTGCCTCGCCCATACTTCACGCCGAGAGACTTTCATCTCCTCGTTGTATGTATGATATTTTTTTTATTATTTCCCATTTTCATTTCGAATATTGAAAACAACTAAAGATTAGTTATTCAAAATTCAAAATTCAAAAGTTTATTCTGCAAATAGGCCGCAGGGGGTTCTTTTACATGTCTTGAGTCTACCAGCGCTTCGGAAGGACCATCATAGCCAAGAAGAATGCGCCGCAAGAAACTTGGCAGAAAGTCATAAAAAAGTTACAATTTATATACCTATTTCAAAGTAGTATTATCATTTATCACAGCAAAACTAGAACTCACTTAATTGTCGCGATTTAATTGACCACTTTGGTAGGTATTGCGAAGGGATGTATGAGGTCCCTAATAATAATTAAATAACAATTAAACTAAAGTTACTTAGAGATATATATATAGTCTCTATAGGTCAATATAAATTAAACTATGGTCAACAGAGGTGTAAAAAGCCTCCATGGTGAATGTCAAAATAAAAAATTTCAAAATTAATTTCAATATTAGTAAAAAACGGAAACGGCGTACAACGGCAACAGAGCCGGATAAACGAGACCTGGGTTTCATCTGGACACTGCAAGGTCACATTTGATGTCCTAATTGTCTTGTACTGCCAGTTTTGGCCAAGTATTCCTCAACTTTATAATACGCTTTTATCAAAAGTGCGCTTTTAATATATCTTTTAAAATATATCTTTTATTGACAAGATACATATCGTGGATATATTCATATATTTCCTCAGCAATAACCCGCGGTTTCATCCCCGATTGAAACAAAGGTTGTCCCATCCTATATAACTTTATATGAAAAAAATAAATAGAATCGGATTGGCAGTTTATTAGATTTATAACTTCAAACTTACATTTGACTCGGATAAAACACAGCTAGGCACAATAAAATAGCACTCGTTGAAAATCTATCTTTCCACTAGTGAAGAAGTTCTTGAAATCGAATGAACAGTTTCGGAGATTACCTCTTACATCCAAACTTACTAAGTTCACTACTTTATAACATTATTATAATATTATATTTAGTGCAAAAATAGAACACTCCAAATACATATCAAAAGTGTATAATAATAGCAAGTGTGCTTCTGCTCACCTTTGGCTTCTGCTTCACATTGTTAAAAATAAAGAAGCTACATGGTGTATGGCAGTTGTCTATTATACACAATTTTTAATAATTTATCATTAAACTGTTATAATAAAAATCCTAAAGTTATTTAATTTAATGATACAAATAAAAAAGTCGTACTTCTAAATCGTCTTATAATTAAATCATTTGTGTGATTTACTATGTACAGATTTTGTTAAATGTAAAGGTGGGCAGGCCGACTGACGAATCTGATGATGCACTAAATTGTAGGTGGCTACCGACGTCTGGCACCCCTTAGTACAATAACGCACTATAATAGTAGATTAAAGGGGATGAGATTAGGAGGGGATAGGTTCTGTTATCAATCAATTATTTACCGAAACACAAAAGCACGCCTTTCACGGCGATCTTCCGCAACACGGGGTGGTGAGAAACGCTGTATACTATGCCACAAGGAAATAATGTACACTAAAAGTATAAATAATGTAAATAAACCTTGTACCCGAAATGTACGTTCACGAAGAATGATAAAAATCAAGAGCACCACCGTAAAAGTCCTAAAAAAATCCTCTTCGATCCAGCGATTGGGAAATTTAAGAGGGAATTGCTCCCATTCCGTTTTACCATGCAAGAGTGAGCAAACTTATTAGCCGGCTACGGGGTTATCTGTGATTTTCCTTTACTTTTTACAGGTGATGGGGGCGTGAGATTGATTGGACGGGCGGATTGATTGGCCCCGTGACTCATTTTAGGCATTTGATGGGTCATCCGACATTCGGGGCTACCTAGTATTGCGGAAAATATTAATAAGCTGTACGATTTGTATTTGAACGAAATATTTGAAATTCGAGCAAATGAAACATATTTCTTTTAGTTAATTAATTAATTTCTATAAGATACACAATAGGTACCAATTTAACCAAAATAGTTTAATATAATTGGTTGAATCATTTGCTGACACTTGCTTTTTATCTGACTTTGATTTTATGTCTCCAAGTGCTAGTAGCCAAATCACGTCAGTCTGCTTCCAGTCATTTAAAGTTTTTTTTTTCTATCAGAGCCCTGTATAATTTGAAATGAAGACCGAATATGTCTAATTTTGAAAATTTAAAAATGCCCAAATGACTGCGAAGCTCACTGCGCCTTGCCACTACCTGCCACATCCAGACCAGAGCAAACTTTCAAAATTTGCCTTGCCAGGAACCGAACCTGGGACTCGATGGGAGTTAGATTGCTAAGGCAAGCACTTTAACCACTCGACCAACGGGCTCATCATTGCTAATAAATAAATACAAACCGAGTATAATTTATAAAAAAATATCCCTGTCCAAGGAAAACCCGTTAACAATATGATACAGTTTGCGCGACGAGTGTTTACATAAAAATTGTAGACGTAAGTAAATGTGCACACGTCTCTGCCAACAACATTAGAATAATTGATTAACTAAACGCAAAGAGAAATAATCGCGATTCAGCGTTTTCCCAACTTAGGCTGCTTACACGCTTGCTATACAATTTTGTATTTATATCAATATTGGTTGTATTCCGCGGCTTCGCCTGCTTTAAAATTTGACAGCATGAAATATTAATGATTTCACTGCTCTCGGTCGTGTCGTGGGCGGTCTTTTCGTACCGTCATTGTTAGCGAACACTACTATAAACTGAGAAGACTAGAAGCAACATTGATCATGTATGACTCATCCGGCCCTTACTTAATTGTAAGGGAACCAGCTAACCCTGGAATGCTGCTTGTATCAACCGCAGTGCGAGCCAGGGGAGGCAAAAACGGTCCCCGAATAAGAAGGTCCTTCGCGGCGGACGTAGCTGGTCTACCTCTAATTCTGGTCTTTATTATAGTTTTTGCACTGCTCGAATGTGTTAATTATTAAGTAGGTGTTATACAATTACGGTTTCGAAGTTTCGATATTAAAAAATATTGAACTTCGAAAAAAAAAAAGTTGTTTATAAACCGCAAAAAACAAATGTTTATTTTGACTGTGAAAACTACTAAATGATAAGTATTTATTTACAGAAAACCTTCCTAATGCCTAATGGTTGTTTTTCTATGAAAATTTACAATAAAAATATTTACAAAACAAGTGCTCTAGTTTGTAAGATACCTACGACGCCACCGTGCCAGGAAAAATGATTTATAAAAGCCAGCTTCCATTCAGCCTTCTCGCTTGCTCTTAGCGTCTCTGTATATTTGCGTTCCTGTCTATTAAAGTCCAATTTCACAGGCTGGTGGTTACTCCTACAGCAGATTGCAATGCTTCCATTGATTAAGGAATGTGAATATTCATTTAATTATGTTTTAGCGAGCTTTAACAAAACCACCGCATGTTTACCGAATTGTGTAGTTTCATTATTAACAAAAATTGTTTTTTTTTTTAAACGTTGACGATGATTTTTTTTTAGAACCATACCTCTATTAATCTTGTAGTTAAATTTATCTTGTTTAGATTATGTGAGACTAAACATATAAATATATTTTGTTTAATTTAGTAAACTATTTAAATTTATTCTTATTTATTTATTACCAAGGCATGGCGGAAGACCCATGCTCTGTTCCTCGTGAGTTGATACACATTTTTATATACAAAATTAAGATTACAAAGAGGGGCAGATTTTGTAAGTTATTTTATAAGTGTAAACAAATGTTCCAACTGCATATTATTTAAAAATATTTCACAATTTTATACGAGGGTTGCTACTCATGTATTGAGCCTACTAATGAAAAAAAAGACCAATAGACAATTTTATAGACAAATGATTGTGGAACTAGGTTTTGTTCATAATGTTACTGTCTTTCGTTAATGGAAGATTATTTTGAAAACAGCGACTATGGAGGTTTCTTACCTATTTATTTATTGTAGAAACAAAAATATTAAATATTTAGAATATATTTTTTCTACAAAAATGTTGATCCTGATCGCCGTAATCAGGATGGTCATAGCGTAGCTAAATAAACTTGTACAGTTGGCAATGAACTGAGCAATTTTGTACCACGTGGTTCTAAATGTTACATTACGGATTCTTTCGTCTTGCCCGATCCATACAGTTGAAAATCTTTTTGTAGAAACAACTTTAATTTTGTTCTGTTTGACGGTTTATATATATATAGGTAATATTTTATTTAGATAAGTTTTATTAATTCCAATTAGTTTTCATAAATCATATAAGATAAAACATAATTTGGTATGTATAAATCTAACCTAATTAAATATATTTACAAGTTTAATAATCTAAACTAAATATAAATCTATATATTCTATAAACTAATATAAATACTTATAAATAATTTAAACCTATTAAACCTTTGGCAGACGGAAAAGTGGCCAGAATGCTGGCGACATTGCCCCGTTGAATGCATATGCTTATCTTCTGGGCAAAGTAACAGCCAGCATTCTGGTCACCCGACGCCTCTACCAAACGTTTAGCCAACTCCCTGTAAAGTTCATGAGCGGCTGGCCCCCACGGACCCATGGTCTCTACCCCGAATGGCACAAACATGTAACCCCTATCTAAGTTTACATATTTGCGCCGCTTGAGATTTTCGGCTTTATTAGCGGCAGCACCAGCCTGTAACGTGCTTCCTGGAAGATGAGAAGAAGCCAGGGTGTCTACACATGTGGCATCCCATACCAGGGGCCTTCCCAGCTTCCAGGGAATGAGGGTCATGCCGTCGGGTCTCTTGCCGTCGTCTCTCATTAGTCCGTTAGGTTCTAAAACTGATGGGACGGCGGCACTAACAAACGCCCTACGGATGATGTCGTTCAGACTGGCGTGTCGCGGTATGCGTCCTGCGCTCTTAATGCATGATAGTCCGTGATGGCCGAACCGATCTACTGATTCTCCACAGTTACAGTGGTGAGGAACAGTACAGGGAGCACCAACTCGTAGGGATGCTGCCAATCTAAAAGTATTATTATCTAAAAGATTGCCAATGTTACGAGACGGTAAAGCATGTAACCAAAGGCCCGATTCCCATCGCGCTACGGCAAGTAGACGAGCACGCTCTGTATTAGAACTTGATGAATTTATCAGGTTGTTAAATTCTAAAGTACAGAGAGGATCGTCCCATTGCCTTTGGCGGATAGGGGACTTGGGCAGAGATTTTGTCGAACACGCTCTTTTCCAGTTTTCTGTAGCTTCTGCAAAGTAGCATATTTGACAATTAGTAACTGATTGACCCAAAATAGAATGTACCAATTTAGAGGTGCTGTATATGGAGGAACAGAAAGCTGGCAATGAAACACTAGAAATTTTGCGAATGCCGAGGCCACCTAACCTTATAGGCAAAGAGGCCTGGCGCCAAGCATGGTCATCAAGAGGTGTGTTTAGTATGGAGATGAGTGTATCTCTTATAATGTTGTCAAGTTTTTGTGTAAGAACAGGATGATTCCAAAACTGACAACATCTAAGGGTAAACATAAATTTTGGAACGAAAAGGCAATGTTTTATTATAGTATAGGCTACATGTACGTTTATTTTTTCTAATCGCTCAGAAACAGAAAGGAAATTTAGAATTTTTTCGTCTACAAAATCTTGCATTGAGTCATCTAGAATTGGGCATCCTAGGAGGCGAAGTGATCTCTTTTCTAGTAATTTAATATTAGGAGCAATTTGTTCAAAGATATTTTGTACGGTATTCTGTAGTGAAATATTGGGTACAAAAATTTCACATTTTGAAAAATTTAGAGTGAGCCCTAACTTATCGAATTCTGAAATTATAAACTGTAAATCGCTGTACGTGGTGTTAATATCACCTCCCAGCGTACCGTCATCTAAATACCACACATTAAATTTTGACTTCAATTTTTGGATAATTGGGTGAATTGCTAGGCTAAAAAGAGCTGGTCCGAGGGGATCCAACTTGTTGGCATCCAACTTCGGACCAAATAAGGTTGTTTTTGTAAGTTAATTTTGTAGGTTTTCCATAGCATTGCCAAATAAAACTATATAAAAGAGGGATTTTGCGTTTAACTTCATGAAGAAGAATGTTTCTATCTACAGAGTTAAAAGCGTTCTTAACATCCACTTTCACCAAAACTTCACATCCTTGTTGAGTTAGAAAAATTCTTAAAGCGTGTACTGCTGCCTCGCAACCGCCACGTGACCCGAAACCCAACTGTAAGGGTTGGAATTCCTTACAGAGGATTTCTTTGATGCTCTTACAACAAATTTTGGCTGCAAGACGACGGTACACAGTTCCAACAGCAATAGGTCTTATACCTCCGTCTTTTTTAAGTAAGGCGCACAAGTTTGCCCCATACAAGATGTCAACAATCTGTTCATTAACCTTGCCTTCAAGCATCAAATTTATGAGCAATGTTAACTCCTTAAGCAGAGCTTCCCCAGCTTCACCACAGCCCGCACTTATTAGATCTTTCAAATGCTGTGGCGTTAGGGAGTCAAGGCCACCTGCAGAGCCACTTGGGAAAGATGTTATGGCTGCTCTTACATCTTGGGGAGTGGCCGTTACAGATTCCTCATTGATGCCTGGTGGCAAGGTAACAAACATTTTTTTTATTGATGATGGTGGATGTTTATTCTTTAAAGCCAACAAGGTCTCCATATTATTCGGCGCCATTGTATCATTGGTAAACAGTATCTTTGCTGAACCTCTGATATCTCCTTCAGCCATTTTATCCTCGACAATCTTGTATGAGATTTCGTTTGACGGCCTAAATGTGTGACGATGTGGCGCAAAGGAGAAAACAGGGTTCGAATTGCAATTTTGAATACAATTTTGTTTTATTTTGTTTGTTAAAGATTCTATCTCTGAAAGTTTTTCGGAAACATGCAGAATTCTGTATGGGAAAGTAAGTAAATGTTCCCAGGCCTGATTAGTTTTTGAATTTAAAACATTTTTGATATCTCGCGTAAGGCATTTTGCTACGCTGATGCGGGCCCCACGTGGAATCCTTTTCACTGTAGACAAATTACTTTTAAGTTTAGATAAAGTTTTCCAAAAAATTGTTGATGACATTTTATTTGATGGTTCACTTAAAATGGATACGGAAGGATGTGCTTTACTTAAATGAATTTTGAAACCACGATTACCTTTGAAATATCGAGGTTGGGAGCACAGGTCGCACTTGATAAGGTTTTCCATAGATACATTATTGCCGTTCAGATTAGAATTTTGAGTTACGTTTTGGTCGACAGCATCCTCTAAAACTAAAGAAGTATATGTAGGATCATCTATTTTTTGGAAAAGCTGCCGCCTACAACACTGTCCTTGATCAGGTAGCGGAAGCGGTAGTTGTGTCGTTTCAGAAGGGGTAAGAAATTTATCTTCATTTGTGCCTTCATCTTCATCTTCATCAGGGTTGAGGTTAGGCCTTCTGCGTTTGCGAGGCGTTAGAGAAGTCATCTATTCGTAATAGATTTTCCATAAATTTATATTTATAGTTTTATTAAAATTTGATATGTATGTTTGGCATGTCAATCATCATTCATAATATAGCATTGATTCTGGATTTCTTCACTTGTAGATTATAATTTATCACTTCTATTGCACATCAATAGGCAAAAAATATTATAAATAGAGGAAAAAATAAGCAAAAACACAATAAAAACACAAAATATTGAGATAGAAATACAGAACGACGACTGTCAGTCAGACTGTCAAAACTGTTAATTAATTTAGATAAGTAAATAAATACTTATCAAAAAATTTACATCGACATATTATGTATAATGTATACTAACTTCCCTAATTGAGAAGTTCGGGCGAAGAGGAATATAATAATAATAATAATAATTTATTTGCCATGACCATGGGTATCGGTATACCAGAGATGACACTTAGCTTTTTGTTCCTACATGATCAACCGATAGATATTCGGTGTGAAAGTTTTGACATAATTAATTATACAATATTATATGCTATAACTAATCTATATACCATTTTATTTTCTACTGTATACATAAGCTTTTGTAAATAAAGCAAATCTTTTGAGAATATACCTTATCTTTTGAGTATGAAAAATAGTGGGAAATGCGTCGAATCTAAAATAATCGCAAATCCACGAACCTTCCCGGAATTGGAGCTACAATCCTTTACATAAACTACGGGACTGTTCGCAATGATATACTGCAGCAATAGCACCAGCGGACTTTGCATTATCAGTGTCCAGTCCAAGACGATTTGAATTTCAATATATTTGGGGATGTCTCGAGAGGGGGAATGTTTAATGTACAGATTTTAGATTTTGTTCGGAGAGATTATGTTTTTGCAATTTGCCTTAGATCTAACAATTCAATTGTTTAGGTACAAATCGAGATGAACTAATCATAAGATTCAGCAACAGGATGAATTAGGGTTGGTATTTATTAGATACAAGTAAACGACCAATTTGTACAGAGATATGGTTTGATTTTTAAATATTAAGGTCAATCAAATGTAAAGTTTTTTTATTTTTTTATTTATTAAGGGTGGTAAGCAGGCTGACGGGTTACTTGATGGTAGCTGGCTACCGTCGTCTAAGGACACAAGCAACACCTGGGGAGATATTGTAGCAAGATAGAAACACATTTGAACGGAGATTGTTCCAAAGTTAGTGATAATAATAAGTGAGAGTTAAAGTTAAAAAAGCTACTACTAGATACTTTTAAAGGTGGTTGCTTGCGCTAGCTTATTTTATTTGTTCCAAAGTTCCAAAGTTAGTGATAATAATAAGTGAGAGTTAAAGTTAAAAAAGCTACTACTAGATACTTTTAAAGGTGGTTGCTTGCGCTAGCTTATTTTATTTGTTCCAAAGTACCAAAGTTAGTGATAATAATAAGTGAGAGTTAAAGTTAAAAAAGCTACTACTAGATACTTTTAAAGGTGGTTGCTTGCGGTAGCTTATTTTATTTGTTCCAAAGTTCCAAAGTTAGTGATAATAATAGGTGAGAGTTAAAGTTAAAAAAGCTACTAATAGATATTTTTAAAGATGGCTGCTTGCGTTAGCTTATTTTATTTCTTTTATGGTTGAAAATAAACATTATAACTTAATTGTAGTATTTTTAAGGCAATAGTTTAAAATGTGTCCAATTAAGTACTGCGTTTGGTCAGCAGTGAGCTTGCGCGGCAGTACCTGCGTATTGGAAGCACGTTATGTTGCGCAAGGAAACGGCGGAGAGGCAGCAGGAAAAGAATCCCCTCCCCAGCCGATCCCAACATACAAAATTTGTTTACCATGCTAATCTTAAGGCGACGCCAGCCCCTAATGATAAAAAAATCCACTTATTTGTAACCGTTTTCCTTTTAAATTATCATAATAATTATAATTTAAAAAATACTCAAATCATCCGCAGGATATATGAAAGGGGATCATCATAATTATTTTTTAAATTATATTTAACTATATATATATAAAAAAAAATACTAATTTTCGGTCTAATATTGATGTTGTAACCGTGCGATTTGCTTAACAATCAATATTTTAAATAGCTAATTTTAAGATCCACTATCTGAAGGCTCATCAAAAGAAAAATTTGAATTATTGTAAAAAACGTTTATTTCTTAGACATCAATTACAGATTAAATTAAATTTACGCGTGCAAGCGTTTTTATAAGCTACTCCACCACTCGCATAAAATCACGCGAGGCGCAGGATGTCTTTTGATTGGTGAACGATAGCTACTGGCTGGGTGGCTGGCTGGCTGGCTGGCTGGCGATTGGTGGACGATAGCTATTGGCTGGCCGGTCGGCTGGCTGGTGTCTTATTTGTACGGGTGGAATTAGCTGGCGCGTTACATTCGGCCATCCTGCAAAAATTGCTCCCGCAATGGGAACATTGAAGAAACATGTTAGCTCTCTAGCAAATCGATAAGATCTTCGGTTTCTAATTGTTCATCAGAGCTGCTGGCACTGTCAGATACAGGGGCTATGCTCTTGTAAGGTCGGAGTGCGTCAGCTGGTACCAGACCGGTAAACTTTTTGTAACCCCTCACTCCCTTAATGCTTCTAATCCTGTATCGGTCATTGCCAACAGCTTTCGTAACCACGTAGGGACCCGAATATATATCGTCGAGCTTAGTGTTCACCTTGGTGGCACTACAAGTGGGACCGTTTTTCCACAGAACTAAATCACCCTTCTTGTATGTGTGACTACATTTACGTTTCCTATCATAATATTTTTTCATCCTATCACTGGCCTTTTCAATACGCGTGCTCGCAATGCCGCGTCTCGTTTGGATCGATTCATGTTCACGTCCAGGAATAGAGACATCACAAACGGATCTACCCACACGAGAAAACATAAGGTCGTAAGGTTTGTATCCAGTTGTCTCATTTAGCGTGTTATTTATTCCCCAAATGACATCCGGCAGACAATTTGCCCAGTTATTTGCAGCTTCACTGGGATCGGTCGCTCGTAAGGCATCAAGTATGGTGCGGTTTGTCCGTTCGACCTGACCGTTTGCTCGCGGGCATGCAATAGCGTTGAGAATGTGTCTAAATTGTTTATCGCTTGAAAACTTCTTAAAATTCCTACTAGTGAAAGCTTTCCCGTGATCAGTTACCACGCGATCCGGATACCCAAATTGGCTAAATACTTTTCTCATAACACGAATAGTTTCTATAGAGTTAACAGTGCGGGTAGGCTCTGCTATAACGAATTTAGAAAACCCATCTGTCAATACAAGCATGTACACATAACCTTTCTTTGTTCTACAAAACGGCCCTAAATGGTCTACGTGTACCATACGCATTGGTTCAGTAGGTTTAGGGATAGGGTGTAACTTTCCCTCCTTCTTACCATATTCCCCCTTACCGTAAGCACAATGTAGACAGGATTTTACATATTTACGTATGAATCTCGACATTTTTGGAAACCAAAAATCTTTTTTTATTAAGTCCATGCTACGCTTCAATCCTACGTGCCCAATCTCATCGTGATGCATCTGTACTAATTTCCACCTAGCCTGTCCCGGTACTACCAATCTTTTCCCGTTTGTTGTCTTCCTATACAGCTTACCATCAATAAGTTCGTAATTGTTTGTCACGTTTGGGTCTGTCGTGCCGCCTCTAATTTGTTCGATGATGCAATTTAATCTATCATCTTGTAATTGAACTGTACGGAACCAGTCGGTTATTTCCAATCGATTTACATTAGCAATGTCAAGCGGGACGTCGGTATCGACGGGATGCCTACTCAATGCATCAACGTGTTTCATGCGTTCTCCCGGTCTATACTCAACACTAATGTCGAAATCTTGAATGAGAAGCCACCATCTCGCAATGCGTGGTATAAGATCGCGTTTGGTTAAAGTTGCTCGAACGGCTGTGCAATCGGTCACAATTTTAATAGGTTTGCCGATTGCATAAACTCGAAATCTACGTAAGGATTCGACTACAGCTAACGTTTCAAGTTCGTAACTATGGTACATACTCTCTTCTTTACTGGTTACACGGCTATAGTACAAAACAGGACGCAAGTTATCATCAACCTGCATTTGCAACAATATACCGGCTATTCCCGATTTGCACGCATCCGTATGAATTTCAGTTGGCAATTTTGGATCATATAAAGCAAGTACGGGCTTAGTACACAAGAGTCGTTTCAAATCTTCGAAGCTATTTGTTTATTCTGAGTCCCATACCCAAGTTGCATTTTTCTTTGTCAAATCTGTCAAAGGTCGAGCTATGATAGCGAAATTGTGAATAAATTTTCGAAAATAGCTACATAATCCAATGAATTGCCGAATGTCATGAACATTTTTTGGAGCAGGGAATTGTGAGACAGCTACTAACTTAGATTCGCTCGGCTGTACGCCTTCTTTTGAAATCTCGTGTCCAAGATAGGTAATTTTATTTTGTAAAAATGAACACTTTTTCATATTTAACTTTAAGTTTTCGGAATGGAGTTTTATCAATACGGCTTCTAACATTTCTAACCCAGACTCAACGTCTACCGAGGGTAGGAGCAAATCGTCTAAAAATGCTAATATTTCATATCTACCCGCACACTCGGAATGCACCGAGTCAACTAATTTGTTAATTAATCTCATGAAAACAGACGGCGCGTTGGCTAAACCAAACGGAACCCGCTTAAATTCAAAATGACCTTGCGGGGTTACAAAGGCCGTCTTGTGGGAATCCTCCGGGTAAATTTTTACTTGATGGTAACTTTGGGCCATATCTAGGCTAGTGAAGTAATGTTTACCCGCCAACTTCGAAACTTGGTCTTCTATATTGGGTAATGGATACCTGTCTTTGACCGTAATAGAGTTAAGCGCGCGGTAGTCTACACATAGTCTACTGTCGCCGTTTTTCTTTTTTACTAAAATGACAGGTGAGGCGTAACTGGATTCGGATTCTTGAATTATATCTCCCTTGAGTAACTCTACTATTTTAGATCGGACTATTTCCTGTTCGTGATGTGACAAACGATATGGTTGTCGATGAATAGGTTGCTCAGTCGTCAATTTAATTTTCATTTGCACTAATTTTGTACATCCTAACTCCTGCGTAGTGCTCGCAAAACAGTTGCTATAACGTGCTAACAAAGATATCAATTCAGTGTACTGTTTTTTGTTTAACTGACCCGTTCTAATTTCTTTTATTTCTACCCCACCGATAATGGAATTACTGGCATGGCTGATATTAAAAACTGTGCTGGCCGATACATTAGAAATAGATTGACGGCTACCAACCTGGCTAAAGCTGTGCGACTCCTTGCAGCTCTCGGCTCTGGTCAACACTTCACCAGGCTGCCACACGACATCCTTCGTTCCAGTGTTGACAACCTTGATATAGCCCTCTTCACCACGCAGCACGGTAGCGGGCAGGGAGTAGGTGACACCATGTAGCTCGTAGTGACGTGGAACTGTCGCGACGTCGTTGCCTTTGTTGTTACCCAACGTGCGTACTTTAACTATGGAAATTACTGGTGGTAAACGTTCTTCTGCCGCCGTGACCACCTTAAAGCGGTGACTTTCTTCAGCCACATCAAGAGCATTGAGAAAGTTGGATTGTTGTCTAAGTGTGACAACACCATTACTAACAAGTAATGACATTACTTCCTTATTGATTACTGGCTGACCAATTAATAAATTAATTCCTTTCATATCGACGTCAGAAAGATAGGCACTACACATAATGATAATATTATCAATTGTAAGTTGGAACTTGACCTCGCCTCGACTAGTAATGAAACCTCCGGAGAATCCTTTAAGGACGACGCTGGTCGGTGTGACGTCAAGTGCAAGCAATTTAGAAACTTGGGTAGACATCACATTGACTTCGCTTCCTGTGTCTATGTAAGATTTCACGTAGACTTCATTTACCTTTACCACCTTCTTGTAAATGTCGTTATAATTCTGTAAAATTTTAACTTCTTTAATGCCGCTTGATCCTTGGCCTGATGTGGTGGGCACTGAATTTATTTGAGACTTGGGGCAACGAGTTGCGATATGTCCTTGTTCCCAACACTTAAAACATTTGCGTAAGTCGGGTAGAGAGCAGTCACGTAAAGTGTGCCCAGTCTTTTTGCACCGTGGACAGGGAGCTGTATCCAAACTGATAACCTTCCTCTCTTTTGTCGTATTCGTTATGCTTGGGTTTTGAGCGCGTATCTCTGGATATAATGGGCGGTAGTCATCGAGAGCGCAGAGATAACCCTCGTATAGTTCATCAGGACGATCACATTGGAAAGCTCTAGCATTAGTTTGAAGAGTTGGCGGAAGTCCTCGGATAATGCATGAGACACTGGCGCTATCTGGTAGATTGCAGCGGAAACACATAGCGATTTTATCTTGATAGTATTTCGTCATCGTTTCTGTGGGTAGTTTTTTCCTTCGCAACATTTCTTCTAACATATTACAGTAGTCACGATGTTTTGGGAATGCACGAAGCAACAGTAGTTTCCATTCTTCCCACGAATTATTGTAGTCTTCGAGGCGATTGTACCATCTTCTTGCCTGCCCTCTTAGCTTGTCTTGCAAATAGAACGATTTCATTTTACCGTCCCAACCATGAATTTCACCAAGTTGATCGATTTTTCTAAGCCAAGCTTTCACCGTACATTCGTCATTATCAGGATCGAATTCCGGAATTAAGGAAGCGGCACGGTGTTCCCTTTCCCTGGTGAATGATGGACTTTCCTGGCTTAGCTCCCGTATGGCTCGACTAACTTTCTTTTCCAGCAAATCTTTTAACAGCTTTCTTGCAGGTGGTGACGGTTCGTCTTCTTGTGAAGCGTCTTCGTCTGGATCATGGCCGTTTTGTGACAGATCGTCCCATCCAGGTGGTCGCACACAGTGTCCATTTTGGTCACGATGAACTCGCTTCATTTTTGATTATCGTATCCCGCTTCTGAATTGTAAAAAACGTTTATTTCTTAGACATCAATTACAGATTAAATTAAATTTACGCGTGCAAGCGTTTTTATAAGCTACTCCACCACTCGCATAAAATCACGCGAGGCGCAGGATGTCTTTTGATTGGTGAACGATAGCTACTGGCTGGGTGGCTGGCTGGCTGGCTGGCTGGCGATTGGTGGACGATAGCTATTGGCTGGCCGGTCGGCTGGCTGGTGTCTTATTTGTACGGGTGGAATTAGCTGGCGCGTTACATTATACTTTATTTAATTTTTAAATAGATATTTTCGAGATTTGCAAGTAGCAACTCCCCCTCAGCAGTCCCGTCAATTCAGTACAGAACGAGATTTGCGGCTGGAGTCGCCTTAAAAAGCTTTTCATATGCTTGCAGGTTTTTTTGTAAGATTTCTGTAGTGTCAACATCGAGTGAAAATTATTTCCAATCTACATATTGAGTCTCAAAGATCGCAATCTATTAGTGCTCAATTTAGCTTCAGTAAATTTTTAAAATATAAAGCGTGTAATCATTATAAGTACACCATTGATTGTAGTTTAGAACCACGAATACAAATCCGATTGTATACGCTGTATTTTTATGCTGAGGCTCTTATACTATAAATCTATTGGCGTTCGAAGGGGCTTAGTACGGTTCCGTTGGTTTCTTTGACAATTCCTTGTACGTATCTTCTCGCTTGACCGAAAGCTTTATCTTAGAGACTGTATAAAGCTCAATAGAAAATGTATGGCGCGGTCCAAGGGTTGCCTCGTTTCTTTTTAGCTAGATATCCTGTTTCGATGGCGGCGGTTTATATGTTGGGAAAGTACGAGATGTGACATCTCGTTCCTAACAATAACATATTAGGTATCTTACAGTTTATTCCTTTATTAACTAATTTAATCCTGCTGCATTATAAGTTTGAAAAAACTTTTTTTAAAACGATTTTTATTTAGTTTTTTAAATTTTAATTTTATATTTAACTTATTGTAACTTTTATTATTATTTATTATAAATTTAAGGTGCCGATAACTTAAATTTATAATAAATAAAAAGTTAAATATAAACTTAAAATTTCATAACACTTACTCGTAGCTCATTCGTTTACTCGTTCGTTTAGCATCGAAGGGTAGGTAATAGGATAATTTGTATATTAAAAAAAAAGTATGGATTCAACAAGAAATAAAAGCAGATCGTAGTAAAAATATGTAAGGGATATACATGGTCACCCATGCAATAAGCCTTTTTATTTATTGTTTTGGGGAACATAATTTATTGCATTATATCATCCTTCGTAGACATTCAATTGGGTAACCTTATGTACGGGTTCTGCCGTAACTACTATGTTGATAATTGGTGAAAAGAGGATAAACTTGTAATTTAAACTTAATAAAATAGAAATGGATGATTTGTAATGAGAACGCACGACGTATTGTTTTGGTGGACGCGAACGAACTGACTTGATTTTTATGGATAATTAATTAAATGTATTTACAAATGTAGGTCAATGTAATGATGACGAGACGTGTTGTACGCGCTTGCCCGTACACCTTAATAAAAAAAAAACACTTAGAAAATTTTTGACAAACAGTAAGTTTTGACTTATCGTAACAGTAAGTAAAAGGGGAAGATAGTCAACTTTAATCAACTTTTCATTTTTAAAGTGTTTTAAGTGTTTTTAGGGTTCCGTACGTCCAAATAAAAAAACGGAACCCTTATAGGATCACTCTTGTGTCCGTCTGTCCGTCGCTCACAGTCAATTATCTCGGAATCTACTAGACCGATTAAGTTGAAATTTGGTACACATATCAATTTCTATGACCCAAACGCAGAGGTGTGACGAGAATAGATGAAATCTGTATATGGGAGGTCATTTTTGGGGGGAAGGTGGAAAATTTAAAAAAAAAATTTTGAAAACTGCATCGTGTGACATATCAAATGGAAGGTCTTTTTGTGAAGATCTTAAATGTATTTTTTGTAATTTTAAAATAACTAGTTTTCAAGTTATTCAAGAAAATAGACGAAAATTGACTATTATCTCTGAAACTACTGAACCTAAAATTTTGAAAAAAAAAAAAAATATACAGAAATTAGTTTTATATTTATAGTTTATAGGAAAACCTATAAGAAGTCCATGATATTAAAATAACATGGTAAATCACTCAATTTTGTGCGGATAGGTAACATCGTACGGAACCCTCTTCGCGCGAGTTCAACTCGCACTTGTCCCGTTTTTTTTTTTTAATTTTACAAATGCGTGAGTTTGTGAAGACGATCACACGAAACTATTGAATTGATTTGGATTGAAAGTGACACATAGTTGGGCCATGTCCTGGATTAAAACACAGAAAGCTGGTTATATTTGATCGTAAAGTATAAAAATTAAACATTACCTCCTAGATTCGGATATTCAGAGCAACGTTAGGATCAGAACTCAATCAGATAGGACAGAAGACAGACAGGAGCAGTTATGCATCACGCAAAATACCTCAAGAAATAACACAGAATACACTTAGTTAACAATAAGAAGAAAAAAAGAAAAAAAAAAAAATACCACATTACAATTTACTTGAATTTGTGATTATTTCCAATGATTTTGTTATAATGTTATAAAGGAGAGTATTGAAAATTGTTTCGCTTCTATTTGCTTCTCGCTCACTAAATATTGCTGTCTCTATTCGCACGTGACAATTTGGTTACTATTTCTTTATAATTTTTAACCAATTTTAACCAATTGGTTAAAAATTGTTAACTAATTTACGTCGAGCACAATTTTGAACCAATTTAGTCTCTAATGTTATTAATTGTCTCCCTAAATTTAGTTATTTTGGCTGTGCCTTGATAGAATAGTCAATCAGTCAAGAAGAATCTTTAGAGAATCTTTAGAGCATTCTATCTAATCGTCCAGTTATAATTTAAAATGGAAAACATGGTGATATAGCTTAGAATGCATACAAAAATATACAATAAAAAGAAAACAATTTACGCGGTAACAGTACATCTGGAAGGCTCCGTTATTTTCTATCCCTTTTTTTAATTGACCGAGTTTAGTGTAGCTTACGAGTGCACTAGCCGCCATTACAGTTGTATAGCAAATTGACGTTAAAAGAGCAGTTTTTGGGGTTTGCTCTTGACCAGCATCTATCCATGTAGGAAGGATCAGGCCGAAGATGGAGCGAGCTCACCCAGAAGATGCCTATTCACTCGAACCTTGAAAAGATTTGGGTTATATGAGCCCGGAAATACAGACGCCGGCAGGGAGTTCCAATCGTTAGCAGTGCGCATCACAAAAGATGTTTTAAAGCGCTTGGTCCGAATTAGAGGGATTTCGACAAGGTGAGGATGGTAACCAGCGGTACGTCTGCATGTCCGATAGAAGAAAGGGGAAGTTTCCTGACCGGGGGAAGTTATGACGTTTCCTGCCAGTTATTCCTCATAGACAAAGCGTTCCATGAAAACTAAACTATTGTAAAGACCGAAAACTATTGTTGTGCTATAAATATAATAAAAGCAATTTCTTTTGTCTAAGCTTGGCTATATACAAGATGTAATCGCATCTTGTAATATACATTTGAATCTTTGTTTTTCATTTTATTCAAATTAATATTAAAGAGACAATATCAGTTACAAGGCTTCATTCATTAAGACTAACGTAATATAGCCGGCTTTTATTCCTTCTCTTACAAAGTGAAGGCAAAATAAGAGATAACACAAGGCTTCACGGATAATAAAATAATCGGGATATGATTAACTTCGCTATATCTGAATCCTTGTCAGCTATGATTGCGGGTCTTGTCCAGAATTGACTACATTAGCAATTGACTAAGCCGTATTAAATTAATAATGTGTATTTGTGGTACTACTTTTTTGTGATAAAGAATAGCAGGCAGGCTGAGTGCTAATTTCAAAACAAATGAAAAGGGACGCATATGTACTGTTTTAGGGAGTCTTTTATTATTATCATACTACACATTTTATTTTTTTAATAATATAATTATAAAAACGACAAATATTGTAAAAAACCTAAAACTAGAACTCCGCAGGTAGCGGGGCAAGGCCCAAGCTACCGGTGGTTAGGGCTGCAGAGTGAGGAGTGTCTCTCCAGGACGGTGGCAAGATTACTATTGTGATTACTATCGTGATACATTATTTATTATTACAAGATTATAAGAGTATTTAGAAGGCCACGAAGGCTTCGTCAAAATACAAAAGATTGAAAAATACAAACATTTTTATTATTATTATCAATAAAATTGTTTGTATTTGCAATTCCCTTTTCACTTTTTTTTCAAGTTAGCTATCAGCCTGCCTGCTGCTCTTTATCACAAAAAATTAATACAAAAATCATATTCATGTTATTATTATTACGTTATTACATTATTTCTTAATGTAATATTTCATATTTAAAACCGTGACCTACGGTTGATATTAATTTGGATTTAAGTTATTTTGATTAGTTGAATTTCTTAATTTAGTGTCTAATTCGATGCTATACAGTCTGCCCAATTTATGATTGCAGAGGGCAAATTTTAACGTTATTATATTCAAGTTGAAAATATATATTTTACTGCCGATATCCTTGTTTTATATGATAGTGTTATGACTCACCATGGAACGTTCTAGAAAAGCGTCTTCGCATATCAACAAATCTGGACAGTTCCACCTTAGAATAGAGGTCGCCCCACTCTCCGGTTATTGACAAGGGAAATTGGTCTTTATGCACATAACATAGAGCTCACATTCAACAGAAATAGGGTTCCCGAACTTTCAATGACCTTGTTTACAATACGTGTTACTTGTTTACTTATTTGTTTACCTACTTGTATTTGTTTGTTGTTTGTTTGTACTAAATTCAAGAAAGATCTAGACGATTGGCAGCGGATATGAATAGGCGAAGTGGCGAGCTAGTGAGACAGTTCGATTCTGCGATTCGAAAGCGATACTTCGGAACTTACCTGCGACAGTAAACCAGCGACTCATAAGGGAATCATTGACGACTCTTGGCATGTTTAACGGTTTTATCGGACCTTTCGTTTAGCCCTCTTGGAAGTCATATTGGTTTGTGGAAATAAATAGTTGATTTTCGCCCTTACACGGCAGATTGACTCACCCCACACGTAACAATAGTATGGTTTCTTATAAATTCCTTATAAACTTCTAGTTGGTTTTGAATAAGCTAAACTTTATTTTGTTTATAAGAAAACGTCTAGCCACCCGTTATGGACAGGCACATACCTACTAACGTCATTCGACATAGCTCGTAATAATGGGGCGTGTGATGTAGAATTATATTTTTTACCTCCCTCTCGGATTGAATGAATTAATCATTGAAATTGGATGATTTTTTTGACGACACAAGTATTCGTATTAAAATCCCAATTTCTGATTCTCATAATTTATTTTCTTTTGTAACAAAGAAATTGATCTTTTACAACAGAATTTCAAAATATGAGAAGTTTAAAAGGTTAATAAGTACTTAATACTTGTACTGATTTTAAATAATATTATCCAGTAACATTTTATATCAAATAAATATTTTTTTATGTTAAATATTATGAGTTGCATTTAAAACTATTTAAATATCATTTATATTATTCATTAATTTACATTTTTATACGTTTTACATGTAAATTTAAATGGATTTTTCAAAATGATTATCAAAAAGAAAAGAAATAATGAAAAGGAATTAGAATGAAAGATAATGTTAACTGTTCAAGTTAAGTGTCTAATTTTTCCTACCTGTATTTCGATTTAAAAAGTCTGAAACAATTTACACGACCATGAATAATGAATGATCTTATCCGTAAATAAACCGGAGAATGCTTTTAGATCACTTAAAAATTCTTTCGAAATTAAAATTAACTTTTACGGAGTTTTGTTTGAGGTTTTTATACTTTTGAACAATTCATTTTTGACGTACGATTCTTCAAGAATTTCTTAATTTGCTCGAGACGCTTAAATTATCACCAGAGGTAGCATATCTTTGATTTGATAAAAAAAAAACCAAAGACAATATTTTTTTTTATATTTTACATTTTATTTTATTTTACCATGTCATTTTTAAGTATATAATCTGGTATATGGGTCAATTACAGACATTCACAATAGAGAACTTCATGCAACATTTTATAAATGTAAATGTTATCTTTACATAGACCATTATTTTTAAATATCAGCAAGGATATAATTTTGTTATTGCGTCTTACGAAGAAGAAAAATATACCATGCATACTAACAATTGTCGATAGTTAATTGCTTATGTATTGAAAAAACAGTAGGTATATTGTTAATTCGTGATGAAAGGTTTAAAACTAGCTGAGCCCGCAATTTCATACGCGTAGTATTCGGTATAGCGCCTATATTTTTTGTTTGTATACCGATTGGAATGAAATAAACCCTAAATGTTACGGGTAGCTTGCTACAATACATAAGTGAAAACCGAATTCAAATCGGTTAAGCCGTTTCGGAGATTAGCGTGCACAAACGCACGGGCAAACAGATAAAGAGATAAAAAAATAAAAAAAAAATTTTTGGCCTCGGTAACAATGTGTACATTTTTTAAAAAATCTTTAATTTACAGGCTATTAGAAGTAATTATTTCAAAATAATTCAAAGATGGTTCTAACAATTTATTGTTCATGAATGAATGTTCATGAGATATACATAATATTGATAAATTTAAGAAAAATAGTCATTTCCACAATATAATATAAACTCCTTGCAACTATCTAGGCCCTTTATAAAACAATAATAATTGTTCCTATAGTCTACTATATCACAGTAAACTGTTTTGATATATTTTGATATGTATGATTATGAATGCATATTTATTATTTAATATATTTAATGGAAGATTTATTTAAAAAACGGAGGATTCTTGTCGGTTTTTCTAGCAAGAAAGAGCTTTTCGAACCGGTGTGGTGATAACATAATTTTTATGCTGTTTGAGGACTTGTAATTACTTTTAAAAGTTTTTAAAGATAAATAAATAAATACCAAATAAACAAAAAGAAGTAAAAATTATTATAATGGTGCATATTATTAAAGAAGAATAGATGCTAGAGTAGTCCTCTAGATGGCGCTAGGAGACTGTAAAGTTTTGACACATTTGCGAACGGTAGCTCACGGGGATTTAGATAATTTGCATGGATTCCCAACCTTGGATCTTAGATTTATAAGACCATTTCTTGAATATGCATACCAGATATGGTATTCTTATTTTAAAGATCAAAACCAAGCCACTATGTTACTATGCCACTATATTTGAAGAAAAACGAACACACTGCGATTTAAGGAACCAATACTTAACTAATGGAAAATCTATAAGTGCCTGATAATTATTTATAAACACCACGAATCATACAGATATGAACTTAGCTCTTTAGAGGAGGAGGCCGAATTGGTAAGAGTACCAATGTTCAAAAACAAGTTAAATAACTTACTTACATAGAAACTCAAATGAAGATGTAGACGCATGAGTAAAAGTTGATTGTCTAAGAAATCCTAATATAATATTATAAATGCGAAAGCTCGTATGTTTGGATGTTTGTTCCTCAATAACGCATAAACGGCTAAACCAGTTTGGATGAAATTTGGCATACATATAGTTTAATACCTGATAAAAGGTGTCACTGTCGCAGTGGTGGCGCCAGATTTTTTTCTCAGGTTTTATATTTTTTATATTTCAACGCGGACAAAGTCGCGGACTCCAGCTAGTTATGAATATATATATAAATTCGCCATTAGATAAGAGTATTCTGTATGCAAATAAAATAATTCATAATATCATTGTTAATAAGGTTGAAAATATCTATTACTAAATTAATCAATACGTAACAATATTTCATGTAATCGGGCGATTCATTGAATCCTATAATCGTGCAATCATCAAATCATCGGTTCCATCATTGGATCGTGCGTAGACCAATTGTGCCTACCGATGCCGCTCAACCTGGTTACGCAGTTCTTCAACTGAAGTAATGAAACTAGACTAAAACTCTTGGTAATAATTTCTGAAATTAATTAATTATCTGTCTTAATTAAGAACATAGACGCCTTTTCGCCAAAATTCCTTTCAAGATGTTAATTAAAAGTTGAAAAGAGTTATACTTAGTAGCAAGTTTTTAAATTTTCCATAGATCTATTTGTTTTTTTTTTTAAGTGGTCGACAAGCACCATTCATGTGAAAGTCTTCTGAAGCATTTTGCTGTAAACAGAGAATAGGTCAATAGGATAAGAAATTAGATTCAGGTTTACTCTAACAATAAAAACCGCAACAGAATAAGATTTTTTAAGGTAAACGGTGGCAGACAGACTGGCGATCCATTTGAAGAAACATCTTTGATAAACAGTTTCAATGGATATGTGAATTAGGTTTTATAACCTTAAGAATATTTTATGCGATATACCCTTAAAAGTTACCTATACCACAGTAAGTAACCACTTTGTTAAAAGACAGCAAGGCTGTTGGTCACTTCATGATAAGGTGCCTATAAAATCAAGCAACGCCACACGGGTTACATGTGTGCTCCCGATACTGGAACAAGGGGATCCATGAACAGGTCCTGGTGGTTTTTTGTCAACACGATATAATACTGTTTTCTCACAGCACTGTGTAGTAGCGCTCAATATGTAAATTGCCCAACCGAACGGAGGCCTAACTGGCTATTGTATAGGTGGGGAATGACCTGGGATATCTGTATAAACGGCTTAGGGCAGCTACGTGTCCGAACATACAACTGCTATAACGGGTTTATAAGTTACTCACATATGTATTTATGATCACATTGTGTAGTCTAAAGGAACTGGTTGATGTGTCTGCAGCGTGCATCAGTTGAATAATTATTAAATAAATCTTTATAAAATAAATCTTTATTTGCGCGAACACATGTTTACAGGATTTTAATTTGTATACAGCAGTTACAGTACAAAGTATGTTCTACCCGCCAAGGGCATGCAAATATTTGAGTTTAATTGTTTTTAAACTAATATATTAATAAAGGAATTAATGTTTCTTATTATAAAATTCTTTAATATCATAATAACAACGATCTAATAACCATTTTGTTAGTGTTCTTGTAAATTTAGGATCCGGCAATTCTTTTATATTATTAGGTAGTTTATTGTATGTTTTAATTGCCATAACATAAACATTTCTATTAAATAGTTCTAATCTACATTTTGGTCTTTGCAATAAATTACCTTGTCTAGTTATTTTGGTTCCTATTTCGTTATTTTCGACAAAACAGTTCGGATATTTTCTAACAAATATACAAAAAATATTCAATGTTTTATTACATTATTGTGAAATATACGTCCCAAAATAAAATATTACTGGCCTGCTGTTAAACCGCTCTTTAATTTAAAAGAAATCGGATTCTTTTTCATGGTAATATTCGGTCACATATGCACGAGCCCGTTGGACAAATGGTTAGGATGTTTGCCTTAACGCTCTGTTCTAGGGTCCCCGAGTTCGATTACAGGATTCAACGCGGGCAAATCGCGGACAACAGCTAGTGGTATATAATTTCATTAAAAAATAATTAAATGTGAACAATTAATTAAAAATTATCAGTTTTTATTTATAGAGTAGTACAAATGGGGAGATAACGCTTGTTCGTCCCGTAGCGCCTGTTAGTGGCGATTAATGAGATTAATTATAGTTTACTCACGCAAGCATTGCTGTACGCCTGGGAAGTGCCCGCTGACGTAATTCTACTCCCAAAGGTATAAATAATACGTGACAGATTTGGAAATTCAATGCATAATTGACAGTTCTCAACAACAAAAAAAAAAAAACCTTAATTTTGTCTACTCTGTTGTAACGAAGCTAGATATAACTTTGAGAGGCGACTTAGCTTTATGCAAAAACTTACACACTTTAGGTATAGATAATCTTTACTTACTTATATATTTATATACTTTACTAACGTAATTATTTATATTTTATGTTAAAATATACGTTTAGGTATATTTTATTTTACGTGACATTGGTTTTGTGATGTTGTGTTTCAGATAATGAATAAGGGATGTCAGAGCCCATTTACCTATTCCCTTATTCTTAATCCTACTATGGTCTACAGCACACTTGAAGGTATAGCACCATAGGTAGAAAACCGAGAGGTTGGTGAACAACGTGGAAAAGTCCTCTTGATCTATTGTTCTTCGGAACAGCTCAATCTCTCTGATGTTCTTCAACCACGACTTCGCCCAACTTTTCTCTTTCCAGCTACATTGTTTATCATCACCAGCTAAGGAAGCGCTCATATCTAATTATATGACTCAGGTAGGATACTATATGTCTTTTCAACGGGAGATTAAGGTTGCGTTTTTGGCCCATTAGTTGAGGACTTAATTGCAGGTGATGTTGGTCACCTTTTGCTGCTGATGGAACGCAACAGTTGAGATAGTCCAGCTACGGAGTCGTGATAATCAGCAGCGAATGTTCCATTATTGAGAAGAAACAGGCAAATAGAGATATAGAATTGCGCTCGAGTTAAGCCGGGGTGAGTCGCTAGTTAATATATAATTTACAATAACATTCTAACAATCCAATTATGTATCTGAATCACAAGCTATTGAGTGCAATAAGTATACGAATCAGTGCACAAGAATAAAAATAAAAATATAGTACGCGGAAACAATGGCGCCATTGGGCTAATGAAACTATTCGAGCCCTGTTTAATGTGAATGCGGCGACGCCTACATTTACGGCTTCGTACAATCGCATACAAACATAACGATACGGTATTGAATTTAAAACACTTAAATAAAACTGGATAAAATCCGATCAACCGGATCAAGTCATAAAAAAGTACTAAAAAGAAAGTAAAGAAGAATTATTTTATTTTATATTTATATATTTATCGATCGTCAAAAGATTGAAAGTACTTTCATCTATCACCTTAAAACCTATTTTTACCGAAAATATTTCATTGACAAAAATAATTTTACTAAATAACTAGCTGAACTCGGCCACGCTTCGTTGCGGCCCATACGGCGGCGGTATAGTGCGAGTGGGGCGCGCGGTACTGGACACTGATTATATATAATACTATTGATCGTAGCCTTCCTCGATAAATGGACTATTCAATACTAAAAGAATTTTTCAATTCGAACAAATAGTTCCTGAAATTAGCGCGTTCAAATAAACTCTTCAGCTTTATATATTAGTATAAATAAATAAGCATTCCATGTAAAGACAGCAAATTCATTTTCATTTATTTTTGTGAGCAAGAGAGTTTGCTACATTAATAATGAGTATAAATGAGTACATTTTAGGTTCAGTTTTAAGACAACGCTTACGTTCCGATTCGACGTTGCACAAAGCCAAACAAATAGAATTATTTATTTTCTAAGTGCGGATACACGATAAAAATATTAATTTATCTCTTACAATTCTAAAAAACTCAAAAGTTTGTAGTACGCACCTTTTGTGATAAAAGTATGTTATGGTCTATTGTTAAACAGTCATAAGAATAAAATGAATTAGATTCAATTTGGTATAAAGTAATTCCACATAGTGAGCAATTTACAAAACGATTCAAACCACACCGTACAGTCAATCACAAAGAAAACTCGACAAACGCTACGCCGTAGCAGCATTACCCTCTACGCCGTAGCAGCTTCTGTGCCAGGGAGTAGCACATTTTGTAGACCCTTCAATTTGCTATGTAAATGTGCCTTTTGTACGTCGGTCCGTCCACGTTACTGCCACTACAAATTTGTCCGGCTCTGTTGATATTTTGTGAGCAATTTTGCACAGCATTTGTCTCTGTGGATGACGATCGGTTAGGTGACTTTTGATTAGTATTTGCATTCGGCGAAACATTCCGATCGGTTTTTTTATATCAATTAGTATACATATAATATATAGTATTCTCATTATGCGCTATTTGTTTTTATTATTTGCACCCGACTTCGCCCGGGGTGCAATTTTTATATATATGAACATTTGTCCCTCTTTCCATTAGTGAAAACCGAATTAAAACCGGTCTACCCGTTCACGCGTGATGCCGTGACCAGGAGAAATAGGGATTCATTTTTATATATAAGAAGATACAACTTAGTTTTCTGTCAGCATTCTTTTCTTTTCACATTTTATTTTTATTTTGTCTTTATCACTATATTTGGAACTAGAGATCTATATTTTAATTCGATTGTCTTTGTATCACAAATTGCTACATATTTTTATGACATGTGGAAGAAATTCTGTTCAGTCCATTTGAAGGAGGCAAGCATCGCCTTTGCTTCCTTGTGCCTAAGTAGCACAAGAGACCCATTGGAGCACCCAAGTGCGCTGCCCGCTCTGATGGTATAAAAGGTAGGTAACTAAAGATGAGGAAAGGGATAGGGGAGGATAGAAAATGTCATTAAATTAAACGTTTGAATTTATTGTCACATTAACAATACAATCTTTGCTGGAGCTTGCCTTGTAATTTGATCATTATTTTGTCCCGTTCGTAAAACAATATTTTTTTTTAAGAGTTAATTTTATGTTTTTTATGAACTTAAAAGTAATACTATGACTTGTTTAGTGCCATCTATTGCATACTAGCGTTCCGCCCCCGGCTTCGCCCGGGATGCAATTTTTATATATAAAAACATTCCTCGTTTATCCCTCTTTCCATCAGTGAAAACCGAATTAAAATCGGTCTACCCGTTCACGCGTGTTGCCGTGACCAAGGGAAATGGGGATTCATTTTTATATATAGAGATTATCAGTAAAACCGTTGTAGCGTCCAAATTGAAAGATATTTCTACAAAAAAGAGCTAAATAGTTTTAAATAAAATAGTCTAAAACATAATGTGTAGAAACTGTTTATATAACAAAATTTTCAGTATATATGGCATGATGACTGAACTTGTGAAAGTAGAATAAATAGTCTTGCTCTTGCTTCTTGCTCTTTATCTTGCTGTAGAGAGAAACGCATATCTTGCTGTAGAGAGAAAAACTTATTTTGATGGAGACAATAAAACTTTTACATTATAAGACACTAGCTTTTGAGGGCGATTTCGTTTCTATTTCTTGGGTGTTAAAATATTTATTTAATCTCTTTTGTTCACATATTTTTGTTAGGCATTGAATATTTCATTTTTAATTGAAAAATAAAGAAAATCTACTTTTCTTTTAATTTTTAGGGAAAACATGACGCAAAATTAGCAAAACACAAAATAAATGTTTATCCGATCGCTTCTAAACTGCACTGGTTCACTCGCAATCTGAAGATTGCTTGAAAATTTCATAAAAATCGATTCAGCGGTTTTAGAGTCCATAGGAAATATTATATCGTACATTATATGAAGAAGAAGATTACAAAGAAGGCAGTAGAGAGCTCATGTTTTATTTTTATTTTTTTGTAACAAGACTGAATTCCATTACCAAAAAGCGTTAATGACTCAGTACTGCTCCCTCAGTTGCCGAGTGACTGATTTTTAAGTGCATAGATGTTTCAAAAATTACTATGCACCCTTTCCTGGTTCTCCCTACAGTTTTAATTTACAAACTTTGACAAGATCATTAGTATCGGAGCCCTCCGTTTGCAGATACATTTTCCATTTTAAATGTATATAAAGCTGCAGTGATATAAATTTTAATAAAACATCACTTCCCGCTGTGGGCATTTGGCGAAAGAAAATTGTTGGGAGAAATGAAAGAGCAGTTGTATTGCGATATTAATATGTACTTACTTTATAATCGCAAGAAATAACTATTGGATAATATGCATACGAGTTAGTAGGGAGAAATCTAATGGTGTAAGAGATAATCTATTTAAACTTAATTATTTCAGATTCAAACATCCTCAAAAAAAAAAATTACATGAAACGATATCTACAAGTGTATGTGTAAATAAGAATACATAATATTTTTATACTTACACTAGCTGACCCAACAGACGTTGTCCTGCCAGAACCCAAATATAATTCTGTAAACCGATTGTGGCGCCACCTATCGCCAAAAAAAGAAAAAAAAAGAAATTATTTCTATTTTACTGTGCAAGTGGGACACAGAGGGTAAAGTTCGGATGCCATTCATGGTAGCGAGGCAGAGCCATCTATTAATAATTCATCGAACTAACCTGTAAATAGACACTACTCTTGTATAATAAACAATTAATTTGCAATAACAAATATTGATGTCAATAATTAAGATAAAAGTTTTAAGTTGGACCAAATAACAGATACTTGCGAAGTTTGATCAAAGTCGGTTCAGTAGTTTCAGAGTTTATCGCGAACATACATACTGACAAGAGATTTTTATATATTAGGAGTACAAATTAATTCGGTTTGTTTTTTTAGCTCAAAAAATGCATTTATTTCAAAAGATAATGAATTAACAGATTAATCAAAATATTGTCCATCACTGCTTACAACTTTTCGCTACCTCTCGGGCAATTTCCGAACCCCGTCTCGGAACAACTTCTCGTTTTTTGAGGCGATCCAATTTTGAAGCCAGTTTTCGATTTCTTCGAAGTAGTGAAGCGGTGATTTGCCAAATCGTGTTGCATCCTTCGAAATAGCCAGTAGTCATAAGGAGCAATGTCTGGAGAATAGGGCGGGTGCGGTAAGATATTCCATTTTATCGTTTCTAAATATTTGTAGACAACTTTTGCGACACAGCATAACTTTCGAACTATGAATGTTCGGCTTTGGTGTTGATGTTGAGGTGGATGGCAACGATTGGCCGTGCAAAGCGTAGTATGTTGGGTCACCCCCAACGTAAGTGCAAGCTCGTCTTGCGTTTGACTCCGATCTTCATCGAAAAATGCCGGTGATTCATCATCAACGATTTGTTTTGCCCTTCCCGAGCGAGGTCTATCTTCAACGCCGAAATCACCAATTTCTAAGCGCCAAAACCATTCTCTACGCGACTTGTAAGTTGGAGCATTGTCACCGTAAACTTCCACAACCATACGATGAACTTCAGCTGCACTTTTTTTCCAATTAAAACAAAAAGTTAAAACTTCCCGCAAATGCTGTTTTGTTATCAAAAATCTGTCATTTTCAACAGCGTAACAAAAAAACGTTTTGTATGAAACTCAAAACAGTACAAACTGAATGTTATTGGCAGATGTCCAATCTGTCTAAAACCACGGCAATCAGCTATTACTATTTAAAAATTTTATGTTTTAGAACCATCTGTTGAAAACGGACCGAATTAATTTGTATCGTTTATCGGTCTTTCCATTAGTGAAAACTGTATCAAAATTCATTTACTAGTTTAGAAAAAGTTTGCGGACAAACAGATATAGAGGCGGACAGTGATTTTATTTTATATGTATAAATATAGACTGAAGCTGACGGTGATTTTTACTCATGCCTTCGATTTGCCAGGTAAAACTAAAAATAACATATTAGTTATGAAATGGAGGCAGTAAATGAAATCCAGGTCATTCCGGCAGCAGTAACACAATCTGTTCCGCGACACGGGTTAGCTTATCTGCAGGCAGTCAGATAACAATTAAATTTTACAACAACGGCAGCCGATTACCGTGGACCACTTGATGCTTGAATTTTAAGTAGATCTGGTTTGTCGTTCGATGTCTATCATGTTAATGTGTTAACTACAGGGTGTAGTACTATACATAGTATTTTACATATTAGTTTCAATTTAAGTCGTTTCAATAACATATAATGCCATTAAATAAATGGTTTTTATGCCAAAATCTGTTAAAGGACCTGCCCACTCGCTTTTTAAATTAAAAAGTAAGAAGTTTTGATGACATTGCCTCAAGATTTAAAAGAGATTGCTCATCAATGTGGTATTTTATTTTACACTTAAATTTATAAAACTCTATAAAGAATACACTTATACTTCAAATTATAGTGCGATTTCAAATTTATGAGAATTAAGGTAAAAAAATACACCGCCGTTAGTTGGTAATTTATGCACCTTAGAGGTGCAGTAAAATGTAGTTATCCTCTTTTAAGTAAATATCAGAAGATATGTTTTAATGGACTTGATAGTCTAATGGACTATTAAGTAAATAAATAAACAAGGCCATAGGTGCCGGAAGTGCGTTACCGACCCTTAGTAAGATAAAGAATAAGTGATTAGGAGGAGATAGGGAAATGGGTTCTGACATTCCTCACTCACTAACGGGAACCACAGAATAAAATTAAATAATAATATAAAGTACAGAAGCCTCACTCTTTTGATCTTGACGAAAGCCGCCTTGCGTATTTATTATTAGCGCGAGCAAGCAACATCGAACACTATTGCTGCGCGCAAAGGTCGTTATTACTATGCACATACGACGCGGCCTATAAGAATGGGGCGAGAACGGGTTGTCAACAAATAAAAAATGAAAATAAATTATTCTTCAATGACTGTATCTTATTTTAAAAGTAACAAAATCACTTTAACGGTACTATAAGACAAATGCTGCCGAAACATAAGCGCATGCAACTGTAAGGAGATGGTTACTACCGCCAAATGGATTGCTACCGCCAATTTAAGACAGTCAAACTCAGCGCGCCTTGTCACTACGATATGTACTATGTACTATGTTCTATAATATACGGTATTGTATATTGTACTGATGCGCAAGTACACCTTTAATGTTCGAAATCTAAAAGTTGTATTTTTAATATAATCAATCAATCAATCAATCAATCAATCAATTTATTTGTAACTTATAAAACATACATTTAACAGACACAGGGAAAAAAGAAATAACAGTAACAGCAAGAAAGAAAGTTACAAAAAGGTCCCTACTCAGCATTTTGCTGGCATGGGCCAGCACTGATCTTCCGTAGGAACCCTTAGTTAATACACAAACACGGTCACACACCATGCATGTACCCGCTAACAAATTAAATAAAAAATATTTATTTAAATTTATTTGTTGTCAAGAAACACAACTGCTTGCACGAATATTGAAAACATTTCTCCAGTTCCCTGCCGCACATAAGTAAATATTAATGCTATTATTAGATGATATTTAAAAAGTTCATTAAAATAAATAAATAAATAATAAAAACAATAATAATACGTAACAATAACAATAATGAAATCATTTTAATTTTTTGGCTGACAACAAAACAACATTTTTAAAGTATTGTAAACTATACGGACGGTCGAGTTTTTTTTTCTTGCTCTGTTACGTACACATCGTCGATGGCGATTAATATAAGATCGATGAATGTCATTTAAAACCCTCATAGGCCATTATCATTACAGCACAGCGTCGGCGGTTATCCGTTTGAAATTGAATCGTTCGCGTAATGAAACGGGTTCGATTTCCAACGTCATTGGCGTACTGCGATACCAATTTGACCGGCGATTGCGGAAGTAAAGCTAGAGGAGTTTTTTTTATAAAAAAAAAATAACCTCGGCGCAATCACGAAGGTAACATTAACTTCTTTATTATTTCCTTGTTATAGTGTAAGAAATAGTTAGTAAGTATACCAGACACAAGACGCATCAAGACGTATTTAAGGCAACTCAAAATTCGCAAACACTACGAAGCTATTGCAATTTTTCGATTCAAATCTATACTAAATAGATATTTTACTATAACTTGTCTATTATTGTCCACTAGTTTTAGCCCCGTCGTTTCCTCAGGTTTTAAAACAGTTTTAAAACGGCCCGTTGGATGAGTGGCAAGAGTGCTTGCCTAACGTCTCAGGGGCCCCGGGTTCGATTCCCGGCGGGGTCAACTTTGGAAATTTTAATGTTATTTTCAAAATAGATTCTGGTCTGGATTTGAAAAGAGTGGTAGGGCACCACTGCGTTTCGTAGTCATTTGGGCGGCCCGCCTGAAATAACAGCATATACGTGCTGTTGTGTTTCGGTGAGTGCGTAAGGGATGGCAGAGCCCATTTCCTTATCCCCTCCTAATCCCTTATCCAATCCTACTGTAGTCGGCAGCGCACTTGCAGCAGCTGTGTGGCGTTGCTTGTGTTATAGGCGACGGTAGCCACCTACCATCAAGTGGACCGTCAGCCTGTCTGTCGACCTAAACATAAAAAAAGTGCATTGCGCTATCTAGTTAAAATGGTGGAAAACTAATTTTTGGATACAAATGTTTCATTAACTTGTGGCTAATAAACAGAAAAAAATCATTCTAAATTATGTATATTCATTATGGGAGAAAATTAATGTATGTATAATACATATACATGAGTCAGTATCCGCGAGGACACACACACTTTTCTTGTACATAATGTGTCTTTCGTGCAGTGAATAAAAGTCTTTCTTTCTTTCTTTCTTTATATATGATATGATATGACATGACATAACATGACATGACATAATGATACAAATATTTTAATTCAGACAATGGGCTATTTTTGGTGACAAGTTTCATCCAAACCCTTTCAGTCGGTTTTCAGTCAATTGAGTAACAAACATTTTTCGAATGACGACCTCCTTTTTTAGTAAAAAGAAACATCTCTAATTTTGTCTTTTAGTCTTCTAGACTAGAAAACTTATTTTTAAAATAATTTTCTTTCAGTTTATTATAAATAACACATGCTATAAATAACATAAATAAGCATGTGTTATAAATAACACATGCTTTTACTTTTATATTTATCTTTATTAATTTAAAAACAAAATTTTACATAGTTTCAACGATTCACACTCACACACAGAACAAGCAGAGAGAATACAGACACAACTTGAATGTAGTCTGTGGTGTTGCCAATAAAGATGTAACATATATTAACCAACACTTATGAACGTGTTGGTTGATCAATTACGCTCAATAAATGCCTTGTTCGCATAGTACGATAATCGAAAAATAATTGGATCTGACTGAAGATGGACTATTAATAAAAGCTTTAAACTAAATAACCTATTAAATTTCTGTTTGTCTGTGGGGATATTAATAATATTTATGTATAAGAGCGAAGAGTTTGAAGAGCTTCTAATATTTTTTACAAAGAATTGAAAAAGTTTTTTAGCAAATTTCATCTTGGTTGCGTCCATTTTCAAGTATCTTATGGGGATGCCTACAGATATCCAAATAAGCGAGACGATTAACAAGGGACGCCATGGCGTTACCACGTTACTACACACGCAACTAGTTAGAGAGCGAATGTAGTAGACGGTTGCAAGTTGAGGAAATCGCTGCCCACCTGCGGGACGAAGTTGTCTCCGCAATTTAATTAGTTATGGTAATAGAGCCCGTCGTTTCGGGCGCAGCCGGCGTTTCACTCGCCAAATTGTTTTCCCAGGTTAGTTTGTCTCGTTTCACTATTATTCTGGTGTTTTATTGCAAATGGTGTGTAATGGCAAGTATGAAGACTTCTTAGCTTGCTACATAGAGTGCATGTCTTCCCTTCTTTTTTATTTTTATTTCTTTTGTTATTTACCTGTTTTTATTTTTAAACATCAAATAATTGGAATTTGTTTGAATTCGATTTTGTTTTATATTTTAAATTTTTATTATGAATACAAAAGCTTTTCATTCTATGAAAATAAATAAAAAAGTGACGGGTATTAAAATTTCCTAAGTTTTTAACAGGAGTCAATAGAAAACATCAAATCTCACCTCTACGCTCTTATAAAGTAGATCTCGCCACTTCTTCGCGCAGACATTTATTTTGAAAATTTTCATTTTCTCCAGGAAAACTGTGAGTTTTTTTATCCATATTAATGAATTTTATTAACCTGTTAATGAACATTTTTAACATACTTTTAATTTATTAGTTTTTTTTTCTTAATTACAATTAATCGTAACGCACTAATTATTGTATTTTTTCAAGATAAACGAAAAATATTATAACATAATTTCTCAACGAATGTACATTTTGAAGATTAGGAAGGTCACTAATGAAGCTCTGCTGGTTTAATTAGCTGGCATGTGCTAGTAATGAGCATGTTTATTACCGAACAGAGAACGTTATAATTATATTTCGATGTTGAACAGTCGTTTAAAGAATTTATTCAAGAAGATTTGTATTTATGTAATCTAAATGTAATAATCTCTAATCGATACTGAAATAATTCTATTTTTGTTTCCACAATCAGCTTACTATTTTAAGTAAATGATTATTTGTTCCTTTTAGATAAATTTCAAAATAAATAAGGCCCAGTGAGTCGCCGTCGGGGACGACGTTATAAAATATAAAACGGCGTACAAACTGGCCGCATGAGTGCAACATCTAAACTTGTGTTTACAAAAATCGCCCTGGGACGCCGCGGACTCCGACAATTTGTTATGCAAATGCGGTTTGTTCACACGTATGTACACAGCTTTATTCGCCTCATAGCATACAATTTACTGCACTTTAAATGCATGCATTTATCTATCTACCGAGGTCCTACGCCTATAACTAACAAAAACATGTAAAATTGCTGTTTTGCAGTCATACACTGTCTGGCGGCTGTAACAATTTCTTTACAGAAGTTCACCGTGTGCATGAAATATGCTCTTATGTTCCGGTCTGTGAGTGAGGATTGGCAGAGACCATTCCTATGTCGCCTTCACAATCCTTATCCCTCACTACATGCAACCTTTATAGCGTTTTTTGTATTTACCAGGTGGTATCTGCTAAAAATCACTTATGTATGGGTAAGTTGGATATTATGATATTATGATAACTCTTATGAAAAGACAAAAGAAATTATAATTTCATTATGCGCTCGCATGAAATAATAAAAAAAAAAGATTATATTTGTCTTTTTATTTTCTTATATAATTGTAAAAAAAAATACTAGCACATAAAAGTTTTACAATGAAATTTTATATAAATAAAGTAATTACAATTAAATGCAAAACAAAAAAAAAACGTTAATTTTGCTATATAAGAAAGAAATTGTAAGAAATTTGCAAGTTTTTAAATTGTTGCTAATCTTTGTAATCTTGTAATTTGACTTCAAAATGGGTGGACACATAAAAGAGTGCCCTTTTTCCTTTCCTATTTGAAAGGTACATTATTTCAGATAGACATAGGGTATGTTATGTGTGCTAATCCTCCCAATTGCTTCCGGGCGAAGTCTGGGCGCATCAGTATAGTAATGTCTCAATAAGTTACATTTAATATGATATAAAATATTATACGAGTCGTTAATACAGCGTTTATAATAAAAAACGCTCCACAGATTTCAGCAAGGCTGCACTTCAATCGTGTCATCGGCTAAGCGCTTCCCATTTCCGTTACTAGATGGCGAAGTGCCTAAATTCCATTCTGCACAAGAACACAGTGATGCACGACGCGATGGTTAGTATCTGAGTGCAATCCATGTACAATCATGCTTTGTTCGGTCATTGTGTTGAAAATTCGAAATTCTGTACTATGGCTGCTCTTCCGGAACTGGTCACCAAAAATACAGTAGACATACTCTGTCAGAATTAATTATTCTCTATGAGTTTCTATGTTATCAGACTTTTATTTATACTAATATTTCTATTTTTTTATGTTCATTTGTAATGGATAAACTCAAAACCTACTTAATTGATTTAGTTTTTTTTGTTAAGATCGACAGACAGGCTGACGGTCCACTTGATGGTAGGTGGCTACCGTCGTCTATAACACAAGCAAGCTGCTGCACAAGCACGCCAAAGCTGCTGCAAGTGCGCTGCCGACTGCAGTAGGATTAAGGATAAAGGATTAGGAGGATAACACAAATGTTTATATTTCCCATCATTATATACAAAAAATCACTAGGTTATTTATCTAACTACTAAATAGTTAAGTCATAATATTAATTTTTTGTTCAAATTGGTTAATAAAATCACGGATCTTTATCTTTATCTTGTCTTAGTGGCTATTTCTGTCTGCTAGAGTACCAGTATCACGTCGTCCATTGCTGAAATATTGTGATCGCCACGTGAACTAAAGCTCTCTATCTATACCTACCACGTTATGGAACTGTAGTAGTTTTTTGATAGAGGCATTCTTCACATCTTCACCAGCCATTGTGTGGCTTCCTAGGATGTGACTGCGCTTGTGCATCAGAGGGCCACACTCGCACAGGATATGCATTGGTGTTTCTTCTGCCTCACGGCAGAAGCGACACTCTCCCGTACTAGTGAGCCCCATTACTTTAAGGTGCCTATTGAGGCGGCAGTGCCCCGTTAGCGCCCTAGATAGCATACACAAATTGCTCCTGCTAAGCGACATAGCCTGATTTGTCACGTTTCGACTATAGGCTTTAATGAGCGCTTTGGAATGGTTCAAACCTGGCAAGTCAGTCCAGCGTTTGTAAGATTTAATAAAGCACTGATTCCATATGGTCCAGCGAGCTAGGCTATTTGGTAGTCCGCACATAGGTTCAGGACCTATTAGCCTACCTTTTGCTCCTACACGAGCCAGTTCGTCGGCCAGTTCATTGCCTTCGATCCCCATATGGCCAGGTACCCATCTTAGGACCACTTTGTTCTTGCGCCCTAAGGTATTTAAGTAGTCTACACAGTTTCGCACCAGCTTTGAGACTGTAGAGTCTGAGTCCAGTGCCTGAAGTGCAGCCTGACTATCTGAGTGAATGTAAATTACACGGTTGACGTAGTTTCTTTGCAGGTTGATTTCCGCGCATTCTAAGATGGCGAAGACCTCTGCTTGGAAGATGCTGGCGTATTGTCCCAAGTTTACACTGGTCCTGTAGTCCTGGTCACCGCCATACACTCCACAGCCTACGTCAGGTCCTGATTTGGACCCATCAGTATACCAAGAAAGGCTACCTTCCTCCCAAGAGATCTTATTATTTGACCAGTTTTCTCTTGAGAGTAGCTCCACAGTATAATACTTTGCTTCTATGTACTGTGGTACCATTGTATCAGTAGGCATGCCTAAGATAGGAGTCTTCTAGAGCTCTGAGTACCTTGGACAGCCAATTGTGTTTACCCCGATTCATCATTCTGTGCATGCTGGTTCTCGCCTCCTTCTCTAAAATAGATTTAGAGGCGGTAAGCCCAGGATAGCCTCCAGAGATGCTCCGGGGGAACTCGACATGGCTCCTGTTATCATCAGACATGCCAAACGCTGTAAGCCATTAAGCTTGTCGATGGTCGTTTTCTGGTTGGCTTTTCTATACCATACTATAGAGGCGTATGCGATCATCGGCCTCACAATAGCAGTGTACAGCCAGAGGGTGAGCTTTGGACACGGGCCCCAGCTCTTCCCTATCATTCGACGACTGATAAATAAGGCTGCCTTAGCCTTATTTATCACATTTCCAATGTGTGTATCACGGATAGTGATACTTTCATAATCAAGGTTGATTATGTACGTGTAAATTCCTCTTTAAATGATTCGAATCGGATCTGAGCGATCAGCTTTTTTATAAAATTATATATTTATATCTTATATTTTATTAAAATTACACCCAAGAAGTTGCAGTTTTGCATCACAATTTTTTTTTTCCTTTTTTTTTTGTGAATATTTTTATTAGTTATTCTGCTATTCCGGGCGGAGACGAATTCATAAAATCAAAGATCATGAAAATCGGTCTAGTCATTCTCGAATTATAAATGATGTAACTAACACGATTTTCTTTTATCATTAATTATATTATTATTACATATTTCATATTAACTGAACTAACTATGGAACCTTCTAGAAAAAGCGTCCGCACCGGCCGAAAGTTTCGAACGTCCCATCCCATCGATGGTAGTCACGCCACTTCCCGATTAGTGTTAAAGGAAATTGGTCCTTATGTTTACAACATAGAGTTTATATTCAACAGAAATAGCATTCCCGAACTTTCAATGGCTTGTTTACAATCTTGTTTATATTTCTAGTAAATTCGAAATACATCGAGGCGTTTGGCGCCAAATAAAAATAAGAGAGCAAGATTAATAAGAATATAATAATGAGTTAGCTGTGCGATAACATGGGATTCGAAAGCGAATCTTCGGAGCTTTTGCGAAATTACCTGCGACAGTGAACCGGCGACACATTAAGGAAATCATTGACGACTTTTGGCAAGTTTAATAGTTTCATCGGACAAGTTTAGTGATTTTGGAAGTCATCTTGGTTTGTGAAAATAAAAAGTTCGTTTCGCCATCATTAAGTTATTTTACTATAAATACTGACAGATTTATACACTGCTAAAATTGTGTATCAAGATTTGAGTTATCTACACACTTTTAGTACGCTTGCCGCTATCGGTTAGTTGCGACAAGAAAAAATAATAATTTCAGATCCACTTATCGGCCACTATTAAAAATATAATGTTTTTTAATATATATTGTTCATTGAGACATTTTTACATTACACTCTTAAGTGTCTTAATAACAAACCTTTTTTGTATAACTTATATCAGAACTTGTGTTCTGCCAGCCTGTACAGAAGCTGATGAACTGCAAGAGTCCAAAGCAGTGGCGATAGAACACCGCCCTGCGGGCATCCTCTTGTAGTTGCTACAGGGAGCGAGGAAGCCACACAATGGTTTGTGAAGATGTGAAGAATGCCTCTATAAAAAAAAGTACTACAGTTCCTTAACGTGGTAAGTATAGGTAGAGAGCTTTAGTTCACGTGGCGATCACAATATTTCAGCAATGGACGAAGTGATACTGGTACTCTAGCAGACAGAAATAGCCACTAAGACAAGATAAGATAAGATATCAGAACTTACACAAAGGTTTACTTACAACACCTCAGACGTATTATTACACGTCTGAAATCCGACAATATAAGATAGCTGTAGCTTCAACCACTGATGCATAGGAGGTAAATATTATAGAACCGTCCATATGTTTTATGTTGTAGAAAAGCTTTAGCAAAATCACTTTGTAGTTTCGATTCATTTTCTTTGTCCGTCGACGCAGAAGGCAATAAAGGGTGTTTCATACGAATCTAGTCGTAGGCCTAGAGCGTTGATTGGTCGCTCGATCCACCTCTGGAATGTAATATTCCGACAAAGAAATACGTCTGTATTTCTTTGATACGCTGTCATTCAGACCTTCGGAATTAGTTGATTGGAACATTGACAAAAAACTATTGTCTATATCTATTTACGTTTAAGACATTAATTTATATGTTTTTGATATTTTTACCAATTATGTTGAATGTTGAATTAATTAAGGGTCTCTTTCACCACCTTCAAATAAAGTGTCTCGATTAGTACTTCCCGCTTAGTGTAATTCGGCAAGTAAAACTTGCGAGTATCTTTTATCAATTTCACAAATGAAATCAAAGCTTCGAGTAACAATGAATTTCATAGCAAATTAGACGTTCATTCATTCATTATTACATCAAATGTCTGGAATAAAGGAGTTTTTCTTATGTAGACACTGAAAACACAAAGACTTCAACTTATTACGATTTAATTGGTTGTTTAGTTTGAATAATATGTTGTTATTTTTGAATAAGGTATGTTCTTATTTTTGAATAATAAGAACATATCTTTGCGGTTTAGAAATAATTTTATTGCATATAAAATTATGCACTTGGTTCACTGCCTTCGATAGGCGAAATTTAAACACACGAATTCGTGGAGTTCTTTGCAACGAAGGCTTTTCTATTTCATCTAGTTGATGATGAATTAAATCAAACAAATCCATTTTTATCAATTTCTTTTAAAATAATTTGTTGATATTTATAATATTACTCGTCAATTAAAGATGCTACTTGACATACGGAGTGGCAAGTAAGTAATGCTACTCGATTGTGGTGAAATTCGTACGTTTAGTTACATATCCCTTTAACTGGCGGTTAGCCTACTTGACAGTTTACTTGTAGATGGTGAAAGAGGCCCTAAATGAAACATAATGACAATTATTATGACCACGAGTTATTTATTTATTCTTTATTGTATAGTATTGAATGTTACAATAGACAATTACTTTGCATTTACCATCAGTCAGGAATGAAGTTCTATTAAGAAGAACCACCAGTAAATCTCATATTTGCAATTTTAATAAAAAAGCAAGCAGTCTCATCAGTAAAAGAATTATTATAAGAATATTATGCCTTGGGTATAAAATTTCTGTTTTACTGCTCTTTTAAATGTGGTTCTTCTATATATTTTTTTCTTATATATTATTGACTGCGAGGATTATAAATCTCTAAGTAATATTTATTCATATAAATAAATTAATAATTTATTTATTATTGTACATTTTTCTAATGATGGTTACAACTAGCTTTTGTCCGCGACTTCGTCAATGTTTCATTATAAATTTTAGGCTATGTGTTATTCGCATATGTATATAAAGTATCATCAAAATAAGTTCTTTAGTTTTTGCGTGAAAGAATAAAATATATACATCCATCATCGCAAACGCAAATAATAATAGATAGAAATAATTTAAATTATTCGCGCCTAATTTGTTTTATTCATAACGACCGCCCTACAGAGGACTAAAGTGAAATAAAAACGCATGCGCAGTTGTGTTTCGTTCGGTGAGTGAGTAAGAGATGCCACAGCCTCCATTCTTATCCCTTATCCCGTTAATATCGGCATCACATTTCTAAGTGTGATGGTAGCTATCTGCCTGTCCACATCAAATATGAGCCATCTATATAATGGGTTTAGAAATTAAAATTAACACGTTTTAAAGCTCGATTATAATTACTCAATTTTTATATATAGCTGACATATTACGTCCTGTTCGATTGGCTGTAGAAATTAGTTTCACGAAAATAAAAGTAAGTTGAGTAGACACACCGATGTATGCTGTAGATCATTTTCGTAGCACTGACAGCTACGCGACGCAGATACTACGCAGAACAGCGTAGCATGAAGCGTAGCACTACCGTGTCACTATCATACGGAAATGCATAATATATCCTACATGAATACCTAAAATGTGATGGATATTAACAATCTCTATAAAAACTTAAATCTTATTAATATATCCGGAATTTTTTTAAACTTTATTGTGTCAAATAAAAAGTAAAACAGCCACTACAGAAACATTTTTTGATGGCTTCATACATCGAAATACTGACCGATACAAATTTTCATTTACAAAATTGAAAAATTTTTTTTTTACAAGTACTTACAAGTAGTCGCTAATTCAAAAGAATACAATATCAGTAGTGTAGAGTGATATGGATTTTCCTTTCTTCCTGAAAATTGTCTTTGAAACGGAAAATATGTCTAAATTCTTTAACAAAGAATAAATTGACTGCGTTATACATCTTTACTTCTTAGATGAAAAATCGTTAAATAATAATGTTTAAAATATATACATATATTCATAACTAGCTAAGCTCGCAACTTCGTACGCGTGGTATTCGGTATAGCACGTAACCTTTTCGTTTGTAAAGCGATTGGAATGAAACAAAACTAAACGTTACGGAAGCTTGCTGCTGCAAGCTGCAAGCAAGCTTGCAAATTAGTTAAGCCGTTTCTGAGATTAGAAGAGATAGTTTACAGAAGAGGGCGTTTTTTGGCGTGTTTTCTTGGATAAGAAATTTAAGATACAGTTCAGTTATATCTAACCCCTCATTGTTACTTACGACACCGCGTATTGATTGTATCATTATGCACATACCATCACGAATATCGTCAGCCAGTCTGAGGCAGTAACGGTTTTAAAGTAAGGATTCCATTTACCATTACTATGAATGAGAAGAGTGCATTTCTCGAACGCGGCTCGCAGATTGGATTTCGTTCCACATACGTGCAATGGTTGGGGCTGTCTGCTCTGCCTACATCTATTCTAGACCTAGGATATCAGTCGTTATAGTGTCTGATAGCCGCGCTCAGTGCCACACCGACGCCGACTCACGAAGCACGCGGTCAATACGCGAAAATACTCTTCACGAGTTTTAAAAAACTTCGCAAATTCGAATTAAAAACTTTTCACTCACGAGAAATTATATTTACGCGCGTTCAGCGCTACCGCATGCAAACGAACAGTGTATTTTCAAATTTAGAATTTACTAAATCTCCTTTTTCAAACTTTTTCCTAATTAACCAGTAGTTTTTATGTCGTATTTATAAATGTTTTAATCACTTTCTCCTAGTAACGTAGATTTTGTGTCGTATTAAATAACTTATTAATATAACAATTAAGTTCTTTCAGAAGCTAACTCATACGGTTGTGATAAGTATTTGAGCTGTTATAAACGCATCATTAGTCCTTAGTCGCGAGTGTACGTAGCTAGTTGTAGGATTGTATTGTATTAGTCACCGGTGTTAAATTACTGTATTTTATTGAATAAATAGATCTATATTAAACATATAAACTTTCTTGTGTGAAATCTAAAGAAGTAACTCTCGTATCAGCTGCTTGTGAGACGTTGAATTTCAGGTGAGTTATTTTAATATATCAGATTTTTTAAACAGATTATATTTATTATCTAATTTATTTAATCATAACTTTAAATATATTTTACTTTTTAAATATAATATGTATTTTATTTTACAATGAGGACCAACATTGACATATAATAATTATGATAATGTTGATTGACGTATTTAAAAAAAGCCTTTTAAGTTATTTTTGGTAATTTAAAATGAGTTATTTTCTCAAATTCAAATTCATATCCAAACCATTTATTTGCCTGTACATGGGTGTATAACCAGATCTTACAATAATAACCTCCCAGCGTGTACTACCACATATGGTGTGCAAAATATAAATCATAAGTAGGTATATAATAAAAAAGTCAATCATATTTAAAATAATCTACGGTCAATAAATAATAGCAACAAAAAATAATAACAATAATCTAAAATATAAAAGTCAGAGTACATAAAAGTTCACATTGGAAACATTGACATTTTCACATTGGAAACATTTTCACATGACTTTTAGTGTATAAAACTTTATTTTTTTAATATATTATATGTGGCACACAGGCCGACGGTATGTGGTACGTGGCTACCGTCGGTTAAGGACACAAACAACATCACGGAGGATGCCGAATTTGCAGGAATTTTGTAATCCTTTTAAATTTCACGGATTATTCTAAAAACTATCACCACAGTGTAGTGTATAAAGTTTTGTACCAATTTAATAAAGTGATCCCTGCAGTGGCGGTATTACAATGTAGTTCAAAAACGGTGCATACGTCTTAATGAAAAAAACACTGAACAACTGAACTTTTTAGTTCAGTTACAATTTTCATATTTAAACCCTTAACTAGGTTGCGAAGACAATATGTAGGTACCTAGTTCAGAGATAAGATACAAAATAAGATTCTATTTGAGATTTTTTTGCTATATTTAATTTTGATAAAAACCCTTAAAAATGTGGGAAAAGGATATCCCAATGCCTGTCTAGGTACCCTAAAGACTTTCTTCTATTAACACCACTTCTGAATGTTGATTCTATGATGAAGAATGCAAAGTATTTTACATAATTGAGAAAAGCTAGTATATGGATACCATATACTAGCTTTTCTCAATTATGTAAAACTTTTAATACAATCATCATTCAGTGCGAGTCTCAGTCCCAAGCAGATTTATAAATATTTTATAAAAAAATTACAAGTTTTATCAGCTGTAACTCTACTCTACCAGTTCGGAAATGGCGAAGTAACGGGCAAGCAACCTCTGTGATTACTCTTTTTTAAAAAAAAATCCAATTACAATATTAAATAATAAGTTTATAATATCTAGAAAGAGACATTATAAAAAGCCATAAATAAACACCCATTTTTATTTATACATTTACTCAAAATCCACAGTTCTCAATATACAATTTACAAACAAGAATATAGCGTATCTAACAGCCAGTTAAGGATTTTACACCTGTATAAAAGAAAAAAAGCAACAAAAAGAAAAAAAAATAAGCAAAATACATATTAAGTCATACACAAGCATATTACAAGCATATTACAATACTACTCACATACAAATGCCACAGTGCTTATTGTCTTAAATAATAATAATAATATAAAGAATGTACTCGCTAGCATGTAATAATGTTGCCAATGCTATTCCTGAGTGCACGCAACGAAGAACAGAACAAATATGCCGAGTTTAATAGTTTTAGTAAATATTAAAAAAAAAAGATTTAAGAAGTCGCTGAGCGAGGTTATGAAGGACAAAGAAAAAAGGAAAGTATATGTCATAACACATATATATCATAACACATGTGTCCTTCCATGTTTATCGTAAGGATGTCAAACATTGGCACTAACTGAGCAGCAACTCAAAAAATCCAAGTATTCCAAAATGGAAAGAAGCGCGCTCTTCAAATAAGAGACAGGGTGAGATTACAAATTATAAAGAGCAAAACTAAATTTAAAAATATACATACCATATACAAACGCTTAAAATGGAGATGGACAGGACACATACTAAGAGAAGAGAAAGAGAAGTGTATTAAAATAATAAAGGAATGGTACCCGCGTGATAGCAAAAGGAACAAAGGTAGACAATATAAACGCTGGGCAGACGACATAAAAAAGGTAGCTGGTCCAGAATGGATAGAATTAAAAGCTTTCGAAGGTCAAGCTGTAAAAGAAAAACCGGCAGCTGATACAATTAGTTAATAAAATAATCAAATTATTAAAATTATTATTAAGTTACAGAAATAAAGGCTTTTTTAATAAATAAAATATAAATAAAATAAAATAAATCTTTATTTGCGCGAACACATGTTTACAGGATTTTAATTTGTATACAGCAGTTACAGTACAAAGTATGTTCTACCCTCCAAGGGCATGCAAATATTTGTGTTTAATTGTTTGTAAACTATATTAATAAAGGAATTAATGTTTCTTATTATAAAATTCTTTAACATCATAATAACAACAATCTAATAACCATTTTGTTAATGTTCTTGTAAATTTAGGATCCGGCAATTCTTTTATATTATTAGGTAGTTTATTGTATGTTTTAATTGCCATAACATAAACATTTCTATTAAATAGTTCTAATCTACATTTTGGTCTTTGCAATAAATTACCTTGTCTAGTTATTTTGGTTCCTATTTCGATATTTTCGACAAAACAGTTCGGATATTTTCTAACAAATATACACAACGTCTTTATATACAACCAAGGTAAGGGAAGTATAATTATGTAACTTTTTAAATAGTGGCACACAACTCTCCATAAAGCTCACGCCACATATTGCTCTGATGCATTTTTTTTGGGCCCTAAAAGCTCTTATTATTTCGACAGAGTTACCCCATACCAATAAACCGTATGTCAAAATCGAAGAAACGTAGCCATGATAAGCAGTGATCGCTGCCTCAATAGACACAGTCAATCTTAACCGACGTAGTGCATAAACAAATCTGTCTACTTTATCACAGACCAGACCGACATGAGATTTCCAATTACAATGTTTATCTAGCATTACGCCTAAATATTTTATACTTTCTACTTCATCAATAATTTTAACTTTGTCTATAACTTGAAGAGGTGTAAATTTAGTTTTATATGTTACGAACTGCATTGGCTTACTTTTATCAATATTTAGATGAAGGTTATTTTTATCTAACCATTCTGTTAAATTTGTTAGTGATGAAATTATTTCCAACTTTTGTTGGTTTTTATCCTTGTTTTTTAATACAATTGTAGTGTCATTTATTGTAATTGTAATTTATTTTACTTTGTTTATTATTAGTAACTTATAGTAGTATCGTACCGTCGACTTTAAAAAAAATTACTTACTTTATGGAGTCTGTTTTATTTAAATTCGGAAGTAAGAGTAAGTAATATTTATTTTGTAAGTACTATTTGAATACCATAAAAGAAATATACTCGTATTTAAAATAATGGAATTTTGTTGCATTGACTTTAATTAAAAAACCCGATTCAGGAAATTTTATGTAACATAACACTATTCAGTTATTTTTATTAATTGAAGACTATTTAATTTCTTATACTTACTAACATTATAAAGAGAAAAAACTTGTATGTATGTATGTATGTTTGTAATGAATAAACTCAAAAACTACTGGACCGATTTTAAAAATTCTTTCACCTATAGAAAGCTACATTATTAGTTAGTAATATTTTATAAAGAGATACGGACCAATTTGCGTGCCACAGCTAGTAATCTATACATTGAAACATATCTATACTAATATTATAAAGCTGAAGAGTTTGTTTGTTTGTTTTAACGCGCTAATCTCAGGAACTACTAGTTCGAATTAAAAAAAAACTTTTTGTTTTGAATAGGCCATTTATCAAAAAGGCTATAAGCTATATAACATCAGCCTACGATAAATAGTAAGTATTATATATAAGCAGTATGTATGCGCGCGCCGCCGCGCGCCGCTGTATGGGCCACAGCGAAGCGTGGCCGAGTTCAGCTAGTTACAAAAAACCATTTCTGATTTCTTTTACGTCTCTAGCTAGATGATATAGTGATGATAAAATCCCCTAAAATAATTTCAGCATTGTACAACACACGGTGTAAAGTGCAAAAATATATATTTTACCTTCACAACACTGACGACTGTCTTACTATCTTAGTATGCTATAAGATATATTAATATAATATATTTCAGTATATAGACCGGGACGCAATTAAAATATGTATTTATGACTTCGTGTATGGTCACTTAAAAATACTATAGGAAATATATAGTAATATGCTTTGCTATAATACATTTTAATGTAATTATTAATATAATATTAAGCTACTCTTTTCTGGTCCAACGGAATTTGGTACGGTTATTAACTATTTGAAAGAGCGATAAATGAGCAAGCGATGTATATATAATTTGTAGAAAAAATTGCATTCTTGCAAAGCTAAGGCCGGTAAATAACAATTATCATTTGCTTGCAAGGTCTTAGTAGAGACAATTTCCAAGATCGGCTTTTATCGCAAGCGATTTAAATGTATAGACTGTATGTCATGACTGTATGTATGTTAATATAACTCCTAAGTAGATGCCAATTCTTCAATTTAAATAATACATCGTTGGCATTTGAAACATTGTAATATATCCATTTCCATAAAAGAGCTGAGATTTCGACTTTACGGCTTTATTTTTAAAGTTTAATAATAAAAACCCACCCGTCTTTGTGAGTGGTCACAAATCAAGAAACGTCTGTGGTGCACTTTAGGTGGACGTTTAAGAGATATTGTTTTAATTTTCATAAATTACTCATTCATGGGAGATTTCGCTGCTGACGGCGTTTTATTATATTTACGGTTCAAACTTGGTTACTTACTTGGCTGCAATTTTATATTGCTTTTACAAACTGTCTATATCTTGCACGTATTATAAAGTTAAGTTGCAATCCGCTTCTATTTGTTTCTCCGCTGATTGCTTCTAAACAACCCAATGGATTTTGATGCTGTTTTCACTAATGGAAAGAGCGATAAAAGAGGAATGTTTGTGTATATAATTTACAGAAAAAAATCGCATCCGTGTATGCTGGGGGTGATATGTATCTAATAAGTCATTGTTGTAAATGATGCCATAATAACTAACAGTTAAGGATTTTTGAAATGTAAAATAAAGGTTTTTCACTAGAAGGCTTTTCAGTATTCATGGAACAATTTCATATTATTCGTAAGCGCACATGTAATCTCATAACATACTTTTGCTTGTTTTACCCTGCTCGACATGCCTTATCATAAAAATAGTAATTAAAGCAACAAAACTCATTACACACGTATGTGTCTTTATTTTAGTTTTAGCAAATATTATGAGTGTTTTAGTGAATCATTAGACCAAAGTTAGTAACAACCTTATTGATATATTGATATTAACTTTTTTATCAATATATATTGATATATTGATAAAAAAGTTTAGGTTTAAAAAACAGGTCTAATTACAAGAACTGTCTTTGTTTCATGTGGAAAACACTAGCGAATAGACTGATCTTCAAATCGCAGCGAGTAGCCAAATTGGTAATGATTTTCAAAAACTTCAAAAAATGACATCATTCTTTATAAATCTATTTGTATTAATTGTAAAATTAATAGCTATGCACACTGTGTCTCTCAGTCGTAAACTAGCCAACCCGCCTGAAAGCATATACCACCCCCTTATGGAAGACCTATAGAAACTGTAAGACCTAATAGATTTTGGTGCATAAATAAGAAATGCAAGAATCTTAATCATAGCAAGACTGCAATGTACTGGCATATTTCTTCACGGTATACTTGTATTCATAGGTTGATTTTTGGCACTTGTTAACATACTTAACATCGACGGAGACACTGAGAATCAAGTAAAATGTATCTGTCTGCTCACTTTTATTATTAAAAAAATCAACACTAATTGTGGAAATTGGACACCTCGCCTTTAAAATATGCAAGTGTGATGCTAAATTGAGAAGATAAAGGATAAACAATAGGGGAATATACCATGGCAACCCGAATTCACCATTGAAACACAAGGGGGTGGTTACTGGCGCCAGAGGAGCAGCTAGTTTAAGACTGCAAAACAAGTATCTCCCGTCACTTCTAATAAATCAATATTAATTTCATTTATATTAATGAAATTTTAAAAAATCTTGTTCATTTTTTTAATATGCTTAAATATAATATACGAATAAGTAGATAGGCAGGTTTAGTTCAATATTCCAAAAACTAAATCCTAGCGAGTAGTATTTATAAAGCAAACTTCAGAGAGCTGTATTATCTAATGGATTTGTCGGTACTGCGGTGAACCAACAAGCCTCCCTTATTAATACAGCCTGCAGACGTTTATTTCATATAAAAATATTTGCTCGGCTTTTAAAGTAATTACATCATTTCGTGGTACCGCGTATAAAGTGCGGCCTTGTTATGTCGAATTTAGCTATAAGAATTTCGCATTGCTAACCAGACGAGTTTATTGAATCGTGTTTGTTTAAATAATTATTATCATCTCTTTATTTTCAGACTTAATCTTTGATAGAAGTTATTTCGCTTACTCCAGATAATATAAATTGCACATTGATTTTGATATTTAAATTATGAACTCTTTAGAAAATTTGAGTACCTAAGTAAAATATTATAGGTCTTTTATATAAATTTTAATGTTTTTTTTTAAATGTAAATGTAGTCGGTCATATTTAATAGTATTACTATCGTAGTCTCTTAGTGTAAGCTCCCACCATAAAATTCAGCACCAATGAAGACCGATCTACGGTTTCTTTCCTATGGTCTTCTTTTCTGCGATCGGTTTCTTCTCTTTTCTAGCACCTGGCAACATAAGAGTTGTGGCAGATTAAGAGGTTTTTTTTCCAGTTATTTAGATAGGTCTCTTATCTATGGCACTTCATATAGTTTCCAAACAAATGAGTGCAATTGTTTAAAAAAAGGTATCAAAAATTATTTTTGATACCTTTTTTTTTAATGATACCAATTGATACCAATTTAATTTTCTACAATTTATAGTAATATAATTTAAAAAGCAATGGACACAATGAAGTCAAAAAAAGTTATTATTATTATAGTTATGGTAAAGGTACTTGCGGCATGATTTCGCAAAGCAACCCTGCTGCGTTGTATGACCTCACGTGTAACCTTTTATTTAAATCACATTTCGATCAAATAATAGATAGGTGCAGAATTTTAGGGAGGGATCTTACATTATAAAAAACTATATAAAGCGATAAGGCCGCCTTTTGTACTATTACTTGTTGTTTCTTTCTTTTTTTTTTATTCTTTTTTATGTATTATAGTACAAATGAAGGGTTTTAATAATAATAATAATATATTGACAAAAGCAATTTCTTCTTCTTCTTGCGGTGTCTCTCCAACTAGTGAAGGTCGACGATCAGCCTGGAACAGTGCTCCTTGTCTTTTGTTCGTCGGAACAACAACATAAGTACATAAATGGACTATTCATATTGGTAGAAATAATTTTAAAGGGTGAAGGCTAATGGAATCCGACAAGTCTTAATCCATCACTGAACACAAAAGCACAAAAGAGTTCTTCCATAAGGTGAAAGTTACTACCATCAGATGAGCTGTCCATTTTATGGTTGTGAAGTGGAGTGTGCCTTGCCACTATTATAATATAAATGGAAATTGAGGTATCACGCAACAAAATAAATCAATGTAGCATTTTATTAGAAATTTTAATGCACTAACAAAATGTCAGAAGAATATAGAACATAATAATTATATTTAAATCGCGTGTATAATTATTAAGAAAGAGATCCGACTTTTTTCTGAGTTTTATTTAATTCGTGAATCAACCAAAAAAAAAATGGAGATGAGTACCATCAACAATTTCAATTTCAAACCCATTGTACCTTAAACGAATGGATATTTACAACGATATAGTGCTATGTACGGTTATATGCTTTTAATTGTAATAAGGGACATCTCAGCAGAATGAAGTTTTAACGCAATTTTTTACTCGTCTCCTCATTTTTGTCTGCGCGTACATTGTCGAGTGGCGGATTCACTGTACACAAAATACCTAGTAGGAAGATTACAGTAACTTTGCATCAGCCTATAGATATGACAATATATGTAGTCTGGTTTGTGGCTAGCTATTTCTCAACGTGAAGAGATCCAGACATATAAGTCCACCATTGCTAGAGCACTGTAGATTGGAGTGACATTAGATCAATTCAAAGCTTGTTAGCATGTAGGAAACTAAGCTTTTCTGATGAAGTTTTCCTTGGGAGCACGCTGGGACCCAAATCTACATCTGCTAAGCGTTCAAACGAATTACTCCCAGTAGTACCGTTGAAGAAGTTTCGTGGCAGAATTAGTGAGACTTTTTTCCCAATCCATGTGCTTAGGTGTAATCTTAATTGGAAAGTCAAACTGGTTTCTGCTAACATAAACTACATCTTTTACTATCCTTTATGAAATCCTTTCAACATATAATTTTAGGTATTATTTCATTTACCAGTTGCAGAGCACATTGTGCTTTGGAGTCATACTTACCTAATTGGGCAGCCAGTTACAGTACCTACCTTTCTACAGAAGACTATCGGTCCGTGAATGAATAAGGGATGCTAGATTAGTCTCCTCCTAATCCCTTATCCGTAACTAAGGTCGGCAGTGCACTTGCGGCACCTATGGCGTTGCTTGTGTTATTAGGCGACTATACCCACTTTCTAATCTAGAAAAATTGGCTGTCTTCAATTCCAACTCACATTTATAAACCACTAGCGACCCGCCCCCGGCTTCGCCCGGCGTGCAATTTTCATATATAAGAACATTTCCCGTTTATCCCTATTTCCATTAGTGAAAACCGAATTAAAATCGGTCTACCCGTTCACGCGTGATGCCGTGACCAGGGGAAATGGGGATTCATTTTTATATATAAAAGAAGATATAGATTTGAAATGTTTTGTAACTAGCGCTGACTATGCTAGGCATCTGTCTTCTGAATAACAATGTGTTCAGCCTTGATATAGTTGTAGCAGCGCCATCTATCGATGATAGTCTAAACTCCTGAACACATTCGACATAAATAAACAAATAAATCGCCAAGACTAAACAACAGTTGTATGGGTCCTGAATAGTTGTATGGTAAACATTATTAGACTTGTATTATGGGATTAGGGGGTGAACGGATAGGGGGTGAAACCCCGCACACTCAGACAGGAGCCATCTTTGAAAAGTGCATTCGAACAGTTGGCCCTGAAAACCTTGAGTCAGAATGCTGAGGTAAACAACTATACCACTCAATCAATCGGCTCTAAAGAACTAGTTTTTTAGGATAGACACTCCTGTGTTTTATTATCGACCAATCCGCGTTCAAAAGTTAGTACCACATTAGTAAAATTAGGCAAAATGTGAGAAGGATATCCCATACAGTTTTAATTGTATATGGAAACTTGGATTGTGATGAATCATTGCCTCATGAAGTAATTTAAAATAGCTTGTAAGGCAAACGCTGTACAGTCTGTAAAAGCTTACGTGGCTAATTTCTAAATCTTGTTGACTTTTAGCGAAATACCTACTTATACTTAAATGAGCGAATTAATATACTATATCATTTCCTACTGTTATAAACTTGCTGTGACAACATTGCGTCTGTATACAGCGTAATGAGAACACTCTAAAACCGTGTTACAATTTAAAAAAAAGTCCCGTCGACATCTACAAGTTGTTATATGTTCATGTCAATGTTTACGACGTCAATTCGTTATGCCTAATAACTGGATGTGGTGACCGTTGAATAGGGGATCGGACAAATTTTCAGAAAGTGTTTTAAATTAATCTTTATGGATATTTATTCCCATAAAAAATACTATTTTATTTATTTATAGCCTTTTAGGTACTCAAAATCATGTTTTAATATTGTTTGTTTGAAAATGCCGCCAAAACGCCACGATAGTTCATCTAAGAGCGCGTAACGTCATTTGTGGTCATATCATAACAAAACAGCTGCATTGGCATAAGACAATGATTGCCCACAAATGACGTCACGCACTGTGATCGGTGTTTCAGTATAGATTAAAAATATTATAAATAATAAAATTTTATTTCTTCATTTAAAAATATTTAAATGAATTATATTAAATTATTATTCGATAAATAATCGTAAAAAAATATATGTTTTCTTTCTAAGTACATTTTAGATTTTAATCTGATTATTGTCCGATTCCCTATTGCGAGATGATAGTTTGAATCATCGTATCCACATCTTTGAAAAAACATTATAACAGACTAGTCTTGCCTGCGCCTTTGTCCGTGTACCTTTAAAAATGCTATTCTAATGTATATTTCAAAAGTTTCAATCAAATTCGTCCCGTAGTGATTTTGTGAAAGAATTAAAATTATAAGAGTTTCTCTCAAATTTTCTCATTTCTGCTATTTACTAGTGTCCGCGACATCATCTGCGTGTTATTCTGATGTTTTAACTACCTATATTAATTAGTTTCATCATAATCGCTACAGTATTTTTTTATTTAAAATAGTAACCAACAACCATCTATCGTCATAAACTTTTGTGTTTATTGTAACATAACATAAATATAATATGCAGAGATGCTTTCGGTTCACATGATTCCCTTGATAAGATGCCACAGTCGCCGAAGAACATAAGAAACACCCTGGGATTAAAGTGCGCTGCTGATACTGATCGGATAAAACATGAGGATAATGAAGCAGATACCAGAATTGAATCTGGGATCCCTTACTCATTCACCAACGAGCCCTTTAGATGAGTGGTAGGGTTTCACCCCCTTTTAGAAGGCCACCGTGAAATAAAAGCATGTGTGCTCTTGTGTTTCGGTGAGTGAGGAAAGGATGTCAAAGCCCATTTCTCAATCCCTTCCTTATGCCTTATCCTTAATCCTACAGCGCACTCGCAGCGCCTGTGGCGTTGTTTGTGTTATAGGCGACGGTAGCCACCTACCATCAAGTGGACCGTCAGCCTGTCAGTCGATATTAACATAATAATTAAAAATTCCGAATCAGTGTTTACGTTACGAGTTCTGTGCTGTATTTTGTACTTATCTGTATCAGTCTTTACATTGGTACTATAATTTTGGGCACTATTGAGCACGCCCCAACCAGTAGTGGCAGGGCACACTGCGTTTTCGCAGTCATTTGGGCAGCCCGGCTGGCGGCAGTAACCACCCCTTTTGTGTTTCGGTGAGTGAGTATGGGATGCCAGAGTACATTTCCCTATCCGCTCCTAATCCCTTATCCTTAATCATACTGCAGTCCGCAGCGCACTTGCAGCAGCTTTGGCGTTGCTTGTGTTATAGGCGACGGTAGCCATCTACCATCAAGTGGACCGTCTGTCTAACATAAAAAAATGTTTCTGCTATTAAGAGAGTGTTAGTTATACGTATAACTATTAAAATGATGATCGTAAGTGTTACAGTATATATGAACCCGCTGCCAAAAGGCGTTCAAGTTCCATGAACGCCAGCAATAAACAGCGATGTAATTGCGAAACCGAACTGTCTCGAAACGTAAACGTTAATTAAAACAATAAATTAAATAGGCGCCGGCTGGCGGACTATGAATTTGTCAAGTGGCTAAAAGCGGTACACAGGTCCGCTGGTAAGGTATCATCTATGCAGTGGTCGGTAACTATTCCTAACAGGGGTGCTGTCCTTGAAACAATTATTGTCTTATTGTGGCCATAAGACGAGCGTTTAATTTTATTTTATTAATTACACTTTACAGCAGTGTAAAGTGATTAGACAATTTATTCAGTCTAAGTTTGCGTTGGCCTTAAGTGTTCAAAAAGTGAGTCCAATTTATTTAACTATTAACTTGTTATTAAAGATGAGTGCAACTAGCACGGGTGCTGAAAAAGCTTGAATAACATAAAATATTGTGTAGCTTCCTAAGACAATTTCTAACATATCAGTCATTTTGTAATTAAAAGGATGAGTTCTTCTTAATTATTAGTTCTACCAACAAGGCTAACATTTGAGATCGATATACATTTATATTTGCTACAATAAAACTACGCAAACATGATTTCCATGACTTGTATATGTTTATGGGAAAAACAGTAAAACAATAATTTTATTCATTAAATAGATTTTCAAGTAAAGGCTTTTTATCGTGAGGTTATTTTACCAGAATTATGGATTACTTCAGGCAATGCCGATCCTGATAAGAAACCCCGAAAGAAATTCAGGATACCATCCTTTTGTAAAATTCTTTAAAATTTAATTACTTCAAATACAATAATATAATTAACATTTCTTACACGTGATATACCTACCACAAATCGTGGTAGGTATACAAAATACAAAACCTAATATGAGTTTTAAGTTCTTTATACCCGAGCTCCAATATCGAATAAATAATAACCTTTATAAGAATCCTTGATTTATTTAAATTCCACTAATATATATTTGGAAGTTATATTTTTTTATGTCGATAGCAGGATTAAGGATAAGGGATTAGGAAGGGATGTGGTAATGAATAGAATAGAATAGAATAAATTTTATTTGCTACAAAAGATAAGGTATACTTACTATAAATTTGACGAGAAAAAAAAACGCAGGCTTTGTTACCCCCTACTCACTCAGCGAAAAACAACAGCACGCGTGCTGCTCTCAGACTGGCTGCTAAAAATGACTGCGAAACACAGTGTGCCCTTTTTTTTACAAGAGGAATCCATCATGGATACCCACCCGTCTGGGGACAGACCGGTGGGTTATGTCGGACTCCTGCCCCGAGATGGTAGTGGGGTAGACCTACCGACTAAACCTCTTGGCGTCCTTCTCATCCGCTATTGGTGAAGTTGCGAGGTCGGACGAGCACTCTTCCGAAACATAGTGTGCCCTGCTACATCTTTCTAGATACAGACAAGAGCTACTTTGAAAAGTTGATTCCAAGGAATCGAACCCGGGACTCCTAAGAGTGTTAAGCCGGGTCACCAATCCAATGGTCTTGTTAAATGATATGTTGTGTCTAAGACCTAGCATTAAAATGGCCATATCTAATGGCCCACCGCTTTGCCGGCTGCGAAGGACCCTAAGACACTAGTGGCTTCAGTCGTGACAATAACGTACAAAAACTAATTTGAAGCTAAGGGTCCACAATACATAAATTTGTTCGCTTCGTATACTGTCACAAAGTCGTGCTAACTGTTTAATGTAAATTCATTACTGACTGTAACAAATTGTCCAAAACGGTATTGTATGCGTAAGCAAGACTTTTGCGACTGCTCCACCTATTGTAATCCCATCTGTAGGGAAGTACTGTTTTTTTTTTCTACTACAAATTCTTTGCCATTTATCTCTACTATGTAAATGTACGATCGGGATGGAAACTCTTCTTTTAGACTTATACATAATGACATCGATAGAACACTTCTCTATATATAAAAATGAATTCCTATTTCCCTTGGTCACGGCATCACGCGTGAACAGGTAGACCGATTTTAATTCGGTTTTCACTAGTGGAAAGAGGGATAAATGGGGAATGTTTATATATATAAAAATTGCACCCCGGGCCAAGCCGGGGGCGGAACGCTAGTCTGTATTTAAAAATGAATCCCTATTTCCCTTGGTCACGGCATCACGCGTGAACGGGTTGACCGATTTTAATTCGGTTTTCGCTAATGGAAACAGGGATAAACGGGGAATGTTCTTGTTGTAAATAATAGAAATGGCAACACCAGAGATGTAGACTAAAGGTGTCGAACTGTCAGCCGGCTCGATTGTCATTGCGCCAGATTCCTAAAACTATATCGTTGTAATGTCTTACTTACTATTAAATAACTTTATACAATCATTGTTTAGTGTTTCACAATTTCACATTATTAGATCTACTATCTGAGTACACTACAGTTCTTATATATAAAAATTGCACCACGGGCGAAGGCGGGGGCGGTTCGCTAGTATTATATAAATTCGACATGTCAATAATAAAATCTTATTACAAGCGATTTTTTTTGACTAATTAGTCAAAAATTCACAAAAAAATTTACAGGAATTAAAAAATACATATTGTCAAAATTGTAATCGATAGGTCGTATTGATGATGTGAAACCAGGTTAAATTTTTTTTTTTACACAAGTGACATGAAAGCTTATTTATAACTTTTGCGAAGTTATAAATAATTATATAGCCTTTAGATAAAAAATTGGCATCTCTTGAAATAATAGCAGGTAATAATGCATAAATGGTTGCAATGTATCAATCAAGATGCGATTGTTGAAATTAATCAATTAATCCGAGCAACGGCAGATCAATCCCTATTGATGTATGTAGGCGATTCAATAGATTCTCCAATCAAACGCCTCTAACTAGAAGTAATGTTGACGTATAACGTTACTAATGACGTCGCCGTAATTGCACGATCAAACTCATGACTCGTTTTATACCTACTGGCAAATGTTTTATTCCATGGATTTTCAAATCATGTCTACTTACATTCACATATCAAAAATATTACTCTATCTTATAACAGACTTAACGGAGCCTCTTCACATGACAATTACCATCGCCATAATGATATTTTTCCATAATTTATGTACTTATAAATTTATTTGTAATTGTATACAACAGAGGCATATGTGACGAAATAAACGAACTATTAATTAATAATGTTTAAATTAATTAACTAATGAAGTAATAGGGAATATGCCTCTAATTCAAAAAAAGGTTAAATCATTTTTTTAATGAACCTTATTGCTTTAGAATTATGTATATATATATTTTTTTAAATTATTTATTTTCAATTAAGAAAGAAAAGAAATTTTTGTTTTTGGGCGCTGAATGTTTTTTTTACGGTTATATAATGATATATAACCTATATAAAAATATTTTTAAAAAATTTACATATTCCCTATTGATATGTTATTTGACTGATGAGGTGGTATAATGATTTTTTCATCTCATACTCGTAATGGCAAACGGTTTTAAAACTGTATTACTCGTATAGCAATTTGATTTTGAAAACAGCAGAGCTTTGAGGTTTCTGGCCAGTTCTTCCTTATAATATAATCTATGCGAACTTCTGATAAATACAAACGATTGACTATAGTAAAAACTGCAATAATAGGCATGATGACAGATTTTGAAATTCCCTTCCATAATGTATACATGTCTACCATATTCGAAAAAAATAATATTTCAGCAAAAAACTAAATTTCCACGCGAATTATTGAATGTTTTTAAATTTATTTTGAATTACGCGCGAAAACGCTCTTAGGTGTCATGGCGTCGCGTCTGATGAACCGTGACCTCACCGACATCTCATCAGATTTTTCATTCTGTCAAAGCAAAGTGAAGCAACACGATGGCACTTACCTGGGCGTGACGTCATTCGCTCTGATTGGTGTTTCAGTTAACATGGCGGATTGCACTTATTTATACTTCTATTTTATTGAAAATCTTATTAATCTCAATTTTAATACAAAAAATGAGTAATTTTTTAGACTTCTTTCAACATATATTTTTCTCCAAAACCATTTATTCTTTGATTCTTTAATACCGTCACCATGCCTATTGTGTCCTATGCAATAAATATTTTTTATTAATTTAAATAACAGGTTTGGGAAAAGTTTCTTCGCATTTCATATGAAAGTTCAAGAATTTTTATTTTATTTTATTTACATTTAAGTACAGTATTTGTGTGCCATTTTGAGACTTTTGATAAAAAAAGCGCGACAAGTAGTTCTGACAGTCCTCTCTTGATGGTAACCTGACACTGCCTATAGAATTCTGAAGAGACCGAAACAAGTGGAAATCTGAAGGTGCAGGTCAGGGCTATATGGCGGATGCATTAACAAACTGAGAGTAGTGACTGTGTCACGAGATTGCGTCACCAAAATTGTAAACTTTTTTCTACACTATATAAAGTTTATGTTGTAAGAACATCATTTGAACAACTTGTAACATATTTGTTTCCCTAAAAAAGTCTCATTATTTTTACATCATACATAGATTCCGACAAATTAACACTTATACGAATAAAATAGTTTTTCAAATCAGATAGGGAAGTTATTGCGTTTTTTATCAAATACAACTGAATTATTTTAACAATAAATAAAATTTAATATAAAATTAATTCAAGGAAATTGCTGGTGTGCAAAAAGAACTAAATTAAGGTTGCGTACTAGGTAGTTATTCGGTTATAGAACACCTGACCCGCCTTCCCGCTCCCGCCACATATCGTAGGAGACCTCTATAAATCGCGATCCAAAGAAAACAGTTAAATTGAATGGGCGAACAGATATATATTGTGGAAAAAATAGTTCACATAAATAAAACCGATAGCCGAAATAGTTTCGAACTGTTCCTTTTTATGTTTGCCTTAGTGTGGCGAGAAAACTACGCCGTTCAAATAAAGTACGTTTTTTATTCGATGAGATTAATTGTGGGAACATACTCAAGTTAGCTGCGAAGTTAAAATGAAAAATATCTTCATAATGTAATAAATGTAATAATTTCATTGTGATTAAAAATGACTTTTCAAGAGACGAGCCTTCAAAATTTGGCTGGATCTGGAAAGTAGAAGCAGGGAACACTGCGTTTCGCAGCCCGTTTGGAGGCTGTAACCACCCCCTTACAGAAGACCACCGCGAAATAACAGCACGTGTGCTGTTGTGTTTCGGTGAGTGAGTAAGGGATGCCAGACCCCATTTTCCCGTCCAATCTCTTATCCTTAATCCTAGTGTAGTCGACAGCGCACTTGCAGCAGCTTTGGCGTTGCTTGTGTTATCGGCGACGGTATAGCCACCTACCATCAAGTGGAACGTCAGCCTGTCAGCCGATCTTAACATAAAATAAAAAGACATTTTATGTTTTTGTACATAAAGAGTCTCCATTTTAAGAGTCTTCCGTAACACTATGGTTCCGTTTCATCTTTTTTCAGATCTTTTTTATCATCTCAGCCGAAGGGCGTCCAGTGCTGGGCATAGGCCTCCCGTATCCCACATCAAAAGCAGCCTGAATGCAGTCTCAAACCGCTTCTCTTATTAGGGTGTCTATCCAACTTGCGCGTACTGTGTGTCCTGTCCGTAGCCACTTTCAACTCATTCCTATTTCTATCGTGCAGAATAACCCATTTTCATAGTTCGTTGAATGACGTTGAGTTTTTTTACGATGCAGCCTGGAACCAGCGTTCACCCGCGGTCCCTGTAATGTCATCAATCCGATTGGTAGTGCTACGCTGTGGACCTTCCAGCTGGTTGTCCTTCCTCCTTGTCTTACATAGCTGAGTATGGAATATCTTCCATATTTCTTCAGAAAAATATCATGGCTAAGATTCAAAAAATATCTAACTTTAACATAACTTGTTTAGTTATTTTCTTCATAATTGATACCGAGAGGTATTCATTAAAATAGAAGGACTATTTTTTCATTTCATATTATTAGATAATCTAAATCTAGCTTATACATTCCTAAAATTAGAAAAATTTAAATAAATCTAGATACACAAGACACTCTTGAATTTGTAATGGCTTTATGTGAGATGGTTATTTTCAATAAAAGAGTTTTTCTTGTATTCCAATGTAAACCTATAATTTAACCACCCCCGCAGCCACCCCGGCCGTGTCCTACCCCTACCTATGCAAATTGCTCGTTATCACCTCGAATTAATCATTCACCATGCTAATATGGCAGTGTATGAAAGTGATTACATTCAAATTGTGCCCATATTTTATTCATGATCGTAAGAGTGATCAACAATCTCTGACCTACATTGACACTAGTAATACTATTCAAATGAAAATAGAATTAAAATAGCGCAACGTTACTTCTAACTAGCTCTTGCCCGCGACCTTATCCGCAGCCTTATTTGAATTTTTTATTTTTAAATGATTCCTTGGGAAAAGTACTATTTTTCTGGTTGAAAGGGATACTGAAAAAGACATAGGGTACATGTCTTTTTCAGTATCCCTAACAAAGCGTAACAAACAAACTTTATTATTCACACATTATTACAGTTAGAATACTAGTTAAAGGCTGAATAATAAAAATATTTAAAGATCTATTGCAGTACATATGTAAGTAGTGGCAGGGCACACTGCGTTTCGCAGTCACTTGGGCAGCCCGTCTGGCAGCAGTAACCACCACCTTACAGAAGACCATCGTGAAATAAAAGCACGTGTGCTGTTGTGTTTCCCTCCTAATCCCTTATCCTTAATCCTACTGTAGACGGCAGCGCACTAGCAGTAGCTTTGACGTTGCTCGTGTTATAGACGACGGTAGCTACCTACCATCAAGTGGACCGTCAGCCTGTCTGACGATCTTAACATTTAAAAAAAAAACCAATTTCGATTATGATAAAAATACCAATTGAATTACTATGTCAAATATTGTTTTCCACAATATGATGACCTGAAGAGTAGTGAGATTTGTGTGAATTAGGCGTCATCTGTTCTTATTTATTGTTATATGTTACTTTATATGACGGATGTAAAGTAACATATAATTTAGGAAAAAAAAATGATTTAGTTTAAATAAAAGCATGGGTACATAATATATTAGTATGCTTATAACATACTTTCCGATCTCTCATTATTTTTAAACATAACTTATAAAAAAATCCCTACCTCTTCCTAATTCCTTATCCTTAATCCAACTAAGGCCGTATTGCTAAGGTATTGCTTGTCATTGCTGGTTTTAATAGGCGATGTTAGCCACCTACCATCAACTGAACCGTCAGCCTGTCAAAAATAAAAGTAAATACAAAGATAAAAAACCCGATCTATTCCAATTATTAATACTGAAGCGTTCCAGGTAGCTTGACTTTTTTTATTATTAAAAATGGTTTGCTCTTGGGCAGCACCTATCCGTGTAGGAAAGACGAGGCCGACGATGGAGCGAGCTCAACCAGAAGATGTCTATTCACTCGAACCTTGAAAATATTTGGGTTGTACGAGCTCGGAAATATAAACCATAATAACCACACATAACCACATACATTTTTCGGAAGACCACCGTAAATTAATAGCATGGTAATTAATTTTGATCAGTTTTGATATGGGCGACATATTGTTAGTCTTTTTGTCATATTTTATAAAATAAAAAAAGATTAAGACTACAATTTGAAATATAAATTGGACTAAAGAATAATGCCATTTCATATGTCACTGAAGCTGAAAGAATAACTGATACGTAGTCATTTAATCCTTTTACACAACGCGTTCGCGTTCTATCATTTCAGAGGTAATGACATACCTTTTTTTTTTTACGTTGGGAAATCCATCTGGATACCCAGCAGCGAAAGGGGACGCTGTGGGTTATGCCGGACTCCTACCGGCTAAAACCCAACGACTTTCTAGCGCGGCCGTAGATGGGCGGGGTCGCAGGAACGTTGTTGCACAACTACGGCGACCCGCCACGGCTGTTCAGCGCGAGGAGGACTACGCTCCCTGTCGGAACCTCGGCGTACCCGAAAGCGGAGGTACGCCGGCCATCTCGGAGACCTCACAACGGGCGGTAGTCTCCTTAGACTACCGCCCAGGTCCTGGTCAAGGGGGAAGGCGGCGGATATAGGCCATCCGCCTGCGCCCGAGCCTTCTCCGACGGATCGGCTGGGAGAGGGGATCCTCTTCCCGTTGCCTCTCCGCCGCTTCCTTGCGCGACATACGTGCTCACAAAACGTGAGCATCGCCTGCCACGCAAGGTCGCTGCCGACCATCACTTTCACGACGGCCGGCAGGTAATGACATACCTAGAAATAGCAATTAACGAAACTTTATCAAATTTGTTATTTGTTAAACTATTTATATTAAATAAGATAATCACCAACAAAACATAAATCAGTTATTACGTATCTCAACATATAAATATTATCGTTGTTCAAAGTTTGCACATGCCATAAATTAATGTCTATCGTGGCCCCAATGCATAAATAACAAAATAATTGCTGTTCTATGACATACGACTTAAACGCACAAATTTTAGGGAAGCGCCGAACGGCACATTCGTTTTAACATCAACATCACAGCTATGTTGTAAAATGAACTTTTAATTTCATTATGTTGTACTATGATTAACGAATGTTGTCTATTTTGTTTTAACGAGTATCCAATTCTCAGTTAATTATAACTCTATTTGTCCTTTTATTTGCTTCTGTCATATGTGGCATCACACTATACCACAACTATACTATGATCACACAAATGAAAGACCAATTTAATTTCTGTAGTGATCTGATTGCTGGTAAATTATTTTACTGCGAAATATTAATGTAATACCTTAGCCACTACTTTACTCAAAGAACATTTCAACCATTGCCACCATTGCCCCCCCTTTTTTTGAAAAAAATACAGAAATTAGTTTTCTAATTATAGATTATAGGAAAACCTATAAGAAGTCCATGATATTAAAATAACATGGTAAATCACTCAATATCGTACGGACCTTCTTCACGCGAGTTCAACTCGCACTTGTCCGTTTTTTTAATAATATAATCAGATTTTGGACCCAATTTCCCAGCATCTCAATGGTTGGTGTTTCCTCGGCTTCCATGTAACCTCGACAGATTGTAAAAATGATGCCTTTATAAGGGACAGTTACTAATAATAGTATCTAGATTTACATATAGATTTATGTAAAGATCTCTAATAATACAGATTCGAGGTAAAAAACATGACATAACCAACGATATATTTATTTGCAGTAGCGCCCTGCATTTCATTTCATGGTTCTCAAATGCGCAGCCCAAGTGACAAGCCTGTTATACACTATAGTGGTAGAGGAAGGGATGCTAAAGCTCCTTACCTTATGTCCTTTTCTAAATAACCCACCGATGCTGCTTGTGTTTCTAGCCAGCTACCATCTTTATGTATTATTTGCATGCAGATCAGACACAATAGGGGATCGGACAAATTTTCAGAAAGTGTTTTAAATTAATCTTCATGGATATTTATTCCCATAAAAAATACTATTTTATTTATTTATAGCCTTTTAGGTACTCAAAATCATGTTTTAATATTGTTTGTTTGAAAATGCCACCAAAACGCCACGATAGTTCATCTGAGAGCGCGTAACGTCATTTGTGGTCATATCATAACAAAACAGCATTGGCATAAGACAATGATTGCCCACAAATGACGTCACGCACTGTGATTGGTGTTTCAGTATAGATTAAAAATATTGTAAATAATAAAATTTTATTTCTTCATTGAAAAATATTTAAATGAATTATATTGAATTATTATTCGATAAATGATCGTAAAAAATTATATATTTTCTTTTTAAGTACATTTTAGATTTTAATCTGATTACTGTCCGATCCCCTATTATTACCATCCCCTATGTTACTATTGCAATGAAATTTCGAACATTATACTTGTAATAACAAATTTATTTTGTTTTCAGGTAAGTCAGCTGACACCAGGTAATGTTCGTCCAGTGAATGTAAAATGGTAAAGTTTTTACAAACTTTAATATTGCCTCGCTGTTGAGGAACGCGGGCGCGGGCGGTGTCTGGGCACATTAAATTGCCCCAGACTCGAACCTACGACCGGTTGTTACCAACTTTTGCTGCGTCGCACACTGGGAAATTATTTTATTGTTATCACGGGGATTCTCTAGACTAGTCTGTATTCTTATTTTCTGATTTACACAGTTAAGTTTTATTGGATTTCTTTTGTATATAATTAATTTAAAGTTTAAATTTAATAGTATAATTGGATAACCTAATGTACGGATTGTTCAAATTGTCGACAACCATCGCCCTGTTTGGCACAGACTTCTCCTCGATGTATGCTGTTAAAGATTATTGTCCACCTCATTCAACTGCAGATAGTCAGGTTTATAAATATCGCTAAGCGCTATCGCAATATTCACATAAGTAATAACAACAGATTATTTTTTGTGTTAAGGTCATCAGACGGACCGCTTGATGTCGTTACTCTATAACATAAACAACGCCATAGATGCAGTAAGTGCGCTGCCGACCATAGTGCAATTAAAAATAAGATATGGGGAAATGGACCCTAGCATACATTCTGTTATTTCACGGTGATCTTCTGTAAAGGGTGGTTACTGCGACCAAACGGGCTGCCAGAGTTCAGAACCAAGTATGAAAAGTTCATTCCAAAGTAGTCCCTGCCGATAATCGAACTCGACCCCCCTGAAACAGATCCCACTCAACCAAGCGGTCGTCAAAACCAATAATTATTCATGCAGTGTTTTACATTTTTAATAACCTCCTGAACAGAAATAACGCATAACGTAAGCTTCCGAGAAAACACACTAAAGGAGCATAAGTCCTACTGTCAACAGCTTAAAAGATATAAAACCGTCACACTATCTGATCAAAGAAATATGCTGGACTTGTGCTTCCTATTCAAAATTATAAATAACAAAATAAATTCAAGGACCTCGTTGGCAAGATTAATTTCGCGATTCCTAGACATAACTTTAGGTCAAAAAACAACGTGACTTTTAAGCCTAATACGATACACTCTAATTTGGGTATATCTGCACCGATTAATAGAATTATAAAATTATATAACGAAGTAGCCAAAGACATGGCACTCGAAGTCTTTAACGATAGTCTACCGAAATTTAAAAACAAAATTAAAACTTTTTATTTCTCTAAATACAAATAAAGTGTTGCTTTCCTCGATGCTTTAATTGAATTGTGTTATTAAATGTTGACTATTCTTTGAAAGCCGTCCCAACTTCTATTAATTTGTATTTTTTTTTGTTTTCTTATCTCATATTAATATGTGTGTGTGTGTGTTTTTGAATTGTTCGTGAATATGTATAAAATGATTAATTGACTTTTTTTTTATGTTAAGGTCGGCAGACAGGCAGACGGTCCACTTGATGGTAGGTGGCTACCGTCGCCTATAATACGAGCACCGCCAAGGCTGCTGCAAGTGCGCTGCCGACTGCAGTAGGATTAAGGATAAGGGATTAGGAGTGGATAGGGAAATGGGCTCTGGCATCCCTTACTCACTCACCGAAACACAACAGCACACGTGCTGTTATTTCACGGTGGTCTTCTGTAAGGGGGTGGTTACTGCCGCCAGACGGGCTGCCCAAATGACTGCGAAAACGCAGTGTGCCCTGCCACTACTTTCCAAATCCAGACCAGAGCCAAATTTGAAAAGTTTATTTTTCAAAGTTGACCCTGCCGGGAATCGAACCCGGGAACCCTAGAACAAAACGTTAAGGCAAGCACCCTAACCACTCATCCAACGGGCTCGTACTTGAATATGTATTAATGAATATGTATATGCTATGGTAGCCTGTTAATGTGATTTGTACAAGCTGAACTATGTTATGCAATTTGTTTTGAGTTTTATATGTACGCTATTATGTTGGCTATCCACAATAATATAAATAAAAAATAAAAAAATAATTATTTAATTTTTAAGGTTCGGTTAAGGAATTTGCAAAGTTCAGTCGCGGCAAAATTAACGCGTCTTTTGATACATAAATTTTCAACTTAAATATTGTGCAGAATATGGTATAATAAATACTGAGTCACCATTTTCCGATGACAATGCAAATGGAAAATATTCTAAACCGCTGTAGCGCTATCTCTTTACTCTCACTCGGGTTTTAACCGACTCTGCTGGACATAATTTATATCTTCGGTGCACATTTACACAATGCACTATTTACTATTGCACCACAAAGTGATTTAAGCTCTATTTTTGAGACAAAAAGTCCATTTTGCTGAACGATATTTTTTGGGTTAAACCGCGCTCGAATTGCGCGTTTGGAGTGTATGCATTTTATAGTTTAGCTGCATCGAAATGAATCAAGACGGCGGAGAATGCGACAAATCGTTTAATGCTTTATTTATTTAATTTGTTTAAAGCGTTTCTCTTCTAGTTGTCTTTTGTTAATAAAAGTTTTTATTATTGGTTCACTCGAATGTAATACGTGTTTTTTTCAGAACATGGATAACGTGTAAATATCCATCTATCGTCACAAACTTTCGCATAATATTAGTAGGATATAATATGCGTATATAGTAGTTTGTATGTTTGTTTAGATGTTTGTTACTAGGTTTTGAGTAGTTGGTTCGCCAGAGCCCGGTCCAACTCATACAAGGGCATCCAGGGATCACCGGGGAGTTTTAGTGGGTATTGACGGTCCTTTTAGGATTGGGTTAGTCCCACATACCCCTATCGCCTAGCCAGCGGTAGGATATCCGTAAATGGATTTCTCCTCGAAAAAAAAATGTTTGTTGCTAACTAATATTATACTCAAAAACGGTTGAACGGATTCGGATGAAATTTGGTACACATATCGCTTATTACCTGGATAAGTATTATAGGATACCTTTTACCCAGAAAAAATTTTAAGTTCCTGGGAGATTTTTAAAAAACCAGCTACAGCGCTTACGAAGTTGCAGGCACAACTAGTGACTACATAATTTGAAGCACGCTGTATGCTATCTATAAAACTATGTTTTATACAACTGGAGGATAAAGCGCACGGCTATCCTCCGACTGCGCAGCACCGTCTGGCTCGTATAGGCCAAAGGTGAAGGCGACTGCGGATAATCGGACCACTGCGGTTTTGATGTTTGAAGTGGACTGTATATTTTGGATGTTGCGGGATAAGGGAAGGTGGAGAAATCAGGTAGGGACAGCTTACCTCGATACGATGAAGCGAGATGGTAACGGATCCGGGGATCGTTGAGGCGATTCCCTCTTCTTGTCTTCACCTTTCTTCATAAGCACATAACACGACAACCAGCGTTCTAACACTATGTACTGCGGATGTAGATTACGGCGACCGATCTCGATAGTTCAATTTTAATGTCTTTTTATTTGTTTGCTTGCGGGGTATCTTCTCGCGTCGCGTCGTACAGTGACCGTATCGAGAGCCGGAGGAGGGTAGGAATCGGGGAAGGACGCGAGTCATAGACAATGCGCGAAACCAACAACTGTATACGATAATTCAGTGTCAAGAAAACCCTACTTGTGGTTTTAGAACCCGCCATTTCATGTGACCGTTTGTTTGTAAATAAATAAATAAATAATATATTCCAACTAATATTATAAATGTGAAAGTAATTCGATCTGTCTGTCCGTCTGTTCTCTTTTCACGCCTTAACTACTCAACCGGTGATCATTTGGCATACACATTATTAGGGATAACTTCATCCAGAAAAATAGTACTCTTCCCGAGGGATTAATATAAAAATATAAATCCAGCGCCTGGCTATTACAGCTATAAACACTGAATAAATTATTGTTCATAAATTTTGTAGCAGGCGTTTTATATTTTTTTAAATTTTTTCAATACGTACAATGTCGCGGAGGACAGCTAGTTACAAAATAGTCCTATATCTTCCTAAACGATATATAAATAATTTTTTAATTCACTTAAAAAATCTCGGAAATCTTGAGGTTTTTAAGTTAGATAAAAGAGTCTTTTCATTAACACGTGTCTGCAAGATCCACTCTCGGCCTCTTGAAGGCTTTCGTGCGAGGCTTGTTCTATTCATCATGACGCGAATGTTTTTCGACGTCTGAGTTATGTTTACCTACGTTGAATTTCAACTGATTTTTTAAATAGACGTTTCATTAAAATTGTAATTTTACACAAATTATACTTTAAGTGTGCTTTAAGTAAAACAACATGTGTAGTATGCTTTATTGCTTTTGGTCTGATAACCTTAAAAGCTATACCGGTTTATAAATTACAAATACTCAAGATTGTGCAAATATATGACCCTACGGTTTTGAAAAAATCTAAGAATTCAATTAATGCTTTGGTTTCTCAAGTTCGAATATTGACGAGTGATTAAAGCACTTATCTCAACCCTTTGTCTCTGGGGGCCCAGATTCGATTCCCGGTAGTGCCAACTTTGGAATTGTACTCAGGCAAGCAGGGGCAGTGTACACTGCGTTTCGCAGTAATTTCGGCAGTAACCACCGCCTTATATAAGGCCACCGTAAAATAACAGCTTGTAGGCTGTTGTATGTTTTGGTGATTGAGTAAGGGATGTTAAAGTTCATGTCCCTTCTTAATCCCTTACCGTTAATCTTAGTAAGGTAAGCAGCGCACTTGTAGCACCTGTGGCGTCACTTGTATATTAGGCGACGGTAGCTACCCACTACCAAGTGGACCTTTAGCCTGTCTGTCTAAATATATAAATTTAGACTTACATTTATTATACTAGCTGAACTCGGCAACGCTTCACTGCGGCCCATACGACGCGGCGTGCGCATGGGGCGCGCGGTACTGGACACTGCTTATATATAATACTATTTATCGTAGCGTGATGTTATATAGCCTATAGCCTTCCTCGATAAATGGACTATTCAAAACAAAAAGAATTTTTCAACCAACAGTTCCTGAGATTAGCACGTTCAAACAAACAAACTCTTCAGCTTTATAATATTAGTATAGACTAGCTTTGTCCACGCCCCTATTTCTCAGATTTAAAAAAAATATTCAATCTATAAAGATACATAAGAGCAATAATGCTCATATATTTTTGTCAGGAGTTGAAAGTTTATTTTTATTTTTATGTGATTCGGGAACAGTACTTTTTTCTGGATGAAGGTATCCCACGTCCTTTTGTGTATTCCTATCAACTTGTGTGCAATTTCATAATGATCGACTGAGTAGTTAAGTTAAAATTAACTTAATCGAGTAGTTAAAATTACAATATTAATTTATCACGCCCAAGTAAGTATATAACTATACATTCATGAGTTTTATCTTTTTAATTGGTCTTATCAAATTAACTTAAACTAGTATAAGCAAAAAAACCATTACTATCTGCCTATTTCAATAGACAAACGATAACAAAGAAAATTATTTCTCCATCCACAAGTTTCGTTACGAGCTCCGCAGCTTGAAGGCATTAATGTCACAGTTAAGCATCTTACAGTTACTTTCCTTAAACCTACAAATACGAAAGACTCACAGTGAACTTGAAAAACCGTAATCACACTGTCTAAATTTGTTTAAATATACTTACCCGAAATATACCCGAAATTTAAGAATATATAATTCTTAAATTTTGCTGTCTATGTCATGTCCTCGATTTTTTAGAAGCAGGACATGACATAGATTTTGTTATCCATACTTTGTCATAGGGACTTTCATGGTGTTGCTTGTGCAGCACCATATTTACTTACATATGTATACTTTTCAAATTTGGCTCTGGTCTGGATTTGGAAAGTAGTGGCAGGGCAGACTGCGTTTCGCAGTAATTTGGGCAGCCCGTCTGGCGGCAGTAACCACCCCCTTACAGAAGACCACCGTGAAATAACAGCACGTCTGCTGTTGTGTTTCGGTGAGTGAGTAAGGGATGCCAGAGCCCATTTCCCTATCTACTTCTAACCCCTTATCCTTAATCCACTTGCAGCAGCTTAGGCGTTGCTTGTGTTATAGGCGACGGTAGCCACCTACCATCAAGTGGACCGTCAGCCTGCAGACCTTAACATAAAAAAAACAAGGGCATTATTTATACAGAAACCGCTGTATTTCATATGCATTTATTATTAATTTGTACTTTAGTAACTATATTATAAAAACAGGCTTTGCAGCCTGGTTCTATAAACTCAAATATTGTTATCCATAAATGGAAATTTGTTATTTGGTACATATATGTGTCTCTATGTGAATGATTGTAATGTACCTGTAAATTTACCTAATAAAAATAAATTAAATAAATACTTAAATAATGAAAATAAGTATTATTATTTTATTAATAAAGTAAGAGCTCAATCACTTTAGACTTTTTATTAGCATTTTCTTATTAATGAGGTAGAACAAATTATTGACATAAAGTGTGTAAATAATTTCTCTAACAAATCTTTCTTAATTGCTGCAATGCTAAAAGTCTTAATGAAGTTACTTACTACAAGTGAATTTTGAACCGATATGTATCTTAAACATTTACCTACTGTCTCTATTATCACGACTGTGGTAACGCCGCGCTAGCGTAATCCCAACAATTTGTTAGGAGAGTCGTTAACGGCATAACTTAAAGGCCTATTTAAACTAGCTCACTGGTTAAGAGTTCCAGAAGAAAAAGTATAGTCGCGACGAACATTTAACTTTGTTCATTTATTGTATACCTACTTAAGCCTAAATATTTTTAGTGGATACCAATTAATTTTAACTAGAGCCTGAGGCAATTTTTTCTGAAAATGTACACGAGCCTTCTCCTCTTATCGCTTTATCCGCTTTTCATTAGTGAAAACCGTATCAAAATCTGTTTTGATTGGTTTAGAAGAATTTATCAGAGAAACAGACGGAGGCTGACAGCGACTTTATTTTATAACATACTAGCGTTCCTCCCCCGGCTTCGCCCGGGATGCAATTTTTATATATATGAACATTCCCCTTTTATCCCTCTTTCCATTAGTAAAAACCGAATTAAAATCGGTCTACCCGTTCACGCGTGATGCCGTGACCAAGGGAAATGGGGATTCATTTTTATATAATTATAGAGAACATATACCTAGGTAGATATACTCGTAGATATATATGGTATAGATATTATCTATTTTATTTTGAAATTCTGTAATTAACATAACTTTTTTGTAGAAAAATTTTTTTTATGTTAGCATTAAAATTGCGTATAATAGATTATAATGGGTGATATTTTCTTATAATTATTTTAATTAATTTTAAGGTTTGAGAAGATGTCTTACGTGTTTTGGTTATAATTTGTCGAATTTAAAATCCTTCGCTGATATAATGCGAATTGGGGTTTATAATGATTTATTACCTTGCGTTTTTGTCGTCTAATATATGCGTGTAATGTAACACCGGGTACACTCGCGTACAAATGAGAAATGATCAAATTGATAGCGGCGTCCCAAAATGCGTAACCAGAATGTGATACCTACATAACACGTCAAAAGTATAATGTCATTTATATTAAACCGGTTGGTTAAAATTAAATATCAATTATTAATTATCAATCATGGGTATCAATCTCCATCGGTCAAATAATCACTATACGAATTATACATGTTCTGTATAATTTCCTCTGTACTTCTCTTTACGTAAAGATAAACTGATATTACAAATATGAAAGTGAGTTTGTTTATGTGAATTTTTTGATACACGTTGTCAGGGCTACGTCAGGGTTTCATAAAGAAAAAAGTTTCATATAAAAATAAAAAAATCAACGCCTGACAAAAAATATGAGCAATTGAATAAATATTTCATCACCTAAGAAAAAGGCAACGGACAGCAAAGGGCTTTTTAAACGTATATAAGTAAATATATAAAATTTTCCTCATGTCAACAGATAACTGGATTACCTATTATTATTTAATTACTTTATATTATTTAGTTATATTCTGCACACTCAGATGTCACGTGTTCCAACAAAAGTTATGTTAGTTACGTTCGGTATTCACAGATGTCACTACGTTTTATAAGTTCAAATAGTTTATTTTTCGACGATAGATGTCGCTGCGCCCCGGCAGATTATAACGCGCTACCGTTTCATACAAGATTTGGACGTTTGCTTTTAGAAGTCAAGAGAAACCCTCTGGTGTTGCTTGTTGTACTATAATAGAATTAGGGAACATAAATACATGCGTCACCTGTCGCACACATGTCAAACTTAGAGATAACGTAACGCTTATCTTAATTTTATTAATCGTTAATTTTAATCGTTAATTTTACTTAATCGTTAATTAATTGTAAATCTTAATCGTTAATTTTACTTAATCGTTAATTAATTGTAAATCTTAATCGTTAATTTTACTTAATCGTTAATTAATTGTAAATCTTAATCGTTAATTTTACTTAATCGTTAATTAATTGTAAATCTTAATCGTTAATTTTACTTAATCGTTAATTAATTGTAAATCTTAATCGTTAATTTTACTGTTCATAAAATTTCCATACCGTGAGTCTTATATGAAAATCGATTCTAAAGGAGTAAACTCCAATAAAATTACAAAATATAAAAATATAATATCTGAAATAGGTTAAAAATTTACCAAGTTGACGTCCATATTGTTTCCCTAACTTCATGCTAGGGTGTTTCATCATTTAAACACAAAAGGCTCTTTAATGAAGCTATCAATACCATTGTAGCTACCGTACCAAGAGAAGGTGTAGTTAATATATATATAATTAACCCATTAACGGATTGATTGGAATAGCTCTGAAAGGAGCAGTTTGTCAGTGTGGTTTTGTATATTTATTTAACCACTATCGCTGGATTCATGACGGAAGATCAATGGGAGCCAGCAGCAGCCGTCACAGCCAACGCTTTTTTTAAAAATTATAGATGGGTTTGCTCTTGACCAGCATCTATCCATGTAGGAAGGATGAGGCCGAAGATGGAGCGAGCTCACCCAGAAGATGCCTATTCACTCGAACCTTGAAAAGATTTGGGTTATATGAGCTCGGAAATACAGACGCCGGCAGGGAGTTCCAATCCTTAGCAGTGCGCATCACAAAAGATGTTTTAAAGCGCTTTTTAAGCGACGACTTCTTGTCTTCTTCGACGAGATGTTGTCTCTACGGCCCTTATTTATATTGTCGCGTTGCTTCGGAGTGTGCGCGCGCGGATGCAATAGGCATAATGCGCACACGGTAATTTTGCTATCTCAGGCAAAAAACTTACTTCTCGTCGCATACGTAACACCTATGGGTATGCCACTGTAAATATTGTATATAAGTAGGGTAATTTTAGAATAAAGTCATTCCTGTACATACTGTCTACGGAGTATCATTCTCACCTACAAACACCTCGCCACTGCTCGCCAAACATCGTTGACAAGTGGGCAACCTGGATCTCCTCGTTGTTGTAACCGTTAAAATATTTGTAGTTTGTTGAATATTTTAATCGTTTTACAATGAAAACACCTATTTAAATAACTATAATAATAATAATAATAATGCAGATGCAGAGAGCGGTGCTGCTCGATACAGCCAGGATAGTACGTCGGTTTCTGTCCTTGTCGCCCTGAACCCCGACCGACTGTGCTTCTGTCGAGGGTTACACCGTCTCCCCCTCATTTTGGCTTTTAGAGGAGGAGACGAGTCAAAATTTCAAAATAATAATAATAATAATAATTTATTTATTTGGACCAACAAGGATCATATTACGTTAGTAACAACTTAAAATCTATGTTAGTATTACATATGTTAGTATTAAGCAAACAACTGAAATTGGATTTCTACTTTTTACTTTGTACCAACTCAATATATAAATGGATGAAATAAGTGCCTACATATGTAGATTTAGGCTTATCTAAATTAACGGCCATCGACTCGTGAACGTATAGGCCAAAATACAAATGAGATATAAATAAATGGTTTTTCGATTTTAATTGTGGATTTGAAATAATGATTACTTTTTTTAACAGTGGAGAAATATATCTTGAGGAACTTCCATGTCCTAGGAGACTAGCAGTCTTCAGTAAGTAAATGTATACTTGTCACATTCGAGAGAACTCAAGATACCTCGTCATATTGAAGAGACCTACGCGTAGCGGTACTTACTAAAAATTTGTAAATAAAATTATATTTTTATAGGAATGACGTTAGACAGGCTGATGGTCCACTTGATGGTAGGTGGCTATCGGCTCGTATAACACAAGCAACGCCATAGGTGCTTACTCATGCTTAAAATGCACAAGGAAATTGGTTCTGGCATCTCTTATTCACTCACCGAAATACAACAGCACACGTGCTGGTATTTCACGGTGGTCTTATGTAAGGCGGTGGTTACGGCCAATTGACTGCAAAACGCAGGGTGCTCTGCCACTACTTCCTAGACCAAGACCAGAACCAATTTTGAAAAGTTCAGAGTGTTAAGCAGCAGTTGGTGATAACCTTAAGTTAACAACCACCACCATCTTAAAATGAAATCAACTGCTACAGGTAAAGTCTTCCTTACTGAAAAATAAGGCTTCATCGGAGAAGCTGCTCAGTTTATGACTCCAGAACGAAGTATACGCTAGCTCTGTCAAAAACTTCCTTTTTAAATTTTCCTTTTTTCTTGCTGTTTACAACATTAAAAAAAAAAACAAATATTAATATTTACCAGTACATTAAGGAAATAATAAAGCCTCGGAATATGTGTATATATATATATACATTGTAATTAATAGAAGCCCGCCGCTAGTTAAGTGGAGGCCTAGTCGTAAAGGTAAACGATCCCAAAACATTTGTAAGGGAAATTTTATGGTCGCCAACCACTACCCGACAGTGATGTAAGCACATACTATCTTGGGCATAAATGTACAGCCCTTTTAGCCTAAAACGTCTTGCAAATATATTGTACCATATACTTTAATATTGTTCTTGAAGGACCTCAGCCGTAGAAAACGTCACTTGCTGGACATAGGCCTCTTCCTTAAATAGTATTTTTCAGTAGGACTGGTCAGAAGCAGCCCAGAAACAGTGTCGAATCACGGCCCTGGAAATATTAATGGTTAAGTTGAAATACCTACCTACATATTAAGTGCTCTTTTCTAAGTATAAGTATTTTTGTTGTTTAAATATATTTGTTTTAGTTGAACTTATTGGAAAAAATCCCATTGTTTCAACTTTCATGGAAAATGAACAAAGTTGAAATAATTGGGTTATTTATTTCAATTAGTTCAACTATTTGAACTTAGTGGGAAAGAGGCTTATTGTGTCATCAATCCATGGGATGAGTGGACGTCCTATCCGCTTACCGGTCCTGTTGAGACCACGGCCCGACCGGGCCTAGCGATCACCTATCGTTACATGTAGTTATAATGTCAGACACAAACAGTTCCGAAGTTTTGATTTATTACTAGCAGTTTTGAGTTTTTCACAGAACGTGTATGAAAAAGTGAATGAAAAAAGCAGCTAATCGTGCCTTTAGGTGACACGTGAGGGAGTCCTAGGTCCAGGAGTACGTGTTTGTCGGTTTTCTATGATGATGACTAATTCATTTAAAACGTGTTGCCACAATTAATGTATAAAATGATCTTTATGTGTGTGGGTGAAAAGTTAACTGCTAATATTTAACTTAATCCACTCACACATAAAGATCATAATATTGATATTATAGGCGTGTGCTACGCTTGCTACGATTATAAAAAGCGCCGCTACGAACCATGCTCGTGTGTGCTCGAAGGGTGGTGTTTGCGAAATATCATAGAGGGTCATCGAGGGTTACCACACCGCGACTTTTGAAAAAGGGACGCGGACGAGGTAACGGACAAAAGGCTAGTCTATAGTGATGTATACAGAAGTTACTATTGCTGGGCATAGTCTCTTCTATGTGACACGATATGGGGCTGTTGTGCTCACACTTTAAATGATTTCAAAGTGATCATGATTAATTTTAATATACACTTGATATTCAAGATTAATAGACAATCCCTCACAGTGGAATATCATAGGGCACAATACGTTCTAGAGTTATTAAACGGGCATCCTGTCTGGTAACATAGACCAACGCTTAATCATAAGACCACCGTGAATTAGTAGCTTGAGTGTAAGACGCTGTTATGTTTCGATAAGTGAATAAAAGACGCCAGGGCTGAATCCTCTGCTTTTCCTTATCCTTATCCTTCATTTTTCAAGGTCATCAGCACGTGTTGCTTATGTTTATAGGCGAATGAGCCACCTAATAAAATCAAGTGACTTACGGTCCACTTGCCTTTTTTATGTTAAGGTCTGCAGATAGGCTGACAGTCCACTTGGTGGTAGGTGGCTATAACAGAAGCAACGCCACAGGTGCTGCAAGTAGGATAATATACTACTGTGAATCAAGGATAAGGGATTAGAAAGAGTTAGGGAAATGGGTTCTGGCATCCTTTACTCACTCACCGAAACACAACAGCACACGTGCTGTTATTTCACGGTGTTATTCTGTAAGGGTGTGATTATTGGCGCCAGATGGGCTGCCAAATGAGTGCGAAACGGAGCGTGCGCTGCCACTACTTTTCAGATCCAGACCAGGGAAAACTTAAAAATTCCAAAGTCGACCTTCCGGGAATCGAACTCAGGAACCCTAGAACAGGGCGTTAAGGCAAGCACCCTAACCACTTATCCAACGGGCTCTTCACATATGATAAAAAAATTACTTGATCCATTTCAATTTTTAAAATTGTAATAGTTGTGAAAATGAAATTGTAACACTAATATTCGCATACAATTACCCCTATTCAACTGAAAGTAACACAAGTATCTCAAACAATGTCCGGAGTGGCCGCGAAATTAACAGTTTATGCCATCATAAAAAAATTATGGCCAACAATTTGCACCCAACAAACCAACTAGATGCGTAGATTAGTTTTACTTGGAGACCGCTAGTGCCGTTTTACGGTCCTTGTACACTTACGTGTAACTGACCCTGGTTCATGACTTTATCTGGATTTTAACATAAACACAGGTAGTTATTAAATGTCATCACGTTTAATGTCATATATATATATGTATGTATAAACTTGTAATAAAATCTCTTTGGCTGTACTATTTGTATCTGGCTGATCTTGACGACATCAAAAAGGTTACATTTCGAAAAAAGAAAGAAATTAGTATTGAATAAGAACTATTTTACATTTGTTTTTCTTTGAGTGAATTTAACGAAGAAATTCGATACATTTTAAAAATTTATTACAAAAAAGGAAAAAATGCAACGCAAGCCACGAAAAAAATAATTGTGACGTTTATGGACCTAATGCAGTGTCAGTAATATTAGCACAAAGTTAGTTTAACTTTTTCAATCCGGGAATTTTGGTGTAAAAGATGCACCTCGCTCTGGTCGCCCTGTTACGGGATAAAATGGACGCCATTTTTAAAAAAATGGAGCAAGATTTGCATAAGTAGTTACGACATAGCCGAAGAACTGGTAATTGTCTACAAAACAGTTTTGACCCATTTGAAAAAAGCTACACAAAAAAGCTCGATATTTGGGTGCCACACGAGCTCACTCAACGAAACTTTATGAATCGTGTACTCATTTGCGATCCTTTATTGACACGTAATGAAACCGAACCGTTTTTGAAGAGATTGATAACTGGTGATAAAAAGTCACGTACGACAAGAACGTGCGAAAAGGGTCGGTGTCAGGCTTCACAGACTGTGCTAATAATGCTGTGTAATAATGCTGTGTGTATGGTGGGATTGGAAGGGCATTGTTCATTATAAGCTTTTACCGCCGAGCGGAACCATCGATTCGGATCTCTACTGCCAACAACTGATATGATTAAAGCAAGAAAGTTGAGAAAAAGTAAGAGTTGATAATGCATCTGCTCAAAAGAGGACTGCCAAAACTACTTGTCGGGTTTTTTTATCAGAAGTCCCAAAATTTCTACAGCAATTGGATCATGTCACTAATACAAGATGGCAAAAAGTCATCGAACAAAATGGCACATATATATTTTAATTATTAAATGTAAATAAACTTTGAAAAAAAAAGCTTGAGTTTTCATATAAAATGCGAAGAAACTTTTTCCCCCAACCTGTTATTTGATTGGTTACATTGAGTGATTAAGCTTCATATGAGTGATTCTTCTATAGTTTCTATTCTTTCTATAGTTTATTTAGATAAAGAGATAAGATTCTTTCGTTTTATTCCTTAACCTAAAACTTTTTCTGAAAGATTTAGCAAAAGTAATCAGACCTTATTAGGCTCGAAAGGGTGTTGTGATTTCTTTGAATTTTTGCGCTGAAAATTTTGCGCGGTAATCCGGCCAATTTCCAGAGGCACTCGCCTGCTCTCATAAGCGCGTCAGTGGCGATAAAATCTCTTGTAAATAACGTGTCAACTCCGTATACGTAAACAGTGTGTGCCAATTGAATATATTGAGATCGTAAACGTTGGGACCCACTGCTATAGAACGTAAATTTCTGTGGAACAATTATGTATTTAGTCACTCCCACGGAAGTCACAAGGAATTATTAATTACTTCCCAATTTTTTAGTCGTTAAATATATAATTAATGAATAAAATTAGGTCAAATTTTATGTAAATTTGTATAATTTATGTAGATTTCTTGTTGTAGTAGCTTCGTATAATTCTTTGAATTTTTGCTTGCTTTGTTTAAATTTCTTCTTTATGATTTCTGATTCAAATCCCATCTCAAAAATTTTTCTTAGCAATTCATCTTGGTCTAAGAGCCGGTGAAGACCGACCTTCACCGATCTGATAACTCGATGAAACATATTTTTCATCAAGTATAATTAATAAACAAATATGCCTATAATGACTTGCCTATCGAAAAGTGTTCATAGCTATTTTTAATTAAATTAATTTTAATCCATTTTCTTTCATCACCTTTACTCTTTTGATAAACGAACAAGTTTTATCTCAACTGATAGTTTTTAACACACAGGCATATTTGTTTATTAATTTTACTTGATAAAAATATGTCTCATCGAGTTATCAGATCGGTGAAAGTCGCTCTTCACGGTCTCCTCTACTATCTCCTCTGTTTTGAACTTGCATGGTTATCACTCGGTTTTGTAACATTAGTAACTCATGTGGTGATTTCATCCTTGGGCTGTCATTTGAGCATTTATTCTTGTGTACATTAAAAATAAATATCATTTTTTTATTTTAAAAATACAATATAAAAGATTGGATAGGGATTAAAAATTTATTAAGTATTCAAATTATCTTCAAATTAAATCGCATATAGGTAGAGATAGTACCGAAACACATCAGCAGAGAACCGACTGCCTACTTACAACTTTTAATAAATTAAATCCTAGCTTCATTAGATAAGACATAAAGGAAAAGATATTTATATTTATTGCAATAAAAGACAAACCATAGTATCCGTATGTAATGTTACATACTAAGTCGAATACAGAGACATCCCGGCAAGCGCCCGGGATCGTTTATTAGCGCAAGTAATAAGAAAACTTGAAACGAATCTTTGCAAATTTGCATTTTATCTGCTAAAGAACACAACTTACTCCGCGGGTAAATCACATTCATGAGGTAACCAAGGAAATAAATTAAATATATTTAAGGACGAGATATTTGTCTTTTGACCATTAGGAACTCATTAACGATAAATCTTTATTTTAATTATGAAATTAGAATTTTTATATATTTTAAAAAAAGGCATTTTTGTGTTGATTTTTTCAGTAGCAGGGCACAACAGGGAAAGTTTCTTGGCTTGAGTAAAGGTTACGAGGGTTAATTCGCCTGTCCCTTAAATTTTATTTTTTAAGTAAAATAAATTTCCATCTCTTCTGGTTTTGTTTAGAAGTGACAGGTATATTGTATAAAAAAGTAGCTGATTAATTAATGCATGATCAAAATCTTTCCTTTTTAATCTTTTTAAATTTCAAAATTAAATTTTGGATGTAAATTTAATTTCAAGTTTTAATGACATATTAACTAAACAATATAAACCTTACCAGCGAGCTTAAGGCTCCGGTCTCGCTTTGCGACTCTACCTTAGCAAACAGAACTAAGCGCACTTTCACGCGTCTTTTTTGTTATGAATTGCAATTATTAAAAAGTACATTAAAAAAATATTTTTTGTATTTTTTTTTTCATTAATTTATTAAAAAATAGGTTATTACTAAGTGGTTTTAAGAGCGACTGCATTAAAAAAAATTTTCAACAGAAAAATATATATATTTGCAGTGGTAAAATTCATGAAACTACAACTTTTTAAACCTCTTTAAATAAGAAAACTAAAGCGTTTATCAAAAAAGTAACCAGTTTAGATTATTGCTAACGATATGAGAATAAATGTAAACTGAATATATTTCGTATTTTTGTTATAATTTTGACGTAGCATGTGCTTGAATGAGACCTTCAACGCGTTCAACCTAAATAGAGGCATTTTTAACGCCCAATAGAGCTATTAAAATGTGCATCAAAATAAAATTAAAAAAGCGTTTTTGAAATTTCAAATTTGTGTGACGCATCGCGATCGGCATCTCATGTTTAAGGTTAAGTGGTGGGGCGTACGAATACTTTGTGGTGCTAAATTTTTACATGTTCATGATTTTTTTTCTCATTTTTATAGCTAAACGGTAAACAAATAATGTGTAATGTAAATAATAAAGATGTACAATATTTCACAAATGTTAAGTTTTATTAAATGTTAACATTAATAAAAATAATGTAGTATTTGCCATCGTACGAATACTTTGTGGAGTCACTGTATATTTCATTTATTCTTTTGTTAGTAACTGTAAAAAAAACACTTATTTTCTGTAAATTATGCAAGAACACTAATTTTTAGGAGACTCGAGCCTTAAGCAATAAAGTTTTGTCTATAATTTGATATTCTTCTTCATACTTTTTTATATTAAACTTAACATTTTAATTAAAAAAAAAAGATTTTTAAAACTGTTTAATATTCAATAAATATGAAAAATATGCTGTGGTTACTTACAGCATACACCGTCCCTGCGTTTACCTACAGCGGCGCATTCTTATGACAACAATTTTCCTTTTTTTTCCCAGAATTCTTTATATTATTATGGTGACAACTAGAGGGGCCGCTGCGATTGGCCCGACGCTAGTTAAACCAATTCTAAGTCGAGACAATTTTAGTGGAGAATTATTCTATATTTCGCGTTAGAACGAAATTGTGAAAATGAAATTGCCAACTAGGTTTTTGTTGGAAAATTGCAGTTTCTCTTAGCTTTCGCCTGTTTACCATAAATACACGTGGCTGCTATTTTCTGTTGCTTTCTTGCAAAGTTAAGACAATTACTTTGCTGTCATTTTTCGTAAACCCCCAAAACCGCACTTGAATAAATTGTAGCATAAAATTAATATTTTTTATAATTAAGCCTGACGGTCCACTTGGTGGTAGGTGGCTACCGTCGCCTATAACACAAGCAACGCCTAAACTGCTGCAAGTGCGCTGCTGACTGCAGTAGGATTAAGGATAAGGGATTAGGAGTGGATAGGGAAATGGGCTCTGGCATCCCTTACTCACTCACCGAAACAAAACAGCACACGTGCTGTTATTTCACGGTGGTGTTCTGTAAGGGGGTGGTTACGGCCGCCAGACGGGCTGCCCAAATGACTGCGAAACGCAGTGTGCCCTGTCACTACTTTCCAAATCCAGACCAGAGCCAAATTTGAAAAGTTGATTTTTCAAAGTTGACCCTGCCGGGAATCGAACCCGGGAACCCTAGAACAGAGCGTTAAGGCAAGCACCCTAACCACTCATTCAACGGGCTCGTCAATTCTCTATCCTCCGTCTATCCTCGAGTGAGTGAATCCTCTATCCTCCGTCTTATCTCTGATCCATTATCTTATCAAGTTCAGCAGCGTACTTGAATCCTCTTTGGCGTTTTTTTATGTTAATTAAACAATTAATTAGGGCGTCTACTATTAAATGAACTACTATAAAAATAATTACTACATTTTGTCCTTTTACTTTTTACTTCATCATCAAAGAATTAGCACAATTTTAAATTAAAACCAATTATTTAATTATTATTAATTATTATAATTATTTAATTATTTAATTAATTAAAACAAAATTAACAGACAATAGGAACTCGACAAAATAATGATGGACAGATTACATTTGATAGAATTGATTAGGGAGCTGCCTCTGGGCAGTGAGTCCTCTCACTGAAAATTCTTCACTTTTTAAGTAGAACTCGTCTTCAAATTGATTGATTACATTTCTTTATACTCAAATATTAAGAAATTTTCAGTACCGAAATATGAAGATTCTTGTCATTTTTAGGGTTCCGCACGTCCGAATAAAAAAACGGAACCCTCATAGGATCACTCGTGTGTCCGTCTGTCCGACCATTCCCCCCTCCTTATCTCCGAAACTACTGAACCTAAAATTTTGAAAAATATACAGAAATTAGTTTTCTACTTATAGATTATAGGAGAACCTATAAGAAGTCCATGATATTAAAATAACATGGTAAATCAATCAATATTGTGCGGATAGGTAACATCGTACGGAACCCTCTTCACGCGAGTTCAACTCGCACTTGTCCCGTTTTTTATCATATTTTATTTTAAGGTGGTGGGATGTTATTAGTACAAAAAAGAGATATTTTAGTAGTGGAAGGGCACACTGCGTTTCTTTAGTCATTTGGGCAGTCCATCTGGCGGCAGTAACCACTCGCTTACAGAAGATCACCGTGAAATAACAGCTGGAATTCGATGAGTGAGTAAGTGATTTCAGAGAACACGTTAAGACATAATAATATAGGAATATATAGCGTGTTAATTCTTCTTTAAAAAGTTCAAACGAAAGTTTAAACTAAGAACTTATTAATTTTATTAATATGCGACGTTTATTTACAAATTAACGTCGCTGTAGCCGAGTTTACCCCACGAAGCTCTCAAAGTGGGTATAAGCCGCGGGACGAGTGGGAAGAGCGGGGTCGTGCGCGGGGCGGGAGGGATGTTCCGCTCCAGTTATCGCGAGAAAACTTTCACCCAATCCGATTTACCTGAGTTAATTACGTTTTCTACTATTTAGGCTTATTATACTCACGCAGAGAATTGGTCGTTGCTTCAATCTTTATCTTCAACACCCGCATTAAATATCATCAATTTCAATAACTGAGTTCAATAACCAAAATAATTAACTAAAAATACTAAAGGACATTTACTTATTGTGTTCTCAAGAATTGGCAATTTTATATGGTAAGTTATTAATTCGTTTCAATTTAATATCTTCTGAATTTAATTTATGATTTTATAGTTTTTTAAATTATATATTTGCACGCCTAGGATTGCAAATATAAAATTTATTCAGCTTTCAAGAAATCAACAATTACATGTATTAAAAAAAAAACTCGCTGTCCGTTTCTTTCTGGTTCTCCGTTAACTTCTAAGCTATTCCACGGATTTTGAGAGCTATTCATAATGGAGAGAACATCCATGCGGAGCCTGGGCGGGTCGCCAAGCTATACATATATACCAAAATCGTAAAAGATCCTTGTCTGTACATTAAAGATTTTTGAAAAATATTTTTGTCTGTTTGTGCGTTTGTGCACACTAATCTCTGAAAGGGCTTAACCGATTTTCATGTAGTTTTCATTGATGTATTGTAGCAAACTTCCCGTAACACATGATTTATATGTTCCATTTGTTTACAAACAAAAAAGTAAGGCACTATTCCGAATACTCTAAGCACATCTAGTTTTCTCAATAAAGCTACCAGGGGACTTTCTTAATTCTTATTATTTTCTCCTAATCATCCACAACACGAATTGCTGAGTGAAATAAACGCTTTTTAAAACTTACTCATAATAAATTATTTACTCATAATAATAATAATTTTTTTATGTATTTGCAAAAGAAATTTCTTTTTTTTATGTTAAGATCGGCAGACAGGCTGACGCCCCACTTGATGATAGGTGGCTACCGTCGCCTATATCACAAGCAACGCCAAAGCTGCTGCAAGTGCGTTGCCGACTACAGTAGGATTAAGAATAAGGGATTAGGAGAGGATAGGGAAATGGGCTCTGGCATCCCTTACTCACTCACCGAAACACAACAGCACACGTGCTGTTATTTCACGGTGGTCTCCCGTAAGGGGGTGGTTACTGCCGCCAGACGGGCTGCCCAAATGACTGCGAAACGCAGTGTACCCTGCCACTACCTACTTTCTAGATCCAGATCAAAACCAAACTTGAAAATTTAATTTTTCAAAGTTGACCCCACCGGAAATCGAACCCGAGAACCCTAGAACAGAGCGTTAAGGCAAGAACCCCAACCACTCATCCAATAATAATAATTCAATAAGAATAATTCCCTTATTGTTTAAGTTTATCGGCAGCATTCTTGACTCTCATTGTGTAAAAAAAGGAATGTGACTGCTAGATGATAACTAAGGTTACACAATGGTTGTTACCAATTGACCCAGAGACGTTTGTTATATTTAAATATGTGAGTTTTATAAAAATATCGACTCTATCTACCTAAGACTTTATTTGAACACAAATTTATAATTTATTGCTATTCGACTGCTGAAAAATTGCCATCGTGTATTTCCAAACTGCCTATTAAGTTACTTCACAATGGTGAAGCACAGACCAAAGCTAACTTTTAAAAGTTCTTTTTAGTTGTAGTCTCGCTACGAATCATATCCTTCAACCAAGGAACTATTCCAGACTATCTTTGAATAGCTTACCCACGTGGAAATATTAGCCACGAGTAATCGGCTATCAAAAAAATAATAATGAGAAAATCGACACATTAGACGATAAAATATATTTTAGTAGCCAATTCTTAACGATTGGACTTAACCCTTCCAAATTTGTGTGAGAAATATCAGAAGTTGTAGGATCTTAGCATACAGCTTAGGGGTCGATTAGACCTTCAGAGACGTGTCAATTATCGAATGTTACGAATTCATTATCGGCATATATTGGCAAGGAATAAAACAGATGGTAATAAAGCAAGTTTTGCTATGTCTCCATCTATTAATTGTTCATCAAGCTCATTATTTTCTTATGTATTGTAAAGGGCTTTATATGTTTTGACTGAGTCGATGTCGAGCCACTTTCAGGGTTTTAGAAAAAAAAAATCTAGTAATATTAAATTAAGATTTGACAAAGCATAAGACTGTTACGTGCGAGGTGAGTTAAACTGTCGTCTAAGGGCGAAACGAACGATTTATTTTCACAAACCAAGATGACTTCCAAAACCACTAGACTGGTCCGATGAAACCGTTAAACTTTCCAAAAGTCGTCAATGATTCCCTTAATGTGGCGTCGGTTCACTGTCGCAGGTAACTTCGCAAAAGCTCCGAAGAGTCGCTTTCGAATCGCTTGATATCGTACAACTAACTCATCTCGCCCGCTTGCTCTCTTATTTATACTTGGCGATGTATTTCGAGTTTTCCAGAAAATCTAAACAACATCGTATCATTGAAATTCGGGAATGCTATTTTTGTTGAAATGTAAACTCTATGTTGTAAACATAAGGATCATTTTCTTTTGACATTACTCGGGAAGGGGCGCGGCTACAGTCGATAGGGTGGGACGTTCGAGACTTTCGGCCGGCGCGAACGCTTTTTCCAGAACGTTCAATAGTTAGTCGTAACAATACTTACTGTTTAAGTTACACGCTACCATATCATATGTGATAACGCATTATGCGATTTGTCGTTTAAAGCTGTTGTAATACTTTATTGTCTAACATGTGTCATACTTGATGATAGGTGGCTACTGAGGAATGCAGGTGCACAGCTGACTCTGTACTGTAGGAATTTTTGATTCAAGAATTGCAGGAACGTTGTGTTTCGATTAGAAAGTGATGCAAGAGCCAATTCCCCAAGCAGTACTACTAATCTAGTATAGTATAGAGTACTGAAACGATTTAATTTTAATTCATTTAATATTGGGAATCAGAATTTAATTAAAGTAATAATCGGACAAATATTAAATAATATACTACCGACTTCCCTGGAGATGAGTTTATAATGAGTACCATAAAACAATCCAACCATTAAGGCGCCACAACACAATATATGCCTCCCTTACTCGTAAAATATAGTTAGGAAGCTTCCTTTTAAAATATATGGGCCTGTAAAATTAAATGCAATATCGCATTGCGAACGGGCTCTACGCATCATGGCGCCTTTGCAAATTGTTTTATAAAATAATTGCTACAGGATAAATAAGTACCACTTCAACATTTTTGTTATTGTTGCCTTATTAAATCTAATTACCTTTGTTTGAAATGGCGCAAAAGTGGCTAAGGTTAATATTAGAAAATACAATTATCAGAAACTATGACTTATATTATTTGGTTACCTGTATTGTTTTATTTAGTTTAACTCAAAATATATATTTTGAAAACAAACACACTGTTGTCCGCTTAGACAGGGAAGGTTGTATTGAAATTTCTAAAAACTTTTATATCTCCATATAGCAATATCTTCTAATATATAAAATTCTCGTGTCACAGTGTTTGTAACAAAACTCCTCCGAAACGGCTGGACCGATTTTTTTTTGTATTTTTGGTAGGTATGAGAATAGGTCGTAAAGTATTTTTTATTCTCCTACCCCCACCCCCCAATTTTTAATCACGATTTAGTTTTTTTGTATGACCAATATCCAAAAAAAATTACCGTCGTTGATTGACGTTGACGCGCCATTTTGACATATGGTTTGAAAATAAAATTGGACCCGATAGGTGGCGCCACAATTGGGTTTCAGAATTATTTTCTGGTTCGGGCAGGACAACGTCTGCTGGGTCAGCTAGTAAATATATAGATTACTAGTACTAGCTGAGCCCGCAACTTCATATGCGTGGTATACCTACGACATAACTGTTTTGTTTGTGTAAACCGATTGGAATGAAAGAAACACTAAATGTTACGGGAAGCTTGCTATAATACACCGGTGAAAATCGCATTCAAATAGGTTAAGCCGTTTTAGAGATTAGCGTTCACAAACGCGCAGAAACACAAACAAAAATTCTAAAAAATATTTTTTGATCTGGGTAACATTTTATGTAAAACGTGTACAAATTGTTTTTTTGAAAGAATATTTAATGTTCAGACACGGCTCGTTTACGATTTTATTATATTAGTATGACATGGGTAGACATTAACTACTTCAGTTATTTATGATTTCAGGAAAGTTTATTTTTTTATGTTAACTCGATATATGGGCTGACGATCCACTCGGTGGTAGGTGGCTACCGTCGCCTACCATAGTGGGATTAAGGATAGGGATTAGCAAGGGATGGGGAAATGGGCTTCGGAATCGCTCACTCACTCACCGAAACACAACAGCACTCAGGTTAGAATTTAGAAATGTTTAAGGCCTGCCTAACTGTGAACCGTGTGAAAATTGATATCCCGAGGACTTTGGGGAGCTGTAAGTCATCTGTGAAACTTCAGACAACTCTAGTGTCATCCATTTATCACATCGAATTTTATTGAAGCGACAATTACATCCAATCTGATGCCAAAAGCGGCCACTCGATGTTTCAAAGGCACGAATAAATTGCAATAGTCTGAGGAAATAGTGATGTAAGAACAGTAAATTGGATAAAGCAGCAATATTGCCGTATTCAGGGTCCCGTAATAGGCAATTTTCGACAATCCCCGCACAATTGGCGATTCCAACGATTTAAATATCGCTAACGTTCTTTGACTTTTGAATCGTGATGTCTCTTTTGAACACTTTTGAACACATATAAAATAATATTGGAATTGAAATAACCTAGTGAAAAAATTTAAATTTTCTGCCCGAATGTAAATCGTCTAATTAAACATATCTTAGCTGCTCCACTGCCCATATAAAACATAGTATTGTCAAGTGCGCGAGAGGCGGTCAAAAGGTTTATACATCAACTTGGTTAACTGCTGGTGATCGAGTTCAAGGTTTGTTTTTCAAGTGTCGACAGACAGGCTGACGGTCCACTTGATGGTAGGTGGCTACCGTCGCCTATAACACAAGCAACGCTAAAGCTGCTGCAAGTGCGCTGCCGACTGCAGTAGGATTGGATAGGGGATTAGGAGGGGATAAGGAAATGGGCTCTGGCATCCCTAACTCAATAACCGAAACACAACAGCACGTATATGCTGTTATTTCACGGTGATATTCTGTAAGGTGGTGGTTACTGCCGCCAGGCGGGCTGCCCAAATGACTGCGAAACGCAGTGTGCCCTACCACTACTTTTCAAATCCAGACCAGAGTCCAATTTCCAAAATTTCCAAACTTGACCCCGCCGGGAATCGAACCCGAGGCCCCTAAAACGTTAGGCAACTCTTGCCACTCATCCAACGGGCCGTATATATTAATACGTGTAGCGAGAACCTTAGATCCATTTTAAAGAAAATTGCAGCCGACAAACAAGTATGAAATATGTGTACACTTAAAGTTTATATGGAGAAGTACTAAAGAAAGCTAACAATTTTTATATAATACATACTAACTAGTGCCCGCGGCTTCGCCTGCGTTGAAAAATAAAAAAATAATGCCTGACTAAACGTATGAGTAATGTAACGCCTAACATATTTATTGCAGTTATAGCTTTGTCATGCGTTAGATGATTTTTTTTTTTTTTTTTGACCGCAGTCTCACCTGATGGTAAGTGATGACGCGATCTAAGATGGAGCATGCCTGTCTATTAAGAACCGATTCACTCGCGACTTGAAGAGTCCAGGGTTGTAGTGTTGTGGAAACAAGGGTGCTGGAAGTTGGTTCCACACGCTAGCAGTTCGAATCAAAAAAGTCGACCCGAACCGAACCCGAAATAAAGTTGATTCCTCGGGAACAGTACTTTTTTCTGGATGAAAGGCACCTTATGTCCACCAACGCGTGTGCAAATTTACACGATGATCGGTTCAGCAGTTTAGGCCTGAAAAGGTAACAGACAGACAGACATTAAATACACTACCGCGTGTTTGATACTTTCACACACGTTTGAAACTACGTATGTAACTATGAAATTGCCGTTTAATATAGAAAAAATCAAACAATTTTTAATAAAAAAAATAGATTTAATTAATCGAATTATTGGCCATTGTTGTCGATGCACTTTTGCCATTTTAATGGAAGTTCATTAATGCCTCTGCTATAGAAATCCTGGGGACGGGAATCGATGAACTCTTTAAAGGCGTTTTTCACCGCCTCGTCGGATCTGAATTTTTTTCTGTAAAAAAAAATGGGAATCAGTTGATGCAAAGTCTGGTGATGGAGAGTTTCCAGTCGTAACTCCAGTGGTTTTGAGACGGTCTGTTGTGCAGTGTGTGGACGAGCGTTGTCGTGAAGAAGGAGTGGACTAGAGCAATTGACTAATCTCGGTTGTTTGACAACGAGTGAGTCCATCATCATTGCAATTCTCCACAGTATACCTTTGCAGTAATTGTTGTGCCTGGTCTCAAGAAACTGTAATGAACATTGTCGCACAGGTCCACCATAAACTCAAAGGTATTATATCATTAAACTAGATTACTTCATAAAATAAAACTGATAAAAAAAATACACAATGAAAGGGACTTTAATACACACTGTACTGAAACTACCTGTAAACATTACAAAGGGTGTCCTATTTTGCACAAGGCGCAATTAAGGTCAAAGAGTAGGCACGCACTCAGGGAAGCATATCTTATATAATCGCCAACAAATGTACTAAATTCAACTTATTTACTTTACTAAATTCGATTATAAACATACTTTTTATTGATAACACTAAAGCTTATCATTATTTGTTATTAAATAAAATAAAATGATTAAACATATGAGTAATAAAATATAATGCCTGACATCTTTATCACTGTGGCGCCGTTTTTTTAAGTTTTTAGACGATCCCTTGGGAACCTAACATTTTTCCAGGATCCAGGTTTATATGTTGATATGTTACCGGGAGGTAATAAACTATATGAGTGCCAAATTTCATCTAAATCCGTTTAGCCGTTTTGTCGTGATTGAGTAACAAACACACAAGCTTTCAAACATACAAACTTTCGCATTTATAATATTAGTAGGATAGATAATTCCATTCCTGTTTAAGAAGACCCTCTAAAATAAAATTGACCATCTAAAATACAAGTACAAAAACTCAAAATACAAGTAGGTAATAAAGTATGCCAAGAGTGGTCAAAAGAGCCTGAGATTCTGCCAGGAAGATTACGCCACCTCTTCAGAAAAAACGTAAACTATGTTTGTCATGAGAAATATTAGACCAGATTCGAGTGACTAGTACATATAGGCCTTGAGATGTACCAAATAAACTTAATGCTTGGAGAAAAATTCGTTAGATTGCATCGTTAAATACTTTATCTGGAAACCAGTGTATGATTCCTATGGATTTGACGAGCCCTATGGATGAGTGGTTAGGGTGCTTGCCTTAACGCTCTGTTCTAGGGTCCCCGGGTTCGATTCCCGGCAGGGTCAACTTTGAAAAATGAACTTTTCAAAGTGGATCTGGAAAGTAGTGGCAGGGCACACTGCGTTTCGCAGTCATTTGGGCAGCCCGTCTGGCGGCAGTAACCACCCCCTTACAGGACCACCGTGAAATAACTGCACGTGTGCTGTTGTGTTTCGGTGAGTGAAGTAAGGGATGCCAGAGCCCATTTCCCTATCCCATATCCTTAATCCTATTGTAGTCGGCAGCGCACTTTCAGCAGCTTTGGCATTGCTTGTGTTATAGGCGACGGTAGCCACCTACCATCAAGTGGACCGTCAGCCTGTCTGCCGATCTTAAAAAAAAATTTCGAGTGGTAACTTCGGGAATAATATCAATTGAATAGAATGTTTTTTGGTGATAATAACGATTGAGTCGGGATGAACAAGGGAAAAAAGGGGGGGGGGGGGGAGTACGTCGGACTGTATTTATTACTTTGACAAGTTTCGACTAACTAATATGAATAATATCCGTGAAATAACTGCACGTGTGCTGTTGTGTTTCGGTGAGTGAAGTAAGGGATGCCAGAGCCCATTTCCCTATCCTCTCCTAATCTCTTATCCCTAATCCTATTGTAGTTGTAGTCGGCAGCGCAATACCGTCGCCTGTCTGCCAATCTTAACATTAAAAAGAAGTCAACTTGGATTTTTATCAATATTCGTTACAGTTACCATTTGTTATTAAAATATTAGGAGTTATATAATAATACATAAAGGGAAAAAGTATGAAAAATCATTTTCTAATCTTTTTATTACTGATTTTTTTTTGAAGCATTGACGAGCTTTGGTGTTATAAAAAAATGGAATATATTTTTTTTGTTCAGCATGCTCGAATAGCGTACACTATAAACTTTTTTAAATATTACATCAATAAGATTAAAACATAGAGGTGAAATATATAAATATCCATGTTCTTGCAATGAGGGACCCTTGTACATTCTAAGTTTGAATGAAATTGTCGACAGAGATATGAAAGTGTAAATACTCTATGTATAGAGGTGCTGTCGCTACGTTTCGTGCCCCTTCGCTTCTATTGTCTGAAATTAATTTTCCTGTTCCGCCCGATGCATCTTTTATGAGATAGTTGAACAAAAGTGAAAGAAAAAATACCTCGGCGGTTATTAAGGTGAAAATTAAATTTGCCGCGCGACGCCAATGGGTTTCTTGTTGGATTCGGGTAATTTTCCCACCTTTTGGTTTCATTTTGATTTTATTGTCAAATTCGTTACATAATAATATTAGCGACCCGCCCTTACTACTTACCTTCCTTGTACGAACTTCTACGAATGAGTGAAAATAACACATTTAGCGATTCCTTTTTATTTATAAAAGTAGATATTGCACATAGATTTATTTCAATTGATCGATTATTTAAGATTACTCTAGAAAAAATAATCTTAAATAATTGACCAAAGAATAATAATGAGCGGGCGAACTACGGCCTCAAACACGTTCCATACAAAATGTATGAGAAGAATGCTTTTAGCGTTCAATTTTGGTCAGGTAATACAAAAATATTACAGAAAAACGTGTAGTTACTAGTTTTTATCGTTCGTTTCGTTGGTTGCTAAAAACAATTGCTGTGTTACTCGTAAAACGGTTCGCTTTCTCTTGTATAATAATAGTTATGTAATTTTTATATATAACATTTACATTGATTGTTTTATTTTTTAATAAAAAAAAAAATATTTTATTTCACATTTATTTGCTTTACAAAAACTAAGAGTTCTTTTAGATTTTAAGTGACATGTAGTAGCAAATTTTGAAATAGACGAAAAGTCTTTGCCGTCATATAACTGCAGGATATAATTTAGTACATTGATAAGTATTTTATAAAGTACACATATCAGACCTGAAAATGGGAAATTCCCACTGAATAATTGAAATGATTGTTATTATTATACGGAAAAGTTTTGCATAGAAATTTTAATTTATATTTAAACGACTAAGTGCCAGTTGTTTTAACAAATGAAACGAAATCAAAGCGTAGCCTGTGTTTGAATTGTGAAAGAACTTTCTCGAATCGCGAGGGTCGTTTCAGAAACTTCGATCACAAGTTATACGGTATCTTGATAAAATTCTTTGTTATAAAATGTTAAAGGCCATTAGTTTTATTGGAAACGTTTTAATTTGTGATCGCTGCGTGGGGGCAGAGCGAGGAGCTGTGGGGGCACGGACAGACCCGTAGGCTGACCTCGCATGTGCGACTTATATTATACTACTGAGCTACACACGGCTTTCTTTCTTAGCCGATGCTTACGTTATTAAATAAACCCTAAACAAAGTTTTTGACCAATGTGTGTTGCCATATGGCGCTGAAACGTGGTCTTTAATTATGGGCCTTGTAAGAAAGCTCATCGTCACTCAGCGAGCTATGGAGAGCGCTATGCTCGGGGTTAGACTGCGAGATCAAATCAGAAATGTGGAGATCATTAGAATGAAAGAAAGAAAGAAAGACTTTTATTCACTGCACGACAGACACATTATGTACAAGAACAGGACAGAAATTAACAAAAAACGTGCGAGTGTCCTCGCGGCAGCGAATCGGATACTGACTCAGCATTGTGCTGAGGTGCTGACAAACACCTACAGCGCTGATTTTCAGCCAGCACCGTATGTGACTCATTGGACACCATACAAACTTACTTTATGAATTAATATACATAACCCGCGGATTAGTAAGTTGAAGTGGTAGTGGATAGGACACATAGTACAGAGAGCTGACCATATTCAACACCTCTACCAAAACACAGGCAATTCTTGCTTGGAGGTCAGGGGACAATCAATTTAGAGTACGGCCCGTTGGATGAGTGGCAAGGGTGCTTGCCTAACGTTTCAGGGGCCCCGGGTTCGATTCCCGGCGGGGACAACTTTGGAAACTTTAACACTCTAAGCCCCATGCGGTCCGCCGGCGGGTCTAGTGCGGCACGCCACTTTAACTTTCGTCGGTGAGTGCTGCAGGCCGTAAGGGCGGCCGGCGTACCGTAACTTTCGCGCTATTTTTTGGCATAATATTCGTTATGATTTAAAACAACGGTCGACACTGTACGCCACGCCTTGTAAACAATCATTTGGCCGCCGGCCGGACGCGTGGCTTGCAACGGTCGTTTTTTCGCGCGCTATAAGTGATATTCACTGTGTGCGTTTAGTTTTGATCATCATGTCGGACTCCGAGGACGATCCTGAATACTAGCCGTCTTCAGATGAATACTCAGACACGGCAAGCAGTGTAAGTTCGTCAACCAGTAGTGATGAATCGGCATCTACTCCTAATCAACACCAGCATCCACATCCTAGCGTCTGTTCTGAATGCTTCGCTAACGTTCACAAAGTCATTATTTAGGCAATAACTTTTTATTCTCTATTAGTTTTTATGCTAATAAACCAAGTTTCTTTTTATTACCAATGCATTTTATTACTTATGTTAATTCCCAATAAATTCCAGAAATTTTAAGATAGAACTACCTATGCATTTTTTTTAAATTGTGGAGTTTGAAGTAAAGTCTTCATCTGGTAACATATTTTTTCTGTAACAGCAGGCCACGAATTATTAAAAATAAATGAAAATGCGAGGTCGTAGCGGACCGCATGGCTTGCTAACACAAACTATCAGTGAGCCTGCCAGCCGCCCGTACGGGCTGCTGCACTCGTTCCGCTATTTTAACTATGGCCTGTGCGGATTGGTAAAGGTGCGGACGCCGGCAGCCCGTACCGCCTGCTGGTCTTGAAACTTCTATATGTAGCTGGGGCTGAGAGTGTTAATATAATTTTCAAAATTGACTCTGGTTTGGATTTGAAAAGTATTGGTAGGGCACACTGCGTTTCGCAGTCTTTTGGGCAGCCCAAAAGACTGCGAAACGCAGCGTGAAATAACAGCATATACGTGCTGTTGTGTTTCGGTGAGTGAGTAAGGGATGCCAGAGCCCATTTCCCTATCCACTCCAAATCCCTTATCCTTAATCCTACTGCAGTCGGCAGCGCACTTGCAGCAGTTTTGGCGTTGCTTGTGTTATAGGTGACGGTAGCCACCTACCATCAAGCGGACCGTCAGCCTGTCTGTCGACCTTAACATTAAAAAAAATGTAGACGAGATTGTCAATTGTCAGTTGCAGGATCAGTAAGGCTACTGATCCTGCAACTGTAATGTTATGTAGGTACCCCGAATAGTAACTAAAATATTTATTTACAAAAATAGCAATAGTACCAGCCTTTTTAGGAGTGAACTAAAACAACTCCAGTATCGGTTACAGAATATGATTTTAGAATTTTATTAATATATAAAATAGACATATAAATAAATTTGCTTCTGTTCGACGTGAGAGATAAAAATAATAATAGATTTAGTTACCGATTCACCTCAAACCACAACTTGCAACCTCCGACGGTACAAAGTGTTTTAACGTGTACAATTCGGTGTGCGTAACCACAAAAAAGAGGCGAGCTTAGCACATGGTAAATTCTTGAGAGTTCCGTGTAACACCTTAAATGGCTAATTTGATATGTAAAGCAGTTTCTTGAGCGTGTATCCAGTTTAGAACGAGTTTGTTGAGGTTCCAACAAGCTGCTTTCATTTAAAACTTTTCTGAATAATAAACACTTGTTTTTGAGACTTTAACAGTATGTGTTGGTTTACGGTGAGTGAGTAAAGATGTCAGCGCATAGTCAAGAGTAGGATTGAGCACTTATCCCCACGTATCCCTTATTTTTTACCACATTTCCTTATTATCCCTTATACGTAGAGTACTTGCATCTCTCATGGTATAACACGTGTTTCTGTACCATTGGAGTCTGGAGCCCTATGTCATAAAATGTTCATAAATATAATATATTTTTTTTAAGTTAAGGTCGGCAGACAGGCAGACGGTCCACTTGATGGTAGGTGGCTACCGTCGCCTATAACGCAAGCAACGCCGAAGCTGCTGCAAGTGCGCTGCCGACTGCAGTAGGTTTAAGGATAAGGGATTAGGAGTGGATAGGGATGAATTTTCTTTTATTATTTTTGGTAGTTGTCAATCCGATGGTCAATTTGATGATAGGTGACTATCGAAGCCTAAGAAAATAAAAAACTTTCTTAAAATAGCTTACTTCTTACTATAATTCGTTAGATTAGAAAACAGGCAGATTTTGAGATTAGTTTAGATAGATAGGTTAGACATGACTACGAGTAGATATATGAACCTAGTAAAATAAATTAATAGTGGAAACATAAAGATGTGAATATTTAAACATTTTTGACACATAAATAGTCAAAGAATTATATATATAATTACAAACAAGAACTCTAAGCTTTTATTTTGCGTTTCAACTCGTATTTTAAAATAGTGGTAAATATCAAGTAGTGACTACAATTTATTTTATATTCCCGGTTCCCGGGTTCGATTCCCGGCAGGGTCAACTTTGAAAAAAATAATTTTTCAAATGTGTCTCTGGTCAGGATCTGGAAAGTAGTGGCAGGGCACACTGTGTTTCGCAGTCATTTGGGCAGCCCGACTGGAGGCAGTAACCACCCCCTTACCAAAGACCACCGTGAAACAACAGCACGTGTGCTGTTGTGTTTCGGTGAGTGAAGTAAGGGATGCCAGAGCCCATTTCCCTATCCCTTATCCTTAATCCTATTGTAGTCGGCAGCGCACTTGCAGCAGCTTTGGCGTTGCTTGTGTTATAGGCGACGGTAGCCACCTACCATCAAGTGGACCGTCAGCCTGTCTGCCGATCTTAAAAAAAAAAAATCGAAAACTTCGGGAATAATATCAATTGAATAGAATGTTTTTTGGTGATAATAACGATTGAGTCGGGATGAACAAGGGGAAAAAAGGGGGGGGGGGAGTACGTCGGACTGTATTTATTACTTTGACAAGTTTCGACTAACTAATATGAATAATATCCGCATAGAGTGATTAATTTACCAATCATATGTGTAACAGCTATTAAATCACATTTACTGGAACATTTAAATGGTTTTGACTAGTATTTCAGAAGTTCAAAGGACATAAACTAAATCTTATAAGTTATAACGAAGACAACTTAAACGAATTTGTAAGAAGATAATCTTACAACGAAGATGTGCGTCTCCAATACCTTACAAACATTCAGTACTGTAGAAAGCAAATAAGCCATATCATCCCTCCTTTTAAATCGTATATCAAAGATATCCTAGAGAAATTGTGGACTATCCTTCTCTTTGATATTGAATTATTTGACAAATAACCGTCGTAAGTTACCTGCTGGCCTTCTTCGCGGGAATTGTTCAACTGTATATACACATTGATTAAAAGATTTCTTGTTCGATACAAATTTTGATGATTTTGATAAAGAAATCCTCCTTATTCCGATAAAGAAGTAAGTATAATCCTTATAAATTATATTCTTATAAGTTCTGCTTATCAACGATTAGGCCAGACGGACGGCCCAAATTACGATTAGGTTTACAAAATCTTGATAATTGAAAAATAATAGTAGTAAATTTATTTATACAAACTAAAAATAATGTATAAGTTATTTAATGTGTCTGCACATTAAATAACTTATACACGTTGTGCTTATGTTACCGAAGTAAAAAAAAAAATATTTTTTCGAATTTTTGTATGTTTGTCTGTGCGTTTGTTCGCGGTAATTTCAGAAACAGCTTAACCGCTTTGAATGCGGTTTTCCCTGATGTATTATAGCAAGCTTCCCAAAACATTTAGTGTTTGTTTTATTCCAATCGGTTTACAAACAAAAAAGTTATGTAAATTAAAAAAATCTCATCCATATTTTTTTTGATAAAAATGCAATAAAATAACTCTTCGGTTGAATTGGCTGAAACTTTAGTTAACTATATATTATCATCTGTAAAACGATGATGATTGAAGTTTATATAAAGTTAAAAATGGTCATTTTATGTGATTTTGAAGGTCCAATTTAAGTTGACCTCATATCTATATGATCAGTCATATTATGTAGGGCTGGGGAACCTTCATATATAATAAAATCGTTCTTTGCCTAGTGTGCCTTTGTGCACGCTAATCTCAGAAACGGCTTAACCGATTTTCATGTGGTTTCCACTGATATATTGTAGCGAGCTTCCTGTAATATGCAGCGCATATTTCATTCCAATCTGTTTACATACAAAAAAGTTACGCATTATTCCGAATACAACGCGCACGAAGTCGCGGGCACAACTAGTAAACAATATAACAGTATATTGCAAATGTTGCTCTCGAATTTTTAAACATTCCATTTATTTTTTCTATAATTCTCCCATAAAAATTTCGGGGTTTAGGGGGAGCAGTAACGAATGGTTTTTATAATGGGTTTTGTGGCGCGGAGTGATTTAAATGATCAGAGTCGTTCGTAAGGCGAGTCAGGTGATGAGTGAATTCTTTATTTGCAATTGATTCTGAACGGAGACTTATATTGAAATTCCTTAGTTAGGGTGTGACAAGAATTCAGATTATTATTACTTTACATTACGTGGTTAGAATACGTGGAAATTAAATTCAAATCAAAATATTCAAATCTAACAATAATTTCATTCTGATTAAATACGAAAATGATTTTTTGGAAGGTTATTTCCTAACAAGTATAATCCCAATTTAAAACATATAGTCGTTATATCGGTAAGTAAGCTAAATGAAGATGTAACGTTATCTCGATTGTCGGGCTAGGTCGGGCTGGGGTCACTCGCTCCGAGCTGCATGACCTAAGACACATTCGATATTATCTTACAGATTCTATCTTCGCATTGTTTATTGTACAAAATAGACGAAATTTATCTTTCATAATACTATACAATACAATACAATTGTCTACAATATTTTTGTGTTCGATACTCATGTGGTTTTGATCAAATATAATTCATAGAATGAATTCTGGACGTCCTGTTACTGATTCTCGAGATTAAAATTTATAAAGATTCTATTTTAAAAAACATCAACAGCATCAAGCCAATTTCATAATTTCATAATTCAAAATTATGAATTCGAATTCTTAGTATTAATTACTCAAAATCATCTAATTTTTGCTTATATCATTCAATTATCATCGATACGGAATGTTGATTCTGGCGGTAAAAAATCCGAAATAATCATGCTCTTTCCACAATTGTATTTAATAAAATACCATATTTTATGGTGCAAGTTCAATGGTGAACTGGTATGATACTTCAGTAAATAAATCTCAAACCAGTTCAAACCTCTGACACAAAACACAAAACTCAAACACTGCTCCTCAACCAGTCCGTCCGACAACAGTAAACATCCTTTAACCATGAATAACAGCACTCGTGCTATTGTGTTTCAGTTTAGCTTTGGCTTTTATATTATTATATTTAAAAAAGTTTAGAAAAAGTAAGTATAATAGTTTCAAAAATATAAATGCCAATCATTACTTTTCCCTATTATTAGGCGCTATTGAGGCATTTTATTTTAGACCTTCATTACCATTCCTGTAGTATGTTTCAAGTTCCAATAATGTCTGCTTTAGTCTCGGAAGTGGCAGCTTTTGCGTTGTAAATCGCGCAAGAATGATCACAAATCATTAATTATTACAGTCTGATGCACTTAAAAGAGGCATTACGTGTTCTCGCTTTAGTTCTTTCGCAAACTTAGCTGTAATGAGTTTGTTTATATAAAATTTCATTAATAAACGAAAATTTAATAGGAGATTTAAAAAAAAGTGCGCTAAGGACATCGTATTGGATCAAATAGACCAGTTGTGTTGTGTAGTAAGAGACTTAAGAAGCAAGGAACTATAAGACGAAAGGGCCCTGGCATTCCTCACTTACCCACCGAAACACAACAGCATAAGTGACGTTATTACAAAGTCATCTCTGTAAGGGGGTGTTTACAAGACGGACTACAATGGTTTCATTGTCACTTGCTGACATGGTTGAAGCAGGTTCAATCCGGGTTTAGATTTTCGAGTGTTTCTGAATGAATTAGAAATAATAACCATTTGATCTTACGTTGAAGACTGTCCACTCCTAAAGCCTAAACTTCCTGATATTTCTGAGAAGCTCATGCCCAGCAGTAAAGATAGAACATAAACAAAGCTAAGGCTGAAAGGTAATCCTATAAATTAATTTCTTCTTTAATTAAACTTAACCATATGATGGTTGCTAATGATAACGCTTGATTAAAACCATAGTTAATCAAGCGTTGCAGTGAGCTGCTTACTAAAATTGATAGCAGCATCTCCTTTTGCGCAATTCTAACAACATTTTTTGCCATAAAACAAAACAAGTCGACTGGATGTGCATTATCGGTGATCCTCACGAGTATTACGGGCGTACAGTTAATGGAGTGTTTAGTGCTTATTAGTAACTTGAAACAATTCTATTTCTGAATTTTATGGATCAGCTTTATTAGTATTCATAAAGAAATAAAATTCATAAAGACAGCTTTCATTTAAAAATAAATGATCAGGACATTAAGGCAGATATGGATGTGGCGACAATTCTTTTCCAGTATTCCTGCTAACCTTACTCGGACACTAAACTCATCGTCAATTGCTGCTGAAAATCTACTTAAACAGAATGTAAAAGAGTGTGATACAGCGTTTGAATTTACATTTGTTGGCCCAGGTGACATTGTAAAATTCTTTAAGACAATTGTAATAAAAAAAACTGTAGATCTTTGGGGTAGGTCAGTGAAAACAGTGGCCTCTGTAATAACTATTATTGCACCTCATTTAGCAACTGTGATCAATTGCTGTGTTACATCTGGCGAATTTCCTAATCTAATGAAAATTAGTAGGGTTGTGCCTTTATTTAAGTCAAATGATGCAACTAATCCCGCTAATTATAGACCGATTTCAATACTTCCGACCCTTAGTAAAATTTTTGAAAAAATTATTTTGAGTCAATTGCTTCAACATTTCAATGATCATAATCTACTTTTTAATAAACAATTTGGTTTCACTAAGGGGCGTTCTACTACGGACGCAGGTGTTGAACTATTGAAAAACATATTTGAGGCATGGGAAAACTCGCAGGATGCTCTTGGTATTTTTTGCGATTTGTCCAAAGCCTTTGACTGTGTCCAGCACGACACTTTAATAAGGAAATTGTGCCACTATGGAATTAAGAATAAGGCTCTCGATCTTCTGACTTCTTATCTCAGCCATAGAATTCAGAAGGTTGATGTTAATGGTAGGAAATCTCTGGGTTCTCTAGTTAAAATGGGCGTCCCTCAAGGATCGATTCTCGGTCCGTTTTTATTCCTAGTTTATATTAATGATTTACCTCATTCTGTGAGTAAACACAATATTGTATTATTTGCTGATGACACATCATTAATATTTAAGGTTAAAAGGCAACTTGGGTGCTATAATGAGGTAAATTATGTACTTTCTAACGTAGTGCATTGGTTTAGTGTTAATAATCTCCTTTTAAATGCCACGAAAACTAAACTTGTTAAATTCAGTACCCCGAATGTTAAAAATATTGGAACGAATGTGATTTTGGGTAGTGAGAAATTGGAGCCCGTGGAATCGACAGTATTTTTAGGTATTACCGTAGATTCTAAATTACAATGGGCTCCACATATTGAGAAACTAAGTAAAAGACTTAGCTCTGTGGTTTATGCAGTTAAGCAGATTCGACGCCTAACGGATGTCGAAACAGCTAGGATTGTCTATTTTAGTTGCTTTCACAGTGTAATGAGTTATGGGATCCTTCTTTGGGGTGGCGCTGCGGACATAAATACTATTTTCATTTTACAAAAAAGGGCCATTAGAGCCATCTATCAACTAGATCCGCAGTCTTCCCTCAGAGAAAAGTTCAAAGAAATTAAGATTTTAACTGTTACATGTCAGTATATTTATGAAAATTTAATTTACGCGCATAAAAATATTAGTCAATTTAATAAAAAATGTGATGTACACAATATAGGCACTAGGTTTAAAAATAATTTAGAATTACATAAGACGCGACTCCACAAAATAAGTAATTCTTTTATGGGTCAGTGTATACGGTTTTATAATAAACTGCCTGAGATGATCAGAACCTTATCTATAAATAAATTTAAAGTTGTCATTAAAACCAAACTCCTCTCGAAAGGCTATTATAAGGTTACTGATTATTTAAGTGACAATGAAGCCTGGAATTAAAGCCTGGATTCGGAGCTCATACTATGCTTAGTATTGTATATTTACTTTAGGTATTAAGTGTATGATTATAATTATTGTAATTTTTTTATATTGTAAAGATGACAAAAAGAATAGTATCCTGAGTTTCTTTCGGGGTTTCTTCTCAGGATCGTCATCTTGGCTTTTTTTCCGAAACCCTGGTAAATTTAAATTTAAATTTAACTGGTAATTCGAAATGACGATCATAAGAGTTTCTTGGAGAAACTTAATTGATAAATAAATATTTTGATTTTTTGATTTGATTTTTGATTCTAAACATTAAAATCATGAAGTCTGAATATTTGCTACTCAATTAAAAATAAAAGGTTTTTTGATGAAACTTGAAAGACAGATAGATTAATTCAATTGAATTTCTCTAATACATAGACCTCGTAGCCATTCATATTTTTTTATTTAAAGTTTAAAATGAAAGTGTTCTATGATTCAGGTTCTATTTTTCATGCTCTATAAAAATAAAAATAACACTATAAATCTATGCTATCCACGCATTACATATGCGTGCGATTACATATCAATGAATTCCAAACATAATAACTTGAAGAGCGAAACCGAGCGAAAAAGAAAGAAAATCAATTATGGCAAATGAGCACATGTACAACTGGTGGTTCTCAATTCTCATTATGTATTTTTTATGTAAAGCTCATCAGACACGCTGGCGGTCTACTTGATTGTAGGTGGTTGCGGTCGTCTATAACAGAAGCAACGCTACAGGTGCTTAATCCATAGTAGGATTAAGAAGGAATAGGCAAATGGGTTCTGGTATCCCATACTAACTCCACAATAAACAATAACGCACATGCTGTTGTTTCACGGTGGCTTATAAGGGGGTGGTGACTTCAGCCAGACGGGCTGCCTAAATAACTGTGAAACACAATGTACCCTGCCACTACTTGCCTGATTCAGAGCAGAGCCAATTTTGAAGAGTTCATTTCTAAAGTTGGCCCTGCGGAGATGTGAACCGGGAACCTTTGAGACAGAGACCTTAAACACTCAACCGATGGGTTCGTCAAAATCTCTTAAATAAATATAGACTGACCTTGACTTTACGGATTAAATTTTACAACACAATATACTATATTATTATTGTTTTTATAAAAACTGGTTGCTTATAAATATTTTATGTTTTTTTTTAATGGCTTAAGTTTCTGTTTGAAAATCGAAAACAACTGACGGCATGCGAAACTGTCGTGTGACGTCACATATAACAAATTGAAATTATTTGGATAACTTGTATCAGGCTAATACGTATATTTTTATTTTCTTATTCATTATTTTCAGTTTAATTTCGTTTGCAATTCTGATATATACCCTTATTAATTTATTTATTCAATAATTACACGTACATGGTGGTCACATAGTACAGTAATCTAATTATAATTTTAAACGAGGCATGTTTCAAACGCAGCATCAACCTCTAATACGGCAATGGCCGCGTGCGATAACATTGGCAGATTAAACGCGCCCGATCCGTTCAATGCTGCGATTAATTAGCGCTTACACTCATTCTATGTGGAAGAAAAGATTAGACCATTTCTTACTAACAATGTTCTCTTAACTAATGTAACTTGTAATGGCCTTAGTTTTTTTTTTTTTTATCAAGACCTCCGGCCACCGAGAAACCGATTCACTTGATGTAATTAGCGAAGGGAATCACTGCTTCCATTCTAACTTATGTAGGCAAATGACTCTCGAAAGCATTTTCGTGTTTACTTAGTATCTTTGATTGTAAAAAATGGACGGAGCCAATATCTTTGATTATAAAAAAAATTTCGTTGGTGGTACACGTAATCAAAGAACGAGGAAATGAAGGAAAATCTGTCACCAAGTCCTTGGTCCTCCGGCGGCGAACATTACAACGGGCGCGTCACACACAGAGTGCTCCAGCACTCACCACTTCAATGATTACACTCGTGGAGCGGGAAGCGTGACTAAATAGATTAACTACAGGCCCTTTTTTTTATGTTATGTCGACAGACAGGCTGACGGTCCACTTGATGGTAGGTGGCTACCGTCGCCTATAACACAAGCAACGCTACAGGTGCTGCAAGTGCGCTTCCGACTACAGTAGGATTGGATAACGGATTAGGAGGGGATAAGGAAATGGGCTCTGGCACCCCTTACTCACTCACCGAACCGAAACACAACAGCACGTATATGCTGTTATTTCACGGTGGTCTTCTGTAAGGGGGTGGTCACTGCCGCCAGGCGGGCTGCCCAAATGACTGCGCAACGCAGTGTGCCCTACCACTACTTTTCAAATCCAGACCAGAGTCATTTTTTGAAAATTACATTAAAATTTCCAAAGTTGACCCCGCCGGGAATCGAACCCGGGGCCCCTGAGACGTTAGGCAAGCATCTTTGCCACTCATCCAACGGGCCGTCAGCCTGATTATATAAGCTAATGAAATAAATTCAAAAATCGCGGGTGAAGATCGGTGGGATGAGTCTTATGTTGTTGCGATGTTTTTCTTAAACTGACTGCGGTTTTTAAAGTGGCCTGCGGTGGCGACAGATATATGGATAGTTATATGGTTGGAGTGAGACAGTACACACCACAGCGAACTACTATCAATTAATTTGAATTGATAATTGGCGTTAACACTTATATTTGCAGCATCTGACCGCAGTAGCCACCTACTTACAGAATAACACAGCGACTAATAGACGCTAGAGCTTCTTTTACCACTCCCTTCTTGTCCCTTATCTTTTATCCTTTCATGGTAAGCAGCGAATTTGTATCTTTTCTAGTGTTGCTTGCTTCTTCAGGGAACCGTAGCCTACCATTAATCGGATCAGTTAGTGTATTGAAGTATATTATACAAACAGAGGTATACAATTTGTGATTATTTTTCCTGTCAAAACTTGCTTCATGACGAATCCAAAAAGGTTTTTGTATTAAATCATTCGCCGCCGGTCAGTCCCACAAAACCCCTAATTTTACAGTTCATTTAACAGTCTTATGGTGTATAGAGAATAGAGAAAGGCGCCTCGATAGATTCGCCATTAGATAGCCCGAATGGGGTTCCTCCCCGCTTATAAATTTCCCCTAATGTCCAAGGAAAACGAATAAAAATACGTTTGTGTACTATACATATATATTATATCCCAACTAATATTATAAATGCGGAAGAGAGTTTGTTTATTTGTAAGTACTATTGCCAAGTGATAGTCTAAAAATATAAAAAATTCAACGGCTAACATATCTTATACATAATAATATAATAAAATCGTAAAGGAGCCGTGTAAAAAAAAAAAAAAAAAAACAATTTGTAGACGCGTACTACGCATACGAAGTTGCAAGCTCAGCTAGTGGACAATAAGGATTGAATAAATTATTGCTCATATATTTTTATTAGGCGTTGATTTTTTATTTTCCAACGCTTTAGAAAGGCGAGCTCGGAAGTCGCCGGCAAAAGTTAGTAACTCTATAAAAAAAATTTGTTAAATGTATTTGGCTTTTTACTTAAACTTACGTAAGATATCTTTAAGTTTCACATTTCAGTAAATTTTCCCAGCTGCCAACGTTATTGGGATGGGGAGATTTCCTACAGAGTTACAACAATATGTACTTAGATGACATAAACGCTTATAACGCTATAGCGTTACCTACCTTCTGTTTGCAACTGAACAATGAAGGAAAAAATTTGTAGCTTTGCAATGTTGTCTGCACATTTATTACCTACTGTTACTGTACCCGTTGGATGAGTGGTTAGGGTGCTTGCCTTAATGCTCTGTTCTAAAGTTCCCGAGTTCGATTCCCGGCAGGGTCAATTTTTCAAATTTAGTTCTGGTCTGGATCTGGAAAGGGCACACTGTGTTTTCGCAGTCATTTGGGCAGCCCATCTGGCGGCAGTAACCACCCCCTTACATAAGACCACCGTGAAATAACAGCACGTGTGCTGTTGTGTTTCGGTGAGCGAGTAAGGGATGCCAGAGCCCATTTCCCTATCCACTCCTAATCCCTTATCCTTAATCTTACTGCAGCCGGCAGCGGTTTGGCGTTGCTTGTGTTATAGGCGACGGTAGCCACCTACTATCAAGTGGACCGTCAGCCTGTCTGCCGACCTTAACATTAAAAAAAACAACCTCAAACAGAGACCTACTAGTAGTGCTAGTGAAGAAGCAGCCGTCACCGACATCGCAGCTTCACATACCCCACACATAGTGCTAATACTCCTCTATAAAAGCATTCATAGTTAAAATTATGATCTTTTCATGGTAATGGCTTCCTACTACGTGTTTTTGCACAAACCCATATCAGGACGAAGGAAACCTTACAGTCACACTAACGCTCTTAAGAGTCGTCAATTCTCTTCCCAAACATACTCTATTGTAATATTCAATATTATTGAGAAGAGTTATTTTCTTAATTTTTTTACATTACATGCCTGTCACAAAAATGAAAAAATAAATAAATGTGAAAAGAAAATTATGACGCGAATTGAAGGTATAAAAGATAAAAATAAGAGAAATATTAAAAAGTCACATTTGAATGTAAATCACGTGTCGCCCCTGCAACCGAAGCGTGGAGCACAGACTGACAATAAATCGCTGAGCATCTATTTTATTAGAACTTATTGTTTCGGTATCGAAAAAGCACCTAATGCAAATTCATAGCTTCTACTTAAAACTAACTTTTCGTGCAATTTTTTTCTGATACGTTCATATCCTTATTATAAAACTTTCTTTGAATCTTGTACAGTTTATATTGTAAAGATGACAAAAAGAATAGTATCCTGAGTTTCTTTCGGGGTTTCTTCTCAGGATCGTCATCTTGGCTTTTTTTCCGAAACCCTGGTAAATTTAAATTTAACTGGTAATTCGAAATGACGATCATAAGAGTTTCTTGGAGAAACCTAATTGATAAATAAATATTTTGATTTTTTTTTTTTTTTTTTTATTTGAGTTCAATCCCAGTATTCCTTTTGCAAATTCTTGCCACATTAGTTGCGAACCTTAGATTTTGAGAGCACTTATTTAAAATTATCTGGATTTCAAATAAGTGTGTTACATTAATATTTTTTCCTTTGATTACAAGGTTGGACAGCTGACAGTGATATTGGTAGTTGTCTGTGAAGCGCTTCGTAAAGGTTTCAGCCGTCCCGTGTTCAACAATTCTGTGATGCGTAGTTGGCTTGTTCTGTGTAATATTGTCAATAGGCAACTCTCACTACTACTCTGAGTTCCGCCCCCGGCTTCGCCCGGGATGCAACTTTTATATATAAGAACATTCCCCGTTTAGCCCTCTTTCCATTAATGAAAACCGAATTAAAATCGGTCTACCCATTCACGCGTGATGCCGTGACCAAGGGAAATGGGGATTCATTTTTATATATAGAGATTTGGCTTCGGCTGATTGGCTCGTTGATTTTTGAGTAGGGATTCGGATCGCTCAAAAACGCTCATTTGATGGTAATATTTGTTTACTTCGTGTTATTTATTTTTCATAATCTTCAACTGCACTTTCACCATTACTAATTCAATCAAGTATATTATCTTGAAAAACTTGTTGAGATTCATTCTGTATAAATGAGAACGATAAAAAGAAATATTTTTTACTAGCGCATGGGGCGCGCGGTACTGGACACTCCTTATATATAATACTATTTATCGTAGCGTGATGTTATAGCCTATAGCCTTCCTCGATAAATGGACTATTCAAAACAAAAAGCATTTTTCAATTCCAACCAGTAGTTCCTGAGATTAGCGCGTTCAAACTAACAAACTCTTCAGTTTTATAATATTAAATATAGATAATAATTTTCCTTCTAAAAGGAATTCCCTTTCTTCAGTTTTATCACTGCTAAGTGGCCTACAATTTACAGGTGGCAACTGATTAATATCTCCAAAAAAATATACAAATGATCCGCCAAACGGTTCATCTTGCCTTGAAGAAAAAACTTTACCTAAACATAGATCAATTTTCCTTAAAAACTATATACAATCATACTCATTTCATCTATAAGTATAAATTTACTCCAATAAATTTCTTCTTGAAATTGAGCAAGCGAATGTAAACTGAGACCTTTGAATGTTTTATTTATTCCCAATAAAAGTTTAGAATGAATTGTTGAACCATTAATATTCACAGCAGCAATTGATAAGATGAGAGTCCCAATATTTGATTCAATCGAAAAGTTTAAAAGCTATTAGATTTTTTTTTTTAATTCGAATTCAAATTCAGAAAGTTTTTACCCGGTCAATGTAGTAATGAAATTATCTAGGTAATTATTCAGATTTATTTATTTTAAATGAGATAAAAAATGAGATCTACAATTTGACCTAAATTAAACTAACAATAATACTTGAAGGAAATTACAATTAAATAAAAATCAGTACACGAAAATATATGTGTAGGCTTTTATAAGAGGCTTTTAAGAAACGGAGTTCTCCTTTGGCACAGCATAATAAAGAGTACTAGCGTACTTTGGCATTAATAAAGAAATAGATAATGCGTTAATGAAGAATTCCGAATTAGTAGAAATGTATGCTAACACATTAAACAAATTGAACATAATTTTGATGCACCCGATGGAAGCTTTGGCGTTGCTTGCATTATAGGCGACGGTAGCCACCTACCATCTAGTTGGCCGTCAGCCTGTCTACCGATCTTAACATAAAAAAGCCATCTTTGTTCACTTCGGTCCCTTTGTGCAAACTGTATCCACTTTTCGCTTTTCACTGTATGTTTGAATACATATTTACAGAAAATATGCGTTAATTCCGGTCTTTAAAAAAAATTATCGAAAAAACAGATCGAGAATCGTCAATCATTACAAAAATAAGACAGTTGTTAAATGTACTGAACAACAGAGGGTGCCTGACCAAAAAAATCCAGCCTATTTTAACGAAACATTCTGTTTGCATTGATATTAACTCGTTAAGTTTCTAACAGATGGCGTTAGTAGTAACAGTCCAGTTGACAAATTTTAAATATATATATTTTTTGTTTATAAAATTATATTTTTACGGTAGATAACACATCTACACATGAATTTAAATTACTACGTTAAAGCCCGAACCTAAAGGTTTTTCAGTAAAGTGTACCACAAAAATGCACAGATTGTGGGATAGTGTGAGGGCGAGCGAAGCGAAAATGTTTTGTAATGCAATATATTTATTTTAAAAGTAGGAATCCAATTAATTTAATTTTTCAATTCATCGTTTCATATTTCATTAAAGAATGACAATGATTAAACAGTATCAAACAGCAACATCGTCTCAATAAATTTTAATAAAAACAAAATAATTGCGTGACAAACAACGATAACACCGGGTAACAACTTATTTAAGTTCCCAGAAATGGCATAAATCCTAAATTTCACCATAAAGCGGCACCCTATAAAGATATCCATGCGCGTCATCGGCTGGCTATCGGTGGATCTCACGTGGAATGAGGCAATTCAGACTTGGATTCGAATCCCGAGTCGTATCTAACGTTGAGATCTATTGCTTTGCTCCTTACGCTCATGGTAAGATAGGCTCTTTCAATACCTTAAAATACTTTCTGTTGTTACTGAAATTATTATTATGTATGCGTTTGAAGTAATTATGTAAAAATCTGGCATATAAGAAATGTGACGGCCCGTTGGATGAGTGGCAACGGTGCTTGCCTAACGTCTCAGGGGCCCCTGGTTCGATTCCCAGCGGGGTCAACTTTGGAAATATTAATGTAATTTTCAAAATTGATTCTGGTTTTTTTTTAATGTTATGTCGACAGACAGGCTGACGGTCCACTTGATGGTAGGTGGCTACCGTCATCTATAACACAAGCAACGCTACAAGTGCTGCAAGTGCGCTGCCGACTACAGTAGGATTAAGGATAAGGGATTAGGAGGGGATAAGGAAAATGGGCTCTGGCATCCCTTACTCACTCACCGAAACACAACAGCACGTATATGCTGTTATTTCACGGTGGTCTTCTGTAAGGGGGTTTGTATTTGAAAAGTAGTGATAGGGGAAAATGCGTTTCGCAGTCATTTGGGCAGCCCGCCTGGCGGCAGTAACCATCACCACCTTACAGAATACCACCGTGAAATAACAGCATATACGTGCTGTTGTGTTTCGGTGAGTGAGTAATGGATGCCAGAGCCCATTTCCTTACCCCCTCCTAATCCCTTATCCAATTAATGAGCTTAATGAGGATGATGCTGTGGAACGTCCCTTTCGGACAGGATCTTCGGTAAAAATAAGTGGTTTATGCAGATCTCGTCGACTTAATGGAACAAGATTTGGATTCGTTTATTCCGATTCCCTTTTGAAAAAAATCTGAGTCTCAGTTGTTGTACATATATCCAGTACACCTTCTCTTTTTCGATTCTCTCTCTAGAATAATCTCTGTCCGTGAGAAAACCTGTCAAAATCCCTCTCTCTTTTTGCTGCTCCATTCTCGTTCCAATATGTTCAAAATCCCGCCGGCCAATGTACATATGTAATTTAGATAAAAAGGTTACATTATAACAAGGAAACAAAATGTTTATAAAAAGCGAATGATGATGAACTTCACATAAAAAAAATAATACCACTTAATGCTAAGTTTATGATTTTTTTTAACATGATATTTCTAATAATTTATTTTTATTTCGACATAAAATATATTGTTTCAAATTATTTAAAAAAAAAACGCGGTTTTGAAACCACATCAAAAAACAGAATGATTCATATAGATTTTCTGATGCTTAAATCGTTCAAATATATGTATACCATAGTACCATAGTCATACCATAGAAATCCTGAATACTTTTATTACAAACATACTTACAATTCAGTTCGTAACAGTGATGAAAACAGCTTCATATCAAACACTTCTTAACTCTACATGAAAGATAATCACATTATTCGAAATTAATAAGGCAAGACACGTTATGCATTATAAACCTCAAATAAGATTAGAACGGGCTTAAGTATTAATTAAGCACATTAAAATTTTAACCTGGAAACCTTTTAAAGAAGAGATGATGAGAACAGAGAATTTTACAAAGATATACAATACAAAGCCCTATGTGTGCTGCTTTTATTTTACAGGGCTATATAAAAAAATAATAGTATAATGTAATCAATTTTATTTTTTTAAATTTATTAAAGATGGGTTTGCTCTTGGCCAGCATCTATCCATGTAGGAAGGATGAAGCCGACGATGGAGCGAGCTCACCCAGAAGATGACTATTCACTTATCAAAGCCCTAAATAATCTGGGAAGTGAGATTACTGATAATTTTTTAGGTTTTTAATATGTGTCATTTTGAAAATAAAACAAAAAACGATAAAAATGAGAGGTAATTTGGTGATTTTTTTCTATCGAGTAAATTTCATCGTATAAAATTTTCTTTTCCACATTTCACTTTTATTTATAATGTATTAATCTATATATAAATATTTTCTTATTTGGACTTTACAAACTTAGATAAAATTCAATTCTAGGATTAGTTATTTCTCTTTATACGCGCTCTTAAGCGAAGATGTTCCTCTCGACTGCAAGATGTAGCACATTTCACCCAATACTTTCATTTTATTTTTCCATTGTTCTCTAAGTCATCTTAAAAAAGCCTCCCCACACGTCAGGGCAGCAAACGAAGTTACGCGCCGACGAACCGCTAAGCCGACCCGAGCCCGCGCAATTGGCGGAATCTCTCTTTATTGGGGAAACAAACAAGCAACATGTATACAAATCAATTGTCTGGCTTGACGACTTAGCGAAAAAATGTTTGCCAAGCGTAAATCATAATATCATGTATGTGTAATCCTTTGGGTTCCGTTTTATTTTTTCACTGATTTTATTTAAGGAAAAGTTGTCAGACAGGCCGACGATCCAGATGATGGTAGGTGGCTACCTTCGCCTATAAGACAACAACCATAGTAGCAATAAGGGTAAGAGTAAGAAAACAAGTCCATTTCAGCAATGGACGACGTGATACTGGTACTCTAGCAGACAGAAATAGCCACTTAGACAAGATAAAGATAAAGATAAAGAAAACAACAATTGCCGTCGAAGTATTAACAGTAATTGTCCAATTTTTGTTCCTTTTCTGCTCTTAAAATATATTTACTTCCATATGCGAACCTACACGGATCTCTAAAAAAGGGAAAAGCAAATGTCAACTGAATAACAAAGTCCCTTAATTTGACGTTGCCGCACGTATGAGCAGACCCAATACATCATTATTGTCATCAACATGCTTTACCATTCATCTCGTGTACCTAACATGTAGGTAGACGGTGCGTTTACAGGTTACAAACGGGTAGAATGATTTTAGAAAAGCCTTCAGTTCAGTTTTTGCCTACTGGCCTAATTCGAAATTAGTAATGTCAATGATGGAAAAATTAATTTTCTTACAAGTGTATTTATAGATTATTTCAGAAGTTAAAAACAGAAGTTTTCTGGACTTTTTCAAGTTATTTCATCTGCGTTGAAAAAAATCTTTATCGCTACGACGACGGTGGCGCCAATTTCCCATTAGGAACCTAACATTTTTCCAGGATAAAAAGTATCTTTTATGTTAATCCAGCTAATAAACTATCTGTGTGCCAAATTTCATTTAAATCCGTTCAGTAGTTTTTACATGAATCCATCTTCACAAACTCTCGCATTTATAATTTTAGTAGGATTTACAAGCCCATAACTTTTGTGTATAGACTTGCAGCAATGATAAAACAAATGATAGGAAATAGGGAATAGTAGGACGAGCCCGTTGGATGAGTGGTTAGGGTGCTTGCGTTAACACTCTGTTCTAGGGTTCCCGGGTTCGACTCCCGGCAGGGTCAACTTTGAAAAATGAATTTTTCAAATTTGGCTCTCGTCTGGATTTGGAAAGTAGTGGCAGGGCACACTGCGTTTTCGCAGTCATTTGGGCAGCCCGTCTGGCGGCAGCAACCAACCCCTTACAGAAGACTACCGTGAAATAACAGCACGTGTGCTGTTGTGTTTCTGTGAGTGAGTAAGGGATGCCAGAGCCCATTTCCCTATCTCCTTTCCCTTCCTACTGTAGTCGGCAGCGCACTTGCAGCAGCTTTGACGTTTATTGTGTTATAGGCGACGGTAGCCGCCTACCATCAAGTGGACCGTGAGCCTGTCTGCCGATCTTAACATTAAAAATAAAAGAAAAAAAAATAGTAGGAGAGGACAAATTTGAAATAATGGCTCCTCTTACTTGTGCATAGGAACGACAAAACTCGTTTTGTTATTATAACGGTGTTTTCTGTAAGAGTATGGGTTCATGACTTTGCAACACTGTGCCACTCACATAAGTTTTTATACCATATCTCTTAGGCAACCGTGCATTTCCTTTAAGACAGATTATACAGCACATTTTATTTTATTCTAGTAACGTGTGTGACTTCAGAAAAGAAGTATTTAATATTACGTCTCATTGTTGAACAGTCTACAATGTCTCTACTATGTGAAGAACTACACTCCACTACTCCAGCCTACAGGGAATTGAAAGGAGATATGTTTTCGAAGATTAAGTTTCCCTTATTACGTTTTTTTTCGCAGCAAGTGTTTATTATTTCTAATCCATATAGGTTCCCTATCCCCCTCCTAATCCTTAATCCTACTGCAATCGGCAGCGCACTTGCAGCAGCTTTGGCGTTGCTTGTGTTATAGGCGACGGTAGTCACCTATCACACACACACACACACACACACACACACACACACACATATATATATATATATATAAAGTCTAAAAGTCTAAAAAGCTCAGAGGTGATGGCAGTCAAGCGTATAATGATAGGTAGGCAGGCAATCGAACAATTCAGGCTGCATAAATACTGTAACCCCTTCTCTGAACTGTTAGTAAAGCGGCTTCCCCTCGTCCACTTGAACTCAGTCTAAATATGAGATCGACTAATGAATTTCGAGTGTCGACTTTACTTAAAATATAGAACAGACTAATATTAACGGAGCACTCGTTGGAGGTAATAAATGTAAATGCTATAGGCGAGGAGTTAATTGCTCTCACCCTCCGTTCGAGATAAATATTTACATAGAGATCTGCACTTTGGTTTTAAAATCGGAATTTTATCGACAACATTAACAGTTGATTATTGACTATGACATTTTTGCAGTTCGATTATGAAAACAATCGACAGTGCGCTACGAGGTCTGAGGTCATAGTAAAAGAAGACCTATAGTCGAAACGTGACAAATCAGGCTATGTCGCTTAGTAGGAGCAATTTGTGTATGCTAACTAGGGCACTAACGGGGCACTGCCGCCTCAATAGGCACCTTAAAGTAATGGGGCTCACTAGTACGGGAGAGTGTCGCTTCTGCCATGAGGCAGAAGAAACACGAATGCATATCCTGTGCGAGTGTGGCCCCCTGATGCACAAGCGCAGTCACGTCGTAGGAAGCCACACGATGGCTTGTGAAGATGTGAAGAATGCCTCTATCAAAAAACTACTACAGTTCCATAACGTGGTAGGTATAGATAGAGAGCTTTAGTTCACGTGGCGATCACAATATTTCAGCAATGGACGACGTGATACTGGTACTCTAGCAGACAGAAATAGCCACTAAGACAAGATAAAGATAAAAGAAGACACGAAATAAAGCATACGTAGTGTATGAAACAAACAGCAACAAGCAGTTGTGCGCTTTGGATGTAAGTTGGGATGTCTAAAGGGATATAAGGTTAGTGTTCCCGGGTTCGATTCCCGGCAGAGATAACTTTGAAAAATTAACTTTTCAAATTTGGCTCTGGTCTGGATCAAAAAAGTAGTGGCAGGGCACACTGCTTTTCGCATTCATTTGGGCAGACCGTCTGGTGGCAGTAATCACCCCCTTACAGAAGACCACCGTAAAATAACAGCACGCGTGCTGTTGTGTTTCGGTGAGTGAGTAAGGGATGCCAGAGCTCATTTTCCTATCCAATTCCTTATCCTGTAGTCGGCAGCGCACTTACAGCAGCTTTGGCGTTGCTTGTGTTATAGGCGACGGTAGCCACCTACCATCAAGTGGACCGTCAGCCTCTCTGCCGATCTTAACATAAAAAAGTCAATTGTTGTTATTATTGTTCTTAAAGTGCCTCCCCATTATTAATGTTAAAAAATTATGCCTGTCCTGGGCCAAACATAATATATGTTCTATACCGAATATCCCAGTCTTCCAGGCAACGTCTTCCTATGATTTTTGACAATTTAATTTGACAATGAAACCAAACCCCTCCAGCTAAATAGTCTAAGATCCTACAGTAAAATTCTGCATCTATCTATTATTTGATCGAAATGTGATTTAGATTAAAGGTTACACTTGGGGTTATACTATACAACCCCTTATAGGGTAGCCTAGCAAAATCTTGCCGCAACTATCTTTACCAAAATTATTTTTCATAACGTCATTTGTTTGGAAACTATAAGAAGTACTATAAGAACCGTAAGAAAAGAGACCGATTTAATAACTGGAAAAAATAGGTTGCCCCCCCTTAGTCTGCCGTAACTACTGGGTTACCGTAACTTTCAGGTTTTAAAAAAGAAAAGAGACCGATCTACGGCATCTTCTTTTCTATGACACTTCATATAGGTTCCAAACAAATTAGTGCAATTGTTTAAAAAAAGGTATCAAAAATAATTATGGTAAAGATACTTGCGGCAAGATTTTGCTAGGCAACCCTGTGGCGTTGTAGGACCTCACGTGTAACCCTTTATTTAAATCACATTTAGATCAAATAACAGAATTTTATGGTGGGATCGTACACTAACAAAGCTAACAAAGTTTTCTTGTTTACATACACAGAGATTATAAAAATAAATTACAGTGATTGTGCGTAAATACGCAAAATAGAAATAATATACGTATATCTTCTTAATTTCCATACTTCCATCAATTACCAATTGAATCTGTTCATATCTGTTGTTGCGTAACTCATGCGCAATATATTTTGTTATGCGCTTTTTGACGGTCTGCAAAAATATCCAGGTCATACCAGTCATAAATGTTAGTTAAAAAATAATGTTGGTGCTTCAAGTAGCTTTTTAAAAACCTAATTCCTGTTAGAATTATAAATGTAAGACAATTTTCTACTTGAAAATTCTTCAAAGGGACATGTCTTAGGAAATTCCATTTTTTTTATTAGAGACGTTTCCCTATCGGTGGATGAATTAAATTTTGAATGTTTGACATTCTGTTGGTTGTACCAGCAGACGAATCTGTAAGTTTTGTCAAAGCTTTGTCGCGTGCCTTCAACAATCATACGTACGTAGAGTATCATTCGCTGTTCGCGTACTTTCTCTAGAGATCCGCTTCTTTGAAATCACAAAATCTTTGCTACTATTTCATTTGTATATCAATAAATATAATAAAGTGGTAAATGAGGCGTGTCTGTACACTTTTTTAAAACAATTTTGACACGTTGTACTTATGTAACAGAAGTAAAAAAAAATAGTTTTTAGAATTTTTGTCCGCATGTGCCATCGACGTAATATCCAAGTAGATGGCTAATACCTATATTTATTCACAATGCAAACTTTTCTGGCAACTAACTGAGGTGCGCGGGCGCGGGGTACTGAACGCCAATTGGTCCGATCAAGGTCACGACGAAATTCTATTAGTTGTTACTGCCCATAGTAACTTCTATTGGTCGAACATTACCGAGCGTGGAATTATATAATATCTATTTCTCTAATGGGTCGTCTGAATGCGTTCGCCCTGTACTAGAAGTCTAGTTGGATATACGTCGATGGCATTTGCTAATCTTAGAAAAGGCTTAACTTATTTGAATGAGGTTTTTACTGAAGTATTGTAGCAAGCTTCCCGTAACATTTAGCGTTTTATTCCAATTAGTTGACAAACAATAAAGTTAATGCAAATAATACCGCTATTTCTAGTACCACGCGTACGAAGTCGGAGGCACAGCTAGTTATAAATAATTTCTCAAGAAAGTAGGTATATTTGTAAATTTATAATAGTTGATGCGAATATATAATGGTAATGTTTTAGAAAGCATACAACCGGTCCAACAAAAATTGATTTCTTTTAGACTTTTGACGTTTTTTATTATTAAATAATGTAGAAAAATTAAAGATTTGTTGTTATTATTACTGTAATGTCGCTATTTTTAAATTCTCCTATGAAATACTTACATAAGATGAAAGATTGCCATGTAATAAATGTATTAAATGTTTCAGAGACGTTGATATAAATGTTTTCGATGAACTATTGAACATACATTATTACGGAACCCATCGCCGATGTATCCACGTCGTATTTTTCTGGTGAACTTATTCAAGAATTCTTTCCGCATGTTCGTAGGATGCAAGTAAAGGTAACAAACGCATTTTGATGTATAAAGAGCACCGTGAGTTACAGTCAAATCAAATCAAATTATTTGTATCAATTTTGTAAATTTCTTGTCTGAAAGGTGTCTGAACCCTATCTAAGTTCGTAATATCAAAACAAATTTTGTTTTGACTAAAGTGCGCGCTTATTTTGTTTTATAGGCTGATACCAAGTTTTTTTTAATAGATCTATTCGAACAACTGTCAAAAGTTCAAAATCCAGTTTAAATCTATTATTTCTTTATATAATTTACTAGCTGTGCCCGCGACTTCGTACGCGTGGTATTCGGTGGCTCTAGCATGAGTTTACGATACTACACTCGCTATCGAGAGCGTAAAACATTTATATGGAAAATTTACAATTTGACATTGACAGTTCACAATTTTCCATACAAAAGTTTTACGTTCTCGCTAGCGAGTGTAGTATCCTAAACTCATACTAGAGCCTCGGAATAACGCGTAACTTTTATTTTATTATATTATACGAAGAGTCTCCAACCTAAGCTAAACCCTTTTTTTTCCGAGGAGAAATCCATTTACAGATTTCCTACCGTTGGCTAGGCGGTAGGGGTATGTGGGAATCACCAGTGCTCCACGCTATGCTCTAGGTCATAGCGGCACTGGCACTACCCACTAAAACTCCCCGGTGTCTCCTTGCCCTTCGAGAGGGATGGACCGGGCTCTGCCGAGGCAACAGCTCCGATCCACCCCAGGGCAGCCTAGCCATTGCTGGCTAGACTAACTCCAATGGGGGATTGCTGCAATTAATTTCCAGGCATGCAAAGCCGCTAACAACAGGCAGCGTTACAAGAAATCGACATTTGTGTTATTTAATATATTTATGTTTAGATCGTCTTTGTTCCTTTTAAACCGCGATCTTCAATGAAACTTACTTATATCCCGACCGGTAAGTTAGACAAAAGGGGGAACAACGAGTTCCGCAGTTACCTTCGGCCTGAACACTTTGAATTGTTCAAACTTTACCAGTTTCGCGTTTCCTTTATCCGAAAGTGTTCGAAAGTGTTTCTAACATTTTTTTCCTTCCTTCGTGTGTGCTTTATGACGCGTGTGTTCTATCCAATATGATATTGGGAAACAATTTTCAGCCCCTGCAAAATACATAGGATAGGGGCGTTCTGGAAGTTAAAATTATTGAGAGATAATAATTAATTCTAGAATTCTAAGAATAGTGGTTAAAATAATCATTCTCTGTAACATTAAAAAAAACTTGTCAGGTAACATTAACTTGTCCAAGTCCACTTTTATTTCGTCGCCTATACCATGATATCATGAATATCAGCGCACTTGCTTGTGTTTATAAGCAACTTATCATCAAACAGAAATTAGCAGGCAGGTTGACGGTCTACGTGCTACCATGGCCTATTATTTGTGTTGTTTTTGACTTGATAAATAAACGATAAGAAATAAAAAGTGGTAGGGAAATGATCTTTGGCAGCCTAAAAAATCAGCTGTTATTTTAAGTTGATCTTTTCAGTAAGGGGATGGTTATGAGTTCTGCCACTACTAAAAAATTGTAAAAAACAATCTGTATTATAAATGAACAAGATGATTGAAACAATAGTCAAATTGACTGCTGGAATAAAAGTTAGGCAAGTTCGAATTTCACAGACTACGATTTATTTTTAAAATTTTAAATAAGAGATAGAAATTTGAATTATACATTTTATGTTTGTTATGCATTTGCGGTGGTTCAATTGCAGCGGTTAGTCAACAGCTCGACGTCTAATTTGCCACGGCGATGTCGTCGTGTAGGCGAAAGATAACGAAGTGCCTTGTTCTCGTATAGATTGTGTGCCGCAGACATGCACCCTACACCTTGATAACCTATTCAGTGATGCCTCTGTGAGGTCAAAATTAGTTCACAATTAAAACATATTTAGAAAATTATACTGAAATACTATCAGTACGAAAAACTTTTCTTGATTTAAATACTTATTGAAAGTTACTCTTTTTATGCAAAGGCCGATTGATGACAGGTGGCTATATAGTCGACTATATAGTGCTGCAAGTCCGCTGTCGATCTTAGTAGGATAAAGGGGAATAGAATAGGCTCTGGCCTGTATCAGTCACTCGTCAAAACGCAACAGCATAAGTGCCGTTATAACACAGTGGTCTTCTGTAAAAGAGACAGTATGCCCTCCAATTGTTAAAAGATCATTGTATTTTTTTCTTCTTTTTCCTTGTGAATTTGTACTGGAAAAGTTCATTAACATGACTACTTGCAGACCTGAGCAATTTTAGGGGATCACACTGCCACAGTAGGTCAGGCGTAAGGAAATTAAGGAATAGGAAGGGGTAGAATAGACATTAATATGTTTTTACGGTGGTCTGCTAGTTCATAACTGCCTACCCATCAAAATGTATATTGCTATCTCAGTTTGTACAACATATACAAATAACCATATTCTTTACAAAATTACTGACGAATCGTGATAAATCATTAAATAAGTGAGTAAACAAATTTAAATTTACAGTTAATCAATTAAATATATAATAAAAATTCAAAGAGTGTTCTGAATGAAAATAACAATTAATAAACATTAAACATATTAATAAGATGTGTATACATGTTATACATAACTATATTTAGTTATGCAATACATTATAATGCTAGTTTAATACACTAGATGGCGTTACAAGTAAGTGAGCTTTTTCATATTACTTAATTCACCATTTGCACTCTTATCGACTCTTTGGTCAAACCCCGGCGGTAAATCTGTGATATAATTGGCTCGCAATGACAGCGTTGATGCAAACCAATATAATAATAATAATAATAATAATAATATTGTATTATTGGTTTGCAAAACCTCCATTGTTATTATATATAAATTAGTTGACTCATGCAAGTAAATTAGTAAAGTGAGCAATAAGAAAAGAAAGAAAGATTGAATTAACCTTTATGTAACTACAATATGTATTAAGCATTAGTGAACCATTAAGTTTATACATTTTCAATAGTGCTTTATTTGACTAACAGATTGTCTCTTACAAAGTCAATACTTTTGCTCTAGATAACATCGATTTACTATACAAGTATAAAATAAACAAATAAATAATCTGTCAGCAGTTCCAAGTACCACCATCATTATGCCATCATATAATAACCATTACACGAGTTATAGTCTTATAATGAATGTTGGGAGTTTATTTATATTTATAAACAAACAGTTACATTATAATGAAATGGTGGGTAATGTCTTAAACACTTATTAGGGTTGTCTATGGTATACATCTATTGTCTATCGTATCATTTATTATATAGTTAAATAGATTGCATACAGCTTTCCCCAATTTATGTAGACGTATTTATTTTTTTAATTTCATTAAAATAAAATCAATTATTACTTTTTTTGAGTTTAAGTTATTTAAAAAATATGTTTTTAGTGTCACTTTAATATTTGTTTATGTGATATTTTTTTTATTTCTATGGGCAGCGTTTAATTATATTGGGAATTATAAGTACTGTGATGTTCTTTTACCATATTCATTATTAAAATTAGGTTTATTAATTATGACAATATTATTATATTTAAAACACTTAAATATAAACCCATGTAACATATTATTTTATCCTTATTACCAATGTTAGTTACCAAAAATTTTATTACAAAACTATTCAGGCCCTAGTTTTATCAAAAAGTAGTATTCAGTTCAACGGACTAGTGCACCGAAGATTTCCTCCGTTAAGTTTCTTCGCTGATGGCGTTTCTATGTAATCTACACTATTTAGCCAGCCCCTCAGATCCACTACGGGCGTGTCATGCGGGATTTGAATCAGGCAGCCTACACACTTGCGACTAAATGAGACAGAAGAGAATCAAAAGATGGGAAAAAATTGCTCATTTCTATCTGATTCAATTAAATACAGACATATTTAATTTTTAAGGCACAAAATAAACGTATCAGAGCGATGTTTAAATTTAACACAGGTTGTATGCCTTATTTAAAAAAATAGAAAAATATAATAATGGTATTTACATAACTTGTTGTAAATGACGTTGTCTTTGTAAAGATAAACCTTGTAAGATAACTTATAGACGTGTTTCAGAAAATAGTTAACGAGCTCATATCGGAGATACAAATAGACATCGACGTAATAGCCAACTAGACTTCTAGTACAGGGCGAACGCATTCAGACAACACATTAGAGAAATAGATATTATATAATTTCACGCCCGGTCATGTTCGACCAATAGAAGTTACTATGGGCAGTAACGACCAATAGAATTTCGTCGTGACCTTGATCGGGCCAATTGGCGTTCAGTACCCCGCGCCCGCGCACCTCAGTTAGTTGCCAGAAAAGTTTGCATTGTGAATAAATAGGTATTAGCCGTCTATTTAGATATTACGTCGATGCAAATAGATTATGCATTCGCAGAGGACACACAGCCCTGATTTACAAAGGTGTTTTTTATTTAACGCCAATTATACATAAGATTCTGAACACTTTTTTTGACATCGTTTTCATTGTGTTTTATTTAGGTACTTATTTTTATTATTACTAATTAAATATTTTATCAAATTATTACTATTACTTTTATCACTAGCTCTCAAATTTTACTAAAATACAAAATATTTCCTATAAGTAGGATAATGATTGTAATTAATTAGTATTTTTATTTTTAAAAACACAGTCTCGCAACACTTAATATTAAGCTAATATAATACAAGTATAATAGATAAGTATACTATGAATCCTTGTGCTAATAACGGACTTCTTATTAACTATGTAATATTTTTCAAATTTTTTCACTGTCTCCAGGGTAGAATGTAAAGAGCAAAATCTATTGTCAAAAAATAAAGTATACCTGGGCGACGACGACGTGGACTATAGCGACATCTCACAAAATTTTGAGGTAACAGTTGATTATCATCTATCGACTAAAAAAGCCTGATATAAAAACTTAAGTTACAACTTAAGGCGTGCCAACTTATCTTAAAACGCTTACATAAAAAAAAAATCAGTAGCGTTTAATCGCTCGGGAGTAATGTGACTAGTTCACTGTACCACATGGGATTTGAATAAGCTCTCACGTACAGTGTAAAGAGGAAAATCCGATATAGTTGCGTCGAACCGGCTGTTGTCTCCAAATGAAGTGTTGTTTTCAATTTTTTTGAACAATGAAATAAATTATACTGTGAAAGGACAGTAGTATATTAAGTTATTAGCTGTTGCACGCCACTTTGTCCGCGTCTCTTTATAAAATATTATTCGTGGTAAAGGGGGGAGATGGGGGGGGGGGTGAGTAGCCTATGTTACTCGCTGATAATGTAGCTTTTTATAGGTGAAAGAATTTTTAAAATCGGTCCAGTAGTTTTTGAATTTATTCATTACGAACATAAAAAATACATTTTTTTTATTATGAAATCGAGGTAGCGCTTGACCACTATCTCACCTGATGTGAGGTGCAGATGTGGCCGAAGGTGGACCACGCTTACCTAGTAAATGCCCATTTACCCTAGTTTTGAAGACCCCGAGGTTGTAGTTCTGTGGGAACACAGACGCAGGCAATGAGTTCCACTCCTTAGCAGTTCGAACAAGGAAGGTGGAACTGAAACGCTTTGTTCGTGATCGAGGTACATCGACCACGAAGGGATGAAACCCCTGCCCACGTCTAGTGGTCCGCAAGTGGAACGGTTCCGGTTGAATACATACATACATACATACAAATATTTTCTCTTTATAATATGTACTATAGTAAATATTAATACAGCATATAGTATGTAGGATATATAGTAAGCATAGATAAGCCTCCTATAGCTCACACAAACATTAATTTATTAATTAAAGAAACACATTTTATTGTCAGTCTATATTTGAATCAGGGAGACAGATATATTGATTACTGGTCCAAAAAGATTAAATATAATATATAATATTTATAGAGAGGGCATTGGGAAAATTTTCCTACAAAAATATTGATCCTGATCGCCGTAATCAGCATGGCCGTGGCGTAGTTAAATAGCCTTGTAGAGTTGGTGATGGACTGAGCGATTTTGTACCACGTGGTTCTAAATGTCACATTACGGATACTTTCGTCTTGTCCGATCTATACAGTTGAAAACCTTTGATTGGTACAAAAGAATTATGATCTCCATGGGGACCTGCAAATTAAATTTGTAAATTAATTTTTCGAAGCACAGACTTCAACATGTGAATGTCGATGAGTATCAGCTGCAAGACAACACAGATTTAGAGAGAAAATGAGATGCACTAAACCTTTTAAGTTAGTTTATGTAATATAAAAACTGCTGTGAACTGTGGAAATCCTAATAAAACACGCGAACAAAGTGTTTCCTCTTAGCAGTATTTAGCAAAAAAAAAAACGTTATTTTCGTCGCCTAATTTGACTTGTTAGAGTAAAAATACAGAGTAAAAAAGTATTAAAACTTACATAAAAATACAGAGCATAATAGACTATATTATTTTAAAAATTTTGAATCGAGCAGATTTATAGAAAAAAATTCTAATTTCGGAGAAAAAAATAATAGTAAATTAGTAGAAGCTTTCTTGTCACAGTAGGTAATAAAGATTTTTAGCGACAAGTACACAATAGTTTTTAAGCTCAAGTTCTTTACTAATGTTTTAATCGGCTACTTGGCTACTTTTATTTCATTTTTGTATTTTACACAATATTTAAGAAAAACGTTTCAATTTTAAATAATTATGGTTATCTTCGAGAAGCTACAACAACTCGTTGTGCAATATTGCACTTTAATTCATAGGTTATTTGGTTGCGCTCATTTTAGTAAGAATTGTGTACTGTCTGACGTTAGTCCTTGTCTTAGACTTATATAATTGCTATTCTTAGATAAAATTGCACTTTGAACTTTTGGCTAAAATAAAATTATTTAATAGTCCTAGACTAATAAGTCAAGAGCAAACCCATCTTTAATAAAAAAAAGACTAGATCGTAGTTACAAAATGTTTATTATGGGTATTATAAAAAAAAAACATATTTACTAGGGTTTCGGCAAAAATAGGCAAAGAAACCCCGAAAGAAATTCAGCATAAATCCTGTTGGACATCTTTAAAATAAAATATTATTTAACAATTACATGCATTCTTTACACATATTTTACACATATCTTAGTTATGTACATCTAAACATAATATCTAAACACAGCTAGAGTGCAGTAGAGCATTGCTTAAACCCAGACTTTATTATCGTTTAAATAAATCAGCGATTCTATAATAACCTTTCGAATAGACTTTGATTCTGATTACACTTAAAAATTTTTATGTATAGTTATTTCTGGAATTATTAAATTATTCCTGGAAGTTTATTATAAAATCAGATACATTGACTCATAAAAGAATTACTTATGGAAATGCGTTTTATGGGCAAATATATTATTTTTAAATCTAGTAACTATTGAATTTTTGAACATTACATTTTATTAAATTGAAGTTTTTAAATTCAATCGATTCTCAGCAGAAAAGCGTGTTTTATTTCATGTTATTAGATTTTTATTTTATTTTATCTAATTAGGATTCTTTTGAGTATTACGATGCACTAGACAATGATTAGAGCATTTTTTTAATCTTTTTATTTTGGGGGACTATTGTATTGTAAAAATATGCCACTGCCTTGTTTTGTTATCAATTGTTAAGTCGCGCAGACGTTATACACTGAAAAATATTAAATCGTCTAGACCGAATTGCTTATCTGAAAAATGATACGTCAAATGTTGAATAATAAATGTTAGGGCACGGTTACGCGGCACTTTAAAATTATTTCGATTTATCAACCCTTTCCATTGGACTGGGACTGGAATATGTGAGTACACTTCTGTGAAAAAGTCCTACACTTTATTAAGATTTTTAGTGTGTTTTTTTTTTAAATTTATTTTAATTTAATTTATTTAATTAGGATACTACCAGCGACCCGCCCTCAGTTTTTAAAAACTATTAAAACAGATCTTCCTCGCTTATAGCGCTTAATTTTATTGTGTTTGGCGATCTATAAAAAGTTATAATAAAAAATAAAATAAAAAAAAAAACTAAAGAAAATGAGAAAAAGGTTCTCAATAGAGAAATGTTATGTGTGATTTATTTATAGATCAATGCAGTTTTAATAAAAGAGATTATTTAAAAGTAGCATAGAAAATATTAAAATATTTTCATCCCATAAAATAATTTTTGTTGTCAATTGTACTAGTTTTTCGGCGGGCTGTAGTGGATGAAAAAATAAATGGAAGCACGCAGAAAGTTGAAATACGATCCGTGATCATTGCATCGCCCTTCCTAAACTTGCTATTTATGGGGGGATCAAAGGGAAGATTTACTTAAGATTTTTGTCATTATTTCACAGGGTGTTACACTTTACATGAATGTAATCAGGTTATTTATTTATGTTAAAACACACGCTGTAAATGTATGAAAAAGATGTTTTGTAATGTTTAATTAAAACACAAAGGAAGGTTACATGAAATGAGATAATTATTTCTTTTGTTTGGTTTCTATGTAATTAATTAAGCAGAGTCGCATTACTCATTAAAAATTTTTTTGAATGAAATAAAATATTTTAAAATAGGTATAAACAAAACATTTTGATTCTTATTTAGGATAAATACGTTTGTTACTCCTTAACGTAAAAACTAGTAAACCGATTTAGACAAAATTTTGTACACAGATAGTTTATTACCTGGATTAACATATAGAATATATTATAACACTTTTTATTCTGGATAAATGTTAGGTTCCTGAGGGATCGTCTAAAAATACAAAACAATCGGACCACCATCGCCAGGTCAAGCCGTAAAGGTATTATATTTTTTATACCTTTATGGCGTAACTCTTAAAAATTACCTCATTCAAAAATGTTTTAATGAAGATTCTTACATACTAGTAATATCTTTCATTATTTTTTTTAATATTATCACGCTGTAGTTGAAATAAAAGCGAAAAGTAAAGTTTTGTGCAGAGACCGTTGTAAGCGACACATCACTATTGTGTCGATGATCGATGTTATTGTTCGCCACTATTAGTTTGGATTGCATCCAGATTCGATTCAGAATCCTTTTTGTAGGCGATCGTGTGAGACGAATCGAAAAATGCGTCGCGGTGATTGATTCATTATGTATTTTATCGATTGTGTGCCCTCCCATCACTGTTGCGTATTACGGACATAAGCTTTTGAATGGACAATTCTAGGATGATAATATATTTCTTTAAGAACAACATGTATACCACATCGAATCATTAGGTATTGATTAAGTGGAACATGTTGATACTTTCCACGTGTTTCAAATAATATTAAATTCGAAAAAAAAAAGTTTAAATAACGATTTAGACTAGTGCAAATGACAATGCAAAGAGTTTGAATGGTGACAGAAAGTGGCATCTGGAAAACTTTCTTTTAACCAACTGTATTTGCAATTGGCCAATCTGCATTATTGGCATCATTGGCACAAATATTTACATATTATATTTGTGCCATTATTTTTTCACGCCGACGACGCTATCTCACAAAATCTTGAGATAACATCATCCATCGGCAATAAACAAGTACCTACAATTTAATAAATAGTTGTAAAAAACAAAATTTTATTCAAATCGTAAAGAGTCGTTACAGAGATACGCGAAATAAATTTATATATAAATCTATACTCATAATTACTATACATTAATGAAATCGTAAACGAGCTGTGCCTGTACATTAAGGCTTTTGTATATGCCAACAAGAGGTTTTCTCCGTGTAACTATACTTTACTGAGTGGATATAAATGTATAAAAAAAATATAAAATATGTTATTTATTGGACAATAAATTTTAATTTGAACGTTGGAAATAATTCTTATAATATTATTAATAGTAGAAAAAAAATCCCAAAGTAAAGCCTTTTTTGTTTGAATTTTTGTAACTACTTCTAAACGGCATTGAATTTCAGCATTTTTCTTTCGCATAAGTTTTTGACAAGATGTTTTTCACAAAGTGTACGATTGGCGAGTCAAAATAATGATTTATTAGGCTAAAATAACTATTATTTGTTTTCTGTACGCGGTTGGCGCAGGGAAACATCTCGCTCCGTCCAAAACCTCAAGGCCGTTGGCAGATACAGAAGCCTTAAGTATATTTAAAAAAAAATTGTATACGTTGTAGTTATGTTACTTAGGTCAAAACAATAGTTTTTAGAATGTTTGTCTGTTTGTCTGTATGTTTGTGCACTCTAATCTCAGAAACGGGTTAACCGATTTGAATACTGTTTTCATTGATGTATTGTAGCAAGCTTCCCGTAACATTTAGTGTTTGTTTCATTCCAATACCACGCGTACGAAGTTGCGGGCTCAGCTATAGTATATAAATAAAATATTAAAAGAAGCATCTTTCTACATAAATTAAAAAAAAAATTGTACGACGTTGTACTTATGTTACCGAGGTGAAAAAAATGTTTTTAGAATTCTTGTCTGTCTGTGCGTTTGTTCGCGCTAATCTCAGAAACGGCTTAACCGATTCGAATGAGGTTTTCACTAATGTATATTGTAGCAAGCTTCCTGTAACACAAACAAAAAAGTTACGCGCTATACCGAATACCACGCGTACGAAGTTTCTAGCTCAGCTTGTATATTTATAAAAATTGTTCGTTTAAAGTTATTAAATATTGTGAATTGTATTATTACTCTGATAAGCATTTGTTCTTGATAGAAAAGATAAGGTGGAATATAAGATAAAACAATTGAATTGAGTTTAGTAACAGAAATAATTATACAACATCACACATGCCAGACGAAATGTCCGCTTCACATATAAGTACCTATTATAGAGACATAATACGATTGTAATTGTCCGAAAATAAAAATAAAAACTCTGGATTCGAGAGAAGTCCAAGTATATTTGAAGCACCGAAGCACATCGAGATAATCCCAAGTTCGGTCAACACTCGACTTCAGTGCACCATTAACTGTTACAATTAATCTGCCTAATGAATGTTTGCACGGATGTGACCACTCCATTTGGCAAACTGTTGGCCAAACACTCAATATTTGCCATACACTCCATATCTAATGAAGCTCCCATTGTGTACAACCTTTGACATCGGTCACTTGTTTTAACTCGATTTGTATTACTTTCTCATTATGGTGGTGTGTATATTCGAAAAAGACGCAATTCATGCTTTTTCTTTTATATCATTTCAGTAGCTACGCCCGCGTTGAAAAGTGAAAAAATAACGCCTGACTAAATATTATGAGCAATGTAACGCCTAACATCTTTATTGCAGTTATAGCTTTGCCAGGCGTTAGTATTTCCTCGGGGACAGTATTTTTTTTTCTCGATGAAAGGTATACTCTATGTCCTTTCCAGTATTCCGGACAAAGTGTATGCAACATTTCATGATGATCGATTCAAAGGTTTAGGCGTGAAAAGGTATGACAGCGTGAAAAGGCGTGACAGACATACAGAGTTACTTTCAAATTTATAATATTATATTATATAATAATAAAATAAAATAAATTAAAGCATCTAAATAAGTAAAAAATGAATCGCAAAATGAATCGTTATTTTTTTTTGGAATTGGAAAAATTACCCGGAAACAAGCGTCCGAAACCGGGGACGGATCGATAGTCTGTAATCTCTATATATAAAAATGAATCCCTATTTCCCTTGGTCACGGCATCACCCGTGAGCGGGTAGACCGATTTTGATTCGGTTTTCACTAAAGGAAAGAGGGATAAACGGGGAATGTTTTAGGGTATATAAAAAATTGCACCACGGGCGAAGCCGGGGGCGGGCCGCTAGTCGATATATATAAAAATGAACCCTCTATTTCCCTTGGTCACGGCATCGCGCGTGAACGGGTAGATCGATTTTAATTCGGTTTTCACTAATAGAAAGAGGGATAAACGGGGAATGTTTTGTATATAAAAATTGCACCACGGGCGAAGCCGGGGGCGGGCCGCTAGTATACAATATATATAGCCATTAATATATATTTATAAACAATTTGGAAACCGCACATGGTATTACTCGTTCGTCTTTATACTCTCCAGTACTTATTCTTCCTCTAAGTTGCTGAGGTTTGGTGCGAGTGCCTCAACGGGCCGACCGGAGCGAGGGTCATCGTCAACAGATTCTCTTCCCAAACAAAATTTTTTGCACCAAATGAATACACGTTATCCAATCGTTCGTAGTTTTCCAAAGTCGTAAATCTAAAATCTTGGCCAGAAAACAATTAAAAGTTCATGTAAGTATTTATTGTCTTTTTAACATCTACAATTCTACATATATGTATCTCTGGCCAGAAACTTTTGGATTCTCCTAGTAACTATCACAACGTGACAGGATAGTGAACTGCTGACTGCTAGATAAATATAAAAGCAATTAAAGTAAGCATATTTCAATTTTCTTTCAACTTTTATAAGTTGCTATTCACAAAAAGTAAATTTTGTTATTATCTATTTATAAATGTTGTGTAAAACAAAGTTCATATTCCCTCTCGAGACGGCTTTCTTATGATTGTCTTAATTTATAAACTCATAACGACTGTATAAAAAGTCATTTGAAGTAATTTTTTCTTACATTTACACCTTGCATATTGATTCAATACAACATTACATAAATTTATATATATAAGCGCTCCATGACTTTAATACTTCGAGTGATTATCTAGTAGGGAATTAAAATGGTCGAAAATCTATTCTCTATTCTTTTTTTTTTCTTTTCAATAATTTATAAGAAAGTCGAAAACAAGATACCACCACGGCGATAGAAGAACATCCAAAACAGAAATCGTTCACTTGCTGTCAACAATGCATTGTAAAATTGTTAAAATTTGAGAGCCTCGTTGCGGGCGTATAAAAAAATCAGTTTCACTTACTTATATATTCAATTTTATTAACCGTTTAGTATAATATAAAACGTAATGCCGCGTTTAAATGTAATGAATCTTTGGTAGCCTTAGGTAATTATGCATAAGAGAAGGCGATCAGAGGCCTTCGAATGGAGGAACATCAGCAATCACTCAATGCTATCGGCTTCAGTCAGGTCAGTAGGCAGGTTGTTTGCATTGCTCTTATCGCAGCGTACTGCGTACTCTCCAAACACGAGCCCGTTCATACCGACACTTGTATCTAACGCAGAAAGTGGATGTGCTATCAAAAACTCTTTTTTTTATATTCTTCAGTTCTTACTGTCTATTTTATTTATATTTATGCAACAAACTCACATTTTTTCAGAGCATACTAGCATAGTGTTTACAGATGTGTCCTATGGACTACAATGTCTTGAGGGTTCAATGCAATGATACCTTCAGTGTCCTCTTAGAACTCCCACGCAAAAGGAATGCATCCATTGTGTGCAGGTTGAGGACGAGCTCCAAAGAGATTCCGAAGATGATTGCGGACGATATTGGACATTCATTGTGGAAGTCAGCGAACTTCCTGGTGATCATGGTATTATTATCATTCGATCAATATAGATTAACTATCAAAATCTATACATATTTAATAAATTCGTAAACGAGACGTGTCTAAAAAACAATTTGTGCGTGTTGTACTTGTGTTACCTAGGTCAAAAAATAGGTTTTAGATTTTTGTCTGTATGTATGTCTGTTTGCCTGTGTGTTTGTACACGGTAATCTCAGAAATGGCTTAACCGATTTGAATGCGGTTTTCACAGATGTATTGGAGCAAGCTTCCCATAACATTCAGTGTTTGTTTCAATCCAATAGGTTTACAAAGAAAAAAGTTATGCGCTACACAGAATACCACGCGTACGAGGTTGTGAGTTTAACTTTACTAATATTTTTAATGTAGCCAAGTTAACTGAAAGTAATGATTTTTAATTACTATATATATATATATATATATATATATATATATATATATATATATATATATATATATATATATATATATATATATATATATATATATATATATATATATATATATATATTTAAAAAATAGAAGCATTGCAAGCAAATGACGTTACTCCAGCTGTATGTTTAAGAAGAATTATACAACCAAATGATAACATACAACCAAAATGGTATGATTTGATTTTCTAAGACAGTATAGCGAAGTTTTCGGGCTCAAAACAATATCATCGGTAAAGATATTTGCAGTATGTAGGTACGATATTATTGCCACCTCAAGTGTTCCTAACTCTTAACATTGTCCAGCCAATACAGTCAAACAAAACAGAAAGCTCCCTCGAACCTGATTAATAGCATCCCAACAGTGCACAAAATGTACCGATATACTGACTGAACTAGATCCACGAATATTTAGAACGTGGAAGGATTCAGCCGGTGATTAATCGCTTTCGAACATAGGTTACACGGGGAAATCCGTCTAGAAGTGACCACGTTTGCATACACCATTTTTTGTATGCAAAATTTTATTACGACCGATTGAGTAGTTAAGGCGCGAAAGCATAGCACATTAAGAAAAGCAAAACATAATAATTATATTTTATTCAATGCAACTAGTTATAAAATAATTTACGTCGTCATGTGATGTTTACTTGAAAGAGAAAGAAGCTAAAAAAATGTAATAATTCATTAAATAATCCCATGATTGATTACTATCTCCTACTTAAACCGACATTTCTTTTAAACTATAATTTTAAAACAAGTGTTAGGTACACAGAGGTTTATTGAAGAGTGACTGATTTTGTATTAGCTGTGAAGCTGTTTTAAAGTTGAACTTTGGTCAGACAATATTCAAAGCACTGAAGAATAAAAGAGTTCATTAAATGTAATTCATTTACTTCAGTTTTCATTTATGTAGTTATTAAAAAAAATGTAATTTGAAAGAAATTTAAAAATGATATTGAAATCTAACATTGGTTTGTATATTATTAATTTAATTGTACGCCTGGGTAAAATGATCAAATAAAAAACTTTTCACCGAAGAAGGGTAAAACACATTAATTTATTTATTTATTTCATTAAAACATAAATCAGTTACAGAAAAAAATTGAAGTTATAATAAATTGAAAGAATAAAATACAAACACAAAATTTTGCATGCTCTTGTCGGATAGAACATACATTGTACTGTAACCGCTTTATTTTATATAAATTAAAATCCTGTATTTATTTATTTAAAAAATAGTTAAGGTCAGAGCAATGGAATTACTTACTTATTCACCAGAAGACAACAGCACAAGTGCAAGAATCCGGATCGGCTATCCATTTTATGACTGCAGAACGCGAGATGCCCTTCCACTTCCACATTGACATGATGGCCTAGTAATAACTAGAACTCTCCAACGCAAGTTCAAATCCTTGTCGGGCCTACAACTCCAGTGTTTAAGTTTTATTTGTTGGATTTGAAATAATAATAAAAAGTCTTCAAAGTTATAATGTTCGTTCGTTCTGGAGCAAGCTAATGTGGTGAATATAATACATATTACTTACCCCCCTGGCTCCGCACGGGAGCAATTATTATTATTATTGCAAATTATATACACAAAACTTGCTCGTTTATCGCTTTTCTATTAGTGAAAACCGAATCAAAATCCATTGGGTTTAGCGGAGAAGAGACATTGGCGAACAGTGACGTTATATTATATATTATATCTTATAATATAATATAACGTTAAACAATAAATATAGATAAATAAAAATATATCGACACTTACAATTTGGACAATTGAATTTGATTTTTCAGTCATTATTTATTGCAAAATGGAGATTATTTTTATACACTCATTGAATTCATTCATTATTGTAATTAGCGAACATCAAAGAAAAATTATTTCAATCTTTGGGTTCGTTGAACAGCAATAAAGTGAAATCGTAACGCTTAATAAGACGTCTGATTATACAATAAAAAAATAACAATTAATTTTTTTATATATTTTATATACAATTTCCGTACACAAAACGAAGAACCATAAAAGCAACACCCCGGTTATTTAATCCTGATCATTTATTAAACCAAGGAATCATCCTTGGTTCGTTCCTTGGAGATAGAAGAATGGATGGTACTGTCATTAGACTGACTGCCCAGTTAACCTGTTATTTGCAAGAACTCATCTTAACAGAAACAGTAATAGTTCAATTTATATTGTTGTCCTCGATATCTGTTATTATATGTAGGTACTTATATAAATATAAGAATTTACATATTATATTCTCTTATAGTTAATATCAGCATGTATTAGTTGAATAATAGTCTTCTCTATATATAAAAATGAATCCCCATTACCCTTGGTCACGGCATCACGCGTGAACGGGTATACCGATTTTAATTCGGTTTTCACTAATGGAAAGAGGGATAAACGGAGAATGTTTTAGTATATAAAAATTGCACCACGGGCGAAGCCGGGGGCGGGCCGCTAGTTAGGTATAATTATTAATTACATCAACGTTGCAGTGTGGCCAACATGTATTTTTTACTAGCTGAGCCCGCAACTTCGTACGCGTGGTATTCGTAAGTACACGTAACTTTTTTGTTTGTAAACCGATTAGAATGAAACAAACACTAAATGTTACGAGAGGCTTGCTACAATACATCAGTGAAAACCGTATTCAAATCGATTTAGCCGTTTCTGAAATTAGCGTGCATAAACGCACAGACAAACCTACAAAAATTAAAAAAACTATTTTTTACCTCGGTAACATAAGTACAACTTTTTTGAAAAAATATTTAATGTACAGACACGGCTCGTTTACGATTTTATTATATGTGTAGATTTGAACAAAGCTTACTTGCTTGAACAAACCATTGGTTCTAATCGACGTTATGTTGATAAGATTTCGTTTGAGAAAGAATGACGTAATTGAAGTATTGCTTGAATGAAACTTAAGCCGCGTCCACACATGTGTATAGATGTAGACGTAAGCGCTCGTACACAACACTGCACTGCACTCGCCACAAATTGAGTTACAAAACGATTCTTTCCCGGGCCGGACGGGAGCGCCTCTCAAACTTTCACAAAGGACGGTTCTCGCAAAAAATGTCATCGCCATTGCTGGCTCGGGATCTAAAAGCGCGTTGCTCGAAAATATTTTTCGTTTATAGAATACATTTGTGCAATGCCGTACGTATCGTTTTGAAAATTAAATTGTATTTCGCTTTCAGAGTTCTAAATCATAGATATAAATAATTTAACTAAATTAGTAGCTGCAAAAATAATATTTTGCAGTTTCAATTTTAATTAGCTGACGCTCACGGTTCCGCTATGCGATTTACTGATGATTTCAGAATCGTAACGTTGAGAAAAAAAGGGATGAAATTACTGCAATTACAGTAATTTTACAGCAGAGGTAAATTATCATTAAGGTTTTAACAATTGCGACATTTCTTAAGATCGTTTAACTTTAAACAAAGAATCTCTTAATAAAAATCAGAATATTTTCCTAATCTCTTGATAAGTTCAGAACTAGAGGTTCATAAATTAAAGTCACATAAAATCGTAAAAATAAGAGAAATAGGATTTCTACAAACTTTATACATAGATATTCTCTTCTATTTTTCTATTTAAATATCAATGTATGCGGTACTAAAATAAGTTAACAAACGATGAACAGCAACTATCAGATATCAGACTACGCTATAATATGCACTAAGGCATCTTATAGCGTAAGACGTTTTTGTGAAAAATGTGTGTAAATGAATTTGATTTTGTTCACATGTCACTTTCTATTGAATAATCGTGTATTTTATTAAATAAATTTTGTCAATTGAAGATTTATTTGAAAAGTGCAATGACAGAGGTTTTTGTGTCTGGTGATGTATAAATTAAAAACGGGACAAGTGTGAGTTGAACTCGCGTGAAGAGGGTTCCGTACGATGTTACCTATCCGCACAATATTGAGTGATTTAGCGTGTTATTTTAATATTATGGACTTCTTATAGGTTTTCCTATAATATATAAGTAGAAATCTAATTTCTGTATTATTTTTTTCAAAATTTTAGGTTCAGTAGTTTCGGAGATAGGGGGGGGGGGGGAATGGTCGGACAGACGGACACACGAGTGATCCTATAAGGGTTCCGTTTTTTTATTCGGACGTACGGAACCCTAAAAGTAGTAAAAGTGAATAAATTTATATGAAATATTAGAATTAACACTTTTTAGTGACTAGTACTATCCGCTCATTAAACTTAAGATTTTTCAATAATTAAAATATAATGTTTATTACTCGACTAACATTACATTGACATGAGAATGTTTAAAAGTTTGAGAACATCTGTATGGACAGTGGCAGCAGGTGACGTCAGCTCGTGTTCGTTACCGCGGTTCATTACGACTCGCCCTTAAGGGTGGGGGCGTATACGAATCATTGTTCTTACTGTGTTGCTAAAATACTAACATGAACGACATTCAAATAAAAAAGATTATTATTTAAAAGAAAATAAGTACAGTTTTTAAATTTCAAGCTACTGCCATAAAGAACACCATCAAATTTTTTACGGTAGTTAATTCAGAAAACGTAATAGACTCAGTTACTTTTCAAAAAAGGAAATGTGGATTTATAGGTATGAGACCACTAAAATTAAAAGCACTGGTGCGGTTCTTTTTCCGCTGAGTTATTCGTAAGGTAAGAACAAAAGAAAGAAAGAAAAGGCTAACGGTCCATTCGTTGGTAGGTAGCTACTGTCGCCTACCAGATCAGGTTAGAAGGAGATAGGAAAAAGGACTCTAGCATCCCATACACACTAACGAAATCACAATAGCGCAGTGCTGTTATTTTACTTTGGTCTGTAAGGCTATGGTTACTGCCGCCAGGCGGACTGCTAAACGCAGTGTGTCTTGCCATTACAAAATTTTGTTAGTTCTTTAGCAGAACTTGTATCGTTTCTTATCTTGCTAGTCGCTATGAAACAAGCAGATTTCTTCATTATATATTTTTTTTATTAGAATAAACCATTAATAAGTCCAATCTACACGAGAAATAGAAAACTCAAAGTGCACCAGTTACTTGGTCGAGATTGCAATTTCGACCAAGTAACTCGAGTTGGTAGCCCCAGGCTATCACTTTCTGTCACCACAGTAGATCTTCATCTGTTCTAAATGCAAGAGTCTCTTAGTGTGGACAGGCACAAAGTAACCAGCTGCGATATTATAAACTGTATGTTAGAGGGTGACAATGCAACTTGCACTGATTGGAGGGACGCGAATTACCGCATGTCCGACTGTCTGTGTTTGCTCCATTCTACAATGACAATCAAACCATTTGTAAGCCCCACGTAGGCCTTGCTTGATGCATCAAACATACATAAAATCAGATATAGCCAAAGAGGAAAAATATACATCGTGTACAATTTTCGTATTTTGCCAAATGTTATATCAAAGTAATTACTTTCATCGCTTTTGCTATTTAAATAATTAAAAAATTGTCTTTCAAACTGAGTAATTTGGACAAATAGTAGGAACTACTAGTAGCTACTATACGCGGCAGGAACAACGCCAGTAGAGCGATTCGGGTGTAGGTCGAGGCAAGACAAGACGAAAGTTATGTCTACTGTCCATGTTGTGCCCACCGCAGTAATAGTTGGAATTTCAACTCTCGAAGTAGTTGACGAGTCCCATTTACTTGGGACAAACAGTCCCGTTAGGTAGAGCCAACTTCGAGAAAGAGGTCAGTCGTCGAATCCAGCTCGGATGGGCACTGTTCGAGAAGTTCCGAGATATCATCTTGTCCAAAATTCCGCAGTGCTTCAAAACAAATGTATGTTGCCAGTGATGACATATGACACTAAAACGTGGTCTCTAATTTTGGGCCTCGTAAGAAATCTCAACGGCGGCGCTTAACGCTAATCTCTACTTACTAGTAGTAAAGGCTCGTAAAGGCGTATTACTCGTACTGCTCGTAAAGGCTATACTCGGAGTTACTACGGAGAGCAGACGATCGCTAGGGTCGGAAGGTTCTCGAGTGGATGCCAAGGACCGGCAAGCGCAGCATAGGATCCACAAGGTGGACAGTCGACCTGATAAGAGCCGCGGATTGACGGTGGATCCAGCCTGCTTCTGTTCGACCCTTTTGGAAAATTAGAGGGAAGCCAATGTCCAGCAGTGGGCGTCCTACAGCTGAGAGAATGATGATGACGATGATGATATTGACTATATAATAGCTTCCAAAGACAAAAAATCATAAATTATTATTGTATAACTCTACCTAACTCCTTTATGCAGCGGTTGTCAGATAACGCCTGAGATGGCTGGAATTTTTCCGACTTAGGTACTAGACATTTATCGATAAGAAAAAAGTCACAAATTTCATCAATATCTGTTCAATAGACTTTACCTCTGAGAGTAGGAATTATCCATTTTATTGTTTGTTACTCCAAAAATACGTTAATTTAACATTAGCGTTACATATTAGTAAGACAATAAAAATACAGAAAAGGGATTTTATACGTTTGTACTAAATTGCACCCAGTCTATGCCAGAGCGCGGCGGTTTTGTTAAAAATCAGTACACAGTATCAAGAAATGTCCCTCTTTTTTTCTGTCTGTATCTATGTATGCTCTAATCTGGATGGAAGTAGGATTTTATGGGCGTGGTTTATGTTTATAATTCGATAATATCTTATTTATATATTATATTTGCCTAAGAAAGCCGGCGCCCCACGCGTATGGCGCAGCTAGCATGGCCGGGTTAAGCCAGTGAGTAATGAAGATTGAATAAATGTTTTAACAAGTCATATATATAATTACAGACAGAAAAAAAGAAGTCCTAGTGCCGTTGATAAAGTTACTAGAAAGTGAGTTCCAAAGATTTCCCGAGTTGTGAATAAGTTTACCAGTTTCATTATCCCGTCGGCGAAAATGAAGGCTCAAATCGAATCGACTTTGAAACAAAACCGATATATCTTGAAAGTTGTCTCGGGCGAGTGCTTCCGAGTCATACACTCAGCTTAGCTAGTTTCACTTTAAAAGTGCTGCATTTACTACTTCGTGAACCGATTTTATGAAGCTATTTTCAGGCAATTTCTCTTGCAATCATTGTGATAATAAACTATATACGCCTATCAATGTAAACATACTAGTCGCATTTCGCATCACCTGTTTCCTATGTCTTATTCTCAGACTAGCTAAAGTAGGGTTCGTCCAGCTTAACGTCGTCCAGCGTTCGGCATTCGGCAAGAACCGGTAGTAGTGGGTGGGCAGGGTACACTGCGATTCGTAGTCATAAATTTAGCAGCTGGTCTGGCGGCAGTAACCACCCCTTTATAGAAGACTATTATTAAATAACTGCACATGTGTAGGTTTTTTAGGTGAGTTGGTAGTGCACTTGCAGCGTCTTTGGCGTTACATGTGTTAATAGGCGACGGTATCCACCTACCATCAAGCAGAGCATCGGCCTACCTGCCAACTTTAACATAAAATTCTTCCCCAAGAAAAAGGGGGTTACGTGCTATGCATATAGCCATATGAATGTGGTAATTGCACAAGCTATGTGGATGAGAATTACCGGATTTTGTCATAAATCCAGTAATTCTTTTTTTTAAAGGTCTGCAGGCAAGCTGACAGTTTACTGATGATAGGTGACAAGCAGCGTCATAGCTGTTGCAAGTGGACTGTGGGCTTTTGCATCCCTTACGCACTGACCGAGTGAGTTATATACGTAAGGCAGTGGCTACTGCCGTTAGACGACTGCCCTATTTATGACTGCGAAACACAGTCATTACTAACTTATTTTCTTAATATAACAAAATCCTTTAAGTCATTTCAGATTGTTTTGGTTTTATAAATAATTGTGACTTAAATATAAAGCTTGTCTTTCTGTATCGTTTATCGTATCACTGACCTTTCTGTATCTATGAAAGACTACATTTTTTTGTTATTAAGTACATAATTTTCAAACTTTACAGAGAAATAATCGGACAAGCATTTGATTTACAAATTTTAATGTCATGCATTGAAAACCATATTTATAACAAAATATGGTACATATATATTTTATTGTATACTTATATTAAACTCGTCGATAATGTAGGATTCCATTAAGTCAAAGCATTTTTTAAATTGTATGATATCTCAATGTCGCCTGTCGCCTTCGCCTTCGACTTGGGATGAATTTAGACATTCTCTTCCAGGACCTGTTACCGTAGAGGGTGTGATTTTTAAAGTTGTGCAGGATCGCGTCTATTTAGAACAAACGATCCAGATCGAAACAAATTTGACAAAGAGGTTAACAAAAATATCCGGCTGGATTGGGCTGCATTCGAGAAACTACGTCATCTGTTGTCTTCACCACTGCCGCAATGTCTGAAGACCAAGTTATATAATCAGTGCATCCTGCCAGTGACGTCTGGTGTCGAAACGTGGCCTCTCATGGCAGGATCAGAAATTCTGAAATTCGCCGAAGAACCAAGGTTGTCGAGATCGCTAGGAGAATTAAAGAAGTTAAAGTGGCAATGGGTTGGTCACGTCCTCGCAGATTGGATAGCCGATGGGGTAGAAAAGTTCTCGAATAGAGACGCCTGCGACCAGGTAGATAGTCAACCTGAAAGGCTTTGCGGGAAGCGGCTGGATGGCGAAGGACAGAAGACCGTGTGTGGTGGCGAGCCATGAGAGGTCTACATTCAGCAGTGGAGAGATGATGATGATATCTCCAAACTTACAAACTTTACTTCTTTATAATATTTATACAGATAGAAGAGAAAACAAAACTGAAGGTCTGTATTAAAATATTAAGTCTTTGGAAATATATTCTTATTTTCCCAGTCAAGAAATAGATTAATGCTATTAGTCGAAATCGGCTCATATTATTGGCAATAAAACAATTTTCTATATAAAATTCTCGTAAAATTGTCGACCTTTTTGCTAAAGAAATTATTCCGGCTGGTACTTTACTGCTGCGAATTTAAAATAACAAATTTTAGTCTGCATTAAGAAATTGCTGAAAATAACTGGGTGTTGAACAAGAAACAATGTTCAAAGGGAGAATCTATAGTATTATAGACTCTGTATAAAAGCCGACAGCAATGTTTGTCTAAGTGCTCAGAGGAATTTTACTTAAGCTAGTTTGTTTTATATATAATTATATAATAATGAAATATAATGAAAAAATATTTCAGAGCAAAATATTTATTTGTAATGACAACAATACAGATATAAAAAACTAATTTATATGAAAATATACAAATTTAATTACAACTAAAATATAGAGTCGACATCATGAGTTAACAAAAATATCACATAACCCATACACGAACAAGTAGGACAAAGAACATTTTGTTTCAAGAGGCATAGGGCGCGAAAGTTATGGACCTTCTTTCAAACTCAATCTTCCCACATTTACATAGGCGTCGATGATGGACTGTAGAACTAACAAAATTATTCAAAGTAGTCCTTCGAGTTTTTATGGGCCCCGTAAAAAGTGTAAAGGTCGCGAAAACTGGAATATTTTACACGAAAACCGAAGATTTAAAAGATTACGACAGAGAAACAGGAATCGTATGAATAACGACAAATTCTTTTTACTTTCTTGTTCAGGATAAATCTTTCCTTTGCTATTTTTAGTACAATAAAATTTATTTCTAGGAATTTTACTTGACTGTAATAAAAAGACTTAATACTTAATGAGGCTAAATCGAGGCTTTTGATAAATTAGTTATCATTGCAACAAGACTTTTTAGGGAAAATTAAGGAATTTATATTAATATTTAGAGCGAAAATATCGGATCCCTTATTAAAATTTGCTCGTTAACCGATTCACTTTTTGGGTTATCAATAAAAATAATTTCAATCAGTTGGAGAAAAAACAACTAAAGATTATTAGATAAGATTTAAAATTAAACTGTTATTATATTTGTCATAAAATAAATTGTCATGGTGAACACAAAATTTTACGTGATTTTAAAAATCTGTCCAGTGTAAAAGATGTTTTAAAGGACATTATCTTTATTAGATTGACAAAAAAATAAACTGTTGCCCCACACCCTCGAAATACGCCAACAAAATACTGACAGGGCGAATGTTGAAAGAAAATTATCGTGCATATACATCCACCCTCGAATCAGCGGGAGACTCTTGTGTCTGGACACATCAGTGGGGGGCACTACACCTCGAGAACTCATTAAGGGGGAGACAATTACGTTGACAATAATGTACCTGTTGTTATTGCCGGCTTGTCCCTACTTTAATACTGAGCATTTGTCTCTAGGTCTTACGGATCCATTTGTCTGATGGAATTTCTAGTAGTCCCGTTAATTTGCGTCCCAAGCTAACAGAGATTTATTGTTTTATCCTCTTCAATATCTTCAGGCGGTCATAATTTTTGGTATTTAGCTCCGAAGTAGAGCAGCAAGATGTTTTTCCGAGATTTTTTATTATGCTTAAGTATATTATATCTTAACCAGGCATTTACACAGCTTAAACTGTGCCTAGTAGAACAAATGTTCAGATGCAAAAACAGAGTCAATTTCGGGTAGGCTCTGCCTACTACAAATTGATTTGTTCCAGAAATGTTTCGAAGATTGGAATAGAACAATAATTATTATTCATATTGATCAGTCATCATTTTTTTAATGTTAAGATCGGCAGACAGTCTGACGGTCCACTTGATGGTAGGTGGCTACCGTCGCCGGTAACGCCACAGCTGCTGCAAGTGCGCTGCTGACTACAGTAGGATTAAGGATAAGACATTAGAAGTGGCTAGGGAAATGGGCTCTGGCATCCCTTACTCACAACAGCACACGTCTACACATGGTCACGGTGGTCTTTTATAAGACCATCGTGACCATGTGTAGAAAACGATACATACCAAATATGTAGGCAGCTTAATTTAGGAAAAGCAATAAAACTCCAGATATCTACCATTAATAAATTACATTAATTCGCGCTTAACGACAATTAAGCTAAAAGATGAATGTAAATTTCTATTTGAACGACCCTCGATACTGCCTTCGACAAATCATTAGGAGGCGCTTCATTCTCTCATTAGCGATTTGTCTCAGAGAGAAACGCCTCTAATCTGCTCCAGTGCCACTTGTGATGGAATTGTGGGATGGTCACTTCGCCAAACGCTCATAATAAAATATGTAGGAAAAATCTAATATTCAATGGTTAGTAACTTCTGATATATTGTGTCGCTGTTAACACTAATATAATTATTTATACATATTATAGCCCGCAACTTCGTACGCGTGGTATTCGGTATAGCTCGTAACTTTTTTGTTTGCAAACCGATTGGAATAAAACAAACACTAAATGTTACGCTTGCTACAATACATCAGTAAAAACGATATTCAAATCGGTTAAGCCGTTTTTGAGATTAGCGTGCACAAACAGACAAAAATTCTAAAAACTATTTTTTAGTTCGGTAACATAAGTATTTTTTGAAAAAATATTTAATTTACAGACACGACTCGTTTACGATATTATTATATGTATTGATTGTTTTAAAAAGCAGACAATTTGAAATCGTTATTTCGGTCTGAAATCTTTGAGTCAAATAGAAAAATTGTACGTAAGTACTAAAATTTAAGTCGAACTGAATCAAAGGAAGTTTTAAGTAAATTGAGATGGCGTCACGTTCTAGGGTCATGCATGACCCACTTTTTGACACAAGATCCGCCACTCGTTGGCGAACCTTACTTTCAGTATAGGTACAAAGTTGGTAAAAAGAGCTCCAAGCCGAAGCCGACGACAAGACGGTTCCCGTGTGATTACCGGCCGTCCGTCGGACGTCATTCACACTCCATGTTACTTCATTCCCCTTCCGAACTTGCAATATTTAAATTGTAGTGGATATTATTGAAAGTGTTGATACATTTTTCAAATTTCTTCATAATATTTGTTAAATATTTGAATTCGATTTATTGCTTCTAGTGTTCGCACACTCGTTGAAATTACATATAATTAATATACTATAAAGCTCAAATACCACTCACTTATCATTGACATTTTTGTTTTGATATGAAGGGGTCACCGGGGGATTCCCCCTTGTAGCGGGTCGGAGAGGGGATCCCCCAAAACCCCCCAGGAAAATCCGAGATGTCGAGGATGTTGACCTGGTAAAAAGTTGGCGACGGGATCTCGGAAACTATGAACCTGAGAGGGACCCGGTTTGCGGAATGTCATAGAGGGTCACCGGGGGTCTCCACACCGCGACCCCCCCCTCTCCCCCCCATACGATTTTTTTACGCTCCATACAACCGTCCGGATCTTCGAATCCCCGCAGCTCCGAAACGGTGAGAGTCATGGCGGCGGTCACTTTGGGGGATAACATTGGCTCCCGGATATCCGTCGTCCAGGACCCTCGCCCTCCCCCCATCTGGCCCCCTTCGGACCCCCCCCATACAAAATCACACTCTGTTATGGATCTTTTGTTTTTGGAGGAGGGCGGTCGACCCGCCGCGGAGGGTCTCGACGCCGGGGGGGCGAACGACGAGGAGGGGGGAGGCGGGGGGGCAGGGGAGCGCGCAGCGCGACCCTCCCCCCCGGCTCCCCCTCCGAGGAAGTTCGCGACCCCGGCGTCGAGGGCCGGAGCGGCGGCAAACGTCATCGGAGGGTTGCGGAATTACGTCCCTTTTGAATTTTTCGCCCTTCGTCACCGCCCTCCGGACCCCCCGTCCCCTCCGCCCCCCCCCGCAATCGGAACTCGCAAGCGGTTCGACCGAAACACCCCGTGTTTGGGCTCGTTCGAACGGGCTCGCCGGATGGATTCCGATGGCTCCGACGGAATTTGGATTTAGCTCACTCGACCTCCCCTCCACCTCCCCCTTCGTACGAAACCAAACCTCAGAGGGTCCCTTCACCTATGAAGAGACGGCGGTCGATCCGTCGCGGAGGGCAACGAGGCCGGCGAGCGCGAAAGACGAGGAGGGGGGAGGCGGGGGGGCAGGGGAGCGCGCAGCGCGACCCTCCCTCCCCGGCCCCCCCTCCGAGGATTGAGCGCGCTGCCGGCCGAGCGGCCCGCAGCGGCGGCAAGGGGTATGTCGGAGCGACGAAAAGAGAAAATTTTGACACCCCCTCGAACCCCCCCCGTAGTAACTCGGAAACGGCGCGACGCAGCCGGGTCGTGTTTGGGGTCGTAGGAGACGTCTCGGGAAGAGGAATTTTTTGGTCGCGACAAAATTTCAAAATTCGCATTTTTGGACTTTTTTGAAAATATCTCGGGATCGGTGCGTCGCAGACCCCCCGTGTTGGTACTCATTTGATAGGTCTCGGGGAGACGGATTTTTTGCAATAGACCAAATTTCACAATTTGACAGTTGTGGTCTACTCAATAGACCGTCGATAACCGTGGCAGGCAGACCCCCCGTGTTAGGTATCATTTAAAAGGTCTCGACGAGGACAATCCATTGACACCATCCCCCCCCTCCCCCCCCTCTCCCCCCGCCCACCCCCGAAACGGCACGAAATACAAAACATATATCCAATTCCTTACCAAAACAATTCAAAAGACCCAATACTTTACCAAAACAATTCTAAAGACCCAATACCACTCCAGAACCGGTCGAGGGGCTATCCCCCCGCGGGCTGCTTGCAGCCCGCGGCAACGAGCACAATCTAGTTATAAACTATAAAGCCGAAATACCACTGACATACCTATTCATTAAGTTCTCCGGGAAGGAGTCACCTGGGGATTCCCCTTTGTGGCGGATCGTGGTCTACGGATAAAGTTGTCGAGAAATTAATTCAAAGACCTCGGTACACCTCCCTGGTAAAAAGTCGGCGACGGGATCTCGGAAGGTGCGAGAGCTAGAAAGTGGAAATTTGCGGAACGTCATAGAGGGTCATCGGGGGTTACCAAATCGAGTCTCATCCCCATCCCGTCCATACATTTTTTTTACACTCCATACAAATTTTTTGGATTTTTCAAAGCGGGATATCTCCAAAAGTGGTGAGGATAGAGAGGCGGTCTCTTCGGCGGACCGTCATAGTTCCTCGAGGTCCAACGGCCTGGACCTTCACTCTCCCCCCACCTGCCCCCCTTCACCCCCCCTCCATACGAAATTGCCACTTTTGGCCAAAGGGATGGGGATACCCGCTAAACGGTCGGAGCTATCCCGGCGGTCTCTATGGCGGGTTTCCATCCCTCCGTGGGATGCTTCCTTGGGCCTATCTTGGTTTTCCGGTTTCTCCCCCCTTCATCCCGCCTCCATACAAAATTTTATTTTTTTGGAACGGCTGCCATTTTACCAAGAAGCAGTCGACCAGGGGTGGTCGTTTCTATCCCACGTTATAGGGGGTGACGTCACGAGTTCCTCTGACCACCTGGTCCCTCGGTATACCGACCTGGTATAAATTCGGTGGGAGGTCCTCGGAAACTACGAGTCGCAGAGGGGCGCGGTTTACGGAATGTCATAGAGGGTCATCGGGGGTCACCAAATTTTCCCCCATCCTCATCCCGCCCGTACATTTTTTTTACACTCCATACAACTTTTTCGAAATTTCCAATCCACTTAAATCCCAAACGGTGCGACCCATCCCGGCAATCGCTTCGGAGGATAGGGACCGCTCCCCGAGCCCCATCGGCAGGGACCCTTATCCTCCCACTATCCCCATCCCTTCACCCCCCCCTCCATACAAAATTACCACCTTTTCAGAAAGGGATGGGGATATCCGCCAAACGGTAGGAGGTATCCCGACGGTCTCTATGGCGGGATTCCATCCCTCCGTGAAATGGTTCCTCGGGGCTATCCCGCTTTTCCGGTTTCTCCCCCCTTCATCCCACCTCCATACAAATTTTTAGTTTCTTTTTGGAACGGCTACCTTTTCACCCGGAAGGAGTCGCCGGAGGAATCCCCATTGTAGCGGATCGGAGAGGGGGTGGCTCACTGAGTACCAGGACAGTACCAAAGGTTGAGGATCGCGACCTGGTAAAAATTCGGCGACGGGATCTCGGAAACTGTAAATCGCAGAGGAGCGGGGTTTGCGGGATGTCATAGAGGACCATCGGGGGTCACCACGTCGCGACCCCCCCACTCCCCCTCCCCTTCGGACCCCCTCCATACGAAATCCCACTATGTTAGGGATCTTTCGCCCTTAAGAGACGGCGGTCGACGCGTGGCCCGGAGCGGCGTTGAGGGTCTGCCGGGGCGCCGAAAAAGTAAAAATTTTGATCCCCCCCTCGAACCCCCCGGCCGTATCTCGGAAACGGCGCGCCGCAGCCGGGTCGCGTTTGGGGTCGTCGGAGACGTCTCGGGGAAACGAATTTTTTGGTCGCGACAAAATTTTGAAATTCGCATTTTTGGACTTTTTCTAAAATATCTCGGGAGCGGTGCGTCGCGGACCACCCGTGTTGGTACTCATTTGAGAGGTCTCGGGGAGACGGATTTTTTGCAATAGACCAAATATCACAATTTGACATTTGCGGTCTACTCGGTAGACCGTCGGTAACCGTGGCGGGCAGACCCCCCATGTTGGGTATCATTTGAACGGTCTCGACGAGGACATTCCATTTACACCATCCCCCTTCCCCTCCCCCCTCTCTCCCACCCCCGAAACGTCACGAAATACAATACTTATATCCAAATCCTTACCAAAACAATTCTAAAGACCAACACCCAAACCAAAACAATTTAAAAGACACAAAACCAATCCAGAACCAATCGAGGGGCTCCCCCCCCCGCGGGCTGCTTGCAGTCCGCGGCCGCACGCAAAAACTAGTTAACAACTATAAAGCCGAAATACCACTGACATACCTATTCATTAAGTTCTCCGGGAAGGAGTCACCTGGGGATTCCCCTTTGTGGCGGATCGTGGTCTACGGATAAAGTTGTCGAGAAATTAATTCAAAGACCTCGGTACACCTCCCTGGTAAAAAGTCGGCGACGGGATCTCGGAAGGTGTGAGAGCTAGAAAGTGGAAATTTGCGAAACGTCATAGAGGGTCATCGGGGGTTACCAAATCGATTCTCATCCCCATCCCGTTCATACATTTTTTTTATACTCCATACGAATTTTTTGGATTTTTCAAAGCGGGATATCTCCGAAAGTGTCGAGGATAGGGATGCGATCTCTTCGGCGGACGATCATAGTTCCTCGAGGTCCAACGGCCTGGACCTTCACCCTCCCCCCAACTGTCCCCCTTCACCCCCCCTCCATACGAAATTACCACTTTTGCCGAAAGGGATGGGGATACCCGCTAAACGGTAGGAGCCATCCCGGCGGTCTCTATGGCGGGTTTCCATCCTACCGTGAGGTGCTTCCTGGGGGTCAACCAGGTTTTCGGATTTCCCCCCCCTTCATCCCCCCTCCATACAACGTGGTCTTTTTTTGGAACAGCTACCTTTTAGCCCGGAAGGAGTCCACCCGGGCCAGACTCTTGCACCTCGTTGGAGAGAGGATGAGTTTCCGCATTTCAGGAAGGCATCGAACCCTCGGTGTACCGACCTGGTATGAAGTCGGCGAGAGGTCCTCGGAAACCGTGAGGGATAGAAGGATGACGTTTACGGAATGTCATAGAGGGTCATCGGGGGTTACCAAATCGAGTCTCATCCCCATCCCGTTCATACATTTTTTTTACACTCCATACAAATTTTTTGGATTTTTCAAAGCGGGATACCTCCACAACGGTCGAGGATAGGGAGGCGGTCTCTTCGGCGGACGACCATCGCTCCTCGAGGTCCAACGGCCTGGACCTTCACCCTCCCCCCACCTGTCCCAATTCTCTCCCCTTCCATACGAAATTACCACTTTCGGCCAAAGGGATGGGGATACCGGCTAAACGGTCGGAGCTATCCTGGCGGTCTCTATGCCGGGCTTCCATCCCTCCGTGGGATGCTTCCTCGGGGCTATCCCGCTTTTCCGGTTTCTCCCCCCTTCATCCCGCTTCCATACAATTTTTTTATTTTCTGGAACGGCAGCCATTTTACCAGGAAGCAGTCGACTCGGGGTGGTCGTTTCCATCCCACGTTGTAGGGGGTGACGTCACGTGTTCCTCAGACGACCTGAACCCTCGGTACACCGACCTGGTATAGAGTCGGTGAGAGGTCCTCTGAAACTACGAGTCGCAGAGGGGCGGGGTTTACGGAATGTCATAGAGGGCCATCGGGGGTCACCAAATTGTCGCCCATCCTCATCCCGCCCGTACATTTTTTTTACACTCCATACAACCTTTTCGAAATTTCCAATCCACTTAAATCCCAAACGGTGCGACCTATCCCTGCGATCGCTTCGGAGGATAGGGATCGCTCCCCGAGCTCCACCGGCCGGGACCGTCACCCTCCCCCCACCTGCCCTCCTTCACCCCCCCTCCATACAAAATTACCACTTTTTCAGAAAGGGATGAGGATATCCACCAAACGGTAGGAGGTATCCCGACGGTCTCTATGGCGGGATTCCATCCCTCCGTGAAATGGTTCCTCGGGGCTATCCCGCTTTTCCAGATTATCCCCCCTTCATCCCACCTCCATACAAATTTTTAGTTTTTTTTGGAACGGCTACCTTTTCACCCGGAAGGAGTCACCGGAAGAATCCCCATTGTAGCGGATCGGAGAGGTGGTGGCTCACTGAGTACCAGGACAGTACCAAAGGTTGAGGATCGCGACCTGGTAAAAATTCGGCGACGGGATCTCGGAAACTGTAAATGGCAGAGGAGCGGGGTTTGCGGGATGTCATAGAGGACCATCGGGGGTCACCACGTCGCGACCCCCCACTCCCCCCCCTTCGGACCCCCTCCATACGAAATCCCACTATGTTAGGGATCTTTCACCCTTAAGAGACGGCGGTCGACGCGTCGCGGAGGGCCACGAGGTCGGGGTGCGCGAAAGACGAGGAGGGGGGAGCCGCGGGGGGAAAGGGGAGCGCGCAGCGCGACCCTCCCCCCCGGCCCTCCCTCCGAGGATTTCGCGCACCCCGACCTCGTGGCCCGAAGCGGCGCTGAGGGTCTGCCGGGGCGCCGAAAAAGTAAAAATTTTGATCCCCCCCTCGAACCCCCCGGCCGTATCTCGGAAACGGCGCGCCGCAGCCGGGTCGCGTTTGGGGTCGTCGGAGACGTCTCGGCGAGACGAATTTTTTGGTCGCGACAAAATTTCGAAATTCGCATTTTTGAACTTTTTCGAAAATATCTCGGGAGCGGTGCGTCGCGGACCACCCGTGTTGGTACTCATTTGAGAGGTCTCGGGGAGACGGATTTTTTGCAATAGACCAAATATCACAATTTGACATTTGCGGTCTACTCGGTAGACCGTCGGTGACCGTGGAAGGCAGACCCCCCGTGTTGGGTATCATTTGAAAGGTCTCGACGAGAACAATCCATTTACACCATCCCCCTCCCCCCCTCACCCCCCGCCCACCTCCGAAGAGTCACGAAATACAATACTTATATCCAAATCCTTACCAAAACAATTCATAAGACCCAAAGCCATACCATACCTAAACAATTTAGAAGAGCATTTCCAATACCACTCCAGAACCGGTCGAGGGGCTCCCCCCCCGCGGGCTGCTTGCAGTCCGCGGCCGCACGCAAAAACTAGTTAATTAACAACTATAAAGCCGAAATACCACTGACTTAACTACTCATTCATAAAGTTCTCCGGGAAGGAGTCACCTGGGGATTCCCCTTTGTGGCGGATCGTGGTCTACGGATAAAGTTGTCGAGAAATTAATTCAAAGACCTCGGTACACCGTCCTGGTAAAAAGTCGGCGACGGGATCTCGGAAGGTAGAAGAGCTGGAAAGTGGAAATTTGCGGAACGTCATAGAGGGTCACCGGGGGTTACCAAATCGCGACTCATCCCTATCCCGTCCATACATTTTTTTTACACTCCATACAACTTCTTCGATGGCGGATATCTCCGAAAGTGTCGAGGATAGGGAGGCGGTCTCTTCGGCGGACGGTCATCGTTCCTCGAGGTCCAACGGCCTAGACCTTCATCCTCCCCCCACCTGCCCCCCTTCACCCCCCCTCCATACGAAATTGCCGCTTTTGGCCAAAGGGATGGGGATACCCGCTAAACGGTCGGAGCTATCCCGGCGGTCTCTATGGCGGGTTTCCATCGCTCCGTGGGATGCTTCCTCGGGGCTATCCCGGTTTTCCGGTTTCTTCCCCCTTCATCCCGCCTCCATACAACGCGGTCTTTTTTTGGAACAGCCACCTTTTCGCCCGGAAGGAGTCCACCCGGGTCAGACTCTTGCACCTCGTCGGAGAGAGGATGAGTTTCCGCATTTCAGGAAGGAATCGAACCCTCGGTGTACCGACCTGGTAAAAAGTCGGCGACGGGATCTCGGAAGGTATTAGAGCTAGGAAAGGGGGGTTTACGGAATGTCATAGAGGGTCATTGGGGGTTACCAAATTGAGTCTCATCCCCATCCCGTTCATACATTTTTTTTACACTCCATACAAATTTTTTGGATTTTTCAAAGCGGGATATCTCCAAAAGTGGTGAGGATAGAGAGGCGGTCTCTTCGGCGGACCGTCATAGTTCCTCGAGGTCCAACGGCCTGGGCCTTCATCCTCCCCCCACCTGCCCCCCTTCACCCCCCCTCCATACTAAATTACCACTTTCGGCCAAAGGGATGGGGATACCGGCTAAACGGTGGGAGCCATCCCGACCGTCTCTATGGCGGGCTTCCATCCCTCCGTAATATGCTTCCTCGGGGCTATCCCGCTTTTCCGGTTTCTCCCCCCTTCATCCCACCTCCATACAAATTTTTATTTTTTTGTAACGGCTGCCATTTTACCAAGAAGCAGTCGACTTGGGGCGGTACTTTCTATCCCTTGATACAGGGGGTGACGTCACGAGTTCCTCTGACGACCTGAACCCTCGGTACACCGACCTGGTATAGAGTCGGTGAGAGGTTCTCTGAAACTACGAGTCGCAGAGGGGCGGGGTTTACGGAATGTCATAGAGGGCCATCGGGGGTCACCAAATTGTCGCCCATCCTCATCCCGCCCGTACATTTTTTTTACACTCCATACAACCTTTTCGAAATTTCCAATCCACTTAAATCCCAAACGGTGCGTCCTATCCCGGCGATCGCTTCGGAGGATAGGGATCGCTCCCCCAGCCTCACCGGCCGGGACCATCACCCTCCCCCCACCTGCCCCCCTTCACCCCCCCTCCATACAAAATTACCACTTTTTCAGAAAGGGATGAGGATATCCGCCAAACGGTAGGAGGTATCCCGGCGGTCCCTATGGCGGGCTTCCATCCCTCCGTGAGATGCTTCCTCGGGGCTATCCCGCTTTTCCGGTTTCTCCCCCCTTCATCCCGCCTCCATACAAATTTTTAGTTTTTTTTGGAACGGCTACCTTTTCACCCGGAAGGAGTCGCCGGCGGAATCCCCATTGTAGCGGATCAGAAATGGGGTGGCTCACTGAGTACCAGAACAGTACCAAAGGTTGAGGATCGCGACCTGGTAAAAATTCGGCGACGAGATATCGGAAACTATAAATCGCAGAGGGGCGGGGTTTGCGGAATGTCATAGAGGACCATCGGGGGTCACCACCTCGCGACCCCCCACTCCCCCCCCCCCCCCATCGGACCCCCTCCATACGAAATCCCACTATGTTAGGGATCTTTCGCCCTTAAGAGACGGCGGTCGACGCGTCTGCGCGCTCCCCTTCCCCCCACGGCTCCCCCCTCCTCGTCTTTCGCGCACCCCGACCTCGTGGCCCGGAGCGGCGCTGAGGGTCTGCCGGGGCGCCGAAAAAGTAAAAATTTTGATCTCCCCCTCGAACCCCCCGGCCGTATCTCGGAAACGGCGCGCCGCAGCCGGGTCGCGTTTGGGGTCGTCGGAGACGTCTCGGCGAGACGAATTTTTTGGTCGAGACAAAATTTCGAAATTCCCATTTTTGGACTTTTTCGAAAATATCTCGGGAGCGGTGCGTCGCGGACCACCCGTGTCGGTACTCATTTGAGAGGTCTCGGGGAGACGGATTTTTTGCAATAGACCAAATATCACAATTTGACATTTGCGGTCTACTCGGTAGAGAGTCGGTAACCGTGGCAGGCAGACCCCCCGTGTTGGGTATCATTTGAAAGGTCTCGACGAGGACAATCCATTTACACCATCCCCCTTCACCCTCTCCCCCCCGCTCACCCCCGAAACGTCACGAAATACAAAACATATATCCAAATCCTTACCAAACCAATTAAAAGACCCAATACCACACCAAAACATTTAAAAGATCAATTGGAATACCGTTGCAACACCACTCGAGGGGCTCCCCCCCCGCGGGCTGCTTGCAGTCCGCGGCCGCACGCAAAAACTAGTTAACAACTATAAAGCCGAAATACCACTCATCAAGTTCTCCGGGAAGCGGTCACCTGGGGATTCCCCTTTGTGGCGGATCGTAGAGTACAAACAAAATCAATGACAGATTAAATCAGGACCCTCGGTACACCTCCCTGGTAAAAAGTCGGCGACGGGATCTCGGAAGGTGTGAGAGCTAGGGATGGGGGGTTTACGGAATGTCATAGAGGGTCATCGGGGGTTACCAAATTGAGTCTCATCCCCATCCCGTTCATACATTTTTTTTACACTCCATACAACTTTTTTGGGATTTTTCAAAGCGGGATAACTCCAAAACGGTCGAGGATAGGGAGGCGGTCTCTTCGGCGGACGATCATCCTTCCTCGAGGTCCAACGGCCTGGACCTTCGTCTTCCCCCCACCTGCCCCCCTTCACCCCCCCTCCATACGAAATTGCCACTTTTGGCCAAAGGGATAGGGATACCCGCTAAACGGTCGGAGCCATCCCGGCGGTCTCTATGGCGGGTTTCCATCCTACCGTGAGGTGCTTCCTGGGGATCAACCAGGTTTTCGGATTTCCCCCCCCTTCATCCCCCCTCCATACAACGTGGTCTTTTTTTGGAACAGCCACCTTTTCGCCCGGAAGGAGTCCACCCGGGCCAGACTCTTGCACCTCGTTGGAGAGAGGATGAGTTTCTGCGTTTCAGGAAGGTATCGAACCCTCGGTGTACCGACCTGGTATGAAGTCGGTGAGAGGTCCTCGGAAACCGTGAGGGATAGAAGGATGACGTTTACGGAATGTCATAGAGGGTCATAGGGGGTTACCAAATCGAGTCTCATCCCCATCCCGTCCATACATTTTTTTTACACTCCATACAAATTTTTTGGATTTTTCTAAGCGGGATATCTCCAAAAGTGATGAGGATAGGGAGGCGGTCTCTTCGGCGGACGACCATCGCTCCTCGAGGTCCAACGGCCTGGACCTTCACCCTCCCCCCACCTGTCCCCCTTCACCCCCCCTCCGTACTAAATTACCGCTTTCGGCCGAAGGGATGGGGATACCCGCCAAACGGTCGGAGCTATCCCGGCGGTCTCTATGGCGGGCTTCCATCCCTCCGTGGGATGCTTCCTCGGGGCTATCCCGCTTTTCCGGTTTCTCCCCCCTTCATCCCACCTCCATACAAATTTTTATTTTTTTGGAACGGCTGCCATTTTACCGGGAAGCAGTCGACTCGGGGTGGTCGCTTCTATCCCACGTTATAGGGGATGACGTCTCGAGTTCCTCAGACGACCTGAACCCTCGATACACCGACCTGGTATAAAGTCGGTGAGAGGTCCTCGGAAACTACGAGTCGCAGAGGGGCGTGGTTTACGGAATGTCATAGAGGGCCATCGGGGGTCACCAAATTGTCACCCATCCTCATCCCGCCCGTACATTATTTTTACACTCCATACAACATTTTCGAAATTTCCAATCCACTTAGCTCCCAAACGGTGCGTCCTATCCCGGCGATCGCTTTGGAGGATAGCGATCGCTCCCCGAGCCCCACCGACCGGGACCATCGCTCTCCCCCCACCTGCCCCCTTCACCCCCCCTCCATACGAAATTGCCACTTTTGGCCAAAGGGATGGGGATATCCGCCAAACGGTAGGAGGTATCCCGGCGGTCTCTATGGCGGGCTTCCATCCCTCCGTGGGATGGTTCCTCGGGGCTATCCCGCTTTTCCGGTTTCTCCCCCCTTCATCCCGCCTCCATACAAATTTTTAGTTTTTTTTGGAACGGCTACCTTTTCACCCGGAAGGAGTCGCCGGCGGAATCCCCATTGTAGCGGATCGGAGAGAGGGTGGCTCACTGAGTACCAGGACAGTATCAAAGGTTGAGGATCGCGACATGGTAAAAATTCGGCGACGGGATCTCGGAAACTGTAAATCGCAGAGGAGCGGGGTTTGCGGGATGTCATAGATGGTCATCGGGGGTCACCACGTCGCGACCCCCCCACTCCCCCCTCCCCTTCGGACCCCCTCCATACGAAATCCCACTATATTAGGGATCTTTCGCCCTTAAGAGACGGCGGTCGACGCGTCGCGGAGGGCCACGAGGTCGGGGTGCGCGAAAGACGAGAAGGGGGGAGCCGCGGGGGGAAAGGGGAGCGCGCAGCGCGACCCTCCCCCCCGGCCCTCCCTCCGAGGATTTCGCGCACCCCGACCTCGTGGCCCGGAGCGGCGCTAAGGGTCTGCCGGGGCGCCGAAAAAGTAAAAATTTTGATCCCCCCCTCGAACCCCCCGGCCGTATCTCGGAAACGGCGCGCCGCAGCCGGGTCGCGTTTGGGGTCGTCGGAGACGTCTCGGTGAGACGAATTTTTTGGTGGCGACAAAATTTCGAAATTCGCATTTTTGAACTTTTTCGAAAATATCTCGGGAGCGGTGCGTCGCGGACCACTCGTGTCGGTGCTCATTTGAGAGGTCTCGGGGAGACGGATTTTTTGCAATAGACCAAATATCACAATTTGATATTTGCGGTCTACTCGGTAGACCGTCGGTAACCGTGGCAGGCAGACCCCCCGTGTTGGGTATCATTTGAACGGTCTCGACGAGGACAATCCATTTACACCATCCCCCTTCCCCTCCCCCCTCTCTCCCACCCCCGAAACGTCACGAAATACAATACTTATATCCAAATCCTTACCAAAACAATTCTAAAGACCAAAAACCATACCTAAACAATTTACAAGAGCGACTCCAAAACCACAGCAAAACCACTCGAGGGGCTCCCCCCCCGCGGGCTGCTTGCAGTCCGCGGCCGCACGCAAAAACTAGTTAACAACTATAAAGCTGAAATACCACTCATTCATTCATAAAGTTTTCCGGGAAGGAGTCACCTGGGGATTCCCCTTTGTGGCGGATCGTAGTCTACGAGGAAAATTATCGACAAATTAATTCAAAGACCTCGGTACACCTCCCTGGTAAAAAGTCGGCGACGGGATCTCGGAAGTTATGAGAGCTAGGGATGGGGGGTTTACGGAATGTCATAGAGGGTCATCGGGGGTTACCAAATCGAGTCTCATCCCCATCCCGTCCATACATTTTTTTTACACTCCATACGAATTTTTTGGATTTTTCAAGGCGGGATATCTCCAAAACGGTCGAGGATAGGGAGGCGATCTCTTCGGCGGATAGTCATCGTTCCTCGAGGTCCAACGGCCTGGACCTTCACCCTCCCCCCACCTGTCCCCCTTCATTCCCCCTCCATACTAAATTACCGCTTTCGGCCAAAGGGATGGGGATACCCGCTAAACGGTCGGAGCTATCCCGGCGGTCTCTATGGCGGGTTTCCATCCCTCCATGGGATGCTTCCTCGGGCCTATCCCGGTTTTCCGGTTTCTCCCCCCTTCATCCCGCCTCCATACAACGTGGTCTTTTTTTGGAACAGCTACCTTTTCGCCCGGAAGGAGTCCACCCGGGCCAGACTCTTGCACCTCGTCGGAGAGAGGATGAGTTTCCGCATTTCAGGAAGGCATCGAACCCTCGGTATACCGACCTGGTAAAAAGTCGGCGAGAGGTCCTCGGAAACCGTGGGGGATAGAAGGATGACGTTTACGGAATGTCATAGAGGGTCATCGGGGGTTACCAAATCGAGTCTCATCCCCATCCCTTTCATACATTTTTTTTACACTCCATACAATTTTTTTGGATTTTTCAAAGCGGGATATCTCCAAAAGTGGTGAGGATAGAGAGGCGGTCTCTTCGGCGGACCGTCATAGTTCCTCGAGGTCCAACGGCCTGGACCTTCACCCTCCCTCCACCTGCCCCCCTTCACCCCCCCTCCATACGAAATTGCCACTTTTGGCCAAAGGGATGGGGATACCCGCTAAACGGTCGGAGCTATCCCGGCGGTCTCTATGGCGGGTTTCCATCCCTCCGTGGGATGCTTCCTCGGGCCTATCCCGGTTTTCCGGTTTCTCCCCCCTTCATCCCGCCTCCATACAAAATTTTATTTTTTTGGAACGGCTGCCATTTTACCAAGAAGCAGTCGACCAGGGGTGGTCGTTTCTATCCCACGTTATAGGGGGTGACGTCACAAGTTCCTCTGACCACCTGGTCCCTCGGTATACCGACCTGGTATAAATTCGGTGGGAGGTCCTCGGAAACTACGAGTCGCAGAGGGGCGGGGTTTACGGAATGTCATAGAGGGTCATCGGGGGTCACCAAATTTTCCCCCATCCTCATCCCGCCCGTACATTTTTTTTACACTCCATACAACTTTTTCGAAATTTCCAATCCACTTAAATCCCAAACGGTGCGACCCATCCCGGCAATCGCTTCGGAGGATAGGGACCGCTCCCCGAGCCCCATCGGCAGGGACCCTTATCCTCCCACTATCCCCATCCCTTCACCCCCCCTCCATACAAAATTACCACCTTTTCAGAAAGGGATGGGGATATCCGCCAAACGGTAGGAGGTATCCCGACGGTCTCTATGGCGGGATTCCATCCCTCCGTGAAATGGTTCCTCGGGGCTATCCCGCTTTTCCGGTTTCTCCCCCCTTCATCCCACCTCCATACAAATTTTTAGTTTCTTTTTGGAACGGCTACCTTTTCACCCGGAAGGAGTCGCCGGAGGAATCCCCATTGTAGCGGATCGGAGAGGGGGTGGCTCACTGAGTACCAGAACAGTACCAAAGGTTGAGGATCGCGACCTGGTGAAAATTCGGCGACGGGATCTCGGAAACTGTAAATCGCAGAGGAGCGGGGTTTGCGGGATGTCATAGAGGACCATCGGGGGTCACCACGTCGCGACCCCCCCACTCCCCCTCCCCTTCGGACCCCCTCCATACGAAATCCCACTATGTTAGGGATCTTTCGCCCTTAAGAAACGGCGGTCGACGCGTCGCGGAGGGCCACGAGGTCGGGGTGCGCGAAAGACGAGGAGGGGGGAGCCGCGGGGGGAAAGGGGAGCGCGCAGCGCGACCCTCCCCCCCGGCCTTCCCTCCGAGGATTTCGCGCACCCCGACCTCGTGGCCCGGAGCGGCGCTGAGGGTCTGCCGGGGTGCCGAAAAAGTAAAAATTTTGATCCCCCCCTCGAACCCCCCGGCCGTATCTCGGAAACGGCGCGCCGCAGCCGGGTCGCGTTTGGGGCCGTCGGAGACGTCTCGGGGAAACGAATTTTTTGGTCGCGACAAAATTTTGAAATTCGCATTTTTGGACTTTTTCGAAAATATCTCGGGAGCGGTGCGTCGCGGACCACCCGTGTTGGTACTCATTTGAGAGGTCTCGGGGAGACGGATTTTTTGCAATAGACCAAATATCACAATTTGACATTTGCGGTCTACTCGGTAGACCGTCGGTAACCGTGGCGGGCAGACCCCCCCGTGTTGGGTATCATTTGAACGGTCTCGACGAGGACATTCCATTTACACCATCCCCCTCCCCCCTCTCTCCCCGCCCACCCCCGAAACGACACGAAATACAAAACATATATCCAAATCCTTACCAAAACAATTCTAAAGACCAAAAACCATACCTAAACAATTTAAAAGAGCAAACACAAAACCACAGCAAAACCACTCGAGGGGCTCCCCCCCCGCGGGCTGCTTGCAGTCCGCGGCCGCACGCAAAAACTAGTTAACAAACTATAAAGCCGAAATACCACTCACTGACTCACTGATTGGGTGACATTTCTTTCCGGGAAGGAGCCGCGGGGGCGTTCGCCTCTCTGGCCGGTCGCGGAGTACGAATAAAGTTGTCGAGAAATTAATTCAAAGACCTCGCCACCTCGACCTGGTAAAAAGTCGGCGAAGGGATCTCGGAAAGTACGAGAGCTAGAAGAGATCGGAATGCGGAACGTCACAGAGCGTCATCGGGGGTTACCGAATCGCGACCCGTCCCCGTCCCGCCCATACATTTTTTTTACACTCCATACAACTTTTTTGAAATTTCCAATCCCCGTAGCTCCAGAACCATAAGGAATAGTGATATCGTGTCTTCGGCGGATAACCGTTTCTCCCCGAGGTCCATCGGCTGGGACCGTCGCCCTTGCCCTACCTCCCCCCATTCACCCCCCCTCCATACAAAATTGCCGCCTTTGACGAAAGGGATGGCACTATCCGCTAAACGGTGCGAGATATCCCGACGGTCACTACGGCGGGTTTCCATCTCACCGCGAGCCGCTTCCTGGGGGTCAACCAGATTTTCGATTTCTCCCCCCCTTCTGCACCCCTCCATACAAATTTTTCGTTTTCTGGAACGGCCAATTTTTCACCGAGAAGGGGTCGACTCGCCACGCTCGTTCGCACCCGATCGGATAGACGGTGAAGTCGCGGGGATCAGAAGTTTCTCGAAGCCCCGATATGACGACCTGGTAAAAAGTTGACAGGAGGTACTCGGGAACGATGAGTCGCCGAGGGGTAGCGTTTACGGAATGTCGTAGAGGGTCATCGGGGGTTACCAAATCGCGACCCATTCCCGTCCCGCCCATACATTTTTTTTACACTCCATACAACTTTTTTGAAATTTCCAATCCCCGTAGCTCCAAAACCATAGGGAATAGTGATATCGTGTCTTTGGCGGATAACCGTTTCTCCCCGAGATCCATCGGAGGGGACCACTATTCTTGCCCCATCTCCCCCCATTCACCCCCTTTCCATACAAAATTGCCGCTTTTGACGAAAGGGATGGCACTGTCCGCTAAACGGTGCGAGATATCCCGACGGTCACTACGGCGGGTTTCCATCTCACCGCGAGCTGCTTCCTGGGGGTCAACCAGATTTTCGATTTCTCCCCCCCTTCTGTACCCCTCCATACAAATTTTTCGTTTTCTGGAACGGCCAATTTTTCACCGAGAAGGGGTCGACTCGCGACGCTCTTTCGCACCCGATCGGATAGACGGTGAAGTCACGCGGATCAGAAGTTTCTCGAAGCTCCGATATGACTACCTGGTAAAAAGTTGACGGGAGGTACTCGGGAACGATGAGTCGCCGAGGGACAGCGTTTGCGGAATGTCATAGAGGGTCATCGGGGGTTACCAAATCGCGACCCATCCCCGTCCCGCCCATACATTTTTTTTACACTCCATACAACTTTTTTGAAATTTCCAATCTCCGTAGTTGCAAATTTATCGGGAATAGAGATGTGTCGTGTCTTTGGCGGATGACCATTTCTTCTCGAAGTCCATATTGACAGGGACGATCATCCTTGCTCCGTGAATGTCCAACCAACACCTACTCATACTACTAAAAAGAGAGCTCTCTAGGTCACACAAGGGGTTACGTCATCAACATGAGGCCGACCGAACCGAACATTCGCATAGACGCTAGCGCCACAGTTTGGCCGCGGTACAATTATATACTATTTGGATTTGATTTGAAGCGTCATTAAGCGTCATTCTTTGTCAAAAGTTAGTTTAAAATCGTGAATTTTAAACTATAACTAACTATGTATTTAAAAAAAAACAACGAAACGCGCCATTAATTAAATGGACAACTTTCAACCAAACAAGCACTAATGCGAACGTAAGATATATTTTTTATTAACTTTTAAAATAACATAACCTCTTTTTATCGCATAACATCTCTGTTTGTTATCAATTATTGCAGGTTTGCGAACATCATTTTACAGAAAAGTACATTTTCCAGCTGAGACGTATTAAGAGAAATATTGCAAGAAAGTAGTTGTGAACTTATAATAAGGATGCAAGTGAATATTTAAAAAAATACATGTTCAGTGACTATAGTGATTTTTTATTTGTTTATTTAATCATAAGGTATGTGGGATCAGTGAGCTATTATGTACTAACGTAGGTACTGTGGAATATAAATAACTGTAAAGAAAGGTAATGTAGTCAAGTCATAGCAATGTCAAGTATTCTGAAATATCAGTCTCTGTAACTTTTCATCATAATTTGTTGTTTTAAAACCACAATGAATTGAAAAGGATCCATAAGGAAACTTATCCAAAATCAGACATAATTATTTGCATTTTCAATCGAATTTGAAGTTGGGGTATAGTAAAGGGCGGCACTTTTTTTTTACAATAATTTTTTTTTGCCAATGGAATGAGCAACAATTGCAAAGATATTGTATTCATTTACAAAATGTGTTTTTACAAGACTTATTTGTGATGAAAAGAAAAGGGTTAGGTTCTGGAATGTATATGAAATAGTGTTATGGAGCGAGCCAGAATACTGATGATGGCAAAAAGACTGTATACTTATTACAAAATGTGCATTACGATACTCGCCCCATACAAAAACATATATTATTATGTTGTTGTAATAGGAATACTCTTATAATTGGTTTATTACATTTAATTGGCTTTAATATTGTGATGTGTATGATATTATGCCATATTTCAATTCACTGCCTAAATTTAATATAGTATATAAATATCCTGCAGATCAATATAAACCATAAATTTTTGTTTTTGGTACAGTTCATATAGGTACTGAAATGCATTGGAAATAATTGGCTTATCTGAATTTATTCGAATATTGGCCAACTTCAGCCTATCTATACCTAGCTATACAAAATGCCATACTTTCTGTTAATTCACAGAATAAATTTTAACACTGTTTTTTATGGAAACCATTTTAAAGTAGTGGAATACAGTTAAGAATAAAGATAAGTGACTAAGGGATAATTACATATCGCCTCTCTCACCTAACCAGAAAAATTATAACTATTTAAATAAATGTCATGCTTAGATCATTGGAAAATACTTACTACTATTATACTCATGCTACATGTACCCCAATACAATTAACAAATTAGGTAGGTAGTGTATTAATGAATTAAATTTTAATTGCCTGGTTAAATTCACACTAATAGTTAAGAAGACTGCATTGGGAAATATAGAGGTATGGCTGGATCTCAGTCCTATGTAATTTCAATGAAACAATATTTGAAATTGAATCAAAGCTCCAGAGTACCTACAATCTTTGTTTCCCTTAACTATAAAATCTCATACTTTTGGACAATGTAAGATATACGCATTACAGACAATCTTTCCAATGATCAAAGTAATACCTACATAGTTGTAGCTCATAAACAGAAAACTTGAGTTTTAACATCGGTGTCTCTGAACAATATAGGTATTAAGTATTATCATAAATAACCATATCCAGTTACCCATTCTCACTTAACATTGTACAAAAGTTAATAAAAATAGGCACAAATATCATTAAGTAGGTAGTTAGTGGTACTTATCCAATGAAGAAATTAATGTAGATATAAATTGTAATCATGAACTAATTAAAAGTTTAGATATGAGGAGGATTATTACTGCCACACAATGATGATGTTAATTTATTTCTGTTTATTTAGTTATTATTGTAGTGAATAAAATAAATTGTGAGGAATTTTTAAATTGTCAAAATATTACATATATTTTATTTTATTGCATCATCAGCTGTGGACACTGAACGCGAAACGACGAATACAATGGATAAGACTTAGAACACTTAGTATGAAAGACAAGGAGTAAGAAGGGAATTGAGCACACTCGTAATAATATAATACTTGTAAGAATTTTATGAAAATTTATTAAGACTATTGTTTACGACTTATAATCAAGACTACAGACTAATTATGCTCAAGACTCGGCGTAATAAGACGAAAGACTTATTAACTAACTGACGAAAATATTGTCGAAATGCCTACTGAAGATTTCCAAGGCCAAAAACACTTACACAGACCAAAAATGACCCCCGAAGCGCCGCAGAAGTGCGTCCCTTGAATTTTAACCCGTCACCCCGGCTTGCAGCCCTCGGCATCGAGCAACCTACCACTTCACACACCCTCGACTTAGTTGCGATAACCCTCCGCGGGCTGCTTGCAGCCCTCGGCATCGAGCAACCTACCACGTCACACACTCTCGACTTAGTTGCGATAACCCTCCGCGGGCTGCTTGCAGCCCTCGGCATCGAGCAACCTACCACTTCACACACCCTCGACTTAGTTGCGATAACCTTCCGCGGGCTGCTTGCAGCCCTCGGCATCGAGCAACCTACCACTTCACACACCCTCGACTTAGTTGCGATAACCCTCCGCGGGCTGCTTGCAGCCCTCGGCATCGAGCAACCTACCACTTCACACACCCTCGACTTAGTTGCGATAACCCTCCGCGGGCTGCTTGCAGCCCTCGGCATCGAGCAACCTACCACTTCACACACCCTCGACTTAGTTGCGATAACCCTCCGCGGGCTGCTTGCAGCCCTCGGCATCGAGCAACCTACCACTTCACACACCCTCGACTTAGTTGCGATAACCCTCCGCGGGCTGCTTGCAGCCCTCGGCATCGAGCGACCTACCACTTCACACACCCTCGACTTAGTTGCGATAACCCTCCGCGGGCTGCTTGCAGCCCTCGGCATCGAGCGACCTACCACTTCACACACCCTCGACTTAGTTGCGATAACCCTCCGCGGGCTGCTTGCAGCCCTCGGCATCGAGCAACCTACCACTTCACACACCCTCGACTTAGTTGCGATAACCCTCCGCGGGCTGCTTGCAGCCCTCGGCATCGAGCGACCTACCACTTCACACACCCTCGACTTAGTTGCGATAACCCTCCGCGGGCTGCTTGCAGCCCTCGGCATCGAGCAACCTACCACTTCACACACCCTCGACTTAGTTGCGATAACCCTCCGCGGGCTGCTTGCAGCCCTCGGCATCGAGCAACCTACTACTTCACACACCCTCGACTTAGTTGCGATAACCCTCCGCGGGCTGCTTGCAGCCCTCGGCATCGAGCAACCTACTACTTCACACACCCTCGACTTAGTTGCGATAACCCTCCGCGGGCTGCTTGCAGCCCTCGGCATCGAGCAACCTACCATTTCACACACCCTCGACTTAGTTGCGATAACCCTCCGCGGGCTGCTTGCAGCCCTCGGCATCGAGCAACCTACCACTTCACACACCCTCGACTTAGTTGCGATAACCCTCCGCGGGCTGCTTGCAGCCCTCGGCATCGAGCGACCTACCACTTCACACACCCTCGACTTAGTTGCGATAACCCTCCGCGGGCTGCTTGCAGCCCTCGGCATCGAGCAACCTACCACTTCACACACCCTCGACTTAGTTGCGATAACCCTCCGCGGGCTGCTTGCAGCCCTCGGCATCGAGCAACCTACTACTTCACACACCCTCGACTTAGTTGCGATAACCCTCCGCGGGCTGCTTGCAGCCCTCGGCATCGAGCAACCTACCATTTCACACACCCTCGACTTAGTTGCGATAACCCTCCGCGGGCTGCTTGCAGCCCTCGGCATCGAGCGACCTACCACTTCACACACCCTCGACTTAGTTGCGATAACCCTCCGCGGGCTGCTTGCAGCCCTCGGCATCGAGCGACCTACCACTTCACACACCCTCGACTTAGTTGCGATAACCCTCCGCGGGCTGCTTGCAGCCCTCGGCATCGAGCAACCTACCACTTCACACACCCTCGACTTAGTTGCGATAACCCTCCGCGGGCTGCTTGCAGCCCTCGGCATCGAGCGACCTACCACTTCACACACCCTCGACTTAGTTGCGATAACCCTCCGCGGGCTGCTTGCAGCCCTCGGCATCGAGCAACCTACCACTTCACACACCCTCGACTTAGTTGCGATAACCCTCCGCGGGCTGCTTGCAGCCCTCGGCATCGAGCAACCTACTACTTCACACACCCTCGACTTAGTTGCGATAACCCTCCGCGGGCTGCTTGCAGCCCTCGGCATCGAGCAACCTACTACTTCACACACCCTCGACTTAGTTGCGATAACCCTCCGCGGGCTGCTTGCAGCCCTCGGCATCGAGCAACCTACCATTTCACACACCCTCGACTTAGTTGCGATAACCCTCCGCGGGCTGCTTGCAGCCCTCGGCATCGAGCAACCTACCACTTCACACACCCTCGACTTAGTTGCGATAACCCTCCGCGGGCTGCTTGCAGCCCTCGGCATCGAGCGACCTACCACTTCACACACCCTCGACTTAGTTGCGATAACCCTCCGCGGGCTGCTTGCAGCCCTCGGCATCGAGCAACCTACCACTTCACACACCCTCGACTTAGTTGCGATAACCCTCCGCGGGCTGCTTGCAGCCCTCGGCATCGAGCAACCTACTACTTCACACACCCTCGACTTAGTTGCGATAACCCTCCGCGGGCTGCTTGCAGCCCTCGGCATCGAGCAACCTACCATTTCACACACCCTCGACTTAGTTGCGATAACCCTCCGCGGGCTGCTTGCAGCCCTCGGCATCGAGCGACCTACCACTTCACACACCCTCGACTTAGTTGCGATAACCCTCCGCGGGCTGCTTGCAGCCCTCGGCATCGAGCAACCTACCACTTCACACACCCTCGACTTAGTTGCGATAACCCTCCGCGGGCTGCTTGCAGCCCTCGGCATCGAGCAACCTACCACTTCACACACCCTCGACTTAGTTGCGATAACCCTCCGCGGGCTGCTTGCAGCCCTCGGCATCGAGCAACCTACCATTTCACACACCCTCGACTTAGTTGCGATAACCCTCCGCGGGCTGCTTGCAGCCCTCGGCATCGAGCAACCTACCACTTCACACACCCTCTACTTAGTTGCGATAACCCTCTGCGGGCTGCTTGCAGCCCGCAGCATCGAGCAACCTACAACTTCCGCGGGCTGCTTGCAGCCCGCGGCATCGAGCAACCTACCCTGGTTGCGAAAACCCTCTGCGGGCTGCTTGCAGCCCGCAGCATCGAGCAACCTACTAGTTAATATACTATAAAGCTGAAATACCACTCACTCACCCACCCTATTGATCTCCCGGAAGGAGTCACCTGCGGATTCCCCCTTGTGGCGGATCGGAGAGGGGGTTTCGATTCGAGTAGCAGTAAAATCCCGGATCCTCGGTATACCGACCTGGTAAAAAGTCGGGGTATGGATCTCGGAAACTATGAACCCGAGAGGGACCCGGTCTGCGGAATGTCATAGAGGGTCATCGGGGGTCTCCACACCGCGACCCCCCCCTCTCCCCCCCATACGATTTTTTTACGCTCCATACAACCGTCCGGATCTTCGAATCCCCGCAGCTCCGAAACGGTGAGAGTCACGGCGGCGGTCACTTTGGGGGATAACATTGGCTCCCGGATATCCGTCGTCCGGGACCTTCGCCCTCCCCCCACCTCCCCCCCTTCGGACCCCCTCCATACAAAATCTCACTCTGTTAGGGATCTTTGGCCGCTAGAGGAGGGCGGTCGACCCGCCGCGCAGGGTCTCGACGCCGGGGGGGCGAACGACGAGGAGGGGGGAGGCGGGGGGGAAGGGGAGCGCGCAGCGCGACCCTCCCACCCGGCCCCCCCTCCGAGGAAGTTCGCGACCCCGGCGTCGAGGGCCGGAGCGGCGGCAAACGTCATCGGAGGGTTGCGGAATTACGTCCCTTTTGAATTTTTTACCCTTCGTCACCGCCCTCCGGACCCCCCGTCCCCTCCGCCCCCCCGCAATCGGGACCCGCAGGCGGTTCGACCGAAACACCCCGTGTTTGGGCTCGTTCGAACGGGCGCGGCGAATGGATTCCGACGGCTCCGACGGAATTCGGATTTGGCGCACCGGCCCTCTCCTCCACCTCCCCCTCCGTACGAAATCACACATCAAAGAGGTTCTTTCGTCGACGAAGAGACGGCGGTCGATCCGTCGCGGAGGGCGACGAGGTCGGCGAGCGCGAAAGACGAGGAGGGGGGTGGCGGGGGGGCAGGGAGCGCGCAGCGCGACCCTCCCCCCCGGCCCCCCCTCCGAGGATTGAGCGCGCGCCGGCCGAGCGGCCCGCAGCGGCGGCATGGGGTCTGGAAAAGTAAAAATTTTGACACCCCCCTCGAACCCCCCTGCCGTAACTCGGAAACGGCGCGACGCGGCCGGGTCGTGTTTGGGGTCGTAGGAGACGTCTCGGGGAGACGAATTTTTTGGTCGCGACGAAATTTCGAAATTCGCATTTTTGGACTTTTTCGAAAATATCTCGGGATCGGTGCGTCGCAGACCCCCCGTGTTGGTACTCATTTGGTAGGTCTCGGGGAGACGGATTTTTTGCAATAGACCAAATTTCCAAATTTGACATTTGCGGTCTACTCGGTAGACCGTCGGTGACCGTGGCGGGCAGACCCCCCGTGTTGGGTATCATTGGAAAGGTCTCGACGAGGACAATCCATTTACCATCGCTCTTCCCCCCCCCCCCCCTTCGGGTCCCTCTTCATACAAAAAACACACATCAAAGAGATTCTTTCGTCGACGAAGAGACGGCGGTCGATCCGTCGCGGAGGGCCACGAGGACGGCGCGCGCGAAAGACGAGGAGGGGGGAGCCGGGGGGTAGGGGAGCGCGCAGCGCGACCCTCCCCCCCGGCCCCCCTCCGCGTATTTCGCGCACGCCGGCCGAGTGGTCCGGAGCGGCGGCACGGGGTTTGCCCTAGCGAAGGAAAAGTGAAAATTTTGAACCCCCCTCGAACCCCCCCGGTCGTAACTCGGAAACGACGCGACGCATTAGGGGCGTGTTTGGGGTCGTCGGAGACGTCTCGGGGAGAGGAATTTTTTGGCATAGGCAATTTTTGTTTCGATGATATTTCAGCAACGGCGCATCGCAGACCCCCCGTGTTGGTACTCATTTGAGAGGTCTCGGGGAGTAGAATTTTTTGACATAGGCAATTTTTCTTTCGATGATATTTCGGCAACGGCGCGTCGCAGACCCACCGTGTTGGTACTCATTTGAGAGGTCTCAGGGAGTAGAATTTTTTGACATAGGCAATTTTTGTTTCGACGATATTTCGGCAACGGCGCGTCGCAGACCCACCGTGTTGGTACTCATTTGAGAGGTCTCAGGGAGTAGAATTTTTGACATAGGCAATTTTTGTTTCGACGATATTTCGGCAACGGCGCGTCGCAGACCCACCGTGTTGGTACTCATTTGAGAGGTCTCGGCGAGTAGAATTTTTTGACATAGGTAATTTTTGTTTCGACGATATTTCAGCAGCGACGTATCGCAGACCCACCGTGTTGGTACTCATTTGAGAGGTCTCGGCGAGTAGAATTTGTTGACATAGGTAATTTTTGTTTCGACGATATTTCAGCAACGGCGCGTCGCAGACCCACCGTGTTGGTACTCATTTAAGAGGTCTCGGGGAGAGGAATTTTTCGGTGAAGACGAAATTTCGAAATTCGCATTTTTGGACTTTTTCGACAATATCTCGGGAGTGGTGCATCGTAGACCACCCATGTTGGTACTCATTTAAGAGGTCTCGGGGTGAGGAATTTTTCCGTGTAGGCAAAATTTTGAAATTAGCATTTTTGGAGTTTTTCGAAAATATCTCGGTAGCGTTGTGTCGCAGATCCCCGGTGTTGATACTCATTTAACAGGTCTCGGGAAGACGAATTTTTTAGTGGAGACGAAATTTTGAAATTTGCATTTTTGGGATTTTTCGAAATTGTGTCAGAAGCGGTGCGTCGCAGACCACCCGGGTAGATACTTATTTAAGAAGATATTTATTTACCATCAAGATCTATACTTTAAAAAATAATATCAATCTGAAGTTATTAAGGAATAAAAAATTGTAACGTAAAAGATAAAAATGAAATGAGAATGATTAAATTATGCTGACTATTTTTTAATCATTTAAAGCTGTTTAAAGTATATTAGATTTAAAAGAACTATTTTGTTACAGTTTTAGTAAGTATCATGTAAATTCATAAAATTTAAGTATCAATTTATAGTTATAAAAAAACATACCAACAACATAAGTATTATTCTTGCTATAACAATTAATCAAATAGAAATTTTAATATCAAAAAACATTTCCTCAAAATAAAAATACAAAATATAATAATGTGAATAATATAATAATAATATAATAATAAGCATATACATTAAATTTAGTATTTTGATTAAAAAATTCAGTCTCTATTCTTACATACTTATTAGACCCACCGTGTTTGTACTCATTTAAGAGGTTTCGGGGAGACGGATTTTTTGCAATAGACCAAATATCAAAATTTGACATTTGTGGTCTACTCAGTAGACCGTCGGTATCCATAGTAGGTAGACCCCGTGTTTGGTATCATTTGAAAGGTTTCAACGAGGACAATCCATTGACACCATTCCTCCCCCCCCCCCTCCCCCCACCCCCGAACGAAATACAAACCATATCCAAATCCTTACCAAAACAATTTGAAAGACCAACACCCAAACCTAAACAATTTAAAAGAGCAAATACCTACAACCACTCCAGAACCGGTCGAGGGGCTATCCCCCCGCGGGCTGCTTGCAGCCCGCGGCAACGAGCACAATCTAGTTTTTTAACAACTATAAAGCCGAAATACCACTCATCAAGTTCTCCGGGAAGCGGTCACCTGGGGATTCCCCTTTATGGCGGATCGTAGAGTACAAACAAAATCAATGACAGATTAAATCAGGACCCTCGGTACACCTCCCTGGTAAAAAGTCGGCGACGGGATCTCGGAAGGTGTGAGAGCTAGGGATGGGGGGTTTACGGAATATTATAGAGGGTCATCGGGGGTTACCAAATTTAGTCTCATCCCCATCCCGTTCATACATTTTTTTTACACTCCATACAACTTTTTTGGGATTTTTCAAAGCGGGATAACTCCAAAACGGTCGAGGATAGGGAGGCGGTCTCTTCGGCGGACGATCATCCTTCCTCGAGGTCCAACGGCCTGGACCTTCGTCTTCCCCCCACCTGCCCCCCTTCACCCCCCCTCCATACGAAATTGCCACTTTTGGCCAAAGGGATAGGGATACCCGCTAAACGGTCGGAGCCATCCCGGCGGTCTCTATGGCGGGTTTCCATCCTACCGTGAGGTGCTTCCTGGGGATCAACCAGGTTTTCGGATTTCCCCCCCCTTCATCCCCCCTCCATACAACGTGGTCTTTTTTTGGAACAGCCACCTTTTCGCCCGGAAGGAGTCCACCCGGGCCAGACTCTTGCACCTCGTTGGAGAGAGGATGAGTTTCTGCGTTTCAGGAAGGTATCGAACCCTCGGTGTACCGACCTGGTATGAAGTCGGTGAGAGGTCCTCGGAAACCGTGAGAGATAGAAGGATGACGTTTACGGAATGTCATAGAGGGTCATAGGGGGTTACCAAATCGAGTCTCATCCCCATCCCGTCCATACATTTTTTTTACACTCCATACAAATTTTTTGGATTTTTCTAAGCGGGATATCTCCAAAAGTGATGAGGATAGGGAGGCGGTCTCTTCGGCGGACGACCATCGCTCCTCGAGGTCCAACGGCCTGGACCTTCACCCTCCCCCCACCTGTCCCCCTTCACCCCCCCTCCGTACTAAATTACCGCTTTCGGCCGAAGGGATGGGGATACCCGCCAAACGGTCGGAGCTATCCCGGCGGTCTCTATGGCGGGCTTCCATCCCTCCGTGGGATGCTTCCTCGGGGCTATCCCGCTTTTCCGGTTTCTCCCCCCTTCATCCCACCTCCATACAAATTTTTATTTTTTTGGAACGGCTGCCATTTTACCGGGAAGCAGTCGACTCGGGGTGGTCGCTTCTATCCCACGTTATAGGGGATGACGTCTCGAGTTCCTCAGACGACCTGAACCCTCGATACACCGACCTGGTATAAAGTCGGTGAGAGGTCCTCGGAAACTACGAGTCGCAGAGGGGCGTGGTTTACGGAATGTCATAGAGGGCCATCGGGGGTCACCAAATTGTCACCCATCCTCATCCCGCCCGTACATTATTTTTACACTCCATACAACATTTTCGAAATTTCCAATCCACTTAGCTCCCAAACGGTGCGTCCTATCCCGGCGATCGCTTTGGAGGATAGCGATCGCTCCCCGAGCCCCACCGACCGGGACCATCGCTCTCCCCCCACCTGCCCCCTTCACCCCCCCTCCATACGAAATTGCCACTTTTGGCCAAAGGGATGGGGATATCCGCCAAACGGTAGGAGGTATCCCGGCGGTCTCTATGGCGGGCTTCCATCCCTCCGTGGGATGGTTCCTCGGGGCTATCCCGCTTTTCCGGTTTCTCCCCCCTTCATCCCGCCTCCATACAAATTTTTAGTTTTTTTTGGAACGGCTACCTTTTCACCCGGAAGGAGTCGCCGGCGGAATCCCCATTGTAGCGGATCAGAGATGGGGTGGCTCACTGAGTACCAGAACAGTATCAAAGGTTGAGGATCGCGACCTGGTAAAAATTCGGCGACGGGATCTCGGAAACTATAAATCGCAGAGGGGCGGGGTTTGCGAAATGTCATAGATGGTCATCGGGGGTCACCACGTCGCGACCCCCCCACTCCCCCCTCCCCTTCGGACCCCCTCCATACGAAATCCCACTATATTAGGGATCTTTCGCCCTTAAGAGACGGCGGTCGACGCGTCGCGGAGGGCCACGAGGTCGGGGTGCGCGAAAGACGAGAAGGGGGGAGCCGCGGGGGGAAAGGGGAGCGCGCAGCGCGACCCTCCCCCCCGGCCCTCCCTCCGAGGATTTCGCGCACCCCGACCTCGTGGCCCGGAGCGGCGCTAAGGGTCTGCCGGGGCGCCGAAAAAGTAAAAATTTTGATCCCCCCCTCGAACCCCCCGGCCGTATCTCGGAAACGGCGCGCCGCAGCCGGGTCGCGTTTGGGGTCGTCGGAGACGTCTCGGCGAGACGAATTTTTTGGTCGCGACGAAATTTCAAAATTCGCATTTTTGGACTTTTTCGAAAATATCTCGGGAGCGGTGCGTCGCGGACCACCCGTGTTGGTATTCATTTGAGAGGTCTCGGGGAGACGGATTTTTTGCAATAGACCAAATATCACAATTTGACATTTGCGGTCTACTCGGTAGACCGTCGGTGACCGTGGCAGGCAGACCCCCCGTGTTGGGTATCATTTGAACGGTCTCGACGAGGATAATCCATTGGACACCATCCCCCCTTCCCCCTCTCCCCTCCACTACCCCGAAACGTCACGAAATACAAAACATATCCAAATCCTTACCAAAACAATTCAAAAGACCAACACCCAAACCAAACCAAGACAATTTACAAGAGCAAACACAAAACCACAGCAGAACCACTCGAGGGGCTCCCCCCCCCGCGGGCTGCTTGCAGTCCGCGGCCGCACGCAAAAACTAGTTAACAAATATAAAGCTGAAATACCACTGACATACTCATGCATAAAGTTCTCCGGGAAGCAGTCACCTGAGGATTCCCCTTTGTGGCGGATCGTGGTCTACGGATAAAGTTGTCGAGAAATTAATTCGAAGACCTCGGTACACCTCCCTGGTAAAAAGTCGGCGACGGGATCTCGGAAGGTGCGAGAGCTAGAAAGTGGAAATTTGCGGAACGTCATAGAGGGTCATCGGGGGTTACCAAATCGAGTCTCATCCCCATCCCGTTCATACATTTTTTTTATACTCCATACAAATTTTTTGGATTTTTCAAAGCGGGATACCTCCCCAACGGTCGAGGATAGGGAGGCGGTCTCTTCGGCGGACGGTCATCATTCCTCAAGGTCCAACGGCCTGGACCTTCATCCTCCCCCCACCTGCCCCCCTTCACCCCCCCTCCATACTAAATTACCACTTTCGGCCAAAGGGATGGGGATACCGGCTAAACGGTGGGAGCCATCCCGACCGTCTCTATGGCGGGCTTCCATCCCTCCGTAATATGCTTCCTCGGGGCTATCCCGCTTTTCCGGTTTCTCCCCCCTTCATCCCACCTCCATACAAATTTTTATTTTTTTGGAACGGCTGCCATTTTACCAAGAAGCAGTCGACTTGGGGCGGTACTTTCTATCCCTTGATACAGGGGGTGACGTCACGAGTTCCTCAGACGACCTGAACCCTCGGTACACCGACCCGGTATAGAGTCGGTGAGAGGTCCTCTGAAACTACGAGTCGCAGAGGGGCGGGGTTTACGGAATGTCATAGAGGGCCATCGGGGGTCACCAAATTGTCGCCCATCCTCATCCCGCCCGTACATTTTTTTTACACTCCATACAACCTTTTCGAAATTTCCAATCCACTTAAATCCCAAACGGTGCGACCTATCCCTGCGATCGCTTCGGAGGATAGGGATCGCTCCCCGAGCCCCATCGGCAGGGACCCTTATCTTCCCACTATCCCCATCCCTTCATCCCCCCTCCATACAAAATTAGCACTTTTTCACAAAGGGATGGGGATATCCGCCAAACGGTAGGAGGTATCCCGACGGTCTCTATGGCGGGCTTCCGTCCCTCCGTGGGATGATTCATCGGGGCTATCCCGCTTTTCCGGTTTATCCCCCCTTCATCCCACCTCCATACAAATTTTCTGGAACGGCTACCTTTTCACCCGGAAGGAGTCGCCGGAGGAATCCCCATTGTAGCGGATCGGAGAGGGGTAGGCTCACGGAGTACCAGAACAGTATCAAAGGTTGAGGATCGCAACCTGGTAAAAATACGGCGACGGGATCTCAGAAACTAAAAGTCGGAGAGGGGCGGGGTTTGCGGGATGTCATAGAAGACCATCGGGGGTCACCACGTCGCGACCCCCCCACTCCCCCCTTAAATTTTTTTATTCTCACCCTCTTCGGGAAGAGAATTCACACATCCGTAGAAATTCACACACTGTTAGGGATCTTTCACCCTTAAGAGACGGCGGTCGACGCGTCGCGGAGGGCCACGAGGTCGGGGTGCGCGAAAGACGAGGAGGGGGGAGCCGTGGGGGGAAAGGGGAGCGCGCAGCGCGACCCTCCCCCCCCGGCCTTCCCTCCGAGGATTTCGCGCACCCCGACCTCGTGGCCCGGAGCGGCGCTAAGGGTCTGCCGGGGCGCCGAAAATGTAAAAATTTCGATCCCCCCTCGAACCCCCGGCCGTATCTCGGAAACGGCGCGCCGCAGCCGGGTCGCGTTTGGGGTCGTCGGAGACGTCTCGGCGAGACGAATTTTTTGGTCGCGACAAAATTTCGAAATTCTCATTTTTGGACTTTTTCGAAAATATCTCGGGAGCGGTGCGTCGCGGACCCCCCGTGTTGGTGCTCATTTGAGAGGTCTCAAGGAGACGAATTTTTTTCAATAGACCAAATTTCACAATTTGACATTTGCGGTCTACTCGGTAGACCGTCGGTAACCGTGGCAGGCAGACCCCCCGTGTTGGGTATCATTTGAAAGGTTTCAACGAGGACAATCCATTGGACACCATCCACCTCCCCCCCTCTCTCCCTCCCCACCTTCGAAACGTCACGAAATACAAAACATATATCCAAATCCTTACCAAACCAATTCGAAAGACCAAAAACAATACCTAAACAATTTAAAAGAGCAATTGGAATACCGTTGCAACACCACTCGAGGGGCTCCCCCCCCGCGGGCTGCTTGCAGTCCGCGGCCGCACGCAAAAACTAGTTAACAACTATAAAGCCGAAATACCACTCATCAAGTTCTCCGGGAAGCGGTCACCTGGGGATTCCCCTTTGTGGCGGATCGTAGAGTACAAACAAAATCAATGACAGATTAAATCAAGACCCTCGGTACACCTCCCTGGTAAAAAGTCGGCGACGGGATCTCGGAAGGTGTGAGAGCTAGGGATGGGGGGTTTACGGAATGTCATAGAGGGTCATCGGGGGTTACCAAATTGAGTCTCATCCCCATCCCGTTCATACATTTTTTTTATACTCCATACAAATTTTTTGGATTTTTCGAAGACGGATAACTCCAAAACGGTCGAGGATAGGGAGGCGGTCTCTTCGGCGGACGATCATCCTTCCTCGAGGTCCAACGGCCTGGACCTTCGTCCTCCCCCCACCTGCCCCCCTTCACCCCCCCTCCATACGAAATTGCCACTTTTGGCCAAAGGGATGGGGATATCCGCTAAACGGTCGGAGCCATCCCGGCGGTCTCTATGGCGGATTTCCATCCTATCGTGAGGAGCTTCCTGGGGGTCAACCAGGTTTTCGGATTTTCCCCCCCTTCATCCCCCCTCCATACAACGTGGTCTTTTTTTGGAACAGCTACCTTTTAGCCCGGAAGGAGTCCACCCGGGCCAGACTCTTGCACCTCGTTGGAGAGAGGATGAGTTTCCGCATTTCAGGAAGGCATCGAACCCTCGGTGTACCGACCTGGTATGATGTCGGCGAGAGGTCCTCGGAAACCGTGAGGGATAGAAGGATGACGTTTACGGAATGTCATAGAGGGTCATCGGGGGTTACCAAATCGAGTCTCATCCCCATCCCGTTCATACATTTTTTTTACACTCCATACAAATTTTTTGGATTTTTCAAAGCGGGATACCTCCACAACGGTCGAGGATAGGGAGGTGGTCTCTTCGGCGGACGACCATCGCTCCTCGAGGTCCAACGGCCAGGACCTTCACCCTCCCCCCACCTGTCCCCCTTCACCCCCCCCTCCGTACTAAATTACCACTTTCGGCCAAAAGGATGGTGATACCCGCTAAACGGTCGGAGCTATCCCGGCGGTCTCTATGGCGGGCTTCCATCCCTCCGTGAGATGCTTCCTCGGGGCTATCCCGCTTTTCCGGTTTCTCCCCCCTTCATCCCACCTCCATACAAATTTTTAGTTTTCTGGAACGGCTGCCATTTTCCCAGGAAGCAGTCGACTCGGGGTGGTCGTTTCTATCCCATGTTATAGGAGGTGACCTCGTGAGTTCCTCAGACTACCTCAACCCTCGGTACACCGACCTGGTATAAAGTCGGTGAGAGGTCCTCGGAAACTACGAGTCGCAGAGGGGCGGGGTTTACGGAATGTCATAGAGGGCCATCGGGGGTCACCAAATTGTCGCCCATCCTCATCCCGCCCGTACATTTTTTTTACACTCCATACAACCTTTTCTAAATTTCCAATCCACTTAAATCCCAAACGGTGCGACCTATCCCTGCGATCGCTTCGGAGGATAGGGATCGCTCCCCGAGCTCCACCGGCCGGGACCGTCACCCTCCCCCCACCTGCCCCCCTTCACCCCCCCTCCATACAAAATTACCACTTTTTCAGAAAGGGATGAGGATATCCGCCAAACGGTAGGATCTATCCCGACGGTCTCTATGGCGGGATTCCATCCCTCCGTGAATTGGTTCCTCGGGGCTATCCCGCTTTTCCGGATTATCCCCCCTTCATCCCACCTCCATACAAATTTTTTGTTTTTTTTGGAACGGCTACCTTTTCACCCGGAAGGAGTCACCGGAAGAATCCCCATTGTAGCGGATCGGAGAGAGGGTGGCTCACTGAGTACCAGGACAGTATCAAAGGTTGAGGATCGCGACATGGTAAAAATTCGGCGACGGGATCTCGGAAACTGTAAATCGCAGAGGAGCGGGGTTTGCGGGATGTCATAGAGGACCATCGGGGGTCACCACGTCGCGACCCCCCCACTCCCCCCCCTTCGGACCCCCTCCATACGAAATCCCACCATGTTAGGGATCTTTCGCCCTTAAGAGACGGCGGTCGACGCGTCGCGGAGGGCCACGAGGTCGGGGTGCGCGAAAGACGAGGAGGGGGGAGCCGCGGGGGGGAGGAGAGCGCGCAGCGCGACCCTCCCCCCCCGGCCTTCCCTCCGAGGATTTCGCGCACCCCGACCTCGTGGCCCGGAGCGGCGCTGAGGGTCTGCCGGGGCGCCGAAAAAGTAAAAATTTTGATCCCCCCCTCGAACCCCCCGGCCGTATCTCGGAAACGGCGCGCCGCAGCCGGGTCGCGTTTGGGGTCGTCGGAGACGTCTCGGCGAGACGAATTTTTTGGTGGCGACAAAATTTCGAAATTCGCATTTTTGAACTTTTTCGAAAATATCTCGGGAGCGGTGCGTCGCGGACCACTCGTGTCGGTGCTCATTTGAGAGGTCTCGGGGAGACGGATTTTTTGCAATAGACCAAATATCACAATTTGACATTTGCGGTCTACTCGGTAGACCGTCGGTAACCGTGGCAGGCAGACCCCCCGTGTTGGGTACCATTTGAACGGTCTCGACGAGGACAATCCATTTACACCATCCCCCTTCCCCTCCCCCCTCTCTCCCACCCCCGAAACGTCACGAAATACAAAACATATATCCAAATCCTTACCAAACCAATTCGAAAGACCAAAAACAATACCTAAACAATTTAAAAGAGCAATTGGAATACCGTTGCAACACCACTCGAGGGGCTCCCCCCCCGCGGGCTGCTTGCAGTCCGCGGCCGCACGCAAAAACTAGTTAACAACTATAAAGCTGAAATACCACTCATTCATTCATAAAGTTTTCCGGGAAGGAGTCACCTGGGGATTCCCCTTTGTGGCGGATCGTAGTCTACGAGGAAAATTATCGACAAATTAATTCAAAGACCTCGGTACACCTCCCTGGTAAAAAGTCGGCGACGGGATCTCGGAAGTTATGAGAGCTAGGGATGGGGGGTTTACGGAATGTCATAGAGGGTCATCGGGGGTTACCAAATCGAGTCTCATCCCCATCCCGTCCATACATTTTTTTTAAACTCCATACAATTTTTTTGAATTTTTCGAAGACGGATAACTCCAAAAGTGGTGAGGATAGGGAGGCGGTCACTTCGCCGGATAGTCATCGTCCCTCGAGGTCCAACGGCCTGGACCTTCATCCTCGCTCCATCCCCACCACTTCACCCCCCCTCCATACGAATTTACCACTTTTGGCCAAAGGGATGGGGATACCAGCTAAACGGTCGGAGCTATCCCGACGGTCTCTATGGCGGATTTCCATCCTACCGTGAGGAGCTTGCTGGGGGTCAACCAGGTTTTCGGATTTCCCCCCCTTCATCCCCCCTCCATACAACGTTGTCTTTTTTTGGAACAGCTACCTTTTCGCCCGGAAGGAGTCCAGCCGGGCCAGACTCTTGCACCTCGTCGGAGAGAGGATGAGTTTCCGCATTTCAGGAAGGCATCGAACCCTCGGTGTACCGACCTGGTATGAAGTCGGCGACGGGATCTCGGAAGGTATGAGAGCTAGGAAGGGGTGGTTTACGGAATGTCATAGAGGGTCATCGGGGGTTACCAAATCGAGTCTCATCCCCATCCCGTCCATACATTTTTTTTACACTCCATACAAATTTTTTGGATTTTTCAAAGCGGGATACCTCCACAACGGTCGAGGACAGGGAGGCGGTCTCTTCGGCGGACGACCATCGTTCCTCGAGGTCCAACGGCCTGGACCTTCACTCTCCCCCCACCTGTCCCCCTTCACCCCCCCTCCATACTAAATTACCGCTTTCGGCCAAAAGGATGGGGATACTCGCTAAACGGTCGGAGCTATCCCGGCGGTCTCTATGGCGGGCTTCCGTCCCTCCGTGGGATGCTTCCTCGGGGCTATCCCGCTTTTCCGGTTTCTCCCCCCTTCATCCCACCTCCATACAAATTTTTATTTTTTTGGAACGGCTGCCATTTTGCCAGGAAGCACTCGACTCGGGGTGGTCGCTTCTATCCCACGTTATAGGGGGTGACGTCACGAGTTCCTCAGACGACCTGAACCCTCGGTACACCGACCTGGTATAGAGTCGGTGAGAGGTCCTCGGAAACTAAGAGTCGCAGAGGGGCGCGGTTTATGGAATGTCATAGAGGGTCATCGGGGGTCACCAAATTGTCACCCATCCTCATCCCGCCCGTACATTATTTTTACACTCCATACAACTTTTTCGAAATTTCCAATCCACTTAACTCCCAAACGGTGCGTCCTATCCCGGCGATCGCTTCGGAGGATAGCGATCGCTCCCCGAGCCCCACCGGCCGGGACCGTCACCCTCCCCCCACCTGCCCCCCTTCACCCCCCCTCCATACAAAATTACCACTTTTTCAGAAAGGGATGGGGATATCCGGCAAACTATAGGAGGTATCCCGGCGGTCTCTATGGCGGGTTTCCATCCCTCCGTGGAATGGTTCCTCGGGGCTATCCCGCTTTTCCGGTTTATCCCCCCTTCATCCCACCTCCATACAAATTTTCTGGAACGGCTACCTTTTCACCCGGAACGAGTCGCCGGAGGAATGCCCATTGTAGCGGATCGGAGAGGGGGTGGCTGACTGAGTACCAGAACAGTGCCAAAGGTTGAGGTTCGCGACCTGGTAAAAATTCGGCGACGGGATCTCGGAAACTATAAATCGCAGAGAGGCGGGGTTTACGGGATGTCATAGAGGACCATCGGGGGTCACCACGTCGCGACCCCCCCACCCCCCCTCCCTTCGGACCCCCTCCATACGAAATCCCACTATGTTAGGGATCTTTCGCCCTTAAGAGACGGCGGTCGACGCGTCGTGGCCCGGAGCGGCGCTGAGGGTCTGCCGGGGCGCCGAAAATGTAAAAATTTTGATCCCCCCCTCGAACCCCCCGGCCGTATCTCGGAAACGGCGCGCCGCAGCCGGGTCGCGTTTGGGGTCGTCGGAGACGTCTCGGCGAGACGAATTTTTTGGTCGCGACAAAATTTCGAAATTCTCATTTTTGGACTTTTTCGAAAATATCTCGGGAGCGGTGCGTCGCGGACCCCCCGTGTTGGTGCTCATTTGAGAGGTCTCAAGGAGACGAATTTTTTGCAATAGACCAAATTTCACAATTTGACATTTGCGGTCTACTCGGTAGACCGTCGGTAACCGTGGCAGGCAGACCCCACGTGTTGGGTATCATTTGAAAGGTCTCGACGAGGACAATCCATTTACACCATCCCCCTTCACCCTCTCCCCCCCGCACACCCCCGAAACGTCACGAATTACAATACTTATATCCAAATCCTTACCAAAACAATTCTAAAGACCAAAAACCATACCTAAACAATTTTTAAGAGCAATTGGAATACCGTTGCAACACCACTCGAGGGGCTCCCCCCCCCGCGGGCTGCTTGCAGTCCGCGGCCGCACGCAAAAACTAGTTAACAACTATAAAGCTGAAATACCACTCATTCATTCATAAAGTTTTCCGGGAAGGAGTCACCTGGGGATTCCCCTTTGTGGCGGATCGTAGTCTACGAGGAAAATTATCGACAAATTAATTCAAAGACCTCGGTACACCTCCCTGGTAAAAAGTCGGCGACGGGATCTCGGAAGTTATGAGAGCTAGGGATGGGGGGTTTACGGAATGTCATAGAGGGTCATCGGGGGTTACCAAATCGAGTCTCATCCCCATCCCGTCCATACATTTTTTTTAAACTCCATACAATTTTTTTGAATTTTTCGAAGACGGATAACTCCAAAAGTGGTGAGGATAGGGAGGCGGTCACTTCGCCGGATAGTCATCGTCCCTCGAGGTCCAACGGCCTGGACCTTCATCCTCGCTCCATCCCCACCACTTCACCCCCCCTCCATACGAATTTACCACTTTTGGCCAAAGGGATGGGGATACCAGCTAAACGGTCGGAGCTATCCCGACGGTCTCTATGGCGGATTTCCATCCTACCGTGAGGAGCTTGCTGGGGGTCAACCAGGTTTTCGGATTTCCCCCCCTTCATCCCCCCTCCATACAACGTTGTCTTTTTTTGGAACAGCTACCTTTTAGCCCGGAAGGAGTCCACCTGGGCCAGACTCTTGCACCTTGTTGGAGAGAGGGTGAGTTTCCGCGTTTCAGGAAGGCATCGAACCCTCGGTATACCGACCTGGTATAAAAGTCGGCGACGGGATCTCGGAAGGTATGAGAGCTAGGAAGGGGTGGTTTACGGAATGTCATAGAGGGTCATCGGGGGTTACCAAATTGAGTCTCATCCCCATCCCGTTCATACATTTTTTTTACACTCCATACAAATTTTTTGGATTTTTCAAAGCGGGATAACTCCACAACGGTCGAGGATAAGGAGGCGGTCTCTTCGGCGGACGACCATCGTTCCCCGAGGTTCAACGGCCTGGACCTTCACCCTCCCCCCACCTGTCCCCCTTCACCCCCCCTCCATACGAAATTGCCACTTTCGGCCGAAGGGATGGGGATACCGGCTAAACGGTCGGAGCTATCCCGGCGGTCTCTATGGCGGGCTTCCATCCCTCCGTGGGATGCTTCCTCGGGGCTATCCCGCTTTTCCGGTTTCTCCCCCCTTCATCCCACCTCCATACAAATTTTTATTTTTTTGGAACGGCTGCCATTTTACCAGGAAGCAGTCGACTCGGGGTGGTCGCTTCTATCCCACGTTATAGGGGGGTGAGGTCACGTGTTCCTCAGACGACCTGAACCCTCGGTACACCGACCTGGTATAAAGTCGGTGGGAGGTCCTCGGAAACTACGAGTCGCAGAGGGGCGTGGTTTACGGAATGTCATAGAGGGCCATCGGGGGTCACCAAATTGTCACCCATCCTCATCCCGCCCGTACATTTTTTTTACACTCCATACAACTTTTTCGAAATTTCCAATCCACTTAAATCCCAAACGGTGCGACCTATCCCGGCGATCGCTTCGGAGGATAGCGATCGCTCCCCGAGCCCCATCGGCAGGGACCCTTATCTTCCCACTATCCCCATCCCTTCATCCCCCCTCCATACAAAATTAGCACTTTTTCACAAAGGGATGGGGATATCCGCCAAACGGTAGGAGGTATCCCGACGGTCTCTATGGCGGGCTTCCGTTCCTCCGTGGGATGATTCATCGGGGCTATCCCGCTTTTCCGGTTTATCCCCCCTTCATCCCACCTCCATACAAATTTTCTGGAACGGCTACCTTTTCACCCGGAAGGAGTCGCCGGAGGAATCCCCATTGTAGCGGATCGGAGAGGGGTAGGCTCACGGAGTACCAGAACAGTATCAAAGGTTGAGGATCGCGACCTGGTAAAAATACGGCGACGGGATCTCGGAAACTAAAAGTCGGAGAGGGGCGGGGTTTGCGGGATGTCATAGAAGACCATCGGGGGGTCACCACGTCGCGACCCCCCCACTCCCCCCTTAAATTATTTTATTCTCACCCTCTTTCGGGAAGAGAATTCACACATCCGTAGAAATTCACACACTGTTAGGGATCTTTCACCCTTAAGAGACGGCGGTCGACGCGTCGCGGAGGGCCACGAGGTCGGGGTGCGCGAAAGACGAGGAGGGGGGAGCCGAGGGGGGAAAGGGGAGCGCGCAGCGCGACCCTCCCCCCCGGCCCTCCCTCCGAGGATTTCGCGCACCCCCGACCTCGTGGCCCGGAGCGGCGCTAAGGGTCTGCCGGGGCGCCGAAAAAGTAAAAATTTTGATCCCCCCCTCGAACCCCCCGGCCGTATCTCGGAAACGGCGCGCCGCAGCCGGGTCGCGTTTGGGGTCGTCGGAGACGTCTCGGCGAGACGAATTTTTTGGTCGCGACAAAATTTCGAAATTCGCATTTTTGAACTTTTTCGAAAATATCTCGGGAGCGGTGCGTCGCGGACCACCCGTGTTGGTACTCGTTTGAGAGGTCTCGGGGAGACGGATTTTTTGCAATAGACCAAATATCACAATTTGACATTTGCGGTCTACTCGGTAGACCGTCGGTAACCGTGGCAGGCAGACCCCCCGTGTTGGGTATCATTTGAATGGTCTCGACGAGGACATTCCATTTACACCATCCCCCTTTCCCTCCCCCCTCTCTCCCACCCCCGAAACGTCACGAAATACAAAACATATATCCAAATCCTTACCAAACCAATTATAAAGACCAAAAACCATACCTAAACAATTTAAAAGAGCAATTGGAATACCGTTGCAACACCACTCGAGGGGCTCCCCCCCCGCGGGCTGCTTGCAGTCCGCGGCCGCACGCAAAAACTAGTTAACAACTATAAAGCCGAAATACCACTCATCAAGTTCTCCGGGAAGCGGTCACCTGGGGATTCCCCTTTGTGGCGGATCGTAGAGTACAAACAAAATCAATGACAGATTAAATCAAGACCCTCGGTACACCTCCCTGGTAAAAAGTCGGCGACGGGATCTCGGAAGGTGTGAGAGCTAGGGATGGGGGGTTTACGGAATGTCATAGAGGGTCATCGGGGGTTACCAAATTGAGTCTCATCCCCATCCCGTTCATACATTTTTTTTATACTCCATACAAATTTTTTGGATTTTTCGAAGACGGATAACTCCAAAACGGTCGAGGATAGGGAGGCGGTCTCTTCGGCGGACGATCATCCTTCCTCGAGGTCCAACGGCCTGGACCTTCGTCCTCCCCCCACCTGCCCCCCTTCACCCCCCCTCCATACGAAATTGCCACTTTTGGCCAAAGGGATGGGGATATCCGCTAAACGGTCGGAGCCATCCCGGCGGTCTCTATGGCGGATTTCCATCCTATCGTGAGGAGCTTCCTGGGGGTCAACCAGGTTTTCGGATTTTCCCCCCCTTCATCCCCCCTCCATACAACGTGGTCTTTTTTTGGAACAGCTACCTTTTAGCCCGGAAGGAGTCCACCCGGGCCAGACTCTTGCACCTCGTTGGAGAGAGGATGAGTTTCCGCATTTCAGGAAGGCATCGAACCCTCGGTGTACCGACCTGGTATGATGTCGGCGAGAGGTCCTCGGAAACCGTGAGGGATAGAAGGATGACGTTTACGGAATGTCATAGAGGGTCATCGGGGGTTACCAAATCGAGTCTCATCCCCATCCCGTTCATACATTTTTTTTACACTCCATACATTTTTTTTGGATTTTTCAAAGCGGGATACCTCCACAACGGTCGAGGATAGGGAGGTGGTCTCTTCGGCGGACGACCATCGCTCCTCGAGGTCCAACGGCCAGGACCTTCACCCTCCCCCCACCTGTCCCCCTTCACCCCCCCTCCGTACTAAATTACCACTTTCGGCCAAAAGGATGGTGATACCCGCTAAACGGTCGGAGCTATCCCGGCGGTCTCTATGGCGGGCTTCCATCCCTCCGTGAGATGCTTCCTCGGGGCTATCCCGCTTTTCCGGTTTCTCCCCCCTTCATCCCACCTCCATACAAATTTTTAGTTTTCTGGAACGGCTGCCATTTTCCCAGGAAGCAGTCGACTCGGGGTGGTCGTTTCTATCCCATGTTATAGGAGGTGACCTCGTGAGTTCCTCAGACTACCTCAACCCTCGGTACACCGACCTGGTATAAAGTCGGTGAGAGGTCCTCGGAAACTACGAGTCGCAGAGGGGCGGGGTTTACGGAATGTCATAGAGGGCCATCGGGGGTCACCAAATTGTCGCCCATCCTCATCCCGCCCGTACATTTTTTTTACACTCCATACAACCTTTTCGAAATTTCCAATCCACTTAAATCCCAAACGGTGCGACCTATCCCTGCGATCGCTTCGGAGGATAGGGATCGCTCCCCGAGCTCCACCGGCCGGGACCGTCACCCTCCCCCCACCTGCCCCCCTTCACCCCCCCCTCCATACAAAATTACCACTTTTTCAGAAAGGGATGAGGATATCCGCCAAACGGTAGGATCTATCCCGACGGTCTCTATGGCGGGATTCCATCCCTCCGTGAATTGGTTCCTCGGGGCTATCCCGCTTTTCCGGATTATCCCCCCTTCATCCCACCTCCATACAAATTTTTTGTTTTTTTTGGAACGGCTACCTTTTCACCCGGAAGGAGTCACCGGAAGAATCCCCATTGTAGCGGATCGGAGAGAGGGTGGCTCACTGAGTACCAGGACAGTATCAAAGGTTGAGGATCGCGACATGGTAAAAATTCGGCGACGGGATCTCGGAAACTGTAAATCGCAGAGGAGCGGGGTTTGCGGGATGTCATAGAGGACCATCGGGGGTCACCACGTCGCGACCCCCCACTCCCCCCCCTTCGGACCCCCTCCATACGAAATCCCACCATGTTAGGGATCTTTCGCCCTTAAGAGACGGCGGTCGACGCGTCGCGGAGGGCCACGAGGTCGGGGTGCGCGAAAGACGAGGAGGGGGGAGCCGCGGGGGGAAAGGGGAGCGCGCAGCGCGACCCTCCCCCCCGGCCATCCCTCCGAGGATTTCGCGCACCCCGACCTCGTGGCCCGGAGCGGCGCTGAGGGTCTGCCGGGGCGCCGAAAAAGTAAAAATTTTGTTCCCCCCCTCGAACCCCCCGGCCGTATCTCGGAAACGGCGCGCCGCAGCCGGGTCGCGTTTGGGGTCGTCGGAGCCGTCTCGGCTAGACGAATTTTTTGGTCGTGACAAAATTTCGAAATTCACATTTTTGGACTTTTTCGAAAATATCTCGGGATCGGTGCATCGCAGACCCCCCGTGTTGGTGCTCATTTGGGAGGTCTCCGGGAGACGGATTTTTTGCAATAGACCAAATGTCACAATTTGACATTTGCGGTCTACTCGGTAGACCGTCGGTAACCGTGGCAGGTAGACCCCCCGTGTTGGGTATCTTTTGAAAGGTCTCGACGAGGACAATCCATTTACACCATCCCCCTTCCCCTCCCCCCTCTCTCCCACCCCCGAAACGTCACAAAATACAAAACATATATCCAAATCCTCACCAAACCAATTCTAAAGACCAAAAACCATACCTAAACAATTTAAAAGAGCAAATATCTACTACAGCAACACCACTCGAGGGGCTCCCCCCCCGCGGGCTGCTTGCAGTCCGCGGCCGCACGCAAAAACTAGTTAACAACTATAAAGCTGAAATACCACTCATCGTCTACTGATCTTAACTTCGGGGAAGGAGTCACCTGGGGATTCCCCTTTGTGGCGGATCGTGGTCTACGGATAAAGTTGTCGAGAAATTAATTCAAAGACCTCGGTACACCTCCCTGGTAAAAAGTCGGCGACGGGATCTCGGAAGGCGCGAGAGCTAGAAAGTGGAAATTTGCGGAACGTCATAGAGGGTCATCGGGGGTTACCAAATCGAGTCTCATCCCCATCCCGTTCATACATTTTTTTTATACTCCATACAAATTTTTTGGATTTTTCAAAGCGGGATATCTCCGAAAGTGTCGAGGATAGGGAGGCGGTCTCTTCGGCGGACGACCATCGTTCCTCGAGGTCCAACGGCCTGGACCTTCATCCTCCCCCCACCTGCCCCCCTTCACCCCCCCTCCATACGAAATTGCCACTTTTGGCCAAAGGGATGGGGATACCCGCTAAACGGTCGGAGCTATCCCGGCGGTCTCTATGGCGGGTTTCCATCCCACCGTGAGGTGCTTCCTGGGGGTCAACCAGGTTTTCGGATTTCCCCCCCCTTCATCCCCCCTCCATACAACGTGGTCTTTCTTTGGAACAGCCACCTTTTCGCCCGGATGGAGTCCACCCGGGCCAGACTCTTGCACCTCGTTGGAGAGAGGATGAGTTTCCGCATTTCAGGAAGGCATCGAACCCTCGGTGTACCGACCTGGTATGAAGTCGGCGAGAGGTCCTCGGAAACCGTGAGGGATAGAAGGATGACGTTTGCGGAATGTCATAGAGGGTCATCGGGGGTTACCAAATTGAGTCTCATCCCCATCCCGTTCATACATTTTTTTTACACTCCATACAAATTTTTTGGATTTTTCAAAGCGGGATACCTCCACAACGGTCGAGGATAGAGAGGCGGTCTCTTCGGCGGACGACCATCGCTCCTCGAGGTCCAACGGCCTGTACCTTCGCCCTCCCCCCACCTGTCCCCCTTCACCCCCCCTCCGTACTAAATTACCACTTTCGGCCAAAGGGATGGGGATACCGGCTAAACGGTCGGAGCTATCCCGGCGGTCTCTATGGCGAGATTCCATCTCTCCGTGGGATGCTTCCTTGGGGCTATCCCGCTGTTCCAGTTTCTCCCCCCTTCATCCCGCCTCCATACAAAATTTTATTTTTTTGGAACGGCTGCCATTTTACCAAGAAGCAGTCGACCAGGGGTGGTCGTTTCTATCCCACGTTATAGGGGGTGACGTCACGAGTTCCTCTGACCACCTGGTCCCTCGGTATACCGACCTGGTATAAATTCGGTGGGAGGTCCTCGGAAACTATGAGTCGCAGAGGGGCGGGGTTTACGGAATGTCATAGAGGGTCATCGGGGGTCACCAAATTGTCACCCATCCTCATCCCGCCCGTACATTATTTTTACACTCCATACAACTTTTTCGAAATTTCCAATCCACTTAAATCCCAAACGGTGCGACCTATCCCTGCGATCGCTTCGGAGGATAGGGATCGCTCCCCGAGCTCCACCGGCCGGGACCGTCACCCTCCCCCCACCTGCCCTCCTTCACCCCCCCTCCATACAAAATTACCACTTTTTCAGAAAGGGATGAGGATATCCGCCAAACGGTAGGAGGTATCCCGACGGTCTCTATGGCGGGATTCCATCCCTCCGTGAAATGGTTCCTCGGGGCTATCCCGCTTTTCCGGATTATCCCCCCTTCATCCCACCTCCATACAAATTTTTAGTTTTTTTTTGAACGGCTACCTTTTCACCCGGAAGGAGTCGCCGGAGGAATCCCCATTGTAGCGGACCGGAGAGGGGGTGGCTCACTGAGTACCAGAACAGTACCAAAGGTTGAGGATCGCGACCTGGTGAAAATTCGGCGACGGGATCTCGGAAACTGTAAATCGCAGAGGAGCGGGGTTTGCGGGATGTCATAGAGGACCATCGGGGGTCACCACGTCGCGACCCCCCACTCCCCCCCCCCCCTTCGGACCCCCTCTGTATAAATTCACACACTGTTAGGGATCTTTCGCCCTTAAGAGACGGCGGTCGACGCGTCGCGGAGGGCCACGAGGTCGGGGTGCGCGAAAGACGAGGAGGGGGGAGCCGCGGGGGGAAAGGGGAGCGCGCAGCGCGACCCTCCCCCCCGGCCCTCCCTCCGAGGATTTCGCGCACCCCGACCTCGTGGCCCGGAGCGGCGTTGAGGGTCTGCCGGGGCGCCGAAAAAGTAAAAATTTTGATCCCCCCCTCGAACCCCCCGGCCGTATCTCGGAAACGGCGCGCCGCAGCCGGGTCGCGTTTGGGGTCGTCGGAGACGTCTCGGGGAAACGAATTTTTTGGTCGCGACAAAATTTTGAAATTCGCATTTTTGGACTTTTTCTAAAATATCTCGGGAGCGGTGCGTCGCGGACCACCCGTGTTGGTACTCATTTGAGAGGTCTCGGGGAGACGGATTTTTTGCAATAGACCAAATATCACAATTTGACATTTGCGGTCTACTCGGTAGACCGTCGGTAACCGTGGCGGGCAGACCCCCCATGTTGGGTATCATTTGAACGGTCTCGACGAGGACATTCCATTTACACCATCCCCCTTCCCCTCCCCCCTCTCTCCCACCCCCGAAACGTCACGAAATACAATACTTATATCCAAATCCTTACCAAAACAATTCTAAAGACCAAAAACCATACCTAAACAATTTACAAGAGCGACTCCAAAACCACAGCAAAACCACTCGAGGGGCTCCCCCCCCGCGGGCTGCTTGCAGTCCGCGGCCGCACGCAAAAACTAGTTAACAACTATAAAGCTGAAATACCACTCATTCATTCATAAAGTTTTCCGGGAAGGAGTCACCTGGGGATTCCCCTTTGTGGCGGATCGTAGTCTACGAGGAAAATTATCGACAAATTAATTCAAAGACCTCGGTACACCTCCCTGGTAAAAAGTCGGCGACGGGATCTCGGAAGTTATGAGAGCTAGGGATGGGGGGTTTACGGAATGTCATAGAGGGTCATCGGGGGTTACCAAATCGAGTCTCATCCCCATCCCGTCCATACATTTTTTTTATACTCCATACGAATTTTTTGGATTTTTCAAAGCGGGATAGCTCCGAAAGTGTCGAGGATAGGGAGGCGGTCTCTTCGGCGGACGATCATCGTTCCTCGAGGTCCAACGGCCTGGACCTTCACCCTCCCCCCACCTGCCCACCTTCACCCCCCCTCCATACGAAATTGCCACTTTCGGCGAAAGGGATGGGGATACCCGCTAAACGGTAGGAGCCATCCCGGCGGTCTCTATGGCGGGTTTCCATCCTACCGTGAGGTGCTTCCTGGGGGTCAACCAGGTTTTCGGATTTCCCCCCCCTTCATCCCCCCTCCATACAACGAGGTCTTTCTTTGGAACAGCCACCTTTTCGCCCGGATGGAGTCCACCCGGGCCAGACTCTTGCACCTCGTTGGAGAGAGGATGAGTTTCCGCATTTCAGGAAGGCATCTAACCCTCGGTGTACCGACCTGGTAAAAAGTCGGCGAGAGGTCCTCGGAAACCGTGAGGGATAGAAGGATGACGTTTACGGAATGTCATAGGGGGTCATCGGGGGTTACCAAATTGAGTCTCATCCCCATCCCGTTCATACATTTTTTTTACACTCCATACAACTTTTCTGGATTTTTCAAAGCGGGATAACTCCAAACGTGTCGAGGATAGGGAGGCGGTCTCTTCGGCGGACGACTATCGCTCCTCGAGGTCCAACGGCCAGGACCTTCGTCCTCCCCCCACCTGTCCCCCTTCACCCCCCCTCCATACAAACTTACCGCTTTCGGCCGAAGGGATGGGGATACCGGCTAAACGGTCGGAGCTATCCCGGCGGTCTCTATGGCGGGTTTCCATCCCTCCGTGGGATGCTTCCTCGGGGCTATCCCGCTTTTCCGGTTTCTCCCCCCTTCATCCCACCTCCATACAAATTTTTAGTTTTCTGGAACGGCTGCCGTTTTACCAGGAAGCAGTCGACTCGGGGTGGTCGCTTCTATCCCACGTAATAGGGGGTGACGTCATGAGTTCCTCAGACGACCTGAACCCTCGGTATACCGACCTGGTATAAAGTCGGTGAGAGGTCCTCGGAAACTACGAGTCGCAGAGGGGCGTGGTTTACGGAATGTCATAGAGGGCCATCGGGGGTTACCAAATTGTCACCCATCCTCATCCCGCCGGTACATTATTTTTACACTCCATACAACTTTTCCGAAATTTCCAATCCACTTAACTCCCAAACGGTGCGACCTATCCCGGCGATCGCTTCGGAGGATAGAGATCGCTCTCCGAGCCCCATCGGCAGGGACCCTTATCTCCCCACTATCCCCATCCCTTCATCCCCCCTCCATACAAAATTACCACTTTTTCATAAAGGGATGGGGATATCCGCCAAACGGTAGGAGGTATCCCGACGGTCTCTATGGTGGGCTTCCGTCCCTCCGTGGGATGCTTCCTCGGGGCTATCCCGCATTTCCGGTTTCTCCCCCCTTCACCCCACCTCCATACAAATATTTAGTTTTTTTGGAACGGCTACCTTTTCACCCGGAAGGAGCCGCCGGGGGATTCCCTTATGTGGCGGACCGGAGAGGGGGTGGCTAACTGAGTATCAGAAATGTACCAAAGGTTGAGGATCGCGACCTGGTAAAAAGTCGGCGACGGGATCTCGGAAACTATTAATCGCAGAGGGGCGGGATTTGCGAAATGTTATAGATGGTCATCGGGGGTCACCACGTCGCGACCCCCCACTCCCCCCTCCATGTTTTTTTTTCACTCCATACAACCGACCCGGATCTTCGAATCCGCGTAGCTCCGAAAGGGTGAGACCTAGAACGGCGGTCACTTTGGCGGATGATCATCGCTCCCGGAGGTCCGTCGTCCTGGACCGTCGCCGTCCCCCCCACCTCCCCCCCTTCGGACCCCCTCCGTATAAATTCACACACTGTTAGGGATCTTTCGCCCTTAAGAGACGGCGGTCGACGCGTCGCGGAGGGCCACGAGGTCGGGGTGCGCGAAAGACGAGGAGGGGGGAGCCGCGGGGGGAAAGGGGAGCGCGCAGCGCGACCCTCCCCCCCGGCCCTCCCTCCGAGGATTTCGCGCACCCCGACCTCGTGGCCCGGAGCGGCGCTGAGGGTCTGCCGGGGCGCCGAAAAAGTAAAAATTTTGATCCCCCCCTCGAACCCCCCGGCCGTATCTCGGAAACGGCGCGCCGCAGCCGGGTCGCATTTGGGGTCGTCGGAGACGTCTCGGCGAGACGAATTTTTTGGTCGCGACAAAATTTCGAAATTCGCATTTTTGAACTTTTTCGAAAATATCTAGGGAGCGGTGCGTCGCGGACCACCCGTGTTGGTACTCATTTGAGAGATCTCGGGGAAACGGATTTTTTGCAATAGACCAAATATCACAATTTGACAGTTGCGGTCTACTCGGTAGACCGTCGGTAACCGTGGCAGGCAGACCCCCCGTGTTGGGTATCATTTGAACGGTCTCGATGAGGACAATCCATTTACACCATCCCCCTTCCCCTCCCCCCCTCTCTCCCACCCCCCGAAACGTCACGAAATACAATACTTATATCCAAATCCTTACCAAAACAATTCTAAAGACCAAAAACCATACCTAAACAATTTACAAGAGCGACTCCAAAACCACAGCAAAACCACTCGAGGGGCTCCCCCCCCCGCGGGCTGCTTGCAGTCCGCGGCCGCACGCAAAAACTAGTTAATTAATTAATTAATATACTATAAAGCTCAAATACCACTTATCACTGACATGGTTGTTCTCCTAGAAGGAGTCACCGGGGGATTCCCCCTTGTAGCGGATCGGAGAGGGGGTGGCTTATCGAGTAGCAGAAAAATCCCGAATCCTCGGTATACCGATCTGGTAAAAAGTTGGGGTATGGATCTCGGAAACTATCAACCCGAGAGGGACCCGGTTTGCGGAATGTCATAGAGGGTCATCGGGGGTCTCCACACCGCGACCCCCCCCTCTCCCCCCCCATACGTTTTTTTTACGCTCCATACAACCGTCCGGATCTTCAAATCCCCTTAGCTTCTAAACGGTGAGAGTCATGGCGGCGGTCACTTTGGGTGATAACATTGGCTCCCGGATATCCGTCGTCCGGGACCCTCGCCCTCCCCCCATCTGGCCCCCTTCGGACCCCCTCCGTACAAAATCACACTTTCGTATGGATCTTTCGCCTTTGGAGGAGGGCGGTCGACCCGCCGCGGAGGGTCTCGTCGCCGGGGTGGCGAACGACGAGGAGGGGGGAGGCGGGGGGGAAGGGGAGCGCGCAGCGCGACCCTCCCCCCCGGCCCCCCCTCCGAGGAAGTTCGCGACCCCGGCGTCGAGGGCCGGAGCGGCGGCAAACGTCATCGGAGGGTTGCGGAATTACGTCCCTTTTGAATTTTTTACCCTTCGTCACCGCCCTCCGGACCCCCGTCCCCTCCGCCCCCCCGCAATCGGGACTCGCAAGCGGTTCGACCGAAACACCCCGTGTTTGGGCTCGTTCGAACGGGCGCGGCGAATGGACTCCGACGGCTCCGACGGAATTCGGATTTGGCGCACCGGCCCTCCCCTCCACCTCCCCCTCCGTACGAAATCAAACCTCAAAGAGGTCCCTTCACCTGTGAAGAGACGGCGGTCGATCCGTCGCGGAGGGCAACGAGGCCGGCGAGCGCGAAAGACGAGGAGGGGGGTGGCGGGGGGGCAGGGGAGCGCGCAGCGCGACCCTCCCCCCCGGCCCCCCCTCCGAGGATTGAGCGCGCGCCGGCCGAGCGGCCCGCAGCGGCGGCATGGGGTCTGGAAAAGTAAAAATTTCGACACCCCCTCGAACCCCCCCGGTCGTAACTCGGAAACGGCGCGACGCAGCCGGGTCGCGTTTGGGGTCGTAGGAGACGTCTCGGGGAGAGGAATTTTTCGGTCGAGACGAAGTTTCAAAATTCGCATTTTTGGACTTTTTCGAAAATATCTCGGGATCGGTGCGTCGCAGACCCCCCGTGTCGGTGCTCATTTGGGAGGTCTCCGGGAGACGGATTTTTTGCAATAGACCAAATTTCAAAATTTGACATTTGCGGTCTACTTGGTAGACCGTCGGTGACCGTGGCGGGCAGACCCACCGTGTTTGGTATCGTTTGAAATGTCTCGACTAGGACAATCCATTTATACCATCGCTCTTCCCCCAACACCCCCCCTTCGGACCCCCTCCATACAAAAAACACACATCAAAGAGATTCTTTCGCCGACGAAGAGACGGCGGTCGATCCGTCGCGGAGGGCCACGAGGACGGCGCGCGCGAAAGACGAGGAGGGGGGAGCCGGGGGTAGGGGAGCGCGCAACATCATTGATATAGTTGTTCTCCCAGAAGGAGTCACCTGGGGATTCCCCCGTATAGCGGATCGGAGAGGGGGTGGCCATGTGACCAGCGGAAAAATCCCAAAGGTTGAGGATCGTGACCTGGTAAAAAGTCGGCGACGGGATCTCGGAAACTATCAACCCGAGAGGGACCCGGTCTGCGGAATGTCATAGAGGGTCATCGGGGGTGACCACATCGCGACCCCCCCCTCTCCCCCCCATACGATTTTTTTACGCTCCATACAACCGTCCGGATCTTCGAATCCCCGCAGCTCCGAAACGGTGAGAGTCATGGCGGCGGTCACTTTGGCGGATGATCTTGGCTCCCGGATATCCGTCGTCCGGGACCCTCGCCCTCCCCCCAACTCCCCCCCTTCGGACCCCCTCCATACGAAATCACACTCTGTTATGGATCTTTTGTTTTTGGAGGAGGGCGGTCGACCCGCCGCGGAGGGTCTCGACGCCGGGGGGGCGAACGACGAGGAGGGGGGAGGCGGGGGGGCAGGGGAGCGCGCAGCGCGACCCTCCCCCCCGGTCCCCCCTCCGAGGAAGTTCGCGACCCCGGCGTCGAGGGCCGGAGCGGCGGCAAACGTCATCGGAGGGTTGCGGAATTACGTCCCTTTTGAATTTTTTACCCGTCACCCTGCCCTCCGGACCCCCCCGTCCCCTCCGCCCCCCCGCAATCGGGACTCGCAAGCGGTTCGACCGAAACACCCCGTGTTTGGGCTCGTTCGAACGGGCTCGCCGGATGGATTCCGATGGCTCCGACGGAATTTGGATGGAATTTGGCGAGATGGGGGTCACCACATCGCGACCCCCCCACTCCCCCCCACCCTTCGGACCCCCTCCATACGAAATCCCACTATGTTAGGGATCTTTCGCCCTTAAGAGACGGCGGTCGACGCGTCGCGGAGGGCCACGAGGTCGGGGTGCGCGAAAGACGAGGAGGGGGGAGCCGTGGGGGGAAGGGGAGCGCGCAGCGCGACCCTCCCCCCCCGGCCTTCCCTCCGAGGATTTCGCGCACCCCGACCTCGTGGCCCGGAGCGGCGCTGAGGGTCTGCCGGGGCGCCGAAAAAGTAAAAATTTTGATCCCCCCCTCGAACCCCCCGGCCGTATCTCGGAAACGGCGCGCCGCAGCCGGGTCGCGTTTGGGGTCGTCGGAGACGTCTCGGCGAGACGAATTTTTTGGTCGCGACAAAATTTCGAAATTCGCATTTTTGAACTTTTTCGAAAATATCTCGGGAGCGGTGCGTCGCGGACCACCCGTGTTGGTACTCATTTGAGAGGTCTCGGGGAGACGGATTTTTTGCAATAGACCAAATATCACAATTTGACATTTGCGGTCTACTCGGTAGACCGTCGGTGACCGTGGAAGGCAGACCCCCCGTGTTGGGTATCATTTGAAAGGTCTCGACGAGAACAATCCATTTACACCATCCCCCTCCCCCCTCACCCCCCGCCCACCTCCGAAGAGTCACGAAATACAATACTTATATCCAAATCCTTACCAAAACAATTCATAAGACCCAAAGCCATACCATACCTAAACAATTTAGAAGAGCATTTCCAATACCACTCCAGAACCGGTCGAGGGGCTCCCCCCCCGCGGGCTGCTTGCAGTCCGCGGCCGCACGCAAAAACTAGTTAATTAACAAACTATAAAGCCGAAATACCACTCACTGACTCACTGATTGGGTGACATTTCTTTCCGGGAAGGAGCCGCGGGGGCGTTCGCCTCTCTGGCCGGTCGCGGAGTACGAATAAAGTTGTCGAGAAATTAATTCAAAGACCTCGCCACCTCGACCTGGTAAAAAGTCGGCGAAGGGATCTCGGAAAGTAAGAGAGCTAGAAGAGATCGGAATGCGGAACGTCACAGAGCGTCATCGGGGGTTACCGAATCGCGACCCATCCCCGTCCCGCCCATACATTTTTTTTACACTCCATACAACTTTTTTGAAATTTCCAATCCCCGTAGCTCCAAAACCGTAAGGAATAGTGATATCGCGTCTTTGGCGGATAACCGTTTCTCCCCGAGGTCCATCGGCTGGGACCGTCGCCCTTGCCCTACCTCCCCCCATTCACCCCCCCTCCATACAAAATTGCCGCTTTTGACGAAAGGGATGGCACTATCCGCTAAACGGTGCGAGATATCCCGACGGTCACTACGGCGGGTTTCCATCTCACCGCGAGCCGCTTCCTGGGGGTCAACCAGATTTTCGATTTCTCCCCCCCTTCTGCACCCCTCCATACAAATTTTTCGTTTTCTGGAACGGCCAATTTTTCACCGAGAAGGGGTCGACTCGCGACGCTCGTTCGCACCCGATCGGATAGACGGTGAAGTCGCGGGGATCGGAAGTTTCTCGAAGCCCCGATATGACGACCTGGTAAAAAGTCGACGGGAGGTACTCGGGAACGATGAGTCGCCGAGGGGTAGCGTTTACGGAATGTCGTAGAGGGTCATCGGGGGTTACCAAATCGCGACCCATCCCCGTCCCGCCCATACATTTTTTTTACACTCCATACAACTTTTTTGAAATTTCCAATCCCCGTAGCTCCAAAACCATAGGGAATAGTGATATCGTGTCTTTGGCGGATAACCGTTTCTCCCCGAGGTCCATCGGAGGGGACCACTATTCTTGCCCCATCTCCCCCCATTCACCCCCCCCTCCATACAAAATTTCCGCTTTTGACGAAACGGATGGCACTGTCCGCTAAACGGTGCGAGATATCCCGACGGTCACTATGGCGGGTTTCCATCTCACCGCGAAGTGCTTCCTAGGGGTCAACCAGATTTTTGATTTCGCCCCCCCTTCTGCACCCCTCCATACAAATTTTTCGTTTTCTGGAACGGCCAATTTTTCACCGAGAAGGGGTCGACTTGCGACGCTCTTTCGCAACCGATCGGATAGACGGTGAAGTCACGCGGATCAGAAGTTTCTCGAAGCTCCGATATGACTACCTGGTAAAAAGTTGACGGGAAGTACTCGGGAACGATGAGTCGCCGAGGGACAGCGTTTGCGGAATGTCATAGAGGGTCATCGGGGGTTACCAAATCGCGACCCATCCCCGTCCCGCCCATACATTTTTTTTACACTCCATACAACTTTTTTGAAACCATAGGGAATAGTGATATCGTGTCTTTGGCGGATAACCATTTCTTCTCGAAGTCCATATTGACAGGGACGATCATCCTTGCTCCGTGAATGTCCAACCAACACCTACTCATACTACTAAAAAGAGAGCTCTCTAGGTCACACAAGGGGTTACGTCATCAACATGAGCCCGACCGAACCGAACGTTCGCATAGACGCTAGCGCCACAGTTTGGCCGCGGTACATTTATACTATTTGGATTTGAAGCGTCATTAAGCGTCATTCTTTTTCAAAAGTTAGAAAAAATGCTGTCACAGTTTAAAATCGTGTATTTTAAATTATAACTAAATATGTATTTAAAAAAAAAAACGATGAAACGCGCCATTAATTAAATGGACAACTTTCAACCAAACAAGCACTAATGCGAACGTAAGATATATTTTTTATTAACTTTTAAAATAACATAACCTCTTTTTATCGTATAACATCTCTGTTTGTTATCAATTATTGCAGGTTTGCGAACATCATTTTACAGAAAAGTACATTTTCCAGCTGAGAAGTATGAAGAGAAATATTGCAAGAAAGTAGTTGTGAACTTATAATAAGGATGCAAGTGAATATTTAAAAATACATGTTCAGTGACTATAGTGATTTTTTATTTGTTTATTTAATCATAATTCATAAGGTATGTGGAATCAGTGAGCTATTATGTACTAACGTACTGTGGAATATAAATAACTGTAAAGAAAGGTAATGTAGTCATAGCAATGTCAAATATTCTGAAATATCAGTCTCTGTAACTTTTCATCATAATTTGGGGTTCAAATTGTTTAAAAACCACAATGAATTGAAAAGGATCCATAAGGAAAACTTATCCAAAAAGATAAATAATATCAGACATAGTTATTTGCATTTTCAATCGAATTTGAGGTTGGGGTATAGTAAAGGGCGGCACTTTTTTTTTACAATAATTTTTTTTTTGCCAATGGAATAAGCAACAATTGCAAAGATATTGTATTCATTTACAAAATGTGTTTTTACAAGACTTATTTGTGATGAAAAGAAATTGGTTAGGTTCTGGAATGTATATGAAATAAGTGTGAGTGGAGCGAGCCAGAATACTGATGTTGGCAAAAAGACTGTATACTTATTACAAAATGTGCATTACGATACTCGCCCCATACAAAAACATATATTATTATGTTGTTGTAATAGGAATACTCTTATAATTGGTTTATTATATTTAATTGGCTTTAATATTGTGATGTGTATGATATTATGCCATATTTCAATTCACTGCCTAAATTTAATATAGTATATAAATATCCTGCAGATCAATATAAACCATAAATTTTTGTTTTTGGTACAGTTCATATAGGTACTGAAATGCATTGGAAATAATTGGCTTATCTGAATTTATTCGAATATTGGCCAACTTCAGCCTACCTATACCTAGCTATACAAAATGCCATACTTTCTGTTAATTCACAGAATAAATTTTAACACTGTTTTTTATGGAAACCATTTTAAAGTAGTGGAATACAGTTAAGAATAAAGATAAGTGACTAAGGGATAATTACATATCGCCTCTCTCACCTAACCAGAAAAATTATAACTATTTAAATAAATGTCATGCTTAGATCATTGGAAAATACTTACTACTATTATACTCATGCTACATGTACCCTAATACAATTAACAAATTAGGTAGGTAGTGTATTAATGAATTAAATTTTAATTGCCTGGTTAAATTCACATATAGAGGTATGGCTGGATCTCAGTCCTATGTAATTTCAATGAAACAATATTTGAAATTGAATCAAAGCTCCAGAGTACCTACAATCTTTGTTTCCCTTAACTATAAAATCTCATACTTTTGGACAATGTAAGATATACGCATTACAGACAATCTTTCCAATGATCAAAGTAATACCTACATAGTTGTAGCTCAGAAACAGAAAACTTGAGTTTTAACATCGGTGTCTCTGAACAATATAGGTATTAAGTATTATCATAAATAACCATATCCAGTTACCCATTCTCACTTAACATTGTACAAAAGTTAATAAAAATAGGCACAAATATCATTAAGTAGGTACTTAGTGGTACTTATCCAATGAAGAAATTAATGTAGATATAAATTGTAATCATGAACTAATTAAAAGTTTAGATATGAGGAGGATTACTACTGCCACACAATGATGATGTTAATTTATTTCTGTTTATTTAGTTATTATTGTAGTGAATAAAATAAATTGTGAGGAATTTTTAAATTTTCAAAATATTACATATTATATTTTATTTTATTGCATCATCAGCTGTGGACACTGAACGCGAAACGACATAGAGAATACAATGGATAAGACTTAGAACACTTAGTATGAAAGACAAGGAGTAAGAAGGGAATTGAGCACACTCGTAATAATATAATACTTGTAAGAATTTTATGAAAATTTATTAAGACTATTGTTTACGACTTATAATCAAGACTAAAGACTAATTATGCTCAAGACTCGGCGTAATAAGACGAAAGACTTATTAACTGACGAAAATATTGTCGAAATGCCTAGGTACTGAAGATTTCGAAGGTACAAAGACCAAAAATGAACCCCGAAGCGCCGCAGAAGTGCGTCCCTTGAATTTTAACCCGTCACCCCGGCTTGCAGCCCTCGGCATCGAGCAACCTACCACTTCACACACCCTCGACTTAGTTGCGATAACCCTCCGCGGGCTGTTTGCAGCCCTCGGCATCGAGCAACCTACCACTTCACACACCCTCGACTTAGTTGCGATAACCCTCCGCGGGCTGCTTGCAGCCCTCGGCATCGAGCAACCTACCACTTCACACACCCTCGACTTAGTTGCGATAACCCTCCGCGGGCTGCTTGCAGCCCTCGGCATCGAGCAACCTACCACTTCACACACCCTCGACTTAGTTGCGATAACCTTCCGCGGGCTGCTTGCAGCCCTCGGCATCGAGCAACCTACCACTTCACACACTTCCTCGACTTAGTTGCGATAACCCTCCGCGGGCTGCTTGCAGCCCTCGGCATCGAGCAACCTACCACTTCACACACCCTCGACTTAGTTGCGATAACCCTCCGCGGGCTGCTTGCAGCCCTCGGCATCGAGCAACCTACCACTTCACACACCCTCGACTTAGTTGCGATAACCCTCCGCGGGCTGCTTGCAGCCCTCGGCATCGAGCAACCTACCACTTCACACACCCTCGACTTAGTTGCGATAACCTTCCGCGGGCTGCTTGCAGCCCTCGGCATCGAGCAACCTACCACTTCACACACTCCCTCGACTTAGTTGCGATAACCCTCCGCGGGCTGCTTGCAGCCCTCGGCATCGAGCAACCTACCACTTCACACACCCTCGACTTAGTTGCGATAACCCTCCGCGGGCTGCTTGCAGCCCTCGGCATCGAGCAACCTACCACTTCACACACCCTCGACTTAGTTGCGATAACCCTCCGCGGGCTGCTTGCAGCCCTCGGCATCGAGCAACCTACCACTTCACACACTTCCTCGACTTAGTTGCGATAACCTTCCGCGGGCTGCTTGCAGCCCTCGGCATCGAGCAACCTACCACTTCACACACCCTCGACTTAGTTGCGATAACCCTCCGCGGGCTGCTTGCAGCCCTCGGCATCGAGCAACCTACCACTTCACACACCCTCGACTTAGTTGCGATAACCCTCCGCGGGCTGCTTGCAGCCCTCGGCATCGAGCAACCTACCACTTCACACACCCTCGACTTAGTTGCGATAACCCTCCGCGGGCTGCTTGCAGCCCTCGGCATCGAGCAACCTACCACTTCACACACCCTCGACTTAGTTGCGATAACCTTCCGCGGGCTGCTTGCAGCCCTCGGCATCGAGCAACCTACCACTTCACACACTTCCTCGACTTAGTTGCGATAACCCTCCGCGGGCTGCTTGCAGCCCTCGGCATCGAGCAACCTACCACTTCACACACCCTCGACTTAGTTGCGATAACCCTCCGCGGGCTGCTTGCAGCCCTCGGCATCGAGCAACCTACCACTTCACACACCCTCGACTTAGTTGCGATAACCCTCCGCGGGCTGCTTGCAGCCCTCGGCATCGAGCAACCTACCACTTCACACACCCTCGACTTAGTTGCGATAACCTTCCGCGGGCTGCTTGCAGCCCTCGGCATCGAGCAACCTACCACTTCACACACTTCCTCGACTTAGTTGCGATAACCCTCCGCGGGCTGCTTGCAGCCCTCGGCATCGAGCAACCTACCACTTCACACACCCTCGACTTAGTTGCGATAACCCTCCGCGGGCTGCTTGCAGCCCTCGGCATCGAGCAACCTACCACTTCACACACCCTCGACTTAGTTGCGATAACCCTCCGCGGGCTGCTTGCAGCCCTCGGCATCGAGCAACCTACCACTTCACACACCCTCGACTTAGTTGCGATAACCTTCCGCGGGCTGCTTGCAGCCCTCGGCATCGAGCAACCTACCACTTCACACACTTCCTCGACTTAGTTGCGATAACCTTCCGCGGGCTGCTTGCAGCCCTCGGCATCGAGCAACCTACCACTTCACACACCCTCGACTTAGTTGCGATAACCCTCCGCGGGCTGCTTGCAGCCCTCGGCATCGAGCAACCTACCACTTCACACACCCTCGACTTAGTTGCGATAACCCTCCGCGGGCTGCTTGCAGCCCTCGGCATCGAGCAACCTACCACTTCACACACCCTCGACTTAGTTGCGATAACCCTCCGCGGGCTGCTTGCAGCCCTCGGCATCGAGCAACCTACCACTTCACACACCCTCGACTTAGTTGCGATAACCTTCCGCGGGCTGCTTGCAGCCCTCGGCATCGAGCAACCTACCACTTCACACACTTCCTCGACTTAGTTGCGATAACCCTCCGCGGGCTGCTTGCAGCCCTCGGCATCGAGCAACCTACCACTTCACACACCCTCGACTTAGTTGCGATAACCCTCCGCGGGCTGCTTGCAGCCCTCGGCATCGAGCAACCTACCACTTCACACACCCTCGACTTAGTTGCGATAACCCTCCGCGGGCTGCTTGCAGCCCTCGGCATCGAGCAACCTACCACTTCACACACCCTCGACTTAGTTGCGATAACCCTCCGCGGGCTGCTTGCAGCCCTCGGCATCGAGCAACCTACCACTTCACACACCCTCGACTTAGTTGCGATAACCTTCCGCGGGCTGCTTGCAGCCCTCGGCATCGAGCAACCTACCACTTCACACACTTCCTCGACTTAGTTGCGATAACCTTCCGCGGGCTGCTTGCAGCCCTCGGCATCGAGCAACCTACCACTTCACACACCCTCGACTTAGTTGCGATAACCCTCCGCGGGCTGCTTGCAGCCCTCGGCATCGAGCAACCTACCACTTCACACACCCTCGACTTAGTTGCGATAACCCTCCGCGGGCTGCTTGCAGCCCTCGGCATCGAGCAACCTACCACTTCACACACCCTCGACTTAGTTGCGATAACCCTCCGCGGGCTGCTTGCAGCCCTCGGCATCGAGCAACCTACCACTTCACACACCCTCGACTTAGTTGCGATAACCCTCCGCGGGCTGCTTGCAGCCCTCGGCATCGAGCAACCTACCACTTCACACACCCTCGACTTAGTTGCGATAACCCTCCGCGGGCTGCTTGCAGCCCTCGGCATCGAGCAACCTACCACTTCACACACCCTCGACTTAGTTGCGATAACCTTCCGCGGGCTGCTTGCAGCCCTCGGCATCGAGCAACCTACCACTTCACACACTTCCTCGACTTAGTTGCGATAACCTGCCGCGGGCTGCTTGCAGCCCTCGGCATCGAGCAACCTACCACTTCACACACCCTCGACTTAGTTGCGATAACCCTCCGCGGGCTGCTTGCAGCCCTCGGCATCGAGCAACCTACCACTTCACACACCCTCGACTTAGTTGCGATAACCCTCCGCGGGCTGCTTGCAGCCCTCGGCATCGAGCAACCTACCACTTCACACACCCTCGACTTAGTTGCGATAACCCTCCGCGGGCTGCTTGCAGCCCTCGGCATCGAGCAACCTACCACTTCACACACCCTCGACTTAGTTGCGATAACCTTCCGCGGGCTGCTTGCAGCCCTCGGCATCGAGCAACCTACCACTTCACACACTACCTCGACTTAGTTGCGATAACCCTCCGCGGGCTGCTTGCAGCCCTCGGCATCGAGCAACCTACCACTTCACACACCCTCGACTTAGTTGCGATAACCCTCCGCGGGCTGCTTGCAGCCCTCGGCATCGAGCAACCTACCACTTCACACACCCTCGACTTAGTTGCGATAACCCTCCGCGGGCTGCTTGCAGCCCTCGGCATCGAGCAACCTACCACTTCACACACCCTCGACTTAGTTGCGATAACCTTCCGCGGGCTGCTTGCAGCCCTCGGCATCGAGCAACCTACCACTTCACACACTTCCTCGACTTAGTTGCGATAACCCTCCGCGGGCTGCTTGCAGCCCTCGGCATCGAGCAACCTACCACTTCACACACCCTCGACTTAGTTGCGATAACCCTCAGCGGGCTGCTTGCAGCCCGCGGCATCGAGCAACCTACAACTTCACACACCCTCGACTTAGTTGCGATAACCTTCCGCGGGCTGCTTGCAGCCCTCGGCATCGAGCAACCTACCACTTCACACACTTCCTCGACTTAGTTGCGATAACCCTCCGCGGGCTGCTTGCAGCCCTCGGCATCGAGCAACCTACCACTTCACACACCCTCGACTTAGTTGCGATAACCCTCCGCGGGCTGCTTGCAGCCCTCGGCATCGAGCAACCTACCACTTCACACACCCTCGACTTAGTTGCGATAACCCTCCGCGGGCTGCTTGCAGCCCGCGGCATCGAGCAACCTACCACTTCACACACCCTCGACTTAGTTGCGATAACCCTCCGCGGGCTGCTTGCAGCCCTCGGCATCGAGCAACCTACCACTTCACACACCCTCGACTTAGTTGCGATAACCCTCCGCGGGCTGCTTGCAGCCCTCGGCATCGAGCAACCTACCACTTCACACACCCTCGACTTAGTTGCGATAACCCTCCGCGGGCTGCTTGCAGCCCTCGGCATCGAGCAACCTACCACTTCACACACCCTCGACTTAGTTGCGATAACCCTCTGCGGGCTGCTTGCAGCCCGCAGCATCGAGCAACCTACAACTTCCGCGGGCTGCTTGCAGCCCGCGGCATCGAGCAACCTACCCTGGTTGCGAAAACCCTCTGCGGGCTGCTTGCAGCCCGCAGCATCGAGCAACCTACTAGTTAACAAACTATAAAGCCGAAATACCACTCACTGACTCACTGATTGGGTGACATTTCTTTCCGGGAAGGAGCCGCGGGGGCGTTCGCCTCTCTGGCCGGTCGCGGAGTACGAATAAAGTTGTCGAGAAATTAATTCAAAGACCTCGCCACCTCGACCTGGTAAAAAGTCGGCGAAGGGATCTCGGAAAGTAAGAGAGCTAGAAGAGATCGGAATGCGGAACGTCACAGAGCGTCATCGGGGGTTACCGAATCGCGACCCATCCCCGTCCCGCCCATACATTTTTTTTACACTCCATACAACTTTTTTGAAATTTCCAATCCCCGTAGCTCCAAAACCGTAAGGAATAGTGATATCGCGTCTTTGGCGGATAACCGTTTCTCCCCGAGGTCCATCGGCTGGGACCGTCGCCCTTGCCCTACCTCCCCCCATTCACCCCCCCTCCATACAAAATTGCCGCTTTTGACGAAAGGGATGGCACTATCCGCTAAACGGTGCGAGATATCCCGACGGTCACTACGGCGGGTTTCCATCTCACCGCGAGCCGCTTCCTGGGGGTCAACCAGATTTTCGATTTCTCCCCCCCTTCTGCACCCCTCCATACAAATTTTTCGTTTTCTGGAACGGCCAATTTTTCACCGAGAAGGGGTCGACTCGCGACGCTCGTTCGCACCCGATCGGATAGACGGTGAAGTCGCGGGGATCGGAAGTTTCTCGAAGCCCCGATATGACGACCTGGTAAAAAGTCGACGGGAGGTACTCGGGAACGATGAGTCGCCGAGGGGTAGCGTTTACGGAATGTCGTAGAGGGTCATCGGGGGTTACCAAATCGCGACCCATCCCCGTCCCGCCCATACATTTTTTTTACACTCCATACAACTTTTTTGAAATTTCCAATCCCCGTAGCTCCAAAACCATAGGGAATAGTGATATCGTGTCTTTGGCGGATAACCGTTTCTCCCCGAGGTCCATCGGAGGGGACCACTATTCTTGCCCCATCTCCCCCCATTCACCCCCCCTCCATACAAAATTTCCGCTTTTGACGAAACGGATGGCACTGTCCGCTAAACGGTGCGAGATATCCCGACGGTCACTATGGCGGGTTTCCATCTCACCGCGAAGTGCTTCCTAGGGGTCAACCAGATTTTTGATTTCGCCCCCCCTTCTGCACCCCTCCATACAAATTTTTCGTTTTCTGGAACGGCCAATTTTTCACCGAGAAGGGGTCGACTTGCGACGCTCTTTCGCAACCGATCGGATAGACGGTGAAGTCACGCGGATCAGAAGTTTCTCGAAGCTCCGATATGACTACCTGGTAAAAAGTTGACGGGAAGTACTCGGGAACGATGAGTCGCCGAGGGACAGCGTTTGCGGAATGTCATAGAGGGTCATCGGGGGTTACCAAATCGCGACCCATCCCCGTCCCGCCCATACATTTTTTTTACACTCCATACAACTTTTTTGAAACCATAGGGAATAGTGATATCGTGTCTTTGGCGGATAACCATTTCTTCTCGAAGTCCATATTGACAGGGACGATCATCCTTGCTCCGTGAATGTCCAACCAACACCTACTCATACTACTAAAAAGAGAGCTCTCTAGGTCACACAAGGGGTTACGTCATCAACATGAGCCCGACCGAACCGAACGTTCGCATAGACGCTAGCGCCACAGTTTGGCCGCGGTACATTTATACTATTTGGATTTGAAGCGTCATTAAGCGTCATTCTTTTTCAAAAGTTAGAAAAAATGCTGTCACAGTTTAAAATCGTGTATTTTAAATTATAACTAAATATGTATTTAAAAAAAAAACGATGAAACGCGCCATTAATTAAATGGACAACTTTCAACCAAACAAGCACTAATGCGAACGTAAGATATATTTTTTATTAACTTTTAAAATAACATAACCTCTTTTTATCGTATAACATCTCTGTTTGTTATCAATTATTGCAGGTTTGCGAACATCATTTTACAGAAAAGTACATTTTCCAGCTGAGAAGTATGAAGAGAAATATTGCAAGAAAGTAGTTGTGAACTTATAATAAGGATGCAAGTGAATATTTAAAAAATACATGTTCAGTGACTATAGTGATTTTTTATTTGTTTATTTAATCATAATTCATAAGGTATGTGGAATCAGTGAGCTATTATGTACTAACGTACTGTGGAATATAAATAACTGTAAAGAAAGGTAATGTAGTCATAGCAATGTCAAATATTCTGAAATATCAGTCTCTGTAACTTTTCATCATAATTTGGGGTTCAAATTGTTTAAAAACCACAATGAATTGAAAAGGATCCATAAGGAAACTTATCCAAAAAGATAAATAATATCAGACATAGTTATTTGCATTTTCAATCGAATTTGAGGTTGGGGTATAGTAAAGGGCGGCACTTTTTTTTTACAATAATTTTTTTTTGCCAATGGAATAAGCAACAATTGCAAAGATATTGTATTCATTTACAAAATGTGTTTTTACAAGACTTATTTGTGATGAAAAGAAATTGGTTAGGTTCTGGAATGTATATGAAATAAGTGTGAGTGGAGCGAGCCAGAATACTGATGTTGGCAAAAAGACTGTATACTTATTACAAAATGTGCATTACGATACTCGCCCCATACAAAAACATATATTATTATGTTGTTGTAATAGGAATACTCTTATAATTGGTTTATTATATTTAATTGGCTTTAATATTGTGATGTGTATGATATTATGCCATATTTCAATTCACTGCCTAAATTTAATATAGTATATAAATATCCTGCAGATCAATATAAACCATAAATTTTTGTTTTTGGTACAGTTCATATAGGTACTGAAATGCATTGGAAATAATTGGCTTATCTGAATTTATTCGAATATTGGCCAACTTCAGCCTACCTATACCTAGCTATACAAAATGCCATACTTTCTGTTAATTCACAGAATAAATTTTAACACTGTTTTTTATGGAAACCATTTTAAAGTAGTGGAATACAGTTAAGAATAAAGATAAGTGACTAAGGGATAATTACATATCGCCTCTCTCACCTAACCAGAAAAATTATAACTATTTAAATAAATGTCATGCTTAGATCATTGGAAAATACTTACTACTATTATACTCATGCTACATGTACCCTAATACAATTAACAAATTAGGTAGGTAGTGTATTAATGAATTAAATTTTAATTGCCTGGTTAAATTCACATATAGAGGTATGGCTGGATCTCAGTCCTATGTAATTTCAATGAAACAATATTTGAAATTGAATCAAAGCTCCAGAGTACCTACAATCTTTGTTTCCCTTAACTATAAAATCTCATACTTTTGGACAATGTAAGATATACGCATTACAGACAATCTTTCCAATGATCAAAGTAATACCTACATAGTTGTAGCTCAGAAACAGAAAACTTGAGTTTTAACATCGGTGTCTCTGAACAATATAGGTATTAAGTATTATCATAAATAACCATATCCAGTTACCCATTCTCACTTAACATTGTACAAAAGTTAATAAAAATAGGCACAAATATCATTAAGTAGGTACTTAGTGGTACTTATCCAATGAAGAAATTAATGTAGATATAAATTGTAATCATGAACTAATTAAAAGTTTAGATATGAGGAGGATTACTACTGCCACACAATGATGATGTTAATTTATTTCTGTTTATTTAGTTATTATTGTAGTGAATAAAATAAATTGTGAGGAATTTTTAAATTTTCAAAATATTACATATTATATTTTATTTTATTGCATCATCAGCTGTGGACACTGAACGCGAAACGACATAGAGAATACAATGGATAAGACTTAGAACACTTAGTATGAAAGACAAGGAGTAAGAAGGGAATTGAGCACACTCGTAATAATATAATACTTGTAAGAATTTTATGAAAATTTATTAAGACTATTGTTTACGACTTATAATCAAGACTAAAGACTAATTATGCTCAAGACTCGGCGTAATAAGACGAAAGACTTATTAACTGACGAAAATATTGTCGAAATGCCTAGGTACTGAAGATTTCGAAGGTACAAAGACCAAAAATGAACCCCGAAGCGCCGCAGAAGTGCGTCCCTTGAATTTTAACCCGTCACCCCGGCTTGCAGCCCTCGGCATCGAGCAACCTACCACTTCACACACCCTCGACTTAGTTGCGATAACCCTCCGCGGGCTGTTTGCAGCCCTCGGCATCGAGCAACCTACCACTTCACACACCCTCGACTTAGTTGCGATAACCCTCCGCGGGCTGCTTGCAGCCCTCGGCATCGAGCAACCTACCACTTCACACACCCTCGACTTAGTTGCGATAACCCTCCGCGGGCTGCTTGCAGCCCTCGGCATCGAGCAACCTACCACTTCACACACCCTCGACTTAGTTGCGATAACCTTCCGCGGGCTGCTTGCAGCCCTCGGCATCGAGCAACCTACCACTTCACACACTTCCTCGACTTAGTTGCGATAACCCTCCGCGGGCTGCTTGCAGCCCTCGGCATCGAGCAACCTACCACTTCACACACCCTCGACTTAGTTGCGATAACCCTCCGCGGGCTGCTTGCAGCCCTCGGCATCGAGCAACCTACCACTTCACACACCCTCGACTTAGTTGCGATAACCCTCCGCGGGCTGCTTGCAGCCCTCGGCATCGAGCAACCTACCACTTCACACACCCTCGACTTAGTTGCGATAACCTTCCGCGGGCTGCTTGCAGCCCTCGGCATCGAGCAACCTACCACTTCACACACTTCCTCGACTTAGTTGCGATAACCCTCCGCGGGCTGCTTGCAGCCCTCGGCATCGAGCAACCTACCACTTCACACACCCTCGACTTAGTTGCGATAACCCTCCGCGGGCTGCTTGCAGCCCTCGGCATCGAGCAACCTACCACTTCACACACCCTCGACTTAGTTGCGATAACCTTCCGCGGGCTGCTTGCAGCCCTCGGCATCGAGCAACCTACCACTTCACACACTTCCTCGCCTTAGTTGCGATAACCTTCCGCGGGCTGCTTGCAGCCCTCGGCATCGAGCAACCTACCACTTCACACACCCTCGACTTAGTTGCGATAACCCTCCGCGGGCTGCTTGCAGCCCTCGGCATCGAGCAACCTACCACTTCACACACCCTCGACTTAGTTGCGATAACCCTCCGCGGGCTGCTTGCAGCCCTCGGCATCGAGCAACCTACCACTTCACACACCCTCGACTTAGTTGCGATAACCCTCCGCGGGCTGCTTGCAGCCCTCGGCATCGAGCAACCTACCACTTCACACACCCTCGACTTAGTTGCGATAACCTTCCGCGGGCTGCTTGCAGCCCTCGGCATCGAGCAACCTACCACTTCACACACTTCCTCGACTTAGTTGCGATAACCCTCCGCGGGCTGCTTGCAGCCCTCGGCATCGAGCAACCTACCACTTCACACACCCTCGACTTAGTTGCGATAACCCTCCGCGGGCTGCTTGCAGCCCTCGGCATCGAGCAACCTACCACTTCACACACCCTCGACTTAGTTGCGATAACCCTCCGCGGGCTGCTTGCAGCCCTCGGCATCGAGCAACCTACCACTTCACACACCCTCGACTTAGTTGCGATAACCTTCCGCGGGCTGCTTGCAGCCCTCGGCATCGAGCAACCTACCACTTCACACACTTCCTCGACTTAGTTGCGATAACCCTCCGCGGGCTGCTTGCAGCCCTCGGCATCGAGCAACCTACCACTTCACACACCCTCGACTTAGTTGCGATAACCCTCCGCGGGCTGCTTGCAGCCCTCGGCATCGAGCAACCTACCACTTCACACACCCTCGACTTAGTTGCGATAACCCTCCGCGGGCTGCTTGCAGCCCTCGGCATCGAGCAACCTACCACTTCACACACCCTCGACTTAGTTGCGATAACCTTCCGCGGGCTGCTTGCAGCCCTCGGCATCGAGCAACCTACCACTTCACACACTTCCTCGACTTAGTTGCGATAACCTTCCGCGGGCTGCTTGCAGCCCTCGGCATCGAGCAACCTACCACTTCACACACCCTCGACTTAGTTGCGATAACCCTCCGCGGGCTGCTTGCAGCCCTCGGCATCGAGCAACCTACCACTTCACACACCCTCGACTTAGTTGCGATAACCCTCCGCGGGCTGCTTGCAGCCCTCGGCATCGAGCAACCTACCACTTCACACACCCTCGACTTAGTTGCGATAACCCTCCGCGGGCTGCTTGCAGCCCTCGGCATCGAGCAACCTACCACTTCACACACCCTCGACTTAGTTGCGATAACCTTCCGCGGGCTGCTTGCAGCCCTCGGCATCGAGCAACCTACCACTTCACACACTTCCTCGACTTAGTTGCGATAACCCTCCGCGGGCTGCTTGCAGCCCTCGGCATCGAGCAACCTACCACTTCACACACCCTCGACTTAGTTGCGATAACCCTCCGCGGGCTGCTTGCAGCCCTCGGCATCGAGCAACCTACCACTTCACACACCCTCGACTTAGTTGCGATAACCCTCCGCGGGCTGCTTGCAGCCCTCGGCATCGAGCAACCTACCACTTCACACACCCTCGACTTAGTTGCGATAACCCTCCGCGGGCTGCTTGCAGCCCTCGGCATCGAGCAACCTACCACTTCACACACCCTCGACTTAGTTGCGATAACCTTCCGCGGGCTGCTTGCAGCCCTCGGCATCGAGCAACCTACCACTTCACACACTTCCTCGACTTAGTTGCGATAACCTTCCGCGGGCTGCTTGCAGCCCTCGGCATCGAGCAACCTACCACTTCACACACCCTCGACTTAGTTGCGATAACCCTCCGCGGGCTGCTTGCAGCCCTCGGCATCGAGCAACCTACCACTTCACACACCCTCGACTTAGTTGCGATAACCCTCCGCGGGCTGCTTGCAGCCCTCGGCATCGAGCAACCTACCACTTCACACACCCTCGACTTAGTTGCGATAACCCTCCGCGGGCTGCTTGCAGCCCTCGGCATCGAGCAACCTACCACTTCACACACCCTCGACTTAGTTGCGATAACCCTCCGCGGGCTGCTTGCAGCCCTCGGCATCGAGCAACCTACCACTTCACACACCCTCGACTTAGTTGCGATAACCCTCCGCGGGCTGCTTGCAGCCCTCGGCATCGAGCAACCTACCACTTCACACACCCTCGACTTAGTTGCGATAACCTTCCGCGGGCTGCTTGCAGCCCTCGGCATCGAGCAACCTACCACTTCACACACTACCTCGACTTAGTTGCGATAACCTTCCGCGGGCTGCTTGCAGCCCTCGGCATCGAGCAACCTACCACTTCACACACCCTCGACTTAGTTGCGATAACCCTCCGCGGGCTGCTTGCAGCCCTCGGCATCGAGCAACCTACCACTTCACACACCCTCGACTTAGTTGCGATAACCCTCCGCGGGCTGCTTGCAGCCCTCGGCATCGAGCAACCTACCACTTCACACACCCTCGACTTAGTTGCGATAACCCTCCGCGGGCTGCTTGCAGCCCTCGGCATCGAGCAACCTACCACTTCACACACCCTCGACTTAGTTGCGATAACCTTCCGCGGGCTGCTTGCAGCCCTCGGCATCGAGCAACCTACCACTTCACACACTACCTCGACTTAGTTGCGATAACCCTCCGCGGGCTGCTTGCAGCCCTCGGCATCGAGCAACCTACCACTTCACACACCCTCGACTTAGTTGCGATAACCCTCCGCGGGCTGCTTGCAGCCCTCGGCATCGAGCAACCTACCACTTCACACACCCTCGACTTAGTTGCGATAACCCTCCGCGGGCTGCTTGCAGCCCTCGGCATCGAGCAACCTACCACTTCACACACCCTCGACTTAGTTGCGATAACCCTCCGCGGGCTGCTTGCAGCCCTCGGCATCGAGCAACCTACCACTTCACACACCCTCGACTTAGTTGCGATAACCTTCCGCGGGCTGCTTGCAGCCCTCGGCATCGAGCAACCTACCACTTCACACACTTCCTCGACTTAGTTGCGATAACCTTCCGCGGGCTGCTTGCAGCCCTCGGCATCGAGCAACCTACCACTTCACACACCCTCGACTTAGTTGCGATAACCCTCCGCGGGCTGCTTGCAGCCCTCGGCATCGAGCAACCTACCACTTCACACACCCTCGACTTAGTTGCGATAACCCTCCGCGGGCTGCTTGCAGCCCTCGGCATCGAGCAACCTACCACTTCACACACCCTCGACTTAGTTGCGATAACCCTCCGCGGGCTGCTTGCAGCCCTCGGCATCGAGCAACCTACCACTTCACACACCCTCGACTTAGTTGCGATAACCTTCCGCGGGCTGCTTGCAGCCCTCGGCATCGAGCAACCTACCACTTCACACACTTCCTCGACTTAGTTGCGATAACCCTCCGCGGGCTGCTTGCAGCCCTCGGCATCGAGCAACCTACCACTTCACACACCCTCGACTTAGTTGCGATAACCCTCCGCGGGCTGCTTGCAGCCCTCGGCATCGAGCAACCTACCACTTCACACACCCTCGACTTAGTTGCGATAACCCTCCGCGGGCTGCTTGCAGCCCTCGGCATCGAGCAACCTACCACTTCACACACCCTCGACTTAGTTGCGATAACCCTCCGCGGGCTGCTTGCAGCCCTCGGCATCGAGCAACCTACCACTTCACACACCCTCGACTTAGTTGCGATAACCTTCCGCGGGCTGCTTGCAGCCCTCGGCATCGAGCAACCTACCACTTCACACACTTCCTCGACTTAGTTGCGATAACCTTCCGCGGGCTGCTTGCAGCCCTCGGCATCGAGCAACCTACCACTTCACACACCCTCGACTTAGTTGCGATAACCCTCCGCGGGCTGCTTGCAGCCCTCGGCATCGAGCAACCTACCACTTCACACACCCTCGACTTAGTTGCGATAACCCTCCGCGGGCTGCTTGCAGCCCTCGGCATCGAGCAACCTACCACTTCACACACCCTCGACTTAGTTGCGATAACCCTCCGCGGGCTGCTTGCAGCCCTCGGCATCGAGCAACCTACCACTTCACACACCCTCGACTTAGTTGCGATAACCCTCCGCGGGCTGCTTGCAGCCCTCGGCATCGAGCAACCTACCACTTCACACACCCTCGACTTAGTTGCGATAACCCTCCGCGGGCTGCTTGCAGCCCTCGGCATCGAGCAACCTACCACTTCACACACCCTCGACTTAGTTGCGATAACCTTCCGCGGGCTGCTTGCAGCCCTCGGCATCGAGCAACCTACCACTTCACACACTTCCTCGACTTAGTTGCGATAACCTTCCGCGGGCTGCTTGCAGCCCTCGGCATCGAGCAACCTACCACTTCACACACCCTCGACTTAGTTGCGATAACCCTCCGCGGGCTGCTTGCAGCCCTCGGCATCGAGCAACCTACCACTTCACACACCCTCGACTTAGTTGCGATAACCCTCCGCGGGCTGCTTGCAGCCCTCGGCATCGAGCAACCTACCACTTCACACACCCTCGACTTAGTTGCGATAACCCTCCGCGGGCTGCTTGCAGCCCTCGGCATCGAGCAACCTACCACTTCACACACCCTCGACTTAGTTGCGATAACCTTCCGCGGGCTGCTTGCAGCCCTCGGCATCGAGCAACCTACCACTTCACACACTTCCTCGACTTAGTTGCGATAACCCTCCGCGGGCTGCTTGCAGCCCTCGGCATCGAGCAACCTACCACTTCACACACCCTCGACTTAGTTGCGATAACCCTCCGCGGGCTGCTTGCAGCCCTCGGCATCGAGCAACCTACCACTTCACACACCCTCGACTTAGTTGCGATAACCCTCCGCGGGCTGCTTGCAGCCCTCGGCATCGAGCAACCTACCACTTCACACACCCTCGACTTAGTTGCGATAACCTTCCGCGGGCTGCTTGCAGCCCTCGGCATCGAGCAACCTACCACTTCACACACTTCCTCGACTTAGTTGCGATAACCCTCCGCGGGCTGCTTGCAGCCCTCGGCATCGAGCAACCTACCACTTCACACACCCTCGACTTAGTTGCGATAACCCTCCGCGGGCTGCTTGCAGCCCTCGGCATCGAGCAACCTACCACTTCACACACCCTCGACTTAGTTGCGATAACCTTCCGCGGGCTGCTTGCAGCCCTCGGCATCGAGCAACCTACCACTTCACACACTTCCTCGACTTAGTTGCGATAACCCTCCGCGGGCTGCTTGCAGCCCTCGGCATCGAGCAACCTACCACTTCACACACCCTCGACTTAGTTGCGATAACCCTCCGCGGGCTGCTTGCAGCCCTCGGCATCGAGCAACCTACCACTTCACACACCCTCGACTTAGTTGCGATAACCCTCCGCGGGCTGCTTGCAGCCCTCGGCATCGAGCAACCTACCACTTCACACACCCTCGACTTAGTTGCGATAACCCTCCGCGGGCTGCTTGCAGCCCTCGGCATCGAGCAACCTACCACTTCACACACCCTCGACGTAGTTGCGATAACCCTCCGCGGGCTGCTTGCAGCCCTCGGCATCGAGCAACCTACCACTTCACACACCCTCGACTTAGTTGCGATAACCCTCCGCGGGCTGCTTGCAGCCCTCGGCATCGAGCAACCTACCACTTCACACACCCTCGACTTAGTTGCGATAACCCTCTGCGGGCTGCTTGCAGCCCGCAGCATCGAGCAACCTACAACTTCCGCGGGCTGCTTGCAGCCCGCGGCATCGAGCAACCTACCCTGGTTGCGAAAACCCTCTGCGGGCTGCTTGCAGCCCGCAGCATCGAGCAACCTACTAGTTAATATACTATAAAGCTGAAATACCACTCACTCACCCACCCTATTGATCTCCCGGAAGGAGTCACCTGCGGACTCCCCCTTGTGGCGGATCGGAGAGGGGGTTTCGATTCGAGTGGCAAAAAAATCCCGGATCCTCGGTATACCGACCTGGTAAAAAGTCAGGGTATGGATCTCGGAAACTATGAACCCGAGAGGGACCCGGTCTGCGGAATGTCATAGAGGGTCATCGGGGGTCTCCACACCGCGACCCCCCCCTCTCCCCCCCATACGATTTTTTTACGCTCCATACAACCGTCCGGATCTTCGAATCCCCGCAGCTCCGAAACGGTGAGAGTCATGGCGGCGGTCACTTTGGGGGATAACATTGGCTCCCGGATATCCGTCGTCCGGGACCCTCGCCCTCCCCCCACCTCCCCCCCTTCGGACCCCCTCCATACAAAATCTCACTCTGTTAGGGATCTTTGGCCGCTAGAGGAGGGCGGTCGACCCGCCGCGCAGGGTCTCGACGCCGGGGGGGCGAACGACGAGGAGGGGGGAGGCGGGGGGGAAGGGGAGCGCGCAGCGCGACCCTCCCACCCGGCCCCCCCTCCGAGGAAGTTCGCGACCCCGGCGTCGAGGGCCGGAGCGGCGGCAAACGTCATCGGAGCGAAGCGAAATTACGTCCCGTTTGAACTTTTTACCCGTCACCCCGCCCACCGGACCCCCCGTCCCCTCCGCCCCCCCGCAATCGGGACCCGCAGGCGGTTCGACCGAAACACCCCGTGTTTGGGCTCGTTCGAACGGGCGCGGCGAATGGATTCCGACGGCTCCGACGGAATTCGGATTTGGCGCACCGGCCCTCTCCTCCACCTCCCCCTCCGTACGAAATCACACATCAAAGAGGTTCTTTCGTCGACGAAGAGACGGCGGTCGATCCGTCGCGGAGGGCGACGAGGTCGGCGAGCGCGAAAGACGAGGAGGGGGGTGGCGGGGGGGCAGGGAGCGCGCAGCGCGACCCTCCCCCCCGGCCCCCCCTCCGAGGATTGAGCGCGCGCCGGCCGAGCGGCCCGCAGCGGCGGCATGGGGTCTGGAAAAGTAAAAATTTTGACACCCCCCTCGAACCCCCCTGCCGTAACTCGGAAACGGCGCGACGCGGCCGGGTCGTGTTTGGGGTCGTAGGAGACGTCTCGGGGAGACGAATTTTTTGGTCGCGACGAAATTTCGAAATTCGCATTTTTGGACTTTTTCGAAAATATCTCGGGATCGGTGCGTCGCAGACCCCCCGTGTTGGTACTCATTTGGTAGGTCTCGGGGAGACGGATTTTTTGCAATAGACCAAATTTCCAAATTTGACATTTGCGGTCTACTCGGTAGACCGTCGGTGACCGTGGCGGGCAGACCCCCCGTGTTGGGTATCATTGGAAAGGTCTCGACGAGGACAATCCATTTACCATCGCTCTTCCCCCCCCCCCCCCCCCCCTTCGGGTCCCTCTTCATACAAAAAACACACATCAAAGAGATTCTTTCGTCGACGAAGAGACGGCGGTCGATCCGTCGCGGAGGGCCACGAGGACGGCGCGCGCGAAAGACGAGGAGGGGGGAGCCGGGGGGTAGGGGAGCGCGCAGCGCGACCCTCCCCCCCGGCCCCCCTCCGCGTATTTCGCGCACGCCGGCCGAGTGGTCCGGAGCGGCGGCACGGGGTTTGCCCTAGCGAAGGAAAAGTGAAAATTTTGAACCCCCCTCGAACCCCCCCGGTCGTAACTCGGAAACGACGCGACGCATTAGGGGCGTGTTTGGGGTCGTCGGAGACGTCTCGGGGAGAGGAATTTTTTGGCATAGGCAATTTTTGTTTCGATGATATTTCAGCAACGGCGCATCGCAGACCCCCCCTGTTGGTACTCATTTGAGAGGTCTCGGGGAGTAGAATTTTTTGACATAGGCAATTTTTCTTTCGATGATATTTCGGCAACGGCGCGTCGCAGACCCACCGTGTTGGTACTCATTTGAGAGGTCTCAGGGAGTAGAATTTTTTGACATAGGCAATTTTTGTTTCGACGATATTTCGGCAACGGCGCGTCGCAGACCCACCGTGTTGGTACTCATTTGAGAGGTCTCAGGGAGTAGAATTTTTGACATAGGCAATTTTTGTTTCGACGATATTTCGGCAACGGCGCGTCGCAGACCCACCGTGTTGGTACTCATTTGAGAGGTCTCGGCGAGTAGAATTTTTTGACATAGGTAATTTTTGTTTCGACGATATTTCAGCAGCGACGTATCGCAGACCCACCGTGTTGGTACTCATTTGAGAGGTCTCGGCGAGTAGAATTTGTTGACATAGGTAATTTTTGTTTCGACGATATTTCAGCAACGGCGCGTCGCAGACCCACCGTGTTGGTACTCATTTAAGAGGTCTCGGGGAGAGGAATTTTTCGGTGAAGACGAAATTTCGAAATTCGCATTTTTGGACTTTTTCGACAATATCTCGGGAGTGGTGCATCGTAGACCACCCATGTTGGTACTCATTTAAGAGGTCTCGGGGTGAGGAATTTTTCCGTGTAGGCAAAATTTTGAAATTAGCATTTTTGGAGTTTTTCGAAAATATCTCGGTAGCGTTGTGTCGCAGATCCCCGGTGTTGATACTCATTTAACAGGTCTCGGGAAGACGAATTTTTTAGTGGAGACGAAATTTTGAAATTTGCATTTTTGGGATTTTTCGAAATTGTGTCAGAAGCGGTGCGTCGCAGACCACCCGGGTAGATACTTATTTAAGAAGATATTTATTTACCATCAAGATCTATACTTTAAAAAATAATATCAATCTGAAGTTATTAAGGAATAAAAAATTGTAACGTAAAAGATAAAAATGAAATGAGAATGATTAAATTATGCTGACTATTTTTTAATCATTTAAAGCTGTTTAAAGTATATTAGATTTAAAAGAACTATTTTGTTACAGTTTTAGTAAGTATCATGTAAATTCATAAAATTTAAGTATCAATTTATAGTTATAAAAAAACATACCAACAACATAAGTATTATTCTTGCTATAACAATTAATCAAATAGAAATTTTAATATCAAAAAACATTTCCTCAAAATAAAAATACAAAATATAATAATGTGAATAATATAATAATAATATAATAATAAGCATATACATTAAATTTAGTATTTTGATTAAAAAATTCAGTCTCTATTCTTACATACTTATTAGACCCACCGTGTTTGTACTCATTTAAGAGGTTTCGGGGAGACGGATTTTTTGCAATAGACCAAATATCAAAATTTGACATTTGTGGTCTACTCAGTAGACCGTCGGTATCCATAGTAGGTAGACCCCGTGTTTGGTATCATTTGAAAGGTTTCAACGAGGACAATCCATTGACACCATTCCTCCCCCCCCCCCCTCCCCCCACCCCCGAACGAAATACAAACCATATCCAAATCCTTACCAAAACAATTTGAAAGACCAAAAACCATACCTAAACAATTTACAAGAGCGACTCCAAAACCACAGCAAAACCACTCGAGGGGCTCCCCCCCCGCGGGCTGCTTGCAGTCCGCGGCCGCACGCAAAAACTAGTTAATATACTATAAAGCCGAAATACCACTGACTGACTCATCATCATTGATATGGTTGTTCTCCCAGAAGGAGTAACCGGGGGATTCCCCCGCGTAGCGGATCGGAGAGGGGGTGGCCATCTCACCAGCGGAAAAATCCCGGATCCTCGGTATACCGACCTGGTAAAAAGTCGGGGTATGGATCTCGGAAACTATCGACCCGAGAGGGACCCGGTCTGCGGAATGTCATAGAGGGTCATCGGGGGTCTCCACACCGCGACCCCCCCCTCTCCCCCCCATACGATTTTTTTACGCTCCATACAACCGTCCGGATCTTCGGATCCGCGTAGCTCCTCAACGGTGAGACCTAGGACGGCGGTCACTTTGGCGGACGACCGTCGCCCGCGGAGGTCCGTCGTCCGGGATCGTCGCCCTCCCCCCACCTCCCCCCCTTCGGACCCCCTCCATACAAAATCGCACTCTGTTAGGGATCTTTGGCCGCTAGAGGAGGGCGGTCGACCCGCCGCGCAGGGTCTCGACGCCGGGGGGGCGAACGACGAGGAGGGGGGAGGCGGGGGGGGAAGGGGAGCGCGCAGCGCGACCCTCCCCGCCGGCCCCCCCTCCGAGGAAGTTCGCGACCCCGGCGTCGAGGGCCGGAGCGGCGGCAAAGGTCATCGGAGGGTTGCGGAATTACGTACCTTTTGAATTTTTTACCCGTCACCCTGCCCTCCGGACCCCCCTCCCCCTCCGCCCCCCCGCAATCGGGACTCGCAAGCGGTTCGACCGAAACACCCCGTGTTTGGGCTCGTTCGAACGGGCTCGCCGGATGGATTCCGATGGCTCCGACGGAATTTGGATTTAGCTCACTCGACCTCCCCTCCACCTCCCCCTTCGTACGAAACCAAACCTCAAAGAGGGTCCCTTCACCTATGAAGAGACGGCGGTCGATCCGTCGCGGAGGGCAACGAGGCCGGCGAGCGCGAAAGACGAGGAGGGGGGTGGCGGGGGGGCAGGGGAGCGCGCAGCGCGACCCTCCCCCCCGGCCCCCCCTCCGAGGATTGAGCGCGCGCCGGCCGAGCGGCCCGCAGCGGCGGCATGGGGTCTGGAAAAGTAAAAATTTTGACACCCCCACGAACCCCCCCGGTCGTAACTCGGAAACGGCGCGACGCAGCCGGGTCGTGTTTGGGGTCGTCGGAGACGTCTCTGGAAGAGGAATTTTTTGGTCGCGACAAAATTTCAAAATTCGCATTTTTGGACTTTTTCGAAAATATCTCGGGATCGGTGCGTCGCAGACCACCCGTGTTGGTGCTCATTTGATAGGTCTCGGGGAGACGGATTTTTTGCAATAGACCAAATTTCACAATTTGACAGTTGTGGTCTACTCGGTAGACCGTCGGTAACCGTGGCATTTGAACCCCCCATGTTTGGTATCATTTGAAAGGTCTCGACGAGGACAATCCATTGGACACCATCCCACCTCCCCCCTCTCCCCCCGCCCACCCCCGAAACGTCACGAAATACAATACTTATATCCAATTCCTTACCAAAACAATTCAAAAGACCAAATACTTTACCAAAACAATTCTAAAGACCCAATACCACTCCAGAACCGGTCGAGGGGCTATCCCCCCGCGGGCTGCTTGCAGCCCGCGGCAACGAGCGGAAGCTAGTCTTATATATAAAAATGAATCCCTATTTCCCTTGGTCACGGCATCACGCGTGAACGGGTAGACCGATTTTAATTCGGTTTTCGCCAATGGAAAGAGGGATGAACGGGGAATGTTTTAGGGTATATAAAATTGCACGCCGGGCGAAGCCGGGGGCGGGCCGCTAGTCTTATATATAAAAATGAATCCCTATTTCTCCTGGTCACGGCATCACGCGTGAACGGGTAGACCGATTTTAATTCGGTTTTCGCCAATGGAAAGAGGGATGAACGGGGAATGTTTTAGGGTATATAAAAATTGCACGTCTGGCGAAGCCGGGGGCGGGCCGCTAGTTTTAATATACATAAGGAAAATGAATATTTCTATTTTTTTTTTATTGATAACTCTAAAGCTACTAATTAAAAAAAACCAAACTTGTTCATAAACAAATATGAAATAGGCACCTACATATTTTTTTTGTTTCTACCTATTTATCGATGGTTCCTATGTGGTCGAACTAACAATTTAGTTTTTTTATGATAAACATTTATTTTCGGTATAATTTATCAATTTAACTCTAAAAAATGAAATATTTTCAAGATAGCACAATTTTTTGTTCAATCAAAAGGACTTTGTTTTTAACATGTTTTTTAACATAATTGTTTGAAACATACGCCGGGCATTCCTGTGCTTTTGGTTACATATTTGCCATTTATGTCAAACTTAGCCGCGGCCCGGCTGTGATGTATAAATAATATTATAATTTTGAAATTATATTAGATAACTAATATTATAAAGAGAAAAGATTTGTATGTATGTATGTTTGTAATGAATAAACTAAAAAACTACTGGACCGATTTTAAAATATCTTTCACCTATAGAAAGCTACATTATCAACGAGTAACATAGTATTTTATTAAGAGACGCGGACTAAGTCGCGTGCAACAGCTAGTATTAGATAATTTAGTACAACATGACGTCTACATTCGGACGCTGAGTCAGGGACCTATTTCGGACGCACCACTACGCTTTTTAGTTAATATTGTTTTGATGTACGTATATATATGTGTGTGTGTATTTCTTGTATGTGTGTGTACGAAATAAAATTCATTCTTTCTTTCTTTCTTTACATAATTATCATGCTAAGCTTATTCTAATTATCATTCAAATTTTAAGTGAAAAGTGAACGTACAAGGTCTAAACATACAATAAAGAACTAAAACATGTATTAAAGAATACTGTGATATAAATACGAACATAATAATTATCATAGTAAATAACTTTTCATTAACTGCAAAGTTTCATTAACTTCGGTTTTACCATCTTAAAAATATACCAGATTTAAACTTTGGGAGCCTCTCTTGTAAAGTTATGACTTTGCACTTTAGCCCATCGTTATATAATTAACAAAATAAATTAGTTACTAAATTATTCCTATCTATTATTAAATATCTGTACAAGGATAATTCTTCTGAAAGAGAAATGGAGGACGCAAGAATTAGAAATTTTTTTCCCAGACCAATCGGCAATCGGCTACCTAGCCATAATCAGATGAGTTCAAAAAAGACAAAGGGGCTATTAGCGACGTTCGATTAAACGTAGGCAATTAATGAGAACTGCTTTTCATGTTCTGAGGTCTATGTTTGGGTTTTTTTTTATATTATTAAAGGTGGCAGACAGGCTGACGGTCCACTTGATGGTAGGTGGCTACCGTCGCCTAAGGATACAAGCAACACCAGGGGGGGTACATATGCGCTGCCGACCTTGCAGGAATTTGTTTACTGCTCGCTTGAAGAAGCGCATATTGTAGCTAGATGGAAACACCTTAGAAGGGAGACTGTTCCAAAGATCGCGCGTCCGTGGGATAAAGTTTCTACTCATCCGAACTGTGCGCAGCGGCACTTTATCCAAGAAATGCGGATGAACTTCGCTTCTATGGCACGCAGTGCGGTGGTAAAAGTTTGAGGTAGGCATTAATTGGAACAACTCATCCGAGCACTCGCCATTGTAAAGTCGGTATAACACACAAAGAGAGGCTACATCTCTTCTTAAACTAAGTGGTTCTAATCGATGCTGTTTGGGTATTGGATCGTCAACAATTCGAAAAATTCGACGCTGTAAGGTGTCAAATGGATCTAGCTGGTATTTAGGCGCGCCAGCCCAAAGGTGAAAGCAGTATTCCATGTGGGGCTTAATTTGGGCCTTATAAAGAATAAGGCGCTGGTCCGGTGTGAAGAGATGTTGCCATCTCTTCAGGCGTGCCACGTCATTTTGTGTGTTTAGAAGGCTCTTCGCCTTGTCTTTGCTATGACTGTTCAGTCTATCCTTATATCTTTTGCTAGTTTTTACTAGTTTGCTAGTCTTTCAAGTGCTCGTGTATTTCTGAGTTCTTTACAATGGCGGCCATGAGATTGTTCTACAATATTTTGAAATCTCTGAAGTATCTCGATATTAGAATCATTGGCGAGCCCCACAGTTCTATCCCATATGTCCAGATAAGAATTAGAATTAGATTTATTTTTATTATTACGTTGGAACATTACAGTGACATCAAACAAATATTGAAATATTCATACCAACCTGCTGACCAATTAAATACTTTATATTACCGAATAGGGGATCGGACAGTAATCAGATTAAAATCTAAAATGTACTTAGAAAGAAAATATATAATTTTTTAAGATTATTTTTCGAATAATAATTTAATATAATTCATTTAAATATTTTTAAATGAAGAAATAAAATTTTATTATTTACAATATTTTTAATCTATACTGAAACACCAATCACAGTGCGTGACGTCATTTGTGGGCAATCATTGTCTTATGCCAATGCAGCTGTTTTGTTACGATATGACCACAAATGACGTTACGCGCTCTCAGATGAACTATCGTGGCGTTTTGGCGGCATTTTCAAACAAACAATATTAAAACATGATTTTGAGTAGCTATAAATAAATAAAATAGTATTTTTTATGGGAATAAATATCCATGAAGATTAATTTAAAACACTTTCTGAAAATTTGTCCGATCCCCTATTACAATTGTTGTGTAATCTATACTTATAAATTCGTTACATTGTACTGTCTACTAGCGCTCAAGTTTGGTATATAGGTTAATTTTATAACGTAAAGATTCGCTAAGTTAACATTAAATAAGTAAATGAGCCAAATTTTCTCAATTCGCAGAACGTCGGATCGTTACTTTACAATGCTCAAATATAATGAAACAATTTGTTTGATATACAAGCTGAAAGGATAAATCTCAAATGTTACACTCAAAGGCTTTTTATTAATAATGGATTTCATTAAAATTAAAATGAGGAAATTCAGAAAGAAAATGTTATGTTTTATTTGAAAAGAAAAAAAAATAGTGGTGGCAGGCGGTCGTCGCAGTCTTTTGGCCGTTTGGCTGCAAAAACCACACCTAAGGGATGACAGAGAATTGTGATTTCTGTCTAAATAAAGTATAATTTGCATCAAAATATAAATTCAATAAATTCTTAATTGTTGAATTATAGTAAAATATATTTGACTAATTAATAGATAAATTGACCCACAAAATGCTAATTATTTAATATTCAAAGTAGTTAAAATAATTTATCTAGGAATATATATATTTTTTATGTTAAGTTCGGCAGACAGGCTGACGATCCACTTGATGGTAGGTGGCTACCGTCGCCTATAACACAAGCAACGGCTAAGCTGCTGCAAGTGCGCTACCGACTGCAGTAGGATTAAGGATAAGGGATTAGGAGTGGATAGGGAAATGGGCTCTGGCATCCCTTACTCACTCACCGAAACACAACAGCACACGTGCTGTTATTTCACGTTATTATTTATATATTTTTTAAATTGTTAATTCTATGACTATAATAAGTTTATCTACATTCTATACATATAATAAAATCGTAAACGATTTTACATTAATTAACAAAAAAAAAAAAAAAAACAATAATTTGTACACGTTATAATTATGTTATGGAGGTACAAAAAGGTTTTAAATATATTTCTTTTTAACAGTGCGTTTGTACACGCTAATCTCAGAAACGGCTTAACCGATTTGAATGCGGTTTTCATTGATATATTTTAACAAGCTTCCCTTAGACATTTAAGTGTTTGTTCCCACGCGTACGAAGTTGCGGGCTCAGCTAGTTTGAAATAAGTGGATTGAACTTTACTGACGATGATAGTAGTAACTAATAGTAACAAAATTAAATTAAGAACTATATTTATCTTTATAGAGCCAGGGCGATAACGGCTACAGTTCTGTTTTTTAATAACTGACATTTTCTAATGTATTCAGAACTTTAATAGGGAAAGAAGTAATATATTTTAAAAAATAAAATAATATTGAGAATATTATCTTGTATCTTTAGGAGCAATAATAAAATCGACAAAATAAAAAGTCACTTTCGGTGTGAAAATTCGAAGCCAACTTTTCGTTTAAAACTTTGGAATCGAATTCATTCGAGCTAATGAGATTACTAATTTATCGATTTGGCTCAAAATGGGCTCAGAGAAGCCTAAAGGGATTACATTGAAATAACTTAGCGTTAAGTAATTAAGTACGATACTTACTTGGACGGTGCGAATTCGTTTTCTGTGTAATTGGGTAATACTTTAATTAGTTTACCATGTTCTAGAAACATTAGAAACAATACTGAAATGTCATTCGGTCTAATTTTTTTTAAAGTCAATTGGTTTAAGTGTGTCTATCTCTAATTAATTTGGTAAAGGCTTGATTGAGATATCAAGCTGACTATTTTGTCTACATTGAAATCCAAGGTGATAAGTATATGCAAAATGATATTTGATATAAATACGTATACTTCTGTATGTACAGATTTTGCATGATTGTAATAAAATGCGAGTACATGTATATTCTACGCTTATATGTTTTTAAATTATAAAGAGCGACTGACAGGTTGATGGTCTACTTGACTCACATCTATAAGCACAAGCAACAGTAATTTCTCTTCGATCTTCTGCGAGGTATTGTAGAAAATCTTCAGCGATTTGCAGCTACAGGGCTGCCTCTGCAAAAAGTCATCGTAAGTTAAATTGCCGCATGTAACGTATTCAATTAAACAAATTCAATGCAATATAGAATAAAACGGCGTACAATTCTAATTCGACTCAGCGACGTAAAGACCGGCACGTACCTGCTAACAAGTACGAGCTCAAACATGCGCGCCAACCCGACTAATTCTAACTGGCACAGATTTGACAGTGCGCAGACATGACATATCATCCTCTATTCAGCATAGAGTTTTTTGTTTCTACTTTCTTAATTGTGACATTTATCTATGTAAGCTTTAACATTATATGCTATCCAATAAAACACAATACAATTAAATTAATCTATCATCGGTTCGCTTCTACGGAGAAGAAAACGACAAGATACCATCGTCGTACCTTTTTTTTTCATATTAATCTAAATAGAATATGCATCTAGTTTAAAACACTACTAGTTTACTAGTTTAACACTACTAAGTTACTAGTTTAAAGACAGACTAATAAAATGAACGCTTAGCTGCCGATAAAGTTGAACCAAGAAGAAACTCGAGTACGATTTACGAGTTACCTCTAAGTCTTTTGTTGTCAAGGTAAAGAAAATATTGCAATCCTATGTGTTAGAAGATCTTCAAGGCATGTTCAGTCCTGCCTATGACAGTGGACTAGGGCTTAGAGCTAAGCTAACCTATGGCATAGACTTAGGTGATACTTCTCATACAAAGCTGAACTGATATTAAATTCTTTATATTCCTAGAACTCGAACACAATTATACTCTCCTAGAACCTCTTCAGTCCCGAAGGTTGGCCGTCAACCACCTGAACCGGTCTCTGTCGAGAGCCTACTGGATCAGTTGCTCGACTGAGGCAATTCCAGTCCACTCCTGGATATTTCTTAACCACGACTTCCTCTTTCACCCAGCGCATCTCTTCCCTTCCAATATAGTTGAAAATATTAAAAAAATTATGTAGAAAAAAGGTGATTATAGAAGTTCTTGCTACAGGCAAAAAGTGATAAGTTGAGCGACTTGTTAAAGGATTTGAGCACATATGCTGTTGTTATTAGGTCCAATAGTGTGATAGTAAGTAATTTTAGTAATTTTATATTTAATAACTCGTATTAATGCTGCATTGTATTGTGAAAATTTACTTGACAATTGAATACTGTAACAAAAGTTTGTGGATCTGTTGTTATAGGAAATATTAATTATTATAATATTGGATGCGTTCCAAGTTTGAATAATAAAATAGAGTTAATTAAGCGGCCCGCAACCACAATTTTAATTGCTTACTATTGCGGTCAATATTATATGACATGAATTACAAAATGTTCTAATATTTAATTGCGAAAAGGATATTTTAACAGAAAATTGATAATGTGTAATATATTGCAAACGGAAAAGTAAACTTTATCTGTCTGTTACCTTGTTTCGACTAAATTTGATGCAAATACAGTTTTAAATCTGGGAAAGTACAAAAACCACTTTTAATTTCAAGCCCCCAAACCGACACTATAGGAAATAAATGTTATTATGAAAACTTCGTTGTTAATAAAGATAAATTTTGATGTATTGTTCTGGATATTAATTTGAAGAATTAAATGAATATTCCGAGTATGAATATGCTCGCAAGTGTGGAATATTAGAGATATAAACGATATTTATATAATTAAAATTAAGGGAAACAACAATGTTCCCCTTAATTTTAATTAAGTAGGTTGTCCACACGTTTTACAACAAATTACATGAAAACCTTTTTTTTTCCTAGATCTTCAAACTATTTGAATAAAAAAGTGTGTGCGCGTGCGTGTGTGTGTGCGTGTGTATTTACTCCTTTATACATAAAATTAAATGCATAAAATTTACTCGTGTTAACAGATATCACGTGTTCTAAAAAAGTTATTAGTTACATTTTTTATACACAGATGTCACTACGGTTTAATAGTTCTTCTCTTTAGACGACAGATGTCGCTGCGCCGATAAGTTATAACGCACTATCGTTTCATTTCTCAACGCGAACTACACTTTTCATACAAGATTTTGACGTTTGTTTATATAAGCCCAGAGATTAGAATTAAGGAACATAAATACATGCGTCAGCTGTCGCACAAATGTCAAAGTAACATAACGCTTTTTAGTTAACCCTTGTATTAATTTTACTCCTCGTAAAATTTCCAAACTGGGAGCCTTTTATTAAAATCGATTCTTAATGAGTAAACTCCAATAATCTCCAAAAACACTCATTTTCCTGAGCATGGTTTATTCCATTACAGAGTTAAAGGATCTTTTCTCAAACATGCTCGGAAATGTAGGCATTCTTGTACTAAAAACAAGCCACGAAGTTTGTAATTGTTGGCTCATGCATTTCTTTCTCGGCCTAGGCCAAGAATGTTGTATGAAAATTCATTCCTGGCCGCTGCTCAGCCCGATGAAACCCGAAATTTCACGAGTCTTCACGAACGCGCCCGCCGCTGTCACAGGCGTTGAGGCGTAGTAGGCGGGGGCGTGTTTCATTATTTCCTCACGTTTATTGAGAAAAGCACTATACCAGCCTCGACCGGAATGAGGATTGCCGGACTCAGATCTTTATCAAGGCCTCGCTAAAGCTCGGCCTTGAAACCACTTCGTCCGGCAATCCTTCACTTCCTGGTCTCTGCAGTAATGTACTATTAATATAGTTTTATTGTTTCTCGCTCTGTTTCGTTGCAATTATATAATTATTCTCTGATTACAAATTTATAAATTGTGAGGTAAAGTATGGCACCCACGAACCACGATACAGGCATATCTTAGTGTGGGACCCATTGTAATATCTTTGGCAGTTGTGATTATTTGATAAATTATTATTTATAATCGCAAAACATGTAAATGATGTTTAGAAATTAATCTATACTTAATATTATAAAGCTGAAGAGTTTGTTTGTTTGTTTGAACGCGCTAATCTCAGGAACTACTGTTTCGAATTATCATTTATAGAGGAAGGCTATAGGCTATAATTAACATCACGCTACGATAAATAGTATTATATATAAGCAGTGTCCAGTATACGCCGCCGCCTTATAGGTCGTAGCGAAGCGTGGCCGAGTTCAGCTAGTTAAATATATTATTTCCGAAGTTAAGGTCGCTACATGTTTTCCAACTAAAATAAATAAAACATTTCCAATAAATAATAGAACAGACACACATAAATTTTATGTATAGACTAATTTATTAGATACCAATTTATTCCATCCAGAGGATGAGCGTTCGTAGGCACAATGTACTTAAAGCGAATATTTACCCCGCAAGAGCAGTATGTGACTCCAGGAGGCAAAGGCTCGCAATTTCCTTACCTGGTTCTCATTAATTGCGGTCACGTGCAGCCCACGTGACTGCCGATCTACCAAAATGTGAGTTTCGGTGGTGAGTTTGTTTTGTTTCATTTTGTTCGTTGGAGTCACTGCACTGTTGACAGTTGCTCGGCAGAGAGCAGAAAACCTTTTTTTGTTACACCGACAGGCTTTTAGCGCAAAGAAAACAAATCAATCTACTTTCACGATCTGTATATTTATAGAAACGTGATGGGGCGGGAGGTACCATAAAATCTAACAAAGATTACGTCTTGGTACAGAATTCGTATTTAATAGTATTTTAAATAATTTTGACTACCACTGAGATGTAAAGATAGTTTAGTTGTGGAATAGTTTGAAATATAAAGCGAGAGGGATTTTGTTTGTTAATTTTGTTGTAATTACGTATTCACGCCTTAACTACTCAACCGATTGGTCATGAAATCTTGCATACACTTTATCAGGGATACAGAAAAAGGGTACCTTTCATCCAGAAAAAAGTACTGTTCCTAAAGGATCATCTAAAAAAAAATTCAAAGCTTGACAAAAGACGAAGTTGAGGGAAAAAGCTAGTACATATATCCAAAATATCCATACTTCCATACTAATATCACATAAATGTCAAATTAACTCTGTCTGTCTGTTACCTTTTCAAGCCTAAACCTTTGAACAGATTATCATGAAATTTTGCATACACGTTGTCAGGAATGTTGGAAAGGACATAGAGTATACCTTTCATCGAGAAAAAAAGTACTGTCCCCGAGGGATCATCTAACGCCTGGCAAAGCTATACCGGCAATAAAGATGTTAGGCGTTACATTGCTCATATAAATAGTCAGGCGTTATTGTTTTATTTTTCAACACGGGCGAAGCCGCGGGCACCAACTAGTATATAATAAAAACAATGAAGGAAGCAATTAAAATTATTACTTCACCAGTTAAAATGACTTCAACAGTGAAACACTTAATAGAACCAGTACCTGGACGACATGGCTGCGCTCGGTCTTTGATTGTATATTTTTGTCCGTAGTTGAATTTTTTATTTTTATTTAGATCCCTCGGGAACACTACTTTTTTTCTGTAGGAATGGTAACCTATGTAAAGTCGGGGTAAAAAAAACCTTCGTCAGTTTTCAAATTCATTCCTTTATCAAGTCGTAGACTCAGAGTGTCATTACAAAAAAGATAAACAGACATTGAACATGTGTCTAAAAAAATTTATTACAAAAGCGTGTTTAAGCAGTTAGAGTTAGGCACAGTTTAAATAATACTTTTCATATTTAAATACATGTCAATACTTGTCGAAGCCTCAAAGTTAGTCTAAACTGCTTTGTCTGATTTCATGATGATCGATTGAGCAGTTAAGGCGTGAAAGCGTTCAAAAAGAGAAACCTGTTTAGGATTGAATATAAATATGATTTTTACAACTCATACAAGCCTGTTTCAGCAAAAATAGTTGAAAAAGGTGAAAATAAAATAAAGCACTACAGTTGATTGACTTCTATTATATTTTTTTTTGAATGATTGCCACAGAATAATAGCTTCCAACAATGCCACAGAACAGACTTATTAACTAAAAATAGTAAATGACATAAACAAAACCAATAAACTCACTTTCTCGTTTATAATGTAGGTTTAGCTACAGAATAATGCGTTTATTGAATTTAATAACTTATTCCACCTAGAGCATTTAGGAATTTGCTGTTAGCTTGTTAACTTGTGCTATGCATATAGAAGTTGATGGCGTTTCTTAATCGATTTATTCCATAGTTCCTATTCTATATCAGCAATAGCAGAGTAAAGCCAGCAGCAGTGCCTACCGCCACTGTTGCCGTCGGTTAAAGCAAAAGGCAGTTAGTTCATAATTTACCGAAGCCTGCCCCGCTCGATACGCGGCTTAGTTTGACGCTTGACAGATTTATGAGCTTTCAAAATTCGCTCTACCGCGTAACCAATTTCAACTGGACACAGTTCGCCTGGATTGTTTTCCTGTTGTTTTTTTTTACTGGGACTTATTTTGGATGAGTTAATTAAAATAATCGTTGCTTAGGTTTTTTATAAGTATTTGAATAAAATCTTCAATCGGTATTTATGTCAATTAAATGTTCCACTGATGAAAATTAAATTTTCTTGCGTTTCCATCTAATATTTACTATACAAACACTATTTACTAATATAGTAACACCACAGTAATATTTATTCAAACAAACCTTATGTAACCTAAGCAACATTTGTGTGTTTAGTTTTGCCCCTGATTGGTTGTCATTTCAAAAAAACTTGTATTGGTTTTTTGGTGTTCTATCTACGACAGATAGAGAATTATTTTAAAAATGGTTTGTGATTCTCAATAGGAAGAGACCGATCAGAAAATTGGCTCATTAGGTAAGTTTTTGTGCTTGGAATTGGTCAATTTTACTTAAGGTAAAATTAAGGCTTGTATCATTAATTAATAAATTAAAAAAAGTATTTATTCAACCTATAATGGGGAGTTCTTCCTACTAGGACCTACATTTCAGACCTGTGGTAATTGGGAATACATGCTTGTGACTAAAATTTGTTTCTATATAATAACTCGATTTTAACTTATGTAGTCATCTCTCATTCTTTCATTAATCTCTCAATCTTTTTAAAGTAACTATATACCTAAAAATTTAAATACGCACTTCAAAACAGAAAAATTCAATTCAAAATTCCAAGTGTTGACCCTACAATTACTAGTAAACGATTGAAGAAAATCTATCAAAAAAATTATTAAAAAAAAAAAACGCATCCCACAAACTCGAAACTGAAATTTGTTTAAAGATTATAGTCAAACAAAAGACACCAATTTATTGTGTTAATGATAACTTATAGAGATTTAAACCTGGACTCTAAGGAAGGACGGTGTTAATAAAATACAGAAGACTCTTTGATACTTTGACGAGCCCGTTGGATGAGTGGTTAGGGTGATTGCCTTAAAGCTCTGTTTCAGGAGTCCCAGGTGCGATTCCCGGCGGGATTAACTAAGGAAATGAACCTTTCAAAGTTGGTTTTGGTCTGGATTTGGAAAGTAGTAACAGGGTATACTGCGTTTCGCAGTCATTTGGGCAGCCCATCTGGCGGCCGTAACCATCCCTTACAAAAGCCCACCGTGAAATAACAGCATAATATGTACTGTTGTGTTTCAGTAAATAAATAAGGGATGCCAGAGCCCTTTACCCTACCATCGAGCCAGGCTTGGGTAGTTCGTGCCTTGTGACCAGGTGCAGAGTCCTGCTGGAAAGTCCACGGTGCATTTTTAAATGTGTATTGCTGAGTAGTTTCACAACAGGATCCAAGAATAAGTCTCTTGATACACTTTGGCTGAAGTCTTTACATCTTTTCATAAAAATGAAGCTTTGTGACTCCTTGATAAGACACCCCTCCGCCAAACCATAGCTTCTTTAGAACTATGAGCGTACGTTTTGTCATTTTGCTTGTTGTAGTGCTCTTCAATCGTGAAAAATTTTTCATCAGTAAAGAGGATCACCTGCACATCGGGACAGAAGGCGTTTTGATGATCCACTCTCTTTATCGGTAGGGATTGATTTAGAGCATATCCTGTATATCGACAATAAGCACTGAGCTTCAGGTCTTGTTTTAGTATACGGGACAGAGTCCTAACGGGAATCTTCATTTCTCGTCAAGATTTTTTGTTTCCTTATGGGGTTTCGGGGAATAACAGCTTTTGTACTTCTAACAGCAAGCGGCCGCCTCGATCTTTATGGTCATCCACACAGGAAGTGTTGGTATATCTGTCGACATACGGCTGAATTTTGAAATGTCTTGAATATGACCAACGGCTCCATACCCACTCTGTATAAGGTAAGATTCACTGCAATTCTATTTTCTTTAGCACCCTATTCCATATTGTTACGTGCGGAGTGAGTCAAACTGCCGTGTAAGGGCGAAATGAACCATTTATTTTCACAAACCAAGATGACTTCCAAAATCACTAAGCTTGTTCGATAAAACCTTATACTTGCCAAAAGTCGTCAACGATTCCCTTAATGAGTCGCCGGTTCACTGTCGCAGGTAACTTCGCAGAAGGTTCGAAGGTTTGCTCTCGAATCGCCGTTACGCACAAACTGACCCATTTCGCTCGCTTGCTCTAACGAATGCGCTCAAATGAACATTGATTTTAACATGGGCTAGTACAAAGTCGACGCTATAAAGACATTTATTTAGAAATGGGTACAATGGATTGTATCAATAATCTTTATTGGAAATTGAAATCTGCACTAATACCTTTGTACGTTTCACAAAGATATCCCTTTGTTCCATGTAATAAAAAAAAATATTACAAATGTTGCGATGCAGGCGTAAAATGAATTAATCCATAAATAGAAAAAGACTTATAACAATACACATCCAGACCTCGTAACTAATAAAAAATTTCTTTACATAACCAAAGACAATCTCCTACTTATTGTAGACCATGCCGCCTGCCTTTGCTTCGCTTCCTATATTATTAGCGAAGTTGTCTTTTCTTTTTAATACTTTTTTTGAGATGGATAATTTTATTTAATATTATAAAATAATACGTAAATTAAAACAGGTACTGTTGATTAATTAAGATATTAAAATACCATGAATTTTTAATATAATATTATTGTTAATATATTGTCGAAATATTATCGGAATAGGGGGTAACTATTTTGTTTATAAACCGATTGGAATAAAACAAACACTAGACGTTACGGGAAGCTTGCTGCAATACATCAGTGAAAAGCGCATTCAAATCGGTTAAGCTGTTTCTGAGATTAGCGTGTAAAAACGCACAATTAGACAAAATTGTAAAAACCATTTTTTTTACCACGGTAACATTTTGACGGCCCGTTGGATGAGTGGCAAGGGTGCTTGCCTAACTTTTCAGGGGCCCCGGGTTCGATTCCCGACGGGGTAAAGTTGGGAAATTGAAATGTAATTTTCAAAATACTGGTGTGGATTTGAAAAGTAGTGGTAGGGCACACTGCGTTTCGCAGTCATTTGGGCAGCCCGCCTGGCGGCAGTAACCACCACCTTACAGAATACCACTGTGAAATAACAACACGTGTGCTGTTGTGTTTCGGTGAGTGAGTAAGGGATGCCAGAGCCCATTTCCTTATCCCCTCCTAATCCCTTATCCAATCCTACTGTAGTCGGTAGCGCACTTGCAGCAGCTGTGGCGTTGCTTGTGTTATAGGCGACGGTAGCCACCTACCATCAAGTGGACCGTCAGCCTGTCTGTCGACCTTAACATTAAAAAAAATTACTGCGTGTATAAATTGCGTGTTTTTTTTTTTAATATTTAACGTACAGACACGGCTCGTTTACGATTCCATTATATGCATAGACTATAGCGAACCGCCCACGGCATAAACCTGAATGAAATTTCATGCTGCAAATCATATTAGCGAAAACCGTATCAAAATCTGTTGTGTGATTTAGAAGAAATTAGCTGAAAAATATACAGAAGCAGATCTCTATATGCTTTATTTTAAAATACACTAGCAGTCCGCCTCCTGCTTCGCTCGGATGCAATTTTAAACCTTCCCTGAATAATTGTATTATCTGACAGTAAAAACGCATCTAATTTATGCCTCCATGTAAGGATAAGTATTATAGAATATATATATCGATTTATTATAGTCATTTACTATTAGGTAAAAATAAGTGCTGAGAAAACAGTGTACATTTTTGCCTTAAATTAATTCACTAAAATCTTGAAATTTATCCAATTTTACTTACTTACCACTTTTTACATAAAAGACTCTAGGGCATGGTTGAGATCTTTTGAAAGATTAATAAGTTTACCATGCTTCTGTGACTGATTCTAATTATATAAATTGAAGTAGTTTAAAGTACCTATTCTAAAGAACACTTGAGGTAAACAAGTATTTAATCATACTAAAAAGATTATTTCAACGTGATATCCTAACTCGGCTATAAAATGAATAAATCGCCCGAGTTATACCAATAAGGATAGAGCGGTAAAACGTTTTATTGCTGCCAAAAAATTCACCAAAATCAACAATTCAATTTTAACGCGAGCCATAAAACAGAAAGATGGATTTATGTTGTAGATACTCCTACTACGAAATTGAGTAAGAAATTACAGTTTTATATTTTACATTTGTATTTTGTTAACTTTCGTATTATAAACCAATTTATACTATAGTCCAGTGGCTTAGATATTTGTTTACTGACACTGTAGTCGCAGTTTCGAATTCTGGTCGGGCGTATGAGTATGAGCGGCGTATCTGCCGATTATTAAAAAAATGTCACTTGATTTAACTATTAAGGAAAATATTTTATTTATATATTTAGTAGCATTATATATTTTACAGGCACATTAAATAAACAATACTTTAATTTTTAGTTTGCCTATTACGAATAAGCAACTCAAATTTCGTTTTCAAACATATTAATATTAGGTTTATATAGATACACATACATAACTATTAAAATACTTTATCTAAGGAAAGTTTGTCTGTATTTTAATCTCTTTTAGAGTCTGGCTGCAGGAATTATAAAATAGGGCTCACTTATGATTTTAGGACAATATTTTAAAGTCAAAATTAGGAATTAATTGCGGAATCTTAAATGTTTTGATTCTGAATTATAATAGAATAATGTTTCAGTGTTTAAAATACAACCAAGAATAATTTCATTTAAATAAAATAGGTTTTAGAACTCATAAAGATTTTTTTATTTTTATTTTAAGGTCGACAGACAGGCTGACGGTCCACTTGATGGTAGGTGGCCACCGTCGCGTATAACACGAGCAACGCCACAGCTGCTGCAAGTGCGCTGCCGACTACAATAGGATTAAGGATATGGGATTGGAAAGGGTTGGAAAATGGGCTCTGGCATCCCTTACTCACTCACAGAAACACAACAGCACGTATATGCTGCTATTTCACGTTGGTCTTCTGTAAGGGGGTGGTCACTGCCGCCAGACGGGCTGCCCAAATGACTGCGAAACGCAGTGTGCCCTACCATTACTTTTCAAATCCAGACCAGAGTAAATTTTGAAAATTACATTAAAATTTCCAAAGTTGACCCCGCCGGGAATCGAACCCGGGGCCCCTGAGACGTTAGGCAAGCACCCTTGCCACTCATCCAACGGGCCGTCATTTTTAAAATAGATCATAAAGATCTATTTCAGTTTTCTAAATAGATCTTTATGATTAAAATTAAATAGTAGTTATATGTACTTAAATGATTAAAATTATGATCCGCCCTGATGTATGATAAGAAATTTTTGAAATGATAGTGAAAACTGAATCGATATCCCTTGCGTAGTTTAGAATAATCAAACCAACAACAGACAAATGTCAAAAGATACGGATACATAATAATTGTAGGTAGCTACTGTTAACAAATGTGACAATTTTATTAATATTAATTTAATTTTATAATAACGTCATGTTTCAAAATTTTATATCATTAGGTACCTATTTATTGAGAAATATCGTTAAAACTATAAGCACTTAGTACTATTCTGCTATCGATAAAGTGCTGTTTAAGGGCGAACCAGCTTTATCTCTATCGGTAGGTCTGCAGCAATCTTTCCGAGAACGTCTCTAGTACCTCTCCCTTCGACACAGAGAACTTGTAATCGGACAATGAACCTGTTTCGTAAAAATATGTTTGGAAATAGACATTTTTTTAATACCAACAAAAGTGCTTACTATCTTAGTGGTTGGTTGCTACCGCTGTTTACGACACGAGCAAAGTCAGAAGGCATGATAATATAAGATGCGATGTTTTCAGGTAAACAGACTGCTAACACAAGAGCACACACATTGTTATTTCATTTCTTTTATGGGTTTACGGTCCACTTGATGGTAGCTGACTATAACACAAGCTGTGACCTGACCACCACAGGTGCTGAACGTGTGCTACCAATCATAGCACGATTAAGGGTAAGGGATAAGGAAGGGGTAGGGAAATGAGCTCTGGCATCCCTCACTCACTCACCGAAACACAAGAGCACACGTGCTATTATTTATAAATAAAATAGCAAGTAAGTAATATAAAAATACTTACTAGATATTTGTAATGTTAAGCTAACATCGAAACCTTAAAGTAGTAAGAACTCAAATACTCGTAAAATACCGATATTATCTGGGCAATAGGTTTAGCATCTCTTGAGGAGTGAATGAGAGAGGTGGAGTGTGTGAAGAGGTCGGCTATAGCGAAGTGTGCACTGTTCAAATACATGCGATTACGTCGCTAAACCGAAATGGAAGATCGCAGAAGATTCCCAGAGGGAATTGTTTCGTTGCATCGCTGTGAAATATGCTCTATGTAGTTTCGTTTATACTTAGACTTTCTATCAAATAGCACCATATCAACCTGTGACAATATTTTCCCACGTGCAGACCAACTTTTCCTTTTATGTTACATATAACAATACTATATTGTTGATATAACTGTCACTGAATGTATGTTTTACTTAGACATCATTGCCATAAATGATGCATTTTTTTAAATGTACAAACCGTTTCCATTGGCTATATCATATATTTAATACTCCTATGTTGCTAGTCCCCGTAAGTTGCAGCGTTGCCAAGACGGAACTGCATATTTTCTCTCACTCGTTGATACTTGACGAGTTATGCGCATGCGTTGCGACAATACTGGGAGTAGTGAGAGAAGCCCAGCCAATAAGATGCTTATAATGTAGTCACACAACGTTCGAAGTCTTCATAATGGAGACAGACATATATATGTCTGCACCGTTCGGTCGGCATCAGTTCGGTGCACCCTACTAGCAATATAGAAGTATTAAATATATGGGATATATCATATCCAATTTTTGTCTAAGAATAATACAAATATCTCTAATAGCATTCTCTAGTGAATAAGTTAACTTATTTTCATAGTTAACTGTCGTTAATGGCAGGCTAAAACGATCCAGTGAACCGTGGGTGGCTACTGTCTTCTATTAACACAAGCAACGACACGGTATTTTTTTTAATGTTAAGATCGGCAGACAGGCTGACGGTCCACTTGATGGTAGGTGGCTACCGTCGCCTATAACACAAGCAACGCCAAGGCTGCTGCAAGTGCGCTGCCGACTACAGTAGGAAGGGAAAGGAAAAGAGAAATGGGCTCTGGCATCCCTTAATCACTCACCGAAACACAAAAGCACGCGTGCTGTTATTTCACGGTGGTCTTCTGTAAGGGGGTGGTCACTTGATGCTGCCGCCAGACGGGCTGTCCAATGACTGCGAAAACGCAGTGTGCCCTGCCACTACTTTCCAAATCCAGACCAGAGCCAAATTTGAAAAGTTCATTTTTCAAAGTTGACCCAGCCGGGAATCGAACCCGGGAACCCTAGAATAGAGCGTTAAGGCAAGCACCCTAACCACTCATCCAACGGGGTATAAGGGTAGGATAGAGGAATGGACAATTGGACATCTACGGGTAATTCGCCGAAACACAAAAATACATGAGGTGTTTTATATCACGGTGGTCTTCTGCGAGAGAGTGCCGAATGATTTTCGCTAAATAAGCTACAACAAAAAATATTTCAATTGAGACGGAATTTGAAGATAATATACTAATTATGCATAAAAAATTATATTTAAAAAATTTAGCTACTTTAATAAAGTAGAGCAACTTGCTATTAGATTTTCCGTAGCGTGCAAGTCGGGAGTGAAATTCGGGGACATTCGGATGCCGTCTCGTCCGGGCTTTCCGTACGGTTTTCAATCAACAATTTTTATTATTTTTTTTCATCCCCTCAGGCAAAGGCTCGTTGTCTCGTACAGTGTGGGGTCTATGGGCGGCTGATTGTCTCGATAGACGCAAAGTAGACACCGATGTTGACACGTATTTGCACGTGTCAACATTTCATTTGAAAAAATTACTTTTGTGACAAAAAATGGCTAAACTATCTCAATACTGATTGTGTGTTGACCGTGAATACTCATAAAGCTCATCGACATTTCTTATACAGCTAATTAAAAGTTATAATTTAAAGATAAGGGTATATTTCATAAAGAAAAAGTGTCAGATACCTGTGCCAACAGATTTCGCTCCTAACAAAGTCACATTATTTCCTTAAGAAATAAATTATATAGTCCTTAAACATAGGTTTAATCAATAAACGAAGCAACTATATTATTATGTGAGTATGAATTCCCGTATTTGAGGATTTTTATGCCCAGTGTTTAGTGTTTACATATATATTATGAAGAGTGGCAGACAGGCTGACGGTCCACTTGATTTTAGGTGGTTACCGTCGCCTAAGGACACAAACAGGAGGGTACAGGTGCGCTGCTGACCAGGCAGGAATTTGTTTACGGCACGCTTTAAGAAGCCCATATTATAGTTACGTGGAAACACCTCTAAGGGATATTGTTCCAAAGTCCGCGGGATAAGGTTTCTATTCATCCGGACTGTGTGCGTACATGGTTTATTCAGAATTCTATACTATAATATTACAAAACCAAAGAGTTTTTTTGTTTGAACGCGCTAATCTCAGGAACTACTGGTTCGAATTGAAAAATTCTTTTTATTTTGAATAGTCCATTTATCGAGGAAGGCTATAGGCTATATAACATTACGTTACGATAAATATAGTATTCTATATAAGCAGTGTCCAGTACCGCGCGCCCCATGCGCACGCCGCCGCCGTATGGGCCACAGCGAAGCGTGGCCGAGTTCAGCTAGTTTCTGTTATTAATATGGCAATGTTTATTCGCAATATTTAGGTTGGCTGCAATGCAAAGAATGAATATGTCAACGTTGGTATCATGTTTTTAATAACTTACGGTCTACTCTCTCTCTCTCTCTCTCTCTCTCTCTCAAAGGAATAACTGTTTAACTGTACACTTACTTTGTATCACAGATTTGATAAAATAAAAGACTAGTGTGTTTTTCATAAAAGCGCTGCCTTTTCATTATTTCAAAAGTCAGGTTATGCGCCCAGGCACATTATCAGCCTGATGTACATAGATTGACGTTAGTTATCAAAATCGGCGAGAAGGAAAAAGTGAGGTTAGTTCACTACAGTTTGCGGCGTGGTGCTCGGGCTCGGGTACTGCGGAACATCGTCGAGAAGTACTTGTTCTTACAAGGTCAGAATGGAGGGGAATAACAACAACAACGTCAATAATGTGATCAAGTTAGAAGGAGCCAGAAATTGGAATATCTGGAAATTCCAAACAACAGTTCAGTTGAGGGGCAATGGGTGGTTAAACATTGTGGAGGGAAGACAGGTGAAGCCCGAAGTGGCCACTGAGATACCCGCATGGGAAGCTAAAGATGCCAAAGCGCAATCGTTGCTGGTTACACGAATGTCGGAAGAGGCAATGTTACATATTATTACATGTACGAGTTCTGCCGAGATGTGGCGAAAACTTCACAGTGTATATGAACAGAAAACTGAGACTAGTGTGCACATTATACAGCAGAGATTTTTTCAATACAAATTCGAAAGAGGCATCGACATGTCTGTTTTCTTATCTAAGATACAAGAAATACAAAACCAATTGAAACAGATGGGTGAAGAAATTTCAGATAAATTTGTAATCACGAAAGTATTAATGTCATTACCAGACGAATATAAACATTTCGTTTCGGCTTGGGAGTCGGCGCCTGACGACAAACAAACATTTGATAATCTAATGGCCAGACTACTAATTGAAGAAGAGCGAGTAAAAGAGAAGAACGAAGAAGCACAGCAAGCATCGCCTTCTGCATTCTTTGTGAAAAATAAAAGACCAATAAAAGGTTTCAAATGTAGTAAAAGTGGACATTATCAAACCGAGGGTAGAAGTAATAACAAAACTAATAGTGAAGGGAACGTGAATAATAATAACTGTTTCTATTGTGGGAAGTTTGGACATTTCAAGGCTCAGTGCCGTTTTCGAAAACAAAGAATGTCAAGAAATGAAAATAAAACAAATAGTAACGCGTTCGTGGTGTCTAATCCGTCGCATCAACTGCAAAAATCCAAGTGGCTAGTGGATTCTGGCGCTAGTGAACACATGTGCCGGGACCGTGCATTGTTTACATCATTCTCAAATACTTCGTCAAAGCCTGTAATCATCGGTAATGGGGCAGTGATAAATGCGCTCGGTTACGGAAAGATGGCAGTTCAAGTATCGAACGGAAACGAATGGATTGACACAGTCATAGACAACGTGTTGTACGTTCCTGAATTAAAAACGAATTTATTTTCGGTAAATCGCGCCACAGATAAAGGTTATGTCATGGTGACAGATGACAGCTCATGCAAATTTTTCAAGTCAAATAAAATTTGTGCGGTTGCGAAAAGAATTGGAAATTCGTTTTATTTGGATTTACGCTATAATAATAATGGTGAGATTGCGAGTACTGCAAAATTAGTGTCGAACGACCTAAATGAGTGGCACAGAAGATTGGCGCATCAAAACTTCTCCTACGTAAAAGATATCTTGCGGAAAAACAACATTGAAGTTAAACAAATATCCAACCCGGTTTGTGAGAGTTGCTTGGTTGGAAAAATACACAGATTGCCATTCAATAGAAGCGAATACAAGAGTACCAGGACATGCGAATTAATTCATGTTGATACGTGCGGTCCCATGGAAGAACCGTCAGTTGGTGAGTCAAGGTACTTCGTTGTGCTGAAAGATGACTATTCGAACTTCAGAAGTGTGTATTTTGTGAAAACAAAAGATAAGATCAAGTACATAATTGAGGATTTTATAAATAAGGCCGAGAATTATACTGGAAACAAGGTGAAGACATTCAGAAGTGATAACGGCCTGGAGTTTGTGAACAGGTATGTGAAGGAAATGTTTACAAGACGTGGAATAACACACCAAACCACAGTACCATACACCCCCGAACAGAATGGAAAGGCTGAGAGAGAAAATAGAACATTGGTGGAAGCGGCCAGGACAATGATACACGAGAGAAATTTACCAAAGAAACTATGGGCCGAAGCTATAAATACAGCAGTATTCGTGTTGAATAGGACTGGGAAGAGCCATGAGGATGGACGATCTCCATTTGAGGTATGGACTGGGAAAACATACAATATCCATGGATTAAGAGCCTTTGGTACACAAGTATATGTACACATTCCAAAGGAAAAGAGAATGAAATGGGATCCGAAAGGAGAGAAGGGATTGATGGTCGGATATGAGGAGGATGTGAAAGGATACCGTATTTATTACCCTAGGAAGAATGTGGTGGAAACAAAAAGGGACATTGTATTCTTACAGCAAGAAGAGAAGGAAGGACCTCAAGTGAAGAAAAGTGAAGGTCAAACTGTAGTGTCCTTAAACCTTGAAGAGGAGACAGAGCAAGAGAATAGTCCCGAGACAGATAGTGATGAGATAGCAACCTTTGACCCCAACGAGGTAGAGACAACCCACACAAGTAGTATTTTAGAAGACAACTCGGAAGGTGACAGCGACTACTTGCCATGCAGTGAAGAAGAAATTGGTTCACCCATAGGTGAAAAGAGTAAGCGTGAGCGTAAACAAACAGTTTTCTACAAGTGTAACAATGTGCAACTGGACCAAAGTGAGTGTGATCCCATCACATATGGTGATGCCATGAGCCGAAGTGATGCCGGTAAGTGGAGTGCAGCTATTGCTAGGGAACTTAAGACTCTGAGTGACAATAACACATGGAAATTTTGTGAATTACCTGTAAGTGCAAAGCCTATAAGTAGCAAATGGGTTTTTAAGATTAAAAATGTAAATAAGGTCAAACAGTATAAGGCTAGGCTTGTTGCTAGGGGGTTCGAACAGCAAGATATAATCAACTTAAGTGACATTTATGCCCCAGTGGCAAAGCTAGCAACTTTTAGGCTATTTATAATAATCGCAACTAAATATAACTTACCTATATACCAAATGGATGTCACGGGGGCCTTTTTATATGGTGATATCAAAGAAAACGTATATGTAAGTTTACCAGAAGGGGCCTACTCAGGAGATAATAATATTGTAAAATTAAATAAGTCATTGTACGGGTTAAAAAGCTCACCTAAATACTGGAATATTAAAGTTAATTCTGTAATAACTCGAGAAGGCTTTATAAGGTCTAAATCTGATCCATGCTTGTATAAAAAGTATAGTGGTAAAGATAAAATATTTTTGTTAATATATGTTGACGATTTGCTAATTTTTGGTACTAATGAAAATGAGGTAACTAACATAAAAACAATATTAAACAAAGAATTTAAAATGAAAGATTTAGGGCTAATTTCAGAATTTTTAGGAATAAATGTGAAACAAAACTTAGAAAAAGGCATAACTACATTATCACAAAGAAATTACTTAGAGAATGTACTAAAAAGATTTAATATGGAAAATTGCAAACCCATGTTGGCGCCCCTGGATATAAATTTTAATACTAAAATATTTGATATAAATACTGATTGTGATAAAGACATTGAAGGAATCTGCAGGCAAATTATTGGCTGCCTTATGTATGCTGTCTCGGGCACTAGGCCTGACCTGTGTTTTGCAGTCTCTTTACTAAGTAGGTATCAGAAATGTGCCAATAGTGCATTACTAAGTGCGCTTAAGAGAGTATTGCGCTATGTGAAGTATACTTTAGATTATAAAATAGTTTATAAGTGTAATGATAGTGCGTTGCAAGGCTACTGTGATGCCGATTGGGGAGGTGATCAGAGGGACAGAAAGTCCACATCTGGCTATTTGTTCACTTTTGCAAATTGCTTGATTATGTGGTGTTCAAAGAAGCAATCTTCTGTAAGCTTGTCTTCTACTGAGGCTGAATACGTTTCTATGAGTATGGCAGCAAGTGAAGCGTGCTGGCTTGTTAATTTGTTACATGATTTGGATGTTCAAAACGATAGCCCAGTTAAGTTGTATTGTGACAATCAGTCAGCTATTTTGAATGCAAGTACAGACTCAGTCAAACGTCTTACGCATGTTGATATTAGATATCACTTCATTAAAGATTTAATTAAAAATAATAAAATTGATATTCAGTACATAAGTACCTGTGAACAACTGGCAGACATGCTAACAAAGTCATTGAGTAAGGATTTATTAATTAAGTCTTTAACACAGTGCAATGTTAGATTGTAAGCTAAGAGGTAGAGATGTTTAACCAAGTAATTTTTTTTTCTCAGCCACATTATATAATTTAGATTAGTTTGTTTAAAATGTATAAACATTGAGAAGGGGTGTTATTAATATGGCAATGTTTATTCGCAATATTTAGGTTGGCTGCAATGCAAAGAATGAATATGTCAACGTTGGTATCATGTTTTTAATAACTTACGGTCTACTCTCTCTCTCTCTCTCTCTCTCAAAGGAATAACTGTTTAACTGTACACTTACTTTGTATCACAGATTTGATAAAATAAAAGACTAGTGTGTTTTTCATAAAAGCGCTGCCTTTTCATTATTTCAAAAGTCAGTTTCTTTATATAACAGTTATCAAGTTTAAGTTACAATGGGTGGGACCAACAAAATCAAAATATTTATTCATCAATTAGGTTTCTCCAAGAAACTCTTATGATCGTCATTTAGATTTACCAGTTAAATTTAAATTTACCAGGGTTTCGTAAAAAGCCAAGAACCTGAGAAGAAACCCCGAAAGAAACTCAGGATACTATTCTTTTTGTCATCTTTAAAATATAAAAATTACAACAATTATAATCAAACACTTAATACTTAAAGTAAATATACAATACTAAGCATAGTATGAGCTCCGAATCCAGGCTTTAATTCCAGGCTTCATTGTCACTTAAATAATCAGTAATCTTATAATAGCCTTTCGAGAGGAGTTTGGTTTTAATGACAACTTTAAATTTATTTATAGATAAAGTTCTGATCATCTCAGGAAGTTTATTATATTGTTGTAATATAACGAATTATTATTACAACAATATCTCTATAATAATTCAATTTGGCTTAGAAATACGAATTAAATGGAATGTTGTTTACTGAAATAGAAATTAATTTTTAATTACTTGGTTTTAATGACATCTTTAAATTTATTTATAGAGTGAACTAGCCTGTAGATAATTTAGTGGAGGCTTTTTAGGAGGAAATAAAATAAGAGATGAAAGGATGCATACCAGGCTCGAATACACTAAGGAACTCATTGAAGTGAAATATACAGGAGACATCTTCAAAGGAGTAGTCAAAATAACATTCATCAATATTAATTAAAATCAATAGTAGGAGTAGTGACACCAATAATTCATCGCACACCACACTGTATTAATCCAATGCTGTAACACCTGAAAGATCACGTGTCTGCACAGACCGCGTCGCCAATTAGCCAGTCGTCGGGTGCGGTGCCAATGAAAGCGATAATTCCGTTACAAACACTTTTATAATCTAGTCCCAAGGAGTCCCAACGTTAGAAGTAGTCATAATATCTATAAAATAGAATAATTATTAATATTGTATAAGAACGAAGTATACAGGGTGACCCAGCATAGACGGATCAAATGGGGCATGGTGGTAGAGGGGTCCAATACCTACCCAATGGACACCCATGTGTATGTTCAGCGATTATTATTAGATTTCGAGTTATTCAGCTTTTTGTGGTGCTATTATGTAACTCCGAATTCGTAAACAATTCCTTTTATTGTGAGTAATCTATTATTACTAAAGCTATAATTTATTTTTATTCTTATAGCCTGATACTATAGCTATCACATGAGAACTAAAAAAATGAGAATAAAAAAATATTGTTCTCAAAAATTTTCTTAAAACGAGTATAACAACTTTACTTTCTAAAATTATAACTCAGTAAGTTGGTGGAATGGCGTACTTAGAAATTCACTTATAAATAATAAACGAGCCGTGTCCTGTACATTAAATATATATAAAAAAATATTTTTTTAAATGTTAAGATCAGCAGACAGCCTGACGGTCCACAAAATGGTAGGTGGATACCGTCGCCTATAGCACAAGCAATGCCAAAGCTGCTGCAAGTGCGCTGCCTATTACAGTAGGATTAAGGATAAGGGATTAGGAAGAGATAGGGAAATGGACTATGGCATCCCTTACTCACTCACCGAAACACAACAGCACTCGTGCTGTTATTTCAAGGTGGTCTTCTGTAAGGGGATGGTTACTGCCGCCAGATGGGACGACCAAATGACTGCGAAACGCAGTGTGCCCAGCACTACTTACAATACTTGCAATACTTTTTAGCTCCAGACCAGAGCCAAATTTGAAAAGTTCATTTTTCAAAGCTGACCCTGCCGGGAATCGAACACAGGAACAGAGCGTTAAGGCACGCTCATCCAACGGGCTCGTCAAACGTTTGTGCACGCTAATCTCAGAAACGGCTAAACCGATTTGGATGCGATTTTCACTGGCGTATTGTAACAAGCTTCCTGTAATATTTAGTGTTTGTTTCATTCCAATCGGTTTACAAACAAAAAAGTTACGCGCTATACCCTATATGAAGTTGCGGGCTCAGCTAGTAAAGAATAATGTTTTAAATTGATTTTCATAAAATTATATCGTTCCTGAGTAACTGAAAAAGTTTGTTAATGAGCAACTAAATCTTTGTGTAGTACCTCATCCATCTTAATAAAAAGATTCCTTATGATATTCGTCTATAGTATAGCAAACGATGTACGATGGATATGGTTTTTTTTTTTTTTAAATCGCTATTAATGCCACCTGTCAGTGTAGTGGGGGGGGGGATACGACAGCGCATGTTAATCAGACAGATCGCGGGTAATTGCCGAGTGAAGTGTGAAATGCGGGTTTAGCAATGAAATTATCTTCTGTTTAGTATTGATTTGTGCCCTTGTCACTATTAGCAAGTCAATCCTTTGTGAGGATCCTGCTTTCAATTTCTTGGAAATATACTTAATTCTTTTTCAGAGTAACTTTTCTTTTACTTGCGCAGGTTGCATTTTAATACCAATAGGATTATATGGACCCAATATTATGACTATTTAGGTATATCTTTTATAGAAGATTTTATTTGTATCTTAAAATTTATAACTGTTGGGCAGTTTCTTTTTTTTTTTTCCTATTGCTTGTAGATATTGTATTGTATTGCGTATTGCTTGTGTCGGTTATGTTACTTTGTACGCTATTTTAACATACAAATTATTTATTTTCGCCTAATTTATTCCTAATGCGTTTTAAATTTTTTTATTTTGTATTAACGTTGTAATATAAGTTATTTGTGTAAATTATTAAATAAACAAATAAAATAATATGCAACCTGTTCATTTAGTTACTCTGTTTAATTATTCCATGATCAGATCAGAATACTTCGTACATTTTAAATGAAAATAATGTGAACGTACCTACCACGCTTATGCGGTTGGTACGTTTGGAAATCCAATGTTTAATACGTCAAACATTTCAATATATAAGGCAGCATACACACAATCGCGCTAACGACAGTTCTCCGCATATTAGAACGGGCGCGCACCTGCGACTCATTGCGCAGTTACCGAGTAGACTCGTGCGGTCTCTCAACCCAAGCGTTCCGAGAACACCTTCGTACAGTTAGCAAAAAAAATAGACTACATTAATACTAAGTTACTTTAAAATAAAAGAAAACTTCTCTAAAAATTTAATAGTATTTGTTTGTAAATTGTGGTTATCTTTAGGAATTGCTTACAACTATAATCGCGATGTCAACAAAGTATCTCATGTGCAATTTGAGTTTACGTAAGTGTTTATTGGAGCAAATCGCTTCGATAGTGACATATAACTAATTATTAAATATAACACATGCGTATCGCACAAACTATATCAGCTTTTTTATGTTGAGATTGGCAGACAAGATGACGGGCCACTTGATGGTAGGTGGCTATCGTCGCGCATAACACAAGCAAAGCTACAGCTGCTGCAAGTGCGCTGTCGACTACAGTAGGATTAAGGATAAGGGATAGGAAAATGGGCTCCGGCATCCTTCACTCATTCACTGAAACATAACAGCACACGTGCTGTTATTTCACGATGGTCTTCTGTAAGGGGGTGGTTACTGCCGCCAGGCGGACTGACTAAATGACTGTGAAACGCCGTGTGTCCTGCCACTCTTTCCAGATTCAGACCAGAGCCAAATTTGAAAAGATCATTATTATTTTCTGTCGGGAATCGAACCCAGGAACTCTAGAACAGAGCGTTAAAGCAAGCACCCTAACCACTCATCCAACGGGTTCTTCTACGCTGATCAAAATACTCCAAAAGATTCTCCTAAATAAATTACAGACAACTTAAGAACAGAACTAACTTCAACAAGTTATAATAGGCGATAAGTACAAGTAGATAGTGTTTTAATAACTTTGGGTCAATTTGAATTAAATGTTATGATCACAGAAAAGTTATAACATACTATAAATATGCACTCGACTCGGTGGATCGCAGAGCTAGGAGGCTCATTGGCGATGATACACTAATAAGAACTAAGCTGCAGAGCCTGGCACATAGACGCAAAGTTGCTTGTCTGTGTGTATTCTATAAGATGTACTCGAGAGCTGCATGAGATCATACCGCCTTCCCCTTTCTTCTATCGGACATGCAGACGTACGGCTGGTTACCATCCTCACCTTGTCGAAATCCCTCTAATGCGGACCAAACGCTTTAAAACATCTTTTGTGATGCGCACTGATTGGAACTCCCTGCCAGCGTCTGTATTTCCGGTCTCATATAACCCAAATCTTTTCAAGGTTCGAGTGAATAGGCATCTTCTGGGTGAGCACGCTCCATCTTCGGCCTCATCCTTCCTACATGGATAGATGCTGGTCAAGAGCAAACCCATCTATAATATAAAAAAAATACTATAAATATACACATTTAAGGGAAATAAAAATATTTAAATACTTTGCAGAAAATACCGTTACTATTACTAGAATTTATAGGACGGCTGAAGAACGATTAAGTAGTAACACTTAATTTTAATAATTACAATGAGAATAAAATATAATTTAATTACATTTTGCATATCAATGAAATTAGTAATGATTCAAATAATATTAAAATATGGACCTAAATGGACCTTGTAATTGAAATTTTTGATATTTGATTTTGACTTGTTTTCCATGCTTTGACATAGTTATTACACATGACGTCATTACTGTTTGTTTAATTGTAATTTGACTCAATATTTAATGTGCTTTTTCCCTTTATTATTGTATAATTAAATGGTATAATTGACATCTATATAGATACTAATAATTAAAAATATTTGTATACGTCGTAATTACGACAGAGTGTGCATAGGACTGTATTATACTTAATTTTATATCATTGTACTCACATTCTCATGCAAATAAAGTTATTATTATTATTATTATAGAATTTTGTGTGCCTACACTCTATTTTGCGATCTAATCATCTAAATTTAATAAAACTTATGTGTGCACATAATTATATTGTTTTCTTCGTATACAACATTTTATGAAATAAATTAAACACTATCAAAACACATCATTTTCCTTTCGTCTTTTTTACTTCAACTCATTTTTTCTAACAAATGACATCTTCTATATTTATTTTTAAAAACATTCTAATTTCAACTTTTTAAGTCAGCCAATATTCAAGTTCAAAATCCCCTCTGAATCTTAAATACCTGGCTGACTACACTACTCAATCTTTAAATATTAAATCTAATTAATATTTATTACCAGCCAATCAAATTCTTTCCTCTAACAGTTAAATCTTCTTCCAGAGCTATGCCAAGTAAGTTAACTCGTAGTCGATAATACTAGACGGCTTGTTAGTGCTGACGTTACCAGTAGTGTAGTACCGAAGTACGAATGTCGCGGCGTTGTCCCCGCATGTCCCGCTGCGAGCACCACCACTAATTGATTTCTATTCCAATTTACGAATCACCTTGTCTCAGAAATTGATTAAGTTTTGTACTCGCACAAATAACAAATACTGTCTCAAGTTTTAAAAAAGCCTTTCGCCATTCTTAATCCAATGATTAAGAGTATCCTTACTTTTAAGTATTGATTATTTAAAAGTGTGGATTACTTAAAAGTAGTACTTTTAAGTAATCCAAACTCACCTGGAAATGGCAATGATGGGGTGTTTTGCTGGAGCTACGATGTATAATGAAGTTGCAAAGAAGTTTCTTAAGACTGCAAAAACTTTCGCACAAATACCTAATTGTTACTTAGTAGTGTTTTACATTTTAGAAAAATACATTATTATCATTTTTAATTATTTCCTAAACTATTTCCTAAACCCTTGACAGGAGAGCTAACGTTACTAAAATAATATGTATTATATTCGAGAGAGATAATATTTTTTGGATTACTTTAGTTTATTAAATATGGGTTTGCTCTTGGCCAACATCTATCCGTGTAGGAAAAATACCTATTCACTAGCTCGGAAATACAGACGCCGGCACACACCAAAATTTAGATATGAAGAAGTTGTTGATCAAAAACGTATTCGTGTGACCACTTCGGAGGCGGGTTTGGCGTTGTTTCAACGAGATAAAACTGAATTTTTGCGTCGTTTTATAACAGTAGACGAAACATGGATCCACCATCATATCCCAGAAACCAAACAACAATCGAAACAGTGGATTGCTACCGGTGAACCAGCTCCGAAGAAGACCAAAGCAGTTTTATCGGCTACAGTTTTTTGGGATGCACGTGGAGTAATCTAAGTATATTGACTACCTAGAGAAGGGTAAAACGATTAATGGCGAATATTATGTCAATTTCTTGAACCAATTTAACACAATGACCACATTTACGTGAAAAATGACCACATTTGGCTAAGAAGTAAATCCTATTCCACCAAGACAAGGCACGAGTGCACACCTGCGTGATTGCCATGGCAAAACTTCATGAGTTGCGCTATGAGATGCTTTATCACCCACCGTACTCGCCAGATTTAGCCCATTGTGACTATTTTCTGATCCCGAATTTAAAAAAATTGGCTTGGTAGGGAAAGATTTGGCTCCAACGAAGAGATCATGCTCGAAACCAATGCCTATTTTGAAAGGTTGCCTAAGTCGTACTTTATGGAAGGGATCAAAAAGCTAGAGAAACGCTGGGTGAAGTGCATTGAGCTACACGGAGACTACGTTAAAAAATAAATAATAATAATTTAATTAATTTTACTCCTTGTTTAATTTTTACCAGACTTATCACTCCGCCCTCGTAAGTTAAGAATATTTTTTCTTAAATACTGTTTAACTTTATTCCATTTCACAATCTATATCACCCCTGTCGCGAAGCCACTGAGTGATCTGTACCTACGCTAGGTAAAAAGAAAGAAAGTAGGAAATTTATTTCGAAAAACGTTTTAATGATTGTACAAATTGCTGTCCGCCACACTAGGCTTAGCCTGGAAGATAAAATGATTGCAAAATACTTAAGACTCACTTAAAAACAGAAAACATTGAGAATTTTTAATGGGACTTTTAAAATTACTTTGTAATTATTAGAATTTAGTCGCGGTACATAGAATTTTCCCAAAAAGGGAAGCAAAAAGGAAAGAACTCCAGAGTTACAGTAATAATTTAATTCTATAAAGCAATGAAATTTTCTTTAAAAATCCTTAACGGTTAGCAATCGTTTCAGTGGCAGATTTCTTACTAGCAAACTCGAGTCTCGACTAACTAAACTAAAAAAATGTCTAAAAAGCGTATTCGTATTGCCTTAGCGATTCTACCGTCAATTGCACCCCGGTGAGTATTCAGAGCGATCTCTCTATTCAAAGATCACGTCCCTACTTGACGGTGTATGGTGCAAGTTCCAGAAAGTTTCTCGTCATAATATTCTAGAGAAAAATCCAAATGTTACGAAACTAGGGCTCTATTTTTAGCAGATTTTTAATAAAAACGATTGAAAATACTTCAACTGATTTGTTAGGAACAAATTAAAGTGTTCATCTTCAATTCGACATTAAAGTTATGGGCCGAACAAAGTATGCAGGCTAAATTGCTAAATTAAATTAAGTAATTTTAACGTGTTACGACATACTAAACAATTTTATTTTATTTTTTGCTTAGTTTGCCGTAACTAAGCAAAAAGAGCTTTGCTTACGGCATTATTTTTTTTTACCAAAAAAATCTTTTGGAGTTTATATTGGTCCTAGTTAGTATCTACGTTGCTGAAAACCTAAAAATGCTTATGATGGACCACGTGCAAGTAAATCTTTTTGACGTTGTTGATATTTTATAATTCAGACATTTTGCCTTTTTGTACATATTATACCTTTTGAGAGCAATTCAGACAATTCAGACATTTTAATTTATATTTTGGTTATCTCGTTTACCATGTGATTCACTCATCTATACTATGTGTAACCAACTCCGTGTTAATTATAAATAAAAAAATTTTATTAATGTTTTTTTTATTTCTGTTGATACTGAGAATACAAACTTCCGTTGTTACTACAAATAACTTTAGATACAAGTAGAGCTATAGAAGCTAATAAATCTAGGTTTTACAGATAAATAGTACTTATATAAAATTTACTATGGAATATTATATACATTACATATCAGTGCGATAAATATAATCGAATTTCCCTTCTTGGTTCTTGATTTTCAAAGCAATTAAAATCTTATAAATATAAAATTATCATTTAGCTTGGTTCTATTCAACATTTTTTTCACATTGGACCAAACGAAGCATTGGTGCAAGGTGGTCGATATCTAAAAAGAATATCTTGTCTACAAGAAGGTAACAATGGCTAAGGGGTGGTAGTTCGAGCGGCAGGCACCGTCACTTATCTGAGAGCCCACATTTATTTAGATATTTTATTTCAGACAAGACTCTGTGGAAATATATCTACTAATCCAGTATTATTCTGTGATACAATCACATATTTATTTAATTGTCATAGCAAAAATAATGTAGCCTTCTTAAACAATGCATAGACACCGGACTTTATTGCATTGATATATCTATGAATTTGCTTATATCGTATTCATTCCACCTTTACGGTTTCGATGGTTATATTGCTTCCTGTTATCAGAAAGTCCATCACACTAACTGAAACGATATGTTTTTAAAACATTGACTTCGTTAAATTAACGGCAGGCTCTTAAGCGACGGTAGGCAACTTGCATTGGTCAGTTAATAAAAAATACTATCTTAAATGTATATAGAGATAAAGCAAACAACAAAAGAAATTTGAAAATAAAAAATGCATGAGGAATATTTTACCTACATATACATATATCTTAACTAATGTCTTAACCTAATACATGGTTTATATGTTTACCAACTTTCACCCAAAAGAATTTCACAAATAAAGTGAACAAGTATTAAAATACAAAATAATATTAATTATATTCATCAATATTCATATAATAAAAGCAATAGTAACTTCGTCTGTCTGTCAATCTGTGTTTTAGTGATATTGAAACGAATAATCATTAAAACCAATTGCTCTCATACGCTAGTTAGTTTTAAGAAAGGATTTATCGAGTTAGTGGAAAACTCAATAAAACTCTCCATACGGTTAGTTGGTTGACTGGGCTGAATGGAGGTCATAATGAAAAATTCCTTACCTCCGCACACGCTCCTATTTCTCTTAATGAACCCACCTTTATTCAAAGAAATGAAATGAAAGCCAGTAATGAGCTCGTACTCAAAGCGCACACGTCTCGGCGCTTTCTAGAAATTTCTTTTAAGGCCTGAGACGGCTCGTAAATGAATCGGTGCTAGAGCGACTAGAGCCAGCCAGACCTGGCCTCATATCGTGAATAGCACGGAGAATGAAAGCCGACAATATAGACGTATAAAGTTTGTATCAGTTGAATATTTATAAGTATGTGTTAAATGATATGGATTATGGATCGTGCATATATAAATCCACTGTTCATCCGCGAGTTAGTCGTCCCTCGTGCTTGTGGGTACCATGTGTCCTCCCTATTGCCACTTAAAACTTGAACCTATTGAGTTATGTCAATAATTTTTTTGATTGTTGATCTCCTCATTCGTGATTCTATCTCGCAGAGTAACCCCGGGCATAGCTCTCTCCATAACTTGTTGAGCGACGTAGAGCTTTCTTATAAGAACTATAGTTAAAGACGTTTGTTTTGAGGTGCTGAGATATTTTGGACACGAAGATGTCTCGGAGCTGATCTCGAAGACATAATTTGTAATCTATACATATGTATATCTAATAAAATAGTAAACGATCCGTGTCTGTACGTACATTAAAGATTTTTTCAAAATAACAATAGGTACCGAGGTCTAAAAAAATAGTTTTTAGAATTTTTATCTGTTCGTCTATTCTATGCGGTTATGCACGCTAATCTCTGAAACAGCTTGACCGATTTGAATGCGGTTTTCACTTATGTATGTATTGTACGTGTATGTATGTATGTATGTATGTATATATATAATGTGTCTTTCGTGCAGTGAATAAAAGTCTTTCTTTCTTTCCAAGCTTCTAGTGTTTATTTCATTTCAATCGGTTTACAAACAAAAAAGTTAACCAGTTGATGACATCACGCTGTTTGGTAAAAGATGCTTAAAAGCTTAGTTTTATAGAAGAAACAATAAGCTGTAACCTAAATTGCTAAATTCCAAAAATCTCAGTACTAGTACTAAGTAAAAACTTTATTGACAATATAAAAGATCATGAGAGTCACTTCCCGTGACGTACTTAGTGTGCGAACCATCTAGGCATCATGTTTTATTATTATCTTATTTTATATTTTTATTTTCCGTTAAAAATTATCCAAAAAATATTTTTTGTAGTATTTTGATAAAATTGATTTTTTAGAATATTTATTGATTATTTATAAAATAGAGTAAGTTATATTTTTTTTTTGTTTCAGTCGGCGAGCTTCATTCACGAGTGTCTTCGTTTCAGCACCTCGTAATTAAAGGTGAGTCATTGTCTAATTTTCAACATTAAACAGCCTAAATTGCAGTTCAGTCTGAACACCGAATTTATCGGCATTCCATCGACTTTAATAACGTTCTTGGGGCTAATTTCTCACTTGTTTATTGTTCGACGTCTCGTTAGAGCGGCAGAAGCGACGTTAATTTTCAAATTAATTTCCTCGATCCCCCACCCCCTTGATTAAGGCGCGATTGGTGTATAAATATCTCCAAATTATTCCAGATTGCGAGAACAAATGAAGGAAATATGACACTCTGAATGCTTTTCATCAGACACCAACTTTCTCGTTGAATTAAATGCATAAACTTTCTCATCTTTCGTGCACTGATTTATTTATTCAAATGGTCTTTTTATGTGCCAAAATTTTTCGAAATTTAGGATTTGCCTAAATCCACAGCCATTAATATATTATAAATCTTAATTTAGAACAAATAACGCACAAATTTTACATCTGTATATTAAAACGGCAAACAAATGCTATCAATTAAATACAAATCTGAATAAAAAAGTGTTCAAATAAGTAGTAAATAAAAATATACATTTAAGTTACGTATTCATCATAACTAAACTAATATTATAATACTAGCTGAACTCGGCCACGCTTCGCTGCGGCCCATACGGCGGCGGCGTGCGCACGGGGCGCGCGGTACTTGACACTGCTTACACTGCATATATAATACTATTTATCGTAGCGTGATGTTATATAGCCTATATTAAAAAAAGATTTTTTTCAATTTGAACCAGCAGTTCCTGAGATTAGCGCGTTCAAACAAACAAACAAACTCTTCAGCTTTATAATATTAGTATAGATTAGTATGTTAAGCCGCCATATATGTTCCATTTTAAGGATTTTCTTTAAAAAAATTAAATAAAAATAACTCCGATTTTTGTATTTTGTTCAGCCTTTCTCATTTTAAACAGTTTAATAATTATATAGTATCAAATAAAATTGATTGTTCGCGTCATATCCACGCTTAGATGTCGCTATTAAAAAGAATGTGCTGGTAATGAAGTTTGTCCGCGTTTCGGCCATGAAAGATATTAGATCAATGTTATTTTCTCTTAGTTGAGTAAAAGTCTTTGTCGAGGGTTTTGTCAATTGTCTAGTTCGGGGTCTTGTTCCGTCAAGGCTTTTAGATCAAATAAATAGATCAGGCTAAGTTATAAAGCAATTAATTTGCCTATTACAGTATCCCCTTAAATAAACCGAGACCAATAAAAAATGAGCTATCGAACATTGACATATAAAGAAAATGCATCTTAGAAAAATATTTTAAAAATATCTAGTGTATATGGAGTACAGAGCAGATGTTTTCAAATATGAACAATATTTTTTTTTTATATTATTAAAGGTGGCAGACAGGCTGACGGACCACTTGATGGTAGGTGGCTACCGTCGCCTAAGGACACAAGCAACACCAGGGGGGGTACATGTGCGCTGTATATGATTTGAAATAAAATTATTATTAATTAACTGAACTCGACCACGCTTCGCTGCGGCCCATACGGCGGCGGCTTATATATAATATTATTTATCGTAGCGTGATGTTCCTCCTCCTCGTCCTTCTAGCGTGATGTCCTTCCTCGATAAATGGACTATTTAAAACATAAAAAGATTTTTTCAATTAGAACCATTCTGTTCCTGAGATTAGCGCATTCAAACAAACAAACTCTGCAGCTTTATAATATTAGTATAGATTTATTTGTTCGTGCAGCAATCATTTATACATTAAATGTTTGTAAAGAAAAAGCTGCCTTTTTATGGTACTCCATTACAAAAAGCGTGAGATGTAAAACAGTTTTGAACAGAGACAAGTTTAAAACGTGCTGCTTTAGTGGAACTCTCTTCGAGTAAAGTAGGATTATAGGCCTACATCTAAGCATAATAACAATACGCTTATCGGATTGTGTGTTTGTGTAATTCTCTCTCGTAACATCTGAAGCGTTTCAAGGAACACTTGAAAAACTTTTTCCCCGAGCAGCTCACGCACGAAAAACGTGTATATGGCAATATGTTCCCTTTACTGCTTACAAATTTAATAAGCGCTTAACACTTCAAAGCTCGCATGCAAAGCAATTTAGCGTAGTCGTCGAAAAACGGCGAGTTTTCGGCTAGATACCTACGTAATTGGTTTAGAGTTCCGTCCCTCGAGGAAAGATTAATTAGCAGAGGCAAACAGCGCTGAAAAGCGCTTTGCGCTTTGCCTCCTCAAACCATAGCATCGGAAGACCGAACAGTTAGTGCTTTTTTATGTATATGAGGGAAATTGGGTGAACGCATTTATTCATAATTGTTAAAGTTAAAAGTGCAGTCAGGTACTTTTATAGCTTTCGATTAAATTTGAGTTAAAACAAGTTAAACATAATTGATATTGCAAACAGTTAAAAATTATTGTTCATGGCGGGCTTCTTGTTAAGTATTATTTTAATATTTTGTGCAAATTATTACAATCTATACATGTATTCTGTGTGTATTCTATAAGATGTACTTCGGAGAGTGTGCTCGAGAGCTGCATGAGATCATACCGCCTTCCCCTTTTTTCTATCGGACATGCAGACGTACGGCTGGTTACCATCCTCACCTTGTCGAAATCCCTCTAATTCGGACCAAGCGCTTTAAAACATCTTTTGTGATGCGCACTGCTAAGGATTGGAACTCCCTGCCGGCGTCTGTATTTCCGAGCTCATATAACCCAAATCTTTTCAAGGTTCGAGTGAATAGGCATCTTCTGGGTGAGCTCGCTCCATCTTCGGCCTCATCCTTCCTACATGGATAGATGCTGGTCAAGAGCAAACCCATCTATAGTAAAAAAAAAAATGTAATAAAATCGTAAAGGAGCCATGTCAGTACATTAAATATTTTTTTCAAAAAAGCAATTTATACACGTGTGGTACCCAAATATCGAGTTTTTTTCAAATAGGTAAAAATGTTTTATGATCATTTTCCAGTTCTTCAGCTATGTCGTAACTACTGATATGCCGATCTTGCTACACTTTTTCAAAAATGGCGTCCATTTTATCCGTAACAGGACGACCATAGCGAGGTGCATTTTTGACATCAAATTACCCGGGTTGAAAACGCTTAAACCAACTTTGTGCTACTCTTACTGACAAGCATTAGGTCCATAAACGTCACAATTTTTTTTCGCGGCTTACGTTGCATTTTTTTCTTTTTTGTGATAAAATTTTAAAATGTATCTAATTTCTTCATTGGATTCACTCATTTTGATAGAAAGAAAAACAAGTGAAAAATAGCTGGAAACAACATTTTACTAATTTGTTTCTTTCTTTGAAATGTAACCTTTTTAATATCATCAAAACCAGCCAGATACAAATAGTACAACCAAAGATATTTTATTACAAGTTTATACATCTGTACCTATATATAAAAATGAATCCCCATTTCCCTTGGTCACGGCATCGCGCGTGAAGGGGTAGACCGATTTTAATTCGGTTTTCACTAATGGAAAGAGGGATAAACGGGGATATTCAATTATTCACGACGCGTTTAATTGAACTGGTTGACACAAAATGAGTAGTTCTTAGTCCTTTTGACTAATTAGTCAAAAGGACTAAGAACTACTTGACTTTCCATTTTAATAGAAACGAAATCGTAGCGTGGATTTTAAGGTTGTGAAACCCAATAACTTTACGCCCGTCTGAATCTCTGAAGTTTGATCAACTATTGCATAGAGTTTCGCTAGCATGAAATTAATTTTACACTTGATAAGGCCTGTGTAATTCTTTAGTCAAACTTGGTTGAAGTGATTAATTCACGCTTTCTTGAGACGGTTAATTTATTTTTATTGAATTAAACTTAAGATAAATTTTCAAAAGATCAAGACGGTTTAATGTCACAAAACCGGGACGAGTGCGAGTTGAACTCGCGTGAAGAGGGTTCCGTACGATGTTGCCTATCCCCATAATATTGAGTGATTTGCCATGTTATTCCTATAATCTATAAATAGAAAACTAATTTGTGTATTTTTTTTTTTCAAATTTTAGGTTCAGTATTTTAGGAGATATGGTCGGACTGGCGGACACACGAGTGATCTTATAAGGGTTCAGTTTTTTTATTCGGACGCACGGAACCTTAAAAAATGTGTGAAAAAAGCTGATAGTAGTATTAATTTGTAGTCACAAAAGTTGGATTTTTAACATTATCACGTATTTTTTTTACATAAAAAATAAAATTGTGTGCAAATTAATATTTCCAAAATACTTCTACTGTTACTATTTCTAGGGTTCCGTACGTCCGAATAAAAAAATGGAACCCTTACCATCAAGTGGACCGTCAGCCTGTCTGCCGATCTTAACATTAAAAAAATATATAGAATTTTTATATAGATTGTTGTTACTGATTCCGAATTTTTATTTTATGTTTTCATTATAGTTTGACTTGATCATATTTATTGTATATATAATGTATATATTGACCAAAGAAATTGTGTATCATAGCCTATTATTAATTGTAATTAATAATTTCTGTTAATATTCTTTTATTTTTTCAAATTGTTGACATTTTACCAATATAAGTTTGATATATAAGTTAATAAGTATAAGATATTTATTTATTTATTTATTATTACATGGCCTCCAACGAGGCAGGCACCGAAAAAACACACAACAAGGAACAGGAAAAAATAACATGGCAGATGCCGCCGCAATTAAAGGAGGCACAGCCTACGCCAATAAAAGTCGAAGTAGCATCCCGGCAATAAAGTTAGAAAAAAAAAGTTAGAAGAAAAAAAAAATTATCAAAAAAATTATGGAAATTTATCAAAAAATTTAACAAAAATTTATCAAAAAAAAATCATACATAGAAATATAATTAAATCGGAAATTTGTAATAAATGTCAAAAATAAACTAGTGTTAATTATCTGAACCACGGACAAGGATGAGTCTTTTAATTTTGGAAAATGCGTCGTTAAACAGGTCAACATCGTGACTCAGGGAGTTGGCAACATCCATAATACGATTTAATTTTTTTTTTTTTTTTTTTTTTTTAATTTAAATGGGTTTGCTCTTGACCAGCATCTATCCATGTAGGAAGGATGAGGCCGAAGATGGAGCGAGCTCACCCAGAAGATGCCTATTCACTCGAACCTTGAAAAGATTTGGGTTATATGAGCTCGGAAATACAGACGCCGGCAGGGAGTTCCAATCCTTAGCAGTGCGCATCACAAAAGATGTTTTAAAGCGCTTGGTCCGAATTAGAGGGATCTCGACAAGGTGAGGATGGTAACCAGCCGTACGTCTGTATATCCGATAGAAGAAAGGGGAAGGCGGTATGATCTCATGCAGCTCTCGAGCACACTCTCCGAAGTACATCTTATAGAATACACACAGACAGGCAACTTTGCGTCTATGTAATGGGGAAAAACGGCCTAAGTTGGTTTTGAAATAATTTATTCGAAATGGTGTGTATCTGCCCGGTCTGGGCGCTCGACTAGGAACCCGAAAGTTTATATAATAATATAAGATGATATATAGGTTTGTAAACCAAACTGAAACGACGTGTTCAGCTTTAATTGACTTGCACACTGGACCATTAATGTTGCTAATAAACGTTAAGTGTGCTAAGCTGTTGCTGAAGTAAATAAATAAATAAATAAATATAAACAAAACAAAACAATAACATAACACAATAACTTAACACACACACAATAACACACATGCTGTTATTTCACAGTGGTCTTCTGTAAGGGTCTTCTTCAAGCCTGAATTTATATGAATGTATGAAAATTAAACAAAATTCATTGCAATTTTCTTCGATCTAACCATATATCTCAGATATTATGCGTTTACAGTCTGCTAACAGATGTTGGACGCACGTGCGTCGAAATTTACTATATCGAATACAATAAGTTGAGGTACCTCCTTGTGGAGTTGGAGGTAAATTACTTGTTTTATTGTATCCCAAACCGATTTCATAACCGGAGGGAATTGCTGGGATGAGCTCAGTGTTACTCCGTTCACTATTGAATTTCTAAATATTCATAACACGCGAAGAAAACACTAGGTAGGCTAAATGTTAAATTACATTTAGTAATAAGACTTTAATCTTTTTTTGTTTGTTTTGTTTTAGATATGTTGATCTTAGCAGGCGCTGAATCAATAGTACAACTCTTCGTGAATTTTTATTTTAATGTATTATTATATAAAGTACATAAGTGTTTTTTTTAATTAATATAAAATAATTTGTCATTTATTTGTTCATTATCTTGTTCAAATATTATTATTTTGATTGAACCAAATAAATGAATAAATATATTTGGAAAATAATTTAATTTTGACGAGCCCGATGGATGAGTGGTTAGGGTGCTTGCCTTAACGCTTTGTTCTAGAGTTCCCGGGTTCGATTCCAGGGCAGGGTCAACTTTGAAAAATCAACTTTTCAAATTTGGCTTTGGTCTGGATTTGGAAAGTTGTGGCAGGGCACACTGCGTTTCGCAGTCATTTGGGTGGCCCGTCTGACGGCAGTAACCACCCCCTTACAGAAGACCACCGTGAAATAATAGCACGTGTGCTGTTGTGTTTCGGTGAGTGAGTAAGGGATGCCAGAGCCCGTTTCCCTATCCGCTCCTAATCCCTTATCCTTAATCCTACTGCAGTCGGCAGCGCACTTGCAGCAGTTTAGGCGTTGCTTGTGTTATAGGCGACGGTAACCACCTAACATCAAGTGGACCGTCAGCCTGTCTGCCGACCTTAACATAAAAAAAAACTTTTTACATATTTTTTGGTCAAATTTACCTACCCATTACAATAAAAGTATAAATATGAGAAATAAACGTTCACAACACACAAGTTCATAAGTGAAGACGATCCCTCGGTAACCTAACATTTACCAGGATAAAAATATTCTAAAGGTATGTGAATCCCGGTACCTGTGTGGCAAATTTGATCCAAATCCGTTCAGCCATTTTTGCGTTATTGAGGAACAAACATACAAACTTTCTCATTTATAATATTATATTAGGAATAGGATTACAATTAAATCTTGCAAATATAAAATTTCTTGTTATTTTAATTTTGTATCAACAGTTTAGTCGCTTTGTTAAATTTTACCAGCATCTAATCAATAGTTGGAAAGTGAACTTATTCTGGCGTCTCATTGCGAGCAGAGACTTCAAAACAGTCGCGTGTCGGCGCAGATGTTTAATTATCAACAGCGGTTATAGACAAGTTCGGTGCTAGACAACTTGCCGCGCACGATGGTTTCGATTAGGGTGTGGCGACAGTTGCAGCGGGAACTCTTCAGACATATAGATTAGGTTACTCGAAATTTATTTACCAAGAAAAAAACTTTTTCGAGGAGATTGCTGATTTTAGTTTTTTTTTATAATAATACTATTGCTCCAATGACTTTCTCAACAGCACTGAATACTTACGGTCCTGAAGTGAGAAGGTTTCTGGGAGAAACCATCTCATCATCGCGAGAGAGGAGAGATTAAGACGTAACCTACAAATTACCAGTCTGCTTTGTCTCAACTTCTTGCTTTAACCTCATCAGTTGTATGCAGTAGAGATCGGAGTCGATGGTTCTGGTCGGCGGTAAATGCTCATAATGAACAATGCCTTTCTAATCACACCATACACACAGCATCACCTTATTGCGAGTTAACCCGGGTTTTGGCATAGTCTGCGAGCCCTGACCGACCTTTTTCCCATTTTCTTGATCCACTTTTCATCATCAGTTATCAATCTCTTTAAAAACAGTTCGGTTTCATTACATCTCAATAAAGAATGGAAAATGAGTACACGATTCATAAGTTTTCTTTAAGTGAGTTGAAAAAGTTGTGTACCCAACTTTTTCAAATGGGTCAAAACTGTATTGTAGTCATTTCCAGTTCTTCAGCTATGTCGTAACTACTGATATGCCGATCTTACTCCACTTTTTCAAAAAATGGCGTCCATTTTTTGACGGACATCGAAATTCCCGGATTGAAAACGCTTAAACCAACTTTGTGCTGCTCTTACTGACACTGCATTAGGTCCATAAACGTTACAAATTTTTTCGCGGCTCGCGTTGCATTTTTCCTTTTTTGTAATAAAATTTTAAAATGTATCGAATTTCTTCATTAGATTCACTCATTTTGACAGAAAGAAAAACAAACGAAAAATAGCTGGAAACAACATTTTACTAATTTGTTTCTTTCTTTAACCTTTTTAAAGTTATCAAAACAAGCCAGATACAAATAGTACAGCCAAAGATATTTATTACAAGTTTATACAAAAGATCCGACCTAATATTTTTTAATGTAATTTCTAGAGGTGAATTGATTTTTATGAATAACACTCACACATGCATGAAAACATCGTACCATACTTTTCTAAGTGGTGAACTATTGATAAATCTAGGAAAACATAAACCAAATATAACTTCCTACCGTAACGTACCATACTGTAACCATTACGGCTACATAGGATCACGTGCGAAAACACCAAGCTTATACCATACAACACTTTATTGGCAAATTATGCACACACACTATTATTATTCAATGCACTTAAGGCTATACGCCTTAAGGATGCCTTAAACACTGAATTTTTCACACTAATATTTTCAATGGGGGATACACTGTGAAGTAGGGTATTTGATAACTTAATTTCCTTTAACCTTCAGTTGCATCAAGGAATCTGCCGCAGATGACTCGATGACAAAGTCCTCCAGAAGGGGAGCCGGCTAGGTCCCGCTCGTTACAGTTGGGATGATGTGCCTAGTTGTTGTCGCCGCCGGACAGAAATCGAGCCTCTCAACGGCCCTCGCGCATTACAAGCGATGCAGCTCAACACTCCAAGTTTATTGGAATCACTCCTTCCTTTGATTTATTCTCTTGATTCGTAGGTAGATTCGTAGGTAGATCGTAGGTAGATAGAAATAATCTCCGTCCTTAAAATTTTACAAAAAACTCTCGGCCAAAAGCCACGCGTACCGTTTCCGTGGCCTTATAATAACAACGGTTTTCATTGCGACATCCACATAGACAAAGGCGTTACAGAACAAAGCGTACGTTCAATTGATAAGTTATACTAATTGTACACTATGGTGCTTATTCGTCTGCAGACCGCTATTCGCCAGACGGAGCGGTGTGTGGTAGTCTGTGCAATTGCACAGAGCTCGTTTTAATATATTACAGTGTTCTGTATACATTTTTAAAAAAAGAAAATAATAAAATTTCACAAAACCAAACTCACTCTTTCATTAAAAAAAAAATGTTTTTAAATTTGTAGATACCGCTAACAATGCGGCCCAACTTGAACGTCACGTTGGTTGACCGCGGTTGCAATAAATTCCAGCACAATATTTGGGTGAGTCCCCCAATGAGGTCCCTCTGAACACCGCTTGTCATACATTGTACACTTTACTTTATTTACTATGTTCCTCTCTCTGTCTTATATATATCTACTATGCTAAAACATTGATTCAGTTTGATTTTATTTACATACGAACTTTCTTATCTTTTAATATATGTTACCCAAAATTGGTTTCAAATGAAACTGAAATATTAGTTACTAGCTGAACCCGCAACTTCATTCGCGTGGTGTTCGCTATAGCGCGTAATTGTTTTATTTGTAAATCGATTGAAACAAACACTAAATATCACGGAAAGCTTGCTACAATACAACAGTGAAAACCGCATTCAAATTGGTTAAGCCGTTTCAGAGATTAGCGTGCACAAACGCACAGGCAAACAAACAAACAAACTGACAAAAATTCTAAAAACTGTTTTTCTTATTTGAAAATACTTTAATATTTATGATTTTGATGTATGTATTGTGTAGTATTTATAAACTGAGTAATATTTCACAGAAATTTAATTTTCCCCATCCTTATTAACAGTAGAAAAAAATGTGTAAAAATAATAGTCATATGATATATTCAAAATATCAAAGATAATCTTACTGTTCCAATTCACTATTCGAAGAATGCATAAAGTGGGCTTAAGAAAAACGCAAAAAAAGCCGTTAAATGCGGTTACTGGATACGAGTGAGGATGAAATTACAGAAGCACGATAACTCCGGGTAATTTATCATAATGACATTGGTGTAATTTTTTTAAGTCCAACAGCGCCCCTGACGGCGACCCGCGGTACTAAATCACCGGCCATGAGACAGGAATTATCAAATAACTCAAGATAATATTAAAATGTAACTGTTCTTTTTTAGCGCTCGATAAGGAGAGTGTTTATTCTCTAGTTTACTCCTTAGTTGGAAATTTTTTATGCCACTCAACTGGGATGGGACTTCAGTAAATATATATTACTGGCGACCCGCCCCCGGCTTCGCCCGGGGTGCAATTTTTATATATATGAACATTCCCCGTTTATCCCTCTTTCCATTAGTGAAAACCGAATTGAAATCGGTCTAACCGTTCACGCGTGATGCCGTGACCAAGGGAAATGGGGATTCATTTTTATATATAGAAGATTTAGTTCGCTTTATTCCCGATGGCCACCACTTAATCATCACCACTGGTGATCATCTCGGAAACTTCCTGTCCTAAAAGCCAAAAAGTGGTGACCCGCGGGAATGTAAAAAAATATTAATTCCGTCCCGATGGCCACAGTGAAGATGAATGGTGTCTCTGTCTATTTCTCCCCTAACTTCACGGATTTTGATACGGTTTTCATTAATGAAAAGAGCGATAAACAGAAAGGTTTATGTATATAATTTGCAGAAAAAAATATGCGTAAGTACGAAGACTGGATCGGGTGGTTAACTATATTTAAATGTAATAATAAAGAAAATTTATTACAAGTAATCGCTAATGTAGTAAACATAAAAAGGCTTTTTTTAAAGTTATTTAATGAACCTGAAGCGCGTATTTATGTTGGTGTCTACACTACACACTACAAATAATAATTCTGTCGGTTATTTTTTCATTGAGAATTTTTTTAAATTTTTCTACGTGTTACCTACCGTAAAAATATTGACTAAAAATGCAGCTTTCCGCTTAAAATATCTACTAATTTTACTGTGCCCTGTTAATTATAATATGGATTAGAATACTACCTATACTAATAAATTCTGCTGAGTGTACCTACAGTGAAAAGTAATAAAGGTAACCGCCGTTCATATGAAGTTCCATATAAACACGGCAATAAACAGGGCCATGCGTCACCAAGCAAAGAAATCACACTGGTATTACCCGGCGGAATGCAAACTGCGAGTAGTTATAAAAAGAGTGCCCCGAGTGAGGACTCATCGAAACGGGTCGCGTAATAAGACGAGAAGCTGAGGCTATTATGAGAAACTTTGCACATGAAGTAAGAAGACTTTTACTTAACAAAATCTTATATCTATAATTATTAAAAGACTTTTTGTAAAAAAGTCGTCAAGCAGGCTGACGGTCTACTTGATGGTAGGTTGCAAGTGCAATATCGACATTGGTAGGAAACACAACATACGTCCTGTTATTTTATGGTGGTTCTGTATTAGGTAGCCAGTTTATGATTCGAGAGTTATATTCGTAAATCAATTATAAAATCTTATCAAAACAAAAATAGGGGTCACTAAGTATGTAGCATAAAAACAATACAATTAAGTAATAACAATTTTTAGTTAGATAACAGTAAAATGTTTTCTTTCTTACAGTTGAGGCTAATATTTTTTTTTAATAATACTTATCTTAAAAAGACTTAAGACAAAAAATTCAATTTTCTATGAACAACAATCAATGCAAAGCCCCTGACTACTTACTTTTAGTAATGGGTATGACCGCCTCAATATATCACGTTTTCAGCTACAATCTCTTTCCAGGCAGTTTTTATTGCATTAATCTGCTGCTGCTGGTTGTGGATCTCTTACTTTCTCTCTCTCTGACCTATTGTTTCTATTGATCTCCCATATTATGCTCTATCGGATTTAAGTCAGACTGTTCGCTGGCCAGGGTAACACTTGAATATAAGAGTCTTCCAGTACAGACTGGGTTGCTCGAGCTGTGTGTGCACGGGCATTGTCTTGCATCAGAATGAACCCAGAACCCACTCGCTGTGCAAATAGAATCTCATGATAAAATCCCCGATGTAACGCTGTGCAGCTACCCTTCCTTCAATCAGAATGGCGAGCTCAGTTTTGCCGTGTAAGCTAATCCCACCCCAAATTATTGGGTTAGGACCACCGAAACGGTCACTTCGTAGATACAGTCATCTATAAATCGCTCGCCAGGTCGTCTCCACACCTTAATACGCCGATCCGTATTAAGCAATTTCACTTTGCACTCGTCCGTGAAGAGCGTTATGCCCAGTCCCCATCCAAATGTTTCCCAATCCAAATGTTGACGAGAGAACCTTAAACGGTTTGTAGGTTGAGCCCTAGTCAAAGGAATTCGAACTACTTGTCGTCTTGATCTTTGCTGATCTTCGTGAAACCGATTTCGAATCGTTTGTTCACTGATTCGGGTACTCATTGTCAGCCGAAGATGAGTTTATAATTTCCGAGCCGTCATTGTTCGAGTTCGACGGGCACTCAAGCGTATGTTTCGGTCCTCGGAAGCAGTTGTAGCCCGAAGTCTACCCGAACCAGGTCTTCTGGCAACAATGCCCGTCTCGTGGAAACGATTCCAAGAATTTCGGATAGCTCTGCGTAAAAAACCCATATGAAACCACACAGAACTCTGTGAATGTCCTTCTTGAATCAATGTAACGGCTCTGGTTGCAGAATGCTCGGCTCTGCCTTCACTTGAAAAGATAATTACACAAAAAATATGATTCAATGCAACAATGATCCTGAGCTAAAACAAAATCCACAAATAACCCCAAAACAGCATAAATAATTTAAATTTAACTGAAAATTATGGCCAACGTCTAGTCTCAAATACCACAAGCAAAGAGCAGATCTATATTTTGCGTAACATCTATCTGTATTTATACATATACATAAATACATATAACAGATAAGTTAAATAGTGACCCCTATTTTGTTTTTACTAGTACATATATACGTAATCTGTATATAGGTAAAGACAAAAAGAGTTGATACGTTTTACGGTTCTTCCGTTAACCTATTGTCTTGTTCAGATGAGGCGAAATGCGCGCAGGCGAAACAAATGTCCAATTTGGAAAAATTGGACATTTCTTGTGGGACATAATGGGAATAGACGTTATTTTCTCACCTTCAAAATGAATTAGAATTGTGGTAAAATTACGAGACGACCAGTGAGCGAACACTAGTTAATCTCCCTCTAATTATAATTTCAACAATGCCCTTATTAATTTGTTTATATTAAACATGTCATATCCGATTTCTTATAAGATCCTCAATGCAGCGCCTCTTAGCAAAAGGTTCTTCATTACACCTCCGCGTAGACGAGGTAATTGCAGGGCCGACACACGCGAGCATAACCTCTTAATTTATTGAACGAAACTAATGAAATTCCTGAGCAAAGTTTATTGCAGGAGACAGCCCTGTTTTGTACGGCAACAATTTTCGGCCCGGGACCGGGTTGAATTGCTATAATCGTTGCTTTAATTATTTTAGAATTAATTCTCAGTCTCTGGTAATATTTTAGAAAATCCAAAGCGAAATTGCTTAGACTGTTTTAAAGTTTAAATAATGTCCATACTTATCTATTAACTAAGCAGAGTTTAACATGAGGACATAGGTATTTTTTTTAATAATTTAAGACTGAATATGAAATCGCTCTAATTTGCTGTAATTCTCAGTACCTATACTAAAACACCAGGGTTGCCAAATTTCACCCTGAACTTTGCTACAATTTGTTTTATGTGGTCGTTTATTTATTATAGCTTCAACACCTGTAATCTCCTGTAATTTATTGCCAGATTTATGAGGTGTTGTTACATGGTAATTAATTTGGTTATGTTTATGTACGGAATCACTTAATAGACATAGCTAAATGTACTTACCATGAATGCCATGGTTTGCAAATATCATTGTCAATGTTCTATTCGTTGCTAGCTAAAACTATTACATTGCACATTTAAAGTTTATATCCGCTTTTCGTCTAGGAATTACATAAATAGTTCTAATAGCATTATCTTGTACGTTCACTTATTCTAAAAGTTAGTTGTGTCATCCTAACTAATGTTTTAAATGCAAAATTGAGTTTGTTTGTTTGTTAGTTATGCTTTAACACCTTAGCTACTAAACCGATCGTCATAAAATTTGCATACACCTTATCAGGGATACTAAAAAGGAGACCGAAAGTGTTCCCGAGGGATCATCTAAAAATGAAAATAAATAATTCATCGCCTGACCAAAATATCCCGTGCAAAAGCTAGTTAATTATGTATTTCTCAGGCGTTGATGAGTTTTAATACTCAATTGACTGTTTCTTTGTTGTACTCTGTAAATTTGTGGTCATCCAATTTCTAATTATTATTATTTTATTTTTTTATTTAAACCCCTTAAGAAGAAATGTTAATGTCATGTGAAAATCTAAATTTGTGAATTTAGATATTTTAGCTTAATTAAAATTCGTAACAATGATGTCTTGGCGAAACAGAAACGCGGAGGGGACGTAAAATGACAACTAAGAGACGGTTTATGTCATGAGATATGAGCGGAATAAAATCTCGAATAGAGTATGAAATATTTTTCTTAGATAAAATATATAACCAAAGCATATTTCTCTTTCTAAACGACTTGCTCTTTTACATAAACATCACCGTAAGTATTCATTGTGATGAGGCCCTGTCGGATTATATATTCAGCATCATTCATGGTCTGATGAGGAATTATTCCTTTCCTCCGCCATTTAGTTTACCACAACAATATATTGTTGCACTACGATGCGAGCTCCTCTTTCGCGATTTATTTAGGACTAAGTATACAAAACAAATCCATGTACCGCGAATTCTGAAAATTTAGGACTAATACGGTATTACACCCATTTTTAAAAAGTATCTCAATTAGATTCTGTAGTGCTAATGAACCACTAAAAAAAACACCAAATTTTTATTCAATCGATAAGTTTAATAAAAATGCATTTAAAATTTACATTTTCAAATTTCGCGCGTAATTTGACGAAAACGCTGGAAACCATTTTGCTCTGAGGTCATGACGTCAGTTGGTTGTGTAAACAAATGCGCCGGTAACTGACATGACACTGACTGACACTTTTTTGTTTACACAACCGTATGACGTAAACATGGCGGCTACTATTTCATTGTGTTTAAGAACAGTCTAAAATTTATTTTGTTATTTTACGAACTAAAACTAACATTTTCCGACTGCTTTCTGCCTAAGCTATCTCAATAATATACTTTTAGATTTTTTTTCATATAGACTAAAATACCCTATTGTAATTTAGGAAATTTACACATTTTTATGAATTCGCCTCTATCGTTTCGCAATATGATGATGATTATAATTATTTTCATGTATCGACTTCTTAGCTCTTCCAAAGATGTATTTCGAAATGAATAAAAAGTAATATGGTGTAGTCTGTAGTGTAGACCGTAGTGAATTTACATTACAAATATTTTTAATATTATATTATTTATTGTGTATTTATAAAATAAATATCAGACATTTAAAGGTTTTAAAAAAATATATAGATCTGTGTTTAAAATTAAAAGGATTATCAATAAGCAATTTATTCCGCCTTTCATAAATTTTTGTACCACACAGATAGGGGTTTCAAACTTTCTGCGAACCAAACAGTAAAATTTGATGATGAATCATTGAAAGAATTAGAGTAATTGCTATCGGAAGATGGGGGACGGATGCAAAACTTGCGAAAATTCCTATAAATAAATTGAAATTTTAAAATGTTGACACTCATTCATTTTGAAATCTACTAATGGACGTCAAATAAACGGCTCCCTTTTCAGCGTATTTTTAAAAGTTTTAATTTCTTTTATTCCCAAGGCATTAGAATTATTAATTGAAATTAAGTTTTCATAAGATAACTTAACAATTATGATATTGTATGAAATATAATTATTGGATATTTTACACCTTATTATCTCTTTTAACTAAAAAAAAAATTGCTTCAATAAAAATACTTGTGAATTGGTAGAATTTCGACCATAATTATTTCGAAGGTGAAAATACCTTTATCCTATTTTTTTTTATTTAAAAGCAGTCCGTCAATAGCTAATAAAAATAGGTTAAAGAGACTGTCTTGTTTTTGCCTATTTATATAGATATTGAAGATAAAAGTTAAATATCACTCGGCTCTTTTACTTTCAAATAAGAGCCCGTTGGATGAGTGGTTAGAGTGCTTGCCTTAACGCTCTGTTCTCTACGGTTTCCGGGTTCAATTCCCGGCATGGCCAACTTTTCAAATTAAACTTTCCAAATTTGGCTCTTGTCTGGATTTGGAAAGTAGTGGCAGGGCACACTGCGTTATCGCAGTCATTCAGGCAGCCCATCTGGCGGCAGTAACCACCCCCTTATAGACGACCACCGTGAAATAACAGCACATGTGCTGTTGTGTTTCGGTGAGTGAGTAAATGCCTTAAAGTAAATACCAGATCCAATTTCCCTATCCCCTCCTAGTCCCTTATCCTTAATCCTACTGTAGTCGGCAGCGCACTTGCAGCAGCTTTGGCGTTGCTTGTGTATAGGCCACGGTAGCCACCTACCATCAAGTGGACTGTCAGCCTGATCTTAATATAAAATAAAATAAATAGATAAAAAAACTATCTTACACGACTATTGAAACTCATAAAAACTGTTATTTTATTGCAAGAAAATGATAATTGTCACCAGACGTGTTAAGCTTATGGCTTGGGATATACCTACAGCCTATCTTCACGATTCCAATGATTCTATAATACCAATTTCAGAAGGAGTTATATAAGTTAATTGAACTAAAGCAATGTTGTCGCTATTTCTAAGAGGTACTGTTTGTATTCCATTATTATCTGTTCGTTGAGTTTAAATTTAATTTGGGAAAGTTCACGCCTCACGTTTCGCTTGAAGCTAATTGCACGATGAACAGTTGGAAGCTTTTAAACACATTTTGTCTTGTTCTATTAATACAGTCTTTTTTGCGACAAAATTTTAAAGGTTTTTTTTTTGCTTTTCTGATTTATACATACATGGTTCTTTGGAACAATAGGGGATCGGACAAATTTTCAGAAAGTGTTTTAAATTAATCTTCATGCATATTTATTCCTATAAAAAATACTATTTTATTTATTTATAGCCTTTTAGGTACTCAAAATCATGTTTTAATATTGTTTGTTTGAAAATGCCGCCAAAACGCCACGATAGTTCATCTGAGAGCGCGTAACGTCATTTGTGCTCATATCATAACAAAATAGCTGCATTGGCATAAGACAATGATTGCCCACAAATGACGTCACGCACTGTGATTGGTGTTTCAGTATAGATTAAAAATATTGTAAATAATAAAATTCTATTTCTTCATTTAAAAATATTTAAATGAATTATATTAAATTATTATTCGATAAATAATCTTAAAAATTATATATTTTCTTTCTAAGTACATTTTAGATTTTAATCTGATTACTGTCCGATCCCCTATTGAACTACCAGTATAGAAGTTAGGTAATAAAAAGTTAATGATGTTGGGAAAACTGAAAATATAAATGGAATCACTGATTTCATCGATAAGTCACGAACTCGATCAAACTAGTAGGTAATATAAAAATCGTATGTATTACCTACTGATGTATTATTAGAACATTCTTTAATGTTTATTGAAGAGAATTAGAAACTACATACTTATGTTCATATAATCGTTAAAATACTTACTACACTGTCTGATAAGAAGAAAATGTTTAAATCCTTTAACCAAGTCAGATGACGAGTTATAATTAGTTCTTTTTTTTTTTTTCATTATAAAAGCCACGCAAGCAGGCACACGATCTACCTGACATATTGAAAATAGAGGCAGAAACACCGGTTCAGAGGTAAGGACTAATTAATACCAAAATTCTACAGTTATACCGCTGACAATTGGAACTGTTCTGAAATATCACTCCTTACAATTATTTATCAGCATCGCACTTGCATCCCTGATGTTGTAGCTTGCCCGCATTCCATAATATTTATGCTTTTACCAGAGCTTCGTTAACTTATGGAATTTTTACGTTACTCTCACATCTTTCTATGGGTCTAGAAGTCTAATAAAAATGAGTACGGTTTATATTTGCAGAAATTTCAAGATTTTATGAGTGCGTACAACAAAACAAAAACAAAATGAGACTTTTTGACAATTTAATTCTTCTTGTTTTATAATTAAACAGAGTTAGAATATCTGTAATAAGTATTCATTAAAAAAAAAGTTGGCAAGTGAAGCGATGTGGGTCCGATTAGCGTTGATTGTGATTAATTGCCGGATAATGTCCGACTTTCATTAAATAATCCATCATTGCCATTTTTATACTGAAGATACTATTCATTTTATGTTTCAGTGCTTTAATTAAACAACTGAACTGAGGCTATTTTTGAATGGCAACCTTAAAATCATTAAAAAAAATTTTACAATTTTCCAATTCTTACAAACTGTAAGGAAATTGGATTGACCTGCAGCAGGTTGTCCATATAAAAAACTAACTCCACCCAGTCACTTCGTCAAAAATCAACCTTCTATTGGGACCTCCAAAGTGAATTTAGCACGTCAGCAACCCGTTCCAGCATTTGTACGCCTATTTTGTTGTACACTTGAAGCAATCGAAGATGCTTAATCAACGCATTATATTAGAACTAGCTGGTGCCCGCGGCTTCACCCGCTTTGAAAAATAAAAAACTAACGCCTGACCAAATATATGAGCAATGTAATCTAACATCTTTATTGCAGTTATAGCTGTGCCAGGCAAGGACACATTTTGAGCATTTAATAAGTTAAATTGATAGTAAGCTGCAGTTATGTACCTTATTATTTTTAATAAATGTTAAATTTCATGGTCATCCCTTTGTTTGGGATGCTATGTTATTTAGAAAAAATAAATGCTTATTATTTAGCCTTTCGATCGGTAAAGTAAAATTACAATTTTTTTTTTTTTCACATTTAACGGGTTCGATGCCCCGTGCAGACAAGCGATTATTTAAAATTCTGTGAATGCAGTTCGTATTGTTTTTAAAATAAAAATGAAGTCTTCTTTCAGTAAAATTGTCCATCTACAGTATGTAAGGTAATTACCTTACATACTCCATGTGGCAAAGTTGTGGGACGCCCAGTATATATATACATATGTATATATGTGTGTGTGTGTGTGTGGGTGTGTGTGTGTGTTTTTATTTTTATATGTTTTAGTCTATGTTTTGTTTATTTGTTTGTTTTTAGTATATTATTTTTTTATTTTGTATTTAAATCATTTGTGGATGGTCGTGCTTCGTTGACTGTGTGAAATTGACTTAATAAAAAATATTTTCCTATATTAATATCCGTAGAATTTAATGATAACATTAAATAGACTTTAAAAAAATTATTAATTAATGGTATAAAAATTTGAAATATTTCTAATTCTTTACAGAGAAAATTCCATTTGCATTTACCTATAAATATTATTTTTTTTTAGATCATAGACGTATGTTAAATTACCTATGCGTTAGATTAAATAAATACTTGGTATTTACAATAACAAAATTAAAATATAGGTATGTCATAATACATAATTATATTATGACATATATTTTTATACAGAAACTTTATTGAAGCGTTCCTCATTCTGCTCGTACCGGCAGTGTGCGTATAATGACAAGGCATACTGCGTTCCGCTGGTTCGGCAGTCACAAACTGGGCAGCCCATCTGGCGGCAGTAACCACCACTTACAGAAGATCACCGTGAAATAACATAACAGCATGCGTGCTGTTGTATTTCGCTATATGAGTAAGGGATTCCAGGGCTTATTTCTATAACTAATCTTATTCCCTATTTTTGTCCTATGAAGAACGGCAAATGGCGATACTCTGTCTATCGACGACGGTAATCACCTATCATTAAGCGGACCGTCTGTTAAGGCGACTCCAGCCGCAAAACTCGTTCTGTACTGAATTGACGGGACTGCTAAGGGGGAGTCGCTACTTGCAAATCTCGAAAATATCTATTTAAAAATTAAATAAAGTATAATTCAAATTTTTCTTTCGATGAGCCTTCAGATAGTGGATCTTAAAATTTATATTAAGAATTTGCTATTTAAAATATTGATTATTAAGCAAATCGCACGGTTACAACATCGATATTAGACCGAAAATTAGTAATTTTTTTATATATATAATTAAATATAATTTAAAAAATAATCATGATGATCCCCTTTCATATATCCTGCAGATGATTTGAGTATTTTTTAAATTATAATTATTATGATAATTTAAAAGGAAAACGATTACAAATAAGTGGATTTTTTATCATTAGGGGCTGGCGTCGCCTTAAGATATTTAGATATCTTAAAGCTATATCTTAGATACTTAGATATACTTTTATCAACATTTATCCTCAATATCACCTTTAGAATGTAACTACTGTTGGAATGTAGAGGTCACTTTAGAATACAAAATATAAGGTTTTTAGTTCTAAAACGTCAATAAATAGTTGATGTTCAGCGATGCATTAGTTCTGTTAATGTATCCGTATGAGAGCAGTCCGAATCCATTAAATGTTCTCAACTGATGGCTTGTAATCTGCACAATTAATCCGATGATTGCTCTAAATTGCCCTTTGTCCAATGTTAGGTACACCCCGCCTCTTCCCCTGCCGTGTTGTCTATACACCTATGCATATGGTGCCCTGTTCCAATACTGCATTGCGAACATCTGCTATTGAGACGTGATGATGAATGTAGCTTGATTTACTGTCCATAATATCATAACAATAAAAATTCTTGCAGGCGATAAGAAATTCGATTCGATTTAAAGAAACTATTCTCAAGAAAGAACAAGGTCAGTTTAAACATTGACAATAATTTACAAAGCTCAATTTATCCATCAATATTGTTAATCGGAGATTAATTATGAATTGTCAATACGTGTATAACTCACTTTTAAAACTCCTTAAGATTTTTTTATGGTAGCTGTCACTGGTGCTGCAAGTGCGCTGTCGACCATAGTGGGATAAAGGATTGGAATAGGGAAATGGGCTCTGGTATCCCTGACTGACTTACTGAAACGTGACAGGTTATTTCACGGTGGTCCTCTGTAAGGGCGTGGTTCCTGCTGCCAGAAGGGCTACTCTAATGATTGCGAAAAATAAATACTTATGTTCTCAGGTTATCTGAACTATCCAGTTCAGATAATTTTATGTAGTGTTCTAGCTCTGAATATTTAACTGTTTTAAGTTAGTTTTATCATAAATTATTATTTAGTAGATGGTTAATTATCAACATTTCACCACCTACCTATGCAAAAAAAGTATAAAATTAAATGCATAAAATTATCCTCGTGTACTGGATACCTAATTACTTTATATTATTTAGTTATACTCAGATGCCCGCCAGACGGGCTACCCAAATGACTGCGAAGCCACTACCAATGTGTCGAAAATTCAAAATTCTGAACAACTGAGACATTTTTCTTAAATGAGGAAATAAATATAATTAATTTGTATTCTTAACAAGGGGGGCTTATTAAAATAGCAGACTTTCATATTAATACATAAATGTCCTCAAAAATCCCAAAATATATGAGCAATATGCGATGTGATCCAATAAGAAACAATATATGATAACATAGAGATAAAACGTAGATATCGTTTTTGGTGGACGTGCTTATTATGGGGGTAACAATTTTCATGACGGGTGGTCCAATGGATAAGACAATGTTTAAATCTAAAGTAATTTAAATGGGTACATTAAGTATAATCAACCGCGCTTATTGTGAACAATTAGCGCTTTCTGATATTATGAAGAGAATAAATCAATTATTATTTATTTTAAGATATTTCTACCCAAAGTCGTTACTTTAGGAAGTATAAATCGAAGGACTTGTTCCTCTGTAGACTAACTAAAATTGTTAATACAATTTAAACACTGAATAAAAAAAAAAATAAAAAAAAAATAACCCACTGGCAAAATTTCAGACCCTAAACATACGGGAAAATGCGCTAATTAATTTTGGTACACTCTACGACCATTCATCCTTAGAATAGGCATGATGACAGATTTTGAAATTCCCTTCCATAATGTATGTAGATACACGTCTACTATATCCGAAAAAAAAAAACAATATTTCAGCAAAAAAGTAAATTTCAAAGAATTATTGAATGTTTTTTAAATCTATTTTGAATTACGCGTAAAAACGCTCTTAGGTGTCATGGCGTCGCGTCTGATGAACCGTGACGTCACCGACATCTCATCAGATTTTTCATTCTGTCAAAGCAAAGTCAAGCATCACGATGGCACTTACCTGGGCATGACGTCATTCGCTCTGATTGATGTTTCAGTTAAAATGGCCGATTGCAGTTATTTATACTTCTAGTTTATTGAAAATCTTATTAATCTCAATTTTAATACAAAAAATGAGTAATTTTTTAGACTCCTTTCAAAATAATTATATTTTTCTCCAAAACCATTTATTGTTTGATTCTTTAATACCGTCATGATGCCTATTGATTTAGAACCAAATAGCTGTGCCCGCGACTTTGTACGCGTGGTGAATAAAAGCGAGTATTATTTCAATTAACTTAACTTTGTTATTAAACCGATTGAAACACACTAAATATCAGTGAAAACAACATTCAAAACGGTTAAGCCGTTTCTTAGATTAGCGTGCACAAACGCACAGACAAATTTTCAGACTATTTTTTCACTTGTTTTTTGAAAAAAATTACGATTACTGACGATTACTGGATCTAAACTATTGTGTTCTAATCCGTTCTTTATTAGCTTACTTTCTCCTAACTTTAAAAAATATATAGGTGTCTTCCACTGAACATAATTATTATGTTGGGCTATGTTTGGCCGAAATATTTGACATTTTCGCAACTATGCTTTATGAAATTAATACAAACAGTATATTTTTTTTATTATTTGGCGTTTGGATCACGAAGCGATATCAATACTGACTTGATTATGGCCCCTTAGTAAGATTGTCACGATATTGCTGAATGTTCCGTTATCTCATCCGGGTTTTTTGTCCTTTTTTTATTATTAAAGATGGGTTTGCTCTTGGCCATCTATTCGTGTAGGAAAGATGAGACCGATGAAAGACCGAGCTCACCCAGAAGATGTCTATTCACTCACAACTTGAATTGTGATTTGGGTTGTATGAGCTCGGAAACACAGACGCCGGCAGGGAGTTCCAATCCTTAGCAGTGCGCATTATAAAAGGACAATTAAGGAAGCTAAGAACGACCTCATAGATAAGGATAATTGTATTCTTAATGAATACAATAATTGAGGAACACGCTCTCGCTTTGAGCTCATGACTTGACGAGAGGGGCGGGCGTGGAATAGGCGCGTAAAAAGCCGAAGCGCAATGCATGCCAATTCGTCCGCACAGGGTCTATCCGACGTCGTCGCTTCACCGGGCGGTCATACTTTGTACAGACAGTAAAATATAATAATAGAAGATATCTTTTTATTGTTATGTTTTCTTCGCGACGAAATAAACAAAAACCCAAATTTTTGTTCAAAATAAAATAGTGCTTAATTTTACTTGAAATCGTATTTTGAATTGAACTCAATTGAAAACCCGTGTGGAAATGTTTGTACGTTTGTGTGCTTGTTAATCAGGGGTTTGTTTAATAGATTCGGATAAAATTTGGCACTAAAACAGATCAAATCCTGGATAAAAAAACATATTAACGGTTTGAAAATATTATGATTTCCTGGTAAATCAATTACAATTTAACTTCGTTTTGTATTGATAATTCTCGGTGGACTTAAAATACTTTAAAATAGTAATATTTATGGTAAAATATTGAAATGTTCTAAATAGACTTGTCCAATACTGAGGACTATTGGATTTTAAGATTCCTTAACTACATCGAGGCATGTAGTGGCTTTAAGTTAGAGCAGCTTTGAGATCTAGGACAGTCACAAGCTACTTAAATTTATTTGAATTCGAATCAAAACTACATATCTGCAATGAAAGTCTTGCTGGAATTCGAGCATGCGTCTTCGACTCTCCAGAAACACATTAAATTAATATTAATTAATATTACATTAAATTAACATTAATTTATCACTGCGTACCCAAATGCAGTGTTTAACATTAATTAAACACTGCATTTGGGTAGCCCGTCTGGCGGCAGTAACCACCCCCTTACAGAAGACCACCGTGAAATAACAGCACGTGTGCTGTTGTGTTTCGGTGAGTGAAGTAAGGGATGCCAGAGCCCATTTCCCTATTCCTTCCCAATCCCTTATCTTTAATTCTATTGTAGTCGGTAGCGCACTTGCAGCAGCTTTGGCGTTGCTTGTGTTATAGGCGACGGTAGCCCCTACCATCAAGTGGACCGTCAGCCTGTCTGCCGATCTTAACAAAATATATATATATATCGGTTTCTAACCTCCGTTGCTGACCGTAGGCACTGGTGCCGGTTCGCCGTGACCGGTGTATGAATCAAGGCAGCCGGCGGCCAGTTTCAATTTGCCCCACCCTTTCTGATAGTGAGGTGCCAAAATACACGTATAGTCCACTGTTCTTATCCTCAGACTTTAAAAATACAATAAAAACGCAAATAATTTCCTTGACCATATGTTAAAAGTATTTTATTATAATTAATTATAGAAATAATAGATAAGCTGGATAATAATTACAACAACTTTTACATTTAACATCGACTCTTTTGTAACAAAACGAAAAAGGACAAGTGTCCTTTTATCGGATAGCTCATTATCTTCAATTCTCTCAAAAATATTACTCGCTGATAGTGTAGCTTTCTATAGGTGAAAGAAATTTTAAAATCGGTCCAGTTAGAATTCTTTTCTCTTGATAATATTAGTATGGATATGGTATAGTTGTAGATGAGAAATATCATTGTGAAAGTTGAAAATATGTAAGCTCTGATATGAGTATCAAAAGAAAAGAAAAATGTTCTTCGCGAGTTAAGGGCACCTCGATAACAATGCTTTGTCCTATTCAATGTCAAGGTGAATATTGACGTTATCGTGCTGTATAAGACAGTATGACTAAGAAGATCTGCTAGCCTATCAGATGGAGTCCCAAAACCAGGCATGTTAAATTTTTTGACAAACAAAAAAACAAAAAATACGCCAGAGCCGCAGGATAACACAAATCAGATCATATAGCAACTACAGCCCCCCTCTAACAAGGATAACTTACTTAAACCACTAACATCGTACGAAAAGTATCTTCCAAGCCGGCTGGTCACCGTGGAAGATTATGACCATAACCCTCCAAAGGACAAAACAAACCCACAGGGAAAACTTTACATATTGACATATAATGTCAAAACACTCTCAACGTACGAACGCTTAATAGAACTAGACGAAGCACTAAAAGAAATCAAATACGACATAATAGGACTATCTGAAACGAGACGAACTGGAAATAAGATAGAAGAATATGACAATTTCATATTATGCCACACAGGCGAAACTCCTGGAATGTACGGAGTAGGCTTTTTAATAAAAATCTGTCACAAAAATAAAATAGAAAGCTACATAGGCCTCACAGAAAGAGTCGCGATACTAAACTTAATTTTGGAAGACACCTATATATCCATTATACAAGTCTATGCTCCTACAGAAAAAGCAAGCGAAGAAGAAATTGACAATTTCTATCTGACCGTAAATAAGGCAATCGAAATAGCACACAAACACTATATATTGATGGGAGATCTAAATGCCAAGATTGGAAAACCAAAAAAAGAAGAACACCTAATCATGAAATTAAATGGCTACGGAGAAAGAAATGAAAGAGGCCAAAGACTAATAGATTTCGCAATAGAAAATAATCTGTCAATTTTAAACACTTTTTTTAAAAAGAAAACAAAAAACAAATGGACTTGGGGATCACCGGATGGAAAATATAGAAATGAAATCGACTTCGTGCTGTCCAACCGACCAAACTCATTTCTAAATATGGAGGTACTAAACATAAACTACCCTTCCGACCACAGACCTGTTAGAGCAACAGTCACACATACACAATCAAAGAAGAGTAGAATCAGATACAACAACTACCAAAATGCTACGCTGAGAAACGAGGAAGAATTTTTAAAATTCAAGGGATGCCTATCTTTATATGAACTAGAAACACAAGCAGAGACATCATCAGTACAAAAAGACTATGACAACATAATCAACGCTGTCACCGCAAGTCTACATACTGCTCGAAACACAAAACACATCTTCAAAAGCCATAAAATCTTATCAGACAGTACGTTAAGACTCTTAAAACGAAGACAAGAACTGCAAAATACAAAAAATAAGTCGAGATCAATAAAGAACGAAATATCAGCCCTTTACAAACTTGTTAGTAAATATACGAAGAGAGACTACAGAAAATATAGACATGACACAATAGAAAAACATCTAAATCAAACAGGAAGTACGAAAAAAGCTTTCAAGGAACTGAGAATTAATAAATTATGGATAGATGGGTTGAAACGTAGTGGAAAAACTCTAAGAAACCGTAGGGAGATTATTACCGTAGCAACTGAGTTTTATAAGAACTTATATAGTGTCAAAAATCCAAAATACGCCAGAAACGTAAACCAAAACACCACAGTTGGAAGTAGTAAGATACCTCAGATCACTGAAAGCGAAGTTTTAGAAGCAATAAAAAATCTAAAATCAGAAAAAAGCCCAGGTTCAGATAATATTACTAACGAAACGCTAAAGACAGCTTCTACGATCCTTAAATTGCCCTTAACAAATTTATTCAACAGCATTCTAGAATCTGGAGAAACACCGGCACAGTGGTCTGAATCCAACATCATTCTATTATACAAAAAGGGCGACGCAAATTACATTGGGAACTATAGACCAATAAGCCTCCTTTCGTGTGTCTATAAGCTTTTTTCTTCAATTATAAACAAAAGAATAAATTCGACATTAGAACTAAGCCAGCCTATAGAGCAAGCAGGATTCAGAAAAGGCTTCTCCACGATCGACCATATCCACACCTTAGAACTCCTTATCGAAAAATATCAAGAGAGACAGAGACCACTTTATATTGCATACGTAGATTACCAAAAAGCGTTTGATACTATAATACATGAAAGACTATGGGAAACTCTAAGAACACAGAAGGTGGAAGAGGAATACATACGAGTTATCAAGAGCATCTATAGCAACAGTAAGAGCAGAGTTAAACTAGAGACAATTGGCCCATGGTTCCCTGTCTATAGAGGTGTAAGACAAGGGGACCCACTATCGCCTCTACTGTTTATTGCGACACTAGAATCATTGATCGGCCAGCTCGACTGGAGAAGATGTGGTATAAGGATTGGAAATACATACTTAAACCACTTGCGGTTCGCGGATGACCTTGTGCTGTTATCAGAGACAGGAACTGAACTCCAGCTTATGATAAAATCATTAAACGAAGCTGGCAAATTAGTCGGTCTAGAAATGAATCTCAATAAAACAATGTTGATGACAAACAGCACCAAGAGATTAATTTTTGTTGACAATGAGACACTCAAGTATACAGATAATTACATATATTTAGGTAAACAAATTAGCTTCGACCACAGAAACAATGAGCAAGAAGTAGACCGCAGGACACAGCTAACGTGGAATAAATACTGGAGTTTAAAAGAAATTTTCAAAAGCGACATGTCAATAAAGATTAAAACTAAAGTGTTAAATTCTTGTATTTTACCATGTCTCACATATGCTACGAATCAAACAACCATGTCTCATATATGCTAGTCAAACATGGAAGTTTAATAATAAGACCAAAAACAAACTCGCCATATGTCAACGGGGAATAGAGCGCAGTATGCTTAACATAAAAAAAACTACAGAAGATACGACACACTAAAATAAGAAAAATTACTAAAGCAACAGATTTTGTAGTACACGCTCTAGCATTAAAATGGAAGTGGGCTGGACATGTTGCGCGCCTCCAAGATCAGAGATGGACCAAAAGGGTTACAATTTGGAAAGGCCCACAAGGCAATAGAAAAAGAGGAAGACCATACACTAGATGGGAGGATGAAATAAGAAATACAGCAGGCACCAACTGGATTCATAAAGCCCAATCGAGAGAAGACTGGCAAACTTTGGAGGAGGCCTTCACCTGTAGAGGGGTTCTTGCAGAAACTTAACTAACACTTTTTTAAATATTCAAATTTTTGGGAATTTTGTAATTTCAACTTCTTTTTTCAATACTGCATAGAAATAAAGGCTTTTTTATTTTATTTTATTTATTTTTATGGTATAGTTGTAGATGAGAAATATCATTGTGAAAGTTGAAAATATGTAAGCTCTGATATGAGTATCAAAAGAAAAGAAAAATGTTCTTCGCGAGTTAAGGGCACCTCGATAACAATGCTTTGTCCTATTCAATGTCAAGGTGAATATTGACGTTATCGTGCTGTATAAGACAGTATGGTTTACATGTTTTTCAATATCTTAAGTTTATACTTTCTTAAAATAATATCTGCACTTAATGAGTTAAGTTAACTAAGTTAAATAAAAACCATTGTTCATTGTCTCGTGGTTCTGAATAACAAGAAATATATTTGTATGATAAAATAGATGTTTCGATAAAAATATAACTTTATTTTTTATATTTTTAATTTTATATTTTTTATATAAAAATATAAAAATATATATGATGTAACATATACAAGCGTAATAGTGAATCATATAATAAAATAATAATTCATATTTTATAGTTATAAGCCGTAACTACCCTCTCACAGAATAAGAGATACCAGAGTCCTCTCATCTATCTTCAACCCTTTCCTTTATCCTATCAAGATAGGAAAAGCATATACATCCTCCGACAGCCTCTATTCGTAGAAGACGGAGCTACCTTCCATAATAGACTGTCTGCTTTCCTGCCAGCTGTCTCTTATAAAAAACATCCGATTTAGTAACGCATGACCAATTGCAACATCCACTTATAGCTTGGTTTTATCATTTGAAACCTGTTGTTATAGAATTAAGGTCCTCTGTTTTTTTTTACTATAGATGGGTTTGCTCTTGACCAGCATCTATCCATGTAGGAAGGATGATGCCGAAGATGGAGCGAGCTCACCCAGAAGATGCCTATTCACTCGAACCTTGAAAAGATTGGGTTAAAGTGAATCTTAACTAATTCTCAGGTGCGTAATAAACGGTGTTATTGAAGTCAAGTAGGGATGCATTGCACTGCAGGGGACTCACATGATTCATATACAACTGAATATGTCTTCTTATGATCCTAATTTGTATATTCTTCGTTTTACTAGGCTTCCTTCATAATATTATCACGTTAACATAAAACATTTTTGTAGTATAACAAAAAAGTGTCGTAACAGTCATAAACACAATCACGGTACAGATCATGGAAATTACAGCATGACCGTGTGTTCTTTTTCGGTCCGTGAGTAAGATGCTCATTCTCCTTACTTCACTATGTTCTTATCTCTGTTCTATCCGGATTTCTTATGTTTCATCCGCTAATAGCTTGTAAAACTAGTTTTGTAAAATAAATCAGGCATATAAGGGACTATCCATTTGCAGTAGTTGTGGCTTTGCTTGTGTTAATAAGCTATGATAGCCACCTACCATGAAATGGACCGTCAGATGCCGTCAGCCTGTCTGATGACCTTCATATAGAAGAATGCTGCTGTTTAAAACTTTAGAATGCGGATGCGGACCTTGACTACCTTGACCATCATATACTGTTAAGTTAATAGTAATATTTAAAAAAAATCCTTTTCTTAGCATTTATAACATTTTGTTTCAAATCCTTTTCAAAAATCGTTCTTTAGAATTTCACACATTTTATTTCTCAGAGGAAACTTTACAAATTCTTGCTGACTTATATCCTACCCTCAAGCAGTGACTGCGAAATACGAAAAATATACAAATTCTATCACAGCATACGCTCTGCGAAAATGTTCTAAATTTCCGATGCGGCAATTTGCAGCCGATGTGGAAATCGCGAGGTGGGTCGAGCGGTAGACGGAAATTTATATAATTTATTACGTTTAAGGATATTTTATCATATGCACAATCATTTGATAAGAATTCATATTTGAAACTTATTACCAATTTGAATTCACTGAGATCACTTTGAGCTTCTTGTAATAATATTAGTTTGAAAGCTTTTTAAGCTATCTAACATGAGTTTCAAATTTAGTTTATACCCTTGACTTGGATTTGAAGAATCTTCAGAAACTTTTAATTCCAGTTATCTTGTGTGCCACAGTTATCTTGTGCGTAAGTAATTAATGATACAGAAAATTTTCTCAGTATTTCAAATACAAATAAAAATAATAATAATTGTTACGCTAATTATAATATAAAAATGCCATAAAGCTCGATTATTCCCCACCTTGTAGTTTTATCATAATACCGTTGCTGTTAATAATTTGTAATTATTGATCAAATGAACATATTTTAGCAAAAAATATAATGAGCACTTATTTTATTTCACGTAAATAGCTTTACAAGCTATTTGCAGTTCTATCAGGATATCAAAAACACAAGAAATACTGATAGAATAGAGGATATCGAACAAAGTGAAGATGAGATTACTCTTAGCACTGGCGGTGGAATATGATATGGAAGTGGACCATATGGATGTCAAGACGGCCTTTCTAAACGGAGACTTGAAAGAAGAGGTATATATGGAAATACCTGAAGGCTTTGGAGTAGAGAATGGCAAAAGAAAAGTGTTTCGTTTACTGAAAGCTGTTTACGGATTGAAACAAGCCAGCAGGTCATGGAATGAGAAAATAAACAACGTGCTTGTTAAAAAATTGAAGTTCAAGAGGCTGGCATCAGAGCCATGCGTCTACGTTAGATCGAATAACAACGGAATCGTCATTCTTTGCCTTTATGTTGATGATATTTTGATATTGAGCAATAATCAAACTAATAAAAACGCTGTAAAAGAGGAGATGATGAAACTGTTTGTTATGAAGGATCTTGGGCCTGCGAAATGTGTGTTGGGAATACACATCAGCAGGAAAGATGGAAAAATCATCCTGGATCAGTCCCGTTATATCAGCAAAGTGTTGGAAAGGTTTAAAATGACTGACTGTAAACCTGCCAAGACACCGATGGAAGTTGGTTTGAAACTTGAAAAAACTGAAAAAACTGGAGAATATGAGTATAGGAACTTGATTGGTTGCCTAATGTATGTTGCGGTCTGTACGCGTCCCGACATCGCACATGCTGTGAGTATGTTAAGTCAGTTTAACGATTGTTACTCGGAAACTCACTGGAAGGCTGCGAAGCGCGTGCTTCGATACTTGAAGGGTACGATAGAATACAGCATCAAGTATGAGAAGAGTGGATTAAACGTGACAGGGTCAGTGGATGCAGACTGGGCGGCTAGTGTAGTCGATCGTCGGTCCTACACTGGTTACATATTTAAGTTAGGAAATTCTTTAGTTTCTTGGGAGAGTCGTAAACAACGCACGGTTGCCCTGAGCAGTACGGAGAGCGAGTATATGGCGCTGTCCGATGCATGCAAAGAGGCATTGTTTATTAAAGCATTCATGTCGGAATGTTTGAAGTTAGATGTCAAAGTCATGATTTACAATGACAATCAATCTGCAATTAAATTGTCTGAGAACCACATGTTTCACGCAAGAACTAAGCACATTGATGTTAGGCACCATTTCATTCGCGAGATTGTCGAAAATGGCGAGGTAGTGATAAAGTATAAATGTACTGACGACATGTTGGCCGATGCCTTAACAAAGCCTTTATCAATTGAAAGGTTCCAGCGTTTCACTAGAGATTTTTATATGCTTAGTTCTTAGTAGTTTCATTTGTACTATGAACATGTAGTTTAAGGGGTGGTGTTGGAACATATGTAAACTACATGTTCTAATATGTATTGGCTGGTTGTTTTCTACAGGAACGTTTATTTTCTGTTAGAATAGTTTTGACAAATTAAATTGACTTTTCACTATGTGACTACGGAATAAACACACTTATATGAAATTCAAGTGGTTTTTCTCTAACAAGGAGAATGAGCACGTCTCTTACTAACTAACCAAAAAATCTGACCTAATTGAAACCTGCGTTTTGGCAGCCGATTTCGATTTTGCCGTTAAAACAATAATGAAAGTGTGATTTCCTTCCGACTTTTTTAAGTTATTGACGTCCTTAGCAACCTTTACAAATAAGTACGCATGCAAACGGTTTACAAATCTTTTCTTACAATCCCCAGCTTTGCGTGGATGTACTAAATGAGTTTCACTCGTCTGCGTAACAAATGCTCGGGCCGGTCACGTGACCCGCTGCAAATACACTACGATGGATGTTCCTGTTGTCCAGAGAGATTTACGACTGACGTGATGCGTATTGCTTGCACAGTTCGCACAACTGACACGTGCCGGGTGACGTTTGCGACTCGAATGAGCGATGTAAGCTGTGTTCTGCTTTACGATTCGCTACTGCTCAATGATTAGATGATTTATGTTATCAATTATGCTATTGACAGCTTCAGGGAGTTTGGAATAATGCGATGAAACTTTCTTAAAAATAGTATTCTGATTATTTCCACGCTTCAAGAGCTGACGCTAACTCACACAGGCTTCGTGAGCAGAAGCCTGTGTGAGCTTTAAGCTCTCTTTGTGTATTCAATCAGTAGTACCACTGACTTTTATCATTGATGGTACAAGTGACACAACTGTTCAGTGAAAAGTGTTTTGATCAGTTGCTCAACTTAATTGCCTGCTGCTTGAAGTCGTTGCATTTTATTTAATCGGAGGTGTTTCCTTTCCATCTCCCTAAATATTATATAGTGATATATTAGGGAGTTATAACTGATTATGAGAAAATTATAAATCGTAAATCTCATGGCATGCCATTTCATGCGTACTAGTATTCTCTTTGGAGTTGCTTCTGTCCCAAAGCAACGATAGTCAAATACCTTCAAGTAGCCGCAAAACAACTATAGATATTTTGAGAAGAAAAATTAAACAAGAAACCAATTATCTACAGTTAATATTTTACTAGGTGTTTTTTTACAGTAACACGGGGAATCCCGTGTTCTGTCCCACGGGAAATCAGCAATGACGACTCATTGTTGGACAACGTTGGACGACTATTTAAGGCTTTGTCCATCAGAGGCGACCTAAGGGATTCAACTTTTAATCGAATTCGAATCAAGGTCAGCTACAGAAACTAACTTCTCGAAGTTAGCTTTGGTTCCGTTTCCATATTGTGTGATTTCCATTCCTACAAGCTAACTTTTTTTGATTATTCGTATTTCCTTGGAAAATATGAATTTATATAATCTTTTTGATTGCGAATGCTGCGGATTGAATGGTCAGAAATATAAGTAAAAGTCAAAAGATAGACACACCTATTACATAAAATATATGAACCTAAGTACATATAAATCTGAATCTTGATATTAGCTAAACAAATATCATCAAAGTCAATCGAAAGCTCCAGGGCAGTCATCCATTTACGTCGAAAGTAATCATTTGGATCGAATCGAAAAATACAAATATCTTGTCTCATGCTTCACTAAGACGTTGGAGAGTGCCACGGCGCGGCGGTGGGAACTAGCATTGACTAGCTCGTACGATGTTTACATCTACATAATCAATATAATAGACGGCCCTTTGTCAACCTTCGTACTAAGCTGTACTGATCTGTACGTGCGATTCTTGGACCTTAAATCCTTGAATATCCTTGATGTTGAGATGTGATCGCACTGTAGAATATCATTCATCTAGCTCAAATTCCACTATAGAGCAGCTTCGATGAACGAGGAAAAGTTTTAAGCTTGTCCAGACTTACACAATAAGGTCTCATACCTAGATTCCACATTATGAAACAAAAAAATATGACCTGCATCTGAATGGGATTCTGAAAAAAAAAAGGATAGAAGGAAGACGCAAGGAATGTCACACAGTAAACAGATGAAATATTCTGTAAAAATAATACCTATGTAATCGACATCAAAAAAGTGATCTTGCTGAATGCATCTGAATGGGATTCTGGGAAAATAACAATAAGAAGGATAGAAGGAAGACGCAAGGAATGTCACGCAGTAAACAGATGAAATATTCTGTAAAAATAATACCTATGTAATCGACATCAAAAAAGTGATCTTGCTGAATGCATCTGAATGGGATTCTGGGAAAATAACAATAAGAAGGATAGAAGGAAGACGCAAGGAATGTCACGCAGTAAACAGATGAAATATTCTGTAAAAATAATACCTATGTAATCGACATCAAAAAAGTGATCTTGCTGAATGCATCTGAATGGGATTCTGGGAAAATAACAATAAGAAGGATAGAAGGAAGACGCAAGGAATGTCACGCAGTAAACAGATGAAATATTCTGTAAAAATAATACCTATGTAATCGACATCAAAAAAGTGATCTTGCTGAATGCATCTGAATGGGATTCTGGGAAAATAACAATAAGAAGGATAGAAGGAAGACGCAAGGAATGTCACGCAGTAAACAGATGAAATATTCTGTAAAAATAATACCTATGTAATCGACATCAAAAAAGTGATCTTGCTGAATGCATCTGAATGGGATTCTGGGAAAATAACAATAAGAAGGATAGAAGGAAGACGCAAGGAATGTCACGCAGTAAACAGATGAAATATTCTGTAAAAATAATACCTATGTAATCGACATCAAAAAAGTGATCTTGCTAAAATATTAAAGTTATTAAGATCTTAAGATTAACATTTAAGATCATATGACTGTTTCAACAAATCAACCATTTTAATATACCACTTACTTCAGAATTCATTGACGACATTTTTGCAAAAATAAAAAATTTATATAAATAATTTAAGTGTTACAACTTATTCCGATCAGCAAGATCCTCATCTAACAAACATAACAGGGTCCAAATGTCTTATATTAATGAATCACAGTCAAAATATTTTGAAGCGCCTTCAAGCTATATTGAAAACTGGTATTACGATTTGCGTTAAAATCGAAATACACTTTCACAGCCATCTCATAATATTCACAACACAATTTAATTGCATTGTTTCTTTAACATTGTTCCAACTCCATAATAATAAATAATCATAGCTATTAACGAAATTATGATCATAATCATAATCGACCCAGAATTATAGGGCTTCGATATTTTATAATGACTGGTCAATTGGGTCAAAATCGATTCAAGTTTAACCCGTCAGATATTATGTTAATTTCTGGCAATATTTTTACCTTGAAGCAAAAGAGTGCAATTAGTAAGTTGTGTAAATAAACCGCTTTAAAAATTAACATTCTTGTATTGCAATTTCATTTAGTGCATTGCGATAATAGTACTTACGGTTTAATTAAAAAATAATCCCATAAATAAGTAGACTTGCTATGGTGAAGAATGTTGATTATAGCAGTTGATCAGACGATATATCTAATTGTGTTTACATTTAATATTTATTTCTACATCTATACTAATATTATAAAGCTGAAGAGTTTGTTTGTTTGTTTGATCGCGCTAATCTCAGGAACTACTGGTTCGAATTGAAAAATTCTTTTTGTTTTGAATAGTCCATTTATCGAGGAAGGCTTTAGGCTATATAACATCACGCTACGACAAATAGCATATATAAACAGTGTCAGTACCGCGCGCCCCATGCGCACGTCGCCGCCGTATCGCGCTGTTCGCTTCTTTGTGTTTCTTCGTTAATTTCTTCAACGGATTTAGATACGGTTTCCACTAATAGAAGAGCGATAAGAAGAAAGGTTTGTGCATTATGATTTGCGGAAAATGTTCGCTAGATTACGAATTACGAAATTGTATGAGTAATTGCAGAAATTCTTTAATAAAGCTTTTGAGCGAATTGTAATAACGTTTTCATTTACTTGACTCCACAATTAAAAAAGGTTTAATAATTAAATTACGTTCTTTCGAAACAAGAGAAACTTTTTTAGTAAAATGATGGGACAATTTTGTTTACTATTACTAAAGTGTTTTGCTGGGAGTACATATTCAGTTAGTCATAATTTTAATACCTAGTTGTTTTTAATCTTATCTGTACTAATATCCACATTATTTATACTAATGAATAAAATTATAATGTATGTTTTTAATATCAAAATAACTGTTTTTTACTCAATGTAGGTATATCAAAGTTTATACGGTACTTATAATTTTTTTTTTTCATTTTTTTGTCTGTTTGTTCCGGCTAATCTCCTAAGCCGCTGAGCCAATTTTGACAGGCTTTCATTAGCAGATAGCTGAAAATTTAAGAAGAAAATTAGGCTGCTTTTATTTTCGAAAAATAAAAAAGTATTATATATAAGCAGTGTCCACTACAGCGCGCGCCCAAGCGCACAATCTGTCTGTCTGTTAATTCTTCACATTTTAATTACTCAACTGACCATAAAGATATTTTGCATACACATTTTCAGATAGAGGGAGGGATCCTCTAAAAATGAAAATACAACGCCTGCCAAAACTATAACAGCAATAAAGATTGAATAAATTATTACTCATATATTTTTCAGGCATACATTTTGTCAGGGTTTCGCAAAATGACATAGGGTATCTTACATTCCGCACGGACGAAATCGCCCCCAATACTGGGCAATAATCATCCCCTAAACAGAAAACCACCATGAAATAACAGCATGTATGCTGTTGAGTTTCTTTGCCTATCTCGTCCTAATCTCTTATCCTATATCTATCAGTAGCGCAGAATACAGCATGAGTGCTGTTATTCGGCGGTGCTGTTAATGCCGTCTATAGTATTTTCACTGTATGATGATATGCGTGACTGTTCTCACTTTTTCATGTCACGCATACTGTTTTCACCTAAAAAAAACTGGCACAAAAAAATAAAAATTAAAAATAAAAAGGAATGAAAAAAATCTATATGAAAAACACAAAAGGAATTATCACTTTTATAATTATTGTATTATAATTATAGGTAAATGTAATAAAAAAACATATTATTTTAAAAGTGTCAAACGCGTGGAACGGAACTTGTGTCAATAGGGTTTGACACTAGAGATATTCACTTACATATATTCGATATATCGAAAGTACTCTATGTTTGCCAAAGGATATTCATAGATTTAACAAATATTTTTTCTATTCTATATATTTATAAAAACATTGTATTTTGATAATAAGACTAAAGCTGACTGATAATAACAATAAAACAAAAGTAAATTTTGTTCGGAGTATGATACGAGTTGTCAAGTTTCGAGTTCTGACAGTAATGAATACATAAATTAATATTTTAAACAGACAGCATTGTATTCTATAATTTATTTAACATAAGCTGTTTTTTTAAATTTAATAATTGATTTCTAAATCTGAAAATCTAAAATCAGTAGTTCGATTCCATTTATTTGCCAACTGATTTAATATTTTCAAACAATCGATTAAATGTCGTTAGGTTGCATCGTGGTTGCATCACTAAAATTGTCAGTTACGAACTGTCACGCATATCATCACACAGTGAAAATACTATAGTTACAGAAGACCACCGTGAAATAACAGCACGTGTGCTGTTGTGTTTCGGTGAGTGAGTGAGGGATGCCAGGGCCCATTTCCCTATCCACTCCTAATCCCCTATCCTTAATCCTACTGCAGTTGGCAGCGCACTTGCAGCAGCTTTGGCGTTGCTTGTGTTATAGGCGACGGTAGCCACCTACCATCAAGTGGACCATCAGCCTGTCTGCCGACCTGACATAAAAAAAAAAAATTTTGATATATTTTCCACCAAAGCCCAGCGTAAGGGCTCAAAAAAAAATTAGTTCTGCTAAGTCAGCGTCTCGCTCGTCAGTTGAAATAAGAAAAGAATCGAAGTGAATCAGAAAAGCTGTTAAATATATCAACGCCAGTAATCTATTGAAATTGCCTGTTAACGGGTTGAAGGCAATTAATTGCCGTAAGAATCTTGCGAACATATTAATATGTGGGTGAGATATTTTTAACAGTGACTTATACGATTTCAGTATTCGTCGCCACTGTTTTATTTTATTTATTTATTTATTAAAAACTTTATGTACATTCTGGTACAAAAGGCGGACTTAATGCTACGAGCAAAATCTAATAAATAAAAATGGATCTTCGAAATGTATGTATAACTATCGAACGGGTAGACCGATTTTAATTCGGTTTTGACTAATGGAAAGAGGGATAAACGGGGAATGTTAATATATATAAAAATTGCACCACAGGCTAAGCCGGGGGCGCGCCGCTAGTTACAAATAAATTTACTAATTTAAAACAAAATTATCTTCAAAATAACTTAACACTCAGTTATCAAACTCGTATGATGAATAAGACCATCATACGAGTTAAAAACATACGAGTTCAATAGTAATTCCGTGCATTAGGTAAGCCAGTGTTCGTTTTCCTAGTCTATCTCATACCTTTTACTGTACCCATTTCCCTATCCCTCTTTCCATCCCTTATCCTTAAATCTACTGTGGCCAGCAACGCACTTGCAGCACCTGTAGCGTTCTCTATGTTATATACGAATTTCGCAGTCATTTGGGCAGCCCGTCTGGCGGCGGTAACCACCTCCTTACAGAAGACCTTCGTGAAATAACAGTACGTGTGCTGTTGTGTGTCGGTGAGTGAATAAGGGATGCCAGAGCCCATTTCATAATCCTTCCCAGGCCCTTATCCTTAATCCTACTGTAATCGGCAGCGTATTTGCAGCACATGCGTTATAGGCGACGGTAGCCACCTACCATCAAGTGGACCTTCATCCAGTCTGTCAACCTAAACTTTTTTTAAAAAAGAACTAAAGCTGCAGATTGAGCTTTGAAGAGCTGCATCTTTCGCCCGGTTTACTCTATAAACACAATTGAATTGCAAGCAACAAATGTAACAATATAATTATTCAAGAACTATAGGGTGAGTTGCGGAAAATTGCCGACGGGCACTCCGTTTTATAAGAGGGAAGTAGGGCGAAGTTGGTACTAACTCAACTTTACTATTCAGTAAATGTCGACCACTCACTAATATTATTGTTTGGTTTATCAAATAGTGTGTTGATTAATTTAAAATCATTTTATAGACAAAACTGGCGAGGACAGGGCTGGATTTTATTTCTCTCAGCGAGAGGCAATGCAGCTAGCATGTTGGCTACCTTGCCACCTGGACCAAAATTTACTTGCATCAGTAATTTAACAAATAGTTTTATTGTACATTTTATTGTATACTAGCGACCCGCCCCCGGCTTCGCCCGGGGAGCAATTTTTATAAATATGTATGAACGTTCCCCGTTTATCCCTCTCTCCATTAGTGAAAACCGAATTAAAATCGGTCTACCCGTTTAAGCGTGATACCGTGACCAAGGGAAGTTTAAGCGTTCATTTTTAACTATAGAGATTTTTTATTTATTAGGTTAGTTTTCAAGTTTTTATATAATTATTGTAATCATATCAATCTTATGAATAAAAAAATCAGTAAGTGAAATTTAAAAAAATAATTATGTACAATTAATGTTTTATTTAAGACTAGTTGAGCCCGCAACTTCGTACGCGTGTTTTTCGGTATAGCGCATAACTTTTTTGTTTGTGAACGAAATGAAACAAACATTAAATGTTACTGGAAGCTTGCTACAATGCATTAGTGAAAACCCCATTCAAATCGGTTAATCAGTTTCACAGATTAAGCGTGCACAAACGCACAGAAAAAAGACCAAAATTCTAAAAACTATTTTTTTACCTCGGTAACATGCTCAAATTGTTTTTTTTTTTTTTTTTTTTTTTTTTGAAAAAAAATCATTAGTGCACAGACACGGCTCGTTTAAAATTTTATTATATGTAATTATCAAATAATTATCAAATTATTAGAAAATAATTATTTGGAAAATAATAATCAAATAATGAAATAAATACATTCTCAACAGCTTCGAGGAGTAAACTAATTCATCGAATAATTAATTTGAAGAATCACTTTTCTTTTTTTGTTCGAACGCCCTAATCTTTAGAGCTAGCATTCGGATTTAAAAATTCGTGTGGGACACAAAAACCAAGCTATCTGGGACAGCTAGTCCAAAATCTGCCATTGCATGGTGCAGTTACAAAGTGCGCAGCCTGTACCTACTTGACTATCTTCACAAGCTTCAAGATAGTCAAGTACTTATTTATGTACAGCTCTAAACTATTATCATACTATACTGCTTCAACGTCATTAAACAATATTGTTGTAAAAAGGATTTAAAAAAATATATCTTTCAAATGTCAACCATAGATCAAATACACAATTCCATTGTAGTTTTTCGTCCTTTGTTATAGATAGGGTTAACAATAGGTTGTACGGATGCGAAGGATATTACGAGGCCTGTGGCCCCTTCGTTTGACACAAGAAATTAACATTATTCAATGAGCGCTAAGTTAAGGCGCGATACACGATATTATCATTGCCATCACAATAAAAAAATAATGCTCTCTGTAATGAGTATTGAATATTTACTACAGAGTCAGAAAAATCAAAATAGTAGAAAAAAGGTTAGAGATTAAATATTGACCTCTTTGTTCTTTACTAGCTTATGCATTACTTGTATCGTATTACTTGTATGTAACATAATCTTCTTATATATAAAAATGAATTCCCATTTCCCTTGGTCACGGCATCACGCGTGAACGAGTAGACCGATTTTAATTAGGTTTTCGCTAATGGAAAGAGGGATAAACGGGGAATGTTTTAGGGTATATAAAAAATTGCACACGGGCGAAGCCGGGAGCGGGCCGCTAGTCTTATATATTTAAAAATGAATCCCTATTTCCCTTGGTCATGGCATCACGCGTGAACGGGTAGACCGATTTTAATTCGGTTTTCACTAATGGAAAGAGGGATAAATGGCAATAAAATCGCCAATAACAATAAAGTCGCCAATAAATGAAAAACAAGCAATATTTATAATGATTCTAAATTTGATAAATCGTTTGTCATACCTATCTTTTAAAGAGCGCACTCTTATTTAGCGAACCGCGTTTAGGAAATTAAATTAAAAATAATACAAAAAAGTGTCGCCTGTACAAATAGTGTGCCACGTGAGTATTAAAAAAAAACCATCAAGTTATCTACTCCAGTTATGAGACATAATTTAACGCATAACGCGCCCATCTTATCTGTCATGAGAGACCATTAGCTTTTTTTAAATCTATTTTTGAACCCTTTCGAGATGTGGAGATCCTTTTAAAATTACAATAAAGGGGCGTACATTTTACATTCACTTTGATGAGGTGTTAATTTTTTACTTGTAACTGTTAATACAAAATATAAAGATGCCAAACGCTCTATACAATTATCTATACATATAATAAAATCGTACAGTAGATACCGAGGTCAAAAAATAGTTTTTAGAATTTTTGTCTGTTTATCTGTTTGTCTGTGCTAATCTCAGAAACGGCTTGACCGATTTAAATGCGGTTTTCACTGATGTAATTAAGTATTAATAATAACCGGTCAGTATTCAAAGTTACCTCGTAGTCAATATTCAGTTTTCATGATTCGGTAAATGTGTGAAATTTATAATTTTACCGGTTGTTATTAATAATTGTACTGTTTTGGTAAAAGTAATAAAACAAAAAACGAATGGGCTTCTTTGCTCCGTGTTTATTGGTAAATAAACGATAATTTTTAGCTAAATAATGTATCAGGAACTAACAATTAAAATTATTATAAAATCATAATTTTCAATCCTACATTACTTCCACGCAAATAAACTTAGCAGAGGTTACTTACTTCGATTAATATTATTTTTATAATATAAAATTCGATTTTTTTATTAATATCTACTTAGGTTAGGTTCTCCAATATAATCATATCAAAATGAGAACGACATTATCAATAATTTTCAAGAAATCAAACTGACATGCAAAATCCTACTATGGTCTGTAGCACACTAGCAGTACCTACATGTGGCGTTACTTATGATATAGGCGACGGTAGCCACCTACCAATTATAAAATCATAATTTTAAATCCTACATTACTTCCACGCAAATAAACTTAGCAGAGGTTACTTACTTCGATTAATATTATTTTTATAATATAAAATTCTAATTTTTTATTAATATCTATTTAGGTTAGGTTCTCCAATATAATCATATCAAAATGAGAACGACATTATCAATAATTTTCAAGAAATCAAACTGACATGCAAAAGTTATCCCTTTCCTTATCTGGCGGCAGTAACCACCCCCTTACAGAAGACCACCGTGAAATAACAGCACGTGTGCTGTTGTGTTTCGGTGAGTGAATAAGGGATGCCAAAGCCCATTTCCTTATATCCACTCCAAATCCCTTATCCTTAATCGTACTGCAGTCGGCAACGCACTTGCAGCAGCTTTGGCGTTGCTTGTGTTATAGGCGACGGTAGCCACCTACCATCAAGTGGACCGTTAGCCTGTCTGCCGAACTTAATATAAAAAAAAAGTTCGGCAGCATAATTGCGCTATTATTATCTACCTAACCGTCAGCCTGCCTGCTGTTCTTATAAAAGTTAAAAGAAACCATGACATTTCTTTTTATGTGTGATTCTTCAAAGAAAAAGGATCAAGATAGATAATTTTTTTACTATCATGGGGCAGTCCCTCTTTTTTTTATATTAAGGTCGACAGACAGGCTGACGATCCACTTGATGGTAGGTGGCTACCGTCGCCTATAACACAAGCAACGCCACAGCTGCTGCAAGTGCGCTGCCGACTACAGTAGGATTGGATAAGGGATTAGGAGGGGGATAAGGAAATGGGCTCTGGCATCCCTTACTCACTCACCGAAACACAACAGCACGTATATGCTGTTATTTCACGGCGGTATTCTGTAAGGAGGTGGTACACTCTTAAAAAAAGACGACTAAGAAAAAAGACCCAAGAATCATTGACCTTTAATTGTATTTAAAAAATGCGATGGAGGTTTGGTACACACATTTTCACGTTAGCTAATGGCAAAATTAAGAAGTCTAAATAGCATACAAATAGCACCGATAAAAGCGGACGGGGCGAATAAAGCCCCGTGAAAAATAGCAAGGCTTAACCCTTCAAGTGGCGGGGCTCGGTCCATGCGACACGGGTAATTAGTGAACTCAGTACTACCATTTGTTACGACAATACACCTGTCTGCCGTCGTGCGTCATTTTAATCTTTACACTTTAGACTTTTGTCGTGATTCGGCTACTCTCACCCCACCCCAACGTGTGACAATAGATATTTTGTTTTATGTTTGATGAGTGGTTAGGGTGTTTGCCCTAACGCTCTATTCTAGGGTTCCCAGGTACAGTTCCCGGCAGGGTCAATTTTGAAAACGGATCTTTTCAAATTATGCTCTGGTCTGGATCTGGAAAGTAGTGGCAAGACACACTGCGTTTCGCAGTCATTTGGGCAGCCCGTCTGGCGGCAGTAACCACCCGCTTACAGAAGACCACCGTGAAATAACAGCACCTGCGCTGTTGTATTTCGGTGAGTGAGTTAGGGAACCCATTTCCCTATCCCCTCCCAATCCCTTATCCTTAATCCTACTATGGTCTGTAGCACACTAGCAGTACATGTGGCGTTACTTATGATATAGACGACGGTAGCCACCTACCATCAACTGGACCGTCAACCTGTCTGCCGATCTTAACATCTTAAAAAAAATTGCCAATATGCAGAAGTTTGATATAAACACACACACACACACCCATATATATATATATATATATATATATATATATATATATATATATATATAATGTAATCACTGAACATTAAATGTCATTTGAAAAATCTTTGATTAAAAAAACGAAAGTTAATCAACTAGCAAATATAAATATTGCAGCTTAGCACACAGTTACGAGTATAATTATCAAACTCATCAGTTTATTTAACTTCGAATTGTTCAAATAAAGCCTATAGCAGTCGTCGCTAACATAGCTTTTCGATTTTTGAAATCGAGAAGCTTAGTATCAGAGCTTAAGTCTTGCTTACTTACAAACTTTACTACTTTATAATATTAGCATATTTTTGTATATTTCCGGACTCGGCTCCGGAAATATACAAAAATATTAAAAGTATGTACACGTATTTTATATAGTCTTCTGTTTTTAAAATGAATGCTTTATCTAGAATTTATTTTAAGGGTCAAAACTGATGAGAGAGCGCGCGTGGGCGTTGTTGCGTTGTTGCCTCGGAAATATTAAAAGTTAAGCTTCGTCGCGTCGCTCCTTATTTTTCATTTTTGTTCCTCACACTGACCCCCGATGTCTTGCATAGATAATATAGCCGCCTCGTATTGTTCCGCGCAACACTATAGGTGAATGCGTGTCTTGTTAAGGCGAAGAGCGTCTGCGAAATAAAATTGTTATTTATCTACATTCACTTCGAAGGTATAGATTTATGCCAGTTTAAGATAGGTGAATAACTTTTTTCTATTTGCATTAGCCAATAGGGGATCGGACAGTAATCAGATTAAAATCTAAAATGTACTTAGAGAGAAAATATATAATTTTTTACGATTATTTATCGAATAATAATTTAATATAATTCATTTAAATATTTTTAAATGAAGAAATAAAATTTTAATATTTACAATATTTTTAATAAATACTGAAACACCAATCACAGCGCGTGACGTCATTTGTGGGCAATCATTGTCTTATGCCAATGCAGCTGTTTTATTATGATATGACCACAAATGACGGTACGCGCTCTCAGATGAACTATCGTGGCGTTTTGGCGGCATTTCAAACAAACAATATTAAAACATGATTTTGAGTACCTAAAAGGCTATAAATAAATAAACTAGTATTTTTTATGGGAATAAATATCCATGAAGATTAATTTAAAACACTTTCTGAAAATTTGTCCGATCCCCTATTAAAAAAGACACTCTTGTCTGCATATTTCAGTCATATTATTATCTTTATGTCATTGTTGTAAAGACACTAAGTTATACAATTTTATATGTGAACATCCAATTACAATTTTTAATAATAGATAAAACAGAATCGTTATCAATGTCTGTCTGTCCTCACATCTAGTCTTTCTAATTAACCTAAGTATGTAACGGATTTTGACAGTGCACAAGTAAATAATACGAGATCCCATCCCCTTATTAACATCTATGAACCTTATATCTTGCCATATATCCTGGTGGAACCCACTTGTCTCTTACGAGTCATTGCAATACATTCATGAGTGTAATAAATTTAGATATTTTTGTAACTTAAATTTAAGGTTAATCCAAATTGACTACAAATCATCCAGTCTGTTAAAAATTAAATTTAAAAACAATTTTTTCTTTTATTAAACCTTATGATTGCATTTTTTATATGTTTTTTATAAGGAGTGGCGGGGCACACTGCGTTAGCAGTCATTTGGGCGGTCCGTCTGGCAGCAGTAACCACCCCCAAAAAACCATCGTAAAAATACAGTAATGTGCTATTATTATTTCGGTGTATATATAGCGCTTCCCCCCCCCCCCCTCCAATCCTTTAATACAAAATAGGCGATGGTAGCAACGGATCTTCATTCTCATTTAGAGAAATATATACGAAAGATTTACGTATATGTAGAGAAAACTTATGCACGATGTTTTAAATTCAAGATAGGAAGAGATAAAGTCATTGTCCGCTTCTGTCTGTTCCTCCGCTAATATCTTCTAAACTACTCAACAAATTTTGATACGGTTTCCATTAATGGATAGAGCCATAAACGAGGAAGGTTTTGCATCCGCTCGAAGCCAGGGGCGGGTCACTACTCTGATATATATATTAACGTAGACTTTATTTAATTGCACCTTTTTTTTAATTTAAGATCGACAGACAGGCTGACGGTCCAGTTGATGGTAAGTGGCTACCGTCGCCTGTAACACAAAACGCCAAAGCTGCTGCAAGTGCACTGCCGATTACAGTAGGATTAATTACCGTTAATCATGTATATTATTTTATAATAACTCCAAACTCTTTGTAACTTTTTTACAATGAGAGACGAAAAAATCCATCAATTGTTTAAACAATATTGTTCCAATTGTTAAAAATATCTAACTAAACAATATTATATAAAATAAAACAATGTATTATTAAAACAATTACTTGATATTGAGTGGTTGACGCTTAACTTAAATAACTTAAATGGCTCATTGTAAAATGCATTGATACAAGACAAAGCAAGCCACGCCTCGAGTCGCTACAGACCAGCAATGCATAAATAAAATGTTTGTGGAATAACAGACAATATTTGATTGAGTTTAATATATTTTGCTTTGGTGGAAAACAAGTACATGTAAAATTCATGTATAACTAAGAGGTTTAAAAGCCTTTTAACTAGAATATAAGGCTGCAGTTATTAGAACCGAATATATAAACAAAAGTAATAATGGTAAATTATTTTATACACAAAACAACAACCTCGGGGTCTTCAAAACCAGGGTAAATGGGCATTTACTGGGTAAGCGTGGTCCACCTTCGGCCACATCTACACCTCACATCAGGTGAGATAGTGGTCTTGCGCTACCCTGATGTAATAAAAAAACAAAAAAAAAAAACAGGATTTTTTTTTATAAGATGTACCATTAACGGTAAAAAGTATTTATTATTGTCACAATAGTTTTATTGTAGATGACAAGGATTTCCCTTATAATGATTTCGCACAATATCTTTATGTCACGAACACAGGGGAAGACAGATAACAATAATCATTGTTTTCTATAGGACGTGCTGTATCACAAAGCGAAGTTCATATCGGCATCGGTGAAGTTATTATTCGCGTAACATTTTACGCGAACGGAAATCACCGTCTCTGAGGGTCTATGAAAAAGTTTGCGAGGACGATTCGTCTTTAAGTTGGGGGCGGAACAATAAATCAATGTGTCGAATAATTGCTCTTCACCGGAGCGACTGCGAACTCGGAATCAAAAGTTACTAATCACCGGGCCTTTATTAATAAGGCGTGGAGGAAAATAAATTCTGCGGAGAAAGCTTTGCTAAAACTTTTAAAGCTGGGCCTTTGGGACCAGACGCCTCATTTACGGGTTAGACTGAGCAGCACATCGACAACGTTTTCTTTACAATTTTTGTTTTATCGTTAAATTATTTTTACATGCGGAAATACTTTTTTTGTATATTTTATTTATATTAAGATTGGCAGACAGGCTGACGGTTCACTCGATAGTAGGTGGCTACCGTCGCCTATAACACAAACAACGCCACAGCTGCTGCAGGTGCGCTGCTGATTACAGTATGATTAAGGATAAGGGATTGAATAGGAAAATGGGCTCTGGCATCCCTTACCCACTCACCGAAAAACAACAGCACATGTGCTGTTATTTCACAGTGGTTTTCTGTAAGGGGGTGGTTATTGCCGCCAGAAGGGTTGCCCAAATGACTGTGAAAGGCAGTGCGCTCTGCCATTACTTTCCAGATCCAGACCAGAGCCAAATTTAAAAAGTTCATTTTCAAAGTTGACCCTACCGGGAATCGAACCCGGGAACCCTAGAACATAGCGTTAAGGCAAGTACCTTAACCACTCCAATGTCCGTGTAATGACATCAAAATAAATGATTGGCCTTTGCAATTTGGGGTTAATATGTGACCTGAAAAACAACCTTTACTAGAATAGCTTGAATGAAATAGCTTGTCAACTGATCTTAACATAAAACAAAAGTCCCTGTTTTTTTTTCTGTTTTTAATTAAATTATTTGACAATGTGGGTCCTCCAGTCATTGTAGGCAAAACACGTGATTGTAAAAAAAATTACAAATGAATGTAAGCAAAATGATTGTTTTATTAAAAGATTTATCTGTATTCATAATAACACGCTTTTATCACATGCCGAACAGAGTAATAATACGGCGATGTAATAACAGTGCAAGAGAGACAATAAGATGCAATTTTATTAAGCGCGATCGCTCTTTAAAAGCAGTGGTTCTGCATAAAAATGTACTTTTGTACAGTAGGTAAATTAATATCGCAAATTCATTAGAGAATTCGTAGAAAAATGATTAGAAATAATTAAAGAAAAAGGAAATATAAATTACTAATATACGATTGAACAATTACTACACTAAAAGGATAACATACTCGCACAGTAAAATTTTGTGAATATAAGTTGGAAAAAATTCTGGAGCTTAAAAGAAATTCTAAAAGGGTATTTCCCTCTTCACCTGAAAAAGATTGTTATGGATATCTGTATCTTACCGAGTCTCACATACGGCGGCCAAACATGGACATACAACACCAAAAAAAAAAAAAAAAATTTCGCTAAGCGATGGAAAGCTCCATATTTCGTTGAATTTTTTAAACTAGGATTAATAACCAGTATTAGGTAATTCGCTAAATATCTATAAACTCATGCAATGGATATGTCAGAAATGAATGTTAAATTGTATATTCTAAACAATGTTTAAATAATTATACAGGTTTCATTTAGGTATATAATAAGAACTGAAATAGCAATTGCCTTTTTTAAAGAAAACTTAATTATTATTTGTGTTCATACACAAAATCTAGAACATTGCAACGTGTTATAGGTTATAGAGACCTAACTATGCAACCAATAATCTCGGATTAAAAGGTCTGCAAAAAAGATTTTTCATTAAAAAGTGTGATGCAGGCTTTGTTGCTTCTCTTATCTTTTTTTTGTGTTAAGGTCGGCAGACAGGCTGACGGTCCACTTGATGGTAGGTGGCTACCGTCGCCTATAACACAAGGAACGCTAAAGCTGCTGCAAGTGCGCTGCCGACTGCAGTAGGATTAGGAGTGGATAGGGAAATGGGCTCCGGCATCCCTTACTCACTCACCGAAACGTGCTGTTATTTCACGGTGGTCTTCTCTAAGGGGGTGGTTACTGCCGCCAGACGACATACATACAAATTCATACAAATTTATCAATTTATCATACAAATTCGGTGTAATCTGTTTGATATTTCTTTGGATGCTTGGAGCTATATGGTCCGTCAGGTTATTTTTGGTGCTTGCTCTCCTACCTGAAGACTGTACAGATTATAAACGTCAGTGAATCTAATTAATATAAAATAAAAAGATAATTATTAGGATAATTTTCCTTAATATTATATCATAAATGAAATAAAATTAAAAGATGTGTCTAAAACAGTATGCATAAATTGACGTTGGAACCCTAATAATATGAATCGCGGTGGTCCACAAAGGTACAATTTGTAGCAATGCGACTCAGTACGTGGTTTTGTAAACGCACAATGTCTGTGGCCATTCTTACTTCTCGAGATGCGAAATTATTACGGACGTGATTGTTATTGTGAACACATAACGGACTGATAAAAGACAAATCTCATTTGTAGATTTATTTTAATTTTCATAGCCTTTAAAATCTGGTAGATACATAAAATAAATAGTCTTGAACCGATGTGAATGTACTATTGAATACAGTTAGACCATATTCTGGATTAACACTTACGATTACTGGATTTTAATAATCATTACAAGTTAAAGTTCTGAATTTATGAATATACTAGCTGAGTTCGCCGCAACTTCGTACGCGTGGTATTCGGCATAGCCGAGTAACTTTTTGTTTGTTGTGATTGGAATGAAACAAACACTTGTTACGGGAAGCCTGTTACAATACATCACTGAAAACCGTTCAGAGATTAGCGTGCACAAACGCACAGACAAACAGACACAAATTTTAAAAACTATATTTTTGCCTCGGTAACATAAGTAGGTACAACGTGTACAATTTTTTATTTTTTTTGTTTTTTTTGTTTTTTTCAATAAACTAAGTTTTATCGTACTGTATAACTCGTGTCTTAATTAATAATAGTTTAATACTATTAAACTCGAGTTTTTATATAACTCGATATAATTCTATATGTATAATAATTCTATAAGTATACAGAAATCAAAAGTATTTTAGTGAATTATTATAGTTTACATTGGACTTTACCTTAAAAAAAGGGGCAAGTGCGAGTTGAACTCGCGTGAAGAGGGTTCCGTACGATGTTACCTATCCGCACAATATTGAGTGATTTACCATGCTATTTTAATATCATGGACTTCTTATAGATTTTCTTATAATCTATAAGTAGAAAACTAATTTCTGTATTATTTTTTTATCAAAATTTTAGGTTCAGTAGTTTCGGAGATAAGGGGGGAGAATGGTCGGACAGACGGACACACGAGTGCCTATAAGGGTTCCGTTTTTTATTCGGATGTACGGAACCCTAAAAAAAAAACAAATTAACCTTCTAAAACCAAACAAAAGTTAATTAAACTTATTATCACTTGAAGGATAACTTACACATAGTTAGTTATGCCTAACACGAAAGCTTAAAGTTAAGACCTAATTTTAATTAAACAGTCACAACTAAATACAATCATAGACAGGGGGAAACAAGTTTAGTCACCGCTAATCCACAGAGGCCTAGCTATGTATGTGTTACAAAGTCTTACAACTCGAAGATATATTTTAGTGATATAGCACACTACCATTCGTAGTCATTAATTGGGTAGTCCGTCTGTTGCTGTAACCAACTCTTCACAGAAAGCATCAACCGTGAAACTACAGCATCTGGTGCTTGAGGATTAAAACTCATTCCCGTGAATCGAACCTAGGACTTTTGACCTTGTTAGTTCCTCTACTGTTATTGTTTTTGGTGTTTAGCTCTGTTAATGAGCATTGATACGTTTTAACATTATTAGTAGTGAGTTTATACTGTTACGAAAAAAAAACACATTTTCGCAACAAATGTGATATAGACAGTGTCGTAGAGAAGCCCCTGTATTTTTTAAAGTGACGACGCCAGTTTATCTGAATACAGACGTCTGAGAGCAGTCTGAGTGTTCACAATATGTCGGAGAAACAGTAGTCAAACTCAATTCAAATGGTTAATACTAAGCGCGCATATTACTTAATTATGTATTTTTTAAATAAATGTTTAGGAGAATTTACATTTAGGTATATAAAAAAATGCAAAATGTACAAAAAAGTAGAAAAGAACAGGTGCATGGTTATATCAGAAATTTTTTTATATTATACGAAACCGTGATTTCTTTTTTTCATAATAATTAATTGCAATGAGAGGCTAACGTTGTTCCAGTGAATAACGTTTTTAGCTCTTTTTAATCTCTTTTAGCTACTTTAGAGAAATTCATAAATTCAGTAATTAAATACCATTATTAAGATACAATAATTAATTATTATTTAAATACCTACCATTATTAAAATAAGTTTGATACAAAAAACGTACCTACAGAACAAAATAAAATTTATTTATAAACTGGGGTTTTTTTTAATAAAAATGGCTTATTTTATATCTAGAACTTTAAAAAAAAAATCGAAATTATATGATGAAATTAGTCCCGAATTTTCATAACGGGCTCTGTTTGAGCTAGTCTCAACATTTTAAAAAATGTTGAGACTAAAAATGTTGACTCAAAAGTTTAAAATTGGTGTATTCATTAGTCAGAAACAAATTTGTCGAAGGCATATCAATATATGTACTATAAAGAAATATTATAGCTTATTCCAAGCCATCTATTGTTGTCAATCGGCGAAACTGATTTTATTAGTCGTGGCTACATTTATACATAGATAAACAATCCAATTAGGTAGAGCCAACTTCGAGAAAGAGGTCAATCGTCGAATCCAGCTCGGATGGGCCGCGTTCGGGAAGCTCCGAGACATCATCTCGTCCAGAATTCCTCAGTGTCTTAAAACAAAAGTTTTCGATCAATGTGTGTTGCCAGTGATGACACATGGTGCTGGAACATGGTCTCCAACACTATTTGTATATAATTCACAAATTACATCAACAAAAGAAAAGATGCTTTTGGCGTAATTGGTCTCCTACTATGCGTGATTTCCTGAGCGCCATTAATTTCCTGGTGCGCTAAGGATGACCAGAAAAGTGGGTCAATTAATAAAAATTTTGAAGTAAAAACTTCTTTAGCGGCGCTGTGCGTTTTTGCGATGAGGAAAAAATGTTAAACTCGCGATCGAAGACCTGATCGAAAATTCGTATGACCAACTCAACTAAGACCCCGGACCCAGATATACTCCCGCCGCGGCGTATATCTGGGTCCGGGGTCTAGTTGAGTTGGCTGGACACAATGTAGTATATATATGGGTGTAGATAAAATACAGTATATGGAGTAATGTCTCCGCAAGGTTGAAGTGAGTATGAGATTTACTTGAATTTTGATTATGTGAAATAGTATCCTCACTCCATTCCCATTACTGTGTTAACTATAAGGAATGTATCTCTTACCAACACTGAGAGGGAACTGTTAGGGCATTTACATAAGTACTAACGCGGGAAATGCGAAAGATTTCTAAGTAAACTTTTCTTTGCAACGAGTATCTACTTGAAAGGAAAGGAAATGTTGTTGGAACGCGTCCGTATGTTATTTTAACTTAAAACAAAATCTTATGCAATATTGTATGAAATATGCGCAATTTATAGATAGGTGTTATTATAATACCTAGGAATTAATTTGTAGATAGTCGATGGGCGAGCAAGAGATGTCAGAGCATATTAGGTACCTTAAAGTTACTGTCAATTCCATAGTTACAGCGGTCTATAGGCGGTAATCCACATATTCTGTAGACATTGTCTGTCTGTTAATTCAGATATCATAACATATCATAGCAGGGCATAGCGTTTAGCAATTATAAAAGTGGACTGTATATAAGTAATTATAAAAGTAATCAAAGGACGAGGAAATGAAGGAAAATCTGTCACCTACCTCTTGGTCCTCCGGCGGCGAAGGTTGCAATGAGCCCGTCACACACAGAGTCCAGAAGCTCCAGCACTGCACCACTCAATTATTACATTCACGAAGCGGGAAGTGTGACCTAATAGACAAACTACAAGCACATTGCCTGATAACATTAGCGGATGAAATAAATTCAAATCTCGCGAGTCGGGATCGGCGGGGCGAGTCTACGCATATTATTGCTGCGATGTTTTTCTTATACTGACTGCGGTTTAATAAAATGGCCGCTTGCGGTAGTGACAGACATATGAATAGGTATGTGGTGGGAGTGAGACAGCACATACCACAGCGAACTACTATTAATTAATTTAAATTGACAATAAATTGGCGTCAACAGCTCCTAAAAAAGAATAAACTTTATTAACCAAAGTTTAGATTTCGCAGTTCTTCCTCCCCTAAAAGTTACAAAACGCATTTAATTCATCTGACGTCATTACCTTTTCGCGATGTCAGAGGGAGAGCGAAACGGAAACGGAATAAAATAAAATATCAACTAGGCGTGAATTCGAAATTTAAAATTTAATTAAGGCGCCGTCGTCCTCCAGTCGGTTTCGCGCGTTAATCTCGTAAAGGCCGGGCACACACGGCCTGACCGCGTACAAAGCAATTTTTAATTGCGTCGCGAGCCTGAAAGGCTACGTTTCTTTGCCAGTTACGATTGATTAAAAAGAAAATACCACGTCCAGCCGTAATGAGAAGTGTTTATTATTTCTAAATTTCAGAGAAAACTTTAAGCAAACCTTGTTTAACAAAACGTAAAAGCTTGTTAAACTTATTAATTAATATTTTTAATGTTAAACAATTAGAAGGCATTTCAATAACACATATTCACGGAATAAATATCTGCTCGGGTACGCATTTATTAAAACACGATGGATCCAGGTTTCAACATAATTTGATCTTCTTCTTCTCTCGGTGCCATCTCCTATTGGAGCTATCACCATGGCTATCCTAAACCTCGAGGCGGCGCGGCGCGGCGGCTCGAAACAGCGATCTAGTACTTCGGCCATACCATTGGCGGAGATTCTTGAGCTATTAATAAGTAGTAATTATATCATTTGATATCATATGATGTGGTCAATAGAAAATAAAAGTTGAGACTGCCAATCTTTAAGATTTCCTCATAAGGCTTTAATTATGGCTTTACACTTACTAGTTACGAGCTTTTATGTGATATGATATAAAGTTATATGTTTGCTTTATAAATCAAACACTCTATTAAACTTTTTTGTTCTAGTGTTTTATTTCTTTAACACAATTATGTAGAAACAAAAAAAAACACATAATTCTTTTTTATGTGAAAGGATTTTTTTAAGCAAATTGGATAGCCATCGTCGCCTCTAAAAGCTGGCAACACCAATCAATTATCCGGAGCATAATAATGCTTACCCTAAGGTGGAGAAGGGGGTGGGGGAGGATAAGGGATTCTGATGAAGAATCGGACCCGGGACCCCTGAGAAACATCTTAACCCACTCGACATGTTAAAGCAAACATCTTAACTACTCGCCCAACGAGTTAATGTCAATTCTTCGTCCCATACGACCTTAATTTAAAAGTTGAAATACTAGAGTGTTATTAGTTTTTAGAGAAAACGCACTCTTAAACACATGAACATGTTAATGTTTGCCGACACCGTGTGACACTGTTTATTTATACTGTAACTACGAGTAATATACCTTACAAATAAAGTTTAAAGGCATTGTATTAGAAAATTTGAGTACTTTCAGAAAATAACAACTATTTGGTATAAGAAATATCTTATTATATATGGATGTTTCTTATTCATATCTGTCTATATGTGTCTGTGCGTACATAAATTTTTTTTAAAAACATAAGTTGAACCACTTTGTATTTATGATACCGAGGTCAAAAAAAATTGTTTTTAAAATTTTTGTGTTTGCGTTTGTGTACTTCGAAACGTTAATCTTCGAAACGAATTAACCGATTTTAATGGGGTTTTTACTGATGTATTGTAGCAAAGTTACGGCTTGTCCCGTAACGTTTAGTGTTTATTTTATTCGAATCGGTTTAAAAAATAAAAAGTCAGGCGCTATAAAGTATACCACGCGTAAGAAGTAGTGGGCTGACTAGTCGATAAATAAATGTCTAAAGAATCTTAATTACATGTACTATGTCTTATTGTAAATAATAGTTAATGAGCATATTGTTGAAAAGAATCTCATTATTTGTATGTAAAATAATTTAATATTAAATAAATTTGTTATTATTATAATAAAATATTATTAATTTGTTTTTTTTAGAAAGTGAAACTTATTTGCCTTTATTTCTAATGTAAAAGTTGCTTTTATAGTACTTGACTACCATAGCCTATTAATACAAGCAATGCCTTAGTACCTTATTTTTTTTAACATTGGGAAATCTTCATGGATACACGACAGCGTAGGGGAGACGCTGCGGTTAATGCCGGACCCCTTATCGGCTAAAACCTTACTCCTATCGACTTTGTAAAGCGCGGTGTGTCGCGGATGTGACATGACATCCGCGACCCCCCACGACTGTTCAGTGCGGGGAGGTCTACCTTCCCTGTCAGAACTTCGGCGTACCCCATTGTGGAGGTTCGGCGGCCACCTCACGACGGACGGTAATCTATAGTACCCTGATGTTGCAAGTGCGCCGTCAATTTTAGTAGGATAAAGAATAAAGTATGAGGAGGTATTAGGGAAATGGGCTCTGGCATCCCGTACTCACTAAATGAGCACACATGCTGTTATTTTACACTGGTCTTCCGTAAGTGTGGTGGTTGCTGCCGCCAGACGGATAAAATTATTTAACAATGACCATATTTTACAATATGGTCAAAGATTCTGTATTTTCACGATGTACGAAGCTAAATAAATAACTTTCCTGTTTACAAACTCAATGTACTGTGTTGTAAAGCGTAAATGCGAGCAAGGCGTATGTAGGTCAAGATTCAACACTCGTGAGCTACGCTTTCAAAACTCAAAGTGTAGTTTTTTTTAACGTAATTAGTTGTACGAACCTTACTACAGCACAAAGATAGCTTTATGAAAAGATTCGACCAATTCGAAAAGAACCATCACGCCCCTCACTCGTCCTCGGCTCGAGTGGATACATAAAATGGTTTTAACTTTTGACGTAGCAACAGCAAGCACTGGGCGTCTGAATGTAGGTTACATTGGTTTCTATAATTTCACATAATTATAACTTTCAGTACTTGTTAATACTGAATGCACCGAGTTCGTATTACTTAGAAAGTCAAATATTTTTAAGTTCTTTTTAAGATTTGTAGTGAGTTATAACTTTATAACTAATGAGCCCAGTGACCACGATTTCTTTGCTTGGAGTTCGAGAAATGCATGTTAAAGGGATATTATCGTTATTTAGATGGATATTATCCCCTCATAAAATGAAACTATATAAATGACAGCTTACAAAAAGCTGATTGTAGAACCATCAAATGTGAAGGTTTTTATATTTTTCTATTCTATGAGATGCCTAGTATTTTTCTGATACAAAGAGGTCATGTTTATTATAGGAACATATATATTTTTTTAATTAACTAGTAGTTGCCCACGACTTCTTCCAAGATGGAAAAATAAAATATATAACGCCTGACGAAATATGCAAAGCAATATGATAATTGACATTTTTATTGCTGCTATACGTTTACCAGGCGTTGAATCTTTATTTTTAAATAGCAGGTGCCCGCGGCTTCGCCCGCATGGAATATATAGCCTTTGTCGGATCTCTAATTGGATGAGTAGTTTAGAAGATTACTTCCTACGTACAAACAAACGAACATACAAACTTTGCCTCTTTATAATATTAGTAGGTATAAATAAAAATTCTTAAGTTATTCGCACCCAAGTGAAGTTACGTGGCTTCACAGGAGAGCACATGATCCCAATCCCTTATCCTTAATCTTATTATGGTCGGCTGACCAGGCCGACCAGGCAGAATACTGAAACAGAAATAATTACTTGTATAAATTGTGAATACAGTTAAGATGTTGATAAACAAATATAAATATATACATTCTGCCATCAAGTAAATTGATCTATACATTTATATAAGTATTTTATACTCACTTAACCATTCCAAGCGTTCACAACTCGTCCGAAATCCGACTAAAAATGTGCCGTTCGTTTATTCAAAGTTCTACACCGAAATTTAATAAAGTGTACAACAACCGCCGCAGCGAACTTTGTTTGTTTGTCTTTCTTCTTGGGCGGTCGGGAGAAGGTGCCTCTGGGTGTTGTTTTAATTCTCCCCAGCGCCATCTGTCGCACGTTGCATTCTATAAACTTGGTCGCGTTGCCGACTTTATAATTTTAGACAGTTTCGTGTAACAGGCTGCTCCGTTAATTCTTTTCCATTTTAGCACCTTTACTAACTGTAAGTTTCATTTTGACTGCACCCGATCCTCATCGCTTTAAAGGGGTAGAAAAAAATGTTAGTTGCAGAGCATAATATCATATTGATTAAAAATAAAAAATAAAAATATTATTTTAGCGCTAAGTACATAATCTTTAACGATTTCTTTACTTAGTATATTTTATTTAATCAAGTGACAAGAAAAAATATAATAATTAATGAAGTTATTATAAAAAATTAATCACCTGTTAATATAACCTTCTATATATATATATATATATATATATATATATATATATATATATATATATATAAAAATGAATCCCCATTTCCCTTGGTCACGGCATCACGCGTGAACGGGTAGACCGATTTTAATTCGGTTTTCACTAATGGAAAGAGGGATAAACGGGGAATACCTATATATATATATATATATAAATTGTAACCCGGGCGAAGCCGGGGGCGGGTCGCTAGTTCTTAATATTTATCATTAATTTCGACTTAACTAGAGCTATGTTCTAAACTGCTAAATCTTACTTCAATCTTATTGAAATCTTATTTTAAATTAATTATTGCATTGTCGTTTCGACAGAAGGCATAACTGCAATTTATTGTCATTCAAATTCTTTATTGAGATAAAAACGGAGAGGTCCACTAACATTTATCTCACAATACATATCGTAGTAGTTAATATGATAAAATAATAATAATAATAATAATAATCAATAATAAGAAAAATATATCCTACATTACAATATTAGTCAATTAAACTATCGGTTTACATGCCTTTGTCCCATTGGTCTATTAAATTTTCACAATATGTCCGAAAAGTTTTAATTACAGTAAACCAATTGTCACAAAAAATATCAATGTCAGGGTTGGTGGTAAGGAGTGCATTGAAATGGCGGCGGGTATTATTATGACTAACTGCCCATTACATCTACCCAGTGAACACCGTCGCTACAGGTGCTGTAAGTGCGATGCTGGACTTATTAGGATAGTAGTAGAATAAGGGATTTGAAAAGAATAGGGCAATGGGTTCTGGCATCCCTTACTCGCTCATCAACACACAACAGCACACATGCTTTTATTTCACGGTGATCTTTTGTAAGGGAATGGTTACTGTCGCCAGACTGACTGCCAAAATGACTACCTACCTATCAAAACCAACTTTCAAAAGTTGCCCTCGCCGGGAATCGAACTTAGAGGACTCGTGAGACAGTTAAGGCAAGCACATTTTAACCAATCGAGTGTTAAGGTTTTAAGGATTATTATTATTAATTACCACTAATTGTTAAGCTGTAATTATCAAAAACTAAATGAGCAACTTTAGACATTTTCTTTGATGTAACTTTAGATACTCATGGATTCTCTTTCTCGTAGAAATTGCATTAGCAACTGGTTGTAATCAATATGACAGAAATGGACGACATCTTCACCACATTATTATAATAACGCTAAGTTTTTATTTTTTTAATTGTAATTTTTTTATATAACAGCCTAAGAGCAGGTGAACGTTATGTTATTTAATATCACGTCTAATCATAAAAAGAAAAAAAAAAATAAGAAAGAACGCCAAACAAAAATGAATGGCACGGGCTATGGCGATGACAATCGAGCATTATTGAGAATACTCAAAATATGTACGCCTGTGTGAAACGGCCTTTTTTTTTGTTTTATTAAAGATGGGTTTGCTCTTGATCAGCATCTATCCATGTTGGATAGATGAGGCCGACGATGGAACCCGACAAGCTCACCCAGAAGATGCCTATTCACTCGAATCTTGAAAACATTAACAGGTGATTAATTTTTATAATAACTTAATTAATTATTGTATTTTTTCTTGTCACTTGATTAAATAAAATATACTAGTAAAGAAATCGTTAAAGATTATGTACTTAGCGCTAAAATAATAAATTGTTTAATTTTTGTACAATATGATATGCTGCAACCTTGAAAAGATTTGGGTTGTATGAGGTCACTCCCTATGTGCCACATTAAAAGGAATGTGAATCCGCGAGGCACAGCTAATCCAATGTGGATGTAATTAATATATACTAATAATTGACGATAAATTGCGAGTATCAAGTGCAAACGTAACAGAGTTATCCCATCGTCATTAAACCCCTGGGTCTCAGTAAAAAGTGGCTGCTCTAAGTAAATTATTGCAGCGACTGTGGCTGTGGCGAGCTACACTAATGACATTAGACCTCCTTGAGTTTGCAAGAAGATAACAATTGAATTATTCTTTACTAGTTAAAAGATTCGCTTGTGCGTGAACTTAAAGCTCTTTTCGAAATTCATTTTTGGTATATTTTCAGTGTTGTGTTTCGGTAAATAAAAAGGATACCAGAGCCATCCTCTTACCCTTCGTGATATCACGCTCAGAAGCGCATTTTTAACTACCATGCCTAGTGTATACAGCATAGAAGTAGGAATAATATAATAGACATTATTCCTATTTCTATGGTATACAAAGAATATTTCTAAGGTATTATTATTATTATTATTATTATTATAAACCACACTAGCAGCTATTCAGCTGATGCGTGTGTATCTAATGGTTTGAAGATTATATTTTCATCATTTTGTCCAGTCTGTTCTTAAAACAATTCACTGATGGCGCCATGACAACACTTTCAGGAAGTCTGTTCCAGACCGTCTCCACTCGGTTAGGTAAAAAGTGCTTCCTATGTATAGGTGAATACATATAAAGTGGACCGTGAGCCTGCCTCCCCAACTTCTTATTAGAGAAAGACAACCATGTCACTGTAAGGTGAAAAAATAAAGGTGGTCTTACTCACAGAAGCACACGTGCTTTTAGTGTTTTTGTAAGGTCTGACGAGCAGCCCAGTTTATGATTGCGGAAAACAGTATGCCCTACTGCTGTGTGAAATTGTAAACTTGAAGTAATTTTATTTTATGTGATTTCCACACGAAAGCTTTTATTGAGAACATAGACCACTTTCAAAATTTGCTACATTTCTACCATATTCCCAAAATTCTACAAAAAATGTGAAGATTACATATAACTATGGAAATTTGCGTTGCGGCTGAGTTCCAACCACGAATGGGGAGTTTTCTAAATGAAATAATAATGAAATAATAAATTCTCACTTATTTCATTTAGAAAACTCCCCATTCTGAGTGGTAAAAATAAAAGAAAAATAGTATATTTTTGTATTGTTTTTATTCAAATATGTAATTAGCGTGTCATTAGGAAAAGAAGATGAACCATATTAAGATTTTGTGGTCATCAACATTGTCAATTAACAATTAATCTTAATTCATAATATTTCATTGCACTATGTATATTGCAATACATTTATTTTATTGTAGCCTTGTAGAGACGTGCTTTCATCTTAAAGTAACTTTTTATAAAATACAGCTAAGCTTGTCTTTGGATGAAAGCGCGTCTCTCTTCTGTTATTTCAAATTTAACACTGTTTAATTTGGACGTGCTCTGTGCACATGTTTTGGGTTGCTGTCTAGTACATCTCTATGAATAATTCTTTCTACAATTAACCTTCAACGACAGCATCCTGTTTTGTGTACCTCATATATAAATAAATAAATAAATAAATAAAATTACTTCACTATTATTTATCATTGTAGTAATATAATTAAAATTTTAGTTCTAGAAAGCAGATAAATTTTCGCGGTTAGGTTAGGTCAGTGGTCCACCTGGACCACTTTGGGAACTAAGGCTCTAGAATGTATTTCTTAAAACGAATTCTTTAAATGTTTAATGACAATATATGCAAATAATGAAAAAGTAATACCTTCTATGTATAGCACAAGTTACTAAAAATACAATACAACTGGCTAGTTAAAGGTTGTGAATTCGCTTATTAGATTTCATTTAAAACTTGATTTAAATTTTTCTAACAAATGGGAGACCTTAACTACTTGCCGTTGTAGATTTTAATCAAATAAACTTCATAAGAGTTAGTTATTTAAGTAAGAGAATTATAGAGTTTTAAAGAAAGTTGTTAAATTTGTGATCCGTGTCTACAAAATGATTTTATCCATTTGTATGTATACTAATATAATAAAGAAGAAGAGTTGTTTTGTTTTAAATTTGGACTTTAAAAGTTCTTTTTGTATTTGATAGCCTAATTCATGAGGAATGTTATAGCTTACCGAGAATTTAGTATACTATGTCATACTATGTTAAGTATTGTATGTACTACTAGTTATTGATAAAATACTATGTTACTCGTTGATAATGTAGCTTTCTATAGGTGAAAGAATTTTTAAAATCGGTCCTCTTTGAGTTTATTCATTACAAACATACATACAAATCTTTTCTCTTTATAATATTAGTATTGATAATTTATGTATAATAATAATAATAATTGTTATATACATTATTTTAAAGATGACAAAAAGAATGGTATCCCGGGTTTCTTTCGGAGTTTTTCCGAAACCCTGGTAAAATATAATAAAATATATAATTGACTCAAAAAAACGATCTTTTTATCTTATTTTTGAGAAATAAATGATTTAATTTGATTTGTGCATGCCTTTGGTGATTTAAATTAATGGGCTGGTGAAACCGCGGCACACAGCTAGTAATTAATAAATTTCATTCTGAAATTCTGTAGGTACTGTTAGTTAAACTTAACTACTATGTAATGATAACTGATGTTGTACTGACTTACGATCTAGAAACAATTTTTTTTAAATAATATCTTTAATACTAAAAATTTCAAGCTGTTTTAGAAGCGTAACTTGAAATTATATAACAATAGTTACTTAATTATAACTTAACATAGTCCTAATGACGTCTGACGACATGATTAACACGAGGTAGGTAAGTGTGTTGTGTCAATCAAATGACGTGGTTAGTCATTGACTAATGCATAGCAATTAGGACAATATTGGGGTGTAATCCGGTTATATAAATCCTTGTGCTACAAGGTTTTACAGCAGCGGTAATAGCATTCTTTTTTTATGATATAATATGGCATGATATAATATGACAACAGTAGCCCACTTAAAGGTAGGTTGGATAGGTATAGATAGGTAGATTCCTCTTAGTCTGAAGGACGTGCCCGCTCTGAAATGCCTTGGTGACATCGACCACCAGCTGTTTCCACTCCATTCTTTCTTCAGCTTTTTTCATAGCCTTCGAAACTGTGAAGCTTGTAACTGCAAAAACTGGATCTGTCCATCGGCTAGGAGACCGTCGACGAGACCTCTTGCCATCAACTCTTCCAACCACCATCAAGTTTTGAAAGTTTTTTGGTTCTCTACGGGCTATGTGTCCAGAGTAATTGAGAACTCTTTGATAGCAGATGGTGGTAGTATTGTCCGACTCGCAAGCTGTTTAAGGATAGAGTCCTCCTGTACTCCTGGCCGTCCATGGAATGCGCAACATCCGTCTCCAGCACCAGATTTCAAAGGCTTTTTGCGTTCCAGAGATCGCATTGTCCAAGGATACCGTACGCGTTTTAATAAAAAAGCAATCTTTGCTCAATTTATTAATTATTCTTAATAAATTGAGCAATTTTGTTTTATTTAACAGATTATCATTTAGGTTCAGATTGTTTAGGTCCCTTTTTTAATTTGTTTGTGGTTTATTTTTTTATTTTTGGGGATTTAAAAAAATGCTGCTATTTAAAAAATGGAAACAATTTTTTCCCTGTCATGAATCATGAACTAGAGAGCTAATACTATATTAATAATATTTTGTTTATGTTCTACAAAAAATAACTATATAAGACACTCCTTTTCCCATAACAATATTTTCCCAATAAACATATTACTTATTGTTTTTTACTTCAAGAATATACACAAATTATTCACTTTAAAATGTCGTTCCTTAAAATGTGAAATGGGATTATATTAGCGATGATATATTTCGTTGGAGAATGAAATCCATTATTTAGTGATATTAAAAGAAACTTCCGTAAAGGAAGTTCTTTTCTTCTCACTTCAATAAAAGTTTTACCTAATCTTATTCTTTTATTATGTAATACAATAATGAAAGAAGAAGATGAAGAAACCATGTGCATTGTACATAAAGAACTGCGTTTAACCCCCAAGAAATATTCAGTTTAAAATAGAAAATTACCGTACATTTCAGACAGCGCAATCCAAGTTAATCCCGACGTACTATATGGTACCCTAAACCGCCGTGTCAGACGACATTAGACCTTAGCGCAACTTGGATTATTCAGATAAAGTTAACGGATAGTTTGAATTTCATTGTTTGGTGTTCTTCGAACGAAATTTCTTTAATTATATTTTTCAAAAAAAATGCCTTAAAAATATCTCCTCTTAGTTAGTAGCAAACGTAGCCTCTATTCAAAGGCTTAGTAAGTTAAAAGACAAGCATTTACACTGGTATTATTAGTGTAACGAAGTTAGATACTTCCCCTCAGATTATCCCATGATAATGAGGCGATGTCCACTCCGTTTTCATTACTCTAACGACTAGTTTTCTCCGCTTAATGGCCCATAAACATCTCCGCAAATAGAGTAGGAAGGCACTGAGTTCAACGCAATATACTTCAGACTTCATAATGATTCAGCGTGCGCCTTACTGGATATGCCTCTAGGGACTCGCTTTAAATTTTGTATTAGGGTGTTATAAAAACTTGTAATATCAAACAAATTATATTATATTTAAATACTGATAGAGAATCGGTAACAGAATCCAGACTAAACTACTATTGCTTAGTACAAAAGATGTCTGAAAATTAATTTTGGATAGTAAATACGGCTTCTCTTAATAATCATGTTTCAAAAGATATTGTATCTTTAAAATATGTTAGAGGGATGGACCACAAACAAATATTTGTCCTCATTGGTCCTCTGTCAAAGACTCGTCCAGTTTCTTTACAATGACGTCGAAAACCATAACGTAAGTTTTGTGGGATAATCTTGTGAGTAAATTTTACGCCTCCTTGATTACTGTGCCATGCTATTATGTCGCGAGGGACACATGAAAATATTATAGTTAAGTTACTGCTGATATAATTTTCTAATAACATTGAAATACCCTTCATGTCTAATAAAATTAGGTACATTTGACACACCTTAGTCGAATCCAATACACCTACTGTTACAAGTATGAAATATCAGAATAATTGATAAATTAATTTGGTTTATAAAACAAATTTCATGAGCCCTTTCTAAAATGATTTTAATAACTTTTAATATTCTTTTATTACTATCTTTTACAGCGATATCTTATTTTCTATGTTATATTCTTAATTTTTTTTTTGTATAGTAAAAGGCGTCCATTTGTTACCAGCACAAGCAATATAAATGAGTGTTCCTATCATCGTTATCTATTCCCTAGAACATGGGTGCTCAACCCCAGGCCCGCGGGCCACACTGTGGCCCCCGAAAAATTTTTAAATGGCCCGCGCAGGTAAGTTTTGAAATACCCACCAAATCGAAAAATCCCGCCAAATTGTCTGCGGCGAAGGAACGTAGTACTCTACGCGGGCGGCGGCCCCGCCCGCGTTACGATACAGTCTCATTTTCGAGAAACAATTGAGTGTTAGGTATAGTTTAACTGACTGTTGAAAGTGAAGTTTTTTAATTTGTGTTTTTGTTAATGAGTAACCATGTTGATAGCAATGGTCATCCTAGGGCCTAGGATGACCATTGCTGGACCTAGGCGTACTCCACAACTTTTCAGTAGAACCGTCAGAAGCGTGAGCCTTATTAGGTCGTCAGTTCACTTTGCGGGTGGACGTCCTACGGTCAGTGGCCTGCACCCGAGTACCTTCCGGCCCCAGCGACCGTCGGCTTTTCGTACTATGTGTCCCAAGGCCACTTACTAATCAGGCGGGCTATATCGGTGACCTTCGTTTGTCTACAAATAATTTCATTCCTGATTCGATCTCGCAGAGTAACCCGTAACATAGTCCTCTCCGTAGCTCGTGGAGCGACGTTGGACGAATTAGTACATCTACTAAAAAGTGAATGCGACTGTACTCGCATAGAAACAATAACCACGTCCGAAAGGACGTAAGTTCGATGCTGAACTGGTGGGATTAACGGTAGGGACTACAAGAGAAGACTAAACATAACATGTTTTGTTGTTTCACCGAGGTCTTCTGCGAGGTGTTTGTAATGTAGTAAATGCTTCCTTGGCGTTTATATCGAAACAACATCTTAAACTACTAGTTACAGCAAATTGGAGAAGACCGCTCGAGGTTAAACAGCCTACAGTAATAATAAACTTCATGAAACTAAGTTTAAGTACAAAATAGCAACTAGTCCGTTGCTAATGGTCTATTAACGGGATCCAATGGCGCAGCGGCGGCGGTGAATTGCACTCGCTGATCCCTGTTCTAATCCCGGGTCGGGCGGTGCGACCGTTAAGATGGGTAATGCGTGTAGGACACGTAAGAGTTATGGCCTACCAAATATTTACATGAATTTTTTAAACAGGGAGTCCTTATTTTAAACAATATGCTAATGGCAGCCCAAAAATGTATTATATTGAATAAATATGGTCTTCTAGATCTGGGTATTTATGAGAAAGGATGGCAGACAACCTGACAGTATTTTTATATTTAAGTTCCCAGGTTTTTTTTATTATGTTAAGATCGGCAGATAGGCTGACGATCCACTTGATGGTATCCGTTGCCTATAACACAAGCAACGTCAAAGCTGCTGCAATGCACTGCCAACTACAGTAGGATTAAGGATAAGAGATTAGGAGGGAATAGGGAAAATGGGCTCTGGACTCTCACCGAAACACAACAGCACGCGTGCTGTTTTTTCACGGTGGTCTTCTGTAAGGCGGTGGTTATTGCCGCCAGACGGGCTGCCCAAATGATTGCGAAACCCAGTGTGCCCTGCCAGTACCTTCCAAATCCAGACCAGAGTCAGATCAGAAAAGTGTGTCGTCTTTGAATTTGAAAAGGTAAAGTTTCTTTTTTAATTTGTTGTCTTTTTAATAGAACAAAACGTAATTTGATCAATGTTTAAGTTAGATGTGAACCATATATTTTAAGTAAAACGCCTAATGAAGACTTGCGCGATGGGCAGGTGGTTAATAATTTATTACACATCCATAAAGTTAAACTTAGCTTGCCATAAGATCGAATCGTGTGAACAGAGCAACTTGTGAATTCCAGTAGACAGCAGTTAAACAAACGCTGAACGTTTGGCGTCGCATTTGCGAAATGCAGTTTCGTAACCAATAAGTGTGAGACTTGAATCTATTCCAAATAGTGTGCAGTCGATACCCAATATATCAGAGGTGCGGAACCATGTGGAATTCTAAATATGGCCGGTTTCTTCATAATACGTCGGCTTCATTTGTCACGCGCCGTCTGCCAACTGTGCGCAGTAGTGTTAATAACCTGGCCCCGTGGCACCGTTCCAGCTTTTCGGTTTTGGGGTGCAGCGTAAGTTGCAGGACATTCACTATCTTATCACGAAACAAATAGGGGATCGGACAGTAATCAGATTAAAATTTAAAATGTACTTAGAAAGAAAATATATAATTTTTTACGATTATTTATCGAATAATAATTTAAAATAATTCATTTAAATATTTTTAAATGAAGAAATAAAATTTTATCATTTACAATATTTTTTAATCTATACTGAAACACCAATCACAGTGCGTGACGTCATTTGTGGACAATCATTGTCTTATGCCAATGCTGTTTTGTTATGATATGACCACAAATGACGTTACGCGCTCTCAGATGAACTATCGTGGCGTTTTGGCGGCATTTTCAAACAAACAATATTAAAACATGATTTTGAGTACCTAAAAGGCTATAAATAAATAAAATAGCATTTTTTATGGGAATAAATATCCATGAAGATTAATTTAAAACACTTTCTGAAAATTTGTCCGATCCCCTATTATATAACCATTTACTTTAAGTACGCCGACGTGTAATTAAAATAGTCACATTGTTATCATTGGATGCATATAGCGCCATCTCACAAAATTTTGAGGTAGTAGTTGATTATCATGTATCGGCAACAATATAAGCAAAAATAGTTATATAAAAACAGTTTTTTGTATAAAATAGTAAAACCTTATCTAAATTGTTAGAGCTATTTCCTATATATAAATATGTATAGGGTATTTGATATTTATTTATTTAAAACTACATGAAAATTTCACAAGTATTTATATGAATCCTCAAAACACAATTTTTTTTTATATTAAGATAGGCAGACAGGCTGACGGTCCACTTGATGGTAAGTGGCTACCGTCGCCTATAACACAAGCAACGCCAAAGCTGCTGCCGACAATACTATTAAATTAATATACTATAAATTCGGTAAGCTATTTCTACGTGAAACAAACTAAGAAACCTCCGTAGTTGTTCCCTTCGAATTTTAGTTAATTGATATTAAATAATAGTAAAAGACATTGTAATAAAAAAAAATCCTTGCATTTTTATCAGCAAAAGAGTGTAAACAAATTATGTACATACCTAATGTGCTCTTGATAAATGATTTAAATTTAATTTATATATAGTTGCTGTGCATCGTTTGATAACTTACTGTAGGTAGTACCTAACGTATACAATGCTTTTAAAAGAATTGCTTATTTTATGGAGCCTCAAAATCAGAACGAGTTTATTTTTATATCTCAAGTTGTGGACGTCACTATGTTTCTTATATTTGGCAATATTCTTTAGAGTTTTACAGTTAAAATACAGTTAGAATAATAGTAGAATGTAGGTTTTCTCGGCCGGTATCCATATGAGTTGTGGAAGAATTTCCAACAGACCTGGGCCATCATCCCGGAAACCCACAACTCATACAGTTAGTATGTTATTATTATTTTGCAGGTCCATTACATGTGCGCTCCGATCCGCTCGCTTGAAGAAGCCCATATCGTAGGTTACAAAAATAGATTTTGTTTACAAAAATAGACTTAGTATAAATGGGAGAAAATCATTTTAAAATCGCTATTTCTTATGCGTTACGTCTGCTAACGTCTCGTTAAGGTGAAGCGCATGTGATGAGAGGCCTCTATACTGTAGGCTATATTATGAATATAACGAGCACCGTCGGATAATAACAATTTAGAGCAGACCACAGGTTCAATTGAAAGAATATCTGACCGAGAGAAACCGAGACAGCGGCCTAACCGAGAAGCAACCCCGGTTGAAAATTTTGTCAAACGCTTTGATCATTTTCAAAATGTGGAGGATGATAAAAGTATTTTCTATCATTAGACAACAAAAGTTGTTGAAATTAATCAGAGCCCGCCTCTAACCAGGAGTAAAGTTGGCGCAATAAAAACAAGAAGTAACTTTATAACTGGTTCGAGGGTTGAGAGAAAACCTAGTTAGCGAGTTAACTACTCGTTACGATTTAGCTTTTTCAGATTTTACAGATGCTCTCGTCTCAACTTATGCCAATTACATTGCACGTTTTTTTATTATTTTAAGGATGGCAAGTAGACTGGTGATAAAACCGATGTTGGAGGCAGCTGCCAGGACGACTATTTACGTAATCCTTGTGCACACAACAGCCATTGTAATTTTGACTTCCGTAAACGGGTGCTTAGTGGGATTACAAGAGGTGAAACGAAATCTGTCCTTCCCGTCTATTTTATTTCTGTATCACAGTGTTAAGGTGAGCTTTATATAGTTTCTAGGGATTGTATTCAGCAGGTAGACGTTAATAATCATAGCTGCTTCTGTAATCTAAATTTATCCATTGAAGATAAACGCTATTATTTTTTATTTATTATTGTTACTATCGTGATACATAATTTATTATTACAAGATTATAAGAGAATATCGAACGACACGAAGCCTCGTCAAAATAGAAAAGATTGAAAAATTAAAACGCTTTTATTATCAATAAAATTGTTTGTATTTACAATATTTATATTCACATATTTATTTATTTTCTTAATTTTAAATTTTTTACAATATAAATATTAAAAAACAAACAATATATATCATAAAAAACTTAAAACTAGGATTCCGCAGATAGCGGGGCAGGGCCCAAGCTACCGGTGGTTAGGGCTGCAGAGTGAGGAACCTCCTGATAATTCGTGCCGTGTCAAGAAGTACCGCCTTCTGTATTTGTCCCTTGATCCAGCCATCTAGTGAGAGCCTCTTGAGATGTTGGTCGAGGCTCTTCGCTATAAGACCGTTCGCCGAGACGACTATCGGGACGATAATTGTCGAATCGACGTCCCACATGGCGGTCACCTCGTGAGCCAAGTCAATGTATTTGGTAAGCTTTTCTTTTTCGGCTTTCACGAGGTTTTCGTCATGAGGGACAGCGATGTCAACAAGTATCGCCCGGCGTTGGGATCGGTCAATAACCACGATGTCAGGCTTATTGGCGACAATAGTCCTGTCCGTGATTATTGACCGATCCCAGTAGACCGTGGCATGACCATTTGCGAGCACTGACGCAGGTACATATTGATAGTATGGTACCACAGATTCAACAAGGTGGTATCGAAGAGCAAGTTGTTGGTGAATAATCCTGGCTACTTGATTAGAGCCAATATTTATATTATTATTAGAGTATATTTATTATATATGATGTATTATTCGTTATTGTACAATATATTATTTCTTAATATAATATTTAATATTTAAAGCCGTGACCTACAGTAAAATATTAATTTGAATTTTATGTTATTTTGATTAATTGAATTTTTTAATTTAATGTCTAATACGTTGACCAGAATTGGTATTAAATGACACCCTGGTGCCATAGGAGCTTTTATAACAGTAGTGGTACCGCTATCCTAATCATTAACAGCTGAGAGACGTCCACTGTTGAAGATAAACCTCTCCAATAGATGAATTAGTCGCAACCCACATTATGTTCCACTTAGCATAGGGCTACTATATAGGTATTGTTCGTTGTAGGCTATTGTATATGTAAAGTAAGTCATCGTAAAAGCTTAATCTTAACCCTATTTCTTTCATACACTTTTTATTGATGATCGAGATCTACTTATTGTTATTGATCAGTTCAATACATAGAATTTAAAACTGTTTTGTTATTCCTACATCTATGCCCCAATACGACTTTTATCTTATTGGAAATCTGTTTGTCCGTCACGAAGTTACATTAAAAAATCATTACATTGTCTAAATAATATTTAATATAAATTTAATGGGATAGAGAAAAGAGCCAATACGGACGTTACTTACAACTTAACCACTTTACAGAATCAGCATTTTGCGCTCGTAAAAGCTTATGCTGATGATTAACCATTTTATTGATTTATACAGGGTTACCGGTTAAGTCGACCTGAATGCTTTAGGGGATTGTAGTTTCCATCATTACTGACTGATTTGACTATGTGACACCATACCTCAAACCTAAACGTTCTTGAGTTATTGGACTTTTATTTTTTTTTATAAAAAGTTCCGATTTTTTTGTCTATTATTTTCCATTTCTTTGAATAATGCTTCTAATTTATTTCCTTAAGGGTTTTTGTGTAGATAAGTTTATAGTAATAATTACCAAAATTGTAGGTAACTGTACAAACTAGGTCAAAGTATAATAAATGGTTGATAGTTGAATGAAGAAATAAATTTTTACAAGGTACTTTCTTCTTTAAGGTATACTTAAAAAGTTATGTTGCAGATGTGCTTAAAATATCTACGTTTAGGTTAATAATCTGGAGTTTTCCCAGAATTCATAGAAAAAAAACTTAGTTGTTGCTCGAGAACTCGCAGTGGAAAGTGTAGTCTAATGTGAATACTGCGGGCTTATACCCAATACCCTATCACTACACGCTGGTTATCAAAGAAGGATATCCATTTAAGGAGGTTTTTTTAATTACGTACACATTGATTTTAGTGATTTTAATATTTAGTGATTTTAAAGGTGATTTTAATATTGAAATCGATACATTATTTTATAAACAAGATTGTGGGGTTGACAGTTATTATTCCTTATTATATATTCTAAGATGTTTTATTGAAAATAATTTTATCAAGCAAAGTAGGTTTAAGCTGATCATACCAAGTTATCACCATTTAATCTATTTGATATCAGTTGTTTACGTCAATCTTTCGCAATTTTATGTCTTTTCAAATAATGTATAACTACCCTTTTTCCAGTAGTCTTGCCGAGTAGTCTTATCAGTTGAACTACTGGGAATTTCCTTCCCAATAGACTTACTAGTAAGACCATTGGGAACTTTGTACCCAGTAGACTTACCGGAAACTACCAATAGTATGTTACCAATACCAATACCAATACTCTAATTGATAGACAACCTACATAGTGAACTTGAATCTATTACCCAAGATAAAATATTTGCTTAAGATTATCTTCTCACATAATTATCAAATCACAAATGAATAGGTAATAAATAATACTTGTATTTTTTTTTTCAATTCTGTTAAATGTGTGATATAAATGTAATAAAAGGGGACGAGGTGAGGTACTATTGTTGAATAGTTACCAATTAATTAATTAATTAATTAATTAATTAACCCTCTATTCCAGATAAGAGAAAGTACATTACACTGATTTCAAGAATTACACATAATGCTTAACGACCTAGCTTTAGAAATTGAAAAAGTAGGCCTCAAAATGAATTTTGATAAAACAAAATTAATGACAAACGACACACCTGTGGCCATCACAATGGGACATACCAACATTGAATATGTGGTATAATATAATAACATCTAACAATAATAACATCTACAAAGCTCCACGATAAGGAAATTGAACAAAGGAATACAAAGATTGAACAAAAGATAACGGATGGAAAAGGTACTGGCAACTTAAGGAAATAATGAAAAATAAACATTTACACTTTAAAGTAAAAAGTGAGACTTTTGATACTTGCATCTTAATAGTGTTAACCTATGGTTGTAAAACATGGGCACTAACGAAGAAACAGGCCAATAAACTTCAATCCTGCCAAAGAGCAATGGAAAGAAACTTGGCGGGAATATAAAAAGCGGAAAAGAGGAAGAACCAGGAAAAAAGACAAAAAAAAAGTTACCAATACTATAAATTAAATACTTATAAAGATGCACGCATTATATGGCGATGTGCTCTATATGGTTCTGTTACTATTAATAATAAAGTTGTGGTAAAAAGTACATCACATTTAGTAACGTGTTCTCTTGATCATGGCCAAAACGAAATAGACTTAAAACTTACGTACCTTACTTAAAAGTACAATAAATAGTCATATTAAAAAAAATCAACTCGTTTAAAAACTAAACGAGCTCTATTTTTTTTATAATATCGTCAAATTAGTCGTAATTTTGGCAGTATCTCACAAAGAGCTGTATAAAAGTTTATCCCTCATATTTTGGGGGCCAACTGACTAGCATGAATATGTATAGGCAAAGTTTTCGCACACCTGGAGCCCGGAGCCGGGCCGGAAATAACGAATCATTCTTGACGTCCACGTTTAAATATTAACGTGCGCTTTCTTTTTAATTATTTTTTCACGTTTTAAATTAAAATTAATTAATATACTCAAATTTTGTTTTACAATTGTTTTTATTGAAGCATGAGGGTGACCAAAGACCAAAGTGATCAATATCTCCATTATAAATTTAGGCGATTGAATTATAAAGAAAAAGCTTTTTTTTATGTAAAGTTTGTCAGACATGCTTAAGTCCTTGAAATGATTGAATTGGAAAGTCCATTTGTTTATATGTGGCTAACGTCTCCTAAAAACACAATCCACAGGAGTTGCAAATGGGATACCACCTTATGTTTTTATAACATGTTCCAGAGCTACCTTCCAGTATAATAAAAATTATAATTCATTTATTCCATAATATATTATTTGCATAATATAAATTTTTTCAGGTTAATATTATAAAATTAAAAAATCTAATTTACATGTATTAGTCCCCTTTAAGATTCAAGTCAATTAATTATTTATTTGCTTCATTTTATATACCTAGTCGTATTTTTTGAGTAGGCTTTCCACATATAATCATTTCGAAGTCATACATAGGCGCCGACCAAAAATAATATTTGCTTCAGGACTTTTTTTTATGTTATGTCGACAGACAGGCTAACGGTCCACTTGATGGTAGGTGGCTACCGTCGCCTATAACATAAGCAATGCTACAGTGCGCTGCCGACTACAGTAGGATTGGATAAGGGATTAGGAGGGGATAAGGAAATGGGCATCCCTTACTCACTCACCGAAACACAACAGCACGTATATGCTGATATTTCACGGTGGTCTTCTGTAAGGGGGTGGTCACTGCCGCCAGGCGGGCTGCCCAAATGACTGCGAAACGCAGTGTGCCCTACCACTACTTTTCAAATCCAGATCAGAGTCATTTTTTGAAAATTAGGTACATTAAAATTTCCAAAGTTGACCCCGCCGGGAATCGAACCCGGGGCCCCTGATATTTAGGCAAGCATCCTTGCCACTCCTCCAACGGGCCGTCAATGTGCGGGGGAATGTATAAAGAATTAGTTCACCGACCCTGAGTTGCTTCGTGGTGATTCTTTACCCAGACTCCTTAGCGCTTCATCAAGGAATCCAGCCTCCGATTCCACCTGCCACACTTTGAATCACAATCACACGCTCAACCCACTCAAAGTTCAGTAAACGGGTCTAATACATACATTGGCGTTCAAATAGCAGATAACCGACACACGCCACAACGAGCGTTTTATATTGCCCAATCGCTACTTAGTAGCTCTCTAAGTAGCAATTTTCAAAATAAGAATATGTATTCATTACGTAAGTAATCTTTAAAAATTAAATCATAGTTACGTAAAATTACACTGTCGATAAAAATGTATAATAGTTTATATTTTTATATTACTAAATTTATTATTGATTACTGTAGAATTTCCTTTTTTTCGCGCCTTTTCTCTCAATAGAAGCAGTGCATTATGTATAAATAAGTAATTTTATATATATATATATGTGTGTGTGTGTGTGTGTGTGTGTGTGTGTGTGTGTGTGTGTGTGTATGTATGTATATGGGTATGTATATAGTAATTTATAAAGTAAGTTTGTATGGTGTCCAATGAGTCACATACGGTGCTGGCTGAAAATGAGCGCTGTAGGTGTTTGTCAGCACCTCAGCACAATGCTGAGCCAGGATCCGATTCGCTGCCGCGAGGACACACACACGTTTTTTTTTTATTATTATTAATTTCTTCCCTGTTCTGTACATAATGTGTCTTTCGTGCAGTGAATAAAAGTCTTTCTTTCTTTCTTTCTATATTTATTAAGTAAAATTGATAAAAAATACTATCCACATACGGACAATATCGCAATAAATATCATTGATCTGCAATAAAATAGTACTTCCATCAAAGGGATTTTCACAAAAATAAATCTTACTCGCTAATGGATTTTTATCTCCCCTAGCAAGTAGAAACCACTTCTTACGCAATTTTTTGTCGTTTGACACTTTTATACGTATAAACTACGAGTAAGAAAAGTTAAATAGTTTGTGTGGTACGTGTTTTAATATATTTATTTGAACACATAGGCACTCCATAATATTATATACTTGTAGAAATCTTTATTCATAAAATACTAAGTTAAGAAAAACTATAAATATTAAAAAAGGTCATGGTAGGCGCCATCTGTTAAATCAGAAAGAAATTATGTACATGTGTTGTACACATCCGCCGCGTAGCCTTAATGGAGCTAGTAGTAACATGTGTATTAAAACAATATCGTCAAATTTTATATTTTCAGTTTTTTTCAGTTTGCTCGTGTGGCACCCAAATATCGAGTTGTTGTGTACCCAGACTACCCAGCTTTTTTCAAATGGTTCTGTTTTGTGGTCAATTCCCAGTTTTTCAGCTATGTCGCAACTACTGATATGCCGATCTTGCTCCACTTTTTCAAAAATGGCGTCCATTTTATCCATAACAGGCGGCCAGAGCGAATTGTATCTTTGACATCAAAATTTCTTGATTGAAAACTTTGTGCTACTCTTACTGACACTGCATTAGGTCCATAAACGTCACGATTTTTTTTCGCGGCTTGCGTTCCATTTTTTCCTTTTTTCTAATAAAATTTTAAAATGTTTCGAATTTCTTCATTAGATTCACTCAATTTGGCAGAAAGAAAAACAAACGAAAAATAGCTGGAAACAACATTTTATTAATTTGTTTCTTTTTTTTAAATGTAACCTTTTTAATGACATCAAAACCAGCCAGATGCAAATAGTACAGCCAAAGAGATTTAATTACAAGTTTATACATACTATACGCGAAAAGACTTTTTCCCTGACCTAATAAATGAATAGTCAAAATGAATTAAGTTCCATAAATGTATCAAAAGGAATGTGTACAAAAATCAAAATGAAGTCTATTTTAATTACATTTAAATGAATGAATTCTCTATTGAAGCCCATCGAAATAATTGGTGTATCATTATTTTTGCATCTGTTATGTATCAGACATGGCGTTGTATACCATTTTTTTTAAATGATTTACTTACTCTAAGTATTTACAGGGCATACTGCGTTTGGCAGGTGTTTAAGGTTGCGCGTCTCAACGATCCCTTTAGTAATAGACGGAGCGAGGAAACACCGTGGTTTTTTAGTGAGTAGAAATTCCACATATGGGATCATTTATGAGATCCCATGGGTAGGAGATCGGTGAGGGTCTGGTTTCAGATTTTCCCATGTTAAAAAAGGCTACACTGCGTTTCGAAGTCATTTAGGCATCCCGTCTGGCGGCAGTAATCACCCCCTTCGTGAAATAACAGCACGTGTGCTGTTGCGTTTCGGAGAGCGAGTAAGGGATGTCAGAGCCCATTGCCCCTTTACTGTCCCTTTACTTTACCACTTTATCACTTTATCCTTAATCCTGCTATGTCCCGCAGCGCACTTGGAGCATCTGTGGAGTTACTTGTGTCATAGACCGTCAGCCTGTCTGACAACCTTAACATATAAAAGGACTATCCTATACGCGAGAAAATATTCATCGAAATCTGTCAATCCATTCTAGACATACTCGTATCCATAGAATACCTTTTTTTTCGTGAATATTTCAAATGTTTTAATAGTTATTCTGCTATTCGGGGCGAGGACAAATTCAAAAAATCAAAGATTATAAAAACCAGTCCAGCCGTTTTCCAGTTATAAACGAACAAACGAACTACTAAACTAAATAATAAAGATATAGTAAAAAGTGTTAATGAACGTTTATTTTCCTAAATTATTGTTAATATTGACTCTATACATGTTAGAGAAAGAATTGGGTTATGTAAACAAAAAATAAACAAAATAATGCTTACCAAGACCAAGATTTATTTGTGGCAACGTATCGGGCGATCTCAATTTGTTTCCTCGTTCCCTCTACACCCTCATGTTTCAGATAACGAAACCTTGCACTGATATGAAGGGATTTGCTTTTTTTCATTTATAAATACATATATTTGTTAAAAACTTTTTTTTTTCATTAAAGATGGGTTTGCTTTTGGCCAGCATCTATCCGTGTAGGAAAGATGAGGCCAAGGATGGAGCGAGCTCACACAGACGATGCCTATTCACTCGAACCTCGAAAAGATTTGGGTTGTATAGCTCGGAAATACAGACGCCGGCAGGGAGTTCCAATCCTTAGCAGTGCGCATTACAAAATATGTTTTAAAGCCCTTGGTCCGAATTAGAGGGATTTCGACAAGGTGAGGATGGTAACCAGCCGTACGCCTGCATGTCCGATAGAAGAAAGGGGAAGGCGGTATGATCTCATGCAGCTCCCGAGCACACTCTCCGAAGTACATCTTAAGAATACACACAGACAAGCAATTTTGTGTCTATGTGTCAGGCTCTGAAGCTTAGTTCTTATTAGTGTACCGTCGCCAATGAGCCTCCTAGCGAGCGATTGCTTTAAAAGAAAAAAAATTAAAAGATAACTGAATATCTATTACTTATTTGTAAACACTGATTTCGTTAAGGTAAATTACAAAAAAAAAACACAATATGAAAAAAGAATATTTTAAAGGTAAAAACCATGCGGAAGTCATTCAACAAATTACAGTGATTACTGCATTTAAGTATATTTTATGATAAGTGTAATCAGGAAAGGTGACGGTCTACTTAATGTTAAGAGACTATAGTCTCTTATAAACATAAAGTAATCACTGGGGTCTGTTGCTTATGTGTGGTAGGGCACAGTAGGGCACAGCGATTATTAAGCCATAAATTAAGCAGCCCGTCTAACAGCAAACCACCCTGAGAAGACCACCGTCTCATAACAGCATGTGTGCTGTTGAGTTTCGGTGAGTGAATGAGGGATGCCAAAGCCCATTCCCCTATCCCTTCCTCCCTTGTCTTTAATCCTAATAAGGTCTGGCGCGCACTTGCAGCATGTGGCGTTGCATGTGTTAAAGCCAGCTACTATCAAATAGACCGTCAGCCTGTCTGACAAACTTTATATTAAAAATTGGGGGGATTATAGTTCGCTGCAGATAGTATAAAAATATGGGATTGGGTACTGATAGCCCGCACCTGTGGCGTTGGATGTGTTAAAGGCGACGGTAGTCAGCTACTATCAAATGGACCGTCATCCTGTCTGACAATCTTTACATAAAAAATTGCGGGGATTGTAGTTCGCTGCAGATAGTATAAAAATATGGGACGTAGGGTACTGATACACCTTACAGTCTTATTCACAGTTTTTTTGCAAAGCTTTGTATACTGTCATCAAACGGGCTGTAATTAATTACAATTATTTATATCTAAACTTATATAAATAACTTATATTTTTAACTTATATTTAAATATTATTTGTAAGGTTTAAGCTTTCTTTCTGTGAAATTTGAACCGGTTCGTGACAAGGCGACAGAAAGACAAACAGATGTAGAATAGGGGATCGGACAGTAATCAGATTAAAATCTAAAATGTACTTAGAAAGAAAATATATAATTTTTTACGATTATTTATCGAATAATAATTTAATATAATTCATTTAATATTTTTAAATGAAGAAATAAAATTTTATTATTTACAATATTTTTAATCTATACTGAAACACCAATCACAATGCGTGACGTCATTTGTGGGCAATCATTGTCTTATGCCGATGCAGCTGTTTTGTTATGATATGACCACAAATGACGTTCCGCGCTCTCAGATGAACTATCGTGGCGTTTTGGCGACATTGTCAAACAAACAATATTAAAACATGATTTTGAGTACCTAAAAGGCTATAAATAAATAAAATAGTATTTTTATGGCAATAAATATCCACGAAGATTAATTTAAAACACTTTCTGAAAATTTGTCCGATCCCCTATTGCATTCGTATTAATAATTTAGTACAAAAGTATGAAGATTTCCTAAACTGACGTCATACATTACTTCAGGAAATTACATTTCACAATATACGTTAGAATCATACGTTGCTATGATTTCTAATCCTAAACGTCTCCACCCATTACTAAATACATTCATTTTCATTTCATGATTTATCACATCAATTTATGAACAAAAAGTATCCGAAAACAATTCTATCCTTCGCAGTTAATTTAAACTTACAGTATTTAAGATAAGATTCAAAATAGAAAAGAAATTTTAAGTTGATGCGACGTTTGGTCTCGAATAAGAAGTAAACGTCATCTGTCGTGATCAATAAATGTTTCAGTTCGTTTCTTTTTTTCCAAAAAGACTTAGATGCGCATGAGTTTATAATTTGATCGTTTAAAAACTTGTTTGGAATCGTGTTTGATTGAATGAATTATGGCGTTCAAACCAACAAAAAGATTTATAGCTGTCTTAATTAATTAGTTTGTTTTAAAATTGTGCTTGGAGTGATAAAGAATAAATTAAATGGCAATATTTACTGGTATGTCTTTTAATATTCTATATTTTCAATCTGAGTTTCGGAATTTTGTGCAACATTTTTCTTTCCTGATAAAGTTCTATTGCTATCCTTAGAAGGTTCTGCCTCCTAGAATCAGCAATGTTAACCTCAACTCTTTTAAGTTTTCCCGAAAAATGAGGAAAATTGCGGAAAATAAAGAATATCCTTTTCTTCAGGTTTTCTCTTCAAGAGTGATTGATTATTCAGCTAGTTAGTTTCCAGTGAAAATTATAATGTCTACAGTTTCAAAGAAACGTCACTTATTTACAAAAACATATTAGGTTTTACCAGCTGAGCCCGCAACTTCGTACGCGTGGTATTCGGTATAGCGCCTAACTTTTTTATTTGTAAACCGATTGGAATGAAACAAACACTGAATGTTACGGGAAGTTTCCTACAATTCATTGGTGAAAACCGCACTTAAATCGGTTAAGCCGTTTCTGAGATTAGCGTGCACAAACGTACAGACAAACATACCAAAATTCTGAAAACTATCTTTTGTCCTCGGTAATATATATACAACGTGTACAAATTATTATTTATGATTTTATTACATTTACAGATAAATAACTGCATATCTATGTATGCAGATATCTAACTTGAAAAACTAATTTTATTAATAAAATAATGTTTTTATCAGTGTTCCATAGAAGATAAAGTTTAATTTTGTTTAAATTCAAGTCACTTGCGCAGTTAGCAAAAGAAAAGGACATGTACGGACCTTAAAATAAATTAATTGTATATTGAAATACTTTTTACAGCAAGCGGAGATCCCGAGGGAACAATGATGTCGGTTCAATCAAAAGAAACACGTAAATAGGCTTTTGTACTGCATCGATAATAATCAATGTCCGCGGGCGCTACTGTTCTGTCATTAGTCAAACGCACATGCTTGTGCGCAACTTTAAGGTCTGTGGTATACTAGGTTCTGAAGGGGAACGTTTTTGTCTTGCCATAAATCTTTGTTAGCCATTATAAAAATAGTTCAAATTTCTATTAATTTTTCAGCAAGTAATTATTTCAAAACGAATGAAGAGATAATAATCTCTTAATTGTACATTTACAGGGACTGCGTTACCAAGTCAGAAATGGCAGTTACTGTCTCCTTAGAGGTGGCCAGCGTGAAATTACAAAATGTGCTGTTGTTTCGTTGAGGGAGTAACCGATGCCAGACCCCATTTTACTATCCTATCCTAATCTCCTTACCCTTTAACGAACTAATGTCGGCAGTGCAGTGGTGGAATCTTTAGCGCTTCAACGAATCTCCCTTCTGAGGTGTTTCCACCTGACAACAATCGAAGCAGGACCCCTAGTATCCACATGGTGTTGGTTGTGTTTTTAGGAGAGGATGCGCCGATAGCCACCTACTATCAAGCAGACCGTTAACCTGTCTGCCACCTCTTATAATGATATAAAAAATGTATGGCGTTGCTTGCGTTAAAAGTCTTTAATACGTAAAAAACAGTAAGTGTTTAAGTTTTTAAATAAATTTATTAGAACGTTACGTTATGTTTTTCCATTGTGTTACAAAGTTCTCATGTTACAATTCTACCAATTGTGGATATATATTAAATATTTATTAAAAAAAAAAAACATTTTTTTATACGTAAACTCGGTGTACCAGCTTCGCTTTTGGCGCAGATAGGTTACAATAATTTATCCGGTCTAGTGCAAACCGGTCCAGCGACGTTGACGGACACGTGATGCATTGTTATTCAGCCATAGCCATTATTGGTTAAGGGGATATCGAGTCAAAATAAACTATTTATAAATATAAAAGTAAGTTTTCAATTCCGTGTTTTTTTTAAAAGTTAAGATCGGCAGACAGGTTGACAATCCACTTGATGATAGGTGGCTACTGTCAAGCAACGCCACAGCTGCTGCAAGTGCGCTTCCGACTACAGTAGGATTAAGGATAAGGGATTGGATAGGAAAATGGACTCGGGCGTCTCTTAATTACTCACCGAAACACAGCACATATTATGCTGTTATTTCACGATGGTCTTCTGTAAGGGGCCGTGTAGCGGCTATCTTGGTAAAGCGATAGCTGAAAAATTTGGCGCCAATACATATTTTGTGGTGACATTTCGCCATGGAACGCTACACGTAGAAATTGTTAAAATTTACTATCAAAATCAATGCCTGCTCGCCAAACGTTTCGTGCGTTGCTTCCAGTTTATGGCATTAGTGGCCGTCCTGCAGAGTCGACAATCCGTCGTTTAATGAATAAATTTGAGACAACCGGGTCGGTGATCGATGAAGCAGTGTCTGTACGTCAAAAAAATGCAAGATCGTTGGATAATATTGTTGCCGTTCGGGACAGTGCGGGAGAAAACCCCAGACAGTCCATTCCGCGTCGTGCGCAAGAGATGGGTCTTTCTGCGACAACAACTCAGCGGATTTTGCGCCGAGACTTGCGTTTTCATCCATACAAAGTTCAATTAACTCAAGAGCTAAAACCAAACGGCCACAGACAGCGCCGTGTATTCGCTGATTGGGCTTTGGAGCATTTGGCGGCTGACCCTGCTTTCGGAAAAAAAAAATATCTTCAGTGATGAGGCTCATTTCTGGTTGAGTGGCTTTGTTAACAAACAAAATTAGTAGTGGTAGGGCACACTGCGTTTCGCAGTCATTTGGGCAGCCCGCCTGGCGGCAGTGACCACCCCCTTACAGAAGACCACCGTGAAATAACAGCATATACGTGCTGTTGTGTTTCGGTGAGTGAGTAAGGGATGCCAGAGCCCATTTCCTTATCCTCTCCAAATCCCTTATCCTTAACCCTACTGTAGTCGGCAGCGCACTTGCAGCACCTGTAGCGTTGCTTGTGTTATAGGCGACGGTAGCCACCTACCATCAAGTGAACCGTCAGTCTGTCTGTCGACATAACATTAAAAAAAAATTACGAGCTATACCCAATACCACGCGTACGAAGTTGCGGGCTCAGCTAGTTTTTGTAATTTAAAGTTTCTTACTGTCGAAATTAAATAAGAAAAAAATTAATGTATCTAGATTAAAATTACATCATTTGAAATCAGGTGACGTGTATATAGTTACCGGTATGTATGAGGAAAGATTAAAAAGTTATATTTGAATTCTTAAATTCAAACCGAGATCATACATCTTCCTCTTCCTTACTTACAAAAATTAAACAAAGACTTAAATATTTGACAAGTAAAGACTGGGTTATAACAGAGAACCTAAAATTACATCTCAAAATATTAGTAAGTCAAACATGACCTTATATTTTAAATTTATTTTAAATCGTTACCTGTGAGTTCATTCAAAAAAAAACTTAGTGGTGTAGTACTGCGCAAACCGCTCCCACCGGTGAATGGATTGAGCTTGTTTTAAGTTATCTTTTTAGCGTTATTTCTTGTAACCGTTATCTCTAACAAGGAAGCAACATCTTTATTGATCGCCTAGTGTACCTTACAAGAATATATCTGTTATGGTGTGGACGTGTATAAATGATGCATCCGAAATTGCCCAACACTCGATATATCTGATACGATATCGTATCAAACATCATCAGTGCTCGTAATCAACGATATCTCCACTCGTTCATCAATTTGATTGCCTTATGTAGTGTCGGCAGACAAATTTCAAGGGAATATTTTTATTCCATTCCTTTTGGAATTATGACTTACTGTAGCTGGAAATTATGGTAAATTATGGCAACCTCATATTAATATTAACCTCATTCTTGCTTTATTTAAAAAAAAAACTTACAATTTCTTTTTATTATGTTTAAATTAACATTCGATAATTATTCACATTAATTTTTTTTTATTTTAAGATCGGCAGACAGGCTGACGGTCCACTTGATGGTAGGTGGCTACCGTCGCCTACAACACAAGCAACGCCAAAGCTGCTGCAAGTGCGCTGCCGACTACAATAGAATTAAGGATAAGGGATTGGGAAGGGATAGGGAAATGGACTCTGGCATCCTTTACTTCACTGACCGAAACACAAGAGCACACGTGCTGTTATTTCACGGTGGTCTTCTGTAAGGTGGTGGTTACTGCCGCCAGACGGGCTGCCCAAATAACTGCGAAGCGCAGTGTCCACTACTTTCCAGATCCAGACCAGAGACAAATTTGAAAAGTTCATTTTTCAAAGTTGACCCCGCCGGGAATCGAAGCCGGGAACCCTAGAACAGATCGTTAAGGCAAGCACCCTAACCACTCTCCCAATGGGCTCGAATGAACCTTATGGAAACCTTATTGAGTGATTTTCGAATGACGAAAGGATATTCATTTTGGTCCCCTATTAAATTGCTTTAACAAACGTCAACAGGCTCTTTGAAAATGAATCTCAGTCCTACACTTAGATTTAATTAAAATTAAAAACACTATTATTCACGGTGGCCAACATTACGGACAGACAGACAAAGTAATTATCGCATTTAGATTATTAGTAAAAATAGTTTTTTTACACACTATGGGAAAGTATAGATTTAATTACAAGTTTGGAAAACCAAATTTTCGTACAGAGGTTATTTTTCATCCCATTTATCATACCAATCGCTCACATAAAAGCAGAACCTACACAGGGAAGTATGTCCGCTACCTAATAAATTACAAAATATTCTTTCAACAAATTACATGCAAAATGGAACCGTGAGTGTCAAGGCACACTGTGACAATAATAGACCGTGTGTTTCGTTGCGATAGTAATAGATGCTTGAGCAAGTTTCCATATCTACTGTCTCTTACCATTTATATCAATAATTCTTCTCTTCATCACTTCTTTGTGTGGTCCACGGTGCCACTGCAAATATAACTTAGTTTCACAGATCATTCTGCCCGTCCATAGCAGAATTTATTAATTTTTTTTTAAATTAAAGATGGGTTTGCTCTTGACCAGCATCTATCCATGTAGGAAGGATGAGGCCGACGATGGAGCGAGCTCACCCAGAAGATGCCTATTCACTCGAACCTTGGGAAAGATTTGGGTTATATGAGCTCGGAAATACAGACGCCGCCGGCAGGGAGTTCCAATCTTTAGCAGTGCGCATCACAAAAGATGCTTTAAAACGCTTGGTCTGAATTAGAGGGATTTCGACAAGGTGAGGATGGTAACCAGCCGTACGTCTGCATGTCCGATAGAAGAAAGGGGAAGGCGGTATGATCTCATGCAGCTCTCGAGCACACTCTCCGAAGTACATCTTATAGAATACACACAGACAGGCAACTTTGCGTCTATGTGCCAGGCTCTGCAGCTTAGTTCTTATTAGTGTACCTCAAACGTCAATGAGTCTCCTAGCTCTGCGATCCACCGAGTCGAGTGCGGCAAGTTGGTATTTTGCTGAGCCATCCCAAATAATAATATATGTCAGTTATTAGTCCCAAATAATAATAGACATATATTATGTCCACTTGTTTTTCAATTCGCACAATTACAACTCTTCATTAATCACATTATGGAGGCGACAACTTCATATCATGTCAAAGTATTGCATTATTATTTGTCATTTTAACAGTATTCAACGATACTTTTTTTAATATACTCGTAGGTACTGAATCGTAGGTACTAAAATATCTAAAGGAACGCGAAAAAAAAATGAAAGATTGAATATTATCGTGAGAACGGAATCAAAAATAACGAAAAATCTTTACAAACACGTTAACAGAACATTAACTATTCTGTTCCGAATATATAAAGAAAAAGTAACTAAAATATAAATAATTTGCATATTCAAAAGCATTTGCAAATTTTATTCGGTGCAAAGAGGTTTTTTAGTGTGTAGTCTTTTTTTGTGTGGCAGAAGGCCGAACGGCCAATTTGAATAAACACAGCCTTCGATCGGGTGGATTGTGTAAATTTATTTAATTGAATATCGAAAAGCTTTCAGAATGTAGCACTTTATGCGATTAAATAAATTCTTTGCGATTTCTTTTTTGAATAAATGACACATGTGACGTAATTACATAAACATAGGTCACAAATCTGTTTATAATGTTCGTGACTAAACTCTGTGCACTCAGATCATGGCCGAATATGAAAGTTGGATTTGGGAATTTAAACTGGGGACTAGAATCAGAGACATTTGAACTCACTATAAAAGGTTTCGTCAATTTATTGTTTTAGTTTTAAATAAATATAAAAATTTGTAAGTATTGCCCATCATGTGCCTATTTCGTGTATTTTCCCAAGTCTCGTTAGGTAACTCGTCAACAATGAAATACAAAAACAATAGGACTCAACGAGTGAGGCTCAAAGCTCGAACAATGATGACGCCTACAATGACTGTCGACGCACACAAAAAGATACATTTACGAGAATAATTCGGATTTATGGATTAACCTTGTACATTTACAGGAAAATGTCAGAGTAAAAATAAGTGTGTACTTTTTATTCTTAAATGACTTACTATTGGATATTAGTCAAGACATAGTTATGTAAAGTGAAAAGTTAAAAATTAGTCCCCAGGTTCAAACTAACTTAGTTCCAAAACTCATTAAAATCGGATCGGTGCGGTAAAATTTAACCGCATCATTTCCAATGTTTGAACAGATTAAAACGCGGAAATAATTAAGAAATAATTTTAATTCGTAAACATGGATTAACTTTTTATCGGTTCCGTGTAATCGTGTCTCGAAGAATTCTGTCTTTTGCCTTTATTTTTATATTCGCATCTAATTACACGATCAATACTCAGTGATAACATATTAATAATTATCGATCTTTAACGGATAAAGAAAATATCCCTATGAAAACTGCGTATACGGGGATATATAAAATATCCCAATCTTCTTAGATTGGCAACTATCCCAGGCACATAAAGTCCTGTCGATTTGCGGTGGTCTAGTGTGGATTATACATAAATAAAGCACGCACAAAGACTGCAAAAACAATACTATATAGTTTTAGTTTTTGATATCCCTTTGGAATCTCATGATCTCTAATCACAATTTCAAGAAACAATAATTCTAATATAGTAAAAGACGTAAAAAGAAAGATGTCTCGTCAACTCGCTGGAAAATAGATTATATTGTATAATCTTATAAATATTATAAATGCGAATGGTTGTCAGTGTGTATGGATGTGTTTTTTTTTTTTTTTATGTTAAGTAACCTATCATCAAGTGGACCCACAGACAGGCTGACAGACCACTTGATGGTAGGTGGTTACCGTCATCTATAACGCGACGCTACAACGCTACAAATGCTGCGAGTGCTGCAGACAATAGTAGAATTAAGGATAAGGGATAAGGAAGGAATAGGGCAATGGACTTTGGCATCCATACTCATTCACCGAAATGCAACAGCAGATTATTGTGTTATTTCACGCTGGTCTTCTGAGAGAGGGTTACTGCCGCCATACGGGCTTCCCAATTGATTGCGAACGCAGTATGCCCTGCTCCTTCTTTATAAATCAAAACGAGAGTCAACTTTGAACAATTCATTTCCATAGTTGCCTTGCCGGGACTCGAACCCGGGGCCCCTGAGACAGAGCGTTAAAGAAAGTACTCTAACCACTCATCCAACGGGCTCTTTGTTACTCTCTCACGTAAATGTATAATCCCGAGGTATCATCTAAAAATATAAAAAAATGGGCGCAGCGATAAAGATCTCGGGCTTTATTTTTCAACTCAGATGAAGTAAAGCATTCGTATAAATTTTATTAGAATGAAAGTAAATAGTCAATTGCTTACGCTTGAAATTAGAAATGTCATCTAAAAATAACACAGAGGTCATGTCTAAAGGCCCATTAGCCGTTACGACCCAAGAAATAAATATTTGAAGCGTGTTCACGCGAGCCATTTAGGCACTATTTATTACTTTTTATAAGGTTTATTGCTCAACTTTCGATAAAACCCGCCTACTACTTAAATAATCATAATTTTATTTGGATACGTAAGGACTGGGTGCAGAGTTGGGAGAAAATAATTCTAGGTTTGGTTCAAGTTGAAGTAACAATAATTCGGAGTCGAACACTTAATCATCAACCTTCAAGAAATTGTTTAGCTTAATCTAAATATACATAACAGATAATAAATCTGTTTGTGCTTCACGGCAACGCCTGCCCTGAAATCTGTCAGCTTGAGTTAAACTTAAGTCGACGAACAAACAAGATTTGAGCTTGACTAGCTTGACATATAAGCTATAAAATAACTTATCATTGTTAAATGTGCTTGTAGTAAGTACATAATTTAAATATGAACAAACTCGTAATCGATTTATTTTTAAATAACGCCTAAGATAATAATTTAATTACATACTTAAAAAGGAGAAAGTTAGTATTAAAAATAAATAATTAAGACTATCGACATATTTAATTGAATATAAATTAAATACCATGTCGACTTCGTAAAAAAATTATATTATTTAACCACACCCTCACACAAGACCACCGTGTAATAACAGCACGTGTGCTGTTGTGTTTCGGTGAATGAGTAAGGGATGCCAGAGCAGAGCCCATTTTCCTATCCCTTATCCTTAATCCCATAGTGCAGTTGCAGCATCTGTGGCGTTGCTTGTGTTATAGTTTTTTTTTTTTTAAGATAAAAATGGCAACTGTTACTTTTCCTTCTTTTTATGTGTTAAATAGCTAATTTGTTTGTTATTCTGATACATATAATTAAAATACATTTGAGGAAACTTTACACTTTGCTTACCTAAACGAGGTTTCCACAAAAGAACTCGTCACAAAAGAACATTGCTACCAGACTACATATATTAATATTAAAGTACCAGACTATTAAATACCGGCAGCTAAATTAAGCAAGTTAAGCATCTTATTTATTAAAATATACAATATCTTAGATCTTACATTAAGTACACTAAAAAGTAGAATTTATTGTGACTTCTATCTATCCTCAATAATGAGTCACCGACTAACAATCGCATGCGTAACTGTGAGTACAAACAGTCTTTAATTTTGTTTATTCGTTATACAATGAACGTCTGTTCCCGTACGTCGCGTTGTATCGCCAATTAGTGTCGTTAACAATAACCCGTTTGTCTCAATACAGTCAATGAGGCGGTATCACAGTCATGTGTAAACTTTTTCTGATGTATAAATACCGAGACGATTGTGCAACATCGACATATAAATGACCAAGTAATTAACAAATTGAATTTTAACTAATTGTTAAATAGTCACAAGAAGAAGATTATACAATCAATGAGATGATTGTGCAACATCGACACATAATTGACCAAGTACTTAACAAATTGAATTTTAACCAATTGTTAAATAGTCACAAGATAAAAGCTTCTCGCTGCCATTTTATTTTTAGGGTTCCGTACGTCCGAATAAAAAAACGGAACCCTTATAGGATCACTCGTATGTCCGTCTGTCCGTCCGTCACAGTCAATATCTCCGAATCTAATAGACCGATTAAGTTGAAATTTGGTACACATATTGTGACCCAAACGCAGAGTTGTGACGTGAATAGATGAAATGTGTAAGTATATGGGAGGTCATTTTTGGGGGGAAGGTGGAAAATTAAAAAAAAAAAATTGTGTGACATATCAAATGGGGTCTTGTTATGAAGATCTTAATTGTATTTTTTTGTAATTTTAAAATAAATAGTTTCCAGGTTATTCAAGAAAATAGACGAAAATTCACCCCCCCCCCCCCCTATCTCCGAAACTACTGAACCTAAAATTTTGAAGAAAAAAAATACAGAAATTAGTTTTCTACTTATAGATTATAGGAAAACCATGATATTAAAATATTAAAATAACATGGTAAATCACTCAATATTGTGCGTAGATTTAAAAAAAACATGATAGGTAACATCGTACGGAACCCTCTTCACGCGAGTTCAACTCGAACTTGTCCCGTTTTTATTTTTTTATTATTGTTTGACTTTGATTATATTTATTGTATATTGGCCGTAGAAATTGCGTATCGTGGCCTATTATTATTTGTAATTATTTTTGTACAAATTTCTTTATTTTTCGGAATTGTTAACATTATGTTACCAAAGGACTGATATATAAGTTTGTATGCCTTTGAATCGATGTGTTCAGCTTTATTGGCTTACACTGGACTATTAATTAAGTGTGCTAGGCTGTTGCTGATATTAATAAATAAATAATACAATATTTCTCATTCGCTCAACGACAGATAATAAGTATATCCAGCACATTCCCACTTCAGCTGACTGAAACTATGGCCTATGTCGACCACTTTGTTCTCCGACAAAGCCTCGTCTTATTTCATTACTTCTGAAGGATCTGAATTCGGATCATATCCTTTTGTTAGAGGAATCACATAACTTGTTTTGATAATTTTTAATTTATTTCTCGACATTTCGGGACGTATGTTGGATGATATTTAATATTCTCGGTTCTACAAGTTATGAAAAAGAAAGAAGCACTTGTAATGTATGTGAGACTCTATATGAGACAATGACAAAGCATATTAAATGAAAGTTATAAATATAAATGATCCATAAGCCATTTAATTATGATTAAATTAATTTCCTCGTATATTGAAGTAATTTTTTAAAGGAAACTTCTTGGAATGCAAATTACTTTTAAATACATCAATATATCAATTTTGATTAAAATATTTATTTGTGGCATACTATATGTTTTATTAAGTATAGTAAACAGTTGGAAAAGGTTTTGGTCGCTGACCGAGGTTATGAAGGACAAATATATGCCTATTAAAGAAAAAAGAAAGTATATGACACATGTGTCCTTCCGTGTCTATCGTATGGATGTCAAACATGGGTATTAACTGATCAACAACTCAAAAAACTCCAAGTATGCCAAAATGGAATGGAAAGAAGCGTAATTGGAGTTAAAAGAAGAGACAGGGTAAGAATACAAAATATAAAGAGCAAAACGAAATTTAAAAATATCGATACCGCATACAAACGCCTGAAATGGAGATGGACAGGACACATGCTAAGGGAAGAGAAGGAGAAGTGGACAAGATTAATAACGGAATGGTACCCGCGTGATGGGTAAAGGAACAAAGGTAGAAAAAATAAACGTTGGGAAGACGATATGAGAAAGATACATAGTTAGCCCAGAATAGACACGACAAAACAGAAGCAGGACAGGACAAAATGGAAAGCTTTAGAGGAGGCCTTTGTCGAAGGACAAGCTGTAAAAGAAAAACCGGCTGCCGATACAATTAATTAAAAATGAAAAATCAAATTGTTAAATATATTAGGTTATATTTACACTTGTTAAGTTACAGCAATAAAGGCTTATTTTATTTTATTTATATGTTTTATTTATATGTTTCGGTACACTTGTAAACAAGTGAAACATTTTACAGATGTCGCTTTATTTATGAGCGGATAGCATATACATACCGTACTGTACCTTTTTTACTCGACCAATACGATATCAATCAGAACACAAATAGTGGTTTGAGTTCATCGTTAAATAGTTTAAGATTACCTGTTTCATTTATTAATTAGCTACTTAACATTTAGATGACATTTTTTGCAGAGATAACTCTGGAACGCTGGGACACTTTCTTAACATAGGCCTGTTCTTAGTCTTTACTCTGTTGATACCGCCAACAAAAACAAATGTTTCTTCTTATGGGCATGAAATGGGTATAATATTTAAATACGTGTCTATTTACTTAAGTTTTGATGCAAATAAAATATTTTGATTTTTAATGTCGTATTTTTTTTTTTTAATAATAAGATTAAAGTTATTGGAGTTTTACGCTGCCTTAATTTTTTAAAAAATTACGTTTTGGTCAACCGTTCTGTCGGCGCCTGTATATTTATTCGTCAGTATTTCGCTACTCTGATAGCACCACCATTGGGCAATAATAACATAAATAATAATCCACGACAATAGTGAACTGTATATTGGTAGATTTATATGTTCTTAAATTTTGATGACTATTTCAATGGCAAACATGAATTTTTAAAGACTTGAGGGTATAGGTCCATCAAGGATACGATCCTCCGTCTATTGTGTTGGCAATCGAGAGTTAGTTTCACTGGGCTGTAACTGCTAAAATACAGTTTTTTTTTTTTAAATCGCAAATTAACATTTTAAACATTGTGGACCCTGTAGCAATGCTGCAACAAAGTTTAAACGCAGTCGAATTCGATCGCCTTTTTATAATCTAATTTCCACTTTTTCATTAACATCCCACCCTTTGCGGTCGGTGGAATTTTGCAATTTAAATATGCCATGGAAGCGTACGTATTGTTCCTAAAATGTCTATGACAAAAGCCACGTGCTTATATTTGTTTTGCTTACAATATTAACGTAAAATTTTTTCCACAAGGTCCTAGAGATAAGACTCCTACTACGTGTGAATCTTAGTGGTCTATTACCTACCAAACATAATCAATCATTGAAACATAACAATCAATAAATTGAGGTTACTCTTATTTCATTGCTTACCTAAATCATTCTTTGGAGACTTCTAATGATCAACGTTATTAAAAAATATATTGATTAATTAATCAATATCTTTTTTAATAACGTTGATCATTAAACACAATTTTCTGAAAAAAAAAAAAATTTGAAATAAATATTTCAAAAATTCACTCCGATATCCTAATCCTACTAATATTACTCAATCACGCCAAAATGGCTAAACCGATTTGGGTAAAATTTGTCATAATAGGTAATTTATTAACTTTATTTTGGAAATTATGTTAGGTTCCCGAGAGTTCGTCTAAAAAAAAAAAACATCGGTGCCAAAGTCATCTACAGTGGCGTCGCCACCATCAGGCAGATGAAGATATCAAGCGTTATAACTCTAACTATATATATTCCACGTACCTTTAATAGCCATAATTATTAAAGACACGTGGAACTCAAAAGCTTGTTTACTCTTTTAAAAGAATATATCTGATATATGTGCCTACAGTATCAACTTTCATACATTCTCCGTATTATGCATCACTATACTGCTTGAAGGATGATCATGCATCATACGCATTCTCTGATACACAACAACGGTCATATATCAGTACAGTGCTTCCTGCTATATAATAACTTTTTCTTGCTCGGCTAATCTTCTTATATATAAAAATGAATCCCCATTTCCCTTGGTCATGGCATCACGCGTGAACGGGTAGACCGATTTTAATTCGGTTTTCACTAATGGGAAAAGAGATAAACGGGGAATGTTCTAATGTATAAAAATTGCACGCCGGGCGAAGCCGGGGGCGGGTCGCTAGTCTTATATATATAAAACTCTCGTGTCACGATGTATGTTCGCGATAAACTCTGAAACTACTGAACCGACTTTGATCAAACTTCGTAAGTATCTGTTATTTGGTCCAACTTAAAAGATAGGATAGTATTTATCTTAATTATTTACCTGAATATTTGTTATTGCAATTTAAATGTTTATTATACAACAGTAGTGTCTTTTTATAGGTTAGTTCGATGAATTATTAATAGATGGCTCTGCCTCGCTACCATGAACGGCATCCGAACTTTACCCTCTGTGTCCCACTTGCATAAGTAGGATAGAGAGAGAAAACTTCGAATGACATTCATGGTAGGCCTGCTGTAGATTATTTTTATCGATACAACATTCGGATATAGTAAAATAGAGATAATTTCTCTTTTTCATAGTAAGATAAGATTAACGATGATATGTATATCATCTTTAATTCCTGTGATTGAACGAAACACTATTACATTGAACATGGCAACATTATTTCACAAAGTATGAGAATAGGTCATCACATTAATATATGGTTTGAAAATAAAATTGGACCCGATAGGTGGCGCCACAATCGGTTTTCGAAATTATTTTCGGATTTTGGCAGGACAACGTCTGCTGGGTCAGCTAGTAGAAATTATAAATAATATTTTCAAAATATTAACCTACACATCATAAAATAAAAACAGTTTAAAGATTTTTTTGTTGTAAATACGAATCACTAGAATATTACTCTAGTTATACATAATCAATTACAGCAATTGTATCTGTCACTCATGTGATACACGCATTAACAAGTGGGAGAAAATTCTAGTTTTTGTTTTCTGAGGCACTGTATCAGAAAATTAACAACAATGAATAGACGGATGGCGCATTAATTGGGAGACCTGCGCGTTGACCTCGGATGCGTCTGATATTATGCGCCCACGCATCAATTAGCTTTTTGATCTCAGATCAATTGATATTGGCAGTGTACACAGAGTTCCGAAGTCAGTAACAAGAACAGTTTATCTGGTGGTAGTAAACCTTCTTCATAAACACAACCATGATATAGTGGGTGTTTTTTGTGTTTTGGAGCGTATGCAAGGGATACTGCAGCTCATTCTATTATTTGCGCCTTTTTTCCTTGCATGATGATGATGTGATGATGCATGTATCCTAGGTGACGGTAGCTACCATCGAATATATCAGCCTATCTATAGCCCGTAAAAATATAAATACTGATTTAGGGAGAATAAGTAACTTATTTGCTAAATTCCCCCTAAACCCAAACATACAATTATTTTTTTAATGTTAAGATCGGCAGACAGGCTGACGGTCCACTTGATGGTAGGTGGCTACCGTCGCCTATAACACAAGCAACGGCAAAAGCTGCTGCAAGTGCGCTGCCGACTACAGTAGGATTAAGGATAAGGGATTAGGAGGGGATAGGGAAATAGGCTCTGGCATCCCTTACTCACTCACCGGAACACAACAGCACACGTGCTGTTATTTTACGGTGGTCTTCTGTAAGGTGGTGGTTACTGCCGCCAGACGGGCTTCCAAATGACTGCTAAACGCAGTGTGCCCTGCCACCATTACTTTTCAGATCCAGAAGTTGACCCTGCCGGGAATCGAACCCGGAAAACCTAGAGAACAGAGCGTTAAGGCCTCATCCAACGGGCTCGTCGATATAGAATAGATTTTATATTTTTATGTAAAAGTATAGGTTAGATTATCAGACATGTAAAGATCTTTACATGTTTGACAGTCCTCTTGATGGTAAGTGACTACTGATGCCTGTCAACACAAATTAGTAGAACACACGACACTTAGTATGATAAAGAATAATGGACTATGATTGGATGGACAAATGAACTCTGGCATCCCTTTCGATTCACCGAAATACAACTGTTACTTCACGGTGGTTTTCAGTTAGAAGTTTTTTTTTAATATTATTAAAGGTGTCAGACAGGCTGACGGTCCACTTGATGGTAGGTGGCTACCGTCGCCTAAGGACACAAGCAACACGAGGGGGGTACACGTACGCTACCGACCTTATACTGCTGCCAGAGGCGTTGCCCAATTTAAAACTGCTTAACACAGTTTGGCATTTGTACGATCCATATCGTACATTAAGCAGTTTTGGGGTTTTTAAGGAGTCGGCGTTTGGGACGCGCTCGCGTAATTATTTAGTTGTTTTATTAAAATCAGTTCGCATCGATCAATCAAGGCGATCGCGCGTGCTCGCACACTCGGCTCATTTCATCATACCGATAAATCAAGTATCATTAAATCAAGTTAATCAAGTAAAAGGTGTAGTCAATCAAGGACGCTACATACTTTATGCTTCGAGCTCAGAGAGCAATGTAGAGTACTCCTCAAAGGTAAGACGTTGTTCGCCTATCACCCGCTTCATGTGATATTTTAGACTTTTAACCGAAGCTTCCCACAGACCACCTGCTGACGGCCAAGAGGGGGCATTGAAATGCCACTTGATACCCATGCGCGTCACTTCGTTGATGAATTCTGTGTTTTCGAATGTACATAAAATTTGCTGATATTCTTCCTGCAGAACCTTGTTTGCTCCAATAAAAGTTGTACCTTGATCGTTGTACATATTTTTCGGCACTCCTCGCCTGGCTGACATACGACGCAAAGCAGCTAAAAATGCTGACGTCGTCAGATCCGAAACCAGCTCCAAATGTATGGCTTTTGTTACCATGCATACGAACACAGCTACGTAGCCCTTTGTTGTCAGAATACCTCGGCCCTTGTTGGCCTTAACAAACACGTGACCTGTATAATCTACTCCTGTATGGTAGAATGGCCGCGATGGATTCACCCTTGCTGTTGGTAAATCTCCCATAATTTGATAATGCTGACTGGGTCTGTGCTTTCTGCATTTAACACATTGATAGATACGCTTCTTTGTAGCCTTGAGTCCTCCTACCAACCAGTACTTCTGTCGAATGAACCCCGAAGTGAGCTTTGCGCCACCGTGAAAGGTAATTTCATGATATTGATCAATTATTAACTCAGACAAGCGACTGTTTTTTGGGATGATAATAGGATGTTTCATGTCTAAGTTAATATTTGCATGCTTTAAACGACCTCCAACTCTTAAAACTTGATCCTGATCTAAAATAGGGTTGAGCATACAAATCTTGCTTTTTGATGCTACGCTTTTTCTTTTCTGTAAGGCTTCCATTTCTTCGCTAAAATATTCTTGCTGACACTGTTGTATAATTTTTATATTGGCTTGCTTTATTTCACATAGCGTTAAGTATTTATTTGCAATTCGTTTCTTGCTTATAAATCTATGTACCCATGCTAAAATTCTCGCAATCTTGCTTAGCGAGCTATATTTATACAGTAATGATTTTATGATATTTTCTTCTTGATTTTGAGTTACAGATGCAACTACCTTTTTAGTTTTTTTCACTTCTTGATCAGTGGAAAATGTTTTTTGAGTATGTGATAAATTTTCAGTTTTTAGCCAAGTCGGCCCGTTCCACCAAAGTTCATGATCTTTTAACTGACATGCTGACAAACCGCGACTAGCACAATCAGCTGGGTTCTCCTCCGACTTGACGTGATTCCAGCTGCTGGGCGGCACAACTTCGACAATCTGCTTAACTCTATTGGCCACAAATGGCTTCCAGCGTTCCGGTACACCATTGATCCATCCTAATACGACCATAGAATCGACCCAGCAGTAATAATTAATTTGATAATTTTCCAGGCAATTCTTGATTTTTGATAATAGTTTTATAAGTAATAGAGCACCACATAACTCTAGTTTCGGTAAAGTAAGTTTATTATTTACAGGTACCAATCTTGATTTTCCTGCTATCATGGTTACCGACGTCTGGCCGTGTGTGCTTACCTTGCAATAAACAACACAGGCGTAACATTTTGTTGATGCATCGGAAAAGCCGTGAAGTTCGATGACATTATTTTCTGTTATACCTAACCATCTCGGCATGTAAAAATTACTTATATTTTCTAAATCTATTTTCATGCTTTCCCATTCCTTAACAATATTTCCCGGTAAGGGGAGCTAGATGACATACTGAAAACATTACAATCTCGTTGGTCGGTAATTGATTCTTTACATCTGGACATAGATAGTGAGCTAGAGGGTAAAAATAAAGAATATGATTCAGCATTTTATCATTACGAGCAATTGTACGAAGACATCAAGAGGTCTATCAATAGGAAAATCAGGTCCATGTGTCACAGGGAGAAGACGACTCCGCAGATGGAGTTGCCTACTTTTAGCGGAAGTTTCCAGCAGTGGACGTCATTCAAGGACTTATTCACGGAGACTATACACACCAACGCATCTCTATCAAGCGCGCAAAAGATGCAATTTTTAAAGGGGAAACTCCGAGGTGAAGCTGAGCGTTTAGTTCAACATCTGCAGATTAGCTCAGATAATTATATCACCTGCTGGGAGATATTAAATAATAGGTACAATAATAGGAAACTTACTTTTACGTCGCATATCAATACGTTAATGAACCTTCCAGTGTCGCAGCAAGCATCGTTAGGACATATCAAGAGAATCCACGATACGTCACTGGAGTCATTAAATGCGATTAAAAATCTAGGTGTTGATATAAGTACATGGGATCCTTTACTTGTACATATTTTGAGCCAAAAACTAGACGCCGACACATACAACGAGTACGTATCATCATTAAAGCAACCGAGGGAATTACCTAGTCTAAAGGAATTTCTAGATTTTCTTGAAACGAAATTTACAGCGCTAGAGACTTCACGGAAAAAGCAAGAAAATCTGACGACGAAGCCTAGTGCAAAATATACATATAATTTTAATCATAATAACTCTAATTCAGACAATCGTTTTAATTATAAGAAACCAACATATTTTTTGCAATCGAAAGTATCAAGTAACCGAAACAATAAACCTGCATATCAGGTAAAAACGGCTTGTTATTTTTGTTCAAACCGCGGACATGGCTTATATTATTGCGCAAAATTTCTAGAACTACCTAATCATTTGAAACGAAAATTAATTATTGACAAGAATTTATGCAAAAATTGTCTCTACGATCATGAAGGTAAAGGTTGTTATTCCGAATCACGTTGTCGAGAATGCAACGGCAAACATAATACAATTTTGCATGATGCATTTTGCAATAGTTCATTCACGCCGAAAAATGCAGAGTCGAAGATTTCAAAACCGGACGTTGGTAACACACATGTGTCCGTGGAGGGCAAGGACCCCGAAATTCTGTTGGCAACAGCCATGGTGCGGGTTCAGGCTCGGGATGGCACTTATCATAATATTAGGGCATTGTTAGATCAAGGATCCGAGACTACACTTATATCAGAGAGAGTAGCTCACATTTTAGGTTTACCGCGCAAGCATTGTCAGGGAACCATAACTGGAATAGGCGAAAAGGAGAGCAACTGCAAGGGTATCATCAAAATCAAGTGTAGGTCTAATCAAGAAGACTTCTCATTCGAAACAGATGCTTATATCATGAAAACTTTAATCAAGAATCTGCCCTCCTACAGCTTCCCTAAACCAGAATGGCCCGCATTAGAAAATTTGCCTTTAGCAGATCCTTTCTTCAATGTGAGAAGACCAGTAGACCTTCTCCTTGGAGTGGATGTTTTTAGCAATTTACTGTTGGATGGAATTTATAAGGCCGGACCGACTCTACCTATGGCGCAAAAAACGCGCTTAGGTTGGATTTTGAGCGGTTACGTAAAAAGGAGCTTTAAGTGTAACATCATTGTGCATGACATCAACGATATCAGTCAATTTTGGCAATCGGAAGACATATCAGAGTCATCTTCGATGTCCCTGGACGACCAACAGGTCGTAAATTTTTACAACAAGACTACTATTCGTCTGGCGGATGGCAAGTATCAAGTGCGCCTTCCCCTTAAACAAGAAATAGAAAGTAAATTAGGCCAATCAAAATCAAAAGCTATTGCACAGTTTAAACAATTAGAACGAAAATTTAATAAAAATCTAAATATAGCACAAGAATATAAATTATTTATCAATGAATACAAACAATTAGGACACATGATATACTCGAATAACTCCGACTCATCAGATTACTACTTACCGCATCATTGTGTTATTCGGAATGAATCAACTACAACTAAATTAAGAGTAGTTTTTAATGCTTCTTCGCCTTCTTCGACTGGTTTAAGCCTGAATGATTTGATGGAAAGAGGTCCAAATTTACAACAAGATCTGCAGAGTCTTCTTATCAAGTGGAGACAATTCAGATTTGGGTTTACATCTGATGTGGAGAAAATGTTTAGAGTCGTTAGGTTACATCCAGATGACCAAAAATATCAAAAAATTATATGGCGAGATTCATTTTTTGACGAACTAAGCATTTTTCAGATTGACAATCAGTGTGTGTGCAGTGAAAGTGACAAGTGCGTTAAAAAGGTTCCGCGTCATTTGAGTTATGCTAATCTAGGTTATAGTGGTCTGTGCAACCAAGTGCAAGACTTTAAACGGGTGTCGTGTTCTAACGTACCTAAGCAAAACAAAGGCACGTCACCGATCTTTCGTTCTGTATACGTAATCGGTGACGATAGTGTTAAGTTTAATTCTTTGTAAATCATCAATTTGTACTTACTTTACTTACTAACAAGTGTAGGTTAAGGACAAAATGGTATCACCTTGTATCATCTCATCACTACTAACTTCTCTACTTTTCGGTGTGGGAGCATGTACGATCCATATCGTACATTAAGCAGTTTTGGGGTTTTTAAGGAGTCGGCGTTTGGGACGCGCTCGCGTAATTATTTAGTTGTTTTATTAAAATCAGTTCGCATCGATCAATCAAGGCGATCGCGCGTGCTCGCACACTCGGCTCATTTCATCATACCGATAAATCAAGTATCATTAAATCAAGTTAATCAAGTAAAAGGTGTAGTCAATCAAGGACGCTACAGCATTATTATTAATTATAAAATTTGTGAGATAGTTTGTTGCTCTTTCACACAAATACCACTGAATATATTTTGATAAAACTTTAAACATCAGAATGAATTAATAAAAATTTATTTTTTAAATAGGCAAAGTAATAGCGATTGGTGGCAATGGAAAGAACTTCTAGCGTTTATGCTAATCCGACGCGCGAAAGTATTTTGTTTGCTTTATCTACGTGATGGATAGGAAGGGAACGGTGCACGCGAACTAACGAATGAAAACCTTCCGCAGCTCACTGACACTCTGCTGTTTCAGTTATATATAGCTTTACTTATTGCGTACTTACTCTACTAAAAACTTTGCTATCTATAGCTTGCAACTAGCTTATCGAAGCTATAGTTTTAAATTAGCTTTTGCATAATTTTAAAACAGTAAAAGTTAGTTTTACTTACTGTAGCTGTTGCAAATGATAGTTCAGTAGACCAAACGCTTGGCTGCTAATATGGCATACGTAATCCGGTCGATCTTTCACTTCTGAGTGTATTCCGTTTTTATGTGTATAATTAAAATAACGATCTCTTGCTCTAACGCTGAAAGATATCACGAGGAACCCTACGTATCCCAGAAGACTGGTGTTCTTCAGAGACTTATGAAATCTTGCCTTCTCACACAAAGTATTAGGTACTTCTTAAAACTGTGCGGAACAGTGGGACATGATTTATGTAACAACTAGCTTTTTCTCGCCACTTCGTTCGCGCTCTTTCTTCTTAGGTGTTTAAAACTTTTATTCAATCGTTATTGCTCATATATTTTTGTCAGGTTTCGAATTGTTTATTTTTATTTTTAGATGACCTCTAGGGAACAATACTTTTTTTCTATATGAAAGATACCGTGTGTCCTGACAACGCGTATCCAAAATTTTATGATAATCAGTTGAGTAGCTTAACAAACAAACAAACTCAATTTGGCAGTTATAGTATTAGATAGGATGCAGGCTAAAACATACGAAGGTAGGTCTGGGATAATAGTTCAAATTTAGTTCTGAACTTATTTCGGAGGTGGCGCAAGATAGGTGATATGAATGGAGTTGTGAGGAGTTGTGAGCTATTAGTTTTTCTGTAGTGTATGTGAGTATGTTACGTACATATTTAGTCTTACTCCTGGGCACGTAACAAAATTTTACTTTACATTACATGTAATGCATATATGGTGTATATTCTGGTGACCAAATGTGGATAAGTAGGTAATATTGGCACAAATATATGCATCGGCAGACAGGTTGATGGTCCACTTAATGGTAGGTGGCTACCGTCGCCTATAACAGAAGCAACGCCACAGATGCTACAGTAGGATTAAGGATAAGAGATTGGCTAGGAAAATGGGATATGGGTTCTGGCATCGTTTCCTCGCTCATTGAAATACAACAGCACACGTGCTGTTATTTCTATGTGATTTTCTGTAACGGGGTGGTTACTGCCGCCAGACGAGCTGCCCAAACGACTGCGAAACGCAGTGTGCCCTGCGACTACTTTCTTCATCCAGACCAGAGCCAACTTTAAAAAGTTCATTTAGCCAGGAATCGAACCCGGGTACACTAGAAGAGAGCGTTAAGGCAAGCACCCTAACCACTCATCTAACGGGCTCGTTAAAACTGGCTTAGTATAATATTTTTGTGGCAAGTTTTACCAAAATCCTTTCCTAATAATTTTACAAACCAATATATTTTTGTGTGTATATAATCACATTATAAAAAAGTCGATATATTCAGTAATAGACATACATATAAATGTATCGAACGCTCCAGTCGTAAGGTCTCTTATCAGATTTAATTCAAGTAAGTAGTAAAAATATATGTTCAAAGAAACCTAGCTTGAAATCTTGAATTCGCAAGACGACTAAAGCCTGAATGATATTTTTTACTGAGCTTGACTTTCAGTAGGACTGAAACGGTTTGGGCGGGCGGCAGTCTGCGAGAGTACGCGGCCAAGGGCGGCTGGCTGCCTTCGCGAAATTCGTTAAAAACAAACCGAACTCGAACTTTGAATTTCGATTTTAATCGAACGTCGAAATTGTGTTTTAGCTTGAAGTTCATTGAACTTGACGATTACAGCGAACTAATTGATGAGGTTTTGTGTTACGAGTTTTCCTTTAACGCAATTATTGTAATCTTCGGTTGTGAATTAAATTTTAGATTGTGAGTTTGGATTTCAACTCAGTTTTAGGTAAGTAAAGTACATTAAAACTTTTTTTTTTAAATAAATTTATTTTGAATAAAATTTTTGTGAATAATCGCAACAAATGGAATATCTTTGTAAAGTAACAAGATAAAAAATAAAGTGTTCGCGTACGTTGCTTTTCGATTAGTAATAGAACGATCTTAATATGTAACGTGAATCATCTTGTCCGTCAGTCCTTTGATTTATACCAAACAAGATGCAGCTTATGCACTCATTTGCAATATTTGTTTTTTTTTTTCTTTTATGGGGTCTGCTTTTATTAATACACTCACAATTTTAATCTAAGTTACTCAGCTAAAGTCGAAATAAATCTATTACAAAGACAGTATTTCTAGCTTAGTAAAACCCAACTCATTATGTAATTATATTGTATACAAATTCTATAAAAACAAAACATGGGACTATTTTAGTCCCATAGTAAAACTACGTTTTTATTTTGTTTTGGTCGCTATAAAATTAATAGCCTCTATAATTAATTACTAAACCGATTGGAAAATAAATCGTATGACTTTATAATTATTTTTATTATTTGCTTCTACTTGTTTGTTTAATTGGTTATAATCATAATGTATGGATAACTGAAAATAACTGCATTTTATTGTATTTTTATTTTTAATGAATTTTATCTATTACAAGTATACTTTATTTATTTCACAAAATAACATAAAGTATATTTAATTCTATTGAGCTGATAATTGAATCTCATGGATTACATAAACACGTTTAAGTAGTGTGTAATTTGTAGTTAAATGTAAAAAAGCTTGAGAGATCTTTAACTTTTAGTAGAATGTATGTATGGATCTGTTGTTATAGTTAATGGTATCAAGGTAACGGAAGGACACCAAGAAGCACTATAGAGTTCGTTAAGTCGATATCAAATGACTTTAGTCCTTACAAATGTTTTCAATTACACAAACAAGCTCGAAAAAAAAATTTGAAGCTATGCATTCTATCGTATTATTTTTATTTGTAGCAGCAATTTTTTTTTATTTGTATAAAAAAAGTTATTGACCTTAATATCAACTGATGGTAAGTGAAGATGAGGTCAAAGATGGAGTTCACTTGCCCGTTAATAGCCTATAATCACTTTGTTCTTGAAGATTCTCAAGTTGTGAATTTCAGGGAACACTGAAGAAGGGAGAGAATTTCAGACCCTCGCAGTGCGTATAATAAAAGAAGATGCAAAGCGTTTCGTACGATTAGGTGGTATGACCACAACGTAAGGGTGAATATCTCCCCACACCTAGTAGTCCAATGATAAAGATGAGATGGAGGAACTAAGTCATGAAGTTAAGCAGTAACCATCTTTTACAAAAGATTAGCGTGAAATAGCAATATTTGTTATTATCTATACTTATAAAAACCGTTTGTCCTGACTGATTATTATCAACGCACAGACAAAACCACTCTAAGTCTACCACTACCTACGTTTTAAATTTCAGATTTCTAGCTGAAGTTTGAAACATAGGTTAATTTTTCAACCTAGTTCGGGAGTTAGAGAACTATTATTCCTTGTAAAAATTTGCATTCACTAATAAAATGTGTAATTAAGCTTATAATTAATTGTAAAATTATACTAAAATAAATACATTATTATTATTATTTTATAACGGAAGCAACCGCTAAGAATGGATTTTTAAAAATTTTAACTCCGTGCGAAGCTGGAGGCGCATTGCTAGTCTTTAGATATAATTGTACTTCTACTTTGTAGGGATTCCAGAGACATTACCATTGGTTAATGAAAAATCACCATGTTTTTTCATTTGGTCTGTCAGCCCAATTGCATCCTTCTATTGTCACCTATTTTTTAGGCGACGGTTGCCACCTACGAACAAAACTACCATCAGCTTCTTATAGCTTTTCATAAAAATATACGAATTAAGTTGTCGGAATTATCTTTGCATTAAATTTTAGTGATCTCTAATTGTTATAGTATGAAGAAATTATTAGTTAATGCGAATTATTTACGGAAAACCTCCGGGAACGCTATTGATTTAAGTTATTTGCTGTATTATTTTGCTATCTTGAGAAAAACCAAAATTTTAATCATATTTTTCGAAAATATTATTCTAGTTTAGTGATAAACAGTTGATTAGTTATAAAAGAATCAAAGCAATAGTACAGGTGACGTCGAGTACTATAACAATTTCATTTTAATAACATGAATTAAAATATATACTTGGAATAAGCATAAGTAAAGCTTACCTGGGTATTATTTAAATATTAAAACCACGGCTCTGCTAATAGCGGTAAAGATGGTATGTTTTGACTGTTCATCAATACATGATTTTTGTTATATTTCTATTAGGCATGTATATTGTATAGTGTACCCAACAATTTATCCTATATTTATATTCCCTTTTTCCGGGTAATGTCGTAAATTGTGCCAATAAATTGTCCGGGACACATTCCCGTTTCTCGGACTAATTAAACCCTAACAGTTCCGTTCTGCGTACGCGGTTTTATTGTTGTTTAGGCTCTGTTTTTTTATTTATAATAAGTACAGTTCGACAACAAATCGTTCGTATTGTAAACTAAATATTTTAGAATCTTCTTTCTTTATATCTATTATCTATTACATATAATAAAATCGTAAACGAGCCTTGTCTGTACATAAAATATTAAAAAAAAAAAACAATTTGTACACATTGTACCTACTTATGTTACAGAGGTCAAAAAAATAGTTTTTAGGTTTTTTGTCTGTTTGTCTGTGCGCGTACACGTTAATCGCTGAAACGGCATTAATTTTTTTTTTTCATTCCAATCGGTTTACGAACAAAAAAGTTACGCGCTATACCGAATGCCACGTGTACGAAGTTGCGGGCTCAGCTAGTATTTATATATAATTCTTCGGTACATCTGTATGTCATTGAATGCCTTATAATTTGGCTAGACCTAATTTGATAAAAAAAGTTGAGAGTGTATGAGTGAGTCCCTGGATGGCTCGGGTGGTGATTGATAGCTGGCTGCAATTTGTTTAAAGACTTTTTGTTCGACAAAGTCTGCTTGTTCCTCTAGTTTCTAAAAACATTTTGTTAACATGTGAATCATTAAACAAACAGCTTTCAAATAAGTTCCAAAAATAAGAAGTAACATTAGAAACTCTAGTAATTTTATTGGCATTTGAAAATAATATATTTATTTGCTTTGAAACAAATGTTATTTTTTGTCTGAACGTTCCATAATGGATTTTAACTTTACGACCGCTTAAATCTATGGCACGGCCCCGAGCAAGCTTCTAATTGTTACAAACTTATTTGTTCCGATTTTATGACATAAAAATGTCTCGTTTTTGCTGAGACATTTTGAACCATTTCCTGAGTCGAATAAGGGTGTTTTTTGTAAAGCTCAATTAAACACTTTTATATAAATCGAGCTGAATCCGTATTTGATAGAGCTCGTAATAAAAAATAAACTAAACTGAAATAGACTGTCAGCCGCATCCTGTCCCATGTCCTTCTTTATAAGCGATACTAAAATTGTATCGCGCAGCTGTCTCTTTCAGTCGGTACGCTGCTAGAAAAAGAGGAAGCGTTGGCCGATACGTGCTTGATTCAAGAGAGTGGTATAATCAGCCAGGAGAGGAGACGTGACCTATTTGATGTTATCGGAGCTGGGACTTGCTAGTTGCTATGTCGAAACTGCTGACTCGTGTATTCACACGGCGTGCCTAGATACACTCACCAAAACCTTATGCCTCAAGAGTGTAAATTAATGAGACTCATTTCATTACTCTCTTAAATCATATTATTGAGTCAAAATGCATTTTTGTTGGAAGTTTTATTAAATGAATGTCAATAGTTTTTTTTTATTTGTTATTATTACTCATTTATTTATTAAAGAATTATATAATTTTATTATAACACTAGCTGAACTCGGTCACGCTTCGCTGCGGCCCATGCGGCGGCGGCGTGCGCATGGGGCGCGCGGTACTGGACACTGCTTATATATAATACTGTTTATCGTAGCGTGATGTTATACAGCCTACGATAAATGGACTATTCAAAACAAAAATAATTTTTCAATTCGAAACAGTAATTCCTGAGATTAGCGCGTTCAAACAAACAAACAAACTTTTCAGCTTAATAATATTAGTATAGAATATTATCACTCCATAATATATCACGCCATGATATTCATATGGCTGAAGGACAATTTTAATCTACATTAAATACTGGAATTAACTAAGATTTACTTGCCTTTGGCCTAGGTTACAATTACATACAGAATTATTCTCTAACTCTTCATTTAGTATCAGGCCCTCCGAAAGAAATTCACTGAAATATAGTAGTAGAAAAGGCATTACAATCTGTTGAGCAAAGCAGACAAACCAACAAACACGAGTAAATTATAAATACATAATAATATATACCAAATAATATCGGAATCGACAGAGAATCTTATACAAACAGTCCAAAGAAATGGATGTCTATTTTTGTGGGTGACTGTATTTGAATGGGTGCCAATAAACTGCGGTTCATGAATGAATATAAGATGTCAAAAGTCGTGAAGTAAGTAATAGCTTAGCTGATTTATACGTACAGTCAGCCGAGTGTAACTTATACTCTTGTCAATTACCTACATAATGTTACTGGATTCGTGTTATCCTGTATAAAATAGGATAATTGTAAAACAGATTGAGTCTTTTGAGGCAAAGATAGCACTGCAATTTCGTATTGTTTAATGAAAAACCTTGTTAATTATCTATACATGTAATAAAATCTAAAACGAGCAGTGTAACTACATAAAAAATTAAAACACGTACGTGTTGTACTTACGTTACCGAAGTCAGAAGAATTTTTGTCGGTTTGTTTGTGTGTCTGTGCACGCTAATCTTTAAAACGGCTTAACCGATTTAAATGTAGTTTTCACTCATGTATTGCAGCAAGCTTCCCGTAACATTTAGTGTTTGTTTCATTCCAATCAGTTTACAAACAAAAAACTTACGCGCTCTACCGTAAACGCGTACGAAGCTAGCATATCATAAATATAAATATAATAGGTAAATAAATATAATAGGTAGCTACCATCATCATGAAACATCAACATGTTTTTTATTATATATTTACCATAAAAACAATTCTGATTACCTTTTTAATGTATTTTTAGTGAACAATTTCAAAGCCAAATAGAGCCAAATTCAGTCAGAAATCTAGGCAATCTACGGATTCTAATAAACATAGGTTCATTTATTACAATTGATTAAGTATGTTACTAAAAATTATTTCCCTTTTGATTTTCTTTAAAACATAAATATTTATTGGTATTTTCATTGCAAGACAAGCATAATACTGTACGTGTATATATTTATTTTCTCTTTGGAAAATATTTTTTACAATCTTCATTTTCAAGTGTATCTGGGAAATTCATTACAGGATTAAACAATAAGGCACAAATGTAAATAAATAATTTAACAAATGAATTAGACAAAATTTAGTTAATACACCTAGTGTTTCATTAAGTAATGAATTGGAGAAGGAGGCCTCCAATGTTTGCATAAGCTATTTGTGGAGCAGGCAGCACTTTTGTGTCGCGTATTTGATCTGCAAATGGTCCGCAAACAGAACGACACAGTCCCTAATACGAAGCTTTAATGTAGGTACATCTATTTCTATCCTAACGCACCATATGAGCGCGAAATTCTAAGTAGGTGTTTATGGCATTACTAAATAATATATTATTATGATAGAATAATTGGACAGAATTTGCTATAAGTTAAAATCATGTTAAAATGCCCTAATGAGTGGACCCGCTGTTGTGTGCCTTGTTAGTTCCCCATTGGCAATCCGATCACCTAGGCCCGCACCAGTGCTGCTGGCCCCTACCTACACGCTCTATCTGCCCTAGCCAACATCTAACCATCCTAACCCTGGCTCGACCAGACCGCCAATGAGTTAAGCCCCCCCACCACGACAAGGTCCTGGCACACCTAGGGGGGGTGCCAGAATTATCCTAGGTTTGAAACATTCTTCTTCTTCTTATTTTGGTTATGGCTCCATCAGATCTTCTCCGATGGTTTTGCCAGTGTCACTTGTTAAAATAGAAATATAAAAAAACTCAAAATTCAAATTAAAATCAAAAGTAGCAGATTTCGAAATCAAAAGTAGCAGTTAAGTCATGTTCAAATTTTTTCTTTAAATTTTCCAAAATACGACCGTCAAGTCCAAAACAGTCAAGTCCGGTTCGAAACATTCTTCGTATGTTATTATAGTGCGGTCAACGAAAGAATGCGATCCTGACGTCTGTCAGTTAGCCATGACTATGATGGGAAATAATTAACACTGTTATTTACCTTTTAACTTTCCCAATAAAAAAGTAACTTAAATTTCATTACCTACTTGTTTTTCAGGATTCTAATTTCTGAATGTAACTAAAGAAGTAAGGAAAGTAAAAATGCGATAATAATATTCAGAAATATTTACTAAAAATATAACAATGTTTTGAAAAAGAGTTGCGACTGGCAAACAAACAAATTTAATGATATTCCGATTCGCTTAAGGAGGTGCTGTCTTAGTAATCATTTTCGTCTACATGTATAATTATGTCATTGTCAACGATAGCATCAATTTTGATATCTCGGTCAAAGTTTACGAAAATAAGGTTTTTCATTTTTTCTGCACGATATCGTACGATATCACTCACACTACAATTCAAGAAAGCGCAATGCCGAATTTGACAAAATTAGATAAGGACTCTTAACTTCCCTAACTCAGGCAACAAAACAAGCAATCAACATCTGTAAGTTAATTAATCTTCTCAATGCCATGTGACATGACCATTTTTAATAATGGACCCTGTAGCATACTCGGACTCAGCAAAGTTATATTAAAAAAAATTAATTGCTGATGAATAATTCTAGCTACTTGGTTATGTCTGTGCAAACACTCTCGGTTAGCGAGATGAGAACAGCAGGAAATAATATGCCTCAAAGTTTCTCTTTGACATCGCTCTACAAATGCCGGCCATGCCACCCTAACAATATTTTTCTTCTAGTTCCTCGTCTTGGAAACTACGCTATAGCATAGACAATACCTTCAGTTTTCCTGAAGATGTTACCAAATTAGCTTGCTGATGACAGCCAATATTAAGCACCGATGACGGTGCTTAATATTTCGACAATTCTCACTACAGTTGAGGATAGTGGAATAAGATTCACGTTTAACTTAATTTTAGATTTCTTATAATAATATAGATACAATAACATTAAAATTAAAATTAAATATTATGAGAAATTAAAGTCCAAGTCACAGGTGATTAGGACTGCAGATTGGGGAACTGCTGACAATACGTGCTGTGTCAAGAAGTATCTCCTTTTATAGATTCATAAAAGGAGTCACCTAGCGAAAGCATCCTGAAGTCTTCGGCCTCATCCTTCCTACATGGATAGATGCTGGTCAAGAGCAAACCCATCTATAGTAAAAAAAAAAAGAAGCTTTTCGCCATAATACCGTTCTCCGAAACGATCCTATTTTTAAGAAATAAACGATTTGATTTGATTTGACTATCGAGACAATTAGACAATTATTGCCGAATTGACACCCACATGTCGGTTTCCTTAAAGGTCCGGTTTAGCTATTTGCTTAGCTTTTTTCTCGGATTTATCATTAAGATATACTTGGAACGGTCGGTAAACACTTTATGAGGATTATTGGTCATAATAGTCTTGTCTGTGTCTGTGATTATGGAACGGTCCCAGGAGAACGTTCCACGATTATTTTACAGTATAGTATTGTTACGTGCGGGGAGTGTTATAATGCCGTATAAAGGCGAAAGGAACGGTTTATTTTCACAAATCATTACTTCTAAAATAACCAAACTTGTCGGATGAAACCGTTAAACTTGCCAAAAGTCGTCAATGATTCCCTTAATGTATCGCCGGTTCACTGTCGCAGAAAACTTCGTAAAAGCTCGGAACAGTCGCTATCGTATCGCTGGTTGTCGCATACTAACTGATCTCGGCCGACCGCATTCTTATTTATACTTGGCGTCAAACGCCTCTATTTATTTCGAATTTTCCAGAAAATGTAAACAAGATTGTAAACAAGCAATTGATAGTTCGGGAATGCTATTTCTGTTGAAATGTAAACTCTATGTTGTAAACATAAGAACCAATTTCCTTTGACACTAGAAGGAAGGGGTATGGCTACCATCGCTAGGTTAGAACGCTCGAGATTTTTGGTCGGCGGCGTGAACGCTTTTTCGAGAATGTTCCATTGTTAGTCGTAACAGTATAGTGTAAGATGCCATCGTAAAATTCTACACCTATCTGTTATTTGATCGAAATGTGATTTGAATAAAAGGTTACACATAGGGTCATACAACGCCTCAGGTTTGCCTAGCAAAATCTTGCCGCAAAAATACCTTTAGCATAATTATTTTTTTAAATCGCATTCATTATTTTATTAATATCCAGAATTCTCATTTCTTGAGTGGCAGACACAATTTAATTCAATTGATAATCTTCTCTAAGCACATTGAATATATTTATAAATATAACTTTTGCTCGTTGATGCTCGTCTAATCTTCTAAGGATTATAGTTACTATATTTTAAAAAAAATCTCAAAATCATTTCAGCGGTTTAATAGTGTTCGCAGTTATACCTACATCCATTACTTAATTTATTTAAGTATCTACATTTAACAGAAAAGTAGCAATACTTAATGAACTAGAGACATGTGTTGCATTTTGAGAACAATTGAGCTTTACTCGGGTAATATCTGTGGCCTTCATATTTTTTTTTATTCAGTTCCACTTTGAATTATGTGGAAATGTTTGTAGAATGCACTGAATCGATCTATCAAAATCGTTCGCATGTGTTGTTGTGACTAATGTCTCCTTGATTTCGTTGTTACAGCCGAAGATGTATGAGTTATATCGAGACATATAACTTACATAACATAATACGATATACACTAACTCATCAGGTATATGGAAACAGTAAATGCTAATTTATTTGAGACTATTTATTTGCTTACAACTTCGCTTGCTTACAGTTTCTCGCGTTTATCTATTTTCTGCTAGCGACCCGCCCCCGGCTTCGCCCGGGATGCAATTTTTATATATAAGAACATTCCCCATTTATCTCTCTTTCCATTAGTGAAAACCGAATTAAAATCGGTCTACCCGTTCACGCGTGATGCCGTGGCCAAGGGAAAAAATAGGGATTCATTTATATATATAGTACGATGGTCGGCTGCCGACACGACAGACGCTAGTTGAACCCTAGTTGGGTTTGTATCTCTATACTTGTAATTTTTATTTGTGTATTAGAATTATGAATTTTTAAAATTCGAAATCGCTAATCTTTTCATTAAAGGCATTTGCTTTTAATGAAAAAATTAGCGATTTCGAAGATTTATGAAGCTCAGGCTTACGTGTCAGACCTCTTCGCACGGAGGAGCTGATCGTACTCAGCGATCGAGCGAAATATTAATGCACTGCATATTGTGTGCACTCCTATCGATTTGTTCCAAGTAAATTTACAATAACGTGCAATAACAAATGTGAGACTGGAATTACACAAGAACAGTTCAATTGCATATATTAATTGTTAAGTTTTAAATATATATTTAATACAATTATATTATTTTTATCTTCAGACTAACTTAAATTTAATCTATACTAATATTATAAAGCTGAAGAGTTTGTTTGTTTGTTTGGTTGAACGCGCTAATCTCAGGAACTACTGGCTCGAATTGAAAAATTCTTTTTATGTTGGATAGTCCATTTATCGAGGATGGCTATATAACATCACGCTATCACGACCAATAGGAGCGGAGCTTAAATGAAAAATGTTGCAGAATCGGGCAAATTTATCCCTTTTGAGACCTTTCGTTGCCTGCACTGCGTAAACGGTTAAAGTTACGTAAAAATGATGTATGACGGAATTGTTCCCCTTTAAAAGTTCTAAAAAAAAGTCCGCGACAGCATATGTCTATCTTTTAAGGTTGACCCACTATAACCTTTTTTATGGTAATCAAATTTGTTCTCAAATAATGCATTATTAGGAAGGTGTTTTTATAAACATGATATTATTATCCAAATAAATACGTTATTCATCAAAAGTATTTAATTTTGAACAATATTGCCCTTGACATCATTTGATTTCAATGAATATCTTACATGAAAAAGTACGCAGGAGAAATAAATTGAAGCGGTCTCGCACCAACGCGACGTGAACGACGGGACTCGCTTGATGCAGACGCAAGCGTTATGTTACACCATAGATAAAATACTACTTAACCAGTAAGTATTTTATCTATGGTTACACATATATTTTTCATTAAGTTAATATAAGTCGCGGCCACCAGCTAGTTAAGTAAAAAGAGATTATAATAATTTATAAATGATATTAGACGCACGTATGACGATTTTTTTTTTTCAAATTTTTAGAATTTTCTCGGACGAATATTTGAAAAAAAAAATGCCAAATCGGTCCAGCCGTTCTCAAGTTTTGCGCTTAGCAAAATATTATATTTAGCGAAAATTAAAAAGCAAAGGTTAAACATGTAATCAGAATTTCAAAAAGAGAATTCCCTTTTACGAAAATAGCACAGTTTCTATTTAAAGATGGCGGCGCGTTACGTATCTTATGTCAAATTACGCCATAGAAGCGGACACGAGACGATAGCCAGCTCACACTAATTCTGGATACTTCCAATATATTTTTTACTACCATTTATCATTTCATAATAATTTCGTTTCAAGGGAATCTGAATAAGCGTTGGTTTTATATTTTAAGATTATTCAAACCAAATTTTAAATATTATGTTAGAAATGTTAACGAAAATAATGTCTAGAAAGGAGCTCCATATTTATTTAAGATTAGAAGCAGTGTGGAAGCATTAGATAAAAAAAAATGCAAGGTTGACCGAGTTTCGCAGTCTTAAATTGGGGAGCCCGTCTGGCGGCAGTAACAACCACCACAGATGACCACCGTAAAGTAACAGCATGTATGGTCTAGTGTTTCGGCGAGTGAGTAAGGGATGTCAGAGCCCATTGCCCTATCCTTTCCTAATCCATTATCCTTAATCCTTATCGTCGGCAGCGCACTCTTGCAGAACGTTGCTTGTGTTAGTTGGCGACGACAGTAGACCTTCAAGTTCAAAGATGGCTTATTTGAAGTGCTTTACAAAGAATTTCCAAAAGAGATTATAGGTGTAGGTTAATAGGTAATTAAATATGTAATTGTTTTGCCCTTCATTGATGATAATATTCAAAAAATGTTGTTTATCTATAATATAATAAAATCGTAAACGAGCCTTGTCTGTACATTAAATATTTTTTTTAAAAACACATTTTGTACACTTTGTACTTATGTTACCGAGGTCAAAAAAATAGTATTTAATTTGTTTGTCTGTATGTCTGTATGTCTGAGTTTATGCACGCTAATCTCAGAAAAGTCTTAACTGATTATTTGAATGCAGTTTTCACTAATGTGTTGTAGCAACCTTCAAGAGTTTGTTTCATTCCAATTGGTTTAAAAAAAAAAGCTATGCGTTATACAATTACCACGCGTACGAAGTAGCGGGCTCACCTAGTAGATAATAAAAGCAAGATATAATTTTATCTTAAGAAACTTTTTAAATACCAAACATATGAACAATTATATTTAATATAAATAGATGTATAAGTTATATGAAAAAAATATATATTAGCAACACTTAGTTCGGTCGGCGGTCATGAATGGTGCAGTTTGATAGAAGCCTCGTTCGGAAAACATCGGCTTCGAATGTTCCATTACATGATTGAACTGATGCGGACGCCCTATTACGGATATCGAGTTGCGAAATCGACAACATGCGTATTAAATATTCCGCCTTTTTTTTCATTTGAGGGGTGTATCAATTAAAGGCCACGTTCTACAACGTTCAAATTTAAACTATATTAAAACGATGTTTAAACCGTCCATTTATCTATACGCAAATAATATAATAATTATTACTAGCCGGTAATAAATAAAACACAGAGTATAGAAAGAAAAAAAAACAATAATTATCAATACATCATCAATCGTCAACATCCAATACGTTCCTCTGCAGGGGCACAGGGTTACCCTCTCAATAATGGCTTTGGACTATATGGTCAACGAATTGGTGGACTTCACATGTTTTTCTTTGCCATTTGAAAGCAGTCAGTAAATGCACTAAAGTTTTTAGAAAAAATCCATGGCACATGGCATGACCCGGGATACTTCTCGACATGATAGTAGGCCGCGACTTTCCCACTATGCCACCGCTCTTTTATATATCAATTGTTTATATACATATATTTTTTATAGGGAAGAACATTATGCATATACTTACATATCTTATATATATAAAAATGAATCCCCATTTCCCTTGGTCGGTTTTCACTAATAGGAAAGAGGGATAAACGGGGAATGTTCTTATATATAAAAATTGCACCCCGGGCGAAGCCGGGGGCGGGTCACTAGTTATAAATACAAATCATTTCCATTATATTACAATGATAAAAAATGTAGATACCTATTTTGTTTTTTTTTTTAAATAAAAGGCTGCTGAAAATAAAAGCAATTTTATTTCAAAACTATTAAGGAACACTCAACTTTTTTATTTTTACGAAAACATAAATGTTGGTGTTGTAAAAATTTTAGTTTGTAAAAAAGTTGTGAATTTGATGTAATTGCATAGATAACCGATATGTTTAAAATTACAAGATTACTTGGATACCGTTGACAAATATTTTCGAGATGCGAAAACCACTGCGTAACAGAATAGTCCCGTTTTCAGATGCTTTTCATTACTTATAAAATATTTGACGGGCATCAATCCAAGTGCGATAGGTAGTCTGGTTTATTTATATTAGAGCCAATGCGGTTGGCAACATGTGTATTCAACGTCCATTTTCCATATGCGAATGCAGAATATCAACCCTCTCTTTTAATGAATATTCTTCGTCAGCACTGCTCACTTTTAATAAATATTCCGATACGAGTTTATTTAGACAACGGCCTATTAGCTAAACACTGTCTTTTTTAAATATAAAATACTAGCGGCCCGCCCCCGGCTTCGCCCGGCGTGCAATTTTTATATACCCTAAAACATTCCCCGTTTATCCCTCTTTCCATTAGCGAAAACCGAATTAAAATCGGTCTACCCGTTCACGCGTGATGCCGTGACCAGGAGAAATGGGGATTCATTTTTATATATAAGGAGATGTAAACTATATCCACGGTTGGGCAGGAGAAAGCGGGCATATCAAGCCCGTCTTCCAATGTCCTAGGGGACCTGCGCACATGGCTGACTAGCTGTGTGTGCCTGCACAAGGTTTCCCCCGTCTGGGGATTGCCCCGGTGCCTCCGGGCAGTCCCCCATTGGAGTTAGCCTAGCCAGCAATGGCTAGGCTGCCCTGGGGTGGATCGGAGTTGTTGCCTCGGCAGAGCCCGGTCCATCCCTTTTGAAGGGCAAGGAGACACTGGGGAGTTTTAGTGGGTATTGCCAGTGCCGCTATGACCTAGAGCATAGCGTGGAGCACTGGTGACCCCACATACCCCTACCGCCTAGCCAGCGGTAGGAAATCTGTAAATGGATTTCTCCTCGTAAAAAAAAGGTATAGATATAGATATAGATATAGACAGTAACATTGAGTATTTAATTTGTTACCATATCATCAATAAATAAAATCATTAAAATGAATATCAATATACCATATGCCTCTCGTAATGGTCCAATTTTGATTTTAGACGTGTCTGATTTTTTGAATAGGATACCTATATGTGCTATTGAGCTTCGGTGCGTGCGAGAGAGATTGCTAATTGCCAGATATTTACCGAATACCTAACCTATTTTCTCAATATACTTGTTTGAGCATGATTCGATCCATACATACCAAACGACAAATATTGTAGAAAATTAAATGAAACCAGTTAATAGGCCATAATTAATTTAATGGAAATATTTGTTTATTTAATACGAATTCCTAAAAATAGTCGGTAAAACAGTGATATTCCCAATGAGACAAACGCTCGGCTGCTTTCATAACTCAAATTATATTTGGATCTGCATTTCAGATATAGCATTTCGTATATGGAAAGCAGCGTTGCAGGAAAAATCTGTTAAAATCTGTTAAATACAAGTTAAATGCTGACAGTCAACCAGGTGAAACAGGTGTGCTACTTGGACTTGTAGGTGTCTTACTTGAATCAGATATGAAATTCATAATAACCAAGACCAATTTTGTCTTCAAAACAAATTGTAAATATGTATGTTATGTTGACACTGAGCGTAAATTGAACAAAGCAATGCCGGCAGATGGGATCTTAATACGTAACAGTCATTGTATTATTCTTTATATTAAAACTCATTATATTTCAATGCCTTCAAATAGGTTTTTGGACACAAATAACGACTTGTAATCTCGAATTAACGTAATCAATAATAAATACTCTAATAAGAACTAAGCTGCAGAGCCTGGCACATAGACGCAAAGTTGCCTGTCTGTGTGTTTTCTATAAGATGTGCTTCGGAGAGTGTGCTCGAGAGCTGCATGAGATCATACCGCCTTCCCCTTTCTTCTATCGGACATGCAGACGTACCGCTAGTTACCATCCTCACCTTGTCGAAATCCCTCTAATTCGGACCAAGCGCTTTAAAACATCTTTTGTGATGCGCACTGCTAAGGATTGGAACTTCCTGCCGGCGCGGCGGCGTCTGTATTTCCGAGCTCATATAACCAAAATCTTTTCAAGGTTCGAGTGAATAGGCATCTTCTGAGTGAGCTCGCTCCATCGTCGGCCTCATCCTTCCTACATGGATAGATGCTGGTCAACCCAATCTTAATAAAAAAAAAAAACAACAAAGCGAAACAATTGATTGTGAATATAATATGCACGCCTAATTATAATAATTTTATATTGTTTGACATTAAAGATACTGTACAGTTTGCCAAAAAATATCTTATAGTTTGCTAATAAATAAAATAGCAATTATGTTTAATTAGCCAAGAAGTTGAAATAACGAAGAAAAATGTGGTAGCAAGTCTGAAATAGAGAACTAACCTTCGATTATCCATAAAAGAGATTTGGGGGTTGAGATCATTATTACCGACACTTGTGTACACCGTTAACACAAGAAAAGCTGGAAATGAGCGGCATGTGTTAGTAGATACGAAGTGCACTCGATGTTTCAAATAGCTATCAGTATAAAAACAAATCGTCAATTCTTTTGTTGTTCCATCTTTTTCCAGTTCATTGCGTTCTGCAGCGATAAACTAACAGCCCGTTTGCAGGCGATTTAGCAGTCCCATTTAGGGAACCACCATGAAATATCAAGATGCTTGCTGTTGTGTTTCCGTGTGTGAATATTGGATGTCAAAGATCATTCCAGTAACCTCAGTTTGTCTCTTGTTCTTTGATATATCACTGTTGACATCTTGCCTGGTGATTTTTTGCATTCAGTAGCCACCTACCATCAATCGTATCATTAGGCTGCTTGTCGCTCTTTAACATAAAACAAAAAATTATCGATCTGAAAATGTTTACAAAAATAAAATTTTATATAATTTTCTTTATGTGTAAATAATTAATCTTACCTCTGTGACTCGTTTACATTATTTATTTAAGTGTATTTGAACCGTGAAAAGCGACGTTCTATAGGCAGAACGTAAAAGGCGTTGTCGTAGCCGTGGGAGCAGTCACTGTGTCAGCAGCCATTAGAACCAATCTTGAGGTTCTCCCCCCCGATTTGCGAGTTAACGCATGTTTTACTACTGACATGATTGTCTTTATGTCGCTCTGATTATTATATGTTACATTAAATAATATAATAGTGAGTCGGAATAAATCTAAATAAGTAATCGTTACTAATAAATTCCTTTCTTTCTTTTAATCATTTTCTAATACCACGGCAGCAAAGATCTCCCTTGCAGAGCATGGGCCGCAATTTTTCGCAAATTATACGCGCATATTTCCCTCCCAATATTTCTCTTCAGCTTGTATGCATTTCTAATCCAATTAATATTATAAATGCGAAAATAACAGATATGTCTGTCCGTTGCGTTTTTACGCCTAAACCATTTAACTCATTTGATTGAATTCTGGTATAGTGAAACATGGGTCCTTGGTGAATGATATAGACTTTTCGTCGAGGGAATAAAACTTGAACGGAGTGAAATAGTAGATGAAATTTTTATGGAGGAAATAACGGAGAAAAAAAATTGTTTATTGGAAGTACTAATTCAACGCAGACCAAGTCGCCGGCATTAATAGGTTAAAACAAAAGTTCAGTATCTTTTTCTCATTTCTTTGTTATCATATTTTCTCTACTATTGACGAGCTTTAGTGTTTCAGATTTATTTTGATCGAATATAGACCAGTGAGACGAAAAGAGAAAAAATCTACTGAAGCTATAAATTGTAAAAGCACAGTCAAACCATACTTACGTCATACATGTTCGAGCCTGCAAACTGAAGCGAGTTCGCCGAACGTTGCTCCACGCAAGTACATTCGTTGCCTGACTGTATGACGTAAGTTAGGTTAGACTGTGGTAAAAGTTTATGAATATGTCACACACAATCAAGCGTTATCAATGACGTATTTAAAAGAAACTTGGCACATAGAACATAGACTTATCCTGGATCTACTCAATGGGTAGTTTTTTATCCCGTTAATGTATACAACTTTGAGATGATCAACAAATTAGTCGTAAAAACTGTCGATAGATAGCCAGAGTAAAGTTGGAGACAATATTTTTCTAACACAGTAGTCCTAATAAATAAGAATGAAAAATAACGTTTGGTATATAGCTAAAAGCTGGTAAGGTTATTATTTTAATAACATCGTTCTTCAAAGGCTTGTCCTATGTACGCTTCTATTTTTGCATTCAACAGTTGATATATCCCGCAATACATTCAGTATGAGATGCGGGCCAATTAAATGCATTAAAAGAAAGAAAGAAAGCATCTTTTATTCCTTTAATAAACACAATATACATATATGAACAAATAATAATTACAAACAAACAAATATATAAACATGTAAGAAGAGGAAAAGGAACCCTGACTCAGTATACAGTTGTGGTGCGGACCGTAACACTGATATTCAGAAATTCAAAGAAAAAGAAAACAAAAAAACATTTACGCGGGACAATTCATAACACGATTACAATCCATGGCTGAAATTATTGCAAATTTTCTTAAAAACTATTGAAGGCTTTCACTAGCTAGTTATCTATATGGCAACGTCACTGTAAATATACAATAGCACACGAGAATGTACAAAAAACGGACCCCATAAACTGTCTCGTCTAAGCGTTTCTCTGCACATCCATCAATGATGAGCGAAGTCGTTTTTTAAAGCATCCCAGACATAAGATCGCGTAGCGCGGGCGGAAGATTATTCCAACATTTCGAGGCACAGTAACGAAAACAGCCTCTGAAGAAAGCGGAACGGAACCTGGGAATGGACAAAGGGTGAATAGATTTGCAAGCTCTATAGCGAATGTTAGTCTGTTCCCAGGTAAGTTTGTCAAATAGATACATTGCTACACAAATGTTGGAAGCTCTAAAATTATCTGCATTACTTGACGTTACTATACAACACGTTTATTTAGGAATATACAAAGTGATTTGCGGTAACTGAATAAAAAGTTTAATAGGAGTTCAATCAATCAATCAATATTGATATCTTATATATAAAAACGAATCCCTATTTCTCCTGGTCACGGCATCACGCGTGAACGGGTAGACTGATTTTAATTCGGTTTTCGCTAATGGAAAGAGGGATAAACGGGGAATGTTTTAGGGTATATAAAAATTGCACGCCGGGCGAAGCCGGGGGCGGGCCGCTAGTATCATTATATTATTCAACCTCTCAACTCAATACAAACAATACTTCTTTTAATAGAAGTCTATTAACTTCTCACGTTTATATATTTATAAAAGACAGAAAATAACATAAAATATCAACGGCGTTAAAATTATTGTTCGAAATTTAATGAAGGAATAAATAAATAAATAAATTTGTAACTTACTGTAACTTTATTTGTAACATATACCAAAGTTAGAAAAAGGTCTGTTACTAAGCATTTTGCTGGCACAGTCCTCCACTGATCCTCGGTAACACACATACTGCGCCCAGCCAGACCCTGTGCCTATACTCATTCTAACAATAATCAATTAAATAATAAATAAATAAATAAATAATTGTCAACAAACAGTTGTTTACAGCAGTATTGTTTGGGTCTTTTTGAGTTAATAATTGATGGATGTGTTGCAAATTGTTTCTATTTTGTAATAGTTTACACTATTTCTAATATTATAATTACAACACTTTAAATTACTAGTTTTTCTATTTTACAAATCATAGGACACGTGACACACCTATTTCTAATCAAGATACAGATATATGGTTGTACTCTGTGACCACTAGTGATGTAGTGTCACATTATTGATGCTACCTATTTCAAGAACTATATTTTATCATAAACAAGTATTATTACCTTACATGAAGGCCTATTGAATGATATAAAAAGATATAAAGCCCAGAGACTCATAGAAGAATGTACAATAAGACTTCTTAAGATTCATTATAATTAGCATAATATTTTTATTTGAATATACTAAGTCTTTTAAGAGTTTAAGAAAAACCACAACTAAAAGAAGAGAAAACATTCGTAATAAAATTTAAAATCTTCCACGTACCTTGATATCTTAAACAAATTCTAACTTCACCAGATGTATCACTACGGGAGACAAAAGGCCCTTAATTTATATTTAAACTTACAATGGAGTCTTCATATGGCCACACACAGCATATATAAGCGCATAAAGTTATTCGGGAGACATTAAAGCAGATAATATGCAATTTCCACACGGCCTTTGGCGTCGTCGCTTGCAACGCTTGCGTTGTAACGCCTCGTTGCCCATCGCGTTACATATGTCTTGAAATGAATGAAAATGCCGCATGGCGTTTGCTGAGGTTACTGCTATTTACTGTAGAATTTGTTTTCGACAGTACAATAAGAGAGCATTCAGTTTATGAACTTTGAAGATAACTAGCCATACCCACGACTTACAGTTACGGTACACAGTTAATATATGTGTAACATATTAACCCACCTACCCCAAGGTCTGTGTAAAAAAAAAAACAATATATGGTGAAGAAATTGTTATCCTACAGCGCCATCTACTGGCGTGTTATAACACAATGGATGACATAAATCCTTTCCAGTGAAAAAATACATAAAGATATTTTAATGGGTCAGCACTTATTTTAGATTATACATTGAATTCAAATAGTGATAGATAACTTACTTTAACCGTAAAGACATGTGAACTCCTTCCAATTCGCTGTAGGCTTTTAAGGCTCGAGTCTCCTAAAAATTAGTGTTCTTGCATAATTTACAGAAAATAAATGTTTTTTTACAGTTACTAACAAAAGAATAAATGAAATATATTTTACATTTATTGAAAGTGATGGATTTGAAATTTCAAAAACACTTTTTTAATTTTATTTTGATGCACATTTTAATAGCTCTATTGGGCGTTAAAAATGCCTCTATTTAGGTTGAACGCGTTGAAGGTCTCATTCAAGCACATGCTACGTAAAAATTATAACAAAAATACGAAATATATTCAGTTTACATTTATTCTCATATCGTTAGCAATAATCTAAACTGGTTACTTTTTTGATAAACGCTTTAGTTTTCTTATTTAAAGAGGTTTAAAAAGTTGTAGTTTCATGAATTTTACCACTGCAAATACATATATTTTTCTGTTAAATTTTTTTTTAATGCAGTCGCTCTTAAAACCACTTAGTAATGACCTATATTTTAATAAATTAATGGAAAAAAAATACAAAAAATATTTTTTTATGTACTTTTTAATAATTGCAATTCATAACAAAAAAGACGCGTGAAAGTGCGCTTAGTTCTGTTTGCTAAGGTAGAGTTGCAAAGCGAGACCGGAGCCTTAAGGTGGATACCATATCAGAGGGACGTAGGTGTCAAATTTTTATAAACTTAGTAGCTACCCGCAATTTTTAAATATATGAACATTACCCGTTTATCCCTCTTTCGATTAGTGAAAACCGAATTAAAATCGGTCTACCCGTTCAAAATGAGTATTCATTTTTATATATAGAGACTAGATACAATATAAAGAACTGAAATTGCGAAACATGATCTCGTGTTTTGAATAGTTTAATTCAGATGTATTCATAACTAGCTGAGCCCGCAACTTCGTACGCGTTGCATTCGGTATAGCGTCTAACTTTTTTGTTTGTAAACCGATTGGAATGAAACAAACACTATATATTACGGGAAGCTTGCTACAATACATCAGTGAAAACCGCATTCAAATCGATTAAGCCGTTTTTGAGATTAGCGTGCACAAACGCACAGACAAACAGACAACAATTCTAAAAACAATTTTTTTGACCTCGGTAACATAAATATACAACGTGTACAATTTTTTTTTTTTTTAATATTGAATGCAACACGGCTCGATTGTGATTTTATTAATGTGTAGATTTAGAAATCTTTAGAATTATAATTATAATTCAATGTGTTATAATTATAATTCTAAAGTAATAAATACTAATTTAATGAGTGAACTATATAGGCATGGGACGTATACTAAACAACGATTACACTTTAATTGATTTAAAGTTAAACAAGGATTCACGTTTATGCGGCAATTTTTTTAAGTATTTTTTTAAGAATAATTAAACTCTTTTTTGCAAATCAAATTACGATATATAAAAAAAAATATTTTGCAGCTTGATATTAATTCATACATAAGCATACATGATCAGAACCTTATCTATAAATAAATTTAAAGTTGTCATTAAAACCAAACTCCTCTCGAAAGGCTATTATAAGGTTACTGATTATTTAAGTGACAATGAAGCCTGGAATTAAAGCCTGGATTCGGAGCTCATACTATGCTTAGTATTGTATATTTACTTTAGGTATTAAGTGTATGATTATAATTATTGTAATTTTTTTATATTGTAAAGATGACAAAAAGAATAGTATCCTGAGTTTCTTTCAGGGTTTCTTCTCAGGATCGTCATCTTGGCTTTTTTCCGAAACCCTGGTAAATTTAACTGATAATTCTAAATGACGATCATAAGAGTTTCTTGGAGAAACCTAATTGATAAATAAATATTTTGATTTTTTTGATTTTTTTTTTGACTATCGGTTTCATACGCGAACGAATGTATAAGTATTTAAAATGAAAAAAGTTTCATAAAGTGGGTACCTACATCGATTATCATATTTTTTTACACTCCTATACGGACATGTGTATCTACTGTAGCCACGGCATACTTAAAAATATTAATTTCAATAGTACTATAATAGATAGAGGAACGATCAATGTGGTAGCATAATTACTTCAAATAAGGATCTCTCGTGTATTTGCGTCATCCATCACGATATTACAACTCAGCTCCCTGATGATTTCGGAGAGTAAATATTTGTACATACGCCACCCTAGCGCCTTGTCGCGCAGGTAGGTGTCCGTAGACATACGACACGACATTATTATTTTTTGGTAAACGAGTTACTTAAAGGTTAACTAAAAAAACTAAAAAAGTTTGGTTTGGTTGGGGTTTATACTAGATTTCGTTTTGTGGTACTAGCCTGTTATGTAGTTACCTTAACAATGTCTAGTTCCGTGGTAATTATTTTATTTTGGGAATTTTAATTAGTGCACTCGTTTTTAACAATATTAAATATATAATGGTTTAATAATATTGTAGCTACCGTATCGAGTGAAAGTGTGGAAATAAATATATAGTCAACCCATTAACGGATAAATTGGGATAGCTCTGAAAAGAGCTGTTTATCAGCTTGGTTTTGTATATTTATTGATTTACGACGGAGGATGAATGGGAGCCAGCAGCAGCCGTCACAGCCAACGCTTCGGAATTTCAACGTTTCAATGAGATGTTGTTTCTCCAGCGTCGGCGGAGTAGAAGGGTAAAATACCTACGCGGCCCATATTTATATTGTCGCATCGCTGCGGAGTGTGCGCGCGGAGATACAAGCCAACATTACGCGCACACCGCGGTTTTGCTGTTTCATCGGTAATACCTATCGGTATGCCAATTTAAATACTGTATATAAACAGGGTAATTTTAGAATTAAATACATTCCTGTACATACTACGTAGGGAGTATTATTACACCCAAATTTTGTTCATTTAGCCAAAGCGCACAGCCAAAACTACTAAGTTTAGAAAGCTGACATGTGAAAGAAAGAAAAAAAGAAAGAAAGAAAGAAAGAAAGAAAGAAAGAAAGAAAGAAGAAAGAAAGAAGAAGAAAGAAGAAGAAGAAAGAAAGAAACATCCGCTAAGAAAGGATTTTTGAAAATTTAAACTCCATGCGTTGTTTTTTATATGGCAAGTTTGTTTTATACCCTAGAGGCGCTAGAGTGTACAAACAATTTGAGACTTTCTAGTTTCAACTTACTTAAATTAAAACTAGAATGAGATGATTTTTGTTGAAATTGTGATTGTGATTGTAGTTTTAATTGATTCTAATTATTGTTAGGTAATATAATATGCCTCATAAATATTCAGATTAACTTATGAATTAACATGAAACAAATGAATACTATGTAAAACTAAAGTTGACTATACTATATTATGTAAGTAGCAAGGAAAATATTGGCGAGCCCGTTGGATGAGTGGTTGGGGTGTTTGCTTTAACGCTCTGTTCTACGGTTCCCGGGCTCGATTCCCAGCAGAGTCAACTATGGAATCTTTTCAAAGTTGACTCTGGTCTGGATCTGGAAAGTAGTGACGACAGTGCACACGGAATTTCGCAGTTATTTGGGCAGCCCGTCTGGCGGCAGTAACCACCTCCTTACACTAACCCACTTTCCTAACCATTCCCAATCCCTTATCCTTAATCGTTTGCAGTACCTGTAGCGTTGTTTATGTAATAAGCGACGGTAGCCACCTACCATCAATTGGACCGTCAGCCTGTCTGCCGACCATAATATTAAAAAAAAGCATTTCACAATATATTATAATTTTTAACCGATTTATATGTACAGCACGACTGTGTGACATTTTCGTGATACAATGGAAACGTGCTCTCAGGTCTCTTTAATCTTCAAATTTCAAGAATCCCTTTTTAAACTTTTATTACGTTCGTCCACATCTCCTTATAAATGTTATGAGACTTTGTAAACATTACACGATAAACATAAATCGACTTCATTTTGACCTGTATTTCTTACACGTTCGCATAAGTAGGTATATGATTTTTGCAGTTTTGTTTATACCTATTTGATAGGTATACCTATTTGGTAAGTGCAAAATATAAAAGAAAAATTATTTAAAAATATAACCCTATGAATGTTGATTTTTAAAAGAATAGATTTGAAAGAAAGAAAGACTTTTATTCACTGCACGAAAGACACATTATGTACAAGAACAGGGCAGAAATTAATAAATAAAAAAAACTGTGACCATAAAAATTTGCGTTTGTAAAATTTAATAAAAACTTTTAAACGCATATCCCGTTTTAAATCGAATTATTAAATTCCCAAAACAGTGTTCAGCGGTTTCAAAATCACAAAAGGTCGAGGTGTTTGTTTAATCCTAAAAGAACCGAAAGTCAACGGCCTGAATAAATAGAAATCCATTTGACGGAGTCTAAAGTAAACCGATTTAGAAAATATTTAGTAATTTACTTGACAAAATGTAGATGTCAACCTCATCATGTTATTGTTTCCTAGCGTTTGGCGAATCAATTTGAAACGAAAAAGAAGTTTTATTCTTTCTTGTGTTTGTTGTAGAGTTTCTTTAAGCAAATTTAAGAAATATGTATTTAATTCAAAAGAAATATGGTTACAGCAGAAAATTGTGAATTATTGTCATATTTTTTTTCTATATGTCCAATTTATGTATGTACAACGTTTAATAAAATATATAATAATAAAAGTTGAAATTAAGTAAGTACTTAATGTATATCTTAATATTCACACACGGGACTATATATGTATTACAAGCTATAATATAAAAATATAAACTAACCCCCGACATACTATTGAGATCATTCTAATGAGGCCAAACGCGCTATATCTGCTATAAGTTTCTGAGGAGTTGAGTATCCGGCAGACTAACTCATGCTGCAGACTCAGATCAAGGTTACCATGTCAAGGTAAGTAATACCACCGAAGTAACAGTAGACCACATTTCAAATCAATGGAACCTATCGAAATTAGTGAGATTCATCAACTAGGAAATGAGCTGATAAACTACGAACACCTGGACAGATCTTCATAAATTATAGCTATGAACCATCTCGATCACGTTAGCTTTCAAACAAAAATTAACTAGGTCAAAATTGATACATCCGTTTGGAAGCTATAATGCCACAAACAGATAAACAGATACACACGTTAAACATATAAAACCTCTTTTTTGCGTCGGGCATTGGGAGTTTTAAAAAGAACACTTTTAATAAAAAAATTATTGGCAGTTACATCAGTATTAATATTAATTTTAAAATTTTAATTTTAATAAATTGAATGATTAACTTATTTTTAAAAGGTCGGTTTATAAATAGATTTGCAACAAATTTGTCAACAGGCCAAAAAAATCCAGTAGTTATCGTATTAACATAAAACTACCCAAAACTACCCTTCAACGAAACACCCATCAGTGTTGAAATCAACAAAGCAAATTCCTATTAAATTGCAACCGTACACTGTGCCACTGTGTTAAAAAAAATGTCTCGCGCTGAATTAGTCGATTTTTGGGGTTACACGACTTTTGTTGTGTATTGCTTTTGGTTATTGTCAATCTGTGGGGCGAAAGTTCCTAAAAACTATTCTTCGTTCCGACGTAGGCGTTAGTTTAACAGTAGTGATGTACTACATCTATGGTTCGATAGTGGGAAAGGTATAAATAAAATATTCATAATAAAAATAAAAACATCTATTAGCACACTTGATTAAGTATTGATTTGAATAATTAGATACAATACCAACGATGTCCACTTAATATAATTTTTATTCATTTTATAAATTTCATTTGGTATTATGATATAATAATATAAATTCAAATACCTATAAATTCATGCTAATACCTATAAGTAGATCTTATAGGTATTAGCATGGTATTGGCAGTGTGCCCTGCCACTACTTTCTAGATCCAGACCAGAGACAAATTTGAAAAGTTCATTTTTCAAAGTTGACCCTGCCGGGAATCGAACCTCGCGGGTTTGATTCCCGGCAGGGTCAATCTTAGAACAGAGTGTTAAGGCAAGCACCCTATAAGCACTCTTCCAGTGGGCTCGTCAATTTGTCGCTTTGTCAATTAGTCGATTTGTCTGCTGCAAAGAAAGCTAGAAGATTAAATTTAATTTTGTAATAAGGTGTCAACGGTGAGCAAAGAACAGTATACGTATTTATCAGTTGAACACTTATCTGTGCACGAGCTACACAGGTAGTGGGACAGGTTAATTTATATGTTTCTGAAGATAAAATAAAAACTTGTAAACTTATTTTTAACTTACCAATCTTACCCTTAAATACCTATAAATTACCTATAAATTCAAATAGAACGGACATTTTATAATTATCACACATTCTCATACATATTTTATAATTACTTATAATTTACTGTACAAGTACTGTGTAATAAATTATTAAGTACTGGCAACTACATTTGAGAAACGCCTGATAGTCCGGGAGGTAGCCTTGCATTTTTCATGGTGATTTCAGGCCGATCAATTTTAGATTATATTGATAGTTTGAATAATCGAATAATGGGTCAGCAGGCGCACCCAAGGTGGACGATCAGGAGAAAAATTTTTGATTAAATATGTCAAAACGAAAAAATCCAAAAACGTAATCAGGTCGCTCAATAATTTATCCAGTGATTGTTTACATAATAATAAAAAATTACAAAAAATAGTCAGCAGCATAGATGACGGTGGATTCTACGTCAGCAGTCGATATACACCTTACTTAAAAGTACGTAATTATATTGGATTCATTTCAGGTCGCATGAAACTAATACAAGTTACTTTTTTATTAAATAATTTATTTAAAAAAATGTCAGCAAGCTATTCCATGGTGGTAAGGCCGTCAACAGGGGGGTAAAAGCCAGAGCCAAATTTGAATAGTTTATTTTTCAAAGTTGATCCCGCCGGGAATTGAACCTGGGAACCCTAGAACAGAGTGTTAAGGCGAGTACCCTAACCAGTCATCCAACGGTCTCTTCATTTTGTGTAATCGTAAAAAACAACAATTATAAGCATATTTAATAATTATTTTAATGGTCAACACGTGAAGTTAAAGGTGTGGTCCCTTATGGGGTATAGTGATTGAAAGGTGAGTTACAAGTACACGATGTATTGACACTACTGAGTGAAACGTGTGACCTTGTAATTCATCGATATCGACACACTGCAGTCGCCACACTGCTCGATGCACGCGACAGGGATGAGCCAAATTGAATTTAACACAATAACGAGCGGTCCCGCTGAATGGACGACCCCTATTTGTAGCTCCGATGACGTGCCTAGCGATCCATCATCCGCGCCTTTGTACACCACGATGTCACCCGGCCTTAAGTCTGCTCGTAATTTGTAGAAATAACGACCTTTGCGTGTGACACAGTAAGCTAGACCTTGCTGCTGATAGCTTAATTAATTCGGCTGCTAAATCTAAAGTTCCCAAGTGATGACGTGTCTGATTATTATCTTTATTAATATTTATTCATACCTATCATTCATACCCATACGTTTTTCGAAATTTTCGAATTTTCGAATAATTCTCCAATTATAATATATTTCCAATTAAATATTTAATTAGGATATATTCATTATATCCTAATTATATATTTAATTATATTTTGATAATAAATAATCAAAATAATCAAAATAATAGTCATTATTTTGATAATAAATTTTTACCAGACAAAAAGTAGCTCCTATTCTACTCCGAATAAACTTCTACTTACAATGTAAGCATTTTGAACAAAATCGGTTCACGGATTTCGAGATTTAAGGACTAAAATAATTGATAAACAATAACAATAACAACCATTTTTAACTGCATATAACTCAAGAAAAAGCTTTGATTTCAAAAATCAAAGCTTTTTCTTGAGTCAAACTAAAATTTTCTTAAACTTAAGTTAAACTCTAAATTTAACTTTTTACAAAGTTTTTATGTACTTAGTTTAAATTAAAAACTAAAATCGTAAATCCTCCTACTATATGACGTTCATAAGACAACTGCCACCTTAGCTTAAGTGATATTTATTTATTAACTAGCTGAACCCGCAAAATCGTACGCGTGGTTTTTTTTTTATTTTTTTTATGTCAGGTCGGCAGACAGGCTGACGGTCCACTTGATGGTAGGTGGCTACCGTCGCCTATAAACACAAGCAACGCCAAAGCTGCTGCAAGTGCGCTGCCAACTGCAGTAGGATTAAGGATAGGGGATTAGGAGTGGATAGGGAAATGGGCCCTGGCATCCCTCACTCACTCACCGAAACACAACAGCACACGTGCTGTTATTTCACGGTGGTCTCCTGTAAAGGGGTGGTTACTGCCGCCAGACGGGCTGCCCAAATGATTGCGAAACGCAGTGTGCCCTGCCACTAACTTTCCAAATCCAGACCAGAGCCAAATTTGAAAAGTTGATTTTTCAAAGTTGACCCTGCCGGGAATCGAACCCGGGAACCCTAGAACAGAGCGTTAAGGCACGCACCCTAACCACTCATCCAACGGGCTCGTATAGCGGTATAGCGCGTAACTTTTTTGTTTGTAAAGTTTACAAACACTAAATGTTACGGGAAGCTTGCTAAATACATCAATGAAAACCGCATTCAAATCGGTTGAGCCGTTTCAGAGATTAGCATGCACAAACGCACAGACAAACAGACAAAAATTCTAAAAGAATTTTTTGATTATATTCGTTGCTAGCTCACCGAATCATAACCACACACGTTATGTTATTTTACGGTGGTCCTCTATGGGTGGTCACTATAGTGCGAAACGCAGTGTCCCTGCCACTTACTTAACTTATGTATCGTATCGTTCACACATGATGTGATAATCGATTATAAGTATAATATTCAAAATTATTTATATTTTTAAATCTGCTAATATTTTGTGAAGTATTCGACAAGAAGAAGTAACACACGTTATATTTCTGAATAGTTATTAAACATTTAATTGGGTGCAATCTTCTTCTTTAGCAAATAACAAATACAACTGTCGTTGGCAGTTTAAATTAACGACTTGATCGCGTCGTCGGTCGTTTCGAAAGTATGTATCTGCAAAATTACAATAATTTGTTGTTCACAATGAAATGTAACTATTTATGTTCAGTACATACCCCTTACACAATTGGACCCTACAAGGTAACATTTTGTAAATTACCCTGCCTATAACAAAATACAATAGCACCCCTTCATACGAGGCCTATTATAAAAAGGACCCCTCATATTATTATGTTACAATTTTAATGATTTCTCCAAGCGTAATGCAAGTAATCATTATGTTTATCGCATCGAATTTTATATCGAGATTGTCATCGATTTTGGGCACAAGTTCATTGCAAACTGTTTGATAATAAATGTTAGATATATAATTATAATATACTAATGCTCTTAGCATTTTTTTTCTGCAAAATTGTATACACAAATCTTGTGGCATTGGTGAAAATTGTATCAAAATCAGTTTATAAGAAGTTAGCGGAGAACAAGCAGAAGCGGATATAGAAGATACATATTAATAGTTACTATTATCTATATCTATACTAACTAATACTAATCTATACTTACTTAATATTATAAAGCTGAAGAGTTTGTTTGTTTGAACGCGCTAATCTCAGGAACTACTGGTTCGAATTGAAAAAATATTTTTGTATTGAATAGTATTATCGAGGAAGGCTATAGGCTATATAACATCACGCTACGATCAATAGTATTATATATAAGCTGTGTCCACACCGCGCGCCCCACGCGTGCTCCACCGCCGTATGGGCCGCAACGAAGCGTGGCCAAGTTCAGCTAGTAGCATTATAAATGTAAAAATTTGTTACTTTGTTTGAATTTTTTTTTTTTTATATATATTGAGCAAATTTGAATGAAATTTAGAAAATAGGACTTAATACCATTGCCTGGGATTATAGACAAAGAACTCATATAATCCATGAAAATGAACCTAGTTAAAATTTAGCCGCTGGTAACTGCTCAATGGAGTGGAATTGTTGAATTGAAATTGTTATATAAAGTAACAAAATTCAAAAAATTATACTTTCTTAGGTTATTACAGCTTGATGGCTTCTAAAAAAATTATCTTAAAAAAAAAACTTCCAAGAACTTTTTAAACACATTTTCACATAATAGAACAAGTATCAAAAGTAATTTTTTTCAAAAGATAAATTCGAACATTCTCAACAGAGGAGTCGCAGTGACGCAAACTCGCACATAGGTCGTTTTCTAAGGGTTGCGGTGGATTCCACTGATTAAATTTGGGATTATCCCTTGCCCTATCGGACGTGATGCTATAAGATTATTGTCACTCCATTAATCCCTCGTCTGTTTAATTAGATAACCAGTATTTGTGTTTCTGCATACACTTGATACGACCGGAATCATATGGCCCTTACATTTACTGTCTTTTAAAATATACTTTCATAGCTGACTAGTGACTTAACACTTATTTGTGTAAATCAATCATAATTAAGGGGGAGACAAACGCTAAATACTAAAAATATTCATTGTTTAATGAAGATGTTACAAGAAATAGACTTGACAAGACAATTGCTTTGAAAAAAAATATATATTATACTTAAACATGTGAAGAACCAATTGTATTAATTAGAATTTTCGTTAAAATACCTAATAGAAACTCCACAAAAAAAAGTTAGAACACAAGAAGAATTTCACTTTTATTGAAAATTCTCTCAAAAACTGCTTTTGCACGCATATGAATCCTGTACCTATTAATAAGTTAATATCAGATTAAAAAATTGTATTATTAAATTTTTTTTCTTGCGTATTGTTCTAATTGGCCTGTTGAATTGGATTGGAATGCGTATTGGCCTGTTGAATTGGATCCGCCGCCAGCGAATGTAGGTATGTCTGATGCTCAAAACCAAACGTTAATGAATATTCTATATTTTTTTATTAAATTAATAAAGAATAAATACTATAATTTATAAAATTAGAGAAGATGGAGTAGCGACTTGTATAGTATTATAAACCACAATGCTATCTTGTTTCGTTGCAAATACCTATCTAGCTAAGTAAATCAATTCACGTTAAAGTCTTAAGTGTAGGAAAGTTAATCGATGTTTGATTTCTAGGAGAGATCTTGTTTGCCATAAACAAGGAAAAGCAATTCGTTGGTCAAAATGTAATTAAATTGTAGCCATTTTTAACAAATGCTGTAAAGTTAACTCATTTCGCTGAATTAGAATCGGTCTTTAAACATTTTAAATTGTGTTTCTGGAACTGTGAAATTGGTTGTGATTTGTAGAAACATTAGGCGATTCAATGGTTTTATTTTATGGGTAATCATGTACGACGGTCATGTAGAAATAAACGAAAAATGCTTGCGTGTAAATGGAATTATAGTCGTATGTATTAATTACCGTATTGAAGAACACTCCTTTGAATGTTACACAATTGGAGGACTTTTCGGCATCTTACTGTTGATTAAATGGGACGTATCCTAGTGACGCAAAGATGTATTACTAAGGGTGGCTTCTCAGAAATTAGCAACCTCCCCTAAATATCAGAGGAATTAATAAAAGAACCAATATGGGATATGCGATCGACGGCGAATTTAATAAATTACTTACATTTCTACCTACAAAATGAGACAGACTTTGTAAACACATTAATTTCAGTGTAACTTATTTGGGAATGGTAACATAAAAGTTATCACATAAGTAATAAAATATTTTTTCTTCTTTTATTTTTATTCCTTTCATTTATATGTTACTATTTCTTTCATGATTTGTCCTTTTTTTTAATCATTTCTCGTGATAAAAAATAATACTGTAAATAGGCAAGAAATCCGAAAATACCTAGTATTTATACTGACTGAATATAAAGGAAGACAAAGATAAAGATAAAGATATGATAAGATATGATAGGCTAGATGAGGCTAGATGCCGTAGGCAACACATTTTCTCCTTTTAAGGAAGTTTCATCTCTAATATTATTTATTTATCTAACTGAAATTGATTCTTCGTACTAATTATCAAAAAATAATCTAAAAGTTCTTAGTAGGAATTTTAGGTGGCCTAAATTTTTAACAATTATTTTTAAAATTTCCTTTTTTAAATTTTTAATAAATCTCTATTATTTATAAAGTAAATAGTCGAGTTTTTGGGATTCTTACAAAAGAGTATTTCAAAGTTTCGCTTACATAAAGTTGTCTGCAGCACGATAGACCGAGACGTACAAACAAACATGATTTACTTGCCGAAGAAGGGAGAACTTCTCAGACTAGACAAACACATTATTCTTGACCTTGACGTGAAATATGAAATTAAGTCGGATTCAGAGTAACAAGTTGATAACGCCAAGATAAAAATGCTCACAATCGAAATCGTACTGAATACTGTTGAATTTACAACTGAAATCCCAAGTGCAAATAGAGATTTTTTAAAAACGAACTCGAACTGAATGCACTAATGTCGAAATTCCTTTGGCATTTTCTTAGCAATATGATGGAAGTGAACTCGGTTTTAATATAATTCGAATGTTGAATAGTTGTAACCGCATTCATACGTGAGGTGTATGAGGATTAACTCGTAAACTCTGATGTTAATTTGTTTTCTTAACTATGTTAAGAAAGTTTAGAGAAAGGGCTGAAACTTGAAGGATTTTGGTATCTTAATGTCACTTGATACGGTAGGTGTAATTTGTCACTTCTTATTCATCTTTAATGAAGCAATTAAATAAATTAGGAATTTAATTATGTTAGTCCTATTATTCAAAGTGTCTACATTTAAAAATGTTCTTGATTTTTGACTAACTCTAGACGAAAATCCAGACCAACACTAATTACTTATCATTTTTTTTATAAATAGCCTATATATTTATAACTTTTCACTCATTACATATCCGCTCAGGGAGCACGGACAGGCTGACAACAATAAAAAAAGGAAATAAAAATAAAATAAATCGCTTGTCGGGCGGCACAATATTTATTTAATTATTTACACACAGGAAAAAAATTGAAATTGCTAATTATACAATATCTACAATGTACAAAATACAGAAATCAAAATAAATTTCAGGGTTCTTGAGAGAAGTTGGGGCCTAACCACCGATGAAGAGCCGTGATTTGAATAAAAGAAGGTCTCGACCGGAGGTGTATCGAGAAACGCCTCAAATGTAATAATAGCAAAAATAAATACCTAATAATAAAGAAAGACGGATTGCCAAACTTGTATCCTGACGTCGAAGTCGTCCGCAAAGCGCAATTCGATCTGTCTTAACTAATGCTTAACTATGAGGGACCAGCTAGCCCTGGAGGGCCACTTACAACAGCCACGGTGTTAACCGCAGCCGGCACAAGTGGTCTCCTGGTCGGAAGGTCCCTCGCAGGCGATGTATCCTGGTCGCGCCTCGGAGGTAAGAAGCGGCGCGGCGGTCTTCCTCTTCTTTCACGGTGTCGTGGCAGCTGCGCGTCGTTGTCATCACCAGCAAGCGCCGCTTTTGCTGTTGTGATGGGGTCATCCTGGTCCAACAGGATGTGTCGAGGTCTTCTTCTGAAAGAGAAAGAGTATTATTAGCATCGGGAGTGTAAATGAGAGAACGAACCACTAGCGGGTGGCGAGGGAGTTTGTCGTAGTACTTCAAGGCGAAGCCCTTGATGCACTTGACGATTGAGGGATGGTTAAGTGGAGATCGACGTTGCGGATGTACCATGGGGCGCCCACGGCTCTCCGCAGGAATCGGTTTTGGACGATTTGGACAGATTGGATGTGGGTGGGAGCAGCGTGCGCAAAGACAACGCTAGCCTACGTCATGATTGGTCTGACGCAGACTTTGTACAATGTCACCTTATCTCTAAGTGCCATTATACTCCGCCTGCCTATGAGGCACGTCAGGCGACCCAGAGCGAACGCTGCCACAGTCGAGTCTCTTCCCGCCGCAACCCCCATGCCCTTCCCCGGGCTCGTCCGAGACACCTCAGTTGCCACGATAATTAATCGTACCACCAGTAGTGTTGAGCAATATATTAACTATATTACCTATATTCATTTTTGTTTTGGTTTAATTTTTCGTTTCTGTGTTCTTACATATTATGTTATAGCTTCGTCTACTAAACACAATTAATCTAGAGATGGATTTAAAAACAACAGCTAAGAAGAAATCTTTCAGATTTTCTTCATGTAACGGTCAACATGAAGGCGCTTGATGGTAGTTCGTTAGCTACCTCCTCTAAATAAACAACGCTAAGATCGGATGCAAATTTGCTGCCGACTTTAATAGGATGAAGAATTATGAATAAGAAGAGGATAGCGAAATAGGCTCTGCAACGGAAACAGTGCTTTTGTTTCATAGTGAGTGGTGGTTATTGCCGCTGGACGTGCTGCTCGGTTAACGATTGTGGAATGCAGTATCACCTTTCAACTTTGTCTTATCACTTTATTAATTTATTTTCTATCTTTTACAAAGATTCCCGCATTAAAATCTTAATTTGCCTTTATTCCCGACATGAATGTTATTATTTGACAATATATTGTATGATATTTTAGAATGAATACGACATTAATATGCATTTTGGCTAGGGATTCTCTTGACTCGGCTCCACAAGCAATTCCAAATTATAGGAGTAGAAAAACATTTCCTTAAAACAATAAAAACAGAAAGGCTCTTCAGTTTATTTGTGATAATGAACTCTTGAAGAGTGGAGGCAGAAACTAAAGCACCGACAAACGTAAATTTAGCAGTTTACTAGAAGTGTCAATAAATAAGGCCAAAGAAAGTGTTTTGTTTATTGTCCTACTAGCTTTTCTGCGCCCCTTTATCTTAGTTCTTAGTGTTAAAAAAGTAATTTATTCAAACTTTATATAATTATTGAATATTTGATTATTCATTGATAAGTGATCGTACTTATTGTTAATTTTATGTAAATATTGTTTTTAAGTTCATCTCGGTCCTAGGGAAACTGGCTAATACTAAACTTTACATATAATTTTGTATTACAGCTGATATGGAGTAAAATGTAATGTTCCCTTACTGAGTGTACTCGTAAACGCAGTGCCATGAATAAATAGATGAAAATTCTCGTAGAGGCTGACGATCCAGCCAGGAGTGTAAGACTAGAAAGAAAATATAAGTTTTTAAAAAGTAACGATATTATGCATTTTTGACATATTTTGGATAAATCTCGGCGACGCAATTTCCATGGCGTAAATACGTATTCACGTTAGGACGCTGATGTAAAAGCTTAATCATTAACTTACATTTATTCGATTCCTAAATATTTTCTCTTCATTTTAAATATTTTCATTTCTCCAATTTCCTAATTTTTTTTTTATTATTATCTCAAACATCTCAATACTGCAACGGATGCAGAACATCATACTTAAAACAATTTCTCAAGCAGCATGGCTGGTCACCAACAATGAAATTCATAAGCATCTACAAATGGCTACAGTGAAGGAAGAACCATAGCCACTGTCAGGAAGTACCAACAAAGGCTGGAAAAACATCCCAATGTGCTTGCAGCCGAATTGACACAAAAAAGCTATTCCAAGCGGTTAAAACGGAAGGATATCTTACCTTACTGATCGAGACAATAATTTATGAGTAGATGCCTTCACTGGAAGGCACACTCGACCCGCCATACTAAATAGCAACAAATCTGTTTATGGTGGATACCGATTGCAGATACTAAAACAAGACAAAAAAAATAATTAAAGATGGGTTTGCTCTTGATCAGCATCTATCTATGTAGAAAGGATGACAAGACCTTAGAGATCTTACTGTGATACTAGTTAATGTGTTGTAAAGTGTGTGTGATATTCATTATTATTATTTATTATGATATTTATTATTGACAGCTTCTCTGTTTAAGCTCAAAGTTTCAAAAGACGTTGCCGCCTTAAAACAAAAGGTGCTTCTAGACAATTTACTCTCGATACGAGTACGGTGTGCAGAAGCTGTTTGATACAATTTATGTGGCGCTACGTCGGCTCTAATTGGTCGTGAGGACGCGTTGGATGCGCAAACAGTGACTTTTGATTGCACCCTTAAGAGATCCTCGCGGTTACTATTATTTTACGACGTCTAGTCTTCTGGTCGCCTGGATAGAGGTCCCGTGACGTATTCAACTCTTATAATGTTCTCATTACATTTTATAGACATTTTTGAATTACAAAACCCAATAAAACCCAAATCAATCGCTCACTCACAGACAAATTGTAATTTTCGTAAATCACCATTTTCGTATCCATACCTATCTCAAATAAGGATCACGAAATGCAATTTTAAAGGCAGTATATCGATTTTCTATTCTAAGTATTTTTTTATTAGACAGAGCGAATTTTGTATTTTTTTTAATATAATCTTCAATCCTGCTTCAAAAAAAATATATTACAAAGATACATAATATACAGCCTATATAAACCAGATAGACATACCTACTCATAGGTTATATATTAGGTATTATGTATACTATTCCCCCAGTTGTGTATACTATCTCCAGTATCAAATTTAAAAAAATCGTGTTAGTTACACTATTTATAAGTCGAAAACGGCTGGACCAATTTTCAACATCTTTGATTTGTTGAATTCGTCTCCGCCCCGAATGGCAGAATAACTATTAAAACATCTGAAATATTCACGATATTTTTTTTTTCGCATACATTTTATATCTAACGGGTTTTTATTCTGAGGCGGTATGAAGATCGCCGGGTCAGCTAGTATAGAAATTTTTAAAATTTGTTTTAAATAATTATTAATAAGAAAAGTCTACATTAACATTGAAAATCAGAAATTATTTTAAACTAATAATATGGTAATATTTTGTTAATTAAATCTTCCATGTTCTCCAAATGTCTTTGAGGGTCTTAGGAATGTACGTCAACATATTCTAAGTAAAACGATATACTTAAGACATACTCGTAAAAAAATCTCAAGTTCGAGTAAGGGCGAGGAATGTGGAGTTTGGCTAGATTTATTGCTGGCGTAACAGAGGTTAATTGGAACCTAAAGAACGATATTCTTAATACATAGTTAGTACAGACTACGTTCTATTTATTTCTAAAGCTATTTTTGCTTCGAGTGCAGATTGATTTATTACAGTTTACCTCAGTGAGCTTTTTAATTATTCCTTGACCTTATTGTATATAATATTTACTGACACAATTTATGGTCAGTAAAATAAAATAAAAATATTTATAATTCTCGAGTGAATGGGACATAAATTTATAAGCGTGGGTGGAAAAAAATTATGATTGGGGTGAATTCTGTGAGTCAATCCATAATCTCGCTGAAAAACTCATGTTCGATGTTGAGATACGCCTGTGGATCTAAATTTGCTAATTAATTTGCAAAATCATGTTAAATTGACACTTCCAACAGTTTGCATTTAATGTAAATAAATTAGACCACGAGTATTAGACCAGTATGTAATAGACACCTCATTGAATAGTTAATTTCCAGACCATCTGTTTTCAAAACATTAGGAAATCTGTCCAGAGTTTCTGATGTGTCAAACTGATGTTAAGGTCGTCAGACAGTTTGACGGTCATAGGTTGGTAACGTCGGCTATAACACAAGAAATTGCACAGGTGTTGCAAGTTCGCTGCCAACCATAGTTGGGTTGAGTGATTAGGATGGGATAGGGAAATGGGCTCTGGCATCCCTTACTTATGGAAGGGTGTGCATTCAATACGGAAATGACAGAGATACTAAAATAAGGTAAAAGTAAATAAAATAAAAAATTAAAGATACAAGTAACTAATAGGTTATTAGTACATTTGCCACGTACAGGGAGCCGACAGCCGTTAAGCCGAGCGCGGTTTTTGTTAGCGTTTAACGAAATTTATCGTTTTTCTTTTTGTACGCCGGATTCGGACAGCTCTGTTTGTTTCTTTCACCTCACGTAGGTCACTGCATTTGTTACGGTTCGCCTAATGTTTCATTTTTTTTACAGGTAAGTACATAAACATCAAAACTGTCTGCTGATGCCATAACTTCGGTGAGTTTGCTGTTTAGGTACCACATTGTTAAGCAGCAATATTATCAACCTGCAAGTTTTGTAATTTAGTAATTAGTAACTCATTAGCTTAGTAAATTAATAATTAGTAACTCCTTAGTAAATTTATATTTCCAAACTAATAAAATTGTGTCTAGAAATCGGTTAAGCAGTTTCTGACATTAGCGTGCACAAACGCACAGACAAACAGACACGAATTCTAAAGTATATTTTTTGAACTCATGGTAACATAAGTAGGTACGCTTTTTTTGGAAAAATATTTAATGTGCAGACATGGCTCGTTTAAGATTTTATTATATGTATAGACATAGATATAGATATAGATAATAATTTATTTGCGATGACCATAGGTAACTGTTTGCCAGAGATGACATTTAGTTTTCTTGTTTCTTCATGACCTGTAATTCTGCAAATTATATGCACAAACTTTATAATTAATATATGTTAGCCAAAATCCTTTGGGTGAGTCAGCGAAGAAACAGACAAATGCAGACTGCGATTGTCTGTTTATATATATATGTACATATATTTATAAACGCGTTCCTACAAAACTGACATAGAGTAAACGCATATAAATACTTACGACCCTGAATATCTTTCTGTTCAAGTGGAGAACCGAAGTAACATAACCTAGTATCACAAGAATTTTCAAAATAATATTTTTCATATAAACTATGTGTCGAACTTTAAGGTTTTATTGGCAGAACTGCCTTAAAGTACATTTTAAAGTAATTTTAAGTAAGTATTGAATCTTCTTTCAAGAATTTTCATTGTGAACTTACATTACATCAATTTGTATAAAATGAAATCAAAAATACACATCGAATTTAGCATGCTTATAACAAAAATGTGCATATAGAACCAAGTGAATGAAGGGCGCCATCTAAGCAAATGATTTGGACCCCTTTAAACACTCGATGTCAGGGTCTCGGCATGATTGATCGAGCATCCACTATAATTTGTATTATGTGTCGCTACTGTAGAGAAAATGTGCGACAAATTAAGAATAATGCGATATTTATCTTTTGCAAAAAAAGAAATAATTTTATATATTATGCTTTTATAATATCTTTGAATTAGATATATTTAGTTAAGAGCTTCACTTAGGCAAATGACATTTACAATAGAACTCGCTGGCGGCGAAGACAATTCAACAGGCCTAGAATGGTATTTTTTTTTTGTTTTTACCAATAGAACAATACGCAAAAAAAAAATTAATACAATTTTTTAAACTGACATTAACTTATTAACTTATTAATAGGTACAGGATTCATATGCGCGCAATAAGCCGTTTTCGGGAGAATTTTCAATAAAAGTAAAATTCTTCTTGTGTTCCAACTTTTTTTTTGTGGAATTTCTATTACTTTAACGAAAATTCTAATTAATACAATTGGTTCTTCACATGTTTAAGTATAATATATATTTTTTTCAAAGCAATTGTCTTGTCTATTTCTTGTAACATCTTCATTAAACAATGGATATTTTTAGTATTTAGCGTTTGTCTCCACCTTAACTTTTAAAGTTGAGTTCGCAGTAATTTCTTATGACATATTCAATGTTTCATTACAAATTAAATATCTTTTTCATACCCATTAAATGCCTATTAATATACGACAGTGAGCTTTAGTGCAACGAGAGTGAATTGTAGCGACGAGCAATGGTAATTGATAATCCCAGTGGTACGTATGCTTTACAGCCATCGATGTTTACAGCAGACTAACACAGGTTTGGTCCCCAGTTGGATCAAAAACACCTTATTTTTTTTCATATTTTTTTTATTTCATTCCTGAATCTACAAATCATTCTTACTTGCAGTCCAGTATACAATCCTTTATCATTTCCCTATACAATCCTTTATCATTAATCCTACTGTAGTCGGCAGCGCACTTGCAACAACTTTGGCGTTGCTTGTGTTATAGGCGACGGTAGCCACCTACCATCAAGTGGGCCGTCAGCCTGTCTGCCGATCTTAACATATGCAGCTTGTCATGCTTGCAAGCACTTTTTATCTTTATATCAACAGTTTATTTATTAATTGTAATCGTTACATATTTTAATAAAGACTCATTAGAAGGTATTGCAAATAAAAAGTCATAATTGCTTCATAACAGCTAAACGAATGTGACATAATAAAGTGATAGCAAAATCGAAAAATCGACCATTACTTCTAAGTCATGTGTTATCGTTCTCAGAGCAAAAAGATTAAATAGTCGCAAATAAATATCTCTCGGTTAACTAACTCTAGACTTTACGGCTATAAATTTAACATTTAGTTTAGATTACACTTTTTCAAGTACTTGCGATGTTTCAGTTGGATTATCTGTTGGAACCGGATACGTAGCCTGAGGCTCGAAGTGAGGATCGGAGTTGACACCTCGACTACAGACACGTCTCGAAAACAAACGTCTCAAATTACATCCCATTCATGCTACCCATGTTATTTTTACTAATTGACTATTTGCGGTTGCGATTTAGGGGTAACCTTAACAGTTAACGCAAATACTTTGAACTTAAGATAATATTATTTTAATAAAAATAGGTCTTGGCAGTAACAATTATTAATTATATTGAGCACCTTATGGAATCCTAGTAATGAATGAGCTCGTTGTACACAAAAGAAATAAGCAATGGCTTGGTAATCTTATTTTCATAATTCAAATGTTCTAACATTTGAATTATGAAAATAAGATTACCAAGCCATTGCTTATTTTTTTACGAGAGAGAGAATACGGCATTTGTTCATAAGGTATTCAAAAGATACCTTATGAACAAATGCCGCATGCAATGCATGATTCAATGCAAATGCCCATAGAGGTTTTGTGAAATTATTTTCACCTACTAAAACCCTTTAAGATGGGTGTGGTTCTAGTCCATAGGGGGGACTTTGGAACCGTCACCAGTCGTCGGGGGGGGCAAGAAGCGCCCGGCCCTTACAAATAAAAACTTAACTAATGCTTAAACTATGAGGGACCGGCTAGTCCTGGAAGGTCACTTGAAACAGCTACCGCGCGCGCGTTTGCTGCTGTGATGGGGTCATCTTAGTCCAACAGGCTGTGTCGAGCTCTTCTTCTAAAACGAGAGAATTAAACGCTAGCGAGTTGGGGTGGCGAGGGAGTATGTCATAGTACTTCAAGGCGAAGTCCTTGAAGCACTTCACGATTAAGGGGAAGTTAAGATCATGGTGGAGATCGACGTTGCGGATGTACCATGGGGGGGCCCACGGCTCTCCGCAGGAATCGGTTTTGGACGATTTGAAGAGATTGGATATGGGTGGGAGCAGTGCGCGCGTAATGATTGGTCTGACGCAGACTTTGCACAATGTCACCTTATCTCTAAGGGCTCCGCCTCCGCTTTGTACTCCACCTGCCTATGAGGCACGTCAGGCGACCCAGGAAGAACGCTGCTCTGTCCTTGACAAGCTTAATGTGGGGACCGAAGTTAAGGTAAGGCGCTCCACCGAAGATTTACCTTCGGTCCATGCCATTGCGTGTTTATAAACAGTAATACAAACGTTTTCAATATAGAATTGGTTACGCAGACATTAAAATTCATAATCAGGGTTGGTATATTATGAATTAGAATGAATCCAGACCTTCATTTACTAAAAACTATCAAAATTATTTTTTAATTGTGCATAAATGCTAACTATGTGAGAATTAATAATGAGTAGTAAACAGCGATGGTAGAAAACTTATAGTGAGATTGACCTTTAAAAGGTACCTTTAAGGAAATATAGGCCATGTTCTAGATTCTAGACTGTGATAGCCTAGTTTAAAATTTCGTTCACTTCTGCACTTATGGCGTTTTTTACTTTTTAGGTTTAATGGAAATGGATTTAGGTTAGCGGAAGAATCGTAGGGAAGCCAGATCAGATTAGAAGTAAAGTATATATCTACTTCTGCTAAACTGATTAACGGGACGATATGCATGCACAAAGGAAGTACGACTAATTGCGGAAATCTAGGAAAGAAGAAATATATTTTATTCAACTTAGAAACTTTACGATTTGGGGTTAAGAATCAAATGGTCTAATATCAAATGTAATATGTACGAGAAAAATCGCTAAAAATGACAAGGAGCTTGTGTAAAAATGTTGTGAGAATTTTTCGATTATAAAAATATGCCAAGAATTGTCAATTCTTGCGCACTCAGCTGTAGAAAAACTCATCAAGCGAAAACCGACACCATTTTTCACACCTGACACGCCACATTCGAATTCGAATACACCAATAAAATGCTCCCAGTCGACCCCCAGCATATCGAATGAAATTTATTTCTAATTTGGAGCCCCAATTGTTGTTGTCATGGCGACGTAAGATGATTTATCTGTGCTTCAACACGTCTTCAAATTTTGATTAGGAATATTTTTTTAGGTTTTATTCATATATTAGAGACGCCTTTATTTCTCCTTTTCATGTTTCGTTGGTTGATTAAAGTCAAAGTAGGTATATTCAGAGTAATCATCCCTTTGACTTTGTTACTTCCATGAAAAGTCGAGCAACGAAAATTCTTTCCATTGTTCCACTAATTTAATTTTTTTATTGAGTCTCTTTGCAGGAAATAGTGATACATAATATACATCAAAATTTTAAACGTATAGAGACAATATATATATGAGTATATGCGTGGCTTCTTCCATTATCGTAAGATCACTCCCTCTCTCTTTCTGATGTGAAGCCAAAAAATAAAAACTTGACGGATTGCTTCTTCCTAATCACCGATCCTACAAAATTTCCAGCAACATTCAACCTTACAAAAGTGTTGTTTAAATGCAATAATTTATTTCTAACCCTGCGTTCGAAAATTTTGATGTTTCAATCGTCATTTCATACTCACCTTTGCCGCCCCAGTAATACGGTTGTGTTTTAAACGTCCCAGTGAATTTTCGGATGTATCTAGAAACCAGACTCCTCGTCAAGTACGCAACACTTAGATGGGATAAAACAGGCAGGAATTTCTTGTCCTGTCAACGCGGGTTATAAATGATCTTCCTTCCTAACCCTTCGCTAACTAAAGCTTTTTAGACCCTTGTTTCGGCAGCCTCCCGTTTTTCCCTCAAAACAAAAGTTTAGAAAATATTACATGAGCACTTTGAAGATTTGATGACGTAAGTGATTTAAAATCTACCTAACCATCACTCGTTATACAAATGCTAAAAGCATCACGATTTAGTCATTCACCAGTAAGTGGAAATTCTGCAAGGAAGCTAAAATAAATCGTTTAAATTATAAAGCGATATTTTTGAAATGCACTAGACAAATACAGTTTGTAGGACAAACAAAACAAGAAACAAAGTCACAATAACAAAGTTGCGACATGGTTGTATCGCTCGAACAAACATGTACAGTTACTGTTACTGACGTCTGTATGTGACCATCTAGTATCGACTTTTAACTTTCACGTGTTACTGGTTTTATAACATCTCTAGCAGTGAATAAAGAAAGCAAATTTATTTATTAATCAGCAATAAATATAGACAAAATTAATAGTTTCAAAGAGACATATTTCAGCAATAATTTTTACTTATGCTGCTAGTTAAGAAATAATATGTCGTTACATATAATTATGTTAACAGTTGTTAGTGTAATATCATTAAGTATTATTTAGTGTTCACAGAAATGAAAAATATTGTCGTACAAAAAACTGGTGTCCACCATAATTACATATGTCTATGTCAGAGGCCTATAGAATAGAAGACTGCACGAGGCATAGTCATCCATAACCTAAACTGACTTACCGGAATAAAAGGACATAATGACGACTTCCGATCAAACGAAACTAGTATTTACGCATAGAGGTTTAAGGTTGCACATCAGTGAGTGAATAGATGACAAATAGTGTGCTTCTAATGGTGATATAGACAGCCAAGTGTCAAACGCTCACTATTATGAAGCGATAAAGAAATATCGTCAACTTAGACACGCTCCAACGGATCTTTTTAACTTTGCATCCTATTGCCCGTGATAGTCGTTCGACTCATTATTTACATTTTCTTGTTGGTGGTGTATCAACCTTTTTCTGACTTTGAATGGCTAACGGACTGGGTATTCGGTTTTTTAAACGGGTCAAATGACTGTGTAGCTCTATTCGCGTTCAACCAACGGCACTGATCCGATGTCGTTACAACGAAATCGCAAAAGAGGACAAGACAAACACAAATCTGGGCAGATTGCTCGTAATTTTTCCTCACAACAAGGTCTCCCTTTATTTTACTGGAAATTAAATTAAGATTTCACTCTGAGGGCTGGAATTTTCAAGAATTCGCAGTTCTTAACCGGTATTTTGACGGCGACTTGCACTGATCCTTATTAGGTTTACGGAAAACGAGGGGCGAGCTCGTGACAAAATAAATTCGCCATGACAGGGGTGAATCGGGAGGATTGTCAACAGGGGTGTCGCTGTCCCATTCATTGTCCCCTTTGATGACGTTAGTTCGTGTCCGATGCACAAAGTCAGCTCGGGCATTGTCACTTTTAGAGGACTCCGTAAACATTTGCACCGAGGATTTGTTGTTGGCCATCCTTTGTTTACGTTAAAACGTGTTCTGATTATTTAATGTCCATTTCGGGACGTCTGCTAATATATAATTTCATTTCACTTGATTGCTAACAAAATCTTAAGTGTAAGCTTAAAACCCTAATGATCTTTTACTTGACCTTTGGAACACGCAATACTCTTTCTATCTGACCTTTGGAAATAGGTAAGTAAGAAAGAAAGAATTATTGGTTAAGTAGAAATTACTAACATTTCTGAAGAGCCTTTTTGAATTAAATGTTATTTTTCGCTATTCAAATTTCAAATTTAGTGGTTTACCCAGCTTCAGTAGCTACAAAAAGAGTTTAGAAAAGGTCAATAGACAAAAGTAAGAAGATGTTTATGATTACCAGGGCCGATATAATAATGTTGTTTTTAGTACAGGTAACCAAAATAAGATTTTTTTATTTATTTAGTACAGAATATGGCTAGAATTTAATGCAAAATTTCATTTGTTGAACAAGATGGAATGAGCGTTCACTTGTGAATCCCAAATAATTATTTTGTACATACGATTCGATCTTTGACGATACGTAAGTCTTAATGCATCTCACTATGAAGTAAACGGACGGTTCACCTGTATTTTTTATGTTAAGATCAGCAGACAGGCTGACGGTCCACTTGATGGTAGGTGGCTACCGTCGCCTATAACACAAGCAACGCCACAGCTGCTGCAAGTGCGCTGCCGTGTACTGTCAAAATATTCGGAATTATGTTACATGAATAGAGTAATTGAAATTTATCATCAGAGAACAACTTATATGAGTTGTTTTAATCTTAATCTTCTATATATAAAAATGAATCCCCATTTCCCTTGGTCACGGCAACACGCCAGAACGGGTAGACCGATTTTAATTCGGTTTTCACTAATGGAAAGAGGGATAAACGGAGAATGTTCATATATATAAAAATTGCACGCTGGGCGAAGCCGGAGGCGGGTCGCTAGTATACTATAAAAGTTACGCGTAACAATGTTCCTTCACGTTAATCTCCGAAACAATTTAACCAAACCCCAAAATTTAATTTTCAATTAAATTTTGTGCATTCACACGGTTGGTTGCAGCTTCAAATATAGGATATAATTTATAGAGATACACAGAGGAAGACGTGAGCAATACCTAATGTTTTACAAAAGCCATTCACCAAAATTAAACTTATCTATTCTACGCATATAATCAAATGGTAAACGAACAATTTGTACACGTGGTACTCATGTCTTTTTTTTTTTTTATTTCCCCTGCGGGTTACACCACCCTCGTGGGCCATTTATTGCATAACATATCATTGCTACATTACATAATTATTATTTAAAGTATATAAAATATGAGCGTTTACAAAAATGTATAACAACGTTAATAAAATCAGTAATTTAATCTCGACCAATGCTCGTAGGGTGGAGAGGGGGGGGGGTGGTCCGGTACCCCTAACTAAATCAGGGTCTTTATTTATCTAATTTTTTCTAAATTATATGGTTTTATTTTGCTTTATATCTACGATTTTTGTAATATATTTAATAAATTTATTTCTGGTGTTCTTATCCATCATAATTTTACTTATAATATATTTGTCTAATTTGCTATCAATGTCAAGCTCCAACTCCATACGTGCTAGCGCAAACCTAGGGCATTGGAGTAGCAGGTGCTCCACCGTCTCCCGCACCCCAGGCTCACACAGGCAGTCCGGAGATGGTTTCTTTTTATATTTATATAGATAATCTGAGAACCCACCGTGACCCGTTAGCGCCTGTGTCAGGATCTGCGACATTCGGATTTTTTGAACTACACTGTACGCCGCCTCCGCGTCAGGAAAAAACAATTTTGTAACTCCGGCCGTCTCGCCGTCGGCATACATTTGCTTCCATTTGGCGACAGTCTCGCCTCTTACCAGGCGCTTTATATATGAGATGGGGCATTTATTATAGCTTAATTTTAGCTTTGATCTTAGTGCCCCATCTTTAGCTAGGAGGTCAGCTCTCTCGTTACCCCGTATCCCCACATGAGCCTTAACCCAAAAGAGCCGCACAGTCCTCCCCTCTGACTTGATGTCGCGTAAGTTTGCTTTTATCGCACAAGCCAGAGGGTGGCATGTATTGCGACTCCTTAGCAACTCAAGTGAGGACCGTGAGTCACACAAGATGCTGACCAAACAGTCCCTCATGTTACTCATGTTACCGAGGTCAAAAAAAGTAGAATTTTTGTCTGTTTGTCTGTACGTTTGTGCACGCTAATCTCTGAAACGGCTTAACAGATTTGAATGCGGTTTTCATTGATCTATTGTAGCAAGCTTTCCGTAACATTTAGTGTTTGCTTCATTTCAATCGGTTTACAAAAAAAAAAAGTTACGCGCAATAACGAATACCACGGGTACGAAGTTGCGGGCTCAACTAGTATTTTAATAAAACAAAAGCCTGAGTTACGGGACGGGGATTGCTTGCTCCAGGTTTGAGATAAAAATTTAAAATTAGTATTTTTTTTAGTAGCTATCAATCGTTGGGTAGCCCTTTACAGGAAACCTCCGTGAAATAACAGCATTTATGCTGTTTTGTTTCGGTGGGTGAGTAAACTATGCTAGAACCCAGTTCACTATCGGCTTCTAATCCCTTACACTTCATCCTACTATAGTCGGTAACGCTTTTACAGCACCTGTGACATTTCTGGTGTTAATAATGTGCTTACCAATAATGTGCTTTTCAAGAATTCTATAATGTTAGTGCTATTCGTTCAGAGATTAAAATAAATATTGTCTCTGTCACATTGACACCGGAGCATAGCGTTATTATTGTTTTCTTGTATGATAACTATCTGAATATTTCCAATATATGTTTTATGTGAGTTTAATAGGCACTTCAATATCCCGTATCTCGACATGTTAGCTACCGTTCAGGGGTGTTCAACTCGCGTCAACGTTACGATCAATCATCGCTATCAATTCCTTTCAAAGCTTGTTTATATACAAAAAGGGGACGTTCGTGTTAAATTACACCAAAGTTTCATGTGAAACAGTTGCTAGGCCAAATCCGAGTTTTTCTATAAGCTTTTTCAAAACGAATACGCAGAAATTGTAGTTTAACAGTTAAAAACATTTGCTCATTTCACTTAAATAACTTCGCGGTTAGTTAACTGATTGGGAAAGTTTAACATTTGTGAGATATGATCAAGGGGAAGTTTGACGAGCCCGTTGGATGAGTAGTTAGGGTGCTTGCCTTAACGCTCCGTTCTAGGGTTCCCGGGTTCGATTTCAAAGTTGGCTTTGGTCTGGGTTTGGAAGTAGTTTCGCAATCATTTGGCATCATTGGCTGGCGGCAGTAACCACACCCTTACAGAAGACCACCGTGAAATAACTGCACGTGGCTTTTGTATTTCGGTGAGTGAGTAATTGATGCCAGAGCCCATTTCCCTATCCCCTCCTAATCCCTTTTCCTTAATCTTACTGTAGTCGATAGCGCACTTGCAGCACCTGTGGCTCTGCTTGTGTTATAGGTGACGGTAGCCAGCTACTATCAAGTGGAGCGTCAAGTGGATGAGGAATGAAAGTACGAGAGGCACAAAAGCGAGAACTGGCATGGAAGAGAACAGTAGAAATAGGCTTCAGCTATTGCTGGAGGGATTCTTGTAAAGAAAAAAAAAAAAAAAAAAGTGGAGCGTCAGCCTGTCTGCTAATCTTAACATAAAAAAAGTTAATTCATAGATAAGTGAACTATGAAGTCATTAAATAAGTAAGTAAGTGAATAACTATGAAGTATCAAGTAAGTGAGTCAATGAAATAAGTAACGGCGTATAATAAAATATAGGTAGTGTGTTTAAAATCTTCTTATTATCGGTACTATACTCGTAGGTATCTCGATTACTTAGATCATCATAATAACCATATACCTATCTGTAATTTAATTTATCAATAAATTCTATTTTAAACGAAAAATACCAATTTATTTTTACAAAATATATAAAACTCATAAACGCTCGGTTATTACTACGCGGTTGCATACACAAAACAAATATACTCTTTGACATGCACAAAATAAGTATTAATGAAAGCGTGTGTGTCAACCCCGACGCATGACTCGAGTTTATTCCTTTAAACGTATATAATTAAAAGTATAAATTAAAAGTAAGCCTGGCTGGGACTCTTTATCGCAACAAAAGAAAATAGGGAGCTTAAATAAAAATATTTTGATAATAAATTTCGCTTAAAACGTAAGTGGCCACCTATGTAAATACATTAACTCAAAATATTAGTTTTGTTAAACTTAAAAGCAATACTTTTCTATCTTAATTTACTCTAGATAACTACGAACATGTTCCAAATTTTAATTATTCCTTTTTATTACTCTTTCCTGCCACTACTGGTCAGTACATTTTTATTTTTTTATAAAAAAAGTACCCAATATCCTTTATATCTATAATAATATATGTAATAATTTTCTAAGTGCAAAAGTGCCACTGTGTAATTTTCTAAGTGAAAAAGTAATAGGCTGCCTATTACTTTTTCACTACATTTTACCAATAGTGATAAAATTGGTGCTGAGATAGATTCAACCATGGAGAGAAACAAAGGTTTTTTGCTTTTCAAATTGGCGAAGCCGCAGGCATATAAGGTATATAAGGTATATATGTACGAATTTACGGGAATGTTGAAACAATAGTTTTTATTTCAAGTAAATACAACAGTGTAAAATATAATTATTGAAGAACTGTTATTTCACAAATAGAGACATTAGTCCCGAATAAAAACCGAAAATTCCGCTTTTGACAGCGAATGATTTATAACTCAGGCGATAGCGACGCTATCGAGGGCATCTAGAAAGTTCTATGGACTGTTACATTTGAATATTATGTCCTTCGAACCGGATCGCCGTTTCTTTCAAACGAGATTACTCCATTTCTGGACAGGAAATGGAAAGGTCGTATGATATGGCTTTTGTCGATTAGGGATATTAAGAAGATCTGCGTATTCCACCACTACTTCTGGAATACTAATTCCTTACTGAAAAGGTTATATTAATTAATTTCCGCCAGTTTTTGATTGAGTAGAGAGAAATAACATAACATAAAATAACATAAAGAAAGAAAGAAAGCATCTTTTATTTCTCTAATACAAACAATATATGAACAAATAATAATTTCAAACAAAACAAACAATCAAATATATAAACAAGTAATGAGAGGAAAAGGAACCCTGACTCAGTATATAGTTGTGGTGCGGACCACAACACTGATATTCTGCTAGGGACCAAAGATTATTCAAAGAAATATATTCAAAGAAAAAAAAAACATTTACGCGGGACAATTCAGAACACGATTATACAATCAATGGCTGACATTATCACAATTTACTTAATAACATAACATAACATAACATAACATAACATAACATAACATAACATAACATAACATAACATAACATAACATAACATAACATAACATAACATAACATAACATAACATAACATAACATAACATAACATAACATAACATAACATAACATAACATAACATAACATAACATAACATAACATAACATAACATAACATAACATAACATAACATAACATAACATAACATAACATAACATAACATAACATAACACAACATAACATAACATTATACATAGGTAAACATCTATTAGTACCACCAGAGAGTAATTTACCATCATTAGTTTTTCTTTTTTAATATTAACTGCGGCAGACAGGTACATCTAAATGAACCGTCACCATTTGTGGTTAAGTATACACTCGCTTATTAACACAACCACAAAGGGGTGAGCTAGAATTTTTTAGTAAAGATAGGAGGACAATCAGTCTTTCATTTTCAAATAAAATTAGTAAAAATTGTCACATAATTAACCTAGGAGACAATTATTTCGTAGGGCCAGTTTAATTGCAAAAAAATCTTTTCCACAGTTGACCTTACAAGGAACCGATCTCGGTACCCTGAAACCGGAAGACACACATAACAACTCTACTTACTAACTCATCAATATAAAAAATCGGTACGTTGCGAATAATTAAGAAAATAAAATGAATGTCACTCGACAGGCTTTTTTTTGTAAAATATAGTCCACCACGTGACGTCACGGCTAGCACGTCGACACAATCAAAAACAGAATAAAGTGGAACTGCGCCGGCCCTACACGTTTTATAACCGGGAATTAGGCAGGCGACACACGTACGACATATTAACGTACACCGCGCGACATACGTGACCGCGCGCCGCGCCGGCTGCAGACACGACATTCTATTGAATAATGGACACCTTTTTTTCTCTTGCTTCGCTTCCATTTTAGTCAAGATTTTTGTTTTGGATTATCTGCTAGTCTATTTGCGAAGCTACTTTTACAAAATTATTTTTGTATGAAAGTCTAACGCGAACTTTATGTGTTAGTACGAAATTGAATGCAATAAATCTATTTATTGTACTTATGTTACCGAGGTAAAAAAATTGTTTTTAGAATTTTTTTCTGTTTGTCGGTTTGCCCGTTTGTCTGTACGTTTGTGCACGCAAATCTCTGAAACGGCTTAACCAATTTGAATGCTGTATTGTAGCAAGCTTCTTATACCGTTATTATATATTTACACTCTATACCGAATACCTCGCGTACGAAGTTGGCTCAGCCAATAAATAAATAGAATAAGTAACGCCCAGACACCCCAGATGGGTTTGAAACACCCGAGTTGATCTAAGTCAACTTTAAAAGTTTTCCTTCAAAAAAAAACCTTAAATAAAATTCTGCATAATCAAATTAAATCCAAATCAAGAGCCCTATTTAATAAAAATCTAAGTTTTCTAAGTCAGTAGCACTATCCTGCTGTTCTATTGTTAGTTGTCATTTATTGTGAATGTACCCAATGATTCAAAAAGATATTACCAAAATAAAAAAAAAATTGTATTTACAGAAGCTTTTTACTTTTTAGACATACCTAATCTCGACAGTTTAATGGTTAAATATAATCTCTATAACTAAATAGACTAACTAACTAATATAATAATAATAGAGTCTATATATAAATATAGACTCTATAACAAAATATAATCTATATAATATGATCTATAACGAAAACAAAACATAACATATAACAAAAACGTTTAATTTGTAGCATATGAAAAGTTATTGCACTACAAAATTTGCGTTACTATACTTTAATAAATTTTGATGTTCTATAATAATAATTGATTTATTAGTGCAAAAATATTCTCCCATTTATACTCGTCCATACGTATTAGCATATACAGCATAGGTTTAGTTAAAAGTATAATTGTTTTTAACCACATAATCCTCAATTTTTAATTAATTATAAATGGTTGGTCACCAAATCAAGTTCGTGCCATCAAAAAATTATGAAAATTATGAACTGAAAAGTTCAAGGACACAATAAAATCGGGATACAACAAATACTAAAAAAACAGTAGTCGAACTTTGTTTTTTCTTATTATGACTGGACAGCTGTTAGTATAGATTAACATAACGCTATTTCTGTTGAATGTGAACTCTATGTACATAAGGACCAATTTCCTTTGACAATAACCGGAGAGTGGCGTGACTTCTATTCTAGGGTGGAACTTTCGAGAACTTTTGACATACGGCAACGCTTTTCTAGAACGTTCCATGGTGAGCCATATCAATATTATATGTGTTACGAGTAATTGATGTAATTACGTTACAATAATAATAAAAATAATAAGCCATTTATTCTTCATACATTTGAATAACATTTAGGTGACATAACATTTCATCATGAATTAGATATTAAGTATTTAAGTTAAGGTATCACTCAAAGTAACCTACAATTGTTAGTGTATATATATCGTTGTTAATAGTTAGTATTAAAATATGGTCGCCGACTTCAATTCGGATCCATAATCAATTGAATATCTACTTACTGTATTTTAAATTATACTGTTGTAAGTGTTCCGGGCTTTTCGTCACAGCTTTATTAATGAATTCATTAATTGTGACAAGGCTAAACCCAAGATAGCATTAGTTTAATTTAATTTACCTGTTATTTTAATAGCTTTAATAGGAACTAGGTGTTACGACGAACCAAATTTTAGGGACAAATGTACCAGGTATGTAATTATGTATAAAGATTTAGTTATTATTAGCCAAGCTCGCAACTTCGAGTACGCGTGGTATTCGTTATATTCGTAACTTTTTTGTATGTAAATCGACTGGAATGAAACAAATACTAAATGTTACGGGACGGGAAGCTTGTTACAATACATCAGTGAAAAGCGCATTCAAATCGGTTAAGCATTTTCTGAGGTTAGCGTGCACACAAAGATAAACAGAAAAAAATCTAAAAACTATATATTTGACGTCGGTGACATAATTATAATAAGTAGAAAGTGTACAAATTGTTTTTTTTTTTTTGAAAATTTATTTAATGTACAGACACTGCTGGTTTACAATTGTATTATGATATATTATATATGTATATGTACAAATTTAACATTATGTCTCAGTTACATAGTGATTAGGGATTTTTTCATTTCTTTTATAATTTCTTTTTGTGTGTATAAAATTTGTGAAGTGTGATTGCAAGTCATTTATTTTTATATTATCATTGGTAATTGGGTTATTAATCCAATTAATTATTTATCAATTATTTAATCTAGCATTAATTAATTAATTTTTGGAAAAAATATTTCACTCAAAAATTGTATTAAGAGAAAAAATGTAAGTGGATTTTTTATTTATTAAATATGGATTTGCTCTTGGCGAGCATCTATCCATGTAGGAAGGATGAGGCCGACGATGAAGCAAGCTCACCCAGCAGGTGCCTATTCACTCGAACCTTGAAAAGATTTGGGTTGTATGAGCTCGGAAATACAGACGCCGCCGGCAGGGAGTCCCGGTGCATTATAAAAGATACTCGTATTTTAAAGAGCTTGGTCCGAATTAGTGGGATTTCGACAAGGTGAGGATGGTAACCAGCCTTACGTCTGCATGTCCGATAGAAGAAAGGCGAAGGCGGTATGATCTCATGCAGCTCTCGAGCTCACTCTCCGAAGTACATCTTATAGAATACATATAGACAGGCAATTTTTGTCTATGTGCCAGACTTTGCAACTTAGTTCTTATTAGTGTACCGCCGCCAATGAGCCTCTTAGCTCTGCGATCCACCGAGTCGAGTGCGGCAAGTTAGTATTTTGCTGAACCATCCCACAGGTGACAGCAATACTCCATGCAAGATCGGACTTGTGCCTTGTACAAAGACAGGAGCAATGTGTGAAGCATTGCTTCAACCTATTTAGGATATCCAGCTTTTTGGCCGCTGTTTGGGCTTCAGACTCGATAGAAGTGCCGCAGTTGAAATTTGAGCACACAAACTCGAGATCATTGGCTACAGGTACGGGTGCACCTCGGAAAGTTGAACCCAAGTCGAAGGAAGGATTGCAAAAGTTTCTTTTTTAAATATTCCTTTGCAGTATTGCAGGGTGCAAGACTTCTTAGCTGTCATTTTTTGACATATATTTAAATTCGTATTTAGGCTTTTCTTATTATGAATATTCATTTTCGATTATATATTAAATTGATAGTAATTGGGACAGCATTTAAATGAAATATACATTTTTCGTTTGCCTACTTTTACATTGTCGTAACTTAATCTTTGTCATCGTCTTGTGCGGTAAACGGAAGCGGATGTGAACCCGACTTTATCACGCAGCCGTTTTAGTTGACGACAAATCACTTTGACGTCTGATGGTGACGTTTTCTGAAAGAGTGTCATTGAGAAATTACAATTATCGCTCGACACCAGGCTCATGAGATATTTTGTATGAAAATGAGAAAAAATATCGCATTGGTTCAGCAGCCAAAGTTTTAGAGACTGCATTTAGAACCTACTTAGTTATCTTGAAAATGACTTAGTTAAGTGATTTCTTATAGTGATGTTACTTATAATGATTTATTTTTATAAGCAATACCATACTTATAATCAACAATAAAGACTAGAGCTAATGCAACTTATACCTTTGCCTGAAATCACCAATCCGGGCCACATGAACCCAGAGATCTTTGAAAATTTGAATCAGAGAGTTTTACTAAAAATAAACTAAACTAAACAATGAATTAATTTTGAGAACAACGTACCACTTGATTCTCATGATTATGGTTTGAGGCATTTAATTTCAAAAGTTTTACCATGATCAGGAATTTTACAACGTACGACCAACAACGCAGAATTTTTTATTTTTGTTTTCTGTGCAAATATCCGATTTCTAATATTTTTATTTTAAAGTCGACCGACAGGCTGATGGCCCACTTGTTGTAACACAATTTCAATTCATTCACAATTCATTCACGCCTCGGGTGTTGCATGTACGCTGCCGACCATAGCAAGATTGGGAGGGGATAGGTTCATCCCTTACTCACTCACAGAAAAGCACACATACTGTTATATCGCCGTGGTCTTCTGTAAGGGGAAGTTACTGCCGCCAGACGGCTTGTCCAAATGACTGCGAAACACAGTGTGCCCAGCCACTACTTTCCAAATCTAAACCAGAGTCAACTTTGAAAAAGTACATTTTAAAAGAAGGCCCTGGCGGGAATCAAACCAACGGGCTCGATAGATTAGTGTAGGAGTACCAAATGGAAAATATGGTTTATATTATGAAAGTAACTGTAGCCTGCTGCGTCAGTGTATTGCCTACGTATGTTGAGTCAATCGCTATTATTAGGTATTTCATTAAAGCCGTATCGCCAATTCCTAGTGAGACCTCGCCGTTTGCGCTCCCAAAAGTTGTTCCCTCTCGACTTGGCATCGCGAGCGTTTTCAACTTTCTAATTAAGTTCAGTAACTCTTGAATTAACATTTAGAGACTGATTAACTTTGAGTGGATTCTGTTAGTCAAATTTTATTGAGATAGTTTTGGCTCTGAAGTGTTACTACACTTATAATTTCAATCGACCTCTTCCTCGACGGCCTCTCTTTTGGACCTACCATCAAGTGGATCGTCAGTCTGCCTGACGAATTATTCTATCAAATAGACAAACTACTTTCGTATTAATATTTAGATGAAATAAACATGACATAATTATAACTTTGAAGCAGCAAACAAAAACTCAATAAAATATTACGAAATTACGAATGACATGTCAAACCTACATGTCGAATTCTTATGAAATTATATGGAAATTACTTGAATTGAAATTTTTTTTAAGGGTGACAAACCCTAAATACTAAAAATATCCATTGTTTAATGAAAATGTTACAAGAACTGGACAAGACAATTGCTTTGAAAAAAATATATATTATACTTAAACATGTGAAGAACCAATTGTATTAATTAGAATTTTCGTTAAAGTAATAGAAACTCCACAAAAAAAGTTAGAAAACAAGAAGAATTTGACTTTTATTGAAAATTCTCTCGAAAACGGCTTATTGCACGCATATGAATCCTGTACCTATTAATATCAGATTAAAAAATTGTATTAATAAAATTTTTTATTTTGTGTATTGTTCTAATGGTAAAAACAAAAAAACACCATTTCTAGGCCTGTTGAATTGGATCCGCCGCCAGCGAGTTCTATAGTAAATGTCATTTGCCTCAGTGAAGCCCTTAATGAAAATGCATGAAATCTCACCAGTAATGTATTAATTATTGAAACAATTTAAAAATGAGATTAACATGGAACTACGAAGCGCACACAAGAGATCTTCGCCCATCCTATCATCGTCCTCAAAATCTATGCCCGGGCAGGACTACGTGACTGCGTGACACTAGCTTATCGAGTGATGAAGGGGACCACAATCACCCAGCATATGAACTAGAACTGCATGCGCGCCTATTACGGGGTATTTATTAGTAATTAATATGATTATAATATTAATTTAAATATACCTATATAATTCATAATCTCTTAATATCATATTATAATTATAAAAATGAGACATCTTTTTATTAAAATGTGAAATATTGAGATAATTAACTAACATGAGAAGCTCAAATCTGAGTGACACTGGCGACCACTGTAGATTCAGTTTTTTCCCTTGTTATTAGTATTACATGTACCTGTTTTTATTTTAAATATTTTTTGTATTTATATCCTATTTTCTAAACAGGCATATAAAACTAACCTCATCTGGTCCAGCCTCGATTTATTGATAATTGTGTCATAAATTTATGACCCAATTAACCAAAACAAATCATTATTTTACGTCATATCGGACGCTTTCTTATCGTCTCGGACAGCTATTTAGTCTTGAAGCGATTTAGTCATACGAGATTTAGATTTAATGACATGTAGTCATAAAGCTTCGAACCCTTGTAATTTTCTTTTAAATAAAAACGAAAAGAAAAGCAATCATATTTTAATTCGAAAAGGTAAGGCATGTAACAGAAAAGCCTTCCAAGTAAGCCCGGCATGATTATCTGTAACTTATGATCACCAGTCTTTCGTCTAGCTTAGTAAATCAAACATAGGTAAAGAAAGCTTGACAAGACGTTTCCCAGCTAGCTACAGCTGTCATATGAAATTATGACAGTTGAATACCTGATAAGTACGTGAATGAGCCGTGTGATGTTAATTATGACCAATAAGGAGATAAAATACAGCGGATTTGGAAATGAGAAGACTTGTTTCAAGGTCACGGGGAAACTAAGGCCTTCCTCTGACGTCACTTGGGAAATCAGGGCCAACCTTCACTCAGTACCAATGCCTGCGACAGAAATTTATGGTGCCCTGTCATGGGACCGAATCGAACCCGTCCGAGGTATAGGGGTAGGGGCAGAGACCAAGTTGGGGGAGGGCACGCCGTCGCCTAGTCCCCGCGGGTTGCGACTTTTTGTTATTCACGTTGGTTAAGATTTCGCGACGTTTTGCGAATTTTTAGGCGAAACTTTTTCACTCTTTCGGATTTGTCACGTGTTTAAATTGTTTTGAACAACTAATTTTGTTTTTATGTGATTAGTTGATAAAACTGTATTTACTTATGACAAATTACAATTGTTACCATCACTACCATCACTTATAAACAAGGTAGAGATACGGGAATGGGCTTTGGCTAAACACAACGGTAATAATGATATTATTTCACGTTGGTCTTCAGTAAAGTGGTGATTTCTGTCGCCACTCGGGTGCTCATTGGTGACTATGGTAACAGTGTGCTTTGATATGTCACAGGTCACTTTTTACTTCATTGTTAAACAAAACAGAATAAATATTATGTTTTTTATGCGGGCCTGTTTTATACATCGAGATAAGGAAAATATATCTACATTGGAAAGTAAAGAAAGTACAAGAAAATAAGGATAAAATATTGCTTTTGTCATCCATTTCTTTTATGATGTCAACAAATATACGAAAAACTCGCATTTCTCGTATAAAACAAGAAAACACATTGTCTCGTCAAATATTTATGAGTTGGCGAAAGGAAAATCTTTCGTAACACAAAAATGTTATTGATTTTGCGTGTTGGCCTTCATGCATAATACCATCCATTCAATATTGGATTAGATTGTGACTTAGGTAATGTTTATTGGAACACCTTGGATAGTACTTTCAGACGCCTCTATATCTCTCAGTGTAATACTCTAACGTTAATGCTTCAGATTGATTTTTTTCTTATCTTAAAACTCAGCGCTAAATCATTAGAATTTTTTTTATGTTAAGGTCGACATACAGGCTGAGGGTCCACTTGATGATAGGTGGCTACCGTCGCCTATAATACAAGCAACGCCACAGCTGCTGCAAGTGCGCTGCAGACTACAGTAGGATTGGATAAGGGATTAGGAGGGGATAAGGAAATGGGCTCTGGCATCCCACTCACCGAAACACAACAGCACGTATATGCTATTATTTCACGGTGGTATTCTGTAAGGTGGTGGTTACTGCCGTCAGGCGGGCTGCCCAAGTGACTGCGAAACGCAGTGTGCCCTACCACTACTTTTCAAATCCAGACCAGAGTCAATTTTGAAAATTACATTAAAATTTCCACACTTGACCCCGCCGGGAATCGAACCCGGGGCCCCTGAAAAGGTAGGCAAGCACCTTTGCCACTCATCCAAACGGCCGTCATAATTTTTAAAGGTCATTTGACATACAGGGCGATGGTCAACTTGATGGTAGGTGGCTATCGTCCTGCTTACCTTAGTGGGATGAAGGGTAACGTGTTAGGAGGAGATAGGGAAATGATTTCTGGTCCTTACCCACTCACCGAAACACAGCATGAGAGGATGGTTACTGCCACCAGAGGAGCTGAACAATTTATGACCATTGAATTTCTGAATTATTTTAAAACAAAATTCCCTACAACCAAATTATAATACACAGTGTTACTTGCGTTCGTGTAACGAAATGTTCCCACAACTGTAATGTCATTGCTAGAAAACCAACTTACGAGTACAGTCGCGTTCAGAAGTGGTTAGGGTTTATTAAACTTTCGTTCTGATTTATGACAGTTTATTGTTTTTGCGGCGGCGGAACCCTACGGAGTTCGCCCTTCTCTTTTTTACTTATTCATACATCTATTTTAAAGTTAAAACTCCATTGTGGAGATAAATATTATTTTTTGTTATTATAATTTGTAGTTATCATTTCCGATTAATTATAATAAACACACGAAAAAAGATTTTATTCATATACGTATTATAAAATGTTTACACAAACTTCTAGCTTGGCTCTCTAAGGCAAGGTTCCAAGCATACTAGCTGCGTTATATCGTTGTATAGCAAGGCTAATTTGATGACCGAGGTGATAGCCAGTTAACAAGTAATTCACTTTAGAAATCACAGCTGATTATTTATAAAAATTCAAATTAAAGATTTCCGATTAAAATCAACTTATGTAACTTTGGTTCTATAGACGCCTCTTTACTTAATTTAATTAATTTACATAACAAAATGAAAACCATGAATACTAAAATGAAATATAATTTGACGTTTGGTTATAAATTAAATGATTTACACTACACTGTAACTATACTTACTGTAAATGTGTGGCTTTTGTTCTGACCTTTCAGTTTATGACTAGGTACTTTTACTTTTCAAAATGTAGGTAAATAGGAAAAGATGAAAGAGTTGAATGCCTTTTTCTAATTTATTTGTCAACCGATTTTATTAGTAGAGCTATTGACGAGAGTGTGTCAAAAATGTAGTTTTACCAATTTTTTTATTATCTTTTTATTTTAAATAGTTATATTCACTCACGTTTGAAATAATTATGGTCTAATTTCGAAAAGAAGGTAAAACAAATATTTCTAATTGCTTATTTTATTTTGACGGTCTGGCTGATGGTCCACTTGATGGTAGGTGGCTATCGTCGCCTATAACACAACCTGCGTCACAGTTGCTGCAAGTGTGCTGCCGACTACAGTAGGATTTCGGATAAGAAGGGATTGGATAGGAAAATGGGCTGTGACAGCACACATTGCTCTTATTTCACGGTGGTCTTTTGTAAGGGGGTGGTTACTGCCGCCAGACGGGCCGCCCAAATGACTGCGAAACGCAGTGTGCACTGCCACTACTTTTCAGATTCAGACACGCGCCAAATTTGGAAAGTTCATTTTTTAAATATGACCCTGCGGGGAATCGAACCTGGGACCAGAGCGTTAAGGCAAGCACCGTAACGACTCCTCCAACGGGCTCGTCATGAAATATCGAAAAAAAGTTATTCAATTTCGTACAAAAGACTTAATTAAAATTATGTACATATAGTACAATTTAAAAATGCTATTAATAATATTAAAAATAAAAGCTTTTAATATATTAATTCAATACACAATAAAGAAGGAAGAGAATATGAAGAAGTTGATGATATTGAGAACTGTTTCTTTGGTAACAATCTTAGATCAGAAGAGAGATCGTCCTTTACCATCTGTTTACCAAACGAAAAGTATATTTTATCAATTAATATCTATGAGAAAATAAATGGCGAGTGTTGGCTATTAAAATATGCTCATGGATATCCATAATTAAAGTATTATTGCTATTACACTGCACAGTACGATTAATGCTCTGATTTTCAAATTTCAAAGCCTTCATTCATTTCAAATTTCATTAAGGGATTTTCGCAGACAACTATATCTTGCAATAAAATAATCTTTATTTTCATGTATATTTCAATTGGCAAACAAATCAGTGTATCACTTGTATCAATTTACGTGTTCTATATGCAACACTGTCGCGATTTATTTTCTCATAGATAATAAATGTTGAAATGTACTTTTCGTCTGGTAAACAGATGGTTGAAGAGCAATCTCTCAAGGGATCCTGCACTATAAATAAAAAATATAAAAACTGCCAAATCTAAGAAATCTTGATTACTTTGTACCTGTATCATCAAAAGTAGTGGCTACCGAAATAGATTCTATTTCGGTAATAGAATTCTGAAAAAAGAAGCATTGATATTCCTAAAAAATAATATTGGTATTTAAAAGTTTTGTATGTATTTAAAAATAGAATAAAAAAACATGTCCAATCTTATCATTTGATACTGGTTTGATTTTTTTAAATAATAATAAAAATAAGTTATTTATGATTTTTTTTAATTTGAAACATTTTTGATCAATTAATATTTAGATCATTATAAATTCAATAATATAACTTTTCAATATTCACTTTAACGATTCGATAACAAGAGTAACACGACGCAAGCAGTGTTGTTATTAAAAAAAAAAAGAAGCCAAAATTGTTCTTGAAAAAACCTACCGAAAACGATAACATGGAACTCAAACATTAGTGGGTGAACGAACAGTGGTATAGAAGTTGGTGCGACATATGCCGGTCTATAAGAAGTTTAAATGTAGGGTATTAAAAAGAAATCCACTGTAAAGAAAAGTGCGGAGTCTTGCTTCTGTATGCAGTGATGGAATCCGACAACACAATTTATCGATAACGATAAACGTTTAAATACTGTTGGTTACCTAATGGTTAATGTATTTAAAAATATGATAAAAAAACATGTCCAATCTTATCATTTGATACCGGTACATTTTTTTAAATAATAATAAAAATATGATTTTTTTTTAAATTTGAAACATTTTTGATCAATTAATATAATTAATAAAACGTGGTAAAAAAGGCAAAAAAAGTGATGCTGGCTACTTTAGTAAATAAATATAATGTGCCATTTTGTTTAGACTACTTTAGGAAATTTGAAAATAGTATATTTCATTACAAGTGCGGAAAGGCTGTCATTGCAAAGAGTTCCGACAAATGTCTACCCGAGCCGAAGGCGAGGGTTGACAGTCGGAACAAGTTGCAATGACGGTTCCGCACGTGTACTGAACGACTATTTTTAATACAGTTGCGAAAAAATGAAGCGATTTAATAAAACAAACAACTAAACTCGCAAAGAGAATTTCTGGAAAATGGCGCCAACCGTACAATATAAGCAGAGACATTTTTTTTCTTCACGCATTCCGGTAGGCAAAGGAAACTATGTGCCCATACAGCCAAGTCTTCAGTAGAATTTTTTTGTTGATTTGAAATGAAAATGAAATTTAATGAGATGAAATGAAATGAAACCTAACCTAACTCATTAAATCAAATCATTAAATCTGATATTGAAACAAATTCGTAGCTTCTTTTTAGAAATATACGTATTTGCATGAATCATAAAAACTTTTTAGTAAAAACTTCATGGTTGGTTTTTCTTTTTAATAGATATTATTTTGACAGTTGGGAAAGAGAACGCACGAGTGCGGGAAAGGTAAAAAAAAAGCACGAGTGTGTAATAGCCCACTTTCCGAACGCTATACGTCCCTGCAATACGCCACTTTTTGAGCAACTGTATTAAAAATATATTTACGTGCAATAAATTCAAATTTAAAATGTTGTTACCTATTTGTCTTCATGTTTTCTTTTTGTGTTATTTAATGGATGAAAAAATGTCAAGATTTATGGAAAGATATATGTATGTAGTAAAATTTAAGGATATGCTCTCAATATTAACAGTGTGTACACCAAGTAGGTAGGTAATAAGTACTACCACAAAAATAACGAGTAGTTGGTATAAAAAAATTAGAGATGAAAGAAAGAGAGAAAGAAAGACTTTTATTCACTGCACGAAAGACACATTATATACAAGATGGAGGTTTTAGGCTTTCTTAATGACCATAGAGATAAAGATAAGATAAACAATCTTAAAATAAGGTAGCAACAATGTTTAAAATATTTGTTTTAAATTATTAAATGAAATGTCATAAATAAATAAAATAAAAAGTTACATAACACGATTATCAACATATTATCAAAGAAGTTCACAAATAAAATATTAAACAGGATAATATTAAACAGGACTCTCTTTTACATCTCAATGGGGTGGGCCACTGTACGTTGTCTTGTGATTCACAAAAAATAATATAAGTAAGTATATGTAGCAGTGATATCAATTTTTATAATTTATAACACTTTAGCCATATATGGCTATGGCTAAAGTGTGTAAATTCTGGACGTATCTACTTTCTTTAATAGAAATATTATTTTTTTATATAAAAACACAATATGCCAAGATAATGTTTATTTCTTATATTAGTTGTGTTATGTATTAACACTATTTTGTATCACAAGTTCAATTGTTTAAATTTTTAAACAAACTAATTATTGAATAGTAAAATCCCACCTTCACAGTCCAAATCTTATAACGAAATTCGAATAAACTTATTACTAAAATGTGGCTTCAAATTTTATTTTACTTCGAAAGTTTCTAGACTTAGAAACTATAACATTTATATTTAAAATACAAAGTTACACTTTAGATTGTATTATTATTTTCTTAGAAAATAATGATAATTTAATACTTTAGATTGTTTTATTATCATTATTTTCGAATGATATTAATCTAAAATATACAGAGAGGACTTATAGATGCTTATCGATATCGATAAAGCTAGTTTTCGGTAGGCAACACTATCCAACGAAGGCGTAGACGATAAAGAAGGACGGATATAATGTAGTGCTTTCAAACAGTGAGGCAAAGTTTGCCTACAGAGCAGCAGACAAATGACAACCGGCCCGAGGCGGGGAACAGCGATATTAGAAGCCTTTAAGATGGGAAAAATAGCAACTTTTACTTGGGGTACTTTTGAGAGGGCTTAAGTTAAAGATTGCAGCATAAAATGTGATTCGTGCTATCCTTATTATATGCTTATCTACAAAGTCTCAGCCTCGTCTGTCTGTTTGTACCTATGTTCGTGATAATCTCAAAAACTACTAAACGGATTTTTGCGGTTTTCATCTATCAACAGAGATCGATAAATAGTATAATATTTTTATTTTTCAACGCTAATAAAATCGCGGGCATCGGCTAGTTATATATACTACAGGGCCTGACTGACAGTGTTCTAATTTTTCGCCTCTGTCTTCAGGTCTAGATCCACTGATTATATAGGGAATGCGAAAATTAGGACAGGCTGAGCTACATGCTGACTATGTGGGAATCTGAGATATATTAAAACGAATGAACAGCTTCTGAACAGTGATGTAGGAATCTTCGATGTCATGTAATCCCCAGTGGACTAACTTATTAGACCGTAGCTTAGAGTACAATATTTCTCGCAAAGAGTACAATATACTCGTAGTGCCAAGTAGTGAAATAACTTGCAAATACGATTTCAGATATTTTTTTCTTTCTCTAGTTAGATAAAATGCATTTTTTTTATTATTAAAGATGGGTTTGCTCTTGACCAGCATCTATCTATGTAGGAAGGATGAGGCCGACGATGGAGCGAGCTCACCAAGAAAATGTCTATTTACTCGAACCTTGAAAAGATTTAGGTTATATGAGCTCGGAAATACAGACGCCTGCAGGGTGTTCCAATCCTTAGCAGTGCGCATCACAAAAGATGTTTTAAAGCGCTTGGTCCGAATTAGAGGGATTACGACAAGGTGAGGATGGTAACCAGCCGTACGTCTGCATGTCCGATAGAAGAAAGGGGAAGGCGGTATGATCTCATGCAGCTCTCGAGCATATCGGTGCATGCATGGGTTACATATACGTTATATCTATAGCATTTTTCACTCGTACTTTTCTTTGTTTTCATTAAATATTTATGAACCAATCAACAATTTCAATCAAATATTTTTAATACTCATTTTAATACTCAAATTTAATTTTAATACTCAAATTCAAACTCAAAACCCTTTATTTCAAAAATTCCACACAAAACGTGGCCGAGTTCAGCTAGTACTTAATAATATAAGTACCAGCTGAACTCGGCCACGCTTCGCTGCGGCCCATACGGCGCGGCGGCGCGGCGGCGTGCGCATGGGGCGCGCGGTACTGGAACTGCTTATACATGTGGGATAAAAAAAAGAAAGGGTGCGACATTACTTTAATAAGAAGATTGATTTGTGTTAAATGAAACGCATTGTAAAACAAAAATGAATGGAGAGAATGAGGTAAGGAGGGAGAAAAGGAGTAGGAAGATAGATGGCAGTGAATGTAGGAGTGTTTCGTGTTGCATGCATGATGTGATTTTAAAATATTATAAATAATCGAGCCAGTGACCGATTTTTTTTATTTAAAAGAAGAACCCACAAACACACCACGCTGGCCCAGTGCGGATTGATGGACTTCACATGCGAATTAGAATTTCTTCTTAGTTTCCTCGCCATGTTTTACGTCACCGTTTGAAAGCAGTCAGTAAATGCACTTAAGTTTTTTAGAAAAAACCCATCGGAACATGCCATGATCGAAGATCGAACTCGGGCCTCTCGACATGATAGGCCGCGTCATTCCCACTGCGCCACCAAAGCTCTCACCTAAACCGTACCAATTTTAAAATATTTTTAAATAAAAAAAGAAGTAAGAATAAATAAAAAAAGAACATAAATACTTAACTGATTTAAAATTCGTTCGCTTCCTCTTATAAACATGGGGCAGACGCACTGCGTAAGATGGTAGTGATGTTCCAAACGAGATGCCGTGAGAAAGAAACCCCGTCGACATTTGTTTCATGAACATTCAGAATTCCGTATACTGTAAATTTTATATTTGCTGAGAATTGTCGGGATTTACGTAGAATGTAATACCTGTTAAAATTGAAAAGACTAACCTACTCAAAGAGAAAATAAACGAAACTAAATTATCTAAGTTTCTCCAGTTACATGTCGTGGGGACTCTATTTTGAATAAGGTCAATAGAGTAGATAATACAAAAAATAACAATTATTTTTTACATGAAACAAGGTATGTCTGATTTCACAGTGTAATATAGCAATTGTGTTTTAATTTTGTTTAATATTATACATATTAAACAAAATTAAAACTTAAAACTGAGTTTCATTTGAAATTTTTTAATTTATTATTCTTTACTTAGATCCTTAATACTATTTATAGTTCTATACCCTTACATAAATCATTTTTGCATAATCTGAAATTTGGTCCTTTTAATGTCCTTTGGTATCCTATTTTACTTACCTATGGCTAAGCAATTCCTATAATATTTATTTACTCTGTGAATTTCATGCTGTGTCAGTCATAATATTTGCAGCTTAAAGAGTTCAACAACCTAACTCTGTCTATCTAATATCAAATGTCATTAATTTACTGTCGGCTGGTATTTTGTCCTAGCATTCACTGCACAGACATTATAAATGCTATGCGAAGGAAATACATAAGATTTATATCGACTTATTACATATATGCCTACTATGACGCCGCTAACTTTGAAAGTAACCACCCCCTTACAGAAGACCACCGTGAAATAACAGCACGTGTGCTGTTGTGTTTCGGTGAGTGAGTAACGGATGCCAGAGCCCATTTCCCTATCCCCTCCTAATCCCTCATCCTTAATCCTACTGTAGTCGGCAGCGCACTTGCAGCAGCTTTCGCGTTGCTTGTGTTATAGGCGACGGTAGCCACCTACCATCAAGTGGACCGTCAGCCTGTCTGCCGATCTTAACATAAAAAAAAGTGTATAAGTTTTCATTCACACAAATTGTTTTTTATCTTTTCTATAATACATAAATTAAAAAAAAGACATAAAATTGCAGCATGAGGAATCTGCTGATAAGTGCCTTCAAGTGAAAGCCTCTTCGCTATGAGACATAACAAGGATTGTCGAATCGACATCCACATGGCATGATTGCCTGAGCCCCGCGAGTCAACTCAATAAGCTTTCTTAGTTAGTTTTTCTTAATTTTTTTATGTTTTCTACTTTTCTTTAATGTGATTATTACAATTGGACCCTCACCTTAATTTATGTGTTACTAGCGTTCCACCCCCGGCTTCGCCCGGGATGCAATTTTCATATATAAGAACATTCCCCGTTTATCCCTCTTTCCATTAGTGAAAACCGAATTAAAATCGGTCTACCCGTTCACGCGTGATGCCGTGACCAAGGGAAATGGGGATTCATTTTTATATATAGAGATGACTGTATCACGACACATAAATTAAGGTAACTAAAAAGAAAATAATTTTCAATTACTGAAAACTTACAAAATTAATCTGAGATGGTATTGTGAAATATAAATTAATTAAATGAGAAAATTAAATGAGAAGCATAAACCAATTTTCACAGTTTCGACCAACACCATAATGTGGTTTTAAAATAACTACTTATTATGTTCTCGTTTGATCTCTAACTTTAAAGTGAAACACTAATTAGTTTACGAATTTTAATAACTGTATTTTAATGTTAGTTTTTCTATATAATACAAACCTCAAAGAGAGCAAACAAAAAGCAATCTTTAATAAAGTATTCTGTTGTCAGGTCAAAGACAACATGGCCCACCGATAGAACTGCCAACATGAGCCCATTCACAATGTTTGCTATACGACCCAGTTTGACATAAACCAGGCTACCCATTACACCGTAGGAAGCTTGAAAACGTGATTTTCTTACATAGAGAAATTGGTTATGTATTGATTCGACCGAATTTTATGATTTTTTTGTATTTGGTAGGTATGAGATAGGTCGTAAAGTATTTTTCACTCCCCTACCCCTCATTTTTTTTTTAATTAAAGATGGGTTTGCTCTTGACCAGCATCTATCCATGTAGGAAGGATGAGGCCGACGATGGCGCGAGCTCACCCAGAAGATGCCTATTCACTTGAACCTTGAAAAGATTTGGGTTATATGAGATCGGAAATACAGACGCTGGCAGGGAGTTCCAATCAGTGCGCATCACAAAAGATGTTTTAAAGCGCTTGGTCCGAATTAGAGGGATTTCGACAAGGTGAGGATGGTAACCAGCCGTACGTCTGCATGTCCGATAGAAGAAAGGGGAAGGCGTTATGATCTCATGCAGCTCTCGAGCACTCTCTCCGAAGTACATCTTATATAATACACACAGACAGGCAACTTTGCGTCTATGTGGCAGGCTCTGCAGCTTAGTTCTTATTAGCGTATCATTGCCAATGAGCCTCCTAGCTCTGCGATCCACCGAGTCGAGTGCAGCAAGTTGGTATTTTTTAATCGCGATTTTAGTATTTTTGTATGAACTATATCCAAATAATTTAACCGTGGTTCATTGACGTCACAATCGGGTTCGAGAATTATTTTCGGGTTCGGGCAGGATAACGCCTGCTGGGTCTCAGCTAGTAACTTCATATAAATATAGTTAGACAAAACAGTTCAGTAACTTCAGTAACAGTTCTGTAACGAGTTTTAGTGCTGAACTTGCGAAATTATTTATGGTCTAACTTCGTCACTAATTTTTACTACTTAATCTGGGTACATTTAAAATCTTAATGCTATGAATTCTTTTCAGCTTTCATTTAAGGCCTTTTTAAGAACGACTTATCCAGTCTAATAATATACTTAGTTGCGATGTAAAGAAGAGCAGAAGAGCGTAAAATGGGTATCAGGTAGGTATTTGTACATATTATAAACTAGCTGATTCCGCTTCCATACATTACCTACAGAATGAGATTGAAAAATAAGTTCAAATATTTTTTTTTAATTAAATTAAACAGAGACGTGCACCCACAAAATAAATTTAAATCCAAGACAATATGTTAATAACGTTTTAATTAAAATTATGGAAATGACAGCTCAAAATTTCGAGTTTATTTCTAGTGTTGCAATATCCATAAATATTTCCCACAATGATTCTAAGGTAAATTACAGCTCACTATACTGGCGACCCTGGTAATTTTAACTAAACTTACGAATGTGCCGGTGCAACACGTTTTACAGCAACTGTTATAAGTCAGCGTTATTGTTAGTGTCAAATTTGACGTCAACCTTTACTATAACCAGTGGTATGGTGCAACCCAGCCTAAATGTTACGGGAAGCTTGCTACAATACATAAGTGAAAACCGCAATTAAGCCGTTTCAGCATTATTAGTGATTAGCGTGCACTAAAGCACAGCAAAAATTAAAAAAAAAAAAAAAAAAAAAAACCTGTCAAATGTAATAGCGGCTTAGAGTACCCCGAGGGAGGCTGACCAGCAGCGTAGCGACTCCCTGTACGACCTTTGACTATTAATATGTGCACTGCTAAGGATTGGAACTCCCTGCCGGCGTCTGTATTTCCGAGCTCATATAACCCAAATCTTTACAGGGTGAGCTCGCTCCATCGTCGGCCTCATCCTTCCTACATGGATAGATGCTGGTCAAGAGCAAACCCATCTTTAATAAAAAAATTATAACATTAATGCAAATTATATAAAAGAGATATAATTTATATAATTACTATATTAAATTTAGACGGAGTACGCTGCGGTTCGCAATCATAAATTAACAAAATTATATAATTTTAATATTATAAATTGCGAAAATTTGTATGTTTCTATCTCAATAACGCAAAAACTTCTAAACAGATTTAGATGAAATTTGGCACACAGATAGTTTATGACCTGGATAAAGGGTACTATTTATTCTGGAATAATGTTAGGTTCCCGAAGGATGATCTAAAAATATGACAAAATCGGCGCTACCGTCGTCACAGCGATAAAGATGTCAGGCGTGAAGTAACATCAAGTATGCTATTTTGTTTCGGTGAGTGAATAAGGGATATCAGAACTCATTTTCCTATCTCTTCCTAGTTCCGTATCATATTGAGGCCGGTAACAGTTGCTTGTATTAATAGGCAACGGTAGCCAAGTGGTCCGTCAATCTGCCTGCCGATTGATAAAAATATCCTTGGCAATAAGTCGATGAGCTTCTAACCTTCTAATTACTCAAATTAACTCATTTGTACTTGTGATATTGAAGATGTACAATAAACACGGATTACCTAGAAGTGTCTTTACAACAACTGATTTATAAATTAATTAAGTTGAAATTCTCCAGAGAGTCGCCTGATATAAAACTTTGGGGGTTCCAGTACTAGCATATGAATTAAAAAAAGCGATAATAATGTGAATGAATAAAATGTATTTGATTTTCTCCTAATCTTAGATATTGTTTCTCAAAAACTCATCAATTTGACGAGCCCGGGTTCGATTCCCGGTAGGGTCAACTTTGTAAATGAACTTTTCGAATTTGGCTCTGGTCTGGATCTGGAAAGTAATGGCAGGGCTCACTGCATTTCGCAGTCATTTGGGCAGCCCCTTACAAAAGACCACCGTGAAATAACAGCACGTGTGCTGTTGTGTTTCTGTGAGTGAGTAAGGGATGCCAGAGCCCATTTCCCTATAGTATAGGGAAATGGGCTCTAATCCCTTAATCGTAGTGTAGTCGGTAGCGCACTTGCAGCGCCAGTGGCGTTGCTTGTGTTATAGGCGACGGTAGCCACCTACCATCAAGTGTACCGTCATAAATTCTAAATAGATCCTTGGCGATTACATTTCAAGCAATCATAATGCCTCTTCTAGATTACTGAGTATTTTGTGCAGATACGAAATGAAAGTGTGGGCAACGTCGTCTCGTCCTGGCTTACGTTTGTATGGCTTCGGCTAGACGGCACGATAATTGTGAACTATAGTATTGTACGATTGGACATACTTACAACAAAGTAATGCAATTTAAATGAATGTGTGCATAGATAAAAGATTTTGACAAAATACTAGAGCAATTGATTTGAGTGTAAGTTAGCAACGTTTGTGGATATTTGCAACCATATTTTTTTTTTTAACTTATATTTTGGAGATTTTGGTTATAAAAGTCTTTCTTAATTTCAGTAATTTCCTGTGAATATTGAGACTGTGTAAATGGGGATAACATTCGAAAATTATCTTCGACGCTCTATCAATGACTCGCAATTAAAACATTAATTTTAATACTTTTAAACTTAAATGTCTATAAAACCCCATTACTAAATCTTCTTACCTAATCGTTAAAACGAAGAAAAAACTGATTGATCTCCTTTATTAAGTAATTACTCTGGTTGCGCCGTAATCGAATGGTTTGGCTGTCAAGTCCATTTTCCTTTGTACCCGCCTATTCATTAAAATTATAACCCTCATTTTGCCTATTACCTACATTCCTTATAATGCATGTTACCGCCGCGCCGCGAATGTGAGAGGAGATCACGTCTACGCTCGAAATATCTCGCTCGAAGAAAGAAGAACCAAATTGAACGTGAAGTGTATTTAATATCCGCGCCTTAACGTTCTGTAACAACTTTACAAGTGAACAGTGTCTGCCAGTTGGACGTTCTGGAGAATCCTGCAGGAGATCGCACCAGAGCACCGGTTACAAGGTACGTGCATTTCCTTCTGTCTATCCTGTCCATCAGACAGTCAACTGTTCGTTTACAGCCGCAACCAACATACAGTCCACTAAACCGCCGCAGGGATTCATGGCGTGAACTGTCGCAATCCCGCCCCAACGAGATTTAGATCTTGTCTAACCCTTCAGGGTTTTTTCCGCGCCTCCATTTTTATTTGGTCCTTCGAGCCGGATTTTTTAATTCCCGCGAAACCATTTGTAGTTTTTTTCGAGTTATAAAATAGTACCCATTAATAAATTTTCATATTTAAAAATACCTAGTTAAATTTGGTTAATTAATCCGCATTCACGCTAGATTGTTTAGATTAGACGTGTTTAGAATTATTTGTACGCATTCATATAGCATTATAAATTCGTTTAGTAATTTTAATTTCGCGCGCTCCGGTGCAGGTGCACCGAACGTTGTTTACCTACCTACTTGTAATAATAGTAACATAACGCTTCTTCGCATAAAATGTCTAAGACAAAAGGTAATGAAATTGTGCTATTGCAGTCGAAACGCGATGCACTTTTTGAAAACATAAATCGAGTGTATGATTTGTCAAAGAAAGTTGATATAGGCGATGAACATAAAGAGAATTTTTTATGTTCCGTAGAAACGTTGGAAGATACGCGTTCTGAATTTAAGGAAATTGTTGATCGTTTCAATGAAGCAGTACTCGTGGTAGACCCGGAAAGCACACCTAGTTATAAGTGTTTGATTGCTTTCGAAGACCTTTACTGTCGAATTAAACGCGTATTGAAGCGTATCCAAGCCGTTCCGTCGAGGGTGGACAGCGCTGACCACGATCAGAAGGGTTCATCTGACCGCGTAGATAGAAGTAGGATGCCTACCTTGCCACCCATAGAAATTATGTCATTCGATGGTGACATACGTACCTGGCCTTTGTTCTACGCAGGTTTTAAGTCCATGGTACATGACAATCTAAATTTAAATAAATCGGAAAAATTGTATTATCTTATGGGCAAGCTATCTAGTAAGGCGCAATCTGTATTTTCGGGTATTGCACCATGCGCAGATAATTATGATACCATATTACAATGTCTCATTGATAGATATCAGGATATTCGTACGATTGCAAATACCTACTTGGAACAGATGATGAATGTCAAGTTAAACGGTCCCGCCTCAGAGTCTAAGTTCCAATTATTTATGGATGAGTTTGTAACTGCCGCGAACGCTTTAAAAAATTTGCAACTCGATAATCTGTCAGATTTTATTATGTTACATATCGCATTAAAGAAATTTGATTTAGATACCGTCCGCGCTTTTGAATCGCAGTATCGAGAATGTAAGATACCTACTTTCATTCAGCTAACTGACTTTATTAGGGGTCAGCATAAAATATTCCACAACACGCAGGGCGCGACTGCATGCAATAATAATACATATAAGCCGCGAAATCGTGTACCAAATCCGCACACTTATGTAGCAGTGTTACCTGCACATAAAAAATGTCTGTGTGAAGACATTGTTCACGATCACCTTTACAAATGTCCAAAGTTTAATGATCTAACACCTTCCTTGCGTTTTAAATTGGTTAAGGAACGTAACGCATGCATAAATTGTCTTAGTTTAAAACATAAATCCCGCGAGTGTGGTTCAAGTATGAAGTGTCGTAGTTGTCGTCAAAAACATCATTCCGCGTTACATTTCGAAAAATTTGAGGTTAAAACCGCATCACAAACGGACGAGCCGACTCGCCCTTCGCCGACATTTAATACAAGACAGACGCCGCCGCCTCCGCGAGTTAGATCGCCTACTGAGAGACGTGATATGAATGTCTCGTCGATGCACACATTTATTGCTGCGCCGGTTGAGAGTGCCGCGAGTAGTAGCGGTCTGAGCGCGCAATGTATGCAACCCACTACTGTATTACTGTCAACCGCTCAAGTAATTATTTACGATGGTAAAGGACGATCACACGTTGTAAAATGTTTGCTTGATTCGGGATCGCAAAGTAACTTTATAACAAGCGAATGTTGTGCACGTTTGGGATTAAATTGCAATAAAAATACACAAACGATTGTTCGCGGTTTCGGTGGCACCGAAAAGTCTATTAGAGGTGCAACGGATTTTAAAATATTTTCACGTTATTCAGATAACGTTCATTATGACGTATCGGCATTTATTGTCGATCGGATCACGGACAAGTTGCCTTCTATTCCGGTCGATCCATCTACGCTCGTGCACATAAGGGGATTGCCGCTTGCGGACAGTACTTTCGCAACTCCTTCGGAGGTACAGGTTCTGATTGGAGCTAATATATTCCCACACCTATTGTTACCGGGCGCGGTACAGAGTAATATTAGTGGAATGCCGCGAGCCGTAGAAACAGTTTTAGGATACATAATTATGGGTGCAGCTCCAGTCCTAATGCCTCGAAATAGGTCATTGTTAAAATCCGTATCCGCTTGTTGTACTGTCATGCAACAATCCTCATTGGACAGCCTTCTTAAAAGGTTTTGGGAGTTAGAGGAGGTATCTGCTCCGCCCGCCCACAGTCAAGACGATCTTGAATGTGAGATGTATTTTCGTGATACCACTACGCGCGAGGATAATGGAAGATACATAGTCGCATTGCCGTTTAGGGATGACGTATATAAGTTAGGAGATTCTTACTCCAGTGCCCGCAGACGATTTATGTGCTTGGAACGCAAGTTAGAATGTTCGAGTATGCTGCGCTCCGCCTATAACGACATCATTCGTGAATATGTTGATAAGGGTTATTTAAGGAAATTAGGATTTATTGATTTAACACTACCCGCCGTATCCTATTTTGTTCCGCACCACTGCGTATTACGTGATGACAAATCAACAACGAAAGTTCTTATGGTTTTAGATGCGAGTAGTAAATCAACCACAGGGTTGTCGCTTAACGATTTATTACATTACGGCGAAAATATACAGGGTGATTTAAATAAAATTATTTTAAACTTCCGACTTTTTAATATCGCGATTGCTGCAGACTGTCGTCAGATGTTCCTGCAGATTGGTATGCGCGAAGCTGATCGTAGATTTCAACGGATTCTGTTTAGGTTCCATCCGCAACCAATATCAGTTTATGAATTTAATCATACAGTAACTGCCACTTCGACTGAATCTTTAATTTATATGCTCGCTACTCGTACGTCTTCGTGGTCGAAGTTACTGCGTATAATTGTTTATATTTATCGTTTTTTGAAGGTGCTACCGCCCAGAGTACATATAACGAGTTCAGACTTAAATTTCGCAGAAAATAAAATTATACTTGTTCTTCAAAGTATCTATTTCGCTGAGGATATAATTAAGTTGAAATGTAACCAAAGCTGTTCGAATGCTTTACAAAAATTACATCCATTTTTAGACAAAAATGGTATCATGCGTGTTGGCGGTCGACTATCGAATGCTGACATCAGTTATTCGCAGAGATACCCGTCTGTGCTCCCGCGTCGCGACCACGTTATAGATCTGATAATCGATTATTATCATAAAACGCATTTACACGCCGGTCCTGAGCTTCTTATGTCCTTACTTAGGAATGGGTACTGGATAATTGCAGCGCGAAATATTATTCGAAGCCGCATACACAAGTGTAATACTTGCTTTAGAACTAAACCGCGTCCGTTTTTTCCTTTAATGGCAGATTTACCCGCGTATCGTGTAAATAAGGTGGACAAACCATTTTTGCATACAGGCTGCGATTATGCAGGTCCATTGCAATACACGCCCGTACGCGGCAGAGGCGTTAGAAGCCGTAAGGCATGGATCTGTATTTTTACATGTCTTACCACGCGTTGTCTACATATTGAATTAGCGACAGATTTGAGCACAGTCGCTTTCCTTGCAGCACTAAAGCGTTTTCTTTCTCGCCGCGGCCCGATTCAATGTCTTTACTCCGACAACGGAACTAACTTTGTAGGTTGTCGTTCGTACCTGCGAGATCTTTATAAGTTCCTTGACAAATTTCGCCCGCAACTTGAACATGAGCTTGCAGAAAGTCGCATCGAGTTTAAGCAGATCCCACCAGCCAGCCCTCATTGGGGTGGATGTTGGGAATCCATGGTAAAGATAGTCAAGTCTCATTTGTTCAAGGTTATAGGACAGCAGATACTGTCGTATGAAGAATTGTTAACGGTTCTTGCTCAGGTTGAGGCACTTATAAACTCGCGTCCGCTAACCGCTTTGAGTGGCGATCCCGCTGAGCCATCAGCTCTAACGCCAGCACATTTTTTGCATACCGCACCGCTATCGTCGCTACCCGCACCCCGAGTAGACTCATGTGGCTTACGCGAGAGACATTCGCTACTGGATAAAATGGTCCAGTCCTTCTGGAAACGGTGGAGAATAGAGTACTTGCATAAATTACAAGCTCGCGCCAAGTGGACTACGCCTTCCACTCCCATTCAGTTAGGGTCAGTTGTGGTCATTATTATGGACAATGCGCCACCGCTTGCATGGCCGCTCGGTGTGGTGGAGGCTGTTCACCCTTCGAAGGACGGAACAACGCGTGTAGTTACGGTTAGGACAAGTAGGGGAAGCTTCGTGCGCCCTGTAGTCAGACTTTGTCCTTTACCGAATCAATAACCGCGTATTAATAGTAGCAGAGTACCGTTTTTAGTTATTAGGTTATTAGTTATTTTATTTAACTAGTTTTAGGAATTAGTTTCAAGTAACCGCATTTATTTTCGCGTAAATTACCGCTTACTTTTCTCTTGAATAATCGCATCTTTTCCATATAAAATTTAGCATTTAGCATTCGTTTCTTTCGCATTCGCTTTTGAGGTCTTTAAAGGGGACCCTTTAAGGCCGGGGGAGATGGTTGCGCCGTAATCGAATGGTTTGGCTGTCAAGTCCATTTTCCTTTGTACCCGCCTATTCATTAAAATTATAACCCTCATTTTGCCTATTACCTACATTCCTTATAATGCATGTTACCGCCGCGCCGCGAATGTGAGAGGAGATCACGTCTACGCTCGAAATATCTCGCTCGAAGAAAGAAGAACCAAATTGAACGTGAAGTGTATTTAATATCCGCGCCTTAACGTTCTGTAACAACTTTACAAGTGAACAGTGTCTGCCAGTTGGACGTTCTGGAGAATCCTGCAGGAGATCGCACCAGAGCACCGGTTACAAGGTACGTGCATTTCCTTCTGTCTATCCTGTCCATCAGACAGTCAACTGTTCGTTTACAGCCGCAACCAACATACAGTCCACTAAACCGCCGCAGGGATTCATGGCGTGAACTGTCGCAATCCCGCCCCAACGAGATTTAGATCTTGTCTAACCCTTCAGGGTTTTTTCCGCGCCTCCATACTCCTTGTAACTTTTGTTACTTTAGTCATACCATAGCCATAACCTAAAACTTACTGTTTAATAGGAAACTAATAATAATAAATGAGTATATAATAATATAATTATCACAATAAGAAAGTTTTGACCAAACATATCATTGTGTACAGAGGAAGAGGAAATACCTTCAAAGTGAGCGAGTAATTTTTGATGTACTTACATAGTTAAACTATTAGTAACATTATTAACTATTATAACTATTATTAACATAGTTAAATTAAAAGATTAAAAATAATTGCATTGCTTCTACGATTACATTTTGTAACAAAACAATTATTTGTGATAATTTGGCTTCACGGTTAAAAAAAATTGACTTTTTTTGACATTTAATTATTAAACACTTGAGAATTGTTAATTTTCTAAGGTAATGTTGTATCGTTTGTTGGTTTTTAAAAAAAAAAAAATTATTTTATTAAATGCTAAATAAAGAACGCTTTTTTAAAAATAAACCAATTGTTAATATTCACTGTTCAAGAAAGTTTTCAATGTTGTGACATGGAATCTAAACGAGTCTATGGTTACAGCAACAAAGCAGTGAATTAAACAATATGGAAAGGTATTCCTCGCGGGGTGATTCGTATGACTGATCGGTTTGTAATGTCTGCAGACCAAGTGTGCACAGGGACTCGGGATTGAAATGTTTTGATTTGGTAATTAAACCTTTAATTAATAATGACGATAGACACTATAGATATAAATAAAAGTGTTTGAAAATTGATTTTGGGTCAACAAGTCATGAATGTGTGACAGACAAGCATGTATGAAACATCAGAGTCGCTATGGCTTTGTCGATGACGCCGAATAGTTTTTTTTTAATATAATTATTAAGGCTGACGGTCAATTTGATGGTAGGTGTCTACCGTCGCTTATAACACACCCAACGCCACAGATACTGCAAGTAAGCAGCCGACTATTGTGACATTAAGAATGAGGGATAGGGAAATGGGCTTTGACATACCTTACTCGCTCATGGAAACGCAATAGCACTAATGATTTTTTATGTTAAGATCGGCAGACAGGCTGACGGTCCACTTGATGCTAGATGGCTACTGTCGCCTATAACACAAGCAACACAACAGCTACTGCAAGTGCGCTACCGACTACAGTAGGATTAAAGACACACGTGCAGTTATTTCACGGTAGGCTTCTGTAAGGAGGTGATTACTGCCTCTTGACGTGCTGCCCAAATGATTGCGATACGCAGTGTGCCCTGCCACTACTTTCCAGATCCAGACCAAAGCCAAATTTCCAAAGTTCATTTTTCAAAGTTGACCCTGCCAGGAATAGAACCCGGGAACCCTAGAACAGAGCTTTAACCACTCATCCAACAGACTCGTCAAAATGCTGTTATTTCACTGTGGTCTTCTGTACGAAGGTGTAAGGAAAAAATAGGATGAAAGTTAAGGGACAAAAAGTGAAGAGAAAAATGGGTTTAAATTCATCTTTTACCCCTGCACCAAACAACAATAAGTGCCTTTATTTCACTTTGGTCCTGTAAGAAGTTGATTCATCATCTATAACCGTAAGACGTCCACTGCTGGACAAAGGCCCCGGTCGAGCCGTGGCCCTACCTTATCAGGACGTCTGTCGACCTTGTTGGACGTCCTGTGCTGCGTTTGTCGGTCCGTAGCCTCCACTTGTGAACCTTTCGTCCCCAGCGGCCGTCAACTCTCCGTACCATGTGTCCTGCTCACTGCGACTTCAACTTACTAATCCGCCGCGTTATGTAGGTAATTTTCGTTACGAATCTCCTGATTCGATCTTGCATTGTAACCCCGAGCATAGCCCTTCCCATAGCTCGTTGAGCGACGTTAAGCTTTCTTACGAGGGCCAAAGTTAGAGACCGCGTTTCAGCGCCATATATATCATCACTGACAACATTTTGTTTTAGGATAATGAGGAATTTTGGACGAGAAGATGTCTCGGAGCTTCCCTAACGCTGCCAATCCGAGCTGAATTCGACGTTTGACTTCTATTGTATGTTGTATAATTGTATGTTTGTACTATGTTGTAACTAATTGTATGTTGATTACTGAAGGAGTTGATTACCTACTGCCGCCAATCTGCTACTAGCAAGTTCATGATTGGTTTTGAGCTGATCCGAAAAGCATTTTGAAATAATTATAAAAAAATAAATTCAAAACGACTTACCGTTAGATCCATGTGACAGAGCGCCTTCGCTGTATTTTTGTTCGAGTGCACTTAAAATCCTTTCGTTGAAAATAGAATAAATTCCAAGATCTGCAGTATCATCCACGACCCAGAGCATTCTGCCACTACTAGCCTTCGTTTTATTACTTAAATCGTTGAAGGTGGTACAGAAATGGAGAGCTGTGTAAACTTCGTCTGCGACTATGAGAGCATTGCGATTGTTTTAGAAATACGCTGAAATTACTTTACAGAGATTTAGTTCTCTTATATCGTGTAAATACTAAAAAGCAAATCCACAGACATAATTAAATTTTTATCCAACTATGGTTTCAGCACGATTGTATTCATCGACCAACAAATGGACCGTCAACTTGCCTCAATAACTTTCTCACGAAAAATAATACTTTGCTACAATAATATTGTAACATAATCTAAGTGTTCTTTGCGTCTTTGGTACAAAATTCTTACATCAGGTCATAGTTAAGAAGGTATTTTTTTACAATGTTCTTCCCAGGCGAGATAAATATGACGGTTCGTAATAAATATGATTTTAAATCTTAAATTATGAGGAAACATGATAATCAAAAGTTTCGTGAAAACATCCTGTGACGTATTATTGTTATTCTGACACACATAAAATGAGTTTGATCATTAATTGACCACATATCATTAATTGGCCATATAATAATCTGATAACGTTTAGGAGTAATTTTATTAAAATTTTGTTTATATTTTGAATAATATAAATCACTTTAATTAAAATTAAAATAGAGAGTCGTTCTATTAAGAATTGCGATATTCATCTTTTTGACATGTACCAAAAGTTTTTCTTGAAGTAAGGCAAAATCTTTTAAATTAAATTATAATCACATTATGAATATAATTAAGAAATTAATCTTACAACAAGTATGTATGTATTACTACTTGTGGTAAGCATATTTATAGCTAAAAATTTATTTAATGCATTAACTATTTCATTGTGGATCTATTGGTAAAAGTATTCTGTCATTATAATTAGTGTTACTTAATCGGATTATTAGATACCGGTCCAGGTCCTCTTGGGCCCATATCTTAAGTGGTATGGCCCCATTGATCGCGATTGATCGTTAATTTGTATATTTGTATATTAATTTGTATATTAATATACAATAATTTATGACAAATAGTGTGCATATAGTAAGCAATACTTAAATATTCAATGCATTTGACCGAAAAATTTTACTCAAGTTAACTATTTTGACATACTTTAATATTTCACAAGAAAGGTCAGGAATTTCAATATTGATGGGAAAAACTGTTTTTTTTTTATTTATTAAGAATGCTTTGCTCTTAGCCAGCATCTATCCATCTAGGAAAGATGAGGCCGATGATGGAGCAAGCTCACCCAGAAGATACCCATTCACTAGAACCTTGAATAGATTTGGGTTGTATGAACTCGGAAATACAGACGCCAACAGAGAGTTCCAATCCTTAGCAGTGCGCATTATAAAAGATGAAGCATTTTAAACACAAAAGATTAGGTTTTTACTGTGTCAATAAGAAATTTGGTGCTCAAATAAGAGATTGCGTTTGTAATAATTTTTATATCCTATAAAATTATATGGAAAAAGTATGAAACACATTTATTTTTACTAATTACATTTTGCGCATTTTTGAGCAAAGTAGCAAGTAGTCAATTGCATTATGAACAACTGCAAAGTAGAGATAATGTAAAATACAAATATTTGTTCATTTGTATAGAAAAGAAATATATTTGTTCATAAAAATATAATTTTAATTGCAAAGTTAATACGTATGTTAATTGCAAGTTAATATTGTTACGACTGACTATGTAAAGTTCTGGAAAAAACGTTTGAGCCGGCCGAAAGTCTCGAACGTTCTACTCTAGCGATGGTTCCTTCCCGAATTCGAATCCCGAAAATGGAAATTGTTCCTTATGTTTACAACATAGAGTTTACATTTCAACAGAAATAGCATTCCCGAAACTACAATTTCAAAAGCGACTCTTCGGAGCTAATGCGAAGTTACTTGAGGAAGTGAACCGGCGACACATAAGGCGACACATATTGACGAGTTTTGACATGTTTAGCGGTTTCATAAGTCAAGTTTGGTGATTTTAGCTTGGTAAAGCTTGGTAAATCTCGTAATCTTGGTTCGTGAAAATAAATCATTCCATTCGCCCTTACACGGCACTTTAACTCACCCCGCACGTAACAATGTAGTTTTACAATTAATATTAACGAACTGAACGATTCCATTGACACTGTATTTTAAGCTCAATAATCAGAATATTACAAAATATTACAATACCACACACTATGCAATTCAATAAATAAGTTATAGTCACTGGTGCACTTAAAACAAAAGCTTTAGTAAAGTTCATAATTTGTTACTTACTACTAACTAAAACATTACTCTTACTCTTACTAAAACATAAAGAAACTTTTTTAAAAAAGTCTATGTTTTAAATACTTACGGTTTTTACTCTGAAACAGTTGCACCGATTTTGGTAGGTAGAGCATAATTCAGAGAAATAAACTGATTACTTTTATTCCGTAAATATTTAGCTTATACTGCGTAAAAGCTGATAACTGTAGGTTAACTAAGTTGTCAGCTACTGCTAGTTAATAATTAATAGAGGCCATATTAATTAATTTATGTTTATCGCTCGCAGTGATACCATACATAAGAAAGAGTTACGTTGTATTAATAATGAATTTTTGCCGAGTCCGCCTCGACGACGACGGAGACAAGTTAAATTGAGTTGTTCAGAATGAGAAGTTGGCTGATGTTTACTGGCTTCCTTGTCTTTAAATTTAGAATTACTTTTAAGATCGAATGGCTTCTAGCAGATTCAATGCACATTTACATTTATTACTGTTTGACTGTGTTTTTTAAATGTCATTAGGCATTCGTAAGGTGTTTTAGGTAGAGGCGCAAGTCGATGTTGGATCCGGGTTGCTTTTCTTCTCAGGAGGCCCATGTCTGTCAATTGAAATAAGATGTAAATGTAGGTTTTTAGGGTTCTGTACGTCCGAATAAAAAACGGAACCCTTATAGGATCACTCGTGTGTCCGTCTGTTTGACCATTCCCCCCCCCCTTATCTCCGAAACTACAGAACCTAAAATTTTGAAAAAAAAATACAGAAATAGTTTTCTACATGTAGATTATAGGAAAACCTACAAGAAGTCCATGATATTAAAATAACATGGTAAATCACTCAATATTGTGCGGATAGGTAACATCGTATGGAACCCTCTTCACGCGAGTTCAACTCGCACTTGTCCCTTTTTTTTTGCTGTAACATGTACGCACCCATTCTTACCGAGTCTTAACTAGAGAGATTAATAAAAATAATTAAATGAAGCTGCTTATGTAATACAGTCTATACATACCTTCTCATTCAGACATACTCACTCTCGCTTACATATTTTTTGTTACATATTATTGTTAATAATGTCATATATTAGTGTACTTAACATATAAATGTATAATAAAATCATTTATTTCCACATAGGACAGACAAAGTCTAGTTTGATGGACAGTTTTCTTTCTTTCTTTAAAATTACCCTATAGGTGATAATTTTTATCACTCCTAGCCGTCGATAACATTTATGTCACTGAATGGCGAACACAGATGGCAACGCGGTTGTTGACTTGAAGTTGTCTATGGCAAGTTGCAAAAAAAAAACATGATGGCGAAATTGATTTGAACGTGAAGCGCGTGTTTCTTTATCGGGAAGAATTTTAATTGTTGAAAATGAATAAAATACTGATTATGTGTGACTTTTGTAACGGTCTACTGGATGTAGTTAGAATCCGTGTCACGAGATAAAGCAAACTGGGATTTTAAATTCGATTTATGTGGATCGGCCCGACGTCGAATGGCGGCCGTTTGAGGTTTTGCGGGACTAATATATGTACCAAAGACCTTTTGAATCGTCTGAGAGGCGAACGAACAATACTTCTTCTCTTGCAGCTACCTCTTTCAGATACCAACGAGAGCCCTCAAGGTTAGAAATGTAGACGGTATCGAAGTCATTTTGATGAGTCTTTTGTTTTAGTTCCAAAAACTAGTATTCATATTTAATGGTGGATTTGACCTAATAAACCTGGTAGTAGAATTGTGTGTTAACATAATTTAAATAAATAATTTGGTCAGAAACAAATGTGTTGGTCGCTGTTGATTTCCAATAAAATCTCTAAAAGGAGATTATTGACTACTTCATAAAAATATAACAGGATTAAATATATGTTTTATTTAAATTTTACTAATAGAGTTTTACTAATACGTTATTCACATTTATATTATAAGAAGAAAGAAGTAATACCTTCAGCATTTAAATTTTAAAAAAATCCTAGACACAAGTAGGAATAAGTCTATTCAAATGCCAGTCAGGACTGCATGTTAATTTTTTATTTCATATTTATTTAAGCAAATACATATTCAGAAACAAACAGAATGCTATAGATAGTAGATTGTAAATTAAATTGATTTAAATGATTTTACTTAAGGGTAGTTTGTATGTAGTAATGATTATTGTAAAACCTAACAGTAACAACAATTAGTTTCAAATTAATATTATATATTCTATATATGCATATAAAAATGTTAAACTAAAATATGCGATTCTTTATTAATTACTTGTAAAAATAAGTAAATATTGCATTATTAGTAGAAACCTAAAAAGTAAATATAATATGTCAATTCACCTTTTATTTGTTGACAGGTTTGTGCTACAGAAACTAGTGTTACTTGCATGAGAAAAGAGGAACAGATGGCTACAGTATTCTTCTGATATTATGCACTATACTCAAGGTAATAATTTTCAGTATTTCTTCGACTAAAGCGGAACAGATAAATCAGAATATGATTATTGTAAAAGCATCAGTCTACTGTTGCAGAAGAATGTTACACACTTAATATAAAATATCAAAGCATGGAAACAGATTAAACGACATTCCTAAATGCTAAAATAACATTTGTATTATGGATATTGTATTATAGATACAATGCCTAACAGCATCTTCAATAAATAAATAGGTACATTTTTTCTAGAGTTTACTCCTTAAGGGCTTCACTTAGGCAAATGACATTTTCCCGAACATTTTCTCGACAAGCCACGAAGTTTGTAATTGTTGGCTCATGCATTTCTTTCTCGGCCTAGGCCTAGAATGTTGTATGAAAATCCATTCCTGGCCGCTGCTCAGCCCGATGAAACCCGAAGTTTCACGAGTCTTCACGAACGCGCCCGCCGCTGTCACAGGCGTTGAGGCGTAGTAGGCGGGGGCGTGTTTCATTATTTCCTCACGTTTATTGAGAAAAGCACTATACCAGCCTCGACCGGAATGAGGATTGCCGGACTCAGATCTTTATCAAGATCTGAGTCCGGCAATCTTTCACTTCCTGGACTCTGCAATGTACTATTACAATAGAACTCGCTGGCGGCGGAGACAATTCAACGGGCCTAGAAATGGTGTTTTTTTTTTTGTTTTTACCATTAGAACAATACGCAAAAAAAATATTAATACAATTTTTTAAACTGACATTAACTTATTAATAGGTACAGGATTCATAAGCATACAATAAGCCGTTTTCAAGAGAATTTACAATAAAAGTCAAACTCTTCTTGTGTTCTAACTTTTTTTGTGGATTTTCTTAATAGAATCTTTAACGAAAATTCTAATTAATACAATTGGTTCTTCACATGTTTAAGTATAATATATATTTTTTTCAAAGCAATTGTCTTGTCTATTTCTTGTAACATCCTCATTAAACAATGGATATTTTTAGTATTTAGCGTTTGTCTCCACCTTAAGAAACGATTTTCATGTAAGGCCCCCGCTTTAGAAATTTTATGAGGAGTAAAATTAATACAAGCGTTAACTAAACAGCGTTATGTCCTAATTATATTGTAGTGCAGTGGATGGCGTCATCAATGGTGTTACGTTTTTGGAGTTCAACAAGTAGTTCCACCCAAATCAGATAGATGTCGCCGCATCATTTAATTATATTGTAGTATAATAAATGGCTCGTTTATTTACCCTCTTTTCCTATTGCATATTCAAAGACAATTATACTTAAGGAGTAGGTACACTCCAGTATGCGTCGAAGCTGACACACACTGAAGCTTTTTTTTTTACTTTTTTTTTCACTTTCCACGAATTTTCTATTTATTAAACATTATTTATTCTGATAGAGTTAAAGTGAAAATTGAAATAATGAGAGCGAAATGCTATTATTTCTTTAAATTTCCAGAAAGTCGCGCAAATTTACAAAACAATTCAATTAAAAGTTAGACAAAAAAATTACAGTATTTTTACAGCAATTTTACAGTACCTATAAATACAAAACTTTTTGCACGTTTAACTCCAGGTAATCAAATCATCAAGTATTATTACTTGTCTTGTTACTGTATAATTGATATACAATGCCTCCGTTTCTATTTTATCTCTAATAGAGGGTATGTGCATTGTAGGTAGTGTTTTATAAACATTTTCCTGTTATCAAAGTGTCAAATTAACAGTTCCCCAACAACCTCCATGTTTAATTTTAATCTCTATACACATTCTGTAATTACTAGACAATTTGTCATATTTCCCTCCCCTAGTCTGGACCGAAACCAATATAATGTTGCGTTTGTGCAACCCTTTTCAAAATAAAATGAACCTTAAGGCGGTGGCAGTAAAATTGAAAACGCAGTAATGTTGCTAAAATAATAGAATGTTTTCCTGGCTTTCGACTAGACTACATGAAAGTTAACATGTTATGATTTAAAGATTTTGAGCTTTATTAAGTTGATAATTATAGTGTACTTCAACAAAATGGTTTGGTATTTAATAGTTTCTATCAGTAAATTTCCTATTATTGAAATTAGAGCGCTAAGAAAACATGTAAGATTTTTGCTTTGGTATATATTGATATAAAGCAATTGACAAAAAGCAATTGATTTAAAACAAGTGAAAAAAAAAAACTAGTAAAATCGCCACTTACTGTAAAACATATCTTACCAATGTGTGGGTATATCAAAAACATAAGGCATTCGAAATCACCCTTACAAAAAAATCTATGAAACAAATGCTATTTTTGATCAGGCCTCTTATAAAGGTTTAGATTTAATATAAACAACCTATTATAATCTATACATATGATAAAATCGTAAACGTGCCGTTTCTGTGCATTAAAGATTTTTTTCAAAAAATCAATTTCTACACATTGTGTTTCCGAAGTCAAAAAAATAGTTTTTAGAATTTATGTATAGATTTGTCTGTGTGTTTGTGTACCCTAATCTCTGAAACGGCTTAACCGATTTGAATGCAGTTTTCACTTATGTATTGTAGTAAGCTTCCAATCGGTTTACAAACAAAAAAGTTAGGCGCTATATCGAATACCATGCAATGAAGTTGGGGGATTAGCTAGTATAATCAAAATTTATAAATAATTAAATTTTGCTTTCGATTTCACACGCTTTTATATATTATAATATCTTTACAAATTGTTAAGATTGTTACACATTGTAACACATAGGCTATGTGTTATTCTAATGTACAAACTATATTATTATAAATTTGCTTAAAAATCAATTAACTAGTTTTTACGTGAAAGCTTAACAAAGTCCTTATATTTATCGTCACTGACGATAAATCGAATGGTCCTGACTGTCAATGCACAGCAAAAATACTAAGTCTAGAAAGCTGAAATTTGGAAAATAGGTTTATTTTATAATGTAAACTTCCGCTAAAATTCCTTTTTAACCAAAAAAGTATGAAGAGACGATAATCAAACAGTGCATAGAGCCACGAAGAACTTTCAGGGAAACGATCTTCAGTATTCAAGTCGTAGAACATTACTAGGTAATATTCTTCTGAAACAACAAAATTTATACATATCGTCGTTGTCAAATCAAAATCTGCTATATGCAAAAAGTATATTGACAATAAAAGTTTTCCTGAAAATTTTTACGTGAAGGTTTATTTAAAAAAAAAATTTTGAAACTTTGGATTATACGTAAACTTATTGGTCTTTTAAAAATGTAATAATTTGTTTATAATTTTGATAATAGAGTAAATTTTGCAATTTTGAGAATCGTAGTTCGAGAAATAGTGCACTTAGCAGTTGTTTTGTACGTTGGATAAGGCAGTGAACTATTCACTAAGGTCGACATGTTGAATGCCAAAAAACTAAGACGATATACTATTTATATCGCCCCATCGAATAAACGTTTTTAAACCTTCTTAATTTTTTTTTTATTAATTTTTCACTCAAAAAATTAATTATAGCAGTTAATTCTTTTATTGTACGGAAATAATATTTTATTTTTTATTATAATATGAATAACAGAGTACGCTATTATTTAAGGCCTCCGAGCGCACGATAAAGAACATATTAAAACAGATAGAGGATTGCGACGATTTTATTTTGTTTTTAGGGTTCCGTACGTCCGAATAAAAAAAACGGAACCCTTATAGGATCACTCGTGTGTCCGTCTGTCCGAGAAATCCCCCCCCCCCCTCCTTATCTCCGAAACTACTGAACTTGAAATTAATTTTCTACTTATAAATTATAGGAAAACCTATAAGAAGTCCATGATATTAAAATAACATGGTAAATCATTCAATATTGTGCGGATAGGTAACATGAGTTCAACTCGAACTTGTCCCTTTTTTTAATTTGGGTTAGGTATGTTGATTTTTTCTGCCACTACTAAAAAAATTGTATTTGTCGCCATATTGTTATTGTTATATGTAAAAAATCTGTGTTATAAATTAAACAATATGACTAAAACAATATATGTATTAAAAAAAAAAACTACACAATTTCTCCACGCCAAATTGATTTTAATTAAAATTGTAGTAATGTCCAGTTATCTTCTGATGTCGAGTAATCTTCAGTGTAAATCTCCTGATGTTAAGAATTGAATGTTTTTGCGCCTTAATACGTGGTCCGTTTAGTCACATTTTTTTTTAAAATAATATTACCCGTGTGAAGGCACCCACAGATTATAAACACCGATTTAGTTCTTCTAATCAGGGCTCAGAGCGTCAAGGTAAAGTAGGTAGGTTTGAAAGTTCCCCCGTTCCAGACCACTTGAGACCTGTCGAGGGTGAGAGGGTGCGAATGTACATAACTAAGGTTTAGTTCAAGGTTACGTAGAGCTCTGTAGCGGCGCGGTAAGTACAGAGTTTGAATGAATGGTAAAAAACTGGAGAACGTTTTTCGGTTATTTTTTTTAATATTCGTTGAAGCCCGAGGAAAGATTCCAATTATTTGTGCGAAACCAGAGGCGTGTGGCTAGTACATATTAATTTAGATTTGCTTTAAGCTTGTAAGTGAAAAGTTTAGAGTCTTATACTGAAATTAACAACTATTTAAATTATTTAATTGTATAACATTGGATTGTTTTTTGTGGTGGCAACATTTCATATTTTTCAATAAATTTTTTTCACGACGGAAACCTGAATATTTTTAAGATGAAAAGTAGTCTTATCTTATCTCAATAGTTTATACCTTCCTCTAATTTTATTTATTTGTAGATATATAGAATTTTTGACTGACGTACAACAATATAGCATCACGTACGACTCCGCTGGAATTGGTCCAAACCTATCCAATGATTGCCCCACTAAATTTTACGCCGAATGGAACGAACGTTTGAAAACCACATTATAGAGGGTAAATGTTTTTGGTATTGTCATACTCGCTTCTTGCAGTCGTTGCCAAAGCTTTTGTTTCAAAATGCACTGCCATTATTGGCCAACTTTGAGGCCAATGTAGCCAAGCTAATGTTGGATATAGCAAGATTTTGATAACTTCATAACTTAAAATTTAAAATTTAAGGAATGTCGCTTTTAAGCTAAACCTATTTTTAACTTTTTCGTTCTGAAGTGTTGTTACGGTATTACAATACATGTTATACATGTGTTGTACATGTGGTAACTTATGTACAACTTATATATATAACAACTCTACTATATAGGCACTATTCGATCAATTCAATTTTGTGAAAATGAAATTTGTATGGAACTAAAATAATAATAAATAACCTCAAAATTAATGTGATTTTAAGATTTAGATATTGCGTATTCGTAATCAGTTTTCAAACATGCAAAAATCTTAAAGTTTTCACCAAAAATCTAAGTGAAATGGATTGCATTTTTAGTAGAGCACCGTGAAAGCATACCGTACGCCGCGGCACGGTGTTCCTATGCATTATTGAGTGCCACTGAGTGACGAGACTCGCGTCATGCCTCATTCTAACAGTCGAGTCCGCTTGAAACTAAATTCGTTAATAATCATGCAGCATAGTGTCTTTCGTTGTGATTAATTTTAATGGATTTTTTTTAATTATAAAGATCGGTAAGCAGGTTGATCCACTTATTAGACACGCAGTAGCAAGTGCGCTCATTAAGGCTAATTTAACTAAATAGAATAAAAGATGAGGAGGGGTGTATAGTATAGAGGAATGCGTTCTGGGATAACGATAGGCAAGCGAAAAGTAGCTTGCCTATCGATTTTCTATCGTCTACACTATGGAGAGTGTGCATCTATACTGTACGAATTAATCCAACCGGAACCGTTCCACTTGCGGAACACTAGGCGTGGGCGAGGGTTTCATCCCTTCGTGGTCGATGTACCTCGATCACGCACGAAGCGTTTCAGTTCCACCTTCCTTGTTCGGACTGCTAAGGAGTGGAACTCATTGCCTGCGTCTGTGTTCCCACAGAACTACAACCTCGGGGTCTTCAAAACCAGGGTAAATGGGCATTTATTGGGTAAGCGTGGTCCACCTTCGGCCACATCTACACCTTACATCAGGTGAGATAGTGGTCAAGCGCTACCCTGATCTAATAATAAAAAATAAAAAATAAAACTTACTCACTCACCGAAACATAACAGCAGAGATGCTGTTATTTCACTCTGTTATGTCTCTTGTAAGTTAGTAGTTACTGCCACAAGACTGGCCCGCCACTACCTATCATAATTATGTTTGTACATTAATTATTCTTTGGTTTTTAAATACCACAATGAAGTGAGCTTTCCTTTTTAAAATAAATCTATAATTTTGTAGCAACATTTACTGACAATTAGCACCCTCGTCACGTCTAAAATAAAAGAAATAAATTTGATCTTGATATAATACATAAAACTTACATTGTTTCTATACGACTTATATGTAAGTAATGTAAGTCGTATAAAAATATTGCCAATATTAACAAATATAAGCCAATATAAAAAAATAAAAGTACACAAATTTAAATATACTTATCTAATGACGATCAAAAAATATAGTAAATAAAAGTCTCATCAATGAGTGTTAGTAGTATCAAACAAATATTAGAATTGTGAGAGATTTTTATATAAAAAGAGACATTTAGAAAGAAATATTCAAGTAAAGAAAGAAGAAGAAAGAAAGAAAGAAACATTTACTTGCTTTTTTTAAAGAGAAACATATATAAACACAAAAACATTATGAATAAATACCAAAAGGACACAACTCAGCTTAGGCTGCAACATTTTTACAGCGCTGGTTTTCAGTTGTACCCTTGCCGATGTCTCATGACGCGCACTGGGATCTCGCCAGCAGTGCGATGCAAGTATTTATTACAAATTTATTTATATTATTAAATAATAAAATAGTAATAGTCACGTTCTACAGCCAATAAGGCTTATTAATTAAATATAAATTTGTATTGTGTTGATTCCTAGTTTATTATATGTGATTTTTTTTGTGTAATTATTATAGAATTAATTAGTAATTGAACGAAAGAGTTTAAACGAGGCTTTTGTTGCGGCACATTAAATACGTTTACATCCCACGCGTCATACTAGCTAGACGCTCTCTCCTGATGCGACCTAGCAATATACACTTACGAAGACATCGCATAAACAGTTGGGTGCAACGAATTGTGAAAGGTATAATACAGCAAATTTTTGCTTTTATTAGGTCCTGTTTATTTTTTTAATTAATTGACTGACTATACAGGTCAAACAAGTTCCAAAAAAAATTATTTCTTTTTTGTTTAATTTTATGATAATTTTAACGACTCCGAGGATATGATTTTTATTTGTATGAAGAAACGAATTCCAAAACATACTCTTTTAGACTTTCTAAATTATTGATTTAAAATTTTTAACAGCAATTTTCTAAATGAAATTAAAAACGGCATCAAAGCCTGTTGCTTTTCTAAGAAAGAATAGCAAACATACAAAAACATACAAAAAATCAAAAATAATATTTTTTTATCAATTAGGTTTCTCCAAGAAACTCTTATGATCGTCATTTAAATTTACCAATTACTTAAATTTACCAGGGATCGGAAAAAAAGCCAAGATGACGATCCTGAGAAGAAACCCCGAAAGAATATAAAATATATATATATAAAATTACAACAATTAGATACACTTAAGTAATACTTAAATCAAAGTACATATACAATACTAAAAATAGTAAGAGCTCCGAATCCAGGCTTCATTGTCGCTTAAATAATCAGCGACCTTATAATAGCGTTTCGAGAGGAGTTTGGTTTTAATGACACCTTTAAATTTATTTATAGATAAGGGGACAGCGGGAAAGAAGCTTTAGTTTGTCATATGCAATTTTGTATATCATTGTAATATTTTATTACAATAATATAATTACTTTAAGAGCTTTAAAATTTTAGTAACTAATGACAATTCAATAAAGATTATGACCAAAAATTATCGTGTAATTTCTGAATTTAATAATATTTTATTGAGTTATTTCGATTACACAATGTTCCGAGAAAGATTACAGTTCTTCTGAATTTCATAAGTGAAGTGTTTTTTTTTTTTTCAATCAGTCCCTTAACAACACTAAAACCAAAATTTTGTTATTGAACAATTGATTAATTGAATTGTATTTCGGTCAATCAAACCGTGCGACTATCGTACAAAACATTGAGTTCAAAGAATTATGTTCATCCAAGTTGGTTCCAGTGATATTTGTTTGTGAGCCAAGTTCCCGGCTTCTGGCAAATAGCCTATCAGATCTGTAGTAGCGACCAGCCCGTCCTATTGTAGAGTGCGATAACCCAGTTTTAGCTGAAAACGGTTTTGTGTGTATGACGGCTGCTGAGATAACTTATGTGGCGTGGCATTGTCTGAGGGAGTTAAGGGACGATTAGGTCATTGCTTGAATATTTATATTTTTTAAATCGGTAAAAATACAATAAACACAATAATATTGTGTTAAGAGTGTTAGTTATGCTTCACAACAAAATACGAAGCGATTTATTAAAAATTGTTTTTTTGTTTTTTTTTTATTGAATATACTGTTTGGGATTTATAACTGTACATTAATAATTATTTAATTTATTAATGGAAAAGAGTCTCGTTCAGGGTTTTTTATTGCTTTATTTTTTCGTAGGAGCAGTTCCACGAAATAGTGTTATTAAAAATACATAAGATTGTTCTTATGAGTAAGTACATTTTTGATAAACTCTGTCTAACAATCTACGCAAAATAATTATTTTTATACACTTGTACCATAGTCATTAAATGAAAATGAAAACTTATAAATTTAAGACGTACAAGCTTTAGTGTAGATTTTTGGATATTTAAAATAACGGTACTCATTCATACATATAAATAATAATACATCAAGTGGACCGTCAACCTTAACATAAGAAAACTTATTGCCTGGAAGAAAAATAGTTGAAAATATTTTTCTTTTTCACATAGTTACTGCATTCATTTCTATAATTGACTGTACATAGGAAGATAGCTATTAGCTTTTAACTATTAATTGGATTTTCTATTAGTGAATTAGAATATAAATGCGAAAGTTTGTATGTATTTTGTATGTTATTAGTAATAACTTTACTCTTTCACGTAAAAACCACAGAAAGGATTTGGATGAAATTTGACACACATATAGTTTATTACTTGGATTAACACATAGGACACCTTTTATCATAGAAAAATGTTAGGTTCCCTAGGGATCGTCTAAAATTCGGCGCCTTTGTCGTCAACAGTGGCGGCGCCACCGTCCTTATAGCTATGAATTATTATTCAACGCAAACAAAATCGCGGTCACCAACTAATGGTTATCACCGAAGCCATTGTGTACTATTTTTATTAAATAAATATTTTTTCGCGTAGGTCCAAATTTCAGTCACTTAGAAGGGAACGCATATTTTTAATTGGAAGAATCCGACATAAAACCGCATAGGTGCTCTTCTCAAGATTATGATATAAAAATAAGAATGCAATTAAGTTTAGACACTAATTCCGAACAGCTCTATCATTCAAATTTTTGATGAGTTATTTTTGACTTTTCTTAATAATTGTATAAATAAAATTATTATAATAAATAGTCCATTGTATTCGTAAAATAAAAGAAAACAAATAAAACTTTTATTTCTTGGACAGGACTAATTTTCAATATCTTACAATAATCAATAATTATTGATTATTGTAAAAAATTAACCACCAGTTCAGAATGCATATTATTATCTTATATAAGTTTAGAACTGATAAGAAAGCTCATAGTTACTCTTTTCAAATGTATACAATAAACAAATATTAAACTATATAATTGTTTATTGTATATTGTTATTGTTTATTGTATATATAATTGTTTATTGTATACAATAAACAATTATATAACCATTATTATTAAATGAGTAGTAGAGTCCTACATAGTTTTTGTTATACTCTAGTTATACTAGGTTTTTTTTTAAATTTCAGCCGATCGTCATGAAATTTTTCATACAGATTCTCAACTGGACTGAATCTCAGGTAGACGGGTACATAATACCTGTCCCAGAGTAATCGTCTAAAAATAAAAACAAATAAAAGAGATCAATCAGTTCTGTATGGAGATCGGGCCATCAGTTTATTTTTATTTTTATTTTAAAGGTTGAAACTTGTACTATTAGGTAGGAAGAAATTATAGATTTTACTGGGAAAATATCGTGTAATTTTGTGATGGCGTTTTATATGTAGATATTTAAGTTTGATAGTATTAAAAAATCTAATTGTCCCAATAAAGTAATATTTTTTTTTTATTTTTAAATTTTATCCCCATTTACAAGATCTGAAATATTTACTGAATTATTACCAAAATCGCCAAGTAAATTGAAATAAAAAAATGGCCAGGTTTTGAGCGAAGTCCTTTCAACGCCTGACAAAAACATATGAGGAACTAACTGTGCCCGTGGTTTGTACGCATGGTATTTGAAATTTTTTGTTTGTAAAAAAATTGGAATGAATAGTCAACTAAATATTACCGGAAGCTTATCTGGAAACCACATGAAAATCGGCTAAGCCGTTTCTGAGATTAGCGTGCACAAAGTGCATAGACAAACAGCGATTTTATTACAGATGATAATCACCAGCCTAAGCTGAACTCTATTTAATTGACTGATCATATAGATCTGAGGTTAATTTACATTGGCTATTTCAAAATCACCTGAACTGACTGTTTTTAACTTTATATAAACTTTCAATCATCATCGTTTTACAGATGATAATATATAATTAACTAAAGATTCGGTCAATTTAACGGAAGAATTATTTTATTGCATTTTGTTGGACATGATTCTTTAAATTTACATAACTTTTTTGTTTGTAAACCGATTCGAATGAAACTAACACTAAACCGTTTCTGAGATCAGCCTGCATAAATGCACAGACAAAAATTCTAAAAAATATTTTTTTGACCTCGGTAACATAAGTTCAAGGTATATAAATTGTTTTTTTTTTAATAAACATTTAATGTACAGCCACAGCTCGTTTACGATTTTATTATATCAGTCAATAATAATTAGATGAGAAAATAATTATTATTTGACTTACTTATGGTCCTATAGCAGTTGGCCGTTTCCATTCGCGAGCAACCGTTAAGTAGCTTGCAACTCTTTATTGATTATGAGAGGTCCACAGCCTCGGGCAACTGATAAAAACTTGCACTATCCACTGTAATTTGAAAGAGTATTTTACCGATGCCGGCCCATTTGGCTGCCTCGTGTCGACCTGATAAAACTTGTCCTATTATTTCTACCTCCACTCCCTATCTGCGTAGCCGGAGGCGCTTACGAAGAAAATTCACAGTAGCAAACCGATTATCAAAAGGTATCTTGTATGAATTATGTATTTAGTTGTCGGAAAAATTTGTTTTATGCGATATCGGTACGAGATTTATACGAAAACTTTCCACCCTACGTTCATTTCATTGCGAATGCGGTGCGTTGTTTTCATTGCGGGTGTGGCGTGTTTTGCGCGATTAGTCACACGTCTAGATTGTGTTTTGTGTAACGGGATAACTTACACAAACAAATCGGGCACAATTTAAACTCGAATACTTTATGTCGAGTGGAGAACTTAATCATTTCTTACTTAATCGTTTTAATTGTATTAACGACTACATGCGACTGCGCTCTCCTTGAAATCTAATAGCAAATGTTTTATAAGCCAATGCTTTTGGGTAGTTTTATTTATTTATTTATCATTACATATGGCCTCCAACGAGGCAGACACCCAACAAAAACACACAGGGGACAAAAAATAAAATAACATGGCAGATGCTGCCGCAATTGAAGGAGGCACAGCCTACGCCAATAAAAGTCAAAGATTAACAATAAATTATAACAAATAAATTATCAAAAAATTATCTAAAAAAAATATCAAAAAAAAAATTATAGGAGCTATTAACCATTCTTACCATGCATAAGAATGGACATGGCATTCTTACGCTTACGCTAATTATTTTACGGTGCTTACATTCGTTATATTTTCAAGATATAATACTACATAACAATTTACCGTAAATGTTTATCTCCGATTAACATGTTTTTTTTTACAGAACCTACCTCTGTAAGTTTACAAATATCCGAATTTTTGTTAATTTTAAAACAGTCTAATAGGGGATCGGACAGTAATCAGATTAAAATCTAAAATGTACTTAGAAACAAAATATATATTTTTTTACGATTATTTATAGAATAATAATTTAATATAATTCATTTAAATATTTTTAAATGAAGAAATAAAATATTATTATTTACAATATTTTTAATCTATAGTGAAACACCAATCACAGTGCGTGACGTCATTTGTGGGCAATCATTGTCTTATGCCAATGCAGCTGTTTTGTTATGATATGACCACAAATGACGTTACGCACTCTCAGATGAACTATCGTGGCGTTTTGGCGGCATTTTCAAACAAACAATATTAAAACATGATTTTGAGTACCTAAAAGGCTATAAATAAATAAAATAGTATTTTTTTATGGGAATAAATATCCATGAAGGTTAATTTAAAACACTTTCTGAAAATTTGTCCGATCCCCTATTCTCCCAGTGCCATCTCCTATCGGAGGACAGCTATAATCATGGCTATCTTAACCCTCGAGGCGGCGGCTCGAAACAGCGATCTGGTACTTCGGCCATACCACTCGCGGAGATTCTTGAGCAAGAAAGTACGTCGTCTGGCCGGCTTGTCCACCCTATATTTTCTCCTGAATGATCAGTTGCAGTAGAAAATACTTCTCGCCGCGCATGATATTCCCAATGTATTCCAGTTTTCTGACTTTTATGGTTTTCAACGTTTCGACCTTCTTTTTCATTCTCTGCAGAACCGTCTCGTTCTTCATACGATCTATCCAGGACACTCGTAGCATGCGCCATCATCTCAAAAGCCTCTAAGCGTCTGGTCATTGCACTGGTGAGTGTCCAAGCCCCGACCGTGTATAACAACACAGAGAAAACGAAACACCGGATCAGGCGCATACGTGTCATAATATTGAGGGAACAGTTTTAGAGAAGGAGGCTCAACTTCATGAAAGAGCTGCGTGCCTGTTCTATACGACACCTTATCTCAATACTGTGATCATCTTGATCATTCAAGAAGATCATAGTATCTTGGCAGAGCTTTGATTAAATTGTACGAGTATGATTTAATACGGAAGCTGTTTTATAAATGTTATACAACCTTCTCTCATTAACATTATAACAACTTCACAAATTTACTCCGTTGTTTAATCTGTGTTAAATTACATTAAACAATTTAACTCTAAACGTCTGGATTACAAATAATTATGATTGCCTTATCAATAGGCTTGTAAATTCTTAAACCTTGTAAATTCCGCAATTTTTTCCGGAATTCGTACAACTTGCAAGGAAAAAAAATTCAATTCCGATTTTGACTAAATTCAATTCAGTCTAATTGCCTTTAAAGATTTTATTTATTTTCGCTCCTACAATTTCTTCACAATATAATGAATGAACTGTACCTATGCATCGAAATAATATAACGTTCCAGTTATATATTCTTTTATTGATTAAATACTTACATAAGTTCATGTTTTTTTTTCTATTGTTTTTCCATATTAAACGCCAATTTCATATGTAGGTAGCTAATATAATCTACATATTATTTTATATAATACATTTTTTATACTTTTTATACAATAATGTTTATAATATAGATAAATAATTGATAGTGTTTGGTTAAGCTAAACTTAAGCGAAAGCTTGAAATATTCATATGAATATTATGTAATTAAAAATATTAAAAAGCGGTGTTTCCTTCCCTTCACGCCTAGATTCTAAGCTCCGAGGGGAGCGGCTAACCAACCAAGTCAAATCTCTCTGACCAACTCGGTAAAGTTAGTGACGCCCCCGGCTGGCGCACTGCAATGTTGACTTGGGCGGTGTCACTGTTATACTTTGGAGGGATAGCAAATCAGACATCTAGAAGGCTTTACACAGTAAGCTCAGTTTTCTTGTTAAATAGCGACAGGCATGCTAGCGGTCCATCTGAAGAAAGGTGACCATCGCACAGTGTCGCCTGCAATATAATAGAATCAACGATCAAGAATGACGATAAAATAAGGATATGATCTGACATCCACTGTCACGGATCAACACATTGCAGCACGCGATGCCATACTAACATTCAGGACCAATCAATAAAGGTTTTACGCGCTGTACAAATATACAGACTTACTATGAAGAAGTAAGTCAGTTTTACGCACATAAACCACAAACACCTTCAAGGTTTAGTAGATACCTAAATATATTACTGACATAGGTTAAAGCATATAAAAATATTATCATAAATATTTTTTAATTATTTTTGACAGTAAAAGTCGCTTGATGACTCGGGAATTCATGTGCATTGCCGAACTTCTTGGAAGCGGATAAAAAGATGGACTCAGGCGTCGCTTACTCAACAGTACCTGCATTGCTAAAACAATGTTATTTGCTAGAGAATGGTTACTGCCATCAGACTGGCTGCCAGAATTTTGACTGCGAAAAGCAGTAACCCTGCCATTACTAAATATGCCTTTGCGTTTACTGTAGGTGTATAAACATGACATATAATAGTTCTTTTATTGTTCGTATATATCTTAAATTAAACGCTCAATCTTATAGTAAAGTCGTAGCTCACTATTACATACATAAAAAAGTATATTGTGTCAGGCCTCTTTCACTTCATGTACTTGCGCGCGCTAAAGTGCCTACGCGCCCCTGTACTTTCCAAGGTACAATGTTCACGCGGTTGCCACCGACGCGAGCGCGCGCATTCACATTTATTTTTTTCTTCTTTGATCTCCGCCAGGAGTAATTGTGTTCCGTGTCTTTGATTTACATTTCGGAAAGAATAAAAGGTATTATGCCTCGTAATACGTGTGCAGTGGAAGGATGTAAATCCGTGAAAACTAAAAAATATAATACGGAGAATTAAAATTTTTTCTCATTACCTGCGGATTTAGAAAGGTGAGTAGGTACCTACATAATCTTTTTTTAATACTTTAACTTTAAAATCCATTGAATGACATGCACCTACCTAAATATTCTTTGTATTTAATAATTAATAGGTATGTATTTAATTATAATACTTGAACTTGTGAAATCCGTACCTACCTATCTACCTACGTATCTTTTCGGGTCATGTGCATTGTTTATGTGGTTGTACAATAAATAAATTTCACAACTTACGAAATGGAACTTTTAAAGTTACTAGTGGAAACGAAATTTTAATAAAACAATGTTTAGTAAAAATAACTTGGGACGGCCTAGAAAAACTCAGTAGTAGTAGCCCTGACTTTATTACTATTACTTCAATGTCACGCGGGCGCGTGCGGCTGCAGAGCAATAACAACTCAACGTTTGAACTATAAGGTATATTTTTCCGCTAAGCAGTTGGCGAGGCAAAACGGTAGGCATTTAAAAAAGTTGTGATGGTCTTTTTGTTAGGGAGTGATTTATCTGTTACGGTAGTAACTACTTATTAATCTGTGATTGTGTGTCAAGACTGGAGTTTACTCAATAGAATTAGGTGAAGCGGCGACATCTATCGGATTTGGTTAGAACTGGTTAAAAGAACTGCACGCTTAACTGTAAAGAACTGGTTAAAGGAACTGCAGAGCCTGGCACATAGACGCAAAGTTGCCTGTCTGTGTGTATTCTTTAAGATGTACTTCGGAGAGTGTGCTCGAGAGCTGCATGAGATCATACCGCCTTCCTCTTTCTTCTATCGGACATGCAGACGTACGGCTGGTTACCAACCTCACCTTGTCGAAATGCCTCTAATTCGGACCAAGCGCTTTAAAACATCTTTTGTGATGCGCACTGCTAAGGATTGGAACTCCCTGCCGGCGTCTGTATTTCCGAGCTCATATAACCCAAATCTTTTCAAGGTTCGAGTGAATAGGCATCTTCTGGGTGAGCTCGCTCCATCTTCGGCCTCATCCTTCCTATATGGATAGATGCTGGTCAAGAGCAAACCCATCTATAGTAAAAAAAAAAAAAAAAAAAAAAAGATAACGCGTTTTAGTTAACGCTTGTATTAATTTTACTCCTCATAAAATTTCCATGCCTTTTATGAAAATCGATTCTTAATGAGTAAATTCCAAAAATAACCGCAAAACTTTACCTCGATACTTGCATTTAAGTTTTCTCCTAAACTCAGCAGTTATATAATTATATATTTGGTAAATTAGTAAAAGTTCTGTACACAAATATCTCCCTATTTATCTAAACCAGCCGCTTTACGCTTGCGAGGCAAGTCGTTAGTTTCTTCCAATTTATTAATGATGGAATAAATGTTTGTACAGCCTTAAGCACTTTCATTGTAAAACTGAAAATTTGTTTTATAATGCATACACTAAATTTTAATTTTAAAATTATAATAGAATTTCGCTGACTGTACTATCTGACAACTGCGTACCGGACATCCGGTCTCCGCTGCCTGGGAACCGCCCAAACTTATTAATTGCTTTAGAGCTCTTTGTAGCCATTATCAAACCATTTTTGATTGACTGAACTGAAGAAAATGATTTTTAACTAATTTTCAAAGACCCTTGATACAGATTGACCAAGTAACGATATTTTAATTTAATTCTAAAATAACTCTGTTAATTTCATATTAATTTCCTTAATTTGTAAACGTGTAGTAAATGAAACAGCATTTTAATCATTAGATTTTTAATCCTCAGACTATACTCAGATATATACAATTCCAGAGAACATAAAAGCTCTGAACCGCTTAAATCCATATATTATATTATTTTCCCCAATCTATTACATATTTTACATAATTTTTCCAGCTAATGTTCAGATTATAAATTTTCTTTTCAGAGACGGTATTGCCTTTCCATCTCCTCTTATACTAAGGATTCGACATTGCAACGTTTCAAAGCTAGATTCAATTTTAGCGCGCCAGCCCAAAGGTGAGAGCGGTACTCCATATAGAAAATTTGGCGTTGCTCCGGCGTAAAGTATCGCTTAGCCTTGTTCAATATGTCATTTTTTAAGCTAGAGTAACCTTGACTTTTAAGTGACACTTAAATTCGACATTGCGTTATATGTTCACACCCAGGATATCAATGGATATTCTGAAATCTAAGTGTCGTTACAAATGTGGCATTCTTTCCCTCGAAAGCAGAGACCGGTGTCTTAGAGGGGTTTAACTGTTTAAAATTCGAGCAACTGCAATTTGAGACCTCAGATAATAATATTATCACAATCAAAGATACAAAAGTATGTCGCGGCTCGCTTCGTCTAAGGAATTTAGCATTTCATGTACAAATATGTTTTGTTTATAGTTTTATTAAAAGGTGATTATTGCGTTTTTGTCTTCAATTGACTAATATTTCTTTCCTACATAAAAACAATTTTATTAATTATGAAAACAAACAAAGACTTATAATTCTCAACTTGAAATTAACTTAAACAAGTGCCATGTAGTACTTTTTTTTATAGAAAACGTGTGTGACACACATAATTAGTTAGATCCTATTTTTAATCGCAACAAACTCATGTCATACCCATATTATACATCGTCCAGTAGGGAAAGAGTATTTAATTACGATTAAAATTTTGTGCAGAGACATGTTACTTTATGCAAATCTACTAATTAAAATCCACCGTCTAATAATTTTTTTAAATTTTCTGTTATTTCAGAAAAACTACTTTCAATAATTTACAGCGCGGCACAGTTCGGCAGCGCACACGTATGGTGTTGCTTGTGGCCTTAGGCGACCGTAGCCACCTACCATCAATTGGACCGTCAGCCTGTCTGCCACCTTTAATAATATTTTAAAAAAATACAGAAATTGACATTATCACATTTGCAAGCACCCATTTATTTGTAGTTATATAAAAGTAAATAGAAAAAAAATCCCTTGAAAAGAATGCCCATGTTCCACAAAAACTATTTATCATGAACTAGTTACAGTACTGTTGTAATTTTGCTGTGTGGCAGCTGCGCATATATCAAAACATCGTTTTGTTTGTGAAGGAAGATATATATCACGACAGTCGAGCGAGATGCAACGATTTTTAACGTGTCTCGTTCAAAATGAATGAGAGCACAACGTCTTCTTAACGAAACATATGAAGCTTAAAATTTGATATGCCTCCTTGTTTTTTTATGGTGATTTATAGCGTTAATTATAGGGTTAAATTTGGATTTTACGATATCGTGATACAGCGTTGTACCGTCGTACTTAATATGCATATTTTCATTGAAGTTTAGTTTTTTCAGGCTTTAATATGCTTTAAATAGTGAAAAATCTTACTTATTCATTTACGATATACAAATTCCTTCACAAATTTTGGCTAATATGATTTAATAATCTTTCGTTAACGATTTTAACTATATTCAAGCAAATGTTGTTATTTGAAAAATAGTCATAACAATATATATATGTATATTTAATTGTGGAATTAATTGAATTGTTTGACGTATCAGGAAATTTTAAAGGCTATTATAATTTTTTAGTGAGGCCGAATTTATTCATTTCTACCATTTATACAAATATAAATTGTAGGCCCAAATAGACTACCAAAAAAGCCAAAAATTCGTACCTACTGAAGTAATCGTCTTATTGATATCAAAGCCTCTTATTATTGATCAGCTTACAATATCCCTTATCCCTTATTCTATCAAGGTTACATGCACTTGTATCCCCTTGGTGCTATGTTATATAGACGGTATCCAAATATCCATCAACTACACCATCGATCTGCCCACAACCCTTTGTCGTTAAAAAAATATTGATTTTTTTTTAAATTATAAAAGCGTTAAAATAAAATAAAAATCTTTAAATTGTAACAGGAAAGGTAAGTAAGTAAGCCGACGTTAGAAGTATGGGATCATGAATAAAATAGTACAGTCGACCGCGACACAATTCAGAGGCGACTGCAAGGTGGAAACAATGTCGAACCGTTGCAATAAATACTTTATGATTCAGTTACATTTACTCTACATACTAGACTAGAGCCGCGGCGTACTTAAGGTAAATTTAGCTATTTTTTACATCATAAATCATAATTTCTTATTTTATTATTTTTATAGTTGAAAAACTAGAATAAAATGTTCATGAAATACAAGATAACTTTGAATCGAAGTTTCTACAAATCATATTTTCTATGTATTTTAAATTTCAAAATAACATTTAATACAAATACACATTTCAATTAATAGATTTTGAATATTTCATACCAGATATATCCATCTGATGAAGGAACATCTGGACAAAAGATAATAAAAATAGATCTTCATTTAGCCTAACAATAGTGGAACTATTGTTAGGCTAAATGAAGATCTGCGGGTGCGAAATTTCTAATTACCAATCTAATAATTTACCGAGTTTATAAAAATCGTAACTTCTAATCACTGTAACTGCTAGCTGTTACAAATAACTAAATACCTACTATTACATTACATTAAATTACATGTCTTTCATATTAATGAAATAATTCCCCATAAAACCCTTCCATCCCCGATTTCAACCTCTTCAAGTTTTAATATCCCGAAAAGTACCTTAAGCCTTTCTCTAAGGTTTCATCTATTACTATACCAAAAATTTTCAAAATTAATTCAGCGGTTTAGGCGTGAAAATGTAACAAACAATGGGACAGAGCATTTTCGCGTTTATTAGTATACATTAAAATCTCCTCTTAGTCCGATAAAATTATTTGATGAAATTTCTAAACTTTAAAGTATTCAAATTAAATTGAAACTGTTGCATCGGTTGTTATCCTAAGCTGAGAGCGTCTATATGTTTCGCTTGTCTCCAGACACCCATTAGTTCGTGTAATACTATCTGTTGTCTGGAGTTCGCGGAATAATCCAATATTATTTTATGTTGAAAAAACACTAAACCCTACTGTGTCAACAGTAGGGGCGTTTACCTTACCGTATCGTCGCCTCGGGCGGCGCGTTCAGCCGGATTGCGACACAGTAAAACACCGGCAGTTATTTGTACTGCTCTAATATTTTATTGCTGACTGTACATTGATAATGTTACGTGACAGTACTACATATTTTAACACTCATACAATCTATATTATTAAATGATTTCCTTGTCAATAGGGAAATATGCACTTTTTTTTTATATTTTCATACGATAGGTTATATCGTTATATGACCGTAAAAAAATATTCAGCGCCAAAAAACAGAAATTTTGTAACAAAAAAAAAGTTAAAATTAACTAACAGCTACGGGCACTTTAAACACCCGCCCTTTTGGCGCGCTTGTCGTGACGTCAAAGTCTACAATACAATCAAATTTTAAAAATCACAAACATCTACACGCTTGTTGACATTTTATAGACGTTGACGTCACATTCCATAGACTTTGACGTCACATTCGATCTGACCGTTTCAAGTATTTTGAATTTCCCACATTTTTATGCACTTTTTAATAATTATTTTCTTAACGAAAAAGAAATAATATTAAAAAATATTTACATAGACATAATTCTAAAGCAAAAATGTTGATAAAAAATATATTTAAGCCTTTTTTGAATTAGACGCATATTCCCTATTAACTTTAAACGTCTGGATTACAAATAATTATGATTAACTTATCACTAGACTTGCAAGGAAAAAAAATCATTTCCGATTTAGACTAAATTCAATTCAGTCCAACTGCCTTTAAAGATTTTATTTATTTTCTACAATTTCTTCACAATATAATGAATGAACTGTACCTACGCATCGAAATAATATAACGTTCCAGTTCACTGTACCTATTATGTAGGTAGCTAATATAATCTACATATTATTTTATATAATGCATTTTTTATACTTTTTATACAATAATGTTTATAATATTAGACGCATATTCCCTATTCGGTCTGTACTAACTAAGGTCGTCTAGCCTTAAAATCAGCGTGGAAATTCCTTAACTGGTCACTATCTTGTTCAGGGATTAACTTCACAGGGGGAAACTTTGCTACCATCTTGTCCACTATCTTGCACTTTTACTAGTAATGATAAATTATTTTTAGTTCAAAACGTGTTTATATACTTTCTTCGTGTTAGTATTATTTTTAAATTACATTAAGCTTAAGAATTAAGTAACATTAAACATTATTTTAAATATTTTTTTATTAATATTGATAGGTAATAAGTCAGGCCGATGATGGTCCACTTGACGATAGGTGACTACATATAACACGAGCGACACTACAAGTGCTGCAATTGCCCTGCCGACAATAGTAGGTTATGGGATTAGGATGGAATGGGAACATTTTCAAATTATTGCCGACATTTCTATTGATTGATTATTAAAAAATTATACCTGCATTTAATTATACCTGTCATACATACCTGCATTTATTATATTATATTTAACTTCTTTATATTGAAGGAGATATGAGAATCTGCAAATTTTTATACAGTTAGATCCGTAAATAAGTACCTATCAGACACTTTTCTAACACAATGATTCAATATTAGGAAGTAAAAGAGTTATAGAAAAAAGTAGTATTCGATATAATATCCGTTGCCACAGAGGCGATCTGTGCGATTTTGTAAAGGAATGTTGCCTCAGAGTAATTTTTACATAATGTACCTGTTTCCTGTTTCGCCTCCTCACACACCTCTCTTATGTGTGAGGAGGACGCAATAATCCTTAAATCTTTGAATCGATGTGTGTGACTCACTCAGAGTCCCACATAATGATTTTCTTCTCAAATAATGCTTTAAGATTTTAAAGCAAATTTAAAAATTTGAGGTTTTAAGATTCTTCTAATTAAATTTTAATGCTACTATTACCTGCAATAGTATAAGTATTGCTAATATTAATATCTAATACTATAATAGTTTAGTTTAGTAGTGGCAGGGCACACTGCGTATCGCTGTCATTTGGACAGCCCGTATGGCAGCAGATTCCATTTCCCTATCCCTTTCTAATCCTTCATCCTTAATCCTGCTATGGTTGGTAGGGCACTTGCAGGTGAGAATGGGCGGCTCGTGCCGCTTCGCCCGGGGGCGGTGGACATGGGGTTGTCCGCCGTCATCACAACACCGGGCAACGATGGAAGACGTGCTGTGTGTTTCCGGCACGTCTCTCCACGGCGCGGAGATCAAACTCCGCGCCTAATCGAGGTGGAGCCCGCAAGTGCGCGGGCCTCGTCTGGCGGGGGAGGCAGATGCATGTTTTCCACGATCCCTTATCCCCCCCGCCCATAGACGGCGCGAGGAAGCACGGTGGGTTTTTAGTGGGTAGAAGTCCCACATACCCCACCGATGTCCCCATGGTCGGTGGGGATCTGGCTCGCAGATTTTCCCACGCAAAAAAAAAAAAAAAAAAGGGCACTTGCAGCGCCTGTGGTTTTGCTTCTGTCATGTGCGACGGTAGCCACCTACCATCAGCCTGTCTGACGACCGTAACATTAACAAAATTAATTTTATTAAGACTAATCTGACTAATTCTAATTTTATTAAGAAATTAATTATTCTTATTAAGAAAAAATAATTTCAAAAGTCAAATATAGTATGCAAGGTAAGTCACTGACTAGCAGTCCGTGAACAATAGTTCTTAACACCATCGCGAAGTTTTACCATGGTTTACATACTGCACTTGACTGTGAATGCATCAGCCGCAGTAATCTGCAGTTTGCACGTCAACAGAGACCACGATATGAATGCAGAGGCGATTAGTTTGCATCCAATGTGTATGTTGACTAGACGATGCACCGGGAGCTAAAGGGGCGAGTGGTAGCTTGTTGCACTTGTGAATTTATCACTTTCCGTATTATATGGAACACGTCCACTCCTCCCACAGGATTTTTCTGGAATTAAGAAGGGATCTCGTATATATTCTGTGAACGTGATGAAAGCATTACTGTTGACGCCGACTGGTTATTAAGTGATTTGAATAATCCGCAACTTTTTTGTATTTTCCTTCATATTTTCAAAAAATATCAGAATTAGAATTCATAGCCAATCAAAAATAATTTTTATTTGGAATGGCCCATACTGCAGAAAAGCAAGTTCATAGGTTAAGACCTAATATTAATCTGTATCGATAAATAGTTTGAATAACCAATTAAGTGTAGATATTATCAAAATTAAAATTATGTAGTCTTCTTTCTGTCCTTAAGAGAACTTAGTCCTTTTAAGAATCTAGCCTTATAGGCACAAAATCAAAGTATCATATATTATATGACAGAGTAGACTCTAAAATTTTAGGAAGACCGATAAACTATAAAATAATTTATTTCAAAGCTGCACAGGCTCTAGTAACTATTTATTAAAGTCAAATAGCAGTCAACATTCATTAAACATAGACAGAAATGTTGTTGAAATTAATAAAGCTTGCGGATGCCTAAGGAACTTGCCAGGCCCATAGACTGATCTTAAATCGCTTAGAAGGGTCCCCATATTAAGTTATCCATCGGTTTAATGTATGTAATAATGTATGGCGGGGGTGCACTGTCGGTACTTGGGTACTTTGGGCCCCCGAAGTCTGGTTTGATCGAGATTGGTGAAACGTTCACTGAAGGGTTATTGCTATTTTGTACTGACAGCAAATACGATATGTATTCGCTTACAATATTTATGTTTTTTTTTATGATGGACAACTGATGGGACTTTGTAAATAGTGTAGTTAGAACCATTCCCGTGCGTAAAAAGTGGTGTATAACCTTCCTCCGTTGATACTTAATGCATTTTGAGTTAAAAATTAATTAGTTAATCCTGCATTATTTAATAGGCTTTTCGTGAATTGCATACAATTTTCAATATCTATAATAAAGTTCACTAATAAATTCAAGATGAAATAAAAACATGTGATGTGCTTCTTTCTTTTCCTGCTCAGTATGCCGGAATACATTCCACTATCCACATTATCTCTTATCCTATAAGAGTCGAGGGCTTACTTGAACCCCCGGGGTTGCTTGTGTCGGTGTCGATAGCTATGAAACATCAAGTAGTTCGTCACCCTGCCTGCCACAGCGCGAAATAAAATCTTTGAAAAAGTTCCGAGTCCTTACAATAAATATTTAGATCTGTTACGTTGTCCTGGCTAAAACACTGAACCTATGTATTTTAATTAATTTAGATACGGAAATTGTCCTTGATTTAGGACAACGATTACTTATTTTAAGGCAGGTTAAAAGTTGGGGAAAAGTAGTTAAGTTCAATCAGGCCTTTATTTGATAACAAAAACCTCTTACTTTTATAATCTTAGATAATTGAAATACTGCACATTCTTAATTTTGCTGACGCTACTTTTGTAAGTATCGCGGGGAGTTTAGGCCGTAACTTATCGGGATGCGTTAAAGGCTCACCGAGTAATTAATAATGACTAACATTCGCGCATGTGTCGTGTTCGATACAACGGTACGGAACGCTGTACAATTTAATGACACGAGGCGTGTACTAAAACAGAATTAGTTCGGGTCTCGAATGAGCTGACGAAAGATAACTTAATTAGTACTGTATCACTGTATATGAAATAAAAAATTCTTATTGCGATGACTCTCCACGGTCTGTAATAAAAGCCATGCATGCATTTGTTTTGTATAACACTGTAGACATATAAAAAAAAAAAAAATATTTTTCAAATGAATTATTTCAAATGAAATACTTATCGTGGCAAGGAAAATTGCACTCGGCTGTTATAAACTGGTGGCCTATTTTAGGAAAACAACAATAATATTACGGAAAGCAAGGGTAATATAATTTTCTCAAACATGCTCGGAAATGTAGGCATTCTTATACTAAAATCAAGCCACGAAGTTTGTAATTGTTGGCTCATGCATTTCTTTCTCGGCCTAGGCCAAGAATGTTGTATGAAAATTCATTCCTGGCCGCTGCTCAGCCCGATGACATTTAGTAAACATTTACGTTTGTTTCATTCTAAATAAAACTGTGTATATGCAAATTATTATTATTATTTTTTTTTCATATTATACTATTTTTTTTGCATTATCACTTGTTTCATTATTTCCTCACATTTATTGAGAAAAGCACTATACCAGCCTCATCCGAAATGAGGATTGCCGGATTCAGATCTTTAAAACCACTTCTTCCGGCAATCCTTCACTTCCTGGACTCTGCAGTAATGTACTAATAGCATATGATTAAAAAATATCAGTGCCCATTATATCCTTCTCATGTTATCTCGTATTCTTTATCTCATTTTCTCATAAGCAACTTTGATCAAATCTTTTTGCATGATAGATAGACGACATCGTAACTAATAAGTCTTCTGACTGTACGTTACACTTTGACATATGTAAAAATACAGTAAATTTTACCATAACCAATACCCCTTAATTTTTTTTTATAGCACAAAAAACCAAAAGGAATTCATAAAACGGTTATTAGATTTTCTGTAAATGGGTGGTCAACGCTCTTGAAGCAACCCTAAAAAAGTCAAAGGATTTCTAAAATAGTTTCATGAATAAGAATGCGGCAATAACTCTTAATGCCGGTCGAAATATGACCGGATGCGTTTCCTCGCGACGCAATGTTGGATAACTTATAAAGAGGTTTTTACATTAACAATAACCGGATATACAGTATTGTGGTATCATATGCTAAGTATATTAAAAAATGTTTAACCCTGCAACTGGTTAACCACTTTTTTCATACATTTCAAATAACTATAATTTTATAGAATTAGTATAAATAAAAATAATAAGTTATTATTGAAATTCATGTAGTTATTTGGGCAAACCGCGTTCCGCAGTCAGTAACCTCACAGGAGGCCACCGTGAAATAACGACACATTGTGTATCTGTGAGTGAATAACGGATACCAGAATCCATTTCTGTGACCCCCCTTTAATCTATCATAAATAATCCTAGAAAATTCAAATCGGTTACGTACTTGCAGTACTTATGGCGTTGGCGATGGCAAGCACCTACCATCAAGTAGACTGTCAGCCTGCCTCCTGATCTTTACATAAAAACAATGTATAAGATTTTCTTAACGAAAAGTCTTAATGTATTAAATATTTTAAAAGCCTTATCTGTGTATCAGAATACATAATATTATATAATTAAACGTGAAAGAATGAGATAACGAGTAGTAAATGAGTTGCTCTAAATATTCAAACAGTCTAGAATCTAGATTTAGATTAACATCGCACAATAGTTGATCTGAATCAAACGGGTGTCTAATTTGAAATTCATCACTGTTAATCCAGTCGGACAGGCGGATCGTTTAGACCATTCTACACTCTCCCTAACACTAAACGTCCGCTATCATCTCTCATGCAATATTCATGAGCATGCACCTTTATATCTAGATGTATTGATGTCCGCATGTTGTGCCATACACTCCCATATATCTTGAATGTCGTCACGAGGCGACGACTAAACCCATTGTCTTTTGAGACAGATATTATGTATTTTATACCGTCAGATATTGTACACTATGCAATATTGTATTTGTATATCAACGTTATTTTTTCAATGAGATGTTTTTTATTTGAGAATTTTAACATATAACAAATGTTCATATAATAGCTAAAAACAACTGATATTTAATCTTTTCAATAAGTTGAAACAATGATAATGTAATTATTGAATAGTGTAAATCTATTAATATATAAAATACTAGTAGCCCGTCTCGGCTTCGCACGGGTGGACATTTATTTTTTAAACATTTTTGAGTTTATTCATGGAAAAAGGCAATTTTGTATGAAGGGGGGTAAAGGGCAAAGATGGGGGAGGGTGAGTAGCCTGTGTTACTCGCTGATAATGTAGCTTTCTATAGGTGAAAAAAACTAATTAAAATCCAGTAGTCTTTGAGTTTATCATTATAAACATACATTTGTATGGAGGGGGGAGGACCCTTCAGGAATTTGTTTACGGCACGCTCGAAGAAGCTCATGCTGTAGGTAGATTGTTCCAAAGTCGTCCGCGGGATAAAGTTTCTATTCATCCGGACTGTGCGCAAGGGCACCTTATCTAAGTAAAGCGGATGAACTCCGAATCTACGGTGCGCAGTGCCTTGGTAAAAACGTATATTTTGTTAATAGAATCCAGAAACGTGTTGATTCTGTCCAACAATTTTATGTTATATTAGTTCTATTAGCGGAAACGCGCTAAAAGTAAACGTAGCCGCTAAAAGTAACGTCTGTTGCCACATTTTCTAAGTGCTAATTTAACGGATGAATCAACCTACCTACTTCTGCAATTTGCAATAATTTGGTAACCAGAGCATGTTTGGAACAATCGGTTCTTATACCGCAAGTTACGTGATATCAGTCGCTTAGTCATGAACACGACTTGACATTAGTAATAATATGCTAATAATGTATACTAACATGGAATTTTAGAAAAGGCTTTAATATTTCTTTTAGATTTTCCTTATGCGGCTTTTATGTCTATACCAGAATATAAAATCCAACTACCTACGCATTTTAGATTGATGAATTAGATGATCTCCTTGACTTCGAGTTATATAGGTAAAACTAGCTGAACTCGGCCACGCTTCGATGCGGCTCATACGGCGGCGGCGTGCGCATGGGGCGCGCGGTACTGGACACTGCTTATATATAATACTATTTATCGTAGCGTGATGTTATTTAGCCTATAGTCTTCCTCGATAAATGTACTATTCAAAATAAAAAGAATTTTTCAATTCGAACCAGTAGTTCCCGAGATTAGCGCGTTCAAACAAACAAACTCTACAGCTTTATATGTTACCTACATTATGTAGGTTAATTAACAATATTTTTAGTAGTATAATGTATATTTTTTATAGATTAGACTCATCTAAATAGAAAATGCTTGAAAATTGTTCGTCTGTTAATTCCTCGTTCTTACTAAAAATTGCTCTGATCATGTTAGACTAACTTTAATGCTCGAATCCTTACTTGAGTGCCACATTATAACTAAAAGTAGATAAACTTAGTTCTTTATTATGGGCATTAAAAGTATTACCTTTTTTTTCGTGGGATTTTTTTTTTTTTTTTTTTTATGTTATGTCGACAGACAGGCTGACGGTCCACTTGATGGTAGGTGGCTACCGTCGCCTATAACACAAGCAACGCTACAGGTGCTGCAAGTGCGCTGCCGACTACAGTAGGATTAAGGATAAGGGATTAGGAGGGGATAAGGAAATGGGCTCTGGCATCCCTTACTCACTCACCGAAACACAACAGCACGTATATGCTGTTATTTCACGGTGGTCTTCTGTAAGGGGGTGGTCACTGCCGCCAGGCGGGCTGCCCAAATGACTGCGAAACGCAGTGTGCCCTACCACTACTAAAATCTGCGAACCAGATTCTCATCGACTATGGGGAGACTATGGGGTGGGGTATGTGGGACTTCTACCCACTAAAAACCCATGCTTTTGCTCTCGCCGACTATGGGCGGTGGGGTAAAGAATCATTGAAACATGCATCTTGCCTGCCGTAGATCTTCGCCTCGCATGCGTTGCCCGACTACCACCGAGCGACAAAGTCTTCCGAGAGAATCCGCCCGCTGCGTCCCGCGTCGCTCTTCGTGCGCAGAACGGAGACCCAATCCTTGGTGCGACGGACAAGGACCGGGAGTGCCTTCTCTCACCGACAACTCCGACTGGCAATTGAAGCCTCCCAACGGTTGCTTTAGGACAAAGTACTTTAAAAGTTCTTTTATAATGCGCACTGCTAAGGACTGGAACTACCTGCCGGTGTCTATTTCCGAGCTCATACAACCCAAATTTTTTCAAGGTTCGAGTGAATAGGCTTCTTCTGGGTGAGCTCGCTCCATCGTCGGCCTCATCTTTCCTACACGGATGGATGCTGACCAAGAGAAAACCCATTTTTAATAAAAGAAAGGTAAGCTGGCTGACGGTCCACTTGATGGTAAGAAGCTACCGTCCTTGTTTTGGGTTAACAATGTAATCGGCTAATTCCTGAAATAATCTGTTGTACTGTGTAACAACCAGTAGACCCTAATCGGGTGGAATAGTCAGACGACAGATGGCATCACATTCACATAATTAATGTCTAAATCGATTGTATCGGGTTCAAGTGACCCACTGCCAACCCTCGCTGGGTGCCGCATTTACATATTGGACGGGTGTTAGCTATTTAGTCCACAAAATTAAATATTACTGGCTTTTATCGGTGACTTCGCCCGAATATCTTCACAAACTATAGCCTATATGTTATTCTAATTATTGTACTATAAGACTGAGAAGTTCCATTAAAATCAGTTCAGTAATTTTTGCATAAAAGAGTAACAAACAATAATTTTACATACATCATTCTCACAAACTTATGAATTAATAATATTTGGATTATTACATCGTGTGTATTTTTTGTCAGTATAAAACATCTCACAATACATAAGAAGAAAGTTTAATCATGATTTTCAAGATAAAACGAAACATAAAATGAATCATTTTCTTACGATAAAATTTTGTTTTATTTTCATATTTATTCTCGTTTCAAATGCGGAGAATTGTACTTACGTGTATTTCAGATTTAGAATAGGGATAATACCTGCTTTTAATGTATAGTTATTGTTGTGAAGTATATTTTTTATGAGCAAATTAAATTTAAAAAAAAAAAAAATCAATTACTTGCTTAGATTACAAACATTAAGTACTAAAAGAAAAACATTAAAAATGTAAAATAAATAAAAATTAAACTATGTGTATATTAAAAATTTAAATAGGATTTTAAAAATACGCACAATCACCACATACTAATTTCAAAATTAAAATATATGACCAGATTTCGTTAGAAAAGAAATCTCAGAATCAACATCATCTCAAAAAATGCTTACATATAATAAAATCATAAACGAGTCGTGTCTGTACAATAAATATTTTTTCAAAAAAAAAAAAAAAAAACAATTTGTACACGTTGTACACTTGTTACCGAGGTCAAAAAATAATTTTTAGATTTTTTTACAGTTTGTGCGTTTGTACACGCTAATCTTAGAAACGGTTTAATGCGGTTTTCAGTGGATGTATTGTAGCAAGCTTCCTGTAACATTTAGTGTTTGTTTCATTCCAATCGGTTTACAAACAAAAAAGTTACGAGGCTATACCGAATACCACGCGTACTAAGTTGCGGGCTCAGCTAGTGCAATAATATCTTCGTACTTTAACAGTAAATAAAAATAAAATAGCAGGCTAAGGTCCAATAGAGGGTTGGGACCAATTTTTTATTATGTAGTCTTTAAAATAACCTATTTTAAATTGATTTTTTACGTTAATGTGTATCTCTGAGCTAAAGCCCAACTAGGGATATGAAAATAATACGATGGAAGTAGATAGCTAGCCCAGCTAAGTAAGCAAAACAAAATATGTATTTGTATAAAAAATCTAGCCATGTAAATCCTCTACAACACAACTGATGCTTTTCTAGTAATAGAGACGTTAAAGGTTCGTCGAACGTCAATTACAGAGGTTTGACAAAATAGCTTCTGTCAATGACGGATGCCAGACCGACCCCACGTGGCCGCCGGTGAACGATTACACCAATTAGAGGAGCGCCTTCCCGCTAATAATTACTGAACCAAGATCGATGCGCCACTGCAAGATGGATAGTGCTACAGAGATGTCATCGGAGGGAACTTGTACTAACACAAAAAAGACACGGACCTTTTCCACCTTTTTGTGCAGATTATAAAACACGTGTGAAACTATATTATACGACTAGATTCGACCGCGTCTCTTTATAAAGTATTATTCGTAGAAAACGGCAAGGTAAAGGGGGGAGATGGGGGGAGGGTGAGTAGCCTATGTTACTCGTTGATAATGTAGCTTTCTATAGGTGAAAGAATTTTTAAAAACGGTCCAGTAGTTTTTGAATTTATTTATCTTTATATATAAAAATGAATCCCTATTTCACTTGGTCACGGCATCACGCGTGAACGGGTTGACCGATTTTAATTCGGTTTTCGCTAATGGAAAGAGGTATAAACGGGGAATGTTTTAGTATATAAAAATTGCAACACGGGCGAAGCCGGGGGCAGGCCGCTAGTTAGTGATAAAATAAAACAAATTGAATATTACGAGCAATTAAGACGGATTTAATTATAAATATTTGGAACAGAAAAACGTTTTAACAAACGGCGAATATATAGTTAAAAATGACAGTTGTCACTCATCAATCACAGATTTAGTGTGGCCTGGTTACATACATTTTGCGTCCTATATTTTAACAATTACAAACATACAAAAATACATACATACACACAAATCTTTTCTCTTTATAATTTTATATTAGTATTATTATAGATTAGTATAGATGTGTAATAATGACGTGATACATATGATTAAAAAAATATTTCATATTTATTTATATTTAAAAACCTCTGTGGTTTGCTCTTCTCTATATATAAAAATGAAAATCCCCATTTCCCTTGGTCACGACATCACGCGTGAACGGGTAGACCGATTTTAATTCGGTTTTCACTAATGGAAAGAGGGATAAACGAGGAATGTTCTCATATATAAAAATTGCACCCCGAGCGAAGCCGGGGGCGATTCGCTAGTTTAAAATAAATCTTCAATTGGCAAAAAATATAAATATGATAAAATTACACATTTCATATCAAGACAGAGAGATTGCAAAGAATACAAACTCATTTCCAATCATTTTTATCTACAAGACACTTTTGCCTGGATATACCTAGTAGGTATAATTCAGCACTCAATTTTCTTTTGATAAATCAATTGAATTTATTTTACATATTTGTTGTCATTGCATAGCAGAATATATACATTGACTTTAAAAATATTACTAGCAGAGGCCGCAATTTCGTACGCGTGGTATTCGGTATAACGCTTAACTTTTTTTTTGGAAACCGATTGGAATGAAACAAACACTAAATGTTACGTGAAGCTTGCTACATTACATCAGTGAAAACCGCATTCAAATCGGTTAAGCTGTTTCTAAGATTAGCGTACACAAACGCACAAACAAATAAAAATTAAAAAAAATTTTTTTTTGACCTCGCGTACAACCACACGTACACGGCTCGTTTACAATTATATGTTTAGATTTTATGGGTTTATTCATATTTCTTAAGGTTGAATTATATAATTATGTCAAAATTTTACTTAAATTTGTCATTGTTAATATATTACCAACTTTGTAATAAAAAGTTGCTTCTCTCTCTCTTTCTCTTTATTCATTACTCGTGTAGCAAAATATTTCAATTATAGGATGACCTCTCGTTTTCCGTATTTTAAAATGATTTCCCAGGGCAAGTCCACCATTGATTCCGACGCGGAACATTGGTCAATTTGCGATGTCAATTTAAAGCCATTTTGAAAACGTACTCGTTTCAATTTAATCGATGTAAAAAATAATAAACGCCGATCGTAATCATTCGCTTTATTGGCGACGGGCCCTGATGAGACTGCGAACGATTTAAATGAATAACGGAGTTTTTATAAATTTGTAAAACTTACTTAAATCACAATATTTTTTTATGAGCCCGTTGGATGAGTGGTTAGGGTATTTGCCTTAATGTTCCCGGGTTCGATTCCCGGCAGGGTCAACTTCTAAAATGAACTTTTTAATTTTGGCTCTGGTCTGGATTTGGAAAGTAGTGGCAGGGCACACATTTTCGCAGTCATTTAGGCGGCCCGTCTGGCGGCAGTAACCACCCCCTTAAAGAATACCACCGTGAAATAACAGCACATGTGCTGTTGTGTTTCAGTGAGTGACTAAGGTTTATAAATTCAAAAGCAAGAAATCCTCTGTTGCAAGTTTAAAGCCAAAAGACGTCAAGTTGAAACGTAAGAAATATTCTCATGGCCTCCACACACTTTGTAGTACAAATAAGCTCAAGAGAAGTCGGGATTAAAACTTAAATAAATATTTATGCAGCCCTGTGAAACAGATTAAAATATCACCGTCGCGGTCCGATACTATAACAAAGTAAGTACGAAACTTTAGAAATTTCACTAATTAAATAAAACGGAGCTTTATGTTTGCGTTTAACTGTACACTGGTCGATTGTGAATTGTTCGCTCGACTGTACAGTGGTAATAATTGTGAATAAAAAGCCCAGTAGTACTATCAACGGTACTGCTCAGTAGTACTACTGGGAACGCGCGAGCTTGACAGATTTTTTTATTTTGTTCAGAGATTATCTTTGCAATGGACAACAAAGATAAAAAATAATGAAATTTTCCAGTTACATGCGTTTACCGCCATACCGTGTTTCGAGCTCTTACTCACAGATGTCGCGTTGCCGGGACAAATCTCAAGACAAATTATTCTTACATCTTGCCGTGATATACTTTCTCTAAATCACTTTATAATGAAAAACTGCTACTATCGAAACAGAAGACACTTTTGCTGGTTACGAATATATGTATTGATATATTATATATTGTAATTTCGTTAATCTATTTCGATAAAGACTGTACTCACTAAGTAAAATAAAAAAATAAAGATAACAGGTATAGCAGACATAGCAGGCAGGCTGACGGCCCACCTACCAGGTCGCTCCTGTCGCATGGTCGGATCGTATGATGCTTCCGAACTTGATGGGATAAAGGATAATGGGCTCTGGCATCCCTTATTTTACTTACCAAAATACAAGATTACACAAAATCTTTTTTCACGTTATCCTGTTACTGCAGCTAGAGGAGTTGTCTAGGTCTGCGGCACACAAAATTCTCTGCCCCTCAACAATCAAATGACATATAGCAAAAATCAAATACTTGTTTAAAATAACAATTACTTATTAACATCATTTATATCTAATATTTAAACCTGTTTACTTAGTATTCGGAATTATAAAAATAACTTACATACTAAGAGTTAAATGAGGTGTGGAAATAAGTAAGCACAATTTACAAGTTTGTAAAGCCAGTCTCTTTCTAATTCCTTATCCTTAATTCTACTATGGTCATCAGGGCACTTACAGCACCTGTAACGTTCTTGCGTTATAGGCGATGGTGGGAACCTACCATCAAGTGGACCATCAGCCTGCCTGACGACCTTAACATAAAGAAATATAAATTAATAATTAACTATAAAAGGTTTTTTAAAAACTTTTTATAAGAAAATCGACAGATAAAACCAGAAATCCCTGGTGCTGCTGGTAATTTTGTAAAGAGATCTGAATTAATATTTTAATCTTGCTATTTTACCAGGTTTCTCAGAACTATCTCACACAAAGTGAGAGTTATCTATTACCACGATGAAGATTTAAGTTTGGATGCAAGGCGAAATTAAGTTAGAAACTAAAGTGTGAAATATTATTCAATGAATGTGAAGATGTCCCCCAGCTGATCTATGCTTTAATCCAGTTCTTGGGCCTATATGCCAATTGGCTGGTTAGGCGCGATTGAGTACTAAGCATCTAAATATCTTCACAAAATTTCAACATTAGTAAAAGTAAAGAAGTAAGATAGACTTATTCAAACGGTTAAGTAAACTATAGTACCTGCTTGCTAGTTGTTTGAAAAATGATTTGTACTTTAATGAACTGTTTTATGAAGACTCAGAGTTTTGTATAAATATCTCTCTTATACAGATTACTTTTTGTTTTAAACTTGTTCATTAGATGGCGCGTACAAATCTAGTAAAAATTTTACCAAAGAGATATGCAGAAAGTTTGTTTATATACAGCGTACCTCCAGATGCGAGATAACACATTTTTATACTTTGCGCCAAACGTTGGTCCCAATTTTACCCATATAAAAATACACACAGCGCTCCTCTCTCCCTTAGTGGTTCGGCAAAAAATGTAATCGTACCTGAACACCGCTAAAAAGCCGCTTTACTGAATACTAAAGGACGATAAATCGTCGAAAACAAAAGAAGGCAGTCAATAAATTGTAACCGCATTGCAATATACGTCTATTAGGTTGCCCCTTGAGCGGTTGTAAATCTCTGACCACCGAAACACTTCGGTGTTTCAAGCTCTCTAGATACGAGTAAGATGGTTCCGCCATCTTCACTTTACACGCTTTGCTATTTATTTATTGCAATAATTAACTTTCTTTGGATATATATTTTTTTCTTTAAGTAAACGTAATAATATTTAAAAAAATGTCAGGACTAAATTTCAGTCTCTTATAATAGAGGATTCTTTTAACCACCAATTTAATATACATATTCCCTTAGGAAGAACTAAGAAAACACTTCATGGTTGTTATTTTCGACATCGATTTTCGATACAAGTAAATAATCAGCCTAAGTTTTTTTCTTTTTTTTTTATTAAAGATGGGTTTGCTCTTGACCAGCATCTATCCATGTAGGAAGGATGAGGCCGACGATGGAGCGAGCTCACCCGGAAGATGCCTATTCAGTCGAACCTTGAAAAGATTTGGGGTAGGTATATGAGCTCGGAAATCAGTTAAACAATCATTATACGAGTAAGCCTTTTGAATAATTTGTATTTTATTACTTTTTAAAATTTGTATAATGGTAGGGCTGAAATATGAGTTGAGGCCTTATTATAGAAGTACATGCATTGATATATTATATAATTCTCATTATATGTACATTGAGTCGTATTTTTGTAAGCAAATTTTCGAGTACTTATTTATTTATTTTTTAAGCACAACGTAGCAATCATGAATATAGTAACTTTGGAGTATCATGTTTCCCCAGTCAGAACTGGCATCCAAGCTCAAACTGACATTTTTAATTCCTACTGACAACGAATTAACCAGGGGTTCTTCCCTCTTGTTCTAATTACAAGCTTAATGGCATAGGATCTAATGAGATATCTGTCTGTCCGTCACACTTTCGCATAAAAAGCTTTTTTCTATTAAGATTTGGTCTTTACTTAAAGACATTTGTAAATATAAAATGTTTGCATTTTAGATAAATTTAAGTAGGTACGTAAAATAATAACCCGACATTGATGCTGTTTTGTTGCTCAGTTATGATTGCTTTACTATAAGCTTATATTCACACATATTGACCCCATTATCTGTTTTCGCAATTATCCACACATAGTAACACGTACTTACTTAGGGGCCAGAACTTAGCAGTTAGCACAGGTAACAAAGTTCGATGCTCCGTCCGGGCCTCAGGCGGTACTGCCTCGCTAGATAGATTTATGTGTCCAAGTACTTCGACTCGCGAATATCTGCTTATAGCGTACTTAAACAAAGATGTAGTAAAATTTGTTGAGTTGACACCTTTGATCACTACCTGTGCTGGACTATACTAGTACACAATACGATCGTGGTATGGTACGCCTATACCAGAAAAGAAAGATTATTAAAGATTACCAAAGAAAGATTATTAGCGAGACAGAAAGTCATAACATGAGTTTCAAATGGACTTCCGGCCTTGATAAAGACTGGCAATTTTATTCATTCACTGAAACACACACAATAGTGTTGCCATTATTTCACTATCTCCTGTAAGACTATGGATACTGCCACCAGACGAACTGCCCAGATTTATGACTGTAGAATTAAGTTTGGACACCTACTACTAAAGTTACGATTGCAGTAAGATCGTGAAACAGCTGTGGGTGAATATAAAACACAATAGAACTAAACTCCCTGAAAAATTGGGTATAATTTAGATATTGTGAAAAGGCCTATAGGATCCAATAGGCTTGGATTCTATTCCGATACACTGATTGGCTTGACTACATTTTGACATATTTTTTATAGTTTATTCTAGCTGAGCCCGCGATTTCGTACGCGTGGTATACGGTATGGTGCATAATTTTTTTGTTTGTAAACCGATTGGAATGAATAAAACACTAAATGTTATGGGAAGCTTGTTACAATACATCACTGAAAACCTCATTTTCTAGATTCTAGAGAACGTTTCTAAGATTAGCGTGCACAAACGCACAGACAAACAGACAAAAATGCTATGAACAATTTTTTTGACCTTGGTAACATAAGTACAAAGTGTACAAATTTGTTTTTTGAAAAAATTGTTTTATGTGCAGATATGGCTAGTTTAGGATTTTATTATATTTAGATGCCTAGACTAGATTTTTTGATACCTCGAAAACAGCACATTTGAAATATCCTTTTCTGTTCTTCTGTGTGTAATGCAACTTTGTTCTAGTTTTCACTTTTAGAACATTCGCCCTATTAAGGATATAAAATGAAACACTTTTAAATGCTCCTTTACATATGATAATTAAAAATATATTAATCATTTGTGTGAGTTTCTTAACTCCGTGTTTTCATAGCCCATTCGTACTTCGTCAGATAGTCAGTTCACAGCGTCAGAGGTAATTTACAACGCATGCGCGACCCCTCGCCTGTGAAAATGCTTGATCCATCTCGCTCCATTGTTCCATGCCCCTAAACTGTTCAACAGATATTATTTTATGGTACTGAGAAAATTATTGTTACCGCTCTTACCATATTTATATACACGACTATTTGAAAATCCATGTCTCGCCTATTGTAGGTTTTGTTTTGTATTACCTACGATGCAAGCATCACGGAAGAAATCGACTAAACGACAATGAAAACCGCATGAAGATACGATTCAAAATTTAGAATTACTAAAGAAATACATAAACAGACAGACGGAGATAATAAATTACAATAGTCTTATACTCTTAGTCTATTATTTTTTTCTCTTTATTTTTAAAAAGAACAAGATTACTCAAGTGGCATTGGGCAGGGCATATCTGTAGGATGAATAATAACAAATGGACAAAACTTTTGTTTCGATGAGTGGAGTAAGGGATGCCAGAGCCCATTTCCCTATCCCTTCCCAATCCCTTCTTAATCCTACTGTAGTCGGCAGTGCACTTGCAGCAGCTTTGGCGTTGCTTGTGTTATAGGTGACGGTAGCCACCTACCATCAAGTGAACCGTCAGCCTGTCCGCCAATCTTAACATAAAAAAGCGTTTAACAGAATGGGTACCAAGAGACAGGAAAAGAAAAAAGTGAGACCAAGTAAAAGGTGGAGAGATGTGGATCCTTATGTATGCGAGAGGCGCGGAAAGAAATGTATGGAAAGGTTTAGGAGAGGCCTATGCCGCAGAGGCGACTACTACTAATATAAATTAATTTATATGTATCAATTTATATTTATCATAGATATAACCATAAAAATAAATAATATCTAAGCTATTATAATCTACATTATTTTTATGTCAAATTTGAACTGCAGTAAAGGCTTTTTTTATGTTAAGGTCGGCAGACAGGCTGACGGTCCACTTGATGGTAGGTGGCTATCGTCGCCTATAACACAAGCAACGCCAAGCTGCTGCAAGTGCGCTGCCGACTGCAGTAGGATTAAGGATAAGGGATTAGGAGTAGATAAGGAAATGGGCTCTGGCATCCCTTACTAACACACCGAAACACAACAGCACACGTGCTGTTATTTCACGGTGATCTTCTGTAAAGGGGTGGTTACTGCCGCCAGACGGGCTGCCCAAATGACTGCGAAAACGCAGTGTGCCCTGCCACTACTTTCCAAATCCAGACCAGAGCCAAATTTGAAAAGTTGATTTTTCAAAGTTGACCCTGCCGGGAATCGAACCCGGGAACCCTAGAACAGAGCGTTAAGGAAATCACCCTAACCACTCATCCAACGGGCTATTTTTATTTTATTTTATTTATACTCTTAGTCCAAGTATGTAAATCACGAAGTTTCTTCGTTTAAGTACAGCATTAAAACAAAGCTTCCGAAATCATAACACACAACCTGAAGCAAGATAACATTATTTACAAATGTAACAAAACGATGCGTTAACTTTAAACAGTTGCATTCAGAGCGGTAATAAAATTTACACACCAATGTGCCACGCGTCGGTACAGTATAATCGCAGTTACACTTTTCACTGCTCCTTAGCTGGAAGATAATTTAAATCGCTACGTATTAACGTAGCAGTGGATATAACATTAAGGGAAAATACAATTACTAAAAACATAGTGGTCATGAGGCAGCAGATTAAGTTGTAACATAGCTGGAAAATGGGTACAGGATAAGATATTTACGAAGTTATAAGTGTGGAATGAAATAACTGTCCGATTTATGTAGAAAATCATGAACGGATTAAGGATAAGTTAGGCAAAGAGATCTGGCATTCCTTACTCACTCACTGAAACACAACAGCACTTGTGCTGTTATTTCACGGTTCACATCTGTAAGGAGCGGTCACTGCCGCCAGATGGAATGCCCAAATAACTGCGAAACGCGGTGTGCCCTGCCTCTACTTTCCAGATTCAGACCAGAGCCAAATTTGAAAAGTCCTTTTTTCAAAATTGACGCTGCCGGGAATCGAACACGGGAACCCTAGAACAGAGCGTTAAAGCAAGCACCCTAATTTAACCGGCTCGTCAAAAACCATGACCATACCATAATAGTGCGTACAGTTAACATCTCCAGGTCACAGTTCAAGATCCTTTTTTCTCCCGTTTTAAATAGTATCATAAGTAATATTTTAATTAAATTGTCTTTTAATTGAAGTAAGTGAAAAATTAATAATTTAATGATAATTTTTGCATGTTCAAGGTTCGCAATCAAACTTTATGGTAACGCATAAAAGGTGATTATCCCTACAAAATCGCACCTCAGCTACATTTCAACATTTAAAGACTTCATAACGTCACCGTAACATTCATAATGCTTTAACTGCCATCAAGAATCTTTACGGTCTATTCCACAAGGGATTACCAGGCAGCTTTACGAGTCCAAGGAACTGTAGCAAGCGGTATAAAAGGTCAATTTAAGAACATAATTTTAGATATGACAGACATTTTTTTTTTTTATTAGATCAGGGTAGCGCTTGACCACTATCTCACCTGATGTGAGGTGTAGATGTGGCCGAAGGTGGACCACGCTTACCCAGTAAATGCCCATTTACCCTGGTTTTGAAGACCCCGAGGTTGTAGTTCTGTGGGAACACAGACGCAGGCAATGAGTTCCACTCCTTAGCAGTCCGAACAAGGAAGGTGGAACTGAAACGCTTCGTACATCGACCACGAAGGGATGAAACCCCCGCCCACGCCTAGTGTTCCGCAAGTGGAACGGTTCCCGTTGGATTAATTCGTACAGAATAGATGCACACTCTCCATATATTTCTGCATAAATTTGTTTCTAAGCAAAAGATAGTTTCCCGCTTAAAGAAAACCAGCATGAAATAACAGCATGTGTGCTGTTACGTTTCGGAGAGTGAGAAAGGGATGCCAGAGCCTCTTATCCTCACCTATGTTGCTTGTGTTATAAGCGACAGTAGCCACCTATAGTAGACCGTCAGTCTATCTGTCGACCTTAACATAAAAAAGGCTGACTTTCCACCTGATGACAGGTGATAGGATAATCATAGGATATAAATAATAAGGAAAATGTTATTTCATGGCGGTCTGTAAATTTAAAATTGGCTGAATGTTGTTATGGCTGTCCGTTCACTTGATGGTAGGTGGCAAACGTCGCTTATTACACAAGCAACGCCACGGGTACTGCAAGTGCGTTGCCGACTATAGTAGGATTAAGGATAAGGAATTGGGAAAGGATGGGGAAATGGGTTCTGGCATCCCTTACTCACTCACAGCAACACACATGCTGCTATTTCACGATGGTCTTCTGTGACTGGTTCGAAAACACAAACACAAAAAGAATAAAAAGCGTAGAGCGATGTGGATTTCTGTAATGTAATACAAGATGCAAGCAATTCGACTAACATAATATACTTTTAATTATCTTCCTGAAAGTCGTAATCGAAATGGAAAACGCGTCTAAATCTTTTAACATTAATTTTGTTGTAACTTGCATGTTTGTCTGAAGAAAAAATAATAATAATTAGTTCGTGCGATAAGGAAGGACATAAAAGGTACATTTTATATACTTCCTTAAGGCTGGGCGCATACATACTTTTCCGAATTCGATTTCCGAATTCGTTTTCCGTATTCGGAATTCCGTGTGCCTAGCGCAGACGTTCGGAATTTGCATTCGGAATATTATACTGCCAGTACGTTCAGTGGTTGCTTTGTGAACGCACGACCATGGAGAACAACAATTTAATTGCGATTACATTATCTAAAGAGAGCTTTATCAATGTTGTCGTGTATATTCCATAAGCAGGGATGTTTTCCAACAGCTAAACTTAAGCTTCTGCTTCACACATTGTATTGATGCACTCGTGATGAGACGTGAAAAACACACAACACAAAACAAACAACTCGCGGTTCCGAACGAAAATTTCCGAACTTGTGCGCCGAAACAAACAAAATGTATGTAGGCGCTGCGTTCCGCTTGACGTCATTAGGTTTTTTCCGTAAGGGGTTTCCGAACGCACGGACCCACATTCGAAACGTACGTACGGAATGTATTCCGTACGAAAAAAAAACGAATGTGTGCGGCAGTCAATATATTTTCTATCGATTTGATGCATTCGGGTCTCCGAACGCGGAAAACGAATTTGGAAATCGAATTCGGAAATCGAATTCGGAAAACGTATGTATGTGGCCGGCCTAACGTTTTAACGTTTTAAGCGTGAACTTAAAAAAAGACTGTGGAATGCAGTGTGCTGTAGTTCTAAAGGATTCTAGAATTATTAACACTAACTTTTGTCCGCGTTGGAAAATAGAAAATATTAACGCCTGACGAAATATTGAGCCATAATTTATTGGTGTCAAAGTTTTGCCAGGCGTTGGATTTTTATTTTTATGTGGTCTCTCGGGAACAGTACCTTCTTCTGGATAAAAGGTATGTTTTTTATCCCTGAAATGTATATGCAAAATTTCATAATGATCAATTAAATAGTTAATGCGTGAAAAGATAACATACAGACAGACAAAGTTCCTTTCACACTTATAATATTAGTAGAGAAGTAGGGATATAGATAAATAAGTCAATTGTACATTCCCAGTGGACCCATAACTCGCCGCCTTCTCTACTGTTATACCAATCACCTCAGAGTCTCCTCAGTTAGTTTTTACTGCTATAGGCTGAGCTCTCATTAAGGCACGAAATGGGTCGGGAGCCTTAAATAGTTTCAGAGACACTAGATAAAGAAGACTCGCTGACCCGTGTTACCTTTATTAGAATGGTGTAAGTTTTAGTAATAAAGATGTGTATAAAGGATTACGAAGGATTATGAGACCTATTTCATGTGGGATTAAGTCTAGAATAATCTAAGGTGTTGAGTTTTGCAGAAGGCCAGTTCGGTCGAAGTGTTTTAAAACTTTTGTATGGAATTTGTCTTTTGTTGACAAGATTCTTAAGATCCTTTATTAACCACGCACCATGGAACCTTATCTACTGTAAGGCTTTCTATGACATCAATTAGTAGTTCTAAGTTTATCGTTAGTTCTAATGATGACAGAAAAAAAAAACTAAAAAATATTTTCATAATGCCCAATCATCACTCAACGTTCTCTCTTTTGATTTTAAAATAAACTTTAAAAACAGAAGAGTAAGGTTACATTTAAATTCCCGAGTGGTGAAAAGTTAGTACAAGCACGTGCACTCTTGGAGTCATATTTCAAGCGAATTCTAAATTTGAACATCACTCCCGGGCATTCCGATTTTGAAGAGTCCCGTTCGAATACGATTCAAATGCCTAATATGTACCCATATTACCAATATAATCGATACATCGTGTGTGGCCCGTGCGTGCATGACTCTTATATAAACAGAGTTAAGTGTGCCAAGTGTTTTGTTAATTTTACAGACTAACTGTTAGAATAATTATGTTTCAGTTTATTATTTATAACATATGCTTTTACTTTTATATTTATCGTTATTAATTTAAAAACAAAATTTTATATAGTTTCAAGGATTCACACTCACACACAGAACAAGCAGAGAGAATACAGACACATATTGAATGTAGTCTGTAGTGTTGCCAATAAAGTTGTAGCATATGTAACCAACACAAACAATTACTTACTTAAAAAAATCTCATTGCGCTTACTTTTTATAATACTAATACGACCCGGAATTATCAGAATCGACATTTATATGTTACATAATGGTTACATTTTAGGTCTCACTTAAGTTTGGATTGGACATTCTGAATCGCAGTTTTACTAATTGTCTCCCCATACATTAAATCGAAAAACTCAAGAGTCCATGTGCGACCGGTTAGAGCATCTGCATCCGAAATTTCCAAAGTAGAGTGATAATACTATTGAACTAAACCTAACAATAAGTTAAGTATTAATTAAATTTATAGACGGAAAAATAGAAACAAATAAAGCTCGAGGAGTCTAAGCTCTAGAATTAGCCGTGCGGTATTGAATTAGTCCGAATGTAAATTCTATTTAAATCACAACTGTTAGGTGAATGTACTATGGAACGAAGAGTGAATGGAGTGCCAGCGAATGAATGAAAGAGCTCCGAACGAACACACACGGCCATTAGTCAACTACAGCCGACTATTATCCTAATGGGATCTCAAACCGTAGACTCGTTTGATGAGAGATTACTGTTGCTAATAATGCATTCATTTTCTATTTAAATTCATTAATTTCGTTTAATGTATTCATGAATAGTAATCTAAACATTCTTCTTGGTATTACAACCTTATCTTATGATGCATTATAACTATGAAGGAAAAAGAGACAATGCATTTTATTGGAGAATTGTCATGCGTTTCGTTGCTAAATCTGTGATTAATTGATTGAAATGAACTTAAAGATGGACTCAATTTGTTTTATGTCTCCTATTACACAAGCAAAGTCATAGATTTTGCAATTTCGCTAATAACCTGGATAGGACAAAAGATAAGGGATGGAAGAGGGAATAGAAGGAAGAACTCAGGCATCTTTCTCACTTATCGGAACACAATATCATAGCTGCTGTTATATCACGGTGATTTAAAAGGGGTGGTTACTGCCGTCAGACGAGCTGACGGCAGTAACCACCCCTTTCGACACATCGCAAAAATTCGGAAGAGTACCCGTATTGTCTACGTATATTCTCATTTTGTTTGCTATTCGTTACAATATAGTTCCATATACAACTTTCCCCATTTTTTTGTCTTGTTGTCATCCCAACTCCAACTTCCCTGCAGGTATCGAGTACCTCTTAGATCACTGTAAAGTACGAGGAGATTAATTAACAACTTTCTTTTAGTACTGACAAGGGTGCCACCCACAAAATGCAATGTTCAGGCTCAAAGCAAGGGGCTCAAATACAGATCCTACAACACCTGATAATACTGAAGGCTATATTGATGACATGCTGAGTATATCTCTAAATTTTATTGTCAGAATATTACCCAAAGAGTCGTGGATTTGGTAGAAAAATGCAAATTCCTTTCTACTCCTTTATTCATGGACATCCTATAGCCTTTTTGCCGTAGTTTTAATTTAAGCCCCTTTAAGTTATTACCTTTACCTTTAAGTTGTGTTAAGTCATCAGCACTATATCAGCAACAAATTTTACACCAATAATGGTAATCTAACTATACCAAACAAAAAAGTGACGTGACCGTTAAAGTGTTGAATGCGAGTTAAAAATTTAAAAAACCGGTTTTAAATAAAAGCCAACATGAAATACATTTTAGACTTCTCAAAAGCTTATGTTGATATTAATAAAAATAGCAGTCTAATAAACTTTGAAATAGAAATAGAAAAAGTGTCCAGTGTTATTTCTATCTCTCATACCTGTGTAGGGTGGGCTTTGTTTGAAAAAGTTGGTTTCAATCACATGCGCTAACAACGGTCTATTCATTCGTTCCTTTCAAAGCATACGTATCGAATGAGATGCTCGCTCGAACAACGTGAGATCGAGCACAATCATGTGGGCAACTCATTCGAGTAATCGATTCATGCGACTATTTGCGTTTCACATCACTGTTCTATGCAATGTTTCAAAAAGAAGTCAGTCGAGTAAGTTTTTTTTTTAGTTTATTAATTTGATCACTTTAGCTGCTTAATACATTTGTAAATTACAACAGGTCTTTCCTTTGTGACTCGGTAAGACTTCACTTGTTTTCATAAATTTTTCTTATTTCTGTTTCCTAAGGCTAAGTTCACATTATTAGTCTAGAGCTAAACTAGGAGCTCCGCTTGTGTACAAGATACAAATGGTCACATACAAGACGCTTAACTTGGTGTGGTGACACACAATTCATTTCCGCGTCATCTTTTCATGTGATAAAAGACAAATATAAGAAATTACTATTGATTGAAAACTCAATACTTAATACAAGGCGAGTAACCCGGGTTTTGGCACAGTCTGTGAAGCCTGACCGACCTTTGACCACTATCTTTTTCGCACGTTCTTGTCATACATGATCCAATTTTAATCACCAGTTATAAATCTCTTCAAAAACGGTTCGGGTTTATTACGTCTCAATAAAGAATCGCAAATGAATACACGATTCATAAGATTTCTTTCAGTGAGCTCGTGTGGCACCCAAATATCGATATTTTTCGTGTACCTACCCAGTTTTTTTTTTTTCAAATTGGTGAAAACTGTTTTGTGGTCAATTCCTAGTTCTTCAGCTAGGTCGTAATTACTGATATGCCGATCTTGCTCCACTTTTTCAAAAATGGCGTCCATTTTGTCCGTAACAGGGCGACCAGAGCGAAGTGTATCTTTGAAATCAAAATTTCCGGATTGAAATCGCTTAAACCAACTTTGTGCTACTCTTACTGACACTGCATTAGGTCCATAAACGTCATAAATTTTTTTCGCGGCTTGCGTTGCATTTTTTTCCTTTTTTGTTATTAAATTTTAAAATGTATCGAATTTAGATTCACTCATTTTGACAGAAAGAAAAACAAATGAAATATAGCTTCAAAAAACATTTTATTAATTTGTTTCTTTTTTTGAAATGTAATCTTTTTAATGTCACCAAACAAAACCAGCCAGATACAAATAGTACAGCCAAAGAGATTTTATTACAAGTTTATACATACTATATGTATATATCTGCACAAGATTACATTAATAACCACGTGACATATAACAAAATATTTAAAAACCAAATTTACTTACAAAACGTATATGTATAACCTCTCGGTTATATGGGTTAAGAAGTACCACCTTACAGTATGAAAACGCATAAAAGCGTCGGTAGGCCGTCACGCGAGCGTAGCACGCGATAGAGGTACCTTCCTATAATGACGAATGTTAAATGATTATTTTAGTACAAAGTGCTGACGTATGGCTATTACGGTAAATAAAAAATAAAAATAAAATAAATCTTTATTTGCGCGAACACATGTTTAGAGGATTTTAATTTGTATACAGCAGTTACAGTACAAAGTATGTTCTACCCGCCAAGGGCATGCAAATATTTGTGGTTAATTGTTTATAAACTATATTAATATAAAAAAGGAATTAATGTTTCTTATTATAAAATTCTTTAACATCATAATAACAACAATCTAATAACCATTTTGTTAATGTTCTTGTAAATTTAGGATCCGGCAATTCTTTTATATTATTAGGTAGTTTATTGTATGTTTTAATTGCCATAACATAAACATTTCTATTAAATAGTTCTAATCTACATTTAGGTCTTTGCAATAAATTTCCTTGTCTAGTTATTTTGGTTCCTATTTCGTTATTTTCGACAAAACAGTTCGGACATCTCATTCGGTGCTACGAATGAGATGTAAACATACGACGAAGCAAGCTATTTAGTTTATACTAGTATTCGACCATTATCATTTAAAAGATGAAACAAGAAAGTTTAATGAATTAGTTAGATGAATTAAGTTCTTCAATAGTTACTAAACAAAAAAAAGTGCGAGTTGAACTCGCGCGAAGAGGGTTCCGTACGATGTTACATATCCGCACAATATTGAGTGATTTACCATGTTATTTTAATATTATGGACTTCTTATAGGTTTTCTATAATCTATAAGTAGAAAACTAATTTCTGTATCTTTTCAAAATTTTATGTTCAGTAGTTTCGGAGATAAGGGGGGAATGGTCAATTTTCGTCTATTTTCTTGAATAACTTGGAAAATATTTATTTTAAAATTACAAAAAAATACATTTAAGATCTTCACAATAAGATCTTCCATTTGATATGTCACACGATGAAGTTTTAAATATATTTTTTTAATTTTCCACCTTCCCCCAAAAATGACCTCCCATATACAGATTTCATCTATTCACGTCACACGTCTGCGTTTGGGTCACAGAAATTGATATGTGTACCAAATTTCAACTTAATCGGTCTAGTAGATTCCAAGATAATTGACTGTGACCGACGGACAGACGGACACACGAGTGATCCTATAAGGGTTCCGTTTTTTTATTCGTACGTACGGAATCCTAAAAAGAAAATGGTTTCACAAACCAATGAGAAATAGTTATATCATTATTTTTCTTTTACCAATTTATATATTTAGTTACAGGTAATGCTGGTATAATATAAGGTCAGAACACACATTCGGAGGTTTGCCTTCGTCAAGGCATAATGCGTTCTGCATTCCCAAAGGCAGGCTTATATTTAGGTTTATATTATAAGTACAACAAATTCGTATCAGTAAGACCGCACGTTCCCAATCCAAGCACCGCGCCGGCAGACATAATGAAAGCTCGCCGAGCACATATTTTCTATGCAATTATGAACTTCAACACGAGACACCAGCTTTTAAAACTATAAGCAAGTAGACTATAGTGCTATAAATTTCACGATGTAGTTAAAAAAGCAATTAACATATTTTAATTTTATTCCCCATAACAATATTTTTATCGACAAAAATGATTATTTGTTAGAAAAATGTTATTAAATATTGCATAATATAATTATGACTAGTATGACTTCGTTCGTGTGGTATTCGGTATAGCGCGAATTTTTTTTGTTTGTAAACCGATTGGGATGAAACTAAATGTTAGGGAAGCTTGCTACAATACACCAATGGAAACCGTATTCAAATTGGTTAACTGTTTCTGAGATTAGCATGCAAAAACTTACGGACAAACAGAAAATAATTCAAAAACCTACTTTTTTGACCTCTGTAACATAAGCACAACGTATACAAAATGAATGACTACTATTCGACTTTTCAACGAAATTAGATGCCTATAATGTTGGAATTTGTTCGTGTCTATAGAATTTTATCATTTTGATGTTGAAGTATTGAGTGAAAAGGGAACATAATTCATAACTAATCAATCAAATTGAAATGTGTGTTTACAATGCTTTTTACTCTTATGTATATCCAAAGTATATATACATTACTTATAATAAAAATAAAAAATTAATTCTATTCTGTCTGTTTGTTTCGCCTAATCTCTGAAACGGCTTGACCGATTTTAATGTGATTTGCACTGGTAGATACCTGATGTTATAAGGAGTAACTGACGCTAATTTCAGGAAAATAAAAATAATAATAAAATATAAGCAGAGTTCAGTATCGCACGCACCCCACTAGCTCGCAGCAGGTAAGCATAGTCGAGTCCGGCTAGTTTAAAATAATTTAAACCCAATTTAAACCATTTTTGTTAAAGTGTAACTAGTGGTTGGAAGTGTGGGTATAGAGCAAAGGGGGAGGCAATGTAAGAGTGGGAGGAGGAATATTATTCAAATACGAACTATCTATCAGTGTCGGTTGACTATTACCTGGGTCCAGTCAGGTGCAGGTGCCCCGATGACATATTGAACAGTGAATAAATATATTATATGGTCGCCCATGCGGTTTTTGTATGTCGATCTTATCATTATTATTATTTTTTATTCCTTTTGGTAATACTACGCAATTCTAACTAATATGATAATTTACATGCCTAAACTGATTTTAAATTGAAATCAATAAAATGAACACAACTTTTTTTTATGTAAAAAGTGATCAGTTGACTTAAAATGGCTAGTTACAATTATTTTCTTGAGCAATTGTTACGATAGATTGAAAAATCACTTTTCAGACTCTGTTAACTAATTTTACTATATTAGATTACAAGAAAAATAATACTGTAAGGCGTATAGATACTGAATAAATAAATTGCATAAATGTTATATAACATTTTTACACCTGAATTATAATATTATACATAGATAAAAAAATAAAAAAAAAAATTAATAAATAAAATAAATGAAAATAAATAAAAGTTTAAATAATAAAATATGTATAATAACATTTATACATATGAATAACGCCTGATATATTTATCGCTGTAACGACGATGGCGTCGATTGTTTTATATTTTTAGACGATCCCATGGGAACCTAATACTTTTCCAGAATAAAAAGTATCCTATATATTAATCCTGGTAATAAACAATCTGTGTGACAAATTTCATCTAAATACGTTCAGCCGTTTTGGCGTGATAGAGTAACAAACATCCGAACACACAAACATTTGAGAAGCTATCTCACATTGAATTCATTTGCATTTTTTGTCCATTACTAATATTATATGAACCGGGGATTAGTGTGTCAATCCGTGCTGAGGGTTACATCCAGATAAACTTGTTTCTATATATGATGTTGAAGCATCTAGCCAAACGACAATACATCCCTGGTATGCAAGGTTTCGATGAGGCCGTGCCTCTCTCGGTACCGTGCCGTTTACGGGTCGATTAAAAACAGCGGTGACACCTGAAAACGTCGCCGCTGTGCAAAAAATTATAAAACATGACAAACATGTGACAAATATGTCCTTATAATTATATGTACAAAAAAATATATTATTGGAGTTTCATACAATAAATAATTGCTATCATCATCTCTGACAATCGTGAGGGCACGTTTTAAATTTATAGTAAGAAAAGTTAATTATAAAATCTTAGTAAAGTCATTCATATTGAATATAATATATTTTTAGTTTATAATTTCACCTAGAATAGAGTAACCTTTGTCACTCTTAAGCAGCTTTTTAAATAATAAGCACTATAACTTAATTTTTAATTAAGTTATTTTATTTATTTATAAACAAATAAATAAAATAACTTAATTTTGTATTTGATTCTTGAAGCGTATACTCACTAGAAACTAATTATCCGCAATCGAGACAAAATGCTAATAAGAAATGTGTACTTTGTCTCTGTAAATACTAATAATTCAATGGATGATGTCTATATTTTATTTTTTTAACATTAAAAAAAAATGTGCAATGCAGACATATTTTTGCGAAGCATTAAAAAGCTTTTAAGTGTTGTTTTATAAGTTGAATAATTGACAGGTTGTTCCAGAAAATAATTAAGTTAAAGATGCAAATTGGACATTGAAATGACGGGTGAGTGGCGGAACCGTTGCGCATACGCATCTGCAGCAATCCTTTTTGATTACACACTTTGAAAGAATAAAGTCAAATTTAATACGCTTCTCATTTCAAATTTCTGTATTACGCTACTAGCGACTATCATTTTATTTTTGTGAGTACAATCGAGAAAAAAATTTAAATTCAATTTCAATTTAAATTCAAAAAGTGATGGTAATTATGAATTAATTCATAAATTCAAGGCATACTTGATCAGAAGTAGTGCATGCAATTAAAAATAGAATTTAATGCATGCATTAGAACCATTAGAAATGGTAAGTATAAAATCTCCTAAAAATAATAAAGTAGAATATAAAATTTTAAGTTTCTGAGGCAAAAATTTGAAAGCTGTAATGAATCTCTAAATGAATGTACAAGTCACATCAAAATTCGTAGCGCAATTCATTCATTTATTTATTCATTAATGTTTCATTAAAGTTCACAGGTAGAATAATCAATGACTGATTTTGAAAAACTACGGTGTTTTTACGCAATATCTTTACATAAAATAAAATAATAATAATTGAGGGTTTGAAGAAAAAATTGATGTTTTAAATAACACCATTTAAACTTTGCGCCAAATCGCTAGAATTGCAATGAAGTCTGTTGTGACGTCACGCTTTCTTAACTCAGGAACACCTTGACAGTTTACACAATTCAAGCGAAAGCGAGATATTTATGAAAGCGTGACGTCATTCGCTCTGGTCGGTGTTTGGTCGGTGGACATACATATAATGGGCTATTTTAAATAAATATAATATAGCTTATTTTAATATATAAAATATTAAATAGCATATTTTATAATATTTAAACTTTCAAATAATGAAATTATACCTACTTTTTTAATAAATAGACTAGACACTTAACAAAATAGTACTATTTAAATATAGTCAGTGTAAATTATTTCATTACCATCATATCCTGTAAGTATGTGTTAAAATATTAAAAAATTAAGTAAATATTTTAAATCAAAATTTTAAAATATATATGAAAGATCTATAGGTAGTGATATTGGTTCGAAAACAACAAGTAACGCTCCGGAATTGACTAACGTAAGTTTTTGATTGTCTGTCAGTAAAATACTATAATTTGTCAACCGTCACCACTTAGGAGGAGTACAGTCAGCGACGTTCACGTTAATATATAATTATGCAAGTTTTCAAAGAATTAACATAATTTCATTCAGAATACTTAGTTTAATATATTCTTTATATATTTTTAGATATATCTATAATTAATTGCGACATATCTATAATTAATTGTGAGTTACATTAAGATGTGAAATTTTTAATTACTTATAATTTGATAACCATAATATTTATTTATGCTTGTTTATAAGAGCAGATTTATAAGTGTAATTATGACAGACAGACAGACAGACAAACTCTTTATTACTCACACAACATAAATGAAAATAACAAATAAATAAATACTACAACTAAGTGAGTAGAGGCGGTCTTATCGCTAGGATGATTTAATTTACTTATGATTTTAATTTTACTTAAAAATAAGTGTAAAATAATATTAATTCCAAAAATACCTTACAAAAATAAAAAAGAATCTCTTCCACACCGTACAATCAGTAAAATCCGTGCATATATGTAATTACAATTGATATCAAGTTCTTTTACATATTATCATTAGTTTTTGAGAACTTTCGACGAGTTTCTTGTTATTACAAACTTTTATTGCCAAAAATTATGGGTTATTTGTCAAGTAAATGGTGGTACACGTTTTCTTACAAGATGCGACATGTAATGAAAGATTTTAAATTTATTTAATATTTTTAAATAAATCCTTTCGGACATGTATTAAATGTAATTTTAGAACTAAATCTCGTTTAAAATTTACTTATTAATAACGTTTGCTTGTTATGGTACAGAACACTATAAAATATCTGAAATAATTTAGTAACATATCATTATTACTGAGCATCCTAAATCCATTATTTTATTAGACAAAATTTTATAGGGTGTCCGGTAATTAATAGATGGATAACCTTGGAATCCAAGGTAGGTCCACTCATGGCCTATCTATAACCAGATTTTCGCTTTTGTAAAAGTTGCATGGTTTTCGAAATTGTTTTTTTTTTTTCTGTTAAATGTTTTTTAAATTTTTCAAAAATGAAAGGAAATAATAACAGTAACATTTGGTTTCAAAAGATAAATAATGGGAGCGTATTATACCATTTTTAATTCTGTATTAGGCGAGAAAGTTTTTAAGGTTTTTAAGGTTTCAGCCATTTTGGGCTTAGTATATTTTTACATGACTGAAGTTTAAAGTCAAAAGATTTAAAAAAAATGTAGCTTCTAACCCAGTTTTTTTTTTTTTTTTTTTTTTCATTATGGAGAAATTTATAAGTTATTGAAAAATTTTAAAAACTTGAAATCTTTGAAAACATTTAACAGAAAACGGTTTGAAAATATTCCTTTTTTTGTTTTTGAAACGGCGTGTCAATAATTGATAAAGGATGTAGATTTTCCAAAAAAGATGCAAAAATATCGAAAACCGTGCAACTTTTACCAAAGCGACAATTTTATTACAGATAAACCTATCTTGGATTCTAAGGTTACCATTAATTACCATATTTTAAATTTAACATATTTCGAATATACATTTACATGGAAACTATTACATTCAATATACATCTTTATATTATATTTGTTTTTATCTTTATATTGCATCGCCAAAAACCTCTCACGCTCGCCAACCCATGGGTTGCTATCCTAAGAACCAAATGACTCAATACAAATGTTATTCATTCGCGGGTCAATATAAATCCATCAATCTTAGTTACGAATTATTTTTTAAAAATGTCAGTGTCTAAGCTATGAGTATTCACTAATGTTGAAGATATGTTATTAAGTATTTTAGTTCATATTATCACTAGTAAGCTTGAAATTACAATACTTAATTAAATTTAGATACGAAATGAAAATTTAATTTAAAATAATATTAATTGTTTCTATATTTAAACGGATTCAAATGCAACCTACCGCAATGATATAGCCGGTCGTTTTATATATTTATTTTATATCATTTTATATACCTACTTATACGTATTTTATTGTTCTAATCCTTCTAATAATACTATAAATATGACAGTTTTGGATGTTTGAATGTTTGCTCCCCAAAAACGACTAAACGGATTTGGATGAAATTTAGCACACAGATAGTTTATTAGATGGATACTTTTTATCCTGGAAAAATATTAGGTTTCCGAGGAATCTTCTAAAAATATTTAAAAAAAATCGGCGTCACCGTCGTTACAGCGATAAAGATGGCAGGCGTTACAACTCATATATTTTCTTTTTCGATTGTTATCAGCGAGTAAATAACAGCAACAATTTAGTTCTGAACTTTGAAACAATAGATGCAAGCGAAACTGCGGCAATGTTTTGGCTTTTCAATTTGGGTTTTAGAATTAACAAGAAATAGTAGAGCAAGCTAAAGGTTTCAAGTTTCTTGATGTTCTTTGCATCTTATCACCTAACTTGCACAAAATTCAAAATCCCAATTCAAATCCTTACCTGAGTTACCTCCAAACTTCTTCCTTTGAATTTCAATGCACGTTTCGTAACAGTAAGTGAGGGTAACAGTTTGGTAACTTCAATAAAGCAGATGTACCTATGTGTTTATTTATGAGAAAAATTATATTGTCCTAACTTTCGTCTTACACGATCAGTCTCGTAAAATAACGCATAATCTAAATGTTCTTCAAACACATATATTTATAATTGGTTAAACAAAATTACAATAAACACTTTTATTAATAAAATAACCTCATATATTTTTAATTTTGTTGATCTCCTCGTTCCTAAGGCTTTATTATGTATCAGACAAATGAAGAACTAAGATTGTAAATTATATATTATATCGCGAGATAGTACCTACTACCTTTGCAAACACACATATGATAATAATATATACAGAAGGTCCAGTGAATATTTACTTAAAATACTATAAAAATGTTACAACTAACTTTACTGCACGGCACGAGTCTAATTTCCCGTCACTTGTAAAAGTCTTAATTTGACAAGAAACCTCACGCTGCTTTTGTGAGCTATAAAAATATGCACTAAGTATAAAATTATTAAAAAATCAGCCATTAATCCAGAGCAGCTCAATTAATCAAGTAACCATTAAAGTCAAATAATGATGAGGTTGAATATAAATTATTTAGGTACTGATTGTAAATATTTCTTACCTTGTTTGGTGTATATGTATATATCTTATACATCTATACATGTACAATTTGTCATCGGTTGAACACGATGTGCGTTGATAGTCTAAAACTACTAAGTCTAGAAAGCTGAAATTCACTTTATAATGTAGGCATCCGCTAAGAAAGGTATAAATAAATGCTTTAATAAATAAATAAATAAATAAATAAATGCTTTACTACATTAACTGTATACTGTCATACGAAATCTGATATTTTATACAATTTTTCCGACAAATTGTCATAGTTTCTTGTGTGTTGTCTGTCGTCGGCCATGATTTTAAGAGGTTGTACGTATAGATGTTAGGTAACTTTAACTACTGTACCAGTGACTCTTCGATACACTGTGTATTGCACGCAATGCGGTTGTACTAATTACAACACATCGGTTGAACACGGAATACGATATTAATCATATAATTGAACATTTTGATGTGACACTACGCCGCCACGTGTGGGGTTCCAATTAAATAATTAACAAGCGATTTGCAAATGCGGAACTCACTTTTATTGCATTACAGGACGTTTCATAATAAAAATATTTATTCAGCAGAAATTGGCTAGATGTATTTTTTTTTATGTTAAGATCGGCAGACAGGCTAACGGTCCACTTGATGGTAGACGGTCCACTTGATCGTTGCTTGTGTCGCCTACAACACAAGCAACGCCAAAGCTGCTGCAAGTGCGCTGCCGACTACAATAGAATTAAGGATAAGGGATTGGGAAGGGATAGGGAAATGGACTCTGGCATCCTTTACTTCACTGACCGAAACACAAGAGCACACGTGCTGTTATTTCACGGTGGTCTTCTGTAAGGTGGTGGTTACTGCCGCTAGACGGGCTGCCCAAATGACTGCGAAGCGCAGTGTTCCCTGTTCCAGATCCAGACCAGAGACAAATTTGAAAAGTTCATTTTTCAAAGTTGACCCTGCCGGGAATCGACCCCGGGAACCCTAGAACAAAAAAAAATTGTAATACTGACTACATACAAAGTTGCTATTATGAATTACAACATATAAGAAGGGTGACCACTGCAGAGGTCCAAACAAATTTAAATGAATAAATTCCCGATCCAGATTTGAATGTGAAATAAATTGAGAAATCACCAAACAAATATTAATAGAAAAAAAATATTTTAGACAAGCATTTTTGAATACATTCTTGAGATATAAACAAACAGGTTTCTTGTCATTTTTAAAAACGTATCTCGTAAGGGATGAATGAAATGATAAAATTTGAAAGCATACACGAATCGAGAATAGACAATGAACTATAATTTCAGGATATATGTAGGTAACCCTAAAAACTAAATGATATGGAAAGGTGTTCGTGAAAATATAATTTTCTTTAAATACGTAAAGACTTTTTCTCAAACATGCTCGGAAATGTAGGCATTCTTATACTAAAAACAAGCCACGAAGTTTGTAATTGTTGGCTCATGCATTTCTTTCTCGCCCTAGGCCAAGAATGTTGTATGAAAATTCATTCCTGGCCGCTGCTCAGCCCGATGAAACCCGAAGTTTCACGAGTCTTCACGAACGCGCCCGCCGCTGTCACAGGCGTAGTAGGCGGGGGCGTGTTTCATTATTTCCTCACATTTATTGAGAAAAGCACTATACCAGCCTCGACCGGAATGAGGATTGTCGGACTCAGAGTCAAACCACTTCGTCCGGCAATCCTTCACTTCCTGGACTCTGCAGTAATGTACTATCGCCGAAACAATAAGTAAAATATACTTTTTGTTTTCAATATAATAGGTCATAGGGGGTTCGATTCAGAAGATTTGCCATGGTAAGCAAAACGTCTTAGTTGTATGTATATTGTCCAGGTAGCTAAATGTATTGATGTTGAAAACACTCGCATTGCAATATTCCATTCCATTGTCATTGCTCTACAATACATACTAGAGACGCCTAGATCAGTCTACTTGTATGGACTCAATAATTTCACACATTGACAATAATTCATAAAATGATTTGTAAATTATAGAGAGCATAAAAATTTATATTTTCGCAATTAAAAAAAATGTGAAATACGTTTAAAAAAAATTTAATGTAAGTACATTAAATAAAAATGTCGGTCAAGATTTTTTTGTGCAACCAAACAACTCATTAGGTTAGATATAGACACGCACTGTGATTCATAAACATTACCGAGGAACTGTCAGGTTAAAATCATTTATCAAAATAGTGATGGACACCACCCAGGATCCGATAAGTTCGTGCATAATAATTAACACTGATTCATACTTAATAAGAGATAAAAGTTCTTTGAAAGGTCAATTTAATTTTGTACAGGGAGAATGCGGATCTCTTTTAATCATAGGTTTTAAAGATTTTGCGTTTTATATCAAATTTGTAATGATCAATCTATTTTTTATCAAATATTAATATTACATAATTAAAATAAATAATTTACGTCTAAAACTAAATAATCCTAAAACTAAATAAAACCTAAAAAATATGTAAAAATGATCTTATGATGATGTACTTCTAATGATCAATTAGAAGTTACTGCGTGTAATATAATGTATTGGACTATGGCTAGTAATAGATAAAATTATTTTTTACTTAGTTTTATTAAAATAAATGTGGCGGCGATTCTTGCGTTTGTGAAAATTAAATTATTTTTACAAAGACAGATTATGATTGATTCGCTTCAGACTCACACTCCGAACGAAACTCGGGATATTAATTAAGAAATTAATGGTGAAAGGAGAAAAAAATACGGCGGCACGAACAACCCATGACCCTAAGGAAGGTCCACAAAAACATATTGTGTAGGATATATTTGCTATTTTTAAAGTAGGTACCTTAAAGTCTTTTATAAGTGGTAGTAATTGCTGAATTTTTATTTTATTTTAAGGTTGACAGACAGACTGACGGTCCACTTGATGGTAGGTGGCTACCGTCGCCTATAACACAAGCAACGCCACAGCTGCTGCAAGTGCGCTGCCGACTACAGTAGGATTGGATAAGGGATTAGGAGGGGATAAGGAAATGGGCTCTGGCATCCCTTACTCACTCACCGAAACACAACAGCACACGTGCTTTTATTTCACGGTGGTCTTCTGTAAGGTGGTGGTTACTGCCGCCAGGCGGGCTGCCCAAATGACTGCGAAACGCAGTGTGCCCTACTACTACTTTTCAAATCCAGACCAGAGTCAATTTTGAAAATTACATTAAAATTTCCAAACTTAACCCCGCCGGGAATCGAACCCGGGACCCCTGAAACGTTAGGCAAGCACTCTTGCCACTCATCCAACGGGCCGTCAAAAACATACCATTACCTACATAAAACATACCATACATAAAACATTACCAACCTCTCTGATAGCGAAATTAAGTTAATTTTGTGTGTCCATGTCATTGCACTGTGTAATTTTATTACTCGAACCAGAGTTAAATAAAATATATTGCAGCTCCTCATGAACTATATTGTTTTTTCTTATTAGTACATGTATGATAGTGATTACTTTAATTCTAATTTATAGATAATAATAATAAATGATGAAATAAATGAATTTAAAATTTTAACTCACATTAACTCACAATGATGATTGAAAATCTTCCCATGTTGTATAAGAAGACTATTAGTAAAACCATTTATTTTTTAAACTAAATAACTTAATAAGCTTACCCCAATAAATCTATTAATTGAATCTCTGCGGTTTTAATTTTGTTATACTAACGTACGTAATTTGGAAATGGAATTAATTTGCCGACCATACGGTGTGAAGAACCGTCCATGTCGATCGATAATGACGTTGAGTTATCCTTGTACATTACTATCTGTCAAGGACGTTCAATATTCAACATTCCAAAGTAGAGAAAGGACCACGGTATACTTATCTTAAAACCTTTGAGTGATTGAATTAAAGTTTAAAACTTGATTTTTTTTTATGTTAAGGTCGACAGACAGGCTGACGATCCACTTGATGGTAGGTGGCTACTGTCGCTTATAACACAAGCAACATCACAGGTGCTGTAAGGGTGCTGCCTACCGTAGTAGGATGAATGAAAAGCGATAAGGAAGGGATCTGTCATCCCTTACTCACTCACCGAAACACGCAACAGCACAGATACTGTTATTTCACGGTGGTCTCCTGCAATAAGGTTTTTACTAATGCCAGACGGGCTAAATACATATATGATGATAGGTAAAAATCATCTGCAAATTATTTTTAAAACCTACATGACATTTCAACTTCACTTCATTTAGATGTCAAAAATTATTTCATTTGTTAAATTAAAAAAAAAAAGGTGTGTGTGTCAGCTCCGGCGCCTGACTGGTTTTTAAACTTGTAAAATTAATGTATAAAATTTTCCTCGTGTCAATAGATAACTAAAATACTTAATTACTTTACATTATTTAGTTACATTCTGCAAACTCAGATGTCACGTGTCTCAACAAAAGTTATGTTAGTTGCGATGTCACTGTGTTTGATGAAGTCATTTTTTCGGCGACAGATGTCGCTGCGTCGGCAGGTTATCGCTATTGTTTCGTACCTCAACGCGGACTACACTTTTCACACAAGATTAAATTATTAATTTCAAAAGTTATTAACTAACTAGCGGCCCGCCCCCGGCTTCGCCCGGCGTGCAATTTTTATATACCCTAAAGCATTCCCCGTTCATCCCTCTTTCCATTAGCGAAAACCGAATTAAAATTGGTCTACCCGTTCACGCGTGATGCCATGACCAGGAGAAATAGGGATTCATTTTTATATATAAGATAAGTAATCGATTGATTCATAATAATAATCGTTAATTAAATCATCACTATATTCTAAAAATATAAAGAATATTTAAGATATATTAACTCATTACTTGTAGCTAACTGCTATAGCTAATTGCTTGTAGGATTCTAAGGAAGATAAATTATATTTAATATTACATAATATTATTATATATATTATGTTACTGTATTATATAAAATAATATTATGTATTATTTTATATAATACAGCAGTTATTATGTCCTAGTATAACTACATCAAATACTCCCTTATTTATTGCACTACTAGGCAATGCCTTTTTATACTGAATTAAGGCATAATAAACAAAGCTCAAATTGCAAGAATAAAGTAATAAAATTCCAATAAAAAAGTTAGTTTTTTAATTTGAAATAATATAATAAATACTTTATTACTTCGGATGGAATAGAAGTTATCTACGAAGCGGTTTAAAAAGAAGCTTTTGATTATTAAGAATTGACCTTAAAGATAGTTCTATTTACATTTTAGTTCTCAATTTAAAAAAAAAACTGTTGAAAAATACATTATTTAGCATTTGAAACTAATGTCAAACAATCCACAATTAATATTTTATTAGTAAAACAGTATCAAGATATAGTATGATATAATGTATATTGTATATGTTAGTGTACTCGATTTACACATTGATGTCTGTTTGCACATTTTGACCTCGTGAGTATCAGAGGTTCATCAAGAGAGGAATAACGGTCACAGGGGCCGTACTGCCGCCGGAGGCAACTACAACACTATCAAAACCTTACAAAGCAATTTGATATCAATATTATTATTTAATTTTTATAAATAGCTTTTGTACTCGTAAGTTTTATTTAGACGACGAGCCCGTTGGATGAGTGGTTAGGGTGCTTGCCTTAACGCTCTGTTCTAGGGTTCCTGGGTTCGATTCCCTGCAGGGTCAAATGAACTTTTCAAATTTGACTCTGGTCTGGATCTGGAAAGTAGTGGCAGGGCACACTGCGTTTTCGCAGTCATTTGGGCAGCCCGTGTGGCGGCAGTAACTACCCCCATACAGTAGACCACCGTGAAATAACAGCACGTGTGCTGTTGTGTTTCGGTGAGTGAGTAAGGCATTCCCTTATCTCGGCGTTGCTTGTGTTATATAGTTATAGGCGACGGTAGCCACCTACCATCAAGTGGACCGTCAGCCTGTCTGACGAACTATATAATATGAAAAGAGAAATACCACCCATAACAATGTTTACGTAATGATATGTAAATAATATAATGGAGCGTCGTCGGTGGGAAAGACGTGGCCTATCATGTCGAGAGATCCGAGTTCGAAGCCGGCCATGCCATGTACTTTATTCTAAAAACTTAAGTGTATTTACTGACTCAAACGGTGACGGAAAACATCGCGAGGAAACCTAGACGGATCCACCAAACCGCACTGTAGTCAGCGTGGTGGACCATGAAGTCTATATATACCATATAGGGTAGGCCTGTGCCCTTGTGGCTCGTAGGGAGCCAACCCCAGAGTGTCACTCGTGTGCGTGCGCTGAGGACAGCGCACAGCACACTCTTGCGGAGTGCCTTAGATGGTCGGCGCAGCGAACTGAGCTCGCTGCGACCATTGGATTTGACTTCTCTCTGCCGGCCGTAGTGAAAGCTTGGTCGGCAGCAGAGCCGCTTGGCAAGCGACTCAATCCTTCGGCGAAGATGTCATCTCGCAGAAGGAGGCGGCGGAGAGAGAGCGGGAGGACGACGTCCTGTCCCATCCCCTCCATCGCCGACGAACAGGACGCAGGCGGCTGGCGCACGCCCGCCACCTGGATCCCTGACAGGACTAGGGCGGTAGATGGGGACTCTACCGCCCGCTTCATCCTGAGAGGCACGGCGCATCTTGGCAGTTCGGGTGCGCCGTCCAAATGAGCCGTGTCCAGTTGCGGACCCCCGCGGTGGAGCTGCGGATGAGTGCTTGTCCGACCTCGCAACTTCACCAATAGCGGATGAGGAGGACGCCAAGAGGTTTAGTCGAAAAAAAAAGGCCTTTTCCGACTAAATTGAATTAAATTAATAAATAATTAAATTAATAAATTGATGATGATGATATAAGTAAATTTGAAGTTAAATTAAAATTTATTCATATGAACACTTTGTATGAAATTAAGAGCGTGTATAAATTGACATAGCTAATTGAATTTTATCTCAGTATACTTGTATAAAGTCCAAATAATAAAATGTAGAATGTAATTTTCTCGATAGAGCAAAATCACCAAGTTACCTCTCATTTTTATCGTTTTTTGTTTTATTTTTAAAATCACACATATTACAAACCTAAAAAAATATCAGTAATCTCACATCACCGATTATCTAGGCCTTTAGGTATATAATATTCAGTCTGTATTAATCAAAACATACTAAAAATAAAAATACTGTTGAAAAAAGTATTTTTGCTTGAAAAGCGCTGCGTCATGGTCACATCCCTTGTGTCTGAAAGTCGTAAATTACCGTTTAAATTAAATAAAGAATATTTAAGAGTCACTACGAGGGGTTGTGTCGTAGAAAAAAATAAGGGTTTATGAGAAGATTACTGTTTAATTGCACAAACGTAAGAGATTTTATTATATGTATAGCTTTTCTGTGTATTTTGTTTTACTTGGAGATATATATATTTATGAGATCTGAAGTTTATAATTTTTTTTTATTTATTCAAAAAACTTAACAGCATTATGTATATGTATATTTCATAAATATATAGTATTGAACTTACATTTTTCTTAAAGCCTATAAATTTCAATACTTATATGAATAATGAATAACTTATGAAATAATTGAAAGAGTCAATACTATTAAAAATATTTAGAAAAAGTTACTTAGTGAATTTAAAAGTGATAGTTATTGTATACGAGTATCGTTCAAGTCATTAAAATGAGCGTTCTCTCAAGGATTTATTTCGAGTGCACTACACTCCAAATAAATCAATAATGATTAAAGAAATATATCACCTCGAATTGTACAATTAATTGAATCTTCTCTCATACACACGATTTTTTTTCTGACGCTATTGCTACTATTTTGATTTTTTTTTATGTTAAGGTCGGCAGACAGACAAACGGTCCACTTGATGGTAGGTGGCTACCGTCGCCTATAACACAAGCAACGCCAAAGCTGCTGCAAATGCGCTGCCGACTGCAGTAGGATTAAGGATAAGGGATTAGGAGTGGATAGGGAAATGGGTTCTAGCATCCCTTACTCACTCACCGAAACACAACAGCTCACATGCTGTTATTTCACGGTGGTCTTCTGTAAGGGGTAAAATGTTAAAAGAAGGTTTTCAATATTAGTTGAAATTACGAATATACTAGAATTGACATGCAATATATCTTCGCTTCAGTTTTTGCTCACAGACAGCGGGCGGCAGGCGCTGAGTGGCGTCTCCAATTAACCCCGTATCACTCTGACACACTAATGATATTTTAAATGAAAATACTCTCACGTAACGTCAGCAAGTGTTTACATATATGTATTTTGGGTACCGGAAGAAGAAATGTACATCATCAAGAAGAGAAGGAAAAATTCGTCTTATATGCAATAGAACAATGTGCAGAATGTGCTTGGTCCGAATTAGAGGGATTTCGACAAGATGAGGACGGTAACCAGCCGTACGTCTGCATGTCCGATAGAAGAAAGGAGAAGGCGGTATGATCTCATGCAGCTCTCGAGCAAACTCTCCGAAGTACATCTTATAGAATACACACAGACAGGCAACTTTGCGTCTATGTGCCAGGCTCTGCAGCTTAGTTCTTATTAGTGTATCATTGCCAATGAGCCTCCTAGCTCTGCGATCCACCGAATCGAGTGCGGCAATTTGGTATTTTGCTAAGCCATCCCAAAGGTGACAGCAATACTCCATGCAAGATCGGACTTGTGCCTTGTACAAAGAGAGGAGCTGTTCAGGTGTGAAGCATCGCTTCACCCTATTTAGGATGCCCAGCTTTTTGGCCGCTGTTTGGACTTTGGACTCGATAGAAGTACAGAAGTTGAGATTTGAGCACAATCTCATGCCAATAAGCTCAAGATCATTTATAATATTATTATTATTACGATATAAGCGGATTAAATCTCGGGCATAAGGTAGTGAATATATAAAATTAAACAGCCTTATCAAAACTATACTTGTATGTACTAATTACAGTGAATAGGTATCCTATTTTGTGCTATAATAATATTATTTCACAATTTATTTTATTATATTACGATATAATATCCTTCCACTTCAGTATATGAGTTCAGTGAAATTACAAATATTTCTTCTCAATTTTCTCAAATTAATAACAAAATTATATTCTTAACAGAATATTTAGAAGAGTAAGAAATTGTAATAAACATGATATAAAAAAAATATAACAATTTTTTTAAAACATAATTCTCTTTATATCGAAAGAAAAAGTAAATTGTTAAATTTATTGTTTATGTTAACCGTACTTACAAATAAGAAGACGCGATCTCGAAAATTTCAGCTTTCATTCGGCTCTCACTTTTTGTTCTAACATTAGATTCTCCGTAATTACTCACCATGAATGAGGAAGCAAAATCCATTGAAATTAATATAATTAATTAAAATATATAAATAAATAAATATTATTTATTTATTACGTACGTATTACAAAAAAAAAATGTTGAATGCAGTTTGGTTATATTATAAAATATTTTACGTGTAACCGAACTGGTTTAACAGAACAATTATGTATTACTTATAATGTACTAGCTGTGCCCGCGACTACGTACGCGTGGTATTCGGTATCGCGCGAAACTTTTTTTTGTAAACAAATTGGATTGAATATACTAAATCTTACCGGAAGCTCGCTACAATAGATCAGTGGAAACCACATGAAAATAGGTTAAGCTGTTTCTGAGATTAGCGTGTACAAAAGACAAACAAAGGGTGCACAAGCGCATAGACAAGCAGGCCAGACAAACAGACAAAATTTTTTAAAACTATTTTTTTGACTTCGGTAACATAAATAAATACAACGTGTACAAATTGTTTTATTGAAGAAATATCTAATATACACAGACATGGCTCGTTTACGATTTTATTATGTGTAAATGAGTCATATAGTTCCAATATCCGTTAACTCTATACGAAACCTTGAAAGATTGGAACAAATTGTATATTGGACAATAGCGGATTTTGAAAATAACTATAAATTTTATGTCAAATTTATATGGGATTTAGTGGTTTTTGACATGGAATTTATTTCAACAAACGATTTGAAACTTCTTTGTCTTTAAAAACCATCGATAAATGGCTTTTTAGGGTTCCGTACGTCCGAATAAAAAATCAGAACCCTTATCCGTCTGTCCGACCATCCCCCCCCCCCCCCTTATCTCCGAAACTACTGAATCTAAAATTTTGAAAAAATACAGAAATTAGTTTTCTACTTATAGATTATAGGAAAACCTATAAGAAGTCCATGATATCAAAATAACATGGTAAATCACTCAATATTGTGCGGATGGGTAATATCGTACGGAACCCTCTTCACGCGAGTTCAACTCGCACTTGTTCCTTTTTTTTAAAGTGTAGTTAGCGGATATTGGAACTATATGACTCAAATATAGTATATGAATATGTATATATTATATTATGATATAATTGTTATATAAAATTATAGTTCTAAAGCGTTGGGTTACCTAAATTTCAAATGTCCTAGATAATGTTTGCCTAAAAATAGTTTTTGTGGATTTACTCCAGTATTTTTTTCCACATCAGACGAAGGTAAATTGTCATCCAGCATTACATTTTTTTTTACAAATGCATAGTCATCGACGTAAGTCTGCAATGCTTTGAAATTTAAAATTTCGCCCCCGGAGGCATGCTTCTCTAATTGAAAGTGAGTGGAGCATAAAACGTGTACAATGAAGGGAATAATTTTTAAAGGAGATCATCGCCCCAGGGCTGTCGATCGATGAGACAATAAAACAGATAAGAAGGAGTAGGGTTGTCAAAAATTACAATATAACCATATTTTGTTTCCACATACATAATCACGAAAATAGTTCTTTCACTTTGAAAATAACATACAATATATTTTAAAGTATACTCTCTTCATATAATATGAATGTTTGACATCTTCAATTATCTTCAAATCACATTTAGTTTTAACACCTAATTTTAGTAATTGTAGTAATTTTACAAGGTATTTTTATCGATAGCACGCTTTTAAAAGTATTGAAAGATTACATACTTGTCATTACTCTTCCCTTCCTTAAGGCTCCTACACACAGTGCGCGCGGCAGGGCCACCGGCATGGCCGCCCGGGTATGCCGGCGTGCCGCACGGACTTGCAAGGTCAGATCGCTCCTAGCGTTCTACCAGACTGTCACAACTGAAATGATGCTCGGAGGCTTTGTGCAAGTTTCTGCGGCACGTGCCGGCGGCACAGACGCCCGGCAAAAGCCGGCGGCACGTGCCGCTCGGCAAAAGCCGGCGGGCCGGGCACTGTGTGTAGGAGCCATTACACCTTATCCTACGCAAAAGAGGTGAACTTACATTGAATACAAAGAAATAGCTTTTGTATTCAATGTATATTGAACAAAAAAAAGGTATTTGTATCCTTATTAACATTCAATACTAAATTCAGTAGTTATTTATTTCCAAATTGTAGTAAAACGTCGATTTTCTTGCTTAAATCGCTTGGCAGATGAAGCAAAATTCGTGAGCATTCAAAGATGTTTATAACGTTACTGTGAGCATTTAAGTATATTGTTAAATATTGTGATACGGTAAAGTTAATTATTTTATTATTATTTTTACATTTTTTTTCTGCATATTTTTAGATAATATTAATGGTAAACATAATTTATAGTAACTATTGGCGGCTTCGATTTCGAACTAAATATTCAGGAAGTCTTTTTTTTCATTATGATTTGAAATTATTGAGATACTCTCTTTGTTGTCTTCTATTTCTACCTACACTTAAGAAACTGTATTTAAAAAATATTGTAGGCAACCCTGTAGTCATCTCTACTGTACTGACGTGTACACAAAGCGATTTGTCTGTTATATTTTTTTATTAGACATCGAACACATCCTTACATTATTGTCCGTTATTATTAATGAACTGTAAAAGGAGGCTGGCATTTGTCAACTTTCAATACAACTTTATTTAAGTACACGTGAAAACATTTCTATTTTAATTTAGTACTTATATGATTACACATAAGATTGAATGTTATTTTATGAAGTTAACAATAATTTCTGTTAAATTCCAATCCGATTAAGTACGATTATGTTTGAACCTTTAAGGACAAGTTTGTTTTCTATGTTTTATTCTGTGAGGATTAAAAAATGGAGATCGTTAGATGTTGGTATTTTATATTTTCAGCGAACTCGAACACACATTAATATACAATTTATTTGATTTATCAGCGAAATTAATACAAGTATGCAAGTATATAAGGACAGAAATGGATATCATTCCAAGGAAAAATCTCTTCTAGTCGACTCTGACTCAAGGTTGTTCAAGAGAAAAAATAAAAATAAATAAACAATAAAAAAAAGACGTGATATAAATACAAACGTTATATTAAATTATTTATTTATTTATTCTGTAACAATATTTACCCCCTTGGGATCCGCGGGTCTCTCTCGCACCTATCGGAATAGCTAACATTCTAAAACTTTATAGCTTGACAATATGATTGGTTTTGTAATTAAAATATCTTACCTATGATATCAATTTCGATTGGTTAACAGATCGGTGTAGTTACCTATATTGACTTACCTGTTCACATCTGCTTGCCAAGTAGCCATGCACAGAAATAAGTAGGCAAGCCTACCTAGGCATACTCTGTGTGTTAAAAACTATCAGTTGAGATAAAACTCATTCGGTTATCAAAAGAGTGAAGGTGATGAAAGAAAATTGATTAAAATTAATTAAATTAAAAATAGCTATGAACACTTTTCGATAGGCAAGTCATTATAGGCATATTTGTTTATTAATTATAGTTGATAAAAAATATGTCTCATCGAGTTATCAGATCGGTGAAGGTCGCTCTTCACGGTCTCCTCTACTAGTAACATTTAGTGTGTGTTTCATTCCAATCGGTTTACAAACAAAAAAGTTATGCGCTATGCAATACCATGCGTATGAAGTTGCGGGCTCAGCTAGTAAATAAAAATATTAAAGCAGTAATTGTGTTATATTTGAAGAGGTTCACGTATTATGCCTAATTTGCCTAGGGTCCGCCCTTTTTTTTTTGACGAGGAGTAATCCGCTTACAGGTCTGCTGCCGCTGGCTAGACGGCAGGAGTATGTGGGGGTCGCCCAGCGCCTGATCATAGCGGCACTGGGAATACCCACTAAAACTCCCCTGTGTCTAATTGCCCTTTGAGCGGGGTGGACCGGGCTCTGCCGATGCAACAACTCCGATCCACCTCAGGGCAGCCTAGCCATTGCTGACTAGGCTAACTCCAATGGGGGATTGCCCGGAGGCACCGAGGCAATCCCCAGACGGGGGGGACCTTGTGCAAGATACAATATAGTTAGCCGACCATGTGCGCAGATCCCCTAAGGGATTTGAAAACGGGCTTCGTATGCCCGCCTTCTCCTGCCCAACCGCCTACGTCTGAGAGAAGCGAGACCGGCCTCTTTCTCTCGCTCCCTCTCAGCTGCCTCCTTCTGCAACATCACGTGTTCGCAGAAGGAAGCAACTGCTTACCTAGGGTCCGCCCTAGGAAAGTACATACCCTAGAAAATTAATTCTTAATTATACTACTTATAACAATTTATACTGTCTTCTGTGTCAACAATTTTGTTTACATTCCTTGTGAAAAAAAATATCAATTGCCCGAAACCTAAACAAGTATCCGATTCCAAAAAAAAAAAAATTAAAAAAAGAATGAAAGATTAAATTTTCTGATAATTTTAACTTTGACTTTAATAACTTTAAAAAGCCCCTTGGATGAGTGGTTAAGGTGCTTGCCTTAACGCTCTTTTTTATGTTAAGGTCGGCAGACAGGCTGACAGTCCACCTGATGGTAGGTGACTACCGTCGCCTATAACACAAGCAACGCCAAAGCTGCTGCAAGTGCGCTGCCGACTACAGTGAGATTAAGGATAAGGGATAATGAGTGGATAGGGAAATGGGCTCTGGCATCTCTTACTCACTCACCGAAACACAACAGCTCACGTGCTGTTATTTTACGGTGGTCTTCTGTAAGAAACGTTCTAGGTTATCGCTCTGTTCTAGGTCAACTTTGAAAAATAAACTTTTCAAATTTGGCTCTGGTCTGGATCTGGAAAGTAGTAGGCAGGGCACACTGCGTTTCGCAGTCATTTGGGCAGCCCGTCTGGCGGCAAAAACCACCCCCTTGCAGAAGAACACCGTGAAATAACAGCACCTGTGCTGTTGTGTTTCGATGAGTGAGTAAGAGTCCATTTCCCTAAGCCTTACTGATGCAGCACCTAAAGCGTTGCTTGTGTTATAGGCGACGGTAGTCACCTACCATAGAGTGGACCGTTAGCATGTCTGCTTATCTTATGTTCTTATTTCTAATCTAATATAGTAAATAGGTAAGTACATAACATAAATTATTTTAACAGTGGCGTCAGTTAAACTGTAATTAACATTTTTAGTAAATTTTTTTAACAGTTCACATTATAAATGAACAAACATTTAATAACGGGAAAGGACAATGAAATCAACTACATATATTTTAGAGTACAGTAAATAAACGCGAAAATAATATTGAGTTCAGAACAGAATTGCGCGCTCGGATCTCTCTCGGTGGACCGTTGTACATGTGCATTGCCAATAAAGTAACTCATTCAAACATGGCGTCCTGATATCATTTGTTACAATAAGCCAGCGTATTAAGCAATAATTTATCGTAAAATGCGAACGCTTTTTCTCACGGCGAAGTGTCTGCGCTGTAAAATATACAACGTTATAGAGCCGCGTCAAACAATATATATCTTTATTTGTAGACCGGGAGCTAGGTCTATTTTTTTCTATGTTAAGGTCGGTCCACTTGCTGCTTACGATCCATTTGATGGTGGGTGACTACCGTCGCCTATAACACAAGCAACGCAACAGGTGCGGCAAGTGCGCTGCCGACTACATCAGTAGGATTAAGGATTAGGGACTGGATAGGAAAATGGGAACTGACATCCCTTACTCACTCACCGAAACACAACAGCAGACCCTACAGAAGACCACCGTGAAATAACAGCACGTGTGCTATTGCGTTTTGGTGAGTGAGTAAGGGATGCCGGGGCCCATTTCTTTATACCGTCCTAACCCCTTATCCATAATCTTACTGTAGTCGGCAGCACACTTGCAGCAGCTTTGGTGTTGCTTAAAAAAATATGGTGTTGCTTTGGTGTTGCTTGTGTTATAGGCGACGGTAGCCACCTACCATCAAGTGGACCGTCAGCCTGTCTGCCGATCTTAACATAAAAAAAATCTACAAAATCCCATAAAATATAAACTTTATTTTATGAAATTCTGTGTTTATATATTTTATATACCTATTTGAAATTAAAATAGGACCTCGTCTTAACAAATTTATAACTATTTCATGTTACACACAGTAAAGCTTACTTCACGTGGCGATCACAATATTTCAGCAATGGGCGAAGTGATACTAGCAGACAGAAATAGCCACTAAGATAAGATAAGATAAAATACACACATAAATGTTAAAAAAAAAATTAACAATTGGTTTACAAAAATGGCTTTCAGCTCCGAGAGTACAACCTCTCAACTCGTAGGCCTTATTCTAAGCAGCAACTTTATTTCCAAGTGACGTGTTACAAGACTCGTTCGTCCTGAATTTATGACCGCCCACTCCTTCCCCCTCCCTTTTATCCTTTATCCTGCTATTCGTAGCTTGAAAAACGGACACCGTGTTTATGGAAGCCGTGACTTGAAATTTACACGTCAGGTACAAGGGGCTTTATTATGAGGGCTGTTGGTTTTAAGGTCCTTTTTTAGCTGACAGAAAAAAAATGTAGATTAAGACGTAACACAGACTCCATCTTTCTTTATGTTACAGGTGAAGCACTCTTATATTTATTTATCTGATTTGGTTTATTTTTTTTTGATTTTTTTTGACTCTTATATTTATTTTTGATTTTGAATTTGTAGCGGGTACAACGAGCTCTGTGTTTTTTAGTCTTTAAAAATAGTCTTATTAAGTATTTTGATAGAACAAACATATTTATCAGTGACTGGTTACGTGATAATTCAGTAAAAGTGTTGGTGAATTGAGTACTTATGTGTTATTCTGGAATCTACGATTTCTCTTATATCTAGGGATGATGTCGCATAAAAGTGCCTACAATTTCTGAATCACCTTTTTGACAATAAAATAAATTGTACTCGTGTTTATTTCAATTAGTTGAACTCTTTAGAAAACATTTAAAAGAACAAATCGAACAATTTGTGTTTAAAAATTTACTGTGAATTTAGTGTAATTATAGAAAATACTTCATTTTTTACGATACCCTTACATTAATTCTGTTGGGGTCCGAACAGAGCAACTATACAACTTTTTCACCTGCACAATCACTTGACTCGGTGGCGTAGCGGTTGGACGCCTAATTTTACATAGTCACTCCGTTCCGACTGACCAAGGTTCGAAACCGCCCTGTTACAGTGTTTATAAAACTTCTTTGGAATTGCATTTGGCTTTTTTTGGTTCGCAACGACTGCCCTGATTTGACTATTTGGACTGATATGTAATATCGATGATAAGGTAAAACATAAAATAGATAAATTGTGAATTGAAAGTCATTGGTACCAAATTGACAACGTAAATAAGGTTGCGTTCCGTTCAACGGTATAATAAAAATACAAATTTTACCGTTGTCAGCAAAACATATACCTACATTCCATCTGTCGAATATTTGAAGAAACAGAGAATTTACAAGATTTTCAACACATAATATTATTTTAACGGAGTTCTCACTTATTCCACTGATAATGACAAAGTGTGCTGCTTGTGGTAAATATATTGCCGTCGCGGAGCGGGTGCATTGTTCCAAATGTCCGGGGCTGTACCACGGCGCTTGTGTGGGCCTACCGCCGGCTACAAAGATCTTGTCGGCCTGGATGTGTCCTGCGTGCACCTCTAAGCTACCCAAATTGGATAACTCAAGTACCACGGTGCGAAGTCTTGCTGTTTCGTGCATTGATGAAGGCACGTCAGGTCTCGGAGACCGGGTCGTCCAAAAGGACTCGTCTCATGATTCGCTAGAGGGTCTTATTCTCAACTTAACCAAGGAGATTAAGTCCTTGAGCGCTGAATTAGCGGACACTAGAACCGAACTCTTGGACTGTCGACGTCAGTTTAGTGAATTCAAAATTGAAATGAAAACTTGCTGCGACCGTATCGATAACCTAGAGGTTCGGATAGCCGCAGTTGAGAGCGATTCGAGGAAGACTCTCCTTGAAGATGGAATAAATTTGGAGGTGACTCGGCTTAAGCAGCAGTTAAATGAGCGTGATCAGGAATTAATATTGAACGACATTGAAATTACTGGTTTGCCTGAAAGTAAGGACGAATCTATCACTCATGTAGTTAAAACAATTGCCCATAAAATTGGCATTACGTTGGATGATCGCGACTTGGTATTTGTTGAGCGTTCTGGCCCACCTCGATCCCTTAATGTTTCCAATGGGGATACAGGACGCATTCATCGACCTCGCAACGTCATCGTGCGTCTAGCGCGGCGAGGACTGCGCGATGAGTTACTCCGTGCAGCGCGTGTACGTCGAGGGCTTATCTATGCGGACGTTTTTGGAACTGGTGCTGGACCGTCCCAGAAATTTTATATAAACGAACGACTGACTAGAGATAATAAACGACTTTTCTATCAGTCTCGTGAGGCTGCACGTCGCTTACATTGGCGCCACGTCTGGACTAGATCCGGACGGATCTATGCCCGTAAAGCAGATGGTGGTAATGTGGAAAGAATACGTTCGGACGATGACATTCTTCGGATTTTTGGCTCGAGCTCTGTTCGTACTTAACATCCAGAACTATTTTGTTCTATGTTAGTGTTGTAATTTCTATTCAAACGTTTGAACTTTTTCTTATCTGTTTATCCTATACAAAACATCCTATACCGTATATTTGTTATGTTTTTTATGTTTTTCTTGAGTCTCTTTCATATTATTGTTGTGCAATTGTAAATATGGCAAACTTCAATTTTAACTTTATAATAATGTTTTACTTTTATTTATTTTTGCGTTGTAGATTAATTAGATTTAAAGGAAGGTTTTTCAAACTAGGACTGTTTAATGCTGGCTCACTTGGCACAGGCCACGACGAGTTTGTGCTTGCAATGGACAGGTTGTCTCCCGATGTCGTCGCCATCAATGAAACTTGGCTCAGGAATGGCGAGGAGGGGCGTGCACCTAGCGTCCCTGGTTACAGACTACGTCATATTCCAAGGCCGCCAGAGGTGCGTTCGCGTGGTGGAGGTGTGGGCTTTTATATACGGAAAGGTATAACTACGTATAACTTATCACATCCTTCCTCGGAAGTAAATGTGGAACAAATGTGGATTAGCACTACTGTACAATCTATTCGTGTTGCAATTGGTACGGCATATAGGCCACCATGGATGAATGTAGATTGCTTCTTTGACGCTCTCTGCGAATCCGTTACTGCTTTTGGTAATTTTGAGTGCATTGTGTTGGTTGGAGACTTCAATATTAATATTCTGAATGCAAGCGATCTTTCTTCAAGTCGTTTACAGCAGTTTCTTAGCTGTTCTGGTTTGACTAATTATGTTTCTGAGCCAACTCATTTTACTTCTCATAGTGAAACGCTGATTGACTTGTTTTGCAGTAATGTACCTGTTCACGGGATCACAGTGGAACATATTCCCGAACTTGGAAATCACGCAGTTGTAATGGCTGAAATTAAGCTGAAGAAAAACATATTTAAGCCCAGATTTATTATGTATAGACCAATAAAGCGTATAGATCTCTCCTGCTTTAATAAAGACCTATTTTTTCTTAACTGGGATAGTATCCTCTCACTCCAGAATGTTGACGAAATGGTAGCTCTATTTAATGTTTTTTTGTTGTCTCTTTTTGACTCACATGCTCCTTTGCAGAAACGCAAGATTACTGACTCTCCTAAACCGTGGCTTACCGACAATATCCGTTATATGATTAGATTGCGTAATGAGGCTTACTATAAATACAGAAAATGTATAAATGACGGTCTTAGAAAGCAATCACTGAAACGGTCATACAAAGTGCTCAAGCGTTTGGTAAACTGCAGCATTTACTCGGAAAAACGTGCTTATTTCCAATTTAATATTGATCGAAATCTCTGTAACTCTAAGCTGCTTTGGAGAAATCTCAAGCAATCTGTTCTCCCTGACTTTAGTAACAACGGTGAACTGCCTGAACAATTCAATGACCCTGAAGTAATTAATGAATGCTTTCTTGATGTACCTGGAAGTAATGACGTCTCAGATGTCCAACTTAGCACATATCTTAATAATAGTTTTAATTCTTCAACTTTTGAGTTAACGCCTGTAAACGAGGCCACGGTGGCGAAGGCTATTCTAAAAATAAAATCTAACGCTAGCGGCGCGGATGGAATATCGAGAGACATGATTATTTTAACCCTTCCCCACACTCTAAAGACAATTACCAATATTGTTAATAAATCTATATCCACTTCCTCATTTCCCTTGTTGTGGAAAACTGCGTTGATAAAACCGATTCCTAAAAAACCTTGCCCAAGTTCTGTAAAGGAACTCCGTCCAATTAGCTTACTTTCTTATATCTCAAAAATTTTGGAAAAAGTTGTCTACGATCAGATGTACACGTATTTAGAATCTAATAACATCCTTCCCATTAAACAATCAGGTTTTAGAAAGGGTCACAGTACTGCCAGTGCTCTTCTGGACGTCATCGATGATATAATTTCGTATCGGGACTCTGGAATGACTACCTTACTGGTCTTGCTTGATTTCTCCAGAGCTTTTGATTCCATCAACATTCAACTTCTTCTAGCTAAATTAAAATTTTATGGCTTCTCTGAACAAACTGTCAATTGGTTTTCAAGTTACCTGAGTGATCGTAAACAATTTGTTGAACTATGGGGGCACAGTAAGGAACGAATTAGATCAATGCATAAATCTGTGGTTCGGGGTGTTCCTCAGGGATCAATTCTTGGACCACTTTTATTTATACTTTACACATCTGACATTGTGAAGCATATTAAACACTGTAACTATCATCTATATGCTGATGATCTGCAGTTGTACGTTCCCTGTGACACGAATAATTTGGATTGCGCACTCAAGGATCTCAATTCGGACCTGATCAATGTCGCCAACTGGTCTACAAGTAACTGTTTGGTTTTAAATCCCTCCAAGTCTAAATTCTTAATTATGGGCTCCACTAAGCGTATTCAAACAATGATTAGACTTAAACCTTCTGTTTACGTCATGGGCGAGTCTGTGGATCGAGTTGACCAGGTGCGCAATCTTGGACTAGTGATGGATGGTGAACTGCATTTCGAAAGCCACATTGCACATGTTACTCGAGCGTGTTTTTACAGATTAAAAGTACTATACACAATTCGTGAGTTCATCTCTGTGGAAACACGTATTTTGCTGTGTGAAACCCTTGTTCTCTCCAAATTAAATTATTGTATAACCGTTTATGGTCCCTGTATTTTGAAGAGATCGAAGCGCTTGATTCAGAGAATTCAAAATGCTTGTGCTCGGTTCTGTTTCCCCATACCACCTAGGACACACGTTACGCCGTATCTTAACGACGCTAATATTTTGAAAATGGATGCCCGTATGCGGTTGCATTATTCTGCGTTTGTCTTTGGTACGATCAAGTCTGGTACGCCCAAGTATCTATTTGACAAACTTACCTGGGAACAGACTAACATTCGCTATAGGGCTTGCAAATCTATTCACCCTTTGTCCATTCCCAGGTTCCGTTCCGCTTTCTTCAGAGGCTGTTTTCGTTACCGTGCCTCGAAATGTTGGAATAATCTTCCGCCCCCGCTACGCGATCTTACATCTCTGGGATGCTTTAAAAAACGATTTCGCTCATCATTGATGGATGTGCAGAGAAACGATTAGACGAAACAGTTTATGGGGGCGGCCGGTCCATTTTTTGTACATTCTCGTGTGCTATTGTATATTTAAAGTGACGTTGCCATATAGATAACTAGCTAGTAAAAGCCTTCAATAGTTTTTAAGAAAATTTGCAATAATTTCAGCCATGGATTGTAATCGTATTATGAATTGTCCCGCGTTAATGTTTTTTTGTTTTCTTTTTCTCAATTTCTGGTCCCTGGCAGAATATCAGTGTTGTGGTCCGCACCACAACTGTATACTGAGTCAGGGTTCCTTTTCCTCTTCTTACTTGTTCATATATTTGTTTGTTTATAATTATTATTTGTTCATATATGTATATTGTGTTTATTTAGAGGAATAAAAGATGCTTTCTTTCTTTCTTCTTTCTTTCTTTCATTTTGAAGAAATTTAGATTACCTGCAGACTACTTGAACCCTGGGAAATGACATACGTTCCTTGTAATTTTAGATGCGAGTGGAGCCTCAAGCTAAAACTAGTAGAAATATCTATACATATTATAAGTCGCTATAATATGTTATTATAGCGAATTATAGAACAGAAGCGGATAAGTCGTTATCCGCTTGTGTCTGTTTCTCTGCTAATTTCTACCAAATCACCAAATTTGTGTATATAATTTGCAAAAAAAAAATTGGTTTCGTGCGAAACGCTAGTAAATTATAAAAACAAATCACCCCACTTGTGAAGCATAGAACAAATCAACCGAATTAAAAACCCAATCTAAGTTATCCCATACAATTACTGGCCACTTACCACACCCCAGACATTTGGGGAAGCACGGTGGTAATAAAAATGGCGGGAAGTCATCACGTATCCTTGTAAGTGGCCAGCGAATCCCAGGGGATTGGCGGGGAGAAAGGTGGGGAGATGCAAGGTGCATTCGCTGAGGGTGCACGGTAATATAAGGAATTTTCTGTAATTGAACTTGTTAAAAGTTGGAGAAAATTGCCTATTTTTCTTAATTCTTCAATCAAAATAAGTTCTTGTTTCTGTCTTTGAATTAAGTTGATACTTGTACGCTTGTACTTAAGATTAAATGTTAACAAGTACAAATATTTTATTAAATATATATTACTTTAATTATTTATATTATAGAAATCAATATAATAGGGTTCCGTACGCACAATATTGGGTGATTTACCATGTTATTTTAATATCATGGACTTCTTATAGGTTTTCCTATAATCTATAAGTAGAAAACTAATTTCTGTATTTTTTTCAAAATTTTAGGTACAGTAATTTCGGAGATAAAGGGGGGAATGGTCAATTTTCGTCTATTTTCTTGAATAACTTGGAAACTATATATTTTAAAATTACAAAAAAACACATTTAAGATCTTCACAACAAGACCTCCCATTTGATATGTAACACGATGCAGTTTTCAAATTTTTTATTTTTATTTTCCACCTTCTTCCCAAAAATGACCTCCCATATACAGATTTCATTTAATCACGTCACACCTCTGCGTTTGGGTCACAGAAATTGATATGTGTACCAAATTTCAACTTAATCGGTTTAGTAGATTCCGAGATAATTGACTGTGACCGACGGACAGACGGACACACGAGTGATCCTATAGAGTTTCCGTTTTTTATTCAGACGTACGCAACCTTAAAAAAAGAACAATATAATACATATAATACAAATTACAAAGATGTGGTGATTATGATAAAATAAATTGTATTAAGTATAATATAATAAAACTACATTAAAATAATAATTATGTTGTTTTTATTGGTTTCATTTTGCTACAACAAAAAAATCTCTAATTCTAAGTTTCTAAATGATAAGTGAGTAAATGATATATTATCAAGAAATATTAAAGTTACTTCTACAAACCGATAAAAGCTTAATAGTATGTGTTTTATTCAATATAACTTATTTGTTTCAGGTAAGCGGCTTCCAGTTAAAAGGTCTGTAGTTGAAATCTTCTTTACAGACAAAGCTATAACAATGGCAAACAAGCCAATCCCGTCATCAATTTCAAGCGGAAAACCCTAACAAATTAAGCCCCGTAAATATAAGTAGCGACCATCTTTCAAAACGTCAACAGCTTAAAACCTGAGGCATTTCGCAAACAAGTACCACGACAAATGGCTCGAACACTTAATACTGGAAAGCTTCAATTCATTTTCCTTAATTATGGCCTGTTATTTTTTGCAAGGGCGAACCGAATTGGACCGGTCGTGTCCGCAGTAAAAATTGAGGCGACAATCAGCGTTTTCATAGGCTTCATTAACAATATCAAACAAAACACAAGGCTGATACCAGTGTCTAGTGCGACGATATTCTTATTCATAAGAACTTGTGATACTTGGATTAGCTTGCCTTAAAGCTCTGTCTCAGTTCTCGGGGAGGCTCAACTTTGTAAATGATCTTTTAAAAATTGACAAAGATTTACATTTGGACAGAGCACACTGGCGGAAGTAACCATCCCTTTACAGAAAACCACCGTGAAGTAGCAGCATGTGTACTGTTGTGTTTCGGTGAGTGTTTAAATGATGTCAGAGCCTATTTCCCTATCCCTTCCCAATCCCTTATCCTTAATCCTACTGTGATTGACAGGGCACTTTCAACACCTGTGATGTTGCCTGTGTTAGGCCACGCTAGCCACCTGCTATCAAGCGGAACGTTAACCTGTCTGTCAACTTATATGTACATAAAAAAATAAATCAATGAGAAGCAAATAAAATGATTTCTAACTAAAATATTAAAATTAGCTTGTTTCTCATTGAGAGGCAGAAAAGCACCTCCACATATCTGTATATATCTATAAGCTCATGAACTATTAATTCATCGGCTCCTGGCAGAATAAAAGCGCTGTGACCTTTGCCTGGCTTATGTTAGAAAAAATACTGAAATTTCAAGACCACGATTTATGATAAATGAAAGCCTCATTTGTAGCATCTACGGTCAAGCAGTTTTTTTTTTTAATAATTAAGGCAATCGATAATATCTGAAGTGCCATGTAACAAGCAAGATCACGACAGCCTGATGCATCTTCTGTATCTGATGCATATACACATGAGTATTGTAAAATAAAAGTCGATGTCCACCTCTATCTGCTTCTCCGCTAAGTTCTTTTAAACCAGCCATCGTTTTATAATAGAACGCGGTTTTTTTTTTGTACATAATTTACAGAAAAATTGCAATTTGACGAGCCCGTTGGATGAGTGGTTAGATTGCTTGCCTTAACTCTCTGTTCTAGGATCCCCGGGTTCCATTCATGGCTGGGTCAATTTTGAGAATTAACTCGTCAAAATTGACTCTGGTCTGGATCTGGAAAGTAGTGGCAGGGTACACTTCGTTTTGCAGTCCTTTGAGCAGCCCGCCTGACGGCAGTAACCATCCCTTTACAGAAGATCACCGTGAGTAATAACAAGTGTGCTGTTGTGTCTCGGTGAGTGAGTAAGAGTTCAGTCGGTAGTCGGCAGCGCACTTGCAGCACCTGAAGCGTTGCTTATGTTATAGGCGACGGTTGTCACCTACCATCAAGTGGACCGTCAGCATTTCTGCCGGTAAAATAAAAAAATATTACTCTCTAAGCTACTCTCCAAGAAGTCTGTTGACGCGATGTCGTGTAAATTGAAATAGTGACAGCGTTGCGTTTCGTTCGCTTCATAGTCCAGGAGGCGACTCCCTTTTTAACGCAACAATTACTTATGCAGATGACGGCACTTTATGCTTTACGGCCGTAACGAGGTTATTAGCCTTTGTTTCGGCCTTTACTAAAATGTCGGGTCAATATAAAATTTGCGTGTAAAAAGTGATTGTATGAAGCCCTTGTTAGGGAAATGTCGTTTGTTCCTGTCGTAATAATTATGTAGCTTTAGTCTGAAAATGTTAAAAGACACTAAAAGCGAGATTCGCTAATTGTTTTAGTAAAAAGGTCTTTTGCAAGCCTTAAGAATGTCCATATTAAAAATTACAAATTGCTGGAATCGGTGCCATTTTTTTCCTGTTTTTTTTTTTACTTAATTAATGTTTGAATATCTGTGTCGAATCACCGGGTCCGTGGGGACCCAACAACCTTAAATTTCTGGCGACCCTGAGTGCTCTGGAAAATAAACTTCTTAAACAACAATGTAATGTAATGTGACCTGCATGCTAGGATGGGAACCCTGTCTAAGATACTCAAGCTAGAAAATAATCTATTTTACTGGGTTTCCCATAAACCTTTACTAAAACCGTGCTCATAAGTGTTAGCTCTATTTAGTTTAGTTTTAGTATAAGTCATTTCGATTTTTCCACATTGGAAATATTCCAAATTGTTTGCTGTTACGTGTTTCCAAAGAGCGATACTATTGAACGATATTGAGTATTTTTCTAAGACTTTTATGAATTACTCAAAAATTAAAAATTTTTTTTAATAAAGGCTGCAAATATTTTTAATCTTCTAACTTTGAACTTCAGTTACATAAAAAATACAACTAAGCCTAAAATAGCTGACTATCTTAAAAACTTTCCTATTTAATACAGAATTCAAAATGATCTAATACATCCCATATTTACCCTTGAAACCAAAATATTAATATTATTATCGTCATGTAACTTACGTGATTGTACTACATTTCTTCCAAATGATCACTTTTCTTTCCATTGCAACTTAATTTATTATCAATTTTGTCGCTATTATAAAAAACAATAAATAACACTTAATTAACACAATTTTTTAATAAAACCTCATGAGTCAACTTGCCGAAGTGCCGGATATTTGAATTTACACAATCTGATTTAGTTTTTACATAGTTGGGAAATGGATAATCCTCTTTTATTAAGAATTTAAGAATTAGCATGCCAAAAAGAGCAAATGCTACTACTACTTTAATCTGTTCACAGATTCATTTAAAAATAAACAAACAGGACGATCAAAAAGTCTTTCATTCTGATCTGAATAAGAATGTCCTGAGACGATTGAGCTTGTAGAGCTATGAAACCATCCAACATCACTTTATTTATTAAAGTTAAGTACATTTATTTTATTAATATTAGAAAAAATAATATCATACAAGAATATTATATTTTTGTATTAGGTATAACAATATTTTTTAACAAACTCGCTTTAATAATACGTATATTAATAGGATAGGATTGGTTACACAGATAGGGATATCAAAGCGGTTCGCCCTCGACTTGTTGAAATTTTTAAAAATAATTTCTGAGGGAATACTGTTTTTATGTTATGTTATGTAAATAAAATAAACCACATTTCAGCTTTCTAGATTTACTGTTTTAGCCGTGCGTTGATGTCAGTCAGGACAATCGATTTTATAAGTCTAGTATAGATATGTGATTTTACACGAACGTATTTATCGCAAGGTACGACGTCACTCGATATGCCATGACAGTGCCGAATATTATGATAGGAGATCCCATTTATTAGAATTATTTTTAATGAAAAAAATATAATTATTTTATCCTGTGTTCAGCAGTGGACGCCTTTTTTTTTTACAAGAGGAATCCATCATGGATACCCATTATGTCGGACTCCTGCCCCGAGATGGTAGTGGGGTAGACCTACTGACTAAACCTCTTGGCGTCCTCCTCATCCGCTATTGGTGAAGTTGCGAGGTCGGACTAGCACTCTTCCACAGCTCCACCGCGGCAGTGGACGCCCTACGGCTGAGATGTGGTGATGATGATATATTCTGTAAAACGTGTTTGAGTGATACATGTAGTTATCGCCCGTTTTGTAGCCCGACTCTTAGCTAGCTAGGTCACAATACAACCATGATACTGAAGGCAGATTCCGGTCGTAACTGGACTTATTGTTCGTCGAACAATGACAGTGTCCGTCTAACGGTCAATCGACAAACTGAATTTATATAGTTTTCAAGTCGAATTTTAAGAGGGAATAACTCGCTCTAAAATATCTAATTCAGCATCATGTTAAGGGCTTCACTGAGGCAAATGACATTTACAATAGAACTTGCTGGCGGCGAAGACAATTCAACAGGCCTAGAAATGGTGTTTTTTGTTTTTATCATTAGAACAATACACAAAAAAATATATTTTATTAATACAATTTTTTAAACTGACATTAACTTATTAATAGGTACAGGATTCATATGCGCGCAATAAGCCGTTTTCGAGAGAATTTTCAATAAAAGTCAAATTCTTCTGGTGTTTTGTGGAGTTTCTATTACTTTAACGAAAATCCTAATTAATACAATTGGTTCTTCACATGTTTAAGTATAATATATATTTTTTTTAAAAGCAATTGTGTTGTCTATTTCTTGTAACATCTTCATTAAACAATGGATATTTTTAGTATTTAGCGTTTGTCTCCACCTTAACTTACTAATAATATCAGCAGACCGTGGCGCTGGACTTATGACTTTCAAGAGAGTGGCTTGCAGTGGGTGGATACTGAGGACTGAGGCCTTCAACTAAAAAAAGCCTTGGATTTTTTGAGCTGATGGCGATGAACAACAAAACACAAATGGAAATTCACGTGACGAAATGTCGTGAAAAGAATATAATAGATTTTTTAACGTACGTACCGTAATTAGATCCACGTCGTTGCTTTTTACGGCAAATTCATTACTTTGTATCCGCTTATTGGATTTTTGTTGTAATTTTTGCACAGCAACAAATTGCTAAAACTACGCCAGTGCAAAAGCTCTTGGAATGAGAAATACATTTCGCTTTGCTTAATTGTAATTAGTTTAGAAGAGGGCCGGGTCACCTTTACCGAATTAAGACTGTTTGTCTGTCAACTGCAAGTACCTATGAAAGTAAATACATCTCAAATTACTCTGTTTTGTAAATATTAAATTGAATTTGTGCCGGTCTGAAACTGAAAATTAGGTTTTCTTAATAAAATTTTAATAAGTGACGTAATGAAACAAACATTTACTTGCCCTCTAGGTATTAATCGGATTTTTTATTATGAAATCTGACTAGATAGTCAGATTTCATATGATGAAAGTACTTTCAGATGAAAGTACTTAGAAATAAATGTATAATTTGTATGTTTCAAGTGTTTGTACGAAATAAAGGCTTTTTCCTAATTCTGTATTGATATCTGAATGCCACAAATACACAATCTTGCGTTTTTATTTTTTTAAGTAGAATATTTAGAAATTTAGAATAATAAAATTTTAACTTCTTCAATCTCGGACATGCAGACGTTACCATCCTCACCTTGTCGAAATTATAATGCTCACGGCTAAGGATTGGAACTCCCTGCCTTGGGGGTTCTGTATTTCTGAGTTCATATAACCCAAATCTTTTCAAGGTTCGAGTGAATAGGCATCTTCTGGGTGAGCTCGGCCTCATCTTTCCTACATGGATAGATACTGGTTAAGTGCAAACCCATCTTTAACAAAAATTTAAAAAAAAGCTCTAAAAAAACAAACATTTGCCTTAAAAACTAACTTCACTATATACAAAATTAAACCATACAATACTAATTCAAGAAAAAATATAAAGTAATCTCTGTCTATACTAAACCACAAAAATAAATCAGATTCCGTTGTGTCGGGTGAAACCCATAAAAATGACACACCGATTTCGGTTCTGTAATACATCAATTAGTTTTATGGTCAACAATAAAGCAGTTTACCCTAATAGGTGAAAGCCATATACTCTAAGTAATGCGAGAGGTAAATTGGTTAAATACAGTCGCAAACACAAATGCATGCGTAAATAATGTAACTGTCGCATGCATGCAAAGTACAGCTGGCATACTGAATTAATTCGCAAGACTGTTCAGAAGCCATTAATAATGTAAGACTGCGTTATACATTAAAGCTGAATAAAAGCTTTTTATTCAGCTTTTATTTCGAAGGGAAATATCGTTACTTGACCAGACGTCAAGAAATGAAAAAAGATAGACATACAGAGGGTACAGATTAGCGGAAGTTATTTATGAAGATATTTCTTTATTAACAACTAGCGACCCGCCCCCGGCTTCGCCCGGCGTGAATTTTTATATACCCTAAAACATTCCCCGTTTATCACTCTTTCCATTAGCGAAAACCGAATTAAAATCGGTCTACCCGTTTACGCGTGATGCCGTGACCAAGGGAAATGGGGATTCATTTTTATACATATATAAGAGATTACTAAAACAATGTATGTAGGAAAATAAAAACATTAAAATGCATTTTAAGAGTTTTGTTTTGATTTAGGCATTTTCAATAATGCAAATAAAAAGCAGTTAATTACATAAGATAGATAGTTAAATTTAGATATATAATTATTAGAATCAATTTTTTTTTATAATTATTATAAAATTCCACTTCGTCCCAACGGATTCGACCCCGCCTCGTTCTTTAGGCTATTTCGTTCTCATCACAATTTTTAGATGTCCGTCATCCCCATATTACCAATGGTTTTAAAGTACGATCAACAAATGAAATGATTTTTTTAAATAAATTAAATAATATGTTTTATATATACAGGGTGATCAATCCAAATGGGTCAGTGAGGGCAAATCTCAAACCATAGGAGATACGAAAATTTGAAGGCTGCGATTTTTGAAAAAATAAAAACTGCATTCAAACTTTTTCTAATTACGTTCATACGCAACCAGGAATCGAATCTGGGGGCCTAGCCAAGATGCACAAAATGCAAACGCTTCCTTTGCGTACTTACGAAACGAAAGAAATAAAGCCAGGTGATTGGTTGTTGTGACAGTTGTAACTTCAACAACCAATCACCGGGCTTCATTTCTTTTGTTTCGTAAGTACACAAAGGAAGCGTTTGCAACAGTTTGCATCTTGGCTAGGCCCCCTGGTCAATTTCTGTACAAAACCGCAATTATTTTTATTACTTACTGTAGTTGATAGCGTGGATCATAAGGAATAAATTTTGCTATGAACTTTATATAAATAATAAGCAGAAATGTCTATAATTTCAATAATGTAAATATCATATCAATTCATTACAAAGAATTACTTTTGTGCGCCACGTCGGTCTGAAATGACCCTTTTAAATCTCTATATATAAAAATGAATCCCCATTTCCCTTGGTCACGGCATCACGCGTGAACGGGTAGACCGATTTTAATTCGATTTTCACTAATGGAAAGAGGGATAAACGGAGATTGTTCATATATATAAAAATTGCACACCGGGCGAACCCGGGGGCGGGTAGCTAGTTTATTATAAATTATTTTATAGCACATAAAATTTATAAATAAATGTGTTGCTTAAATTGAAAATAAATTTATTATATACAATCATATAGGAACTGAAAGATTTGAATAAGCATACTATAATATAAAAAGTTTTTTTTTTTTAATTGGAAATGTAAAATAAATGTAAAATATTGTAAATATGCAAATATAACTAATTAGATATTAAAATTAGAATAAGCAGTTATGTAAAATTAAAATTGTAGATTGAATTTTAGGCAATAAAGAAATAAAAAACAAGGTAAAGGTTGAAAAAGAAGGTAATACAAGGTAACGGAGAAATTGAACCCTAAAATAAATAGATAGTAAGACTAGTGATTATAGTATTAGGCGGGCATCCCACCCGCAGAGAACGAAAGACGATGAATGATAGAAAGACAAAGTATGCAGAATGAAAGTGCGAGAGGTAAGCTAGAGAGAACTGGAATGGAAGAGTAATGTAGAAATAGGCTCCAATGATGTTGGAGGGATTGGATTCAAAAAAAAAAAAAAAAAAAAAAAAGAAAATAAGCATACTCTTTATTAAAGTTATCCGAAGATACATGTGACCACTCCTCGTAAGGTAATTTGCAATTCTAACTATTACTAAAATTAAATACTTTATCAGAAATATATTATTTTATACAACACAATGACATTGTTTAAAATATAATATTGTTAAGTGTGGGGTGAGTCAAATTGCCGTGTAAGGGCGAAAATCAACTATTTATTGCCACAAACCAAGATGACTTCCAATAGCGCTAAACTTCTTCTTTAAATCCGTTAAACTTGCCAAAAGTCGTCCGTAATTCCGTAATGAGTCGCAGGTATAGTTCCGTAGTATCGCTTTCGAATCGCAGAATCGAACTGTCCCGCTAGCTCGCCACTTCGCCTATTTATACCCGCTGCCAATCGTCTAGATCTTTCTCGAATTTAGTACAAACAAACAACAAACAATTAGAAGTAAACAACTTTTGTAAACACGTATTGTAAACAGGTCATTGAAAATTCGGGAACGCTATTTCTGTTGAACGTGAACTCTATGTTGTGTGCATAAGGATCAATTTCCCTTGACAATAATTTTTCCAGAAATTGTAGACAGGCGAAGTCGCTTTTCTAGAACGTTCCATAGTGAGTCATAACTAGAACGTTCCCTGGTGAGTCATAACATTACCCCCCTCTTAGTTATGATCGTCCCGATTATCATTCGTGCCGTGATATTTTGTCAAACGATCAATGTGTACGACCTTTGGTTTTCCTCTTTGTCCCTTTTTGATCCTATAGGTGATGTCGTTGATTTTTGTAACTACGTTGTAAGGTCCTTCCCATCGCGGTTGCAACTTTGGGCTCTTGCCCTTTTTCCTGAGGGGATTATGAAGCCATACGAGCGTTCCTTCTTCAAAACCGTTGATGTTTGCTCTCCGATCATAACGGGTCTTCATTCTTTCACCGGTTTTGAGACTGCACTCGCGAACTAATTTGTGTACTTCATCTAACTGTTCGCGAAGATCGCTCACATAATCCGTTATAAGCTTCGGGCTATTCGGGGGAGAGCCTGTTATTGCGTCAACTGGTAGTCTTATTTCTCGTCCAAAATTCACTCTTGCAGGGGTAACACCAGTACTGTCGTGTACAGCGGAGCGATAAGACAGCAAGAAAAGAGGAATGTATTGGTCCCAATCTCTCTGATGTGAGTCGACTACTTTAGCCAGGTTATTTTCCAGTGTTTGATTAAATCTTTCAACCATTCCGTCTGACTGAGGATGAGCTGGTGTCGTACGGGTCTTATGTATTCCGAGGAGGTTGCACATCTCTTGAAAAAGGGCTGATTCGAAATTTCTTCCCTGATCAGAGTGTATTTCCAGGGGTACGCCATACCGACTGATTACTTCCTGAACTAGTTTCTTGGCAACAGTTTTAGCTTCTTGGTTGGGGGTTGCAAATACTTCAGGCCATTTGCTGAAATAGTCTTGTACTACAACTATGTATTTGTTGCCATCCTCAGTTTCCGGAAAAGGACCGGCCACGTCAATTGCAATACGTTCCCATGGCGCTCCTACATTGTAGAGCTTCAGTTTTCCTCTATTTCTTGTCTGCGGTCGCGTTGCATTTACGGCACCAATCTTCGACGCATTCCCTGCAATGGATCCAGTAGAACCTCTGGCGCACTTTCAACAGCGTTTTCCTCACTCCAAGATGACCACCAGACACCCCGTCATGGATATGACGTAGTAGAGGAGATACCTTGCTTCGAGGAACTACAACCTGTACCGTAACCTGATGTCCGCTATTAGACTCCCATTTCCTGCACAAAATTCCGTCTTCCAGGGTCAAACTATCCCATTGAGCCCAATAACTCTTTGTGACAGGACTGGAGGCGGATACGTCCACCCACTCAGGTTTAGTCCCTCTTTTCATCCAATCTAAAATCAATGTCAAGTCATCATCTTCCTCTTGAGCCTTCCTCATACTTTCGCCACTCCAATCGTCGTCTAATCCTTGGATCCGGATAATTTTTACTGACTCTTGAGATTCTTGTTTTCTACAGTGTTTACAATCTTCAGGACAAGGTCTTCTCGATAGAGCGTCAGCATTTCCATGCCCTTTTCCGCTTCGATGTTCTGTTACAAAATTGAATTCCTGCAATTGCTCAATCCACCGTGCTACTTGCCCTTCGGGATTTTTATATTGGAGGAGCCATTTAAGTGCAGCATGGTCCGTCCTTAGAGTGAACTCACGTCCAATAAGATATTTGTGAAAGTGCTGCAAGGTCTTAACTACAGCTAACAACTCACGACGTGTAACACAGTAGTTCCTCTCTGGTCTCGATAGCGTTTTGCTGTAATATGCAATGACAACTTGTTTGTCCCCTTGCACTTGTGATAATACTCCACCAATACCCGTATTGCTGGCGTCCGTATCCACAATAAATCTTCCATTCCGTGTTGGATAACCCAATATCGGAGACTCACATAAACGCTGTTTTAGTTCCTTGAAAGCGTTGTCACAATTAGCATCCCAAGTGAACACTTGTTTTTCTTCAGTCAGGCGATGGAGGGGTTTGGCTATACTTGAAAATTTTTTGACAAAGCGCCTGTAATATGCGCATAAACCAAGAAAGGATCTGACTTCCGTTTTATTCTTTGGTGTAGGCCAATCTTTTACAGCCTTGATCTTTTCTGGGTCTGTTTGAACTTCCTCCTTGGTGATTATGTGCCCCAGATAGCTAACTGTGTTGCTGAAGAAAGTACACTATTTGGGACTGAGTTTTAAGTTTGCCTCACGAAGACGGTTGAATACCTTTTCAAGGTTTTGGAAATGTTCCTTAAAGTTACGACCCATGATGATTACGTCGTCCAGGTATACCAAGCAAACATCTCCCAGAAGACCCACCATAACTCTGTCCATAAGGCGTTCAAACGTTGCGGGAGCATTACACAAGCCAAACGGCATAACATTGAATTGCCAAAGTCCATTTCCGACGGCCGTAGAAAATGCTGTTTTCTCCTTATCTTCTGGACTTATTTCCACCTGCCAGTACCCACTTTTAAGATCAACGGTAGAAAACCATTCCATTCCACTGAGCATGTCTAAAGTGTCATCAATGCGCGGTAGAGGATAGCTGTCTTTCTTGGTAACCTCGTTCAGCCTTCGGTAGTCTACGCAGAACCTGGTTGTGCCGTCTTTCTTTTTTACCAGCACCACAGGTGACGACCAGGGACTTGTAGATGGCTCAATGATCTTGTTTTCCGCCATATCCCTTATCATATCCGCAACTTCAGCTTCTTTTGCCCAAGGGATTCGACGAGGTTGCTGTCGTATGGGTCTTGAATCGCCGGTGTCTATTCTGTGCTTCACAAGTCCTGTTCTACCGCAATTATTGCCTACTGCAAAAATGTCCTTGAACCGCATTAAAAGATCTTGAGCTTGCCCTAACTGAACTGGCGACAAATTTCCTTTCAAAGAATCCAGTAACTGCGATACCTGGTTATCTGAGCTTGTTGCTTCGTTTGGTGTGCTGCTTATACGTCTTAAATACTTCACCTCCTGACACTTTCCAATTACGCTGTTTCTTCTGAGCTGTACCTCTTCATTACTGATATTTAAAATTCTGACTTTTCCTATCCTGTTTGTCATTAGTAAAGTTCTGGCCATTATCCAATTAGGGTGTGTCCCTTCGTCTTCCGCAATCACACATAGTCCGTACTTGACGTTAGATGGGAATTTCGTCATGACCAGATTTTCTGATCTAGGGGCTAATTTCACATCCCGCAGACAATAGAGAGTACAAGGGTTCGATCCTTCTAGGAAAACTTCTTGTTCAGGAAATTTGAGTACTCCTTGGTTGACGTTCAAAACACACCGATGATTCTTTAAGAAATCCAGTCCTAAAATGCAGTCGTCGGTAATATTGGCAATCAGCACTTGGTTTGAGTACGTCTGACTACCAATTCCAATTTCTACATCCGAGTCACCGAGGACAGGTACTGGCTGGCCCGTTGCTGTACGCAGCTGCCATGTTGGAGATCGTTGCTTCCATGAAATAGTTCGTTTTAAGAGTTCGGGTCTTACAATGGTACGGGATGCTCCTGTGTCTATGGTGAATCTGCACACTTTTCCATTCAGCGTACCCTCGATGATTAAACTGTTCCCGTTACAAGCTTGTCTGACAGTAATAGCAGGGGCTTCCTTTTTCCCAGCCAGCGCCCGCCCCGCGGCTCTGGCAACGTTTAGTTTAACTGTCCTTCTTCAACTTGGGTCTCCATCTCTGAGACCCTCCTTCTTTTCTTCTTTGGACAGTCCAGCCTAACATGACCTTTTTCACCACAGCCGTAGCATGTCGGGCCATAGCGAGGTCTTCGCTCCTCGGCTACCAGCTCTCTGACCTTAAATGGCCTTGTGTCACGCCGGACCGCTTCTACTTCTAGTGCATGTGCCAGTGCACTCTTCAGGGTCTGATGGTGACCCAATCGCACTGCTGCACGAACTTCGCTGTCCCTTATCCCGTCCACAAAGGCTTGGAGCAGAGTTATTTCTATTGCAGACGGTGTTGACACATAAGCGCGACGAACTAGTCTTTCGATCTCGTCAGCCCACTGCTGGAGTGTTTCCGTGGGCCTCTGTATGCGATCTCGTAATTGAGCCCTATATGTGTGCTCCATATGCTTGTCACCATACCGTGTCTCTAGAGCTTCCAAAAGGGCTTGCAGAGACCTACCTTCTGTAGGAAGTCGCTCCAGGATCAGTTGGGCGTCTCCTCTTAGAGCAAGAGTCAACGCCATGAACGCTTGATCCTCGGTCCAGCCGCTGCAGTTAGAGAGGGTTTCGAATTGGTACTTGTAGGCTGTCCAGGATGATGTGCCATCAAACCGTGGCAGGTCCAATCTGCCTTGTGTAGGTACCGGTGCAGTGAGGACTGCCTCTCTCGTCATCAGTTTCTGCATTTTCTCGGCGAGCACTTGATGGCGACTGTCGGTTTGGTCGAGTCTCCCTTCCAGGCCTTCGACTTTCAGTGAGACCTCTTTGACTTCGGACTCTACCTTTCTAACCTTGTCACACATTATTTCAAGGCTTGCGTCCAATTTCGAAAGTATTATTTGGCTAGCGGTCTCCTGTTCTCGGCGAGCGGCCTCCTGTTCACGGCGAGCGGCCTCCTGACTGGTTTGTAAATTCTTTATAGCGGTCTCCTGATCACGGCGAGCGGCCTCCTGACTGGCTTGTAAGTTCTGCATGGCAGCTAGCAGTGCCATTGATGGGTTCGACGGAGGCGCTGTTATAGGGAGCAATTCAGCATCGGAGCCTTCCTCCGGTTCCTCACGTGCCCGTTGCCTCGCAGCATCCATCTCCGCTTGTCTCCTGGTCCGTGGAGTACGAGTTCCGTCGTCCCGTGGCATTAACGGCATCCCAATTCTGACACCAGTTGTTAAGTGTGGGGTGAGTCAAATTGCCGTGTAAGGGCGAAAATCAACTATTTATTGCCACAAACCAAGATGACTTCCAATAGCGCTAAACTTCTTCTTTAAATCCGTTAAACTTGCCAAAAGTCGTCCGTAATTCCGTAATGAGTCGCAGGTATAGTTCCGTAGTATCGCTTTCGAATCGCAGAATCGAACTGTCCCGCTAGCTCGCCACTTCGCCTATTTATACCCGCTGCCAATCGTCTAGATCTTTCTCGAATTTAGTACAAACAAACAACAAACAATTAGAAGTAAACAACTTTTGTAAACACGTATTGTAAACAGGTCATTGAAAATTCGGGAACGCTATTTCTGTTGAACGTGAACTCTATGTTGTGTGCATAAGGATCAATTTCCCTTGACAATAATTTTTCCAGAAATTGTAGACAGGCGAAGTCGCTTTTCTAGAACGTTCCATAGTGAGTCATAACTAGAACGTTCCCTGGTGAGTCATAACAATATATACTGTTTGAGAGATCCGTAAAAATTGTTAGTAGCTTTCGTATGCGGTTGTACTTTAGTTTATAAGAAATTAATCAAAGTGTTTCTTACACGTTGAAACTTTAACGTTGTTGTCAGTGAGCGTCAAAAGCGCTGTTAACTTTTATTACTCTTGTGGCTTACATTAATTTACTTTATAAAATATGTACCTATTATTTATAAAAAAAATAATTGAATCGGTCATTTCAAAAACCTCTTAAGTCACATTTTTTTCCAACATGCTTTTTTTGTTTAAAATTGTTTCTTAAAGAGAGATGCGTATCAAGATAGCATTCTGGAACAGCATATGCCATTTTATAACAACATTTTTAGATGGCCAACTGCACATGAGAATGATGGAGAATATGACTATGTACCCATAAAGATATTAAAACATGACAAATTAATACATGTAAAATGATAATGAGATTATTTTTAAGTATAATTCTCAATTATAAGCAATAAAAAATATGATTACTACTATTGTTTTCGTTAAATTATATACCACTAACCCTATTTCTCGCTAAAACAACATAAGTCAAGAACTGTTTTTCAGGTTTTTTTCATTATTTCTATTAATAAGCTATAAAGGTTATTCGCTATTTTAATTTTTTACCACTCAAATACTAAATTGAACATAAAAAAGTCCTTTAAAACTCATTTGTTTGTGTATGAAACAGTTTTTATTGATTTCTGAAAAATTCTAATTAAGTGACTTATGAGGTTTTTGAAACGACCGATTCAATTATTATATTTAAGAAAATCTTTGTTTACATATTATCGAAGCTTGTAATTTTTCTGTCTAACAATTGAAATATGTACTATTTATGAATACTTTTTTACTTATTTCGATTATGAAATCAAGAAAACCCAGTAAATTTAGACTAGCATATCATTAAAATAAATTAGCAACCATTAAATTAACAACTATTAAATTTATCACATAAGTTATTATAAAAACAAGACAATTTACCCTCAAAATGAGGTTTGTCTTGCAATGAGTTTTGTATTTTTATAACAATTTATATAATAGTACTTATTTATGGTAATAAATGCTTCAAATGGAAATAATCACAATGTTGTTAGCGCGTAATTTTTTGTTTGTAGACGTTTGGAATGAAACAAACACTAAAATGTTCAGGAAGATTACTACAGTGAAAACCGCATTCAAATCGGTTAAGCCGTTTCTGAGATTAGTGCACACAAACGCACATACAAAAAAATCTAAAACCTATTTTTTGACCTCAGTAACATAAGTACAACGTGTACAAATTGATTTTATTATATGTTTAGATTATTTGTAATAGTGAGTTACTATCATTTTAGTTCACCCTAATTATTGTTTAGATGTGGTAAGTTCTAAATATAAGTTTTTATATTCGGTTTATTAAACCGATCTAAAGCCCTTAATTTAATCTTAAAATTTTTATAGTTCATTATAAGTTGGTAACGAACTTATTATTAGTCATCCATATCCCTCTATCCATAGTTATTATAGTTTATTACGTAAATTATAGTCCATATGACTATAATTTACGTAGTTTATAAAATGAAAAACATAGATGAAAATTTTTTTTTTAAGAAACACTATTTACATGTTACAACAGAAAAAGTACTTGAGTCAATCTCATAAATTTTGCTTCATTTAAATAGATTATTATTCTGTAGATTATTATTATTCAAATTATTATTATTTAAATTAATTATTATTAGATCAGCGAGACGTTTTTAGAGCCGTTTTGAAGAATTGTATGGTTAAATGGTATTTACAACGGGACAAGTGCGAGTTGAACTCGCCTTAAGAGTTACCTATTTTATTTTACCTATTTTACCTATTTATTATTATTATTATATTTATTTATTATTATTATTTATTTTTATTTATTTTACCTATTTTACTATGTTACCTTTTCGCACAATATTGAGTGATTTACCATGTTATTTTAATATCATGGACTTCTTATAGGTTTTCCTATAATCTATAAGTAGAAAACAAATTTCTGTATTATTATTTTTTCAATATTTTAGGTTCAGTAGTTTTGTAACCCTAAAAATGGTGTTACAATATAAAACAGTATAAAACAAGATATATAATCTTGGGATTTACCTTGGAATAGAATAGAATTGTCGAGAAATATTTGTAGAATTAACCTATTAAGTAATGTCTTGCTCCTCGAGTAAGCATTATCTCTTTTCATTTCAACAAAAAGAAAATTTCCAACAAAAAAATCTAGTTTCTTATAGAAAAAATACTGTAGTAAGAATTTAAATGGACGAATGAAGGAGAGGTCCTGTAAGTGTGTCCTAAACGGTGCGCCATTACGTTCTATGGGCGACATTAGTCTCGCACCCGAAAGGAAATAGGACGGAACGTGACCCATGCCCCCAGTTTACTTCTGTACGGATTACCTCGGGCTATACGCGATGTAATCTTGTAGTGTATCGGAATTTTAAAGAATCTAACACAGTTTAAGTATTTTTTTATGTTATTAGATAGTAGCCAGGCAAACGTTTAAGCTATGATTGAGTGTCGTATTGTAGGCCACAAAAATTGGAGAAAAAAAGGAGATCAGTGGATGTAGGATAAATGAATATGAGATTGTTCTTCCTTATCTAGGAATCTAGGTTATTAGTGCAAGTGTTGTTATATCATCCCGGCTTCGCACGGGTGGACATTTATTTTTTAAACATTTATGAGTTTATTCATGGAAAATTGCAATTTAGTATGAAGGGGGTAAAGGGAGGGGGAGAAGGATGAGGATGAGTAGCCTATGTTACTCGCTGATAACGTAGCTTCCAATTGGTGAAATAAGTTTTAAAATCGGTCCAGTAGTCTTTGAGTTTATTCATTACAAATATACATTTGTATGGAGGGGGTAAAGGGAGGGGGAGATGGATGGGTGAGTAGCCTATGTTACTCGCTGATAACGTAGCTTCCAATAGGTGAAATAAGTTTTAAAATCGGTCCAGTAGTCTTTGAGTTTATTCATTACAAATATACATTTGTATGGAGGTGGTAAAGGGAGGGGGAGATGGATGGGTGAGTAGCCTATGTTACTCGCTGATAACGTAGCTTCCAATAGGTGAAATAAGTTTTAAAATCGGTCCAGTAGTCTTTGAGTTTATTTATTACAAACATACAAAAATACATATGTACAAATCTTTTTTCTCTATAATATTAAGTTTAAATAAGCTAAAGTTGTCTTCCTAATTATCATTATCTACAGATTGGGCACGATACTCTTTTTTTTTTAATTTTATTAACTTAAAAAAAAACAAATTGCATCGATAATCGAAGATTTTATTGTTTTTCGTGCATCGCTTATTATTTTTACAATATAATATGGAACCGATATACACTTATAAATGAGCTTTTCGGTCAATCGTGTGTACTACACTTAATAAGCATGCATTGTTATTTAATGTTATTGTCCCCGATATTGTAAATCCCGCTTAAAATGGCGAAATAAATGCACGAGGTTTATCGGTTCGGGTTTCGTTTGCGTTAGTGGCTTAAATAAAAGTTCGCACATTTCGATTGAGTAATTTTATTCAATGAGTAATTTTATTTTTAGAGCACATTTCCCTATCCACTCCAAAACCCTTATCCTTAATCCTACTGCAGTCGGCAGCGCACTTGCAGCAGCTTTGGCGTTGCTTGTGTTATAGGCGACGGTAGCCACCTACCATCAAGTGGACCGTCAGCCTGTCTGCCGTCCTTAAAAAAATGGTTTTTAAGTAAGGTATCATGTCATTTTTTTGGAGTTTACTCTTTAGCAATCGATTTTCATATAAAACCCCTGGGTATTGAAATTTTATGCGGAGTAAAATTAAAGTGTTAATTAAAAGTGTTGTGTTTTTCTAAGCAATTCTATCCAAATTTGTTAAATGTCGCCATCAATAGTGTTATATTTTTGGAGTTCATCAAGCAGTTCTACCCAAATGCGATAGATGTCGCCGCTTCCCCTAATTCTATTGTAGTATAATAGATGGCGCGTTTATTTACCCTCTTTTCCTATTGCATACACTTTTTTTAGTACCGACCGTGATAAGTTGAAGGGTAAGTAATAAGTAGAGCTTTAGGGAATAGGCTTTGGCATTCCTTACTCACTCACCGAAATACAACAATACCTACATGTGCTGTCATTTCCTGGTGCTAAGACAATTGTTACTACCTCTAAACTGACTGCCCAGTATAATGACTATGTATACCTACATCATTTATGCCTATGTAATGCAGTGTACTCTGCCACTCCCATATTCATGAGAAGACATCCTATGTCCTTTTCAAACAATTTATCTTTGAAATAGTGGTAAATCTCCACAAGCGAAAAACACAAAAACAAAAAAATATGCTCACTCTCTTTATAATATACTAGCTGTTGCACGCAACTTCGTTCGCGTCTCTCTATCTCTCTATAAAATATATAAATGAAAGAATTTTTAAAATCGGTCCAGTAGTTTTTGAGTTTATTCATTACAAACATACATACAAATCTTTTCTCTTTATAGTATACCTACGTATTAAGTAAGTATAAGTATAATAAAAGTATAGATAAGTATAGACAACTCCCACAGCTATAGAAACATGTGCAGAAGCCCAGCAGTGGGCTATATTGTAATATTGTTTATAAATTAGACTAAATATCACTCCCTGGCTGTCCCACCAGCTTATTAATCACGAAGTGTTAATAAATATCTTCTAAACCTGGAGACCTGAATTATGGCCACATGATTATTGGGGTCCTCTTTGCCTCTAAGCAAGAACTTTGAGAAAATTAATTTTAAAGCGGCAATTAAAAATTTGAGGATGACCAGAAATAGTATTATGGGAGTGGGTTTTTTGATCGAGACGGGAATCTAAATTAAGGCGGGCGTAGTCTCGGAAAAGAGCCCGAGTAATATAATAATAGTACATTACTGCAGAGTCCAGGAAGTGAAGGATTGCAGGACGAAGTGGTTTCAAGGCCGAGCTTTAGCGAGGCCTTGATAAAGATCTGAGTCCGGCAATCCTCATTCCGGTCGAGGCTGGTATAGTGCTTTTCTCAAAATGTGAGGAAATAATGAAACACGCCCCCGCCTACTACGCCTGTGACAGCGGCGGGCGCGTTCGTGAAGACTCGTGAAACTTCGGGTTTCATCGGGCTGAGCAGCGGCCAGGAATGGATTTTCATACAACATTCTTGGCCTAGGCCGAGAAAGAAATGCATGAGCCAACAATTACAAACTTCATGGCTTGTTTTTAGTACAAGAATGCCTACATTTCCGAGCATGTTTGAGAAAATAATATATATTGTATAGACTGATACAGTTACAGATGTGTGTAAAGATAATGAAGTAATTATGAAACTAAATTCCCCTTAACTAAAGTGATGTACACGCGCGCACGTAATCCGAAACACAAAATAAATCAACTCCACTTTTTGTTCGAATTCTTTTTGTTATTTAATTATCTGTGACTCGGACGATTCTCGTAAATTGCTGTGTGGGTAACCCACCAATTTTATTAGAATCGTCAATGACTCGTTCCTGCGCTTTATGTCGTAGAATTTAAGTGTCATTTTTAAATAATTTTCAGCTTTTGCTCGAACAAAATATTATGGTATAATTGTGTGATAAAATCGCTTTAAACAATATTTTTTTAACTGGCATGTCGGTAATTGTGCCCGTGTCGATTTGAAAGCGCTTTATTACGTGACCATTCCGTCAAATTAAGGTAAATGTGCTAACAAAGATAAGTGGGCAAGTGAATTTAACTAATGAAGCGACAATTACTACGTTTGTGGAGTTAAATATTTCAATATGGACAGTTAAAATGAAACTTGGACTAGATTTAAAAAATACGAATGAGTCTGTCCTTAGAAAACACTTTAGATTAATATAATTATTTATTGAAGAGATATTAAGTTTAAGTTACTCTATACATACAATAAAATCGTAAAGGAGCCGTGTCTGTTCATTAAAGATTAAAAAAACAATTGTACACGTTGTACTTATGTTACCGAGGTCAATAAATTAGTTTTTAAAATTTTTGTCTGTTTGTCTGTGCGCTTGTGCACGCAAATCTCTAAAACGGCTTAACCGATTTGAATTCGGTTTTCACAAATGTATTATAGCAACATTTAGTGTTTGTTTTATTCCAATCAATTTACAAACAAAAAAAGTTACGCGCTATACCGAACACCACGCGTACGAAGTTGCGGCTCAGCTAGTTGAAAATAAATTCATTATTCCATATGCTTCAATTAATTTACTGATAGATGTCCAAATCCAGATAGACCACATATTATGAGAATGAGGAAGTCCTCCATTTGAACTCCTGAACAGTTGAGCTGTTCCGATGAACAAAAGACAAAGAGGACTGTTCCACGCTGATCACTAACCTTCACTAGTTGGAGAGGCTAAGCAAAAAGACGAAGAAGTTCTGTTTCAGCGAGTGAGTAAGAAATAATGTCAGAACCGATTCCCCGTCGTCTCCAATTCCCTTCCCCACTATCCTACTAAAGTCGCCAGTACAGTACGCTTACAGCACCTATGGTCTTATATGCTTGTCTTCATAGGCGACGGTAGCCAACTACCATAAACCTAGACCTCTATCTGCCCATGGACCTTTAAATTAGAATCATGCACCATTGCACTAACGGTGAATGGAAATGTTGATGAAAAGACCTAAATGTGAAAAAAATCCAGCAACTACGAATATACTTGTAAATCTGCCTAGAGCAAGATACCTATCTATTGGTTAGGTTAGCGCGATGGTTGTAGCCGATACAACCTCACAAAGAGGGAAGGCTTGTCATTAGATTGTAGATCCCTCTTTGGCCAAACAGAGGCTCTAGTATGAGTTTACGATACTACACCAATACTACACTCGCTAGCGAGAACGTAAAACTTTTGTATGGGAAATCGTGAACTGTCAATGTCAAATTATCAATTTTCCATATAAATGTTTTACGCTCTCGCTAGCGAGTGTAGTATCGTAAACTCATGCTAGAGCCACAGGTAAACAGACAAAACCAACATTATGTATTCATGTTAATACCACAGTCTAACCATACTTACGTCATACAGTTGGGCAACGCTCAATGTTCGAGCCTGCAAACTGAAGCGAGTTCGCCGAACGTTGCTCTACGTTGCCTGACTGTAAGTATGGTTAGACTGTGTTAATACTTAGCTGAACATTTTCGCACTAAACAGTATCAATCGTTAATGTAAAATTTCTATTCCTACATTACAAAACATCTAAAAATGTTCTCCTTCTTCTCTTTAAAAAAATGGCAATTCGGCTCATCTTGAAGATGGCCATTAAAATAAAATAAAATAAAATAAAATAAAATAAAATAAATCTTTATTTGCGCGAACACATGTTTACAGGATTTTAATTTGTATACAGCAGTTACAGTACAAAGTATGTTCTACCCGCCAAGGGCATGCAAATATTTGTGTTTAATTGTTTGTAAACTAATATATTTATAAAGGAATTAATGTTTCTTATTATAAAATTCTTTAACATCATAAAAACAACAATCTAATAACCATTTCCGAACGAGCTCCGTTTAACGGAGCCCGCTCGGAGTCCACGTCGTGTGGGCCTTCTTTGTCCCCAAAACCAATCCGATCAGTCGAGCAAAGGCCGGTGAGGAAAAAAGCACCGACCCCTGCAACCGCCCGGATTGCCAAGGGTAAGCCCCCCCACCACGACAAGGTCATGGCCCACCTAGGGGGGGATCTAAAAATGTTAGACACTCCATAATATCGAATTCAGTTTGTCAACGTGAAAACGATATACGCATAGATTATAGATGAACAATGGCTCTGTATTGAGCAGATATTGCTAAACAAAAACAGGGCATCAACTGAGGTTGTTTGCATATCAGTGTGTTTGCTTAATTGCTAGTTAACGATCCATAGTTTTAATGTGTTTCGGTCTAATTTTACACTATTGTTTAATTGTTCAAAATAGATTTTATCGTACGTACAATTACGTGCATATTTTGTGGCTGATTTGAATGACAATTAGTTGGTTGTGCGAAACCATTGTCTATGTTTCTTTTAAATTGAGGAAACACCGTAACTCAAGGTTGTCTATAGGCGTAAAAAAATTGAGTAACAAAGGCGATAAATGTTATCTGTTACAATAAATAAAAATTAGTACTTCCCCCTATTTAAAAATATTTGATTTCGTTTTTCTTTTCACTATCTTGGCTCTTCCTATCTCGCCTGTGTAAATCTATTAATGATAAATTTCGACGTTTTATCTGATTCTTTGGTCTCATTGAAAGATAGGCTTAGAAAGGACGTTCTATAGAAGATGTAATTTTTTTGTATATATATTTTTCTTGTTTTGTTTTGTACAAGTAATCCTTGCTTTCGTTTTTAAATCTATATTAATGGACATCAATCAAAACCAGACCAAATATATGTTTTTAATCTTACACTTTGAAGAATTTGGTGATAAAAGTCTTTCCTGTGAATATTTCCAATTTTGTAAATGGAGATAACATTCGAAAATTAACACATTGAGAGCGAGGCACGTAGGCACTATTGGATACGTTGATCGAGTCAGTGCGCAGTTCAAACAGATTTTTTAATACTTTCAAACTTAAATATCTATGAAACCCCATTACCAAATTACACGATATTTTCGCAGTAAAATCTATAATTTCTTTTTGAACTCCGTAATGTCAAAATAATTGCTTTTTACTAAATGTACCTATATCAAAGTATATTAAAAAAAAACTATTTTTATAATTTTTGTTTATCTGTTTATTCCGACTAATATTCGAACGGCTGCATCGATTTAGATGAGAATTTCATTTTAGAAAAATAAAAAATATTTTATATATATATGTATGTATTAAGCAGTGTCCAGTACCGCTCGCTACCCATGCGCACCCCGCAGCGAAGCAGGTTTCCTTACGATGTTTCCCGTCAAAATTACACGAAGACATAATATTTGTAAAACATAGAGGAAATGGGAAAAAATCCAGAGGAGATTTGAACTTGTGTCTCCCGTGGCGCAAGTAAGCATCGACCCATATCTAGAAGAGTTTTTAAAGATCCTAAACATTATGGGTACTGTCTTTTGACGTTATTCATAATGCGTGCCATAAATCAACTCTTGATAAGATATCTTTCAGTTATTCCTATAACAAACTTCTTTTACTTCTTCTCCAAGGCAGACACTAATTACATCTTGTGCAGTGAATAAGTACATAGAATTTTATGATTGACTTTGACAATCTTCACAGTTTTAAAAATGCTTTCTTCAATATTTAAATTTTTAAGTGCCAATTAAAAAACTCGGATCACTATTCGTTTACAAAGGAACTATAAAAAAGGCAAAATCGCGGCGTCCTCGTCCCCAAAGGTCCCCTAAATCGACATTAATTACACTCAATTAAAACGAGGACCAGTGCGTAAACTCAATCTAAGATCTCTGATTTATCTGATATTAACGATACGTGGGTTCAATTAAAAACTATTTTGAAAAAACTTTGGGCGTTGGCGTTAATGAAGCACCTCTTGTTCTACTGACCTTGTCTGCGAATGCCTTTAGTTTAAGTGGTAGTAAGTACTTTCAAGAGTCCTGTTAAATTTTAAGTTAATTTATTATTTTTGAATTGAAACATTTTCTCTAAGGAACTGCCACAAAAATGTTCTGTTTGTTTAATATTAACTGATCTTTCAACCTTTAATTGTTGGCTTAATTTGTTGGGTAACAGGTAATCCCGCAATAAAGAAATTAATCAATAATAAATAAAATAAATTCATTATTATTTAATTATAAATAATATAATTAAATCATAATAAATTGTGTCGAAAAATAAACTTAATACAAAATATTTCTATAAGTTTATAAGACAAATAACTTTTATAATCACTTTATTGAGTAACAGCACTTTTTTTAAGTTAAGATCGGCAGACAGGCTAAAGATCCACTTGGTGGTAGGTAGCTACCGTCGCCTATAGATAACACAAACAACGCCACAGCTGCTGCAAGTGTGCTGCCGACTACAGTAGGATTGAGGATAAGGGATTGTACAGAAAAATAGGCTCTGGCATCCGTTACTCACTCACCGAAACACAACAGCACACGTGCTGTTATTTAACGGTGGTATTCTGTAAGGAGGTGGTTACTGCCGCCAGACGGGCTGCCAAATGGCTGCGAAATGCAGTATGCCCTGCCACTGCTTTCACTACTTGTTCGCCGAGCGAAACCCATTCGCCATCCCAACTCCCATTTTTCCTTTGCCCCAACAGTGTCTACACTTACAACATTGTTGTTGGCCATCTAACTTCACTCGAAGTTAAATTTCGAAGTCGAACAACCTGCCTGCTGATCCTTTCAATTGTCAACTTAATTTTGGTGCAATCTAGACCCTTCAGAGTTATCCTCGCCCAGAGATTCAACATGTTTAATTCGAGTCCATATTTATAGATTTTGATTTCTTCTTGTCTTGAATTTAGTACTCTTTGTGTGTATTATTGAAGAACCAAATAATTATGACGAAATTTTAACCAGCATTACACACATAAGTGTTAAAATTAAAGAGAAGTTTTATTTCTATAATATTAGTGAGATATCGGATATAAATAACTTCGAAAGGCGTGTAGAACTTTTTTACAATTGCAGAGAACTCCACGCCATTTTCTTAACTTGAATACGGGATTCGAAATATTTATGATGCTCAGTTAACTTTTGAGAACTAAATTCGAACAAAAGTTTATACACGTTCGAGGGTTTTGTTGTAGTTAGTGGCTCATAGGAAAGGAATATATTGCTTCCTTTTCTCGATAAACTTACCAGGATTCTTTGTATAGGTATCAGAGATTATTTTCTTTTGAAAGTTATGGTAACAAAATAAGCAAAATATATTCAGGGTCGAATGTCACCTAGACATTTGTACAATATGTTGTCATGTATTATTGTGTGAAGGCAATTAAGATAATGTCGAACCAGTCATCACTTGCTTGTTATAGACCTCCGAGCTTCCACTATGTTAGTAGGGGATTGTCCAATGTCTCCTGGCTTTTATTTTTTTATTTATCTGATTTATATTTATTTAGTCAAAGGCTGTGGAAACTTTTTCTTAGTGAGTTTAGGTTCTCTCACGGATTTGCTTCTTTACGGTGTACACCGTGTTTTTAAATCGAATTTTTAAACAAAGTGTTTTTAATTTCCTGCTAGAAGGTCGGAGTCGTCAACATATCTAATAAAATACAAATACATTTTTACCTTAAAACGTAAATTCTGGAGCCAAATCAACATATATTTTTACTTGAAGTGATGTTGAATCTTCATCCGCATTGCAGCGTCCGAAATATTTTCAGAGCTAGCTGCAACAGTTGCCACCAAATAATTCCATGTTTCGAAGTTAAAATAACTTCGGAAACCTACTCGATTTTGAAAGTTTCGAATCAGAGAAACTAGCTCAATATTTTATTTTATTATAAATATAAGTTTAATATACATTTTGCATATCTTAGCCGAGATTGTCACTATCACATATATAAGTACTGTTATTCTAAATAGAACAATATCGGAGTTTAAAATATTGTTCAGTTCAGAAATAATGCAGCCTCAATGTTCACAAATATGAAACTCTCTGATCAATTCTATAAGTACTTAATTATAACTTCATAAATAAATTTTAAAAATCTTCAGTAAAATCAAAAATATTGTTCTTATTTTTAATTACATAATTTTTTAAAGTTTTTTATTTAACTTTGTCATTTTTATAGATGTCATGACACATATATAAATTTATATACCATTATATTAGGTACATGGTACTACTTAAAACATTTAATTTAGTGTAAGATATTATTTTAAATCATAATAGCTATTGAAAATAAAGCTAAATCTTCAGAACTAAGCTATTTTTCGAATAAAAGCTAAATAAACAAATTAGACAGCAGAGAATGAAGTTTTGAGGCTAATTGCATTTCAACTTTATATTTTTTTATATAATTTATAAATTATTGACTTATTTATAAAAAGCAATTACTTTACATGACAATGAGAGTTATCGTATACAGTTTCGAGTATATTCTCATAGATACGTATATAGACCATGTATGGCTTGCTCCAATTTAATAATATTTAATGAGGTTTAAGATGACGCCAGCCCCTAATGATGAAAAAATCCACTTATTTATGATCATTTTCCTTTTAAATTATCATAATAATTATAATTTAAAAAATACTCAAATCATCTGCAGTACATATAAGTTTGATATGTAAGTTAATGTGAGATATAATAGTGTAACATAATAATATGGGTTTGTACACAGAACAGAAACGACGAGTTCAGCTTTAATTGGCTTGCACACTGGACCATTAATGTTGAATATTAATGCTAGTAAATGCTAAGTGTGCTAAGCTGTTGCTGAAATAAATAAATAAATAAATAAATAAATAAATAAAGGGGATCATCATGATAATTTTTTAAATTATATTTAATTATATATATAAAAAAATAACTAAGTTGCGGTCTAATATCGATGTTGTAACCGTGCGATTTGCTTAATAATCAATGTTTTAAACAGCTAATTCTTAAGATAAATTTTAAGATCCACTATCTGAAGGCTCATCAAAAGAAAAATTTGAATTATACTTTATTTAATTTTTAAATAGATATTTCCGAGATTTGCAAGTACGGCGGATAGCGACTCCCCCTCAGCATTCCGGTCAATTCAGTGCGAGACGAGTTTTGCGGCTGGAGTCGCCTTAAGGTATACACTATGGTCAACGTTTCGATAATATTCATAAATACACAGAATATTTTATAGGAATTATACTTAAATATTTGTTCTTAGATATGATATCACCTAATTTGATGTATAGATAAATGAATTACAAAAAACGGGACAAGTGCGAGTTGAACTCGCGTGAAGAGGGTTCCGTACGATGTTACCTATCCGCACAATATTGAGTGATTTACCATGTTATCTATAAGTAGAAAACTAATTTTTGTATTTTTTTCAAAATTTTAGGGTCAGTAGTTTCGGAGATAGGGGGGGGGGGATGGTCGTACAGACGGACACACGAGTGATCCTATAAGGGTTCCGTTTTTTTATTCGGACATACGGAACCCTGGGCTATGAAAATCTAACACCTTATTTCGAGTCTTATGATGACCTACAATCTACGACCTACGACACTAATAGACAGTTTTAGAATTTATAATGAAATCTAAATATAATCAACGAAGAAGCTACTCTTTCATAAAATTATTGTGTGCAGCGGAAACAGCACGTATTGCTTCGTACGGCTAAATTAGATCGACTTTAATAAAACATAGAACTTTACGTAAAATATATCCCCAAAGCGGAGCATAAATTTTTACTGGACATAAATCCGTAACACTTTAGAGTAGACGCCGATGGCCCTCAAATGGTTTATGGTGGCGGTATCAGTCGCTAATTTTGAAATGTGGCAGAATAAGACGCTTAGGAAATGTTCGCCCGATATTATTTATGATCACTTGGGTCACAGTAAATTTAGTACCAGTAACACATCTCGCCTTTTAGTTCCATTAAAAATGGAGTGAAATAAACTGTAGTGTGTATAAAGGAGTTATTATTAGTAGTTTGTATAAAAAACTGTTACTTCTGCTGGCTATACTCTAAACATATTGTTACGACTAACTATGGAACGTTCTGGAAAAAGCGACCGCGCCGGCCGAAAGTCTCGAACGTTCTACCTTAGCGATGACGCCCTTTCCCGACTAGTGTCAAAGGAAATCGGTCCTTATGTTGACAACATAGAATTTACATTTCAACAGAAACAGCATTAGCGAACTTTCAATGGCTTGTTTACAAGCTTGTTTATATTTTCTGGAAAATTCGAAATACATCGAGGCGTTTGGCGCCAAGTATAAATAAGAGTACGGCCGGCCGATATGAGTTAGTGGTGCGACAACCAGCGATACGAAAGCGATTCCTCAGAGCTTTTGCGAACCGGCAGCACATTAAGGAAATCATTGGCGACTTTTGGCAAGTTTGACGGTTTCATCGGACAAGTTTAGTGATTTTGGCAGTCATCTTGCTTTGTGAAAATAAATCGTTCGTTTCGCCTTTACATGGCATTTTAACTCACCCCGCACGTAACAATATGATAAAATCAGTTTTTATATTTTTAATAATAATGGTTGATTTAGCACTACATTAATATTAAAATCAATTTTTAAGCAAAAGTTTTCTAAGAAACACCTCTCTTTCTTAGATAATTCGTTATGCAAGTGCGTATTGCCAATTTTGACATGAGCTCCTGAGCCATTGAAGAAATGTATCGTACACAAATTACAAGTCGCTCAAAGAGCTAAGGCGATTCATCGGAGTGGGTATTGAAGTGGTAGACATAACTCAAAGAGTCAGTCAGTTGAAGTGGCATTTGTTGTGCAGGGGATGGACATTGGGATAGACGAATCTTGTAGGAAAATTTATCTCCTTATATAGGAAAACCTATAAGAAGTCCATGATATTAAAATAACATGGTAAATCACTCAATATAGGTAACAACGTACGGAACCCTCTTCACGCGAGTTCAACTCGCACTTGTCCCGTTTTTATTTAACTGATAAAACTTCTTGATAACTGTACCAATGTGCCTTGTAATATATTATAAGGTTCTATCTGTTCTTCTACGTGAAAACAGAATTTTGAACATACGATTACCATTGGAACTATAATTAATTTAAAATATTATGACATACATTTTTTATGTTAAGATTTAGCAGACAGGCTGACGGTCCCCTTGGTGGTAGATGGCTACCGTCGCCTATAACACAAGCAACACCACAGCTGCTGCAAGTGCGCTGCCGACTACAGTAGAATTAAGGATAAAGACATTTCAACATATGAAATGTTTTAACATATACTGCTAGAGACTATGTACAATATACTGTGAATATTAATATATAATTATATTTCAGATTTCAGACTCTCAAGATTGACGTATTATTGAATCTTCTTGATATCAAACAAGTTAGTCTTTTATGTATATACTTTTCAGTTACATAAGAGTTCTTGTAATTTATCTAGAAATTTTCATAAGTAAAAGTTAAGGATCTTGTTAAAGGCTAAAAGCTTTTGAGGGATCTACCGAAATGAAACAATGTAATCTTAATTTACTAATATTTGTGTCCTTATCCCATGTAAACCTCTAAATAGATTTGAATGATTTGATTTGAATAGATCTAAATTGATTTGATAACACACATAGTTTTTATCTTTGTTGTCACAGAGCTTTGTGTCTATTTTAGAACTTAATAGTTATGATTGAGCTAAACTAGATGTCTGAATAGCTTCGTTTCGATTGTTATTTTCACAAATCTAAAACTACTAACATGAAGTCTGAATTAAATCTATTGTTTTATCTACTAGTTGTGCCCGCGATTTCTTACGCGTGAGCAATTACTTTAATTTTTAAACCGATTGGATTGAATCAAAAACTAAATCTTACGGGAAGCTTGCTACAATACATCAGTCAACACCGCATTCAAATCGGTTTAGCCGTTTCTGAGATTAGCTTGCACAAACGTACAGACAAACAGACAGAAACACTAACAGTTACATTTTGGTATTTATTTCATTTTTGAAATATACAATACAATTAATTATGTATATACAATTTATGAAGAAATTACTAATGAATAACCGTTGATGTATTGTAGCAAGCTATCCGTAATATTTAGGGCGGCTTGCATCAACTTTTTGGTCTATTCCCAAAATGTCCCACAAGAAATGTCCAATTTGGGACATTTTGGGAATTACAAAAATAAATATTTTTACTGTTCCCGAAATATCCACTAAATCATGTTTAAGTAAGTATTATTTAAACGCAATTTCTTATTTAAGTCCATCGAACGTCTTCCACCAACTGTTAAATACATTTAGCGATCTGTCAAATTTAAATAACCAAAATTTGATATTTAACAGAGTTAAATATGATTTATGTATAAAATTGCATTGCAAACGTCAATTTTGACATTTCTGTGAATGGACATCTGGGAATTATATTTGGACGATGATGAAGAAATTATTGAATTTATAAATAATCAAATTACTAGAGAATTTACGACAAATACAAATTAATTTTACACTCTCAACGAAAAGAAATTCATAAGAAGATTTCGTCTTAAAACAAAGCGGAACTGTTGTCGAAATCAATGCTTCTTAATTTTGGCTATTTTTTATTGAATCCGTCTTTTTGTTTTCAATGATATTACGAATACGGCTCTAACACCTCAACGAGCAACAATTGGTCTTCTTTAGTGAAGTTTGGTGTCCTAGTAGATTTCGCCATTTTATTTTTAAAAAGATAAAACTAAAATATTATAAAAAACACAAATATTGAAACAAGCTCTAGTTTAGGTTAGGTAGTAACTATGTAGATTATAAGCAAGTCTGTCCCTAGTTTGAAAACATTCTATTTTACGCAAGTTTTTTTTACATTTCGTTACAAAATCACTACAAAAAGTTGTCTTGCCGCGTGGAACAATACGTATCAGGTAAATTTGCCATCCCTCAATAAATTTAAATAAACAAAGTAACAATGACCTTGGTGCAAGACGAGCTTAAACGAAATTAGTGTAAACATATTAGTGTAAACATGCATAAATCAATTTAGGTAAATGTATTTTGTGGATATTTAAATGATATTTGGTGCAAGCTGCCCTTAGTGTTTGTTTCATACCAATTGGTTAACAAACAATAAAATTACGCGCTATACCGAATACCACGCATACGAAGTTGTGGGCTCAGCTGTTTATAAAATAAATACCAAAAACAACTAATTAAATAATTGTTTATTTTCTACGAAAGTTGGGAGTGATTTAGAGTTCAGAATGAACCGAAATAAACACTATTTGTGTTTAACAAACATAGCAATTTTATTTAAAGAAATTAGCTCGATTAAATAATAACGACTGAAATCAATTCACGTTTAATTACTTTAATCAATAAACACGACATTCATTTTGATGTACAGCAGGCTAAACAAACCGATGTGTGATCCCAAACAATGTCAGGAGTAATTTGAGAAACATCCGATGAGATGAGACCGACGTCTATGGAGCGTTCGGTGTGTCACAATTTGTACAAAAATACGTATAACGTGATACTGATACGGTCATAATTTTTATAAGACAGTTTGAGGGCGATCGTCGAGTCTATTTTAGTGTTCCATGTACATTGCTGCTTCCATACTTTTTAATACTTCATCTTAAGACTTTCTTTTTTTTATTGGGGCAGGGCATTCTGTGTTTAGCAGTTTATTTGATAGGATTCACTCTTTACATTTGTAGCTATCGTATCAAATAAAGGTGTTGAAATAACCCATTAACGGATGGATTGGAACAGCTCTGAAAAGAGTTCACGGAGGATAAATGGGAGCCAGCAGCAACTGTCACAGCCAACGCCTCAGAATCTCGATGCTAGTGATTGGCTTCTTCGACGAGATGTTGTCTCCATGGCGTCGGCGGTGCAAAAGGGCAAGATACCTACGCGACCCAGGCATACGTTGTCGCATACGTAATACCTATGGGTATGCCACTGTAAATATTGTATATAAGTAGGGTAGTTAATCATATCAAAGTTGGCATCGCACTTTCAACCTCCTGGTGTTACTTTTGTTTTAAACGAAAGTAGCAACCTACAGTTACAATTTTAAACTAAATTGTGATTACAATCATAATTATCAATTAATTCACCAATTCTTTTGATTAATTCATTTGTGCAATTTTTTTTCAGGGTCATTTGGTTTTCAACATTTGAAGGCATAATTATTTAAATGTTGCCATCAATTATTATGAATTACTTATTAAGATGTACACAAAACACTTATTTGACAATACTGTCAGCAAATAGGAACACTTATTTGTACAGTGTGCCCTGCCACTACTTTCCAGATCCAGACCAGAGCCAAATTTGAAAAGTTCATTTTCAAAGTTGATCCTGTCGGGAATCGAATCCCGGCACCCTAGAATAGACGATTAAGGCAAGCACTATAACCACTCATCAAAGGGGCTCGTCTAAAGATGAGAGAGTAACATCGTAAGTCTAACCACAAAATACACCAATCAAAGCAATGTATACTTAACGGTCAATGGATGTAATCTAACGAAAAAACCTCATTGGGATCAAAGCGACGCCTATCAAATTTCAATTTCGGAAGACAGCAATAGAACTGAAATAGATCTGATAGCCACACATCCGATCCGGGCGTTTTTTCCCAAATTTAAAGAATATCACTTACAATCAATGTATCTACCATCACAGGTGGTCATGTCGTAGCTGTAATTTCTTTTTAATTTTATTTCAAGCATAACATAATCTAATTATAATTAATAGAAACAGTTTTTTTTTTAATTTATTTTAAGTGGCTATCGTCACATATATGTACAACGGGTGCAATTGCAAGTGTGTCTACAAGTAAAAACCATGGTTGGGAAAGAGACCATGTACCTAAACACGTCAGCACAGGTGCTTTTTTATATCACAGTGACCTTTTGCAATGATCTTTTATCGCGTGGTCACCGTGGCCATTTAATTTAATATTTCCTTATTATTTTAAATAGATATCATTATTATTTTATTAGATTAATTGCTAATGAAATTCGAACAACAAACTTGTAACTAATAGGTATTAGGATATTCTACATGTTATCTCTCATAATATGCTTAATATTCTCAAAAATGAAATAGTTAAGTTTTCTTCTTTTTTTTATTGTTATTTTTTCTATATTTTCTTCTTATGTATTTTATTCTTCTGTATTTTTCTGTATTGTCTGTATTTTCTTTGTATGAATCAACATTTTATAAAATAATACAATAAATGAAATGTACGCATATAAAAATATATTTATGTCAGCGCCAACATCAAATGTTTTTATATGTAATACAATAAGTTATATTGTTCCACGACTATTCCTCAAAAGCCTCACATCTAATCTCGCGATATTTGGGTATAATAGAGCCTATTAAAAGAACATTAAAAAGGTGTGGCCACTAAATTTTAGTGTTAAAACCATAAACGCAATGTTTGCTTATCTTCCGAATCGATCCCACGACCTTGAAGAGATCTGAGTCAGTGGAGCAAATTATAGTCTGAGAGCAATTTTTGTGTTTTAAAATTTGCGATCTAATCTAATATGTTTGTAACAAAACTCCTCCGAAACGGATTTTAAAGTATTTTTAACGTTAAGTATTTTGCATCCTCCTACCCCCAACCCCCACTATTCAATCGCGATTTTAGTATTTTTATATGAAGAATATTCAAATAATTTAACCGTCGTTCATTGACATGAAGTGACGCGTCAGTTTAACATATGGTTTGAAAATAAAATTTGACTTGATAGGTGGCGCCACAATCGGGTTACAGAATTATTTTTGGGTTCTGGCAGGAAAACTGAAAATAAACAAAAAGTTGAGTTACGATCGCGCCTATAAATGTTGTACTCGTCACTGAAGACCTCGCTGTCCTTTATGTCTAGTATTTATTTAAATACTAGCATGTGGTTTTAAATTGAATATTCATTTTACATAAATCATTGAAATCGATTAAGAATGGATTTACATAACCTTTTCTAAAATACATATCGAAACAGAAATCATTTCTGTGGACGTCATATATTGCTTCAATAGCTCCTAGACTACAAGATCAGAGTAGCATATGGCTCCCAATCGGTAGATGATAAACAAAGAGGGCCAGTTGTTTATTTTCAGTTGTTATCAAATTCTGGAAGTATGGTAGAAGTTGCAAAATGTTTTAATGACTTATAAAAGAATGCTATTCATTTTGGCACTAAAACTGACATAACCGTTGGTTTCATTTGCTTTTAAGATCCACATGTAATTAAAAGACGTTTTCGTTGTGAATATTCTATAAGTAAACTGACTTACGATAGATTTTTTGCCATAAAACAATATCGAGAATTTTTTTATGAATTAAATATGGCATTTCAGGATATGACATCTATATATTCAAATGTCCAGGATTTTGGAAGTAATTTATCCAATTTTTTATGAATATATATGTTTTTTTTTAAAATATATATAAGACTATTTGTCTTCTGTTAGGTAATTAGATTTGGCAAAATAAACGATTGCGTTGCTCTGTAATAAAAGTATTTATTTCTTTAGTATAATATTTTCAAACCAAATATTTCACAACAAACTGAATTACAAAATTCCTACCTGCAATAAAAGAAACGACAATTAAAGTTTCTTTGTTTACCAAATCCTTTTTTAAATTAAAAAATAATTTTCATTAAGAAATTTACGTAAGAATGAAAATAAATAAATTAACTTGACGTATTTCACTGACAGTGATTGTTATAGTAAGTAGGCAACATAAAAAAGTATTTTACCTACGCGAACGCGGTAAAATATCAATCTAAAGAAATACCTATTCTTTACATATATATTTAAAACGTTAGATGAACACTAACTAAGTCTTTACATAATGTAAAGACTTCGAAGGTGGTAAGTTTGTCGAGTGATGGGCTTGCCAATTTAGTTACTAACTGAAATTTTTACCAATAAATTTAAAACAATTACCATTGTAATGTTTATGGTAATAAATATTTAAAAAAAATATTTTTTATAATTTCTTTTCTGAAATTTAAATCCTTTCGAAATGCAATTTTTACAGAATTTATATAGAGTAATCTGCAATGTTACATATTCTAATCTATAAACTATACTACAGTAAAGTTTCATCAAAATTCGTTTAGTATTTTTTGTATGTAAAAGTAACAATCATTGCATCCTCGCAAACTTCCACATTTATAATATTGATAGGATAGCAGGAATAGTAGGATGTTACAAAATTAAGGATGTGGGTTCTTTTATTACCAACGTTTATTCACAAGTTAGGAATAATGGGGTGTTTTCTATTTTATTTTAAAAATAATTTATTCTTTTGTAATGACGTAAATTTATTTTATTGAAAAAACTCATGTTGAAAGATAAGATGAATTGAAAGATTTAATATAAAAAATAAAAAAAACACTCAATTATTCCGATTTTTTTTTTTATGTCAGGTCGGCAGACAGGCTGACGGTCCACTTGATGGTAGGTGGCTACCGTCGCCTATAACACAAGCAACGCCAAAGCTGCTGCAAACTGCAGTAGGATTAAGGATAGGGGATTAGGAGTGGATAGGGAAATGGGCCCTGGCATCCCTCACTCACTCACCGAAACACAACAGCACACGTGCTGTTATTTCACGGTGGTCTTCTGTAAGGGGGTGGTTACGCAATTGTGGATAATTATTAATTCTTATTTATTAATTGTGAATAGTGTTCATAATAAAATATGTTGGTATGCAAAGAGACCAAGATCGATATACTTTAATGAAAAGAGACAGAAAACTCCGTCGTAACAAGGTCTTCTTTGTCAATTTTATGTTTTACGTCTTATTTGTTTAAAACATCTGCTGTTTATCAAGTGGTAGACATAAAAAACTTTTTAAGGGGGTTGTTGGGATGGTTTGTAACGTGTACAGTTGGCGACGTTATATTCATAATTTAAGGCACTCATTACACCAGTGAGTAAACCTTTACTTTACTTAAGTAAGTGTAAAATAATAAATAATATCAAAAACATAACTATTACCATTTGCATGCAAGGAACACTATTCGTATGTTGGGCATATGCTACTAAGACTAAAACCTCAAATATAAATTATAGTACCCGGCAAAAACTTCTTGGCCATCCCGTGAGGTGGTGGGGGAAAGTTTGCGCATGGTACACTGAAGTTGTTTCATTGAAAAACGCTATTTTTTTATTACTGGGTTTATATTGATTGAGCTAAAATAACGTTTTAGTTGGTGGTATAGAGAGAAAAGAGATCACGAGAGACAAAGAGACCTATTTTTCGTTTCTGCGCATTCAAGGTCGTTTGTCCAAGAAGTTTGTCGGCTACTATATTTGAAGGGTTGTCAAATTCACATTTTTATAAATAAATCGCATTTCTATTATTTCTAATAGAATTATTATTATTCTATTATTATTATTATTCTATTATTATTATTCTATTATTAATAATAGAATTCTATTATTGACTCTGGTCTGGATTTGAAAAGTAGTGGTAGGGCACACTGCGTTTCGCAGTCATTTGGGCAGCCCGCCTGGCGGCAGTAACCACCTCCTTACAGAATACCTCCGTGAAATAACAGCATATACGTGCTGTTGTGTTTCGGTGAGTGAGTAAGGGATGCCAGAGCCCATTTCCTTATCCCCCTCCTAATCCCTTATCCAATCCTACTGTAGTCGGCAGCACACTTGCAGCAGCTTTAGGCGTTGTTTGTGTTATAGGCGACGGTAGCCACCTACCATCAAGTGGACCGTCAGCCTGTCTGTTGACCTTAACATAAAAAATAAATTAAAAAAAATTGTATTTTTTTTATGTAAATTCCACTTAGTGACAGGTCCCAACCGTCAGCTATGTGCAATGCTGATCCTGAGAAAGAATAAAAAGGTGATAAGGGAATCGGCAACAAAACGAGCATCACAACAATCAATCAAAAGCTGTTATTTAACGGAGGTCTTATGTAATAGGGTGATTACTGTCACCTCACTAGCTTACACTTGACTAACGTATGTAATATTATGTTGGGCTGCAGTTAAACGCCCGCGTAGTAGCCTCTTACTTGTGTTCATTCGCAGCAAATTTAAACTCTACTGTGTAAGCAACAACATTCAAATTCTTCGCAATCACTCAACCGCGCGGTGTCAAAGCGATTAAATATTCCGTAGAAGAAAAATCAACTTTACACTGTTGCGACAAAGCTTATTTTTCCATAACAACAGAACGCCGCGCGACGGTCGCGCGGTTGGCGCGTGTCATATAAACGCGCCCTTAGTCTTGCCACGAAACCTTAAAATGAAGAGGATAGAGAAATACTTTTACTTTTTCTAAAACATACTTTTTTATATTTTTTTATTTACTTTTTATACTTAGAGAAGTAAATTAGCCTTGTAAAATTTGTTAAATATGAAGCCAACTGTACCAATTTTTAAAATAGAATAGTGACTGCCGCATTAAACTAGCAGAGTAAATTACTAATTGGTTTAGTCAATTTTATTTTTTGTAACATACACATTTTTAACATTGTATACCTACCTATTTTTATATTTTTATTTCTAAACTGATCTGTAGTCGCGATTTCGTTCAAGTATTTTTTAAGTTAGAGCCTATATGTTATTCTGGTCTGGTCTATATTCTAGACTTTGTAATTAGCATATTATTATTATAGTAATTTCATTCAATTTATTTTAATTTTTTATATACATATTGATATGGATTCCTTATCAATATTACACAATTAAAATTTATATTATAAATATATCTAAATTAGGGAATGCAATCTCGGGAGATTTTGGCGAAGCCGAGATCTCGTTATTTACGAGATCGCGCGAGATTGATGAATTTTTCTTCTTTTTTTTACAAATTGTCACAATAATTGGATTTTTGTTAAAGAGATAATAAGTTTGAGTTTAATTTGTAACAAATAATCAGTCTTCTTTTTTAGTTATTTAAGAAAATAAAGATTAATTATCAAAATTTTGGAAACAGCTTCCCAAAAAGCATAAAGTATTTAAAGTGTCGTCTGACAGCAGTAACCAGCTGTAGAGAACGCTCTTTCAGCTTCTACACTGGTAGGGACTACAGAGCGCAAACAATTTTATTATTGTCTTTACTCCTGTGCAATCTCGTTAATCTCGCGAGATCTCGTCTTAATTTTGGCCGAGATTAATCTCGGTAAATATGGCCGAGATCTCGCGAGATCTCATTCTCGATCACTCCTAATATCCAAAATAATGAATATCTTTAGGCAATTAATTTGCTTAATCTATTTATGAACAAGAATGAATCTTTAAATGATTGCTAAGCGCAAAATTCCAGAACGGCTGGACCAATTCGCCAATTTTTTTTTTTTTAATTTAATTATTCGCCGAAATATTTCCGTGAATTTATTCCAAGTTTTCTATGAAGAGAAAAATTGGAAAAAAAATTCCCTGCGAGGCCTAGGGGGTCTAGAGGGTCGCTAGTTATTAGTTATCGCTAGGTGACGTCGTCTCGGATTCTTGACTTTGTCATATAATTCTTTTCCGTATACACGTGGATATAAAAAAGTTAAATATTTTTTTCTCTTGCCCACGAGCGTGAAAACGCCCATACCTTATGAATGCGTGACAAAACAAAGGAATACATAATTCCACCAGAGTTTTATTTTTGGTGGCCATTACTGGAATGTCTCGGAGGCGGAGTATCAGAAATTCCGTATACACGCTTAATCTAATTAAATAAAATAAGAATATCGTCGCTGGATGCGCGGGCGCCGAGCGTCGCTGACAAGCTTTTGTCCTCGATACAAGTTTAAAAGAGAAACAGTAGGGTAACTATACAAAATTATTTCAACTTTTTTATGGCTGCTGGAAGAAAACTTTGTTTTACTCTCGAGCACTTTACCCACCTTAAGGGTTTCCATTATTTTATTAGTCCATTAAAACAGGTTACATAAAATATTGACCCTTGTGAGTAAGCTACTCCAGGGTGGAAATGTATTTGCGATATAAGCCCCGCAAAATGCTAATGCGCCCGGCCACCATTTTGATGACGTAATCTCGTGACACACTTGGTTTCTGCACATTAGCGATTTGCGGGGATTATTGACAGGGTATTTTGGCAGGACAATTTTATTGTATACTGTCAACAGAAAGCGAATATACAAAGTTAGGTAAGCAAAGAAATAAAGAGAATATTCATTGATATTTATTTCATAATTTCTTCTTTCTTCTCGTACTTTTTAAAATATCTTCTCGATATTTTTCGGTATAATAGTTGTGAAAACATTTTTTTAATATTTGATTTCACAATATAAAGTTAATTCAAATGGTAAATAATTATTAACAAGTTTTCACTATTAAATATATCATTGAATTTAAGTTTATATTTTATTTGTCGTTTCCCTTCTGTATTAAATCTATTCTGCTTTTGTCGCACGCGCAAGCGATTTTCAGCCGCCATGTTGCATGTTGCGCGCGCAATAAATTGCGACCGCTTATGAGCTTAAGGATAAGCCCTAGTACATACACATTGAGTAATTTTACTGAAAAACTTCTTCAATTTAATTTAGTAAAAGTCTTATAAAAACGAGTAGAAATTGTAGTTTTTTTTTGTTACGGTTGGCCATAGAGCCTTCTCGAAGGAACGCGAGTTGGCGTTAGGGGCATGGAACATTCGGGGAGATGAGGTAATGTTTAGTAATACATGGTGACCACTCCCCTTTAAACAAGTACAAAAGGAATGTGGTCTTTACGGTTACGACATAGGGTTAATATTCCAGGAACCGAAGCAAAATTCTAGAACCGATCGAATAATCGAAGCTCTATGTTTACTTGTTTAAAAGTTCGAGTACTTTCTACAAATATCCAGACTGTCTTCGCACGAATATAAAAACGGGCATGGGCGCTTGAGGAGCAGTGTGCTACGGTACGCGATAAGAATGCAACAGTCGAGAGTTTTTGCAAAGACATCTGCGATAGTAAGTTAGAGACACATTGAATTAGCGACGACATTGGCGAGTTTAATGGTTTACCTTTGTGATATTCGGAATAAATCTTAGTCCGCAGAAATAAATCGACTCCTTTCACCCCGCACGTAACAGTAAATTAAAAAGTAAATTAAATTATCTTTTAAAGATTTATATTGACATTCTGTATTATTCTATAATTTTTTTTTGTAAAACATAAGTTGGGAAATAAAAACGATGTTAAAATATAAGAATATTTTGAATTGATTTTTATCTTTCTTGGTTTGTTGTGACAAAAGCGCAATATATTTTGCTTTCAATGTACTGTGGATTGCTCCTAGTGTAAAGATTCCTGCGGGTTAAAGGAAATTTCTATATAGAATTTTGACTCTAAATAAACGTAACCCCTCTACATAACAGTGCATGTGTAGTTGTACCTTGGTGCTAGACTGTACCCCATTGCCTCGGCCCATCAGCGTTGCTCCGCTCCTGGTGATGCACTCTAACTTATATAACCTCAAGTTAATTGCTGCCTGTCTATTGTCCTTTAGCATAGAAAATAGTTTTGAATTAAAATACTCACCAGTGCGTACAAGCCTTTGTAAGACTCTGTTGACCACACGTGAACGCAAGTGGGCGGGACATGTATTTATTTGCAATTTCTTTAATGTAGGTTCACAATTAACTTTTGTGTTCAGTACGCCATGACTCATGGCGGGATTCGTTTTATTTATGCGTAATTCATTTGACCAATGAACGTTGCAATTTTAATTAATTTCGCACGGTGCCTGACTTTGAGGTAATGTGCCCTTTATCTTGTTACGAATATAATGTCGCGTGGCGATTTTTTGTACCTATACACTCCATAACAAATTGATAGGTTTGAGTAGGTGATCCTAATAACTAAGTAATAACTTCGGGCTGCATTATGTATAGACTAATTTATTTATTTATTAGCAGCTTAGCACACTTAACGTTTATTAAAGATGTGAAATATTTTTTATTTCATTTATTTTATTTTTATTTATTATTTATTTATTTATTATTAGGTACAAGGTACAAATTTACATTTGTATGGGCACTCCTAGTAAGTATAAAAATTACTTGTATCAGCAGACCCCCCTCAACAAAATTTCAAACAAAATCAAAGAAATGTATGTGTATGTGTATGTGTGTGTGTGTGTGCGTGTGTTTGTGTGTATAGATAAAATATATATAAATATATTATATATTATATGTGTAGATAGATAATATTTAATAGCAATGAAACGTATTCATTGCTATTAATTCATATTACATGACATAGTTTTAGTCGCTATTATAATAAGTACATAGTTCACTAAGTGTTCCCAGCGTTTACCGCAACATATGGCTTTCCAAAATTACCAAAGAAAGCATTCCTTTTTCCAATATTCCTGCAGATATAAATGGGAAAATTTTAAACGTTAAAAATCTGCAAAGAAAAGGAACACTTTTGCATTTTCAGTTACTTACTTTTACAGTCATAACATTAGCACTCCCAAGAGAGCGTAGGAAGGACAAAATATATCCCGGACACGTGCACCTAACAAGGCGAGTTGAAGCCGGCCCTAGTGGAACAATCATGCGCCGCGAAATATGATACTAAATAAGAACTCTCTTTCTCTTTGAATGGTCAAAGAATATTCATGTAGAACGGACATGAAGGGTTTTATCTTGCGTTCTTTTTCATTAAATTCTACTTCTTGCGGTTCCTCTCCAATTAGTAAGGTCGGCTATCAACTGTCCTCTTTGTCTTTTGTTATTCGGAACAGCTCAACTGTGTTATCTATCCCGATCCACTCTCTGATGAGGATCTTCAGCCACTACTTCTTCCTCTCCCAACCTTTCTCTTTTCAGCGATTTTGCTCATCATTACCAGCTATTGTGCATCGGACTTGTCTGATGACGAACTTGATTACTCTTAAACTAGTTAAAAAATTACAACTATACCCACTCGCGCTTAAAATAGATTTAAATATATTTTTATAAAATAATTTAAATTTATATGTGTTCAATATTTCCAATACAATTTTTATACATGTTCAATAAAAATCAAAATAACCGTTAACTGATATCGTAAAAACTGCCGTAAATTTACTTGTATACTAGTCCAAACTCTTTCTTTGTTACATCATTGTCTCATTCTTTAAAAAGATATATATTTTATAATTAGCTGAGCCCTCAACTTTGTACGTGTGGTATAGCGCGTAACTTTTTTGTTTGTAAACCGATTGAAATGACACAAACACTAAATATTATGGGTAGCTTGCTACAATACATCAGTGAAAACCGCATTCAAATCGGTTAAGCCTTTCTGAGATTAGCGTGCATAAACGCACAGAGGAACAGACAAAAATTCTAAAAACTATTTTTTGACCTCAGCATTAATAAAAAGTTCAAATCTAAACTGTTTGTCTAATGACTGAATCTAATTCGCGTTCATGGCGAAACATCTAAAGTATATTCTGAATTTAAGACGTACAAACAAATTGTATAGTTATTGCCGAGTGTCTGGTCTGTCGTTGGAGTTTGCACCTCGGCACATAAAGCTGTCCGGACAGCTATCTTGGCATATTGCTAGCGTGCATTCGCATATGATAACATTCGCGTCGCGTCTTTTGTTTGAATAACATATTTTCGGGATGAATCCGCCTTCTCCAAGATTGTATTAGTCGGTTCCACTTACGAATTCATCGTAACATATTTATACAATCCACGTTTTAAACTACATAATATATTTTTTAGACATTTTTAAGGTGCTTTAAGCACAAGCAACTCCATTGAGATCGCATGTGCGCTGTTAACTTTGATATGATGAAGAAAAAGGGATAATAATTAGATATTGGATAGCCCTGATACAACAGCACACGTGCTGTTATTTCACGGTGGTTTTATATAACTATTTATGTCACACACGTCGTATTGTCATCCTTTCGTCTCTCGGAATGATCGCAAGATATGTACAGTGGTTTCAGCAGTCTTTACGATGGTGAAGCCGTTGACATAGAAGTAACAATCCAAATCGGGGTAAATTATTATAATTATAAATTATTGCTGTGAAGTTTGTAATAACTTTGATTATGATTTTGTAATATAATTATATAACTCATATATAATTTATATATTATTATTATACTCTTATTCGAGTCTAAGTCCCGTATTTTAATTTCATTTTATATATTATACAAGTAGGTACTAAGTTGGAAACAAGTGAGCGCATTCTATTAGAAATTTTATTCTGAAAGTTGAAGTAGTATTAGTTTTGATAAAGTATTTTTAAAGACATTAAATGAAAAGTATGGAAAAGAGATTCGCCGCTGGTTTTTAAATCTATGAAGCTACTATAGTTTTTTTTTTTAATGTAGGTATCGGAAAGCCGCAAAGAAAGCAACGCATTTAAAGATCATAACATCATTTAAAAATAGAATTTAAATCGTGGAACTGCTAGGTAGTGTATGACAATAGGAAAAACTTAGAAAGTAGCAAACGAGTGGAGCGAGAAATGAAATGAAAATAAATGAAAAATATTATAAAAACATTTTCAGGGGTGTTGAATTTGCATTTTAATGGAGAGCCACGCGTTCGTAACAAGTTTGACTAATAGGCGTGAAATGAGGGTGGAGGGGGCTGCCAGCACAGATCGCTCTTACCGTTTTTTGTTTAGACCAGACAATTGCTCGGACAACATCAAAAACTCATCCCGAGAAATCCAATTGGAACTCGAATTCCAATTTTAAAAGTAGTACAGGTTTCTTTATGAGAACTGTAATATATCACTTTGTTGCTTGTCTTGTCGATGTTTTCATTGATATCTAATAATGGGATGGCTCAGCAAAATACCAACTTGCTGCACTCGACTCGGTGGATCGCGGAGCTAGGAGGCTCATTGGCGATGATACACTAATAAGAACTAAGCTGCAGAGCCTGGCACATAGACGCAAAGTTGCCCGTCTGTGTGTATTCTATAAGATGTACTTCGGAGAGTGTGTTCGAGAGCTGCATGAGATCATACCGCCTTCCCCTTTCTTCTACCGGACATGCAGACGTACGGCTGGTTACCATCCTCACCTTGTCGATATCCCTCTAATTCGGACCAAGCGCTTTAAAACATCTTTTGTGATGCGCACTGCTAAGGATTGGAACTCCCTGCCGGCGTCTGTATTTCCGAGCTCATATAACCCAAATCTTTTCAAGGTTCGAGTGAATAGGCATCTTCTGGGTGAGCTCGCTCCATCTTCGGCCTGATCCTTCCTACATGGATAGATGCTGGTCAAGAGCAAACCCATCTATAAAAAAAAAAAAAAAAAAAAAAAAAAAAAAAAAAACAATATCCGGTCCAAAAATGGAACGTCCATCTATTCTAAACAATTGTTGTTATGGCCCCGATTTAGTACGACCACAACCTTAAGTCTTCTGTAAAGAAGTGCTTACTACACCCCATTCAGGCTGCCCAAATACCTGCCCCTACTTGCCAGATTCAGGTCAGAGCCAAATGTGAAAAATTCATTTCCACAGTTGGTCCTGTCGGGAATTGAACTGGAGACCCCTGAGACAGAGCGTTAAACACCTTAACCACTCGACCAAAAAGCTCGTCAAAAGATCGGAGTTGGGTATGAGCACTCGCTCCATATATCGTGCAGCAGCTTCCAAGGTTAATGCGCGATCTTTGGGACCGTCCATCTTCCATCTAACTACAATATGGGCTTCTTCAAGCGAGCAGTAAATAAATTCCTGCAAGGTCGGCAGCGCACATGTACCCCCCTGGTGTTGCTTGGAAACAGCAACACCAGGGTAGCCACTTACCGTCAAGTGGACCGTCAGCCTGTAATAATATAAAAAAAATATAACCATTATGGTAGCCAACTTTCGTCAAGTGACACCTCAAGAAGACGACAAGTGACACTTTAAGAAAGAGATATACTGCTGCCTCGAGATTCAGCAAGAGAAAAAAGGCGAGAAATCAACATATCGCTAGGATTGGTGAGCGGCTAGCTAACTTCCCTCAGGGAGTAGAGCTTTTTGGTCGCTCGCCAAGGCTGCTTAAGGCAACTTCTGTCGATCCTCTCTTCCTCCACTATGGAAGACGTCGCGTGACAATTGTCTCGATGTCTTAGCGAGATAAAATAACTATATAAAACGGGTAACAGACAAACAAAGAAGACAGTGGGTCTTTCTTTGGTATTTTCGATGAGTGGGCTTTTTAACAAACTTTCTAACATCAACTATTTTTATAGCGACGGATTCAAAACAAGGGCGTTCTCTGATTGGCCCACAATGACGTGCCCACCTCTTAGCCAATCGGAGCGATTCCTCAAGAATCAGACAATGCCAGGGAAAATACGCGAACATTAGATTTAAAAATATTAACATAACTAAATATGTTAAAGAAAAAAGTACATACAAAGATGTTTCAAATTATTCCAGTAACTCTCGCAAATATTAAACTGGAATCACTCTTGTCTGGCCCGGAAATCGACGTTGCGACCCCTCGCACCGCACACTTTCAACGCGTCAACGTCGAATCGACTTTAACACAAAATTTTATGCAGTCCTCCTTTTTCTGAGTTTTTTTAGATAGTCTATCATTACATTTAAAGCAATCATGTCTGAGGAATCCACTCATTTTCACTAATGACTTGAAAATATTGATTCTTTCATTTATTAAATTGTGTCAACAAATTCTTTCATTTAATAACTAGAGATAAACCTGTAAAATAATTCATGTAAAATAAACCTGTTTTGGCTGTGCCTTGATAGTCAGTCAGGACCAACAACTTTATAAGTACATATAGATAATAGCAACTATAGTTAACTTATTAAAAAAGCGATAAGGATTAGTTTTGTCATGGCGAATAGGTATGTCAATCTAATGAAACTAAATAATTGTTACTAAAAATCTATGTATAAATTCAATAAAATCGTAAATTAGCCGTGTCTGTAAAGTCGGGGTACGAAAACCTTCGTCAGTTTTCAAATTAATTCCTTTATCAAGTCGTAGACTTTTAGTACCTTTTGAAACTAAAGCACTAAGCAGACAACTGACAGACGTTTGAAATGAAATTTTGGCATAACTGATAATTGTCCTCGTGCAATCAAATATCGACTTTAAGGTGACAAACTTTTTCTTACTCTGACTTACTTATGTTGTACACGTTGTACTTATGTTACCGAGGTAAAAAAAATATTTTTAAGAATTTTTGTCTGTTTGTCTGTGCGTTTGTGCACGCTAATCTCAGAAACGGCTTAACCGATTTGAATGCGGTTTTAACTGATTTATTGTAGCAGGCTTTCCGTAACATTTAGTGTTTTCATTCTAATCGGTTTACAAACTAAAAGTTGCGCGCTATACCGAATACAACGCATATGAAGTTGCCGGCTCAGCTATGTAGTTACTAATAAAATGTCAACCGATTATATCATTAATAGTGATAGGACACAGTGCGTTGCGCAGTTGTAAACTCTTTAGTACAGCCTTTTTCAAAATACTACTGTGAATTTTTTTTTTATGTTATGTCGACAGACAGGCTGACGGTCCACTTGATGGTAGGTGGCTACCGTCGCCTATAACACAAGCAACGCTACAGGTGCTGCAAGTGCGCTGCCGACTACAGTAGGATTAAGGATAAGGGATTAGGAGGGGATAAGGAGATGGGCTCTGGCATCCCTTACTCACTCACCGAAACACAACAGCACGTATATGTTGTTATTTCACGGTGGTCTTCTGTAAGGGGGTGGTCACTGCCGCCAGGCGGGCTGCCCAAATGACTGCGAAACGCAGTGTGCCCTACCACTACTGTGTATGTGTTCTTGTAAGTAAGTAAGAATACAAGACCTATTACCCTATTCGCTTTCTATTCTATTATCCTATCAAGGTCCGAAGCGTGCTTACATCTCCCGTCATGGTTTTGCTATGTTTATAATTATAACCACTTATTACTATCAACTTTCCTTTAAAATAAGGTCTTTTTTGCTATAAAATATAGTACTGACTGTTTACTTCTGCTAATTTTATCAAAAAAAAACCTTTTCGACGTATCTCGACAAGAATGTCATAATTTAGGACAAAAAATGTCCCAAATTATCCTATATTGAATCCGACATAACTCCTGTAAGTCCTGGTTATATTCATCCCTTTGAGGATAAATTCGGCCGTGATTCAACGGTGAATCTAGTAAGAATCGCGCAAAATGAGTCTCGCCCCCTCCTCACTCGTGCAACGGAAGTGCGAACACTCAAACCGGAAATAGGAAAACCCGTCGCCGGATGTGACCGGCACAGGTGTGGATTATTATTTTGCGAGAATGTATGAACGTATGAATTTAAAGGAAAACTGTACATAAAACTGTACATCGAGTAATTTCTATTTCATATAAAAAATTCAACAATTGGCGGAAAGGGGGGAAAAAACAATTGGGATCAAAATTTCAACCATAGGTATCGCAAGATTGTACCTAAGACGAGCCGTCTGAGTTATCAGCACTGTTTAAGCACTAACTTATAGTCGATATAAAAGAGGATTTTTTTCAGTTTAGTACTAAAGTTACTGAAGAAATAAATACCTCTAAGCATTTTTTATGTTTATCAACGATTACAATACAAAATTTTGTATAGTGATTACAAATTAACCTTATACATTTTTTTTTTGTATAAATCATATATTGTCACGCCTTAACTACTCAACTAATAATCACAAAATGATGCATACAGAAAAGGACATGAAAAAAAGTTCTTTTCCCGAGGGATCATCTAAAAATAAAAAATTCAACGCGCGAGAAAAACTAGATATGAACAATAAAGATGGAATAAATGTTTTCACGCCTAGGAAAACTTCGCCTAGGTCGAAGTTGCGGGGAAATATTTTTTGGTCTTTTGTTTATTTAGTTTTTCTATATCTAGGTATGTAAACTTTATCTACTTATATAAACCGTTACATGTGTAATGTAACAGTATAAAAGTAAACGAATCTACAACCAATTCGAAAAACTACGGGGAGCAAACCTTTGTAACTGCTCTTTAATAAACAAACATTAATTAACAATAAATATAATCTCTATATATAAAAACGAATCCCCATTTCCCTTGGTCACGGCATCACGCGTGAACGGGTAGACCGATTTTAATTCGGTTTTCACTAATGGAAAGAGGGATAAACGGTGAATTTTCATATATATAAAAACTGCATCCTGGGCGAAGCCGGGGGCGGAACGCTAGTATATAATAAATATCAATCCCAGATAACATTTTTTTAAATATTTTTAACATTTTTAACATTTTTTTCTCGATAGAGCCAACTTTGGAAAGGAATTTTGCATAATTGGCTCTTGGTCTAGATCCGCCACATAGTGGCAGGGCACACTGCGTCTTGCAGCCATTTGAGCAGTTCGTCTGGCGGAAGTAAACATCTCCTTATAGAAGATCACCATTAAATAACAGCATGTTATGATTCGGTGAAAGAAATATTTATAGAGTTTTAAAGTGACTCAGTAAGGGATTCCAGGATCCTTTACCCTATTCCTCCGTAATCTCTTATCCTTAATCCTATTATGGTCGACAGCACATTTGAAGTACCTATGGCGTTGCTTGGGTGGCTACGATAGTCACCTACCATTAAGAGGACCGTCAGCATGTCTAGCGAACTACATATATATAAGAAAAAAAAACATAAAGAAACACATTTAATTATTTAAGCTATAAGTTGCATATACGTATTAAACTTAAGCTAAAAATACCATAACTAAGCTAGATACTTCCGACTTTATACAAAAAATAATGTATATATGATTTGCGGAAATATGTCAGAATTACCTTTATGTGGGAAAAGTTAGATTTTTTTTTTATTAATTTAATTGATTTACAAAAAACGCTTTATTTACTGTTACGGTTGGCCATATACCCTTCTCAAGGGAACGCGAGTTGGCGTTAGGGGCATAGAACATTCAGGAAGAAGAGGTAATGTTTAGCAACACATAAAGACCACGCCCCTTTAAACAAGTGCAAAAGGAAATTGATTTTTACGTTTACGACATAGGGCTCATATTCCAGGAAACGAAGCACCATTCTGGAACCGATAGTCTAGTACTAGTATATATTCTGTGCCGATAGCAATTAAAAGTTCGAGTACTTTCTACTACTATCCAGACTGTCTTTGCACGAATATAAAAACGGGCATGGGCGTTTGAAGGACAGTGTGCACGATACGGAAGCGACAGTTGAGAGTTTTTGCGAAGACATCTGCGACAGTGAATTAGCGACACTTTGAACGAATTAGCAACGACATTGACGAGTTAACAGTTTAACCGAGAAGCCTTGTGATATTTTGAATAAATCTTGGTCTGCAGGAATAAATCGACTCCTTTCACCCTTACACGGTATTTGTACTCACCCCGCAGCACGTAACATTACTAATGATATTTTTTTGTTGTTTCAGGTATAAAAACGTTACCTTCTCTGCATTTCGTTCTAGTGATCGTCTAATTGTCAAGGTAATTGATGCTTGATAAAAAAAATCAAAATTCTGTCCCATTACTTTTTTATCATCATTAAGTGCAAGTCATCCCGGATTACCGATTCCGAATCCGGATCCCGGATTGCCCCGCTATCTGCGGAATCCTAGTTTTAAGTTTTTTTATGATATAAATATATTGGAAAATAAATTTTAATTTATTTTTGATGTGAAACATCTATAGGCGCAGGTGAAACTGATTGATAGCGTGGCGACGCAGTCCGTGGCGACGCGTCCCCACGCTATACGATGGTATATACATAATTATACAGTCTATGCGTAGTAGTGTGTACGGTGTCGCGTGCCGTGGTGATTGTTGTTGTTGTTGTGATTGTTGGTGGTTGTTGCAACTTGAAATAAATATTTCAATTTTTGTATTCAATAAAAATAAAGTTGGTAGTTCACATCTACCCTGGTAGTTTCACATCTACCAGGCGTCCCGTGACTCATTTTTTTTATAATATTTATTTTATTATTTTTATTTTTATTTATTCGGAAGACTTACAGTTAAACTAAAAATAACAATACATCCAATACTAGTGTCTAAGAGCCATTTAACAATCTTCGCAATTAGTCAACTAAATTAAGCTTCAAAAGCGACTAAGGTATACAAATAATAATAATATGAATAAGAGTAAACGGCGCCACAGTTATAATTAATTATGATTCAAAGATCATAATTAATTATGATTATTATAATAAGTATATATGTATTATATGAAAAATTAAAAGCAAAATAAATATGTGGTTATTTGTAATGTGTTGCTAAGTTATATAAATTGTAACACATCGCAAAAAATTAACTGGAAACTGGTCTTTGTTGATTAATGGTGTAATAATAAATAGAAATAAGTCGTTTATTTGCTCAAAGATAAACTTTTCCTTTCATTTGTCATTGACGAGGTCAAACACGATCCTGTCTCGAGTCTAGTGCGCGAAGCAGGTTTCCGTTACGTAATATTTAATATCTGTAATGAGAACACGGCTTCACTGGTGCACCCATTGTACGCTGTGACATGACACGACCGCATTTAGTAATGGAGCGGATGCATTCTTTCCACAGACTCCGCGCTATTTTTGGTTTTGTGTGGATCTTGTACAATTGTTAACACACTGCGGTTGGATTTTAAAGGAGAACATAAAGTTGATGTTTATTGTTGACGGTTCAGCCCTCTTAAATAGATTAAAATAGTTTGTTAGGGAATAAAACCAGTAGCGAACTCGCTAAACAATACATTGCAAAGTAAACCAAACATCTACATATATTGAAAGAAGATGTTAACGTAGAAATATTTATAAGGAGTTTTAAGAACTTAGTATTCCATGTATGCCTAAAAGTTAGGGCCATAGTTATGAAGCATGTAATGCCATGCTGGTTGAAAAGGAAATGACCTACATAAGTTTAAAAAGCGTCTGTATTCAAAAGCTTGATAAAGATACTCGTATGTAATTTAGAATTGGAGTATTAATTTGTTGGTAGTAGGTGGCTACTGAGAATTCCAAGGACATTTACTACAGCAAATATATAAAGAATGGGCCCTACACACTCGGCTTTGCATTCAGAAACTGAGTAAGCCCATGTGTGTTTGCGTTTCGATGAGTCAATAAGAGATACCAGTATGCCGGACTCTTACCGCCTAGAACCCAATTATTTTCTATAATTGTGACACACTTGAATTTCATAGGTTACAATTGCACACACAATTTCGCGGGTCAATTGATGACCTATATAATAACCAGAATGATGTCCATCACATAATCTCAAAAAAAGTGTATTTATTGCTGTTTCGATTTTATCTAAATATTAGGAGTTCGTTTCGTACTGAAATATTAAAACAGTTTCTTTTTTGTATTTTATTTAATCAAAGTACTTACCCTCGTTACCATGTAATCGGAAGTTCTATATTATATCTTTGCGATAGAACTCTGGCGACCTGGACTCCACAAACTCGGTAAAGACATTTTTCGTGCAAAAAATTTTCCAAGGCGCGAAGACAATGGTAGGCGGATGACGGATGGTAACTGCAGGTCTTGTAGTGTTTCTCTAGCAGTGTGAGCTGCGTTATCAAGGAAGATCGATTGAATAATGGTGAAAATCGATTAACGTTTCAGAACAATGCTGCGAGTTTCGCCATCGTTGTTCTGAGTCTGCACAGTAGACATCTGTTGTAATTGCTTGAAGTGCTTAGTGGCTTTAGTGACTTAAACCATAAAGTGACCACCAAACCGTTACCATCACCTTTCTTGGTAAGCTTCGCTTTATGGCGTTGTCGCGGTCAGCCAATGTGCGATTCCCTAGCTATTATCGTAAAGAATCTACTTTTTGTCACACGTCACAATTGGGTCAAAAATCCCTTCATTCATCCCTTTAACAAGATAAGGACGAAGACGCGTGCCAAAGCTAGTTCGTAATATAGCGTAAAAATCTGCAACTCCTTAGCAAACATCCCCGATTCGCTACAGTAGCGCGGCAGCCCCAGAAACACTCTGAAGGCGTTGTTGTGGGACGCGTAGGGCATTAAACGATTTTTGAGTGTAGTTAACGATTTTATGCGAGATTCATATAATAACGCCCATAAATCGCATCCTTACCGGGTCAGTGTCGCAACAATCAACCAAAAATGTGTTGATAAGGATAGGGGAATGTGCCTTGGAAACCCTTACACACGCATTGAATCAATGCAGCAAAAGAACTGTAATGTTTCTTTAGTTAATAATTTAATTTAATTTAATTTAATTTAATTTAATAAATTTAATTTAATTTTAATTTATTTAATAATTTATTTATTTCAGTATAATTTTACAATTAATTACAAGCTTAATTACACATTTTATTAGTGGATGCAAATTTTAACAATGAATAATTAATTGTTCTCTAACTTCCGAACTAGGTTGGACTATAGCAAATTATAATAATTACAAAAAGTACATAAAAAATACATAAAAAAGTTGCCTGACAGCTAGAAGTTTTACAACATTGTACAATTCGCTAGTAGGGAATCTGATGGGTTTGCGAAGCATACCCCTTTAAAACAGCCCTCTGAGCTCTCTCCAACTTCAGAGTTATATATAGTTATAGCAAATGTATTAAAATGGGATTCTCAAAGTAGCATATTGGTAACTATAGAATGGGTAATCGTTATTGAATTAAAAGAAGAAATTAGTAGTAATTTCCGCGATGACATTACACGAAGTGACCGCAGGAAGCGTGGATCAGAGGAGTTACAAGTCATCGTGCAGTGTGTAAGGATACAACTGTACGGTGTAGTGAATACAATAGTGCGGGGTGAATCAGTTCACAATGAGGATAATTGCAAGTAATGGTGGGGTAGTAGTGTCTATTAAGTTTTGTTAATAAAATGTATGTGGAACAAAGTAATGCTTGTGGTTCATCTAATAGTTGATGATGAACATTGCCTAGAACAGTAAATAAAAGCCTTTGTGCTACCAAATATGATAGGTATAAAGATATTTGAAATCCCTTGTTTCTCGCACCAAAATAAAACAGCACACTGCTTTTTTCATGGATTCTACTGCTAGGCGAATTTGCTATCATTTGGTTTTACATTTTAGACAGTACTTTTATAATCATACACTTTCTTATTCACTAATATTTTCAATATGTGCATAATTCTTTCAATATTTGCTTAAAGTATGTCTCCATTGATTTCATTTTTTATATCAAAAACCTCATTTTATTTTAAATAAATATATAATTAACCAGGTTAATTTTAAATATTACCTGGTTAATTATATATTTAAGCTCGAATTTGAGAATTGTTTAATTGTATATAAAAATAGAATATAAGTACATTTCATATTGTATCAACAGCAAGTACTTTAAAAAAAAGTTATCCACTTAAATTCAAACGTGAATAATTATTAAGATCACAGCAGTGATGATAATGACTACTATTAGATGGCGACTGGGATACATGATTTTCAAAATATAAATTATACAGAATAAAATATAAATCATACAGAATAAAATATAAATTATACAGAATAAAATATAAATCATACAGAATAAAATATAAATTATACGTATAAAACACAAATTATAAAGAATGCGAAATCTATTGACAAACGTATATTACATCGATCTGAAAAAATGTTAGTCTGTCTGACAGTGTTTAATAAATAAACAGAGGTCATCGTTTCAAAAATAGAATTTTTATCAATCTAGCAATATTTCTATTTATTTTTGGCGTTTATAAACCTAATGCAGTGTCAGTAAAAGTGGCACAAAGTTGGTTTAAGCGTTTTCAATCCGGGAATTTTGATGTGAAGATGCACCTCGCTCTGGTCGCCCTGTTACGGATAAAATGAACGCCATTTTTGAAAAAATGGAGCAAAATCGGCATATCAATAGTTACGACATAGCTAAAAAACTGGAAATTGGTCACAAAACAGTTTTGGCCCATTTGAAAAAAGCTGGGTACACGAAAAAGCTCGATATCTGTGTGCCACACGAGCTCACTGAAAGAAACCTCATGAATCGTGTACTCATTTGCGATTCTTTATTGAGACGTAATGAAACCGAACCGTTTTTGAAGAGATTGATAACGGGTGATGAAAAGTGGATCATGTACGATCATGTATGACGTGGGAAAAAGGTAGTGGTCAAATGTCGGTCAGACTTCACAATCTGTGCCAAAACCCGGGTTAACTCGCAATAAGGCGATACTGTGGCATGGTGGGTTTGAAAGGGCATTTTTCATTATGAGCTTTTATCGCCGGGCAGAACCAACGATTCGGGTTTCTACTGCCAACAACTGATACGAGAAAGTTTAAAGCAAGAAGTTAAAAGAAAGCGGCACAACGCTTCATCACGCTTCATCTTCCATCACAACGCTAGACAACACACAATTTAGCCACTCAAATACTAAGAGAGTTTGACTGGGAGGTGTTAATGCATCCGCCATATAACCTTTTTTTTTTTTTTTTTTGTCGAGGAGAAATCCATTTACGGATTCCCTACCGCTGGCTAGACGGTAGGGATATGTGGGACTCACCCAGTCAAGGGACTGGGTCCTACACCACTAAAACTCCCCGGTGCCTCCTTGCCCTTTGAGCGGGGTGGACCGGGTTCTGCCTAGGCAACAACTCCGATCCACCCCAGGGCAGCCTAGTCATTGCTGACTAGGCTTACTCCAATGGGGGATTGCCCGGAGACACCCAGGCAATCCCCAGACGGGGGGGACCTTGTGCAGGCACACATAGCTCGCCAGCCATGTGTGCAGGTCCCCTAGGGCATTTGAAGACGAGCTTGGTATGCCCGCCTTCTCCTGCCCAGCCGCCTGCGTCTGAGGGAAGCGAGACCCGCCGCTTCCTCTCGCTCCCTCTCGGCTGCCTCCTTCTGTGACATGACATCACCACAGAAGGAGGCGACCGCTTTCCAGGTGGTCACATTCCCAATCATGGCTCCTACCATGATTGACAATGTGACCTCTCCACCTCCCAGCGCCGCCCTCAATTCCCGACGCTGGGATCTCCAAACCGAGCACTCCTGAAGTGTGTGCTCGGCCGTGTCGTCTGGATCACCGCAGTGGTGACACTGCGGCGACTCCTCCCTTTTTATCTTGTGCAGATAATGACCGAAGCACCCGTGTCCGGTCATTACCTGCACCATATGGAAGGTGAGGTCACCTCGTCGGCGCCTCACCCATTCCTCCAACACCGGACGAACCGCGAGGATCGTCCGGTGGCCGGCGGTAGGCACACGCAGATCCTCACTCCATTTTTGCAAGGCCCACTCCTGCGCCTCAGCGCGTACCCGTCGCACTTCCTCGGCGACGGGTCTCTCTCCTTGGGACCTTGCGGCGACCCGATGCCGATGCACCTGGGACAGAACCAGGGCATCGACATCCCACGGGAGCGTGCCTGCTAGCACGCAGGCGGCCCCGTGGCTGACAGTGCGATACGCCCGCACTGCCCGGATCGCCATGACCCTTTGCGGCCTCCGCAAAAGGGCCCGGGTGCTTGGAGTGAGGGACTCCGCCCACACCGGGGCTCCATAGAGTGCCATCGACCTTACCACCTCGTGGTAAAGTCGACGACACGCCGAATTCGGTCCTCCCAGGTTTGGGAGGAGTCGTCCGAGTGCGGCTGCGGCTTTCGTCAGCCGTGGAGCCAGGAGCTTGAAATGCTCCTCGAAACTCCAGCGGGGGTCCAGTGTTAGGCCGAGATACTTAATGTGCATCCCGACCGAGATCCAGACCCCCTCCACTCGGACTCGGAGCCCCGGAGGGATCCTGCGGCGTGGGGGATGGAAACCCATGGCCCTAGTTTTGTCTAGGGCCACCTCCAATCCTAGCAGGCGGATGCGCCGGACCACCAATGAGGTAGTCCGCCATATAACCCTGACTTTGCACCTTCAGATTCCCACCTTTTTCGGTCTCTTCAGAATTCTTTAGACAGTGTCAGGTTAATCGAGAGAGGACTGCCAGAGCTACCATGTCGCGTTTTTTTTATCAGAAGTCCCTAAATTTCTACAGCAACGGGATCATGTTACTACCTACAAGATGGCAAAAAGTCATCGAACAAACTGGCACATATATACAGTGATTAAATTTGAATGAACTTTGAAAAAAGTCTTGAATTTTCTTATAAAGTTTTTCCCCAACCTTTTATAATAAAGTTATGATTTTATCAGTGATAATAGCTGAGCCTACTAAAAATGTCAATATTAACGAACCGTCCCCAACTGCCCAAGGATATCTTATTTTTAGTATTTTTCCAATTTTTCTGTTCATAAAAACATTCATATAATTGAACTGGCTGATACCCGCGACTTCATCCGGGTTGAAAAATGAAAAAAAAAAACACAATAAGCCTGACATTTTTATCACTGTGACTGTCCAATTTATTATATTTTTGGACCATCCCTCAGGAACCTAAAATTTTTTCAGGATAAAAAGTATCATATATGTTCGTGTTCCAGATTTCATGCAAATTTCAGGTAAAATAGTAACGTGATAATTATTTTTCTGGCTTTATCTTCTCTTATTCTTCTTTGGATAATATAATATTTGTGTATGTACTCTTTGTACTCAAAGAAGATAAACTGGATTATTTACAAATGGCTTTAAACAGTATAAAATTAAATCAAATCTCTTCCTACAATTAAATACAACCGGGAACTGCAATTTACAGCGTATTCAACATTTTGCAAGCGGCCTCTAATGCAACTGTAGATCCTGGGATCTATAGATCGGATCTCTAAGCAGCCGACTGCAGTCTAGTGGCCATATACAGAGCCGATAACCTTAATCGGTCTCCCAAGCAGCCTGAATTGCAATACTACAGAGGCGACGTCAGGTATAGAAGTAGGGACAGTAAAAAAGATTACTTAAATAATTATTATTTAATAAAGTTATGTATTAAACGTTCATTTAATCGCAATCCTAATAATATTTTAAATGCGAAAGTTTGTTTGTTTGGATGTTTGTTACTCAATCGCGCAAAATGGTTTTTTGTTATATTATCCTGGATATCTGCCCACAATCAAGCGGAAAAAATATTAAAGATAAGTAAATAAATGTAAGAATTTTTTTATTGGCGAAAGGATGATATAAAATTCAACGATGAGCCCTCAGTCCACTCAGATATGTTTATATACATTTATTGAAAAACAAAATGTTTGTAAAATCTTCTAAGAAAGAGACCTCATGGCTTTTGAAAGATTGTGAAGATGATTTAATCTAAGTCATACGAATGCAATATGAATCTAGAATTCAAGTTTGACCATAGCATATTTCTTGTTATTCCTATGTTTTCTATGTTATTTCCGAAATTAACTAATAGAGGCGTCGTGTAACAACGTGACTTATTAGTTTCAAAAGAAAAGTTTCGAACAATTAATTATCATTTTAATACCATAAATATGTAAATACAAGCGGTAAACGTTGCGAATTTCATATAATACTTCATATTACAACGTCTCTATATAAATGCCAATACATATTTCTGCCATAGAGGCAGTGAAAATATCACAATAAATTACCCAACAAATACTGATTGGTAAGGAGATTAAATAGTAAATGAACGTTCATGCAAAACGCAACCACAAAACGGCCTCAATTGCAATTAAATTTATTTCACATTTTATTACACTCACATTTCGTTTAGTTTTTTATTACCGATGTGTATAATTACTCAGTAATTCCTTACTTAGAGATGTAGAAGTTTATATAGTGTAATCTGTGTTCTATTGGCCTAATTGAAACGCAGTCAAAAAAAGTGTAACACGAGTTTAATAAAATATTTAAAATAATATGTTTTTTTTTATGTATACAGAAGTAGTGAAAGTTTAACTATTTAATAAGCGTGAGTAAATTATCATCGGAAGAGGCTACGACGCTTGAAGATCATCATGGAGAGTTAAATCTAGAGTTAATCTTAGAAATCTATTATAATTTTACATTAAAAAAATTACTAAGTTGGGGTCTAATATCGATGTTGTAACCGTGCAATTTGCTTAATAATCAATATTTTAAATAGCTAATTCTTAAGATAAATTTTAAGATCCACTATCTGAAGGCTCATCAAAAGAAAAATTTGAATTATACTTTATTTAATTTTTAAATAGATATTTCCGAGATTTGCAAGTAGCGACTCCCCCTCAGCAGTCCCGTCAATTCAGTACAAGACGAGTTTTGCGGCTGGAATCGCCTTAATAGAAATTTTCGTAATAATTTGACTTTCTTTGGACATAGAACATTTTATGGGCTTCTAAATAATCAGTTTTAAAACAATATAGATATTAAAATTTTAAATAGGGACTGTGATTTTGTTTTTAAACGTTTTTGCTGACTGTACAACGTCAATAAGGCGTTTGCGCTCTGCAATATCTGGTGTGGTGACTTACGTGTATGCAGATGTGGCGATGACACACCATATTATAACTATAAAATTTGTTTTACTTACGTGATAATATTTTGGATTTTGTTAAGAACTTTCCTCGGAGTTTCTATAAAGAAATATGATCTGATTGTCTATAAAGTGAATTGGATCGTGTAATAAGAGGAAATCTGTTTAACCGAGAATAAAAATATGTGACATCTAAAAGTCTATATCACATTAGTTCGCTTTATTTAAACTTACTAATAATTTTGTTCTTCCAATATTGACGATTAGCAAGATGCAAGTTGGCAAGGCTGCACTTTTTTCTCTTTCTTATTGTACAAAATACGAGACAATTTCCCTAAATACCTAAAAATTTTACTTAAATATAAGTACTAATATCATTTGTATGTCTTGTTTAATTCATTTTGTTTTGTTACAACTATATAATGGTATTATTTTCTTCAAAAACTGCCTTGAAAATACTGGAAACCACAAGAAGATACAAGATAGGTACCTTATATGAAAGAGATCGCCGAAAGAGTCTTTAATAATGGAAACAATCGGTTGTTTTGCTTTACAAATAGCCTTCGTACACGTCGCTTGCCAACCCATATAGAGCCAAATAGCACTGAATGGCTTGTCAATATCACATGTTATCCTGGTATCCGCATAACTTGGGTTAAGTTAACTTTTAACTTTTAAATTTTTCGTAAGTATTTTGGGTTCATAAAATTTCCTGCCAATTCTAAATTTTGATATCATAAATAAGTGAAAATAGGCTGTTTTCAATTCATTCTTTATGCTCTACGGCTACGGAAACCAGTCAATTAATGTCTATATATTACAAAGCGCCCTATAAACTAGAATTATTAAAATAATTTTTTGTTGCACAGTATTTGTGTGATACTATTATTTACTTCAAATTTATGATATCAAAAATTAGCCAATTCTAATTTTTGATATCATAAATAAGTGAAAATAGGCTGTTTTCAATTCATTCTTTATGCTCTACGGCTACGGAAACCAGTCAATTAATGTCTATATATTACAAAGCGCCCTATAAACTAGAATTATTAAAATAATTTTTTGTTGCACAGTATTTGTGTGATACTATTATTTACTTCAAATTTATGATATCAAAAATTAGCCAATTCTAATTTTTGATATCATAAATAAGTGAAAATAGGCTGTTTTCAATTCATTCTTTATGCTCTACGGCTACGGAAACCAGTCAATTAATGTCTATATATTACAAAGCGCCCTATAAACTAGAATTATTAAAATAATTTTTTGTTGCACAGTATTTGTGTGATACTATTATTTACTTCAAATTTATGATATCAAAAATTAGCCAATTCTAATTTTTGATATCATAAATAAGTGAAAATAGGCTGTTTTCAATTCATTCTTTATGCTCTACGGCTACGGAAACCAGTCAATTAATGTCTATATATTACAAAGCGCCCTATAAACTTGAATTATTCAAATAATTTTTTGTTGCACAGTATTTGTGTGATACTATTATTTACTTCAAATTTATGATATCAAAAATTAGCCAATTCTAATTTTTGATATCATAAATAAGTGAAAATGGGCTGTTTTCAATTCATTCTTTATGCTCTATGGCTATACGGAAACCAGTCAATTAATGTCTATATATTAAAAAGTGCCCTATAAACTTGAATTATTCAAATAATTTTTGTTGCACAGTATTTGTGTGATACTATCTATTATTTACTTCAAATTTATGATATCAAAAATTAGCCAATTCTAATTTTTGATATCATAAATAAGTGAAAATGGGCTGTTTTCAATTCATTCTTTATGCTCTATGGCTATACGGAAACCAGTCAATTAATGTCTATATATTAAAAAGTGCCCTATAAACTTGAATTATTCAAATAATTTTTGTTGCACAGTATTTGTGTGATACTATCTATTATTTACTTCAAATTTATGATATCAAAAATTAGCCAATTCTAATTTTTGATATCATAAATAAGTGAAAATGGGCTGTTTTCAATTCATTCTTTATGCTCTATGGCTATACGGAAACCAGTCAATTAATGTCTATATATTAAAAAGTGCCCTATAAACTTGAATTATTCAAATAATTTTTGTTGCACAGTATTTGTGTGATACTATCTATTATTTACTTCAAATTTATGATATCAAAAATTAGCCAATTCTAATTTTTGATATCATAAATAAGTGAAAATGGGCTGTTTTCAATTCATTCTTTATGCTCTATGGCTATACGGAAACCAGTCAATTAATGTCTATATATTAAAAAGTGCCCTATAAACTTGAATTATTCAAATAATTTTTGTTGCACAGTATTTGTGTGATACTATCTATTATTTACTTCAAATTTATGATATCAAAAATTAGCCAATTCTAATTTTTGATATCATAAATAAGTGAAAATGGGCTGTTTTCAATTCATTCTTTATGCTCTATGGCTATACGGAAACCAGTCAATTAATGTCTATATATTAAAAAGTGCCCTATAAACTTGAATTATTCAAATAATTTTTGTTGCACAGTATTTGTGTGATACTATCTATTATTTACTTCAAATTTATGATATCAAAAATTAGCCAATTCTAATTTTTGATATCATAAATAAGTGAAAATGGGCTGTTTTCAATTCATTCTTTATGCTCTATGGCTATACGGAAACCAGTCAATTAATGTCTATATATTAAAAAGTGCCCTATAAACTTGAATTATTCAAATAATTTTTGTTGCACAGTATTTGTGTGATACTATCTATTATTTACTTCAAATTTATGATATCAAAAATTAGCCAATTCTAATTTTTGATATCATAAATAAGTGAAAATGGGCTGTTTTCAATTCATTCTTTATGCTCTATGGCTATACGGAAACCAGTCAATTAATGTCTATATATTAAAAAGTGCCCTATAAACTTGAATTATTCAAATAATTTTTGTTGCACAGTATTTGTGTGATACTATCTATTATTTACTTCAAATTTATGATATCAAAAATTAGCCAATTCTAATTTTTGATATCATAAATAAGTGAAAATGGGCTGTTTTCAATTCATTCTTTATGCTCTATGGCTATACGGAAACCAGTCAATTAATGTCTATATATTAAAAAGTGCCCTATAAACTTGAATTATTCAAATAATTTTTGTTGCACAGTATTTGTGTGATACTATCTATTATTTACTTCAAATTTATGATATCAAAAATTAGCCAATTCTAATTTTTGATATCATAAATAAGTGAAAATGGGCTGTTTTCAATTCATTCTTTATGCTCTATGGCTATACGGAAACCAGTCAATTAATGTCTATATATTAAAAAGTGCCCTATAAACTTGAATTATTCAAATAATTTTTGTTGCACAGTATTTGTGTGATACTATCTATTATTTACTTCAAATTTATGATATCAAAAATTAGCCAATTCTAATTTTTGATATCATAAATAAGTGAAAATGGGCTGTTTTCAATTCATTCTTTATGCTCTATGGCTATACGGAAACCAGTCAATTAATGTCTATATATTAAAAAGTGCCCTATAAACTTGAATTATTCAAATAATTTTTGTTGCACAGTATTTGTGTGATACTATCTATTATTTACTTCAAATTTATGATATCAAAAATTAGCCAATTCTAATTTTTGATATCATAAATAAGTGAAAATGGGCTGTTTTCAATTCATTCTTTATGCTCTATGGCTATACGGAAACCAGTCAATTAATGTCTATATATTAAAAAGTGCCCTATAAACTTGAATTATTCAAATAATTTTTGTTGCACAGTATTTGTGTGATACTATCTATTATTTACTTCAAATTTATGATATCAAAAATTAGCCAATTCTAATTTTTGATATCATAAATAAGTGAAAATGGGCTGTTTTCAATTCATTCTTTATGCTCTATGGCTATACGGAAACCAGTCAATTAATGTCTATATATTAAAAAGTGCCCTATAAACTTGAATTATTCAAATAATTTTTGTTGCACAGTATTTGTGTGATACTATCTATTATTTACTTCAAATTTATGATATCAAAAATTAGCCAATTCTAATTTTTGATATCATAAATAAGTGAAAATGGGCTGTTTTCAATTCATTCTTTATGCTCTATGGCTACGGAAACCAGTCAATTAATGTCTATATATTACAAAGCGCCCTATAAACTTGTATTTGCACAGTATTTGTGTGATACTATTATTTACTTCAAATTTAAGTCTGAGCTGAATTCTTGATTTCAATTAAGTTTCTGTAAATAAATACCGATTTAATTATTATACTATCTCTTAATTAAATGTATATCCAAATATCAATCTTCTAACTAAGTACGTTAAGTTCAAAGTGAAGTAATAATTAAATAGTTTTCTTCAATGCAAAGACTGTTTAGGAGGCAATCTGATCGCTTTATTACAAACGTTCTGTTGGCGAGATGGTCGTTTTTATTTTAAAAATAAACTTGACTTTGGTGTGGTCTACAAGTTGCAATTGGATATACGTATCTCGATAGTTTAAAATATATACAAATATAATTGACGAGACCGTTGGATGAGTGGTTAACGCTATGTTCTAGGGTTCCCGGGTTCGATTCCCGGCAGGATCAACTTTGAAAAATGAACTTTTTTTTGGCTCTGTTCTGGAACTGAAAAATAGTGGCAGGGCACACTGCGTTTCGCAGTCATTTGGGCAACTCGTCTGGCGGCAGTAACCACCCCCTTACAGAAGACCACCGTTAAATAACTGCACGTGTGCTGTTGTGTTTCGGTGAGTGAGTAAGGGATGCCAAAGCCCATTTCCCCATCCCCTCCTAATTAATCCCTTATCCTTAATCCTATTGCAGTCGACAGCGCACTTGCAGCAGCTTTGGCGTTGCTTGTGTTATAGGCGACGGTAGCCACCTACCATCAAGTGGACCATCAGCCTGTCTTCTGATCTTAACAAAAAAAAAACATTATTATTGACCTTTATATTTTAGACTTTCGTGTTATATTGAAGTATATGTTAAATCCACATCAGTCTATCGTTAATGCTTTTTCTACTGTTATTGTGTAGCTAATTCTTATGGTTATGATTTAGAAAAAAAAACTGTAATAAAATTAGTTAATAAACAGAGACAAAGAGAGTATACAAAAAGAGACACCGTTATAACTTGTGTCCTTCCGCATAACTTCATTAGCGATTAGCGGATTTTAGAGACTTTGTTCATTTTTCAACTTTATAGCTTAACTTTTCAATGTAGCAGTTATAATTTATAATCGTCGCCAGTCTCGGCTATCACCATAAAAATTTATAACAAAAACTGAATAATAAGAATGTCTAAGATTTTGCTATTGTATAATTAAAATTTTAATTTTAACTCTTATTTTAACATCAATTCCATCATATATACCTATATGTATATATATATATATATATATATATATATATATATATATATATATTCTACGTTAAATATATTTTCAAAAAACTAATTTGTACACATTGTAGGTTAAGTTACCGAAGTTTTTAGAATTTTTGTCTGTGTGTTTGTGCACAATAATCACAGAAGGGGCTTAATCGGTTCGTATACGATTTTCATTGATGTATTGTAGCAAGTTTCCTGTGATATTATGTAGTATTTGTTCCATTCCAATCGGTTTACAAACAAAAGAGTTATACGGTTATATCGAATATCGAAATACCACGCGTACGAAGTCACGAGCACGGCTAGTCTACACATACAATAAAATCCTAAACGAGTCGTGTTAAGACAATTTGTACTTATGTACTATAAAAAAAATTGTTTTTAGAATTTTTGTTTGTTTGTCTGTGCGTTTAAGCACGCTAATCTCTGAAACGGCTTAACTGATTTGAATGTGGTTTTCACCCAAACAAAACATTTACTTTTGTTTTATTCCAATCGGTTTACAAACAAAAAAGTTACGCGCTGTACAGTATACTAGGCGTAAGAAACTGCGGGCTCAGCTAGTTATAAATAAAATCGCTGTCCGCTCTGTTCCTCCCAAGTTCTTCTAAACCACACAATGGATTTTGATAAAGTTTTCACTAATGGAAAGAGCGATAAACGAGAAAGCTTTATGTATATAATTTGCAAAAAAGAATTGTATCCATGCGATGCCGGGGGCGTTATTCTATGGAATAAATTTCAGTGACAATAAAATCTTTATTTCAACCGCATATTGTTCCCAGAAGCAGCCTTTAAACACGTAAGTGAGATTTTATTGGCATTACAAAGAAATTCTGTTCTCCTTGGAGAGTTTAATGCATACTTAATTATTGCCTTCGATCCAAGTCTTGGAGGAGCATAATAAAAGCGTAGGCGTCAACTGTGTGCGGTCTTTATACCGGTCAACCACCAAGATTTCAAATTTGCCTGCAAGCGATAATGCACGTTGAAATTCAAACATAAGGCTTAATTTCATGTATCAAAGTTCCGATTTAACTGTTCAATTTCCAGACGAGCACCTGAAGCTATTCTGTACTTTAGCTTTTTAGGTAAAGAGTTTAATTTTGAATGTGACGCTATCGTTTACACTATTAAAATAATGAGAGCTCCTAAGGGTATCCAAGCAATTTCTCATGTGTTCGCCTCCTTTATTTATTGTGTTGCGAATAGGGCTACTGTATTCCTTTGTTGAAAATGAAGTTTGTCGCTAATTCCTTTTTGAGATACAAAACTGCCCATTGTTTTTTTGGTCTAAAGCCTATTCTGGTTTGGTTTATGGTTCGTTGTTCTCCGCGATTAGGCTTTGTGCACTTACCAACCACAGTTGCCAACATTATGGCCGTTAACAATCCATTTTTTGTATGTACCCATAATATAATAAAAAATAAATCTTATATTAGATCAAATCTGGTAAGATGATAGATTCTAGCGTCGCTTTGGTCAATCCAATACAACAGTTTTAGGATGCCAATGGGGTTGCTTGTTTTTATAGTGCCTTTCAAAGGCACTACAAAAACGTTTTTTTTTTTTTTTTTGCCAAAGCAAGAACTGACGGATTTCATGCAATTTACAGAAAGAAAATGGCGTCGTTGCTAGAGATGACACGAGCTAGCGCCAACAACATCATAAAAACTGTTGCTGAGAGATATAAACTCTTTAATTTTGAAACATTTTATGAATGTTCTAGCATTATAATTTTTTCAACATTGTACATATGTACAATAAATTAAATAATTAATTAATAACTAACAATGGATCATGTTATGTGAAAAATAAATAAAATAAATAAATGGGAAAGTCAGCAGACGTGGAAACAATGTAAAAGAGAGTAGTAACAACATTTTCATACGTTTTTTAGATGTTATATATTGATACAAAGTTGAATATCTGTCATATCATATCTCACCGCAATGATCTACGTCCGGTCCTTTGAATGAACCACTATTTATTGTAATGGTAATAACACGACACATTGTAATGGAGGAGACGCTAAAGATGCGATCAATTGGAACAGGGTTAGGGACAAGTTCTTAACATCAGATAAACTTGTAATCGATTTTTATTGTTAACATTTTAAGAGCTACGCATTAGGAAAGCCTGTTGCACAGGGTCTTGGATTAAGCAAAAGATAGTATAGGACCAGTTTAAGTTGACCCTTTTGATGGTAAGCTGCGTAGTTGCAAGAAGAATGTGTTTGTAGAAGCAGAATGTATACTGCTACTAAAGTCACAGGAAGTTGAATGAAAGAATAACGGAGTACTTTCACATTTATAATAACTATTAGTATGGATTATGATTTATACCAGAGGTTCCCAGACTTTTTTTCTCATAGACCACTTTCAAAATTAAGCTGATTCCGGTGGACAGTTACATTTCTACTATATTCCCAAAACTCGACAAGAAATTTGAAGATTAGATCTAACTATGGAAATTTGCGTTGCGGCTGAGTTCCAACCACGAATGGAGAGTTTTCTAAATGAAATAAGTGAGAATTGATTGTTTTTTTTTTATTTTCTCATTTTCTTGTCACGCCAACTTAGACCCCCGTCGAGTCTCCCTAGGGGTCCACTTGGGGGGTCCACCACTTTGGGAACTAAGGATTTATACGTTTTAAATTTTGTATTTTTTTATAATCTACAGTCCAAATACAGCCTAATTATATAGGTGGTTTGACTCAAAATTACCATGCAAGTGTAGGAATTTAATATCACATTTATAAACAGCGTAGTGGCAGCCGATCTGGCGGTAGTAATTACCCTTGAAGAAGACCACCATAACAAGACAGCAAGTGTACTGTAGTGTTTCGGTGAGTGATTAAAGAATGCGGGAACTTATTTCCCCCCCTAATCCCTCCTATCCGCGCCTATTCATTTATCCTATCAAGGTCGTCAGCGCAAATTCAGCACCAATTTCATTGATTGTATTAATAGGCGATAGTAACCACCTACCATATAATGGACCCTCATCAGCCTGTGTAAGCTGATACGGTGTACACTATATATAAATAAAAAGTTAAGCTAAGCATTATAAATGTCAAACGAGAGGTATTGTTTGTTAATACACTTTACTCCAGGTCGTCACTGGGCACATATAGCTTCCAACCAGTTCATACCGGTTCAGCATACGAATGGAATGACTTGTGAATAGCGACCATGAATGCTTTCTGTCTAGTCATGGGCGAACAGGTGATTTGGTTTAGGCTCCGTTCGAATTGGCAAGTCCACTTGCCAGTTTGTGTAATTTTAGTTGTAACTAATGTTTAATAGAACGAAAATTTTGGATTATTAAAACTTTTATAGTTGTAAAAAGTTATATATTTCAATGTGTTAAGGTAAGTCTAGGAAAATTCACCGCCGCCGATTCATCGCGGCTATTTCATCGCCGTTTAGTTAAAATATCAGCATCAGCAACACTTTAAAAAATCAATGACACACACGATTCCAGTACATAAGTCTTGTAATACATTTTGTAATAGACAATCTATATTCCGGGTGTACTTGCTCCGCTCATATTTAATTTCACAAAGATTCCAGAACCTAACCCAACTTTGTTTTCAATACAGATAAGTGTTATAACACATTTTGTAATAGACAGTCTTTTTGTCAAAACCGTATTCCATTTATTCCGAAATTACATTAATTTAATTTACTGAAATCGTTTTTATGACGATAAACATCTGGTAGTAACTCTACCAGTTGTTTATCGTTTTACTTTCTACAATACTGCCCAGATAAATAAATAGACTACAACGATCGGTGATGAAATGGCCAGCGATGAATCAGCCGACGCTGAAATTGCTTGGTGAAGAATTAGCGGCGATGAACGGTCCCATCCCGAAAAATTACGTACTTAATCAAATCTAAATATTTTTTTCATGTATAAAGAATTCAGATAAACTCATTGGTCCCAATTCTAGATTCCATGAAATAAGTAAGTCTTCTAATGAACGGTTACTGCCGTATACGGGACAAGAATAAATCACCAAATATGCACTCTTTTGGCATGGAAATTGCATCAGGGCTACTATGGAGTTGCAAACTGTCTTCCTGACGAGAATGCGGAATGACATTGGATGTATATTTTTTAATAATTATAAAAAATAAAGAAGTAACTACGGAGGTTTCTCGCCAGTTTCTTCCCCGGAGAAATAGATTTCTGAAACGATAACGCGATACTTACGTCGAACACGTTGCATAGTACTTGCATCACAAATTAAATAATCACAGAGCATCTATGTACAATATCACAGTCTAACCATAACGTCATACAGTCAGGCAACGCTCAATGTTCGAGCCTGCAAACTGAAGCGAGTTCGCCGAACGTTGCTCTACGCAAGTACATTCGTTGTCTGACTGTGTCGGGCAACGCTCAATGTTCGAGCCTGCAAACAGGGGGCCTAGCCAAGATGCAACTGTCACAACAACCAATCACCGGGCTTTATTTCTTTCGTTTCGTAAGTACGCAAAGGAAGCGTTTGCATTTTGTGCATCTTGGCTAGGCCCCCTGAAGCGAGTTCGCCGAACGTTGCTCTACGCGAGTACATTCGTTGACTGACTGTACGACGTAAGTATGGTTAGACTGTGGCAATATTTTGAATAAAAATGTTAAATGTTATAACTTCATTATGGTTTGTTACTGATTTATGGTCTTAAGAAGGAGGGACAAAAAAGTAACTAAAAATATAAGCTATGGCGAAAAACGAGTGCATAATTTAAACGAGCCACACAGAAGGGTGTTCTACTGGACGATTATTGACAGAGCGTCCAACCATTGTACGGACAGTCAGCAAACATGATTTGTACAAAATGACTCAATAACGATAAACGACACATAATTACACGTTTTAATCGACTTTTTACTGGATTAAAACGATGGCTTTATTACGAGCTTTCATTTAGGAAATTAACTGTTACATTGCTAAAATATTTTTTTATAACACTGTCTTCTTTTAATTTATTATTCCCTATAATAGCTATAGATGGCTATTTTATTGCTTTAATAGATGATTGAAACTTCAATATAATTTTACTCACAGTTACTTGAATAAATCTAGATACCTACTGGATATAAATCTGCCTTAAGTAATAAAAAAAATAATTACATTAAAAGGATACTAAAACCACACTTAAACACTAAACAAAACTAACTAACTTAAACTTAACTTAACTAACTAACTAAAACAACTTAACTAACTAAAACACTAAAATGGAGATGCTCTGGCCATACAGCTAAAAGGAGAGGAAAAGTGGAGTAAGAAAGTGCTATATTGGTGTCCCAAGGAGGGAAAAAGAAATAGAGGGAGACAACGAAAGAGATGGGAAGATGAAATAGTAGAAGTAGCAGGTAGGACATGGTTAAGAATTGCACAGGACAGAGAAGAGTGGAAAAGATTGGAGGAGGCCTTTGCCTCTCGGCAAACAGTAGAGGAGAAAACAGCAATTTAAAAAAAAAATGTCTGTATAAAATATGTAACTACTTTTCTGAATAAAGGCTTATTATTATTATTATTATTAAAACCACACTTAAAAAAATTAAATATAATGCGACTCATATAACTTATATAAATTCTAGCAAGCTTTATTACTACATATATTGGTTTCAGACATTAGCCATCATTTCATTAATTGCAATTTAACCGTTTATTTATAAACTAAACCGATTGGAATAAAACAAACGCTAAATTGTCCCTCGAAATTTTTTTTTCTTTCAATATCTGGTCCCTGGCAGAATATCAGTGTTATCAGGGTTCCTTTTCCTCTTGTTATTTGTTTAAATATTTGTTTTTTCTTTTGTTTGTAATTATTATTTGTTCATATAGTGTTTGTATTTGGCTGATATCTGTAGAGGAATAAAAGTTGCTTTCTTCCTTTCTTTATATGTTACGGGAAGTTTGATACAGTAAGTACATAAATGAAAACCGCATTCAAATCGGTAAAGCCGTTTCTGAGATTAGCGTGTACAAACGCACGACAAACCGACAAAAATTTTAAAAATTATTTTTTTTTACCTCGGCAACATAAGTGCACGTGTACAATTTTTTTTCTTTTTTTTTAAATTTTATACATTATATTTAATGTACGAACATGGCACGTTTACGATTTTATTATATGTTTAGTTAGATAAATAACCACTTGATCCAATCTATAAATATATATAAAAATGAATCCCTATTTCCCTTGGTCACGGCATCACGCGTGAACGGGTAGACCGATTTTAATTCGGTTTTCACTAATGGAAAGAGGGATAAACGGGGAATGTTCTTATATATAAATATTGCACCCCGGGCGAAGCCGGGGGCGGGTCGCTAAATAAAAAATGTAATATTTTATTCAATATTAATAATAATCAAAGTGAAGTTAATAGTAATCAAATTTATGTATTATTGGTATTATGTTTAAATTGTTTATTATAAAAATAGTAAAATATAATTTACACTGGAATCAAATTTAAAAAGTAAAATAAGGGATCTATTACAAAAGACATGGAAAAGAATTGACAATGGCCGTGAAATCGGAGTGATCCCTCGTAAACTTTATCTTTGACATAGATCTGACAATTTGTTAGTATAACAAGGAGCTGGCGACTCCGAAACCACAAAATATTCTATACAAAAGTCGTATCGATTACTCATGCCGTTTCGAACTTTTGCTTAAGGCTAAGGTATACGAACACTTTTTCTCTTTGTTTAAAATGTTAGTTATATTTTGATCAATTAAATTGCTTTTTTACAAATAGGATTGCCGGTGTGGTGTATCTTTCAGTAGACGTCTTTGAAAAAAGGGAAATGTTTAATTTAAAAAATGACAGGAAGGCTGGTGGTCCAATCGGAGATAACTACATTCGCCTAGAGACAGAAGGAACACCATGGACAAGGTAAAATTATCTGTGTATACTGCAAAAAAAAACATTTACTTGAAAAACACAAACACAAACAACACAAACACGTAACTGGATAATTATATTTCATATAATACTAGCTGGTGTCCGCGGCTTCGCCCTTATTGCTTACTATATGTATTGCCCTACTAAATGTATGAGCAATGTTACACCTAACATCTTTGCAGTTATAGCTTTGATAGGCGTTAGAAAATCCCTCGGGAACAGTACTTTTTTCTGGATGAAAGGTACCCTATATCCATTCCTGCATCCCTGACAACGTGTTTGCAAAATTTCACGATGATCGGTAACAGACAGACAAACAGACGGAGTTACTTTCACACTTATAATATTAAATAAGTATGGATAATGGTATTTAAAATACATAATATCATGGGGATTTATTATCGCTGTTAAAACATTCTCTGTTTTAATAAAGAACATTGGACTGTTTCCCAAATTTCAGCGAAATCTGTTCAACGGGTTACGCATAATAATATGTATTTTTATATGCAACTAGCTGCGCCCGAGACTTCGTACTCGTGGTATTCGGAAACTTTTTTGTTTAGATACCGATTGGAATGAAACAAACACTAAATGTTATGGGAAGCTTGCTATAATACAACAGTGAAAATCGCATTCAAATTGGTTAAGCCGTTTCTGAGATTAGCGTGCACAAACGCACAGATAAACAGACAAAAATTCTAAAAACTAATTTTTCCGACCTCGGTATATAAGTATACATGTGCAATTTTTATTTTGTGTAAAATATTTATTATACAGACTAAAGTTCACAAAATAATAAACAAGAAAATGTTGCACAAAATCTATTTTTAATTTTTTTTATGTTAAGGTTGGCAGACAGGCTGACGGCCCACTTGGTGGTAGGTCGCTACCGTCGCCTATAACACAAGCAACGCCAAAGCTGCTGCAAGTGCGCTGCCGACTGCAGTAGGATTAAGGATAAGGGATTAGGAGTGGATAGGGAAATGGGCTCTAGCATCCCTTACTCACTCACCGAAACGCAACAGCACACATTCTGTTATTTCACGGTGGCCTTCTGTAAGGGGGTGGTTACTGCCGCCAGACGGGCTGCCCAAATGACTGCGAAACGCCCAAATGCCCTGCCACTACTTTCCAAATCCAAGCACCCTAACCACTCATCCAACGGTCCTAATGTAAAAATGAAGTATAAAATAAAGTATGAAGTATGTCATTGTTATAAATATCTACTACGTGGCTAATACACCGATTGAAGAGCTCCACCTTAATTTAATTTGAACATGTAACTTAATCTAAAAGTTTCCCAAGTAGAAGTTCTCACGAACTTGTGTGTACAGTGAACAACGGTCACATACTATATCAATTATATTATATAGTATACTAGCTCTAGCACGCGACTTCGTCCGCGTCTCTTTATAAAATATTATTCGTGGGGTGGGGGGGTAAAGGGGGCTAGATGGGGAGGATGAATAGCCTATGTTAATCGCTGATAATGTAGCTTTATATAGGTGAAAGAATTTTTAAAATTGGTCCAGTAGTCTTTGAGTTTACTCATCACAAACATACATTTGTATTGAGGGGGGTAAAGGGGGTGAGTAGCTTATGTTACTCGTTGATAATTTATCTTTCTACAGGTGAAAGAATTATTAAAATCGGTCCAGCAATTTTTTAAGTTTATTCAATACAAACATACAAAAATGCATACATACAAATTTTTCTCTTTATAATGTTATATTGGTACAGATAACATACACTATAAGCTGTTATCATTTTGACACAATTTTAATCCTCTCCATTGTAAAATTTATTAGTAGGTTATTGTTAACAGTCAATTCTCTCTTTCTAGCTTCGATTTTATTAGCTTTATAGACCTGCTAACCCCTGTTGACAGGTGTAGTTCTTATAGAATGGAAAAAGTAGTCATTGCTGTCGAGATTTGTTAGTCAGTTAGTCAGTGATAGCAAATAACCAAGTATTATTGTGATATTTTTTTTTTTAAAATTTCAATGCTGATAATTTAACATAATTAATAAATAGTTTTAGTGACTTGTTGGTTTTAGTGACTTGTTGTATGAAGTAAACCATGCATCAATTTAAAAGTTACAAACGCATGCTTTAATTTATAAATATTAAAAGTTTTCCGTTTATCTATATGACAAAAACAGAGAAAATATTTTTATGTATGTACGTATTTTTGTAATGAATAAACTCAAAAATTACTGGACCTATTTTAAAAATTCTTTCGCCTATAGAAAGCTACATTATCAGCGAGTAACATAGACCACTCTACTCACCCTCCCACCATCTCCCTCTTTATATTTTATAAAATTACGCGGACGAAGTCGCTTGAATCAGCTAGTAATTCATAATTTCCTTAGTTTATGATATACTAGAATAAAGTTTTTTTTTTTTAAATTCTTTACTCTGCAAAGCAGTGTGTGTTCCGTATTTATAAACTGGCGAAAGTAACCACAAAATACCAGCAAACAACAGCTTGTGTCCCAATGCGTTTCAGTACATACAAATTGGAGTCCGTTGGATGAGTGGTTAGGGTGCTTGCCTTAACGCTCTGTTCTAGAGTTCCCGGGTTCGATTCCCGGCTAGGTCAAAAATGAACTTTTAAAAGTTAGCTCTGGTCTGGATCTGGAAAGTAGTGGCAGGGCACACTGCGTTTCGCAGTCATTTGGACAGCCCGTCTCGCAGCAGTAACCACCCCTTTACAGAAGACCACTGTGAAATAACTGCACGTGTGCTGTTTCGGTGAGTGAGATGCCAGAGTCCATTTCCCTATCCCACCCTCCTAATTCCTTATCCTTAATCGTACTGTAGTCGGCAGCGCAATTGCAGCAGCTTTGGCGTTGCTTCTGTTATAGGCGACGGTAGTGACCTACCATCAAGTAGACCGTCAGCCTGTCTGCCGATCTTAACATTAAAAAAAAGATAATTTTCCTAAATTCGTTTTATTCGCGTTATCGGCGGTCAAATCTCTCTGACGTTGTACTCTATGGGTACTCCTATTTAATCGACCGTAGCTATTCCTATATACTATTTATTTTGTGACATTACCACTAGCATATTTATTTATTTTGATTATAACTATTAAAAAATTACCTGAATATTCTATTCGCGATGATACTTCTTTCGAGAAACAAAAAATGAAAAAAAAAAGTTCTGATTATATTCTGATATTGCGCGTTCAAAGCACGGTCCCTCACATTATGATATGAGAGAGCGAAGTATAAATAAGACGTAAAACTCCAAACAAATCGCGCGGCTCGACGATTTTTCGCAGTAAAATCGCAAGTTTATCGACACCATAAAATTATTATTTGTAACACCTTCTTTATTGGGTTTCGACGTGCGTACGTAGCAATGTGTTCGGAGTATAGCAAATTTTATGTGTCTGCGATCAGACAAAGCATTGCATTTTCGGGTTCAGTGCACTACCTTTCCAAGACGCCGCTATGATGGAGAAGTTTCTTTATGTGGACAGTGGAACCTTTATAAAATGCTCATACACAAATATATAACAGGCGAGACCAGTCTTATTTTATTCCTTAAATTCTCCGCCAAATCGCATTGTAGACGTATATACCAAATGAACTTTTTGTTAAGAGCGCGTATAAAGAGAAATAGCTAATCCTAGAATTGAATTTTATCTAAGTTTGTAAAGTCCTAATAAGAAAATATTTTTTCTCAAACATGCTCGGAAATGTAGGCATTCTTGTACTAAAAACAAGCCACGAAGTTTGTAATTCTTGGCTCATGCATTTCTTTCTCGGCCTAGGCCAAGAATGTTGTATGAAAATTCATTCCTGGCCGCTGCTCAGCCCGATGAAACCCAAAGTTTCACGAGTGTTCACGAACGCGCCCGCCGCTGTCACAGGCGTAGTAGGCGGGGGCGTGTTTCATTATTTCCTCACATTTATTGAGAAAAGCACTATACCAGCCTCGACCGGAATGAGGATTGCCGGACTCAGATCTTTAAAACCACTTCGTCCGGCAATCCTTCACTTCCTGGACTCTGCAGTAATGTCTAATATATAGATTAATACATTATAAATAAAAGTGAAATGTGGAAAAGAAAATTTTATACGATGAAATTTTCTCCATAGAAAAAAATCACCAAATTACCTCTCATTTTTATCGTTTTTTGTTTTATTTTCAAAGTGACACATATTACAAACCTAAACAATTATCAGTAATCTCACTTCCCAGATTATTTAGGGCTTTGAGGATTAATTTTTCATTTGACATTGTAGTTTACGAGTAATTAATATTTAATACTTTTGGCACTTATAACATTGCGCTATCTTCCGTCTCATGTTATGCATACTTCAATGCGCATTGTTTCACATGATCAGTCACAATCGCTTATGGGGCCACGCGGCTGAAATTAGAAATATTTTTTGCTTTGTACGCAGCCTTAAAAGCTATTTTAAAATGTACTTAAGAAGGTGTGCCCGCGACTTATGTTATTGGAGGCTTGCTACAACACATCCCTGAAAACCGCATTCAATTCTGTTATGCCATTTCTTAGATTAGCGTGCACAAACGTACAGACAAACAAACAAAAATTCTAAAAACTATTCTTTTGACCTCGATAACATTAGTATCTATGTCGGCGGCTGATGTATAATCCGGCAGTTCGTGACGTGCCTAAGCAGATCGTTATATATGGCGCAGTTTCTTGAAGTTTCTGCTTAATATCAGTCAGATCGTTCGAAGTAATCTTTCGACTAAATCTTCAAACGTCATTCGTTGATCAATCTGCCTGAATTTTAATTAGCCATTTCATGAATTGGCTGGGTATTAAGCATAAACTTCATGAAACGGTGTCATATATAACGATCTGCCTAGGTAGGTAGGTACAGTCAAGGGCAAAAATATATGTACGTTTCCAAAGCGCCAAAATTATCTGTACAGTTGAGAGGCCAGAAATATCTGTTCGATAATTCGGTTAGAAATATGTGAACATTTAAAGGGTCAAAAAGATCTAGACGTTCACGTGGCCATAAATAAAAGTACAATGTCAGTCAAATATATGCAGACAAATAGGAGTGCATAAATATCTATACATGAAACTATCATATACATGAGAACAAAACGCGTGCCAAATATATAGATACAAATTTATGCAACTAATCGTTTATAAATATCTATACAAACAATCAAGTTTTATAATTTTGAATTATGACAATCATCGAAAAGAGTACCATTCTGTCATATGGTTGGTTGTCTCTTTCATTTTGATCGTGGCGATATTAACGTAATATTTGTTTCACATTTTAGATTCTGCTTCACAGCGTTCACAGCTATATGATATACGATTTTCATGTGACTTTATTCGTGAATATTATATTTGCGTTTTTTCAATGCTAAATGTATGTCAGTATCTAACATATTGATACTAGACGTAGCGATGAAAGGGAAGATATTTATTCGTAATTTAAGTAATTATACAATATAGGTACGAAAATCTTTCGATTACTTATGCTAATGTAAATGATTTTACGAATATGACTTTGCCGTTAAAAAGAACACTTAGGTTTTTACTCTGTTTTCTCGTTTCTATTCCTCTTTGTGGTGTGTGTCCAGCTGCATTTAAGAGCTTACCCCTCTACGTACGTTACGTAGAGAGCGGAGTTTTTTGTAGAGAAAATGACAGACAAGGCGTTTCCAGTTACTAAATGTTCTAGGGTGTCTAAACAAGAGTGTGAATTTGTCATGTAAAGTTCAGTTGCGAGTTTTCGAAACTTTATGTACGAAAAATCATTTGATACTTACCAGTCACTCTTCGGTGACATCGGAAAACATCGTGAAGAAACCTGCATACATTCGCGAAAAAATTCTATGGTGTATGTGAAGTCTCCAACCCGCATAGGGCGAGCGTGAAGACTATATACTAATCCCTCTCGTGCTTGAGGAGGCCTGTGCCCAGCTGGCCGACGGGTATAGGTTTAGGAGGGGAAATTAAACAAATCACTAAATTATTTACTTTCTTCATTTACCTATAACCTCGACTTACACAAAACTCTTATCTATCTATAAACTCAAAACTCTTATCTCTTACTTATAACCTAATATTTCGTATACCCTCATATTAAAGCCAGCTTCAAGCAATCTTCGTTGCACTCGACTCCCGGTGACGGTTCCGAAGTCCCCTACGCACTAGAACCACACCCATTTCAAGCGAGTTTTAGTGCGGAAAGAGACTCGCATAACCTCTATGGGCATTAGCATTGCATGCGGCATTTGTTCATAAGGTATCTTTTGAAGATTTCTCTCCTCGTAAAAAAAAATTCGTCGCACTGTGTGGGTGGATACTGCTAAAGGCACTGCTAAGTCCGCAGTGCGAATGAAACGTTGTTTTTTGACATCTTCAACTAGCTGACAATCTTGCTGTTGCGTCGTCTTTCGAGGTCGTCCTTTAGATCATGGGTTTTCAAAGTGGGGGGCGCAGAGACCCGCAAAGGGGGGCGTGGGCCACTAATAAGACCAAGGCCTTATATTCGTGAACGCGAAATTTGAATTAAGTCCACCTTTTTCCAGTACCAACATATTTGAGCGAAAGAGGATATTTTGCTATGGTAGCGATAAAAACCAGGTATAGAAATAAACTTGACATTGCTAGTGATTTGCGCTGTGCCAAGAATCGAAAATCTCTTAAAAAACGTGCAAGCTCATCCATCTCATACGAATAAGTAGATATTTGTATAAATTTAATCTTCTATATACAATCCCCATTTCCCTTGGTCACGCGTAAACGGGTAGACCGGTTTTAATTCGGTTTTCACTAATGGAAAGAGGGATAAACGGGGAATGTTCTTATATATAAAAACCGCCGGGCGAGGCCGGGGGCGGGTCGCTAGTAAGCAATAAAAATCAAAGCAAATACTTTGATGTTTGAGTTTTTTTCTTTCTTTACATTTTGAAAGTAACCTAAAATCATTATTATATGTATAATTGGACAAGGGAAGGGGGGCGGATATTTTCATCTTTTAGAAAGGGTGGCGCGTAATAAATTAGTTAGGGAAACCCTGCTTTAGATGCATGATTCCTTACATTTCCTTCTCCTATATAACTGTAGCAGCCCCCAGTCGTGAGATGATACACAGGCTCGAATACGCACTCTCGGACGGGCTGCTGACACGTCTAATCTCAGCCATGTCACGGCGTCAACTCACGTGCTGCGTAACGAGTCAGTGTTGCCCGTGTGAGGAAGAGAGTAAATAACCGCATACACTACAATACCTATTCACCCTTAGATATACGATGCTTCTCTAAAACAATTAAAAGATAAGACAATGAATAAAAAGGGATATTAAAATACATTTTTAAATCTGGTATGACTCGGATCACTTACCATTACACCCATTTCCTCAACAATTTATGCTACCGGAATTCCATCTTCCAAAATAATAATTATGATGCGATGTTTCGTATAGTCCGAAAGCCTGTACATTATTCTCCTTAAAAACTACCGATATTGTCAACGTATAAGAAATAGAAATAGAACTCTTAAAGATAGTTTTAAAGCGAATGTTAATTCGAATTTTGTGTGTTACATTTAGTTGGTTATCTCAATTGAATAAGATGCATATTTGCATACCTATGTGGTAAGTTTGACTATCAGATAAATGTATAGATAATTTTGGTACGCGTTTTGTTCTCATATATATGATAATTACGTGTATAGATATTTTTGGCACGCGTTTTGTTCTCATATATATGATAGTTTCATGTATAGATATTTATGTCCTCCTATTTGTCTGCATATATTTGACTGACATTGTACAGTTATTTATGGCCACGTGAACGTCTATATCTTTTTGACCCTTTAAATGTTCACATTTTTCTAACCAAATGATCGAACATTTCTGGCCTCTCAACTGTACAGATAATTTTGGCGCTTTGGAAACGTACAGATATTTTTGCCCTTGACTGTACATCACGAACTGCCGGATTATACGATCGGCCGCCGACATCTACAACGGGTACAATTTTTTTTATTTTTTTTATTTTTTTTTTTTTATATTAATAATGTACAGACATGGCTTGTTTACCGTTTTATTATACGTATTGTACACTAGCTGTATATTACAGGAAATTCCTCCCACTAATGATGAAGGACACGGTTTGGATAGGAATTCCATTTTCTTCCTTCTATGGTATAAGCATATAAAGCATAAGTGCTGTTATTTAATTTATATTTATATATCATCATCATCGATCAAGTCATCATTAAGTCAGTCGTAGGACGTCTACAGCTGGACATAGGCATCCTCCATAATTTTCTAATAAATACTTGATTATACAAAAATATTCGAATTTTAATTAGTAAGCAACAAATAATCTTTATTATACTGTTTTCCGCTACAATTTATTTGTAAAATTAATTTTATAGTATTATACATTTTATGAAGGTCAATAATTAAGTCAATAATTTCATTGAAAAATAAATCTTACAGAACTTTACATATATTTAAAATTAATTAAAATAAAGTCATCAGCAGTAAATATATATATATATATATAAGTACATACAATGTATAATGAAATCAAAGCTAAAAATAGTATCTTTAGACTAGTATATTAACTTTTTAAAAATTATAACCGACTTTCAAGAAATTCATGAAAAACTATTTAATTTTTTTACCCTTGTGAAATTCGTGAGACGGGTAACAGTCATGATCATTACACGTTTTTTCGTTTAATAATGTCCAACTATACGAATAATTTAATATTATCCTATTATTCTACGTAAATGATGTTTCGATTTAAGTAAGCTATAACCATGCTTATTCACAGTACATTTTTTTTATTATTAAATCAAGGTAGCGCTTGACCACTATCTCACCTGATGTGAGGTGCAGATGCGGCCGAAGGTGGACCACGCTTACCCAGTAAATGCCCATTTACCCTGGTTTTGAAGACCCCGAGGTTGAAGTTCTGTGGGAACACAGACGCAGGCAATGAGTTCCACTCCTTAGCAGTCCGAACAAAGAAGGTGGAACTGAAACGCTTCGTGCGTGATCGAGGTACATCGACCACGAAGGGATGAAACCCTTGCCCACGCCTAGTGGTCTGCAAGTGGAACGGTTCCGGTTGAATTAATTCGTACAGATGCACACTTTCCATAGTGTAGACGATAGAAAATCGATAGGCAAGCTACTTTTCGGCGATGCTGCAGGCTTTGAAGTTGGGAATCTACAAGGGCGTCGTTGCCAATAAGCTTCTTTGCTCGCCTTTCAATCGAGTCCAGTGCGGCCAGTTGATAACGGGCAGACCCATCCCAGAGGTGGCAGCAGTACTCCATACAAGACCGGTCCTGTGCTTTGTATAAGTCCAGGAGCTGCTATCAGATGTTTCAAACATTGAATGCATTTATATTATGCACTAGCAGCCCGCCCCCGGCTTCGCCCGTGATGCAATTTTTATATATATGAACATTCCCCGTTTATCCCTATTTCTATTAGTCAAAACCGAATTAAACGTAGTTTAATTCGGTTTTGACTAATAATGAACGGTCTACCCGTTCACCCGTGATGCCGTGACCAAGGGAAATAGGAATTTTATTCCCAGTTGAGGCCATCGATATATTATTTTATTGTTTTCTTTAAATTTGTTGAAAATTTAACTTTGGAATTAGCGCAGAAACCTTTAAAACTTCTGTCATCGTAAAAATCCTTTAAAATGGGCGAGTGTTCAGTTCACGCACGGCCGGGCCCCACCTTGGCGCAGACCTTAAATATATGCTTCTACTATTTACGTGAAAGTTTTAAAAGATTTCTTTTTCAGAGGGTGGAAGTTGGAGCAACAAATAGAAACAGTTCGAGCGTGAACAGCCCCGGTTCGGGTATCTATGCGAATACACCTACATTCAATATGTGGACGAAATTTATTTTATTGTCGATCCAATTTATCGAAGCATTTTCTCAAATTCTTTTTGGTTTACTAACACAAAAATCCTTAAATTATTTATTTGTAAACACAGCTACCATTGCAGGGCCATTTAATTTTAAAACTATCCAAACTGAAATAGTTATAATATATTTAGTAACTGTGTTGAAATTGACTTTTTTTACAGTTTTAAACCTTTTTTTTTCACTTGAAGTATCACTGGCTACTCTGTCACAGGTCGCGCCAAGACAAACATTTGTATGCGAGAACATGTCTGTTTGCCTTGACCCTGGGTGTATTCTACGTACTCCTTTTATATGTTTAGAAAAAAGTATAATAAGTAAGATCAATCAGTTTTGTATGGAGATTGGGCCATCAGTGTATGGTATTTTCGTTTTAACGGTTAAAACTTGTGCCATTAGGTAAGAAAAAATTATAGAATTTTCTGGGAAAATATTGTGTAATTTGGTAATGGCGTTTCATAGATATTTAAATTTGAAAGTACCTATTAAAAAATCCAATTGTCCCAATAAATAATAAGTTTTTAATTTTTTAATGTTATCCCCATTTATAAAATTTGTTAAATATCCACAAGAAATTCTTGAAATTAATCCTTACCTAGGACCCATAGTAGATCCATAGTTTATTATTATTTACTAGGTACCTATTTTATTATTTTATCATAACATAAAAGTCGCCTTTATCTTTGCTGTCATTAGGACAGCTTAAAAAGACATGTATGTAGGTGCATACATGTGGGATAATTAGTATAAAGTTGTTTTTTGCATGTAACACTGTAGTTAAATATTAGGATTTATTTGAAATAGCAACATTTTTGAGTGAAGTCTGGCCACTCCTCGCAGTTTCCAAGTATTTTTCTCTCTTCCAAATTCAAATTTCATCATCATCTGTTGGATAGAGGCCTCTCCCAAGACTCGTCACCACTCACGATTCTCTGCGCTTCGCATCCGACTGATTCTTGCGATGCCTTTCAGGTCGTCGGTCCACCTATCCGCAGGGCGTCCTTTCCTTCCGTTCTTTCAATTCCGAATTTGAAGAATTCAATTTTTTTTTGTTTGTTTTTGAGTTTTCCCTGTCGCTGATCGTTATAAACCGTTTACAAAAGAATCATTCTTTTTTTTAAATTCATCAACTGATTTTTATTCGGTAGGCCGATTTTAATTCGGTTTTCGTTAATGGAAAGAGGGATAAACGGGGAATGTTCTTATATATAAAAATTGCAAGCCGGGCGAAGCCGGGGGCGGGTCGCTAGTTAAAAATAAATATAATTCCAAAATATAAGCGTTATTATCGTTGTCACAATATGTAAATTATATTTTTATTCTCTATACATACAATAAAATCGTAAACGAGCCGTGTCTGTACATTCAATATTTTTTCAAAAAAACAATTTGTTCACGTTGTTACTGAGGTCAAAAAATAGTTTTTAGAACACTAATGTTAGCTTCCCGTAACATTTAGTGTTTTTTTTTCATTCCAATCGGTCATACCAAATACCACGCGTAATTTGCGGGCTCAGCTAGTTTATTTTATTTTTTCATTTTATTTTTTAAGATCGGCAGATACTTGATGGTACGTGGCTACCGTCGCCTATACCACAAGCAAGTACAAAGCTGCTGCAAGTGCTCTGCCGACTACAGTAGGATTAAGGATAAGGGATTGGGAATGGGCTCTGGCATCCCTTACTCACTCACCGAAACACTACACCACACGAATATATATAACCTTTAAAAAGTGCTTAGCAAAGGAGTCTTGTGAGGCGGTGGATAAAATCTGTTTGGTCTATCCGCCACGATAGGTACGTATATGTAATATTTAAAAATCATTATTACTCCTAAAGGTCTGATGATAATTTTTAATGTGAAACTATATTTCGAAATTTTAGTTGAACAAAAGTAGGCATTTAATGTCATTATTCCCTTCAATTCGCCAGACGGTCTATAATGATGATTTCATAAACTGTGTTGCAAGCACACAAAACTATCACTCTCAAAGGTTCAATTCAATTCTAAAGACTTAGGTATTTTACGATTTTCCTTGAGACATAAAAAAACTTTCCCCAGCCCCCGATGCGGGTTGAATCAGGTGCTTCTCCGGATTTAATGCACCGTCTCTTACATTGTTTCGAGCGAATGCGGTTCCAAATTTCGAGTGGTAGGTATATGGGGGCGATACTAGTGGGGGTTGTGTACTTTAACCGCTTCTAATTAATTATTTATCATTCGAAAACGCGTGTGGAGTTTCAATGGGTGTTTTAGTTCGAGCATTAATCTATTACACATAATACATTGCTTTTCGATGAATTTTGTGTCTATAAATGGGTATAAGTTTGATGAAGCGATATTAGTAATTCATATGCTTTTATTCGGATACTAGCTGAGCCTGCAACTTCGAGTGGTATTCGGTATATAGGGCGTAACTTTTTTTGTTTCTAAACCGTTTTTTTTTTAAATGTAAAGGTCGGTAGACAGGCTGACGGTCCACTCGATGGTAGGTGGCTACCGTCGCCTATAACACAAGCAACGCCAAAGCTGCTGCAAGTGCGCTGCCAACCTTTTTAGGATAAAAGGACAAGGATAGTGTGGAGGAATAGGGCTTTGCATACCTTACCCACTCACCGAAACTCAATGGAAGTAGGGTTTTAAATGGCTGTCAAATTATTTCTTGTACATTCTCGTGTGCTATTGCATATTTACGATGAATTTGCCATATAGATAACTAGCTGGTGAAATCCTGCAGTAGTTTTTAAGAAAATTGCGATAATTGATCGTAGCCATTGATATAATCGAGTTCTGAATTGTCCCGTGAAATAGTTTTTTTTTTTCTTTAAATATCTGGTCCCTGGCAGAATATCAGTGTTGTGGTCTGCACCACAACTGTATACTGAGCCAGGGTTCCTTTTCCTCTTTTTACTTGCTTGTATATTTGTTTGTTTGTTTAGTGTGTAATTATTATTATTTGTTCATATATTGTTTGCATTAGAGGAATAAAAGTTGCTTTCTTTCTTTCAAATTTATGACCAATGGCGGGGCTCGTGTTAATAGGTGACGATTGCAGGTGACTGCATATTGCATACCATCATGTGTTCGTTAAACCGACATTTACGTTAAAAAATGTTGGTTTATTGTGTGTGTCTTTAATATTCTTATCTTGACATCGTATTAAAGATAAAATAAGCGATCGTTTGCAAAGGTCATTTCAAGTACGTACTTTGTCAAGTGTAAGAACTAATCATAACATAGAAAAACGGGACAAGTGCGAGTTGAACTCGCGTGAAGAGTGATTTACCATGTTATTTTAATATCATGGACTTATTATAGGTTTTCCTATAATCTATAAGTAGAAAACTAATTTCTGTATTATTATTTTTTTTCAAAATTTTAGGTTCACTAGTTTCGGAGATAGGGGGGGGGGAATGGTCGGACCGATGGACACACGAGTGATCCTATAAGGGTTCCGTTTTTTTATTCGGACGTACGGAACCCTAAAAAATATTCATTTTACTATTACAATGAATAGTCCAGTACATAAAATATATTGTCTCAATTATTTATTTTATTTTATTCATAATCGAGTTTTTTTTGTCTATAATCAAAATGTATGTCTAAGTTCATAGAAGATTGACTGAAAAGATGTCCTTAGCAATTAGAGTAAGTTTTGCGCAAAGTTCAAAATTCAATAAAACATATTTTTGTATTTTAATTTCACATAAAAAGTATATAAGTATATAAACTTTTATCAATTTCCCTTATTCACTAAAAATGTGCTCTGGCATTGTATAAAATTGTCTTTGTGCCATTGTTCATTGTCATTTATATCTTTGCCTATTTAACCAACCACCCTGCTTGCCACGTAAATTTAATTAAATTGTATTATGTATACAAAATATCAAATTATCATTCAACACGCATCCCAATCAAACCAATAAGTCGGAGTTGCTTCCAAACAAATCTAAATAAATGCCAAAAACAGAAAACGAAAGTGAATCGTTTCGGGGGGGTTACAGTGTAAAATATTGTCGAAAGTTTTGTTCAGAAACGAATTCGGAAAATTAATTATAAGCATAATTCCCTTAATTCATTTTCGAAGAAAGTTAAAGAAGATTTTGAAAGTTAGATTTAACCTTACATGTTAGATCATTCGTATCTTATTGCAAATCATAGTAGATGACGTTACTTGTGCATTGGTAAGTATGTGAAAACATAGATAACAATAAAAATGTTATAATAATCGTAACTTTGTAAGCCCACAAATTCACCAAATATTAACGTCAAATATCATATAGTCTCACCGACGTGTGAGGGCAATTTCCTTTTTTTTTAATTTCTCTAACGGAACGATACACTTCGATAAATTCCAAACATTTCCGATATGTTTTCTAACATAGAATTTTGTACAATATGTTGGTGATAAAATGAGAAACGTCTTAGAGACTGTACATACTCCGTGACACAAAGAAATGAAACTCGCAATTTCGATTCGAAAACGCGAAAAACATCGCACATTGTACGCCCTTACTCATTCCGATTCCATGCTCGTATACAGATGTTAATCTGTTCCCCGCCAACTCCGGAACTCGGTTTCGCGCAATAAAAACTGTCACTATATTTATTTACGATGCAATAAACATGATAGAGATAGAAATGACTCGAGTATTCCTCGTAACAACAACAAAAACAATCATTGTAAACAGTGTTAAAATCAACTAGTAAAACTACAAGCAACTTAAATTTACGCGGTTCATTTAAATAAATTGGCGAGGCAGTAATAAAAAAATATATATATAATTCTTAAACTATCACTACAACTAAGTATATCACTCCAAAATAATTTCTTTGAATATCAAAATAGTTCAACTAATAAATCATAAATTGAAGATTGTAACTGGTTCTGTACATAGAGAACAATAAACTAAAATCAATTACAGTGATCAACCTGTTAATCAACCTGTTAACCAAAAACCAAAAATATTATTTTTTATGTTAAAGTGTTGCAGATAGGCTAACGTTGACCGTTTATAATTTATGTTAAGTGGCTACTATGCCTTTTTAAATGACACCAGGACTTCCCCCTTCAATTTCTTAATTCTTATTTACCAGTATTTACCACCCACTTCTACCTGAATTAACTAAAGCATGAACTTTACTATTCTCTAATTTTTTATAGAAATAATAAGTACTAGAATGCAACCTAACAGACAGAAGCATTTACAGCAATATTCCTGTCGCTTCTGCTGAAGCTGAAAGATTATTTATCAAATAAAAAATATTTAAGCAATACAATAGGCTAAGCTCGACTTAGGCATTTATCGTTAATAGCAATCGAAAACAAAGTCACATCAAGCCTAGATTTAACCAGTCACTGATAATTTTGTGAAAACTGGGCCTAAGAAAAGATTATAAACTAAATTGTTTATAACTTACACACGTAAGTTAGTAGGTAGCTCCGACTGTCACTACCTAATAATGAAAGAGATCATATACGTTCCTAAGCTTTTCACATGTTCCTAAGCTCACAGAAGACACTCGTGCAAATAAAATAGTAAGTAGAATATCTGGTCCCTAGCAGAATATCAGTGTTGAGGTCTGCACCACAACTGTATACTGAGCCTTTTCCTCTTCCTCTTGTTACGAAGGATATATCGCTTGAACACGGAGTGACTCAGGGCTGGTAAACACAGTGTGAGCTCAGAAGCTTCAGGCTTCATTATCGCTTAAATAATCAGCGATTTTATAATAACCTGAACAGAGTTTGGTTTTGATCACACTTTTAAATTTATTTGTAGGTAGGCATTATTGAGGCTGTGCGAGATTATTCCTTGGTTCTTTCTAATTCGCATACATTTTTTTATAATATTAATTAATAAGTCTTAATCGCTCTACCATTTTTCCAAAGTCAAATAACTTGAACTCTTAATCAATATTAAAAACTATCTCATGCAACTTGCAATAAGCGCCATCACAACATATCTTGCACAGAATTAATCTTCCAATGGCACACGATGAAAGCACATATCAATAGTTAAAGGTATTTCTTAATATTTCTCAAAGCTATTGAGAGCTTTAAACAAATTCCCCGGAATGGAATTTCCCCTCGAATACGTCAATCAACTTTTGTAGGATTCTGCTAAAAAGTAGGGACGGAAACACACGTAATGGTTTTCAGAAATAATATGTCTAGTTGGTTCGAATTTATTTTACAACTAGCGACCCGGATGCATTTTTCTTCTGCAAATTATATACACAAACTTTCCTCATTTATCGCTCTTTCTATTAGTGAAAACCGTATCAAATTCCGTTGGATGGCTTAGAAGAAATTAGCGGAGAAACAGACAGAAGCGAAAAGCGACTTTATTGTGGATAAATTTACCATTACAGCTTTGCCAAAATGGGGCCGCCGGTCCGTTTTTTGTACATTCTCGTGTGCCATTGTATATTTACAGTGACGTTGCCATATAGATAACTAGCTAGTGAAAGCCTTCAATAGTTTTTAAGAAAATTTGCAATAATTTCAACCATGGATTGTAATCGTGTTATGAATTGTCCCGCGTAAATGTTTTTTTTGTTTTCTTTTTCTTTGAATTTCTGGTCCCTGGCAGAATATCAGTGTTGTGGTCCGCACCACTACTGTATACTGAGTCAGGGTCCCTTTTCCTCTTCTTACTTGTTTATATATTTGTTTGTTTGTAATTATTATTTGTTCATATATGTATATTGTGTTTATTAGAGGAATAAAAGATGCTTTCTTTCTTTCAAAAAATTATTATTTGTTTACTTAAACCAGACATGAATTACATCACAATATGACCAGGGTTTTTTTCTCAGGCTGAACAAAAAATGACAAAATTTAATACGACCGTAACACGTTTGTGTTACGGTATCACTTATGTTTCCAGTGAAAATCTTAGTGAGAAAAAATATTTTGATCTATTTGGACAGCGTGGGTATGTCGTAAATGCGAATGGGAGGGTTAAATCTCATTACTTTATAGCAGATGTAAAACGAATTTATAGAGGTAGGCCCGCGGCCATATTTTGTTATGTGCCAATAATTCGTCGGTTTGGATGCTAGCCTATTGGCGTTTCGCTTTTGTGCCTGACTCCTGACTCTACTGATATCGGACAACTTTCGTTGACGGTGACGTAGTTGAATATTTTCTCTTTTCAATTCATTTATAAAACACTAGCGGTTGCACGCGACTTCGTCCGCGTCTCTTTATAACATATTACTCGCTGATAATGTAGCTTTCTATAGGTGAAAGAATTTTTAAAATCGGTCCACTAGTTTTTAAGTTTATTCATTACAAACACACATACATGTATTTATTTATTTTAAAATTTACAGATAGTTTACACATATGTATAGTTTTTCGGTGACCTTTACACTAAGCATAGCTTGTATTGTAAAGGCCAGAATTTAACAAGATATAAAATTTTAGAATTAAAAATAGTCATTAAAAGAAAAGGAGATTTGGGTGTATGTCTCTCTCTCTCTCTCTCTCTGTGTGTGTGTGTGTGGGCGCGCCAGCAAAATCCTGCTTCAGGTAGTAAGTTTCAGATAGTAGTAAGTTGTTGTGACTTATTGGATGCCTTTCAGTAAAAGTTCAATATCGTCATATTGTATATATATATATCATATTGTATACATACAAATATTTTCTCTTTTTGATATTAGTATAGAGGACACTTATCTATCTATATATAGATAAATCTGCCTGTAAGAAAGTGACATTATAACGAATCTATACTTCTATACTTATTTAATTAATTAATTAATAATATATACAAAGAGAAAATCAGTTAGCAAACAAACGAGAAAAAAGTACTCTTTTGTCTGTTTACTTATATACACATCAGCTGACCCGTACTGTCGTTCCCCTGTTACTTTTCCCGTGGATTTTCCAAAAAAAAAAAAAATTACTTCATACTAACATTGTCTTCATAGTTAAGATCGCAAAAAAAATCGATAGTGCCATTCTCATGTGACTCTTTCATACATGTAGCAATTTATATAGATTTATTTATATACTAGCGGCCCGCCCCGGGCTTCGCCCGTGATGCAATTTTTATATATATGAACATTCCCCGTTTATCCCTCTTTCCATTAGTGAAAACCGAATTAAAATCGGTCTACCCGTTCGATACTTATGGGCATACATACATTTCGAAGACCCATTTTTATTTATATAGATGTCAAGAATATTTTGTATATTCAGCTACATTCTTTAAATAACTATGATGGAGGCTTCGAAGAGGACTGTTCGCATATAAAGTACTAGCTGATGACCGCGAATTTAAATTCAAATAGAACAGACATACAATGCATGCAATAAATCGGCGATAATGGCGATTTTTTTGACGGATCATCAGGAATCTAACATTTTTCCAAGATCATAAGTATCCAGGTAATGAGCTATCTGTTTGCAGAATTTCATCCAAATCCGTTTAGCCGTTTTTTGCGTGAAAGAATAACAAACATCCTTACATCCCCACAAACTTTCGCTTTTATTATATTAGTAGGAAGTAGGATATGTCTTCTTCTGTCCATAGTCCTAATTCGTAGAGGTTAAAATAATTTAATTTTAATTTACTTATGTATTTAAGCTTCATAAAATATTATAAAAAGAATATATAATAATTTATTGAAATAGGTAGGTTTTGCATAAAAGAGACTCTTTTGTTTCCAATTAATTCACAACATTTTCAATGAATTCTTTATTCAAAAGTGACTCAACTAAAAAGTACATACATATCAACGAAAAAGTCTAGTCTACAGAACGAAAAATTCTATGAATTGTATTACAAGTTTAAATGAGTTAGTGAATTTTAATGCACAGCAAGACGTGAGAAATGGACCCGAGCGTAACAAATTTATTTCAGAACCATTTATTTTAGACCATTTTGCTAGTTAACATTAATTAACTAGAAAACTAGTGATTGCAGGCGATTTGATTGCAGAATTATTTTTAATTACACACGTACATATTATTTACCCAATAAAAGTAGTCATTATGTCTTAAGAGTCCAATATTCAGGGTTCTATTGAAACTCCCACGGTTTTGTAGCGCATCTGCAATGTTTGCGGATGCTGATGTAGATGATTTCTATGCCATCATGCGAAAAAGAAGTGCATCCGTTGTGTGCAGACTGCGGAGGAGCTCCAATGAAATACTGAAGATGACAGCGGACAGGATAGACTCGGTGGTTTTAGGTAGATTCATAATTCGCATTTTCGTCGTTGAGTTGCCTTTTGAATGTTATAATATTGTTATGACTCACCATGGAACGTTCTAGAAAAGCGTTGCCGTTGTCGAGAACTGTCAAAAGTTCTCGAAAGTTCCACCCTAGAATAGAAGTCACGCCACTCTCCGGTTATTGTCAAAGGAAATTGGTCCTTATGTACACAACATAGAGTTCACATTCAACAGAAATAGCGTTCCCGAACTTTCAATGACCTTGTTTACAATACTTGTTTACTTGTATTTGTTTATTGTTTGTTTGAAGTGAATTCGAGATAGATCTAGACGTTTGACGGGGAATATAAATAGGAGAGTGGCAAGGTGACAGGACAGTTCGATTCTGCGATTCGAAAGCGATCTTCGGAACTTACCTGCGACAGTAAACCAGCGACTCATAAGGAAATCATTGACGACTTTTGGCAAGTTTAACGGTTTTATTGGAACTTTCGTTTAGCCCTTTTGGAAGTCATCTTGTGTCATTTGTGGAAATAAATAGTTGATTTTCGCCCTTACACGACAGATTGACTCACCCCACACGTAACAATATTAATATTATAATTGATTTTTCTTTTATTTGAAGATGTAAACAGTTAAGTTTATTTAGTTCATTTTTATGTAATTTACTGTAAATAATGAATTTACTGTAATAATGTAAATAATGAACAAATTTGTCTAAAAATAAAAAGATTTCTTATTATTATTCTTCTAAGAACTATATTACACTTATCAAAATTCATTCAACCGTTTCGAAAATCAACAACCTAGTAGACAGAATGACAAATGTTTGATAACGTTTTTATTAGTTTTTGTGACTTGCAAATGATAACACGATCTAAACAAAAATCATTTTATATATTTATTCTAACGAACCCAACAGACGTTATCTGTTAGAAGGCTATACTGTAACCCAACTGAAACGCCCACTATCGGGTCAAGGCCCCACTCAAACACAGTCTCTTATAAAACAACTTAGTCCTTATAAAACACCATTAAATTTTTCAACTATTTCAATGACTAACGTAACAAAAGATAAATTAGTGTAATAAGATCAAATCTTGCTTTGGCTGTATTAAGAAAGTAATTTCTGAACGGCCCACTTCGTACTCCCTTTATAAAAGTGAGCACGTGTATTAAAAAATTGCCCTTCGAATTATAAATATTGAACCGTTATGCAAAATGTAACAGCGGTGCGTGTGCAATTCTTTGAGAGCTGCATCTGGAGAGAGGCGTCACGTGTTTTGATCGTGTGCACGCAAACGGGCGGTAGAAACGCTGCGGTTCAAACGCAACGTTGTTTGTGGAAACTGTTTGTGGAATTTTTTTTAAAGAAAGGTTTGCAAATAGGCTTGTCCACTTGAAGGACATGCCTTCAAGTGTGAAAATATGTAAAATTCCTATTCACTTAAGACCATATAATAAAATGGGCTAACATGTAGCCTGTGTTCTGCAATGATTACTGTATTTTAACACAGTATTTAGTATTTATTATTAGTGCATTATTTAGTACTTTTTGAAAAAATAGAAGTAAATACGAAAGTGAGTTTGTTTGTTTGTATGTAGGCTTCCTATTCACTCAAGACCATATAATAAAATGGGCTAACATGTAGCCTGTGTTCTGCAATGATTACTGTATTTTAATACAGTATTTAGTATTTATTATTAGTGCATTATTTAGTACTTTTTGAAAAAATAGAAGTAAATACGAAAGTGAGTTTGTTTGTTTGTATCAAACATTTACAACTCAACCAATCATTATGAAATTTTGCACACACGTTTTCAGAGATACCGTTACCTTTCATCCAGAAAAAAGTTCAGTTCCCGAGGGATCATTTAAAAATTAAAATACGACGTGTGATGTTGGGCACCACTGTCGTCAAAAGGCGTGGGCCGAAAAAAAGAGTTCCCTTTCAAAATATTTTCTCTAACCATAAGAAAAAGCGCAAAAAAATTAACGCAAAATTGTTCATTTATTGTGTTGCATAAATGTTTATTTCTGCAACAAACACTTGGTACTATTTTACTGGGTAGTCAGAGATCTGGGTTCGAAGAGAACGTAGCGGTGCGTGGGGATCCGAGGATAAGGCCTCGCTGTGAACTCGGACCCGCAAATCACCGCTGATAGTGGGATCCGGGGGAGGGTTTTAGTGGGTATTTCCTGTCACTTCACCGGGCGAGTCCCACCCTGCCTCCCGTCGACGAGGGATAGTGCGTAATCGTCATTTCCCCTTCTAAAAAAAAGTAATCAGAGATCACTTACATCACTTATATTTCCGATTTGTGTTAGAGAAGGATGTTAAAAACATAATGGAATCTAAATAAAACACAAACCTCTGAATCCTTGACGAAATTAGGGAAAAAATATCTGCTAACGTGCTGTCGCCTGATACGGTTTGGTGAAAGTATATGAATGAATACGAACGAATACGAATGAAATAAATAAGTATGGTGAAGTATATGAATGAGGAATTAAAGAACAGCTACACCTTACTTGTCTGGCCATAAATAACTAATTTAGACATCAGTATTGTATGGGAGCAGCCAACATTAAATTTTATTCTCTAAACGCGCGTCTGTCCACACTTGTAATCTGTTTATGCTACTGAGCATATGGTCCCCGGTTGTCTTTAATTAAATTTTAAAGTTGTTATGATGTCATGTCACATTTGTCAATGTGCACTCTTCCGCTAGGTACCTTCTAGTTGTGCCCATTCAATTTAGGAATCATATTAAACCGCTCTCATTGTTTTGAATTGCCTATTTTAGACAACAATATTATTTTGAAAATATTTTATTGCCAGAACTTGTTCAGTGAAGTTGTGATAAGACCTCGTGAAAGAATGCTTCCGGAAATAAAAAAAAAAACTTCTATCTCATTATTATGGGACATGTCGTTAAATTTACATATTCTGGACCTATATACTCGCTAAACTGTATTTAAAGACTGTGTACGCCTCGCGGAACTATCAACGGTGACTTCTAGACAACTAGGAACCCCATATCAAACCAACGACAAATACTTAAGCAATGCCTATTAGTATACACTAGCTTATAACAAATGTCAAGAAATTCAAAAATAATATTAAAAATTTTATGATACAATTGAAAGGCAAAGATCATAGTTGTTTGTCGACTTTTGTTTCCCTATTCCCACCATATTACCAGGTGTGTACATGATCTCAATCCTTCTGCGATGATGTCATCTCGAAGAAGGAGGCGGCGGAGAGAGAGCGGGAGGATGACGTCCTGTCCAATCCCCTCCGTCGCCGACGAACAGGACGCAGGCGGCTGGTGCACGCCCGCCACCTGGACCCCTGACAGGACGGACCTGGACCGCTTCATCCTGAGAGGCACGGCGCACCTTGGCAGTTCGAGTGCGCCGTCCAAATGATGGGGTTGCGGACCCCCGCGGTGGAGCTGCGGAAGAGTGTTAGTCCGACCTCGCAACTTCACCAACAGCGGATGAGGAGGACGCCAAGAGGTTTAGTCGGTAGGTCAACCACAAGACCATCTCGGGGAAGGAGTCCGACATAACCCACCGGTCTGTCCCCCATGATGGATTCCTCTTGTAAAAAAAAAAAGGTGTGTACATGATGACGTTAGTAAAGGTAGTCTTGCTCACTATCTTAAAAAAAAAAAACATTTTAAATTTAAATAAATTATTTAAAGTTAAAATTTAATTTTAAAAAATTAAATTTTAAATAATTTATTATTATTTAAAGTTGAGTAGTGTTGTTATTCAATGGTTTTTTTAATAATAACAAACATAATATGTGCAGATTTCAGTTCACAATGCTTAAATAATATTTTTTTATAAAAGAGGAAAGAAATAATCAAATCAAATCGTTTATATCTCAAAAATAAGATACCAAGATCATTTTTTGAAGTCGATTATACATTTTAGCAGGGCTGAGGACGATCCTGAGAAGAAACTCCGAAAGAAACTCAGGATACCATTCTTTTTGTCATCTTTAAAATAATATAATCTAAAATAACATCTTTAAAACAGCTATAATTGTATATATAAACATCAGCATAAGTATACAGGTGTTAACCTTCGATTATTGTATATCCACGCGTGAGCCTCTGTATAAGTTAGTAGAATAGATCAGGCGCTCGGTAACAGAGACGTAAGCTTCAAAAATATCTCGCAACTTACAACGAAATTAAACTAATTGAAAAACTTTTCTAATTACCGTCTTAACAGATACTTTGGAGTAAATCGCCTTAAGGGTAAACAACACCTCAGGAATTTGCCCCCGGTGAGCTCTGGCCTCGATATTGGTACAAGTTATGAGAGGTCTAAAAATAACAGGTCATCGATGTTTGTTAAATTATTTTAAAAATAATTAAATTTATTGTATTGTTTTATTGTTAGGCGTTTGAAACCTCTATTGAGTCATTACATTTTCTTTTTTTTTTAATAATAAGGTTTTATTAACGAACGCCAAGACATTCAAGTTCCTCTGGGATACACTCCTCCGACCGAATCTTTTTGTTTTTATAATATTTAGGTTTGAAGCAGCAATAGCACACTATATTGCGCAATCATCACTGGAGACCCTTCTTACATAAGACCACGAAACGTATCCCCCCCCCCACACCATTTTCCTTTTCCCTGTGGCATTAAGATTGAGTTGATTGAATTTTAAGAATTTCCAAGACATTTAACTATATTACTACCAATCGATATAATGGTCACTAAATTGGGAGATTGCGTAGAATGTAGTTGGAAAAGAAAGAGGAATTAGAATAGTGTTTACTCATTTTTCCATAGGAGTCATTTAAAAAAAAACACACACACAAGTATTATTAAAATGATCCTAAAATTCCGTAGACAAGAACACTCTTTTCACTTGGGACAATATGTATTTAAATCTCCTAAAGTCGTATCGAATTAGCGCCTCTGCACCTCTGATGCTGAATTGAATAAAAATCACATTAGTCCCCCTCGCTGACAGAATACACTCCAAGTTCTTGCTGCTGAATCGCATAACAATAAAACGCTAAGCTGATGTACAAAGTATGAGGCAGGTACGAGAAAAAGTAATTTCCCTCATGAAATTTCCATGAATTTGGTGTAGTTGTGAAATTATGGGGAGAACTTGTAAATTTTATATTCAAAAGTGCTATTCAAATGCAAATCGGATGAGTTTCAATTATGTCTTGATCTACGTTTGTTTTGCTTCCAGAAAACAATTAGGCTCAGTATAGATCCAATCCATAAAACTCAGTACTATAGGTAGACCATTTAAATGAGTCCTCGCCCGAGAGGTAGGTAGGTACAGGGGCGCGGGGGTATGTCGACAAAGGGGACCGACGAATCCTCGAGGAATCCTCGAGGATTCGTCGAATTTTCGCCTCGATGAAGTTATTTGAAAGAAAGAAAGAAAATTGTTTAATTGATACAAATATACTTAACAGCAAAAGAATTTTTATATTATTTGGTGAAAAAATAAACCTAAAAGTCTAACAAAAAGGTCTCCGCTCAGAATTCATCGAAGCATGGACCACGACGCTGATCTTCCCCAGATACCTTATTACAATTAAATACCTACAAATACTTATCTACTAACTTTCAAATTCAAATTCCGAATTTACATATAATAAAAATTCCTAAGTACATAATTCACGATAAATAATAAGCAAAGAGATGAAAAATATTGTACGAAAAATATTGTTCGCGTCGGCCAAAAGTCTCGAACGTCCCACCCTATCGATGGTAGCCACGCCCCTTTCCGATTAGTGTCAACGGAAATTGGACCTTATGTTTACAACATAGAGTTTACATTCTATAGAAATAGCATTCCCGAACTTTCAACGGTTTTCTTACAATCTTGTTTATATTTCTAGTAAATTCGAAATAAATCGAGGCGTTTGGCGCCAAGTATAAATAAGAGGCGGCCGGTCAAGCGGGAGTTACGTTGTGCGATATCAAGCGATTCGTAAGTGAATCTTCGGAGCTTTTGCGATGTTACCTGCAACCGTGAACCGGCGACACATTAAGGGAATCGTTGACGACTTTTGGTAAGTTTAACGGTTTCATCGGACAAGTTTAGTGATTTTTGCAGTCATCTTGCTTTGTGAAAATAAATCGTTCGTTTCGCCCTTACACGGCATTTTGACTCACCCCGCACGTAACAATATAAATAGAGAAATATTGACAAAATATAATATAATATAAATATAATAAGCTCAGATACCTAAGTGAAATAAATGTGGTGGGAGCAGTGATGTAATAGACAATATATATTAATTTGGAAGTATCAATTAGTTTATAATTAATTAATAATATTTCGACTAATAGTGTGATTATTAATAATTAATCGATTACTGACTGTTAATTGGCTGGTATTTTTAGTTAATAACGCAATTGTACGCAGGCTGATTAAATATTGTCTTTTAAGAGTAATAAGGTGACATCTACGCCTAACGATGATCGACCACAATAAGTTCATTTTATTTTATTTTATTTTTTAATGTTATGTCGACAGACAGGCTGACGGTCCACTTGATGGTAGGTGGCTACCGTCGCCTATAACACAAGAAACGCTACAGGTGCTTCAAGTGCGCTGCCGACTACAGTAGGATTAAGGATAAGGGATTAGGAGGGGATAAGGAGATGGGGTCTGGCATCCCTTACTCACTCACCGAAACACAACAGCATGTACAGTCGAACCTGGATAAGCGAAAACTGGATAAGTGAGAAAACTCTATAAGCGACAATAATGGTCAGGTCCCGTCATTTTTATCCCAAATACCTCTATGAGTGACAGTGTAGGAACCTCTTTTAGAGAGAGTCATTTTTCACATCTAGACCTCTGTAAGTGACAGTTTTTTACTTAAGACCTCTGTAAGCGAGACTATTTACAATAATATTTCATAGACATCTTAAAACTCGCAACTCTAGGTACTTAAAGCCAAACCATATCCTTGTTTGTAAACAAAGAAAGCCAAAGCGTCATTGTTTTCGATGGAATTACAAAGCGGCTGCACATGTGCGCTTGTCCCTATTATCTTCAACATTTGTTTGGTTCCAGTTGACAACAATCGTTAGAGAAAGTACACGCTTGACGTTGTTCCCTCAAAATGTTTTTTTTTTTTTTTTTTTTCTCAACAATAATCTGCAATCGGCTATATAGCCTTAATCAGATATGTTCCCAAATTTCGCAGTTGTAGGAGGCATTCCTATGAATGACACCCTAGTAATATGATGGAATTCATGTTCTTTGATCAAAATGTTAAACGAAAAATTAAAGTGATTTAGATTTAGAAAAATTAAAATAGATCCCTCAATTTTTGATAAACTTTATGAAATTGAAAAACAGATTCATAATTGTAAGAAGGACACTCAGAAAAAAATAACTGATTTCTTCGAATAAATAAAATATGTATGTATTTAAAAACAAAATGTGTACTTATTATTCCTTAACGCTCTAGCACCATGTTTCTCGACTTTTGTTGACCTCTATAAATGAGAGTAACTACTCCCAAACCTTCTTAAGTGACAAACTGCTTTAGTGAGAAACCTCTATGAGCGAGAATAAAATTCGGGTCCCTTGGATTCTCGCTTATCCAGGTTCGACTGTATATGCTGTTATTTCACGGTGGTCTTCTGTAAGGGGGTGGTCACTGCCGCCAGGCGGGCTGCCCAAATGACTGCGAAACGCAGTGTGCCCTACCACTACTTTTCAAATTCAGACCAGAGTCAATTTTGAAAATTACATTAAAATTTCCAAACTTGACCCCGCCGGGAATCGAACCCGGGGCCCCTGAGACGTTAGGCAAGCATCCTTGCCACTCATCCAACGGGCCGTCAAAATTTATTTTTTAACCTAACAAAATTTGTTATTGTAAACATGGCATCTATCTATCTTTTAACAATTCATGACAATAAGTTCTGCCAACTCTCAAACATAAATGACTTCTCCAAAACTCGTTGGCTGCATAGACTGTTTAGTGTCTTATTATTATTATATATTTCTGTGGAACACTTATACTCCATAGACTGTTTAGTGATAGAGTTAAAAATTAAAGAAATTTACATAGTTTCTTTAAATATATATACAATTATTATTTATGGCATAATAAAATTATTTATTAAAAAACGAAGAATATTTAATATGATTTCCTGTCAGTTAATCAGTTAACTGCGACAGTACCGAGCAATATGACTCCAAACTAATTTTCCGAGCGATTGAGTCCAAAAATGTTTGAAACAGAGACATCCCTCAGACTCATTCGTTATTCATCGAAAATGCGGCGACGCATTCAAAAAACTCCCAACTAAGACGATCGTTAAGTAAATTAATACGAGTATAAAACATGATTAAAAAAATTACTACGACAGTCGAACGAGGGGAGTGTAGCAGAGGGATGCGCCCTTATATGGATGGGCTGCTTGCTTCATAGAAATTACATGAATAATTCTATCGGCATCGTAAACGGCGTTCGAATTGGAGCTCTAACACGTACGCGATAGAGACGAAACTGTTTTCGTAGAGCGGCTGTATTAGTTTGTTATATTACGTTTACTAAGTTTACCTTCAAGTGTTATAAGTCGTAATGTCCCTCAACGGTTTAATATAACTTGGCCTGGGGTGAAACAATGAAAATGTTAATGTGGAACCTCGCCTTTATATTTATTTTTAACATCCGACGCTTCTTAATAGTGTAGTTTTCATTAACTTCTTAGACAATTCACCTTTATTTATGGCGTTATCCTTAAATAGGATTCAGAGAGTAAACTCCATTTCGAAGCTCTGAATATTTCCTTATTTTGAGTCGCAATCTTCGTAATCATCAGCGCCTAGATGACTTCTTTACTTCGTTAGACCGCATCGAAATTATCATATTTTCGATTCGATTCGGCCAAATTTGAAAATAAACTTTTCAAAGATAGCTCTGATCTGGATTTTGCAAGAGGAAGGCACAATGTTCGTAGTTACTTGGGCCAGTTCCTTTTTTTATGTTAAGACCGGCAGACAGGCTAACGGTCCACTTGATGGTAGGTGGCTACCGTCGCCTATAACACAAGCAACGCCACAGGTGCTGCAAGTGCGCTACCAACTACAGTAAGATTAAAGATAGGGGATTGGGAGGGGATAAGAAAATGGGCTCTGGCATCCCTCACTCACTCACCGAAACACAACAGCACAAGGACCTGTTATTTCACGGAGGTTACTGCCGCCAGACGGGCTGCCCAAATGACTGTGAAACAAAGTGTGCCCTACCACTACTTAAATATTCCTCAAGGTAAATAGAAAACTATTAAATCCCACACAGTTAAAATGATATGCGAAAACGAAATTAAAAATAATGAAATAAACGCTCGGCTGCGGACGTGATAGACAAAGATACAAATCGAAGTCGGCTGTTTGCTATTCTCAGTTTTTCGTTTCATGTGAGGTTTACACATTCAGAAAGAATACTTAGCGAAGATAGAAGTTGCGTTCGCTCGACAAAATCCGAGCATTACCGAAAATTGCCGAAATGTGCATGCGTATGACGGTTTAAAATATATGGCCGGTGAAACCGCGTCGCGTAACGATAAAAAATTACCTATACAATTTAAGAATTGCCACAGAAGACCACCATGAAATAACTGTATATATGCTGTTGTGTTTCGATGAGCGAATAAGGGATGCGAAAGCCCATTTCCCTAACCCTTCTTTAAATCCACTATGGTTAGCGGTGCACTTGCAACACCTGTGGCGTGGCTTGTGTTATAGGCGACGGTAGCCACCCACCATCAAGTAGACCGTCAGCATGTCACCTTCGTATAAGAAATATACTTTTTTATAATTATAAAGTTATAAAGTCTGCCAGATTGGCGACAGTAACCACCCTTTACAAAATAATAGCAAGTTGAATTTTTTATTAATACATCCATTCTATAGGTGTCTGTGGGTACATTAAATATTTTAAAAAAAATTCTACGCGTTCTACTTATGTTACAAGTACCGAGGTCAAAAATTTTTTGTTAAGAATTTTTGTCTATCTGTGCGTCTGTGCACGCTAATCTCAGAAACGGCTTAACCGATTTGAATGCGGTTTTCTGTGATGTATTGTAGCAAACTTCCTGTAACACATTATAGTGTTTGTTTCATTAGTAACAAAATAGTTATGTGCTATTATACCACGCGTACGAAGTTGACTACAAATTCACCCTGGACAAAGCCCAGTGAAAACGCGAAAATAGCCTGCAATTTGTATGACTTTATTAACTCATGTATATAAAACTAAACCAATAATAAGTGTCTACGATAAGATGGAATTAGTATTTTGTGAATTTATATCTCAATCCCCAAAAACTTAAATATTTGAAAGATACTTTTACCAGATGAATACTATATTCATGCAGTTTTATTATACACATGGAATTCGGCAAAGTTAATTTATAAATTGACTAAAAACCAAGCGTGACCACATATTATATTTACGTAGACATTTTATAAATAAAAATCCCGTTTATAAATAAAAAGTTGTGTCCAAAAAACGAGTGTATCTTTTTACCCGCTTTCGAGTTCCCAAACGGCAAACATGGAATATCTAACACCCTAAAGAAACACCAAAAGCCTAACCAAATACAAGCAAAACGAATAAAATGCCGAACCTCGTTTCACTATCAATCCAGTTTTTCACCGATCAGTTGAACGATTGGTTGACGGATTAAGTTTTGTGATTTTCAATAAATCTAATGTAATATGGACTATACTTATCATAATTCTATACACACTTAACCAATCAGAATTGGTTGGGCAATCTTATAACTTTAGTGTTGCTTATCTCTCTAGGCGAAGGTAGCCAACTACCTCTATTTAGCTTAAGTTTATGATATTTGCAATCCCTAATTTCATTTTCCAATCTCATTTTTACATGGATAAATATACGTCATAATTATTATTATTCGTGTCATGAGCAAGTAATTACGCAGCTATACCCTAAGATATGAGATGGTGGATCGTGTAGCTGCGCTTTATCAGGGTCGTCAGCTCAATTAATAGCATATTATTCTAACTAAAGTATTTCTGATGTATAAAAAACCAAAATAATTTAAATTTAAAAACACACAGTTTATGTTTTCTTTTATGTTAAGATCGGCAGACAGGCTGACGGTCCACTTGATGGTAGGTGGCTACCGTCGCCTATAACACAAGCAACGCCAAAGCTGCTGTAAGTGCGCTGCCGACTACAGTAGGATTAAGGATAAGGGATTAGGAGGGGATAGGGAAATGTTATTTCGCATCCCCTACTCACTCACCGAAACACGACAGCATACGTGCAATTATTTCACGGTGGTCTTCTGTAAGAGGGTGGTTACTGACGCCAGACGGGCTGCCCAAATGATTTCGAAACGCAGTGTGCCCTGCCACTACTTTCCAGATCCAGTCAACTACTTTCAAAGTTGACCCTGCCGGGACTCGAACCCGGGATCCCTAGAACAGTGCATTAAGGCAACCACCCTAACCACATGTTAATGTTAACGTTAATATGTGTTACTCGGTGAATAAATTTAAGTAGATATTAGATATGTTGCCCGATCTGTCGTCCAACTGCTCGCTGAATTGATTGTCAGTTTATTCGCCAAGGGCACGCATAACAATGGTAACGTTTTTACTTCTCGCAAAAATTTTCAATGCTGACTTTTTCGTCATTTTATGTTTACTTTTTCGCTATATCTTGAATTTGTTAGCTGAAAATAGCGCGACATTTCTGTCAGTGGAGTGCCTACAAAGAGTTTTCGACTCTAACATTCCTTTTTAAGGGTTAAATCAAATTAATGGAATCCCTTACAAATATGTCTACATGTAGAATAGGGGATCGCACAGTAATCAGATTAAAATCTAAAATGTACTTAGAAAGAAAATATATAATTTTTTACGATTATTTATCGAATAATAATTTAATATAATTCATTTAAATATTTTTAAATGAAGTAATAAAATTTTATTATTTACAATATTTTTAATCTATACTGAAACACCGATCACAGTGCGTGACGTCATTTGTGGGTAATCATTGTCTTATGCCAATGCAGCTGTTTTGTTATAATATGACCACAAATGACGTTACGCGCTCTCAGATGAACTATCGTGGCGTTTTGGCGGCATTTTCAAACAAACAATATTAAAACATGATTTTGAGCACCTAAAACGCTATAAATAAATAAAATAGTATTTTTTATGGGAATAAATATCCATGAAGATTAATTTAAAACACTTTCTGAAAATTTGTCCGATCCCCTATTGTTGGCTTGTTTATATATCAGTACTTTTCATTAGTTTGATTCAGACATGAAAATAGTATAAAAAACTTTCTTCGTATCAAAATTAATTATTTTAGAATCCTTAAAAAACTTTTCTATTTAAAATATAACATTCGAAACATAAGGTCTGCAACTTTCTCACAACTCATGCCTATGTAAAAGCATTCAGTTAAGTCGGCCAACGTATTTTATTAATATTGATAGATTCGCCGGTACGCCTGGCACGGCTCATATTGCATTCACTTGTAATGCATTAACGGCATCCCACCATGAAAGTTTAATATTAAATCGCCTTTTACCTTCCAGACATACAACCTAGTTTGTATGGGAACTGTCATGCCTGAAACCGTTGCATCGACTTTGCCTTATGGCTAATCTTACCCAAGAATATTCTATTACTGTACCTTTAAAAAAAATTAAATACAAGTCAATTCACTATAATTACTTCCGGAAATCAAATACACTAATAAGCCATAAAATGAAAAGAAATGAAGAAAACTCTTGTCTTTATTTTTTGTCTTTTCTTCCCAATTATTATATTATTTATTCATTATTTTAGTAAATAAATTAAGGAAAATTAAAAAAATCAAGTTAAACAAATTAAAGCAAAAGTATTTATTTATTTTATTTATTTATTTATTTTAAAATTTACAGATAGTTTACACATATGAATAGTTTTTCGGTGACCTGTATACACTAAGCATAGCTTGTATTGTAAAGGCCAGAATTTAATAAGATATAAAATTTTAGAATTAAAAATAGTCATTAAAAGAAAAGGAGATTTGGGTGTCTGTCTATGTGTCTGTATGTATACATAAACACACTCCCATACTCACACATAGAGTCACATATACGTTAAAAGAAAGTCGTGTTAGTTACGTCATTTATAACTCGAGAACGTCTGGACGGATTTTGTGATTTTTGATTTGTTGTATTTGTCTCTGCCCCGAATAGAAACATTCACAACAAAAAAAGTGAATAAAATTCATTTTCTCATATATTTTGTATGGAAATAGTTTTTTTGTTGATATGTCGAGAACGGATTGATAGATTTCGATGATTTTTTTTTGTTCGTCTAGGCGTCGCCCATTGGAAATTTTTTTTTTAAATGTAAAAGTCGTCAGACAGGCTGACGGTCTATGACACAAGTAACTCCACAGGTTTAAGGATAAAGTAGAATGTAGGTTTTCTCGGCCGGTATCCATATGAGTTGTGGGTTTCCGGGATGACAACAGACCTGGGCCATCATCCTGGAAACCCACAACTCATATTTAAGGATAAAGTTATTAGGAAAGCTATAGGGAAATGGGCTCCGATATCCCTTACGCACTCACCGAAACACAACAGCAAACGTGCTGTTATTTCACGAAAAGGGTGATTACGGCCGCCAGACGGGCTGCCCAAATGACTGCGAAACGCAATGTAGCGATTTTTTTGCGTGGGAAAATCTGGAATTAGACCCCATGAACAGACACATATGATCTCATATGTTAGATTTCTACTCACTAAAAAACCAAGATGTTTCCTCGCGCCGTCTATGGGTCAGTGATCGTTGAGACACGAAACCTTAAACTTCTGCCGAAGGCAGTATACCCTCGCACTACTTAGATTAAGTAAAACAAAGAAAAATAAAATCGTAAACGACGCCATGTCTGATACATAACAGACACAAAAATAATGATACACGAATTATATCGATTCGCTTCAATAGACAATTACATTCATTTAAATGTAATTAAAATAGACTTCATTTTGATTTTTGTATACATTCCTTTTGGTACATTTATGGAACTTAATTAACTTTGACTGTTCATTTATTTAGGAATTAATCTAATTCAGCTAATAATATAATACAACATTTATTGATTCTGAGGCGGTGCGAAGTTCGCTAGTAGCTAGTATTTTATAAATTAAACTTCAAATTACCTACTTGCAGTGTAACTCACTGCAGCTGGATTCTATATTGGATTCTATACCAAGTAACATAAACTATAAAGTAGAAACTATAGTTATTAAATTAAACGTCATTTTGAAACACAAACATGAAAGTTTTCTTAATGATACGTTTTGTATGCATAAATATATTTGATATAATAATAATCATGACGATTTCGTTAGAAATTCCATTATTAATTTCTGATCACAAAACTATTTAATACTAGCTGAGCCTACAACTTTGTACGCATGGTATTCGGTATAGTGCGTAACTTTTTTGTTTGTGAACCAATTGGAATGAAACATGGTTACGGGAAGCTTGCTAAAATACATCAGTGAAAACCGCATTCAAATCGGTTAACCTGTTTCTGAAATTAGCGTGCACAAACGCACAGACAAACAGACAAAAATTCTAACTATTTTTTTATCTCGGTAACATAAGTACAACGTATACAAATTGTTTTATTTTTAATAGTTAATGTATAGGCATGGCTCGTTTACGATTTTAGTAAATGTATAGATTTTTTGGAAAAAAAATTCTTTATGAGTAGGTAAATAAACAAAAAATAGTTAACTAATTTGTTAATTAGGTAAATTATGTTAAGTATTTGAAAATCTCCTAAATATTCCATTCAAAATTATTCCACTTTCGACAAAGCAAATAGTGTCTGAAATGTACGTTATACTACAAACAAAAGATTCCGAGTCTCGTGTGCCATCTGGTCCATCTCTGTCCGAGTTTTTACTTTCACTTTGTGAAAATTTTATGAAGAAAAAGTTTTCAAAAGTAGGTCATTCAAAACAGCCTCAGTTGTACATTAAAGCCGCGTTTGTAAAAAGTGTTACCAACCTTCGATCAACATTACAACTAGATTAAAGGTGATAGCTCTGAAAACGGCCCGAGAAATAAGAGCACAAAATAAGCGTGTGCTCTTATTTGCGACAGTACGGTTCAACCAAAGCCATCGTTCGGACGCATTAAAATGCCACGGTGTGCGTTTAAAAACTGTTAAAAAGCGTTTAGACTTAAGGTATATTTTAAGTTAATTTAACAGATATAAACAGATATAGCTTTAAGTATAATCAACACAAGATCAACACGGACTGTTTTTCGCTTTGATTTTGTATGAGACCTTTAATCTAGGTGTATTGTTGATCGTAGTTACCAACACTAAAAAAATCCAATTAAATTCCTTAGACGTGCCATTAAGGTGAATCATAATATGATTGATTTGGGATAACAATCCTATCTGTTACCTAATCTGGTATCGAACTTGGAACCCTCTAGCTCACTAAATAAACTTCTTTAGCTTTCATAAATTACCAAAACATACCTATGATCGGCTTGCTCTTTCGTTACACATCCTCATGGATTCAAGACACTGAGGCTTTGGTCTTTCAGTCTTTGGTCTTTGGAGTATCCCAGAACTCGGCACGTTTCGTTCATCGTAGGTAATGCATTCAGGATGCTGATAACTTTGTCACGTGGACCAATCTCTTTAGTAATTAATCCACTTCGAGTATTGTTTGTAATTAACACAAGCAACGCTTAAACTGCTGCAAGTGCGCCGCCGACTGCAGTAGGATTAAGGATAAGGGATTAGGAGTGGATAGGAAAATGGGCTCTGGCATCCCTTACTCACTCACCGAAACACAACAGCACACGTGCTGTTATTTCACGGTGGTCTTCTGTAAGGGGGTGGTTACTGCCGCCAGACGGGCCGCCTAAATGACTGCGAGACGCAGTGTGCCCTGCCACTACTTTCCAAAACCAGACCAGAGCCTAATTTGAAAAGTTGATTTTTCAAAGTTGACCCTGCTGGGAATCGAACTCGGGAACCCTAGAACAGAGCGTTAAGGCAAACACCCTAACCACTCAGCCAACGGGCTCGTACTTTGTATTTACATGATATTTTAAATAAATGTTATTTCAAAATGAATGAAAAAACGAATGAAAATTTCAAAATGAATGAATTATTTCAAAATGAACAGCCTTATTACTCAAAGAAGTATTGCTGTCAACCTGAGGGCCACGATATATAATGTATAATTAGTAAACAATTTCTGTAAATAATAATTCTCACTTAATGTTTGCAAATTAATATTGAAGAACATTATAATGACTGCGATTAATTTATATTAACTATTGATACTTAATCGCCAACTGATCGCCACTAGTTGGAGAGGCGCCGCAAAAAGGAGAAAAAAAGAATTGACACTTAAGGCCTTTTGTTTCTAAGATGAATTGAAATTCGTTATATTGAAGTTAATATTGACTGCAGACAAATATTATCTACTTTGTATTCAGAATTTGTAAAAATCTCAAATAATTCTAAAAACTCTTAAATTTTAGATTACTTGGAAACCAATCCAGTTAAATAGAGGTTAATTTCTTGCAAATGACCAGTATAAAATATGAGAAAGGAACATGTCGGAAGTACATTTAAATTATTTTATAATTTATAACATTAAGTTTTATTCAATCCATTATACAAAATTTAAATCAATAATCCCAGAGGGAGATTAGAAATTTGCATATCTGCAAACCATATATGCCTCTCTCTACCTTTAGATAGGTCAATGCTATCTATTTTGTCCAGTCCATCGACTCCCTAATTCCGATTACCCACAACCCTCAAAGGTCAATGCACTCGGTAGCCCTTTTGCGAACTGGCAACCCCTGCAGCGACCTCACTGATTTTCAGGCCCGCTTTATTTTCCGTTTATCACCTGATTACACCCTTTCGGTGTCGGAAATTTTTTGTGCTGTTTTGAACGCGCGAGGGATGACAAATTGACATCCAATGGATTCATTGAGAACCTACAAAAAAAATGTTAAAAGTATTAAAAAATCTGTAGTCGTGTATATCAAGACAATATAACACAAAAACCAACTTAATATGTACTCTCATTAAAATGGATCAAGTGTACAAATCTAAAATCTCCTCCCATCTAAAAATCTTATATAATAATATCTAATATCTAATCTAATAAATATATTAAATAATTTATAATTAAATTATATTCATAAAAATATAATGTTTAATATATCGTATGCGTTCTTTATTTTGTTTTTATAATATACAATTATGTATAAATTACAGGAAGCTATATGCACTCTATTAAATAATTAATAGATTGCATACAGCTTGCTCCAATTTTTAAATGCATAATATATTTCATTTTTTTTTTAATTTTAATAAAATTAATTTACTTTTTTATTGTTGTTATTATAATTTGTTATTAGAAATTATTTTAAGTTTGTTTTTAGTATCTTTTTAATATTTTTTGTGTTATTTTATTTTTATTTCTATAAACAGTTAACAATTCATTTGGGAATTAGGTATTGTTATGTTCTTTTGCCATATTCATTATTAATTTTAGGTTTTTAAAATTATTTGGTAGCAATTAAATTCTTTTGAGGTATTGAATTTGATCACGAAAGTACTGACTGGATAATATTTGATTTCATGTACAATTAAAAAATAATTGCAGACGTAACATTTGAAAAATGTTAAGCATTTGAAATAAAACACTAGAAATTTCACATTTAAAACAAAACCAAGGATATTTAGTACAAAATGGCATGGTATTTCCGCGCTGGCATTTAATCTGACGAACCGTAAAATTAATGTACAGACAAAGGGTATACAAATTGTAATATTATTAAAACATTTTTCATTTTGTAAGGAAAATGGAGGGAGTAGATATAAATTCAGGTACAACATTGATTATGTAATTGAGCATACATAATAGGGTATTACACCCATTTTTAAAAAGTGTCTCAATTAGATTCTGTAGTGATAATGAACCACTAAAAAAAAACACCAAATTTTTATTCAATCGGTAAGTTTAATAAAAATGCATTTAAAATTTACATTTTCAAATTTCGCGCGTAATTTGACGAAAACGCTGGAAACCATTTTGCTCTGTGGTCATGACGTCAGTTGGCTGTGTAAACAAATGCGCCGGTAATTGACATGACACTGACTGACACTTTTTTGTTTACACAACCGTATGACGTAAACATGGCGGCTACTATTTCATTGTGTTTAAGAACAGACTAAAAATTCTGAAAACTTTGAATTTAATTTTAAAATTTATTTTGTTATTTTACGAACTAAAACATTTTCCGACTGCTTTTTGCCTAAGCTATCTCAATAATATACTGCTAGATCTTTTTTTCATATAGACTAAAATACCCTATTAGATACAGATTTTTTAATATTCATTCTTCTTAACCAACCAGGGGTTTTGATGCGGTTTTCACTAAGGTAAAAGGCCTGGAGCCGGGAGGCGGGGAGCGGACCGCTAGTAATGCGAAAGTTTGTACTTGACATCAGCGATAGATCACACTTACAGAATCAGATGATCACCGTGAAATAATAGCACGTGTGATGTTTTGTATCGGCGCGTAAGAGAGTGAAAAGAGAGCGCGTAAGGCGCGCTTATTCCATTTTCCCTTTTTTTTTCTTTCTAATTCAACAGCCTACGCCACTCTTCTGGTAAATTCATAAAATTTATCATCTGATAGGTATTAAACTTATTCACATCTATTGCTTAAATCTTCCTTTTACCTGGTCTTCGCTAAGGTGTTTCAATCCTCTTAAATAAGTACTTCCTTAAAACTCATTCGGCAGTGCAAAGGTAACGCCTCCGGTATTGCTATTCTTAGGTGAGTATATTGACACAAGCAAAACCAAAGTAAGTGCGTTGCCGACCTAAGTAGGACAAAGGTTAAACCATTACGAAATGGGTTCTGGCATCCGTTACTCACTCACCGAAGCACATTGCAGCATTCAACTATTATTTTGCTTCCTGAAGATCGTGTCCGGTGGATCATGACATACACGTTAGATGAGTCATGTGTAATTACCCGAGCAGAAGCAAATCCATATAACAGCTTTTACCAAAAGGAATTAAACTTATGCCAAATAAATAATTTTAATTAGTCATTTAGGTATGTTTTTCAGTTATAAAACAGGCGTCAAGAAGTTCTTCCTACAAAAAGGCTGTGTCAACAAGTATAATCCTTCGCAAAAAAAATATTTGAACCATATTCTCTGGCAAGTAACATAAAAACAAATGCGTTGTTATACAAAATTTCCTATCGGGAATATTATGTTCATAACACACTGTTTTGTATATAAACATGCGTCGAGGGGCCTCGGTCGCTACTCCCTAACACTTGAAACAACTTGCAACTACCCTCATCCAACAATAGAGCATCGAACGTTTTCTTATATAATCAAGAGCCGTTTCTGTTCGACTGCCAACTTAGTGAATGGGAGTAGCGGGTAGCAAAACGAAAGGTCCCTTTAAACCTCAGAATACAAAACAAAATAGAAAGCGCAAACGTGTAAAAATGAACGGGACTGGACTTTAAAATTACGAAATTCACTGGTCACTGGTAATCTTAAAGAAATAATGATTATCAAAAAGGGGGACATTTTTTTTTTAATATCGTAGGGATATAATAAAAAAGTTTATTGAAAGAAATAAAGATAAATAAAAAAGAAATATTGAAAAATGTAGTAGAACATAAGTTATAAATGTACAGAAATAAATAAAATATATTTATATATGAAATATAATTCGTACATTTATATAGAAACGAAAAATTTAATCTACAATGAGTAAAACAAATATAAAGCGAGACCCTAATCATGTTAGGGGTTCCAGTCGCACAAAAAAAAAAGCTAAGAAATTCTTCTCTACAATTCGAGGGTGCCGAGATAGGAATCAATCAAAAAAATTTGAGTTTAAATATCTCACCCGTGATATATTTGGACACAGTGCACGGTTTGCAATAGGGGATCGGACAAATTTTCAGAAAGTGTTTTAAATTAATCTTCATGGATATTTATTCCCATAAAAAATACTATTTTATTTATTTATAGCCTTTTAGGTATTCAAAATGTTTGTTTGAAAATGCCGCCAAAACGCCACGATAGTTCATCTGAGAACGCGTAACGGCATTTGTGGTCATATCATAACAAAACAGCTGCATTGGCATAAGACAATGATTGCCCACAAATGACGTCACGCACTGTGATTGGTGTTTCAGTATAGATTAAAAATATTGTAAATAATAAAATTTTATTTCTTCATTTAAAAATATTTAAATGAATTATATTAAATTATTATTCGATAAATAATCGTAAAAAATTATATATTTTCTTTCTAAGTACATTTTAGATTTTAATCAGATTACTGTCCGATCCCCTATTATGGTTGAAATCTATTTCTGGTTCATTCTGTTTTTGAGGTTTACACAGCAGAAATTATTTTCACAGCCGAAAGATTCCGGTGATTTTGACGGTTTTTATGATACTTAGCTGTGACAACTGAAATCATAATATACGTATAATCAAACAGTTTGATCAACGTCAAAAAGTACATCTTTTAAGTGACACTTGTGTGATTTTAAAAGCACTTCAAAAGACAACATTTACCAATATAATTGCGCTAGGTGCCCAGACATTTTAATCAAAATTTTTTAGATCTTCCCTTGAAATTGTTTTCTGATGTTTTAACCAACTGGGATTTAATTTATTACAAATTAACACATAATATGAATTTTTGGGGTGTTTTTAATTTAAGCGTGACAAGCATATTTGTAATAATCTTCTGCAGTGTCATTTTAAGAGAACTTCAAACCATCTCGCAATTCTGCAAAATTAGTGAAAAAATACCTTTGAACTAATAGGAAACATTTTTACCAGAAATTTCGGAGACTTTTTCGTCATTCGCTATCTCCTCGATTCTCTGTCCTCTTCCGGCTCGAGGAGGGCACGAACGAAGGTTGTATAAATATTGGCGCCTCGCTTTTGAGGCTAAGTGCCGCCTTTGTCTCGACAATAAAAGAATAACACTCATTTATGCGAACAATGTACTATCTCCAAGACGACGAAGTCTCTGCTCAAATTTTCTCAAACAATCTATTAGATACTTTTATTGTGCCGTTTCGTTGGTTATCCTAACTTAATAGACAACTCTTATCATAACCGCCCGAATTAAAAAAAAAAAATCAACATCTATGTAGAACTGATTTTTAAATGCGTTAATAGTGAATTTATTGATCTACATACGTGTAAGACCGACTCTATAACATAACTTCTATAGTTTTTTATAAAGGTAAGATAAAATTTAAAATAACTTTTATTATAAGTGTAAATTATTTTAGGGATTAATATATTTATTTATTTATAACTTTTATTTATTAAAAACTTTATTTACATTCTGGTACCAACAAAAGGCGGACTTAATGCTAAGAGAATTCTCTACCAGTCAACCTTTGGGATAAACAGAAAACACAACAGATTTAAAGAAGTACAAATATTAGTAAAAATGTATTCAATTTGGTTAACATTCTTGAGAATTGAGTCATATTATGTTAAATAGGTCCGGTCGTAAAAATTATATCTCCACGTATGTCTTATGAGTTGGTTCATAACTCGCCTCTTTAATATCTGCCTCGTGACAACTTTGGGAACGTAGCAAAGAGAACTCTTTACATAGATCAATTTATTTTGCAGATATTGCACTTTCTATTTACTCACTATGATGGTTACGTAAAATGTTCGATATTTGTAGAAGGTGGATATTTTCTCTTTTATATTACAAAGTGTGACAGGCAGGCAGACAGTCTACTTGATTGTAAGTGGCTACCGTCACCTAAGAGCACAAGTAACACCAGAAAGTATGCAGGTGCGCTGCTGACCCTGCAGAAATTTGTTTACCGTTAGCTTCAGTAAACCCATATTTATTGCTAAGTGGAAGGGGAGATTATTTCAAAGTACACGGTTTCACGGGATAAAGTCTGTACCCACCAAGACTCCTCATCTGAGGATATTAATTATTATTTTAATTCAGTTATTATAGATATTCCACACGAGTAAGATTTTTCGATTATTTTTTTTTAAAGATGGGTTTGCTCTTGACCAGCATCTATCCATGTAGGAAGGATGAGGCCGACGATGGAGCGAGCTCACCCAGAAGATGCCTATTCAGTCGAACCTTGAAAAGATTTGGGTTTTATGAGCTCGAAAATACAAATGCCGGCAGTTAGTTCCAATCCTTAGCAGAGCGCATAACAAAAGATGTTTTAAAGCGCTTGGTCCGACTTAGAGGGATTTCGACAAGGTGAGGATGGTAACCAGCCGTACGACTGCATGTCCGATAGAAGAAAGGGGAAGGCGGTATGATCTCATGCAGCTCTCGAGCACTCTCTCCGAAGTACATCTTATAGAATACACACAGACAGGCAACTTTGCGTCTATGTGCTAGGCTCTGCAGCTTAGTTCTTATTAGTTCTTTTTGGCGTTATATATGCTTTTTATTACAATTTATAAAATATATAATATTTATCCTTGAAGATATATACATTTAGAAGAATTTTCCTTACGCTAAACGGATTTATTTTTAATCAAATTTTTGCCTAGTCTATCTGAAACCTTCATCTTTGACGAATAACTAACTTCTTAGAACAGAACGTTTGCAAAATATACTTTTATAAAAATAGGTGTGATCCCTTTTGCCTCGCATATCGTTTTGTGGGACGGTTAAGGTTAACTGTCGAATAAACTTAATAACTTTATGTGACAGGAGGGCTGTAAAAAGATTCCTTATAACATTGGTTTTGAGATTACTCGGAATCCCAACAAACTCTTGATTGTTACGTTTCAGAGAAACTATTTTGCGGTTTTATCATCAACAACATTGTTGTAATTTAATTAGAATTTTCCTCGATTACATCTTCTGGCAGATGTGTGTGTTTGTATAAGCAAGTTTATGATAAATTACTGCAGGCGGACTTACGGTTGGGTCTGATGATGAGGTGTCAAGTGGGCTGCCAATTCTGATAAGCTAATGAAAAGAAACGTTAACAATTAATATAAAGAAACTATTAATTTAATACCAGTTACAGAAACTAGAAAAGCTAAAGATACAATTAAGTTTAATTCAAAGTTACAAGCTAAGTCATGGTTCAGAGACAGTTTTATTTTTTATTTTCGTTTGTGTTTATGTTTAACAATGGCAGGGCACACCGAGTTTCACAGTCATAAATTGGATAACACGATGGTCGAGCAGATAACGGTATCCGCTGATCCACATGTGGAGCCGAGCTGTGGATCCAAGTGGACGGAGAGGCAGTAACCAACCCCTTACAGAAGAACACCGTGAAATAAAAGCATGTGTGCTTTTATGTTTCGGTGAATGGACAAGGGATGATGACATACACAGCTCATTTCCCTATCCCCTCCTGATCGCTTATCTTTTATCCTACTTATGTCAGCAGTACACTTGCAGCTCCTGTAGCATTGCTGTGTTAAAAAAAAGTACGGTACCTGCTTACCATCAAATTAACTGTCAAACTACCGGACTGGACTATTTATTACAAAAATAGTTATTATATTAGAATAGAGTTTCCATTTGAAAAAATGCGCCTTCAAATATGAGAAAGTTCTTTTAAAATAAACAGACGTTGCAATTAACTAATAACACTAAACCAAGGGTGTTTAGTACTCAAGAGGGGGGCTGAAAGAGGGCAGACATCAAGGGTGGTTAAAACAATACCATCCCTATTGGAATTATTGGATGCACATTTGAGCAGACGGTTTTTATTGAGGTATATTCCTGGGGCCTTAGAACGCCCCACTTCTAATCATTATACGTCAAGTGTTTGAATGCTCAGTTCTTTAATCTCGGCCTTGTTCTGTGCTTACTTGTTCGAAAAGGGGTGAATTGTCGAATAAACTGTTTAGTCTTTGTGGGTACTCGTTTAGATGTGAGTTGTTTGTTGAATACAGCTAAATGCTGCAATTTTAATTTTGTATAAAGATTTTCATATAATACTTTGTTGTGTTATTGTGTCTCGATGCTTGAGTAAAGGATGAACTTACCATTTTTACCTTATCCTTCATTATGTTGTGATTTATCAAATACTAGCGACCCGCCCCCGGCTTCGCCCGGGGTGCAATTTTTTATATGTATGAACATTCCCCGTTTATCCCTCTTTCAATTAGTGAAAACTGAATTAAAATCGGTCTACCCGTTCACGTGTGATGCCGTAACCAAGGGAAATGGGGATTCATTTTTATATATAGAGAAGATATAATAACGTCAATAAAATAATGTTAAATAGATTCTACATTAATCGATAGCCACACTCCCTCTAAGCACCATGTGGTATGTTTTATTTTCAAATAGGTTATTTTTGCGATTGAAATTTCAACATTTATAAATCAAACCGAATAAAGAATCTTTGATTAAGTTGCGTTATCGTATCTAGGCGCGCACTAAGGAAATATTAAAATTTATACTCTGTAAGAAGTAATAGGCATCAGAAAATCTAAAAAAATCATGTAGTTGCATTTAACTTTTATATTTTATACTTATATTTTAAGAGCGTCGGTGACGCAGTGGAAAAGACGCGGCCTATCATGTCTAGATGTCCAAGACCGATCCCGGTCATGCCATGTACCAATGGGTTTTCTCTAAAAACTTAGATGCATTTACTGACTGCTCTCAAACGGTGAAGAAAAACATCGTAAGGAAACCTGCATACTCCAAAGAAGAAAGTCTAAGGCGCATATTTTGAAGTTCACCAACCCGCACTGGGCCAGCATGGTTGACCATATAGTATGTAAACACTATATGGTCACAATAATTAATTTATACACTTAAATTAATTGTGAGTTTAGAACTCACGCAGACAAGGTCGCTGGCAAAAATTAGTACTTTTTATTAAGATTTAAAAAAATAAGATTATTTTATTTTGTTGATGCCACTTCCATTCCCTGCTGGCAGGTAAAAAAAAAATCGAAAAAATTCGACACACAAAAACTAAAGTGGAAATGGGCATGCCATTTAACGAGGCTCGCAGATCAGAGATGGACCGTAAAAGCAACTCTATGGAAGGGTCCATAAGGAAAAAGAACTAGAGGCATACCACTGACACGATGGGAAGATGAGATCATAAAAACGGCACGCACAAACTAGAGCCAGATAGCAAAGAATAGAGACATATGGGCATATTTGGAGGAGGCCTTCACGGGACCCGAGGTCCTTGTAGACGAAAAATAATTACAAAGAAAATAACAAATCAGTTATAAGCAACTAACCGACTAAAACGAACCTATTAAAAATAAGCTACTGTTGTAAAAAATGAATAAAAGGCTTTTATTTATTTATTTACTTATTGATGCCAGTAGCAATATCAACAATATTTGATGAAGCGAAAATATTATATTAGTTGTCTTGTAATTCCAGGTTTACGAGACATTCAATTACGATTGCTTCAGAAATATTGTTCCAGTGAATACTGTGTAAAGGTCAAAGTTTTTTTTTTTTTCAGAGCACCGATAATAAAGAAAATACCGCTGAGTACTAGCTCGCCCACGCCTCAAAAGAGGTTTAAGTGAATCTATAAATTTTATTGGATTATACTCGTAATGTGATAAATTTAAATAAAAATAACGCGAGTTTAGTGTAATAAATAAAATGTAACATGAAGATAACAGTCGCGACTTTTGTTGTAAGATAAATACGTAGGTATAGTTTATACTAGCTGAGCCCGTAACTTCGTACGCGTTGTATAGCGCGTAACTTTTTTGCTTGTAAACCGATTGGAATGAAACCAACACTAAATGTTACGGGAAGCTTGCTATAATACATCAATGGAAATCTCATTCAAATCGGTTAAGCCATTTTTGAGATTAGCGTGCACAAACGCACAGACAAAAAGACAACATACGTAAGTACAAAGTGTAAGTACAAAAAGACAACGTAGTAAATATATTCCAAGAATAGGTCCATGTAAAAAGCGCCATTTACTTAGTTGAATTTACTAAAGATTATATATGAAATACCAAGGTAAACGGTAAATATAGGGTAAGATTAGGACAATCGGCTTCTTTTCCAAAGTTGACCCTGCCAGAAATCAACCCTGGGACTCCTAGGACCGGCCGTTAAGGTAAACACCCCAACAACTCATCCAACGGACTCCTCATATAATATCGGCGGAATATCAAAAACTTTCTAAGCCAATTTATTAATCTATGCTGTAATTGGCCCCTCTCGACTATTCTGCCATCATGACTGTCGTCCACTCCAAATCCCTTATCCTTAATCCTACTGTAGTCGGCAGCGCACTTGCAGCAGCTTTGGCGTTGCTTGTGTTATAGGCGACGGTAGCCACCTACCATCAAGTGGACTGTCAGCCTGTCTGCCGACCTTCACATAATAGGAAAAGATTATCAATCTTATTAATAAAACTAGCTTGGTCAACTAAAGCTAACACTTGTTCACATTTAGAAGAGGCCTGCGCTCTTCAGGTAGACTTTCTTCAGACATATGAGGTTTAATTCACTGATAACCTTAAAACTTAAGCTTTTTAAATAACTATTTTGCGTTTTTTGTTATCAAATACATCAATATCATCCTCGATGTCGTTATATGAATATCCAATTAACAATCTCTAACTATTTAAAGCGACGAAGAGACGATAATTGAATCATAAATCATAACCTCACTGAAACAACTCTCATTGAACTTTGGAATATAGAAAGCACCTTAGTGCTGATTCAGTTCTTGCCAGCTTTACACCATGCTTGCACAATTAACTTCAGTGCTAAAACATCCACAAGTCTAAGCACAAGAGAGCAAAATTTGAATCTTAATTTAGTAGAGTAAGGTTGAATTCTCAAGAAGCGCTTTAAGGCCGTACTGCAAGGCCAGTGTTATACATGCTGTATATAAACGTAGTGACTGAGGCGGTAATCTTAAGATGATTTATGATATGTTGTAGCTCTGACGTTTACGAGTTAACAGGCGAGCCGGGGAGGCCTTTTAATCAACTATGCTAATGTTAGGTGTTGATCCTTCGGTTACGGCGGCAGGTCCCACTAAGCCTAATGTCAATATTAGGTCCTAATTGAATGTATGGAGTGAAGTTTAATTAAGGATTCGTGTCGCGACACATTGAGGGGTGGTGCTGGATTCAATGACTAAAGAAATATCAAGGTCGTGGTATAACTATGATTAATCTTAATTTTTTAATTAAGAACGCTCAGCTTTCATGCCCTTTTTTATGTTAAGGTCGGCAGACAGGCTGACGGTCCACTTGATGGTAGGTGGCTACCGTCGCCTATAACACAAGCAACGCCTAAATTGCTGCAAGTGCGCTGCCGGCTGCAGTAGGATTAAGGATAAGGGATTAGAATAGGATAGGGAAATGGGCTCTGGCATCCCTTACTCCCTCACCGAAACACAACAGCACACGTGCTGTTTTTTCACGGTGGTCTTTTGTAAGAGGGTGGTTACTGCCGCCAAACGGGCTGCCCAAATGACTGCGAAACGCCCAAATGCCCTGCCACTACTTTTCAAATCCAGACCAGAGCCAAATTTGAAAAGTTGAAGTACTGTCGCTATTAGGAAACATTTCTAACTGCAGATTTGAAGAAAAAAAAGAACAATGAGATCTTAGAATTAGATATTAAGCCATTAAAATAAATAACTGCCACCAACTGCTCATTTAGACTCATAGTATAATACAAAAAGCAATATCAACGTTTAAAAAGTTAAGTATATGAGGGGTCATCGTACGGACAGGCAATAAGGGGAGAGTTGTTTTAAAATCCAACCATAATTTATTTATCAGTCGAAATCATCTCACGTACAATCTGTATTACCGTTTTTGGGAACATCGAAGGATCCCTAAAATTTTTAGGCCGATAAGGAAACACCTGAATTTATATCGTTTACAAAATAACATTGGGATTTCTTAATATTATTAAAGCCTCTTTTTATTTACAAGTGGTTTATATTTAAGATTTAAGATTATATTTAAGATTTTGCTATAAAAACATAATTATATTATATGATAATCTGCACTTAAGGTAAGCTAGAAATAAAAAAAAAAATAGATGCTTAAAAAATCTAATATTTATTATTAGGTTATAAACTTAAGGATAATTATTACTAGAAACTAAGAGGAACAAAATATTGTTGATTTATAATTGATATACTACTATTTAAAGAAAATTGATATAATAATAAAACGATTGAACACCGAAAGGAATGTCCTCGTAAAGGTAGTTATACCGAGGAATGGACCCCTGTCAGTAAAATTGGAAATCCTAAACAGATGTCTAAATCCACACCAAGCAGAGGTCCTGTAGGCTAGCACACTCAATGAGGCATACTAATAGACGTCCCACCCTATTAATTATGTCCGAGGAGAAAATTTCAAGGCAAGAAATCCTTGCCATCAAGACTAATGCCGAATGAAATGGGTCCGCTCGCTGGACCCTCCAGTAACTTGTTAGAATATTGTCTAAGTCAAAGAAGAAAAGTACAAATATTGAATACGCTTATGCGATTACAATAACATGTTGAAATTATTTTTTTAATAAACATGTGTACAATTGTATACTAGCTGAGCCCGCAACTTCGTACGCGTGGTATTCGATATAGCGTGTAACATTTTGTTTGTAAACTGATTTGAATGAAACAAACACTAAATGTTACGGAAAGCTTGCTAAAATGCAACAGTGAAAACCACATTCAAATATATTAAGCCGTTTCTGATATTAGCGTGCACAAACGCACAGACAATAAATTCTAAAAACGATTTTTTTGACGTCGGTAACATAAGCACAACGTGTACAAATTGTTTTTTTTTTAATATATACAAAAAATGTAAACACGGCTCGTTTACGATTTTGTTATATCTCGATGAGGGACTATAATCAAGTCCATCTTGTAATATTAAGAGTTTTTCTTTCCAACTTACTTTAGGTCTGAAAACGTCAAAAAACTATACCGGACATTTGGGTGCATCTCTCTTTTGCAGACCTGTAGTATCGCAGGCAGAGCTAAGCATCGGAGGCAGAAATCTCCAAGTGAGGTTGCAAAGCGATGGTAAGTATCCAAGGTTATTGTAATATTTTTCTCCATCGAATTCAAATAATTCAAGCAAGAATGGAAATCATAATCCAACCTGTACTATGAAGAAAGATCGGAATATATCTTTTTTTTATGTTAAGGTCGGCAGACAGGCAGACGGTCCACTTGGCTACCGTCGCCTATAACACGAGCAACGCCAAAGCTGCTGCAAGTGCGCTGCAGTAGGATTAAGGGTAAGGGATTAGGAGCGGATAGGGAAATGGGCTCTGGCATCCCTTACTCACTCACCGAAACACAACAGCACACGGTGGTCTTCTGTAAAGGGGTGGTTACTGCCGCCAGACGGGCTGCCCAAATGACTGCGAAAACGCAGTGTGCCCTGCCACTACTTTCCAATCCCAGACCAGAGCCAAATTTGAAAAGTTGATTTTTCAAAGTTGACCCTGCCAGGATACGAACCCGGGAACCTTACAACAGAGCGTTAAGGCAAGCACCCTAACCACTGATCCAACGGACTCGTCAAATTAATATATTGTGTAAATGGTAGAAATCTCCTTAAATAGGATTTTCTCTTATGAGTCGCTTTATTTCCTTGACTTGAACCGAAAATGTGATGTCGTCAACCGACGATTCATACCCGTCATAACTCCAACCTGTCCCAGATTGCGCGGGCGTGTAGCTTACTCCACGTTGCACCGTGGCCAATGCCTTCTTCATAGTGTCCTTGTTACAAGAAATTGTATATATATCATTGAATATAATGAGTAACTCTAATGATTGAACTATGTAAAGATTACATAGTTGAAGTCCACTGAGCACTTTGTTCAAGCCTATTTGCATGGTTTGGGGTCATAAGGTACAAGTTGCTTATTGCTTGAAAATTCATTATTTCTATTAAATTATTCAAATTTTTGTATTGAGCGATTAGTAAATACTCCTTAGAAAATTAGGTTCTTTGGCACTGTGCTACATTTCAAATAAGAATAGAGAAAGGTCAAGTAGAGATAGAAAATAAGTGATTACTTGTTATAAAAACCCTCGCGAAGATCCCGCGAAATCCTGAGAATCCGCATAGCTACAGTATACACAGTCACACAAGGGAAAGGACGCAATAAACACATATTATATCATTTAATTTAATGTTAAATTAAAAAAAAATATATTACTTTTCTTACGACCTAATATAAAGTTTTTTAATAAATAAGTGTTCCAAACACATTCAAGCGTTTTAAGCTTTGTAAGAAGAGTTTAAATATTTGGCTGTTAATGTTATACGAGTATAACAAGGCCACGAAAATGAATTTCATTTGAAATCGTAAAGAAATAAGAAAGCAATATATGAACATAAAATAGATACAGAAAATACAGATACAGAGAAAATTGAAGGAAAATTCAAACTGAAGACCGGACAGAGTAAATAGGTGGAGGACAATCAGATGACCTACTTGTGGACAATTGGACGCAACAGAAAGATTTATCACTCTGGTTAGGGACGTACTTATATGTAGACCTCTGTTTTGACATAACAATAGAATGGGACTTATATTTTTGTGTTTTGTTACGTTTGGGTTGCTTTGTTAGTAATTTGCAGCCACAAGCTCCGCTCTGAACACATATCATCCATACCGAATATTGGTGAAATAAAAAAAACATCAACACAATCCGGTTAAAAAATAATGTGAAATAATATTTTTTATTTTATGACTAACGTCATAATATAAAAAAATTAAAAAGAGACAGAAGTATTTAAGTGTTATGTGTTCATAATGCAATTATATAAAACTAGCAACTCGGCTTCGCAAAGATGCTTATTCTGGAAATTGCAATACACAAACCTATCCTCATTTATCGCTCATTAATGAAAACCGTAACTTTTTTATGTTAAGATCGGCAGACAGGGTGACGGTCACTTGATGATAGGTGGCTACCGTCGCCTATACCACAAGCAACGCCAAAGCTGCTGCAAGTGCGCTGCCGACTAGAGTAGGATTAAGGATAAGGCATTAGGAGGGGATAGGGAAATGGGCTCTGGCATCCCTTACTCACTCACCGAAACACAACAGCACACGTGCTGTTATTTCACGGTGATCTTCTGTAAGGGATGGTCACTGCTGCCGGACGGGCTGCCCAAATGACTGCGAAACGCAGCGTGCCCGCCACTACTTTCCAGATCCAAACCAGAGCCAATTTTGAAAAGTTCATTTTTCAAAGTTGACCCAGCCGGGAATCGAATCCGGGAACCCTAGAAAAGAGCGTTAAGGCAAGCATCCTTTTTTTTTTTTTTTTTTTTTTTTTTTTGTCGAGGAGAAATCCATTTACGGATTTCCTACCGCTGGCTAGACGGTAGGGGTATGTGGGGGTCACCAGTGCGACACACTATGCTATGTCATAGCGGCACTGGTACTACCCACTAAAACTCCCCGGTGTCTCCTTGCCCATCGGAGGGACAGACCGGGCTCTGCCGAAACAACAACTCCGATCCATCCCAGGGCAGCCTAGCCATTTTTGGCTAGCTAACTCCAATGGGGGATTGCCCGGAGACACCAGGGCAATCCCCAGACGGAGGGGACCTTGTGCAGGCACACACGGCTAGCTAGCCGTGTGCGCAGGTCCCCTAGGACAGTTGAAGACGGGCTAGATATGCCCGTTTTCTTCTGCCCAGCCGCCTGCGTCTGAGGGAAGCGAGACCGGCCGCTTCCTCTCGCTCCCTCTCGGCTGCCTCCTTCTGCGACATGACATCACCGCAGAAGGAGGCAGCCGCTTTCCATTTGGTCACACTCTCAATCATGGCTCTTACCATGATTGAGAGTGTGACCTCTCCGACTCCCAGCGCCGCCCTCAATACACGGCGCTGCGAACTCCAGGCCGGGCACACTTCAAGTGTGTGCTCGGCCGTGTCATCAAGGTCGCCGCAGTGATGACACTGCGGCGACTCCTCCCTTTTTATTTGGTGCAAATAATGACCGAAGCACCCGTGTCCGGTCATTATCTGCACCATATGGAAGGTGAGGCCACCTCGTCGGCGCCTCACCCATTCCTCCAAAACCGGACGAATCGCCAGGATCGTCCGGTGAAGGCAAGCATCCTAACCACTCATCCAACGGGCTCGTCAAATATATATACCATTATATTATATAGTATATATACCCGGTAACGTTTCCATGTGGCTCAAATAAAAATTACATGAAACCCCTTGCAATGTTGTGCAAAAATTTCAAGTCGTTCCACATCGGCTAGTTTTCGAGTTTTGTGAACACACACATACGGAAGCTAAGTTTTTGTGTATAAAAATATAAATATAAAAATTTAAATAAGTATAATTAATGACGTCATAGAACAATAGTGTCATCTCCTTTCAGTTTTTCAAAAATTTACCCCCTGGGAAATTAATAATGCTTTTTTTGTAAACTATTATATTTTATTCGACATATGCTAAAATAACACACAGTTTTCTATTTATAGTACAAACTCGTACATGCTTACATTCTGAAAGGTAATTACAATAAATATTAAATGTTTAAAGCACCCTTGTCATTAATAAAGTTGAAATTAAGGCTACATTACAAAAGGTTAGCAAGCATTACGAAACAAACAGTCCGGAACAACTGTGACCAGCCAAGTGTGAAACATCCAAGTCCTGGCATTTATGAACCAAAAACCTATTCGAGACAATAGTAAATTGCGTCACATATGTTATTCAAGTGAGTAATGGTCATTGAATACTTCCTTTATTGCGTTTATCAAGCTATTGATTCCAATTTGAAGGTCACACTAGGTATTTAGTTTACCCATTAATATTAACGTTAGTTGTGAAATAAGTATTATTGATTTTTATTAGGAACTGCAATTTAATTAAATTTAATTAAACATATAAATAGAATGCACTTGGAACCATACCAACCACAACGAGAAGTATATTAGACAGTAAAGAAGATTTTTTTTTCTTTTATTCTATACTAGTTGATTCACGCGACTTCGTCCGCCTAACTTTATAAAATATAAAGGGGGGGGAGGGCTGGGGGAGAGAATGAGTAGCCTATGTTACTCGCTGATGATGTAGCTTTCTACAGGTGAAAGAAATTTCAAAATCGGTACAGTAGTTTTTGAGTTTATTCATTACAAACATACATACATACGACATTTTTCTCTTTATAATATTAGTATAGATTAATTAATGATTAGAGATCAAATAAATATTAAACATTTCACTGTATCTACTATATAAAATAATTCTATGGTTTTATTATGATTAAGTAGGAAAAATTGTTTACAATGCTACATTTATAATATCGGTATTTCTTCTTACAGCATTGACTGAAAAAAGACATTGACAGTCAAAAGACTGGTGATTTAAAAATCAAATTTGAATAGGATTTGAAATAGCTTTTTTTTATGTTAAGTTCGGCAGACAGGCTGGCGGTCCACTTGATGGTAGGTGGCTATCCTCGCCTATAACACAAACAACGCCAAAGCTGCTACAAGTGCGCTGTGCGCTGCCGACTGCAGTGGGATTAAGGATAAGGGATTTGGAGTGGATAGGGAAATGGGCTCTGGCCTGGCATCCCTTACTCACTCACCGAAACACAACAGCACATGTGCTGTTATTTCATGGTGGTTTTTCATTAGTATTTGATTAATTAATTATAATACAGAAGTGTTCCAATAAAAAGACTAGAAAAACCATCTTTACATTGGTAATTAGCCTTAATTATACAGAAGTCGATATAAAGAAAGTAAAACAGAACTTCTAAGAACAAGAAGGACCTAAATCTTAGCTCATTTACTACGATAAAATACATAAAACTGTTTTTTTTATTTTGTATTTAGGTAATGTTCGTCGTATCAGACTGCATTAATAAATTTTGTTGTGAAGTGTTCTCACTCGAACACAGTTTCGCGAAAGTAACAAGAAATAGACCAAAAGGCAATTCAGAACTACATTTAAACGTCACGTACAAATTTTTCCAAGTAAACCCACTTGTCTCACGACACGACAACTTTGAAACATAAATCACAGCTACTTAAAAGTCGATATTACCGAGATGTGAGGCCCTTTACACAATACGCCTTGAAATAATTTAGATGTGAAAGAATATATAACGAATCTTTACTGAGTTTATGTTAATGTAAGGTTTACAGTGAATAAAATAATATAATGGTATTTTTTTTAAATGTAAAATAATTAATTTATTCTTACAATTAATATTCAAGAATTATTAAATGCCATGTTTATTTTATTTATAATAAAATGTGTGAAAACACCTAAGTGATAAAATAATACCAAAGTTTTCAAAGCAATGGATTAATTATTAATGAGTGTTGCGTTACACATCTCAGCACCGGAAATGTTCTTAACAACCTATTTGAACGAAACGACATTTTATCATTATCAGTCTCAAATATTTTAATTTCCCTTTAAAAATTGTGTTTTACTTAAGGTCACATTCCACCTTAAATGCTGACGACGGAACCTTTGGATTCGACTTTCCTTCGAATTTCATTTTCTTATTTATCGTTTACTTAATCATGTTTAAATTTAAAATTCATTCTTCATATTTCCAAAAATAACTACAAAAACTAGAATCGTTTGTGTTATTGCTTGTTGTTTCTTTCTTTTTTTATTCTTTGTATGTGTTTATAATACAAATAAATAGTTTAATAATAATAATATTTGATGCAGCGTAGTGCTCATTCCAGAGCATAATTGCTTGAACTCCAATAAAATTCTTTAAAACAACTTTATCCCCAGAGGTTAATTTTAATCTGGATTTTCTCTATTAGTTTCCAAGTGGCAGGCATGTAAGCAATCAATAAAAATGTCGTGTCGTATCCGGATCGTTTAGTTAAATGGGAGTTTAGTTATCTGCAAGCACATGTCTTTGGGAGATATTGGTAATTTAAAAAAAAAGTCTTTAGTAAAAACCAGGGTGGTCTACCCAACGACACATGTGATAGACAAACATACGTGTCAGTTTCAACGTAACATGTGTTTATGTCAAAAGCTTTATTTTGTGACATCCAGATAGGTATGGCATTTATTTACAAACCAAATTTATACATTGAATAGGTCGTAAAATGGTATTTTTTCGTTCTTTTGAGCTTTTTAATTATAATCGAGCTTTGTATAAAATATACCTATCATTTTTTAAAATATAGTAAACAGCACAAATATCCTTGTTTCATCTAAAACTTATCGATCTACTATTTTAAGGTTAACAGCACACGAGATATTATTTCTAGGTGGTTTTATTGCCGTCATACTGGCTGCTAGTTTTGACTTCTGAAAGTCAATATCATGCCTGCCTTTCATCATCATTATCATTTCAGCAATAGTACGTCATTTCCAGTAGGATAGTTTCCAGGATCCCTTCCCCATAATTTCCAGTAGGGCCGGTCAGAAAAGTCTCGATCCATGGTCTACCCGCGACGGCCTTGATTAATTAAGTCGTCTGTCCATCTCGTGGGTGGACGTTCTACCTTGTGCTTGCGTAGCCCTTGCTCCATTACCACTTATACTTAAAAATCCGCTGAGTTATGTCATAATTTAGCTTAAATTAGCTTATTAGTAAATTTAGCTTGTCTACGGATCTTCTCATTCTTGATTTGACATCGCAGTGTAACCCCGAGCAAAGCCCTCTTCATAGCTTGTTGAGGTTTCTTACATGACCACGTTCAGATCCTTTCAAGTCTTTCTTTTAAAAGGTTTAATCTTTTATGTATTTATTTTTGGGGTTTAAATTTTTTTTCTCTTTCTCTTTCTATTCCTTTGTTTGTTGTTGCCTTGCGTGAGGTATTTTTCAGGCCTTGACTTAAAATCAACGCTGTGACTCTCTCTCTCTCTCTCTCTCTGTCCGGTCTGTGTGTGTGTGTGTGTACGGAATATAGGTAATTCTTTCTTTCTTTCTTTCTATATATTATCACCTACAAAACAACAATCACCAACGAATAATGAAACAAAACTGAGACAGAAATTTTAAAGTGAATCCCTTCGAAATAGACACGAGTTTATTGCGTTGCAACCCTTCCGAATTAGCAACGGTCACTTTCCGCTTCTTAATCGCACCGAATATTTTCAATAAGAGAAACTCGTTTAACCAAATCTCAACCTTACTGCGTTAGTTTCAAAATTTATTTCTTGGAGTAACAGCACAAATAAATTTCAAACTTATTTCAATCGAGTTAAAGCTTTCACTCTGTGAGAATACAAATCAAAATGCCTCGTTTCGCTCAAAAGGAACGTTGTCAACAATATTTTCTCCATTGAAATTGTATGGAGAGTGACAGAATTAGTCTAAATGGTATTGCAAGGGAAATTTTACCAAAGTTACTAGTGACCCCACCATTGTTTATTTATAATAACCGCGTTGATTGAGCCGACGCGTGCCTCGGAAATTGTTTCAATTAACTTCAATGCGACAATAAGTCAATTAAAAGCTTTCTTACTTTAAAAATAGTGAGTTAGATCTAACTTAGCAGGCAACATATAAATTGCAAACAGCACTTCCACTTATAAACATATTGGTTTATTCAAAATTCAATAATTTATTTGGGTTTAATCAAAGATTTTCTACAGTATAGATCGGGCTAGACGAAAGAATCCGTAATGTGACATTTAGAACCACATGGTACAAAATAGCCAACTTTATAAGGCTATTTAGCTACTGCATGGCCATCCTGATTACGGCGATCAGGATCAATATTTTTGTAGGAATAATTTCCCAATGCCCTCTCTATATGTTCTATATATTTAATCTTTTTGGGGTTTAATTCTCAAATTTCTACTTAAACTTAGTCGATGATTCTTTTGAATGCACCGTCCACTTAATGGTAAGCTACCGTCGCCCATTAAAACAAGCAATGGATAGTTGCTGCAAGTGCGCTGCGACCTTAGTAGGATAGAGGATGAGGAATTAGCAATGGATAGGGATAGGCCCTGACATCCCTTAATCACTCACCGAAATTTCGTTATTTCGCGGTTGTGTTCTGTAAGGTGCGGTTCCTGCTGCCAGTGGTCCTGCTAAATTTATGACTATTACGAAACGAAGTGTGTCCTGCTCCTGCCACTACAAAATTAATTTCAGTTTAATGTATTACATTAAATTAAATATGTATATTACATTATCACTTAAAATGTCTTGCAGTTTTGTCGTGCTTGCAAAAGCTTAGTACAAAATCATTTATATGAACTTTTGAAATGTCTTACGAAAGCTCATATAAAACCATTGAAATAAGTAAGTAACTGTACTACAAGTCGCAATAACAAAGAACAAAAAAATGGCACACAAGTTAGCGCAACTTGTCATCAAAGTTTAATAAAACTTTACTTGTGCGAAGCTTTGTGAGATATATTTTTTGTACTTTATCTTTAGATAGAGGACGAAGTTTTATCAGTTTTAATTTACTGATTAGTTATTTACTGAGAGAAAAGCTAAGTTACATACATGTATAACTTAGTCACCACATTGAAGTTCAGAACTTTCAGCTAATATACCATTACAGAAGACCACCGTGAAATAACAGCACGTGTGCTGTTGTGTTTCAGTGAGTAAGGGATACCAGAGCCCATTTTCCTATCCCCCTCCTAATCCCTTATCCTTAATCCTACTGCAGTCGGCGGCGCACTTGCAGCAGCTTTGGCGTTGCTTGTGTTATAGGTGACGGTAGCCACCTACCATCAAGTGGACCGTCAGGCTGTCTGCCGACCTTAACATAAAAAAATATATTCGATTTTGACATAATAATGAGTCACAGATGCTGTGTTAGCCATCTGTACTAGGCTTTAAGATTGATTCAACAAAATAAAAAAAGTCATGTTAATTAATCATTTTATGTATGAAATATAATGTATTTGAGCCAACAAGTAGGTAAGCGAGGCCTAAAACGTATACGGTCACTGGCCAATTAATTCTAAGATATTCAAACAACCAATTTGCTTGTTATAAATTCAAAACGCATCCACCCGGAAAATTGTATTGAGACCCAAATTTAACCGGACAAGTTGGGGTGGTAGTTGGGAGCAGTAATCTTCTATAGGGGGTACCCGTTGGACGACATTTGGTAGGTTTATAATTCCGCTTTTGTCCAGACGAGTGACCGACCAACGGAATTGGACTTTAGTCTCATTTGGCTGGACACCCGTGACACTGGAACGAAAGTTGTAATTGATGAGGAAGTAAGTAGCGAATGGACGCTAATTTCAAATGCCGTACTATGAACACTTGAAACTAATATCTAATATACATGAAAGAAAGAAATATTTATTTGCGCACAATCTGAATAGGTAAAGTTAAATCCTAATTAAATAAATATAAAATATCTTTACACATTCTGCAATTGGTAAGAGCGTACATTTTTTTTATTTATTTAAATTAAAAAATCATATTTTACATAATATTAAATTTCATATCATATCTTGGTTGACCTAATATATTATTCTAATGTTAGTCACTTGTACTAACTATTAATCACTTGTAGAAGTGATAAGTAGGTAGATTTTTAACAGCCATACAGTATGCATTTTTCTGAGACAGAACATCAGAAACTTGTGGAAAATATTCCAAATTATAACGAACATAATAATACGCAATTTCCAAATGTAAACAGTAAAATTTTTGACAAGACTTGACAAGACTTTTTCTTGACCTTGATTTGTTCTCTATAGTAAGATAACGTTGTTGGGGTCAATAATGAGGTTTTATTGTATTCATTTTTTAAATGATATAACTAAAATATGAAACATTAAAAATAAGTAGACATCTTAATGAAAGCAAACATAATTAAAATTTTAATTTTAAAACGAACAAAAAATACTATTTTGCATAGAGCTTTACGCATATTTACCTAATATTTAATCAAGCCATATAATTCCTTCATAACTGTAACCCTTTACGATTACAGTGGGGCCATAAAAACTAAGCGTTACCTACATACATACCCTGAAATCTGAATTTCTAATAACATCTCTCGAGCGAAATGAACATGCAAATATAGCGTACACATTAATTTTTAAAGAGATAAATTAAAACTGGAAGTGATAAGATTAAAATTAATCTCGTTTTATTTACGGTACTCTGTGTCTAAAGAGATTTCGCCTTTCATCAGCATTTTTTTTTCTTCTAATTCTCTAACAAAGTTAAACCACCATTATAATTAAGTAATATTATGTAAGTCATTAATAATTATTCAGTGAGTTCTATATACTGAGGATATTAAAAATTGTTTTTATATCATTAAAAACTATCGGGTTTGCCTTTTATTTAAAATTTATTTAGAATAAGTCATAACAGAAATTCTCTAAATAATGGTGAAAACATTATAAAAAATTGCTTCGTCGCTAATTTAAAAAAAGACGCACGACTGGAGTTTACTCTTTTAAATGTATAAAATTAAATGAAAAAAAAATCCTTGTGTCACTAGATAACTACAATAGATTACTTTAAATTATTTAGTTACATTCTACATACTCAGATGTCACGTGTTCCAACAAAAGTTATGTTAATTACGTTCGATATACACAGATGTCACTATGTTTTATAAGTTCAAATAGTTCATTTTTTCGGCGACAGATGTCGCTGCACCGGCGGGTTTTAACGCGCTATCGTTTCGTTCCTCAACGCGGTCTACACTTTTCACACAAGATTTCGGCGTTTGCTTTTATAAGCCCACAGAATAGGTTTAGGGAACATAATACACGCGTCAGCTGTCGCACAAGTGTCAAAAGTGTCAGATAACGTAACGCTTTTTAGTTAACGCTTGTATTAATTTTACTCCTCACAAAATTTCCATGCCGGGGGCCTTATATGAAAATCGATTCTTAAGGAGTAAACTAAAAAAGAAAATAAAACAAACAGACGCTAATTTCGCTATGTTTCGTAACTGTTACTGATAACTACGAAATTAGTGTTTTTAATTTCTTTGCTAATTTTTCGAACAACGTCATGCTGCGTTAATACAAAATTATAAAATTATATACGTAAATGCGTTAAAATATAGTGATCTATATAACTATATATTTATATATCTGACATTGTATACCATAACCCTAATAAGTGTTTAAGGCTTTATATACTAATTCATTGTAATGTAATCGTTTGTTTATGGACAAATAAATAAATAAATAAATAAAAATTCAAAAAACCATCTGACAACTTTTTTCATGGCAAAATAATGTTATTTTTTTAATCTATTTTTTTTTAAAGTAGCTTGCCTATCGATTTTCTATCGTCTGCACTATGGAGAGTATGCATCTATTCTGTACGAATTAATCCAACCGGAACCGTTCCATTTGCGGACCACTAGGCGTGGGCAAGGGTTTCATCCCTTCGAAGTCGATGTACCTCGATCACGCACGAAGCGTTTCAGTTCCACCTTCCTTGTTCGGACTGCTAAGGAGTGGAACTCATTGCCTGCGTCTGTGTTCTCACAAAACTTCAACCTCTTCAAAACCAGGGTAAATGGGCATTTACTGGGTAAGCGTGGTCCACCTTCGGCCGCATCTGCACCTCACACCAGGTGGGATAGTGCTCAAGCGCTACCTCGATTTATTAAAAATAAAATAAAATAAATGCTTTTAATTTAGTAGCATATCCAGCATCTTTGTAATGTAGGTACACAGTGGTGTTAAGATCGTCGCACACGTAACCCGTTAGAGCCCCGAAATGTTTAATTTTGTCCCTCTCTCCCAATGTAGGGTGAGCCGAAAAGGGGGGGCTATCCCACCCACCCCACCCTTAGAATTCACCGAACCACTTGCGATGTAATGTATGACTATAGTGCACCTTAATCACTTATTTAATTGCTACATTTATTTTGTTGATTAAAGTACTTGCTCTGTACAGTTTGCATAAGATGTAGCTGCGATATTGTTGTGAGATCATCCAACATGTGAAATGAAAGAAGTAAGCAAAGAGGGCTTTTAATTTTAAACACATGAAAAAATCTTATCTGATTTATAAAAGAAAAGTAATACCCGATGCACAGTAGTGACATTTTTAATTTTTTTAATTAAAAGATTTATTTTGCACAAAAATACATAAATTAAAAGTGGTATAATAATTATTAATACTAAAAGAAATTAAAAAATCTTTTTTTTTAATGTTAAGGACGGCAGACAGGCTGACGGTCCACTTGATGGTAGGTGGCTACCGTCGCCTATAACACAAGCAACGCCAAAGCTGCTGCAAGTGCGCTGCCGACTGCAGTAGGATTAAGGATAAGGGATTAGGAGTGGATAGGGAAATGGGCTCTGGCATCCCTTACTCACTCACCGAAACACAACAGCACACTTGCTGTTATTTCACGGTGGTCTTCTGTAAGGCGGTGGTTACTGCCATCTGGCGGCGGTAACCACCCCCTTATATAATAAGTTTTCATAATTCTGACCATAAATTAAGCTCTTATTTAGTTTCTGAAGTTCATGATTTATAGAAACACTTAATTTTCCTTTCATTGTAATATTTCTTTTATAAAATTTACATAAGATGTTACTGCGATATTATCGTAAAGTCATCCAAAAGTAACATAAGTAATGGAAAAGAGTATGCAATTAATTCTAAAAACAATGAAATTAATTTGATTTAGTTTCGATGGTTCTGACTATAAATAAAGCACCTATTTAATAAAAATATTTGTTTTTTTTCATTAAATTACTTTCAATTTACATAGGATGCAATTGTATGGTCAGCAAAACCGTAAAACTAAAACATACAATTATTTTAAAAAATGAACTGATATTTGTGAAGAACTAATGTTAACTGTATACTTAACTGTATACTGAGTCAGGGTTCCTTTTCCTCTTCTTACTTGTTCATATATTTGTTTGTTTGTAATTATTATTTGTTCATATATGTATATTGTGTTTATTAGAGAAATAAAAGATGCTTTCTTTCTTTCATACAATGATTGCAATGTTATTTTAAGGAAAATTTTTTTTAAAAAATATATAAAATTTTACAATATTAAAATAAATTAATAATGCGATAAATTCTAACAATATCGTTAAATAAACGAACCTTAATACAGATAAAGATATATTTCAAATTAAATTTATAATAATACAGCGGATTGTACAAATTACTTTTGCTAAAAATTAAAAAAAAAATATAATATAAACCCCAAAACATTTTCTAACACTACTAACTTTGCGTCGTTTGCTAACTGTAGACCATAAGAAGAATGTACGGTTAGCAACGTCGAGCGTCGACAATTTAAACGCTCTCACTCTTCACGAGACGCAAAGTTTATCGTTGCTCGTAACTAGGAGCACTCTGTATTACACCGCAAATTTAATGAGACCTCCCTCGCCCCGCACGCGTTTAACTAAAATTAGTGGGTCCCGAGTAAGTGCCTGGACACCTTGGAGGTCTCGTTACGTTGGCTACTGAAGCAAGGAATTCAAGATATTAAGCACTCGGGCGACGCTTGAACTCTAGTTAGTAGCGATGGTCGGTCTAAAGAAAATTTTGGAGCTCATTCTACCGTTTTACTTCTGCATGTACTGCGAGACAAGTAATTTCGGTTTTAAAATATTTTACTACCTCTAAAGTTCATTAGGAAACAATGTGTGCCTGTAACATTGTATTTTCTTTGACCACCATATTTTTAATTGTGTTGGGTAATTTTTTTAAATATTTAATTATATTTGGCTATATTTAGCTCAGCACCGCGGTTTCATCTGCCTATTAATTTGAATTGATATAAGTATTTAAATTGACATTAAAATCGAATATCAATTTGTTTTTGGAATTTACTCCTTGAGAATCGATTTTCATATAAGGCCCCCGGTATGGAAATTTTATGAGGAGTAAAATTAATACAAGCGTTGACAACGTTACGTTACGTTGTCTGTCACTTTGACATTTGTGCGACAGCTGATGCATGTATTTATGTTCCCTAATTCCATTCTGTGGGCTTATATTTCCATATCATTGTACTCATATTCTCATGCAAATAAAGTTATCATTATCATTATCATTAACGCTCCTTCTGACTTTTTATGCTCTGCTCCTAAAGGTCGTAGCCTGATATTAAATTGCATATAACCTTCATCGAGAATTAGGCTATCAAATATAAAAAGAGATTTTCAAATGAATTGGTAGTTACAGACAAAAATTCAATCAAAAATACTTAGTTACTATTAAGAATCTGCAGCCTCTGTTACGAGTACATCTCTTGTGTTTATAAGCGCCGTCAGCTACCTAACTTCAAGTGGACCGTAAGTTTCCTGCCCACCTTTGTATTAAAAAATGTTCCGATAAATAAATTAAATACAAAATGTTTAATAACTCTATGTAGCAAAACACTTACCATTTTTCTACTCAACCATTTACCAGTCAAAAGACTAAGTTATAATATTATTTTTTATTGTCCAAAATTATGCAAACCTACGCACCTAGATGAAATTTTAGTATATTAAACTCAAATAGTATTATTCTTTTCTAAATATGTAATTCTAATTCTACTATAGTGGCCAGCCCAGTTGCGGCACCTGTGGCATTGTTTGTTTTATGGGTGGGCGACAGTAGTTACCTATCATCAAGAATACCGTCAGCAATTTTTAAATTAAAAAGAGGAAATATTCATTTTAAGTATATTAATCATGAAATCAGCTATCTACCAGACAGGGCACAGGGAAATTGTTGCTGACTTTCCGTTTCTTTATCGGAGGAACTAAAGTGCATGAAGCATTTCGGTGAGATCAGGAAACTGATGTTCGAGATTTGATTAAAACGTCGCTGGATATCTGACGTCCAATCAAGGAAATGACATTTGCACTGACTATTTAGACAGCTCGACGAAAATGTTAGCGTTCATAGTTAGTAGTAATCGATCGATAAGACAGTTGGAAGCTAGAACTATCAAATCTGATGAACGCACCGTACACTTAATTTTATTTATAATCTAACAAATTTTCGACTAATCTTACTAATAATAAATATGCGAAAGTTGTACACCGAAAGAACATAGTACGGTCAAATTAGACCAAAAAATAGGAGTGAAGGTACCAGCTCAAAGTTGGTAGATTTGTTCAAAACACTATCATAAATGAAATTTAAAAAATTTAAAAAAAAGAGGAATCCATCATGGATATCCACCGGCCTGGGGACAGACCGGTAGGTTATGTCGGACTCTTGCCCCGAGATGTTAGTGGGGTAGACCTACCGACTAAACCTCTTGGCGTCCTCCTCATCCGCTATTATACGCGCGGTAGAGCTGCGGAAGACTAACACTCTTCCGTAGCTCTACCGCGGGGGTCCGCAACCGGACACGGCTCATTTGGACGGCGCACCCGAACTGCCAAGGTGCGCCATGCCTCTCAGGATGAAGCGGGCGGTAGAGTCCCATCTACCGCCCTAATCCTGTCAGGGGTCCAGGTGGCGGGCGTGCGCCAGCCGCCTGCGTCCTATTCGTCAGCGACGGAGGGGATGGGACAGGGCGTCGTCCTCCCGCTCTCTCTCCGCCGCCTCCTTCTGCGAGATGACATCTTCGCAGAAGGATTGAGTCGCTTGCCAAGCGGCTCTGCTGCCGACCATAGCTTTCACTACGGCCGGCAGAGAGAAGTCCAATCCAATGGTCGCAGCGAGCTCAGTTCGCTGCGCCGACCATCTAGGGCACTCCGCAAGAGAGTTCTGTGCGCTGTCCTCAGCGCACGCACACGAGTGACACTCTGGGGTTGGCTCCCTACGAAAAAAATTTACTCGGGGTCAAAGATCACAAAAATGAGTTTTTCGCGATTTTCAACAAAACGGTAAATTTTATCATAAAATTAGTTCAGACAAAAATTATAGATCAGATAATTATCTATAAATAATGTCCGTAAACTAGGATTAACTAAACCATTGAGTTTTTCGTATTGACATTCCGAAAAAAGTTTAAACGAATCATGGTTTAGGTAAACTTAAGTTTAAACGGTAATTGAAATTACGAGCCTTAATCCTGTGGCTTGTTCAAACGTTCAGTGGCGAAATACTTATTGAATAGAAAAACAACACAAAAGTTTATAAAATGATTTATAAAGTTTTAAAGCAGAATATGTATCAAAAATGGTTAATGTATATGTCACTACTCGTACAATCAAAGTCTGAGAGAAAAAGAGCCTTTCAAAGAATTTTTGTTGTAATTAATATCCATAAACGCGGCGCGGCGCTACCTTCGTCCATATAATTAATGGTGCCTACATATGGTTAGGCCTTTTAGTAAAAGCTAGTTTAATTTTGACGAACGATAACAAAATGGAGGCAAGAATTCACACTGTCCCGGCCTAACAATAAATCAAAGTCATGCGAGGCCTTTTCAATTAATTCTAGCTTGCGGCTGGCGAAATGAGAGGAATATTTGAATTTGAATACGTAATCCCTATTAGGGGTCATTGTTGGAGGTTCTTATTCGGAAAAAGGGTCAAGCAAGAATTGCGTTGCCAGATCTTTTGTACGATATACAGTGGACCACGTGTGGGCCGTGTTTGTCTTTCTCATTTCCAGTAAATGTTCATATTTGGTTTCGCCACATTTTCGGTTGGCCGGTTACCCGGCTTTAGGGCACTTTATACGGTTGAACATTTTACGAGCGCGGCCAATTCTTGTTTGTTTATTTCTCTGATTACGCGTTGACCTCTCTCTGTGTCGGCGACTGTACTTTTTGGTTAATTATCAGCTTATTATTTTTGGATGTTTCTGGATATTATTTTATCCTCCATTAACTGAGTTGTTTTGTTTTTAGGTAAATACTGTATATTGAAACCTATGTTTGTATCTGTGTTTTTATTATACCAACTAATATAAGAAAGTGCCTTTTTGCTTCCTTGTTTGTTTGTGGACAATCAGCTGAATTGTATATTTATTGAAGTTTTCCTAGAAGAGTTCCCGACTAAACTGTTAATTGTGTTGCTGTGGTTTCCGAGTTATCGAGTCGTTCGAGCACGTGAGTACTGTCGATCACAGAAGTTATTTCTCCAAATCTATAGTCTGAATATATTTATCTTCGCTTAGAAAATCCCAATGAAGTTGGTGCAGCCTTAAAAAATTTCATTCTCTAAATTGTAAGACAATTAAAACATATACAGCATTATAATTAATATAATAAGATCGTAAACGAGCCGTATGCACATAAAAAAAAATTTCATGGAATTTTTTACTGACTTCAAAAAATTTTTTTCTAGAATTTCTGTCTGCCGGTTTGTCTGTGCGTTTGTGCACGCTAATCTTTGAAACGGCTTGACCGATTTAAATGCGGTTTTAACTGATGTATTGCACCAAGCTTCCCATAACATTTAGTGTTTGTTCCATTCCAATCGGTTTACAAACAAAAAAGTTACGCGCTATTCCGAATATCACCGAAATTGCGGACTCAGCTAGTCTCCAATATATTTGTTGGTTGAAAAAATTTTCACTTTATCCTTCTAACATGATCTCTCCTTATCCCTCCTTCACTTGACTATTTTGAAAACTATTCTAATATTCCTAAAATGTACTACATATTATGTAAACTATATTATAAAATTCAGACAATCACTAAAATATGCCAATAACATTCAAAAACTTTAGTCATCATTGTACAATGTATGTGTGCAAACATGACCATTGTAATTGAATTGTTGGGTCGTTGTGTCATCGGGGAATTAACAAACACATTTCAATTTAATGTTATTCATGTGTTTTGAATAACCATTACGAACTATATACCTACATAATTAGTTTCGTACAAGATAACTGCGACACTAACCGGTCTATTAATCTTTCCTTTCAGTTGGGTATATTTTGACATTAATTGTGTCAAACTTTTGCATAGGTGATTTATTCAAGTGACATAGAAAAATGATAATTTGTCACTGATAGTGTTTTGTCCTTTAGATTAATATGTAAATAATATGATGGTTCGATTCTTTGAGGGTGGCATTATAAATTGGGAATTTTTTTTTTTTTGTTTGCACTAACCAAATCTATAATTTATTTTTAAAAGTACGTTAGTTACATAATAGCTCACTGTTTAAAAATAGATAATTACAGTAGGTATATCTTTAAATGACTATTATAGTATGTATAATTGTATATATTACCAAGACACCGTATTCAATTTTAAATTCCAATGTTTGTAAATGGCGTTGGAAGAAAATGTTGTTTTCCTCCTTTACAAATATTACAAAATGCCTTTTTTTCCAGATTCTGCAAACGTCCTACCGACTTTATTAGTATAAACGATGAGTGATTAAGAGAGGATTGGAAAGGACTCTTGGCACCGCTTACTCACTAACAGAAACACAACAGCACACATGCTGTTATTTCACGGTGGTCTTATATATGTATAAGGGGGTTGTTTTTGCCCCCAAACGGCTGCCCATATTTATGACTGAGTGCCCTGCCACTAGGTATTACATTTTTGGAACTACACTGATAAACTTCTCTTTATTAATAGACAAACAGCATACATAGCTTTTTATGAGTAATTGAGAAGTACACCCTAGAGATCACAAAATCATGGATAAAAGATAGTGCTAAATATATTTCTACATCATGAAAGTTTTACGAATCTAACGAGTATTACAAGGATTGAAGTAAGTAAACGAGGATTGTGAAATTTTATCTTCATAAATCATAATAATTCTAGATAAAGAATCGATCCAACGGTTACTTTCTAAAAGCACAAGCACTAAAGTTTACAAAAACGGATCGAAACTCTTCAAGGTATGATGTTTAGCTGTGAACAGTCAGTCCAAGTGTTTCTCTCAAATGGCCAATAAAAGAATAATAAGCTTTGAAAATAGCCCATAAAGGCTATAATCGTTTAAATCGTTCACAATTTGGAGTGAAACATTGTATCTCGCCAATTGTCGGATCACGCGCCTCTCGAAGGTTAAATATACTTTTTGTACTGCCCCAAGGCAAGAATTTGATACCTAGGCGTTGTGAAATGATCAAGTAGGTTTTTATGTAAGAAGGCATTCATTACTTTACTATCTGCATTTAGATTATTACACATATTTGTTTAGATACATTTTAAGTAGCTCCTAGAACCGATAATCACTGGAAAAAGATTGTGTATACACCAAAATTAAGCTAGACCAGTAGCCCCATGGCAGGTAGGTATTGGATTGAAACTAGCTGCTGGCGTCTGTGTTTCAGAGTCATACAACCCAAATATTTTCAAAGTTCGAATGAATAGGCATCTTTTGGGTGAGCTCGCTCCACCGTCGGCCTCTTCTTTCTTACACAGCTAGATGCTGGCCAAGAGCAAACCCATCTTTAATTAAAATAAAAAGATAAAGCATATATTTACTTAGAAGACCAAGCAGATAGTGAAAAAACTACTTACCATGAAAAGAATAGGAAATTGCTTTCATGGTAATCATTGTTCCTAGCGGAAAAAAACTGTTCGTGATATTTATTGTTAATTTATTTGCACGGCTCCATCTATGGCCTCTGTCCTTGAACTATCCTTTGTCTGACACCGGTGGAATTATTGCTAGTAGCACTGGGTATTTTTGGTCAGTATTGTCTGAAGGTATACGGGAGATTTATTTATTTATTTATTTCATTTGCTAGACCAGAAATTTCCTTTGCATGCATTTCACAGGAACAGTTACATAATATGTATAAATCGCGAAAACGTAGCATAAATATAAAAATTAAAATATCTGAATTATGTATTGTTATTATTATACATTTATTTATTGTTCTTAATTCTAAATTTTTTACAATATATACGCAAAAACAATAAATATTGCAAAAAAAACTTACAAAAGCTGTACTTGTTGACACGGTACGAATTGTCAGGAGGTTCCTCACTCCGCAGCCCTAACCACCGATAGCTTGGGCCTTGCCCCAATTTTAATCTAATTTTAAGATTCAAAAATAATTCATTTCAAAAATAACAACAAAAAAAATTCAAAGAAGATTTCCTTAAATTATATAAGGAATCACTACAATGTCCAACTATTAAAACAAAAAAAAATTATTAAAACATATTTTTAAACTTATATATTATCTTTAAACAATAATATATAATAACACGCGGATTCCTTAATTCCTTAGTGTAACAATTATTTTTTCCTTACTGGTGAGACTTTTGGCTCGGAGGCTTCTACGAAGTCGGAAACCAAGTATAGTAGGCGGGATTGACACAAAATAATGATCAATAAAGCGATACTTTATTTCTAGAATATTGAATGTGAATGCGAAAACAAACCGCCAACTAAAGCGTTGGTCACATATTTATAAAGACCAGGAATGAGCCTTTTAAAAAGATAAATTTACATAAATTATGAAATATCAAAATAAACATCCAAAATATAATAATAATAATTAAACACCGATGGATTAAATGTACCGAATTCGTTAAGTTCTCACAGTTTAATTGAACAACATTTTTAGGGTTCCGTAAGTCCAAATAAAAAAACGGAATTCTTATAGGATCACTAGTATGTCTGACTGTTTGACTATTCCCCCCCTTATCTCTGAAACTACTGAACCTACAATTTTGAAAAAAAATATACAGAAATTAGTTTTCTACCTATATATTATAGGAAAACTTATAAGAAGTCCATGATATTAAAATAACATGGTAAATCACTCAATATTGTGCGGATAGGTAACATCGTACGCGAATTCAACTCGCACTTGTCCCGTTTTTTTTTTTTTAGAATAAAATTCTTTAAACCGAAATATGTTATTAACACGTCTAAAATAAAAAGAGTTAGCAAATCATATTATTTTTTATTTATTTACCTTCATTTATCTTATCCAAATTGCTTCGTTCATGAACGAGCATCGTCAGATAGTTGCCCCGTGAGAAATGAACGCCAATAATAGCGGACGCGGTTTTCAAATGGACGACCAATAATTGCGATTTTACTTAGATTCAATAAATATTTTCTCTTCAAACAGCGATCGGTTCTTTTTTCCAATATCTGTTTACTCGAGACGTTTGAGACGATTTTATTCAGGTTTATTTTTTAAAAGAAGCCGCATTGTGATTCCCTAGTCGTAAGGACTAAGAAGGAAGTCATAAGGGACCAACTATTTTCTTTCGATCATATTAAGTAAAGCTACATTGAGATATTACTTTTATATTCTGCATTAGCTGAGCCTCCAACTTCGTACGCGTGGTATTCGGTGTAGCTCGTAACTTTTTTGTTTGTAAACCGATTGGAATCAAATAAACGCTAAATGTTATGGGAAGCTTGCTACAATAGATCAGTGAAAACCGCATTCAAATCGGTTAACCCGTTTCTGAGATAAGCGTGCACAAACGCACAAACAAACATACAAAAATTCTAAAAACTATTTTTTTTGACGTCGGTAACATAAGTACAATGTGTACAAATTGTTTTTTTGAAAAAAATGTTTAATATATGTATAGATGAGTAATCTGTCTTTTGTACATAGTGACTTATAATTATTATCAATGATGAATCTATTCCTCCGGATAAGGGTTCTTAAGATTTATGGATAAATAGAGGTATTCCAAACACATTGATCCAAAGATATTGGACATTTGGACTACCTCTAAATAGATGCATAGAACTAGGTTCATTTCTCAAACACTGTATACAAAATTTATATGAAAATAAAAAGAACATAAGTGAAGAAAATAAAACTGATATGAAAATCATAACTAATATTAAAACTAGGAAAGACTAAAGAGTTGGTTGTATAAGGAGTTGGTTGTTAGGGACATAAAGGACCTTTCATGTAGAAAAAAATAAATGTTCCCGAGGGATCATTAAAAAATAAATTCAAATTCAAATTCAACGCGAAAAAATAATATTCAAAGCTTGACAAAAATATATCAAAAAAAAAAAAAACAAAAAAAGTCACTCTGTCTGTCTGTCTGTTACCTTTTCACGCCAAAACCGATCATCATGAAATTTTGCACTCACGTTGTCAGGGATAAAGAAAAGAACATAGGGTACCTTTCATCCAGAAAAAAAAATACAGTTCCCAAGGGATTATCTAACGCCTGGCAAAGCTAAAACTACAATAAAGATGTTAGGCGTTACATTGCTCATGTAGGGGTCGACGCACTCGGCCAAAAGTGCACGCTTGCAATTATTGCACGGTAGCGGTAGCGGAGGCCGAGGCTCGCCAGTCGTTCCCTATACATGGTTTAGCTTTTTTTTTTTTTTTTTTTTTGGAAATCCATTTACGGATTCCTGGCTAGACGGTAGGGGTATGTGGGACTCACCCAGTCAAGGGACTGGGTCCTACACCACTAAAACTCCCCGGTGTCTCCTTGCCCTTTGAGCGGGGTGGACCGGGTTCTGCCTAGGCAACAACTCCGATCCATACATGGTTTAGCTAGTTGCACACCTCATTGTTTAATTCTCGTAATTATAAGAACCTCATTTAATTGTGATAAAATATAGTTTCGTTATGTAAAATAGTTTTCCGTAATAAAGAAAGTTTAGCATATAAAAAGTTTTTCTACCGAACACTAAATAAACCTTCTGATAACCAAGTTCCAGTAACTAACTTACGAATTACAGACCCAAGTTATACTCATATATTTAGTCAGGAGTTTTTTTTTTTTTTCAACCCGGGCGAATCCGCGGACACCAGCTAGTGAACAATAAAGATTGAATAAATGTTTTAACACCTAAGAAAAGGGGGCGCGGACGAAGTTGTCGAGAAAATGTAGTGATAAATGGAAATGAAACCTAAATAAGCACTTATATGCGATTTGTAGACCACATCGCCGATTTGTAATTATATAATATATATACACATGCAATCAAAGTCGCATATAACTAAAATATTTTCTAGTAAATCAATAAATAATATAGAAATAATTGACCATTTATTAAAAAAAAAAATGAAATTTAAATCGAATCCTTCAATCCGTATTGAAGCCGTTTGAAAACTTTAATTATTATGGCTCGTTTGTAAAGTAAAAATAACAAAACGGCCAACAGTTGAGTAATTGCAGTTCGAAACTGTAATGAGGCCTTCATAGAAGTTCCTTCAAGCGGTATACAAACTCGGTACACAATTATGCCAATAATTTCCTCGCTTCAATACCTATGACAAACAGTATTGTTTAGCATCTGAGTTTAGCATAATTTATATAACACATATAATTTATATAACACATATATTTATTCAACTTAGAGTTAGTAATTCAAAATTTATTTGTCGTCGTTTGCTACTAAACATCTTCTTCCTAGCCGAATCCTCCTGGCAGAGTGGTCGTGGTGATTGTCTCTTCTGAGTGACACATCGCTGAATTATACATATATGGATCAATATGAACCTATCTTCTTCATACTCTTCATTTTTAGGGTTCCGTACGTCCGAATAAAAGAACGGAACCCTTATAAGATCACTCGTGTGTCCGTCTGTCCGTCGCTAACAGTCAATTATCTCGGAATCTACTAGACCGATTAAGTTGAAATTTGGTACACCTATCAATTTCTGTGACCCAAACGCAGAGGTGTGACGTGAATAGATGAAATCTGTATATGGAAGGTGGAAAATTAAAAAAAAAATTTTGAAAACTGCTTTTTTTGACTTATCAAATGCAAGGTCTTGTCGTGAAAATCTTAAAAGGATTTTTCTTTTGTAATTTTAAAATAAATAGTTTCCAAGTTATTCAAAAAAATAGAAGAAAATTGATCATTATCTCCGAAACTACTGTACCTAAAATTTTGAAAAAAATGGAGAATTTCATTTTTTCATTTTTAAATAAATTAATAAATAAGTTAACTTATAGTTTTTTAGTCTTCCATCCACAAAACGACACATGGCTATAAAAACGTCCAACCTTTAAGCAGTTGAAAGTTACTTTTTTTTATTTTAAGATCGGCAGACATGTTAGCGGGTCCACTTGATGGTAGGTGGCTACCGTCGCCTATAACACAAGCAACGTCACAGCTGTTGCAAGTGCGCTGCCAACTACAGAAGGATTGAGGATAAGGAATTGAACAGGAAAATGGGCTCTGGCATCCCTTACTCACTCACCGAAACACAAATACAATACAAGCACACGTGCTGTTATTTCACGGTGGTCTTCTGTAAGGGGGTGGTTACTGCCCCCAGAAGGTTGCCCAAATGACTGCGAAAAGCAGTGTACCCTGTCACTACTTAAAGAATAAACTATAGGATAAAGAATATTAAAATAGATTAGGCTTGAATTAGAAAGTATAATATTTTTTATTTATTTATTATACATGAAATAAGTAATATACCTTGTCTTATAAGTAATATTAACTAAGTTTGACTATGAAGTGAAATTACAAAAACTTAAATCTAAATAATTAAAATTTCATTAAGCTATCCATGTTACATCTATATAATATTTAATTAAATTAATTAATCTAATAAAAAAATTTAATTAATTATTTTCTTAATGTAGATTTATTTCCCTTTTTGACAATGTCTTGCTCTAGGAACTTCATTTATTTCAGATATAGTGGAATTAGTGTAGACTAGCAGAACTTGTAGGGCTGCCATCCGTCCGGGTTTCCCCGGATTTGTCCTAGTTTGGAGGGCGTCCGGGGAGCGTCCGGGCGGGGTTTTTGAAAGTGTCCGGGTAAACCCGGACACTTTTTAAAGTCGCCCCGCTACGCGCGCCCCGCCGCCGCGCAACCACCTCAGTGACCTAGGCATAAGCATGGTTGCCATTAGGGTACGCATTAGTATGCATTGCGTACTATTAAATGGTATGGTGTACCGTACTCGCGTACTCTGTGGCCAGTTTGCGTACTTCAATAGATTGACGAAACATTAGGACCCAGTTTGGACGGAAAACAAAACAATTAATAGGTGGCAACATTAAAAAATTTACAGCAACAGTGCTATCTGTTGCTGTAGCGCTGCTGTCGCCAGCGCCAATTTATTCCACGAGTTGCGCTGCACCATACTGGCAATATTGTAATTACTAAAATTATATGTATCCTCGTCCTCGTCTTCAGTTTTTAGTACAGAGTGAGAACAAATGAACGGCACATCGAATAAGTGCGAGCGAGGAAGATATGACAACCATTGCTAGACGTTCCGATTCACAGCAGAGCGAAATTATAAATTTTTCAAGCTTTAGACCGTAGTAGAAGTATTATGCCTAAGTTGTTGAAAAAACTTTAGCCCAATATAAAGCTATGATATATACAATATTATTTTAGATTTAAAGTCATCATAGACGTTATTCAAGATTTGTTGAGTAAAATGCAAGATTTGCGAATTCAAGCATGTTTTGTTTGTGGGTGTACAGTAATTACTATGTATCTAACTCAGCATCAATGTATAGTCTGTGATCTAACTAAAACAAGGTTCCCAATTTATCGGGTCCTCCCCCCAATTTAGAGGGATGGGATTTTTTTAAGGGCTTTATATGTTTAGGGGTAGGTATTTTTAGTGGCTTTGAAATTTTTGTATTTGTTGAACATTTTTGTATTTCTTCAACATCTAGCACTAAAACTCGTTGCTAAGAATTCGGACTTCTCGTTAATTGGAAACACCCCGTTTCCGCAAGTAAAATTAAGCCCTTAAAATACCTAGTTCCTCCCTACTTTTTAGGCACCGTTTCCACAGGTGTATTTCTGACGTTAAAATGCGCGCTCAGCGTGACCACTTTTAGTAGATTTCTACTTTTTTAGTAAATTTAAGGGCAAGGGGGCAAATAAATAAATAAAATAAATCTTTATTTGCGCGAACACATGTTTACAGGATTTTAATTTGTATACAGCAGTTACTTACAGTACAAAGTATGTTCTACCCGCCAAGGGCATGCAAATATTTGTGTTTAATTGTTGGTAAACTAATATATTAATAAAGGAATTAATGTTTCTTATTATAAAATTCTTTAACATCATAATAACAACAATCTACTTAATAAACATTTTGTTAATGTTCTTGTAAATTTAGGATCCGACAATTCCTTTATATTATTAGGTAGTTTATTGTATGTTTTAATTGCCATAACATAAACATTTCTATTAAATAGTTCTAATCTACATTTTGGTCTTTGCAATAAATTACCTTGCCTAGTTATTTTGGTTCCTATTTCGTTATTTTCGACAAAACAATTCGGATATTTTCTAACAAATATACACAACGTCTTTATGTACAAGCAAAGATTTAGTAGTGTAAAATTGTATAGTAGATTCTAGTAGAAAATCGATATTTAAGAAAATTTGGTGAAAATCCAGGCCAAAACAGAACGATTAGAAGCATTGATGGAAGGGGCTTCCCCATACTTCTATTAAGGTTTTAGAAAATAAACTTTATTGATTAACAACTAAGGTTGTTTTATCAAATTAGTTATGGCACTTAAAACATTTTATACTTAGGTATACTCATGTAAGTTGTTGACTGTTGTTGGTAAGTTTGTTTTATTACATTAACAGAAGTCTAGTCGTTTGTTTGACAATTGCGTGCGTTATTAAAATCGTGAAAAGCAAGCAAAAGCGATGCAGATGCTTTGTCTTCCAGTGTCGAACGCATATTCTCTGCAATAAACAGGATCAAAAGGGACGATCGCAATAGATTTTATAATCGAAACGTGCGGTCAATTTTACACCTCAAGGAGTGTGTAAGAGGCAAAAACTATACTCGTTTTAAACCCGAATTATTCATGCTAGGTACAAGTTATGAAAAGTGATGCAACACTATATAAAAATGTAAAAAAAAAAGTGGATGATAAATATTGATATTAAAATATAAAAACATGTGTGCTGTTTATAAACTATTTTATCTAGAACGACTTAAATATCATTAGTAGAATTTTGAATTAGATTTTGGTAGATTTTAGCAGTGTATTTGGTAGATTATCTGACGAAAAAGTGGTCACGCTGCGCGCTAGTGTCAAAACCAACCAATGGGATAATAGTGTTTTGACATGAGCACCCATTTTCGTATATGTATTATTTTATTCGTTTCGTTATTATTATTTGTATTCGTTATTAATGTATTCGTTATTATTTTATTGTATTTTTTTTCGAGGGAGTCCGGGGAAAATCTTTATTTCACCCAAATGTCCGGGGTTTTCGAAGTTTTTGTCCTGGGTCCGTAATTTAGATGGTGGCAGCCCTAAGAACTTGGCCCTGCTTCGCTGTAACTCATAAGGCGGCGACGTGCACATTGGGCGCGCGCGGTATTGGACACTGCTTATATATAATAATTATTATTTATCGTAGCGTGATGTTATATAGCCTATAGCCTTCCTAGATAAATGGACTATTCAAAATAAAAAGAATTTTTCAATTCTAACCAGTAGTTCCTGAGATTAGCGCGTTCAAACAAACAAACAAACTCTTCAGCATTATAATATTAGTATAGATTGCACTATTATTTTTTATTATTCTAAGATTAAAGTAGCCCAAGGTACTCCTTATAACATCAGCTTTCTGCCAATGAATCGGTCCAACCGTTTTGAAGATTTGCCGAAACAAACAGACAAACAGACCGTATATTATTATGTACTTTCATAAATATTTAGTAAAAAAGCAGTTATTTTGGCATTACAAACAAATACTTCAATTTTAATTATTAGTATAGATTTTTTTATGTTAAGGTTTTTAGTCAGGCTTTTAGTCCACTCGATAAAGGAAAGGTCTATAAAGGAAAGGCTACTCGTAAGAACTCACCAAAACATAAGAGGGTTTCCTTATGTTTTGAGGAGTTATTCCTTGAAGCCGTCGGTTAGCAGTAGTAGTAAAATTAATATTTCCATAAACGATTGCTGCAGAGGCACATTTTACTGTAATTGTCTGCATTCGAGGGCCACCTGGTAGTAAATCACACAATTAACTATAAAAACTTGTAGCAACTTGTCAACACACACGTTGATCAATAAATCACGTCCACGGGCCAGTGTTTATTTTTAATTACTACAGGCCCACAATTCTCTATCACAATATTGAAATGAAACGGTATGGTTATTTGAACGAAATGTCCCAAAGTAGATCAATTTTGCATTCGATTTTATTATTTCAACAATCGTATCCCAAGAACGATTCGTTCATCCTACTAATATTATACATTCAACGCGGACGAAGTCGGGGACACCAACTAGTACTTGATAGCGTGATAACTTCATTTATACTATTTACTTAATATAATATGTCTGAATATATATTTCATTACTTGTTAAACAAATATAATAAGGCTTCAATACATGTTATGCGATTTTTTTCGAATTATTCCTAAAATATATATTCGCTAGGAACATTTTCATTTAAAATTACACTTACATAATTTAACTTATCATTTACCTAATCTAATTAATAAGTCTATGACTATGACTCTGAAACACCAAAACGCAAGTTTATGTGCAAGCCCATAGATCTAGTAAGCCGATGAAGAGAGTGTGGTTTGAAGAATCTAATCAGAAGTGAGACATCTATTTTTGTGTCGGTTGCAGAAAAAAGTTGTGACCGCGTGGCATCCGCGAATAACTTATAATGCCTTGTGAACCATTGGAAAGCCTTTCAGAAACTTCCACGAGTTTGAGAAGTACCTGTAAAGAATTAATTCTTACTAATAACCATTACAATTATGTAAACATCTAAGCATGTATACATAATTTGAGGAATAAATAAAATTACTTTAAAATTTCAATTTAGCACGAGTTTAAATTCTACATTCAACATTGCCTTGTGCTCGACACGAAACGAAACAGCTGTACGTTAGCAGATTAGTGAAATATTATCATTTGGCTCGATGTTAATTAAAAAAGTTGACAAATTTCAATTGATATTGTTCTATTGTAAGTTCAATCGTGTGTACTTTACGAGATTGATTTGCTTTTTAATTTTTTTTTCTAAAGAAACTTCTTTAAAAGTATTTTCTAAAATATTTTAAAAGCGTTTTAGAACATTGTTTCTGGAGTTGAGTTTGAAAAATGATTCATTTCTCTGTTATAACTACATAAGGATGTATCTTCTATTGTATTTATATACTACAATAACTTTTGAAGCTAAGCTCCAAAGGCACTGACTTTATGTTTTTTTTTATTAAATCAAGGTAGCGCTTGACCACTATCTCACCTGATGTGAGGTGCAGATGCGGTCGTAGGTGAACCGCGCTTACCCAGTAACTGCCCATTCAAAATGAGTTCCACTCCTTAGCAGTCCGAACAAGGAAGGTGGAACTGAAACGCTTCTTGCGTGATCGAGGAACATCGACCACGAAGGGATGAAACCCTCGCTCACGTCTAGTGGCAAAACGAAGACAAAAAATACCAGTATCAATCATATTATGTTAGCGCCATCAATATACGACGACAAAGCTTAATATAACGTTGAATATACAGTACCTACTAGTGTATTAGCTCTCATTAAAACAATCAAAGAGTATTCCGATAACGGTGTTTCAATGGGTTCGTTATTAACTAAGCACCATTTACAGACGTTTTAATTGGATGAAACTATTCCCCTGTTAATCCTAACTCATTAGGTGTTCAAAAGTTATTTCGGAATACCTTTACTCGAATGCGAATACATGAAATCCCTAATAGATATATACTTCATGTAATACCCAAATTACATTATTTTGACACACGCCAAGCAATAGGGGATCGGACAAATTTTCAGAAAGTGTTTTAAATTAATCTTCATGGATATTTATTCCCATAAAAAATACTATTTTATTTATTTATAGCCTTTTAGGTACTCAAAATCATGTTTTAATATTGTTTGTTTGAAAATGCCGCCAAAACGCCACGATAGTTCATCTGAGAGCGCGTAACATCATTTGTGGTCATATCATAACAAAACAGCTGCATTGGCATAAGACAATGATTGCCCACAAATGACGTCACGCACTGTGACTGGTGTTTCAGTATAGATTAAAAATATTGTAAATAATAAAATTTTATTTCTTCATTTAAAAATATTTAAATGAATTATATTAAATTATTATTCAATAAATAATCGTAAAAAATTATATATTTTCTTTCTAAGTACATTTTAGATTTTAATCTGATTACTGTCCCATCCCCTATTATAAAAATGAACTGTATTTTTTTTAGTTGGTACATGTAATCAAAGGACTGTCTCCTACAACTTGAATCACCAAGTTCTAGGTCCTCCAGCGACGAAGATTGCAATGGGTCATCACACACAGAATCCAGAAGCTCCAGCACTTCTCCACTTCAATTATAACACTCGTGACCAAATAGGTAAACTACAAGCACATTGCCTGATAAAATTAGCGGATGAAATAAATTCAAATCTGGTGAGTCTACGCGTGTTATTGATGCTATGTTTTTCTTAGACTGAACTACTATTAATTTATTTTAATTGACAATTGGCGTCAACAATTTTGTTTCTTACAGTTTTTTAGTCATTTAGTAACCCTATTACATATAATTCATTCTTTATTTAGCTTATAATGTTAATTTTAAGTTACTCTCAATAAGTAAATAATCATAAACACTTTGTAAGCGTACACGTAAAATAAGTTAAATCATAAATGGAAAAAATATTTTTCTTAATTTTAAATTTAAATGAAATAACACTATTTCATGATTTACAAATTCGGTAACAGAATAATTTCTTTTCAATGAATTTAAAAAAAAGTTTAAAAGACAAGGCGACAAAAATAACACATATAATCACATTTTTTTTTATACATTAAGATCGGCAGACAGGCTGACGGCCCACTTGATGGTAGGTGGCTACCGTCGCCTATGACACAAGCAGCGCCAAAGCTGCTGCAAGTGCGCTGCCGACTAAAGTAGGATTAGGGATAAGGGATTAGGAGGAGATAGGGAAATGGGCTCTGGCATCTCTTACTCACTCACCGAAACACAACAGCACACGTGCTGTTATTTCACGGTGGTCTTCTGTAAGGGGGTGGTTACTGCCGTCAGACGGGCTGCCTAAATAACTGCGAAACGCAGTGTGCCCTGCCACTACTTTCAAGATCCAGACCAGAGCCAAATTTGAAAAGTTCATTTTTCAAAGTTGACCCTGCCGGGAATCGAACCCGGGAACTCTAGAATAGAGCGTTAAAGCAAGCACCCTAACCACTCATCCAACGGGCTCGTCAAATGAAAACAATATGAAAGCAATATCAATATGAAAATATGAAAACAAGATGGTACAGGATGTATGAACGTAGGAATTGACGCCCTTTGATGTCTTAAACGTTAAATTTTTCCACGTTTTACAGAGAAAACATAACTCATTGAACACTTGAACATATCTTAGGAATTTAAAATGCCCACCCTACCTTGAAGGCTCGAGACCAGAATACGATACTTGGGGCGATGCATTATGCAGTAAGTAACCAACTACTGAATTAACATTTACCCATTTAAGGTTCAATTACGGCCTCCATAATAGTAAAACCTCTAGATGGTGTTTTAAGTATATACTTAATAAAAGTTATACAAGCAGACGCGAACGAGAGCAAACATTCTTTATTTAAATTTCATATTTTTTTTTGTTGATAAATGAAAAATGTAACACATGAGAAAACATATCTATATTAATAATTTCGTCAAGGGGTACGGTAGACTCGATTGAAACCTTACCTGAATAATAAAACATAAAAAAAAAAAGATTTCGAGTCGACAACATATATCCGCAAAATTCGGATTGTCAAGTATTTTGTTAAATTCTAATGGTGCTGACAGACAAATCGCAGTCGCCATACTGACCACTCTAGCGAAACGTCACTCACTGACACCTGTGACATCTTGAGTGGTTAATAAACGTTCCATTTCATTCATACTAGCGCGCATACGACTCGCCATTCAATACGTCGTCGCACCATTCATTTTGAAAACAAAGTGTCCATTACAAAGAACTGTGACGCATGTGACTGTGTAAAACGAAACGTCTTGCCACAAACATTGAGCGAAATCTTTGCCGCTTTTGCCTTTAATATTCCTTGAGAACATGTGTACATATTATGAGTCACATTACACCCGAGCGAAGCCGGGTTTTCATCTAGTAAGTAATATAACGCCTAACATCTTTATCGCTGTGACGATTTTTTTTAAAGTATTTAGGCGATCCCTCGGGACCTCAACATTTTTTCAGATAAAAGTATCCTATATGTTATTCCTGGTAATGAACTTTATGTTTGCCAAATTTCATCCAAATTCGTTTAGCCGTTTTTGCGGGATTGAGTAACAAACATTCAAACATCAAAACATACAAACTTTCGCATTTATAATATTAGCAGGATTTTACATGTTTACATTTTTTACATGTTTACTCCAAACTCCAATTTTCTGTGGTGTATTGTAAATTATAATATGTTTTAGTAACTTAGTGGAAACTTTGCTGATTTATGTTTTACTTGTATGTATGTATATAATGTGTATCAAAATATTGTATGTTTCCCTAATATAAATTAAAAAAATAAAAAAATAAAAAAATTATTTACAGTTTATTGTAAAGTGTTAACATGTGGTTGTTGGTTCGCTACAAAATAAAATTCAGAAACTTACAGTTTCTAAAAGTGTCGAATCATTAGTCAAATCATACACAGGTATTTAATTTTAATATCTAAAGGCATGTTTTTTCTTCACTACAAACTCTAAAAAGTAACTTGGACAGTAATATCGACATGCATTAAATATATTTAAATAATTGTATTAAAAAAATCTTAGAATTAGATCTAGAAACAGCGGTGATTTATAATTAAATCATTATAACATATTTTATGTGAAAATAATTAAGACTAAGACTTAAGCATTGAAGCTTTTTTTATTATTTAATAAAAAATGTACACAATAGGTTAGGTTTAAAAATGATTTAGATTTACATAAGACGCGACTCCACAAGATAAGTCATTCTTTTATGGGTCAGTGTATACGGTTTTATAAAAAAACTGCCTGAGATGATCAGAGCCTTGTCTATAAATAAATTTAAGTGTCATTAAAACCAAACTCCTCTCGAAAGGCTATTATAATGTCACTGATTATGAATGAAGCCAATGAAGCCTGGAATTAAAGCCTGGAATCGAAGCTCATACTGTACTTAGTATTGTATATGTCCTACTTTCATTTAATAAGTGTATCTTATTGTTGTATTTTAAAAATGACAAAAAGAATAGTATTCTGAGTTTATTTCGGGTTTTTTCTCAGGATTGTCATCTTGGCTTTTTTCCGAAACCCTGGTAAATTTAACTGGTAAATTTAAATGACGATCATAAGAGTTTCTTGAAGAAACCTAATTGATAAATAAATATTTTTATTTGATTTAATTTGAAGGTGCGGCTGGTGGTGGATAAAATACTTCATAATTAAGTTAAATTAACTACTTAATAGTCCTGTAATGTACCTGTAGTAATGTATTCTTAACCTTAAAGTCCTTATAATTGTTGTGAATTTTGAAGTCCACGTAGACCAAGTCGTGGGTAAATTAAGTTTAGGATATGTGATTAACAGGACTTACTAGGACTTGCCTCGATAGAAACAAAATAGTACTTAGGCAGATTCTTAGAATAAACGGTGAGATAAATGTTCTGAATAAATGTATTTTGGTTTAATCGAAAATAATCTTATCTTTAAAAACAATTAAAGATATACATATTTGTTGGGGACCCCCAGCCCTCTAGCAGGAATGCGCAGTGGATATCTTACAGATTATGTGGAATGCCGAGCGTCAACAACATTGCCTATGTGCAACATATGTGGGGCTATTACAAAGCGTAAGACCACTTACCATCAATCGCCGACATCCATCTTGACACGGCAAGGAAAGACGGCGGGATCTGGATGGGGAGTAAGTTACCGCGCCTTCTGACAAATCTCCTACGGCAAGGCTCCTATATTGACAGCAAGTATCTTCGTGTGTGAAAGGCCGTTAGACGACACAGTCTTCCTGTCCGGTGGCGGCATTCAGAAAGTGCTCGAACAAAACCCACTTGTTACTTGTTTTAGGTTATCCACGCGGTCAGAGATGAAACCGGGATTAATGAATCGATTTTACACGAGATTGTATACCACTTCACAATCGACAAGACAGTCAACACTCATTCAACTCATTTGGTCGCGGATGGCGGCTCGAAACCAGTATAGGATATCTATTAAGTTTTAACAAAGCGAGCTCAGCCATAGCCTAGCAAACCCTAGGTTTCTTTTACAACTTCGGCGTTCGACCGCTACATAAGGTTCGGACGCCAATTCGTAACTGCTAAGTGCGGCGCCGATGATACAAAATACCTAAACCTCAGCCGCTGAATATATCCGAAGATGACCATCGGTTAATACCGAACATTATACCTATGTTTTACAATTATTACAATATTTATATGACAGTGTTTAATTGTTTGCTCTACATTTTCAATTGCTCGCTGTTCTATCTGACCGTGTGTACAGTATAAACCGCTTCTGGGCTTAAAATGTCATAGAACTTGCACTTAAAAATCCAAGTTGTTTTAATAAAAAACACGCATCTCGTTTAGTGGCTACTTTCTAAAGGATAAACTCATTATTTATTGGGTGCTGAACTCATACCAACTAATAATGTTTCGAATAAACGACAGAATCAGTTTCATTTTTATCTAGATTTATTGAAATATTAATGGATAAATTACGAAATTAAAAGGCATTTTTATTATGTACTAGCTGAGCCTAGCATTTTTATTCGTACGCGTGGTAAGTATTCGATATAGGGCGTAACTTTTTTGTTTGTAAACCGATTGAAATGAAACAAACACTGAATGATGCGAAAAGCCAAATTGGTTGGTTTAATTGGTTAAGCCGTTTCTGAGATTAGCGTGCACAGACAAACAGACAAAAATTCTAAAAACTATTTTTTGACTTCGGTAACATATAAGTACAACGTGCACAATTTTTTGTTAATATATATTTAATGTACAGATACGGCTCGTTTACGATTTTATTTTATGTAAAAGATGTATTATATGTTATATGTAACAGATAAGGGCCAGTAGGAAACCTCGCAGTCTACTGTACTCGATGATTGATCGTTACACTCGCTTATAAGCCTTTTGCGACCTTGATAATATTAAAGAGGTAGGATAATAGGGGGAATTGACTATGGCTGTACACATTTTAAAGTCTTCTGTAAAGAGATGGTCGGTCACTGAGACCAAAACGGGGTGCAAAATTCATGAATGGTGAATGTAGTGTGCCCTGCCGCTATTAATAATAATAATTTACTTTGTGTCCACGGGTCACACGTTCGATAAAATTTGATTTATTTTTTTATGTTAAGATCAGCAGATCGGCAGACGGTACACTTGATGGTAGGTGGCTACTGTCGCCTATAACACAAGCAACGCCAAAGCTGCTGCCAGTGCGCTGCCGACTACAGTAGGATTAAGGATAAGGGATTGGGAAGGGGGATAGGGAAATGGGCTCTGGTATCCCTTACTCATTCACCGAAACACAACAGCACACGTGCTGTTATTTCACGGTGGTCTTCTGTAAGGGGGTAGTTACTACCGCCAGACAGGCTGCCCAAATGACTACGAAACCCAGTGTGCCCTGCCACTACTTTCCAGATCCAGACCAGAGCCAAATTTGAAAAGTTCATTTTTCAAAGTCTATCCTGCCGGAAATCGAACCCGGGAACCCTAGAACAGAGCGTTAAGGCAAACACCCTAACCACCCATCCAATGGGCTCGTTTTTCAACGTGTTTGGTCCGTCTGGATGACGACAAAAACCATATTTGTGATCTGAATGTAGTCATTGCAAAGAAGCTTACATCAGTAAAAAATTAAAATTAAAAGGCGTTATTTATCAAAACGTTATTTCAGAACTTGTCACAGAAGAAATCATCCAGATCACAATAAGCTTTCGCTACCATTTATATACGATTTATCCTAGAAAATCGTAATTAAATCTTTAACTCCACGTCCCTCCATATTCTGAATAATGTACCTACTGGGTAAATACCCAGATGATGTTTTTTGATGTTGATATGACTAGTTAAAGCATCCATCAATCATTTTACCCATTACTTATTACCACAAAGAACTAACTATGAATGAATGTAGTCTGCATCGAAATGAACTTTTCATTTAGGGAACAAACATTGCGAGCTTTCTTTATTAAAGTTACAAAGCATATTCTTTTGTTTTAAGTTGACCCTAAATTCTGCTACCATTCTTTTCTCCTTTGGGTTGTTTTGTACTTATTTCTATTTTTTAATTTACAAGTTTCTATTTTTTAATAAGTTTCTTTTCTGAGGTTCCAACATTTTGACCTTATTGAATAGTTCAGCCTTATCTATTGTATAAAAAACAATATGTCGAACTTGAGCACTATTTGTCGAACTACGCAGCTAGAAGCAGCACTCTAATATAATAAATAAATTATTAAATTTTCGTGTATAAAAGACCAAAAAGTACAACAAGATCTAAGTTGCAAATAAAATTCTTTATAAAATAATCTCCATGTAAAATTTTTCAATATATCAAAAGTATATTTATTTATTTGTAAAAATAGTAAAAACAGTATATAAAAATTATAGATAAATACATAAGGGACAAAGCCCTGGCCTCGAAACCCATTCATTCCACCCAGCACGCCTATCAGAAGGGAAGGTCCACAGAGACGGCCTTGATCCAACTAGCTGACAGGGCGGAAAGGGCTTTGGATGATAAACAGATAGCTCTGTGCGCATTTTTGGATATAGAAGGCACATTTGATAATACTCCCACCGACACGTTAGTGAGGGGACTACAAAACAAAAATGTGGACCCGACTACAGTTAGGTGGGTAAAAGCCATGCTATCTAAACGTAAAGCGAAGGTCAAACTACACGATACCTCGCTCACTGTAGTAACTACAAGAGGATGCCCGCAGGGCGGTGTTCTATCGCCACTGCTTTGGACTCTTGCAGTTGATCAACTTCTGTACAGGCTGGCAGAACACAAGATCGATGCCCTAGGTTATGCTGATGACCTAGTGGTGATCATAAGAGGCTTCTGCCAAAGCACAATTTCGGCCCTGTTACAGAAAGCTTTAAACATCATTTGCGAATGGTGCACAGCAAATGAACTGTTAGTCAACGGTGATAAAACCGCTATAGTACCGTTTACCAAAAAGAGGCTACTGGACAAATTAAAGCCACCTCTAGTAAATGGTAAACGAGTTGAATTTTCCTCAGAGGTCAAATATCTGGGAGTTACTTTCGACCAGGAAATGTGATAAATAAGGCTAAGGCAGCCTTATTTATCAGTCGTCGAATGGTAGGAAAGAGCTGGGGCCCGTGTCCAAAGCTCACCCTCTGGCTGTACACTGCTATTGTGAGGCCGATGATCGCATACGCCTCTATAGTATGGTATAGAAAAGCCAACCAGAAAACGACCATCGACAAGCTTAACGGCTTACAGCGTTTGGCATGTCTGATGATAACAGGAGCCATGTCGAGTTCCCCCGGAGCATCTCTGGAGGCTACCCTGGGCTTACCGCCTCTAAATCTATTTTTAGAGAAGGAGGCGAGAACCAGCATGCACAGAATGATGAATCGGGGTAAACACAATTGGCTGTCCAAGGTACTCAGAGCTCTAGAAGACTCAGTACTAAGGGATCCTATCTTAGGCATGCCTACTGATACAATGGTACCACAGTACATAGAAGCAAAGTATTATACTGTGGAGCTACTCTCAAGAGAAAACTGGTCAAATAATAAGATATCTTGGGAGGAAGGTAGCCTTTCTTGGTATACTGATGGGTCCAAATCAGGACCTGATGTAGGCTGTGGAGTGTATGGCGGTGACCAGGACTACAGGACCAGTGTAAACTTGGGACAATACGCCAGCATCTTCCAAGCAGAGGTCTTCGCCATCTTAGAATGCGCGGAAATCAACCTGCAAAGAAACTACGTCAACCGTGTAATTTACATTCACTCAGATAATCAGGCTGCACTTCAGGCACTGGACTCAGACTCTACAGTCTCAAAGCTGGTGCGAAACTGTGTAGACTACTTAAATACCTTAGGGCGCAAGAACAAAGTGGTCCTAAGATGGGTACCTGGCCATATGGGGATCGAAGGCAATGAACTGGCCGACGAACTGGCTCGTGTAGGCGCAAAAGGTAGGCTAATAGGTCCTGAACCTATGTGCGGAGTACCAAATAGCCTAGCTCGCTGGAACCAGTGCTTTATTAAATCTTACAAACGCTGGACTGACTTGCCAGGTTTGAACCATTCCAAAGCGCTCATTAAAGCCTATAGCCGAAATGCAACAAATCAGGCTATGTCGCTTAGCAGGAGCAATTTGTGTATGCTATCTAGGGCGCTAACGGGGCACTGCCGCCTCAATAGGCACCTTAAAGTAATGGGGCTCACTAGTACGGGAGAGTTTCGCTTCTGCCATGAGGCAGAAGAAACACCAATGCATATCCTGTGCGAGTGTGGCCCCCTGATGCACAAGCGCAGTCACATCCTAGGAAGCCACACAATGGCTTGTGAAGATGTGAAGAATGCCTCTATCAAAAAAGTACTACAGTTCCTTAACGTGGTAGGTATAGGTAGAGAGCTTTAGTTCACGTGGCGATCACAATATTTCAGCAATGGACGACGTGATACTGGTACTCTAGCAGACAGAAATAGCCACTAAGACAAGATAAAGATAAAGATAAAGATATAAAAATATACTGTAAAAATAGTTGTAAGCGTAGAAATAAATAAATAAATAAATAAATATTTCTGCACATAGCAGATTTTGGTTTGACAATGACGATTTGTAATATACACTAATATAGAGAGCAAAGATTTGATTTTTTTTTGTATGTTTTTCTATAATGAATAAACTCAAAAACTATTTAACTTATTTAAAAAAAAAATCACCTATAGAAGCTATCCTATTATATAGGCTGTATTTTATTTTTGCTTATAAAAGTACCCAAAGAATCGAAAATTTGCTTATAAAAGCAAATTGTATGGCGTGTGCTGTTATTAAATAGTTTTGTAATCAAGGTTGATTATGGACATGTAGTTTATTATAATCGGACCTTTCCTTTGGAAGTTAGGACAGGTATAAAAATGCGAAAAGTAAAAAATTGCCGCAGTATGAGCGAGTAGCCCTAAGCTCAGTCTATTAGTTAAGTACTTATACGTTTTACTTTTTGTTTAGTTACTAATATTAGTTTTTGTTTATAAGATTATATATTTATATCTTAAGATGAAGTCCACGCGATCAAAGTCGCGAGCATGGGCTAGTTCATTAATAAAACCATCAAACAAGTTTTAAACCATTTTAAAGTGAGACACACTGAATTTTCTTTAAAAAAATTTGTATATTTTCTCATATTGAATTTTATATTAGTGTGACGATTATTATTGTTTTAAATGTATAAACATTAAAAATTGTATTTTTTTTGTTTCTGTTTTTTTTTTTTTTTTTTTTTTTTTTTTTTAATGTTAAGGTCGGCAGACAGACAGACGGTCCACTTGATGGTAGGTGGCTACCGTCGCCGTATAACACAAGCAACGCCAAAGCTGCTGCAAGTGCGCTGCCGACTACAGTAGGATTAAGGGAAAGGAGAAAGGGAAATGGGCTCTGGTATCCCTTACTCACTCACCGAAATACAACAGCACACGTGCTGTTATTTCACGGTGATCTTCTGTAAGGGGGTGGTTACTGCCGCCAGACGGGCTGCCTAAATAACTGCGAAGGACTGAAGATTTACACAGATGGAAGCAGAATCGGCTGCGGTGTGGGGGCGGCACTTTCCTGCTGGAGGGACGGTTCGGAGACGGCATCGAAGAAGTACCGGCTGGAATCCTTTTGCACTGTTTTTCAAGCCGAATTACTAGCAATCCGCGAGGCTACGGTCATGGCCTTAAAAACCAAAGATTTAGAAATTGACATCCTCAGTGACTCGCGGTCCTCACTGGAACTCCTAAGGAGTGGCACCACATATCATCCGTTGGCCCACTCCATCCTGGAAAACTTGCGCACGATAAAGACGCAGGGAAAGCATATCAGGTTCTTCTGGGTGAGAGCCCATGTGGGGATCGCGGGAAACGAGAGGGCCGACCAGCTGGCAAAAGAGGGGGCTCTCAAGCTAAAATGTTTATCCAAATATGATAAATGCCCACTCTCGTGTATAAAGCGGTGGATCAGGTACGAGACCGTGGCTAAGTGGAAGCTAATCTACAATAACGGTGACACGGCGGGAGGAACAAAAATGTTCTTTCCCGACGCTGAAGTGGCATACAGAATGATCAGAAAAATAAATATGACGCCACCACTTGTGCAGGTGCTGACGGGACATGGGAGTTTCTCACAGTACCTGCACAGGTTTAACAAAAAATCCAGTCCGGACTGCGTCTGTGGGCCGGGGGTGCAAGAGACAGTGGAACATCTTCTACTCGAGTGCCCCAGGTTTGCACTCGCCAGACTTGGGCTGGAAATACACATGGGCAAAAAAATCGAAAGGCAGATCCTGCCAGATATAATAACAGATAAACAAAATTCGAAGCAGTTTTTCAATCTCTGCAATAAAATAATTGATGTAGTAAAAAAAGCTAACGCGACGGCCTGACTGGATCCTGAGACTCCGTATAGCATGGGAGAAGAGCGGGGAGGGATGGATGGAGGAGGAAATGTTTAAATTTAAAAAAAAAAAAAAAAAAAAAAAAAAAAAAAAAAAAATGCAAAAATAATTAGTAGTGGATAACTTTTATTAAAACAACAAAGTCTCCGATTATGTCGGAGGTTGAGGCGTTAATCCCCCAACCCCCAGATATACTGTAAATAACATCTCTGTTCATTGTAGATTATTGTAATGTAATATTAATGGTAATTTTATAGTGCATAATTGTAACTCTATTTTATTTGTTATTTAAATTAAATCTAAATTGTAATTTTACTTAAAATAAACGGCCTGTGGGGGTGGCGTAACCCCTGGGGGAAAACTTAAAAAAAAAAAAAAAAAAAAAAAAAAAAAAAAAATAACTGCGAAAACGCATTGTGCCCTGCCACTACTTTCCAGATCCAGACCAGAGTCAACTTTTAAAAGTTGACCCTGCCGGGAATTGAACCGGGGAGCCCTAGAACAGAGCGTTAAGGCAAGCACCCTAACCACTCATCCAACGGGCTCATGTGATACAATGCGAATGAAATTTATAACGAAGACTAAGAAATTTCAAATTTAACAAGTCGATCGAATGTTACAATAAATCAGTGTCGATTTATCGTGTCGAGTATCCCCAGTAATTGTGATTCGTTATCCTTATTTATTGCGATTAGTGGAGCAACTATGTCAGTAATCTCTACAATTCTGGCCGGTATACTAAAGATCGGAATACAGAGCGGTATTAAGCCGATATAATAGTATCTATTACACTGTATTTTCTACCTATTACTTGTTTAATTTATTGTTTTTGGTTTATTAGTAGGGAAGGTAAAATTTGTTCGAGTTTTAGTGTCGGATTTAAATATTGCTCTTTGGTTACGATTGGAAACCAGTTAAGGTGGCCTTATATTTAACTAAAGACGAATAAAGATGAGCCCGATGGATGAGTGGTTAGGGTGCTTGCCTTAACGCTCTGTTCTAGGGTTCCCGGGTTCGATTCCCGGCAGGATCAACGTTGAAAATGAACTTGTCAAAGTTGGCTCTGGTCTGGATCTGGAAAGTAGTGGCAGGGCACACTGCGTTTCGCAGTCATTTGGGTAGCCCGTCTGGTGGCAGTAACCACCTTCTTACAGAAATAACAGCAGGTGTGCTGTTGTGTTTCGGTGAGTGAGTACCTACCTAAGGGATGCCAGAACCCATTTCTCTATCCCTTATCCTTAATTCTACTGTCGAAAGCGCACTTGCAGCAGCTGCAGCGTTGCTTGTGTTATAGGCGACGGCAGCCACCTACCATCAAGTGGACCGTCAGCCTGTCTGCCGATCTTAACATTAAAAAAAACGAAACATTAACCATTTATTTGTATCATTTTTATTAAATTGTTGTATTGAATTATGTTGTATGAATTATTAAGTTGTCAAAGGCACAAAACCTCTTCACTGATTGGATGACTGACATATAAACAAAATTTTAAGAATCCTTAAAGCTAGGATTATATGATCATTATGTGCTTATGTGGTAACTATTTGAGATATTTTGAGGATGATCGAATACGGCTGTAAAATTAATTCTGGCTAAGCCGCAGAAAACAACTAGTTTACATATGTATGAAAGTTATTATAAAACTAGCTGAGCCCGCAACATCGTACGCGTGGTATTCGGTATAGCGCGTAACTATTTTGTTTTTAAACCGATTGATTGGAAAGAAACAAACACTAAATGTTAAGGGAAGCTTGCTATAATTCATAAGTGAAAACCGCATTCGAATCGGTTAAGCCGTTTCTGAGATAAGCGTGCACAAAGGCACAGACATAGAGATAAAAATTCTAAAATGTATTTTTTTTTACCTCGGTGACATAAGTACAACGTGTACAAATTGTTATCTTGAAAAAAAAAATCTTTAATGTTCAGACACGGCTCGTATACGATTTTATTATATGTATATAAATAGTAATAGACATAGACATATATATAGACATAGATATAGATATAGATATAGATATAGATATAGATATAGATATAGATATAGATATAGATATAGATATAGATATAGATATAGATATAGATATAGATATAGATATAGATATAGATATAGATATAGATATAGATATAGATATAGATATAGATATAGATATAGATATAGATATAGATATAGATATAGATATAGATATAGATATAGATATAGATATAGATATAGATATAGATAGAAATAAGTTGCACTGGTGGGGTGGTGAAGTACTGAAAGCAGTAACAACTCATACAGATGATCAATAATTCACCACGAACAAAAAGCACTCTCCATTTAGATGTGTGAGAGTGTCAAAGGCCATTCCTCTCACTTTCTCCTATGTTCTCTTTTCACCTTGCATGATCAAAGGGGTCATTGAGAAATCTCCCAGTCGAACATCACCATATAAAAACATAACATAACAATATTGTTTGTCAAACATGATGAAAAAGAGTTCATTTGTTATACTATTTTCTTGATTACGATTCCTTGACAATTTCATTCGTGACCTACCTAAAATGTACACTTTACTCTATTATCAACTATACAGCCTTAACAGCAGAGTTCAAATTTTGATGCACCAGTCGCAGGCGTTTGTGGGATTAGAATGTAGTTACAATTTGTATAAAAAAAATGGTTTGGTCTGACCTGGTTCTCTCCTCACGATGGCGCTCAGTAAAACTGGTACTGATCACTAACACTGGTTTAAATCCTCGAAGAACAATGAAACGTTCCTCGAAGAAATCCGGCTCGAAGGACCATGAAACGGCTCGCACGCTATGGTGGTGCTGGTTTACCGTTTGGTTAGAAGGGGAGGAGGCAGAGATAGAAATATTTATAAAGATCTTTTAAATTGTTCACACTATATTTACTTAATCCACTAACACTAGTTTTATTACACTTATCTTAACACATTTATGGTTTATTACACTTATAATTGTATGGTCTTTTGGTATGGTATGATATGGTATATGGTATGTGAGTACGCGCCTAACACTGGTGGTCAATTGGTTAGCGTAGTGTGGTCGCTATGGTAGTCGATCGCGCACTGGTGTTGAAGCGTGCATTTAAATGGCCGCAAATTATAAAATGCAAGAAAGGCATAAAAATGGTAGAGCGACGCTGTTCGGTTGCGTAGCTCCGAACATATTCCCAAGCATGAGATGAAGATGATCTTAAAAATACAGAAACATCGAAAAAATAACTAGATAGCAAAATACAAATTAAAATGGTTATTGGTTAACTTATACAAATGGATTAATAAATTTAAATTAAACTATGGTATAGTCAATGGTCTTTTTCATAATTCTAACACTAGGCCACCAATAGGCCAGATTTTGTAATTTCACTGCACTTTCACTAGGGACAACTTCACTATTTTGCTCACTATTTTGCACAACACTCAGCTGACACGGGTCAGCTGTACTCTGCTTTCGCGACACACACTTAACAGTTACACTCGTTGAACTTGGTGGCGGAGTGGGCCTTACCGACCCTTGTTGTTGATTCTCTCGCCGCCCAGAAGCTCTCGAACCCTGACGGCAGCATCCCTTCCACCACAGCCAAGCTACTGCCACGCTCAAGGCTACGGCAACTAGGACGTAGCTGATGGCGTAATGGTGGATGTCACGTGAACTCAATTCGTCCCATTCCGCATTGTTCGATGTCCAAAGTGATTTGTTTTGATTTGAGGATCTAAATTGTGTGCTTAGATTTGAGCCTCCTGGTAGAATGGTTTCTCAATGGTGGCCTCCATCTCCTTCATTAAATTAAATTCGGATTCTATCACGGGCGTCTGGTTCTTCTACAGATTAGCTAAATGTTTATAATTAGATCATATGGTTTCGATGTCCATTACGTATTGTTCCGCGAAACGAGAGTCTAATACTATCGTGAACATTGAAATGCTGAGTTAGTAAAAGTTCGTTGTAGTATTCCAACTCAAGGTCGTTGTAAGCTTGTCGTGTTATCATATTACAAGGCGATTGTTTTTCAATGGTAGTACACAAGCTTTCCAAGTAATGTTTTAATTTATTATATGCCTTTATGCCGGCTCAATATGGTTCCATGTCGTAATAAATAACTAAATTCCATTTATCTCTGATGAGCTGGGTCAAAGTCCAGAGTTTGATTATTAGGAAATTGGTTGACTTTATGCATACCATAGGGTGGTAAAACAAAGGTCATGCAAAGCAATATAGAAGTGGCCACTGACAAGAACTTCGCACTTCTGGTTCAAAGTCTGTTTGGTGGGTTATTTGGTTGTGTACTGGATTGTGGTTGCGATGAGTCACCGGATGGGTTTATTGGTAATATTGACAGCTTAATAATAGGTCGTTTTATTATTCCATTTTTAGTTTTTAGAGTGACGACTCGTACTAAGCCATCGTCGCCTGGGTGCGTATCTAATACGCGCCCCATAAGCCACCTTCCTGGTGGCAAATTATCTTCATGGATAACAACAAGGTCACCAATTGTAATATTTTTCTTGGTTTCCATCCATTTATTTCGTGCTGATAACTGAGTTAAATATTCGCAATTCCATCTTTTCCATAGGTCTTGAAATAGCTTGGTGATGAGATGCCACCTGGTTCTAGCATCTCGTTCGGTTTCAATGACAGTTAATCCCGGACGTGCTGTTAAGAAATGAGCAGGTGTTAGAAAATCAATATCTTCAGGGTCTTCGGTCATAGCACACAGGGGCCGAGAATTAAGGCAAGCTTCTAATTTGCTTAAGAGAGTCGTATACTCCTCGAATGTTAATTTTTGGACACCTATAACTCTTTTCAGGTGCTGTTTAAGGCTTCTAACTGCCCTCTCCCAGAGTCCTCCGGCATTTGGCCATGAAGGTGCATTAAAGTGCCATTCTATTTCCATTTCTGTGATTTCGGCTAAGAAGTTTGTGTCAAATATTTCTTTAAGTTGAGTACACTCCTCTTGTAGTATCTTATTTGCCCCTACAAAGTTCGTTCCATTATCACTGTAAATATGACGTGGTGTTCCACGACGCGCAGCCATCCTGGTTAGTGCCGCCAAAAAAGCTGAACTGCTAAGGTCGGACACAAGCTCTATATGGACCGCTTTTGTAACCATACATACAAATATTGCTATGTATCCCTTGGATGTTTTTATTCCCCGTCCTTTATTAGCTTTCACTTCTACAAAACCTGTGTAATCTACTCCACAATGGTAAAAGGGCTTCTCTGGGTTTACACGGAATGTTGGTAAGTCACCCATAAGCTGGTATTGTTTTCTATGAGTTTGTTTTACACATATTACACACTTCCTAATAAATTTTTTGGTAGCCATATATCCCCCTATTATCCAATATTTTTGTCGTAAATTTGCTAACGTTAGGCGAGCCCCACCATGAAAGGTTAGTTCATGAGCTTCTTGAATCAAAAGTGTAGTAAGGCGATGGTTGTGTGGTAGGATGATGGGATGCTTCATTTGTAAATTTATCTGTGCGTTTTTGAGTCTACCACCCACACGCAAAATCCCGTCTTGATCTAATATTGGGTTTAAATTTAAAATATTGCTTTTTGAATGCACCTTATTATGTTTTTGTAAATAATCGAGGTCGTTGGTAAATTCAATGTGTTGTATGAATTTGATGACCAGTCGTTTTGCGCTTCGCAGCTCGTGTAAGGTGAGATGGGGTCGGCGAACTTTTTTCTTGGTATTTGCAAAACGTAGTATCCATGCAATTATACGTACGGTTTTATTAATCGAAGAATATTTATTTAATAAGTGGTTTATTATGTTATTATTTGATTCTCCTTGGTTGATAACGACATATGAGCGTTTTAAAACAGCTGGTTTCGTTTCTAAATTGGTTTCATATTGGATTTCATTGTTGATTGGTTCTTTATGTAAGGGCAGCCACTTTGGGCCTTGCCACCATAATTCATGGTTCTTTAATTGTTTGGTAGACACTCCTCGTGTTGCACAATCGGCGGGATTTTCGTTGGTATTTATATACCGCCAACAGTCAGGTGGTATTATTTTGGTAATTAATTTCACTCTATTGGCAACAAATGCCTTCCATCGTGATGGAGGGCCTTGTAACCAACCTAAAACTGCAGTTGAGTCGCTCCAACAGAACAATTCAACGTTGTGGTCAGAGAAGGAGGTTCGATGAACTTTATACATAAGTTTTGATAATAGTAATGCGCCCATTAATTCCAGTCTAGGGACGGAAATAACTTTGTTTATAGGCGTCACTCGAGCCTTCGCCGCTACTAGCGTTACGGTTATGTCATTGTTTTTAATAATTTTACAATAAATTACACACGCGTACGATTTACTGGATGCGTCACAGAAGCCATGTAATTCGATACTCTGGTTATGTTCACTTACACCAAGCCATCTCTTTACTTCTATGGTATTTATTTGTTGTAATTCTTGTCTTAACAGTGTCCATTTTCGACTGATTTCTTCTGGAAGCTTATCATCCCAGTCTAAATTCAATAGCCAAACTTTTTGGAAAAGCATTTTCATTGAAATGCTTATAGGTGTTAGCCAACCTAGAGGGTCAAACAGTTTTGATATGTCTGATAATAATGTTCTTTTGGTTGGTGTTATGGTTGACTGCGAGTCTATTTTCGAGTCAAAGATAAATATGTCTTTGAGAGGGTTCCACCCAAGCCCCAAAGTTTTGGTTGAACCTGATTGTTTAAATTCATATGGTTGTTGGTTATATTGGTTCACTCCTAAATCAGTTAGAAGTTCTGGTTCATTTGAGTTCCATTTCCTTAAATTGAAACCGCCCCTTTTTAGTAAGATTATTAGCTGGTTTCTTAACTTTTTTGCGTTCTCCATACTGTGACATCCTCCGCAGTAGTCATCCATATAAAAACACTCTTCTAAAATCTTTGCTGCTTCTGGAAAATTGTCTCTTTCGTCTTGCGCAAGCTGTTTTAAGCACATCATTGCTAAAAATGGAGCTGGTTTTGTACCGTAAGTAACGGTTGTTAACTGAAATGAACGAATAGGTTGGTTAAGCGAGTCCCTCCAAAATATCTTTTGGTAAGTCTGGTCATCCTTATGTATCATAATCTGTCTATACATTTTTTCTATATCGGCTGTATAAGCAAATTTGTACGTTCGCCATTTCAATATAAGTTCTTGCAAGTCCTTTTGTAAATTAGGCCCTCTGTGCATAATATCATTTAAACTAACTCCCGAAGTAGATTTTGAAGATGCATTGAAAACGACCCGTAATTTCGTGGTTGTTGACTCTGATCGATTAACTGAATGGTGAGGTAAATAATATTCAGGGATCGCTTCTGCCTTTGATGGTGTCATATGACTTAAATGTAAATATTCATTCATAAATTTTTCATACTCGGTTTTTATTTGTGTATCTTTTTGAAGTTTTTTCTCTAAGTTTCGAAATTGAGCTAAAGCTTGGTGTTTGGTTGATCCTAAAGTTTCTTTAAGATTCTGCTTGAATGGAAGCCGAACCTCATATTTTCCGTTTGGAAGGCGTTTGGTGGTATTTAAAAAATATTGCAGGCATTCCTGATCTTCCGTTGATATCTCCATTTGATGATCAGTTATGTCTTCAGTCTCCCAAAATCTTCTTAAGTCATCGATATTTTGTAAAACTACGTTACAATTAAACGTCGTAGTCATAGGGCCACAAAGCAGCCAGCCTAGCTGAGTCTGCTGTGCTATTGGTTCGTTTTCCGTATTTCCCCTACGGATACCTTCCAATAAAATTCTACTGTAAACCTCGGCTCCAAGAAGTAAGTCAATAGGTCTACTCTCATTAAATTCGGGATCCGCTAATTTAATGTTCTGAATGTGCGGATACGATGGTTTTATAAAAGTGGAGTTTGGTAAGTTTTTTATTAAATTATTCATGATGATAACGTTTGTTTTTAATGAGAAATTGTAATATAACGACCACAATTCAATTTCCCCTTTTCCTTTACAATGGTTTTCCTTTTCCCCAACACCGAATATTTTCCCCTTACACTGGTATCTCTTTAGACCTAATCTTTGAGCAGCATTTTCAGTTATCAATGAAATTTGAGAACCCTGGTCTATTAAAGCTCTCATGGTAAGTTGCGTCCCATTTTTTGCTGTAACGTTAATCATGGCTGTGGACAACAAAATTTCGGACGTGTCGTTCCATGACGCGTGAGTGGAAGACGTACGAGCTGCTTGTTCCTTTTTCGGGAGATTGGGTGCAAATTTCCTATTATGTTTCAATGACGTAGTCTGTTCTGGTTTTATTAGTAATGCTTCGTGTAATAAGGTATTGTGCAATCCGAGGCACTTGCGACATCGTTTATTAGAATTGCATTGTTTATTAAAATGGTTAATTAGACAGTTTTTACAATAATTCAATTCATTTATTAAATTTAATTTTTGTTCGTCAGACATTCTTTGAAATATGACGCATTTCCATAAGCCGTGTTCTGCATTGCACAATGTACACGTAAACGGCTGAGACATATGTAATGATTTCATAACTTTTGCGTTATTATTAAAGTTGTTATAATCTGGTTTATAGTCAATAGGATAATTGGGATGATTTCTTCGGTTAGAATAAGATTTTCTTTGAAAAGATTGATGTGGTTGAATGCTATTTTTTTGGTAGATGGTATCTTGTTTTCGACGTGAAGCTTCTAAAGCTGTAAATTTATTTTCTAAAAACTGTAAAAATTCGCGAAGAACAGGCATTTCCCTTGGTTGCCTTACTGACTCTATATATTCTGAAAATGAGTCACTGTCTAATTTTTGAGATAATAAGTGAACCAAAAGTGGGTCCCATGTGGTTATATCAACACCCAAACTTTTAATCGTGTGAAGACTTTCTTTAGTGATGTCATGTAATTTTTTGATGGCAGTCATTGACTGGTGTTGCATATTGGGAAGACCTAACATGATGTTAATATGCGATGTAAAAATTAATTTCTTATTGTCATATCTGTGGTTTAGAATTTCCCAACATACTTCATAGTTTTCGGAACTGATTTGGAGGTGGTGAATGAGACGCTCAGCTTCTCCAGTAATTTTTCCTTTTAAATATTGCATTTTTTGGGCGTTAGATACAGAAGGATTTTTGTGAATCGTCTCATTGAACAAGTCTTTAAAGGACATCCATTCATGGTAGTTACCGCTAAAAGTTGGTATATCCATTTGTGGTGTTGACTTCTCTCTATGAGACATGTTGCACATTTCGGTGTTGATCGACTTCTTTATCTGGTTGAATAACTTTTCGTGTTTGATAAACTCATTTTGGTACCACAAATTTTCTTCATTAGACTCGCTTTCAATCTCCCAATGAAAGCTGTCGATTATTGACCATCTGGTTTGAATGGAATGAAGAGCATCTTCGAATTCCCACTTGTTTTGCATCTGGTTCACGTTTATGGTACCTACAGTGTGCATGAAGGCTTTAAAGTTAATAGTTTGCTTTTTAAACATATAGTCTAAGCGACTGCAAGACGCCGTGGTTTTATCTTGCTTTTGGGGTATTTCAGTACGCGATGAAGTTCCTGCTTCCTCCTCTGGTTTTCTCAGTTCTGATGTTAATTGTTTCATTGTGGTCGTAATTAATTTTTTAATAGTTAAATAGAGTTCTTCGGCTATGCCGAAACAATCCTTTTTAAAATAGATATGGTCAAACTCTGCTATAGCACACATTTTTTGGTGGTTGGTTTCGTAGTCTTTCCAATAAGACTCTAAAAGTTCCAATTTTCGGTTACAATAATCAATGGTTTTTCTATCGGCCCCATCTTTTTTTTATGTTGGTGAGAAGCTTATTTAAAGCTTCATGAATTTCAGTCTGGTTAAGGAAGTAGCTTTCCATTTTGCTGAAATGTAGTTACAATTTGTATAAAAAAAATGGTTTGGTCTGACCTGGTTCTCTCCTCACGATGGCGCTCAGTAAAACTGGTACTGATCACTAACACTGGTTTAAATCCTCGAAGAACAATGAAACGTTCCTCGAAGAAATCCGGCTCGAAGGACCATGAAACGGCTCGCACGCTATGGTGGTGCTGGTTTACCGTTTGGTTAGAAGGGGAGGAGGCAGAGATAGAAATATTTATAAAGATCTTTTAAATTGTTCACACTATATTTACTTAATCCACTAACACTAGTTTTATTACACTTATCTTAACACATTTATGGTTTATTACACTTATAATTGTATGGTCTTTTGGTATGGTATGATATGGTATATGGTATGTGAGTACGCGCCTAACACTGGTGGTCAATTGGTTAGCGTAGTGTGGTCGCTATGGTAGTCGATCGCGCACTGGTGTTGAAGCGTGCATTTAAATGGCCGCAAATTATAAAATGCAAGAAAGGCATAAAAATGGTAGAGCGACGCTGTTCGGTTGCGTAGCTCCGAACAGGAATTGTATTTCCATATGCATATTTTACAGTGCGCGGGCACGTAATGAAAGAAGTCTGCCGGTGAAGAAACAAATTACAATATATGTGATTCTGAAAAAACTTTGTTTAGTTAAAGATTCAGTTTGCAATTTTTAATTTTAATCTTTTACCTCTCTGCTTAGTGTTGGTATGTTTGTATTAACGCATGCGTTGTATAATGACTGCACTATAGGCTATACATATAGGATGTGCATTTAAAGAGGTAATTTTAATGGTATAATTATGTTTATTTTTTGAAAGTACTGCTAACTGTACTTTTAGAGTGAGTTAAAAGTTATACGGTTATTTTTTTTTTAAATACTGTCGGCTAAGGGACGACAAAAAATACAAAATACCTTTTTACGTTACCTATTTCCCTAGTATCCTTTTTTTTTTTTTTACGAGGAGAAATCCATTTACGGATTCCCTATCGCTGGTTAGACGGTAGGGATATGTGGGACTCACCCAGTCGAGGGACTGGGTCCTACACCACTAAAACTCCCCGGTGTCTCCTTGCCCTTTGAGCGGGGTGGACCGGGTTCTGCCTAGGCAACAACTCCGATCCACCCCAGGGCAGCCTAGTCATTGCTGACTAGGCTTACTCCAATGGGGGATCGCCCGGAGACACCCAGGCAATCCCCAGACGGGGGGGACCTTGTGCAAGCACACATAGCTCGCCAGCCATGTGTGCAGGTCCCTTAGGGCATTTGAAGACGAGCTAGATATGCCCGCCTTCTCCTGCCCAGCCGCCTGCGTCTGAGGGAAGCGAGACCGGCCGCTTCCTCTCGCTCCCTCTCGGCTGCCTCCTTCTGTGACATGACATCACCACAGAAGGAGGCGATCGCTTTCCAGGTGGTCACATTCCCAATCATGGCTCTTACCATGATTGGCAATGTGACCTCTCCACCTCCCAGCGCCACCCTCAATTCCCGACGCTGGGATCTCCAAGCCGAGCACTCCTGAAGTGTGTGCTCGGCCGTGTCGTCTGGATCGCCGCAGTGATGACACTGCGGCGACTCCTCCCTTTTTATATTGTGCAGATAATGACCGAAGCACCCGTGTCCGGTCATTACCTGCACCATATGGAAGGTGAGGTCACCTCGTGGGCGCCTCACCCATTCCTCCAACACCGGACGAACCGCTAGGATCGTCCGGTGGCCGGCGGTAGGCACACGCAGAGCCTCATTCCATTTTTGCAAGGCCCACTCCTGCGCCTCAGCGCGGACCCGTCGCACTTCCTCGGCGACGGGTCTCTCTCCTTGGGACCTTGCGGCGACCCGATGCCGATGCACCTGGGACAGAACCAGGGCATCGACATCCCACGGGAGCGTGCCTGCTAGCACGCAGGCGGCCCCGTGGCTGACAGTGCGATACGCCCGCACTGCCCGGATCGCCATGACCCTTTGCGGCCTCCGCAAAAGGGCCCGGGTGCTTGGAGTGAGGGACTCCGCCCACACCGGGGCTCCATAGAGTGCCATCGACCTTACCACCCCGTGGTAAAGTCGACGACACGATTTCGCTAGTATCCTAGGCGAGTAGTTTAATCAATTCGTATAATATAATATTAAAAGGAAATGATCCACTACTATCTTATATGTATATAAAATTCTCGTGTCACAGTGTTTGTAACAAAACTCCTCCGAAACGGCTTGACCGATTTTCATGCAATTTTGTGTGTATATTCAATATGTCTGAGAATAGGACGTAAACTATTTTTCATCCTTCTACCCCCACCCCCATTTATTAATCGGGATTTTAGTATTTTTGTATAAACAATATCCAAATAATTTAAGCGTCGTTGATTGACGTGAAGTGTGGCGTCACTTTGACATATGGTTTGAAAATAAAATTGGACCCGATAGGTGGCACCACAATCGGGTTAGAGAATTATTTTCGAGTTCTGCAACGTCTACTGGGTCAGCTAGTACTACTATAAATATAAGTACTATTATACATATTCTAAATCTATACATATAATAAAATCGTAACGATTTGTACACGTTGTACTTATTTCACCGAAGTCAAGAAAGTAGTTTTTAAAAATTTTGTCTGTTTGTATTTGCGTTTCCGCACTCTAATATCTGAAACGACTTAACCGATTTGAATGCGGTTTTCAATTATGTATTGTAGCAAGCTTCCCGTTACATTTAGTTTTGTTTCAATCCGATCGGTTTACAAACAAAAAAGTTACGCGCTATTCCATATACGAAGTTGCGGGCTCAGCTATTAAAAAGTAAATAAGACTACATTGTCGAGTTATATTTATATATAGTTAATGTAAATAATAAAAAACTGTTTAATTCAAAAATAATCACAAAGGAATCTATTTAAATAAAAATGATCATACATGTGTTGTTAAGCTAATTATTCAATTATTTTCGAGGACTGCTAGACCAATTATTCATCTATTAAAAAAAATTAAAATTGCATGAGTCCAAAGCCGGATTCGTGTCATTACATTAAAATTAATTAAGATTTTTGATGTTATTGATATCATACACATTTTATGTAAAGAAACTTCGGCATTAAATTCATTACAAAACCACCAAACTTCCACTATAATCGAAACTTACAAAGTATGCTTCATCTACGAGCCTTGAAAACTAATGGAAAATATATAAAGCAATTGAGTAACGCCAATAATACCGTGTATAAAGCAAATACCAATTAAAATAGGCAATATGGTATCGAAGGGAAACATACGTAGGTATCACACGGCGTTCTGCGCGTGGGACGACCCACTCCGCCCGGGGCCTTATCTTCACAATAATCACTTTGAACAACCGAGTGGCCTCAGATTACGATCTTAAATCCCCAGTAAATTTTCTATTCCGTACGGCTATTACGGCATAACTTCGCGGGGTAAAAAATATACACGAATAATTTCATCGACCTCCCCCATGTTGATTGCGAAATTTCAATCAAGCCCGTAAATGGTCGACGCATCTATAGTGAAAACTTTTTGAGGGTTGCGACAGCACTCGTTATATCGATAACATTCAAAATGGAACTCCATTCGTCCGTTTTACGATTCAATTTCCAATTGCTATACATTTTACGCAGTCCGGCTTCGATGTGTGATATAAAACTTATTTCTATTTGGCACTGCAATCGCTTGAACATATTTATTAACATTAAGTCCACTAATTAACAGGGGATGAAAGAGCTTAGAGTAAAAAGAAAGCCATCTGTTAAAAGCTGCTTGACTTCGTGAGTCATCGTTTCAATGAATGCTACTTTTGATCTCTAAATCGTAGTATACCTTCGTTTTATAGCAGAAATCACTTAGCGAAACGATTTAATTTTGTGAGGTATTGCTATCTTTGAAATAAGAATTCTCAAATTATGAGTGATAGTACTTTTAATAAAATGTTCTTAAATAAAAAAACCAATGAATTTAATGAAAATAATACATTACTAGCGATCCGCCCCGGCTTCGCCCGTGGTGCAATTTTTATATATATGAACATTCCCCGTTTATCCCTCTTTCCATTAGTGAAAAGCGAATTAAAATCGGTCTACCGGTTCACGCGTGATGCCGTGGCCAAGGGAAATGGGGATTCATTTTTATATATAGAGATGAACCTTCCCCATTTATCCCTCTTTCCATTAGTGAAAACCGAATTAAAATCGGTCTACCCGTTCACGCGTGATGCCGTGACCAAGGGAAATGGGGATTCATTTTTATATATAGAGATGAACCTTCCCCATTTATCCCTCTTTCCATTAATGAAAACCGAATTAAAATCGGTCTACCCGATCACGCGTGATGCCGTGACCAAGGGAAATGGGGATTCATTTTTATATATAGAGATGAACCTTCCCCATTTATCCCTCTTTCCATTAGTGAAAACCGAATTAAAATCGGTCTACCCGTTCACGCGCGATGCCGTGACCAAGGGAAATGGGGATTCATTTTTATATATAGAGATTAAGAGTGGGGTAATGTTATACGTTAGGAGTCTCCCCGTTGTGAACTCAAAACTTAAAAAATAATAATGCAAGTTTAATTTGACTTAAAATATTGTGCCCCTATAATTTTACACTGTAAAATTATCATCTCACGAAGGGGTCAAAGAACACATTAGAGCATTTTAACACTGGGCTTTCGGCACGTTACTTCGGTGCGATCAAAACTTTATCACAAATCGTTTTAACTATTTACTTTGTCATCGAAATTGCTACTTTCTACCTTGACTGTAACATTCAAATTGGCCGAAACGTTTTCTAAAAGGTTTCCAGTTTAAATTTCCTACAAAGCCTTGTTCGAATTTGAGTCTTCCGATGTTACATTCATGGTTTAAATTTCATTGAAACAATTTCGTGGCATAAGTTCGTTTGGAGTGTAAGTTTGTTAAAGCACGCGTAAGCACGTGCCAGTTACTCCCCGCTGGTACGCACTCCTTGTTACAACGAGCTCTGCACAGTCCTGTAATTACACACAAATTAGACAAGATTTATTGAGGGGTGGAACACCTTAGCAACTATAGAAGGTACTAATAACGGTCGGCCAGTTTCGTTATTGCGAGTTATTCGCGGCAACCTGCTTCCTTGGGGTTGAGAGGAACATCGGCCACGCATATTAAAATTTCCAAATCAATATCAATTTCAATATTGCTCTACATATGTAATGTCAAAATTCATACAAGATCGTTGTCGGGTGTTTTTTTCTGGAGATAAAAAAATCAAAGGCACGAATCTACGAAATCTAGCGACTTCATAAAATTAATTTGAACTTATTTCTAGAAGCATAATGGAAAACCTTCTTAAAATGTAATCACAAATTCTTCATTCTGAATTTCATGAAATAGAACAACTTGTAAATGAATTTATTTCAGTTGAAAGAAGTTACTCATAGCATGGGACTTCGAGTCATGAGCGATTTGGAACAAGAATATCAACTTTCGGCGTTTTTAATTAAGCTTTTACAGGCTCGCGTGACTACATTAAATGTAAATAATAATGTAAGTTTAAAATCAGATGTAAAACTCACATTTAAAAAGCGCTTATTAGCGTGTCACGGTTCAATAAAAGGTAAGTATACCTACAATCTCGTCTCCTGATATGAAACGCAGATTTTAATTGCATCGTTAACTCCTATTGGATCGAGTATCGTAAAACTCGTATAACAACTGTTAACCCTTTGACAAGGTGACCAGCGAAATATCTGACGGCTTCATTAAGACGGTAAATTTAACAAAAGGTGGACATTTAGCAAATAATAATAGCGTTTTTAGTGCGGTCCTTCATATTTATGGCGTGTTTATTGGCCATTGTGAGAGTTTGCGGTCGGCGCCGGCGTTTTGCGGGGGACACTAAAAATGATTCATCTCCGCAGGTACGACTTATCTGACATTCTCCACGTCTTTTCGGCTTAATGAGCGAGAAGAATGGACCGTTAGCGCTTTGGTGGTATTATGACGTTGTTGTTATTGTTCATGATGTGTTTATAGGTGTGACCAAATAAATTAATCGGTCAGCAGAATTCTTTGGCTTTACGAGTATCGTGGTTGTGATATAATCATATCTTATCTTTCACTCTTTATTTTCATTATTGTCACCCCGATCCATGATTCTCTTTTTAATCATTAGGAACCGTAGTGTCAAATTGCAAACTCCTTGTGAGGAGTTATGTATATCTACGACCACACTAGCTCACTTCGGATCGGCACGACTTCAAATATCTTTCAAGTCTTCTAAGGTATGCAATATTCTTCGGTATGTTTTCGTTTGAGAAAAATCAAATGACATTTTTAATTTACAAATAAAATCGAAAAGACTTTTTAGAGGCAAGTGTTTGACTAGGATTGAAACCTACATCTGCTGAGTCCAAAGATTTTTAACTGTATAGATCGGGCAAGACGAAAGAATCCGTAATGTGACATTTAAAACCACGTGGTACAAAATCGGCAACTTTGCAAGGCTATTTAGCTACTGCATGGCCATCCTGATTACGGCGATCAGGATCAATATTTTTGTAGGAAAAATTTCCCAATGCCCTCTCTATATATTTAATCTTCTTGGCTGAATCGCGTCGTTAGTATTCTAGGTCTCCTAAAAAAAAAACCTTACTCGTTAGAGGGAGCAATAATTTTTTCTAATTCAAACATGAAATCGAGAAAACGATTGGGACTCGAAACAACTGTAGCCAAGAAATCAATAGACATTCAATGCTTATTCTGATGAACTTATACGTGTTTTTATTTATACTAGTTCGTTTATTCATTCACTGTTTCAAAGACAATAATCATTTCAAATTAGAAGAAAAAACTAACTTTTACAATTTTTTATTAATAAGACAAAAGTTCATAGATGGCTACTAAATAGTTTTTAACGACGAATTAATCACCTCTATACAACATATAAACGGAACTTTAAGCTTAGCTACTTTTTTAAAGCTACAATCAATGGAATCAGCAAGTCAGTAAACGCTGCTGATAAAAAGGATTTTTAGCAGTAATAAGAGAACGTCTGAATTAATTCGGTCTGTACCGTTTCGGCTCCTTTACCTGTACTCGCTTCCCCCAAGGAAATAAAAACTTATCAACGAACTTTGTTCCCGTTATCTTCGGGGCAAGTAAACACTTTTTATTTTATGACCACCCATGGTTTTACTGCCAACGAGACGGGGGTTTCTTGGAGAGACTCGGAAACTATCTAGATTCGTTACCGGTAAGTTTTCGTATGTTTCGCTTCTTCTCATTGGGTACATAGACTATTTTGTTTTACTTCAATGGCCTTTTGATTTTATTATAATCGATTTTTATTTAAAACTCAATAATTGTATCTTCACTATAAAACCGTTTTTATAGTGAAAAAAAAGTCAGAATGGCTACCGAACGTTTTTATTACAAACCAACCCCACCCGAATGTTTCCAGTTATAAAACAAGGTATTCCTAATTTTTTAATAAAAGTTTGTCTACATTTTAATAATTAGTTGATAATATTGAAACATAATATCATTAGACTAAATGATTATGCGAATATTTTGTCTGTGTTTAAACAAATGATTCAGATAAATAATGAATGTTGGTATTTGTGAAAATAGGTAACTACTATTTAAGTTGACATTAAAACTTAAATAGTGGTTACATTTAAGGTGACGCGGCGATAAACAAATTAGTACCTACGGCTGTGATTGCATACGAAAACGAGAGCGCGCTTACTAATGTCGTAAGGTCGTATGCAACAAAACGATTTTTCTTAAACAAGTACAGAGTTCAAAGAAAGCACCAGCAGCGTGCAGTGGTTCACGTGTTATAAAGCATATTATATACTAGCTGAGCCTGCAATTTTGTACGCGCGGTATTCGGTATAGTGCGTAACTATTTTGTTTGTAAACCGATTGGAATGAAACAAACACTACATGTTAAGGGAAGCTTGTTACAATACCGCGTTCAAATCCATTCAAATCGTTTAAGCCATTTAAGAGATTAGCTTGCGCAAACGCAAATACAAACAGACAAAAAAATCTTAAAAACTATTTTTTTGATCTCTGTGACATAATTACAACGTGTGCAAATTGTTATTTTGAAAAAATCTTTGATGTACACGTACACCCATTCAAATCGGTTAAGCTGTTTCTGAGATTAGCGTGACAAACGCACAGACAAACAGACAAAAAATTTATAAACTATTTTTTTGACCTCGGTAACTTAAATAGAATGTGTACGGACAGCTCGTTTACGATTTAATTATATTTACTTACTTACAGTCAAGTCTGCTTACAATCACAAGTGCTGTTGCGGAAGATGAGTAGTCAGCGTATTGAGTGTTGGTATCCCTTACGAATTGTAATTATAAATTGAAATCGTCATAAGGTCTAGTCAATAAAGTAGGTATCGATCGGCATTGCCGCAAAGGAAATTAAACCCAATCACTTTACCGAGAGATAAGTTTGAACCGTAATCTATTCTCGTTGCATGTCTCTGCAACATTTCACAGCCCTTACCTGACGAAAACCACCCTCTTTTTTCTATCGCTGTCTTATCATCTTTATATTTTCTAACCCCGTCTGCCCAAAAAACATGGCCAACGCATCGTCCTTTCCACCGCTAAAAAATAAATCCTTGGGGCCCTCTCACCTATAAGATAAGACAAGATTTATCGCGATGTCAACTTCAGTATTAGTGGATCGAAAGACGTAATGTCCTTTCGTTTACTGGACATACGTTTTCTATTTGGACAGATGCTTTTTTCATTCTAAATAATTGCATATTATGTACAAACAGTTACTTGTCGGGTGAAATACTTTTTCATTATTCCGTATCAGCCTTTGAAGAGTGAGAAGTTCAGGGTTGACCAGGATTCGAACACGCGTGAGCCGGATTGGCGTAGATTAACATGGCCATTATTGATTAAACTTTGATTTTTTGTTTTAAATTCGGCAACGTACTTGAGTTTCTTAACATGTTAAGGTCGACCTTAACATGTTGCCTGGCGACCTTAACAATAATACTTCACCGATTGGCAACAATAATACTTTATTTATAATTAGCTGGTGCTCGTGACTTTGTCGCACCTGAGAAAACATGTCTATACTAATATTATGAAGCTGAAGAGTTTGTTTGTTTGGTTGAACACGCTAATCCCAGAAACTGGTGGTTCGAATTGAAAAATTGTGACTTTTTTAAAACTTTTAAAGGCGAACAATTCCATCGCACCTGATTTTTGCGTAACTTTAACCGTTTACGCATCGCACGCAACGGAAGCTCTCAAAAGATATAATTTTCCCCGTTTTTGCAACATTTTGCGTTTTTGCGCTCCTATTGGTTGTAGCGTGATGTTATATAGCCTTCCTCGATATATGGACTGTCAAACACAAAAATAATTTTTCAATTCGAACCAGTAGCTCCTGAGATTAGCGCGTTCAACCGTACAAACAAACTCTTCAGTTTTATAATAGATAAGATAAGATAATTATTAGACATGTCGCCCAATGAGGCGACATGTCCTTCTAATAAAAGCCTCTTTATAAATAAAAAAAAAATTAATTGTACCCATATTAAATTTGAATAATTTTCCTAAGATGTAAATGGTGACGTATGTCTCCCATGATAATGGACGAAAACAGCGTACCAAATCAATTCATTAGGAAGCCAGTGGCTTAATACTATCTAACAATCGATACAGGGAGTGAGGCCGTCTAGGTGTTCATTTAAGTCAAGATTGAAATTCAGATTAAACAGTGGATGGTTTTCCCCGCATTTTCTTTGGTACAAACTAAAGCATCAAGCGTAAAACTTAAATTTAGGGAAAGTTAATTCAAGTTAAAACATTTTAAGTTTGTTCGTGTTTTAACTTTCTAATGTTTTATTCTCCAAATAAGTACTAATTATGTTTTTCTCTGTATGATAAAGAGCTTATAAGCAGACTAATGGTTTACTTTAAAGTTACGTGACTACCGCAGCCTATAACAGTAGTGGGATGGTAAATGTACTACCTATCCTGATAAAATAAAGGGTAAGGAATAAGGTGAGAATAAGGAAATGTGCTCCAACATCTCTTACTCAAGCACCGATAAACAACAGCACATGTGCTTCTATTTACAGTAGTGTGCTATCCAGTTTATGACTATATATTTATAAATTAAATCAGTGACTTCTGTGATTTCGAGTTTGATAAAAAAAAATTTACTTTTGTTTCATACAGTAATTTTCCGGGTCGCATCGCATCTGCATGCTTTCTGGTATTTTTTATGCCATGCGACAGTAAAAAACCTGCTATGTGGACTGTGACACAAAGTCCCCGCTGCGTATGTATGTATGTCTGTATGTGCGTATGCCCCAATGACTGGGTTTCGCAGTCATTTGGGCAGCCCATCTGGCGGCAGTAACCACCCCCTTACAGAAGAGCACCGTGAAATAACAACACGTGTGCTGTTGTGTTTCGGTGAGTGATTAAGGGATGCCAGAGCCCATTTCCCTATCCCCTCCCTAATCCCTTATCCTTAAGAGCGCATTTTCCAACTCGAACAACTTACTTATTCCATACTACGTAATTCCATGATTACTAAAAAACATGACATTTCTGGGACATAATAAGAAGGTTTACATTAAACTGAAATTAATTTTAATGTAATTTCTAAAATGTACAGAATTTGTGACATTTTCGCGGTTTGAATTCTTGTAATTACTGACTAAAATCCAAAAATGTTTTTCCATGAAAACACCCTACCTATAATGTACATTTGAAATTGGGATGTCAATAGCTACATCTATAAAGGCTTTTCTAAAATATTGCAGTTGCTGGCGTATGTTTTATTATTTTCGCGAGTGGAATAAGTGGCGCGAATATGTTGCGTCGCATTCCATCTTTGGTTATTCGCGTTATAGTAAGTTGAAACAACAAATTCTACCAAATACCTGTTATTGAGTTCCCACGCTTGTACAGCGCCACTTCAATCCTGCTGTGGTCGCCAGCGCAATTGCAGCAGCTTTGGCGTTGCTTGTGTTATAGGCGACGGTAGCCACATATCATCAAGTGGACCGTCAGCCTGTCTGCCGATCTTAACATAAAAAAAATATTCGCGATAATCTCAAAAACTACTGAACGGATTTTCATGCGGTCTTCATCTATCAACAGAGTGATTCCTGAGGAATCTACAGATGTATAATTCGTTAAGGTTTTATCTTTAGGTTCCCGAGGGTTTTCATATTGGAGCACACTATGTACAGATGTATTATCAAGTAGTTCTGCCTAAACCTGATAGATGTCGCCGCTTCACCTAATCATATTGTAGTATATTAGATGGCGCCATCAATAGTGTTATATTTTTTAATTTTTCAACGCAGACAATGACACGGGCATCAGCAAGTATGATATAAAAATACATAATATTTTAAATTTTTTTAGAAACAGAATTCGCCACTCTTTTGTTTTACGGAATGTCGTCATCATCATACACTTTGTTTTCCTCCATTCCAAGTTTATTTATTTAAATAAAAGTCAATCGAAATGTCTCCGCGTTTGTTTAAATATCAGACCCCAGTTTCGAGGGGCATTTTGCCTCCTTATCGGTACTCGTTAGTCGCCCCTAATAAAAGCTTCCCTTCTAATCTCAAGGGTTGTTGCAAACTCTCGCAAATTTAATAAAACCCAGTTTAAAAAGAGAAACAATGAACTCAGTGTATGTACACACTGTCTCCTACAGTCCTTACTACTGGGGAATCAAGACCTTGAATTTGACCAATTTTTTTAGGTATAGTCGGCCTAAGGTACAGATGTGCCTTTCGCTCAGTATTGGATAGGTTTTAAGAGCAACAACAACATACTTATGCTCTAAATGTTTCAACCAATGTGTTTAGCCTAGATTTGTCTGGTTTATTTACCCCAAGACTTTCATAACCGTGCTTAGTATAGTTCTTTCGTCAGTAAGGAAGTTAGTGAGCGGTATTCCACTGAACTTCAATACCGTCTGACCATGAAATTTGGCATATAACTGTTTATTTTTGTAAGAATTTTATGATTGGAAATTTCCGAAAAAGCGAGGCCGCGGGATGCAGCTAGTTGTATATAGTAGCAGTAATTTTAATAGGTAGTCATATAAATGACAATCTATACGGTACGAGTAGATTGCGAATGTAAAATTATGCATAACACTCGCGCCGACTCGCACCCCTAAATGTTACTTTACTCACTCCTGTTAATGCTGAGTCAACGTGGTAATACATACGGTCGATAAAAATGACAAATAGCAATTTTATGAATGCCCCATTGGCTCAGTTGGCCAAATGTGGAGTTGGGGTTCACGAAATAATTCAAATTATAATCGTTACTGAAGTTATTACGCTTTGAAAGTATCTAAAACTTCAATACGAAATACAAAAAAACCTACTTTATTATCAAATTCCACTATACCTTAAAAACTAGCTGATGTCCGCAACTTTATTCGCGTGGACTTAAGATTCATACATTCATCTTAAGATATGAAGATATTAATTATTTTTTTTAAACTAATATTATAGACTTGGACATTTTCCACCTGTCGAGAGCGTCCTTCAGTGTCGTGAATACGCTGATGGACATATAGTCGCACGCGCGCACACGTACATATACTCACACACATACACACACACACACACACAGAGAGAGAGATAATAACTCTTTACTTAGATCCTCTTCCCCATCGTCTAAAATCAATTTTATTTTTCAACTTAATTTGGGTACATATGAAGCCCTGTAAGTGGCAATGTGATTGATGTTGCTGTCTCTTATGTATATTATTTTATGCTGTATTTCTGTAGGGTTTTTGTTGAGAATAAAAAGAAATAAAAATAATAAAGTAAACAAAAAGAAATAAATTTGTAGGTAACTAATAGACCGAACGAGGGCTGTTCGCTCAAACCGGGGCATTTTATACTTTTAGCATTTTTATTCCCGTCGTAATTTCTAAACAAAATGTAAGATTCCAATAGTTTAAAGAGGAATTTACATGTACATAATCAACCTTGATTATGAAACTATTAAGTAATAATATACGTAACATGATACAAATGTCATCACCAATTTGAACAAAAATCCTTATTTGTGACATAATTTAATAAGCTTTCTTCTATCGGACATGCAGACGTACGGCTGGTTACCATCCTCACCTTGTCGAAATCCCTCTAATTCGGACCAAGCGCTTTAAAACATCTTATGTGATGCGCACTGCTAAGGATTGGAACTCCCTGCCGGCGTCTGTATTTCCGAGCTCATATAACCCAAATCTTTTCAAGGTTCGAGTGAATAGGCATCTTCTGGGTGAGCTCGCTCCATCTTCGGCCTCATCCTTCCTACATGGATAGATGCTGGTCAAGACCAAACCCATCTATAATTAAAAAAAAAAAGCTTATTTCTCCCAAAATTTTGGATGGGTAATGATGGGTAACTATAAACATATAGTAGATACTTACATTATTTTATTTATCATCATATGTTTTCGCAGCGCACGCCAAATAAAGACTTTTATAAACAAAATTTTTATATCTTCATCAACATCATCGTCTCCGTCCACTATTTTTCCTAGAGGACCGATCAGAAACAGCCTTCTTGTCAGTCCATCTTGTGGGTGGATGTCTCACGTAGCGCTTGCCGGTCCATGGCCTCTACTCGAGAACCTTAGCGGCCGTCGTATCTCTGTTACATATATGTCCTGCCCATGGCCATTTCAACATACTGTTCCGCCCGGTATGTCGGTAATGTCGGATTATGTCGGTCACTTTCGTTCTTCTACGGAACTCTTCATTTCTGACACAATCTCGCAGTGTAACTACGAGCATAGTCCTCTCCACAGCTAGTTGAACTACGTTGAGCTTTCTTACGAAGTCCATAGTTAGAGAACACGTTTCAGCCCCGGCAACACACATTGGTCGAAAACTTTGCTTTTAAGACACTTAGAGTTATTTTGGACGACAAGATGTCAATTACCCCGAACGCTGCCCATCCGAGATGGATCGACGATTGACCTCCTTCTCGAAGTAGTAACGAAATATCTAACAGTGTGTCACGTACGTTAACGAATGATTTAATACTAATATGGCCCCCAAATCATATTAAAACCGTAGTTCTATATGAGACTATTGTGCGTCGGTTAATGAACTTGCTGGTTCTCTTTCAAGTCATCCGCTATTGTTGTGATCACGTGACGTAAATGGAGTACCAGAGAATGCTGCGTCACCATTCATATTAGAGGATACACTGTACTATTGATTTGAAAAAAATTGAAAAGGGGACAAAAATTATACACTTTTCAGGATTGTTTGCCAAAACCACAACCTCTCTTTTAAGCTTATATACTGTTACAGAACAGCCTGCGAGACTAAAAAAATATATAAAATAAAAGACTGGGAAAAGAAAAGAACAAATTTATTAAAAAAAGGGAAGGGTGGAGTTGGTGAACGGGGGTGTAGGTGTAGGTGGTGTGGAGAGTTAGGGACTACAGTGGATGAAATAAGTAAATTAAGCTATGCTACCCCAAGAAGGTCTCCTGCTGGATGCTCTATTCCGTAGCGGCCCCGTAGGATAGCAGCCGGAACGGAGGTAGACCGGCAGGAACAACAGCCAGGAACGGTGGTAGGCCGGCAGGAACAGCAGCCTGGAACGGTGGTAGGCCGGCAGCGGCCCGGTAGGAACAGTAGCCGAAGAAGAAGTAGGCCGGCAGCGGCCCAGAAGCGGTAGCCGGAGCGGTGATAGACCGGCAGCGGCCCAGAAGCGGTAGCCGGAGCGGTGATAGGCCGGCAGCGGCCCAGAAGGAACAGTGACTGCAGCTGTGGTAGGCCGGCAGCGGCCCTGGAGGAACAGTGACTGCAGCTGTGGTAGGCCGGCAGCGGCCCTGGAGGAACTGTGACTGCAGCTGTGGTATGCCGGCAGCGGCCCTGGAGGAACTGCAGCCGGAGCGGTGGTAGGCCGGCAGCGGTCCTAGTAGGGACAGCAGCCGGTACGGTGGTCGGCCGGCAGCAGCCCAGAAGCAACAGCAGCACCCGATGAATGAGAGTACAGAGGTACTCAAGGTCAGACACCGTAGGAGAGGAGCAGACACCGTAATAAATGTATATATGCTTTCAGCTTAGAGGCTGATTCTCCAATGACCTACTCATCGCCGATATCTATTAAGAAACCTCTGTAGAATGAATCCGTTCTTTTAAAATAAATTTTAAAATAAATTGAATTTTATATTCAAGCGGCCAGGTATTAGACTTCTTCTAAGGAGTTTATACCCGAAAATCTGACGTCATGGTCTGAAAACGGGTGCAAAGTTACTACGGTAACGATGTAAATAAACATAAAAGAAATGTCACAAAAATACATTTTTGTGAATATTTAACAATGTGTTTGGAAATATAACTAAATGTAATTAGTAATTTATAGAAAATGAAAAAGGGCATGTACTCACGTGGTACCCCTATGTCTAATACGTATATTTACAATAGAAAATGTAATTGAAGGTGAGCCATACAAACGAAAAACTCAAAGAAAAACCAGAAAATAATAAGTACTAATCCTGTAACTAATACAATAACTTCTTATAGGAATAAGCTTTCCTACGAAAGCATAGAAGGGTCAATTTTCAAAGAATTATGACATAATGAAGGTCAGAGAAAATGTTAATGAAAAACTCAAAGGTCAATAACAAAGGAAAGAGAAGAAGAGGTGGATTATTAACCTATTGTACTGTTAGTACCAATATTATAAGTGAACACAAAGTAGATATATAAATATTGATACGAATATTATAGTTAATATTACATATTCCACTACTGATAGAAATATTAATACTACATTTTTCCCCACGTTCCAAAGAAAAAAAAAAAAAAAAAAAAAATGAAGAATATTACTAATAAGATTTAAATTTTTTTTTTTTTTTTTTTTTAATAGGTCCGTAAAGACTCAACCTAGCGTATCATTCATCACTAACACTTCTCACATACTTCAAATTCATGCTAATCTCATATACATACTACTTTCATACTATAAGGGTGGAGTTCACATTCAATGACTGCCACTCTATAGGTTGGACTTAAAAATGATTATAAGGCTTATTTAGAAAGAGTTATCAACCGCTCTTATATGGAAAAATTAATCTATAAAAGCATTATATCTATATATATGTATATTAGAATTGATAGTATGGCTTGTTTTTGAGGAGTTATCAACCGCTCCTATTAGATTAAGAGATAATATACATATATATAGTAAGTAAAGTCCCTAGTCACGAGACTGAAGCGATCTTGTAGAGATCAAGGTAAGCTTAGTGTTGTAGAGCACAAGGCTAAAGAACACTGATCTTGTAGAGATCAAAGTAAGCTTAGTGCGGTAGAGCACAAGGCTAAAGAACACTGAACTTGTAGTGTTCAGAAGTTGAAAAAAAATTCTAAAAAATATTTTTCATTTCAGGTATGAAAAATGTAGTAAATATTACTATGAAGACTAAGAAAGAGAGTAACAATTGAAATTACGAACTAAGTAAGAAATAGATACGACATATGAAGACAAGATAATAAAATAAAGTACTAGCTACAATATGTTTAAACAAAATATGCTAAATAATATATTTAAGATAACTTATAATACATTAATATTTTATACTTTAAAGTCTTTAATATGCCATTTGCCTCTCGAACCATTAGGATCCTCAAGAATATAGACCAAAGGTGACAGTTTTTCAACAATTTTACATTTTATATATTTATAAGTCAACTTGGCACTATAATAGTTACCTGCGTTGCTTAACGCATAGTTTTTTCGCCAGATAGTATCCCCAACATTGAATTCCTTTAAGTTTCTACGCAGGTTATAACGTGAACTATTCTTAACATGAGCTAGGTATAATTTTTGTTGAACTTTATCAAAAATTGAAGATAGGAATCCGATATTCTTAGCATATATGTCCCGTGGTAAAAATACAAATTCATCGATATTCTGTGTAGGTGTATATATCGATCCACAAGGTATAGTTTCCCTTCCAAAAACTAAGAATGATGGAGAATAACCCGTTACTATATGGACTGAACTATTCATTGCTAATTGTATTTTCGGAAGATAAATATCCCAAGATCTGTGATCTTCGCCAACTAATGAAGCTAATGCCGTAATTATCGTTCTGTTAAACCGTTCAGTAGGATTCACATGAGGACTATAATAAGCTGTATGGAAAATAAATGGAATTTTATATTTATTTAAAAAGTTTAAATATTCTCGAGATTGGAATTGTGGACCGTTATCCATAATGATAGATTGTGGAACGCCATAGACTAAAAATACCGAATTTTCTAGTATATTAATTATATTCGATGAAGTAGCACGTTTTAATGGAAAAATTAATGTATATTTAGAAAAATTACAATTTATTACCAATATGTATTGATTGCGTCTCCTAGTCAAAGGAAGTGGACCCATTAAGTCCAAAGAAATAGATTGGAATGGTCTCGAGCATATTTTAGGTTTACCCATGAGACCATATGGAGAATGGTTGGAATGCTTATAAGATAAACAGTTTTCACATTTGGAAATAAAGCACGCAACATCTTTGAACATGCCAGGCCAATAATATCTCAACGATAGTTTTTTAAAAGTTTTAAAAATCCCTAAATGTGGTTCTTCAGTGGAACCATGGTAGGATTCAATAAGAGCGTTTCTGATTGAAGGTAAAGGAACCTTTTTCCAACTAAAATCATTATTTAGATCTTGAGACGAGTGAATACACCGATAGAGTTCATTATCCTTAATAGTATAATTAGGATAAGCATCTGGATTGTCTCTGCAATCTGAAAACATTTTATTATATTTTTCTAAATTGTTATCAACTAAATCATTATTAATTGTTATAGGGTTAACACCCTGAAGAAGATTTTCTTCTGGTTTAGATCTTGATAACAAATCTGGAACCACATTGTCTTTGCCTCTCTTATGTTTCAGATTAAAGTTAAAGCAGGATAGACGTAGTGCCCAACGGGCTAGTCTGCCCGAAGGATTCGACAGGTTAAGGAACCACTTTAATGCAGCATGATCCGTATATATAGTAAATTCCTTCCCGTTATCCAAGTAGCAACGCCAATGTTCTAAAGCGGTTATTACAGCCAGGGTTTCTCTTTCCGTTGTAGAATAGTTAGATTGGTTACTATTCAAGGCTTTGCTCATATAAGCAATTACCACTTCACGGTCATTCTGACACTGCGTGAGCATAGCACCTATACCATAATTAGAAGCATCACAGTGTACTGAAAAAGGAAGACTGAAGTCAGGACACGCTAGAACAGGGTCTGTCACTAATGCTTCTTTTAGTTTTTTGAAAGCAGATTCAGCTTCTTGATTCCAACAGAACTTTGGAGCATTCTTCCCAGAACAAGTGAGTCTATTCAGTGGAGTAGCAATAGTGCTAAAGTTTGGAATAAATCTACGGAACCAACTACAGGTACCGATGAATCTCCTCACCTCTTTTCTACAAGTAGGTGGTGGAAATTCTAAAATAGCTTTAATTTTGTCTGGATCTGCTCGTAAACCATATTCGTCTACAACAAAACCCAGATATTTTAATTCTTTCCTGAAGAATTTACTCTTTTCAAAATTTATCGTAAGTTTTGCAAGTGCCAACTTCTCGTGAACTTTCATGAGTAATGCAATATGTTCTTCATATGTGTCACTAATGACAATTATATCATCTAAATAACAGAAGACCTTGTTGTCAAAGTCAGGATTAAATAACATATCCATCAATCTTTGCTGGGTGGCAGGAGAATTGGTTAGTCCGAAGGGCATGACCTTAAATCTGTACATTCCCCGACCAGGTACATAAAAAGCTGTTTTGTCCTTATCACCTGGATTGAGGGGTATCTCCCAGAAGGCTTTAGCAATGTCAATACTTGACAGATATTTTGCATTCTTAAGATTGTCCAGAATTTCGTTAATAAGAGGAAGGTTGTAAGCATCTTTTTTAGTCACAGCATTAAGTTTTCTGCTATCTACACAGAAACGCCATTCTCCGTTCTTTTTAGGTGTAATTAGTACTGGTGATAACCAAGGACCTTCACTTTTTTCAATGATATCCCATTCTAACATCTTATCAACCTCGTTAATAAGTGCTTTTGACTTTTCAGGAGACAATCTATAGCATCTTTGTCTGACCGGGAGGGAGTCACCCGTATCGATCTTATGTGTGATGAGATGGGTACGGCCAAGCACACCTCTTTCCTCAAACGAAATTTCTTTGAAACGTTTTATTAGATCATCAGCAATATCCTTCTGAGTCAAAGTTAGATGATCATAAGATAACACCTTACTACCTTCAGTAACAGTGTTTAGACACTCACAGTTTAAAGGAGATAGTACTTTCGGTAAAAGATTAAATATTTTCCAAAAGTCACTACCTAAGATTAAAGGAAGTGAAATTTCAGGAAAGACAAAAGTTTTAATTAGACGAGTTTCATTATTGAAACCCATTGGTAACATAAAATAACCAATAGATTTAATCTGTTGATTATTGGCTGTAGAGATTGTTATTAAATCTGACTTAAAAAGTGTGAAACCTAATTTACTGATTTTTAAATGAGAATTATTTCCGAGAATAGTCAATGAACTTCCCGAATCTAGAAGACCTGCCATAATTAAATTATTAATTTTAACCTTAATAAAAGGGCGGTCTGAAATTTTTTCACATGAATAATCGGTTGAAGAAATTTTATAAGAATTAAAATAATTTTTTAAAGTTTGTAACCAATTATTCCAATCACTTATTTCAAATTTCGAACTACTTTTTAAGTCATTATTTAGTTTTTTGAGCTTTTATCAACCTTAATATTAGTACAATTAGGGCAATTATTACTTTTAAAGTCTTTTAAACCACACTTAAAGCATATATCGAAGTGTGGTTGAGTGCAAGTATTAAGGCTATGTCCATGTTTACGACAACGGACACAAAAGACATTCCTCTGAGTTATACTATAAACTTTAGGAATAGCCTTGAAGTGGTTAAATTTATTACTTGTACTCGATGATGGAATAGATGAAGGAAGATCAGGTTTCTTGGATATAGAAGCTTGAGGATTCCCGAAAGAAGTGGAGTAGTTTTTATTTGTTCCTGTATTATTTTTGTACATAAATTCCGCATTAATATCATTTTGTTGAAGATTCGGTTCTGTAAATTGTTTATCTCTGTCCAAAAATTTTTCATATTTCTGACAAGTATCAATAAGAGAATCAATTGAGTCAATTTCTTTCACTGCCACAAATACTGAGTAGCATGGTCTAATGTTCCTTAAAATTATTTCCAATTTCTCTGCTTCATCCATTTTTTTTGTAAGTCGAGAGAACATGCCATGCATAATAGATATATATACAATTATTGTTTCATCTCTACCTTGAGTACGGTTTCTAATAGATTCCAAAAGTTTGTAATCATAATCGAACACTGAAAAGTCTTTGATAAGAAGAATAGATAATTCATCCCAAGTTATGTTAGGCTTCCGACTTAATTGTAATCGAAACCAGTGCAAAGCATTATCACTAAAAATCTCAAAACCTTGTGAAATCAGCATATCTTTTTCTATGCCTCTTGTTATTCGAAGTTCTTCCAGTCTTTGAAGGAACGACCTTGGGCAAGATTTTCCATTAAAATTAACTTTCTTTAATTCCTTATAAATATTTGGATTTAAAGCAACTGGATTTATTTGTGTCATATTTGTAGAATGATCTCGTACTTCTTGACTTTCCTTTACAGCATTTAGAGAGTTTACTTCTAAAGGTTCTGAAATGGCATCAGTGAAAGGCATCGATGAGATAGTATTAGCTTCTGTATTAAATAACTCTGATTTGTTTTGAAGCTTATAGAATTCTTCCTTTAGTTTTCCGTAGTCCACAGCTAATTCTGGATTAAGATCAAGGTCAATTCTCTCTAATCGAAAGTATAAATGATTCAAATAAGTTTGAATCAGTCTTAGATATTTATTTAGTCCATCTAAAAAATTTTTAATTTTTAGATCTAAATATTTTAAGGTGACCTCAATCTGACGTAGATCTTCTTCAATAGGTATTGGAGAAGTTATGATATTCTCTGAAGGAATTGCCTCAGCAAGTCGAATGACTTGAGCTCTTAAAGAAATAACAGTAGTAGCAGGTTCCACAAGTCTGATCTTTGCTTCATACTCAAGTTCAACTTTATTTAGCAACTCAAATTTAATAATTCTAGCCATATTTAAAGTTTCAAAATAAAATCGTCAATAAGATCAAGAGCAAATCGCAATTAAATTTCAAGAAATAAGTTCAAGTTTAAAATTAAAACAATAAATCAATATTTATTATTAAAGTAATGACGACTAGCTAAGTATATTCAAATTATCTATTAGATAATTAAACTAAGACTACGTTTAATAAAATTAATATATTTAGTTTTAAAAGAGAAAAATAATATTCAACTATTCTATAACTAATGAATAAAAGAAATTATTTATAATGAAGTGTAATAATAAGTCAAAAGGGAATAATGTCACAAAAGTTGAAAAATTATAAAGATAAACCCATAGGCTTGAACACAATCATAAATATCACTACCAAATGTTCATGAGTTAACACTACTAGAAGTGTCTTAATAGAATATCGCAGAGTTAGTCACTACAAGAAGTGACTTAATAGAATTTCGAATAGTTAGTCACTACAAGCAGTGTCTTAATAGAATTTAGAAAAATTAACAAAAAATATTTGTACCATTTGGTACTTAAATACCAGAGAACATATCACAGGCTATCAGATAAACTATTAGAGAACGGAATTAAACACTAGAAGAAGTGTAGTTTTAGAATTTAGAGGGTTATGTATACCAATAGTACATTGGTGTGAAAAATAAACAAGAAGCTCAGGGAGTCAAGGGAGTCGATTCTATAGTTGGGCGCCAATTTGTTACAGAACAGCCTTTTTTTTTTTTTTTTTTTTTTTTTTTTTTTTTTTTTTTTTTGCGTGGGAAAATCTGCGAGCCAGATCCCCACCGACCATGGGGACATCGGTGGGGTATGTGGGACTTCTACCCACTAAAAACCCACGGTGCTTCCTCGCGCCGTCTATGGGCGGGGGGGTAAGGGATCGTGGAAAACATGCATCTGCCTCCCCCGCCAGACGAGGCCCGCGCACTTGCGGGCTCCACCTCGATTAGGCGCGGAGTTTGATCTCCGCGCCGTGGAGAGACGTGCCGGAAACACACAGCACGTCTTCCATCGTTGCCCGGTGTTGTGATGACGGCGGACAACCCCATGTCCACCGCCCCCGGGCGAAGCGGCACGAGCCGCCCTTTCTCACCTCTCGCAGCGGGCAGTCAGCGAGGGGCTTCACCTCTGAAGCACCCCATTACCTCTTCTCTGCGGCACAACCTACCACAGAGTCGGAGGCCGCTTCCACCTGAAATTCTCGGATAACCCCTGCTCATGTGGCCGCTCATCTCTACGGCATTAAGGGTGGGCGGCCCAAAGGGGGTTTCCATCTGACATTTCCACAGCAATCGCGGCAGCCCGAGAGACGGACTCCACCTCGTGTTGTCGTCGCGGAAGAGTTACTAGGCCGGGTGACGAGGCCGGGTGTTCACTCTTCCGGACGACTGCGAAGGGCGGTTACTAGGCCGGTGGCCCTAACCGGGTCTTCACCACCCCCCACAAGGCCGCGATTGCGGTACTCTGCCAGACGGTCCTTCCCTGCCGTAAAGCTCCGTCTTCGCGTGCGTTGCCCGACTACCACTGAGCGACAGAGCCATCCGAGAGAATCCGCCCGCTGCGACCCGCGCCGGTCCTCATGCGCAAAACCGAGACCCATACCTCGGTCCGACGAACAAGGACCGGGGGTGCCGTCTCTCACCGGCCCACACCCGCATGAGCCGAGTACGGATCCTCGGCCCAGCGAGCGGTGACCGGCGAAGCTCCAACTGACCGTTGGAGCCTCCCAGCAAACGCTCCGCCACGAGCTCCGATGTTCGGAGTTCGCTCGGAGCCCTCACGGGTGTGCTTTCTTAGTTCCCCAGCGACAATCCGGTCAGCCAAGCGAAGGCCGGTGACCCCACCGACCCCTGCAACCGTCCGGATTGGCGAGGGTTAAGCCCCCCCACCGCGACAAGGTCCCAGCACACCTAGGGGGGGTACAGAACAGCCTGCGAGACTAAAAAAATATATAAAATAAAAGACTGGGAAAAGAAAAGAACAAATTTATTAAAAAAAAGGGAAGGGTGGAGTTGGTGAACGGGGGTGTAGGTGTAGGTGGTGTGGAGAGTTAGGGACTACAGTGGATGAAATAAGTAAATTAAGCTATGCTACCCCAAGAAGGTCTCCTGCTGGATGCTCTATTCCGTAGCGGCCCCGTAGGATAGCAGCCGGAACGGAGGTAGACCGGCAGGAACAACAGCCAGGAACGGTGGTAGGCCGGCAGGAACAGCAGCCTGGAACGGTGGTAGGCCGGCAGCGGCCCGGTAGGAACAGTAGCCGAAGAAGAAGTAGGCCGGCAGCGGCCCAGAAGCGGTAGCCGGAGCGGTGATAGACCGGCAGCGGCCCAGAAGCGGTAGCCGGAGCGGTGATAGGCCGGCAGCGGCCCAGAAGGAACAGTGACTGCAGCTGTGGTAGGCCGGCAGCGGCCCTGGAGGAACAGTGACTGCAGCTGTGGTAGGCCGGCAGCGGCCCTGGAGGAACTGTGACTGCAGCTGTGGTAGGCCGGCAGCGGCCCTGGAGGAACTGCAGCCGGAGCGGTGGTAGGCCGGCAGCGGTCCTAGTAGGGACAGCAGCCGGTACGGTGGTCGGCCGGCAGCAGCCCAGAAGCAACAGCAGCACCCGATGAATGAGAGTACAGAGGTACTCAAGGTCAGACACCGTAGGAGAGGAGCAGACACCGTAATAAATGTATATATGCTTTCAGCTTAGAGGCTGATTCTCCAATGACCTACTCATCGCCGATATCTATTAAGAAACCTCTGTAGAATGAATCCGTTCTTTTAAAATAAAATTTGGAATTTTGAATTTTTATATTCAAGCGGCCAGGTATTAGACTTCTTCTAAGGAGTTTATACCCGAAAATCTGACGTCATGGTCTGAAAACGGGTGCAAAGTTACTACGGTAACGATGTAAATAAACATAAAAGAAATGTCACAAAAATACATTTTTGTGAATATTTAACAATGTGTTTGGAAATATAACTAAATGTAATTAGTAATTTATAGAAAATGAAAAAGGGCATGTACTCACGTGGTACCCCTATGTCTAATACGTATATTTACAATAGAAAATGTAATTGAAGGTGAGCCATACAAACGAAAAACTCAAAGAAAAACCAGAAAATAATAAGTACTAATCCTGTAACTAATACAATAACTTCTTATAGGAATAAGCTTTCCTACGAAAGCATAGAAGGGTCAATTTTCAAAGAATTATGACATAATGAAGGTCAGAGAAAATGTTAATGAAAAACTCAAAGGTCAATAACAAAGGAAAGAGAAGAAGAGGTGGATTATTAACCTATTGTACTGTTAGTACCAATATTATAAGTGAACACAAAGTAGATATATAAATATTGATACGAATATTATAGTTAATATTACATATTCCACTACTGATAGAAATATTAATACTACAATACGTATCAAATCTAAGGTCTTTAATGAATTTCATATATTAAAAAAAAAGTTTTTTTTAGTTTTTGAATAATATAACCCAGAAAATCGCAGGGCACACTGCGTTTTCGCAGTCATTTGGGCAGCCCGTCTGGCGGCAGTAACTACCCCGTTACAGAAGACCACCGTGAAATAATAGCACGTGTGCTTTTGTGTTTCGGTGAGTGAGTAAGGGATACCAGACCCCTTTTCCCTATCCGCTCCTAATCCCTTATCCTTAATCCTACTGCAGTCGGCAGCGCACTTGCAGCAGCTTTGGCGTTGCTTGTGTTATAGGCGATGGTAGCCACCTACCATCAAGTGGACCGTCTACCTGTCTGCCGACCTTAACATAAAAAAAAATCTCATGAAAACTGTAGGCTTTACTGTCGCCAGACGGGCTGCCCAATATGACTGCGAAACGCAGTGTGCCCCATACCACTACTTCCCAGATCCAGAAAAGTTCATTTTTCAAAGTTGACGCTTCCGGGAATTGAACCCGGGAACCCTAGAACCCCTAAACACTCATCCAACGGGCTCGTCAATAATCAATTAAATTTAATAAGAAATAAATAATAGAAATCCTATGTGGATATTGATTCAAATTAAAGCAGCGTAGGTATTTGATTTTGACTATCTCATATGGTATTGGTACCTACCTATTCATTTTAAAGAATATTACGTACCTATGATAAACGTAAACGGTTTGAACAATTTGCACAAAAAATGCTTCAAGAGAAGCCGTGAGCAGGTTACTAGTACATAATAATTGAAATAAATAAATATTTCAACACTTTCTCTGTTCAAATACTGGTCATTCTGTTCATATTATGTTTAATAAGGGTTTAAACAAAAAACAAAATTAAAACAACCTGTAGAAAGTGTGCATTGTGCATTCTTGTTGTCAACAAGGATGCACTTATATGTTAGCTGCATGTTAGAGTGGGACGAGCAAGTTTGTTGTATGTTAGTGTTAAAGTTGTATCTACCTACAAATATTCACTTTTTACTTTTGTCTGTATTTGTAACAAAAATTCTGTTTATATTTCTGCCATTGAAGACAACTCAGGTGTACGATAGAAACTTAATTGAGTTTATAGTACACTTAAACTGTGTACCGCCCAATGTATTTTTTCTTTGTGTAAATAAATAAGAAAAAAAAAAATACAGGTGCTTGTGTCTTGCGTCTCATATGCGGAATCAGTAAGCTGTTAATTTGATAATAAAATAATCACAGAAAATAAGTGAATCAACAAAAACTTCACTTTTTTATGTTAATATCGGTAGACAATCTGACGGTCCACTTGATGGTAGATGACAACCATCGCCTATAACATAAGCAACGCCACAGCTGCTGCAAGTGCGCGGCCGACTACAGTACAAGGATAAAGGATTGGAAGGTGATAGGGAAATTTGTATGGCATCCCTTACTCGCTCACCGAAACACAACAGGACACGTTATTTGACGGTCGAACCCGCGAACCCCAAAACAGAGCTTTCAGGCAAGCACATTAACCACTCATGCAACGCGCTCGTCCAACGGGCACTTCATATGATACTATTTCAAATAAGTACTAAAAGCAATTTTAAAATAATTGTTAAATAAAATAATTAACAAAAATTTTGTTATTTTAGTTACAAATTTTTTAAAACACAACACAAACATTCCTAACTTTTGAAAATCATCGTATTAATTAAAATCCATTAAGTGACGACAAATCTTTTATAGGAGCCAATAACAATTTGTGCCATACTAATTTTGCTAGATTTATGGAGTATATTAAACTTTATAATAAATGTTATTTACAATACATCATAAATTACTTTGAGTTAGCATTCATTAAATACATGTTAGGCATGCATCATGACTTATTCATCTACTTTCACCTCGTAGAACAATGACTGTATGTGCAATATTCACATATCAAAATACACTTATGTATGGATGACATCAGTTTGCGACGTGATAAAAGACAGCTTTATTAGCTCTTTGTATTTAAGTCTATTAACTGATATGAATTTCACTAGAACGATGGGCCTGATGATAATTATTTAGCCTATGTCCGAAGGAATAATATACCTTTCATGTGTAAACAAATTTACAAAATCAGAGCTATCTCTCTCTCTGTCTCTCTCTCTCTCTCTCTCTCTTTAAAATTTGAATGTACAAATATGTAAAGATAAAATAGTTCAGGACTTTTTCTCATTTTTTTATGAACTTATTTCCTTTTTTTTAGCAGCAATCAACGAATATAAATGATAAATAAATAAAAAAGCTTTACGTGCCGAACAAATATTTGCCTCTGTCAAACTGGCCAGGCCGCATGTTGCGTTCACCAATGTTTTTTTTATTTTTATTACAGGTCCACAAAACTGGTATACAATTCCATATACAAGTAATATGATAATAATATACAAAATAACATTTACGTCGGAATGCAACCTACTACAAGTGGACACAACATACAAAATAAACTCATGCGAGAGAAGATTGAAAAAATTTAAATAGATACATGGTTAAAAAATGATTTCCTGGCCGAGACCACAGAACCACGGAATAAGTCAAATTTGTTTTGAATGTTCACCGGAATGGAAGGTTAATGTTGAGAACCACACATTGAAATTCAGGCGGTAATTTTTTGTTTATAACAAAACTTTACCTACTTTTCATGTATGGGGATTTCTTTATTTTATCATTATTTATGAACATGCTAGTAAAATAGACAATGTCATTTATATATTCAGTCTCATATGTGAGGAAGCAAGTAGTAGTTCACCAAACTCCAACAAGGTTTGTTCGACAGAAGTTCAAATTTATTTATTTATTAAAGTTTACAGATATAATTATTCGGTTAACTTTACACTAAACATAACTCGAATCGCAAAAACCAAAATTTAACAATAGACAGAGATGCAATTTAAATTTAATCAATTTAATCATTATAGGTTTGTTATATAGTTCTCATATAGTTTATCATATAGGTTTGAGTAAATTCGAAGGTTTATTGTCATCCTAAACATTTGCCCTTAACGTTAGAGAATACATTATTTCTAATGCAGACAATATGCAAATAGAATTACAAGCCCGCCTTGGATTGGAATCTGCATCTATCGTGTCGACGGCCAAGCCTTCTACCATTTAGGCTGTCGCTGCTCCTAAAAGTCCATGTAATCATCTAAACATAAATGAACAGTGTTTGATCGACAACAAAAGTTGCTTGAAAATTATCTTAAGAGTTATCCAAAGGTTGAAATGTTATCGCCAGTGAAACATATGTTCGCAATAGTTATTTCTGGTTTATTGTTCGATCACGATGCGGGAACAATACACCCCGCTTCCTGCACGTTTCTATTGTCTCTTAATAATGTACAGTCTGCCTAGTGCATCGTCTTTATAACTTTTCTACTGGAGTCCATTGTGCTTGCATCAACTGTACTTACTCTTTTTGCAATCTTGGTGGTCTGAAATGATTCAATGTTACATTTTTACTCTGGACATCTCCAAACTCCTACTAACAAACTACTTACATGTAGATTTACGTAATCGTTTTCAGTTTCAAAGTTTGGAGAATAGGGGATCGGACAAATTTTCAGAAAGTGTTTTAAATTAATCTTCATGGATATTTATTCCCATAAAAAATACTATTTTATTTATTTATAGCGTTTTCGGTACTCAAAATCATGTTTTAATATTGTTTGTTTGAAAATGCCGCCAAAACGCCACGATAGTTCCTCTCAGAGCGCGTAACGTTATTTGTGGTCATATCATAACAAAACAGCTGCATTGGCATAAGACAATGATTGCACACAAATGACGTCACGCACTGTGATTGGTGTTTCAGTATAGATTAAAAATATTGTAAATAATAAAATTTTATTTCCTCATTTAAAAATATTTAAATGAATTATATTAAATTATTATTCGATAAATAATCCTAAAAAATTATATATTTTCTTTTTAAGTACATTTTAGATTTTAATCTGATTACTGTCCGATCCCCTATTGTTTTAAATAAATTTGTCTGTCTGCCCATACATCGGCTCGCTGTCATAAACTAAGCATCTCATCTTAAGACAGTAAACACCATTTAAAAGAAGACCATCGCGAAATAACAGCGCCTGCTGAGCTATTGTGTTTCGGTCTGTTCCAATTTTCTATCTACCTTTAGATACATGATATTCCCCAACCATACAACTTACCATCAAGTGGACTGTCAGCATTACAACCACATTTTAAACAACCAATTCTCGGAAAAAAAAGTGGGATAAATGGTCCGGTTATGACGGCAGATATAATTATTTTATGGTCAAGAATTGGAATCTTGTAGATTTTATACTTTATCGATGAACGACACTATCGGAACAAAATCTCCTTCCATCTCTTATAAGTTAAACTTTATTTAACTTAAACTTAAATATACCTATGAAATTTAATATAGGCTGATGCAGACATAATTAATGATCTCCACTTTCTTTGTCTCGTAATTGTTCGTGGCAATCTCATTGAAAAAGATAATTTTCAATATAGTAATGATTTCAGAGCCAAATTAATTTATTTTAAATTAAGTTTTTATATTATTAAAATTAATCAATGCTTCTGTTTACAGGTAGGCATCCGATGTCCATTCGTGAGTGACACACATCAGGTAAATTGAAACATTAAGTATTCATTGGTGCTTCTGAACAACTCATTACAAACGGCTACCAGTAAAACTAAAGAATTTTATAACGAGTATCATAAGTTAAACTCGCGTGCCATTAAAATAGTTAATGCGGTCATCAATTCTCGTTCGACGTTATGTGACCGTGGATGGTGCAAGGTAAAGGCGGTGACGGGAGAATCTGTCTAATATGTAATTTTAAAATCGTTAATTATTTCTAAGAAACCACGGCTACGTTTTTGAAAGTTAAGAGAAATTAAATTATTCAATTAATTCTACTTGTAAGATTGTTTGACTAAATTATGTGACAAAGAAAAATATTTCTCGAGTACATGGCTTCACCTTAAATGTATATATACCATTAATATAATATTTTATCTATGGGAACAAAATTGTAAGTTTAAATTATTATTTATTACATACAGGGTATAAAGGAGTTTATATTATAAAAATTACAGGATATTATAAAAATATCTACATGTTGAACTGGTTGAAAGCATAAAAAAAAAGAATCTTCTTACTTAGGTTGAATCCAGGAATTTATTTATTTCAGATTCTTTTAATTTTAAGATTTTTTTTAAATGTTAAGGTCGACAGACAGGCTGACGGTCCACTTGATGGTAGGTGGCTACCGTCGCCTATAACACAAGCAACGCCACAGCTGCTGCAAGTGCGCTGCCGACTACAGTAGGATTGGATAAGGGATTAGGAGGGGATAAGGAAATGGGCTCTAGCATCCCTTACTCACTCACCGAAACACAACAGCACGTATATGCTGATATTTCACGGCGGTATTCTGTAAGGAGGTGATTACTGCCGCCAGGCGGGCTTCCCAAATGACTGCGAAACGCAATGTGCCCTACCACTACCCTACCACAGAGTCAATTTTGAAAATTACATTAAAATTTCCAAAGATGACCCCGCCGGGAATCGAACCCGGGGCCCCTGAGACGATAAGCAAGCACTCTTGCCACTCATCCAACATACACATTGAACTGTTTGAAAGCATTAAAAAAATCTTCTTGCTTATGTTGAATTGAGGAATCTATTAATTTCAGATTCTTTTAATTTAAATAATTATACATATGATTTAAGATATTTTATATATGTCTTGTCATTTGTTGTAATTTTAAACTAAATAACTGGAAACTCGCAAAACTTTCCCTGATCGCTAATTTCAACGTCCTTGAACCAATCTCGAAGAAGACGTTCTGCCTACGCAACGAACAGACAAACAAACAAAAGGGATGTAAATGTTCGTCGACACCAGACACTTTGATACCCCACGCGATGTACCCGACTGTTTAATGTTGTAAGCATTTCAATGATTTTCCTCATTTAAACAATCGTCTGTAAATATATTTCTATCTGCCTTAATTAATACAGTTATGTTAATAATAATATATAATCTTTGATAACAAAATGACAAGAGAGCTAGGCGTTGAGGTTTTTCACTTTTTTCACTTTTTGTTTGCTTTTACGTATTTTTTCGTCGCGAATGTTGATGAAAGATCGAGCAGTGACTTTTGGGTTGATTACAGTGTCTGAAATTACCCTTCCTTTGTCTTCCACGTTGAATAATAGTCACGCTGTTTTAACGAACCGTATTCTTGTTTCTGTTACTGTTTTTTAACTATTCATTTTAACACCATCTGGCTAAGTGATAACAAACACATTTTTTTTTCATTAAAAAGACTTAAGTCTTAAGAATCTTAAGTCTTAAAAGATTTAAGATAAATACGCTATATATAACAGTATTTTAAATTATTTTTTTTTATGTTATGTCGACAGACAGGCTGTCGGTCCACTTGATGGTAGGTGGCTACCGTCGCCTATAACACAAGCAACGCCACAGCTGCTGCAAGTGCGCTGCCGACTACAGTAGGATTAGGATTGGATAAGGAATTAGGAGGGGGGAAATGGGCTCTGGCATCCCTTACTCACTCACCGAAACACAACAGCACGTATATGCTGTTATTTCACGGTGGTATTCTGTAATATAACTGTGAATATAATATAATGTTTCTACATCTGTCTACACAATATGTTATAAAATTAGCTGAACCCGATACTTCGTACGCGTCGTATTCTGTATAGGGCGTAACTTTTTTGTTTATAATTCGATTGGAATAAAACAAAACGGAATAAATATTACGGGAAGCTTGCTACAATATATAAGTGAAAACCGCATTCAAATCAGTTAAGTCATTTCAGAGATAAGCATGCACAAACGCACAGACAAACAGACAAAAATTTTAAAAACATTTTTTTGACCTCGTTAACATAAAAGTACAACGTGTACAAATTGTTTTTTTTTAATCTTTAATGTACAGACATGGCTCGTTTACGACTTTATTATATGTATACATGTGTGTGTATCTGTTTCAAACTTCTAAACTAAACCATCAAAGATTCTCATTAATGGAAAGTTTTGTGTATATCCTTTGCAGACAAATAATGCATCCTTATCATTTAAATTAAATTATTGGCTGCCACTCCTCTTGTGCCATCTATTGAGAAGTTCCAGAACTAAATGTTTTAATATAATTTGCATAAAAAGTAAGCATGTTATTTATTAAGATAAATTGTTGTTAGCAGACCGACGAAGACCCATTTAGTAATGTAACAATCACCAATAAACACAAGCAACACCAGTGCACTATTGACCCTAGAGTGAATCACGAGTGGCAGTATTTTTTCCAGGTGGTAGGTTCTCGAAAGCTGGAGTTCTGTGAAGAAACGCTGCAAAGGTTAGATCACGATGGCCTAAAATTATTGAAAAAATGCCAAATAATATTTCAAATCATGGAAGTAACAGGACCTACTACAAATTTTGACGGCCCGTTGGATGAGTGGCAAGAGTGCTTGCCTAACGTCTCAGGGGCTCCGGGTTCGATTCCTGGCGGGGTCAACTTTGGAAATTTTAATGTAATTTTCAAAATTGACTCTGGTCTGGATTTGAAAAGTAGTGGTAGGGCACACTGCGTTTCGCAGTCATTTGGGGAGCCCGCCTGGCGGCAGTAACCACCTCCTTACAGAATACCGCCGTGAAATAACAGCATATACGTGCTGTTGTGTTTCGGTGAGTGAGTAAGGGATGCCAGAGCCCATTTCCTTATCCCCTCCTAATCCCTTATCCAATCCTACTGTAGTCGGCAGCGCACTTGCAGCAGCTTTAGGCGTTGTTTGTGTTATAGGCGACGGTAGCCACCTACCATCAAGTGGACCGTCAGCCTGTCTGTCGACCATAACATAAAAAAAAAAACTAGAAACTGAACATTCCAATAAACGGCCGATTTCAAATATCACCACTACATCGACTGAAAACTATTATCCGATCATCCTCGCGTCCCACGTAAATGCGTGTTATTCTTTATCTCAGTATATTTTGTTACGGATCTCCACCTATTTCACAAATACAACTTCATTGTTCATTTAAACACTGAACCCATATCATTTACACTTTTAAAATAGAGTTTTGAACTTTAACACGTCGCAATAAGAGTCTCAGTGAAGTTGTACATTGAGTAAGCAGCATGTTTTTTTTATATAGACCGCATTGTTTGTAGTAAGACCGTCATTCGTCATGGATGACAGCTTGTAATGGATGTAATGATCGCGTGTGATCATTTCTGAACACTTATTTGTTTATTTCATTGAATCTTTGTCTGTAGACTTGGGTTTGGTTCATTATATATTTATAAATATCACACAGTGATATTGAATTAAATTTAAACAATTTAAATTTAATAGTTTCTTAGTTATAGATAGACCGTTTAAATGAGTCCTCGCCCGCGCGGTACAGGGGTGCGGGGGTATTACGACAAGGGGACCGAGAGAGATGTATCACACTACGCGCGCCCGCCGCCCGCACCTCTTTCGGTCCCCTTTGTCATCATAACCCCGCACCCCTGTACCGCGCAGACGAGGACTCATTTAAACGGTCCACCTATAGTGGCAGAGCACACTGTATTCCGCAGTTAAAGTCGTTGCGATAGCAGACCATAATCTAACAGCATGACTGCGTACTGTTGTGTTTCGATGAGTGTAACACAACAGCACACCTGCTGTTATTTCTTCTGTAAGGGAGTGGTTATCCAGAACCAGACCAGAGCCAAATTTGAAAAAAATATTTTTCAAAGTTGACCATGCCGGGAATCGAATCCGGAATCCCTAGAACAGAGCACCCTAGCCACTCATCCAACGGGTTCGTCAAGGAAGATCGTCGTTAGGATGATGTGAAGTGAAGGTAGAATAATGCGTTTTGAGAGTTTGCACATCTAGAAGAAAAATTCTGTCTATTCCATTTAGAAGCTAGAATGCTTCTAGATGGAATAGATGCTTTTTCTTCTAGTTAGAAGAGGCTAAAGTTAACGACATTGTTTAAAGTGATATCACTTATCTTAGAAGGAGAAGAGTAAAGATTTACGTGCTTATTTATTTATTTATTTATTTATTAAACAAAGAATAAAACTTAAAATCTGACGTAGTCTCTCAAAACTGCACAACGTTTGACTATGGGATCAAATGTATGTATGTATGCACATTTTTTTTATATTTTCATACGATAGGTTAAATATCGTTATATAACCGTAAAAAAATATTCAGCGCCAAAAAACAGAAATTTGGTAACAAAAAAAATTAAGTAACAGCTACGGGCACTTTAAACACCCGTCCTTTTGGCGCGCTTGTCGTGACGTCAAAGTCTACAATACAATCAAATGTTAAAAATCACAAACATCTACACGCTTGTTGACATTTCATAGACATTGACGTCACATTTCATAGACTTTGACGTCACATTCAATCTGACCGTTTCAAGTATTTTGAATTTCCCACATTTTTATGCACTTTTTAATAATTATTTTCTTAACGAAAAAGAAATAATATTAAAAAATATTTACATAGACATAATTCTAAAGCGAAAATGTTGATAAAAAAAATATTTAAGCCTTTTTTGAATTAGACGCATATTCCCTATTGCATGTAAACTTATTCTAAGCTTATGTCCTCCAAGAATTTAAGTAATCCAATTAATCGAAATATCTTAAGTAAGTAATCTAAACATTATCATGCAAGTAATATTTTGTTAATCCAAGCAATCCAAGCTTTATCGATTTATTTTTGAACACAGATTTCCTTCCCTACTTGACAATGTCTTCAATTAAGATTTTAAGAAGGTACGGCAAACGTAAGGATAGGTATACCAGCTTGTAAGAATATATCCTCACATACGTCTATATATCCACAAGGTTAGAAGGTGGTAGACAGATGAATGGATGCTAAAATTTATTTACAACTTGAAAATGCATATAGAAGTGCATTTAATAATAAATGCCAATATTTTCGTGAAATAATTTAATAAGTATACGCTGAGTACTGGCTTCACGCGGGGAGTCGCTGGCTTCAGGCGGCACAAAATCGTGGTGTTTGGCGGTCATTGCAGGAGGCCTATGTCCAGCAGTGGACGTCCATCGGCTGAAACGAACGAACGAACGAACGCTGAGTACGAATAATAAAATCGATTCCGTGAAAGATGTATCGAATGCATCATCTCACGATGTGTCATACAACACAGACATTTATTTGCATTGAATGCGTCTGAATGTAGTTCTCATTTCGAATTTTAATGTATTTTTTCAATGGGACTCAGAAACCGCACCTACGCATTACCTTATTTATACTGAAATACGATAACGTCGAATGAATTCCATTTTAGGTGAGAACAGGTACTGTTAGTTGGCAGTAACAGGGCACACTGCGTTCTTAAATCATATCCTGGCAGCAGGAATTCTCTAGAACTGAAGCTTCCGTGTTCATTCTCCTATTCCTACTTTATCTCTTATTCCTTAAGCTATCATGGCATGATCGCTGTGACTTATAGATCCATTATAGAAGAGAAACATGTTAGAAATTATAATTCTACGTACACACTGCGTTTCGCAGTCATTTGGGCAGCCCGCCTGGCGGCAGTAACCACCTCCTTACAGAATACCGCCGTGAAATAACAGCATATATACGTGCTGTTGTGTTTCGGTGAGTGAGTAAGGGATGCCAGAGCCCATTTCCTAATCCCTTATCCAATCCTACTGTAGTCGGCAGCGCACTTGCAGCAGCTTTAGGCGTTGTTTGTGTTATAGGCGACGGTAGTCACCTACCATCAAGTGGACCGTCAGCCTGTCTGTCGACCTTAACATAAAAAATAAAAAAATTATCCTTGAACAACAAAGAAATTATCACAATTATAAAGGAGAAATTCTATTTATTTTGTGCCTAGTTCAAATTCTATTTATTCCATTAATATTATTTCTAATGGCCAGTATATCTAATCACCAGTAAAGAAATGATCCACTGGTGAAAATCTTATCATATTTATTCTTTCAAAAAAGTTGTACTAATCAATCCCTAACTAGTGTCGCTTGCATTACTAGTAAGACAATTGATGCAGTACACATTTATTATTATTTGTAAAAGTCACACATTCATTATGGGAACCACACAACAACGAAACCCATAGCCAAATCGTTTCTACTACTGGTCTGGCCAAAAACTTGTTTGCAGGCGCACTTCAAAATAGAATCAGAAAGAAATATGTGCTATTAGAATATAGGCTTTCAAATTATTGTTTACGCTTTCTTCTTCTTCTTATGGGAGGATTATGAGAGGCCCATAATCCCCCAATAGCACCGATCAAACGCACCCTGGATCCACCGTCGGCCTGTGGCCCTTATTGATCGTCTGTCCACCTCTGGCGTGGATTTCCCACGCTGCGCTTGCCGGTCCGTGGCCTCCACTCGAGAACCTTAGCGGCCGTCGGCTCTCCGTACTATATGGCCTGCCCACTGCCACTTTCGCTCGTCGACAGATCTCCTCATTTCTGATTCGCTCTAGCAGTGTAACCCTGAGCATAGCCACCGTCATAGCTCGTTGAGCAACGATAAGCTTCTTATAAAGACCATAGTTAGAGACTACGTTTTAGCGGCATATGTCATCACTGGGAACACACATTGGTTGAAAACTTTTGGCCCTGAGGCATTTTTGACGAGATGTCTCGGATTCGCCAACTGACCTCTTACAATTACGAGTATATTAAGTTCTGGTTTGTAATACGTATATTACATTAAGTTATTAAATAAATTGATAAAATAAATTATTTTGCATCACAGCTAAACATTATAAAAAATTTATCAATAATTAAATCACTTTCACAGACATATATACTCTTTGTCTATATTGTATACTAGCTGTTGCGTGCGACTTCGTCCACGTCTCTTTATAAAATATAATGTAGTTTTCTATAGGTGAAAGAATTTTTAAAATCGGTCCAGTAGTTTTTGAGTTTATTCATTACAAACAAACATACATACAAATCTTTTCTCTTTATAATATTTTATATATATAGACAACATGGGCCAAGAGTTACGCTTAAGTGACCACATCGATTAATTTCAAACTTACTTTTAAACTGTCTAAAAGTCGCGCACAACTAGATAATTGTGTTAGAAGTGGCTTTACATTATTATTGCAAGTTCCAGGTGGTCATACAGGTACATACTTCGATTTACGTCAAAAATAGTGTTTGATAAATCAAAAATACTTTTACGTACAGGTAGTTTCAAAGAATTTAATGTTCGATTGCTTCATATTTTTTTCATCAATAAGTTAATAATCGTTAGCTATTCTTAACTTGTCAAAAACTCAACCAAAATACAAGAGTAGAATTAAGAATGAACATCGAGAGATAAGTTTTTATCGATAAATCGATTATACTTACAAGAACAATGGTGAGGCAGTTCGATGTATTATATTAACCAAGATTCGTTAACATTAACTGGAATATAATGTTTGCTAGAAACGTTTTTGTAATGATTATTATAGGACTATTTACATGGAAAATTTTCCTAACCTAGTATGATAAGGGATTAAGAGGTGATAGGAAAAAGAGTTCTATCATCTGTTATATATTATAGTGGCAGAGCACACTTAATATTAGGTTTTCGCAGTCATTTGGGCAGCCCGTCTGGCGGCAGTAACCACCCCCTTACAGAAGACCACCGTGAAATAACAGCATGTGTGCTGTTGTGTTTCGGTGAGTGAGTCAGGGATGCCAGAGCCCATTTCCTTATCCACTCCTAATCCCTTATCTATCCTTAATCCTCTGCAGTCGGCAGCGCACTTGCAACAGCTTTGGCGTTGCTTGTGTTATAGGCGACGGTAGCCACCTACCATCAAGTTGACCATCAGCCTGTCTGCCGACCTTAACATTATATTTATATATATTGTGTTATTTATATATGGTGGTAACTAATAAATAAATAAATAACACTTGAATTGTATTTTATTTGTTATTTTTATTTATGTTGTGTGAGTAATAAAGAGTTTGTCTGTCTGTCTGTCTGTCTGTATAGCCCCCAAAGCATTTATAGACTTTTGTTGTGAGATAATCATACAACGAACTGGGAACGAAACCCTGCCCAGACGTCTAGACCAGGGAAAAGTTAAGTTAACCACACGACCAATAGGCTCGTCAAATAAAAGTATAATATTACTCTAAAATATTTCTATTAAACAAAAGCCAATACATAGATCCCTTCTAAATGTACCAGTTATTTATCCTGTAATGACAAATAGTTATGAATTTGATTTGTTAGTGTTCCTCAAATTCATTTCAATATATTTCAAAATTAAACAATAAGTAATGAAGTTCATTGATAGTTAGTACATCTTATTATCATTTCAGCCGTAGGAGGTCCACTGTTGGACAAAGGCCACCCCCCTAATTTTCCAAAAGGACCGATCAAGAGCAGCCTTGGTCCACTGTCGACCCGCGGCCGTTATCAGATTGTCTGTCCACCTTGAGGGTGGATGTCCTACGCTGGGCTTGCCGGTCCGTGCCCTTCACCCTAAACCTAAACCTTCCGGTCTTAGCGGCCGTCGGCTCTCCGTAACTATGTATCCTGCCCACTGCCACTTCAAGTTAGTAATCTGCCAGGTTACGTCGGTAACCTTTGTTCGTCCACGGATCTCCTCCTTCCTGATTCGATCTCGTAGTGTAACCCCGAACGTAGCCCTCTCCATAGCTCGTTGAGCTACGTTAAGCATTGTCATGAGGCTCATAAGAATTTTACAGACCACGTTTCAGGGCCATATGTCATCACTTAATACACATTGGTTGAAAACTTTTGGCCCTTGCCGAACGCTGTCCATCCGAGCTGGATTCAACTCATTAAATACTGATAACTCAATCTAGGTATATCTATACTAATAATATTATAAAGAAAAAAGATTTGTATGTATGTATGTATGTTTGTTTGTAATGAATAAAATCAAAAACTTTTGGACCGATTATAAAAATTCTTTCACCTATTGAATGCCACATTATCAGCGGGTAACATAGGCTACTCACCCTCCTCCCATCTCCCCCTCTTACCCCCCTCCCCCTTCATACAAATTTTATGAATAAACTCAAAGACTACTGGACCGATTTTAAAAATTCTTTCACCCACGGAAAGTTACAGCGACTTAAATTTTATTAAGAGACGCGGACGAAGTTTTTTGTCTGTACCGTTGTGCACACTAATCTCAGAAACGGCTTAACCGATTTTCATGTGATTTTGATTGATGTATTGTAACAAGCTTACCATCACATTTAATGGGTATTTCATTCCAATCTGTTTACAAAAAAAAAACAGTTACGCACTATTCCCTATACCACGCGTAAGAAGTCGCGGGACAGCTAGTATTATATATATATGTAATTATTTCAGACTGTTTTTTAAACAGAACCCTCAAAAAATAGTAATATTTAATGTTTTTTCAATTAAAAAACCTGTTAATTTTTTAGAAAATTACATTTCAGTGTTTTTTATTTTTATTTTTAAATCAACTGTTAACCTTACTGCCAACCTGCCGACTACGCTCAGTCGGATGTCACTTCCAATGTGTCTACATCCGTAAGTTTGGGTTGAAGCAGTATGATTAGTATGCGAGACAAGTTTCGATTGATGCACGATGCCTGGCGATACATGACCGTGTAACGGGCGCCCGGTTAATGTACTGCTTGATGTTCGAGTTTAACAAATCACAAAACAAAATTGTAATCTTTATACTTCTAAAGTGTAATCTTCAAATGTCTTGATTCTACTTATACTTATAACATAAACGTGAAAATCTATGTGTTTGGCATGTTATCATGTACTTAGTTGTAAGTGAATAGTTAAATATTTTAGTTCTCAACTTGATCAATAGCGACGCAAAGAAAGTTATGAACAATTGCTAGTGTCGTGTCCTATAGTTGTGCTCAAATTTCAACTTCGGCACTTCTATCGAGTCCAAAGCCCAAACAGCGGCCAAAAAGCTGGACATCCTAAATAGGGTGAAGCGATGCTTCACACCTGGACAGCTCCTCTCTTTGTACAAGGCACAAGTCCGATCTTGCATGGAGTATTGCTGTCACTTTTGGGGTGGCTCAGCAAAATAGTAACCTGCCCCACTCGACTTGGTGGATCGCAGAGCTAAGAGGCTCATTGGCGGCGGTATGCTAATAAGAACTAAGCTGCAGAGCCTGCCACACAGACGCAAAATTGCCTGCCTGTGTGTATTCCATAAGTTGTACTTCGGAGAGAGTGCTCGAGAGCTGCATGAAATCATACCGCCTTCCCCTTTCTTCTATCGGACATGCAGACGTACGGCTGGTTACCATCCTCACCTTTTCAAAATCCCTCTAATTCGGACCAAGTGCTTTAGAACATCTTTTATAATGCGCACTGCTAAGAATTGGAACTCCCTGCCGGCGTCTGTTTCCGAGCTTATACAACCCAAACCTTTTCAAGGTTCGAGTGAGTGAGGCATCTTCTGGGTGAGCTCACTCCAGCGTCGGCCTCATCTTTCCTAGACGAATAGATGCTGGCTAAGAGCAACCCCATCTATAATAAAACAAAGAAAAAAAGAACAATGCAGTATTATATATATACTGGCTGTGCCCTGCGGCTTCGCCTGCCTTAAAATTTGATAGCTTAAATGTTTTTAATCTATTTTTAATGTGTTGTGCTATCTTTTCATACCGCTCGCCATTGAGTATTTTAAGGCGCTTACTAATTTCATGATATCTGTTAAACTATACCACCTATAACAATTACTTACAGTAAATGGCTAATTTTGTCTCCATTTACCGCTCGTGGTGGTGGTGGGTATTTTATTATGATGAGAATTCATATTTTATGTCTAATATCTTTTACTAAACATTGCCTAAATTGCTTATCTTATTTTTTGAGAATAAAAGCAATGATTGGGGCTTAAATATAAAAGTTAAAAATATGCTGTACATCTAACTTTTATTTATCTTTGTTTAACGTGGTTACAACCCACGTTTTTACTGGAGTTCACTACTTAAGAATAGATTTTCACATAAGGCGCCCGGGATGGAAATTTTATGAGAGTGAAATTAATACAAGCGTTACGTTATATGTCACTTTGACATCTGTGCGACAGCTGACGTATGTATTTATGTTCGCTAATTCTATTCTCTTACAAAATATTATAAAAGCAAACGTCAAAATCTTCTATAAAAAGTGTAGTCCGCATTGAGGAACGAAACGATAGCGTGTTATAGCCTGCCGACGCAGCGATATCTGCCGTCGAAAAAATTAACTATTTGAACTTAAAAAACCTAGTGACACCTGTGTATACCGAACGTAACTAACATAACTTTTGTTGGAACACGTGGCATCTGAGTATGCAGAATGTAAATAATTAAAAGTAATTAGGTATCCAGTTATCTATTGACACGAACAAAATTTTATACATTTTATTTCATATATTTAAAGGAGTAAACTCTAGTTGTGCATCGGAGCTAAAAAATAAAAAACAATAAAATATATACTATAGCAATCGATATTAATATTATCATTACTCTTTATTAATGAACTCTGTGTAATTAATTGTACAATTTGTAAATTTTCAATTTCACCTCCGTCATTCTTTCTGATCTACCCAATGGTTGACTGGTAGATAATGCCTTAAGGCATTAAGTTAAAATAAAAAAACGATTGTACGATTGTGCAATAAAGTTTAAATAAATAAATAAATGTAGCTTTCTTCTCAAAAACTTGCAAATATTATTTCTTTAAAATATTAGTGTAGATAGTTTGAATGAATACAAAAATCACAGCAGCCAACTCAATATACCACAATAATTCATCGTAGACGCAATCACAACCGCAGATCCGTATTACACTTTTATAAAAATGATGCTATCAGCTAGAGCGTCTCCCTCCAACAAGGTGTTGGGGCTACAAATAATTTATTTCCTCCAAGAGACAGAGACAACATAAGCCGCGAGAAAAATAAGCAAACTACCCACTTAAGAAAACTGTGCAGTCTACTCGAACGGTTGCAAGCAAATTTAGATCTTTTGCCGAACGCTCAAGTTGCTAATAGCAAGAATCGCGACATACTCTTAAGTTGTTTTGATCTCGCTGCCGACGCATAGTTTTCTGCAAAGGGGTATAAATTTCGAGGACGAGGGAGTGTCGCGTCGACCTTATTTAATTTAGTAATAAATTGCAATAATTGCATTAGTCGGGTTGAAATAAATCAGACGAGAACGTTGTGTCGTTTCAAGTGCAAATTGACCAGTTTAAAGTTACTCATTCTGAGGACTATTGAGGATAGGGAATAGAATAGCACTAAAAATGGGAAAAAATATTTTAACACCAATATTATTATTTTAATAATAATAATACTGCGTTTTAGAATCACAAATTGAGCAGCCCGTCTGAGGCATTTTACGCAGTAGTCCCTCCTATAGGCATTGCACTTGCAGCACCTATGGTGTTGTGTTAATTGGCGACAATAGCTACCTATTATGAAATGGACCTTGAGCCTCTTGCCTCCGACCTTTACTTAAAAAAAATAATACATTAAACGATAAGATGGAGGATTCAATAAAACTTTTTACTCTAAGGCTGTCGACATAAAAGAGAGGCATCAGAACACCTATTCTATATCATTAATACGATTTCGATTTTATTAATAATGTTTTTATGCAGGTATTATTTAATAGAAATTCTTTAAATGTTCTCCTAACATCAACCGTGTCTCTGCACATCCTACCGGCTGGGGTTCCCCTAACACAGGTCAGAGATCTTATTTATAGCAGGCAGGCAGAGTAAACAGCGTGGTGTTCTCTTATTCTGTGATTTGAGGTACATCTGTACATTATGGGCCATGTTTTTTTTGTTTTTTATTTATTTATTTTTTTACCTGAAACGATAGAAACAGTTTTAACCAAGAAGAGAAAACAACAAACTTAAGAGTAATCACCATTTAGTACTTCTTTAAAGAAGTACTTTGGTACTTCTTTAAAGAGTAATACAGTGCCAACGACAAAGAACTCAACAATAGGGGATCGGACAAATTTTCAGAAAGTGTTTTAAATTAATCTTCATGGATATTTATTCCGATAAAAAATGCTATTTTATTTATTTATAGCCTTTTAGGTACTCAAAATCATGTTTTAATATTGTTTGTTTGAAAATGCCGCCAAAACGCCACGATAGTTCATCTGAAAGCGCGTAACGTCATTTGTGGTCATATCATAACAAAACAGCTGCATTGGCATAAGACAATGATTGCCCACAAATGACGTCACGCACTGTGATTGGTGTTTCAGTATAGATTAAAAATATTGTAAATTTTTTTTTTTCATAATTTTATTGCTTCATTTAAAAATATTTAAATGAATTATATTAAATTATTATTCGATAAATAATCGTAAAAAATTATATATTTTCTTTCTAATACATTTTAGATTTTAATCTGATTACTGTCCGATCCCCTATTTAATTCAAATGCTCAATTAATGTCAACTTTTTTATTATTATTTTTTTGCATTTACGTATGCGCCATGTTTTATGCTTTCTTTCTTTCTTTCTCTTTTTTTTCTTCTCTCTCTCTCTCTGTTTTTTTTATGTTTCAGAATGTTAATTCAACGTATTTGAGATGTTTAGAGCCACAATCTAAACATCTGTTAATATTTTTTAGCTTAATATTTTTTATAATATTAAGCAACAATGCTAGTATTATTGTGTTTAGTATTGCTATTATTATAATTGTTATTTTAGTGTTAATATAAGTACTATTATGGATGCTTTCTGTCGACTAATGCTGCAATATTTCTAAATATATGTTACGACTAAGACGAGGATGGAAACAGGAAGATAAACTAATTTAGTCGAATTTCATTCATGCACCTGTAATATAATATTGAATGATTCCTGGAACAATTTGCTCTCGCTGCCAACCCCGCAATCCTTTCACAGTAGCTTACAATTCCCTTATTGTTGGTCTATCAAGGTTAACAGTACACTCGCATTCTCTCTGGCCGAGGTAGCTGTCGAGCGTAGCTGAAGATCTTTATCATAAGAAAAAATCTCTTATTTTAAAATAGACAAGCGACTGTATGCTTGTATCTAGGAGATAGTCTCGAAGCTGTTCCAATTTAAAAAAATCTTTCACCAATAGGTAGAATAGAAGTTGAACTTCTATGTCCAGAATTTCTGTGTTTATACTGAATTTCTATGTTTATACAGCCTATGTCCATACATAGGCTGTATATTCCAAGTTGGATTGGGCACAAGCTAGTATTTTATAAAATAAAAATCATTTTAATGGTAATATTATTTTTATCTACCTATGTAACCCATAGAAAGAAAGAAGAAAAAAATATATATTTGTGTTTTTTTTAAAAAAATTACAAAAACACAAATATAAGCAGAAAATAATATATAACACATGAACAACTAAATAATGTGAGGAAATGGTATCCTGACTGAGTTTGAAGTTGACTCATTAACACTTTTTAATGAGGTTTTTTATGAGCAATAATGATAATTTACCATGCAACTGTATGTAGAGATTAGGATACTAATGTCATACATATAGGTATAATTATTACATACTAGCGACCCGACCCAGAATTCGCAAGGACATGAAATTTTCAAAAATCCTTTTTAGCGAATGCTTACGTTATAAAATAAAGCTATGTTCCAAATGTCTTCTTTCTAGTTTTGGCTGTGGACGAAATATTACATGATAAGAAATTAATTCAAATTATTTCTGGCTTAAATATAGTGTATTAATAATAAATATAAAATAATAATACATAAATAATAAATTTCACTATTTTAAAAATTAAACGAAAACAACTGAAACGACATTTAATTAATATAAAATACTCAGTAAAGCGTCTAATCCCATAATTACCCCAATAGATTTCTATTCCAAGACACGTAACAGACAACCATTGTTTATATCTAACCCCCTGTGTCTGTTATCGGTCGAAATTACCCCTGGACTTATGAAAATTCGATTAAGCCGTCGCCAGATTAAGCTGTACCCAATTAAGAGTGTACATGGAAAAACAATTAAGGCGAAATACTAACAATGATATACTACAAAGTTAGCCTTTGTTTTCTGTATCTTAACGCTCGCTTGCGGTGTGCGGGTCCCCGAAGCTTCAGTGACGTTCTTTGAATATACATATCTATATGCTTTGTGTAGGGTGGCCACACGTGTTCTGATTTTTCAGGAGACCTTTCAAAGTTATTTTATACATATTTCAATAAGTTATATGTGACTCTGTGAGCTTTTAAACCATTAATTGCAAGTCTCCATAACTTCAACTTAAATGCATATAAGATTCGATGAGCTTTATGATTCAAATAATGATTTAGCAAAATTTTTACAATTTTTAGCAAATAACGTCTTTGTTCCTTACCCATTTTTGAATGTTGGTTACCCTACTCCTGAATGTAAATAGGTTCGGTAGTTTGGGGGTTGAGTGGACTAGAATTTATTGTTTTTAGATAAACTAAATGGAGATTAGTACGAAATGGTAATATTTTCGTAATGTGCCCGCCCTTTTTAATTATTTTAAAGATTTTCAACTAGAACTTAAATTAATTTAATCATTTAATCTTATTTTAAACTAGCTGAGCCCGCAACTTGGTACCGTGGTGTTCGGTATAACGCGTAACTTTTTTTTTTTTTTAACCGATTGGAATAAAACAAACACTAAATGTTACGGGAAGCTTTCTATAATACATCAATGAAAACTCCATTCAAATCGGTTAAGCTATTTCTGAGATTAGGGTGCACAAACGTACAGAAAAACAGTCAAAAATTCTAAAAACTATTTTTTGACGTTGGTAACATAAGTACAACGTGTTCACACGGCTCGTTTAAGATTTTATTATATGTAGATATAGATATAGATTTAAATGCTTTTTTCTTCAGCACTTTTTTAGTTTTAGAATTAGCTACTTTTTTCTTGTAAAGCCTCGTAGCAATGAAACATTAATATTTATAAAGTAAAAATACTTCAGGGAACTTTGTTTCATTGACATTGTTTACTGAAATGCTTTCTATGTATTTGCAAACTTAAGATATTAAAATGAAATCATTGCACATTGAACGCGTCGGCTTAAGATAAGCAATTCTTTTATTAGCCAATTTATACGGTTTTATAATAAATTTCCCTGGATACTAGGGCGGAGTGATAAGTCTGGTAAAAATCTATTTTGGATTAAAATTATCGCAAATTGCATGGAACCTCCTTGTTCACAACACTTTTGAAGGAATAAATTAAAATTTTCAGCCAGTACCGCCGCCCGGTTAGATTTTTTGTGACAGCCATTAAAGAAAAAAAATAATTGAACAAATTTTTGCAAAGATGGAGAAAAGTGAATTTCGTGTCTTGATTAAACATTATTTTTTACGCAAAAGAAACTATTACGGAAACGAAAAAAAAACTTGATAAATATTATGGGGACTCTGCTCTGTCGGTTAAAATGATTCATAAGTGGTTTACTGATTTTCGCTGTGGTCGTACAACCACAAGTGATGCTGTGCGTCCAGGTTGGTCTCAGAATCTTCACCGCCTTTAGCTAGTTTTAAAATAGACTAAAGTGTTTCTTTAAAACATATTCAAAAGCCCACAAAAATAAAAATGAGCATTTATTATCTAAATGATTATAAATATATTGCAGAATTTAAAAATTTAACACGCCATGTTTCTTAATTAATTAATGAAAATTAATTAAACTTTAATTAATGAAAATAAAGGGTAACGCTCATATTAATTTAATTACAGGTTGTTACTATTTCATAATAAACACTAGCAGCACATTGCATTAACCGCACTGAACGCGATTGTACCGTGATCTGAATAGCATATAAACGATGTTTACTTTAAATTATTTAACCGGTTAACGTATTTGTTGGCGAGTATACACTGAATAACTAATCGCTTAAAAGCAGCGGTGTTTGTATTATGTAATGTACATATTGAGTTATGTTACACTGCGATGTAGCGCTTTTAATGCTGTATTCAATCTAACTTGAATAAATAAAAATGTCCACTTGGTCCCATTATCAGCTGCGACTTTGGTTTTGAGGTTCCGACTCTTATATGGAAAAGAAATGCAACTGGAGATGGCTTTTTTTATATTAAAGATGGGTTCTATTCGTGTAGGAAAGATGAGGCCGACGATGGAGCGAGCTCACCCAGAAGATGCCTATTCACTCGAACCTTGAAAAGATTTGGGTTGTTTGAGCTCGGAAATACAGACGCCGGCAGGGAGTTCCAATCCTTTGCAGTGCGCATTATAAAAGATGTTTTAAAGCGCTTGGTTCGAATTAGAGGGATTTCGACAAGGTGAGCGTGGTAATCAGCCATACGTCTGCATGTCCGATAGAAGAAAGGGGAAGGCGGTTTGATCTCATGCAGCTCGCGAGCACATCATCCGAAGTATATCTTATAGAATTCACACAGACAGGCAATTTTGGGTCTATGTGCCAGGCTCTGCAGCTTAGTTCGTATTAGTGTACCGTCGCTAATAAGCCTCTTAGCTCTGTGATCCACCGAGTCGAGTGCGGCAAGTTGGTATTTTGCTGAGCCATCCCAAAAGTGACAGCAATACTCCATGCAAGATCGGACTTGTGCCTTGTACAAAGAGAGGAGCTGTCCAGGTGTGGAGCATCGCTTCACCCTATTTAGGATGTCCAGCTTTTTGGACTCGAAGTTGAGATTTGAGCACAAACTTATGCCAAGAAGCTCGAGATCATTGGCTACAGGTACGGATGCATCTTGGAAAGTTGGAGCTAAGTCGAAAAGGCTCCTTTTTGCAGGGAGCAAACACGCTTGCGTTTTGGTGGCGTTAAAACTAACCAGTCTCCCCATTGGGATAAAATATTTAAGGTTGAGTTAACTCGCTCAACCTTTGCCTCCCTTTCAGAATGAATTTCATCGCGATCGGCCCCGCGCTGGTCAAATATCTCTCCATGACCATACTGTCATCTGCGTATACAAATACTCCTGGAAGAAGTAGGTGATTAATTGAAGTAGGAAAAGAAGTAGAAATTTAAAATTTACAAAAGTTGACTATATAAATAAAATAACAATTATGAAAAATAATTTATTTCGATATTCTTAAATCTTTTTCTGAAATGGTTCTGACTCTGCGCTGGACAAATGGTTAGCAGCGTCTCTCTGTTTACTTCGGTGAAAAAAATTCATTAAGTCTCAAGCATTACTATAAATGCCGCTATAATTGTCTTGGGATGGAGGAAGTAATGAAGTGAATCATTTTGTCTCACAACTGGGCGCAAGTCTCCTATCAGTGTGAGGTTGTGGAAAGTTGAGATAACCTAGCATAACAGTTATTATTGTTTATTTTCACAAAGAAGGTACCCAAATCCTAATACATATTGAACGACAAGGTGTGCTTTTCACGAATCATCAGTGAAAGAATTTGTTGTTTTCAGTACCATTAAGTTGCGCGCCATGCTACTATTACTGCGTAACTTAATGGCTTCAACCAGCGGCTAACAGCACTTCAACCAATAAGTACTTTAAGCAATAATTAACCAAGTTAAGCTGGTGGTGTATACGCCGCTCTATAATGTTAATTCAGCATCTCATATTTGAATTAATTTTTGGATGTGGCAAGGCAAAAATAAAATTGAGAATGGGAAAACAAATTTAGATTTCGCGCCAATTGTCAGAATTGATGTATATACGCTACTTTTTCTTTGAGAAAGGTCCTTTGTCACAAAGGTCCTTGAATCCTGGACTTTTGTTACAGCCCACAATACTAACTTATAGGAGATTGGCACAATCTATAGCAACAACTTTCTCTGTCAGAAGCAAGCGGTGAAATGAGAGAGATGCGCAATCAACTATCTCTTAAATTAACATCGTTGGTTATCAATATAGTGTAAAATTGTTACAATATTATATCTTACTAGCGACCCGCTCCCGGCTTTGTACGGGTGCAATTTTCTCTACAAATTATATATAAGACCCTTCCTCGTTTAACGCTCTTTCCATTAGTGAAAACCACTTCAAAATCCATTGCGTGGTTTAGGAGGAGTTGGAGGGTATACAGACAAACAGACGCCCGCAATGATTTCAATTTATACTATGTAATAAGGATATACAATATACAATATTAATAAGAATATTGTATAATTTTAATATAGGTATATAATTTGAAATCCTTGAATTAGTATTTTAAAATTTAATTTAGCATATAAATGACACATATATAACTTTTTATGTGTATTAATAATATAATATATTATACATTATATATTATATAATATATAATATTATTAATACACGCATAGACAGCATTCGGGAAGCTCCGAAACATCTTCTCGTCCAAAATTCCCCAGTGCCAAAAGTTTTCGACCGATGTGTGTTGCAAGTGATGAAATATGGCGCTGAAACGTGAGCCAGTCTCTAACTATGGGCCTCAACGTCGCTCAACTAGCTATGCTCGGGGTTACACTGCGAGATTTAATCAGGAATGAGATCTGTGGACCAACGAAAGTTACCGACATAACCCGTCGGATCAGTAAGTTTAAGTGCGAGTGGGCAAGAAACTTAGTATGGACAGCCGACGGCCACTGGGGCCGGTAGGGTTCTCGAGTGGAGGCCATGGACCCACAAGGTGGACTTGATAAAGACCATGGGTCGACGGTGGTCCACCCTGCTTCTGACCGGTCCTATTGGAAAAATATGGAAGAGGCCCAGATTCAACAGTGGTCATCCTACCGCTGAGATGATGAAGATGTTTAACGATATAGAAAACAGATAACCATCATAAGTTGCGATAGACAAAATTAATATTTGCTGGCTTATATCTAATTACTCAGAACATATCATTTAAACTCATTATAAAATGTTTGCATTTTATTTCAATGAGACTATAGTTTTAGATGATACATTTTAAAATGTTTAATTTTTTTTAATGTTAAGGTCGGCAGACAGGCTGCCGGTCCACTTGATGGTAGGTGGCTATTACCGTCGCCTATAACACAAGCAACGCCAAAGCTGCTGCAAGTGCGCTGCCGACTGCAGTAGGATTAAGGATAAGGGATTAGGAGTGGATAGGGAAATGGGCTCTGGCATCCCTTACTCACTCACCGAAACACAACAGCACACGTGCTGTTATTTCACGGTGGTCGATCTTCTGTAAGGGGGTGGTTACTGCCGCCAGACGGGCTGCCCAAATGACTGCGAAAACGCAGTGTGCCCTGCCACTACTTTCCAAATCCAGACCAGAGCCAAATTTGAAAAGTTGACCCTGCCGGGAATCGAACCCGGGAACCCTAGAACAGAGCGTTAAGGCATGCACCCTAACCACTCATCCAACGGGCTCGTCACATAATATCATTTCCATTTAATCCTTTATTTTCTATTTTTTTTTTTTTTTTTGTTGAGAAAAATATTGTTTATTCGTTATAACGAACTTCAAGTTTTAAATTGCTGTTATAACAACGATTTAAAACTTTCAAGTTCATTTTAAGTTCACAAGGTGAATGTTTGTTTGTTGACATTTTAATACTTTTCATGAAGAAAGTGGCCTCCTTCGCTTTCCACCGGACAAACTGTACATTTAATTATTTTTAATTGTGCCTATTAGAAATAACGCCACATCCGAAACAGTATCGCAAATGACGAGATCCACAGTAACCGCTGATATTAACGCTGCGTAGCTCTGTGTATTGGGGAACATCCAATAATTAGGAGTAAATTAAATGATGCGGCGTTTCATGCCAGAATCACATCCGCGGCTTGTGATTTTCACGTACACTCAACTAAGCAATTCGCTTTAGTACAATCAGTTACATATCGAAATATTTATAACTTTTTATTGTATCCGATAGATAATTAGAAATTTTAAAAATAAAATATTTACTGTGCCACGATATAATATGTTATCAATTATATTTATTATCTACCCAAATTTTATAAGAATGAATGTTTACGATTTTTTAATAAACTTCCCGAGATAATTAGAGCTTTATCTATAAATAAATTTATAGGTTACCTATCGTTCGTTTTAGCCGATGGACGTCCACTGCTGGACATAGGCCTCCTGCAATGACCGCCAAACACCACGATTTTGTGCCGCCTGAAGCCAGCGACTCCCCGCGACTCTTTTAATATCGTCTATCCATCTAGGGGGGGCGGGTCTGCCGACACTGCGTTTCCCGGTGCGTGGCCGCTTTGTTTATAGGAATAATTTTATATAATATAAAAAGTGTAATCAGAAACAGAATTCTGTTCGAATGGTTAAAGTTGCTGATTATTTAGGTGATAATGAAGCCTGGAATTAAAAAATTCTGGGCTCATACTTTGTTCCGTATTATTATATTGCCATTTTTGTATAATAATTGTTAACGCACAGACAAACAGACAAAAATTCTGAAAACTATTTTTTTGAATTCGGTAACATAAGTACAACTTGTACAAATTGTTTTTTTGAAAAAATATTTAATGTACACACATGGCTCGTTTACGATTTTATTATATTTAGATTACAAAGACTTACAAACACTAAAAACTGTAGATGATAAATAATCATTTTCGTTTAGACCTGTAACCTGCCAACAATGTTACCAATAATGTTTATTAATTTGTTTTATAATCAAGATTTGAGTGAATCGGCCTCATCCTTCCTACATGGATAGATGCTGGTCAAGAGCAAACCCATCTTTAATAATAAAAAAAAAAAAACAACAGCGGGCAACGTAATGTTCGACTTGAAGTGTTATTGTTATACTATTTTTGAGAAATAAACGATTTAATTTGATCTGATGGTAGGTGGCTACCGTCGGACTTAGTCAGATGATACAGTTAAGTATCTGTCCGCCCTGATAAGATAAAGAGAGGCAGAGAGCTTTTTAAGGGCGGCGCACATTGGAGGGCGGCGCGTCAAAGTATTTCAATTTTTCATAGTATTTTATACCTTAAATCGGCGTGCTGTGGCATTGCGTCTTAACATAATACAATGAAATTTGTATTATATTTAAAGCACTTAGAATACAAAATACTTTTAAATCGATCATTCAATTTTCCCCGGCCCTTAGTCTTATTTAATTTAACTTAGAAAGTGATTCTGGTCGAATTTTGTCCAAAGTGGGCTAACACTGGTCATAAATAGCACTAAAATATCATAAACATTTTAAATCCATAGAAATTATTGACGTCTATCATCCGATTCTCATTAAATATCTTCTACCCATGTACCGTACTGTTCTTACACTAAAAATACCAATACGAAGATAAGGTCTACGTGAACTATCTAACCTTAAGTTTACCGGTATACGGACACATTTACACCGTAGCATTTTTTTTTTCTATATATCCAATATACAAAGAGATATTGGATCTGGCATCCCTTATTCACTCACTGAAACACTAGAGCACACATACTCTTATTTCAACTTAAATAAGAGTCAACGAATAAGTTCAACTTAATAACTTAATAAAGAACTTAATAAGTTCAACTTAATAAGAGACTTAAAACTTAAATGATTTCAACGAATGGTTTAAAATAATTCGGTTCAAAGAATTTTATTCTCATAAAAAGAACACGTAGTTCACTTTTTTTTTATTAAATATGGGTTTGCTCTTGACCAGCATCTATCCATGTAGGAAGGCTGAGGCCAACGATGGAGCAAGCTCACCCAGAAGATGCCTATTCACTCGAACCTTGTAAACCTTGGGTTAAACCGTGAGAACTTACTTAACTGATTCGGTAAACTTTTTTAAACTTACTTACAATAAGTACAAAATTTAGTTTTATCGTAAATTACTTTTGAAGATGTTAAGTAGTCTTAATTAAAAAGAACCTTGATTATTTTGTTTTGATTATATATACACAAAATCCTATCGAGCTTCTAAATCTGTACGTGTTTAACTATTTGACAAACAAAGTTAAAAAATGAAAAGTTATGTTACACGTCGGTGTGACAAGGGCCGCTTGTAAGAGAACGGTATGGGATCGATCCGTCTAATAGCGTCTAATTGTTTAGCCCGGGTATCGAACGAGCGATCGGAGCGGTAACGTTTCTAGATCCTATCACTGCTAGACAGATAACCTCTCAGCGGACTGACAGCGTATAAGCTCACCATACATTTTTTACCAACAGCTTTTTTCGGTTATTTTTAATTTCATCATCGAAAGTTCTAAATTTAGAAGAACGGTATTATGTTCGTTTCTTTCTTTTCTTTTTTTTTTCTTTGCATAACAAGGTGCTGAAGTAACAGACGCCTTTTTATTAATATAAACCGGTAGTGTGAACATTTGTCAAAACAAATATAATAGACAATATTTCTTTACAGATGTAGAAAAATAGGTAAAAAATGTTAGTTCTAGTCATCGGTGGGTGAAAATGGTTGGAAACAACCAGTGTTTTGGTCACCATGACCAAAACATTGGTTGCCACGGCGAAAATCACCTGTAACACAAATAAATGCTTATTTATTAATTACAAAATAATCGTAATACGGCATCCGGGAAAATTCAGCATCACGACTGACTCAGCAAACTGACTCTTCAGATTTATTATATGTATTATTATATGTACATGTGATAGACGTGTTTTGGAGATTGAAGTACTTCCGAAAACTAATGGACCAAGAAAACATAAAAGCCTTCCCTGCAAAGAGTTCCTCACCATCATCTCTTTAGGCTTCTATGAAAACACTCGTGCAACTATCTATCACATTAATATTGATAAAGTTACAATCACAAAACAAATATTACGACTCCTGCAGAAATTTATTATTCAATTCGATCCGAAATCAATTTCGTGCGTCGAAATTTTTTATGATCCAATAGTTCAATGAATGCGAGCACCTCGTAATTCTGTCTGCAAATCAGATCATTATTCATGAATACATACTGTTTATTCATTAAAATATTTATGACCATTTTATCCGTAGGCTGCATTGTTTTCAACTTTTAATTTAATGAACTTAAATTGGAAAGAAAGATAAAACAATAATCCCTGTCAAAAGTTGTATTAATTTATTCACAGTCAAGTGCCGTGAAAAAGAGTAATTTTGTATAAACGTCGAATGGGGTGACAATCAAACTAAATTAGGCGAAATGTCCGTTTGTGCGGGACACATAAATTGTGTAGTAATTGCGCCTATTACCGACACGTTGCAGGACGTGACGCATAGTACAGACCAAAGCAGTATCTAGTCGTTTAAAAATAAGTCAAAATTAGACAGACAGACAGACAAACTCTTTATTACTCACACAACATAAATAAAAATAACAAATAAATACTACAAATAAGTGAGTACAGACGGCCTTATCGCTAAGAGCGATCTCTTCCAAACAACCTTGTGGCAGAGGAGAAAAAAAGAAAGAGAGAAAGAGGTAGAGTGCTAAAGAAACAAAATATAATCAATAATCTATATACTAAATTTTCAAATATAACAAAGAAGAAAAACATACACATATACATAAATAAATAGATAAATACTATAATAATATAGATAATAGATAATTTAGATACCTATGATATTTAAAAATTGACGCCTGTGGGGAAAAGTCGTTATTTCTTATGAAAATCATACAATTACAAGTTTATATGCCTTAACTAACAAACTAACTAACTACATTTATCCACGGAATATCTATAAAATGCAGTGCTCCACAATAAACTCATACCACACTCATAGCATTAATTTTATAATTAATGTCAAACAGCTTAAGGCGTCTTCTTCTTTTTAAGATACCACTTTTGTACGAAGGTTGGCGACCATCAATGGCTACCTTATCCTTGGAAGCTGCTGCTCGAAAGGGAGCGAGTGTTTATACCAAACCATTCTTTTAAATTCTTCAACCAGGATGTTTTTTTTTCTGCTTTTGCTACGTTTGCCCAACATTTCTCCTTGCATTACCAGTTTTTTTAATTTTTTTATTAAAGATGTGTTTGCTCTTGACCAGCATCTATCCATGTAGGAATATAGAATCTTTCATCTGTCATTACGTGCCCGACTTATTGCAGCTTCCTTTCCATTGTCGGTCTACGCACTTTGTCTTTAGTCGACGCAAAATCAAATAGCTTTTGCTTTTAAAAGCTCATTTAAAAGAAATTAAAACATGAATAATGCATTTATCGTAAATGAATTGTGTTCATCATAATATTCAAATGAAAAGGTTTTTAGTCACTAAAACTGGTCTATTTTTTATTCAAACTTCGTTTTAGGTCGTTTTTGATCACGAAAAATCGTTTTTTTTTAAATTGTGCTTTAATTTAGATATTCTAAAAGTTTTAAGTCACTTAAAGAAGAAAAGACACAAAATAATTATACACCTACCTCCACTGGACCATGAATAGATTCTCAAAAGTCTCCATCTTAACAGCTGTCTGAACTCATGGTATTCTGAACACTGCGTCCAAAAATGCAAGTTAGTTTAGCCATAAAATATGCGCGAAATATCGTAACATAGTGAAGGCCACAGGGTCGTTCAGGAATTAAGATACACCATAGCGTACCTTGTATGTACCTGAACGTGCCAACAATCCAAACTTAAACAGTGACATAGTTTAAGTTAGGTCACCTAACTTTTATCCTAATAGCAACTGCTATCCGAATATAAGTCAATTTGAGTGAGTAGGGGATGCCAGAGCCCATTTCCCTATCTCCTCCTAATCCCTTATCCTTAATCCTACTGAAGTCGGCAGTATAGGCGTTACTTGTGTTATAGGCGACGGTAGCCACCTACCATCAAGTGGACCGTCAGCCTGTCTGCCGACCTTAACATAAAAAAGAGCCCTTACATAATTTTAAAAGGCGAGAATGTTTTGTGTGTTAGTGCCTATTTGGTTCTTAATTAGTTTCTTTGAAAATATTGGAAAAATACACTGCGTTCCGGAGTAATTAAGTCAGTAACCATCGTTTTATACAAGTCAACCATAATTTAACGGCGTTTGTGCTATAGTGATTCGTTGCGTGGGTAAGGTATGTCAAAGCCTACAGCCTTATGAATGTGTTATGTGTAAAATTTTCATTTTTATACTAAGAGCGTTATTTTTATCTAAACCTCTAACCATTTATAACTCAAAATATTGAGTCCTCAAAGAAGACTTAATTCTAAATTGAAGTCTTGAAATTTAACATTAACAACTGTGTGTTCAAGTCTCCATGCGCAGGTTGGATGCCCCAACCCTATAATTACCGTGTCTGTCCATCTGTAATCGCCGTGGAGGGAGCACGCTTGAAAAAATGCGTTCAAACCTTCAATGACTGCATTCTTCATAAACACCTTTTGTTCATCATATGTGTCATTTCATTTGTTTTGTTCATGTTGGTTTATATTTTTGTCATGTCTTCATTATGCATTTTAAAGGTATTGAATATTCAGCACAGAAGTGTCTTTATCTACTTCTGACATAGGTTTTGTGGAGCAGAAACAATAGTTTGAAAACTGTTCATTATGTTAGAGATACTAATTGATAAAAAGATCGCTGTTGTAAAACAGAACTTTGTAAGTGCAAAGGTCAATTTTAAGGTTCCTGTAATGTTATTTTTATGGTAGGAGTTTCAAAGTGATATTTTATGTGTTTAAAAATTATAACTTACTAGCGGCCCGCCCCTGGCTTCGCCCGGCTTGCAATTTTTATATACCGTAAAACATTCCCCGTTTATCCCTCTTTCCATTAGTGAAAACCGAATTAAAATCGGTCTACCCGTTCACGCGTGATGCCGTGACCAGGAGAAATAGGGATTCATTTATATATATATATAGATTTTAGTAAAGGCTGTTTTTTAATGAAAAAAAAAGATAAATGAAGTAATAATATTAACAATATTTATATACTTAAGATACATATTTACTATAAATTTTTGACATAAAATTAAAATCGTAGGTACATACCTAATTACTATAAAACACTAGTGTTCCGCCCCCGGCTTCGCCCGGCGTGCAATTTTTATATACCCTAAAACATTCTCCGTTTATACCTCTTTCCATTAGCGTAAACCGAATTAAATCGGTCTACCCGTTCACGCGTGATGCCGTGACCAAGGGAAATGGGGATTCATTTTTATATAATAGAGATTACTGTTCCATACAATAACTCCTTCATGGTTACAATTTATTCACTAAATTAGTAATTCAGTAAATATATTTAGTACCTCAAAATTCAATATAATAATTTTCAGATTCACCAACCTATTTATTTCGCAGACAGTGAAGGTAATTACTCCCGTCCAGGTGGACTATCTTAAAATAAAAGCATGTGTTTAAAAAGCAAGTAAGAGCCCATTTACCCTAACCCTTTCCAATCCCTTATTCTTAATCCTAGTGTAGTCGGCAGCGCACTTGTAGCACCTGTAGCGTTGCTTGTGTTACAGGCGACGGTAACCACCAACCCTCAAGTGGACCGTCAGCCTGACTAACCGACCTTAACATAAAAAAGAATGCTTGCTGTTATGTTTCGGTGAGTAACAGCTTCCGGAGTGGATTTCCCTATCACCTTCTTTTTCCTTGTCCTTTATTCTACTAAGTTAGCCAGCGCACTTGCAGCACCTGTGGCATTTCTTGGTATACGCCAATTAGGCACCTATCATCAAGTGGACCGTCAACCATCCTGCCGATCTCTACATAAAAATACTTCAGCATTCCACATTACAACATAGTCATCACTTTTTAAGTTTATGTTGCATTTTTCATTCTAATTAAAATTATGAGTTAATAAATCATTTGTACCATAACCGATACGTCCCTCGAGGGCCTATTCCACGCCCACTCTTATTTTAAAACAGAGTCTAATTAACGCGTTGTGTTCTTCTTACAACGTCGATGTTTTTAAAACAAAAAAGATAACCAGTCGTCTTCCATTTTCATAATCTCGCATCTCATCTTTCTTGCTTGAGAACATTTCGTCTTTAAGGGACGTAATGGTTAATAATTATTTCCTTGGGGTAATCGAATTAGATCTCAAAGATGAGAAAAATATTGTTTAAAATTGATGTTATTGATAACACTAAAACTCAATAAACACTAAATATATATATATATATATATATATATATATATATATATATATATATATATATATATATATATATATATATATATATATATATATATATATATATATATATATATATATATATACACTTATATACACATTAGCTGACCCATACTTTTCCCGAAAATTACCTTGTCTTCATTACTAACGGCCCGTTGGATGAGTGGCAAGGATGCTTGCCTAACGTCTCAGGGGCCCCGGGTGCGATTCCCGGCGGGGTCAAGTTTGGAAATTTTAATGTAATTTTCAAAATTGACTCTGGTCTGGATTTGAAAAGTAGTGGTAGGGCACACTGCGTTTCGCAGTCATTTGGGCAGCCCGCCTGGCGGCAGTGACCACCCCCTTACAGAAGACCACCGTGAAATAACAGCATATACGTGCTGTTGTGTTTCGGTGAGTGAGTAAGGGATGCCAGAGCCCATTTCCTTATCCCCTCCTAATCCCTTATCCTTAATCCTTAAAAAAAACAAAAAAAAAGTTACGATCGCAAAAAAAATCGATAGTGCCATTCTCATGTGACTCTGTCATACACGTAGCAATTTATATATCTAGGTTATTATTTTGTCGGCTTTTGCACGACATTAAAAGAGATTCCCTTCTAGTTAGTTTTTAGTTTTTCTATAGTAGAACTTTCATAGTTGTTCATAGTTTTACAATTATTAATTTACACGGTTAATTATTACTTAAAAAACACAGTTTATTTTCTTAACACTTCTTTAAAAGCTTATTCAAGATGAATTCAAGCTTATATCGAAACGAAAACATTGGCCCATTAAATCAATTTTCGTATTCATAAAGCTAATGGACTAAAAATTAAACTTCTATAAGTATAATGTAAAGTTATATATCACAAACATTTATTTATTCAACCTTATAACTACCTCTTAGTAGATATATAAACTATCTCTTGTAAGCATAAATTACCAATTTTATTTTACCAAGAATATAATTGAAGCACTTTTCTTCAACTAGCGTAATAATCCTTTAGTAAATTGCCGTCGGAGCATAGGAAAGAATTTTTGCAAAATAACCGCTGCAAAAATAAATACATAATATTTCTATATTCAATTTTACTCCCTTAAGAACCGCCCTCGGTGTCGCACGGATTCAAATTTTTGTGAAAATTATATGCACAAACTTTTCTCGTTTTTGCTCTTTCCATTAATGATAACCGTAAATTAATTAATGACATAGATGAACTTTTCAAATTTGGCTCTGTTCTGGATCTGAAAAATAGTGGCAGGGCAAACTGCGTTTCGCAGTCATTTGGGTAGCCCGTCTGGCGGCACTAACCGCCCCCTTACAGAAGACCACGGTGAAATAACAGCACGTGTGCTCTTGTGTTTCGCTGAGTCAGTAAGGGATCCCTTGTCCTTAATCCTACTGTAGTCGGCAGCGCACTTGCAGCAGCTTTGGCGTTGCTTGTGTTATAGGCGACGGTAGCCGCCTACCATCAAGAGGACCGTCAGCCTACCTGCCGATCTTAACAAAAAAAAAATATATATATGGTAGGCACGAAATCATCTTTAAAATGTGCACACGTCTGCGTCGAAATTAAATACCTATGCTGTTTAATAACGGCTGATAACATAAAATCAACTATTACTGATGAGTGAACTCTATTTGCAACATTGAGCTGATCTGCAATAATTGCAATGATCAATTGCAATATCGTAATAGTAATGATACAAAGTATTCTGACTTAAAAACGAGCATATTTTTCAATTTACGCAACATTTTGAACACAACGGGCCCAACAAATGGATGGGCATTTAAAACTAAAGGGCCATTGTTATAAACATCAGATAAGTGAATGTTTTAACTGATAAACGACACACGGACATGCATTTAGTGGGCATTTTTGTAGAGCGTGTCACATTTAGAAGCATATTTTCAAGTCAATTAGGCGAAAATTTTAAGTGAAAGTTATTTATGTCCTGTCCTCGAAGGAATTTTAAATGGCTTCATGGTTCGGGAACTGTTTTAGGTCTAATGTTACCGATTTTAAATTATCATGTAGATATTTATTACAAAGAAGCGTAATACATTCCTTTAATATAACTTTTAATATAAATTTTACAATTTAATTAATTACATTAAAAATAATTTTAATTTAAGACGGTATAATTCAAATGTTATGTATTTATGCTTCCTTGTTTTCTCTTTGATACAATTAATATCTCATTGAAATAATCCTCGAAGTCTTCTTTTTGTTTTTGTTGTCTATTTTGCTAATAAATACACATTTTTTAATAATAATAATTCCACATAAATTTACTACAAAGTTTACAAATAGAATTTCTCAGTAAAAGGTCGTTTTCGTCTTGTTAAGATTTTTACACTAATTGCATTCTGTTCTTCATTAGCAGGTTGCGAACAGTTGTTTTAAGATTTCATTTAGATTTCTTCTCATTATAAAACGAGGTCTACGTTTTTGGTATGTGTTAAACATTACCAATTTATATATACATACGAAAATGTAGCCCAGTTTTGGGTGAACGATCTATTGCAAATATACTGTGCGGAATTTTTAACGGATGATTACTATAGTTGTGTGATTGGACTTTTACTAAAACTCTACTAATATTATACATGTAAAAATAACTCTGTCCATCTCTCTGGTACCTCAACCGATCATCGTGAGCTTTTGCATACATGTTGTCAGGAGTACATAATTAGTGTCTGTTTCTGTCTGCTTGAGTACCAGTATCACTTCGTCCATTGCTGAAATATTGTGATCTCTCTCTATTGCTACCACGTTAAGAAACTGTAGTACTTTTTTGATAGAGGCATTCTTCACATCTGCACAAGCCATTGTATGGCTTCCTAGGATGTAACTGCGCTTGTGCATCAAGGGGCCACACTCGCACAGGATTGCATAGGTGTTTCTTCCGCCTCATGGCAGAAGCGACTCTCTCCTGTACTAGTGAGACCCAGTATTTTAAGGTTTTGAGGCGGCAGTGCCCCGTTAGTGCCCTAGTTAGCTTGCACAAATTGTTCCTACTAAGTGACATAGCCTGGTTTGTCACGACTATAGGCTTTTATGTAGCTTTGGAGCGTCCAGGAGTACATAAAACGACTTAGGGTATCTTTCCTCCAGAAAAAAGTATTGGTTACGAGGGACGCGGGCGAAGTCTCTAGCAAAAGCTATGATTTATACAGCATTACTTCAAAAACCACACTGTCTAAGTAAGGGAGTATAAATTAAAACTGATTTGAAAGCTCTGTTTGGACAATGTGCCTCAATTTAGTAAACTAATCAAAAATCTTTCTAAAACGCACATCACATTAATAAATGTTACCTAAACATGGACAAAATAATGCGCCCAACATTAACCCACACTTTAAAACAACATTACAACTAAATCTGTATTAGATAAAAAGTAACAATGGTCTGGTCGGTAAGCACAATTAATCAAAATGAAGAATCGACCTGTAAAAGAACTCTGCATTCATTTATCCACTATCGAACACAACGTGTGGGATGCTGCACGTCTAAACAGAAGTAATGGTCCCGGTTTTCTTTTCATTATCGCCACTTACCACCTTCGTTTTACCTTCGTCTATTAACCCTGTCACTTCACTTTCGTCTCTATTCTCTTCGAATAAAGTTCTAATGTATTTTGTTACGTATTCCCAAACTGATTCGTTTAACTTGCTTTATTAATATTATTTTCTCTTTGTACCGTTATCCTTGTACATCCTTTGTTCTAGATAGATCGATTTGTTATAGTTCGTTTTTTGAATTGTAACGTCTTGATTTATATTTAAAAGGCGCTTGTAACACAAGGAACATTTGGTTGGGAGGAATTTTCTGTTTTTATTTCTTAGTAACTTGTTTAATGAACTATTGATAGAAAACTTTCTTTAAAATGTTATATATTTATATTTGTAAAATTGTAAACCTCTAGTTAGAATTTTATAATATTTACCAATATATTAAAAAGAATTTTAACACTAACAAATTTTTCGGATTACTAAATCGGTTTTACTAAATCAAAGTGTTAAATTGTAACTTGTTGAGGCATCCAATTAACCCATCGGGGCTCGTAATAATAAATTCCTTAAGTACTGTCAATTTTCAAGGTGGTAAATCATTATTAATTTCAAATTAATCATTTGACACCGAACACTATGTTTAAACAGTAAAAACAAAAACAAGTAGAAGATGAATGTCTCCACTCAATTCTAGCATGTATTTTGGGAGATTATTAACATTTTGAAAAGATAAAATTATTATTTATGTTTTGGTGATGTTAAAGTTTTGTGTCACTGGAATGAGTGATTTATTAAAAACGAAACTAATAGAAGATGCATTATAATTAAATTTAGTTTAATTTTTAATTTTTTACGTAGAAAGTAAAACATTTTTCCACCAAGCCAGAAAACCAGTAAAAGGTAGTTCAAATTTATTATATTTTTTATAATATTCGCTTGCAGATAGGCACATAGATTTGGCAACAAAATCTTTGTTAATTAACATTATACTTTCTATACTATAATATATCTACAGTATAGTAGCCTATTGGAGGTGGACTAGTAGCTATTTTTTTTTATTAAAGATGGGTTTGCTCTTGGCCAGTATCTAGCCGTGTAGGAGTATCACGCAATATCTAGCAGAAGATGCCTATTCACTCAAACTTTGAAAAAATTTGGGTTTTAAGAACTAGGAAATACAGACGCCGACAGGGAGTTCCAATCCTTAGCAGTGCGCATTATAAAAGATGTTTTAAATCGCTTCGTCCGAATCAGAAGGATTTCGACAAAGTGAGGATGGTAACCAGCCGTACGCCTGCATGTCCGATAGAAGAAAATGGAAGCAGGTATGATCTCATGCAACTCCCGAGCACACTCTCCGAAGTACATGTTATAGAAAACACACAGGCGATTTTACGTATATGTGACAGGCTTTGCAGCTTAGTTCTTATTAGCGTATCGCCACGAATAAGCTTCCTAACTCTACCTTCCACCGAGTTGAGTGCAGCAAGTTACTATTTTGCTGAACCATCTCAAAGTTGACAGCAATACTCCATGTAAGATTGGACTTGTACTTTTATTTAATGGTATGACAATGATAACTGCCGAAGACGGTCGGGCATGGCCTTTATGGCTGTAAAATCCAATATACTCATACAACAAAATATTCAATATCTATACTAATACATATAGCTGAAAGTTTGTTTGTTTGAACGCGCTAATCTCAGGAACTATTGAAAATAATCCATTTATCGAGGAAGGCTATAGGCTATATAACATCACGCTACGATAAATAGTACTATATATGTGCAGTGTCCAGTACCGCGTGCCCCATGCGCACGCCGCCGGTGTATGGGCCGCAGTGAAGCATGGCCGAGTTCAGCTAGTGTATGATGATAACAGACTCTATGTTTATCGTTGTTTAATATTTAACATTTAATCATACTAAGGTTGCAGCGCAATTGCAATACCTGTGCTGTTTCTTGCGTTCATTCCAATGTAGCTATGATAATGACTGTTTATCTTTGCGAAAATACTTTTAGGTTTTTCTTTTAGGTTTAAAAGAAAAACCTTATTATAGAACTTCTCCCTTATTTATAGAAATCCCTTATTTATAGAAAATAAACGTTTCAAATGTGAATTTTCCATGAAGAATCGTAAAATTCAAACTAAGTACATTTCTTATAATTTCAATGAATATTTCATGTCGTAATATCGTGATGCTTCTGGATAAACATTGTGTTAACGTCCTTTTTTGGTTGAAATCGATTGGCAGGTCTATTCTCGTAATGTCCAACGGAAAACGTCAGATATGAGTTATTCTGGGAAAAAATGCTGGTTTATTTCTGTAAAGAAAAAAGTTAGCCCCAGTTCATAGAGTTGTCTCATATTAACAATACAAACAAATTTAACAAGCATTCCACTTTTTCACTAACTATTAATTAGTAAAAATTGGAATGTTACAAAAAAAACTACTTAAAGCGTAGGTACTTTTTAATTATTAATTATATTCTTAAAATAAGACATTCGTCATTATTCAAAAACGTATTGGACATGTGATTATTATGAGTAATTGGCTGCTTCCTACTTATTACGGACATTAATTACGGAACGAAAATATCCAACCGTAAGATGTACACCTTTTTTATAGCAGGGCGTGGCTCCATTTAGTTAAAAGCCACGGCGTCCTTTGCGGCCATATTGATTGTACCAGAATTATTTTATATCTAAGTTTTACTCTTTAGAATTTTCGTATTTAAGGGCCTTCTAATATAGATTATATAAATATATTTTAAGATTATTGGGTAGACAATAGGGGATCGGACAAATTTTCAGAAAGTGTTTTAAATTAATCTTCATGGATATTTATTCCGATAAAAAAATACTATTTTATTTATTTATAGCCTTTTAGGTACTCAAAATCATGTTTTAATATTGTTTGTTTGAAAATGCCGCCAAAACGCCACGATAGTTCATCTGAGAGCGCGTAACGTCATTTGTGGTCATATCATAACAAAACAGCTGCATTGCAATAAGTTCGCAAGAAGTTTTGTTTCGTTGAGTAGATTCTTTATTTGTTATTATGGAACGAAAAAAAAATCGTTGGTATTGATTCTAGAAAGTGAAATAACAGATGTAACAAGTGATAGCCGTGCACTGCAGACAAGACAATGATTGCCCACAAATAACGTCACGCATTGTGATTGGTGTTTCAGTATAGATTAAAAATATTGTAAATAATAAAATTTTATTTCTTCATTTAAAAATATTTAAATGAATTATATTAAATTATTATTCGATAAATAATCGTAAAAAATTATATATTTTCTTTCTAAGTACATTTTAGATTTTAATCTGATTACTGTCCGATCCCCTATTTAGATATGTTTCGTTAAATTGAAAGAATTGAACATTTTTCTTATTTTCCCCGATTATTGTTATCCCTGATTATTGAAAAATAGGGGAAAACTTAAACTTGTTAATGAATTTGAACTTAAAAACTGGCTTCAACTAAATAGGTTTGATTTTCAAATATCGAAAAAGAAGAAAATAGAGTTAGTTTTTGATTTAACGTGTAAAAAATAGAGAATGGATTGAGAGACCAAAAGAAGATTATGTTGGACAGTGTTTGATTTATATTTTCATGTAGTGAATGTTTTTATATAATACACTATGATTGGTGAATGTTTCAAAGAATATATGTACACATAAAATGAAGGAGGTTTTATTGATATAGTTTAATTGGATCCCAAAGGTATGAGAAAAGATTTAAATTACGAGGATAACTACTGTGTCATATGAACCAATATAATAAGAAAACCATGGTAACAAAACATTTTTTTGCGTGGAATAGATTAATCAGTAATTGTTTTAATGTTATCCCTATACTAGGAATAAAATAGTGTGTGTCAGCTCAGACGCACGACTTGAGTTTACTCTTTTTTTTAACTGTATAAAATTAAATGTAGATATAAAATTTTCCTATATTATTTAGTTACATCCTGGATAATCAGATGTCACGTGTTCCAACAAAAGTTAAGATAGTTACGTTCGGTGTACACAGATGTCACTACGTTTCATAAGTTCAAATAGTTCATTTTTTCGACGACAGATGTCGCTGCCTCAACGCGGACTACACTTTCATACAAGATTTCGACGTTTGCTTTTTATAAGCCCAGAGAACAGAATTAGGAAACATAAATATACGCGTCAGCTGTCGCATAAATGTCAAGGTGACAGATAACGTAGCGCTTTTTAGTTAACGCTTGTACAAATATTCATTTGACTCCTCATAAAATTTGCATATCGATTCTTATTTTACGGAGTAAGTCCAAAAATAAATAAATATCAGAACAATTGAAAGAAAAATCGGAAATATTGAGTAAACTTATCTCAGAGTTCTAGAAAATTCTATCACCAAGTTGAGGATATAATTTTATCCCCAACTTTTTTTTAAGTTTTGTTTTAATTTTATTTAAGTTTTTTAAATTAAGAATTTTATTTAAGTTCTATAAAATTCAATCCAAAAAATTCTAACTCTCAAGAGACTGGTGAGTTTGTAATACATGTCTCATAGTAATAGTCAAGTCCTTCATTTTCGCGACGAGAGCGAGCGCATACTATTTATTTATTTTATTCAAACGTATATATTATATTACTGTCAATATTAGAGGTGTGCCCAATGCGAGGTAGTAATTCCTTCATTTATAAAAGACATGAGCTATAACATAACAAATAGTCCGATCCTAGTGAACTCCCAGATCAATATATGGCGCCATTTTAATAAGATTGCGTTAGAGCTTTATCAAAGTGCCAACTAAAACATACGAGGTGAAAGTGGCAGGGCACACTGGGTTTCGCAGTCATTTGGGCAGCCCGTCTGGCGGCAGTAACCACCCCCTTAAAGAAGACCACCGTGGAATAACAGCACGTATGCTGTCGTGTTTCGGGGAGCGAGTAAGGGATGCCAGAGCCCATTTCCCTATTCACTCCTAATCCCTTATCCTTAATCGTACTGCAGTCGGCAGCGCACTTGCAGCAGCTTAGGCGTTGCTTGTGTTATAGGTGACGGTAGCCATCTACCATCAAGTGGACCGTCAGCCTGTCTGCCGACCTTAACATAAAAAAAAATTAAGAGCAGACGAGCGAAGCCGCAGAGCACTGCTTGGCTATAAATGAAACCAAAAACATTTAAATTTTAATATATGCAAGTATAGAGAAAAGTGCAGGATTTAAAAAAAGAATGCAAAATGTAAATATATTCTTAATTCCAACATTTAAAAATGTCAGTGGAACCACATCTAACCTTGGATCTCAATTAGAAAAAACATACTGGACGTAACACCGCGAGACCTATGCACCTTGAGTGCCATTCAGACTGACATGACGATTTAAAAATAGAAGGTGTATTTCGAGGCCGCCTGTTACACTGTACATGCTAAATTTTTTTATACAATTTTGAGAAGTAAGAAGTTTACGAGCTCCTTGGTCGAGTGATTAAGGTGCTTGCTTTAATGCTCTGGCTCAGGGGTCCCAATTTCGATTTTGGGCGGGTTCAACTTATGAAATAAACTTTTCATTTTGGTTCATCCAAGTAGTGGCAGGGCACACAGCGTTTCGCAGTCACTTGGCCAGCCCGTCTGGAGCAGTAACCACACCCTCACATAATACCACTGTGAAATAATAGAATGTGTGCTGTTGTGATTGGGTGAGTAAATATGAGATGCTGGAGTCCATTTCCCAATCCCGTGCTGATTTGTTATCCTTAATTCTACTATAGTCGCCAGCACACTTGCAGCACTGTGGCGTTGTTTATGTTATGGTAATTATCTGTCATCAAAAGGACCGTCAGCCTGTCTGATCACCTAAACATAAAATAAGATCCAGTAATTAAAAAAATCATAAAAATAAAAATATTATTTTCAATAAAAAATTGTTACCCTTTAGAATTAAATTTTCTGAAGTAGGAAGCGAATTATGCTGCAATTTTCTGCCTTCTCGTCTATATTATTAGACAAATCTAAGTGCATAGTTTAAAACAAATCACTTTTCATATTGTTCACGACATATCATTCTTTGTATACCATATATACAAAGATTTTATACCATATATACAAAAATTTATAACTTGTATACCATATTCAGCAAATAAATTAATTTGAATTTGAATTTGAATTTGTAATAGCGACATCTCATGGTATGAAAATTGGTCTGTGTTTCTTTGTATAGGTGGCAATGAAAGATATTAGATAAATGATTTTTGTCTTTGTTTAGATCAAAAGGTATGTCGTTTTCGAGGGTTATGTCGAGTCCAGTTCAGGTCTTGTTCCGTCAAGGCTTTTAGTTCAAATACATAGATCAGGATACGTTATAAGTAATGCATTTTCCTATAATAGTAACCTCTTAGATCAACCGAGATCAGTGCAAAGTGAGCTATCGAACACATATAATTGTTTTAATGTCCTATTTAAATGTTTTGCAATGAGTTGTGGATAAGATTTTTGATAAGTTAATTTAATAATACAACAAAATAAAATTTTATCATGCTATGCTAGCATCATCTATGCTGTCATTCTTTCTAGTCTCTGGACCACGTGTAAGCTTGTTATTTTCAGGTTAAGAATTATTAAAAATGTTAAAATTCCTGAGAATTCCGAGACAGAAACCCCCAGGCAATTCCACCTTAGAGTGTAACCAGATATTAAAACTTGTATTTCATTCAAAAGCAAAAACGTTTATTAATTTTAATGAAGAATAATATTACGCGGTTACGAAGTTAAGTAACAAAGTTTTATAAGTTACAAAGTGACGGTGTGATTGAGGAAACCGTCTAGTGTACTTACCTGGCTGACCGTTGTGTTCCACAAAGGCGCCGCACTCTCGAAGCGCTATCGCCTCCGGAGCACGGCCTCTGGCGCGATCGTATCGAAACATTCGTAACGTTACGGACATTACGGACAGACATCATACTTTATTTACATGTAGTTACTTCACAACCATAATTGTACATTTAGCTAAAGTACTAGCTTATTAAAATTATCACTTTTCTATTATACGAGCAAAATGATATTATTTGACTGATGGAGCTGCATATATGGGTCTGATGTCTGATTGTTTTTTGTATAATCGTATGTATTTCAAATTGAAGTTGAAACTATAACACACTGAAGTTTAGTCCTATCAAATAGATTTCTGTTTATACACTAGCTGAGCCCGCAACTTCGTACGCGTGGTATTCGGTATAGCGCGTAACTTTTTTGTTTGTAAACCGATTGGAATGAAACAAACACTAAATGTTACGGAAAGCTTTCTGCAATATATCAGTGAAAACCGTATTCAAATCGGTTAAGCCGTTTTTGAAATTGGCGTGCAAAAATACACAGATAAACAGACAAAAACTCTAAAAACTATTTTTTTTAACATTCAATGTACAGACACGGCTCGATTTAATGATTTTATTAAATGTATAGAGAATTTATTTATTTAAAATGTAATTGTATATTAAAATCAAGAAATACCTTTTTTTTTTTTATTATAGATGGGTTTGCTCTTGACCAGCATCTATCCATGTAGGAAGGATGAGGCCGAAGATGGAGCGAGCTCACCCAGAAGATGCCTTTTCAAGATCACTCGAACCTTGAAAAAATTTGGGTTATATGAGCTCGGAAATACAGACGCCGGCAGGGAGTTCCAATCCTTAGCAGTGCGCATCACAAAAGATAAACATAAATAAACGTAATTAAACATAAATGGCTGTAAGTGAATACGAATGGATTGTTAATAATAAGTTATCTTCGCTTTTTTACTATCACATACAACGATGTCCGAAAATTAGTGAAAAATAAGTAGTGGTAGGGCACACTGCGTTTCGCAGTCATTTGGGCAGCCCGCCTGGCGGCAGTGACCACCCCCTTACAGAAGACCACCGTGAAATAACAGCATATACGTGCTGTTGTGTTTCGGTGAGTGAGTAAGGGATGCCAGAGCCCATTTCCTTATCCCCTCCTAATCCCTTATCCTTAATCTTACTGTAGTCGGCAGCGCACTTGCAGCACCTGTAGCGTTGCTTGTGTTATAGGCGACGGTAGCCACCTACCATCAAGTGGACCGTCAGCCTGTCTGTCGAAATAACATTAAAAAAAAATTCCAAACAACAAATTTCTATGCAATTTCATTAAGCTCTAGCCATTTTTCACATTTGTTATAACGTTGTATACATTAAAAATAATTTGGCAAACATAAGGTTGTGTTTAATAGTTGATATGTCGTTAACAACTCCATAAAAGGTTTAACGGGAAGCATCGCCTTTTACATCACCATAAAAATTATTACTGCATTAGATTTATAACGGCCCTTCGGATAATAATACTCTTATGCATGTAAGATATGAGATCTTTAGTATTTGAAATATGAAATGAACTTTAATGCAAAGCGTTAAGGTTGAAATTAAATTAAACAATAAATTAATTTAGATGTGATAAGAACTCTGCTTTTCGCAGTCACACAACGGGTAGCCCGACTGGTAGCAGTAACCTACCTCCAGCAGAACACACCTGTTCGGAGAAAGGAATTCCTAAGCCTATACACCTACTCCTTATTCTTTACAAGTATAAAGATGCCCCTGTTTACAGATGTATTTAAAGGCGATGGTGGCCACCTACCATCAAGTAGATCGCCAGCTTAGCTCTAGGTTTATCTATATCTGTACATAATATAGCCGTCTCTGTACATTTAATATTTTTAGGGTTCCGTACGTCCGAATAAAAAATCCTTATAGGATCACTCGTGTGTCCGTCTGTCCGACCATTCCCTCGCCCCTTATCTCCGCCCCTTTTTTCCTTTTTTGTAATAAAATTTTAAAATGTATCGAATTTGTTCATTAGATTCGCTCATTTTAACAGAAAGAAAAACAAATGAACAACATTTTACTAATTTGTTTCTTTTTTTTGGAATGTAACCTTTTTAATGTCATCAAAACCAGCCAGATACAAATAGTACAGCCAAAGAGATTTTATTACAAGTTTATACATACTATATGCGAAAAGACTTTTTGAAAAGGAAAGAAAAGAATCTATATGTATTGTATTACATATATAGATTCAGGAAATGTGAAGACAAAAGGACACCTTGGCTTTGGATGCGTTCAAAAACTGAAGCTATTGTGTTGTCAAAAACTACTCTAAGCAGGGTTTCAGTTCGAATGTTCCTAACGGTGCACGCCCCACTTTTCTAAAGAAAGAAGATGTTTTAAAGTTTACTCCGCATACAGTGCATGAGAAAGCGGATACATTTAATATAAAATATATGTATTTACATATAGTTGTGAAAGATATAATGTTGATTAGGCTATAGTATATTTAAATATAGAAGAGCTGTTGATTTTACATTTTATTATTTGATACATTGAGATTACTTTTGATATTTTTGATAATTTATGTTATTTGATTAATTTATATATTTTGTCAGTTTGTCAGCCTCCATGCTGAACTTTTTTGTTTAGAATTTTAATTTTATTTCATTTTATTGACTCGAGTATAACACTTTTCCTCAAAATCGCTTACGCTTATGCCCTAAGTTCTCACCTTAACGCTGCTCGCTGCTTGCAACTAGCAACTTAGACAAACTTGTTCTTGTTCAAGAAATATACATTTTCCTGCGTTCTACTGAAGTTTGCGTGGCGGGTGCGCAGTAATTTCACTCCTGTAAATAAATGGAAATATTTCCTTTGTAATTACTATATTATAGCTTTGCTTGCTTACTTACTTACTTATGTTGTTTTTTGTATTTATTTTCTTCCTTTTGCGTTTCCTTAGAAAAGCAGTCGCCTCAAATAGACTGCATTATTATGAAAATATGTATTATCAACTATACTAGAAGTCATTGATCACAAAAAGTCCATTAGAAGAAAGAAAGAAAGAAAGAAAGACTTTTATTCACTGCACGAGACACGGACATTATATACAAAACAGGACAGAGAATAATAAAATAAAAAAAAACGTGTGTGTGTCCTCGCGGCAGCGAATCGGATACTGACTCAGCATTGTGCTGAGGTGCTAGACAAGCACCTACAGCGCTGATTTTCAGCCAGCACCGTATGTGACTCATTGAGCACCATACAAACATACTTTATAAATTACTATATACATAATTATACATATACATAAACATATATATACACATACATACACACACATGCATACAAACATATGCATACATACATGTAGACATGTAAATACATCGAAAAATACATAGGCAAGAAATAATATAAAAAGTTATAACAAAATACATATACAATCTATACACAATGCACTGCTTCAATGACAGAGAAAAGGCGCGGAAATAATAAGGAAATTCTAAAGGAATCAATAATAAATTTGGTAATTACAGTAAACGTTAAAACTTACATGTAATGTTGGTGTATTAATGCGGTGAAAAATGCTGGATGAATTATGAATTTTGGAGCGTCAACAAATAAACCCTTAGCTTTCGTCTAAAGGTATACTTGCTAGGCGCTCCTTGGATAGGAGGAGGGAGATCATTCCAGCACTTGAAGGCCGCGGTCCTGTGAACAGGCACGACAGCCGTGGACCTTAATCTGCGCACGCGTTTGGGCCATTGGATCTTCCTGTATAGGTAGGACGGCGTTTCATACCGCATCACCCCAAACAGCAGAGTAGCGAGATGGAGGCGTCGGCGTGCAGACATGTTCAGCAGGCCAGCGGCGCTCAAGTACGGAGTGACATGGGAACGAGGAGGGATATGAAAGCAAAAACGAGTGCATGCGTTTTGCACTCGTTGTATCAACCTCTTAGAGCGGCCAGTAATGCAACCATCATACACGACATCACAATAATTTAATCTAGATAATATAAGCGACTCACAAAGTGTGACACGCAAATCGACACTAAGGTAATTACGTATATTATATAGAACTTTAAGGCGATAGAAGCAGTTGCTGACAACTTTAATAATGTGGTTCTCAAAGCGTAACTTGCCGTCCATGAGGAGGCCGAGATTGTTTGCTTCTATCACCCGCTCTATTGGTTCGCCCATGATGGCTACATCACTTTCGGTCAGAGCTTCGAGACTATTACGGATTTGATGCTCAGACCCAAAAACCACATATCTGGACTTGCCCGGATTAAGAACCAAACAGTTCCTCTCCGACCAAGAGTAAACACGATCGAGGTCCGCATTGATGCTGTCCACTGCAGTAGACATGTCCGACGGCGAGCTGGAGAAGTAGAGCTGAAGATCGTCCGCGTACAGATGGTACCCGCTGCTCTCTATACTGTTAACAATATCTGCGGTATACAATATAAACAGCAGGGGACCCAGGATTGAACCCTGCGGAACCCCCCTCGTCACAGGACGAAAGCAGGACCGCAGAGTAACTCCATCCATCCTACGCAACGCAACCATCTGCGCGCGGCCGGACAGGTAACTGTCGAACCACCTCAACGCAGTGACATCAAACCCGTAATAGGACATCTTGGATAACAGCAAGGGCACGCTAATGCAGTCGAAAGCCCTGGAGAAGTCTAAAAGTACCAGTAAAGTACTCTCACCAGCATCCCGAGCCTGCAAAATGTTATCGACCACATCTAGTAACGCAGTAACTGTCGAACGACCTTTGCGAAAACCCGACTGCATTTCAGGTAGGATGCCGTTCCTCTCCAAGTATTCCGACAGCTGATCGCACACAACCCTTTCTAATATCTTTGATGCACAAGGAAGGATACTAATGGGACGAAGATCGGTTAGATTTATCGGATTTGGTTTTTTAGGTAACGGAATCACTTGAGCTATTTTCCAGTCAGTTGGGAACGTCATAGTCTCTATGCTTTTGTTTATTATGTACGTCAATATATCAGAAATTTTCGGAAGAGTCATAATTATCATGTCAATATCAATCAAGTCGAGCCCCTTTGCGGTTGTTCTAATTGAGGTAATAATCTTCGTAACTGTCTTAACATTCGTGGGCGAAAGAGTAAATTTATTGTCACCGTATCTGTCAAATTCATAACGCGTCAGATCAGATATTGTCACTTCCGATTTTCCAGGTGTATTAAGAAAGTGGTGGTTTATTAAATCCGGATCATCAAAATTTGTCGGTAAGTCATTTTGTGTCTGTGAGTCGGGGAGAATAGTACGCTTTAAGTTCCTCCAAAGAGCCCTTGAGTCAGTAACGTCATTAACGTGGTGTTTGAAGAAGGCACGCTTTTCATTATGAATGGCCTCGATCACAACACGTTTCAGATCCAAGTAGTATTGCTTATGAATCTCACTGTTTGAACGTTTATATTTGGCATAAGCTTTGTTCCTGAGGCGCATCATAAGCTTTACATTGCTTGTTAGCCACGGTTTAGGTGCCTCCTTCACCACTGTTGTCCTTTCAGGTGCATGTTTATCAAAAAGTGTAAGTAAAAGTTCATTAAGTAGTCGAACCATGTCACTCACGTCATCAAGTAAAAGTATTTGGTCCCAATCTGTGGCGTCAAGGTCTTTGTTAAAGTCAGCTAAGTTTATGTCTTTTAGAGGTCTATAGGTAATACGTCTCGGTGTCGGCTTCCTTTTTTTTATGTCCAACTCGGCTGCGATAAAAGCGTGTCTGCCCAGGTCCGGGATGTACTTTACGTCCATAGATATAACTCGAGCGTCAGTGCAAAATAGGTCAATAGTCGTCTCGCTATGTTCGGTAAAATGTGTCGGTTCATTTACGTGTTGTGTCAAATTAACTGATGTCAAAAATTGTGTCAGGCATTTAAATTTTGTGTCCGTTTTGTCAGTAAAATTTATATTGAAATCACCAAGTAAAATCAGACGGTCACAATTCACGAAAGAAGTAATTGTTTCAGTAATAGCATCAAAAAAGATGTTGACGTCAAGCCATGGTGGTCGGTATGCAGTACCTATAATGACATGTTTACAATTTACATTTATTTTCAACCACATTTGTTCTACGAGTTCAGCTGCAGGATGGGGCAAAGTACGGGCGGTGAGGCCCCGGCGCACATAGAAACCGACGCCGCCCCCGCGCCCCGCCCGCACATTGGCGGGCCGCGGGACGTGACGCAGTCGATAGCCGGCTATACTAGGAGCGCGACCATCCTGTCCTGGTTTAAGCCATGTCTCGCATATTCCCATGACATCCACGTCACTATCAGTTAAAGTCGCAGTCAACTCATCGTGTCCCGTACCGAGGGATCCAGCATTAAATAAACCAACTTTAAAGTTTTTTAAACGAGGCATTGTAAAAAGAAGCAAGAAGAGCAAATCTTAAATAACAAATGTAATCGGGAAATTTTGTACAAGTAAGCACAGTGCAGTTTCCTTTTAAATAAGATATCTTATGAATAAAAATAAAATGAGTAATGTTTGTATGCATGTTAAAATTTCTATGTACGTTCAATAATATAAATATTCTATAAAAATACTCGTATATACAATATAGGTGTGTAATAATAAATATTTTATTGTTCCAGTTTAAACGATACGGATCATAATGCAGCAAGATGTTTACTTGCCGTATCACTGTCGCGAGGGCACACCAACATAAAAATGATATAAACAAAATGATTAAAACTATGCAGTAACTATGGCTGTGCAAATCCTGATTAGACGTGACAAAAAGGAGAAATTGTAAAACAACATAAATTTTCAGGATTTTACAACGAACACAACACAAAGCAAATGAATAAAAACAGCTAGGGCGTAGTGTGAACTGTCTCGCCAGGCTTAAAAATATCCAAATCGGATAAGCTGCGAACTCGATGGCTCGGCAAGCCGTCAGCTCGACGGGCGAAGATCTTGCCATCTCGAGTCCACACGAAGCGCCACGCCGCGGCACGCGCCGCCTCCCTGGCCTGCTGGAACAGCTGCCGGTTGACGCTCGTCAGCCGTTCGTTGACGTAGAACCTTTGGGGAGCGGCGACCAGGCCCAGGTCGGCGGTGGTGGCGCCGCGGCGCACGCGCGCCGCCCGCATCAGGTCGTCGCGGATGGCGCGGCGCGCCAGACGCAGTACGAGCGGGCGTGGGCGGCCAGCTTCGCGCGTACGCCCCGCCCTGTGTACGAGCACCACGTCGCGCGCATCCAACTCCACACCCAGCTTGGTGCAGATTCGCATTGCAAGGCCGATCGCGTTCTCCCCGGGCTCCTCCGGCACGTTGGATACTTGTATGTCGTTAGACAGGAGTTCTTGGTCCCTCTCGTGCAGTTGAATTTGAAGGGCCACGACGGTCCTCTCCAGAGCCTTGGTGGCGACCGACGCGGCACTCTCGGCGAGAGCCTTCTCGATGGCATCAACGCGGCCGTCCAGAGCATCCATCCTGCCGTTAAAGGCGGCCATACGTGTGCTCACGTCCCGGAACTCCTGGCGGAATTCTCGGAGTTCTTGTCTCACGGCCTGGAGCTCCTCCCTGAAGAGACGTACTTCACTGCTAAGTGTCGACTGCATCTCCCCACCGGTGGACGCAATTGAGCCGTGTGTAGACTCCGGTGAGTGTTCCGCAGTAGCATGGCGGGAAGCAGCCGGTTGTACACAGGATGAATTATCAGCTGTAGCAGTCAATCCCTTCACCGGTGTCTCTGCCTGGTTGTCTCGTGGCTGGAATCTTTTACATGTCGGACAACTCCAGTCCTGAGGGAGCGCTGTCCCCGGCGGGATTCCAACGCAGGCGTTGTGATAGATGCAGCTACACTTGGGACACACCACAGCACCAGCACGACCCGTAAACTTCGCACAGGCGGAGCACTTATTTGACATTGTTTTTATTTTTATTGTTTATTTTTTTATAACTGAGGGTACTTTTATGACCAGACTTAAGTTAAAGTCTATTTTATGTATAGTTTACTGCACTGGTTAACTCGCGAACAATAAATGATAGCTATTAGATCACTATAAATGTATTAATAAACAATTGGAGTGTAAAATACAGTTTTTTTTTTTTTAAATTGACCAAAGATTGTCGTTAGGTGAGTATGCTGCACAACGCGTCACAATATAAATAAATAAATATATCCATTAAAGGATATATTTATTTATTTATTTGGCTCACTTACGTTGACTACATTATTATGATTACAGTAAGTACTTACTTAATAATCTAAAATAGTTTATAATAAATGTGTACAACATTTATAAGTGAACACCACTTGCGAAATTAAACTAAAAATTTAAATACTTACATATACATAATATACATATATACATATACACAATATACATATAAATATATACTACATTGCATTGTACGAGGCACAGAAAAGAATTGGAAAAAAAAAGTTAGGCAGCAATAAGATGGGAAAAAAGACGCCGGTAAAATCATTGGAACAAATCGTTTACAGACGAACGAAAACGACCAATTGAGCAGGAATTGATGTCCAGGTCATCATAGTGGAGATTGAGAAGCTTGCTCATTCGTGACACAGGAGGGTTGGAACCAAATAATGTCTTTCGTGAGGGGGGTGACAGCGGAGCACAAGGCTGCCGCGGAACCCTAAGAGGGACCTTAAACTTGAATTTAGCTAGCAATTGTGGACAATCTAGTTTTGAGCTTATAATTTTAAAGAGCTTAATTAAGTCTAAACAGTCTCTACGGTTGCTAAGAGATAAAATTTATAAAATTATTCCCATTAGCTCGTTGTGATGAATATGCCTCGAACGGATAGACAGCTAAGACCGACAGTTTTCTGTTTAGATAATTAAACTTGTAACTACACCAAAGAACACCAAGAAGGGGGTTCAGCGTCACGGCATGGCATTCCACAGGATTTTTTTCCTCAACATATTATTTTTATCCTTATCCCAAAGTTTTTAGCACTCACACTCCTTTATTTCAATTCCAAGAGACCGTAGTGTTCGGCGTCATGCCACGGGATGTCGGTGCATGCCACGGCATGCCGCCAATTACTGTAGATCAACAGTGGTGTGAGACGCCACGGGAAGCCAAAATGCGCTGCTGCAACAGGATTCTTCGGTCTGCCGAAGCGTGCCTTGCAGTACCATACCATCGGTAAGCGCTGACCCTAATGCGTTTTACTTCAGTAAAGAGTAGAAAAGTTATGATGAAAACAACTCTTAGAAAAAGAGTTTCCATTTCGCTAAAATATGAGGCTGTAAATAAATAGTCCCTGAGCTATTGCTTATATTCTTAGGGTAACAGTTACCACTTACCATCAAGTGAACCCGCAGCATCAAAATGTTTTATTACTTTCCTACAATGCACGAGACAATTATATTATTTTAACTTTGACTTTAACATGGAGAAAAAAACTAAACCACATCTTATGTTTTAAAAGAATGATTTAAAAATGGATGCTGTATGGTAAATCTTAGAGAATTCGTTACCAAAGGTTTTATATTACGAAAATGTAACTCCAAAGATCACATAATATTATGTTGTATCAGATAAAAGTAATAGGTATCAGACTATTAGCAAGATATCTCTACTCGTAAAACGAACTAAAAAGAATTCGCTCTTTGTAGAGCACGATACGAAGATCTGATAAACAAAGTAGGTCAAACTGCCCCTCTTAATACAAAGAAGGTCAATAAGTGGTAAGTGAGCTTGAGAAATCCACACGAATGATTTCCGTTCAATACTCCTAACGATTTTGCACACTATTGTGAGGTTTGTTGCGCGTGATATTCTCAAAAGATCAATTTTTAGAAAAGTAAGAAAATAACTTGAGGAGACGCTTGATTTTCTCTTGATGTTATTGAATATCTATATAAATTCAATGCTAAAAGGACACATAGTAAACGATCACATAATTTAAACCTATACATCCATTTCAGAAGAGACATCTATATATGTGAGTTTCAAATAGAAATTTCCTATCTAAGACTGTTAGGTACTGTGCTCTGACAACTTTTTCCATCATATATGGGATCTAAACGTCGATTGAATTTAAGTTTGTAAATATATTTGATAGACAGATTTAAATCAACATTTCAAGGCCAATAGGCCAATAGTTGTTAACTCGAAGTCCCTCTTAGTGGATGGTTGCAGATTCGATACGTGCCAAACTCTTTTAAATTTGCTTTTTCAGTTGGCTATATAATTTCCAAAGTATAAGCTCTTAGTTTAATGCCTTTTAATTGGTGGTATATATGCCAATTATGGCATACTACCACCAATACTACTGAGTAATAGATATTTACACTTCTAAAGAGAAAGAAAATTACAGCTTCAAACGATTTTGACGAGATTTTGCATGAAGATAGCTTAAAAAAATTAGGTTATTTCGTAACTTTTCATATGGGACAAACCGCAGGCAAAAGTAAATTAATACTAACATATATATATATATATATATATATAAATGCGTCTTAACTGTTTTTATATATATATATATATATATATATATGAACAAAAACAGTTTAGACGCAGTTTTGTTATTATAAAAGTGTTATAATTTATAACAATCTAATATGTCTTCTATACATATAATAAAATCGTAAACAAGCCGTGTCTATATATTAAACATTTTTTCCCAAAAAATGTTACACATTGTCCACTTATGTCACTGAAGTAAAAAAAAATTGTTATAAGTAATTTTTATCTGTTTGTCTGTGCGTTTGTGCACGCTTTTTAATAAAAATATATTGAACAGAACTTTAAGGTAAATGATTTCAAAGGAAATTATTGAAAAGGAAACTAAAAACAGTACTTTGGCTTCAAAACATCGGTTCAGTTTGAATAAACAGACTTGTTTGGGAACTTGTTATTAGTTTAGAAAACGGTGCCGTACATATTCCAGTAATTACTTTTAAACGAACATTGTCTATGGATTTTGTTGCGTCTTTTCAATTTATTTCATAGAGTTATTTTCGATTACATCTTATTCAATGTGAACGTTCAGTAGCTCGATGGTTTCACTAAAGACTCCATTTATTAACCTTCAATCATTCACACGTGAGTATAAAGAAATTATTTATTTTCTTTATTTAAAAAGAAGAAAAATTGCCTTAAATTATTATTTACTGAAAACGTTACTTTTTTATGTTAAAATCGGCAGAGATTCTGACGGAGTACTTGATGGTAGGTGGCTCCCGTCGCATCGCTTATAACACAAGCAAAGCCACATCTGCTGAAACTGCCGTCAGACGGGCTGCCCAAATGGCTGTGAAACGCAATGTGCCCCGCCACTACTTTCCAGATCCAGACCAAAGCGATATTTGAAAAGTTCATTTTTGAAAGTAGACCCTGCTGGGAATCGAACCCGGGAGCCCTAGAACGGAGCATTAAGGCAAGCACCCTAACCACTCATCCAAAGGGCTCGTAAATATGTTCTTTTTAATGCTAGCGACCCGCCCCCGGCAAAGCACGGAGTTGAAATTTTCAAAAATCCTTTCTTAGCGGATGCTTACGTCATAAAATAAAGATTTTTCTAAATTTCAGCTTTCCAGACTAAGTAATATTTTGGCTGTGCGTTGATTTTATAAGAATAGATTAAGCCTCTTTTGAATATCTACACAGAACAAAATAAGAAACATCATCTGAGGAAGTGCAAGAGAGCGAAACAATCCACTCCACCTTCATTAATAACTGAACAAAATATGATCGATTACATCGACGCATTCATTTGTCTTAATGACATTAGTTTCCTTATTTAACCGTCAATGGAGCAAATAATTATTCATTACAGAAAATATATGTGTAATGCACTAACTCCTTCTTCTTTGTTTCAGGTACCTATATGTTATGTTTCAAGCCGGATATAAAAAAAATGTAACTTAATGTAAGTCCAAATAGGAATGATTTTTGATTAGAACTGTCGACTGTTATTTTCGATTTACTATATATTAGTATATCCGATTATATGTAGTATATCCGAGCTGCTCACCTTAGTAGGATAAAGGATAAGGGATTAGGAGGGAACAAGGAAATAGGCCCTGGCCTTTTTCACTAACTGAAACATAACAGCACCCATATTTATAATTTACCATGGTCTTCTCTTAGGAGTTCTGGTTAATGTCGCCAGATGGTATACCCAGCTCAGACAAACTGCTTTCCAGTTTTATGGGACATTGTAAATATTTTTCTAATTAATTCATGTATAATAAATAAATAAATAATAATAAGACTGAGAAGTCCAATGTAACCTGCCACTATTTAAGGATTTAAAGTTATTATAAGTCTAATTCAAGTTATTTAAGATCCATAGGTCTGATTAAATTGCAAATTTGTCAAGCAATTCAAAAACTAACGAAACCAAGTATTCTGAGCTGAATTGTGATTTTATAAAAAAATTCTAAATTTCAAGTGCTTTAAATAAAAAGGGAAAGACGCCCGGCGTCGTCGCACGTCGTTACAGAACGCCCTCAACAAATCTCGTATTCGAATTTATACAACGGCGATACAATCAACGTTGTGTCACAAGCACGTCGAAAACATATAATAAAATCTAGCGACGGAATAAAATTTTATGTTGCATTTTCTTACTTTTGACGTCAGCACGGCGCAGCTGCGGTGAGTAGAGTGAGATGATGAAACATAGCCGCGCCACGGCATTTCCCCGCCCGGTCTTTGAAGAAGAAAAAAATTTTTTTTTTATGTTAAGGACGCCAGACAGGCTAACGGTTTCCTTGATGATGCTTCCTTAACGGGTGCTACACGTATCGAATTGGCTCTGTACTCAACGAAACACAACAGCACAAGTACTGTTATTTCACGGAAGTCTTCTGTAAGGAGGTGGTTACTACCGCCAGACCTGCGACCCTGTGAGCCTTGTCACTAATAAGTTTTTCTTTGCATATTACTTTGTATCGCCTACATTAACACGTCTCTAATCGAAGGGATAAATACTCGTACATTAATCAATAGAATTGCATTATGATTTCACTCTCGAAACAATAATTAATAATGTTTGATACTATCTGGCTACAGTAAAGGCGTCATCCACAAGGTCATTGCGTAACAGTGCATATGTGGTATATTTATATTTAGTTGTAAGAATAAACTTTCCTTAACTTATCCCTTACTAAAACTACACCTTTTTGCAACCTCTCTGATGTTTTTTTTAAATACTAGCGACCCGCCCCGGTCGCTTTATTTTTATATATAAGAATTTTTATATATAAGAACATTCCCCGTTAATCCCTCTTTTCATTAGTGAAAACCGAATTAAAATCGGTCTACCCGATCACGCGTGATGCCGTGACCAAGGAAATGGGAATTCATTTTTATATATAGAGACTAGCGACCCGCCCCTGGCTTCACCCGGCGTGCAATTTTTAATATATATGAACATTCCCCGTTTACCCCTTTTCCATTAGTGAAAACCGAATTAAAATCGGTCTACCCGTTCACGCGTGATGCCGTGACTAAGGGAAATGGGGATTTATTTTTATATATAGAGAAGATTATTAAGAGTGGTAGGCAGGGCTGACGGTCCATTTGATGGTAGGTTGCTATAGTCGCCTAAGTACACTGGCAACACCAGGGATACAAGTGCGTTGCCAACCCTATAGGAATATGTTTACGGCACGCTTAAAGAAGCCCCATTTATTGTAGCTAGATGAAAACACCTCAGAAGGGAGATTGATCCAAAATTCGCGCGTCCGCGGGATAAAGTTTCCGGCATCTGCAACTAATGCGGATAATCTCAGCATAGGATGGTAAAAATTCGAAGTAGACATTACTTGGAACAATTCATCGGTGCACCCACTCACCATTACAGCCACATAGTACACACAAAGGCGATTAATTTGTGGACTGACGTTGGAGTATCTGGACGGCAACGCGATACATCCCATCTTGGCGCCCTTTTTTTACCCGGCAGCGAAGGGGAGGCTGCGGGTTATGCCGGCCTCCTACCGGCTAAAACGCGGGGACTACTCTCCCTGTCGGAACCTCTGCTAATCCAAGTCGATTAGCAATAAGCTCGTGCTCCTACAAAGCCCGATCTTAAACCGGATCGTCACAAATTGACACGCGAGGCGTTTAGCTGGCGGTCCGCAAATACACACTGGTGCTACACGGAGGCTCTCAGCTGGTTCCTTCTGATGTTTGCTGCAGATAAATGGTCCCTCTGTCATACAATACGATAAGTGTAACAGATTACCCCTGTATTCGCCCAATGCTTTTCAACTTCGTGGTGCCCGTCAAGTGCTGGATGTAACATAGGTTCGTTGCATTTTGTGTACGCCTTCAGCGCTATATCCTGTGTGCATATATTAGTGTTGTGAGGTAAAATCTGTCTTCTATGCCTGTCCCTATCTCACTTCAAGCAGAAAGCGCCCATTGAGAACATATTTACTACAGATCCCGTGCTTCTATCGGTGAGTGAGTATTTCCGGTTGCAGCAGTCCTCTCCAAGAGGCTATGCAACTTGAGCGATTAAAATGTTGTTAGTCATAATTATGATAATGATGACGATATAATATGCCATCGAATGTTAGTCCCGTAGGCATCACACTTGCATGTCTGCTGTTGCCATTAATAGGCTGTGGATACCTACCATCAAATAGATTGTCAACCTGCCACCCTTTTACATATACCTAAATTAAAAATTAAAAGATTATTTTTTTGTAAATAAAATGCCTTATCATTTTATTTTATTTTGTTAAATTTTATTTTATGTTATTAAGAAATGAACAATGATATATACAAAAATTAATAATAAGAACACAAATTTATAATTCAAGACCTACCTACAGATTCTTGTATGGTAGCATCCAAATAAGTCTTAAGTTTTTTTTATGTTAAGGTCGGCAGACAGGCTGACGGTCCACTTGATTGTAGGTGGCTACCGTCGCCTATAACACAAGCAACGCCTAAACTGCTGCAAGTGGCCGCCGACTGCAGTAGGATTAAGGATAAGGGATTAGGAGTGGATAGGAAAATGGGCTCTGGCATCCCTTACTCACTCACCGAAACACAACAGCACAGGTGCTGTTATTTCACGGTGGTCTTCGGTCTTCTGTAAGGGGATGGCCTGCCCAAATGACTGCGAAACGCAGTGTGCCCTGCACTACTTTGCAAATCCAGACCAGAGCCAAATTTGAAAAGTTGATTTTTCAAAGATGGCCCTGCCGGGAATCGAACCCGGGAACCCTAGAATAGAGCATTAAGGCAAACACCCTAACCACTCATCCAACGGGCTCGTCAAGTCAAGTTTAAGCGATTTTAAGAGCAAAAAAATATTAATTGTGGTTTAACAATTAATATTATCTATTCAAATTTGTCATTAACATTTTTTTTTTCAAAAATGTTTCTTGAAAGGTTTAATATAATAAATGAACATAAATATGTAATTTTAAAAAGAGAAATAATACAAAACAACTTGGGGCCACATACATATATTTATTTGCTATGAGCCAGATGCGATCATTTTTTTCATACGCTCGACCGAGCAGGCAAAGGTCGCAGACCACACAGCTTATCATGCAAGTGAACAAACTTGCTCTCATATTTATTCAATTCGAAACGTTCTATTCTATTTTAAATACATCGCCATTTCGATACGAATTTTAAAATGTTTAAAAAGGGTTGTTTGAATTCAAGTATCGGATTACGCCTTTCACAAAATTAATTTAAACTTAATAGATAACTAAAATCCTCGGATTTTATAATTAAAAAAAAAATCACATTCAGTTTTGGAAAACACTAACGAATAATATGGCATTAAATTAAAGTATAATCGTGTTAATGTTCTATGAGCAAGAAACATTTCCACTTCAATAAATAAAGATGTATTTTATGTCTTTTGTACTCAGTTTTTAATTCGGGAATATTATTATCACTTAAATAATTTAATCGGGACAACAATAAAATTAAATTGTTAACCAAAAATCAAAATATTTATTTATCAATTAGGTTTCTCCAAGAAACTCTTATGATCGTCATTTAAATTTACCAGGGTTTCGGAAAAAGGCCAAGATGACGATCTTGAGAAGAAACCCCGAAAGAAACTCAGGATACTATTACTTTTGTCATCTTTAAAATATAAAAATTACAACAATTATATACACTTAATACTTAAATCAAAGTATATATACAATACTAAGCATAGTATGAGCTCCGAATCCAGGCTTTAATTCCAGGCTTCATTGTCACTTAAATAATCAGTAACCTTATAATAGCCTTTCGAGAGGAGTTTGGTTTTAATGACAACTTTAAATTTATTTATAGATAAGGTTCTGATCATCTCAGTGTTACGATATTAGTCTGTGGTCTCACTAGTCTGTACCTAAGTTAATGTAATGTCTCGTCTGTCTTTTCTAATATATAACAAAATATCATTAACGCCCTCAAGAAGTCTTATTATTTTACAACAACCAAATCTACATGGTGTCAGAAGAAAACAGCAAATAAAGAAATCGTCAGAAAAGTCAAGTCAGCAAAATGAAAAAGTCATTAGTCGGAACGCCCTTACAACCCATGTCGATGGAGGGTAATATGGCGTCAAATTGGAAGCGTTGGTATCAATCTCTTATTTTATTTTTATCAGCAACTGGAATGGAAGAAGAGTCTGAGAAAAGAAAAATGTCTATTTTATTGCATTACATTGGGCAAAAAGGCGTAGAAGTCTTTAACACATTTAACTTAGATTTGGAAAAAATTAAATTTAGTGAGTTAGTTGTAAAATTTGAATCGCATTTTGTGCCAAAAGCAAACATAACATACGAATCACACAGATTTTTTACTTATAAACAACGCGAAAATGAAACAATGGACCAGTTCGTCACGGAATTGCGAAATTTAAGTAACAATTGTGAATTTGGAAACTTAAAAGAAAGGCTAATTAAAGACATTTTCATCTGCAATATGCATGAAAAATTTCAATTTGTTCGAGAAAGATTGCTGATCGAAGAAAATTTACAGTTAGAAAGTGCAATAAACATAGCTAAAACTTTAGTCACAAGTCAAAGTCAAGCTACAGAATTAAAGTCTAATAACAATAACTCAAAATTAAATAGCAATGTCATGTATATGAGGAGGTCAGTATCAAGAAATAGGTTATCGTCAAAGTCTATGGAAAGGCAGTCCAGGTCATCGTCATATAATCATCGTTCAAATAGATCAAGTCAAGAAAAATTGTGTCGTCGCTGTGGTCAAATACACAGGCAAAAATGTCCAGCAAGCAATGTAAAGTGTCATAATTGCAAGAAGACAGGTCATTATGAAAAGTGTTGTTTTTCAAAACTTCAAAGAAAGTTCAATTTTTAAGTGAAACTAGTGTGTCAGACAGCGAAGATAATTTCTTTGTTGGTCATATAAAGTCAAACAAAAATGAAAATCAAGACTGGTCAATAAATTTAGAAATTAATTCTACAAGTGTGAATTGTTTAATAGATACAGGTAGTGATGCAAATGTCATGTCTTTAACGGTCTATAAGTCATTAAATTTAAGTCAAAATGCAATCTCTAAATGCTATGCTTTAATTACAGCTTATAATGGTAATAATATACCTATTATTGGACAAATAACCTTAAAATGTTATTTTAATGTACAAAATGTAAAAAAGTCTTTAGATATTAATTTTATAATTTCAAATATAGATTCACCAGCTGTCTTAGGAAGGGAATGTTGTATAAAAATGGGAATTATAAAAAGAATTTATCAATGTTCACAAATAGAATGTCAGTCAGTTAATAGTTTAATAAGTCAATATAAAAAATGTTTTGAGGGTTTAGTTGTCTGCCAAATGAATGTCATATAAGTATAGATCCACAGGTACCACCAAGAATAGATGCACCTCGCAGAGTTCCATTTACTCTTCTGGAAAAACTTAAAAATGAATTAAAAAAGATGGAGGAGTTGGATGTCATAGTCAAGGTCACTGAACCTACTCAGTGGGTAAGTTCATTAATAATTGTAGAAAAGAAAAATGGTCAATTGAGACTGTGTTTGGATCCTCGAAACTTAAATTTAGCAATTAAAAGGTCTCATTATCCGATTCCAACTATTGATATGGTTCGTTCTAAAATAGATGGCGCTACCCATTTTTCAATTTTGGACGCCAGCAGTGGATTTTGGTCTCTTAAATTGGATGAGGAAAGTTCTTTCTTGTGCACTTTTAACACTCCGTTTGGGAGATATAGATTTAAGCGACTTCCTTTTGGTATAAGTAGTGCACCAGAATATTTTCATCGTGTAATGACTGAAATAGTTGGTCAATTACCAGGCGTTATGGTATACTCTGATGATGTTCTTGTTTATGGATTTGATGAACAAGATCATAATAGAAAGTTAGAAGCCGTGTTTAAAAAAGCACAAGAGGTAAATTTAAAATTTAATAAAAGTAAATGTTGCTTTAATCAGTCGCATGTTAAATATTTAGGACATATATTTTCAAAAACTGGTATATCTCCAGATCCAGAAAAAATTCGTGCCATTATGGAAATGCCATCACCTACTTGTCTTAAAGAGTTGCAGCGTTTTTTAGGTATATTAAATTATCTAGGATCTTTTATTAAAAATTTAGCTAAAGAAACTGAGCCTATAAGAGGTTTATTGAAAAAGCAAAGTCAGTGGCAATGGAATGCTTGTCATGAAGAAACATTTCATAAACTTAAAAAAATAATTTGTCGAGCACCTGTACTTGCTCATTATAATGTCAATGATCCTATAGTATTGTCTGTAGATGCTAGTAAGTCTGCAGTGGGAGCTGTCATTTTACAAAATAATAAGCCTATTAGTTATTCATCTAAAACTTTAACAGACACACAAACTCGTATGGCCCAAATAGAAAAAGAGCTTTATGCCATAGTCTTTGGATGTATTAAATATCATCAATATTTGTATGGAAAAATTGTTACAGTAGAGACAGATCATCGTCCATTGATAACTTTATTTAAAAAACCGCTTGCAGAAGTTCCAACCAGATTACAACGAATGATGATGAGAATCCAGTCGTACGATCTTAGAGTACAATATAAACCAGGTTCACAGATGTATATCGCTGACACCTTATCAAGAGCACCTCTTCCTGATACTAGTGAAGATGATTTAGATAATGAGGTAAGGTTGCATGTCAATTTGTTAGTGAAAAATTTACCCGTTTCTGCTGAACGACAACAATGGCTTAGAGATGGAACTAAAGAAGATGAAGCATTGTGTATGTTAAAATCTTATTATAAAGAGGGTTGGCCAGACCATAAGTCGGAGGTACATACTTTAGTACATCCATATTGGAATTCAAGACATGAAATTCATTCTGCACAAGGGTTAATATTTAAAGGTCATTGTATAGTGATTCCTACTAAATTACGTTCAGAAATATTAAAAATTATTCACAGTGGTCACCAAGGAATTGAAAAGTCTAAAAAATTTGCTAGAAGTGTTGTTTATTGGCCACTTATGTCTCATGAAATAGAAGATTTAGTCCGTAATTGTCCATCTTGTCTGTCACATCAACAGGCTAATCAACCAGAGCCTTTATTAAATCATAAAATAAGTACTTTACCTTGGGAAAGAGTAGGTATTGATTTTCTAATATTTAATCAAAAAACATACATAGTAGTAGAGGATTACTACTCTAATTATATTGAAATAGTTAATATAGGAACTACTAGTCCTAAAACAACTATTGAAACTTTAAAAAGTATATTTAGTAGACATGGTATTCCTAGAGAGATAGTCAGTGACAATGGTCCACCATTTAACTCTCTTGAATTTAAAATTTTCTTAAAAGATTGGTTTATTGATCATTCTACCTCAAGTCCGTACCTACCTCGATCCAATGGATTGGTTGAGTCAGGTGTTAAAATAATAAAAAGAATTTTATCTAAAAGTCTACAGTCAGGTACAGATCCGCATTTAGCATTGTTGCAATATAGAACTACTCCTAGAGAAAATTTGCCTAGTCCTGCACAATTACTCATGTCACGTTCTTTAAGAACACAAATGCCAACTACAGAATATCATTTAAAACCTAAAATATATATTAAACCTAAGGAATATTTTAATAAAAGAGAAATCATGCAAAATAAACAGAAAATGTACTATGATAGAAAAGCTAGAAATTTACCTGAAATTAAAGAAAATGATATGGTTATGTATAAGAAAACACCAGAATCTAAATTATGGTTACATGGAAAAATAATAAAAAAATGTCAAGAACCAAGATCATTTATTGTCAAAGATCTAAATAATGGTAACTTGTATCGTCGTAATCGTCAACATCTAAAATTAAAAGAAAAAAGAGAAGAGAAACAGGACAGTAAAAGAAACATTGAGGAAGGAATAAGGAAAAACATGAGTCTCTATACTGATATTTTAGTAAAAAATAATAATCAAAATAATTCAAATACAGGTCAAATGACAAGAAGTGGTAGACAGGTTAAACCTACAGTAAGATTTGGAGATTATGTTATAAGCTAGATACTTACTACCTATATTATTATGTTAAGATACTTTAATTAATGCTACATTGTAACTGTATAATTGATATGTTAAGATACTTTAAGTGATGCTACCTTGTTTTAGTTTGTTTGCTACAATGTAACATATAATATTTTAGTTTGTTTGGTTTGATGGTTTTGTATTAATTTTTGATACCTTATTGTTCATAAATAAGTATTTGGATTCATACATACATAAGATTAGGTTTACAATTTAAAGGTTATATTAAGTTAAGTCTATAGGTCTATATTTAGTTCAGTAACAAGATGTTATTTGTAATATCATTTTAAATAAAATTAAAATGTAAAAAAAAAAGGGCATGTTACGATATTAGTCTGTGGTCTCACTAGTCTGTACCTAAGTTAATGTAATGTCTCGTCTGTCTTTTCTAATATATAACAAAATATCATTAACGCCCTCAAGAAGTCTTATTATTTTACAACAACCAAATCTACACTCAGGTAGTTTATAATAAAACCGTACGCGTCTTATATACATCACATTTTTATTTATTAAATTTACTAATATTTTTATGCCCGTAAATTAATTAATTAATTATCGTCTAAAAGGTTATAACACAAATTAATAAAATTAAGAAAATTCGTACCAGTCTTTTATGACCAAAGACGGCAAGATAGCTGCCACTCAGGATTCGTAGAGCTTAGAATGCAATAAATCAAACTAAAATTGTTATTTACCTAAAATTTTTATTCAGGGAATCTAAACTCGTTAAAACCTAGTTACCACTCACAAATAAATTCTGTTGATCTATTGAGAGAGGCTCTAATGAATTACTGTCGAAATTGATAGACTATAATAATATTATATATCCTAAAACAATTATAAAATCGAAAGTTTTTGGGGATGTTTGTTCATGTACGGATGTGTGTTACGCGAAAAACTACTGAACGGATTTAAATAAAACTTTAAAGTTTGGATAGCAGAATAACACATAGCCTATCTATATCTATACTAATACTAATTATTAATAATATTATAACATAGGCTACTCACTCTCCCCCCCCCCCCAATCTCCCCCCTTACCCCTCTCCATAAAAATGTATGTTTGTAATGAATAAACTCAAAGACCACTGGACCGATTTTAAAAATTCTTTCACCTATAGAAAGCTACATTATCAGCGAGTAACATAGGCTACTCACCCTCCCCCCATCTTCCCCCTTACCCCTCTCCATAAAAATGTATGTTTGTAATGAATAAACTCAAAGACCACTGGACCGATTTTAAAAAATCTTTCACCTATAGAAAGCTACATTATCAGCGAGTAACATAGGCTACTCATCCTCTCTCATCTCCCCCTTTACCCCCCCCCCCCTCCATACAAAATTGCCGTTTTCCACGAATAATATAATTTATAAAGATAAGCTGGCAAAAGATAGGTGCGTTACTTTACATACGTGGTTAGTGGCGTGTATATTCTTTGTATTGCGTATGTCTATAGTATGACAAATTAATAATAGTGTTGTTATATGAATAATTACTCTGCTAGAAACGCTTTCTTTAGAATTCTGGCTAATCACTCAATCTAGAAGCAATTTTACTTACAGCCACTTAATGCCAAAATTCTGCCAAGTGTTCTTTATAATAAAACTTGTGAACCGCCCTCGGCTTCGCACGGATACATTTTTTCTGCAAATCTTTCTCGTTTATCGCACTTTCCATTAGTGAAAACCGCATCAAAATCCTTTGGGCGCTTTGCTGAGTTGCTGACTCAGCAAAGCACCCAAAGTTTGCTGAGACACAGACAGCTATTTCGCTATACCTAAAAATTGAAGTCACTGTCCGCGTCTGTCTGTTTCTCCGCCAACTTCTTTTATAATACTCAACGGATTTTTTTGATACGGTTTTCACTAATGCAAAGAGCGATCAACTATGAAGGTTTGCGTATATAATTTCCAAAAAAATTGCAACCTTGTGAAGCCGGATGCAGGCCGTTGTTATTTTATAATACGCATAGACAGAAAAATCTAAAATAAAAGTGTACAGCACTATGCGAACCGGATCAAATTTTGGCGTAACCGGTGTTATCCCGAGTCACACATCGACGGAACCCCACACATTAGTGCAGTAAACTTGACAATAACTTAATTGAGAGCGGAGGGCGATTCCCCAAACAGTTCTCGCGTCTTTGAAGGGATGACAAGAGCTCGCCAGAGTTAATGTGATTAGAACAATCGATCCGATTCGACAAAGGATTAAAACTCGCTTAGTAACTACGTTATTCGCAGCTTACCTAAGGAATTCACTTACGACTTTTCTCTTCGGAAACTCTAGTAGCCAATTGAGTCATAAACTGGGTGATATTTGTGCTCTTGTCTTCCATCCCTCTATCCTAAGGTGAAGATCTTGTCCCGTACTCTTTATTTCACAAGGTACGACAGCGAATTTACTTCTGCTAATGCTTGTGATTCGGCGAAGGAAAAGCCACTTACAAACAAGTAGACAGCTAGTATATTGCCATAGATTCCGAAAAAAACTCTTATTTACTTGTTTATTCATGAATATAATTTTATTTTATTTTTATTATTTTTATTAAATCAAGGTAGAGCTTGACCACTATCTCACCTGATGTGAGGTGCAGATGCGGCCGAAGGTGGACCACGCTTACCCAGTAAATGCCCATTTACCCTTGTTTTGAAGACCCCGAGGTTACACAGACGCAGGCAATGTTTAGTTCCTGTGTTTACTTGTTCAACTACAAGTTAAAAAATGTAAATTTAAAATCAATGCAATTAAAATCTAGAGAATTTGTCAACAAATGCATTTTATTAGCAATCATTTAAAAGAAAGCTTTCTAAATCACTTTTAATTTAAACGTTCTTGGATACGTAAATGTTTTATATTTTTCAGAACATATGTCATATTTTGGTAACAATACCAAAATACATAAGTAACCACATCTGTCCCACGATACAGGCCATACTAGTGCGGGACTTACGCGCTGCAAAGTAAATAAATCTGCTTTATGCTAGGTAGCTACCGTCGCCTATAACACAAGAAACATCACAGGTGCTGCAAGTGCGCTGCCGACTACAGTAGGATTAAGGATAAGGGATTGGAAAGGGTTAGGGAAATGGGCTCTGGCATCCCTTACTCACTCAACGAAACACAACAGCATGCGTGTTGTTATTTCACGGTGGTTACTGCCGCCAGACGGGCTTCCCAAATGACTGCAAAACGCAGTGTGCCCTGCCACTACTTTCCAGATCCCTGGACCAGAGCCAACTTTGAAAATTTTCAAAGTTGAACCTGCGGGAATCGAACCCGGGAACCCTAGAAAAGAACGTTAAGGCAAGCACCCTAACCACTCATCCACGGGCTCGTCAAAATAAGTCATCATCAAAATTGTCAGATAGATAGATACTTTTAAGAAAGTATTACATAATTATCCTCTTGGAGTGGCATCCTCAACTCTAATTTGAAAATATGGATGCCCTTGAAGAAAATAAAGAAAAGTAGATCGATGTGTGGCCAGTCGTAATAGCTACGAGAAAAAAAATTAACAATTTTTATGGAATTTGAAGCAGTAGAGCTTCAAGATCGACAATACGTCATAACGTACACAATTCCTGTATATTTATCACAATTTGTAGTTAAACGTAGCGTAACATAAACGATATATCAAAGGGTTCACGCGCACCGGAGCGAAGCGATCGATTCCCGATACAAATACGAGTTGCCGGGAATTCCTTTCGGGACGGGATTGCATTTTATTCGGCCTAAGTAGATTAACGAATAAATTAAACAATGCACTTGTCACGTTTATTAACTTCTACATTAAATAGAGTAAAAAAACAAAATAACAATTTTGAGCACAAACGAATTCAATTAAACGGAGTGTTTGATTACAAAATACTTGTCGATTGTTGATCGATAATTAAAATATTCAATGAATATTATTGTAGATCTTATATTAAATATCTTGGTTTAGATATTGTATTTAAACTTTTTAGGAAAAATTTTAAATTAAAATTAAAATTATTGTTAATTATTTAATGTCATAATATGTAATCATTAGTTGAGCCCGCAACTTCGTAAGCGTGGTATTCGGTACAGTGCATAACTTTTTTGTTTGTAAACCGATTGGAATGAAACAAACACTAAATGTTACAGGAAGTTTACTACAATACATCAGTGAAAACCGCATTCAAATCGGTTAAGCCGTTTTAGAGATTAGCGTTCACAAACGCACAGCTAAACAGACATAAATACTAAAAACTGTTTTTTTTGACCTTGGTACCATAAGTACTTAGTTAGTAAAAATAAAATAGTTTTACGGGTACAATTTTTTTTTTAACTCCTTTATTTACAGACACTATCTACTGGTTTACGATTTTATTATGTGTATATATAGATTTAAATTATTGTCCTACTAACAGAAACTTAAAAGTTTTGAAGTACTAATTGAAACACGATAATAGGATGAAACTAATATATGATAAGTAGATACATCCTCGATCTATGTATCTACGTATCTGGATTCTGGATCCTGTACGCATTGAGTAGGTACATAGGTTTATGTCATAATTTTTTTTAAATAAGTTAAATTTTAATGATTTTTGAGACTTCAAAGTTGTTTGGTCATCGTTTTCTCTGACTAAGACCTAGTCAAGTTTTATCATTATAAGGACTGAAGCACTCTGATGCCCTTTTCGTATTAACACAGTGAAAGTCTAACAGGCGTAACTCGATAACCTACAAACTGCAGTTTAAGCTTCAAGCAAACTGTATCGGGTTAAAGTTAGGCTTCACGTTAAACAAACTCAGAAGACCAATATTCTGGCACATATGTTTTAGCCTATAAATGGAATATATATATAGATATGTTGCGTGCCATTTCTGGACACATGACTCTTCTTAATTAGAGTGGGTATGGGTCACTAATATAAATAGATATAGAAAATTAGCTCAACAAGACTACAGTTATGTTTCACCGATAGGTAGGTTTTCTTCGCCATTATTTGAATATTTTTTATGTTAAACGTAAAATGACAAGCAGGCAAGGTGACGGTCCACTTGATGCTTTGCTTGTAAGTATATATAATATAGTCGTCGATAAAAGAGACAAAAGGTATAGGAAACACATTATAAGGTATAGAAGTTAACCGTTGAGAATTTGTAGGCCATACTTTGATCTACATTCTTTTCATCATCGAGGAAGGCAGGTATTGTGATTTAACATCATATTTCAACACTAAATTTGAATTTTTTACACAATATTCATTTACAAAAATGTAAGTTTCACATCGGTTATTCCTTCTTTTACTTTAGTATAAGTTATTTAAGCTTGCTCGGCGTAGCAAAAAGCTCTAAGATATAAAGTCTAAAACAAAATCTAGATTGGGTACTACAAGATTAAGTTTTCGTGCAGTACTCCTGAATTACGTAACCGGTTTTGATGTAGTTTTAACTATAATTGAATAAAAATTATCCGGAGACGTATATTGTATTAGAATTCAATAAAAGCAGATTTTGACAAAGATACATATGTTCACTTTAATTTTATAAGGCCTTTAAATTATTCAAAATTAATAATTTAATTCATTAATTTCTTATATTTTATTCTATAAGCCTTAAGGGTCGATAATAAATTTGTAAATGCTGTGTATACCTATAATTGGAACTCAGATCAGACTATGACCGAATGTGAAGTTTATTATATGATTGTTGTGTTTTCTGTTGGTGTATCTATTAAAAATAAATAAATAAATATATAATTTTTTTTTAATATTTATTTTTTATAAAATAATCCTCAAATTCTAATAAAAAACAAAAAGTTATGTCATTTTTTTATATTAAGATCGGCAGACAGGCTGACGTCCACTTGATAGTAGGTGGCTACCGTCGCCTATAACACAAGTAACGCCACAGCTGCTGCAAATGCGCCATCGACTACAGTAGGATTAAGAAAAAGTGATTAGGAGGGGATAAGGAAATGGGCTCTGGCATCCCTTACACACTCACCGAAACACAACAGCACAGGTGCTGTTATTTCACGGTGGCCTTCTGTAAGGGGGTGGTTACTGCCGCCAGACGGGCTGCCCAAATGACTGCGAAACGCAGTGTGCTCTGCCACTACATATACTATTATATACGTTATTATCATTAGCTATTAGAAGAAAATCATGCAAGTGTAAGTAGGTAAATACCTAATATTTATGCCAAGTAAAAGATCGGTGCATAATACAAAATATAGTAGATATGCGCAGAGAAAAAAATTGTATTTATTTCGTAACATTTTGACTTTGAACATCGTTAAAGAGTTTACCGTTAATTACACAAAGAGCGATAGTTATGTTCGTGTAACGAATTTAATACGATATATCATAACTGTCACTTTTTTACGTCGGCTAATATTACCATCAACAGATCTAATGAAAAATTGTTGTATCAATTGTTTGTTAATGTTGAGTAACCCAAAAAAATACTTAAACATAATTCCCCTTAATTTGTGTTTTTTTTTTAACATTATTAATTTAATAATTATTTATTTGCGATGACTATGGGTAACTGTTTACCAGAAAAATATTTGGTGTGCAAATTTTGACATCTTGAAAAGTTATTTCCATATAAAGTCCATATAAATACGAGTACATTAACGAAACGTTAAATTTTTTACATAAAATGGCAAATAATTATACTCTATAACGAGACAGATCAGCTTGCGAATATTTTTTTGTATAGTGAACTGAATGAGATATTGGAATGAGATTATGTTTGAGTTCTTCCTTATAAGTAGTAGTTATAGAAATTATTCTACACGTAAATGACTAATACAGTTAAATCTACACTTAAATAAAGAGCTGCAGAATAAATAGAAGCACATGTGCTTTTATATTTCCCAATCCCCACTTTATTTCTTATCATTTAACCTATCGAGAACCTGCATTCCATCAAGTGTTTCTTGAATTCTCTGATGTTGTAAATGCGAGAGTGAGTTTGTATGTATGTTTATTACGCTATCACGCCTAAACTATTAAACCGAACATTTTTATAACCGTTTTGCATACACATTACCAGTGGTACAAAAACCTTTTACTCAGACAAAAGTACTGTTCCTAGGAGAGAATCGAACGAAGTCACGGGCAAAATCTTGTTTGTAATGACCAATAATGACATTTATCTATTTCCAATTATTAGTGTTTATGCTATTATAAATATTATGAAAAAAGGCACCTACCGAAGCAACTGTTTTTAAGATGCTGGCTCGTGTTCCCCATAGTTATAGCAACGACTATAACCTCTAAGGTGTTTTCTATAGCCTATCTTCTTTAGAATTATCGCATGAAAGCTAAAAATTCGTGCTTCAACAATCATTTAAGGACCCACCAGCATTTCGAAAACTTTATGGAGTAGGACTCGCAATTTAGGCATTGATATATTTCTTGATGTACATAATTTGACAAAAATTATGTTTCAATAACTTAATAATCTTAAAGGTGACGGTAGCCACTTACAATCAAATGGAACATCAGCCTCCTTGCCTACATAAAAAAAAAATACATATTATTTTCATTTTAAATTTGTGAAAAAGCGTAAAAAATATTTTCCTCTCGAAAATTTCGCTGAACCATTTTTATCTGTCACTCGTCGTATCGTAAATCAAAATTAAGACTTCAATCGAGAACCGTCCAAAGTTTTCAACAATGCGTGTCTAACTTTAGAGTTAGGAAAAAAAAGTTAAAGCGACCAATGAGTGACAAGAAGATAAGAGACAATGTGGAGCGACCACCGAAATAGTTTTTTGAGAAACGCATTAACTTTTTGTCGCCACTATCTACAAGTATCCTGGTTGTCCCCTTTCGCTGCGAGCCTGACATATTTTTATTATGATGCCTTTTCCACATCTGTTCTCGTCAATGAGCTTTAGATTCCTATGCACATCCAGCAGCAATTACCTAATTATTTCATAACTAGCGACCCGCACCCGACTTCAGCCGAATGCAATCTTACTCGTACTCATATCAAACGATCGTTCTTCATTTAACGCTCTTTCCATTAATGAAAGTCGTAACATAATCTCGATTCCGAAGAAGTTAGCGGAGAAACAGACTGCGGCTTTATTTCATAACTAGCTCACCCCCCAACTTCATTCGCGTGGTATACGGTATAGCGCGTAACTTTTTTGTTTGTAAACCGATTGGAATAAAACAGACACTAAATGTTACGGGAAACTTGCTAAAATACACCACTGAAAACCGTATTCAAATTAGTTAAGCCGTTTCTGAGATTAGCGTGCACAAACGCACAGACAAACAAACCAAAATTCCAAAAACTATTTTTTTGACCTCAGTGACATACTTAAGTACAACGAGTAGAAATAGATATGTAATATCAAAACAATTACATCGCAGTGAATATAAAATTTTAAAAAGTACAAATGTACAATCGCACAATTAATGGCCAAATTAATGAACTTTTCAAGTTGGTTGCGGTCTGGGTATGGCAAGTAGTGGCATGGTAGGTACACTGCGTTTCGCAGTCATAAATTGAGCAGCCTGTCTGGCAGCAGTAACCACCCCCTTACAGGAAACCACCGTTAGATACATATCAGTATATGTTCTGTTGTTTCGGTAAGTGAGTAAAGGGTACCAGAGCTCATTCCTTCTAAGGCCGGCAGCGTACTTGAAGCACCTGTTGGTTTGCATGTGTTAATAGGATAGCCACCTGCCATCAAATGAACCTGACGACCTTTACATTAAAAGAGCGGAGATGGGGGGATTGGTAGTAGCCTATGTTACTCGCTGATAATGTAGCTTTCTATAGGTGAAAGAATTTTTAAAATCGGTTCAGTAGTCTTTGAGATTCTTCATTTCAGACATACATTTGTGTGGAGGAGGATAAAGGGGGGAGATGGGGGAGGGTTAGTAGCCTATATTACTCACTGACAATGTAGCTTTCTATATGTGAAAGAATTTTTAAAATCGTTCCAGCAGTTTTTGAGTTTATTCATTACCAACATACAAAAATAATACAAATATTTTCTCTTTATAAATACATATTAGTATAATTTTACTATTGTGTTCTGTGGTATAGGCTAGTATAGACTAGCTGGTGACCGCGACTTCGTCCGAGTTGAAAAATGAAATAACTCCTGGACGATGGCGCCCTAGTGCGAAAATAGCGCCGATTATTTTATATTTTTGGACGATCCTTGGAGAACATTTTTTCAGGAAAAAAAGTATCCTATATGTTTAATCGAAGTAATAACTATATGTGTGCCAAATTTCATACAAATTCGTTCAGTAGTTTTTACGTGAAAGAGTATTTATAAAGTTAGTAGGATTAAATTCAGTGTTACTTTAGGGTTTCCGGGAGTTTATTATATATTTAACTGACGTGCAGTAGACTGAACATAATCCCACATATAAAAAAAATATATTTACATTTCGTTTCCGATAGAGCGGAACTGCTCTCAATAAGTACAAAAACAAATATATCGAAACTTAGAACTGTTAAGGGTCACTTAACTCTTAACATACAAAAAAACAACAACAAACGCGCACTTGAAGCTTTATTCGCAATCATGTTATTATTAGCAATAGTGCATATAAACAAGGTTACATACAACAAAACATTTGCCCCCGCCGCGTTCGTATCGATGCGTCGACGACTACGGCTACGGCCCGTGTTTTTAAAAAGCTAACCCGTCCTGGCAAGAAAGGGACGGCTGGCTGGCGAGCACGTGGGATTTGAATTCCGACCGCACGCACCACCCCCCGCTTCGTCTCCCCCTTCACCCCTCGCCTCCTTGCGCCGCGCGCACTCGGCGGGGCACTCACTCAGTCGCGCGCCGACCGCCGTAGCGGTAACGTGTGCTAATAAGAGCTTGTGTCAGTGTAATCGTAGAACCCGCCCTGACGTTGTGCAGTGACCGAGTGGGAACGTATACATGCTGTGATTTGTTTTGAGTGTGACGTCACTTGGTGCATCTTGTGAACGAAATAAAATTGTGTTTGAGTGCATTATGCGGTTGTCCGCCACGTTATGAATGGTCTGGATCGCTGCTTCTTCGATCAACGTAAGTTGTTTTGACGATTTGTATGAGATGAACCCCCCGTACGGAAAATGTTTAACTGCTAAAGTCGCAATGCGGTTTGGTGCTTTACTAGATTGTGGCTATGTGAGTTTGCGTTATTTCAACAGCACCCCTATGGGCAGATTACATTCTGTTAATTATTATGTATTTTTTGGTTACCAAAAATGTGTTCCTATTCAGGATTTTTTTTATGTTAAGATCGGCAGACAGGTTGACGGTCCACTCGATGGTAGCTCGCCTATGTATGACACAAGCAACGCCAAAGCTGCTCCAAGTGCGCTGCCGACTACAGTAGGATTTTAAGGATAAGTGATAGGGAATTATTTTATTTCTTGTTACAATAATTTATACTAAATTAATTTATATGTAACCAGAAATTTAAGTGAAATAAAAAGTTATCATTTTTTTAATATATTTTATGTCTACTAAATTTTACAAGAAAATTTAACGGAGTATCTTATACGGAACGTTTCAAAATATAAAAATTGGGTTTGTAAGTAACATTATAAAAAAATTAATAAAAACAAACTTAAATTTCATGATACTTGAGAGAAGTTGAAGAATGCTTTTAATTTAGTGGATTTATTTTTTAATTTACATTTCAAGAAAATATAAAAAAAATCTTGCTTTAAAAAATTTTAAGTAAATTTTAAAAGTTGTAAATATTTTTAATATATCGTTTTCAAGTATGAAACAATCATAAATTACGTCAACTCAAGTAACTTCAAACGTATAACTCTTAATTATCTTTAAAAAATGGACAAGAAGATGAATTTTGATAAAAAATAACCTCATGTTCACTAAGTGAGACAATTCTAAGAAATATCTGTAGGCGAGTTAAAGATCTTCAGAATCCAATAAAACACGAGGATGTTGACCTTATTGTGAGCCACATTAAGTGATGGACATTTGTATATAATTAACACAATTAGGGATAAACAACTTTAAATTTAACTTGCCTTGAAATTAATTTACTTTTAAATTCAAAGATTGCCATTCAATCGCGCTCCCACAATTTCTCCAATGACCTAGGTACTTTGATTTATTTAATATGTAATTTATTTATTTATTTTCTTTTTTTTTCTATATAAAACGCCAATTTCAATCTAAGTATAAATATTATCTTCTATACCTATTTATAGTACCTACATACTATTATAAAGGCACTGCCCGCTTTTGTCTGTTTCGTCTCTAATTTTTTTTAAACCACTCAATGGATTTTGATACGGTTTTCACTAATGGAAAGATCGTTAAACGAGGAAGGTTTATGTGTATAATTTGCAGAAAAAATATTGCATCCGAGCGAAGCCGGTCGCCGGTATCTTATAGGTATATTTTATGTTAGTAAAATGCTTTCAATTTTCATAAAATAAAGCGAAACTATTTCTCCTACAATTACTCAATATTTGTCAGCTGCAGATTTTGTATATGTATAGTATAGGTAGTTATTGCTGAAGAAAATTAAGTATTTGGCTAAGTATAAATTACAACTTATTTTTCATATAATTTTTTTGTTTTTTTCATATAATTTTTCTTACCCTAAGGTTGCCTAAGGTTACCTAACCCTAAGAAAGAAATCGATAAGGCCGCCTTTTGTACTATTGTTTCTTTCTTTTTTTTTATTCTTTTTTATGTTTATAGTAAAAATAATAATAATAATAACTTAATAAGTAAAGGATAGGAACTTACAAGAAAGAGTAACATTTGTACATGTTTAAGATAACAGCGACGCTAATGAGACGGCCGTGTAAACAGTTTATTTTATTTCTTAAAGATAAGTAGGGACCAACGACGCTGGGAATGAAGTGGTTAAATAAATTGATGACGATTATTACAATTAAGATCATCAAGGGGCCCTTGTTAGGAGTTAACTTTGAGGCTGACGCATGATTTTTAAAATTATTGAAGATTCCAGTTAAATAGTTATACCTAATATGTGGTGATTTATTTGCGGAATATTTAATTTATTAAGAAACCCTTTTTATTTACATTTTTTTTTTAATATAAAAGCCGGCAGGCATTTCACTCGATATTTAAAAAAGTTTGATTCGGGCAGATTTTAAATACAATTTTTTTTTTTTTCGAGAAAAAAAAAGTTAATTACTGCCCAACAAAAAGCTTTCGTGTCGCAATCATAAAAAAATTCAGTGACAGTTAACTACATTATTTTTTAAACTTATTAATTAATTAAGTTTGGTAACTAAAGTTTTACACAATATTTTAAGACAAACCTTCCAATTTTAAAACTGTGTAGTATATCTCCGAGAAGCTACAAAAATTACATACATTTGTATCGAGGGGAGTAAAGGGTGAGTAGCCTATGTCACACGCTGACATAGAAGTAGGAATAATATAATAGACAATATAATTGTCTATTATATTATCTATTATTTCTATTATATCTTATTATGTCTATTATATAATATAATTGTCTATTATATATAGGTATGTAACTTTCTTAGGTGAAAGAATTTTTAAAATCCGTTTAGTAATTTTTGAGTTTATTCATTACAAACATACTAAAATACCTACATACATACAAATCTTTTCTCTTTATAATATTACTTACTGTAGATTAGGTTGCGCTCATTTTGGTAATAATTGTGTTCAGTCTGACGTTAGTCCTTGTCTTAATAGGTACATAGGTAATACACAAATTTAATAAAGTTTCCTTAGCAAAAGATTTTAGATTATATTGGTATACGTTTAGTAAATAGCACTCAAACGCCTCGGCTAACTTCAATTCCGAATATCAAAATAAACAATATTTAACATTCTTCTGGAAACATAACAAAAACACCAAACATACTGCCGAGGTCCATAAATCATTTAAATGACCGAAAAATTGGTCCAAAAACGTTAGGCCTTAAAAAATGTGACCGACATCGATATCCAATAAGAGTCAAGAAATCACACCTTCGTGTTAAACAAATATAAATCACCAAATAGTGGATGGCAAATAATAGAAAAAAGGGAATATTTAAATAGTCGGTCCGAGGTTTGGGACCACCCGCGAGATCCGTCCAACGTCATCCGCAGCACGCACGACCCCATTATGCTATCAAAAGATACATTCCCGTTCATATATTCACCTTTTTTTCACCTAATTTACATCTTTACTATCCCATACTTTGTTTTGGTTGTGTTGTGACAGATTTTGTTCGAAACTAACGCTCACAATGGAAAATCGCATCGTCATCCATCCCTTTCTACACCATCATCCATAATAGGATTCATCTTTATCCTTGTATATTGTCCGCTACTAGTAAAACAGCGTTTTTTTTTTAAAACAAATTTATAATATGTTATTCAAAAATTTTGAATTTACTTATCTAGGCCTAGGACTGGTTATTGACGTGGGATAAATTTGATAATCATATAAATACACTTTCCGTTTTATAAATTAAAGCATAGCATAGACAATCGCAGAAAGCATAGTTACTCAGTTCATAGCAGCTAGCCTATAAATAACACTTAGTTATTTATATAACATTTCAGTATACTGAAATGTTTACTAAAATTTTTAGTAAATACAGGTTACTAAATATTGGTTTCACCAAAAAATAAAATCCAATCTCACCTCTGGGACTATTTAAAAGTATACTGCGATGTCATCTCATTCATTAAAAAGTTTACTACAATGCTACTGAACAGTATTTTTTTTTCCAAAGTTTTTTTTATCACCAGAAGCACCACCTACAAACAACTTAAAAGGCTCAAATTTAGTAATCAATATATTAAAGAAAATCAGTCGGACCTCTTGCGTTTTAAACCATATGAGACTATCCCCTTAATTCTGCATCTAATTAATTAAGTGCCCTAAGTAAATAAAGATATAAAAATATTCTGTATTGCATGTCTCTTACTGCAGCCAATTCTTTTCCATTTACACCAGCAGCTATGAGATTACGGAATATAAAGAACTGACAAGAGATCTCATAAGTCAGCCAAACTCCCAAGCAGCTCCATCTGTCAAATAATCATTATACGAGTAATAGCATTTTGTTCGTAGTTTTAAAATTATCTGGGCTTTGTAATATTAATAATAATAATAATGCTAAATACATATATAAATTGGGACCAAGCTATGATCTCAAGTTTAGATCATATGGCTTGCTCATAATTTATATATTGTATTCACGTTCAGGTTCAGGTATATATATAGATATTTAGTTTGTATACCGGAACGTGTATTATTCATTGTCTATTCTAGACAACCTATTAAGAATTTAAGACTTGGCTTTTCGTATTTCTTTTAGTGTTTAACAAAACTCTTAATTTTGTCAGTGATGATATTCTAAAATTATGTAGCGACCCGCTCTAGGCTTCACACGGGTGCATTTTTTCTGCAAATTATGTAACAAACTTTCCTTATTTATCGCTCTATCCATTAGTGAAAACCGTATCAAAATCCGTTGGAAGGTTTAGAAAGAGACAGAAGCGATTTTACTGTCCGAACCCGAAAATAATTCTGTCACTGTCAAAGTGACGCAATACTTCACGTCAATCAACGACGGTTAAATTATTTGGATATTGTTCACACAAGAATACTAAAATTGCGATTTATAAATGGGGAGGTGGGGGTAGGAGGGTGCAAAATACTTTGCGACCTATTTTCATACCTACCAAAGATACAAAAAAAATCCTAAAAATCAGTCAAGCCGTTTCGGAGGAGTTTTGTTAAAACACTGTGACACGAGAATTTTATATATTAGATAATGTATAGTTAAAGAAATAGATGAATCGAAGTTAAACTCTAGTCATATAAATAGGTACTTAGTCAATATCAGGGTGGTATGTTTAACTTTCTGTATGACTGCAACGGACCTGCACGGAATCTTAACTATTTCCCCTCAAAGTTTCCGGTTAATTTAACACGAAGCCGACACATGCATCCAAACGGCACTCAAAGACAACACGGAACTCCCACGTGTCTTGAACAAACAGAAACCTTCCCAGAAAACACAATGTCACCAGAAACAAAAACACATACCCAATAATAATTATGGTTCCCATTTATGACATATGCGCCCAACAATTCTTCGCATAATTACCAGTTCCGACCAGATATTACGTAGGCAATTTCGAATGCCGTAATACACGATAATTGCATGCCCCCTGTCATTCATTTGACACGGTATAGGACTTTTATTCAGTTCAATAAAAGAGGTACGCTTAGGTAAAATGATCAGAGATGTTGAGAGGTATAAAAAGGCAATACTTTCGCTCATTGTTTGATGCGTTAAGTAAGTGTGATCGTAAACTTTGAACAAATTGGTTTTAAAGGACCCCCGGTCGGGTTTACTGCTTATTTTTATAGAGCTTATTGCGAAACTCGGCTTGTATGTATTGTTGGTTGTAAATTTCCCGAACTGCCATAGTCGGGTTGCAGATCGAGCCTTTTTTGGATTGATTTCGATACATTATGCCGTATAGCAAACTCGCTTTCGCAAATTGTGCAAGTGATTTTGAGTGCCTACGCATTTTTTATGAACAACTTTTTCGACATGTCGAAGTTAATCACTGTTGAATATAAAATTGCAGATGCAAGTATCGTTAGCTTAACGAGCGACGTTGTTTTGTGCTTCATAAATTTTAAATTTAAACCAGTATTAATTATGATCATTTTAATTACAGAATACCTTAATTGTAATCTTACGTAATTATTTGGAAGATTTCCATGAGTAATCTTCTATAACTGCATCTGCTGTTTAATTAAACTAGAAACGAAATCAGATTTTCATTGCTTTGGCATTTTTTTGTATAAATGTTGGCAGACAAGCTAACGGTCTACTTGATAGGAGGCGGATAATATTAACACTGTGATTAACACTGTTGATACATATTAACACGAGGAACTCTTCTACTAGCTTTTGGCAGTGACTCCCTTTTCTTGGGTGTTAAAACGTTTATTCAATTTTTATTACTTATACATTTTTGTCAAGCGTTATTTTTTAGATGATCCCTCGGGAACAGTACTATTTTTTAGATTAATGGTAACCTACCTATCTCCTTTATCTGTATCCCTGACAACGTGTATTCAAATTTCATGATGATCGCTTGAATCGCGTAACAAACTCACTTTCGAATTTACAATATTAGTTCGTATTGGGAAGGAACAGGGAAATTGACTGGCATTCCTTGTTAACTCACCAAAAACAACAGCATATGCTGGTATTTCACTGTGGTATTTTGTGAGGAGGTGATCTGACAGAATTTTATAGAATTACGTCAATCCTTCTCAACATCAAACTGTATATCGCCACTAATAATTCCATAAGCAACTAATTAGATAGTGAGCCGTGTAGCCGTAATTATAAGGCGGATCGACCTATATTATTGCCAAATACTGTGTGAAATGAAATAGTTACCATCTGTGAGATTACGGAGAAATTGGGTTACGCATCAATCACTTCTCTGATAACTATTATATTAATACGTGTGGGAGAAACAATGGTGGCCCGTGTAACTTTGAGTGTGTGACCTATTAATAATTCCATTACATACTTCCATCGCTGTTAAAGTTTAACTGAGGTGGAAATTATTCATTGCTATTCGCGATATGCACGTGGATTTTGGTTGAAATTATTTCAGTAAATATATTGTACTAGTTGGTGCTTGCGGCTTCGCTCGCGTTGAAAAATAAAAAATAACGCTTGACTGAATGAGCAATGTAACGCGTAACATCTTTCTTTATTGCAGTTATGGCTTTTCCAGGCGTTAGATGATCCCTCGGGAACAGTACTTATTTTCCGGATGAAAGATACCCTATGTCTTTTCCTGCATACCTGACAACGTGTATGCAAAATTTCATGATGATAGGTTCAGCGGTTTAGGCGTGAAAAGGTAACAGACAGACATACAGAGTTACTTTCACATTTATAATTCACACGCAGTCTCAAATTGGGCAGCCCTTTTTGGCGGCAATGACCATCCCCTCGCAGAAGACCACAGTGAAATAATAGCATGTGTGTTGAATTATTTCGGTGAACCCATATCCCTTATTCCACTAAGTTCAGCAGCGCACTTGTAGTCACCAATCATAAGTACACCATCAGCCTGCCTGCCGACTTTTGATTGTCCTCTGAATTCAATTATTGAATACAATTATTGAATACAACGTTATTACCATGGATTTTTTTAAATGTAGAAACAGACAGGCTGACGGTCCACTTGATGGTATTGTGTCTACAGGTGCTACAAGTGTGTTGACGGCCATAGTAGGATTATAAAGTATTAGGAACCAATGTTAAATTAACAATAATCTAATTAGCAAGTAAGTTTGTCACACAAAAACATTTCTAAACAGTGATTTTCTAAGAAAAAATGTACCTGTATTTTACCTGTAAATATGAATCTCAGCTACAGTATACTGTAATACTGACTCCAAATTTCATGTACAAATAGTATTAAAAACCCCAGCTTAAAATTTTACGTACCTTTTAATTCATTTTCCAATATTATGTGAAGGCAATTGAAAAATGAATTTTAACATCGGCTTATGACACCCTTTTTTAACTTAATTAATTACAAGACAGAAATACCTGGCGCCGAGTCAGTCGTGCTCTGAACTGTATATTTGCTTCGACCTTCTGAGGTAGAGGTTTATTAAAAATTTATCGACAGCACGTGTTTTCACGGTTTTTAATGATGGTGGGACAGTCTGTCGATATTTCGGTGAACAACGACATAATTGTAAAGGCACCTGCTTTATTCACATTGTTTCAAAATAATTTTTATAAGTCTGAAAAAAAATTATGTTATTATTAGTCGAGTTAATTGCTCAAATGACAAGTTGACTTAGTAAAGTATTATTAAGGCAGGCAGCAGGCTGACGTCCACTTGACGGTATGGCTTCCGTTGCCAATTAACACAAGTAACGCTGTAGCCAACCTTAGTGGGATAAAAGATAAGGGGTTAGTAGCAATGGCTTATGGGATTTAATTTATTTGGTTTAACGAGAAAGGCGCGTTCGTATTCTCTACTAGAACAAAACTATTATACAAGTAATAAAGTCAAATGTATGAGGTTCGTGTATGAAATAAATATCTATGTTATGTTTTTTTTATGTTAAGATCGGCAGACAGGCTGAAAAGGAAGGAGGAAAGATTTTCAATGTAATTTTTAAAGTGAGGAAGTTTATTTTAATATTTTCCAACAAATAGGGGATAGGGAAGTGGGATCTGGCATCCCTCACTTACTGACCGAAACACAACAGCACACGTGCTATTATTTCACTGTGGTCTTCCGTAAGGAGGTGTTACTGATATGACTGCGAAACGCAGTATGCCATGCTATCAATTTGTTTCCCAGTATCTAACAATCACGAATTTGTACGAATGGCATTGGTATAAATGACACACCAATTTGTTCCGTTCTGTATGTATATAGAACAGATGTTTCAATGAATACATGAATTCTGTATAAGCTGTGCGGTACTATTTTTCAATTTTCCGGGACAATAGACCTGGTGAATGGATAATGCGTCTCATTATCATATTCAAGCAGCTTATGCTTTTAGTGAACGAGTATTGATTGATGGTCTCCGATGATATTGATATCATTGACGTCTTAAAGTTATTTTAAATTAATATTTAAATATATAAAGCCTGGCGTCTTTGTGAACACATTATGCACTAAGTCAGAGGACATTAACAGAACTACAAGTATCTTTATGTCATAGCTTAATTTTTAATATTATTACAATAGATTTTTTTCCTTTTTATTGTTTTTGCGGCGATCATGTTCTACAATCCAAATTAATAACATTAATAACAATAACAATAGTCGATAACAATAAAATAAAAAAACTAAAGTATTTATGAGTGCAATCTATGCCGCCCTTAGTGTTCACAATTGTTTTTGCTCCTTCAAAAGATTTAATTTAACCCTTTCACGAAAAACCTTCTTTCTTTCTTTCCTTCTTTCTTTCTTTAGTAATGACTTAGTTCCGAGTTCGGTTCCGAGCAAGGCTAACTTTGGAATAATAATAGTAATAATTTATTTGCTGAATATAGGTAATTACAATGGTTTTACAATGAATAAGGCTCGCTACATTCTACCCTTTGGGGTGTGCAAATATTTTAAAAATATTATAATCTACCAATACTGAATTAATGACTAGGCATTATCAACGAAGTTATCAGACATATAATCTTTCTGGAAGTGAACTTTTCATAGTAGGTTCTAGTCTGGATCTGGTTAGTAGTGGCAGAGCACTTCTTAATCCCTTATCCTAATCCTACTACGATCGGCAGCGGACTTGCAGCACCTGTGGTGTTGCTTGTGTTATAGGAAAAGAAAACACATAATCAACGCCTATATTTTTCACATTGACAACTTAATTGTCATTCCCAAAGTTACCTTTATAAATTCATAGCAAATTAAACCAATGTCAGAAATAGTTACAACCTTAATCAACTATGATAATACCTATTATTATAATAACACAATATTAAATTAAAAATATACCTAATTTAAATTTTTTCATAATTATAATTTTTTTGTTCTAATGATTAACTTTATAAACCGTACTATTTTTTAGAACTCACGGTTAACTGCGTATAGGAGCGCTTCGCACTTCGCGCTCTATCTAAAAAATGGTTAAAAGTATAAAAAATGGTTTGAAATAAAATTTGTAGAGAATTTTATGCCCTTCAACTTTCATAATAAATACAAATATCATTTAATGCATTGAAAGCAAGATATTTACAAAAAACCGATTTTCGTGACATTTGGCCTTTAATACTTTAAGAATACAGGAATTTTGAGGCAACTTATACCAATACAAGATTATACAAATTTATAGCTTATTATCTCTCATTCCAAGGTGAAACTCCTATAATGACTGGAGTTTAATAGTAGGTAGGTACCATAAGCTCCAATAAATAGACAATTTTTATTAATTTATAAATTGTTTTTCTGAAATACAAAAGAAAACGTTCTTTATTGAAACCATTCTCAACAATAAATTAATGTAAAGTTATTGTGTGAATAATAACTAAATCCAAAAATTATCAAAGTAGTTAATTTTTTTTATAAAATAAGTATCAACTTTCCTCAATCATTGTCGGTTAAAAATAACCATTGAAAATTTTTTTCTGTTACCAACGATAAATTAAAACGTCGATATTCTCAAATTTCTCGCGCAATCGTATCACAATTCAATTCCCACAAAAAGCGGCCAATGTAACGCATCAAAACTCTATAAAAGGTAGCCGTAAACAGTTTTTTTTCCTCTGACTATAACTACTTACGGAATAACATCTTCAGTTTCGAACAAAACGGCTCCTTTGACGATTATTCTCGGATATAAAAGTGGAATTGGGTTGCGGGAACAAAAAAGCGACACAAAACGTAATGAATGGGAGTCTCACATTGGTCACGCGTGCGTTCACTGACGCCTGCATCACACCGCTGCGCTGCACTGTCGAGGAGTCTGGCGCCATCTCTTGCACAATAACGGAACTATTTATTCGCCTCGTGTAGTTATTGTTATTTTATATCTTAACTAATATTATAAAAACGAAAGTGAGTTTGTTTGTTACGTTTTCACGGCCAGTACTATTCTAGCAAATAGACCTGATATCGTGTTGATGGACCGGGAGCAGTCGCGGGTGTTTTTGGTGGTGTCGCTATCCCGCATAACGATGGTCTCGTGAAGGCTGAAACCGGGAAGAGGAGGAAGTACCTCGACTTGGCCCACGAGATCGTCGACACGTGGGCTGTGGCATCCGCTGAAATCATCCCAGTTGTTCTGTCCGTGAATGGTTGCCTCAGGGACAACCTGAGGCGGTTGGGATTCCGTGGCGGTTCCCTCCCGGGCCAGATGCAGAGCGGTGCTGCTCGATACGGCCAGAATAGTACGTCGGTTTCTGGCCTTGTCGCCCTGAACCCCGACCGACTGTGCTTCTGTCGCGGGTTACACCGACAGAAGCGCAGAAGCGAGTCAAAATTTCTAAATAATAAAAATTCATTTGCGATGACCCTTAACTGCTCAACCTCATGAAATATTAGGGAATTTAGGGAAATTTTCAGGGATACAGAAAAGCATTGTGCTTTTCATCTAGAAAAAGCACTGTTCCCGAGGAGGGATCGTATAAAAATAAAAATAATAAAAATTCAACGCCTGCCAAAAATATATGAGCAATAAAGATCGAATAAATGAATATTAACTCATAACAAAAAGGGACGCGGATTAAGTCGGGGGCAAATGGTAAATATAGTAATAATAGTTACATAACAAATTATTATTGAACGCATTTTTATATGACCAGAGCCCCTTTTCTTTTCCAATCCCTTATCCTTAATCCTACTGTAGTCGGCAGCGCGCTTGCAGCAGCTGTGGCGTTGCTTGTATTGTAATCGCCGGTAGCCACCTACCATCAGGTGGACCGTCAGTTAAAAATTGTTTAATCGATTACCTACTTGCCTTCCTGTCAATCTAATCTACTTAATCTTAATCTAATCTATCTAATACTTCATATTAAAATTATAAAAGAGAAAAGATTTGTATGTATGTATGTTTGTACTACGTATGCGTGATATTCGGTATAGCGCGTAACTCTTTTGTTTGTAAACCGATAGGAATGAAACAAAAGTAAATGTTACGGGAAGCTTGCTACAATACAGCAGTCAAAATCGCGTTCAAATCCGTTAAGCCGTTTCAGAGATTATGCACAAACGCACAGACAAACAAACAAACCAACAAACATAAAAATTCTAAAAAATATTTTTTTACCTCGGTAACTATGCACAACGTGTACAAATTGTATTTTTGAAAAAAAAAAATCTACAGAAATGGCTAGGTGTGTAAGTATCAATCAATTGACAATTTTGTAACCGTATGAAGATCTAAGCTAAAATTAGGTACACAACATGACATTAAAATTACACAATCATCTCGCATCGGATTGCGTTTGTACACAAACACTACGACATCGAGAAATGAGCTAAAAAAGAAATCGTTCGCATATTTCGGTGGGTACATTAAAAAGCGTAAACATCTGGCATCGGAGCTTCTTTTAAAATTGACGTCAAATATTGACATTGTATATTTTGAAAATTGCCGTCAATATATCGGATTGCTTATACACTAGAAAGAATAAAATCTTCGCGCGCCGAGCATTTTTCTTAAAAAAGGTAGGTACTTACTATATAAATAACACGTAACCAAATTTAAATTTTACTATGTTGAAATACCTATTTAAAACATATTTGAATTAGTATCAATCTACAATTCTAGAAACTATCAATTATATAGATGATATAATTTTAATACAGTTAAATGTATTTTATAGTATAATTTTAATAATAAAAGATGCGTAAAGTATGATTTGATTTGTACATTAAATGAATTTTTTTTTGAGTTTATCTCCGCAAGAATGGATTTTCAAATAAGGCCTGGAAATTTTATGAGTAAAATTAATACTAGCGTTAACTAAAAAGCGTTACATTATCTGTCACCGTCACTTTGAAATCTGTGCTACAGCTGACGCACGTATTTTACTATTTACTGTACCGATGCGAGCGGCAAGTTGCATTTTTTGGTTTTGATTTTAAAGCTTTATTTTACTTCAGGCAACACCAGAGGGTTTCTCTGGGCTTGTGTGGAGTCATAAAGTAAGACGACGGGACTTGCTTGATGCAGATGCAGGCTTATTACTTACTTGCTGAGCCAGCAATTTCGTACGCGTGGTATTCGGTATTAAAGCGCGTAACTTTTTTGTTTGTAAACCGATTGGAATGAAACAAAAATAAATGTTACGGGATGCTCGCTACAATTCAGTGAAAACCGCATTGAAATCGGTTAAGCCGTTTCTGATATTAGCGTACACAACACAGACAAACAATAAAATAATTCTAAAAATAATTTTTTGACTTCGGCAACATGAGTAAAACGTGTATAAATTGTTTTTAAAAAAATATTTAATATAAAGACATGGCTCGTTTACGATTTTATAATATGTGTATAGATTACTTACTTATATATATTTTCTGCTTTTTATAATAATAATAATAATAATAATAATAATAATAATAATTTATTACCAGCTTATATTATAATATATTCATTATAAATACACAATAGGCCTCTGAATTATTTAGATAGACGTTTAATTTCCTTAGCATTAATTCTCTTAATGAATTCAGAGAAATAAATTATAATTATCAAACGGTATTTTGATCTGTTAATTTCCTTCCATCTCTTACAATATTAATCCACGAAAGGGTAAACATGGACAATCGTACATGTATATATATACATAGTTTAACTTCTATATTTGAAATTATAAAAGCTTGTAAACTGTAAATATAGTAAAAGTTCTCAATAGCCGGATCCACACCAGACGATCCAAAATGGATCGCCAATTCCTGCGATCCGCGATCCGAGAGCATGTGGCATGGATCGCGTCGCACCGACACGCTCCAACCGATCCACACTGATCCGCCTAAGTACAGTCCGTCGTTGCTGCACGTGCAGCAACGACGGTCGAATTGCTGTGGCAGCAACAACTTACATTCTTCTTAAATATTTACGAAATAAATCCCATAAGCATTTATGTTCCATGTAAAGAGATATTAGACGACGACTTTCAAAATTTTCCATAATGTGTGATCGCGCGCTCCACACACAAACGTCTACACCGAGCGCGCCGAGAGACTGCTGAGGCGCCTGTGTGCTAGTAACAAAAACCAAACCGACAAGTGACGGATCGCTCGCGGCAAGGAACGCGCGCTCCTGCCGCGCAGTTTGGATCGCGCGAGGCAAGTCCACATCAAACGCTCCTATGGAGCGCGCTCCTGCCGCCCGCGATCGGAGCGCATTGGATCGTCCGGTGTAGACCCGGCTATTGAGTACATACTATAATAAACGAATAGATGACGATTTCAGAAATGTCCGTGAATGTGCGTCTAAATTAAATAACACATAGAACTTTCTTGTATATCACGTCCTCCACATTATTGTTGTATAACAGTGCAATATAACAATGTTATATAACATGCCTTACATTTGTCTCTGTCGCATAAGTGGTACACGCAGACGACTTAACTCACGTGCAAATGTTATACAACTTTGTTTTAATAACATATATGTAGGTACCGTCCACACATATAAAACATAAAATATGTATTCCTAAATACGGCATCCCCTCCGGTCTTTGTAGCTGGATTTCAGATTTCCTGAATGAACGGTCAATTCGAGTAGTCATTGATGGCTGCTCCTCGGACCTCATGGCAATTGATGCCGGTGTTCCTCAGGGATCTGTTCTCTCTGCGACTCTTTTCCTGCTTCATATTAATGACTTACTTCTTCCAGGAGTAGTTGCATACGCAGATGACAGTACGGTCACGGAGTCCGGAGTATATTTGTCCGGCGCGGGGGCCGGTCGCGATGAGATTCGTTCTGAGAGGGAGGCAATGGTTGAGCGAATTGACTCAACCTTAAATCTTGTATCCCAATGGGGAGACAGGAATCTGGTTGATTTTAACGCCACCAAAACGCAGGCGTGTTTGTTCTCTGCAAAAAGGAGCCCTTTCGACTTGGCTCCAACTTTCCGAGGTGCATCCGTACCTGTGCCCAATGATCTTGAGCTTCTTGGCATGAGGTTGTGCTCAAATCTCAACTTCGGTTCTTCTATCGAGTCCAAGGCCCAAACAGCGGCCAAAAAGTTGGGCATCCTAAATAGAGTGAAGCGATACTTTACATCTGGACAGCTCCTCTCTTTATACAAGGCACAAGTCCGATCCTGCATGGAGTATTGCTGTCACCTTTGGGATGGCTCAGCAAAATACCAACTTGCTGCACTCGACTCGGTGGATCGCAGAGCTAGGAGGCTCATTGGCGATGATACACTAACAAGAACTAAGCTGCAGAGCCTGGCACATAGACGCAAAGTTGCCTGTCTGTGTGTATTCTATAAGATGTACTTTGGAGAATGTGCTCGAGAGCTGCATGAGATCATACCGCCTTCCCCTTTCTTCTATCGGACATGCAGACGTACGGCTGGTTACCATCCTCACCTTGTCGATATCCCTCTAATTCGGACCAAGCGCTTTAAAACATCTTTTGTGATGCGCACTGCTAAGGATTGGAACTCCCTGCCGGCGTCTGTATTTCCGAGCTCATATAACCCAAATCTTTTCAAGGTTCGAGTGAATAGGCATCTTCTGGGTGAGCTCGCTCCATCTTCGGCCTCATCCTTCCTACATGGATAGATGCTGGTCAAGAGCAAACCCATCTATAATAATAATAAATATGGTCGGGACCCACCTTTAAAACGGATTGAGATGATGGTCGTTTAGAGGCTGCGTTAAAATCAGTTTATATTCCTAATATTTACTAGTAAAACTACTAGAACTAAAGTATGTATAGATGTATGTATAACCTATTATTGAGTGTCTCAAAAACTACTTTAAATTGTCCGCAAATGCTAGACATAATTTTATTATATTGCTGTAATTGATTTCAGCCTAAAATTATTAAGAGATATACTAATATTATCAAGAGAAATATTTTTATGTATGTACTTACTGTATGTATTGTATGTTTGTAATGAATAAACTCAAAACCTACTGAACCGATTTTCAAAATTCTTTCACCTCTAGAAAGCTACACTATCAGCGTGTAACATAGGCTACTCACCCTCCCCCCATATACCTCTCTTAAACCCCCCTCCATACAAAATTGCCGTTTTCCACGAATAATATTAGTAATCATTAGTAAATCACTCACCCTCACACACATACAATCACCCATATACCTATGTTTATATATATAAATTGTACTTTTAAATTGTAATTTGTCAGACCTAGTAATAGGCTTTGTAAAAATTTAATTTTCTTTAAAATGTATTTGTAATTTTTTGTATCCTGTTAGGTTTGCTATTCAATAAATAAATAAATAAATAAATATTACTGACTAGTGCAATAGTAATTACTACATATATATTATACTATATATGGGCATTTCTCCACTAAATGGAAAATCGTTGTCCCAAGCTAATTTTATGTAATAAATCTTAATATTTCTCAGTTTTTTGTATAAATAACGACGTAGAATTAGGTATTCTTGGCACGCCACAGCTTATTTAGTAATTTAGTAACTTAATATTTGAATAAATGAACCTCAAACACCTCAAAACACAGTCCCCTGGTATGTCCCTTTTCCAGAATTACAAATCTTTTTACCAATATTTATTTTTTTGCCGTTGATAACTGAATAAAAAATATCCAAACACATAAAAGAAACAATAAGTATTTTTATACGTCATAATTATATTTTTACAATAGAAATTTAATAAAAATATCAATGTGCGAATGCTGTCCTCAAATTATTAAAACAGTCCCCTGTTAAAATTTGAAAACAGCGCTGAATTCAAATTTTGGTTTAGCGCGAAACATTTAGATCGTGCAAAGGAACGCAATGGGTGTAAAATTCATTCGGTTGTGGAGCTAAACGGGCAGCCGCCATTTTTTGAGTGCTACGACTGCGTCTGCTGGTGAATAACGCGTCTCGGCCGTTAGGGGAAACAGTCCACTGGTAAGCCTTTTTTTTTACTATTTTGAGAGTTTTAATATCGACAATTTGTTAAAAATATTTGATTTACTAGTATATAGCCACATCTGTTTTGTTAATCTGATATGTTTAAACGATTTTGTTTTATTAAGTATTTATGTCAAAATGACAGTCCCCTGACCAACAGTCCCCTGTCATTTCATAGCGCAGGGGACTGTTAATACCACAGGGGAGGGCTGTTTGCTTAGGTTTTGTCAAGTCTGACATGCCAGACTGCGCATCTATGACCATTAACAGTATCGTCTCTTTTGTAGGTATTATCACAAAATGTCCACCGAAAAAGAAGCTACTCAAAACAAGAGAAGAAATACCAACGATTTAAAAATGATTATAAAAAAAGAAGCAATGAAAGAAAAAAAGCCGGAAATACCAAAAGAAAAAGGGACAAGAAAGTTAGTTAAAGATATGAGTCGTCGTGAGCATAAGGCTATAAAAAAGGCACTGTTCTAAGTATAGTACAAAGATAAAAGTCATGAAAGACATAACAAATACTTTTTGTAAGGGAAAATACACTTGATTCAGAGGATCCCGCGGAAGAACGTCCGGCACCATTAAGATCATCAGAAAGTGCATTAGTTAGCAAGAAAGAAAAAGGCTAAAAAGAAACGCAAAAATATACTGAAAGAAAAAGACCTTAAGATTAAGGAATACAAACAGAAAATGGAAAAGTATAAAAAAAGGTTACAGTGGTTGGAAAAAAGTTAATAATAATAGTAAAAATGATGAGACACCATATATTGGCTTCAAGGAATGTGGAGGTTCATCCATATGTGTGTGGAGTTTCCAAATATACAAAAGTTTTCCTGGAACTTTTCAGAGAGTGGCCATAGCAAGAGTGAAGCAGATGATGGCGCTGTGCAAAAGAACTGCAAACGCCATTGTTGCTACAGGAGGTGACATTGAGAATTTGGAATCTTTTATTGATTCTGTGCAACAAAGATGTCCTGCAATTACAATGTTTACGATTGACGATGCAATTAATAATATGACAAACGATATTTAGAAAGACGCCAAGAATTTTAAAAGTTTCAATGGTATCCTCAATATACATCAGATTAAGTGTATCACGATGCCCTTTCGAATTACCGCAAGTGCTGAGAAGCTTATAACGAAAAGTTTAAGCTGCTCTTGTGAAGAAGAGTGTCATCATTTTAATCTAGAGGTTATGAACTACCAAGTTATTGGATATATTATTACCAAATATTGGAGAAGTTACCAAATCCAGATCTAAGTACCGGTCTTTGAGTAATAACATAAAGATTTTTTCCTGAAGTGCAATGCAATTTTTGTAAGGTGTTGTACAAATTAATGTAAATTACTTTAGTTACTTCAAAAGTACTAATGTTTCAAAGTATTATGTCACCTAAAATATCGGTTGCGATAATTAATTAGCAGTAGTAATATTTCCTTGTTTATATTTTTATTTTTTATTTATTATTATAAAGACTGACTTTAAGTGTCTTACATTTAGAGTCTTAAAAATACTGTTAAACTAAGAAGTTGATTTTGTTAAGTTAACACAAATGTTTTAAGCCTTAAGAAAAATCACTATAATAAGTAAAATCTGTTTTAATACTGTTGTTTTATTCCAAAAAAATACATATTTTGAGAATGACAAAGAAAAATAAAGAATTTGATTACTTTAATAAATAAAAATACTTGTTTTTGTCCATAAAAACATTCCCCTGGATGGTTACAACAGTCCCCTGTCACGGTTTTGCATAAAATCGTCCATAACTCAAAAACCAAGAGGAAAATGTGTGGGCTTTTTTAAGATATATATTTAATTTACTATTACCCTTCATTTTATTAACAAACATTCTCAACATTTAATAAAATTTGCTTAGGACAGTCTTGTATGGACGATTTTCCAATTAGCAGAGAATCACCCATATACTACTTATATATGTAGATAAGTAAGTACCTATCTATATGTCCAATTAATGAAGGACTCTCGGGGACCTACCAATCGAACATTAGTCACATTGGTCTTCTGCGTTAGGGGACAAGGTGGCTCATTTGTAAATAGACGTGTTACATATAGGGTAAAGCAGGGCGTTGGTAATCTCCGTGACACTGGAGATTAGCCGAAGCAACGCCTGCGCTGTCAATCAATGTCATTGTTACCCGATGTTAAGGCACTTTCTCACAGTCCAGTGAGAAAGTTATTGATATACATATAATTGTTAACAAAATATACTCTCGACGTCAAAAAAATCGCACCTTTAAAAAAACTACTTCAAACACCTTCAAAACTTATTTAGTGTCAATTATGGGGGTAATTTTGGGTATCGTTTGAAAGGTAATAAAAAAGATAAGCTAAAAACAATTTAAGTTTAACATTTTGTTAATTGTACCAACAGAAAAAAAATTAAGTTTACAAAACAATAAAAAATCCTTAATTAAGCCTTAATAAAAAACACATTAATTACAATATTTTATACAAAAAAAAGCTTAAAAAGAACCTAAAACCTAGTGTTACTCCCCCTTGCCCCAATGACGGCTTCCATGCGCTCTCTCATGGACCTAACCAATTTGAGGAGCTCTTCTTGGGGGATTCTGGCCCATTCTTCAAGAACGGCCTCCTCAAGCTCCTGTAGAGTCGTGGGGGCGGGATCACGAGCCCGAACCCTATCGGGTTCAGGTCTGGACTTCTCGCCGGCCACTGCATGACAGGGATCCTGACGTCTCGAAGATAGTCACGCACAATAACTGCGGTGTGAGCGCGAGCATTATAGTGCATTAATGTGAACCCCTCGCCGATAAAACCGGCATAGGGGACCACATGCTCTTCCAGGATCTCTGTGACGTACCGGTGAGCAGTCAGCGACCCTTGTCCACGAGCACCTCCGGTCCGGGAGACGCAAACAAGGTCGGTTTTGCCGTCGGCCGACATGCCGCCCCAGAACATACAGGAACCGCCCCCAAACTCTACCGTCTCCTGGATGCAGGCTTGGGTAAACCGTTCTCCACGTCTTCTGTAGACTCTTCTGCGTCTGTCGTTGCAGTAAAGACATATACGTGTCTCATCTGAGAAGAGAACAGCTCTCTAATTAATTTGCAGAAAATTAAAAAAAATAATTAAAAAGAGTATCTTTTAGTATTTATCCTTTATTCTTCGTTTTCACTTGTGATTGAGTAACTAACATACAGGTTAAATCCCCAGACAACTTCACAACATCAAAATATAATATAACCTGCTTCACAAACTTTCACATGTTATGTGATTTCCCTTTAATCACAAAGAAACTACATACATATAGCAAAAAATATATTTTTTTTATTACCATAAGTATGATACGCTTATTTAACAAGGAAAATCTCTTTAACATTGCACAACCCATGTCACAAAAGCCCAGAAAAAATTCAGAGATACAAATCTTTCAAGTTAATAATTACATTACATGTAATCCTTGCCTTTTAAGTGAAGAAATGATGTAAGGATTGAAAGTCGATAAGCCTCGAGAGCGGTGACCAAAAAAAAAACGACATCCATACTTGTCGACAGATACAAATGCACTATACGTCTTAAAACTTTCGTCATTTACTTTGGTAAAGCTATTGAACGTTTAACCGTGTAAGTCAAATAAATAGAGTTCGCATTCCGTCAGGGTTGGATTGGGTTCTAAATCTTACCTATTGTCGCTTGAAGCATTGATCAAGACTAATGACTTCGAGAGCCAAGTTGAATATTTTAAAGCTGTTCTAAGCCGAAAATATCTAACCCTACTTCTAACACATTTTTCTTTATGCTGTTTTAAGAACTGATTAGCCACGCAGAAAGCTCCAATCTCTCTTAAAGAAATTGATAGGTATTGTAATTCGAAGTTAATGTTGATATCAAAATTTTAAATCATTTCAAAATGACAAAATAACTTCAGAACGAGTTATATTTTAGCTGTTTCTTAACTCACCTTTAGTTCCTATCCGTAACGGAGCAAGCAAAATGCTTATTTCATTAATAAAAAATATGTATTTTGCGAAATCTTTAAATCTGACATACTATTTTATTTCTTTACAATATTAAATCAACAGTTATTTTTGATAAAAACTTTAATGTGTCCAATAATTTAAGCATTTGGATTCCGGCGCACTCTTAAAAAGCCTTTATGTTTTCTAAAATATTTTCCTAAATCAAATTTTATAATTGTAACTTTTCGTTATTAAGTAGCCATTCAGTAAGGAAAGTATTGACTTTGAAAAAGTCGACTGTCGTCCAGTAGCGATTATTTTTAAATTGGTATGGTCAAAGAAAAAAATACTGTCTTTTTTCAGGCTTTTTTATGTTAAGATCGGCAGACAGGCTGACGGTCCACTTAATGTTAGGTGGCTATCCTCGCCTATAACACAAAAAAACGCCAAAGCTGCTGTAAGTGCGCTGCCGACTACAGTAAGATTAAGGGATTAGGAGGGAGATAGGAAAATGGGCTCTGGCATCCCTTACTCACTTACCGGGTCACAATAGCACACGTGCTGTTATTTCACGGTGGTCTTCTGTAAAGGGGTGTTTACAGCAGCCAGACGGGCTACCTAAATGATGGCGAAACGCAGTGTGCCCTGCCCCTACTAAAATCAAGCTTTATTCTTTTTAAAAAACTAAATTTAAATCAAACATAAGATCACATACAATTATGGCATACTTACGTATAATGGTAATTATATAGATTGCAATATCAGTAATCTAAATATTAAATCATTTACCAGAATATATTTCAACTCACTAGAAGGAACTTTAATTAAAAGAAGGATTGTTTCGTGTGTAAATGTTTCTATAGTTTGGATGAAAAATTCAATAATTATTGTAACTTCTGTACATAGTTAACAAAAGGTTTATCCATCTAGTATCTATCCCATGTTCCACCAACGCTTATCAAAGGTTGCGTTAGAGATCACTTTCAGAGTTAGTTATTGTTAAATTAAAAGTGTATACAAACTTGATGGCAATGCTTCGTCATTATAACCGAATTAAGCTCCCGTAATGAGCTGATGTCGCGAATGTGCCACAAAATTTTGGTTACAAAAGCTCAATAGGCTTATAAGAGTGTCACACTGTCTTTCAGGTTGTATGAAAGCTCGGGCGCTTTATAAATTACATATTGTTTTTGCACTAATCATCTTAAGATTTATAATTGTACAATATTTACCATTCTTCAGGTTTTGCTTGTGACAATTGTATGGGATTTTATAGAAAACTAGTTGCTCAAAATTTAAATTCACCAATAAATAATTTTGAATCACCATCGTGCCCCGCGTTTTTTTATCAAGTGCCTGTTAAAAAAAATCAACAATTTCTGACCGATGTTTTGCTCCTCAAATGGTCCAAGATACATAACATAACATTTGTACTATTGCTAACAACAGTTCCTTTCCTTTTTTTTATTCTTTTTTATATCTTTATAGTACAAATAAAGAGTGTGGTAATAATAATAATAACTTATTTTCTAAAGGACAAAATGTGGGTAATCGAGTAGTGTTCCTATGTACTGGAGGGGGGGGGGGGGGGGGGGGTAAGTTGGGTAGATGACCAACTTTAAGCTGTCAGGTGAGAAAAATAAGTAAAAATAGCATTAACTGCACTTATTTTCGTAGTAATATATTAATGTGAACGAAACAAGGCAAATCGACTATTTATGCCTTGTTTTGACGATATCTACCTTTAAATTCGTGTTTTGATCAAAGGTAGAACGTAAATTATTGTTCAATAAATTTTTAAAGAAAATCAATCTTCATTAAATTGCGCCTCGTTAAAAAAGAAAGATTGGTATTTCATTTTATGAAAAAATAAAACACAGACTTAGGAGAGCTCGGTTCAGCAGATTAATAAAAAGGTCAAGAGCTTGCTTATATAATAACTGCGACATTGCATCAACCTCTGCAGCATTTAAAGCAGCCTCTTATCGCAGAAAACGTACGAGTGCTGGTCGCACGGTTTTTGCGACAAAAAACCGCGACGGCTCCTCGGGCAGTTTATCATAACAGGTGACATATCACCCAGTGCCGTATGTACGACACTCGTGGCCACAAACGACCATGTCCTGTCCAGTTCCCGAATATTCCGCGAAATTCACTCGGGAAATTTTTAGTTGGACAGATAACGTTGCACAACTGTCCGTGTTAAAACCACGCCTCGAGGTATCCACTGAAAAATGGACACTGGCTTAATGTTTAATATTGCATTTTTACCCATATTGGCGAAACATTCCAATTTGTTTTTTCTTATTAGTAATATCATAGATAAAATACTACTTAACCAGTATAGATGGTCACTCACGTACATTGAATCTGTACCCTATCAAATTTCGCTTATATCTAGATGCCGCCTGTGTAGTTTGTCGCTTATTTGTTGTCATTAAAAATTCGCTAGAGTCGCTGCAGTCGACCATTCAGTCAATTCTCATGCACAAGAGATGGCACTACTAAAATTTATTTAAAATATAGGTAAAAAGGAAGTGGGCACGAACAGCGATAAAAAAGGGCCGTCTTGTCAATCGATAAAATATTATGTTTTGTGTTATTTGTATTCATAATCTTTACATACTTAGATATAATTTTGCTTAGGTACCTACGTATGTTTGTGTTCAGAAAGCTGAAAAACTGGGCTATGGATTAACTTAATTTTTTTACACAGCGATGCATTTTATCACAAGAGTGTTTATATATCATCGATGTTATACATACTTTCTATTCCGAAGTTTCAGCGGAAACGAAAATAAAAATGAGCTTACGGCAAAGCGTGGCCAGGTTCAGTTAGTTATAACATAGATAAAATTAACCAGTTTTTGTCGATTGTGTTACGAAGAAAAAAATGAAAATTCACACATTTTAATTTGTTATTTTTGTAATACGGTCATTATGCATTATAATTATTGTAAAACAAATTAATAACATAATGTTTTCTGATATAATAATAAATTAATTAAATGTGTGCTCGCTTTCAATTGTGCGATGCCTTGAATGAAAAAATGAAAATACAAATATAATATTCAAGACATTTTTGACGAGATAATTCCATTTTTTTTTTCGATTCACTGGAAACAACACAAATTGCGTTCAAATAAATAAATGTTATAATTGAGGTTATGTTAAAAAAAAAGTAATGCCTGATGACGCCTAAAGCGATCAGTGTTTCCACGCCTCAATACATAAGTAGCAACCTAAGTATATACAATGAGAAATAAAATGATTGTACACCAGCTATATAATAGTTCTGTCTATGTGAGTCCATTTAAGCCCAGAAAATGTAATCAATTTAAAGTCTACTAAGTACTACTTACAAGTACTTACTGTTGTGCTTAAAATAGAAGTTTCACAGACAAATAGATTCAATGTGGAACATAATTACTACACCCCAAGACCTCACTCGTGTCCAATGAAAATAAATATGTTGTTAAATACATAAAAGTTAAAGTTGCAACTTTTAATAAGGTGTAACTTTTACAGAGAAATTTATTTTAAAATCTGATTTTTATGTTAAGATCGGCAGACAGGCTAACCGTCCACTTAATGGTAGGTGGCTACCGTCGCCTATAACACAAGCAACGCCACAGATGCTGCAAGTGCGCTGCCGACTACAGTAGGATTAAGGATAAGGAATTGGGAAGGGATAGGTAAATTGGCTCTGGCATCCCTTACTCACTCACCGAAACACAACAGCACACATGCTGTTATTTCACGGTGGTCTTCTGTAAGGGGGTGGTTACTGCCGCCAGACGGGCTGCCCAAATGACTGCGATACGCAGTGTGCCCTGCCACTACGTTCCAAATCCAGATCAGAGCCAATTTCATTTTTCAAAGTTGACCCTGCCGGAATCGAACCCGGGAACCCTAGAACAGAGCGTTAAGGCAAGCACCCTAACCACTCATCCCTTACTTACCGATTCATTTTTGTTTAAGTAGATAGATTATATTTATCTGTCACTCTCACACACGTGGTATTGCAACTTGATCGCTAATCTATTTCAAGATGCCCCAATTAGAGTGTCTTTAAGTCCTCGCGCGATATTAAATCATATCTGACCTTTTTATATTTCATTTGCTCATTGTTTTCAGTTGTATTGACTACAAATATTTTGGAAGGAAACTTTTATACACTTAAATGTATCTGTCAATAGGAGGGTACATTTTTTATGTAAAGGTTGTCAGTCAGGCTGACGGTCCACTTGATGGTAAGTGGCTACCGTCGCCTATAACACAAGCAACGCTACAGATGCTGCAAGTGCGCTGCTGTCTTAGCGAGATAAAGGATAAGGGATTAGGATGGCGTAGGGAAATTGGCTCTGACATCCCTTTCTTACTAACTGAAACACAACACTGTTATTTCCATGTGGTCTCGCAGAGTGCCATGCTACTACTTCAACACCCATGCCAGAGCTATCTTTGGCCCTGCCCTCTGACTCGGCACTTTAACCACCTCGACCAATGGGATCATCTTTCATATTTGATCATTAAATGTGTTTTTCAATATACTAGCGATATCATCAAGAGAGATGCATTACGTTGACTTCGAATTATATGCATATACAAACGACAGTACAAGGATTGTACAGCGCATGAGAGTATCGGAAAATTCAATAAAGCATACATTTTGCCCGCATTTTTGCCCTCGGGGGACGTAACTTCGCGCCCGGATTACGCACGCAACATACAGACGCAACATTTGTATTTTATAATGATGTTTTGTTTTGTGTTTTTTTTTTTTAATATTTCCCGTAAAAACGTCTCGTTCGTCAAGCTTGAAATTAATTAAAATAGACGAGATACGCACATGTGAGCTTTATGAGGAAAGTTTCTGATTCAAAGGGCTTTTTCAAACTCGTGCACCTAATGTTACTGTCGTCGATTCTAAATTAAAATTTGCGTTTTGTGCATTGTGCTCAGATGTATTTAAATAGCGAACGATTATTATGCTGGCATTTAATGATATCATATGTAGATTTATGACTACTTGATATGACAATAAAGGGCAAGTGTAGCTAAATTTATGATCATTATGGAATTACACAAAATAAAGTCAAATATGAAAATATTTCCTAACTAGCCAGCCGCTCCATCTTCGCACTGGTGCAATTTTATACACAAAACCTTTCTCGTTTATTGCTCTTTCCATTAGTGTGAAAACCGTATCAAAATACGGTATAGCGCGCAACTTTTTTGTTTGTAAACCGATTGGAATGAAACGTGGGTACACCGAAGATTCGGGAAGCTTGCTGCAATAAATCAGTGAAAACCGCATTCAAATCGGTTAAGCCGTTTCTGAAATTAGTTTGCACAAACGCACAGACAAAGAGATAAACAGACAAATTCTAAAAACTATTTTACTATTTTTTGGACCTAAGTACCAAGTAAAAAAAAGCAGTCTAACTTAACACTCTTCTTAAAATTAGTTTACAACAAAAAAACTGTGACTATACACAACATAACCAAGTCGAAGCGAAACCTGTACATGAAATATTTATGAAACTAGTAAGTATGTACTTATTAATTCGGTTTCGTCTTATAAATAAGCTATTTTCGTTATACTAATAAATTATTTACGAGGGCCGCCACTAAGCCCAGCTTTCTTCGAAACCTGAAAGGGGTACTGTCATTATTTTAGATGGGATTAAGTGGTTGACTAAACCGATGTCGCATCTGTCGCTGGCCGTCAACCATTCTGGGGTTTCAAATGAGACGTCCTACATTCAAATTTGGAACATGCCCGCTTTTGTTGTCCCCAATTGCGTACAGACTAAATGTGTCTATTATAAGTTGTACTTAAGGCGAAAACTGGGCCCAAATAAGTACATTAAACATGCACATGTTTACATCAATTTACACTAATTCTTAAATGCAATTAATAGTCCCACTGTGTTTCGCATAAATCGACCAGACCGTCTGCCAGTAACCACGCCCTTAAAACTTCCACCGTGAAATAACAGCATGTATGCTGTTTTGTATTTCTGTGAGTGAGTAAGGGATTTCCTTCGTTAAGTGCCTCTCCATTACTGGAGGTTAGCTATCAGCTCTGAAAACTTGTGCATGTCCAGGGCCACACGGAACATGTTCTACACTGGAGATCCCTGATGTTAGGTAAGAGATGCCATAGCCCATTTTTATATCTCCTGATCCCTTATCCTTTATCCTACTAAAACCGGTAGTTCAGTGGCAAAACTTATGGCGGTGCTTGGGAAAATTGGTGACAGAGCCACAAACCAACCTTTGCATAAAGATTTCCATCAATTTGATGGACTAAATTACTGTTACAAAAGATTTCCATCAATTGTCAGCTCCGACGCATGGCTGGAGATTACTCCTTAAGTACGATTGTCTTTGACTATGTAATAGGAAAAGAGAGTAAATAAACGCGCCATCTATTACACACACTAGAATTAGATGAAGCCGAGACATCCATCGCATTTAGATAGATAGATAGATAGATAGATAGAACATTTATTTGCACAAACATGACACACATACAAAGAGAAAGAAAAAATTACAATAAAACCGTTTAACAAAACAAAAAAAAAAGAATTAAAAACTAATTTAAAATTAATACATTTCTCAGATATTTTAATCCCATTGCGTGTGCGCCATGACAGCAAAAAGGTATCTGGCTCAGCATAAGCTGAGGCAAAGCACAGTGCTGATATTATGCCAGTCCTAGTGTACAAATTCACGTCGTCGGCAGGATACGCATCGTCATTGGATTATCGCAATCATCATAAACAATTAATTAAATTTCACCTTGTAATAAGTCAACTTTAGTGCCATGGTTTCCTTTTTGGATACAATATAAAACATACATTTCACAATTGATCAATTAGTATTCTCAAAATAATACCACACCGCCCCTGATCAAATTTTATTTTAGTCAATGCTTAGGATACTTAGGTAGGATACTTAGGTAGAATGCTTAGGAAATTTAGGTAAAACGGCTTGGTGAAGTCCAAAAATATAACGCTATTGATGGCGCCATCTCTTGTACTACAATAGAATTAGATGAAGCGGCGAATTTGGGTAAAACTGCTTAGAAAAACATAACGCTTTTTAGTAACGCTTGTATTAATTTTACTTCTCATACAATTTTCCATACGGGGGCCTTATATGAAAATCTATTCTTAAGGAGTAAACTCCAAAAAATGTGTTATTAGTTGACATTGACACTAATAACACAATTTTTTTTAGTATCTCAATATAATGCATTCTTCATTAAAGTGTTAGCGTGTCACATAATTAAACGTACTCTGTGCGAGTGTTGCACTAGCAACACACACACACCGTGACACCGCCATCTGATGGTGTGAAAAGCTTCGCGGCGCGGGCAGATTGAATTCGACAAGAGAGGTTGTCATAAAATGAGATTTCCATAAAAATTTGGACCTAAATTCTAAATGTTCTTAGAAATAATACTGTTTCTTTAAAATATATGAAAAAAACGTAAGAAAATACAGAGATTATAACTGATAAAGTATGCTAAGGAGCATCTAACCACAAAACTCACATTTGTAAGTGAAAATAAACATTTTGAGAAGCTCTGCTGGGACTTCCAAAAGTAATACGAGACCAATGTAGGAATTTGTTCGGTGAAGTGTTCCGTCCGCAACTTCATGGTTCGAGGAAGGCGAATATTCAATATATTCCGACATCATTTATTAATAAAGCAAGAGAGGCAGCCCTATAAATATTTTCGTAGGTCGCGTTTCGCGTTATTAGGAAGGAATCTGATATTAATAAAATTAAGGACACGCCTTACATTTGTTCTTGCGAGTATACGAAGCCGTCTTAACTTTAGCTCAGTGGCTTCATTATTTCTTTTAATGAAAATTTAAACAAGATTGATTAAATTTAATTAAAAAATGAATAAGACTTGATGGTAGCTGGCTACCCATTCCATATTGACACAAGCAACGCCATAGTTGCTACCAATTTATGACTGCGAAACGCAGTGTGCCCTACAATTACATTAATATGCGTCTAATTAAAAAGGGGGTTAAATATTTTTATTTATGAACATTATTACTTTATAATTACGTCTATGATAATATTTTTTAAGATTTTTTTTGTTAAGAAATAAATTATTAAAAAGTGCAAAAAAATTGTGGGAAATTCAAAATACTTGAAACGGTCAGTTCGAATGTGACGTCAAAGTCTATGAAATGTCAACAAGCGTGTAGATGTTTGTGATTTTTAACATTTGATTGTATTGTAGACTTTGACGTCACGACAAGCGCGCCAAAAGGGCGGGTGTTTAAAGTGCCCGTAGCTGTTAGATAATTTTAACTTTTTTTTTTTACTAAGTTTTAGTTTTTCTGCCCTGGTCATATAACGATATAATCTATCGTGTAAAAAGATTCTTAAAAAAATGTGGTAATTCCCTATTGCTAGATATAATTAGTACTATTATTAAAAATAATAACTAGAATTAACTAATTAATTACTGCTTTAATCGTGAGGTTATCTGCGTGGCTGAGAAGACTAAAATTTTCGAACAAATATACGTTTAATCTCATCATAATCCCCATGGACCAGTTCCCAGCAGTAGATCTTTTAGACTTGATTTACATGAAAAAATAAATTTAATTATCATCAAATAATCGGAAAAGAGTCACTGATTAACACCTAAGGTTCCGTATCACATATAAACTTTAATTCTGACTAATTGCTCCACAAACACGTTATTGACTCATTTAATCATTAACGACTGTCCATTAGCAGTCATTTAACGAACCAACATTTTTAAGCTGATCGATAACTTGTAATCGTTACAAAATCTTTCGACTTATAACTGTCACACTATTTTCGACTTTGTGATTTATCATTATAAAGTCGATTAAATAAAATATACCTAATACAGATTTTATTCGTATACGAGCTTTTACTCACAACTTAAGGCGCTATAAATAGATTTTTAAAAAGGGTTTTTTTTACTTTTACTTATTAAAGTAAATTTTAAAAAAATACGAAATACTCGAATACAAATATTTTGATATCAAAAACTTATCAAAATTGATGTCTATGATTCCAAAATAAATTTTTAATTCACGCTTTTGTTTTATATTGCAATATTTGCAATGTTATTTATTATTTTGTAACCAATTAATTTGTGGATGCTGGCATATTTCGTATTTTTTTATTGTCGCTGAAGTGTAATTTCTACACGTTGTACTTATTTATGTATGTTACCGAAGTCAAAAAAGAATAGTTTTTAAAATTTTTGTCCGTTTATTTGTTTGTCTGTGCGTTTGTGCATCCTAATCTCAGAAACGGCTAAACCGATTTGGATGCGATTTTCACTGGCGTATTGTAACAAGCTTCCTGTAATATTTAGTGTTTGTTTCATTCCAATCGGTTTACAAACAAGAATGTTACGCGCTATACCGTATATGCGGGTTCAGTTAATAATAATAATTTAACGTTATTCAAACACAGAGTAATAAATCTACAATATCATTCTAAACAAATAACATGACTAAATGCTATAATGGACGCTATTTAGTTAGACTCCTGCCTGACTCTTATTGTACTATCAGAGTTAGTGATACCCGCTGTAAAAATCACGTATCATGATACATAATGATAACTAATAATTAGTGACAATATACTACTATGTTCAAGTAAACACCAAACTATAATTTCGATGAGATGAGTTACAAAATGGTTGCCGTTCTGGCGCTAGTGGCAATGAAGAGATCAGTGGAATAGTCGATGAAAATGTAGAGAGTTGGTAACCGGGAATGCAGTACACTTGAGTTACGAAACCCGAAGGGTGATCTCGGTTGGGAACTAGCGGCAGTTGACGCATCGGATTACGCGAACGCTTGTGTATCCACTTGACTCGGAAGCGGAGAGTGGAAAGACGAGGAAAGCACCAAAGTTTAGTTGAGATTTTGTAAATAACCACGATAAGGTGCTGCCAGCAAAAAATTCAAAGGTTTTTGTAATTTTTTTGCACAAATATAAACACATTATTCGTAAGATTATCTCTAAATAATCGGAAAATTCTTTAAAAAGCAGCTTGTTTTTTTAAGAATTTTCCGAGATATTAAAGCTGAGACTGGGAATACTTTTAAATTATTTATATATTGAAATTAAAACATTCTAATTTTCTATATATTTCCTTTTTAGGGTTCCGTACGTCCGAATAAAAAAACGGAACCCTTATAGGATTACTCGTGTGTCCGTCTGTCCGACCATTCCCCCATCTCCGAAACTACTGAACTTAAAATTTTGAAAAAAATACAGAAGTTAGTTTTCTACTTATAGATTATAGGAAAACCTATGAGAAGTCCATGATATTAAAATAACATGGTAAATCACTCAATATTGTGCGGATAGGTAACATCGTACGGAACCCTCTTCACGCGAGTTCAACTCGCACTTGTCCCGTTTTTGTAACAAATGAACACTAACTTTTTAAACGCAGTAAGAAATTTTGGAAAACAATTATTTTAGATCGGCTCCGTTGCGTTACGTAACATGAATTAGACGAAGTTTTATGACAACAAAACTTCGTGTTACAAAGCTTGTCACAGTTAAACAATCATTAAGTCTAAATTAAGTACATTTATTTAAATATAAAATAAACAATAAACATTCCAACTAATATGAAGAATACTGTCCGTCTGTCTGTTATATGTTCACGACTAAAACACTGAACCGGTTTCCATAAAATTTCGTATTGAGATAGCTTGAAGCTTGACCGAGAAATGAGCCAAAGGCTACTTTAAAATTTTCCAGTTTATCACTGAGATATATTCTTTTAGTGTCATGGTTCCTTTCTGGAACCGTAGGTATTTATATATTTTTTGTAATTTTATTATATATAGGTCGACAGACAAGCTGACGTTTTACTAGTGGGTTGCCGACATTTATAGCGTAAAGGATAAACACATGTACTGTTTTTTCTTGTGGTTTTCTTAAATGTTTACCCTGCCACTACTAAATACCTAGTTTCGTTAATGGTACTTATATAAATAAAAGTGCTAACTTTTGACCATGGAACGCGGCGTGGCGTGCTTTAACATTACTACATTCATCATCATCATCATCTCAGCCGTGGGACTTCCACTGTTGGACAAAGGCCTTTAATTTTCCAAAAGGACCGATCAGAAGCTGCCTGAATCCACATTCGATCTGTTCACCTTGTGGGTAGACAACCCACGCTGCGCTTGCCGGTCCGTGGCCTCCAGTCGAGAACCTTCCATCCCCAGCAGCCGTCGGCACTCCTGCCCACTGCCACTTCAACTTACTAATCTGCCTAGTTATGTCGGTAACTTTCGTTCGTGGTCTCCTCATTCCTGATTCGATCTCGCAGTGTAACTCCGAGCATAGACCTCTCCATAGCTCGTTGAGCGACGACGTTGTGCTTTCTTACGAGACCCATAGTTAGGTTTCAGCGCTATATGTCATCACTGGCACGAAATGTCTCGGAGCTTCCCGAACGCTACCCATCCGAGCTGGATTCGAAGATTGACCACCTTCTCTAAGTTGTCTCTATCTAATTGGCCTGATAGTATTATTAGTATCAGTAGATGTATCATTACTACATTGATATGTAGTAATTTGACAATAGCACAATTCAAAATATACAAAAATCAGTATGAAAGTTTTATTTCCTGTTTACATTTTAAAGCAACGTTTATTTGAAAATTATTATATGAAATGATAAATACGATCATTGTTTATCGGGAAGTCAATATTATGAAAGTAGAGTGAGAGGTTCTAGCCGGTAGTCATGTTCGTTTCGCTATTGTATCGTACGCATAGAGTAAACCACCCGGTCCGTATCAGTCGGCCGGAGCTTGCATTAAAATTTGTGGTGCAAATACAATCCTGCAGCGAACTAAAAACTACTTCCAAAAACTATATTTCTATAAATTAAGGTACTACTTAATAAAGAATCGTAAAAATTATCAAAAGGATTCGTGTTATATTTAAAGGATATTTACCTCATACTCTTTCTTATGATTTTACTTCCTCTTACTACTACTACATAGATAGTACCTTTAATTGTAAATAAATATTTTCAGGAAATATAGTCATTTTTATTAATTATCTTTCGGTTCACATTTTTTTAAATGTATTTTCACACTAAATTTATCCCTATGATAAAGACTAAAGATGGCGACTGACATAAATATTCGCTCGGGTGAGCACGTTACAAGTCGAATATTCGGCATATTAGTACAGCGAGTCGAGTAAAGGGATTCGCCAAAAAACCGACAGCCGGGTGGAGCGCGCTCGGGTGCTCGGCGTTCGTCATCGAGCTGCTCGGCTCGCTGTACTGACATGCCGAATATTCGACTTGTAACGTGCTCACATCGAGCGAATATTCACGCCAGTCACCGCCTTAAGAACTATATAATAGAATTAACTTTTATTTAAAAAAAAAAACCATAAATTTTACTACGTGACACAGGGCATATCGCGTTACGCACTTCTAACTTGCCAGATCGTCTGGTGGCAGAAACTACAACTGTTAAAGAGCACGAGGTGTGCCTACTGTTATTTTACTACGTGTGACTAAGAGATTCGAAAGCCCCCCTTCTCTATCATCTTCTTATCTATACTAATATATAAAGCTGAAGAGTTTTATATATTAAAACTGCGCAAATCTCAGGAACTACTGGTTCGAATTGAAGAATTCTTTTTGTATTGAATAGTCCATTTATCGAGGAAGGCTATAGGCTATATAACATTACGCTATGATCAATAGTATTATATATAATCAGTATCCAGTACCGCGCGCCCCACGTGCAATCCACCGCCTTATGGGCCGCAGCGAAGCGTGGCCGAGTTCAGCTAATCTAATATATTTTCCTTTATCTTGTCAATGTAAGCAGCACTCTTGTAACCTTTTGGAAAACTTACGAATCTCGGCTCAATTATTAAGGCAACTCAAACATTTTTTTTAATATTATAGACGTCGTAAGTTCTATGTATAATATTTTAACCGTCTCAACTGAGGAACCTCGTGCGCCCGAATAATGAGCGGGCCAATTGAAGTGGCAGTAACAATATAACAGTAAAGCTTCAAGCGAAGGGTAATCTACGCGAATCGCCAGCAGTTTATAACTCGTATCGTACCGTAAAAGCTTACCGCAGTAAAGTACACAACTTACCCTCCTGTGTGCCGTAAATTTACGATGCATGTGGTACGGGAATTTCGTTACGGCGCCGTAACCGGCTGAGGATTTTACACGCCGATTTTTACCGCTGCAGCAGGGTTAATAATGTTATTTACTGCTTCATCGACACACCAACTAAATAATGCAATCGTTTCATTTGCAATTCTCCTACATTTCTTTTCTATTTAAACAAATCAATTCTTTCTGCCTACATGTGGTGTAATCTATGTATATCTTCTATTCGTAAAAAGATTTTTTCAAAAAAACAATTTTTACACGTTGTAAAGTCAGGGTAAGAAAAGGTTCGTCACCTGGAAGTCGACATTTGCTTGCACCAAGACAATAGGGAATATGCGTCTAATTCAAAAAAGGCTTAAATATATTTTTTTATCAACATTTTTGCTTTAGAATTATCTCCATGTAAATATTTTTTAATATTATTTCTTTTTCATTAAGAAAATAATTATTAAAAAGTGCATAAAAATGTGGGAAATTCAAAATACTTGAAACGGTCAGATCGAATGTGACGTCAAAGTCTATGGAATGTTACGTCAACGTCTATGAAATGTCAACAAGCGTGTAGAATAGGGAATATGCGTCTAATTCAAAAAAGGCTTAAACATATTTTTTTATCAAATTTTTGCTTTAGAATTATGTCTATGTAAATATTTTTTAATATTATTTCTTTTTCGTTAAGAAAATAATTAAAAAGTACATAAAAATGTTGGAAATTCAAAATACTTGAAACGGTCAGATCGAATGTGACGTCAAAGTCTATGGAATGTGACGTCAACGTCTATGAAATGTCAACAAGCGTGTAGATGTTTGTGATTTTTAACATTTGATTGTATTGACGTCACGACAAGCGCGCCAAAAGGGCGGGTGTTTAAAGTGCCCGTAGCTGTTAGTTAATTTTAACTTTTTTTGTTACCAAATTTCTGTTTTTTGGCGCTGAATATTTTTTTACGGTTATATAACGATTATAACCTATCGTATCAAAATATTTAAAAAAAATGTGCATATTCCCTATTATCAGTCATGCCAAAATTTCATTTCAAAGGTCTGTCAGTTGTCTGTTTAGTGCTTTAGTTTCAAAAGGTACTAAGAGTCTACGACATGATAAAGGAATTAATTTAAAAATTGACGAAGGTTTTCGTACCCCGACTGTACTTATGTTACCGATGTCAAAAAAATAGTTTTTAAAATTTTTGTCTATGCGTTTTTGCGTTTGTGCACGCTAATATTTGAGACGGCTTAACCGATTTGAATGCGGTTTTCACTGATATATTGTAGCAAGCTCCCCGTAACATTTAGTGTTTGTTTCATTCCAATCCGTTTACAAACAAAAAAGTTACGCGCTATACCGAATACCTCGCGTATGAAATTGCGGGCTCAGCTAGTTCAGAATATATTTTTAAAATGTTGTCTAATAACACTTGTAATATTTTACATCAGTTTTTTAGACTTTGTTTAGAAAATGCAATGTCCAAATAGCTTAGTTTTAGTTTTCTTAAATTAATTTAATTTTAATTTAACGTTTATCTCATTTAACATACCTACATATACATAATTTAATGAAGACTATTGTATCATTAAATAATTTGTGATTTTCTAAACATAATTTATGGTCTGAAATAAAAATAATAATAATATATATAATAACCAGTTCAAAGCGAAATAATGTGTCGAATATTTAATTTATATCAAACTAGCTTTTGCTCCTTACTTCGTCCGCGTATATGTATTTAAAAATTAGTACTCTCTGATAATGTAGCTATCTATTGGTGAAGAATTTTTAAAATCGGTCCAGTAGTCTTTGAATTTATTCATTACATACATACATTTGTATGTAATGAATGGAGGAGTAAAGGGGAGGAGATGGGGGGGAGGTGAGTAGCCTATGTTACTTGCTGATAATGTAGCTTTCTATAGGTGAAAGAATTTTTAATATCGGTCCAGTAGTTTTTGAGTTTATTCATTACAAACATACAAAAATACATACATACATACGAGAAATCTCTTATCTTTATAATGTTAGTATATAGATTGCCCCATATACTTTAACACTTCAATCACAAAAAAAATTTTTTATTCATATTAACAGAAGGCTTCGGTTTCGAAACACTACTTGAATGTCATAAACCATGAAATAACATCGTTTACAATCTAAAAGAGACATAAAGGCACGACATAGTCTCCCGTATCATTCACCAACTACTTTAATAGCAAAACTTTGCTTAATATCACACTTAACTCTGTTTAATAGTAGATTAAGCGTGGATTAAATTTAAGACCGGCTTTAACAATATTTAAGTTGAACTTACGTGGTCTGTTGTGTGCGATTTAATTGTATTACGCTAAAGTACATATTTATTTGTAAACAAGGAACTTATTGCTTTTAGGACTTTTAAAAGCAAATTACATCGTTTAAAAACCAGGCCGTTTTTTTTTTAACTTACACTTTGGGGATTTTGGTAATATTTAAGATTTTGTAAATAGGGATAACATTTAAAAATTAAATAACTTATTACTTAATTGGAACATTGGATTTTTTAATACTTACCAACTTAAATATCCATGAAACCCCGTTACCAAATTACACAATATTTTCTCAGTCAAATACATATTTTCTTCTTACCGTTAAAATACCATACACGTATCAATTGATTGGAATAAGAAATTATCATTTTATTTTATTTTTTCAATATTTTATAATCTAAATTGTTGTTTTTTCTGTAGTAATATCTCAAAAGTATTCTTTTGGCACATAGCAGATTTTGGTTTGACAACGACGATATGTTATATTAATAAATATATATGAAAATTTTGTAATGTGATTGTTATTAAGCATAGCAATGGTTATTTTGTACAAATAATTAAACTGATTAATCGAATGTAGTTAACTCTAGGAATCCACTTAGATTGGTGTAACTCAATCTCTAGAGGGCTTATGTCAATTAAATCGAATTACAGTGCAAGATGTCTAATGTCCATTCTACGATTCAGTTTTGACGGTTTTAAAGATGTTTAAAAATAATCAAACATTGAACTGTTTTAGAAATGGCTATCACATAATTTCAAAACACTACAGGCAACATATAACTAAATCAAACATTCTTACGTACGGAACATAAAAAAGGGAAAAATAGTGTTTAAAATAATACTAGTAATTTACGGCAATAGTTTATTTGATGTGTATATTTTCCTAAGGCTTACCTACTACGCGCTGCTGGCAGAACAATTTCTTTAAAACATTTTTCCAACCCTCGGTTTGACTAAAGCGATATTTTAATTCTACACTTTCCCACTCCGCGGAGGGCGGATTGCGTTACAATTCCTACATTCATAAGGCCGTGACCCACTTTTGGGAGCCCTTTCTTTAAAACATTGTGTGAATATCGATAAAAATTAGTTCTTATTTCGAGGCGGCAATGTTCACGATGCTCCGCGTCAGAATTGTCTACGAATTTCTGCCGATAAATCTAAACATTCCATTTCTATCGTTAAAGGTGTCGAAAGATTTATGCGCTTTAAAGCCATATCCCAACTTCAAGAGAAAAAAAATGCTAAAAAATCTCTAAAAAATATTGGCTTTTTCTTAGTTGTATTTTTATTAGCGGTCGATAAGCGCTGGAAGTCAGCAAATTCGTAGGAATGTCGCGTCCCGCTTAACTTCATTTTCGGTGACCTATTTATCAAGAGAAGCAACAAATATATTATATGGACATCCTAAAGATGACTATCTTTTTAGAGATATATTAATCTCCGATCTTATAACTACAACAAGCTTTTAGCGAAGTTCCCAATTTAAAGTTGACGATGTTTAGTAATTTTGGAATTTAGAATTCCGTGGAGCAACACTCGTTATCCCGTTCAGTGAGGGGCCACACGTTCTCAATCGGATCCTGACCGTTCAGAATCGACGGCTATCCCGAAAGCAGCGTGACTTTTGCCCCCGGAATTGACGCGAGGGGCGGGCGTCAGGGGGGTATTGATCGCGATGCTCGGGGCCACTTCGGGCCCATTCGGAACGACTCGACAAACTTCGGTCCTACTTGAGAGCCGTCATACTCGGTGCAGCCGTCTACACGGTCAGTTTGGCGTGTCAACTTTAGTGGAAGGAATTGATTGGAACTTTAATTGGGACAAGGCTACTGTGTTTGCATCTGTTTTCGGCCTCGAATGAACTAACTTTGTTTTGTATGGCTTTCGCACTGATTCCGGTTATTTGCAGCTCACACAATATAATCTTGCCACTCATGTCTCGCTTTAATGTAACGAACAACTATTAACCACAGATAACTACATGACAGTTTGCAACAGTGTTCTATGGAACTTTGAATTTGAATTTGAAATTGGAACGCATCGAAACGCTCACACACGATTCGAGGGACGCCACCTAAATACAATTCGGGACTGAATGAGGAAGAATTGTGCGTTGATAAGCTCGAATATAAGGAGATTGCGATGTCAACTCATGCAAATATATTTGTATGTATGCAGGGGAACCGGTTTGGCAATTCGATCTAAGAAGGTTTTCGAGCCGAAGAGGCGTATACTTGTACCCTTTTTTATTGCTAATACGAAGTTCCCATCTTATAATACTGCCTACGAACAAAGTCTGTTGTTTCCTTTTGTTGTGGATAAATCAAATTAAGACAGCCCGTAGTCAAGTCTTTCAAAAAATTAACTTTTACTTAAAGAATTCAATTATTTTTCCATTTTCTGTTTTAGCCCACAACTTCCTACTCGTAGTATTCGGTATAGCGTGTAACTTTTTTGTTTTATAAACCGATTGAGAAACTAAATTTTATGGGAAGCTTGCCACAATACATAAGTGAAAACTGCATTCAAATCGTTTAAACCGTTTCTGCACAAACGCACAGACAAACAGATAGACAAAAATTCTAAAAACTATATTTGACCTCGGTAACATAAGTACAACGTGTACAAATTATTATTGTTATTATTTTTATTATATGTATAGACAATAAATTAAAAATTAAGACTTCGTACGGCCTATTTGTGTGTTCCAAATATCTTCTATATATATATATTAAAAATGAATCTCCATTTCCCTTGATCACGGCATCACGCGTGAACGGGTAGACCGATTTTAATTCGGTTTTCACTAATGGAAAGAGGGATAAACGGGGAATGTTCATATGTATAAAAATTGCACCCCGGGCGAAGCCGGGGGCGGGTCGCTAGTATAGTTATATATTTAAATACATTTCTAACGCAACTATTAACCAAATCAAAAAATTTAATGTCTTATAGTGGCTGATTACGATGATGATGATTGTACACTACATTCAACGCCTCAATGCAAATCTTATACAAGTCAATGTATAATAACTTTTGTTTCCGCACGAGCAGAGCCTCTGAAAACACTATCAAAACGTTTTCATTTTCGACTACGCATCGAGGGTTCCCTATGTAACCGCCCGCTCCGTGGATTTGGGTCACAGAATATACACCCGCGCCCCGTATTCGCTTAATTGAAAAAGTTAAATCGGCCATTTTCACGAAATCGCTTCGTTTTTTCCACCGCACATCTCAGAATAGCTTCGTTTCAATTTCGTGTGTGAATTTTTATAGTCAACTATTCGTCTCGTTCCGCCGTCACGTACGTTCAGCTCCTGAATGCCTTGAAATACTATCTATGCGTTGCCAAATTTTTAACCGTTTCGTTTATTTTTCTATTTAATACCTAGTTAGGAGTTGAATTAATTAAAAACATTTAAACACGTGATTTTCTATGTCGCCTTAGTCGTTACCGATACACCCAAATGTCTTTCTGACCGTAAGCGAGCTGTGTCTGTACATTAAATTATTCAAAAAACAATTTACACACGTCGCACCTGTGTTACCGCGGGCAAAAAAATATATTTTAGAACTTTTGTCTGTTTGTGCGTTTGTGCACGCTAATCTCAGAAACGGCTTAACCGACTTAAATGCGGTTTTCACTGATGTATTGTAACAAGGTTGCCGTAACATTTAGTGTTTATTTCATTCCAATCGGTTAAAAAACAAAAGAGTTACACGCCATACCGAATACCACGCGTAGGAAGTTGCGGGCTCAGCTAGTTTTTAAATATATTTGTAACTTTCAATTGGTTCCAATTAGTTTAGACAGAGATTACGACTTCATTCCTGTTGATGTTTTGACAATTCATAACGCACATAAGAATCACAGTCTGTCAGGACATCGTGTAGGGAAAAACATCAGTGTCGATTCTAACGTGTTTCTAACCTCGCTTATATATATATTTGAATGTCGATTTTGAAAGAAAATTACCGGTACTTTCTTACAATAATTAAAAATTCTCATTTAAAATGCGTAAATCAAATTGTGTATAATTCAGAATAATTAATGCTTCGTAAATACTTCTAAAGTAAAATTATAAAGAGTTATAGTTTGTATGTGGGAGGCAATCTTCGAAACTACCTACTCATCCGATTTAAACAATTCTTTCACCAACAGTTAAAATAGAATTTCTGGATCGACATCGCTATATATTATCTCGTGAAATAAAAAACTTTTTCGTGGTAATCGAATTTGCAAAGTAAGTCTAAGAAAAAACGGTCGAACTAAAACGTTTCTTTCGAACGCTACTTTAACGGTGAGAGATATATGTATATAAATATAATTGATTTCTATAGAAAATTTGTGGAGTCTAACTTTTATACTTAAGCCACAAAAACCACTTTTTGTATTAAAAATAAATTAAAATTATATTATGAACAAAATTATGATTCCTGATCAAAATTAGCAAGTTTATCGTCACAAGTATTTAATACACGTGATTTTTCCTTTTTACTGCATATGTTTAGGACGTATGGTTAAAGAGATAATAAGATATAATTATGTAAAGCGCGACCGCGCCGTGAAAACGACAGAGACAGTGCAAAGTTAAGACGCGTACGGCTGGACTAATTCGGCATTTTTTTTAATATTCGTTGAACTCTGAGGAAGTTTCTTATGAAGAGAAAAATTTGAAAAAAATTGTCTAGTGATGGGTCATTAGTACATAATTTAAATTGATAAATTAAAGGAATAAAAAATAAAAATAACTCATTTCCTGCGTTATGGTAAAGGAGTAAAACTGTTATGCCTGGAATGCAGCCACACGCGCAGTCGGACCTACAAACAAAATCATCAATTTTTTATTAAAGCTTTTACTCTCGGGTTGATTAGTACCTACTCAAAGCTTATTTTCTAGGTGATTCTCGATCACTTCAGATTGATTATGTGAATCATATCACATTATCATTAAGAAACCGACATTTGGAATTGTTAATAATTATTTGTCAGCAACTTTTCGTAATTGCGAGGTTCATTTTACTGCTACAAAAAAAGTTCCTTCTGTGCAAAAATATAAGTTGTTAACGGATCATTATTCAGAAAGTTTATGATTATGTCACTGGACTATATCCAGTAAGTAAACAAGTTAATAAATTCAATTCGGACATGTATTCCTATTGACAAATTGACTTCGAACAGTAAACACAGAAATGAAAAAAAAAACTATTGACGTACGCATCAATATTGTACTGACGGCTCTATTTGTTTTACGATCATTTACATTTTTACTTTGTGTTTCTATTCTGTGTTTCAATTTATTTTTAAAGACTTTAGTTTATGTTTCAGAACGAAATAGATTCTCGAAAATTCAAATTCAAATCAAACGTGTGTAATACCTATTTCAAATCGTGAAAATAGATGAAGTTTATTTGGTGGTGAAGTTTAATATGAAACAAATTATAAACAGTCTATACACAACACTCTTATAATAATCTAAACAAGTCTTATTAAAAAAAACTAAGTCTAAATGTTCTTGCGCACAGAAACATAGTCTTCCCCTCTCAGTGGAGCGATTGTGACTGATCATGTGAAACAATGCACCTTGAAGTGAGATGGAAGATAGCGCATTTCGTGAAATAAAAATGTTATAAGTGCCAAAAGTATTAAATATTAATTACTCGTAAACTACAATATCAAATGAAAAATTAATGAAAAAAGGCCTAGATAATCTGTGATGTGAGATTACTGATATTTTTTAGGTTTGTTATATGTTAGCTAGTTCTATTTACACGCGATCTTAATAGGCGACGGTAGCCACCTACCATCAAGTGGACCGTCAGCCTGTCTGAAGACCTCGACATAAAAAAGATTTATATTATTAATAAGACTTGGGTATATTATTAGTAAGACCCTATTGTTTGAATTGAATTGATTCAATTTTAAAATTTATTAATAACTAATATTCTTTTTGTCTCTATTGAGTGGAAGACACTTAGTTATTGTGAATTTTACAGATAAAAATATAGAAATTTTCAAATTCAAATTCAAATTCAAATGAATTTATTTGCTGAATATGGTATACAAGTTGTAATTTTTTATACATATATCTCCACATATTCTACCGACAAGCGATATGCAAATCAAGACAATTTTTTCTAATAATAAAGGAAAATCCAAAAGACATGATTTAAAGACATAGTTTGCATCGTTTGCACTATATAGTTTTATCACTCAAAAATTCTTTGAGGGAATAATATGCTTTTTCCACCAGAAAATTATGTAATTGTTTCTCGAACACTGTCAGTTTTCCAATATTTCTTATATTTATTGGAATTTTATTGTATAAGTGTGGTGCCATACAAAAGACACTTATTTTTTTCATTCTAGTTTTGGCAGGGACCATGCAAAGTTTATCATTATGACGTGGACGCTCCATGAATTTAAATAAGTTAGAATTTTCTTTTATGAACATTATACACTCAAATATAAACAATGAAGGCACAGTCAAAATTTTTAACTTTTTGAAATATATTTTGCATGATTCTCTTTGTTTTAAATCGCAGATGGCTCTAATACACTTTTTTTGAGCTTTAAATACTCTTTGATTATCAGTAGATAATCAAAGAGTAAAAAATCGGTAGATATCAAAATTATATGTAGTATCAAAAGCATTATAATTGATACTGTGTTGTGGCGTCATAAGCAGCTGACATTTTGCGGTACACAGTTGGTCGCGTGGTACGGATGCGTGGGACACCAACTTTGAGCGGTGTTTTATAACATCGTAAAGCAATCATTGTTTACTGCTCTCTTGTTAATATTACTGCCGTTTAACTGGGCGACAAGTATTGACATATTGCGTTTTCAGGCAGGTTAATTTTAAGTTACTTATATAGTAAACTTAATTATTCTAAATAAGTAAGTTTGTGATAGTATCGTTTGGATGTACGATGCTTTTATCCCTATAGTATGTTCCCATGGTTACATGGCTAATATAGTTAATAGAGACGCGTTTATGACCCTAATTTATGACAGTAGGTATAGATTATACAGCATTTCGCTCACATAATTTAGCAACCGATCTGGCCGCAGTGACCACTTCCAGAAGACCAGATAAAAGGACATAAGACCCAAGAGATAAAAAGATACATTCAAAATATTATTATTGTGATTCGTAAGTACATTGCGTTTAAGTGTACATAACGCCGCGGTGGCCAGTGAAATCTTGCTTTAGTTTAGTCAGGCCAATGAGACTTTTTAAGTGTACGCTAACAGTCATTTGGGCAGCCCGTCTGGCGGCAGTAACCACCCGCTTACATAAGACCACCGTGAAATAACAGACATGTGCTGTTGTGTTTCGGCGAGAGATTAGGTAAGAGATTCCAGAGCCCATTTCCCAGACCCCTCCTAATCCCTTATCCTTTCACCTGTTAAAGTTGGCAACACACTTTCAGCACACATGGCGTTGCATGTTGATGTTAGGAACCTACTTTACATAAAAAGTCTACATAAATTTGTGTAGTTATTGTGAACCCTATCAGCTAGACTTTAGTGTCAGAATAAAATAGAGTAGCTAGATTAAATTTAGACTCGTAATTGTTTCGTTTCAGTAATATTATTACAAAAAGGCACTTAAAACAATCAGATATTATTCTTATCTGTGTAGTGTTTTTTTTTTATGTTAAGATCGCCAGACAGGCTGATAGTCCACTTGAGCGTCGCCTATAACACAAGCAGCGCCACAACTGCTGCAAGTGAGCTGTCGACTTCAGTAGGATTAAGAATATGGGATTGGAAAGGGTTGGGGAAATGGGCTCTGGTATCCCTTACTCACTCACCGAAAAACAACAGCACACGTAGTTATTTTACGGTGGACTTCTGTAAGGGGGTGGTTAGTTCCGCCGGACGGGCTGCCCAAATGACTGCGAATCGCAGTGTGCCCTGCCACTACTTTTCAAATCCAGACCAGAGCCAATTTGAAAGTTCATTTTTCAAAGTTGACCCTGCCGGGAATCGAACCCGGGAACCCTAGAACAGAGCGTTAAAGCAAGCACCCTAACCACTCATCCAACGGGCTCGTCAAATAATAATGTTATGTAATTAATCGCTTAATTGGAGATGTTAGAATAATCGCGGTCCTAACTAACGCTATAAGCTTTTTTAATTAGAATATATATACATATCTCTATATGTATATAAAAATGAATCCCCATTTCCCTTGATCACGCGTGAATGGGTAGACCGATTTTAATTCGGTTTTGACTAATGGAAAGAGGGATAAACGGGGATAAATTTTCTTATTATAAAAATTGCATCCGGGGCGAAGCTGGGGGCGGAACGCTAGTCTCTAATATAAAAATGAATCCCCATTTCCCTTGGTCACGGCATCACGCGTGAACGGGTAGACTGAATTTAATTCGGTTTTCACTAATGGAAAGAGGGATAAACGGGGAATGTTCTTATATATAAAAATTGCACCCCGGGCGAAGCCGGGGTCGGGTCGCTAGTATATACAGTGGAATCCGTTTATAATGATATCGAAGGGCCTTGACAAACCCGTCACAGTAAGCGGACGTCATACAAAGCGTTTTGTGAAAAATTATTTTAATATTAATAGAGTATAATTATACTTATTTTAATAGAGAAATATAGCATAACATATCAAAATAAAAATTGCACGTAATAAGTACGATACATGTATGTATGTATGTATGTAAAAAAAGAGCCGTCTTTTTCTATTGAACTAAGTCGCTCAGCTCAAAAATCTCAATAAAACAGCTCACTTGATTCATTTTCGTTCGTTTATGTTAGCCAGTCGGAATGTGACACTTCACTTTCGCAAAATAAAAAGAAAAGAAATACATAAGTGAGTCAATTGACCGATTTGACCGACCTACTAATTATGTACATAATTCATTTCAAGTCTATTACTTACTGATATTCAAAACAAAAACGAGCCACGTGCCGATCGGTCATTATAACCGGACATAATTTATTAAAAATGGGTCATAACAAGCGAAATGTCACTGTAAGCGAAGTCATTATATCCGACTTTTATACAAAGAATTTTATATGAAAACCAAACTTCGTTGTGTAATTACGTCATAATAGGCGGTTGGTCAATATAGGCGGAGTCATTATAAACGGATTCTACTGTATATGAAAATATTACAAATCTGAAGTATTACGCCACCATATTTTAGTGTCAGCCGCCGCGAACACTCGAAATAAACGCGAACGCTGCGCATTATTCAAATAATGTTTGTTTAGATGATGTAAGCGGCTCTCTTTCGGATGATTTTTCAGCAGGCCCGGATTTTCACGGGCCAATGGACTCGTCCCGTACAAATGGATCGTGCAGTTATGGAATAATAAGTGGGGCTTAGCATACAATTAAAGTGTGACCATCGTCCGAATTCGTCTCTGTGCGGCGGAACTTCGTTAATTCTTTTTATGATCTTTTTATTAGACTTCGGAAAGCACTTGAATGGGTCTCGTTAAAAGTCCTACAGCCTTCAAAAAGGAGTTCTCGAATGGAATTTCTCGAGAGCGGTTCATTTATTTGTTCCGTTCATTACTTACTTAATATTTAAATTTACTTTTTCATAAAACTCCGGACTCTTTGGATCTTTTGTGTGAAAAAAAATCCAATAATCGTAGGTACACGAGCTTCACAAGGAACTTTCCAATGGGAAACATTCGACAATTCCAATTACATTTTACAAAATTCTTCTTAATATTTCGCTACTTATTATTTATTGTTTGTTTATACTTTAGATCGATGCGGACCGGATTCGCCCGAGTTTATTTGGGAGACTTTATTACACATTTTCCAAGTCCATCTGGAATAAGTATTTTTCAAATAGTGAGAGATATGATCAAATAGGTACAGTGGTTTCGAAGATTACATTAAAAATAAATTGTAATATAGCCATAATATTTTCTCTCTTAATAATATCTAATAATAAAATCGTAAATCTGTTCATTAAATATTTAAAAAAAAAAAAAAAAAAAAAAAAAAAAACAATTTGTACACGTTGTACTTATGTTACCGAGGTCAAAAAAATAGGTTTTAGAATTTTCGTCTGTTTATTTGTTTGTCTGTTTGTGCGTTTGTGCACGTATATATTATAGCAAGCTTCCCGTAACTTTCAGTGTTTGTTTCATTCTAATCGGTTTAGAAACAAAAAAGTTAGGCGCTATACCACGCGTATGAAGTTGCGGGCTCAGCTAGTTTAAGTATAAATTATACATTGCTTGCATACTATTGCTGGGAATAGATTTCTGCTCTCTTTGAGGAGTCTACCATCCTAACCCATCAGATTTAACAGGCCCTTACAAGTCTTCGAAGACTGCTTTTCTTCGCGGATACCAGGTTTTCACGTGATACTTATTATACCTACTTCAACATTATGAATCGAAACTCCTCAGATGAAAGACCGATCGAGGTTCGGTTCGTAATAATATTTATTTTGTACCCAAAGTAAACAAACTACATAGACGTTCAGTGTTCACCGATACAATAAAACTAGATATTCTCTAAACAAGTATTAAATTAAACTCTTGTTTAGTTGGTTCGATAATATCATCAAATAATAATATAATTCACACCACAACTAAAACACGGTCGTTTCGAGCATTTCAAGCTGACAGTGCCAGCTCGAAATATTTATATGTTGAGAAATTCTGTAGCAAAATCTCAGTTCCTTAGAGTGAAATATCAATTTCCTACTCGCTGACCGTGCAAACCGGTTCATTTATCAGAAAGCAAGGTTTAAATAAAACATCTTGTACGAACTCTGCTACATTTATATTGTCCCGATGACACACGGTATAAAAATAAAACAGTGATTACAATTTCAAAGTTAATATATTTTTTTAATATTCGGTAAAGAAAATGCTTTTTTACAGACAAACTAGTTAGTTCTCTATGACTTGCTCGCTGCGACACACGATAAGTTCACATGTAAAGTTATGTTTAAAACTTATAAAACTTATATTTATTACACAATATAATAATAATTAGTCTATTTAACACAAACAATCAAATGCACTGCCAATTTTGATAGGATCATTATGGATAGGTAAAAAATAGGACCAGATAGAGGAATTTCCTGGTGGTCTTTTGTAAGGGGGGTAACTGTTTGTATTATTAGTACAGAATAACCTCCCGCCCCGCGGCTTCGCAGTGATGCAATTTTTTTTTAAATGATGTACATAAATTTTCGTCGTCTATCCCTTTTTCTATTAGTGAAAACCGTATCGAAATCCGTTGGGTGATTTACATTAATGTTACCGGAGAAACAAACAAGGCGGACGGCGACTTTATTTTAAATATTACGTACCTACTAGCTGAGCCCGCAACTTAGTACGCATGGTATTCGGTATAGCGCGTAATACGTGTGGTATTCGATTGTTTTTAAACCGATTAGAATGAAACAAACACTAAATGTTACGCGTTTACGATTTTTTATTACACCTACTCGTATGTATAAATGAACTAGCGACCTGCCTAAGGCTTCGTAATGATTCAGAATTTTTTCTGAAAATTGTATACTCAAACCTTTCTCGTTTATCGCTCTTTCTATTGATAAAGATCGTATCACAATCCCTTCGGTGGTTTAGAAGAAGCTTGCCGAGAACGAGACAAAAAAAATAATTAAAATATTACATGTCTAATTAAGATTACTTACTTGTAAAAGTATGTATACCGTGAAAATTTTATCTGTTTGTGCTATCCTGCTTCGACAAAAACTATTTGTTATTGTACCCCACCTCCGCAATCCGAGTTGCTTTTAGTGGGGAATTAACAACCCCCCATCCTACGAGGGTTATTTTTCCGAATCTACTTCCTGCTACCAACAATATTTTCCTTTTTGTTTGAGCGGAATTTTTGTCATTTATTTGTTAAACGTAAAATCGATTAAAAAAAAATCAAATGTTTACTGAGAGAAGCGACTATATATTATGTTGTATTTATTCAACATATATATTGTCTTCATTTCCAAAGTTAACAACAATATAAAAAAATTGTTTCTAAAATAATTTATGATATCATTATTTAATTCTTGTAAATTTTTATTAAAAAAAGATCAGTTCACAGAGTAATAAGAAAATGGAAACTACTACAAACTACTATATTCAACATCCAGACGTGACGGGGTTACTAGGAAAGCGTGAATGAAATATAAAAAACATAATTCAATAATTTATTTTATAAATAGGTAATCTAGAATATACATAGATACATGTCTGTACATTATTTTTTTTTTAATTTTAGGTACACGTTGTACCGAGGTAAAAAAAACAGTTTTTAGAATTTTGTCTGTTTATCTGTTTGTCTGTGCGTTTATGCACGCTAATCTCAGAAACGGCTTACGCAATTTGAATGGGGTTTTCACTGGTGTATTGTAGCACGCTTCTCGTAACATTAGTGTTTATTTCATTCTATAAAGTTTACAAACAAAAACATTACACGCTATACCGGATACCACGCGTACGAAGTTGTGGGCTCAGCTAGTACAAAAATCTATTTAACTTAGGTGACTCTGTATCTCGCCAGCACGTCTGACAGCGATAATCACTCCCTTACAGAAGACCACCGTGTAATAACAGCACGTGTGCTGTTGTGTTTCGGTGAATGAGTATGGGATGCCGGAGCCATTGTTGTAAATTGTTACAACGTCCCTATACCCTCCTTAAACCCTCCCCCCCCCTATCCTATTCGGGGCGGTACTTATCATACTTAATGACGAGTAAGTAGTTATGATAAGTATTTATCATAAGTACTTACTCGTGACGATCTTTACATATAATAATGTATTAAAATCATTTTTTTATACTTGAAGATAAATGATTTTCGTCTCAAATTAAAACGTGTTTTCGAGTAGATGACTCTGCTTGTTTTAGAAACCAAATAAATACAGTTTTAATTTAAGGCAAAGATCACCTTTGGGGATGTCGGGGAAGGATGAATCATTAGAAATAAGCAAATATTTTCAATTATCCATCCTCACAAAAGCGGGATTCGGAGGGGAACATTTACGAGGCGAGACCATAAAAATACATTCTCTCAAATAAATTTTGGGATGTGCAGAAAATATACTCTTACATATTTTTTTTACATTTATTTTAGACTAGCTGGTGGTCACGACTTCGTCCTTGTTTAAAAATGAAAAATATAAATGTGTAACATAATGCTTGCGTCTGCATCAAGTGAGTCCCTTCGTTCGCGTCGCGTTGGTGCGAGACCGCTTGAATTTATTTTCTCCTACGTACTTTTTAATTTAAGATATCTCCTAAGATATTCATTGTCAAGGGCAATATTGTCCAAAATTAAATACTTGTGATGAATAACGTATTTATTTGGATAAGGATTAACATTATGTTTATAAAAACACCTTCGCTAATAATGCATTATTTTAGAACAAATTTCATTACCATAAAAAAGGTTGTGAGTCAACCTTAAAAGATAGACATATGCTGACGCGGACTTTTTTTTAGAACTTTTAAAGGGGAACAATTCCGTCATACATCATTTTTACGTAACTTTAACCGTTTACGCAGCGCACGCAACGGAAGGTCTCAAACGGGATAAATTTTCCCGATTCTGCAACATTTTTCATTGAAGCTCCGCTCCCATTGGTCGTAGCGTGATGTTATATAGCCTATAGCCATCCTCGAGAAATGGACTATCCAACACAAAAATAATTTATCAATTCGAACCAGTAGTTCCTGAGATTAGTGCGTTCAAACAAACAAACAATCAAACAAGCTTTGTAATATTAGTATAGATTAATTTTCTTACATGTTTATTTTGGATTTATTTTTTATTTAAGTAGTATTTTCTTAAAATTTATTCTTTAATTTTACGATAGTGTGATTTAATTAATAAAATTTATTATAGTCTAACTATCGTTTCTTAAACGATATAAGAACATTTTTATATCATCTAAATAAGATTAACTAATATGTACATTACATTTAGAAGCAATTTTCTATTTGCAAAACTGCACTAAAATTTGTTTAGTTTCGAACGCCTTTTTCGTGCATATAGATTGTAGAATTTTCAGTTAATAGTTACTTAATTCCTAAAAATAGATTTTACAAATTCTTTACGCTGTCATGGATACATTAAAAACAGGTAAAAATTTTAATGTGGAATAATTTCGTTGAAACTTATCTATTGCGATACGAAGGAAATGCTTATTATCGACTTATGTTGAGTCTATTAACAAAATCAAGCGAGCTTTTGCTGAGGTGAAACGTCAGAAGCTCTAAGCTGCTATATAACATGCCGGTGCAAGTTGAGCTTAATAATTTTAGCTTAAAAGCTCTTTCCACTATCGCTTTCGCGTGAAAGGCTTTGCAAATTCATCCCACTTGCTTATCAAGCTAATTTTTGGTTTCTGTTAATTTTTTTTAACTGTTGTTTCTTTTGATTTTTTAAATTAATTTGTGATTGAACAATCCTTTGTTAAGAAGTCTCTGAACACCAGATGTAAACACCAAGTTTAGCAAGAAAACGCTATCGAATAAGAGAGTAATTAAGATAGCATTCACCTATCCACGTCGACATCTTTTACTCATGCACAGACACATAGCACAAGTGCTGTTATTTCACGGTGGTCTTTAATCGTTTAAATGTCAATATTCACTATCACACAAAAGCTTTTGTAGGTTAAGAAACAAATATATATTTTTTAAATGAAAATTCGAATAGCACTTTTTTTTTTTTTTTCTTAAATATTATTTTATTATACTAAAGGAATTTTAAATGTTTTTAAAAATGAATATATTATTATATTAATTCAAAAAGTTATTTGAATATATTAGTACAATTTTTAATAGAATATTTATTTTCATAGATCTTTTAATTAATTGTAATTATTTGGTTTAGACTAATTGGAAATTTAAAATATTTCAATTTTTTACACCATACTTGTTAGTAGAATATATAGTACTAGTATTAAAATATTATAAACATGTTTTTTTCTCTTTGATCGCTCTTTCTACTAGTGAAAACCGTATCAAAATCCGTTGCGTGATTTAGAGGAAGTTAATAGAGAATTTATTTATAAATATTTTGAGATTAAACGATTCCCGAGTAATATCTCTAAATCAAGTTCAAGACTTGGAAAAAAAGACGCAATTTTTTTACTTGGGGCCATAATCACAAAACGCTTTTACTGATCACGTATAATCGCATAGATATACATCTGTTGCGTATGTCTATTCTTACATCGGATTGTTGCATTCTTTAGATAGGAAGGAAATGATAAAAAAAGTAAGGGTCCTTAAGGGGATTATTTGGGTATCTTCATCACCGTTCCATCAGGTTCGTCTTAAAAGTGTGATTAGATTACTTTACAAATAACTCGTTTTTTATTTATTTTATTTGTTTTTACGGGAATACATAAGGTGATTTCCTCCCTATTTCGCTGTCCCTTTCTGTCAGACGATGTCAAATTTTTAATTCTGATGTCGAGATGTATTAATTTAGTGCATTTGCAAATTTATTCAATTAAAATTAAATCTTTTTTTTACTGTTGACCAAAAATTCATTTATTTTTAATTTTAATATTTTTAATGGAATATTTTCGATGGTTTAAAACTAAAACAACCAGCTAAGTTAGAATTTTTTATCAGAATAAAAAATTCTAATATCAAATATCAGAATATCAAGTACCTTAATACTAGTATCTCTTTTCTTCAATAATGGCCCCATATCTAAATGGGGATCTATACTAATATGAAAATTTGAAAGTAATTCTCTCTGTCTGTCTGTCTGTTGCCTTTTTACACCTAAACCGCTGAACCGATCATCATGAAATTTTGCACATCCGTTTTCAGGGACATAAAAAAATCATCCAGAAAAAAGTACTGATCATCTAACACCTGGTAAAGCTGTAACTGCAATAAAGACGTTAGGCGTTACATTACTCATTTAGGCAGGCGTTATTTATTATTATTATTATTATTTTCAATGCGGGCGAAGCCGCTGTCACCAGCTAGTTACATATATTTCATTATATCATATAGAAACATAAAAAGAAGGAAGTAAACCCTATTTACAATTCCGATTAGTCATCAAAATGCATTTAGATGTTGAAATTGCGATTTCCTACAAACGGTTTTTCTACCATGAATACACCATAAAGATCCCCAGTTGAAATAACGCCGACTAGTCTATTGAAATGGCGATTTCTGAGGGCACATGGCACCACCCATGCAACATCGTCAGTTAATTTAGAAGAGGGTCGGCAGTGAATGAAGGCGAAACTAAATTGCCCGGTCAGAATTCAAATGCAACTTATTGTAACTTTCTTGTATTGACTCCCTAATGGTCCTGTCTGTTCTCCGACTCACGCTTTGACTCAATACATTAACCAAAATACAAAGCTCATTGCGGATAAATGAGCGGATATTCGGAGATCCGAGAAAATAATCGTGTTAACAACCAGATTCTAAGTTGTGATAAATGTAGTCGAATGATCGTTAGCATTTACGTTTATTAAATACATTTTCGTTAGATATATATAAATCTATTTTTATTTTAACTTTAAAATTAAAGAATTAATTGTTTAAGAAAATAAATTAAGTTATAAGAAAGAAGTTGATACTTTATTTGTATCCCAATTAATTTATTGGGTTATCGTTAAAAAAAATTATTTAATTATCGTTAAAAAAAATGTAAGTAGTTTAAATAAGACGCACCTTGTTCATAGTGACAACGTTTTAAAACCAAATACTTCCAGAAAGAGTTGTTTCTGTAGCTTCCATTTCTTCCGCGATCTTTAATTCTGGTTGATTTGGTATTCTGAGGTTTTATGTATTTTGTTAAAGAATTGGGCAAATGACATTTACATTAGAACTCGCTGGCGGCGGAAACAATTCAACAGGCCTAGAAATTGTGTTTTTTTGTTTTTACTATTTATTAAGTGTATTGAAGAGAAAGATATCGATAAATTAATAAATTACTATAATCATAAATTCGCAGTTGAGTTTGTTTGTTAAGCTTTTGTTGTTAACCGCTCAACCGCTTTAACTTCAAATTGTACATATACTGCGTTCTCGCAGTCATTTGGGCAGCCCGTCTGGCGGCAGTAACCACCTCCTTACATAATACCGCCGTGAAATCGTCTCAGAGGCCCCGGGTTCGATTCCCGGCGGGGTCATCTTTGGAAATTTTAATGTAATTTTCAAAATTGACTCTGTGGTAGGGTAGTGGTAGGGCACACTGCGTTTCGCAGTCATTTGGGAAGCTCGCCTGGCGGCAGTAACCACCTCCTTACAGAATACCGCCGTGAAATATCAGCATATACGTGCTGTTGTGTTTCGGTGAGTGAGTAAGGGATGCCCATTTCCTTATCCCCTCCTAATCCCTTATCCAATCCTACTGTAGTCGGCAGCGCACTGTAGCGTTGCTTATGTTATAGGCGACGGTAGCCACCTACCATCAAGTGGACCGTCAGCCTGTCTGTCGATCTTAACATTAAAAAAGTTAGTAGTAAAATTAAATAGCTTTAATGCAATTTGATCATTATTCTATACATAAAATCGTAAACGAGCCGTGTCTGTACATTAAATATTTTTTCAAGAAATCAATTTCTACATATATGTACTTATGTAGTTAAAAAAAATGTTTTTAGATTTTTTGTCTGTTTGTCTGTGCGTTTGTGCACGCTAATCTCAGAAACCGCTTAACCGATTATAATGCGGTTTTCACTGATGTATTGTAGCAAGCTTCTAATAACATTTAATGTTTATTTCATTCCAATCGGTTTAAAAACAAAAAAAGTTACGCGTTATACCGAATACCACGCATACGAAGTAGTAAGTAAGTTTTCCCATTCATGGGAAAACTTACTACACGTAATGGGATCATCTATAACCTTTTATATACATATTACTAGCTGAACTCGGCCACGCTTCGCTGGGGCCCATACGGCGGCGGCGTGCGCATGGGGCGCGCGGTACAGGACACTGCTTATACATATATAATACTATATATCGTAGCGTGATGTTATATAGCCTATAGCCTTCCTCGTTAAATGGACTATTCAAAATAAAAAGAATTTTTCAATTCTAACCAGCAGTTCCTGAAATTAGCGCGTTCAAACAAACAAACTCTTCAGCTTTATAATATTAGTATAGATTGTTCGGTTTCATTATGGGTTTCATTATAGTCCCATATCATTTGCATGTATTTAAATTATCCTAATATTTCAAGGATAATATTCAAATTGTTCCTTCTAACACTAGTTTCCTATAAGAAGAAAGAAGTAAGCTTATATTCTATATACAACATTTATTTACAGTAACATTGCCCCTATAATCCTGGATTGAATTACTAAATATAATTTATGCTATGAAATTGTGGAAATCTTACTTGAAAACGTTCGCATATGAAAAAGGTCGAGTTGATGTATGTTTACAAACTTCAACGTCCATAAACTCGTGAGCCATAACGGATACATCGCATAAGTGCCGCGAGTCCTCGCCGGAACATCGCGCACTAAATCACAGGTTGCCTCGACCCATGTATAATTCAGGAGGCTGAAAGCGACACCTAACACACACATAATTCGGCCAAACATCACGTTATCAAACTACACAGTACACCCACACCTTTCCGCTTTTATCTTTGCACTGAGATTGTCAACGGACTTAGGTTTTTTGTGGAATGTACTGTCAACATTAGTAATTGGCATGTCTACTTCTATGGACTGTCAAGAAATATGCTATCACTTGTTATTATGTCACTTGCCAAGTGGTATACACACTTCAACTTAAATGCAATAAACAATTCAACTTAAACACGGCTAATGAGATCTTTTTTTTAACTTTTCAAAATTGTCAACGCATCAATATAAAGCTCATTTTAAAAGCTCGAATATTGTTTTTCATGATAACGTCACATGAATTTAATAAAAGCTCACAAGTATACATAAATCAACCCTTTTGTTAAAGGTTTATGTAGGATAACATTTGGTTTCAATACATCCCGAAATTAAGGCAAAATATTTCATTATGGATTAGTCATTAAAACTAAATATTTTTAAACTAAATAAATAATACCTTATTCTAGTTGTTCCTTCAAAATTAGCACTGCGAAAGCTTGTTACTTTATACACTTATTCCATAATAACAATAAAAAATATAATTTCAAGGAATGCTTATTAGAATTTAAGGTTTTAAGTTCCTGTTCGACCAAATAGCCTTAAGAGAAATGGTACTGTCTAATGATGTAGTGCACGCCACCGAAGAAGATACCAAATAACCCCTAGCTGACCGTGCCGACCAATTTTACGGTCTACCGGCGCCGACCGGCCGATTCAATTTCGGTAAAATTTTATTCGTCCGAATTCGACCGTGGAAGTGAAATTCTATCGACGGACGATTCCCTGACGATTTCGAGTGGCTTTTGCGTTCACCATAGAATTTGTAAGTGAATGAAGGTTAACTAACTGTATTACGCGAATCCTAAATTACTCATGACTTTTTTGTAAAGAAATATCTAAATTACTTTTAAAAATATCATCGTGTATATATCATGATCATCGTAAGACATCAGTTTAACCATGGACAGCCAAAAAGCTTATAATTAAGCACCCATTGCCTTCCTGAAATGTCATTGAACCAGTTAGTGGTCGTCCAGCTTAATGTCTCCCGGTCCATCTTCAACCATTATCAGTTCTGCCTCTTTAGATTACTAATTCTAGTAATGTCAGATTTTATTACTCATACTTACTTCAAAGTAATGAGGAGCACATTGGTCGAGTGGTTAATATGCTTGCCCTACTGTTTCATCCCGGGTTCGTCCCGTTCCAACTTTGATAGTTAACTTTGGTCTGGGCGTGCAGGGTCTTGCCTCCTGTCCTTTGTATGGTTATCCCATATCACAAGCCTATAAGTGTGGAGGCGCGGAGATAACCCTGAAGGGTTTAACAAGATCTAAATCTCGTTGCGGCGGGATTACGACAGATCACGCCGTGAATCCCTGCGGCGGTTTAGTGGACTGTATGTTGGTGGCGGCTGTAAACGAACAGTTGACTGTCTGATGGACAGGATAGACAGAAGGAAATGCACGTACCTTGTAACCGGTGCTCTGGTGCGATCTCCTGCAGGATTCTTCAGAACGTCCAACTGGCAGACACTGCTCACTTATAGTTTGTTTGTAAACGTTAAGACGCGGATAACAACTACACTCGTGTTCAATTCGATTCTTCCTTTTTTTCGAGCGAAATTTGCTGAAGCGTTGGCGAGATCTCTTCTCACGTTCGCGGCGGTGACGTGCATATATCGCGGGATTGTGGGTAAAAGGAAAATTGAGGGCTATGATTTTAATGAAGAGGCGGGTACAAAGGAAAATGGACTTGACAGTCAAACCATTCGATTACGGCGCAACCAAAGTGCTTACTTCGGGGCCATACGAATGATGTGTTTCAAATGGGGCCCACAAGTGCCCCATTTTAAAACACCAAGTGGGGGGCATAAGAATACGTTATTAGCGATTATGTGTGCCTTGTACATGATATTGAAATCTGGTTGTTATAAGTAGCGAATTCTATTTTATTTTAGAATCATTAGTGCACTTTATACTACGGTACTTTTCATACAAAGCTGTCAATTCCAAACATATCGTCTTGTAAACTTTGCTTATCTACTGATGTCAATAAATATGCTTACTTTTATTCTTGTACATCATCTTGTAATTTAATAGAAGCTCTCAAAATGCATTCAATTCAATTCAATTCAATTCAAAATGCATTGAAAACATTTTAATCATTAATTCTTATTTAATTTTTAATGAACATTCATTTATAATTTTCGTGACTTAAATATGACGAATGCACGAAACTTCGCCGGTCGCTACCATTAATTTTAATAAAACCAGAAGCTGTCCACCCATCATCACTTGTCGTCGCTCAGAATAGATATCATTTTTTAAGAACCATTAATATTTAGAAAACCATTACACGACAACAAAAGGAACATTGTTCAAGGGACAACTTTGAAAGAAGACATCGAGTATCGATGCACATTCTAATGAGAATTGAAATGATAGGGGGGGACGTACTTATATCATCTAAATAGATATTCTTATATGCAGTGATCCCCCTCTTGTGTGTCATTAATCAAACGCCATAAGCTATTGAAATAGGGTGGCGAAAGATGTACAGCAGTAGATTTTCTATGTGAACTAGATTTATAATGGTTGCTTCTGCAATGTTGGGGTAAATCTGGTTAAAAAAACCACTTTACGTTACAATGCAAATACTTACGATACGATATGAAATATAGAAAAAGCTATGAAAAAAAGTATTATGAATATCAAGAAGAAAATATATGTTCAAATTGTTCGTTTGTGTAAAATCAACAAATGCATTTTGTGATAATTTTAAACACTCAGTTATTTTTTAAATTAAAAATAATAATAATTTAATTTAAAAAAAAAGGTAAATTCAGTATTATTTTTTAATATCTGTTTTTAGTAATATTATTTTAGTAATATCAGTTTTTAGTAAGACATTTGTCTTCTAAGTTTTTCTATTCATTCTAATTATTTATTTAAAACGGGGAAATTTTGGAATATAATCTGTTTGGGAAAATCGAAGTCGCCAATGAGCTTCCCATAAGTGCATGGACATTACAAGCTTAATACTTTGTTCAGACGCAAACATGGTTAAAGTTACTTATTATTATATTTTTTAGTTTTTTATTATTATATTATATAATTTAAAAAAAAAACACCTTCATGGGAATGCTTTAACCAGCTAGTGAGAATTTTCGCCAAAGTGTGAGAAATTTCTGTAAAATCAATCATAATTATGTTTTTCTATACCATATTTAATATTAATGATTATTTTATATAATATATTTAATAATTGCTTATAAATAAGCACTCTTAAAGTGATATTGCCGTACCTCATGCCGATCCCAATATATTGTATTACCAAAGTTTACTCCCAAGCTCCAAGGTGTTCTGTAAACAAAACAAACAAGTAAAATTAATTACAACAAGTGAAATACAAAAGTACAGATGAATGTCCAAGGGTTTCCCCTTTACCCCTTCCGTACAAAATTGACGTTTTCCACGATTAATATTAAAGAGACGCGGATGAAGTCACGCGACACCTAGTCCTAGGACACCTAGGACAATCCACCTTGAAGTATTGTCACGAGTCCCTAATTTGAAACGATTTAAGGTGGCGCTGTACGAGCGTGGGAACTCAGTAATAGGTATTTGGGAGAATTTGTTGTCTCGACTTACTATAATGCGAATAACCGAAGACAGAATGCGACGCAACATATTCGCGCCACTTATTCAACTCGCGAAAATAATAAAACATACGCCAGCAATTCCAATATTTTAGATAAACCTTTATAGATGGTAGCTATTGACATCCCAATTTCAAATGAACATTTTAGGTAGGATGTTTCCATGGAAAAACATTTTTGGATTATAAACAATAATTACAAGAACCAACCCGCGAAAATGTCACAAATTCTGCACATTTTAGAAATTAATTATACAAGATATAAAATTAATTTGAGTTTTTTGTTGCGTCCCATTCATTCATATTATGTCCCAGAAATGTCATGTTTTTTTATGTATTACTAGGACAATCATGGAATTACGTAGTATGGAATAAGTTTAAGTAAGTTGTTCCAGTTGGAAAGTGCCCTCTTAAATTGGCTTCGCAACGGTTCCGTCGGTATTCTAAATAAAGATGATGCAATACAATAGTACGCGTGGCAGTTAACAGCATCCGTTACGGGATTACGGGCACTATGTCACATAGCATCTGAGGCTATTATGCGAGATTTACGGGATATTTTCGGACTTGTGCTCCGAAATGTTCGAGGTGTAAGAGTACAGAATGTCTTTCAGACAGAGTTGTATGGCATCAGCAACCACTGCCTTAGAAGCCTGTATAATAACCCCAACAATCTGAGTACCTGGATATACATAGACAAAAAGCTATAAAAGTTTTTAAATTTTAATCAGATCCGTAAACGAATTACATGACGCGCAGTAATCGATTGATCTTTGTGTCTCATACATACATACGTCACATACGTCTTACATGTTTGAGTTGGTTTCCACGGAAACAGGTAGTGGCATGGCGCACTACCTTCCGCAGCGATAAATTAGGCAGCCCTTCTGGCGACAGGAACCACTCTTACAGATAGACTAGTTTGTAAATAACAGCATGAGTGCTTTTTTGTTTCGTTGAGAGATTAGGTGATGCCATAGCCTATTTTCATATCTCTTCTTAATCCCTTACCTTTAATCCTACTTTAATATTTCTGGTGTACTATTATATACTCACTACTAAGGTCAACAACGCACTTGCAGCACTTGTAGCTTTAATAGGCGACGGAAGCCACCTACTATCAAGTGGACCGTCTGCTTAGCTGCCGAATCTATACAGATAATAAAATCGTAAACCAGTCATTAAATAAATATTTTATTTATTTATTTATTAAAAACTTTATGTTACATTCTGATACAAAGGCGGACTTAATGCTAAGAGCATTCTCTACCAGTCAACCTTTGGGATAAACAGAAAACACAACAGATGAACAGAAGGGATGAACAAGTGCACAAATTGACTAAGCACGACCACAAATGTACTAAACACATTTTTTTTTATTAAATGAAATATTTTTTTCAAAAATAAAAAGCAAAAACTATTTGTACACGTTTTACTTATGTTACAGAGGTCAAAAAATAGTTGCTTCAGTGTGTATTAAGCTTTCCGTAATTTTTTTTATTTTTTTTATGTTAAGATAGGCAGACAGGCTGACGGTCAACTTGATGGTAGGCGGCTACCGTCGCCCATAACACAACAATCGGTTTAAAAACAAAAAAAAAGTTACACGCTATACCGTTGCGGGCTCAGCTAGGTTTATACATAAAAATGTAAATGAGATTAGAAACGAATATTGAAACATAATGTACTAGCGGCCCGCCCCCGGCTTCTCCCGGCGTGCAATTTTTATACCCTAAAACATTCCCCGTTTATCCCTCTTTCCGTTAGTGAAAACCGAATTAAAATCGGTCTACCCGTTCACGCGTGATGCCGTGACCAGGAGAAATGGGGATTCATTTTTATATATAAGATTATTTTGAATTATTTATGACATACTACATACTTTTAAACACCAATATAATATAACGACCTAACATAATAATTATTTTTTATAGTAACTCTAGTTTGTGCTACAGTCATACAAATAATTATAACATATAAATAAATTTAAATACGAATTAAAAATATATAAATACGTATTTAAAATTTCGTAACAGTGATGACGTAGCCGAATGCGTTAAAGCTTTTAAATGAGGTAAGATGTCCTCAAAACATTATGTTGTGTCGTTCGGTGCTCTGTGGAAAACTGTCCTCAGAATCGAATCTATAATAATAATAATTTAAAACAAATTTGTTTAATTCTTTTTCAATTAATATTTATTAATATACGAAGTATGATTAAAAGTTGGCTTTAACTAAAGCCTTGGTATTAAATTGCAAATAAACGCGTAATAACAGAACGTTACGTGGTCGGTCGGTGCGAAGATAAATCTCTTTGTATTGCCAGCTCTAGTGGATCTCGTTCGCGCTGAAGCCTTCGCGGTAATTCTCCCGCCCTTGAATACCGGGTGATGGATTTCCCTTCATTTATCGAGAAATATTTTATAAATGAAAGAACCTCCTGCCCTCCCCTTGTTTCATGATATTTCACTCGCGAAACCCGCCGGATAAATTATACTTGAGTATATTTTCGCCGAGTTTATTAATGTTACGACTTGGCACACAATAATTAAAGGTTACTTTATTAAATTAACACAAATAAAGTCCATTCTCCCTCCCGTTATTTTCCCGGCTAAAACACAATATGGGAATGCGAAATTTTGATTACATCCGGTTATTGTTCGGAATAGGCTCGGCCTAACTCGGGTATTGTTTTCAAGATTTACCATGTTTAATATGGGCCTGCAGTGTATACCCGGACCCGCCCTTAGGCTACAAGAACACCTTATGCCGGAGTTGTACTAGGAACCGACAAACTGAAAAGATTACAAGATAATAAATAACTCATTCGATATCACAGGTAAGCTATACTTAGGGATTTAGGGATTTTTTGTCGAAATTAAAACTAAATTGAATTTCTCTAAAAATTCAAACATTAATAATGTTACCTGAAAAGAGAAACAATATTTAAGCCGCTCTTTTACAAATCTTATATTATTTTATTTACTTTATTATTAAGAAGCGATTGATAGACGATTACATGTTAATATTTACTTAGTTAAACGGGAATATACGTATGGTCTAAGTCTTGACTAATAATTATAATGGAGCCCGTTGGATAAGTGGTTGGGGTGCTTGCCTTAACGTTCCGTTCTAGGATTACCGGGTTCGATTCCCGGCAGGGTGAACTTTGAAAATAAACTTTTCAAATTTAGCTTTGGTCTGTATCTGGAAAGTAATGACAGTCATTTGGGCGGTCCGTCTGGCGGCAGTAACCACTCCCTTACAGAAGACCACCGTAAAATAACTACGTGTGCTGTTGTTTTTCGGTGAGTGAGTAAGGGATACCAGAGCCCATTTCCCCAACCCTTTCCAATCCCATATTCTTAATCCTACTGAAGTCGACAGCTCACTTGCAGCAGTTGTGGCGCTGCTTGTATAGGCGACGCTCAAGTGAATAAACACCTGTGGAGTTGCTTGTGTTAGGCGATGGTAGCCACCTACCATCAAGTGGACCGTCAACCTTCTTAAAAATTAAATGTTAAGAAATCACTCAAAATAAATACGAAATTTCTGGCATCCGAATCCAAATAATGTTATTATGTTTGGTTTGTTTGAGAAATTTGTTATAGCCAATAAATAAGTTCTATGAGAAATTAGTTACCTCTAAAGTCGAAGTATGTTTGAGGTGCAAAGAACTACACATTTTAAGTTGAAGTGCTGATATAATCGAATATAGTAAAATGCAAAGTAACGTTGATTGCTAATGGAAAGGCGGCCTTACGCGTTAACTCTTCGTGCCCGTAGCCCGACTAGGGCGGCAAGGGTTGGGGTTATTTATAAACCAATTAAAACATCCCCTGCGACCAGTAGATAACGTGTCCGATGATTCGGAAACACCCCCGCGACTTATAACTTTAAAAGGCTCCCAATGACCTTTCTCGATCTTTCATCTTTTATCTGGAATGGACAATATTTAAATACCACAAGAAATTTTGAACAAAAAAAATCACAATTCAGTTAAACTGTTTAAAACCATATTTCGAAAAATATATTTTAATTAAGATTTAAAATTACTCATAATTTGAAATTGCCAATGACTTTTTTACTATAGTGTGTATGTGTCAGCTCCGACGCACCACTAGAGTCTACTCCTTGAAACTTAAATGTATAAAATTTTACTTTATATTGTTTAGTTACTCAGATGTCACGTGTTTCAACAAAAGTTATGTTAGTTACGCTCGGTATATACAGATGTCACTACGTTTTATTAGTTCAGATAGTTCATTTTTCGACGACAGATGTCGCTGCGCCGGCAGGTTATAACGCGTAACACGCAGTGGCAACTTTTTCGATAAAAAAATTTGCCATTGTACTACCAATAGGGGATCGGACAGTAATCAGATTAAAATCTAAAATGTACTTAGAAAGAAAATATATAATTTTTTACGATTATTTATCGAATAATAATTTAATATAATTCATTTAAATATTTTTAAATGAAGAAATAAAATTTTATTATTTACAATATTTTTAATCTATACTGAAACACCAATCACAGTGCGTGACGTCATTTGTGGGCAATCATTGTCTTATGCCAATGCAGCTGTTTTGTTATGATATGACCACAAATGACGTTACGCGCTCTCAGATGAACTATCGTGGCGTTTTGGCGGCATTTTCAAACAAACAATATTAAAACATGATTTTGAGTACCTAAAAGGCTATAAATAAATAAAATAGTATTTTTTTATGGGAATAAAATATCCATGAAGATTAATTTAAAACACTTTCTGAAAATTTGTCCGATCTATATAATATAGAAATATTGAAAAGTCGACAAAGCGCAAAAGTAGGCGCAGTGATATGAAATCATTTCGACGTTAGCTTTTATAAAAGCCTAGAGAATAGAAGTAAACTCCAAAAATTTTGTACAACTACAGCAAACAAACGAAAGGCTTTTTTTTCATATTTTCTGCACTCTTTAACATTAGCTTTGGGAATTACAACCACATATTATGTAAACTGTGTACATATTATAAAATGAAGTCGCTCTCCACCTCTGCCTATTTCTCCGCTAACTTTTTCTTTAAACAGCTGATTTTAATAAGGTCTTCACCGTATTGAAATTGCATTCTTACGAAGCCCGAGGGCGGTTCGCCAGTAATCGACAAAAATTTCTATCAATTAGGCAAATTTTATCGACACACTTGCAAGCAACATTAGAATAAAACACTTCAAGACAAGATTTACAATTTCATTTTTAAGGTGGAGACAAACGCTAAATACTAAAAATATCCATTGTTTAATAAAGATGTTACAAGAAATAGACAACAGAATTGCTTTGAAAAAAAAAAAATATTATACTTAAACATGTGAAGAACCAATTGTATTAATTAGAATTTTCATTAAAGTAATAGAAACTCCACAAAAAAGTTAGAACACAGAAGAATTTGACTTTTATTGAAAATTCTCTAGAAAACGACTTATTGCGCGCATATGAATCCTGTACCTAGCTAACTAATAAGTTAATGTCAGTTTCAAAAATTGTATTAATAAAAAATTTTTTTGTGCATTGTTCTAATGGTGAAAACAAAAAAACACAATTTCTAGGCCCGTTGAATTGTCTCCGCCGTCAGCGAGTTCTATTGTAAATGTCATTTGCCTCAATTTCATTCATTTAATTTAAAAAAATATCGTTTTACAAAGCACGCGTATTATAAAAGCTTTAAACTGTTTTATTTAAGCGAAACGCCAAAATTCATATCAACGATTAACTGACGGAACATGGACAAAAAAAACACAGCGTCTCATGTAATTTATTATTACCATTGGTCATCCCGCCATGATTAAGTACGCAATTATGGCGTTTTTGTTAAAACACAACGTAAAGGGTGGACTTTGGTTTATTTAAATTTAAACGTTATTCACAGATTAGGTAATAAATCGCACGTTAGGTGTAGTAAGAAGGAATGCATTCGCCCTTAATGTGGCCTCGGGAGATCAGCATCCCTAGGACTGTAATCATCTTATCGCAAAAAGATAGATCTCAATTTACACGTTTATTATTCAGTTTTAGGGGTGTTCTTAAAAATTCTTAAAGGATTTCAAAAAGCCTTCTGCACTAAGAAAAATTCCGCTGTAAATCATCTGAGAAAAAAATCATCGTTGTTACCAATTGTAACAAACACCTTAAAAAACCTTTAACTTGTATAATATTAAAATTATCCTCTTGTACACATTTATTATAAACTATTTAGATTATTTAAGTACTCACTGTAATTATAATAATGTAGTCAACGTAAGTGAGCCTAATAAATAAATAAATAAATAAATATAGCGATCCGCGCCCGACTTCGCATGGATGCATTTTTCTGCCAATTATATACACAAACCTTTCTCGTTTATCGCTCTTTCCATTAGTGAAAACCGTATCAAAATCCGCTGAGCGGTTTAAAAGTAATTAGCGGAGAAACGGTCTGCGGCGGACATGGACTGTTTTATATTTTTATAATATGTATAGAATATCTCTAATTTTTAGGGTTCCGTACGTCTCAATAAAAAAACGTAACCCTTATAGGATCACTCGTGTGTCCGTCTGTCCGACCATTCCCCCCACCACCCATCTCCGAAACTACTGAACCTAATACTGAAAAAAAATACAGAAATTAGTTTTCTACTTATAGATTATAGAAAAACCTATAAGAAGTCCATGATATTAAAAAAAAACATGGTAAATCACTCAATATGGTGCGGATAGGTAACATCGTACGGAACCCTCTTCACGCGAGTTCAACTCGCACTTGTCCCGTTTTTTGTATTACATATTATTTATCTCATTGTATTTTTCCAGTATTTCTTTATTTCTTGCAATTATTTCTCCCATTTAATATTTTAATTATTTCGTAGCATGCAACAGAAATTGCCTACGACAGCGTAGCACTCACTTCAATCTACGATAGTTATACCAGATTTTTTTAAATATGTAAAATGACTTTAATAAAGTGAAACGCACGATGAGAGTAAAACTTCAAAGTCGAATATTGTGTGACGCTTTAATGTAACGATCACGTGACGCTTCTTGTAACGTTTAGCATGAACCTTACTACCGCTTAGTACATATTTGAACGCCAAAGAAATTTAGCTTTTGACACACGAACGTCCATGTTTTTTTTTATTATTGTTCGTTATTTCATTAAAACTTCATTGGTGTAATATGCGTTTTAAGTTTTTTTAAACACTTTGCTCTTAAGTAATTCGTACCATTTATGTATGACTCTTAATATACTCTTATATATTTATATATACTCTTAATACAGACGCTGTAGTCGTTCCGTTATACGGACCACGGTTTCAGTAGTTTTAACTGTTAGCTTAGTTTTGTCTTAGCAGTTTTAGTGGTCGCAAAGGGACACTTCTAATGGACAGCCAGCCTTACTAAGCGACATTTAAATTAAAATACATTCAAAATATAGTCAATCAATAAATGATTGTGATTTTCTTTCATAAACAAAATATATGTAAAGTTATTTAATACTAGCTGAGCCCGCAACTTCGTAGGCGTGGAAAGAACGATCAAATAAAGGCTGTTGCTCAAATTTGAAACGCTAAATTATAGCATAGAACCCCCCTATTGGCAAGTTTTTTGCAACTGTACTTCTTGTTATTAAAGTATAGGTTTTGTGTTTTCTTTTGCCTAAATTTTGATTGAATTCGATGTATTTTCATGCAGTTAATAGTTTAATAAATTACAATCAAAGTCCACCTTTAAAAGTCCGTTTATATCTCCAGACAACGAAGGTATCAGAGACGTTTCTGGTACGCTAGATGTAAATAAACTGTGTCTTTTTTTATTAAAGATGGATTTGCTCTTGACCAGCATCTATCCATGTAGGAAGGATGCGGCCGACGATGGAGCGAGCTCACCCAGAATATGCCTATTCACTCGAACCTTGAAAAGATTTGGGTTGTATGAGCTCAGAAATACAGACGTCGGCAGGGAGTTCCAATCCTTAGCAGTGCGCATCACAAAATACGTCCCAAAGCGCTTGGTCCAAATTAGAGGGATTTCGACAAGGTGAGGATGGTAACCAGCTGTACGTCTGCATGTCCGATAGAAGAAAGGAGAAGGCGGTATGATCTCATGCAGCTCTCGAGCACTCTCTCCGAAGTACATCTTATAGAATACACACAGATAGGCAACTTTGCGTCTATGTGCCAGGCTCTGCAGCTTACTTCTTATTAGTGTATCATCGCCAATGAGCCTCCTATCTCTGCGATCTACCGAGTCGAGTGCGGCAAGTTGGTATTTTGCTGAGCCATCCCAAAGGTGACAGCAATGCTCCATGCAAGATCGGACTTGTGCCTTGTACAAAGGGAGGAGCTGTCTAGGTGTGAAGCATCACTTCACCCTATTTAGGATGCCCAGCTTTTTGGCCGCTGACGGTGTATGAGGTCCTTTATCATTGACATATTTCTACCTACCTTGCAGTTATAAATTGATAACTTTGTATGGTCATTTACTTCATTAAAATCATGGTAATCTGGGTGAATGTCTGATCTTTCTCATTGAATTGTCCAAGTAAGATTGGCAAAGAAAAGAGCTAGTTAATCGAATTTAAGTAATGCAATTTTGATAATGGTGAATTGCTCATTAGGCACTTAAGTTAATTTATCCTAAGACTTTTTTTATTTTGTCCTTTTCAAGACGATTTTATCTTCGATTCTTATAAGGCTGATTTTTATACGAATTCTGATTTTGATTTTGTTCGATTCTTATACGAATTATTTTTATACGAAGGAGTTTGTTGTGGATTTTTATCTGGAAGAGATTTATAAGGAGGAGTTTTGTACGATTGGATTTCTTCGGTGGAGTTTGTTTTGTTAGCGGTTATTACCAGTCTTCGGTTTAATCTTCAGTGTCTTCGGTAAGAACATCCGGGTCGTGCCAAGAAAAGGAGTCCAGATGAGTGTCGTAAAAATAGGCGGTAACCTAATTATGTATTATATTACAAATAGGAGCCAAGGCTACCCCGCAGTGTAAAGCCTACGTCCCTTTTATTTCTTTTTAATACATGAGAAATCTTTGAGAAAGCTGCTTTACAAAACACTCTTTTGTAACTTATCTTTATCCATAAATCAAATTAGCTTGGTATCAAATATTTTGTATTAAATTTAACTTATACCACACATCTTGTACATTAAAATCATTATAACTACGAACTTCTTTTTTTACTTAAACTTAAAACATATACATATAACTTTGTTAGTTATATAACTTAACTTTAAACAAGATTTCCCATTTAAGTTATTTTCTGTTACAATGAAGACTTCTGTATGTAACAGGGACTGTAAAGCACATTCTCATACCTGTTACAAAAATAATCGTTTAATCCTATATGTCTAATATACTAGTAATATAAACTAAAGTCGCCATCCGCCTTTGTTTCTCCGTTAACTTCTTCTAAATCAGCCGTAGGACGTTCAGTGGTGGACATAGGCCTCCTCATAATTTTCCAATAGGACCGGTCAGAAGCAACCTGGATCTGCCGTCGACCTGGATTCTTATCAGAGCAAATCTTATCAATCCTTATTAGATTTTGATACAATTTTCACTAATAGGAAAAACGTTAAACGAGGAAGGTTTGTATATATAATTTGTAGAAAAATGGATCCACGCGAAGCCAGGGGTGGGTTGCTAGTATAACACTTAATAAGACATCGGACCATTATTGATATTTCGTAATGCATTACTGCTTCGTTGATATACTGTGGGAACAAACAGTCTGCTTAATCCCTCAGTACACAGCTCTTACATTAACGGCTTCTTCCCGTGATGATTGAGTTAATAATTGAATTGAATGCTTTTATTTGTATTTTAAATGACAACAGATTTAATTTTAAACAAAACAAAGGAATATTAATACGTTTCATAGATTCTTAGAGATTTTTGAAAGGTATGAGAAAATGATTTGTTAATTTTCGTTTCTTTTTCTTTCTTAATAATAAACTCATACATCTATCTAAGTCCATATGAAAAATAATGAATAAAAAGCGTAGATTTAAAAAAATCTATTTTATATTAAAGTAAAATTTTCTAAATCGTACCATGGTTTCGGATATTCCTGTCAATAAAATAACACACACTTTTATAAGTTTTATTTTTAACTAGCGACCTGCCCCGTTACTGAATTACTGAAATTTGAGTCAAAATTCGTTCCGCGAAGAAGTGATTAAAATTGTGACTTTATCCTACAATTTTAATCACAGGAATTGGTATTTATATTAATGAGTATTAATGAGTATATACTAGTTTCCAAAGAAATCTTTTGTTTAAGTTGAGGAAATTAAACCTCAAGTCCTCTATGTTATGATGAATGTCAAAAGGGTCTCCAAAAAGCGTCAAGAGCTTAACACCAATTCGACTTAATTGTTTAAGTTTTTGGACATTTTTTTCACGTTTTAGAACAGTCTTCAATATTTCAAATAAGACTGGACTAGTCAGACTAGACTAAGACAACTAAGTCCATGTATTACTTCACTAAATATATCATACTTACTTATATAATGATGAAGATTACTTAACTGATTAAGTAATATTTTATCGATGGTCTTACTTAGAATTTTTGTCGTCCACCAAGTTCTTTCTGTATTTTCAACTTTACTCTTATATTGAAAAAGAAATCAAATTTTATGAACGTGCATTAGAAACTTACTGCGGATGCCATTTGTACATATATTTATTTACGGCCAATAAAAAAACTTTTAGTGGTCTTAATTTGAAAGAAATAAAACCAATACAGGGCATGCAACGTTTCCCAGGGAATAAGGAGGAAAATTTTCCGGAGCAAACCTGAAATAACTGGAAAGTAACAGAGAATTTATTAGTGTTATAAAAGTTGGTTGTAGAGTTTAGGTAAGTAATAATGTACACGTTCGCACTGCTTTTACCTGCTGGTTTGTCCACAGCACTATGTAATATTATAAATACGAAAGTAAGTTATTTTGTTTGTTTGTTACGCTCCAACCACAGCCTTAACTACTCAACCGATCATCGTGTAATTTTGCATATTACAGAAAAAGGCACAGTGTACCTTACAAAAAAGGTACTGTTCTCGCAGGATTATCTAAAATTGAAACAAAATATTCAACGCCTGACAAAAATTATAACTTTATTACCTTACTAGCTGAGCCCGCAACTTCGTACGCGTGGTATTCGGTATAGCGCGTAACTTTTTTGTTTGCTCGATTGGAATGAAACAAACACTTTAGATTACAAAAAAGATAAACAGACATTGAACATGTGTCTAAAAAAAATATATTACAAAAGCGTGTTTAAGCAGTTAGAGTTAGGCACGGTTTAAATAATACTTTTCATATTTAAATACATGTCAATACTTGTCGAAGACTCAAAGTTAGTCTACTGCTTTGTCTCTAATTTTCGCAAGTTGTATTTAGTGGTGTGGTTATGATTATGATGAAATATCGGGTTGTTTTACCTTTTATTCTTGAACCCAATTTTATTTTAATATTGCAATTGTCCATTTTTTTTTACATAATTTTTATTTATATTATACTCATTTGACAATGAGTAATGACGATTGACAAGTCTTGATAAACACATTCCATTCTTTCAACCGATCACTGTTCTATGTGTACAATGTACTCATATACGTAAGTTTTGGTTCCAAAACATACTTATGGCGGTGTATTTAGAGCAATAATTAATTTATAATCACACACGTCACTGTTTTATTTATATATAGATAATTTTAAAATATTTTCTGCGTAGGATATTCTATTAGCACATAACAAATTTGCATAGAATGGAACGTTTCGAATTGAACCAAATGAAGTTGAACGAACGTTTTGTAATGTTGCTATTTTATTGTTACTATTTGCCATTTTATAATTTTAAAATAGCAACATTTGGTTGCCTATAGGTTGCCTAACGATGTTTTGGTTAATCAAAGGGCAAACACTATTTTGTAATAGCGAAGGTTAAACATTATTTAAGGCAGGGTTTAAACTGTGAAATTGTACACAAATGTCATTAGACGCTGTTTGACAAAACACGTGTTGAGACATAGTTTAGTATTTTTTTTTTGTAATAACACTGTAAATGTTTCGGGAAGCTTGCTATAATACATCTGTGAAAACCGAATTCAAATCGGTTGAGCCGTTTCTGTGATTAGCGCGAACAAACGCACAGACAAACAGACAGAAATTCTAAAAAATATTTTTTTGACTTCGGTAACATTACGGGTACAAATTGTTTAAAAAAAAAATGATATTACGATTTTATTATATGTATAAATATGTATTAGTGTGCATTAAGGACCTTGTTCTTAAACTTCGACGCCATATTTTATATTTGTTTTTAATTAAGACAATTATCATGTAATTAAGTGTTTCATATGAATTTTGTGATAGTATTTATTTATTTAGATAATAGTCTGGGATTGTGTTACAAAAACCTGTCTTTTTTTTTAAATTGAAAAACTCAGTATTCAATAAAATTTATAAGCTATGCAATCTTTTTAGCAGGTTTAAGCACATTTTAAAATTTAATTAATATGTAAAATTAATTTTCATTATGATGCCATGTTTAGTTGTTTTCATTTATAATTTAGACGCGCCTAAATGCGACTTTTCAAATTAAGAACCAATCGTCCTCATACTAAGATATTTCCGACACTAAATGGAAACTGTAACATCGAATATTGAAGATATTGAAATAGGGATAAGTTGCGAAGTCGACAACTCCAGCCAGACACGGTATCGTGTAATTAACCGCTCAGAAAACGCTTCGGTATCCTTTTGAAATCGTTCAAAGGACTCTTTACATAATATAGTCTATGGCGCCTATTCACTACCTGATTACTACAGTCTCGCCGGTTCGTTATTTTTGTGAAGGCAAGCGTACGTAAGTTACTACGAAATTTGCCTGAACCACTAAAGCGAGGCAATTTCAACCGTATGCGCCGGTGTTAAGTGTTAGTTTGACAGGGCGAGAAGTGTGGGGAAAACTGCAACGCCTTTACGCACGATTTTTGACCGTATTTCAAAGGTGTTAGAAAAAAAACCAGTTCGTTTCGCAATGGATGCGCAGTCTGCTATGCGTGTGTAGAATGTACGGCCTCTTTTGAATGTAACATACGGTTTTTGAATGCCAGCGAGGGGGTTCTTTGCGTATTTCAATGAGCGAAGTATAGTGGAGGACTGATGAATGTTTTAAGTTATTTGTGAGATTCGAATTTTAGAAAAAGATGTTTCAAGTTTCAAAAAGCTTTTTGTAACTGAGGGAGTGCTAGCTAGAAAAGTCGTATCAATACTTCTCTTATTCGGCTCGAACAACTTAATTTAATGTATGAATGTAAACTTCAAGTTATCGGACGATAATAGAATAAGTGAAACTTGTATATTGAGTGCTATAATTAAGTTATACTGCTGATGCTAAAAGAAAAATACATTTCAGTTGACTCAAAGAAAATAATAAATAATGGGAGTAGCTCAGAAGTCAATTTAAAGAAATCAATACATTAATTAATTGTATTTCACAGTAAATTTATGAAAACCTCAATGTATACGACACTAGCCGTGTTCCTCGGTTTCAGCCGCCAAACCATTTTAGCCTATAACCTTCCTGAAGTCCAAAGTTTTAAACAAACAAACTCATCAGCTTCATTATATTAGACTATACTTACAATTAATTACCAAACGATGCACAGCAACTACATATTATATCTATAACTAAATTTAAATCACTTATAAAAAGAAAATGTGTTCTAGGGCTTGATATCTATAGATACTTACATATAATAAAATCGTAAACGAATCGAGTCTACATTAAAGATTTTTTAAAAAAAAAAACAACTTGTACACGATGTATTTTTATAAAAATTAGTTTTTAGAATTTTTGTCTGTTTATCTGTGCGTTTGTGCACGCTAATCTCAGAAACAGCTTAACCGATTTGAATGCGGTTTTCACTGATATATTATAGCAAGCTTCCCTTAACATTTAGTGTTTGTTTTATTCCAATCTGTTTACAAACAAAAAAATTACGCGCTATACCGAATACCACGCGTACGAATTTCCGGGCTTACTATACTAGAACTACGACTTACTATAGTGGTAATTATGCAAAAGAATTTACTATATTGCAGTGAAAGAAATTTAGTCGAATGCATTAAAGAATATTTTAATTTATTTTTATAGTGCCGACAGAAACGCTTGGATTTTTTTTGAAATTTAAATTTTAAAACCTCTATGCCGAAGTAAAATTTAGTTTAGAGTAAAATCACGTGACACTTCATGTAACGTTTCTACATGACATCTACCGCTTTATGTTTATATTTGATCGCCAAAGGAGTTCCACTTCTGACTCGCGTATACACTGTACACGCGCATGTTTCTTTTTTAAATGTCTTGAATTTGAATATAGAAATTGTTGAATTAATTTTGTTGGCTACCTTTGCCCATTATAATTTATAATAATTTGTAAAAACTTATTAAGAAAAATAAAAAAATATCAAAGAAGATTTTCACTATTTCTGCTGATATAAGCTTAAAGTAGGTCACACACAACATCAAGGAAAAATTATTGCACCATATCCTGATAGGATAAATAATAACAGAGATAAGCTTTTGGCATCTCTTACTCACTCCACGAAGCACTCGTGCTGGTATTTCAGGGTGCTTTCTATTAAGATCGCATTTTTGTGGTTGTATTTTAATCGAGAGTTTTATTGCATAAATCAACTGAGAAGTTAATGCTTTTTAAGTGTCCCATAAATTAGGTCAAGAATGAGCGCATCGGTATAGCGAGTGAACATCAAAGAAACGTCCGTTCTGATTGGATTGTAAGGTGGTAAGTATCGTTCGCACCACCAATCAAAGATCAGAAACCGCATAATTCCTCTTCAGGTTATAGTGTTCGACGATGAATGCCCACGCGATCGTGCGTGGCGAGCCGACAACCGATAAATAGCCTGCCTATATGATATACTCGTAGCTAATTCTACTATCACTTGCTTAACAGAACTACTAAATAATAATATAACACTGACTACTGTTAATATTATTAAGAGAAATAATAAATCACTATTCAATTAACTACAAAATAATAATTGTTTAATATAAAGCTGGGAAAGCAGTTTTCCAGTTCTGCAAGTATGCTGCAGTAACATACTGAGTAACATAGTATTTTGAAATACTATGTTACTCTTGAAATACCTTCAGTTTAATACTAGCTGTTGCACGCGACTTAGTCGGCGTCTTGGGGGCGGAGGGGGTAAAGGGGGGAGGGTAAGTAGCCTATGTTACTCGCTGATAATGTAGCTTTCCATAAGTGAAAGAATTATTAAAATCGGTCCCGTAGTCTTCGAGTTTATTTATTCCAAACATACATTTGTATGAAGGGGGTAAAGGGGGGGGGAGATGGGGAGAGGGTGAGTAGCCTATGTTATTCGCTGATAATGTAGCTTTCTATAAGTGAAAGAATTTTTAAAATCGGTCCAGTAGTTTTTGAGTTTATTCATTATAAATATACAAAAATATAATACATAGGTACATTACAAATCTTTTCTCTTTATAATATTAGTATAGACTGGTAGCGGTTGCACGCCGATAACATTTTGTTAATTTTCCGATTATTTCTAGAGACTAATTTCGACTATTACAACCTATTACGTTGAATTTATTTTGCCAATATAAGCAACACTAATATTTGCATATTTTGGGTCGCAGGAACGAGGTCGATCCTTCAGAAAAAATAAATAATTTCCCTGCAAGATCGACTTCATTATACATCGCAGAATAAAAATATACTATAAGTAACTGATACCTAGAAAACCAAGGACTATTCAAATCTGCAATGAAACCCTTTCGAGTTAATGCAAAATTAATTTAATATTTAATATATTGAAGTCCGATGTTTATGCGCCTTTCAAAATACCCCCTTTGATAGTTAATTAAACGTCAAGACGGAAATGTACTCGTCATTAGAAAAGTCGATAGAGGGCGCTTTAGTCATGGCAGGATGTGCCGACGCCGGGTGGCGGAAGTAATACCATAGTTTCACGATAGAAGCAATTATTTTAATTTTAAGCTAATTCTCTATTTATATATTTTATTGTTATAAGAACATACATAATAAGAAAATTATAATTTATTTACAACTGTGCAAGCAACATACGAAATGTTCTTTCGGAAATAAGATTTCTGATTTGAAATCCGAAAAATGAAAAGATTTATATATCTTTTTATGATTTATTTTACTTATTATTTAGTTTATTTACAGTTATTTCATTTACAGCCATGCAATGCCAATAATCTATTAAATATTCTATATATATGATAAAACTAGTGACCTGTCCCTGGCTTCGCCCGGATGCATTTTGTTTCTGAAAATTATATTTGACGAGCCCGTTGGATGAGTGGTTAGGGTGCTTGCCTTAACGTTCTGTTCTGGGGTTCCCGGTTTCGATTCCCGGCTGGGTCAACTTTGAAAAATAAACTTTTCAAATTTGGCTCTGGTTTGAATCTGGCAAGTCGTGGCAGGGCACACTGCGTTTCGCGTCATTTGGACAGCCCGTCTGGCGACAGTGACCACCCCCTTACAGAAGACCACCGTGTAACAGCACGTGTGCTGTTGTGTTTCGGTGGGTGAGTAAGTGATGCCAGAGCCCATTTCCCTAACCCTTTCCAATCCCATACCCTTAATCCTACTGAAGTCGACATCGCACTTGCAGCAGCTGTGGCGTTGCTTGTGTTATAAGCGACGGTAGCCACCTACCATCAAGTGGTCCGTCAGACTGTCTGCCGATCTTGACATTCCTCGATTATCGCTCTTTCCATTAGAGAAAACCTCGCCAAAATCCCTTGGGTGATTTAGAAAAAGTTCAGATAAAGTAGTCCTAATCGACCTTCATTTTCTTTTGAATAAAATACATATATTTATTTTACCATATAAATTATGGTTTCTGATTAGTATATTAGGTATCTTATTAAGATTTAATTTAATCTACACACACGAAGTTTATAGAAATACTCAAACGTATGTATACAAGCCTTAAGCCAAATGTGAAATTAGCATAAGCAAAGCAATAAATCGAGTTACAATAGTAAACAGCGACAAAGTTGTAAGACCGTTGTCGCGTGCGAAACTGTAAATAATTTGAATTTAGAAGCGGGAATTATCGATGCTCCAGCAATTTATCGCCGGCCGCGCTGGCCAATCACATTCCAGAATTTAATTCCAATCCTGTCGCCGGGCAAATGAATGACTTGATAGAATGAAAGTCACGGACCGAACTAAACATGCACACTTAAATTAAGAGTCGCGCCTTAAGCAATCTTTTAATTGTTTTTTTTTTTAATGTTAAGGTCAGCAGACAGATTGACGGTCCACTTGGTAGGCTACCGTCGCCTATAACACAAGCAATAACAGGTGCTCCAAGTGCGCTGCCGACTACTATAGGATTAAGGATAAGAGATTGGGAAGAGTTAAGGAAATGGGGTCTGGCATCCCTTACTCACTCAACAGCACATGTGCTGTTGTTTCACGGTGATCTTCTATTTACTGCTGCCAAATCACTGCGAATTTTGTAATATACATCAAAATATAATATATCGTACTGGTAAATACGAGTATCGAAGACCGTTTTGATATTTATTTATTTATCTATGTAAACTTTTACAAATAAAAAAAAATGTGATTTATTTGCTGCCGTATCGGAAAGCTGTTTTTTTTTCGGAAATCAATAAATAAATAAATATTCAATTAACAAAATATCTTAATTTTGCCAGCGAGACAGTTTGTTAAACTATGGTAGGCCTTCTTTTCTTCTGATACATAATTTAAATCCAGTTATTAGTTGATGTGCATCGTTTCGTAACTTACTGTTGTACTTACTACTTATACTTGTTTTAAAGCTTACTTATACATTGAGCTTTAAAAGAATTATTAAATTCCTGGAACCAGCAATTAGGAACAATGAGATTATTTCGCAAGTTTAAATGGCCAGTAACTATTTTTCTTAACATTCTTATTAAAAATTTTATTAAATTTTCATTAATGTACTGTGAAATTACAAAAACTTATTATTAACTGAGCTGAGCTTGCAACCTCCCACGCGTGGTATTCGGTATAGCGCGTAACTTTTTTTGTTTGTAAATCGATTGGATTGAAACAAACACTAAATGTTATGGGAAGCTTTTTACAATAGACCAGTGAAAATCAACATTCAAATAGGCTAAGCCATCATTAGCGTGCACAAACGCATGCACAAACAGACACAGATTTTAAAAACTATTTTTTTGACCTCAGCAACATAAGCACAACTAGTGCAGACACGGCTCGTTTACGATTTTATTGTATGTTAGATAAATATAAAATAATCAACTTTTTTAAATTGATTTCTGAGTCTATGTCAAAGCACTGTCTCACAATAGTAGATAGGTACTTAGGTATACGACATAGACTTTTTTATTTCTTTATCGAAAAATCAATAAAAAAAATTGTATTGTTTGTGTGCCAGCCGCGACCACTTAGCATTGAGACATCAAACCCATATCATCTTTGCATCCGTTAGCCTTGACATCAAACCAGTGGCCCTATTCATGTGCCAGACACGCTATTTGAGCAAAATTTATGTTAAGCATAGTTATTGGATTTATTAAAATTAATTAAAAAATGTTATTTATTTATTTTTTATTAAAAAATTATTTTATTAAAAAAGACTTAACTTTATTTTTAGCGTTTTAAATTTAATAATATATTAAAAATTGAGCATACGTTTGAAATCTCTATGGCCCTTGCGAGAAAGCTTAACTCTGCGAAATCAAATCGGGAAGTACTCTGCGAAAGTAACCCGGCGGATAAAGAAGTTGAAGTGGCAATAGGCAGCACACTAATCTAACCGGTTCTACTGGGTGTCCAGCAGAGGACATCTTACTGCTTAGATGATAAAGATGGTAACTAATAATGAAATCTCTAGCTAAAGTAAGAGCCAGTAAAAACTAAAAACCTTTTAACTTAACGGCAAAAGAATTATTTGTGTCATTACCATAAGTAGATAGTTAAAAGATGTATAGGTCAGCAGACAAGCTGACGGTCCACTTATTGCTAGGTTGCTTATTGCAACGTCACAGGTTCTGCAAGTGCACTGCAGTTCATAGTAGGATTAAGGATAAGACATAAGGAAAGCTTAGGGTACTGGGCTCTAGCATTCCTGACTCACTCACCGAAACACAACAGCACATATTTTGTTATTTCACGGTGGTTTTCTGTAAGGGTGGTAACCGCCGTCTGACGGACTGCCCAAAATGACTGCGAAACGCAGTATGCCCTGCCACTACTTTCCAAATCCAGACCAGAGCCCGCTGGTTGACCCTGTTTTCATAGTTGACCTCGGGAATCGAACTCGGGACCCCTGAAACGGAGAGACATTTGCTACTTTAGATATAATTTAATCTGCTGTACAATATAAAAGTATAATAACGCGGAGTACATTGGTCGTAGCGATTTAAAAAACCTCGAACACATCATAAACTGTCCTCTTGACCTCTTTACGACTCGAACCTCCCTAATATGCGTACGTGCGAGTGTCCAAAATGGGCACGATAAAGAACTTAGACCTTCATCCCCCCTCCCGTCCCACACTCACCTACAAAGGGACAGCGTGGTCAAAAATATAAAGGGGCCAAAATTAAATTCCACGCGGCCCATAAAGTATAGAATTGCGTCATTATGCGAAAAGAGACGCCCGTCGAGAAATTTTTTCGCTTCAACAACGAAAAATTTGCACAGTAAGACTCATATAAATAGGCATCTATTTGTAAATACGTAATGATATATTGTTGGTACACTTTAAATACTTTTTTAACTGTAATTTTACTGAGGGAGATAAGATCGTTTGTATTTCCTACGCCTGGTAATACCTATAGTAAATAGGACTGGAAAGATTTAACAATACATAGGTACTTGAGTTAAGATTATACAATAACAATAACCAGACGACGTACTTCCTGGCCCAAGAATCTCAAGAACAGCTATGTGGTACTATGGCCGTACCACTGGCCATAGTACCATATCGCTGTTTAGAGCCGCCGCCTCGAAGGTTAGGATAGCCATGGTGATAGCTGTCCTCCGATAGGAGATAGCACTGAGAGAAGAAGACTAATCATCATCGCCATCATCTTTTTAACATTGCGGTCAAAATTAATGAACTATGGTCGCGAATAAGCTCAGTAGGAACCTTTTTCTCATTTGTTTGTTGTGAATCAATTATCTTTTCTTTTTTTTTGTTTAATAGCTTTTGATCAGCATTAATGTTATTATTGTTAAAAAAAAGATTGGAGACGCTTTCGAAATAATAATGGCTTAACGAATTTTGACCAGTGGGCAAATACCAGTTATCACTATAGACTTGGTGTATCCGCAACTTCGTACGCGTGGTATTCGCAATAGCTTGTAACTTTTTTGCTTGTCAACCGATTGGAATGAAACAAACACCAAAATATATAAGTGAAGCTTGCTACAATATATAAGTGAAAACCGGATTCAAACCGGTTAAGCCGTTTCTGAAATTAGCGTGCACAAACGCACAAAAATTGTTTTTTTTTTTAATAGTTAAGTAATGTACAGACACGGCTCGTTTACGTTTTTATTATTTTGGGCTTTTACTTTTATTCTTTTGTTTCTTTGTGTGTAATATTTTCTTTTTATGTAACTGTTATAAGGAATAACTTTAAAATTACAATAAAACTACAACTGACCACATTAACGGCTTATAAGAAGTCATAAACGCGGTAATGTGGCAAAGAGATGAGAATCATAGACAAGGCATCCGCGTACTCATTTAAAAAGAAATTCCAGATTCAAATCTGTCGGGGCGTGTCGAATGCGACGTTGCTGAAGCATTTCACGGACGTTTCTCAACAATTTTATAAATAGAACCAGCATTTCTCTAAAGAGAATGAATGTAAATGACGCAATAATCAAAACTTATTATTTTTAAACTTTTGCATAGTTTTGAATCATCAAACATAATTAATGTAAAATCGTTTTTTGCCTGTAAGTTTGTGCACGCTAATCTCAGAAACGACTTAATCGATTTGAATGCGGTTTTAACTAATGTTTTGTAGCGAGCTTCGATTAAAATTTAGTGCTTGTTTCATTCCAATCGGTTTACAAACAGCAAATTACACATTTCATACAAAAGCAAATACGGTTCAGTCGATTTAGCTGAAACTTTTACTAACTGTACTTTGCAAAACCATGATTGGATGTTATTCTGAATACTACGCGTTAAGTCGCGGACACAACTAGTCTATTCTGTACGTATATGTAATAAAATCGTAAACGAGCCGTGAATTTTTGCCTGTTTATCTTTTTGTCTGTATGTTTGTGCACGCTAATCTCAGAAACGGCTTAACCGATTTGATTGCGGTTTTCACATTTGTATTGTAGCAAGCTTCCTGTAACATTTAATGTTTGTTTTATTCCAATCGATTTACAAACGACAACATTACAGATGTGAAGCGATGCTTTACATCTGGACAGCTCCTCTCTTTATACAAGGCACAAGTCCGATCTTGCATGGAGTATTGCTGTCACCTTTGGGATGGCTCAGCAAAATACCAACTTGCTGCACTCGACTCGGTGGATCGCAGAGCTAGGAGGCTCATTGGCGATGATACACTAATAAGAACTAAGCTGCAGAGCCTGGCACATAGACGCAAAGTTGCCTGTCTGTGTGTTTTCTATGTACTTCGAAGATGTACTTCGGAGGGTGTGCTCGAGAGCTGCATGAGATCATACCGCCTTCCCCTTTCTTCTATCGGACATGCAGACGTACGGCTGGTTACCATCCTCACCTTGTCGAAATCCCTCTAATTCAGACCAAGCGCTTTAAAACATCTTTTGTGATGCGCACTGCTAAGGATTGGAACTCCCTGCCGGCGTCTGTATTTCCGAGCTCATATAACCCAAATCTTTTCAAGGTTCGAGTGAATAGGCATCTTCTGGGTGAGCTCGCTCCATCTTCGGCCTCATCCTTCCTACATGGATAGATGCTGGTCAAGACCAAACCCATCTATAGTAAAAAAAAAAGTTGCACGTTATACCGAAAGCTACGCGTACGAAATTGCGGCCGCAACTAGTTATAAAATAAAATCGCTGTCTGCTTCCGTCTGTCTCTCCTCTAATTTCTTTTAAACAATCCAACGGATTCAAATGGGGTTTTCACTAATGGAAAGAGAAATAAACGAAAAATAGTATGTAATAGACATACGAGTTTTGACTCCCACCAAAACGCGTGTTGAAATTATTTCGAGCACCACTCGTAATACTAAAACGCTTTGAATGAACATAAACTCTTTTATATTTCACTATGTCACGACTTTCGTCTAGAATGGTCATGAATGGGGTTTTTTATTCGATTCCTTATACGAAAATCGTGATGATACCGTGAATGGAAGTGTTTTGTTCCCTAAATGTTGCGCTTAGCGTTCGACGAACTGTGTCTGGGTTGTGTAACATGTTTTTTTCTTTTTTTTTTTTCAGGTGAGTCGCAACAGAATGGGGAAGATTGCAGTTATAGTTATATAAGTGAGTAGAGATTCATTGCCATATCATTTTGTACATTCACATCATCAGTTTTTCATCTTCTATAGTTCTCAGTCTTAGCATCATCTTCTTAGCTTTAAAAGTGCCATTTAGTGTAAGTTAGTGTTCTAATGTACTTTTAATTAACTTACATACATACATATTATATTTATTCATACATATTATATTTCATAGTTCTAGTTTGGATGTAATATTTAGGAGAACATATTATAATATATAATATGTAAAACATCAAACTGTTCTAGTAATAATCACGTAAGAAGTAAATGTTCTGAAATTTGAGGCAGCGTGCCCAAAATGCTGGCGGCATTGCCTCGTTGAATGGCGATGCTAAGTTTTTGCCCGAAATAGAAACCAGCATTTTGGTCACGAGTGGCCGTAATTAACCTTCCAGACAGATCTTTGAAAATCTTTAACGCGTCCGGTCCCCATGGTCCAAGAGTCTCCACCCCAAAAGGCATAAATATATATCCTTTATCTAAATTAGAATATTTACGCCTCTTGAGATGTTCTGCATATGTAGCCGCACTACCGGCACTCACTGAAGTTTCTGAAAGATGAGACGGCGCCAAGGTGTCAGCACATGTGGCATCCCACACAAGAGGACTTATATTTTATATTTTATTATATTTTATATTAATTTTATTCTAACAAAATTAATATTCAAAACCTTGATTAAGAGAAAACATGAAGCCGCTACTTTTTACCACTGTGATTTTTTTAACCCTAATTTTCTAACCTCCCTAACTATTAATTTTAATTTTAGCAAAAAAAAAAGTAATAGTATCATGTGTACGTTTAGATTTTTTATAATATATTGTTTAGTTGTGTGTCGCGATGAGACGGGTGAACTGTTTCGGTTTCGGACCATGGTTCGTTTAAGGAAATTAAACGGCACACACTAAGCGACCGCGACACACACTAGTGTGCGTATGTGCACGCTAATCTCAGAAACGGCTTAACCAATTTAAATTCGGTTTTAACTGTTGTATTGTAGTAAGCTTCTTGTAACATTTAGTGTTTGTCTCATTCCGATCGCTTCACAAACAAAAAAGTTACGCGCTTTATCGAATACCAGGTGTATCGAAGTTGCGGACGCAGCTAGTTTAAAATACGACTGGTAATTTCAGAGATAAACCAAACAGTCGAACAAACTCTTCAGCTTTATTATATTAGTATAGATTTCGGTATATTGAATCTCCATGGAGGGCGCTTAAAACGAGTCAATTTTAACGATACCTGTTTAAAAAAAACAGCAAGACATACCTATTATCGCTTGATATCTATGTAGATATATTATATTTAAAAAATCTCTACTACCAAATCCTATGGAAAAAACAAACCTAAAGAACCCGTTGGATGAGTGGTTAAGGTTTCAAACACTTGATTTGAAAAGTTCAGTTTTCAACTTTGAGAAATGAACTCTTCAAATTTGACTCTGATCTGGATCTGGAAAGTAGTGACAGGGCACACTGCGTTTCGCAGTCATTTGGGCAGCCTGTCTGGCGGCAGTAACCACCCTCTTACAAAAGACCACCGTGAAATACTCACCGTGAGTGAGTAAGGGATACCAGAGCCCATTTCCCTATCCCCTCCTAATCCTTGATCCAGCTGTAGCTCACTTGCAGATCACTTGCAGTAGCTTTGGCATTTCTTGTGTTGTAGGCGACGGTAGCCACCAACCATAAAGTGGACCGTCAGCCTGTCTGTCGATCTTAACATAAAAAAATAAATTAATAAAAAAGATTATCAATCCTTTTTAATTCTCCTAATTTAATTTTGCTCTTATTTTAATGTTTACCTACCCATATTTGTATGATATAATGCCCCTAGGTCCCAGTAGTCCACAGGCGACGTATTATCTGATAGACGTTAGAAATAAACATTTATTTATTGTTACATAAAAACAAAATATTAAATTGAAGTCTTAGATTGGAAACTTGATAAAAAATCGTTAAATATTGTAGTAAACTAATAAACCAAAAAGGGGTTTTAAAAGGAAAAAACTTTAGGGACAGGGCGCTACATAGGTATACGATACGATGGAGAAGTTGGACGCAAAATTGAAATGTTTCGATGTCAGACGAATCGATAATCGAATGCACAATAGACCCGTCCACTGACTCCTACCGACTGCTTCAGCTCCCTAGGAAATTGTTCATCGTTTATCTTTACAATACTAGATATATCCACTTCTGTTACTGCACCGGCTCTATACTGTGACATATAATAGTTATATCCCACTATTGCTGATGTAACATCTCAAAAGAAGCCCAACTTGTTAGAAGAATTGCAATCCACAGTCTCTTTGCGTACTTAACTAATTTTTCTTCAAACAAGGGAAAGCCCAGTACCCAACAGTGGTTTTATTTTTTCTGTTCTAGTTGGAGGTAGTATATTTTATATTATAGGTACATAAATAGAAGTGTTTAACAAATCTAAATTATATCCATACGTCCATATTTATAACTTCTATACTAATATTATAAAGAGAAAAGGTTTGTAGGTATGTATGTATGTATGTTTGTAATGAATAAGCTCAAAGACTACTGGACCGATTTTAAAAATTCTTTCACCTATAGAAAGCTACATTATCAGCGAGTAATATTTCATAAAGAGACACGTGCAACAGTTTGTCTTGTCTATATTATATTAAATATTTATTAAAAAAAATTTTTTTTAATACTTATTCAAAAATAATATTTTTTTTTGGTCTGTGTGTTTGTACACGCTAATCCCAGTAACAGCTTAACCAATTTAATGCGGTTTTCACTGATGCATTGCAAAAACTCCTGTAACATTTGGTGTTTGTTTCATTCCAATCGGTGTACAAACAAAAAAATTACGCGCTATACCGAATACCACGCGTACGAAGTTGCGGGCTCAGCTAGTTATAAAATAAAGTCGATGTCAGGCTCTGTCTGTGTCTTCACTAACTTCTAAACCACCCAACGGATTTTGATACGATTTTCACTAATATTTGCAGGAAACATTGCATTGCTCTCTTAGCCGGGATATTAAACACGCTGGCTATTTTAGCAAGGCTAAGTTTTTCCAGTGTTAGTAGTAGTAGTAAGCAACGAAAGTTCATAACAATAAAGAAGCCACTACGATCAAAATGAACCTGTAATTGCAGAAAACGAGTAGAAAATTCATTTTTCTTCTTTGCATTCGAGTGTTTCTGTTCGGTCGGCAGCACAACGCAATACAAAAATCAGTGGGAAAAGTCGGTTTTTCTCAAATGTGTGCGATCATTTTGCTCTTATTAGAGTTAAAAAGACTAAATTTATTCGAAATGAGAGAATCCATTTAGAATTTTCCAATAATCCATACATATAGGCCATAATCTACCGAGATCTGGATCTTCTTCTTCATCATCGGAATGTTTTTCTTCAGTTTTTATGTCCAGTTTTAGTTTTTTCTTAGCCATTTCAATTTCTTCTGGATCTGGCTCTTTTATTTGATAACTAAACGATGTCAAATTTCAAATCGAAAGGGAGAAAAATGTTTTTCTCTCCTTTAATCTAAAATTGATAAAAACATCTTTAATTTTATTTTTGAATAGCTGCGCCCGCGACTACGTACGCGTTTCTAAAATAGCCGGTAACTTTTTTGTTTGTAAACGAATTGGATTGCAACGAACACTATAAGTTGCTTTCTACAATACATCAGTGAAACCCATGTTCAAATCGGTTAAGCCGTTTCCGAGATTAGCATACTCAAACACACATAAAACCAACGATTTTATTATACGTAGGTATGATTATATTTATCAAACATATAATGTTCAATAAGTATTGCCTAAATTAAAACACTATTCAATGCACGTTTAGTTAGTTTAATAAGAAGTTCTTCTGGCATTCGTAATACAATCGTTTGCTGCTTCCACCAACAATATTTTCAGGCTGTAGAAAACGCTTTGGTATTTGGTTTGATCAATAACTAGCCTTTTGGGCAGAAGAAACCATCCCCTTACGGAAGAGTACCGAGAAGTGAGCAGTCTTGTATTTTGGCGGGAGAGTAAGAGATACCGACGCCCATTTCCCTATCTCCTCCTTAGCCTTAGCCTTGGAAGCGCATTGCAGCATCTATGACGTTGCTTGCCTACCATTAAGTGGATCGTCAGCATGCCTGCCAACCTTAAGTCCAAAGGCCCCAATTTAAATGTAAATATAGACACGGATAATCTCCCATTAATTCACCATAGATCACATTCTAGCACATATAAATACCGCTTCACGAAGATCTCTGTAAGTCGCCACTACAATTAAAAATTCCTAAGGATGGCACTCAAAAACAACTTGTAAATGCAAGTTGAACTTGCCTTTTCAATAACAAGATTTCACGGCGCCGCTCCACCTTTGAAGAATATTCTGGAGAAATTCCTTAGTTTGATTATGCTCCAGCGTAAAAACAATCTCGAATTGGAAAGTTCGTCGGACACTTGGTAACTCAATTAATGAAGTTAACCAACTCATTCGGGAACTATTGACTAGAAATTGGAAGAGGAGAGGAAATATTGAAACAAATGAATTCACAACTATACAGTACCCACGGTACAGTACAGTATACAGTACCGTGGGTACGGTACAGCGCCCACGGCACAGTACAGTATACAGTACCGTGGGCACTGTAGCAGCCTAATTTTTCGGATATTCTTGCAGGTAGAGGAGTCTAGTGGAAAATGGGCTACTTTCCACAAGTATCTAATGTTCTGTTTAAGAGAAATTGACACCTTGAGGAATTATAGAAGATGATGTGTAGATTACAATATGTAGGATTCCACACTTTTTGGCCATTGAAATCTAGTATCACTTAGCCATCGTGTTAAAGGATCTCTCTATAGAAAAAATAAGAGCGAGTTGAAAAAGTGGGTCGGTATCAAAACGACTGGATCTCCAAAATGACTATATCTGCATAAGGACTAGCTCACAAAACGACCATAGCTGCAGAAAGCATATATCTCGAAATGACATTGTAGTAACACGACCATCGAGCAGAAGGTCTTCGTCTCAAAATGGCTTAATATCAAAACGACTAGATTGCAAAACGCCCACCTCGTGGAATGCCTATATCTCCGAATGGCTTAGCAGTAAAACGACTAGACCGCAAAATGACTTTCTGGTGAAAGGTCTACATTTCATGGTAGCAAAACGACTAGTTATCGAAATAGCTACAATATCCATAGAGAATCATGAAATAAGACTCTCAATTAATAATTCCTATACATTAGACGAGTAAATAGAAATTGTGACATCTATACGCATACATTTATATTGTATAACTAACCACGCTTCGTTGCGGCCCATACGGCGCGGCGGTGGAGTGCGCGTGGGGCGCGCGGTACTGGACACTGCTTATATATAATACTATTAATCGTAGCGTAATGTTATATAGCCTATAGCCTTCCTCGATAAATGTACTATTCAATACAAAAAGAATTTTTCAATTCGAACCAGTAGTTCCTGAGATTAGCGCTTTCAAACAAACAAACAAACTCTTCAGGTTTTATATTAGTATAGAGATAAAGTCCCTGTTATTTTATATCTGTTTCTCCGCCACTTGCTGAACCACAAACAAGGACATTTTGATAGATTAAATCTTTAACAAAAAAAAAAATGTGCGTGTGTGTTAGCTCCGACGCGACGCACGACTGAAGTATTACTCCTTAAGTACGATTGTCTTTGACTATGCAATATGAAAAAAGGGTAAATAAACGCACCATCTATTATACTACAATAAAAATAAAATAAAATAAAATAAATCTTTATTTGCGCGAACACATGTTTACAGGATTTTAATTTGTATACAGCAGTTACAGTACAAAGTATGTTCTACCCGCCAAGGGCATGCAAATATTTGTGTTTAATTGTTTGTAAACTAATGTATTAATAAAGGAATTTGAAGGGATTTTATTAGGGTCCTCCGCAATGAAGGGACATGATTAGGGTCCTCTTTATCATTGATCTTCATATTATTTGATCACGACATATAGGCGCGAATAGTCGGGCGCGGACATTAGGTCATGCGTTGTAATTCTAAACCAAACGCTATAATCGGCACAAAATAAGTCCTCGATCGCATTGTCCACCAGCCAATCACACCAAATCAGATAACACTCCACCAAACACGTAGCACAATTCACTTGATGTAAGCCGATTGCCTTCTCGTCACTCGTCAGGTACTCGGCCACGATGCCTCTGCGTCTCTGCGCTAGCGCTCGGTGTTGTGTCAGAGTCCACGACAATGACATTCCGCTCCCGCTGTCCAGTTGACAACTGACAGTTGTCATTGCTGTTTACTCTCGTTAATCAAAAGCGCCGACACGGCCAGACTGACATGCGCACGTCCTCGTGCGTTTCTCGCCTCCGCTTCGATCCATGTTCGATTAATCTGCACAGAAAGAAAAACTATCTGGCTCACCACATTCATTATGCTCGTCCTATCCTGACCTACTAGATATAATTTCACACATACGCACTCATGCAAGCACATTTACCCTTCATTTGGCCTCATGCAAATGAAATTAACTCGAGGTGTCCCTTCAACCAAGCTCGTCATCTCATATGACGATATGAACCGGACGGCCCCGCAGTCATGCAAATGAAACTAGCTCGAGGTGTCCCTTCGACCAAGCTCGTCATCTCATATGACGACATGGACCGGACGGCCTCGCAGTCATGCAAATGGAACTAACTCGAGGTGTCCCTTCGACCAAACTCGTCATCTCATATGACGACATGGACCGGACGGCCGCGCAACTTCCCTGATACACACATTGTGATATTTGACCTCGTGCAACTAACAATTACTCTTACAGGACTACTAATCTGTTCAAGTCTAATCATGCTTTTGGGTTCGTTTGGGTGTGATAACTCACATTCTAGCACTTTAAGTTAAGTCTATCTAGAAACAAAACGACACGGTCTATGTCCAGCTTCACATTAAAATTTTAAGATAATTATTCTCGCATAACAATAACTGGGTGGGTAGATCGAATTATTAGTAACAACAGATCAACATGAAAGAAAACCTCAATTAAATAACTCTCATCTAAACAACCGATGATTTTTTTTTTAGTGTTGTAGGTAGGTATAGTAAAACTGCGTGATTAGCAAGGTCAGCTAACGTTACATCATAATGTCGATTTTCGTTTAACTTATCGGCTGCGCTCTCTACCCTAGAGACAAAACAAAATGAAAACGACTCACCGTTATTATTCACTAGGGTCAACCTCACTGCATAGGTTAATGCCATCGAAATAAAAGCGATGATAAAAGCGATGATTTCTCGAAGTCGTCATTGCGCTCGAACCCGATAGTGGCGGCCGACAGGGGTCCCCCACAGCACCTCCACTCTGAGACGCGGTTGCCTCGCGACGTTCCGTTAACCCGCACCGAGAGCAGATCCCGTTTGACTTGTCCAGGATGGGCCGCTGCTGTAACATCTTCATATTTCTTGCTCAGCTATCTGCAACTCCTTGTAATAGTCTTTCTGGGAGGCACAGGTCATGGGTGCTGCACCAAGCTCACGAATCGACGTCGGTAGCTTCATTGTTGAAGTCTGATAACTTTAAATTCACTCGTCGTAACCGGATCCTCTATGGCTTCGATAAAACTGACGATTTTCCATCACACTGCGCCACATGATTGCGTAACTTCAATCCTTATAGCAGTGTTCGTGAGGTAATCCCACTTCTGATGAAGGGATTTTATTAGGGTCCTCCGCAATGAAGGGACATGATTAGGGTCCTCTTTATCATTGATCTTCATATTATTTGATCACGACATATAGGCGCGAATAGTCGGGCGCGGACATTAGGTCATGCGTTGTAATTCTAAACCAAACGCTATAATCGGCACAAAATAAGTCCTCGATCGCATTGTCCACCAGCCAATCACACCAAATCAGATAACACTCCACCAAACACGTAGCACAATTCACTTGATGTAAGCCGATTGCCTTCTCGTCACTCGTCAGGTACTCGGCCACGATGCCTCTGCGTCTCTGCGCTAGCGCTCGGTGTTGTGTCAGAGTCCACGACAATGACATTCCGCTCCCGCTGTCCAGTTGACAACTGACAGTTGTCATTGCTGTTTACTCTCGTTAATCAAAAGCGCCGACAAATTAATGTTTCTTATTATAAAATTCTTTAACATCATAATAACAACAATCTAGTAACCATTTTGTTAATGTTCTTGTAAATTTAGGATCCGGCAATTCTTTTATATTATTAGGTAGTTTATTGTATGTTTTAATTGCCATAACATAACATTACAACATTAACAATAGAATTAGGTGAAGCTGTGAATTTATATGAATTGTGTAGAACTGCTTAGAAGAACATAACGCTTTTTAGTTAACGCTTATATTAATTTTACTCCTCATAAAATTTCCATACCTTATATGAAAATGGATTCCTAAGGAGTGAACTCCAATAAACGTATCTCTTATTATTATAATACTGAAAGCATGTATGTATTTTTATTATAATTATGGTGAAGCGGCGACATCTATCGCATTGGGTAGAACTGCTTGGTGAACTCCAAAAATATAAACCTATTGATGGCGCCATCTATTGTAGTACAATAGAGTTAGATGAAGCGGCGGCGAATTTGGGTAGAACTGCTTAGAAGAACATAAAGCTTTTTAGTTACCCGCTTGTATTCATTTTACTACTCATAAAATTTCCATTTAAGGCCCTCGGGGGTTAAAAACTCCAAAAAAGTCTTGCTAATATGGTGATATACTAAAAGACTGATAGATTTGGTAGAATTATTTGACGCAAATAAAATGAAAAGTCCAGTTCGAAGTTAGACACCACGGCCGCTAAGTATGTAAGTCACAAAACCGGCTTCAGCGAGACATCCACCGCAGTTTTCAATCTTAACAAAAGTTTTCTCTGAAATATAGCGCGTCATTCTTGAACACAGAGTCAGCAGTGCTTAACTCCAACGTATGAGCTCGTTACAGTAACAAATAAAACGGTAACGCAAACCGTACACCGCCTCCACAGCGTCCTGACTAGCTCATTCGCACATTTGCAATTCCATTCGCGTCTGAGACTGTCCGCAGTGAGGCCATCCCGCTCGCACCACCCTCTAACCCGTCTCGCCGTCTCTCTCTGCGTGCATGCGATTGCAGAGCCGATTCCTGGGTGCCGTGAGCTCACATTTGTTTCGTTTCACGTATAGAATAGGACTGATTTCGTATTCGACATCTGGACTAGATTCCGCCATTTCTATTTTAAAGGACTTCATTTTGTGCCCGTTACTACGAGATTTCTTAGAGAATTGTTATTTTTTGTTCTGTGGTGTTGATTTACTACTAACACAAAAAACATAAATTCGATACCCTATATTTTAAATTAGGAATCACTGTCAACACTAGCCGTAATTCAACAATAATTATTTCGAAAGCGGGGAAGAACTGTTTTTTTTTTTAATATATATTGAAAACATTATTTTACTTTTTTTTAATATATAAAAATAAATAACAAGTCGGCGGACAATCAGTGGAGAAAAGATACTCACCTGTTCTGTATTTACCCATTTGTAAAGAGATTTTAAATGTAAAATCACTTCATTAGGTTTACCTACTATTAAGTACCTAGTAATAGGTTCATTTGAGTTTAACAAGCGATTGTTATTTTTCTACATAGTTAATATTAAAAAAATAAATTTATTTTTAAAATATGCCAATATTTACAAATGTATCTTGCCAGAATGATCTATGTTGAAAGATCAAATAAACCGTTCAAACTATGACCATGGAATGTTCTGGAAAAAGCGTTCGCGGCGGCCGAAAGTCTCGAAGGTCCCACCCTATCGATAGTAGTCACGCCACTTCCTAGTTAGTGTCAAAGGAAATTGTTTACGACATAGAGTTCACATTCAACAGAAATAGCATTCCCGAACTTTCAACGGCTTGAAAAAAATTCCGTGTTTGCAATCTTGTTTATGTTCTAGTGAATTTGAAATGCGTCGAGATCGAGACGTTTGGCGCCAAATATAAATAAGAGAGCCGGCGGGCGAAACAGACAGTGGTGTGTGTAACAGCGATTCGAAAGCTAATCTTCGAACCTTTTGCGAAGTTACCTGCGACAGTGAACCGGCGACTCATTAAGGGAATCATTGACTACTTTTGGCAAGTTTAACGGTTTTATCGGACAAGTTTAATGATTTCGGAAGTCATCTTGGTTTGTTAAAATAAATAGTTCTGTTCGCCCTTACTCACCCTGCACGTAACAATATGAATATTTGTAATTGCAAATAAATAAATATGCAAAAAAGATTGTTGTAATGTGTTTTAATTATTAAAGAAACCGTAAAATATTTAACGTCAATATTTGAATGGTAATCAAGCAAAAGCGAATTGTAAATAAACTATAATCCTGCAAGTTCATCGGCGTTGTGAATAAATCATTATTACAATTATGTCATGTAACGAACATGACATTTTGGTTCAAAGGTGGTTTAGAGTATCATAAAATTAAAACGGAATCTTCTATATATTTGCCATTTTGCATGCCAACCTGGCGAATCGCCGTTGGCTACCGATTGGGATAGTCATATCAGAAACCATCGACATAGAAACCATCCGTATGTATGTATGAGTATACATGTTTTTTTTTTATTAAAGATGGGTTTGCTCTTGACCAACATCTATCCATGTAGGAAGGACGAGGCCGACGATGGAGCGAGCTCACCCAGAAGATGCCTATTCACTCGAACCTTGAAAAGATTTGGGTTATATGAGCTCGGAAATACAGACGCCGGCAGGGAGTTCCAATCCTTAGCAGTGCGCATCACAAAAGATGTTTTAAAGCGCTTGGTCCGAATTAGAGGGATTTCGACAAGGTGAGGATGGTAACCAGCCGTACGTCTGCATTGCCGATAGAAGAAAGGGGAAGGCGGTATGATCTCATGCAGCTCTCGAGCACACTCTCCGAAGTACATCTTATAGAATACACACAGACAGGCAACTTTGCGTCTATTCTAGTCTAGTCCGAATATTATCAGCTTGTGACAATAAAAATAAGAAGAGTCTTAAAATAAAATATATGTATCATAATGCGTAGTTTAGTTCAGGGATTTCAAAATAAAAGCTTTCAATATAATAAACTCTAGTTTATTATATTTTATTTTATTAAGAGACAATTATGTGTAATTAATGAATAATTAAGAACACAAATTCATAATTTAAAACCTTCAGTTTCCCAATTTAAACAAAGAATATCAGAATAACGTACTTTAAATAATAACAAATGCTCCATAGTTCATGAATACTTGAAAGTCAGAACAGTTAGGGAGGAGATCGAACACAGAACAAAGTGCTATAAGAACCACATAGACGCATACGCCAACAGTCTGCTGTAGGTCTTGGTGAATCCCTGCAGAGTAGACGACTCAGGCGCCAGTACATATGGGAGTGACAGGATCTTCATTGGAAGGCCTGTCCTCGCACGTCAAATTCAGTCACACAAACTACACAAAGTATCTGCTAATGGCTCCAGGAGCCGATCGCAATACTAAAGTCAAAACAAAACCAAAAATCCAAATAAAAATTGATTAAAAAAATTAATTGAAATGTTTAATGAACTGCTTTTTTTAAAAATTATTTGAATTTAGGGGGAGATTTTTTAAATGAGTCAATTTTAGTTAATTAATAGATGTTTCCAATAATTTTATTGTAGACATAATTTGAAATGTGGGCTTGCATAGTAAGTTCCATCATCGTCCATCTCCCTGACCGAATTTGTCTCGGTCTCGATGAATTCAAAACCTCGACCTCACTGATACGTCCATGGATTAACAATGGGCCATACTGGACTACTCAAGCGTGACTGCGACCGCTACGCCTCTTGTTCATGTTCAGTTATACAAAGCATGTAGGTAGAAAAATCTTAAATAACTACACATACAATTTGATTATACATTGAATTGCAATTTTTAATTTAATTTTATCTTCCAACATATAGTGGGGCGCCTTTGTTGAATCGTTATTTCTCTGTGTCCACAACATACACACTTTCACACACACACATATATACATACATAAGCACGCACTCATATGGGTATATATCTCAAATTAATATGTAATATTTGTAAAATACCTGTATATGTATTTTAATGTGCTTGTAAAATATGTAATGCTGTTAGGTTTGCTACTAAATAAATAAATAAAGCTTTTATTACGAAAGGAATGACACGTGTATTATGGCAACGTGTCACTTACACTATCTTATCTATACATTATACATACAGGGCGTCCCACAACTTTGCCACATGGAGGGAAAGTACCTTAAATACTGTAGACAGAAAATTTTACTGAAAGAAGACTTCACGCCAATCTCAGAAACGACTTAACCGATTTGAATGCGGTTTTCACTGACATATTGTTAGCAAGCTTCCCGTAACATTTTAGTGTTTGGCTCATTCCAATCGGTTTACATAACAAAAAAGTTACGCTTACGCGCTATGCCGAATACCACGCGTATGAAGTTGCGGGCTTAGCTAGTAAATAAATAAATTTGCCTTTATTACGAAAAGAATGACACGTGTATGATGGAAAAATGTCACACTATCTTTAATATATGACGTGCCTCGTTTGCTTGGACATACCTATAGCCGATGGATATTAAAATTTTCGTTTTTAATATATATTGCGACCTACAATAAGATAAGCAACCTACGGAGAACCTACGGTTCTCTCTCTTACTCTGCGAGACCGAATCTTAAATGAGGAATTCCGTAGACCAATGAAAGTCACCGACATGACCCGACGGGTTACTAAGGGATGCGTCCTAATAAGGACCGCGGGTCGATGTGGAGGAGGTTTAGGTTCAGCAGTGGACATCATGATGATTTCACTAATTAATTGCTTATTTTTTAAGTTATTATTTTTCGTTCCAGTTGACCTCCAGCGTAGGAGATGATCTGACGTTGAAGGTATTAAGTTCTGAATACTCACTCTTCGTCACGCTTTTGAGCAGTTACACAAAGCACCTATTAGGAATTCACAGTGTATAATGTAATCTTATATATAAAAATGAATCCCTATTTCTCCTGGTCACGGCATCGCGCGTGAACGGGTAGACCGATTTTAATTCGGTTTTCGCTAATGGAAAGAGGGATAAACGGGGAATGTTTTAGGGTATATAAAAATTGCACGCCGGGCGAAGCCGGGGGCGGGTCGCTAGTCATTTATATTAATATGAAAAACTGTCAAACATGCCATCAATATAATCTGATACCTCGCAGACTGGATCGATGGCATTTTTATAATGAATAAATCTCCTTTTGACAATGAAAAATATTATGAAATAAGTAGATTTATAAATAAATTATTAATTTTTTGTAATTAGCATAAAACATTAGAATGCTTTGCGTTTTCTAAATTGCATTTGCAGTTAACTATTAAAGAGTGTATATTAATAAGTAAATTTTGTTGTAAAGTAAAGTAAAGTTTGTAAAATTTTTGCAAATAAAATAAGAAAAATATTCAGAAATTAATGAAAGGGAAGCTTTTTGCCAAAGCTGCTGCAAGTGCACTACCGACTACAGTGGGATTAATGATAAGGGATTAGTAGGGGATAGGGAAATGGGCTCTGGCCTTCCTTCCTCACTCACCGAAACACAACAGTATACGTGCTGTTATTTCACGGTGGTCTTCTCTAAGGTGGTCACTGCCGCAAGACGGGCTGCTCAAATGACTGCAAAGCGCAGTGTGCCCTGCCATTACTTTCCAGATCCAGACCAAAGCCAAATTTGAAATGAATTTAAAAACAAAACGTATTTTTTGTACTATTATTAGTACTGCAGTAATTTTAGAGAATGTACTGAGATATGACCATTCAAATAAACCTATACAATCTCTAGCTCCCTGCCATCATTTCGAAAGACGATTCTTGTGGCCACCCTCACTACACATCTTCTTCAATTCCTTACAGAAGACCGTCGTGAAATTATAATAGTGTCAAATTCCTGTAGAGATGCGAAAGTCCATGTCTACTATCTTGTTAGAATTAACAACGCACTTGGAATCTCTTTAGTTTGCTTTTGTTATCTCTTAGAATGCAGTAGCCACCTTGTATAACTTACTTCTAAACTTTGCACCACAAAAGGGTCCACAGCCAAATAAAAGTTTGTTTTAGTATTCTTGGGAAGAATCGAACCTGTTTATAGAAAGTATTTAAACTATTTTACTAATCTAAACTAAAAATCTACGGGTCGGTATCAAAACGACTGGATCTCCAAAATGACTATATCTGCATAAGGACTAGCTCACAAAACGACCATAGCTGCAGAAAGCATATATCTCGAAATGACATTGTAGTAACACGACCATCGAGCAGGTCTTCGTCTCAGAATGGCTTAAAAATCTACTAACCTTAAAGTTCATATATTGCACCCAAAAAAAAAATCGTCATTTTTGCATTTATATATATACTACTTACGTCATAATATAGTACCTACTTATGTGATGTTCATAAAGTTAGTACCCAAGTAAAATATAAGTGAAATTATGGGGCACAATTTTCTGGCCTGAAACCGACAATATAACGGCGAATACGAACATTTTCGTAAGTGTAAACCGTCAGTAAAAGGGAACTGCCTAAATGAAATATAACGGAGAAAGCACCTACGTAATATGAATAATTATTCATTTTTTTTTTCTCTCGCCCCTCGAAAGTAAGAATCGTTTCATTCGGCGCACCTTCGCAAAATATGGTCGTTCATAACCCCGACGCAAATTCCACCGTAATTTAATACTTCACCCCCCGAAATAATATGTAAAAATGCGCAGGAAAGGCCACTTTCGGCCCGTTTCGGACCATTTCGGTCGGCGCGGCCCATTACGGGCCCATCCTTCGTACCGTTATCTACCTCGTACGAATAAATCAGGATATTATTTTTCCCAGCGAAAATATTATTTCTCCTATCTAATCAGTTGTTCTGAGATATATGTACGGTGCGGTGGCCGGAAATTATGTTTCTTACGGCGGTATTTTGCCTCACTTTTGTATACCGGTATACCTGTATACCTGCCACTAACGTGTATTCTGCCATGTCGACTGTCAAGCTGTCATGGCTTCCGTAATACACAAATTTCAATTTTACTATTTTATTCTATTTCATCGAACTTCTGTTTAGTAGCGGCCGGGCACGCTGCGTTTCGCCGTTATAAATTCAGCGGCAGTAACCAAATGTCGTAAAATAATAGAACGTTTTGTATTCAACGAGTAAGGGATGCCGCAGCCCCTCCGAATCCCTTATCCTTTATCCTATTAATAATAATAATAAATCATCCCACTGAAATCATCTCAGTCGTTATATCCGTCAACGGTTTGATCCCAACCAGCCTCGATAATAACCTGAAGCGGTTGGGGTTCCGTGGCGGTTCCCTCCCGGCCCAAATGCAGAAGGCGGTGCTGCTCGATACGGCCAGGATCGTGCGTCAGTTTCTGTCTTTGTCGTCCTGAACCCCGACTGACTGTGCTTCTGTCGGGGGTAACACCGTCTCCCCCTCATTTTGGCTTTTGGAGGGGGAGACGAGACCAGTTAAATTGAATAATAATAATCATTTATTTGCTTAAGACATGGTAGTAAAGGTGACAGAAGAAATTGTAGTAAAAGTAACAGAAGAGTTACAAAAAGAACATCATGTTTCGCCGTTTTATCAAAGGCATGCAAAATTAATTTAACAAGAGTTGGCATTATCAAATTTAACAAGCAAGCATGACAATATCTAGAAGAGTAAGGTGTCTTGTCAAATAACTAATTATGTTAAAAAATAAAAATAAAAGATCGGTATCGCACTTGCAGTACCTATGGCGTTGCTTGATTAATAATAAGCAAGTGGATCAGCTTGTCTGTCGACCTTTACATAAAGCAAAATAAGCAAATAAAAGTTTTTACTATTACTTTAACGTATTTAAATTCGAAATTCCTATTTTCCGGCAAAACATACCACAATTGAAGTAACTGTTAAAGTTGGCACTTATATGTACATTATGTCTCATGTTCATAGATCATCATAATTTCAGACGGAGGAAATATAGACTTCCTCATAATTTTCTAATAGCGGTCAGAAGCAGCCTGAATCCATTTTTGATACGCGATCCTTATTATATCGCGTATCAATAATGTGATAGGAGCCGTAGGGCACATCTTGTATGTTCTACTAGTGCCCGCCGCTGATTGACTTAAGCAATGTAACGCCTAACATCTTTATCGCAGTTATAGCTTTGCCAGGCGTTAGATGATCTCTCAGGAACAGTACTTTTTTTCTGGATGAAAGGCACCCTATGTCCTTAGGTCCTGCGTGATGATCGGTTCAGCGATTTAGGCGTGAAAAGCTAACAGACAGACAGAGTAACCTTCTCATTTATAATATTAGGATGAATTTAATAAAGCGATGGCCATAAACCGCAATCTCACAAAGATAAAAGTGCAACCGATCCAAAATCGCTAACACCGCATCTCATTTCGCTAAGTTTTTTCTAGACTGCAAAGTCTCTTTGCGGCGGTTCACTAAATCTGCAAACGGTAGTGAAATTATTTGCGGTGTCAGCGAACCAGCGCTTTATTTCAAAGGCAACGGTTGAAACTGGAGACTCCAAACCCACACTCCATCAACCAAGAAATTTTAATCAAGAAATCCTTGTCGCCTGCTTAATCAAAGGAGAACTCGAATAGTTTGTACGTCCAAGTGTAATACTTATTAAGTAACACTTAAGTAATGCCAGGGATTTGATTAAGGCTTTAAATTTCATCCAATTTGGGTTCTCTTAGTAATTACTCGGGATAAGGCGTAATAATTTTGCGAGGAAATTTCGCCTTTATTTATTTTGAGACACGCGCTTTTGTGAGGCGCCTTTCATTAGCTGTGGGACGTTGTTGTACATATTTAGCTTATTATACAGCACCTACCAACGGCGCGTAATTGAATTCACGGAACACACAGACTAATAACACTAGAATAAAATTGTTAAACGAAGTAATTATAAGAGTTGAACTTTTATATATTAATCTTTCTGTTGTAATGAAAATGCGCATTTGTTACTTTTGAAGCATTCAGTACTAATATACTTAGTAAGTTATTAGACAACAAAATAATCGTGAAATATGCTTAACCGATTCAATGCGGCGGCCTTTTATACAATCTTACGCTCGTGGCGGCTAACAAATTTTTCATGATGCCGGAGGGGCATCATCCGCGTTAGGCGATAGTGATGCCTCTCGGGCATCATCAGCCATGAACGTAAAATTTTCGTTTATTTATAATAATAAGCGCCGATACCCAGTGTCATTTTTAAAAGTAACCTTGTAAAAAAGGTTTTAAACCACTGAAATCTTAGAAAAATCCATAAATTCACAAACGAAGACTATAGACATGATTACTTAGTTTTAACCTTTCAAGAGACTATTTCACAAAGATTCAACGAATCTAAATATGATGCCCCTGGGGCATCATCCGCCATACGGAAAAATCTTTATGATGCCCCTGAGGCATCATCCGCTATGAATCGGTTAATATGCATCTAGGAAGACCGCCTATAACATTCCTCGACAATTAGGCTTAATGCAAAAGCAAATACTTACTTTTTTTTTTAAATTCGTCTGCTAGTTCCAAAAATAATTGCGTTTACATAGCTAACTTCGTACGCGTGGTATTCGGTATAGCGCGATAGCTTTTGGTAAACCGATTTTTTTTTTTTTTTTTTTGAAAAAAAAATTTAATATACAGACACGGCTCGTTTACGATTTTATTAAATATGTATAAATTAGTATGGTTACATTTTTGGGTCCCACTTTATGTCTAAAAAGATTTGTATTAACTAAAAATGTACACAAATAGAACTAACATTTATTTCAATTAAAGCTCATCTACATCGTATTTTTGACGAGGCCATTGGGTGAGTGGTTAGTGTGCTTGGTTTGTCGCGGATGTCGTGTCACAACAACGTTCTCGCGATCCAGCCCATCTACGGCCACGCTACAAAGCCGTTGGGTTTTAGCGAGTAGGAGTCCCTTATCCCGCAGCGTCCCTTATCCCAATGTCCATGAAGATTTGAACATGAGTGTCATGAAATACAGCATGTGTGCTATTGTATTAAAGTGAGTGAGTAAGGGATGCCAGAGCCCATTTCTCTATCCATTCCTAATCCCTTATCCTTAATCTTACTGCAGTCGGCAGCGCACTTGCAGCAGCTTATGCGTTACTTGTGTTATAGGCGACGGTAGCCACCTACCATCAAGTGGACCGTCAGCCTGTCTGCTGACCTTAACATAAAAAAAGCCTATTTGTCGAACCTTAACAAAAAAAATATTAATAAGGGACAACATACGAATTGTTATACGAAAACAATCAAACTGTTCCCTTTTACATAAACTTGGTTCGACTTACTTCAAAATTATAGGTGTTTTTTATTTTGTTAAGTTATCGTCCATCACAACTTGGACATTACAGCAGTTGTTGCCAATAGATGGCGCCTAACATAATATTGCAATACTTTTGTTACCATAGGAAATTTAAGCTGTAGGTAAATACGAAGAAGAGACTAAATATAAACATTTCTAAGACAAGGTAGAATAAAAGTTTCATTTAGTCCGTGGCAAGTTGACTTATACGGTTTATTAAATGAAAGACAAACGAAACATTTATTTATATGAAGGTCAGCAGTTTCTTATGAACACAAGCCACACCAATAGAGGAAGCAAGTGGATACTGCTGCCGGATGAGTTGCCTGACATGTGACTGCAGAACGCAGTGTGCCCTGCAAGTGAAAAATATCATTGAATAGGGGATCGGACAGTAATCAGATTAAAATCTAAAATGTACTTAGAAAGAAAATATATAATTTTTTACGATTATTTATCGAATAATAATTTAATATAATTCATTTAAATATTTTTAAATGAAGAAATAAAATTTTATTATTTACAATATTTTTAATCTATACTGAAACACCAATCACAGTGCGTGACGTCATTTGTGGGCAATCATTGTCTTATGCCAATGCATCTGTTTTGTTATGATATGACCACAAATGACGTTACGCGCTCTCAGATGAACCACTGAACTATCGTGGCGTTGTCACGATAGTTTTCAACAAACTAACGGCATTTTCAAACAAACAATATTAAAACATGATTTTGAGTACCTAAAAGGCTATAAATAAATAAAATAGTATTTTTTATGGGAATAAATATCCATGAAGATTAATTTAAAACACTTTCTGAAAATTTGTCCGATCCCCTATTGTTGTCTATATCTGATATATAATTATCTATACTAGTCTATACTAATATTATAAACTAAAAAGATTTATATGTATGTATGCATATATTTTTGTATGTTTGTAATGAATAAACTCAAAAACTACTGGACCGAATTTAAAAATTCATTCACCTATAGAAAGCTACATTATCAACGAGTAACAATAGGCTACTCACCCTCCCCCCATCTCCGCCCTTTACCCCCTCTATAAAAAATTGCCGTTTTCCACAAATAAACTCAAAAATAAATGTCCACCCGTGGGAAGCCGGGACGGGCCGCTAGTCTGTTCTCCGCTAACTTCTTCCAAACTTTTGATACTGTTTTCGATACAAAAAGCAATAATCGAGGAATGTTTGTATATATAATTTGCTGAAAAACTTGCTACCTCGTGATGCCAGGGGGTGGTCGCTAGTTGATAATAAGACCCACAAAATGTGATGCCCTACATTTGCACACTCTGTTGAGACGCCGAATAAATTAATCACAAGGAGAGAGGGTCAGTTTATGAAACATTCAAGAGAAACTATTTGGAGGGACAACGGGCATACAAGTGGATCGGCTGTTACTCTATCGATTTGGTATCGAGTAGACGTAAAATGGAGAATATCGAGTTACTTTTGCGGTGACGGCGGTCGAGCCGCGTCCGCCTGCGGTCAGGTGCAATTGTCAACCTCATTTGCAGTACGAAACAAGACGTAAAAGTACTGTGGGCCGTCATTTACATAAGTACCATTCATAGTAATATTTAATTATTCATTACCTGAAATTGCTAGAGTTCGTAAAAATACTTAATATTTATTATATTATAGAAAAAAACTATAAATATTATATTTATAGAGCATCAATGTGGCTTCTACAATAAATATACATTATAACTAAAGTCTAAGATACTCCATTACATGTTTCCACGAGCCCGTTGGATGAGTGGTTGTTAGGTTGCTTGCCTTAACGCTCTGTTCTAGGGTTCCCGGGTTCGATTCCCGGCAGGGTCAACTTTGAAAAGTTCATTTTGGTCTGGATCTGGAAAGTAGTGGCAGGGCACACTGCGTTTCGCAGTCGTTTGGGCGGCCCGTCTGCGGCAGTAGTTTCGGTGAGTGAGTAAGGGATGCCAGAGCCCATTTCCCTATCCCCTCCTAATCCCTCATCCTTAATTTTACTGTAGTCGGTAGCGCACTTGCAGCACACGTGTGGCGTTGCTTGTGTTATAGCCGATGGTAGCTACTACCATCAAGTGGACCGTCAGCCTGTCTGCCGATCTTACCAAAAAAAAAACTTAGACATTTTGATAGCAAATATTTAAAAATAAAAATTCTTAGACCCATACTTTTTACATAACGTAACGTAACTAACAAAAATATGTGAAATTTATCTATATTTTAAGGAAAACTTTCATTTTTTTTATTTTTTTTTCATTTACTAGGTAAGCGTGGTCCACCTTCGGCCACATCTGCACCTCACATCAGGTGAGATAGTGGTCAAGCGCTACCTCGATTTCATAAAAAAAAAAATCTATTTATATATTACTAGCGACCCGCCCCCGGCTTCGCCCGGGGTGCAATTTTTATATATATAAACATTCCCCGTTTATCCCTATTTCCATTAGTAAAAACCGAATTGAAATCGGTCAACCCGTTCACGCGTGATGCCGTGACCAAGGGAAATGGGAATTCATTTTTATACATAGAGATTACATTTTTTTTGTAAAATATTAAAAGTGAAACTTCTGATGGTATTTGTCTCACAAGAGCCGCACATATTGAAGCGACCAAAACCCGTCTCTTCAACGAAAGTTTGTCGATTCGGGCGTCTGTAATTTACTCAGACGTAATGCAAATCTGCCATAAATTGTCAATAAAGGGAGTGGGTAGTTTGTGATAGTTTGCGCTCGTTGGTCCGTAACGATTTATAGTACAAGTTTTAGATCGAAAAAGTTAGTAATCCCGACCTTCTTACCGAGTCCCTTTGGGTTTAGCCTCTTTTTCTAATGTCACGACAATTGAGTTAACGTCCTTTATCTATTAGTTTATTGGTAATATCTTTCAAGTTACGTAATATCACTCTGCTTATATATAGTATCATCATCATCCCACAAGCGTTCACTCTTGGACATGGGACAATATAAACAGTAACTTTAAGGCGAACCCTTACAAAAATATAAAGTAATTTTTGTTTAGGGTATGTCCTTTCTCAGGGATTAAACAAAATTTCAACAAAATTGTGATTTTATTGGTTTTTGTTGAGTTGACAATGAAACCAAGCTTTGAATTTCATTGACGAATGTTGGACCTGTGGACAAACGCCCTCTAGCTACAGAGTTTCGAGTGTACACAGTATACTACAGAGTTTGTCTTTATCAACAGTTGGTAATAATTACAGTAGTATTAAAAATCAAACAGTGAATCAAAACAATCTGGGCATTATTCCCAAAATTTCCTGCATCCCATCAGTTTTGCTTTGAAAACGTTACAGACAGACAGACAGTTTGCTAGTACTTGTAGATTTGAATGTTTGTATTGTTATGCGTAGACCTTGAAAGGATTTTGGGTGAAAGTTTGCTCGCAGATTGACCAAGTCCTGGATTAACATACACCGTACCTAACAGTTTACCTTTAATACGTTCCTGCGGGATTATAGTTGAACTTTAGTTAATTGATTAAGTAATCGCTGATACGTTACGTTTAGTCCTTATTTTACTTATTTCTTTATTTCTGAACTTATTCCAAAATTGGCCGCACGAAACATCTAATATATATTTTTTATCATAACCACTGTAATTGTGTACGGATTGTACAAATTATATAAATACAATTAACATGTCTAAGTTCAGCTCAGTTTAGCTTATACAGATTACAGCATTATCGTCCTGCATTTACAAAGTTGTTTCTCAATTAACGCGTGTCTTTCTCAATTCGACATTTTACACGGTTCAAGTTTATAATCAATTTGACAAACATTAATTGAATAATTTATGAACAGAAATAACGAGATATATTTGAATTTTTAATTGTCCGATACGAGTGAACAAATTACATCTCAATTTTCCCAAAGAGCCTAAATAATTTTAGAGAACAGTGGACTCCTCAAAATGAAAAACCGAACACCCCTTAGGAACAAGGCCGAAGTGAACCTTGTTCCTAACGCAAAGATTTCAATTTTGCTCCGACAACAACGTGAACAGAGATAATCTTGTTGGGTAGTCATTTTTGACCAATTTCCCTCGGTATTGAAAATATTTTATAAAGGCCGTCGCTACAAAGTCACTTTATACGGCGTAGGCTTTGTATGGGACCTATTTGTGTTTTTCAATATTTTATCGTACACAAAATACGATATAATGCTACACAGTTACAACGAGAAGTTGTATAGGGAAAGATAGTAAATTAGTAATCAACTGCATAAGTTAGATTATTTAAAAATAGTGTTTTTTTTAATTAAAAGGTCGTCAGACAGCCTGACGGTCCACTTGATGGTAGGTGGCTACCGTCGCCTATAACACAAGCAACGCCACAGGTGCTGCAAGTGAGCTGCCGACTACTGTAGGATTAAGGATATGGGATTAGAAAGGGTTAGGGAAATGGGCTCTGGCGTCCCTTACTCACTCACTAAAATAATATATTTGCGAATATGGACCTACGAATGTGAAATACTGAATCGTAAAAATAATTTTAAGAACAACTTAACATGCCGAAAGAATCCAATCTAAATATGTCACCATAAAAATGGGGGAATTATAATTCATACTCGCGCCATAAGACCATAGGTAATATACGGGGAATTGTTCCCCAGGCGACACTAACTGCTATCCAACACCGTCACATTTACCCTAACATTTTCAAAGCTATAATTATATATATCTATGCAGGGTGTATGATTCAATTTTATCATATTTAAGTATGAGTATATGGATTGTTTGTTACTCTTTCGCGTCACAATTATTATGTCCCGATAGTCATTTCTGCGAACGAGCATTTATTATTATAGCGAAGAGCCTCGACCAATACCTCCAGAGGCTCTCACTAGATGGCTCACTAGACCCCCTAGGGGTCCACCTGGACCACTTTGGGAGCTCAGGGTTTAGAAAAAGTTAGCAGAGAACCAAGAGACGGACTGCTGCTTTATTTTATAAGATAGATATATATAGATCTATCCTGAGCGAAATACACGATTGCTAAGACAGCACGTAAATTTATTTATTGTTAATTGGTATAATATTGAGAATATTGTTTATATTAAATCGTCAATACTTCTTTGGCTTTTATTAATGGTAGGTACTTTGGGTTCAAATTAGGGAATTTTGTGTGTTCTAAACCCATGTAATTCAGTTCTTCGTGGGAATCTGACTGCAGTACTACCCGCTCCATCGACGCAATATCCAAGTAGATGGCTAATACCTATTTATTCAAAATGCAAACTTTTCTGGCAACTAACTGAGGTGCGCGGGCGCGGGGTATTGAACGCCAATTGGTCCGATCAAGGTCACGACGAAATTCTATTGGTCGTTACTGCCCATAGTAACTTCTATTGGTCGAACATTACCGGGCGTGGAATTATATAATATCTATTTCTCTAATGTGTTGTCTGAATGCGTTCGCCCTGTACTAGAAGTCTAGTTGGATATTACGTCGATGACCCGTTCGCTCCATCTATGGAATAAGTTTGTAACTAAAGTTGAACTGTTGTCGCACGTGGACAATCTCCATATAAAAAGTATCGTTTGTTTTAATGCAAGACAGAGTCTATCTGAGTGCCAAGTTACATCAAAAACCGTGATTGAGCAGCAAACATCATTACACCCACATTTATAACATTCCATCCAAAACGGCGTCTTTCTAATCAATGTTTCCGAGATCAATGAACATGAAGCATATGGTACGAACGTCTATTTTTAAAGTGACGAAATGAAGTCATAAAGATAAGTTAACTGCGCTCAAAGTGTCCCATCTCTTAGACACAAACTCAAATACACGTCCCAGTTTATTGTTTAGAATGAGACAAAGGTTTTTTATAACGCTTTTAGGAGCTCGCTGCGCTCTTGACGATTTGGTTTTATGGATGCATTTGGGTGAAAGACATGTGAGTTTTTTTTTGTCTTCCATTTCATAATTTCGGTCATTTTTATTGTATTAATTAGATACGTATGCAGCATTTTCTGTACTGCTATTCGTTTTTATTATACACTCTTTCATTTATTATACAACTACATCCTTTCATACAACTAATAATAAAGTTTAATACTTAGCTAGAAAATAATCTCCAAAAGCAAATTGGGCTAAACTTTATTTACTGTAATTGGTTACATACAGCAATATTATATACTGCAAGTACAGCGAGCGCGTGTTTTAATCTATATTAAATAAATAAATTAAATAAACTGTATATGGCAAACGTAGATTCGAATCTTGGTCGGATCAGCCTGAGATTTCTCTGTCAATTTTGAGGAATCCTTCGCGTCCATATGTTGTCATACTAGCTGTGTCCGCAATTTCCCACGCGTTTTATTCGGAATAGCTCGTAACATTTTTGTTTGTAAACCGATTGGAATGAAACAAACACTAAAATGTTACGGAAGGCTGGCTACAATACATCAGTGAAAATCGCATTCAAATCGGTTGAGCCGTTTCTGAGATTTGTGTACTTCGTACACAAACAGACAAAAATTCTAAATACTATTTTTTTTTACTTCGGTAACATAAGTCTACCTAAATAATTGTATTTTTTGCAAAAACGCAATATTATACAAAAAAAAATTATAACTAATATTATTAAAGCGCCATTTAATAATCTATATATAAAAATGAATCCCTATTTCCCTGGGTCACGGCATCACGCGTGAACGGGTCGACCGATTTTAATTCGATTTTCGCTAATGGAAAGAGGGATAAAGGGGGAATGTTCATATATATAAAAATTACACGCCGGGCGAAGCCGGGGGCGGGTCGCTAGTTAGTTATAAAATAACTGTATAACTGTTGCCGCATAGTGGTGGCCCGTACATTGTTGCCGATGGATGATAGATAAATCAACTGTTACCTCAAAATATAGTGAGATGGCGTTGCTTGTGTTATAGGCGACGGAAGCCACCTACCGTCAAGTGGACCGTCAGCCTGTCTGCCGATCTTAACATAAAAAAATATCTCTTTGGAATATAAAGATATTGATTTCAAATGTAAACCAATTGATAGATAACGAAAGAAAGATAAAATAAATTCCTTTCAATACAGCCCAATTCTAAAACTGTGTCAATACAATCCTAGAATAAATTTCCGATGTAAAGAGATCGCTCGCTAAAAGTACCACTTCCTCCGCCTACACGTGACACGGACCGGTACAATTTGAACTTCAACGAGAGTCAGAGTTCAATATGGAGACGTCCGTCGTGATAGCTCACTTTATACTTGTCGATGGCGTGATGTATTTTTATTTTTCTTTAGCACTATCACATTTTTATCGCGCCACCAACGCTGCTCGTTTCTCTGGTGTTATGATATTGACACTTAAGTGCATCGTCCTCCGGGACGAATTCATGATTTTATGGTGGTCCATATTACTTATCGCTTTTTATGAGGACATACCCAGCGACAGACAGACAATTTCACTGAATTTTAATTCTTTTAAACATTCGAGAGAACTCGGTGAGAACCACAATCTACTCTATACTACGTAATATTATAAAGAGAGAGAGAGAGAGCGGCATTTGTATGTTTGTTTATATGTGGAGGGTGATCTCCGGAAACACTCCATCTATTAGAAAAATATATCACTATTTTAAAGGTACAGTATTCCAGGTAGTCATAGGTTGGATCGGAGTTGTTGCCTCGGCAGAACCCGGTCCACCCCGCTCAAAGGACAAGGAGACACCGGGGAGTTTTAGTGGGTAGGACCAGTCCATTGACTGGGTGAGTCCCTCATATCCCTACCGTAGCCAGCGGTAGGGAATCCGTAAATGGATTTCTTTTCGCAAAAAAAAAAAAAAAAAAAGGTAGTCATAGGGTATATATTAGATACTAGTTGAACACACATACCCGTGCGCGCGGTATTCGGTATAGCGCCTAACTTTTTTGTTTGTAAACCGATTGGAATGAAACAAACACTAAATGTGTTTGTTTCATTCTAGCCTGCTAGCCTAGTGGATAACCTATTAAATACTCAATGGTACATAATTTTACATCGTATAAATTGTTACACAGTAGGTACAGTGGGTCTTATCGGCATTAAATATCTGCAACGTGTTTCAGTTAAACATAAACCCGAATTTTAAGTTCATTAACCAACACAAAATGTCCGCATTTTACGGTGCAACGAACATCTGTGTCACTCCACATGCACTATTTGTACTGTGTTTAATATTGCAACAGAATCGTTCGTCATTCAGCTTACGGTGGATTAAAATGGTATTAAATGTGGATCCATTATCGCCATTCGAATATCAAGTATCGATTCACTGCAACTACAGTTCACTTGTAACTAGGGAACGCAATACCAAAATACCAAATATGAAAATTATGGGATCCCGCGTGCAGTCTGCGGGGCGTATTGTGCGGAATCCTTTGTCAATTTGCGGAATTAAGAAGGGACTATGATCTTATCGATAGTATTTGATACTTACAAGTGACTTAGTTTACGTTGGGTCGCTGCTAATTATAATTTACTGTTGATTTGGCAATGAAACCAAGCCCTGAATTTCATAGACGAACGTTTGATCTGAGGGTACACAGAGCTTAGAGTGTATATAGTAGTCTGTAACACAGAGGTTGTAATTACTGCTTTAACAATTGTAATAATTGTTATGGAAGTGTTTAAAATCAATAAAACAGTGAATAAAAACAATCGCGAATGTCTCTCAAAATTACTGATCCCCAACAAGTACTAACATTACTACTACCTATTTTATTCTATAAATTAATGTTATGCGTTCTTCATTATATGGACGTATCAAACGTTTTTAGTGACGCTATTCCAACGATACAGATAATCCCAAAACCCAACTAGACACTTTAATGGAACTATTAGTATTATTTGTAGTATGCACAGAAGTTATAATAAATATGCATCTTTAGATTAATTCAACTCTAAAAAGGCAGTATTTAGGAATGAACTAATAAAAGTTATTAACAATGAAAATACGGAGGTCAATGTATAATCGTTCTTAATACTGTATAACAACAGTATTCCTCACGTACACACCTCATACACACACACTTACATACATGCATTATACACACTACACATACGTCTGTTCTTAATATTTTATATGTGTAATGTTTTTAATTATCATGTTCATATCTATTTTTAACATAAAAAGGAAGTCCGTTATTGGCATTAAGTTTTAAATCATACACATGTACACATGTGACTTTGTATTTATTAAAATAAAAAATAAAAAAATTATAACTACAAAATAGTTCTGGATCCAGGCTGCTTCTGACCGGTCCATCTGTAAAATTATGCTGGACATAGACATAGATTCTATGTCCAGTAGTGACCTTCCTAAGACTGATATGATAATAATTAATGGTTCTAGTATAAACATGTTAAATCTAGAAAACACGAGCAAAGTTGTGAATGACTGTGAAGTTCCACAATAATTACTCTCAATGCGTTGATACGTTTCACATACGAGCATAAGATATGTTATCTAAATATGTTTAATTATAACTAGTTATAAAATAAGAAATTTATTATTTACTTGAGAAATCTTAATTATTTTGTATTTATATTCAACGTGACTGAAGTCTTATTCAGTCTTATTCCCGCTAATACCGGAATTAAAATCACAATTTCACCTTGTAACCAATAGGGGATCGGACAGTAATCAGATTAAAATCTAAAATGTACTTAGAAAGAAAATATATAATTTTTTAAGATTATTTATCGAATAATAATTTAATATAATTCATTTAAATATTTTTAAATGAAGAAATAAAATTTTATTATTTTCAATATTTTCAATCTATACTGAAACACCAATCACAGTGCGTGACGTCATTTGTGGGCAATCATTGTCTTACGTCAATGCAGCTGTTTTGTTATGATATGACCACAAATGACGTTACGCGCTCTCAGGTGAACTATCGTGGCGTTTTGGCGGCATTTTCAAACAAACAAATTAAAACATGATTTTGAGTACCTAAAAGGCTATAAATAAATAAAATAGTATTTTTTATGGGAATAAATATCCATGAAGATTAATTTAAAATACTTTCTGAAAATTTGTCCGATCCCCTATTTCGCTATTATAGATTTTTAATTAAACTAGAATCCGGTAGCGAAATATAGGCATAGTTAAGTGGTACATAATTCGAAATGGTAACATTATCCGGCGAATTCCATGTCACAGATATTGCGAAATTGTTACTAATCAATGAAACTATTGAGTTTAATGTTGAATTTTATGTAATTATACTGCTAGTTTCTGAACCTGCTAAAATATTAAATTGAAATTACAAATCAGTTTTATTTTAAGTCTAATATATGTCACAAGTTAATATATGTCTATAGATGTCCATAGTGTCCATACATAGTGTCCAGATGTCCATACAAACAGCACCGATGGTCACGAAACTGCGCTGCCAGTTTTGGTAGGATAAAGATAAGGGACAATAATATCACACCCAGTATCAATTCACGATGGTATGGCGATCAAGAAGCTAGTTACTAGATAGATAGTTAATACCAACAGAAAATATGCACTAATTATTGCCTTATTGTCTTATTATCGTATCCAGTTCGGATGGGTAGCGTTCGGGAAGCTCCAAGACATCTCGTCCAAATTCTTCTCCTAAACCAAAAGTTTATTGCCAGTGATGACATGGTCTCTAACTATGGAATAAGAAAGCTCATCATCATTCGACGAGCTGTGGAAAGAGCTATGCTACACTGCAAGATCGAATCAGGAGGAATCGTAGACGAACGAAAGTTACAGACATAACCCGGCGGATTAGTAAGTTGTAGTGGCAGTGGACAGGACACATAGTATACGGAGAGCCGACGGAAGAAGCGCAGCATAGGACGTCCACCCACAAATTGCACAGACGACCTGATAAGGGCCGCGGGTCGACAGTGGATCCAGGCTGTTTCTTACCAGTCCTTTTGGCCTTTGTCTACGCATCAGGGGGGTGGCCTTTGTCTACGCAGTGGACGTCCTACGGCTGAGCTGATGATGATTGCCTTATTGATAAAATACCTTACAAAATACAAAATATTTTTTTTATGGAGTAGTATTTATTTACTAATGAAAAAATAATTTGAATAATACTTTGAGTAGCTGACGCGAAGCCACTCTCTGTGACGTCATTTGGCATAATAGTCAAAATTTATTTTTCACTTTCCATATACGAATGCTGACAAACAGAATACAAATAACGAATGGGGTATATGCATGTATTTATTATTTCAATCTATTGTTTACATCATCCTAGCATGGTAAAAAACATATATACTAATAAAAATTTTCCGTTAAGTTTTTAAAAAATATTTAAAACTGAGAATAAATTTGAGGCGTTTAATCACCGCCGTTTTCGCGCGCCTCCACTGACGTCACAAGCTATGTCCGCGTTTGTTTACTATCTGTATTCTATCAACGACACGAGTCTGTTAACATAGCATGTGACGTAACATTTCGTCTCGACCATTGGCATTCGTTTCGCAATTTTGAATTGTATGCACTATTTGCACTTATTATTTATAAAATTATGGAATAAAAAAAGAATAAAATAAGGGAATAATGATTTAGATGTAATGTCCGGTCCTTATTGAATTTCACATCTCATTATTTATTTCAACGTAAAAAGTTTGCCTCTATAGTTTAATTAAATCGTATAAATCCAAAGATTTTCAACTGCAAGACGAAAGAACCCGTAATGTGACATTTAGAACCACGTGGTACAAAATCGCCAACTTTATAAGGCTATTGCTAAGGCTTATTGCATATTAGCAACGCCATGGTCATCCTGATCCATGGCGATCAATATTTCTGTAGGAAATTTTTCCCAATGCCCTCTCTGTATATTCTATAGTTAATCTTTTTTGTATAAAACAGTCTATTTGTAAACACGACAAGCAATTAAAGTAAATTCTAATTAAAGAGTTTAAATATACATATATATTTAATCCCATTAACTAACTGAAATGTTGTGTACACTCACAACATTTCAGTTTAATGGTATTTGTTTGATAGTGAATAGTAGGTATATGTTGGTAAATATAAATTGACGGAACAAAACAGGGCCTAAAACGCGTTACCACACGCCGCCGTGTTTTGGGTGGAGCACATAAATTCGTAATGCAGTATCGGTCGGCATCCGATGATTAATTGACCCGATCCGACCCAACAATTACTTCAATTATTTACCGCCGGTGTTCGGTTACTGTGCCATTCGATATCTATTCTTTATTTTCAATTATCAATACTCTGTTGAGGTACAATTATTATGTGACCTTTTGCTTAATTGCAACTGATGATGCCGTGATATTGAAGTTTTTTTAAAAAAAAAACAGGGACCTCTAACAGAGACAGCACTATAGGTACTTTTTAGGCAACGATAGTCACGTAATATCAAGTAAAGTGTCAACCTGTCCAATTGTCCTTAAGAGCGCGTATAAATAGAAACAGCTAATACTAGATTGTAATTTTGTCAAGTATATAAAGTCCAAATAAGAAAATATTTATATATGATTAATTCATCATTATAAATAAAAGTGAAATGTCAACAGAAAACATTATATAATGAAATTTTCTCGATAGAACAAAATCACCAAGTTACCTCTCATTTTTATCGTTTTTTGTTTTATTTTCAAAATGACACATTTTACAAACCTAAAAAATTATCAGTAATCTCACTTCACAAATTAATTTTTGATTTGACGTTGTAGTTTACGAGTAATTAATATTTAATACTTTTGGCACTTATAACATTTTTATTCCGCGAAATGCGCTATCTTCCGTCTCATGTCATGCATACTTCAATGTGCATTGTTTCACGTGATCGCTCACTGAGAGGGGAACACTGTTTCTGCACCCTTAGACTAAAATTTTTAAGACTTAAATTACTAATACTTAGACTTAAATTTTTAAATAAGACTAGTTTAGAACTTTGTCGTATTCGTCTGTTCGTAGCGTGTCCATTTAATTATGGGGCCACGCGGGTGAAATTAGATTTTTTTTTTGCTTTGTTTTTTGCTTAATCCATAAATTTAAAAAATTATTCTTGCCCAAATAATTCCGTGTTAAAAATTTCCTTCAAATTTTTGTCATTTTCAAGACAAAAAAGTGTGTAATAATTTTAATAAAATCAAGTTTTGATTGATGTTTGTATTTTATTCATTATTTAAATTTTAAAAGAATTTGTATTTACATACGTATACATTTTCTTTATGCAATTTTATTTCCGTTTCTCTGTAAGTAAACTGGTGTTTTGAAAAAATGGCAGCCCGTTCAAAAGAGTCTGGCAACACTTTCAAAAGTCTGTCTTTACCAGAGCAGCTTTAATATTGAACTTCAAACTATGTGCTGCCCTAGGAACAAATCTGATACAAACACTTTTTATTTTAACTAATATGAAATGACTATAAAAGGAGGTTTTTTTTAAATAATAAATCCCATTACTATTATTATTAGTAAGTATTATTATGATGAGTATACATCTTGAAGTAATCACTTAAGGGACAGCTGTAAGCTATAAAACCTTCTAACGATACGTGTAAATTATTTAACCGTCATTGTTTCATTACAGTTTCCAGTTTAGGAGGTAAGGATGGATGTTTTGGGTCGTAATAGTGTTCGCTTTATGGGTTAGTCGGGAATTAGAATCAGTTTGCTGCTCCGTCAAGGCCCAAATAATATTCCTAATTTTTATTTAGTATCTCCCACTATTTTTGTTTTTCCAGTTCCTCTTAATTATTAATTAATCATCTGCTTTTTGTAAACTTAAACTTTTATAAATATATATAAAAAGTTTATATATGAATATAATGTCTGTATGTTTATATTATGTATGTATACCCAACTAACATTTTGGTAATAAGGATAAGTGGTAAATGAGCTATTTAAGAGAAATTTAAAAACCTAAAATTATAATTGTATACTAATAATAGGTTTTGTAATATTTTACTAACACGTTGGGTCTGAGTAAACCGAATAATGAAGCATTAAATAAAATAAATAAATAATTCAAAATTTTCATTCAGCACTTAATCCACACAAAATGATGTAATATGCTTAAATACCTGGCTTAAAAGTCAATCAAGATTTCGTTATTTTAAAGGATATTTATTGAGTATAATTCTTGACTCTTAAATCTTAAAATTATGTTAAAGGATTTACGTTGCTTTTAGTATGATTTCGAAAATGAACAGTTTTTATTCAAGCTCTTTATTTCTGCACTTAGTCCGCACTAAAAAAATATATAATTATATATTGCTTTTACTATAAGAAAATCTTAAAAATAGTTGTATTACACAATTTCCTTATATTTAAGAACTAGCTGAGCCCGCAACTTCGTACGTGTGATATACGGTATAGCGCGTACCTTTTTTGTTTGTAAACGGATTGGAATGAAACATACACTAAATGTTAGGGGAGGATTGCTACAATACATCAATGAAAACCGCATTCAAATCGGTTAAGCCGTTTAGATATTAAACGGTTTAGCCGTATAGACATTAAATATTTAAACATTATTTTCTTCATATTATATATAGTTAAAAGACACAAAGTGTATTGTAAGGTAAAATCTAGGGTAGAAAAGAACGTATGCGTATAGAATTCTCTGTCAATTAATATACTCGTATTAGGTTTTGAGCAAGTCGCGCAAAACGTTTAAGCAAATAAATGTACGCCGTATGGGCTTTCCACTTGACCTCGATTCGGAATCAGTTCCACCCCAAACGGTGCCACCGTCATACACCGCCGATCAATACTCAGCGTAAATAAATCACTAAGTTTGACTCAGAGATCTGTCTCAGCGTTTCCGAAGTTAGCTGCGTCGGTACACATTCGAAATCCGCTTTCATGTTCGATATAAAGGTTGACAAGCGAGGTTTAATTAGCGGTACATAAGCGGATCGCGTTGGAAATCCCACTAATCTACTAATTCATTGATAGTGTCGCACAAACAACCTTAACAACACATTTAATTCACCGATTCCATTATTTTAGAATAGGTAAATGGGTGTCGATGATTTAAATCGTAAAGCTTTCGAGAATTCCTCCACAGTGACATAGTGCATATCCCGTCGAGTACTGAGGCCAATCCGACTCCCTCGAGTGGCATCCCGTCACTCGCTGTAGCCCGTTTGACGCCATATGTGACCGTTTCAAATCTACAATGACCTTAATCCTCAGATGAATTGAGCAAATTTATGTCCTATGGTATGAAGGAGAGGGTTACCTTTCGATTGTAGGTGTACATGAAGGGAGGTAGTGTCGGAATGGGGTGAAGTCCCAGAGGCGACGTACGGCGCGGTGCTCATCATTTCCCCATTGTCTCGTTAGACAAAAATCAAAAACAAACACTCTCTGTCGGGATTTTTGGATCTAAGTTCACATGATTCGCGATGATCGTGGTGGATTGTTTTGTGTTTATTCGGTGTGATGTGGCTATTGGGCCTCTGGGACTTGAACCCAATAAGCTCAAAGCTCTCAGCAAAAAGAATTATCTCATCACATACGACTGTGTCCAATGTATAACTATTCGCTTTTATCAAAGAAAATAATTAATTTTCGCTCCAAAATATTGAATCAACTATTATTTCTTCGAACCAAATTTCACAAATTCTTACTTCTGACCGAGAGACTTTTTCCTCAGAATTTTTTCACCGGCAAATTTACTCACATTGTTCCCGTTCCTACAAAATTTATTTGACAGCCCCTGACAGGATTTCTGTAGTTTGGAGAATTGCTTAGAATTCAATTCATAAATCGTGACAATTGTCACGTAATCAAATAAATATGTGGTAGCTTCCACAGTCAAGTTGCCTCTTTTATTACCATTTCTTTCATTAATTAACTTTTTAATATATTTGTGATGTGAATAAATTCATTGTTACTTCAAGTGTTTATTTACTTTGAACTATTGAATATTACTTGTGATTTTCTCCTATTGGTTAAATGTAATTCTTTCGTGGAAGATTGCGCCTCCGCCAAGCCTCGCGTCTCTTCCTTCTACGTGACCACAATACCTAAAGCTCAGTTGTCTCCAGCCTCCTTTTTATCTCTATTATTTATTCTTTCGATACGCGAACGTCAGCGTTTGACAACTACAGTTCATGTCGAATAAATCGTCGGTGAAATTGTACGCCTAAGAATGAGTTACGGCCGTGGACGAGGCTTTTCGACTCCGAACTTCTGCTTACGCTCACCAGATTTATTGTCGTCTTTGTTTTTTACAATATTTATTTTTCCTTTCGGAATTTTTTACGCAGCTCCTTTCCATTCATTCATTTAACAGACCCAATGGATTATGTTTGTTACCATTTTTGAGCAATATGAGTTATCCTAATTAAATTCACGTTGTAGTAAATTATAGGTAGCAATAGGTTGTCTATTTAGTTTTAAGAAACATTGCAGCAGTTTTATGTGAAAGTTTGTGGTATGAAATTCAATTGTTATATATTATATGGTGTGAATATTCGATGTAATTCTTGTATTTGTAATTTTAAATGTAAATGTAAGTTTAATTTAGTGGATTTTATATGAATAAGAGAATAAATAAATAATAAATGGTACTCAGAAAATATTTAAACAGAAACCGATTAAAGTTTCGAAAACAACCTTTTTTTTAAAAAATGTCGTTTTTTGTTTTTTTTTATGATAAGATCTGCAGACAGGCAGACGGTCCATTTGATGTTAGGTGGCTACCGTCGTCGCCTATAACACAAGCAACGCCACATCTGCTGCAAGTACGCTGCCGACTACAGTGGGATTAAGGATAAGGGATTGCATAGGAAAATGGGCTCTGGCATCTCTTACTCACTTCCCGATACACAACAGCACTCGTGCTGTTATTTCACGGTGGTCTTCTATAAGACAATGGTTACTGCCGCCAGACAGCTTGCCCAAATGACACCGAAACGCAATGTGTGCTGCCACTACTTTCCAGATCCAGACCAGAGGCAAATTTGAAAAGATCATTTCTCAAAGTTGACCCTGCCGGGAATCGAACCCGGGATCCTAGAACAGAGCGTTACGGCAAGCACCCTAACCACTCATCCAAATACGTATTTACGTTTGTTGTATCAGCATACACTTCTGTGATTATCTGTGATTGAGAATTACAGAGTCAATTGTGAAGTAATCAGTGATGTTTCCATTTAATCCTTAGTTGGTTTTTTAACTAATCGGGTAATATCGATATTCCTAGTGGAAGAATTAGTGCCAGGGGCACTACACCCCACAGTGAAGATTATTTCTAATGCTTGAGCTCGAGACGCAATAAACTAGGACGATGATAATAAAAATGTTCTGCTTATCCCCCGTGTTCTCGCTGTAAATCTAAACTGCGCGAGACAAGCGGTTTTCAACCTTACCGCCTTTTATTAACGTTATGATAGAACATTTTAATTTTAATAAAACGGAACATCGGCACGCCCGACCTATTTGTCAACCTTCTTTACTTTTGCTGGCATAAAATCATACAGTCGCACTCTGCGTAACTACAACTCTGTTTGAGGACAGCACTGGGTCGCAATAGAAAACGATCCCTTTGATTACAACGTAAGATATAGATTCGTTTGATAAGAGCTATCCTGGCGCGTATGAAATATGAAATCCCCGAAGGCGGCCGCGCTGGATTTAAGCTTTTCTCTTTAAAGTAATAAAGGTGTGTTTTATTTGCCCCGCGACGGATTATATTTGGGATTTGGACGGCGAAACACGTAGGTGAACCATCGCTCATGTGACAAATTTCTAGGTTTGCCTTAACGCGGGGCACCGTGTTCAGAATATTATATCAGAAATATGGGTTGCGGAAATTCGCATTGATTTACATAAAGAAAGAGGAAGGGTCAACCGTGTTAACAAATTTTGACAATTCAAAGTCAACAATCACTTGGCAGGAAGTTTTCAGAAATCTGATTTATCAAACTCTGTTTTTTCTGATTGTCTTCTTACACGTCTCCGAAAATTACAATATCTGGCTAAATTACCTACTATTGTAGTAAGTTAAAAATTTGTCAATAATTCCTAGACGTATCAATAAATTTGCCATAATATGACACTTTATCCTCACCTGTGGGATATAAATAATCAAATTCATTTTCAAAATGAGTTATAGAATTTTATAAAAACAGTAAAATTTATCTGTTACTAATTAAATTTTCTTACCTTACGAAATTCTAAAGTAGGTCTAGGTACTAAATAATGGTACTTTTTTATGAAATTTACTAGTAAAGTCTAAAAAGCAAAAAAAATACAATCTAGTAAAATGTTTGCAAATTCCATAAGGGATGCGAAGTAACGATATGACTATGTGATTTTTTTTGTTGTCGTGATGAACAGTGACAGTTGGCCCCCTGAGGATTTCAGGTTTGCCGGTTCGTTAATGCGACTTTGTGGATTCAAATCGTAGTTTCTTTTCGAATATAGTAACGAATACAATACGTGCGGAAAACGGATTCAGCATTTATTTGGCGTATGTTTTCGCGAATTCTTAGGGGTTACTCCTTACTCATGTAGACGTGATTTCGCAACGTAAGCAGCATGCCAATTGTATATTTATGAGTTCACTATTTTGTTGGATTCAATTTTTTCCTAATCTCCTTTTATAGGCTAACTTGATTTTGTTGGGGTTCGTTGAAGTTTTTGTTGTCAGACCCCAACAAAATCGTAATACATATGTTAATGTGTCATCTAATATATTTTCTATTTTCATATTGATTTGCTTCGTATTAATAAAACTTATCAAAATTAGAATAGTTTTCTGGAAATTTAAATACATTTTTTATAGTAGAGACAAAACACTCTTTATTTAAAATAAATAAAATGCTATAAAGTTAAAGGGGTGACTCAAAGACCTACTTTAGCTAAGGGTTTCCGTTGATTTAATTAAGACCCTATATATTCAATTGGACTACGTTGGACGCAATCAAGTAGAATGATTTGTGAAAACCTTTGCAATATTTAACAACTGGAAAGGCTTTAAAAACTCATTATAAAAATCTTAACAACGAAACTGTTACATAACTCAAGTGACCCGAAATGTTATGGAGATTAGACAACATGATTATAACCTGTTAGATCAGGGCCTAATTTTAGAATTATTATTATACATTTATTCATTTTAATTCTAAGGTTTTTACAATATGTGTCTATCAAAGAATATACATATATTACGAAAAACTTAAAACTAGTTTACCGCAAGTAATTGGGCAAGGCCCAAGCTACCGTTGGTTAGGGTTGCAGAGTGAGGAATATTCTGACAATTCGTGCCGTGTCAAGAAGTACCGACTTGATGCTCCTTGATCCAGCCATCTAGCGAGAGCCTCTTGAGATGTTGGTCGAGGCTCTTCGCGGAACGATAATTGTCGAATCGACGTCCAACATGGCGGTCACCTCGTGAACCAAGTCAATGTACTTGGTAAGCTTTTCTTTTTCGGCTTTCGCGAGGTTACCGTCATGCGGGACAGCGATGTCAACAAGCATCGTCCGGCGCTGAAATCGGTCTATAACCGCGATGTCAGGCTTATTGGCGACAATAGTCCTGTCCGTGATTATGGAGCGATCGCAGTAGAGCGTAGCATAACCATTTTCGAGAACGGGCGTAGGCACATACTTGTAGTATGGCACCTCAGATTTGATAAGCCCGTATTGAAGGGCAAGTTGCTGATGAATGATCTTGGCTACTTGGTTATGTCTATTATTATTATTGTAGATTTTACAATGAAAATATTATGTTTCTTGACAATTTGTTTATAAATTAACAAAACCACCAATAAAAATAATAACTATAATGAATATAAAATATTAAAAATATATCAAGGCCACGTATAAGTAATATTCAGAGACATCATGAGATATTTGATGTATCCTGTATCTTTAATAATAAATGCATATTTCTTTGTAAGTACAACAAGCAGTTGATTGTTAAAAAATGACCGGTCAAATGCTATCATCGCGGACGTCCTGCGGCCCGTTCACTATCTAACGTTTTATCACACAAAGAGGAAACAGGCAATGTTTTTATTTAAAGTAAATTCCCCAACACCCACATTTGAAATAGAATTCTGGAATATCCGAACGAATTACGTAGTTTTGTCGCGATTTATTTGCGAACGAACGTGATTAGTGTTGGAGTGATCTTCAAGTGATTTTGGAATATCTATTTGTGGTTAAACAAGGATGGATTTCAATTAAAGCAGACAGATTGTTTATAATTGAAGGGCGGTTTTGGTAATGGAGATTTCATTATTATTATTTATAGACAGAACAAAATACATTATAGATAATTCGTACCATTATCTCTAGCTAAAGTTAAAGCTATTAAATTCTCTAAAGTTTTAAACTCGTTCAATAAAATCTAAATAAATACAGCCTTCTTGAACTGAATACAGCCTTCTTGAACTACTTACTGAAGACATATCTTTCAACTCAGATGCTACAAGTGTTTTTTCTGAATATAATATTATAGATACCTACATACGAATACCTTATATGCAGTAAGCTATTGCGCTAAACTAATATGGCCTTCTTTTTGAATTTAGAACAAATATTTATTAATGTGTAACAAGTAATCTAAAAATCTGAGATAAATCAATTAGGCTTTTGACCTGTGATTTTTTGGCTCTAACTTTTAACCTTGTATTTTAAAGAATATAACACGCCTAAGCCTTTTTAAATTATTTATTATTCAATAACGCCTGAACCGCTGAACAGATTTGAGTGAAACTTGCCGGCACAAGATAGTCCATGTCTTGAATTAAAACTTTTTATCCTGGTAATAAGCTCTTGTGGGATAATATTTGACATTTTCTTCCCTAAACTAGATCGCGCCTAGGATTTTATTTAGATTATTTAACACTTAGTTCTCCATAATTGAATGGGATGTAATGTAATTATGGAAGAGCTACAGGAAAATATCTGGAATAGGCACAGGAAACTAATCATTCATACTAAGCAAAAAATACAGGAAAATAAAATAAATCCTGTATGTATAGTATCGCTTCAACATTACCTAGATCTTGTGTCTAGTCCAAGCGAAGCCCAAGCATTATTATACTCACGCCTGCCAAATCTCATTACATTTTCTTGCTATTATTACATTAAACTAGCTACTTGCAATTAGCATTCCTTATCTGGACGATTTTCTTCCAACTCGATAGCTGAAGTAGTGTGAGGAGAATGGCAAAAATTCTTCGGTAACGAGCGCATTGTTCTTTTTGTTTGGACCTCCTTTGTGAAGGGTTCCATTGGCAGCGGGCTTAATTATCACATTGAACAAGTTTCGTGACTATTTGATTAGTTGTTTGAAGTAGTTTTTATCATTTCGCTAAATATTCGATTCGGAGGAATTTATTGCTTTTCTGGCCACGATCTAGTTTACATAGTTTAGTCCATCTCATGGAACTACTTTGTCAGTTGTTTTCTCCCATCTGTAGATGTGAGTTTCAACTACAGATTCTAGTTAGGTCTGGACAATCATGCAGTCCTTGACTCTCCTATCGAGCGTGGCGACTATTTCATTTGAAAGATGTTAAATGGAGCTATCATAAAATATAGAGATTTTAGGTTCCGCTAGATAATATTAACAATACCTTTTCAATTTTCTAACTGTTATTTCAGGTATAACGTCGATCGCAGCTGCATAAATTAGTTTGTCTGCCCCTGCGAGAGACAACAGATTATACTAACCGCTTCACAACTTTTCACCGAGTTTGTTGGTTAAATTCGTGGCTGATGAGTTTTAGCCAACATTATTTCACCATTTCCAGCTTCCTTGAAGCGTTTTTAATTTAAAATTCCCTTCAAACGAGGCTGAAAGCCGACGCCGTCCAGCGTGATAAACGACCTAGTTGACACGAAAAAAATATTTTCACATGCAATCTGCATACTCAATTACGAAGTCCGGTAATGAGGTACAGTCGAAACTAATTTGTTTTTCTTCGAGTCCTTTGAGTCGAACCTCTTGGGATATTTGCCTTAAATTAAAAAGTTTTCGTTTAACATCTCAAGTGTACTCTTGGGCAGCTTTATTCCTTCCTGATACTTTTTCCGTAATTATCTCATACGATTAGGCGGCTGTCATGATATTAAAAGAATTTTATGAACGCCTCGGAGCTTTTAAACATTTTTTTTCTTTCATAGAAAAAATATTAATGAGATATTCCTTGATGACACAGCGTCCTGCCCACGACATAATTATGAAAAAAAATTGCGCTGATATGGCAATAAAACTCCTCGTGTATTTTTTCATGTTTTTATTTAAAGACTTTAAAAGAATACTTTTATATAAAGCAATTTATTGTAGTTTATTTTGCTCGTAAACGCATTTCCCGTTGCTGAAACTTGCAAGTCGCGGTATCAAATACTAAGTGATATATATAGATGTTTTCAAAAGATACAAGTCCTAGTTAAGACAAACAGTCTTCCATAAAATATTACCCCATATAAATAAGTAATATTGCTTCATTCGTTTCCCACGGGTTCCCACAAAAGTCACCGAATTCAAAGGAGTTTGAATGAGCACTTTTCACGAGTAGTACCTTAAGTCGCTCCAAACATTTTTCCTTCTAAGAAGCAACCGGCAGCATTACTTACAGCTTCTTTAACTTCAAAGACGTATACACTGATTAAAGGTAAATCAACGTGTAGAAAATATTCAGTCACATTTGCCGGAGCTTTTTTTTTCCTTATTACTTCATATATTGCGGTTTATAAATGAGGGAAGGAGTTTTTGAGATAATTTTGCATTGCGTATTCAGAAATATACTAAACTGTCTCTGATTTAAAGTTAAGAACTTGACTTATTTATTTCTTGAAAGGGAATAAGGAAGTTTTTTTTAATTAACCGGCAGCCATTTTGTTATTTATTAACGTTGTTAATATGATCGCTTGTCTATTTTATTTATTTCAGCGATCTATTTATCTTTTAATAAGAATGCATATACCTATTCTAAGCAGGGGCGGATTTAGATTCTGGGAGAGGCACAAGGAGAAAGTGTTCACATACTTATTTCGTACTAGCTGGTGCTCGTGGCTTCATTTGCGTTGAAAAATAAAAATAACGCCTAAAATCTTCATTGCAGGCGTTAGATGATTCCTCTGGTTTTTTTTTTGGATGAAATGCATTTCCTGCATCCCTGACTACTAGTATGCAAAATTTCATGGTGATCGGTTCAGCGGTTTAGGCGTGAAAAGGTAACAGACAGACAGAGTTACTTTCACATTTATAATATTAGTATGGATAAGTATGGATTAAAAACTTACTATAATAATAATAGAAAATTTAATTATTATGTTAAAATTAGTAAAGTTAAGCAAATTATTTACGACATGTAATGCAAGACGGAGACAGTTTTAGTACTAGCTGAACTCGGCCACGCTTCGCTGCGGCCCATACGGCGGCGGCGTTCGCATGGGGCGCGCGGTTCCGGACACTGCTTATATGTAATACTATTTATCGTAGCGTGATGTTATATAGTCTATAGCCTTCCTCGATAAATGGACTATTCAAAACAAAAAGAATTTTTCAATTCGAACCAGTAGTTCCTGAGATTAGCGCGTCCAAACAAACAAACTCTTCAGCTTTATAATATTAGTATAGATTACAACAGATTACAGCCTCTCTTAAAAATATATTAGACTGACGAGCCCCGGCTTCGCCCGGGTGCAATTATGGGAATGTAAATACATATCTACTATATACCCTATGTGCATCTGGAATAATATACCTTTCAAATGATCACAAATTTCCGCTTTGTATTTAATGAGAAAAATAGAGGTTTCAAAAACCCATTCAAACAACACAATTTATTTCGCGTGCTTGTTGCGACATAAATAAATCTTCCCATTTGACATTATCAGCTTCACGGAGCGACATTCTCTTTTTCATTTACATTATAATCTTCGAAGAAAACCGTTTGCCCTGTTATGACCCAGAGCATTATTCCTAATTATTCCTCTCCTTACAATTATTATTCTTTTATCTTTGTCTCGGTTGTTTACCTAGATCCATGTATTCTCTTCGATGCCTTGTAAATATTAATGAATGTAAAAAGTAGCCATTTAAAATCGCCTTTTTGTTGAGTCGTCTTTGTTCTCCGTTTATTGTCATTTTCTAATATTTGGACATGTTTTGTTTTAGTATACTTGTTTATTTATTTATTTTAACTGTAAGTATATTAAGTTAGAAGGCTATATTAATCATGTGAATAATATAATTATTTTTAATATTTTTTTTAATGTTTATAATTACTTGTTACTATTATTTATTTGTAATACATATAATTAACTCTCCACGAGATTTTTAATTGAAACCCTTATATTCTACAAGCTGCTTGCGACTTCATGAAATGAAAAATATAACACCTGAGAAAACATATGAGTAATATAATGCTTGTATCGCTGTGACGACGGTGGCGCCGATTTTTTTATGTTTTTTAGACGACTCCTCGGGAACCTAACAGTTTTCCAGGATAAAAAGTCTTAATCCTGCTAATAAACTATCTGTATGCCAAATTTCATCGAAATCCGTTTAGCCGTTTTGGCGTGATTGAGTAGGTAACAAACGCACAAACATATAAACTTTTTTTTTATGTTAAGGTCGGCGGACAGGCTGACAGTCCACTTGATGGTAGGTGGCTACCGTCGCCTATAACACAAACAACCCCACAGCTGCTGCAAGTGCGCTGCCGACTACAGTGGGATTAAGGATAAGGGATTAGGAGTGGATAGGGAAATGGGCTCTGGCATCCCTTACTCACTCACCGAAACACAACAACACACGTGCTGTTATTTCACGGTGGTCTTCTGTAAGGGGGTGGTTACTGTCGCCAGACGGGCTGCCCAAATGACTGCGAAACGCAGTGTGCCCTGCCACTACTTTCCAAATCCAGACCAGAGCCAAATTTAAAAAGTTGATTTCTCAAAGTTGACCCTGCCGGGAATCGAACCCGGGAACCCTAGAACAGAGCGTTAAAGCAAGCACCCTAACCACTCATACAACGGGCTCGTCAAACTTTCGCATTTATAATATTAATAGGATGACAGACCTTACGGCTTGTCTGCTATTTTTTTATTCATATTCTTTTATATACTGGTGTTTACTACTTCATAGGCCACATCTCATAAGCTGATTGTATCACCGAACAGATTGGATAAATTGACATGGAACATTATAATGGTTACCTCCGAGAGGGCTAGACACCATATTAATCTAAAATCACACACGCGGCCCTCATTGGAAGTGAATGTAAAGTGTGATAGGAAATGAATTGTTGTTTTATGTTGGCGGTAGGCCTGGGCCGGCTGCACCCGTACGGCTCGGGCAGTGGCAGCGGATCGAGCAGTGGTGGCAGTGGCCGCCGGCGCACGCGCAGCCGCGGCGTCTCCGACTCCCCTAACCCGCCAACGACGCCTACCTCCGCCTCTGATAACGCGTCGGACGCCACTCTCACCGACTCCGAGCTACCGCTTGCGAGAGACTCGACACTACTTGTGCAAAACGGTACTACTACTATTAACATTATTTCGATTAATTTTGAAAATTAAAAAAAATGTACCACTATATTTGTTCAATATTTATTGAACAAATATAGTGCTTCGCCCGTGGTGCAATTTTTATATATAAGAACATTCCCCGTTTATCCCACTTTCCATTAGTGAAAACCGAATTAAAATCGGTCTTCCCGTTCACGCGTGATCCAAGGGAAATGGGGATCCATTTTTATATAGCGGGGCAAGGCCCAAGCTACCAGTGGTTAGGGCTGCAGAGTGAGGAACCGCCTGACAATGCGTGCCGTGTCAAGAAGTATCGCCTTCTATATCTGTCCCTTGATTCGGCCATCTAGTAGATCCAGCCTTATTTTTATTATTATTATTTTGTACCGCCGGAAACAGTACTTTTATTATGGGACTAGCTCGTGCCCGCGACTGTGTTGTGTGCCATTTTTTTTTTTTATACAATGACATTTTATCGCTGTGACGAAGGTGGCATCTAATTTTTTTTACATTTTTAGACTATCCCTCGGTAATCTAATAACATTTTTCCAGTATTAAAAGTATACGATACTTGGATTAACATCCAAGTAATAAAATAACCTTGTGCCAGATTTCATCAAAATCTATTCAGCCGTTTTTGCGTGATTGAGTAACAAACATTCAAACACACAAACGTACAAACTTTCGCATTTATAATATTATAGTATCCTTTTTTGTATCCCTGACTGTATGTATCCAAAATTTTATGATGATCGCTTGAGTAGTTAAAACGCGAAAAGTTAACAGACAGTCAGAATTACTTTGACACTTATAATATTAGTACGAGTATGGATTCAAAAGATATGTAGCTCTTGAGTGGATTTTGTGACTAGCCTTAGCAATGAAAGTCTCCCCAAAATGTGTGGTTTATGAGATTAGCCAATACAAGCAAAGAACAAATAATATAAAATTATTATGATAAGGATAGTTCATCGTATAATAAATAGATTAATTTCGGAGATTAAAGATAAAATTATAGCTACGGAAAACTGCTAGCCCTACTAATAGAATTATAAAAGTGAGTATTTGAGAAGATGTTTGTTAGCATATAGGTGTCCTAGATTATAGCGCTTTATTATCAGTTATTCTTAGTACCTACTATTATAATTATTTGTATATTAAGCCTTTATATGGGAAGGTTAACTCTTTAGATTAGCCTCTTCAGGGTTAATCCTGAGGTGGGCACAGGTCTCTCGCGTGATATAGTCCACCAGGCTAGTTCACTGCGGATTAGCATCAAGACCTCACATACATATCTCATATGACATGCAGATTCCTTATTTATGTTTTCTTCACTTCTAAAGCTTATGATTATTTTTTCTAATTAATACATAAAATCGGAAAAAAAATCAGAGGTGCATGTCTCAAGGGAACTTGATTTACACGAAGCTATTATTTGATTAAACAGCATAGAAAATGAATGAAGGCCTTCACAAATATCCCCCGATGGTTTAGTGTAAAATCGGAAATGGATTCGCCTGGACGCCAATACGGTTGGAATGGCCCATTGAATCGGAATCAATTTAAATATTGAATCAATTCAATATCGCTTCATTTTAAAACCTCGAATTTGTTATACGCCGAGTTAGTATTCAATCCAGGTCACCATTCATATCGCTTCCAGTTTTTTCCTTTCTAAGCGGCTTTAAAAAAGGACGGCACTGTGGAGGCCTCGCGACGCTATCGTAATGGATTTTTATCGCTGCCTTCTCCATGAAAATTGGATGGGAAATCCTGGGGAGCGCCGATTTTAATTTGCCTACCGTTGAATTCTATAATCGTTCTAGATTTAGCTGAAAGCGATTTAATTGGAACTATCGGTTTGCTCGATTTAAACCAATTGCGTCAGCGGTTTTTGTTCGGTTTACTAGGTTAGCTCGACTGACAGTAACTACTTCCACTGGTTAGGTTAAGTGTTAGACATACATTGTGTCCACTTGTACATATTTAAACTGCATATTTCATTGTTGATTACAATAGAAAAAAAATTATTTAAATACACGGTACTTTTGTATTTCATCTTCATCATCAACAAACTCGAGAACTATGGAATGTAGGAATCTGTTTGTATTCTTATTGTTTTTCAAATTAGTCTCCATTCTTTTGTAAGTACGTTACATGCGATGGAACCACTGACCGAAGCAGTGGTCCCACTCTTATTTAGGAGTCTCTTTCACGGTGTTTCCGAACGCTTTCACTGCACCTTCAGGGCTCATAAAGCGAAGTTCATCTTTTTATTTTGAAGAATCACATGGTGCAAAGTCGGGGACTATAAGGAAGATGACTCACTAATTCCACACCTTCCATAGTCAAACATTCGGTTGTTCATCTGACGGAGTACATTGTAGTAGTGAAAGAGGATCCTACTTTTGACCGCTTCATTCTAACATTTTCCAAGACAACTGGTTCAATGAGTTCAAACTTACTGAACCAGTTATTAACAGTGGCACAGGATGAGGCTTCATCATGAAACGCCAATCAAAAGCTATCATAACTTTGTTGTTTATTTAGACCGCAACGAAAGTCATAATAAAATATAGAGCGAACATTTTCTTTTAAATGAACACTAATTTGTAAAAACATATAATAATATGTCAACTGAATGAAATTACATCGACAGTTTCCTAAAGAGCTTTTAATTCGAAATGTATGTTTTATTTACATTTTTGTCTTTACTCTCTTGCCAGTTCTTTCAGCGCAGCCTATGTGTTATGTCCACACTGCAAAAGGGCACAGGCCTACCGTAAACAAAGGCGTTTACACAACTTTTAAATTTAATTTAATTTAATTTCGAGTTTAAAATTTGGATTTTTTTTAGTTTTCGTCTTTCATTTCCAACAGTTACAAGTTTACGCTCGCCTTAAAGTGACTGAAACTATACAGATTAATCCCTGGGGCGTAATATTTCCGTTTCCCAATTCAACATTGACCTTAACGATTTAATGACTAATGTTTTACGAGAGCCCGCAACGACGCGATAGTCAGAATAAGTTACAACAATTAGAAACAAACATTTTCGATCCCGCTGCGTGTTTTCAATGTTTTCCAACTAGCCCGAAAACTTTGCCACCGACATTTGGGTACAGCGTTTGTTTACATTCAGTTTTTGGGGGGTCCCAATTTAAACTATAACAGCTTTTATTTGTCGTTTAGTAGGACATTTGTCGTGTCGCGGTTAGCTAGATCCGACCTTTGTTTGGACGCTGAATTTATTCTGTCAATGTTTTGTTTGGTCCAGTCTCGTGTATAATTTCGGAGCACGTGAAGGAAGTCGCTTTTAATATTTAATTTGGGCCGTCCAGCGCCTCTGTAATGCCTTATTTTGGATCTGGTTTTTATTTATTTACTATACATACCTCGATTCGTTTGATTTATTTTGGTGCTTCGCCACTTTTATTTTTAATATATTATTTATTAAAATAAATCAAAGTCCTTGGACTTCGATGTCTTAGCGACATCGACCACCAGATGTCTCCATTCCATCCTGTCTTTCCTCCTCAAAGCCATCGTAACTGCGTTGGCTGTAATGGCAAAAACCTAATCTGCTCATCGGCTAGGAGACAGGCCCAAAAACTCTTGCCATCCGCTTTTCCAACCACCACCAGTTTCTTCAGGTAATCTTGTTCCCAATGTAATTGAGATCTTTTTGATAGCAGCTGGCGGGTAATCTTACCTTTTATGCTATTAAGGTCAAAAGCATTCTTGCATCCTCCACAATGTTGATTGTATTTTATATTTGACGAAATCAAGTAATCATTTACCATCAAGTACAGCGTTACCTTGACTGCCCATCTTAAACGTGAATATCTTTACATAAATAAATAAATAAATAATAAATACAACACATGGACTTTTTTCTAGTATTTAGCCGAAATTCCCCAAACTTTATTTAAACGCTTAAAATTAAGCGGACAAATAAGGATTTTAGTAGAATTAAGCGACACCAGTTTATCATTTCCGATGTAATAATATGAGGTGAAAAATACCTGATCCAAACTACTTTTAGTACAGCTCGCCAATTTCTACTAGATTGGAAAATACTTTAATTTCATAAAGACTTGCGTTGTTTCTGACATATAATAAAGCTTTGGTAATAATTTTTGGTTGAATAAAAATCATGATCTCTTCAAATAATTGTGGAACTCTAAAAAGAGAGAATGAGGAGTTGATATTCAAAAACGACGTTGATATCACAAATCGCTCAGTCGGCCGTCATAAACGTACGACAGGCCATAAACGGGGGCTTGTGTCGAATGTGTTAAACAATTTGATACGCGGCGACAACGACGTTTTTATGTCGCGATATTTTCGGCCGAGTGTTGGCCTTTAATTGCTGCTATTAAACGCATGTTTGTGACGGATTGTCGAACGATAGATGGGATACGTTCCTCTTTTTCTTCTAAATACATTAACCATATTTATCGCTGCTCCCCTTTTTGAACCATATTATTCGATAGAGACAAAAATATTTTGATGCTTCAGCCGTGGCCGCCATGGGATAATCATAATGAAAGCCGGAAATTCGTTAATGAATATGGCAGCGGTTCGTTAAATTTTAATGTGTGTTTGTTTAATGAATGAATGGCTTTTTTAATTTCCATGTGTTGTCGCTACGTGTCGGTTTAATCTGAACTAACAATGGGTAAAATAAAAGATGATTTTGTCGAAGGTAATTCTGTCGATAAAATAACAAGTTATGGCGTCATTAATGTCGGACCGTCTCTCTCTTCTCCTATTTTACACTGTGAAATTGCGGAATTAAGGTTTTCTGTATTCATCCATCAAGGGAATTCCGCAAAATTTCGTTCGCAAAAGCACCCCTAATCCTTAAGACGAATATCTCAAACTTACGGTTGGAGCAGAATAATCACGAGGTTGTGACGAAAGAAAAAAAATGTATAATTCGTCACTTAATCCTAGTGTCTAGGGGATTAGGGCGTAACAAATATCTGACATTACGAGTGACAGACACCATGCCATGTATAACGTATTATGGCTTAAGCCATAACATGAAGGCACTTATTTTACATCCTTTGTTATGATAAAAGACAGATGACAGACTGCTGGTTCTCTTGATGGTTCTCTTGCATACCCTTAAAGGATAAGGGATAAGATGGGATGGAATCCGCTTACTCAGATTTCACGGTGGTCTTCTGTAAGTTGGTGTGTACTACTGTGTAGTTATAATGCCCTTGAAATATACTGTTACTTTACTTCCAATAATGTGATTTATTTAATATACTAAAGATTCTTTGTTCATCATAAGCGCAACTCACAGTAAGTTATGAAAAATTCAAATAGGTTGTTATTTCGTATTAAAAAAAAAAATAAACATTGTAATACGAAATAAACGATCAAGTGAAATTACAATGGCCCGTAGTGAAGGGCCGACAACAGTAAAGACTTTGACAGTACATTGAGCATAAAAACTCAATTCGAAGCTTAAAACAAAAGAAAAAATATTGTGATCCGTTATAAACTTTAAGCTTTGATTTTCTGTATTAATCTAAATCTAAATAAGAAACAACTACAATATTAAATCACAATATTTAATATAAAAACTTAAAAACTAGGTACCTAATAAAGTAACAAACAAATGAGTTAAAGAAATAAAATAATAACAGATATAGATAGCAACAATTCATCCTACATTATAAGTATCTATCTAGGCAATATCAAACTAAAATAAAATTAATGTTTTATTTTTTATTTTTATAAAAAAAAAAAATTATTCTTAGTCTGCTGTCTTTTTGTTTATTCTGGCTAATCTCCGAAACGGCTGCACTGATTTTCACGAGACTCTCACTGGCAGATAGCTGATGTTTTAAGGGCTACTTTTATTTTAGAAAATGGAAAAATATTATATATAAGCGGAGGCCGCAGCAAAGTAAAGTCAGTTCCAGCTAGTTAAACTGTTTCTTGTTAAACCACTCACTTCTTTTAAACACCCCAATGGATTTTGATACGGTAAAAACCGTATTGTAATGTAATGCATGTATGTAATTACTCTATGTAATTTGCAGAAAAAATTGCATGCGTGCGAAGCTGGGAGAATTCTAATAATAACCGTTATTGCACTTCCCCTAATACGGTCTACGATATACATACTTTTAAAAAAAAGAACCTTTTTTTAATGTATTTTATTTAAATGCTACATAAACTTGTGCTGGAACCGATTAAGCTTCAATATTAGCGGACACGACACTCTTTCGCTTTCAATTTGGACCAATATCGAGCAACAAACCTGACTACAAAGCTAGAACCTCCTTAGTTTGCTCGAAAGCACAAAGGAACTTCGTATCAGTGGAGCGAGCCAGCGGACCCGAAAAAGTACCAGTCCTTTGAGAGACCAATCCTTTAATACTAATTGAATCATAATTTGGGAGACGGAAAGTTTCTTTTTATGTAAATCTTTTTGCCCTCAAAGGGCTTACAGCTGCGCAAAATGAGAGCGTAATAATCTCTGAATTTAGAATCTTGTATTAAATTTTATTCAGTTTTTTTTCCGTATGATAAATTTATCTCAAGACCTCGGTCGCTCGTAATTGATTCGGTTTTATTATTATTTACGTATCGAGAAGTGTATACATACGATAAAAGCGTATTTTCCGATTCGTCGGCATCCGAGTGTAATCAAAACTCGATTAGGCTTTCGAATCTTTCACTGGTTACCGTAATGATAATCAAATTATTTGCAATTTTCGAGAATATCGTCTGTTAATAACTTAAATTAAATTTTATTACAAATGTGTTATCTTCATTTTCAAAGACCTATTTCATTTTACACTCATACACTACCAGGTTCAGTCTGTATTTGACAAAAATAGATTGTTTTATAACTATTGTTTAAATGAGCCAGTTCCGGAAATATAAATTCCAGAGATCAACATAGTTCTCTTGATATTGTCTAAGTCGTTTACTGCAAAAATTTTACTGCTTTGTATAATAAAAGAATTATTATTATTTATTATTAAAACTCGTTATTTGTACTATAAACACAAAAAATAACACAAATATATAACACTTCGGCCACATCTGCACCTCACATCAGGTGAGATAGTGGTCAAGCCCTACCTCGATTTCATAAAAAAAAAAAAAAACAAAAAAGGATAAAAAAAGAAAGAAACAACAAGTAATAGTACAAAAGGCGACCTTATCGCTTTATCTCGATTTCTTCCAGGCAATCTTAGGGTAAGGAAAATTAAATATGAAAAATAAAACAATGTGGGTGCTGAAAATCATGATAAGGTCACCATAAACTTACATTCTAATAAGTAAATACTAGTACATAAATTGAATATAAACAAATATTAATAACACAAATTAATAAGATAGATTAATAAATATAATACAGAATTGTATACTAGGTTGAAAATGATAAAGGTACATGAAACGCGGACTCCACAAGACAAGTAATTCTGTCATGGGTCAGTGTATACGGTTTTATAAGAAACTTCCTGAGATGATCAGAGCCTTACCTATTAATAAATTTAAAAGTGTTACTCCATTAGTTCCCAAAGTGGTCCAGGTGGACCCCCAGGGGTCCACAAGAGACTCGAAGGGGGTCTATGTTGGCGTGACAAAAACATGGGGGTGATAAAAAACCAATCAATTCTCACTTATTTCATTTGGAACTCAGCCGCAACGCAAATTTCAATAGATCTATTCTTCACATTTTTTGTCGAGTTTTGGAACTTTGGTAAAAATGTAGCTGCAGGGGGTCCACCGGAACCAGCTAAATTTTGAAAGTGGTCTAGAGAAAAAAAAATTGGATCAGCAGTTAAAATTTCTGTTAAAAATACTGATAAAATACTGTTTGTTAAAATACTGACATTCAGAGGTTCAGTGGCAGAACGTTTGGTCAGTTGTGTTGTCGTTGCTTCTGATGCTGGAATTAAGAGTCGTAATACATCTTCAGTGTTACTGAATCACTCCATCATAAAGTACGAAGTCAAGAGAAAAATTCAAAACGAAAAAAGATTAATACAGCCGTCCGTAACGATGACGAGACCTAGAAAGGAAAGTTTCTATATTTCTCGCAGAGTGTTTCTTAATAACCCTTTCCGAGTAGACGTTGAATCAAGGAACAATTTACCGTATCACACGCGGCGCAACGATAAATCTCAAAGACAATTTCCTAAACATTATTTTTCTATCTCCGAGGTTTACAGTGCGCGACTCATCTCAAAAAAGAAAATCACACCTACAATTCCATTATCGATCCCTATTTGAGTACAATTTGCGCGCGGCGCGGGCGAGCGTAAGCAATTTTCAAAGTTAAATGAAAATATCGTCGTAGCCAGGAAGGCTTCGTTGGCTTTCTTGAGCCACCGTCTTCGGCAACTTACCGATAGTTCGCATCCGTTCACTGTCTACCACAGACTGCATTCATTCCCCTTTGTCTTCACTAAACTTGTTCAATGCACCATCGAAACTGTTTCGAATTCTTTTTGCAGCGCAAAACCTCTTCCGCGCTATAAACGCTGTCCGTTTCAAACTTGATTGCTTTCTTGGAGTTTTATTAAGGGGGAGACAAACCCTAAATACTAAAAATATCCATTGTTTAATGAAAATGTTACAAGAAATGGACAAGACAATTGCTATGAAAAAAATATATATTATACTTAAACATGTGAAGAACCAATTGTATTAATTAGAATTTTCGTTAAAGTAATAGAAACTCCACAAAAAAAGTTAGAAAACAAGAAGAATTTGACTTTTATTGAAAATTCTCTCGAAAACGGCTTATTGCACGCATATGAATCCTGTACCTATTAATAAGTTAATATCAGATTAAAAAAATGTATTAATAATTTTTTTTATTTTGTGTATTGTTCTAATGGTAAAAACAAAAAAACACCATTTCTAGGCCTGTTGAATTGTCTCCGCCGCCAGCCTGTTCTATAGTAAATGTCATTTGCCTCAGTGAAGCCCTTAAAGGCTGTTATAGCGCGATGCGTTTCTGTTGCGTCATAATTGCTTTGCTTGATTTAGTTTTAACAACCACTTGTAAAAATCAACAGTCAATGTCAGGAAAATTTTAAGGCTCCATGTATCCAAGCAAATTAAAACTTTATCTTAAGAACACTTAAAGATCATAAAGTTCATTAAGGTCTGTAAATGTGGTCTGTCTTTTGGCGGTCAGAGCACTGTCTTTTCTCTACCTAATCCTTTATTCTTTTATCCTATAAAGAGGAAAGGAAGTTGCGCACTAGCAAACGCTAAATGACGTTGCTTTTATTAATAGGCGATTGGCAGTAAATTACTATAAAGGGACAGTAAGTTGCCTCCCGAGCTTTACATTAAAAAAAAAGAAGAAGTGTGTGTGTTGATTCGTTTATTAAGGTGTTCCAAAAACCAAGATCTTAATTTTCACGAGCGGAATACCTACCATATTACGTGTGTAAAATCAATATTTTCTTAATTCAAATAGTAACAGTAGCAACATAATAAGCATTCGATATTATAAAAACTCATTATAATGTAAAATAAACAAACGAGCCCGTTGGATGAGTGGTTAAGGTGCTTGCCTTATCGCTCTATTCTAGGGTTTCCCGGTTCGATTCCTGGCAGGGTCAACTTTGAAAATGAACTTATCAAAGTTGGCTCTCCTCTGGATGTGGAAAGTAGTGACAGGGCTCACGGCGTTTCGCAGTCATTTGGGCAGCCCGTCTGGCGGCAGTAACCACCCCCTTACAGGAGACCACCGTGAAATATTAGCACGTGTGCTGTTGTGTTTCGGTGAGTGAGTAAGGGATGCCAGAGCCTATTTCCCTATCCCTTTCCAATCCCTTATCCTTAATCATACTGTAGTTGGCAGCGCGCTTGCATCACCTTATAGGCTTTTCTTATGTTAAGATTTAATTGTGTAGATGCGTAATTTATGCATAAATTAACATTGTTTTGTGAAAATTTGGTAATAATTCTTTGGTAATAACCATGAACTTTACAGTGGAATTATTGTAAACATTGTTAAAATGGAAAGAATTTTACAACATTTTCCAAGTTGTCAAATGTTTTTATATGTATATCTTTTACTAAAATTAAGAATAAAAATTTTAACCCTGTGGCCAGTCTATTTTTATTCTTGGCCAAATGAATTTAAACTTAATTAAATAAAAATTCAAAATTGTGTTCCCAGCAAGCGTTTGTTTGAGATATTGAAAAACCTTCTAAGATATACGTATATGTTTACATTCAAAGCTAAATTTACACAATAATCTTTGAGAACAATGCTAGTTTAGTATTTGTCGATATTTCAATACTTCCCAGGGGTAGTAAAGGTTTAAATTTTAAAAACACGTAAAGCCTAGAATGTTCCATTTCGATTTCCGCGGTTAATTCATTGAACGAGTCGCAAATTCGATACCGCGAATGTATTTCAACGGAAGACAAAAGATATTCAGACTACTGAATAACAAATAAAATGTTGCAAAATTCATCGAAATTCACATTACTTGGAACAAGAGGCGCCTCATTTGTCAAAACGATACACGCAATTCTAGTGCTTATTAACGTACCACAAATGCGACAATGGCTTGCGTTTTGACGCATAGTGCAGTACAGTTTTATAGGTAGCTGTTATGTTCGAGTGTATCCTACAGAGTGTAATATGGAAGTAGGCACATAAGTATTTATGATGCGGGATGAAATATGAAACATTTTCTTTACATAAATGCCCCATAAATTAAATTTAAATTTAAAATATTTTTTCTAAATTGCTTTCAAATTAAACTGAATGCGTTCACTAATTCTTTCTTGATAAAGATTTATATAAGTACTTTTAAATAAAAGATGCAATTATGTCCGTTGACGTCCAATAATGCCCCCATTGGTCGAAATTCGACCACAATCATTTTGAAGGTGAAAAAAAGATTTTTCCAAAAATTTTCCATTGCTATTACTGACACTTTTCTATAGTTATTAAACAAAAAAAAAAAAAGAAATTCGCTTTGAACTGAAAAGAAAAAACTACGCTGTTTTTTCTTTACCTATTTATAAATAATTCTAGTATTTCACTACGTACTGTACCACTGTCATATTCTGCAAAACTGTCCTGGCGGCCATAGCCAGTAACCACTCCCTTACAAAAGACCACAGTGAAAAAAGCCACGCGTGCTGTTGTGTTTCGGTAATTGAGCATGGGATGTCAGGGGCTATTCCATTTCCTTTATTATGGACAGCATTTATGTGTCGCCTGTAACCAAATTGCGTTGTTTGCTAGGCGATCTTCACCACCTACCATCAAGTGGACCGTCTTCCTGTATATCGCTTTACTTAAAAACGTACCCTGCAATTTATAAAATGATTTTGCTGTTTGTATTTCTGTCATTGTAAATTTATCAACTGCATCTCTTGGCCTCTAGTTCAAGTTTTACAACCGTTCTGATTATTTCTTGCCCTGCAATGAAAATATGAGTCTTTATGAGCTGCTTATTCTCTGCATTATTAAAAGACTGAATCGCAACAAACAAGAGGCTATTTTAGTTGCACAGAGTACTCTATTGTGGAATATAGACGAAGCGTTCTGTAGAAACAATAAATAATCGTTATATAATAAGAAGATACGGCCAAGGTAGGATGCAACAACAAAGGGAAAGAAAAGTGGCAATTCTGGGACCCTGCAAGAAATTTTCCCGCCTCAAACAAACTCATGTTGCACATTCCCAACCCTTATTCCCCCTAATACAAAGATGACTTTGTCTATTCCATTGTAGTGTTAGTTTTGTTTTTGTAACACAGATACCATGTTCACGGTTTTTTTCGTCATTGAGGAGGGGCTGCGAAAGTTGAGAGTTATATATCGTTTAGGACAGCACTCGACAACTTTTGAGATTAATTCTGCCGAACTGATGGCAGGACAGGACGCGTTACACGACAGTTTTGTTGTTATTCAGTTTGCTCGTATATAACCAGTTATTCAATTAGTCGAGTCCAGGTTGCAATAATTAAATTATCGGCGTCCACAATTGTGTATTTTGATCGAATTTTTCTATAGGAATTTAGTTGGCAACACTTCTAATTTGCGTTTTTCTTTGTTGTACTTGTTAGAATTAATATCAAAATATATTCGTGTATGGTCTGTTGTCTATGGATTTTCTCTTAATAAAAATTTTAGTCTTTGAGCAACCATCCAACGTGTTTGAATAGGTTATGGGCCCAGCACGCTTCCACTGCGCCGTTTCCTAATATATTTACGAATATATGGCGATAACTGAGGCTTGTAAGGAGGCTATATATTTAAGAAACTTGTTGAATGAGATTGTGGATTATTGTAATTATACAATAACCTTGTACAATGATAATCAGGGGGCTCAGAAGCTGACAGAAAATCCATTGTTCCATAAACGAACCAAGCACATTGATGTGCGTCACCACTTTGTTAGAGAAGCAGTTGCTAACAAATTTGTAAAGATATTTTATCTGTCAACATCTGAAATGCCAGCAGACCTGCTTACAAAAGGTTTAAATTGTGCAAAGCACAACTATTTCATTAAGAAATTAGGTATACGTAGTATTTAGATTATTTTGATAAGTGAAGGTGTTAGAATTAATATCAAAATACATTCGTCTATGGTCTGTTGTCTATGGATTTTCTCTTAATAAAAATTTTGGTCTTTGAGCAACCATCCAACGTGTTTGAATAGTACTACCTCCATAAAAGTAGAAACTCCAAAAAAAGGACACTAATATCGCTAAACAATCTAACAAAGCGGCGAGAGGTCACACTATCACATACAAATTACAGCTCAAGGCTGTTGTATTTCGGTTTGTGAGTAGGTATCCCAGATCTTGTGCCCTTATTAGCTTTCCCCCGAGAGATTTTCTTAAGTGTTAAAACATTTATTCAATCTTTATTGCTCTTATATTTTTGTCTGCCGTTGATTTTTTGATGATGTTTCGGTTGCATTATATTTTTCTGTATCCCCGATGCTAAATTTCATAATGATCGGTTGAGTATATAAGGCGTTACAAACAAAGAAACTCACTTTCGAAATTATAATATTAGTTAGATCCTATCAAGACATCATGTATACTTCTTGTGCTTAATGAAATTATTCTTGACAATATCATACCGTTTTTATGATATTGTCAAGAGGGCTTACGGTCCATTTTTTGGAAGATGGCTGCCGTCGTCTATGAAAAAAGCAACTTCATCTTTAAAGGATAAGGAGAAGAATGAGCCCTAACATCCGTTACACACGTAGTTTTATTTCATGATGGTCTTTTATGAGGAGATGGTTGCTGCAACCAGATGCCACAGTAGACAAAAATATACTTTGCGACTGTTGTGTTTATTTGCATTCTTGATCTAAAAATGTATTAAGTGACACAAAGACGAAGCATCATATTTAAAATTTCCCCCGCGACTCGAATAGGATAATAGGAAGTGCCGATTAAACTCCGATGGCACAGACTCGGAAGAAAATAAATTCTATTCTAAAACGAATTCTATTCTATCCGCACACAACAATGTGTAACTCTGGTGAAAATTCTTCAAAAGAAGTTGTTAACAAAAATACGTCGGGGTTCTCCGTGCCTGCGGGCCCCTGATAAGGCGGAGGGATCTGCAGTAAACACCCACCCTGGGAAACGCAGGGTACCTCCGCTCAAGTGACAGACATAACGCGATATAAATCACTACTAAACTTTTATATGCAAATCTAAAAATGCACTTAAATGAAATATAATATTAGTATGCAATTATTTACCTTGATCAGTGTCAAACAAAGTAATATTAAATTATCTTGGATTATATTTTATCATAGTTTTATCATTCTATTAATCGTTTAGATAATACTTAAAATTTTAGAAAATACTTATAATTTGTATGTTTGTGGCAAAATATAAAACAAAAAATGTATATATTTAATAATGGCAGGGTACACTGAATTTCGCAGTCTTTACTTGGACAACTCGTCTGGTGTTAGTAACCATTCCCTTACAGACCAACGTGAAATAACAGCATGTGTGCGCATGTAAGTTCTTTATCATACCAAAGTCGTCAGCGTAAATGTAGCACCGAATATGGCATTGCTTGTGTTAATAGGCGACATTGACCACATACCATCAAGTTGACCGTTAGTTTACTTGCTCACCTTTACACCTTTAAAAACAATTTCGTAAATAATATCGCTGTTTGCTCACAACTTACACCATATCACGGTTAGTACTCAAAGCCTTTCACCCATAGATTGCCAAGTTGGATGACGGTGTTCAAAGAAAACGTGTATTGGCGAAATTTGTTAATTAAGCGTTCTGCGAGCGTAGCTTAAATATCAGTTTTAACATTCAGCGGAATTTATGTTTTAATATCGGAGACTATTATTTTCGGACAAAATTTATAACAATAATAATTAAAAAGCTTAGATCTTACGGCTAAACGATGACACCGAACATAAACAATTTGATTCAAATATTATTTTTCATAAATCACTATAGAATTTCGACAAACATAATAAACCGGCTTAAAATATCGACTTTTTTGTTAAGATAGGCTGACGGACCAATTGTTGGTAGGTGGCTACCGTCGCCTAGGTGCTGCAAGTGCGCTGCCGATTACAGTAGGATAAGGGATTGGATAGGAAAATGGGCTCTGATACTGACTCACCGAAACACAAAATAGCACAAATGCTGTTATTTCGCCGTGGTATTCTGTAAGAGGGTGGTTACTGCCCCCCAGTGTGCCCTGCCACTACTTTCCAGATCCAGATCAGAGCCAAATATGAAAAGTTCATTTTTAAAGTTGATCCTGCCGGGAATCGAACCCGATAATCCTAAAAAAGAGCGTTAAGGCAAGCACCCTAACCACTCATCCAACGAGCTCGTGCGATTCCGTCTTTGCATTAGTGAAAACCTCCTCTTCGTTTATCATTCATTCCATTAGTGAAAACCCTAAACTATGATTAAACTAGTTGATTTTCTTCCACAGGCTTCATGAAGACACGCGATAAGCAGAAAGATACTTAACAATATCTATTCTTCGTGGCTTTTTCCTTTGGTAATGCAACTTTTTCAGCCTATTACGCTGTCCATCTAGCAAACAAAGCACTCCCTCATTTAAAAATCACTCCACCCCATCGTCTCTTTCAAAGCCTCTTTCAGTCTTACATTCCACGAAGCTTTAGAATCTTTTGCAAATAGTCCAACAAAATTTCTCATGAGGCCACCGTTTGAACGACTGTTTTAAATTCAAAACCATATAGAATGTACATACAACACTTACCCTTCTTGCTCATTAAAAGAGTAATTTTGCAAGTCTAAATGAGTCTACTTTCTCCGGGAGGATTTGCCTATTCTTTTACATGTTATGAAATATATAAAGGTCTCTTCCTGACATATTCATCATATTCAAAAATCATTTACTACCGAATCACTATAATTACTGTTTACTTTGATTACACTCGGAACTCGATACATCATAGACGTGCATCTGCTCTACTTCTTTTTCGGTTATTTTTAGTCGTACTGTCCATGCAAGTCTATGCTACCAAACAATTTTTCCCTTAGGAGTAATTGAAAAAATATTTGAAAAATAGAAGATATATCGCCTGACGTTATACTTTCGCCAAACGTTGGATCTTTATTTTTGGATAACTCGTGTCCGTGGCATCGCCCGCGTTCAAAAATTAACCTATGGCCATCCTGAAATTCTAATCTAACTATTTTAAATCAGTTGAGTAGTTTCGAAGATTACCTCCAACATACAAACAAACATACAAATTTTACCTCTTTATTTAATATAAAGATTATAATATAAGATAAGATAAGATATAAAGATTATAATATAAGATAAGATAAGATTATAATAGGTATAGAATATTTATATAATATGCGTCTGTCAATTATCTTCATGTTTGAACAATTTACTCTCTTTGACTTGTAAAATAAAAAAAATAATTGGATGTGAATAATATTAAGTATACACAAATTCACTTACAATACACACACACACATTTTAAATTAACTTCAAACAAAGCATTATGGTCGAATTTTATTGAAGCTACCTAATTGTAACGTCACAGGGCCTCCTAGTTTGACAATTTGTTATTTGATATTAGCCTTTCAATTCCGAAAAAGAAAAATAAAGTTCATAAAAGAATAATGTTTTGTAAAATACTTATTTGTAAATAAATATTTATATAGTTTAAATTTAGCAATAGGCAAATTACTGCCTCCTAGTAGTAGGTACTGAATCTTTTCCTCACAACTAATCTTAATGTCGAATCAAGTATCCCTCTAATTATAATGTTGATAGTTAGTTGCTGAAGATGAAGTCTCAAGTTTTCCCCTAGTAACCTTCACTGTGCAAGGACTAATAAACAAAAAAGGATTTCCAACCTTAAAATGTAAATCTCTAGGGAGAAAAATTGCTCCCCTCTTAAGATCAACATTTCAACTAGACGTTTTAAAAGTTTCAATTTTTATTATTCACCGTCTCCAATAAAAAAGTTTTTTATATTCATAACATCCCACAATTCTGCTTCCATATTTTAAAGAATTATTTATGCATAATTCATACAATATAAAACGTTCGGCACTCTTCCGAAAATTCCATTCAAACTTGTTGGTAATATTTTTTTTTATACTTTCTGCGCACAAAAGAACACTCGAAGCCTCAAAAATTGAGTTAATCTTCCGACTTTGTGTACTTAGAAAAGTATTGTTGGAAAAGGAGAAAAAAATAAAATAGGGAAACTGAGTTAGAACAGACTCCTATTTCAACGTGATTCTTTAAAATATATATGCGCATATAATATGCGGAGGCTGTAGGTACACAGACATAGGCGTATTTAGATTTTAATATTATTGTATTGCTTTTTCATTACAAAGATTAAGCAGAAAAGTGATTTTTAACTACCCGTTATAGCATTTTTTGTTGCTATTATGCATAGCTTAATATTTAATTTTATTTCAGATAGAAATGCATCAATAAGTATTATCTGTTGTCATATACCTAGGTACTATAAATAATATTAATAACTTGCTGAACTCGGCCACGCTTCGCTGCGGCCCACACGACCGGGCGGCGCGGCGTGCCCATGGGGCGCGCGGTACTGGACACTGCTTATACATATTATACTATAATAGTATATATAGTATACTATTATAGTATTATAATAGTATACTGCTTATCTATTTATCGTAGCGTGATCTTATATAGCCTATAGCCTTCCTCAATAAATGGACTATTCAAAAACAAAAAGAATTTTTCAATTGGAACCAGTAGTTCTTGAGATTAGCGCGTTCAAACAAACAATTTTCAGCTTTATAATATTAGTAGAGATAATATACGATTAGATTCGTTTGTTAAGTTTCAAAGGTATGATTTTGGTCTAAATTTACTGCAGCTTTTGACCTTAGGCTGTAGTGCAAGCGTTGTGCCAGTAGTGATGAATATGCAGAAGATTATTATTGCTTGAGGTTAGCGTAGTTTCGCCATTGTTTCGTTTAGTCACGTTGTACAATTGACATGAAAAGAAAAACTGCATTACATTTGATTTAGATTACATTTAATTAAACTAATATAAATAAACTAACTTAACTGAAATAAATTAATATTACCTATATTATCCTATTTTTACAATTAAAAAAATAAAAAGTACAATTACGAAAACTAGAAAATATATTCAGTTACCACAACCACTGACAGTTTTTCGTTGCGGTTATAAAATGGTTTCTTAAATGTCCGGTGCATTTCATTTAAGTGTAAGACTAGCTGAGCCCGCAACTTCGTACGCGTGGTATCCCGGTATAGCGTATAACTCTTTTGTTTATAAACCGATTGAAATGAAACAAACACTAAATGTTACGGAAAGCTTGCTAAAATACATCAGTGAAAACCGCATTCAAATCGGTTAAGCCGTTTCTGAGATTAGCGTGCACAAACGTACAGACAACAGACAAAAATTCTAAAAACTATTGTTTTGACCTTGGTAACATAAGTACAACGTACAGAACCGGCTCGTTTACGATTTTGTAATGAATATAGATTGATATATTGGAGAAGCGAATCTTTATAAATAAAAATGTATATGTGTATATATGTTCCCTATAGACTTCAAAACCGCTCAACCGATTTTGATTCGGTTTTCACTTATGAAAAGACCAATGAACGAGGAAGGTTTGTGTATAGAATTTGCAGAAAAAAATTGCATTCGTGCGAGGCCGGGATAATATTTTCCCAACTATTCCAAAAGTCATCAGACTTATTGGTATTAACAATACTAGCGACGCATCCCCGGTTCCGCACAGATACAATGTTTTTCAGCAAATAAAATACACAGACCTTCCTTGTGCATTCAGTCTTTCCATTTGAGAAAATCCATTGGGTGATATGGATATGGATATGGATATGAATATGAATATGAATATGGATATGGATATAGATATAGATATAGATATAGATATAGATATAGATATAGATATAGATATAGATATAGATATAGATATAGATATATAGATATAGATATATAGATATAGATATATAGATATAGATATAGATATAGATATAGATATAGATATAGATATAGATATAGATATAGATATAGATATAGATATAGATATAGATATAGATATAGATATAGATATAGATATAGATATAGATATAGATATAGATATAGATATAGATATAGATATAGATATAGATATAGATATAGATATAGATATAGATATAGATATAGATATAGATATAGATATAGACATAGATATAGATATAGATATAGATACAGATACAGATACAGATATAGATATAGATATAGCGCAACTGTTTGATAATCTAATACTGAGGGTCCAACTAAAAATGGAAGCAAGCACTACACAATTTTGTAAAACGTCCACATTTCGTATGAAAATGGCGAGAAACTTAGCACCTACTCTAACAAAAGACTCAGTTCCCTCTTAGAGTTGCATCGCCGAAATGCATCATTACTCCTGCCACACACAATGCGCCCCCATGTCAGTGCAATATGCGTGCTCGTGACAAAATATTTAATTATTGGGAACTGGCGTGACTGGTGTGAATTGGAAATTTATATACAACTTGCATTACATATTAAGCAACTTTATTTATTTAGCTATAAATTCACAGTCGAGTAGACTTTACAGTAATTGTATATAATGACAGACATTGTTATAAATAATAATATCATACCTAATTTTTAATAGGTTTTTACTGCGTCTGTCGTATACGCAGTTGATGTCATTTACACAAAAGTTACTCTAGCTAAGTCACAAAAAAAAAACAATTAAATCAATTAAATTTTAAGTTCTCCCCAAAATAATATTTTTGGTTTCATAGAAATGTATTAAATAAGTTCTCATAAGAAGATTCCACGTTAAACAGCTAGTTAAAAACTCCAAAAACTTCATTCCACTCGCTACAATGATATCCAAGAGTAATCTCCAGACTTTGGATATCCAATTTGATGACGTCAAAGCTCATCCTCATTCTACTTGAAAAAAATCCCATCGCGACAAAGCCATTGGCACGCGAATGTACTTTCCCGAACGATAATCCTATACAGATCCATAGAGAAAATGCTGTCAATCTCACACCTCTCGTAGGTGCGAGATTAGAGCGAATATTTTAGATTATCCTGAATTAGATGAAGCTGAAATTGACTATTAAAAAGTAGGTTTGTATATAATATATAAACAGTTCGATAAAAAACATATATCTTTTATATATATAAAAAACATAGCTCGCATCTGTCTGTATGTTCTCTAACTCCTCCTAAACCTCGCTATGGATTGTGATGCGGTTTTCGCTAGTGCAAGGAGTGTTAAAAAGCAAGGTTTTTATATACAATATGCAGAAAAAAATGCATACGTGGGAAGCCGAAAACGGGTCGCTAATAATATGTATTTGTAGAAACACGATTAGAGTCCCCGGCATCATCGGTCCCGAAAGGACACGACCAGGATTCTTCGTATCATTGGTCTCCACACTTGATCACAGATAGGCGCGAATATTTGATCCATATTTGATCACGTTAGGTCACGCGCTGCAGTTCCAAACAAAACGCTACAATCGGCACAAAATAAGTCCTCGATCGCATTGTCCACCAGCCAATCACACCAAATCAGATAACACTCCACCAAACACGTAGCACCAGTCCCTTGATGTCAACCGATTGCCTTCCCGTGAGGTACTCCCCGGCCGACGTGCCTCTGCGCTAGCGCTCGGTGTTGTGTCCGAGTCAACGACAATGACATTCCGATCCCGCTGTCCAGTTGACAAATGACAGTTGTCAGTGCTGTTCACTCCCGCAAATCAAAAGCGCCGACACGGCCAGACTGACATGCGCACGCCCTCGTGCGCCTCTCGTCTCCGCCTCGATCCACGTTCGGTTAATATGCAAACAAAGAAAACAAACTATCTGGCTCACCACATTCATTATGCTCGTCCTATCCTGACCAACTAGATACAACTTCACACATATGCACTCACGCGCCATGTTGCGTTGAGGGCTGGTCGAAAGTGCCTAGCACGCGCGGTCCACGCGCCATGCTGTGTTGAGGGTCGGTTGCTGGAGTTAATATGATCCTTACAATCAAAAACCCCATCTGTTTTAAGATTCCACAAGAGTATCACAGCTTGTACACGCTGGTCTAGACCGTCATTTACTAAAAGAAATGAGATCCCCACAGCTGTCTATCACTGAACTAGATCATCGCCCACACAAGCAGGTGAGATCCCTACAGGTTTCATTAAACAACAACTTGCTGGACCAGATCGTCACCCACAAAAGCAGGTGAGATCTCTACAGCTTTCATTAAACAACAACTTGCTGGACCAGATCGTCACCCACAAAAGCAGGTGAGATCTCTACAGCTTTCATTAAACAACAACTTGCTGGACCAGATCGTCACCCACAAAAGCAGGTGAGATCTCTACAGCTTTCATGAAACAACAACTTGCTGGACCAGATCGTCACCCACAAAAGCAGGTGAGATCTCTACAGCTTTCATGAAACAACAACTTGCTGGACCAGATCGTCACCCACAAAAGCAGGTGAGATCTCTACAGCTTTCATGAAACAACAACTTGCTGGACCAGATCGTCACCCACAAAAGCAGGTGAGATCTCTACAGCTTTCATGAAACAACAACTTGCTGGACCAGATCGTCACCCACAAAAGCAGGTGAGATCTCTGCAGCTTTCATGAAACAACAACTTGCTGGACCAGATCGTCACCCACAAAAGCAGGTGAGATCTCTACAGCTTTCATGAAACAAGAACTTGCTGGACCAGATCGTCACCCACAAAAGCAGGTGAGATCTCTACAGCTTTCATGAAACAACAACTTGCTGGACCAGATCGTCACCCACAAAAGCAGGTGAGATCTCTACAGCTTTCATGAAACAACAACTTGCTGGACCAGATCGTCACCCACAAAAGCAGGTGAGATCTCTACAGCTTTCATTAAACAACAACTTGCTGGACCAGATCGTCACCCACAAAAGCAGGTGAGATCTCTACAGCCTCCATCAAACAACAAATGGAACTCTCTCATAACAGTTAAAAAGAGCAAGCAGATAAAGCTTCCTCGGAATCTATGGATAGGGCCTCTTCGGAATCAACCGATAGTGTTCCCAAACCATTAATTAAAGGTTCCCCAGAATTAGTACGTCGGCAACTGCTACAATGCGAGAGCCCGAAGGCTCTCCAAGTTTCTCTCTCTCTCTCTCTTTTTTTTTTTTTTTTTTTTTTCGGTCAAGAAGAAAACGAGTACTGGTAATGACTGATAATATTAACTAAAGCAGGGGTCTCTTAACTCGTAAGTATAGTAACGACAAGCGTTCGATATGAGGTCACTAGAAGTACAGTATTTAAATAAGAAAAACAATCAGGTCGTATTACATCCGCTTGCAATAATTAACGACCCCTGTCCATAACACATTTACATTCCACTACACTGATACGGGATGGGCGTCGCTGAACAATGCGCAATTCATCAAAAAAAGGCGTATTTCTAACTGTCCGGTAGCTACACTGCGTTTAGAAACCTCTTTAGCAAGCAACAATACTCTCTGCGGTTATCCAACAATCAGAATTTAGAACTATCGGAGTGCAATTAACAACCACTCTTACAGGACTACTAATCTTTCCAAGTCTAATCTCACTTTTGGGTTCGTTTGGGTGTGATAACTCACATTCTAGTACTTTAAGTCCATCTAGAAACAAAACACGGTCTATCCCCCGCTTCACATTAAAATTTTTAAGAGAATTATTCTCGCATAACAATAACTGGGTGGGTAGATCGAATTAGAAGTAACAACAGATCTACATGAAATAAAACCTCAATTAAATAACTCTCATTTAAACAGCTGATAAGATTTTTACTATTTATTTTTTTTGTTCCAGTGTTGTAGGTAGGCTTAGTAAAACTGCGCGATTAGCAAGGCCAGCCAACGTTACAACATCATAATGTCGATTTTCGCCCAACTTATGGGCTGTGCTCTCTACCCCAAAATAAAAACGACTCACCGTTATTATTCACGAGGATCAACCTCACTGCATAGGTTAAAGCCATCGAACCAAAAGCGACGACTTCTCGAAGTCGTCATTGCGCTCGGACCCAACAAGCCGCCAACAGGGGTCCCACAGCACCTCCACTCCGAGTCGCGGCCGCCTCGCGACGATCCATTGACCATGCGGGTCTTGTTGCAACAAGAGCAGATCCTGCCCGACTTGTCCAGGATGGGCTGCTGCTGCAACATCTTTATATATTTTTTTGCACGGTCATCTGCAACTCCTTGTAACGGTCCCTCTGAGAGGCACAGGTCCATGGCGCTGCACCAAGCCCACGCATCGACGTCGGCAGCCTCAAGGTTGAAGTCTGACAACTTTAAATTCACTCGTCGTAACCGGATCCTTTATGGCTTCGATAAAACTGACGATTTTCCATCACACTGCACCACATGATTGCGTAGTTTTAATTTTCATAGCAGTGCCCGTGAGACAATCCCACTTCTGATGTAGAAACACGATTAGAGTCCCCGGCATCATCGGTCCCGAAAGGACACGACCAGGATTCTTCGTATCATTGGTCTCCACACTTGATCACAGATAGGCGCGAATATTTGATCCATATTTGATCACGTTAGGTCACGCGCTGCAGTTCCAAACAAAACGCTACAATCGGCACAAAATAAGTCCTCGATCGCATTGTCCACCAGCCAATCACACCAAATCAGATAACACTCCACCAAACACGTAGCACCAGTCCCTTGATGTCAACCGATTGCCTTCCCGTGAGGTACTCCCCGGCCGACGTGCCTCTGCGCTAGCGCTCGGTGTTGTGTCCGAGTCAACGACAATGACATTCCGATCCCGCTGTCCAGTTGACAAATGACAGTTGTCAGTGCTGTTCACTCCCGCAAATCAAAAGCGCCGACATATTTATAAATGCGAAAGTGAATTTGTTTGTTTGTTTGTGCTGTTACACTGTTATTGCGCAACACAAAAGATGTTTTAAAGCGCTTGGTCTGAATTAGAGGGATTTCGTCAAGGTGAGGATGGTAACCAGTCGGTATGAGGCGGTATGATCTCATGCAGCTCTCGAGCACATTCTCCAAAGTACATCTTATAGAATACACACAGACAGGCAACTTTGCGTCTATGTGACAGGCTCTGCAGCTTAGTTCTTATTAGTGATTATCGCCAATGAGCCTCCTAGCTCTGCGATCCACCGAGTCGAGTGCAGCAAGTTGGTACTTTGCTGAGCCATCCCAAAGGTGACAGCAATACTCCATGCAAGATCGGACTTGTGCCTTGTATAAAGAGAGGAGCTGTGCAGGTGTGAAGCATCGTTTCACCCTATTTAGGATGCCCAGCTTTTTGGCTCTTTCACGCCTTAACTCCACAACCGATCATCATGAATTTTGCATACAAAATTCAGGGATACAAAAAAGACATAAGGGTACCTTTTATCCAGAAAAAAGTGCTGTTCTCGAGAGGTTTTCTAAAAATATCATCTGGGGCGCGGACGAAGTCAACGGCAAAAGCTGGTTACCATATGTGGCATATATGTATATGTGTATACACCATGGAATACACCATGGAAGTATACTTATTACTTCCATGGTGTATACTGAGTGCCAGTCACATTCGTATTATCAATAGTGACATATGTCACTTATTAGATTCATTCAAATGTAAATTTTATTTCATTATAATGAAGACTAAAATGTCTATTTCGGTACAATTTTTTCATTAAAATAACAACGTAAATACATCATGAAGTGTTCACTATTTTTATTAGTGAATTGAGTGGCATTTTATTTCTAAGGCGTCTTTGCGTCGATGGTGGTAATAGGTTTTCCTTAGCCAATTTTATTTGTGAAATATCAAAGTTGAGGATAATCCAGTACTTCGACTCTAAGTAGATATCTTATATGATAACATTATTTTCATATTCTCGGAGGCTTTCTCGAACAAAAATATTGTAATAAGTCGCGATGGAGTCGATTTTATATTAAAACTTTTTTGATAAAAGCGTATGTTTGTTCAGTAATATTTACCTTTCACTATTTTTAAATTCGTTTATCTTCATTAAAGCCATAAAACGTCTTTAATTTTATTTTTTCTTTACAATGCCAGCTTTCATTAAAAATAGACCGAAAAAAATTAAAAACTGTCAAAAAATAATACGAGATAAACGGAATTCCTTACATATTGTACATTACATGAACACTATATATACCAAATAAAATCATTTAAAATTGTTACTAATTTATTTTCTTTTATTTTTAAGGATTTTTACTAATATATATTCTTAGGTAAGTACTGATTGAATTACTTTACTATTGATTGAATTTTTTGTCTATATCTATACATATAACTACCCAATGAAATCGTAAACGATCCGTGCCTGTAAATCATTTTTTTATTTTATTAAAAATACTTTGTAAAAAAATAGTCAAAAAAAATTTTTGTCTGTTTGTGCTTTTGTGCACGCTAATCTCAGAAACGGCTTAACCGATTTGAATACGGTTTTCACTGATGTATTGTAGCAATCTTCCCGTAATATTTAATGTATGCTTCCAATCTGCTTACAAACAAAAAAGTTACCAACTATACCGAATACCACGCGTACGAAGTTGTGGCTCAGCGCGTACCAAATAAAATCATTTAAAATTACATTTTATTTTATTTTCGGATTTTTTAAAAGTTTTTTTACTAATATATATTTTTTGGTAGGTTCTGATTGAATTATTTTACTATTGATTAAGTATTTTTATTAAAAAATATAGACAATAATTTATTTAACCCTTAATTTAAAAACAACTACGAGGCTAAAACAACTACACATTATAAATGTGAAAGTAACTATGTCTGTCTGTCTGTTATCTTAACTACTCGACCGTTCATTATGAAATTTTTCATACACGTTGTTAGGAATGCAGGAATGGACCATAGGGTACCTTTCATTCAGAAAAAATAATCTAGGCGTCAGACGATATTTTTTTATTTAACGCGGACGAAGCATCAGCTAGTTAATGTATAAAGTTATATAATTATTATTTTACAATGTGTGCAGAGACTGTTGAACAAGCGTCAGAACATAAATGTTACGAGAGATACTATGAAATTCAACAAAGCTTGCAGACAATAAAGAAGTATCATAAACTTGCCTCTTATAATAACAATCTGCTGAACCGACCATAGTAAAAGAAGGTTGTGTCTTCTTTTACTGTAACGCCGTGGAGAAAATTCGATCACGTACCCCGTAACGTTGAAGACAATTTAAGATCGCCTCTAAGTGTTGTTTAAATAAATTGAATATTTTATATCTCTTGCAGAAGTTTTCTTTTATTATCTTGATTTATTTTGTTATTTTAACATCGACGTAATATCCAACTAGACTTCTAGTACAGGGCGAACGCATTCAGAAAACACATTAGAGAAATAGATAATATATAATTCCACTGTTCGACCAATAGAAGTTACTATGGGCAGTAACGACCAATAGAATTTCGTCGTGACCTTGATCGGGCCAATTGGCGTTCAGTACCCCGCGCCCGCGCACCTCAGTTAGTTGCCAGAAAAGTTAGCATTGTGAATAAATAGGTATTAGCCGTCTACTTGGATATTACGTCGATGTTTTTTAAAAAGCGAAGTTACGAGAGAAGCTTGGTCAACACTCTGGATTATGTCAATTTGTATAATCAACATACCAAAAACCCAATAATTTATTATTATGTAGTTATCAATACGCATTTTGATTATTATTATATAACTTCTTATATAAAATAAACTAAAATATAAAATAGAATAAAAAAAATCTTTTATAAAACGTTTCATATTAAAATAAATATAATTTACTTTTCAAAACTACTTTATTTACATAAAATATACCTATGTATATTTTAATGTATATAAAATATATGTATATTATATCCGGTGCAATATACATAGGCATATTATAAAGAAGAATTTGTAATCATTATGCAATTTCTTTCAACAAGGATTTATACATATAAAAAATAGGTGAAGAGCCCGTTGGATGAGTGGTTAGGGTGCTTGCCTTAGCGCTCTATTCTAGGGTTCCCGGGTTCAATTCCTGGCTGGGTCAACTTTGAAAAATGAACTTTTCAAAATTAACTCTGGTCTGGATCTTGAAAGTAGTGGCAGGGCACACTGCGTTTCGCAGTCATTTGGGCAGCCCGTCTGGCGGCAGTAACCACTCCCTTTCAGAAGACCACCGTGAATTAACCTTGTTGTGTTTCAGTGAGTGAGTAAGGGATGCCAGGGCCCATTTCCCTATCCTTTCCTAATCCCTTATCCTTAATCCTATTATAGTCGGCAGCGCACTTGCAGCAGCTTTGGCGTTGCTTGTGTTATAGGCGACGGTAGACACCTGCCATCAAGTGGACCGTCAGCCTGTCTGCCGATCTTAACATAATTTTGTGGACATGTATACGCACATCTAGTCATGATCCAAAGAGTCATTGTAATTGTATCTTATAATATTTTTTCATTTAAATACCGAAATATTACTTAATAAACAAACTTGTATATTCTTATGAATTTTAAAATTTACAATATTACAAACTCGCAAGCGAATCCGTGGGCAGAAGCTGATAATCCAAATCTATATAATATAAAAATGAATCCCCATTTCCCTTGGTCGCGGCATCACGCGTGAACGGGTAGACCGATTTTAATTCGGTTTTCACTAATGGAAAGAAGGATAAACGGGGAATGTTCTTAATCTATCTATCTATCTATCGGTAGGTACATAGACAAACTTAGTGTAGTTTATAATGTACCGTATACCTGGTTTCCTCTTTATGTATTTTTTTTTAGTAAATAATAAATGAAAAAAAAAAAAAAAAACTATCTACTATAAAAATCTAATATAAAAATTGCACCACGGGCGAAGCCGAGGGCGGGTGGCTAGTAATATATATTATGTCAATATTATATAAAAAACGAACGTTTTAGATGAGAATAGACATGTTGTCAGGCGTAGAATTCGTGAAGATACGAAAGCTTTATAATATCGTGTGAATCCGATATTATGTTTTCTTTACGATCGCAAGTTCCCAAAATAGTGGAAGCGTAAAGAAATAATATATAACATAGAGCGGGTTTTTTTCCGAGCTAAGTCGCAAGTCACATCTGCTGGATTAGGGCCGGATACGGGAATGTTTTCATAAGTCGTGCAAACATTATCCCCCTTTTCACGAATTAGTTCTCTGTTTACGATAATCCTATAACGAAAATATAGGCTAGTTTCGTATACACGTTTACCCTCAATTTTCCGGCGCGCACCGCATTGCATTATTTATTGGGAAAAACTTTATATTTTCACAACATAAGCAAACAGATGCTTGGTTCACCTGTGGACTGGCTATTAGCATAATCTTCAGTAGAAAATAGACTTTGCGTTTGAGAATTTAGAGTAGTATTTCTTGAATAAACTCTCGGCGGGGTTATGTTTTTGTTTTTATAGCTCTTTGTAATCGCCTCCGACCGTACTCGTCAGAGTAATTTTCGAAGCGGGAGGATTGTGTCTAGTAAAATGTATTATTCAAACGTTTAGAAATATCCTCGGCACTTTTTAACCTTTGTTTTTAAATGCTAATTCAGCGGTTATGAACTTTCAATGTATGTTCTCAATAGAGCGTATAATTTCCTATGGAGAAATGTTAGAATAACGTGTGTGTTTTTTTTTTTTGTGGGATTTAATTTTTTTACGTGGTCATAGACTGCTAAGATATCTCCATCAATAAATATGGTCTTTCATGATTAACACCATCACAGTCCTCTTGATCGTAAGTTGGCTACTGTCTTCGCTAGTAAGTAAATCCAAGACGATGCAAGTGCGATCCGATTCATAAGAAGAGATAATAGGAAGTGAAGGAATACTTTCTCACACATCAAGTCAAAATAGCACATATGCGGTCTTCTTTAAGATTTGATTGGTACTACCAGACAGGCTAGGCTAGGCCAGAAATATGTACGGTAAAATATTTTCAGTAATAATATTTCGTACTAATTCAATATAGAAAACGTCCCATTTCCAGTTTATTATTAAAGGTAGGCTTTGTCACTAAATTTGTGTTTACGTCTACTCCTGTCGGAACAAATGCAAAATGTCTATGATTCGTAGAGCTCAAAATAAACAAACACACAACTCTGACTACAGATTTGTTAGGCCAAATCAACATTAAATATAAATGCTGGACTTTGCTACTAAAACTAAAGACTCAGCAAAATATCTTCGCGTGCCATCTTCTGCTACATTTCTAACCTTCGTTGCCTTCGTTGGTATCTGAAAGAGGCAAGAGAAGAAATATTACGCGCCACTGTTCATTCCTCACTCAGACGATTCAAAAGGTCTTTAGTGCTAATATTGTCCCAAATCTCAAGAATGTCTATTGATTATTTTTTGTTTTTCGATATTTTTTAAATAAATACACATTTAAGTATTTAACTCGCACAAGAACACGTTTAAGTGTTGGTTGTGAATTTGATATCGAATCGCGTGTTGCAGTGTCATTTTAAGCTTGTTGAATTAAAAAACTGGGTTGGTTTATTGATTTAGGCTTTCCGAGCTATTTTTCTCGATGGTAACGTCTCTGACGACGAGTGGTGGTTTTAATTTATGGTAGAAATTTATTTGGAAATATAAATATTTTTAGAATTATATCAGTACATTTAACACTGCTGTGACTAAGTGATAGAATCAGACTTGAACTGGTAGCGAAATATTCTTTGTGCGATGAAATGAAAAGAAATGTTCTTTGAAATGCAGTCTCTTTTAATATAAATTTAAATATAAAATCCTTTTACACTTTATTATTATTATTCGTGAGAGAAATGTGGAGGAAAAACTGATTACTTCTTCGTACCCTAGTACGCCTAGGGTCGCATCTTTAGCTGAAGAAATCTTTCACTGTAGATAATTATGACCTTAATTTCTAATATGGTTAAGTTATTTTTTTTTTTCAGACGCCATTAGCACTAATTATACTTATTGATAAAACTATATAATTGATATATGACATCCACAACATCCCAGCTAATATTATAAATGCGTAAGTGAGTTTCACGCTTTAACTACACACCCAATCATCGTGAATCAGGGATACAGAAAACGACATAGGCTACCTTTCATCCAGAAAAAAGTATTGTTCCCGAAGGATCATCGGAAAATAAATTCAACATCTAACAAAAATGTATAAGCAATTAATGACTGAATAAATGTTCGATAGGGACGTGGACTAAGTCGCCAGCAAAACATACATACTAAATTAGGACACCTACCAATATATAAATTTGGCGAGCCCGTTGGATGAGTGGTTAGGATGCTTGCCTTAACGCTCAGTTCTACGGTTCCCGGGTTCGATTCCCGGCATCAGGGTCAACTTCGAGAAATGGATTTTTCAAATTTGGCTCTGGTCTGTATCTGGAAAGTTGTGGCAGGGCACATTGCTTTGCGCAGTCATTTTTGCAGCCTGTCTGGCGGCAGCAACCACCCCCTTACAGGAGACCGCCGTGAAATAACAGCTAGTGCGCTGTTGTGTTTCGGTGAGTTGACTAAGGGGTGCCAGAGTCCATTTTCCATCCAATCCCTTACCTTATCCCTACTGTAGTCGGCAGCGCACTTGCAGCAGCTGTGGCGTTGCTTTTGTTAAAGGCGACGGTAGCCACCTACCATCAAGTGGATTGTCAGCCTGTCTACCGATATTAACATAAAAAAATGAGATAAAAAAATAATATTTAATAAAAAATATAATAGAAGTTTGGCCCGATTAAAATACGAACCTACGACAGTCATATCTCTAACCCTGCATTATTCTCACTGTCTGGGCTATCACTCCACTTTAAGATCTTTTCTTCATTAGAATTAACCGAAATATTCCATTCAATTTAGGCCCCAAAGATTGATCAATATAATCAGGTCAATATAAATTGATGGCTGGTTTCTGGTTTGTCACGTGACGTCACGCTTGTTCATCCCGCAGCGTGTTTACACTGGCTAACAGGATTGCTGCAGGCTCTTTACTTATTCAGGCGGCGGGGCCCGGTCGCAGTTTCATGTCCGGTCGTAGATCAAAATCACTTTGCACCCTATTTGCATCGAAATTAGGTTCAAAGTATTTCATAGTGCAATGTTGTCATTTATTATATATTTTACTCCGAATACTTTTGATTGTTTATAATTTACCTACTTCGCAATTAATATTAAATTGGTTAGATAATGTGTTTGGAAACCGTACTATTTTCACTTCACTTTTTTGCCTGCGATTTCTTGGGTTATTAAATTCAAAAATATGTTATTTTTTTCTAGATTTAGAACTAATTCTATTTTAGATTTTTAACTTATTCACTTAATAAAGAAATCTTATGCAAAATCCGTTGAACCGTGGCGCGTGGTACACATTCGCGCGTTATTCTAACTCATCGATGTAATATCCAACTAGACTTCTAGTACAGGGCGAACGCATTCAGACAACACATTAGAGAAATAGATATTATATAATTCCACGCCCGGCAATGTTCGGGCAGTAACGACCAATAGAATTTCGTCGTGACCTTGATCGGACCAATTGGCATTCAGTACCCCGCGCCCGCGCACCTCAGTTAGTTGCCAGAACAATTTGCATTGTGAATAAATAGGTATTAGCCGTCTACTTGGATATTACGTCGATGTTCTAACTATATGTATTTGTATACAAATTACCAGTAAGTATACCAGTGCTGAGCAATCTGAGCATAGACCTCACCTTGTGATAAATTCGCCAGCGTGCTGGTGACCCACCCTAATGTGCTAGACCCATTGCGGGTTACCTTGACATTCTAATCTGAACCGGAATTAGAATTAGCGAATATCATTTTACAACTGAAAACGTACTTTTAACAATATAAGATCAACAGGCGGCAGTTTTGTCCATATTTTTAGTAGATGATGTCCATTATTTTCTCCTTACGTTTTGGCGCTAGTGAAAATATTTTTTATTATTATGTATGTAACTCAAGCATCAGTTTGTCACCACTTCATATAGCAGATTGGACACTCCAAAATATTTTAAAATTAACCTTTTTAAGTGCCTTTAAATAAAATAGTATATTATTTAAATAATATAAATAGTTTTATTTGTTCATTATACAAAAAAAAAACAATAAATTATTTAAAACGGTAAAACACACACAGTATAATTTATTTTCAAACAGTTGCTAAAGTAGTTTAAAACTGGTTTGGAGTGAAAAAATAGAGAACACACAATTTTGAATTTGAATATGATTTCTTTAAGTATAAATCGACTTAAGTATAATCAATTATCGACTGATATTCGCTCAGTATTGGGATGGTATCACGATAACCCAGCAATACAATAATACTTCCTAAATCTTCCTCTGAATTAGGGATCGTTTGAAATACTATCTGAAATTCTTTCAGAATTTCGCTTTGCTCTGTGAACTACATGCATGTAGTTTTAAGTGTGCGCTCCTCAGACAAGATACAATTAAAATATATAGAATTAACATATGTATGTGGTTAGCTGACTGATTCAAACATTACTTTAATTGGCGTTAGTTTGTAAGCAATTATATCAAGTTTCCCGCGAACATTTATTGGCATAAATCACGCGTAAACCCTCGTGTTGGCGAATATCCTTATCAGAATTGCCGCGTTAGAGAATATCAGACGATAATTGCGAATTAATAGACAAGTAATAGCTATCCTACGAAATGTAATCGCGCGTGAAGTGCCTACTCTTGTACGCACGTAACTTTGTTATATCTTATAAACCTACAGATTAAATTCATTGGGAACCGCTTACATTCCTTTGCCGTCTATAACTATAAGAAAACCTTCTATTTTAACTATAAAGTATAGTATATTATATATAATATAGTTCGGAAGCCGAGTACATACTCTTTTAAATTTATATAAAGGTCGACCCTAAATATGACAACTTGTTACCTTATTATAGAAGTGTAAGCATTGACATATAAAAGTTATTGATTTTCGATTATGTTGACAATGTGACCTGCCACTGTTATCAAATTCAATTTTTTTTTTGTGGTATGTGTATTTTCTGTATTATGGTATAAGCCCAATGATTGATTGAAAAAAAAAAATATTTACTCAGCGATCTTTATTTATTTAAAAAAAATTAGTAGTCTATATGTACCTTACAGGGTTTTAGGAATTTATTAAGTGGAATACAAGTGGATATGGACTATCTGCGTTTAACTCGTCATTGGATAATAAAGATCAGATTGTTTCTCGGTATTAGTAAAAATCAATTGCCTACCTGGCAGTCGTAGCGTACGCGTCTTGACTTTGCACTGCCTCTTGTCTGTCGTTTCACGGCGCGGTGGCGCTTTACATATATCGTAAACCACACGTCCAAAACATATGCAGTAAAAAGCAAAAATCATATGTATTAAATACAAATTTATCCTGATTTTGATAATTTTGTTGATAATATGACCAATAAACTTTAAAAAAGTAGTTTTTGTGGCTTAAATATAAAAGTTAAACATGCTTTCGCTGACTTTATAGGCATTATCTACATATCTCTAAAACATCATACAGAAATCATTCATATTCCTCTCACCGTTAAAACAGCGTTTTGAAAGAAACGTTTTCGTTCGATACGCGGACTTACTTTACAAATTCGATTACCACGAAAAATCCTTGTCGTTTTACGGGATAATGTATAGCCTATGTTCATCCTGAAATTCTATTCTAAGTATTGGTGATTTTTTTTTAAATCGGATGAGTAGTTTTGAAAATTGACCCCCTACATACAAACAAACATACAAACTTTACTTCTTTATATTATTAGTATAGATTTATTAGTAGACTTAAGATGTACCGGACACGTTACCGGCACCGTGTGCTGGGATTGGAGGAAAACACCACGAAACTAGATCAATGTGTTCAGAGCGGGCTTAGGCTCAGAGTCTCAGCGGGAGCGGTCTTTTGTTCGTTCCTTCGCGTCCTATACCCCGACTGGTTGCCTACTACGCGCACTACACTACTCTTCCCGGTCTCTTCATACGACCGCGTTTTTCAGGCCACTTCACACGGTCACTTTTCAGGCCTCTTCATACGGTCAGGAGTTCACACCTTTTCCTCAGCACTTCCACGTCAATCGCAAAGGAGTCACCGACCTGGCCGTATGAAGAGGCCCGAAGAATAGCCGATATTGACTTAAATGTCCTGTTTTATTACGTTGTTTTTAACATTTACAACAAAAAAAAATACATTTACCATTAATTTTGTTACAGGTACGTATTTAGCGGGTATAAAAGGTCGGTCATTATTTCTCTAAACAGGTGAGTAAATTGATGTTTTTGATAAAAAAAAAACTTTAATTCAGCAAACAAGTCTTTATATTCTTATCTGATATTGCTTCAATTAAATGACCTAAACCTTTGACGCTTTTGTGCTCAGTCGCCCACAACTTCACAATTACGTAACGAAAAGTCCAAATTTGTCTCCGTTAAGTCCATAGTGAAAAAAGGCCGAAGTAAACAACACACCGAATGCCTGTAATTGGATGTTATTAACGCGTACCTATTACTGAATCCGATGTGCTATCGATTTAAATTTGAATAGCGATGTCATCCAAGTAGTACAACTTACTTATTTTTCTAAATTTTCTATTTCTTTGCTCTTGGTAGAGATGGGACGAGTAATAGATTTACTTGGTTTTACTTTTGTCAAAATGAGTAATCTAACGAATAACTCTTTTCAGTTTTTACTCTGATTGCCAGTTCAATGGCGTGAAAACAAGTAAATCTATCTTAATTCTTGCCGCCAAATAAATCAATTGTCAGCAATTGAAAGTACCTACTAGGTAAAGTCGAGTACAGCCATCAGCCGAGGCCGTTTTAAAACAATTGAGGCCGTAAATTAATATTTCGGCCGAGACTTTTCTCTAACTTCGGAGGAAATAATATACAAAAAAATCTATTTTGCCGATGAAGTACTCCAATTGTACAAATATTACATAAGTAACAAATTATGTAATAAAATCTAAATGTAAAAATGAAATATTAAAAATATTCGTTACTTAATTCAGAATAAAACTGATAGCATAAGAAGAAATAATAACAAGTAGAACGGAATCTTTTTTGTCCGAGTCCCAAACACCGCATTTATATAACTACTTCCCTCTTCATGTCGTTACGCCCCTCTGTCGCCCAGGCTTGTCGCCAGGGTTGCTTACTATTAAATATTGCTTATGAATAAAGATAATATCGCTTTTTCTTTATTTTGAAACCATTAGTTTTATAAGACAGTACCATACCAAATGAAGCCATTTAAGTAAGTATTACTTACCTACAAATATAAAATAAAAACATACAGACTCACGTAAAACTATTTAAGTTTATTCAGCGTTGGGTGAGCTATGGTACCTATAGTCTGAGAGCTAAACCCCATAATGGTCTTGGAGTACGGCACACCGGTCAGGGCCTTTGGGAGACTAAGGGGTTACCACCGCAGTATAGTCCGAGAGTTAAAAACCATAATGGATATCTAGAGAAAATGAAATAGTTTCCGCGGACGAAGTCGCAGGTAAAAGCTAGTAGAATATAATGAAATAAACATTATCATGACTAATACTTATTGTCAGAAAAACATGTTGATTGGTAACGACAAACAGGCATACGCGCGTGCGGAGACGCCGCCCGTGACAACCCGACTGAGTGTCCCGTTTAACGTGTAGGCTAATATCGTGACCTTGAGCGCGTCCAGAGCGGGAGTTTCCGTTCTACGTGTTCTTATTTATTCTTATGCTGACAGTATGAATAAAACAAAATGGCGGTCGGCGACAAAGTGTATGACGACAAAGGGGAGTAAGAGAGGTGCGGGCATCGGGTGCGCACCGACTCGTCCGTAGTCGATCATGCTTTAAAACTCTAATAATTTATATTTTTCTCCTCTTGCACATTGCGAACAGAAAAGAATCGACCGACGTATTCTTTTTTTATAACAATGAAACAATTTCCAAGCAAGTAGGAAAAAAATCTATTTGTAACTTCTAAATTTGATCAATTAAAAAATATGAAACAGTGTGACACTTATAAATTACTTCTAATATGTATTTATATAAATTATTATTTGTCAACATTTTTATCGTTTGTAGTTAAAGTGACTATGAGTTCTTCGTTTTTGTTTTATATAGCGCCTCATAGAAAGTAGTTGCAATTTCAAGAATGTCCTGTCCTGTTTCATCTATTTCACAATTCAATGAAATTTAGTGAGCAAATTCAGTGTCAATTCAGGGACAAATTCAGCGAATTGGAACTACTTCAACAAATAAATTGAAATTGGAAAAAAGCCCTCGGCCAGATGGCATCACAAACGACTTAAGTACTAAAAACCCGCTCCTAGTAATAATCACACCCTTAACTATACTATTCAACAAAATACTTCAGTACAAAATTGGAAAATTATTAAATGGACCAAGTCAGACATAATAATAATATATAAAAAAGGTGACCCTATTGATATTTGAAATTACCAGCATAATGTCAAGTTTATATAAACAACAAGGCATAAGCCCACGGATTGAAAATTTCATAAGCGCTGAACAAACAGGCTTTAGAAAAGGCTTCAGTACATCTCATACAAATAAAATCATTGATCTCATACAAACACTAGATCAACTGATAGATAAATACATAAAATTTAAACAATCCTTATACCTAGCGTTTGTGGACCATCAAAAAGCTTTTGACTTCATAGAGCATAAGACAATCTGGGAAGCGCTAATAAATACAGAAATACAGCCAACATTTATATCGAAATAATTAAGAGTATATACAAGTCATTGTTAAGAAACGTACTAAGGCGAAAAGCCGAGAGTAATAACTAGTACTGAGTCAATACAACGAGGTAAATTGAGTCTTTTAAAATACGTCTTTCGGTATTTCAATATTAATTCTTCGGTGTTCGATATATAAAAATTGAAAGTGCTCGCTTGAAGCACTGAGATAGGATTTCCAATAAGCGTAATTTCTTCGCGATTATATTTAAATTTAAGACATTCTTCTCGCGATTCGTTTCGATTGTGTGTGAATTCGATTGTGCGTTTGACGCAAACGAATCGATTGATTCGATAAAGAGCATTGTGTTGAAAATGAGATAATTCACATCCATTTGTTTGTATTGTTCGTCACTTGATTGTTGGACGATACCGAATCTGCCATAGACACCGCATTTGAACGGGTTTTAAGCTTTTCAACCTCAAATGCCTATCTGGATAGGGATCAACTGCATTTGTATACATAGTCATTGTTATTTTCATATTTTATAAAGTTCTACTTAAGGGGACGCAGCGATAAACAATTAATACGGCTCTGATTGCATACTAAAACGAGAGCGCGCTTGCTTATGTCGTAAGGTCGTATGCGACAAAACGATTTTTATTAAAAAAACTATAATCTATTTTAAGACATCCAACTGTAAAATTAAAGTATATATTTAAACTAATGTACATAGAAAATGTAGAGGTAATTGGTCCCGTTTGCCTGTAAAATGTAAATCTGTGTTTTAAAAGAGGTTTCTTTGAATTTTTTTTCTCTGTTATAAAAGTTTACCAATCGTGTAATCCAACTGAAAAAATTTGGTAATCCAACTGAATTTTGGTAATACCATTTTATTTGCTTATTTAAAGTAAGTTTGAGTTGAGTTGTCATGATCACAATGTCCTGACCTCGAGCTTCCGCGTGACTTCAGAGCCAGACAAAAATAAGCTGAAAATAAATCGTAAGAAATATTTAATAAATATTTTTTGCATTTTGTTTTTGCATAAACACAAATAGAATTACAGTAGAAAATATGTCCTACCCGGCAAAAGATCATGCAAATATGGAATTATATTTATCTAATTAATTTATATACTGTGTACTAAAATTTTCATATCCTAATAAATATGTTTTTATGATAAAATATACGTTAAAAATAAAATTCTTTACAGTACAGTAATAATTCTGTCAAAGTTGTTATTGAGTAAGCATGGGATCTGGGAATTCTTTTATTATGTATTCTAATATTATTGTTTATTGTTATATTGTTTATTATTGTTAGCTTTAAACATTTCTAAAATAAAGTTCTACGAGTTTACATTGGTCTTGCAATGGATACTTGCAATGGATTCTAAAGAAAAGGGGGAGACAAATGCTAAATACTAAAAATATCCGTTGTTTAATGAAGATGTTACAAGAAATAGACAAGACAATTGCTTTGAAAAAAATATATATTATAGGTACTTAAACATGTGAAGAACCAATTGTATTAATTAGAATTTTCGTTAAAGTAATAGAAACTCCACAAAAAAAGTTAGAACACAAGAAGAATTTGACCTTTATTGAAAATTCTCTCGAAAACGGATTATTGCACGCATATGAATCCTGTACCTATTAATAAGTTAATATCAGATTAAAAAATTGTATTAATAATTTTTTTTTTTTTTTTTTGTGTAATGTTCTAATGGTAAAAACAAAAAAACACAATTTCTAGGCATGTTGAATTGTCTCCGCCGCCAGTGAGTTCTATAGTAAATGTCATTTGCCTCAGTGAATCCCTTCAAGGTAGACAAATAAAATGTAACATAGAAATACGATACACATCTCCACCTCCATACACCCATACATCATTTATTCATTAAATTATTATTAACACAAATTGATTATATTAAACTTTATTACATATATTAATGAAATTTCGAGGACATAATTTGAATCATTCCATGTATTTACTAATTTAACGTATATACCTATTTAATTAAAAACGATGATGCTTTATCTTGATGCAGAGACTATAACTTTTATATTCAATAATAATTGATTTTTAATATAATATTACTTAATAATGTAATTTAATACATTTAATTTGAATTATTTTTAGATGCCTAAAATAAGATTATTTAATTTTAATTATTACAAGCTGAGCCCGCAACTTCGAACTCGTGATATTCGGTATAGCGCGTAACTTTTTTGTTTGTACACCGATTGAAATGAAACAAACATTAAATATTACGGGAAGCTCGCGACAATACATCAATGATTACCGCATTCAAATCGGTTGCACAAACGCACAGACAAACAGACGAAAATTCTAAATACATTTTTTTTTACCTCGGTAACATAAGTATAGCCTCAATAGGCACCTTAAAGTAATGGGGCTCACTAGTACGGGAGAGTGTCGCTTCTGCCATGAGGCAGAAGAAACACCAATGCATATCCTGTGTGAGTGTGGCCCTCTGATGCACAAGCGCAGTCACATCCTAGGAAGCCACACAATGGCTTGTGAAGATGTGAAGAATGCCTCTATCAAAAAAGTACAACAGTTCCTTAACGTGGTAGCTTTAGTTCACGTGGCGATCACAATATTTCAGCAATGGACGACGTGATACTGGTACTCTAGCAGACAGAAATAGCCACTAAGACAAGATAAAGATAAAAACATAAGTATACGTACAACGTGTAAATACATTGTTTTTTGAAAAAATATTTAACGGTACAGACACAGCTCCTTTACGATTTTATTATATGTAAATATAATATATTTTGCTGATACATAATATATTTTGAGTGTTAAAATCTTATTATTTCGAATGAGTTACCCTATAACAATGAACAGTTTCTCAAGACTGATTGATACTTCTTGAGTTATATAAGTATTCAGTTGATATATAACTAATATATGTATGTATGTCCACTCTATCACAGTTCGGAGTCCAGACTGGAGAGTCTAATGAAAATTACATAAAAAACTAAAACTTTCAAAGTAAATAAAGCGTAAAGCATTTAAACCACTTTTTTTTCTCAAGTTAAATTTGAAATGTTTCGTAACGATGAGATATTGTACAAATAAGTCGCCTCTGCGCTTGTCATGATTTGTTTATATTTAAGCAAATGAAGAAGCGAGCGTTTCGAACATTAATTGGTTGGTTTATTTGGCTTTCAGTTTTAGCTTAGCTTGTCATTCATTAGCTAATGTTAAAACGCGCTTTTAATGAGCTTCGCAACTTTATATATAGAATGAAGATGTTTTGTTACCTATATTAATATAATTAACGTATACTTATTTAACAAATATAAGACAATCTTGATAATTATTTAATTCTTCCTAAATGGATGGGCCGTTTTGATGAAATTTAGTGTTTGTGTCATGTGGGTCTCTCGGTTTAGATTCACAATTAGACCTGATAGTTGGACTGGATTCGGGTTAAAACTATTTTTCCGTCAGCTTGTCTACCGATCTTAACATATTAAAAAAAATCTGCCTAATCGTTGCAATAAATTTCTATGCCTTAAATTAGAGTCTAGCCGATTCAAAGCCTCCGTACATTTAATTAGTAAACTGTCCAGCGAGCTACGACGCCAGAATCGGAAACCGGGCGGGCGGGCGTTTTTAATATTATCCACTAATTAGATTTTTCTAGAAAACCAAGGCTCAACCAAGGCTCGCTTTACCGCTAATTTGCTTGTTGAATAGCATCCCATTTTCTCTCTATTTTATTGGAAACAATTCGTTGACATGGGTTTCATTTTATCATATTCCAATGCACTTCGTATGTATTAATTCCTATTAAATCCAGGCTACGAATGGATGCCTTTTTTTAAATTATACACAATTTAAACCTACCTCATTTATGTCATTAGTGCAAATCGCCAAGCGATTTTATGTACACGACTTTATGTATACATAATTAAAATCGTAAACGAGCCATGTCTGTACATTATATGTATATTCTTAAAAAAAAAAAACCATTTGTACACGTTGTACTTATGATAATGATGTCAAAAAAATAGTTTTTAGAATTTTTGTCTGTTTATATGTGCGTTTGTGCACGCTAATCTCAGAAACGGCTTAACCGATTTGAATGCGATTTTCACGTATGTATTGTAGCCAGCTTACAGTAACATTTAGTGTTTGTTTCGTTCCAATCAGTTTACAAATAAAAAAGTTACACCGAATACCACGCGTATACGAAGTTGCGGGCTAGGCTAGTTTTATAATTATTATGTTTTTTATGTTATGTCGACAGACAGGCTGACGGTCCACTTGATGGTAGGTGGCTACCGTCGCCTATAACACAAGCAACGCTACAGGTGCTGCAAGTGCGCTGCCGACTACAGTAGGATTAAGGATAAGGGATTAGGAGGGGTTACAAAGATTGCTATAGTTTGTACCTACTTATCCTAACTAATATTATAAAGAGAAAGCTTGTTCGTTTGTTTGTTACCACCGTCCATCGTGAAATTTTTTGTACGCGTTACTGTTCTAATTTACTTATTTTACATTCTGAGACAACACTGTTCCCAAGGGATTATCTAAAAATAAGAGTAATAAATTCAACGCCTAACGAAAATATATGAGCAATAAAAAATGTTTTAACCTAAGAAAAAGGGGCGCCGGTGAAGTCGCGAGTAGTATTAATACTTACTTATTTAAAATAAGTTATAGTAGATCTTACAACAAGTGCACAAAACGAACCATTTTTATCCCAGACTTTAATGTCGAGGATAAAAATTGTTTTGTGGACGAGTTATAAACTCTGCTTTTCACTTCGATTGCGAGGAAATAAAACAGTAGTATAACATAACATTTCTTCAAACGCACGAAAAAACACGAGCTGTTTCCCGCCGCTTTATTTTTTTTAAATCTTACGACATTGACATTGACATCTTATGACATTGGCTTGGGCTGCAGACCTACACAGCCTACTATTAAATTAATTTTGTAATAATAATTTTCTTAAATTAATTAAATAACCTACCGTACTTGAATTTAAATTTTAATATCTTTTATGTCTTAAAAAACACATATTAAGGCAAATAAATTTAAGTAAATATTATAAAATAACAAATTCTATGTATGAACTTCTTATTGTGTTTGGCTGTATGGCTCATTTTCTTTGCCTTAATATTTTACATTTATGAGTAGATACGTTAATGCACTTGTGCACAATATTCTATTTTGTACAGCCTATATCCTGCACAAATAAGCACTTTCAGAGCATAAGAAATGAAAATAGTATATTTCATTACAAGTGCGGAAAGGCTGTCATTGCAAAGAGTTCCGACAAATGTCTACCCGAGCCGAGGCGCAGCCGAAGGCGAGGGTTGACAGTCGGAACAAGTTGCAATGACGGTTCCGCACGTGTACTGAACGACTATTTTTAATACAGTTGCGAAAAAATGAAGCAATTTAATAAAACAAACAACTTAAACTCGCAAAGAAAATTTCTGGAAAATGGCGCCAACCGTAGAATATAAGCAGAGATTTTTTTTCTTCACCCATTCTGGTAGGCAAAGGAAACTATGCCCATACAGCCAAGTCTTCAGTAGAATTTTTTTATTGATATGAAATGAAAATGAAATTTAATGAGATGAAATGAAATGAAACCTAACCTAACTCATTCAATCAAATCATTAAATCTGATATTGAAACAAATTAGTAGCTTCTTTTTAGAAATATACGTATTTGCATGAATCATAAAAACTTCATGGTTGGTTTATTTTGACAGTTGGGAAAGAGAACGCACGATTTCGGGAAAGGTAAAAAAAAAGCACGAGTATGTAATAGCCCACATCCCGAACGCTATACGTCCCTGCAATACGCCACTTTTTGAGCAACTGTATTAAAAAATAATTATAATGTATTAGCTAGTTCGCTTAGAAAACAAAATGTGCCCGTTGAAGTTGATAGAAGGCATAGAACACGGCTACCGTTTGTATAGCTGTGGTCTGGTCCGCCGGAGGGCACTGCATTAACATAATTGCAGCGCGATATTGATTGGCCGCCTTGTGGCCATCGTGCCCGCTGGAACATAGCCCGCACTGGAGTTTACATACAATTAATGTTTCATGTTTTTAAAGATACATAAAGATACATTTTTAAGATAACATACTCTATACAACCCCTGGTTTTCATAGCTATCTCTGCAACCCATGACGATGTACAGTTAGGTTTCCATATTCAGCCTACATCTACACTAGTATTATACAGAGGTAAAATTTGTATGTTTATAGAAGGCAATCTTAGAAACTACTCATTCGATTTAAAAAATTGTTTCACTAATAGTTAGAATAGAATTTCATGATGGACATTGGCTAAATATTCCAATAGGGCACCAGCTATTCTAAAAATAAAGGTTCAACGCTTGGCGTCAACGTATGTCAGGAATTATATTGCTTTGTATATTTTGTCAGGTGTTATATCTTTTATTTTCCATGGACACTTGTTTTTTAATGTGAAAGTCGGTAGACAGGCTGACGGTCCACTTGATGGTAGGTGGCTACCGTCGCCTATAACACAAGCAACGCTGCTGCAAGTGCGCTGTTGACTGCAGTAGGATTAAGAATAAGGGATTTGGAGTGGATAGGGAAATGGGCTCTGGCATCCCTTACTCACTCACCGAAACACAAAAGCACACTTTGTAGTGAAACAACTCTAGATCACTGTAAGGGGTGGCGGGATGGAAGGAAAGATAGAGACTGGAGGAAACACCACACTTTAATTTCACTAAGGTCCCTATATGTACACTGGTAGTCACCGCAGTCCTTATTAATCTTCATAAATATTTATAAATAATTGTCCTCCGATGAGCACGTTTTCAGAGCTAACAGTTTATGAGGATGATGCTGTGCACAGCGTTGGAACCGGATCTTCGGCAAAAATACGAGGTTAATGCTGAACTCGTCGACTTAACGAAATAAGTTTCGGATTTGGTTTATTCCGATTTCTTTGAAGTATATCTGAGTCTCAGTTGTAACCAGTCAACCTTCTCTTTTGCAAAATTCCTCCAGAATCCTTTTCTCCGTCAGAAAACCTGTCCATCCTCATTTCTCAATCTTTTTTTCCTGCTCCCTTTTTCGTTCCATTCTGTTCAAAATCGGCCGGCCAGTGTACATGTAATTATAAGTAAATAAAAAAAAGGTCACATTAGAAACAGGAAACAAAAAGGTTTTTAATGAATGAGAAGCGAATGATGATGAACCCTACATTATCTCCCCTCCCCATGAAAAATTTTTGAACGCAGAGAAAAAATTTTGAGGTATGGGACATAAGCTTCACACTTCCATTCATCACCAAACATTTCTTTCAAATCCCCTACATGCACACAACCATTCAAAGATATGAGTCAGGCTCACGGCTGCTTTTCAGACCAATGGCACTGACTCAACGAAGGAACATCCCTAATGACTGTAAGCTTGTTTAAAGTGTCAGTCAGCTGCACTATATGACTTGAAAGCTTATTTAAAGTGTCAGTCAGCTGCACTACATAAACCCATAAAAAAAAATGAATGAAAAAAAAAAAAATGAACCTAAATCTAACCTAACCATTAAAACGACCCTAATATCTAAACTATCCTATATATAAGAGAAAATTGACTTGTATCGCGACTTGGCAGCTAGCCCGCGACACAAAGTCGAACATATAATGAGAAATATTTACAGTGAATGCTATTAAGGCTTATTTAATCCGGGTATAGCGACCGCCCAGGTGATTATGTGGAATATGCCAAAAGGAATCCTGAAATTGTTAATGAATGAGGTGAATGAAGGTGCGTATATGCAAAACAACAACAAACAAAATAATATTACACACTAAGAACAAAATTAAACAATTATTTTTACAAACACAAAAATAATTTTGAATAAAAGCCGAAACATACATAATAAATATTGCTAAATAATTTGGAATAATTAACCAAAACATTATATACAAAATTACAAAACAACATATAAATAAGCCACCCTCTACAGCTAATAGTCGGTTATTTACATCACAAACAAATTAATAGTACACCTAAATTAAATTTTGATATCTTTAATGTGCCACTTCGCTTTGGCGCCATCTTTATCCTCCAAAATGTACACTAATGGTGATAATTTTTGAAATACTTTTGATTTCATGAATTTAGGGGCAAGTTTAGCAGAAAAATATTTACCTGCATTACTTAAATTGTAATTTCTACGCCAAACAACGTCGCCGACGTTAAATTCTTTAAAAACGCGTCTAGTATTATAATGACTAGAGTTTTTGTCGTGAGCCATGTACAGTGCCATTTGCACTTTATCGAATAATTTCGACAGCAATCCAACATTATTTGCGTAAATGTCACGTGGAAGAAAAACAAACTCATCTATGTTAGGACATTCTGTGTACAAGCTACCACACGGTATTTGTTCACGACCAAATACTAAAAATGCTGGAGAATATCCCGTAACAACATTGACTGCATTATTCAGCGCAAATTGTATCTTATGTAAATGTTCATCCCATGTTCTATGATCCTCTCCTACCAATGGTGCAAGAGCAGTAATTATTGTCCTATTGTACCTTTCAGTTGGGTTGATTTGAGGACAATAGTGAGGCGAAAAGAAAATGTGTTGAACCTTATATTTATTCAACAAATTTTGAAATTCATTAGATTTGAACTGAACTCCGTTATCCATAATTATAGTTTGTGGTATTCCATGTACTAGAAATACAAAATTTTCAATTATATTTACTATACTAGTAGCTATTGCACGTTTCAAAGGAAATATCAATGTATATTTTGAAAAACAACAATTGACTACTAAAATATACTGATTTCTACGTCTCGTCATTGGAAAAGGACCCATAATATCCAATGAAATCATCTGAAAAGGCCTAGAACATATTTTAGGTTTACCCATAGGACCGTATGGAGCATGGTTAGAATGCTTATAAGCTAGACAAACATCACATGAAGATATAAATTTAGCTATATCCCTGAACATTCCCGTCCAGTAGTATAACCTTTGAATTTTTTTATAAGTTTTGAATATTCCCAAATGTGGATTATCATCAGTACCATAATTCGTGCTTATTATATTATCTCTTTCGCATGGATTAGGTACTTCCTTCCATACAAAATCATTATTTAAACTATCTGAGCACTCACAAAAACGATAAATCTTCTCATTTACCAATTTATAATTAGGATTACCGTCTGGATTATTGCGGCAATTATCAATTAATTTATTAAACTTTTCTTGCGGAGAAAGAATGTTACCAATGGGTTCCACTGATGCTGCCTCTTTACTTGGGACTTGTTTGCGACGTGAAAGAAAGTCTGGTACTACATTATCACTCCCTTTTTTGTGTTTTATTTCAAAATTGAAACAAGAAAGACGAATTGTCCAGCGTGCTAGTCTACCAGAAGGGTTCGACAGCTTCATAAACCACTTTAATGCAGAATGATCAGTAAAAACAGTAAATTTCATTCCATTGTCCAGGTAACAGCGCCAATGCTCAAGAGCTGTAATGACAGCTAAGGTTTCCCGTTCTGTCGTTGAGTAATTTTGTTCGTGTTTATTCAAAGCCTTACTCATATATGCTATTACGTTTTCTTTGCCATTTTTCACTTGTGTTAACATCGCACCAACTGCGAAATTTGATGCGTCACAATGTACTGAAAATGGAAGATCAAAATCTGGACACGTCAAAATTGGTGTCGATATTAAACATTCTTTGAGCTTTTTAAAAGCTACATCAGCATTTTCATTCCACGCAAATTTAGGAGCATTTTTTCCCGAAGTAGTTAACTTATTCAGTGGCGTAGCGATTAAACTAAAGTTTGGTATAAAACGGCGAAACCAACTGCAAGTACCTAAGAATTTCCTGACTTCCTTCTTCGAAGTCGGAATGGGGTATTCTAAAATTGCTTTAATTTTTGCGGGATCTGCTCTTAAACCATCTTTATCAATTATATAACCCAAATATTTGAGTTCTTCTCTAAAAAACTGACTTTTTTCGAAATTTATAGTCAGACCGGCGTATGACAATTTTTGATGAACTCTCTCCAGAAGAGATATGTGTTCTTCGAATGTTTTGCTAATGATGACAATATCATCTAAATAACAGAATACTTTATTGTCAAACTCTGGCGTGAAGAGACAATCCATAAGTCTTTGCTGAGTTGCAGGTGCATTGGTCAATCCAAACGGCATAACCGTGAAACGGTACATTCCTCTACCCGGAACATAAAATGCTGTCTTATCTCGATCACTATAATTTAACGGAATTTCCCAAAATGCCTTTGCCGTATCAATGCTTGATAAGTATCTCGTCCTTTAAATTATCCAGTATTTCGCTAACAAAAGGAAGACTATATGCGTCACGTTTGGTGATCGAATTCAATTTCCTACTATCTAAACAGAATCTCCACTCTCCATTTTTCTTCGGAATCATAATCACAGGAGATAACCATGGACTTTCGCAGCTTTCTATTATCCCCATTTCTATCATTTTATCAACCTCACTAATTAATGCCTTTTGTTTTTCCGGTGAAAGTCTATAATTCCGTTGTTTAATTGGAAGCGCATCGCCAGTGTCGATTCGGTGACTTACTAAGTTCGTCCGGCCTAATAAACCCCTCTTTTCAAACGAAATGTCCTCAAATAGTTTAATCATATCGAAGGCAACTTCTTTTTGTTTCTTAGACAAGTGGTTGTAAGTTAGAACCTTCTCTCCAATATTTGATACCATTAAATTGTTTTTGTTGATTTTCAATTCGTTTGTAATAATTCTAGGACACACATTAAATTCTTTCCAAAAATCCCATCCGAGTATGAGCGACGGATATAAATCTGGAAACACGTATGTCTTAATAATATGAACTTCATTATTAAATTCAAATGGTAAATTGAAATAACCCATTGAATTTGCTTTCTGTTTATTCGCAACGTAGACTTGAGTTGGTGACTTGAATAGTTTATAACCCAATTTGATTATATCTAAATGTGCTTTATTACCCAATACTGTTAATGAACTGCCTGAATCTAGCAATCCCATATATTCTTGTTTATCAATCTTCACATTTACAAAAGGACGGTTGTGGTCATTTTCCTCCTTATAAACTACCGAGGATATTCTATAACATGTCATAAACCTCTTCACCGTCGATAACCAATTTTTCCAATCTATTGAGTCAAAATTTTTTTTAAGTCTACTACTATCCAAGTCATTAACTAGTTTTTTTCATTCGGATAATTTCGCTGTTTGTTATTACATCTTGGACAATCTGGGGACGCAAACCCTTTCAACCCACAATTAAAACAAATTAATAATCTTGGCGCTGTACAATTCTGCAGGACGTGACCGTAGATCCGACATCTAACACAAAATAAGGTATTCTGACCATCATTACTCCTATCCGCATTCTTGGAAATCTTTGTTAGATTATCAAATCTTTTATTCTCGTATACCGGTTTATTCCTAAAATTGCTCTCCCTTCTTGAATAGTTATTGTATTGTCCATGGTAATTAATATCTCTCGAATTATTAGAGAATTGTTGAACAGAGTAATTACTATAATATCTATTATTCTCTTGTACCTTGTTATTTTTCGAGTAGCCTTTATACTCGTTGGATAATTTCTGATCTCCAAAGTCGTTTCCACTAACTTCGGTGTAACTTTTTCTTAACTGGGCTTTATTTATTACTGTGTTTGTAGGACTATAGTTAGAACTTGACGGTTTATAATTAAATTCCTCAGTGCATACATTCTTACTTGTTGATGGTTCATGGAAGTCCCTGTTTTTTGCAATGCAATTCTCATAAGATTGGCAGCATAATACTAGAGAATTAATATCCTTCACCTCCTTTAAGGTTACGAAAAGTGAATAGCAAGGTCTGATATTATGAAGTAAAATCTCCATTTTCTCTTCTTCTGATAGTTTTTTACTCAAACGTGAAAACATCCCCGACATTATTGAAATGTAAATTATAATGCTTTCTTCTTCCCCTTGAGTTCTGTTCCTAATTGCTTCCATCATCTTATAATCGTAATCAAAAATTCCGAAATCTCTTATCAATAATTGTTTAACTTCCCTCCATGATAAATTTTCGTTTTGTTCACGCTGAAATCTGTACCAGTGTAAAGCATCTCCTTTAAAAATTTCAAAAGCGTATTTAATAAAGCAACTTTCCTTAACATTCCTTGCAATTCTAAATTCTTCCAGCTTTTGTAAAAATGATCTTGGACAAGACTTCCCATTATAAATACAGGAAGCTTTTAGATCCTTTATAAAGTTGGATGCAGATGTTGCATTGTCAGTTTTTAAAGCCTCTATAAACGACAGCATTAAGTCTTCCGATATTACAATTGACTTATTTGTTGTCATCACTACTTCCGGCGGAGTACTAGACTGGTGTGGTATATTGAATGAGGAGTTGACTTCCTCAATATTTGATGGAATCGCCTCGTTCTCAACCTTATTCTCTACCATCGGTGAAGTGAACATAATTTCAAACTTCTTCTTTAATTCCAAATACTTTTCTCGCAAAATTCTATAATTTATGCGCAAGTCCTCATCCTCATCCGACTTAATGTTGATCCTGTCTAGTCTGAACCTAGCATGGTTCAGGAAAGCCTCAATCTTAGATTTGTATTGATGAAAATCTTTAGCATTGTGAGCTTTGTCCAGTTTCCCCTCGATACTAGTTAACGTCTGTGACAGCTGTGACAAATCCACCGGTATCGGAAAACACGACGATAATACCGATTCTGCAGGTCTTGATGCAATCAATGACTCTATTTGAGCCTTTAATTCTGCAACACTACCCGATGGTCTTGCCGACCGAATGGCAACCTCATATTCCAATTCAGTCTTATTCAGAAGAGAGTAATTTATTTTCAACATCTTGAAAAGTCAAATATTATTTATTAATATTAGAAAATTAAATTATAATTAATAATTATAATAAATAAAGACAAAGAAGAAAAAGAAATAAAATTCTAGTTAAAATAATTTAAAGTTAAGTTTTTTATTTATTTATTAACAAGAAAAGTCACAATCAAGCGGTAGTTATACCTACTATCACTAAATCTGTCAAATAATTCAAACAAATAAAATAATTGTTTAACGACAAAACGACCGTAATATAATATAAGATGTCACACGTCCCACAAATAGAACAATATTATAACACCTTTATTTTTGTGCCTCTTACCACAAAATTAAATTAAATTAAATAATTATTTATCACTATATATAGGTATATTACGTTTATATTACCAAAACTCATTTCAGTAATATATCAGTGACTCATTCATCACTTCATGACATGCGCAAAATATATTTCTGCGCAAATAATTATATAACCATATTTTACACCACGAATATTTATTTTAAATCAGCAATTCTACTCACTCAATGAAACGACTCAACATATCCGTCTCATATAATAAACGAATATCGTACCGAACACAAGGTTTCCGTATCAATATCTAACCAAGAAGAATCAAGCCACGAAGAAATCCATTATCTTGTAGCTTGTAAACAGAATTCTGTCCTTTACGCAATAAGTATACTAAAGAAAGTACATCAACTACTAGACATTATAATACGTAATAAACGAACTTACGTTTTCCTGGGAATTATCAATTATTAATAATTTCCTCCAAAATAATAAATTAAAATTTCAATTTGTAGACTTATCTGTCTTGACGTACTTTGACGTATAGCTGAAAGAAAATGAAATATTATAGAAGGTTCACAAATGAGGATTTAAATATATGTAGTTGATGACCCGAAAATATTTTATTACGCCAAATAAACCGAAACAGACTATGGATTATGAGAATCCATCATTTAGAATTTTGAAAAGGACTCAGGGCGTGGAATCAATATTAAGTTGGGCGCCAAAATGTAGTGAAACAACTCTAGATCACTGTAAGGGGTGGCGGGATGGAAGGAAAGATAGAGACTGGAGGAAACACCACACTTTAATTTCACTAAGGTCCCTATATGTACACTGGTAGTCACCGCAGTCCTTATTAATCTTCATAAATATTTATAAATAATTGTCCTCCGATGAGCACGTCTTCAGAGCTAACAGTTTATGAGGATGATGCTGTGCACAGCGTTGGAACCGGATCTTCGGCAAATATATGAGGTTAATGCTGAACTCGTCGACTTAACGAAATAAGTTTCGGATTTGGTTTATTCCGATTTCTTTGAAGTATATCTGAGTCTCAGTTGTAACCAGTCAACCTTCTCTTTTGCAAAATTCCTCCAGAATCCTTTTCTCCGTCAGAAAACCTGTCCATCCTCATTTCTCAATCTTTTTTTCCTGCTCCCTTTTTCGTTCCATTCTGTTCAAAATCGGCCGGCCAGTGTACATGTAATTATAAGTAAATAAAAAAAAGGTCACATTAGAAACAGGAAACAAAAAGGTTTTTAATGAATGAGAAGCGAATGATGATGAACCCTACAACTTGCTGTTATTTCACGGTGGTCTTCTGTAAGGGGGTGGTTACTGCCGCCAGACGGGCTGCCCAAATGACTGCGAAAACGCAATTTGCCCTGCCACTACTTTCCAAATCCAGACCAGAGCCAAATTTGAAAAGTTGATTATTCAAAGTTGACCCTGCCGGGAATCGAACCCGGGAACCCTAGAAAGTGTTAAGATGCTTGACCTTAACCACTCATCCAATATAAAAAATGCAAACTACATATACTCCATGAAAAATAATAAAAAGAAAAATATAAGCAATCAAATTTACCTTTTATAACATGTTATTAGTACCCACTAATTGAAATAACATTATTGTTTACATTTAATTAGCGTGACATAAAAGGGTTTTTTATTTTTTTATAACTTTAGAGACAATCTGTGTTTATGCTTAACTAATTAAGTATAGTGCCTTTAAGTGTGACAGTATTGCTGTAATAACTTTTACAAATGAATACATGATTTCTTTAACAAGATTCTCTCGACGGAAGCAGTGTCGACTTGGAACACAAAAAATACGAAGCTTCTCTCTACACTTATATCATCTGTTATTGCTTATAAAGCCTCTATGGAATTAGAGAAAATGTTTACTTACATCGGTGTAAGTGAGTAAGTCGTCCTAATAGGTTTCGTTGTTCCATAGAAATCGGTAGGCGTCCAAACCTTCAGTAGCCGACGGTGGCTTGCAGAGATATGATCACGGGCGACGTTACGGGGGCCGAGCATAATAGCACCCACTGGCGGCTTTGTATCGCAAAATTGAATTATTTTATTAAATAAGTACTCACCGCAACCGGCAAATGTTACTTTTTAAATATCGCTGTCATATTTTTACTGTTCAATTCATGAATAGTGTTCGCTTTAATTTAGTTCGACACGTACAAACGGTGCTTCGATATGAATTAAATCCGATAACATTCAATTTGTCTCATTTCATCAAAATGCGCCATAAAATTTTATGTTTTTTTTTTTTCCTTTATATTAGCGCTCAGGATTTATTTTATTTTTTTATTTATTTAATTCAAAAAAATACATAACAAAAACCTTAAAACTAAATAAGTCGTCAAACTTACATGAAGTTTGTTGACGACTATATATGCACTCTTATCTTCTAAAACAGCTGCGCAATAGGTACTTGTGTAGGCAACTATTTACAACCAAACAGTAGGTATATAACGTTACCTAATTATCGCTATATTCACTTAACAATTCTAATTTTAACTTTGCTTTAAATACATCCGTACTACAGTTTTCTTCTTCACATTTTATATTATTAAATATTTTAGGAATTACATATTTTGTTGTCCTTTTTCCATAGTAATTAGTGACCCTAGGTACTTCATATTTATTTCGCACATTTTTTCTCAAACTGTGACTGTATGTTTTATTTATTTTATAATCTGAAATGTTAAAGTTTTCCATGGCTAATAAATATTTATTTATAGTTCAAAAATTAGTAGGTAATAAAAGAGAATTGAGAAATGAAGAAATACTTGGAACAAACAGTCCAATAAGGGAGAGCCAACTTCGAGAAGGCGAATCTTGCTCGGATGGGTAGCGTTCGGCAAGGTCCGAGACATCTTTTCGTCCAAAATTCTTCAGTGTCTTAAAACAAAGTTTTCGATCAATGTGGTCTCTAAGGGCCTAGTAAGAAAGCTCAACGTCGCTCAACGAGCTATGGAGAGGGCTATGCTCGGGGTTACATTGCGAGATCGAATCGGGAATGAGGAGATTCGTAGACGAACTAAAGTTACCGACATAACCCGGAGGATTAGTAAGTAACAGTGGACAGGACACATAGTGCAGAGAAGCGACGGCCGCTGGGGGCGGAAGGTTCTCGAGTGGAGGCCACGGACCAGCAAGCGCAACGTAGGACGTCCACTCATAAGGTGGAAAAACGACAAAAGGTGATAAGGGCTGCGGTTCGAAAGTGAATCCAGGCTGCTTCTGATTGGTGCTTTTGGAGAATTAGGGTAATTAGGGCCTTTTTTCCAGCAGTGGACATCCTACTGCAGAGATGTTGAGATGATGAATCATAATTGTACTAGTAGATGACCATTTTCAAGCATAAAAATACTTAATCATGTACCCCTAAGCAATCACCCCCTTCCGAGCCTTATTCAAGTCTTTTTTGTTTATTTACGTATAAGGTACACCAAAAACATGTCTCACTTAATAATTACTATACAACTTTTGGAATCTAAAAGTTAAGTTATTGTGCATATCAACAGGGTATTTGAAAAATTGTTCATTATACTGTGGGTGTGAATGAATACTTCCACATTACTGCATACGATTTTTATATGCATAAAAATGAATGAAGCTTCTTGCTGTGGCTCACGGCTGCGCACTAGCTCTATATACGTCTTTTTTTAAATCCGAATTTCAAGTACAAAAATAAGCAAATGGCTTGTTAAAAAGGAGGTCGCTACAATACCATAATACCCTTGCAATTTGATTCATTCTTTATGATTGCTTTATTTTCTATGAAAATTACAATCAAAGTTTAAATGATAAATAAGACCGCCAAAACGCTAAAGACTCCATACATGTGGGTCACGTGATCTCAATACGTCACTTGCTTGCAAACAAACATTTAGCTGTCAAATACGCTCATGTATCGAATGTAAACGAAGCAAATGACGCAACTCTATACACCACCTATTACATGTCCCCATTGCAGGAGTACAGGCCTACCCTCACAATAAGGGCGTATGGGCTATACGGTCCACCAAGCTGGCCCAGTGCGGGTTGGTGGACTTCACATGTGCCTTAAAATTTCTTTTTTTTTTACCTCGCGAAGTTTTCCTTCAACGTTTGAGAGCAGTCAGTAAAATAGACTTAAGTTTTTTAGAAAAAACCTATTGTTACATGGCATGACCGGAGATCGAACTCGGAGCTCTCGACATTTTAGGCCTCGTCCTTATCACTGCGCCACCGACGCTCTTATACATGTGAGTGTTAACTTACAAATAATAATGCAATATTTTTTTATAATGCTGAAGGTGCTTATTATTAGGCCTTCATAATCGAAAGATAGATTTATCATTTTTTTTTTATAATATAATAATATTCGCGTTCAAAAATGGAATATTGAATATTCTTTTAATTTATACGTATATTTGTGGGCTATTAATGCTGCGAAAGTAATAAAGATAAATTTGCTTCGAACTACAGAAACATTTGGTCGAATAAAGTACGGAAGCATTAGTTGTGGGTTTCCGGGATGATGGCCCAGGGGCCTTAGACAAAGTAGCATTCGCTCCGTAGCGACGAACTTCGATATCGAAGTTCGTTATCGTCTCAGAGACAAAGAAATCATGACAAGGTATCACGTGTTTATCACGTGTTACAGTCTCAGTGGTGTAGTCCGTGTTAGAAGAAAAAGTACATCACATCACTGAACTTCACTTCTGCACTTTTCGACTTCTCGAGCGAAAAGTGAATTTCCAACAGACCTGGGCCATCATCCCGGAAACCCACAACTCATATGGATACCGGCCGAGAAAACCTACATTCTACGGAAGTATTGTTATGTACCAAGAAACAAACACTGTAGAAAAAGAAAATAATATAAAAAAGAAGAAGTAGGTACCTACTGAAAGAAAGAAAGAAATATTATCATCTTCAGAAGACAAAAATTGTCTCTTTTCTTCGATTAGTAGTTGCACTAAACTTATGCCTGCCTAATTTTTGAAAAATCCATAGACTGACGATACTATCCCATGCAACATACATATAAGTGCGCTTTATTTTCTTTCTACGTTTTCATTCTACAAACTATATTCCACTTTACCATAAAGAAGAATAAAGCTAGCATTTGATTGCGATTTAGATGATATCGTCTGAACTTCCCTTTCCTTATTTTTACGTAAGATTTACATCGCACGGTATAAACTACAAGAGAAGAGCGTTTTTATCGGTTCCATCAATCTCGTAGCGTGGGCTCTACAACAACAGCATATTAAGTATTTAAGTTGACCATTTAATAATAACTATTAGTAAGCAGTTATAATTAAAAGTTTTTCTATTATGTTATAAGTATGTATAAAATTATAGGTACATAATATTACTCCATTATATATTAAATATTTTATTCAAAAATTAAAAAATCATTAAAAGAGTTTAAAAAAATGTACGATCTATGAACGATATGAGTTTCTAATTAGTTCTATTTATATTCCACGATAATTCCATTTATTATAATAAATAGATTCCGCAGTTTCACTTCTGTGCTGTTCCGTTCCATTAATACATCCTATTCAATTCCTTGTGGAAAATGAGAGCCGTCATACGGAATGAATTCTGACTGAAAAACCTTAGTTCAGCTCTATAATAAATAAATAAAGATAGGCATTATAGTCTACAATTTTTGAGTGGAATGGCAGGTTAAGAAGGAGGAAACTTTTAAATATTTACATCTGTGATGACTTCAGTGACGTCGTTCTTTTTATAGAAGTAACACATTACAAAATTTTAATATGGTTCAATGGTTATAATGTCATCGTTATCGTTTAAATGTTTTTCATGAGCACATACCCATTCTAAGTATATGCACTTTTATAGTGCATAGTTACAGATATATTAAGGCAGGTAACATCCGGCATGCCCTAGCCGAAACCGTAATGAGTTCTTAACTTGTACCACACGAAGAAATACAGATAAGATCCAACGGTAATAAAGAAGGCTATACGCGTTTGTCATTCAAGGATATTTTTGTGTTATGCGTCACGGTGTACGGGCACGGGCCGCGACGTTTTTATAAGGGGACAAACGGGCACAGGGGAGCGAATGTAACGAAATTTGCAATTTTATTACATTTCCGATTTAAACTTTTTATTTATTTCTTTTGGAAATTGTAAAGCAAACTGTCGTATATTTTTCTGTATTGCAAAAGTTTGTTGTGTTAGTGGTTTGTTGATGCATTTTATGTGATAGCAACTTCTAATACTATTTATAATCTATTATTAACTTTAATTGTATTTTCTTCTAACTGTAGAAATTTTTAAAAGCAATAAATGGAGTTTCCGTTACAGTTGAGCCTGAAAATTCATTATATCCGTTGATAATAAATGACAAATATTTGTACAGTGATCGATAAAAAAAAGCGAATCGCTTTAAGATTATTTCCCTAAAATTTCTGGAGAAACTCTCCAGAAATAAAATGACACGGGAGACTGAAAGGGAAAATTAAGAATACTCAGCAATATTTTAAATTTATTTGCGTTTGGGATGCAAATTATGAAATGTAAGATGGGGTCGGAGCTTTTACTTCCCTTTAATCGAATAGGGGACTATTGTTAATGCGGCAAGGGATTGAACTTGTTTACCTTCAGTGTGTTCTTTTACTTATAAATATAGGTATACCTTATGCCTATGGAAATAGGGATTACAATGCAATGTTATTTTGTAACATTTAATGTCACACTTTTAATGTATTCCACCCGTTATTGTTTGTTGATTTTGTGTCCTTTCGAGCGTCTACAAGAAAATTTGGGACGTACCTATTTATATCTTGTTTGTTAATTTATGCTTTTGATAGTACAGCCTTTGACGGTTGACCAATTTGAATACTGACCCGTTTAGAAATTTCAAATCGGTCAAAACAGTAAATCAAGCTGAGTCGTTAATGTTTCACGAGAACAGTGACAGTTGTTATCGTGTGAAGCGACTACAAAGTCGTTCAAAGCCTTACTGAGTGCCTACTTTCTCTGTCAAAGTGGTCAAAGGTTGCTGTTTTCCTTTAAAAGTATTTTTTAAACGATTTTTTTCTACTCTATGCCCGCTATTTGCACAACAGCGATAAGTTCTATTCTGAACTTTATTACAATGAACCTTATCCAAATGGCTCCAAAGTTCAATTAAGACCTAGAATCTTTATCGTTGTGATATATTTATTTCTCCAAACGAGAAGCCAAGATACTAAGCCGTATACACTCGCCCAACGTAGAGCAGTCTGCTGATAACATAATACTTCATACAATATTTCACCCACACAATACCCCGTACATTCGCCATAACAATAACACAATATTCCCAATAATACGAGGAAACAAAAACTAATCTAACTGGCCTCGTCGTAAAGATAACATAGGTCGGTCTCTAGAGAGTTGATACTATTTAGCCGCTTTTACAACTATGTCGAAGCAAGCCCACTCGGTAATATGATGATAATACGTCTACGTCCGTAGAGGTGGTTAGTGTGACAAGGTTCCTTAGAATGTTGTGTACTTACTGGCAGCATTTTATATCAGTTTATTATTGCTTTCACGCTAATGAATTCTGTAATAATCTGTGTTACTTATATTTTCAAGATAGTTACTTACTTCTAATAAATATAGGTAATAAAATTCTAATAAACTTACTCTTGTTGTGTTAATAATTGTCAGGGCAAGGTTTTGTATGAAAGATTTTTTTTTGGATCTACGGGAAAAGTCAGAAATTCGGATGGTATTTTTATATAAAATTGACAAGGCAAGGACTGACGTAAAAAATCTTTTTTTGAGAATTAATTTAATTTGAAACTTGTTTAAAACTAAGTTAATGCAAGCAAAAGCTAAATCTGCTCAAAGGCATAAAAGCAAAATACAAAAACTTAAGTATTAACTTATCAATATGAAATATTTTTTTGAATTTGGATATTAATTATACTTTTTTAAGATTATTGTTTTGCTAATTGTTGACATTTGGTGTTGAACACCGTCTTTTTGTATGTCTGTATGAAGTGATTTTATAGTAGTTTTTTTTATATAAATTTCACTTTAAGTATAAAATACTTAGCCTTTTTGTGAAACATCGGCTTTATTGTACAGAGATAAGTATGAACTTAGCATAGCTTCTTAACAATACTATGTGCTGGTTTAATCTTTCAGCAAGATTTGGCACTGGATTCTAAAGCCCAATCCACACAAGTCATTATTGCTACATCTAAGCTAAAAGTTGACTCTATTTTAGTTATTAGTTTTTGCCCGCAACTTTATCCGCTTATTAACTATAGTCTATCTATTATCAAAATACGTTCAGTAGTTTGTCTGCGAAATTATATTTGTATTTATAATATTAGTAAAATGGTATCTTTTAGGGATACTCTAATCTTTTAGAGACATGTAATACTCTAAACACCCTTATAATATTGAATCATTTAGGGATTATTATATATTGATGATACAGACCATTTTTAATGATTTTGATATATCAAAATATGTGTGCAAATTAAGTGCGTAAATTTTCGCATTATGTCGTACAAATTTTTTCACACTATAGAAAATAAAACAGGTTTTATTTTACAGACGAAAGAATCCGTAATGTGACATTTAGAACCACGTGGTACAAAATTGCCGACTTTTCAAGGCTATTTAGCTACGCCATGGCCAACCTGATTACGGCGATCAGGATCAATATTTTTGTAGGAACATTTTCCCAATGCCCTCTCTATATATTCTATAATTATATTTAATCCTTTTGTTTTAACAGAACTTTATGGTCACATTAGATATACAGGGTGGAATTTTGTAATGCCACCTGAAGGGAAAGTACTCTTAATACTTTAGATAGAAAATTTTACACAAAGAAAACATTCTTTTATTTTTGAAAAGAAAGAAAACTACATTCAAAGATTTTCGAAAATTCGCTTGCCACACCCGGGAATCGAACCGACTAAAATCTGCAAAAATTACACCCTGTACTATTATTGCATCGATCGTTAGTATCAATTATAAGGATGAAATCTCTCTAACATACTTGATAAATTAAATGAAAGGAAAACCATGAAATCTTAAATTATTATTTTCTATCTACAGTATTTCCCTTCAGGTGGCATTACAAAATTCCACCCTGTATAGAATACGTTTAGAAATATGAAAGCCAATGGTAATGAATTTAAATAATTTATTATATGGGTTGAGTACCGTCTTAACATTCTACTGGTTGAGAATAAAGAGTTCAACCCACCTCAGTGTTCTGATAAGTGTAGATTCATTAAGAGTCGCAACGCGGCTTCGGCTGGGACATGCCATAGACGCAATAAATAAAATGGTGTTTCACAGCCGCTCACTTATAGCCACTTGTTTATGTAAACCGAGTCGTTATTTATACGAGCGGGGCTAATGGAAGACAACAACAGTATTAAGCCGAGCATTGTCTAAGACAATGAGGGGGTGAACTTGTACCCCAGTAATCTTTACAGCGATCTCTAACCTCGACTCTCGTTCAACAACGCGTTCGATGCGGCCACCGACACTGAGGACGTACCACAAAAAACAACAACAAGTCAACAAAAAAATCTAGATATATAAAAATCTCTTGTCACGATGTTTGTGGTCGATATATGTCGCCACAATCGCACTCCTCCGAAACGACTCGGCTTGTTTTTATGATATATATATTTTTTTTGTATATTTGGTAGGTATGAGAATAAGTCGTAAAGTATTTTTCCCCATTTTTTAATCGCGATTTTAGTATTTTTGTATAAACAATATCCAAATAATCTAACCGCCGTTCATTAAATTGACGTGAAGTGTCGCGTCACTTTGACATGTGGTTTGAAAATAAAATTGGACCCGATATATGTCGCCACAATCGGGTTAGACAATTATTTTCGGGTTCGGACAGGAGAACGTCTGCTGGGTAAGCTAGTGTTGTTATAAAAATAAAATAATATCTGTTTTATTTTATTTATTTATGTTTAAAATAAATGAATAATAAATCGCCAAAACTAAACACGCCGAATGTATGGCTGCCAAAATAAGCACCACATACAGGTTTGTGTTATGGGACTGTGACACGGATTTGCTGAGTCAACGCGCTAAGACAAAGCACTTCACCAAGACAAGTACTTCAATTGTGTCCAGAACATAAACCCATTTCCCAATATCAATAGAATTTTATTTTCAATACTATTTCGATTCACATCGCAGGTTTAAATGTTGTATAATATAAGAAAAAAAATATCAAATTATGCAACACGCTATCATGAAATAATTGCTGTTTTCAGTAAATATTTCAGAATAAATCTGCTGATTTTTTTTATTTTATTGTCAGGACAAGTTTTGTATAAAAGAAAATTTTTGGAAAGCCCAAGCGAAAAATCAGAAATTTGGATAGAATTTCTGATTTTTCGGTTGATGTTCTAAGCAGCATTCACTAGGAAATAAAAGTATATTTACTTAATATTCCTGTTCCAAAAAAAATTACTTTATTTCATATAATTGTCATCCATAATAATTGCCGGCAATTTTTATGACAAACTCAAATTGTCATAAAAATCTAAACTTTTTAAACTAAACTTTTTAACTTAAAAATGTTGTATAAGTATTCCACTTGTATGTTGATTAAAAAAATAGAAACAAATAATATAAATTCTCAAATCACTTTTAAAAAAAGGAGTAACAAGTACAATACTAGAAATAGAAATAAGCTTGAATTGCCTACGGTTAGAACACTCTATGGAAAAAGAAATGTATTATATGAGGGAGCACAGATATATAATGGACTACCTGAAAGTATAAAAAACTGTGTTAACATAAGTAGTTTTAAGCATAAATTGAAAGAATATATATCGAGCAATGTTAGCAATAAATGATCTCCGATGGATAAAATAAAAAATGTACATAAATTAGTAATATAAGTTCTCATAGTTTAAGCGAACAATGTGTTCTTTTATGAGAATAAATTCTTTAAACCGAAATTCATAGTTACTTTTAAAAAATGTATCAAGAAATTGTCATATTTCTGCAAAGAAAGTCTTAAGTCGCCAGTTTACGTAGTTATCCAGTAGATATTGTTGTTGGCGTCAGTCGTGACGGTCCGTCGTGACGTTCCCGGCAATTCGCGGTATTACTGTCAGCGTATCAGGGAACGAGCGATGATGCCGGTATAATTGCGGGCGATGGTGACTGATACCGGCACTGTGAAAGTAATGATGTTAAAGAGAAAACGTATGCCTCGTTCACACGAGATCCTCTCTACTATGTAGGGTGTGTGAAAGCGTACAGAGTGAATTGTATTGCTCTATGCAGAATTAAATTGTCTACAAAAACGATTGTGTCGTCCTGCCTCTCGATCTTTACCCCAAGAAAACACTTTTAACAGTACCCAATTTTAAACAGTATTAGGTATACAATCATTACACACTGGACAGCAAATAAACCGGGCCGCCCGCTACGTTGGAACTCAGATTCGATTTTCTCAAAAAGTATAAAACTTACACTATCAAAGTTATACCTACAGAAAGTGAGTTTGATTTGATGTTGATTAAAATGACTATAAATTTGTTCTAAAATACCTAAAATCAACGCTAAGTACGTTAATGATGGCCCGGTTTATTTGCTGTTCAGTATAGTTACATCATTTTTTTTTTACCGTCTGATTTGGTTCTGTTGAGGCGATCGATGCGGGAGAGGTTGTCGACAGTCCACTTAAGGCACTGCATGAGATGGAGTTGTCTGTGCAGCGTTTGTTAAAATTCACATTAAAATACCCATTCGTTCCGTGTTCAGCGGTTCTGTCATGTGTAGTTAGTTTATTCCGTGTATTATTATCAAAAACCCTGAGTGCTTTTGTTTCTTTTCAAAATTCGCTTTCTGATTGGTCGTAATTCGAGCGTTTCATCGTTGATGTTTCGGGTAGGGGGTTCTCACGGCGAGACGGCGCAAGAGCTTAGACTCGACTATTTCCCCGCCGAAACCCAGACAGAAAGGACGTCAATGTAATTATGGCCGAATAGACCTCCTAAACTTTTATTTGAAATCAGACTATATCAATTTAATCAAGCCTTATTCTTAAATTTTATTTTAACAAAAGTACATAAAAACCTCGTTGGAAATTTAAAGGAAGCCTAATATTGCAATGAATCATAAATATACTATAGTTCATAAAATACCACACTTTTACCTACCTAAAATGTTTGTACCTGTGTAATATCCGTCTGAGTTTCATCACCACACAATTTTTACCAATGATATTTTTTTTTTTTTTATTATAGATGGGTTTGCTCTTGACCAGCATCTATCCATGTAGGAAGGATCAGGCCGAAGATGGAGCGAGCTCACCCAGAAGATGCCTATTCACTCGAACCTTGAAAATTGATATATCCATAAAGAAAATCTTTTATAAGATAAGGATATCCATGGATTCCAAATTCAGGCATTCTTTTGCCTCTTCAAGAACTCTACAAACAATAATATATTTTCTAAGAGCAAAAGATTGCCCGAAATCCGAAGTCATCAGATTCTTACTCCGATGAGAAATGGTATACCTACCCTACACTAAGAACACTTCACTCTTCACTTCGTTTTTTTTTCGTTCACTATACTTTAAGATAGAATAAAATAGAAAGAATAATAATTAAACGTGGAAAATGTTAGTTTAATGTGGATTAAGGGACATCATTCAAAATCAGGCCATATTTTTTATCTTACACTTTGGAGAATTCGGTAATAAAAGTCTTTCTTAATTTTGCAGTAATTTCCTTTAAATATTATATTTCAGATTTTGTAAATGGGGATGACATTCGAAAATTAACACATTGAGAGCGAAGCACATACTCGATACGTTTTTCGAGTTCAGTGTGCAGTTTTTTAATACTTTTTCTAAAATCTATAATTTCCTCTTACCTAATGGCACAAGTTTCAACAGTTAAAATGAAAAATAAACTAATGGCCTGATACATACAAAACTGATTAATCCCCTTTAGATTAATGCCTGATTAATGCCTCTAAATTGAAATAATGGTAATGGGAAATAATACAATAATACCTGTTTACGTATTTTCCATAAGAAGCCGTAAAACATTGCCACCAATCAGTTAAGAGCTACGTTTTCTGTTGTTCGCGCGTTTTGTTGAGACGTTGCGAACTACAGATGCTACTGTGTGATGAATTGTGATAGATTGCTAGTGAATTGCCGCGTCCTACCTTAATTAATGCAAAAGCCGATTAACTCGTATTTTTATCTCCTCGCATTTAGAAAAAAAAAATATCTCCTCGCATTTAGAAAATTTGACTCCTCTCAGGGAAAGATGCATATCCATCGGGTTTTTTTTTGCCTAAATTAAATGTGAATAATTCGGTAGCTCAATTATAATCTTTGAGCAAGTTCATTGCAAGAATGTTGAATTTTGACGATTCATGTCAAAATTCAACATTTTGACATGAATCGTTTTGACGACACTAGCTGAGCCCGCAACTTCATACTCGTGGTATTCGGTATAGCGCGTAACTTTTACATCAGCGAAAACCGCATTCAAATCGGTTAAGCCGTTTCTGAAATTAGCGTGCACAATGCAACAACACAGATAAAGAGACATATTATAAAAATTATTTTTTTAACCTCGGTAACATAAATACAAAGTGTACAAAATGTTTTTTTGGAAACATATATTTAATGTACAGACACAGCTCGTTTACGATTTTATTTTATAAGGGTTAGATCATAATATGGCGGCAGTTACTCAACATACCCTTACAGAAGACCGCCGTGAAATAATACCATCTGTATTGTGTTTCGGTGAGTCAGTAAAGGCTCATTTTCACCTTTTAAGATAAAAAAGCACAATTAATGCACGCCTTAACTGCTTAACCGAACATGAAAAAAAGACATAGGAAAAAGTAGAAACTGTTCCCGAGGGATCATCAAAAAATAAAAATAAGAAATTCAAGGCCTGACAAAAATATACGAGCAATAAAGAATGAATAAATATTTATTCATTCTCGGGAAAAGCTAGTAGCCTCTAAGTTAGGTACATAAGTTGTGTTTACCGATGGCTGAAAGTTGACGTACAACAAAGTTTCTATGAGAAAGTGCTTAATACATATAAAGTACGACAGAATAGAATTGTGTAGTGGCAGGGCACATTGCGTTTTTGCAGTCATTTGGGCAGCCCGTCTGGCGGCAGTAACCACCCCCTTACAGAAGACCACCGTGAAATGACAGCACTTGTGAGTCGTGTTTCGGTGAGTGAGTAAGGGATGCCAGAGCCCATTTCCCTATCCACTCCTAATCTCTCATCCTTAATCCTACTGTAGTCGGCAGCGCACTTGCAGCAGCTTTGGCGTTGCTTGTGTTATAGGTGACGGTAGCCACCTACCATCAAGTGGACCGTCAGCCTGTCTGCCGATCTTAACATAAAAAAAAATGTGTTTCGTTGAAGCGTTCAAACTTCGCGCGGGTCCTAATTAAAAATGTATTGTTTGAGACGCGCTTTATTATGCCAAGTCGACGATTACCATACTAAAGTAAGATGTCAAACTTGTAACTCCAAAATTCATACACACAATTTGCATGATAATACTCTTGTAGTAACTCGCGTACGTACATACACAGGCAAACGTCTTCAACTTTAACAAATTGTACAAACAACCTAAGGCCCGGCTGTCACTGGAAGCGGCGTGCGAGGTTACAACAACGGTTCAGAAACAACATGTCTTCTGAGAAGTACTTAAAAGTGTGTATTTGTGTATTATTACCTGAAGGTTTAATTAAAAATTTGTCGATATACATGACATCTCATCACGAGGTGAAGTTGTAACCAGTTAAACAACAGATTATCCTACTAATATTATAAAAGCAAATGTTTGTATGTTTGTGTGTTTGTTATTCAATCGCGCCAAAACGGCTGAACGGATTGGGATGAAATTTGGCACGCATATATTTTATTATCAGGATTAACGTGTAGGATACAATTTTTATCCTGGAAAAATGTTAGTTTCCCGAGGGATCGTCTAATAGAATATATAAAAACATCCGCGCCAGCACCGTCGTCACAGCGATAAAGATAAAGATAAGATACCCATTCTCTTTATTCCTTAATATTCTTTCCATTTGTCGATTATTCTAATCAAATATGGCCTTGCCTAACTTCACGTGGGCCGTCAGCCTGCCTGCCAATTTTTACATAAAAAGAAGGACCTGTGATGTGTTCGTTGCGTTGCGAGTGCGACGTTATTCGTTCAAAAGTTGGTCGTATTAATACCCTCAGTTGGAAGTTCGTAATTTAGTTCCTGAAGGTGGTGATTACTGAAGTAGTAATTACTACTAGTAGTAGTCGTAATTAATTCAAGTAGCTTATCAAATCAATCCTACTTAGGTATGTTGGATAATAAATGAGGATGTTTCTGAGAATTAATGAGTATGGGGATGTTTGCTACTCTGATTTAATTAAGTATATTGAACTTATCTAAGAACAAGATGAATTAATTAAAATAATAATGACTTTGAATTTGTCGCTTCCACTGGAACTGAATCTCAATTTGTACTAGAGGGCGTTTGTGCGCCCTACGCCGCCATATTTGTACGCCATATTTGGACGCCATGTTTGACACGTCGCGCTTTAATTAGATAATTGCATGAAACCGGTGCCGTTTGCGCATCAACTCTGCATGTTTACACGTCCCGATTGGAAGTGCCGATTTAAATGATAGGGTTGTCACTCACATGAATTTGTTTTAGATTTTTATTTGTATTAAACACTTCACATGGCTAGTATATATAATTGCAAATTAGTAATTTAAAATCAATTTTATTTATTAATAAGGTTAATCCTATTAGTGAGCTACCTATAATTAAAGGTCCTTTAATAAATATCAAATACTTCATTCACTGTGTTAGGATAAACATTTATATTCTAATGTTTTTTAAAAATAAAAACGGGTATGAACAAGAGGCTAAAAGTAAATAATAGAAAAATTAGGTACCCTTTAAAATCTGTTCATCGATTTATTTAAGTAACAATTTCATTCAATTAATTTTTCCATTAATCAAAATAATAAGGGTGTGGTTTTGAACCCCCGCAAACACTACAGGGGGCGAAAAAATCTGAGGAAGTGGAAGTAGGGCAGTATAATTGGATACAAATTGACAAACAGCACGTTACTTCGAAGCTCTTTGAATTATTTATTTTGTATTTTTTTTATCGAATCAGTTGACATAACAATTTGATTTTCAAACGAAAATACTTTCGTACGTTTTTGAAAATCCGAAAAAATATTTTTTATTTCTACATTAGTCATAATATCGGTGGTCATCCCGTTTATGATGATAATTCGGACTTGTGCTTTGAAGCAATCAGAATATTTGGTAATCTTAATGCGAGTTGGTTTGGCCTAGGAAACTAGTTTTTCCTAGGCCAAACCAGTTCATCCTTTGTGCGATAGGATAAACTGGTACTGCTGGAGAAAGGCCTATTTAATAATATTTATAATATTTAATAATGAATGAATATCTAATAATAAGAGCATTTAATAGTGGTTATTAAACTTGCAATCAAACCGAGAAGTAAAAATTAACACATTGACACTTTAAGAATTGACAACCCTATGCCGCGTTGTATTCTGAACATTTCTATCGAATAAACTCTAAAATTTAATCGATATTTAATTCGGTGTTTACAGTTTAGTTTAGTTTAGTTTAGTTTACACGATAGCCGATTCTAATTGACGTTCGAAAATATTGTGCACAAGGGTTGCCCGTCACGAATAACCCGGTACACTCGTGTTGGTAATTGGTACCTACTAATTAAGTGACTGCCCTTTTAAATATTCAATATATTTATTTATGTAAACTGAATTCAATAGCATTAAGCGATTACTATACTTTTCATTATGTTTGTTTCAGGTAAGCTTGTTCATTTGGGAAATTGAGATATACATACTATGCGACTATGGTAAGTTAAACTATGGCTCTGATTTATTAACTCTTGCTAAACGTCTACAAGCAAGTATGTAGTAAAAAACAGAACATTTTATATTTGTTTTCACTTTAATCTCATTTTAATTACAAATTAAATTTAATTAGATTTCATAAAAAAATGTATTAGTTCCGTTTTCTTCTTTATACATATAATAAACCCGTAAGCGAGCCGTGTCTGTTTTTTTAAATTTTATTTTCAAAAAAACAATTTGTACACGCTGTTACTTATGTTACCGAGGTAAAAAATAGTTTTTAGAATTTTTGTCTGTTTTTGCACGCTAATCTCTGAAACTGCTTAACCGATTCGAATGCGGTTTTCTCTATTGTAGAAAGCTTCCCGTAACATTTAGTGTTTGTTTCATTACAATCGGTTTACAAACAAAAAAGTTACGCTCTCCCGAATACTACGCGTATACGAAGTTGCGGGCTCAGCTAGTGTCTTAATATACTTCGCACGGGTGCGTTTTTTTTTTTTTTTTTTTTTCAAATTATATAGGTATAAAAACCGTTTTCGTTTAACGGGTAACTTTAATTTTTCCATTAATAAAAACACCATCAAAATCCGTTGCGTTGTTTAGGAGGAGTTAGAGAACACATACAGACAGACAGACGCGGGTAGTGACTTCAATTTATACTATGTATTGATAAATAGACATATTAGTCTAATTAAATTAAAAACGTGTATTTTTTAAAATTTTATAATTTAAATTAAATTTAATATTTAGTTAGTGCATTTTTTTTTTGTTTGATACGTCAAAAATAAGATCTAGTTATTACTTTTCTAAGGTAGGCATCGTATATAAATTTTTTTTTCTATAATCTCAGTGGTAACATTATAAATTATTCACAGTCATCCATATAATTAGCGATTCAGATATACAATACTGGTTGATGATTGATAAAGCGTAGAATTCCTCATTCCTTACTTGGATCATCACCTGTCAGGTCACTGCTAGACTGTCTATTTTATTTCTAAGAAGCACAGCAGCCTAGCCACCGCGGCGAGTAATCAAAGTTTGTGTATTTATAGATAATGACCTGCCATATATTCTAGGATACTAAATGCAGCCCCCTTTTAAAAGTAGGTATGAAAGCGGAAGTGGTTCGTCGGTTAGGTGAAATTTATAACTCCTGCGAGGGTTCAAATCGGGGGTGTAAATTGGTTAATGCAAGGGGTCGAATGTTATAAAGGAGTTTGTGCACTCTCCGACACTAGACTTGTTGTTATTTACATATTTTTTCATTGTGGAGGCAATGCTCGTTAGGAAATAGAGATGCAACCGTATGCATAGTTTTTTTTTTTTTTTCACACCTCAAAATAAAAATAAAAACTGTTAAATCCTCAGATTAATCACAACTAGATGGAATCAATCTGACGTCACGAACTGTTAAACAAGGACTGTTGTTACAATAACGCCTTTGAAAAAAAGGGATGCAAATATAATTTTTTGTCCTTATCGTCGTGGCCGGTTTTCTGGCCTCACAAATGTCAAATTGTGACAGTTGTATGGCCAACAACTTTAAATGTTGCAATATGTATAATCGAAGAATGCAAATTAAAAGAGCTGTCACTTCTTTTGGACTGTAAAACCAAGAGGATTAGTCTTTTAACAATGCTGGAGCAATTTTATCTTTTAAAAACGTCATTCAGAAAGCTATTATATTATTTATTTTTATTGTATTCTCTAATTATTACTAATGTAGAATTTACAAGAACAAGTTAAAAATTCCTCAAAAGTGTGACACTTATTTTTCTGGCAACATTAATCTTAGCGCGAGAGGGACTGACGCGGCCACGCGAGGTGCTAATCTAGTTGTCATTAATCTGTGGTTAAATCACATTACTAACATTTCAGAACACACAACACACGTCCCATCTGTTCTGTATTAAGCATTTAAGTCTACTTTGTCATACATTTGATTTGAATCAAAGTTTACACTACGATTTTGAGTGTAGAAGATCGAAATTTCCAATTACTAAAATTTTAACTAAAAAATATCCAATTAGGTGTGTCCCGTACTCGCATATTGATACTCGCCAAATCACTGATGAAAAGTTATGGGGTATATATACATATATATATATCCTGGTATTGCCTTGGCCTGCACAATCGCCAGACTTCAACCCCATCGAGCATGCATGGGACATGCTCCAGAGACGTGTTTTAAAGGACTTGGATGGAGTGACAACAACCCAACAACTGATGGACTTACTAAAATTTCATTGGGAACAATTGCCGCAGGATAACATTAACAGTCTCATCGATTCTATGAGTAATCGGTGCCAGCAAGTTCTCAATAACAGAGGAGGCCACACTTTGTATTAATTTATGCAATTTTAGTTTAGTTGATTAGGCACCTTACTTTGTACTACGTACATACAGTACTTACTCGTAATTATTGTTAATTAAGATTATTAAAAAAAAAGTAAAAAAACAATTGAGCTTTAATATCAAAAAAGCATTAAAAATTTATATAAATAAGAAAACACTAAGGATTTAATGCGAAAACACATTGTATAATTGAAATTTGTATGTGTTGCTTAGACTTTTTTGATGTGTTTATACGTTAAGGTCGGCAGACAGGCTGTTATTTCACGGTGGTCTTCTGTAAGGGGGTGGTTACTGCCGCCAGACGGGCTGCCCAAATGACTGCGAAACGCAGTGTGCACTGCCACTACTTTCCAAATCCAGACCACAGCCAAATTTGAAAAGTTGATATTTCAAAGTTGACCCTGCCGGGAATCGAACCCGGGAACCCTAGAACAGAGCGTTAAGGCAAGCACCCTAACCACTCATCCAACGAAATTAAAACGACGGATGAAACCGTGGAGCATAGCTAGTCTTGTAATAAATATGTAATGATGCACAGAAAATAAACACTGTTTAAACTAAACTAAGATTTTACATTTTTTGTCTTTTAATGTAAATAGTCCCTAATAAGTCTCTAATAGGTTTCTACTCCGTGTTGTTAAATTTTATGCGTGACGATGGCGATCCAACATGCGCTAGCCGGCCAGATTATTGGTGTTCGTATCGTTTTATATTCCCTTATGCGTTATAAAAACACAATTTAACCTTAAGTGTATTTATTTATGCAATTGTAGCTTATTGCTGTGTTGGGGTGCGGGCAACGCGTGTAATTATATTTCATGGGTAATTATGATAAGTTTGTTAACCTGACACGTGTACAGATTTTAAGGCGACATAAGCTTTAATTTTTTTTTTTTTTTTTATTATAGATGGGTTTGCTCTTGACCAGCATCTATCCATGTAGGAAGGATGAGGCCGAAGATGGAGCGAGCTCACCCAGAAGATGCCTATTCACTCGAACCTTGAAAAGATTTGGGTTATATGAGCTCGGAAATACTCGACTTACTCGACGTAGTGCGTATAGATTGTTGATATAGCTCGGGTCAATGTCATGTTCTAGACGGGGCATACTTAGATTTGATTGGACGATCAATCTTCGAATCTGAAGCCAGTCCGCAGAGGCGATCGTGGTAGACATACCTCTCTCACTCAGAACAGAGGCCTGTGGCCGGCAATGGGTAGTTATTTGGCTTATACAGATAGAGATGGACTTCTAATTTTAAACTTAATTATTCCAGGGTCCTGGGAAGCCTTTCTGCCGCGAATGGAATATATCCTCTCCTTGTCCCATCACGACATATTTGCTTTTATGTTTTGTCTGATTTATTTATGATTTCTATTGGGAATCGAGTAATTTAAAATATTCAATTATAACAGAAATATAAAACCAGAAATGAAATTAAACAACAAAAAAGTGATCTCAATAAACCAAAATACAAATTGCGACGATTTTATTACTAATTAAATAAAAATAATCGCCATTTTTATTTTACTTGGAAAGTATTGGTTTTTTTTTAATTATTTTATTTTTTAAATATTTTACTCTGTTTCATTAACATTGTCCTTTATTTATGCGGGAATTGTTGTATTTTCTTATTTGTTTGTCCTGCTTTTTCCCAACTGAAATAAATAGTTTTTAATTCGCCTCCTGGTATGCAAATGGAACGTGTAGACGAATTGATTAACAACTTCAAATGCTGTCAATGTTAATACGAGGATAACACTGAAGGTTTTTAGAAACTCGAAAACTAAGTAATGTAGGAAGCTGTTTGTATTCTTATTGATTTTGGAAGTAGTCTCCATTCCTTTTTTAAGCACCGTCGCATGCGACGGAACCACTGACTGAAGCAGTGGGCCCACTCTTCTTTAGGGATCTCTTTCAAGGCGTTTTCGAACGCTTTCTCTGCATCTTGAGGGCTCATAAAGCGAAAAATTGTAACTTTATTTTTGGTAATTAATCTTTAGAGATTGTAAATATCATATCATATCTTCTTTCTTCTAAATTGGGAGCTAGCTAGTGGGCAATTATGTTTAAGAATTGTAATAACGTGTAATAAATGCTGATAGTGAGTTTATTATGCTAATTAATCTCCCGAGAGTCCGTAAGAACGACACAACTATGCAATTTTCCACCATTAGCAAACGGAGCGTCTTGTGAGGATAAGTTAAAAATTACTCACAGCAACCGGTACGAATTCTCAATTAATGACGGCGCTCTTACTCGCAAACTTCTTGGAACTCATTCCGCTAGGATGTCGGTTCGATTTCGGGAAAGTGGAAATTGTCTCTTGTATTTGTATGTAAATTATTTAGCCGTGAGGAGGAAATGCTTACTGTCTGTAGAGTGTACAATTGTACATCACAAGTTAGATCCGCAATTAGCTAATATTCAAGTTAATCGTTATTGTTCATATCTTCAATTAATTATCGTTTTAATTTTATATTTAATTAACAAGTTAATCAATCATAAATTGAAAATTAATTGTTTCTATACGTTATACTTAGCTGCTTTTGATGTAATTTGGTGTAAAAATAGTTTGAAACCTGTAATTTTAAATGGACTACAAAAACTAATATTTCTTTAACAATTTTTACAGCATAAATAATTTATCCCTCAAAACATCTGCAGAGTATACAATGCCCTTTATTTCCTCAAATTGAGGAAAACAATGGGGCGCAATATATGTATCTAATGCTTAGGCTGATACACAGATACATCAACACAGGCCTACCCTCTCAACAAGAGCGTATGAACTATATGGTCCATCACGCTGGCTCAGTGCGGGTTAGTGGACTTCACGTGCGCCTTAAAATTTCTTTTTTGACGTGTGCAGGTTTCCTCACACCATTTGACAGCAATCCGTAAAATACACTTTAGTTTTTGGAAACAAAAAAACCATTGGTACATGGCATGACCGGTAATCGAACTCGTACCTCTCGATATTATAGGCCGCATAAAGCCCACTGCGCCACCGCCGACGCTCTTAGATACAATAAACAATGATAGATAAATAAATAAATAATAAATCGCCAAAACTAAGCATACCCAAAATTTCCCCCAAACTAATCACTTATACATGGTTTGTGATATGAACGAGCCATACAACGGATAAGGGGCGAAACCCTGCACACACATATCAAAGTCAACCTTAAAATTTAATTTCCAAAGTTGGCTCTGTCAGGAATCGAAACCGGGACCCCTGAGTCTTTTCAATGTACAATTTTCAAATTGTACTTGCTCCAATTTCTATTAAAGTTATTTGCAAGAATTTAAATTCATGTTAATAATTATGTCTGCTATACATTCTCATCCTTGGACATATTGTGTTTGCTGAATCCCGACCTGTGTCTTCACCTGTGTTTGCTATCCTTCGACCTCTCTTATCTATGCACACAATATAATTTAGGTTGCAGTAGATAAACTCGGCATTGAACAACCAATTATCGAATCTGTATAATATGTGTGATACTAGCAATATGGACAGTATTTTGTAAGCATTAAGAGTGCTTATAATTGATTATATACATATAAATAATGTTAATAATAGGTCAATAATTATTTATCTAATACAACAATAAAATTCAGTTATAATCTTCCAGTTGTCGTAGCGTGATTTTATATAGCCTATAGCCTTCCTCGATAAATGGACTATTCAAAACAAAAATAATTTTTCAATTCGAACCAGTAGTTCCTGAGATTAGCGCGTTCAAACATACTCTTCAGATTTATAATATTAGTATAGATTAATACACTAGCTGAGACCGTAACTTCGTACGCGTAGTATTGGGTATAGCGCGTATTTTTTTTGTTTATATACCGATTGGAATGAAACAAACACTGAATGTTAAGGGTAGCTTGCTACAATACATCAATGAAAACCGATTCAAATCGGTTAAGCCTTTTTTGAGATTAACGTGCACAAACTCACAGACAAACAGACAAAAATTCTAAAAACTATTGTTTTGACCTCGGTAACATAAGTACAAAGTGTACAAATTGTATTTTTTTTGAAAAAAAATTTTAATGTACATACAGGCACGGCTCGATTACTATTTTTTTTATATCTGACACGTAAACAGGTATATGAAAGCATTACATATGAGTATTATGTATTTTTATATAATGGAAAATTATTTATTCTGTCAAATTTCAAGGTGAGCGAAGTAACAAGACTGTCCCAAATTCCAACATAAATTGAAATATTTTGCAGTGAAGTATGTATAACTCCTATAAGTTTTTTTTTTTATGTTAACGTCGGCAGACACGCTGACGGTCCACTTGATGGTAGGTGGCTACCGTCGCCTATAACACAAGCAACGCCTAAGCTGCTGCAAGTGCGCTGCCGACTGCAGTAGGATTAAGGATAAGGGATTAGGAGTGGATAGGGAAATGGGCTCTGGCATCCCTTACTCACTCACCGAAACACAACAGCACGTATATGCTGTTATTTCACGGTGGTCTTCTGTAAGGGGGTGGTTACTGCCGCCAGACGGGCTGCCCAAATGACTGCGAAACGCAGTGTGCCCTGCCACTACTTTCCAAATCCAGACCAGAGCCAAATTTTGTAAAGATAAATAAGATAAGAATTTGAAAGTTACCAGATAAGAAGTATTGATTTACAAAGCTCGTGTGAACATTAGCGGTACACCAACTTCGATCTCGAGTAATAACACTGTTAATTACGTACATTGTGGTCTCAACGTCAATTCAATACGAAAGCCAATTTCTTTTACGTTACAAGTTGGCTCATTTTGTTTCTTCGGGGAAGAATTGAAAGTTAGGTTGGATATGAGAATTTCTATTGACTCGCATGGCTCTGACAGCCCGGGGGCTATTATTGCGTCCCGGGATTATTGAATGAAATAAATGTAGGGATGTCTCAGTCTCCGCCTGGAGTTATTGTGCCAAATATCGATGTTAAAGATTTGCTTTATTAAAAAGGAATCCGGAACAAATAAACCACTCGATGGGTCCAGATTAAAATGCTCTCCTTGAGATCCTCGCTTGTAACACCAAAGGATATTTTTATGAGAAGTAAAAAAATGGCTGGTCTTGTGACCTACTTTCTTCTAAGGTCATGCTGTATTTTACTCAAAATAAGCTACTTTGTACTTACTACAACTTACATTTAGATGTAACGCCCTGTGAAGGGTTTCTGATTTTATTTCTTCTATTGAAAATGTACCTAGATACTAAGTTCTTCGCTCTAATCCTTTATTAGCCATTATATCCAAATATCTATTAATATTATATCTAGCTGTGCCCGCAACTTCGTACGCGTGGTATTAGGTATAACGCGTAACTTTTTTATTTGTAAATCGATTGGAACAAACAAACACCGAATGTTACGAGAAGCTTGCTACAATACATCACTGAAAACCGCATTCAAATCGGTTAAGCCGTTTCTGAGATTAACATGCACAAACGCACAGATAAACAGAAAAAAAATCTAAAAACTATTTTTTGACCTCGGTAACATAAGTACAATGTGTAAAAATTGTTTTTTTTTTTTGAAAAATATTTAATGTTACACGGATGGTTTACAATTTTATTATAGGTATATATAGAAGATAACGACAAACAAGGATCAAATTATGTTAGTAACATGTTGATTTGCTAATACATGAACCATAAAACAGTGGTTCAGGTACTGAAAGTCAAGCATAACAGCAAATGCTATATTAGAATTCTAATCACTCCTGTTTTTTGATTGATGATTGAATTGTTTTTTTTTTTTTCGAGTCCCCCATCGAGTCTCCCGTGGACCCCTGGGGGTTCTCCTGGACCACTTTGCGAACTAAGGATCTATAATATGCGAGTCTACATAGTTCAGAAGAATTTGAATTTAAAAAATTTATTTCACAGAAATGTATAAACATAGCTCACTTAGTAACCGTCTCGACGGGCCATCTCTAGTTATACACAACTCCTTATCACAATTTTAACGAAGGCATCGGGTGCGTTCGACAGCCACGAGAGGGGTCAAGGGGGGTCGCCGGAAGATCTCTGGGGAGGAGGGGGTGGCTGCGTCCTGTGTCCGACACACGGGCCCGTCTCATTCGTCTCGTTAGACGGACTCCGAGGGAAACTTTTTAAATTCCACTAACCGGAGTTATTTTTAAACTACCCGCGGGACTTAGGAAAAAAAGGCGATCGGAGCAACGAAATTAGAAGTCGACGAAGTAATTTCGAAGAAAAGGCATCGGATTTTTATGCAATCGTGGGTCGAAATTCAAAAGTTTCCCTGATAACAATAAGAGGCCACGAGAAAAAGTTCTCGAATGAATCAGTTAGATAAGAGCTCCGAATAAAAAAGGCACTTCATTCACCGAATTTATCTCAGGGTGAAACTTTTAACGCAAAGGGCTGTAAAGTTAGACGAAAACAAGAGCAATACAAACTTGGCCACTGAATAAAAATAACGAAATCAGCAAGCCTAATTCATTTCAAAGTGAATCTACTCGTTTTCATTTTACGATCCGATTCGGATCGGATCGGATCGTAAAATCTCTTTGTGTATAAAATTCCATGCGTGTATGTTTGTTCCATATGAAACCGCTAAAAGGATTCCCTTGAAATTTTCAGGCAAACATTAAATTAGTCTAGCGGGTGATCCTGTGAAGTTTAGTAGCGATAAATAGTACAATAAATAGATTTTTTTAAAATTATGTGTCATGTTTTCCCTACAAATTAATACAAACTTATTATTTTTTTTCTATTTAAAAATAAAAATGATATATTTACCTATAAGCAACAAGTTCTGTTTATTTATGTTATATATTTTATCCACGCTAATATTATAAATGTGAAATCAACTCTGTCTGTCTGTTACATTTTCACGCCTAAACCGCTGAACCAATCATCATTAAATTTTGCATACACGTTGTCAGGGATGCAGGAAAGGACATAGGGTACCTTTCATCCAGAAAAAAGTGCTGTTCTTTAGGCATCATCTAACGCCTTTATGGCAACGCTATAACTGCAATAAAGATGTTAGGCGTTACGTTGCTCGTGTATTTAATCGGGCGTTATTTTTTTATTTTTCAAGGCGTGCGAAGCCGCGGGCACTGTCTAGTATTATAACCGATAACACTTTCGTTTATTTATACAGTTTATATGGGACAGTATTATCCTAACTACTAAACTGATTTTGATGCGGCTTTTTTTCGGAAATTACACATTCCAATAAAGATTATGCGAGAGCAATGAGTTTCGTAATGAAATCGTTCCGTTCAAAATGTTTTAAAAAAATTCTTTGAAAATGGATATTATAAAATTTGTATTGAAACCAGACCAGTATATATAAAATCGACACATTTTCGGTAATGTGTTCGCAGTCGCCAAGTGTAAATCCCAGAGGGCGCAAGATAATACAGAGCGAAATAAAATTAAAGAAAAAAAAAACAAGAAGAGAAAGTTTCCAGCAACAATGGACGCACTCCGCGACAAAACACATTGCCTGGATTAAAGGACTCGAAGAAACTTTTCTTGTTCGCTAAAGGGAGAGATGAGACGCCATCATAGACAGAAAAACCGTTTTTATTCATTGTGTTCGTTGTGTAACTTGAATGTCCACATATATGTATTATTATACAGACCTTATTCAAACATTAAACACTGACTATTAGATCCGACAATTTGTATTTTATTTTAGAGCCCATTTCCTTATACCCCTCCTAATCCCTTATCCAATGCTACTGTAGTCGGCAGCGCACTTGCAGCAGCTGTGGCGTTGCTTTGCTTGAGTACCTAAAAGGCTATAAATAAATAAAATAGTATTTTTTATGGGAATAAATATGCATGAAGATTAATTTAAAACACTTTCTGAAAATTTGTCCGCTCCCCTATTCATACGATATTTTATTCTTTGTAAAGAAAAGAAATAAATGGTTATTAGCATATAAACACATGTTATTTTACTGTAAAATGCTTTAGTCATAATAACCTTTCTGTCAAAGTTTTAACATCTGGCAATTCCTTTGTAGTATTGGGTAGTTTATGGTAAGCTTTATCGTTATAATTAAAACATTTCCATTATACTATTCTTGTCTACGTTTTCATCTAAACTAATTTATTTTAATTATAGCTTTTTTGGGGGTGCATGGGAAAATCGTAGTACACGAAAAAATATTACTAGTTTTTTTTTTTAAAGCTATCTAGTTTAAGAAAAAATATATTATGCGTAGTTTTAAAAAAAATATCAGTATAATATTATTAGATATTTTTAATGAAATGCTCGGTTCTTCGAAACATTTTACGTTAGGTAATGTCTAGACAGTCATCACGATACAGTTTTTATAGAATATTTCAAGACTGTATCCATTACTTATACATAGTTTTATTCATGAATTAGTAAATTCAATTTAGATTCAGCTCTTAAATACGACAGTTTGAACGGAATAGAGAAAATTCAGCGACAAACGAAAATTAGAGGTGCACAGAATACACACTGAAAACATATGCCAACAGCAATTGGGAGTGTTTCTTTGTTCTGTTGCTATTCTATTAGTTCTAACTATTCGAGTTTTCGATTTCGTGCTCTGTACAAGCGAAATTTCTCGGTTTAGTAATATTAACGAAGAGCTAAATTACCTACATTCTTGGATGGGATGAAACGCCTTTCTTTGATTTATAAAATATATTAACTTTTTCCTACGACTTCGTAGGCGCTACTTTTTTTTTGGAGTTAACATTTACTCACAATACGTGCTCACATATTTATGCCAGTCTGCTGCAAGTGCGCTGCAGACTACATTAGGGTTAAGGATAAGGGATTGGATAGGAAAATGGCTATGCAAAATTTCATGATGATCGGTTGAGTAGTTAAAGCTTGAAAGGGTAACAAACAAATAAACAAACTCACAACGCTTTTATATTAGTTAGGTTTGCAAGTGTTTGTTTAGTAGTGGCAGGACATGCTAAGTTCCGCAATTAAAAATCGGGCATCACCTTTGGCCAGTTTCGATGCGTGAATAACTGAAGCCAAGTTCCATCCTGCTGTATCCTTTTTATTCCTTATCCTTTGCCCTGTGAAAGTCGCCAATGCAAATGAATTCCCTCCTGATGTTTCTTCTGTTTGTGGAGCCACATACCATCAAGCGGACCATCAGCCCGCCTGCCAACTTTTACATTTAAAAAAAAACATGCAGGTTTCCTCACCTTAGAGCGACGGCCGATCACTTTTAATCTACACTTATCTTTATCTTTTTTCCACTCAATTGATTCTTACTAATCATGCAATACATTGGGAAGTTAACACTATAACCAATAAAACTCTTCTCCAAAGTTTATCGTAAATTAAATTTATCTTCAGCTCAAAAGCATCCGCTTGTGGTCATAGGCCTTTTTAGAGTGCGACTACATTTTTTTTTTTTTTTATGAAATCGAGGTAGCGCTTGACCACTATCTCACCTGATGTGAGGTGCAGATGTGGCCGAAGGTGGACCACGCTTACCTAGTAAATGCCCATTTACCCTAGTTCTCTGCCCTCCACAACCATCCAATGCCAGCCGCTCTCTTTGAAGTCATCGGTCCAGTAAGCAGATGTTCTGCTTAAGACTCATCTACTCCAACATCCATTTCAACTGACTGACTATTTATGATATGTTCACCAACTTTTCAAATTTGACTCTGGTCTGGATTTGGAAAGTAGTGGCAGGGCACACTGCGTTTTCTTAGTCATTTGGCAGCCCGTCTGACGGCAGTAACCATCCTACAGAAGACCACAGTGAAATAACAGCACGTGTGCTGTTGTCTTTCGTTGAGTGAGTAAAGGATGCCAGAGCCCATTTCCCTATCTACTCCTAATCCCTTATCCTTAATCCTACTGTAGTCGGCAGCGCACTTGCAGCAGCTTTGGCGTTGCTTGTGTTATAGGCGACGGTAGCCACCTACCATCAAGTGGACCGTCAGCCTGTCTGCCGACCTTAACATAAAAAAAAATCTGCAACTTGTTACCTATTTTAATATTATTGCCTTTTCAGATAGCAATTATTTTTAATGTAACAAACTGATCTGCGTGTTTTGCTTCATAGCTCTCTCCATAGCTGGCTAAGTTTTTGCAGTTTATTTATACACCACATTCTAATTAATATAGTAATCAGAAATATATACTTAGATTTACCTCATGCCAATAAAGAAGGATGTTTTAAAACTCTCCCAACGTTACGCACGACACATTCCTGAAGCGCTCCCTTTCCATTTGTCTTATTCCTTTTGAAGTTCCCTGATTCGGTTGTTTGCACTGCAACTTTTCTGACGTAAAAGTATTCTCTATTAAAAGAGGACAACGGATCAAATTGTTTTCTGTAAACAATTCTTTTTACTCTCCTTTATTGGTTTTATCGGAAACGTGTGTCGAATAGTTGAAGCATTTTTTAGAGTAGTCAGTTACTTTGTTTTCTTTCTGAAGCAATTTGTCGGACTTTATTTTGTTACATACCTATGTATATTGTTGAACAGTTAGAAATGATGGGTAGCCATTTCTCTTTTCATTTTTAAATAAGAAATACTAAAGTGCAAAGAATTTTAATCTTATCAAATCTATACCCAGTACAGACCTTGTATAAATAAGGATCTTATTGGATACTTTTCAGTACTTACTAAAAGTATAAGTATGGTCATAAAGAGGGTTTCTTGTCTGGCGGCAGTAAAGACTCTCATACTGAAGACCACAGTGAAATAACAGCATTTGTGCTGTTGTGTTCCAATAATTGAGTAAGATAACAGAGCCCATTCACTTATTCTTTCCTTATTCCTCATTATTTAAGGTCTTCACCTCCTGAGTACAAAGACAGATTAAATGGACCTGCAGCCTGCCTGCCGGCCTTCATATAAAAAGTACTCAGTACAGTTTTTGGTAGACAAAATTCCTACAAAAAAAATATAAATTTTGATTATTCTGTAATATAATTGAGTAAGTAAGGATATTCTGTAATATAATTTTTATACCAATTTAACAAAGTTGATGACATTGACGGCCCGTTGGATGAGTGGGACGGCCCGTTGGATGAGTGGCAAGGATGCTTGCCTAACGTCTCAGGGGCCCCGGGTTCGATTCGATCGATCGAAATTTTAATGTAATTTTCAAAAAATGACTGGTCTGGATTTGAAAAGTAGTGGTAGGGCACACTGCGTTTCGCAGTCATTTGGGCAGCCCGCCTGGCGGCAGTGACCACCCCCCCCTTACAGAAGACCACCGTGAAATAACAGCATATACGTGCTGTTGAGTTTCGGCACCGGTTTCGGTGAGTGAGTAAGGGATGCCAGAGCCCATTTCCCCCCTCCTAATTCCTTATCCAATCCTAATCCTACTGTAGTCGGCAGCGCACTTGCAGCAGCTGTGGCGTTGCTACTTGCTTGTGTTATAGGCGACGACGGTAGCCACCTACCATCAAATGGACCGTCAGCCTGTCTGTCGACATAACATTAAAAAAAATTGAATTATCAGTCAGATTTAAAAAAAAAATATTTTTACGTTTCATAGCCTAATTCTTGAGAAAAACTTTTAGGCTATAAAACATCACGATTATGGCCCATAGAAGCCGAGCAAAAGATAAAGTCAGAGAGATCGTTATAATAAAGCGTGCGGGCGATGTTAATTAAAATTTGTCAGTTTAACCCTTTGTATGCCGGAACGTGGATCCACGTTATTAATAAATCATGGTAGAACCCCCATGACTCCTTCTGGGAGAACAATTAGGTCAGTCAGAGTCAGTAGTTAAATCGGTAAAAACAGTTGAAATTTGTACAACCTGTATCATGGCAAATGGCACTTGAAATGATAAATTTAAACGCTGGCAGAGAAGGGTAATTCGGCTTCCGGCATACAAGTGGTTAAATTACACGACAGGTGAAACCGCGGGTCGCAGCTAGTAATTAGCTAATAGAAAGCAAATAATAACTCGAATTGATTTTTATTAATGTTCTTACAGATGGATAATTAATCATTGCTTTTTAATTAAAAATTTTGTTCGTTTCAAGCAACAGGAACTTTTCCTGTATCTACCCATTGCTCTTAAACCGAATATTCTTCAAACGCGACTCTTACCGAAGAACGTGTTTTATAAATAACCACCACTGAAAGCATTTCTTCATTTGTATCGCTTAAAACGAAGTGCTCACATTTTCTCACATATTTACCTACTTTTTCTTACTTAATTCACAGTTCAAGTTTTGTGCCAATTTATCAACGTCTTATTTTCGCATTACATCATTGATTTATTTTCATTTGCAACATAAAAATGTGTTTTATAAGTTCATTTCATTTTATAATTTACACGCCCTTACAATTTCAATGTCATGTGGTTATTTAAAAGTTTTACTAATTTATTAACTGATCGCGTGGTTGCTCGTGACTAAACGTGTTTTCATAAATTATTGCCGCCCGCGGATTCGCGTGGATGGATTTTTTTTCGCCAATTTTATATATAAACCTTTGTTGTTTATCGTTATTTCGTTAGTGAAAACCGTATCAATATCGGTCGGATAGATTCGAAGAAATCAGCCGAGAAAAAGAAAGAGGCGGACGGTGACAGTATTTTATAATATGAATAGATGTGTTATCCTGTAAGTATTTATAAACTATATTAGATACTCTAAAGTTGCACGAAAATTTGTTTAGTATTTTTTGCGTGAAAGAGAATAAACATTCATTTATAATTATCAAAGGGATTTTTTTTTATTAAAGATGATTTTGCTCTTGGCCAGCATCTATCCGTGTAGAAAAGAAGATGAGGCCTACGATGGAGAGAGCTCACCCAGAAGATGCCTATTCACTCAAACTTTGAAAGGGTTTGGGTTGTATGAGCTCGGAAATACAGACGCCGGCAGGTAATTCCAATCCTTAGCAGTGTGCTTTATAAAAGATGTTTTAAAGCACTTGGTACGGATTAGAGGGATTTCGACAAGGCGAAAATGGTAACCAGCCGTACGTCTGCATGTCCGATAGAAGAAAGGGGAATGCGGTATGATCTCATGCAGCTCTCGAGCACATTCTCCGAAGTACATCTTATAGAATACACACAGACAGGCAATTTTGCGTCTTTGTGCCAGGCTCTGCAGCTTAGTTCTATTAACGTACCGCCGCGCCGTACCAATGAGCTTCCTAGCTCTGCGATCCACAGAGTCGAGTGCGACAAGTTGATACTTTGCTAAGCCATCCCAAAGGCAGCAATACTCCATACTTCTGCCTTGTACAAAGAGAGGAGCTGTCCAGGTATGTGAAGCATTGCTTCACCTTATTTAGGATATCCAGCTTTTTGGCCGCGGTTTGGGCTTTGGGCTCGATAGAAGTGCCGAAGTTGAGATTTGACCACAACCTCGTGCCAAGAAGCTCAAGATCATTGGCCACGGATGCACCTCGAAAATTTGGAGCCAAGTCGAAAAGGCTCCTTTTCGCAGAAAAAAAACACGCTTGCGTTTGGGTGGCGTTAAAACTAACCAGATTCTTGTCTCCCCATTGGATACAAAGATTTAAAGTTAAGTTAATTCGCTCAACCATTGCCTCCCTCTCAGAACAAATTGCGCGACCGACCCCTGCGCTGGACAATATTCGTGATAGGAACTTCTAAATTAACCATTGTAACATTTGTAATTTTCGTTGTGATATCGTAAAAAGAAATGCTTGAACTCATCAATACATTTGGCGTCACTTCTAAATTTTAATAAGCGACATATTTACACAAAGAATTTGGCGTACTCATCGGCCAAGCGATTGCCAACGGTTATAGGTCATGCATAATGATCAGTACCTCCTCTATATTGGCAACAGACACAGTCTTAAGTTCCAAATCCGAGGTCAGTTAAAATCGTTTGCTAATCTGTGTTTCTATTGTATTACTAATTTGCTTATTATAAAAAAAAATTGTCTTTTTAACACAATATTTTCTCTGAATTTGTACAACTCGTTGCAGGCAGACTTCATGTTGAATGCGCTTGGTGTGGTATTTCAGTAGTTCTATGTCCAAAAATAAACAAGAAACAGTCTCTATGTTTACTGTGATTCCTACATTATTTAAAATCATTAACAAATATCACTTTAAATTGGCAGGCGCATGTAACCTAAAAGATGGAATGAAAAATTATAAAACTTACTGTATACTTGTCGGAACATTGTTATAGTGTCTTACAGAGACTAAATAACCAAATAATCACTTCTTCAATGCCTTAAAACAAAAGTTTTCAACCAATCTGTGTTGCCAGTAATGAAATATAGAGCTGAAATGTGGTCTCTAAGTATGGGTCTCGTAAAAAAGCTCAACGTCTCTCAAAGAACTATCGAGACGGCTATGTTCGGGATTACTTTGTGAGATCGAATCAGGAACGAAAGATACCTACATAAGCCGGTGGATTAGTAAGATGAAGAGGCAATGGGTAGGATACATAGAAGGTATGGAGAGCCGACGACCACTAGGTTCGGAAGGTTCTCGAGTAGGCCCCAGACTGGCAAGCGTGCGCAAGACGTCCACCCACATTATGGACAGATGATCCTATGAGGGCCTATAAAGTGGAAATAGTCACTTATAATTTTTTCTGTGTGAAATAATTTTTCTGTTTACCACTTTTAATCAAGTACGTTGCTTACGTTCAGCGCTTGTAGTTTTCGATGTAAAATTAAGCCGAAAATAGTGACAGGCAACACATATGACGCTCTGTAATTACGTCTCGCATAGCAACAATGGCTGCACTCTAATACTCAAGACTTTTAATTGAAATACGCAGTTTCAGCGGACGCGTCAGCGAGAAAGTTATAATTAACGAGTGTCCAATTTGGTCCCGGGATAATTTAGGGCTTGACAGCGTCCAGGATACGGCTTCGGGGCAAAAGTGACCCCTTCTTTAGCCGCCGGGATTCTTGTACATATGTATTTGAGTATTCTATAAAATTGTTTAACCGTCGGTAATGCGTTTTACCTTATGATAAACAGCGTAAGGGTCATTTGATCCTAGGTGGCTACTGGCGCTTAACAAGCAGTTTAGCAGCTTTTTAGAAAAAATAATGAGTTCGAGCGGGTGTTTCTTCATGGTTCATCTGTTAACGGGTGGTTACTCCAACCAGAGAAATTATTCAGTTTATGACCGCGATACTCTGGATCCTTTCATAACTAAAACATTTTTTATTTTATTAAAACAAAGTATTTTGAAGAAAATGAAGATATTTTTGATTAGTTAATTTTATTTATTGTTTTTAAAATATGTGAACCCGTCACATTTTTTCATTCAACACTTGTTACGATAGTTATACAAAATCGTCCCATAATATTTATATTTATAAATGAATTATTTAAAAAAAAAAAAACACAATTTATACACGTTGTACTTAAATGTTACCGGTGTCAAAAAAATAGTTATTAGAATTTTTATTTGTTTGTATGTCTGTGCGTTTGTGTACGCTAATCTCAGAAACAGCCTAACCGATTTGAATGCGGTTTTCACTGATGTATTGTGGCAAGCTTCCGGTAACATTTAGTGTTTGTTTCATTCCAATCGGTTTACAAACATTTAAGTTACGCGTTATACCGAATACAACGCGTACAAAGTTGCGGGCTCAGTTAGTTTATAATATTCATGTACCCCTTAGGTTATCGCGACTGTGTTACGCTTACGCTCATGTTTTTCTTTCAATATAAAGATTTTATTCAAAATTTGTTAAGACAAAATTAATTAAGACATATTTTGTCATTTATGAAAATATTTCACATGTGACTTTTACAGTTATTTTTTTTTTTGTTTCAGGTAATTTTCTTCGAACTTCGCCTATTTGTTGGTAAATTTAGAAGTAACCGATTAGGAAAGCAATGGTTTTTGATTGCATTTATATTTAAGTAATTATAGTATATTAACTTAAGGGCTTCACTTAGGCAAATGACATTTGCAATAGAACTCGCTGGCGGCGGAGACAATTCAACAGGCCTAGAAATGGTATTTTTTTGTTTTTACCATTACAGCAACAAACAAAATTTATTAACACAATATTTTAAACTGACATTAACTTATTAATAGGTACAGGATTCATATGCGCGCAATAAGCCGTTTTCGAGAGAATTTTCAATAAAAGTCAAATTCTTCTTGTATTCTAACTTTTTTTTGTGGAGTTTCTATTACTTTAACGAAAATTAATACAATTGGTTCTTTACATGTTTAAGTATAATATATATATATTTTCAAAGCAATTGTCTTGTCTATTTCTCCACCTTAATAGCTTGTTGTCTCCACCTTAATAGCATAAGGTTACATAATCAGAAAATTTCGTATATTCCCTAATTAGAAATAAGCCAATTATAAAATCCACTTTGGAATCCATTCTCGTAAGAGAAGAGTTATTTCATGTCCTAAATCCGTTTTCAAAATTAAGAATGTTTCGTTTAATTGGATGTCAAAAACTTATATGAATACGTCACGAGCAGATCGTCGGAAATGTTCATAGAACTTGTAATAACAATTTGGCCCGATTAAATAATTTTCAATAGCGATCTGTGCGGGAACCCGAATTAAAATTTCCAAGTTTATTTTATGTTCAAACTTATTTAGTGTTTATGTTTTCGGAGAATAAATTTACGTTAACTAAAACTTTTTCTTTTTTCTAACTTGCTTTTGTAACTTCGTCTGCAAATAGGAAAAGTTTTTTATTTTCTCGCGAATATGTAACAAAATTCCCATTTAAAAAAGTGTTCCTTTTTTTTTGTTATTTTGTAGTTTATTGTGGGCGGTTATTTTCTCCTATAAACGCGAGACATCATGGTGGTACATGGTGTGTACTCGAATTTTGAGACATTCCATTCATATATATTAGTTAAACTAGTTACTGACCGGTCAATAATTGAACTAACATTTGTCAATGCCAAAACTAGCACGTGTTCCAACCAACCCCTAAAGGCTACTTAACACGGGACATGCAAATCACACCATAGCAATTCTTTCGGACCCAAGGGCCGCCCATAAAACATGGGCCGTGAATTAACCGACAATAAATTAGTCACCCTGGCCCTCTTAGGGCAGCCTCAGGTGCCTCAGCCCTCCCATAAATTTTGACCTCTTCAAGCTATTTCAATTGCTGATGAACTACTCGGAGGAACGACGACGGTTGGAGGACGGATTTTAATTCTATTGCCTCTGGCTAATTTAGCTCAGGTTTAATGGCATGGGACTTCAGCCATGGGAGACGAAAGCATAATTTTAAAAAAATCATGATTATTCTTAGATAACCGTGAAAAAGAAAGCTATCCTAATATACAAGTAAAGTCTAACAATTATATCAAAAATATCGGCTATGATTAAATTAGGTTTAGTTTGTGCAATATATATCTATTCTATATCTTATTCTATACATATAAGAAAATCGTAGCGGAGTCGTGTCCAAAAAACCAATTTGGACGCATTGTACATATATTACAGAGGGCAAAAAAATAGTTTTTAGGTTTTTGTCTGTTTGTCTGTGCGTTTGTGCCCGCTAATCTCAGAAACAGATTTGAATACCGTAACATTTAATTCCGTAACATTTAATGTTTGTTTCATTCCAATCGGTTTACAAACAAAAAAGTTACGCGCTATAACCGAATACCACGCGTTTACAGTTGCGGGCTCAGCTAGTCTTAAATATTTTTATACGCGACACTAAATACATTTAAGCCCTTGTATATTTTGAATTTTGAACCTTTTAAAATAGGTTTATAATTTTTTTTGAAAATTTTATACATTTTCAAAATAAATATTTAAAAAAAAATCTTGTTTAAAAAATGTCACGAAGAAGAAATTGGGAACTATAACGAAGTTTAATCTGTAGATGTGTCTACGTCGTACCTGACAATGATTTTTTAAACAAATCTTTGGTTTGACCCTGTCATCATGTACACTGTTCGTTGATTTTGTTTAAAGAAGAAGTCTGTATCGATCTTCAAGAAAGCTAGGCAAAGGGCTGTGTGATTCGAAATTGTTAGATATTGATCAAAGACCGTTATCCCTACTGTTATAATTTAATGTTCCAAGTTAAGTTTTCGCAACACTTCCAATTTAGCAATGTACTCGTCCATTAAACTAACTCCTGGACGATATACGTATCAGAGTATCAGAGTACAGACATGAAAACAAGTTTGTACATTGCGAGAGAACTCCCTTGCGGAGTGTCCTTCAAAGTTGCGAGGTTAACACATGAGTCAGGAATGAAGAGATTAATTGCTACTTGTTTTGAATCTAGCCTCTTATATCTTCATTAATATACCGTTTCATACATCTTTTAAAATGTCTCTTTATGCCTATTAAAATATTATTATTATTTATTTATTAAAGACGCATGGTTTATATAGGCATGCACATTTCGGTAATGCACGATTTTGTTGAACGACAGCAATTGTCGCAACACTACACGAACCTAATAATAATAGGGCATTAATTGTTTTCGTTTAGCTTCGGATCTTTTTTCTTTTTGGTCTGCCCCTAAAAAGGTCGTAGCATATCATAAACTTTCTCTGCATTTGGATAGCTTATTTTTATAGCTATTCAGCCTTCAGCTTTATTTTACTTGTAGGATCACAAGGATGTTTTAAAGGTATATAAGACAATATTGGTAAGCTTAGCCATGATAATGAATAATATTCACATTACAAATGAATATCCTTTAATTTATTCTGATTGAAGTTGGCATTGCATTTCAACTGTTACCCGGAGGAGGGGGTTACCTCGGGACATCTTGCGGCACCCCCACTTGATTTATCTGACCACGGCCGGCCGCAAACTAGACGCCTTCGTATTTATAGCCACAATAACCCTATTAATTCTCTCGTACGACTCAAACTCGTGGGGCCCTAACCCTTGCGCTGAGGGGTCGTTACGAGCCAGCGTAATCACAAGTCAACGTGAATAGGGAACTGTGGTTTCATCTAATGCCTCTTATGAGGCTGTGCTTAATTCACCAAGATATTTGTTCTACACGTCACCTTTGAAACATCCATTAGTTGTCTTGTGTTAGATTGGGCAACGACTAATTCTAGACGGAAATGGAAGAAGCAGGAATTTTGACTTCGGAACCTTGTTTGGACTAGTTAGGAGGTATACACACTAAAAGTCCTTACCCTACACTAAAAGCCCTTAGCTAGGCAAATATTGGAGATAGATAAAAAGTGTGAAAGCCAAAGTTGTAGGTAATTTTATCAGGTTTCATTATGTAGTACAACAAAACTTCGCACGACTCACTGTTTTCGAGATGTAAGCAAATAACCAAAAAACGGGACCTTCTTTGCCCCTCCCCTCCTCGCTCGGACCTCGGAGGGGTAAGGACTTTTAGTGTGTATACCTCCTAACTAGTCCAAACAAGGTTCCGAAGTCAAAATTCCTGCTTCTTCCATTTCCGTCTAGATTTCCATATGAGCATTCATTTACCAAATTATGTACACAGTCACTCTGAATCAAAGGCCTGGGTTAGATTTTTAAAAGGAGATAGAAAGAAAGAAACGTTCTTATGTGGAAAGTTAACGATGGAAAAGAACTTTTCAAAGATGGCCTATAGTTAGTGAAGAAAGAGGATTTTGTACCATTTTTTTTTTGTATCTTATCCATTAATTTTAAACCGTTTAATCTAGATCTGTGTATGAGAGAGATTTATTTGAAAAAGAAAATGGAGGTTATTTGTAGGATTCTTCCGCGTCGAAAGAGCTTTCTGAACCGGCGGTAGATTCATTTACCTTTATTATGTTTGACGATATATAAGTACTTGTAAAAGCTTATTTAGATAAATAAATATCAAATTAGTCTGATGTGGAGAGCTTTGTCATCTCGCTCAAGCGGCGGATTGAGTCTAGTACTCAAGAATTGTATACGTAAGATAGTTCTTCCAAATTTATACCAACATAGTTTAGTCATATTTAAGTCTTGAGTGATTTTACTAAACAATTCTGGATAACAATCAACGACTCGGATATTCTTGCTTTGTTCAGTTGTAGGCATCAATCAGTATTAGGCATCAAGTATCATCCAAAGGTCCTATGTATTGATCCGAATTATTGTTATTGTGTCAAAACTGAACGCGATGAAGTGGTCTGTGGTCTAGTAAACGGCTCCCCAATTAACATGTAAAAGTGGTTTATTTTGGTTGAAAAACGTGCGACGCCCGCCAATCTCGAGTTAGAGTAACAAATGGACGCGGCAGTCAGAAACAAAGGGCCGCTCCCAATATAGCCCATTAACATGGTGTCCGGACATTTCTCAATGTTTAACTAGTTAGTGGTGATTATTTATTAGCACGACGTTCGCTTCCGTTCGTACGGATGCGATCGCGGCCGAATTCAATTTGATTCATTGCTCTAATGCGTTGCGGTCACGCGACTCCTAGCGAACCAAAAACTGTCTCATTTTTATAGGTCGTAGTGCCGTCTGCACGCTTGCGTTTAGTTGCGACTTTTCTCAGACTTTCTTTATTAGATTAGACTATTATTCCTTGTCAATTTGAAATTATTTTTATTCGGTAATTAGCATAAGAATAAATAAGAACACGTAGAACGGAAACTCCCGCAAGGTCACAATATTAGCCTACACGTTAAACGGGATACTCAGTCGGGCTGTCACGGCCGGCGTCTCCACACGAATTTTACTTAATAGTTTTACGTGAATATGTATGTTTTTATTTTATATTTGTAGGTAAGTAATACTTACTTAAATGGCTTCATTTGGTATAGTACTGTTTTATAATAATTTATAATTTATAAGTATATTTAATGTAGGTACGTAAGATAATAATGTAGGTAAGTATTTATAAATCTCATATTTTATATGAGTACACGTTGTAACATAAGTACAACGTGTACAAATTGTTATTTTGAAAAATCTATAATGTGCAGACACGGCTCATTTACGATTTTATATTATTATATGTAGAGATACATATGTCTACATATGTCAGTTCTAAAACACTGAAGAAAGTTTGTTGTGTATATAGGGTCCCTAGTTAATACTTAGATTATAAACAATCTTGGCTCACAGAGGTGTTTTGCGTATTCTAATCAAAGTACATAATAGCTCACTGATGCTAATACGTCTTTAACAAATTTAGTGAAGAAATCAAATTACTCCTTATAATACTGATGTTTTCTTTTAAATGATTTGCCAGTTACTGAAAATGAAATTTTAAAAGTGCCGATAGCTTGTAATAATATAAGAACAGAACTTATAGTTATAACATTGAGTACATAAAACTTCTCAATTATTATGAAGTTTATAAAGTCCAATTGGAGATTGAAATGCAAGTGTGTAATTAGCCTTATTCCCATACTCTTGATTCGCATTCGATATCGGGGTCGATTCGATAGGCGGCTTTTTTATGGCTTTTGCCCTCAAATGTACTTAATGCCTTTCATTTAACATTTTCCGAGCACCACTTGAACTTTCCTTAAATCGCAACGTATATCGTAAGATTTACCTTATTTTCTTACTTTTACCTTCTTTCTTCTAATATATAAAATTCTCTTGTCACAGTGTTGTAACAAAACTTCTCTGAACTGGCTGGACTGATATATGATTTTTTTTTTTTTGCATATTTGGTAGGTATGAAAATAGGTCGTAAAGTATTTTTCACCCTCCTAACCCCACCCCCATTTTTTAATCTCTTTTTTAGTATTTTTGTATGAAGAATATTCAAATAATTAAACCGTCGTTCATTGACGTGAAGTGACACATCACTTTAATATATGGTTTGAAAATAAAATTTGACCCGATAGGTGGCGCCACAATCGGGTTACGGAATTATTTTCGGGTTTGGGCAGGACAACTTCCGCTGGGTTAGCTAGTTTTTCTATGAAATATTGTTCATTTTTTATTGTTGGAAACGTGTGATTTGACTCTGTTACAACACAACAAAATATAAGTTTATTCACAAGCCAATGAGTCCTAATTTCGTACGCGTGGTATTCGATATAGCGCGTAACTTTTTTGTTTGTAAAGCGATTGTAATGAAACAAACACTAAGCGTCACGGGAAGCTTACTACAATACATCAGTGAAGACCGCATTCAAATCTGTTAGGCCGTTTCTGAGATTAGCGTGCACAAACAAACAAACAAACAAAAATTCTAAAAACTATTTTTTTAACTTCGCTAACATAAGTACAACGCATACAAATTGTTTTTTTTGTAAAAATATTTAATGTACAGACACGGCTCGTTTACGATTTTATTGTATGTATAGATTTCCCAAATAAAAATTGAAAACAAACTTAGCTGAATCGAAACTTTTTTGGTTACTTCGTCAACTGCGCAGAACATTCTAAAAATCATTTTCTTCGTCAACTGCGCAGAACATTCTAAAAATCATTTTCTTCGTCACCTGCGCAGAACATTCTAAAAATCATTTTCTTCGTCAACTGCGCAGAACATTCTAAAAATCATTATCTTCGTCAACTGCGCAGAACATTCTAAAAATCATTTTCTTCGTCAACTGCGCAGAACATTCTAAAAATCATTTTCTTCGTCAACTGCGCAGAACATTCTAAAAATTATTTTCTTCATTCATTGGTATGAAAACCAGTGCAAACAAATTTACATATTATATAAAGATATGTCACCTTTAACAACATTCTATGTTTGTACACTAATGTAAGACCTTAATTTAGGTATTTTATTAATTGATAATTCCGAAGAAGACTTTTTCAGTAATTTTCCAAGCAACTTCGGTAACATTAGTAGAACGCGAGTAACTTGCTACTTCTATAGTATTTTTTTTATATATAAATGTGTTTTAGCTGTTTGTATAGTATTGATAGGTTTATTTTTTTATATGATACATTATTAACACCATCAGGAAACCCGCATTTTTATCTTTGTATGTTTATAGGCCTATATCATTAAATGGATGAAATGAAACGTCACGTGCCTGCTGTTCTTTATTTATATTGAAAAAAAAAAAATTGTCATCTAATACCTAAAAGCCCACGTTCTGTGGATCATGAAACATTCAAAATTAAAACGGCACCAGCATACAGCTTGCTCTAAGTAGCCTCCAACTCGGAACAAACACGTCGTCCAAAAAAGACAAACCAAGTTTCATTTCGAACGTTTCGTTTCAAAGCGTTAGTAGCAATACACAGTACAGTCTTATTGCATTTGTAATCTAAATGACTGACTGCATTTAAATAAGAATTTATATTTTACCTTTAAACTAACGTTGTTAATAGGGTTTGTCTAAAATAAAATTTTGGACAATATAATAATCATAGTCACGCCAAGAAATTATAAAAGTGAACTGTATTTTTCGTGGAAATAAAGGTTCTCGGCAATAAAGATTGCAACGGGTCCGTCACACACAGAGTCCAGAAGCTATAGCACTTCACCGCTTCAATGATTACACTGGCGGAGCGGGAAGCGTGACGAAATTGATAAACTACAAGCACATCTCGCGGGTCGAGTTCGGCGGATAAGTCTACGCGTGTTATTATTGCAATGTTTTTCATAGACTGACGCGGTTTCGTAAAATGGCTGGTCGCACAGCTTGCGGTAGTTACAGACATTAATTGGATAAGTATATGGTGAGAATGAGACGGCACATACCACAGCGAACCATTATTAATTAATTTAAATAACAATTGGCGTCAACAGATCATATAGTTGTTCTTATACATTTTATATGTATCTCGAGTCTCTTAATGCCTATTAATGTGTTTTGATAATTACTAAAAATGTTATTTGAATATTGAAGTATCAATAATAATGGGGAAATGTGCGTTTAAATAAATTTAATAAAATTACGAGTTTAATTCAGCATATTTTCTGCTAATTATATATGTAACGCGAATAGATGTCTGTAGAGCCTAGATAAGGCCTACATTACCCTCGAACGTTACTCACCGACTAAAATTCATCGGTATAACATGAGATATTGATAACTGGGATCCCAAGGGGGTATTCTACTCGAAGAGAGATTTGGGCAGATACACATACAAATCCAGAACTTGCCTTATAATACTTTTATGGCTCGCTTATGGCAATAAAGTATGTAAATGCTAGTTATCATTTTACACTGTTTTCGTAAACGTTTAGACAAGACATGAGATGACATTGAAAAGCACTTCACCAACCATGACAGTTATACCCGAAGACACCCCGAAACAGTTCATGTCACTTCTCACATAGGTAAGTGAAGGAGAAATCCACCAGACCTTGGTGTTGTGAGAACACGTGCTGAAAGGTGGGCCGAATAGGCGCCTCAGATACGCCCACACCTCATCGTATTTGCTGCAACGCAGCCAAAGGCTCTTATGGATAGTCCGAGCTTATTGAACTCGACGGGGTTGGAGACAACCATACAGGTGTCACAGATTGACGCAGATGTGTAACTCTTTCCCTCACAAAGGCATATATACATTTCGCTAGCTAGACGTACATATAAATTAATTTGATAAATTTTCTAATATGGATGATTTTTGTACGTTACATATACACAAACCTTCCTCGTTTATCGGTATTTCCAATAGTGAAAACCGTATCAAAATCCGATAAAAAGAAGTTATTGGAGGAACAGACAAAGGCGGATAGTCTTTTTTTTATAATATGTATAGATATAAATAGATAATAGCACTTGTAGCTTTGATGCGCGACTGTACAGTCAATCACAGGGTGTAACAATTACGTTTTTCCTTTTTCTGCATATTCTGCAATAACAGTGTTACTTGTAGACTAGTTGGAAAATGGTCAGTAGCGACAGGATATTACGGCACCAGCGTCGGGCACATCCGTGTTTAGTCTCGTTAAAGCGACTCTCTTTATTAAAAGTGAAAGTCTGATTTTAAATAACATATTTTCACTTTTTATGGCTTAAGAACATCTTCAAATTTTTTAAATTTTTTTTTATTTAACAATTTTCTGTATCATTATTTAAAGCCTCTATTGCTAGCTGATTGTTACGACTGATTGTTAGTTCAGTATTTTTTTTTTTATTTTTTTTTATGCTATGTCGACAGACAGGCTGACGGTCCACTTGATGGTAGGTGGCTACCGTCGCCTATAACACAAGCAACGCTACAGGTGCTGCAAGTGCGCTGCCGACTACAGTAGGATTAAGGATAAGGGATTAGGAGGGGATAAGGAGATGGGCTCTGGCATCCCTTACTCACTCACCGAAACACAACAGCACGTATATGCTGTTATTTCACGGTGGTCTTCTGTAAGCGGGTGGTCACTGCCGCCAGGCGGGCTGCCCAAATGCCTGCGAAACGCTTTTCACTTGCAGCACCTGTGGCGATGCTTGTGTTATAAGCGACGGTAACTACCAACCATCAAGTGGACCGTCAGCCTGTCTGCCGATCTTAATATTAATTTTTATTATTGGTACATTCATCACAAAATAATTTAATACATTTATGACCACATAATCAATTTATGTGTTTTTTTCTTAATATATTTAAAGGTAAGTCAGACAAGCTGACGGTCCACCTGGTGATAGGTGGCTATAACACAAGTAACGATATAGCTGCTTCAAGTGCAACACAAGCGCTGCCGACCATATCAGGTCAACCATAAGGGATTATTAAGGGTTAGGAAATGGGATCTGGCATCCCTCATATCATCGAAACACAGCAGCACACATGCGGTTATTTTAGTGTGGTCTTCTGTAAATGGATGGTTACTGCCGCCAGACGGGTTGCCTAAATGACTGCGAAGCGCCCTTCCACAATACCTACTGTTTTTTAAAGAGCTCTTTCTTAATTTATTTAAATACTATATTTTTATTCATAAATATAGAATTTTTCTGCTGAATTCGTAAAAACTATTTCAATTATTTGAATTAAAATTACATGTCTTATGGTCATATATATACCTATGTTTATGTTGCATTTCTCTGACGTCATCCACCGCCAATTCGAACCCCATAAATTGTTAAGAGAAGCCATTAAAGACAATTTATATACACATGTTGTTAGTAATTAGTATTTACTTTAAGGCGGCTCCACACCGCACAGTGATTAATCTCTTCTATACACTCCCGCCAGAACCCTAATCCTGCGAAGGGTAAAGGCAACGACACACAGACAGATATTGAACCCCTTTGTACAGAAAAGATATTGTGCGGCTTTAAATTTAATTTCATTGTGCCTTTTTAATTAACTTTTTTAAAATTGAGATTACTTGTGAATTTCGTTCCAATGAAACAAATTGAGGCTGACTACATACTTTTTCGTCAACTTTATGAACCTACAAAACTCTTTGCAATAGGGAATAATATTCACAATTTTTTTTAATATTTTTATACGATGAGTTTAAATCGTTATATAACCGTAAAAAATATTAGCCCCGAAAAACTAAAATTTAGTAACAAAAAAAAATATGTAAAAATTAACTAACAGCTACAGGCATTTTAAATACCCGCCCTTTCAATGCTCTTGTCATGACGTCACAGTCTACAATAACAATCAACTAAACTACGCGCTTGTTGACACTGTCATTATAGACTTTGACGTCACGTATTTTGAATTTCCCACAATTTTTTTTTTTTCACTTTTTAATAATTATTATTTTCTTAACGAAAAAGAAATAATATTAAAAAATACATAATTCTAACGCAATAATGTTCATAAAAAAAAACCTTTTTTGAATTAAACGCATATTCCGTATTCAGTTTTGTTTTTATTTATTTTTTATTTTAGTACATGCCGTAAAATAATTTGTTATTTGTTACTGCATAGTTGCTTTCTAAAATTGCAAAATATGTGTGTGTCTTTTAATTTATAAAATCACTAGCTTTTGCCCACGGCTTTATCCGCGCCCCTTTTTCTTAAGCTTTCAACAATAAAAAAAAATTAAAACCTGATTAAAATATATACTTAAGCAATAATTTATAGGGAAACAATTAATTGTGCGTCTTCGTTAAATCAGAAAATTTATTATTCACACCGTTTACATAGGTTACATAAAAAAAATTATCTTCTTCAAAAATAAAATTGTACAAATAAATTTTTACATTTTACGACATTTTGTTTATGTTGCAAGGCAAAACTTTTAGGCACATGACTGTTGACGACGGTGGCGCGCAACATCACACGTCTTTTTCTAATTATTACCGCAAGCAAGTTCATGGGGAAGTGTTAGTATATATGAAACATTTATTTTATATGAACATATGTATATGAACACTAGCTGACCCAGCAGACGTTGTCCTGCCAGAACCCGAAAATAATTCTATAAACCGATTGTGGCGCCACCTATCGGGTCCAATTTTATTTTCAAACCATATATTAAAGTGAAGACCTATTCTCATACCTACCAAATATACAAAAAGAAATGTAAAAATGGATGTCACTTTGTGAAATAATGTTGCCATGTTCAATGTATTAGTGGGGCGTTCAGTTTTCGTTCAATCACAGGAATTAATGATGATATGAATGAGTACATCGTTAATCTTATCTTACTATACAAAAAAAGAAATTATTTCTATTTTATTGTATCCGAATGTTGTATCGATAAATTAATCTACAGCAGGCCTACCATGAATGTCATTCGAAGTTTTCTCTCTCTATCGTACTTATGTAAGAAGTTGCAAGTGGGACACAGAGGGTAAACTTCGGATGCCGTTCATGGTAGCGAGGCAGAGCCATCTATTAATAATTCATCGAACTAACCTATAAATAGACAATACTGTTGTATAATAAACAATTAATTTGCAATAACAATTATTGATATCAATAATAAAATATATTAACTATTATTAATATTAATAATTGCATAAGTTCCAAAAAAATTTTTATCCAAGATCGATTTTTGTGTTTTTAACAAAGAAAATTACAAGTTTATATTGAAAATATTGTATAGCGTCCTATACAACGCCGCCTTACTACGAAACCACAGGATACTATATTTTATCCCCTCTCTCCCCTTATTAGCAAACGGAGACGCGGCAAACATCTTAGCCCCCAACGTAATCTATAAAATACTTTTCGTATGAGCTAAAGGTTAATGTCTTACCATTTTGCCCTGTTTTACTCTAGGACTGTTTCCAAATCATGAATTAACTCTTGTCCACTTTACGGTTACTTTTCTGTTTTTTTTTTTTTAATTTCATCTTATTTTTTTTTTTTGTTGCACAGTACTCATAAAGACCATAAGTTTGTTAAAATAAATTACATGTGTCATAATAACATTAAAATCTTTTGAGGCGGTCTTGATTTAATGTACGTACTTTAATGAGTTGTATTTAACATAGGTATGTATTATAAAAAGAACTATATTCAATACAATTATTTGTACTGTAACTAGAACGTACTTTGTACTGTAACTTATGTGAATTAAGATCATGTAGACATTTGTTTATGCAAATAGAGATTTTATTTATTTATTTCCTGTATTAAATAGAATACATGAATGGTACTAGAGCATACTATTTCTAATAGTATTAGAAATAGTACTAGAGAAGGAATATAAAATAGAGATTAAATCATTTAGCTCTTTCATTATAACTACGAATGATTTAAACAAGCGAGCCATGGGCCTTAAAAGTGTATTTATTATAATTTCCATTCTCATAGACTTGGAGGCGTCTAATCGATTTAAAACACGCTTACCATTTCTCACTTCCGGCATAGAACACACTGTGGAGACGTTGCGAAATTAATTGTTACGCTTACGTCGTAAGCACACCCCCGATTTGCTTTGAAAAATCATCTCTCTTTGTATATTTGGTAAGAGATTTACGACTTTGCATCCGTACTCTAAGGCGGCGTCGTACAAGTGAAGTTGTTCACGCAATCCTGTTCGAATCAGTGCCGGAGAGATTAACATCTTACATTTGACTGGAAATTTGAAATTGATCTGATTTTAATGCCGCTAATTATCAATGTTTTCAAAATCAAGTAACCAAATCGAGTAAGAAATAATTTTAGAATAAAGTAAGAGACATTTTAGACAAACATTTAAGTTTTTTTTTATGTTAAGATCGGCAGACAGGCTGACGGTCCACTTGATAGTAGGTGGCTACCGTCGTCTATAACACAAGCAACGCCAAAGCTGTTGCAAGTGCGCTGCCGACTACAGTAGGATTAAGGATAAGGGATTAGGAGGGGGCATAGGGAAATGGGCCCTGGCATCCCTTACTCACTCACCGAAACACAAAAGCACACGTGCTGTTATTTCACGGTGGTCTCCTGTAAGGGAGTGGTTACTGCCGTCAGACGGGCTGCCCAAAATGACTGCGAAACTCAGTGTGCCCTGCCACTATTTTCCAGATCCAGACCAGAGCCAAACTTGAAAGGTTAATTTTTCTAAGTTGATCCTGGAATCGAACCCGGGAACCCTAGAACAGAGCGTTAAGGCAAGCACCTTAACCACTTATCCAACGGGCTCGATATACTTATATAATTTTTAAATTTGTTGCATCCTCTAATAATGACTCAACGAACAAATGAACAGACATGAGCACATATGTTCAAACGTGGTAGAAATCAGACATTTTTCACCGGGCCTAAAACCAAACACATGTACGCACACATTACGAAATCATTGAGTGCGGGGGGAACTCCTTTGAAAGTTCGCAAAGGGTCTGCAATAAAGAAGATTAAAACTATAGCGGGCGGCCATTATCATCGGGCCAGCGGCCGGCTGGATTCGGAAGCACGGTATATTAAGGCAATTACCCGCTCCCCTGAAAGCCTTCGCCGGCACACATGACCTGAAAGTTCATCACTTCATTACAGAACCATCTGTAACCCAATTTCGTTGGCAGAAGTAATGCTCATAATTTTCAGCTGCGGTCTCCCCTCTTCTGGTCCATTGCGATTTCGAATCTAGATTTATTTAAATGGAGCTTTGATTGCGACGTGCAAAGCTTGTTACGGACGTGCAAATTTAAATTGACACTTCATTTGTTGTTCTCGCTTAGGAAATAAGGTTGACAATTGCGCGGATTGTGCGCCTTTTAATGTTGGTTAAACGCTAACCCCATCTCTCTAATAAGAGGATGAAAGGTTGGGAGCGATTGTTATTTCTTTTTATGGCAAATACTCCTGTTTGATATGATAATTCCATTAATAGGATAAGAGCTTCTACATCGTGTTGATGAATTTCGCGTCCTTTGGTTACTGAAAAATAAAATTACACCAAATACAATCGTAGCTATCAGGTCTAAACCTATAAAACCATTATTTAGGCATATAAACTAAATTTAGATTATTGAATCTACGCTTGGAAGTGATTAAAAATCTGTTTATATGTGTATTAAAATCCTAATTTAAATAGAAATCCTAATATTAATAGAAAATCCTAATATTAATTGAGAAAGTGAGTTTACTTGTATGTTTGTTACGCTTGCACTCCTTAACTACTCAATCAAACGTCTTCAAAATTTGCATGCACGTTATAAGAGATACACAAAAGAACATAGGGTAGCTTTCATCCAGGAAAATATTACTGTGCCCGAAAAATCATCTAAAAATAAAATAATATATTCCTCCCCGGACGAATATATGTGATAAAAAGATTGAATCAATATTTTCACACCTACGAAAAAAAGGGGCGCTGACAAAGTCGCGACAAATGCTATTGTATAATATATTAATTAAAATATGTTTGATATACATTCTTATTGTGTTAAAAAATACTCATTGTAGAGATTTCTTTTTTTTTTATGTTATGTCGACAGACAGGCTCACGGTCCACTTGATGGTAGGTGGCTACCGTCGCCTATATAAGCAACGCTACAGGTGGTGCTGCAAGTGCGCTGCCGACTACAGTAGGATTAAGGATAAGGGATTAGGAGGGGATAAGGAGATTTCATTGCAAAATGTAGTTATCTGTATCCACTTATTATTATAATCTAGTCTAGAAATCTCATTATTTGTAAAAGAATATACAGAATTGCATCAGTGAAAATCGCATTCAAATCGGTTAATCTAGCACAGACAAACAGACAAAAATTCTAAAAACTATTTTTTTCACCTTTGTAATATAAGTTCAACGCTTACAATTTTTTTTAAATATTTAATGTACAGACATGGTTCATTTGCGATTTTATTAAATGGTACCTAAATCTACCTCCAAAATGGTCAAACTACCATATTAACAACTACTATACACAGTTGAAATTAAATTTTAGATACCATTAGTTTTTAGACTCAAATTCAAGTAAAATAGAATTTTTCATCCATCAACACCCAGGGGTTCCGACTTCTATTCCCAGCTAAGCTGGTTTTGGAAAGGAATTTTTCAAAATTGGCTCTGGTCTGGATTTGGCAAGTAGTGGCAGGGCACACAGCAGTGTTTCGCAGTCATTTGGACAACCCGTCTGGCGGCAGTGACCACCCTTACAGGAGACAGTCGTGAAATAACAGCATATATGCTGTTGTATTTCAGTGAGTGAGTGAGCCCATTTCCCTATCACTTCCTAATCCCTTGTCCTAAATACGGTCGGCATCGCATTTGCAGCACCTGTGGGGTTGCTTGTTTTGTAGGCTACGGTTGCCACTTACCATCAACCTACCTTTAGGTACATAAAAAAAATCAAAATACCAAATTGATGAAATTAATTTATTACCAAACAGGTACACGGTCCCAAATGTCGCAAACAAACAACGAGCGAACTCATTGGCCAAATTAAGAAATAGCCCAAAAAAAAAAAAAAAAAAACAGAGGAACATTTTAATTGTATATTGAATTAAATTCGAGTGGGTTCGACATCGAGGCAACAAATTTTGTTGGCTGCTAATGATGGGGCAGGACGGGGTGAGATGGCAACCCTCAAAAAGTCAGACATTTTTTGATTAACCGAAAAAAAATTTACGGTACAAACGTAATTAATGGCGGGGAGTGTTACGTGGTGTAATTTCTTTTCGGGGGAATCTTGTCGAGTGATTCAGTGCTTTTTTGTAACGGGCAAATTTCATTTCACTCTTGTTGAGTGTGGAAAGCGCTGATGTACAAACTATTATATTATTGTATTTTATATGTATATATATATTATTCTGTATATATACTTATGTATTTATCTATTTATTTATGTATATGTGTATGTTTTTCTTCTCTGTTATATTTGAAAATTTGGTATATAGATTATTGATTATATTTTGTTTCTTTAGCACTCTACCTCTTTCTCTCTTTCTTGTTTTCTCCTCTGCCACAAGGTTGTCTGGAAGAGATCGCTCTTAGCGATAAGGCCGCCTGTACTCACTTATTTGTAGTATTTATTTGTTATTTTTATTTATGTTGTGTGAGTAATAAAGAGTTGGTCTGTCTGTCTGTCTGTCTCATTATTTTTTCTCTTTACTTATTTTAATTTTCACTTAAAAAGGGGAAGTAAATCGTAAAAAATTGATCCTAACTAATATTATAAATGGCGAAGTGAGTTCAAACAAACTGTTGAAGGCTTTCGCGCCTTAACTGCTCAATTGATTGTCCTGAAATTTTGCATACACGTTCTTAATTATACAGAAAAGGACATAGGGTACCTTTCACCCAGAAAAAAGTATTGTTTCCGAGGGATCATTAAAAATAAAAATAAAAAATCAATGCCTTACAAAAATATATGGTCAATAATGATTGAGTAATTGTTTTATCATCTAAGAAAAAGGGGCGCGAATAAAGTCGCAGGCAAAAGTTAGTTAATTTTTTTAAATGGTAAGATCGGCAGACAGGCTGACGGTTCACTTGATGTTAGGTGGCTACCATCGCCTATAACACAAGCAACGCCAAAGCTGCTACAAGTGCGCTGCCGACTACAGTAGGATTAAGGATAAGGGATTAGGAGGGGTAGGGAAATGGGCTCTGGCATCCCTTACTCACTCACCGAAACACAACAGCACATGTGCTGTTATTTCACGGTGTTCTTCTCTAAGACGTAGCTCTGCCTGCTGGTCGCGGTTTAAGACAAATATTTGATTGCATGAATATGTCTGTTTGTCTTGGTCTGTGTATATTCTGTGTATATAACATATATATATTTATAAACAAATATATAAGTATATTTATAAAGCTCCCATAGTACAAGCTGTACTTAACTGCGATTTTAGATGGCTCTATGTGGTATGTCCCAACATTTTTATTTATTTATTATTATTTTTATTATATCTTACAAATTTATTTTATCATATTAACTTTATGTGACAAACAATAATATGTAATGATATAATAAAGAGAGAGATCTGATTTTGTATGTTTATTTATATGTAATCTCCGGAAACACAGCACCTATTTGAAAAAATCCTTCACTATTTCAAAGGTACATTATTCCAGTTGGACCTAGGGTGTATATTATGTATTATAATCCCCCCAATTGCTATCAGATGAAGCCGGGGGCGCCTCGGTCTAGTAACACATAAATTCTCAAATGGAACGAGTCATCGCGAACCGGGGAACATTCAAAAACTTCGCCAACCGATATCTCGCATAATTGCATCTTTAACGCGTTTAAGGCGGCACTATATTAAAATGATCGGAGGGAATTGAAGAAATTCGCCTCTCGTCTTAATAAGAACGCCCGAATATTCTAGATATCAGCGAACTGTTCGAATCGCCAGACTTCTTAATGAAATTTTCGGATTACGATTCGCGCGCTCTCCCTGTTTCGCTCCGACTGCCCGCTGACCGCATAAACGTGTCCCTCTCTAGCATATAAAGGTGCACTCCCGAGTTTTATGCGAAATTTATTCATAACTCTGTAATTTATCCGCGCCAAGTAAAACGTTCAGTAATGGGAACGGGGAATAATGTTTTAGTGTGTATTATTATAAACGCGAGTTCAGCTTTAATATAACTGTCACGTTATCGTTTGTGTTAAATAGCAGATTTCCAATTGTCGGTATAACGATTCCGTAAAATTAATGTTTCGTTAATAATACACATTTACTTCAGTAAACGCTAAACGAGTTGCCGTAAATCTTAGAAGTACCAGTTTATTTATTTATTTATTTATATACAAACGGTTACATTATAATAAGCTGGTGGGTAATGTCTTAAACCCTCGATAGGGTTGTCTAGACAACGGGCGATCATACATACTAACTTATGTAAACATAAATTGCAGACAATAAGTCACATAATAAATATAAATAATTAATAGATTGCATATTATACAAGTTGTTCCAATTTTTTATTGTATATCTTATTTTTAAATTTAATAAAATTAGATTAATTAAATTACCTTTAATTATTTTTAATGTTTTAAATCCGTTCTTTTAAAGGCTTATTAGCAGAAGGGCAAGTTCGCATTAAGGCAATTTCGCATAAGGGCAAATTCTCCAAACGGCAAATTCTTATAAAGGCAATTCTGATACAGTTGGCTACGTCATTCAATAAGCAATTTCTAAGTTACAGGACGCCATCACATAAAACTTTGTTGGTGGAGTAATAAGCGGAGTATTCGTAGTCATTATTGTAATTCGCGACGAGATGTTTCAATTGTTTAATGTTTAAATAAGTATATCTATAATCCAATGATATCCAATTATCCAAAATAATTTCATGATTCCAAATTAATTTGACAAGCCCGTTGGATGAGTGGTTAGGGTGCTTACCTTAACGCTCTGTTCTAGGGTGCCCGGGTTGACTCTGGTCTGGATAGTAGTGACAGAGCATACTGAGTTTCGCAGTCATTTAGGCAGCCCGTATGGCGGCAGGAACTACCCCCCTTACAGAAGACCACCGTGAAATAACTGCTCGTGTGCTGTTTTGTTTTGGTGAGTGAGTAAGGGATGCCAAATCCCATTTCTCTATCCGCTCCTAATCCTTTATCCTTAATCCTACTGTAGTCGGTAGCGTACTTGTAGCACCAGGGGCGTTGCTTGTGGTTAGGCGACGGTAGCCACCTACTATCAAGTGGACTTTAAACCTGTCTGCAGATCTTAACATTAAAAAAATCCAATCTTTTTAAATCATTCTTTTTCAAATTTTCTTTTAATTTCTTTTAATTTCCTCCACATCTATAAGTACCTACTAATATTATAAAGCTGAAGACTTTGTTTATTTGAATGCGCTAATCTCAGGAACTACTGGTTCGAATTGAAAAATTCTTTTTATTTTGAATAGTCCATTAATCTAGGAAGGTTAGAGGCTATATAACATCACGCTACGATAAATAGTATTATATATAAGCAGTGTCCAGTACCGCGCGCCCCATGCGCACGCCCACCGCCGCCGCCGCCCACCACCGCAGCGAAGCGTGGCCGAGTTCAGCTACTATAAAATAATTTTTTTTTCATCTTTTATTTTGCACAAAAACGCATATGCAAAATAATAGCAGCACCCTATTGAGAACGCGTTAGCAAAATATCCGACGACAAACGCCCGAGAACCGCGTATTTCCAAAGCATTTACTTTTGTTAAGATATTTGAAAACCCGAACCATTATACTATTACGCTGCGGTAACTTTGTAAGGCGCGAACATTTTTAAAATGTAGGAAAAAAAGTCGCGCAAACGCCTAGTTGCTCTTTTGTACTCGCTCAGCTATGAATGTATAATGATCACTATTTATTTGTTCTCAAGTTGAGCCTCCTCACAAGTAAATAGAGAGCATTGTTCCTTTTCACTGACAAAAAACGAAAGATTCAACAGAACCTCTAAACGCAATTACAGATAAGATTAAATGTCCGTTTTAATTTCTATTTTCTATCTGATTGTGGTTGTAATTGAACTAGATTTAGTACTTCAGAACGAGGCATAAAAACAAACCCTTTTTATTACCATCAAATTTAAATATTTAACATTTGGATGCCATAAGACAAATAAACTTTAATTAGAATATTGCTTTCACAATCGCATTTTACAAAATCAGTATATATACATATATATAATAGGTTGGGGAAAAAGTCTTTTCGCATATAGTATGTATAAACTTGTAATAAAATCTCTTTGGCTGTACTATTTGTATCTGACTGGTTTTGATGGCATTAAAAATGTTACATTTCAAAAAAAGAAACAAATTAGTAAAATTTTGTTTCCAGTTATTTTTCATTTGTTTTTCTTGCTGTCAAAATGAGTGTTTCAGTATGTTTTTGAGCTTACTTTTTCTAAACAACCCAACTGATTTGATACGGTTTTCACTAGTGGAAAAAGGGTGAGAGTTATATGTATATAATTTTCAGAAAAATTCGTAGTGTACCTGTGATTGCATTTTTAATATAATAATGTACTAACCGATCCCGCCTTTAAATTTTAAGCTGAGTCCACAACCTCTTACGCGTGGTATTCGATATAGTGCTTAACTTTCTTGTTTGTAAACCGATTGGAATGAAACAAACATTTATTATCACGGGAAGCTTGCTACATACACAAGTGAAAACTGCATTCAAATCGGTTAAGCCGTTTCAAATTTTAATACAAATTTTTACAATAGTTTATCCAAAATTTTATACAATTTTTTTTTTACTCTTTAATGTACAAACATATGGATGTAGATATATATACTTAATATATGTATATACACAGAAGTATATGTATTTTTCTGTCCTAAGTCATAGTTTAAAACAAGCGATTCTGGGTGTTAATATTCATTTAACAAGATAAAATCTTCAAAAACTACCTTCTACAATATTATGTCTCATTATTAGACCTTTCACCTCACGACAATAATTCTATATTTGTTGTCAAAATATAATTAAATTAATGATATTTTCTAAGTACATTTGTCATTTTACTTATTGGGTTAGACCTATAAGATCCATTTCTCAAATAACAAATCTTCTATTCCTTTCTATTCTGTTTTTTCCTTCACTGATTAGATTACCTTTTTAATGAGAATACTACGAGGACGACCTGTTTTTTTTTTTTTGGTACAGACGAAGTTAATGTATAGGAAGCTGTTTGTATCGTGTAATACCAAACTGATCAATACCTACTTCACAAAGTATCTTCTTAAGAAAATAACGTGTAATACTGCTATTTTTGTTTTCCAAAAATAACATAAATATCTGTTGTAATAACATCTGATTTAGTGACATTTTTAGTGCTATAATTTTAAAAGGCGACCTTGCCATATCGTGACTTGTAGTGATAAAATTTAGCGGCTACGTAACTGGCGACTCAAACGAGATACAACAAAGTAGTCGGTATGATTTTTAATCGGAGTATAAAACAAATAAAAGTGATTTATTAGACCAAGTTTACACTTTAACTGTTCGTAGTTTTATCTCATATCTTTGAATCGAATACGCAAGGACATTTTAACATATAGACAATTAATCCATATTTTATTATATAACTTACATTATTTAATAGAAAGTGGTTTAATTAGGGTTAACTAATAACTTATTTGATAAGCGTTATATTGTATGAATTAATATGGATTTAACTTTGAAAACCTAATTATAAGTGCATTAAAATTCTTACATATGTGAAGCAGATTACATTTAAATGGCTAACATTTAAGTTAATTTATATTCGACATTGCCAAGCGACCTTCAAAGTCCAATTGCGTACAGAATCTGCGATAAAAACGTCTCGAAAGCATATGAAATATGACGCCCTTCGATGACTTTAATTCCAATTTCGTAGACGTGCTACGAATGCCGCGTAGTCACGTAGACACGTAGCATTACGTAGATAGGGGATAATGGGTTGATGTTCCTTATTAAAAAGCTATTAGATTTTTTCAATGATAAAATATAACACACTATGTGGATCCAAGTGCACTGCTAACCCTTCCATTTCTTAAGTAATGTAGTAAATAAAAATAGCCTTCATTTACTACGACCACATGAGCGGGTATATACTTTAGATACAGTATTTTTTGTAATTTTCTGCATCTATACTTTCTTGATAAAACTGTCCTTTGGCATCCCTTGCAAACTGTTGCAAACTGTTGCAAACGCTTCCCTTGCGTACTTACAAAACGAAAGAAATAAAGCCCGGTGATTGGTTGTTGAAGTTACAACTATTACAACAACCAATCACCGGGCTTTATTTCTTTCGTTTTGTAAGTACGCAAGGGAAGCGTTTGCAACAGTTTGCATCTTGGCTAGGGCCCCTGTTTCTTATACTCTAGACTAGATTCCTTTTTACATCCTACTCGCCAGCTCCTCCGTCTTTTTGTCAAATTATCTTCCCATGTCTCTCTTTTCTTCTTTCTTCGTTTCTTGGGTATCATTCTGTTGAACAAACAACTGTATCATTTATTTTGTGCCGTCTTCCACTCTTGTATTTTTATTTTGCAATGGTCTCGGTAATGTATTGGTCACTGTTGCCAATCAGGTTACTCAATTTGTGACTGCGGTCAATGCGCAGTCACAAATTGGGTTGTCTCAAACAACCACATACGGTTTGTTCTGCATTAATATAATGAACATTGAATATTTTAAACGCAATAAAAAATAAATTTCAATAATCTCAACTGCAACAAAGGCTTTCTTTAATAATCGTGCAATAAAAGGGAAGTTTCCGCCATTATTTTCAATTTTACTGTAAGCGCGGTTATCGCCCTCCGCAATACCTCGTGATCTTAGCACTAAATGTCGTTATTAACAAGGAAAAACACGCATATATCCCTGCCTATAATCCGGTTAATCTTCGGACGCCTCGGGCGCGGGACGTGTGCGGAGGAATTTGGGTGTGGTCACAGTAACGGCGATGCGGACACCATCTAAGAAGAGTGTTGCGCTAAATTATATGTTTTAATTATACAATTTCAACTTCCTATACAATCCAGAAATGTGGGGCACTAATGTTATTGTTGTGCACAATTGAAAGCAACTTTATCTGTGCATTTACTGCAATCATACTTTATTTTATTGATTTCTTTATATATCCTGCTATATTTTTTTATGTCAAGAGTATACAAAAATGGGAAAATATTTTTTATATATATTTTGCATTTTTCAAATCCAGTCTTCTAACTAAGATTTCACTCATGGTCATCTGTATGATGTTTCTTCCGCTTCGCCAATGGCTACGCTAATAAAGGTACAATACCCGCCCGCCGACCGACCACGTACGAGGCATGTATTCGCCGCGCGTGGCTTGCTAACAAGCCACAATTCTATTACGAAATTAGTAGATGTCTTCCTTCAGTGTGATATTTTATATTTTCATATCTACCTTGTATTGTTTTCACTGGCCAATTTCATTGCTGAACTCATTTATTTCTTATCCACACTTGAAATACGGTCTATAGACCGCCTAGAGACACCGTTCTTTGTCTCGTCTAACGTCCACATTACGATGTGAATTTCTCAGTCTCATCTGCGCAGTCCACCATGGAGAACATTGCTTCGTGTGTAATAACGCGAAAACGTATACGTTTTTACAAACGTATTTACTATCTGCAAACAAAGGCTATAATTGCTCACCGTTCTTGTTCCGGAAAATACCATACTGAATTCTGAATACATTATGAAGGTTGTATGTGATAGTAATTTTATTTATGACTAGCGACCCGCCCCCGGCTTCGCCCGGTGTGCAATTTTTATATATGTATATGAACATTCCCCGTTTATCCCTCTTTCCATTAGTGAAAACCGAATTAAAATCGGTCTACCCGTTCACGCGTGATGCCGTGACCAAGGGAAATGGAGATTCATTTTTTTATATATATATATAGATAGATTGATAGAATCATAATATATAAAAATCAGGAGTTCTCAATAGGTCTTTTAGGAAAGCGTTCTGTCTATGTGTACAACAAATTAAGGAAAAACTCTTTCTTCCCTAGATCTTCAAACTATCATAACTTTCTGACTTTCCTGAGTTTGATCTATTTAATTGACAAACTTGCAAAATCAAAGGATTTTTATCTAAAGGATAGCTCGATTTTTCTTGCTCTGTTCCGTAGATTATATCTTTTTGTATGACTTCCAAACGTTTCGTCAACAACTGCGGTTGACATCCTCAGTGGTGTAGTCCGTGAAAAAGTACATTACATCACTGCACTTTTCGACTTCTCGAGCGAGACTGATGACCTGGGCCATCATCCCGGAAACCCACAACTAATATGGATACCGGCCGAGAAAACCTACATTCTACTATTATATCTTTTTATTACCTCAATTTCCTTGTGAAATCTTTGTTTTCTTTTTTCTTTTTATATAAGTTTCAAGTCGGTTTTTTATTCTTTAAATAGTATATGTGAAAAATTATTAACGGTGTTTAGAAATTAATTAGTTTATATATTTAAGAAGTTCACTGCATGTTTTCAAAATAAAATAAAACATCAACACTTCAAAGCGTTACTCCTCCCTACGTAAGCCACTATAAGTGTTTTCTTTGTGGATTGCGAACAGTCAGCAGTATAAGTATACCCTTTAACATGTTTATCCATTTCGGCAGAACCTCCCCTCAAACACTGCCGAATATAACGATGTAATTCACTTTGCGTTTCTATTTTATGTGTTTTGTGTAAACGAGAGATTGAAAAAATGTTTTTCTTACTTCCAAGTTTTTGATCAAAACTGTAGTTTGTTTAACAGAATTTTTTTCAGAAGTCAAAATAATCGTTTGGGTTTTCCGAATACATTTAAACTTTAGAATGTTAGCGTTCCATGTTTAGCGTTAAATAAGAATGATATAGTTAGCCCGCTTTCTCGAATCAACAGTGTCCTTATCGCACGACTCAAGTGACAATAACTTTTCCCTTGACTACGACCTACGAACTAGACAAGTTCCCTTTCATAAAAACCATAAAACAATAAATCAACAATTAAAAAAAAAAAAAAATAATAATAATAATATGAAATCGACATATCACTAATAAAATTAAATTATAAGCAATCTAATCACTAAGAAATTTAATGATATCAAGATTTGCACACAGAATATTTATCCGTTTATCATGAAGGAACAGGGGGCCTAGCCAAGATGCAAACTATTGCAAACGCTTCCTTTGCGTACTTACGAAACGAAAGAAATAAAGCCTGAGATTGAATAAGATTGGTTGTTGTAATAGTTGCAACTTCAACAGGAAAACTAAATGGCATATTTGGTAAATAGTTACCCATGATCATCGCAATTAAATTATAATTTAGTCAATCGTTATATATTAGTTCATATATTTAGTCAATGGTTAAATTTTGTAGCAGAGCACACTGCGTTCAACGGTTATAAGTGGGCAGTTCTTCTGAAGATATTAAACACCTGTCAGCCACGTTATATAAGACTTTTACTTTTACTAATGTGTCTTTAGCTGATTCTTTTTAGTTAAAGGTTTTGTTTCATATACAATGTTTATTTCAAATTAATATATTGTTTATACATCTTCACTAGTGTTGTTTGTATTTACCTATAGGTGGCAGTAGCTCCCTGCATTCAAGTGATACTTGCTTGCCTTTAAAAAGTGTAGTACCTATCTAGAATGCAGAGTTACGTCAGCATGTCTGTCGCGCTCCATCATAACAAATCATTTATGCAAATATTAAAGGAATTCTATTCTGAATATTGATTTTCCCTAAACTTCTCACATTTCTTGACATCCATTAATCGAAGACAGAAGGATCCAAGCAATTGCAATGCTTTTATATACATAATTTAAAAATTGAAATGTTATCATAAAAATACAAGTAGCTGTCATGGGGATTGGCTTTACTGCATCCATTGAAAGCGAAACATGTATTTTCACATACGACTAGCGGCCCGCCCCCGGCTTCGCTCGGCGTGCAATTTTTATATACCCTAAAATATTCCCTGTTTATCCCTCTTTCCATTAGTGAAAACCGAATTAAAATCGGTCTACCCGTTCATGCGTGATGCCGTGACCAGGAGAAATGGGGATTCATTTTTATATATAAGACTAGCGGCCCGCCCCCGGCTTCGCCCGGCGTGCAATTTTTATATACCCTAAAACATTCCCCGTTTATCCCTCTTTCCATTAGCGAAAACCGAATTAAAATCGGTCTACCCGTTCACGCGTGATGCCGTGACCAGGAGAAATGGGGATTCATTTTTATATATAAGAAGATTTGAGTACTTGAAAACATAAAAATACTTTTAAAATATTAAAAATAACTTGTAACCCGAAGAATGATAATCATAAATAAATATTGGACGTGAGACAAATATTTTTAGGAAAAGCATGAGCCACGAGGCGGTGTTCGGTACAATTTACATACCGTACTCGCTGATCGAATGTAAACAAGTTGTATGTAGTGTGTGCTCGTCTTATAAAAACATGGGCGCTGCGAAAGTCGACTTTTATACTTGGGACTACACACTGCCACTCGAGCTTTTAGGATATCATCCCTTAACAATTAACTAAACATCCACTAATAGCAGCCGCAGCAGAGGCGGTGGAAAAAAATAAAATTTCTAAATATAGTGGCCTCGGCGCCAAATATGGTTTTGTACCATTCGGAGTCGAGACACTCGGTCCGTGGGGCTCTGCAGCAATGAGCCTCTTCCAAAGACATCTCGAAGAGGCTTATTGATGCGACGGGAGACCGAAGAGCTGGCACTTTCCTCGGCCAACGTATTAGTTTGGCCATTCAACGAGGAAATGCTGCCAGCGTACATGGTACAATGCCGCAGGGTCCATTTTTATATTATTAGTATTAATTTATTTTTAGATTAGGTAATTTTAGTTTTTATTTTAATTTAATTTTTACTGATTGTATAATTGTTATTATAGAAGATATTAAAATGTCAAAAAAAAAACACTAAATAATTATTCAGCCATTGCTACATTTTTTTCTGAAAATGATAGCCTTCCTCGTTATTCGGTCTTTCCATTAGGGAAAACCGTAAAAAAAACCGTTTTATGTTTAATCTTTATACATTATAATAAAATCGTAAACGAGCCGTGTCTGTATATTAAATATTTTTTCAAAAAAACATTTTCTACACGTTTTTCTTATGTCACAGAATTAAAAAAAAAATAGTTTTTAAAATTTTTGTCTGTTTGTCTACGCGTTTGTGCACGCTAATCTCTGAAACGGCTTAAACGATTTGAATGCGGTTTTCACTGATTTATTGTACCAAGCTTCCCGTAACATTTAGTGTTTATTTCATTCCAATCGGTTTACAAATAAAAAAGTTACGCGCTATACCGAATACCACGCGTACGAAGTTGCGAGTTCAGCTAGTAATTAAATAAAATCTTTATTTGCCGGAACAAATGTTTACAGGATTTTAATTTATACAAAGCAATTACAGTTCAAAGTATGTTCTACCCGATAAGGGCATGCAACGAGTAACTTTAGAAATTAGTGAAGAAACAGACAGCAGACAAGAAAGAAGAGGACAGCGACTTTATTTTGTAATATATATGAACGCATGAAACAATTTAAACAAATTTAAAAATCGAAATCGTACTTTAATTTATAAGGTTGTTACGTAAGTCGCCATTAAAAATATTTAGTAAAAAAATAAGGCTCAAAAACAAACCCTTTTTGTGGCTAAAAAATTACCATTAAATCTAAATATTTAACACTAGCTGGTTGCCCGTTTGAAGAATAAAAATCCGCGTTGAAGAATAAAAAAAAATATAACACATGAAAAAATAATAATAATAATAATAATAACTTTATTTGCATGAGAATGTGAGTACAATGATATTAAATTAAGTATAATACAGTCCTATGCACACTCTGTCGTAATTACGACGTACAATTTGTTTTTTTTTTTTATTATTATTTAAAATAATAGCCTATGTTACTCGCTGATAATGTAGCTTTCTGTAGGTAAAAGAATTTTTAAAATCGGTCCAGTAGTTTTTGAGTTTATTCATTACAAACATACAAAAATACATATATGCATACAAATATTTTCTTTTTATAATATTAGTATAGATTTGGATGTCATAACGACAATAGGGTATTACACCCATTTTAGAAAAGTGTCTCAATTAGATTCTGTAGTGCTATTACACTAAAAAAAAACACCAATAAGTTTAATATAAATGCATTTAAAATTTTCATTTTCAAATTTCGCGCGCAATTTGACGAAAACGCTGGAAACCATTTTGCTCTGTGGTCATGACGTCAGTTGGCTGCGTAAACAAATGCGCCGGTAATTGACATGACACTGACTGACACTTTTTTGTTTACACAACCGTATGACGTAAACATGGCGGCTACTATTTCATTGTGTTTAAGAACAGACTAAAAATTCTGAAAACTTTGAATTTAATTTTAAAATTTATTTTGTTATTTTACGAACTAAAACTAACATTTTCCGACTGCTTTTTGCCTAAGCTATCTCAATAATATACTTTTAGATTTTTTTTTCGTATAGACTAAAATACCCTATTGAACTTAAATTGGAATAATGTTTTCACAATCGCATTTTACAAAATATATATCTGCATATATGTATCTATCTTTTATATCTATACATATTATAAAAATAAAGTCTCTGTTCGCCTCTTGTCTGTTTCTCTGCTAACTTCATATCGTTTTCAATATTGGAAAGAGCGTTAAACGAAGAAGCTTCGTAAATATAATTTTCAGAAAATAATTGCATCCCTACGAATGTGGGAGTTGGAAATAAAATTGTGTCGCATTGGTTTCCTGTGACAAAAAATATTAGACAAACAAATGTATCGTCCGAGGGGCACGACGACTGTCGGATGCGAACATTGACATATTCCAAGGATCCATATTTGTGACAAGGGCGCCACATTCCACTTCAATCCTCTTCACAAATGGCATATTTGTTCCAATAAAAATAGAAAATAAATCAAATCCCATTGAGTCTTTTATTTTTTTCGTATAATATGTCAGATTTTTGTCTCGTGGACCTCTACTAATCTCATTTAGACGTGGTCTTTTTGATATTGCCTTCAATTGACTCGACTCGTGGGTGCAATTTTATAAAAATAGATTTTCACCATCATCAACTCATCTCTTGAGCCATAGACAAAGGCTCCAAAAGGCCCGATCGGAGGGCGCCTGGATCCGCCGTTGATAATAGATTTAAATTTATATTAAATGCCTTATAAATAAGTTCTTTTCCGTAACAACCATGTAGGGTTATTATGGGTCTCAGTGGAAGCTTGAGGAAAAATCATTTATGCTTGTAATCATGTATTTCTACAATACTTCTAGGAACAGAATTCCAGAATGGCAGAAACCTCTTGACATATGTACAGTTTGTATTTGATATTGCATGTACATACAGTTTGTACAGCGCGTTCTATACAAATCAAAGAAGCATTCAACAAACTTTGCAAAATAAGTCATCTCACTGCTGAGCCTTAACTAAGAACTTTTGTTTAGCGGCTTCAAGGCGCAGGTTTCTCATGATTTTTCTTCCCCCTTAAAGTCTTGGCAGATCATCGTTCCCTGAGTTTTACTCCCAACCCAACCCTGAGTTCTCCTGCCTTGTCTACGGCCAATAGGTATCAATAACATTTCTAGTGAAATTAATTTTTATTTATCTGAGATTGCTTGATAAGTGGTTTATAATTATTGTTCTTCGCTGTAAACTAAAAAAAAGTAAAGTGTAAAGTATAAACTGTTGGTACGCTTTAGAATAATGCCAATTTTGTCAAGAGTTATACGAGTAATTAACTTTATTTATTTATTTATTTTAATTTTATTGATTTTACACAACACAAGAGCTAGACATTAAATCGTATACAATGAATAGAATGAACACATTATTGAAGCCATAGGTGCTTAAGAAGATTAAGCTAAAAATACCTTAACTAAGTCAGTTCCTTTTAACTTTAAATTAGATAAATTATAATTTGCCGAAACGTGTCTGAATCTATATATACTAATATATAAAGCTGAAGAGTTTGTTTGTTTGAACGCCCAAATCTCAGGAACTACTGGTTCAAATTGAAAAATTATTTTTGTGTTGAACAGTCCATTTATCGAGGAAGGCTATAGGCTACAATACTATTGATCGTAGCGTAATGTTATAACGTATATATAACATTACGCTACTATCAATAGTATTATATATAAGCAGTTTCCAGTACCGCGCGCCCCACGCGCACTCCATCACCGTTTGGGCCGCAGTTCAGCTAGTATAAAATATACAGAATCAGCTTTTGCGCGCGACGTCCGCGCCCTTTTTTCTTAGATGTTAAAACATTTATTCAATTGTTATTGCTTATGTATTTTTGTAAAGCGTTAAATTTTTATTTTCATTTATAGATAATCCCTTGGGAACAGTACTTTTTCTTGACGAAGGTACCTTATGTCCTTTTCCGTGAAATTTTGTATACACGACTTGTATACAAAATTTCGTGATGATCGGTTAAGTAGTTAAGGCGACGCCAGCCCCTAATGATAAAAAAATCCACTTATTTGTAACCGTTTTCCTTTTAAATTATCATAATAATTATAATTTAAAAAATACTCAAATCATCTGCAGGATATATGAAAGGGGATCATCATAATTATTTTTTAAATTATATTTAATTATATATATATATAAAAATTACTAATTTGCGGTCTAATATCTACGTTGTAACCGTGCGTTTTGCTTAATAATCAAAATTTTAAACAGCTAATTCTTTAGATAAATTTTAAGATCCACTATCTGAAGGCTCATCAAAAGAAAAATTTGAATTATATTTTATTCAATTTTTAAATTGATATTTTCGTGATTTGCAAGTAGCGACTCCCTCTCAGCAGTCCCGTCAATTCAGTACAGGACGAGTTTTGCGGCTGGAGTCGCCTTAACTTCTGAATTGTTTTCTAAAAAGTTCTTCATTTACTAATGATATTTTTTTTATTGTTACAGGTAAAAAACGTTAGTTTCACTGCATCTCGTTCTAGTGATCGTCTAATTGTCAAGGTACTGTCATTGTAATTACTCGATAAAAATTCAGAATTATGACCCCATTCTACTACTACTAATTACATACTAGTTTCACAGTCTACTGTGGTTAAGATGACTTCATATTTCTTTGCGATGATTACAGCAATGCAGTTATGATTATTCAATCTCTCAATAAACCTGTAAGTCAAATAAGACCTTTTACATACATACACAGCGACATTGTTTTGTTATTTTTGTTTTTTCAATATACTTTTTTCTATTTAAATATCGAGTTCTTAGTTTTATTACAATAAAATATAAAATAAACTAAATAACTAACTAATAAAATAACTAACTACTAGTAAAATAACTAACTAAACGGGTAACCAACTTGTGTCGGTGGCGAAGAGAGCCGTCGAAGGCGACGGAAGGCACGGCGGGTGCACTGCGGTGTTGCCCGTTTGGTTCCCCGTCAAGCCAAGGTAGTTCGCACGGCCCTTCCACTCGGCTCACCAACTTATGGACGGTCTGTCTTCCGTTTTCGATATGTTTGACAAATTTGTAGTCATTTTGTATATAAAAAAAAACCCTGAAATAGATATAAAAAGCCGTCTTAGAATTTTGGCCATCCTATACCATTCAGGTAATTCTAGTATGAGGGCTTGTTGTAAAATTTACTTGATTATGACCACCCGTAGGTATTTCTACTTTCAACATAGATTTGGTAATAAAAAATAATCGGTGGAAGGATTATCCTGGTACGTAGAACCGCAAGCAACAGGTTCCCTACCGAAAACTTTTTATTAAATTCAATGTGACTCCTATGGAACTCAAAAAAAAAAACCAAATATTACGTTAAAAATCGTTAGAATTATCAGTATTGCGTGGATGCCAACGCAGATTCTAACCGCTCCGGGCTCATTGGCCTGTTAAACGACTCTTCTTTCGTACATAGCATTACTTAATATTTTAGCACGCATTGTCAATTGTCAATTGTCAATTGAAATTAATTAATAATAGTTCGCGGTGGTACGTGCTGTCTCACCCCCACAATATACCTATCCATATGTCTGTCACTACCGCAAGCCGCAGTCAGTCTAAGAAAAACATCGCAACAATAACACGCGCAGACTCATCCGCCGGTCTCGACCGGCGAGATTTGAATTTATTTTATCCGCTAATGTTATCAGGCAATGTGCTTGTAGTTATCTATTTGTGTCACGCTTCCCGCTCCGCGAGTGTAATCGTTGAATTGGCGAAGTGCTGGAGCACTCTGTATGTGACGTGCCCGTTACAATCTTCGCCGCTGGAGGACCAAGGACTGGGTAATTTACGAGGTAGATGACAGATTTTCATGTACCACTAAAGAAAAATATGTCCACTTTTATAATTGCTTGGCGTGATCATTACGTATTTTTTTTAATTTATTTTATTACTAAGTATACTATACAAATATTCTTATATCAATTTTTTTATAGTATATAAAATATTGATAAAAAAGTTTATAGGAAAAAGATTTATTTCCTATAAGATGTTTCTTATATCAAACCAACGAAGTTAAACACTTACGAGTCAGGTCTAGTTAGTTGACGTTTATAAGTCCGGCTAAATTAACGCTTAATAAAGCATTTAATTACGGCAATTAATTAACTGAACTGAAAAGGGCTCAAACAAAACTAATTAGGGCGAAATTAATGCCTGAAAATAACACTATTAGCGATCTGATGTGGGAAATAAACGGAGCTTTTAGAGAACTCACATGCAGTGGACGGAACTTTAGATTTATTTAATGACCGATGTGGTTACATATTAATTTCAATATCTTCCTAAACTCATGTTGTCCCTTACTTTTCACCCTATCAGCTCAACTGTTACGAGACTGTAGCGACCTATTTAAGTACAGTGAACAGTATCAGTGTCATCTCTTAAGAGTCATATAGAAGTGATAACAGTATTTTAAAAATAAATAATCTAATATTATAACTCGAATATTTATAACTCGAGAACGGCTGGACCGATTTTCATGGTTTTTTATTTGTTGAAATCGTCTCCGCTCCGAATAGCAGAATAACTATTAAAACATCGGGAAAATATTCACTAAAAAATATATTGAGAAAATTAATTTTCTCATACATTTTGTTAATATCTCGAGAACGGATATTAACAAAATGTCACCTATGAAACAGGCAACACAACAGGTGCTCCAAGTACGCTGCCGACCATAGTGGGATTAAGGATAAAGGGATTAGGATAGGGCAGTGGGCTCTGACAGCCATTACTCTGTCACCGAAACATACTGTTATTTCTTCATGGACATGTAAGATGGTGGTTACTGCCGCCAGACAGGCTCATAAAATAATTTCAGAGATGAGCCGAACTTAATCTCAAAATGTTGGTTTTGTTGTTAAAATATTGTCTCGATGACGTTGTACTTACATAAAACAGCATAAAATATTGAACAAAAAGGCTAGTTTACAGAGTAGCACGCGATGCATTCGCTTTCAGGTGACGGACAAGCCCGCATTCTCTCGCGCCAAAAGTATAAATATTTCCCCATTCGTCGTGAGTAGAAAAATTTTCAGCGCAGATTTTCACACAATGATTTCAAAGCCTGAAATAAGACTCGAAACGCGTTCCCTCGCAAACGCGAATTCAAAATGGCGGCGACGCTTTCTTTTTCTAAACTTGAATTAATCAGCCAGCTCTTTGTGTACTTGTCAACATACGTTCCCACGTAAATGTATGCCAACGATAAAAAAACGTACTCTTAATTTTAAATGTAATATAATTTGAATTTGGAATTATTAAAAAATTATAATAAAACTCTTTCTAAAGGAATTGTTATCTCTAAATAACAATCGTGATTTTATCATAAATTAACATTAGGTATATAATGAAGTATAAAAAAATAAAAAATAAATATAAAAAAGCCTTTTATTTCCAATAAAATTTACACTTCTTAAAATCTATTTATGTGTTAGTTTATTTCTATGTTAATATAATTCTCTTTCTTAATATAATTCCTATGTGTACCTTATGTATTATATATCACCGTATTTATAGTTGTTCGATTTATAATTAATGAAGTATATTTGCTAAAAAATTGAACCACGTCTCAGAATATAAACTGTTGTAAACCGATTGAAATGAATCAAACACTAAATGCTTTAAGGAAGCTTGCTTCAATATATCAGTGAAAACCGCATTCAAATCGGTTAAGCTGTTTCTGAGATTAGCGTGCACAAACGCACAGAGAAACAAACAAAAATTCTAAAAACAATTTTTTGACCTCGCTAACATAAGTACAATATGTATAAATTGTTTATTTTTTTACGTTTACGATTTTATTACATTATTACATTACATATAAGACTAGAGATTACGTTTTTAAAACAATTGCTTTTTGTTTGGTAGCTATCGACGAGTTATAGCTTTATCAATTAAAAAAATAATGGAAAAAGTTTTCTTTTAACCGTGGTTAAATTGAAGAAAACTAAAAAAAATTCAAGTAGAAAAAAACTAAATTAAATTCAAGAAAGGTTCCCCAACTAATTCAAGAAAACAATGGTATAATTTTTTGTTTTCTTAAAAGTTTCAGAACCAAATGAAAACATAATGAAAAACATAGCAATATAGATTGCTAGCATAGCAATATAGAAGTTGTATTGTTAGGCTTTATTCAAAGTCAAAGCCAAAATATTTATTTATCAATTAGGTTTCTCCAAGAAACTCTTATGATCGTCATTTACCAGTTAATATTAATTTACCAGGGTTTCGGAAAAAAGCCAAGATGACGATCCTGAGAAGAAACCCCGAAAGAAACTCAGGATACTATTCTTTTTGTCATCTTTAAAAAATATAAAAATTACAACAATTATAATCATACACTTAATACTTAAAGTAAATATACAATACCAAGCATAGTATGAGCTCCGAATCCAGGCTTTAATTCCAGGCTTCATTGTCACTTAAATAATCAGTAACCTTATTCGAGAGCATTTCGAGAGGAGTTTGGTTTTAATGACATCTTTAAATTTATTTATAGATAATGCTCTGATCATCTCAGGCAATTTATTATAAAACCGTATACACTGACCCATAAAAGAATTACACACTATTGAAAGCAAGCTGTGGGTTGATTGGAAAATAAGTGGAATTCTTTTAAATTCAGCTCTAGAAAGAATTTTATTTCATTACTTATTTCGTTTAGAAAATCCATTCCAAATCATGCGATTTTTCCGAAAATATATAACACAAAATTACACGTGTTTTATATTCGATTCAACATCGATACTTAGGGTAATAAATCTTGGCAATCGAGTAGACAATAAAAGAGGATCGGTGGGTTTGAAGTTATAGAGCATCCTGTACATTTACGATTCCAGGGGCCAACTTTAACAGCCTGTATTTACCGTGATGGCACTATAAAAACTGTCATATATCGGTTAACGTTTGACGCACAATTGACTTGCTGTAAAAATGTTTTTAAGGCCTCGTATTTAACAGGTTATAGGGTACTTGGATATCTTGTTCGTGCAAATCGGTTTCTCGATATTTTCTTTTATTTATACATAAGAACCTACAATTACAGACTAATTTTTGGTGAACTACCATCACTGAAGTAAACTGTCAAAATACCATTTCTTTTTTGTCGTAAAAATTAATCCTAAGCCGGTAGGTCCGATCGCAGACTGTCCCCATGGCGCCCTTTGCTACTCGCATCACTTAAAGCTCATTTTCAATGATCGATAACTCAGTCGATATACAGCATGCTGGGTCCTGGGACACAGCTCACTGCAATCAAGAACATTTGTATGAATCACTGTTAAAATGCTCAACACAACAATTAATTGTTGATCTATGGTAGCTTTTTAATTACCATTCTTTCAAAACGAATGTCCTACCAATAAAAATCCAATGAAACCCGTGGAAAGACATATTTATTGTTAGATACTTCTGGTAGATTCATGTTGATTTTTTTTTAATATATAAATAAATTAAAAACTGTTGTTAAAATATTTATGTAAATAATAGGTAAGAAATACAGGCTGTAAATATTTTCAAAATTTAACTGACATGACAGTTTCTAATACAATATTTCCTTCCAAATTCAAATTAATTTAAAATAAATATTGTGTGGCCAGTTTCCATCGTAGTGATTGCCTCCTTTTTTAATTAAAAAAATATTGAACATATTTTTCAATCTCATTCTGTAAGAAATTTATGAAAGTAGTTTTTTTTTGCGATTTTTAACGTTTCTGGTACTCTAACCTTAGGTGGCCAGTAAGGTCAATTGATTCTTATAAGTAACAGAATCGATTGTCGCTATAAAAACAAAACGTGAAAATTGTCCTTTTTCTCGCTGACTGTACCATTTTTCCAAAATCTTTGAATGCTGATGGGAATAACTATTAAAATTATGGATAGTCTCTGTCTTGTTGTTAATAATAAATACACGATCGATTCTCTTGGCTGTTTTATTATATGGTATAGATTTAAATGCTTGAGGTTACACACAGAATTGACACGTGCATCGGGGTTCGCACAATGAACGCAGTGTTGCCACAGATAGCTATCCCTGACAGTCTCCTAGCTATAATGGTTTAGGTAGCTGCCCTTGCTGACCCGTCTCAAATTAACACCCTGTATATAATTGGAATTAAGTTAACATATGGGGTATTTTTTATTTTATAAAGATGGCAAGCAGGCTGTCGGTCCACTTAGTTAGAGGCTTACACACAGTCTAAGTTGCATACAGTAGTCCCGTTTCCGTGTGGTATTAGTTTTGATGAATTTTAAATTCCTGCAAAGTGTAAAGTGGAGAATACGCTGACTTTGACTTCAAAGGACCGTAATTCTGTTGGCTGTTTAACAATTCCTTCCCCTATGTCATTCTTTTTCATTTCAACATCGAACAAAGAGTTTCTGGCGAATTTGCAACGTGTAAAGGAATACGTTACTTGGAATATAGAATACCTTTTCAACCAGCACTCATAGCGAACGCTCTGCACAAAGCGAATTAGCGAAATGCAAGCGTGAAAGACGCTTGTCGAATTCAACGTGTGAAATATCTGTGTTGTATTTTTCAAACAAATCTCTCGGAGCAGAAGTTGAGACGAGACGCACGGCTCTTTTCCTCACTATCTGAATTGCAAATGGCTGGCGTTATACAAAACTAAAAGTGTTGGCAAACTTTGGATCAAACTTCCCCGCGGTTTCAGGTACAGAAACAAAAACCTCACTTACAATTATGATAATTTCGCATCTCGACGGATTGAATTTGCATGGCTATCCATTGCTATGTCAACGGCGCTACCTCCCCGATGAATAATGCAGGCACGCGACGCCACTTACCTACCGTATTAACATATTTATTAATAAAATAAATATCAGACGTCCGCACACCTTTGCGTTCTGACGGTGACTGAGCGGGGCGGACCTACGCCACGTTCCCCAATGTTGACATTGTAGATATTCCTGGACTAACTTTGTCGAGAGCTTATACTAGATTGTTTAATTTAAATCAGCTAATATTAATTCATTGTGTAACTTATTAACATATTTCTATAACACAGAGAATTCATTTAATAACAGTCAACTTTTAAGTAATTTTAAAGTAATACTTACGTATATTAGAAACTCGAGTTTGTGAGAATGGATGTATGGATGTTTATTACTCTTTTGCGCAAAAATTATTGAAAGGATTTCGATGAAACTTTAAAATAATATAGTTTATACATCAAAATAACGCAAATGATGTAATTTATAGAGAACTCGAGTCCTAAATTTATATTAACTTTAAACAGTTTCTTTTGAGTGTCTATAATGCCAATTAGTAATTTAATTGGATCTTTCTTTAAGGGATTCACTGAGGCAAATGACATTTACTATAGAATTCGCTGGCGGCGGAGACAATTCAACAGGCCTAGAAATGGTGTTTTTTTTGTTTTTACCATTACACAAAAAAAAAAATTTTATCAATACAATTTTTTAATCTGATATCAACTTATTAATAGGTACAGGATTCATATGCGTGCAGTAAGCCGTTTTCGAGAGAATTTTCAATAAAGGTCAAATTCTTCTTGTGTTCTAACTTTTTTGTGGAGTTTCTATTACTTTAACGAAAATTCTAATTAATTAAATTGGTTCTTCACATGTTTAAGTATAATATATATTTTTTTCAAAGCAATTGTCTTGTCTATTTCTTGTAACATTTTCATTAAACAATGGATATTTTTAGTATTTAGCGTTTGTCTCCCCCTTAACAGTAGAAAGTCAATTTAATTAACAACTGCGCCTGCATTTATATTGGCATCTTCTTCTCAGTCTTATTCTTCAGTGCTGAAGGTCGTGTCCTGTCTTCAGCTTCTCTCAGGGCAAGTGTTACGGGAAGACCAGTGAGAGCAGTTAAACTTGGTCACACCAGCAGCGGCTAGGTGATCGGCCGCGAGATCTCTTTCCTCTTTATATTGGCATAACGTTTTCTTTTTCACATTAAAAGTCATGATTGGAAACAAAATCAATTTTAATATTATATTTTCAGCTCAAACATTTTCAATTATGTTTATTTTTAAGGTTCCGTACTTCGAATAAAAAACGGAACCCTTATAGGATCACTCGTGTTTCCGTCTGTCCGTTGGTCACAGTCAATTATCTCGGAATCTACTAGACCGATTAAGTTGAAATTTGGTACACATATCAATTTCTGTGACCCAAACGCAGAAGTGCGACGTGAATTGAAAACTGCATCGTGTGACATATCAAATGGAAGTTCTTGTTGTGAAGATCTTAAATGTATTTTTTTGTAATTTTAAAATAAATAGTTTCTAAGTTATTCAAAATAATTGGTTATAAAGTTATAAAGAAAATTGGCCAAAAATGGCCCCCTATCTCCGAAACTACTGAACCTAAAATTTTGAAAAAAAATAATACAGAAATATAGGTAACATCGTACGGAACCCTTTTCACGCGAGTTCAACTCGCACTTATCCCGTTTTTTATCTAAAACAATTTACACAATATTCCAAACGTTCAATTTAAAAGTATTGACCTAATATACATATATTTTAATTTAGCTTCGATAAGGCTTATGAAATATTCTTTTAAAAAGTTACACGTGAGTGCTTATATATTATAAATGTGAAAGTAACTCTGTCTGTCTGTTACCTTTTCACGCCTAAACCGCTGAACCGATCATCATGAAATTTTGCATACACGTTGTCAGGTATGCAGGAAAAGACATAGGGTACTTTCATCTAAAAAAAAGTACTGTTCCTGAGGGATCATCTAACGCCTGGCAAAGCTATAACTGCAATAAAGATGTTAGGCGTTACATTGCTCATATATTTAGTCAGGCGTGATTTTTTGTTTTTTAACGCGAGCGAAGCCGCGGGCAACAGCTAGTACTAATATAAATAGGAAACCATTTAAGTTATATGCTTAGATATTTTTTTATTTAAAACCGCTCGCAAAGAATCTTCTTTTTACAATAAATCTTGAAAGATTTCCGGTCTGCCGATAGGTATGCGGGGCTGAGTACGTGTAAAAAGCTTAAAGCTCCAGAGACTCGGTGCATTTCAGGCGTAAATTTATATAGGTGGCTAAATTAAATACGTGGATTGCAGGCTTAATAGGGGTGCGGTGCAAAAAAACGACCTCGGACCAAGTGACCCCAATTTATTGAACCCACGAGACTAGCTCGATTGCTTACACTCCATATAAATGCATCTGTAAATATTTCAGACTATATCAGAACTAATATTATAAAGGCGAAAGTAACTCTGTTTGTCTGTTACGTTTTCACGTTTAAACCGCTCTGAACCAATTTAGATTAATTTTGGTATAGAAAAAGATGGAAACTTGAGAATATACATAGGCTACGTTTTGTGTTGAAAATAAAAGTTGAAGGGGTTAAAATAGGTATGGCTGTAAGAGTGTATGGGAAACCAAGAAATTATTAGTAATTTAATTAGTATGAGTGAGGAAAAAAAGTTTGTGTGGCTCTGGCATCCCATACTCATTTACTGAAACACAACAGCACACGTGCTGTTATTTCACGGTGGTCTTCTGTAAGGAGGTGGTTACTGCCGCCAGACAGGCTGCCCAAATGACTGCGAAACGCAGTGCGCCCTGCCACTACTTTCCAGATCCAAACCAGAGCTAAATTTTAAAAGTTCATTTTTCAAAGTTGACCCTGCCGGGAATCGAACCCGGGAACTCTAGAACAGAGCGTTAAGACAAGCACCCTAACCACTCATCCAACGGGCTGACCCGATAGACGTCGTTCGGTCAAAAGCTATTATTGAAATGTTTGAATTGTCAGCCTAGGAACTTTGGATAGGAAAATAAATGGGCATTGTACGTGTATTTTCTCTTTTCGCAAGAATTTTCCTCGAAATTCAAAAAAATATTTGAAAACAAAATTGCTGAGTTTGTCCAACCGTTTTCGAGTTAGCGCTACATTTTGCGTTTAGCGCTACATTTAGCGATTCATTTTTACATGCATATTATATATTGATTACAGAAATAATTAGTACATTTTGTTATTATTACATAATCAAGTAAAATTACATATTATTAACTTTTCAATAACTACTCCTGTTACCAAATCACATACGGTAGAAAATCACACGCAAAGCCAATGCAGTTGTTAAGGGGGCAGTCCACTTAAAGATTGAATGGCAAATTTTCAATTTTCCCACACAGCCATAGCAGACACGCATCCTCAACACGTGATCAGCATCCACCATACCCCGTGTCACTGTTCAGTAAGTCCTCAGACATCGCATTATGCGTTACGAAACAGCCGCAGCAAGATTCTGGTCGCGTGCTGAATTATGCATGCATACTCCGCACATTAAACCGATACGAGTACACGGCGCAGATTAAATATGGACACCCTGTTTAGTCATTCCGTCGTGCTAACTAGTGGGCGAGGTTGCTTACCTGTCTTACGTCAACTTATCAACCCTTCGGTGACGTATTTCTGGAGGAAAGACAATTGGCCACCTTTTCTTCGGTGTTAAATAATTTGTCCATACTTTATTGCTCATATACGCACTTTATTTATTTATTTATTTTAAAATTTACAGATAGTTTACACATATGAATAGTTTTTCGGTGACCTTTACACTAAGCATAGCTTGTATTGTAAAGGCCAGAATTTATTAAGATATAAAATTTTAGAATTAAAAATAGTCATTAAAAGAAAAGGAGATTTGGGTGTCTGTCTATGTGTCTGTATGTATGTGTGTGTGCGTGCGTGTGTGTGTGTGCGTGTGTGTGTGTGTGTGTGTGCGTGCGTGTGTGATTATTATTATTATTTTATTATTTTATTATTCATTTTTAAATAGCTGAGCCCGCAACTTCCTACGCGTGGTATTCGGTATAGTCCGTAACTTTTTCGTTTGTAAACCGATTGGAATGAAACAAAACTAAATGTTACGGGAAGCTTGCTACAATATTATACATAAGTGAAAACCGCATTGAAATCGGCTAAGCCGTTTCTGAAATTACCGTGCACAAACGCACAGACAAACAGACAACCTCGGTAACATAAGTACAACGTGTACAATTTTTTTTTTAAATCTTTAATATACTCGCACACGGTTCGTTTACGATTTTAATTTTACTGTTCCCTCGGTGACAGTACTTTTTTCTGGATGAAAAGTACGCTATGTCCTTTTCTATATCCCTGAAAATGTGTATGTTAAATCGTCAAAGCGGTACAAACAAACAAACTCACTTTCGCATTTATATGTTACGATATACGAAGTCTATGTCTGTATGTATAATACATATGTGATCAATTAAAATTAATATAAAAATAGGTATTACTTTGTTGCTTAATTGGATTAATAAGACTTAATTGTATGATATTAAATGATACGTGTAAAGTGCAAAACTTAAATAATACTTAAATGTTGTAGTAATACTCCTCTTTTTAACAACGGTTTACTTTTATTACTTTTACTAATAGTTTAATTAATTATAAAATTTTATTATAAGTAAAGACATGGTGAAGAATTAACATCGCCTCAACTGCATCCTTTCCTACCAATGCATCCTAATATTATAAAAGTGAAAGTAACTCTGTCTGTCTGTCTGTTGCCTTTTCACGCCTAAACCGCTAAACCTATCACCATGAAATTTTGCATACACGTTGCTAGGGATGCAGGAAAGGACATAGGGTACCTTTCATCCAGAAAATAGTACTGTTCCCGTGGGATCATCTGATGCCTGGCAAAGCTATAACTGCAACGAAGATGTTAGGCGTTACATATATTTAAGTGTAGTAATTTATTTAAAATCCCACTTTTATTTTCGTAAACATTCTTTCCTCATATAACAAAAAACTTCGTCTTTCTTAGTAAAAACCCATTCCCAGTCGTAACTTCTGCGGGCATCAAAGCGAAATACATTTGAAATTGTCTCTTAAACGCCATTATTGTGTTCCACTATAATTGTCTCGCTAACTACCCACCTTAAGGTTCATTTTCACCCATTTCCTTCGCAACGAAGCCAACTTAAATTCTTTTTTCCTACTAAATCCCTATTTAAACAAGTGTTCAATGAAACTTTACAGACTTTAAGGCACTTTTGTGTACACAATTATAGCCGAAATATCGGGGTTTATGTACACTTTTTACATACTACCCGCATCTCAGCCCCCCTGCAAGCACTTTCCGTTTCGCTTTCAACGAACAACTTTTATAATTTGTCGACGCCATTTTTCGAGTGGCTCGTTAAGCTACCTTTGTCGTCGGTATAGCGTTGTCGGCGTCGAAAACGTCTTGAATCGCCCCGATTGTCCCTCATTATTTATATTGCGAATTATCCATGTCGCAATATAAACAATATTATTAATGTGAAAGTAACTCTGTCTGTTACATTTTCACGCCTAACTACCCAACCGATCGCCGTGAAATTTTGCACACACGTTTTCAGGGATACAGAAAAGGAGAAAAAGTATCCCGAAAATGTACCTACTGTTCCCGAGGGATCATATAGAATTAAAAATTCAACGCCTCACAAAAATATATGAGAAACTAACTGGTACCCGCATCTTCGTCCGCGTTGAAAACTAAAAAAAAATGACACCTGACTAAATATATGAGCAATGTAACGCCTAACATCTTCATTGCAGTTATAGCTTTGCCAGGCGTCAGACGATCCCTCGGGAATAGTACTTTTTTCTGGACGAGAGGTACCCTATGCCCTTTCCTGCATCCCTAGCAACGTGTATGCAAAATTTCATTATCATTAGGCGGTTTAGGCGTGAAAAGGTTACTTTCACTTTATATTATTAGTATGGATAAAGATTGAGTTTAAATGTTTTAACACCTTAAAAAGAGAGGGACACGGAATAGGTCCCGGTTAAAAGCTACAGTGAAGAATAATCTCAATTTAAGTGAGAGCATCAAACATGATTACTTTCATCTTAAGAGCTTTGGATAATTAATTAATCTTCTGTTGTCACAGAGTGTGATGAAATTGTATGGCCCTCAGTCAGCTCGCAGAGTAATGAATCGTGTTTAACAAATGCAGAGTTGTTAAAAATCTTGTGCCGTTACAAGTGCCATAAACAGGTATTGTTCGTTTTAATTGAAGTTAAAGAAAAAAAAGGTCGGATCAAACCTGAAAACAATCGACCAAAAATCCTGTATAGTTGGAGCGAAAAACTAAATCTCTTGAAACCCAACGCGGGCGTACATTCGGGTGGGAAATAAAAGCCAGAATGAGAGCCGGCGGTGTACAGTCGTGCGCGAAATCACAAAGAGCGGAGGTACAGGCGCGAGCATTCGATAATTGCAACTGCGGCCACCGACTGGCACACTTCCACAAAAGCCTGTAATGCATTCACCAAATTCTGACACGATACACCATCTTTAGTGACGAGATTTCATTAAATTATCGATAAATTTATATATATATATATATACTTTTTTATTTGTATCGAAATTCTTTACGAATTAAAATCATAGTGATATATAACAGCGATAAATCTAAAAGTATTGTTATGACTCACCATGGAACGTTCTAGAAAAGCGTTGCCATCTGCTAAAAGTTCCCGAAAGTTCCACCCTAGAATAGAAATCGCCCCACTCTCCGGTTATTGTCAAGGGAAATTGGTCCTTATGCACACAATATAGAGCTCACATTCAACAGAAATAGCGTTCCCGAACTTTCAACGACCTTGTTTTCAATACGTGTTACTTGTTTACTTACTTGTTTACCTACTTGTATTTGTTTGTTGTTTGTTTGTACTAAATTCGAGAAAGATCTAGACGATTAGCAGCGGATATAAATAGGCGAAGTGGCGAGCTAGCGACACAGTTCGATTCTGCGATTCGGAAGCGAAACTTCGGAACAGTAAACCAGCGACTCATAAGGGAATCATTGACGACTCTTGGCAAGTTTAACGGTTGTATCGGACCTTTCGTTTAGCACTTTTGGAAGTCATCTTGGTTTGTGGAAATAAATAATTGATTTTCGCCTTTACACGGCATATTGACTCACCCCACACGTAACAGTATATTTAATACTAAATTACAATGGTCTATGTTCATCGACAATTTTATTCTAATTTTTGTTTCTGTACACAGACAGGGAATGAACAAATAAAATTTTTACTCACGATTTTAACTTGATATCGACATCGGTGAACTAGTGATGCGCCTTCACAAACTTTTATACAATACGTGGCCGTCGGTCAGGGCGAACTTTTCATGCATTCACATACCAAATTGTAAACTCGCAAATCCACCGTTTATGTTTTCTCTGAATAATAAAAGAGCATTTATAAACAAAGACTTTTAATCAGTTCGTGCGGTCTCGCTTTTCACTTTTAAATTTAGGTGTATACTTCACAATCTAGAATATCTAGATAATACAAGCTTATATCATAACCTCTAAAATACCCAACAAAGAAGATTTGTGTAATATAATTTGCAGAAAAAAATTATATCCGTAGCGAGTCGCTAATCCATACTAATATTATAAATGTGAAAGTAACTCTGTCTGTCTGTCTGTTACCTCTTCTCGCCTTAACTACTCAACTCATGAATTATGAAATTTTGCATATAAGTACGTTGTGAGGCATACAGAAAAGGACATAGCATACTTTTCATCCAGAAAAAAAGTAGGGATCATCTAAGAATAAAAATCCAAAGTTTGGCAGATAAGTATAACAGCAATAAAGGGCTATATTACGCAGTCACCAGCTAGTATGTAATATATATATGTCATTAATATATGAATATTTTTGTAATATAAAAAATAAACTCCATATGAGATGGGAAGACGAGATAACTAAGTCGGCTGGCCCACGATGGATAAGAGGCTGGCCCACCAGGATAGAGACCGGTGGACTTTCTCGAAGTATAAAGCATCCATTTAAATAAATAAAAGCATTTTTTTGAATAATTAGGTATAGAATAAGCTTAACTCAATTTTATCTTAAACATTCTTTACTTGTATATTTTTTCACTTACATTTAACTCCAGAAATAAAATAATAATAATAATAATAATAATAATGATTTATTTGCTGAATATAGGTAATTACAATGGTTTTACAACGAATAAGGCTCGCTACATTCTACCCTTTGGGGTGTGCAAATATTTTAAGAATATTATAATCTACCAACACTAAATTAATAACTAGACACTAAGTTATCAGACATATAATCTTTCAAATTGTAGTAACATTTATCAACCAGCAATTGTTTTATTTTCTTCTTAAATATATTCATATTAAGCTCCTTAATGTTGTCCGGAATCTTGTTATATATCACCGGCGCCAAACAGAAAACACTTTTATGCATAAGGGCTGTGTGTGATTTGCGAATGCATAGTCTATTTGGATCTCTTTGCGCTCTTTTACTATTCTCTGAAACACGTCTAAACAAGGTAGGGTTCGCCTTTACGTATAAAACAACCTCATATATAAAAAGTGAAGGAAGTGTTAATATTCTATGTTTTTTAAAATAGGGCATGCAACTATCTGTTACTTTTAATTTGAACATTGCTCTAATACATCTCTTTTGTGCCTTGAAAACAAATTTATTGTCAGTCGAGTTTCCCCAGAACAGAAGTCCATACCTTAGCACAGATTCGACGAGGCCATAATATGCTAATAAGAGAACCTCAATCCTTACAGTTTTAGATAATTCATGTAGGGCATACGCTTGTTTACTTAGTCGTCTTCTGAGACTATCAACATGAGGTTTCCAATTTAATTTATTGTCAATTGTTAGGCCTAAGAATTTTGTTATGTTGATTTCGTTTATAGTTTGATCTTCGTAATGTATGTCAAGATATGGTAAAAGGCTTTTTTTATTTTTATTTATTTATCACAACAGATACGTATAGATAAGAAATGTGATATGGCGTTGATATTATGAATAAAAAAAGTTAATAATATATTGTTGATGTAAACGAGCGGTCTGAACACAATGAACCATTGGGTAAAGTCTAGAGTTGTTTGAACTAATATTGAAGGTTAAAGTTCTGAATATTAAACTAAGTTTAAGTTGTCAGAGCTTTCCATTGGAAATTCTTCTAAGCGAAGGTCAAACACAAAGGGATCTACACTTTATGCTTACTTTTGTAACATTCAAATTAATTTACGTATTTTCTATAAGTTGCTAAGGTCATGTATAATACCTCCAATGTTATTTAAAGCTTGAAGGATTTATTGTAGCTTGAACTTAAATAATTAGTAAACTTGACAGCGCGTTCGGCGACAGTAACCAGCCTCTTACCAATGTTTCGGTGCATAAGAGACATTAAAGTGTAACTTCCCTACCCTTACCACGCCCTTATCATTTATCTCATAAAGTCGAGCGCAATTTCATGTCTTATGACGTTACTTGTGGATTTAGGCAGTGGCAGGGCACACTGCGTTTTCGCAGTCATTTGGGCAGCCCGTCTGGCGACAGTAACCACCTCCTTACAGAAGACCACCGTGAAATAACATCATGAGTGCTGTTGTGTTTCGCTGAGTGATTAAGGGATGCCAGAGCCCATTTCCCTATCTCCGCTTAGTCCCTTATCTCTAATCCTACTGTAGTCGGCAGCGCATTTGCAGCAGCTTTGGCGTTGGTTGTATTATAGGCGACGGTAGTCACCTACCATCAAGTGGACCTTCAGCCTGTCTGCCGATATAAAATATCGTAAAGTTGTCCTAATAAAGGACGAATCTAACATTTACAAAGCAAGGAATTACAATTAAAAACGAATAAAATATAAGATTTTATTTGTATTTTATTATTCATGAGTTTGTGTATTTTCATTATTTTCATTGTCAAAGATTATATTTTAAATATATTTTTCAAATATATTCTATATATTAATCTTTTTGGTATTTGTATAGAGCACAAAAAATCCTAATCTTCTATTTCAATATTTTTAATTCTGTTACGGTTCTCAGTATATTTTTATTTCCTAGTGTTAATTATAATTATAGGTAACGGTATCGACCTTTAAGTGGATCTTCTGTCTTTCTTCGGTCTTTTCTAAAAAAAGTTGTATTGAAAGCCCTTAAAACTTAAATATAGCAGCGACCAGGACTGTAAAAAGCGGTGTTTGAAATGATATCGATTGCGCAGTGAAATGTCACCCGAACGGCTTCTTACCAGGATATTAAGAATTCCATAAACATGGCTCGCGTCCAGAAATAACTCGAGTGCAGGTAAACTGGCGTCGCGATATCGGCCTCAGCCCCTACTCGTCTCAATAATGCAACGAGTGATCGATACACTTTACAATGCAGACGCGAACAAGCACTGTTCCCTCATTGTTCTCTTCGACTAACCTCCTTTGCAGTTGTTACGCAGTCCTGCTCCATTTAAAAAAAAAACACGTCATTTCTCGGTCAATTTGTTTTGTTGTTGAATAGGCATGATGACAGATTTTGAAATTCCCTTCCACAATGTAAGATACACGTCTACCATATCCGAAAAAAATAATATTTCAGCAAAAAACTAAATTTCAACGCGAATTATTGAATGTTTTTAAATCTATTTTGAATTACGCGCGAAAACGCTCTTAGGTGTCATGGCGTCGCGTCTGATGAACCGTGACGTCACCGACATCTCATCAGATTTTTCATTCTGTCAAAGCAAAGTCAAGCAACACGATGGCACTTACCTGGCCGTGACGTCATTCGCTCTGATTGGTATTTCAGTTAACATGGCCGATTGCACTTATTTATACTTCTATTTTATTGAAAATCTTATTAATCTCAATTTTAATACAAAAAATGAGTAATATTTTAGACTCCTTTCAACATATATTTTTCTCCAAAACCATTTATTCTTTGATTCTTTAATACCAACATCATGCCTATTGTAACTTAAAGATGGCCAACATGTCATCTAAGAGGCCTTGGTATTGTTTGTGTCCTTAGACGACGGTAACCACCTGATATCCTCTGAACTGTCAGCCACTATCTGCCACTAATTATAATATTAAAAAAAACTATGTCAAGTTATAATGTGTTTATTTGTGAACAAGCACGGCTCACTTAGTTTCCCAATCACAAATTAGACCATCGGCCTATACAGCAAACCACCATGAAATAACAGCATATGTGCTTACGGTGAGTGAGTGAGTCAGCAGCGCACGTGCAGCAACTATGGTGTTGCTTTAATTAATAGGCGACGACAATCACCCACCTTCAAGTGGAACATCAGCCTATGTCAACTTTTAATTTAAAAAAGCAGAACACAACCGATGAAAGAAGAAGGGCTGATGTACTAGTATTCTAAGTACCACCTTCAAGTGGAACATCAGCCTGTGTCAACTTTTAATTTAAAAAAGCAGACCATCACCGATGAAAGAAGAAGGGCTGATGTACTAGTATTCTAAGTATTCTAGTGGATTATCCTCTGCCTCGCCCTCGACTTTTATCCTGTCAGGGTCGATTACCATAACGTTGCTTATGTTTATAAACGCTTACCATCGAACTGGCCACCAGTACACTTTGTTATAGAAATATTATATATTGATATTCTTATATTATAGCCTATATATAAGACATACAGTAGAAACTCGAAGCGATCTATAACATACGAGTAATTCAATAATGTACGGCAGTAATGGACCTGTCTATTGGTCAATTTGACTTATTAGCCATAGACGACAGGTGTAATTGGAATTATTGGTCTGCAGCCTATGGAACGTCTTCAAAGGGTCTGCGATCCACCTGATGCTACAAATTAAGCTGCAAGGCGCTCGGATTACAAATGATCTACGAATTATTAATCTCTGTCTCTGTCACCTACTACAACAGGAATAAAATTGTTCTTAAAATAGTCGCTTAGGCTACCAAAATGTCTATGTAAATAATTCCTCTGTAAGTATGTTTATCGCTAATATAAAGAATGATCTTTTTTTATCTTTTTATTTGCACAATAAATCAATCTTTTACATATAAAAAACCTTGTTTATCTTTAATGATAGACAATTTGTGTCAGTTTTGCCTTACAACTTTAATGTCTTTTAAACGTTTGTGAAAACAAGTGTTATTTTAACGCAGCCTGGTTTAAAATGGTATCCAAGTATTGACAAAGGAAATTAACCTTTTTCTATCGCTTACGCAGGTCCCGAATATTATATTTTTGAAAAATATGAAATTCCATAACCCTATTGGACTCTGAAGATGTATTATTGAAATGAATTTAAAAATAAACATTTTATTTTCCCTTCAAACACAAAACAATGTTTTTAATATTAAATGTAAATATAATTACATTTAAATGTAACTCACATTACATGTACTCTTTTATGTACTCTTTTATATTTAACAAAGTTATAATTTTCTTACTAAAATAAAAAGGGTATATAAATATAATTTTTTTAATGGTTACTAAGTGAAACACGTTTAGACTAATTCTTGCTACCAGAGAAACAATTACTTAACCCAAATATTTAGTGTAGCCTGTTCGAGGCGCGTGTTATGTCTTGTTTTTATCTAATTATATTTTTATAGAGATTAGAAATTACTCAATTTAATGACAAAAAGTATTTTAAGAAAATATTAGCATAAAGAAATCATTTCATTTACTTCTCCTTGTTCGTTTCTTTTCCGATGACATTCTCCGCAATTGTAGTCTCGGCCGCGTGATTATTTATTTATTTATTTATTTATTATTACTTGGCCTCCAAAGAGGCAGGCACCGAAAAAAACACACAACAAGGAACAGGAAAAAATAACATGGCAGATGCCGCCGCAATTAAAGGAGGCACAGCCTACGCCAATAAAAGTCAAAGTAGCATCCCGGCAATAAAGTTAGAAAAAATTTTTTATGAAAATTTATCAAAAAATCTATCAAAAAGATATTAATATAAGATATTAATATTAAGATATTAATATTATTAGCAGATTATTAATAAAACACTCGATGAGAAAATGTACTAAAATTTACTCAATTTCGGATGGGAAAACGCAGCTCGACTAGCTTTGCTTCAGTGTCATCGTTAGGGATGCAGCACAGAAAGGCTGACTAATTTACATATCCTCAAAATGTTTCGATCACCCCAATTTCTGTTAACGGATGAAATTTGAAAACGTTTGCGTCTAAACTAATCACGTTAACACTGTTCTTGTACTGTGGCTCTAGCATGAGTTTACGATACTACACTCGCTAGCGAGAGCGTAAAAAATTTATATGGAAAATTGACAATTTGACATTGACAGTTCACGATTTTCCATACAAAAGTTTTACATTCTCGCTAGCGAGTGTAGTATTGGTTTAGTATCGTAAACTCATACTAGAGCCTCTGAATTCGTTGATGATTACTCTAGAGAAATGTACAATTTAAAATGATAATAAAATAAAAAAAAAAAAAATGTATAAAAAAATTATTTCGTCATTTTGTATAGAAAATTTAATCTTTCTATATATAAAAATGAATCACGGGCGTCACGCTTGAACGGGTAGACTGATTTTAATTGGGCTTTCACTAATGGAAAGTGGGATAAACGGGGAATGTTCATATATATAAAAAATGCACGCCGGGCGAAGCCGGGGGCGGGTCGCTAGTTTGACGAGTAGCAATAACTTGAAAGGAGATTAATTGAACAATTAACAACTGGCCACACTGGACTCGATTGAAAGGCGAGCAAAGAAGCTTATTGGCAACGACACCCTTGTGGATTAAACTTCAAAGCCTGCAGCATCGCCGAAAAGTAGCGTGCCTATCGATTTTCTATCGTCTACACTATGGAGAGTGTGCATCTATACTGTACGATTTAATCCAACCGGAACCGTTCCACTTGCGGACCACTAGACGTGGGCAGGGGTTTCATCCCTTCGTGGTCGATGTACCTCGATCACGAACAAAGCGTTTCAGTTCCACCTTCCTTGTTCGAACTGCTAAGGAGTGGAACTCATTGCCTGCGTCTGTGTTCCCACAGAACTACAACCTCGGGGTCTTCAAAACTAGGGTAAATGGGCATTTACTAGGTAAGCGTGGTCCACCTTCGGCCACATCTGCACCTCACATCAGGTGAGATAGTGGTCAAGCGCTACCTCGATTTCATAAAAAAAAAAAAAAAAGTCATAGGCAGAAAAATATTCGTAGTACACACTGCCTACTACGAATTTCTGAAGTTTTAAAATGAACTTCTGAAAACATCGACCACTTATCATCATTATTTTAGTCGAAAGACGTTCCCTGCTAAACATAGGTCTCCTATTAATTTTCCAATAGGGCCAGCCAGAAGCAGTCTGGAGTCTTCATTTGTGGATCTGATCATTGGTTCTTCTACTTACTAATTCGCCGAGTTGCTGAGGATCTCCTCATTCCTAATTCATAACTCTCCAAAGGTTTTTTTAAAAGTTAAAGTCGACAGACAGGCTGACGTCCACTTGATGGTAGATGGCTACCGTCAGCTATAACACAAGCAACGCCACAAGTGCTGCAAGTGCGCTCAGGATTAAGGATAAGGGTTAAGGATGGGATAGGGTAATGGTCTTTGACATCCCTTACTCACTCACCGAAACACAACAGCAAACATGCTGTTATTTCATTTCACGGTGGTCTTCTGTAAGGGCGTTGTTACTGCCGCCACTAATTAGTTACTTAAAATTTACCTGTAGTTGAGCGACGACATTGAGCTTCACACAAAGCCCATAGTTAAACAGGATGTTTCAGCGCTATATGTCTCATCACTTAGGCATTGAGGAATCGACTGCTAAACTCAGAATTTTCTAAACTTAAATTCTGATGGCACTTACTTGTTTAGTCTCAATCGATTAAACAGTAAGTGAGGCTCACGCGATGCCATTAAAATCTATATTAGCTGCGCGTTTTTTTCAATAGGAAGTTTTACGTAAAAAAAATACACATTTTTAAACCCTTACAGAGTGTATATCAAACGGCCACCTGCCTATTAGATAGGTGCTTGTCTAAAACAGGGTGCGAGGGGTGTGCTGACTTGTGCCAGGCACTGAAAAACACCAGTAATAGCCTTTTGTTGTTTAAAGCGAGGAATTAAGAGGTGATTTGAACGTGCCCCTACTTCTGGAGCAATCGTACACATAATCTCAAGTAAACTAAATAAATATAATTAACATTGATTCATTTATTTTATTGTTTTCCTAAATCATTTCAATTTCAACGTCCTAACTAAATATTATATATGCGAAAGTGGGTTTGTTTATATGTTTGTTACGCTATATTTATTTTATTGTATTTTATATAATTAACATTAATTCATTTATTTTATTATTTTCCTAAATCATTTCATTTCATTCTTCATTCATTCATTCTCGGGATGCCCAGAGATACTAATATTTCACTATAATTTTAACTTTAATTTTTGTTCTTGTTATTAATTCTAAATTAAGTTCCCCCCTTTTGTATATGGATTGTAAATTATCCGAAATAAATAAATATTATTATTATTATTATTATTATTATTAACTAAATATTATATATGCGAAGCGTAACGAACATTTGGAATTGGAATTACGTTATAAATATATATTTATTTATTAAAATAATCAAATTAGAGCTGGTTTCGTCCGATATGTTATTCTTCACGCCTTAAAACTGCTCAAGTGCTCAACCCATCATCATTAAACTTTACATCATACACGTTGACAGGTACTGATAAGTACACAGAGTACCTTCCATCCAGAACAGTAGTACTGTTCTCGAGGGACGCGAACGATGTCGCTGGCAGAAGCTAGTTTGTATGTAAATTATATGTAAATATTGTCAAAATATTTATAATTTAATTACATACATAATATTTCTTCGCTGTAATTATTTAAACGGTCAAATATCAAACACAATAGGAATACTTTTTTTGTATATGGCTACATTAGTCATTACCTTCTGCTGGTAATGTTGTTTTCTTACTTTTTAAATACAGTGTTAATTTTTTACTGTACATTACAACGTCAACTATTCCCTCAAAAGCGGTCGAAACGTGCACTGTTCGCGTGCTGCATGCCGCTCGTTGAATATATTTACTCTAAATAATTATTATACTTAGCAAAGTCTCATTCGTTTCAACGAGCCATAAGGCTTAACTCGGTGAGTCAGCTAAAACCGCAGTATCATTTGCGCGAGTTCCCGCGTAAACACACTTTTAAAAGCATTAATGAAAAGCGAGATATTGACAGCGTTTTTTCCATTTATCTCTTCCAACCTTAATTTAACTTCGTCCCCCTCAAACCAGAATCTGCAAGTCACAAGTCTGCGTTGATAAGATAATATAAAACGATTGAGGAAGAAAATTCAGTTCGACAGTCGCGCGCGACCGTACAAACGTCCCGTTCGAGCGAGCGTTAACAATCGAATGTGCATATAAATGCGGATGCAGATGCGTGGCGGTGGATCCGAGGGTGGGTGCGGGACGGAGTGAAGGAGGAGTGGGGACGTTTTGAATAAATTCCGCGGGTAGATTGCAACGAGTAGGCTGCACAATTTCCATGTCAAACGGCCGCCCGCTGCGGTGGGGAGTCTTGTGAATTTTTAACAATGCACGTTAGTTCGCACCGATCCGTCCACGGAACGCAATTGATTCCGGCAACAATCGCTTGTTACGCAAACCGGAACCCAATTTCTCTGACGCATATTCGACAACACCCATATATCTCATCGCAATAATAAAATACTACTACAACTCTTACTATGACTCATCTATAAATTATTGGAATTAGACAGATCGCAAGTCTACAAATACAAAAAGAATTTGAATGTGTGTAAACCAATTGACCACAACGAGCTCTCCAAAATTTTTATACTGGCAATGCGTATGCAATATAAGAAAAAAATTAGATGACATCTCGGAAAACAATTAATCTTAAATTTAAATAATTTAAAGCATATAAATTACAGTAGAAAATATTAAAGTTTAAAAAATAAAATACGTACTACCTTTTTTAATATATATTTTTTTATGTTAAAGTCGACAAGCGAGACTACCATGCGAGTGATCCTATAAGGGTTCCGTTTTTTCATTCGGATGTACGGAACCCTAAAAAATAAGATAATTAACATTCATACTTGACACCTTTTCTTTTTAATTTAAAATCTTGATATTCTTATGCCAGAACCCGAAACTAATTCCGTAACCCGATTGTTGCGCCACCTATCGAGTCAAATTTTATTTTCAAACCATATGTTGAAGTGACGCGTCACTTCACTTCAATGAACTTAGAGAATTTATCCAACTTCTCTAAGTCAATGAACGACGGTTAAATTATTTGAATATTCTTCATAGAAAAATACTGAAATCGCGATTAAAAAATGGAGGTGGGGGTAGGAGGGTGAAAAATACTTTACGACCTATTCTCATACCTACCAAATATACAAAAAAAAAACATAAAAATCGGTCCAGCCGTTTCGGAGGAGTTTTGTTACAAACACTGTGACACGAGAATTTTGTATATTAGATATATCCAAAACAATTGTTAATTAATTAAAAATAAATAAAAAAAATGCTTCCCATCGTGCTTCATAATGATTGATTTGTCTATAATGTAAGTATGTAACAGGTAAAAATTCTGCATAATTGCTCATGTGTTTTACTAAATTGATTGTAATTTTTTTTCTTAATTTATTGTTACGACTAACATTCTGGAAATGGCGTTCGCGCCGGCCGAAAGTCTCGAACGTCTCACCTTATCGATGGTAGCCAGGCCCCTTTCCGATTAGTGTCCAAGGAAATTGGTCCTTATGTTTACAGCATAGAGTTTACATTTCAACAGAATAGAAATAGCATTCCCGAACTATCAGTGATTTGTTTACAATCTTGTTTACCTTTTCTAGTAAATTCGAAATACATCGAGGCGTTTGGCGCCAAGTATAAATAAGAGGCGGCCGGTTAAGTGTAAGTTAGTTGCGCGACAACAAGCGATACGAAAACGACTCTTCTGAGCTTTTGCGAAGTTATCTGCGACAGTGAACCGGCGACACATTAAGGGAATCATTGATGACTTTTGGCAAGTTTGACGGTTTCATCGGACAAGTTTAGTGATTTTGGCAGTCATCTTGCTTTGTGAAAATAAATCGTTCGTTTCGTCCTTACACGGCAAGTGGTAGATGCTTAATTTTGATCATGTTATTCTAACTAGTTTTTTTTAATGTAATTTCTTAAATATAATTCATATTAATTAAAAATGTTGTGAATGCCTTCATTGGTTCACATAACACATGTTATTGTTTATCAGTAATAAAGTATCTTAATGCTGTTGGAATCAGTAAAATAACTTAAAAAAGAAATCTCTTTACGTCTTAAGAACCATACGCTGTAGGTGTGTTTAATTTGCAAAATACCACCGAACGAGACATTGTGAGGTATTTTTATAGGATTTTCTTTAGGGGAACACGCGGGGGCTCAGCGCGGTATTAATTTTGGCGAAATTCCAACGTAATTACGCATTCAAAGGTAAAAACCGGGGTGTTCGTCGAACAGTGCGAAAGACAGCACATTTCCTCCGATAAAGTCCATATCTTTTCGAATTTACACCTTAACAGGTGTACACAGAGTACAAAGTGGATTGTTGTTATAGAGTAGAGGTACCAATTTAACCTCAATGAACGTTGCGGGCGTCGAAAACCCATCAGAGAAACAACTTCGTTCAAAATTGAACTCAAACTAATCTCAATTTAGTATAAAATTTACGTATCTCGAGAAATTGCTGAGATAAGTCTTGAGGATAAGCCGATTTCAAAAGGAACATGTGATCAAATGATGATTGCGTTCGAGTCGTCCCCTCCACAAAACGCGATATTAAAATACTGCGGGGTACTATTAATATTAAATTTAAATTAGAAGCAAGCCAGATTCTTTTGATAAGGTAATCTTATAAATCTTTGTCGGTGTTTAATTAAATGTGCGAATTGATCTCATAATAGGAATTTAGTAGTATTAGAATTTAGTATCAAAGGACTTTTTTAAAAAAAAAAAGACAAACTTATGTAATCTAAAACATGTATAAATTAATAATGTATAACTAAAATGTATAAACTATAACCAACCAACTTAGCCTATCTATTCTGATTTATCAACTCTCTTTTTGAGGTTGCGTTCACTTTTTTTTTCGTAAAAGAGTTCATCGCAAATCGCTATCATTTATAAAATTACAAACTGCCCGCGTCTTCTTCCACTTATCTTTGTAAATTAAAGCCTATGTGTTATTGTGATGTATGACCTATATTAGTGTGAGGTTTCAACAATATCGGTTCAGTAGTTTTTTCGTCAAAGGGTAACAAACATTCATATTCCAATAATTGCGAAAGTTTTTGTGGTTGGTAGATTTAACATACTGACTTTTGCCTGAACCTCCGTCCGCGTTCCTCGGGAATAGGACTGTTTTTCGGGATGAAAGGTTTCTGTATCCCTGACAACGTGTATGCAAGATTTTATGATGATCGGTTGAGTAAAAAAATGGATTTCTTAAAGAAAAAAATTATCGTCTATCGTAAGTAGATAATGTGTTAACACTGTACGGTGTTACGTACTTTAAATCAAGTCAAAGCAATTACCTAGATATATTTTAGCTGCTAAGCAGATTGAATCACGTAGAGCCCTCATTGTATGTAATTAATCGGGTCAACTAAGATTGTATTATCAAAACACATGTGCAAATAAATCAGTGTTCTTTTGACAGTCAAGGAGATTAGATCCAACAACAGTTGGTACTATTCCTAGACTAGTAGTAGTAAGCGGTTCCTTGCTACTAAGTGATACTCACAGTATCGTATTGTTATAAATCAGGTTAACTATAAGTGTCATCAGTAAATTAGATCCAATACTAAAGGTGGTTTAATTTGCATCCCTTAAGCGTTGGATGAGTGGTTAGGGTGCGTGCCTTAACGCTCTGTTCTAGGGTTCCCGGGTTCGATTCCCGGCAGGGTCAACTTTGAAAAATCAACTTTTCAAATTTGGCTCTGGTCTGGATTTGGAAAGTAGTGGCAGGGCACACTGCGTTTCGCAATCATTTGGGCAGCCCGTCTGGCGGCAGTAACCACCCCCTTACAGAAGACCACCGTGAAATAACAGCACGTGTGCTGTTTTGTTTCGGTGAGTGAGTGAGGGATGCCAGGGCCCATTTCCCTATCCACTCCTAATCCCCTATCCTGAATCCTACTGCAGTTGACAGCGCACTTGCAGCAGCTTTGGCGTTGCTTGTGTTATAGGCGACGGTAGCCACCTACCATCAAGTGGACCGTCAGCCTGTCTGCCGACCTGACATAAAAAAAAAAAAAAAAAAAAAAAAAGTCGGATTAACAACAGACACTGACATTGACGATACAGTTCTTACGTAAGGACTTACAACCCTTACAAACACTGTCATAAAAAATACTGGCATGTTGGTCGATATTTATAGGATATTTTTTCTTATAACTTATTTATTTTTAATAGAATTAAGTGAAGCCGCGACATCTATCGGATTTGGGTAGAACTGCTTCGTGATACAACTGTGCATAGTATGCTCCAATTGGCAAACCCTCAGGAACTTAAGATAAACCTCAGCAATCACTCTGTTGATAGATGAAAACCGCATGAAACGACCAGCAACTTTTGAGATTATCGCTAACATACATACAGACAGTCGTAGCGGGGCACTTTTTTGTTTTATAATATGTAAAATGAAATGATTATGAAAAGGGACTTATGTAAAAGCTACACTTAACTCATATAGATAATGATTATGAAAAGGGACTTATGTAAAAGCTACACTTAACTCATATAGATAATGATTATGAAAAGGGACTTATGTAAAAGCTACACTTAACTCATATAGATAATGATTATGAAAAGGGACTTATGTAAAAGCTACACTTAACTCATATAGATAATGATTATGAAAAGGGACTTATGTAAAAGCTACACTTAACTCATATAGATAATGCTACTTAACATGCACATTCACACACATATACAAACATACACACTTCATTGTATTCTTTGGATTTTAGTGTGTTGAAGAAGGGGGGTTCTCCTGATACACCCCTTTTTGTACCTAGGCTTAAGTACAAAAAGTTTTTTTTTGTATTTTGTATGTAAAGATACTAAGTGAATGCGTATTTTTTATGGAAGTGAATGCGTATTTTTCAAAACTATACCAAATCTGAACACAATAAATTTCTTTTTATGTTTTTCTATTGTATATTGAAATAGTCGTTGTAGCAAGGAACAGACATTTTTTTTAAATAAAAATAGCTTCGCGTCAGACGCTTTGTCTGGCGTGTCAATCAGTTAGCCTGCAATATAACAGCTGCGATATTTTAATTTCTGTAAAACCTTGTAATTTCTTTTTTTCCTCAGTTTTTTTTATTTATTCATTTCTCATTAATAACTGTTCGCCGTAACTAAAGTGTGTGCTAGAATATTCTAATAATAGGGGATCGGACAAATTTTCAGAAAGTGTTTTAAATTAATCTTCATGGATATTTATTCCTATAAAAAATACTATTTTATTTATTTATAGCCTTTTAGGTACTCAAAATCATGTTTTAATATTGTTTGTTTGAAAATGCCGCCAAAACGCCACGATAGTTCATCTGAGAGCGCGTAACGTCATTTGTGGTCATATCATAACAAAACAGCATTGGCATAAGACAATGATTGCCCACAAATGACGTCACGCACTGTGATTGGTGTTTCAGTATAGATTAAAAATATTGTAAATAATAAAATTTTATTTCTTCATTTAAAAATATTTAAATGAGTTATATTAAATTATTATTCGATAAATAATCGTAAAAAATTGTATATTTTCTTTCTAAATACATTTTAGATTTTAATCTGATTACTGTCCGATCCCCTATTACAATGTATACATGTATGTATATGAAAACTTCAAGAACTTGTGCTTAATTAAAAACTTAAAATTACTTGAATTTATGTGTTTTAATATTACATATTTATAGACGTTTTAGAAATTAAGGAAATTGTTTGTTGATTTTTGTGATTTGGCAGTAGGCAGGTAGACAGACAATTTGATGGTAATGTGATTATTGCAGCATATTAACACCAGCAATACAGTGCAGGCAAGCAGACATATTGCCCACCGTGATAGCTTCTAGATACATATTATAAAACTAGCCGAGCCCGCAACTTCGTACGCGTGGTATTCGATATAGCGCGTAACTTTTTTGTTTATAAACCGATTGAAATGAAACAGAGTCTAAATATTGCGGGAAGCTTGCTACAATACATCAGTCAAAACCGCAGTCAAATCGGTTAAGCCGTTTTTGGGATTAGCGTGCACAAACAAACAAAAATTCTAAAAACTATTTTTTTGACCTCGGTAACATAAGTAGGTACAACGTGTACAAATTGTTTCTTTTTTTAAATATTTAATGTACAGACACGGCTCCTTTACGATTTTATTGTATGTAGAGATGAAGTCGCTGTCCGCTTCTAACTGTTTCTCCCCTAACTTCTTCTAAAACACCCAATGGATTGTGATACGGTTTTCACTAGTGAAAAGAATGATAATCGAGGGAGGTTTATGTTTTTAATTTGCATAAAAAATGAATCCGTGCGAATCCGGGAACGCGTTGCTAGTTAAGGTAAACAACAGCACACTTGCTGTTTTTTTTACCGTTATCTTCTGTAAGTGGGTGGTTGCTGCCGCCATCCGAAATGCCATGTTTATAACTGCGAAATTCAATGTGTCATTATAAAATAGTATTACTTGCGGGGTGAGTAAATTTGCCAAAAATCGTCAATGATTCTCTTAATGTGTCGCCGGTTCACTGTTGCAGATAACTTCGTTTTTGTTTTCGAAGAGTCGTTTTCGTATCGCTTGTTATCGCACAATTAACTAACTTGACCGGCTGCACACTTATTTATACTCGGCGCCAAACGCCTCGATATAAACAAGATTGTAAACAAGCCATTGAAAGTTCAGAATTGCTATTTATGTTGAAATTTAAACTCTATGTTGTAAACATGAGGACCAACTTCCTTTGACACTAGTCGGGAAGGGGCGTGGCTACATCGCTAGGGAAAAACGTTCGAGACTTTCGGCCGACGCGAACGCTTTTTCCAGAATGTTCCATAGTTAGTCGTAACAATGGGAATAAGAGATCGTTGCCCAATAATATCTTAAGAAAAATGTAAATAGAAATTTATATTTTGATAAAAAATATTTTTTATGTATTTGCATTAGCTAAACTTTCTTAGAATTGTTAATTTAGCAAAGTTTCTCCCTCGCCACATTTCACGACCACTCTACATTATCTTTTAATGGATATTAGAATCTGTCATAAAACTTAATTGCATAATATTGAAGTTGATAAGACTCCGGGTTGATTTCAGCAAACGTTGCTAAGTCCTCATTAAGATGAAGAAAAAATATTTAATTTTCTTTACTTCACCGCTCGGTTAGTATGAAAGATCCAGGGGAACTGCCCTCCGCACTCTAGTGTAGACGCGTGGTACAAGTTACAAGCGTACCGTTTATAAAAAAAGCTAGATTAATAAAAGTTATTGTTTGTCGAATCGAATACATTAAACAGAAACATATTCGTTACTAGCTGAGTCCGCAAATTCGTACGCGTGGTATTCGGTATAGCGCGTAACTTTTTTTTGTAAACCAATTGGAATGAAACAAACAATAAATGTTATAGGAAGCTTGTTAAAATACATCATTGAAAACCGCAGTCAAATCGGTTAAGCCGTTTCGGATGTTAGCGTGCACAAACGCACAGACAAACAGACAAAAATTCTAAAAACTATTTTTTTTACCTCGGTAAGATAAGTACAACGTGTACAAATTGTTTTTGAAAAAATATTCAATGTACACAGACATGGCTTGTTTACGATTTTATTATGTATAGATATGTTATAATTTTTGTAGTAAAAGTGTCAAGGGAAAATGTATTACAAAATAGAGAAGGTTGTGAGGATTATCAGAGCTCATGTTTATCCTTTGCGGTTCATCCTTTCAGAATCGGCAACGTCTTTTATACCCTATGCCTATAATGGCGTCGTTATCCTTTAAAAAAAAACTAGTAGCATTAGCGATCCGTTCCGCTTTTGAAAGGTTAAGTAATCTTTATTATTTTACTAACTTTAAATGCCCCAATAGCTACTTCAACTTACTACAAAATAGTTTTTGAAATACGTGATCGCCATTCCCTACTATTATTAAATTTAAATAAAATTGTAAAAAGTCGGTTGTGCCTAAAATCGGTGGTTGTCTAAAATGAGCGACAGACTCGGAAAGCAATATATTGTTTTATATTCAATTCCCATAATATCTATTAATATTTAGAATTCTTTTGAAGAATTCTAAGATATATAAATTGTTTCTGTCGATGTTTTTAGCTATTAAAACACATATAATTAATCCGCTACAATCCTTTCCCTTGCACCCAACACAAAGAGGCGTGATTAAACCTTCGGGCCTGTTCCACACTCGACGGTCTAAAGATTCGTTAATTACTGGCAACATTAAAATTAACTACCATCTCAGCAATAATAAGATTTTCAACGCGGAGCTTCTTTGTCGAGTTATTGTTCAAGAGGTTATAATATAGGTCCTTTAAGTTTCAATTATGTCACTTTAGCATTCGTTATGGAAAAATAAAATCGTAAACGAGCCGTGTCGGTACATTAAATATTTTTTTCAGAAAAAACAATTTGTACATGTTGTACTTATGTTACCGAGATCAAAAAATTAGTTTTTAGAATTTTTGTCTGTTTGTCTCTGCGTTTGTGCACGCTAATTTCAGAAACGACTTAACCGATTTGAATGCTATTTTCACTGATGTTTTGTAGCAAGCTTCCCGTAACATTTAGTGTTCGTTTCATTCCAATCGGTTTACAAACAAAAAAGTTAGACTTCTATACCGAATATCACTCGTACGAAGTTGCGGGCTCAGCTAGTCGTAAATAAATGTTTTGTGTAATTGAATAAGTATGTGTAGTAATTTATTATCTCACTCAAATACATTTTAATCGTATTTAAACTATATAAATCGTGGTGAGAGGTCTTATTTAAAATATTTAATTAGTTTCAAACATTTCTTTTTTGAAGGAAAAAGAATTAGTTTTCAAAAAAAAAGAGTTCATTATATTATCTACTTAAATATGAGAACTCAATTAATTCGTACATTTTGTCCATCGGAGATTAATTTTATTATTAACATTACTTATCGATATACAATTTTTTATACATTCAGAGTGTCCATTAATTATCTTCACCGTAGTGTCCATAAAGTGTGTCATAAAGTGAGGCGGCGGAAAAAAATAAAATCTCGAAATATAGTGGCCTCGGCGCCGAATATGGTTTTGTACCATTCGGTGTCGAGACACTCAGTCCGTGGGGGCCTGCAGCAATGAGCCTCTTCAAAGACATCTCGAAGAGGCTTATTGATGCGACGGGAGACCGAAGAGCTGGCACTTTCCTCGGCCAACGTATTAGTTTGGCCATTCAACGAGGAAATGCTGCCAGCGTACTTGGTACAATGCCGCAGGGTCCATTTTTATATTATTAGTTTTTAATCAATTTAATATTAATTTATTTTTAGATTAGATAATTTTAGTTTTTATGTTAAATTATATGTAAATATTGTCTTCTATAATTTAATTAAATGCATTACGTTATATAGTATAGTATTGGATGAGTAAATGTAGGTATACAAAATTGTGTTGCCTATTTCATGATTAAAATTTAATTAATTTACTAGATTTTCTAATAACATCATTTGTTTTGATATATAATCTTATTTATACATGTATATTTTTAAATGTCAACATATTCGCACACATTTAAACGATCTCGTTTCATAATACGCCACGCAGGGTTCTACTATTTTATTATTACAGTGTGGAAACCACAAAACGGACTGAGGGCGAAGCTCAGTAGATCGGGGCCTACGTCGAAAAGTTCATTTCCGGAACCCTCGAGTCAGGGCGCGCTCAGCAAACACCTTTAACCGCTCAGCCATTGGGTTCGGAAGTATAATACTACTTACTTACTGTATAAATAAGTGATAATCAACCCGTAAAACCGAAGTAGACTCAAGTAACGTAGTAGTGACGCTATCCTAAGTACAAGATTACTTGCGCCATTTTGACAATAGTTATCACTAAATACGATGCAGTGCTAAAACATAAATTGTCAAGTTTAATGACATCGTAAATTGTGGTTACTGCTGGCAGTACCGTGAAATAGCAGCATGTGTGCTGTTGTGTTTCGGTGAGTGAGTAAGGTGTGCCCGAGCTCATTTTCCAATCACTTCGTAATTCCTTATCGTTAGTGCCCACTAAAGTAAATAGAAGACAAGCGCTTTTGCAACACTTATGACGTTGCTTGTGTTGTAAGGAGACGTTCGCCACGTACCATTAGATGGACTGTCAGCTTTTTATCGAAAGCATTTTTTGTAATTAATAAACCAACTTCTTTAGCCCTCCTTACAGGGTATTTAAGTTGAAGTAAAAATTTTACTTAAAATAGTAAGTAATATTTCAGGCACAAGTGGAATAGGGGGAAAGAACTTGTATTTTTTTAATGGTGGAAACGATACATATCAGTTTCATTTGCACCATTAATGGTGCGGGTCAATGGTGCAAATGAACCTACGGCCTATTTGACGTTGTATTTTATGTAAAAATAAAAGAAGACTGGTAAACTTCAGTGGAGAACCAAAGTATGAATTGAGCGAATGCCACACACATAACGATAAGACCAAAGGACCTGAAGCTAAAGTTTAACGCAAATGGTTATCTCTTTATTTAGGTGAGGCGTTCACTATATACGGCTAGTAGCCTCCAAGTGTGTATCCGATGCGGGGCCATTTATCTCTGTCAGATGCCGCTGGTGTGCCCCCGGCTTTACATTAGGCTTGTTGATAGCGGGTCGGGTTAAGTGAGACGTCTGAGGAGTTCGCAAAAACGTTTATATTTCAAAACATTAGCGATGGGATTACGCAAGTCAAAGGATTGTGTCACTTATAAAATTTCATGTTCTTTAGATAAAAAACTCCTTACCCCTCCTCTGTATTAGGAGTTCAGTACTTGTATGTAGTTCAGGCTTCCATCATTGTGGTTTGTGGTAATCTTCCAGCTAATTCTTAATCGTTAAGCAAGGATTACAACCCACTTTTTTCTTTATTGCTTTTAATTAAATATTAGGTAATTTTTACATTACTTATATCATATTCTCAAAACTAAAGACTCAAAACTTCGTCCGGTTGCTCATTTATCACTCTTTTTCTATTAGTGATAATCGCATCAAAGTCTGTTGGCTAGTTTAAAACAAGTTAGCCGAGAATCAGAAAAAAACGCATGGCAGCTAAATAAATATTTTGAAAATTGTGCATTTAAACTACTTGTTTTTTATACTAACTAAAATGTAACAAAATTAAAAGATCATGGTGTTACGCGCACCTGTGACTCTTACATGTAAATTATGAACATGAATAGTGGACCTTATTTGGAGCGCAGTAAATGTCGTTATATTGCATTGAACTTAATATCAGCTCTCGCCTTATTGGTTAATACACTGCAATTTTATACAAATTCAATATTCACTTGAGGCGAATATTCCTCTCTCTCTCTCCATGATACAAAGAACGAGACGAAATAGCGTTATAAAATAACTACATCGAGATTAATAGTAAAACAAAATAATTCCAACAATTATTATCTATTAAAGAAATGTCTTACTCTGTGGAAAATCGTTCTAACTAATCAGTACTGATTTCCATCAGTACTGATTTTTGAGTTGCATTTAGAAACGAAATATGCAGGAATTAATTTTTATCTTAAGTACTAATTACGAGTAAAATGCAAACGGAGAAGATTCATCATGGAGAAATTTCCACAAAAAAGAAGCATTTATTAGGCCTAAAAATATTTTAAATTACAATTTTCAAGCGGTTGTTGATTTTTTATATATATAACTAGCGACCAGCCCCCGGCTTCGCCCGGGATGCAATTTTTATATATAAGAACATTTCCCGTTTATCCCTCTTTCCATTAGTGAAAATCGAATTAAAATCGGTCTACCCGTTCACGCGTGATACCGTGACCAAGGGAAATGGGGATTCATTTTTATATATAGAGATTTAACTGTTTTACTCTTTAAATTCAATCCCTCCTTGAAGTACATCATAGGTATTAATTAATAAGCTGATTTTGAGACATCAATTAAGCCCGTATAGCAGAAATAGCTATAGCCCTCAAAGGAAGCCAATTCATAATCACATTAAAACAGCAATTTTTTCCTATGACCAATTGACCAATGACAATCGACTGTCCACTCACAATTCTCTGTCCTTTGTTTATATGTTGTAAGCTGCGACAAATTATACTTCATCTGTACTTGTTAGATGCACATTCCAATCCATAATAGGGGATCGGACAGTAATCAGATTAAAATCTAAGATGTACTTAGAAAGAAAATATATAATTTTTTACGATTATTTATCGAATAATAATTTAATATAATTCATTTAAATATTTTTAAATGAAGAAATAAAATTTTATTATTTACAATATTTTTAATCTATACTGAAACACCGATCACAGTGCGTGACGTCATTTGTGGGCAATCATTGTCTTATGCCAATGCAGCTGTTTTGTTATGATATGACCACAAATGACGTTACGCGCTCTCAGATGAGCTATCGTGGCGTTTTGGCGGCATTTACAAACAAACAATATTAAAACATGGTTTTGAGTACCTAAAAGGCTATAAATAAATAAAATAGTATTTTTTATAGGAATAAATATCCATGAAGATTAATTTAAAACACTTTCTGAAAATTTGTCCGATCCCCTATTAAGCCCGAACATTTTACCCACGCCAAATCTTCGTAGCCAAGCATCTCAGCCGTGGGAATAGGCTACTTTTCCAACGTCGACCCACGCTCCTTATGAACCCATAGTACTTACAAGATGGACTTCGTGCTCCTTCCACTTACTACTGATTTTCTCGTTCCTGTTTTGCTGAAACTTACCTGTGGGATATATTTCTGCTCAAAGAAAATTTCGTTTTATTATTAGCGTAAATTTATGAAGTTCAACGTGTCTATTTTTGATCAGCAATAATTTCAAAGATTGTTAAATTAAAGGCTAAAAACTAAATATCGCTTCGCTTATTGTACTGATCGTGTATCGGAGAAACAAACAGGTATTAAACGGTGTAGATATCTTCAATAGAGTATGAAGCAACACGTTATACGAGTTGCAAAAACAGCTTCGTGTGTTAGTTAACCCAGCTGCTTCAAGCTTCTCCACTGTGGCGAGCTTATTTGGTAACACGGCCATTATGGCCCACCGCATAAGGAAGCCGGTCCTGCAACACCAAATAAGGGATGAGAGGCTTGCGACCATGTTGCCAGGCGCAATTGTGGGGGAATTTCAATGGAAATTGATGCCCTTTAAATAGCCCGCCGTACAGATTATGGAATACGGAATGTAGGGAGTATTTTTATGCATACCGTTTTGGATTGGTGTACATACTTGTATAAGAAGACTCTGTACGTGGCAAAATAGTGTGAGAGACGAGTTTTAATTTGATTCAAACTATAGGCAAGGCAAGGCACTGGCCGCCTCCTGACAGATAACCACCATGCTTGCGAATGAAGAGTCTTCAATGAACTTTTCAAAGTCGTCTCTGTCACTTGTATAGTTATCCCATAACACAATCCTACTTACTTACTAACACACCCTGCTTACTTCTGGGTTCATACAATCTTACATTCTTGGCGATTATTTATTTGTTTTATGTTTATATCAACTTCATAATTTGTATTAATTTTAAATATTTTTTCTTTAATATTTATTTAAATAATACCGTGAGCAGGATAGTATATGACAGGGGTGGCCAAGCTTTTGACCTGTGAGATCTACCTGTGATCAAAAAAAAATTTTCGCGGTCGACTGCAAGTTTAGAGTTTATAAAAGAGAAATAAAACATTTTTGTGGTAAGTTTGTGAGTACTTATTTATTAATTAAATGTTAAATAATGTAATGCAATTCGCATTTTTCATTCCGCTTTACTTTTTTGGGTGGATATGTGGCACTGCATATTCTCCACAAGCTTATCATATTGGGGAGTGTAAGTAGTAACTGCGATGCGCAAACAGGAAGTTAAGTGGGCATCAGTTAAGCGGGAACGATGTTTGGTTTTGATTGCGTTCATATTAGAAAATGTTGATTCGCAAAGATAGGTAGAACCGAAAAATGAAGTGAAATATAAAGCTACCTTTCTTAAATTTAAAGAAACAAACTAGTGATGGTCGTTTCGGCTCTGATTTATTGTAGCGAATAATAATGATTAAATGGTGTGTGAGTGAGTGTACTTGATAATAAAATAAACACATCGTTGTCAATGTCAATTTTATAAGTGATATACGATGACATTGACAATTACAATAGACAAACCTAGGTTTGTCTATTGTAATAGGTGGCGCTGTAGTAGCATTACAAACATTAAAAATCATTAATTGCGAAAATATCTTAAATTGCCTTCGCGGGCTACCTAAATTGCCTTCGCGGTCGACCTCTTGGCTACCCCTGGTATATGAAGATAACAGAGCAATAAAAAAAATATCACCTGGGAAATAGGAAGAGTTTACTCGTAGATGAATAAATTGGAGAATTTTTCTTTTCACACACACATTTCTTTTTATTTTGTGTGTATATTAAATAATAAATGTATATTATTTTTTAAAAGTTATTTCAATTAATGTACCGAGTTATATTAAAAGTCAAATACACTCTCAGAAGCGGCACATGCACATATATTAATTGTAGGCATACCGCGAAACACTGCACAACCAGTAACTCCTTATCGAGTTTGAAAACGAATTATAATTGAGATTCGTTCGTTTTAATTGCAGGCAAAGTCAGTTGCCTAATTTTGTTTCGAATCGCAAATTCGAACAAGACGGGGCATTGAGAAATTTTGCCTACAAAAATATTGATCCTGGGGCCTAACATTTTAAAAACGATAACGAAGTTCGCTAGAATAAAATGTATAGGATGTATCACTTGATTTAGCGACGGCATAATTATGTCAATCCCATACATTTTATTGTTTTCGAACTTCGTTATCTTTTTAAATCGTTACTTTCGTAACATAACTTTCGTTAAATCGTAACATAACGATAACGAAGTTCGAAAGCAATAAAATGTATGGGATTGACATAAGCCGTTGCTAAATCACGTGATACATCCCGTACATTTTATTCTTGCGAACTTCGTCATTATCGTTATGTTACTTTGACTAAGGCCCCTGATCACCTTAATCACGCATGGCGTAGCTAAATAGCCTTGTAAAGTTGGAGACTTTGTTCCACGTGGTTCTAAATGTCACATTACGGTTCTTTCGTCTTGCCCGATCTATACAGTTAATAATCTTTGCTTCGAAATATGAATATTTGTTGTTTGTGTCTCCATCTGTACCAACAAGCGAATCAGAGAATCCATTGTTTTTTATGTGAAATGAACTCAATATTTGAATGAGAATGTAAGATATAATAGAATAATTAAAATACAACATAAAAATAACAAGAGTAATTCAAAAAATGAATCATTCACGGAGAAACATTCATTTGCTTGTAACACGTTACCGTAACGTGTTACAAGCTCGGCCACGCTTCGCTGCGGCCCATAAGGCGGTGGAGTGCACGTGGGGCGCGCGGTACTGGACACTGCTTATATATAATACTATTGATCGTAGCGTAATGTTATATAGCCTATAGCCTTCCTCGATAAATGGACTATTCAATACAAAAAGAATTTTTCAATTCGAACCAGTAGTTCCTGAGATTAGCGCGTTCAAACAAACAAACTCTTTTCAGCTTTATAATATTAGTAAGATTAGCTTTTTCTTAGATTCACTGTTCATATATTTTTGTCAGGCGTTTTATTTTTATTTTAGACTAGCTGAACTCGGCCACGCTTCGCTGCGGCCAACACGGCGGCGGCGTGCGCGTGGGACGCGCGGTACTGGACACTGCTTATATATAATAATATTGATGGTATCGTGATGTTATATAGCCTATAACCCTCCTCGGTAAATGCATTATTCAACACAAAAATAATTTTTCAATTCGAACCAGTAGTTCCTGAGATTAGTGCGTTCAAACAAACAAACTCTTCAGCTGTATAATATTAAGTATAGCTAAAACTCCCGAAACAGTATTTTTTTATGGCTGAAGGATGCCCTATCCATTTCTGTATCCTTGATAACGTGTATCCTACATGAAATTTTTCATGATAATAACAAACAAATTCACTTTTTTTTATTAAAGATGGATTTGCTCTTGGCCAGAATCTATCCACGTAGGAAAGACGACACCAACGATGGAGCGAGCTCACCCAGAAGATGCCTATTAACTCGAACCTTGAAAAGATTTGGGAGTCGGAAACACAGACGCCGACAGGGAGTTCCAATCCTTAGCAGTGCGCATTATAAAAGATATTTTAAATCGCTTAGTCCGAGTTAGAGGGATTTCGGCAAGATGAAGATGGTAACCAAACGTACATCTGCATGTCCGATAGAAGAAATGGGAAGACAGCTCTCATGCAGCTCCTGAGCACACTCTCCGAAGTACATCTTATAGAATACACACAGACAGGCAATTTTGCGTCTTTGTGCCAGGCTCTGCAGCTTAATTCTTATTAGTGTAGGTACCGTCGCCAATAAGTCTCCTAGCTCTTAGCTCACTTCCGTATTTATGAAATTAGGATGAACGGATTCGCTATCAAAATTGGTGCACATGTACTAGTACATAGTTATTTGAATTCAAATTTTAAAAGTGTAAATATTTTTCAAATTAAAAGGCGGGTCGAACCGTTCGGCATAGTTAGTAGTAGTTACATGAATGATAATAAATTTATACTACTTTAAATAATTATTGTAAAGCTTTAAATACTTATTTACTATGTTACGATCGAAATCAAAATCAAATTATTTATTTATCAATTAGTTTTCTCCAAGAAACTCTTATGATCGTCATTTAAATTTACCAGGGTTTCGGAAAAAAAGCCAAGATGACGATCCTGAGAAGTAACCCCGAAAGAAATTCAGGATACTATTCTTTATGTCATCCTTAAAATATAAAATTACAACAATTAGATAGACTTAAGTAATACTTAAATCAAAGTAAGTACATATACAATACTAAACATAGTATGATGTTTATAAATTATCATTAAAATAAGATAAGGACATGTCCTTAAAGCACCCTCATAGTTCAAAACGCATTTCTCTTTATGATTTCCTACTAATATCGTTAAAAGCCACTCTTACACAAGTTGAGAAAAACAGTCTTATTAAATTGCCGGAATTATTTGTGCTTTACTGTTAACGACATAGGTCTCAAAATAAGTTGTCGGTTTTGTGTATATATGATTATACTGAATTTATGTCGTCCAATGTCCTCAAGTAGCCGCCGTGAACTCTGACTTCTAACTAACTTACAATGGAGTGATGTATTCGCAGTAAACATTGGTAGGTAGCAATGACCGATAAAATGCATACTTGCAATTGGAAATACATTATAAATAGATTTTTTATCTATTTAAATAATAGCCCGTCTTGTTCTGTTTCTAGGTGAAATTAGAGCTAATTTCGCCAAACATTGAGAATATTTTAACTTAATAAGTATTTATAAAGATGAGATTTTATAAGATGATTTATAAGATTATAAATATTTAATATATATTTAAGCCTTAAATACTCAACCGATCGTCATGTAATTTTGCATACGCGTTATATAGGGTACAGAAAAAGCATAGGGTACTTTTGTTCCATAAAAAAAGTACTTTTTCCAAAGAAAGCGGACGAATTCCAAGACGGCCCCAATTAAGGCACGTAAACGACTGAATAGCAATATACAGTAGTGTAAGGACACTTGACTGATTACCTAATTTTTTGACTAGACACCTCTCCAAAATTATGATGAAGTAATAAGGCAGATGGTACATATATGGTTTCCGTATTTAGTATTTCACCAAATGTAAGATTTGGCGAAAATGGCGCTAAAGAGTATTATGCTAATTTGGTGTTATGCTAAATTGGTGTATAGCAGAATTGGTATTATGCCGGATTGGTGTTTTGTTATAATGGTATTGTCCAGAATTTGTGTGTTGCTGAAGTAGTATTTATGCTACATTGGTGACTAGATTTCAAATCTCATAAATTAATACCCAGTTTATATAGTTTTTCTTTTAATCTATTAATTAATGACTCAGTTAATCTTTAAATTTTAATAAACAATATTATTTCGATATGGGTATATATTTATATGTACTTATTGCTGTTGACTTAGGAATCGATACATCCGGAACAACCCGACCTACCCAAATAATACGTCGTCGGAATGACGAGAAGGGTGAAATTGACCAATAAGTTGAATCGTATCGTGATTCCGATCAGCTTCCAAGCGTCAGCCACGTGCGACGAATCACGAGCGTCCTATCACGACCACGACGCTCGTCGCGCGCGCAATGACAGTTTTTTGTCTCCTCTAATTTATTGTGTCGTGCGGACGCGAACGGTCACGCGCGCCTTTGGTTCAGCCATTTCAAATTGCCTTTGACCCATAAGATAGGCGATTAAACCCCGTTTTGACTTTAAAACCAAAATTTATAACAAATCACAGACATAGACTAGAAAAATAAAACTATTTTTTACGTATAAGAGAATGCAAAATATACGATACTCAAAAATAATGGCTGGAATATACTAATGATTTAATACTGTTACTGCATGATTTAGATATTAACTACATTTTTTTTTCTGCAAATTATATAAATAAATTATAAATTCGTTGGATGGTTCAGAAGGAGTTGGCGGAGAAACAGACGGATAGCAACTTTAATTTTTAAACTAGCTGAGCCTGCAACTTCGTACGCGTGGTATTCGATATAGCGCGTAACTTTTTTTTTTGTAAACCGATTGGAATGAAACAAAACTAAATGTTACGGGAAACTTGATACAATACATCAGTGAAAACCGCATTCAAATCGTTTAAACCGTTTCTGAGATTAGCTTGCACAAACGCACAGACAAACAAATAAGCGGAATAAAATACTGATGGGGAGCAGGAGATTTCGATAGATACACCTCTTTATTTGATTCACTGTTATTTATTAAATTACTTTTGGAAACCCTTCTGTATACAAAAATCTTATTTGCCTCTATAAAACATGAATGACAATTTTGTCTGTGTCATAGACAACACATACACGAAAAACTACAGCCTGACCACAGAGCAAACCTTCTTTTAATATGTTTAAGGCTTGGTTTCGTTGCCAATTCAACAAATACTCTTACTAAAAACTATTTTTTGACCTGGGTACCGTTAGTAGAACGTGTACAAATTGTTTTTTGAAAAAACTTTTAGATTATAGATTCCGAATATTGCGTCACTAACTATGGGTGCATACTGCCTTGTCATTGCAATAGGTGCTAAGCATTGACCAATACCATAAATAACTACTGAGTGGTTTAAAAATATTATTTTCGTACCACCATAAATATCGGTTTCTTGTTCCATTATTTGACAAATAATATTGTCATCACTTGTTACTCTCAAAATAATAGATCGATCAGACACCGCACCGGGCGCGATGTAGGTACTCGTATGTAGGAGTGTTGGCCGTATACAATTTTCTCCCCCAAAACGTGTCATATGTTTTCCTACCTGCTCATTGACATCATAACCAAACACACACTTCCACGCGCCTCCGTCTCAATGGGTACAGCTTTGAATTATGTTCTTGTAAAGAAATTTTCACAATTTCACACCCTCCAATATCGAAGATATACGAGTCCATCGAGCGCGTACAATGGAATAAAATTGCAGCCCCTTTCACATGTGGCAATGGCGTTGAATGTATTTTTTTTTCATTTGGTAGGTATATAAAAAAATCTTTTTTATATATATAAAAATGAATCCCCATTTCCCTTGGTCACGGCATCACGCGTGAACGGGTAGACCGATTTTAATTCGATTTTCACTAATGGAAAGAGGGATAAACGGGGAATGTTCATATATATAAAAATCGCATCCCGAGCGAAGCCGGGGGCGGAACGCTAGTCTATATATATAAAAATGAATCCCCATTTCCCTTGGTCACGGCATCACGCGTGAACCGGTAGACCGATTTTAATTCTATTTTCACTAATGGAAAGAGGGATAAACGAGGAATGTTTTTATATATAAAAATTGAATCCCGGGCGAAGCCGGGGGCGGAACGCTAGTAAAAAACAAAATTTCTGTCATCAAAATAAGAATATATAGCCAGTAAATGGCTGCAACGATTACTTATTTTCTTTATTACGCATCACACGGATGTAATTTTTTTCAGCAAATTATGTACACAATTATATTATCACTCTTTCACCGTATAAAATACCGATGGATGGTTTAGAAACAGACAGTTCGCGCTAATCTCAGAAACGGCTTAACCGATTTGAATTCGGTTTTCACTGATATAGCAAGCTTCCTGTAACATTTAGTGTTTGTTTCATTCCAATCGGTTTACAAACAAAAAAGTTACGTGCTATACTGAATACCACGTGTACGAAGTTACGAGCTCAGCTAGTTAATTAATATATATAATAATATATTAATTAACTAATACAATAATAATTAATAATAAATTAATATACATAATAAAAAGTTGTGTAAATTTAAAAAATCACGTCTTTAATTTTTTTCGATTAAAATGCAATAAAATAACTCTTCGGTTGAATTGATTCAAACTTTAGTTAAATATACATTATCATATGAAAAACGATGATGATGAAAAGTTTATATAAAGTTTAAAATAGTCAGTTTAAGTGAATTTAAAAATTCCAATTTAAGTTGATCTCAGATCTATATGATAAGTCATATTAAGTGGGGTTCAGCTTAGGCTCGTGTGTCTTCATCTATACATAAAATCGTTCTTTGCCTACTATGCCTTTGTGCACGCTAATCTCAGAAACGGCTTAACCGATTTTCATGTTGTTTCCACTGATGTAGCAAGCTTCCGATAATATGTAATGTACATATATTTCATTCCAATCTGTTTACAAACAAAAAAGTTACGCGTAATTCCGAATACCACGCGTCGCGGGCACAGCCAGTTTTATTATATATATATTAGATTAACAAAAAACCTACGTTATGTATACCTAATAGGTTACAAAACATATAAAATACAATACAGAGTATTTTAATAACATTTTGCATATATATTTACTAATACTTACTCGTACTTAATCAATAAAATTATTATTTCAATTATTATTTCATAAAATTATTGTGTGTGTGTCTACTTGGGTATTTTTGTGAGTGAGTGAGTGTTTTAAGGTAGAATAGAATGTAGCTCTATTGTTCATCATGTCCTAAAATATATCTTATGAGTATGACTTAAGTTTTTATATCTATGAACACGAAAAAAATATGTTTATCATTAGTTCGATATACGCAAAACTGTGTATATCAAACTTTTTATATGTGTCCATTTTCCGGTTTTTTTTTTAATAACCAATTCAATTACTAAAGAGTTGTAAAAGCAATTCATAATACCACAGAACAGTCGCACACGTTGCTCTCTCATTGCGCTATAAACTAAAGTCGAAATGTATACCTAGGTGTCGTCTGCCTGAACTCAAAGCCTCTCTAAGCGCAACAAAATATCACCAGTACACTCGACAACATAATGTATATTATGAGCGTGTAGTGCGTGCATTTCTCGCTCCTCGATTGCTTATAGCAAATGTCCGCTTGTATGGCGTTTCGATAGCAATAAGTGAATTATACCAGAGGTAGCTTTTGCAGCGTCATTAAAGATGGCGTTTTTTAACGTGTACCTAATTAAAAAAAATTATACTTATAAGGGAAACTAGAAATGAATACATATATCTTTGCGAAGTCTAGTATAATTATTATTGATTTAATTGAAAAATGTGTTGTGTAAAAAATTAAGTAAACTTGTCATCAGTGAAAGTTATATTTCGTCGACTGTACAAGTAGATGCCGCCCAATTAACACGTAGCGGCCATAAACCGGTTGTCATGGCGACGGAGCACTTTCCACGCACTGCGCTAAATAAACTAATTGACCAACGCTTTTGTCGTCGCTTGTACTTCGATAGCTAGTTCATTAATGAACTTTGAGGCCATTGTTTTTCTCAGAAAAGTCATTGCCGGTTAATTTCTTACATTGTCTCTGAAGGTGTAAAACACTTTTTTATCCTTTTTCAATCGGGAAATTGATATTAGACATTTTGAAAGAGTAAACCAATGTACTATATAACTTTTTTATGTATTAAATGAACTTAACGATTATATTTATAATAAATAATTAATTTTTATATCATTAAAGAATAGTAGACAGGCTGGCGGTCCACTTGATGGTAGATGGTTACCATCGTCCAAAGACACAAGCATCACCAATGGGTGCAACCCCATTGGTTTCCTGCTCCTGCAGTTCCTGCGGGGTAACTAAAAAATTAATTAAATTTTATTTTAACTTCTTAATTCCGATTAATTCTTAACGGTCTGTTTTAGGGTTCCCGGGTCGATTCCCGGCAGGGTTAACTTTGAAAATTAACCTTTAAAGGTTGGCTCTGCTCTGGAAGTAGTGGCAGGGGACATTGCGTTTCGCAGTCATTTGGGCGGCCCGTCTGGCGGTAGTAACCACACCCTTACGGAAGACCAACGTGAAATAACTGCACGTGTGCTGTTGTGTTTCGGTTAATGAGTAAGGGATGCCAGAGCCCATTTTCCTATCCCATCCTAATTCCTTATCCTTAATCCTACTGTAGTCGGTAGCGCACCTGCAGCACTTGTGGCGTTGTTTGTGTTATAGGCGACGTTAGCCACCTGCCATCATGTGGACCGTCAGCCTGTCTGTCGATCTTAACATAACAAAAATCTCAGGGTAGTTTTTCAAATTATATTTCAAATGAACATTGAATTTAAGTATTCGTCATTTACTTAATGTAAAATTAAAATTTATTTCATTTTTTACAGGCATGCTGAGGTCCACCTACGATCGATCAGACCACGAACGTAAGTTTCATTTAAACTACGCCTAACTTTATTTATTTGTGAATAAACTGCTAATGTCGGTAAAATATTTGCCTATGCCCGCCGCACTATATTGAATAAATAGAAAAGCGTTGTAAAAAAACATGAATTTGCTCAGAAAAGCCGGCTCTAATATAATAGCCATCAATTTTTTCCATTCACCGGTCTCGGTATTGAGTAAATCCATCACTCTTTTACCTATGGCCCGTACCATTTGTTCGGCATTCAACAACTTCATTATTTATACTAGCTGAGTCTGCAACTTCGTATGCGTCTTATTCGGTATTGCGCGTAACTTTTTTGTTTGTAAACCGATTGGAACGAAACAAACATTAAATGTTAGGGGAAGCTTGCTACAATACATAAATGAAAACAGCATTGAAATCGGTTAAGCCGTTTCTGAGATTAGCGTGCACAAACGAACAGACAAACAGAAAGAAATTCTAAAAGCTATTTCTTTGACCTTGGTAGAAAAAATATTTCTAAAAAACGGCTCGTTAGCGATTTTATTATTATGTGTGGATAAATATAGTTTATGTTTAATAATGTAAAAAGGTAATGAAATCCTAAATCACCCACCTAAGTCGAAAATAGCCCGTATTATATTAGCTGTAAGGCCAGCGTACTTGCGCTAGTCAGTTTACAGATAAATTCAAATCGTCTGGCACTTAAAAACGAATAAAACTAATGTTCGCCAATGTTCGATTATAATCATTTTCAAAAAGCTATTTCCATTTTTTTTATTGGCAACACTAAATCTCGTCAATAGCTATATATATTTTTTTAATATTAAACTTTTAATTTTATTATAAGATCTCATACAGCCATTATATAGAAAAATGAGAAAAACGTATGGTGTTATAGTGACCGGCACATAACTTGGCAAGATTTTGACTTAGTGGGGGATATTTTGCGCATCCTACACTCACGTACAATAAAAATGGTGACTGTTGTTTTCATAATATTTTAAATTAATGTTTAGAGTGAGGTATAAAAAAAACAATTAGTTAAATTTAATTAAATTTGTTATAAAATGAGATACTTAAATTTTTATTAAACGATAAATTCAATTAAATAATTTATTAAACATACTGTTATATGGCGTCTTCCTCACTGTGGCTTTGTAAAAGCTTTAAAAACGACTTCTGCGCATCTCGCCCTTCTTGCCCACTTAGTTGCCGGGAATTATAACTGGCTGGCATCATTTTGTTCTAGTTAAAGCGACTGGTTATTTTCTAGTTGACGATGTCTGTTAAGGAACTGATATTCTAAGACGCATCCATTACCGAAAGGAGATTTCAAACAGCGAAATAATTGGTAGGGGACCAGTCTCCAAATAAATTGCACTTCAACGTTCCGCACACTACCCACCCACTATTCGTCAAATAAATCAACCGATGGAATTTTGCATTTGTTCTCCTTAAAAATTGACACAATTATATTATATTACACATATAAGGCAAATATATAATGTTATATATGTACATGTAGGGGTCGACGCACTCGGCCAAAAGTGCACGCTTGCAATTATTGCACGATAGCGGTAGCGGAGGCCGAGGCTCGCCAGTCGTTCCCTATACATTGTTTAATTCTCGTAATTATAAGAACCTCATTTAATTGTGATAAAATAGTTTCGTATGTAAAATTGTTTTCCGTGATAAAGAAAGCTTAGCATATAAAAAGATTTTCTACCGAACACTAAATAAACCTTCTGATAACCAAGGTCCAGTAATATAACTTACAAATTACAGACACAAAGTTAATAATAATAATAATAATAATAATAATAATTTATTTGCCATGACCATGGGTATCGGTATACCAGAGATGACACTTAGCTTTTTTTTTGTTCCCACATGATCAACCGATAAAATTTAAGTCATACATATATGACTTAAATTTACTCCACAACTGTTTCTCTGACACGAGGCACTAAGATGGCTATCAACAAATTATACTTTTTAAACGAACTACGTTTTGACTACATATATAGTCCATGAAAGTTTTAAAAGAAATCATAATTTAAGTCTTTCAGGGACATTTTTGATGTAAGTTTCTAGAAAATTTCTTTTAATCATATAGATGATTAAAAGAAATTTTGGTTTCACCCTGTAGAAGGCAACACCTTCTGAAAATAGGGTGCTTTTTCCAAATTATACAAAAATGTTAAGAGATTAAGAAACCGAATTAAATTTTATATGTTGAGTTTTGAACTAATAATTCGTCTTTTAATAAAAGTAGTGAACTAGTGTTGATTGACAGCAATTATTTATGTTTAATTAAATTAACTATGAAACTCAATTTTTTCCTGTTTTATTTTAGTTTACTTTATTAATGCTTATAATAAACCCTTGTAATCGATTATTTTTAAAGATTTTTATGAGTTAAAATGAACTAGGCCGCAAAAAAGGGGGTGGGTAATAAAAACCCCGATTTCCAATATATTGGAACTGAAGTAAAGTCTGTATTATAGACAATTTTTCACTAGATCTCAAAAATGTGTTTCTTTCTGTTCACGAAGCGAGATTGGAAGGAAATTTGGAAGCCTTGCGTACACGTCATCCCAATTCGTCCCAGGCATTGCTCGATCGGGTTTAAGTCTGGGCTGCATGCTGGCCACTCCATGCATATGGTAGCTACATCTTCAAAGTAGTCAAACACTATCCGAGCTGTATGGGGACGAGCGTTATATCTACTAAAAATGGCCCAACATATTAATTTAAGATATCATTCACGTATACCTTTCTGCAGTTAAAGTGCCATTTTCCATGGCACTAGTTCGGTGCTGCTTTCGTAAGAAATTCCAGCAGCCTCTGCCATATGGCACTTTTTCTTCAATGCAAGCTTGGTTATAGTGCTTTTTTGGTTTTCTGTAGTTCTTTGCCTCCTATCGTGTATAGTCCGAGATTCATGTGTACTCTAGCGTAATTCAGCTTTGAGATGCTATCTTTTGAGTTTCGGACCAATTGCGGGTCTAAATGGCTTCAAGTTTGCTTCAGTAAGACGCCGCCGCCTCACTGCACATGTGCTTGGATTGCTTCCTTCAGCACGCGGAAGGTGATTTTTATCTTCAACAGCTGTTTCAAATCGCTGTCGTGCACCTTGTTCGACTTGTTCCTGTTCTGCGAATATTGGATCTTAAAATCCCTGGAGCACTCTTTACACGGTGGATAGTCAACAGTTCTCGCTGTATAACGCCCGTCTTCAAGCATTGTCAGAATTCTGGCACACTCTTCAAAGGTTAGTGTCATGTTTTTAATTGGTCGACCACGTGACCAGTGAGTTTGTCAACTATGCGAAGCTACCTACTGAAATTGGTTGCATTTAAATCCAATTCCCAAGTTCCGATAAGTCGAAAACGCCAGCTGGCTGAACGAGCATTGGAATACGCCCAACTACACACTCATTACACAGCAGACAAATTACGTTAGAGGCGATTGTTTACCAGTTAGAAAGCGAGTTAGTGATTTTCGCAAGTTCCCCGTTTGAGCCCGCTCTATCGCGAATGGAGTTCGCCGTAGCGTTCCGCGTAACTTTGTCAGGTGGTGCTAATTAATTTTAAACGCGTTTGATACGCTCCTTTTTAGCCCCAACGCGAACTATTAGACTATTATTATTGCTCGTTAACTCCGGTCACAGTTACCTTTAACTATTTTATTATAGTTAAACACTAAACTGGCGATATGTTTCGTATTCACCCGTATAATATAGTATGTGCATAGACCTAACATAAGTTCTGAGGATTGCCTCGGTGCCTCCGGGCAATCCTAGGCTGCTCTGGGGTGGATCGGAGTTGTTGCCTCGGCAGAGCCCGGTTCACCCCGCTCAAAGGGCAAGGAGACACCGGGGAGTTTTAGTGGGTATTCCCAGTGCCGCTGTGATCAGGCGCTGGGTGACCCCCACATACTCCTGCCGTCTAGCCAGCGGCAGGAGATCTGTAAGCGGATTACTCCTCGTCAAAAAAAAAAAGACCTAACATAAGTGACACAAGCAGTTCTGAGGTAACCACCATCGCGTATTAGGTATTTATAAATCTCAGCCCGATTGCTATTGGCAGAAAATTTTGTAAATCGCTCAACTTGTTTAATTAATAATTTAATAGGCAAATAAATCAATATTAAAAAAATAATTAAAAATAGAAATCCTCTATAGGAAACTATCATTATATTACTTTAAATATCCGTAAAATTTAGAAGCTAAAAATTGTAAAAATAACCGTAATGAGCCTTACTGTTTTATAAATTATTTCATATTATTTGAAATTATTTCTTTTTTTTTCTTAATATTGATTTTCACGTTATACTTTATAAAAAAAATTATATATTATTTTTTATATATTTGACAAAGCATATGTACTTATCCGAAGGTTGCCTTTTGTATACACACTCTTAAGCTCTTAAATTACTGATTTTTTTCCAGAGGTATCCTGATTAATTATAGCTCAACTTTCGTTTTATGTAATACTAGACGTTATTCTGCCCAAACCTGTAAAAATTCTAGAACCCGATCGCTGTGCCACCTATCCGTTCCAATTGGGAATCTAACTAAACCATCCAGGGACCTACTCTTCCGTCCAGGGACAAACACAAAAATTTCATCAAAATCGATCTAACACTTTAGAAGTTTGCTACGATAGCAACCTACCATCAGGTGAACCGTCAGCTCGACTGCCGCTAAGAGAAAAAAAGAGATGTGCATACATATATATGTATATTTAGTTTGGTGAAGAATGTAGGTCATCATCACTCATAAAAAGCGTAATTTCCGACGTAAAAAATATCATTTCCTTCGACGACCTCCAAGACATTTGTACCCGTCTTTGTGATGTATTATTTAAACTTTCATGTTAGCTTCTTATATTAAAATAGAATCATTTTATGAACATTTGACATATCTTAATGAATTGATAATTCGACTTGCATATCAAAATGCTTCGCCCTGGTACTATAAATATAGTATCTATAGACATATATAATACCATTTTATGTCCATCAGGAAAAATACCATCTTATGTCCATCAGGAAAAAATATCTTTATAATAATGAATAGGTATTCTTATAATAATATTCTTCAAATAGGTGCAATGGTTCCAGAGATCCACAAAACCTTTCACAAACGAACAAACATACAAAATTACCCCCTATAATATTAGTATAGCATTGGAATTGTTTCGATTGTTATGATTCTACCATGTGTAGATATTGGCTGCGTCCCATTTTCCCAGTGCCATAGCTAAAGCTGGTGGCACGGAAGAAAATCCTGAGAAACTAAGATTAATAAATACGTATAATAAACATAATTGCTACGTACTCTTTCGTTCCTACTTGTTTTTTCAACTTTTTGAATTTTAAGTATTCTATACTCGAGAGATCGAAAGAGGTCAAGTATTTGTGCTAAAACTTTTAACTAACAATATAGACTCATCCTATTTATTTACCACCCATAGTTGTACCCTTAACAGTTCTATATGTGTGATAACCCACCAATAAAAAGGAGCTATATAGCCAAAAAGTGGGCACATAGACCTATAAAACTACGTTATAGACCATAGAAATAATATAATATGTTATATTATAATATATAATATATTATATAAATATAATATATTATTCCTACTTCTATGTTATAGACATATCTTATGTCACATGGGAATCTTATGTCAAAACTTAAATGGACAGCACACACAAGCTTCTTTTTGTTATATAAATACGTATCTTTAGTTTAATTAATCCATTAATTTGTTTTAATTTAATTTGTTCTTTTTTTTCTGTGGATAAGGCCTTATAATATGTGTCATATTTATAACTTACTAGCTGAGCCCGCAACTTCGTACGCGTGGTATTCGGTATAGCGCGTAAATGTTTCGTTTTTAAACCAATTTGAATGAAACATACACTAAATGTTACGCGAAGTTTGCTACATTACATCAGTGAAAACCACATTCAAATCGTTTAAGCCATTTCAGAGATTAGCGTGTACAAACAGACAAAAATTCTAAAAACTATTTTTTTTTACATCGATAACATAAGTACAAATTGTACAAATTGTTTTTTTTTTTTGAAAAAATATTTAATTACGATTGAAATTGTATAAATTTATAACATGTAATTGTTCAGAAGAATAAGTGACCGTTTTACCTATACTTTAATGTAACTTCTGTAAATAAATTTATATAACTCGCTATTAAACTTGGTCATCTGCCTTTGGAGAGGACAAATTTCAAAGCTCTTTTGTGTAGTTACGCTGACGTTGCTAATCTTAATTAAATTGGATCGAATATTTTAGGCGCCTCGTCGATTCTTCGCTAACTACAATAACCGAGTAATTTTTCATTTGCGCTGCCGCCTTACAAAAAAATCATCCCTTACAAACCTTTACCGTGAACGAACCATTGTTCAGCAGTCATAACAAAAAAAAAACCGAAAATTTCCCGAACATCAAGTGTCGCGATAAAAAAATAATGCAAATTCACTTCGGGAGCCCCATCTCGCGGAATAATGTCCGATCGTTACATTGATAACGGGGAGTTTTTTTTTTTTTCTTTAAGACCTCGCTCCTTCCGCCCTTAACGACATTGCCCTTCGTTAAACTGAAAAGTGATTCAGGTGGTCGTTCGCTTTGAGTGCCTTTACTCATTTGCTTGAACCGTTTACAACATGAACGGAAAAGGAGATGATTTATTTATTGCGTGAATTGCTAGTCTTTTTTTATGATATAACTAGCTGAGCCCGCAACTTCGTACGCGTGGTATTCGCAATAGGTCGTAACTTTTTTGTTTGTTAACCGATTGGAATGAAACAAACACTAAATGTTACTGGAAGCTTGTTACGAATTCATTAGTAAAAACCGCATTCAAATCGGTGAAGCCGTTTCTGAGATTAGCGTGCCCAAACGCACAGACAAACAGACAAAAATTCTACTTTTTGACCTCGGTAACATAAGTACATCGTCTACAAATTGTTTTTCTTTTCTTTTTAATTTGATGTACAGACACGGCTCGTTTACGATTTTATTAAATGTATAGAGAATGTAGACCGGCTGACAGTATACGCTTGATGATACAGTTCTAGTAACCCAAATAAAACCAGGGACTATGCAAGTGCAATACCGGCAAATACAAAGGTTTGGCATATTTTACACAAGCACCGAAACACAACAGCACAAATGCTATTCATGTTGTGTCGTGGTGGTTTTACGTGCCAGACAAGCTTCTCGACAGCCGAAGTAGAATAAGAAAGTAAGTAATTGAAATTAACTGCCTATTAAAATTGTGGTAATTATGTTTTATGTTAATCTGTGTTTTTCTGTAAGTCCCATTCAGACTACAATAATTTTTAACTGTAAAATTGTATCAAAATCGATAAAGAAAAAAAGAATTGCAAATTTTTAACGTAACCGTTTTGTACATCATTAAGTTATAATCACTTTTACAAGGAAAAAAAAAGTTGAAAATCCTCCAAGAGAAGTGGCGTCATGGGACGTACTGAGCCGTTATCTGCCTACGTAATTTGGCCAAGAACACCATCCAACAATTTGTATGCAAATCCAAATCGGGAACCGTTTGTCTTGATGAGCCTTAAAAGAAACTCAGCGAATTTTCTATCGCTTATGGTCTCAAATTAGATTGGAGTCCAACTTTTACTCTTTCATTATTTGACTTTTCTTATATCTCTTCAAATATAAATCTAATCTATGTTTATGAAATCGCTTGTCCTGACCGTCTGTCCAACACATAGCCAAAACTAATTGTAAGTCTAGAAACATAGCGACTACTAGCGACCCGCCCCCGGCTTCGCCCGGCGTGCAATTTTTATATATATGAACATTCCCCGTTTATCCCTCTTTCCATTAGTGAAAACCGAATTAAAATCGGTCTACCCATTCACGCGCGATGCCGTGACCAAGGAAAATGGGGATTCATTTTTATATATAGAAAAAGACAAGCATTCGTTAGTGTGAAGATGGGAAGACGAGATCCTAAAAAAGCCAGCCATAAACTAGAGCCAGATAGCAAAGAATAGAGACAAATGGGCATCTTTGGAGGAGGCCTTCACCCAACCCTTGCAGATGAAAAATAACTAACAAATAAATTAGTAAATCATATATAAGCAAACTAACCCACTAAAACTAACATAAGTTATTATTGTACAAATAAAAGGCTTTTTAATTTTTATTTTAAGCATTCGTTAAAAAAAGCTTTTTGAATACTTCAACTCCGAGCGAATCCGAGGGCGAGTTTCTAGTATTTAATAAATATAAACTCTAATGTTACGCGGTAATAAATTGGGCATTTTCGACCCCATACAGAAGACCACCGTGAAATAATAGGATGTTTGCTGTTGTATTTCAGCGAGTGAATAAAGCCAAAGCCCATTTCGCTATCCTCTCCTAATCCCTTGTCCCTTATCCTATTAATGTCCACAGCGTATTTGCACCACCTATAATGTCGCTTCAACAAAAATCTTAATTTTTATTTTTCATTCGTTATATTTAGTAAACAAAAAATAAATAAGCTTAAAACTGTTAGAGATACAAAGCTATGTTTTATGTGTTCACATAAAGATGAACACGTAAAATGTCGATACAAAAGCAACTCGCTCCAATTTAGATAAGAAATATTCCCACTTCTGTGTATGAATCAAAATAAGGGTTGTAAGTTGCAAGCGATGACATTGTTAATGAAATTATTTTTGGTAAGTAATCAAATGGTTCTTTTATTTTAGTAAAAGACATTTAGTTAGATTTAGTTGGATGAGTGGCAAGGATGCTTGCCTAAAGTCTCAGGGGCCCCGGGTTCGATTCCCGGCGGAGTCAAGTTTGGAAATTTTAATGTAATTTTCAAAATTGACTCTGGTCTGGATTTGAAAAGTAGTGGTAGGGCACACTGCGTTTCGCAGTCATTTGGGCAGCCCGCCTGGCGGCAGTGACCACCCCCTTACAGAAGACCACCGTGAAATAACAGCATATACGTGCTGTTGTGTTTCGGTGAGTGAGTAAGGGATGCCAGAGCCCATTTCCTTATCCCCTCCTAATCCCTTATCCTTAATCCTACTGTAGTCGGCAGCGCACTTGCAGCACCTGTAGCGTTGCTTGTGTTATAGGCGACGGTAGCCACCTACCATCAAGTGGACCGTTAGCCTGTCTGTCGACATAACATAAAAAAAAAAAATCACTGATAACACTCGTTGAAGACATTGTACTTGTTGTTTCCAATATTTTTAGTAGTACTAATAATCCCAGCTAGCTATAGTTAGCTATAGTTAGCTATAGTTAGCTATAGTTATATATTATACATACAATAAAATCGTTAAACGAGCCGTGTTTTATTTAATATTTTTCAATGAAACAATTTTTACACCTTGTACTTGTAGAAACACGATTAGAGTCCCCGGCATCATCGGTCCCGAAAGGACACGACCAGGATTCTTCGTATCATTGGTCTCCACACTTGATCACAGATAGGCGCGAATATTTGATCCATATTTGATCACGTTAGGTCACGCGCTGCAATTCCAAACAAAACGCCACAATCGGCACAAAATAAGTCCTCGATCGCATTGTCCACCAGCCAATCACACCAAATCAGATAACACTCCACCAAACACGTAGCACCAGTCCCTTGATGTCAACCGATTGCCTTCCCGTGAGGTACTCCCCGGCCGACGTGCCTCTGCGCTAGCGCTCGGTGTTGTGTCCGAGTCAACGACAATGACATTCCGATCCCGCTGTCCAGTTGACAAATGACAGTTGTCAGTGCTGTTCACTCCCGCAAATCAAAAGCGCCGACATACTTATTCTACCGAGGTCAAACAAACAGTGTTTAGAATTTTTGTCTCTTTGTCTATGCGTTTGTGCACGCTAATCTCAGAAACGGCTTAACCAATTTGAATGCGGTTTTCACTGATATATTGTAGCAAGCTTCCTGTAATATTTATTGTTTGTTTCATTCCAAACAGTTTACAAAAAGAAAGTTACACACTATACAGTATATCACGCGTACGAAGTTGCAGGCTCAGCTAGTTACTTAATAAAATACAGAGATATGTCTGTTTTTACGGCCACTTAGTTCTCTTAACTAAATCACAAAGTTTAATGCAGTTTACTATATTAAAATAAATTCCCCTAAAATATTTATCTATTTATAAATATTAGTGAAAATAAAAACATTTTTTTGCCTGAAACATAGAAAAATTCAAATTTTCTTAAATCTTTCAAAATTATTTCTTAGGTCATTCCTTTTACAATTACAACACAGAAAAAAGCGTTCAATTGTAGAAAATATATAAACAGGTGCATTTAATATAAAAAAATATTTTTTTATTGTTTTAAGAAACATTTTTTGCCAAAGTTAATTAGATTAAAAGTAATTAATTAAATTTAATTAAATTAAATTTAATTGCCAAAGTTTAACGGGGACATGTAAGCTTGTAATAATTTTAAGCTCCAAAAAATTTAATTGTGTCATAATAAAACTACGCCAGTAGCAATTAATACTAGCAGTACCTACCGCGCTCTGCAGTCATAAATTGTACAGCATGTCTGTCAGCAGTAACAATCGACTTAACAGCATGTATGCTGTTGTGAATGTGATTTCAGTAAGCGAATAAACATAAGCACTTCCAGCATCTGTGGCATTGCTTGTGTTGATAGACGATAGCAGCCTCTTATCATCGAATGGATGTCAGCCCGCATTAAAAATAAATTAGATTTTAGAAATAAAATAATACATAAATTCATGGAGAAATATGAACCAGCGAAGCTTTAAATTTAAGCTTTAAGCTCTTGTATCATATCTTATTACTGTTATATATTATATATATATATATATTATATATATATATATATATATATATATATATATATATATATATATATATATATATATATATATATATATATATATATATATATATATATATATATATATATATAAAAATTTGCTTTTATTTTATTTAATTATGAACTGTTTAGATATAATATATTAATAACTAATGTATAAAAATTTTAAATATGGGTCTAGATACCTGAAAATAAATGAATTTAAATTTAAAACCAAACCTGTGAGGCAAATTCGTGACTGCAACAAGAGATCTAATCCACATGCTGAAGGAAATGAAGTCTTAAATAAACGCGATTTATTCATAGCACATCTCTGATCTCTAGAACTATCACGTACTGAGCCAATGCAGCTTCGAGCTGTCGTGACCGTGTATGGTCATATTGAGCACACGCACACCCGACCACTCCGTCCGAGAAATGTTGAGTGAGGCCGTTCCGCAATCATTTGGAGGGTTACGCGATTCTTGGTACCTCAGCAGTACTTTGGAATTTCAGTCTGCTCTTGAAGCCTAATCTTTAAACAATCTTCGGTCATGAGTGATAAGAGTGTTATTTCTTTGCAACGTATAAGAAAACCAAGTTTCGTCTACAGGTTCTTATTTTGTGTCATGAAAAATTATATATATTATATTGTACAAATTATTATATTGTAGTGGTAGGGCACACTGCGTTTCGCAGTCATTTGGGCAGCCCGCCTGGCGGCAGTGACCACCCCCTTACAGAAGACCACCGTGAAATAACAGCATATACGTGCTGTTGTGTTTCGGTGAGTGAGTAAGGGATGCCAGAGCCCATTTCCTTATCCCCTCCTAATCCCTTATCCTTAATCCTACTGTAGTCGGCAGCGCACTTGCAGCACCGCGTTGCTTGTGTTATAGGCGACGGTAGCCACCTACCATCAAGTGGACCGTCAGCCTGTCTGTCGACATAACATAAAAAAAAAAAAAAAAAAAAACATATTGGCGTAGTAAAAATTTTGTGAAATAATTACCCTAGCTAAAAAGTAATGTTTTCTTAACAATATATTCAAAAAAACTCATGTCATTTATTTGAAAAAAAAAAATTATCACGGAAAATATGTAAAAAAATAAAAAACAATGGAAAAATATTTAACAATAATAGGGTTATCTATGTCTGTCTCAGTATAATTATCCTAGAGAAAAATATTTGTAAGGCTACTATTTTTTTTTTTTGTTAAACGCAGTCTTTCGTGACATGTACCAGACCCCACTTTTCTCACCTCTCTTAGCGCATTTTCTCCATTTTTCCCTCCAATATATTATGATGGTCGCCCAAGGAGTCGTTTACAGTACGCCGACTTATAATTTGCTGGTTTCGTATATGCTATCCCTCAGGACGTTGAATCAAGTCCGCAGTTACGGGTTAACGTGTGATACAAATATTAAAAAAAAATTCAACCAATGCAATAATTGTATATTCATTTTAGAAATGCCAATTTATCGCTAATTATTTCCAGTATGTTTTAATAAACTAAAATTTTTACAAAATATTTTTTTTTTATTAAATATATCTCATAAATAATATCAATGTAAATAATTATTCCAGAACGTCGTAAATTGAGTTATATACTAATGGAATTAGAACATTTTTAAATGGTTCAAAGTTTGAATATTTTTTATGTAATTTCAGCCATATTTCAGCGTGTAAAGTAACGAAAAAAATTCCCTGATTAGTCGTACTATTGGCGAGGTAATTTAGAAAAGTTGGAGAGCAAGCCAAAACTCCTACGAGTATCCGAAATGCTCCGTTATTTCAACATTCGCTCGATTCGGAAAATAGTCGGGAAAGTTTATTGTATCGGAATGTAAATTTCTGGTTTGTCTTCGGCGCTGTGTGCCCAGAAATTACTTTACTTTGTTCCTAACTTTGATAAAGCAATATTATCATTACGGAGTTAATGTAAATACGTTCAAGTTGGCATAATAACAATAAATATTACACGGAGTTATTATTCTAATAAAGAATTAATATATATATATATATACTTATAGTAATCCTATAATTATACTATGTTACTATATGAGTTCGTCCCAAAGCTCTTTGTCCTATCCTATTATGCTTGACAACGTAATCGTTTTCTCCAGCTTGCTTGCTTATGGTGAGTTAAGAATGAACGAAACCTATACTTATAGAAGAATTAGAATTTGATATTATGATTTAGAATTAGCTGACATGACAGACGTCGTTCTGTAAAAATGGGAAAAATCTAGTTTTTACATTTTTTTCGGGCTTTTTTTTTTAATTTTTTCTTCATAAGAATTTTCCTCGGACTTCGACGAATAATTGAACAACAAAAATTAGAAAAATTGGTCCGGCCGTTCCGTTTAGCGATTCCTTTTTACCTATGTAGATTATTTTTTTTATTTTTAATATAGTAATACCAGGGCACCATACGTATCAGAGTCATAAATTGCGAACTTTTATAAGGCTACATGAAATAACAGCATGGATGCCAGAGCCTTTTCCCCTACCCTCTCCTAATTCTTTATCCTACTAAGATCGGAAGGACACTTGCAGCCCCTATGGCGTTGCGTCTGTTAATAGGTTGCGATAACCATGCACCATCAACTGTACCTTCAGCCTGCCTGCCTGTAGGTCGAGGAATTTCAGACTGTTAGTGTTATTAGTAGAACACTAACAAGTGTTATTGATAACTTACCAATACATGAAGCGAAACAAGGCCGTTTGCAAAAGCTTATTTATACGGGGTTATGTAGCCTTCCCGTCTTGACTAAGAAATGTCTCGCTGTCCTTTTCTAATGGCAAACAAAATACAACTATGCGTCTCTCTCGAGAAACACTAAAGTAGGAAGAGTATAAAGTTTTTACTGCTTCCGAAAAAAGAGGCAAATGTTATTGTAGAAGCGGAAAAACGGGAGGTTTTATAGGTCGCAGCTCCTTTATTACATGCGCTTCGCTTAATTGTTTCAATTAACTAAGCGCCAAAGTTTCTCCCTGTAAAGTACACATTTTTACTATTTGTTATATATCTTCACAAGACAAAACGTTAACTATCTAGAATTCTAATTTTACCTAAAAATTGAGCAAAAAATTATGTACCACGTTTTCAGCTAGCGGATTCCAAGTTATTTAGCATAATGTCTCAAAAAAAAACAAAATGAAAAATCTAAATTTTTAATAAAGTTATATACCCAAATGTATTATGTCAAATATAATGTTTTCTCCTGAATAATAATCACTAACAATATAGGTTAACCGAGTTATGTAGGCAAATGTAGAATCGCATCACAGAAATTTGGCGGTTATATTGATTTCGTCATCAAAGCCGTTAAAGGGCCAGAAAAAATCGTGTCCTGGGCTTTTTAGACGCGTCTATCCATTTACTATTTGTAACCAAAAGGGCGCATTGGTTGCCAGACGTGAAATATTTTGGTATAATTTTTAGCTAACTGCGCCCTGTATGTTTATAATATTAGTATAAATAAAACAAAACTAGTTTTAAAATATCGTCAGAGTTATTAGCTTAAGGTGGCGCTGTACGAGGGTGGGAAATCAGTAATAGGTATTTGGGAGAATTTCTTGTCCCAACTTACTATAATGCGAACAACCGAAGACAGAACGCGATGCAACACATTCGCGCCACTTATTCAACTCGCAAAAATAATAAAACATACGCCAGCAATTCCAATAGTTTAGAAAAACCTTTATAGATGGTAGCTATTGACATCCCAATTTCAAATGTACATTATAGGTGGGATGTTTCCATGGAAAAACATTTTTGGATTATAAACAAAAATTACAAGAATTTAACCCGCGAAAATGTCACAAATTCTGCACATTTTAGAAATTAATTATCTTATATATAAAAATGAATCCCCATTTCCCTTGGTCACGGCATCACGCGTGAACGGGTAGACCGATTTTAATTCGGTTTTCGCCAATGGAAAGAGGGATAAACGGGGAATGATTTAGGGTATATAAAAATTGCACGCCGGGTGAAGCCGGGGGCGGGCCGCTAGTACTAGATATAAAAATTAATTTCAGTTTTTTTGTTGCTATGCAAAACCTTCTTAGTATGTCCCAGAAATGTTATGTTTTTTTATGTATTTCTACGACCTATAATTAAAGTGTAATCATGGAATTACGTAGTATGGAATAAATAAGCTGTTCGAGTTGGTAAGTGCCCTCTTAAGGGTTTCTCACACAATACAATTTTCGTGAAATTTCAAGATATTATGAAGAATCTAATGGGAAATATTGGTTTTAGATAAAAAAATATTCTTCGTTATATGCAAAAGTTGACATTCTAACCAGCCATATTTTCCCTAATACAGATTTGTGTAGTATTATGTTAAAAAGGGATGTGCTGATAATAGTCTAGAATAATACATATTTTGTAATGTCACCTCGAAATATTATTTAATATTTCGAGTGCATTTTAAGTTACCCTCTAATGATGCAAAAAACGCATAGTCAGAGAAGCGAGGGTTTAGAGAACTCTGACTCAGTGTGGTTTTTAGATGTACGTCAATTATTTGCAGAACAAAATAATGCTTAGCGAGAAAGCTTGTTATTTTCTTGCTAACATCGGTGGACATTTTAGGAATACGAATAAAGGATATTCAAGTCTAAATTCAAATGTAATTTATTTTATTGAATGGAAACGCAAACATTTTTTGAAAAGAAATAAAATGAAAGAATTTATATTACTCACTCAATAACTGAATGGAATCTTGACCTCGAATCGCAAAAAATACTTGAAATTGTTGAAAACTTGAACATTGAGAACGTCTTTCACTAAGCAACGATCAATCTTTATCATTACAAATTATTATTTTTATTTATTAAAAGTACTTATTAATTTAAAAAAATAAAAACATGGTACCTCTATCATCATCACTTGGTCTTCGCCATCCGCAACCACTATTGCTAGCTGATTTCTTGAAATCATCGGTCCAGTGAGCCTAGGAAAATAGTCTTCCCAACACACATCCGCTGTCCGTGTCACATCCATGTCGAGTTCGGCTGATTGATTCTTTATTTTTTCTTCGGATTTTTGTATTTTGGATCATATCCATCAGAGAAATGCAAGGCGTTGCTCTCTCCATAGCACTTTAAGCGACTCGTAATTTGTAATATATTGTAATTGTCAAAACTGTAATTGTAATTGTTTTTTTAATTTTTGTTTGTCTGTGCGTTGGTTCACGTAAATCTCAGAAACGACTCAACCGATTTGAATGCAATTTTCACTGATGTATTGCAGCAAGCTTCCCGTAACATTCAGTGTTTGTTTCTTTCCAATCGGTTTACAAACAAAAAAATTTACGCGCTATACCGAATACCACGCGAACGAAGTTGCCGGCTCAGCTATTTTATAATAAATTAAAAAATGCTTAAATTTAGGTTTGTCAAAGAAAAGTTTAGTCGTTGTAATTAACAATAATTAGTCAGACTGCTTAATCCGTGCATCATGAGGAATTGACTCAGACGTATAACACCTTAAGCCTTATAAAACCCCTATAGTTATAACCTAAAAACTTAACATCGATTTCCTTCGTTCAAGCTTTCGCGAAATGTGTGCTTATTTTATTACTTAAAAGCGTCAATGTAATTTGTTATGTACCAAGTGAGTAATCAAATTAAGTTGACCTTTTTGCACGTAATAGATTTGCTACGTCACCCGCACATACAAACACACTTATGCAAAGCGGTCACGTGACCTGTTAGAGGTCATTCGCCCTAGCACACTGTGTAGGGTGTAAAGTCAAGCGCATGTATGCCTAGGTGCCCTGTTTTACGAATTAGGCACTTGCCACACGACAGACACAACGCTGCGGTAACCCTAAATATTTCACACTGTGCGTTACCTCAGCGTTAAATTCACTTTTATGTAGTGCCAATTAACTGGTTCAATAAATTGGATGAATTTGTAGTAATAAATTAAATATTTATGACATGTTATTAAGGGGGAGACAAACCCTAAATACTAAAAATATCCATTGTTTAATGAAAATGTTACAAGAAATGGACAAGACAATTGCTTTGAAAAAAATATATATTATACTTAAACATGTGAAGAACCAATTGCATTGATTAGAATTTTCGTTAAAGTAATAGAAACTCCACAAAAAAAGTTAGAAAACAAGAAGAATTTGACTTTTATTGAAAATTCTCTCTAAAACGGCTTATTGCACGCATATGAATCCTGTACCTATTGATAAGTTAATATCAGATTAAAAAATTGTATTAATAAATTTTTTTATTTTGTGTATTGTTCTAATGGTAAAAACAAAAAAACACAATTTCTAGGCCTGTTGAATTGTCTCCGCCGCCAGCGAGTTCTATAGTAAATGTCATTTGCCTCAGTGAAGCCCTTAACGTTAATAAGTAATTTTTACGCAATAATATTAAGGTGACGCAGCTATAAGGAATTAATACAGCTCTGATTGCATAAAAAAAAAGGAGAGCGCGCTTGCTTATGTCGTAAGGTAAATAATGTATTTTAAGAAATCCAACTGTAAAATTAAAGTGTATGTTTAAACTAATGTACATAGAAATTGGACGTATAAATGGGTCCCGTTTGCCCGTAAAATGTAAATCTGTGTTTTAAAAGAGGTTCCTTCGATTTTTTTTTCTCTGTCAAAGTTTACCAACCATGTAATCCAAATAACAAAATGAAGTCAGTAACATGAAGAAACAGATTACTAAACATCACTTTCATATTTTTTGTCACTGCTGAGAAAAATCTAAATCCCTGCCACCAAAATTTCCAACCTTAAACAGAACTCGTTAAATAAGTGTATCAAAAAAATTTGTCGGACTGTTTTATATAATTTGTATGTATAACTATTTTATATTAGTTTTATATAAACTGTATTATAATTTGGCTTTCTCATATGTAAGATTGTGTCCGAAGTTTAACAAACCTTCATGACAAAAAGCTGAGTTTTCAATTAAAAATGTCTGTAATGTAAACTTGACTAAAAAAGCATATCAACATTTTTTCTGCGTATCAGATATTAAAATTCTTATATATTAGATCTCGCATCCCCTAGGTTGGTTATTCATTATTATTTTCACATGGAGCGGCTCCCTATTTTTGTATTGAAAATAAATAAATATGTCTTGACTAATCTTGTCTCAACTATATGTAATTATTTGTTTTTTTTTTAAGCGAACAATTGTAACAAAAACGCAAACGGTGTGTAGAAGCCTTTGTAATATTCCTGCTCTATCCGATGTATGTAGTGGTGGCTAATAACGCACAGGTAACGCAACTTGGCTATTAGGCTATTGCTAATTAACTCGGCCTAATTAACTAACGCTATTAACGCTGCCCACGCCATATATTTACGTCCAGATTTATACTGTCTGGTCTCATGTTAGGGCGTAATGATCTTGAATTAAATATTACCAACGAACAATAATAGAAATGAAACCCCAGATGTACGTTTAGCTGGCTGCCCTCGCTACAGATTCAGGTTCTAATCTCGGCAGGGCCTGCAAATCAATATTTCCATTTAATTTATACATTTCAAATACCTGTTGTAATTGTAAATAAAAAATCATAATAGGTAAAGGTGTTGTTGCATTCTCAGATTAGCAGCCTTTGAATGAATATAAAATATCCGTTAATTTGCCAAAAAAAAAACCTGCGCGATATCCTCACCTCTCACATCACTCCTCACGCTGAGGAGTGGCTTTAGACCAGTCATCAACATTATCGTCTACTATTGACATAGACTTCTTTAATTCAGCATCATCTCTCTCAGTCCTGAGGCCTATCCACAGCTTGCTATTTTGAGGTCATCGGTCCTGCAGTTTTAGTACCTACATCGTGGTCATCCCACGTGGGATTTCGACAGTCGTCCCTACTAGTAGCCAATAGTGGACCATACGATCATATCATATGAAATGAATAGGTTGATACAGAAAAATTGTGGTAATCTTATTTATAGTAAAAATAACAAACAAATTATATAATAATCCATAATTTGATCTCACACGGCACCGGCGGCAGTAACTTCCCCTTACAGAAGACCCTCGTGAAATAACAGCATGTATGCTGTTGTGTTTCGGTGAGTGAGTAAGAGATGCCAGATCTCATTTCCCTATCCTAATCCCTTATTCTTAATCCTATTGTGGTCCCCAGCGCACTAGCAGCGCTTGTGGCGTTGCTTGTATAGTAGGCAACGGTAGCCACCTACCATCAAGTGAATCTTCAGCCTGTCTGAAGACCTTTATATATAAAAAAAACTTTTTGAGTAAAAACAAGAAGTACATAAATTATATAATAAAGCGTAATTTGAACCCACACCTACGATTTAAGTTAACACAAGTTTTACACCACTGAGCCGTCACCGCACGTGCTGTTTACAGCATTTGTTTATTGTGTTATTTAAATTCATAAATGTAACAATGTAATGTTACATCTTAATAATGCAATGACGTGTAAAACGGATGGAACAACGCGTAAAACACACCGCTACAAAGATGCTACGCCGTAGCAACCGCTACGGCACCGCTACGGCGTAACATGATAAAAGAAAAAGTGTAAAATATCACAGTGTTGAACAAAAGACAGTAGTTGATCTCATTTGTTCTTAAAAATAAAGCAAGTGTTTTCTTTTGAGCAATCTCATAAATAATGCAAAATACTAATACCGTTTAGACGCAAAATACTAAATCCGTTTTCTGTTTTTTACTTTTTATAAAATGTAAGTTGAAAGAAATAATTGTAGGTAAATCAATTATGAGATTAACATTCTTTTCAAAAACATTATGAGATTAGATTTAGCGTATCGTTAAGACTATTTATAGTATCAATAATTATTCGTATCAAGCCATCGCATCGAAACGGAACTACTTATTGAAGGTTTAGGCCTTGGACTTAGACACGGCAACTTAAAAATAACTTTTGCTGATGCCGCCCACTATACCATGAGGGATAAGAAGATTTTAGGAACGGGATATTTACATGGAAATAATTATCGCCGAATCGCAACTGAATATCTAAAAAATATGTTCGTGAGATTTTTGGATTTTGATGCTTAAGAGCAGCTGAACCCAAGCAAGCAATCAAACAAAATAAGAAAATGTTTATTTAAGATAGCTGTTATCGGTGTGTCTTCTTTTATTAATATTAACAAACTGTCAAAAACTTTTATCTCTCTCTATTTATGTATATCTAAACATTATAAAGTATAAAGTCGCTGTCCGCTTTAGTCTTTTTCTGCGTTAACTTTTCTAAACCACCCTACGAATTTTGATATAATTTTCACTAATGGAAAATTTCATATAATGAAAAAACGATGAAGAGGGCGGATTACTTTTAAATTTATATAGACTAATTGATTAGTGTAAAGAAAAATGTGTGTCTGTGTGGATGTAAATGTTCGTGTCTTATTGTATGGGAATGCTTTTAGCATACGTCTCCATATAATAACGTGCCAAGGTCAATCCTGTCTGTTTGAAGACTTCGTGTAAATACGTAATTTACAAGATGATTATAGTGAATACTAGATGGTGCCCGCGGCTTGGCCGCGTTGAAACATAAAAAATAACGCCTAACTAAATGTATGAACAATGAAACGCCTGACAACTTTATTGCAGTTATAGCTTTGCCAGGCGTTTGATGATCCCTCGGGAATAGTACTTTTTTTCTGGACGAGAGGTACCCTATGCCCTTTCCTGCATCCCTGACAACGTATATACAAAATTTCATAATGATCGGTTCAGCGGTTTAGGCGTGAAAAGGTAACAGACAGACAGACAGTCACTTTCACATTTATAATATTAGTACGGATTTTGCAAGTGATAGTTTCACAAGTTATATAGTTATATAGTCACTTGTGAAACTATATATCACAAGTATATAGTTTCACAAGTGACTGTATATTCTGTATTAGTTATACGGTGTATCGATGCTTGTAAAACGTAATTGTGCGGAATAGAGTTTCGCAGCGCGATAATAAAGTGCAGCCGTTGTTTTTCCAATTCCTAATAAAAATAACTTTGTTTAAGCAGTAAAAAGTTACGTTTGAACTTTCGCATTTTCTCTTACATTACTGCCAAAGTATTTAAATTAATTTTATATAGGCTTAACTGTCAGCGCTTGAACCAAATACACTCACTCTAAGAGAATTAATTAAATTAGTTTTCTTCGTCGGAATTCATAATATTATTAGTTTAATAAAACAATTTGAACGAAATGCAAACAAGAAATTAATTTCTTGTCTTCCTCTAAATTTAAATCAATATTCTTCAATTACAAATTAAAATATTTATTTTTTAAATCAAAAAGTGTATTCTCAAAATTCACTATACAGAAGCACTTAGCACTAGCAATTTTTGTATTCGGCGTGAAGGCTGACTGTCCATTTAATGGTGGCTACAGACACTTATTAACAGAAGTAGGAAAAATTAGGACAGTGGGCTCTGGCATCCCTTACTCACTTACCGAAACACAACAGCACAGATGCTTTTCTTTTACCGTGATCTTTTGTAAGGGTGTGATCATTGTCCCAAGGGATTGCCCAATTTATAACTGCCATATAAATTTATGATTTAGTATAGAAATCATAAATTTTTGTAAAAACTAACAATTAATTACATTTTATTTAAGATTAAATAAAATGTAATTATTAAATAAATATCCGACAATATGGTTCAAAACATATTATTACGCAGTTTTAAAACATCCCGTATTTAAGAAGAGCGCTAAAATTATTTAAAATTAGTTAAAATCGAATCCACATTACCGTATTAAGTAAAGTAAAACACAATGAACACGGAACAGTTCGGTAACAATTTTTACCGTAACCGCTACGAACAGAAGACGTAAAAAATAATAAACGGCGAATATAAAGAGGAACGGCCCACAGATGGCGCCACGTAAAATATTAACTAAATTTAAAAAAAGAACACATTCTCAATGTGAAATGGGCCGTGAGAGAATTTAGTATTGCGCCTGTTGCGATCGTTTGGCATCGCGTCGAGCCGCGGTCGATACTGCCTCGTGTGTTAACTACCTTATCTCATACGAACGTTTAAGGCGTCTACACACGGTGCGTTGTAATATTGCAAATTTCATTTGATCAACTAAACCTGAAAATTGTTTTTTTTTTTTCTCATATTTTTAACTATTGAATATGGACGGTTTAACTATGAAATTTGTTTCATAAAAACGATTCTTTTTAGTGTAAATACAATACTTACATTGATGTTGAGAATAGCTTTTTTATTTTATAATTGCGGCAGGCAGGCTGACGGTCCACTTGATGGTAGGTGGCTACCGTCGCTTAAGGTCAAAATCTGTTCAAATAGATAAAATTATTTTAATTCGCTCTAAGTAATGTCAAGTTTTAAATAACATGATGTCTGGCAGCTATAACCATCCTCTCAAGAAATAGCAGAACGTAAGCTGTTGTGGTCAGTAAAATCTTGCTTTAGTAAGATTAATACGTAATAATAATATATTTTTCTTTTTTTATGTTAAGATCGGTAGATAGGCTGATGGTCTATTTGATGGTAGGTGGCTACCGTCGCCTATAACACAAGCATCATCACAGCTGCTGCAAGTGCGCTGCCGACTACAGTAGGATTAAGGATAAGGGATTGGATAGGAATGGATAGGAAGGATATGGACACTGGCATCCCTCACCGAAACACAACAGCACACGTGCTGTTATTTCACGGTGGTCTTCTGTAAGGGGGTGGTTACCTACTGCCGGGCTGCCCAAATGACTGCGCAACACTACTTTCCAGATCGAAACCAGAGCCAAATTTGAAATGTTAAATTTTTCAAAGTTAACTCAGCCGCGAATCTAACCAGAACAGAGCGTTAAGGCAAACACTCTAACAACTCATCCAACGGTCTCGTCAAAATATAATAATAATAATGTATCACTATAGTGAAGTAATAATTCATCTATCCTCATCTTAACCCTTAGACTTTATCTATCCTTGACTATTCATTCCTGAGGCATCTGCTGTTATTGCCAAAACAGCACCTGCTTGTCACACATAAAAATATTAATTGCACTAAAATAGAACATCGTATGTTTTTATAAAACTCAAACATCTCAAAACCGAAAGACTCGCGATATCGAATTATATTTTTATTATACTTCCCAACGGGAACAGAGGCAGGGGGTAAGAGACGAAGGGCTCAGAGGGGATAGCAAACATAACAAGTGGATAAAATAATTGCACCAATTTGTATCGAGCACACCGCGTTGCAGATTGCTAATGACCTCACACCTCCTGGCTGGCGCAGCGCCATTTATACGATACGAAATAAACTCCAATTGGTAACTATTTCTTGGACATACTCTGTAAAAAAAAAAATAGAGCGCGTTGGATGAGTGCTTAGGGTGCTTGCCGTAACGCTATGTTCCAGAGGTCCCGAGTTCGATTCCCGGCAGGGTCAACTTTAGAAATGAATTTTTCAAATTGGCTCTGTTCTGGATCTGAAAAGTAAAAAGCACACTGCATTTCACAGTCACTTGTGCAGCCGGTCTCGCGACAGTTACCACCCCCTTACAGGAAATAACAGGACGTGTGCTGTTGTGTTTAGGTGAATGAGTAAGGGATGCCAGAGCCCATTTCTCTATTCCAATCCTATGGTCAGCAGCACCATGTTATAGTGGACCGTCAGCCTGTTTGTCGACCTAACATTAAAAATAAGGATAAGGATCCTTGAAAGTTTCTGACACGATATCAGAAATATAGTGGTTATTTTAATATGATCCTGTTTATGTCAAAACTCATTGAACCAATTAATAACAGATGCGACTTTCTCACCAAACGCCAATGAATTCTCTGAAAACATAAGCTACAATGAATATTGTAAAAATTACCATAGAACGCAAATTATCCAGACAAAAAAAAAACAGTATTTAGATTACTATTTTTATACAATTATAAAAACTTTTTCGGTATACATACTTATAACTTTTGGAATTTATAAACTTTCAGGATTGTACAATTTTCTATCCCTCCTCCCTCTCACACTAATGGGCTTGGCCTGTCCTACAAAGAGACCACAAAAACAATTTGGGGCTATTAAAATTATTTTATAATCTGTAGGTATTGGTGTATATGTGAATGTGTCTCAAAAATAGAAACGAATAACTCTTTTCTTTTCTCATACATCCAAATGATCAGACGAATTATTTTTAAGTAGCAAACATTTACAAATGTTGGAAGACGCGGCCTCGGCTACTTGTTAACTAGCTGAGGCCGCAATAGCGCAATACAATAGTATTTTGTACGAAATAGCGGATAAGTTTTTTGTTTGTAAACCGATTGGAATGAAACAAACGCTAAATGTTACGCGAAGTTGGCTACAATAAATCAGGTAAAATCGCATTCAAATCGGTTAAGCCGTTTCTGAGATTAGCGTGCACAAACAGACAAAAATCCTAAAAACTATTTTTGACCTCGGTAACATAAATTTATACGACGTGTATAATTTTTTTTTTGTTTTTTTTTCTTTTAAAGTATTTAATTTACAGACACAGCTCGTTTACAATTTTATCATATGTATAGATAAGTAAAAGGAAATTACAATTTCCGATCCCATTATGCAAAGGAAGGAAATAATCTAAATTTAGATTTATCAATTAAATATCCGTAGTTATAAATTTCAATTTACTTTATCGTCACGTCCTCGTATCGTTAGCAGTAAAAAGATCTCGGCCTCGTCTCCTCCACCACAATTAACGTCCGCTTCAAGTTTTCTGAAAAGCGGAGAATAATTGCGATTGAGTTGCGAATTCGGGTATCTAACGGGTCTCCGAACACTTGCGAATTGTCGTTATAAAGGGACGAATTCATTCCTCTCAACTAAATACATATTAATTGAATAATAATTTTAGAACTCCTCCTTAAAACTATTTTAATTGAATTTATTTTCTATTTCTTTTGTCACAACTTTATAACAAGAATGACCTTATGCTTTATGGCTTGTGACGAGCCCGTTGGATGAGTGGTTGGGATGCTTACTTTAACGCTCTATTCTAGGGTTCCCGGGTTCGATTCCCAGCAGGATTAACTTTGAAAATGAACTTTTCAACGTTGGCTCTGCTCTGGATCTGGAAAGTAGTAGCAAGGCACACTGAGCTTCGCAGTCATTTGGGCAGCCCATCTGGCGGCAGTAACCACCGTGGTCTTTTACAGAAGATCACCATGAAATAACTGCACGTCTACTGTTGTGTTTCGGTGAGTGAGTAAGGGATGCCAGAATCCATTTCCCTGTCCCCTCCTAATCTTTTATGCTCAATCCTACTGTAGTCTGGAGCGCAATTGCAGCAGCTTAAGCGTTGCTTGTGTTATAGGTGACGGTAGCCACCTACCATCAAGTGGACCATCAGCCTGTCTGCCGATCTTAACATTAAAAAAAAACTAAAACTCAAAATTAAAAAGCTTGAATCTCTATGAAAATCAAAAATTACTGGAAATCTAGTGCCCTAGTGCCATAGAAAGCACTTGGCGTTGCTTGTGCTTTTAGGCAACGGTAACAATCTGTCTAGTGAACATAAAAAAAAAACTTTAATTTTGAATTTATCAACAGACGGTACGAGCTGAGCTGAGGGCTTCGTTTTTAGCCTAGAAATATGCGAAGTAACAAAGACAATGTCGAGTTGGGCGGGTGATCCGAATTATTTTTGACAAACAAGTCTACTTTTTGGCGTGAATGACCCGAGGCTCTGCTGTGCGGAATTAATTAGCGCAAAACTTTAAAATCATCGACGGTTGGGGAAGATTGGACAGTTGTAATATTTCGGAGCTTTTGAAGTAAATTTCAAGGAATTTAAAAAAAAAAAAAAATTTTTTTGGCACTATTTTTTTTTAATCATCGGTTCTTATCTCAACAAATGCTTTTTCTTTTTTTTTATGTTAAATCGGCAGACAGGCTAACGGTCCACTTGATGGTAGGTGGCTACGTCGCCTATAACACAAGCAACGTCAAAGCTGCTGCAAGTGCGCTGCCGACTGCAGTAGGATTAAGGATAAGGGATTAGGAGAGGGATAGGGAAATGGGCTCTGGCATCCCTTACTCACTCACCGAAACACAACAGCACACGTGCTGTTATTTCACTGTGGTCTTCTGTAAGGTGGTGGTTACTGTCGCCAGACGGGCTGCCCAAATGACTGCGAAACGCAGTGTGCCCTGCCACTACTTTCCAGATCCAGACCAGAGCCAAATTTGAAAAGTTCATTTTTCAAAGTTGACCCTGCCAGGAATCGAACCCAGGAACCCTAGAACAGAGCGTTAAGGCAAGCGCCCTAACTACTCATCCAACGGGCTAGTCATCTAAAACTGTCTGTAAGCAGAAACACACAATCCAGCCATCACCAAATACTACTTAAGAAGATATCTTAAAACATAAGCACTCAGGGAATACTTTGACATGTAATGATATTTGACATTTAATTTTAATGTTTTTTTTTAAATTGTTTTATTTATCAAATGAAATATTTTTAAGTTTTGATTTTGCACACCAGACGTGGCAGTAGATACAAGTACATGAGGACACATACTCACACTAATAAGAACTGGTTCACATTAGCCCATGTTACTTGCAAATAGAGGATTCGATCCCGGGATCCCGGTCATATTTTAGCCCCGAAATTTTCGGGATTAAATTTAATGAATCCCGGGATTTTCGGGCTGATATATTTTTTATATAAGTCAATAAAAATATGCGTGAAACGAAACGCACTTACTTTCATTTGACGTTTTGACGGCCATCTTGTTTACACGACTGATTTCATTTGTTTTCGCTAACGACCGGTACCGGATTATGTGTAAAAGTATGTATAAATTCCTCTTCACTTCGTGTAAAACTAGTAAAACTGATTTAACATTGATTGAAAAGCTTCAGAACGAAATAGAAAACAGCATGAAAACTATAAATCCAGAAGCATATAAAGAAACTGATCTTTCTAAGATCATTAAACAAGAAATGAATCTTTATGAGGCTAGTTCCACACGAGGTTATAATTTGGAGAAGACTTATAAAAATTTATTGACGATTCCTCCAACTTCCATCGAGCCAGAACGCGCTTTTTCCGCCTCTTCATATTTGTGCAACAAATTGCGAAGTAAGCTTTCGGATGAGACATTGGATCCGTTGTTAATCCTTAAATTTTATTTTCGTGGTTTAAATAAGTGATTTATAAAGTTTCTAACAGACCATTTAATTTAAAATATGAGTACCTATAAACATTGATCTCTTTAACATGTAGTCTTTTTTATAGTATATAAAAAAGATTTTTTTTTAAAGTTTATTTTATCAGAAGAAAGTATAATTTTGTTTTGTTTTTTGAAGATTTAACTAAAGATTTAAAATAAAAAGTTGATTTTGATATGTTTCACTGTTTTTTTGTTACCACTTTCTATTACCATAACAATCCCGGGACTATCCCGGGATTAACTGTAGATAATTCCGAAATCCCGGGATTAGAAAAATCGACCGAGATCGAATCCTCTACTTGCAAATAAATAATTTGAAATGGAATTTAGTGAATTGCCCATCCAACGCAGTCTATAAACCTTAGTTTCTTTCATAATTGTCTAAAAATTTTACGTCTTCTGTGAGAACAGTTTCTTCTGGGGTCCTCACGAATATTGTTTAGTTAAGAAACTCACGAATATAGGGAAAGGATTAAGAAGAGTTAAGATTTAACATTGGAAAACCTAAAGTTGAGAATGTAGAAAAAGTACGTTTTTAGAATAGAATAGAATAAATTTTATTTGCGACAAAGGATACACAGACACACAAACGTCCCTTGCCACAAACCGGCTCCAACTCAGCATAATGCAGGTTTTAAAAACCGGGTCTAGGACAATTCGCCGCCGCCAATTCATCGCCGCCATTTCGCCGCCGGCCGTTTCGACGGCGGCCATTTCATCGCCGTTTAATTAAGTTTCAGTTATCCACCTATCCTGAACATAAGTCGTGCGAATGCGGGCCGCATTCGTGCGATATCGGAGTTGGTATAAATCACATATACCAACTACATGTACCCTATTTGGTCTATAATTATGTACATGTTTTCATGAATTTGGTCTATATAAGTAACTGATGAAGTGTACTAAACCTCTATCCTTATTTTTCTCTCCCGGCTTCGCCTAGGAAAATTTTAAGTAGCCTATCCTGTGTCCTGTACGTCTAAATGTTTATCTACCTTGGTATGAAAATCAAACCAATGAAAACCAATGAAAATCATGAAAAGGGTTTTGAATGGCGATGAAATGGCCGGCGTCGAATCGGCCGGCGCTGAATTGGCTTGGCGCTGAATTGGCGGCGGCGAATTGGCGGCGACGAATCGTCCCATCCCGGTAAAAACCTGCGCTGGTCTTTGAGACGTATAAAGCTTAGACACTATTTTTCAATCCAAAATACCACAGTTTTTATTCGAATTACTATGTTATATTTTTTGTGTTCAACCGAAAACTCTGCAATTAGCCAAATAATGTGAAATTATACTTAAGCCGCCCACTGTCGCCGCACAAAGTAAATATGGCAAAAGTTGTAGCAAGCAAAGTTAAACATTATACTTTGAACATATAGTTCAAATTGTTTTTATCTTCATATGTTTTCCCAAGCGATTGTATGAAATTTGTTTTAAAATGTCGACGGTTCAAAACTATATAAGTACCTCTTGTCAGAAGATTATTCAAATAGTTCTAATATGAAGGTAACTTACAGACTCTTGTTGGGCTGACCTTCTCGCAGTTTCGGGCGAGAGAGGGCAGCAGTTGTTCGCTTGTCGCCATCCATTGCGGACTCAACCCCGTTCGCTTCGCTTATAAACAAATGCTTTACGAACCTAGCAACGCACTATAATTTGAAAGGTTTTCATTGTGGACAATAATTTGTATTGGTGACTGGCGCCGAGCTGAACTTGCTCATCTGGAGGACACCTGGACATGGATGCATCCGTCAAGCAGGTACTGTTACTCGATCGCCCTTAATTTTGAGTGAAGGGCCACAACAGCACCACGCATACAATGGTGGTTATTTACACGCCACCATTCCAGACTCTGTATTTATTAACATCATAATAATAAACACTTTACTTAAATTTCAAATGAGTCTCTTAGCTATTATAATATAAATTTTCCAAAGGACCCTACAGCTCTTTCCTTTGCAAATGTCGATATCTAACCGCCTTTGTACCGTTCCTAGTTACGCGGATAATATTGCTTTGTTCGGCTATAGAATTATGCTACTTTGTGCTACAGTATTTGCCTAATGAGCTCTGATGTACTTTGAAGTTGCATTGCTAACTTCCGACAATTGGAAAGTTCGAATAACTAATACAATTATTCTACGTGTGGACACTAAAGTGTTTTCATCGACGATTTCTTTCTAAATCAACAAGTGTTTATACACTCGTATCACACTCATATAGATTTATAACTTTGTTATGTGCGGGGTGAGTTTTATTTTCACAAACCAAGATGACTGCCAAAATCACCAAAATTGTCCGATGAAACCGTCAAACTTGCCAAAAGTCGTCAATGATTCCCTTAATGTGTCGCCGGTTCACTGTCGTAAATAATTTCCCAAAAGCTCCGAAGAGTCGCTTTCGTATCGCTGGTTGTCGCACCACTAACTCATCTCGGCCGGCAGCACTCTTATTTATATTTGGCGCCAAACGCCTCGATGTATTTCGAATTTTCCAAAAAATGTAAACCATTGAAAGCTCGGGAATGCTATTTATGTTGTAAATATACCAATTTCCTTTGACACTAGTCGGGAAGGGGCGTGGCAACCATCGCTAGGGTAGAACGTTCGAGACTTTCGGCCGACGCGAACGCTTTTTCCAGAACGTTCCATAGTTATTCTTAACAATATATATAAACTACATAGTAAAATAAATTTATTATCATTACTTGTACAACATTATAACTAATATTATAAATTCTAAAGTGAGTTTGTTTATTACTCTTTCACGCTTTAACCACTCAAGCGATCATCATTAAATTTTACATACACGTTGTCCGGGGCATAGAAAAGGAGATAGAGACCTTTCACCAAGGAAAACAATACTGTTCCGGAAGATCGCAGACGAATTCGTGGTCCACAAATGTACCTTTTTATTTACAAGTAGTCGTCCATGGGGCGTTTCGACCGTGGTCTCCACTCCAAAACTAGGTGTCATGCCATGCGCATCCCATGCAGTGCTCTTCCACCCATGACCCAATCCCATGCCTTGAAACACTAATAAAATTATTAGGTATTTTTTTTTTCAAACGTAGTTTTTTTATTTAATTTGTTTATAATACAGTAAACGCTTTAACATATAATAAAATCGTAAACGAGCCGTGTCTGTGCATTAATTTTTTTTTTTTTCAAAAATAAAATTGTACACAATGTACTCATATTACCGAGGTCAAAAAAATAGTTTTTAGAATTTTTGTTTGCATGTCTGTGCGTTTGTGCACGCTAATCTCAGAAAAGGCTTAACCGATTTGAATGCTGTTTTTACTGATGTATTGTAGCAAGCTTTTTTTTTTTTTTTATTTATTATTTATTAATACAATAGTGTTTCATTTGACTTAACATTGGTGTAAACAAAAACTCATTAGAGTTTTACCGTACACCATGTGCCGATTACAGAAAATTTAAATAAACCTTCAGTTGACGCCCAACGTACACTTCACACTCCTCAATTACTTTAAGATACTTTAAGACTTTAATATATTATTAAAGTAACATTTAGTGTTTGTTTCATTAGAATCGGTTTACAAAAAAAAGTTACGCTCTATACCGAATACCATGCTTACGAATTTGCGGGCTCAGCTAGTATTTCCTAAATATACTTTAATTATGCAGATTCTTATTAAATACAATCTTGAATCTATTCTTTTGTGTTCAATCAATTCTATTAATTTCGAAATTGAAAACCTATGTGATTGGTGAACGATAAAATCCTCCTCGTAGTATAAACGATTTAAAACTTCTGGCAATAATTCGGATTGCCGAAGTGCTTTTTCTATACACAATATTTGCTAGAAATAAAATAGCATTTTGTAGCAGAAACCGGTTCAGCCTACATAGCGGATTAACGGAGTCTTGCGAATTTGAATTTTTCATCACTGTTCTTAGCGAGTTTTCAGTTTTATTTAGCGGCTCCATTGTGAGCGAATAATTACACAGTTTAAAAACATTCCACTTAAATTTAATTTCTATTGGAAGTTGAAAAGTTAAATTGATTAGACTTTAATTGATATTAACTTGGAATTCCTGTAACACAAACATTGCAATTAGAATAGTGGGACTTAATATTCTAATTGGTCACTATATACTATAATTTAGTCCAGTTCCCGGGTTTGTTAATGAATTTTTGAACATAAATACTGGCTGCAACTAAATAGGTTTGATTTTCAAAAATATCGAATTAGGAAAAATGGAGTTGTCTTTTAATTGACGTAAAGAAAAAGAAAATAAAGAATGTATTGTAAGACCGAAAAACAAAGTTATGTTTTATTTTAATATAGAAAATGTTATGGTTATATATATTAGTTATTGTGGTTTAGTAATGTACAGAATATATGTGCACATATATGATGGAAAAATTACAGTGTTTTATTGATAAATATGAGTTGTGGGTTTCCGGGATTATTTATTGATTATTCCGGGATTATTTATTGATAAAGAATAAACAGATCCCAGAGATATGAAGAAATAGAGGGAGATATGCAAAATTTACCTGTAACAGGGTTTATAAAGACGACAAATGGAAGAAAATCATTTCTTTAAAACAAATATTATGACAATAACATCGAAATGGTTTTATAAAACGTAAAAATATTTAAATGGTGTTACTTACGATACGATACGATATAAAACTTTTTATATACCCTATTTTTGTTTGTTCTACCAGCCATCATAATATCTATTCTTGTAAATTATTTAAATTCTCAAATTCTTTCGTATTATAGAAATCCTTTCGATATGATTTTGACTATATAAACATTGAACGATTAAATTTTTTTTCCAAGATTAAAATCTTTTAAAAAACATTTCATCGAATCGTTTAATTTCTTAAAATCTAGTCGTATTATATTACATACTATTAGTTTTATTTAAATTAGACAAGCTGGTGCCCGCGACTTCATCCACTTTGAAAAATAAAAGTTATAATTCCTGACAAATGTATAAATTTTGTACTCATTCTTTGTCTCTTAATTAGGTGACATTATATCTAGAGCCGCCTTTCTTCATACTTATCTATACATATAATAAAATCGTAACTGAGCCGTGTCTGTACATTAAATATTAAAAAAAATAATTACACGTTGTACTTGTGTTACCTACCGGGGTCAAAAAAATATCAGAATGTTTGTCTGTGCGTTTGTACACGCTAATCTCAGAAACGGCTTAACCGTTCTGAATATGAATTTCACTGATGTATTGTAGCAAGCTTCCCGTAACATTTAGTGCTTGTTTCATTCCAATCGGTTAAGGTCACAAACGCTAAATACTAAAAATATCCATTCTTTAATGAAGATGTTACAAGAAATAGACAAGACAATTGCTTTAAAAAATATATATATTATGTGAAGAACCAATTGTATTAATTAGAATTTTCGTTAAAGTAATAGAAACTCCACAAAAAAAGTTAGAACACAAGATGAATTTGACTTTTATTGAAAATTCTCTTGCGCTAATGAATCTGTACCTATTAATAAGTTAATGTCAGTTTAAAAAATTGTATTAATAAATTATTTTTTTGCGTATTGTTCTAATGGTAAAAACAAAAAAAACACCATTTCCAGGCCTGTTAAATTGTCTCCGCCGCCAGCTAGTTCTATTGTAAATGTCACTTGCCTAAGTGAAGCCCTTAACAAACAAAAAAGTTACGTGCTGTACCGAATACAACTCGTACGAAGCTAATCTATATAAATATAAATGAATTGCTAAATGTGTTTAATACTCGGGAACGACGCAACAATTCGTCTTTTTTTTTAATTTTTTTTTTTAAATAATCTTTGAAATCCGGAGGTTCTTATGAAGAGAAGAATTGGAAAAATTGCATCCGTGCAAAGCCTAGCGGTTCGCTAGTTCTAAATTAATACACGGTGCTTACTATTCCTTGTCAAAAATGTCTTTATCGTCCGCTAGAAGCAAAGCCACGTCCTTACTCTGTCGGGTAAGACCTACTTTCGTCTCCAACCTCGCTACTGGACTCAGACTTTGAATTTTACAATGCTTCTGAATACTATATGGGCTCGTCTTAGTTTTAACCGCCTTTCACACTATTCACACTTTTATTACAATTATTTATTTATTTATTAAGTCGATTAACTGAATCAACACTGCACGCTCATGCTAAATATAGCTTCGAAAATTTATATTTTTGTATTTTAATATTAAATATGATAACAACGTATAAATATAATGAACTTCAAAGTTGGCTCTGGTCTGGATTTAACTGCACGTGTGCTGTTGTGTTTCGGTGAGTGAATAAGGGATGTCAAAGCCCATTTCCCTATCCCCTCCTAATCTCTTATTATTAATCCTACTGTAGTCGGTGGCGCAGTTGCAGCACCTGTGGCATGCGTATGTTATAGGCGACGGTAGCCACCTACAATCAATAGACTATAAATGAAAATTAGCAATACACACTGATTAAACACTTAGCTTTTAGGTATTGAGGTACGTCTAGAAGATACTTCGAGTTGCTTAAATTTAATTAAACAATTGTAGTGGATGAGTCGAATTAGATAGAGAATGAAAGTGCTAAGAGCGAGGAAGGAGAGGAAGCTGCAATATTTCAGGCACGTAATGAGGGGCGAGAGATATCGTATTTTTCAACTGATGCAAAGAAAAACACAGGGGAAACGTAGCAGAGGCAGGAGAACGACATCGAGCATTCGCTCTCTCGTTCGTTCAGCAGCTTCCAATGTTAAAATAGCTGTGATGGTCGCCAACCTTCGTAGAGAAGTGGCACCTTAAGAAGAAGAAGGAGATGATAAGAATGGCATGTGCAATGAAAACGCAACGCCATTAGGAACTCATGTGCTCATATTAGAAATGTTAACCTCAACAAGAGCGACGTCTTGTAACTTGAAAGCGTCGGGAATCTTCAAATGTTTTCGCGATCTAAATTAAACTGGCGAACTTCCCAATTCCCTACGTGGCTCGGTTGCAGATTGACAACACCGAGTTACTCGATATTAGTAAAAAAAAGCATTCTGATCCTGAAGTTAGATTTATAACATTTCCTAATGATTTTTTTAATGTTAAGATCGACAGACAGGTTGACTGTACACTTGATGGTAGGTGGCTACCGTCGCCTATAACACACGCACGTTAAAGCTGCTGTAATTGCGCTACCAACTACAGTAGGATTAATAATAAGGGATTAGGAGGGGATAGGTAAATGGGCTCTGGCATCCCTTGCTCACTCACCGAAACACAACAGCACACGTGCTGTTATTTCACGGTGGTCTTACGCCGCCAGACGGGCCGCCCAAATGACTGCGAAACGCAGTGAGCCCTGCCACTACTTTCCAGGTCCAGACCAGTGCCAAATTTGAAAAGTTCATGCCGGGAATCGAACCCTATAACTCTAGAACAGAGCGTTAAGGCAAGCATCCTAACCAATCATCCAACGTGCTCGTCGAAGCATATCTCAAACAAAATCACATTCGCAAAGAATTGTTATTGTTCATGTGTGGATGCAATTTAATTTTTACCTGCGCAGACAATTTTACACGATATAAAATTTTAAAGGAATTACGTGCCAACGATTCCTTTCTAAGGACACATAACGTGAAGCGTATTGCATTAAAAGTATAGAATAAGTAAAAATTTGTGTCAATGTACGTCTTAACCCGTCGGCGGCTTGCCAAAAAGTGTCCAGGTCACGTTCGCTTACATAACCCTCCACTGGGGTGTAATTTTAAGAAGTATGTTGGTATAGTTTTTAACGCCAGCGAGGCTGCCAAAGGTCGGTCGGTGCGAAATTAACCCTTACTTGCTTTACGATCTCTATGGTCTCACGCGAGTAACCTTTTAAAGTCTGTTTAAAGATTATCTCTGCTTTCACAATAATAGCGTATTGGATACACACTCCACTTCGTCTAGAGTGTATGTTTTTTTAACCATGTACATATATGTATAAAATAAGCCATTATGAATTTTAAATTCTCGAAGAAATGCGTCTGTGTTCCCACAGAACTACAACCTCGGGGTCTTCAAAACCAGGGTAAATGGGCATTTACTGGGTAAGCGTGGTCCACCTTCGCCCACATCTACACCTCACATCAGGTGAGATAGTGTTCAAGCGCTACCCTGATCTAATAATAAAAAAATATATAAAAGCTTGTTTTTTTATTATGTTCATAGTCCTTGGTGTGCAGCCCCTTTACGTTTTTCTGAACCAAACCATAATAATGTAATGATTCATTTATTGCGTAAAACGTAGTATATATTTTTAAAACATAGGGAAACATAGTATATTAATATGAAACACAGAAATTACTATTTTATAGTTTTCATGTGTTAGAAATACAAATAACAATCTCAGCAATTGATGAGCTCACTGATCGAGCGGTTAAGATGATTGATTGCCTGAGCGCTCGGTACCGAGTTCGATTCCCGGCTCGGTCAATTTTGGAAATTAACTTTTCAAAGTTAACTTTAATCTGAGTGTGCAGGGTTTGGCCCCCGTATGGTTATCCAATAACTGGTTTATATGCAAATATACATTATTATATGGATTCTGTGCAAAACTTTAGTATTCGTCTTATATTCATTGTGTTATATGTAATAATAATTATTATTATTTATGAAAAAATCCATAAAGAGTCCGTTTTAGTCTCTTCGCATTTATACTTTGTTCATTATGTATACGCAAGTATCTCTTACCACAATCTGCCTCACTATTAGATCCCATGTTTGATACCTAAACGTCTTCAGTTTCATCACTTTCAACAAAGGTAGATTTCCAAAACAAGTTGTGCCCTTCAAACTAAAACTATTCCTTTATAAATTTACCTAAGTCTAGAAACAAAGCAATACTGATTCGATTTAGAAGCAGTAGAACGAGATCTACTTTGATGTGACGAATCAAAGGCAGCGATCCGGCTGTAATACACTTAGCCGGGCCATTTCAGCCCCCTCAGACGGCGGGAGGGTTAAGGGGCCCGATGCACTCGCACTGCGAGGTTCAATAAGATTTTCATTAACCATTGAAAAGTTTTTAATGAGCAAGGATTTTGCTCTCAACCCCTTGAGGGCACTCCAGTATTTATATACTCGCTGAGGCATTTTTGTATTGGAAACTTTATGTTAATTCTTTACGATGTAACTGTTTTAAAATTCAACATAGGAAATAGCTAATGGCTTATTTTAACCTATTTGTTTACTTACAAAAAGAAAGAAACCGATAAGTACCATACTAAGCTTAAGTAACTTTAACTTGAGTTTTTGGCTGTTGTTTCAAAAATATCATTCTAAATTCAAACATAATAGTGTAATCTCCGCGTCTTTTTTTTATGTTAAGGTCGGCAGCCAGGCTGGTGGTCCACTTAATAGTAGGTGGCTACCGCCGCCTATAACCCAAGCAACGCTACAGATGCTTCAAGTGCGCCGCCTACGCCAGTAGGATTAAGGATGAGGGATTGGGAAGGGTTAGGGAAATGGACTCTGGCATCCCTTACTCACCGAAACACAACAGCACACGTGCTGTTATTTCACGGTGCTCTTTTTGGTTTTTGAGCTTAACGTGCACAAACACACAAACAGGCAAAAATCTAAAAACTATTTTTTGACCTCTGTAACTTAAGTACACGTTGTACAAATTGTTTTTTTTTTTAATCTTTTAATGTGCATACACAGGTCGTTTACGGTTTTATTTGTATCTACAAGTTTACAAAGACAGTGTTATAAATAATTCGTCCAACATTTCTGTAGACTAGATATGCTGAGATTGTATTTAAAAAAAAGTTTATTAAACGAAATCGGAACAGGTTTCATGATTCGTTTTGTAACTTTTGATGGGAAATTGCCGATCGGTGCGTCCACTAATTGTCTTTAAGCGGACTAACTTTAAAATGAAACTTGGTTAAGGAACCGATTACACCTGTCAAACCGCTCAGCGAGCGTTTTAAGACGTCTCACAAATTTAAGGGGATATAAAATTAATGGCTCTACCGGACAAACGTTTAAATTTAACACTCAAAATTCGCTGAAAATTGAAACTCATTTTTTAAAATTCTTATTAATTTAAGAGCTAAAAATTAACATAAGTAAATGTACATTTATATATTATATTACAAGCTTCTGTCTGTTTTTCGGCTAATTTAATCTAAACTAACCAACGGTTTTTGATATAGTTTTCATTAATGTAAAGAGCTATAAAGAGGAAAGGTTTGTGTAAGTATATAATTGAATATTAAGTAAAAATTTCGTGACTTTTTCAGGATATTTTATCCTTCCTTGTTTGATATTATAAATTCGAAAGTGAGTTTGTTTGTTTCTTAGCTTTCACGCTTTAACTGGTCAACCGATAATCATGAAATTTTGCATACAAGCTGTTCCTAAAAGAATTTAAGACAAGGACTAACATCAAACCGAATACAATTTTTGCCAAAATGAGCAGAACCTAATCGCCTACGGATTAAGGTGCAATATTGCACAATTTTTGTAACTTCTCGGAGATAACCGAACAGATTTAAATTTGAAGGTTTTTCTTAAGTATTGTGTAAAATATGAAAAATGAAATAAAAGTCGCCGATTAAAACTTGATAGAAATTTTTAGTACTGTGACGGGAAACGTTTTTTTTTTGAGCAGTAATTTACTATTTTTTTTTTCTCACAAAATTTTTTTTTTTTGTATAAATCCGTCCGATTCAAACTTTTTTTAATATAGTTTGCTATGCTATATTAAAATTAAGCGACGAAAATAAAGCTTTTTCTACCAAGTCCTCGCCTTATTTTTCTGAACCGCAAATCTTCGAAAGTCCCTACTTAATCGGTCACCATGAAATTTGTCTACAAATTTTCAATTCAAAAAAGGGTACATTTTATCAAAAAAAAAAAAAATACTGTTCCCAATCAACGCGATCGAAGTAACTTCTAACAAACTATTTTACTAGTATAAATGTTTTACGAAACTCGTCCACTATTTCTATATTGATAGGAAGTCAGAAGCCCGATCGATCCGCGGAAATGAGTTATAAGTAGCCGAGCAAATAGGGCCAAATCTTATAAGTGTTTTTCTTCGCCACGCTATTTGATTGATGCCTCCATTGTGCTCGATCGATTGCGGGGATCACTTTTAAAACTCAAACCCATACAAACTACATTGATTCATTTATTGCCTGAAGGCTTCGTGGTACAGTGATGGTCTAATGAGAGTCCATCGAAACGGAAGTTTAATCTATTTCAGTCCCGGACATTCTTTTGAATTTTAGGTATCGATTAGAAATAATTATAATTTGTTTGTGAAGATAAGCTGACGGTCCACTTGATGGTAGATAGTTACCGTTCCCTAAGGACACAAGCAACACCACGGGAAATACGGATGCGTACAACTTTTGTCCAAGAAGCCATCTTTGGTAACGCAATAATTTGTTCCTGCTAACAACTCGCGACTATGCCGTACAAAGGTTTTCTATTTATTCAGTATTGTTAATTATTATCTACTATTTCAGACCCTATTTAACACATACGTAAGATCCACTTTAGAATACACTTCCATCGCTTCCATTTTTTCCATCGTTGTTTTGTCTACATCGCGAGTATTGAGTGTATCCCAAACAAATTCATTATTTTTTTTGGAATTTACATAAATTCTCTTTAATTCTTGGACCCTTTATTTATACTCTACGAATTGAAAGCGATCGAGTATTTCTACTAAAACTTTTAACATATTTGAAAGAGTTCCTATTTAATCGTTTCGTCATCCTGCCGTTCAGGAGTCATGAGTTAGTTTGGTTTAATTTTATTAATTTGTTTAATTTAATTTGGTTGTATTTTGGTTTTCTAAAGTTTATTCTTTTATTCTATTACCTAGCTTTTGTTTTGTATTTGTCAAAAAGATTAAGTATATAGGATATATAGAGAGGACATTGGAAATTTTTTCCTAAAAAAATATTAATCCTGATCGCCATAATCAGGTTGGCCATGGCGTAGCTAAATAGCCTTGTAAAGTTGGCGATTTTGTACCACGTGGTTCTAAATGTCACATTACGGATTCTTTCGTCTTGCCCCATCTATACAGTTGAAAATCTTTGGTCTTTCTGCTCGACTTCTATCATACATTACCTATATGTATATTTCCATAACTTTTAATATTCTATCCCACGTTTAAAATAAAATAATTGGCTGGTTTTATTTTGAATAGATTTTTATATTTTGTATTGAGTACTTAAAATTAATAATTTCACCTCATTTTAATATTCCAATGTTAACACTTTAACACTTATTGTTATTATAAACAAAAATATATATTTCAAAATAGTTATATCAAAAGAGACCCTAGTAGGTGTAAAAGAGCAGTTTTTAAGATTTCCTTAACAATAAATATAAGAAAAAGAGAAAAACCTCGCCTAGGCAACAATTTAAACAAATTAAAAATTCATGCTTGGAACAAAAGAAAGAAGAAACAAACGCTTTTGCTGCGCAGCGAGAAGCCAACAATTAATTAAATGTCCATTAACTTAGCAATCAATTCTGCATTTCAATTTTGTCAGGATGCAAAAAGGCCGCCTCTTCTCGGGAACTTACGGGCATTTTCGTGCACAGTTTCGTAATTGGCCTATCTTCGGACACAGTACTTTCCACAACAGTAACAAAGAGACAAAGCTAAATCTTATATATATCGTTCTACTTGTCTGTCACCATATATTTTGTCACTAGTTGAAGGAGGCGTACAAAGCCTCCTTCGTAAACAGTCTATACACAACACACTTACAATAATCTGCTCGTCTTATTAAAAAAATTACGTCTAAATATTCTTGCGCACAGAAACATAGTCTTCCCGCCTCAGTGGAGCGATTGTGACTGACCGCGCATTTCGCGGAATAAGAATGTTATAAGTGCCAAAAGTATTAAATATGAATTACTCGTAAGTATAATGTCAAATGAAAAATTAATTTACAAAGGCCTAGATAATCTGTGAAGTGAGATTACTGATAATTTATTAGGTTTGTAATATGTGACATTTTGAAAATAAAACAAAAAAATAAAATAAAAATGAGAGGTAACTTGGTAATTTTGTTCTATCGAGAAAATTTCATTGTATAATGTTTTCTGTTTATATTTCACTTTTATTTATAATGAACTAGCGTTCCGCCCCCGGCTTCGCCCAGGATGCAATTTTTATATATATGAACATTCCCCGTTTATCCCTCTTTCCATTAGTGAAAACCGAATTAAAGTTGGTCTAACCGTTCACGCGTGATGCCGTGACCAAGGGAAATAGGGATTCATTTTTATATATAGAGAAGATTAATCTATATAGAAATATTTTCTTCTGCGGACTTTGTATACTTAGACAAAATTCAAATCTAGAATTTCTATTTATACGCGTTCTTAATTTAAAAGAAAAAAGATTCTCTCTCTCTTCTCAATATAATCGTGTACTTATATACTTGTAGATATACAAAGTAGAGACATTAAAACAAGTTTGTACGTTGCGAGAGAACTCCCTTGCGGAGTGTCCTTCAAAGTTGCGAGGTTAACGCATGACTCAGGATGAGGAGATTAATCGCTACTGCTTTTAAATCTAGCTGCCTATAGGTATCTTCGTTAATTTCAAAAATGTGCATGTTTAGTTTATTTTATCATTATTTATTAAACACCTATATTTGTAAATTACTAGCTGATTTTACACACCTTTTAATTTAAGCATGCACAATTCGGCTATTCTCGTATTTCATCAGGAGGCCGAACTCCATCGCCAATTTACCGCATCGCAACCCTCGCTCGGCGACGCTATAATAATAAAAATAATAAATCATCCGCTGAAATCATCCCAGTTGTTCTGTCTGTAAATGGTCTGATTCCGATCCGCCTCAGGGACAACCTGTGGCGGTTCCCTCCCGGCCCAGATTCAGAAGGCGGTGCTGCTCGATACGGCCAGGATCGTGCGTCAGTTTCTGTCCTTGTCGCCCTGAACCCGGACCGACTGTGCTTCTGTCGGGGGTAACATAGTCTCTCCCTCATTTTGGCTTTAGGAGGTGGAGACTAGTTAAAATGAGGTAATAATAATAATAACTTTTAAAAATTATATTACTATACATATTATATTGGAAAGAAAATGAAAAATAAAATATAAACTAATAATAAATATAAACTGATGCCTCCTATCACTTTCTATAGAGGGTGATATGTAACATCACCCAATGATTTTATTGTTGAGCAGTCCATCTTCCCAGCAATTACAACAGCGTGTCCTAAGAGTTGCGTGATGATAAATAGCATATAATCATTCAAAACTATTAGGCTATCAAACACAAAAATAATTGTTTATATCGAAATAGACGTATAGATATATATAATGTTATTTCACAAGCAATATGACTACTGCTAACTTTGTATTTGTGGGTATTCGCCGGTTGGTCTACTTAATTTTCGGGTCGAATGCGCGGCAACCTCAATCCCCCAGCGTCATAGTTGCCGTCGGATTGCATGTCGGTCTTTATGCAAATCATTCAACAATTTTAATCTGTTCCCTTTGTCTGCGATTTACAAAGACCATTTTCTATGTTCTGTGCTTTCACATGAATTGTAGCGGTATTATTTAGATACACTTTTTTTCATTCGTCACAACATTTTCAGCTGAGGAAAAACTGAAAATGTATTTTTTTTTTTGCAAATTTGTGATCGTTTAATTAGTTTAACAGTACGTCGCCCATTAAATAGGACATCTCGTGTCCTATGCAATATCAGGTGGGCCGCAATAGCGTCATATACTTGGGATATTATGCAAAAAAGATAATATACACATAAAAGATAGGTTCAAAGGTAACAGAATGTTAGAAAACCCGATTCTATCGACTGGTTATCACACATTAAGATACAAAAGCACTTCACTGTGGCTTCCGTAATGATGTGGTTAAAAGGCCACTAAACCAGTTCATTACTATAGAACTATAAACGCAACACACTACCCCAACAACTATTAACCGATTTTGAATTTATTTAGCACTTTATTGTGCAGCCACTATCAAGTATTTCTGTAATCTAAACAACCTATTTCTATAGGTCAAATTTTAATTTTGACCTAGCCATAGGTTTTTTTCCTGTGACAAAAAGATTAAATATATAGAATATATAGAGAAGGCATTGAGAAATTTTTCTTACAAAAATGTTGATCCTGATCGCCATAATCAGGATGGCCATGGCGTAGCTAAATTGCCTTGTAAAGTTGGCGATGGACTTAGCGATTTTGTACCACGTGGTTCTAAATGTCACATTACGGATTCTTTCGTCTTGTCCGATCTTGAAATGGAAAATTACAATAAATACTACAAATTGGTCGTGTATAAGAATACTACCTCTAGAATAATAATCAACATTTCTGTTCTATGTAATATTATGTAGACCCATATATTTAATACTCCTATATTGCTAGTAGGGTGCACCGAACCGATGCCGACAGAACGGTGCAGACATATATATGTCTGTCTCCTTCATGAAGACTTCGAACGTTGTGCGCATGTCCGAGAACTACATTATAAGCATCTTATAGGCTGGGCTTCTCCCACTACTCCCACTATTGTCGCAACGCATGCGCATAACTCGTCAAGTATCAACGAGTGAGAGAAAATATGTAGTTCCGTCTCGGCAACACTGCCACTTACGGAGCCTAGCAATATAGGAGTATTAAATATATGTGTAGACCTCTCTCATGGGCTGCCAATTAATGTTACTTAGTAATATAAGTAGGTATAATCTCTATACATATAATAAAATCGTAAAGGAGCCGTGTCTGTTAATAAAATATTTAAAAAAAAAACTATTTTGTAAACGTTTTACTTATGTTACCGAAGTCAAATAAAATAGTTTTTAGAATTTTTGTCTGTTTGTCTGTGCCTTTGTGCACGCTAATCTCAGAAACGGCCTAACCGATTTGAATGCGGTTTTCACTGATGTATTGTAGTAAGCTTCCCGTAACATTTAGCGTTTGTTTCATTCGAATCGGTTTACAAACGAAAAAGTTACTCGCTCTACCGTACGAAGTTGCGGGCTCAGCTAGTCCTTTAATATATTTCTCACCTAAAATATGGTTATATTGATCGATTACCAGGCGACAATAACTAATGTAGTTGTTGGCATTTGTAAGGCCGCATAGCTGATTTTCTTTGCCGACTCACGGCGCCATTAAAGAAAACAATGAAACATGTCACCAGCCAACCAATCATGTGGCGATTATTAGGAGCCGTTTTGAAAATGGAACTTCTGTAGTTGTGGGTCACGGGCATCTTTTGTGCGTGAAATTACCGCTTCCTTAGGTCAAAGATACGTTTATTTGCCGCTGAAAGGGGCGGTTTGAGTTTGAAAACTTTTCGGAAGTGCGATCCGGTTAAGGATTTGTACGCCTTAAATGTCAACAAAGTTGCTTCTTGAATAGACTTCGCGGAGTTAACCAAACGACGCTCGGGTTGCTAATTCTACGATGCGTATTTATATTAAAAATGTTATATACTAGCGGCCCGTTCCGGATATTTATTTTAAAAATTTTTGAGTTTATTTGTGGAAAACTGCTGTTTTGTATGAAGGGGGAGGGCGGTAAAGGGTGGAGAGGGGTGAGTGGTGAAAGAATTTTTAAAATCGGTCCAATAGTCTTTGAGTTTATTCGTCACAAATATACATTTTTATTGAGGGTTGGGGGTAAAAGGGGATGAATAGCCTATGTTACTCGCTGATGATGTAGCTTTCCATAAGGTGAAAGAATTTTAAAATCGGTCCAGTATTTTTTGAGTTTATTTATTACAAACATACAAAAATACATACATACATACATTCAAATCTTTAGTATATTAGTATAGATTAGGTTATTATATTTCTTCATGTTTTCGAGTTATTTGAGATGTTATAGTTTTTTTAGTTAAAAAATTTTATTTTGATCATTTCACTTTGGAACAAAAAAAACCTTTTTAATTTATTCTGTTTCTTTTGTTGTTATCTGGAAGAAGACATTCTGAGTTTTCATAGTAAATTATAAAATGCTCAAAAACTGAGGAAGTTTTCAAGAATTTCTTGTATTTGTATAACAACTTTTGTAATTCTTTATTATTATTTACAATTTATTATTATTATTACTTTTTTTATAATATAGATTAAAAACAATAAATAGTATGCCGCTGGTCGCTTATCAAGTAGACCTTGACTCGAATAAAACCCACGACCCTTGAGTGAGAGAGCCAACACCTTGAATTAACCATCATACGAGGCAGTCACTACTAAAATAATGAAGTATTTTAAATAAGAAGTCAGTCTAATAATATATTGTATGTGTTTAAGGTTATAGAATGTCCCATTTCTAAGTTGAAGTAACAAACACACATTACAAGAGGTATAAGGCATTTGCGACGCGAATAGGTATTGTTAAAATTTAACGAGCTATCCCGATAACCAAAGTTTCGAACACAATGTCAAAGGGTGAACACATTTTAGCAAACAACGCATGAACGCACCAATTGGGAGAATATACTATGATACGGTATACATTATACAAATATTGTTTATCATTTAGAACGAAAGAACATAAGCACATAATAATCGATTTCTGAAATTAAATATTAAATTAATGTCACATTAAGTAAGCCTCGAGTATAGAGTATGTACTTATAATAAGATGTCAGATATACAAAAGTACAGATATTGCATATTTTCTAGAAGCTTTATCAAAAATGTCCCGTGGGATTAAATTTTGGTTTGTTAGTAAATTTTCCTGGACTAAATAGAGATTGGAAATAATATTGAGAAGACTAGTGTTGCCACAGACAAACAAAACAAGCACAGTCTTCGAATTTTTATTCTTTAATAATTTCCTAATAAAAAAATAACAGTAATCTAAAAGTTAATTCATGGATTTGTCTTAAGATGTTTCCAGACTATGTTTTTTTTTATTAAAGATGGGTTTGCTCTTGGCCAGCATCTATCCGTGTAGGAAAGATGAGGCCGACGATGGAGCGAGCTCACCCAGAAGATGCCTATTCACTCGAACCTTGAAAAGATTTGGGTCGTATGAGCTAGGAAATACAGACACCGGCAGGGTGTTCCAGTCCCTAGCAGAGCGAATTATAAAAGATGTTTTAAATCGCTTAGTCCAAATTAGAGGGATTTCGACAAGGTGAGGATGGTAAACAGCCGTACGTCTGCATGTCCGATAGAAGAAAGGGGAAGGCGGTATGATCTCATGCAGTGAGCGTGAGTCACGTCACTTTGCTTATTAATTTCCGAATCTTGTTTTTAATTCAAATCTATGTTTTTTTTTCTTTTCTTATAAAAGCACAACAGTCTTTGCAGCAGCTAGCTAAACGTCCTCTCGCGTTGACATTATGGACAGCACTGCAGAATAAACGACAGTTGTAGATTGTACACATGTTAGATAACATTGTTACTCGTATGTTGCAATGTTATTTTAATGTGTTTTGTTTTATGTTGCAATGTTAAATAATGTGGATGCATGTAGTACCGCCCTTAACCTGGGCGTAAATTTACTTACAAAACACCATGAGATCAGGGCCTAATTAACCTGACTTCGAAGCCGAAGTCCTAGTAGCCATTCAGGCTTAAATCTAGGACGCAAGTTCCGAGGAAGCGCTGGAGTAGCTTCGCAAGTGTCACTTATTCACAGATTAAAATTAGGCAATTTGAAAATTGCGCGCTCTTCCTTCTTCCTCTTTCTTCTCTTCTGAACGTGATTCGAAGATTTGAAAGTACTTGATCTCTCTTCTCAACCTCTAATTGGAGCTTGGAGCTCACCAGACAAACGCTGCCCTTCTGCCCACTTGTACCTAGGTCATGAATGTCTATCTGTATCTGTTTCGTTTTTACGTCTGCTGAACAGATTTTTTTTTAATGTTAAGATCCGCGGACAGGCTGACGGTCCACTTCATTGTAGGTATAAAATAAGCAACGCCAAAGCTGCTACAAGTGCGCTGCCGACTACAGTAGGATTAAGCATAAGGGATTAGGAGGGGATAGGGAAATGGGCTCTGGCATCTCTTACTCACTCACCGAAACAAAATAGCACACGTGCTCTTGTTTCACGGTGGTCTTCTGTAAGAGGCTGGTTACTGCTGCCCAAATGACTGCGAACCTTGCCTTAGACACCGGCAGAACAGGTCTGGATGGGTGGGCTATCCATAGTTAGGCCAGTGCTATCATAACTCTAAATCAGGCACTGCATGAGATACTTTCATTACACTCTATTTTAGCCTTAGTGTCTTCGTAACCGGCGACAGGAAAACCTTTTTCTTTACCGTTTTTTATTATATTGAATAAATAACATAATCCATTCGAATTTCCTAATTTTTCGTATCCATCTAACATATTATAAGAGGCTTCTTCTTTGTCACCTCTCTTCTCATTATTCGTACGATTGCCCGTGACTGCATTTACAGTGATAATAATATTGTGTCAGCGCGAAGTTGCTTCGGCTGCAGGCTACACCCGCGGTCGTTCCGAAATTAGTAAAGTTTACGCGATCATTATTGGCGCGGGCTCACAAAGGGCCCGCACGCCCTTTGACGACGTATAATTATGCTACAGTTCGCGAGCTCAGCGAATATTACCACAACTTCGTCACTTCAACTATTGTTACAGTCTTTAACGCCGCACTTTCATTGTCTCCTTTAAATCAAACAGCTTTTTCAACTTCAGATTAAGTTGGCTCAATTTCAGAGTTAGTGGCAGTGCACACTGCCTTTCGCTTTCATTTGGGTGACCCGTCTGGCGACAGTAATCACTCCTTACAGAAAACCGCCGTGAAATAACAGTATATGTGCTATTGTGTAATAGTGAGTGAGTACAGGTTGCCAGAGCTCATTTCCCTATTCCTAATCCCTCATGGCATTGACGAGCCCGTTGGATGAGTAGTTAGGGTGCTTGCCTTAACGCTCTCTTCTAGGGTTACCGCCGGACTGTGTCTGGAAAATAGGAGTAGGGCACACTGCGTTTCGCAGTCATTTTGTGTGGCCCGTCTGGCGGCAGTAACCACCCCCTTCCAGAATACCACTGTGAAAGTGTTTCGGTTAATGAGTGAGGGATGCCAGAGCCCATTTTCCTATCCAATCCCTTACCCTTAACCATTCTGTAGTCGGCAGCGCACTTGCAGCAGTTCTGACGTTGCTTGTGTTATAGGCGATAGTAGTCACCTGCCATCAAGTGGATCGTCAGCCTGTCTGCCGATCTTAACATTAAAAAATATCCCACTGTGTTAGGCAGCGCATTTGCAACACCTATAGCGTTGTTTGTGTGTTAGGTGAACCTACCATCAAATGGACAGTCAATCTGCCTGACTACTTTTATATGAAAGAAACTAATTAATTAATTAATCGAATAGAATATAATATCAAAAAAATCTGTGACATTCGTCAAATACTAAAAGATTCAGTTTCGCTATAGACATTGGCGGATTGCCAACGGCTCGAGCGCAAAGGTGATAAATCAGAAAACTTATATGTTTAAGATAATCTCCATGTTCCAATCACGTGCGCCCATTTTCTTTTAATCAAAAGCCAAGCCAATCGAGAGTGCCGCCGAAAATTAACCCGGACAGAGCCCGAACTTTGCCCACTTGACCTAACCCTTATCTCGTCGGAAGGTCGACTTTCAAACGGCAATTCCCGAGACCAGACGCCGCTAACGTCCAACTACAAATTTCGGAACCGCAAATTGCGCGTCTTTGAGCTCCGAAGCGCTACGGAAACTGCCGAAGTCGCTTCGTTAGAGGTTGGATTGCAGCTATTGTAGTCGCGCTTTAATCGCTTCTGGACAATGGGCAGTGACGCGACGTAATTGTCGCTAAATAGTCGCACAGTGGACGCGTTGATTTTAATTGTCTGACGTCGCTCGCTGCGTTGGTTCTGCGTTCGCTGTTTTTAAAGTGGCCCCGTTTATAACAGTTTTAAACGGTAATTATTGCAGCACAAATGAGTCGCTTCGGCGCGAATGACGGATTTAATTTGTTGACGATCGCGCCTTTTATGCTGTCGTTATTTTCGCGCGATGAATTTTATACGTGCGTTAATTTACAGGCGGATTTGTCGTCTCCGTTTTGCGGTCCATCCGGATGAAACCGGTTTTCAAAATTAAATCGGTAACTGTAAAACATTTCTACTAGCTACGTTTACTGTATGCAAAAACTAATTGAAACTATAAATATAAAAAGCTGACGTTCAGCCTCGCTTCTGCTACATTCCACGACGCGCTGGAAATAGCAAATTGCGATAAATAATCTCCTCGCTTACAAAGTTTTATATGAAACCTACTTATCGCTTTTTCAATTCTCACTAAAATAGAGACGCATATGTGTCGCACTTTATACGCCCGCTACCGAAATTGAACTCGGCCAGAATACTCACAACTCATTCGGTGGTACATCGCACGCTTTCTATACGTCAGTTGTAGATATCTTAGCGACAACACGGCAATGTACTTAAAACAACCGAAAAAGTTACTCAAAAGTTGTTTTCCGCTCGGTTCTCGCAGCGTCGTCCCCTGTATCCGTTTGTCTCCCCTCCCGCGGCGGAGTCCTCACCGCACCCCCTCGGACCCCGCTTGGCGTGGGGGGCCCGCGATAACCGCTTTTTATACGCATAATGCTGGGGATCTTTTGCTAAGCTGATAGAATTGTGGCGGAATCAGCAACGCCATTGAAGTTCTATTAAATGGTAACACTCTCGCGTCCGCGCCAATGCGCCTGTGAAATTGTGGCTTTATTGAAATTCATGCAATTATTTTGTCGTGTAAGAAAATTTTAAAATTAGAACCGCGCAAATTGATCACCACCTTCGCCGCCAAATCCCACTCTGTGAATGTCGCGTGAATAATTCTTCATTAATAATAGATCGGAGGAGATATTTACACTAGCTTTTGCCCACGACTTTATTCAATCTTTATTGCTCACTGGCGACCCGCCCCCGGCTTCGCCCGGAGTGCAATTTTTCCCGTTATCCCTCTTTCCATTAGTGAAAACCGAATTAAAATCGGTCTACCCGTTCACGCGTGATGCCGTGACCAAGGGAAATGGGGATTCATTTTCATATATTTTTGTCAAGCGTAAAATTTTTATTTTTAGACTAGCTAAGCCCGTACGCGTGGTATTCGGTATAGCACGTAACAATTTTGTTTGTAAGGCGATTGGAATGAAACAAACACTAAATGTTACGGGATGCCTGCTACTATACATCAGGGAAAACCTCATTCAAATCGGTTAAGCCGTTTCAGAGATTAGCGTGCACAAACGCACATACAAACAGACAAAAATCTTACTATCGCTTTTATATATATATTTTTAATTTTTTTATGTTAGGGTCGGCAGACAGGCTGACGGTCCACTTAATGGTAAGTGGCTACCGTCGCCTATAACACAAGCAACGCCACAGCTGCTGCAAGTGCGCTACCGACTACAGAAGGGTTAACGGTAAGAGACTGGATACCACGGTGGTCTTCTGTAAGGAGGTAGTTACTGCCGCCAGACGGGCTGCACAAAATGACTGCGAAACGCAGTATGCCCGGCATTTGAAAAGTTGATTTTTCAAAGTTGACCCTGCCGGGAATTGAACCCGGGAACCCTAGAACAGAGCGTTAAGGCAAGCACCCTAACCACTCATCCAAGGGGAACGTCAAATTAATAATTATAATATTTATTAGTTAGATAATAAGTGAAACTAAAACTTCTATGATCTGTTTCTAGACCGATTCTGCAAAAATTTTGCAATCTCTTTTGCAACCCTTTAGGGTTCAATTTTAATCATACCAGAAATCCTCCTAACCGTTTATGTTTTATGTAATTTTAAAAAAAGAACTCATTAAAACCCGCCAGCAATATACCTAACATGTTTACGTATACTTATCAATAATATTAAACCAACGCGTTCGATAAAACAACATTATGGTAATTAACTGTCAGTTATCAAACTAAACCAATAGATATGTTTGGTTTGTTTGTGAATAATTCCGTTAACACAAACACTGGCTGCGTGCCCTTATCTAATTCAACAAATATGTGTACCGGCTGTCATGTCGCATGTCGGGAAATGTCATTCGCGAATGTCAAAACGTCACTTTTGATTAATGAGCTCGAATTTTGAAAATGTATGGAATCTTAAAAAAGTCCTCAGCAATTCAAAATTTTTTTATAATTATCCTGCTAAATATTATAAATCCGAAAGTTTGTATGTTTAGATGTTTATGTGTTTTGTTACACAATCACGCCAAAAAGGCTGAACAGATTTGGATAAAATTTAGCACACAGATAGTTTATTACCAGGATTAACATATAGGATACTTTTATCCTGGAAAAATGTTAGGTCCCGAGGTATCGTCTAAAAACATAAGAGATGTCCGGCATTATACATATATTACTCATATGTTTTCTTAGGTCTTATATTTTTCATTTATTAACGCGGACGAAGTCGCAGGCACCAACTGGTACAGTATAAAACTTAAAAATTATAAAATAAAAATCTTATTTTATAATTTTAATATGATTTCAAGTAATTATTTGTATATATTCAATAGAAACATCATCGGATCTCATCAAACTAAAATGTCATAGCCTTAGAATATACAATAAGCAAGCTATAGCTCGTTTGATTTCAGTGACTGTATTATTTTTATTTTTATTTTCTAAATAATAATAATTCTAAATCTCAAGTGGTTAGTGTGTGGCGGTGGGTAGGCCCATGCGTATTAGTGGCCGACTATAATTTATTAGTGGTAGTAAATGGGATTAGCAGCGGGTTCCGTCCGTTCGCTCTTTTTATCCCGGACAAAACGGGAGAAGCCCGCGGGTGGTCATCGTCTTGCAGATTTTCACATGCTAACATTTTTATTGCTTACACGATATAGTAACCATATTTTTGTTATTATTCTCATATATTTTGTTTATAATAATAATAATAATGGACGCCAATATGTGGTGGTTGAAAATTGAAGAGTACTTTAAAATCTATACATATAATAAAATCATAAACAAGCCGTTGTACTTACTGAGGTCAAAAAAGATTTTTAGAATTTTTGTCTATGCGTTTATGCACGCTAATCTCAGAAACGGCTTAACCGATTTGAATGCGATTTTCACTGATGTATTGTAGCAAAGCTACCCGGTGTTCATTTCAATCGGTTTAAAAAAAAAGTTGGGGGCTCAGCTAGTAAATAAATATTCGTATCTGTTAAATCGTATCTGTTGTGAGGCTTAGAAGAAGTTAGCGGAGAATCAGACAGAGGAGGAAAGCGACTTTATTTTATAATATGTATATATGTGCATGTGTCTGTATAGACTACGGCAGACAGGCTGACGGTCCACTTGATGGTAGGTCGCTACCGTCGCCTATAACACAAGAAACGCCAAAGTTGCTGCAAATGCGCTGCCGACTGCAGTAAGGTTAAGGATAAGGGATTAGAATGGGATAGGAAATGGGCTCTGACGTCTTTAACGATTTCTTTTTAGATTATCCTCGGGAACTTTACATTTCTTAGGATAAATAGTATCCTATATTTTAATCCTGGTAAATTTAAACCAAATTCATTAAGCCGTTTTTGCGTGAAAGAGTAACGAACATCCTAATATATAATGAGATTTTGTCTATTTTAGTTTTCAAACAAAAATCATTTTTGCTACACCTGTAAAAATCATTATTATTATCACTAAAAATCATATTTACCATTTTTATATACCTACAATCTTGGCAAGTCTTTTTAATGAAATAAAGGTTTATTAATTTTATATATTATTTCAAAATTTAAACAGTTTGTGTAAATTCATTAAAATATCTACTATATTCATTTTTGTTCTTGGCAAAAAAAATGAGACGCGTGGGGAAAAATATGACCATCAGAGTATTCTTTGCCCCAAGAATCGTTCATAATCATATATTGATGGTATGTGACGAAAGAGAAGCCTTAACCATAAATGAAAGCATAAAAAATGCGTAACAGGTGCGAATAGAAACTTAGAGATTATGTTACAGTAAGTTAATCCTAGCCACCAAGTTTAGCGGCTCTTTGTTACAAATAAAAATACTTATCACGTAAGATTCGTCGTCCGAAGACAAGTCTCGTAAAACGGACCAGCGTAAAGGTAATAAAATGTCTTCTGCAATCAACTCTGCCGGATTCGTAGAGATTGGATTTGTCTCTCCCCGGTTGCACTCTCTCTGAATCTCTCCCTTCACAAGTAGGTAAAACAATACGGATTCCGGGAAATGTAATAATTTTTAAAAATCCTTTTTAATACAGTTGCTCAAAAAGTGGCGTATTGCAGGGACGTATAGCGTTCGGGAAGTGGGCTATTACACACTCGTGCTTTTTTTTTACCTTTCCCGAACTCGTGCGTTCTCTTTCCCAACTGTCAAAATAATGTCTATTAAAAAGAAAAACCAACCATGAAGTTTTTTACTAAAAAAAATCATAGAAGTTTTTATGATTCATGCAAATACGTATATTTCTAAAAAGAAGCTACTGATTTGTTTCAATATCAGATTTAATGATTTGATTGAACGAGTTAGTTTAGGTTTCATTTCATTTCATATCAATAAAAAAATTCTACTGAAGACTTGGCTGTATGGGCACATAGTTTTCTTTGCCTACCGGAATGCGTGAAGAAAAAAAATGTCTCTGCTTATATTGTACGGTTGGCGCCATTTTCCAGAAATTCTCTTTGCGAGTTTAGTTGTTTGTTTTATTAAATCGCTTCATTTTTTCGCAACTGTATTAAAAATAGTCGTTCAGTACACGTGCGGAACCGTCATTGCAACTTGTTCCGACTGTCAACCCTCGCCTTCGGCTCGGGTAGACATTTGTCGGAACTCTTTGCAATGACAGCCTTTCCGCACTTGTAATGAAATATACTATTCTTAGCTAATGCTTACGTTATATGTAAAATAAAGATATGTTCGAAATTTCAGCTTTCTAGACTTGGTAGTTTTGGGTGTGCGTTGAGGCGCCAGGACAAATGATTTTTTTAAGTATAGATTTAACAGATAATATAAATTGTTTTTCTCATATGTAATCGTATTATCATAAACCTTTAGAACAAATAATAATAATAATAAAATAATAATGTCCGTAAATGTTTTAATCCCGGTCAGCCTCAGGGATAACCTGAGGCGGTTTATTCTGTGGCGGTTCCCTTCCGGCCCAGATGCAGAAGGCGGCGCTGCTCGATACGGCCAAGGATAGTGCGTCGGTTTCTGTCCTTGTCGCCCTGAACCCCGACCGACTGTGCTTCTGGGGTAACAACGCCTCCCCCTCATTTTGGCTTTTGGAGGGGGAGACGAGTTAAAATGTAAAGCCTTTATTATTTCCCATCACTTAAATATTTCACGCATGTTTTTATATACAATACTCAGTTCCATTTATAATTTTGTACTATTTACATAATTTATATCTATTGTATGTCTTTGTCATCTTAAATTTTCTGTGATAGGAACCCCTATTTGGATATGGGTATAGGCCTCCTCCATTTTGATCCAGTTTTCTCTGTCCTTAGCTCGTTTCATCCACTCTTTTCCCACTGTAGCTATGATGTCATCGCTCCGTCTTTTCATCTTAGGCATGTGATAAATGCAACATATACTGCACATATGTGTATATGTTGCATTAAAATCACTAGAATGCAACATATGATATATTTATTTAGGCAAATAGTGCTACTGTTATGCCTCTATACAATTGTACTCTGTGTTTTCAGTATTTTTAAAATATTATATGTGGCAATAATTGGATCCAAGAACCCAATGTTGAGTAAATAGCTATTAACAACGATATATCGTTTGCCATAAAAAAAGAGAAAATAGGAATACAAACAAATTAAGAAAAAGGTATCTATTTTATTATATAACAATTATTAATTGTTACTATTAGTGCAGCGATTACAGATAATATGTACATAGAACAAATTTAACATAGAAAAAGTTATAAATTCTTCGCATGTTTTTATTGGAAAATTATTATTAAAATAACTTTAATTGACAAAAAAAATTCAATTAAAACAGTATATTACTTTTTTATACGTCGATGATATAAAAAAGTATATTATACCATGTCAATAAAATCATACAATTTTATTTTGAACTAGCGGCCCGCCTCCGGCTTCGCCAGTGGTGCAATTTTTATATATATGAACATTCCCCGTTTATCCCGCTTTCCATTAGTGAAAACGGAATTAAAATCGGTCTACCGATGCCGTGACCAAGGGAAATGGGGATTCATTTTTATATATATAAGATAGAGATTTTATTTTGAACTAGCGACCCGCCTCCGGCTTCGCCCGGCGTGCATATTTTATATATATGAACATTCCCCGTTTATCCCTCTTTCCATTAGTGAAAACCGAATTAAAATCGGTCTACCTGTTCACGCGTGATGCCGCGACCAAGGGAAATGGGGATTCATTTTTATATATTTTATTTTGAATAGTAGTTTGTGATTTGAATGACAAATTTTTAAAATTAGTGTTCGAATTCCGTTAGTTTTGAAATGCACGAACATTCATAAAAGGAACGTGTTCCGCCAATGTAGGATGTATCGAGCGATTCAAGTGTCGAATCTCACGGGGCCCCGTGCGAATAAATGAAGTCGGGGGCCGCGGCGCGAACTTGCAAAAAATCCCCATTTACGGGCGGCGCTCGCTGCCGCCAATATAAAATATTGATCTCCGCGAATATTTATGGAAACATAAAAAAGCGAAGGTGCGAAGCAGCCGGCTGATGGAATACCCGTGTACGGACGCTCACCGCTGTCTCCCGAATTCGTCTCCGCCTACATTGCCGAGGGATTAATCCCGACGATTCTTTGCGGTTTATGAGAGCTACGCTAATATACTTTCGACCATAAATATGTGCTTAGTAACGGGGAGTTCCGCCTCACTTTAGCCGTTGAGAAATTCAATTTAGAACTTCTATTTTCAAAGTCATCGGAGTTCATAATTCCGTTTCGGTCAGAGAGAATTTTGCAAATGAAATTCCGCGGATCTCGTCCGCCGGCGACGCCCTCCGGGGGCCTGTTATTGCCCATTTTTTTATGTAAAAATCCATTTTAATCCACACGGTGGCGGCAATAATTCTCGGCTTTTGTTTAGATGGTAGATTAGGCGGTCGAGTTTTGTCAAAATAAGGTTATTTATAAATTGAATTTATAAAAATAGGCGGGTGCATTTGGCGCGGTGCCCGTTTGGGTATGGAAAATAGAGATTTCACACTCGGTGTAGTAATAGCGTGATTTCACACAGTGATTACTAATCTCGCCCGAGACAAGTAAGTGTTATCCCGAATCGCTTGCTTTAACTCTGAACTCTCTAAATAGAGTTAACCGAATATAGTATATAGTATATGTATACCAAAAAATATATATATATAGAATTATGTACACATTCTATTAATTAGGCACTTGTCTAGCAGGAGTTTTTGGCACGTTTAACCAGCAGTCTAAAAACTTTATACAATATTTATTTAATTTAAACTTTAATTTAAAGTGAAATATTTAAACTTTTTTTTTTATGAAATCGAGGTAGCGCTTGACCACTATCTCACCTGATGTGAGGTGCAAATGTGGCCGAAGGTGGACCACGCTTACCTAGTAAATGCCCATTTGCCCTAGTTTTGAAGACCCCGAGGCTGTAGTTCTGTGGGAACACAGACGCAGGCAATGAGTTCCACTCCTTAGCAGTTCGAACAAGGAAGGTGGAACTGAAACGCTTTGTTCGTGATCGAGGAACATCGACCACGAAGGGATGAAACCCCTGCCCACGTCTAGTGGTCCGCAAGTGGAACGGTTCCGGTTGGATTAAATCGTACAGTATAGATGCCGCTTTTTAACTTTTTATTAGGTATGTAGGTAGATTTATAACATTAAACGGGGCTGCCTACTTCGGGAAGTAAACGTACCTATGGTTGAATGTCTAACGAATCGTGTAAATAGGATATTTAATCAATAATCATAAAGAATTTAATTTAAGTAATTAAGATTTTGAAATAAAAGCTTAAATTTAGTTTCTCTTTTCAGGTAAGATTTATAATTTTATTATTTTACGGCAATATTTTGTTAAATTTATTTCCTGTAATAAAAAAAAAATTCTACTTTGAAAGCAATGCAATTTGGTTTTTATTTCTACAACCTAAAATTATATATAGAACACAACTTAGAGTTTTGCTTAAGGTATGACAAATAATAATTTAGAAAATTATACTGCGAAAATAATTACTGAACCAATTTTGATGAATGGTATAGTGAATGACTCACTAGGTGCATACAAGCTCGAACGGGATTCTATCCTAGGTTCACCGTATCGGCAGCCGAGCGTCAGTCCCACTGGGATATCACTAGCTACATCGAAACACTTTAAACTCTAAAACTGTTTATCTAATTCAAGGAAAATCTTATCGTTTGTATTAAACATTCACTTATACAAATATTGATGTATAATTAGAGACGAAATTATTTATGTGTTATTGATATTGAAATAGCATTACTCGTCTTCTGTCGTTTTGTGACTTATTACAAATTCAACTCTTCTACATATATAATATAGACTAAATTTCTTTTTATTAATTGAAATGGAACATACAGGAATCTTCTAAAATAAACTAACTAAGTAATAGTTTCTTAAGGGCTTCACTGAGGCAAATGACATTTACTATAGAACTCGCTGGCGGCGGATACAATTCAACAGGCCTAGAAATGGTGTTTTTTTGTTTTTACCATTAGAACATTACACAAAAAAAAATTTTTATTAATACAATTTTTTAATCTGATATTAACTTATTAATAGGTACAGCATTCATATGCGTGCAATAAGCCGTTTTCAAGAGAATTTTCAATAAAGGTTAAATTCTTCTTGGGTTCTAAATTTTTTTGTGGAGTTTCTATTACTTTAATGAAAATTCTAATTAATACAATTGGTTCTTTACATGTTTAAGTATAATATATATTTTTTTCAAAGCAATTGTCTTGTCTATTTCTTGTAACATCTTCATTAAACAATGGATATTTTTAGTATTTAGCGTTTGTCTCCCCCTTAAGTAATACATACATAAGCCAAAAGGGACTTTGTTATAGCTAAAGAAAAACGTTCTTAGGCTATTATCTTTAATTTTCGGAAAAACATTTATAGATTTCAGAAAATATTTACGATGAGCTATAATTTAAATGAAAACCTTTTATGGTGCCAATCGATCAATCGAGAGGCTATAACATATTAGGTAGGTACCTACAGAGAAGACCAAAAGACAAAAAAATAGTTTTTTTTATATTTTTTATAGCCCCGAGGATCAAATGCCAGCCGCCTCACAAACAGAGTAGCCTCTGCCCAAAGATATTATTATATCATAAATCATATATATTAATATATGATATGATTTCCATTCGCTCCAAACTGACATAGAAACGGATATTTTTCATGACAAATTGAGTTGATTTAAAAGAAAACTCTCAAGGTTGAATAATATTGATTATTTGAATAGTATTGATTTTGAAGATATTTAATTTATAATATAATGTAGGTAAATGTGAAATATTATTTTGACGAAATTGATATTATTTTTTACTTTTTTTTGACTGATTAGATTGAGTTGATATGTTAAATTTATATTACTTGATATTACTTTTACTATTAATTAAATTTTAAGTACGCATTACTTCTCGCGTTGGTAATTGTAATAGTTGATGATTATGTATTGAATGTATGTTTTTTTTTTAAATTTTAAACACCAGATAATATTTAATAATGTAGCTGTAGGTAACCTGTAATTTGAGTGACTTAGTCAATTTTGCTGTGCTTTTGGTATTTCCATTAAATAAAATAAAATATATTTAACTCAATTATAAAGTTATAGAACACTTAATGATATAATTTATTTCTTTATCACCGTTCCTGCGTCGAATGCAACTGCGCTTGGCTGTCACTTTGCAAGATCGATGACGTCATTATTGTTCGCGTTTAAATGGCGTATGGCGCCCATTAGGCCGTACTGTAAAAAAGCAACGTTCATAAAATGATTCATGAGGAGTTTGTTTTATTAAATCCGTTGCACCTTCAATGTTTGCCAGCAAATATATAAATTATCTAAGGTAAGTGTGGGGTCAGCAAATTCGCCGAGTCGTGTACAAACGAATGACGGATCGTCTCGCGTCTCGGGAAGCAGAAAAGGCCGGCGGAGCACTCCAGTTTAAAACCCATTTCGAAATGTAAACGTAACTCAAACACCGTCCACTAGCTCCTTACCATTAGCCATCCATCTTCCCGGCCTAACCGTACCTTATAACGGTGACGAACGATGGCCCTCCGATACGCGAGATGACACAATGCGATGACCCCAAATCCATTCCTTCCAAGGCTCGAGTAATAGTTTTTTTTTTCGTATCCTCTCCATATTTTATCGGGTGTCCTTTTTATAAGGGTTATATGGGGAATGTGTCATGTTGCGATTCGTTTCGCGGTGCTCGAGTGTACATATTTGATGCAAACCGTAAAGGATTGATGATCCTTGTCCCATTTTTTTTTCTGTTTAAACCGACATTCCATTTATTCCGGTCCGGAAATCACGATGAAACATTGTCACTATCCTGATTCCGATTATAACCTTGGCAGGGTTTACTAAAAGTGTACATGTTTATTACTCTCATGCAATAAACATGCAACTACTTCTGATCAAACTTTTTTTTATTTTTATTTTTTTTAAATTTACAGATAGTTTACACATATATTTTTTCGGTGACCTTTACACTAAGCATAGCTTGAATTGTAAAGGCCAGAATTTAACAAGATATATTTGAGAATTAAACAATAGTCATTAAAAGAAAAGGAGATTTGGGTGTCTGTCTGTCTCTCTCTCTGTGTGTGTGTATGTGTGTGTGTATGAGAGTGTGTGTAGGGCGCGCCAGCAAAATCCTGCTTCAGATAGTAAGTTAGTGTTGTGACTTATTGGATGCCTTTCAGTAAAAGTTAAATATTGTCATAATGAAGTCCGAGAAGCCAATTCCGAACAATAGGTTTGATGCTCTTGGTATTTTTGTCTTTTAAATCACAATGAACCAGCATTTGTTTGTTTTGTTTTGTTGTAAACTTTGTACTAACATATTATGTTAATCTATAGTATATCTGATATTATAGTTAATATATCTAATATATAATATATAATATTGTATCTAATATTATATAAACTATAATATTAGAAAAACACATGGTTTAAAATTTATAGAGATACATAAAAGAAATCGGCGGCAACAACTTGTACAGTATACTTTAATCGATCTTGAAAATAAAAAAAATAGGGAAACAATACTCTTTTTTTAATTGTGTTCTATTGAATTCTAAATTAAATTTCACCAGGGGCCTGTTCTTGCTCGGAATTCTTAGCCATTTACATCTCTTTTGATATACTCGAATACTAGGACTTGTTGTAACTCGAATACTACACAGTTTTCCACATCGCCATAACAAATTTTCGATAAACGTACCTTAAAACATTTTTTATATATGGGAACAACAATAAGATCCAGTTATTGGTAGTTATTGGTGGTTACCGTCGCCTAAAGACTCAATAAACAAAAGAATTACAAATCTTTTTAAGAGCCCCAATCTTATGATTAGTTATGTGTCAAAAATAGAGTATTTTTTCACTTAGTTCTTCAAAAAATTAATCAGACTGCGAGTAAATATTTGTTATCTGCTCTTATTAATTGTACAAAGTACACAATTAGTTTGCATTAATGCTATTTGCTTTAGAAAAAAGATAAATTCAATTCATTCCCGCACGTAGACCCTACGATATAAAGGCACAAATGATCAACAAGATTCAAGCGTGTGATGTGTAATAATTGCATCTATAAATCAAAATGACATGCGTTTAATCGCGGATGGCGGGAACCCTACCGGATGCCCCGGCCTAAGGGACCCAGCGTCGTCTTTGTGAGGAAAAAAGCTGAAGAAAACCAACCCTCGCTTCGCTAATGCACACAGCGTTATCTATTTGGATACAAAGGGACCAAGTGTGCTTGACCTCTACACGCGTACATACGGGCCTGTTTGCTGAACCGCCTTGATGGAAAATCTATACGATTAAAATCTCCTTTGAGAGGATTTAGATAGTTCGCTAAATCAAATTGAAATATACAACTAAGATGAAACACTGAATTTGTACTCGCAAATGTCTTTAAAGTGAATCAAATCAATGTTAACGTCTGCTCCATTCATTCATGAGACTTTTAGGTTTATTCTCATTGAAACATATAAATTCCCTTTTTTTGTCATGAATGGGAATGTTATGAACAAAATGTTATGGCTGTTTTTTGGGAATAATTAATCAAATATCGCACCGAACACGTCAAACGGAAAACTGATTAAAAACAAAAACGCAACATGACAGCGCGCCACTGTCAACGTCACGTCAATTCCCGCGGGCGGCGGCCATTTTGAAATGCAAACACACCGGTAACCCGATCGCTCCATAGAGGCCCGAGGCACAGATTTATTTTATACGCGATATGATTAACCGCAATTCGCCCCCGTCACGTGATTAAGATAGAGGTTGCACACACGAGCCCTGATCGTTACACAGCGGTGGGGTTCACGGCCAATTACGCAGGGAAAATGCATTTTTTGCACACAGTACAATGGAAGTCCTTGTATACAGAGGCGCGCGACGACGCGTGAATGAGCCACTCAGTCGGTGTCGAAAACCTCTCGACGAAGATTCTTTATGGCGACGCATCTCGACTCGTATAGTGACAAATGCGCATCGCGCGCGATGTCGTTTATTTGCAGTACTATTATGAGAACTTTATCTGTGAAAACTCACCAGAAAAAAAAAAAAAACTATGTAAATACTGTAGAAAAATACATAGTACTAAGTAGATTAGTAGTGGTATGGCATACTGCGTTAGGCAGTCATAAATTGGTCTTTCCATACAGAACCATTTATAGCAGATTACAGAAGACCACCATGAAATAACAGGATATGTGCTGTTTTGTTTTAGTGAATGATTAAAAAATGTCCTCTTTATCCTTCTAAGGCCGAGGGTGCACCTGCAACTCTTATGGCGTTGCTTGTGTTAATAGGCGACGGTAGCCACTACCATTAATGGGAGCGTCAGCTCGCCTGTTAATATTTACATAAAAAAGTTGCTGAATTGCTCACATCCAACAAGCAGACAAGGCCATGTCCGCTTTTGGTCTTGACATTCTCAATACGGCAACTAGTAAATTATACGTTTTGCTAAACATACTGTTATGTATGAGCATTAAAAGGTGCATGGAAATTTCACCATAAACCGGCTCGTTGCATTACCCAAACGTTATTACTGTATATAAACCTGATACGCCGTCGAACACAATGGTGCATAATAAAATTCAGAGTTTTTCGAAATTGACTGGCTCAATATACGTAATATCTACATTATTTTCCGATCACTGACGTTGTAGCGTCAATATTCGGCTGCGAATTTGCAATGTCGTCCATCGATTTCCCGATTGATTCGATGTTGATAAGTGCAGATTATTACCGGGTAGTTATCTACTAAGAAACGTCCATCACGTACGTAATTTGGATATATGCGAATCCCTCTGGTCGACGCGTAATCGGGTAAGCTCAATGACCCGCGAGGGGTGCAGGGGTGAGGCAAAGCGGCGGGCGATCATCAATCTCTATCAGAGCATCGCCGACGGCGGAGCTCACACTTCCGTCGCTGAAAAAAGCGGCGACGAAAAATATGACCGCTTCCGTGTGGACACGTGACAGTGTGATGGCGCGTTGCTCCGTCTCCATCGTACATAAATCTCCACGTCACACATGACGATGGTACCATCCGACGGAGCCCGGAGGTCCTTCGCTAACGACCGCGCCGCTTTCACACAACAATCTTAACGACCTACACTAATAAAGGCACGATCTTAATGATACCACTTGACAAATCGTCCACCGCTCACCAGTTCACACTTTTGACAGTGGATGGTTTGTTAATGAAGCGTGATATATTCCCGGCATTAATATTTCATCCGCGAACGGCACGCCTTTGATTATTCCCTGCAAATTACATTGTTGTAGAAGCAATTACACAAAACATTAATTTACCGCTCCAATCTCGTTTGTGAATCGTTCATTAGCGGAAAGGGGGAATCGGTCCAATACTAAAAGGAAACTTTTGACAAAAGTTAAGACGTAAACGGCAAATGAATCTGCATTATTCCGCCCCCGCCACGGTACGAACAGAGAGGAGGCGATCCTCGACTTGCGCCATTCTTCAGATAAGACAATTAAATAACTATCTTGGCCCATTTATCTGTTGGAACTCGTTTTGTTTGTTTCAATTAAACGTAATTAATGCCTCTGCGGACGGGCAAAGGTTAATGAAGTCGGGACTCCTGTTATCGGACATCTGACGGGCTCAACTCGAATCAAATGTCCGCCTCCTGACGTACCATTGTCCTCTCTAACTAATAAAACATCAAGGGCAGCAGTGTAGTTAAGTGTGAGAAACTCGGAGGTATGCAGGCAATGTGACGGTCTACGTAGGCTCATTTCTCATTCTCTCACTCTTTGCACCTCGTCTAATATCGAAAGGAATTTCCCAATTTCGTGGCTCTTATCGGCAGACCCGATGACACCTATGAATCTTTGTCGCACCGCGGCGAATCCGTTCCCCCCCGAAATCCATTGGCGGGTATCAGTCACCGCGGTAACTGCATTCTTCGGTAGACAGCTAATTTGGCCCCCCATTTACGTGTAAGTCGAGCATCTATCACGACAGCGTCTCGGCATTTCTTCCAATTTACCGAGGAGTGCTCCTCTATCGGAAGATTCAATGAATGATAACGAGCCTAATAAATACGAAGTCGGCTCCCAAATAGCCGTAATTAATTTAATGGATTTAGACAAAGAAATATGTACAATGAGATAGTGAGATTAATGGTTCAACTTCATATTGTTTCGACCATTAGCGGATGTTGAAATCGTGAGGATATTCGGTTACGTGGTAACACGAGAGGCACCGCTCATCCTCGCGTCCCGTCCCGCTTTCCAGCATTTTATTTTTTCTCTGTTTACTTGTAAACACTAATGATGGTGCTCCGGCGAGCTTTCTAACGAGCTGAAACGTTGCACTTTCCTCTTATTATCGTCTCTACAATCTAACACTGTAGCCTCTCTCAAACTACACAGTTCAAGAGACAAACAATATTTATTCAAAAAGTTCCGATTGAATGTGGCGCGGCTATTATAATTTCTAATTCAGTGTTACGTATATGCGAAGTCACTTTTATGTGCGATGTAAATGTCTAAAGTTTCGACCCACTTTGTAAAGTTGTTACGTTAGACAAAGCATTAACATAACTGCCGTTGAAAGAGTCCGAGCGGCTCTTTTCAAGTGGAGGAAGTATAGGCGTGCTCGGCGTCTTCATATCTGAAATCAGCGCAACATAAATTAGTGGACAGGTCGCGTGACGGGCCGACTTAGGCAACGTCGTCTCCTTATCGTACTCCGGAAACCGCCCAACTAACCGCGCCATATATCCCAAGCCAACAAAAAAAACTGCTCTAAATCCATCCGCAAAAAAGCTCACATTTCCCCAACACAACGCACGTGACCGACGACCCGCTATTGCAATACCACCTCTATACGTAAACTCAGACAGTCCAACGGGGAATTCAGGCAATAGAATTCACAACAACAAATAAGGTAACATTGCCTGTATGTCAACATAAATAAAGCCGAGTGTCCTTTAACGAAGCGGACGTTGATGTTAGAACCGTAATGCAGACAGTACACGAGAATATGGACTCTATATCTTTTGATTTAAAAATGAGAATGCTCGTTCGAGCTGAGGGGGTACTAAATGAAGGTTCGCATTTAGCGGTCGCGGTGGTAGTGATATGGGTGGACTTCCTTTGTCTGGTAATCTTATCAGTGGCGGCCGACGGCTGCGTCTTGACATGATACATTGCTCGCTCTATACATTTACATCCGCGACGGGTAAACTATATCGGTTGTAACTTAAGGACCCTCGTTTAATTAATACTAGCCACGACCCTATTCTAGATTCTTGTTTTCGTGAATCGGTGACAATCAATCGACATCAATTAGGTAATCTTTCAATAAACCTTTTTAGGGAATCCTAATATTAATATATTTTCTACTCAATCACGCAAAAACGGCTGCACTAATTTGGATGAACTTTTTATCATGAAAAAATGTTAGGTTCCTGTGGTATTTTCAAAAAACGAACTACAGCGCCTACGAAGTTTATACTAATATTATAAAGAGGCAATGTTTGTTTGTTTGTATGGGGGTAATCTTCGAAAATACTCAGCCGAATTTAAAAAAAACTTCACTAATAGTTAGAATGGAATTTCAGAATGGACATTAGCTAAATATGCCAGGCGAGCGAAACCGCGGACACGAGCTATCTAAAAATAAAGATATCTAAAAAAATGTCAGGCGTAATATTTATCTTTTATTTTTAAACGCGGAATAGGTTTATAAAGATAAGCTTGCAGAGTATCAAAATTGAAACTCTTGAGCTGTGATTAAAATGCACGCGTAACGTCATTACCTCCGACCCATTTTACTTGTAATTTCGAGATAACAGTTTTCGGTCCATTGAAGGTTTCGTTAATGCTTTTAAATTTTGAAGATAATATTTCCGGAAGCGACTATTGAAATCCGGAAGTAGTGAAAGGCTTCCTGGACATTCTTTTGACTGCAAATCTCGTAATCGACGTACCTCGTATAACCAGTACCGGAACGAAGGTCCACAAAAGCAGCGCTCTGCTCTGCTCGTATCCCTTCCTAATCGCAAACTTTGAATACACCTCTTTCGACTATCGAAAAGTTTCCGATAATGGATTTGTTCGAGGACTCAATTGTTCCAACGATGAATGGGTACTAATTAAAACAAAGTCACGACGACGACGGACCAAGTTCTCGATTGTTTCCCAACTATAAATCGCACTGCTTCTCTCATATAAATATTGTACTCGACCGAACTTTGATGCTAAATTTAAAACCGAATCGGAGGAAATGCTTTACCGCGGAACGAATATTTTCACACACAACTTAGTTATTCAGTAATGGCAGAGTACACTAAATTGGGCATCATAAATCGATTCCCATGTCCTTATTTCTTCTTAATGAATCCCTTATCCTTTATCCTATAAAGATCGACAGCGCACTTGAAGCACCCAGAGCGTTAAGTGACGAGAACCATTTACCATCAGCCTGTCTTACCCAAAAAAGATCAACAATATGCTTCTTGAAATTTACGCCAAGTACTTAATAAATACCTGTCTGACAAAGCTAATGTAATCAATCTTTCCGTGTTGTTTTTTCAAGTTCGAATCCAGATTAAGGGGGTAAATTCAAAATTGCTTCGGGAATGTTTGATATAACGAGTTTAAGATTGTAAGCACGTGTTGCCGGCGCGTTCTTGTCTTGTAAGATTGCCTAAACGTAGCCCCGTTTTCAACGGTGTGTCTCGCACAAGTGTACTCCACGTCTCATACATCAACGTCCCGAGTTATGAAACTACCTGGAGAGAGATATATGTTTGACAGTTTGCGCTTGACTTGCTGAATAAATGCATCTCTCAACTCGCATAAAACCCTACAGTAACGAAGTCTGCAAAGAGAAACAGATGGTACGGGCCACTAAGATAAACCGCAGTTACTCTGTTACGGAAGGAGAATACTATTTTTCCGCTTCCAATAAGAAATCACGTTTCATAGGGTCGAATTCGCTCGCAAATGAGCCGAAACACATACCCTTTATCTTCCAATAAGAGAGCTTTGTTTTTCTCAGAAATTTTTTTTTATTGAAAATGGGAAACAGGAGAATGTCTATCTGATGGCTTGATAAAATAAAAGTCTACGACACGATACATATGCGAATGCGAACGGATATGTTAGTGACTTAACGAAAAGCTTTGGAGCAGTCGTTACAAAGTTGGTCTGTCTTGTGTAAACACTCACAAAGCTCCACCAAGATGAGCAAAAGCCAATTTTGAGTAAAGTAAAGCTGAAAAAAGAGTTTGTTCCGGTACGCATCGACAAATCCCCCGGCGGCGTTCAAAATCGCGTTCCCTTTTTTAAGTTGAGACGATTCGCGTAACGAGTGTCGAATTCTCGAGCCCCGGGGTCCCCTCCAGGAGACGAAGTGTCCCCCGGAGGTGCCTCTGTAATTACCCGCCATTACAGACAAAAGACACGACTCGTCTGATTACCATAATTCCCGAGCCCCGAGACGGGATATAAATGGGCCACATTTTGTAGTAGCACGAACAGTGACGTGTGTATTAATGACTATACTTGTCCTCTTAAATTAGGTGAGGGATCCGGTGATTTAGTTTTTCATTGGGGATAGCAAATAGGCGGGATGAATCGACTCGTCCATAGGTTCGACGGACGACATTTGTCCCGGCACCGGGCGTCTTCTACGGATATAAATTGCCGAGTTTTTACCTTCGCAATTTAAATGAAGCCCGCAAATAAAACGCTCTTTGAAATTCATTTTGGATGAAATTTACAAGGAATTTATAAGCTGTTACTAATGATTATTATTTTGATCGTAGCCTGTAACGCAGAGGGCGTTTCTCATTAGGAACTCCAAATAAATTGTTTAACTTCTAATTACTACCAAACGAATTGTTTCAAAGACTCGAGCCACAAAGAGCCGCCGATAATATCGAGAAGTTCGCCATTTTCATTTCGGCAATGAAACGGGGGCGATCGAGAAAAAAAAACAACACAAAAACCCTTTTAAAATTAATTGAGTTTTCTTGTGGCTACATCGGCCGCTACAATAAATTAATTAACGCTCGAAGGAATCTTTAAAATTTGTCGAGGATCAAAAGTTGACTAAGAACTGATGGAGAAGGGAGGGCTAAATGCGGGGGGCTAAGGCGTACAGATAATACTTCGATTTTCGATTAGGTTATATTAACGTTGGGAGAGGCCTCCGCCGCGCCTCGCGGTTTAAGCGATGCCTCCCGACCTAATATATTTTCTTTATAACTAACTACCGAAACACGCGATCTTTGATCCATTTACATGGGCAGATTGACGCCAGCATTTGTTTGTTTACGAACCATTACGGTGAGCAATATTGCTCCCTAATTCAATTTCAACTTGTAAATTTTCGTGGATGGAATTAATTAAATCTTTCCTGTTCCTAATGGTCGCTTTTGTTCACGTAGCGAGCTGATTAATTTTGTTAAATCTTTTAGCATCGCGCTCAACAATTCGGTACTTCTAAGGTCTATTTCGAGCGTATATCATGATAAAGTACGACCCTTGTTTGTGTGTACTTTATTGTGAATAATATGGGCAGACCACGTGTCATCATATCTCTCTGAATACAATTTCCTGAAAGGCTTTTCGTTTTCCTTTTTCTCTTTAGCGAGATTGTTGTGACGTTCTCAATTAGATAAGCTCGTAAATTTAAGTTAATATTAAAAATACACTTTTCAATTATTTTATTGTATTTGTAGTGCTTTGTCAACATAAATATGTTCTTTGTCGACAGGTTGTCTGCTGGAAGGGACGAGGCCACCACCCGATGTGCCACCGCGAAACCCAACAATGTCGCGGCTGAACGGCCGTATCACAGGCAACCCTGCCGATCTGGCCGACTTTGAGCCTTCGTGTCTCGTGCGCACACCCTCGGGGAATTTCTACGTGCCTTCAGGTACAGAATAGGATATTTCTTCATTTATTTAAAGCAAACCTAACAGCATTTTTTTACAAACATCTCTACTAATATTATAAACTCGTGTCTGTCTTTTCACGCCTAAACTGCTTAACCGATCATCATGAAATTTTGCGTACCAGTTGTCAGGGATGCAGGAAAGGACCTTTCGACCAGAAAAAGTACTATTCCCGAGGGATCATCTAACGTTTATTTTTATTATTTACAATTTTATTATTTTATTATTTACAATATTTTTAATCTATACTGAAACACCAATCACAGTGCGTGACGTCATTTGTGGGCAATCATTGTCTTATGCCACAAATGACGTTACGCGCTCTCAGATGACTATCGTGGCGTTTTGGCGGCATTTTCAAACAAACAATATTAAAACATGATTTTGAGTACCTAAAAGGCTATAAATAAATAAAATAATATTTTTTATGGGAATAAATGTCCATGAAGATTAATTTAAAACACATTCTGAAAATTTGTCCGATCCCCTATTATGGGTAAGGCCTGCGAAAAAAATGTTTTTTCTTAATCTTGCAACCTCATTATTTTGTCCATATTGTGTGTACATTTTTCCCTTGTTTTTTCTTTAATTTCTCAAATCTTTCATTTTAGGGGACATTCAAAAAAATCCGTCAATGGACTACAAATCGAACTCATCGTGTAGTAGTCCGGGAAAACAAGACAAAAGTACGTTAGAGAGGATGGATCGGAATGAGAGGTCGCATCCTGCGTTTGGTGCGCCAGTTCCTGTACTCCCTGTGAGGAACAACCTTAGAGCGTCTCACTTCCCTCCCGCTGCATCGCGGTTTCACTTTCGGAAAGGCCTAAGTTCCAGATGTTCCTGGAAGTGTACCGCAATAGTGTTCATAGTACTCTTCGTTCTACTTCTAGCCTTCGCCTCTTATATGACAGGTAATTTTTTATTTTTATTTTTTTATGTTAAATTCTGCAGGCAGATGGTAGGTGGCTACCGTCACTTATTAGCACAAGCAACCCCATAGTAGTTGCAATTGCGAACTGTATACGATAAAAGGTTAGGGATAAAAAAGTGGGATAGAGAAATGAACTTTCCCAACCCTTACTCACTCACCAATTTTATATTTTTACAGAAACAATACAGTATTATATATTTATATTTTTTATATTTAAAGCACCACTCTCCATTAACCATTTTTTTTTTCAGCCTCCTACTGGGTGAACTGGTCATATCAAAATTCTAAAGCTTGTACAGTTCTAGTAGGCGAATCGACAGAGGTTTTTCCAGCGTCAAAAGCAACGACTCTAGAATCAAGTAACAAATCATTAATCAGCAGACCTCATACGCCATCTTCGGGTTCAGGTAAAGAAGAAATTCTCAAACGCCATCGTAGAAACGTAGATTATGATGGGCATGCTTCTTCTGTTCCATTAGTTTCCGTGGATTCTTCCACCGCTGTAGATATGCATGAACTAATCACTTCGCCTTCTGTGAACACTGTTAGTTTAGTGCATGGTGTGTCGTCGGCTTCGGAGATTGGTGTTAATGAAGAAGAGGACAACGAGGGTTCTAACCAAGCTTCTGTTTCTAATATTATTTCTTCAACTGGCGGGGATGCTCTAACATTAAACCGCTTGGATATTGAAACATTGCCACAAAATAGTAGTAATATCAAAGACGTGAATTCCACTGCAGTTGTAATTACTACTCTTGGAAAAGATTTACTATCAACAAGTACTACAGTAGCACACGTACAGACAGAGCAATACAATACGTCAGTAAATGACAATAATAAGTCGGTAAAATTGAATGTGGAGCAACCGTCTGAACTTGTAGTAACTGGAAAAAAAGATATAATTAGTGATAACAATAAAAATAATATCGCTTATGATCCTGATGACATGCAAAGCGACTCATTTCCATCGATTTATGCGTATGGTGTACAAAAACTTCAATATCTAAAACTTATAACCAGACTAAAAGAAGTCAATGAAGAGTTACATATTCATTCAAACGAAGCAAATGAAAATGAGGATAATATTGAAGGTATTAAATATGAGACTGACCACAATTATCCTAAGAATATTATAACTACTGTTCTGCCTAAATTCATGACTACACCTTCAATAATATCTACTCAATCTGCCTCAACTAATGAACAAATAACGGACGAAAGTGTGACATTAATGACAACAAATACATTTAACACATCTACAGAGCATGTCGTTTCAGCACAATCGACACAAATTGTAACTAATCGTAACAATGTCATGGTTAACAATGCTTCACAAACCACAATTACTGATGAGGTTACAAATGTAAATAGTGAAGCGGCGTCGCAAAATCAAGACATTACACCTAACCCAAAACATGTGTTAATTAACCTTACCATTTCTGCGGATGATACAGAAAATTCTTACAAACCACTTTATTCCTTGACAGTGAAAGTGCCAACTGTCGGTGATTCCAATGAAATTCCTACAGTGAAAATTACACCTATGGACGTTGAACCTACTCAACCGACTAACTTTAATAAACCAGTAGCCGTAGAAGGTAATTATAGAGACAATACGTTTAATACAGAGCCAATTATGGGAGGTAGCTGCGAATGTTCATGTCCAATTTGTGAGAGTAATAATTCTGATAACTTTTATGATGATTACTTTGATAATGGAACTACCACCGCAAAAAGTGAAGCTGAAACGACAACTGGAGAAAGTAATATTGCAGAGTTTACTGATTACTCTACTACGAAGGTCGTCACTGATGACACAGATGTAACAGAAACATCTACGGTAATCCCGTATGATCCCACAACAACAGATCCGACCGATGTGACTGTTTCTACACTAGAATTAGATCTTGAAGATATTACTACCACAGGAGTTCCTAATGAAGTTGCAAAATGTTCTTGTCCAAAGGTTATGCCTCCACCCATTCTTATATTGGAAGGTGAGGTCATTGAAATTGAATTGAAACCAATAACTTTACTAACTATCACGACAATCATTACTTGTGACTTTTTCTTAAATTTCACTTTATTTGAGGTTTTTAACAAACTAATTTGCCTGTTGGAAAAGGATTAGTTGTAATCTAACATGGACTTTACTTATTTGCATGCGGTTTTTCTACAATATCTTTAGTTTTAGAAAATTTATAGTGGACAATTCCATTTTTTGCAAGAATTTTAATATTTAATAGTTCAACGTAGTTTGTTTTAGTAGTATAGAACAGTAGAGTCCTCTTTTGCACTTAACTTGTATTTTTCGTAATTTTTAGGAAAGCTAAAACTTGAGAATGTATAATTTCACCACATTATCGCATGTTTGGTTTCGCAAAGAACTAAAATGCTTTGTAGAATAAGTTTGCTTCCAAACATTTACACAGAAATCTTATATTCTAGGTGCGCGAACATTTCCCGCACAGTCGTTCCCACCCGACGGGACGACATTCAAACAAATAACTCTAGGTGAAAAATTATCAAAAGAAATCCCTCCATATAGTTATTGGAACATGCAATTCTATCAATCGGAAGCAAGTTACGTAAAATTCGATTATATGATACCTCGGGGGGCTTCAATAGGCGTTTATGCAAGGAGAAATGCACTACCTACACACACTCAGTACCATTTTTTGGAGGTGTTGAGTGGATTCAAAGCTAGAACGACAAGGGCGTCACATGTGAGTACAAATATGCATTATACAAACGTTTACTTTTATAATACTCGTAATTCCGATGTAATTTTACGATACTTTTGCTTAATTTCAAACATTCAGACAGAGAATGTTCAACTCTGTATACTACTTGAGCTTAATCGCATAGTTCCTTTGGGTAACTATGCCCCAGAGCAAATTCATGAAAAACACTATTTTCAGCCGTCCGTGAAGAAGGAAGTGACGCATTACATGGAGCAAGGTCATTGGTTTTTGTCTTTATACAATGATGATGGCGACCCTCAAGAGATATCGTTTATAGCCGTCGTTGCCGAAGACATGACCCATAACTGTCCCAATGGTTGTTCGGGAAAAGGTGAATGTCTTATGGGTCATTGTCAGTGTCAACCAGGTTTCGGTGGAGACGATTGTAGCGAAAGTAAGTTGCATCAGTAATAGTAAAGAAAACTCAACATTTTGCCATATTTGCTCTACAAATTGTAATAATTGATTCTTAAATAACTGCTTCTAATTAAAATAAACTAGATTGGAATTGAACATTAAATAGACATTTTAATTACTTTCGAAATTGAAAACAAACCTATTTTGAAGATATTGGAAAATTTATTTAAGCACATTACACTAACCAATTGAATAAACTTGATTGAATTGTTACCAAGTCTTCTATGTAATTATAATTTTAAATGTGTTTTAACTACGTTTTCAGGTGTCTGCCCAGTCCTATGCAGTCAACGCGGAGAATATATAAATGGAGAATGTCAATGTAATCCAGGGTGGAAAGGCAAAGAATGTTCCTTGCGACACGATGAATGCGAAGTTCCGGATTGCAATGGCCATGGTCATTGCGTTAACGGGAAATGCTCTTGTGTGCGCGGGTACAAAGGAAAATTCTGTGCAGAAGTTGATTGTCCTCATCCAACGTGTTCTGGTCACGGTTTTTGTATCGAAGGTGCTTGTGTGTGCAAAAAAGGGTGGAAGGGGGTCGATTGTGCCACTATGGATAAGGATGCACTACAATGCTTGCCGGATTGCTCCGGCCATGGAACGTTCGACGTAGACACGCAGACTTGTACGTGTCATGCCAGATGGTCGGGTGATGATTGCTCTAAAGGTCAGTCATTTATTTTTTTAAGAAATTTGTCAAGTATGCTGACGATTTACTTAAGGGTAGGCTATCGTCGTCTATTGCAAAGCGATTGCAAGTGCGCTGCTGATCTCGATTACTAAGGAATCTTTTACTCATTCACTGAAACACAAAAGCATACGAGTTGTTTTTTCATGGAAGATTTCTGTAAGGAAGTGGTTCTGTCGCTAGACGGGCTGTAGTAATATTTTATAAATGGTAGGAGCAATCTGATTTGGATGTTCGTACCGACAGGAAAATAACGATTTATATTTTTCTGAGGTGAAAAAACCACAAAGGTGGCAACGAATGGCAACCTGTAGAGTTACAATAATGTTAGAACACAGTTATAGCGTTATCAGTTACAATGAACAAAAAAATTATACATTGCAGAGGTGTGCGATCTAGACTGCGGTCCTCACGGCAGATGCGTTGGAGAATCGTGTGTTTGCGATCCTGGCTGGACTGGAGAATATTGCACATCGAAACTTTGCGATGCTAGATGCAGCGACCACGGCCAGTGCAAGAACGGGACCTGCCTTTGTGTATCCGGATGGAATGGAAGACATTGCACTTTGGAGGGATGTCCCAGGGGATGTGCCGGACACGGTCAATGCAGAGTGGCTAACGATGGACATTGGGAGTGCAAATGCTTTGATGGCTGGGATGGACCTGATTGCACGACACTTAAAGAGCAGCAGTGCGAAGACTCCAAAGACAATGATAAAGGTAACATTTAAGAATAGAAGCCATATTTAAGTAAGTGTATTTAATAAGGCTTAACAAAATCAATAAATGTTTTATAATAAGGGCTCTCAATATTCAAGCCCTGCCAGGAGTAGTAAAACGGAAATTAAATACTATTTACTCGTATGTAGAGAGCTGCTTGGGACTGATGGCTAATTATTTTTATAATTCTGTATTGGTAGTAAAAGAATTAACAATTGTAAGATACCGAAATTTAGTCCTAAGCAATTAAAGTTTTTTTTTATTTATTTATGATTTCATAAGGCAAATTTCCTTAGTGATAACTTAAAAATTTCTCTTTAGATGGTCTAGTCGACTGTGAAGATCCAGAATGCTGTCAAAGTGCCGCCTGTAAAGGTAGCCAACTCTGTGTTTCATCTCCGAAGCCAACTGATATTTTACTCCGGAAACAGCCACCGGCTATAACCGCTTCATTCTTCGAGAGAATGAAGTTCCTCATCGATGAAGGCAGTTTGCAAAACTACGCCAAACAGGAGACGTTTAACGATAGGTGAGATTTCATGTTAAATGTTTAATGTAACCAATAATATGGGGAGAAGCTTAGAATAGTTGACATATTTTGAAACATAAATATTAAAACGCACATATCATTTATGGGAAACTATGAAATTTCAAAGTATGTCATCTTATTACTGAATAATACTTGTTATACTGAAAGCTTACTAATTGAAAGCACTAACCAATGGTATGATAAATGAAATATCTGTTATAATATAAGATACGCAATGTTGTGCCCCAGTCGATCCTAATGTTTTATTTACAACAGTGTTCCACGGTGTTTTTCTTTGTTTTACTGTCACAGATATAATATTGTTGTTTGTTTTTACAGAAATTCTAACAGAAGTATTAAATTAATTAATCTGTCGATTGGCACTTGCATGCACTTATATGTACTCAATGGCTCAACTAATTTCATTCTCTGTAATATTCGTATCGAATAATGATACTTACTCATTTTTGTCATTTCTCTCGCTCTTCCAATGCTGCGCAGTATGTTTTGGAATCACTTCAATACGAGGTAAGATGGGATGAAATAAAGAATTGTGTCTGTTTAGATATACAATATTATTATTGTGTCAAAATTAATTGGCCATATAGTTACTGCATGTGTTATTAGTTTGTCGTAGATTTTTTCATTGTGTCCTGTGGGTTTTTGTGTTGCTTTTTAATTTATATCTTTAATACAATCTTTATGACAATAAGATCATTTTGTATGTAGATAAAAATAGGTCACGTACTATCATTCATTATTACGTTAATAGCACTTGAGAGTTTTTTATCATAAAACTTGTGAGAAGTAGTGTAAATAATATTAGTGTGAAAAGTATTTGCATCTGGTGGTGTCATTCCAAAATGCCCTGAACAGTTTTTTTATGCCAATTTTCATGAGATTGCGTCTTCTTTAAATATTTTTATCGTGTATGTTGTTATGTTTTCAGTCGATCAGCGGTCATCAGGGGGCGTGTTATAACCTCTTTAGGGTCTGGACTCGTAGGTGTTAGAGTTTCCACTTCTACCCCTCTGGAAGGGTTCACTTTGACGAGAGAGGACGGCTGGTTCGACCTTCTGGTGAACGGAGGCGGAGCAGTCACACTGCATTTCGGAAGAGCTCCTTTCAAACGCTCCACTCACGTAGTGTTCGTGCCTTGGAACGAGGTTGGTATTGATTTACTTGATTGTTATTTAATTTTTATTTAAGCTTGCATAATATGGTAATGGATTTTTCAGCTCCGCGACCCCCCAACAGTAATTATACATCAACACACAGCCAAAAATCTAGAAAGTTGAAACTTGGAACATAACTTTATTCGATAATGTTTAAGAAAAGATTTTTGGGAATTTTAATTCTGTGCAAAGCCGATGGCGGGTCGCTATTTAATAATAAAATTAATGTTAGGCGAATTTGTATTCTATTTACTAAAATTTGGGCTGTAATTATAAATAAAAATATACTGTATTTACTAGCTGAGCCGGTAACTTCGTACGCGTCGCATTCGGTATAGCGCGTAACTTTTTTGTTTGTTAACCGATTGGAATGAACCAAACACTAAATGTTACGGGAAGCTTGCTGCAATACATGAGTGAAAACTGCATTCAATTCGGTTAAGCCGTTTCAGAGATTAGCGTGCACAAACACACAGACAAACAGAAAGACTAAAATTCTAAGAACAATTTTTTTGACCTCGGTAACATAATTATAACGTGTACAAATGGTTTTTTTTTATGTACAGACAGGCTCGCTTAAGATTTTATATATATAGATATTTTGAAAATTATTTTCTTTTTTAACGTTTTATTTAACAAAACCGCACCCAATCTGACGTTATTAGTAAATAATTGTCGTGATTGCGTCTATCAAGATGCAAATACAAGTTTAGTATATAAATTTCTCCATTAGTGCAATGTTGATTTGTGTGATTTGAAATAATAAGGTTTTAATATAGCTGACTGTACTATACAGTCCGGATTAGTATACGCTGACTTAATGCGCAAACATGTAGGTACATTAATGGCAACATTAGTCGCCCTCCAGACACTTGATGGAGTAATAACTCAAACGGCTCTCAGCCAAACTCCGTTTGAGGCAATTTAATTTTTTCGCATTCCCAAAACATGCAAACTGGTGATTAAAGTAGCATTTCGTTTAAAGTTCACTTCTGTTTAAAGTATTTTTATCCCTTTCGGTCATAACTCGTGTTATGACGATTTTATTATTACAACCTCGAAGTTATTAAGTACTCAGTCCTTTAGTTTTACAGTTTTGGCTGTAAGTTGTAAGTAGTTTTTGTTCAGCATGTACTTTTAAACCTATCTTTATATTGTGTGTATAATGTACAATTATATGTCAAACTTACAAGTTATTATCGAAACTTGTAAGTTTAAAGTAATCTTGTTAGTTTAAAGTAATCTTGTTTCGTAAGTAACGTAGGTTGCCCATGACCCTTTTACCTTAAACCTTGAAGGATGTTTTATGTGTTTCGTCAATTGCTACATTTTTTATTTTAATCAATAAATTTGATGATAGGTCACCTGTAACACTAGAAACACCACAGGCGCTCCAAGTGCCCTATAGTAGTCCAACTATTGTAGGATTAAGGATAAGAATAATTAGCTCCCGTTCCTTCCTTAACTAGGATTGACAAACATTTGACAAATGTTTGTTGACGACAAACGGAAGAAAACGGAAGGTACCTACAAAATTTTTGTCTTCACAAAAGACAAAATATGTAAATATATCTTCCAAATATAAATATATTATACAAATATATCTTCCAGGTTGTGATAATCGACGAAGTGGTAATGACTACCTCGGACGACAAGGGTGGTATGGGTCCTCCGCAAGCTTGCCTCGCTCATGACTACGACGCCATGAAGCCCGTCGTGTTGGCCACTTGGAAACATGGCTTCCAAGGAGCTTGTCCTGACAAGAGTGCTATTTTAGCGGAATCACAGGTATTGACGATATTGCCTATCTATAACACTATCTGCCACAATCTATCACACTTGTTTCACATGCCATTATAACATTATATTTACATACGCTGATTCATTTTTTGAGTTTACTTCTTAAGAATCGATTTCATATAAGGCCCCCGGTATGGAAATTTTATGAGAAGTAAAATTAATACTAGCGTTAAGTAAAAAGCGTTACGTTATTTGTCACTTTGACATTTGTGCGACAGTAGTATTCATCTCTGTGTTTGTGTCCTTCTCTTCCGTTCCCATTGTGTAAAAGAGTGGTAAATGTGCTTTCAAGGGAGCTTAGACGATCGGTACAGTTTAAAAAACGAAATATAATTCACAGAAAATAATTGATTTCCAGGTTGTCCAAGAAAGCCTCCAAGTACCTGGAACAGGTCTCAACTTAGTCTACCACAGTTCGCGAGCGGCCGGTTACCTTTCTACCATTCAACTCCAGTTGACTCCAGAAAAGGTTCCGCCGACACTTGCTCTCATCCACTTGCGGATAACCATAGAAGGCATACTCTTCGAAAAGACATTTGAAGCAGATCCAGTTATCAAATTCACGTATCCATGGAATAGATTGAACGTTTACAGGCAAAGAGTGTACGGTGTGACCACAGCTTTGGTCAAAGTCGGTTACCAGTACACGGACTGTAAGGATATCATTTGGAACGTCCAAACGACCAAATTGAGCGGTCATGATATGAGCATTTCCGATGTTGGCGGATGGAACTTGGACATTCATCATAGATATAATTTCCATGAAGGTATTTAATTAACTTTTTTTATTCAATTTAATAACACAATATTAATATTGAAACAAATTTCATGAATTTATAACACCTTATACCTTTATAGCAAAAGTATATAGTAATTTATCTTCTGATTTATATTTTATCATTTGAGAATTTAAAAGAAATTAATAACAACGTATCCTAAATATATAAAAGTTCAACAGAAATAAATGTAAGTTTTAATTCAACATTGAAATGAATGTATTTTACAGGTATACTTCAAAAGGGCGATGGCACAAATATCTATCTTAAACACAAGCCACGACTCATCATCACTACTATGGGCGATGGTCGACAAAGAGGTCTCGATTGTGGCCCTGAATGTGAAGGAACTGCTGCTAAGCAAAGACTTTTAGCTCCAGTGGCTTTAGCCGCCGCTCCGGACGGTTCCATTTTTGTAGGAGACTTCAATTTAGTAAGGAAAATCAAGACTGACGGAACTGTGCAAACTGTGGTCAAACTGAAGTAAGTGTTCTAGTTGTAATTTTGCATAAATACCAAATTAAATTTGAAAAACAGCTGTCTTTTTAAAATAAATAATAATATTTCTGAAAAATATAAATTCTATTCCATATCGAATTAAATACAAAATTATATAACCTAATTAATTTTCTTCTAGTGCCACACGAGTCTCGTACCGATACCACATGGCGCTGTCGCCTCTGGATGGAACCCTCTACATCTCAGATCCTGAATCACATCAAATAATCAAAGTTCGCAACACCGATAACTACAGTGATCCTGAACATAACTGGGAGACGGTAGTGGGTTCGGGAGAGAGATGTCTTCCTGGCGATGAAGCACATTGCGGCGATGGAGCGTTAGCAAGAGATGCAAAATTAGCTTATCCCAAAGGGGTCGCAGTATCTATTGATAACGTTTTATATTTTGCCGATGGTACTAATATACGTATGGTCGATAGAGATGGTATTATTACAACAGTAATTGGAAATCACATGCATAGAGCCCATTGGAAACCGATCCCTTGTGAAGGAACGCTTAGTGTTGAAGAAGTACATCTGAGGTGGCCGACAGAATTAGCAATCAATCCTCTGGATAACAGTCTCCATATTATAGATGATCACATGATTTTGCAAATGGCTCCTGATGGTAGAGTAAAGGTTATAGCCGGTAGACCACTACACTGTCCTTCCCCATTAACTGGATATGATATGGAACTGGCTACGTACGCGACCTTAGTAATGCCTCAAAGTATTGCTTTCGGTGCTGCTGGTGATTTGTATGTGGCTGAAAGTGATTCTCAGAGAATAAACAGAGTAAGACTGATCACAACCGACGGAAAGATTTCATTGTATGCCGGTGCAGAGTCTAAATGTAATTGTCTAGAAAGAGGCTGCGATTGTTTCGAAGCCGACCATTTCTTAGCATCTAATTCTAAATTCAACACTATTTCCGCAGTCATAGTCAGTCCCGATGGAATAGTTCATATTGCAGATCAAGCTAACTATAGAATCAGATCTGTTATGGCCAGTATTCCCGATGCAAGTGGACTGAGAGAATATGAAATATACTCGCCCGACACTCAAGAAATTTACATCTTTAACAGATTTGGTCAGCACATTACTACCAAGAATATCTTAACAGGAGAAAATAACTATGTATTCGCTTACAATGTAAACACTAGCAATGGCAAATTGAGCACTGTAACTGATGCGGCTGGCAATAAAGTCTTTCTACTCAGAGATTATTCTAGTCAAGTAAACTCCATAGAGAACACTAAAGGTCAGAAATGCAGATTGAAAATGTCTCGAATGAAAATGTTACAAGAACTCCGTACTCCTGATAATTTCAATGTAACATTCGACTATCACGGGCCTACAGGTTTACTGAAAGCTAAATACGACAGCACTGGTAGAAGCTACATCTACAAGTATGATGAATTTGGCAGGCTTACATCAGCTGTAACTCCGACTGGTAGAATCATAAATCTAACCTTCGACCTAAGTCTCAAAGGAGCAACCGTACTTGTCACAGAAAATAATAGAAAACCGGTCTCTATTCTCATAAAGGGATCTTCTGTCAATACCAAAATCGGAGACGCTGAAACGAAGACCATAATTTCCACTGATGGCAGCATTTCTTCGAGCATGCCATGGGGTCATATAATTTCTACTGACACTGTTCCTTACACAATACTTTCAGAAATCGATCCCATTTTGGGTGAAAGCTATCCAGTACCTGCTAAACAAAGAACCGAAGTGGGTGGAGATTTAGCAAACCGTTTCGAATGGCGTTACTTCTTACGAAGATTGCAATCAAACAAAGGCAAAAGCAGCAAGGCTGTCGCACAAATAGGTCGCAAATTGAGAGTTAACGGCGAGAACTTGCTTACTTTGGAATATGATAGAGACACGTCGACTGTTGCCGTTTTTATGGACGATAAAGTTGAACTTTTAAACGTCACCTATGACAGAACAGCAAGGCCTGTAAAATGGGGACCGCGAAATGGTATCTTCGCTGAGGTTGAATTAGAATATGACAGGTTCAGTAGATTAACAAGCTGGCGATGGGGAGGTCTCAATGAAACCTACGGATTCGACAGAGCAGGAAGATTGCATGAGATCCGTTACGGAGATGGCTCTTCTTTGGCTTATTCGTTCAGAGATATGTTTACTAGTCTGCCTTTGAAAGTTACAACGCCTAGAGGAAGCGATTATCTTCTCGATTATGATGACTCGGGCGCACTTCAAAATCTAACTACACCTCGTGGTCATATCCATACATTTGCACTTATGACATCTCTCGGTTACTTCAAATACCAATATTTCTCCCCAATGACCAGACATCCGTATGAAATTTTATACAATGATGACGGTCACATTCTTGCAAAAATTTTCCCCCATCAGTCTGGAAAAATCTTATATGTGTATGATAGTACTGGCAAACTGGAAACAATTTTAGCTGGAGCATCTGCTATACGATACGTATATCACGAAAATACTCACCTTGTAAAGAATGTCGAAATTACCGATCCAGATTATGAATTGAAACAAGACTACAAGTATCATGCTGGTATCCTCAAAGACGAAAAAATGAAATTCAATTCAAAGAGCGGCCTTAACAATGCACACTTTAAATACCAATACGACGGCAACGCTCGGCTTTCCACTATTGATGTCAATATCAATAGTAAGGAAATGCCGCAGCTTAGACTTAAGTATAACCAAAATCTCGGAATCTTGGAGGGAGTTAGCGACTTGCGGATTTACAGAAACACATTTAACCGCTCTGTCATGCAAGACACAAGCAAACAGTACTTTACGATTACAGATTACGATGATCATGGAAGAATAAAAACTGTTCTGATGAATATTAAGTCCTTCGATGTATTCCGCCTGGAACTTGAGTATGACGCAAGGAACCGAATCAAAACAAAAAAGACGATGATAGGTGACACTTCCTCGAGCGAACGCGTTAGTTATAATTACGACGGTCACCTGATGGAAGTCGTTGGCTCCGAAGACGACTGGAAATACGTTTATGATGAAAACGGAAACGTACTAGGGGTAATCGAACATGGGGAGAAACGGTATCTCGGTTACGATATTGGTGATAGGGTTGTACAATACGGAGATATTGAGTTCAGTAGCTACGACGGTCGCGGGTTCGTAATAAGGCGCGGGGAACAAAAATACAGATATAATTCTCGGGAACAATTCGTTCACGCCTTCGAAAGGGACAAGTTCCAGATGTGGTACTACTATGATGACAGAAATAGATTAGTGGCGTGGAAGGATGACAAGAATAACATAACACAATTCTTCTACACAAACCCTCAAACTCCAAATCTTATCACTCACATGCACTACCCGAAAGCCGAAAAGACTGTGCGATTCCTTTACGACCAAAGAAACTTCTTGACTTGCATCGAAACTGAAGACCAACGTTTTTACGTTGCTACAGATCATAACGGTTCACCGCTTGTAGTGTTCGACATAAATGGAGAGATCATAAAGGAAATCAAACGTAGTCCATTCGGCAAAATAATTAAGGACACGAATCCAGGCTTCTATGTTCCTGTGGACTTCCACGGTGGCATTTTAGATTACAATACCAACTTAATCTATCTGGAAAATCGATTATTCGACCCAGTTGTTGGTCAATGGATGACGCCAAGCTGGGAGCATCTAGCGACTAAGCTGAGCCTTCCAACGGACATATTCATCTACAGATTCAAAAACAATGATCCGATAAATAAAAACCAGAACGTGCCATACATGACAAATTTGGCTAGCTGGCTCCAACTTTATGGATATGATTTGGACAAAATGATGGGCTCCAAGTATATTACAGATATGATCTTCCAACCAATAACATCTGTTACCGCTCCGCAACTTGCGCCCGACTCAGGCTTGATGTCGGGACTTCAATGTATTATTGAAAAGGTATGTTTTTTTCTATGTTAAGGTCGGCAGACAGGCTGACGGTCCACTTGGTGGTAGGTGGCTACCGTCGCCTATAACACAAGCAACGCCTAAGCTGCTGCAAGTGCGCTGCCGAATGCAATAGAATTAAGGATAAGGGATTAGGAGTAGTTAAGGATCCTGGCATCCCTTACTCACTCACCGAAATACAACAGCACACGTGCTGTTATTTCACGGTGATCTTCTGTAAGGGGGTGGTTACTGCCGCCAGACGGCCTGCCTAAATGACTGCGAAACGCAGTGTGCTCTGCCACTACTTTCCAAATCCAGATCAGGGCCAAATTTGAAAAGTTGACCCAGTCGGGTCGCGAACCCGGGAACCCAAGAACAGAGCGTTAAGGCAAGCACCCCAACCACTCATCCAACCTACTTGATCACTGAAGCATTTATTATCTCCTCTATGATCTTGCATTAAACATTGATTTAAATTATGCCTGACCTTAATTCTAATTGGAAATGTAAAAATTAACACAGAATTTATCGTTTTTATAACATTAAATCTAATTCTAATCATTCTATTTTTTTTTAGGTAAACGACAAATTATCAGATATCGACTTCGTACCAACACCGCTTCTGAAAATGGAGCCGATTACACGAAACTTACTTCCTCGAGTGTCGTACAAACGAGGAGTGTTTGGCGAAGGAGTGCTCATCTCGAGAGTCGATGGAAAGGCCTACATCAGTGTTGCCGATGGCGCCAACAGTGTCGTTGAAGATGTCATCACGACCGTGTTCAACAACTCATACTTCTTGGACGTCCACTTCAGTATTCACGATCAGGACGTGTTCTATTTCGTTAAAGACAATACGCTGAAAGTCAGAGACGATATGGAGGAGCTACGAAGGCTGTCTGGCAAGTTCAACGTATCGCAGGACGAAACTAATGAACAAGGTTTAGAGGTAAGTGATTTAAATAAATTGTATTTCTTCTAACTCGCTTGAATTTTTTGAATAAAAATCTACAAAAAAAAACATACTAACACAAATTGTAAGTTTGAATTTGGTGATAGAGAGTATTAAGAATTGCTATCACAAAGCTATACTGTTAATTTTTAAATCTGGCAAGAGTGTCAAAGATGGGATGTAGTCCCTATTAAATCTCGTCTTTTAGAGTATTTGGAGGCGCGGAGAAAACCCTGAAGGGTTAAACAAGATCTAAATCTCGTTGGGGCAGGATTGCGACAGTTCACGCCATGAATCCCTGCGGCGGTTTAGTGGACTGTATATTGCGGCTGTAAGCGAACAGTTGACTGTCTGATGGACAGGATGGGCAGAAGAAGGAAATGCACGTACCTTGTAACCGGTGCTCTGGTGCGATCTCCTGCAGGATTCTCCGTTGCGTCCAACTGGCCGACACTGTTCACTTGCGGGTTTTGTTGTACACGTTAAGGCGCGGATAATGAATGCACTTCGAGTTCAATTTGGTTCGAAACACTTGACGCGTAGGCGTGAGCGTTCGCGGCGGCGGTATCATGCATTATAAGGAGTGTGGGTAAAAAGGGAAAGATGGAGGGAAGATTTTAATGAATGCGGGTACAAAGGGAAAATGGACTTGACAGCCAACCATTCGATTACGGCGCAAACAGTATTCAAAATTTTGTTGATTTAAATTAAATTATTAATTGCAGTAACTCTGGCGAAAGAGAACTCCAAATACCTTTTTAAATATGGATATGCTCCGATGACTTATCCCACTTAATGCCTACTTTAGTCAATTTATTCAATCGAATTACAATGAACAATTAGTTTGTGAAATAATAGGTTACTTAAAACAACGTTAGTTACGTATTATTATTAAATTTTGCGAATTTGCAATAGCACCATTCTATCTTATTCATCACTCTATCTTATGGGTATTTTGAAATGTGGTGCAGAGGACGGCCCGTTGGATGAGTGGCAAGAGTGCTTGCCTAACGTCTCAGGGGCCCCTTGTTCGATACCCGGCGTGGTCAACTTTGGAAATTTTAATGTTATTTTCAAAATTGACTGGTCTGGATTTCAAAAGAGTGGTAGGGCACCACTGCGTTTCGCAGTCATTTGGGCAGCCCGCCTGGCGGCAGTAAGAATACAGAATACCGCCGTAAAATAACAGCATATACGTGCTGTTGTGTTTCGGTGAGTGAGTAAGGGATGCCAGAGCCCACTTCCTTATCCCCTCCTAATCCCTTTTCCAATCCTACTGTAGTCGGCAGCGCACTTGCAGCAGCTGTGGCGTTGCTTGTGTTATAGGCGACGGTATCCACCTACCATCAAGTGGACCGTCAGAAAAAAAAAGAGGCGCTTGCTGAGGATAAAGTGGACTGCTCATCTCACTAATACTCAACGGAACGCATAACCGCGATCGCTTCGTCAGGAGTGTACGACTGAAGAGGGAGATCTTATGGGTAGACATCCCGCGCTGCGCTTGCCGATCCGTGGTCTCCACTCGAGAACCTTCCGGCCCCAGCGGCCCCCTCGGCTCTCCTTCTTAGTCGAACAAAATTTTGTTTTTACTGGAGTAAAATATATATAAAGTCTGTTTTTCCTTGATTTTCAGGTTCGCGTACACGCTGTGGGTAAAGGTTCAGCGCAAGCGGTGATTGTACTGCGTTATGGAGTCGATCCGGCCCAAGAGAGGATCAAGCTGCTGAAGCACGCACATAAAAGAGCCGCAGCGAGAGCTTGGGAGAGAGAGAAAGCTCTCGTAGCAGCCGGCTGGGAAGGAAGAGGCTCTTGGACCGAGGAGGAGAAAGAAGAGTTAATTTCACATGGCATCGTTGACGGATGGACGGCCAGAGACGTTCATTCGGTCTCCAAGTACCCGCAGTTGGCCGATGACCCGGCGAACATAGTCTTCGTCCGTGACGGTAGAAGAAAAAGGAGAAAGAGTGGCCGCGCCCGACACCGCTCGTGATTTTCCTAACGTGCCATATTACGCTATAAAAAATTCTGTACTCGACTTTCGCCATTCTGGCTAGGGTGTCTACTTAGTATGGAATAATTTAATTTGCTATTTTTTTAATACTTACTGAAGCGATTATGATTTGCCTTCGAATGGCATCTCAGTGAGTTCCTGTGATGAGTGTAGTTTTGAAAACTGTTGTCTTTTTATGGTCTGAAAATTGAAAATGTAAGAGAAGCAATGGGAATAGCTAAATGAATTGGACAGAAACGTTCACTTGTATAATTTTTTTTTCTTTTTGAGCTTTTCGTACTTATTAATGCACGTTAATTAATTTTGTCCCATTAATTTTTATATTCATTTTAATGTCAGACTGATACGAATCTCATGAAAACAACTCACAACAGGGTACCGAGTCATAAATGAAATGAAATTTAATAATAATTAACATGGATAATACGAATGAGAAATAAGCCTATTCTATAAAACAAAATACTCATAAAATGTTTAATTTTTTTTTTACTGTTGACTTTTTATTTTATTTAGTTTTTATATCGATGAAATAATTTATATATATGCCTAAAAATATTTAACCCTATACACTTGTAAGGTAGATTACTTGTTATAATTTCACACAATCTGTATTCCTATCACAATGTAGCCAAATATTTCGTTCTCCATAAATTTAGATGTATTTGTAAATAATATTCTATTCTTGTAGTGGTTCCTTTTAACTTTAGATCTAAGCCCCTTTTTTACTTGGCAATATAAACCTATCCTAAGCAATAATTTTATATTGTTACGTACTTTTTTCAATTCGCAAACACATGTCCGACTCCATTAACGGCTCCACATTTCAAGTGCTTTTGTCGCGGATTAATTTGCCGAGATCAAATGCGAATCATAGAGAATATAAAGATAGCTGTACACGGTTCGTTCGGTTCCCAGCGACAGAGTCCTAAGTAGCACTTCCACTTATCCATAAATAGTAGACTCCTCGTAAAATAGACGCAATAAAAATATTAAAAAAAAAAAACTAAATGAGATAAAAAAAAAACAGAAAACGTCGATACGTACTTTCTGCATGTGTTGTGCAATAATCAAAAGGTAGGTTTTACAATATATATAAATAGGGTCCACTTTTTGCTGACTTATTGTAGAATGCATTTTTCCTTAGAGACTGATCTTTTTTAATTTACGTTAACACTACTCGAGTAAAACAGGTTACACACGCCACTCGAGCCTAGCGACTCTGTTACTCTGTGACGGCTCGTGTGTATCCTGCTTTATGGGAATCCAAAATGGCTGCCGCCAGTAAATACTCAACTTCCCCGTTAGTGATGACGCTTTAAATTTTGTGATTTGAAATAAAGACGATAAGTCAGCTAGAAGTATAATAATGTAACTAAATTGTAGATTTATAGTAATTGTCCATGAATGTGTCTCATTTAAATTGTGGTGTCTATTCCGTGTTAGAGGTTTAATTAAATGCTAGTTGACTGAATGAGTGGTGATACGGTATGTATGGTGTTTTATACAAAATTTAATGGGGGCGGGAGTGAAGTAATGATAAATCCCACTGGGTCCGCCACCGTAGACCCGCTGCGGTGATATTTTTGCAAAATGTGACTAAACGAAGCAATACATTTATATTGTAATTCTTATCCTTTATTTACTAACTATAAGGTGTATTTTTATTTAAATTAATGAAATAATATATTATCTATTGTGAATGTAGTTATTAATTTTCGCGGTGATATTTACTAGAGCGGTATAGTTATCTTTTTTATATAATGTATAAAGAATTCTAATTTGTAAATAGGTACTTAAAAATGAGGATGTAATCTGTAAAAATATTTGTACATATCTTTACGCTTGAATTATTTATAATGTAAACCGATAAGAATCTCTTTAGTGATTATTGTAATATAACACAGAGTTGTGCAGCGAAAGTTGACAAGTCATTGAAACCCCTAAAATGAAACGACCGAATCCCACGTCCCTAAACTGTCATTGAGTCGTTGTTAATAACTTCCCAATTTGGTCGCTTAATCGTTCTGCCATTTGAGGCTTCATGCCTTTACCATAGACTAGTACAATAGAGAATGCTTCTAGATTATTTAGAAAGCTTCACATATCGGCCTTCACTTACATGTCAATTGATGAATTACAACAGAACATAAAACACTTTTGAGCAGAAATATATTTTCAGTGTAACGAAATTCGAGATTCCTAAAAGAAAGCTGCTGCTTGCTCGGTTTCAACAACTTAGACAAAATTGTTGTTGATAGTAAAACGTGTCTGCGCAAGTGGTACAAAACTATATATGTCTCTTTCTATCACAAGTCTACTTCGGCAAGCAAAATTTCTCTCTCTCTCTTTTAGCTTTGAGTTTCCGTTGACTGGTACGTGAAGGCTTACAGATCGAGTATTGCATTTAAATGTAGAACAGATTTCCTCGTGCTGCATTTAATTTGTACTATTGTAGATATGATGACGCGTAGACCCCATGAAGTAAATACTATGTGTATAGATAGAATATCGTAATCAGTTAGTACCGATGTGTGTGCATTTGAGGCGATGGAAGCATGTACAATAAATAATAAATATAGAAAGTATTCTACTGGAATATGTAATAAAAAGTATTAAAATTAGTCGCTTTGTTTTTATTTTTCACCCAAAATTTCTGAACAATATCACAATCTTCAATTTATTCGGCCATTAAATAATGTTATTTCATAATTAACTTCATGTTATACTTAGTTGACTATGAAAGCCAGCTACAAAGGTGAGGAAAGTATTCTTATAACCGGGTATGAGAAGGCGAATAAAAAAAATCTTTCGTAGCTGGTTATGTTATGAAACAAAGGTTACCAAAATGGGCCATAGTTTGCTCTTTTCTTTTGTTTATGATCAAAATCCAGAATCTGAAAATAAATATTAGCCAATAATTACAACTGCAAACCCCGCCACCCTTGGGAGCGCCACTTAGGGTCATATTTAAATGAACGCAAATAAGATAGAATAACATTCAATGTCTTCTTATTTTGTATTGGCCATCTATAGCAGTATTAGGTCACTTGAAAAAAGAAGGATTTGAATAGATTTTTTTTTTTTTGCTTTCTGTTAATTTCTTGAATACGTAGTGTATTAAATTTTGCGGGTTTTTGTTGTTTTAACATTATTTTTGCTTTTTTGACAAAAAAAATGTCATTATTGAGTGGAAAGACCTTCATTTGATAAGTTTGGGTAATGATCTCAGCGTTGCTTAGGTGTCTAAATCTGTAACTTTAGTTGAAAATGTTTTTAATGTTAGTACGTGATTAAGAAAAATCTTTTCTGACTAAAAACTTAAAACATCTTTTGTGATGCGCACTGCTAAGGATTGGAACTCCCTGCCGGCGTCTGTATTTCCGAGCTCATATAACCCAAATCTTTTCAAGGTTCGAGTGAATAGGCATCTTCTGGGTGAGCTCGCTCCATCTTCGGCCTGATCCTTCCTACATGGATAGATGCTGGTCAAGAGCAAACCCGTCTATAATAAAAAATAAAAAAATAGAGAAAATCCCTTGTGGATTGGAAAGCACGAGATAATCGGTACTTCGTCGTATCTGTGCATAAACAGACGCAAAGCGGGCGTGGGTGCGGCCGTGGGCACGTCTGATTTTATTATGAGTTGAGCTTCATGGACGCTTAGAATACACGTCGGGACTGTAATAAATAAATTATGGGAGAGAATCAAACTATTAATTCCAGGAAGTGACGGTACGTACATTTACTAGAATTAGTACAAATAAGTACACTGCGTTTCGCAGTCGTCTGACGGCAGTAAGCCCACCCCCTTACAGAAAACAGTGACAGTAACAGTGGCGATGATACTCTAATAATAATAAAGCTACAGAGTCTGGCACATAGACGTAAAATTGCCTGTCTGTGTGTATTCTAGAAGATGTACTTCGGAGAGTGTGCTCGAGAGCTGCATGAGATCATACCGCCTTCCCCTTTCTTCTATCGGACATGTAGACGTACGGCTGGTTACCGTCCTCATCTTGTCGAAATCCCTCTAATTCGGACCAAGCGCTTTAAAACATCTTTTGTGATGCGCACTGCTAAGGATTGGAACACCCTGCAGGCGTCTGTATTTCCGAGCTCATATAACCTAAACCTTTTCAAGGTTCGAGTGAATAGACATCTTCTTGGTGAGCTCGCTCCATCGTCGGCCTCATCCTTCCTATATGGATAAATGCTGGTCAAGAGCAAACCCATCTTTAATAAAAAAAAATTAACAAAGTCGCGTGCTGTTGTTTCGGTGAATAAGTAAGGGATGCCAGAGCCCATTTCGCTAACCCTTCCCAATCCCTCATCCGTAATCCTAATGATGAAGTCGGCAGCGCAATTGCAGCATATGTATCGTTGCTTGTGTTATAGGCGACGGTAGCCACCTACCATCAAGTGGACCGTCAGCCTGTCTGCCGACTTTAAATTAAAAAGGTAGATATTCACTTTATCAATATTTCACCACATACAATCCCAAGAAGATGAAATGTGAGGACTTACTTTTAAAGGTTTAATTCTTTAAATGAAAACTTTTTCACAAGTACAAAAAGTGCTTATCAAACAAAAAATTATGCAGATTTTGATCGATGAGTTTACAAATTCCGAATACGGAAGATATGTCTATAATAACAGTACGCCCAAGAGATGCATGATGCATCCTAAGGGAAGCAGGGAAATGGATTTCAGTTCTGATGTCAGTTTCACATTATGAAAGTTTTTTTATCAAAAAAGAATTTATTCTAACGAATTACTACAAACGTGGCGCCATCTGTTGACACAGTTGTGAACTAAACATCTAACATCGATATTTGTGTTAAAAAATTTATACACTCTTTGTGGTTATAATACCGATTCTAGAATTTAATAATAATAATAAATGTAAAAAGTGAATCAGTAATTTATTATAGATATTTATGTATATTTATTTTATAAAAAATATATATAATAAAGGCCAGCCAGAGCAAGGGTTAAAATGAAAAAAATAGATTACAACTATAAAAATATTTATTTCAGATAAATAAATCTCCATCTCAGTGCACGTTTATACAACTAGTGATATGTTTCAGGGACTCAATTCATGTTAAATTAAAATTAAAATTTCAACCATCAACAATTCATATACTTGACAATTCTAAAAGTACGTTCCCTTTATTCTCAGGGTTATGGATGACAACAGACTTTACAATCTATACAAATAAAAAATCAATTGGAATATGAGAGGGAACGACCGATTTTGTTATTTTTTTGTTGTGTTCTTAATGGCAGGTATGTCCGCCTTTGCTTGGTGGCACTGGTGTTGTTGGAGGTCACACCATTTTGAGAGCTCCCTTAATCGCGTATTGTTTTGTGTGTTTACTGTTTGTTTATTATTTGTTTTGAGAAAAATGGCCGAAAAGTACGGCTTTTGGACAGTTTGTGAGCTGAAAAAAGAATTAAAGAAGAGAAACGCTAGAGTTACAGGGAAAAAGGAAGAACCTGGGTCCCGATGTTTTCGATGAGTACAAAGGCCCAACACAACACTGAGGCATTTTATTTCCACAAAATATTTAATATTTCTTCACTCAACTGATAATTGCATATGAATTAATAGAGTTTGACACATAGCAAGACCTTCAGATACACCAGCGCCATCTGCTTTGAGTTTTCGAGATTAAAATATTTAAAAATCCATGAGGTAAATTTGGATGATATTTTTTATATGAAATTGACAGGGCACCGACTGTCGATTCAAGCCAGTATTTTAATAATTTAAGAAAAAAATATCGAATTATAACACTTAATGAGTTAATTAAATATGTTAGACACAATATTAAAATATATTATGCTTTTTGGAAACGAAACTTTTTTTAAAAAAGTGATATTTAACTCAACAGATAGAGGTTGCATTGAACCTAAGGTTGTGTTATTTCTTTAATTACAAAAATATTAAAGTGTTATCCAATTAAAGTTTCATTAACTTGAAACTATTGTCTGAAGTTTTGGTAAAGAAATTCGAAAAAAGCTCTTAACGTAAACCTACATTCAGTAAACCTAAGTAGATATACACAAAATCTACAATAAAATATACACAAAATCTTAAAATTAATTAAAGTCAAAAAATATCTTATTTATATAAACATGTTCAGTATCATATTTTTCATTGTATAAATGCAACATAATTTTGTTTATATCAAAATAAATATATCTCTTAGTTTAAAAATAAATTATCATAACTTAAAAAAATATATAATCTGAATACCAAGGTTCCGATCTTGGCGATAATTACCTTATCTAATTTGCAGGGCACAGGGAAAATACTCGTAGGAAGTTGTCGACAGTTTTGTCTTTTTGTATCGTGTGCTTTTTCTATATCTGCCACGATTAAAAATAAACTAAGGAATAGATTGTTCCTTAAAATGGTGCAGAGTATAATGATGATAAGATTTTCTCTGAATAGAGAATATGAAGCTTGTGTGAAATTCCGAGCCTAAGGCAAATATGATGTGGAACTTTAACGTACGAATGTACGAATTCTAAAATACGTCGAACGATGACGTAGTCGATGACGATGCCGTACTAGAGATCATTAACATTAAAATAAATTTCAATACCCTATAAATTGCATAGTTAAAGCTATCCAAGTGCATTAACTTAGATGTCAACCATATTACTGAAAAAAATATTGAAGACATTGTTTGCGGTAACACACTGAGATTTTTTTAAATCCTTGGCTTTTCCACCACACTTTTAAAAAAAGAGGAATATGAAGATTATATAGCTGCTGCGAGAGAGATGTATGCTCAATGAGTGATATTACGGAGCGGGGCGTGGTATTAAAGAAGAGTTTAACAAATTAATTACTACAAGCGAAGAACAAAAGCAATTTCTCCTTTTGGTGGTTAAAAATATTTCAAGAAAAAATATCCCAATACAAATAAATCTACATTATTAAAATTGTCATTTGGTTGATTTGTCTAACATATCACCTTTAAATTAATAATAAAGAGAACATTAAAAAAGTTAATTCTTTTATTTTTCTTTTGCTGGTAGCGACCCTAAATATCAATTTTAAAATAGAAAAAAAGGTCGTTTTTTATGTCTCAAAGCAAAATAAAAGGGTGATAAGTGAAAAATTTATAAAAAAATGTTGGGCTTGATAACAAGCACCCTAGACTTGAAGTTTAAATTTGGGCCCTGAAGTTCCTCAAACAGACCATAGCATTAAAATTCGACATTTGAGGTGTATGCAGTGTTTCAGTATACCTACCTACACCCACCTTTTAGGGCATTACTATGTTTTTTCCTGTCATATAACTTTTATTGAGAATTCAGAAGGTACAACATTAAATAAAGTTATTACAAACCCAAGTACACACCAACGAAAACCGATGATAGTTTTGAATATCCCATGGAAGTAAAAAACTGTATATAGCAAAAATCTAACAGCTGAAAGATCCTACCGAAGTTGAAAACAATATCAAAGACCACCTTCTGACCGGTTTTTGATCGTCACACGTATATTAATTCCTATTAACTTTATATTATGTAATAACTCAAATTTATCGCCAACAACGAAAAAAGATCTTAAAATAAAAAAATATATTGCCTCAAAATATAATATGGCAGATTTTTTGGCATTCCAAATAAAAATTTAAAATAAAAATAAAAATTAGATTTTAAATTCGTATACATAACTAGACAAACATTGCAAATTCGACAATAAATAGGCTGAACATCAATTTTATTCCTCAATGTTGAAATTTAAGTTAAGTTACTAATTGTTCTTATTGCATAAATTTAAGTTAATAACATTGGAATTTTAATAATAATAATAATTTTTATTTCGCATTCGCATATTGGTTAGTAACAAATAACTTAAAACTATGTTAGTAAATTAAAAAAAGAAATTAAAATTACACAATGAAAGCCATAAATCTAGAGAATCAATCAAAGAAAACGGACAATTTGACCCAAAAAAGTGTATGGTAGTCGTACTTGCTACATAACACCTTCAGAACGTCGACGATTTGATTTTTGAAAGGCGACAACCACAACAGCGTCCTGAAAATGTTATTATACGCAGGGCGTTGCATGTCTACTGTCTACAGGCAACTCACAGGGCACTCGAGTAAAAAGACTGGCAATATGCACTAGGTAAACGGTAATTTTGTCATTAGTCAAAAAAATTTATGTATACGAACGCACATAAAACCGAGACAATTTAGGAGAAGGATTGAAGACACCGCCGCTTATATTTGCCTATCGCTTACAAAATATTCTGTCGGTATGGTTAGTGAGAAAACATTAATTAATTTTGACTTGCAAGATTTTTTTACAATGTCGTGCACAATATTTAATAACTTATTCTCTTCCAAAACTTAGTAATTTCGTCTGTGCTTTGATAGGTTAGTCAGTTATAAACGATTTTCTAAGAATACACATTGCACAATTTAATAATAAAACATTAAAACATTAATTTACATGTTAACAGTACCATTGTCGATCTGTTTCTTTAATTGATCGAGTTATACATAATATCAGTTTACAAATAAAACATAGTAAATGGGAGACGAATACTTCTACAACAATTATTAAAACCTTCCACCTAGACTAGGTGGAAACAATTTATCAATTTATCCATTTTTAAGCTAAAAATTAATAAATATATGGCTACATTATAATTAAAATAACATACAGTAAAAATTTACATAGTGGAATTATGAGGAGAAATGAGCAATTCTGAAAAAGCCTAAAATTAAATGCTCAAAAACGTTCAAACTTATTGAACTTTGAATTCAAAGGTTACTGAAGATTCGAGTTCATTTTAGTTTTCATTATAATCACTCCATGTTACCTTAAAAATTTGCTATGATACACTCTAATCGAGTATGACTCAAATATCTATGAATAAACAATTAAAATAGTCTCTTATGTAGTAAACAGTTGCACAATGTGAAAAGATTAATAAAAATAAATTCATTCTTGCTTATATTAATAGGAAACGTTCTTAACATATAATTAAAACATCTATTTCAAATGCAATAACTTCTTCATCATATAATAATTATATCCAAATAAGCAACATCAGAGGAACTAATCTTTCGTACCAAAACGAATATAAATTATTTTTCTATTTTTAGGATCAAAAATACACCACTATAACATGAATTGTGTATGATTTAATTGAATCGGTCATTTCAATGCTTTTTTTGCTGAAAATGGTTTCTTAAAGAGACGCGTATCAAGATAGCATTCTGGAAGAGCATATGCCTTTTAAAACAACATTTTTAGATGACAACAAAGAGTGAATGATGGAGTAATATGACTATGTACCCATAAAGATATTAAAACATGACAAATTAATACATTTAAAATGATAATGAGATTATTTTTAAGTATAATTCTCAATTATAAGCAATAAAAAATATGATTACTACTATTGTTTTGGTTAAATTATATACCACTAACCCTATTTCTCGCTAAAACAACATAAGTCAAGAACTGTTTTTCAGGTTTTTTCATTATTTCTATTAATAAGCTGTAAAGGTTATTCGCTATTTTAATTTTTTACCACTCAAATACTAAATTGAACATAAAAAAGTCCTTTAAAACTCATTTGTTTGTGTATGAAACAGTTTTTATTGATTTCTGAAAAATTCTAATTAAGTGACTTATGAGGTTTTTGAAATGACCGATTCAATTATAATATGATATTTCGAGGAACCAGAATCGAAACTTTATTGAAACTAAGATAAAATTTATAATGTGACTATTTAACTTTTATTCTGTACTTGATATTGTAACAAACGATTTAATAAATATACAAAATTTTAGGTATTTTTTATTTAAAAAAATTTTGTCTATGAAGAAAAAATTTACAAATGTATATAATTTTTTTTTTTGAATCGTACAAATAATAACTTTGCCTACACTTTCTATTACAATGCAATACAATTTTTGACTGCCTAATTTTAATCTCTAATAAACCACTTTGCATTAAATGAAGCATTTTATTGCCCACTTTTAAACTCACGTGATCCTAACCGTACGACATTAAGGCTGGGTTGCACCATCTTACTTTAACTTTGACAAAGACCGTACTGGCGGCAGTTAAAGTACCGGTTAGGCAAAAATTGAGTTGCACCATTTAACAAAAGTTAAAATGTTGACAGTAACCGTAACCGCTCAAACAGCATGGTCAGTTAAAGTTAATGTCAAATAAAAGGCTGTCAGTCAGATATGTTAAATAGGTTACCTCTAAACAATTTTTTTGCTGTAAATAAAGTGTAATTACTCACTGGCTGTAAATGCTGTAATGCAAATAAAGTACCTCAGGGTGGTAATTTGAGACGGGTCAGTAAGGACAGCTACCTAAACCATTGTAGCTAGAACAAAACATCCTTAGGAGACTATCCATAATTTTAATAGTTATTCCCATCAGCATTCAAAGATTTTGGAAAAATGTTACAGTCAGAGCGAAAAAGGTCAATTTTCACGTTTTGTTTTTATAGCGCCAATCGATTCTGTTACTTTTAAAGATCAATTGATCCTAAGGGACCACCTGACGTTAGAGTACTAGAAACGTCAAAAATCTCAAAAAACTACTTCCATACATTTCTTACAGAATGAGATTGAAAAATAAGTGCAAATATATTTTTAATTAAACTAAACAGAAATGTGCAAACCACAAAATAAATTTAAATCAATATGTTAATAAAGTTTTAATTTAAATTTTAGAAATGACAGTTCAAAATTTCGAGTTTATTTCTAGTGTTGCAATATCCAAAAATATTTCCCAAAATTATTCTGAGGTAAATTACAGGTAAATTACACTGGCAACCCTGGTAACTTTAACTAAGCTTACGAATGTGCCGGTGCAACGCGTTATGCAGCAACTATTAAAGTAAGCGTTATTGTTAGTGACAAATTTGACGTCAACCTTTACTATAACCAGTGGTATGGTGCAACCCAACCTAAGCGTCATTCGTAAAAATTAAAACATTAAAAAGAGATAAATAAGATTTACCAGTCGCCGCCAGAGTCGTATTGCTCCACTGGGGCCGTGATTCGTTCAGCCACCCTGTCCCACTTTGCCATCATGTCCGAGTTGACGTTGTCCACTGTCCACTTTTGCGTTTCGGCCCCTTTCTTGCACCGCTCGATGAATAGGGCGCGAGAGGTCACGTCCCAATCGAGGCAATGGTTGTCGTCGTAATACCCGTGCCTTATTTCTTGCGTGTCCTGTAGTAATGACACAGGCATGACAATAGAAGAAAGCGATTTCGAAGACGACCTTGGTATAGGGATACTAGACCATCAAGTATGCCGTCAATCGGTATGATGCCTTACAATGTTCCATTATGGATAAAAGAAAAACCTATCAAATTGTTAATTTTGGCACATTGTTAGAATGTAAGGAAATTTTCGTTACAATAGAATATACACATTACACATACACATACATATATTTTTGTCTGTTGGTACCTTATAAGCTTAATTAAAGATAAAATGGTTATGAAAGCGGGGAATTTCCTAACTCAAGCATATTGTCATCCCTGGACAAAGGTCTCCCCCTATTATTATTAAGCATATTGTATTGTTGCTTAAAAGGATATTCCAATAACCGTCATTATGTATCCTACATTAAAAAGTGGAATATATCCATGGTTATATACATATATCCACTTGGTTAATGCTCAGTAATTTGAATTTATAAATTACCGAATGTTTATTACCGAATTTATAAATACCAAAAATTATAAAACGTTGCTCAATGATAAATCTCAAAAAATGATACCAAATAATCAGAGAAAACAAGCAATAAACATACCAAATGATACCTCCAAAGCTGGTTCCCGCCTCCTAGGTGGCACGAATACAGCAGTATTGGCTTCCTCGATCTGGAGTCCGGTAAATCCCAGCACAGGTTTCTTTTGAGCCTGTCAATCAAATTAGAAAGTCTATTGGATGAAGTACTTATTAAATAGGACCTACTTCCGAAAACACAATCTATCATCATCATCATGAGCCTATATCGCTCCAAGGCTGGATGTAGACCTCTGTCAAGATCCACCATCAGGTACAGTCCTCTGCGCTTTGCATCCAGTCGCTTCCCGCGATACCTTTCAGATCAACTGTCCACTTGGCCGCAAGGCGTCCCACATAGGGTTTTCCAATTCATGGCCTCCATTCGAGAACTCGTCTACGCCATCATTTTTCGCATTGCCACAGATGTGACTTAATTTTGTCAATAAACTCAAGTGTTTTTTCTATCTTATAAAAATTGTGTCTTAGTATAGGTATACTAAGACACGATTTTTATAAGTGTCTTAGTATGGGCCCGATACCTTATTCACAAAAAGGTTCACTTATTAATTAATAACAAACTCCTAACTGAATGCGGACAATCCTTTGTTGTGCTCCATTAACTTAAAGGCTGCTTTAGAGCTTTGAGGATAAACTCCATCATTCTTCTTATAAATTATCGGTCAAGTTATGACCGGCACGTCTTTTTTATAAAGTGAAAATTTTATAATGCAGCTTGTGAAAGACTAACTCCAATACCAAGTTACATAACCACGAATGGTCCTCTCAGAAAGACTCGGCTCCGGCTCATAAAGTTTTTCCACAAAAGGAAAGCGGAAAAGAAAGTTTCTGACTTCATCAGAGCTGAAGTGAGGTTTTCCTTTGCCGTGAGATAACCCACGAATGTAATTTATTGCAATTAAAATTAGCAACGTTTAAAAGACAAAAAGCGCCCCTAAATAAAAAGTAAGCTTAAATTTATAATTCGCCATTGTATACTCGATACTGTTTCTATTAAACATAAGGCTCAGTCAATTTCTATTAAACATAATCTTGTCTTACCTAATGTCCTTGTGCCAAGACAGTACGAATTGTTGCTCCGCAGAGTCCACGCACGGAGACAGTTTGAGGGGGTCGTTCTGGTTACCGTCGTTGGCATCCACGCACAGCGACGGGTGAGACAATGGCCTTATCTGTATAGATATAGTCGCTTATATATTCACAACTTTATGGGAAATTTTCAGGTGAAAAGTTCGTTATGAAATATTCCAACTTAACGTGGCATAATAATTTAATTGATAAAAGACTTTTGTGACGTATTCAAGTTTCATCTCATCTCTATAAATATTTAAAAAAAAAACAGTTAAATATTCAAATGATTTATCTGTGCTGTGATTTCGTAGCCACGTTATTTGAAACTGGAATTTGTTTTAATACTGGACTTTTCTCATCAGTAAAGCTTTTTTACCATTTGTAGAGAAATGTCTAAATTGGGTTCAAAAAAAATTATACGGTAGTTTGACATTGTTTTTAATTAATTAACTTTTTTTTATGTTACTTTCCTTTTGACTAAGTCATGTTTACATATAATTCCTTGCCTGGTGAAATAAACAAGCACCTCTCCAAGCTGAGAGTCTTCCTTAAACGACCTTCTTTGACAAATGCTTTATTATATACCCGTGGCTTCTCTCGCCTTTATGATTTCCATAGTCAAAAAGTAGGTAATATATCTCTACCCTGAAGATTCAGTTTTCAGTTTCTTCATTAAATAAATGAATACATCTTTGTTTGCACAGACACATGTCCACAGCAGATGCAAATATTTGTATTTAATTGTAAATTCCTATTGTAAGTCTACCTATTTTAACTCTATAATAACTAATATGTTTTAATTTAATATATGAAATAATGTATTTTACTATAAAGAAATATTGAAGATTTAAGGTCCAGCAATTCCTATATATTTACACAAACATTTCTATTATATAAGTTCTAGTTTACCTTTTCATCTCAGCAATAAATTACTTTGCTTAGTTATTTTGGACCCCAGTTCAGAATTCCATATTCATATTGGTATCCATATCCATATTCATATTCATAGGTGGCAGAATTCCATATTCTGCCACCTTTAATAATATAAAAAAAAAATTCAGAATTTTCAGTTTTCTTCATCTTAATTAAATGAGAAGCTAAGTTTTCTTCGGGGATCAAGTTAAATTCGATTAAGTTTCATAAAATATAACAAACAGACCGAGTTACTTTCGCATTATTAGCACTAGTAAAGAAGTGTGGATTGAATAAATCAAAATAACAGTGACGTTAAAAGATTATCTTACCCGTCCGTCACCAAATGGTGGGGGTTCTACAGGTGGATATTTTGCTGTCAAATCAAACGCAATCTGGAAATGAAGCAATCAATTCATTTAATACACGAAAACGCCACAATGTCATGTCACAATAACATTCGCTAAAAGTTATCTTTTAGAATCGTATAATTTAGCCGGCCAATAGTTTTGAATTCTTACAGAGGTACTTAAAGAAAACCTTACCTATTAGGCCTTAAAACTCGAAAAGGTTAGAAGAGATCTAGAAGGTTATTCTAAGGAAACATGAGATCTAATTTCTTACTAATATAGAATTTAACATACTTAAAATATTGTAGCTTAAAAAAACTGGAAAAAATATTACTGAATTTATGTCTCCTTTCATGTTAAATTGTATAATTTTATTTTAAAAATTAAATTTTTATAATTCTACATTATCGTGTCTGCCTATCAATAGACGGTTATTAATAAAAAATAATGCTTTTAAACAAACAAAAAATAAGTAAATTAATTGAAAAGTGAAGGCTTAACATACATTGGAATACATGGATATTGCTTATCAAGTATGATAAAAGAGGTTTTATTAGTAAACATTTTGTTTCTTTTATTCTGGATTTCTTTTATTCTTGTATACATTTTATCAGCATGGATAATCATAAAGCAGCATAATCATTATATGTCTTTGGTGTAAAACTTGGAGATTCTGACCTGGGTCATGAACCATCGGAAGGACCTGCAGTTGAGTGTACGCCGCAGCGCCTTCTGCTCGCTGATGTCTCCGGGCGAGATGCTCTTGTAGTGAGGCCTCCGCGCGTATAAGTACTGAGCGTACTCGTCCATCCACACTTCAGCCACGCGCCGGTAATTCTGTTTCAGACACAAACTCCATTCCATTACAACGAGCTATACTCCACACACTGGAGTGTGTGTCCTCACACTCAGTCCACACACTGAGTCATATACTACATTACACAGTCATAATTTGAACAGCCCGTCTGGCGGTAGTAACCACTCAATGCATTAATGAGTAAAGGATAGTAGGGGCGTTTTCTCTATCGACAGTGTTATTCTTTAAAGACGACGATAGCCTCCTACCGTCATCGACTACCTGACTGCCTATCTTTTAAATAAAACTAATTAAACGAACAACGAACGAATTAACGAATGATCAAATTAAACGAGCATTAATTTATGAAATCGTTTTTTTTTATTTATACAAAAGCACGTAACAATATGAATAATTTAATACAAAGCCCCACATCAGAGACACAACAACACCAAGAAAAGTTCAGTGGGTCATGCAGACCACTGACATAAATGTCTTAAAAACAATAGTTTTTAAGACATTTAAGTCTCACCTTTCCAACAAAGTCTCCATGGTTGGGATTGGGAAATGGAGCAAACTTCCGATAGATGTGCCCCACGCGTGAACATGGCGCGTCCACCATTCGTCCTCCGCACTGCCACACCTGCACATCGTTATGGACAATCTTTTAGCCAAATTCATTCAGGAAATTATCAATTATACACTAAACAGTTGATCGCATGCAACAACACATTGTCGTATCCTATGTCTAGCCATATTATAAGGTAATCCTCTGCTCATATAGGAACTAAATAACAGGAATAAAACAACAAATAATTTAATTTCTCAAAGTAACACTTAACAAAGGTATGACCATATGACAGAACAGTGACAAATCACATTAAATCCGAACATTGGTCTTTAAAAAGCTTGTTTCTTCTATCTTGATTCGATAAAAAGTAAGAGAATAAAAATTCGCTTACACCTATTGGAGTGAAGAAAAATACTACGTTCTGCAGTCAAAATATAGACAAACTGTCTGGCGGCATTTACTATCTCCTTACAGAAGATCACTAAAAAATAAAAGCACGTTTGCTTTCGAGAATAACAATCTTGGTGCTTGTACCTGCGCAATTAGTTTAGCATAGATGTAGGCAGGCGGCATCCATCCTATGAGATGTATGTCATAATTTCAAAATTATATAAACTGATATACGCCAGTTGGAGCGTATGTCCATACGCCGAGTCCAAAAAAATATGCATACAGAAAAAAAATGTTAATAAATTGTCGAATTAACATAAGACGGTATAATTTTAATAAAATATACTTCAAGTAACGCCTCGTCAACATAAAACTACTCCAAATAAGAATAGCTTTTGTTGCTTCAGTTTTATATGTGATCACCTCTTCTGGTTAATTCGGTTTTCTAAGATGCAAATAAATAATAGATAATACTAGCCTTAAAGCTGAGCTCGTACTGCTCCCCGCCCCAAATGTCCAGGCCTGGGTCGTACCCGCCCAACTCCCAGAAGTAAACTCGCGATATCGCGAACAACCCACCGGCCATCACTGGACTCCTGAAATTGCGGTTTAAACAATTTACTCTCAAGAAACAACATTTATTTGCTCACTTAGGACTGTGATGCACTTTAACTATTCAAAGTTTGGTCTGGATCTGGCGAGAAGTGGCTGGGTACACTGCTATTGCAGACATTTGGGCAGCCCGTGTGGCGGCAGTAACCACCCCACTACAGACCAGCGTGAAATATCAGTATTGAGTGCTGTTGTTTCGATGAGTTAGTAAGCGATGCCAGAGCCTATTTCCCTATCTCTTCCTAATCTCTGTGGCGTTGCTTGTGTTATAGTAGACGATGGTCGCTTACCTGGATCGTCAGTCTGTCGAGCTTTACAAAAAAAAAATGCAGATCAGAATTTAATTATATTAAAAAAAAAAACAAGTCCTTTTAATTTATGTTAATAACTTCTTATTGTTACACAATTAATCTAGCACACTCAGATATATACAGTCTTTTATACATCTGTGCCCCCTCATATAGTATATATTTCTTTCTATATAGCGTTCTAGCTTTAGACTATTACAAAATACCTTCTATTACGTGTATGTTAATTGTTTTTTTTTTTTTAATTAGTTTGCGAATGCATATTGTACTACTATTTGTAATTGCATGCTTTTTAAATTAAAAAATTTAGAAAAAAAAATTTACCCTAATTCCCTTCATCACACTTAAAATACCAGCCAGCCCATACAATCCACATACGCTGATGTAGTACTCTCGGTATACATTTGGCATACGACAACCCAATTTATTCCATACTCTATACTCCATTTAGCTCCGCGTATAATTATGTAACTATTGTTAAATTTTTCTCTAACTGCCAACTTGGTCATAAGTCATTGAAGCGGAAAGATTGTTATGGAACAAATGTGTATATGGTCTATGTACTGTGTAGTACAGGTCTGCGCATTGCTACAGTCGACAAATATGTACTATCGATACAAATCTCACTTAACTTTGTTGTATCTATTAAATTGCGTAATGGATTCAATTAAGCACACAGACAGACCATTTCCTTTTTTTTATACAGGCATTGCAACCCCGTACAATAGATACAATGATAAATGCAATAATATAATTAGACAGGCTTTCGGAAACTCACTCAAATGGCTCGGGCATATTTTCCTCGTCCTTGGGCAGTATGGGAAGCCTCTTGTAAAAGAACTCCCAATCGAAAGCTCCCCTGGCGCCCTCATCTTGGGCACGATACTCGAAAGTGTCGTACGCTATCACGTCGATGAACGGACACACTACAGTACGGTAGTTCAGAGCTATCGGTTCTGAAAAAGAAAAAAACATTTAAACATTTTCTGAGGTGTGTGGCCTAGAGTGTGGGATCAGAAGGGAGAACCGAGCTCAGCAGTACGGAGTTTTCGTAAATAACATAACAGAGTTGTTATGGAAAAATAAACTTTGTTACAACTATGTAAAATTGATTTATAAAGAATCTTCATTGGAATATTTGAAAGGGATAGCTCGCCGACCGATCGCGTTGACACCGCGCGGTTGGGCGATTGCGAAGAATTTTCAATGTTGTTGCCTAGACAGTAGAGTTTAAATTTGCTACGAATGAACACAAGTACGCGGCTACACGCAGCAGCGCGCGGCGGCCGCAAGAAATTACGCTGATGAACCCGTCTAAAGATAACGATAATCCATAGCTTATGCTGAGCCAGATACCTTTTTGCTGTCATGACGCACACTCAATGGGATTAAACTCTCTGGGAATTTGTATGAATTCTAAATTTGTTTTTATATCTTTGAACTCATGATCTTAAATACAACACCAGCAAGAGTTAGTTAAAAATACAATCAACCTATTGCCTATAAAATCAGAGCTTTAAATATTTCGCTAACTATCCGCTGCACTAGCAGGCTCAATTATAATTAATAAGTATGTCATAATTAGTTTTGTCTAAAAATATCTAGACATCTAGAATTATCTAGATGATGTATAAATGAGTTGCAACTCGAATAAACCTTACGATCCTTTCTCATACGAGCACATAAATAAATGCGCCGCAAATGTATGAGTTCAGTAAAAATAAAGGGAATACCGACTGACTTGTCTCCGGGGTAACGCCAGCATCATCTATAATACAAAGCAGATCAATCAGTTTTTTTATGGAGATCAGGCCCATCAGTTTATTTTTATTTTCGTTTTAACGGTTTAAACTTGTACCATATTAAAAAAATCTATTTGAACTGAACACTGACTCGAACAACGAATCGAGTACACGCTTCGCTCTCAATGTGTTAATTATCGAATGTTATCCCCATTTACAAAATCTGAAATATTCACAGGAAATTACTAAAATTACCAAATTCTAAGTGAAAAAAAAAAGTCTTCTGGTAAAAAAAACAATGGCCTGGTTTTAATTGATGTCCTTCTAGCAGAATACAAATTTAATAAAATATTTCTTCAGGTAAATACTTTTGCGTGTTAATGTCGCGTATATTTTTGACTCATTTTTGTATATTTTTGGAGCGACATATTTGATTGTATTTAAAAAAGGTAATAGAGTTGGAGTTACACAAATTGTTTCGTTACATTTGAATATTAAAAAAAAATTAAAACATCTTCGTCTAGTAGCGAAAAAGGCTGAAAGTAGATTAAGTATCTATTTAACGTGGCAGACAGGCTGTCAATCCACTTGGCGGTAAGAGGTTGCCGTCGTCTATTAACACAAGCAAAGCTATAGGCATGTTGCAGTCGCAAGAGCTTTTTGTGGCGATATGGGAAAATATTACCACAGGTGCTCTTATTTCACGGTAGCGTATGCTGCGGTCGGTGCCCGAGTACGGCCGGCCGACAAAAACCGAGCTTCATCGTGAATATTAAAAAATTAAATGGCGGGTTAAACCGCGGAGCACAGAGAGTATCTAACAATTACATAGTAATTATAAAACGAATTTATCACAGACGTGACAAAGTGGAAGTATAGTAATTACATTAATCCCTTGGAAAACAAATGGAAATGGAAAACAAGTCATAATTATATGTTTCTTGCGTGAAACACGACCCAGTCCGTAATTGTAGACACTCTAAATGCAAACATTATTCAAATTTTACGACATTATTGTTAAAGTATTGTTTAACGAAACGAGGTTAACATAGAATAACCTTCATGCTAGCATCTGTATATAATACTAAAAGACAGATTTTTAAATAAATAAGTATGTCTATAAAATAAATATTAAGCTGAAATTTCCACTTCAGCAAAATTAAATCAAATCAAAATATTTATTTACCAATTAGGTTTCTAGAAGAAACTCTTGTGATCGTCATTTAAATTTACCAGGGTTTCGGAAAAAACCCAAGATGATAATCCTGAGAAGAAACCCCAAAAGAAACTCAGGATACTATTCTTTTTGCCATCTTTAAAATAAAAAATTACAACAATTAAATACACTTAAGTAATACTTAAATCAAAGTACATATACAATACTAAACATAGTATGAGCTCCGGATCCAGGATTTAATTCCAGGCTTCGTTGTCGCTTAAATAATCAGTGACCTCGAATAGCCTTTCGAGAGGAGTTTGGTTTTAATGACACCTTTAAATTTATTTATAGATAAGGCTCTGATCATCTCAGGCAGTTTATTATAAAACCGTATATACTGACCCATAAAATTGTCATTATTAAAACACAAGACAAAATAATATCTGATATACCGAACAAGGCATACTAAATTAATATTCAATTAATTATTAAATTAATTCCAGGAGTGGAAGAAGGATAAAGTTGTTCCACGTCCAAATACGACTTTAACTCTGTATATACCATAGATTACCCAAAACTTACAATGATAAGTACCTATATAGGTACTTGGACATTTTACACCTGCTAAAATTTTTTTCAAGAACAGTGTCGTAATCACGGAGCATATACAAAGAGGAGATGTTGTTATTGAATTTTTCTATAGAGCGGCGCCGTGACTACTGCGCGGGGCAAGGAGGAAGTTAGACCCCGCCCAATTATACTTTTTCCATCTAGCGGTAAAAAGAAAACCTTCGTCTATCGACCTTTCACTACGTTGTTTAGCTATGTATTGCTAGGTAGCACTAGTATCGAATACAGGGACGTACTGAATTTCAAAGAATTATTTATTTTTCAACTAATTATTTATTTACTCAAATTGTACAACTCCTAAAACTTAATATACAGAAAAAAAACGTAACTAATAGCCAATTAATCCATTCCCGTTTTAAGTCATCTCTGGGTGGAAATCTAAAACATAATTATTTACTGATTAATAATTAAATTTATAAAAACAATTTTAATTACGGCCCTGTATATACAATTATTGACTACTTCACGATAGATGGCAGGCGAGCTAAGCAAGGTTTAAATCAATGATTAAAATATAATAAGACGACATTTTTCTCAACAAAGAAGTCTTTAGTAAAATTATAGCCAACTTAAATACGTATAATTTTGAAGATATAAATGTTATTTACGTAGCTAAAAGCCGTTTATGTTATACAATATTGCGCCATCTTTAGTCAAGTAGGATAACTATGGCAATGCAAAGATATTTTTCTAGAATTCGTCTCGATAAAGTATGAATAAAATTACTCACAAGTGAAATGTGATGCCATCCATGGCATCGGAACGTCTATCCGAATAGTTTTTACACGATAGCACACAACACTTCATATTTTTTTACTTATTTTTAATTATAAAGTTAATAGAAAATTGCAAATGAATTTTGACTACAACAAACAAGCGCCACCACTCCGTGCCGATGTCGACAGCAGACTGACCAAGACCACGCCCACAAAAAATGACGTCAGGACCTAGTTTGAAATCAGTGCACAGTTGTTTAGGCCATCTCCTCTTTGTATATGCTCCGTGGTCGTAATAGTGTTCCTTTAATACAATCATAATCATGCTGTTCCGTGACGTAAGTAATTGATTGCTTGTTCAATGAAAGGTAACTTAAAAATAATGAAATAACGCTTGGAAATAAAAATGAAAATAAGTAAACGACCCCATTTTCTATAAAAAAAATAGCAATTATGTACTGTGAACATTATTTAATAAAAAAAGACACTCGTTACCCTAACACTATTTGTCAATTTAACAAGAGAATAGAAATAAATTAAAAAATTAATTCAACGCCTTATTGTTGTAACATCTTAATATATAAAATACATACACAGACCTAGCAATGGCGGCAGCCAGTTAACGTTGGCCTCCGTGTGCGAGTCGAGGAACACCAGGACATCGGCCGTCGCTAATTTGGCACCAGCCAATCTGGCCGTAATCAAACCGCTCCGCTTCGGCAACCGTATCACTTTCACTTTAGCCATATGATTTGAGAGATACACTTCTAACTTTTCTTTCAGGAAAGCTGAAATCAAGATTTCTCAATGTTTCTACTTTATTTAGAAATTAATGTTAATAACTAAACCTGTAAACAGATGTTTATAACATTTGGTGAGTAGATCGAGTCGACTTTGAAGAATGTGAACAAACTAATTATATGGTGAGGGGCACCTTTACCAGTCTTCTAACTGAATATAAAGTTAGTCCCCAAGTGTACTATGTACTAGCTGTTCCAGCGACTTCGGCCGCGTGTAATACGCTCTAGGAAATACCTGTTTGGAGACTTAGAGTGTGAAATATTAATTTGAATTTATTGCTATATAAAACACCGAAACGAAGCTTTAGCGCGATCCAAATACACGTAACGCGCCATCTAGTTTATTAATTAAGGAATAAACTAGATGGCGATAACTAGAGGGATAAGTTAGATAACTAGATAACTAGCCCTAAGTAAAGGGCCGTGCGCTCGTCGTGTTTTTCTCAAAGGTCGGGGCGCGGTGAAGTATGAATTGGTTCATACAAAAGCATAGTACAAATATCTTGACCGTACCCAGTGTTAATATAAATCCACCTTAAAAGGCATCTTATATTTTAATCCAGAACTTTATTGTATCTGTGAGGCAAGCTTCATTCAAATCCATTCAGCGATTTAATCGTGATTAAGTAAAAAACGTACAAACATATCTATTCTATTATTTATTATGCTAAGAAGATATTCGAAAGAAGAGTACCAATAATATTTGAGTTTAAAAAAAAAACATAATATCCATTATAATAATGTTAAGACGCGAAATAACACTAACAGCCTGTCTGTATGTCAATACGTATATATAATAAATTGCCAGATGCCTTCAAAAGTGTTCCCATAAATTTGATGAAGAGAATGCTGTCCCAATGGCTAATAAAAAAGTGTTTTTACAGCCTTAAGGAATATTTTAATGACAAAGTCAAAATAACTAATTAAATGTTAAATGACCAATGTGATTAATTCGTGGTGTAATGCAATGTATTTTTATAATTTCCTATATTTATTTATAATTGTTTTTTAAATAATATACATATTTGCACGCCTTAAGGGCAGAATGTAGCGACCAAATTAATAATGTAAAATACATCTTTGTTCCGTAAACCTGCATTCAGCAAATAAACAATTATTATTATTATAGCCCTCTTTTGTACCAATTAGATGTAAGTATCATACACATTTAAAATATGAGTGAAAACTCAATGTTAAGTTCTAAAACGTTTGAAATAAAGTATATTTTACTGTGAAATAAATACCAATAGGTCCTTGTAGCACTAATAGTAAGTATATTTAATTTATTATGTCATTAGGAAATTTCACAAATAAAAAATCACAAGGTTTACCTTTAGTGCTGGCGTCGTCGACTAGAAAGATTTCTTTGATCAAATGCTCCGGAGACCTGTAGAGAACGCTGTAAGCAGTCCTAAGCAGCGTACTCCAATGCTCATTGTGGAATGGCACAACAACACTGACCGAAGGCAACGACTCTATGTACAGCCTCTTCCTGCATCCCATGTGACGGATGTCAGGCAGAGATCGATTTAAGGGTATTTTATCACTCAGCGCTCCATTGAAACCATTTACAGAATAAAGTTTCTTCTCCAACTCTTTTTCGGATGGTGGTAGCTTCGCTGGCTTACCTTGTTCACCAATACCTACAACATTTAAAATTAATAAGAATAGCAATTTTCAAAGGCCTTTTAAGTACCTACTCATATGATGGATAATTATTGTATAGCAAATTTAAAAAAATATATGAGGTTTGTCAGTTCTTCGCCAAATAATTATGCATTTCGAATCGATGGTAAATACAAATTAATTATTGTAAGAAACTGGAATTTGATTCATTTATAAAAATTAATATTTTAATTTTAAACAATTTTTTTAATGCTGAACCGAAGGTTCTGGTGATGATTGGGACATATAGTCTATACTATAACTAATAACTACATAATTATATAAAGCAGCTATTAGTTAACACTATTAGTAATAACTTCACAAAATTAAGCTAAATACAGCTGCACAAGCGAATTTCGAATAAGCAACAGGAGAAACAACGGCAGAAAATGCCTTTTTTTTTACAAACCAGGCCGTTGTATAAGAAGAAACATAAAATTAAAATCAAAATTAAATATATAATTGCGAACAGGTAGGTATTAAGAAAGCTTTAAAAAATGAGTTGAGAAAGCTTTTTAGACATCAAGGTGTAAATTACTACTAACCCATACGTTTCTTTTCATACTCAATCTGTTTATAATTATGCCAGTCTATTTTCTGAAAACAATACAAAAACATAAAAAATATCTTCAAAACGATGTTAACTTCGTGCATATGGCGAAAGAAGTAGCCTAGCTGACTGAAGTCGCGTCACGTAAAAAGAACGCTGGCAGTCAAGATGCGCATTAGGCGATTTATCAGTCTATTTGGTGGTATAAGTAGGGCGCGGGGCGGGCGGGTCACGCGCCGCGTGCTTGCCGGTGCGCTATTGGTTCGTCAGTCGATCTTTGTTTTCCGCACTGTATCCTCCTTGCGTTCATTCTCAAAATACCATCGCGTACAAAAGCTTTTAATTATGAAATGGTTTTAGGTAGAAAAGTGAAAAAAAGGATTTATAACGTATATTGTTTTATGAAGAGAGGCTGATAATAATGCAGTTGATAATTTAAAACAATGCATGAAACGGACCGCAGAGGCAACAAAATGTTCCGAGTCTACAGTGAGACGAATTGTAAAGGGTTCAAAAGATTTGGAATTTCTTACTGTCTTCCGAATTCCCGGCAAAAATAAAAGAATCAAACAAAAACCAATAACAGACATTCACAGCTTTGACCAGGGTGTTATAAAAAGAATCATCCATAATTTCCACGTCACCGCAAAAGATTTGCCTACCATAGGCAAGTTGCGAAGGAAGTTATAGGATGACCTACAATTTCAAGGATCTGCAGCAAGTCTCAGAGGAATAATAAAAAAATTGGGTTGTAAGTGGAAAAAAAAAAACAGAAACCAATAGGATAATTTTGATTGAGCAGTCACAAATTCGATTTCAAAGAATAGAATATCTGAGAAAGATAAAAAAAATATAGAGAGGACAGAAGATCTATCATTTATACTGATGAATCATACGTCGACAGTTCTTATGCATCTCACCATTCTTGGACAGACGGTCCCACCAAAGGCATTAAAAAACTTTTATCTATCTATCTAACTAAAGGTACTCGCTCAGTCATAGTGCACGCTGGTGGTAAAGCAGGCGGTGACTACCACGACAACATGAAGTCGGAGAAATACGAGCTGTGGCTCCGTACTAAACTGATGCCGAATTTACCGCTTAATTCAGTCGCGGTAGTCGACAATGCATCGTACCACAACAAGCAACTCGATGTTCAATACAAAGAAAGCAGAGATGCAAACGTGGCTCCATCAAAAAGGAATTTAATTTGAAGAATCCATGCTAAAGCCGGTGTTGTACAACTTAATAAAAAAATAGAGCAATTTAAGAAGTTTAGTATCTATGCCATATTAAACGAAGTAGGCCATTCTGTACTTCGTTTTCCCCCATATCACTCGGATCTAAATCCCATAAAAATGGTCTGGTCCCAAATAAAGGGATATGTCACCAGCAAAAATGTAAGTTGGAATCTTACATGGGGAATTGACCTGGTTAATGTAAATTTAATGGGAGCAACAGAATGGGGGAAATTATGCACCAAAGTAAAGGAAATAGAGGTCGATAATTGTTAAAGCGATCATGTGGTCGACATGATGACAAACATTTATTATTCGAATAGGGGATGATGATGAAAGCTCAAGTGACGACAGCGACGACAACGACGACGATGAAATGGCCACTTCTAGCACCAACACCGGGTCCTCATCTGGTTTTCACGTCACCCACGACTACTTAATGGAAGGAGGTTCACCTTTACTTTAATTTTTTAAAATTAGATTAAACATTCTACACTGAATCACTGAATCAATGTTTTTAATTCTATTTAATGATATTCTATCTAATATATTTTTCAATGTACCTACCAATGACCAATATAAGAAGCCGCGAGCGAAAGGCTAGTTAAAATATAAAATAACAGGCCTAGTACTTTCATGCGCGAGTGTAACCCATGCGCAAACACACCCCCTCCACTTTCTTCCAGCGTTCTTTTTCGTGACGCGACCTTTGAGTAAGTACTGCAAACACTGATAGAATATAAGTGTGGGAAATGGACTCCAGATACTCTTACTCATGTACCGAAGCATATGAACACATATAGTTTTATGTCATGATGATCTTCTGTGAGAGAGTAGTTACAGCCGATTTCACAATTGCAGAATGTAATGTGCCCAGGCACTACTAATAAATATTGTTATATAAAACACAGGAAAATTAATTTGTTGTTTTATAGGAACAAAACCTGCATGCTATAGTGTCCTGCCAGTAATAACGTATGGTGTCGAAACTTGGTCACTCACGGCAGGACTGGTCTACAAGTTCAAAGTCACTCAGCGAGTTATAGAGTGGGCTATGCTCGGAGTTTCTTTGGTGGATAGGTTCAGAAATTCTGAAATTCGCCGAAGAACCAAAGTTATCGATGTAGATGAAAGAATCAACCAGATGAAGTGGCAATGGGCCAGTCACATCTGTCGAGGATAGACCAATGAGATAGACGAGTTCTCGAATGGATGCCACTAATTGGAAAATACAGAGTGGGACACCCTGCGGTCAGGCAGATAAACAACCAGAAAGGTATTGCAAGAAGAGGCTGGATGTGAAGCGCAGAGGACTGTGCATGGTGGCGAGCCTTGAGAGAAGCCTACATCTAGCAGTGGTAGGAAAGACCCTGGTAGGATAATTGAAATACTTACAGAGTTTCATTTATGTTAGATGAATAATTAAAAATGAAAGCAATTATTTTTTAAATTACTACATCAAATTTTATTATGAATAAAAAATAATCAACTGCTTATTTCAATTACAAATCAGTCACTGTGATACCTACCACCTTATTGTTATATCGTAATACTCTTTTCACTCATTGAAATGATAACCACCTCCTTAGAAAAACAATAAGTAAGAGTCCTTACTCCTTGAGTAAGACATGCAGAGCCAATTCTCCTGTCCTTGTCCATTAGAGTTAGCAGCACATTTGAATTCTACCCAGAGTTGCTTGTGTTTATAGGAGACAGTAGACAAAATTTTTAAGTGGGCTTTTCATAATAAGCAAAAAAACATGAAAAATATCTCTTGACACACTTCAACTAAACCTAAGGAACTACTGCTGTATGCAGACAGCAGTTAATTAATTATGCTTAATTAATTAAACATTTATTAAATTCTGGATAAAATTCTCCATTCAATATATTTACCTATATCAAAGAAATTTGTACAATGCTATAAATACAAGAAATTATATTGTATGAAATTTCTGAAGTGGTTTTTTAATTGCTAAAGTTTACATTAATTTGTATTGTATTGTATGTTTGTATAAACTACAATATTATTTTTTAAATCTTACCTTATGACTTGATGGCACAAAAAAATTAATTCGAGAATCTTTTATTTTATTTTCCATACTGCCTTGCAACATTTCATTGACTACAAACATGTTAGCTTTTCCATTGTTATTACTCCATGTTTTGACTAGATAGAGAATAATTATGATAAGTGTGACCACTGCAAGGTTACGAACTCTTAACAACCTCCATAAAGGTCTTCTGAACATTGTGTCGCAGATGTCCTAAAACGAGAAACATATATTCACACAGAGCCCATTCCACCGTCCCTTCCTAATATTGTATCCTTAATCCTACTATGGTCTGCAGTGCGCTTACAGCACATGTGGCGTCGCTTCTGTTATAGACTATGATAGCCACCTACCATCAAGTGGACTGTCAGCCCCGTCTGATGACCTTAACATAAAAAAATCCACTGAATATCACAAACTTTCACAAACCTGATTGATATACAGATGAATTTGTATATTGTATAAGTCTAATCTAAATTTTTGAAGTATTATGTATAAATAAAAAACATAAGATTTAGAAAAAAGGTCTTATTTTAAACATACAAAATAATAACTACAAAATAATAACTTTCAATGTCTACAGTGCAGTAGACATTGAACTCAATGTTCATAAATATTACTTAGTACTTTTCCCTTAGGTTTTTATTTGGTAAATGAATAAAAAAATTAAAATGAGTACAGAATACATGAGCTGTATTTTAAGAACTATTAAATATGCCATGCCAAAGACTCTATACTTTGATTTACATTTTAACGTTTTTGGCAGCAGACAATTTAACACATTATATATTTTTTTAATTGATTGATTTGATATCACGAAATTTTAACTAGGTATCAAATTTATACCTATAAATTTTATTTTATATTTATATTTCAAATTGCTACATAAAGATAAATATAATGTAAATAAAATAAACAACTTACGGATGTTATAAGAAAAAAATATCTACTCAATTCAGAATAGACTACGGTTGGAACACGATTTTATTTTACATCTAAACAAATTACTTTAGTAAAAGTTTGCAATAATATTGCAAGCAAATACCAAACGCAATAAGGTACGCAACTATAGTAGGTACAAGAAGTTAACTCTCAGAACCACTGAGTAAATAACTAATCACAATGTGTTACACATAATTACTTCATTGTGGACATTAAATTAACATACTCTCTGGACTCAAAAAAAAACATCTATTTAGACAAAATAACGGATACCCAATCTATGAATTTCTTGGGTTTTGTCACGCGATTCTGCTCGTTTCATTAAATTTATATAATTTATTTATTAATTCGAAACGAAATAAATAAACACTAATCACTAAATTCAAAGCGTTGGCCATGACAATGACATTAACTTCGTAACTTTGACTGATACTTACTTGTCAGTGTCAGTGACACTTGACAGTCTGACAGGCTGACTGATTAGATTTAAATCGTATAGTATAATTTAAATTTAATTGGATATTGGCTGTGATATTGGATAAGTTTGATTCATGGAAGTAATAAGTACTATATACAACAGGAATGACCTGTTGTCGCAAAATTGAAGCCGAAAGAGAGATCAGTAACTGTACCTCTTATCCCTCTCTGGCGATGGTGAATATATTGAAATATGATTTAAGGACAATAATTATAAAAAATGATTTGTGATTTGACGTCAGCAGATCATTGCTTCAGATGGATTTTAATCGAAGATGCTAATGATAAACTTGCCCTTTGCGGTACTATACATTTCCTGTTTTTGCTTGCTTTTCACACTCGCGTCATATAGGTAGGTACTTACCTACTGGTCCTTGTGGGACACGACATGCAGCTGGACTGAGATAAAATTACGATAAGCTACCTATTGTGGTATATTTAATTAATTAGGTAAGAAAAAAACAGTTAAGTTTGTAACCGCGAAACCTCTGCGGGGCGTTAGGGCTCCGCAGGCGTTCCAACCGTTACTCACCGACTGAAACTCAGGGGTAGACACTATACGAGACCAGTGTTAACTCTCAGGGCGCCAACTACCTGGGGTGGACTTAGACAAAAGAAAGCCAAGTTCAATCACACAACACTTTACTATACCAATACATTTACACACTATATTAACAAATGAAAATTTATACATGAAAGAGAAAACAATTTAGTTTAGAAGGTTGGTCCTGATCTTCCTCGCAGAAGGCGGGGGATGCTCTTAAACACTCACTTGTAGACACAAAGCACACAGACCACGCCGAAGTGATGCCACGTGGCCTGGTGGCTCGGCGAAGGGGTACCTGTCGACACGTGGATGTCGTCGCCTCCGACTGCGTCGCAGCTATAGTCCAAACCAGTGGTGGCTTGGACTGCAGCCATATTATCCATATTTCCCTAAATCTGAAATTGAACCCGTTATGTTAATAGAGAAAGGAATAAAAAATGCATAGGTATTTAATTTATTTGTTCTTGAACTAGGATTGGATAGTCATGCATGGTCACCCTAATTGTTCACTAACAAATTATGTTTAAAACTATTACCTGTGTAAACCACAATCAGGATAATACTCGCTTCCGCAAGCCTCCACGACACAAATTCTCCCCATTTTAATTAAAATTCTTCAAAAATATCACGAAATCAAAAACATTCCGCCATTGACGTCAGAGTCGGCGATTTCATGTGGGGTTGTCAGGTCAGGTGTCCGTATTTCATACAAATAAAAGAAAACCTATACGCCAATCGCAAAATTTTTGCGTTAATAAGGCTTTACACGTAGCAACAAATAATATTGCTTTAACATGTCGGTAATAAATTATTATTTATATTTAGAAACATTTTAGAAGTAAATGTTTTTACTTCATTACATTACATCAATCGCATATTTTTCTACCAACTTAACTCTGGCAACTCTATAGAACGGGACACAGCGTTCAGTGGTGGCCCTCTCACTCGGCTTCATTTTTATTTTGCGCGCAACAAGACTCTTACGACCTTAGCATAAGGTTTTATTTTCTTTATTTTAGCTGCAAGATGCACAGATAGAGCTTAATATAAGACTTCCATATAATACTTCCATGGTTTGATTTGATTGGATTTGATTTTGATGAAAGTCATTATTTACTCTTTAACTGACAATGACATAACATATTTGACTAATCTAAATTTGTCTAAATTAAGGATTGACTGCTTTGGCCATGACTGATCTGTTTTGGAAAATTTGAAGAAAATCTACTTGAATTGACTGACTAGTTTTGGGATCAGTGGCTCTAGCATGAGTTTACGATACTACACTCGCTAGCGAGAGCGTAAAACATTTATATGGAAAATTGATAATTTGACATTGACAGTTCACGATTTTCCATACAAAAGTTTTACGTTCTCGCTAGCGAGTGTAGAATTGGTGTAGTATCGTAAACTCATGCTAGAGCCACTGCTACTTTTGATTTTAATTTGAATTTTGAGTTTTTTATATTGCTATTTTTACAAGTGACACTGGCAAAATCATCGGAGAAGATCTGATGCAACCATAACCAAAATAAGAAAAAGAAGGAATTATAACTGCCCAACTGCCCACAACTGCCACAAATCATAATTTTTAATTCAGAGTATTCTGTGTTCAAACGATAGAACAAATTAAGAACCAACAGTGACCGTATGCTTACAATTACGACCAGTTGAAAGTCTTTGATTACGACCATAGTAAATAAGAATTTGAAAATGTACTTATTATTTTTATTTTTATTTAAAAATTCTTTATAAACCGTTTTGAAGATGAAGCTCATAAAAATTTATAAGTTCTTACAAGTGAACGCATCCGTAAGTTCTCGACCAATCGCAAGACTTTCTGACTGTAGACAACTGTTTGTTGATGATTGGCTGAAATCAAAGCTGAAATTTTTTTCATGAAAATTGTGGAACTTGTGGAGATTGGGGAACGAATCAAGTGAATCAACGAACTCACGCATTGTTGCTATTACTCGGATTCTCTCCGAAAATTAATGTTATTTCGGTAATAACTTGAAATACAATAGAGACAGAGGTGAGGAACGTAACCGGTAATTAAAAAAATTGTTCAAAATCATGAAAAATCCTTTCCTTTTTATATTATTACTGTATCCGGTGATCGTTAGTTTCGTTCATTATTGGGTTTCGGTTGCATAGAATTTACAGGACAGGGGATAGTGGGATCTTTTGATTTTCTTAATTAAATTAACTTGAAGCGAACATCGTTGGATAGTTACTTTTCTTTTATGTACGCTTAGCTAATCACCTGTTTATGCAGACTAAGGTAAATTAAAATGTTTCAGATGGCTCTATTTAATAGAAGAGTGTATATATTTAGTGCCTTAGTGGTTATAATAAGTGCAACGACATTTGTGAAAGCCGAAAGCAAAGATGACGATGGAGTATCTGTTGAGGTTAGTGGAATCGTACATTTTTATAGGTTAATTTAGCGATAAGGTATTGAAATGCCAGTATGTTGGCCTCGTTTAGTATTATTTGTTAAAGATAACAAATCACATATTATTTTTTTTACAAATAACCAAGAAAATTTTGATATATGAAGCAAATACCTCACTTTTTTTTACAAGGTTTTTGCGATAATGCTAATAATTTGCGCCAATAAATTTCGCAGTAATTTCGCTATAAAGGATAATAGCTCCCTTACAGAAGACCACCATAAAATAACAATATGTGTGCTGTTGTGTTTTGGTGAGTGAGTAAGGAATCTCAGAGCCTATATCTCTTTGGTTGGCACCACTGGTACCACCAAGATGGTAGCCACTTGCCATCAAGTGAACCGTCAGCCTATCTGGAGATTTTTACATAAAATAAAGACAACGCTGATGTTGATATTTTGTCTCCCTATTTTTACAGTGGGAACTGTACCTTTCTAAAAAACAAAATTTTTTGTACATTATTTTAATTAGGTTGAAGAAGAGAACTTATATAATAGCCCGGATATACCAAATAATGCATATATAGCTGAACATTTTGACGATGAACAGTCTTTCAAGAAGAAGTGGATTAAATCTGAAGCCAAGAAACAAGGTGTAGATGAGAATATTGCCAAATATGATGGCAAATGGGAAGTAAGTTTAATTACTAAATGTTTAATCAGTAAATTTTTAATAACAATTAGCAATAATAAACGTGTATTATATTTGTATGGGATCTATTTTATTTTAAATCTTTACTTGTGGGTTGGGTTAACTTATGAATAATTGGTTCTCTGGAATTTAAGTTTTTATATTAAGACTATTTTATCTGTTTTACGGTACATATTGATACATATTTTTAAACCAGTAAGGATATACAGTAGAGCCTCGCTAATCCGGGCCCCCACTAATTCGGTGATCGCGGTAATCCGGACGCAGGCAGCGGGTCTATTTGCGGTGGAAGCGGGAGGCATTTCACAATGCGCCGTGGCGCCCGCACCTGCGCTTTACTACTATGTAGTAGTAATTAATATTTTTACTACATAATACATATACATATATTTACTAGTGTATCTTTCGATAATAAAAAATAATAACTAAACACATTAATTAGTCTTTCATTTAATTATTGATTACACATATTTATGTACATACATATAAACTTCAACCAAATTTTGCAGACGACAATCCGGACACCTCGGTAATCCGCTAAGGGGCGATTTTTTGCCTGTCTGGATTAGCGAGGCTCTACTGTATATACACTCTTTTAATGACTGTCATTAATTAAACCTTCTGTACACAGATTCAATCTCCATTGAGAAAGATATTGAGAGATGATTTAGGTTTGGTATTAACTACTGAAGCCAAGCATGCGGCTATCTCTGCATTACTCGATAGACCTTTTGTGTTTGATGGGAAACCACTGGTGGTTCAATATGAAGTTACAATGCAAGTGAGTAATTATTGATTTTATTAACTATATTTTAGTGCAATTTCAGTGCAATATGTGTGTGCTGTGAGTATTAAAATGATAATTATATAGCCACACAAGTGATCCACTTATGAATTTATTGTGAATATACTATTCCATTCGATCTCAAATAATAATCGTAAATAGATATAAGAAATAAACTAGATATTTCCCTCGAAAACAAAATAATATTATACATTGTGCAAGGTGTAATTTTTGGATATTATTATTTTGTGTAGATAGCTAATAGTAAGTTTAAATAGTTTTAAGTTATTGGTATTTTTCACACCGAATGATTGTCTGTAAGGTCATGTAGGAGCGGGACAATAAAAATGTTATCTCAGGTACAATACCCATGATCTCGAAAATAAATATTATTATTATTATTACTATATTCATAATAAATTAATATTTTAATGTAATAAATTAGGCGTTGTTTATTTATTATTTAGAAACTAAATTTGGTATAATCCTATAAATAGCCCATTTCATCAATAATATTTTTACCCAAAATAATAATTGTACCGGACACGTTACCGGCACCGTTTGCTGGGATTGGAGGAAAACACCACGTAACTAGATCAATGTATTCAGAGCGGGCTTAGGCTCAGAGTGTCAGCGGGAGCGGTCTGTTTGTGCCACTTCGCGTCCTATACCCCGACTGGTTGCCTACTACGCGCACTACACTATTCTTCCCGGTCTCTTCATGCGACCGCGTTGTTCAGGCCTCTTCATACGGCCAGGAATTCACACACACCTTTTCTTCAGCCTTTTCGCGGCTATTCTTCGGGCCTCTTCATACGGCCAGGTCGGTGACTCCTTTGCGATCGTGGAAGTGGAAGTGATTTTGGCTAGGAAGTCGGCGCGTTTATATAGAGCGTATCCCCACCAAGATTCTCTCAATTCGCGGAATTATCCCTACTCTTCCTAAACCCACTCTGTGTCTTTATTCATTATTTACATCTGTGCGTTTCATTTTTTTATCTTATCCTAATGAAATTTCTACAGGATATTTCCCCTATCTTATTCTACATATTTACAATTTATTTACAAGAAATATCCGTTCTAAGGACGTGTAGCGAGACGGCAAAGGTAAAGTTTAGGGTCCCCCTGTTGCCGTCTCGCTCTAACCTGTTGTCTTCGTCTTTTTATTATTATTATTTACAATTCTATATTTCGTCGCGTACAATAATAATAATCTTTATTTGGAATAGGTAAATAAAATGTTTATGCAAGCTTTATGAAACATACCCATATCTGCCAAATTGCCTTTCTTATTGACTAAATGATCTTGGGACAATACAATAGGGACTCTTAATTCATACTAAAAATCCTTCTTGATTTAAATGAATAAAAATATATGATGATTTAAAAAATGGAAATCCATTGAAAATTTTATAATTTAAATATTATTCAAACTTTTATGAAACATTCATTTTATGAAAATGTATCAATAAATTATTATTATGTACATACATATTTTTTTGATAATCTAAATCTTAAATTGTTTTTAATGTAGATACTTATTTAAAAAGAAAACAATAAATATTATGAAAAATTCAGCACAAAATTTAGCTTAGGTAAGGCTCAAAAGCTACCGGTAGTTAGAGCTGCAGAGTGAGAAATGTTACAATACTTGCCGTGTTAAGAAGTACCGCCTTATATATCTGTCTCTCAACCCAGCCATCTAGCGAGAGCCTCTTGCGGTGTTGGTCAAGGCTCTGTGCTATAAGACCGTTCACCGATACAACCATCGGTATGATGATAGTCGAATCAACATCCCACATGGCGAGTTGCTGATGAATGATGACTAGTTGGTTATTATTATTATCATGTATTTTGGTTCTTTGATTTTAATTTCTTTACAAAATATAATTTTCAATTATTATTTTTATAAAACATTAATATCATGCAAGTTTAGAGATTATTAAGTTGCCAACATTTGTAATTGTATTATTGAAAAAAAAAAAAAAAAAAAAAAAAAAAACGGCTTAGCCCGCGGTGCTAATTGGCTTTAACTTATCGTATGTCCCACTGAGTTCTGAAGAAATTCACGCCTAATAATATTGCATAATTTTTACTTTAGGTATCTTTAGGTAAACTTAAAATTAAACTTTGTAGTGGTCTGTATTTTTGTTTAATTATGCTAATCTTACTTTCTTGTTAGTTATTTTAAAAATTATAAATGTTTTTTAATTTTGTCTACTTTGTACAAATTAAAAAAATATATTATAGGTTGTTACAATTTTGTTCGGCATTATATGGTAGGCTAATAAATTATTCGGTACTGCATGAGCTTTGTCCTCATTGTAAACAAAAATCGCGCCTAGTCATCACAACTGAAAAGTTCATAAAAAGCAAAAATATCACAAAGAGAACCCGTGTTTTGGCTTGTTTCCAGTGTTTTATTCCGAAATGCTATATCATGTTATTTATAGACAGTTTATAAATAGGCCATATAAACGTCAGTGTACATACTTTATTATTAAATGTTTACTTGTAAAGTGACATAGTTTTGGACTAGTGTGGGAAATATGTCACAAAAATGCTTATTTTTTTCTTTTAAAGTTCATTCCTAAATAGAAAAAATCTGTCAATATTCCGCCTTTGCGGCGTATAATAATCCAGAATTTTGTATTACTACTTTTATGTTGTCATCTTTCTAATGGCTTGGCTAGTATCTGAACGAACTTAACAAGTACTTGGCCATCAGCAACTGGCCGTTTGGTATGGTTTTATTGCGTCAGAGGTGCCGTACTTCAACGACTTACTTATGGGACAACTCCATAGTCATGAACAAGGCTATTGATGAGTTATCTGCATTATCATATGGTTAAAATCTTGTGAAAACCTAGAGAGTCATGCTAAGTAAGAACCTAGATTTAGCCCATTAGGTATTCTCCATCTGGGATGTCGATTTCACAACTATAATGCCGAAAGTCCGTTTATAGCGTTTAGCCTTAACCAACTGCTCAAGATGGCAAGGGACAGATATAGAAGGCTTTTCTTCTTGACATGTTAGGGACGCAGAGCCTTGCGCCCCTAACCACCGCTATAACGCCCACTGTATGGAAATTTTATAAGAAGTAAAATTAATACAAGCGTTACGTTATCTGTCACTTTGACTTTGTGCGTCAGCTGACGCGTGTATTTATATTCCTTAATTCTATTCCCTGGGCTTAACGTCGAAATCTTGTATGAAAAGTGTATTCCGCGTTGAGGAACGAAACGATAGCGCGTTATAACTTGCCAGCGCAGAGAAACCTGTCGTCGAAAAATGAACTATTTGAACTTATAAAATGTAGTGACATCTGTGTGTACCGAACGTAACGAACACAACTTTTGTTGGAACACGTGACATCTCGGTATGCAGAATGTAACTAAATAATATAAAGTAATTAGTTACCTATCCAGGTATCGACACGAGGATAATTTTATATGTTAAGAATAAACTCCAGTCATGCGTCGGAGCTTGACACACACACTTTTTTAATAAATTTTATTCCTTTAATATTAATATTGAAAAAATAATAATAATTAAAAATTAATTTTTCTATTAGAAATTTTGTGACGCGCACAGAGGGCATTGTGCGCATAATTTTTTTTTTTGTTCTAAACCCCGCTTACAATTAGAATTGTGACGTGTATTACGTCGGCTTCTGATGAGCCTCGGATACACGCCGACCGGACGTCGGAAATTTGTCTAATTGGAAAGTCAGAGGGCACTCTCTCTATACAATTTTGTACTAGGCACACCTATCAGAAATCAGCTTCTTATTTTCGCGTGTTTCATGGAAAGTTGACTGTCTTACATCTTCTACAATTAAGAGGATGAACCCACTATCGACCTTTTATTTTTCTTTCTTTTGTCCACCAAGTAGAAAAATAACGCTGTTATTATTCACTCAGTTGGGAATTAGTGGATCACGCGGAGAACTGACAGGGCAGCTAGGTTTGGTCATGTAATGTTAAATTATAATGGACTTTTAAAAATAAAATCCGAATTTTCAATTATTATTTTATTTTACATAGGTAACCAAGATAACATTATTTGAAATACAGAGTCTGTATGAATATATTCTGTTGCATAACATGTTTTTTTTTTTTATTTTCTTTTTTTAATAAAATAACATTTCTATTTTCCTCGGTTAATGTGATGTTTTACCGTTTCCTGCACCCCATGACTGAATTTCCTATTTGAACTTGTATCATTAATACAAAATATTTATCTCTACAGGAAGGTCAAAATTGTGGTGGCGCTTACATCAAACTCCTGTCGCAAGGCACCAACACGAAGGCCGATTTGCGGAAATTTCACGACCAATCACCCTACACCATTATGTTTGGACCAGACAAGTGTGGCAATGACAACAAATTGCACTTTATATTCAGACACAAGAACCCCAAAAATGGAACCATCGAAGAGAAGCATAGCAAGAAGCCGAGGTGGGACTTAGTTGTACACCATCCGCCATTACTTTCAGTTTTAAATATAACTTTATCCTTTGTTTTTCTTAATATTTAAAGACAATTTGTAGTCTTTATTAGGTTTCGGGTTCAAGTACCGCCTAGAGAACCTAAGAAATATAGAAAAAACGTGGATTATAATTGGTAGTGCTATCAGTCACATTATAATAACCATACTTTTGGTCATTTGAGTATTTAAACAAAGATATGTCAATGATACGGTATTTGACTATAATGAAAATATGAAACAAATTGTTACTAACTGTAAATATTTTTTTAAACCAAATTAACTAACACAGTATTTAAAAATATGTACGATTTTCATAAGAAATCATTATTAAAATAATTAAATTTTCATGTTTGACCATGTGATTAAAAACGCACGCGATTGGTGGCATTTAGAGTTGTGTCATTTGCTTTGTTTACAGTGGATGCTTAGTGCATACATGAGCGTACTACGATTTGACAGCTAAATGTTTGTTTGTAAGCAAGTGTTGATATCACGTGGCCGTCTTATTAAACTTTGTAATTTTCATAGAAAATAAAGCAATTCACAAAGAATTAATCAAATTGCAAGTGTATTATGGTATAATGAACAATTTGAGATATTTTCCTAAAATCTAAGCCAAATATTAAGCCAAATTTTAAACAAAAGTTATATATTTTTTTATGCAAAGACATACTGACGGTCTAGTTGTTGGTAGATGCAATGTATTACAAGTGTGTTGTCGACCCTAGTAGGATTATTGATAAGGGATAGGGAAATGGGTTCTGGCAATAATTCATCATTCACAGAAACACAACAACAAATGTGTTGTTCTGTCGTGGTGATCTTCTGTAAGAGGGTGGTTATTGTTGCCAGCGGGCTGCCCAATTTATGATTGCGAAATGAAGTATGCTCTGCCACTATGGAATAACAAAAAAAAGTTATAGTATATTATTTTTTAATACAGTTGCTCAAAAAGTGGCGTATTGCAGGGACGTATAGCGTTCGGGATGTGGGCTATTACACACTCGTGCTTTTTTTTACCTTTCCCGAACTCGTGCGTTCTCTTTCCCAACTGTCAAAATAATGTCTATTAAAAAGAAAAACCAACCATGAAGTTTTTACTAAATTCATAGAAGTTTTTATGATTCATGCAAATACGTACATATTTCTAAAAAGAAGCTACTAATTTGTTTCAATATCAGATTTAATGATTTGATTGAATGAGTTAGGTTAGGTTTCATTTCATTTCATCTCATTAAATTTCATTTTCATTTCATATCAATAAAAAAATTCTACTGAAGACTTGGCTGTATGGGCATATGGTTTCCTTTGCCTACCAGAATGGGTGAAGAAAAAAAAATCTCTGCTTATATTCTACGGTTGGCGCCATTTTCCAGAAATTTTCTTTGCGAGTTTAGTTGTTTGTTTTATTAAATTGTTTCATTTTTTCGCAACTGTATTAAAAATAGTCGTTCAGTACACGTGCGGATCCGTCATTGCAACTTGTTCCGACTGTCAAGCCTCGCCTTCGGCTACGCCTCGGCTCGGGTAGACAGTTGTCGGAACTCTTTGCAATGACAGCCTTTCCGCACTTGTAATGAAATATACTATTAACAAATAATAAGTTTCTTGCAACATTAGTCATTAATATTAGAAAAATGTTTTTTAAATTATAAAATTGTTTACATAAAATCTGACAGTCTATAAGTATGATTCATATGCAAATCTATCCAAAACCCATTTATCATTACAATCTATTACTAAGGCGTGAACTTATCCAATACTTAAATATGTCAAAAATTTAAATTTAAATTTCAGTCAGCGCCTAGACGACATTTACAAGGATAAAGAACCGCATTTGTATACACTGATCGTGCGTCCTGACAACACGTTTACCATATTGGTGGATAACAACGAAGTGAACAGCGGATCATTGCTGGAGGACTTCACTCCTCCGGTCAATCCACCGGAGGAGATTGATGATCCCAGCGACAAGAAACCAGAGGATTGGGACGAGAGAGAGAAGGTGAGGACACTGACATATTCATTTATAGTCTGAATCGTTAAAGAGGGAACAAAATCTCTAATTTCACTCAACTCAAATTTTCTAATATTTATTTTTATTAGACATATTTTCACAATTTTTTGTTAAATTAATATGCAACAATTGATCTACAGTCGATACACAAGACACTTATATTAATATACCAAATATTCCTGGTTAGGTGCAAGAACACAGAAACATTGTCTTCCCGTCTCATTAGAGCGATTGTGACTGATTTGGTGAAACAGCGAACATTGCAGTATGACGCATGACATGAGACATATTACAGTGCCAAAAGTATTAATAATGTCTATAAAAAAATCATTAATGTCAGCCCTAGATTATGTGTGAAGTGACATTATTGATACAATTTTAATTTAATAATAAATGCCATTTTAATAATAAAAAAATCGACAACAAATAGAGCTATTGTTATGATATTTTTGTATCGAAAAAATATAATTTTATTAGGTTTTAGCCAATGTCAGCACTTTTAATTATAATGTACTAGTGACCCGCCCCCGGCTTCGCCCGGGGTGCAATTTTTATATATATGAACATTCCCCGTTTATCCCTCTTTCCATTAGTGGAAACCTAATTAAAATCGGTCTACCCGTTAACGCGTGATGCCGTGACCAAGGGAAACGGTAACGAAAGGTTATTTTTTTCATAAAAGAACCTTTCGTTTGATAAAAAAAAAATTAAATAACAGATGAAGATTCTAATACCGGGTCTCGCACTAAAAAGATACCGACCCTTTCTAATATACCGACTAGAGCGGGGAATAAAGCAAATTTTAGTTGCGATTACTTGATCTTGCTAATAAAGAGCTTTTATTGTATGTCGCAAATATAGTCATATAAGTATATTTTGTATTGAGCTTCATAAATTATATTATTTGTCCGATAGATTGTAGATCCTACAGCGACCAAGCCTGATGACTGGGATGAGGATGCGCCTGCGCAAATAGTAGATCCAAATGCGGTGAAACCTGACGGATGGCTAGACGATGAACCCACAATGATCCCAGGTATAGAATTCAAAAGAAATTTATTTCTAAATCTCCCAGGTACTTTTAGTTTAATCTCAGACACAGTTTAATATTTGACTGAATTATACATTGATTTGCGGCAGACCCGTCGGCTGAGAAGCCAGACGACTGGGACGTGGAGATGGATGGCGAGTGGGAAGCTCCTCTGGTTGACAATCCGGCCTGCGCTTCGGCCCCCGGCTGCGGCCCATGGCATCCGCCCCACATACCCAACCCCAACTACAAGGTACCATTAGTCTTGCCATATGTCAACGGCCTTATTTCATTGTACTTTCTATCTGCAATTTACACAATTTTCATTTGTAAGTTACATGGGCCAATGTGAGCCAAGCCAAGTGTGAGCTTATTGGTTTGAATATCTGTTATTGGTCCTCATCTAGGTACTCATCCTCATCCTTATAGATAGTTGCTAAGCATCGTTTTGCAACAACGCCGAAACGCGACGCGACTTGCACGTTTTAAGGTAGCAACACAATGTAGAACTTTTATTACACAAAAAGGTACACAGTTCAGTGATACGCAAAAGTGGTGTCGGCGGGTTCATATTCGCGATACGTCTCGTGACGCAGCGCGAAACGCGATACTTATCTTTAAGCAATAGGGGATCGGACAAATTTTCAGAAAGTGTTTTAAATTAATCTTCATGGATATTTATTCCCATAAAAAACACTATTTTATTTATTTATAGCCTTTTAGGTACTCAAAATCATGTTTGAATATTGTTTGTTTGAAAATGCCGCCAAAACGCCGCGATAGTTCATCTGAGAGCGCGTAACGTCATTTGTGGTCATATCATAACAAAAAAGCTACATTGGCATAAGACAATGATTGCCCACAAATGACGTCACGCACGGTGATCGGTGTTTCAGTATAGATTAAAAATATTGTAAATAATAAAATTTCAATATTTAAATGAATTATATTAAATTATTATTCGATAAATAATCGTAAAAATATATATATTTTGTTTCTAAGTACATTTTAGATTTTAATCTGATTACTGTCCGATCCCCTATACAAGCATCTTCGCGTCTTTCCCCCTAATTGTCAGCATAAGCCTACATTTAGATTCTTCACTGCACCATCAAATAAACCTAGCCGTAAAAGTGACAATGCACTGTGAATCCTTTCAGGGCATTTGGAGGGCACCGCTGATCCCCAATCCCAACTACAAAGGCAAGTGGTCACCGCGCAAAATCCCCAACCCACACTACTTCCGGGATGACAATCCCTACAAGATGACTCCCATAGTAAGTATCATTCAAACATAATTTCTATCAATATAAAATGTTTTTGACCTAGAAAAATAGAAGAATCAACAATGTCTTACAATATTTAATTATCTAAATGAGTCTTAAGTGAGTTTGTTTGTTAGGCTTCCACGCCTTAACCGATCATCATGAGCCCGTTGGATGAGTGGTTAGGTTGCTTGCCTTAACGCTCTGTTCTAGGGTTCCTGGGTTCGATTCCCGGCAGGGTCAACTTTGAAGAATTAACTTTTCAAATTTGGCTCTAGTAGTGGCAGGGCACACTGCGATTTCGCAGTCATTTGGGTAGCCCGTCTGGCGGCGTAACCACCTCCTTACAGAAGACCACCGTGAAATAACAGCACGTGTGCTGTTGTGTTTCGGTGAGTGAGTAAGGGATGCCAGAGCCCATTTCCCTATCCAGTCCAAATCCCTTATCCTTAATCCTACTGCAGTCGGCAGCGCACTTGCAACAGCTTTGGCGTTGCTTGTGTTATAGGCGACGGTAGCCACCTACCATTAAGTGGACCGTCAGCCTGTCTGCCGAACTTAACATAAAAAAAAATTGCTTATACCTTGTCTGGGTTACAAAAAAATTACATAAAAAGGCGAATTTCGCGTTACTTAATGCATACAGACATACATACATTATTTTTATAAATATTAATTTAACAATTTTTATTTTGGTGATTTTCAGCACGCCGTCGGTTTTGAATTGTGGTCGATGTCACCTCTCCTGTTGTTCGACAATTTGATTGTCACCGACGACTTGGCCATTGCGAACGAATGGGCTAGACAGACGTACGCACTGAAACGAGCGAGGATCAGCAAGGAATCGGTAAATATGACAATAATTGTGCCAATGAAAAATATATTTAAAACTATGTTTTCTTATGTTACAATTTGGTCTGGCCGGAGTCTCTGTTTTTAGGTGCCTAATTACTAAGATACATAAGGTAGAACGCCTATAAGAAAGCTTTTTGACTAAACTTAGTATGTGATAGTTTGTGTCCTTCTGCAAAATTGTCTGTTAAGACTTTATAGTTTTAAATCATGTATATATAGCCTTAACGCTATCTAGATATGGTTTTATCTTTATCTGGTGATGAAACTCGATGATCTTGATACTGTCCAGGTAACAATATTCAAATATAATATCACTTTCTAAGTAAATTATTTGAATACAGATTTTGTATTTTTTCTTTTTATCTTCTTATGGTGTCACTTTGACATCAAGACTATTTTAACAATGGAGGGTGTTGCGCGAAACAGGGCGCGAGTCAAGCACGTATACAGAGGGGGGGGATAGTTGGGATTTATCCCCCCCCCCAAATCTGACTGAAAAAAAAACGATAGATGTCATTCATTCAGAAAGTAAGAAAAAAAGACTGTGGTCGGCATGTGTGACACTAGATTTATAGAACGTCACGACTCTATAAATGTATTTTGTGAGTTACTCAAACCTATTGTCATTACATTGAGAGAACTATCCTGTACAAACAGAACTGTTGCCCAAACTGCGTCTACATTCATAGCTGCGACGGAAAAGAGTAGTTTCTTGATTTCTCTAAAAACCTGTGAAAGATTTTTCAGAAAAATTTAGAGTAAAGTACAGTGATTACAGCGATTTTTACACAGTTCACATGGTTATTTCAATGTTTGTCCCCCCCCGAACCAAAAGTCTGGATACGTGCCTGGCGCGAGTGCTCATACTAAACCCTTCCGTGCGTTCCGAACAAGTGCTTGTAAATCCACAATTTAAATGCTTCTAGTTTTGAACATAAAGCTAAGTTAGCCTTCAACTCTCTTTTTTTAATGTAATTCTGTTTTTTTAATGTGTGGTCCAATATTGATAATACTTAAAAAAATATTGTTCATGTTGTGACATATAGAGGTGGATCCATCAGAAATACTATAACTTGTTGTAAAGAAAGTTTCTTGAGCATTTTTACAAGAATGAGAACGACAAATTTATTTATTTATTTAATATACGTTAAATAAATAAATAATTAATATATAATAATATTAATATATATTAATATTTTTTAATATACGTTTTTAGAAAACGCTATGGGGCCGCTTATTGCGATCCATCAACTACAAGGCGAGCTATTGGACGATGTATGCTATTTATTGCGCGATACCGATCGCTATTTACATCGCGTATCTCGTCAAACGAGCCAGAGAGGTGCCTTGAACTTATTCAGTAGTAGGATTACACCTAGTAGAATTTCAAGCTAATTATTACGTACTCTATTGGCTAGAACACACGGTCGCATTTTCAATTAAATTTGACTAACACAAAGCACATGCATCGGCTTTTTGCCCGCCAGACAGAAATATACGCGTCTCTCTGTTACCTGCAAACATATTTATTGTATAGAATTCAATCTGTCTATGCTCGCAAACAAAGTATCTACTCTTTCTCCACCTTAATGTTTTTTGCTAGTAAGCTAGTAATTTGTGTTTTTTTTTTTAAATGTTATAAAGGTCAGCAGACAGGCTGACGGTCCACTTGATGGTAGGTGGCTACCGCCGCCTATAACACAAGCAATGTATATGATACGCCAAGTTAATGTGTAAAGCTCCAACGTAAACACTAAATTTTTGTTTAGGATTTTCTTTTTTTCATGTGAATTTAGAATTTAAATTACAATGGCATCTTGTGTATTTTGTAACTTGGTTTTAGGTTCGGAATAGTTGTATTGCTTTGCGGCAAGAAATCTTTTTAATCCTCTTTTTAATTTATAATTGGTAATGTTTTAATTTCAATCCCAAGCAGTCTTATCGGTTTTAAAAAACTAAAATGCAAAACTTTTATATAAAATTCATTAATTTGTTTATTTCTTAAATAGGACACAATAAAACGTCTCTGTGAAATTTTAGATCTGGACTCTGTAGTAGATTGAGGATTTGGCTACATGAAGAGTGGTTCCCACTGGGAAATTGACTTTTCACGCTCTTAAATACCTTCCACAAATCAACTCAGTCATGAGATTGATAGCATGATACTTAGATATCAATAAAAAAAAAAGTTTTAGTGTCTACGTCGGCATTTTGAGCACCTAAGTATATGTCAAACTTGTTTTTCATAAAACAGACTTCCTCGATCTAATACCACTTCTCTTGGTAGCCTGTTCTATGACGTAACCACTCTGTTATCGAGTAAGTGGCAGAATGAGTTCGAATTCCCCCTCCTCCATTCCCCCTCCTCCCCTCAAGATTTTTGGTTCCTATTTATCAGCTGGAATGTGGAGACCAGTTCAGGCACATTATCTTCTCAAGTCGGCAGTCAATTTCTTAAAATTGACAGACTAGGGAATTTAATTGATGGCAGTTTGCCTTTGCTTTTCATTAATTATTATTAGTTCTCAGCTATTTAGCTTATTTAGTCCTCTGGGCCTTTGTCAATCTTTTCATTCCTCGGAGAGATGGGGCATATGTTTATATGCTAATGTTTTCGGTCGGCAGAGCCTCTTTTGATTTCTAGCAGAGTGCACCATGGTTGGCTGTAAATAATCGTGGGGCGCGTGCAGGTGAGGTTGATATTAAGGTCGGATAAGATGTAATATTCATTCCGTTCTCCCCTTACTACCCAGGCACATTATAGTGATGTTTAAACTAAATTAAAAGGCATAGTGATGACGTAAAGAATTCAAACAAAGTTTCAGGGGTTCTTAACATTTTTTTTAAATAATACAATTATTAATAAACATATTTTCACTAGTATACGTACTTTAAGTAGAGCAACCATTCATAAAAAGGAACATAAATATTCATAAAAAAGTGACTCAAGTGTTGTCAAGAGCGCTTTCCTGTAACATGAAACAGATAGCATCCGCCGCTTCTGACTTTTTTACGTGCGAGAGAAGAGTACAGAGGTACATAATCGCTCGGTGGCTTTACTTTAGATTTGTATGTACATACAACCTTGTATCTATCAAATTTTTCAAGAGCTAAGTATTTAATTTTTGTATTCACTAAAGACGAGTGTTTCTGTGTGGAGTTTGTTTGCAAGTGTGCGGTAGTTGAGCTAGTTGTTTCCCACAGGAGTCGTTTGTGGATCGCGTGTTGAAAGGCGCCGGCGAGAATCCCTGGTTGTACGCGGTGGTCGTCGTCGCAGCCCTAATAGGCATCGGTGGCGTCGGCTATATGTGCTGCGGCCCCAGAACACCGGTGAGATAAGTATATTTATTTTTAGTTGCCTCCAATATTATTCTCTCGAAGTTGTTTTATTGAAATTTACTAGATTCTTAATCTGTATTTTTTTTCATTTTCCAACATGCGTTTTGCTTACGTGGATATGGTCAATTTGAAATGGTGACCACAATCGACTAGAAGTGTGACGTCACACACTTCTGCTTAAGCTTTTGCTTAAGAGTTTCAAAACGTGACAAGTGTAGAAAAAATTGAGATCACCACTGTAGCATTGCGACGTTTTATAATTGGATATACCACAAACACAAAATCTTAGTGAGAATGTTAAATTATTTATATTTTTACTAATATGAAAAACGAGTCCTTGTCTGTCCGTTACGTTTCCAAAAGTAAGTCCAAAATTGTATGACTGTGGAACGTCATAAACTACTTATAAGTTTTCACTTGGCGGAGCCTCCAGACAAAGCTAGTGGCACACAAACGCCAATGAAACAAGCATAACAGTAACGTTGAAGAGAGTTTACCTATATGTGTAGGATGTGGAGCCCGAGGTGATAAACATTAAGAAGACTGACGCGGTGACGGAGGACGATCCTCATCAGTCCGAGGGCTCCGATGGCGAAGGCGAGGGTCTAGCTCCAGAGAGGCCCACCAAAGCTCATCTCGAAGAGCCGGACCACGATGAAGCAGAGCCGGACACGTCGCAGGTACTGTTCGATGCTTTATCTATCGCAAACTATATTATAAAATCACAAAATATTTACGACCTACTCTCATACCTACCAAATATACAAAAAAAAAAATCATAAAAATCGGCCCAGCCATTTCGGAGGAGTTTTGTTACAAACACTGTGGCACGAGAATTTTATATATAAGATTAAATTAAAAATTAAAATTTGTGTATATTTTGTGATGTAATAGTAATTATAACTTTTATTTCTGTTCAGTCCACCACTCCCCTGGTGGACGCGGAGGGCGCTGGCGACGGCCAAAGGAAACGGAAGCCGCGCAAAGAGTGAGCGAGACAGACTCGCTTGTGTGTTCGTGTGTATGCGTGTATGAGGGTAGTTTATACATTCACATTTCATTCTCTATATCTAAACTGACGTTATAAAAATGCTTATTCTTAAATTGAACGTTATTTTATAGCATTCATTTTCAGTGACAGTTTTTATAAGATTGAATATACATACTTATATTTTTATTTATTTTTTTCAAAATTTTTTCAAAGCTTATATATTATAATATATATAATGTTTATTAATCCTCATTCGTTTGTCATTAATTTAACAGTATAGTATCTGACCTATATATAAAATAGAGCATTTCACGGTATCGGGCCTATTTCATCCGTTGCGCGTGTCACACCTTTTATTATAATCTTACATTTAATCGAACTATATTTAAATCTACCCTCTTTTTTGGTATTGTATTAAATATTTATTATAGTTTTCTCGATTTCATTTCGCAACCAAAATATTTAGGTTAATAGAGGAATTTGTTATAAATCTACTGTTTATTATAAAGATACGACTTTTGAGTGAACAGATGAATAAAAAACTGCCACAAAAGTTGCAATATTTTTAGCATAATATAATATATTAACAAAGCTTTTACAAATCTCAAAGTGCAATAGTAGCTTTCATATAAAAATATAATACAATCGACGAAACCTATTTATATAGAAGTTGCATATAAAGCAACAAGAGATAAGTTTTATAGGACTAACGTAAGTCCCCCTAGCCTAGATTAAAAACAGTAATAAAAAATAAAAACAATAAGTAGCACTAAGATACAAATTTACGTTTAACAAATAAGTGATTGTAAACCCTACCGCTAATCTTACTGAGTTCATTTTAAAACAGCATCCTGTGTTCGATCAAAGTGTAGTTATATCTTTTTATGTACGATAAAAGTATTAATAGACACGAAAATTATAAGTTTCTTACGCATTTTTTTTTTACTTTTTTTTTGAAATTGAGATCTTATCTGATGGGTCGGTTAGGTTTCGACGCATTAAATATTAGCTAAATAGCCTATAAATGCTATTAATGACGGAATGTAAAGCGAAATTCCTTGTAAAAGTAGATTGAAACATGTGTAGTGATGAAGTTATTTTAGTACCTAATATTTTTTTTATTTATGAATGAAAAATAGTTGCATATATATTTATATATATATCTTCCAGTAAATGTGAATAATTGAAATATGTTATTTAATAATTACCAAGATTGAAGATAAAAGTGATGAATTATTTACTTTTACCGATTATTATTAATAATGATTATTAACCTTACTTTTGGTAAACGCAATAAATTTTCAAACATAATTTACGCTAAACGTCTGTTTCGAGCATTAGAGGTATAAAGTTAACATATTAATGTTGATTTTATAATTATATAACTTTAATACTGTCGTTTCTATTTCATTTTAATAATACATAATAATTATTTTATTACATTATTTTCTTTTAGTTACCAAAAAACATTGTGGTATAATTTTAATTTTAAAATTGATAATAAATACCGACGAAAAAAGATCGTTTCTTATTTATTTTATTACTTTTACCGAAGACAGAATAACCAGTAAAAGTGATAAATTTCTCACTTTTCATCACATTTACCAAATCACGAGGTAAATGTTAATAACGACCGGTTATTGTTAATATTAACCACACCGTAACATATATACAACATAACTTAAGAATTTAAAGTTAATAAACTCAACTTAAAATTTTATACTTGTCTATTTCAACAACCACTTTAAAGTTGTAGAGCGACGAGATGTTGATATGTATTTATTTATATTTTATAAACTTTAATTAGTGTAGATGGATCGTCCTTTTCGCAGTTTTAAGTTTGGAAATTGAACATCTCCTTTTTGAATAAATATTACATTAATAAAAAATATTAATTAATAAAATATACACTCAATGTCAGGCAATGCGAGCACTCAACATGAACTGAGCATGCTTAGTCCGAGCGCAGGTTTTGCTCGAAGCTTACCGACGCGTCAGAGAGGATCTTAAATACAAAAGGGGAGGTATAAAGTTCATTTTAATGCATTTTTAGAGTTGCGTGTGTTTGCCGATTGTTTTTTTTTTTTTTCAAGAAAAAGGCGCCTTTTTTAAAAGTTGAACTTTTTACCTCTCTTTTGATTGTTTCATAATGCATTTTATGGATGATTGATGTGTTCTCTTAGTTTTGCATAATGCGTAGCTCACATGGTTAATATGCAATGAAATTTTAAGTTACTATCGAAATTTAAAAAAAAATCTTGTCTGTTTTATTAAGACTTAAGTTATTAAACGGCAGATTCGCCCTAAATGTACCTGTTGCTCAAGGTGGACATCGGAGCAGCTAGATTGCGCGCGTATTCAGTTTGTGATTATACACTACTTATATTTCGGACTAGCCGTGCCCGCGGTTTCGTACGCGTGGTATTCGTAACAAAGCTTGCTACAGTACACCGGTGAAAACCGCATTAAAATTATTTAAGCCGTTTCTGAGATTACTGTGCACAAGCGCATAGTCCAAGAATACTAAAAACTATGTTTTTCACCTCGGTAACATAAGGACATGTACATTTTTAAAATATTTATTTAACGTTCAGACACGGCTCATTTACGATTTTGTATTGCCTATTTATGATAAAAAATTAATTTATGATAAAAAAATTCCTCATTAAATATATGATAATTTTTTTTATCATGTATTTATGATTAAAAAACTCATACAAGATATATGTACATTAGAAGACAGTGTATTTGCCTTCTAATGAATTTTTTCATTATTATTTACACTTTAAAAATTTTAATAGTGACTTCAAATTCTTTGTGTGTAAACTATACAAATAATTATTATTTTATAGTTGCGTGTTTAAAGTGCAATTGTAATGATGTATAATTGTTTTTTATAAATATGGTTTAAAGTAAATTCAAGGTCTCAGAATGTGAATTGTTTTAAATCAGAGTCTTCAATGATTTAGACATTATAGTCTTTTTCACTTACCGTACGACCGTGGACTTTATTATTTGAAGTTTTTAGAGAATAGGCTTTAATAAAAATAAAATGTAATAAAAGAAATTTATTTGATATCTTATCGAATTTGAATTTAATTAACTATGTGAAAAAGACTAGAGTTGTTTTCGATTAATTATCTCTTTTCGTTTCATCGTAGTGTTGATAATTAGTAAGTTATAACGCAATCTATCTCTCACCTAATTGGTACCAGTGGCTCTAGTATGAGTTTACGATACTATAGTCGCTAGCGAGAACGTAAAACTTTTGTATGGAAAATCGTGGACTGTCAATGTCAAATTGTCAATTTTTTTTCCATATAAATATTTTACGCTCTCGCTAGCGAGTCTAGTATCGTAAACTCATGCTAGAGCCACAGAAAGAGACGGTGCCAATGATTACTACTGGACCCACGGAGCATATACAAAGAGGAGATGTTGTTATTGAATTTTTCTATAGAGCGGCGCCGTGACTACTGCGCGGGGCAAGGAGGAAGTTAGACCCCGCCCAATTATACTTTTTCCATCTAGCGGTAAAAAGAAAACTTTCGTCTATCGACCTTTCACTACGTTGTTTAGCTATGTATTGCTAGATAGCACTAGTATCGAATACAGGGACGTACTGAATTTCAAAGAATTGTTTATTTTTCAACTAATTATTTATTTACTCAAATTGTACAGCTCCTATAACTTAATATACAGAAAAAAAACGTAACTAATAGCCAATTAATCCATTCCCGTTTTAAGTCATCTCTGGATGGAAATCTAAAACATAATTATTTACTGATTAATAATTAAATTTATAAAAACAATTTTAATTACGGCCCTGTATATACAATTATTGACTACTTCACGATAGATGGCAGGCGAGCTAAGTAAGGTTTAAATCAATGATTAAAATATAATAAGACGACATTTTTCTCAACAAAGAAGTCTTTAGTAAAATTATAGCCAACTTAAATACGTATAATTTTGAAGATATAAATGTTATTTACGTAGCTAAAAGCCGTTTATGTTATACAATATTGCGCCATCTTTAGTCAAGTAGCATAACTATGGCAATGCAAAGATATTTTTCTAGAATTCGTCTCGATAAAGTATGAATAAAATTACTCACAAGTGAAATGTGATGCCATCCATGGCATCGGAACGTCTATCCGAATAGTTTTTACACGATAGCACACAACACTTCATATTTTTTTACTTATTTTTAATTATAAAGTTAATAGAAAATTGCAAATGAATTTTGACTACAACAAACAAGCGCCACCACTCCGTGCCGATGTCGACAGCAGACTGACCAAGACCACGCCCACAAAAAATGACGTCAGGACCTAGTTTGAAATCAGTGCACAGTTGTTTAGGCCATCTCCTCTTTGTATATGCTCCGTGACTGGACCTATGGTTTTGGATGTTCGACTAACCGATCGTTCTCGGCAACTGTATGGTAATAAAAGAAACGTTAGCTATAATGAAATGGGTGATGTGTTTAAAAAATAACTTCAATGAATTTCTGTAATCGTAATTGTATTGTTAATTACAAGTGATGGTCTTTAATTTACATAAACAATAAAATAGATAATTTATAAAATGTTTGTTTTATTAATAAATATGAAATTAGATTAATATTAATACATGAGTGGTTGTGCTTGCCTTACTTAGAGCTCTATCTCGGGAGTCCCGGGTTCGATTCCCGGCGAGGTCAACTCTGGAAATTAACTTTTCAAAGTTGGGTCTGGCAAGTAGTGTGTACCCTCACTGCGTTTTGCTGTCATTTGAGCAGCCCGTCTGGCAGGACTAAAATCACCTCCTTAACAGAAAACTACAGTGAAATAACAGCATATGTGCTGTTGTGTTTCGGTGAGTAAGGGATCCCTTCCTTATCCTTAATCCTACTGTGGTCTGCAACACACTGCTGTGTGTTGCTTGTGTTATAGGCGACGGTAGCCAACTACCATCAGGTGGACCGTCACCCTATCTGTCGACCTTAACATAAAAAATGTAAGTATGTGGAATTGTAGACAGATGGGTAGCAGAACTGAATTGTTAAAATTCTTTTGTAATATTAAAAATATTAATTTTATCTAAAAATACAATTAGGTAATATGAAAACCGAATCGACTCCTGAGATGTCTTTCAGGACGGAGCGGCACTTTTATGGTCTCTTAATTGTCAGTGTTTGAGTTCATTTGAACTCCTAACTTTGTATTTAAGTTTCTTTTAAGCTACATAGAGTCAACTTACAAAGTAGTCAGTCGAGGACTCTTAAACTTATTGAATTTAAACCCAAGAAAAGGGAGATGTTGGATCCAGTCATACTTGCGAAGAAATTCCACACGAGAAAATTTTTATGACAAAATGGCCCCAAGTAGGAAGCGCTTATGGTTACACAGAAAATAAGAGGCTTGCCTCCGACGCGACGCCGCCGCCGCGCCGCACTGTGGGACGGAAAGGTAATTCGCATCTCATAAATGTTTTTATCAAATTCGATGGTATTGACCATTTAGCGATTGGAATAGATTTAGGAAGACTTGAATTAATAATAATGACTATCAATATTTTTTTTTCTTCATTATTTCTATTTTTTTTTGGCTCTAAAGTAATTACTACAGATTACCTCGTATTAGCAGCATTATAGATATCCTTTTTGATGATTTTATGTATTTTACTGTTAAGAATGATTACAGAGTGTTATATATTTTTGAAAAGGTTGTCTTTTCGGGAATGCAAATTGATTATCAGAATACGAATAAATGTATATGCACAGACCGTCACATATTTTTAAAGAGAAGCCTTGCGTTTTTTGTAAAATTTAACTTCTAATAGAGCTTTATACCTTTCCGCTGTCCTCCGCTGCACAGACTGGTATTTGTTCCTAAAAGTTGGCCAAAATAGGTTTTTTAAATATTTTTTCTACACGCTCATAGCCATTGTTTCCAAAAACTGGTATAACCGCTCCAAACAATAGCAAAAAAAAAACACAAAGCGCTACGCTCTGTCCTGCGCGCGCTCGGGCTCAGTCGGAAGTTACCGTTCGCCTACAGTGTTCGTGTGATTGTTCGATGCGCTCAGATTTCATTATTTTCAAATATCTGCTATCTAGTGACAGAACGATACTGTGTTGGTTTTCGCTATGGATTGTGCACAACCAGGTATGTACTTTATTTGGCATTTAATTTTAACAACTAATCTTTAGCCTTTCTTCATTAATATCCTTGAGAAGTAAGTACCAAAAAACTACTAAAAAAAACATATTTTGGAAGATCAAAGAGAGTTATAACATATTTCTCATAATTTCTAAGCCAAAATTGCATTTGTTTGCTATAGAGTAGACCTTACAGGATGTAAATAAGCACGAAACAGCCACCCCAAAGTACCCCTCTATTTATGGTGATTTTTTTCCATAGGTACATTCGATAATCAATAAATGAAGTTTTACTTACATTTTGTGTTTTTTTGTTATAGGCTCTTCTGGAATGAGGGTTTTGACTCGAAATGATTTGTTCGATATAATGGAACGCTCAAATACTTCAACTTTTAATGGAAAGTTGCAATTTATGGAACGGGAACTTCTCAGTCAATATGCAGATAATGACCAAAATATTGCTGTTGTAAAGCAAAAACTGTCGATCGTCAGACATCAATTTAAACAAAAATGGTCAGCTGCTTGCAACACAAAGGCCAGATTCCTAAAAAACAATGCCGAGTGGCTTAATGGATGCATATCGCTACCCAAAACAGGTAGGTGGTTACCCTAATTCCATTACCTCTATTGTTTTGTTATGCTTTGAAGCATTTTGTTCAATAGGTAAAATGTAAAAAGTTTGAGTACAACTATTGTCTTTTGTTACAGGAGGAAGTACCGGTCGACCTCAAATGTCGTTCTTAGACTTAAGTGAAAGAAGTAAAAGACGAAAAACTAAAGAACTTAGATCATTTGACACAGATAAATTGACGTACGCAACACAGATGAAATTACGGGAGACAGGCAAAGTCGATGCTTCAAAAATCGTAAAAGATATAACAAAAAGTCCCAAAAGAGCAAGGAAATACGTGTCAGCGTTGAAAAAAAGTACCACTGAAGAACAATAGGAGAAATCAAACAAATTATCACATTTACGTGCATTGTTTATGTATACTGAAGCGGGATTAACACAGGCCCAATATGAAATAGTGCGTGACACTAATCCAAGCTTCTATCCGTGCTATTCGATACTACAAAAGTTAAAGAAAGAGTGCTATCCTGAAATCCACCGTGTAACTGAAACGTGTGCTGAAGTAAGGGTTCAACATCTCATGGACCATACGGCACAGCGACTGATTTTATATCTTTGTGCGGCAGCGGAACAATTGAGTGAATCAGAAAAGCAATCATTAGTATTAATTAGCAAATGGGGCTGCGATGGATCTCAACAGGTGCAGTACAAAATGAAATTTGAAAATGAAGCCGATTCTGACGCAAACATATTTCAAAGTTCCGTGGTACCGCTTCAGTTGGTTTATGGATCGGAAAGAAAAATACTGTGGCAAAACCCTAACCCATCTTCACCACGGTATTGTCGGCCGATAAGAATAAGATACATAAAAAAAACCACAGATGTGACAAATGAAGAAATTGACTATATTAAGTCCCAAATTACAGCGCTCACTAAAAGCGAAGTCAACAGCTTTTCTATCAAGCATAAAATGCTTTTCACTATGGTTGACGGCAAAGTATGCAATGCTGCTACGCATACTAAATCAACCATGAGGTGCTATTTATGCGGCGCCACGTCATCAGAGTTTAATGATTTAGAGAAGGAGAGGCCATGCAAAAAAGGGAACATGGAATTTGGCTTATCTTTATTGCATGCTCGGATAAGATTTTTTGAGAGCATTTTACATGTAGCCTACAGATTGCCCGTAAAAAAATGGAATGTTCGCCTTACTGCCGAGGAAAAGCAAGTGACAGAAAATAAAAAAAAAGATATCCAAGATAAGTTCCGGGAGCAACTTGGTCTGTTGGTGGATATACCAAAAGCCAACTTTGGCAATACCAATGATGGAAATACTAGCAGACGCTTTTTTGAGAACTTCGAAATATCGGCGGCAATTACTGGGATAGACCTAAATTTGATATATAGATTGAAAGTGATTTTGGACACATTGTGCTGTGGCTTCAAAATTAACGTGGAACTCTTTGAAAAGTATTGCCAGGAAACGGCTAAGTTATATGTTTCCTTGTATAACTTTTACCCAATGTCTCCGACATTACATAAAGTATTGCGTCATGGGGCTGCAGTAGTAAGAGAAGCCATTCTTCCCATTGGACAACTGTCCGAAGAAGCAGCAGAAGCCCGCAACAAGCATATTAGAATGTTCCGGCTCAATTACGCGCGAAAGTTTTCCCGGGTAGCCTGCAATGCAGATGTTTTAAACAGGCTCCTCTTAACCTCTGACCCTGTCCTGACGGGCATGAGGAAGAGGAACAATAAACAAAAGCTCCCACTTTCGGCTGATGTTCTAAATTTGTTATTAGAAAGTGACATTTTAAATGTTAATTTTGAAGATGACGAAAATGACGAATAAATGCTTAGTATATATTGCGCATGCCTTTTTTTGCCTTTTCCAAGCATAAACTGAAATAAAACATTGTTAGGCAGCCATTAGGGGTACCAAATACTTTTGGCCAACTTTTAGGACCAAATACCAGTCTGTGCGCTGCTGATTTATCGGCCTTAATTGATTGATCACATTACACTGAAGTAGAAAAAAGTAAAATTGGCCTCTGCATTTCTATGCTTTTTAGTGGCTAACGTGACTTAAGTCAAAACGTCAAAGAAACTGAAAACACTATTTAGCGCACTTTTTCTCAAGTTCTATTAAAAACAAATAATTTAGCATTACTCAATATTTACCACACGTGTATACTCAAAAGAAAAATCTCAATAATTGGCAAAAAATAAAATATATGGTCGAAGATAAGGCAAAGATAAAAAATAAATGATCAAACTTTTCTCACGGTATTTTTTTTTATTTTTTCAAGTTAATATGCATTGGTTTTGTGGTTGATAACTAATAATTACATAATCATGTCATAAAATGTGGTTTTTGCACACCAAACTTAATGGTTTTAATTTCTCACATTTGTATTGCACTCAGACCTCATCCTAAAATAGGTACCTACTATAAAATGCGTGGTATTTTCATTAATGTAATCAGAATCTTACCAAGCTTTTAATAATATATCATTACTTTCGTTAAGGGGTTTGGTGGTAATTTTGTTCATCATCCTAACGGTGACAGAAATTCAATAAAATGAGTGAGTTTACAATTTCTAAACGTGATTTGTGCAACTATTTAATTAATAATGGAAAAAATGGAAGATCTTCGAAAGTTTCTACACGACAACTTTAACTTGACTGATACAAGATTCGAAATCGTGGTATTATCTATCGATAAAAATTTTATTCCAAAATTTAATGATCAAAGCAGGGACGGGCTGTGTTGAGCTGATTAAGCTGGGCTAAAGCAGGACGATCTAAAGATCGATTCGAAAAAAACAATAAACAGCGGCCGGACAGTGAATTTGTTGTAAGGTTTTATGAAAATGAACCAGTTAAAGTTATTATTAGTATATAATAATAACTTGGTTTTGTGCATAATTTTTTTGTCTTCTTTACTTTTAAATTTTTAAAAAAAATTTTTTAGTATACTTGTAAGTACGTACTTTTATTTAAAAATATATATTTTAATATTCAATTTTTGGTTAATATTAAAATAATCTATGATTTACTTTATAATTTTTAATATTTTTAAATTTAAGATGTTTTTACATATTAAAAATACTTAAATATATGCAATGAAAAATTTTTGTTTAAATGATAGTAAATATATTCAAGAATATGTGTAAAAAAAATCATAACATTATCTAACTAAACGCAAAAGTTATAGAATTATGAGACGCGAATGAACTTGCCGTCCTACAGTGCGCCGCCTGGTATCCGTTGGGCGGAGTCTCTTATAATCTTTACTCTGTATCCTAACAACAGATTTCATCAAAACATACTGCACATAGTTTAACCCAGTTTAACCGTATAAAAACAACTGGCGTAGTTAATACTATTGGCATGGAAAATAGCTTTACATAGAGTCTACTTGATGGTAAGTCGTAACAGCTCTCCAAGCTTGACGAGACTGGCTGCACAGGTTATGACCATGAATGAAATAAACCGGCTGCTAAATTTGATTGCTCATTCATTTGATGATTGGATCGTCAAACAAATTTTTAAGCAAGTGTAAGTAAGTAGAATTTAATTACCGTACTATCTCTACGAGGGGCACACCGAAATGATCGGGAATAAGAAAAACCACATGCACGGTATAGCTAAATTGTATTTTATTGCTTTTCGAAGTATTCTCCGTTCAACTTATTTTGGCTGTTTCAATATATTATCCAGAAGGTCTGGATATACACCAAAAATGGCGACGAGCATAAAATACAATTTCCAATTAAAACAGTACGAAAATGGAGAAGATATCAGTTGCTTTCTCGAACGGCTCGAACAATACTTTGAGGCAATCCTACTGTAGTCGGCAGCGCACTTGCAGCAGCTGTGGCGTTGCTTGTGTTATAGGCGACGGTAGCCACCTACCATCAAGTGGACCGTCAGCCTGTCTGTCGACATAACATATAAAAAAAAAAAAAAAAAAAAAAAAAAAAAAAAAAAAAAAAAAAAAAAAAAAAAAGCAAATGGCGTTCCGGACGAAGCGAAAGTCTCCACATTATTAATTAGCCTAGATGAAAAGGTGTACAAGACATTAAAAAACATTTTTCACCCACATTCACCTACAACCAAAACATATAAGGAAGTAAGGAAGGAGCTGGAAACAGCATTGAAGTTGCGTTTTCAACCACGTGTCTCCCATTTTAGAAAAAGGATATCATTCGAAAAAATGAAGCAAGGGGAAGGCGAAACAGTCTCAGCGTGGTACGCAAGAATCCGAGAGACGGCAGCGATGTGTGAATTTGGCACACACATGGAGGCAATAGTGCAAAACAAATTTGTAACAGGGTTACAAAGCGGAGTTATTCAAGAAAGGCTATGCGAGGAGCCGGTCTCTACATCTGCAGAGCAGCTGTTAGATATAGCCCTAAACAAGGAGTCAGCGATTCGTGATAATAATTATAATCAACCAGTGATCGATAAAGTTTTTAAGAAAAACTTTAAGTCAGTTCCGGAAGGTAAAGTCCCATTGTGTATACATTGTGGTAAAAGTAACCACATATTCGCTATAAATGTAAATATAAAACGTATAAATGTAAAAAGTGCAATAAGGTTGGTCATTTGGCAATAATATGTAAAAGTAAAAGTTCAACCCAACCAGCACATAATGTAAATATAAATACGTCAGAGTCTATCGACATTTTTAACAATGATGTTGCACACAATGTTAACTATATTTCACCTTTCATTATCAAGTGTTCAGCATTTAATAAACCCTTTAACATGGAATTGGACACCGGAGCAGCTGTCTCATGCATACCCAAGTCAGTATATAACAATTTATTTTCAAATTTCATTAAATTACAGCCAACCGAGGTTGAATTAAAAACCTATAGTGGTGAAATTATTTAGCCATCAGGCAAGATTAACATTCCATTAAAAATAAAGGATATTACAATTAATTGTTCAATTATAGTTGTAAACACAGGTTTAAAAAGTTTATTAGGCAGAGACTTAATTAAAAAGTTTAACATTAAAGTTGAAGACCGTTTGTCAGTAAATTCATTAGAGAAAAATACATTAGATAAGTTGTTACATGATTATTCAGAGATTTTTAAAGCTGAGCTAGGAGTAATAAAAGGAGAAGAGGTAAAGTTAGAACTAATTAGTGAAAATGTAAAGCCTATTTTCCATATAAACCCCGCCCTATACCTTATGCTTTCAAGGAGAAAGTAGATTTAGAGTTGGGAAAATTAGAAAAAGAGTGAGTAATCAGTAAAGTTGAAAATTCCAAATGGGGTACACCGCTAGTCCCCGTAATTAAAGAAAATGGAAAATTAAGATTATGTGCTAATTATAAAATTACAGTTAATAAATATTTAAAAGACGTCAATCATCCTCTTCCCAGGATCGAAGAAATTTATACAGCTTTACAAGGTGGTGAAAAATATACTAAGTTGGATCTTAGAAATGCCTTTAATCATTTATTATTGGATTCAGATACAAGTGAATTATTAGCATGGTCAACACCTAAAGGTATTTATAGAGTAAATAGATTGCCATATGGTACAAAGCCGGCATCGGCTATATTTCAAGCAAAATTAGAGAAGGTCCTGTTAGGAGCATATGGTGTTGTTAATTTCATAGATGATGTATTGGTAACTGGGGCAAATGATACTGAACACTTATTAAATTTGCAAGAGGTATTTAAAAGGTTCAGACAAGTAGGCATCAGGTTAAATAAAGAGAAATGCTCCTTTTTTCAAGATGAGATTAAATATTTAGGTTACATTATTTCCAAACAGGGATTGAAAAAGGATTCATCCAAGTTAATTGCCATTATTAAAGCTCCAACACCTACAAATGTCAGCGAAGTAAGATCATGGTTAGGTATGATCAATTATTATTCTAAATTTATAAATCAAATGGCAATTAAGTTAAAACCCATTTACAATATGCTAAAAAAAATTCAAAATTTTTATGGACAAGAGAATGCCAAAGTAGTTTTGATGATCAATTAAAAAAGGATATCATATCAGATAATATTCTAATGCATTTTGATAGAAAATTACCTATTAGATTAGCTTGTGATGCAAGTCAAAATGGTATTGGTGCAGTTTTAAGTCATATCATGCCAGATGGTACAGATAGGCCAATCATTTTTATATATAGAGTATATACCAAAGCTGAAAAAGGCTACTCAGTGATTCACAAAGAAGCGTTAGCCATTTACTGGGTAGTACAAAAATGTTATCAATATTTGGTAGGAACAAAATTTGAATTATTATCTGATCATAAACCCCTGCAAGCTCTATTTGGGGAGCATAAAAGTTTGTCTCAAATGGCAGCAGGTAGACTTCAACGTTGGTCATTATATTTAGCAGATTTTGACTACACATTTAAGTATATAAAGGGTTCAGAAAATACAAATGCTGATTGCATGTCTAGGATGCCATTAAATTGTCAAACTTATCCAGTTCAAAATATAGAAATAGAATATGACTATGTAAATGTAGAGGAACAGAATCTCATAGATTTAAAACTTGTTAGATATGAAACGAGAAAAGATCCTTTATTAAGTTCGGTATTTAACATGATAAGATATGGATTTCCTCAAAACCTAAAAAAGGAATCTTTAAGAGCAATTTTTCAAAAAAAGGATGAATTATATATTGACCAAGGTGTCGTTATGTGGGGTTATCGTGTTGTGATACCATATAAGTTGCAAAAAAATTTATTAAAAGAATTGCACAGTAACATGAAGGTGTTTGTAAGATGAAAACAAATGCGTTTTCAGAAAACAAAAACAAATGAAGGTGTTTGTAAGATGAAAACAAACTTATGCGATGACCCAAGCCGAAAAAAAATCTTAACTAAACGCGGAATTAAATACCCAGAACGAGTTATGAACCATTCGAAAGCTTCAGTATCTATCATGATCTCTGCGACAGCTGCTGGAGACATACTGCCGCCCTATGTAGTTTACAAGGCTCATAATCTTTACGACACCTGGACTCAAAACGGACCTCCTGGTACACGGTACAACCGTTCTCAAAGTGGGTGGTTTGACGGCAACATATTTGAAGATTGGATTAAAACTATTATTTTGCCGTATTGCAGAAGACACGAAGGAAAAAAATGTTTAATCGGGGATAACCTGTCCTCGCATCTATCCATCGACGTTATACAAATGTGCCAAGAGGAGAATATATGTTTCGTTTTTTTACCATCTAACAGCACTCACTTAACGCAGCCCTTGGATGTGGCTTATTTTCGACCAATGAAAATCGCATGGCGGAATATTCTTCTAGAATGGAAGAAAAAAGATGGCAAAAAAGAAACTTGTGTTCCAAAGGGATGTTTCCCAAAACTTTTAAAAATGCTTATGGAAGAATTGTATAAAAATTCAAAAAATAATATACTAGCTGGTTTCAGAAAAACAGGAATCCTCTTGATCAAAACCAGGTGTTAAATAGATTGCCTGCTGAAGATTGTGAAGAAGAAGTGGATAAATCAATTTTGGACTTGCTCAAAGAGCTACGGTATGGAAGAACTAACGTCAAGCAATCCACAAGGAAAAGGAAATTAAATGTAGTTTCTGGGAGAAGTGTTGGGTGTGGAAATGAAGATGAAAATTTCAGGATTTCTTATGAAACTGAAGATTATATTGAAACTGAAGAAGAGGCTATAAATAATAAAATTAAAAAACGGAAAGAAGCTAATAAAAGTACTGAGATCTCTAACAAGGAAAAGGGAAAAGGAAAGGAAATAAAAAATGAAAAGGATCAAAGTGAAAAAAGCAATGAAAATATCACATTAGACTGTGCGAAATTTGATATAGAATCAATGCCATTTGTTTATGATAAAGAATTTATAATAGAAAATTAATATGAATTGCCAATTTGTGAAGAGGATGATAAGGACAAATTTGGAGATTTGAATAAAAATACACAAGTCTTATCAGATATTAGGAAAATTGAAAAAGAAGAAAAACACGCAAATAAAATTAAGATTATTTCAACTGAAAATTTTCCTAAAAATAATACTTCCGAGAAAATATACTTGAATAAATGTAAGAACATATCAAAAAACTCTGATATTTCAAAAACAAAAAAACTTGTTATTAATGAAGAACCGAAGCCTAGTACAAGTGGTATAAAATGTATTCCCTCAAGAAAACCGTCTTATTGCAGAAATGCGAACGATTTCTTCAAAAGTTTAATGGATGAGGACCTACAACCACCTAAAATGAAAAATAAATACTTTGATTTGGATGATTATTGACATCAATCAGAAAAGAAAATGTATATTAATTTAATACTGTGGTGTGTAAGTTTTTAAAGTTCCTGATTACAAAAAGACTTCGGTTTCTATATTGTAGTAGGTACCTTCATATATTTTAGTAGTAAATAATTCATACTTTCTTTGTAAGTGACCCTATGTATTTTCCCTTTTAAACAACTCACACACTGCTTTTTATCATCTATATACTTAATATTGTTATTAAGAAGAACTGACCTGACATATTTATTATTTTGATGACATAACCTCTCATGCCATTCACTTAGACTAACAGATGCACACATATCCATTTTTTTAGTAAAATTCAACATATAAAACTTGTCAACTCGCACTCCCTTAATGTATACACTATTATTTTTCTTTATTATACATTTATCTTTAGTTAAATCCACAGTATACCCTTTGCTAGTAACCTTTGACATACAAAACATCACCAAGTGTATTATTTACAAATTGCACTTCCCCAACCTCCAAGACAGGTAAACGACGGCCATCCCCAACTAGAACAAATCTGTTTGATACATTATTAAATGTAGTAAATAATCTCCGCTCTGATGTCATGTGTTCACTAGCCCCACTATCTATTACCCATGTAATTTTATTGGTTACATTATTTTCTACTAAATCGACAGACATTGCACTTACAGAGCTCATAGTAAAAGCATTACTATTTTTATTTTGAACACTTTTAAAACATTGAGATTTTAGATGACCAACTTGGTGACACAAGAAACATTTCCTAATGTCTTTGACACTTTTACAGTCTTGAATAAGATGTCCAACCTGACCACACTTGAAACACTTTCTCACACTTACTACACTGTTATATTTTCTTTCTTTACGCAAGGCCAATGCCACATTATCACACTCTTTGGACTTCAATCTTTCTTCTTCCATCAGAAGCCTGGCGACTAAATCTTCATACCTTTGCTTTGCTTCATCCACTGACTCCCATGCTGATACAAAGTGTCTGTATTTCTCCAGCAGGGACATTAAAACCTTTGTTATTATTAATTTCTCTGATATATCCTCCCCTGCTTGTTGCAACCGACTTTTCATTTCTTCTACCTTTGCCAGAAATAGTGACATACTCATGTCTTCATCATATTGTAAACTGAAAAAGCGTTGATGAAGCAAATGTATACTGGCGCTTGATTTTTGCTCATATACTTACACTAAGCAACTTATTCCACATCTGCATAGAGGTGTCACAGGTTAACACATGTACCATTGCACTTTCACCAAGTCTTGTTACAATTAAGCTTTGTGCCCTTACATCTCTCTTCGTCCACTCTGTTTCATTATCCTTTGTCTTAGTTTCCGTGCCATTGACAATCGCGTAGACATCTTGCGACTTCAATAATACGGTGACTTGAAACTTCCAAGTACTCCAATTGCGTGGCCCCTCTAGTTTGATGACACCCACCGAAGTTGTCCCCAGTTGATCCATTTCCCCGAAACAACTATGTCTTCTCCTCTCGCCGTAAATATAATTTTATAACCCAACTTGAGTTTTCGGCCGGCAACGTGACGTAGGTAACCTCGTTATACCAAATACCAACAGAGTTATGGGAATCGTCTGGGCCCATAACCTGTGGCGATTGAAGTAATAAAACCCTGGTATAACGAGTATATTCACTTTAATGAAGACTGAAGAATATTATTATGTTATGATGATGACAACAACGTTTAAAAAAAACTATACTCCTAACTCCGGCCATTATAAGAGAGCTGTTCTGACAGGTGTCAATTCCATACATTTTCTGTATCGTTTATTCGGAAATGAACTTTATGCAATGGACATAAAGAAATGTCAATCAAAACCGCATTCATAGAAAGACCGTACTATAGAACGCAATACACTTTTACACATTGACAGAGCCAAAGGACAGACAGAGCACACCCAAAAGACAACTCAACGTGAGAAGAACGTGGCGGCACAGACTACATTTATATATTTTATTGTCTATCACTACACAAACCGTGATATACCACTCGGCGGTAACCATTCTGCGTTCTTGTAAAGGAATTGTAGCAACATGCCCCTTTTTCGAGACAAACGTAGCGACCATTTTCTTTGACACGCTGCGGGAGCGAACCACTTTCGTTGGCTCGACCTCGTCTTCGAAGACCCAAACTGCTGACTGATGTTTTCTTTCAGGTTCGTATGAATAAATCCATGATTCGTCACCTGAGACGATATTATAAACGGCATTTGACTTCCCTCCGTTGAAGCGTTGCAGAGTATTCCGGCACCAATCTACACGAGCCGCCTTTTGCTCTTCGGACAAATTGTGGGGAACCCAGCGGAAAACTAGCTTTCTTACACACAGCTCATTATGTAATATCGACTGAATTGCAGTCATTCCGATACTGATAACAGCCCGAATCTGCTCGTATGTCACATGACGGTCATCTAATATAATAGTTCGCACAGCTGCGCAGGGGCGGATCCAGGATTTCATTTTGGGGGGGGGCCATTCTGACAAAGTTCGGAGTTAGGTATGAGTTGTGGGTTTCCGGGATGATGGCCCAGGTCTGTTGGAAATTCTTCCAAACGTTTCGTCAACAACTGCGGTTGACATCCTCAGTGGTGTAGTCCAAGTTAGAAGAAAAAGTACATCACATCACTGCACTTCACTTCTGCACTTTTCGACTTCTCGAGCGAGACTGATTTGTCGACTGGAATGTGTCTATATTTAAACTTAAATTTATATCCCCACCCCGTGGTTGAATTGGTGGGGTGTGGTCACTAGGAGAGGGGTTATGGTTGGTTAAGAGGTTGGGCCATCATCCCGGAAACCCACAACTCATATGGATACCGGCCGAGAAAACCTACATTCTACTATTCGGAGTTAGGGTTAATATCACAAGTAATTTTTTTGTGTATTTTTTTTACTAGTTGAGATGCATTATGGTTGTATTGCAAATACTTTTAACCCGCGTAATCGCGTATTTGAACTGTCTCAAATGTCTGACATGAATTATGAAACTTTCGATAACTTTGATTGATATGGATTATATTATTCTATATTCAGTTCATATATGAATTGAATTGTACTTGAATTGAATTGAAAAGTTAAGTCAAAAATATGGAATTCCTGGGTCTTTTGGGGGGGGCCATGGCCCCCATGGCCCCCCCCCTGTATCCGCCAATGCAGCTGCGATGTTTTCAGGCGTGACCGCTGTTCTTGGTCGACCTGCAGAAGAAACAGTGCTGGGCGACACACGACCGCGTCGGAACTCGGCATACCAGCGGTATATTGTCGTTTGACTCGGTGCTTCAACATCATAAATCGAAACAAGTTCGTTGAGACATTTATCTTGAGATAAGCCGCGATGAAAATTGTGATAAATTATGGCACGGAAATGTTCACGCGTGAGCTCCATTTCTGTTGACGACGTGTCAACTTTAAACCAACATAGTTTTTGTTTTTAATAAAAAAAATAATTGTTTGAATGTCATTAAGATTCTAAGATTCATTAAGATTCCAGTATTCAAATTCTAAAAAAGTTTTTATTGTAACTCAATCCGAAATATTCTATTCCCGATCATTTCAGCGTGCCCCTTGTATTTTCGTTTAATGTTTATATTTGTTTTGTGTATGGAACAAGTCTCTTAGTATTAATTTATATATTAAAAAGAAAATGTATAACGACTGTTTGTTTCCTAAATGAAGAGAAAAAAACTCAATTAAATAGCAACTATCATCACAGCCGTAGGACGTCCACTGCTAAGACATAAACCTCCCCCATGATCTTTTAATAGGACCGGTCAAAAGCAGTCTGGATCCAGCGTCGACCCGCGGCCGTATCGCGTCACTGTTCATCTCGAATTTGTATAGGAATTCACCTCGGATGAGCTGATTTTCGATTGGTTTGGCAATAGCAATTAGCATTCGTCGTCTCACAGCATGTATTTAAAATATTGATAATATTTAAACCTTAACTAGATACTGAAGAAGTTATAACTTAGCAAATAGTTAAAATAAGAAGTACATTCACAAAAAAATAGGCAGTCGTCACAAATAATAATAAGTATAAAGTAACGATGCGAATATTAGAAGATAAAATGTTTAAAGTGAGCAAGTAAATTTTCTCCATTACCTATACTAATAAGTGCACTTGCGACGTATAGTAGGAACAAGAGAGGTCGGTCTGAAATGAATTAAATTAAAGGCTGATGTCCACTTGATGGTAAGTGGCTACTGTCTCCTATAAAACAAGCAACCTCACAAGTGCTGCAAGTACGCTGCAGAGCTCAGTTAAGGATAAGGGATAGGGAAATGGGTTCTGGTATCCCTACTCACCGAAACACAACACACAGTCATGCTAATAATATGTTTCTTCAAAATTCTTTAAAAAAGCAATTAATGAATTAGATAACTAGATTTGAAATATTTAAATAAAGTTTATTTATAATGCAAAATTTTAATAAATCTGAAACTTCAAATAAGAACACTAGCGCCATCTTTGGTAGGTGTTAAATAAATTATTGTCTAAATAAATTATTATTGTCCCCGCGCACGTGTAATCGTGCGAACGTAGCCGTTATGTTGATACAGTTATGTTTATTTGCTATTGTTTCGACCTGCAAAGCGAAACCTAACATTATATTTATTATTGCTGACGACCTGGTAAGTTTGTTTATCATATAATATTGCTTAACATTATTGTAATACTTATAAGTCTCACATAACACAAATTCTTCCTTCTACTTTTAAATCACTAGTAGTCAAAAAATAAATCAATATATTTATTGAATACTTTAGTGCTGCTTAAATTGATTTAGTAATGGTATGCATTAATAAATCAATTAGTAATACTTCGTAATGTATGCAAAATAATAAGTGTTAACTTAACGTGGGTTTTATTTACCTAATAATTATTACAAATATTTGTAAACTAAGATGAACCAAATAATAAATTGTCATAAATGCGAAAGATTGTGAACATGTAGTAAGTGTAGATGTTTGTTACATTTTCATACAAAAGCTCGATACTGAATTGATTTTAATGATTTTTTACAGAAATATAGTTTTAACATTATAGTACCTAAGTAGATATAACATATAAGTAAGTAACAATTTAGTAATATTTGCAGAAGTCGGAGGCGAAATCTAGTTAACTAAGTAAGTATAAATAGGATTGCTATTCACTAGTGTGAAGTAAGTATTCACTATTCATAAGTGTCTTGATTAAAAGTGGAACTTTGTAAAAATATTCCGGACATTTTCAAAACAAATTAATCTTTGAATAAAATAAAATTAATGCCCAAGATTATAAATTAGTCCTGGGCAGTACACACAAGTACTGCGATGTTGTTTAGTTAAAGTTGACGTTGTTGTTTTAAGTTGACATTATTGTACGACACATTATTCGAAAAAAATATTAAATTTTCTGAGTTAGGTACTTCAAAAAAAACAGCACAATTTGTACTAATACAAAAATAAGCCTGATTCCAAAGGAATTTAGATCCATCAGGAGGCAAAATTCGGCCAGCATTTTCTCGGCCGAAGCGAATTAACTGAACTATTGAACATCTGCGATAAAACTATTGCCGTTTGGAAGACTTATGCCATAAAATAAAACTCACTTATAAATGAATACAAATTTCAACTGCTTATGTTAATATGCAAATTAAATACCTACTTAGCAACAAATTGACATATTGTTACCCCACTTTATATTCAAGACAGAAAAAATTCTGTTTTCCGGTTCGAGCAATCATTAAAACAAAATTCGAGTTGCTCAATCAGAATGAAAGTCATTAATAGGTTATCAACCTTTAATAACATAGGCAGAATATTATCTTTTGTGGCTAATTTTGTACCTATGCGAGTCCACAGCTCTTGACTCATAGATAACAATTATTCAGATTGCCTAGGTACTAGGCCGCTTTCGCTGTAAGTCCTGTCTGTGCGAGGTATAAACAATCAAATGACAATTTAAGCCGGTGATTTTAAACTCGCTTGAACTCAGGGGCAGGAAGAGTCTATTCAATAGTAATTCGTAGCGAATTGATTATGAATGATTTGAATGATATTATACATTTTTTTAACATAATGTTAAGTAAATAGTGACAGGGACACAGGCGCGGATACAGAAATTTTTTAAGGGGGGGGCGCTAAAAGATATCTTGAGTTAATATATGGATGTACCTAACTACTAACAAATCATGCAAAGCTTCAGAAAACTTTATTGAAACCGTTTTGAAGACAATAATTACAATCAACCAAATAAAAAATACACATAAAATTACAATACAAAGTAACAATTTGCTCTCATTTCTTTATACGACAAATTCCATGCATCTATTCTTCCTGGCAAATTGGTTAATTACATCGTCGAGAGGACAATCGATATCAAGGTGAGTGTTCAACAGAGCTAAACCATTAAGTCGATCCTCTTTCATTGTCGACCTCAGCCATGTCTTTGTACGCCGTAATGCATATTGAAAAACTTCTCTCTACTGAAGCAATAGATATAAGTAGGTAGACAAGCAAATATTTTGCAAATACTTGCTTCCTATGCAAGTACAATTATTCGACTGACGCGGGAGGCGCAGGCGGCGAGGAACGCTCTCCGCTTGCCGTGAACCACGCTTGGCGCTGGACCGCCTGCGTCAAGGGGGGGCGCGCGCCCCCTGCGCCCCCCATATGTATCCGCGCCTGCAGGGACACACACAATGCGTTCCGTAGACTCGTGGAGAGCCCGTCTGGCGGCAGTAACCACCGCCTAATAGAAAATTAAGATTAAATAACAGCACGTGTGCTGTTGTAATACAACGAGTAAGGTGTTTTTTCTAAATATTCCATAATTATTACTTATCTATTTATCTTATAACGGTTGGCAGCATGTGTTTATATACAGGCGATGGTAACCATCTGTAACCCGCGACACGAATGCCCAGCGAGCGGTGATCGTTATTAGGCAAAAATTTATAACATAATATAATAAAATTGTAAACGAGCCACATCTGTTCATTAAAGAGTTTTTCAAAAAACAAATTGTACATATGTCAATAATATGTACAAGTTTTTAGTTGTGTATGTATACAATTATTTCATTCAACTGTACTCTCTGTTATATGACAAAGTCAGTCTGTGTGGTGAGAAGTAAAAATAAAAAACGCATGCAATGTAAAATATAGTTTATTGAAAAACAGTTAATTAATAATAAAAGTTTATATAAAATATGTAATCATTCTTCCTCTATGTCCGTATTCCGTCATCACACGTTGTACTTATGTTACAGAGGACAAAAAAGATTTTTAGATTTTTGTCTGTTTGTGCGTTTGTTTGTGCACACTAATCTCTGAAACGGCTTCACCTATTTGAACACGGTTTTCACGTAGCAATTTGTGTTTGTTACGCGCTATACCAAATACCACGCGTACGAAGTTGCGGGCTCAGCTAGTCGAAAATAAAGGTTACTTATCGCGGACGTATAAGCCGGATTACCCACTATTTCCCTATGTAACTTTGTTTATAAATTAAATAAATAGTACGAAAAAAGTCTGTTCTGTCTGTCTATCTATTTATTTAGGTATTAAATTGTATGTTTATCGCCATCTATATTTTGTAAAGTTTATGATAATTTGTGCAGGACTTAAAGAAACTTTTGTGTATTTTGCAGGGTTGGAATGATGTAGGATTTCACGGGTCAAACCAAATCCCGACACCTAATATAGACGCCCTGGCATACTCTGGACTGATACTGCAAAACTACTACGTTACACCGATATGTACACCGTCGAGATCGGCCCTGATGACAGGAAAATATCCCATACATACTGGTAAGAAATCTTTCTTCACTTTCATATTTTTATATTTATGATTTTGTTTAAAAAAATATTTAAATTAACCTAATAAGCTTTGAAATAAATTTCATGTTTACATTCGATAATTTATAATAAAAACTAAAATTACCTAATCTAAAAATAAATTAATACTAAATTGATTAAAACTAATAATATAAAAATGGACTCTGCGGCATTGTACCAAGTACGCTGGCAGCATTTCCTCGTTGAATGGCCAAACTAATACGTTGGCCGAGGAAAGTGCCAGCTCTTCGGTCTCCCGTCGCATCAATAAGCCTCTTCGAGATGTCTTTGAAGAGGCTCATTGCTGCAGGGCCCCACGGACCGAGTGTCTCGACTCCGAATGGTACAAAACCATATTCGGCGCCGAGGCCACTATATTTACAAAAAGCTTTGAAAGCAGTGACAACTTTACCTTCCTATGCGTTATTTTATTTCACCTGAAGAGCCCATTTCCCTATTCCTTCTTAGGAAGGATTAGTCCTTCTCTCGTTGACTAACCTTCCTAACCTTCAAGAACTACTCTTCAGTTACTATAAATTATGTGTTGAGCTACTAACTAACACGACCAACAAATGATTTATATGTATAAGTCTGACTCCAACATTTACTCAATTTTTTAAGCTTAATCATTTTCTGAATAATTAAACTATCTAGAAAGATCGACAGAACGCCAAAATTTAGATTACATATTGGATATAAATACTATGTTTGTTGTTCCTAACTATCTACTATTAAAAATTGTATTAAGTCAAGTATTTATATTAAAAATATTAAAGACTAGCTGAGCCCGCAACTTCGTACGCGTGGTATTCGATATAGCCCGTAATTTTTTCGTTTGCAAACCGATTGAAATTAAACAAAGACTAAATGTTACGGGAAGCTTGCTACAATACATCAGTGAAAATCGCATTCAAATCGGTTAAGCCGTTTCTGAGATTAGCGTGAACAAACGCACAGACAGACAAAAATTCCAAAAACACTTTTTTTTTGACCTCGGCAACATAAGTACAACGTGTATCAATTAGTTTTTTGAAATAAATATTTAATGTACAGACATGGCTCGTTTACGATTTTTATTAATTTTTATATTAAGTAATATCCATGGGGTTTTGACGCGAATAAGCACCAAAGTTCAAGCATTGTCCTACTATCAGTACCAGGAAAGCATTGATATTATACTGATAACCTCTGTTGTGAAAATAGGTACAATAATGAATAAAGGCGTCTCCCCCTCGTTTTATTGTTCATTGCTCAATGTGTGTCACCTTGCATTATTTATTTTATATGTAGGCATCTCACAAAGTCACTTTCAGTGTAGTCTATCATCACTGCTCTTCTCGCCATGCGCCATCTAAATCAGTCAAGGGCCTACCACATCGTTGGAAACGGACGTCCCAACTAAGGTCACCTTGGTTGGAGTTGTTTGCCTCCGCCGTTTGTCGTTACGGCTACACGCTTGGAAACAAGGCCACTACTTCAGTGTGTTTCCGATGGACTTCCAGTGCCATTCCTAAATTTCTTAGAATGGAGAAAGAAATATTTTACGAGTTATTGGATATGAAAGAACCATTAATAATTAAAAAAGGTACTAATATTTGCCACGCATTTTTTTTTTGTGTAGAATCTTTGTAGGACTCTGAGATTAAGTCCCACATATACTTACATGGCATCTCTTTATATAATTCTATCAATTTCGCAAAGTTTGAGTTCGGTGAGTGAGTAAGGAATGCCAGAGCCCATTTTCCTATCCCCCTTCTAATCCCTTATCCTTAATCCTACTGCAGTCGGCAGCGCACTTGCAGCAGCTTTGTCGTTGCTTGTGTTTTAGGCGACGGTAGCCACCTACCATCAAGTGGACCGTCAGCCTGTCTGCCGACCTTAACATAAAAAAAAATTGTATCCCATGACGTGCGCATGCTCACTATCCGCAGTTTTGCAAACGGTGCAATCCAACCGCGGTTAACGCACGTCCACAAACCAATGCGCTTTAGAATCTCTTCTTTGACGTTCCTAAACATGTTTGCCATCACCTTTGAGAACAGTCAGTAAATGAATTAAAGTTTTTAGAACCATTAGTACATGGCATGACCGAGATCGAATTCAAACCTCTTGACACGACACGATAGACCGCGTCTTTCCCACTGCGCCACCGACTCCCTAACTCTTTATTTTTACTTGTTAAACATTATTATAATACAACAATAAATAACAATAAAACTTCGAGGAGGAGGTCAATCGTCGAATCCAGGTCGGATGGGCAGCGTTCGGGAAGGTCCGAGACAACTTCTCGTCGACAATTCCTCTGTGTCTTAAAACAAAAGTTTTCGATCAGTATGTTTTGCCGTGATGACATATGGCGCTGAAATCTATGGGTCTCGTAAGAAAGCTCAAAGCTATGGAGAGGGATATATGCTCGGGGTTACACTGCAAGATCGAATCGGGAATGAGGAATGAATTAAAAAAAAATGTTTGTCGGTTTGTTCCGGCTAACCTCCGGCACGGCTCTGCCGATTTTGACAAGACTTTCACTGAAAGATAGCTGATGTTATAAGGAGTAACTTAGGCTACTTTAATTTTGGAAAAATAAAAATAATATTGTATCAACACCAATATATAAAATTGTATTGACTGTAACGTTAAAATAACTGCTTTTTACTAAATGTAATATACCAAATTACCTATTCTACGATACTTTAACAAAAACTAATTTTAAAAAATTGTCTGTCTGTTTGTCTGTCTCCGAAACGACTGGACTGATTTTTACGAGACTTTGGCTACTTTTATTTTAGAAAAATAAATAATAAATATTTTACAATATAATATCGCGCGCAGTGTCCACTAACGCGAGCCGAAGCGAAGCGTGGCCGGATTCACCTAGTTCTGATATAAACGCTAATATCTATCTGTTTGCAGTCGCGGCTATTCTCTAATATTTACTTTAGCTCATCAACATTGTAATGCCAAATGCCTCATTGACAAGTACCGCAGGTACATGGCCTTTGCGGTCACACTCTAAATATGGGATGCAATGATGTCATCTTGCCCTGACTGATTTCACAAAAACTATAAAAACTCGGTCATTAACAACTGTCACTGTTTTTATTGTTCTAAAATGGCTCTAACTCTAAAATTCTGTGCCTATTAAGAAAATTTAATAGTACTAGCGTAGATAATAGTATAAATAATTGTGCTATAGGTAGGACCGCCTTGAACCCAGGGGCGGATCCAGGATTTCATTTTGGGGGGGGCCATTCTGACAAAATTCGGAGTTAGGGTTAATATCACAAGTAATTTTTTTGTGTATTTTCTTTACTAGTTGAGATGCATTATGGTTGTATTGCAAATACTTTTAACCCGCGTAATCGCGTATTTGAACTGTCTCAAATGTCTGACATGAATTATGAAACTTTCGATAACTCTGATTGATATGGATTATATTATTCTATATTCAGTTCATATATGAATTGAATTGTACTTGAATTGAAAAGTTAAGTCAAAAATATGAAATTCCTGGGTCTTTTGGGGGGGGCATGGCCCCCATGCCCCCCCTCCCCGTATCCGCCAATGCTTGAACCTATTGGTAGTCCTGAACACTTTAGAATAACCCCCCCCCCCTGACTATTGCAAAGGATTATTTTAATAAAATAAGCAAAATGAATATAAAAATAAAATTTTACATTTATTTTATATATTATTTACATTTATTTATGTTTATTTCTTTATATTTACATTTAATGAATAGTTATACCTAATTATACCATAATTAGCAGATCTACCTATATTTGATTGAAGGTAGCCTTCAAACTTTAAGAAGCGCAATCACTTCACTTCTTCAAAGTCTTTGTCTCTGAGTGCATCACATTCTATGGGCATCAGCGACAAACTGGTCAATCTTTCTTGAAGCATTGTACTTCTTAATTATTTTTTTATCAATTTGGTTATTTGGTCCAACTTAAAAGATAGAATAATTTTTATCTTATTTATTGACATCAATATTTGTTATTGCAATTTAAATGTTTATTATACAACAGTAGTGTCTATTTATAGGTTAGTTCGATGAATTATTAATAGATAATAGATAACAAAATAACTAGACAAGGTAATTTATTGCAAAGACCAAAATGTAGATTAGAACTATTTAATAGAAATGTTTATGTTATGGCAATTAAAACATACAATAAATTACCTAATAATATAAAAGAATTGCCGGATCCTAAATTTACAAGAACATTAACAAAATGGTTATTAGATTGTTGTTATTATGACGTTAAAGAATTTTATAACAAGAAACATTAATTCCTTTATTAATATAGTTTACAAACAATTAAACACAAATATTCGCATGCCCTTGGCGGGTAGAACATACTTTGTACTGTAACTGCTGTATACAAATTAAAATCCTGTAAACATGTGTTCGCGCAAATAAAGATTTTTTTTTATTTTTTTTTTTATTTATTAGATGGCTCTGCCTTGCTACCATGAACGGCAGCCGAAGTTTACCCTCTTGTGTCCCACTTGCAACTTCTTACATAAGTATGATAGAGAGAGAGAACTTCGAATGACATTCACGGTAGGCCTGCTGTAGATTAATTTATCGATACAACATTCGGATACAGTAAAATAGAAATAATTTCTTTTTTTGTGTAGTAAGATAAGATTAACAATGTACTCATTCATATCATCATTAATTCCTGTCATTGAACGAAAACTGAACGCCCCACTATTACATTGAACATGGCAACATTATTTCATAAAGTGACATCGATTTTTACGAATTTTTTTTGTATATTTGGTAGGTATGAGAATAGGTCTTCACTTTAACATATGGTTTGAAAATAAAATTGGAGCCGATAGGTGGCGCCACAATCGGTTTACGAAATTATTTTCGGGTTCTGGCAGGACAACGTCTGCTGGGTCAGCTAGTAGGTATATATATTAATTAGTTGCCATGGGTTCCAGGGATGCAACATGGCGTAATATACGGGACCAGTCGTAGAGGTCTACCTTTATCTGAAAAAATATTGCCGCAGCATCTAAAGGATTTGGGTTACAAAACTCATCTGGTCGGCAAATGGCATCTCGGCCATTACAAGAAGGAGTACCTGCCTTTAAACCGTGGGTGAGTAGGTAACTCAGAAGGTGTTTTGCATTATTTTTTGATTAGTTTTTTTTTAATTTAAAGTTTAGCAGACAGAATGACAGTCCACTTGATGGTAGGTGGCTACCGTCGCCTATAACGCAAGCAACACCACAGGTGCTGCAATTGCGCTGCCGACCATAGTAGGATAAGGGATTAGGAAGGGATAGGAAAATGGGCTCTGGCATCCCTTACTCACTTACCGAAACACAACAGCACACATGCCTAATATTTCACCCGGGGTCTTCTTTAAGGGTAATTGCCCTCAGACGGGCTGCCCTTTTCGGCAGCTTTTAACTGCGAAACCCAAGTGTGCCCTGCCACTACTTGCCACATCCAGACCAAAGCCAGCTATGATAAGTTGACTTCCAAACTTGGCCCTGTCGGGAATCGAACCCGGGACTCACCTTAACCACTCGAGCAATGTAATACTTCTAAGTAACAAACGGTTAATTTCAGATTCGACAGTCATGTTGGCTTTTGGACCGGTAAAATTGACATGTACGATCACACAAACATGGAGACAGGATTGTGGGGACATGACTTCAGGAGAGGTGAGTTACTGCATTGGGACTAAGTCGACTTGAAGCTGAACAGCTTAAAGCTTAAAGCTTTAGTTGTTCCCAAACCTGTAAGCTTTTTTAAGTCAGGCATATAGACAAATTCTTTTTTTTTTTTTTTATGTTATGTCGACAGACAGGCTGACGGTCCACTTGATGGTAGGTGGCTACCGTCGCCTATAACACAAGCAACGCTACAGGTGCTGCAAGTGCGCTGCCGACTACAGTAGGATTAAGGATAAGGGATTAGGAGGGGATAAGGAAATGGGCTCTGGCATCCCTTACTCACTCACCGAAACACAACAGCACGTATGTATATGCTGTTATTTCACGGTGGTCTTCTGTAAGGGGGTGGTCACTGCCGCCAGGCGGGCTGCCCAAATAAAAAAGCAATTGGTACCTACTATAAATTAGAGAATAATTTTATTTCTTTATTTTAAAGATTGAATAAATGTTTCTACGCCTAAAAAAGGATTGCAGAGAAATCGCGGGCAAAAGCTATTATATATATTTATCTATATCTATTGTATATTGTCCGCTTTTGTGTCTGTATCTCCGCTAACCTCTTTTAAACTACTCAACGAATTTTTTGCCGTTTTCTCTATTGCAAAGAGCGGTAAACGAGGAAGGTTTGTTTATATAATATGCAATATAAAATAACAAAATATTTGCCTCACAGAAGTGAAACATTGAAACTATAAGTATTTTGAAGAAAAAAAAAATGCATGAACATTTGGTTCATTAAAGCCAAAAACTTACATTGAAATCTCCAGCTGAAATCAGCTGAATCACAGCATAGTGTCCATATTACATAGCCTATAGCGATAGGATAGATATACGAGCTCATTGCTGGGGAGGGGTCGGCATGGGACGATTCATCGCCGCTAATTCACCGCCGCCGATTCATCGCCGTCGATTCTTTGCCAAGCCATTTCAGCGCCGCCTATTTCATCACCGTTCGTTGTGGTCTATTGTTTGTCACAGTATTGTAGAAAGCATAAGAATTACTACACCATCATACTACCAGATGTTTATCGTGCGAAAAGACGTAAATTTTCATAAAATGTAATGTTTTATTTTAGCAAATTACATAGTTAATTTGAAATCACATTAAATGTGATTTCATAATGAACGGAATATCGATTTTGACAAAAAGATCGTCTATTACAAAATGTGTTACAAGAATTGGGTATTTGTACTGAAAACAAATTTAGTTAAGTAGGTTCTGGAATCTTTATGAAATTAAAGATTCCAGATTGCACCCCGAATACTGATTTTGGCAAATAGACTCTCTATTATTGTAACTGGAAATGTATGTGAAATTGATTTTTTTAAGTGATGCTGATGCTGATATTTTAGCTAATCGGCGATGAAAGGGCCAGCGTTGAGATTGCGGCGATGAAAGGGCGGCGATGAATCGACGGCGGTGAATTATTGTCCTAGACCCGGAGGGATAGTACAAGTTCCGCCAAATGTTGACGTCGCCACTCCAAAAGTTGGTCTCACCCGCCACAAAAGATATTTCACATCAAAAAAACGTGCGCGTGTACAGAGTATGCGATCAAATATATTAGTAAGCGGTAGATGTCATGAAGATACGTTACAAGAAGCGTCACATGATCGTTACACTGAAGCGTCACACAATATTCGACCTTGAAATTTTACTCTCATCGCGCGCAAAGAAGTTTCACTACAAAAATTACATTCATGTGAAGTTCTATACATATAATTATGATAATCTGATTCATAAATAATTTTTTCTTTCAGGTTTTCGCGTGGCTTTTGATTTATTCGGCAAATATGCAACTGACATATACACGACGGAAGCCATTAAGGTAGCCAGCTTAATCTATGGCCGCCTTTCAACCTACACGAAAACTTCGCGAGAAATGTCCGACAGTCTGTCCGACAGCAGCTTGCAAGTGTAAACTCAGAAGCAAGAGCTGTCGCGACAGCTCTTACACCACTTGCTCTTGCAACCTGTTGTCGGACAGACTGTCGGACATTTCTCGCGAAAGTTTTCTTGCAGGTGGAAAGGCGGTCTATCTAAGTATTACAATCAAAGACGGTTCAAGTTTTTCTTTCACTCAGCAGCTGCCCAGCGCTATTCTTTATGTTAAGGTCGTCAGACAGGCTGACGGTCCACTTGATGGTATGTTTCTACAGTGCATAACACAAGCAAGGCCACAGGTGCTGTAAGTGCTGCAATTGCGCTTACCGACCATAGTAAGAACCAAAAATGGTAGTACCATAGGATTAGGAAGGGATAGGAAAGTGGGAAAATTCCAAAGAAGTACGGCACTGAATTTAACATCATAACGTTGATGATTGGTTCAAAAATAAGTATATAGACTTCACTATGGCAACACTGCCACTCACTTAGTCGTGTATCATTGGATTAAATGTTCTAGCGTGTGATTGAAAATAATACTTATTATTTCGGGGTGAGGTACCGGTTTAGAATGGAATTCCTCCAGCTGTAACCGTTGGTGTCGTAGAAAACAACTGACTAAGGGGTGGGCAGCAGCATCTGCGGGACAGTTGTATGTAAAGCTTCATTGAAATATAAATCACAAACATATTGTAGGTGATAGAGGGGCACAATAAAACAGAGCCTTTGTTTTTAATGGTGGCTCACTCGGCGGTGCACAGCGGCAACCCTGGCGAGCCCATCCGAGCGCCGGACAACGTCATAGACAATTTCACAGACATACACAACTATCAGAGGCGGAAATTTGCTGGTTTGAATTCTTTATTTAAATTTTTATTTGTTAACATATATATAACTGTATTTACAATAGGGTAAATGTTGATATATATACTAATTAAACTCTTAGTTACCTCTATAATAATAAAGCTAAACAGTTTGTTTGTTCGTACTCGCCAAACTCTAGGACTACCAGTGGGATTAAAAAAATATCATCTTGTATTTGATGGACCTATTTTTGAGGAAGGTTATGGACTATTTATTATCATAACGCTATCACATTTAGAACAAAAGAAGAAAAGTCAGAGAGAACGCTAGCGGAAACGAAGTAATTGCGCGTGCGCGCGATGAGATGCTACGCGTTGTTGGGTTGCCCGAATATTACCGAGAAGAGACGAAATGTGCAAGCCCTTGTCAATTTAAATTAATCGGCAAGCAAAGCCGCGTGACAGAGCTAGTAGCAAAATATATGTGTTAAACAACATATTTTATGTAGTTACCCACAGCTTAGCAATTCGGAGACAACATAACAAGTGGACAGATGGCTTAAAAGGTCTGCAGGCCGAAGTTTGGATTCAGGCCGCTTCTGACCGGTCCTACGTCCAGCAAAGGACAATTAACGTTAAAATTGACGTATGCAATACCTGCTGTTTATAAAAAAAGTCCACATGGAAATTTGTTGATAGCAATGCCAAGGGGTAGTAATTGCCCGGCGGACTTTATTTAGGACTAAGGGCCAAGATATAAATAGTGTTTAGGACTAAGGGCCAATGGGTTCTGATATGGCCATTGGCCCTTAGTCTCTGACTATGGTTGTTATACATTTAAATAATAATAAAAAATGCGTATTTCATCTTCCTCAGTTAATTGAGACTTTTGCTTCGACATTTAAATTCTATACTCAATTTAATTAAACTTTATTAAAACTTTACCTTCATGCATAGGCATAAAAATAAATAATCAGCATCCATCATTTACCATCTTAGCCGTAGGGCGTCTACACCTGTACTAAAGTAGGGCCGGTTAACAATGTCGGGGCTTCTAGGCAATCGTCTCAGGGTCCCTTACAGGGGCGGATCCAGGATTTCATTTTGGGGGGGGGCCATTCTGACAAAATTCGGAGTTAGGTAGGGTTAATATCACAAGTAATTTTTTTGTGTATTTTTTTACTAGTTGAGATGCATTATGGTTGTATTGCAAATAGTAACCCGCGTAATCGCGTATTTGAACTGTCTCAAATGTCTGACATGAATTATGAAACTTTCGATAACTTTGATTGATATGGATTATATTATTCTATATTCAGTTCATATATGAATTGAATTGTACTTGAATTGAATTGAAAAGTTAAGTCAAAAATATGGAATTCCTGGGTCTTTTGGGGGGGGCCATGGCCCCCATGCCCCCCCCCCCCCCCTATATCCGCCAATGGTCCCTTAACCATTTTCTAACTTCCTCAAATACATTTTATACAACACAATACTATACTATTTACTATTACGCTATTTTTATTAAACGACAAAGTATGTAGGTACTTATAAAAAAAATTTAAAGGAATCTTTTTCTTATTCAATGCAGCGCTTTTTTAAGCGCGTTGTATTAACAAAATTGCTCTCGTTGTGCCGTATCTGAAATATGACGAAGTAGTATTAAAAAACAGGACATTTATTATAATACTGTTATGTGAAAATATTCAAATTTAATTTAGGAATATAGGTATACATTTATTATAATCTCTGCGCGCGAGGCCCCTATAGCCGACACGGGGGCCCTAGGCAGTTGCCTAAATTGCCTAAATAATCCGGCCGAGGTAAGCTTCTTCAATAATTTTCTAATATTCGACACTTTATTAGTCTATCTTGTGAGTACTACCTTATCCATTACCACTTCAATTTATGTTTCGTTTGTCTACGGAGTTCCTCATTTCTGAATCGATCTCGCAGAGTAATCATAGCCCTCCCCATTGCTCGTTGAGCGACGTTGAGCTTTCTTACGAGGTCCATATAGTAAGAAACGACGTTTCAGCGCCATATATGTCTTCACTGACACTAAGGAAGTTTGGACAAGAAGACTGCTCGGAGCAATAATACGAGATATAAATTTTTGCAGGTGTTTTAACAAAGCTTGACGAATCGGTCGGGAAAGTTGTTGAATCGCTACAAAAGAACGGTCTTCTAGAAAACTCCATAGTAATATTTACGACAGACAATGGAGGCCCCGCCGAGGGATTTAATGACAACGCCGCCTCCAACTATCCTTTGAAAGGAGTAAGTTTTTTATTCCTCCATTAGAGATGTTGAATCAGTATTTATTAAGAGCGCGTATAAAGAGAAATAGCTAATCCTAGAATTGAATTTTATCTAAGTTTGTGAGTAAGGGATGCCAGAGCCCATCTCCTTATTCCCCCTCCTAATGCCTTATCCTTAATCCTACTGTAGTCGGCAGCGCACTTGCAGCACCTGTAGCGTTGCTTGTGTTATAGGCGACGGTAGCCACCTACCATCAAGTGGACCGTCAGCCTGTCTGTCGACATAACATAAAAAAAAAGTCCAAATAAGAAAATATTTATATATAGTAATACATTATAAATAAGTAAAAGTGAAATGTGGAAAAGAAAATTTTATACGATGAAATTTTCTCCATAGAAAAAAATCACCAAATTACCTCTCATTTTTATCGTTTTTTGTTTTATTTTCAAAGTGACACATATTACAAACCTAAACAATTATCAGTAATCTCACTTCCCAGATTATTTAGGGCTTTGAGGATTTGAGGTTTACGAGTAATTAATATTTAATACTTTTGGCACTTATAACATTTTTATTGCGCGAAATGCGCTATCTTCCGTCTCATGTTATGCATAATTCAATGCGCATTGTTTCACATGATCAGTCACAATCGCTTATGGGGCCACGCGGGTGAAATTAGAAATATTTTTTGCTTTGTACGCAGCCTTAAGAAGAGATATCGAGCGTTTTCAAGAACCTACGTGGGGCGCAGTGACTTTTTAAAAATTTAAGGTCGCCTACAACACAACCAACGCCACAGGTGTTGCAAGTGAACTGCCGACCATAGTAGAACTAAGGACAAGGAATTAGAAAGGGACAGGGAAATAAGCATCTGTCATCTGGCATGCCTTACTCACTCACCGAAACGCAACAGCATACTGGCTGTTATTTGACGCTGGTCTTCTGTAAAGGTGCTGCTCACTGCCGCCAGGGAATCTGCCCAAATGACTACGAAACGCAATGTGCCCTGCCACTACTTGTCAGATCCAGAATAGAGCAACTATAAAATGTTCATTACCAAATTTGGCCCTGCCTAAAATACTAATCTAATGTTCAAAAATTATAATTTAAAAGTATAATTATATTTTTCCTTTTCTACTGGAAGCTCCTTTAATAGAGAGTATATGACAAAAATGTCAGCCTTAAATAGATTTACAAAAAATCTGAGACAGTATCTAACAAAAAAAAAAATTAAATAAATAAAACAGTTTTAATATTGTAAAATTTGGGCGAAGCTGCAGGACACAGTTAGTATTAAATCTTTATCATTACTACATAAAGATGTCGAAGTTAATTGATATCTTGACTTACTCTAGGTGAAGAATACTCTATGGGAAGGAGGCGTAAGAGGCGCCGGGCTTTTGTGGAGTCCGCTTATAAAGCAGAGATCGCGAGTGGCAACGCAGAGGATGCACATTGTCGATTGGCTTCCCACTTTGTTGGCTGCAGCTGGCAGTAACCAGAGGTATAACCCAGGGTTGATATTTCAAATACTTCATTGGAATATTTCGTCCATCATTTAATTTTATCTTCTCTAAAGTTAATACCTGCTCTATGACAATAAATTTTGAAATTTATATTTTTTAATGTAAAAGTTGGCAGACAGGCTGATGATCCACTTGATGGTAGGCATAGCTACCGCCGAATGAGCAATATCAATTATATGGGGTCGCGTGCTACAAGGGACAAGCGGACAAGCGTAAAAAATCTTTTTATGTTTCATAATTAAAGGTTTTCGGATTTCTTCCACCGTAGGTATATTGTGTTCTTGTGAGATTAAGCCGATCTGCAAAATACATACATGAAATTACAAATTAAGTATCCTACAGTAACAAACTAAGCGGTCTAGTGGCAACACTAACTATCCCATCCAGAGAACCACTGAAATAACACAATGTGTGCTGTTGAGTTTGGGTACCGAGTAAGGGATACCAGAACCCATTCTCTATCCCACTTTATCTCTAATCCGAAGTGTGGTTGACAGCACCATCCTTTTCATTCAAGCAGACATCTATTTCTACCCATTCCTGGGAAGAAGTATCTTGACAACGGCGATTGTAGGCTAAAGCACTTTCGAATACCTTAAAAGTAAATAGCTGAATAAAATGTAAATTTCCATTTGATATAGCGCATTAAGAGAGATCGATGGTATAAACATGTGGGAGGCGTTGTCAAACGACGAGCAGTCGGAAAGAACCAGCCTCGTTCACAACATAGATGACATACTGGCCAGTGCTTCCATCACTCATCAACAGTGGAAAATCCATAAAGGTACAAAATTCAAAAATTCAAAAGTTTATTTTGCAAATAGACCGCAAGGAGCCCTTATACGTGTAATGAGTCTACCAGCGCTTCGGAAAGACCATCATAGCCAAGAAGAATGCGCCGCAAGAAACTTGGCAGAAAGTCATCAAAAACAAATTACAATTTATACGACATTTCAAAGCAATTATTACACAACAAAACCAGATTGTCGCGATTTAATTGACTAGGAGATGCGAAGGGATGTATGAGGTCCCTAAATATAATATAATAACAATTAAACTAAAATTATTTAGAGATATATAGTCTCTAAAGGCACTAGAACATTAAGGTTAACGTTCTTAGAATTTAGAGGAGTGGACGACCTTGGGGAAACGGATTTTATTGATTTTTCGTACACTGGTAGTATACCCTGTGGCTACTACCACTGTAAAATATTTCCGTCCAATGCTCAGTAGAAGCTGAGAAAAATGCCTCTAAAATTCACCCTGCACTTTATATAAAAGTTTGTTTTCTGTCTAAGTGCATTGGCGTAACCGCTAAGACTCTAGACTCGAACTCCCGCGTGTACAGATTCGAATCTAGTCAATTTATTATTATTTTTATAAATATATTCAAGTTAAAAATTATGAGTTTTATGTAATATAATTACTTTATATAGGTACCACTAGTATGTACAGAATAATATATTTACAAATTATATACTAAATTAAGCTTTGGTCCCCTAGGAGTTTTTACTTTGAGTTTTTACAAAATAAAATGCGAGTTCTTATTAATATTTTACTTTATTAATAAAATTATTTATTAATACAGTATTTTATAATTAAAAATTATTTTAACGATCATTCTGGATCAGGAGGATCCAGAATGATCATGTACTCCTAGTTCCCCCCTAGTTAGTACTAAACCGTACCTAAAAAATCCTACCTACCTCATAGTTTTAATATTTGTAATTTGTATCCGAGGTAGGGGTTTTTTTTAATACTCTAAATTTAGGGACTTTTACCTACTTCTGAACTTTTGTTATTTACAATAATTATTGAAAACTAATAAAATATTTAAAACTTCAATGAATAATAAACATATCATATATGTATAATTATTTCCTCCATCAGGAATAATTTTGAATTAAAATTATTCGTGGCACATGACAAACATTTAACCCTCTGCCTTGTGTTCTGTTTCTTAAAAAAGAAAAAGTGTGTGTGTCAGCTCGGAATTTAATCCTTTAAAGTACTATTGTCTTTGACTATGCATTATGAAAAAGAGGGTAAATAAACGCGCCATCTATTACACTAAAATAGAATTAGGTGAAGCGGCGACATCTATCTGATTTGGGTAGTACTGCTTAGAAGCATAACGCTATTTAATTAACTCTAAAAAAATCGATAACTCAAAAAAAACGTTAAATATGAAATCTTTGTGTATTACTATTAAAACATACAAAACCATTAAAAATACTTATTGATTCTTAGATATTGTTCCGCCTGCAGGAGTGAACAATGTTTTTTTTTTTTTTTTTTTTTTTTTTTTTTTTTTTTTTTTTTTTATGTTATGTCGACAGACAGGCTGACGGTCCACTTTTTTGATATTTTGTGCCGCTCGGGTTGTTAGTTTATCCTTATGGCGAGCCAGAAAATTACTTATCCACCATTTACCTGGCGGTTTGTTATTAAAAATTGTTGTATTTAATTCCTTTCAATTAATTAAATACAACAAAAATCTAATCGTAGATATTGTTAGATATTGTTCCGCCTGCAGGAGTGAACAATGTTTTTTTTTTTTTTTTTTTATGTTATGTCGACAGACAGGCTGACGGTCCACTTGATGGTAGGTGGCTACCGTCGCCTATAACACAAGCAACGCTACAGGTGCTGCAAGTGCGCTGCCGACTACAGTATGATTAAGGATAAGGGATTAGGAGGGGATAAGGAAATGGGCTCTGGTCCCTTACTCACTCACCGAAACACAACAGCACGTATATGCTGTTATTTCACGGTGGTCTTCTGTAAGGGGGTGGTCACTGCCGCCAGGCGGGCTGCCCAAATGACTGCGAAACGCAGTGTGCCCTACCACTACTATAATACTATAATACTTACTACTATAATGTTAAACGACTTTCGACATATTTACAATTGAAATACATTTTGCTCTAGGCACAAATTATAACGGCAATTGGGACTCGTGGTACGGTCCCAGCGGCCGCGATGGATCCTACAATGTTCAACTCGTGCGGAACCAACATTCCGGAAAAGCTCTCTCTAAACTTGGCCTGATGCCGACCGATGACAGGATTTTGCACATGAGGTGAAGTTAACTTTTTTCATTTAGTTTTAAGAAAAAGTCCCACTTGAAGGTAGAATATAATCGTCGCTTACTGGGGATAGTACAAGTGCAGAGTCAATCCTAAGTAGGATAAAAAGGACAGTATGAGGATGAGCTCTAGCATCCCTCATCCACCGAAACACAACAGATGAGAGTTATTAATGAGCCACACGTGACATCTAAGGAAAATTGTAAGTAAAGACATAATTCCATAAGTCTTATGATGACGTGACTTAAACCAATCTATACTATAATACATATTATAAAGCTGAAGAGTTTGTTCGTTTGTTTGAACGCGCTAATCTCAGGAACTACTTGTTCGAATTGAAAAATTCTTTTTGTTTTGGATAGTCCATTTATCGAGGAAGGCTATAGGCTATATAACATCACGCTACGATAAATAGTATTTTATATATAAGCAGTGTCCAGTACCGTGCGCCCCATGCGCAAACCGCCGCCGTATGGGCCGCAGCGAAGCGTGGCCGAGTTCAGCTAGTTGATAATATATTTAACGTGTGTTACATACCTTTACAGAAGTGCAGCAACAATAGAATGCGACACGAATGCATCAACGAAAACCCCTTGCAGCCCTCTCGAAGCCCCCTGCCTCTTTAATGTTGTTGAAGACCCTTGCGAACAAAACAATTTGGCTGAACAGTGAGCTTTTTCATTACCCGCCTCCGCGGTCTCGCACGGTTGCTATTTTTTTCTGCAATAAATACTTTTTTGTTTTCCTTCACCGTTACAGATTATATGCTATCTCTTAGTGCACATAAGAGATAATGTAAGTAAGTATTGTAGGCGCGCGACTTGAGTGCCTTCGGGGTATGAGGTGCGACGCGGGAGCATCTACCCCCGCCGCACGCACGCCTACCCTTTCCCGCCTGCAGTGTAGTGCTGAGTTTACCATATTTCGCATGCGTATCGATAGCATTATTACACAAGCTGCTAACTTGATTACTCATTACTTACTTTTGTTGATCTGAGCTTTTTATCCCTAAAAAGAGTGCGGGAATTTACGGAGTTAGTACTCCGTCAGATCACAACAGAAGATTGGCGTGGCTTTGAAAATCACGTAATCACTTTGGAACAACTTTATTGGCAAAAAGACGGATTAATGGAAGATGCTGTAGACTAATTTATAATTAAGGTCAGAGATGATGAAGGCAGTAATAAAAATAAGAAAAAAATCAATTCTACAAAAAGTTTCCCATATCTATCCGAGACGACTATAATATTGAATGACTGATTTTTTGATAATAAAAAAAAACTATTCGCCGTCCTTAATCTAATCACATATAATATCACCGACGTTGTGACATAAATGTCTGCATGCAATTATAAACCTTAAGATGGTTAATATTTTCAGAGCGCGATTGTATCTAATTTATCGATCACCACTAGTTACGTCGCAACACTAGCGCAACAGAGCTGCACTCAAGTCGAACATATATTTGTTTAGTATCACCACTTACTGATGACCATCGTGAAATAACAATAACACATGTTCTGTTGGGTTTTATTCGGAGAATGAATAAGGAATCCAGAACCCATTTGCTATATCCTCCTAATCCCTTATGCTTTATCCTACTAATATCGGTAGCACATTTGTAGTACCTATGGCGTGGCTTGTATTAATAGGCGACGGTAACCACCTACCATACAGTGGACCATCCCTTCAGCTTGTTCCTTTCTTGTTTTCAGGGAACGAGAGATTCTACAAATGATGCTGAACAGATTAGACGCCGTAAATAAAACGGCTGTAGTGAGTCAAGACGCGAAATTAGATCCTCGCGGCGACCCCAAGTACTGGGGAACAGTGTTCACTAATTTCGCTGACTACGAGCTTCTCACGCCCAATTGTTTGGGATATTAATAAAGTTTTAATATTTTGAAAGTTGTTTTTTCTTCTTCTTTAATTCAACGAAAACCGTAATCAATCAGTGGGTAGCTTGCCCTAGATAGGAGCTGTATCAAATTTTGTGAAGGGGCCCGCCCTTCTACCTCTGACTGTGGCGTAGATCAAAGGGAAGGCAATATGTTTTTACAAAAGAAACCTTAAACGCTAAAGCGTACAGCCTAAAATTTAAGTGAGATTGTGGATAACATTTTAGGAATTTTTGCTTACACACTTCGGGGCTCCTGTAACACGGGGTCCCATATAATCGATAAGGCTTATACGGCAGTACGCGTTTGATATCAATACACGTACAATAATAAATACAAATGAGAAAACATTTTGAATTATTTTACCACTTTTTTTGTAAACAAATATCAACTAAGCAGAATAACAGAAACGTTTTTTTTTAAAGCGAGTGTTCTTTTCAAAATAAAGTGCCTTTAGGCAAAAAAAAACTCTTCATCTTTTTTATAAGTAGAGATCATAAGTGGACATTACGTCTATAGAAAATGATCTTGCGTTATGTTTCTACCATAGCCCTTATGTGTAGGAAATTGACGAGCCCGTTAGATGAGTGGTTAGGGTGCTTGCCTTAACGCTCTTTTCTTGGGTTCCCGCGGTTTCGATTCCCAGCAGGGTCAACTTTGGAAATGAACTTTTCAAAGTTGGCTCTGGTCTAGATTTGGAACACTACGTGGCAGGGAACACTACGTTTCGCAGTTATTTGGGCAGCCCGTTTGGCTTCAGTAACTACCACCTTACAGAAGTCACCGTAAGCACGAGTAAGGGATGTCAGAGTTCGTTTTCCTATGCAATCACTTATGATTAAGGAATTCTACTGTAGTCGTCAGGGCACTTGCAGCAGTTGTGGCGACGATAGTGTTATAAGCGACGTAGCCACCTATTATGGACCGTCCGCCTGTCTGCCGATCTTAACATAAAAAAACTACATATTGATGTTACATAAAATAATGTAGATACTACATGTTAATAGTATTCATTATTATCAACAAAAAAGTTGGCAAATAACCGTTTCTTGTTCAAATTAGTCAATCAAAACACGGATATAATTAAAAGATGACATTTCTATCATGATATCCTTATCCAACTAATTAATTTCATAATCAATGTTGATTCCTCCTTAAATTCCTCTTTAAATTATTGGAATCGGACCTTTCGTTTAAAAGTTACGATGGTTATAAAAATCTAAAAGTAAAAAAGTGCCGCGGTTTGAGCGAACAGACGACGCTTAGTAAAAATTTGTTACCTGTACATCTTATTTTTTTGTTTACTTCATAATATTAGTTGTTTAGAAAATTATATGATTATATCTTAAGTCACGCGGGCTTCGGCTAGTAATAATAAAATACTTAGAAACAGTAATTAAAATAAAACAATTTACATCTTCCCGCCAAATTAGTACGTACGACGTGTACATTCACTAGGTGTTCTGTGCACTAGTCGCTCCATAGTCTATGGTAAGACGCACGCAACCATAAATTATTAGGAGCTAGCAGAGTTATAGTTATAGTTCTTCTCGAATCGTATATCAATTGGAGCTATTTTTCTTAACACTTGGCACTAGGTTTTGAGTTGATTCTAATGCGAATATATATAAAAAATGATTGAATTCGTAATTCGAATAATTGGTAAAACACTAATACTTATTTATTATAATTTGATTAGGCTGGGAAACAATAACAATTAAATGTTTTCACAATTTAGTGATTTTGTATAATGTCCACAAAGATGCTATGTATTAAAATAACCTTTATATAGGAAGCTTACAAACAGGTTATAATTTTAAAAATAAAATTTTTATTCCTTTTTCAAAGTACATTGACAAGTCATAAGACAAAATTCACGAAGGCAATTTGACATAAAAACATTGTATCTAAATGTTGTGATTTCATCAATTTTAGAAATTGTATTTTAGAATGTCATGTCCGGAAGGTGTTCGAGTTCAAAATGAAACGGCAGAAGAAAAAGATGAGGAGAAAACTTGTATAAATAAAAATAAAAAATCATGCCCTGAAGGTTCTGCTGGTTTAGAAGTAAACTCGTTTAAGAATCTCAAGACATGGAAAAAGTCTCTTTCTAACTTTTTTCGTCATTCTCTTCGATCGACCAGATCTAACGATGTAAGTAATTTTATTGTTAATTAGCTGAGCCTGCAACTTCGCATGCGTAGTATTCTTTATAGCGCGTAACTTTTTTGTTCATAAACCTATTGAAATGAAACTAAAACTAAATGTTACGGGAAGCTTGCTACACTACATTAGTGAAAACCACATTCAAGTTGGTTAAGCTGTTTCTGAGATTAGCGCGCACAAACGCCCAGACAAACATACAAAAATTCTAAAAACTATTTTTTTGACTTCGGTAACATAAGTACTTACAACGTGTATAAATGGTTTTTTTTGAAAAAAATATTTAATGCACAGACACGGCTCCTTTACAATTTTATTATATGCATAGATAAATCAAGAAACATGAAAAGACTATTGAATTTATAGTAATATTTTCGATTACATATTTTTCTTTTTTAGGGAGATAGACCATCGAGTAGCAAAGGAAGTTTTGATGAGAAAGAAGTTTATCCTGAGCAGAAGTGGCAATCTCTTGGGAAAGTATTCAGACGTCAAAGTGTGGTCCAACATTTGAACAAAGGCCCAAATCAAAAAGCGGAATGTTCATCTCAAAACAAAAAGCTTGCTGTGAAAAAAGTTCTTTCAAGTTACTTCGGAAAGACTTCCAAATCTCTTTCTGTAACTGACGAGAAATGAATAGGGCATTAGAAATTAAATTTTAACAGATTAATGTATAGTTTTATTAACACTTACTTCAGAATAACACTTAAGGGAGGAGCAAAGAGAATAAGCGATTCCCTAAAGGATAGAAATTGGGACCTTAAGAATACTACCAGTCTCGCGTCGCAGTCGCCTTATCAGTACGGCCCAGGTCTTATTCAAAACTCAGATGTGTGTCCATATAATGAATCCATATTCGACTACAAAAGGACCTATTATTCACTTTTAAGCTTTAAAAATTCATGTAAAGTGTACAATACCGCCCAAAGCAACAGGAACACGAACTGATACAAAAACGAAAAAACACAAAAAAGGAAATAGTTGGCAAAACATAAGTCGGAAAACTTTTATGCTTTCCCGCCTATTTACCATTTCGTATTTTTATAGTTAACTAGTTTCCGCTCGCGAATGCTCCCAGTCTCTTTTTTTAGGTCGCGATGTGGTAACCTCCGATGATTCTCTATAACGTACCGCAAATTCCCTCTTTGTAGCCCTCATGGTTTCCGAGATACCGTCGTCGACTTTTTACCAGGTTACAGTCTTCAGGATTTGGGTTTTTTTCTGGTGCTCATAAAGGCCCCCTCTACGACTGGATATAAAGGGGAACCCCCCGACACTCTCTCCGGGAGAACAATTATGTCAGTCAATATTTGATGTTTTAGCTTTATAGTTTATTTAGTTCATTACATATTTATATTTTGTCGACTTTATACTTTGCATTAGGCAGATTTTGAGACTTTCTCAATTTAACCTTTTGCGCATCAAATACCTATGTACTTGTTAAAATGTGAACGAGGCAGAAATGGGAACCTTATATTTTTTTCTTCACATAGGCGTATTATATTTACGCTTAAATGGCTAGAAATGTTATCACCAATAACCACTTTGGGGCCTTGTAGCTTTTCAGCCCAAGGTATAACTATTGTCTTGAACCAATCTTCAAAAACAGTGGAATCGAACCAGCCGGATTTAGTTCGATTATATCTGCTACCGTTTGGTCCATTTTGACACCATGACGTCCACAAATGCTCTGCTTTATAAACAGTAAAAGTTGGCAAGAGTATTCCGTCTGCTGCCGCTGCAAACATAATCGATATATATATACTACCACCCATGGTGTGATTGAGAACTCTTTCAGGATATTTTATTTCGCGCTTAAAAATGCATTTTGACGATCCGGGATTATCTGAGAGATTTGTTTCGTCGTAATTTAATATATTACTTGCAGGTATGTCTTTTAAGGTATCTTTTAGATTTGCGAAATAAATAGTAAATTCATCGACAGTTTTTGCAGCGCGAACTTTTTTGATATTTTGTGCCGCTCGGGTTGTTAGTTTATCCTTATGGCGAGCCAGAAAATTACTTATCCACCATTTACCTGGCGGTTTGTTATTAAAAATGTGTTGTTTATTGTTTCCTTTCAAGTAATTAAATACAACAAAACTTAAATCTAATCGTGAGAGGGGAGCGTCAAAATCACCTGCTGCTATTAAAACACTTCTATCTGTTTTTCTTCAGAATAGGTAAGTCTTTGTTGGCCCCCTGGTTTTTTATTATGTTTATTTTTTACTTTATTTTCGATAGTTCGCCGTGGTATGTAGAATCGTTTTGAGGCTTCCAGGGACGAAATTTTTCTACATTTGACTAGGTCTACGGCAACTTCTAACATTTCGGTAGAATAATTTTTGTATGTGGACCGATGTGTTAAACTGAAATCTTCCATGTTCTAAAATAATAAAAACAAATATATGAATTTTAGGTTTGTTTGCGTTATATGAATTTATATCCCTTAGGTACAACATTACAAACGACATTATAAATATAGGCCTACTAAAATATTTGATGATCTTTTAACAGCCCACTATCAGCCTGAGCAAAGTAAAGATTATTTAAGTTTTACTAATGTTTTACTTTAAGATATTACTTCTGTTTTTCATTTGTTAATAGGTAGCTTCTCTGTATAGAGCTAAATGTTATGTAAATTTAGTATATTATTTCGAGTAAACAATTTTTTCGAGTCTCTTTGAGTAAAACCTACTGTAGTTAATTTAAAAAACTGACAAAAAATAAAATTGGTATAACCTCAGCAATTTACATATAGAGCGTTATCTGTATTGTAAAACAAAATTGAAAAGAATATTGAACAATACATAAGACTGAACTGACATAGTACCTTCACTACTAACTGTGGCTCTAGTATGAGTTTACGATCACTTTACGATACTACACCAATACTACACTCGCTAGCGAGAACGTTAAACTTTTGTATGGAAAATCGTGAACTGTCAATGTCAAATTATTAATTTTCCATATAAATGTTTTACGCTCTCGCTAGCGAGTGTAGTATTGTAAACTCATGGTAGAGCCCAAAGATGTTGTATTAGTCTGTACCTATAGATGGATCACAAAAAGCAGCAATATTTTATTCTTTCTAACACCTTCAAATTGCCATAAGATTGAAAGAGACATACATATATAATCTGTCGGGTCGAAGTTGAGTGAATGTCTCCATTTTGACTATACAATGCAAGCTAAGGTTATAGCGTATAATAGTGCTGTGCATTTTTATTGATAACTAGATATCGTTGATATAGATTTTAAATATATGACGGATAAAAAGTATGGCTAAATGCGTTTCGGTATACCGTTTGGTTATTCAATATAAATAAAATGTGGGTGCGTACTAGTACTCGCCGCATTGCTAATCGGTTGTATGAGATTGTATGCAACCTCTCGCATTTATTTCACCAAAATATTTCAAAAGAATAGTTATTTTTTGAGTAGAAATATTTAGAATCCATCCTTAAGGGGTAGAACGGGAGTAGGATTTTATTACGAGAGAAAAAAAAACTCGATAATCTTAAAGTTTTATTTTTAGAAACGATATCACAGATTGGATAATCTGTGATATCGTTTCATTTTAATCTGTGATATCGTTCATCTGTGATTCGTCAACATTTTAATTTAAAGACTTGCAGTTAATGTTGACGCTTGGGTATCCACATATTTATTAGTAAGTTTTCTTTTTCTGGGTAATTTCTGAAAAGAAATAGTTTATGGTTATTAATGATTCAAAAGATTTTCATAATTTTCATAGATTGAAGCATAACTTCTTTATAACTTATAGATATTACTTACTGGTTTACACGATGGTGGTAATTTTGGGAATATTGTCGGCACTGCATACGAGTGTAGAATTTTACGCTGATATCCTTGGCGAAAGCAAGAATCTTCAAAGTTCATCGAGCATATTCTTGTATATTGCGAAGCTCTCCAATCGTCGGCTTTTCTTACATTTTTTGTCCATGTTTTTTTTTAAATCGATGTCGGTGGGAAATCTGTTATAAATTGATAAAAATTACTTTCAACCTGCAGTGAATGCTAGAAATTGTCAACACTCTACTAAAAATAAATTAGTTATCGATATCGATAAACTTATCAAGATCAGACTACAGCACTATAAAGCAAGACAAATGTCAAAAATTCCGATTAACTTTGGTTTTTGTAAATTTTAGTTATAAACACCAGCTTTTCTTTAAATAAATCAACCTTAGAGCTGTGTATGCATGTACAATGATTCATTTTTAGTAAATAATTATAAAAATTTGTTTACAAAACACCAAAATTAATGAGTGCGAACTGTGCGACTTACCGGTGAAATGATATGTTTCCATTATTCTCCTTCAAAACACCCACTCTACTTGGACAAACGGAAACAGTACAAGCCATTCTTGGCAAGCAACAGATTTATGAAATCACATTTTCAGATTTTTAAGTATTTTAAATCACATAAAGCTAAACGCGCTTGTTAACCAGCATGATATAAACAAATATGACGTTTCCTCTTTTATGGCGCGCAGCGTTTTAAGACGTCATATTCGGCTATTGTTATCTCTTTTTAACATACGACATGCAGCCATTAGAAAGACGGGTATCGAGTATCGAAGGAATCTTCAATTTTTATTGTTCCATCTATACACTAATACAATTATCTTTGGTAGAGCCACTGTATGAGGGTTAAGTTTGGAGTGCAAACGACCACAGAGCACTATTATGTTACAAAGTGACTTGCGATCTTTTAGGTGGTCTGTGGTACAGACAAGAAAAAATTATGACATTTCCGTACTATACTATAGCCTATTACCTATATTTATTTAGAATCGAAATCCATTTTCAACTTTTTTTGTGCAAGAAAGATTTTTACTTTTCACTTTTACGCTTAATGTTTCTAACATAATAATGTAGCAGATTTTTATTTTCGACAGTTTATGAGAACCATTCAACATTTGTGTAATGTGAACAGTGTATGGGAGAATACGCCCTTGAAATCGTTGTTACAAAGAAGTCTAAAGTCAGCATAGCAACAACATTTCAACCATAATATAATTCCTATTTTAAGGAATACATTTTACTGTTTATTAAATGGGTGCCTTTATGAGGTATGTAACGATTTAATACATTGGAAAATGTTTATTATATCTTAGATAATAAAATATTTTATTTGATAAATTCAATTGGGCTATACAATACAAGGTTCCTCGTTGTTTTAAGTTTGTAATACGTTTGTGTTTAATGTAGATACTCATCTAAACGAGTATCTATTTCCGTATTATTAAAACGTTGGCAACATTTAATAATGGGAAAAGGAACCACTTTACTTACTTCTGGGACAATTTTCCTATCATCCCTTCACAAGTTTACAAATAACAAATTCATGCATTTTTAACTGTTATTCTATTATCAACTGGAAATAGAAAATTTCATTTCTTTTCAAAAATTTACACTTTATATTTTTGTACCTTGTAGTAGTATTTCTCAGATCTGATCTGATAATACTCTCAATTTGATAATTTTAAAATTTTGTTTAAATGTTTAAAACAAAAAGAATAATATTGTGTCCAGATTATAATTATACGCGAAAATTAGTATAAAAAAATTTAAGCCATCAATTGATGCAAATAGTAGAAGATAAAATGTTAAAACTATGCAAGTAAATTTACTCCACTACACTAAATGCACTTGCAAGGTATAGTAGGAACAAGAGAGGTCAGTCTGAAATGGATAAGATTAAAGGCTGACAGACTACTTGATGGTAGGTGCCAACACAATCAACGTCACAGGTGCTGCAAGTGCGCTGCCAACCATAGTACGATTACAGCTAAGAGAAACACAACAGCACACTTGCTTTTATTTCACAGCTAGTCTTCTGTGAAGGGGCAGTTACTGCCATCAGACAGGCTACTCAAATTATGATTGCAAAACGCAGAGTTTTGCGATCATATTAGCTACTATTAAAAATTATTATTGAAATAATTTTTGAGTCAAAAACACCTTACAGTTGTGTACTGGATGTCAAATGTCATTAAGAAACACCTCCAATTTTGTTACATGCCAGTTACTGCTCGCAACTTCTTCCTTATGTATTGACGAGCCCGTTGGATGAGTGGTTAGGGTGCTTGCCTTAATGCTCCGTTCTCGGGTTCGATTCCCGGCAGGGTCATCTTTGAAAATGAAAGTTTCAAATTTGGCTCTGGTCTAGATCTGGAAAGTAGTGGCAGGGCACACTGTATTTGGCAATGATTTGAGCAGGGATGCCGGTTTCGGTGAGTAAGTAAGGGATGCCAGAGCACATTTTCCTATCCAATCCGTTATCCTTAATGTTACTGTAGTCGGCAGCGCACTTGCAGCAGCTGTGGCGTTGTTTGTGTTATATGCGACGGGAGCCACCTATCATCAAGTGGATTGTTAGCCTGTCTGCGGTCCTAACATAAAAAAAATAAATAAATAAAAAATTGAATATCTTGTATCTTTCAACCATATATAAAAATCTAGTTAAATGTAAAAATTCACAACAGTTCCATTAAAATAATTGAAAACGTAATAATGGAATAGGTTGTTAATGTGAAAACGATTTCCTTGTTGATTTCCTTAACCATTTTACTCTAAGGGATTAAAATTACCATATTTGATGATTTCAATTCTAACCATACTTATTTGTAGTATTCTTTATATTTTCAGATGATCAGAGAGAATGTATGGAAACATATGAAACAAAAGAGAAAGAGAGAGCAGTAGTATCGAAAGATCTATGTATCATAATTGAAAGGTGCTTTGATTAGTATAAGATGATCACTCGAAGATGGTTCCATCCATCCCTGACAGGTGTGGAGGCAGAAAAGTTGCTTTTAGAGTGCGGGCGTGATGGATTCTTTTTAGCGAGGCCTAGTATGAGTAATAAGGGAGATTTCACACTGTCCGTACGAAGAGGAAATGAGGTGACACACATAAAGATTCAGAATAATGGTGAATTCCTCGATCTCTATGGAGGAGAGAAATTTGCTACATTATCGGAACTTGTCCAATACTATATGGACAATCAAGGACAGTTGCGAGAGAAAAATGGAAATGTTATCAAACTGAAAACACCTTTAAACTGCGCCGACCCGACTACAGAACGTTGGTATCACGGGCAACTCACTGCGAAAGAGGCGGAAAGAATTATGTTGGAGAATGGAAAGAATGGTTCGTTCCTCGTGAGAGAATCGCAAAGGCAGCCAGGTGACTTCGTTCTATCTGTTCGCACGCGAGATCGAGTGACTCATGTCATTATTCGACGGCAAGACAATAAATATGACGTAGGCGGAGGTCAACAATTTAATGACCTTGTCAGCCTAATAGAACACTATCGTAATTATCCCATGGTGGAGACTACTGGGGAAGTGTTAAGACTAATGCAGCCATTTAACGCGACACGCATACAAGTGCAACATTTCCATACGCGCGTGAAACAGCTTCAGAAAGAAAATGAGGGCCCAATTGAAAGTTTGAACTATAAACAGGGATTCTGGGAAGAATTTGAAACTTTACAAATGATGGAAAACCTTCAACTGTTTGATAGGATGGAGGGATCAAAGAGAGAAAACATTCGAAAGAACAGATATAAGAACATTATCCCGTTTGACCATACACGTGTAATCCTACGGGATATTCCCGCCGACGCCCCGCCCGGTTCCGATTACATCAATGCCAATTACATACGTTGCGAGGTGACAGAGTTAATTTATGATTCGCCTGACACTAGTAACGGAGGCAATGAGAATGGGTCGCCTCAAGCTCGGAGTAGTGCACCATTGAAAAACAAGGAGAAATCGTCTCCCAATCACACCAATGTTGTATCAGGTGAAAAGACTAAGGAAGTTTCCAAATCCAATCATGGAAATGGCACTCACAAGATTCATCCATCTTTTGAACCAAGCGTTCTTCCTTCGAACCCCAATTATGTGAACACAACAATTCCAAAGTCTGCAGTGGACTCTGAGAATGGTGTGGTTGAACACGTATACAACAAGGTGTACATTGCTACACAAGGTTGTCTCTCAACGACCATTTATCAATTTTGGTCAATGATCTGGCAAGAGGATGTCCGCATCATCATAATGACCACCAAGGAGGTTGAGCGTGGGAAAGTGAAATGCGAACGATATTGGCCCGATTTAAATAACACTGAGATCTTCAAAAAATATACTGTGTTTAATGAATCCGAATCGTCAACGCAAGACTACACACTGAGACGGTTTATCGTCACCAAGAAGGACGAAGGCAATGTTAAAAGGGAAATTTACCACTTCCACTTCACAGCCTGGCCGGACCACGGAGTACCATCGGAGCCGAGTCGAGTGCTGAACATTCTTTTGACTGTGAACTACAAGTTGCAACAGATAATGACTAGCCCGAACCCGCCAGCACAGGCGGTTGTTTGCGTACACTGTTCTGCTGGAATAGGTAGGACGGGCACTTTTATTGTTATTGACATGATTTTGGACCAAATTAGAAAGGAGGGTTTTGATTGTGAGATTGATATACACCGCACCGTTCAGATGGTAAGAGACCAAAGGTCTGGTATGGTGCAGAATGAAGCCCAGTACAAGTTTATTTACATGGCCGTGTTAGAGTTTATCGAGACTGAACAGCAGAGAGTGAGTTTGGGCTCCAAGCCATCCTTAGAATCACCTAGACTCCGATCCCATCCTGTACCTTTTTTATGAATGGTTTAAAGGCGGCGAGAAAACGTTTATCAAAAGCTTTATCCAATGGTAAAACGTAGGGGTCTTTAGGAATTTAAATGTTTCCTAATTTGATCATATAATCACTTGTAAAGGGTAACTTTCTAAACATCTTGTAGCAATGTTCATTACTTTATTAAAACACTTAGCAGAAAGTAATAAGATCATCCCACTTTAATCTAGGAGTCAATCCGGAAGAAATACTGAATTGTATTATAATTATTAAAAATATTGAGGAAGTCACCAATGAAACACATTCCACGCTTGTATTCTCTATAACTCCGCCTATATGTATAGTTTTATCGATATTTTAAAACAGTTTTAATTTTGGACTTTAGCTAAAGCTATTTCGAAACACTGTTTAACACAATAAAAATCTATTGGCTACATGTTTTTTAAGTAAGTTATACATGAATAATTAAATATTGAAATGGTCGTGGTAGGCTAATGTATGAATTTTATAAGTCTACATAATTATTATATGATATAACTGTTTTTGAAACTTGTGTTTTTACAACATATGTCTGTGTTAATTAGGGTTGCCAGGCCTCAAAATCGAAAATCCGTACACAGACTCATATTTAGCCGGACATTTTGCCATAAAAGCCTGACACACTGGTTTTTAAAAGAAAGTTCTTTTTATTTCTGTATTTATTACTTTAAGACTAACTCTACTCTTTATTATGAATCAGATATTATTTTCTTAAAGTAATTTGTAAGATCGCGAATTATGCGTGTCCGTGTGTTTCTGGCCGCTGCGGGGTTGACCAAATCCTAACAAAAGCCGGACGAGTCAGAGTTGTATATATTTGGCCGGACATGACATTAAAAAGCTGGAAAAGTCCGGCTAAAGCCGGACACCTGGCAACCCTAGTGTAAATACAACTTAGTATGCAGTAGGTTTGCTATGTTTAAGTTTCTGAAGTTTATGTTATCCTAGTATCTCATATAATAACAAGCATTTTTCCACAATTAAAAATAATATAGGTTTATAAAGAAGTCTTTTTGGTATTGTAAATTATTATAAGCTAGAATTTTGCCTTCTCACCTATCACATTTTAAAAGCAAATCAGACGTTCTGCCTACCATGATCATTGCATTTTAGATAATATTTTGTCAACCATGTCATTCAGCAATTTATATATACTCTGTGAAAGAAACCTTAGTCTCATGCGGTTGATAAAGCCAAGTTGATAACAGTTAAATTTATTTGTTTAAACAGAAATTAAACTCTAATCCTCCGTATGCTTTGCCAAGTAAGATCGAAACACATTTATGACTCAAATATTTATCAAAAGGTCACATTAGTTATTTACACATTAAAATATGGATACAACTTCTGAATTTATAGGAAAATAACAAAGGACTTCCTCAATATTATATTTTTTAACCACTCTATATCGGTTTTCCTGTAGCAAATTAAAGAAAAATCTGTAATTATTTATTTTTTAAAACGTTTTAGTGTTGACTTTGTATGGCACTAATTAGAGATACTTTATCCCTAAACTATCTTGATAGGGATTAAACAAAAATAAAAAGAATATTAGGAAAAAAAACATTAAATCGTTTGCATTGTCGATAACTGCTGGGTCTGAATAGTCATCTAGACTAAGCATCTAATTATCTTTAATATTGTTTTTGATGGAATCTGGTGTTACATATAGCAAGATCTGTTAGGGTCGAGGTTGCAATTTTCACCTCTTCAGGCCTATTTGTGTACCTAATGTGAGAGTAGTCAGCTACCCTTACCGTTAAGCGGACCTCAAGCTGCTTCATAGACATATAAGCTCGTGTCAAATGTCATGTAAGGCTACTAAAATACACTAAAGCATGTGTACTGTTGCGTCTCAGTGTTTTCAGGATTGATTCCATTTTTTCTTATATTAGAACCCCTATAAGAGATGGTAGCTACCTACCATCAAGTGGTCAGTCAGCTTTCCTGTTTAACATAAAAAGCAAACATTTATTGCTATTAAGTTAGTTTTCCCTGGTTTTTTAGTGAATTTGTCCAAGAGCCCGATGAGTCACATTTTCTTGAAATATGTATTTCTTCCCCAAAACTCTTTAAGTGAAGGTGTTATATGACAATCCATGTTCGTCCGCATGGTACGCGATCCTAAGCAGCTAAAAAATATTTAAAAAATGTCTATTAAAAAGAAGCACCGAAATACAAGCACACATGGTTTGCTTGTCATCCATCAAGCTTCGTTTTAAATAGTCAAAAATGTCAAACAATTTAAACCAGATGTAGCGATTCTTTTAACTTTAAACCCATTGCTAAGACGAGAGAACATGCTATATTTGTATGTCGTTGAAAAGTTGAAAAGATAATATGGTCTGTACACTTTCTGTATTAACACCGAGGGAACACGCAAACCGAGGGCAGACTTTTAAAATTGATTGCTTTAATCTTGTAATACACAAAGTCTGGAGTTAGACTTCAATGTGATCTCGAGTTGGATTTTGAATTAAGACGTGATATATACATATATATTTACTTTTCAAGATGTTAGAGAATTTTAATTGAGAGGGTTCGTAGTTTAGGATGCGAGGATCACGTTGCGGCTGGTTCTCATTTTCTAAATAAGATTTCATTTTACAAAACGTGTTCGTGACGTACGCAGTCATTTCAGCTGTCAATTGTTTTTGAATTATACCCGCAATCGTCTATCCTGAACAAATTTTGAGGAGACATATGGTAGCTCTTCAGCTGTTTGTGATTGATCTTGACAGGTTTCGAAACAGTTATGTTGAAAGAAAAAAAAATAAGCACCTGGGGGTTCGAACGAATTATTGGTCACTCGCCTCGTGTGAATTATTACTGTGCGCCTTAAGGCGACACCAGCCGCAAAACTCGTTCTGTACTGAATTGACGGGACTGCTGAGGGGGAGTCGCTATTGCAAATCTCGGAAATATCTAATTAAAAATTAAATAAAGTATAATTCAAATTCTTCTTTTGATGAGCCTTCAGATAGTGGATCTTGAAATTTATCTTAAGAATTAGCTATTTAAAATATTGATTGTTAAGCAAATCGCACGGTTACAAAATCGATATTAGACCGCAAATTAGTAATTTTTTTATATATATAATTAAATATAATTTAAAAAATAATTATGATGATCCCCTTTCATATATCCTGCAGATGATTTGAGTATTTTTTAAATTGTAATTATTATGATAATTTAAAAGGATTTTTGTATCATTAGGGGCTGGCGTCGCCTTAACAACCAATTGTTGCAGCAGGTTATCAGTTCACACCACCGAAACGCGTCGCGGCGCTCACTGTTAAAGGTTGCAATACAATATAGAACTTATTTGCTACACAAAAAGATACATCTCGCGGTGTCGCAGTGTCCCAAGTCACAGCGCGATGCTACTTTAGATAGCTTCATGTTGCGCCTTGGCGTTGCGCAACGCATCATCAAGCGTCTTCGCTTCGCGTCCCATATTTGCTGACATATACGAGTTCGTAATCGCATTTCTTCCGTTAAAGTTGGTTTTACCATGATACTTCCAGCTAGAGTCAAGAATTAAAAACAGCCCAGAGTGACCCCCCAGGTCGCTGCTTGTGTCTCTGATTAACTTCCATTCTGGAAAGAACGTCATGCATTTAGAGCTAAATAACGGCTTTAGAGTTGAACACGGTCGTTTTTCTTGTTAATAAAGTGATTCCTTGACAGTCAAACGGTTTGACTCAAACATGTAGGTTTTGGGTTGAGTCAAATTTAAATGATCGGTTGGTTTGACAAACATTTTTAAGCTAGTTTGATTATTTTAGTTGATCAAACCGCGGTTGAAGTTTCGATAAAAACACAACTAAAATATGAAACAAAACTTCAAACCAGCTAATGTTAGTCAAACCAATTTTATAAATGAATATCATGCAAACGATTGAGTCAAACAGTTTGATCGTCTCGAATTTTAGGTCCTTTATGAAGTTTTTTTTTTAGTACAGTCGAAAGGTGCAATGTTTACTTTGGGAGCTTAAGTTTTAATTAATACAATTTTAATATTTACAGTGCAGCTATAAATATAGTTTTAATGTGCTGATTTATTATCACAATTGATTAACGGGTCGAGCCGTTTTCGACTCTATTTATACTGTTTATAAGATTAATAGTTTTGCGCATGTCTGTATAAGGAAAAAATCGTTTGCAACACGCAGCATTCAATGCTATTGTGTTTATGCTTAATTCTCTATAGAATATCAACATGATTTAAATGAAGGAATTTTTTTTTCAATAATTTTTTTCTGATAAAATCGCAATTGTAAAAAGGAAGTTTTAAATAATTTCGTTCCGAATAATTTATCGGTTAGACAATAAATCAGCATAGTTGATAATTATAATATTAAATGTATAATTTTTGTCTACAAAATCAATTTATTTCACTATTTATTATTATTATTATTTTAATGTAAAAAGAACTTTTTTTAAATTATATTACTTCTATTATTCTTGTCATGATGTTGAGGTGCTTTTATGTAAAGCTTGTGCTCTATCGCCGATGGCGAAGGCGAAGCGGTGCGATATTTTTATATGAAATTTTTATTTTTTTGTTTTAAATGCATACGTGTGTATATTGAAGGTACTATCGAGCAGTGGTAATTGTAATTTTATTTTGTCGTTTTTTTTTCTTTCGAATTCGTTCTCCTAAAGCTGTTGTTATTTTTTTGTAGACATTGTCGCGGATTCCTTGGCACTGCTTGATTAAGTATTTCAAGTTGTTGGCATTTTATTATTTATACTATATTCCAATTTGTAAAGCTGAGCTTATGTCATTTCGAGGAAGGAAATTAGATCTTTATGTTATCTGCTAAAGATATATGTTGTGTTATATATAATGTAATAAAATAAAATGTGATATTGTATCCTTGGCATATTTTATTTCAGGAAGTCTAGCAGAGCCTTAACTTCAGCTAAGATCTATCGGAAGATAGATAATTCATAAAACAGAACACCGTAATAAACCGAATTCAAGATTCGGAAAGATACAATGCAATTAGTAGGTAGGTACTCTGTTAAAATTAAAAATGGTGGAAGAGAGGAAAAGACTTATTTTTAATAACTAAATAAAAAAACTAGACATTAATACAATATATGATGTTTCATTAGCATTTAATGTGTATGTACCTACATTTTACAATGAAAAAAAAAAAAAAAAAAAAACAAAGTGGTAATAATAATGATATTTTTTTATAAAAAGAAGATAATCAATTTAAAATTAAAAAGGCTATGTATGTACCAAAACTGTATAAAAATGTTACCTACATTAGCCGTTAACATCAATAGACTGTTTTATCCTTTAGACTTCTCTTCCAGACAACCTTTTGGATATGAAGAGAAGTAAAAAGCGGATGGCGATACAACAAAATTGTGGGATACATAAAAAAATAACGAAAACTAACTAGCTGAGCCCGCAACTTTGTACGCGTTGTATGTCGTTTTTTGAAAACCCCACAGTATCCTAACATTTTTTCAGGATAAAAAGTATCCTATATGTTAATCGAGGTAATAAACCAGCTGAAAACCGATTTAAAAGTTTTTTTTTTAATTTAACCGTTTATAAGTCGTGTAGGTACATACGAGGGTGGTTTGATAAATAATAAGCCTACCCATGAAAAAAAATTTCATCAAACCCGGAGTTACTGACATAACTAGGCGGATTAGTAAGTTGAAGTACATACTTAAGCAGTGGGCAGGACTCTAGTACGGAGAACCGACGTCCGCTGAGGTCGGAAGGTTCTCGAGTGGAAGCCACGGACCGGCAAGCTCAGCGTAGGGCGTCCACCCCAAGGGGGACAGACAACTTGATAGGGCCGCGGGTCGATGCGACGGTGGATCCAGGCTGCTTCTGAATTCTCACGAATTCGGTTGCAATTATTTTTATAGACTTCAAAAATTTCATCGTCAAACCGCAGAATTTCGTAATGAAATGTATTAATAATGCCAATTTTTATTTGTTGATCATATGTATTAATAGTATATTTTATTGGAACTATACCTACTATTATTTTATAATAATCAATTATTTAATGTTAAATAATTGATTATTATAAAATAATCAATTATCAATCAATCTACATCATTATTACCAGCATTAAATTTTGACAATCATATCAATGTACAATCAATCAAATCAATGTGTAGGTAGGTAGTAAACACTTTAGACCAACACTGTCTTTAAGATTATTTTTAGTCTTATTTTTTTAAACTTAATTTAACTGATAAATAAATATTAGATGTCATCCCCAATATAGCCTTTCGTAGAAGAGCTGTTTGTCCAGATACCAGAATGCATTAATCGTAAGCTTATCTTTTCAGTTTTTGATTCGAATAGGGGTAGTTTTGAGTGCATAAATGTAAGATAGCGTTGTTAGTTTTTCTGTTCTTTGTAATAACGTTTACAGCTGCGTCTGTGCGTCGCAAACCAAACATGGCCCCAATACTCTTTTGAGTTATAAATAGCTATTATTGGGGTGCTATATTAGACACTTTCAAAAACCTTTTTAGGGCAAATACGTAGTTGTTTATACATTTATTTAATGTTTGAAGGCCTATTTAGGCCTCAAAATTTTGTGATCGTAAAGCATACTGTTGTTTACCATAGACTGGATCTGTTTCCATCGGAGGTGAAGCTTGGAATCACCTAATGCCTCAGCACGTCAGACCTAGAGGATGAAAAAATATTGGAAGTGTTTGTTCCAGAACCCACCACGTGTATAAAATCCGCTGAAGTAAATTCATCAATTTGGATCCCTTTTACACTAGATGTTCAGACGATTCAACACATATGTAGTTACAAGTCACTAGATGTCGCCATTGAGAACATTTTTCAGTATCAGTTCGTTGAGCAAAATGGTTGTTTGCATTTTTAATTAAATGTTGTCCAGAGTATCGATTTATCTAGTATGTTTATTTGCTTTGTTATTTATCATTTTCCCACAAACTTTTACCCGTATTGAGATACAAACACTAGAAAATCAAATATCCATTTCAGTACACTACTGTGCAAGGCCTAGCATCCAGAGAAAAGCATTTTTTCACCTATTTTTAGATTGTGATATAAAAGTTAGTCTTTCTAAAGAGAATTCTGTGGATCGACAAACTATTCATAGCTCGTAACCATAGCCCAACCCCATAGTAATATTAAGCAAAAAATTTTAAAACAAAACCTAAGTAGATTCTTGTAAAAGAAAATTATACAAATGAAAACAGATTTGTAGTCTTTAACTTTTTTATTTATTACATCAAAATGGCAGTGTTATGATTATATACAAATTTTTAAAATAAATCACTAAGTATCACCACAATATAGATATTTATTGAATTGACATTTTGAGACCATCTTAAAGTTATTTTATAACTATGTTTAGATTGTCTTTCTATGTCATAATTTTACATCTCCTTTTGAATACCTCTGTATAACGAAGTTTATTTAAAAAATATATATTCAAATTTCTACATCTTAGGGCAATTCACATAGAAACAGGTCGGTATATAAAGTAGCGTCCACACTGCGTCTATGGATTCCGTGCGGCATCACGAAAGGCACTTGAAGCCACCAAAACCAACTTTCCCGTAATTATTGTGTGGTAAATAAGCTCTATATCGTATATTCTATACGTGAGCTTCGCGTCGCTCGCGTTTCAATGTGATTTGACCTTTAGGATCGATCACCATGAAAGTGGATGATACGGCCAGTACTTTATAAAATACGTGGGTATACTATACTGCCAATATAAATGGTTTAAAACGCCAACTTCTTTGCAATAACTCATTTTCCGTCCTCGTATCACAGAGTAGGTTAGAGGGCTTCTTCAATATTAATTCAAAATGCACCATATTCCATAATTATGTTTGAACGTTTTTATCTCATGAACATCAAATTGATTAAAGTCAATTTGAAAGTTCCTTTTACTTACTCTGCTTAACTCACTTCACGATTAATAATTTCACGAGTAATTGATAAGATCCTATGGATTTTTAAACTTGTTTGACCAGTCAAAGCTGAATAATGTTTTTGCCTCTTGAACAAATAGGGCTAAGTCCGTTCAAAATAAAACAAAATGCGTTTAATCTGTATCTAAGCAGCAGATTATTTAGATTTAAAGGAGCATATACAAACTGTCCAGGCTCCCTGGAATTTTTTTTATTGCAGGGATTCTCGTTACAGCGTGTGTTATTTTTATTAGTACCTACTGTAAAGGTTTTCATTAGAACTGAATAATATACCTAAACGAAATAAAGTCTTGCATAGACAGGCCAGAAAAATTATATATAAAGTGCATTTATTTATGATAAAAAGATTTATGATAAAAATTTATGATAAAAAAATTATATATAAAAAGAAGCTGAAGATGGTTTACAAATTTATATTAAGAAAATTATATTGAAGGTGTAAAACCACTTGTATGTAGCTAAGTTATACCGGGCTTTCTACCAACGATATTATTAATATAAAGAAGAAAAAAAAAATTATATGCTGCATCAAAATAGAGCTGTTATTTAAGTGAACTAAGTTTAGAATAAACTATCAATTTGTACTTCATTTAAAAACGTGTTATTCATTTATTCAGCCAATTATGTATTTATAATAAATAATAATACAAGCGAATTTGCAGATCATGCTTTGGTTTTTAATAAAAGGGGTGGTACATATTTAACTTTAGCAGTTGAAATAATGAGAATATTAAAGGAAATAGTCATCGCTGTCAGTGAAACGGGCCTGATTCCACTCGTTATCTGATCAAAGAGCTTCATTAAATAGCTTACATGAAGAAACAAGAATACGAGAAAATAAAGAACAAAGTGAATATTAAATTAGATTCGAATCATATAATTTTTATTTCAGATTCCAACGCTCCAATATTCACTGTAATGGGCAGATTTCTGAGCTACCCAAATCGGACAGAACCCACGAGTTCTTCGAGATGAGAGACCCAGATTGGATGCGAGTAGAGTCTAGAAGAGAGTAACACTAATCAATAGAACAGACAAAATTGTATGTTAGAATGAGCAGAGAGGTGGTAGAGCAAAAAGGCTAGTCAATTGTTCTATATTAACTTATTCGTTATTAGAAGAGAAGGATTGAACAAAAATACAGAAATTCAAACACTCGCTCAGGGAGATAATCAAATCATTTGCACCACCTATCGGGTCTAACATTACAAGAATGATATGGATCCATACATCACGGCACGATCAACTTGTTAACAAGTTAACAACCAATCAAATAAAACAGAGATAAAAAGAGAGTCGTGAACAAAAATTATGACTGCGACACAAAAATCAGCATTAAATTTGCTGATACGGCAAGAAAAAATGATTCATTAAAACAAGGATATCAATTCTCAGAAGGGAACGTGAGTGGAGCTGCCCGGCTTTTATTTTCTCGCACTCAGACGAGACCTACGCCGCTTTAAAAGAAAAACACCCAGTCCCATCCGCCTCTTTGAAACTCCCTGATCCGCCCGCCTCTAGCGATCCCTATTTTGTTATTTCTGAAGATGCCGTTATTCAGGCTATTACTTCCTTCCTCAACGCTTCTGCCTGAGATAGACGGATTGTCCCCCCAGCATCTCAAAGACCTGATCACGATATCACTGGGCGAGACAAGATCAGCCTTAATAAAAGAAATCACGGCGTTGATTAACTTGATGCTATTGGGCCGCGTAGACAATGACATCATTCCATAATTCTACAGTGCTAACTTGGCCAAGAAGGATAGCGGTATCCGCCCGATAGCTGTAGGGTGCATCCTCAGACGCTTAGCCTCAAAGCTCTCCTGCAAGAATTTCAACCAAAGGCTAACTGACATCTTTAAGCCCTGGCAGCTGGGCCCTGGCATCAAGGGCGGCTGTGAGGCAGCGTTTAAATCGTTCGGACTATCGAGTATTTCAAAAAATCGAAGTCAAAAATGCTTAAAAAAGAACTGCCGGAACTTTATAAATACCCATGGCAATGCTACGGAGCAGTGAGCACATCTAAATTATTCTTTGGTAATAAATTTATCTTGTCAAGTATGGACTGCCAACAAGGAGACCCGCTTGGGTCTGTAATTTTCGGTTTATTCATTCATCCCATAATTACTAGTCTAAATTCAAGATTCAATGTATGGTCTCTTGATGACGGATCACTTGGCGGAGATGCCGCAACCGTCTTACAACATGTAAAGATTATCGAGGCAAGACAACGCGAAACGCAAAACCGCTCCGGGCAGATAAATTAATCAAAAATCGATATAAGTGGCAAAAAAGTGAGAACAAATTAGTGTTATATATCATATGAATCGGCTCGTCGCGATGAAATCACTGGTACTACTCTTGCGGAATTTTGTTAACGGAATTTGAAGAAATCGACAAAAAAGCACAATTCGAGCGGAGTTGGAAACTCGGGCGCTGCTCGATTAGCGGCGACGACCTCCCCGTTGTCTTCGTTATTCAGGAAGTCTCGCCTTCACCCCTCCAAATTTAGGATTTTTCCGCCGGACGCTTAGATGATCTAAGGCCGGACGGTTCACTTAGGGTGAACTGATTTCTAACGCACGTCAAAATTGGACTACCACTGGTTGGCCCCGGCGACGATCTCGAGGTGGACGACTGAAGGCGGTTGGACGAGAGGACGTCAACAGGATTGAAGAGAAAATAACCATACAAATATTCAAGAGGGTAGTTGAACAAAAATCTACTACTCGTTGGGCTGAGTTTCACCTTTCGACTTATCTATTTATACTAATACCTACTTTGTTAAAATTGTAATTTTTATCTTAAAATTAAAATCAAATAAGTTAATAATTATTTACTGCATAATTACTCTTAATAATAACTACTGTACAGTTTTTATCTTCTTCTTTAAAATTTTATTGTAATTTTATTGCAATCAGTATTGTAATTAGTATAATTGTATACATACAAATTATTGACTGAGTCTTTTACAACTCGTAACTTGGAATTCTGCTGCTGCTGATATTCTAGGTTCAAATTAATGTTATTCAATTGTTATATTGATGTCATGTTGATGTTGTATGTCATAATATTGCGCTCGTGTAAAATTTTTATTAAATTAGAATATAAAGTGCCTAATAAACAACAAAAAGTGTAAAATAACGTAAAACACATTGTTAACACAACGTCGAAGTTTTATCTTTATATAATTTTCATGAAAATTGTGAGAAATCGGTACTTAAATTGCGACAGTGACACTAGTTCTGCATACCTACCGTTATCGAATAATTATTATTCTGTTTATTTATTGGAAAAGAATCAGAAACAAAAAGCAGAACAATAATTCCAATATATGTATAACCAAATTGCATACCCATGAGACGATGGAGTGCCAAAAATGTAAAAAAGTGTTATCTAAAAAAGGCGTACATTTTATGTGTCAAGGCCCGTGTCAGGGAGCCTTTCATAAAACTTGTGTCAAGGGATTAGAAGCAGATAAGAAAACAGGTAAATTACGTCAATATTGTAATAACTGTGAAGAAGATGAATCTGATGTGGAAGATGGCCAGGACATGGAGAAGATATTAAAAGACATTCAAAGAAAGGTAAATGTCATTCCCGAATTTAAGAAACAGTTGGACTCCATAACGCAAAGTATGAGTTTATTGTCTGATAAATATGATACACTGGTGGCTGAACATGATAAATCCAAAGATAAAATTAATAAACTTGAGAAGAAGGTAGAGGGTATTGGTAATAAATGTATTTATTTAGAAAAAAGTAATCTTGCTTTGGAACAAGTTATACATGAATATGAGCAATTATCTCGCAAACATAACATTGAAATCGTAGGAGTGGAGCAATTACCAAATGAAAACCTGAAAGAAATTGTCAATATTATTGGAAAAAAGATAAACGCTAACACTACGGACATTGAATGGGTAAGAAGGAATACACCACGAAAACCGGGAAGTAAACTATCTTCTATTACTGTGGGATTTAAAACATCAGGAACCGAAAGTCGTGATCAATGGCTAACACAACGTCGCAAAGTAACTGATATAACCAGCAATATGGTAACAGAAGGTACCAATAATTCTACAATTTATATTAACGAGGACTTAACTAAAACTACCCGTACCTTGTTATGGAATACTAAGAAACAACTGCATGGTCTATATAGATATATTTGGATTATGAATGGAAAGGTACTGGTGAAGAAAATGGAGGGAGTTAATACAGTATGGGTGAAATCGGAGACTGACATTAATGCTTTGCTTAAAGTAAAATGAGGGGACTATTTCTAAAAAAAAAAAAAAAAACCTTAGATTATGGTGTTTAACCTTTAATTAAAAAAATGGATTTTAAAAATATAGATGTAATTAATGATCCAATAGACACGGTCGAGGTTGATAGTTTTAGTGGATGGATCTCATCACCAAATATAAAATACCATGACTTTTGTATTCTTCACATAAATATTAGATCTTTGAAAAAGAACTTTGAGGAATTACTTGTAACATTAGACAGTAATTTAAAGGATATTGATGTCATTGTAATAACTGAACCAAATATTAACTTTTTATTATTAGATTTATATAAAATAAGAGGTTACAATCTGAATTATTATACGCGTGTTGGCCGTAGAGGAGGAGGAGTGCTGGTGTATACACGAGACACATACTCTGCACGAGTGAGCGAGACACCAAATACAATAGGTATGCGAGCTGCAGAATGCGTTTCTATTGTACTCGAAAGAACGGGAAATGATCCGATATATTTGATATCTATATATAGGCCTCCGAGAATGAATAAGAAAAATAAATTAAATCAGTTTTTGCAAGAACTTCATAGTATCCTACAGGAAATACCAAAAAATATAAAGTTATTTTTTTGTGGTGATATAAATATAAACCTTTTAAACAGACATGAGACTAACGTAATAGAATATGAAAACTTATTGTCTGAATATGGCTTAATTAAATGCATTAATAAAGTAACGCGAAAAGAAATTATGAAAGGAATTATTGTGGAGTCCTGCTTGGACCATATTTATATTCGAGCGCCTCTCGCTATGATAAATTCTGCAATAATACAACATAAGATATCGGACCATTTCTACGTATCTGCAACGGTGCAATGGACTACTGCACCCGTACGGAGGGACGCAACTAACCCGGATAACCGGAAGTATCGTATACCTAGTAAACAAACCAAGCAGGAAGTTCGACGTCGTATACTCGATAATCGTATGGTCAGAGAAAAATTATTGTCAACAAATTTCGAAACTCTAATGACTATTGAGTGTCCAATAAGGTTGTACGCTGCGCTTAAGAATATATTTGACCGTATTTACAATGAATGTTCAAAAGTTTTTATTGTGCATAGCAGTAATAGAAATAATAAAAGTTGGATTACTACTAACATAAAACTTATGATAACAGAGAGGGATAGATTGTTTAATTTATGGTGTAAACACCCAACGGACATGGTTAAACGACTAAATTATACAAGGTATAGGAATAAATGTTCTAAAGTAATATCTAAAGCCAGCAATAATTACGATAAACAATGTATAATTGATTGTAATAATAACATTAAAAAATTATGGGATAGAATAAACATATTAATGGGGAAAGGAAAACAAAGTGTGGATGATTTTATATTAACGAATATGGAACACAGTAGTAATGTTAAGTATATAGCCAATCAATTCGCAACAACATTCGATAAGGAAATTCAGCAAATTAAACATACATGTAGTATGAAATTATTAAATAGGGATAATTATTCAAATGGGACAGACAGATGTATGAGATGGCAACCTATTAATGACACCTATGTAAAAAAAGTAATAAACAAAATGAACACAAAGAAATCCACTGGAAGCGATCTCATTCGCATGTGTGATATAAAATTTATTTGTGATAAAATCAGCCCAGTAATCTCTAAGTTGGTTAATCTATCAGTCAAACAACATAAATTTCCTAATAAATTAAAAGAAGCGATAATACGGCCTATATATAAAAAAGGAAATCGTAAAAGCTACTCAAATTATAGACCTATAGCTATATTATCCAACATAGACAAAATTATGGAAAAGTGTATAGTTGACCAGCTCGGAAATTATTTACAAACAAATAAAATATTAAATGAGTCTCAACATGGGTTTCAAAAAGGGAAAAGCACTAACACTTTGCTATCTAAATTCACTGACGAAATAAATAATTATTTAGAAAATAAAAAAATTGTTGTTGCAATATTTTTTGATAATAAGAAGGCTTTTGATACATTGGAAACGACTACGTTATTAAATGCTATAGAGGAATGTGGTGTTGGAAAGCCACTAAAATAATGGTTTAAAGATTATCTTACTTCACGTTCATACCGAATTAAAATTAGAGATACGTTTAGTGATGTCAGCAAGGTTCAGTGCGGAGTTCCACAGGGATCTGGATGTGGGCCAGTATGTTATTTAATGCATGTAAATAGCCTATGTACAACGTTGCAGAACTGTTCAGCATATATGTACGCAGATGACCTATGTATACTGTGTGCTGGTTCCAACCTAGCTGAAACGTTGAATCTTGTGCAGCAAGATGTAAATACCGTTGTGAAATGGTCACACGATAATGGCATAGTATTAAACGCTGAGAAAACAAAATTACTTATTATACACTCTCCCTTACCTTTAACGGCTTACTTACCTTTAAAGGATTTGCCTTGTTCAATATATGCTCATTCCTATGACTGTTTCCATAACTTATCTTGGAGTGAAAATTGATGAACATTTGTCATGGACTAATCATATAGACTTTATTGCTAATAAACTTAGAATAATATTAGGAAAATTTTGTCACCTTAGCTATAAAGTCCCAATTTCTATATTAAGATTATTCTATAATGCTTTAGTTGATTCTATACTGGGCTACGCGCTCGATTGCTATGGACTAACTTTTAAATCCCATATTGAAAAATTAGAAAATATCCAAATTAGATTTTTGAAATTATTAGTTAACAAAAAAGTAAAAAATAAATTAAACAACGACTACACGAAATTATTTAAAATTTGTAAAATATTACCTATTAGTATAAAACATAAATACTTATTTTTAGTTAATAGTCATGGCAATCGAGATCGTTACTCAGTATTGGATAAAGTGAAAAATACACACAATACGAGGGCAATGTCTTTGGGAAAATTTGTAGTTCCTAGGGTTAATAATTACTATGGTGACAGAACTGTAAAGAAGCGGTTGCCCTACATTCTAAATAGTTTGCCTGAAGACATTGTCCACGAGAAAAATAAAACTGTATTTAAAAATAAATTAATGAAATATTATCTGTTTTCTTTAAGTTAATTTTATTAATGAAATTTAGATTTAGGTTTAGGTTTTTAATTTAGGTTACATTTATTTTAAATTCAGTTTTATTTTTGATAACATTAGTTTGATCCCATAGACAAACTGCTTTCCAGTTTTATGGGACATTGTAAATATTTTTCTAATAATTTCATGTATAATAAATAAATAAAATATATATAATTTATTATCTAGCTTGAAGTTAATTGCAAATTGATCTTATTTTATTGTGTTAACCTATAACAGTAATATAAAAATATTAACTGTAGTTTAGGTCTAGGTTCAATGATAGGCTTAGGCTACTTAAAGTAGAACTAAGTTTATTATCCCAACTTGACAGGGCCCCTATACAGCCACAAATAGCTTATTTACCTATAGCTTTTACAAACATTCAATTGATTGAAACTTAGGTTAAGTTAGTTTAAGTTAGCATAAGGATTTTAAGTGTGTAGAATAAGGGATATTTTACTATTTTTAATCATTTTAACTTTATATTTGTATTTTAAAAATTAGTTAATTATTTTAATATTTTTTTATAATCTATTATTTTAATCGTCTTGATTGTTTTAATTGTTTTAGTCACTTTATGGGACTGGTTGGACTAGTTGCTTAAACTAGTACCAACCCAGCCCCAAATTTAAAATTAAAATTGTAATTTAAATTTATCCCTTGTATATTTTAAGGATTTATTTTGATTATTGAAATTGTATATATTGACTGCCCCTATACAGCGTATTTGGATTAAGTTTTAGACAAGGCCGCTTTACAGCCAATTTAGAATAAGTTTTAAAAATAGACGTGGCCCTTATACAGCCCAATTATTAATAAGGTCCCTTTACAACCTCTCCCATATACAACTTCTACAAACTTTTTAATATATAGACTTAAATCCCCCTAGCATTATGCTTCGTTCTCCCTCGGCCAACGCCAGTAAAACAAAAACGCAGCTTCAGGGCACTCAAAAATCTCCTCCTCCGCTGCCGAGTGTCAGAAAGAGCATAGGGGAGTGGGAGACCGGGAAGGTTTCCATCTCCCCCCTGGTCTCGATGGCGGGCGACGGGGATAGGCCGCCCAGGGCCACGCAGACCCTAAAATACTCAAGTAGAGTCGCTGAGGCAAGAGCGTGCCTGAATAAGGCAAAGCTCCACCTCAGTGGCTCTAAAAACCTTAAAACTGAAATAAAGGACGGCGTGCTGCAGGCCCTGGACCGGCTCTATAGCCTTGTAAAGGAGGCGGAGTCGGCGAGTAAGCCTGGAAGTTGCAAATTAGACAAGAGTGAAAATCGAGAATTAATTGAGGCGCTCAATAAAAACTCAAAATTGCTAGAAGAGAGCACCAAATTAGCAGAAACATTAAAAAAGGAAATTAGAGTAATTGAGAATTTTAAAGAAGATTGGCAAAAGTTCACATTGGAAAGTACCAAAAGGACATACGCGGAGGCCGCGGGAACGAGGAATGTGGTAACGACAAGACCCACGCTACATTCGGTGGTTGTAACGTCGGAAGACGTTAACGACACCGGGGAGCGCGTGTTGGACAAGGTGCGGGACGCGGTAAATTCCGAAGAAGGATGGGTGAAGGTGGAGCGGATAAGGAAGGCCAAAGATAGGAAAATTGTCCTGAGCTGTTCCACGAAAGAAGAAAGGGATAAGATAAGACAGAGAATAGAGAGATCGAACAAGACACTTACCTGCGCTGGGGTCGAGAACAGGGACCCGTTGTTGATACTCTATGACGTCCTGCTTGTTAATAGTGATGAGGACGTCATTAGAGCAATCCGGAGCCAAAGCGGGTCTCTGTTTGAAGGCCTCAGCGAGGACCAAAGTAGGATAAGAATCAAGTATAGAAAGAGGGCTAGGAACCCTCTCACGGGACACATAGTCCCGAGCACCTCTCCGGAGGTCTGGGGGAGGGCGACTGGGCTGGGATTCTGGCACGTAGGTTTGCAGCGCATAAGAGTCGCAGACCAGTCGCCTTTGGTCCAGTGTTCGCGGTGCCTAGGCTATGGCCATAGCAAAAGGTTCTGCGAGGGTACGGCGGACCTATGTGGCCACTGCGGGGACGCCCACCTCAAGGCGGAGTGCCCGCGATGGCGTGCTGGGATGCCGCCGTCTTGCCGGAACTGCGCTGTGGCCAAGTTAGGGAATCGTGAGCACAATGCTCTTAGTTCTGTGTCCCGTGAGAGGAAAATGGGATGCAATAGCACGCTCTGCCACACAGTATTGCTAAGGGCACCCCTGCGGTAAGCCCTACTTACGGGCTCTTGCAAGCCAATTTGCAGCGCTGTAAACTAGCTACCTCCGAGCTCTTAGTGGAAGCTGAAAAAAGGAGGGTGGCCATCGCACTCCTTCAGGAGCCCTGTGTGGGTGCGGTTGGAACGGTTCGGAGTCGGAGGGGGATGCGAGTTTTCCAGAACCCTACACCGGGAGAGGGTGCTGTCAAGGCTGCTATCGTAATATTCGATGGCAGCCTAAAGGTAATACAGTACCCGGAACTCACCACCAACAACATCGTGGTGGTGGGAATCCGAACGGGGGCCTGGATTACCAAGCTTACCTCCTTCTACTTCGAACCGAAAAAACCAATAGAGCCCTACATCGGGCATCTGAAGGGAGTGGAGGCCAAGCTGGGGGCTGGGAGGTGGCTCGTTGGAGGCGATGCAAATGCAAAGAGCTCGTGGTGGGGCAGCAAGAAAATAGATCGCAGGGGAGAGGAACTTTCAGGCAGTCTGGAGGAGCTGGGCCTCCAAGTGCTTAATACTGGAGACACTCCGACCTACGACACGATCCGGGGGGGACGGCGTTTCTGTAGTTATGTGGACATAACTGCGTGTTCACATGACCTGTTGGACCTGGTTTATGACTGGAAAGTCTTGATTGGTCTAACGGGCTCGGACCACAACGGCATTGCGCTTAAGTTGAACCTGAAACCTTCTCGAGGAATGGAGGTGGTCAGAACGACAAGGAAGTACAACACCAAGAAGGCGGATTGGCATAAATTTGGCATCAAAATTAAAGAACTCATTGAAAATAAAATGGAAGAAGGTGTTGTACTGAATAGGGAAGAAACCGAATTGGCAATACAAAATTACACAAAATTAATTGAGGAGGCGGGTGACCACTCCATTCCAAAGAGATCGATGAAGGAGAGACTGGCGCTGCCGTGGTGGTCCGAGGACCTGGAGGCCATGAAGAAGGAGGTCAAAACCAGGAAAAACAGAATCAGGAACGCTGCGCCTGTTAGGAGGTCGTGGGTCGTCGAGCAATATCTCAGTAAAAAGGCGGAATACGAGCAAGCAGCGAGGCAAGCTCAGACGGACTCCTGGAAGAACTTCTGCGAACGCCAGGATGGCGAAAATGTGTGGCAGGGCATCTATAGAGTCATTGGCAGGACAACCGTCAGAGACGAGGACCCGCCACTGGAACGGGATGGTAGGATTTTAGATGCGAAGGGATCGGTAGAGTGGCTTGCGGAGGTATTCTACCCGAAAGACCACGCGGCTTCGGATGAAGAAGTTCACCGTGAGATCAGGAAAGCGGCGGATGGAGTGAACGTTGGGGGACAAGATTCCCCTTGCGACCCTCCGTTCACTCTGACTGAGCTCCAGATGGCGGTGAGCTCCTTCAATCCGAAGAGGGCCCCCGGCTCCGACGGGCTCACTGCTGACATTTGTGGTCGGGCCATCGGCTGTGACCCTAAATTATTTTTAGGGCTCATAAATAGTTGTATGGCCCACCACATCTTTCCAAAGATATGGAAGGAAGCGGCAGTGATAGTCCTTCGGAAGCCGGGGAGGGATAGTTATACCACCCCCAAGTCATTCAGACCCATTGGTCTGCTGCCCGTGCTTGGCAAAGTGTTCGAAAAGATGCTCGTGGCTCGCCTGAAGTATTATATCTTGCCGGGCATAAGCGCCCGTCAGTATGGCTTTGTGCCCCAGAAGAGTACGGAAGATTCCCTCTATGACCTTATGTCACGGGTTCGCGGGAAACTTAGTGATAAGAAGCTCGTGACACTCGTGTCTCTGGACATAGAGGGAGCCTTCGATAGCGTCTGGTGGCCAAAAATCAGAGTCCGACTGGCGGAAGCGGGATGCCCGGTGAATATCAGGCGAGTCTTCGACAGCTACCTCACCGACAGGACGGTAAGCGTCAGATACTGCGGTGAGGTAGACAACACGGCGACAGGCAGGGGTTGCATCCAGGGGTCTATAGCTGGCCCTTTGCTCTGGAATTTGACCCTCGATCCATTGCTGCGGGGCCTGGAGAGTAGAGGCGTCTACTGCCAGGCTTTCGCGGATGACGTGGTGCTCGTCTTTGACGGAAAAACAGCTCAGGACATAGAAAGTAGTGCCAATGTCACCCTCGCTTATGTTATGGCGTGGGGTGTCGAGAACAAGCTGAGGTTTGCACCGCACAAAACTTGTGCAATGGTGCTAACCAAAAAGCTTAAGTTCGACACGCCACGGCTTAGTATGGGCGGGGTTGACATTGACATGAAAGACGCAATTATGTTGTTTGGCCTTACAATTGATAACAAGCTCACCTTCAACAGTCATGTGGACAGGGTGTGTCGCAAGGCGATCGGTGTCTACAAGCAGTTGGGGAGGGCTGCCAAGACTAGCTGGGGGTTGCACCCGGAAGTGATCCGCTCGATATACGTCGCCGCGATGGAACCCATCATCACGTATGCAGCGAGTGCTTGGGCACCCGCTGCAGGGAAATTGGGGGTGGCCAAGCGTTTGAACGCTGTGCAGAGGGGTTTTGCTCTAAAGCTGTGTAAGGCCTATCGCACGGTGTCCTTGAACTCGGCCCTGCTATTGGCTGGGTTTCTCCCCCTTGACCTACGTGTATGCGAAGCAGCTTCGCTGTACGAGGCCAAGAGGGGAGTACCCTGGCCGGAGCTGAAGGACAGGGACGTCGAGCGGATGGGCCCGGCTATTGAGGCTCCCCATCCCGCCGAGCACATGAGTCTGGAGTTTGGAAGACTGATGGATGCGGAACAATTGAATGAAAATAGCGACTACCACCTGCGCATTTTCACGGACGGCAGCAAGATTGACGGCCGGGTTGGGGCCGCGCTATCCATATGGAATGGCGAGGCCGAAACATCGGCCGTCAAGCTTAGTCTGCCGTCCTACTGCACCGTCTATCAGGCTGAGCTCCTGGCGGTGTGCAAGGCGACTGGGGTGATCCTCAAACGAAGCGAAACTACCTCTGCAATTTACAGCGACTCAATGGCCGCCCTCCAAACCATCGCGGCGAACGGCTGTTTACATCCTCTAGCTACCGAGGCTAGAGATAATATTAGGAAAGCTTTTATAAGGAACAAGGTTGTAAAATTGTTCTGGATAAAAGCGCACGCGGGGCTAGAGGGCAACGAGCGAGCGGATCACCTGGCTAGGGAGGCAGCACTTAAATTAAAGACAAAACCGCATTATGACTTGTGCCCGGTCTCATTCGTCAGGCGAAGCATTCGTATGCGATCGCTTGAGGAATGGGATCGTAGGTACAGGACAAGCAGCACCGGAGAGGTTACTAGATTGTTCTTCCCCAATGCTATAGATTCATATAAAATCGTAAGGTCAATTGGACCCGATCGCTTCCTGACACAATTGTTCACGGGGCACGGTGGGTTCTCTGAATACTTGAACAGATTCAAGTGCAAAGAGAGCCCATCGTGCATCTGTGACCCTTCAGAAAAAGAGACAGTCCCGCACCTTGTATTAAATTGTCCCTCTTCGGAGGCGGATAGGCTAGATTTAGAAATTAGAATAGGAAAAATTACTAAAGATAATATTAGAGAAATAATGATAGATAAAAAGAGGAATGAGTTTTTAATGTATTGTATCAAAACGATAAAGAAAACAATAGATAGAAATAAAAAATAGGCAAAATTATAAATCGTAATGACTTTATTAAAATTTTAATGTAAGATATTTTAATTGTTTAACTGAATTTCATTAATTTTAAATGTAAATTATTTTTAAATTGTATTTATTTTATTATTGCAATCAATGTGTAAATATTTAATTATTGTAATTGGAATTATCTTATTAATTTTATGTACATTTAATAAATAAAACAGAAGTGTCAACTCATTCCCCCCTGAATAAAGAAATAAGAAAAGAATTAGTTAGAATAGGAATAGACGGGAATCCCACCCGTATAGTAAGAAAGAGATGAATGCAAGAAAGAAATAGTATGAAGAATGGAAGTGCGAGAAGAATAAATGCGAGAACTGGTATGAAAGGATAGTAAACACAGGCTTCAGCGCATGATGCTGGAGGGATTTGTAAAAAAAAAAAATAAAAAAAAAAGAAACATGTAAAGATTTTGAATACCAAAATAGATATTTTAACAAATTTCAACGCGGTTCCGACTAATATTAATGTTCTTTCCGTTCATTCATCCCTCACCCTTTTAGGCTCACCATTTTTCGACCGAATCAGTCACGACTGTCAACTGCAAATTAAATTTATTCAACGATACTTCAGACCTGCTTTTTAAAATAAACCCTCATATGCCCATTATCCGTTTCTGCTTATTTACCGGTGAACGAAAAAAACATGGAAACATTCCTAGTGCTCAAAAATGACCCAATGCAGATTGTGCCTCGAATGAGTTTAGTTCGACAGCACATGTCATCGTTCGTTTTTATGCAGTCTAAAAAGCGTAAATTATGCCTTCTTGGGCAGTGAAATGGTGCATAAATCGATCTCATCTGCATAATAAAAATGCTGGAATTAGTTATCACGTGTGAGTAGGCCCGTAAACTACTACATTTATTTTTGTGTTATTTTAAACATGGATCAAGTATTTAATGTTGAATGTTTACAGTTGGAAGTAGAATATGTTTGTGTGTTCCATTTTGTACATTGTTTGCTTCTTTAATAGATTTCCATAAGATCCAAGTCAGAAAGAACAATGGACGAAAGCAGTTCGCTTAGAAAGGCAGGAAAACCAATGGTCCCCAAGCAAAACAATAAGAATTTGTACAGTCCATTTTCACGATGACGGACGATTTTTATTGGTCAACTATTCCAATTTGTACGGTGAGAATAAACAATTTGATATTTTAAATTATGTGAAGTATTTGATATGGCTTGATATACATAATTTATTTCACTTCGTTTTAAACAGATTCGTGTTTTAAATTCAGATGGTATTGTCAAGTTTAACACCCGAAAAATTAAAACCTAAGGCTGGACAACACAAGAATTTGCTTTCTATGACTCCCTTAGAAAAAATGCAGACAAATTCTAACAAAGAAAACGTTACTGTGAAACCTTATCCCCGTTTGATAAGTTCTTGAAGTAATTGACTAAATATGAATCAGAGTTGATGGCATTTTTTAAAAAGGTCAAGGTCTTTTGTCCAAGTTGTGGGTGTAAATTTCATTTGATTGCTGATTCTGCTGCAGAAGATCCTCTTGAGATACAAATACAAACATCGATATTCCAAGTAACAGAACTGAAAGCAGATTTAAACTTTCCAGAGAGATCTGCTACACCTTTAAACATTCCTTCCTCCGACATTGAATCCACTTTAAATACTCCAAAAATAATAATAAAAAAATAGACATTGCTTTCTGATAAGAGATTTTCAAAGATTAGGAGTCTAATGAGAAGTAACGACAGGTTGTTAAAAAATATTTCGTTAAAAGAAATCACTACAGCTCTTAAACAGAATAAGTTCGTGGGTTCGTGGATACCAGTGCTCAAACTTCACTTGCTGACATTGCGAGATATTTGTTCACTTATTTAAAAAAAAAATGGCGAAGAACGATTGTTAAATACACGGTCAAAAAATTTGCTTTAACCCTAAATTATTACACCCCATCTGGTTACAAGTTCGTTCGTAGACAGTCTCAATCTTGCTTGCCTCACCCCTCAACGTTATCCAAATGGTATCAGGTCATTGATGCAAACCCTGGCTTCACCGAAGAAGCTTTTAGAGCACTACGCTCTAAATTTGGCCAAAGCCATAAAAGACTTGCTTGTCTTATGGGGACGAAATGGCCATACGACATAAAAAAAAACATTTAATGGGAAAGATTTTGAGGGTCTTGTGACATTTGGAGCAATCCATGAAATTGCTAATCAAGTCTAATGTTGGTCTCATTAAATAATTCATTCAAATTGCCATCAGGCTATTTTTCATTAGAGGTATGTCTGCAGAACAGACGGCCAATATTATTAAAATGAGTCTCAAATTGTGTCACGAAGTAGGCGCAGACGTAGTAAGCTTGACCTTTGATGGGTGTTCAGCTAACCTGGCTACTGCTAAATCGCGGTCAGTTTGAGGATCCGACTAACCTGAAAAATTTTTTTAGTCATCCAGCAAATGGTAGAAAAGTAGTGGTATTTCTTTACCCCTGCCATATGTTGAAAGTTAATTAGTAATTAATTAATTTAATTAAGCCTGACCTTTGATGGGTGTTCAGCTAACCTGGCTACTGCTAAATCGCTCGGGTGTCAGTTTGAGGATCCGACTAACCTGAAAATTTTTTTAGTCATCCAGCAAATGGTAGAAAAGTAGTGGTATTTCTTTACCCATGCCATATGTTGAAACTTAATTATTAATTAATTAATTTAATTAAGCCTGATCTTTGATGGGTGTTCAGCTAACCTGGCTACTGCTAAATCGCTCAGGTGTCAGTTTGAGGATCCGACTAACCTGAAAATTTTTTTAGTCATCCAGAAAATGGTGGAAAAGTAGTGGTATTTCTTTATATGTGCCATATGTTGAAACTAGTAAGAAATACCTTCGAATCAAAAAAAGACTTCGTCGACGAAAATGCAGGCTCTGTACCTACAGTGGTGTTTTTGCAGGAGCTAAAAAAAAGTGCAAGACAATCTAGGGCTTCATTTTGCTAACAAACTGACAGAAAGGCATCTAAATTTTCGTAACAATATTATGAACGTCAAATTGGCTACACAACTTCTGAGCAACAGTGTCGCTAAAGCGTTAGAATTGTGTTCAGAAAAACTTAATTTGCCCGAACTTAAAGGTGTCTCCAACGGTGAAATTCCTGTTTGACGTTGTAAATACAAGTTCGCTAAATAATAAAGGTTATAAAGATCCCATAGCCCTAACAGATAAAGACTTTTCCTCAATTTCCTTGATGAAGCTAAGTCTTACATATTAGGATTGAAGATAAAAGTACCAAGTATAAAGAGGCGCTATTATGCATCCATTGACGTATAAACCTGTGACACAAACGAAATCTAAATCTGGGTTTTTGGGACTAATAGTTTGTATAGAAAGTTTTAGAGTACTTCTTAAAGAACTTATTTACACTCAAATTTATATTTTTACTCCGCAGCTACCCAATTTGGAAATTTCCGTTCATCCTGTCTTCTATCGACTCCTCCCTTCAGGTAACTCTTTCAAAAACTCTCAACATTAATTTTTAGGGCATAGGGTCCATGGTTGGTTTGATGAACTCCCGATTCGGTTTGGTGAACTGGGTTTTCACACTTCGGACAGTTTGGCTTTGCCTGCTTTTCTGGCCTCCGTAGGTATACGGCTGTAGTGTATGTACGCACGCAAATCAGTCGCAAATTAAACACTTCACACGTCTATAATTTACCAGTGGCAACGAGAAAAAGTGCCTCAATCTTGTTTAGTTTTTTTTATTAAGGCTTGAAAATGTCTATTGGTAAAGTTAACGAATTCGTAATTAAATGCGAAAACTGGACAAATTACACTGAACGAATAGAAATGTACCTTTTAGTAAATAAAGTGAGTGATGATTTAAAACTACCGACTTTAATATCAGTAATGCAGGATGAAGCTTACGAACCCCAGCGAGTCCTTTGGAACCGTCACAATTGACTTATTATAATAGGGCCGTGGAATTGCTCACCACCCATTTGGAACCGAAACCCATTTGGATATGATGCATTTTGAAATTATTCTGATTACAATTATTAAGTTTTCCGATCAATAAGTAACCAATATAATTGTGGCAGAAAATTATGAAAAATCAACTTACTGGAAAAATATAGGGGTGGTCATGTCCAATAGTGACCAATATTCTGATAAAATTATTCTAATTAATAATAAATAGGTACGTGGAATTTAAAACGACTGATGTGTGCAATAAAAAATGAGCCCTATTGCTATTAATAAACGGTTATAATTTCGCTTTCTTTTTAGAATATTTATTATCTGTCTAATTAGGCTCAACTGGAAATTAACAACTTTAAAAATAATTACAATTTGTTTAACTAATGTGCAATGTTCTTTGACTATTTATTTACAATGATTAATTATTATTCACTAATAATTGTAACAATTATTGCATTTGCAATGGGGTTATAACAAGACTGATCAGCAAACCTGAACCCAACCTTGTATTGTCGACGGTAGCGTGGATTATGCTTTCACTAGCAATTGATTAATTAGTAATTTTAAAATACTATTTCACTTGTAATATGTACATGTTACTTTGTGGTAACATGAAGTTAGCTGCGAGTGGCGACGCAGTAACATTTTTAGGTAACTGCTAGAGAAATCTTAATCGTTTTTGTTTGATCTCATTTTTGCTGTTGCTTAATTCGCTTTTGACTAATGGCATAGATAAAATACTACTTAACCAGTATAGATGGTCAACCTCCATATAACGATCTGAAGCCAATTTCATATTGGGATTTCCACTCCCTAGATGTCACTAATAGTCTCGAATTTAACATTAATGTGTATTTTGTTAAAAATTATAGGTAACCAACAAATTCAATCACGCAGTTATAGTTCCTTATTATCGTGGTAATAACTAGAGGGCGACGTTGCTGGGAGTACTTTTATGTATGATATTGTTCCATTTCATGCATATTTTAATGAAAATGATAGAAAAATTTTATTTAGATATTTAATATTATTATATATCAGAAAACATTATGTTATAATGACCATAGTACAAAAATAACAAATTAAAATGTGTGAGTTATCATTTTTTTCTTCGTAACACAATCGACAAAAACTAGTTAATTTTTATCTATGTTATAACTAACTGAACCTGGCCACGCTTTGCTGTAAGCTCATTTTTATTTTCGTTTCCGCTGAATCTTCGGAATAGAAAGTAGGATATATAAACACTCTTGTGATAAAATGCATCATTTTGCAAAAAAATTAAGTTAATCCATCACCCAGTTTTTCAGCTTTCTGAACACAAACATACGTACCTAAGCAAAATTATATCGAAGTAGGTATGTAAAGATTATGAATACAAATAACAAAAAACAAGACGTTTTTCTATTATAGGATATAATCGGTCAGTAATTAACGTTTTAGTTCCTTATTGCCCTATTTTTTAGAACAGAACCTATACCGTTCATACGGCCCTTTTATCGTTGTTCGTGCCCACTTCTTTTATATTTTAAATAAATTTTAATAGTGCCATCTCTTGTACATGAGAATTGACTGAATGGTCGACTGCAGCGACTCTAGCGGATTTTTAATGACAACAAATAAGCGACAAACTACACAGGCGGCATCTAGATATAAGCGAAATTGGATAGGGTACGGATTCAATGTACGTGAGTGACCGTCTATACTGGTTAAGTAGTATTTTATCTATGCTAATGGTAAGAACAATACGAGAAACTTTGCATATATTATTTGGAGAAAAAAAATGCATTCGCTAGTAAGTAATATATTTAAATCGAATGTGTAATAGGTAGTTTATTCGATCAAATAAAACGATTATGTATTCAACCACAGAACAAACTTGGTATCGAGTAACTGTAAAGTTAACAAGTTATATTTTTCCAGTAACTATTTTCTTTGCCACTGTACCATGTGCGAGACCAAGTTCATACAATAAATTCAGAGATCGAATGTATTGTACGAACATACGTCAGGCCTTATATATTTAAACGCTTAATCTCCATCAACATTCTACTAAACTTAAATAATATAAAACAAACTCTGTCCGCCTCTGTTCGTCCGGTTACTTCATTTAAGCTACGCAATGGATTTCCAAATTGTTTTTTCACTAATAATAGAAAGGTTTGTGTGTATGAAATTACATTCGGCTGGGGCGATTCGCTACTTCGTATTTTCTACCTCTTTACTGAAACAACATTGGTTGCAATGACAGGCAAGAATAGTTGAAATTGAAATCCAGTGAAGTCTATATTGTCACAAAATTAGACGAGAGTATTAAAACAAGTATTTTTTAAATATTATGTGGCAACAAACGCTAAATAATAATAAGTTTTAAAAATTAAATGACCTCTATAATAAATTTTGAGAAAATAATATGTTTTAAATATCACTAAGCAAATTAAAGCTAGACATGTATAAATATGTATACCCGAACTACCCACACATTATCAAATTTAAATAAAATTGAATTATTACCTAAATAAAAATAGGTGCAATTTATAAAATTTAAATAAATTAATTGTGTAAAAAGCTAAATGTCGTTTGGTGTCTAATGCTAGATTAAATATTATGTTCTATAGAGCATTAAAGTGTTTTGTCACTTGTAAAAGTCGGGTGGAGCAATAGTACGTCATGTCCTATGCAATAAAGAAGCATTCTCACGCATTTTTACAATGTTGGGTTTGCCACGTCTGGATTGCAAAATATGCTTCTATGGACGATTAGACGTGTCATCATTTCGTTGATAGATAAGGTCTACATACAAAAAAAAGTAATAAGGAGTTTCATATACTAAATACAATCAATCTATAATTTCTTATAGTACATCATTATGTATCTATCATTTCTTATAGTACATTACAGTTAGAACACTTGCACAGTTCTTATTATTACCAAATCTGCCATCAAAGCAATTGTTCACCTGAAATCATTTTGCTTCAAAATTTGAGTTTGTGTAGTAAAAAATATTAGTTTTGCTTGTATGATTTCATATAGTTTTATGTGAAAACTTTTGCTGGAGAATTGGTTAAAAAATCAGATTTTAAAATATCTAAATAAACAATTTAAAGGATAAATTTATTGATATCTAAGTTAACTCAAATTGTAATCGATTTATTATAATCTTTGCAATGTTACCGAGATGCATTATCACACATCTGTTCTTTACATTGATGATAAAAACGGCAGATAATCATATAATATTTATGATAACAGCCATTTATAAATCTCCAAAATTATTTTATTGCTACAAAAAAATATAAAGTGCACCATTTTTATTTTGGTAATGCTTTAACAATGAGAACAAAATCTTCTAACACTATATTATTAAATTTAAAAAAAAAAGGATAAATTAATCGTCGTTAACTTGAATTTCCTGAAAACCATCACTTTCTGTTACCAGAGCTCGTTCTAGTATCACTCTACCTTCCTTGTATCTGAAAATAATAATTAAGTAATAAATTAATTACATTACATTAAATATGCAAATGCAATTTTTTTTAGACTTTTTATGAACTAGGCAAAGTCTCTTTCGTGTCCTAAATCCTAAAAAGATATGCTTTCATGTATACAGTCTTTGTTCAATAAAAACATCAACCAAACAAATTACAAATAAAACTTTACGTTAATGAAGATAGAAGCTAAAATAAAATAAAAATATTACTAATTAAGTTTTAGTGAGCTGGCAATAAGGTGTATTTTGATACCAACTCGCAAAATCTCACAAATCCAGTTTCCCCAGAATTATCAAACCTTTAAAGTTTAATAGAAAATTTACATATATGGCTTTCAAAACAAGAACCTCACGTTTGTTGCTATAACATAACAGTACAAATTACTATTGAAGCTGTTGCATTATTGTAGTGCATCAGAAATGTTTGCCCTTCTTATCGTATAATGATTTTTTACGATAAGAAGAAAAAGGGTGGCATCTCTATTGGTACAAGATGTGTGGCAGTACCAATAGCTTTCTGAAAACAATTACCTATAGATAAAGTCGACAGTTCCTTTTAAATATTTCGGATGAGCTTGAACAAAATAAAATAATATATTTAAGAACTTATTTAAATATAGTTGTTAATTATTGTGTAAATTACTGTAAATTTTGTAGATATTCTTATGGATGGGATGATTATTATTATCATGATCCCTTTGTATCATTGGAGGATGTAATGGCACATGTAACAAATAGCACAAGGTTCAATTTATTGTCCCTAATTTCACAAATTGTCCAATGGAGATGTGACACACAAAAAACATCCAAAAAAGCCTTTAGTACTTGAATAAGAGGAATACAAAAGCTTTTAATTGCCCATTTAGTGGAGTTCTTCTACACAAGTGCAGCAACAGTAGCATGAGGCCTAAAAAATAGCAAATTACTTTTTCTCTACAAGAAATTATGTTTTTAATTACTTTTAATATCAATACTGTTCATTTTTACGTTTGCGCCTAATATACCAATATTATAAGGATGTAAAGGTTGTATGTATGTTTTTTTGCTTGTAAGAGATCCAATTTAAAAAATTCTTTCACCAATAGTTAGAATCTCGGGATGAACATAGGCTAATAATCCACGAGCACGAACTATCTAAAAATAAAGATCCAACCAACGCTTGGCAAAAGTATATCAGACGTTATATTGCTTTACATGTATTGTCAGGTATTAATTCTTTTATTTTTCACCAAGTCGCAGGCACCAGCTAATAAACAATAAATAGAACAAACACTATGTAAATTAGCAAAATTTTTTAACATGACTAACAATATTTCATTAATCCAGAGTTTAATTTAATTTAATTGTAGCTGTAAGTTTGTCCACAGTAATTATGCTCAAATTTCAATCAACCCTCTTCAGAAATTATACAATAACAACTCTCCTTCAGGAATAGCATTGGTGACATTCTTGCTATTGATTATGTTGTAACTTTTAAGACAATAAGCATCGTGGCAGTCACATATGAGTGTGGTATGTAATTAAATTGTAATAATTGTGTAATTTAGAATATGTTTACATAATTTAGTTGTATATTTTTCTTGTTCCTTTTATTGTTCTTATATTACACATATTATGTAAAATAGCTGTAATTCACTATAATTTATGAATTCTATTATCTGTAAATTGATCATTTAAGAGCTGTAGATTTTGAATGAATGAGTAATTTAAAAAAAAAGTAATTTTGCAATTATAAAAATAATTTGTTATTATATGTGGCTGAACACCTGCATCTTGAAGAGAAATTTTTATCATAACTTTATCTCTTCATGCCTCTTGGATCCGTTTAAATCTTCAATCAATAAAACTCTATATAAACTTTATTATCAATTTATGTGCACATAAATACATATAAAAACGAATTCACTCCATTAAAATACAATCCAACAACACCATTTTCTCTTTATTTCTTTCTTACCAATTTCTAGTCTATTAATTTCTTGACTAACAAAATTACTTTTCATATTTTTAAAAACATTCTACAATTGATATTTGATTTTTACAATAAACAATAAGAAGATAAAATTCACCTCTTCCAACGCTGCACTCTTTAAGCAGTTGGTAACAAAAAGAAATACAGAAAATAAATATATACATCATTATTTGTATATTTAATAGAATTTTCTTACCTCTGGTTTTCTTCTGTAGCAAACTCATAAACCCATCCAAGTTTTGTGGCGCAGTTTTTACATGACACGTCACGCACCATATGGCGGCCTGTTAACATAACTCGATCCTGGACCTCGGAGTAGACCAGGTTTACCACTTTATGGAACAAAAACGCACGACCTGCAAAATAAATTAGGTCTACATACTTACATGAAAATTATTGTAATTTTCAAAACTGTTATCCCTTGCCCTTTGTTTACCTTAACATTCTCTATTAAAAATTGTTTTGAATAAGTAATATTTCTAACAATTAAGCAAAGATCCCATAAACATATAACAATGAAAATATCAAAATGCGCAAAAAATGAATGTAGTATACGAAAACCATGACAAAGAACACACCTGTAGCCCCCGTGAATCTAGTACTTATCAGTTCCGAACGATTTGTAAGGTTTACATCACAGGCTGCGCACGAAAAAAGGCGAATACCACCAATATGATCCAAGAATATTTTGCCCATTTTTTTCTGTTTCTTTGTTATCCAAATGAAAAGTTGAAAACAAGAAAAATCAACAATACTTCCTGACTTCCTGACAAGACAAAAAAATGAAAACAGCTTCATTCATCAATCCTGACAGCTGAGCGAGCTGACATTTGACATGTGAAACCACAGAACATAAAATATTACTTAATAAATGACATAATCTGTGCACCTGACTATTGCCATCACAAACTATTAACGATAACATATTGCCATATATTGCCCAGCTGGTGAATAAACAACATACTGGCACCTGACTTGACAGTAGAAAGGAAACATGGAGAGTAGAGGAAAGGAGAAATGACTCTGTGTTACATGAGAAAGACAAGCGTTCGTCGCATCTGCCACCATTTAATAGGAGGCGTTCGTGTACTGCATTGGGGTGTGACGCTGTAGTAGCATTTTAGGTACCTACGACCGGTGGTTTCATGAACTACGCAACAAATACTTGACTTGATCTTCCCGCTCAGCACACTTCACTTTGTTTAAAGTCGCTAATTTCATACCAAACACCAATACAAGCTCCATTCTGATCTATTTACGATACGAACCGCTCCACTTTACCTCTATTCTTCATATTATAACATAATCAATAAACATACTGGCATCTGAAACAGTAAAAGAAAGTTTAGAATTACTTTCTCGTTTTCAGGTGCGATTAGGTTTTAAAAAATATCTAGTAGGTACCTACTTACATTTAAATCTCCTGACCATGTATGATTCCAAATCACGCCACAGTGGCTGTGTTCACTAAAAGGGCCTAACCACTCACAGTGCAATTTCATATCCAATCTAATTTCATATCCAATACTCCATACTCTCTTAAAAAATTAATGGGCTAATGGCTATTTTTACTATTTGTTATGTATTTTTTTAAAGTAACAATAGCCATTGTTTTCACCCATTGATGCAATAACTACGAGGGGCACACTGAAATGACCGGGAATAAGAAAAACCACATGCACGGTATAGCTAAATTGTATTTTATTGTTTTTCGAAGTATTCTCCGTTCAACTTAATGCACTTTTCCATTCGTGCAAATCAATCATTAAAACAGTAATTCCAGTCTGAAGTTGATGTTGACAAAATGGCTGATTTGTACGCTTCCACAGCTGCTTCGGGGTCTTCAAACCGTTGACCGCGTAATAAATCTTTCATTTTAGGGAATGTAAAGAAATCGTTTGGGCTCAGGTCATGACTGTACGGAGGATGGCTCATCAGCTCAACGTTTTCCTGCTTCAAAAAATCATTTGTCTTCCGAGCCGTATGGGAGCTCGCATTATCGTGATGTAAGATGATGCGACGTTTCGGGTTACTTTTTCGGAGTTCGGCTATCATTTCTGGCAAACAAACCGTGATATACCATTCGGCGGTAACCGTTCTGCGTTCCTGTAAAGGAATTGTAGCAACATGCCCCTTTTTCGAGACAAACGTAGCGACCATTTTGTTTGACACGCTGCGGGAGCGAACCACTTTCGTTGGCTTGACCTTGTCTTCGAAGATCCAAACTGCTGACTGATGTTTTCTTTCAGGTTCGTATGAATAAATCCATAATTCACCTGAGACGATATTATAAACGGCATTTGACTTCCCTCCGTTGAAGCGTTGCAGAGTATTCCGGCACCAATCTACACGAGCCGCCTTTTGCTATTCGGACAAATTGTGGGGAACCCAGCGGGAAACTAGCTTTCTTACACACAGCTCATTATGTAATATCGACTGAATTGCAGTCATTCCGATACTGATTGCAGTCAACAGCCCGAATCTGCTCGTATGTCACATAACGGTCATCTAATATAATAGTTCGCACAGCTGCGATGTTTTCAGGCGTGACCGCTGTTCTTGGTCGACCTGCAGAAGAAACAGTGCTGAGCGACACACGACCGCGTCGGAACTCGGCATACCAGCGGTATATTGTCGTTTAACTCGGTGCTTCAACATCATAAATCGAAACAAGTTCGCTGAGACATTTATCTTGAGATAAGCCGCGACGAAAATTGTGATAAATTATGGCACGGAAATGTTCACGCGTGAGCTCCATTTCCGTTAACGACGTGCCAACTTTAAACCAACATAGTTTTTGTTTTTAATAAAAAAAATTAAATCTGTACTCCTGCTTTATTTATTTATGTATCTTAACAAACAATTACTTATTAACTCCATTTTTAACTTTATATAAACTTTCAATCATCATCATTTTACAGATAATAATATATAGTTAACTAAAGTATGAACCAATTCAACTGAAGAGTCGTTTTTTGCATTTTTATGAAAAATATGGTACTTTTTCATTTCGTTACATTTAATAGTAAAAATACTTCAGTGTGCGAAATCACTACAAATTATGAAATAGTTTTAAATATTAATCAGAAAAGAAGATATAAAATATGTTCCCACAAAAATATGTAAGTATACCTAGGTAACCAAAATACGAAAGGTTAAATTTCTTGGAATGCAATGTTGATGCGTTGCCGAAGTAACAGAATCTGTCTTTTGGTTACAGATATGGTTTTTACAAAAAGTAAACACAAAATCCTTTAATTTGTTTAGTTTTAACTAGTTGTAATAGATTACCACTATGGAAAGTATAAAAGAGGAGACTATACATCAGACTGCACTTAAATTAGCGGAAGAAATAAAAAACTTATCAATATATAAATCGTTTTATAGTGATATTCAGGTCAGATTACATAGTTAACGTTCATATAATTTCTTTTTGTAGTTTTTAGTATCGATTAATACTTACTCTTCCATTTTTCATCAGAAATTAGTTGCTTCACCGAATATAAAAAAGGAGGACTTCAAGCAAACACTCCAGCAGGCTATGAAAGAAAAAGGTTTAGATACAAAACTGAGAAATACCGTTTTTCATTGGATAAGGACACAAAGCAAGCAAAACGTATGACTTTTTCACACTATTCGATTGTTTTTTAATTATTTATATATAGGTACCTAAAATAATTAAAAGAACGACTGAAGTATTGTTATTATTAAGCAGTGCCAGGGCACACTGCGTTTTCGCAGTCACTTGGGCAGCTCGTCTGGCGGCAGTAACCACCCCCTTACAGAAGACCACCGTGAAATAACAGCATGTGTGCTGTTGTGTTTCGGTGAGTGAGTAAGGGATGCCAGAGCCCATTTCCCTATCCACTCCTATTCCCTTATCCTTTATCCTACTGCAGTCGGCAGCGCACTGCAGCAGCTTTGGCGTTGCCTGTGTTATAGGCGACGGTAGCCACCTACCATCAAGTGGACCGTCAGCCTGTCTGTCGACCTTAACATAAAAGAAAATCATAAACGTATTGATAAATGTATCATCTAATACCTAAATATTCTATACATAAAATCATAATCGAACCGTGTCTGTACCTACATTAAAGATTAAAAAAAAAAAAACAATTTGTACAAGTTGTACTTACGAGTATGTTACCGAGATAAAAAAAATGGTTTTTACAATTTTTGTATTTTGTCTGTACGTTTGCGCACACTAATCTCAGAAACAGCTTAATCGATTTGAATGCGGTTTTCACTGATGTATTGTAGCAAGCTTCTCATAACATTTAGTGTTTGTTTCATTCCAATCGGTTTACAAACAAAAAAGTTACGACCTATACCGAATATCACGCGTATACATATACGATTTCTATAAAATTAATCTTTTTGCTTCAACGCTTTTAGCTAACGGTTGGCAATCAGGAATATGGCGAATCCGTATGTGGTATAACTTACTATAACCAGAAGTTTAATTGGCACTGAAACGCTAAAGACTTTGTTTTTTTTTCTAGTAAATCTTAACGAACTCATTAGGTTTTTTTTATAAGAAATTTTTTCTTTCGCAGAAATTAGATCCCTTAACTTCACTTTTAAAAGCTAGCGCTCAATGGGAAAAAAGGATACATAAATCACTAAACGCCATGTGTTCAGACCTTGAAACATCATTAGCAAAGATAAGAATGCAAACTGAGCAGGAGGAACTTTGTGATAAATGGAATGAGCTCAGTACTTTCAATCTAGGTAAATATAAAGACAACTGAGAACATAGAATAAACCAGAAACTGGCAGCCCGTATCAAGCCGAGGACTCAGAATTAGCTATCAGATTGCTTAAAGATATGAATATTATGATCACACATTAATAAAAAATATATAATTAATACAATAAATAATAATAATTTTAACAATATATTAGGCTGATTTAGATTTAAATTATTAATGATGATTATTGAGGAAGTCTCCTACAGTTATTTCGCCATATTAACTCTATCTGAGATTCCTAAATGATCAATCTTATCAATTGCGATTAGGTCATTCATGCGGGGTGTAACATGACTGATATTACAATTTGTTATCAAATAAAAAAAAGTGGTCAGCGGCCTGTGTAGCTTGCCTCATAATTAAACGTAATAATAGCCCGAAAAAAAAATGAAAGCCAAGCATAAGTAAAAAGCTATTTCCGGGGAATCCCCTGACTAGCGACAGTTACAGCGAAATTCGAAGATAAAAACAACAACAATTTTGGGGAATCCCCGATTGACGGACAGTGACAAAGTAACGAAAAAACCATTCTAAGTTTATGTTAGGTGGCTCCGTCTCTGTACACAACCAACAACTATTGGGGAATGTTCGTGGGCCACCAATCTTAATAGGATAATTGATAAGGATGTAAGGCCAGGATGAAGGAACGGTGGATCCTGGCATCTTTTACTCACTCACCGAAATACTCATTATGTCTCGCACATAGTTCACGACATGTAGGTAATTAAGATTAAATGCGCTTTCTGTTTTATTCTGTACTCTGAGAAATAGAAGTCATTGGATGATTGTAGCGTTTAAAGATTAATCTACTTTATTTCAGATCTAAGCAAATATAGGCCTGTCTACGCACCAAAAGATTTCTTAGAAGTGTTACTAACGCTATCTGGTTATGTACCATATACTAGAGAGTAAGATTTGTTTTTTTTTCTTGAAAGGCTTATCTCTATTTACTATGCCTAAATTAAAGTTAATTATTTTGAAAATTGATTTCAGTGATGAACCCAAATGGGAATTTGCACACCTACCGCTACAAGTGAAGACTTTAGATCAATTGGTAAGATCTGAGAGAACATTCAAAATTGTATAACAATAGTCGAGTGAAATCAGAAATTAATTGAAATTATACCTCGCAAATCCAGTTATAATGAATGGATTTGACTTGATTTTTTTAAAAGTTTAATTAGTTTATTTAAAATAATTAAAATACACTGGCCAGTTAACGTTGACAAAAAGTAGTTTCTAGAATTATTGTTATACTCAGAAACGGCTTAACCGATTTGAATGCGGTTTTCAGTGATGTAGCAAGCTTTCCGTAACATTTAGTGTTTGTTTCATACCAATTGGTTTTCAAACAAAAAAAGTTACGCGCTATACCGAATGTCACGCGTACGAAGTTGGCAGGCTCAGCTACCTAGTTATTAAAATTATTGCAGATATTTCACGAGCCCATAGGTCGAGAGATTAAGGTAGCTAACCTAGGGCTCTGTGTCAGGGATCCTAGGTTCAATACCCGGCAGGGCCAACTTTGGAAATGTACTTTTCAAAGTTAGCTCTGCTCTAGATCTGGAAAGTAATTTGGGCAGCCCGTCTAGCGGCAGTAACCACCCCCTTACAGAAGATCACCGTGCGATAACAGCGTTTGTGCTAGTTTTGTTTCAGTGAGTGAGTAAGGGATGCCAGAACCCATTTCCCTACCCCATCCTAATTCCTTATCCTTAATCCTACTATGGTCGGCAACGCACTTACAGCACCTGTGACATAGCTTGCCTGACTGGCCAAGTGGATTGTCAACCATAAAAGAAAACCCTTGACGCTCTATAAAATGATTATTACAGCGTAAAGTATACCCCGAGTGGTCAAACGGAGATCCGCTGCTTGGCGTGAATCCACATATGCCCAGCTCTGTCCCGGGATTCCCCACTTTGGAGGCCGAGCGGATAGGGCTGGGGGAGAGAGTTGCCGCTCTCGGCTATGCACCCGTTATACAGGAGTATCTGAAGAAGGGAAGCCCTCAGTGTCTCCGGGCCAAACTGTGGTCACAAGTTTTGGGAGCGGAAATAAAATCGCAAGTATATATGAATCGTTAACATACCAGTGTTCTATAGTCCGCCATAAAAAAATCATAAAAAACCTCGTCAAGCGATCTAAATGACACAGAAAGGTTATATAAATACAATACTTAGACAAACTTAAATACCTATAGCTTCAAAGATTAAGCAGCAAGGTGTCCCGAGAGCGGAATAGCAATGAAAGCCTCCGTGGGTTCTGTTCTGACACTATAGTAGACGCATTATCAATTGAGTCGTCGAGCATAAAGTATAAATAATTCTTAATACAGATATCAACCGCTAGTGTGTGTCTCTGTTTTTTTTTTCTTTGATAAGTTTCTCATGATAGGTATGACACTCATTAAAATTAACTAACTTTAAACACCTACAAAAGACATTCAGTATACTAATTCGGACCATGAGACCATGAGCTATAAAACATCTTTTATAATGCCCACTGCTAAGGATTGGAACTCCCTGCCGGCGTCTGTATTTCCGAGCTCATACAACCCAAATCTTTTCAAGGTTCGAGTGAATATTTAAATATTTAATCTTCTAGGTGAGCTCGCTCCATCGTCGACCTCATATTTCCTACATGGATAGATGCTGGCCAAGAGCAAACCCATCTTTAATAAATATAAAAAATAATAGTGAATGTATTGAACACTTCTGAGTTTCTATTTTTTTAAAAGCAAAACACGTAGTCACAGATATTTTCTTCCCATAGAGTTACCAAAAAATGTGTAAAATAGGTCCTGAAGGTGAAATCTGGAATGTCTTAGTTGTCTCTTTCGCTTAGTATTTGAAGGGTATTATCAGTATTTTCAGCGACACAAATTCATTAATATTTGCGAAAATTTCGAAACACTTAGTGTTCCACAATCGTCGTCTCAGCCGCAAGACTTCCAATGCTGTAGATAGCTTTCCCCCACAATTTTCCATTAGGACCGGTCAGAAGCAGCTGGATGAACCGTCGACCCGCGGCCCTTATCAGATCGTCTGTTCCCTCATAAGAGGGAACAGACGATCTGATAAGGGTATATTAATTTGTATTTTTTATGCACTCCAGCTTGACTGGAATCCGAAAATAAGTTTATAGTGCAGCTAGAGGATTTTATAGCACAAGTCAAAAGTTTAGCACCTAGAGGTTTTTAGCACCTTTTTTTTTCGTTTTTATAACAACTTGACTAGTGATTACGGTGCTGTTAGCAAGGAAATCATCGTTTGTCGCTAAATATCTTTACAATAATTAAATTATTCTATCGAAGGCAAAAATAATTAGAGGATATTAAATGTAATTATTAAACCAGACCCAAAAAATAGTGTTAAGTATAAAAGTTTTGCGCCAAGCCTGTCTGTGGCATTGATTGTAGGTACTACCCAACACGTTTAATACTAAGCTAGTGTTATTGGGATGGTTCTTGACCATAAGTATGTAATGAAGAAAAGTTCAATCGATCTGAAGATTGTGGTAATGTCCTGGACCAGAACCCTACGCTCATTTTGCATGCAGTCAGATCCAGCTCCTCAGCAATAGAGGACAGCGGATACCGTTAAGACCTGGAGTCATTAACTATTAAATGTCTTGAAATAAAGTTAAATTACATTCGACGTCAACTATGATTAAATTTATTGTTGGCGATCATAAAATTTTTTTCTTTATTTCAGCAACTGTCGTTTTTCAATCAATTAAAGAAGAGTGTATTGGAAGTTGATCTTATGATAGACAAATTAATATTCAAAGACGTCCAACTGACGGCTTCAAACGACGACCAGTACTTTGTGTTTGAGGATTTGTTATATCAAGTAAGTATAGTTTCTAATATAAATATAATTAATATACATAATACTAGCTGACCCAGCAGACGTCGTGCTGCCAGAACCCGAAAATAATTCCGTAAACCGATCGGGTCCAATTTTATTTTCAAACCAAATGTTAAAGTGAAGACCTATTCTCATACCTACCAAATATAAAAAAAAAATCGTAAAAATGCATGTTACTTTGTGAAATAATGTTGCCATGTTCAATGTAATAGTGGGGCGTTCAGTTTTCTTTCAATCACAGGAATTAATTAATGATGATATGAATGAGTACATGGTTAATCTTATCTTACTATAAAAAAAAAATGTTGGCCTACCATGAATGTCATTCGAAGTTTTCTCTCTCTATTGTACTTATGTAAGAAGTTGCAAGTGGCACAGAGAGGGTAAACTTCGGATACCGTTCATGGTAGCCATCTATTAATAATTCATCGAACTAACCTATAAATATACACTATACTGTTTTATAATAAACATTTAATTTGCATTAACAAATATTGATGTCAATAATTAAGATAAAAACTATCCTATCTTTTAAGTTGGACCAAATAACTGATACTTACGAAGTTTGATCAAAGTTGGTTCAGTAGTTTCAGAGTTTATCGCGAACATACATCGTGACACGAGATTTTTATATATATAAGATTTAAATTAATATTACATTTAAATACTATACAAGTCTTAAACCAAATTAACTATTAGTCTGGAAATTGCTAATACGCAAGTCAACCGCAACTGAAAAATACAGCTAATATAACTGACAGTACTGAGTGTTTCACGAGATTACGTCACAAAAGATTACGAGATTACGCCGCCAGGCCAGGCGAATTAGCATTTTGCGAGCTACTATACCTACGAAAAACTAAAAAGCAAAAAAAATAGAATTTCTTTACAAGCTCGGGAGACAACAAAAAAGTAAAATTAAATTCTAATAATATTTTGTAATCTTTTGTATATTCTAACATAGAAAACCGTATTAATATTCGAAAAATAATAAAAAGAAAAATTATTAATTTAAATACACAAAGTAATTACTAATTATGTATTTTATACATATAATGGTGTTTTAAAGTTTGAACAGTTTAGGAAAATGAAGGCGTGATTGCGTTTCTCTGAAATAAGGAAGAAACAACATTAAAAGCCTTTATTTACGTCTTTTATATCTTTCAGGGAAGTTTATGGCAAAGCATATTTATTAATTCTAATTACCCACTCTCATTATCTCCTTACTGTCAGTCGTGACACCTCGTAGGCATATAATTCAAACTTAAAGAAAGCGCGGCAAATTCAAATGTAAAGAAAGCGCGGTAAATTTAAAATAAAGAAAATGAGTGAAATGGTTTTCTTCACATACAATTTAATAATAATATACTTAGGAGATTTCGAAACTTGAAATTCCAATTAGATTCTAATTAGACGAGCGTTACCGACTCGCGCGACATCAGTAACTCGTGCTGAATAGAGATGTGAAAGAGCAAAACAGATTTTTAAAAGTATTTAAATTCAAAATTGCCTTGGTTATTTTTTTATTTCCAATAAAAATACAAAAAGGTTTACTTGTATAAGTATTTGAAATAAAATAGAAAATATATTTTAAAAAAAATGTATTTGAAATGCAAAATAATACCTATAAAAAGGAATCCCTATTTCTCTTGGTTACGGTATCACGCGTGAACGGGTAGATCAATTTTAATTCGGTTTTCACCAATGGAAAGAGGGATAAACGGGGAATGTTCATATATGTATATAAAAATTGCACCCCGGGCGAAGCCCCCGGTCGCTAGTGCAAAATAAAATGCTAGAAATACATTCTGACCTGATGCAGAAATCAAATAGGTACACTGTATTCTTACGCTGACATTACAAAGGAAGTATAACTTCGAAATGGTCCTTTTATTTTTAATAGGCTTCTCTCATCACACACAGGAGGATCCTGTGCCCAGCTTTTGGTGGTACTATATTTAGGCTGAAAAAGGCAAAATGTGACACGTCGTAGTGGCAAAACTAATCCTGCTACAATAAATCGCGCAGGTGATGCTCTGTTTCTCGCGCGACTGTGAAGTTCTATCCCACCTTAAGGGCGGCATCGGCAACCCTCTCTCCGTTACGATTAAGGGTCGACACACGTGCGCCGACAGTGTCACCGTCTTCCCGCCCAGCGGCATCATTCCCTTCCATGGGTTCACCATGTATGGTAAGCTTATCTCGTCCTCTAGTATTTCAAAGCACTTCTATACTTTATCATGAGAATGCTTAGTTAAATCTGTAAATAGTTTGTGTATACAAATTTAAAGAGTTATAAATAAGCCCCAGAATTTCCTTTTTTTTTTAAGATCGGCAGACAGGCTAACGGCCCACTTGATGGTAGGTGGCTCTGTCGCCTATAACACAAGCAACACCACTGTTTAGTTTGGATAGGAAAATGGGCTCTGGTATCCCTTACTCACTCCCCGAAACACAACAGCACACGAGCTATTATTTCACGGTGGTCTTCTGTAAGGAGGTGGTTAGATACTGCCGCCAGACGGGCTGCCCAAATGACTGCGAAAATCAGTGTGCCCTGCCGATACTGCTACTTTCCAGATCCAGACCAGAGACGAATTTAAAAAGTTCATTTTTCAAAATTGACCCTGCCGGGAATCGACCCAGGAATCCTAGAATAGAGCGTTAAGACAAGCACTCTAACAACTCATCCAAAGGGCTCGTCTTATAAGATTGGCTTATTTGAGGAAATATTATCAGGATATTTATAAATATTTGCAAACAATATTTACGAAATCTACTTTTAGGAACAAGATTCCTAAAAGTGATAGACTGATGTTAACAAATTTTTAAAGAATATTGTTAAAATCAAAATAGGTAGATAATTATACTTACTAGATATAATTAAAGATAGATAATTACTAACCTAACCTAATCTAATTTAAAAAGACAGGTACCTAATTTAATGATTCACCATTCATAAATATTTTATTAATAATACCAGCTAAAAAGTCAATATTGACAATACGCCATGTTTTTGACGATAGTAAAAAAAATACGAATGCAATAATAAATTAAATTTAAAAAAAACGTAGATATTTCGACGAAAATGTCAATAAAATAATAATAACCCAATAAAAAAGAGTTATTGTGTTATTATTATTTTATTATCTCACCCACATTGATATGTGTAATATCCCCTTCATGCAGCCTGTTTTATTTTCAGCGACACCGTTTTGCTATTTGTACGATGATCCCGTACAATTGTATTACACATTCAGGGCATTTTACATTAGATACTGGCACAGACTGCATTATATTTCTACACATCCACAGGTAAACGTTTTTAATGAAAATGTCTTTGCAATGTGTTCTATTTTTTAATAATGCATGTTCAAATAAAAACTAACATTTTTATTATTATTTCAGGGTATAGTTTCGTTATGTCTTTTATACGAAAGGTTATTAGAAGCAAACGAGCCTTTGCTTTGGATACATTTTAGGAATATCAATATCAATCCGTAAGTGATCGTTTTTTTTTTATTTAATTGAATTAAAAACTCCCCCCTCCATACCCGCATTGACTACCGCACTTTTTGTATTCAGGAAAACATACCAAACAAGTACATACCAAACAAGTACATACCGTATGGCGGAGAAGAGTCCCACGTTATTTGAAGACTTTTTTACAAATGGGGCTTGTACTAAATGTGGTTTTCACTGATGTATTGTAGCAAGCTTCCCGTAACATTTAATATTTGTTTCATTCCAATCAGTTTACAAACAAAAAAAGTTACGCGCTATACCGAATACCTACCATGCGTACGAAGTTGCGTACAAACATAGACAATTTAATACGCTCTATGCGTACAAATGAGTAAATAACAATATTTACTAATTTGTCTGTCCGACAGTTATATTTCGACTAGCCTATTTTTTACAGTTTTTAAATAAAAGGCCACTCGAGAATCTGCAGATCCTTTGTTAATAATTAAATGTATATTTCAATTTCCTCTTCAGCATCAGAGTCGTGTTCAAGTGGTTAATGCGAGCATTCAGCGGTCACCTACCTCCTGATCAATTGCTCCTCCTGTGGGACACAATACTCGGCTACGACTCTCTGGAGATCCTGCCACTTTTAGCGCTATCCATATTGAGTTTTAGAAAGGAGAACATATTTCAAGTCAACACACTGCAGAATGTCGACGCAGTGTTAGCCGATCTTTCAACAATATCTGTTATACCATTGTTACAGTTGGCATTGATGAAACCGTAGATTTTAAAATAATATAACACTATATAAAATATACATTGTTGCTCATGCAAAAAGGCATAAGACACTCTTGTATTGTTAAATTTTATCTATATTGTTTAAAAAATCATGTTTGCTTTTATACTGTTTTAACGACAAATATGACACAATGGTTTAATATACGTTTGTTGCCATAAAGTATGATCGCTGTATCAGTAAAAGCTGTCTATTATGACAAGGGAGCTTTTATAATCCATAAGACCAATAAAGTCTGAACTAAATATTCAAAATTTGACTCGCACCGCCTACCATGAGTTCTAAGCATAGGTTATTTTTTATTAGCTCTTAGTTTTTTTACGCCACCACTGTTAGTAAACGGTTTTTCTAAACTCATGGTAACTTACTGTAGGGGGTGTATTGATATAATTTTACTAGTTTCATGCAAAATCATTGAAATTGCTAAAAATTTGAGTGCTATCCAAAGATTGTACGTATTAATGAAGTTCCTATTTTTTACCTAAATTTTTTTGCGCAACTACTGTGGTGAACACGTACTTTTTTAGACTCATTGTAACTTGTTCGTTACTTTCGATAGCAAATTGAGTATCGAAATACTTAGGGCATATGCACCATGCAAGTTTTATAGAAATTGTTAAAATGGTACACAAACCAAACTGTGTGTATTTACTATATTGAGTACTATTCATTCACCGCAGTTACTATATTGAGTACCTATTCAAAAGGGCATAATTCATTCACCGAGTTACAAATTCATTGGTCAGTCTTTAATATTAATTGTTATAGCTTACATATTACATTAATTAAAAACTTATCATTATATTTGTAGGATGTTCCCGACAGAGATACATAATTACTCGATGTCGTAGAACTCAGTATCGGTCAAGTTTGTTTATTTGCGTTGTCTCGGTGGCTTTACTTTAAATCGTCGGCGCTATTCCTGCATGTCTTAAGTTGGGAGCTGATACTAGGGTAGATAACCATGAATTTTCTATCTACATATTTAGTTGTCTAGTTTTGATTGATCTCATAAATCACAACGACCTCATTGTTATTGTAAAATTTTATAGTTATTTTTAATTTTGTAGTCAATTTTGAAATTAAAAATCAATTGTGTTACGCAAAACTATATTTTCTTACAAACGACGCACCAATTTCCCTCTTCGTAAAAACTGTCTTCTATTTGCAAATCTGACACTTGCCTGCACAATTCTTCCAGTTCGCCCTCCTCAAACACGTGATAGTATCTTAGGAAAGTCTGCTCAGATACGTTTGCAGACTCATGTCCACCGGTGGCTTTAAGTTTCCACGGCACTAACAGATCCTGGTGTTGGAACTGGGTTCGGTTTTGGTGAACCGGCAACTCGATGCCACAGACTGTGCGCACTTGAGAAGTATCCGGCGTTTTACCTTTGAGCAAGTATTTGGATTTACTTTGGTCTGTGGCCCAAACGGTGATGAGAGCCCGTCCACCTGTGTTAAGGAGACGGGCTATTGTACGTATGGCTTGCATTCTTCTGACCTGTTCACAAAGTTTTCGTTTAAATGATAATAAATTAGTACAAGTATTTAAGGTACCACGAAAAACAATTTCAAAACAGAATGAGTTCAACTCTTGATTTTATGTGTGAATGGTGAGAGATGTCAAGACGACGGGATCTCGGCGACTGATGGTAAGTGGTTTACGTATTGTTTTAGCACCACGTATCGTGGTCAATGTTGTCGACGCTCGGCCTTCAACAGAATCTGTAACCACTGCGCATTTCCTGCTAGAGGGTCGGATGTCTCCAACAAATTCACTTTCGCATTTACAATATTAGGATGTCCTAATGGTGAATACTGATGTATCCAGTTACTGAAAACTAATTTGGAGAGCATTAGAGTTTTCAAATAGACGAGCTACACTCACTTTCGTTGTGAAATGATGTATGACGGCTATACAAATGATGGCGTCGGAGAATCCGTCCCTGAGCGGAGCCGCCAGCAAGTCGAGGCGCACGCACTGCGCTGCTGGCAGCGACTTCACGTGTTGCTGGCACTCAAACAGCAAGCCATTGCTCCGCTCTGCTGCTATCTGGACATACCAATTTCCGTATAAACAAACCGCCTAATCCAAGTGACTTATTCTTATATCGACTCTCAGATATTCAGATATCTTTTCCCATATTAAATAATATTAAATTGAATGGTATAAACAGGGTCCAACCGTTTAAATATCTTGATCACCTGGTAATAACCTCCCAGATCACCTTGTTGCGAGTTAACCCGGGTTTTGGCACAGTCTGTGAAGCGTGACCGACTTTTGACCACGACCTTTTTCGCACGTTTTTGTCGTATGTGATCCACTTTTCATTACGTTATAAATCTCTTCAAAAACGGTTCGGTTTCATTGCGTCTCAATGAAAGCGAATCTTGTCGGTGCATCTTTGACATCAAAATTCCTGGATTGAAAACGCTTAAACCAACTTTGTGATACTCTTACTGACACTGCATTAGGTCCATAAACCTCACAAAAAAAATTCGCAGTTTGCGTTGCATTTTTTTCTTTTTTGTAATAAAATTTTAAAATGTATCGAATTTCCTCATTAGATTCACTCGTTTTGACAGAAAGAAAAACAAATGAAAAATAGCTGCAAACAACATTTTACTAATTTGTTTCTTTTTTTGAAATGTAACCTTTTTTATATCACCAAAACCAGTCAGATACAAATAGTACAGCCAAAGAGATTTTATTATAAGTTTATACATACATATGCCAAAAGACTTTTTCCCCGACCTAACAATTATGTTTTTATTTTGCAATTGGAGCTTCCATGTGTTTTTTCGTTGAATACACGAGGAAATGGTTCCACATGTACCGTTTTATTGGTATTGCGCAGCGTTCGCGACTGCCATGAGTTCCAAGGAGCAGTCATCAATGACTACTGTAAATGGGTTTGATTTTTTAGTAATAGTTACTTGTAATATATCGTTTCTCTTCAAGATATTCTTGCCATTCCCACAGCCGAGGTCGACCACTATGGCTCCGGAGGGTACCTTCTCCATGAACTCCACTACTCGAGGCCAAGGCTTGTGTCTCGTCGTGCTAAAGTGACCCGTTATCTGTTCATACACCTGTTAAAACACAAAATAAAAATCCATTAACTTTATAAAAGACATTGTTGCATGACAAACAAAGTTAGCTAAGTCATTAAGTAGTATGACTCAGAGTTTTTTCTAATTTCAATTTATTAATCGTAATTTTCTTTAAGTCTTTAAGTCATCTTGTTTAACCAATAGAACTACATGTTTTTCAACACTGTTATTTTATTTTAATAGCACTGCAATTTATTTATTATATTACACCAAACTAACTCAAAATGTTAAGTCCTTTTTAGTTATCTGTGTTGTCGTGCAACTGGATCGTTTCAAAATTCACGTGATGAATGTTTTAATGATCCTAATATACATATATTACGTCCAATGCTGGGGTACAGGCCTGAGCATGAGATTTGCAGCACATGAGATTATTAAACTTCTAGTATAAGTACTAAAATTTCCTTCCGATTGTTTCTTTCATGATTACAGATCACTTAGGTTTTGAACCTGCGTTTTTCATTTTAGCAGTCGAGTGTAATGAACCTCTGATGTGTCGAATGGCAATGATTTAAAGTTTAAGAATTTAACAAATGTAAATTCACAGTATAAAATAAATTGTGAGCTTATTTCTTAAGTTGATTATTAAAAACTTTAAGATTTCCTCAAAGAGTGGTCACTTATCGCACCGATACAATAGCACATGTGCTATTATTTCGCAGTGCTCTAAAATTAAATACATTGCAATGAAATAAATTGTGTTGAAAATTTATGAAAATCCTAAAGATTTCGCGAGTCAATGAAACTGTGAATACAAATTACAAGTCTTGGAGTTAAATGTGCATTTGCTTTACTCACTGATTTACTCGCGAGTAACTAGGTGGCGCTTTTCGGGCTTGTGCGGTAAAAACTAATTTTCGCTTTCATATAAGTTTTAAACAAAAAAAATTTGATGAGTCCATTGGATGAGTGTTTAGAGCTCTGTCTCATGGGTCCCGGGATCGATTCCCGACAGTGTTAAATTTGCAGATAAACTTTTCAAAGTTGGCTTTGGTCTGGAACTAGAAAGAAGTGGCAGGGCACAATGCGTTTCACAGTCATTTGGGTACCCCGTCTGGCGGCAGTAACCACCCCCTTACAGAAGACCATCACTGTGAAATAACAGCACTTTGCATCCCTTTCTTATTCCTTATCCTACTAGAGTCGACTGGACTGAGACACTGGACAAGAGTTACTACAGACAGAGCTCAGTGGAAGGATCTAGAGGAGGCCTTTGCCACAAGGCACTTCGAATTAAGAGATATCCTATAATACTTGACTAAAATTGTTTATTATTTTACTATTCGAAGCAAATAAAGGCTATTTTATTTTTATTTATTTATTTTATTTACTAGAGTAGACAGTGCAACACCCATGGCGTAACTTGTGTTATAGGCGACGGTAGCCACCTACCATCAAGTGAACCGTTAGCCTCTCTGTAGATCTTAAAAAATATATAACCAATAGATTACTATAGTAATATACTAATAGAGACTCAATGAATTCAACTTACTTGATGCACATGTAACTCCTCCAACTGAGACGCGACCTTCTCCTCTATAACCTCAGTACACTTTACACTGTCACACAGCGTCCGATATTTACATTGGCATGGACCGCTTCTTGTCCAACGAAAAGTCAACGATGTCCTAGTTGTGCGCGGCACAACTTCGCTTGTAACAACCCTAAAGCTCTTGCCAATCTCATCAGAGGTATCCACACGATATTCAATTACTGGATCATATAAACGAGGCTGAATACCATGTTGCCAGTCATACCTGGAATTAACCAAAAGAAGCTGCTTAACCATCATCAACAATTATTATTATTACTACCTTTTCCATTGCACCTTCCGAGTGCAATTCTCCCATGTCTCCCAAAACTACCCCACTAATCACCGCATTCAATGATGGTGAACTAAGTTCAAAATAAATGCAAGATGTCATCTATGTAGTTTAGAGATTAAAGTATTAAAAATTATTCCACAAGAACATAAAAGATATGGACTATCTGTGTATTCAGCCAGTCAGTACATTCAGTAGTGGCTAGACCACACTGCATTCCTCAGCCATAAAACCACCCTTTTACAGACAACCACAGTGAAATAACAGCATGTGTGCTAGATGCCAGAGCTCATTTGCCAATCCCCTCCTAATCTCAAAACCTAATAAGGTCAGCAGTGCACCTGCAGCAACTATGAGGTTATTTGTGTTCATAGACGACTTTCTTTGTAGCAATAGAGATCGTCGACATTCATCAAGACTGAGTTCAAAGCTTCTTGAATGTTGATTGACCAAACAAAATCGCGTCAAGTTTAAAAACTGTAGACGTGAAACCAAGCCCTAAATATAATAGATGCGCCCTCTAGCTGTCAGAGCAAATTGAGCAAAAAAAAAGTAAAAGTAAAAGTAAACTTTTGCATAAAAGAAAACTTTACAATTTTAAGAAATTTTATTTCCTAATATTTCAATATCAACATCTCCTAGAACCCTTGACCATATCAATCCATTTCTACCGCTATGTGGCCTCACTTGAGAACCTTTCTTTGTGGTGTGGTGTACAGCTCGATAATTCTATAATTTTATTCTCCTATGAATTTCCTACTGACAAAGAAATTTCTAGAACTATCCCCTAGAATATTAACATCTTTGTAAGATTACCTGGCCTCATCTTGCATAACGAGCAATGAACGAGACGGCACTTCGACTGGAACTTGCTTTCCGCTGTGGTGTTTCCAATCCATAACAACAGAGGAACCAAGTGACAGTGACAATATTGTATCACCAAATGGACTGTGCTTGTCCACGTGTGATGGTATACCTACAAACACAATAGCAGTTTCAACCCCCTTAGTGTATCAATTGAGTTGTTCCTATTAATGCCAACAGAGGAACCAAGTGACAGTGACAATATTGTATCACCAAATGGACTGTGCTTGTCCACGTGTGATGGTATACCTACAAACACAATAGCAGTTTCAACCCCCTTAGTGTATCAATTGAGTTGTTCCTATTAATGCCTACTCCAAGTTTTTACCGTCGTACTAAGAACCTTAATAGTAACTACATTTATTCATAGAAAATACCTGTTTTGTATGGACAAAAGCTGAATTGAGTTGAAAAAATGTAGTTACTCCGTAAATGTGGAGTTCATCTGCATTATTTGGATTAGAGCGTCCTCGGATAAAGTCGCGATGGGAAAAACTTTATCCAGCGAAAACAAATCCAGAAAGCAGTTTGCTTTAAGCAACTGCTTTCTGGATTTGTTTTCGCCTAACTACAGTAAGGGTTTCTTCAAGCAAGCTGTAAACAAATTCTTTCAGGGTTGGCAGCGCACTTGTATTCCCCATGGCGTTGCATGGGATTTATTTCAAACTAGCTGGTGCCTGCGACTATATAAAAGATATAACGCCTGATAAAATATGTAAAGCAATATAACATTTGACATTATACTTTTGCCCAACGGTTGGATCTTCTTTTTTTTAGATAGCTCGTGCCCGCGATTTCGCCCGCATAAAAAGTCCAGCCTTTGTTCAACATTTAAATTTTATTCTAACTATTGGTGAAAGATTTTTTAAAATCAGATGAGTAGTTTCGAAAATTACCTCCTACATACAAACTTTATCTCTTTATAATATTAGTATAGATTAGTGTAGTAGTATTATCGTTTTTAAAGCATTTATTATATCTTGGCCATGCTTAAGATGCAACAGATATAAGCTTCAGTTAATCATGATGGGTAAGGTGCGCTTTGCGAAGGAGGAAGTCATTGTTGCGAAACATCTGGGAGTGGACAGGAATTGCCTAAGTCGAACAACTGTTAAAGTTAGCTCTTGACAGAGACAGGTTCGAGGAGTTACATGTGGAACATAATACTTTTCAATTTCTAATCAGGATTTGAAAATACTTCATTTTATTCAATGACACTAATCAAAGATAAATCATTCAATATTTACCTTGCCCAGGTTTGTATTTATTAACAGTCAACTGATCTGGTTGTCTCATATTGATTCCTCTCTCCTTTAATCTTGACCACAAAATATCACAATCCCTAGGAATCTTCTCTGAGAGCGAAGATGACAAGTCTACATCATTGCTGCCATATCTAAAGTCATAGCCGTAATGTTTCACCTGACGATTCCTTAAGCAATCGGATTCTGAACCTTCTTCCCAGTCAAAGAGATTTATCAAATTATTTTCTTCTTCTACACTTATGAAGTCTTTTAGCACTATAAGGCCTTTAGGATTCTCGTAAGGACAGATGATTTCATCGTTAGGCACTGTAGACACATAAAAAAGTTCATTAATTAATTCAATTGCATTCTACTCTGAAAACCTAAGCTTTGGTCTGTACATCATATCATTGCATGCCATAATTTCAGCCCACTGTAATAAATTAAATTTTAATACAAATCAACAAGAATATTCAAAAATATATCTAACAAACCAAGGAAAATGAGAAAATATACCACGAAAATTTAACCAATTCAAGTTCCATTTTATATTCCACAAAATTTTCTTGTATTAACAATCATGAAAATGTAAAATATAACAAATTAAAAATCTAAAATACAAAAATAAACTGTACATAGGTATATCAAAAGAAGAAAAATAGATAACAATTTTCATGCAGTTTTCACAGACAGATTAAGCCTAGCCTGGTGCAATTGGGCTTTTAATAGAATTAGACACAATAATTCAGTTCTTCAAAGTAGTTTTAATTAATGATGTGCCGGATCATTAAAAATACAGATCCTCAGATATGAATATCTGAGGATCTGTATAGATCATCAGAGTTTAGATCCACTTATAAGAATATGGAATCAACAATCTTTTTTACTCAGTTGGTTGTGATTGTTTAGTTAGTATTATTTAGTCAACTACAATAATTGTTTTCATTTAAATTATTATTATTAATTGGTAACAACAACAAATATTAATTTTTGCAATATTAATGTGTCAGATATGCGATTTCAATAAATAAAATTAATTAAATGGATATTAACAATTGTAACAAAATTTAATAATGTAAAAGATCCATTCAAGATCCAACAAAATGTAACATATGGGATATAGATTTCTTTCTTCCCTCGGATATCTGGAATATCACTAGTTATAATTTATGACATTATTGAAAAATTACGAATATATTTTTTAATATTATTGTTTTATTATAAGTAAACAAAATTTTACAAACCATTTTCAACATAATTTAAACATAAGACAGGGCCTTTATCCAGCTTCTCTCTGCCGTTACACGTTTTGTAAAAACTAACAGCTTCTTCTGTATTACTGAATACTAAAAATGAATAAGTTTCCCCCTTTTCTGCTATCAATTTTGGCAATGATACATTAGGGCATTTTTCGCTTAGTATTTGGTAAATTGAACTTTTATCCAACCCTGTAGCTTGTCCAACATTACAGAGTACAATATTCTGCAAAAAAAAATATACACTTTGGTAAATTGAAGAAAATCTTCAAGGAATAATTTTAAATATTCAATTTAAATATGAAAATTAACATACGGGTCCTGGTAAATCAGTGCATGTTACGCCTTTTGAACTTTTTAACCGTGCGGCAAATCTTTTTCTCTTACGTTCTATTTTTCTTTCATAATCCATAGTAAAAAATAAATATTATTGTTAGGTACTTCGTAAATATACGATTTTGCGTGAAAACATACTTGCTATTCCATCTCCTAACCTCTCTCGCACAACAACAACAACATGAGTTTACGATACTACACTCGCTAGCGAGAGCGTAAAACATTTATATGGAAAATTGATAATTTGACATTGACAGTTCACGATTTCCCATACAAAAGTTTTACGTTCTCGCTAGCGAGTGTAGTATTGGCATAGAAGTATTATATAAGGAATAAGCTCTATCTGTGCATCTTGCAGCTAAAATAAAGAAAATAAAACCTTATGCTAAGGTCGTAAGAGTCTTGTTGCGCGCAAAATAAAAATGAAGCAGAGTGAGAGGGCCACCATGGGGCCACCACTGAACGCTGTGTCCCGTTCTATAGAGTTGCCAGAGTTAAGTTGGTAGAAATGGTAGAAAAATATGCGATTGATGTAATGTAATGAAGTAAAAACATTTACTTCTAAAATGTTTCTAAATATAAATAATAATTTATTACCGACATGTTAAAGCAATATTATTTGTTGCTACGTGTAAAGCCTTATTAACGCAAAAATTTTGCGATTGGCGTATAGGTTTTCTTTTATTTGTATGAAATACGGACACCTGACCTGACAACCCCACATGAAATCGCCGACTCTGACGTCAATGGCGGAATGTTTTTGATTTCGTGATATTTTTGAAGAATTTTAATTAAAATGGGGAGAATTTGTGTCGTGGAGGCTTGCGGAAGCGAGTATTATCCTGATTGTGGTTTATCTTTTCACAGGTAATAGTTTTAAACATAATTTGTTAGTGAACAATTAGGGTGACCATGCATGACTATCCAATCCTAGTTCAATAACAAATAACTTAAATACCTATGCATTTTTTATTCCTTTCTTTATTAACATAACGGGTTCAATTTCAGATTTCCTAAAGATCCTAATGTTAGGGAAATATGGATAATATGGCTGCAGTTCAAGCCACCACTGGTTTGGACTATAGCTGCGACGCAGTCGGAGGCGACGACATCCACGTGTCGACAGGTACCCCTTCGCCGAGCCACCAGGCCACGTGGCATCACTTCGGCGTGGTCTGTGTGCTTTGTGTCTACAAGTGAGTGTTTAAGAGCATCCCCCGCCTTCTGCGAGGAAGATCAGGACCAACCTTCTAAACTAAATTGTTTTCTCTTTCATGTATAAATTTTCATTTGTTATATAGTGTGTAAATTTATTGATATAGTAAAGTGTTGTGTGATTGAACTTGGCTTTCCTTTGTCTAAGTCCACCCCAGGTAGTTGGCGCCCTGAGAGTTAACACTGGTCTCGTGTAGTGTCTACCCCTGAGTTTCAGTCGGTGAGTAACGGTTGGAACGCCTGTGGAGCCCTAACGCCCCGCAGAGGTTTCGCGGATACAAACTTAACTGTTTTTTTCTTACCTAATTAATTAAATATACCACAATAGGTAGCTTATCGTAATTTTATCTCAGTCCAGCTGCATCTCGTGTCCCACAAGGACCAGTAGGTAAGTACCTACCTATATGACGCGAGTGTGAAAAGCAAGCAAAAACAGGAAATGTATAGTACCGCCACCGCAAAGGGCAAGTTTATCATTAGCATCTTCGATTAAAATCCATCTGAAGCAATGATCTGCTGACGTCAAATCACAAATCATTTTTTATAATTATTGTCCTTAAATCATATTTCAATATATTCACCATCGCCAGAGAGGGATAAGAGGTACAGTTACTGATCTCTCTTTCGGCTTCAATTTTGCGACAACAGGTCATTCCTGTTGTATATAGTACTTATTACTTCCATGAGTATTGGTGTAGTATCGTAAACTCATACTAGAGCCTCTGACCATAGAGAGTATATATGTTCTGTGCTATTGACACTGAGCACTATCACCTACTACTACTACAGAGCACTATGACTCACAGCCATACTATTTTTTTTACATGGTCATACCATAGATAAATATGTGAATAGTCAATTACTGAATTGATAAATAAATAAAAATAATGTTTTGTTTTGTGGCTATGAACTATGTTTCCTATTATAATAAAATAAAAAAGAATGGTTGATTTTACGTAGTGTCTTGCATTTTATCATTAAAATTTCACATTGTCTTTTTATAATATTTTATGAAATACCTACTTAAATAGAGGAAAAAATAATAAACATGATCCTTCAATCGGTACGTATTGCTATTTATGTTATTAATTTTTGAAATAAGTCAACAATACCTATGTAATTATTTTTTTTTTACACACAGGAACTTCAAGAGAATAAGCAGCATGTTATTTGTATGGCTTCAGATTTTTTCTATCCAAACACTGGTGGGGTTGAAGAGCATATCTACAACTTGTCACAATGTTTAATTAAGCGTGGGCACAAAGTTGTGGTCATTACGCATTCCTATGGCGATAGAGTTGGGATCCGGTATCTTACGAGCGGTTTAAAAGTTTACTACTTACCTATTAGAGTTTTCTATTCACAATGTGTTTTACCTACAATGATATGTAATATAGCACTGGTACGATATATATTAATTCGAGAACGTATCGAGATTGTGCATGGACATTCTGCCTTCAGTGTGCTATGCCATGAAGTATCCATTATTGGTAAATTGATGGGACTGAAAACAGTTTTCACCGACCACAGTCTATTTGGGTTTGCTGATACATCGGCCGTATTAACTAATAAATATTTACAGATGTGTTTGTGTGAATGTGATCATTGCATTTGTGTGTCGCATACAGGCAAAGAAAATACTGTTCTTAGAGCAAAAGTGAAAGCGCATAAGGTCTCCGTTATACCTAATGCTGTAGACACTTACACATTTACTCCCGATCCAAGTAAAAGAGATTCTAATTTTATAACAATTGTAATAGTTTCAAGATTAGTCTACAGAAAAGGTGTTGATTTAATGGCTGCCGTTATAGCGGATCTGTGTGAAAGATATAACAATTTAAGATTTATCATAGGCGGAGATGGTCCCAAAATGTGGTTGCTGCAAGAAGTGAGAGAAAGAAAAGGGTTTCAGCATTGTGTTACGCTGCTAGGAAGTTTAAAACACTCTGAAGTTAGAAATGTTTTGGTAAAAGGTGATATTTTTCTCAACACATCTTTGACTGAAGCATATTGCATGGCAATAGTGGAGGCAGCATCGTGCGGTTTGAAGGTAGTTTCAACGAGAGTCGGTGGAATACCTGAAGTACTACCTAAGAGTATGATTTACCTTACTGAACCTAATGTGGGTAGTCTAGTGGAGGGTATAGAACAAGCAATAAAAGACCTGAAAGTTGGTAAAGTGTTGTGTCCCTACAAATGCAATAAAATGGTTAGGGAAATGTATAACTGGATGGACATAACAAAAAGGACAGAAATAGTCTACAATAAAATATCTCTGAATAAAAATAAAGTATTAGGCCAACAATTACGGAGCTACCTCACTTGTGGAGTGTGGCCATTCCTTCTAGTTATAAGTTTAATGTATTTGTTATTGCAATTAGTTGAAAAAATCTACAAAAGAAAGCATATAGACATTGCAAAGGACTTAAAGTTATGAAATATAATATGTCACATTAGACTGAATATATATATTTTTCATTTAAATTTTTCTTATTCATAGCTAAAAAGAATTTTATTAAAATTGATTTTAACTTACTATAAATATTTTATTTTATAACATGACAATATTGCAGCTCCCTGAATACACCAATTTAGGATTCTTTCAATCCCTAATACCTATTAACAATTTATAACATGTATAATATTAAACTTAAATGGTAGTTTTTGGATGAAATTTGCACACAGATAGGCCTTGTCCATGGAGTCATTATTTGCTAGCGAGTAAAACATATTTTTTACTGTAGTTTTTTACGCGATCACTCCTTTTAGTTTATTAAAAAATACTCCAAGAACATATTAAATAAAACAAATAATTTTGGAATGACATTTATTAATAACTAATATAATGAAGTTACCATTGTTATTTTTAAATAAACTTGCATATTATAATTTTTCTTAGTAAAATTTTCAGTTATAGATGTGTGTTTACTTGGGTAGTTTTAATATTGAATGCAATACAAACTAAAATTCGTAGCACTCTACAATATTTTAAATCTATATATTATTTTTTAACAATAACATAAGTCTATGCATTAAAACTAGTGTTTACCTAGTCTCAATAAATCTAATCACATTTCACGTTTTACTTTAAAATAAAAACGCTTTTCGGCCACATGTTAATATGTATGTATATTATATGTTCTTAAGACCAAATGTCAAACATACCAATTGATGATCTAAACATGAAATGTGATAGTTAGGACAGTATTTTACAAGGAATAGCTTGAAAATTAATAGCCCAAGTTATATTTTTAAATAATAATTTATTTTGATTTATTTAAATATTTATAATAATTCTCATTTATTTTCAACTGCTTTTGACGAATATTATTTAGTTTTTAATCCTATTTTTAAGTTTTTACTTGTTAAGTTGAACCAAAGTTCAAACTTAAATTCAACTTTTACAACTACCACTTTTAATACATAGACCATTTTTGGCAATACATACCTATGTATAACATTAATTTTTTGTCACAATGAATACCTTCAGGTCCACAATGTAGACTTCTCAGTTATGTGAATTTCTATGTTTAATTTTCTGAAAAGTATAATCCCATCATGTTGACCAATGATGTTACCCACATAAATATAAAAAAATACAATAAAGCTGACAGAATTTTTTCGAAATTATCTACATTCTACTATATTAATATTTAGATACCTAATTGGGATACATTCCGCTTATACAAAGTTGGTAATGTGCAATTATTAAACATTACTTTTACACACTTTACATAAACTATTAAATTTAATCTAAATATTACCATTAGTGTGATTTTTGAACAGGCTGATGTAAAGTTAGACAGGTTATATCTTCCAATGCGGGAGGTGAATTTATGCACTGTAACAAAAATGGGAGATGTATTAAAAAATTGTGTAAGTATAAAAATTTCTTGTAAGTTAAAAGTCATTTGACAATATTCAATACAATAACCTTCTGCTTCATTGACAATTTGATGCGCACAGTACTAGACACTACTTGAATTTATAATATACTAGCGACCCGCCCCCGGCTTCGCCCGGCGTGCAATTTTTATATATAAGAACATTCTTTATCCCTCTTTCCATTAATGAAAACCGAATTAAAATCGGTCTACCCGTTCTACGCGTGATGCCATGACCAAGAGAAATAGAGATTCATTTTTATATATATAGAATAGATATATTTTATATTGCTAAAATAAAAGTGGTTACTCCTTATAACATCACTTATTTGTCAGTTGGAGTCCCGTCAAAATCGATACAGCCGTTTCGGAGATTAGCCGGAACAAACAGACAGATAAACAATTTTTTTACTAAATACATTTAGTAAAAAGCAGTTGCTTTGACTTTACAAACAGACCTCTCAATTTTATTAATATGTATTCATATCCTTTTCCTTTTAATATTATCAAACAGAATTCGATTTTTTTTATACACTAACCCTAAAGCCCGGTTTACATTGGTCAAGTGTTTTAGCGAAGTAGCGAGTGGCAAGTACAGTGACGAGTAGTGAGTCTGGACAGTGACTGTTTTTCTGTATCTGGTTATATGCCATTTCCGTGGCATTTTTAATTTTATACGACGGGCTTTTGCAGTTCCATAAACATTAATGGCTTATGTACTCATTTACAAACTGCATTGTTGTGACATCGGACCATTTTTCCCACCATTTTGTTAAAAACAGAACACTACGAACGAACACAAGACGTCTTGGAGCCGCTCACTTATGCACTGTACTAAATTTTAGTGTTTACACTACGCCAAGTGGCGAATCCGCGATTATTGTCCAAAAAATAAAAAGTCGTTCAATTTGGATCCACTTGAAAGTTAACTTGAAGGCCAAGTTGACTCGCCACTGTCCGATTGGTTTACCACTGTCCTTGCCTACTTCGCTAAACACTTGACCAATGTAAAATGTTTAACTAAACAGAATATCTCCAAGCATTATTTCGCCTGACCTTTGACACTGGCTGAATCATTGGAGAGACTAATGGGGCTAAGACACTAAAATTGGAATTAGAACCAAGTTTGTTTTCAGAGCTATAAGGTACAATGGACATACTATTCGAAGCTGGTTCTTATTGTTCTATAATAATAAATCAGCGGTCACAACTGTCCATTACTCTATCCCTCTCGCTATAATTATTGTTATTATCCTAATCTACATTATATTAATAATTTCGTCAAGGGCTACGGTAGACTCGATTGAAACCTTACCTGAATAATAAAACATAAAAAAATAAAAGATTTCGAGTCGACAACATATATCCGCAAAATTCGGATTGTCAAGTATTTTGTTAAATTCTAATGCTGCTGACAGACAAATCGCAGTCGCCATATTGGCCACTCTAGCGAAACGTCACTCACTGACACCTGTGACATCTTGAGTGGTTAATAAACGTTCCGTTTCATTCATACTAGCGCACATACGCCTCGCCACTCAATAAGTCGTCGCACCATTCACTTTAAAAACAAAAGTGTACATTACAAAGAACTGTGACTGTGTAAAACGAAACATCTTGCTGCAAATATTGAGCGAAATCTATGCCGCTTTGCCTTTAATATTCCTTGAGAACCGATAACTACAGAAATATCTACCCACATTTTGTAACTACACGTGTACACATTATGAATCAAATTACACCCGAGTGTAGCCGGGTTTTCATCTAGTAATAATATAAAGGCGTAAGTTTGTATATTTGTTACTATCACGCATAACGGTTGAATGGATGAAATTTGGCACGCAGATAGTTTATTACCTGGATTAACATTATAGGATACTTTGTATCCTGAAAATAATAAAATAAAAAGTATGTCAGCTCCGACGCACGACTGGGGTTTACTCAAGTACGATTGTTTTTGACTGTGCAAACAGAAAAGAGGGTAAATAAACGCGCCAATAATAATAATAATACAATAAAATTAGGTGAAGTGGCGACATCTATCGGATTTGGGTAGAACATAACGTTTTATAGTTAACGCTTGTTTTAATTTTACTCCTTATAAAATTTCCTTACTGGGTGGGGGCTCTAAAATGAAAATCATTCCTAAGGAGTAAACTCCAAAAATGTTGGGTTCGCCAGGCTTCTGAAAATATAAAAAATCGGCGCAACTGTCGACAACAGTGGCGGCGGCGCCACCGTCGTCACAACGATATTGATGTTTCAATGGAAGATGCATGTTGCTACGATGACACCCCTACCCCACCCATAGAAGACACGAGGAAACACCATTGGTTTTTAGTGGGTAGAAGTCCCGCATACCCGACGGTCGGTGGGGATCTGGTTCGCAGATTTATCACACCCAAAAAAAAGGTATCACTGTTAAATAATTTTTATTTGTGTTGTGTCAGATATTTCTCCGATATTAAGTTGTACTTACACTTTGGTAGTGCGCGGCGGGTAGTTGGGACGTACTCCTGCCTGTTTCAATTGCAAAACTATAGAGCGGAGACGGGCGACGTCGCGTCCGCGTCTCGGTCCAAAATCACATAGTTCTGCGACCCGGGCCCACTCATTACCATTCTCGACGCCGCCTTCAGAGCCGCGGGCCAATGCGCGCTCAGCGTTCCTAGTGTGTTTTAATATTTTAAAATTGTGTTTCCATAGGCACTTATGATATTTCAAAACAGCCATTCACTTACTGCATAAATTCGTACCCGTAAGTCAAAATGATGTTGAAAATAAGCTACTGTCTCAAGGAAATTAAAAAAAAAAAAAAAAAAACGTAATACCAAAAACTCATAAGAAATTATAGTAAGTTTTCTTGCAATTAATTAATTGTGAATTATATGTATGTATACCACCTCCTGACATAATGGACAGAATGTTTGATTTAGTATTTTGCAATGAGAAGTGAGAACACAGTTTAAAACAAACAAATATTCCCTTCTGTACAACACAGACCCAAATTATTAATATCAATTTAAAACACCCCCAACCCTATGAGTTTAAATAAAAAAATCAATTTATACATATCTTTCTCATATTAAAAAACCAGTAGAAAAATACCAAACGAATTTATAGTAAATGAAAGATATACATGTTAAAATTTTGAAAATCTTATCAACTAACCAAATTATGTTAAAAGTTAATGTGTAACAGTATCTTTAACTGTAAATATTACAAATCAAATTCGTTATCTGTTACTATTGCTTTTTAAACCAAATATAGATTATTACTTTTAAACTAAGCAACAGGTATTGACATGTTTTTTCATCACAATGTACATGCATTGTATATAACATAGAGAATTTCGTCTGAACGTTTCAAATGTAGAATCATATTAACTGAAAAAGAAATAAAAAGTTGTTACTTATTTTCCTCATTACCTTGGACATAAAAATTACGTCCTTCATTATCAGACCAATTAATATTTATTTTTTTATTTATTTCTTTTATTTGAACTGCACTTTTGATGAGACCAAATATATTAATAGCTATAGTAGATAATAACAAAAAAAATAATTTGGACAAATGATTAAAATAATGTGCCACAGACCTCTGTTTGTTACTATCAATGAATTTGTTATGGTAAAATTGCACATAAAGAAAACACACATCAACACTGTTCACATGCAAACTTCATTGGGCTAATTTTGAGATATTAAAGAGATATTGTCAAAGTTGTTTATTAATATAGTTTTAAATATTAAATGCACAATAGATTTATTTAGCTTTGAATATAAATTACTGTAGGTTAAATTTTTTTTTTTTTTTTTAGAAAAAAAAATATGCTAATGCAAATTATTGCAATAAAATATTGCAGCTGCTAATTGAAAGGGCCAATGAATTACTAAGTTTATTTACTAAGATTGTTTAATATATATAGATATTATCTACTTATATTTGTTTTTCAGACAAAAATAATGGTAAACAGGCCCAGCCTCCACCAAAAGGCAGACGAGACAAGCGGAGAAGAGATGTGTTAGAAATAACCAATAGAATTTCGTTATTTACTCATCTCTGCTCCTTTCAGCTTTGGTCAAGCGGAACAGAGATGTCATATTTGTATACTAAACTATGACTCACAAGCTGTCATAGTAAACTATGACTCCAAATGTGTTTGGAGGTGTCCGTATGCACCTCTGCTTCGATGAAGTTACTCTAGTGGAGATATGTAACAACACATCTTTGCTTTACACAATTCTGCTTTGGTGGAGTTGGGCCCTAAGCAATGAATACATAAAGAGAATTAGCCCAAAGAACACTGTCATTCCATTGTAGCACTAGTATTTCACGTAAAGGTGTCATTACTTTATTAATTTATTTGCTTTTTTAAATTTCAAAATTCTTGTCCTTAAAGGTTTACTAATACTTTTTTTTTTTTCATTTCACATGTGTGCCTGCCTGATGCACAATGTACATAGCGAAAAATCACCAAAGAATATGAAAAGTGTGTTAGTGATATTACCTATATCACAATAAGATCTAGTGTAAGGTAGTACTCACTTTGCTGATTCCCTGACAGCGTTGAAAAGAAAAGATCTGTATTAGAATAAGACTCCTTCATGCAAACATATTCTTTTCCTATTATACACGATATCAAAAGTTTAAGACAAAAATAAATTTTACTTTTTAAGAATATTCTTGATTAAAATTTTTTTTAATTTAAATTTTCATCATTTCATAGGAAAAAAACATTTAACTCTATCTAAAAGAGAAAAATAAGACAATAGCATTTAAAAATTTGAGGAAAAAGACAAGATCACACTGCAATACAATTAACAGAATACATATAGAAATATTATCAAATTTAATATGTACCTATTTGCCGCCTTTGTCTTGGCTATTTGCTCTTCGTGAGTTTTGTACCAATCCTCTAATTCTTTCTTAGCGATTTTAAGCATCTCCTCTTTCTTCTTCTCTTCCTCATCATCTACAAAACATAAAACATCAATTGTAGCACAATTAACAATAGTGTTTGTGGCAGTTATTTTCAAATTACTTTTATTTACAAAATACTTGATGTCAAGGTATTAAGGATAAAGAAAGGGGACCCTACTCACTAACTGAAATACAACAGAACACATACTCTCATTTCAATGTGGTCTTCTGTAAGGGGTGGTTACTGCTACCAGACAGGCTGCCCAATGACTGTGAAAAGCAGTGTGCTCTGCCACTACTCAAGTCACTGCTTTGAACTTCATTTTAAAAAAAAATATCTTTATTTCTACCTTTTTCTTCTAATCTCTTCTTTTGTTCTTCTCTCCATATCTTTATCTTTTCAGGCTCCTCTCTCTCTTGCCGGAAAACTGACGTGGGAGCTGGGTCCTCTTCTAATAAACCATTTGCCTGGTCTGTCACAGTAGCAGCACTGGGAATTTCTAATACATAATAAAATTAAACCTTATTATTGCAACAGTAAATGTTAAAATTAAATGATAAGAATGAGAAGTTACAGTTGAAACAATAACTATGTATGTTTATTTACTTATGAATATTTGAAATACATAAAATGAATGTGATTCTATGTTGAAGTTGTGTGTAATGTTTTAAAACCCAACAAGAACAAACAAATGAGGGACAAATGATATAAAATGAGTAATTATCTCCTAACAAAAAATATATGTACCATTAAAAAAACTTTCGTCTTCTTCTACTGGTAGCCCAGCCCCACTGGAAATCTCTTGTAGAAAAAAAAACAAATTTTGGTTTTAGTACAAGGAAATGGGTAGGATATTAAAAGAAAAAAATAAAAATAAAACTGTCTAGTCTAAAGAGATGAGACATATTCTATACCAATCTAGTTTGTAAAATTGTCAATATTGTTTACTAGCTGAGCCCGCAACTTCGTACGCATGGTATTCAGTATAGCACGTAACTTTTTTGTTTGTAAACTAATTGGAATGAAACAAACACCAAATGTTACGGGAAACTTGCTACAATACATCAGTGAAAACCGCATTCACATCGGTTAAACCGTTTCAGAGATTAGCGTGTACAAAGGCTCAGATAAATGGGCAAAAATTCTAAAAAACTATTTTTTTCACCTCGGTAACATAAGTGCCTACGTTATTACAGTATGTATTTTATAGATGTAATAAACGAAGGATAAAAAAAATAAAATTTAGTTTCAATAGTTTTTATAATTCCATAGGTATGTAGGTAATATACATCTATAAAATATTATATTGTAAAACTTGTTTGAGGATCGAATAAAATTTATCGATTGATAAGAAATTAAAATAAATATAGGTACTTTACCTACGAAATCATCGAAACCGTTTGTACCGGATGAAATTGGGGGCGGAGCGCCAGTTTCCAGCTCATCTTCAAGCCCAGCTAATTGATTTTGTTCGCGAGCTAAGAATTCAGCAGCAGGGTCCACATCAGGCTGAACGAAATTATCCCCAAACGTATCCATCTTTCAAATCAAGAGAATGGTATAAAATAGTAAGCAAAATTTTACATACACAAAATTATGAAAACTATGATATGGAACTATGAGAAATGGAAATGAAAATTATAAATGAATTTGACTTTGTTGTAGTCTCGCTCGATTTGACTATGACTTGACTTGACTTGACGTTGTGGGTGATACAAAACGTATATAGTGACGTGACGTAAATGATCACAGAATATTATAAATCATATATACTACTCTCTAGGCAGAGTAGTATTTCGTTGCTATCACAAACCAAATAGTAGATACGTAGTTGCTATCATGCTTTCGCTTTGCTATTCGTTGCTAGATACGTTAGTATCTACTATTTAGTTTGTGGTTTCTATATAAATACAACGAGTATTATATACCTACAGACTCTAATTATATTGGTAGGTACCTTCCTTCGTATTATAGGACAGATGAAACGCACAACCTTCACGCTCTGAGGGCAAGAAGGATTTTTGAGAAATCTTCAAAAGTTATGCTATGACAAGTGCCGCAAGCATTGCAAATGCGCATGGGGCCATGTGGGACTCTTACCGCACTAAATGCCCCTTGAGATGGGTGTGGTTTTAGTCCTTATAGGAATTTGAAACCGTTGGGACGAGATGCGCGTAGCCCTTTAAAAAAAGAAAAAGCTACTGCTTAATGATGAGGGACCAACTATTTTTGGAGGGCCTCTTGCAACAGTGTCTCGCGGACGCTGTGTCCTGATCGCGCCTCGAAGGTGAGAAGCGGCGCGGCGGTCTTCCTCTTCTTTCTCGTGGTCATAACCAGCAAACGCTGCGCTGCGATTGCTGCTGAGATCAAGTCATCCTGGTCCATCAAGATGTGTCGGGGTCTTCTTCTGAAACGAGAAAGAGTATTGTTAATATCGGGGGTACAAATGGGAACTAACCATTAGCGGTTTGGAATGTCGAGGGAGTTTGTCGTAGTAATTCAAGGCAAAGTCCTTGATGCACTTAACGATTAAGGTAACGTTTAGGTCGTGGTGGAGATCTACGTTGCGGATGTACCGTGGGGCGATCACTTCTATCACTTTGTACAGACGGTATCCACTTTTCGCGTGCTATTATATTACAACAATACTATAAATCTGCAAAAATATACTTTTTGACTTTAATAGTCAAGTAAGATTTAAAAGTCAAGTCATATTTACAGAAAGTAATATGCTTTAATTCCGCTCTTCGACATAATTACTGATAAAATAAATCGATAATCCTTAATCATTACAACAGTAGGATTATTATATTATACTAATATAATACTTCCATGATACTAACATAGAAAAATAACTTTAGTTATTTTTTTATGGATACTATATAACGTATTATGCGACCATGGCGACCACCCAATGTGCTCTAGAGCGCAACTAAATAACATAGAGTAGAGTATTCTGCCCAACACAGACTTATCTATCTAACTAATCATCATCCATCCATCCATAATATAATAATCCCAGTATTCATCCCGTTCTTCTCTTTTAGTAGTTATATGTTATTTCATTATTTGTGAATTGATTTTATTCACAAAAAATATTTAGGAAATCACATATTTAAATCAATTCAATAAATAACATAATTGTTATTCTTTTTGATAAATATTCCTAAATTATCAATTAAACGGTCTGCCGTCTGTGGTTAAGGTTATTGGTATTGGATTGGTTAATAATAATAATGAATGATGGCCGTTGTTAGCATTTTATCGTTTTGATTGATTTTGTTAAATCTACAAAAAGTTAAAGTACTCCTATCTCAGTATGGGATCCTTTGCTAAATTTGTGTCTGAATATTGTAAGAATTGGGATAAATCAGGAAGAGAACAATTGTAAGTATTCAACTTTTTCGTAACAAATGCCCCAAAGCGAATTTGCACCACATGCTATTGTGCGTAATCCTTGTTTATCTTTTAAAAATTTAATTATAATTACTAAAATACTTACTGTATGTACGATAAATCAGTATAAACTTTCATTTACAAGTGTCTCAACCAATATTGGATAAAAGAATTTAAATACTTAATGATTATATCATTATAATCTTACTTTTATTTGATATTGTTCGAAACCATAATTTTGAGTCTATTTATAAACCAATATAACAATAATCATATGGGTTCAAGTTAAGCACTACTGTCACTACTAGTTTGGAGCTATATCTCTTGGTAGGTACACATAATGAAAATCACAGTAGGTTAAGTACATAACATTACCAGTATTAAGCCCTTCACTGTGGAGTTTATTACAAACATTAACAGTGATAGCTGTGATAGTCTAATGGATCAACACTTGGTCGTGAAAACGACATACGCAGGTTCATATCCTGATTGGGTATGAACCTCTGATGTTTATTCGGTTTTGTGAGTATCAAAAAAAGAATCTCTTGCTCTAAACCATTTGATCTAAGCCATTTGACAGAATTTACAGTGTGGTAATGTAATGGACTTCCATATCATACAGACTGTTTTTTTACCCGGGGTTAGTATAGGAAAATTAAAACTAAAAATCACACATAGTTTCTGTCTTAGGAAACTTTAATTTTTTTTTTTCATAAACTTAGCATCATAAAATGGTCAAAAGTGAAATGCACAAGAAATTTGACAAAAAAAATATATTCAAATCTGATCAGTTTTTTGTAAGCATCATATCAATGTGTCAAGAGAATAAAAATGTAATTTTCATTTAGAAATCTCGTACTTTAATTTAGTTTAATTTAGATAAATTTCTGTTGTCTTAATTGTTTATCTCAATACAATGAACTGTTGCTTACTTGAAACAGAGTTGATTAGTGTTAACCAAAATCTATACAATTTAATGGTCAACTTACATTGACCAGCCCGTTGGATGAGTGGTTATGGTGCTCGCCTTAACTCTCTGTTCTAGGGTTTCCGGGATCCCGGCAGGATCAACTTTTAAAAATCAACTTTTCAAATTTGGTTCTGGTCTGGATTTGGAAAGTAGTGGCAGGGCACACTGCGTTTCGCAGTCATTTGGGCAGCCCGTCTGGCGACAGTAACCACCCCCTTACAGAAGACCACCGTGAAATAACAGCACGTGTGCTGTTGTGTTTCGGTGAGTGAGTAAGGGATGTCAGAGCCCATTTCCCTATCCACTCCTAATCCCTTATTCTTAATCCTACTGCAGTCGGCAGCACACTAGTAGCAGTTTAGGCGTTGCTTGTGTTATGGGCGACGGTAGCCACCTACCATCAAGTGGACCGTCAGTCTGTCTGCCGACCTCAACATAAAAACAAAGACCAAAAGCTGTAGTGAGCTATATTGAAAAATTAATGATATAAAATAAATATTTTTACAAAAAATATAGTTAGATAACTATTTTCTAAGATATATTCTTTCTATCTTAGGTCTATGGTTCATATTTTCACATATTAAATATTGTCTCAGTTAAAAACCTGTATATAGATTCTATATAAAATATAAAAATATTGTGTGATTCCTTGTTGACAGTGTAAAATCCGTGACTCAATCTATAAAGGATGAAGATAAAAGTCCTCTATTTACAAAATCTGACAAATTGTCAGGCCTATCACAAAATATCTATGAATTGCTTTTGAGTGGCCTCAGGGGTGTTTTGAAGAAGGATGCTGTACTTTCTGTTCTAAGGGATATAGTTGTGAGTAGTTTGACTTATTACTTTTACCTACTTTAAGTTTACCACTGCTATAGAGTATGTTAAATTCGCAATTATTGAACAATTTTTCCTGAAATAATACAAATTATAAGCATGTTTACATAACAAGAACACTCTCTTTTACCTAAATATTGTTTTCAATTATCTTAGGTTTAAGTTATTCTACATTTCACTTTTATGGTGTTGTGCATGTGCACTAAAATTAAGCTTTTAGTTCTTATATTCACTGATAGATTTACCGGGCCGGTAAAACTGCTGGAAAATCCAGTGGCTGTACAATTTACATGAAGCTGTTCACACTATGCAGGATCCGGCAAGAACGCCGAGCTCGGCATTTTACCGGGCGCTTATGTGACTGTAAAGCACTCGCCTGCTGCTTTGAAATTAGTAGAACGGCATGAAGAATATTTAATATTAAACTTGATGAGGGGGGGATCCGGTTTAATGTTAACACCTACGTCCGGGCACCGGTTTCCAGCAAACTTGCCTCTCTGGCATAGTGGGAAACTAGCCTTAGGATGTAACATTATTACTATAAGATGAATTCCAGCCACAAATTACTTTCAGCATTATTAAATGAACTGTTAGTTGAAGAATATTTTAAACATAAACTATTTTCAGAATTTTTTTTCCATAGATACAATCAGGAATAAAATCCATTCACAGTTTTCCGAGAATAGCCCATACATATAGACAGACAGAGAAAAAGGAATACTTTGCTATGTACTGATGTTTATGTGATTGTACTTAGAATATACCCTCTTAATTATCTTAGATAATTAAGAGGTCAGATTAAGGTCATAAAATTTAAAATTCATGGTTTTTCTTTTTCAAAATAAAATATAGCAATGTTTTATTTAATACTAGCGGCCCGCCCCCGGCTTCGTGAAATTTTTATATACTAAAACATTCCCCGTTTATCCCTCTTTGCATTAGTGAAAACCGAATTAAAATCGGTCTCCCCGTTCACGCGTGATGCCGTGACCAAGGGAAATGGGGATTCATTTTTATATATAGAGATTAGCTTTAAGGTGGCCGTAAAAATAAATTTTATATTTTTTCAATTTACTGCTTCCATTTTCTACATGGTTGAGAGTAGAATTTTAGACCAATAATGCGATTTTTCCGCGATTCTTATTTAACTGAATATTGGACTAGATCTCTTTTTATAGCTTTTTAATGTTTAATTTAATCCCAGTTTCTAATTAGATACATAAAAATGACACAATTGCAATTAGATACCTTACACAGAAATATTAAACTCTAACAAGTAACTGGTGAAGAGGAAAATGTCATGTGATTATATTATGACTTCATTATAAATATAAGTATAAAATGTAAAGTATATGTTATGTAATGAGATTTACAGTCATAATCTTAGCTGAGACTTCATCCGCATATATTTTTATATTAGAGGCTATGTTTAAACTACATATTATAATATTACTGTATAGATTCGTCAAAATCAATTCAGAAGGCGAAGTGCGAGTTTGTCTCGATCAAACGCATCGAACGCGTAAACGTGAATTTGTATGGAATGAAGCAGTGCCATCTAGTGGCTAACTCTTTAATCCCATATAAAGTCACGTTTACGCGTTCGATGCGTTTGATCGAAGCAAACTCGCACTTCGCACACAGTTGTTTTTGTGTGAAAGAGTAACAACCATACTTTCAAATTTTAGTATGAGAATTACACACTTAAAATAATTTTAAACAAAAATCTTCCCCATCCGTTTTTATTGCTGTAAACCTTACTGAATTAATAGAATCTTTAAATGTAACTTTAATTTAGTAAAAAAAGTAATTTGATAATCTACATTTATTGTTAAAGTCTATTTGAATAAATAAATAAATAAAATGCCTCAGTATATCCAAGTATGTAATACTTCAAGAATTCACTTGTATCTGTTGGGATGTTGTTTATTATGTAGATTAATTGAATAATTGTTATTAAACCTTCTAATTTTCAGGGTTTACATGCTGACATACCATCAATAGTTTTAGACGTGGTTTGTGTACTCGATGCAGAGACTTGTAACGATATACAGACAGAAGAAAGAACCAACTTCTGTTGCATAGTTAGAGAATTGGAATCGTTTATCCCAGAAAAATTGTTAAAGGAAAGATTAGATATTGACACATTACAGGATGTTGGAATTTTGAAAAATAAGATTTTTTACACCAAGTTTATTAAAATAAAGACTAAGTTATAGTAAGTAATTTTTTTTAGTATTCTATTTTAATGTTTCATATCCTTGTGCAATAAGTATTCTTTTGAGATATTGGCAAAATACGTTTTTGTTGAAAAATTTTGCATGAAGGTTTATTTTTTAAAAAGTATTTTATTTGAAACTTAGGGTGTTAAAATACTAATAGTTAATAATAATGAGTTAATAATATGAGTTAATAAAAATACATTGATTTAATTAAATTAAGTATTAAATTTTATTTATTAATGTTTATTTTTAATGATATAAATCTATTTGATGGTTTACAGCTCTTCCATATAAACACATGCAACACCGAAGGAGGTGCAAGTGTGCTGCAGACCTTATTGGGATAAGGAGAGCAAAGCACATTTGCTGTTGATTTTATGGTTAATTTTTACAATAGGTACTATTACCTGACTGGCTATCCGGTTTACAAATGTGGAACGCAATGTTCCACATTTGTAAACCGGTATATTTTAAATATGAAGTGATGCATTTCAATATTATTTCTTTTTGTATTATTAAACTTTTTTAAATAACACTTTAGTTTATTACTAGCTGTGCTCAGCGGTTTCACTCGCCATTTAATTTTAATTGACATAAGCATGTATATCTCTGTTATTCTTGCTAATGCTTGTTTTTCGTCAAGCATAGCAATGTCCCCGCAACTTGGTTTTTGCGTTTTTTTTTGCCCTTTTTTCGATTTGATCGGCTCCTAGGGGTCATACATAGCGTGATGTTAATAGACTATAATCTTCCACTAGAATTAGACAATTAAATTCAAAAAGAATTGTTCATTGCCGACTGCCGACTAATACATTCAAATTCAAATAATAATCATTATCCCTTCTGTTTCAGTTACAAACAACGTAAATTTAATTTGTTTAGAGAAGAAAGTGAAGGTTACGCTAAGTTAATTGTAGAGCTCAATCAGGATATCAATGAAAATACAGATTGGAAAACTTTATTGGAGATAATACAATCTCTTATAGGTAAGTCTTTTCTTTTAATTTACGCTTCATGTCCACTTGATGGTGTGTGGCTACCGGCGCCTATAACATAAGCAACGCCACAGGCGCTTTTTTGCAGTTCTTTAATATGTGTGTGGTAACTATGTTTCAGGTTGTTTTAATTTGGACCCAAACCGAGTTTTAGATATAATATTGGAGTCGTTTGAATCGCATCCCCACCTCGATGAACTTTTTATATCTCTTATAAAGAACTATATGGGTGATCCTCAAGTGATATCTGAAGTGCTCGGTTTCAAGCTGGGCAACTTGGAAATACCGGAAAACAGCAAGGAACCTCCACCTTTGATGACTGTGATAGCATTGTTAATGCAACATCAAGTCATTTCCCTCGACAATATTTATCCGTGGGTAAGTTTTAATTAAGAAAACTTCCATACCGGGTAGTTTTATGAGGAGTAAAATTAATGCGAGCGTTAACTAAAAAGCGTTACGTTGTCTGTCACACTTTTGTGCGACAGCTGATGCATGTATTTATTTTCCCCAATTCTATTCTCTGGGGTTATAAAAGCAAACGTAGAAATATTGTATGAAAAGTGTAGTCTGTGTTGAGGAACGGAACAATAGCGCGTTTAGGACGCAGTGCAGTTTAGGACGTCCTCTCAGAAGGTAGACAGACAACCACGGGTCCACGGTGGATCTAGGCTGCTTCTGACTGGTCCTTTTGAAAAATTTGCTGGAAAAATCCATAGCAGTGGACATCCTACGGTTGAGATGCGGGGAAATAGTAATAGCTGAGTAATTAATAAGGACTTGACTTGGTCAATATAATTATGGTTTCTGTTTATCAGTTGCGTCCCGACGACTCCATAATTGCAAAAGAGGCTGAAAAAGAAGTAAAAAGTGCTCAGGAGTATATAAAGAAACTGAGCATTGTGTCTACAAAGGGCCCTCAAGCTAATGGACAAGCTGAAGTTATCGAGGAAAAGGTTGACCCACAAGTATGTATTTATGTCACTTATAAGTGTAAATTAATATTATACCTAGTTGCAATAATTACATTACAAGCAAGGCCACGGACAACGCAAAGAATGCAAACAACATGACATTTTTTCAGTATAATATTTAATGTACACCTATTTTTACTTACTAGTAAAAATATAGAAAATTGTACGTTTTTTTTATACTAGCGCAACCATTCGTAAAAAAGGATCACAAAGATTCATAAAAAGGATACCAAGTGTTGTCAAGATTGCTTTAATAATAATAATAACATATAAGATATGCCGAGCCTGTCGTCATCCCGGGGAGACCCTCCGACATGTCACTTTCCGTTCGGCTCTTGCCAACACTGAGTATCTGCACAGGCACAACCAAGCGGCCAGGATCAGGAGCTCGCTCTGAAATACAGCTTCCTTGATCGAAGGATGCCTTATTACTGGTACTTGCCAGAATAAGTCTTCGAGAACAGCTGTGCCAAGCTCTACTGGGACCGGCCCGTCATCACGGAGAGGACTATTCTAGCGAATAGTCCTGATATCGTGTTGATGGACCAGGAGAAGTCGCGGGTGTTTTTGGTGTATGTCACTAACCTGCATGACGATGCACAGATGCAGAGAACAGTGCTGCTCGATATGGCCAGAATAGTACGTCGGTTTCTGTCTTCGTCTCACTGAACCCCAACAGAAGCAGTTGAAGTTTCTAGAAAATATGTAATATCGACGGGTGAAAGCGTTTTGATTTGATTTTGATTTGATTTTGATAAAATACTTTCCGATATTTTACGTGCGAGGGAAAAGGACAGAAATAGATAATATAATCACTTGATGTTGTAAAACGCAGTATGGGTTGGTTTGTTTTGCTTAGATATTAGAAAGAAAGAAAGCAACTTTTATTATTATTATTTTTAATAATAATAACATATAAGATATGCCGAGCCTGTCGTCATCCCGGGGAGACCCTCCGACATGTCACTTTCCGTTCGGCTCTTGCCAACACTGAGTATCTGCACAGGCACAACCAAGCGGCCAGGATCAGGAGCTCGCTCTGAAATACAGCTTCCTTGATCGAAGGATGCCTTATTACTGGTACTTGCCAGAATAAGTCTTCGAGAACAGCTGTGCCAAGCTCTACTGGGACCGGCCCGTCATCACGGAGAGGACTATTCTAGCGAATAGTCCTGATATCGTGTTGATGGACCAGGAGAAGTCGCGGGTGTTTTTGGTGTATGTCACTAACCTGCATGACGATGCACAGATGCAGAGAACAGTGCTGCTCGATATGGCCAGAATAGTACGTCGGTTTCTGTCTTCGTCTCACTGAACCCCAACAGAAGCAGTTGAAGTTTCTAGAAAATATGTAATATCGACGGGTGAAAGCGTTTTGATTTGATTTTGATTTGATTTTGATAAAATACTTTCCGATATTTTACGTGCGAGGGAAAAGGACAGAAATAGATAATATAATCACTTGATGTTGTAAAACGCAGTATGGGTTGGTTTGTTTTGCTTAGATATTAGAAAGAAAGAAAGCAACTTTTATTCCTCTAATGCAAACAATATATGAAAAAATAATAAGATATTTTATATTTATTAGCAAATGATCAATTATCGATATTAACATTTGACAGCTTAAGGTACCAATCAAATAGTAGAGACAAAGACCTAGCAACGTCTGTGTGGTTTTATTTATCGATTTTTGCACATTGATATATGTTTTTTTGACGACAAAATTGTATTATTTTTTTATGTTAAGGTCGGTAGACAGGCTGACGGTCCACTTGATGGTAGGTGGCTGCCTTCTCCTATAACACAAGCAACGCCAAAGATGCTGCAAGTGCGCTGCCGACTACTAGGATTAAGGGAAAGAAGATAGGGAAATGGGCTCTGGCATCCCTCACTCACTCACCGAAACACAACAGCACAAGGGCCTGTTATTTCACAGTGGTCTTCTGTAAGGGGGTGGTTACTGCCGCCAGACGGGCTGCCCAAATGACTGCGAAAACGCAGTGTGCCCTGCCACTACTTAAAACATACATATATGTTATAAACATATATCTTCATTTGCTTTGATTTATATATAAATCACTATATGGAGTTAGTAAACGATGCCAGAGCCCCTATGCAATCGTATTATTCTCAATGCACCTGTGACGTTGCATGTGTTATATAAAAGCAGCGCTAGCCGCCTAACACGAGACTTAAATGTGTGAGGTGTGTGCGTATTCAGGAGTACTGGAGCAACCAGAAGCTGGTTCTGGGCGAGTGCCTGCTGCGCGCCAACGCGTGGACCGAGTTCGCGGCGCTCGTGGCCCGCCTGCCCCCCGCCGCCCCCGCGCCCCGCCCCGCTCTCGCCCTCGCCCGGATGCTGCATGCGCTAGTTGAGCCGCTCTACCGCAAGTCAGTCTACCTTATCAAAGCAATTTTCTTACACTGTCTAAAGCTACGCTTTGGTCGCATACAGGGCGCTTGGCTTAGTGAGACACAATTTAATAGTTTCGCACCATCTTTTGTTGTAAACAGAACAAATATCTCACTCCTAGAAATTACTATTGATTGAAAAATTAATGTAGGAATATATAAACAGTGAAGAAAACCTTTGTGTGCAATTTTCAAAGACTTGTGAGGTCCTGTCAGTCTAAAGTGGTTGTCATATAGAGTATTATTATTATTTTAAAACTCTTTATTTGTACTTTAAACATAAAAAAGAATAAAAAAAGAAAGAAACAACAAGCAATAGTACAAAAGGCGGCCTTATCGCTTTATAGCGATTTCTTCCAGGCAACCTTTGGGTAAGGAAAATTATATGAAAAATAAATCAATGTGGGTGGTAAAATTCATGGTATGGTCATCATCATAAGAGTATGGCCTGTATTATGTCAAAAAAGTGAGAGAGACCTGTAAACCCTATTTAAGTGTTGATGCATGGTCAGGATATTTATTAAAGTACCTGTTAATTTTGCAGGCACTGTCGTGTTGCACCGAAAATCGTTGGCAAGCCGGTGCCTCCTCTGGCGTCCAGCTTGGCGCCACCCTCCTGCAAAACCTTTCAGGACATGAAGGAGACCGTCATTCCAGCTCTTGTCATACTTGGACCCTCCCTGCATCATGATCCTATTTTAATGTACAAAGTGAGTACACTAGAGAAAATTACAATACATTCTTTTTTTATTTTAATTTATTATTAGCAGGCTGCGCCGGGACCGCTGCTGCATCCGCGGAAACACTCAAACGACGCAAATACAGTAAACTTATTGGTGACTTCATATTTGAGCCGTTTGGGGTAGAGACACTAGGGCCATGGGGCCCGAGTGCCCATTCCCTTTTTAAAGAAATCTCCAAACGACTGATCGGTACTTCACGTGATCAGAGGGCTGGCTTTTACTTTGCACAAAGAATAAGCATTGCCATCCAACGTGGCAATGCCGCCAGCCTTCTGGGCACGTTACCTAAAGCTGATAGCGGAGCGGAGGAATATTACGACGCCTGAGCCCTTTAAAATAATTATTTTTATGTTTTATGTTAACCCATTAAAAGTTAAAATTTTATATTTATTATTTATACAGTTTTCTACTTTCCTAATTAAAATTATGTAGGCCCATTGGTGTGGGTGTCGTTATTTATTAATTTATATATTGCAACACATGTACACACATTACAGGAGTTCTTAGTTATTTAGTTATAAATTTTTTTAAACTAATTTATCTATACGTGTAATAAAATCGTAAATGAGCCGTGTCTGTACATTAGATATTAAAAAAAAAAACAATTTGTACATGTACGTACAGGTCAAAAAAGTTTCTAGGTTATTTTATAACGTAAGGATCCATTAAGGAATGATTTTTGCAAATTTAAACTTAAAGGGGAGGGGGAAGAAGTTCAATTTAGAAGTCTAACTTTGAAGTTAGAAATTAGGGCTGCTGAAAATATTAAAAACACGGACACCACGGGTGCAAAGCGGTGGGCAACAGCTAGTATAATACTTATAACTACGAAATTTTGAAGGATGGATGCTATGGAGGTTGGTTGTTCTTTCTCGTAAATATTATACAATGGATTTTGATGAAACTTTAAACATATAGTAATGGATAAAGGTAAGAAGACGTCGCGAGCGAAAGCTAGGCCTATATATTATGCAAAACCCTAAAGACAATTATTTTGTCTCAATGAACTTAGTTGAGTCACCGCTGCTCTAGTAATTAAATGAGGTTATCTTAGACTCGTTTTGTTACTAACCTAAATGTTAACTTTGTTTTCTTTCAGATTATTCGAATATTAAGAACATCTCGTTCGTTGCCCGATGACCCTTTACATTACGAAACTCTGACAGTTCTGGATGCGGCCATATTGCCCGCGCTAACTCTTATGGAGGGCAACTGCTGCATGGCCGAAGAAGTCTATACCCTGCTCAAGCTGTACCCCTATCAGTGCAGGTAACTTTTCATTTAGAATAGTACTTTTCGCTCAGGTTATACTATAGCCGTGCAAGCCTTATAGTTATTTCTGTGAGTGAGTAAGGGATGCCAGAACCCATTTCCCTATCGCTCCTTTATTCTACTATGGTTACTTGTGTTAATGGACTGACAGAAAGTTACCCCTTAGTCAATAATAATTGTATTCAAAGCATTGTCGAATACTGCGTCTGCGCAGGTACTGCCTCTACTCGAGATGGCGATACGAGTGGGGCGAGAGGTCGGCGGCGTTAGTGCGGGTGCGGGGCAACGCGCTGCAGCGGATCAAGCACATCATGAAGCGGGTGTCTAAGGAGAACATAAAGCCGCAGGGACGGCTCATGGGGAAGCTGTCGCACGCGACGCCGGCCTTCCTTTTCGAGTACATGCTGCTGCAGATACAGACGTACGACAACCTGATCGGGCCGGTGGTCGAGTCGCTAAAGTACCTGACGGCGCTGTCTCTGGATGTCTTGGGTTGGGCGGTACTAGAGACGCTGACTGCGCGCCGCGAGGCCGAGGGCGCCGCGCACCCACCCTGGCTGCAAGCGCTGGCTGCGTTCGCAGGCGCCGCATTCAAGAAGCACTCTATCGATCTCACCGCGCTGCTGCAGTTCGTCGCCAACCGTCTCAAGGCTCAGCAGAGGTAATTCACACATTGTCATATTAGAATCTGCAGTGTGAGTGTGTGAGAACAATGGCCTCTCCTTAGATACTGCAGGGGTTCATTGGTTACACATTTACACAGCACTTAATATATTGTTTTATTATGTAAAAAAGGTTAACATCTCTCTTATTATTGTTATGATTCCAATGTTTTTCTTCGGCTCCAAAACAATGAATCAGTGTTACCTGCACTGATAGGGGTATCAGTGTTTACCCGGGGTATCAGTGTTTACCGCCATTTACACCACCCTCCACACAAAATTGCCATTTTCCACGAATAAAAATCACCACACTTTAAAAAATAAATATTCACCGGTACAAAGCCAGGACGGGCCGCTACTATAAAATAAGGTGACAACCATAGTTGTTTTTGCTATTTATTTCAAACAAAAGTTTTATTACATTAAATCAAAAGTATTTTTACATAAACAATATGCGCTGTCCCACAAAAATACCACAGGTTTTATCACAGGTTTATCACAAAAGAAAAAAAAATAATTAAAAATCCGTTAGATGCTTTAAAAATAGTTAGCAGAGAAACAGGCTTTAGTTTACCGACTTTTTAATATGTATATAGATATAAATTTATGTTGTAGCTGGTCTGGCAATTCATTGAGATATATGGCTGTAAGGTAATCTAACATCTACTTATATCTTTGTGTAGAAATAAGTGTTTAAGCATCATAAATATATTTTTCCAGTCAAGTGCTCTTGATACTAAAGGAAATAGTACAAAAGATGGCGGGCATCGAAGCCGTGGAGGAGATGACTCCTGAGCAGTTGGACGCTATGGCTGGAGGGGAACTGCTCAAGGGAGAGGTAAAGCTTGCAAGAGTTTTTTATGTTACAATAACAAAGTGGATGAGAATGTACTGACGAAATTCTTTGTCTCTGAAGAGAAAATCGCTAGGGAATTGGGTTCTGGCATTCCTTACTCATTCACCAAAACACAACAGCACACGTGCTGTTATTTCACTGTGGTCTTCTGTAAGGGGGTGGTTACTGCCACCAGACAGGCTGCCCAAATGACTGCGAAACGCAGTGTGGCCTGCCACTACTTTCCAGATCCAGACCAGAGCCAACTTTGAAAAGTTCATCTTCAAAGTTGACTCTACCGTGAATCGAACCCGGGAACCCTAGAACAGAGCGTTAAGGCAAGCACCCTAACCACTCATCTAACGGCTGTTGTGTTTCGGTGAGTGTGTAAGGCTTTGACCTATTTCCCAATCCCAACTCCTTGTCCTCAATCCCACTATGGTCGGCAGCGCACTTGCAGCGTCTGTGGCGTTGCTTGTGTTATAGGCGACGGTAGTCACCTACCATCAAGTGGACTGTCAGATTGTCTGTCGACCTTAACAAACAGATAGTGATGGGGTTTAAAATGGACCAATAGATTTTTGTTTACATTAAATCTTTGTAATGGCAATGCGTTTTTCTCAAGACATTTTCCCAGGAAATAATGCAAGTTTTAATTGTCCTAAATTGGATTGGATTGAATAATAAGTTTAGTTTGATGTTTTTGCTTAAAAGTGAGTGTCTGTGACAGGCGGGCTACTTTTCGCAAGTGCGAAACACGCGGCGATCGTCGGCGCGCCTGAAGGAGGCTATCGTTGGTAATAACCTCGACATCGCACTTTGCATACTCTCGGCTCAGCAACGGCACTCTTGCGTCTGGAAAGGTAAATAATGATAAACCGCACAATATTTGATACCTTCACATACTGACCCTCAGATAGTAGAATGGAATTGTCCCAATGAGGTAGATGCAGTCCACACAAAGTTTTCCTTCACCTTTGGATGAAGTTTGTTTTAATAGGTAATCGACAGGCCTACAGTTCACTTGATGATGGCTGTCTACCGTCGCCTATAAACAAAATCAACGCCGTATGGGTTGCAAGTGCGCTACCGACCTGGGAACGATAGCGGAAAAGGAAGAAGGTTGAGATTGACTTAAGGAAGTGGGATCTGGCATCCCTTACAGTTTATTTCACGGGTATGGGATTGATTGATGCCGCCAGTTTGGCAGCCCAGGTTAAGACTGCGGAACGTATTGTGACGGTCACCACTAAATTTACCTTTTTGATCGTCGCAATGACTTCTGAGATGACAGTTTCACCTGCCCTGTCCTGTAACATGCAATTTAAAAAATAAAATAAAAGAGCTGAGCATTTGTGGCAGTTCATGTGGCAATTGGTTCTTGAGGAATAGTAACAGTGCGATTGATGCGTGATGAGAACCAATTCAATGATGTAGCCGCTGGTTCTTCAGGTACATGAACAGTGCGAGTGACATACGAAAATACACTGCACTTTTTTTTCACGAAAGAGGAAATCTTCAAAAGATAGCGGATAAACACAGCACTCTGGACTGCTTATATACACGCGGGTAGGTGGGGTTCTCACCGCATTAAAACCAGTTTGGCCCTTGGTTGGTTTGCTTATTACTTTTCACCCTAGGACCTTTAAAGCATCCTGCTTACACTTGAACCGGACGATAGCCGCCTTTATAAACAATCGAATGTCTTCCGTTTCTTTCGCTCAACGATATATACGTTTCCCTCGCACACTATAAAATAAATTCAGAGGCGCAGCTTCCGCGTCCTCAGTACGAGAGTGGAGGTCGTACGCTGCATATGTCCCATACACTTGTAGTACTGTCACTGGATCACTCGATCTCATCGGGCGTTCATTTCTTCCTATAGAGAACATAATACAATTGAACACTTTCAGAGTATCAGGAGGACTCGAACGATAAGGCGGGCGGGTCGCAATTGAAGGTGGTGGGCAGATTGGCCGATCAGTGCCAGGACGCCTTGGTGCAGCTTGGCACCTTCCTGGCGTCCTCGCATGCGCCAGACGAGTACGCAGCCAGGCTACCTCCTTTACAGGTACATCTTCACCGCCCATTTTACATTCACAAAACATACACAAAACGATATACTGATTATAGCTGTCTTAAGGTAAGTTAAACTTAAACCCAAAGCTTATCTTGGCTTATGAGGATTGTCTCAGCCGAATTGAAGATCATCAGCACTTTTACTCGGGTGTATCTGTCTGTGGCATCATAGCTCCCAAATGGATAAACCGATTTAGACTGACGTAACCAAGACGGTTCTTAGCTATAATTTAGGTCATTTCCTAGTCGACGAATTCATACAAACTTCCACAGCTTGGATTGATTTGAAATTTGGTGTACTTACTTACTTTGGTGGTATTTCTTGCACCTTGCAGCAGATGTAGCGTGTTTAGGCTCATTAGAATGATCTCAATAGAATGTCGGGGCTTAGTTTAAAAGTGCCGTGGTGTGTAAAAATGCTGTATCTTCCATTTTCAAATTTTTCATTGATTTTTAAAGAAAACAACTTCCTACTGAATAGTGGCATTAATTGCCGTTAAAATGGACTGTAAATAACTTTTAAGACAACTGGACATTATGTCTACCCTAAAATTATCAAATAAACTAATGTAACAATAAATTGATTTATTGAGCAAATATACATGAACAGGAACTGCTTCGCGATTACCACGTGGACGCAGACGTGGCGTTCTTCCTACACCGGCCCGTGCTAGCGCAGAAGATAGCTCAGAGGTTTGAGGCGCTCCGGAAGGCGTCCGATACGAAGACCAGCTCGCCGGAGACGAGCATCGAGAGGTACACGCAGGCGTCCAGAGAGGCGTTGGAGCCGGTCATCCACTCCATCACCCCGCTGTTGCCCTCCAAGGTCTGGGAGGACATCTCGCCGGAATTCTACGTCACCTTTTGGTGAGCCTATTTACATAAACTTATAAAAAAATTAGAAATGTATATAAATATTAAACAGCCGGTAACTTAACAATGAACCGATATTAAGTAAAAATTCTCTTAATAGTAGGTAATATTCCAACGATTGTTTTTGTTTTAAATTCGACAGGCATGTTGATATCTCACTTGACGTATTTGAGGAACCGTCGCCAATTAATACAAGCAACGCCATACCGTTGCAAGTGCGCTGGTGATACAAAAGCATAATATGTGTTGTTTAACAGTAAATTGTTTTAACAGTAAAATAAAAAAAATATATAGAATATAAATAAACACACATAAATAACAATAACATAATATAACATTAAATATTTTTCAAAAAAGCCATGTTGAACTCATGTTATAATATCTTCTTGGGCTCTGACCTTGAGCAGACTTCTTTCGTTTGCACAATTGCGAAATCCGAATAAGCAATACGACGCAAGTGCTTTTCCTCTCTTGTACAAATATTATTGCATCTCGCTCATTACGTGTCTCCTCCTTACAGTCCCAAAACCAGTTACTGTGCATATTTGACAAAGGATATCGCCAGAGCCCAAGAAGATTTGCGCCGATTATACCAAAGTCAAAAAAATAGTTTTTTTGTTTGTCTGTGCGTTTGTGCAATCTAATCTCAGAAACGGCTTAACCAACATGTAGCAAGCTTCCTGTAACATTGAGTATTTATTACATTCCAATAGGTTCATAAATAAAAAAGTTAATTGAAATAATACGTACTATTCTAGAAGCACGCTTAGGAAGTATCCTATTTGGGTTGTAGGTCGCTGTCTATGTACGACTTGCGCGTGCCGGCCGAGAGTTACGACCGCGAGACGGAGCGGCTCCGGGCGCTGGCCGCTGGCGGCGCCAAGGACGGCAAAAGCCGTAAGGAGGCCGAGCGCTACGCCACGTTGGTGGACAAGCTGACGGAGGAGAGGCGTCGCCAGGCGGAGCACGTAGCGAGAGTGTCGGCGCGGCTCTCGCGCGAATGCGCCGCCTGGTTCCCGGCGCGTGCCGCCAAGGCCGCCAAGAACGAGACCGTCACGCGGCTCATGCAGCTGTGTCTCTTTCCGCGCTGCGTGTTCACGTCAGCGGACGCGCTCTACTGCGCCCATTTCCTGCACACCGTGCACGCGCTGCGCACCCCCAACTTCTCTACGCTGCTGTGTTACGACCGCCTCTTCTGTGACATAACCTACTGCGTGATCTCGTGCACCGAGGCGGAGGCGGGCCGCTACGGTACGTTCCTGCGGTGCGTGCTGCGCACTGCTATGCGGTGGCACGCCGACCGCGACGCGTTTCAGAGCGAGTGCGCCCACTACCCCGGCTTCGTCACCAAGTACAGGGTGTCCAATCAGTTCAGCGAGGCGAACGACCACGTCGGCTACGAGAACTATCGCCACGTGTGCCACAAGTGGCACTACAAGATCACCAAGGCGATGGTCGTGTGTTTAGACTCGGGCGATTACGTGCAGATAAGGAACGCGTTGGTCGTGCTCTGTCGCGTGCTTCCACATTTTCCGGTGCTCTCGAAGCTCGCGCAGATCATAGAGAGGAAGGTCGACAAGGTGAGCGGTTGAGTTTCAATTTCACGTCTCATTTTTAATTTATTTGTTCAAGCAACCTATAATTACTAAAAAAAGAGTAGTAAAATTGTATACAAAATAGATGGAACCGCTAGGGAATGGGTCGGTGAGGGCAAATCTGAAACTAAGGCTTCCATTTTTGAATTAAGAAAAAATGCATTCAAACTTTTGCTTATTTTTGCTCATACGCAACCAGGAATTTTATATATTTTTTAAACAAAACATAAAAGGGATTGTGGCTATTTGTTCATCCAGAATGAGAAGGTTGCAGTCTGCTAGGTGTGTAGCTTAGCTGATCAGACCTAGAACGCTCGAGTGGATGTAGGACAAAAATAAGGAACATGGTAAGGGTGAGTGGGAATGGGCTTTGATGTCCCTTATTCATTTACGGAAACAAGAGCACAAAAAACGATACTGTATCCATACTGTAACTGTACTGTACTGTAACTGTACTGTATTTTCGTAATCCAATATTATTTAAAATGTCGCCATTAATTGTTGATTGTCATTTTTAAATTTTTATTTGTTTTTAAGTAAGTAGTTTTTTAAGGCTCATGAGTAAGTTTTTCTTGAACATCGTAATTGAAATTAACAGTCGACCGGTCCTCAAGTGGGCTTCAGATAAAATCAGATTATGTCAAGAGGATAATTCAGTATCTATTTCAAAAATTCCATAAGAAATTAGGTAATTATTTATTTTTTATTAATCTAACCACCCATAATCTAGTGACCATACATGTTAAACAAATAAAACACATAATTATTTTGTAATAAAAATACAATATTGCTCCCCTGCCCCTCCCAGTTTATTGTTTATTCTATTGGTGAAATCACGTAACCTATGCGAGTGAGTGAGACAGTTGCGCTAGAGCCGTGCTATATCGGGGACTGGTCGGCTCTTAATGATTATCATATAAATAAATCATAGATAAACAATTTTTCTCCAGGTGAAAGAGGAAGAAAAGACAAAACGTCAGGACTTGTACGTGTTGGCCACCGGTTACTGCGGACAGCTACGGAATAAAGTATCCTCCATGATGAAGGAATCCGATTTCCACCAGGTAATTAATTTTCATTTTGCTTAATCATTTGGTAGTTGATTTGATATAGAATAAAAATAAGCTGTTTAGGGTCACAAATCAAAAAGATTGCTTCTAGAAGTGACCATTAGACATAAGTGACCGCTTTGTGGTTTTTGACCAGTGATAATCCAATGCCGTTTTTTTTAACCAGTAAAGCGTTTTATGCTATGCAACATATTTTAGTGTCACACATTCGACTTGCATTTAAACGATGTTTAGTAAAAAAAATATATGTGTATTAATATATTTGAAGGGGCATGATTAAGGTCCTCGGTGTCATTGGTTTTGAAGGGACATGATTAGGGTTCTCCGTATCATTGGTCTCCATATTTGATCACAAATAGGCGCGAACAGTCGGGCGCGGAGAATAAAACTCAACATTAGGTCATGCGTTGTAATTCTAAACAAAACGCTATAATCGGCACAAAATAAGTCCTCGATCGCATTGTCCACCAGCCAATCACACCAAATCAGTTAACACTCCACCAAACACGTAGCACAATTCACTTGATGTAAGCTGATTGCCTTCTCGTAAGGTACTGCCCGGCTGCCATGCCTCTGCGCTAGCGTTCGGTGTTGTGTCAGAGTCCACGACAATGACATTCCGATCCCGCTGTCTAGTTGACAACTGACAGTTGTCATTGCTGTTTACTCTCGTTAATCAAAAGCGCCGTCATATTTGATTTGATATTTAATAATTAAATAAAAGCAAATAAACAAAAAAAAAAATTTATATGGTCACATATTCCGATTATATCTACAGAAAGACTATCCAAAGATACAAATTGCCACTATTTGCACGCTAGACGTAATTTTCTGGACTGCATCTTTTATTTAAGATCTTATAAAGACATATTAGCACTGCACCGCTTTTGGGAGAAGTACCGTTTAAAGTTCAACAATTTTTCTCATTGCACTTACAAAGTAGATTTTATATCACCCACTACACGAAGTACATTATAGCACTTGCTACAATGATATTTTAAAAGATTATCATTGGTGACATTCAGGAAGAGATTGGGGATATCTATTATATTAGTCCACATTGCTAAGCAAATTGAAGTCCTTTATCCCTTTTTACACTACTGGTATCTTTTTTTAAATAGTCCATATTTATATTGGGTAAATAAAAATAAAAATATGCTTGTGACCGTATTATAAATATTATAAATAATAAAAAAATGTCAATAAATAAACAACTACAAAATATTCCCATTAAAATGGGTCATTTTAAGGATAGGTAATAGTTAGGTAAAGCACGAGAGACGCTTCCATTACGCGGGTATATGGAAATTGTGGAATTAATTGGAATGTATAGACGCACTGATTGACGGATGTGACGTCATCAGGTGAGCGACAAGCCGAAGATGACCGGCAGCGGTGCGTCGATTGTAACCGCCGATTTGAAAACGGAACCGCCGCCAGCGGCCTCTTGTTCACCACCACAGCCACCTGGTATGTATTACACTACACCAATGCACTTCACTATTACACTTCACTATTGTTATTTATTACAACACTAAGTGTGCCCCGCGTTAATCCCCTTTAAGCCCTGGATCCCATCCAGGGATTAAAAGCGGTTCAGCCCCGCCGATTCTTCCCTAAGTCATTTTAGCGCCGACCAGCAAAAGAATTACTACCAGATGTAAATCGTCAAAAAAGACGTAAATTTTCATAAAATTTAATAAATGTGATTTCGGAATAAGCGGAATACTGGTTTTGGCAAAAAGGCTGTCTATTACAAAATGTGTTACCAATACTTATTTGTATTGAAAACAGAGTTAGGTTTAGGTTCTGGAATCTATGAAATTAAATGTGAGCGGAGCGAGTACATCCGGAATAATGGTTTTGGCAAACAGAGACTGACTGTTTATTACAAAATGTGTTACAACACTTTTTGTACTAGAAACGTGTATTGATTTTTTATAGTGATGCTGATGCAGATATTTTAAATAAACAGCGATGAAATAGCCGGCGTCGAATCTGCCTGCGATGAATCGGCGGCGGTGAATTGTCCTAGACCCATTTAATCCATACTAATCTTATAAATGCAAAAGTAACTTTGTCTGTCTGTTACTTTTTCACGCCTTAATTACTCAACCGATCATCATGAAATTTTGCATATAGGGATACAGATAAGGACCTTTCATTAGAAAAAAGTACTGTCCGAGGATCAGCTAAAAATAAAAATCCAACACCTGGCAAAGTTATAACAGCAATAAAGATGTCAAGCGTTATATTGATCATATATATTTTTCAACGCGGACGAAGTCACGGGCATTAGCTAGTTTTAAATAAATCGGATTCTTTCTCTTGGTGATGCTAAATTTTCAGCGGGTGACCAAACTCAGCTATTAACTAACCGCGTCATATCACACGCCCGCGTTATTACTTCATTTTCGTTACTGATATTTTTGGCCTTTTTTCTCGTTTTCATCGGATCGCAACCTTTTTTTAAAATAAATTTTGTTTCGCTATTGAATCTTACTAGCCAGATACAAAAGTTGTTGCTATTTTATCACATTAGCAATGTTTATAACATATCATGGCAAACGTTTATAACAATATACTAATAAACCATCGTGAAATAAATATCTGGTCATTGATTAGTGTTTAAAATGTTTGGCCCTCTGACTTAGGTGTCTCGGCTTCGATTTCTAAATATGAAAATTCCTTACATGAGATGACAACCTTGTATATTGACACTTCGGTGGCGCATGTAAGAGATCAGTCTTCAGTCCATGCGTCTTACCCCCATATATTGCTTTTTTTATAGGCGACGGCACCCACGTACCATCAAGCGAATTGTCAAACTGACTTCGCCGCGCTTGAGCGATTCGTTTTGAATGCTCTTAAATCATTGCAGTAAATTTATTCAATAATTTTGTTTTAGAAGTGGAGAAACGGAGTAACGAGCGGCGGCGCGAAGACAATGAACGCGTTAAATTGTACGTAAATCAAATATTTATTCTCGGCTTTCGATTAGGTAGACGCCACGCCGGTTCGGACCTCGTCGAACCGGCACGTCGTCGGCATGTCTTAGTGTTTTATTTTATCTGTGGCTTAGAATAGTAGTTATCACTAGTAAAAATGTAATAAAGCTCTTAGACTTCTAGAACACACAAAGTCGTTCCATAGTGGAATAACTAATCACTTTGAAGAGAAAACCTGTGTCGAGCAAATATCTGGATTTACGAGCACATCGATACATCAAATCAACACTGAGAATATTTGTCCAAAAATGCAATGACACGTTTCTTTTAGAAAATTGATCTGAACTCTTTAAACTTTTCATGCAAAACTGAGATATCTCAATGTCAATCTAACAAATATTAGGATGTCCGACTGTTGCTTTGAAGTATTCGATATGGTCCACTGACAAAACGTACATGTAGCGATGGAATAAAGTCCATATAGCATTGGTTATATCCACTTTGTCTGAAATTATCTCTCGGGGCTAAAGCAGATTCAAAAACATTTACGGGCATATAATAATGGGAATTTAATTTATCTAAACGCAATCATTATGGTTCATTTTTAAAATGTGTAATTATCCATTTTAAGTTTAAATTTCAAAATATACACTGCTTGATGTGATTCATTATTGCTATCCCATGTAAATGCAGGAACAACTAATGGACGTTTTACTATATGGATATTTTGAAATGTGGATAAGTGGACAATATGCTCATAAATCATATGTTCTGTTGTTTTATGGATCTTTTAAAAAAAATTAACTTGGTCAATACACTCAAATGCTACTGTTCGACCACTAGTCAAAATTTGATTATTATTGTTTCAAATCCTGGGGTAAAAATCGGTTTAAAAATATTTTTAATGATATATATATTTTTTTATGTGCAATCTAGTCAGTATCAAACACTTTTATCGTTTTTTTTTAAAATATATTTTTCCCTTTGTTTGTAAATAAGTAACCCAGGTTGAAGAAGATATACTTATGGATTTATGGAATGGAATATATTTATTTAATAAGAACTTTAATTATACAGACATATCAATTTACATTAAATTATTAAATTAGATTATGTTTAATTTGTCTAAGATCCGGGTATTGTTTAGTTAGATACACGTCACGAAGTCACAAGCTTTTAAATGAGTTTGTATCTCAGTGAGTAATGTTAAGATTGTGATATCACATTTTATATTTAGCTATACTGCAATTATTTTTTCTCCTTTTTATGAATAAATAAATAAACCATTTTGTTACAGTGCTACAGTATTTTTTTTTAATATCAAGTATTCAATATACTTAAGTTTGGGTGGTAATTACGAATTCACTTTATAATGCCACGCATTATTGTGACGGCTTATACTGACTTCTTTTATTTTGCAGAGTGAAAGAGAAGAGGGAAGAAGTTAAAATAAAAGATAAATCGCCCAGGGAGAGACCTCACAAGGTATTCACACGTTATAAATTTAAGAAAATACTTATTATTGGTATGGATTTAAGGGGATTCTTAGCACCTTTCTTTAGCACATCGTTATTATAACTTTTTTTGAAGCTAGTCTTGTAAATTATGCATTATTTTGCATAATTTACATTATGCAAAATAATGCAAAATTTGCATATATGTTTGTCTTTCCCAATCCCTATATTTCCTCCCAATCCCTTATCCTCAATCCTACTGTAATCGGCAGCGCACTTGTAGCAGCTTTGGCGTTGCTTGTGTTATAGGCGACGGTAGCCACCTACCATCACGTGGATCGTCAGCCTGCCGATCTTAACATAAAAAAATATAAATAAAAAAATGCTATTTATAAAAATATAATAGAAGTTTGGCCCAATTAGAATATGAACCTACGACAGTCATATCTCTAACCCTGCATTATTCTCACTATCTGGAGATAGTAACCATCAAGTGGACCGTCAGCCTGGCTGCCGATTTTAACATAACATTTAAAAAAATCCAATTTCAGGCTACTTTTAGATTAAACATAATTCTCTTTGTAGATTCTAAATGTTACAGATCAATGTTGCGGACAGGATGATGGTTCACTTGTTGGTCTTTGTTGTTGTAGGTGGCTGTCATCACTTATGAACACAAGTGACACCGGCTTATGGTTTTCGAATAGTATTTTAATTAATGAAAAACATGTGCCATTATTTGATGAGTTTGAAAGTGAGCTGCCAAAAGGATAAGGGATTTAAAAATATAAGAACAAAAACTGATTATCTATTAGGCATCATAGACAATTAAAAAAAAAAAAAGTGCAAACAATACCTATGTTTTGCTTTTATTTACTTAATTTTGTTTTCATGTTGAATAAGGCGATTGTAATGTATTAAAAAAAGCGAAATCTAGACTTCTATCAAGCACAGCCAAAACTACTAAGTCTAGAAAGTTGAAATTTGAAAAAAAAGTTTTTTTTATACCGTAAGCATCCGCTAAGAAAGGATCAACTCCATGCGAAGCCGGGGTCGGGTATAAATAAGATTGCGTTGCATTAGAAAATACGTATTTTAAAAGTTGTAAACTACTAAAGAGGCCTCGAGACGTGTGTTGTCTAAGATGTCAAGGTTTGGTTAATTCAGCTCTGGTTGAGGAGGGGGATATGGATAATATTTGTATTTACGATTATCGATGTTGTATTATCTATTATAGTACCAACACAATGTAAATAAAGACATATTATTATATTATATTGTATGGGAGCGGTGCTAGCGAATCCCCTAAATGTGGTTTTGCAATGTAATCAATATAATTTGTCAGGAGGAGCGTTATTTGGAGACAGTTTCACCGCCGCTCGACCATCGACATTCCTCCGATGATTTAGAACGAGGTATTTATTTTTTCGTTTATTTTATTTTATACCCGCGACTACGTCATACTTAGTGTTAAAACATTTATTCTTATCTATAATAAAAGTGCATTTTGTTTATCCGTTGCTTTTTGTAACTTAACAACGGCGTCGCCACCATTTTTTTATATTTTTAGCTAATCTATATGGGAACATTATTTTTATCTCAAACAAACTCACTTTCGCATTTATAATGTTAGGAAGGAAGGTAATCGATAAGTATGCTGTGTCCACGGATTTCACTAGTCTGGATATGGCTACCGTTGGCTTCAAATACAAGCGACACCAGAGGAATTAAAGAATAAACAGGCTTCATATTTATAATGGATTCAGAATACGACCGTGCTTATATGAAGCAGAATAGCGCCGAAGAAAGTGGACCGTCACGTCAGCCTGTCTGATGACCCCAACATAAAAAAATTGAATTTTGTTGCAGATGTGAAGCGCCGTAAGCTCGATAGCAGCGCGATCTCATCGAACAGCAAGGTGAGTAGTGCCCGAGACTGCCGCGAACGAGGCACGCCCGAGTGACGTCATGCACCGGACTCCCGACTGGGGCTGGCCCACGGCTCTCCTCGCTTCCACCGACTGCGGACTGTTCAGTGCAGTGATTTCACAGTGAATGATCAATGCCCAAAATAATTATCAAATTTGAAAATCCCACTATTAACTGTTTAAAGTGAATAAAACCAACTGAAAAAAAATTTTAAACAAGAAAAATGAAGAAGAAGAATGAAAAATCAATCGGTTAATACATTTAAAATAAAGCGTTAAAATAAACAATAAAAGTTGCTGAAAGAATGTATCTATGTCTAAACAAAGAAGAAGCAATGAGAATATCATCATCATAACTACGCCAGGAATCCTCCGCGTTTATGACACCACGTGAAGATATTTGATGAAGAACAATTGAAGAATAAATACAACAATAAAATAAAACCAAAACCATAAATCAAAATGAAGGGAATATTTTAACAAAATAATGTGTAAATCTGTAAGTCCAGCCCAGTCCAGTCGAGATTCGGTAAGGTTTGTTCTCCATCAATTAAACGAAAGTGAGCCAAAAGTTCCTCTGAATAAAGTTCAACAAAATGTTTATTCCCCGGAAGTCGTAGGGGGATAAAAGTCGAGAGAATGAATCGGTGAGATGTTTTTAACTCTGAAATCATCAATTCTGTGTTGGAATCCTCAAGAAATTGTTCTAGAAAGCGACAATATCTTTGAAGAAAATTTAAGTTTTCATCCATATTACCTCAACAGCAATGGTGTTTGAACAGCAAACTTCAGCTGCAACTCAACAAGACGGCGGTAACATTTAATTTATGTCTGGATTCAAAACGTAGTTCCTGAAATATTTTCATGTTAATATTGCATCAAAATGTCTGAATTTGAAACAATCAGTTCCTGGTACATTTTCGTGATGAAATTGCGCCATAAAGTCTTGATTTGAAACGAATCAGTTCCTTGATAATTCTTGTGAATAAATTGCGCCCAAAATGTCTGGATTCAAAACAATCAGGATTATTCTCGTGATCTCGCATCAAAATGTCTGGATTTAAAACAATCTGTTCCTGGATTATTATCAGTTTGCACTAAATAAACCAACCACACATGTCGAAGTTTTCTTCTTAATTGATGCTGAGATATTTAAAAATTTTACTATATGATGGAATCATTACAACCTAGAAGCATTGCTATTTAATACCTGAAGAAACCACATGAAAATATACTCGGAAATCATCAAGTTCTAAAATCATTAAAATTTCAACTTATATTTAATGAAGATCAAGAAGCTGAAAATGAAATAAAGAAGTAAATTTTATCTATAAACATCAGCAACTATAACTTCGAAAGAAAATAATCTAAAGTATCCCAATGCAAATTGACTTATTGCTACCTATACCATTAATTTTGAGTTTGGTGCGTATGGAACCTCAAGGAACTACTTGTTTATGGAAACACTTGTGCTTATGGATATCGAGAGTGTCAATAAATAAACTGTGAAGTCCTTATTTATGAAGTATCCAGTTGTTTTGACTCTAATAATAACAAGCAGAATATATGGATTAATCTGACAATAACGAATAAGACACAAGCTGCCATATATGTTTGCGAAGAAAATAAAAGATTTTATTTTATTGGAAAAGAAGAGGAAATTCAAGCCCTGCACTTCAAAAGTATGTCAGAAGATAATGCGTAAGAGAGGAGATGAAAATCGAGACGAAGTTGTCTTTATTCCTTGTATCTTTTGGCTCATACACATACATTATAGTTTTTCCATAATTTTTCCCTCTATTTGAATAGTGAGAACGGTTTTATTGGCTTTGGGGTCTTATCTCTTAACCTGGTGTAACTAAAATCTGATCAAATAAAGTGAAAATATCTATTTGATATAAAATTATCATTGAATCTTTGGATTATTGGTGCATTTATATCAGTGGAGTATTTATGCCAGTTAAATCTTAAAACAAATTCATTAGGTGTATAAAGAAAGACATTGGCATTATAATTTTGATATACGCTATTATATAAGGCATTTAGAAGAATCCCTATAATATTTGTAGATTAGCAATAATGTAAATGGAATATATGCATGAAAAATCAAAAATATCGGAATTTTCAAAACTATTTTGATACGACGATTTTTTGAAGATAATCTCAATACAGTAGAGCACGGTTAAAATAAAATAAAATAAAAAAATAAATCTTTATTTGCGCGAACACATGTTTACAGGATTTTAATTTGTATACAGCAGTTACAGTACAAAGTATGTTCTACCCGCCAAGGGCATGCAAATATTTGCCTAACTAATTTATTAAGGGGCGCCCCTTTCTAAAAAATGTAAATTTCAAGTTATAATATTAATTCAAATTTCGCGGTTCACGAATATAAGGTTCTTAGTCTTATTAGTGGCCCACGCTCCCCTTGGGACGGCGCGCCGCCCACTTTGAAAACCCACGCAGTAGAGATTCCATTAACTGAACTAATTGTTGCCGTAAGTCATTCAAATAATCGAATTGAACAATTTAGTGTATGAAGAGAAGAAATTTTCAAATACATACATTAAAAAGTGTCTTTACTATTGACTTTATGTATTAAAATTAAAAAGTGATTTTGAATTACTAAGTTATGTTTTAAGTATATTAAACTAGCTTTTGCGCCCGAATTCGTCCGCAAAAGCTTTCGTACCATGTGTAAACTATATAACTAAAGTTTTTTTTAAAATAGTTTTTCTATGACAGAGTAATAAACATTTATAAACTTTAGCATTTATAGCTTCAAATAATGCTATAAATGCAATTAGTAAAAAATAATGTTTATTAGAGATCAGAGATAAATTCTTAAAATTTTTAAGTACTATTAACCTTAATCATAGAAATCTTGAAAATATAAATAACCCTTTTCATAGACAATGATTTTTTATTCTTTTTTTATTGATTTTATTCAAGATTTTTATGGTACTTAATGTTAAATATTACGTACGGTTTGGACCTCGGTGGCAAGACCTCTCTTTGATTGGGACGCTAGTTGAAAATATGTTTAATGAAACAAATTAAACATTTGTAATGTAATAATTGTAGTATCTGTCTCGTATTATGATATAATTTAAAAGAAATTCTTTATTGCATATAACTAAATTTCAGTCTCATGAAATAGTCACCATTTCAGATAGCATGTTCTACGAGGGATAACTGGAATATAACCTCATAGTTGCCATTTTCAATGTCAATTTGCTATTCATTTACACAATAAACAAATCAGTCAGATATCAGTCAAACAAGGTGTACAAAATAATTAAATTATAATCATATACTTGCACGGATAAGGTACCTGTTTGCTCGCGATAGGCAATAACCATTAAGTTAATCAGGTAATATCATGTGATGTAACAAAATGTAGCTTTGGAACTTAAAACACAAAAGCGTATTTCATGAACAAATTAGCATTCATTTTTCTTTATATTTCTTAGAAATGATCATGCATATCTCCGTTGCTTTAAGATTTCATTCAATATAGTTGGAGAATTCTTAACGGGTGAAACAATAAAATGTTTTGAACGCTATTGACTCTAGATGCCTTAGAAATAACAATTTAAAATAATATTTATTGGTGGTGTTATATAGTGAGTGTTTTATGCGCGAGCAGGCTAATAAAGAAATAGAGGAGCGTTCGCCGGAAAAGGAGAAGAGGAAAGCGAAACAGAGGGGGGAGCAGCGAAAAGAGCGCAAGTTGAACAGGAAGAGGGTATGTTTGTTTGTTAACTGCAATCATAATTATTATTATTATTACCTGTGGGAAGCCGAACATATTCGTATTTTGAGGTAACAGTTGATTACACAGCCACAATCGGCAACAATACAAGTACTCACCACAAAATTTACGAGGTGGCGCTTTAAAAAATTGTTATATAAAAATATTTCTTTTGCTTTTATAAAGGTTTTTTTGCTTTATAAACTTTTATAAAGGTAAACTTAAAAAACAAAGTCTTTTCTACATACAAAATTTCACAAGCCGTTTCGGAGATACTCGAAATAAATTTATTATGTGCAAGAATTGCTTGTTTAATGTTATTAGATATTTAGATACTGGCAATAGAGCTCGGTCCGACGATTTATTTTACTTTTGACATTTGCATTCCTGTCAAGTTACGAATTTCTTAACAGTAAAGTCCACATGATAAAAATGTCATAATTGTCATATTACACTGTTAGGGCGACGTAATAGTGACGATTCGGTGACGCATTAAGAGTCACTAACTGTCTGTCACAAGTTGTAACGATATTTAACTCGTGACAGATCGTTACAAGTGTGTTGTAACGATCTGTCACAAGTTAAATAAAAATGCAATGTCGCAGGACCGGACAGAGGAAACTGCCATCCTAGAGAAGAGACGTCGCGACGATCAAAAAGGTGAGTCCAACATTGCTGTTAGACAATAGATGAGACAGTAATTGCTGCCTTACGAAGGCCACTGTAAGGCTGAAGTAAGTGAATAAAGTGCCAGAGCCCTTTTCGCTATTTCATTTTAATCCCTTATCCTTGATCCTACTAAGATCGGCAGCGTATTGTACTACTTGTGGCCTAGCTTGTGTTATAGGCGATGGTACACACCTACCATCGAGCGGATTGTCAGCCTGTCTTGGCGACCTTTGTACAACATAATATAACCCCATAAACTCATAATATAATTATAAAACCATGCATATCATAATATAATTATAAAGATGTGCAATATGACATTATTTGCTGATCGATTTCGTACTAAACTAGCTTTATGTTACATTTTTTATTAAAATATGGAATAGTATCCTATGGTAACATAGACCAGTCTAAGACATGACCCAAATATATTGTAAAAGTTGTACATCCTTATTCTCTATTCAACAATGTTTTAGAAATTTTATCGTTAACTCTGCACAATTCCTCTTAACTGGAGAAATTGTTTATCTAATATTTTATCCCATTTTTGTTTTCAGCCATATTGAAGATGGGAAGTCATCAAAACGGTTCCCAGGACGACCATCATTATGAGAAATACCACAAAAGGGTAAGCCATTGTCAATTAAATGAGTTTTACTTATTAAATTTGACCCGGACCGGTCCATTTAAACTGCGCATGTAAACCGAATCGATAAATTTGACTTCTTTGACATTCGTGTGAAGTTCGAGCGGGATACGTCCATTGGTATGGGTTTGGCAGCCATTAGTTTACGACGCGAAAACTGGCGTTTTTTTTACTAAAAAATAATAATTGAACATTGAGTTTGCTTGAAATTTTCAGTTTACAATGGAATTGCAGCTACGGAATCATTGAAAATGTTGTAGAAATGTTTTGGGAAGTGTACTCTATCGAGAACGCTTGCGGGAAGTATTTTGAGTGGCGTAAAGTATTCAGTGAGGGTCGTGAGATCGTAGAAAACATGGGAGTTAAGAAAATTGCTGCAAAATCGTCGTGACATAAAAGCGAGTATATATTAGGCGTTTTGCAGCGCGCGCTTTGCTAACGCGGCTTTTTAAAAACTATGAATGGAGATTGATCATTTTAATATCGATTTGTTTAACGACGAAATACAAAAGCGATCAGCTCTTTAGGATATGGAAAGTCGAGATTATAAAAATGAACGTAGTTGGGAGGAGACCATGCGTTAATCTATCTCTTAGTATTGGGTGCACCCAATATTCTGTTTCGCCTTTTATGGCGACAGTAGAGGAGGCACGCACAAGCAATCACTTAAACGTCCATTTCTGAACTGGGTCAGAAGTATACTAGCCAAGCTAACGCTGGTCGAACGCCATGCTAAGCGCCATGTATGTACGCTATCAACGCGCGTCTAACGCAACCCCGAGCACTCTTATACTTGAGAGAGCAGAGGCACTCAACATCTCTTGTAGATCAACTCTACACATTTTGGTTGATGTTTTGGGTATGAAGCGCGTCGCCGCTATACCGAAAGACCTAATTCTTTTGCAATAAGAACGCCAAGTAGAGACAAGAAAAGTGATGCTTTACAACGTAGCTCATGACCTTCCTACATTCACCACACACTATAATTACTGGTGACGAGACGTGGGTTCATGAATTTGACGTCGAAACTGCCCAACAATGTAGCAAATGGCGCGCCCAAAAATTAGCCCAAACCGAAGAAACCACACCAAAGTCGGTCAAAAATCAAGGTGATACTCATTGTTTTCTTCGATTACCATGAATTCGTTCCAATGGGTCAAACGGTCAACAAGGAATACTATTTGACCGTTTTGAGGCGTCTACGTGTAGCAATACGTCGTAAACGGCCGGATATGTGGGCGGACAATTCATGGATTTCTCACTACAATAATACGGCGTACAGCCTGATTGTGACTGAATTTTTGACTAAACATGAAACAAAATTCATCGCTCAGCCACCGTACTCGCGAGATTTGGCTCCCTGTGACTTTTTCTTGTTTCCGAAACTCCTAGAAAAGCGCCATGAGTCTATGGAGATTATAAAAAGAAATTCGCCTAAAGAACCAAAAGTCATCTCGGCCAAGGCCTATAAGAAGTGTATAGAAAATTAAATTAATCGTTGGCATGCTTGTATTGGCTCAAAAGAAAATATTTGTGTATTAAAATACATAAGTGTTGTTTTTAAACCAGTCCGGGTCAAATTTGATCAGAGTATGTCTACATTAAAACAAGCAGTCAGGTCTTTTATACTTGCCAAACTACGCATAAAAGTATGATGTTCTTACTAGGGTAGAAAAATAATTTAATTTATTGCTTCACACTGTACTTGTTGTAATAATATGCGTAAAAGTAGAATAAAATACACCATGTTATTTTTGGTTTATTTGTTCCAGGAGAAGTCACCTTTCAGGGATCGTTCCCATGAAGAATCGAGAGACAAGCAATATCCTTTTCAAATAGAAACCTAACTTATTATTTGTTTACATTAATTAGTTTAATAACCATATTTAGTAATACATAATGTTTCTTGAACTTTTATTTGCAACTTCTTTAACAAGTTGCATGACATTTGGGGGCATTGGGGCGACTTTTATTTTATGACCTGACAGCGCCTATTTCTTCACAAATTTCTTTAATTATTAACAAAAACATGAGTGTACAACAATTATGTATTATTAATGACACTTTGGAGTCAATAACTAGCGGGGCTATGCCCCGGGCCTGCGGCGCGAGATTGGAACGCACGTATACATATATCTTCTGTCCGTATATATGTGACTGAATTAAACGGCTGCACCGATTTTGATGAAATTTTTTGTGTGTTTTTGAGTTGACCCCTGAATGGTTTAGATTCACCTTTGGACCCGATGGGTGTCGCAATCGCAAATCGCATGTAATATTCATTGTGTAAATATCACTCTTAATGCTAATTGGAACTTCTAAAATGGGGACTTTTGGAATTTAATTAATTTTTGTTCCAATTTGGGAAATGTGGACATACAAAACAACGGTGAAATAATAAATATAAATGTTATAAACGGAATATTATTTTGGAACGGAATATTATTAGTAAAATAGATGCAATGATTGACCTCTCAAATATACCAACAGACGATAGGTATAAAAGTCCGTTTATATCTTCAGACAACGAACGTATTAGACACGTAGCGTGTCAGACAAAATAATATTATTTCATAATATGATATGTAAGAACTAATTCATATCTAGCGTAACGAGTTACGAGTCCGCTCAGACGCCATCCGACACTGTCCGCGCACGGACGGCATTCGCGAAGAGAATATTTTGTCCGAGCCGAAACGTGTCTGAACGTGTCTGAGGGCCTGTGCCCCAGAATGGGAACCGTGCGAGTAACTGTTGGCGGAGAGCGGCCGTGGCACGTTTCTGGTACGCTAGATGTAAATAAATATACATATATATATATATAATCCATCTAGCTAGCTATGGATTAGTTTCTTACATATCATATCAAATAATATTATTTTGTGTGACACGCTATGTGTCTGATACGTTCGTTGTCTGAAGAAATAAAAGGACCTTTAATTGTATTTCTCTGAAATATATCAGTGGAGCCGAGTATGAACGAAGCTAATTATTGACCTATTATGCCATCACTATCCTAATAATCGAACTTAACTCAGTAACACTAGACGATCGAATGAATCCAAAATAAGAAGATAGATTACGTTTTGATGAAGGCTGTTTTGGATTGGATGACTCAAGTGGTTCGATGTTCATGGGAATTTCTCCATGGCTATACAGTATACAAGTGTAATAAAACTCCTGGAACTTAAAAGTTACTTATTTTATTTGACAAGACTATCCCTTGAATGTGAATGAAACCCTAAGCTAGAAAATTGTGCTTAAATGATAAGTCTTTTGACATTTGAGCATCTAACAACCAACTGATATCCAAGTATTATAGTGGATATATCACAGACGTAGATAGTATATCACAGACGTAAGTTGATCAAACTGTATGAAAACCATGCGTGCCACATTTTTAGTGCCTACCATGACGTCACGAGCACAATTTAGCGATGTTAAAACACAAACTAAATCGTTTCCCCTCACCCCGCAATGCAACGACGCGACGACTAGTCTATCGAATGTTCAACGCCCGACTCTACGCCGTATTTGAGCATTGCTCAAATTGCGGGCACGTAGTGACGAACGACTTGCGGTATCTATACTATCTACGTCTGTGAGATAAATCAATTTTTGTATTTTTTTTTGTTTTTTTCATTCTTGAGACTTTGTATTACAAACACATGCGAGTCAAATCAAGTTTATTTAATTTACAACTATTAAAGTAATAAACGTATCCACGGGCGAGTTTGCCAGAAGATTCGCAGTTGAAATTTAATGCAAACGATTGCTGTGTTGACAGTTTTATGGAACACTTAAGAAATGTTATATTGTGCGGCAAATTTCAAGTAGAATCAGATGCAAAAAGCTTTATGTAATAAATCTACTTAGAGACTGTGTTTTTAACAAAAATATTTAAAAAAAAAATGGGTCTGGAAGAACGAAAAATCCATCTAAGGAAATGAAAGAACAAAGTTATAAACAATACTTGCATCTTCAGGTATTGTCAAGAATACTCATATTTCCTACACGTTTCTCGTTTGCTACTTGCGGCATAATCAATAATATACTATTCTCTAGCGGGAGATCATATATAATACTCTCTAGCGAGGGGACATGACTAGGAACAATGACCAAAGCATGGAAGGGCCCATCGGATCGGAGACCACACCGTCTTGCCTGTTCATTCCAATGAAACTTTCTATAAGGACAGAGAGAGAGATAGTTTATTTATTTATTTATTTTTTAAAGGTACACCAACAGCACAAACAAAGAAAAGTTTATAATAGGTATAGGTAACACAAGGCAATTTTAAGGCATACACAGATAAGCTACAAACTAGAAATTGAGACCATCGATAATACACGCACAGCATCACGCAAATTCTTTACAAAAAAAAGGACATGAAAATGAAAATTAAACAATGAACAACTGAAATCAAGAACAAGAACAAAGAATAATATACTAATTTAACCATATTTTAATAACAAAATTAAAATTAAATACTAATAAAAGGAAGAACCGCTCAGCAAAACAGTATAGCTGTTAATTTGCGTTTAGCTTCAGCCGATTTACAGATAAATATATCAATATCAGTATCAATACCCAGCCTGCTGAACAACATGTTTAGGTTCCTGCTAGCCCGCCAAAGAAAGCTACTTTGTCTATAATTAGAAGAAGCAAATGGGATTACTATTCCTATTAAATTAAGTGACACTAAAAAACGTCAAAGTGGCTACCACTTGGTTACCATTAACGCGACTAAAATCCATAGATATAAACAACCAACCTCTATGGTAGAGACAGCGACATTTTAATTTAGTTGGTCCTCTCGTATGTCCCGACACAGATCTGTGCCACGTGAAGTCGAGTTGAGTAAGCTGAGTGAAGTTGTCGCAGGCGCAGATCTGTGCTCAGAACGACTTGCGTCATATTTCCACTCGATTATATATACTAAAGTTCTATGAATAAAGTTGAAATTTGTACAATTACGCGGCACGTATCTTGGCCCGACCGACTTGCACTCGATTTTAAGCTTTAATACTCTCTAGATAAAGTTGAAATTTGCACAACAATTTCACGGCACGTACCTACCTGCGCAATTCCGCGAATGTGCCCGCGCAACGTAACTTGGCCCAAACCGACTTGCACTCGATTTTAAGCTTTAATACTCTCTGGATAAAGTTGAAATTTGTACAACAATTTATCGAACGAATTGACCGAACTGTAGAAACACCTTATTTCACTCATTTTAACTCGTTTGACCTTGAAACAGACGAGGGGACATGCTTACTTGACCGACATATTGTGCCAAAATCAGTGGCGTAGCTACACTTTCAGCGCCCTGGAGCAAAATTCAAGCGCTCTCTCTCATTTTTTGAGCAATCGATTATAACATTGTAACTTTGGGAACTTGTAACAAAAAATTACATACATATAAGTAGCTAATAAAAGTATTATTGTTATCAAGAAAAATGTGCCGAAATCTGCATATAGATATCTGTTCGAAACTAAAATGTTCCGAAAAAGTGAATTATGAATATTTATAATTAGGTGCGCATTTTCGATTGGCTATTGACAAAAATTAAAAAAAAAATGGCGCCCCCCAGGCCCCGGCGTTCTGAAGCAACTGCTCCCACCCGCTCCCCGACGCTACGCCCCTGGCCAAAATAACAATTTTCAATAACGATTTTCAACAATTACTGTGAATTACTGTGATATAAAAGCTCTTTTCAGCATATAGGACTATTCCAAACATTATTTATAATGGCTTGCATAGTGCGCGGTTGTAAATTGCACTCGTCTAGAAAGGAAAACAGCAATGTAAATAAGGGTTTTCATAGGCGAGTATTTCTTTTGTTCCTAGGGTCATGAATAACAGAACATAATATAATCTCTAGCGAGGGGATTATATTGAAAGCTATAGAGTTGAACTACCCTGTGAGCTCTGGCACTGTGCAAAGACACCAGAAATATTCTTCTGTAGTGATCAGATATATAGGTATGTTTTGTAAAATGTTAAAATAGTATATTTCATTACAAGTGCGGAAAGGCTGTCATTGCAAAGAGTTCCGACAAATGTCTACCCGAGCCGAGGCGCAGCCGAAGGCGAGGGTTGACAGTCGGAACAAGTTGCAATGACGGTTCCGCACGTGTACTGAACGACTATTTTTAATACAGTTGCGAAAAAATGAAGCAATTTAATAAAACAAACAACTAAACTCGCAAAAAAATTTCTGGAAAATGGCGCCAACCGTAGAATATAAGCAGAGATTTTTTTTCTTCAACCATTCTGGTAGGCAAAGGAAACTATGCCCATACAGCCAAGTCTTCAGTAGAATTTTTTTATTGATTTGAAATGAAAATGAAATTTAATGAGATGAAATGAAATGAAACCTAACCTAACTCATTAAATCAAATCATTAAATCTGATATTGAAACAAATTCGTAGCTTCTTTTTAGAAATATACGTATATGCATGAATCATAAAAACTTTTTAGTAAAAACTTCATGGTTGGTTTTTCTTTTTAATAGACATTATTTTGACAGTTGGGAAAGAGAACGCACGAGTGCGGGAAAGGTAAAAAAAAAGCACGAGTGTGTAATAGCCATGGAAGTAATAAGTACTATATACAACCCACATCCCGAACGCTATACGTCCCTGCAATACGCCACTTTTTGAGCAACTGTATTAAAAAATAATATTCACCACTGCCAAACACTTCCCGTGGGCCATAACTTCTGCTAGAGGCTTTAAGACCTTGTATGAAACTAATTTATGCTGCGTGCTCCCGGGCGCGTGACCGACGACACGCTGCAGAGTGAAAGGCTTATTTACGTTACGTTAAAAGTACATAGGAACACTACTCGACTACCCACATTTTGTCCTTAGAACCTTTACAAAATAAGTTACGTCTGGCATGCCTGGAATCTTGCTCTATTTCACAGTTGTTTATATTTGGTTATTGCTGTCAGACGTGTTTGTTATTCCCAACGCCGTGTGCTGTTTTCATCGTAAACAGTTACTATCTTTCTTATCTATCACTCATAGTTTGATAACTATGAGTGACACCCTATAACTTTTTTTTTTTTTTTGACGCGGGGAAATGTTACGCATACACACACCGTCTGGGGAGACGGTGCGGTTATGTGGGACTCCCCTTCCTCACAGTGAGGTAGGTATACAAACATCGCGGCGGTCTTCCTCGGTGGTCAGGGTGAGTCCTGGGATCGCATTAGCGCACCAAGTCCCGGCCCCGCTTTGTCCTTCTTGGTTACGGGGGATACCTCCTGGGGATGCGATAATTGCATCCCCTCGGAATATGTCGGGGGATACAGTGCACCCCCCAACACTCAGCAACACCCCAGACTACTAGGGGTGTTGTCCGGTCGGCGCAAAAAAGCGCCAAGTGATGAGTCCGCTCTCGGACATAGCGGTTTGTGGGATCTGAGGACATGGCCTAGCTGTAACCTCGGTTCCACACCACCGCCGATGGTGGAACCCGGAGGGGTTTTAGTGGGTATTTCCGTTGACTCTCACCGGATGAGTCCCACACTATTCCTCGTCGAGACGTCCCCTCGACGAATAGTGCGTAAATGCATTTCCCCTCCTAAAAAAAAAAAAAAGGGGTGTTGTCCGGTCCCGGGTCGCATGTTTTGTCGGCGCGTCTCCCCATGATGCACCGTCCGCTACCCGAAGGCAGCGCTTGGGTTACCTGTTGCGGGCGCCCCTGCGCCGCCTCCTCAGAGCGGGATCGGCCCTCTCCCGATCCCGCTCAGCGGTCTCCTTCTGGGGCATTACTGCCCTCCAGCCGTCCTCACCCGCCAGCATAGCCGCGACTACTGCTGGCGGGGACAGATTTTGCCCAATCTGATCGACCAGGACTCGACGCTCGGACAACCAAGCTGGGAAGTCCTCCAGCGTATGCTGGGCGGAGTCCCGGTCGGAAGCGCAGTTGTGGCATTGTGCCGTCCTTTCTCGTCCGATTCGATTCAGATACTCACCGAAGCAACCGTGCCCGGTGAGTATCTGAGTCAATCTGTAGGTGACACTGACGCATCTCCTTTCTGTCCAAGCTTCGAAGTTCGGCAGAATTGCACCGACGACGGCGCGTTGGCGCGTACCACGAGGCTCTTCCAGCCTCGCGCGCCAAACCTCCAAAGCCCGTCGGTAAGCGTTCCGCCGTAACATTCCGAGCACCAGTCCTGCCGTATTCCGCTCCTCTTGCTCCTCCTGGCCGTCGGCCCGCAACTGGTCATAGACCGTTGCGTCCATTTCGGTCAGGATGTCAAACGGAGGGGAACGCGCCAAAACTGTTGACATAACCTAATATCTTGAAGAAAAAAAAAGTTTAAATCGCGTATTATATTTCTGTAGGTATACCTATTCTATAGAATCGTGTGTGTCTTGGATTTCTGGAGCTTTTGTTAAAACTTTAGGCTGAACTGTAATTTTCCACAGGTACTTACCAAAAAGGATTGAAGATGGTCTAAAATCGTTAGTTCTAACCCTCCCAATATCCCAACTATGGATTTTAAATTTAGTTCTGATTCTGAATATATTAGGAATCCTAATACATTCAGGGAATGCCTAATTAATGTATTAGGCATCCTAATACATTAATTTAGTAGTGGTAGGGCACACTGCGTTTCGCAGTCATTTGGGCAGCCCGCCTGGCGGCAGTGACCACCCCCTTACAGAAGACCACCGTGAAATAACAGCATATACGTGCTGTTGTGTTTCGGTGAGTGAGTAAGGGATGCCAGAGCCCATCTCCTTATCCCCTCCTAATCCTTATCCTTAATCCTACTGTAGTCGGCAGCGCACTTGCAGCACCTGTAGCGTTGCTTGTGTTATAGGCGACGGTAGCCACCTACCATCAAGTGGACCGTCAGCCTGTCTGTCGACATAACATAAAAAAAAAAAAAAAAAAAGGGAGAATAAGACTGGCAGCTACATTTTGGAAGATTTCAACTTCGCCAAAATGAAGCTTAAGTTTAGGCTCGTTGGGACTTACAAGGTATTGAATTCCATTGTAGGTACCTACTGAAATTCCATTTCACTCTTGAAATAGTAAGTAATTACCTCTACATAAGTTAAATCCACTTTGGCGAATGGTCTGCTCTTTTTTATTCCATTATTTGTCCCGCGGAGTAGGTAACCTACTCCGTGATTTGTCCTCACATTTGCATAGAGTGTTATTTGACCGATCCAGGGCATAAATTGTATCTAATGCGTGGTTTAGGTATACCTTCTCTGCCGCTGCCGGAATGGTTGCCCTAAATGCTGGCTGCGCTGAGTGTAAACGCGGGGCATGGAAGTAATATAATAATATAATAATATACTACGTATTAGTTACATATATATTACTTCCATGACGCGGGGTAAGTGTTCGCTAGTGTGTGGCAAGGTATAAAACTAGGATTATGCTGTGTCACAAGACTGCTGAATACGGATGGCTAATCTTGCAGTGTAGAGATTTGTTAAAAATACCTACTTAAGAGATAGATGAAAATACCCGGTGTATTTGTATCAGTAGCTACTACTAAATAAAACGAAAGCTTTTTCTTATCACTAGAACAAGTGAGGATTGGTTAAATCGGGGGGCACGGCAGTGCCCCCGCCAAGTCGAGCGCGAAGCAAAAGCAAACACTGGCGTACCATCCTTTACTGGAACCATTTCGCCGCATTTTCAGGCCCCTATTTGAGAACCTCTGGATAAGACCAGAACGAGAGATTGGTGCAATGGTGTCACGGAGCACCTGGTTTTGTACCCTTGTGTACCCTTCAACGGCCAAGTCACACAACATTAACTATAATAATAAAGAAATCGCAGTAAGGAACCTTAGACTTGGCACGACCTTGTCTAGATTTCATTACTCTTTAGAGATAAACAAGCAGCTCCATCGGGACTTGGCTAGTTTTTTACAGAATGTTTTTGGTGGGATTGCTTTTTACCTTTTGGAAAGAACAAGTATAAATAATGATTTTCGTACCAGGTTGGGTCTCGAATTATGAAATAATTTTCGAGGAACTTTGGAAATGATGTTTCAATGGGCTTAGCACAAAGAAGTTCATCAAGTGGAATTTGAAAATTATATAGTACAGATACATACAAAATATATCAAAAAGAAAATGAACCGCAAGCCAGCAACAGATTTTCATGACCAAGTTCCTCTTGGGCGACATGAAGCCTTGTGAACGTCAGCTGCGGCTCCGAGGGTGGGTTGAGAGGCTGTACCCTCCCATACACGTAGAAAAAATTATTTCCTCCCTATTGAAAATTTATCAAATTACTAGCGGCCCGCCCCCGGCTTCGCCCGGTGTGTAACTTTTATATACCTACCCTAAAACATTCCCCGTTTATCCCTCTTTCCATTAGCGAAAACCGAATTAAAATCGGTCTACCCGTTCACACGTGATGCCGTGACCAGGAGAAATAGGGATTCATTTTTATATATAAGATAGATAGTTAACCTATATCTATAAAAAGTTAGCTGACTATAAAATGATGGATTTTTGCCATTAAAAGCCGATTCATAAAAAGTAGCTCCAGCTACAATAGCGGTATTAAGCATTTTCGCAACGACGACAATCCGAATTTGAGGACGATATTCAAAAGGCTGAAGAGATTTTTCTGTTTATGATATTACTCTTTTTATGTGCTGCAAGAGCGCTGCCGACCATATTAGGATAAGGGATAAGGAAATGCGCTCAGTCATATCTTACTACTCACCGAAACACAACGGCAATCATTCTGTTATTTCACTGTGGTTCTGTAACAACACTGGCCCCAGACGGGAGTGTTGTTGCTCGTAATTGTAATGGTATCAGGGCCTGATTTACCCACAGGCTATTCAGGCTTGAGCCTAGGGCGCAGGTTCCGAGGGGGGGCGCTGGAGTGCCCTTGAAGAAAGCATTACTTATTCACTTATAATTAAATTAGAGCTTAGAGCTCATCAGACACTGCCCTTCTGCCCATTTGACATAGGTCATGGATGTCTATCTGTATCTGTTTACGACTGCTGAACAGATTTAGGTAACCTTGCCTTAGGAACCAGCAGAACAGGTCTGCAGGGGGGGGGGGCTTATCCATAATTAGCCTAGTTCTCTCACAACTCCAAATCAGGCACTGATCTTTATTGCTGTTATTGTTTTATACTAGCTGAGTCCGCAACTTCGTTCGCTTGATATTTAGTATAGCGAGTAACTTTTTTGTTTGTAAATCGATTGGAATGAAACAAACACTAAATCTGACGGGAATCTTGCTACAACACATCAGTAAAAACCGCATTCAACGCTCAGACAAACATTCTAAAAGAGAAAAATCTTAAAAACTATTTTTTGACCTCTGTAACTTAAGGACGTATTCACAAATATCAATGGTTTTTCGGTACCATTTATATATCCAGGGAGCACAACTGTAGAGATACCATGGTATAAAATAAAAAGTAATGTATTCATTTCTAAAGATAGCTAATAAAAACTGGGCAGCCCAATACAAAATTTTCACATAAATACATTTTTACCATCGCAAGAATCGCTAAAAATATCGAAAAATGGTGTCTGGATAGGTACATAAATAGCTAAATCCGCTGCATATTTTAACATGAAAATAATAAGAAATTGTAGCTTATACAGTCTTCTATACGTCTAGCTTATTATTTTGTACTCAAATAAATTACTTTTTCATTTCTGAGAAAGAATAGACACTAAAAAACGCACTATATTTTCTCCATACATTTTTCTAAGGGATCGCACTGCGACCTCTTTCGCCGTAGGTTTCTTTCGCCATTCCCCGCTCAGATGCGGTCATGAAAGCACGGGTGTATCGCCTTTTTTCTAAATAATTAGAACGACAAAGTTCCAAAGTACACCGTGCGGCTTCAATGTGTGTGTGGGCACTTTGCTGTAGTGTGCTGGCGCAGTTAGCTGAATTCGAGCGCGTCAAAAATGTAATTACGTCCTTAAGTACAACGTGTACAAATTGTTTTTTTTTTAATATTTAATATACAGCCAGGACTCGTTTACGAATTTATTATATATGGGGAACAGTACCTACTTTTTTTTCTGGATGAAAGGTACCCTATGTCTTTTCTGTATCCCTGATAGTTTATGCAAAATCTGATGACCAGTTGAGTAATTATAAGGCGTGAAAAGGTAACAGACAGATTGAGTTATAATAGGTACATTGGCCTTAAAAAGTTAGTATTTAAAAATTGCAACTTCTCCTAAACTATAGAAGTTAAGAGTTTTGAAATAAACTTTTTATAACAAATTTCATCAACTTTCTTTGAAACTATAGTTAGTAATACATTATTAACTTAAAACAAGGTACAAACCAAAAAAAAGCCACTGGCAAAAATCTCAAACAACATTTATATGAATGTTTTACGCATTATTTACATTTTATTAGCTGGTATTACTGTGGTACCATTACCTTCCCGGGCTCTGATTATAGCTTCGAGCCAGTTTGACGAGGTTTCGGAGCCGATGTTTGGGGAATATTCTTTCACTCCTCCATCAGATAATATATCTAACATAATATGTTTTAGAGCTCTGAGGGTGGGAGGAGGTGGCCTGCGGCTTCTGACTAGCCTCCTAATATCAATCCAGGTGTGCTCGATCGGGTTGAAATTAACCCTCTGAATGTACTCTTGCCGGGCGTTATCCTGCATTAGCAGGCACGTATCCAGACTTTTGGTTCGGGGGGGGGACAAACATTGAAACAACCATGTGAACTGCGTAAAAATCGCTGTAATCACTGTACTTTACTCTAATTTTTCTGAAAAATCTTTCACAGATTTTTAGAGAAATCAAGAAACTACTTTTTTCCATCGCAGCTATGAATGTAGACGCAGTTTGGGCAACAGTTCTGTTTGTGCAGGATAGTTCTCTCAATGTAATGACAATAGGTTTGAGTAACTCACTATCCCCCCTCTGTATACGTGCTTGTGCATTAGCATCGATCCATCACACATATTTACTAAATATGGCCCTGCATACTCATTAAGGATCTCTTGACCATATGTTTCTCCAGTCAGGATGCCATTTTCTATGGCCACAAGCTCTGTGCGACCATTTGAAAAGATGCCAGCCCATACGTGTACAGAGCCTACACTGTATTGGACTCATTCTGCGAAGCAGGCTTTAATATATCGCTTACAAGGTCGCCTGTAGACTCTTTTACCTTCCATTGGGAGTGAAAAGTTAGAATCGAAACTCATCTGTGAACATCAGCTCATTCTTCTTCAACCCACTGTATGTGTTCACGGCAGGCCTGGATTTGTCAATAGGCCGTATAGGCCGCGGCCTATGGGCGGCAGGGGCCTAGGGGCGGCAGGGACCTAGGGGCTACGGATTTTAGATGGTTTTCGCACGCTTTCGGAAGCCATCAAATTCTTGTGCGATAATAAATGCAATAATAATAATAATAACTTAATAAAGGCCTTGGTATATAGGCCACAAGGAAGAGGCGGCACAAAGTGAAGGGGCCTATACTCAAGAAAAGTATAAATCCGGCATTGGTTTTGAGACTACTTTGACCTTTGAGGCTTCAGATTTGTTTTAGCAAGTCTTCTCACTGTACTGTCGTTAATGTTAGTCTCTTCAGGTCTGAAGAAGATGTTTCTGGACTTCACCTATATTGAGGTAGCGATTTCTCAACGGTGTGGAAACAATATAACGGTCTTCTCGGCTACTAGTGCACCTGGGTCTGCCATTACAAATTCTCCTCAGATAGTTTCCAGTTTCTTGGTACCTTCGCTTCACCTGCCGGACCGTTCAAACTGATGCTTAGTTACACAAAAGCCATGATTCTTGCACATTCTTCAGGTGAAAGAGGTAAAGTAAGAGGTAAGAATGATTAGCAAAGTTTACGTGGTATAGATAACTTAGCTCTATAAAGTTCATCGATCAAGAAATAAATGACAAAAAAAATCAAATATAAGATGGCAATTGGAAAAGGAGTGTTTTTGTCTTTTTTTTTTTTTTTTTTTTTTTTTTTTTTTATTGTATGGATAAACTTGTAATAAAATCTCTTTGGCTATACTATTTGTGTCTGGATGGTTTTGATGACATTAAAAAGGTTACATTTCAAGAAAAGAAAAAAAAAAGAGTAAAATTTTTATTTATTTATTTTTTATCTCACTTATGACTATCATAACAGGCATGCCTAATGCGATAGTGAAGCATTATCAGTCTTAACTAATCCTAACTGTAATAATTATAACTAATATAAACTAAACTATATAGTATGACTATATAAAACACTATATTATATTATCTACCTATAACACAAAATGCTTAAAGATATTCTTGTGGATTCACTCATTGAACAGGTAAATAAAAGTCCAACTCTTCTGCTCTAACATTGATAGTGCGAAGTGCGCGATTCAAAGGTGCTTCACTAAGGAGGTTGGTTCGTGCAAGTACTCGTAATCGTAAAGTTCGTAAATCGTGTACTCATTTGCGATTCTTTATTGAGACGTAATGAAACTGAACCGTTTTTGAAGAGATTGATAACTGGTGATGAAAAGTGGATCACGTACGACAAGAACGTGCGAAAAAGGTCGTGTTCAATAAAGGTCGGTCCAGTCTTCACAGACGGTGCCAAAACCCGGATTAACTCGCAATAAGGTGATGCTGTATGTATGGTGGAAATGGAAGGGGATTGTTCATTATGAGATTTTACCGCCGGGCAGAACCATCGATTCGGATCTCTACTGTCAACAACTGGATGAGGTTAAAGCGAGAAATTGAGAGAAAGCTGCCGGAATTGATCAATAGAAAGGGTGCATGTGCTCTTTCATCTCGACAGTGCTACACCACACACATCTTTAGCCACTTAGCAAAAATATGAGTTAAGCTGGGAGGTGTTAATGCATCCGCCATATAGCTAAGACCTTGCATCTTCAGATTTCTACCTGCTTCGGTCTCTTCAGAATTCTTTAGGCAGTATCAGGTTAACATCAAGAGAGGACTGCCAAAACTACTGGTCGCGTTTTTTTGATCAGAAATAGGTACAAAATTTCTACAGTAACGGGATCATGTCACCTACAAGATGGCAAAAAGTCATCGAACAAAATAAATTCTGACAAAAAAAAAATGTCTTGAGTTTTCATATAAAATGCGAACAAACTTTTCCCCCACCTATAAGGTTTTTTCAGCCAGTCCTTAAAAGAAATTTATCGACTATGAAATTTTAATAAAAAAAAAAAATCTTTTTCAAATCCTTCCAGAAATTGCAATTTTAAAAGTGTGATACCTTTGTTTTGAAGGCCAGTGTATTAGTATGGAAAGATTAATTTCCTTAAGACTATATGAGTTGTAGGTTTCCGGGATGATGGCCCAGGTCTGTTGGAAATTCTTCCAAACGTTTCGTCAACAACTGCGGTTGACATCCTCAGGGGTGTAGTCCGTTTTAGAAGAAAAATTACATCACATCACTGCACCGCAATGCACCAAACTGTGACACACTGCACTGCACTTCACTTCTGCACTTTTCGACTTCTCGAGCGAGACTGATTCGTCGACTGGAATGTTTCTATATTTACGTTTTAATTGAAACAGTATTCCCATAGTTGAAATTAAAATGTTCAAAAAAGCAACAAAAAAAATTCTATCGACAAACGTCTATTAGATAACTGTAGTGTAGGCAAACAAAGCACAAAAGTCAGTAGCGGTATCTACTAGACGAAATGTGAACGTCGGCGACATCTGCTTTTCGAGGCTTCTTTCAGTTTCCAGTCAGAAATAAAATGTTTCGTAAAATGAGCTGAATTGTACACTAATAAGGCCCAAACGCCGCCTTTGCGAAAAGTAGATAAAAACTTTTGTACCTACTCAATCTGCATTTTTGGACAAAAAAAAGTTACTTCGTAATATTGTAAATAGTCTATAGGTACGAAATTACTAAGTAGGTACGCCGTATTCTTGTCTATTATTTTATAATTATCTCGTCTATAATTTTACAAGTAGATATACCTACCTATCTGTTTGAATGTTGAATGTATTTGATTAAACCAGGAGCTACAACACAAATAAAAAAAAATATCCGAGTGCGAGACAGTCGTACTTACTCGTCGCAAATTCCCAATATTAAATCCCTCTTATAGGTACCTAAAAGTCGTTGATTAGCTTTCTAAAAAAGTATTTTTTGTACACGTTTCATTCAATCGCAAGAACGCACACGTTATGAACATTACTTGTGGTATTTTCTAAATTCTATTGGCGCTCAAAATAGATTTGTTCGAACGTAGTTTAGAGACTTATTACACCGAATACCGGTTGGTCATGAAGGAACAATAAAACTACCTAAATGGCATCTCTAATTGGTATCAGTTACCAAATTATTATTATTAATTTGAAGAATAATAAATAGGTATGCAGCGCATAAATACTACCTTCGGCACAATCAGATGGACCACAAAAATATCGGAAATAACTATCGTGGTTTACGGGGCGCGCGCAGCGCTGCGAGCACGAGGTCCAAAAGAAATGTGAGTGGGTTGAATAAGTAAGTATATATATGTTAATCAAGCATCCTTATTTTTGACAGCAAGCAGTCGTTTTCAATATCCTATTTGCAAACAGCGATAAGCTGGGGCGAATCGAATGGGACTGCGGCGGCGGCGGTTGCGTGGCATAGCGATTAGCGTGGCGGCTCCGATGGATGGATTGATAAAAAAAAATTGTTGGAGAGCATTGTGCACAGAGCAAAATATTTCTTAAATTTTCAACAAATTTACACAGATCGTAAATACTATCTGTTATACCTCTTCGACATACCTAATTATAATTTAAAAAAATTATGAAGCTAAAAAGTACTTATACTCCGGCCATTATAAGAGTGCTGTTCTGACAGGTGTCAATTCCATACATTTTCTGTATCGTTTATTTTATGCAATGGACATAAAGAAATGTCAAAAACGCATTCATAGAATGACCGTACTATAATAAGTAATTTTCATATAATTTTCATATTAAATACGTTACGTCATAAAATTATACCTACGTACTCACAGAATAGACATCTAGAGTACTAATGACATTAAGTGATACCCAGTGTGCGAAGTGCGAGTTTGCCTCGATCAAACGCATCGAACGCGTAAACGTGACTTGGTATGGGATTGAAGCAGTGCCATCTAGTTAGCCGCTAGATATCGCTGCTTCATTCCATACAAATTCACGTTTACGCCTTCGATGCGTTTGATCGAGGCAAACTCGCACTTCGCACTCAGGTGAGTGAATAAGTAGTTAGAAATATCTTGCTAACTAAGTTACATGTTTATGAATTTTGCTAACTAGTTACCACAACTAGTAATTTATAGAAATTATATAGGTACCTAATATAACATATTAAAAAGAGCAATAATTAACCAAGGGTTATATATGCATAGTTAGTAGTTACTGCACTGTCCGTTGCCTTCTCGGCATCGTTGCGCTCAAGATATAATAGTTACTTATGAATAATACGGTAAAATCTTAATTCCATAGCTGTAAGGAAATAAGAATGAAATGGTTAGGAAGTTTTCAAGCAAAATTGTATAGGCATAGCTTACGAAAAATTGTACTGTTATTTTGCGTAAGTATCCATTATGGTGGCGTCAGCGAAATAACCAACTGAATCATAATTCATAATGTAGAATTAGGTATATAGATTATAACCTTCAAATTGGAACCACGTTTGTATTTTGTTGGACTGTGATTAGTATTATAGATTAGTATTTAATTCTTAACATTGCACTCTATGCTTCATGAGCGAGCACTTCATGGAGTCAAATCTAATTTAATCCTCAAACAAACGAAATTTAAAATAGTTAAAACAGTAAAAATATTTATCTTAAATGGTTCTACCGTAGTTAGAACTCAATGAACCGGAATGATAATTTTATAGTGATGAAGTTAGTCTGCGCAAATCTGTTGTTGAAAAAGCAGTGGTATTTTATTTATTGTGCTGTGCTGTTATGGCTTTCTATAGTCTGTGACCTATGAATTTTAGTTTATTATGAAAGATAAAGTACGTGTACGTGGCGTGGCTTTGTATTTATTACAAAATAATCAAGTAAATATTACACTTGGGTGAATGTAAAAACATATTTCATAGTTATGTCTTTAACACTATAAGTGTAGGTGAGCAATAATAACTAGGTAGGTATCGATATCCATTCAAAATGTTATTTAAAAATGAACGCATTGATTGTTATGGAATGAACTAGAACTGACTGAATGGTATTGAATGGAAGTGAATGGAACATAGTGTGACGTATGACGTTTGTATATTGTGAAATTAAAATGTTTGTTTTCATCTTTTTTGTATTTTAGTTTATTTAGCTTCATACTCATTTAATTATAAAAATACGTTTTAATTAGTGTAGTGAAAATGTAAGTAATGTGTCCAATAATGTTATTTGCCTTAAACATGTTAATTTATAACAGATGAAAACAGGTTTTGTTACGGCACCTCACAGCACAGCTGTGGAATAGTTAGTAGCTAGGATATAGTATAACAAATTTAATGTCAAGCAAGTGTATGACTAAGAAGGAAGCGACCGTAAATATACAATTACTTATTTCAAAGAAGTGCATACTAATTTTAAAATAAATAGTTAAAATTTTTAAATGGTGTCCGCCATTTTGTTATCAATACAGACATGGCGTCCTATCGTGGCCATTTTGTCAGTCAGACTTCTCTGCTGCCTGAATGTATACAAACGTACTTGTATTTATTTTTAAATGAATAAGAACTGATAAATAGGTGCATACTTAAAAATAATCATGTTATATATTGTTATATTTATTTAAAAACTAAAAGTAGAGAGAGACTACTTTGAATTGCATTCACATTCTGGAGAACAGTTTATTAACAACTGATTTGTGTAAGAGATATAATAATTATAGTGAAATAAGTTGTTTTACTTGAAGTTTATTATTTAAATTATGTTAAATTTAATAAATCGAGAAGTTATTCGATCGCTATTCCAAGATTCAAAAGGATTTGCTTCGTTGGCACACTAACAGAATAAATAATAACGTCACGGTTGACAAGTAGGTTATTTTTGTGTTGCCATAACAATATTCTGTTGTCACCACGTGGTCGATCATCGATAAAGAATATCTACTTATAAAGATATATTATGTTTAATATAGCATAATGATATGTTAATTACCTACCAAAAAAACCAAAGGTCCATAAATTCACTAGCTTAAAAAGTACCCAACTATGCTTTTTTCATATAAAATAATTTTTCATAACGCTTCGGTTTTTTTTAGTGAAATTGATTAAATTTATGCATACTGTTTTCTTCATAATATCAAGGTTGACATTATTATGACCCTAAACTCGTACATATATTGGCGAAACCAAAGATTTGGATCGAGAAATGCGCCCCAATCGACCCGCGCCATACTTAAAACGCACCGAAAATTATTAACATTAACTAAATACGCCAATTACAATTGCTGACAGTTGTTAGAGATTGTTTCAGTTGCTTTTACTCTCGAAAAACTCGTTCGAAATGCCTAATTGTTCATTTAGAAAGTGTAATACCAGAAACGCTAATAAATTTAGTGGTGTGACATTTCACTCGTACTTAAGTACCCAGTTTTTTATTTATTCAACAGGAACTTTAAATTCAATTTAAGGAATTAACCACTATAACTAGAGCGCCTTACGCACTTCATATTTTGCATGCTGTCGAAGATCTAATCTATTTCAAAATAGCAGATGTGTGAACTGTGATAACATTAAACTGGATTACTTTACACTCCCAATTCATGCGTTGTTGGAGCTAATTCCAGTATAACTAGTGACAATAATATTGGAAAGGCGACTCGGGGTGTCGTAACAAAATGATAATTATTAGGCGAGCGGCGAAACCCCGAAAAAGTGCTTTAGTTTTCGAGATTGGCAACATGGCAACTGAGTAAATATTTGTTTATTCAAAATAACGTCGATAGTTATTACTTATTAAAAGTAAAATGTCACCCAATAAGATTATTACTATAATTTAATAAGCACATAAGTCGATAAAAATGAGCTTTTTATATTTATTTATAATTAAATACCTAATATTAAAAAAGAGCTGTTATGAAATGTCATTATGAACAGTTTAGATCGCGATGCGCTCGCATAAGTGTTATAACTTTTTAGTCGTTGCACAAAAATATAAAATAAAAATTTAAAACTTTAGACATTGAACTTTAATGAAGTATTGATAAAAATTGCCATTAAAAAAATAATAACACAACCTTTTAATTTAAAAAAAAAAAAATCCGACGGATTGTAAATTTTTTTTTTATAAAATTCGCATTTTGTTTTAAGAGATCGTTCACATCTCAATTTTCGCGGAATCACTTTTAGTATATTGTGTTAAAATTTCAAATTAAAATATTCAAGGCGAGATATAGCGAGTTGAAGTAAAGATTTTATTTACTGAGTTCTGTGTGTACCGATTATTGGCTGTTTTGCCTAATAATTTAGAAGGAAAGTGTATCTTAGATGAAGAATTTGAATAGCATTTAATTTGAATCAACTCTCACGACTTTGACATAAGTTACTACTAAAACTTTTTGCATGCGTTATAAAATAAAAACGAAAACTGTGATAGCTATAATATGTACAGATTTTTTTATATTGTATATTTTTTATACGCTGCCGAGAGCTGATAATTCAAATTTGCGAACCACTCTGTAGCGAATATAGAAGATGAATATTGTAATAAATCGTTATGAAAAATGGCATATTTGTGGTTTCATTTCCCGTGATTTTAGAGTGAACTCGAACAGATGCAATAACCCCGTAGTCGCAATTATATCAAGTAACACTGATGCTGTCGTAATAGCTAGTATATTTAATAGTTATATATTAATGTATTTTATATATTCTAGTACTGGCGGAAGTATTACTTGCGTTGTGCAGAGGCGAACTTATCTAGCTACTTGTTTACTATACTTCAATATCTCCTTTTCCGAAAACGCAATTTTAGAGACGTCTCTTAACACTTTCTAGGGTCACTCCTAATAATAATTTATAATAAAATGTAACTACATATTTTCTGTAACTGTATATTACCTATATATACTAATATTATAAAGAGGTAAAATTTGTATATAATTATGTATGTAGAAGGTAATCTTCGTAACAACTCATCCATTTAAAAAATCTTTCACCTTTTCATTTTTTTGGGAAAAACACCTATTTAATTATTTTTTTACCCCTTCTATGGGGTGGAATCGAAAAGCTTATATGGGAAAATGCACCTGAGGGACTCAAATTTTGATCTGTTATTAAATTTTCCTGGACTACAATAGTTAAAATATAATTCCAGGATGGACATAGGCCACTAGCTATCTGAAAATAAAGATCTAACGCTTGGCAAAAGTATAATGTCAGGCGTTTTATATTTTTTATTTTTCTACTGGGACGATTTTTCAAGTAGCGGGCACCAGCTAGTAGTACTATAAAATTAAAAATACCAATAAAAAGTTTAAATTTTCGTCCATCTCTTTACTGACTTTAATTTTTATTTTCAGGAGTAAAGAAATGGAACATGCCAAGGTTTTTACGTCGAAAATAAGACGCAGACATAGTGTCTGTAATGAACTTCATAGTCTTTTACATGTCACTCCAGCAGTTCCTAAAATAACAAACCAATCAAATGATACGATTTCAAGTACTTTTAAGCCACTCACTGACAAATTATATATGCCAAAGAAGAAATCGCAGCTTAAAGTGAAGACTGTAAGAGATATTAGAAGAGAATACGAAAAAGACGTATACAGCTACTTGCCTGAAGAAATAGAGAAACAGCAACAACTTTTGCTTCGAAAAATAAGACATGGATCTTTACGCAACGAAAATATTAAAGAAATTGCTAAAAAGATGTTAAATAGTGATGACCCCATATCACGGTCAGCGTGGGAAATGTTAACGAACGTTAATCCGGAAGGACACGCTTACGCGAAACAGTTTGTTATGTGGGACGGTAAAAGGATTTTAATAAATGGTAGTAGAGGCGGAAAGACCAGATTTATTAGTAATTACAATTTGAGCAATGATAAAGCAACAGGTAACAGTCAAAATCCGAAAACTAATTCTGTATACACTAAAAGAAGTTTATTAAGAAACTCTTTATTCGTACGTTTTAGACCTGGACCGTTATCGAAAAAAAAGTATCTTGATAATTCATATCAAAAATACCATGTTGGATCTGCAGATGTAATAAATTTACCAAAAGTAGGTCTAGAGGTTCACCCTACTCTTGGATTACCAATATCTCCTTCGGTTACAACAGTTTTAAATAAAATACGGGAGATGGATGGTACTATTTCAGAAAAATGGGCTGAATTATCCGTTTCCGTTTTGGGAGCAATTCAAAATAATAAGCCAGTACAAATGAACACGGGCAGTTGTATAACATTTGATCTAAATTACAATAAGAACCACAAAAAAATATTAATGCGCCAAAATAGTAATGAAGTAAGTGATAAACAAAGTTTTTACACTGAAGTTATTAGTAAATATCAAGACATGGGCGACGAGTGCGTTATCAAGGCCGTCATGAATGACATGTTGTCTTGTGTTGAAATAAGTTTAAAACAGGACGACATGTTTACAGGAGAAGATGAACCTAGAGAGGCAGATAACATTAACATTTCTACACACAGTACACAAACCAAAGAAAAGTTTAAGAAGAAACACGGCGGTGAATTAAATAGACTGGATGTGAGAATAATTAGATTAAATGATTCTGAACAGAATGCACCGCAATGTCCATACAAATTTTGCGAATTAGGTTGCGTATGTTCTTCAATAGGTTGTTCCTACAAATTGAAAGGCCACTGTGGCCGTTTAGATTGTATGTTTGAATGTACATGTGATTTTTCTGATTATAAGGCTGTAGATTTATATGAAAGTGATTGTTCAGAATTTGTACCAGGTCTTCTAAACTTAGACAATGAGCTGAATTTAACATTAAGTAAAGAGGAGATGAAATTTCACCAAACCATTATTATGACCGATGATAAACGAATATTATTAAAAAAACAAAAGCGGAACTGGAAAACGTCCAGAAAGTATGCAGATTTTTATAGAAAAATGTCGCTAAAGACAGATTTAAAAATTGATAAACATTTATTGTTAGTTATCCCTAAATTAAATATAAAAAACACGGTACCATGGTGCATGGTACATAATTTATACAAGTGCTTCTGTAAATTAAAGTTTACTACCAGTTCGTACCAAAATATAGAATTCAACAATAAAAATGAAGCCGGACTTAATAAGGGCAATAATAAAGCCATAATTAACGAAGCAAAACCAATGGAGATCATCACTGAACCGGTGTCAATATTTGAAAATTTCATAAATTCGTCCTTGAGTACCAGTTCTTGCGCTCGTATCAGGCTATATGAACGTAATCACAGTTCTGAATATTACCAGGCAACACATCAAAAAATATCTGAAATGGAGAAGAATGATACTAAATTACACATTAAATTATTAAGTCGAATATACAAAGAAAATGATGATAATCATAACCAATACTGCATAGTTGGTGAAGAAATTGAATTCCAAAATCAAATACCTCTAAATGTGCAGGAAGATAAACTACACAGTGCTGAAGCATCTGATAAGTCGCCATCGTTAGACGAATTAGTAAACAATGCTTGTGTGAAATCAACCACGAGCCTTTTGACACCAGAATTATCTAACGGGTTAATGAAACGTTCCAAAACTACTTTATTTTCAGGTGACTTTACTACTAGAACCTTTTTTAATATGGTGTTTTCACAAAAGGGAAATACTGGTCTAGTCGACAAGTCTAAATTAACAACATGGCTTGAAATGAATTATAAACAATATAAAGAGCGTGGTAATAACGATGTGACTAATATCCGTTTAGAAAAACCAAAAAAAGGAAAAGTAGCCATGTATCCTTGGGAGTGCATATTAAGTAGATATAGAGAGAGGAAAAATCATTTCTTGGTTGTAAAAGAACATCCCCATCGTATATTCTTAACCGTAGACACAAATAAAGAGATGTTTAAAAACTGTGTGAATATTGATAGTATTAGATTTGATGATCTACATAAATACCCAAATACTATAAAATATTTGCTTACAAACGCATCTGATTTGAAGGATAGTTTTTGCATTTTATATGGTTTGCCACAATGTTGGGAGTTATTTGGTTCTATAAGAAAGGTGAAAGATTCTGAACCATCTTCAGATGACAGTTGTGATAACTCCAGCTTGCACCTAGACTTTCCAACTGAATGTACTGGACAAAATACCGAACGAGACATATCAGTAAATGAAAGTAATGAATATATTATATCGGACCGTAATTGTGATGTTTCGGTTGAAAGTGGAGATTCACATGGAACTTTAAAAACGCGGGTCAGAAAAAGAAAGGTTGAGGCTAATAAGGAGGATAATGGAGAAGTTGTTGTGGAGTCCAGTGAGAAACGAACATTTAGTAAAAAAAGCACTTTTGCGGCACTATCCAAACAGTCTGATATAATAGTCTTAGAAAACGAAAAAAAATTGCAGAATCTTATTAATACCGATACTGAAATCGCAAGCGAAAAACAAGTATCTGACGAGGTATCAAAATGGTTTTTAATGATTGTAGAAAACGACTTCGACGAGTTACAATTTAGTCGTAGAGGATTTTTCGTTAAATATGACAAGGTTATACATTCTATCAAACTTTCGCGGTTGTCTGGAAAAGTTGTCAGATTATCCGCTCAAACGAATGTTGATGATTTAAAAAATGTTCAATTTGGAATATATGGCATACCTAATAATACTTCGGAACTCTGTGTGTTCATAGGGCCGTACGAAAAAAATGATTCATTGGGAATAGAAACGGTAAAAAAACAACATACGAATACTAGAAGAAATACTAGAGGTTTTTGGATTACCATTGACACGGCAAAAAATGACGAAATAATTCAAGATCCGTTGTCGTTTGTACCACCTCAATTCGTGCAGAGAAAAGACATGGTTTCGGTAGTATCGACAATTTCTGAACACAATGGTACAACTAATGATGTTACAGAAAATACTAGCAATGTAACTAAACAAGGGTCCTCAAAACTTGTTAAACCCATTAAAATTCGAAAAACTAATCAAATTTACTATATTGCTCCAGACGGTATGATTAAAGAATTACCTAAAAATCCAACCTGCATTCAAATACAGTCACCACCAAAACTTGTGCTCGTACCTTCAACGACAGTAAACAGTCCTCCGAAAATTACATCAGCAAGTACTGAACATACATCAACGCCCTTGATAGTAGAGAACACCCCTCCACTAAAAAAAGCCAGACTAAGCAGTGGTCAAAAACCTGTAGCAGAAATTGCACCTCAAGTGAATAACACGTTGAACACTTTGCAAAACTCTTCTAATAAACCATCTTTTAGTTTAAAAGGAATGTGCATATTAAAGCCCGAAGAAATCAATCAAAGAGCTGTCGAACAAAATATTGTTTCAAACCGAGGTAGCTCGCCAACTCGTGCTAATAGTAATGACATTGAGAATTTTTTAGCAAATACAAAGCCTTGTACTGTCGTGGACGATGTTTGTGTGATTTCGGACGACGACGATGAAAATGGCCATGACAATAACTTTTGTAAAGAAGTATGGATAGAGTGCCAAAATGTTGAACAATTGGGCTGGATATCTGGTAGAATTAAAAAGGACAATTCCTTGAGTTTCCAATTTCCAGGTTTTGATTTCTCCGACTTTTATGAACACGATGAGGCTTTGAGAAAAATTAGCCAGTAAGTAGACTTCATTCAATGTTTCATACATATCTTAGGAGCCAGTGGTATTAAGTTATACATATACATAGGTACTATACAATATTAATCTGTCTTTAATCCTGTGTTTCTTCTGGACTCACTCTGGGAGTAATAATTTAAAAAAAATTCATCTCCGAAAATTATTATTTTTTGTAAAAAATAATGTAATTCAAATAATGCTTTTTTTGGACTGAAGCGCGGGTAGGTGCTGATGAAGCTGTTGAGTATCAATGGAGATACAAATAGTGGCAGGGAATGGATTTGATACTCCATTTTAGATTAGTTTTTTATTAACACGAATTATATTAAAAAACTACTGAGCCCGCAACATCGTTCGCTTGATATTCGGTATAGCGTGTAACTTTTTTGTTAGTAAACCGATTGGAATGAAACAAACACTAAATCTTACGGGAATCTTGCTACAACACATCAGTAAAACAAATCAATTAATAAGTTTCTGAGATTAGCGTGCCTAAACGCACAAACAGACAAAAATTCTAAAAACTATTTTTGTAACTTCGGTAACATCAGTACAACGTGTACAAATTGTTTTTTTTTTTTTTTTTTTTTAAATATTTAATGTACAGACACGCTCGTTTACGATTTTATTATAATTATGTATGGATAACGCTGATGGACAACTGTGGCCGTTCCAAGGTCGTGGCAAAGACTGTATCATAAGATCTTTTGTTCTTATGATATTGATTTTCTTTTCAGGGTGTTGTGCCGTAAGGTGCTTATTCCTGAAATATCAACTATAAATTGGAAAGTGGTACACTCACAAGATGATCTCAAAGCAACCCATAAACTAACATCCTCAGGCCTGAAGTTTTCCGTGAGTATCTATATATATATATATATATATATATTTAAAATTGCCTTCAATCATATATGCCATTCTGTACATGAAATTAGAACACATTTGATATCACTATTATAGTTGGTGGTTCAAAGTGGAAACTAATACGAACTACTGCAATAAGTAGTGGAAGTCTCAATGATGAACTACGATGGACTGTTAGATGGTATTGTTTAGTTTTTTTTTTTACACATAAATGCATGTGGCTGTTAAAGCCCGACTTTCTAAGTAATAGGATGGTTGACGATAGACGTCCTGATTTGAACATTTGGAGAAAAAAATAAAAAATCTTTGCTTACACGCAATTAGAGTACATATTGGTATAAATGAGTTCATATATGAATAAGTTTTAACTACATATTTATGCTTTAACCTCGCAGGATGTGTTAAAAGAGTAGCTTATTCTAAACATTAGATTTAGAAAAGTTTATGAGTACGCATAAGTAGTTTCGGAGATTACCTTGTACATTCAAATGTACAAATTTTCTCACCTCTACGATATTACTAGCGAGCCGCCTCCGGCTTCGCACGACTGCAATTTTTTTCTGTAAATTATGAATACAAACCTTTCTCGTTTATCGCCCTATCCATTAGTGAAAACCGTATCAAAATTCGTTAGGTGGTTTAGGAGAATTTATCGGTGAATTAGACAGCGACGTCATTTTATAAATGTGTAACATGTATAGATATACATAGATACACATATAGATAGTGTACATCAGAATAAAAATTTGGACCTACATTTGCAATACAGATTTTTCTTGTTTTAATAAGCCAACTGTACATATTTGTACATAAGAATTTTGTAAAAAATACGATATTTACTACAAAATTTATCCTAAATGCTCATAGGTAGATATGTACTATTGTATATATAAATATTAAGGCTTCGGTCTCGCTTTGCGACTCTACCGTAACAAACAAAAATAAGCGAATTTTCATGCGTCTTTTGTTTATAAATTGCAATTATTAAAAAAGTACATAAAAATTATTTTAGTATTTTTTTTTATTAATTTATTAGAAAATAATTAAATTATATTTACTTATACTAAGCTAAAAAAATCAATAGAAAAATATATTTTCAGTGGTAAAATTGATGAAATTACAACTTTTTAAACCTCTTTAAATAAGAAAACTAAAGCATTTAGGTAACCAGTTTAGATTATTGTCAACGATATGAGAATAAATGTAATCTGAATATATTTCAGTGCTTGAAGACCTTTAACCTAAATATAGGCATGTCTAACGCCTAATAGAGCTATTAAAATGTGCATCAAAATAAAATTTTAAAAGTGTTTTGGAAATTTCAAATCCAACATTTTAAATATACCTATGTAAAATATATTTCATTTATTCCTTTGTTAATAACTAGCTAAATTTTCTGACAATACTCGTATTTGACATTGATTTAAATACCCCTAACATTTCTTTATGGAAATTTATTTTCCAATATTTATCAACGATCACTTTCATAGTCGGTTTCTACTCTCTTGCTGAAATATATTTCGATACATTTTGTTAAGAAAGAAAACATTAATTCTTTAATTCAGGAACTGTCGACGGTGAATCCGAAAGTGATTAGTCTCAAAATATCAAAGAGAGTCTGCATCCGTAACAACTTCCATCGCGTCGATCTTAAAGTCGGTGATATATTGTTTAATGGTGTCGCAAGTTTCTACGTTAGAGACAATGACACAGTCGCGAGGAGAATACAAACTAACTTGCAAGCAACGATCAAATGTACTGCGGCAATAAAGGAAATCGTATTGCCTAAAGTGAGAGACATTAATAAACGTGTTATAATTTATGAGACTGTTATCAGGCCACTTTTATTATACGGAAGAGACGCGTGGACCATAACGCGACCCATAGAAGATGAGCTTAAGAGAGTCGAAAAGGATATTTTAAAAACATTTTTAAACACGAGCCTCGACTACGAGAGTTTGTCGGACTATGAAGTGCGGAAATATATGCCAAAAACTAGTATAGTGGATTTAATCAATGAAAAAAGTAGTCTTAATAAATCATCAATTGATTCGGGTACGAACGAGGAGTCGTTGAGTGATAGAAGGCAGACTGCGAAGTACTCGGCCAGCAAAAACAGGTGTGTGAATATAATAAGTTCACTCAATAGAAACTAAGCTGCAGAGCCTGGCACATAGACGCAAAGTTGCCTGTCTGTGTGTATTCTATAAGATGTACTTCGGAGAGTGTGCTCGAGAGCTGCATGAGATCATACCGCCTTCCCCTTTCTTCTATCGGACATGCAGACGTACGGCTGGTTACCATCCTCACCTTGTCGAAATCCCTCTAATTCGGACCAAGCGCTTTAAAACATATTTTGTGATGCGCACTGCTAAGGATTGGAACTCCCTGCCGGCGTCTGTATTTCCGAGCTCATATAACCCAAATCTTTTCAAGGTTCGAGTGAATAGGCATCTTCTGGGTGAGCTCGCTCCATCTTCGGCCTCATCCTTCCTACATGGATAGATGCTGGTCAAGAGCAAACCCATCTAGAGTAAAAAAAAAAAAGATTGGTCAAAAAGGCGTTAAACATTACAGAGTTCATGTTTTTTATGATTATACGTAGTGTGCAAAATTAAAACTAAAATTTGTTGCTCGTTCATCATCTCAGCCGTAGAACGTCCACTGCTCGACCCAATGTGACTGGTCAGAAGCAACCTAGATCCAGCGTCATTATTATGTTATTCATTAGCTACTCAATAGTATAGAAATTAATTACATTGAACCACTCGGTATAATTTATTTTTTAATAATCTGAAGTTAGGATAGGAGAGTGTGGCCCCCTGATGCACAAGCGCAGTCACATCCTAGGAAGCCACACAATGGCTTGTGAAGATGTGAAGAATGCCTCTATCAAAAAAGTACTACAGTTCCTTAACGTGGTAGGTATAGGTAGAGAGCTTTAGTTTACGTGGCGATCACAATATTTCAGCAATGGACGAAGTGATACATCAGCAGACTCTAGCAGACAGAAATGGCCACTAAGACAAGATAAGATAAGATAGGATAGGGGGGGACCCCTATCGCTACCTAAACGTAAGTCGCGGACCCCTAAATATAAAACAAGAAAATATGCTTTAATATTTTTATTTGCTACTTTATATCTATTTTACTCACATTGGTGTACCTATCTATGTCTATTAAATTCGCCACAGTCGCTACAGCACCGACCCAGGCAGAGGCCTAGACAGAGACCCACGCACCCCATTGTTCTAGAATCTAGACAATTTATTTGAAATACTGATACAATTATTATTATACTTAGTTATTGGCACAATGCGTTTCGCGAAGTAACAAACAGGGTAGTCCCTCAAATAGCAGTAACCACCCCCTTGCAGAAGACTACCATAACATTGCTTATGCATATATGCTGATGTTTTGGTGAGAGATTTTATAATTTAGCACCTTTGGGGTTGCTTGTTTTAATAAGCGACAGTAGATACCAACGAACAAGTAAACTGTCAGCCTGCATAGAAAAATAAAAATGTTCTTATTATGCTTTCGTCTTATTATACTTTCTTCCTTAGATAGTATAAATTGAAGTCGCTGTCTTATCTTGATACGGTTTTCACCAACAGTCAGATGATTTTTCACGGAAGGTTTATTATATATTATAACACCTAATTGCATCCGTGGGCGGGCCGCTAGTAACGTTATTAATCGGTAAATTTATTATTTGCGGAATGTTCTTCCTTCTCGTATATAATGTACGTTGAATGTCACTTCACTATCCTGAATGTCTCTTATATCATTTTAAAATAGTTACAAATGCTAGAGCGCGCGCAAGTTAACTCTGTGCGTGACACAGAGTAATCTGAACTAACCGTGTGTTAACAAACCTGTAGTAGGTTTCAATTTTAGCTGGAAACTTATTGGCTGAGGTCGTATTACACTCCATATGCCCAGTGACAGCTTAAAGACACTCCATGTATGATAAATCGTCACATTAAACTATAATAATCATTATATTTCAGAAGACGTGTAAAGAAATAGTCGATGTGTGGCAGAAGGCCAAAGTCTTCTCTCCCAAACACAGAAACAAGACGAACGAGCTGAGTGATTCCATTCAAGGCTTCTTTGACGGGAAAGTATCCGACGAGGTACGCACGGAACTCGGCGACAGTTTGGCGAATATGTACAAACCGGACGACAGTGTTGATTAAAAATTTGTTTGATATATTTAGTTAGTAAGTCCAAGTTTCGATCTCGTTTGGTCTGGGAGATCAGTTTGCATTGTAATTGTTTATATCGGGATCTCTGTGAAGGAGTGTTTCATCGAATCTTATCATCACAAATGTTTTTCTGTAAATGGGTCGCTTCAAACTTTATTACTTGTCTAAAATGTGCGTCGTTTGACTCGCTGCACACGCCTTCGGTATTAGCCTGCGATCAAATATATTGGTAGATGCAGGTTTCCTTATAAAATTAAGCCTAAACCTTGTCAGTTATTTTCACACTTAGTTGAATGCATTTTCAGTTACATAGAAAAATTCCTAAAGTGCAATAGTAGTAGTGCACATTGCGATCGCGCATAAATTGGGAAACCCGTCTGGCGGCAGTAATGTCCCGATTACAGAAGCAAGTTGAATAAAATTTGCAGTCTCCCGTATTTAAAGTACTTTCCGTCCAGGTGCGGTAAAAAAAATCTACCCTGTATATAGTTCCTATGGATGTTGCGTGCATAGTAATAAAAAGTACGCTTTGCTTCTAATAATATTTGATCAAAGGTAATAGCCGATAACGGGAAAGATTGACTGAGCAGAAAACATTCGCCAGGGTTTGGATGGACCATAAAGTTTGAGGCCACAACTCTGTTTTTAATATTTTACAACAATGCCGTAATTGTTAAGACAAAAATCTCCCAAAGAACCCAACATTATCAATGGTGATTTTAATTTTTCTTTTATAAATTATGTGGATTTCTTTTACACGTTTTATATCCAACACAGCAGTACTATTAGTTATAGAGTTCTGTAATGATTCTAGAACTTGTAAGAAGTTCTAGAAACATTTCAGGCATAGAACATTTCGGTATGTTTTTGTTAACTCTTGAAATGTTTGTTTTAAATTGAAATCCGTATATAGGATAATGGCTATATACAACTATCAAAAGGGTAAAAATATATATATATTGTCTCAGATGACGTCATCAGCCGAGAGATGGAACTTCCTTTTTATAAATATAAAAAGTATTTATGCTTCATTTAGATTATGATTAGTGTCTGATTAAGTTAAGTGTCTTGTTACATATTTTTTAAAATTAAAACTGTGATATTAATTTAAACGTTTTTCGCAATGAAGACTGCAATTTTTTTTTGACATTGTCTTGGTTAATGTCATTAACTAAGTATTGGGAAACCTCCAATATTCGACATTGCGCAATAAACTCATACGAACCGGCTAGCCCAGCGTAGGACGTTCACTCAGAAGGTAGACAAACGACCTGATAAGGGTTGCTTGTATTGGAAAGTAGACCAGTTCTATTGGAAAATTATGGCCTATGCTCAGCAGTGGACGTCCTGCAGCTACAATTATGATAAAAAAACAACTGTATGTTTTTTAATTTTATTTTTATATAAATTGCAAGTGTCACACTTTGTCGTTATGTTTATTGTGTAAATCGCGCTCGGAGGAAATCTTCGCCTATCTTCGAAAATCCGAAAATAATAATTAAGTAGGAGAGTGTGTTTTTTTTGTGTTATTGTTTGAACGCGCTAATCTCTGGCACTATACCAGTCGTAACATTACACTACGACACTTAGGAGCCGAGCAAAAAGAAGTACAAATTTTTTTAAAAATAAAATTGCTATGTCCCGCTGTCAAAATTGTCTCACAGCTCCCAAAATGTTTGTTAAATTCGTACCTAAATATTTCAACAGCTCTCCTACACGATGTTTGGCGAAGTGCTTAGTTTTAATCGTAGTACTATAATAGTAAACATTAATAGGGCTTCTCGATTTTATTTTCGTATGAGATGATTTTTGATAATTTTTAAGCTTAGAAGTATATACTTTTCTTTAATTTTGTGTTAAATGGGTTAGTTTTTAGTATACGATCCTGTAACTGCATAATTTGTGTAATTTTTTTTTTCAAAGTGCCAATATTTTTGTTACGTCACGTTCATGTCAAATGCATTTCTTTTATTTTTAAATTTGATTTATTATTAATAATTGTCATTAAAGTCGTGCCTGAGGCAGAATATTCAAGGATTCTATTCAAATGGAAACATGTTATGTGAATTTATGATGGCTTTGACATACTTTCTCCTAATTCGTACCCCGTTAACGATTTATAAGTTAGTTAATTGAAAGAGAGAGAGAGAGAGAGAGAGGCGGTTTTCTCACATATCACATTTCTCACACAATCTCTGTTTTGATTAAAACCATTTGCATGTCTAAAGAAAATTTACAGTGTAATTATGTGTACCACTACTCTGTAAAATTGAAACCTTATGACAGTTGTCATCGGACAAAAGGATTTTATTTTAAATCTTTTAGGGTCAGTTCACACCGAAACGCGTCGACGACTTCGCGAAACAATTGACCTCACAAGTATAGCGCTGCACCTAGCAACACCGCGAGTCTCATCGTGTAGCGTCCTCGCAGCGTCTCGGGATGCCGCAATGGGTCTCACCACTTTCTCGTACTCACTGGACTGTGTACCTTTTTGTGTAGTAAATAAGTTCCATCTGAGGTTGTTATTTTAAAACGCGCGGGCCACGTCGTGTCCCGTCGCGCTTCGGTGTGAATGGACCCTTATTTTAAATTTTATTTTCAACGTTATTGCGGAGTTCTATACTTTTAGCAGCTGTCTAAAAATCCAACCTCCTGTATATAGGATACTTAATTTTTATCTAATAATGTTTAATTAATAATTATCTTACACACCACCCCCTTTTATAATGCCCAGTGTTAGTAAGACTGTTTTAGTTAACCAATAATTTTTTATTGATTTTTTTTTATTAAAAAATAATAAAAAGAACGCAATATGTACCTTGTAGGAGAGATCCCATTATAAATCATAAGGTTATAAAATATACTTGTGTTATTCCAATATTAAAATTAGTAACTGTGTTGTGATTTACTATGGGATTTTTTATGAATAAAATAATTCAAAAGAGATGTTTGATTTTCTTAAAAAAAATCAAGGCTATTGTAAATTTAAACTTTATTGTTATTTTTGTTATTTCTTCTCTGTTAAACTCCACAAGTAAAAGAAATAAAAAACTAGGTACGTGTATACTTGCCTTCGGTTTTCAAATATCTCCATTTTTTTTTTAAATCAGTTCAGTGGTATATTTTATGTAATAGTATACAAATGTATGTTATCTTTCCCTTGAGCGGTGGAGATAATCGGTTCTTGAAAGCGATTTATAAAATGAAAAATAAAGTATAATTTGACTGAGTAATTTTAATGTTAATTATATCTTAAGAGTAGTATAGTTATGTAAATACCTACTGTTATTGAATATAATATTTGGAACAATTCCATAAGTCTTTTGTTATTTTTTTGTCATTGCGGAATTGGTAAAATATAATAATTCTTCAATAAAATTGAACTTCGCTCTAATTACGCAACCCATAATGAGCACTAAACTCATAATTTACCATTAATTATATGGAAAGATTAAAGATTAGAAAATTACAATATCGTCATTAAATAATTGTTTACTTTTTATAGAGAACACTTTTTCACATAAAAAATAAAGTATGAAAAGTGCTCTTGCCAAATTTTAAAAAAATAAAAAGAATCCCGCGCGCAAATTTTTCATTTTTAGGAATTTTTAAATATACATGAAAAAAAATATAGGTAATAGTCAAACAGGCTGAGGGACCACTTGATTGTAGGTGGCTACCGTCGCCAAAATACAAGCCATGTCACAAGTGCTGCAATAGGGGATCGGACAAATTTTCAGAAAGTGTTTTAAATTAATCTTCATGGATATTTATTCCCATAAAAATACTATTTTATTTATTTATAGCCTTTTAGGTACTCAAAATCATGTTTTAATATTGTTTGTTTGAAAATGCCGCCAAAACGCCACGATAGTTCATCTGAGAGCGCGTAACGTCATTTGTGGTCATATCATAACAAAACAGCTGCATTGGCATAATCCATTGGCATTGCATTTAATCCAACCGGAACCGTTCCACTTGCGGACCACTAGACGTGGGCAGGGGTTTCATCCCTTCGTGGTCGATGTACCTCGATCACGAACAAAGCGTTTCAGTTCCACCTTCCTTGTTCGAACTGCTAAGGAGTGGAACTCATTGCCTGCGTCTGTGTTCCCACAGAACTACAACCTCGGGGTCTTCAAAACTAGGGTAAATGGGCATTTACTAGGTAAGCGTGGTCCACCTTCGGCCACATCTGCACCTCACATCAGGTGAGATAGTGGTCAAGCGCTACCTCGATTTCATAAAAAAAAAAAAAAAAAAAAAAAAAAAGACAATGATTGCCCACAAATGACGTCACGCACTGTGAATGGTGTTTCAGTATAGATTAAAAATAAAGTAAATAATAAAATTTTATTTCTTCATTTAAAAATATTTAAATGAATTACATTAAATTATTATTCGATAAATAATCGTAAAAAATTATATATTTTCTTTCTAAGTACATTTTAGATTTTAATCTGATTACTGTCCGATCCCCTATTGTGTTGTTGACCTCAGTTTATTAAGGATAAGGGATTAGGGATGGGGAAATGGGCACATATGCATCCCTTATTCACTCACCGAAACACAACAGCACACATGCTGTTATTTCACGGTGGTCTTATATATAAGAAGATTACTGTCACCACACCAGGGCTGTGCAACTCAATATTACTGCCTTGCCCCTACTTAGCAAAACAACCTCGTTTGGCCATTCTTTGAAGTCAATACTAGTGCCAAGCGGCACTTGAATATACATATTATAAATTATAGGAAGTATTATTAGAAATTGACCAATACTCAAGTTTAATTTTCCACTCCAAGCACTTTCCAATATTTTATTAAAATGGCGTTGATGTAGGTATTGCCATCAAAATGGTAAAGGTGTGTGACTTCCGAAGGTGCATGCTTTGATTAAGGGTTTGTAGGATTCATCATCATTCGCTTTTCTCATTCATTATAAACCTTTTTGTTTCCTGTTTATAATGTGACCTTTTTATTTACAACACAATCGAAGAAAAGAAAAAAGGGAGATTGACAGGGTTTTTCACGAGAAGAGCATTCGAGAGAGAGAGAGCCTTGAAGTGAAGGTGGACGCATTATACATACAATAAAAAAGATTCAGTTTTTTTAAAAAATAAGAAAGAGCTGACGATTTTTTACGTTTATCTCCTCCAGACTGAACGAATCCAACTCTTATTTTTATTAAGTCGACGAGGTCCGCTTATATCCTATGTTTGCCTGTGCTCCTGTCGAAAAGGGAATAAAGATACTCCAGACCGACGTGATCAACGGAAGATATAAGAAAATATATATACATATAACATATAAAGACTATAGTTTTTAGTGTACATATAGGGACTCTAGTGAAATTAAAGTGTAGTGTTTCCTTAAAATCGCCATCTTTTCTTATAACCCGCCACCCCAACGGTGATTTTAGAATTGTTACACTACAGGTTATAAAAATTGTAACCAAAGGATGACGACCACAAAGTTGTGTCAATTGTACCATCAATGGTACTACTGAAACTTCGGCCCGGTGACGGTTCCAAGAACCACACCCATCTCGAGGAAAAAGTCCCACATAACCCTATGCGCCATTTGTTCATAGGGTATTTTTTGAAGGTTTTTCCCCTCTTAAAAAAATGTAACCAAACTCCCATGCTCTTATTTTCAGTGGTGGCAAAATTTTTCAGTTTCTATAAATTTCTAGTAAAGACGAAATTTTATAAAATGAAAACTTATTTTTTGCTAAACCATCAAATGTATTTTTTTTTAATCGAATTAAAAGCATACCTAAAACATATAAAAATCTACTCCTACCCATGTTCATGTAGAATAAACACTCAAAATTTCATTTGAACCTAAGAGTTAAATGAATAATATTGAAAAATCGTGTCAAATATCTAGTTAGTTTAAGTGGTGAAAATTGCTATTTCGTTTTAGGTAGATATGTACTTATAAGACAACTTTTCATGTAACAAAAAGTACTTGATAGGTTTGTTTGTTAAATAAAGATTAAAATATCTCGTCTCATTCAAATCAAGTGAGATGCTATGTCGTACTTTAATGATAAGAAGTCATGATAGATGTCTGCGCAGACCATGGACAGTCCTGGGGTACTTTTTGGTCCTTCAAAAATAGATCGCTTACATTTCGATGTAAGCGATCTATTTTTGAAGGACATACGAAGGAGTAAAAAAAATAAAATAGAAGCCTTGACGTGTCAAAGGCTCATCAACACACACGTCGGGTATTTAGTCCGCGTTGAGCGCTCAAGAATTACTTACCTATATAGTATTTATTATGTACCTATATGTCGTCCGATGGCCTGCATGGGAGTTTGTATCTATCGGTTACGACATAGTGAATAGCGAATAAACATGGAAGTAATAAGTAGGTAATATACAACCTTATTACTTCCATGCGAATAAAGCGTATATGAACGACGAGGCAGGATAGTTGAATTCTAATTTTGAAATAAACAAACGATTCGTCGGCGTAAACGATATAGTTACGGCGAGGTGCGTGCGCCAAGGGTTGCCGTTTCGGAAAAAAGAAAGTCCCCAGATCTTGATGAAAAAGTCCCTAGATTTTGAAATAAAATTACTTAAAAAATCCGCTAGAAATCGCTAAATATTTTAAAATATTCCATAGTAAAAAATATACGCAATATAAATATAAAATACGCAATATAGTAAAAAATATAAGCAAATTTGTATAATCAAGGCTTTATTCATAGTAATCAAATCTCTCGGTTTATACAAACAAACATTTCGTCTTCTTACACATTCATACAAAATAGGTTTGTTCTGCAAAAACGTAACATAGAAACTGTTTATTCCATTCTTTCCTTTCTCTAAACGGTGGATTGTTGCCGAATGAATGAAAGGGAAAGAAATAGCGACAATCGTTTGATAGAGCGAGAGGCATCAAACAGACCGAACCTGGAGATCGAACGTCATTCTAGTAGATTTCCCAAAAAAACAATAGCAATTCGTAGTGTAACTACGAACATGTAGTAACATGCTAGTAACTACCTACATTTAAATTTGTACCAAAATATTTCTGTAGGTATTTCAATATTGAAAAAGTCGCTTCTTCTTGTAATTTCACTATACTTTTTTCTTACTTATTTCTTTGTAGCTTTGCATACAAGAAGTCGCTAAACAATTTTAAGTCGCTAGAACGAAAAAAATAGTCGCTAACGACATCCAAAATCCGCTAGATCTAGCGACAAAGTCGCTAAAACGGCAACAGTCCAACTGACAGCGCAGCAAGCGTGAGTACCGAGCCCCACCGGCCCGACGACGACGCGACGTTCCGTTACACGCAATGATAGTGCCCTCTCGCGTGTTGCGCCTCAACTAGAAAACAATTATACTGATATACAAGATGTCCCAAAATTCAACCGTAAACGGGAACCAGGGAGTGGACAGGTTAACGACTACTCAAGGAAAAAAAATAAAAGAAAACCGAACCCTCTTTTTTCGTATAAGTTATATATGTAGATATATATTATTATAGACTAGCTGAGCCCGCAACTTCGTACGCGTGGTATTCGATATAGCGCGTAATTTATTGTTTATAAAGCCATTGGAATGAAACAAACACATTAATGTTACCGGTAGCTTGCTACAAACGGTTAAGTCGTTTCTGAGATTAGCCTGCACAAACGCACAGACAAATAGACAAAAATTATAAAAACGACTTTTTTTGACCTCGATAACATAAGTAGTAAGTATCTACAACGTTTATATTATTTTTTTAATATTTAATTAGTATGAAGGTAGTTCTACAAATGTTTTATACAGAACATAATTTTTAGTCTCATTTTAAATACTTATAAACATTTATAAATACACTTATTTGATATTTTTATTATTAAAAAAACACAAGTTTTTATTAAATATTTTAAATTATTTTATATATTCGTAAATAAGTTTCGAGATTGTATAGGTATCAAAATACTTTTAAAATAAATTATAACCAAAGTTTTTAAATGCAACCAACAGTATTGCGAAGGTTGCCAGTATTACGGAAAACGATTACTCTAAATTGAAGGTATCTTTTATGGGTTTTGAAAGTACCTACATGTTTCACAGAAACCCAACAACTTTGTTAGTTAGATATAAGGTTAGAAATAACAAGTGAAAAAAACTTAAGTGGTTGAAATTAAAACAGAGTGCACATAGATTTGAAAAAATATCTCTATTGATGTCAGTTTAGTTCCAGTTTTGAAAATGTAAGTTTTTTTGTAATAAATATGAAAAAACAAAAACATATATTTAAATATTGAATAATATGACGTGCGGACGTCAATCAATGTCACTGATATTTATTACATTAAATAATTAGTTCTTTTAAAGAATATCAATTTATATATTATCACAATTCTTGCAATGAAAAAGAAAAACTGGTAAGTAAGTATTTATTGCAAATTGTTTCTGTCCGCCATTTTGTTATCAATGGTTCCATGCGTCTTGCATTACCTACATTCCAACACTTCCTTATAATAATATCCAAAGCGTTAAAGGTACTTCGTACGCGTGGTATTCGGAATAGCGCGTAACATTTTTGTTTGTGAACCGACTGAAATAAAACAAACACTGAATGTCACGGGAAGCTTTGCTACAATGCATAAGTGAAAACTGCATTTAAATCGGTTAAGCCGTTCCCGAAATTAGCGTGCACAAAAACAAATTCCAAAAACCTCGGTAACATAAGTACAACGTGTATAAATTTTACAAGCCGTACAAACGGCTCGTTTACGAATTTATTATATGTATAGTTTTTTTTATATAGGCATCTAATTGGTTTCGTTTGGTAACTACTGCCATTAACAATATTAAGATTCCTAGTTCCTGGCTTATTTATTGAAAAATAAACCTTAAAATACAAAAAAGAAATTACCTATATTTAAATAGCAATTTATCACTTGCTAGATATGTGCAAAACTGGTATTTTAGCGTAAGTTTTTTTTTTCGTAGACTGGTGTTTTTCGCATCTTCTGGGTGAACTCGCTTCATCGTAGGCCTCATCTTTCCTTACACGGCTAGATGCTGGCAAAGAGCAAATCTCTTTAATAAAAAAAACGGGACAAGTACGAGTTGAACTCGCATGAAGAGGGTTCCGTACGATGTTACCTATCCGCACAATATTGAGTGATTTACCATGTTATTTTAATATCATGGACTTCTTATAGGTTTTCCTATAATCTATATACAGAAAAAACAAATTTCTGTATTTTTTTTAGTTTTAGGATCAGTAGTTTCGGAGATAGGGGGGGGGAATGGTCGGACACACGAGTCCTATAAGGGTTCCGTTTTTTTATTCGGACCTACGGAACCCTAAAAAAAGTTATGTTGTTTTTTACAACATTTCTTAATTAATCGAAAAACAAAACGAATGAGGCAGAATATCGTGTGCTTAATTTTTTTTATAAGGTCTGTTTGTATTACACAACATTTTATTTTATTTAGCACTAGCGACCCGTCCTCGGCTTTGCACGGATTCTATTTTTTCTGCAAATTAAATACACAAGTCTTCCTTCCTAGTTTTTCCCTGTTTCCATTAGTGAAAACCGTATCAAAACCCTTTGGGTGGTTTAGAATAAGTTGAGAGAAACAGACAGAGGCGGACAGCGACTTTATTTTGTAACTAGCTGAACTCGGCCACGCTTCGCTGCGGTCCATACGGCGGCGACGTGCGCATGGGGCGCGCGGTACTGGACTCTGCTTACATATAATACTATTTATCGTAGCGTGATGTTATATAGCCTATAGCCTTCCTCGATAAATGGACTATTCAAAACAAAAAGAATTTTTCAATTCGAAGCCGTAGTTCCTGAGATTAGTGCGTTCAAACAAGCAAACAAACTCTTCAGCTTTATAATATTTGTTTAGATATATGTAGACAGATACGTTCATAGATATGGACATGAAAAAAAGATCTAGGAATCCCTTGGCTTTCCATACCGGCAAACAATAGTGTTCTTTTTTTAAATTTGAATTAAATATCGGGCGATTTATTTTTACCTACCTACATACTAAAAGTGCACCAACTACAACATTCCACTAATTTTAACATTTACCTACTTTTTTCATAGCTTAAACCGATAGTAATGAATTACAATAAAATATTAATCATTGATAAGAACAGGCTCCTTTTGTTATTAAAATTATTAAGTAGGTATCTATGTTTTGGCTGACGGTCCACACGGTGACTACCGTCGGCCTATTCCCTACAAGCAACATCACTGGTGCTGCAACTGCCCTGCTTACTTTAGAAGGATTAAGGACAATGATTAGGAATGGGAAAGGGATGCTCTCCCCACAGTATAAATATGCATACAGTATGGAAACTAAGCCTAGTTGATAAAATAATTACCTACGCTCCATTGAAGCAATAGGGTTGTCACTTTTCTTTATATTGTTGTTTTATTAAAACATTAATTTGTGTTATGTAGTGATCAAATAATCGAATTGAAGTAACTAGTTTACAAAAAAAAGTTAAATAGGTCTCATGGCGTCGGTTAATCTTAGGAAAAGACGATAGTTTGAAGCCATTGGGAACGTCTGAAAAAGAAAAAAATATTTTCTTTGTTATTTTCATTAGAAAAGATATTAGTTTAAGAAACAAAAAGTTCAAGCTGGTGTCCACTTTTTACAACTCGGGAGGAACGTAAATACAGAATTTTTGTAAAAAAAATACTGTCCTGTTTTATTTACATTTTGGCAGTAGTATCAGTTTTAACACCCTCTAAAACCGTGAAAACGACACCCATGTCGAAATAGTTGATAATTTCTTGCACCCGCCATCTTGAATTTGCATTTTGACAGCACTATCGGTTCAACAATATGCTCGGCTCGTGGCATTTTTAAAAGGAACGCGGAAATAAATTAAATACGTGAGCACTTGACGCAGCGCTCACTACTGAACTGACAGCATGTTTGTGTGAGTGTGCCGTTTCGAACGTTTGTAGATAGTTTCCTTACTGTATACATATTTATTCTGTGCTATCCCTTACTCACTCACCGAAACACAACAGCACACATGCTGTTATTTCACAGTGGTCTTATGTAAGGGGGTGGTTACTGCCGCCAGACGGGCTGCCCAATATATGACTGCGAAACGTAGTGTAAAAAAAACTAACTCAAACACTAAAATAAATTTAGCAAACAAGAAAAAAGAAAGTTTGTTTAATTAAATTTAAATTTAAAATCCATCATTTTAATTTAAAATTTTCACCCATCGTGTGTGAATATGCGATGTATTCGTGTGGGGTGCATGTGTGGTGTACGGGCGCGCGCCTGTTTGTCTTAATGGTCTAAGAGCCGGTGAAGACCGACCTTCACCAATCTGATAACTCGATGAGACATATTTTTTATCAAGTATAATTTATAAACAAATATGTTCGTTATCAAAAGAGTGAAGGTGACGAAAGAAAATGGATTAAAATTAATTAAATAAAAAATAGCTATGAACACTTTTCGATAGGCAAGTCATTATAGGCATATTTGTTTATAAATTATACTTGATAAAAAATATGTCTCATCGAGTTATCAGATCGGTGAAGGTCGCTCTTCACGGTCTCCTCTACTATAAGTAATAATTTTTATTTCTAAGCCAATCTGTGATAAGTTTTTTAGAACATCTGGCTAACATATATTACGAACAGCAAATTACAGAAGAAATTCACAAAGCATTATAGTTATTATATATATTAATTTTTAGCTATTATAATTATTATAGAAATTCAGATGTCGTAATATGGATATGGTATTTTTTTATGTCAAGCTCGGCAGACAGGCTGACGGTCCACTTGATGGTAGGTGGCTACCTTCGCCTGTAACACAAGCAACGCCACAGCCGCTGCAAGTGCACTGCCGACTACAGTAGCATTAAGGATAAGGGTTTGGATAGGAAAATGGTCTCTAGTATCACTCACCGAAACACAACGGCACACGTGCCGTTATTTCACGATGGTCTTCTGTAAGGAGGTGGTTACTGCCGCCAGAAGGGCTGCCCAAAATGACTGCGAAACGCAGTATGAAAAGTGTGAAAAAACGAAAATGGTTTGTACATAATTTGCAATGTATATGCGACGGTAGCCATCTGCCATCAAGTGGACCTTCAGCCTGTCTGACGACCTTAACATAATACGTATAAATATAATGAATGTTTTTGACATTCATTGTCAAAACAGTAGGTAACAATGTAAGCAAAAATTTTACCTAATATTAGTAGTTGTTCATTTAACGTTACTAACTAGCTATTGTATGCGCCAAGGCTATTGGTACACGGGGCAATAAATCATTTAAACGCTAGGGTTGCGCATGTTCTGCACGCATTGTCGATACTTTGAGTACCTATTCATTGAGTATTGCTAAGAGAGATATTTTTTTAAATTTAATCTACTATCAGTTACTAGAATAATTGGAAAAGTTGCAAATGAAATTTGTTGCAGCTGGAATTGACTGTAAGCATGTTGTTATTTCTTCGTTCTTAGTATATAGCGATTGTAAATATTGTAAACATGATGTTTCATATTTTAAATTGTGTATAATTTAGGGCTGTGGATTTTGTTTAATAAATAAATAAATAGAATAAATAAGATTTTATTTATTCATAATAAAACAAAAGTTTTATTTACATAATCGATAGTAACACGGCGCATAACTAGTCCTCGCCATAAGGCCAGTAAGTGCGAGAGAGCATGCGATATTGGCAATGCTGCTCCAACGTTTTATGGCCCCGTGTGCCAACAGGCTTGGCGTTCATTATAGTATATAAAAAACCTGTTACGACTCTTCTGCTTTCAGGAACGAAGAAATGGAAGAGGCTAAGATTTTTACGTCAAATATAACAAGAAATCAAAACAATTGCGCAGAAATTGACGCTATTTCCAATGACACTTCGAAAATGATATTCAATGATATACGGCTACAGACTGGGAAATCGTATGTACCAACGAAGAAATCGCGCAATAAAGTAAAGACTGTGGGAGATATTAGAAAAGAATACGAAAAAGATGTATATAGCTATTTGCCTAAAGAATTAGAGAAGCAGGAAAAACTTTTATTCCGCAAAATAAGAAATGATTATTCACGCGATGGAGACGTAAATGTAATTGCTAAAAGAATGTTGAAAATAGATAAGCCTATATCACGGTCAGCATGGCAAATATTAACGGACCTTAACCCCGATGGTCATGTGTATGCCAAGCAATTTATTTCGTGGAATGGTAAACCTATATTAATAAACGGAAGCAGGGGCGGAAAGTCCAAATTTATATGTAATCATGATTTAAGCAATGATAGAGTAAGAACAAATAGTACAATTATAAAGTATAATTCTGTTAACGTCAAAAGAAGTTTATGTAGGAACCCGTTAACAAAAATGAAGTATCTCGATAAATCACATCAAAAATATTCCATTGGAAAAGCAAAAGTAATAACATTACCAAAATTGGGTCTAGAGGTTCAACCTACTATAGGGTTACCAACATCTCGTTGTGTTACAATTTCGGAAAAATGGGCTGAAATGTCAGTTTCAGTTTTGACAACCGAAAAAAACAATAAACCAGCCCAAGTGAACAAGGAAGGATGTGCAACATTTAGTTTGAAATACAATAGAGATTATAAAAAAATAGTTAGTCGAGCAAGTAGTAATGAAATAGGTGGTAAACAAAATTCCCACACTGAAGTTACAAGTAAATGCATGAACGATGTGCTCGATATAAAGTCCCTCATGATGGACATTATATGTTCAGTTGAAATAAGTCTTAAACAGGATGATATGTATACATTAGATCATGAACCAATAAAATTCAGAAAGAAACACCACGAAGAATTAAATAGTTTGGATGTGAGAATAGTTAATTCGAATGATCCTGTACAGAATCCATCGCAATGTCATAACAAATTTTGTACATTGGGATGTCTATGTTCTTCGATAGAATGTACTTACAAACTGAAGGAGCACTGTGGCCGATTAGACTGTATGATTGAATGTAAATGTGATTTTTCTAATTTTAAAGTCACAGATTTATATGAAAGTGATTGCTCGCAATTTGTGCTAGGTCGTCTTAACTTAGGAAATGATATGAATTTAAAGCCAATTAAAGAAGAGAAAAAATTTCAACAAACAGTCATTATGACAAATGAAATGTTAGTAGAAAAACTAAAGCAAAACGGAAAAACATCGAAATCATACGAGGGCTCTGAAAAACATTTAGTAGTAGTTGTTACCAAATTGAACTTAAAAAATGTGGAACCGTGGTGCATGGTACACAATTTATATAAATGTTTCTGCAAATGCAGGTTTACAACTGGTTTGTACACATATTTTGCATTAAATAATAAAAATCTATCTGAAGTAAATGATACTGAGGATGAAGCATCTAATGATGAATTAAAAGCTTTGAATGTTGGCTTTGAATTGGAAACTATTTGTGAAAAATTTACAAATGATTCCCCAACAAGTAAGACTAATAGAAATGAAATAATTCAGTCTAATATTATTTCGTTACAGCTTAATGATAAATTCTCAAATACTGAAACTTGTGGCCGCACTGTTAACTCAATTCAGACAACTAGCAGTGTTGACTTTTCTGAAAATATGATTGAACAAAACAACACTCATATGATAAAAAGTAAATTGCCCAGTGGATGTCATAAAATAAATTACTTTGGTAATTATCAAAACAAGGACAGTATTAATCAAGATAAACTTAATTTTAAAAGTTATGGCCTTAGAAATGATGAAAATGTAAATATTTCATCTTATGAAGTAGTTAACACTGAACCACAAGAAAAACTTCTAAAGCCAAATTCTAGTACTTTTTCAGAGGATAATTCTATTAGATCTTTTTTTAAAATGGTGCGTTCCCGTGACAAAGGAGATAAGGCCAAACTAATGTCCTGGCTACATTCGACTTATAAACAGTACAAAAACAGTACTATTAACGGCGAGACCAATATTTATTTGATTCAACCACAATGTGGATTAGTAACTTTATACCCCTGGGAGTTTATATTAAATAGATTTACACAAAAGAAAAATTATTTCCTGGTTTTAAATGAATACCCATTCCGTATATTCTTAACTACGGACCCAAAACATGATAGATTTGCAAAATGTATAGATATTGGTGCCGTTAGTATTGATGATCTGCATAAATATCCAAATACAGTGAACTATTTACGCACAAACTCGCCAGATTTAAATGATGATTTCTGCATATTATATGGTTTGACACAATGTTGGGAATTATTGGGTTTAGTAAGAAAGTTGAAAAATTCTGAATCATCTTCCGATAAACGTTTCGACAACATTGAGTTGCAGTCAGAAATTACAAACGATTTTGCAGAACAAGGAACCGTACGAAATGTGTCACTAAATAGGAGTAATGAAAATATAAATTCGAAAAGTGATTTATTGAAGAAAAGTAAATATGTACATGAAAAATCTTTCGATAAGCCTTCAAGAAAAAGGAAGAATACGCATATTGAACCAGAGGAGAAATTAAAAATCAGATGTTATGATGCACTTTTAGAAAACAAAAACGAATTTAAAAAAATTCAAAAATTCAATAACAATATTCAAAACAAAATTCAATCCGGCCTTGGCATTTCTACAATTTCTGCCAAGTCTAAAGAAGGTTGTAACATTGATTCATTGAAACTTGTTGGTCGCGAACAGTCTAAATGGTTCATATTGATAATAGAGGACGCTTTTAATGATATTCAATTTCACGTAAGAGATACTTACGTTAAATATGATAGAGTTATAAAATGTATTAACTTTTCGCGATTATATGGAAAAACTGTTAGATTGTCCGCTCAAAAAAACCACACTGGGACTAATGAAGTGAAGTTTGGTATATATGCCATTCCTTATATTCCTGAAAACTGTCTATTCATAGGGCCGTATGAGAAAAACGATTTGTTTGGAACTGAATCGCTAAAAGGACAGTGTCTGGCCATTGGAAATAAAACTAGAGGTATTTGGATAACTGTAGATAAGACTGAAAATATGCGAGTAATTCTAAATCCATTGTTATTTTTACCACCGGAATTAATAAACTGCAAAAACAGTGCAATACCAACAAATTCTGCAAATAATATTAGAATCAATGAAGTTTTAAATGCGAACAATATTTTAAAGGAAAAAGTTCAGCCCATAAAAATACGCAAGATCAATGAAACTTACTACATTGCTTCAGATGGCATGACTAAAGAAGTGTCTAAAAATATGACCGATTATCCATTGCTGCATTTACATTAACTTTCCCAATTAGCCAACGGTTTTGAGAATATTATTAGAACAAATGTATCAACAGCTGCAGCGAAAGAGGACATTCGAGGAAAGTCAGCCTAAAGCAGCAGAAATACCTCAAATACCTTTCACAATATTTTGTTCGAATTCGTAGCTTGTTCAAAATAGGTTTTATTCAAATAAATGCACCCGAAGGAAGTAGGTACCTACCTGCTGAACGTGGGGTACTCGGAAGTACGTGATATGTCTAAAGTAAGTCCATATCGTTCAGAATATTATGTAAATATCTCGTGTCACGATGTTTTTCTGTGCTAAACTCTGAAACTAGTTTTTATCTCGATTGATGACCTCAATTTTGTTTTTTCTTATAAATTAAATGTTTCTTATACAAAGGGTTGTAATTATTTGTAAGTTCCATAAGTTTTGAAAATATGGCGGTTTTAATTAGTTTATTGAGACAATTAATCAACAAATTTTGTTATCTAGGTCATTTACAAATATATAAGTTTACAGATTGTTTTAACGTTCAGACAGGATAATGATGAAACATCCCAGAAACAAATTTTTGCGTCAACCAAATAAAGTTAGGCTATCCATTGTGATCCTCAATCGAGTTTCCAAAGGGTGGGCCTTAAAATGAATATAGACAAGACGAAAGTTATGTCTAATGTCAATGTTGTGTCCACCCCAGTTGTTATCGAGTACATCTACTTGGGCAAACAGTTTGATTAGGTAGAGCCAACTTCGAGAAGGAAGTCAATCGTCGAATCCAACTCGGATGGGTAGCGTTCGGGAAGCTCCGAGATATCTCGTCCTAAATCCCTCAGTGTCTTAAAAGGAGCTATGGAGAGGGCTATGCTCGGAGTTATTCTGCGAGATCGAATCAGGAATGAGGAGAGCCGTAGACGAACTAAAGTTACCGACATAGCTACCGACATGCTTAGGATGTCCGCCCACAAATTGGACACACGAACTGATAAGGGCCGCGGGTCGATGGTGGATCCAGGCTGTTTCTGATCTATCCCTTTGGAAAATTAGAGGGCGTGGCCTAGCAGTGGAAGGACGGGTGAGATGATAATGATATCCATCCCATCTGGCAACGGAGAAACGCAGAGTATTCTAAAAACTTAAGTTATTAAACTCAATTATAAGTTATGAATAAGTCAAGTTAGCATTAACTAAAATATTTCCCAAGATCGAAGAGCTTATGGAAAGGAGACTCTGAGATCCAGCTTATGTGGGATCCGAAAGTAAAGATAAATCTGTTCAGCGGTTTGTGCGTGATTAACTAAAATAAGCTTATCTGTCTGAGGAGTCATAGCAATTAGCCATGACTCCTCCGTTCAAATGTGTGAACTCAACGATATTATTTTTTCAGTGTGGATGTAATTTTGCCTTTTGTAGCTTATGTTCCAGGAACGAAGTGATTCCTTCCTGGATTAAAAAGAAATAAAACAAAATAAGGAAATACTTCATTTATTAAAAACAGTACACATTTTAATATTAACTAGTTATATCTATTTACATTTATCGAACGATATTGCTTCATATTCTATATCAGCGATATTCCAATGCAGCTTTTAATTTACATTTTTCTAACACAATGCTACCCCCACTGTGTAAAATATACTTGACTTTCACTTATCAGGTACTATCAGTGATATTTATCAATTGGTTATGTACTATATAGCAAGGCTTATCGCAAGTGAGCTTTTTCGTCTTTCGTTCAAGGACGAAAAAGTTGACGCTAAGGTTCGGTTCACATAAAGCAACTGCGAAAGATTGAATTTAAAGCGATTAGAACTTTTGCTTTACTAATTTGATACAGTTCTAATTTACTAGTAACTCGCGTATCTCGGAAACGGCTGTAAAGATTTGGAAGAAATTTAGAATTCAGATAAGGTTTTGCTTTTAAGTATGCCTATAGTTGTATTTCTTCTAACAAGCTATTATTAAAAATTGTAAACTAACCTATATCTGCTATAAGTTGTTGAGGAGTTGGGTGTCCCGCAGACATCAAGTCCATGCCATGGAAATAACACCGAAGTAACAGTACACCAAATTTCAAATCAATCGAAGCTGTGGAAGTTAGTGAGATACCTTCGTAAACTAGGAAATGAGCTGATGATCTTCAAACGCCTAAATAGATCTTCATAAATTATAGCTAAGAAATAGGCTAAGAACGATAAAAAATCGGATCAAAATCGGTCCGTTTGGGAGCTACGATTGTACAGACACACACAAATAAAACTTATAACACGTCTCTTTTGCGTCGGGAGTTATAGTCTCCAGTACAAGGACCTTAAATTTTTTTGACACATACAAATGTAAAACTTTGTGAGTGCCTTTTTTGCGATGAGTCTGACAAACTTTTCTATGCGAAAAGTTTCGGCGCTGCTGCGTTTTCGAATGCTCGATTCCGGGAATTGTCGATATGACGTCACTATGACTTTGAATTTTGGATTTTTTTTAAATAAAATTAATTTAAAAATTGTGGTCAACTTGTCCGACAAAAATCATGTTGCGTATGGGGTGTCCAACACCCCAAAAATGTCGATATGACGTCACTATGACTCCTCGTACATACAAGTTTCATTTTTTGAAATTTGTTTAGTAAAGTTAATTTAAAAATTGTGGTCAACTTGTCCGACAAAAATCATGCTGCGTATGGAGTGTCCACCCCCCGAAAATGTCGGGTTAAGGTCCTTGTACTATTAAAAAACGCAATTTGTTAATGCGCCATCTCGAAAATAGGGTGGTACTTGTATTGTTGCTGACGGATGATAATCAACTGTTACATGAACATTTCGTGAGATGGCGTTATATGAATACGAATATGTTCTTGTATTTCCGAAAACACTAGGTTGATTTCGAGATATTTTTTATAGACAACTAGCTGCGACCAGCGGCGGCGTCGCCCGCCTTTGAATTTGACAAGATAAAATATCTTCTTCATAAAAAAAATACATATAACGCGCCAACTTCAAACGGTGTTGGAGTTTATATAGGTACGAGTACGTTGTCATATAAATCCATTTTAAATTTTAATTTAACGAAGTGTCATTTTAAAACAACACCTTGAACAAAAGGGAAAAATAAAATAACGTCTTCTAAACTTCTGAAATCGAACTTTTGAATGTTAAATCAACCAGAGAATACAAGATTTAAAGATATTTAATAAATGTAATCCCTATACTTACATTGAACATTTCCTTTTATATTTCACTATTTTTTAAAATTCGACTTTAAAATTGCTATAACCCCTATAAATATTATTTTGCAAAGCTCACGGTAGGGGTATCATAGTGAACTCATTGCTCTATAAGAAGATATTTTTTTCTATAAATTATCTGTACACGATACCGTTACAGTACCTATAAGTACATAAAAACATTTCTCTGGAATCTGTAAATATATATGCTCAATTGAACAGCAATTTGTGTATTTTGTCTAAGGGATATCAGGCAGGTATACAAGGGTTACTATACAATTAGCTAGGAACACCACAGATCGCTAATACCAATTATAAATTTACAATTAACTACATTTTAATTCTTATTCAAACTAAGCGTAATATTTTTTTTTATTGTTCCAAGGTCATATTTGAAATTATTTCACAATTACATTCATAATACATCGTCCGCTATTTAAATAGGCTATTTAGACTCATTAATAATAATTATTATTATCAAAATTATTAACAAAATATAATGACGTCAAAATTTAGTAAACAAACACATTGTTAACTTAGTTTTATGCATATTTTTAGCATGACATTGAATATGACTAGATGACATATTGGTTTTTTAAACAGTGTACATTTAAAAAAAATTCAATATATAATTTTTATACCTATACTAGCGACCCGCTCCCGGCTTCGCCCGGGGTGCAATTTTTATATATATGAACATTCCCCGTTTATCCCTCTTTCCATTAGTGAAAACCGAATTAAAATCGGTCTACCCGTTCACCCGTGATGCCGTGACCAAGGGAAATGGGGATTTATTTTTATATATAGAGATTGAATAAGTAGACAAATAGCCTATTAAAATACTATTAATTGATTCAATTTTATAGCAATTTATGATATAACATCTATAACGTAATTTTTCATAATATTCTAATAATCAATCGGTGTAAAATCAATTCTAACAGTAATAACTAATTTAATAATGACGAGTACCTAAGTATACGTTGAAATTCAGGCTCACATTTAACTAATTATTAAAATTTAATTAATTACAAAATTTACTTCTCAATATTTGTTACTTGTGTTTGCGTTTTGTTAATTTTGCTTTTTGTATAAAATATATATATATATATTCGCGCCGACAATACGTACCTAGCCTTCCTTGTTTAAAATAAGAATTTACTTTGATCAAAATAAAAGATGACGTCCGGCATTATTAAATTAGTCGCATTGTTGATTAAGCGCATTTCACACCGAAAGGCGACGCGACGCGCTCGTTATAAGGTAGCAATTTATAACTGTTATTGTTAATTATTATTGTTAACTTATTTATAACAATAATAATAATGTGTCTTTATTTCAGACTTTCGTCCATAATTATTGTACATAAAATAACAAGGCATTAAACTACATAATTATGTAACTACACAATGTAATATTTAAATAAAAATATATATCACTACTTTTTGCACTCTGGTGAACACTAAGATAGTACCTATTTTTGAAACGGACCAGCAAAGTCCTCATCAATGACCTTAAGTATGCCTTTTTTTTTTCATTAAAGATGGGTTTGCTCTTGACTGACCAGCATCTATCCATGTAGGAACGATGAGGCCGACGATGGAGCGAGCTCACCCAGAAGATGCCTATTCACTCTAACCTTGAAAAGATTTGGGTTGTATGAGCTCGGAAATACCGACGCCGGCAGGGAGTTCCAACGCTTAGCAGTGCGCTTTATAAAATATGTTGTAAAGTGCTTGGTCCGAAATAGATGGATTTCGACAAGGTGAGGATGGTTTTTGGAATTTCCGATTCTCTCCCAGAAGGAAAATATTCTATTTCGAATCACAGCGAAAAAGTCGGATACTCCCGCCTCAGCAAATATACCCAAAGCACTGCAGGTTCGGGGTAGTCCCATTAACGTGCAGTATATGCGTCATTGTGGTACTGCAAGACACTCTTATGAAGCGAGTCCACAACTGACAAGTATAAAAGCTCTGACAATAAGCGCGAAGCAGGACCACTTTAACGTCCCTACTGCATTTTGCAAATCTTCGAGCGAGCATGTTGCATCGAACGGACAGCGCCCGCCTCTCCCGCTCAATATCCATGTCATCCTTATGGTTACTACACAGAAAACCCACAGTCTAACCATACTTACGTCATACAGTCAGGCAACGGATGTACTTGCGTAGAGCAACATTCGGCGAACTCGCTTCATTTTGCAGGCTCGAACATTGAGCGTTGCCCGACTGTATGACGTAAGTATGGTTAGACTGTGATATACCTATTTGTGTAGTAAATCAGATCTATATTAAATTGCTACCTTAAAATGTACGCGCAACGGCGCGTCTCGGCGTGAGCTGACCGTTATTCGATTAACCAATTGCGTTACTCGGCGTGCGAAGGTCTTCTGATATTAGGTGGGTGTGTCGCGGGGGGAGTGGCGGAGGGGGTGCGGTGAGGGATGACAAATTCTGCGTGAGGATGCGCTGGCGCAGTGAACGGGTTTGTGCCGGCGAAAGGGCCGCTGATGGAGCCCTGTCGTTGCGGCGGCGCTCTTCTGTAACCGAAATACAGTCTTTTAACGTATGGCATTTACACTGTTACCTATCTCCTCCCTTTTTTATCGTATCAGTTTAGATAGCGTAATTGCGTCAATTTAGTGTGAATTATGTTTACAGGTGAGGGTAGCCACCTACCATCAACTGTTCCGTAAGTCTGTCTACCTCTTTTAAAAACCAACTATATCGTCAAGCGACGTCGAGCAATCACCAATAAGGGTAAACCTACCGCAAATGGGCCTTTAACACGCCACAATCAATCAAAGCTTTATTCATTGCTGATGGTCGTGCACCCTTTGAAGGCCGCATTGACCCTAATATTAACACCACTGCAGTGCAGAAGGCAATGGGAAACTGCTATCTTCCTCTAGATACCCGAAATGAAAACACATTTAATTAACTTAAGCCCAGGCAAATAATCGGATTCATGCCTGCGCCGTGTAACGGCCGAGTGTTGGCCATCGTGGAGTTGTAGTCCCCATTTGCTCTGTTTATTTTATTTATTGATTTTGTTGTTTCATTTTATTACTTGGTTTATTTATTTCCTCACTAATCTACATTTAAAATGTATGCAGATAAGTTAATTGTTTTGTTGTTGAGATCGGCAGACAGGCTGACGGTCCACTTGATGGTAGGTGTCTACCGTCGCCTATAACACAAGCAACGCCAAAGCTGCTGCAAGTGCGCTGCCGACTAATTGAGGTGATTAGAAACTTTACTATACCTTAAGATCAGGTAAATAAGAAACATAGATACAATATGTAGACTACAAAAATTGAGTGTGGAAAAAAATCGTGGGAGGTAAATCGTAACATAAATCAACATCATAAATTGCACGGTTACGCTGCGGACAAGTGTGGTTGCGCCTCACCGTCGCCGACAGTGGATCGACACACGGCTCTGTCGCAGTGCGGGCGCGGTACAGTAAAGTGTTTTCCTGCTTTCCAGGTTGAGAATCGAGATTATATAGGTGCATACTTGTTGGTGTGTATGAGGTCAGCGGCGGCGGAGTGCTGTCTGGGGGGGAGTGCTGGGGGAGTCGTCCCGCGGGGAGCTCCTCCCGCCCCTACTCGAGGAGGGATCTGAAACCGATCAATACAATGAGATAGGTGTCACTGATTGAGTTCGATCAAAGTTTGATTATTTGACTATTTTTTAAAAACAATATGAGATTGTCAAGTTAGTTTAAATGGTGTATCTAGATTAGGTAGTTATAAGATGAGTAATAATCTATTTTAAACAAGTAATTAAAGGTATTTCATAGATTTTTTGCTTCATTTATCTCCAGCGCCGAATCTTAAAGCGCACTAAAGTGGGTCTTATTCGCAAAATTTGTTTCTTGTAACATTATGGTATAGAAAAAAATACGACATGGTAACAATTTCTCTAGTAAACTACATTAACTGTTATTTTCTTACATTTCACATTTTGGCAAAATTAATTTTAACCTAGATTTTAATCACATTTGAAATGTCTTCTGATGACCATAAGGGTTACTCCTTGGCCCGAACTCCACCAAAATGGAGATGTGCGGAGATCTGCGAACCGGAGAGGAGAGAAGGTGCCGTACTGGTTAGAGCAGAGCAGAGATGCTTTCGACGTGCGCTGGATATTAAACGCACAGTTTAGCGAGCGGAATGTGGACGTGGGGGCAAAGCGCTGTCGCTCACATCTTTCGTCTCGTCTCCTCCCCACGCCGTCGCCAGCTTGCGAGAAACAGCTCACGACGCTCCGCTCAACCCATCACTGAAGCTAAGCGGAGACGAAATAAGTAAATAACGAAATCTTATTAATTGTTTCTAACCATCTATTGACAACTTTGCTAGAGTCCGGCCCTTAAAAGTAAATTTCCGTATATTTTTAGTGTATTGAATAAGTACTAACGGTGGGTGGGTCATGAGGACGCGGTGGTGCTGCCTGCGAGTGCGCACGCGCTAGCCTCTGCTGCAGGGGGGCGGGAGGCGGAGGCCGACGAGGGGGCACGCTGTCGCGTCGGCGGGGGGCAGCATCCGTCTCCTCACGCTTCTTCTCGGGACTGTCCTGGACATCCACCGCGGCCGCGTCGCTCCGAGCGAACGACGCGCGGACCTCTCTCGGAGACGTTCTCTCAGGCTGTGGTGTAAATAAAATATACATTATTAATTGCGTATTACGACTCAATTCCAGTCTCTTGCAATAGTCAAATGTTTTCCATTTACCACCATTAGAGAAAGCATATTCTATGAGGAAGTCCAGGTAAGATATGGTAAATTGCTCTTTGTATTATGTTAGGGCCTGAATATCTCAAACCTTTTTATAGAAGTGCGGTTTAGATACGAAACATTTATTAATATTCGTAATCTTTATTCGATGCCAAGTCATTATTATGTCTTCTTGTGTTATATATGTGACAATCACCCGTCTTAACAAATAAACAACAATTCTTTTCTATGTATTATTGTATTTATTATATTATGTACTTGGCTTTTGCCCACGACTTCGGCCACGCCCTTCTTTCTCCAGAGTAGATAAAATAAAAAATCACCTGACAAATATATATAAAAATATAAGCAATAATGTATAGTGAAACAATCAATTATGTGACTGTTAATCTAAATATTTATTATTCACATTATCTTTTACTTTTCTTTAATTTTTTTTAATGTTAAGGTCGACAGACAGGTTGACGGTCCACTTGATGGTAGGTGGCAACCGTCGCAACGCCACAGCCGCCGCAAGCACGCTGCCGACCACAGTAGGATTGGATAAGGGATTACGAGGGGATAAGGAAATGGGCTCTGGCATCCCTTACTCACTCACCGAAACACAACAGCACGTATATGCTATTATTTCACGGTTGTATTCTGTAAGGTGGTGATTACTGCCGATAGGCGGGCTACCCAAATGACTGCGAAACGCAGTGTGCCCTGCCACTACTTTTCAATTTAATTTAATTTTATGACATTTTGTTTAACCGTTGCTAGGTAATGCTTTTTTCGGCGCATGACTTTTGACGACGGTGGCGCCGCCATAAATTTATTCATTTTTAAAGTGAAAACTTCTTTAGGCACTATGAAAAAATGCACTGAACTCGCAGCCCCACACGCAGGTAGCAGCGATGCGTGACGCCGGATTCTGCTAGTTAAGTATATAATTAAAATCTACAAGGACATAATATTTCAACTCAGGACACAGTCTAATAGTACATTAAATTCTCTTTAAAATAAATGTGAAATCCTGAAATGTACCTGCGCGGGCGAGGGCTTGCTCGGCGACAGCGGTGCAGCGTGAGCGGGCGGGGGCGCCTTGACGTCACTAATGGGGGGCGCCGTGACGTCACTGTTGGGGGGCGGGGCGACGGCGGGTGGAGCGTACGAGCCGTCCGGATTGACGTCACAGGGCCTCGCGCGCGTCGCTTGTTCCAAAATCTCCTTGCGTTGCTCTTGACCAGCCGCGAAATACGAGAATACGCACAACACCGCATAGCAAATTTGGTCCGCCTGTAAACAGCGTCGCCTTTTTCATTAAAATGTGTATTACTCATTTGTTATTAAGGCTCCGGTCTCGCTTTGCGACTCTACCTTAGCAAACAGAACTAAGCGCACTTTCACGTGTCTTTTTTGTTATGAATTGCAATTATTAAACATTGAACTACAACTTTTTAAACCTCTTTAAATAAGAAAACTAAAGCGTTTATCAAAAAAGTAACCCGTTTAGATTATTGCTAACCATATGAGAATAAATATAAACTGAATATATTTCGTATTTTTGTTATGATTTTTACGTAGCATGTGCTTGAATGAGACCTTCAACGCGTTCAACCTAAATAGAGGCATTTTTAACTCCCAATAGAGCTATTAAAACGTGCATCAAAATAAAATTAAAAAAGTGTTTTTGAAATTTCAAATCCATCACTTTCAATAAATGTAAAACATATTTCATTTATTCTTTTGTTAGTAACTGTAAAAAAACATTTATTTTCTGTAAATTATGCAAGAACACTAATTTTTAGGAGACTCGAGCCTAAAATTATATATGCAGTAAATTATATTATTTTATTTGAGGTAAAGTTTTCTCTCAATGTTTATTTGAGATTTTTGAGCCTACTTTGAGCATAAATTTTTTAGGAGCATAGGGGTGGCTTGCGATAAACTTTTTCGTTTTATGAGCTTTTCTTGTAAAACAGGGCATCGTCTCTCAAAGTGTGAGTTGTGACCCCTCGAGGGGTCGTGTGCAGTATTACAGAGGGCCACTTAATAAGACATGTACCTAAACTATTTTTTATACGGCATAGCGCGTAACTTTTTTGTTTGTAAACCGATTGGAATGAAACAAAGCTAAAGATTACGGGAAGCTTGCTATAATACACTAGTGAAAACCGCATTCAAATCGGTTAAGCCGTTTCAGAGATTAGCGTGCACAAACGCACAGACAAACAGACAAATAGACAAAAATTCTAAAAACTATTTTTTGACCTCAGTAATATAAGTACAATTATGTTAAGACCTCGGTAACATACTCGTTTACAATTTTATTATAAGCAAATATTTATAAATTTTCAAATATGAAATTTTCAATTTGAAGAAATAGTTCAGAAATAACATTTTCCCAGTTAACAAAAAAAAAAGAATAATATGTAGTTATTTCATTGTTGAATTTTGTTTTGCAATTAAAAGTCTTGAAAACACACAAGTAAATTGACCCATATAAAACTTTGATAAACATCAGGTCATTGGGAATTGTATTAAATTAGGGTAATTGCGAAAATTTTTGGTCATTTCGTGGGTTACGTTATTAAACAGTTTGGGTATATGATAATATTGTAAAAAGGTTACAATATTATCATACTGTATTATCATGACTTATTATAAGACTTATCTTTAAGGGAAGCAGTAAAAAATAAGCAGCATATAAAAAATGCACATGCGTCATGCGGACTTACAGCTAGATTCTTTTTTTTAAGAGGGGGGAAATCTTCAAAAAGATATCCTATGAACAAATGCAGCATGCAATGGTCTTGCTTCCAGTCCTGAGGGGACTTTGGAACCGTCACCGGTCATCAGGTCTAGATTCTCCAGTAGGATATAATTTAACTAATCACAAATAGTGTTCAGATCAAAAAGGCACTAAAATAGTATTTTATAATGTACCTACCAATTTAAGAATTGTTTAAATTATAAAAAGTAAGCAAATAAATAAAACACGTTTTGGTCTATCTTTTTGAAAAAAAAAAAAAAAAAAAAAAAACTATACATAATTATATTTATAGAAGAACTATAGAAGCACGAACATTTTTTTATATTGTTGAATTTTCACGTAAAGGTGCTTCCATAATACTTTGTTGTAATACATTATTTAACATTGGTGTATATAACATTGCCACATACAAAAGAGTGTACATATTAAAATAACAGTGTAATAAATATAACATTTGTTTCGGTCGCATGATGTTCGGAGCTACGCAACCGAACAGCGTCGCGCTACCATTTTTATGCCTTTCTTGCATTTTATAATTTGCGGCCATTTAAATGCACGCTTCAACACCAGTGGGCGATCGACTACCATAGCCACCACACTACGCTAACCGATTAACCACCAGTGTTAGGCGCGTACTCACATACCATATACCATATCATACCATACCAAAAGACCATACAATTATAAGTGTAATAAACCATAAATGTGTTAAGATAAGTGTAATAAAACTAGTGTTAGTGGATTAAGTAAATATAGTGTGAACAATTAAAAGATCTTTATGCTGGTTTTGGTAAACCAGCACCACCATAGCGTGCGAACCGTTTCACATGATGAGTGATGAAGTATCTGACGCGCAAACGATGGGAGTTGTTTTTTGTTTAATTTGTTAATTAACATATATTGTCCACATTTATAAATGTGGCATACAATAGCATGTTCTAGATAACTATATTTTGTATATAGGCGACAAATGACACTGGCAAAATCATCGGAGAAAATCTGATGGAGCCATAACCAAAATAAGAAGATCTTTTTTGAATAATGCCTTCCTTCGATAACTCAAAAACCTTGAACAGGCTATGAGCCCAGAAGACGAGAAGTAGGTAATAAACGTTTTGCAAATTGAAGATACTTTGTTCGAGTAGTAAGTGCGTATTTCAACTAATTCAAAATGGAAAATATACGTATTATAATGTAGTTGTATTAAATGGATGAGTGGCAAGAATGCTTGCCTAACGTCTCAGGGGCCCCGGGTTCGATTCCCGGCGGGGTCAAGTTTGGAAATTTTAATGTAATTCTCAAAATTGACTCTGGTCTGGATTTGAAAAGTAGTGGTAGGGCACACTGCGTTTCGCAGTCATTTGGGCAGCCCGCCTGGCGGCAGTGACCACCCCCTTACAGAAGACCACCGTGAAATAACAGCATATACGTGCTGTTGTGTTTCGGTGAGTGAGTAAGGGATGCCAGAGCCCATTTCCTTATCCCCTCCTAATCCCTTATCCTTAATCCTACTGTAGTCGGCAGCGCACTTGCAGCACCTGTAGCGTTGCTTGTGTTATAGGCGACGGTAGCCACCTGCCATCAAGTGGACCGTCAGCCTGTCTGTCGACATAACATAAAAAAAAATGGAAGGAATTGGCCGGCGTGGTGTTTTAAATATCCATTATCCTAAAAATTAAAAGCGGTGGCGTAGCTACACTTTCAGCGCCCTGGAGCAAAATTTTTCAAGCGTCCACTCTCATTTTTTGAACGATCGATTGTAACATTGTAACTATGCAGACTTGTAACTAAACATTGCATGCATATAGCTAATAAAAGTATTATTATTATCAAAAAAAATATATGCTGAAAGATTACAGATTCATTATCATTATTTATTAAAACTGAAAAAAATTCATACACAAAACTCTAGATGATTCATTTCGAGGTTTGTGTATAATTCCTCACGTGCCCATATGAGAGAGAGGCGTTTGAAAAATTTTGCTCCAGGGCGCTAAAAGTAAAGCTCATAATACGAAATTGATTTTAGTTCCATTTTCCGCTACCTTTTCTGGAGTACATTTAATTACCGGTTACTTGTTTCATTTATAGATATCTGTTCGAAACTAAAATGTTCCGAAAAAGTGAATAATGAATATTTATAATTGGGTGGGCATTTTCGATTGGCTATTGACAAAAATTTAAGAAAAAAAAAGAAAAAAATCTGGATCAGGAAAGTAGTGGCAGGGCACACTGCGTTTCGCAGACATTTGGGCAGTTCGTCTGGCAGCAGTAACCACTCCCTTACAGAAGACCATCGTGAAATAACAGCACATGTGCTGTTGTGTTTCGGCGAGTGAAGTAAGGGATGCCGGAGCCCATTTCCCTATCCCTTATCCTTAATCCTACTGTAGTCGGCACCGCACTTGCAGCAGCTTTGGCGTTGCTTGTGTTATAGGCGACGGTAGCCACCAAGTGGTCCGTCAGCCTGTCTGCCGATCTAAACATTAAAAAAACCTATTGATGGCCCTGGGCATTTTAGAATACTGGGGTTTAATAAAATATGCAAAATGAATTTTCTCCATCCCCATTACTGCTCCACTTATCATTTCCAAAACAATACTTATCGGTAATATTATAGAATGATCATCCGACAGGACCTAGGGGGCCACATCGATGGTGAGGCTCTGGCCCATAGTGCCCAGTGGAAAAGAGGGGCCTCCTAATCCCTTATCTTTAATCCTAACATGGTTCTTGCAACATCTGTGGCGTTTTTATAAGCGAGGATGGCCACATGACATGACCTGCAACCAAGCTTTTAAGATAAAAGGATTATTTTTAGGAACACTTACTAAATTCTACTGTTAAGTTAGTAGGTTAGTGATACGATAACTTAGTTATAAATTGATTTTAGTCAATAAATTCACACTGTACACACAGCCCGCGGAATTGAACCGTAAGGTTAATGCGATAAAGCTCATAATAGACCAATACGTCCACCATGCGGTACTCGGAGGTTAAATGCCAACGGTCTTAGCGAGAGAAGCCTTAAAGCGAGATACAGAAGAATGCGAAAGGAAAACGATAAATAGTTACATACATCGACTATTATTTGAGCTACGAAACGAAAGGTGCAAATTCATTTCCACTACTCTCATTATGGAACTGAGAAAGACGAATCGAGATGATACGGTGGAGGTCAAGCACAACTTTCTCTGCCTACAAACATAAGACATTAAATATATAAAGAAATCAAACAAACAAACGTAACATTCAATCAGACGAACGTTGCAATACTTGCCATTAGAGATTTGTACATTCGCTGTATGATTTGTCTTGTCTTTGGATCTGAAAGAAAACGCAAAAGTTTTAAATAATATTTCCAAAAATAAAAATATTAATAACTGTCTCTGGTAAATAAACGCGTCATTTATTATACTACAATATAATTAGGTGAAGAGGCGGCGGATTTGAGTAGAACCACTTAGAAGAACATAAATAAATTCAAGTAACTAGTTAATTTTTTCGACGACAGATGTCTCTGCGCCTTCAGGTTATAACGCGTTATCGTCTCAACGCGGACTACACTTTTCATACAAGATTTCGAGGTTTGTTTTTATAAGCACAGAGAAACCCTCTGGTGTTGCTTGAAGTAAAATAAAACTTTAATATCAAAACATAATTAATTGATTCTTGCTATTCGTATCGTTACAGTAAATACAATAGTAAATACATGAGATAGCTGTCGCACATTTTTCTCTTTTTTTATGCTAAGATCGGTAGACAGGCTGACGGTTCACTAGATGGTAGGTGGGTACCGTCGCTGCTGCAAGTGCGCTGTCGACTACAGTAGGATTAAGGATAATAAGTGATTAGGCCCTCCTACCTAATTAGGCCTGATAGAGATATGGACTCTGGAATCCCTTACTCACTCACCGAAACACAACAGCACACGTACTGTTATTTAACGGTGGTCTGTAAGGAGGTGGTTAGTGGTTACTGCCGCCAGACGGATGGCCAAATGACTGCGAAACGCAGTGTGCCCTGCCACTACTTTCCAGATCCAGACCAGAGCCAAATTTGAAAAGTTCGTTTTTCAAAGGTGACCCTGCCGGGAATCGAACCCGGGAACCCTAGAACAGAGCGTTAAGGCAAGCACCCTAACCACTCACCCAACGGGCTCGTCAACGTAACGTAACGCTTTTTAGTTAACGCTGGCATTAAAATTTTACTCCTCATAAAATTTCCATACCGCGGGCCTTACATGAAAATCGATTCTTAACCACTTGTATGCCGGAAGCCGAATTACTCTTGTCTGCCGGCGCTTAAATTTATCATTTCAAGTGCCATTTGCCATGATATATACAGGTTGTTCAAATTTCAACCGTTTTTACCGATTTAACTACTGACTGATAATTGTTCTCCCAGAAGGAGTCATAAGGGTTCTACCATGATTTATTAATAACTTAATATTAATATTAAGTTATTAATAAATTTAGTTTATAAATCCTTTATTGCCAAACAATTTAACAACGTTTATAAATACAAAAGTTTTTTATCTTAAGACTATCCAATTCAGATCCAATTAGTGGATCCATACAATGGGTCGTTCCGGCATACAAAGGGTTAAGGAGGTAAACTCCAAAACTTTTTTTATTTAATTGAATTAAGGAACAAATTGACGCAAACACTTACTGTATTCTTCTAAAACGAAGATGTCTCCATTTCTTGTGAAGCATTTCCGAATGTATTCTAGCCGCACAAAGAACTGGGAAATAAAATTGATCGAGTTAATATATTTATTGGCATTGATCCACAGTGTTATTAAAAGGATTCTTATTTTAAGCGGTTGAAGGGTCCTTTTTTAAAAATTACATAAATTAATACACTTACAAATTATGTTAATTTGTGAAATTTTGAATGATTTATTGATGAAAAAATCGAAGAGAGTCGTTTTGGTATTAACTAGTAACTACCAGCATGCGTGAACACAAAATTAATAATTTTCCGATCTCAGCACAGAATGTCGTTTCAGAGTTAGCTAACTGACTTCTACGCTACAGAAGGCTACATCGCTAACATTTATAACGTATAACTAACAAGAAGAAATGTTCATTTAAATTGTAATTCATGTCAAGAATGACCTATCACCTGGTATATAACCCAATAAGATGGAACTCACTTAATTCTGTTATTTCACTGTGGTCCTGGGCCATACGAGCTGCCACAGTTTATCACGATTCTGTCTCTTATTTATCACGTATAAACAACGCAGAAATAATTATACTTGTTTTTGAGCAAGAAAAACACAAACTTCAGGTCATCCTTCGATCAAATGTAGGTAAATGCATGTATACAATATCGTTCACACCTCAAATATTACCCCATATAGTAATTGTTTAACTATTTAGTTAATAAAATAAACAATAACAATAAAATTTAGTTAAGGGTATTTTTTTTAATTTTTATTAAAGACGGGTTTGCTCTTGGCCAGCATATATCCGTGTAGGAAAGATGAGGCCGACGATGAAGCGAGCTCACTCAGAAGACCCAGAAGATTTGGGTTGTATGAGCTTGGAAATACAGACGCCGGCAGGGAGTTCCAATCCTTAGCAGTGCGCATTATAAAAGATGTTTTAAAGCGCTTAGTCCGAATTAAAGGGATTTCGACAAGGTGAGGATGCATGCATCTACCAATAAGTACATTTTGATCATAGTTGGTCATACAAAAATTGTTTCAGCCATACGAAGACGCTACTCTAAAATATCCCAATTGAATATTTCTACCAAAACAATGAATGGCTGATAAAACAGATTTTCTGAGTGTGCATCGTCATAACTTGTGTTAGGTTGTGTACATGCATGTATTTATATACCTATAGTATGTGCGTGCTGAAGCGCCAGTGAGTCACGTAACTATATTAAAACACTGTACCTATCAGGGTTAGCAGTTCGCGTGAATGCCTGCCTGGTGTTGCTTGTGTTTGTCAGCGAAGATAGCCACCACATACCATCATCTGCCCACTCTAGATATGCTGATTTATGTTGATGTGCTGCTCAGTGGCAGGCAGCGTTGTATTAACTGGCAGTAAAGTGACACTCGTGAAATGCAAGAAGTAAATGCGAATCATGCAAACAAGACATGCACATGCAGGATGCAATAAGGGGGAAGGGGGTGCGTGCCCGGAGCCGCACCAGAACTTGTGAGATGGCGAATGCTCTACGACTGACCTCGTCGAGGGTCGGTGCGGTGAACAGAGTGTAACAGAGAGGGCATCTAAGTGCATGCACGGTCGCGCGCACTCGGCTCAACTAAAACAACGCTAACAAACGGCTAAAAACAATCGGTAAGCCTCAAAACTACAGGTAAGTGTCGATCGTCGAAAGAGCCAGCCATTACTAGTGCGTCAAACACTTTGTACCTCGAAATCCTTGAGCGCAGCGGCGCGGGTTCGGCGAGTCCGGTTAAGGTAGAAACAGATAAAAAAGATGACATTAGTTTGCGGGCCGAGCGCGTGTCAAGGACCATCTCAAAAGTTCCTAGCGGAGCCGGATCGGGCCGGGCCGGGCCCGTTCGCGGCCCGGCCCGGACCGCCCAGGCCCGACAGGGACACGGCAGCAGACAGATAGCGCATGCACAACTCGGATCCATTACGGAAATATAATATCGACAACGGTCAACCTTAAAGTGTAAAATCTAGCTATTACATCGAATCATTAATGAATAAAAATAGGTAAGAAGGCAAAGTGATATATATATATATTTATTCGACATAAGCTATATTCGATTTACGATATAATTGAAAATATAAAAAAAATATATACTTGAAGCCGTTCGTACTCTTACACAAAAGATAATAATATAGAATAATAAAAAAATAAATGTATATATACTCAATACATTACGTAATAAGATGTTATTGAAATATAGAGGAAGAGATTCAATAGGAAAGTTTGAGTGGTCCTTGCATTCAATGTTGACTGGTTTTACAGAAAATAATTTAACATTTGAGGGCATCGACTGAGCGATCATCTTTGTATCCTGTTGAGCCGCAACAGGCAGCTTCAACGAGTAGTGTTGGAGAATGCCCCAGGGCCTGAAGCCTTCGGGCCGGAGGCTTAGGTTTTAGGTCCTGGAGTTTGGAGCCTGGCGTCCAATCCTGGCGTATTAGAACGTTTCGATGCCAAGCGTAAACACTGACAAATACCTTACCTGACCTCAGACACAATAAGGCGAATACCAAAACTAATTCAAATATCTTGGTTTTGCTGTGACGAGAATTTTTGAAACGTTTTGGTATGTTATGCATACATACAGATAAGCTGACAAAGAGTTATACAAACATGAAGCCGTGATACATACCTTTCGGTAGTGGAACAGTAGACCCACGCCATCCATGCACACCTTAAACATTCAAATGTGTCACAAAATCATCATGTAATGATTGAGTCTTAAAATCTACATAATAAAAATAATATTAGGGTCTACAGATCAATTCGGCACCACTCTATAACCACAGATGTCGTAACTCCTAATGAAGAAAACCCCGTAAAAGCTGAGAAGAAAAGCTAAGCAAATATCTTGACTTTGGCCAAGTGGTGACCGCCACATAGAATACTGATCGATCATCATTGCTTTAAGTTGTCTATATCGTTTCGGCAAATGATCTTTATGTGAAGAGCCTCGACCAACATCTCAAGATGTTCTCACTAGATGCCTAAATCAAGGGGCTTTGTCCAGTATTAGGGTTTTAGGGCTTTGTCTCCGTGAACTGCTTTTTGATACCTTTGTATCAAAAAAAATTTATTTTATATAATAAATTGAGCGAACAATAATCACACAGTCATTTTTAATCGTATGATCCCACTAAATTTATTTTGTTGTTAGAATACAACTATTAGACCTTTTAGCAATTAGTTTTGAAGCCAAAATTTACTGCATTTGATGTGAAATCTTGATTTCACATAAAATGCAGTAAAATGCAGGTTTCCTCGCGACTTTTACTAAGTCTTTATTTATAATCAACATATAAAACGAAGAATATCTGAACTTCAGGGCACTTTGATCTTATAGCGTCAGTACCAACCATTATACAGAGTATTACAGAGTGCTGTTGTGTTTCGATGTTTGGAGTAATGGATGCCACAATCCATTCCGTCACCACAACGCCATTGCGAAGTTCACTGCAGAAGTTTCCATAGGCGACGTTTCATCTGACCACATTCTCCCACAAGCAATGTCACAGAATTAAGCCCAAAGTTACCTGTATAAGTCCCCCTTCGCCGGTGGCGCAGTCCTGAATGGGGAACTCTCCTCCTAGTTCGGCGGACTCCTGCCGTCTTCCACTCTTCTGCATCGCCTCCTTGATGCAGTAGTACAGCGACTTGCACTGCCATCACAATTTTGGAATTAACAACAATTTATATGTAGAACAAAAACCCAACCAAAATATTCAATTCTGACGTGTTAATACGAGTACACAAAATAATTCATTAAATTTAGTTGATCATACGTAAGATTGAACTATCAAGTCTCTTTTTTTTATGTTATGTCGACAGACAGGCTGACGGTCCACTTGATGGTAGGTGGCTACCGTCGCCTATAACACAAGCAACGCTACAGGTGCTGCAAGTGCGACTACAGTAGGATTGGATAACGGATTAGGAGGGGATAAGGAAATGGGCTTTGGCATCACTTACTCACTCACCGAAACACAACAGCATGTATATGCTGTTATTTCACGGTGGTCTTCTGTAAGGGGGTGGTCACTGCCGCCAGGCGGGCTGCCCAAATGACTGCGAAACGCAGTGTGCCCTACCACTACTTTTCAAATCCAGACCAGTCATTTTTTGAAAATTACATTAAAATTTCCAAAGTTGACCCCGCCGGGAATCGAACCCGGGGCCCCTGAGACGTTAGGCAAGCATCCTTGCCACTCATCCAACGGGCCGTCAAAAGTCTATCAAGATTGCCTCAAAAACTGAGAATACTAATTTCAGAAAATTTCGTTAACGCTTTTACAATTTTAAATAAATAATTGTAAGGTCGACTGTACAGTCTTTGAAAAAGTAATTGTAATAAAAAATTATATTTCACTTCGTCACTTACAATAAAACATTAATTTCTTTAAAATAATTAAGTAAATCAAAATGTATCATAATGAGGATAAATGTGTTAATATTTTATAGAAAAATTTTAAATTCTAAAACGTTTTCACAACATCAGAGAATTCAAAATTACGGTCAAAAATATACGTTCGATTTTGTAGGTAATTGTCAATTTATTGGGTTTTTGTAGTACTTGGCTAAAGTGAAGTAATCAAAGGGGCTGTTTATAAATTTTTCAACATAAATATTAGCTTCGCAAAGAAATATTCTTAAATGTCCCCAACCATATTTTAAGGCAAATGATGGCAAGGCAAGTCTAACTTTGTTATCTCTACCAAGTTTTGCAAGTTCACTGTTACAGTTCACTCAACAGTAAATGTGCGTACGTGTATCATAGTCGGCAGTTGACACTCAGGAATTTTAGCCCAATTTCAAAATGCCCTCCTAATCCCTTATTTATTCATCTGTTAAGGTCAGCAGCGCACTTGCACACTGCTTGTGCTTATGTCAGCACGTTGCTTGTGTTACTAGGCGACGGTAGCCACCTACCACCAATTGGAACGTCCTCTACACAAAAAGAAACCTATCATTTGCATCGTTGCGTTTGCTTCTTCCATTCTGTGTCACAAGTGTTTAGGTTGTGGGGTAAGACAGCGAAGTTTTAAGGTCTTCCGTTCACATTTGTTAGCCTTGGATAAAAGATTTATAAACGATTGCTGTAAATTTATAATTAAAAAATATTTAAGCGAACACACCTTCTTAGTATGAAACCTGTGAAGTGTTGACCGTCCTCCGGATTTCTTCCAAAGGCACAAAATTCTTACTTTCGGACTGTATGTCATGTTTAGCAACCGTTCGTACCACCATCTGTCAACTATTGCACCTGTAATTTAAAAAATAAATTTTCTTATAACAACCAATACAATGTACTACTCATGTTCGAACATCAAATATGACAAATGTTTGTTCATAGATATTTGTTTTATACTGAAAATATTATTTTAAATATAAAATTTTTATCTGGGTTAGCAGGAAGGCCAAATTATTATATATGGCTGCCGTCCAAATGATTATTGATCTAGGTAATCAAAAGCAACGCCATGGTGGAATGCGAAAACTCTATCGATCTGACTGGAGTAAAGGAGATGGGACAAGGACAACAGAGACCATATTCGAAGATGATATAATTATGTTCAAATTCGAATTTGAAGACTAATTAAGCAAAGCCTCTCGGCGCACAATGGCTGTTGGTTACCTTGTGGCGATCGAAGCAGCAATCCGTCATCCCGCACCTCCATGAAGCACAATTCGCGTGTGCCTGAGCTCAGTTCGCGTATTACGGTGAACATCGCCCTACGCAGCAAGCGCGATCCCAGCGGTTTCAGGTCAATGTCGTTCCCGTGCTGAAATTTCGGAATCATACATTATCTTTGTGCTGCTCAAATATTAGAACATAAATTCTAACAGATACAAATCTTACCAGCGAATGCACCACATCGAGAAGATGATTCACCTCTTGGCTGTATATCAGTCCAATATGACTCTTCGCCAATAATCTTCGCACTTTGTTCCGAATTATATCAGCTTCCACTCCGAACATCACCATTGCCGCAGTTAAATTGTACAGAGCTGTTGACAGAAGCCTGTCTTCTTCTTGTTCGAGGCGTTTCCGTTCGGTATCGCTGAGACACTTGTACCTCTCCATCATTTCGTTGGCTCCTTGATCCATGCCGATCATGTCTCGTTCCTGACTCACGGCGTCCAAAAACGCATCCTCCCAAAACTGCATTTGGTCCCATAGGTTCGACCTTTCTTTCCCTTTAAATTTGAATAACACATCCGCTATTAATGATGTAATAGCGTTACATAAACTATAAACTATATTAAACTAGTATATTTATAAATTAGTGATAGTCTTTCATCGCAGCAGAAGCATTGTGGTTTCCCCACGATGTTTCCCTACACAATTAAAGCATTAATCATCATTTGTAATTCACATATGAAACTATACAGTTTAAGAAAATTTAATAACAGATCAAAATTTGAGACCCTCGGGAGCATTTTTGATATAAGCTTCTAGAAGATATGTAGTGTCGATGGGTGGAAGAAATTATAAAAAAAATCCCAGTGTAAAAACCCTTATCATGTAAACACCCTCACCTTGTTAACAATTCTAATTATAGCAAAAAAAGTTGTATAAACTTTTTTATGTAAAACTTACTTCTCTACATTTGTCTAAAACTTTTTTTCGAACTCTTAACATTTTTGTTCTACCAAAAAACGCCAATTTTTTTTTTCACTCCGTCTACAGGGTAAAATTAAAAATTTCTTTCACCCATATTTCATATCTTCTAGACTAGAAACTCATATCAAAAATGCCCCTGAGGGACTAAAATTTTGATTTATTGGTAAATTTTCTTGGACTATATATGGATGGACTATATATAGTCTGTCGTTGCAACTATTGATGCTGAGCGTTCATAGTTGCAACCACAATAGACTGGTATAGACTTGCTTGCGCGTACTATAAACAGTTTTAATTCATTTATATAGAATGTTCTAAAAAATATAGCGGTCAATATAAGAGAGATTTAAGAAACGATGAGTTACCGATGAGTCCTTGGTAAAGGTAAGTGCGGACCGAATCCGGCGACGTTACAGGCGAAGTGACGGGCGCCCCGGATGGCGGACGATATCCGCCCAAGGAGGACTTGGAAGACCAAACGCTGCCCGTGCGAGGTTTTCCGCTCGCCCCTGGTACTTCCCCGACGCGACCGATCTATGCACATACCATAACTATTTTAAATTTCATATATACGGTCCACCCTTTTTCGTAGCCGGGATAGACGTGAACCAACATTATCGGTCTTTAGCGTCATGATAATTAAAACCGAAATGAATAATTTGGTGTTGAAAGTGAAAATGAGGATTCGGATAGTAGATTTGTAACTAAAAAGTCATTCATAATAAAAAACACTGTGAAGGCCGAATTTTAATTATTTGAAAGATATCCCAAGGAAGTTCTAAATATTTCACATGGACATGAAAAGTCGGTTAGAAAGTTATAATGTAGATGGTCTAGCTAGATGAATATCTGCTAAGCGTTTACTTTAAATTACATGATACTCTACTTATTTGAACTACTGCTTTAATAAAAAGATGTATAGTCCAAGATCGTGGAGACACAAATCAACGTCATTTTAGGAAAGTTAGAATTAATAGGCTAATATGCAGTTAAGAAGACACGCGTTAAAGCTTATTCTCAGACCTTTTCTGTGAGCCTTAAAGGTGGCTCTATACTTTCTTAAATGCATATTAGATTGTTAAATTTCAAAATTATAGCTTTCCTAAAATGACGTAGGTCTAGGATTTCTCGGACCTCACTCTGGTACCATGCATACAAGTCCCTAAAGACAACTCTGAGGTGACTTACATTGAGGAATAGGACCTCAGTGTCGGAGAGGTTTGACTTAAACGAGGCGCGGTGGTCGAGGAAGTTGGCACGGTTCGTGGTTATGGAGCCGCTCTCGTCGGCCGAACATTCAGACGAGAGCGCCGCCTGTATCCACAATATACAACCTATCTGTAGCACCTAAAACATTTGTAGGGTTTGGGCACAAAGTGCCTAATCTTGGATGGTAATTTTTAATACCTTTATAGGTCACAAAACTCCACAGATGTCAGCAACCGTCTTTCAAATGAATGGGTGTAATGGAATAAACATATAGATATTTTCTATGAGAATTTCATCTGTTTGATCCGATGATGTAAAGTATCAATGGTCATTAGTCAGCTATAATACTGCATAAGGTTAAGAAAATACAGATTTCATATAAGATGTCACATCTACGTATTGAGAGGAGAGCCTGGCTTTGAATTGGAAATATGACAATTTCAATTTATAGCGTAGATTATTAAGGGGAAAATCTAGTACTTACTCTTTATCTAGTACTTAGGGACCAAATGCAATAGTAAAGTGTTAAAAAAAATAATTTGAATCAACTGGGTTAGTAATAAGGTCATTAATACACGGCTTGGGTGAAAGCCTCAAACTATTGCAACGATCTCAATTATATACGTAGTATACACCAAATGAAGTACATGCTGGGTTATCTACAAACGTCCATGTAGATATATCATTACAGTAGATATTAATTTAATAGACGTGCAAGAAATATTATATTAGTATCCAATTCAACCGAAATCATCAAAAAATTTATTTTCACTCCAAAAGTAATATTTTTACTACAGATTTACTTATTTTTACTTATTACAACATACTTGAAGAGACATGTGTAAAAATAGCAATTATAGAAAATTTATAAAAATATTAAACCTTTTTGCGATTTTTTTAAATATTGGAAGCGAATATAAATCGTATTGGATATGCTATTGGATTTTTCTTTATACAATATAACAATTTTACGTAGACAATTATTTTATTACTCGTATGTAGGTAAAGAACTCACGTCCGAATCGAACGACGAAAGTTTGCTGAATAAGAAATTCCTTTTCTGGTTCAACAGATCTTTGAACATTTCCGTGGTGCTCTGAGCTTCGTTACTATCCATCTCTGGATAGTTCACTATAGGTATATCTGAAACATCATACAAGACTATTTTTTTATCACTTAGGTAACTAGGGAGTAAAAACAAGCCCCTATGAATGTTATTAAAATATAATAAATTTATAATTATGTAATTCTGTGGTGGGACATTTTGTTCAAACAACAAATACAGACGACACGTGCCGTGTCAATAAGTACCGCCTTCTATATCTGTCCCTTGATCCAGCCACCTAGCGAGAGCCTCTTGGGGTGTTGGTCGAGGCTCTTCGCTATCAGACCGTTCGTCGAAACGACTATAGCGACGATGATTGTCGAATCGTCATCCCACATGGCGCTTACATCGTGAGCCAAATCTATGTATGTACTTACTAAAAGCTAGTCTTTTTCCGATTTCACGTGGTTTTCGTAATGGGGGACCACGATATCAACAAGTACCGTCCGGCGCTGGGATCGGTCGATAACCACGGTACCTATCAGGTTTATTGGCAACAATAGTTTTGTCCGTGATTATGGAGCGGTCCTAGTAGAGCATATCATGACCGTTTTCTAGAACGGGGCATGTAGGTATTTATAATATGGCACCACAGACTCAACAAGGTGTGTCTGGCTACTTGGTTATGTCTGTACGAATACTCGCCGTTAGCTAGATGAGAACAACCGGAAATAATAATAACAATAATTATTATTTGAATAGCGCCCCACAGATATTGAGGCGCATCGGTGTATATTGTATATAAATTTGTATATATTATTTAAAATCTATCACCCGGATTGTCTATCTATCTTATTTGTCTTTCAGCCAACAATAAAAAAAAAAGAAAATAGAAAAGGTAAGTCAGTAACTACCGATTATTTTCTCAATCTGCAATCATAGCCTAACATCTACCATCAAGTGTCAGTCTGTCTACAATACACAACTACAGGAGTGGTTATTAATTAAAATGTTATATTCATCCAAATATGTGTTGGTTACCTGAATGGGAGGACTTGCGCGAGCTGGCAGCGGAGGAGGGATCTGATGGAGCGGAGGAGGGGGCGCGAGGGGCGAGAGCTCCCCCTCCCGTTCCCCCAGCAGCCCCCTCTCGGCTCCAGTAGTGCGTGTGCGCCATTTCGGCCAGTTGGAACACGGAGGCCATGCCGCCCAGTCCGAAGTTGGAATAAGTATGCTCCAGTCCGTGCACCACAGCCTGCAGCACCTTCACCGTGCCCTTCCACACCGGCTTGCTCACGAACTGAGACATTCCAAGGAATAAATGGATATGTTACGGTCACCAGACAAGACAATCAAGGAAATATTCTTTTAAGTAATTAATTGTTAAGTGTATTTCTATTGGCTCAATAAAAAACCTACAACATAGGATTTATACATTTATAATATATGTATATTTTGTTCAGGTTAAAATTTATATATGTATTTTCTTCTATGTATTCTATTCTATTATTTGTTACGCTTTCACGCCTTAAGTAACTGAATCGATCATTATGAAATTTTGCATATGCGTTGTCAGGATACAAAAAAGGACATAGGCCAAAGAAAGACTTTAATCCACAAAAAAGAACTATTCTCGAGGGATCATGCAAAAAATAAAATAAAAAATACAACGTCTGACATATATTTATGTGCAATAAAGATTGAATAATTGTTTTAAACCTAAGAAAAAGAGGCTAGTTTACATATAATAGCATAAATGTTGTGGCCAGTTATTGATTGAAACACGCAATATCCTCCACTGGTAAATGCGCCACTGCACAATTATAGATTTTAAGGACTCGATTCTCAATAGTTCCCACTTTCTTACTAATATAAATGTGTAAGTAAGTTTGTTTGTATGTTATGCTTTCACACCTAAACTAGTCATCCAATCATCATGCAATTTTACATACACTTTGTCAGGCGTAGAAGATAAGGCATAGGGTACCTTTCATCCAGAAAAAAAGTACTGTTTCTGAGGGACGCGTACGAAGGCGCGGGCAAAAGCTGGTAGGTTATGTGACATTAAATCATAATTGAGAAGAATAACATCGGGACTAGATGATAAGTTGCTGCTGTAAGTGCGCTGCCGCCTACAGTAGGATTAAAAGGATAAGGAATTAGGAGGGAATAGGGAAATGGGTTCTGGCATCCCTTACTCACTCACCGAAACACAACAGCACGCGTGCTGTTATTTCATGGTGGTCTTCTGTAAAGGGGTGGTTACTGCCTCCAGACGGGCTGCCCAAATGAATGCGAAACGCAGTATGCCCTGCCACTACTTTCCAGCTCCAGACCAGAGACAATTTTGAAAATTTCATTTTTCAAAGTTGACGCTGCCGGGAATCGAACCCGGGAACAGAGCGTTTAGGCAAGCACCCTAACCACTCATCCAACGCTTATATTGCTTCAAACGCTTGTATTGCTGAAAGGACTATTTTGAATTATGGAAAATGGTATTTTTAAGAGGGTTATCGACCACTGAAGAACTTTACCCCGTCTTTAATATAGTTTAGTTAGTTACTCCTTGATAGCTAACTCCATCAAGTATCACGGATCATTGGGACCAGAAAATGCCTATGTTGTACCAGGCCCCTATTTAGGGTAAGTTGCACCCTGGGCAAACCCTTTTGTAACGCCACACACACACAAAATGACTGAGACATAGATATTTGTGATTACTGAATAGTATTTTCGAGTTACACCAAATATCATGTGGGCTGATACCATATACTGTTGTAAAAATGACTTATTAGACAGTTGCTTGTAACCATCTCTTGCGTAGCCTATTAAAGCAATTCTGTTCTCTTTATTATCCAAATGCGATAAGTATTTTCTAATTTTGGAATTTTGAAATTACCATGGAGATGAGAAAATATAATTATTTGATTTTAATTAAAATACCGTTCTAGTATTTTTAAAGTGTTGAATCTATAGGTAATTCGTAATAATGAACATTTATGAAGTTAAAGGCCTACGGGTAAACCGGGTAAACCTAACAATGTGATTTATTTTTACTTCTCCACTTACCACATCTTCGACCCTATCGATGGGCGGCGTCTTCTTGTTGAAATTCCTGTTGAGTTTACTGAGCACCATGTTTCTGTACGACTCGTCTTCCATCAGCTTCTTGAGGCGGTTCAGCTTAAGCCAACCGACCCCCTCGCCATCCAGCACATGTTCAATAAGCTGTAGAAACACGTTCCTAATTAATATTGATAAAACGTAACCGAAATTACTCTGTGTTTATAACTGAGACTTAAAGAGCAACTTAAGCAACTTAAAGACTACTTAAAGATTGTTGCCTCTGAATTAACGCTATTTATTAGTATTATTATATGTCGGGGTTTCCTCTGGGATACAGGCATCATAATGCTCAGGAATGGCCGAAAATACGAAATAAGATTCGATGATTGTAGTATAATATCGTAAAATAAAAAATAAAATAAAATAAAATATTTTTTATTTATTTTTATTTTATTTTATTTTATTTTAAGATCGTATATTCCGATAATAATCGAAGTTACAATGTTGCAAACAAATAGACCAACGAAAATGGATTTAACTGGAATTTAACTGTGTTTGTCGCGGAACTAACTCGACACGTATCCTCTTCGAATGCTCGTCAATGTTCCTCTCCCTATTATCCATGAAAAGGCTACCATTCGCGAGCCTCATACATATCACGCACTCAAGCTAAGCTTGCCGTTTCCAAGGAAAGTTGTTAGATGGCATTGTATGCTAACGGAAACTGATTCTTAAACCCTCCGCTTGTGGCGCCTCTTCAGAAATCTCCGTCATATACAGTACATTGTTTAAAAGGAGATTTTTTTAAAGGGTCCATTTTACACCCCTTTTCAAAAGAAAATTTCTCAAGTTATCCGATCGCGGCTTTGTATCTTTCCTCGTTTATCGCTCAGAAGTTACACTACAGTATGGTTACACTACTGAAATTGTGAACTTAGGACAAAAAGATTAACCATTAAGATAAGTTAAAAGTTTAAATAAAATTAAATATTTTAACCTCCACCTTACTCAAATAGCCAAAGAACTATTTTTTAATTACAAATAGGCACTCTATATCTTTGTAGTTTTGGGTTTTCAAGCAGGTTGTTAGTTTTATTTTACACTGATAGGTGGTTATCGTCGCCTAAGGACACAAGCAATACTATGTGCTGGTGCGCTGCCAACCCTGATTGAATTTGTTCCTAAATAAGAAATTTTATTTTTAAAAGTGAATAGTTGAAAGGTGGTACTGACGTCATTGAGGAAGGCCTGGTTCTCGGTGTTGGCGGACGTGCGTTCGTGGGGGGCGACGGGCGGTGCGGGGGCGGAATGTCGAATGAGGGGCGTCCGCTGCACCTGTCCTCGGGCCCCAGGCGAAAACGGCCCGAACGACGCCGGCAAAGGCCCCGGACCCCCTCCGCCGTGACCGCTCGTCGTCTTAGTCTGCTGTTTACCTGCAACATGCGTACACAAAGCGACGTCAACTCTTCCACTATTTTTATTATTGTTCGCCCGCTGTACCACTCCTTAGGGTTGCGGGATGAGGCGGGAGGAAGGGAAGAAAGAGCATGAGTTCGCATTCACATTGTTGGACAGATCTTACAATATCGATTTAGAATATTTTTTCCATTGTCTGCTTCCCTTTTTTTGAAATATTCGGCCAAAAATCACAGTTTTGGTGTGATCTCTGGATATTTTAACTCTTGTGCGTCTGACAAAGGCACCCCCACTTCGCCACGCAAATACCTAAGGCATGGTTCTGGTTTAACTACAGCGGTGGTTACTGTCATCGATAGACACAAACAACATTAGAGAGCGAGCAAGTGTACTTTCTAACCTTAAATATTTGTAAATGGGAAAAGAACAGCTGAGGTTTGGACTTAAACATCCCTAAGGGCCCCCGTGATGTTATTTCACGGTGGTCTTTTGTATCCAGTATCTGCTATTCATACTTGGTCTCGGAATTTTCAGATGTGCGTCACGACAAATTTCCAGACATCGGCTGGTTTGAATCACCTGAAGGTAGATTTATGAAGACTACTGTGGTTAATTAGCTTAAGCAAAATTACAGAGTTTGGAAGTGCGTTGCCAACTAACTAAATGATAAACAATTACTGTATGTGCCACTGGCTTTGATCATTAGACAATTTAAATCGCTGGAAATAGTCAAAAAATCATTCAAGACACATTTTCTGTCAATTATTTGTTTAATTTTTATATGTAGGTTTATCTTTTAATATATTATATTTATTAATCTATCTTATTCATATTTATGTACTAGTATTTAGCTATTAGAATGTAAGTTTATGATGACCTTACCATAACTGTAGAATGTAGGTTTTCTCGGCCGGTATCCATATGAGTTATGGGTTTCCGGGATGATGGCCCAGGTCTGTTGGTTAATTCTTCCAGAATTCCAACAGAAGAATTTCCAACAGACCTGGGCCATCATCCCGGAAACCCACAACTCTTACCATAACTTTTACCACCCACATTGTTTTATTTTTCATATAATTTTCCTTACCCTAAGATTGTCTGGAAGAAATCGCTATAAAGCGATAAGGCTTTTTGTACCTACTATTGATTGTTGTTTCTTTCTTTTTTTTATTCTTTTTTATGTTTACAGTACAAATAAAAAGTTTTAATAGTAATAATAAGGACGGGATAAGGGAATTGGCTCTTGTACTTCTTACTCAGTCACAGAAAGACAATAGCTCACATATTGTTGTTTCTCGGTAAACTTCTGTTATGGTACTGTCTAGTTTATAACTGTCATATTGTATTAGTGACGACAAGGATAGGATCTGAAATTAATGTCCAACCTTTGGTACCGAAGAAATCACTAAACATGCTGGACGTAGAAGCAGCAAGCCCGTTCAGATCAGAACTGATATTGGAGAAAAAGTCTCTGTGGGTGGCAGCTAGCATGTTGGCCGTCTGCAACGCGGTGGAATCGCGCCTTCCACCAGATCCCGTAGCAGTGGCGGTACCTCCCGACCCTGGAGAATCTTGACTCTCGCCCTTATAAAGAAATAGAAAGTTTCTATCTGTAGCACTTAAATGTGTATGAAATTTAAATATGAACTTGTATGAAGCTTTAAAGCTTGCAAGTCCTTTTTTCAACTTAGCGAAGCAGCTACATAAAGTTAAATTACAATAAATAATAAATCCCAAGTAATAAATCAATGCAAAGTTTGACTATCCTTTCCGTTATCTTTAAAATGTTTTCCTACCTTTAACAATCCTTTCTTAGCAGCTACTTCCTTGGCACTCTTGGTGAGGTCACCCAGTGTAGATTTGCCGACGTACGTCAGGTCTTCGAATGTGTTCTTGCTGACGGCTGTTGCAGTTTTACTGGCTTCTAAGGCCGTCTTTGACGCTTCCTGCATACTCTTGGAGGCCTCTTCTGCGGCCTTCTTCGCATGAAGAGTTATCTAAAGGATCATAAGCACAAACTAAATTATAAATTGTGATTTTAAAGTTCCATTGGACTTTTGGAATGTCATACTATACAAAACACCTAAAAATAAGGTTTATGAATGCGATACGTAGAACAGTGTTTCATATTAGTGAATATTGAACATTAAGTCGAAAGTGTGACTCATTAAAACGTGCTGATACCGATAACGTAACGGTATTTAAAAAGACAATATTTTGTGATCTTTTGTCGGTGCTGCCTGTGGTTTTTGCATGTGTACTGTGCTGTGATGTCATATACGAGTACGTATTGTTGTAAATATGTGACACCAAAAGATTTTTTTTAATAGCTTGATGTGAACTTAAATAACATAAGCTTTTTTCACTTTTTTCAAGGATATTTTTTGTGCACCGAGCCGCAAAGAAAGCATGTCGGTTATAAAAAATGTGATAACTTTTAAAATATTTGAGCAATTAAAGTTTATTCCATTACAAATATAAGAAAGAAGTAAAAACTTTTTATTTCTTTTTGGTGATTGTATTAAAAACCATAAATAAAAAATAAAGACGATTTTTAAAATTTGAATAATAAATCCGAAACCATTTCACTTCAATTAAAATCATGCTATTAAAGAGCGTGTCAGAATTCTGACAATTCTTGAAGACGGGAGCAGTCAGAATTATACAGCGAGAACTATGAACCATTCAAAGAGTGCTCCAGCGATTTAAAGAGATAGAATCCAATATTCGCAGACCAAAAACAGGCCCAACAAGATGCACGACAGTGCGGTAGGATTGATATATGGTGTTAAGAAATCGATTACAAACGGCTGTTGAAGTCAAAATTCACCTTCTACGTGCTTGGAGGGTGTAAACCAACCACGTGTACAGTGAGAAGGCTGAAGCCGCAAATTTGAAGTCGTTTAGACCCGCAAAAGGTCGAAAACTCGAAAGCGGCATCAAAATTAAAGGCTGAGTTACACTAGAGAACACACGAATTGGACTCTGGATGACTCGGATGGTCAAGAGTAATGTTCTCGGAGGAGTAGAGGTTCATGCTATACACGCACGATGGGAGGCAAAGAGTCTACAATAGACCAGGAGAGCGCTATAACCGAGCTTGCATTGAAGAGAAAGTGTCATACGGTGACGTAGAATTTCTTTCGAAAGCCGCAGATGTGTGAAAGAAAATGGTACATTAACTGCAAAAAGATAGGTGAAAGATATCTTAAATGTTGGCCCATTTTTAGTAATAATGGGCGAGAACTCCACCTTTATGCAAGATACAGCTGGGATAGTGTTTGACTATCTTGATCAAGGCGCTATCAACTCATGAAATGGCCAGCACGCAGCCCAGACTTGAACCCCATCGAACATGCCTGAAACGAACTGGGACGACGGGTACGTCAGCGAAATTTAACTTCCAATCACGCTTCGTGATTTGAAAGAAGCACTGTTAGAGGAATGGGAGAATATCTCATCCTCCTCTCATCTCATCATCAGCTCAGAAATCTGCTGAAAAGCATCCCAAACCGTACAACATAAATATATGAACATAAAGTATAAGCAATATGAAGTATAAGTGATATTTAAGTATATGAAATATGCATTTTATCATGTTGCATAAATAATATTTTGCAGAGAATAATCAGAATAAAAAATACTGTCTATGATTAATATTATTTTTTCATTACCGTTTACTCTAAAATCCTTAACATAATTAAACAATAAATTATTAGTCAGGGTTAATTAAGTAGAAAAGGTCATTGTTCAAAACCAGGCCCATTTTTTTACTTACTCTTTGGAGATTTTGGTAATAAAAGTCTTTCGTAATTTCAGTAATTTCCTGTGAATATATTAGATTTTTTAAATGGGGAAAACATTCAAAAATTGACACATTGAGAGCGAAGCACATACGTTCAAGCCAGTGCGCAGTTCAGATTTTTTTAATACTTTTAAACTTAAATATCTATGAAACCATTACTAAATGACGAGATATTTTCCCAGTAAAATCTATAATTTCTTCTTACCTAATGATAGAAGTTCCGTCTGTTAAAACGAAAACACCAAAACACAAAAATTCATCTCCTTTTATGAACACAAAAAAAATTAATATTGAAACTATTTTTTTCTTAAAACTCAATATAAATATGCTCCATAATATATAGTATGTTAGCGACCAGCCCCATAATATATGTATATTAGCTTCATAATATAGCTCCATAATATATGTATATTAGCCCCATAATATAGCTCCATAATATAATATTAGCGTACTGATGCAATTTTTTTATGCATTAAATCTACAAAAACCTTTCTCGTTTATCGCACTTTTTAGTGAAAACCCAATATCCGTTGGGTGCTTTGGAAGAAGTTCGTGGAGGTGGACGAGTCTTTAACCAATAGGTTAAAGATTAACCATATAGATCTTAACCAATAGGTTAGTCCTGGGCACTTTAGAATAATGACTATGAATATGAATGAATGAATAGGTATAATTATTACGTAATCCAGTATAGTAATTCACTATAGGTTATTATAGCATTCACTAATAGGTTAGTTGTTTAAGATCTATATTGATTAAAGAGGTGGCCTTCAAGCTTTAAGAAGCGCAATCACTTCACTTCTTCATAGTCCATGTCTTTGAGATTCAATGGACATCAGCGACATTCTGTCAATTTTTTATTCTTCTCAATGTGAAGAAGGAGCGTTCCTCAGTGCAGTTAAGACCCCATCGATGACAGGGCCCTGGGCACTTGCCCAGAGTGCCCAGTGGAAAGGAGGGGCCTGGGTGGACAGTGACTTTGTTTTATAATAATAGATATAAACATAGATAGATGATGTAGATGCAAGAAGATACTGAAAAGTGATGTCAAGTATGCAGCAACAATTTGTTTTAAGTATTTAAATATACTTAATAATAGGTTATATTATTATGTATCACACTACACTAATTTATAACAATTCAACTGTGTTTTGCCACAGATCCATATTTTCATCCATTTCAATATATTATGTAATATATACAGGCATGATAGTTTGAGGCAATAATTGGTTTGTCAATGATTAATACTCGAAATGCGAGATTAATAGGAATTTTGAGGGATATAATTGCTGAAAACGTGCACAGGTGACTGAAACATACGTGTCTTTACGCCACAGAAAATAAGCGCTTGCAGCTATTGCAAAATGTAAAAAACTTTAGCTAAGTATATTATTATTGTATTTATTAAGCTACTTAGCAAGCTAAAATCTAAAAGAGTAGCTGGTTTATGTGTCAAAGCTTAAAATGTTCAAATGCCTTTGAAACTTTGTCATCGTCTCAGTACTTTGTACCTGTCCGAAAGGCGCGAATAGATTTTTTTCGTCCTCATCGGTCACTTTTCCTTTCTTTTAATTTAAATAAACGAAATTTATTAATATAATAAAAAAATCGGTTTTAAGAAAAAAATAAAGAATTAAAAAACAATTTGCAGAATAATTGAGCTACAAATTTTATTCGTAGAATCTCTGTGAGAAAGGAGATTTGTTCAAAATTCAATTTTTATTTAAAAAATATGGAAGTAACAAATGCAGTATGCTGACCTTGTCCATGTGTGCCAGCAATCCTTCCTGGCTGGTTTGTCGAGTTGTCTCCCGCACCAACTCCTTGGCTTGTGCAGCGAACTGTTCTAACAGCGAGGTCTGGGAGGCCTGCCTTGACACGCCCGTTCCCTGTATAGGCACATCATCTCTTTAGGATATATAAATTCTTTTATAATAATGACAGGCATCACCATCCCTTACAGAAGTTTTTTGATAAATGAATAAGGGATGCTAGGGCCTTATCGAGTCGGCAGCGTACTTGCATTAATTCTTTGTGTTGTGTGTTTCTACCATCAAGTGGATCGTCAGTCCGCCTGCCAACTTTTATAACACAAAAATAAAGTTAAAAGAATCGACCAAATCGAATTCGGTGATGCATGAAATAATGAAATTATAATGGAAATGTCATCGGAGGATTCTATAGTTATAGCTCATAATTATGACAGACGCTTACCTATATATGAATACTTATATGATCCCCAAAATAAACACTTTTAAGGCTTGTGTTATAGATAACCACACAATGGACTGAGGCGAAACCTTACATTACACACCGAGTATATTTAAGTTAATTAACAAAGTTGGCTTTATCGGGAATCGAAACTGGATCCCCTAACCTAAACCAGAGCGCCAGGGCAAGCACCTTGACCACTCGATCAATGGACTCGGCAATTAATGCCAATAATAAATATTAAATAATGTCAATCAGTAGGGAAGTTAGAGCAGCGTGTTTATGAGCTGTTCTACCTTGACATGTGATGCGTGCTGTGAGGCGTGTGAGGCGTGAGAGTGAGCGAGTGAATGATGCGAGGGAGTGAGGGCCCGCTCCGAGTCACTCGCGCTGGAGTCAGCGGCGGGAGGTACTCGTGCGCCACTCATCACCGTCTTCGCGGTGGTCGTTGAGTTGGAGTCGGACTCGCGGCCGAAACTGCCACTGTCCGTGTCCTGTGCCGACACGATTCATTCACTACAATTTTAGTTTGGGAGATTCTCTTAAACTATGCCTTACTATTACTGTTTAATAGTATCTGAAAAATGTAATTATTTAATTAAACGTTTAGATCATAGCTAAAGGTTTCTTATACTGAACGCGATCTTCATTCTTTGACACAAAGAACCGGGTGCGTAAGTATTTTCCAGTTTTTACATTTTACTCGTAATTGAAAAATGTAAATGTAACTTTTAGATTTAATTAATAACGGGATGGAGTAATGAATGGTTTTCGAAAATGGTGCAAAAAAAGCATCACAAACCACGGAAAATTGTCAAAATTGGAATCTGAGAAAAGCCATTAATTAAGAGTAGAGAAAAATCGTAGCTAGAAGTTATAACCGGGGAATAACCGGGGACTGTCTGCATATGATCATATTCGTGAACAATTTATAGGCAATGTGTTTGTCCTATGATCTAAACTTTACATAAGAGAAATAAGTTACTATTGTGATCGGAATAAAAAGAGTAGGTATTGCGCTGCCTTTACGGCACCAGGAGCCAGATCTAGCCCCCTGGGACGTACCCGAATCTTCGTCAGTGAAAGATATATTATTTGCGCAACCGTATATTAATTACTATTTTACATTATAAATCTTTACATTAAATGTACTTCAAAATCAACTATCACATTTTTTCCTTCAAAATCTTCAAACGTTCTCTCCATCTCTCTACTTTTTTCGAAAATCTGTCTTTTTAAGAATTCATTACTTTGAAAAAAGTAAATAATCTGCAATAAGGTTTTATACCACACTAGCGGCCCGCCCACGGCTTCGCCCGTGGTGCAATTTTTATATACTAAAACTTTCCCCGTTTATCCCTCTTTCCATTGGTGAAAACCGAATTAAAATCGGTCTACCCGTTCACGCGTGATGCCGTGGGCCGTGACCAAGGGAAATGGGGATTCATTTTTATATATAAGATTGCAGTATTCAAAACTGTTGATAAGTGACATGAGTAGAGTATAACTTACACTTTTCTTGACTGGCAGTTGTCTATTATCAGCTGACTCTCCCGATTGACGCCTGGGGATGTCTTCGTTTCCCTCGTCGTCGGAGAGTTCGCTGCCATCCGAACTGGAGGGAGAAGGGGAGGAGGAAACTCGAGTTTCCTCCTTCCTGGGTTCCACTTCCTCTTCCTCACCGTACATCAGGGATGAAGGAGGGGTGTATACCTGAACGAATTGATATTTCGGTATAGTTGGATATCTTGAATGTCAAAAGCAGCTAGGAGAAGAATAGAAGAAGCTCAGTGTTTTTTTTTAAATGTAAGGTCGACAGACAGGCTGACGGTGCACTTAACAAAAACAACATCATAGGTTCTACAAGTGCACTGCCGACCATAGTAGGATTAAGGATAAGGGATTAGGAAGGGATTCGGAAATGGGCTCTGGCATCCCTAACTCACGCAGCGAAACGCAAAAGCAAACATGCTGTTATTTCACGGTGGTCTTCTGTAAGGGGGTGGTTACTGCCACCAGACGTGCTGGCCAAATACTGCAAATACTGCTTTGCCACTACTTGACATTAAAAAATCTCTGAATTGTCGGGAGGAGATACGATATTTCTGTTTTAAGATTTAAGAAAAAATGATCACTTGCTTTAATGGTAAAAGATAACATTTTAACTTCTGAACTTGACCTGTTCTGCCTTATAGCACCTCGAAAGACCATACATAAATATCTAGTATCAATTTTGTTAACATTAAATAACAGTTTCTTTTAAATGCTATACCGTTTTCGGATCCAAAGAAGAGGATAAAGTCATTGGAACTTGTACTACGGCGCTGTACGTCTCGCCTACTGTGTGGTGTTGATGGCTATTAGCGCCTGTAAACAAAAATAACACTGTTATAGAACCATTAGTTTAAGAGTTCTTAAAAATAGAATTGACAATTATCACGTTTACCTAGACTAAAATGGTCCGGAATATTAAAATGTTTTCGGAATAGACACCTAGACTTTATATTAAAGAATATCTACTGAATGCATTTTTCAAAACGCTTTAAAAAACGGGTTTTTAATCATCATGAAATACGAATTCAACAAGTATTTTGTTAATACGTGTCGAATTCGTATTTGTTCTTCTTTTTAGGGTTCCGTACGTCCGAATAAAAACACGGAACCCTTATAGGATCACTCGTGTGTCCGTCTGTCCGACTATCCCCCCCCCCCTTATCTTCGAAACTACTGAATTTAAAATTTTGAAAAAATACAGAAATTAGTTTTCTACTTATAGATTATTGGAAAACCTATAAGAAGTCCATGATATTAAAATAACATGGTAAATCACCCAATATTGTGCGTATAGGTAACATCGTACGGAACCCTCTTCACGCGAGTTCAACTCGCACTTGTCCCGTTTTTTCGTACTCAGAAGTGTGTTGTATAAGAAAAAAAATCTTTAAAAAAATCTTCAGTGAGTAAACGATTTAACTTAAAAAAAGTTAATATCGGTTAAATAGTGTCCATTTGAGGCTTAAGAGATTAGCTCACCTGGTGATAAATCGGATGAAACCATTTCAGAGACGAAGTCGCTCAGCGACGAGTAAGAAGAACTCGTGCTTTCAGCGGCATCCGAGTCGGAACCACTCTCGTCTGTGTAACAAAATTAATACAATAATTCAATGTGACAAGGTAGCATAACTTTAAATTGGCTTAGCTCCGTCTCAGGGGTCCCGGGTTCGATTCCAGGTAGGGCCAACTTTGGAAATAAACTTTTCAAAGTTGGCTCTGATTTTGATCTGGCAAGTAGTGACAATGCACGCTTTGTGCAGTAACCACCTCCTCATAAAAGACCATGGAGAAATCACAGCATGTGTGCTGTTGTGTTTCGGTTAGAGAGCACCGTTTACTTCCCATTGTTCTTTAATTATTACTAATACTTGCTGTGATCAATTACTGTGAAAAAATAAAAAGAAATTAAAAAACGCGAACGAAAAACAAACTCAAGCAGAATTGAAAATAAGCTGTTTAGGAGTACCAGTAGGCTGGTTTTCATGGCGCTGCAGCTCGCGTAGAGCTCCGTTGAGCGAGCTGCCGTCGTCCCAGACGGCGAAGCGAATGGGCTGCAGCTGGTCAGCGAACCACTTGGATTTATCGCCAACTTGACGTGGGTCCAGCACCCCTGTCTGCACCCGCAGGAACGCCACGTTGCACGGCGTCAAAGACCACTCCGCTAGAAACTCCACGGCCTTTGCACACAGCAAAATTACTCCATTTATTCATTTATTTATTACTCACGACTCAGTCCATTAATATCAAGTACTGACCTGTGTTCTTGCGAATTTGTTTAGAAACGCCGTGGTCCTGGGACGGGAACGCAGGAAGCTGTTAATCTGGAAAGCAACGACGGGACGCGGGTAGAGGCGCAAAGTGCGCGTGTGCTCCATGAAGTTTGCCAGAATGTTTTGAGAATTGAAGAATCGAACCTGTTCAAATTCAATTCAATTTTAATTGCTTCTATAAGAATATAAACTACAATTTTGGTGGCTGGTTGGGCGTTGTGTTTAGTGCTGGCCTTCTAGCAGTTTCGGACGAGAGAGGGCAGCAGTAGTTCGCTTGTCGCCGTCCATTGGGTAGTTAGTTATTAAAACTTTTGTCTCGTGTTGGTCATTATCATAGTTATTTCTAACAAGTGGGGGGAAAAGATGTTTACCATTGCAACCCGCGTGGCAATGTCGACAGAGTCCACGTCATTCCCATAGATGAGTGGGTTGAAAGGCTGTGGGGGCTGTTGATGCTTCTGTGGTGTGTGACCAACACTGGCCGCACCGGAACTGGCCACGGAAACCCTCCTACTCTCCGGAGTACTGTGCGGTAATGACTGGGCTCCTTCCGATCCCGATCGGTAGTTAGGCGGTTGTACCCTGACAAAAATGTATAGAATTAAAAACAAAAAGGCTAATAGTTAAAATATTATTTTTCACATTAAAATTCTTTTAATGAGATAAAATATTGATATTATATAAATTTATTGTATTAAATTGTTTATTTTGCATCACAACTTTAAATTATAGCATTGCATGCTATGTTTCATTTTGGTTAAGCCATAAAATTAAACTCCTTTAATACGAGCCCGTTGGATGAGTGGTTATGGTGCGTGCCTTAACGCTCTGTTCTAGGGTTCCCGGGTTCGATTTCCGGCAGGGTCAACTTTGAAAAATCAACTATTCAAATTTGGCTCTGGTCTGGATTTGGAAAGTACTGGCAGGGCACACTGCGTTTCGCAATCATTTGGGCAGCCCGTCTGGCGGCAGTAACCACCCCCTTACAGAAGACCACCGTGAAATAACAGCACGTGTGCTGTTGTGTTTCGGTGAGTGAGTGAGGGATGCCAGGGCCCATTTCCCTATCCACTCCTAATCCCCTGTCCTTAATCCTACTGCAGTTGGCAGCGCACTTGCAGCAGCTTTGGTTTTGCTTGTGTTATAGACGACGGTAGCCACCTACCATCAAGTGGACCGTCAGCCTGTCTGCCGACCTGACATAAAAAAAACCAATAAAATACTTTTTCTGTTTTATTTTACCTTCATATTCATTCTATACCTAACTTTAATGCCACCACAGACGGTAATATTTACATTAAAATTTACACAGAGGTCTCCTTTTTATATTAAAAAGGGCGGTGGGCAAGCTGACGGTCCATTTGATGGTAGATGGTTACCATTATGTAAGAATACAAGCAACAATAGAGGGGTTTCAGACACATAGACTGTAAAAATTTGTTTGTAGCAGGCTTCAAGGGCATGTACAACAAAATTCTCTTTTCCATTAATTGAAACGTCAGCCTGCCTGCCTTCACGCTAAAATTGACATACTTGAGAGTCGCTCCTCCAACGCTGTCTCTTCTAGATGGCATCAGGGGCGCGGTAGCCTGCTCAGCTGAACTCGTAGTGAGGCTGTTCAGTGCCTACCACCAAATAAACCCAGCATATAAATACATTACAGTGACTAACACTATCAGTTAGAAATTGAAAATTTTAGCTCAAATAATACAGCGTCATTATATTAAGTTTTAACCGCCAAACATTTGCTACATTTTTATGCTAATACTTTAAAAGCATACGAGCATAATTTGGCAAAAAACTCCGCTTTGCTCTGAACATTATGAAGTTCATTTAAAATGTATGGTAACATTAAAACTACACTTTCAAGAGAACAAAATATTTTTCAATATGAAATAGCAATCCACTACATTTGCACATTCCGTTTAAAGGCGTTTTTATAGCGAACAACCCATTCGTCGAAACATAGCACAAACACAAGTCATAGTCATAGTCATGCTGAACAAAAAACAGTAAATGACTGAATTATGTGTTAATTAAAAATATTATAAAATGAACCTAATTTAATGAAATAAGCCGAAATACGCTTTATCATTTGTTCACGGGCATTTTTGGCAGAATTCATTTTAATGTTTAGAGAAATTTATTATTTTGTGATTTATTAGTTGCATGGTAATGGTAACAGTTGCCATAATATTTTTTCTCAATAAAAGTCAATCAAAATTATGTCTACCCAATTATGGTAGGTGGCGTGGTCCTTCGAGCCGGACTCTGTGGTATTTTAAGTGTAAAACTTTAGTAATGCAACAATATCTCTAAATATATAAAGAGAGAAGTTTAAAATTGAAGGTTAGAGCAAAATTTCTTTAGGGAACATAATGAATAAAAATTGCCATTTTGTTTTGAGTTGGTGCAGTGTGTCATGTGTCTAACACTTACTTCAGTCAATAACATTCAAAATAGCCTCCTCTTAGAATTTATAACAATGTATGTATGTTCGTTGATGCAATGACTGAATTTTGAAATCATAATATAGAAAAAAATAAGTGAGATTTAACGAAAAATTCTAAAAGGTTGGCACGTATTTCCAGTGAAGTGTACAAAGGCCGGAACATTGGACACAAAGTTTGCGTTAACGCGTTAATATTTCGAAATTTATACAATGTAATATATATTTTATAATATAAATATCCTCCTATATATAGATATAAGACAAAGTTCACATTTCATCAAGGCGGGAAAAGCATTAAAGCGTGCATCGGCGCCAACTTTTGGGACAAATATTGAACTCCAATTCAAAATACGTTTGCATAGATTTTGCCCCCAAACATTGGCTCCAATGTTTGACGGCCAAAGTGTGCAGTAGTATGTAAGTAAGAGATAGAGTAATATTTACACCAGTTCCCGCACTATCCATCAGATGTCTGGCCTAGCGTCGGGAGAAAAGTGACGGCGAATGTTAGTGAAGATTAAAAACGAAATTATTGTTGTAAAGTTAGAAAAACAATGACAAAAAATGTTAAATGGAGTATAGAATTGTTCACGAATATAAGGCAAAATTACATGAATATTCCAAATGGGAAGAATTACATGAATTACATGAATATTGGGAAGAACCATGTAGGTTCTTCCCAAGTAACATGCGTCGCTATGCGTTATTTGATGATTACAACAAAAATTACAAAATTCAAGCATTTTTAACCACCACTTTTCAATGAAATAAACCTTGAAATCAGATGCTGTAATTATTTTATTCACACTCGACCACAGATGGCGCTCAACAATTATTCAACCTTTATACATTTGGGACTTGAATTCTTGAAAATACGGCTAAAGAGAAACGTTGCTTTTGTTTCTAAGCAATATTACGTCATGTAAGCTTTTAATCAATTCCTCGACTTTTAATAAGGCCTTGGGCTTTTTATTTTATTTTTCTAAAATGTTGGCCGATAAATATTTAGTTGTCGACATTTTTGAAAAAAAAAGCCCATTATTAGATGGTCCGTCATTATTAGAAATGGTCATTGACGAAATTATACGGATTTACGGATATAATTTCAAAAAGCAGGAATTTACCATATCTCAATGATGTATTGGTGTGTTAAAACAATTATAGGATTGAAACAACTTATTAATTATAATGAGTCGTCTGTGAATAAGATTATTTAGCAACTAATGTTTTTATATTTTAGTTTTATTTAATATTGACATAACACAAAACATAATTTCCCCAAAAATTTTAATGTTTTTTTTTTAGCGAAAGTAACATTTGCGCCTAACTTCCGAGAACAAATTCTATTCTCTCAACTGAAAATAACAGTGATAGGTCCAATTAAAAGCTATAAACAAGTTGTAATACATAGAATCTGTCATGTTGAGCATTCACTTGAAACAGCGGCGTAGCGACACCGACAATAATGCGCTGACGAATGCGTGTTTAAAAAGATAAGTGATTAAATAGATATAATAATAGAGATCGTTGTAAGCATACCTATTTGAATATTGGTTAATTAAATTCGGCACCTGTTTCAAGTGGTTTTTTAAGACAGTTCCTTCGGGTTCAGGCAACGGTGGACAATCATGTTCGCTTCCAGGTGGACATAACAATTTTGTTGAGTCCAGGTCCACGAGCCAAATGTCGTCGGGTAGTCTGTAATAAGAAGATATAACAAAATAATATATCTTTGTATCATCATCAACAACCCGTGTCTCTCCACTGTTGAATAACAGGGGCCTTAGACAAAGTAGCATTCGCTCCGTAGCGATGCGATATCGAAGTTCGTTATCGTCTCAGAGACAAAGAAATCATGACAAGGTATCACGTGTTTATCACGTGTAACAGTGTCGATTCCTTTGTCTCTGAGACGATAACGAACTTCGATATCGCATCGCTACGGAGCGAATGCTACTTTGTCTAAGGCCCCAGGTCTTTACCCAGGCTCGCCACCACGTACCGTCCTCTGCGTTTTGCTTCCTGCGATGGCTTTTAGGTCACCTGGCCGCAGGTGGCACTTGACCATGATTCAAAATATTCATTGATATTACTAAAGCTCGATTAATAGGTACTTAACAAAAAAAGAAATTTGGTTCATATAAAGGACATGTCTTCTAAAGACGTCTGCAACCTTTTCGCATGAGGAAGAATTCTAATTCTTACATAGAATTATGTACCAATATAAACTTCAAAGGTCAACAGTTAAAAGCAATGTCAAAAGGCTGTAATAAGCAAAAATTAAAAGGTTACTCACTTGAAATTCTTTTTGTAAGCGAGGAAGGTGGCCGGTATACCGATGAGGAAAGGTGTTGGCGCCAAAAGCAGCTGTTCAGCGCAGCTCATACAGCTCGGCAGTAATGGAATGGCAGGGAACATGTATTCCAGGGGGTACAGCATGGCCACGAGAGCCATCACCGACATTGAGAGGGCGTTGTAGTCTCGGGACTGGACGACCACTTTATTCTCTAAGATAATCAGTGTCAGAACCTTCAGACACGTGTCTACTCCTGTAAAAATAATTGATTTTTTAGTTTATTAAAACAAAAATATATATGTCAACGTATTAACTTTTATAGCAGGGATTTTTAACATTTAATATACCTACCTAGTCCATTATTTTCGGATACTAAAATTACTCAAAATTTTAAACCAAAAAAGAGGTAAATTATGAATGCTAATTTGAAATCCATGTAATATTTTATAGGGAATAGAATATTAGAATATTATTTTGGCGATATAAGGATTTCATTCTGAGAGCAATAACAGAAAACAAATATTAAAAAAAAATTGTAATCAAATCCCCGAGTTTAATCCATATTCTCTTTGTTATTTTTGATAATAATAATTAAAGTTCATGACAGTACCAACCTTATGTCACATAATTTTAAATTGTTTCTAAACTTGTTTTACTATATAGTAAGTAATGTATACTTCTCAAATTATTACAATTATATAAAATCTTAACAAAAGTCTAATATATAAAAAATATTAAAACTACAAATATAAAACGTACCTAGTAATTCTAAAGGTAAATGCAGAGGAAAATCGACCAGTGAAAAGCGCGTGTGATCTGGCAGTGCGAACAAGAGCGGCGCGTGCGCAGTGGGCGACAACACCTCTAGCTCTATCCTTGTCTTGCCCGGGACAGGCACCGGGGCGGAAAGGAGACGGAGAATCCACGTCTCTATCTCTTTCACGTCGTGTAGGACTATTGTTGGCGTGTTGTCGTACGCTTGACCGGCTAACACTGACCATACTGTATCTCTGCACAAAATCAGCAAATATTAACTAGACATTAATTAGGACATCAGCAGCTACAAATCAAAGAAACAGTGTTTATGCTAACGTCCCTCCTTGTACTTTATCCTTCAGAATTCAGAACTAATATATTGCTAATTAAACAATCATCTCACCGAAAGGCATAACCGGGGCATAATATACAGTATATTAAATGTTAATCCAAGATATTATCTATCTGTGTGGCAAAGTTCATTCAAATCTACATAATGAAATATCAAACGTCCACAGACTATCAAATTTATAATACTCAAAACGAATATACGTTATTACCTAAATATTTGTCTGGAGGCACCGACGCGCCTAGGACTGGAAGACTCGTTGCATGCGTCTATTAACTTTTTAAGAATAAAGAGGCACTCTCGGAACGTTGAGAAGAATGGGTGATGGGACAACAGGCACAGCGACGTCAGGGAATGATTTCGTATACGCTGCAATCACAATATATAGGTAAACAATGTATTATTTTAATTAAAACCAAAAACTCTTTTGAATGAAACCACATATTTTGTATTTATTTTGGAATTTTGATATAATTGTGGGTTGTACTTTTCGATAACTCTAATTGCGGCGGGCAGACCAAGTACGACTTGACGAGCTTTGACGAGCCCGTTGGATGAGTGGTTAAGGTGCTTGCCTTAACGCTCTGTTCTAAGGTTCCCGGGTTCGATTCCCGGCAGGGTCAACTTTGAAAAAATCAACTTTTCAAATTTGGCTCTGGTCTGGATTTGGAAAGTAGTGGCAGGGCACACTGCGTTTCGTAGTCATTTGGGCAGCCCGTCTGGCGGCAGTAACCACCCCCTTACAGAAGACCACCGTGAAATAACAGCACGTGTGCTGTTGTGTTTCAGTGAGAGAGTAAGGGATGCCAGAGCCCATTTCCTTATCCACTCCTAATCCCTTATCCTTAATCCTACTGCAGTCGGCAGCGCACTTGCAGCAGCTTAGGCGTTGCTTGTGCTATAGGCGACGGTAGCCACCTACCATCAAGTGGACTGTCAGCCTGTCTGCCGACCTTACACAAAAAAAAGCATAGTACTGGCTAGCCATACACGACTTTCAATAGAGATAACGGAGACGGTGAGAGCTCGTTCACGTTGCTCCGGTCCGGGCTATCGGCATTCTCGCCAGGTTCGGCAAAATATGAAGTACTTCATATAAATGATGGAGCCACTAGCCTTCCGGCAGTTTTACCGACCGGGTAAAATCGCTGGTTCAATATAGTGGGAACTATAGGTAGTTTTCTGTACGGCAAACGTAGACAGAGAACACGTTTTTAAGAAATGAATGTGCTGTTATCTTGTTAATCAATCGGCGGACGTTGTTCAACGCTTCCGCTCTATTACGCGACTTATTTTCTGAACAATTTCTTTTTCGTCAATAATAAATATACATGCACAATTTTAACTGTAAAATAATAAAATGTATACTACAATATAAACGTAGGCTAACAGATAAAGCCCAACAAATGGCTAAAGCGCCTGGCCGCCATTTTGGTGACGTAATTTCGTGACATACTGAGTACTACTGTCAGTTTTGTTAGCTGTATTTTTTAGTATTTATGACGTCGCGTGGATGTTAATGTTACAAGGTTTCTGCAGTTTCTGCAGTTCTTCAGTAACAGAAGTAAACATTGAATAATATTAATCTGTACCTAATGGCTATTCACCGTGTATGTTGTGTTTTAGTTTTGGAGTAAGGTCACCAGTGCCAATTTCTGTCCCAACTCTGTCCTTTATTGTTTATCCCGTCAAAGGACGACATCTATCTAGGCGACAGCAACAACTTTGGAAATTAACTGTTCAAAGCTGGCTCTGATCTTAATCTGGCAGCCATCATATTGGTCAGCCTGTCTGGCGGCAGTAACTACCCCCTTACAGAAAACCACCGTGAAACAACATACACTATGCTGTTGTGTTTCGGTGAGTAAGGGATCTAAGAGGCCAAAGCCCATATCCTTATCTCATAATATCTTATTCTTCATCCTATTGTCGGCAGCGCACTTGCCGTGCTTATGACGTTGCTTCTATTATAGGCCTGACAGTCATCCACCATCAAGTGGTCCGTCAGATTTTACATTAAAAAAGCGCGTCGGGTGATTGCAACTTTTATTTATAAGAAGGTTATTGCTATTTCAATTAGGCAACAAAATCTACTTAAAGAATGTCACAAAAAAAGCGAATTAAATAATGTCTAATGGATAATTGGTAATGTCACCTGTCGCTTCCTACTAGCTCTGGGACTCGGCGAATGCGATCCGCCACTTTCTGAGTCAGGGGCAGTGGTCGCTATGCGCGGTCCGAGTCGCGTGCTGCAGTCTGAGTCGCTCGGCGCTACGTTGCTGCTCCTATAGTCACTGGAACATACCCACGGCCTTAATATAACTGCTCTATTTTAACACTGGATTAATGTAACTCCAAGCTCTTATTCATCATCTCAGGCTTAGGACGTCCGCTGCTGGACAAAGGCATCCCTTCTAATTTTTCCAAAGAACTGCTCAGAAGCAGCCTAGATCTACCGTCACCCCGCGGTTCTTATCAGGTCATTTGTCCACCTTGTGGGTGGACGTCCTACGCTGCGCTTGCCGGTCCGTGGCTTCCACTCGAGAACCTTCCGACCCCAGTGGCAATCGTCTCTTTGTACTATTGGTCCTGCCCACTGCCACGATTTCGCAGTGAAACCTTGAGCATAGCCCTCTCTATAGCTCGTTGAGCGACGTTGAAGCTTTTTTACAAGGCCCATAGTTAAGGACCACGTTTCAGCGTCATACGTCATCACTGACACATTAATTTTTATTAGTACACGAGTATCTAAAAATTATATGTCATGATGTTCGTTCAACGCTAAGTGTTGATTTCAATGAAATTTTATGAATATGTATGGTTGGTTCCAGCTTGAACCAACGCTTCCAATGAAGGAGTCAAGACTAAACATATTGTAACCTAACAATTGTTCTATATTCTATAGAAAGAGTTCTAAGGGTCGCCTACTATTATGAATAGGTGGACGTTAGACTATTCATTATTACTTTTTATTTTTTATATTAAGGTAGGCAGACAGGCTGACGTTCCACTTGATGGTAGGTGACTACCGTTGTCTAGCACAGTATTATTATTTTTCTTTTATAAATTTTATACTTATATAGTCGTATTGTACATATTTTAATTTTAATTATAGTTGCTCATGTAAATATATTGAAGTAATATCAAAATCACACGTCTAAACTTTTAATCTAATTGCGCTCGGTTGCTCATCTCTATCTATGTATATGTAAAAGATATATGTATTTCAACATATCATATTGCCTACTGGAATAGACAAATGAATGTTCACCTGGAAAAAGCCGAGTCGGAGCTTTTCTCCATGGATTTCCGCCAAGACTCGCGGCGAAGCATAGACGCCCGAGGGCCCGGCGCGGGCGCACGCTCCACCGCGCGGTAGAAATTCACACAGATACCGTACCGAGTCTTGCCTGTACAATAAATAAAAATAGATAAAATTCATTTATTTTCAGGCAGTAAAATATTATTGTAGACAATTCCAAATATGTACACCTAAAAAAATTCAAAGCAATCAAATCAGAATCTCAAATGAATTGCCTAAAAACCACCACTAACATGTCTATCAAACAATGCCGGACAAATAAACAATCTAGCCTCTTTTAAATGCAGTCATTTTTTAAAAAAATATTACAATTTAACATTGATCAAATATAGAGGCGTATTATCTAAAATAATAAGTTACTAAAAATAAAGAGGTATACCATTCCCCCCCAGGTGTGCCAGGACCTTGTGGTGTGTGGGTGGGGGGCTTAACCCTAGGCAATCCGGGCGGTTGCAGGGGCCGCTGGGGTCACCGGCCTTCGCTTGGCTAATCGGATTGTTCTTGGGGAACAAAGTAGGCACACCCGTGAGGGCACCGAGCGGGGTCCGTACATCGAAGCTCGTGGCAGAGTAAACGTTGGGAGGCTTCTTCTCCATGGATTACCTAAGCCAGTTACCGCTCACTAGGCCGAGGATCCGTACTCGACACACGCGGGTGTGGGCCGGTGAGAGACGACGTCCGGAAGAGTGAACACATGACCTTGCCAAGTCGCCACCCGGCTTAGCAACTCTTTCGCGACCACAACACGAGGTGGAGCCAGTCTACCGGGCTGCCGCGAGCCGCGAAGCCCCTCGCTAACTGCGAGATGTGAGTATGGGCAGCTCGTGCCGCTTCACCGGGGACCAACGAACATGGGGTCGTCCGCCGTCATCATAACACCGGACAACGAGAGGAGACGTGCTGAGTGTTTCCGGCACATGTCCCGCATTTCCATGATCCCTTACCCCTCTGGCTCGCAGATTTTCCCACGCAAAAATGAAAATTTCTTTAAATATCTTGACAACTTCATAAGCAGCAATCTTAAAGATCGCGTTGACATTGAATAAAAGCTATTAATAATAAAATAATAAAAAATCCGGAGATACATACCAGAATCCTTGTCAGTGAGGGTGAACACGAATGACTTTGTGTCTCTGGTGGCGGCATGACTTGGAGCGCGTCTCGGTCCAACCGAAACGCACCCCTCGGGTTGGCAGAAATACACCATATCCAGGGGTAGAGGGAAGTCATCGTGGTTGGTCAGCGGGTAACGTCGAAGTAATTCTGGCGCCTGTACATTGAGTGATCAATTATTATACGAGTATAATTATTGCTAAAATAGGTAATCCATTTTTGCACATAAACAATTTGTGATACATCTTTGACACCAATACACAACAAAGAACAATTTTTGGGAAACTTGTGGAAAATTCAATGAAAAATTTCTCGAATGTAATATCTGTCGCATTTTTTTATTTACTACTAGGTACTATATCTACTGTAAATAATGTTACCCGACCCCATATTCCAAGTAAGGCGTTTTCTACGACTCTCTTCTACAATTTACATCAACTTACAACGTGAGATAAGCTGGTCGCGTGAGTTAGCAGTTCCTATTTTTTTAAGAAGTTACTCTCCAAGCAAATGGCAACCCACACACAAGAACGTCATTTGTGCACTAACTATTTTAAAAAGCCCATATTTTAATAGAGGCTATCACAAATAAAGTGTTTTCACATGAATAGACCATTATAAAACAAAATTGTGGGACATTCGCGTTTTCCCAAGCCTAAGGCGTCTTTCCTTCCACTACGGAGTTTCCCCAAGGTTAGGCCTTAAGGTGAATATGGACAGGACGAAATAAGACACCCCAGTAAAAGTTGAAAATTCAACTCTCGATGTTGATAAGTGTATCTACTTGGGACAAACAGTCTAATTATTAGGTAGAGCCAACTACGAGAAGGTATGGGCAGCATTCGGGAAGCTCCGAGACATTTTCCCGTCCGAAATTCTTCAGTGCCTTAAAACAAAAGTTTTCGACTAATGTGTAATTGCCAGTAATGACATTTGGCGCTAAAATGTGGTCTCTAACTATGGGCCTTGTAAGGAAGCTCAACGTTGCTCAACGAGCTATGGAGAGGGCTAAGCTTGAGGTTACACTGCGAGATCGAATGAGGTGATCGGTAGACAAACGAAAGTCGATATATAACCAGGAGGATTAGTAAGTGGAAGTGGCAGTGTGCAAGACATATAGTACGGAGAGCTGATGGCCGCTGGGGCCGGAAGGTTCTCCAGTGGAGGTCACGGAAGGGCAAGCGCAGCGTGCGACGTCCATCCGCAAGGTGGGCAGTCGGTAGATCCAGGCTACTTCTGACTTTAGAGAGGCTGCTCTCAGAAAATGAGGTGGAAGGTTTTTGTCTAGCAGCGATACGTCTTTTTAAAATAGCTAGCTGCAACGTCTACCCCCACAAAACTTATCAGTCTACCCTAACCCCATGTATCACATACTTGACGTTGAAAATTTCATACTTATGTGCATACGTGATGCATTGGACAGTTGTATCAAGTATGTTTAGACGGCCAAAGTACCTCATTTGGTGTAGTAAGTTCCTTTAAATCCTATAAGGGTTCCATTTAAAAAACGGAACTCTTATAGGATCACTCGTATGTACGTCTGTCCGACCATAATTTATCTCTGAAACTACTGAACCTAACATTTTGAAAAAAATACAGAAATTAGTTTTCTACTTATACTATTTAAGTCCATGATATTAAAATAACATGGTAAATCACTCAATACTGTGCGGATAGGTAACATCGTATGGAACCCTCTTCAACTCGAGTTCGAGTTCAACTCGATACACTATAAAATTTTCCTATTTAACTAGGACTTTTTTTAGTATTTGGTAGTTGGAAGTGATGATTATGGCAATGTTGGTGGGTAGAGCGGCTTACGAGTATGAGTAAATAAAGTAATATATATTATAGCATAAACCAGAGTAAATAGAATGATAGATGTAGATAAATTAACCTGAACAGGTGCAAGCCCTTTCCCGGAGGTGTGCGGCCGAGCTCCGACGATCGTTAGATAATCCACCAGCCTCGGACACAAATACTTCTTCTGGATGTCCATTCTTCTGATATGCAATGACACGAATCTTGCGACCACTTACCACTCACCACCACCAGCTTTCGTGAACCCATTATATTCTATTGAGATATTGCTTGTCATAATTATCACCTTTTACGATTTTTTATGATTTCTGAAACAAACGAAACATCGCATGAACTTTATGAAATGTTTGAAATCGAAACTACTTGAAACTACTTAAATTATGTCTTTATAAAGGCATCGAAGTAACAAAATAATCAACAAAAATTTTACGGATATATACATATTTACGAAAGTATTTTTTATTACATAACTAGCGAAACGCCCGCGGCTTTGAACGGATGTCCAATTTTCCTCGGACTTCAATAAATATTTGATTAATAATAAAAAAATAGCCGAATTAGTCTAGCCGTTCTGGAGTTTAAAAATAAAATGAAATAAAATTCACTTATTTCAAGGGTCTAAATAAGGTCCAGATTAATGAACTGAATTACGTTATTAAATCAATAAATTATTGAAATAGAAATAAAATAAAAGTTATTAATTTATTCACTTAATTTAATAATCTTTACAAAATACATATAATCAATGGCTTAAATTATTTCACCTGAATTTGGTAAGTCACCCTGCCCATCACCTTTTATCATAAAATATAAACATAGATAAGACCACGCATTGTTCTTGTGAAATTTAACCTCAAAGCCCCTATTGTTTTATCGTGTGTTTAATGTTATGCGTGGGCCGTTTAATCATATCCGCCTACGACATTTACGCAAATAAAAAGTAGATACGGTTGAAACTTTGGTAAGTATAACACTAGCGTAGTTCAGTCCTGTGTATTTTCGTTTCATTCAAATGCATTCAGCCGTAATATTATCACAAACTTTAGCATTAATAATATCCTTGACAAACGTAACTTCAGAAGCACATAGTTACCAAGAGAAAACAACTCAACCTTCAACTCAGAAGGCTTTCTTGGCTCATATGCTGAACGTCCCTGCTATCATTGAATAACAAGCTCCTGCTTTATAAAGCTACTCTTAAGCCTGTGTGGACCTATGGCTATGGCATACAGCTGTGGGACACAACGTCCCATTCAAACATTAAAATTATTCAAAGATTTAAGAATAAAATGCTACGCTTATTTACAAATACACCATGCTATGTGACCAATGAGCAACAAACATAAAGATCTGAAAATGCCTTTTTTTATTAGAGATGGGTTTGCTCTTGGCCAGCATCTATCCGTGTAGGAAAGATGAGGCCGATGATGGAGCGAGCCAGAAGATGCCTATTCACTCGAACTTTGAAAAGGTTTGGTTTGTATGAGACCGGAAATACAGACGCCGACGGGGAGTTCCAGTCCTTAGCAGTGCGCATTATAAAAGATGTTTTAAATTGCTTGGTCCGAATTAGAGGGATTTCGACAAGGTGAGGATGGAACCAGCCGTACGTCTGCATGTCCGAGAGAAGAAAGGGGAAGGCGGTATGATCTCATGCAGCTCCCGAGCACACTGTCCGAAGTACATCTTCTAGAATACACACTGACAGGCAATTTTGCGTCTATGTGCCAGGCTTTACAATTTACATAGTTTTTATTACTGTACCGTCGACTATAAGCCTCCTAGCTCTGCGATCCACCGAGTTAGCGAAGGAATTGTTAGGTATACAATAGTATAATATATAGGAAAAAGATTGCTAACCATCCAAATGTAGGTACTGGCTCAGAAGTTAATGGATGCGAGACCACTTAAAGGAAGACTCAAGCGCAGGATAAAGATATGAGACTGGATAGGAAAGTGAGCTCTGGCATCCCTTACTCACTCACCGAAAACAACGTGCTGTTATTTCGCGGTGGTCTTCTGTAAGGGGGTGGTTACTGCTGCCAGACGGGCCGCCCAAACAAGTGCGAAACGCAGTGTGCGTTGCCAATACCCCCATTAGGTAACCACCCCTTTACAGAAGACCACCGCGAAATAACAGCACGTTGTTTTCGGTGAGTGACTTCGAATATTACCTAAGTACATTTATTGTGTTTTCTATAAAGTTAATAAACAGGAACATCTAAAAAGTTTATGTAGAAAACGAAAAATAAAATAACTCAAATTCAAATTAAGTCAAACCGAAACCACGCCGCGGTCCATCACATAATAAATAACATTTGAATATCGATTTTAGGTTGAAAGCAAACAAGAATTAACAATACAAGCCTCTCACCATTTATCCTTGACCTATTTCCCTCACTTTCCACTCTGCGTTTCCATGTATTCGCCCTCAGGTGACGCTCTCACTCGTTAACAACGTGGATAAGGCCGTGTACACACTGAGAGCGACTATTTTTCCAAAATAAACGCTCGGAAGCTTGCCTAATGTGAACACTTCATTATCGAATGCAAACACTTTTCGATATTTATTTATTTATTTATTTGAGAAGGCTTGCCAACTAAATACATACTTAGACATAACATACAACAACACATAAAAAAAAAAACATTATAAGTATGAATTTAAATTACAGGAAAGCACAGCATTATTAAAGCAAAATTATAGGCAACACAACACAGACTCAAAAAACAAAATAAATATATATAACAACAAAACGAAAGTTATGATAATTACTACGATACACTGTATATAGCCCTTTTAAATTGTCTAATTTTATAAGAAAAAATGTCGATGTCACACTTGTGAAATATTTCATTATAAAATCGCAAGGCACAAGAAACCGGTGTATTACTGCCATATTTACTCTTACTAAATCTTATGTAAAACGGTCTAAAATTATGTGCTCGAGCAAACATTCTGGGAGTGTTCAACTTAATCATTGATGTGAGGGACGGACAATCAACGCTATGGTTAATGATTTTGAAAAGAAAAACCAGACCCAGAAACTTTTTCCGCCACTGTAGTGACTTCATGCTAAAGTAATTTAGTCTATCATCATAGCTATGGACTGAATAATGAATTCCCGAAAGAAAAGAGAGTCTCTTTAGAAACTTTTTTTGCACTCGCTCAATACGCTGAATATTATTTTGATAATTTGGGAACCAAACAAGAGAACAATAATCCACATTACTACACACCAATGCAAAATACAACGCCTTCAGTGCCGCCACTGATTTAAATTCCTTAGTGTTACGAATAATAAATGCCAACATTCTGTAACATTTATTTATTGTGTTGTTTATTTGAGTGATAAATCGCATTTCAGAGTCAACAGTGATCCCCAAATCTCTTACCTCTGTTACAGTTTTTAATATATGGTTACCCAAATGATAGCTCGTATCAAATTTCTGATGTTTACGTGAAAATTTGATGTGATAACATTTATCCACATTGAGTTCCATGCCATTATATAAGCACCAGGAGTTTATTGCATTAATATCATCCTGTAAGAGATTTTGATCTTCCTTAGAGTTCACAAGTCTATAAAACTTTAAATCATCAGCGTAAAGTGCAAAATCACAGTTACGTATAGAGTATTTAATGTCATCTATAAACATGGTAAATAATATAGGTCCAAGATGCGATCCCTGTGGAACCTCTGATGTAGGTGAGAATGACTCAGATGTAAACCCATTTACAACAACTCTTGATGTTCTACCCGTTAAATATGATCGGAACCAATTCAAGAGAGTGCCGTGAAAACCAAAAACAGACTCAAGCTTGTGAAGGAGGATGAAATGGTCAACCCTATCAAAGGCCTTGCTAAAGTCCGTGTATATAGCGTCAACTTCAAGTCCCCTACTCATGCAAGCAAGAGTTCCCTCGACAAAGCCGGCCAAATTAGTCATTGTGGATCTGCCCTTGACGAACCCATGCTGAAATTCTGTTATAGTTTGCTTGATATGCCAAGATAAATAGGGACATAACAGGGACTCGAAAACCTTCGCCACTACTGGGAGTATGCTGATAGGCCTGTAATTACAGATGTTTGATTTATTACCAGATTTAGGGACAGGAGTAATATTAGTTTCCTTCCATATTTCGGGAAATACACCCTCGTTCAGTGATCGATTATACAGAATATATAAAGGCCGAGCTAAAACACAGGCACACTCCCTAAAGAATATCGGAGGAATGCCGTCACTTCCTGGACCTTTGGATATATTTAGGGTTCTTAAACATTTTTCAATTGCATATAGCGACAGGTAAATCCTACTCAAGCCTTGGCCATGACCACTTTCAGGTAGGCGATCAGACTGATATGATTCTGCCACTGGCCTGTATACTGAAGCAAAATTTTCTGCAAACAAATTACATATGCCGACGCCATCACAAGCAACTCTCCCTTTAAATGTCATGTTTTTTGGTATATCACTTAGGCATGTGCGTTTACTCTTAATAAATGACCAGAAAAATTTTGGGTTTTTTATCACATTATTTTGTACATTAATTATGTAACGTGAATATGAGTTGTTAATAATTCTATTTGATCTATCCTTTAAAATATTATATTCGTATTCATCATGCTTATTTTTATATTTCTTCATCCTAATTCGACATTTTTCCTTTTCATGTAAGATTTTAATTAAATTTTTACTGTACCAACACGGATATGATGCTCGCGTTGGTTTCAACAATGGGACGGTTTTGCATATAATGTTTCTGATTATAATATAAAATTTAGAAGTAGCAGAGTCAACTGTTAAACATGACCCAAATTCGTCATCCCAGTTTACAGCCTTCAAACAGTCACTAACAACATCATAATCTGCCTTGTAGTATTTAAATACGGGTTGTTTTTTGTGTTCAAGTGTGATACAGTTGTCAAGTTCAAAAGAAACCTCCAAGGGGGGGTGATATTCATCAATTTTTGAAATAACGTCCTTCGATGCCTCCACCCTAACCGGAACATGCATGTTTGTCAAAACCAGATCCAGTATTCTGCCTTGCCTGTTTGTTATGCCATTGCACTGTCTTATATCATTACTTGATAAAAAATCAGCAAAGGTTAGTCCCAGACTATTGACTCCGCAACCAGGATCCAAGTGCAGAGAAGAGGGGCTTACAAACCAATCGATCAAAGCCAAATTAAAATCACCCATCAACAAAACCGACTCCGCGCCATCGATCACTTTGCTTGTTTTCTTTGTGTAGTATGTCAAATTGTCCAGTTTTACAGGTGGAGGTAAGTAAGCAACGCCTACGTGTAATTTTTTCGATTTGTTAAAATGAGTTGGTTTTAGATCCAAAGTTATCCACAGATCTTCGCAATCAGTCTCTAAAGAGAAGTCTCTATGCGCGTTGAAGGAATTTTGCACCGCAATAAGAACTCCACCTCCTTGTTTATCCCCATTAAGAGCATTAGATTGTCTGTCCCTCCTAAATATTTGATATCTCCCGTCAAAAATTTCCGCATCAAGTATTTTGTCGTTAAGCCAAGTTTCAGTAATAACAATCATATTATAATTACATGAAAGTACATTTTTAAAAATGGATTGCAATTTACCGCGCATACCTCTAATATTTTGATAATAAATAGTTAAATTATTGAATTTTAAAGAAAAAGAAATAGAACACATTACATCATAAGAGACAGCTAAAGTTGTTTTAGACTATCCATGTGAGATATAATCCGTGCAGGCGATGTTTCGTCCTTTCTGATGAAAATTCTGCCGTTGCGCACCCATACAAATTTATATTTTTTCTCCTTAGCTGTTAATCTGGTAGCTGCATGCAGTGATTTATTGGCTTGTGTGAGATGCTCACTGACATAAATCGGAGATTCCTTGTCACCATAACCCAGAAGCTTTGAGTTAAGTTTATTCTTTGGATTATTCTTGTTATAAAGCAATACTGCTCCCAATAAGTTGTCCCGTTTAATTTTACTAGATAATTTGCATATAACAGCTCGAGGTTGTTTAGATGTCGAATTGAGCTTTTGAACTCGCGTGCATGACAAAATCTCATCCGTCGCGAGAGGGAAAGAGACTACTTTAGACAGCTGCACAATAGTATTGGGTAAGTTTTCCTGTCTGTGCTCAGGCAAGCAATTAATCTCAATATTATTTTGACGCGTATCCTGCTCAAGAAATGAGATTCGCTTTTCCATATCTTTCACTTTGGTTTGAAGGTTGGCATTTTCAGTACGGAGTACTTTTGAGTCTTCAGAGCAGGTCTTCATCTTCACCATTAGGTCATCATATTGAGAATTCATGAACTTGATGGTATCTTCAAACGATCTCAACTCTTGCCTCATAATGGAGAATTCTTGTTTCATCACCTCATGGATTGCTGCACGCATTTCAGTTCGCATAATATTTGTTATCTCAGAACGCAGTACGTATTTTGACAATTCCGATTCTTTGACTGACATGTGAGTATTTGGGCGCCTTATCGTAACGTTACTATATTCGTCGTCTGATTCCGCTTCATGAATAGAGTGGACAGGCGTGTTACTATTTCCCTCTCTTCGTTGTGAGGTTAGGAGTACTATGGCACAATCAGGGCATCTCCAATTACGTTGCTTCTTGAAATTTTCAGCCGTAAGATTCACACATAGGTAATGATACTGTTTATTGCATGAACCATTGCCACAAACAACTTTATCAATTGGCTTTATTGTTCTATTACATCCGTTACAGTTTGCAGCATTCATCTTTTTAGTTTCAAAACCAATTTAATATTTTAGAAAACCAAAAAAGGCACTGCCACCAAGTCGCCCCCGGCGAGATTAGAACCGCCGTCCCCTGTCATTCGATCCGCGCAATCGCCAACGTAACCAAGCTGTAGTTGGTGAACTGATATGAAAATAAGAATATATTGAAAAGATGACTGTGCTCATTCAATAGGTACTGGTTAACTCGAGTCCATAGGTCACTCGTACACACTGTTGGCAGTCCAATTCAACGGTTACCCCCAAAGAAAAAAAATTTGTAATAACAAAATAATTTTCACAACACAGTTTTTACGGGGTTTGACTTACGGGCACAACAATTAATATTAATTTAATTCACCAAAAGTCAATGATTTATTTCAAAAATCACTACAACTAAAAAGCCTGATATGATCAATGAACTTGAAAATGCAGGTAGGTGATTTTACATTACGTTTGATTTTTAGTTTTTGCGAGTTTTGTTGTTATTTTCCCAATGTCTTTTAACGTTACTAGTTCACTTAGCACTTTGTTTTTGTACACAAAAAAGGCATTAGCCGAAAGTCACTTTTTAGATTTTTATATTTTATTTTAACGGAGCCAATGTTTAGCGTGCCCACACTAGGTAGGTATCTAAGATATACATATATTTTACTTTTTACTAGTATCTAAAGCTGTGGATCTACATTTAAAATTCCACAGACAATTTTAATTTTAAATAATAGGTTGGGAAAAAGTCTTTTTGCATATAGTATGTATAAACTTGTAATAAAATCTCTTTGGCTATACTGGCTGGTTTTGATGACATTAAAAAGTTACATTTCAAAAAAAGAAACAAATTAGTAACATGTTGTTTCCAGCTATTTTTCATTTGTTTTTCTTGCTGTCAAAATGAATGAATCTATGAAGAAATTAGATACATTTTAAAATTTTATTACAAAAAAGGAAAAACAAGCGGCGAAAGAAATTTGTGACGTTTGTGGACCTAGTGTAGTGTCAGTAAGAGTAGCACAAAGTTTGTTTAAGCGTTTCCAATCCGGGAATTTTAATGTCAAAGTAGCATCTCGCTCTGGTGGTCGCCTTGTTACGGATAAAATGGATGCCATTTTTGAAAAAGTGGAGTAAGATCGGCATATCAGTAGTTACGACATAGCTGAAGAACTGGGAATTGACCACAAAAAGTTGGGTACACAAAAAAGCTCGATATTTGGGTGCCACACGAGCTCACTGAAAGAAACCTCATGAATCGTGTACTCATTTGCGATTCTTTATTGAGACGTATTGAAACCGAACCGTTTTTGAAGAGATTGATAACTGGTGATGAAAAGTGATAACTCGCAATAAGGTGATGTTGTGTGTATGGTGGAATTGAAAGGACATTGTTCATTATGAGCTTTTACCACCGTACATAACCATCGATTCGGATCTGTACTGTCAACAACTGAAAATTAAAGCAAGAGATTGAGAAAAAGCGGCCAGAATTGATCAATAGAAAAGGTGTGGTCTTTCATCACGACAACGCTAGATCATACACATCTTTAGCCACTCAGCAAAAATTAAGAGAGTTTGGCTGGAAGGTGTTAATGCATCTGCCATATAGCCCTGACCTTGAACCTGTACCTTCAGATTTCCACCTGTTTCGGTCTCTTCAGAATTCTTTAGGCAGTGTCAGGTTAACATCAAGACAGGATTGCCAAAACTACTTGTTGCGTTTTTTTTGGTGAGAAGTCCCAAAATATTTAAAGCAACGGGATCATGTCACCACCAACAAGATGGCAATAAGCCATCGAACAAAATGGCATATATATACTGTAATGAATAATATTTGTTCAAGTCCGAGGAAGGTTCTTATCAAGAAAAAAATTGGAAAAATTGCCCGGACAAACATAAAAACTCGTTTTTCTTGTTCCGATTCAAAGTACCTAGCTGACAATTCAAATATTGCCACAGTCCAATAGCTTTTGACAGAACGAGGCCTGTCACGTCAGCTAGTGTATAATTACTACAAAACAAACAAGCGATGGGGCCTAAAATTAGAACAAGCAATGTGTTAAATGCAAGTGTTTAACGACAACAATTTAGGCAAAGTACAACGCTCATATTATGCCAGTCCTAGTGTACAGATTCACGTCGGCAGGATACGCATCGTCTTTGGATTATCGTTACCTTAACCAATTAGATTTTAGGATTCCTTAACCTTGTCAGGAGTCAACTTTAAAGTCATGGCTCCGTTTGGGGTATACAGAGTAAACGATTCATAATTGATCAATTATTCTTGAAATAACACTACACTACCCCTGATCAAATTTATTTCAGTTAATGCTCAAGATGCTTAGCTCAACTCATTCACCTTTTTGTAAATTAGTATAATTATTGTTTTTGAAAGCAATTTAATATAATTGTTTTTGTTTTATTTCATTTTGGTTATTTCGGTCAAATGATAAGCAGACGAATTTGTTGCAAAAGGTAAAGAAGGCTCACCCTAAAGGTTTCACGGAGCTTGTCAGTTTTGAAAGGAAACTCCTTTAGTGAATAACTCAAAAGCCCAATCATACAATAGGACAGCTTTACAAAAGAAACAGCCTACGATTATTGAGTTGAAACGCGTCCCTGTGTACTTATAAACGGCCAAGGACAACGAACACACTGGGTAATGAATAGAAAGCTTTCTAAAGAAAGCTTCCAACTGAGAATCGCCTCTCTAACGCAGCAGGCTTTAATTGAATTTAGCTGTCATTCACTAAATTCAACTATACGTTTTTGTATAGCTGAATTTAGTTCAACTATACAACAAGACAAGATCTAGACAAGATGTTCGGTTTCTATCACTTCTAGCCATGGCCGTAGCGAGGTACGGGCAGGGAGGGGCAGCTGCCCCCCCCCCCAAGAAGAGCGGTCGTTCGCTGGTAAACTGTAATTTTGACGAGCTTCATTACTTGCGATGCTTCTTATAAGAAGCTGGGCTTGTGAAATCCAACAATACGGGTGTGATCTTATATATTTTGTTTTACATCATTTCTTACTCTAAAAAATGTCACTTATAACGACAAGGGTATAGTTTTTTGTTTAAGAGGAAAGAATAGCTTTGCGATTCTAACGAAATAGGTATTTAGGAAAACACATGCTATCGCTCGTGCGCTCATGTCCCCGGGAATCGCGCACAACACATACAAATAGCCTCACGCACACATCGACGGACGCTGTTAGTTGACGAGCAATTACGATTACGGCGGAAGGCGAACTCTTTTATTTATTTAGTTATTTGTTGTGGCGTGCCCGAAACTCCGATATAAAGAAATTGAAGATTATAGTGATAATTTCAAGTAAGTAAGTATTTTATTTATTTATGTAATTAGTAACGATTATTTATTATTATTTATTATTTATTTATTTATTTATGTAATTAGCCAATTTCCCTATCCCCTCCTTATCCTTAATCCTAATCCTTACCCTATCCTTAATCCTTACCCTTATCCTTAATCCTACTGTAGTCGGCAGCGCACTTGTAGCAGCTTTGGTGTTGCTTGTGTTATAGGCGACGGTAGCCACCTACCATCAAGTGGTCCGTCAGCCTGTCTGCCGATCTTAACATAAAAAAAACGAGTGTAAGCTAATTTGATTTTTGATAAATCGGCTTTTTGCCTAAATGACTGACATTTTGTATTTTAAGTATGTATCTATATGATATTTACGAAACAAAAGATTTTTGACTTTGTTATTGTGTACGAAACTGCTGCATGTGCTACTATAATAATTATAACTATAATGTTTTCGTGAAGTGCTAGATATTCGTGGTGATAAGTGCTAGATAGTCAAAAAGTCGGTTTTAGGTCGGCTCAGGTTTCAACCACGTTTCAGCTAGGTAACTAAACAATTTTTAGGTACCTTGGTAGGTAGATGTAAATAAAATTATTTTTTAATTCCTGTAGATATAATAGTCACACGATAATGGAAACATATTATAGAAGGGGCAAAAAGAAACGAATGCTCTTATGTGTCCGCCGGAAAAAAATGTCACTTCGCCAGAAAGGCAAAGAATTGGTTTGTAGTTTGTACACACCTTCTCACAGTCAATCTAACTCACAGTTATACGAGTATAGCCTAAATATATATATTTTTCAATTCTTATTCATGGACAGTTAAAATGAGTAGGTAGGTAAATTAGACACGTTACACACGTTACTGTTTTTTTTTTAGAGCTCCCACATCGCTATTCGTGCATTATTCGTCTATATTCGGCTATTTTCACGAACAAGACGAATACGCGAATACTAGAACACCTACTATACGCCGGCTTATCGCCAATACCGGCATTTATAATGTTTTCATTAAGTATTTTTTTCGTGTGGGAAATTAGATAAAAAGAAAATCATTTTAGAAAATATTTTATTTTATTTCTTGTCCCTGTGCACCGGGATCAGTTTCTAAGGGAAGGGTAACTGTGGAACCTACATGGAACGTAGTCCGGCACCCACTAGTTATGTTTTGGCATTACGACACGCACGGTTTATATTTATAGTTTGTAAATCATCAGTCTTCGAGAAGACAAACTTTAACAAATTCGATACTCCAAGACAGTGAAGATCAACAATACAATATTTCGAATAATACTACACCAACGACTTCAATTTCAAATTTTCACCTAATACGATCGAACCGGTCAGTTTTTTTGTGACAACCATTAAAGAAAAATAATGGAACAAATTTTTGCAAAGATGGAGAAAAGTGAATTTCGTGTCTTGATTAAACATTATTTATTGCGCAAAAAAATTATTACGGAAACAAAAAAAAAATTGATAAATATTATGGGGATTCTGCTCTGTCGATTAAAATTATTCATAAGTGGTTTACTGATTTTCGCTGTGATCGTACAACCACAAGTGATGCTGTGAAAAAGGACGCCCAGTTGAGGTCACTACTCCAGAGATGATCACTGAAATCCACGACATAGTGTTGAATGACCAAAGAGTAAAAGTGAGGGAGATAATCGAGATAGTAGGCGTCTCAGACGAACGTGTGCGCAATATCTTACACTGACATTTAGATATGAAGAAGCTCTCCGCTCGATGGGTGCCGCGTTTACTGACTGTTGATCAAAAACGTATGCGTGTGACCACTTCGGAGGCGGGTTTGACGTTGTTTCAACGAGATAAAACTGAATTGCGTCGTTTTATAACAGTAGACGAAACATGGATCCACCACCATGCCCCAGAAACCAAACAACAATCGAAACAGTGGATTGCTACCGGCGAACCAGCTCCGAAGAAGGCCAAAGCAGTTTTATCGGCCAATAAAGTTATTATTTTCTGTTTCCTAATTTAATAAAATGGCTTGGTGGGAAAAGATTTGGCTCCAACGAAGAGGTCATGCACGAAACCAATGCCTATTTTGAAGGGTTGCCTAAGTCGTGTTTTATGGAAAGAATCGAAAACGCTAGGTGAAGTGTATTGAGCTACGCGGAGACTACTAATCCAAGCGCCGGAGCAAAAAAAGTAGGTTCGTAAAAAATGTTCGGGACCGGCTATTTTTTTTTTTGGAATATGTTCAGGGGTGTCCCCTGATTGTAAATCCAAGTTGGCGTCATCGGGGGGGGGGGGAGCGTCAGCCGCCATCTTGAAAAACACGTTTTATTGAATATCTCGCGAACCGCGCATCGTACGACAAAAATAGTGGAGATCATTTTTGTAGATAATAATATTTGCCATCTTTTTTATTTCAATTTTTTTCTGTAAAATGCATAGTTTTTTATTTGTAGCGCTTCAAACTTTTTACAATATGGTTTTTGCTAAATATATAGTTAATTATGCTCTACAAATTCAGTTATTACCATTTTTCATTTATCATGAACCGTTAACTATATATTTAGCAAAAACCATATTGTAAAAAGTTTGAAGCGCTACAAATAAAAAACTATGCATTTTATAGAAAAAAGTTCTAAATAAAAAAGATGGCAAATATTATTATCTACAAAAATTATCTCCACTATTTTTGTCGTATGATGCGCGATTCGTGAGATATTCAATAAAATGTGTTTTTCAAGATGGCGGCTGACGCTCGCCCCCCCCCCCCCCCCCCCCCCATGACGCCAACTTGGATTTGCAATCAGGGGACACCCCTGAACATATTCAAAAAAAAAATAGCTGGTCCCGTACTTTTCAAAAAAAACCCTCTGGCGCTTGGACTATACATTGAAAGATAAATAATACTAATTTAGTTAATTTTACTCCTTGTTTAATTTTACCAGACTTATCAATCCGCCGAACTTACTCCCAACATTTTTGAAACAGATAGATATCGATAACGCGGGTGGGGATCCCATCTCTACTATCGACTTTTCCATTGACATCCCTATAATACGTGATGCTTTGTTTCCCCCCCCCCCCCCCCCCCCCGACCCCCAATCGTGCGATAGAGAGCGTTGCAACTCGCGACTGATAATAGGTACTTTTTTTGATGAAATTTCCATTTCGGGAGAAAACGGTTTCCACTGACTAAATCTTAAGAAATCACTTTGATTTTGATATCGATCGTTTCAGCACGATATATTCTAGGTTTATAGGTTTCGTTTTTTTTTTTAAAATACACTGTTTTTATAAAATAAACGGCTTAGTTCGACAAAGTTTTAATCACAAAAATTAAGTTATTTGAGGTGCCTATAAGTTTGAATTTATTGCAAATTTTGAAAAAAGGAAAACCTATAAACCTAGCCTTTCATTGTGTCAATAACATATTAAAAAATCATGGAGATTGGAAAATATTTAGAAGTGGAAAAACATTTTCTCTTTTTGTATGGACGAATACGTACTATTCTTTCCTCTTAAGCGTTCACCGGAAAATTGTTAAAGAAAAAAAAAAGGTGAAATTGTACGAGAAGTTTTGAAAAGATTTTGTGAAGAGCCTCGTAGATTGATTGTCAAGTAATAAAGCTATTTCTGATTTTTAATTTTTTTTAAATTACTACTTCCACTGCTCATTTGAAACTGATATGTTAAAAACAACGATCAAAACGATATAATCTAGGATTTTCTTCGTTATACGATCCTGGCTACGCCCTTGCTTCTAGTCGTCCGTCGATATACTCAATGGCGGACACAGGTGTCAATGCGGTGATGTTGTTTTGCGGTAGTCTGTGGCGAGTTGTAAAAAAGGATATGGCGGAATTGAATTGAACAAAAAGTGCGTGTTTCTTTGTCGGGAGTAATTTTAATTAGTTAAAGTGATATATAGATATAAAACCTATTATATAATATATATTTTGCGCGCTTTTGTAACGGTCTACCGGTGGGCGATTTGTATCGGTCGGTGTCGCGAGACAAAAGAAACAGTTTCGATTTATGTACCGGCCAGACCGGCGTCAAATCCCTTCGTGGTCGATGTACCTCGATCACGAACAAAGCGTTTCAGTTCCACCTTCCTTGTTCGAACTGCTAAGGAGTGGAACTCATTGCCTGCGTCTGTGTTCCCACAGAACTACAACCTCGGGGTCTTCAAAACTAGGGTAAATGGGCATTTACTAGGTAAGCGTGGTCCACCTTCGGCCACATCTGCACCTCACATCAGGCGAGATAGTGGTCAAGTGCTACCTCGATTTCATAAAAAAAAAATGGTGGCCGTTTGAGATTTGGAACAATATTTGCACTAAACACATTTTGAATCGTCTGAGAGGCGAACGAACAGTGGCGCGTAAAACTTCTTCTCTTTGAGATACCAATGTGTGCCCTCAAGGTTAGAAGTGTAAATTAGGTGAATCTTTGATTTAGTAGCAAAGTCTAGTTATATTTAATGGTTGATTTGACCTAACAAATCTGGTACCAGAGACATTTATTTTGGGCTCTACGAATCGTAGACTTTTGCATCAATTTCGACATGAGTGTATGCAACAGCAGACATTATTAACTTAGCAACCAAAAGATTTGGTGCTTGAAAAATTATTTTCTCCAGCACCATACGCACACAAGGATCTCAGTTTTCTGGTTCACTCGAAATATTTTGAACTTTCCGGATAATACCAATATTTGACACGCAAGCTGCGCCTCTCGATTTAGGGCCTCTGTGTGTCCATATTGACTTCAAGATCGCTGTGTAAAGTAAGAGTATGTTGTCTAAAAATATTGTCTAGATTTTTTACCAAGAAGTCAGCAACGTTAGTAGAGTGCAGGCCCTACGATAGGTAATGCTCATGTTACTATTTAAATGTGGTTTTATCTCACCATATGAGCCTTTAATCAATATTATTTCACAGAATCACTGCATGGAAGAGTTTCCTCAAAGGGTTTAACGGATGGTCAAACTCCTTTGCCTGATGTAAAAACGTCGCATGGATAAACTTTCTATATATTTAGAGATCGACCTTTATATTATGTTTACCTCTGATTTGTTTGCAACAACTATCAGCTATCACAATATCTACTTTTGCAGACGACTAGAGCTGATGCTAAGTAGGCTTCTTTCAAGTTGCAATTGAACGTTTTGAGTTCGTAAAACATTTCAGTTAGGCGACAAGTAAGTAAAGCTTCGAATTAGATCATGCATTTACCAGTTTTTGCTCGGGACTTTTCTTACCTATTAAAATAATCTTTATATTTTTTTTAGGCGTTAACTTTTTTTTAGATAACCCTTCGGTAACAGTTCTGTATCTCTGCCAACGTATATGCAAAATTTCACGACGATCGTTTGAGTAATTAAGGCGTGAAAGTATAACAAACTAACTCGCTTTCGTAAAAATTTATAATATTAGAATTTGATTTTACGTACGGATTAATATTGATAATCATTGTTTAGTCCTATCCTATCGCTCTGATTAGAATTTTTATTATGTACAGTCAAGGGCAAAAATATCTGTACGTTTCCAAAGCGCCAAAATTATCTGTACAGTTGAGAGGCCAGAAATATCTGTTCGATAATTCGGTTAGAAATATGTGAGCATTTAAAGGGTCAAAAAGATCTAGACGTTCACGTGGCCATAAATAAATGTACAATGTCAGTCAAATATATGCAGGCAAATAGGAGGGCATAAATATCTATACATGCAATTATCATATACATGAGAACAAAACGCGTGCCAAATATATAGATACAAATTTATGCAACTAATCGTTTATAAATATCTGTACAAACAAGTATTCTAATTTTGAATTATGACAATCATCGAAAACCATGACCATTCTGTCATATGATTGGTTTGTCTCTTTCATTTTGATCGTGGCGATATTAACGTAACATTAATCCTATTATTTTAGATTTTGCTTCACAGCGTTCACAGCTACACGATATAGGATTTTCATGTGGCTTTTTTCGTGAATATTATATTAGCGTTTTTTCAATGCTAAATGTTTGTCAGTAACATATTGATACTAGACATAGCAATGAAACGGAAGATATTTATTCGTTATTAAGTAATTATACAATATTAGTACGAAAATCTTTCGATTACTTACGCTAATGTAAGTGATTTTACGAATGTCAATTTGCCGTTAAAAAGAACACTTAGGTTTTTACTCTATTTTCTCGTTTCTATTCCTCTTTGTGGTGTGTGTCTAACTTAGAGCATTTAATAACTGGAGTTGCCTTTAAGAGCTTACCGCTCTACGTACGTTACGTAGAGAGCCGAGTTTTTTGTGCAGAAAATGACAGACAAGGCGTTTCCAGTTACTACATGTCCTAGGGTGTCTAAATAAGAATGTGAATTTGTCATGTAAAGTATACTTACCAGTCACTCTTCGGTGAAGGAAAACATCGTGAAGAAACCTGCATACATCCGCGAAAAAATTCTATGGTGTATGTGAAGTCTCCAACCCGCATAGGGCTAGCGTGGAGACTATATACCAATCCCTCTCGTGCTTGAGAGGAGGCCTGTGCCCAGCAGGCGGACGTGTATAAGCTTAGGAGGGGGGAAATTAAACAGATCAATAAAAACTGAATTTTATTGTTTGAAAAACTTAAATTATTTACTTTCATCATTTACCTATAACCTCGACTTACACAAAACTCTTACCTATCTATCTATTCAAAACTCTTATCTCTTACTTATAACCTAAAATTTCGTATACCCTCATATTAAAGCCAGCTTCAAGAAATCTTCGTCGCACTCGACTCCCGGTGACGGTTCCAAAGTCCCCTGCGGACTAGAACCATACCCATTTCGAGACGAGTTTTAGTGCGGTAAGAGTCCCACATAACCTCTATGGACATTTGCATTGCATGTGGAACTTGTTCATAAGGTATCTTTTGAAGATTTCTCTCCTCGTAAAAAAAAATATTCGTCGCACTGTGTGGGTGGATACTGCTAAAGGCACTGCTAAGTCCGCAGTGCGAATGAAACGTTGGTTTTTGACATCTTCGTCGTCGTCACACTCTCGCGTCGTCTTTCGAGGTCGTCCTTTAGATGCATGGTTCCTTACATTTCCTTCTCCTGTATTTCACCCTTAGATATACGGTGCTCCTCTAAAACGATTAAAAGATAAGACAATGAATATCCGTAGGCAACAAAAGTGATATTAAAATATATATTTAAATCTGGTATGATTCGGATCACTCACCATTACACCCATTTCCTCAACAATTTATGCTACCGGAATCCGTCTTCCAACATAATAATTATGATGCGATGTTTAGTACAGTCCGAAAGTCTGGACATTATTCTTCTTAAAAACTACCGATATTGTCGACGTATAAGAAATAGAATTCTTAAAGATAGTTTTAAAGCGAATGTAAATTCGAATTTTGAGTGTTACATTTAGTTAGTTATCTCAATTGAATAAGATGCATATTTGCATACCTACTATCAGATAAATGTATAGATAATTTTGGTACGCGTTTTGTTGTCATATATGTGACAATTACGTGTATAGATATTTTTGGCGCGCGTTTTGTTCTCATATATATATTAGTTTCATGTATAGATATTTATGCCCTCCTATTTGCCTGCATATATTTGACTGACATTGTACATTTATTTATGGCCACGTGAACGTCTAGATCTTTTTGACCCTTTAAATGCTCACATATTTCTAACCGAATTATCGAACAGATATTTCTGGCCTCTCAACTGTACAGATAATTTTGCCGCTTTGGAAATGTACAGATATTTTTGCCCTTGACTGTACTAGCTTCGCTGCGGCCCATACGGCGGCGGCGTGCGCATGGGGCGTGCTGTACTGGACACTGTGTATATATAATACTATTTATCGTAGCGTGATGTTATATGGCCTATAGCCTTCCTCGATAAATGGACTATTCAAAACAAAAAGAATTTTTTAATTCGAACCAGTAGTTCCTAAGATTTGCGCGTTCAAACAAATAAACTCTTCAGCTTTATAATATTAGTATAGATGACAAACCTTCAGGAAGAAACTTTAGCAATCATGAATAGGGGATCGGACAAATTTTCAGAAAGTGTTTTAAATTAATCTTCATGGGTATTTATTCCCATAAAAAATACTATTTTATTTATTTATAGCCTTTTAGGTACTCAAAATCATGTTTTAATATTGTTTGTTTGAAAATGTCGCTAAAACGCCACGATAGTTCATCTGTGGAGCGCGTAACGTCATTTGTGGTCATATCATAACAAAACAGCTGCATTGGCATAAGACAATGATTGCCCACAAATGACGTCACGCACTGTGATTGGTGTTTCAGTATAGATTAAAAATATTGATTAAAATTTTTGACAAGATCTTTTTCACAAAGTGTACGATTGGCGAGTCAAAATAATGATTTATTAGGCTAAAAATAACTATTATTTGTTTTCTGTACAAATTAGCGCGGTTGGCGCGGGGAAACATCTCGCTTCTATCTATCTATCTTTGTATCTATCTATCTCTGTCCAGAACCTCAAGGCCGTTGGCAGATACAGAAGCCTTAAGAGATGCTATAGGGAGATTCCCTTACGCTTTACTCTTTAAAGCACTTTAAAACTATACGACGTCCATAGTCAAATTAAAGGTGTTTATAGGCAAGTTGCCACCTACCATCAAGCGGACATAAAAAAGTACCAACAGATAGAAGTTGTTATCGTGTAAATGGCAGAATTTATACAAGCATCAAAATCTATTAGGATATAAGGCAAACAGATACACTGACTATTTACTCATTCGACGTAATACATACGTGCGCAGCCTCAGACGTCATAACAAAGTTGAACGAGGGGTGACTTAATTGAAGCACATGGACGTCAAATTAAGACTCGTATTACGTACCTACTATATCGTTTACTATATCCCACGTTTGGGCAGATAAAATTAATGGAATATGAATAAGCACACAACTGAGGATATTTATAGAAGAGGAGCATAAATTTATACATAAATAGGTAAAGATAAAATCAAATATATTCTTCTCTTATTTTTGTCAACCACATAATATCCTACTGAAGTATGTATGTTTCTTACTATTTCACGTAAAAACTACTGAACGGATTTAGATGAAATCTGGTATACAGACAGTTTATTACCTGGATTAACATGTAAAATATTTTTTATTCTAGAAAAATTTTAGGTTCCCGAGGGATCGTCTAAAAATATAAAAACTTGGCGCTAGTGTCGCCGTGGCGGCGCGGCGCCACCGTCTTCGCATAAAGATTTCAGTCGTTATTTTGCAACACAGACGAATTCGCGGGCACCAGCTAGTTGTAAATGAAATAGTAGGTATAAAGTGGGCGAACCTATAATAGTAGATTTTACAACAAGTGCACAAAACGAACTATTTTTATCCGAGACTTTTAGCAGACTTTTAGCTGATAGTAATGTCGAGGATAAAAATGGTTTTGTGGACGAGTTATAAACTCTGCTTTTCACTTCGATTGCGACGAAATAAAACAGTAGTATAACATAACATTTCTTTAAACGCACGAAAAAACAAGAGGTGTTTCCCGCCGCTTTATTTTTTTAAATCTTACGACATTGACATTGGCTTGGGCTGCAGACCTATACAGCCTACTATTAAAATAATTTTGTAATAATAATTTTCTTAAATTAATTAAATAACCTACCGTACTTGAATTTAAATTTTAATATCTTTTATGTCTTAAAAAACACATAGGGCAAATAAATTTAAGTAAATATTATAAAATAACAAATTCTATCTATGAACTTCTTATTGTGTTTGGCTGTATGGCTCATTTTCTTTGCCTTAATATAGATACATTTATGAATAGATACGTTAATGCACTTGTGCACAAAATTCGATTTTTTGCAGCCTATATCCTGCACAAATAAGCACTTTCAGAGCGTGAGAAGTGAAAATAATATATACATAATAATTATATAGAATTATGAAAGATGTGTACTGCAGAAACTTCAATTTGAATTTGGCAATATTAAATTCTAAATTTCTATTTTGAAAAGCAGGCCCATTTACAAGTATAAATTATTTAGCTGGCGTTTACAATGTTCAGTATAATATTATTGAAAACGTGTTCAGAATTCGACAAAAGCCTAATAAATTAACGAAGAAATAGAGACAGTAACTCGGTGGTTGACCAACCTTAGTAATTTACTCCTCGAATGGCTCCTGGAGCGGCCCTAAATTCTAACGAGACTAATAAATCACTCGGGAGATGTTACACAAGGCTTACAGTAATTGGGCCTTAAAGGCTCATAATTCTCTACTTTAAAGAGGCATAGGGAAAGGCAAACCTTTTTACTTAAAGCGCATTGAAAAGAAAAATTACATCAAGAAAATAATTTCTAATATAATTGTTTTAATAGAATCTGTGGGCTAAATGTCGAAGACACGATAATATACTGGTAGTATTAAAATGTACCTGGTAAATGGAAATGAATACACTATTCAGGCCCATTTCCCTATCCACTCCTAATCCCCTATCCTTAATCCTACTGTAGTCGGCAGCGCACTTGCAGCAGCTTTGGCGTTGCTTGTGTTATAGGCGACGGTAGCCACCTACCATCAAGTGGACCGTCAGCCTGTCTGCCGACCTGACATAAAAAAAAAAATCAGTATGTCTAATTCAGCAAGAGAGGAGCTTCTTAAGAGCCAACAATAATTCTTGAGCAGTCATTGTAGACTGGTGGAAAAAATCACTTGGACATAGGCGAAGAGAAACTGAAAAGAGGCTCCATTTTGGTGAAAGAGGTAGTCAAAATAATTTGGACGCGACTTTAAATGTTCGTACAGATCGTACGAAATTATATGAAAGCACTCACCGAAACACAACAGCACACGTGCTGTTATTTCACGGTGGTCTTCTGTAAGGGGGTGGTTACTGTGCCAGACGGGCTATCCAAATGACTGCGAAACGCAGTGTGCCCTGCCAGATCTAGACCAGAGCAAACTATGAAAACTTCATTTCCAAAGTTGGCCCTGTTGGGAATCGAACCCAGGACCTTTGAGATAGAGCGTTAAGGTAAACATCTTAACCACTTGAACAATGAAAACTAAGTGAGAATATTATGAAAATAAGCCATTGCAATAACCTAAAGTATACAGAACAAAAAATACAATTACTCCGAACAGCGAGGTTTTCTGTAAGATATTTTGCGTTATCTTCTTGGGGTAATATATGGAAAAATTGTTTTGGCACTTGTTTAACTAATTAACTTTTAATCATAAGTAAGTATAAATACTAGATTGGAAATACTAGCTAGATTTTGCCCGCTATTTCGTCATAGGTATAGTTTCTAAAAAATATTTAAAAAATCCCTAAGGGCTTTACTTCGGCAAATGACATTTACATTAGAATTCGCTGGCGGCGGAGACAATTCAACAGGCCTAGAAATGGTGTTTTTTTGTTTTTACCATTAGAACAATACGCAAAAAAAATTATTAATACAAATTTTTAAACTGACATTAAGTTATTAATAGGTACAGAATTCATGTTTTCGAGAGAATTTTCAATAAAAGTCAAATTCTTCTTGTCTTCTAACTTTTTTGTGGAGTTTCTATTATTTTAATTAATACAATTGGTTCTTCACATGTTTAAGTATAACATATATTTTTTTCAAAGCAATTGCGTTGTCTATTTCTTGTAACATCTTCATTAAACAATGGATATTTTTAGTATTTAGCGTTTGTCTCCACCTTAAAAAGGTTGTTAGCGCTGTTTTCCACAGCGCGGCGGCTTTTTTTTTACAACTTTTTTAAAATGCTGCATCGTATTTAGTTGTAACTATATCATCAAAATGGGGTAAAATATTTACTTAAGATAGTTTCTCTAGTAACTTAGTACATTAAACCTACCTCAATGCCTTAAGTAAATTTATGTCTGTGGCGAAAAAAGAATAATATTCCCATATACTTATGGCACTAATTTATTTGACTTGTTACCGAATGTAAACTTGATTGGCGGCAATTGATGATATGTCGTTATCATCAATTGCCGCCAATCATCAATCAAAGTCATGGGGGTTGCAATTGCAAGAGGCAGTCATTCCGAATAGGCGTCAATTGTATTGACAAAATTAAAATACGACTGGCTGAAATTTATCCGCCTCTATCTGTTTCTCCGCTAACTTCTAAACCACCCAACGGATTTTGATACGGTTTGCACTAATGAAAAGAGCGATAAACTAGAAAGGTTTGCGTATAAAATTTCAAAAAAAAAAAAAAAAAAATTGCACCCGTGCGAAACCGGACGGGTAGCATAGGTATTCAATAAAGAAAATTTAAAAAAAATGTGCATTTTAAGAAAATTTAAAAAAATAACAGTTTAGATTGCTATCGTACAAAATAAATATAATTTATTTTATTTTCAAATTTTCTAGTCTATGTATTATCTGAAAACAGCAATTGTTTCAAACATATCGATATGCAAATGCCCTATTTAAGTACACCAACGCATTGGTGCCAATGTCTCTTGCAGATAAAGTCAGATAAGCTGCACTGCGGAATAAACGTTTCAATGCCTTGTTTAAATTTAAATAAAATAAAAAAAAATTACCACAGCGTTTACTTTTAATTAAAGATATAAGTTGGAATAAAATAAAATAAAAAATTTTTTCCTAAAAAAAATAATATATATTTTTTAATGTTAAGATCGGCAAACAGGCTGACGGTCCATTTGATGGTACGTGGCTACCGTCGCCTATAACACAAGCAAAGCTTAAACTGCTGCAAGTGCGCTGCCGACTGCAGTAGGATTAAGGATAAGGGATCTGGAGTGGATAGGGAAACGGGCTCTAGCATCCCTTACTCACTCACCGAAACACAACAGCACACATGCTGTTATTTCACGGTGGTCTTCTGTAAGGGGGTGGTTACTGCCGCCAGACGGGCCGCCCAAATCACTGTTGCCCTGCCACTACTTTCTAAATCCAGACCAGAGCCAAATTTGAATAGTTGATTTTTCAAAGTTGACCCTGCAGGGAATCGAACCCGGGAACCCTAGAACAGAGCGTTAAGGCAAGCACCCTAACCACTCATCCAACGGGCTCGTCAAGAATATCAGGAATCTGCCAAGAACAGTTACGTAATATTCTGATGACGAAGTTCCTAAATGGTGAGGCTACATATATTAAAATGGTATTCAAATTTCAACAACAGTTGTAGGTATAATATATTCAGAAAATAAATTATTTCGAATTTGAATTTAAAAATATTTAAGTGCTTAAGGCTAATATTTAGTTAGCAATTATTTAGTTAGTTGGGAAGCTGAGGCCTAATAATTAAAATGCTAAAAAAATCGTTTAATGCAATTCGTACATAACAAAATGTATGTTGAACTTGTTATGGTTAATTTGGATATATAGAGATGACAATGTATTAATAAAATCAAAATGCAGCTTCGTTTAATATTATATCAATTTTATCTCTTCACAAAATATGTGTCACATTTTTTTAATATTTATAACTTTTCGCACGAATGCACTTTCTTAAAAAAGAAATTTCTTTTGCAAATTAAGTATATGTGCAAACCTTCCTCGTTTATCGCTTTCCATTAATGAAAACCGCATCGAATTCCGTTGATTGGTTTAGAAGTTAGGCAGAGAAACAGACAGCTCTCGACAGCGACTTAATTATAATAATAATATAGATAGAGATACATTTTAAGTCAAAAGATCAAAAATGTACCCTTAAGAGGGCGCTTTCCAATTCGAACAGCTTACTTATTCCATACTACGTAATTCCATGATTACCTACTCATTAATTATAGGTCGTAGCAATACATAAAAAAACATGACATTTCTAGGACATAATATAAAGGTTTGCATCGCAACAAAAAACTGAAATTAATTTTATATCTAGTATAATTAATTTCTAAAATGTGCAGAATTTGTGACATTTTCGCGGGTTGAATTCTTGTAATTACTGACTAAAATCCTAAAATATTTTTCCATCGAAACATCCTACCTATAATGTACATTTGAAATTGGGATGTCAATAGCTACCATCTATAAAGGTTTTTCTAAAATATTGGAATTGCTGGCGTATGTTTTATTATTTTCCCGAGTTGAATAAGTGGCGCGAATGTGTTGCGTCGCATTCTGTCTTCGGTTATTCGCACTATAATAAGTTGAGACAACAAATTCTCCCAAATACCTATTACTGAGTTCCCACGCTCGTACAGCGCCACCTTAAGACAAAAAACCAATTAGTGTTAAAATTTAAGGTGTTAAATTCAAAAAGGTAGAGGCGATGTTACATTTAAAAAAGGTTTTGAATGAAATTAGGTGTTGGCCCTATATTTTATAAGGGTAGGGCTTGAAGCCCTATTCCGAACTGCCAATAAATATATAAGTGCGTCCAATACTTGAACTAGCGTCATAAAAACTTTATTTTACAAAATTTCACTTAAATTAATTGAGTATCCTTCAAAATACTCTCCATTCATCGCTAGGCATTAAGTCCCACCTTCTTTTCCAGTGTTCAAAGCATCCCTGAAAGTCCTTGGCAGTTAGGCTTTTTAGTTTCCTCGTCGTTTCTTGTTTTATTGTTTCCACATCCTCCCAGTGGTGTCCCCTCATCACAATTTTGCATTTTGGAGAAAGTCACAGGGGGCAACATCTCGCCAATAAGGAGGGTGTTCAAGGATAGTGATTGAATTTTTGGTCAAAAATTCACGGACAACAAGCGCTGAATGGGCAGGTGTGTTGTCATGGTGGAGAATCGTCCCCTTGAGCCAAATTTGGTTGCATACGACGTGTGTGATCTCTCAGACGCTTAAGAACCGTGACAAAGAAGGCAGCATTTACTGTTTGCCCTTAGGAACGAATTCATGGTGAACAACATCTTGCAAATAAAAAAACCAACAGTTTTTGAGTTTTTAAATGTTCAGTTAGAATTGTGTGCACTATTGATTTACCTAATCCGCACAACGGTTTAGGGACCGTAAGGACAAGGGACAACTCACACAATCCATGTTTTCATGTTGATCCATTTTGGCAGGGCACACTGCGTTTCGCAGTCATTTGGGCGGTCCGTCTGGTGGCAGTAACCACCCCCTACAGAAGACCACCGTGAAATAACAGCACGTGTGCTGTTGTGTTTCGGTGAGTGAGTAAGGGATGCCAGAGCCCATTCCCCTATCCCTTATCCTTAATCCTACTGTAGTCGGTAGCACACACCACCTACCATCAAGTGGACCGTCAGCCTGTCCGTCGATGTCAACATTTAAAAAAATGTACAAATAATTATAGATAAACTAAAAATAATCTACCACCCGACTCGGAAAGCTGTTTCTAAGGGTAAAAAAAAGCGGAAACAACCTCCAAGGTATGTCTTTTCAAATAAATGTTCCATTAACAAAAATTACCAAAAAATAAAGTTAAATTCATTGTCAAAACAGTCACAATAATTGTGTTCAAAATAATCTTTTATATATATAAAAATGAATCCCCCATTTCCCTTGGTTAAGGCATCACGCGTGAACGGGTAGACCGATTTTAATTCGGTTTTCACTAATGGAAAGAGGGATAAACGTGGAATGTTCATATATATAAAAATTGCACCCCGGGCGAAGCCGGGGGCGGGTCGCTAGTAAAAAATGTTTTTTGAAAATTTGTCAGTATGATGCTTTGCTACACTATAATAGACTCTAGTACCTACACAATAATTTCTGTACATCATTTGGTAACTTAATGTAGAACCGTATAGATAGATTAAGACCTTTAAAGGTCTTCGTATACGGGTATAGAGTTATTTATGGGGTCTGGAAATAGAAACGAGTCTAATTTTTTTTATTAAGTTTAAAATGTGGAAGTTACTATTTTTCTTAAATTTTTCAATATTCTTCTGAAGTAGATACATGAGTTGTCATTAAAGAATTGGCAAAATTCCTTAGCGTTCGAGCTATTATTGGCTCATATAAGAAAAAAAATAGCTTGCATTATATAAGAAAAAAATAGCACGTTTGTAGGTGAATCGAGAAAAAATGCTTTTCACGAAGTATGCATTTGCAATAGAATTTTTTTACAAAGCCTACTAAATTCATTACTTTACCTTAACTAGGTAAGGTAATGAATTTAGTTACCTTACCTTACCTTACCTTAACTAGGTAAGGTAATGGTTCAAGAGAAATTCTGATGTACATTAATATATGTAGTTTGTCGACGGCAATTAAGGTTGAATGAAACAGCTCAAGTCAGGTCAGCGTCTAATTTTTTTTTTTTTTGAGGGGCATAGTTCAGAAGAACTATTGGATAAAGTATTTTTTTAATGATTTTTAGAAATAGAACAGCATTAAAAACTTTATCCAACACTCTCCATTAATATTCAACGAAGAGTCTTGCGGTATTAATAACACTTTGGGCCGCCGCAAATTGGAGGAGGGTACGACAAAGTATTTCCATTTTTTCATAGAATTTTGTACCTTAATTGCTTTCAATATAATACAAATTTCATTGTATTATGCTAGGGCAACAATCGGCGTACTGCGGCATTTCGCAGTAGCATAACACAATTAAATATGAATGTTACGAAAAAAAAAGTTATGAAAGAAAAAAAAAAACTTTTGCGATTTCATTTTATCGGTCGTGCAGCGGACGAGTCTTGAAGTGAAGACCGTGGGCCGACCGTGACCTTCCGTTCAATTGAAGTTGAAATCCGTCTATTCAATCGAAAAGGCCTACGTCCACTAGTGGACACTGAATTATATTTTTTAAATTCAATTATAAATCCTAATCCTATAAAGCATAATAATTAACTATTATCAAGCCAGAATAATTAATTTGAGACGTTTTATGAAACTATTATAAACTATTTATATAAGAAATGACAAAATGTATAAGCTATCAATGTCAATTGCAAAAAAAAATGTTACGGTGGTTTTAAATTATAGGTATTTAAATACCTATAAAAATATACCCATAATATAAAATATAAAAAATATACCTATAAAAAATATCTTTTTTTATTTGACATAATTTTTTTATTATTTAAAAAAAAAAGAGAGATATTTTCAATTTATTAATGGATGTTAGGTTAGGTTACATTGATAACATTGATAAAAATGTAAGGAGTAGGTATTTCACGAGTAAAGTAAATCGAAGCCTAAAATTAAAAAAGCCTACATAGCAACAATAAAAAATATACAAAAAATTTATGTGAAAATTTATAGACAATTAACTTGTAAGATACGAGTAAGTACAACTTAGCGCTTAGTGGTGTGACAATAATTGAACCACGTAAATATTGAATGGTTTCATTGCATTACGTCACTCGAACGTAATTTTTATGACGTACATAACTTTTCTATTCCCCATAGGCTATTAAATAAGCATGGTATTAGAAAAATAACTTGAAATAAAAAAAATGCATTTATATATCATATCACTTACCTTACTTTAGGGTCGCACTGTAGTTGCTTACATCGTTCTCGTTACACAAGAACAGTAAACGAATAGTCGAAATAGTATTTTCGGAGTGATGTTAGTAGTTTTGTGGTGCATATCGCGGCGTGGCAAGGCAGACTGGCATGCGCGAAATGCCGCCCACGTTCGATAAAGCCCGCCCTGCGCGGCGGCTCCTATAGCCACAGGATAAAATGGGCGCTGACATCTTTCATTTCACACAGACTACTGAATATCTACGTTCAGACTGAAATAAAATAGAGTCGCCATAATTGCACTCAAATAAACTCCATTGGGCCTATCTTTAAAAAGTAAAATGTAAAAAGCGATGTGTGTATGCATGTCCCCCATGAAGTCCAAAACCTCTCAAGCAAGTTTGATGAAATTTTCAGGAAATCTTATATTAGCCCCTGTGAAGTTCAGTAGCGATAGGATAAACTAATTTTGTGTAATATTTTACCTACAAAATTTAGACGAAACGCTTATTAGACCAAATGCGACGATTTCTTTTTCTATACAGGGTGGTAATTTGAGACGGGTCAGTAAGGGCAGCTACCTAAACCACTGTAGCTAGAACAAAACACTCTTAGGAGACTATCCATAATTTTAATAGTTATTCCCATCAGCATTCAAAGATTTTGGAAAAATGGTACAGTCAGCGAGAAAAAGGTCAATTTTCACGTTTTGTTTTTATAGCGCCAATCGATTCTGTTACTTATAAGGATCAATTGACCCTATTGGACCACCTGAGGTTAGAGTACTAGAAACGTCAAAAATCTCAAAAAACTACTTCCATACATTTCTTAATTAAAAACAATTAAAACCAATTTTAATTAAAAACAATATTTGAACTTATTTTTCAATCTCGTTTCGTAACAAATGTATGAGTATGTAGAAACACGATTAGAGTCCCCGGCATCATCGGTCCCGAAAGGACACGACCAGGATTCTTCGTATAATTGGTCTCCACACTTGATCACAGATAGGCGCGAATATTTGATCCATATTTGATCACGTTAGGTCACGCGCTGCAATTCCAAACAAAACGCCACAATCGGCACAAAATAAGTCCTCGATCGCATTGTCCACCAGCCAATCACACCAAATCAGATAACACTCCACCAAACACGTAGCACCAGTCCCTTGATGTCAACCGATTGCCTTCCCGTGAGGTACTCCCCGGCCGACGTGCCTCTGCGCTAGCGCTCGGTGTTGTGCCCGAGTCAACGACAATGACATTCCGATCCCGCTGTCCAGTTGACAAATGACAGTTGTCAGTGCTGTTCACTCCCGCAAATCAAAAGCGCCGACACGGCCAGACTGACATGCGCACGCCCTCGTGCGCCTCTCGTCTCCGCCTCGATCCATGTTCGGTTAATATGCAAACAAAGAAAACAAACTATCTGGCTCACCACATTCATTATGCTCGTCCTATCCTGACCAACTAGATACAACTTCACACATATGCACTCACGCGCCATGTTGCGTTGAGGGCTGGTCGAAAGTGCCTAGCACGCGCGGTCCACGCGCCATGCTGTGTTGAGGGTCGGTTGCTGGAGTTAATATGATCCTTACAATCAAAAACCCCATCTGTTTTAAGATTCCACAAGAGTATCACAGCTTGTACACGCTGGTCTAGACCGTCATTTACTAAAAGAAATGAGATCCCCACAGCTGTCTATCACTGGACTAGATCATCGCCCACACAAGCAGGTGAGATCCCTACAGCTTTCATTAAACAACAACTTGCTGGACCAGATCGTCACCCACAAAAGCAGGTGAGATCTCTACAGCTTTCATGAAACAACAACTTGCTGGACCAGATCGTCACCCACAAAAGCAGGTGAGATCTCTACAGCTTTCATGAAACAACAACTTGCTGGACCAGATCGTCACCCACAAAAGCAGGTGAGATCTCTACAGCTTTCATTAAACAACAACTTGCTGGACCAGATCGTCACCCACAAAAGCAGGTGAGATCTCTACAGCTTTCATGAAACAACAACTTGCTGGACCAGATCGTCACCCACAAAAGCAGGTGAGATCTCTACAGCTTTCATTAAACAACAACTTGCTGGACCAGATCGTCACCCACAAAAGCAGGTGAGATCTCTACAGCTTTCATGAAACAACAACTTGCTGGACCAGATCGTCACCCACAAAAGCAGGTGAGATCTCTACAGCTTTCATGAAACAACAACTTGCTGGACCAGATCGTCACCCAGAAAAGCAGGTGAGATCTCTAAAGCTTTCATTAAACAACAACTTGCTGGACCAGATCGTCACCCACAAAAGCAGGTGAGATCTCTACAGCTTTCATGAAACAACAACTTGCTGGACCAGATCGTCACCCACAAAAGCAGGTGAGATCTCTACAGCTTTCATGAAACAACAACTTGCTGGACCAGATCGTCACCCACAAAAGCAGGTGAGATCTCTAAAGCTTTCATTAAACAACAACTTGCTGGACCAGATCGTCACCCACAAAAGCAGGTGAGATCTCTACAGCTTTCATTAAACAACAACTTGCTGGACCAGATCGTCACCCACAAAAGCAGGTGAGATCTCTACAGCCTCCATCAAACAACAAATGGAACGCTCTCTCATAACAGTTAAAAAGAGCAAGCAGATAAAGCTTCCTCGGAATCTATGGATAGGGCCTCTTCGGAATCAACCGATAGTGTTCCCAAACCATTAATTAAAGGTTCCCCAGAATTAGTACGTCGGCAACTGCTACAATGCGAGAGCCCGAAGGCTCTCCAAGTTTCTCTCTCTCTCTCTCTCTTTTTTTTTTTTTTTCGGTCAAGAAGAAAACGAGTACTGGTAATGACTGATAATATTAACTAAAGCAGGGGTGTACGACAAGCGTTCGATATGAGGTCACTAGAAGTACAGTATTTAAATAAGAAAAACAATCAGGTCGATTACATCCGCTTGCAATAATTAACGACCCCTGTCCATAACACATTTACATTCCACTACACTGATACGGGATGGGCGTCGCTGAACAATGCGCAATTCATTAAAAAAAAAAGGCGTATTTCTAACTGTCCGGTAGCTACACTACGTTTAGAAACCTCTTTAGCAAGCAACAATACTCTCTGCGGTTATCCAACAATCAGAATTTAGAACTATCGGAGTGCAATTAACAACCACTCTTACAGGACTACTAATCTTTCCAAGTCTAATCTCACTTTTGGGTTCGTTTGGGTGTGATAACTCACATTCTAGTACTTTAAGTCCATCTAGAAACAAAACACGGTCTATTCCCCGCTTCACATTAAATTTTTTAAGATAATTATTCTCGCATAACAATAACTGGGTGGGTAGATCGAATTAGAAGTAACAACAGATTTACATGAAACAAAACCTCAATTAAATAATTCTCATTTAAACAGCTGATAAGATTTTTATTATTATTATTTTTTGTTCCAGTGTTGTAGGTAGGCTTAGTAAAACTGCGCGATTAGCAAGACCAGCCAACGTTACAACATCATAATGTCGATTTTCGCCCAACTTATGGGCTGTGCTCTCTACCCCAAAATGAAAACGACTCACCGTTATTATTCACGAGGATCAACCTCACTGCATAGGATAAAGCCATCGAACCAAAAGCGACGACTTCTCGAAGTCGTCATTGCGCTCGAACCCAACAAGCCGCCAACAGGGGTCCCACAGCACCTCCACTCCGAGTCGCGGCCGCCTCGCGACGATCCATTGACCGTGCTGGTCTTGTTGCAACAAGAGCAGATCCTGCCCGACTTGTCCAGGATGGGCTGCTGCTGCAACATCTTTATAATATTTTTTTTGCACGGTCATCTGCAACTCCTTGTAACGGTCCCTCTGAGAGGCACAGGTCCATGGCGCTGCACCAAGCCCACGCATCGACGTCGGCAGCCTCAAGGTTGAAGTCTGACAACTTTAAATTCGCTCGTCGTAACCGGATCCTTTATGGCTTCGATAAAACTGATGATTTTCCATCACACTGCACCACATGATTGCGTAGTTTTAATTTTCATAGCAGTGCCCGTGAGGCAATCTCACTTCTGATGTAGAAACACGATTAGAGTCCCCGGCATCATCGGACCCGAAAGGACACGACCAGGATTCTTCGTATCATTGGTCTCCACACTTGATCACAGATAGGCGCGATTATTTGATCCATATTTGATCACGTTAGGTCACGCGCTGCAATTCCAAACAAAACGCCACAATCGGCACAAAATAAGTCCTCGATCGCATTGTCCACCAGCCAATCACACCAAATCAGATAACACTCCACCAAACACGTAGCACCAGTCCCTTGATGTCAACCGATTGCCTTCCCGTGAGGTACTCCCCGGCCGACGTGCCTCTGCGCTAGCGCTCGGTGTTGTGCCCGAGTCAACGACAATGACATTCCGATCCCGCTGTCCAGTTGACAAATGACAGTTGTCAGTGCTGTTCACTCCCGCAAATCAAAAGCGCCGACAAGTATATCATTAATGGAGGTAACGGACTCTTACCTCCATTTATGAGCTGAAGATTGCTGTGGTCGAGCAGTGTCACAGTCAGATATTTAAGACATAGTGGACTTCTAAATCGACTGGAGGTGGTCATAAAAGCCAGAGGAATAGGTATAGGTACAATAAAAGCATAAAAGCAATAGGTACTCGTTATTAAAATTTAGGTTTTTTTAAAAAGTTTATCATCCACCTTTGTTTTTGTTTATTAATCGGCAATTTCAAATTTTTTTATTATTAAATAATTAAAATAACATTTTTTTCATCTGAAATTAACAAAAAAAAAAACATTCCAAAATAAATTTTTGAAGTTACATCGAAAAATTTAAGTCGGCGCGGCGGTTAGTTGTGCCTCTGAGAGTACAATTGGATAAGTGTTATCCAATAGTTCTTCTTTATCTATAAAACAACTGCTAAGTGTTTATGAACACTATTTGTGGAACTAGAACCTCTTAATAAAACATATTTTCTGCAGCAGCTAGAATCTATTGTGTAAAATCTACTCTATAATGTTCATGTTTAAATAACCAATAAGTTTACTTATGTTAAAACAACCCTAAGTTTCTAATAAAATACTTATTTTCAAAATAAACTTTCACGTAAAAATTTTCAGGAAACCTTTCTTTGTCAATATCTCAAAAGTATATTTTTGCACATAGCAGCTTATGGTTTTACAATGACGATATGTAAATATGCATTTATATGAAGATACGAGTATGTATTAATATTTTTTGATATATTTATAATAAAATTTTGCCTATAGGGAATAGTACAAATGCAAAGGATTTTTAAAAAAGACAATTTCAACAATTTATTTTAAATATTTATTTTAGATAAATATTATAGTACAATAGTTTTTTTTTTTTTTTTTCAAAATACACGCTTAAATGAATACAAAATAAAATAACAAGCACTATTTTCCGGTGTCTTCTTTGAGTGATACAGTCCTGTTGAATACCATCTGAAACGAAATAAGATCTTAATCTTTTAGGATTCCTAATCCTAATCCTAAAATATTATAAATGCGAAAGTTTGTATGTTTGTTTGTAACTCAATAAATTTTTTTTATCAAGAAATCCGAAATTGACCTATTGTGAATTAACTTACCCTGCTAGCTGTGGTGTCAGGATCCACGGAGAAGAAGCCTATCCTCTCAAATTGGAACTTGTCGTAAATGTTGGCTGCTGCCAGAGCTGAATGGGCATATGCATCCACAACCCGCAATGTGTTCTCGCGACAGTCGGACAGAAAACCACCGGGCACTTCCGTCTGGTCTTCTGGGTTTTTATGCTTGAATCTGTATCATTTTAAATTACATTTGAGAATAGTTATTATTATTTAAAAAAAAACATATGCTATTAGCTTTTGGCATGCATTCGAAACCAAAAGTAAGCACCTTAATTTTAACTTTAGAGCATATAATTCTAATGAGATGAAAAAAAAAAAACTAATTATCTACCTACTGTGTAGCCGACAACACGATTGTGCGATCAAATTCAGAACTGATGATTCAATTGGTTTTAAATATGTACATACAGACAGTACTTGTTGACAGTAAAAAACGTCAAATGCTAAACCACACAGTTATAACGATTACAATTGCAATACATAGGTAAGGTCAGGGTAAGAAAAGGTTCCTCACCTGAAAGTCGACAATTGCTTGCAACAGGACAGTTATCAGTCATGCCAAACGTCTGTCAGTTGTCTGCTTAGTGCTTTAGTTTCAAAAGGTACTAAGAATTTGCGACTTGATAAAGGAATTAAATTAAAAACTGGCGAAGGTTTTCCTAACATACCGTATTGAACGCTAAAACGATAGGACAATGCATGTACTATACACAGTTCTCGTACTTGGGTCCACATCCACCATGCTTGTTGTAATAAGGAATAGCAATAAAGACTAAATAAATATTTTAAAACCTGAGAGAAGTTGACGCGTTGGAAGTAGCGGGTAAAAGCTAGTACTTTATAAAATGTAAAATTATTAATATTGTGGTTAAAAAAAGCAATAAATTTACACTTGCAGGAAGAAAATCGATTCAGATACACCCCAGGGAGCCTAGAACAGGTCCTGGTGCCTTAAGGGCAGCGCAATATTCCACAGGTCGTGGTAATCATTAAACTCTATTTAAACTTTTCGTAGCACATCCGTATCAGTGCGGCCTGATCAAGGTTAAATGACTCCAATATATTACAGTAACTATACTTACAGCGGTTCATAGAGTCTGACTTGGACAGTGATAGGCTCCGACACCCAGTGAATGAACGCCTTAGGTTTGTCGGCGACTTCGGTCTTCTCCGCTGTGCACGCCACTTCGACCACATCGCCCGAACTGTCTTTTACAACTGACGATACCTGCATAAATAAAACCAGGCATGAATGAAGGCTTAGGTGTCAGCACTTCTAAATGAGTTCTAGTATTCTTTCAATTTCAACCAACGATGGTCCCCTTGAATTTCACCCTGCTTCATGTACTGGATTGAGTGTAATTCCACGTGAAATGTAAGGAAAATACATATGTACTGACCTATACTCAACCAGGGTATAAGAAAAGTTCATGTTTTACTTACAACTATAATACAGCCAGGAAAATTCAGTGACATTGACATCAAAAGGATCCGTAATAGATATTAGATACTAGCTGAGCCCGCAACTTCGTACGCGTGCTATTCGGAATAGCGCGTAACTTTTTTGTTTGTAAGTAATGAAACAAACAGTAAATGTTACGGGAAGCTTTCTACAATACATCAGTGAAAACCGCATTCAAATCGGTAAAGCCGTTTCTGAGATTAGTGTGCACAAACGCACAAATTTTTTAACCTCGGTAACATAAGTACAACGTGTACAAATCGTTATTGAAAAAAAAAATTAATATACAGGCATGTATGTAAGTATGTATATAGATTTGTTTGATTTTATTTGTTAAAATATGAAATTAAAAAGTAGTTCACGCGGACGAAGTCGGGATCAAACGTTAACATAAGTATATATTTAAATAACAATAACAAAAATAAACGGAATGAACCCTCACCTTCAACACGTAACCGGCGTGCCTCAAGCCTACTATCTGATCGGGAGTCAGGCGTCGATAACCTTTTTCGGGCTGTTCTTTAAAATCGCTTCTCTCAATGTAGAGTACTTTGCGTAGTGTCACCGCGTGGGATCCCTTCTCCGGTTCATTGGGGAAATTGGGGACGGACACTTCAGTCGACTTGTCTTCGGGGAAATTCGTTACGGTCACCTTCAACGGTTCCAAGACAACCATGACTCTGGAAGATTATTATAATCAATATTAAATTCGTATTTTTTTTTATTAGATATCCTAAACAATCAGGGATACAGAAAAAGACATAGGGCACCTTTCTTCCAGTTCACAAGTATTACGGTTAATGTAACTGTTTATTTTGCACTTTCCAAAATGGTTTAACTGATTTTATTGAATTTAACTGTTGAACGTTTAAACATTGATTTATTAGAATTATTAGAACATTAAATATTAGTATCGAATATTACTCTAAATTACGTTATTAAAACATTAGCAGACTATAGAACTGTCACTCTGAGTTATTATTTTATAATATTAACAGTAAACTAATGTAGAACCTAAAATATGTAAACAATCATGGCATTTGACCGTTGTAACAAAAAATTTTAATGTATAGGTCATGAGACAAACAGACGGTCCACTTGATGGTAGATGGCAGCCGTCACTTATAACACAAGCAACCCCGCAGGTGCTGCAAGTGCGCTGCCGACCTTAATAGGATAAGGGATTAGGAAAGGATAGGGAAATAAGCTCTGCCAACGCTTATTCACTCACCGAAACACAACAGTACAAACAGTAGTAATGCAAGCGTCTTAATAACTCGACCTAGTCACTCGGCTGATCGATTATGTAGTTGATAATAAGAAATAAATAATTAATAAGAAATGAAGAAATTCATAATAACAAAACAATATGATTTGGTCTAATTTGATCTTTATACAAAGAGAGAGAGATAAAAAAATAAGTGTCAATACATGTTTGCATTGACAGTTTGAGTCAGCTTGTCAAAATTGGTTTGGATTTCGTAAGGTTTTTTTAATGTAATAATTTTTAATGCATTTATTTACAGAAATACAGTAATAACGTTAAGAAGTTCTTAGTTAATAAGTTATTAGTTAAGACACAAAAGTTCAAAGCTTTTGTTTACATATTAGTTAAATACTTTTGGGTACTACGATAGTTATAATGGGTTATAAGTAATGGGGCTCACTAGTACGGGAGAGTGTCGCTTCTGCCATGAGGCAGAAGAAACACCAATGCATATCCTGTGCGAGTGTGGCCATCTGATGCACAAGCGCAGTCACATCCTAGGAAGCCACACAATGGCTTGTGAAGATGTGAAGAATGCCTCTATCAAAAAAGTACTACAGTTCCTTAACGTGGTAGGTATAGGTAGAGAGCTTTAGTTCACGTGGCGATCACAATATTTCAGCAATGGACGACGTGATACTGGTACTCTAGCAGACAGAAATAGCCACTAAGATAAGATAAAGATACTACGATAGTTAAATATTATTATAATAGAATAGAACTATGAATCTTTATAATTTAATTAATATTATAGCAATAAAAAGAGAAAAATAGTAAAAATATTATTAAAGAGTGCCAAAAGTAATTTCACACAGTTAAAAAGAAAAATATCTGTGTCTTAGGCTGTGGTCTCATATAAATGCCATCGGCCGCATACAGTCGCACGCCACATCACAATGCTTACTATAGAAATGTGCTATTGTGATTTCTTTCACACGCTGATGTCGGCGTTTGCGCTGCGCCTTTAGTTATTTCGAACCATTGCAGCGTGAACGTCGTGTCTAGTATGAAATCATTTAAAAAATGGAAAGCAAAAATTAGTTACTTATCGTACAGTTTTTTTTTTTTTTTCAATATTTTCGCCCGAGGTTAATCGTCTGAGTGCTCTAATAAATAGATTGAGTCGAAGCTGTCGATTGGGCCAGCCAGAATGAAGAGTCAGTTACCTGGGTGCCGTAACGTTGAGCACGTCTCTGACAGCGGCGTCCAAGGCGGCGGGTTCGAGGGCTGCTGAGGCTCCGGTTACGCCGAGCGACACGCAGAATCGGTTGATGGCCAGCGCTGGCACGCCGCGCCTTCGCAGCGCAGTCAGCGTGTAGAGCCGTGGGTCATCCCAGTCTTTGCAGTCAAACGGACATACCCAAATTATACATAATCGTAGATATCAAAAATAAATAAATTATATAACTTAACTATAGAGATTTTCGCTTAGCATCTGTGCCAACAATCTATTAATTGTTCCCAATGTTTCTTCTATTTATCCAGTTACGAACCCAAATTGTCCTTTTTTTATTTTTCAACAAAATACTCTTAAGCCATTGCGTTGCAATCAATATGATTATTTTGTCAACTTCTATACGGATAGCACTGATACTATTATATCGTTGTTAAGAGCCTGGTTTAAAAAAACATGTGTGTTCAATCGTTTGCTTTGGGCATTGCTTATTTAGGAGTATGCTTAAAACTAGCATGCTTATTGCTGGCAAATGTGAACAGTTAAGCGTGTGTGTGAATGAAATTGTATTGGTATTGTGTACGTGTACATTTCATTTATAGTATACACTTTGTTATATATTTTTTAATTCAACATTTAGTAAATTATAAAGGCGTGAATATAGTCTGTGGTATTATATATCAGCAAACAAATGTAATAATACTAATTACAGGCACTGTTGTTACGTTGTATTTTTCTTTGTATCAGGTTCACAAATTAAATTCTTATGTTTTTTTTAAACTATATGAGTTATTTACAATTTTCTGATCGATTGAGTTTCAGTGGGGAACCTCATCTTTTTGAAATACATTACTTTTATATCTGATACTAGTCGTATCACAAATGAGGTCTTATGACTGCATTCTACCTTTTAAAATAAGCATTCCGAAACGCTGGTATTTATACACCTAGTGTCAATTACATGTGCATAAAAGTTCAACTGAGTCACCTTTACCACAGTCTAACCATACTTACGTCATACAGTCGGGCAACGCTCAATGTTCGAGCCTGCAAACTGAAGCGAGTTCGCCGAACGTTGCTCTACGCAAGTACATTCGTTGCCTGACTGTATGACGTAAGTATGGTTAGACTGTGCATTTACCACGTTTTGCAAGTTCAATGCGGTGTCTATCATTAGTCAACAAACTTTTACTAAATAAAAAGCATTTCGTGGCACTAAAATCTAAGATACTTAAGAGACATACTTAATAGTATTGAGTACGTCTATATTAACAAGGTAAGTAGATCACATTATTTTACCCTAGTAAGTATATCATTGCATTTATATTTATAAATATCACCCCCATAATTAGTTATTCTGTGGCTGCTTCTAGTGCTGGAGAATTTTGAAAACTGCAATGAGAAATTTTTTCATAAAAAATAAAGGCAGTTCAAACATGTAGCGTATAGCCAAAGCGAATAAGGCAATGTACTCAGAGACACTTTACTATTAAATGTTTGAAAACATGTAACTAGGTGATATTTGCAACTTACCATTGACAATTCCTTCGTCAATGAGTTTGGCTATCTTCCTCTTAGAGACGACGGTGTAGTTGACGTTAAGCCTGCCGTACTCCCACTGCACTGGGCAGTAGATCCCGAGCGCATTGCACAACCAGTAGTATGATGACCTACCCACAGAAAATCATTCACACTAATCATTTGTCTTATGCTATTGAAATTACAAATGCAAGTCTCTGTGAGGGTGTTTGTTAATATTTCACGCATGCTGTTAATTTATAAAGATACGCGGACGAAAATCCCTCGGGGACCTAAGATTTTCTAGGATAAAAGTATCCTATATGTTAATCTAGGTAATAAACTATCTGTGTGCCAAATTTCATCCAAATCCGTTCAGCCGTTTTTGCGTGAAAGAGTAACAAACATAAACAATTGGGCACTACTGTCGCCTTTTTAATTTTTCAACGCGGATGGAGTCGCGGGCACCAGCTTAACTAGCTAAAAACTAGCAATAAATTTCTAGCTAAGACAGACTTTGGAAAATTATACTGGGTTGACATTTATATGAAACATTTTAACTGAATGTAATATGACGGGAAACCAAATTAAAGCCGCGCGAATCTGCTAGCATATAAATTTATTTATTTATATTAATTGTTAAAGCGAAGCATGAAGAAGATTTTTTAGATATTTTACTAAAATGTATTCTATTAACATAATATTGTATGTATAATAATAATTGTTTAAAAATTTTTTTTTACTGGTTTGTGCAAGTGCATGCTCTGTCTAAGATGAAGACAGATAGACGGATGATTCCCTTGATGGTAGGTGACTATTACTGTCGCTTAAAAACACAAGAAACAGAAAAAGCAGGAGATGCAAGCCTGACCTTGGCAGATCAAGGGGATGAGGATATAAGGAAATGGACTCCGGCATCCTTAATCAGACTGCTAAACTCAAGCCAACATGCTTTTATTTCACGTTAGTTTTAGGAACCACCGTTAAATAACAGCATGTGTGCTGTTGTGTTTCGGTGAGTGAATATGGGATGCCAGAGCTCATTTCACTATCCCTACCTAATCCCTTATTTTACTATTGCAGCATGCTTACAGCACATGTGGCTTGCTTGCTTGCGTTATAGACGATAATTGCCACCTACCATCAAGTGGACCGTCAGCATGTCTAACGACCTTAACATTACAAAAAAAGAAATAAAAAACCAACAATATATAGTGTGAAGTATCCTTTATGTAACGCTAATCTCTGAAACTTGTAAACCGATTTTGGTCCCGTTTGTATTGATGGAAAGAGAGAATTTTGAGGAAGGTTTATGTGTATAATTCATGAATATCTCATTTCTTATTTATCAAGATTTTTTGTTAAAAAGTCAGTAAAAATATATTTCTGGATAAAAGTTTTAAATTACCTTTAAACACGTACGCTACCTAAACCACTTGATATAATATATGCCAAAAATCGTCGCCTTAGTGGTGAAAAGAGCTAACACACACTTTTGACCAAATTGAGTTATGAACATCATCATACTCAGCGTTAAACGGAGATTCTAGTGGTGAAGAGATCTAAGAGATAGCTCAAATAGAAGTTGTTTTTTTTTCCTTCAGACGTGAAAGGAGTTAAATGAAACTAGAGCCAAAAAGAAAAACAAGAGAAGCGCACTTAAATCGAACTTCCTTAATTTCAACACATTAATTATTACCTTCTCACAAAAAATTGTTAAAATCGACACAAATAGAGAAGATAAAACAAAAAACATTTTTTTTGTGAGTGCTTATTTATTTCAATTGTCATTATCTTGGAACCAGTTTAGTGTGGAATAGCTCACTTCACCACTAAGGCGACGAAATGTCGAAATATGGTATAAAATTTCAGGGTGTGCAAAGTCATGGAGTACGGCTAGTGTTTAATAATTACCTCCTTGACTGGAACTCCTTAGTACACAGTGAGTGTGTAATGTTTTCGATGCTGTCGCAGAGACAGTGTGTGTAATCGTACGTAGGGTAGATGCACCATTTGTCGCCAGTACGATGGTGAGGTTTGAATTTGATCCTGTACGCCACCGGGTCCTGTTTTCCCTCTTCCAGGGTGATTTTCATGCGAAGGGTTGCGTCACCTTCGTCGATTTTACCATTTTTCATGTCCTGAAAATTTTCAAATTACATTTAAAGATAAATTTTATTCGACACTAGCTGGTGGCCGCGACTTCGTCCGCTTTGAAAAATTAAAAATATAAAAGTGTAACATAACGGTTGCGTCTGCATCAAGCGAGTCCCGTCGTTCGCGTCGCGTTGGTGCGAGACGGCTTGAATTTATTTTCTCCCGCGTACTTTTTAATTTAAGATATCTCCCAAGGTATTCATTGAAATCAAACGATGTCAAGGGCGATATTGTTCAAAATTAAATACTTTTAATGAATAACGTATTTATTTACGTTATCTTTTAATGAATAAGGATTAATATAATGTTTATAAAAACACCTTCGCTAATAATTTGATTACCATAAAAAAAGGTTATAGTGAGTCAACCTTACAAGATAGAGACATATGCTGTCGCGGACTTTTTTTTAGAACTTTTAGAGAGGAACAATTCCGTCATACATAATTTTTACGTAACTTTAACCATTTACGCAGCGCACTCAACGGAAGGTCTCAAAAGGGATAATTTTCCCGATTCTGCAACATTTTTCATTGAAGCTCCTCTCCTATTGGTCGTAGCGTGATTTTATATAACCTACAGCCATCCTCGATAAATGGACTATCCAACACAAAAATAATTTTTCAATTCGAACCAGTAGCTCCTGAGATTAGCGCGTTCAACCAAACAAACAAACAAACTGTTCAGCTTTATACTATTAGTATAGATTAAAATTTGTATTCAATAATAATAAGCAGTTATTTCTTTTTTTTTCATACATTAACTGGTCATCCTATTAATTAAACACCTGCTTATAGACCACGGGGGCACATTATGATCTTCTGTTTCTGTGTGTTAGTAAAAGATGCCAACTACAAAGGGTGGGGCACCTGATCCCTGACCTGACCCTGCACAATTAACCGTATTGATGTAACCGTCTGGTGCAGCAGAGGTCTATTAATTTGATTCTCGGCAAGACCAAATTTGAAAATAAACTTTTCATAGTTGGCTCTGGTCCTAGATCTGGCAAGTAATGGTAGGTCACACTGCGTTTCGTAGTCATTTGAGCAGCCCGACTGGCGGCTGTAACCACCCCCTTACACAAGAGCACCGTGAAATTGTAGTATGTGTGCTGTTGCGTTTTGGTGAGTAAGGGATGCCAGAGCCCATTTCTCTATTCCTTATTCTTAATCCTACTATGGACTGCAGTGCACTTGCAGCACCTGAGCCGTTGCTTGTGTTATAGACGATGGTATATCCATCTAACATTAAGTTTACAGTCAGCCTGTCTGACATACTTTTCATAAGAGAAACTGGTAAGGCTGACAGAAATTATCTTAAAATTACTAAACCGCCAACCTTTGTCTTTATTCTTAACCTTTACACTATATCCTTAATGGCAACAAAAAACTCTTTTTTAGCAACGGTAGTGAGATATATTTTATTGATTCAATAAAAGTTAAAAGTTTACCTCAAACAGTTGCAAGCTCTCTTCAACTGGTCTACTCCTCCATGGAGAAGGTGGAGGATTGAAGCCTTTTATCTCCTCCGACCTTTGGTGGCAGACATATGCCAAGTCTTTTTTAATCAACTGTTTCGCCCACTCATACAATTGATCAAAATAATCTGACGAATGAGTTATTTTAAAAGGTTTGTAACCTGTAAGGATATTAAATATATTATTGTAATAATATTATCACCATTTATATTGCCTCCCCCAACAGATAAATATTCTTTATTCTTATTCTCAATAACTTTATAAATATATCTCCTCACTAAATCAAGGAAGACAATTAGATAGGTAGTTAGCATATACATCAATAAAAGAATACTTTCTTATGTTAAAATCGACAGACAGGCTGACGGCTCACTTGATGGTAACCCAAGCAACGTCACAGGGTGACAATTTGAGACGGGTCAGTAAGGACAGCTACCTAAACCATTATAGCTTAGGGGACTATCCATAATCTCAATAGTTATTCCCACCAGGATTCAAAGATTTTGAAAAAATTATACAGTCAGCTGGAAAAAGGACAATTTTCACGTTTTGTTTTTATGGCGCCAATCGATTCTGTTACTTATAAGGATCAATTGAGCCTATGGGAAAAATAAAAAATTCATAATGATTTCATTAAGACGATCGAATATCGATTGAGTAGTTAATATTTTAAATGGAGAAGTGAGTTTGATTGTTTGTTACATTGTTTGTAACAAACAATCAAACTCACTTCTCCATTTAAAATATTAGTTGAGAATTATACTCTATTATACATCCTAATCTTTTCAGCGATGCCATTTTAAAGACTTTACCAACTAAAGGTAAAATTCATACCTAACCATTCCACCATATCCTTAATGCCAACAAAGAACTTCTCTTCCTCTTTTTCGGGATTAGTGTCATCATATCTCAAGTAACAGACGCCATTGTGGGCAGCGGCGTATCCAAAATTGATGTTGATAGCCTTCGCGTGGCCTATATGAAGTATGCCGTTAGGTTCCGGTGGGAACCTGGTCTGAACTCTGCCCCCTGTGATCTTGAGATGTTCCTCGAGTAACCTTTTGGTGTCTGCAGTGACCACATAGCCATCAGATTTGTAATTCTCTCCGGGTGCATGGAAGGGAAGTTTCTTCATCAGTTCATTTATTGACGTTTCGCTTACAACGCCAACCGGTGACTTTGTATCTTTATTGTCTAGTTTGGTTGCTGCGAAATTAATTAAAAAGTTCACATTCATTGACTAACACCATTTAAACATTTAAGAATTTGGGTGTATTAGTAATGTACCTAACCTTCTAATTGCAGTATAATTATGGCACATAGCCTTCTTTATGTGCGTTTTAAATTTTAAATTCTTATCATTTTTTCATTTATTTGTCATTCTAAAACTCCACAGTTTAATTGATGGTATGTAGTTACAGTCGCTTTTAAACAAAAGCTGTTATTTAACGTACTTAGGATGTAGATGGCTATTCGGTATAGAACAGGAAAACGAAGGTCACCCAATGGAGGAAAAAATTAAAGGACACATTGGAGGACGATTTTTTCATTTGTTTGTCATTCGTCCTTTAGACGAATATGAGTTTTTTATTTATAGTTTTAAGCGTCTAGTTACAATAAATCTTTTTCCATATTGTTTTCATTGAAAATGAAAATGAACCCTTAAGGATTCATAGGCAACACGTTAAATTTCACTGTTAAATTTGTTGCTTTGTAAAAAGACATACCTAAGATTAAAACATAAAATGACTAATCTAAGTCATTCATATTGGATAAAGGTATACAACAATTCCTATTTATGCCTAGTCGTCTACGATCAACAATACACCTAGATTAAAGGTCTCATACAAAATCAAAGCGAAAAACAGTCCGTGTTGATCTTGTGTTGATTATACTTAAAGCTATATCTGTTAAATTAACTTAAAATATACCTTAAGTCTAAACGCTTTTTAACAGTTTTTAAACGCACACTGTGGCATTTTAACGCGTCCGAACGTTGGCTTTGGTTGAACCGTACTGTCGCAAATAAGAGCACACGCTTATTTTGTGCTCTTATTTCTCGCGCCGTTTTCAGAGCTATCACCTTTAATCTAGTTGTATTGTTGATTGAAGCTAGTCGTAATCAAAACAAATTTACCACTCTTGTCATCTTGTTTATTTTTCTTGCCAGACTCTTTTCCCTTTTTATCAGCCTTAGGAGGGGGAGCGAGGTCTGCTTCAGTTTTTGCTCCTAAAAGATCGAGGATCTGAAAGGAAAAAAATCTGTATAATATGTATTCATAGCACAACACAATATGGTACTAACATAACATTAAACCCCCAAAGTATTAACACATTTGATGCATTAACAATACCTAAATCTCCCCAAGCCCTCGCCTTATCAACAGTCCACTTCAGATCTGTGAAACAGTACAACAATAAAAGTTATATCAAGGCAATATTTTTAAATTTAAATTATTTGTTGTATCGACAATAAATCTATACATATAATGAAATTGTAAACGAACCGTGTCTGTACATTAAATATTTTTCAAAAAAACAATTTATACACATGTTGTCGAGGTCAAAAAAATAGTTTTTAGAATTTTTGTCCGTTTGTGCACGCTAATCTCGGAAACGGCATAACCGATTTTTGTTACATTCTTACAAACAAAAAAGTTACACACTATACCAAACACTATGCGTGAAGTTGCGGGCTCAGCTAGTATTTTCATTATAATTTAAAATAATGAAATTGACATTCAGTGGTTTTTAGTGCTATTATTAAAATTTAAAATTGTTAAAATCAAAAATAAATAAAATTTAAACTAAAATCAAGGATAAAATTAATAAATGGTAGTAAAGGACGTCTAAGTATACTGATATTCACTTTTAAAATTAATAGAATATAAAGTTTTAAAAAAAAAATTCTCTATTGAAGGAGTTGAAATATATTTAAACAGATGTTAACAAGTAACAACAAATGTTTGCACATTGGCAGTACATACATATTAATCTCTAAAGAAAGTGGTTTCACTTATAAAAAAGTAACTTAGAGGAAGAGTATTTAAAAAAAAAATTATTACATACTTACTTTAGGGACTATGTTCCCTAAAGTCAATTTTTATATATATAGATTTTTTTAATATTAAGATCGGCAGACAGGCTGACGGTCCACTTGATGGTAGGTGGCTATCGTCGCACACAAGCAACGCCAAAGCTGCTGCAAGTGCGCTGCCGACTACAGCAGGATTAAGGATAAGGGATTAGGAGGGAGATAGGGAAATGGGCTCTGGCATCCCTTACTCACTCACCGAAACACAACAGCACACATGCTGTTATTTCACGGTGGCATTCTGTAAGGGGGTGGTTACTGCCGCCAGACGGGCTGCCCAAATGATTGCGAACCGCAGTGTGCCCTGCCACTACTTTCCAGATCCAGACCAGAGCCATATTTGATAAGTTCATTTTTCAAAGTTGACTCTGCCAGAAATCGAACCCGGGAACCTTAGAACAGAGTGACAGGCGATAAAGCTAGAACCAACCTGAATAGGTCTGAGCTGTGACTGAGTAAGTTAATTTCACAAAAGTTACAGGATATTTTTTATATAAAATAATCTGCTATTGGGACCAGAGACCAAAAATCACAATGATTTAGTAAATATGTATTATAATAATTTTTTAATACAATATAATTACTAATAATAATAACTATAACTATATACTAACTATACTAATAACTATATAGCAAAAGTGTAAGCCATATCAAGCTAGAAACAACTGGAGACCCCCTCCCAATTAACCGAGAAGTCAGACAAGGAGATCCACTCTCACCAAAACTATTGTCTGCAGTCCTGGAAAGTATATTCAGAAAAATCGACTGGTCTGATCTGGGTCTGAACATCAACGGTCAGCGCCAAAACCATTTGTTCGAGGAAAATCCCACGAAACTGCAAACTATGATACAACAACTAGCTGAAGAAAGTGATAAAGTAGGATTAAAAATGAACCTGCTGAAAACTAAAGTAATGACGAATGCAGATCAATTAGACATCAAGTTGCATGGAACCTCACTCGAATATGTTGATGAATTTATATACCTAGGGCAAATAATTTCCCCTATAGACCAAACGACCAAAGAAATAAACAAAAGAGTAGCTTATGGGTGGAAAAAATACTGGTCGCTTAAAGAAATTATGAAAAGCAAAGATATAGGCATCAACATCAAAAGTAAAACCTTCAACACCTGCATACTACCACTTATTACGTACGGCTGTGAAACCTGGGCTCTTACTCAACAGCATAGAGACAAACTCGCATTATGTCAGCGGTTGCTATGCATTAAAATATTTATGAGTACCTAATTCATTTTATTATTAAACTCTTTATTTATACTATAAACATATAAAAATGAATAAAAGAAAGAAAGAAACAGCAAGTAATAGTAAAAAAGGTGGTCTTATCGTTTAATAGTGATTTCTTCCCGGCAACCTTAGAGTAAGGAAAATTATATGAAAAATAAAACAATGTGGGTGGTAAGTCATGGTAAAGTCATCATAAACTTACATTCTAATAACTAAAAAACTAGTACATCAACTTCGTTTTTACCTGTACATCAACTTCGTTTTTAATAGCTTTGCCATCAGCCCAAGGCAGATCAGCTCTTACTGCCTGCATTATTATACCGGAATTAAACCGATATCTCTTCTCCAACAATTCGCTTTTATATTTGGCCATATGTTTCTCCACGGCCTGCTCGACTTGTTCAGGTGTGACAAAGACTCCTACTCCGCAAGCTTTTTCAAACTCCTCGATATCAATATTTGCATCATTTACATGGCTCAGTAAGTAGTCTAATGCAGCGTCTACTCGCAGAGTAGAGTCCAGGCTACCACTTGATATGTACTTGCTGACGAACGGTATTTTTGAGCATATTTGCGGCTTAATTTTTGTCGCCAAATGATACAAAAGCAATCCCGCTCCATTAGGCAGGCGATCGATGTCAACCTTTGATAATAAGCAAACACAATAATAAATATATAAATTATATTTCTACGAAAAAATTGTTTGGTAAATCTACATAAAATAATAGAATTAACCTGCTCTAAAGTTGAGAGTAAAAATTTCGTTACGTTTGTATTTTTTAATGTTTCTTTTGCTTTTTGTTCACTTAGACCTAACAATTTAAATCTTTCTATGGTTTCTTCTGGAGACATTTTAAAGTTATTTCTAATTAGAAAGAAAAGTCCACCTACACTACAGTTACAATCATAACCTATAAATAAGAAACTATATATAAAAGAATTCGAATTTTGTTGAACGTCACATCAACGAATAGCGACGTGAAGTTTGACATAAGTTTGACATTGACAGCTTACAGTATGGAACTCAAAGATGTTGTATTAGTCTGATGGAACTCAACGAAATATCATTGTAGTAAATAATAGTTCCAAATCTCTCCAGAATTGCGCTAGGGTAGCAAAAGGGTATGAAATGAATTTAATAGTTATTAACAGAATGAGTGAAGAGCGCTGAGTTGAAAAATTTATTATGTACCATATTATTTGTTGTTTATTGCTTTCCTATTTTACGTTTAATTTTTGAATAGTACGCCATAACAAAGCGGAAGTTTTTCTTTCCTTTTTTACTTCTCTATCCTACTCTAATATTTTTTGGCGCTTTTTTTAAAAATTAACGCATCAACTCCTTACCTCTACCCTCCATACAACATATATTTATGTCGCAGTCGGGTTGCAGAATTCGCCGTATTACATTTGGGCTAGTTGTTTTCAAAAACTGGGTAATTTTGTATTACGGCAGATCTACGATAAGCCGGATTGTCATTGCGATACGTTCTACAATGCGGCGTTAACGTTAAGCCGCAATTCGTGATGATCGTGGTGACCATTATTGATTTATATGTATTTCAATGGTGACCATACCAAAGAAATGAAAGTGTAAGTATTTAAAATAAATTTTAATAAGGAAACAGGTAGGTATTACTTTACAAACAACTAGAAATTTTTTTAAAAGTAAGAAAGTTAAGCTTATTTCAAAAAAGTGCAAACGGTAATCGATATTCCTAATGTACATAACAGACAAATTTTCAAAAAATATCATTGAAATGTTTTTTTTTTTTTTTTTTTAATGAAATGTATTGTTTTCTATGGAAATTCCTAATCTCTTTTACCGATCGTTGGTAAGAGTTTCATATATTTATTTTTTATGGCATACATAATTAATTTGTCTCGCCCATCGACGGTTTCTGGCTTTCGAATGCAATCCGGCTTATCGTTCATCCGCCCTAATACAAAAAAGCCCCGTTTTTTAAAACAGCTAGCCCTAATGTAATATGGTGAATTATACAATCCGATCACGTCAGATACCCACCAACGAAATAAGAAACCTATAGTCGTTGATATACACAGTATGTTTTGAATTATATCCACTACAGAGTATAAAGTAGTAAAATATAAAAAATATTATATAGAAAAATGTAATTTAATGCTTACTACTTATAAATGTAATTCCGTTATTTAAATAATATATTATACCTAAGTATTTATAATAGTAGGTATATTACAGTATTACGATAAATCTTCCCTTTATTATTATTCCATTCAACTATACTTATCCAACGTTGGTTCTGTGCAGAATACATGTTGTTAAATATTTATGTTTCAGATTCAGAATGCTGTATTTCGTCAACTAGCAGTTTCTGGTTTGTTCTTTGTTATGGGGTTCAAACCACATTAAGTTTTTAAAAAAAAGCAATAATGAATACTTAAAAAGTTAAAAAAAGAAAAAATATATATCTGAGAATTCCTAGGACTACTTATAGAAATAATATATTCCCGGTGCGTGGCCGCCATTCCAGCACCCTAAGTCCCCAACGTCCATCGGTCCTACGAGCTATGTGCTCCGCCCATTGCCACTTCAGTTTTGCGATTACTAAAGCCTTTTCGGAAACCGGCTTGTTCAGGAGGCTGGAAGTCATCGAACCTATTTGCGAGACGATTCGTAATGACCCTCGAGAACAGTTTAAGACATGGCTCAACAGCGAGATGGGTTTGTAATTCTTCAGTAGAGTGTTATCATCTTTTTTGAAGAACAGAACCACCACGCTCCTATGCCACGCCTTAGGCGTTACACCTTCGTGAATAACGGAATTGAACAACCGCTGTAGGACTTTCACAATCGGTTTTCCACCCGCTTTCATCAGTTCAGCAGTGATTCCGTCATCACCCGGCGCCTTGTTATTCTTTAACTGTTTGAGAGCAATTTTAATCTCGTATAGGCTGACGTCCGGAATATCTTCGGTATAGTGCCGGGTAAGTTTGGCTCTAGGGTCTCTGGCCAAATCTTGGACAGGCTTTCGGACTGAGGTGTATAACTGTCCGTAGAACGTTTCGACCTCTCTCAAGATCTCAGGCTTCGAGGAAATGAGACTACCGTTATCGATCTTTAGACGCGTCAGCTGGCTCTTTCCGATAGACATCCCTGGCGAATACTTTTGAGCCCCTATTTTGCTCTATGTATCTTTAATGCGCTCGGTGTTAAAGCTGCGTAGCTCGCGCGTATATACCTACCCTTATATACCTTATATACCCTTATATACCTACCCTTAGAAAATAAAAAACATATTATGAAACAAGAAATCAATGCTCATTAAAAAAGAGACGATTTCGTTGATTGTTGCCGTAGCATAATAATATACTTACAATGAAATTTGAATTATATTAAAAACACTAAATATAGAATATAATATTAAAAAAATGGAAATACTATGCCCTGGTCGTGTCCTTCAATTTGCGCCGGACCTTAATGTTGCCGGGCACATTAACGCGTAAATAATTTATTGAAGCCAGCGGCGATGTGTTTACTAACGCCTACATTTTCTATACCTACACTTGAAGAAACGTTTTATAATACTTAGATTATTAATTTGACATAAATTTATGCAAATCACTATAACACATTCTGAAGTTACCAGTTCACTGATTCAAATACTAACTTGTGCGGCGCTTGTCGTATCACATTAATTAATGTCTTATAAACGGTCTCAATTCAATAAAGGTGAGTTTACACAGTGAATGTGGTATGTACTTTAATTTTATAGGTAACTAGACTCGAGTTAAACTGACTCGGCGAACTTCATACCTCATCAAACTCGTTCCATACAAAATGTATGAGAATTTTGTTTTCGTGATATTTCAGATGTTTTAATTAATTATTCTGCTATTCGGGGCGGTGTCAAATTTAACAAATTTGACGAGCCCTTTGGATGAGTGGTTAGGGTGCTTGCCTTAACGCTCTGTTCTAGGGTTCCCGGGTTCGATTCCCGGCAGGGTCAACTTTGAAAAATAAACTTTTCAAATTTGTTTCTGGTCTGGATCTGAACAGTAGTGGCAGGGCACACTGCGTTTCGCAGCCATTTGGGCAGCCCGTCTGGCGGCAGTAACCACCCCCTTACAGAAGACCACCGTGAAATAACAGCACTTGTGCTGTTGTGTTTCGGTGAGTGAGTAAGGAATGCCAGAGCCCATTTACCTATCCCCCCTCCTAATCCCTAATCCTAATTCCTACTGTAGTCGGCAGCGCATTTGCAGCAGCTTTGGCGTTGTTTATGTTATAGGCGACGGTCCCACCTACCATCAAGTGGACCGTCAGTCTGTCTGCCGATTTTAACCTAAAAAATAAATAAACCAAATCTTAAAAAATCGGTCCCAACCGTTCTCGAGTAAATGGTGTAATTAACACGACTTTCTTTATAAAATATAGCTGTAGCACGCGACTTCGTCTGCGTCTCTTTATAAAATGCTAATTAGGTTGGGGAAAAGTTTCTTCGTATTTTATATGAAAACTTAAGATTTTTTATTTACATTTAACTGCATTGCTAGCTTTGTCTTTATCTTTGAATTGATAGAATAAGTCAAAACTACAATGGTAACGAGTTACACGAAACAACTTTCTTGGAATTTGAAAACAAAAGGCACGTGGTATTAAAGTGATATTTTCACTTTCCTAATTGGTAAAGTAGATTTTGGTCAGAAGTCTTACAGATATTCAAATGAATATTAAAGAAGTTTTTAAGATGGTTTTTAAATTTTTTTTAGTAACTTTTTTTAGTTATAACCTTAGAAAGTAAGTTGTTATACCTACTCGCTTTTAGAAAAATTTTGAGAACAATATTTTTTTATTCAGTGTAGTTCAATAGCATCAATTAAATTATGTTCTCATGTATATCAGGCTATAAGAATAAAAATAAATTATATCTTTAGTAACAATGGATTACTCACAATAAAAGAAATTGTTTACGAATTCGGAGTTACATAAAAGCAGCACAAAAAGCTAAATAACTCGAAATCTAATAATAATCGCTGAACATAGCCAATACCTATCCAATGGATCCCCCATTGGAGTATTAGGCCCCTCTACCACCACACCCCATATTGTAATAAATAGTGTTTAAAATACAGGAATGTTTAGTTGCGTTCAACTGTTTTATCGTAACAGAACGAAAGAGAATAGTTATCTTGGTCATCAACTCATTAGACATTGTTTGAAACTACGCAGAATTCCTGCGAAAGGATCACGTTACTTCCTCGTTGTTGTGGTGGGAATTCATGAGGCTTAATCCACTTGTTCGACTTGTTTGTATCAGTTACATTATTACCTCACGATAGCCTTCATATCCACTTGTTGCGTATCTACAATATATTTCAGTTCATTATATTGATAATTCTTTCGATCTACTCGTAATCACGTACCCAAGTTTTCAAATAAAAAATAAAATAGGTACATTAATTTATTTTCAGGTAACTGGACCCATATTAAGTTTGTCTATTTTTTATGTTAAGATCGGCAGACAAGCTGAAGGTCCACTTGATGGTAGGTGGCTACCGTCGCTTATAACACAAGCAACATCTGCTGAAAGTGCGCTGACAGTAGGATTAAGGATAAGAAATTGGATAGGACAATGGACTTAGTATCCCTTACTCACTCACCGAAACACAACAGCACACTTGCTGTTATTTCACGATGGTCTTCTGTAAGGATGGTTACTGCCGCCAGACGGACGGCCCAAATGACGTATGTTATATTATAGTATATAATATAACATACGCGGACGTAATCCCGTGCAACAGATAGTTTAAAATAAAATTTCAAGTGAGTTACTTATAACTACTACTAATTTCAATGATTTTACTGAATTTTGAACCACTCTTACTTCAGTGTTAACTACTTCGAGTGTTTAACTGGAAACAAAATATCAATTTAAGTTCAGTGGAGTCAATAACAATATTGCCAATTAAATCCTTTTAGTTAATAAATAAGTCAGTTTATAGGCTACAGAACGCAGTTAAGAATTAGTTTTGCCTTATAATTAAAACACTCTAAAATTTCTTTTTATTATATTAAATTTTGAACTCGTTTACTAAATTAATTTCTCGAATGATCAACAAGCAGCCCACAAAGCGATCTAACTTACTGAATTTAATATTTAAGGGTAATGTTACGTTATTAATTAAAAAGGGGAGGTCAAAAGTTTCAATTATTCAAATAGTTAACTCAAGCTGAAAGTCGGTCGGCGGCAATTAGGTGATATTGAAGTTAAATTATAGAAAAGAAATCTCACTGAAATGAATGAACTGTCGTTTTTTCTAAATTCTAGTAGTTTTTTCTAAGTACTTCTAACTTAATAAACTCACAGAGATATAAAGTCTGTTTGTTTTGCGAATTTCTCTAACTAAAGAATCACAAATCACAAGAATCTAATATCGCCTACGTACGTTTACGTAGGTATTTGCGGGCAGTAGCTACGTTTGCGGCTAGGTAACATAAAAGAGAAATGTAGGTCAATTTTTTATAACAAAAAATAAGTATCGCAATTATTATAGTAGATACGGTCATTCTATGAATGGGTTTTTGACATTTCTTTATGTCCATTGCTTAAAGTTCATTTCCGAATAAACGATACAGAAAATGTATGACAGCACTCTTATAATGGCCGGAGGTAACTACTGTGTTGACATGACATCAATATAAATACGTTAGCTGCTCCAGTGTTACCTGTGAAGTGGCTTAAATAATAGGGGATCGGACAGTAATCAGATTAAAATCTAAAATGTACTTAGAAAGAAAATATATAATTTTTTACGATTATTTGTCGAATAATAATTTAATATAATTCATTTAAATATTGTTAAATGAAGAAATAAAATTTTATTATTTACAATATTTTTAATCTATACTGAAACACCAATCACAGTGCGTGACGTCATTTGTGGGCAATCATTGTCTAATGCCAATGCAGCTGTTTTGTTATGATATGACCACAAATGACGTTACGCGCTCTCAGATGAACGATCGTGGCGTTTTGGCGGCACTTTCAAACAAACAATATTAAAACATGATTTTGAGTACCTAAAAGGCTATAAATAAATGAAATAGTAGTAGAATGTAGGTTTTCTCGGCCGGTATCCATATGAATTGTGGGTTTCCGGGATGATGGCCCAGGTCTGTTGGAAATTCTTCCAAACGTTTCTTCAACAACTGCGGTTGACATCCTCAGTGGTGTAGTCCGTGTTAGAAGAAAAAGTACATCACATCACTGCACTTCACTTCTGCACTTTTCGACTTCTCGAACGAGACTGATTTGTCGACTGGAATGTGTCTATATTTATATCCCCACCCCGTGGTTGAATTAGTGGGGTGTGGTCACTAGGAGAGGGGTTATAATGCCCTCTCTTTCTTTCATTATTATTATTCTTGCGTAGTGCCGGATACCAGATGTTGTGTAGCCTTAGGTTTTCCTCCTTCCTGTTGAAATTATTTGGATGCTTAAAAATTTCAATGGCTTCCCGATTAAGGCGTGAGTGATAGTGTACCTCGGATGACAGAACTAATGTGTTTTTGAAAAGGATTTTATGATTGCCTTCAGAAAAGGCGTGTTCAGCTACTGCCGATTTTTCGGTCTCTCCTCTGCGACAGTTACCCTTGTGTTCCTTAATTCGGGTGTTAATGCTGCGTTTTGTGGTGCCGATATATACTGCGCCACATTCACAAGGTATTTTATATACCCCTGTCGAGGATAATGGATCCCTTGGGTCTTTAACTGAACCGAGCAGGTTTCTGATTTGGCTCGTGGGCTTATATATGGCCTTGATGTATCTGCTCTGTAACATTTTTCCTATGCGATCCGTTACTCCTTTAATATATGGGAGGAAAGCTCTGCCTTTTTCTGGGTTTTTGTCGTCGGCGTTAGTCCTGTTTCTCCTCGGTTTTATCGCTCGCTTAATTTCAGTGGGTGTGTATCCGTTGCACCGTAGAGTATGGCTCAAATGTTCCAGCTCTTTTTGTATCTGTGTTGGTTCGCAGACTCGTTTCGCTCTATCAACCAGCGTCTTAATCATAGCCCTTTTTTGTTGAGGGTGATGGTTGGAGTTTTTATGTAAGTACCTATCTGTGTGGGTGGGCTTCCGGTAGACTTTATGTCCCAGGCTACCATCGTCGTTTTTAGAGACCAACACGTCCAGAAATGGGAGTGTGCCATTTTTCTCTGTTTCCATAGTGAATTGTATTCTTGGGTGGATGCTATTGATATGTTTAAGAAACATATTTAGTGCTTCCTGTCCCTGGCTCCATATTACAAATGTATCGTCTACGTATCGAAACCAGCATGAAGGTTTCTGAAATGCTGTTTCTAGAGCAAGTTTTTCAAACGATTCCATGTAGAAGTTGGCCACGACAGGGCTGAGCGGACTCCCCATTGCCACACCATCTACTTGTTCGTAGAATTTATTATTCACTTGGAAATAGGTGGTGTTCAGAACATGTTTGTATAATGACACTATGTCTTCCGGGAAGATTAGGCTTAGCTTTTCAACTGTCTCTTTCACCGGGACCATTGTAAAAAGGGAAACGACGTCAAAGCTCACTAGAATATCCGTTGGTTTTATTGTCATGTTTTTAATCTTTTCTACGAAATGCGCCGAGTCTCTGATATGTGATGATGTCTTCCCGACATGAGAAAGCAGTTGCTTGGACAAGTACTTGGCTAAGTTGCAGGTTGGTGCCCTGATAGCACTAACAATGGGTCGTAATGGTACTTCTGGCTTGTGTATTTTTGGTAGACCATAAAATCTTGGTGGAAGGGCTTCGCTGTTTATGCATTGACGTTTGTCCTCATCAGGTATGGATGATGCTTTTATCAGTTGATTCGTTTTTCGAACTATAACGGATGTCGGGTCTCTGGATAGTTTCTTGTATGTTGATGGATCTAAAAGGTTGTCTATTTTCTTTTGGTAATCCTTCCTATTGAGTATCGTGGTTAGCCAAGTACTTGTCCAAGCAACTGCTTTCTCATGTCGGGAAGACATCATCACATATCAGAGACTCGGCGCATTTCGTAGAAAAGATTAAAAACATGACAATAAAACCAACGGATATTCTAGTGAGCTTTGACGTCGTTTCCCTTTTTACAATGGTCCCGGTGAAAGAGACAGTTGAAAAGCTAAGCCTAATCTTCCCGGAAGACATAGTGTCATTATACAAACATGTTCTGAACACCACCTATTTCCAAGTGAATAATAAATTCTACGAACAAGTAGATGGTGTGGCAATGGGGAGTCCGCTCAGCCCTGTCGTGGCCAACTTCTACATGGAATCGTTTGAAAAACTTGCTCTAGAAACAGCATTTCAGAAACCTTCATGCTGGTTTCGATACGTAGACGATACATTTGTAATATGGAGCCAGGGACAGGAAGCACTAAATATGTTTCTTAAACATATCAATAGCATCCACCCAAGAATACAATTCACTATGGAAACAGAGAAAAATGGCACACTCCCATTTCTGGACGTGTTGGTCTCTAAAAACGACGATGGTAGCCTGGGACATAAAGTCTACCGGAAGCCCACCCACACAGATAGGTACTTACATAAAAACTCCAACCATCACCCTCAACAAAAAAGGGCTATGATTAAGACGCTGGTTGATAGAGCGAAACGAGTCTGCGAACCAACACAGATACAAAAAGAGCTGGAACATTTGAGCCATACTCTACGGTGCAACGGATACACACCCACTGAAATTAAGCGAGCGATAAAACCGAGGAGAAACAGGACTAACGCCGACGACAAAAACCCAGAAAAAGGCAGAGCTTTCCTCCCATATATTAAAGGAGTAACGGATCGCATAGGAAAAATGTTACAGAGCAGATACATCAAGGCCATATATAAGCCCACGAGCCAAATCAGAAACCTGCTCGGTTCAGTTAAAGACCCAAGGGATCCATTATCCTCGACAGGGGTATATAAAATACCTTGTGAATGTGGCGCAGTATATATCGGCACCACAAAACGCAGCATTAACACCCGAATTAAGGAACACAAGGGTAACTGTCGCAGAGGAGAGACCGAAAAATCGGCAGTAGCTGAACACGCCTTTTCTGAAGGCAATCATAAAATCCTTTTCAAAAACACATTAGTTCTGTCATCCGAGGTACACTATCACTCACGCCTTAATCGGGAAGCCATTGAAATTTTTAAGCATCCAAATAATTTCAACAGGAAGGAGGAAAACCTAAGGCTACACAACATCTGGTATCCGACACTACGCAAGAATAATAATAATGAAAGAAAGAGAGGGCATTATAACCCCTCTCCTAGTGACCACACCCCACTAATTCAACCACGGGGTGGGGATATAAATATAGACACATTCCAGTCGACAAATCAGTCTCGTTCGAGAAGTCGAAAAGTGCAGAAGTGAAGTGCAGTGATGTGATGTACTTTTTCTTCTAACACGGACTACACCACTGAGGATGTCAACCGCAGTTGTTGAAGAAACGTTTGGAAGAATTTCCAACAGACCTGGGCCATCATCCCGGAAACCCACAATTCAAATGAAATAGTATTTTTTATGGGAATAAATATCCATGAAGATTAATTTAAAACACTTTCTGAAAATTTGTCCGATCCCCTATTGGCCTGGCACTAGATATTTCTTAAACAGAAAACGTGGATATATAAATATATATTTGATCTTAAACTAGTTTTAATTTTTATAAATTATATCCATCTTTCAAGCTAGAACCAACAATGCCAATTTGTAAATTTTTTTTTGTAATTTCTTAGTCAGTTAATCGGAGATAAGCGTGAACGAACAACGTGACACGTGATTATTATATGTAAATACTAGCTGAGCTCGCAACTTCGTACGCGTGGTAGGTATTCGGTATAGCCCGTAACTTTTTGTTTGTAAATCGATTGGAATGAAACAAGCACTAAAATCTTACGAGAAGATTACTATAATACATCAGTGAAAACTGTATTCAAATCGGTTAAGCCGTCTCTGAGATTAGCGTACACAAACGCACAGACTGTTTTTTTTTACATCAGCACAACGTGTACAAACGGTTTTTTTACATGTATATATAAAAGTTTGGCAACCAAACAGATGAATTAAAGAAAAGTTGAATTACCACCCAACCCATTGACTGATTAAATACAAAACCTTAATATTATTATTCACTATGCAATAACATGGGCCTTGATTCTGTATGGAAATTATGATTTCACGCTTTTGTCTTTACCTTATCAAAAGACGGTAATATATAAGAGAATGACTTTTTAGTAGTTATCGTAACAATTTGAGGATATGACGTGTTTTCGAAGTAAGGAATTGGTAATATGACGTAGTTTCGAAGTAAGGAATCGCGTGGCGTAAGTGAATGCTTGTTGTGTTTCCATGAGTGAGTAGCCCGTTCCTATGTCCATGCTCTTTTCAACATAAATTTACTTTTAAAGTAAATTTATGTTGAAAAGAGCATGTGTGCTGTTATTTCACGGTGATTCGGTGAGTGAGTAAAGGATTTCCCAGAGTCGATTTCTCTATCCCTTCTGTTAATCGTTTGTGTTATAGGCGACGGTAGCCATCTACCATCAAGTGGACCGTCAGCCTATCTGACGACCTTAACATTGAAAAAAGAATATTTCTATTTATTATATTTCTTTATTTTCTGTCCCCTCCTTATTCCCTAACCTTTATGCTATAATATACGTCAGCAATGCAATTGGTTCCCCTCTTGGTGTAGCATGTAATTTGTAGGCGACGAAGCCGCTTTAAGAATACTTCGTAAAATTTAAGACTGGCGAAGCTGCGGTAAAAAGCCAATTATATTATATAAAAAAAGAAACGATATTCATATGACTACTCTTTAACCGTGTGAACAGTTCGACACCAAGTATTCATTAAAGCAAACATGAATATTGTTCATTATTATCGGATTTTATCATTGACACAGCGTGGGACATCCGCACCTGTTTACGTGAAAGGGTTCGGCTATTGTCAGTAACTTGTATCAAACATGGCATTCCTTGTTTTGTTTATAAATCATTGTGTACGTTTGTTTGGATCCGATGGACACCCTTTGTCGACCGGATAAACAAAAAATAAGTGTAAATGTGTATAGAATATACATGCCTATTTATTTACATACTTTATACCTTTATATACTTACTAGCTGATTCGGCAAACTTCGTACCGCCTCAGAATAAAAACCCGTTGTAAACAAAATGTTTGAGAAAATGATCATTCACAATTTTTTATCGTGAATATTTTAGATGTTTGAATATTTATTCTGCTATTCGAGGCGGAGACAAATTCAACAAATCGGTCCAGCCTTTCTCGAGTTATAAATAGTGTAGCCATTTTGAGCCGTAATTTGATTGGACTATTAGGATAAAATACTGTTTCTAATTATTATTTTTTATAAAAGAGTAAGTTCAAAATAAAGAATTTTAATTAGGTCCGAGCTATGAGATAATTCTCGCAATACCAACAGAAAAATCATTATCCCCAACTCTCTTTGCATAAATTGTTTGTAAGTATTTATCAAAGAGTACCTCTACTGAAATTAGCTTGAAAATTAGAAAATAATTTCGCAGGCTTAGCGACATTTTGTGAAGAAATTTTTTGTTAATGGATAGATGAAAACGGGAATTATTATATTTATTATTACCGACATCATTTCTTTAATGAAAAAAAGAATATAAATCTGGCTTTCGTTAAAAATTTTATATTATTCAATAAAGTCGAATCGCGCAATACGACCGGAAACTGACCTAATTAACTTTAACAAGTAGCCACAACTTTTCAGACGAGAATTCGCGCTTTTTTTTCCCTCTAACCTCTGATTAATTAACGCAGAACAAAAAATATAAAAGGAAACTTTTCCCTTGAACATTTTTTAACCCTTAATAAGGTACGAGCCTGTGTGAAAGTTAGCTGAAAATTTAAGGTGAATATAGGGTAAGTTGATACCACAGATTCCAAAAAAACACATTAAATGTGGAATAGACTGTGGGAAGTGCAGGTTTTTGTGATGGGAAATAATTTCCCTTTGCCCGATTATGTATGTAGTCGCATTTGCAAAGTGGGAAAATAATTCCCCTTGCCTGTTTAAGTTTACGTCAATTTCATTTACTTTTTAAATACTTTAGATACTAGTTCTTGCCCATGACTTTCATGGTTTTATTTATTTTTATTATATAATTTAACTATTTGAATGTTACATTTTTATTTGCACTATATTATTGATTACATATGTAATCTCAGATTCATAGTAGGTGCAAAGTGAAAATCAATTACTATTATTATTATTTATTATTAATCAATTATTCTTATATTACAATATTTATAAGACTAGCCTGATCCTGATCCTTCCATCAGGCTTCAGTTGAAGCCTGATGGAAGGATTTGAAACATTTCTTTGCACAAAGTGCAACTTGACAGGTAGAGCACAGTATATTGCTTCTCTTTTCTTTCTTTTTGGTACTGCAGAAACGACATCTTTTGTAGGTGTTGCCTTCTTCAGGGAGATGAACCCCAACATTTAGGAGACGGATTTCGTCTGGTACGCCAAAATTCGAGCCTTTTTTATTTCTGAACACGACAGGCCGATTTTTTTTGTTCGTGTAGTTTGAAATCAGCTCACGAGCCAATCTCAATCGAAAATCTCTATGAGAATGCGTTTTTACAATATGTACAGTATTGTACGTGATGTAGCTATTAATTATAGACGCATCAAACATAAAGAAAAATAACCTCATCCAAAACTTCCTACATTTGCGGTTAATAGGATATGATGATCTAAAATGATCAAAATGATCAACGCCGCCCATTGTGAGCGTGTAAGAAGCTATGGCTTTTGGGCATAAGACTTCTTTCCTTGTCCCATCCTTCTGAGTTCTTTTTACAAGTATTGTGTCGGTTGGAGAGGAAGCCGTTGTAAGTATTCGGACATCCTTTGTATCGAACCATTTAATCGCTGTAATGGGCTCAGCAGTAAGTGTCGCAAATTCATTTTTTTGTAGTCTCATATTTTTTGGTTGAACTGTTTTCATAAAATCAGGAAGATCTTTTCTTTTTGGGTTCACTGTGCCAACAGCAAAAATTTTTCTTTCATACAGGTCATCCATCAGATTGCATCCTGTAAAATAGTTATCAAATGCTAACAATGTATTTTCAGGGAGGTCTGTAGAAAGTTTCATTACCACATTGTAACCTAGTCCTTCGTCTTCAATATTAGTTCCTTTTCCTGAATAAATTTCGAAGTCATATAAATAACCAGTTTTCGAATCGCATCGAGCCCAGACCTTGAATCCACGTTTAATTGGCTTTTTTGGCATATATTGTTTTAAGCTAGATCTTCCTTTAAATTTCACCATACATTCGTCTATTGATTGTTTACTAGAATTAGCAGTTTCATGTTTGTACACTTTATTAAGTTCAGTTATCATAGGTCTCAACTTGTACAATCTGTCATATTCTGGTGAGTCCTTCTTTGGTTCATGATCATTATCATTTATATGCAAATTTTCAGTAATTTTTTTGAATCTTTTGATGGGCATAATCTGTGAAATTTCCAGATTATTATAGAAAGGGTCGTCAGACCAATACAGTTCCATATCTGGTAATGGGTTTAGGCCCATCATAATTAAAATTCCGAGGTATGCCCTAATTTCTTCTGTTGATACTAGTGTATAATGACGACTGTTTTGCTGACTTGCATATCTGTTGGTTTGTTCAACTAAAATTTGTACTAAATATTCAGGAAACATTTTTTCAAAAATATCTATAGGCCGAGTTTTGTGACTATATTCTGATTGTGGTTGTATTGGATTAGTAAATTCTGGAACTCTGTGTGTATTTCTTACAAATTTCCACTTTCGTGGTGGTCTTGCTCTTACATTGATGGTTCTGCTTGACCTTGAGCGTTGTTCCAGTCTTCGAGTTTCTGTTTCAGCACCAGTATCACCATAAGTTTCTGCACTTGTATCATTAGTCTGGACAAGATGATTGTTAGAGGAATCTGCATAGATATCATCTAAACATTGCTGTATTTCAATTTCTCTTTCAGTGGGATCTATATATATGGGATCTATATTTTCATTTATTGCCTGTATTAGTGGATCATTAGATGGTTGGTCTGCTATCACACCTTCACAACATATTGGCCTGTTGGTTTCTAAGATATTTCTTGGAGATTCAACCGTGTATGTTTCTTGATCTTCTGTTTCTTCTTCTAAAATGTCATTATCACCTGCAAGTTCTGCCAGTCTTGTTTCAATTATATAATCTTCAGTTGCATCTGGGTTATCTGCTGGGCTACTTATAGGGCCTGTCAGGTAATAGGCATCATCATCTGAGTCAAGATCCGATAAATCTGACAGGTTGTTGGCAATGTACTCTAATTCCCGTTTATTCAAAATCTTAGGTCTCTTCTTTTCTGGATTGTTTGTAATTTTGTTTCTTTTCATGATGTTTGAATCCTAGAAATGGATATGAAAAATAAATAAATAGGTACAAAATATGAAAAAATTACATGAATAGAAAAAAAGAAGAAAGCACATACAAAATGGAAGAATTCAGTGAAGAGAAATGCGAGCGGGAAAATGAAATGTTTTTATTTTCAGACAGACAAACTTTTGTATTGCAATACATGTATACAATTAGAGTAGATCGCAATCGGGCAAGGGGAAATATTTTCCCACTTTATAATTGAACAATTTTGTGGACATCGATCATCAAATACACATGAATTTAACATAACACAGAGCTAGGCTAGTCACTTTACGTGAAACATAGATCACAATTTACTTACAGGATTTTTTGGAATCAAAATTCGCTTTTTTTTCACTACAACCACCAAATTTTAATATTTCTGCTCGTTTCCTCCACTTGAGTTCACTTTGACATTGACATGTAGTGACATGTGACAACATTTCGACTAGTGTTACCAGCAATTCATAAAAAAAAATACCAAGATAATGCACTGTATGGATGCGTTCATTGTAAAAGCCGTACGTCGCGCAAAAAATTTCTTTTTTCTAAAAAAGGTTTAGGTGGGAAATAATATCCCCTTGCCTTATTAAGGGTAAAGCAATTTTTCTATCATTTTTCCTATTATAGCATCGTCTATAATATTCAATAGGGACAATTGCTTCCAATTATATAGGTATACAGAAGACTGAAGAGTATAACCAGCCACTTTGCTTAGCGTTTGTGGACTATGAGAAGGCCTTCGATTCGGTGGAAACGTGGGCTGTGTTGAGGTCGCTGCAGAGGTGCCGAATCGACTACCGGTACATCCAGGTGTTAAAGTGTTTGTATGAAAACGCCACCATGTCAGTCCGTATTCAAGACCAAGTTACGAGACCAATCCAACTGCAGCGAGGAGTACGACAGGGAGATGTTATCTCCCCTAAGCTGTTTACCGCGGCGTTGGAGGACGTCTTTAAGTTACTGGATTGGAACGGATATGGCATCAACATCAACGGCGAGTACATCACCCACCTGCGATTTGCCGACGATATAGTTGTTATAGCAGAGACTCTGGGGGATCTCAACACAATGCTCAATAACCTCAGCAGGGTTTCTCAACAGGTTGGACTTAAAATGAACATGAGTAAGACGAAGATTATGTCGAATACTCAAGTTCCGCTCCACCCAGTGATTGTTGAAAACTCTATGCTCGAAATTGTTGACGAGTACATATACCTCGGACATACAATACAATTAGGTAGGTCCAATTTCGAGAAAGAGGTGAACCGCCGAATCCAACTCGGTTGGGCAGCGTTCGGAAAACTACGCGATGTCTTCTCGTCCAATATCCCTCAGTGCCTGAAGACTAAAGTCTTCGAACAGTGCGTGTTGCCAGTGACGACATACGGTTCTGAAACATGGTCGCTTACTATGGGCCTCATAAGAAGGCTCAGAGTCACTCAGCGGGCGATGGAGAGAGCTATGCTCGGAGTATCTTTGCGCGATCGAATCAGAAATGAGGAGATCCGCAAAAGAACCAAAGTGACCGACATAGCTCAACGTATCGCAAAACTGAAGTGGCAATGGGCGGGGCACATAGCTCGTAGGACCGATGGACGTTGGGGACTTAAGGTGCTGGAATGGCGGCCACGCACCGGGAAACGCAGTGTCGGCAGACCCCCCCCTAGATGGATAGACGATATTAAAAGAGTCGCGGGGAGTCGCTGGCTTCAGGCGGCACAAAATCGTGGTGTTTGGCGGTCATTGCAGGAGGCCTATGTCCAGCAGTGGACGTCCATCGGCTGAAACGAACGAACGAACGATATAGGTATATATGTATAATATATTTTTCTCAAACATGCTCGGAAATGTAGGCATTCTTGTACTAAAAACAAGCCATGAAGTTTGTAATTCTTGGCTCATGCGTTTCTTTCTCGGCCTAGGCCAAGAATGTTGTATGAAAATTCATTCCTGGCCGCTGCTCGGCCCGATGAAACCCGAAGTTTCACGAGTCTTCACGAACGCGCCCGCCGCTGTCACAGAGGTAGTAGGGGGGCGAGCGCACGCTCTTTTCATGACTGGGCTTATGGCTGTTTCCTTTGCATTCATTGAAAAAAAAAAAAAAAAAGGCGGGAAAGCAGACTTTTTCAGCACCTACCTAAATTATTTTTTATTATTTTTTTCATATTATACTAATTTTTTGCATTATCATGTGTTTCATTATTTCCTCACATTTATTGAGAAAAGGAATGAGGATTGCCGGACTCAGATCTTTATCAAGGCCTCGCTAAAGCTCGGCCTTGAAACCACTTCGTCCGGCAATCCTTCACTTCGTGGACTCTGCAGTAATGTACTATATACCAAATAGATAATAACCTACCTAATTGCGAAGAAACCATAAATTCATCATTATCAGCCCACTAGCATCCTCTGTTGGATCATTATCAGCCTTTTTAATTTATCGCCTTCACGTTCGGTCCTTCGATACATTCATATTTATTTTGTTATAAATAGTCATACGGTGGTAACACTGAAATTTATAGAAACTCGTAAAGTAAATAATGTAGGACACTATTTGTATTTTTATCGTTTTTCGAAGCAGTCTCCATTCTATTGAGCACCTTCGCATGTGATGTAACCACTGACTGAAGCAGTGGGCCCACTCTTCTTTAGGAGTGTCTTTTCACTGCGTTTTCGAACGCGTTCCCTGCATTTTCAGGGCTCATGTAGGGAATTCCTCTAAGTTTATTTTTTATTTTTGGGAATAAATAGCAATCACATGATGCCAAGTCGGGACTATGAGGAGGATGACTCACTAATTTCACACCTTGCATAGTCAAATATTCAATTGTTGGTCTGTCGGAGTGGGCTGGAGCATTGTCTGTCGGACTGATCCTACTTCTTGGGCGCTTCTGCCAAACATTTTCTAAGACAACTGGTAAGCAGTTACTACTATACCAGTCTGCAGTAACGGTCTTTTAATCCTCTAACGCAATGGTTGCAAAACGTCCCCTCAGTCCAAAGAATGAGGCAATTCCTTTCACTTCTTCCCTTCTTTACTTTTATTGGTAAAAGTAAACACCCATTGTGCAGATTGTCTTTTGGTTTCGGGTTCATAACAATTAATATATCCCAGGTTTCATGTCTTGCGACAATGTCAAATACAGCATTTGACTCACCTCCGTTATATTTTTCAATCATTTCGTGGCACCAATCTAAGCGATGGCTTTTTTATTTTCTGTCAAATTATGGGGTATCACAACTTTGTAGTTGATTAAGACAGCAACGAAATTCATTTCACAGTCATTTGAGCAGCCCTTCTGGCGGCAGTAACCATCACTCCCTTACAGAAGACCACCGTGAAATAACATGGATGCCAAAGCCCATTTCCCTATCCACTCCTAATCCCTTATCCTTAATCCTACTGTAGTCGGCAGCACACTTGCAGCAGCTTTGGCGCTGCTTGTGTTATAGGCGACGGTAGCCACCTACCATTAAGTGGACCGTCAGCCCGTTTGCCGATCTTAACATAAATAAATAAATAACTAAATCATAGAGCGAAAATTTTCTCTCGTCAAATTCTTTTTTTCGCACGACACACACTATTTAAATGAACACAAATTTATAAAAACAAATGTCAATTGAATGAAATTAAATCGACAACTTCTTAAGGAGTTCTTAATTCGAAATTTATATTTATTTCTCATTTCTGTTTTTACTTTCTGGCCAGTATTAAAAATTTTCAGTGCGGCCTATATGTATAGTTAAATGGGGCAGCGCGTCTGGCGGCATCAACCAACCCCTTATTACATAAGATCACCGTGAAATAACAGCATGTATGTAGTTGTATTTAGATGTCTTATCCTTTTTCCTATTTATCTGTCTTACTAATCCCTTATCCTACTAAGTCATTCTCAAGTCCTCTTAACCTTTTCATTAACCTTAACCATTAACCTTTACATGAAAAAACTTACGTATCTTATAACTATGATATACTTCTACCTGATCGTAAACATAATTTAAGTAATATAAGATAATTTTAGTACTGGCAGGAGACACTGCGTCTCACAGTAATTTAAAGAGCCGTCTAGCAACAGTAACAACCTCCTTACAAAATTTCATCATGAAATAATAGCATGTGTGCTGTTGTGTTTCGGTGAGTGAGTGAGTGAGTGTTTCGGTGCTAGAACCAGAAGGGCCCTTCCTAATCCCTTATCCTTATGACAGCCACCTTCCATAAAGTGGACCGTCAGCCTGCCTGCCGACCTTTACTTAAAAAAGAAAATTAAAGCTATAAGTAAGCTTGTACGACAAAAAATCAAGCGATTTCCTACTATTCAAGCTTACCAAAGCCTTAGGGCAAAGTACAGGGTGCAGGGCTGCATGAAAGGTCGCCTATGAGGCGGACCGACCAAATTGAGGCGGCTGCCGTTGTGGATGCCTTCGTGGAGTGGCGGCGTGTGGTGGTACGTGCTACTCGGAAGTGATGGCCACGAACGCGTATTTTATTTCAAAATAAAGATGAATGCTTGAGTTGCGCATAGTAAATTTCTGTGTTTTAACCTTTTTTAAATTATTAATACTTTCCTTTTAAGATAATTCATTTCATAATCAAGTAATAAACAATTTCCTTAAGGGATTCCTTAAGGGATTCACATTTACTATAGAACTCGCTGGCGGCGGAGACAATTCAACGGGCCTAGAAATGGTGTTTTTTTGTTTTTACCATTAGAACATTACACAAATTTTATTTTTATCGATACAATTTTTTAATCTGATATCAACTTATTAATAGGTACAGGATTCATATGCGTGCAATAAGCCGTTTTCGAGAGAATTTTCAATAAAGGTCAAATTCTTCTTGTGTTCTAACTTTTTTTGTGGAGTTTCTATTACTTTAACGAAAATTCTAATTAATACAATTGGTTCTTCACATGTTTAAGTATAATATATATTTTTTTCAAAGCAATTGTCTTGTCTATTTCTTGTAACGTTTTCATTAAACAATGGATATTTTTAGTATTTGTCTCCCCCTAAAGGTTACAAAAGGCTGTTTTACTTACTAAAATATTGTGACTATATTTTTGAGAAGCTTTTTATGTTGTGTACATAACTTAATAAAAACAAATGAGAACTATGTAATAATGTTAAGAAAATTATTTTATCATTGTATGGGCCAGTCTTTGTCATTTGGATATATGTATAATAAAACATTTTTAAATTGTCAAGAGCGTTTCTACCAGAAAGAAAGAAGCTTTTTAACCTCCCAATGTTATTTTAATCGAAAACAGAGATAAAACAAAAACTTATTAAATACTAGCGACCCGACCCCGGTCGCTAGTATTTAATAAGTTTTAGTTAGTTAAAATTTTCAAAAATACTATTTTAGAGACTACTTAGGTTGCAAATAAGTAAAATCTATGTTTCAAATTTCAACTTTCTAGTCGTATTAGTTTTGGCTGATTATTTTGGCTTGGTTTTGGCTGATGGCTGATTGGCTTTTATTAGTCAGGACAAACGATTTTTTTATAAGTATATTACATAAAGACAGTTAACATAAGGCGCAAAATGGGGGAAGCATACTCAAGACTATTAATATCACTCAATTTCCTTTCATTTGTCCGGAAACTTAATATACTTCAACAGATCCATACTAATAATATAAATGTGAAAGTAACTCAGTCTGTCTGCCTGTTACCTACCTTTCTCTCATTTTTTACTGTTTTGTGATTAATTTATTTATGTTTTGTTAGATTTTGTTCAATATTTTTTATGCGTTTTCATTTGCAATCAGTCTTTCCCAAACTTTAAGCAAATCTGTTATGTGCTTTTCCGTCTGTTGGAGGTTCTCACCAGCAGAAGATACCACTTAGCTAGCATCCAAACCTTGGATATCGTGGCGTTTTAAGCGTTTGCCATAAGTAATTGCGATTAGTTATGTGGCTAGTCTAGGGTGATTTTGTTAGTTACAGGCCGATAGTTTGACTCCTCCTTAACTGTTTTGACATTTAGCGCTTCACGGATTTCAGCATTAGTCACGAACCATGATACTTTTGATATTGTTCGCAATATGCCATTCTGTAGCATTTGCAAGATCAATATACTGGAGTCACCTTCCCCATAGTTGAATTCCATACATCCATTACCGGTTTTAGGATCATTTTATAGATATTAATTTTGTTCAATATAAGTAGGTATATTTTTAATTTCTTTGTTGTTTCAAGAAGTCCAAAATTTTCTTTTCTTTATTCAGTTATTAACTTAATATTGACTTAAATTATAAGCTTTAGTAAATATCTACTATTAATTAGTATTCAGAAATTTTGTCATGAATTAATGATAAGCAAACTCTGCCTTACCTTTAATAAATTACGCCCCGTGACTACTAAAATGTTATATACATGTACAACTACAAATCCATCCAACCTTGTTCTACTCGAGAGTCAGGAATAAACCCAATTTGTTTTATTTTATTGGGAATACACACAGTGGACATAACTTCTTAAATAATAATAAAATTAATTTACGAACAACATTTACGTGTTTTGGAAGGAAAAAACCTGCTTGAAACCAATATAAAAGAACAAATACATAAAGATTATAATAACTGTTTCATACTGCTAGGATCGTGCGTCAGTTCCTGTTGTTTTCACCCTGAACCAAACTGACTGAATCTGGCGAGTTTACAGCGTCTCCCTCTAATTTTGGCTTTTGAAGGGGGAGATAAGTCGAGTCCTAATGCAATAATAAATTAGCAGTGTGTTGATTTATATCGATTTTAAATAAGAAATCTCAAAATAGTTTCAAAGTTAATTTAAAAAAAACGCAAACTTATCGGACAAACTATTATGCTACATTAATTATGCATTCGTTCTATTAGAGATATTTTATATAAAAATAGTTTCTATTGTATCTCTTTGAATTAAATTAGGCTTATTAAGCTTATGAAATCGGCATTGATATTTATTATCGGTATCAGGTTATATATACCTATCTATATATAAACGCAGAGGCCTATGAACAAGGACTTCATCATCCCGCGAATCAGGGGCGGATCCAGGATTTCATTTGGGGGGGGGGGGGGGGGGGGGGGGGCGCCGGGCCCCCCCCCCCCCCCCCCCCCCCCCTGTATCCGCCAATGACGCGAATGTTGAATGAAGGTAGCCGACCGCGGGTTAGCAAAAGATTTTCATGATCAAGTTCCTCTCGGACGATAACTCGGCTTTTTCCTCGTGGTCAAACTGATTTGCCAAACTGGTTTGGCTAACAGGAATTAAATTTCCTAGTGGTCAAACTGTAAATTATTTCATATATTTTAAATAAATTTCCACATCCTGTATCAAACGTTGAATACAGAACCAAAGCTTCGAGCTCACTTGGACAGATTCTCATTTGGACAAAGTACAATCAAAATAAAAATATGTATTTAATATAAGCAATTTTTTATAATTAATACAATTAAGCTACACGAGTCTTTATTTTAGACCAAACAAAAAAACTTTAAAATAAGTTAAACAAAATGTGTATTACTTACAGTAAATTTTAAAACTTTTTAATAGAAGAAACAGACATTGTCAGTTCGAGTCGGTCAACGTAACATTTCAAGAAAGGTACCAACGCTGATCTCACCATGAACTAATCGAAGTTGACAATCCATTATCTCTTCATCATTATCAATTTTATCCTTTTGACGTGGATTTGGCAACAATGATTTATTGTTTTTTCTTTCACACAATACATTCAGGAACCGCAAAATTGAATTTTAATATATTCATTCTAGATTTTTTCGCGGCGAATTTTATAATTTTTTTAAACTGCTACTGTGTTATACGTATCTATATGTGAGTACATTAAAATACCCGACTCCCCCCCCCGGGGGGGGGGGAGTCGGGGGGTCAGTGATTTCCTCTTCAATTGAAAATTTATCAGATGACAGTTTACATGTCATTAAGAAAAAATAAATATGTCAGCTGGCTGTATCGCGGTGGAAACATTGCCAGCTGATGTCCTGAAGACTGTAACCAAGAGCTGTAACGCAGGAGCCAGACGGGAGTGTTTATCGCCTTTTTATGCACCAGCTGCAAGTTTTCCCTTAGCTAGTATATTTTATTACTTACAGTTTCATATTAACAATCAGCCTCAGACCGACAAAAACTATAGACAGAGCCCTTACGAACAAAAACGTTTTAAAAAATGAAGCCGGTTCGCTGAAGATGTGTGCGTAACCCTACTTGTCGTATAGTGGCCATGCGTTTGTGTATGCAGTTAACAAATGTTATCCACTAACAACTTTTACCCATATTAATTATTTTAATACTTATTAAACAAAAAATATAGTCAGGTATATCAGACTATAGAGCGGCCGTCACCCTATTGCAAAATCGTCTCACTTAAGAGTGTGTCGGTCGGTCTGAGCAATCAGCTTACTAATTTTTTATATCAAAGGAAATGACATAATACGCAGCTGACGTTCACAAGGTTTCATGATACAACTCTCACAAGCATTTTATGAGTTATTGCCCGAGAGGAAATGATTGACGAAATTTGCACCAAGCTCGTGTACCATACCATTTTTTTTTTATTTTTGTAGTTACAAATTAGTGATACGCAGTGAAGTTAATATTGCCAATAAAGAAAATAATGAAATATCTTCGCCTTAATAGAGACAATACGTGAACGACAATGACGACACCTTAATGGTCGTATTTTTAGTTATTAATCAATTTTGTAATTCAGACTGAATTCAAATTGCGAGTCTTATGACCAGTTTGTAATCCTAAAAAGATCTACTGTCCCAGATACCTACACCCTTAGTTTATAAAAAAAATCTGAGGAGTCCACCAAGCCAGTCCACTGCCGATTAGCAGGACTTCGAAGAACAGTCTTCGTTTGCTAATGATTGCAGGTTTCTTCACGTTAGAGAAAGCACCCATTATTTCTAATCTACACATAGGTAAATATAAAAAAAAAACAAAGGCAGATGACAGCCGACTGTCCGACACATCGCTTTATCATCTTGCTATTACGAAACTTTACGAAATGCTATTACAAAATATTAATTTAGTCAGATGAATTTGAAACTATCTCGAATAAACCACATTGTCAGCAACAACCGTGAAACTAGTACCGCAAACATGTACTCATCAATTCCGCCCTTACAGGCCAATAATCACTTTGTCTTATATCGCAGTACCTTACGGAGTTTGCGACAACTATATCGCAGCAAATGTACAGGGATCCTACAGACATAAGATAAATTCACACCAGGGTTGCCAACAGTACGATGATCCTCGTACAAATGCGAGATTCGTGGTCTCCTGTCTGATGGTCTCGACATGATTTTTTTATTGTGCACCACAGTTTATAGCGTAAAATGGGGTTTTACACTTTAGATACATTGGATGTGCTAAACGAAATGTCAGCAGTTATTCTCTATCAGCAGTCCTCAAAATCAGATTGAAATTCAAATATAACAAATAAATTACTTTATATGCCTATTAATTTTCTTTGATTTCTGTAATGTTGACTTCTTTTATTTTGACAAGCCCGTTTTGACTACTCATGGTTAGGCTGCTTGCCTTAACGCTCTGTTCTAGGGTTGCCGTGTTCGATTCCCAGTAGTCAATTTTGGAAAATGAATTTGGTGAATCAAATGAATCAAATTTGGCTTTGGTCTGAATCTGCAAAGTAGTGGCAGGGTATACTGCATTTCGCATTTGGGTAGCCCGTCTGGCAGCAGTAACCACCCCCTTATAGCACATGTGCTGTTGTGTTTCCGTGAGTGAGTAAGGTCAGAGCCCATTTTCCTATCCAATCCCTTATCCTTAATTCTACTGTAGTCGGCAGCGCACTTGCAGCAGCTTTGGCGTTGCTTGTGTTATAGGCGACGATAGCCACCTACCATCAAGTGGATCGTCAGCTGGTCTGCCGATTTTAAAATTAAAAAAACGTCATGTCAATTAACCTCAATCAATGTCTGCTAAATTTACACTCATTTAATACGTCTTATTTTTGGTTTTACAACATTTTAAATGCTTGATGAATTTTGCTTGATGACCTAAATACGAGATTTTTAGTTGTTTATGTACGAGAAAAAAATTCTAAGGTTGGCAACCCTGATTCACGCTCACTCAGTCAGTGTTGGACTATTGGTGCTCGCGAGCGGTCTGTCGTCCTGACTTCTGTGCGAGTTTCTTAGCACGAAACACGTTGAGAAATTATTAACTTATTGAAAAATACTTTTTTAAATTAAGAAACTGATACATTCAACAATGTAGCTCCGTATACAAAGTGACCCGTTTATGGTAAGGAAACATTTGACTTATTTATTAGTACACATTTAAATAATTTCGATTATTTTTTTATTTTTACAAGAACATTTTTCATTTTCATTTTACATATGTTTTTGATATTATGATTGAATTTTATAAATGTTATACATTTACTTGAAATAATTTATCTTAATATTTAAGTAGATACCTACTTAAATATAAATAAATAATTATAACTAAGTTAATTGTAACTAAATATATTTTAGTGACTATAATTGCTCACAATTAATTACATGTATTGAATTTAAGGCTGTATCCTAATATGAATAACTATGAATATGTATAAAATATTATAAAAAGAAAATATAATTAATAATTTTGATTATTTACAAATGGTGTATAAAATTAAGCTTCGGTCCCTTGGGCCCAAGCATGCTGGCTGCATGTGCTTTTGATCAAAAATTTATAATTTCTGATATGATAGGGAATATGCGTCTAATTCAAAAAAGGATTAAATATATTTTTTATGAACATTATTGCTTTAGAATTATATCTATGTAAATATTTTTTAATCTTACTTCTTTTTCGTTAAGAAAATAATTATTAAAAAGTGCAAAAAAGTTGTGGGAAATTCAAAATACATGAAACGGTCAGTTCGAATGTGACATCAAAGTCTATGACAGTGTCAACAAGCGCGTAGATTTTTGATTTATGATTTTTAACATTTATTTATTTATTTTATTTTATTTTATTTTATTTTATTTTATTTTATTTTATTTTATTTTATTGTATACTGTAACGTCACGACAAGCGCGCCAAAGGGCAGGTGTCGTGCCGCAGCTGTTAGTTAATTTTAACATTTTTTTGTTATTAAGTTTTAGTTTTTCGGCGCTGGATATTTTTTTACGTTTATATAACGATAGATATAAAAAGAACAAAGTGTAAATACAGCCCATGTTACTCACTGATAATGCAACTTTCTATAGATGAAAGAATTTTTAAAAAAATTTAAGTAGTTTTTGAGTTTATCCATTACAAATCAAATCTTTTCTTTTTATAATATTATTATTATTACTAACTGTTGCCTGCGACTTCGTCCGCGTATGTTTATAAAATATAAGATATGTATATATATATATTTATAAACAAAAACTAAAATTTTAAATAAAAATAAAATTTGAACGTAACCCGCATAGGCTAGGGACTATATATAGGGACTATATATAGGGACCTATATATAGTCCCTATATATACCCTATATATAGGGACTATATATAGGGGCAATATACATAGAAGCGTAAAGCTCTTCGCTCACACCGCGACATTTTTTAATTTATAGCAATTTTGTACCCGTCGTAACTTCTAAAACAAAGGTCGAATCAAATAATTTAAAGAGAAATTACATGTACATAATCAACCTTGGTTATGAAACTATTTAGTTGCATAAGAATTTAATAACATGTAAAGAGAAATATATAATTTTCTTTAATTTAAATACTTTTTGGTTAAACTACAACCTCTATGTGTGCTTAAAAACTATTTTTATACTTATGCTTCAATCTATATAAAAAGACGTCTGTCATCTGAATTCTGAGATAAATTTATTATAATTTAAAATATATCATTGTATAAAACGTTTTTGTGATTTAGGATTCGACGTTGTAATTAAATAACATTTCTTTCCTTGCAGTTAAAGTTTTGTTAGTATTGTTACTGGATATTTTATTATTTATGTAAATATATAATTCAGATTTATTAAAATAATAGAAATTAACAAAATAAAATCTTTCCTTGCAGAGAAACTCAATTGTGTTTAATTAATTGCGTCGTTGTCCAAGTCACAATAAAAAATATTATTATACATATAGTACAAATGTTTTCGTTTCGTTTCTACCCGTGTTTTGATCGACTAATTTGAACAAAAAAATGGTTATTTTGACTTAACTATTATAGTTAAAGATATAGCTTCGCGACTTTTATGTGGGTAATGATAAATACTATAAACACTAATTATTTTATGTATCATTAATAGTTTTCGCAGCGCACACCAAATAATTACTTTTATATGTAAATTTTTGACACCTTGTGTTACAATCATTGTAATTTTCAAAAGGATCTCTAATAAATAAAAAAAATACGGCCTATTTCACTCGCTGATAACATATCTTTCTGTATCTTTCTGTAGGTAAAAGAATTTTTAGTTTTTGACATTCTACTATAATATTAGTGTAGAAAACCATTAGTTTATTTTTTCAAGAGGAGCAATTTCATATGAATGATTACAACAATCGTTGTTTTAATGAAAAATTAACAAATTTTTCACTTAAATGAAGTTTTAAAACATGTATTTATTTTTACTTTTTTGTGCGAAGGTCGGCAGGCAGACTGACGGTCCATTTGATTGTAGGAGGCTACCGTCACTTACAACCAATGACTCTTATAACCAAGCAACGTAATAGGTGCTGCAAGTAGGCTGCAATCTTTTAGGAAAATAGGCTCTGGTATCCCTCACTCTCTCACCAATGCATATGCGATTTATTTATTTATTTATAAATAAATAAATTTGATTTTATTGTGGTCTTCTGTAAGGGGTGGTTACTACCCCTGACGGGCTGCATAATTTATGGCTGCGAAACGGAGTGTGTCCGGCAACTATTAAAGTAGAAACGAAGTACTTGTCTTATAAAATTATATTTTCTATATTATTTTTTTTCATAAATTCAGTTTATAAAAGCCAAATACTAAAGAGAAGACATATTTTTTTTAAATTACGACTAGACATCTCTAGGATTCAAAAAGGCTAGAAGCCTTGCCTCTAGAGGGTCTGTCAACAATAGAATCAATTTATCGGACAAATAAGAATTTAGAACCATCTTCTATTGCAAGATCTCTCACAAATTTAGGTAAATATGGCCCCTTTTCACGGGTATAATATTTATCAGTTTTTATATCTACCAATAAATAATAACATTAAAATAATAAAATATACTAATATAAAAATAAATAAAGTATCACTTTTCTTCTAATATTGTGTTCTACAGTCTTGAAATGTCTGGCGGCTCCACTCTTAACCACTCTTTTACAGACGACCAACATGAAATAGCAACATGATGTTGTTGTGTTCCTGTGAATGAGTTATGGATACCAGGGCTATGGTAAAATTAAAACTTAAATAAAAATACACTGCACAATAGATTAAATTTAAAAAGTTTGAATCTGGTAAATTCATACAAAAAATTATATTTTCTGAGAAAAACGATTCTGGTTTTGTACTAATATGTGAAATTCTATATCGGATTCTTGATATTTTTGCATAAATATGTTCTTTCTGAGGCTGACAAAACATACATTCATAATAAAGCACATAAACATACAATAAATAAATACTATAAAAGCACTCACAAAAAAATTATAGTCCTCTTATCCTATCCCCCCTCCCAATCCCTTATCCTTAATCCTACTGTAGTCGGCAGCGTACGCAAGTACGCTATAGTACAAATAACGGCAAAGAAGCTGCAAAGCTTCTTATCAATGGCGTAGAGCTTCTTAAAGCAAACATTATGCGCACACCGCGGTTTTGCTGTCTCAGATAATAGGCATACGTCTTCGCATACCTAATACCTCAATTTTAATGAATCGCGATTATCCGGATTGTCACAGGCGATCAAATATGTAATGTTCATCGACATGTCGCAGTAAAATTGTCAACATTCTTTCGCGCTCCTGCCCTATGCGATTTATTACTGTTTTAAGACAGTCACGTCTCTACTAAAAAATAACACATTTGGAGTTACAGGAACTCATTCTCATATTTTTATTTTTTACTCGCTTGGCCCGGAACTTTGTACGCGTGGTATTTGGTATAGCGCGTAACTTTTTTGTTTGTAAAGCGATTGGAATGAAACAAACACTAATTAAGGGAAGCTTGCTGCAATACATAAGTGAAAACCGTATTCAATACGGTTAAGCCGTTTAAGAGATTAGCGTGCACAAACGCACAGAAAAACAGACGAAAATTTTAAAAACAATTTTTTTGACCTCGGTAACATAACTACAACGATTTTACGATTTTATTACACCGGGACCGGGACATCTACATATATGTACAGATATAAAAGTCCCTGTTCTAAGTTCTCCTAAAAAGGACTTATTTCGAATTCGAAAACTTCTCGAAGCATATATATTCTAATTTTAAGTGGTTATTACTTCAGGAAAATCAAATCTCAACCCATATCCTTCTTACTCCCAATTTACATTTCACGTACATTCTAATTACACTTAATTATACATTTACTTAAGTCTCTTTATGCCGGTACATTTGCATATCACTTATTGTATTTATTATGTATTAACTAAGTATTTATCTTAACATTAAAACAAAGTCGGGTTTGTTCGAACATTTAATAACTCGAGAACGGCTGGACCGATTTTCATGGTTCTTGATTTGTTGAATTCGTCTCCGCTCCGAATAGCAGAATAACTATTAAAACATCGGAAAAATAGTCACAAAAAAAAAATGGATAAAATTCATTTTCTTATAAATTTTGTATGGTACGGCTATTTTGTTGACATCTCGAGAGCGGATTGAATGATTTGGATGATTTTTTTTTGTTCGTCTCAGCCTCGAGAAGTTTCCTCGCATATTAAGGGCATTAAACAGGCTGTCGGTCTACTTGGTGGTGGGTGGCTTACGTCATCCATGAAACAGGCAACACAACATGTGCTCCAAGTACGCTGTTGACCCTAGTGAGATTAAGGATAAAGGGCAGTGGACTCGGCAGCCATTACTCGGTCCCCGAAACATGCTGTTATTTCTTCATGGTCATGTAAGACTGTGGTTACTGCCGCCAGACAGACTGCTATAATAACTGCGAAACGCAGTATACCCAGCTACTATACTTAAAGTATCAAATTTTTTTATGTTAAATTCCGCAGACTGACGAACCATTTGATGGTAGGTGGCTACCGTCGCCTATAACACAAAGAACGGCACAGGTGCTGCAAGTGTGCTGCCTACCATAGTAGGACTTAGGATAAAGGGATTAGTAAAGGGATAGGGTAATGGGTTCAGGCATCCCTTACTCACTCACCGAAATACAACAGCACACATGCTGTTATTTCACCATCGTTTTCTATTAGGAGGTGGTTACTGCCGCGAGACGATCGAGCTGTCTAAATGAGTTTTTTTTGTGGCAAAATATGCGAACCAGATCCCCATCGACCATGGGGATATAGGTAGATATGTGGTTTTTCTACTCACTAAAAACCCACGGTGTTTCTTCGCACCGTCTATGGGCAGGGGGTCAGGGATCGTTGAAACACGTAACCTCTTCCCCCCACCAAATTACTTAAAGTAATTCCACTACTTAAAGTAATTCAGAATAAATTCTTATAACAATGCTACGCATCATTTCGATTCACTTAAGAGAATTGCATTTATTTAAATGTAATAAAAATATATTTCATTTAGATTTTTGTACATTTAGTCAACCTGATTCATTTTGAGTATATTCATTTGTTTTAAAAAATTTAATTTGATTCAGCTAATAAGTTAATACAACATTTATTGATTCAGAGGCGGTACGAAGTTCGCTGGGTCGGCTAGTTTTATACTAAAACTAGCTTTCATTACTACTTATTACTACTTATTATATACTAAACATACTTTATTGACACGTAATGAGCCAAACAGTTTTTGAAGAGATTGATAACTGGTGATGAAAAGTGGATCACGTGCGACAAAAACGTGCGATAAAGGTCATGGTCAAAGGTAGGTCAGGCCTCACAGACTGTGTCAACTCGCAATAAGGTGATTCTTTTTTTTTATGTTAAGGTTGGCAGACAGGCAGACGGTCCACTTGATGGTAGGTGGCTAAGGTAGATGGTCTGTGTGTATGGTGGAATTGGAAGGGCACTATTCAATATGAGCTTTTACCGCCGAGCAGGACCATCGATTCGGATCTCTACTGCCAACAACTAATGAGATTAAAGCAAGAACTTGAGAGAAATCACGACAACGCTTTCATCACAACGCTAGACCGCATACTGCTTTAGCCACTGAGCAAAAATTAAGATAGTTTGGCTGGGAGGTGTTAATGCAACCGCCATATAGCCCTGACCTTGCACCTTCGGATTTCCACCAATTTCAGTCTCTTTAGAATTCCTTAGGCCATGTCAGGTTAACATCAAGGAAGGACTGCCAAAACGATTTGTCGTGTTTTTTTGATCAGAAGTTCCAAAAGTCCTACAGCAACGGGTTCATGTCACTACCTACAAGCTGGCAAAAAGTCATCGAACAAAATCGCACATATATACTGTAATTAAATGTAAAAAAAATGTCTTGAGTTTTTATATAAAATGCGAAGAAACTTTTTCCCCGACCTATTTTTATTCTATGATGAAGCGGCGACATCAATCGGATTTGGGTAGAACTGCTTGGTGAACTCCAAAAATATAACACTATTAATGGCGCCATCTATTATACTACAATAGAATTAGCGGACTCGGCTTGTACATCAAATAATTCATTTTTGACGACATATGTCGCTGTGCCGGCAGGTTATAACGCGCTATCGCTTCGTTTCTCAACGCGGCCCACAAGATTTTGACGTTTGCTTTTGTAAGCTGCCAGCTGTCGTACAGATTTTAAAGCGACTGTGACAGATAACGTAACGCTTTTTAGGTAACGCTTGTATTAATTTTACTCCTCATAAAATTTCCATACCACTACCGGGGGCCTTATATGAAAATCGACTTTTAGGGAGGTAACTCCAAAAAGTGAAATCGGTTTTCAAACAAATAAGAAAAGATTTTCTTGACTTTTTTGGGTGTGGCGTTAAAACTATATATTTTTTTACTATGATTCATTTTTGATCATACAATTAAATTAAATGAAAGCTCTTTTTAAGATAGTAAGGTACTATTATTGAAGTATGTTACATTTCTTTCCATCATCTAAACAACACCTTGTTAAATTTGAGTAAGAGATCGATATTCCATACTGTGTGTATGTGTACATAACAGAGTTAAGGTGGCGCTGTGCGAGCGTGGGAACTCAGTAATAGGTATTTGGGAGAATTTATTGTCTCAACTTATTATAGTGCGAATAACCGAAGACAGAATGCGACGCAACACATTCGCGCCACTTATTCAACTCGCGAAAATAATAAAACATACGCTAGCAATTCCAATATTTTAGAAAAACCTTTATAGATGGTAGCTATTGACATCCCAATTTCAAATGTACATTATAGGTAGGATGTTTCCATCGAAAAACATTTTTCGATTTTAGTCAGTAATTACAAGAATTCAACCCGCGAAAATGTCACAAATTCTGCACATTTTAGAAATTAATTATACTAGATATAAAATTAATTTCAGTTTTTTGTTGCGATGCAAACCTTTATGTTATGTCCTAGAAATGTCATGTTTTTTTATGTATTGCTACGACCTATAATTAATGAGTAATCATGGAATTACGTAGTATGGAATAAGTAAACTGTTCGAATTGGAAAGCGCCCTCTTAACTTAAATTCCTCTGCTCTCTGTAGACAAACCGGCATTCATTCACTGCGAATTCCTCGCTATAACTACAAAATAAACCCAAAATACTTTGCATTCTACAGTACGCCGTTTGGACTTTTGTTCGTAAAATGTTATTAATACGATTTTCAGTTGTTTACATTTTTTATATCGAATTATTTTAACGTAAAAATATTTTTAATACAGTTGCTCAAAAAGTGGCATATTGCAGGGACGTATAGCGTTCGGGATGTGGGCTATTACATACTCGTGCTTTTTTTTTACCTTTCCTGAACTCGTGCGTTCTCTTTCCCAACTGTCAAAATAATGTCTATTAAAAAGAAAACCAACATGCAAATACGTATATTTCTAAAAAGAAGCTATTAATTTGTTTCAATATCAGATTTAATGATTTCATTGAATGAGTTAGGTTAGGTTTCATTTAATTTCATCTCATTAAATTTCAATTTCATTTCATATCAATAAAAAAATTCTACTGAAGACTTGGCTGTATGGGCATAGTTTCCTTTGCCTACCAGAATGGGTGAAGAAAAAAATATATCTGCTTATATTCTACGGTTGGCGCCATTTTCCAGAAATTTTCTTTGCAAGTTTAGTTGTTTGTTTTATTAAATTGCTTCATTTTTTCGCAACTGTATTAAAAATAGTCGTTCAGTACACGTGCGGAACCGTCATTGCAACTTGTTCCGACTGTCAACCCTTGCCTTCGGCTGCGCCTCGGCTCGGGTAGACATTTGTCGGAACTCTTTGCAATGACAGCCTTTCCGCACTTGTAATGAAATATACTATTTTAATACAGTTGCTCAAAAAGTGGCGTATTGCAGGGGCGTATAGCGTTCAGGATGTGGGCTATTACATACTCGTGCTTTTTTTTACCTTTCCCGAACTCGTGTGTCCTCTTTCACAACTGTCAAAATAATGTCTATTAAAAAGAAAAACCAACCATGAAGTTTTTACTAAAAAATATTCATAGAAGTTTTTATGATTCGCAACTGTATTAAAAATAGTCGTTCAGTACACGTGCGGAACCGTCATTGCTACTTGTACGATTGTAACAAATATGCGTAACTCTATCTGTCTGTTTCTCCGTTAACTTCTTCGAAACCAACCAACGTATTTTTATGCTGTTTTCACTAATGGAAAGAGCGATAAACGAGCAAGGCCTGTGTATACAATACGCAAAAAAAAAATGCAAGCTTGCGAAGCCAGGGCAAATCGTTTAGTGTTGGACAAAAACGATAATGATGAAATTTCGTAAAAAGAGCTGCTTCGGGCCCATAGATTCGAGCCTTGCATGTAATGGGGACATTATAAATTTTAATTGAATTTTATTATTTCTCCATAATAATTAACTAGCAGCTCTCCTCCGGCTTCTCCCCCGATTTATCTTCCTCGTTTATCATTGTTCCAACAGACAGCGTCTTTAATTTATAATATTTTTATGTATAGAAGATAAATGGGTACCAACACGGGAGGTCTGCGACGCACCTCTCCCGAGATATTTTTGAAATTCTTTTTTTTTTTGAAAAAAAATTTAAGCATAAATATATTATACTAACAATATCTGCACCGGGCTCCGGCCGGGGCACGGCCGGGGCACGGCCCGGTGTAATATAAATCATCCACATTACAAAAATTCCCGCCCCGGAACGCTCCCGGTACCGCTTCAGTGTTCGTTGCGCTGAAGAGGATATGTAAGAAAAAAGTGTTTCTTTGATTGCAATTATCTCAGGATTTGCTTAGCACAGAATTAAAATTTTCTGATATAGGTTATTTGACTACATAATTCAACATTTGTTTAGAGCCAAAACACGATAGCTTAAAATTTTCTCGACAGAAAAAAATTCTAAAGTAACCCCTTTAATTTTAATTTATCACAAATTGTATTTAAACAGTGCCATATTAGACTGATAAAAGTTAGTAAACACAAAGTAAATACAATTCTTTATCATTTGTTTAGACTAAAATATGTTTGTGTGATTTACTTTTTTTTATAATTGATATTTTAACAACGGGCGCTTACGTTATTTGTTTCGAGACGCAAGAGCGCTCTATCTGTTTCTTTTTCGCACGTGGAGAAGCAATAGCGCTTGTAACTGCTTCGTGTTACGCCCAGTTGCTCGTGGCCATAGCCGACGACGGACCTGTGCTTGGCGCTCTTTGCTCCCGATAATAAAGATAAATATTGAAATATATGTGAATAAACTTTATAATAATATTATTAAACTTTATAATTCGTCTTAGGGATAATTTAGTGACTAAAAACATTGAAAGATGGGAAACAAACAAGAATTCCAAAATTATAAGAAAAGAAAGTCGAATTTGAAACGTTTAAAAAAAATACAAGTAATTTGAGACAAAAGAAAAGGTAAGAACGTTCATTTTTAACAATTTATTACGCTCTATGATTTTTAGTAACAAAATTTGTATCTTTGTTTTGTATGTATTAGAATCACATTTCCCAATATGTGCACCAGATAGCAGCATGAAAGTACTTGGATTTTTATATATGATTTTTTTATTGGTTTTATCACCGAGATTAGAAATCGAATTGCTAACAACATATAATATAAACAAATAAATAAAATTTAACTATCTCTTTGTAATGTCAATATAATAGCTTTTTTTTTAATGCATATACTTATAACAATAATATATTTTTATTTGTTTATCTTTAGATAAGTAAGCGCTTACACATGATAATTTATTCTTTTTTGTAACATTTTTTTACCCATTGCAGATTGCTACGCGAAAATAAAATATGTAATATCAATGCCACGAGCGCAAGGTTCAAGCGAACAAAATCAAGTGGAGTCGCCATTACCTGAGAAACTTCATTCTTTTTCGCCAACATTAGAAAATAATAAAAGGTAAACCGAATTTTATAACGATGAATTCAAACATGTAAACCGTGATAATAATGCAAGGGAATAGACAAACTGTATTACAATTCGAAATATTTTTTCTTCTTGAATTGAATCAATCAGCTAATACTTTTTTAGTATTAATTAATTAATTAATTAATTAATATACCATAAAACCGAATTACCACTACTTATCATTGACATTTTTGTTCTGATATGAAGGAGTCACCTGGGGATTCCCCTCTGTAGCGGATCGGAGAGGGGATTCCCCAAAACCACCCAGGAAAATCCGAGATGTTGAGGATGTTGACCTGGTAAAAAGTCGGCGACGGGATCTCGGAAACTATCAACCCGAGAAGGACCCGGTTTTGCGGAATGTCATAGAGGGTCATCGGGGGTGACCACATCGCGACCCCCTCCCTCTCCCCCCATACGTTTTTTTTACGCTCCATACAACCGTCCGGATTTTCGAATCCCCGCAGCTCCGAAACGGTGAGAGTTATGGCGGCGGTTACTTTGGCGGATGACCAACGCCCGTGGAAGTCCGTCGTCCGGGACTGTCGCCCTCCCCCCACCTCCTCCCCTTCGGACCCCCTCCGTACAAAATCGCACTCTGTTAGGGATCTTTCGCCGCTGGAGGAGGGCGGCAAAGGTCATCGGAGGGTTGCGAAAGTACGAAGCCTTTCAATTAGTTACCGTCACCCCGCCCTCCGGATCCTCCCCCGCCCCCTCAGGCCCCCCCGATCGGGACTCGGAGGCGGTTCGACTGAAACATCCCGTGTTTGGGCTTTTTCGAATGGGCACGGCGATTGGATTCCGATGGCTCCGACGGGATTTGGATTTAGCTCACTCGACCTCCCCTCCACCTCCCCCTCCATACGAAACCAAACTTCAAAGAGGTTCTTTTATAGAAAAGAGACGGCGGTCGATCCGCCGCAGCGCCGGCGAGGGGTATGTCGGAGCGACGAAAAGTGAAAATTTTGACACCCCCCTCGAACCCCCTCTGCCGTAACTCGGAAACGGCGCGACGCAGCCGGGTCGCGTTTGGGGTCTTCGGAGACGTCTCGGGGAGACGAACTTTTTGGTCGCTACAAAATTTCGAAATTTGCATTTTTGGACTTTTTCGTAAATATCTCTGGAGCGGTGCGTCGCAGACCGCCCGTGTCGGTGCTCATTTGAGAGGTCTCGGGGAGATGGATTTTTTGCAATAGACCAAATGTCACAATTTGACAGTCACTGTCTATTCGGTAGACCGTCGGTGACCGTAGCGGGCAGACACCCCGTGTTGGGTATCATTTGAATGGTCTCAACGAGGACGATCCATTGACACCATTGCTCTCCCCCCTCTCCCCCCTTCGGACCTCCTCTATGCAAAAAACACACATCAAAGAGATTCTTTCGCCGACGAAGGGACGGCGGTCGATCCGTCGCGGAGTGGTCCGGAGCGGCGGCACGGGGTCTGCCCGAACAAGGTAAAAGTGAAAATTTTGAACCCCCCTCGAACCCCCCCGGTCGTAACTCGGAAACGGCGCAATGCATCAGGGGTGTGTTTGGGGTCGTCGAAGAAGTCTCGGGGAGACGAATTTTTTAGTGGAGACGAAATTTCGAAATTTACATTTTTAACTTTTTTTGAAAATATCTCAGGAGCGGTGCGTCGCAACCTCCCGTGTTGGTACTCATTTAAGAGGTCGCGGTGAGACGGATTTTTTTAGCATAGGCATTTTGTTTCGTTACTTGTGTTATAAAGTAACTATTGCTACCTACCATCAAGATCAATACCATCAAGAATTATAAAAAAATAATGTCAATCTGAAGTTAGTAAGGAATAAAAAATTGTAAAGTAAAAGATAAAAATGAAATTGGAATGTTTAAATTATGCTCACTACTTTCTAATCATTTAAATCTGTTTAAAGAATATTAGGTTTAAAAGAATTATTTTGTTACAGTTTTAGTAAGTATCATGTAAATGCATAAAATAAAAGTATCAATTTATAGTTAAAAATAAAACATTCCAACAACATAGGTATTAGTTTATTATTCTTGCTGTAATAATTAATGAAATAGAAATTTTAATATCAAATTTTTCTACTAAATAAAAATACGAAATATAATATGTGAATAAGAATATATACATATAATAAGCATATATAACATTTTGTATTTTTTTTAATTCTTTCATACTTATTAGACCCTTAGTAGACCCACCATGTTGGTACTTATGTAAGAAGAAGTCTCGGGGAGAGGAATTTTTTGGTCACGACGAAATTTCAAATTTCACATTTTTGGACTTTCTCGGAAATAGTAGCAGGTAGACCCACCGTGTTGGTACTTATATAAGAGGTCTCCGGGAGACGAATTTTTTGCAATAGACCAAATATCACAATTTGACATTTGCGGTCTACTCGGTAGACCGTCGGTAACTGTTGCGAGTAGACCCCCCGTGTTGGGTATCGTTTGAAAGGTCTCAACGAGGACAATCCATTGACACCCTCTCCCCCCTCTTCCCCTCCCCACCCTCGAAAGGGCTATCCCCCCGCGGGCTGCGCAGCCCGCGGCAACGAGCGGAAGCTAGTTTGTATATGAAGCCGGTTTCATTTTTTCTATTTTTATAGACTAGTAGGGGCCGAATTCTGATGTATTAATTCTTATTTGTACTTCCATCGATTTACGCTAACTTTTTTTTTTTTTTTTTTCAGTAATCCGTGTTCGAGTACTCGAACCATTGAATCACCTATTCATCAGGAATCGGACAAAGTATTGACAGAATTACAAAATGCTGCAGATATATTTCATAAGAGTAATTCCATGTAAGCACTTGTGTAAACTCATTTCAGTAACAATCGGCTAAAATTTAGCAGTGAAAGTTGAAACTACATTTATATGGTCTATTGCTCAAAGAATTCTCAAATTCAATACTACAAAGTAATAGCATAGTACACCCAGAATAGTAGTTCATCTCAGGCATGTCGGCGAGTTATTAGCCTACTTATTACTTGTCACTTTATTTTTTAGTTAAATATTATTTGTGTATTATGAGTAGCACTGAATTTTTATATATACCTATATTTTTTATATTATTATAATGAAATGTTTTACTAATTCATAAATGAGGTATAAATAAAAGTCCTTTTAATTTTTATGTATATGGCATTTATTAAAAACTTACAAATTTGAAATAGAAAAAAATTAAAAAAATATCAAATGGAGAACACAAACACATCCAAATATTACTATAAAAATTCAATAAATCAATAAATCGGGCCAGGATTTCCAAAGTTATAGCGTTGTAAAATTTCACCGCTTTTTAAAATTTGCGTTCATTCGCGCACCACCGCGATGACGTCATACACCTACAGTCCTTGTCCGATTGCAAGTAATGCTGTTTTTGTTGTTTGTTTTTGTCGAGTGTCAAATGGCAGGGGGACAAACATTTTCTTAATTTCATTTTTAAATATTGCCTTTTTTATTAGGTACAAAACCAAAAAGTTCATTTCATCCTTTATAGCAAATAAACTGAGTGATGTTATTTAGTTTGGGTGTGATCAATGTAAAGGATGTATTAAGCATTTAAAGTATTGTGTATCTTTTATGTAAATTTTTTTTTATAAAATTTATTATATATATACACATTAGTTTCTTTTTTAAAACAAAAAGTCATCTCCAAGACCAACTCAATCCTAGGTGCGTGTCGAGGCGCGCGCGCCACTCGTGAGGACATTGGCCTGCACCCTGCACATTCAACTACAGTTTTAGGTTAGGTGTCTATTTCTTAAAAGAAACACTTTTGGATGTACGTCGAAATGATCTTCATAACAATGCACGTAACTAGAGGCTTTAAGAGGATCTGCTCTTTTCACAACTTTTAACCACTTTTTCCGAATATTACCGCCTGGTACATAAAAAAAAAACAATTTTCGGGGTGATTTTACACTGGAGTTGGTACACATAGGCACAATACAATATTTTTTAACCTTTTTAGTGATCCAATATAATTTTTTTTTATTAAATTTATAGCGAGACTGCGAGCGCAACGAGCTAAAGTATGAAGGTATGTTATGTAGAGTCAGGGAGTGACGTCATACGTTAGCGCGGTCGCTTGTCGGATTTTGCCGCGGAAGCCGTTCTTTAAGGTTTAATATCTCAGTCATTTTTGAAGATAGGAAAAAATAAAAACAGATTATTTTTTCTCGAGTTACAGGTAACTGTTATTTTATTACTGTTTTATGATAAATATAATTGTCAGCTATTATTTTGATGATGAGCTTATACCATCAGTTAACTTGTGTATATACCATATTTACGCTAGGCAAGCATAGATTTAATTACTTTTCTTGTAATATTATTTTTAAAGAAAGCTTTCGTTGAAAACAATCATTCCGAGAACGTTTTTGTAAAGTTTGTATTCAACAATAACTTTAATATTTCTTTTTTACACTTTATAATAAAGGAAGTATGTAGTTAATATTATGAAATTAAAACATTTTAATAAAGTTGCAAATAAAAGCGTTTTGAAGCAAAATACCGCAACAAACGAAGCTATGTAACTATCTCTATGTATTCAATTATGTAAATATGAAAATATGGCAGACCTGCATATAAATAAATTAGCTGAAGTTATAAAAAGTTTCTCTTTTTTAAATATTCCCATGGAGTTTGTTTAAATACTAAAAATTTGATGTATTTTCTGTGATTTTAGTGATGTTCCCGGAAATGATGAGTTGTTCACGAAATGATGCGTGTGTTGCCTGAATGAGGATGTGAATGCATTTTAGGGTTTATTATAATAAAATCAAATGTTTACAAGTTATTGTTATTTAGTTATTTGGCATAAGGTTTATTCTAAACATAAATGTAACTTTACTTAGCTTAAATCACTTCTTTACAGTCTTTTGATGATGTACCCTGCCAAGTACAATTCTTTATAATCACATTAAACTTTATGTTGATGGTGATAATGAAACCATTAATAACATGTAATAGTTCTAGTAAAATTGTAAGTAACATTTTAAACAAAAACAAGTTTTCTTAATTACATTAATAGAACACAAGAATATGTGAAAAGATAAACATTAAAAATTTTCGAAAACTTCAATATCAGTATCGAAGTAATAATACTCTCGATTTCTTTCTCTTTTCAGTAATGGCGTAGGAATGATATTAATTATTTCCTCGAATGCAATATATGATACATAGTTTGACACTAACTTAAATTTTTTGGCACTGTTACGCGCTGAACTCAAGAAAGTTACTAGGATTTATCCATCATCTTCATCGACACCTGTCTGACAGATGGCAACATAATATCTGTAATTGATATTTTTCTTTTGAGTAGGTACTTTAATTAATAAAAATGTTCCAGTGGATATTAAATTAGGATGTAGGTTTTCCTTGCCTTGACTGTAAGATGTACCAGCTTCTAAAACAATCTCACGAACTTTAGCATCAGACTTTAGAATCGACGTATTGGTCGTCCTCTCTTTTGGCAAAAACTTTTTGGTCATATAAAGCAACTTGTACTCCTTACTATATCTCCACTAACACATTTTTGGAAGGCTTCCCTGTCTTTGGAATTTTTTTTCAAACTATCAGCTTTTTCTTGTAATTGTGTAATAAGAACTTCGTTAAATAATAGATTCTTGCGTACTTCAGAAGGTACGTCGATGTTTTTAATCAGTGCGTTAACTTTGCTGTTAGGAGTAATAGGTATTCGAGCTTTCTCCTGTACTTTTTTTCTTTTCATTTTAGTCTTTTAATTAAAGTTTTATATTTACGTTTAATTTTAGCGATTGTTTTTTCCTGTTGTTTTATTTTACGGTATGCTTTAGCTCTATCTTTCCGCACAATTTTTCTTCCTACTGTTTTCCTCACTGAAGGTGTTGCAGATATATCATCATCGGAATGTGGCGGTGTATTTATTATTATATTTGATAATTCCTTCTTCTTTTCTGTGTATTTTTTTTACGCTTCTTTCCATTTTTTTCTCTGCTTTCGCTTTTCTCTCTCGGTCTTCTAAGCAATGTTCTTAACTTTCTTTTCAGCTTTTTTTCTGATAATATGCTCTATCTTTAGCCCTTTTAACCTCTCTGTTCATCTGTCATCTTATCTAAATATTTTCTTTTTCTGGCATTAGTTTTTTCTCTTTCGCGCAAATAGGATGAACTATTTTTGTTAAGTTGCTTTTTCGGACGTTTTGTTCTTTTTCCAGCTTCTTGAGACTCCATATTGCTAAAAAATTAAACATTTAATTAAAAACTGTATTTAACACAACATACACTAAATTTAATAATGAATAGTAATAGCAGATTGCAATTTAGTAACTAAACAGTCATTTCGGGAACGTCATCATCATTTCGATAACGCTCCGTCATGTCCGGTAACTTTCTCGAAATGACCGTTCCCGAAATGACTTTTTCAAATTAAAGCGGCTATTTTTACAGCAGCCATCTTTGACATCATGTCTGGCTTGGTTAATGTAAAATATTTGAGGTTATAATTTCTTTTAAACACTATAAAACGTAGTGTTTTTCAATATTCCAAGGTAATAAATGCATTCCCGGTATGACGACTTATTGATGTACGCACTGTAAATAAGGAATCGAAAGATACTTACTACTTATTTTTAATTTTATCGGCGAATAGTTCTCATAACAGCCACTTTGTTTACATCTTCCCCTACAACTGTGCCATAGACACCTAGAGGCTGCGTTCAATAATACATTTTTTTTCGTCGATTAAAACTGCGTTCACTGAAATGATGCTTACATTGTCGGACATAATATTTCGACTTTTTTTTCTTCAATTTCTTTTTATTTTTTATTAATGTTTACCATAACGTGATATCAGATAAAATTGAGGGCCAATAAGTAATGAAAACCGTTAAATTTATTTTATTTTATGTTGATTCCCAGAGTTTGTTTCTAAGAAATGTTACTTAGGACGCGTTCTCGAAATGACTTTTTGTACTTATTTCTTTAAATAATTTTGAATATGTTTAACTTTTGAAGTATGTTGTGTGATATATAGTCAATGTGAACACATTTAAATATTTACAAACATTAATTTATTAAAAAAATATATGAATTTAATCATTTATTTACTGGCGAAGGTGATTTGCCACCTTGGTGATTTTGACCCACCTATTTTGTAGATATCCTGAAAAAAAAAACATTGGTGTTCTCCATTGCACTAAAAAATAAAGCGGCGGCGGCGGGCGCGAATGTGCCGGGAGCGAGCGGATGCGCAATTACTTGTACGCGCGTGACAAGAAAATTTAAAACATTAAATGTTATAATTATAATACATATATGTGTAAACATTACAAACTTATATTGTCAACGCCAACAAAGAAGTGTGATAAATAAAAATGTGGGTAGATTGATAATTAGTACTGGCAATAAAAGCTGGTGTTCAATCACGGACGGGGCAACATTCTAAAGTTACATTAGCCACTCTATATACCTACTATTTTAGATATTTTGGATAAAATAATGTATTGTGTTGTGTGTTATTTCTAATATCTGCCAATTATATTGTTCTAATTTGTTGTTTAAATTATCTGCCTGAATTATTAAATTATCTGTTTAAATTATAAAAAGATTTATTCACTTAATTTTTTTGCCACTTGGATTATTATTTATTATTATTAGAGTTACATATTGTATAATAATAGCAAAACATGTACACTACTAAGGCGTAGCAAATTTAGCTGTACCTAATAAAAAGTACTACAAATAAATAAATATTAAAGCGCGATGCGACTCAATGAATTCTTTGTTTTACTTTTACACACAGAATGCCGTCTTGTGTTGAGGGGAGCGGGGCGCATCGATCTGGACTCCGCCCCGGCGGGCGGAGACATTTTTTTCATTTTTATTTTGTGTATCACCATGAACTTTAATAATTTTTAATTAATTTTTATTTAATTTTATTTTCAATTATTTTCAGAATGGTCCTAATTGAAGTATACAAAATAATATGCTACTGTGCTATGGCATATTGATAATAGTGAAATATATATGCGTGCAGTTATCAAATGGCCACCACTCCCTCATCGAGATCGTCGCTCGCCAAGCTTGGCCTCTATCCGAAACCCAAGCCATTCAAAGTTATGGTTCTAGGACAGTCGGGTGTCGGCAAATCAGGTATGTTTTCTCGTAACAGAAACAAGGTTCCTTCATATGTTGTATGATGAGATGTTGTTGTATGATTCATGTTGTATTATGATGTATGATTCATATTTTAAAATAAATAATAAAAATAAAAATAAAATAAAATAAATCTTTATTTGCGCGAACACATGTGTTGCGGACGGCGGTTTAAAGTAGTATAAGTTTATATATAAGGTGTTAGATACTAGGTATGTAAGTGTATGTAAATATGAGATAACAATATTGGTTAGTTAGGTATTTTAATTTTGTATAAGAAGCAATGTTCCCACAGTATAGGGCCACAAACAACGTGTTCCATTGTTTGACAAAATAGGATATTTTGCGAATGCGCTTTGTTTGTGCGATAATAAAATCCGTACCCAAAATAAGAAACGGGGCGGATATAGAACAATGGAATAGGAATTTATATTGGTTTGCTCTCCTATTTTTTGTTGTGAACTATTTTAAAGGTTATTGTAAAAGTTTATTACGGTTCCTTCTAAATACTTGCCGACTGCACTCCACGTGGACAGAACCGTGAGAACGATCCGGTGAGGGCAGGAAGCCCCCCCCCCGGCACGGTTAGAGAATATAAAAGAAGTGTTCACTGGAGATCATTACCCATTACAATTACCACTATCACTAGCACGCGGAGCCTAAATAACCATCGTTTATCTCTGTACCTTCTAATAAGATTTGTTATACTTAACTATAGTTACAATTGCTGTGTAGATAATTAATTAAGAAGTAAACGACACTTGCAACTATTCGCTGTCTCCTTCAATCTTCCGTCCGGCTACAACTTAAAATATACAGTCCACAACTCATATGGTCATCGACGGCGGCAAGTCAACCGGAGCAACACCATAGACCTGCCCACCCAAGTACCGTCGCTAATAGCTGGTCCTTCGAGCCGGATCTACGCCAATAGCTGGTCCAGTCGAGCCGGATATACACCAGCAACGCCGGATCCACGCCACCAGCAGTCGAAGATTGAAGAAAGTTGCGTCGTTAGCATTGAAGAAGGAAAATGAACACGCGGAGCACAACCCGTAGATACTCCTCAGATTGCGACGTCGAACGAAGAGACGAAACAATGAGCGAGTCGCGTCGAGGTGAAGGGAGCATATACTATGAACCGCCACGAGTTCCATCTTCAACGCAAGAAAATCAAACTGTTATCTACGGAAGCCGCATAGCATCACCGACAGAAAGGAAATCGCCCTTAAATAGTACGCATAGCATCACACAGTTGTCTACACGTTCGAAACGAACGACAGCCAGTGCGACAGCGAGGGCGATGACCGCGCGATACGAGGCAGAATTACGCATCGCTGAATTAGAGAAAAAAGAATTAGCTTCAGCCGCTGAATTAAAGAGAAAAGAAATAGCGGCCGAAGCCGAGATAAATAAGCAAAAGGTAACATTAGAGCGAAGGTTAATTCAGAGTCAACTCGAGATGGAGCTCGCTAACATTGCCGCAGAAGAATATGAACAAGGCAGCGTTATCGAGTCACAGTCACGCGTCGAAAGCTGGCTTCAAAGCACCGCAGCTGACCCGGCCAATCAACAGGGGAAGCAGCAGGGCCACGAAAATCAGGAGCCGCGGCCACCGCTGGAGAAGCCCCTAGAAGTTCGGGAGGAAGAATCGGGCTACGAAAACCATCTAGACGCCAGACGATTCAGAAATATCGACAGCGACCGATACAGCGAGAGAAAAGGCAACGACACATGTGCAGATCCGTGTGGTAAGCGAAGGTCCATAGTCGCCCCGATAAATCAGCAGCGAGAGCAGCCCGTCCACGAAAATTATGAGCCGTGGTCGATGTCCGCAATGCCCCAGGAACTTCGGGTGGAACGAACCGACTATGAAAACCGTCCGCATAGGGGCGGTAATAACGACGTACAGTCACGCGTCGAGCGAAGACAGGGGGAGTGGTACGCCGACAATAATCATGAGACGTCGGAGCGCCAGTCGCAAACCCATGAATTTCGTGACAAACATGTCGCTCACGAACGCCTTCCGATGAAGCAAGAACAACATAGGCCAAAGATAGAAACAAAGGCAAGTTCACCAGAGCGAAAGTCAGACATTGAAAAGCTCGCAGAGGTGTTAAATAAAATGGCCAATAAACGCCATCCACCGCGCCAAGCCATGGAACTCCCAGTGTTTACGGGACTACACACAGAGTGGTTACCGTTCAAGGCCGCTATGCGCGACTCAAGCGCGACATACGGCTTTACACCTACGGAAAACTTAGCGCGGCTACGAGTTAGCTTACGAGGTGAAGCGTACAAGGCGGTGGCGCCATTGTTATATTCTGCCACCGATCCAGAGAAAATTATGCACGCTTTAGAACAATGCTATGGAAGACCTGAGATTATAGTACAAAGCGCCTTAGATGACTTGAAGAGACTCCCGCCAATAACGGGGTTAGGCGACTTGTGCAAATTTGCGTTGAAAGTGCAAAGTGCTATATGTGTTTTAGAAACACTCGATAAAAAGGGTTATCTGCACAACCCAATGTTAACTCAAGAGATTACGAGAAAGCTACCTCCATGGTTAGTAGCTAAATGGTGTGATGTCGTAGTCAGTGAAGAGGAAAAGAATGAGCCCGAGATAATAATGCTATCAAGATTCCTCACATGTCAAGCAGATCGGACATCATTTTATACACCGCTGCCGTTATCAAAAAATGTACAAGAAACGAAATTAAATAAACCGATAACTCGCCGAACAATAGAGCATCGAACAGTGTACAATACCGTCGAAGAGACAAAAGCAAGAAAAAACCCAACTAACCGAACGACCAACAATAAAACCGCCCACAAAGCAGCCGAAGAAAAAATTAAGAAAACAATGACCTGTTTATGTTGCGGGGCGGACCATAGAGTACCTAAATGCAATAAAATTATTGAAATGGGAGTCGATGAACGTTGGGATTGGGCAAAACAAAATCAAATTTGTTTTAAATGTTTGAATGGAAGGCACTCAAGAGCTAGATGTACGGCGATAAGGTGCGATGTCGATAATTGCAATCGCCCGCACCACTCTTTACTGCACCATTCAGACAGACAAGATCAAATGGCCACGCCCCCAGGGGGGAGTACCCCGCAACCCGAGGGCGACTATAACGAAACAGTAATGTCAACCTTTAGCGAGAAAGAAAGTGCCGTATTATTAAAAGTATGTCCGGTTACGATAAAGGGGCCTAGGGGCGAGGTGCAAACCTTTGCCTTGTTAGACGAGGGGAGCACTGTTACCCTCATGGACAAGACGCTGGCTGACAAAATAGGCTGTCAAGGTGAACCCCAGCCGTTGAATATAAGAAGTGTCAATGCAGAGCGCGCCCATATTGACAGCGAGAAAATTACATGTCGGGTCAGAGGCCAAGGCGAAGAAGAGTTACAAATAGTCGCACACACGATGGAAGATTTGAAACTTAGACCTCAAGCGATACCGAATATTAAGCGATACCGCCATTTAAAAGGCATTGATGTGACGGCACACGAATTAGCTACGCCGCTCATTCTTATTGGAGCTGATAACTGGCACGTCATTGTGGCAAGAGAGCTGCGAGCGGGGAGACGTAACGAACCCGCGGCATCAAGGACGCAGTTAGGCTGGGTGCTGCACGGCTCAGCGCCACAATGGCTGATAAAGCGAAACGCTGGAGAGGTCGTCCTACATATAACGAGCTCAAATAAATTCGATAGAGTAGGACAACTCGAATACGAACGGCCACAGAAGAACCGTAAAATTAACTACGACACGATGTCCGAAGCAGTGTACGAAACTACTACCGCTAACACGGATGGCACCGTTTTACCGGACATATCAAGGTTTTCTTCTTATAGACGTCTAATAAGAACCACGGCCTACGTATTAATATTCGTAGAGAGATTGCGTAGTAAACAAAGGGTTCAATTAAACGTGACTCACTTGGAACGCGCGACGTCATTATGGATAAAGAAAAGTCAAGAAGAAAGCTTTCCAGAAGAATGTAAGGCGCTTCGAAAAGGCTGCCCGATAAAACGAACAAGCCGGTTATTTTCGTTGGACCCGATATTACACGACGGTATAATACAAGTAAAAGGCCGTATCGCAGCCGCGAGCATACCGCTGACTGCTAAGACACCTGTAATTTTGGATGGTAAGCACCCTTTTACAAGGTTATTAGTCGCACATGAACATACGCGAGCAGGTCATGCAAACAATGAGCGCGTAATTAATGACCTGCGACAGCGGTATTGGATATTGCGGCTGCGACCTACAGTACGAGCGATTGCAAATGACTGCCAATGGTGCCGCATTAGGAAAGCGACACCGCGCGTGCCAGCACCCGGCGACCTACCACTCGCGAGGGTCACCGACGGTCAACGACCGTTCACACATTGTGGAGTGGATTATTTCGGTCCCATGATGGTAACGGTGGGGCGACATCACGAGAAGCGATGGGGCGCTCTCTTCACCTGCATGGCTACGCGTGCCGTGCACATAGAGATAGTCGCGGGGTTAACTTTAGACTCCGCGATTATGGCATTACGACGTATGGCCGCACGCCGGGGGTGGCCGAGTTACATATACTCGGACAATGGCACCAACTTCAGAGGCGCCGACGCCGAACTACGGGCAGCTTTCAAGGAATGGGCACCGAGTTTGAGCGAGTACACCGTAGAACAGGGTGTACAGTGGCGATTCATACCGCCTGGTGCACCGCACATGGGTGGAGCCTGGGAGCGTCTTGTAAGGAGCATCAAGACGGCGTTACACGCGACGCTACGAGAACGAGCACCGAAAGAAGAGGTGCTTCTAACGCTCCTAATAGAAGCCGAACATTGTGTTAATGCGCGACCATTAACACACGTTCCAGTCGACCCTGCTGACGATGAAGCACTGACGCCAAACCACTTCCTGATGGGATCGTCTTCAGGACTACCTATACTTGGTCCCTGCATAGAAGCGGATCGAGCGACCTGGAGGCGCGCTCAAGCGCTCGCCGACCATTTTTGGCGACGCTGGGTGACTGAATATCTCCCTACACTTATTCCTCGAGGTAAGGCAAACAACGACGTACCTGCGCTGAAAGAGGGAGATTTGGTTGTCATCGTCGACTCGCAATTGCCGCGCAACGTATGGATTCGTGGCATCGTTACGAAGGTGCTGCCGGGTCGAGACGGAAAGGTGCGGATGGCAACGGTAAAAACCAATCATGGCAAGTTCCTGAGACCGACGTCTAAACTCGCCGTCCTACGAGTTAAAGGAGGCTTCGACTAGTCTGCGCCGGGGGGAGAATGTTGCGGACGGCGGTTTAAAGTAGTATAAGTTTAGATATAAGGTGTTAGATACTAGGTATGTAAGTGTATGTAAATATGAGATAACAATATTGGTTAGTTAGGTATTTTAATTTTGTATAAGAAGCAATGTTCCCACAGTATAGGGCCACAAACAACGTGTTCCATTGTTTGACAAAATAGGATATTTTGCGAATGCGCTTTGTTTGTGCGATAATAAAATCCGTACCCAAAATAAGAAACGGGGCGGATATAGAACAATGGAATAGGAATTTATATTGGTTTGCTCTCCTATTTTTTGTTGTGAACTATTTTAAAGGTTATTGTAAAAGTTTATTACGGTTCCTTCTAAATACTTGCCGACTGCACTCCACGTGGACAGAACCGTGAGAACGATCCGGTGAGGGCAGGAAGGCCCCCCCCCGGCACGGTTAGAGAATATAAAAGAAGTGTTCACTGGAGATCATTACCCATTACAATTACCACTATCACTAGCACGCGGAGCCTAAATAACCATCGTTTATCTCTGTACCTTCTAATAAGATTTGTTATACTTAACTATAGTTACAATTGCTGTGTAGATAATTAATTAAGAAGTAAACGACACTTGCAACTATTCGCTGTCTCCTTCAATCTTCCGTCCGGCTACAACTTAAAATATACAGTCCACAACTCATATGGTCATCGACGGCGGCAAGTCAACCGGAGCAACACCATAGACCTGCCCACCCAAGTACCGTCGCTAATAGCTGGTCCTTCGAGCCGGATCTACGCCAATAGCTGGTCCAGTCGAGCCGGATATACACCAGCAACGCCGGATCCACGCCACCAGCAGTCGAAGATTGAAGAAAGTTGCGTCGTTAGCATTGAAGAAGGAAAATGAACACGCGGAGCACAACCCGTAGATACTCCTCAGATTGCGACGTCGAACGAAGAGACGAAACAATGAGCGAGTCGCGTCGAGGTGAAGGGAGCATATACTATGAACCGCCACGAGTTCCATCTTCAACGCAAGAAAATCAAACTGTTATCTACGGAAGCCGCATAGCATCACCGACAGAAAGGAAATCGCCCTTAAATAGTACGCATAGCATCACACAGTTGTCTACACGTTCGAAACGAACGACAGCCAGTGCGACAGCGAGGGCGATGACCGCGCGATACGAGGCAGAATTACGCATCGCTGAATTAGAGAAAAAAGAATTAGCTTCAGCCGCTGAATTAAAGAGAAAAGAAATAGCGGCCGAAGCCGAGATAAATAAGCAAAAGGTAACATTAGAGCGAAGGTTAATTCAGAGTCAACTCGAGATGGAGCTCGCTAACATTGCCGCAGAAGAATATGAACAAGGCAGCGTTATCGAGTCACAGTCACGCGTCGAAAGCTGGCTTCAAAGCACCGCAGCTGACCCGGCCAATCAACAGGGGAAGCAGCAGGGCCACGAAAATCAGGAGCCGCGGCCACCGCTGGAGAAGCCCCTAGAAGTTCGGGAGGAAGAATCGGGCTACGAAAACCATCTAGACGCCAGACGATTCAGAAATATCGACAGCGACCGATACAGCGAGAGAAAAGGCAACGACACATGTGCAGATCCGTGTGGTAAGCGAAGGTCCATAGTCGCCCCGATAAATCAGCAGCGAGAGCAGCCCGTCCACGAAAATTATGAGCCGTGGTCGATGTCCGCAATGCCCCAGGAACTTCGGGTGGAACGAACCGACTATGAAAACCGTCCGCATAGGGGCGGTAATAACGACGTACAGTCACGCGTCGAGCGAAGACAGGGGGAGTGGTACGCCGACAATAATCATGAGACGTCGGAGCGCCAGTCGCAAACCCATGAATTTCGTGACAAACATGTCGCTCACGAACGCCTTCCGATGAAGCAAGAACAACATAGGCCAAAGATAGAAACAAAGGCAAGTTCACCAGAGCGAAAGTCAGACATTGAAAAGCTCGCAGAGGTGTTAAATAAAATGGCCAATAAACGCCATCCACCGCGCCAAGCCATGGAACTCCCAGTGTTTACGGGACTACACACAGAGTGGTTACCGTTCAAGGCCGCTATGCGCGACTCAAGCGCGACATACGGCTTTACACCTACGGAAAACTTAGCGCGGCTACGAGTTAGCTTACGAGGTGAAGCGTACAAGGCGGTGGCGCCATTGTTATATTCTGCCACCGATCCAGAGAAAATTATGCACGCTTTAGAACAATGCTATGGAAGACCTGAGATTATAGTACAAAGCGCCTTAGATGACTTGAAGAGACTCCCGCCAATAACGGGGTTAGGCGACTTGTGCAAATTTGCGTTGAAAGTGCAAAGTGCTATATGTGTTTTAGAAACACTCGATAAAAAGGGTTATCTGCACAACCCAATGTTAACTCAAGAGATTACGAGAAAGCTACCTCCATGGTTAGTAGCTAAATGGTGTGATGTCGTAGTCAGTGAAGAGGAAAAGAATGAGCCCGAGATAATAATGCTATCAAGATTCCTCACATGTCAAGCAGATCGGACATCATTTTATACACCGCTGCCGTTATCAAAAAATGTACAAGAAACGAAATTAAATAAACCGATAACTCGCCGAACAATAGAGCATCGAACAGTGTACAATACCGTCGAAGAGACAAAAGCAAGAAAAAACCCAACTAACCGAACGACCAACAATAAAACCGCCCACAAAGCAGCCGAAGAAAAAATTAAGAAAACAATGACCTGTTTATGTTGCGGGGCGGACCATAGAGTACCTAAATGCAATAAAATTATTGAAATGGGAGTCGATGAACGTTGGGATTGGGCAAAACAAAATCAAATTTGTTTTAAATGTTTGAATGGAAGGCACTCAAGAGCTAGATGTACGGCGATAAGGTGCGATGTCGATAATTGCAATCGCCCGCACCACTCTTTACTGCACCATTCAGACAGACAAGATCAAATGGCCACGCCCCCAGGGGGGAGTACCCCGCAACCCGAGGGCGACTATAACGAAACAGTAATGTCAACCTTTAGCGAGAAAGAAAGTGCCGTATTATTAAAAGTATGTCCGGTTACGATAAAGGGGCCTAGGGGCGAGGTGCAAACCTTTGCCTTGTTAGACGAGGGGAGCACTGTTACCCTCATGGACAAGACGCTGGCTGACAAAATAGGCTGTCAAGGTGAACCCCAGCCGTTGAATATAAGAAGTGTCAATGCAGAGCGCGCCCATATTGACAGCGAGAAAATTACATGTCGGGTCAGAGGCCAAGGCGAAGAAGAGTTACAAATAGTCGCACACACGATGGAAGATTTGAAACTTAGACCTCAAGCGATACCGAATATTAAGCGATACCGCCATTTAAAAGGCATTGATGTGACGGCACACGAATTAGCTACGCCGCTCATTCTTATTGGAGCTGATAACTGGCACGTCATTGTGGCAAGAGAGCTGCGAGCGGGGAGACGTAACGAACCCGCGGCATCAAGGACGCAGTTAGGCTGGGTGCTGCACGGCTCAGCGCCACAATGGCTGATAAAGCGAAACGCTGGAGAGGTCGTCCTACATATAACGAGCTCAAATAAATTCGATAGAGTAGGACAACTCGAATACGAACGGCCACAGAAGAACCGTAAAATTAACTACGACACGATGTCCGAAGCAGTGTACGAAACTACTACCGCTAACACGGATGGCACCGTTTTACCGGACATATCAAGGTTTTCTTCTTATAGACGTCTAATAAGAACCACGGCCTACGTATTAATATTCGTAGAGAGATTGCGTAGTAAACAAAGGGTTCAATTAAACGTGACTCACTTGGAACGCGCGACGTCATTATGGATAAAGAAAAGTCAAGAAGAAAGCTTTCCAGAAGAATGTAAGGCGCTTCGAAAAGGCTGCCCGATAAAACGAACAAGCCGGTTATTTTCGTTGGACCCGATATTACACGACGGTATAATACAAGTAAAAGGCCGTATCGCAGCCGCGAGCATACCGCTGACTGCTAAGACACCTGTAATTTTGGATGGTAAGCACCCTTTTACAAGGTTATTAGTCGCACATGAACATACGCGAGCAGGTCATGCAAACAATGAGCGCGTAATTAATGACCTGCGACAGCGGTATTGGATATTGCGGCTGCGACCTACAGTACGAGCGATTGCAAATGACTGCCAATGGTGCCGCATTAGGAAAGCGACACCGCGCGTGCCAGCACCCGGCGACCTACCACTCGCGAGGGTCACCGACGGTCAACGACCGTTCACACATTGTGGAGTGGATTATTTCGGTCCCATGATGGTAACGGTGGGGCGACATCACGAGAAGCGATGGGGCGCTCTCTTCACCTGCATGGCTACGCGTGCCGTGCACATAGAGATAGTCGCGGGGTTAACTTTAGACTCCGCGATTATGGCATTACGACGTATGGCCGCACGCCGGGGGTGGCCGAGTTACATATACTCGGACAATGGCACCAACTTCAGAGGCGCCGACGCCGAACTACGGGCAGCTTTCAAGGAATGGGCACCGAGTTTGAGCGAGTACACCGTAGAACAGGGTGTACAGTGGCGATTCATACCGCCTGGTGCACCGCACATGGGTGGAGCCTGGGAGCGTCTTGTAAGGAGCATCAAGACGGCGTTACACGCGACGCTACGAGAACGAGCACCGAAAGAAGAGGTGCTTCTAACGCTCCTAATAGAAGCCGAACATTGTGTTAATGCGCGACCATTAACACACGTTCCAGTCGACCCTGCTGACGATGAAGCACTGACGCCAAACCACTTCCTGATGGGATCGTCTTCAGGACTACCTATACTTGGTCCCTGCATAGAAGCGGATCGAGCGACCTGGAGGCGCGCTCAAGCGCTCGCCGACCATTTTTGGCGACGCTGGGTGACTGAATATCTCCCTACACTTATTCCTCGAGGTAAGGCAAACAACGACGTACCTGCGCTGAAAGAGGGAGATTTGGTTGTCATCGTCGACTCGCAATTGCCGCGCAACGTATGGATTCGTGGCATCGTTACGAAGGTGCTGCCGGGTCGAGACGGAAAGGTGCGGATGGCAACGGTAAAAACCAATCATGGCAAGTTCCTGAGACCGACGTCTAAACTCGCCGTCCTACGAGTTAAAGGAGGCTTCGACTAGTCTGCGCCGGGGGGAGAATGTTGCGGACGGCGGTTTAAAGTAGTATAAGTTTAGATATAAGGTGTTAGATACTAGGTATGTAAGTGTATGTAAATATGAGATAACAATATTGGTTAGTTAGGTATTTTAATTTTGTATAAGAAGCAATGTTCCCACAGTATAGGGCCACAAACAACGTGTTCCATTGTTTGACAAAATAGGATATTTTGCGAATGCGCTTTGTTTGTGCGATAATAAAATCCGTACCCAAAATAAGAAACGGGGCGGATATAGAACAATGGAATAGGAATTTATATTGGTTTGCTCTCCTATTTTTTGTTGTGAACTATTTTAAAGGTTATTGTAAAAGTTTATTACGGTTCCTTCTAAATACTTGCCGACTGCACTCCACGTGGACAGAACCGTGAGAACGATCCGGTGAGGGCAGGAAGGCCCCCCCCCGGCACGGTTAGAGAATATAAAAGAAGTGTTCACTGGAGATCATTACCCATTACAATTACCACTATCACTAGCACGCGGAGCCTAAATAACCATCGTTTATCTCTGTACCTTCTAATAAGATTTGTTATACTTAACTATAGTTACAATTGCTGTGTAGATAATTAATTAAGAAGTAAACGACACTTGCAACTATTCGCTGTCTCCTTCAATCTTCCGTCCGGCTACAACTTAAAATATACAGTCCACAACTCATATGGTCATCGACGGCGGCAAGTCAACCGGAGCAACACCATAGACCTGCCCACCCAAGTACCGTCGCCAATAACATGTTTACAGGATTTTAATTTGTATACAGCAGTTACAGTACAAAGTATGTTCTACCCGCCAAGGGCATGCAAATATTTGTGTTTAATTGTTTGTAATATGTAAATGAATTAATGTTTCTTATTATAAAATTCTTTAACATCATAATAACAACAATCTAATAACCATTTTGTTAATGTTCTTGCAAATTTAGGATCCGGCAATTCTTTTATATTATTAGGTAGTTTATTGTATGTTTTAATTGCCATAACATAAACATTTCTATTAAATAGTTCTATGTTGTATGATGAGAGAATGATTTGCTCATCGAAACATAACAACGTATTAGCTGTTATTTAAGACGGTTACGGCAAGGCAGCGTAGGACGTCCATCCACAAGGTGGTCCAGGCTGCTTCTGATCGGTCCTTTTGGAAAATTAGGCGGGAGGCCTTTGTCCAGTGGCTGAGGTGATGATGATGATGATGACGATAACGGCGGTTGCTGACTGCTGCGGGACGGGCACAACACTCGATGGTAGATGAAGTAATCTCTCCTCATAGAATACCATGATTGTTGGTGATTACTTTGGTATTTTTACTGAAGTGGAGATGCTTCTGCTGTATTAGGCCGTTGGAAATTTTTAAACAATTCATACATACAACAATGAACTATGATAAATATTTGCCTAAGAGTCAGTAGTACTGAGTGGGTCTGCTGATACTAAGCCGCATGCTATTGAATCGCCTAGTATCAGTAGTCCGGTAACCTGGTCCTTTGACTGAATTTTTACTAAAGTTGCAATTTTTGTCGTTGGAAAGTTTTGTCGTTTTGAACTTTTTGATTAATTTTAATCTTATAATATTCCCTTCATCCACATTCGTAACCATAATGTTCATAATGTTATTATATAAAAACATAATATGTATTTATTTATAATCTCTATCTATATACTAGTCTTCTATATATAAAAATGAATCCCCATTTCCCTTGGTCACGGCATCACGCGTGAACGGGTAGACCGATTTTAATTCGATTTTGACTAATGGAAAGAGAGATAAACGAGGAATGTTCATATATATAAAAATTGAACGCCGGGCGAAGCCGGGAGCGGGTCGCTAGTATTATATATAAATTATAATCTTTATATATAAAAATTCAGCTTCCGTATGTTTATGGTAAAGAAACTGAAATTTTTACACGTTGAATTTTAACAGAAGAGTGTATTTATAAACTTTTGATTCCAAAGTTCCAACGGAAACGGAAGATTTCGTCATAGTGAACTAAATAATTGTAAGTACTGTCGTATGCAATGGAACCACTTCTTTAGGGGTCTCCTTTACAGCGTTTTCACGGCTCATAAAGCGAATTCCTCTAAGTTTATTTTTTATTTTTGGGAATAAATAGAAATTACATGGTGCCAAGTCGGGACTATAAGGTGGATGACTCACTAATTCCACACCTTCCATAATCAATATTCGATTAATCGTCTGACGGAGTGGGCTGGAGCATTGTCGTGTTAAAAGAGGATCCTACTTCTTGGGCGTTTTCCATGACAACTGGCAAACAATTACCAATATAGTTTGCAGTAACGGTCCCTTGATCCTCTAACGCAATGTTTGCAAAATGTCCCATCCGTCCAAAGAATGAGGCAATCATCTTTTTCCCTTCACTTCTTCCCTTCTTCACTGTTGTTGGTAAATCCTCGAAAGGAAACACCCATTGTTCAGATTGTCTTTTTGGTTTCGGGTTCGTAACAATATATCCAGGTTTCATCTACTGTGACGATGTCAAATACAGCATTTGACTCACCTTCGTTATATTTTTCAAACATTTCGCGACACCAGTCGTTTAGATTGATCATAATATCATAGAGCGAAATTTTTCTCTCGTCAAATTAAATTTTTTTACACGACACACAATTTTTAAATAAACACTTTGTCAACCAAAGATAATTGTATTAGTGTACAGACTAATCTTTGTTGTCAACACAAACAAATGTCAACTGATTAAAATTGCCTGTTGTATATAGTACTTATTATTTCCATGAATTGCCTACATCGAGAGTTTCCTAAAGAGTTTTTAATTCGAAATTTATATTTATTTTTCATTTCTTCTTTACCTCCAGGCCTATTCTAAAAACTTTTAGTGCCGTCTATGTATTTTATCAACAAACTATGTATTTTTATAAATACTTTTTTTTTAGTTAACAACACTGCTTGCGTTTCTGTAGAAAGAATTAATAATAATTGTGTTGTTACAGCGCTTGTCGTGAGATTTATTACAAGACGCTACATCGGCGAATACGATCCCAATTTGGAGAAGATCTACGCCTTTCAAACTGTCATAGACAACGAGATGGTTTACTTTGAAATATTGGATTCGGCCGGCCACGTAAGTTTTAATTGGCCAATATCTACTTTCGAATGACTTGTATACAGGTACTACATATTTATACTAATACTAACCGAGCCCACAACGATGTATGGCATTCGGTATGGCGCGTAACTTTTTTATTTGTAAAACGATTGGAATGAAACAAACACAAAATATTACGGGAAACTTGTTACAATACATCAGTGAAAACCGCATTCGAATCGTTTAAGCCGTTTCTGAGATTAGCGTGCACAAATGCACAGACCAACAGACATACAGACAAACATTCTTCAATAGACAATAATTCCAAAAGTATTTTTTTAACTCGGTAACATAAGTACAACGTAAAGTACCTTAATTTTACACTTCACATTAGTGCGCGCGGAATTTATATTCGCATATTGGAACTATATATATATAAAAATGTCACCTGGTAATTACCGTACCCATGATCAAAGCAAATAAAGATTATTATTATTATTATTATAACAAAAAAGGATATAAAAACTATAGAACAATATAACAAAAAAGATATAAAAATTTTAAAGTTATTGAAAAATAATTATATCTTCAATATGTCGTACCACTCTTTGAAAACATTCACCAGAAAACAGTTTATATTGGAAATATTCCTTCTTTTGTGGAAACTGCATGTAAATAAGTGATAAACGATGTCAATTTCCCAAAAAAATAAATAAATAAAGATGCAAAAATCTCGAAAACCGTGCGACATTTAACAAAAAGCGAAAGTCCGATTATAGATAAGTCATGACTACACCTATCTTGGATTCCAATGTCTATCAATTACATATTATAAAATAAAGTAGCTGTCCGGCTCTGTCTGTTTTTCTAAACCATTCAACCGATTTTGATACGGTTTTCACTAAAGGAAAAGGGGATAAACGAGGAAGGTTTGTGTATATAATTTGCAAAAAAATTGTATCACTGTGAAGCCGGGGCGGGTCGCTAGATACAAGGACCACTGAGACAAAACCCAAAACTTTGTTGTATTTTGTTTTAAAACTTCTATACATTTATAGGCTTTCAATGAAATTATTGATAAAATGAATTAGTTTTGCCTTCACAACAGCAATATTTCTTTTTATGTAAAAGTTGTCCGACAGGCTGACGGTCCACTCGATGGTTGGTGGGCACCGTCCAAGAAACACCACAGGTGCTGTATGTACGGTGGCTTTCATAGGAGTAGGGATAAGGGAATAGGAAGGGATAGGTAAATGGGTTTTGGCATCCCTCACTCACTCACCTAAATACAACAGCACATCTGCTGGTATTTCACGGTGGTCTTCTAAATTACTATAAGAGGATGATTATTGGCCGGCAGACGGGCTGGCCAAATGACTGCGAAACGCAGTGTGCCCTGCCACTACTTGTCAGATGCAGACTAGAGCCAACTTTTGAAAAGTTCATTTCAAGAGTTTGCCTTGCCGGGAATCTAATCGGGGACCCCTGAGATAGAGCGCTAAGGCAAGCACCTTCACCACTCGACCAATGGGCTCGCGAAAACCATTTATATTGCAAATATTTGCAATGGTTGATCCCCTTTTATAACGTGTCAAAGTGAAATAACTTAATCTTTGTGTAACTTACAATTTAACTTACTAAAAGCATCTGAAATGCTGTTCGTCCCCTTACAAATTTCAACATCAACTTTATGCGCATACATTATCCCTATGTTAAGTCGTGATAATGTAGTTTACAAGTTAGATATTATTATACATATATGTATATTTTCAGTAAGTGGTTTACCAACTTACTCAAAATTATATTGACTTAATAGATTTGATCATAGATTTTTTAAGCAGAGTATTTGGCTAAGATAATTGGCAGTCTTTTATATATAAGGTCGCTAGACAGGCTGAATATTGAACAAATTGAGGCAGAAGAAACTATTTTTATTTGGAGTAGTACTTACTGAATTGAATGGGCGATATATGCAGGTCCACTTTGGGGCTTTTTCCTCGTGGTCAAATTGATTTGCCAAACTGGTTTTGGACATTAGCCTTCCCATAATTCTCCGGCAGGACCAGTCAGAAGTACACTGGATGCAGTTTCGACCCGGGGCCTTATTAGCTCGTCTGTCCTATTTGTCTTACGCTGAACTTTTTTTAATGATTTTTTTTTTTATTATAGATGGGTTTTCTCTTGACCAGCATCTATCCATGTAGGAAGGATGAGGCCGAAAAATGTAAAAGTAATGTAAAAGTCGTCAGGCAGGCTGACGGTCCATTTGATGGTTGGTGGCTACTGTTGCCAATTAACACAAGCAACATTTTATAGGCTGCAAATGCGCTGCGGATCTTAGTAGGATAAGGAATACCTACGGAGTAAATAGACAAACTGGCTCTGTCATTCCTAATTCCAAGAAGTAATTCAGCAAATAAATGATTATTATTATTAAAAAAAAAATATTTCACGGTGGTTTTCTGTAAGGGAATGTTAACCCAAGCTGGTGGTTAACCCTTATCTTGTCACCATAAGTACAGACCGTCAGCACATCCAAACTAATATTACAAAGGCGAAAGTATAAGTTGTTTTTGAGATTAGCGTGCACAAACGCATAGACAAACAGACAAAAATTCTAAAAAATGTTTTTTTTTTTACCTCGGTAACATCAGCTAAATAATGTCGCTGTCCGCCTTTGTCTGTTTCTCCGCTAACTTCTTTTAAACCACCCAACAGATTTTGATTCAGTTTTCACTAATGGAAAAGCGATGAAGAGGAAGGTTTGTGTATATTGTATAACTCGCATAAAAGATGAGTGGCAAGAGAGCTTGCCTAACGTTTCAGGGGCCCCGGGTTCGATTCCCGGCGGGGTCAAGTTTGGAAATTTTAATGTAATTTTCAAAATTGGATTTGAAAAGTAGTGGTAGGGCACACTGCGTTTCGCAGTCATTTGGGCAGCCCGCCTGGCGGCAGTAACCACCACCTTACATATAACATATACATATACCACCGCTATATAACAGTATATACGTGCTGTTGTGTTTCGGTGAGTGAGTAAGGGATGCCAGAGCCCATTTCCTTATCCCCTTCTAATCCCTTATCCAATCCTACTGTAGTCGGCAGCGCACTTGCAGCAGCTGTGGCGTTGCTTGTTTTATAGGCGACGGTAGCCACCTACCATCAAGTGGACAGTCAGCCTGTCTGTCGACCTTAACATAAAATATTTATATTATTATATACAAATAAGTCAGAAAACTTATATGCGTAAAAGCATTCTAAAAAGGTCCATATTGTTTTCGCAGAAGACCCTCGCATGAATTCGAGATCCAATAAAAATCACATTGCATTGTGTTTATATTGTGCGACCGTTTGGAAACCAATAAAATTATTGTTTATCAAACAGGAAACGGAATTCGCTAATTTGGAAAGCAATATCCGGTGGGCGGAGGCTTTCATACTGATGTATTCCGTAACCGATAAATGCTCTTTCGACGAGTGCCATCGACTCAAATTTCTTATTAACTACAATAAGAGACGCCGGCGGCTCGCTTCCTCGATTAAGGTAAGCATTTATTTTACCGTTTAATATACTTCCGTTATCCCTCCCTTGTGTCTACGGTCTGATAAGGGAAACACAAAAATCCCTTTTCGACGCATTCATAGTCGAATAAACAACCCGGCTATTAAAAAGCAATCTTCTGAAAATAGAATTTCGTTTAAGGTGAGTTATCGCCTTTCCCTTCGAGGTTATGGAATTTTGAGTTTTAATCCCGAAAAAATTGAGAGGATGGTTGAAGAACACTGTAAATATTTTTCTACTATTAAAAACAATTTGATATTATTTATTCCTATTATTACCATGGTTTTCCTTATTAATATTAATAAAATCATACCAAAAAATATTAAATAGGTACTAAAAACACATTTTGTAAATAATTAAAACTCAAAACAATAATAATAAATTAATAATAATTTTAAAAAGGTAATTTAATTAATCTCATCTTATTAAAATTAAAAAAATTAAGATATACAATTAAAAATTGAAGCAAACTTTATGCAATCTATTAATTATTTATATTTATATATGATTTATTGTCTACAATTTGTGTTTATATAACTTAGTATGTATGATAACTCATTGTCTAGACAACCCTATCAAGGGTTTAAGATACCCACCAGCTTATTATAATGTAACCGTTTGTATGTAAATAAATAAATAAACTTATTATTATTTATCTCTTATTAATTATTATTTAGTAATCTTAATTTAAAATTTTTGTATATATTATTACGATTCACATCAAAGGTCTTCTGTGGTCTTATGTTAAGGGTTGGTTACTGCCGCCAGACGGGCTGCCCAAATGACTGCGAAACGCAGTGTGCCCTGCCATTAAGTTCCAAATCCAAACCAGAGCCAAATTTGAAAATTAGATTTTTCAAAGTTGACCCTGCCGGGAATCGAACCCGGAAACCCTAGAACAGAGAGTTAAGGAAAGCACCCTAACCACTCATCCAACAAGCTCGTCAAATTATACTACAATTGTATTACAATCGAGATAATCGCATGCTATCTCATTTTGGTAACCGACCTCTCGTGGATTGATTGAGTGACTCGTTCGCTTATATTATATTTGATATAAGTCAATCTAAATTATTGTCGTAGAAATAAAACTTTCATTCTCTATTTGTTTGTGTGAATAAGGCTCTTTTTCCTTATTATTGCCATGTCATTACTAATTATTCATGTTATTTACAAAAAGAAATATTGTATAAAGAATATTGTTACGTGAGAGGTGGGTAAAAATGCTGTTTAAAGGCGAAAGAAAACGATTTATTCTCGCAGACCAATATTTCTTCCAAATATTTAGACGTCTAGAAAGTAGGATGGGAAACCCTGCAGCACTCTGCGTTCCGCAGTCTTAAGGAGTGCCAGACACTATTTTCATATCCTTCTTCTTAATTATTCTTTATCCTATCAGCGTAGACAGCATACTGACATTGCCCCTTAGTGTTGCATATGTTTATAGGCGACGGTGACTACGATAATTGCCTGAAAATGCTTGAAAAAATAGATTTGGAATATTGTACCGAAAATCCATAATGTTTAGGGAAGGTGTTGCGTTTTAATGGGTTAATTAATTGTTATGGCATCCTTGGCATCGCCCGAGTAACGTGGCTCATTAAACCGGTTTAACGACCGGTGACAGAGAAAGCCGGTGTGGTGTAACTTTATTAGATGATAAAAGGTATGACCCTTATCCAAATAACGTACATTAAACTTATTACTCAAAGGTAAAGTCCTAATATTTTTAATTTGACGGAATTTTGACGGTTTTCTTTGTTATCTCTTGACGAAAATAAAACCACAAGCAGGCTGTCTGTCCAATTGATGATAGATGGGGGTCCACTTAATGTCTCCGGGTTCAGGACAAAGTCTGCAAAACAGGCCCTGTATTGCGAACTTTGGCACTGATTAACTACACTTAGGAAGTTCGGATCAGTTAGATATTTTACGATTTCTCAATCAGCGTTTCACAATATAATAATGAATAAAAAATTAGACGCGATTTTTAGTTTTATTTAAATTATTTGTGTTATTTATGGCATTTTTATGTATAGTATAGCATGCATGTATTGTTATGTATATATTTAATAAAAATAATTAAGATAATCTGAAAAAGACTAATTTGTTACATTAATTGTCTGCTTGACTGCAAATAAATTAATTAATTATTGAAAATTTTATAGTAAAAACATATTTATTAGACAACTAGTTGGTGCCCGAGGCTTCGTCCACGTTCAGAAATCTCTATATATAAAAATGAATCCCCATTTCCCTTGGTCACGGCATCACGCGTGAACGGGTATACCGATTTTAATTCGGTTTTCACTAATGGAAAGAGGGATAAACGGGGAATGTTCATGTAGATATATAAAAATTGCACGCCGGGCGAAGCCGGGGGCGGATTGCTATAGTTTTATATAATCTATACATATAATAAAATCGTAAACGAGCCGTGTCTGTGCATTAAACATTAAAAAAAATTGTACACGTGATACTTATGTTACCGAGGTAAAAAAAATAGTTTTTGGAATTTTTGTCTGTTCGTCGGTTTGTCTATTTGTCTGTGCGTTTTGCACGCACAGACAATTATAGATAGATTACATGAAGTGATTTAAATTCTGTCATTCATTGATAATAATATTCATCAATTGACATTAAATTTCAGTTATTAATATGTAACTATAATTAAAGAAATGAAACAATTTGCAGGACAATGTTCTAGAAACACCTGTGGTATTAGTCGGCAATAAGGTGGATCAAAACGGAGACCGGATGGTGCTAACTGAGGAAGGTCAGCGACGAAGCAAAGAGATAGGATGCGTTTGCTTCCACGAGATCTCTGTTCGAGAAAGTATTGAACAGGTAAGTAGGTAGAAATAATATAAATATACTAGCGGTCACAGTAGAGTTTGGCCCTCCCGAACTCGATAACCCGATTGAAGCACCACCTATCCGGTCCAATTGTAAAACTAAATCATTCACAGGTCCACTCAAACACGTACAAGAAATATAATCAATATCGGTTCAGCCATTTAGGGGGTCGAGTCCGTTAGGGCGGGGGTTACAATTATATTAAAAAAAAAACGGGACAAGTGCGAGCTAAACTCGTGTGAAGAGGGTTTCGTACGATGTTACCTATCCGCACAATATTGAGTGATTTACCATGTTATTTTAATATCATGAACTTCTTATAGGTTTTTCTATAATCTATAAGTAGAAAACTAATTTCTGTACTTTTTTCAAAATTTCAGGTTCGTAGTTTCCGAGATAAGGGGGGGGGGGGGGGAATGGTCAATTTTCGTCCATTTTCTTGAATAACTTGGCAACTATTTATTTTAAAGTTACAAAAAAATACATTTAAGATCTTCACAACAAGACCTTCCATTTGATATGTCACACGATGCAGTTTTCAAAAATTTTTTTTTAATTTTCCACCTTTCCCACAAAAATGACCAGATTTCATCTATTCACGTCACACCTTAGCGTTTGGGTCACAGAAATTGATATGTGTACCAAATTTCAACTTAATCGGTCTAGTAGATTCCGAGATAATTGACTGTGAGCGACGGACAGACGGACACACGAGTGATCCTATAAGGGTTCCGTTTTTTTATTCGGACGTACGGAACCCTAAAAAGGAATTAAATCTTCCGCGGTATACCAAAGGAAAGAATACCTATGTGGCATAAGATTAGACCGTTAACGGTATGGACTGTATCTTTCGCGTTAGGGCTTGTAGGAAGGTATGCGATGACAAAGGAATAAGAAGCGCTTACCTCGTTGGTGATGATGCAAGGGCATCGGCCATGGTACGTCAACTGCAACCAACGCGGCGTTCATCAGAACTGCACATAAGAGTCACAAATTCGTGAGCATGGGTTGCAATTGGAATATTCACATCGATAGTGTGCAATAGCAATTTTTTCTTATAGGAGTAGTCCACTTCCTCGAATCGCGGGCAGATAGATTAGGCTAGTTAGAAAAACTAAGTAAGGAAACCAATCTATAGTAACATTACAAAAAAGTAAAGTTTGTATGTTTGTTGTAATTTCGAAACTACTCATCCGATTTAAAAAAAAATTAGAATAGAATTTCAGGATCGATTAATAGTTGTTCTTACGTTAGAGCTTGTTCTGGCGTAAGTACTTCAACGTGATTCAGAAAGAGCTATGATGGGGACTTGCTTGTCCCGATTCCTTGAAAGTAGGAAAATTAAAATCACCTTAAAACCTTGGCCTTGATACTGTAATGGCAATTATGATTTCACGCTTTTGTCTTACCTTATCAAAACACGTATCTAATGTTTTGTCATGGCATTTACATATGTGTAACAGAATGACTTTTTAGCAGATATCGTAGCAATTTGAGGAAATGACGTGGTTTCGAAGTAAGGAATCGCGTGGAATCGCTAAGTGGCGTTAGTTAATTAGGGCCCTGGGCCTAATTCCCTTCGATGTCATATCCTCAAATTGTTAGGAAAGCTGCTAAAAAGTCATTCTCTTACATATACACTAAACGCAACAATTAAAGGATATAAAAAAAAGTTCCAAATTTTTAGGTGATTTTCAACAGGCTGTAACTTCGAAGAAAATGATCGTACAGAGCTCATTAAAAAAGGAAATTGTAGCTTCAAGTTTCTAGTTTTTGAATCCAAGTTTTAAATTTTTTTCTCGTTAGCGATTTATGAGTAATAGTCAGATAATCAACGATAAAAAAAAAATTCAAAATTTTTCTCGTCTTGAAAATGGTGTAAAAACCGTAATAATTTTTTTATTGTAATGGCACAGTAAAGATCTTTTAGAGAATTTAATTCCCTACAACTTGACCTCCTCATGAGCTCTGTACAATGATTTGTAACTGAGTTATCGTCAATCAAAGCGACAAAGATCTTTTTGACTTGGACAATCGATTACTTGGGTAATAATGGTCGTACAGAAAATTAAAGTAGGGTTTTGTAAACTGCAAAATATTCTCTACAAGGTGCTTAAATTGGATTATGATAAAAAAAAATTTTACAAACCGAAAATGTTGGCCGAAGAAAAGGTAAAAAACTGTAAATTTAAGGATATTTGGATAACTTGCAATAACTTTGCAAATAATGGAGATACGAAAATTCTTTTCTATAGCTTTTCAACCTCAATGTCTCCTGAAAAAACCCTGAAAGTTTCAAAGTGCTGTGATTTATTTTTCTTAGTGTCCGGAATGTTTAAAATTATCATTTTTGCTGAAAATCAAGATAACAGGCAATTTTTCATTTTTTCCCTTAGTTTGAGTTTAAACGTTTTTTTTAGCAATAATCCATATTTTTTTCATCAGAACTCTTTAATCAATAAAATTTAAAAAAAAAAATTGAAATTTCTTTTTCAATTTTTTTCTTCTTCACATAATTTTTCGCTTTTTTGTTATTCTTTGAAGTCTAAATTGTTCACATTAGCCTAATGACGAGTAAAAGAAAAAAACTGTTCTTTTAAACTAATCCTTTAACATGCCACGGCGACACTTATCTGCCACAGATGTGGCTCGTATCGTCACTCTTCTTCAAGAAGGTCGCAGTCAGGTGGAAGTTGCAGCCACAATAGAAGTGAGCCAGACTGTCGGGCCTGACTGAACTATGCCCATGCCCATCGTCATTGGGATCGTAGACAGTGGAACTGCGTTCTCTTCACTGACGAATCTCGATTTGGTCTTCATGGCAACGACAGGCGATCTTGTGTGGCGTAGTCGTGTGGAACGAAATCGCGATAATTTTATGCGACCGGTTGCAGCTTTTAGTGGTGGATCCGTTATGATATGGGCAGCCGTATCTTACAATATGAAAACTCCATTAGTAAAAGAAGCGTAAATCTACCGTGCAACTTCCACGTTGTACCCTTTTCGTAACGCTAATGCCGGTGGTAAAAAAAGGGCCTAGCTAGGCAATCAACCACATGCAAGCACCGTTAACGTGTAAAAAAAAATTGAAAAAGAAATTTCAATTTTTTTTTTAAATTTTATTGATTAAAGAGTTCTGATGAAAAAAATATGGATTATTGCTAAAAAAAACGTTTAAACTCAAACTAAGGGAAAAAATGAAAAATTGCCTGTTATCTTGATTTTCAGCAAAAATGATAATTTTAAACATTCCGGACACTAAGAAAAATAAATCACAGCACTTTGAAACTTTCAGGGTTTTTTCAGGAGACATTGAGGTTGAAAAGCTATAGAAAAGAATTTTCGTATCTCCATTATTTGCAAAGTTATTGCAAGTTATCCAAATATCCTTAAATTTACAGTTTTTTACCTTTTCTTCGGCCAACATTTTCGGTTTGTAAAATTTTTTTTATCATAATCCAATTTAAGCACCTTGTAGAGAATATTTTGCAGTTTACAAAACCCTACTTTAATTTTCTGTACGACCATTATTACCCGAGTAATCGATTGTCCAAGTCAAAAAGATCTTTGTCGCTTTGATTGACGATAACTCAGTTACAAATCATTGTACAGAGCTCATGAGGAGGTCAAGTTGTAGGGAATTAAATTCTCTAAAAGATCTTTACTGTGCCATTAAAATAAAAAAATTATTACGGTTTTTACACCATTTTCAAGACGAGAAAAATTTTGAAATTTTTTTTTATCGTTGATTATCTGACTATTACTCATAAATCGCTAACGAGAAAAAAATTTAAAGCTTGGATTCAAAAACTAGAAACTTGAAGCTACAATTTCCTTTTTTAATGAGCTCTGTACGATCATTTTCTTCGAAGTTACAGCCTGTTGAAAATCACCTAAAAATTTGGAACTTTTTTTATATCCTTTAATTGTTGCGTTTAGTATACATATATAAATGCCATGACAAGATTTTACGCGTTTTGATAAGACAAAAGATAAAAGCGTGAAATCATAATTGACATACAGAATCAAGGCCCTGAAGTGGACAGGACAAATGCCTTGTGGAATCGTTGAGGAAGAAAACATGCCTCTTCCCGAACGGTGGAAGGGGCCCAACCATGTACTGGAATACACTACGTTAAAAGGTTTATCAGGGAGGCCTTTGTCCAGCATTGGACCTCTGTTTTCTATTAAAGACGATGATAATGACGATTGAGTGCCTTATTCTAATAGTTATTGCTTTGCCGAGAAAAAAAATGTATCCTTAAAACTACTCGGTATTTGAAATAATCAATCTATAAATGCTTTGAATTGAAACTCGTAAGACAGTACAATAATATAATATCTATGATATAAGTCTATAGTAAAGGTTTGTCTACGGATAGAATTTGGGGCTGATTGTGTGGAATGTGACATGATAAACACTCGTTAACTCGTACCTTATTTTATTTTCCTCGCCAAGTGAAGCGAATAAAAGCTGTTTACATAGAAAAATTGTACTTTTGTTATCATAATACAGTGTAATATGTTTTTTATTCTTCACTAGAAATAAGTCTTCACTAAAAATAGCAATTGGAGTCGTTAGTAAGCATATTACGTAGCCTAAGTCCATCTCAAAATGATGTACGTTCGAATGAAAGATTTTTTCAAATAGGTGCAGTGGTCCTCTGCACATATAAACAACTTTTCTCTCTCTCTAATGCCCGGTTTACATTTCAATAAGTACAGTAGCGAGTTAAGTTGCCTCATCGGCGAGTTAAGTTGGTATTGTCGTTTGAACGCCAAAAGCAAGTTAAGTAGTAAGTTGTTGATTAAGTCGAGTTGAATAGAATGCGATCCTATTTTTCGGCGAGTTCAGTGCGAAGTAGCCCCTCTCCCGCGTCTCTCGCACCCCGCCAACTTAACTGACCTGTGGCTCTAGCATGAGTTTATGATACTACACTCGCTAGCGAGAGCGTAAAACATTTATATGGAAAATTGATAATTTGACATTGACAGTTCACGATTTTCCATACAAAAGTTTTACGTTCTCGCTAGCGAGTGTAGAATTGGTGTAGTATCGTAAACTCATACTAGAGCCTCGGGCATGTGAACCGGCGAGTTTAATTTAGTACAGTATCATATTTGCCAACACCGGCCGCGGACACATGCGTTTTTTATTAGTGTAAAAATGAAATGGTCTGATGAAACTCAAACATTAGTGTTTGTTTAATTCAAAACGCAATAATCAAGAAATGCAGCTATTATTAAAATTTTGAGGTTCTGATATGTATGTAACTATTATTAAAATTTTTGAGGTTATGATATGTTATAACAACTGATTTCGGTTAGGAGTTTCTCTCGAAATTAAAAGATCGACATAGTTTGGAATTAAAAAAAATGCTGTTTTGGAGGCCCTTTGAGTCGAATAAAACAACCATTGACGCGACTAGTCGTCTTCTTTTTCAGGCAACTTATGACTACTGACTTGCCTACGTTTGAACGCTACTTACTACTCGCTACTTATTACTCAACTGACTGATTCTTAACTCGCTACTGTACTTATTGAAATCTAAACCGGGCTTAAGTGTGTCTAAAATAAATTAAGAGAAATATTTTAAAAAAAGTATATGATATCTTGTCAATTGTCACTGAACACTTTTAGGAATCAAAAGCAATTTTACGAAGAAAGGCTTATTAAATTAAATTTACACTACGTGAGTACTTAATTAAAGAGAAAAGATTTGTATGTATGTATTTTTGTATGTTTGTAATGAATAAACTCAAAAAGTAATGGACAGATTTTAAAAATTGTTTCACCTATAGAAAGCTACATTATCATCAAGTACCACAGGCTACTCACCCTCTCCCCCATCTCCACCCTTCACACCCTCCATACCAATGTATGTTTGTGATGAATAAACTCAACGACTACTGGACCGATTTTAAAAATTCTTTCACCTATAGAAAGCTACATTATCAGCGAGTAACATAGGCTACTCAACCTCCCCCATCTCCGCCCTTTACCCCCATACAAAATCCATGCGCTAGTTAACAATAAAGTTATCGACAAATTACTACCTTAGAGTGTGTCCGGTCCTTTTTAGGGTAAGTCGCGTAACAAAAATAAACAGATGGACTTGATATTTTATAGAAACTGTCAATATTCATATCATATTCACACTTCTGTGATTCATATAGTTATTTCGAGGAAATTGAGCGAATTCTGCTGGTGAAAGAATGTTACGTTGTCAGGGCTCGCCGATACAAGGGTCGGATCGAAGAGAATTGAATAGACGTAATCAGATGTAATAATGAAATGAATATGGGAATGTATTATTCGCTCCATTCTACATTTCTCTTTTCTTCCTTTTAAATAATGCATTTATTTTAAATAGCAAGTATTTTATTTTTTAATATTGCATTTATAATAATGCATTTCCATAAAAATGCATAGACATCTTTCTTGCAATGTACTCGAATGTCAATTTTAATACATCCGATTTTTTTTTTAAATTTGCTGTATTTTCGTCCTATGACTAAAAAATCTTGGAGAGGGCAGTCATTGCTATTGTCGTGTCAAATAGCTTATGATTATTTAGTGAAATTTAATGCAAAAATTAATAGTATACTGCTACAAAAGAAGATTTAGAGTCGGATTCTATTAAGTCTAGTTACATTTTTTATGTGAAGGTTGGCAGGCAAGCTGACGATCCACTTCATAGTAGTATAAACCAAATAGGAGCTGCAAGCGTACTTGCATCCTATAAGCGATAAGGAGATGATAAGACGGTGATAACACGTTACGTCGACTCTAAAACGCTATTGTTCTGCGATATTCATCTTTTAAGGTTCCTTAATGCAGATCGAACTTTTTTAGAACTTTTAAAGAGCAACAATTCCCTCATACATGATTTTTGGGTAACTTTATCCGTTTACACAGCGCACGCTACGCAGTCATTTGGGCAGCCCGTCTGGCGGCAGTAACCACCCCCTTACAGAAGACCACCGTGAAATAACAGCACGTGTGCTGTTGTGTTTCGGTGTGTGAGTAAAGGGATGCCAGAGCCCAATTCCCTATCCCTCCTACTAATCCCTTATCCTTAATCCTACTGTAGTCGGCAGCGCACTTGCAGCAGCTTTGGCGTTGCTTGTGTTATAGCGACGGTAGCCACCTACCATCAAGTGGACCGTCAGCCTGTCTGCCGATTTTAACATAAAAAAAAAATTAAGCTCCGCTGCTATTGGTCGTAGCGTGATGTTATATAATAGTCTTCCTCGATAAATGGACTATCCAACACAAAAAGAATTTTTCAATTGGAACCAGTAGTTCCTGAGATTAGCTACTTCAATCATACAAACAAACAAACAAACTCTTTATAATATCAGTATAGATTTTATTGCGATCAAAGAACAAAATCTCATTTCATTAGCTACGCGCTGTGATTTGTGGACGTCGCAACTGCGCCTTACGTTTTTTATTGATGTTTAATATCGAAACGAATTTTCCTGCTTCTGTTTTCCCCGTGTAAACATTGTGATACGTAATTTGTTTTATTTCTTTCTTTAAAACCGGGTCAATTGCGTGCGGGACTTGTGGCGGAGGTTTCGTGTCTACGTAAAGCTGAGGCCACATTCATGTCACAGCTCAGACGTGTTTTCTATTCTTTTTTTATGTTAAGGTCGGCAGACAGGCTGACGGTCCACTTGATGGTAGGTGGCTACCGTCGCCTATAACACAAGCAACGCCAAAATTATTGATATGGCTGCAAACTTTGTATGGAATCAATGGGCAAATAATTTCGAAAAAAAAAATCACATTAAATGAGCTTATAACGTCCGATTATCTTAATAAAATCTTTCAATGCCTCACTTTATTATTCTCATAACTTATTTTATTTCAGACCACAATAGACTGTATCTAACCTTGAAAAATAGTGACAATTATAACTATGTCAGTGATATTAAATATTATAGTATGAAAAAAGTTATACATATAATCAAAGATGTTGTATTAGCATATAATCATGATATAGTCAACATGGTATAATCACACAGACAATACGAGTATGATTACTTTTCAATGATTATGTATGAGACAAATATTTAAAAAATTATTTAAGGAGATTAAGTGGTTAGATACATCATAATTTTTAAATAATTTGCCACGAAATTAAATTAAATTAAATCCCTTTAGGTAGATTACGTTACAATTTCAAAACACAAAAACGATATCTTTATCTTTAATATCTTGCTAAATCTTTTAATAATTTCAAATATTATAACTAGTTTATCTGTGCAAAACAATTCATGGGTCTATTTGATTTATCTTCCCAATTCAAAGGTTTTTACATTGTCCTGTCCTCGTATTCCTGAACTCGCTTTATTGGAAGCTATGTAGGATGCGTCGAACGGATTCAATTACGAGTTTAATGTTGTACGATTGAATTCTAAATATAAACACAAGTTATAAGACTTCAAGGTGTAGGTATTTAGAAAACTTTTTATAACAGTGCAATAAAAACCGAAATAATTCGTTGACTGATAATTGGCAAGAATGTTTCACAGAACATTAACTTATTAATAGAAACAAATGCGGATATGATTTTGTAACATTTCATCAACATGTGGCTCATTTTTGTAATGCCATATATAAACATATTATACGTTCAATTGTAGATATATACATATATACGTATACATATGTAATGCCATTTATATTTATATATAATAAAGTCGTAAACGAGACGTATCTGTAGGTATATTATTTATTTAAAAAAAAAATTGTATGTACACATTGTGCTTACCAGTATGTTACGGAGGTCAAAAAAATACGTTTTAGAATTTTTGTCTGTTTTTGCGTTTGTGCACAGACAAATAGACATAATTAGATGTAATTAGTACGTGCTTCTCGAGACGGCGCGTGTCAAAAGTACTCTGATTAGTACCCAAGCCTACTGGTAACTTGGTCATCATCCATGGTTTCTTATTACTTACTAGATAGTGCCCGCGTTGACTGAAAAATAAAACATTTAATTTAAAAATAATTTAAAAATAATTATCAGAATACAAAAATGTAGAATTCTTACTTCGCTTGCAATTACACTTTTTTGTATTGAGCTAAAAGTCTAGAAATTCGAAAAAATCGATGGATAGAAATAAAATGAAATCAAGATATTCCAGATTAGTAGTCTAGATACAGTCTCGAGGTTTCACCCGCCGTTTAATTTAAATTAAAAAAGGCATTTCGGTAGGTACTTCCTGGTAATGCTTATTGTGACTTATTATAAATTCGCCCACAAAGTAAATTCACCTACTTTTGTGTTTATCTGCGCCGCCCTCAGCCCTTGACCAAACGCGTGGCATGGCATGGCCTGTACCCACTATTCGTAAGTGCACGGCGGGCGGATAGTGTTCTTTCTGTTTTTTTTTTTTTTTTTTTGTCACAGCGTAATGATAAATTCCCTACAACCTTTCTTAAGAACTGCTCTATCAAATGCAAAAATATTTTTAGGAATACAGAGTTTTAAAGCGTTGAATAAAACAAACAAACTCCTCAGATTTATTGTACGCACAGCAAAGTTGTTCATTTTAAAGTATTTCAATTTGTCGTAGCAACTCCTCAGTCGGTAAACTCCTTTTGACAAGTAAATGGCAGATGTCTGGTGAGCCTTGCAATAAGAGGTCTATGAACGTGCTCAGAGGAGACAAAATGATACAAATATAAACAAGCGTGCTTCGGCCTTTTACTTAAACTTAATAAAAACTAATAACTCACTTTAAGCCTAAACTAAACTAAGCCTAAATTAGGTTCATAAGAACATTTATACATTAAAAGAAATGGTAACATTCACAATTTAAACTTAAGAAATAAAGATAAACTAGTTGTCCTTGTTTCCAGATTCGATAAATAAGGATACCCAAAAAAAAAAAAAACTAAAATAGATCCTAATAAGTCAATACAATAATAAGTATTATTGTAATAAGTCAGCAAACGATGAGTATCAACTATAAATATCTAATTCAAATCATTTATCAAAAAGATAAATGATTTTGACCCATAAATAGAATATGAGTAAGCATTATTGTCACAAAAGTCGTAAACCCTTTATTTATTTTGTTGGTGACGTACAAGGGTAGTTTGCTCAAGTTTAAATAACCTATCCTGTTTATAATATATATCATTATATTAATATCATAATTATAATGCGAAAGTGAGTTTGTTTTTTAACGCTCTCACGCCTTAACTGAGTAGTTAAGCTATTCACTTAAGGGCTTCACTTAGACAAATGAAATTTACAATAGAACTCGCTGGCGGCGGAGACAATTCAACGGGCCTAGAAATGGTGTTTTTTTTTGTTTTTACCATTAGAACAATACGCAAAAAAATTATTAAAGCAATTTTTTAAACTGACATTAACTTCTTAACAGGTACAGGATAGGATTTATACGCGCGCAATAAAAGTCAAATTCTTCTCGTGTTCTAACTTTTTTTGTGGAGTTTCTATTACTTTAACGAAAATTCTAATTAATACAATTGGTTCTTCACATGTTTAAGTATAATATATATTTTTTTCAAAGCAATTGTCTTGTCTGTTTCTTGTAACATCTTCATTAAACAGTGGATATTTTTAGTATTTAGCGTTTGTCTCCACCTTAAGGAATTTTGCATACGTGACAACGTGTATGAAATTTTGCATACACGTTGTCAGCAAGGATACAGAAAAGGAGCAAAATAGATCGAATAAATTATTGTTCATATATATTTTTGTCAGGCGTCGAATAGCGCGGACGAAATCGCGTGCAATATTTAATATTTGTTTAAATTTAATATGTCGTTATCATTTATCCTAACGAATTCGGCAGCGGATTTACAATTCTTAAGAGTTTCTTGTGTTAACAGGCGACTGTAGCTACAAGCCGGGCCAATAAAGAAAAGAATCTAAAATTGCGGCGGCGATCATGCGCTCTCACTCTAAACTGTTGCTGTCTTTAGTCGCACACGGCGCGTACTGCATGCAAAAAAAATATACCACATATTTCGTCATCTCTTGAAAATTATCATCCCTAAAAAATTGCCCATGATTTCAATTTCACCTTGTACAGAATAGTTGTCACAGTTTTAAAATAAGGTTTTATATGAAATTATCAATTAGTCCATTCGATGCCAACCATCGAATGGACTAATTGATATTGTTACGGTTGGCCATAGAACCTTCTCGAATGAACGCGAGTTGGCGTTAGGGACATAGAACATTCAAGAAGAAGCAATGTTTACCAATACATGGTGGCCACGCTCCTTTAAACAGGTGCAAAATGAAATTGGTCTTTACGGTTTCGACTTCGACATAGGGTTCACATTCCAAGAACCGAAGCGCCATTTTAGAACCGATAGAATAATCGACGCACCATGTTTACTTGTTTAAAGGTTCGAGTACTTTCTAAGACTATCCAGACTGTTTTTGCGCGAATATAAAAACGGGCATGGGCGCTTGAGGAGCAGTGTACTACGATACGCGATACGGAAGTGACAGTTGAGAGTTTTTGCGAAGACATCTGCGATAGTGAATTAGCGACACATTGAACGAACTAGCGACGACATTGACGAGTTTAACGGTTTAATCGAGAAGCCTTGTGATATTTGTAATAAATCTTGGCCCGCAGGAATAAATCGACCCAATGTTATCGTAACAATGGTAATTGGTAGGTAATTAAGTATTTTATATTAATATGTGCAAAAATGACTAATTTAAAAAATTCGGAATTTTACGTTCAAAGTTTGATTATAATAAGAACAAAATATTATTTTATACTGCTTGGCAGTTACGGGGCGTTAAAAAACTATAAAAACACTTTAACTACATATTTTAGTGAATATTTTATGGTTATTGACGGTGAAGGCTAATTAATTACTTACGCATTCGAAAATTTGAGTAGGGTTCCTCTTGAAGCATCCCTCGACAAGTATTGAAGATAAAGTCTTACTTGACAATGAGACATTACAAAGAAAATGCTCAGTCTTTTTGTTTACGTATTCGGTTAAACATTAGGCATTCCCGTAATTCTTTCGGCAAATTCTTTTGGAGACCCGCCTCAGCTTTGTACAGTAGTAATTATCTAAAGACTAACAAGGATAAGCTTTGTTGAAAATATTTTTGAAGCTTCGTCTTACTATGTACATTACTTATTTATTCATTAAAGATTAGAGATAAAATTATTCGGCGGTCTTTACACTAAGCATAGCTTGTATCGCAGAAGCTAGATTAAACAGTGAAATAAAATAAGAATAAATAAGAGATCTTTTGTATCGTGTGTTTGTATGTTAAAATCGCCAGACAGGCTGACGGTCCACTTGATGGTAGGTGGCTACCGTCGCCTATAACACAAGCGCTGCTGCAAGTGCGCTGCCGACTACAGTAGGATTATAGGGGATCCCCTATCCTTATAGGGAATTGGATAGGAAAATTATACTCATTCACCGAAACAAAACAGCACACCTGCTGTTATTTCACGGTGGTCTTCTATAAGGGGGTGGTTACAGCCGCCATACGGGCTGCCCAAATGACTGCGAAACGCAGTGTGCCCTGCCACTACTTTCCAGATCCAGACCAGAGTCAAATTTGAAAAGTTCATTTTTTAAGTTGACCCTGCTATTAATCGAACCCGGGAACCCTAGAACAGAACCCTAACCACTCATCCAACGGGCTCGTCAAAGTGCGCGTCAACAAAGCAGCCTTTTATTATAAGTTCAATATCGTCATATTGAAGTCCAATTTGTCTGTTGTTATATTTGATTTGATTTGATTTGATCAAAGTCCAATTTGATGTTGTCTATATTCTATTTAGAGACGAGAATAGAATAGAAATCTGAAGGACAGTTAAGGTTAAACGAAGTATCGTATCATTTAAAACCATTATCACAATTATCGTTTCATTTAAAAAATAACGAATTCTTTCTCTCTCTTTCTCTCTCTCTCTCTATCGATAATGTTGGCTTTTCGTTATCGACCTACCGGTAATGGCACTTCGTTTTCGCTTAGCACTCTTTCAGATTTCTTTTTATCTTCTCATCTCGTAAGCGCGATATCCTATAACCTTCCTCAAGAATGGACCTATTAAATGCAATGCCCGTTGGATGAGTGGTTAGGGTGCTTGCCTTAACGCTCTGTTCTAGGGTTCCCGGGTTCGATTCCCGGCAGGGTCAACTTTGAAAAATCAACTTTTCAAATTTGGCTTTGGTCTGGATTTGGAAAGTAGTGACAGGGCACACTGCGTTTTCGCAGTCATTTGGGCAGCCCGCCTGGCGGCAGTAACCACCCCCTTACAGAAGACCACCGTGAAATAACAGTACGTGTGCTGTTGTGTTTCGGTGAGTGAGTAAGGAATGCCAGAGTCCATTTCCCTATCCACTCCAAATCCCTTATCCTTAATCCTACTGCAATCGGCAGCGCACTTGCAGCAGCTCTGGCGTCGCTTGTGTTATAGGCGATGGTAGCCACCTACTGTCTGATCTGAGCATCAAGTGTCTGATCTGAGCATCAAAAAAATAAAAAATTTTTTTTGTAAATATAACTGAAAGTTTTAAAGATTATCGCGTTTAAACAAAAAAAAAATTCAGCTTTTTATTAGTATTAGATAAGAATCTAGATTAGAATCTCAAACGAAATTCTATAAATGGTGGCATCAAAATCCGTTGTGTTATTTGAAAGGATTAAGAAGACAAACAGATAAACAGAGTTAACGCATTTGTTTACATGTATTTTATTTTATTAAGAAGCAAAATTCATATATAGAAATAATTAAGATCACAAAGGAGAAACCCCGTTTCCTATACAAGCCTGGGCTATGACTGTACAGGACTGGAAATTGGCCTGTAATTAGGACATCGAAAAAGATTGCATGAGCCCAATCTTCACAATAGGGGATCGGACAAATTTTCAGAAAGTGTTTTAAATTAATCTTCATGGATATTTATTCCCATAAAAAATACTATTTTATTTATTTATAGCCTTTTAGGTACTCAAAATCATGTTTTATATTGTTTGTTTGAAAATGCCGCCAAAACGCCACGATAGTTCATCTGAGAGCGCGTAACGTCATTTGTGGTCATATCATAACAAAACAGCTGCATTGGCATAAGACAATGATTGCCCACAAATGACGTCACGCACTGTGATTGGTGTTTCAGTATAGATTAAAAATATTGTAAATAATAAAATTTTATTTCTTCATTTAAAAATATTTCAATGAATTATATTAAATTATTATTCGATAAATAATCGTAAAAAATTATATATTTTCTTTCTAAGTACATTTTAGATTTTAATCTGATTACTGTCCGATCCCCTATTATCAGCAATGGCCAAGTTTGTAAATAAATCGTACAAAATGCACATTTGAGGTTATGTTGTGGATACGTGTTACGTTTTCTGATACGATAGGAATTATAATTGAATTTTTGATATTTTATGTGTCATATATTACGTAAGTGTATATAATTGTTGTAATTTTATATTTTAAAGGTGACAAAAAGAATAGTATCCTGAGTTTCTTTCGGGGTTTCTTCTCAGGATCGTCATCTTGGCTTTTTTCCGAAACCTGGTAAATTTAAATGACGATCATAAGAGTTTCTTGGAGAAACCTAATTGATAAATAAATATTTTGATTTTGATTTGATTTTTTAATTTATATTTACATTTTATGCCACTTATACAAAAATAGTCGTAGTCGTATCGTAGCACAAACATAGAATACAAACCCTGAGACCAAAACTTAATGCTACTTGCCCTTTATCAATGTACCGTTTATGCCAATTGGCAAGTACTTGTTTATAACATTAAGTAAATAAACAGTAAGTAAACAACATTAAGTGAATTGTTTTGAATCCGATGTTCAAACACACTAAAGAGTAAAGAATACACCAAGACACAGAGTACGTATTAGTAATGTGCGTTTATGGAAAAATAAATTAATGTAAATACATACTTGCTTCTTGTATTTGGCCATTGTTAATGAGGCTAAGTTTTAGCTGTGCTAATCTATAAAAAAAATTATATATACATATACAATTAGGCTTGTAAATTCATTTTTTTTAATGTTATGTCGACAGACAGGCTGACGGTCCACTTGATGGTAGGTGGCTACCGTCGCCTATAACACAAGCAACGCTACAGGTGCTGCAAGTGCGCTGCCGACTACAGTAGGATTAAGGATAAGGGATTAGGAGGGGATAAGGAAATGGGGGTTCTCCTTTATAATTCAAGACTTATTACAGTTTCCTAATTTATACAAAGAATATTCTACTATGTAAGTCAAAAAATAATCCATAGCCAATAACAGTTGCTTACAGTGATTAATGAACGGTTTGTATAGATTCTGTAAATATGACTATATTTGAGACTATATTATGCACGTTTCGTAAATGAATTAAACATGTGATTTGTGTTATCCTTTCTAATAAAAAAATATGTCTTTTACTATTTTGTTCACCATTCTTCTTAAAATCATAAACTAAATAAGGGCGTGTTTATTTGACAGAATTTTTTCGCGTTTGCACAACGAGGTCACCGCGCAATTTCGGTTATCTACTATGTTTTGGTCGTTACAGTAAAATGAGCTTAAAATTTTTAGCAGCTACGTTTAAAATTATATTAGCAACTAGCTGAAACCTGCTACCCTTCGCTGCGGAGTGCGTATTGTATGGGGTCGGCGCGGTACTGAACACTGCTTACATTTTTTTTCCTTATAAGATCAGCTATTTGCCAGTGAAAGTCGTCTAGCTGTTTCGGAGATTATCCGGAACAAATAGACGCAGATAGAAGTATCTTATATATACATTTAGTAATAAGCAGTTATTTTGACATTACAAACATATCTACATTTCAAATTTATTTATTCACCCTGTATACAACTACTGTGATGTTGTGACATTAGTTTATTCAAGGTTTATATAATTGCTATAGTCGCAATAGGGGATCGGACAGTAATCAGATTAAAATCTAAAATGTACTTAGAAAGAAAATATATAATTTTTTACGATTATTTATCGAATAATAATTTAATATAATTCATTTAAATATTTTTAAATGAAGAAATAAAATGTTATTATTTACAATATTTTTAATCTATACTGAAACACCAATCACAGTGCGTGAAGTCATTTGTGGGCAATCATTGTCTTTATGCCAATGCAGCTGTTTTGTTATGATATGACCACAAATGACGTTACGCGCTCTCAGATGAACTATCGTGGCGTTTTGGCGGCATTTTCAAACAAACAATATTAAAACATGATTTTGAGTACCTAAAAGGCTATAAATAAATAAAATCGTATTTTTTATGGGAATAAATATCCATGAAGATTAATTTAAAACACTTTCTGAAAATTTGTCCGATCCCCTATTGTTGCGTGGCGACCGTGTAGTCACCGGTCTATTACTGTCTCTATTTACTGTTGTGGCTTAGTAAATAGAGTTCAAATGATGAACGAACTAATGAACGCAAATACGCGGCTAGCACGCGATCATTGCCCAACATCGATTCCTTCAGACAAATTTTTTTCGTTGACATGCTCTGACATTCGTGGCGCTACGATTATGTCTATCTGCTACGAATGGCTGTAGACGCCGGAATACACTGTGCTACGAACTGTAGGGTATGTCCAAGTTACGTTTAAAAGGTTGTTTGTATCGTAAACTAGCGACACGCTCCCGGCTTTGCACGGATAATTTTTTTCTGCAAATTATAAACACAGACCTTTCTCGTTTATAATTCTATCGATTAGTGAAAACCGTATCAGAATCCGTTGGGTGTTTTAGAAGAAATTAGTGTGAATGAACGTTTCTTTATTATTGTCAAATTATTTACTTATTGACAAAATTGTCTCAAAATATAACAAAAATAAATAATAGTGTCGACTTTCATCAGGGGTCCACGGGAGACTCGACGGGGGTCTACGTTGGCGTGACAAAAAAATGGGGTTGACAAAAAAAAACAATCAATTCTCACTTATTTCATTTAGAAAACTCCCCATTCGTGGTTGGAACGCAAATTTCCATAGTTAGTACTTATCTTCGCATTTTTTGTCGAGTTTTGGGAATATGGTAGAAATGTAGCTGCAGGGGGTCCACCGGAACCAGCCAAATTTTGAAAGTGGTCCATGAGAAAAAAAGTCTGGGAACCTCTGATCTAAAGAATGCGGCACGGGAGAGGGCACGCATCCTCTCCTGGGTTCATAACCCCATATTCGGCAAGGTTAGGTACTCTTACGTGTATTTATGTTGGTATCTATCTGCGTAGATAGTATACAGTACTGATAATTCTAATGGTTAATTTTCTTACTTACAGTTTTCTAAGTTGTGATGTTGAACGCATCTATTACATATTGTTGGGTTAATTGCAAAGTTGCGATTATTTAGTAAAATATTTTTCAATCTCCTCAGTTACTTTTAATTTACTCGCAAAACACGAATCCCTTGAAAACCATTAAGATAATTATAAAGACATCTTGTGAATTGGTTATTTTGAATTAATAAATAATAATAATAATAATAATAAATTTATTTTATTTCACAATATTAACATAATACGTACATGTTTTATTGTAGCAAACAGTTTAATAAAATATGAAAAAGTAAATATGTTAACATGGCAACGGGAAACGTATCAACAATCATTATTACAATGATCTCTACACTAGGCGAGGCCTGTCCTGTAGATGATCTAAGGTTACCAAGATAGTTCATTTACGCGACATCAATCAGTTCAACAAATATTGCATTAAGATTTTCATGGGTTTAAAAATGCTATTAAAAGGACGCTTTCAGAGTGCATGCGTGCGCGCGTGTGTGTGTGTGTGTGTGTGTGTGAATGGTAGTATACTTGATAGATATATAGAGGATTTAGTTAATTTCTTGTTATGATTAACAGTCATTTGAGTTCTCTTAGTAGTTCTTCAAGTTCGATGTAAGAAAGTGTGGCAATCCACTTCATAACTTTGATCTTCATTTCTGGAAGTGTGCAGTACTTTATACAACAACGTGATTGGACCTTATTGTAGATATATGAGTGGAGGAAGATGCTGTATTTTCTGGCATGCTTGGATTTGATGGGTGGGACGGGTAACTTAAAAACACGTTTTCGAAGCATTTTTCTATAATCAACTGAATTAATTACATAGCGATGTGTATGCACCATTACTTTAAACACAAACAGACCCCGAACTGTGAGAAATCCACTTTCCTTATATAGCGTGTTGGTTGGGTATCTAAGAGGCTTGCCAAGTATCACTTTCAATACTGACCGCTGTGCTCTTTCCAGACGCATCATTTTGTTTGTGGTTGCACCGCCCCATGTCAGGATGCAGTAGGAAATTATCGATTGACCGAGAGCAGTATATATTGTTTCCATTAATTTTAAGTCAGCTACCATTCGTAAGTTTTTAAAAACATATATTAATTTTCGGACCCTATCTGAAGTAACATCTATATGAGCCTTAAAAGATAGTGTCTCATCTACAAACAAACCAAGATATTTAATTGTGGGTGATCTGGTGATGTGGCTGCAAGTGCAGGGTTGCGCATTTTGTGGAGTACAGAAATGGATTTTGATTTTTTCTAACGCTGGGGAGGTTTTCAATGTTTTATGGAAACAGAGGAATTTTGTTTTCTGCAAATTAAGAGTTAGTAGATTATTATGAAGCCAGGCATTAACGAGTCGCATTCCCTCTTCTGCACACTTCATGACCCCAGCCCAAGTAGTGTCGTGAAAAATAATTGCCGTGTCATCGGCGTAGCATATGATCTCGGCATTGGCCAGATTAGTGGACATTAAGTCATTGACATAGAGTACAAAAAGAGATGGACCTAATATGCTACCTTGAGGTACTCCATATTCTATTTTTTTAAGAGTACTTTTATATTCCCCAATTTTGACGCATTGAGAACGTCCGGTTAAATAGCTTCGGAACCAATTAAGGGGAACACCACGTATTCCCATTTTCTCTAGTTTCCTAATCAGTATGGGTGTCGAGACTGTATCGAACGCCTTTGCTAGATCGAGGAAAACGCCCAAACAAGCTCTTTTTTTTTCTAACTGTTCTGTGATTATACCAGTTAGCAGCGATACCGCACCCTCTGTGGACCTATTTTGTCGAAAACCAAACTGTCTCTCGGAGATCAGTTTGTTATCCTCTACGAAACTGATCAACCGTTTGTTTACTAGTTTTTCCAGTATCTTTGAGAAAGATCCTAACAAAGAGATAGGTCTATAATTCTGTGGTTCATTCCTATCACCAACTTTAAATATTGGTGTCACAGCTGCTATTTTCCACGGTGAAGGAAATATGCCCTCAACAAAACTCAGGTTGCATATTACTGTAAGAGGGACTACTATATATTTTCTTACCGCTCTCAACAATTTATTTGATAGACCATCTATACCAGGAGCTGTATCAGTTTTCAGATTCATAATAATGGAATTAACTTCGATTTCATCCGTAGGTTTAAGAAAAAATGATTGGGTAGGTGAATTTTGCAATGAAACTTTAGAAGCTAGTGTATCTTGTGTTTCATTATCTTGTGAGAGTATCCTTTCAGCAAGTTCCTTTCCAACATTAGTAAAATAATCATTGCAAAAGTCAAGAGAACTTTCTATAGAAGGCCTGGTTTGAGTTAATATTTGTGAGTTTTCTTTGTTTTTGTTAGTATGTGTTAGTGACCTAATTGTATTCCATAGCTTTTTCGGAGAGTTCTTGTTTTTTTCCAGTTCCAGAGATTCGTGCTTTTGTTTAAGTTTCCTCAAGAGATCAATGTAAAAATTTCTGTACCGTGTGAAGACCCTCTTGAGTGTTTCGTCTGACGGATTATTTTTCACTTTAGCATGTAGCTTATCTTTGTGCTTTGAGCATCTGATGATGTTGTTAATTGTTAACAAATTGTTTAACAATTTTACGTATGTAATAATTTACGTTACTGAATTCCGTAGTTTTATTTTTCTTTTATAGTATAAAAAAACCAAAGTGAAATAACATGCGTGCTGTTGAGGTGAGTGAGTAAGGGATGCCTGAGCCCTTTTCTATATCTCCTCCTAATCCCTTATTTTTATCCTGCTAAGGTCGGCAGCGCATTTATAGCACCTATGACGTTGCTTGTGTTAATAGACGCCTGTTGGCCTTTGAATTTGAATAAACATGAAGATTTTTTTTCTAATTTGAAAATTAGAAATTAAAAGCTTTTAATACACTTTTATGCGACTGTTAAGCAGCTGGATGCGAAGGAGAGGGATCGTGTGTGGTGGCGAGCCTTAGGAGAGGCCCATATCCAACAGCGAAGTGACACAGGCTGACGATGATGATGAATATGATGTGTGCGTGATACAGGTCTGCGGTGTGTTCCGTGATGCACGCCGGTTCTACAGAGTGAGCAACAAGTGGGTACGCAGTCGAACAGACGACATCGTCCAGCCCACATCTCTGGGTAGACCGCTGCTGAGGGCCGCTTCTGATTCGACACCTGATCCACCCACTAATTGCGGTAATCACTTACAAGTTTACAATTATTATCTTAATTATTGTTCGATAAATAAATAAATAAAATTAATCTGTATTTGCACAAACACAATCATATCTACAATACAAAGTATGTTCTACCCGACAACGGCATCCAAGTTTGTATTTAAAACTAGCTTTGTTGTATTTAAAAAGTTTGTATTTAGTTTGTATTTGAACCCACGAGCGAATATCGTCAACTTTTTTAATATGTTTGAGCGAAAAGTTCTCAAATTTCTTTCCACTTAGGTACGGGATATAGTATTGTGACTCAATATTACCTATGTACTCTCGTTTCTGTTTTATATATAAACGAGTTATAAGAGTACCGTCTGATACAATAAATTATATTGTAGGTAATATTATGAAGTGATTTCTCGAGTCTTCCCCCCGAGGGAGGAAAGCTCAATTCAGTGATCAAAAATTGTAATATATTTCAACTTAATCACTTTTACCCTCGTCTTTGTCTCATTTAATAATTATTCAATAGTCTCTCACTCTAGTAGTGAAGGGGTTCCAAGTATTAAAGTGCTGAATCAATTAGTGCAATCAGTGCTGAATTATTTTACCTACAGAAATCTACAAGTTTAAAAAAATATGTTTAAAAAAAATCTAGAAACCTCTATGAAAATTGCAATAATGTAACCCAAGGTATCAAAAATTGTTATTAAAGTAGATAATGTACATAATAACAAGTGGCCGGGTTCAACTAGATTGTAATATAAAAATACAAATTAGCTGAATAATTGTGACTGTTATTAGTTGAATAAAATAAATATAAAAGTAAAGTTGTTTCTGTTGAAAAAAAAAATTATACAATTACCTTTTCTTTGATGACTCAAAACGTTACTTCGTCTGTAAAATTCGATTAACTACAATTTTGATTGTATGTAGGAACAGATGAACGGCTTCGAGGATCAAGGTATATAACTTTGATCCCGAAACCGTACTCATCTCGAGTAGCTCCCACAAAATGTTAGTTTAAATATCCTGACTAATATAAAATAATCGCTGGATAGATTTTTTCGGGTTCGGGTAGTTGGGTAGGGGGTATTTTATACTTTAAAATAACACATAGACTATTATTTTATGATGATACGCAGATAAGGTCGATGGTAAAAGTTAGTATTAGACAACTAGCAATAATAAGTAATGTTAACCCAATGGCTCAAATGATCAGAGTCATCTGCTGAATGCCATGTCCATAACGGTGGGGATACCATGATGAACATATAGATAGACTACAAACCTTTGCAGTTTTATTTATGCATTCTTGAATTTATATTAATTATGTAAAATCTATGTATTTCACAAACACGACTCATAAAATGCTTTAGCCATTTCAAACCGAACTTGAGAGAGAGCCATGAGATTGTTCCCAAATCTCAACATCGGTACTTCTATCGAGTCCAAAGCTCAAACAGCGGCCAAAAACCTGGGCATCCTAAATAGGGTGAAGCGATGCTTCACACCTGGACAGCTGTACAAAGCACACTATTGCTGTCACCTTTGGGATGGCTCAGCAAAATACCAAGTTCAAATAGTTCATTTTTCGACGACAGATGTCGCTGTACCGGCAGGTTATATATAACAAGCTATCGTTTCGTTACTCAACGCGGATTACACTTTTCATACAAGATTTCGATATTTGCTTGCTTGTTATACTACAATAAAATTATTTATTTTATTTTATTTTATTTTATTAGGGAAAACAAACAATTACACCATGTATATTATATATGTATTTATATACATATATAAATATATATATATATATATATATATGTATATATATATATTTATGTATATTAGACATAAATATATATACCTTATATATATATGAATATATGAATATATATATATATATATATATGAAAATCGATTTTTAAGAGGGCGCTTTCCAATTCGAACAGCTTACTTATTCCATACTACGTAATTCCATGATTACTCATTAATTATAGGTCGTAGCAATACATAAAAAAACATGACATTTGTAGGACATAATATAAAGGTTTGCATCGCAACAAAAAACTGAAATTAATTTTATATCTAGTATAATTAATTTCTAAAATGTGCAGAATTTGTGACATTTTCGCGGGTTGAATTCTTGTAATTACTGACTAAAATCGAAAAATGTTTTTCGATGGAAACATCCTACCTATAATGTACATTTGAAATTGGGATGTCAATAGCTACCATCTATAAAGGTTTTTCTAAAATATTGGAATTGCTGGCGTATGTTTTATTATTTTCCCGAGTTGAATAAGTGGCGCGAATGTGTTGCGTCGCATTCTGTCTTCGGTTATTCGCACTATAATAAGTTGAGACAACAAATTCTCCCAAATACCTATTACTGAGTTCCCACGCTCGTACAGCGTCACCTTAAGGAGTGAACTCCAAAATCAAAGTCAAATTACTTACTTTTCCTTGCATATTTTTACATAAATCCACTAACACTTGTTGCCTCTTGTGAAATGAAGCAAACTACATTGAAAGTAGTACCATTCTAAGGTCATCTCTTCCGTAAGGCCATCTCCCCGGAATTACCCTATATAGTATAATGGGTGCAGGCTATTATTTTTTATGGAAAGGTCGGCAGGAACTTGACAAGTGGCTATTGGCATCCACTTGGCGCCGAATAAATCAAGTAACGTCTTAGTATTGCAAGTGCTCTGCCGACCTTAATAAAGAACGAGAGATTAGGAAGGGATAGAAAAATGAGCTATCGCATCCCTAACTCACTCACCCAAACATGTCAGCATACATGCCTTTATTTCACGGTAGCCTTCTGTACAGGTGTATGTAGGTGACTGCAAAACGCAATATGCCCTATTGTAACTTCTTTATTAAAGGCGACGCCAGCCCCTAATGATAAAAAAATCCACTTATTTGTAACCTTTTTCCTTTTAAATTATCATAATAATTATAATTTAAAAAATACTCAAATCATCTCCAGGATATATGAAAGGGGATCATCATAATTATTTTTTAAATTATATTTAACTATATATATAAAAAAATTACTAATTTGCGGTCTAATACCGATGTTGTAACCGTGCGATTTGCTTAATAATCAATATTTTAAATAGCTAATTTTTAAGATAAATTTTAAGATCCATTATCTGAAGGCTCATCAAAAGAAAAAATTATACTTTATTTAATTTTTAAATAGATATTCCCGAGATTTGCATGTAGCGACTCCCCCTCAGCAGTCCCGTCAATTCAGTACAGGACGAGTTTTGAGGCTGGAGTCGCCTTAAGCGATTCTGAGCACATACTAAGTTTAGTAGTATATTATACATACATAATATGATTTGTGTGAATATTTGAATATGTAATTGTAAGGAAATTAATTCTATATTTCATTATAAATAATGACAAAAAGAATTTTATCCTGAATTTCTTTTTGAGTTTCATCTCAGGATCGTCATCATCTTGACCTGGCAATTTTTGATTCCGAATCCCTTGTAAAACCAGAGTGACGATTAAAATTGTTTCTTTGAAACCTATTTAATGAATAAATTACTGTTTAAGTATTTGATGTACTTATGCTAATAATAGAGAAAATGAGCTTTATTTTCATAGCGAGAGAATAAAAGTATCGATTTGGAGTGACTGATATCAAAATATAAGCGAACGAACCACTCAATCAATCCACGAGAGGTCGATTACTAAAATGAGATAGCATCCGATTATCTCGATTGTACAATATATTACATGTTCCAGGTATAACACCGATTCAAGTCATAAATTTATGTATTTTCAATCAACGATCACGTATGATTTAAACTTCTTATAAGAAGTGAACGAGAATTCATACTCAACATTCTAATTCTTATATTCTAGTTTTGATACATTGTAGGGTTCATCATCATTCGCTTCTCATTCATTAAAAACCTTTTTGTTTCTTTGTTTTAATGTAACCTTTTTTTATCTACCTTACATATGTACACTGGCCGGCGAGATTTGGAACATATTTGAACGAAAAAAGAAGCAGCGAAAAACATTGAAAGGGAGATTGACAGGTTTTCTGGAGGAGGAAAAAAGGGATTCTTGAGACGGAATCGAAAAGAAAAGGTGCTAGAAATATATGTACAACGGCTGAGACTCAGATTCTTTTCAAAAGGCTAAACGAAGCTAAATCCTATTTTATTAAGTCGACGAGTTAATAAAATAACTTATTTTTACCGAAGATCCTGTCGGACACGGAAGTTCCAACGCTGTGCACAGCCTCGTCTATTTAAGCTGTTCTCACTGAACGAAGGGCAATTATTTTTATATGTGTGAAATTTTATAAGGACCGCGGCGATTTCTAGTGTACATATAGGGACACTAAGTGATATTAAAGTGTGGTGTTTTCTCGACGTCTCTATCTTTCTTTTCAACCGCCACCCCTACAGTGATCTAGAGTTGTTACACTACAACATTATATTGTAATTTCACAATTTCAGGTCGACGATGGGCAGAAGTAGAATTAGATGAAGAAGACGAAATCGGCGTGTCCAGGAGTGACTCCACATCGTCTTCGGGACGGTCAGAATGCACGGAATGTGCTGAGTTTCGGGCCCGCGCCAGTACCGATTCAAGGTTGCCTCCAAGGCCGTCGAGAGCTCGACATCCGCCCTCAACAAGGCCTCCTCCGGCGAGGAGGATGAGCGTTGCCATGCGAGGAAACAACGCCAGTAGTTATTAGTCATTGGTTCAAAGGGAATAGATATGAGGGTCCAGTATACACTCGAATTTTAGTCAACGCTTTACACGTTAGAAAAATGTACTTCGAAGCTTGAATATTGTGAATTGAACACTCAGACGTGTGACTTGGTTGATACAAATGATAATTAAAAATTCTAACCAAATTTAAAAATCGTGTCTGACGGAATAGATAGAAACGACAGTGTGGAGTTCATGATTTTTTTTATTAATTCCTTTAGAAAATGTTTTAAATTGTAGAGGAAAGTGGTCCTGGTCACCCTTCGTACATGGGGCACATGCGTACAGTAAATATTACAAAAAAAACTCAACTGTCCACAAACACGTGCTTTCTTGTGTGGATATGTTTCTTGACGAAAATTGCGCCAGCAGCGTCGAGCGTTGACGTACTCGCCAACTTTCTTGTTTTGAGTACTTTAATAGTAACTCGTATATATTGTCTTGTTTTGCCAACTTTTATATATCTTCATAGAAAAGGTTGTCATGTTGTCAAATTTCTTATTTCGTTAACTTTTATTTAATTTAATATTAGTAACTCTTGTTACGTACACTATTATTAAATAGAGACTAATATAGTATTATTTCGCCAACTATGAGTACAGTTCTACGCACGTTAATGCATCTTGTCTTCGTATTTACTACTGGGAGTATTAATTATACTTCATTAACCCTTCTTATAAGTTTATGCACTTCATAGGACCACATAGGAAGCTCAGATGAGGTGACTAAGGTTTCTACGCTGATATTTGCATTGCTGCCAAATAAACAACAAGATACGTACATAAACTTTTTGAACTAATTAAACTTCGCATACCATCATTCAAACCAGATTTATTTCAAGCAGATTTTGATATAGCGGCATGTTTCTTTCACTTCTCGCAATGTTTATAAAAAGCTCATTTGCGGCCATTGCTCATTTGCCATACACATATGAGTGAAGCTCTTTTGACAATGCAAAATTTAATTCCGGAAACAGATTGTTGGACTAAATTTTTGAAGTATTTCGTCGATATGAATGAAACCAGTCAGTATAAATATCGTCAGTTGTTTTCAAAGTAGACATCAAACTATTAATCCTGCCAAAAGCTGGCATCATAGAATTAGTAAAAGATTTTTTTCTAGCTTTTTAATATAATTCGCGAGGAAGGAAGTTATCAAGATTTTAATATTAGACGCCACAATATCTATGTCTCCATACACAACAAAAAGAGCACTGAAGGATCGGCTTACAGATGAGCGAATTAAAAAATTGGTAGTAGAATATATTAACAATAATTTGCCGTTAAAGATATGCCTACAAAGGTTAAGTAAAATTAGAATTGCATATTAATTTATTAATTAATACATAATTCTAGTTTCATTCTTTTAGTAAAATTAATATAATGCCGGTCTTTTTTTTTCCATAAAGAAATAGTTTTTTTTTTAAATTATTATTATCAATTTTTGTAGTTTTGCTGCTAACGTTTAAGTTCATGTGTTTTCTTAAAAAAAATCCATGTTGAAAAAATTCCATGTTTTTTTTAGCAATCTGTACCTCAGTTGGCAAAATGTTCCAAAATTATGCACTTTTTCTAAAAGTAACATAATTAAGAAATAATATTCCTATTGGTGCAATAATTGACGAAATAATAATATTAATACGAATGCCTACAAAAGTTGGCAAAACAGAACAACATGTAGGAGTTACTATTAAAGTACTCAAAACAAGAAAGTTGGCGAGTACGTCAACGCTCGCAGCGTCACGCCTGCCGCCGCGCCGCGCCGTGAGAGTTGACAAGACAAAATTTGTTTTCGAACTCTATAATTAATTTTTTTACTGAAGTTTACAATCGTATTGTAAGTAGAATTTTAGTGTTTTTGATAAAATAGTGACGATGAATTTATGACACATTGTCTATGTTGCATTTTAGTAACTAATATTTCTCATACTAAATTCGAATTTATATAAAGTTGCAATTAAATTGTGTACAAGGTTTGGGGTACATTCGGACAGTGCTACGGGGGGCACATTCGTGCGCATAGCTTTAGATGAAAGATTATGAAATGAAATAATATTTTTATTTTTATCGGTGGAAAACTTTTGACTTAATTTTTTTTCTTCCAATTTACTTTGCTTCTATTAAAGCAAGTAAAGAAGCAAGTTTTCCACTAGAAAAATTTAAGTCAAGTTAACTATTATTATATTGGGGTTAAGAATAAAACATATTTTTGTGATTTAATAAAAGTTAGCAAGATTAATATACTTCTTAATTACAAAAATAAACGAAGGTTCGTACAAATAAATTTTCTTAGTAAAATCGCTATAATTCGTTTACCTTTTAACTTAATGGCTTTAGCCTTTTTTGTAATCAACTAAAAGAAATTATTTACATTTAGGTACATAAACTAGATAAATTAGGTAAAAAGTGTACGAGGGGTAATCACTTTCCCTTGTATATACATTATATATGTGTCGAGTGCGCTCGTCCAAGAATTTATTAATGTTGGTATAAGAAGATAAATGCATTGGTGAAGTATTAAATTCTTTCAATTATTGTTGTAAAATTATCTTTAAAAACTGACTCTAAATGAATTCAAATAAACAATTAGATTCGATAGGATTTTTTCACAATGTTTTTGAAGCAATATTGTTGTCCAAAAAAAAAAACTAGCGAACCAATAACATGCAACGGAAGTTTCATTTTATTTTGGATGTTGAGTCTAACGTGATTAATTTTCTGAAAGTAAATTTTAACCTAGATTTTTGTTAAATATATTGTATTCTTTCAAAATTTTAAAAGGTTGTTTTAAAATTAGGACTCTTCGAAAATGACCTATCTTATCTTATCTTCTTCATAAAAATGGCAATTCGGCTCATCTTGAAGATGGCCATTGTCTGCCAATGTCATGTAGTGAGCCATTACGAACTGACGATTGCTCCGCCCCGAGCTCCGATGTTCGGAGCCCGCTCGGAGCACTCCCATGTGTGCTTTCTTCGTTCCCCAGCGACAATCCGGTCAGCCAAGCGAAGGCCGGTGACCCCACCGACCCCTGCAACCGCCCGGATTGTCGAGGGTTAAGCCCCCCCACCACGAAAAGGTCCTAGCACACCTAGGGGGGGAAAATGACCTAGGTAAAGGTTAAGTAAGATTTTATTTGTAAAGGTTAGCATTTAATTTGACAGTCCACTTATTAGAGGTAGGTGGCTACCATCACCTATTGAATTGCTCATCGTGATAGGATAGTGTAAATGGATACCGAGAGTAGACTTTGACATCATTTATTCAACTGCATTGTCATATTTCAACGCGTGTGTTTGTTATTTTACTGTGGTTTTCTGTGAGGGCTGATTACTACCTCTACAGTTTATGACAGCGGATCGCAGTGTTCTCTGACCCTGCTAAATAAGTGTACAAATAAATGTATGTGTAAAATGTAATGTACCTATGTATGTAATGTATAATATAGGTATATTTAGTATCAATGTACTCTATGCGTACTATAAAATTGTTAGTACAATAATTCGCATGCATGGTTGAAAATTGGCGTTTGGCTGAAATATGAAAAAAAAAACCCACATATTTATTGATTTATTTTTTTTGAAATGTAGGATCGTTGGATTCGATGGGGACTTTTCAAATGTCATTCATAATGGTGATCCCAACAAATTTCTCAGCTCTATGCGAATTATGGGAACCTTGAATGTCTAGAGCGGACTATGTACAGTTCACGTTTTATAAGATTATCAAAAGTTCTTATCGGTCTAGAAAAATGGCTTCTTTACCTATTCACTGTTTTCACAATTCGTATATACATATATGTTTGAAGATTCTGTTATTCGTTTCAAGTCAACTTAGATTGCACAGTTTCTATATATTAATTTTAATTTATAATGTTATAGATAGATTTACACATACATGCAACGAATTATTTAGTGGCCTCACAATATTAAGCATCGCTTGTACATATTACTGGAGCCAAAAAATAAACAAAAAAAAAGAAAAAGGGTTTTGGGTGTAGGAATTTTTTTTTTTTTTTTATTAGATCAGAGTAGCGCTTGACCACTATCTCACCTGATGTGAGGTGTAGATGTGGCCGAAGGTGGACCACGCTTACCCAGTAAATGCCCATTTACCCTGGTTTTGGTTTGAAGGTTGTAGTCCTGTGGGAACACAGACGCAGGCAATGAGTTCCACTCCTTAGCAGTCCGAACAAGGAAGGTGGAACTGAAACGCTTCGTGCGTGATCGAAATACATCGACCACGAGTGTGCCTAGTGCCTAGTGTTCCGCAAGTGGAACGGTTCCGGTTGGATTAATTCGTACAGAATAGATGCACACTCTCCATAGTGTAGACGATAGAAATTGAAAGTTACCATATAACATTATAAGTGTCTTATCATTTGAACACATAATTTATCTGAAATACCCGTTTAAAAAGTCAAGTACACTTGCGTTATGATCTTATTAAACTGCTTTAAAATTATACCTCTAGTGAATTTTGTATTAAGATATTATTATCTCACTTTTGAGATGGCGTCAAGCGCCCCTTACAAACTACTGTGCGGTCTTACCCACTGTTTAATTTAAATTGACATAGGTCATAGGCTATTTCTACTTTTCTAGTATTGCTCTTATCGCAACCCCGCCCTGCCCATTACATACTTCGTTTTCACTTAACGTTGCTCGTCTCCTAATCGTTGTAACAATTTAAAAAAATTGAGTTCTTAAATTCTAGAAAAACTTTCAGATCCCACTGACATTTCCAGAGTTTAAGCACTTATTTTTACAAGATGCCTCTTGAACGGACTTAGACAGCTTTTAACTGAGGGTAAAAGCGGAACCTCACTTAGCAAAAGTACGTGCCTACGCCTGTTCTCGAAAATTATCGTGCTACGCTCTACTGGGATCGATCCATAATCACGGACAGAACTATTGTCGCCAATAGGCCTGACATCGTGGTTATTGACCGATCCCAGCGCCGGACTGTGCTTATTCAATCAATCAATCAATCAATTTATTTGAAACTAATAAAACATACATTTAACAGACACAGAGAAAAAAGAAATAACAGTAACAGCAAGAAAGAAAGTTACAAAAAGGTCCCTACTCAGCATTTTGCTGATCTGATCTTCCGTAGGAACCCTTAGTTAATACACAAACACGGTCACACACCATGCATGTACCGGCTAACAAATGAAATATTTTTTTTTTTTTTTTTTTTTAATTTTTTTTTATGTTAAGTCGACAGACAGGCTGACGGTCCACTTGATGGTAGGTGGCTACCGTCGCCTATAACACAAGCAACGCTACAGGTGCTGCAAGTGCGCTGCCGGCTACAGTAGGATTAAGGATAAGGGATTAGGAGAGGATAAGGAAATGGGCTCTGGCATCCCTTACTCACTCACCGAAACACAACAGCACGTATATGCTGTTATTTCACGGTGGTCTTCTGTAAGGGGGTGGTCACTGCCGCCATGCGGGCTGCCCAAATGACTGCGAAACGCAGTGTGCCCCTACCACTACTAAAATTTAAATTTATTTGTTGTCAAGAAACACAACTGCTTGCACGAATATTTAAAAAGCTCAAAAATAAATAAATAAATAATTGACATCGCTGTCCTGCATGACGAGAACCTCGAGAAAGCCGAAAAAAATGGCTTACTAAGTACATAGACTCTGCTCACCGCCATGTGGGATGTCGATTCGACAGTCATTATGTTCTCGATAGTTGTATCGGTGAACGGTCTTATAGCAAAAAGCCATGACCAACATCACTAGATGGCTGGGTCAAGGGACAGATACAATAGGCCGTACTTCTTGACACAGCACGTATTAGTCAGGAGTTCCTCACTCTGCAGCCCTAACCACCGGTACCTTGGGCCTTGTCCCGCTATCTGCAGAATTCTAGTTTTAAGTTTTTTGTGATATATGTTGTTTGTTTTTTTTAATAATTATATTGTAAAAAAATTAAAATTAAGAAAGAAAATAAATAAATAAATAATAATAAATGTTTATAACAAACTATTGTCCATATTTTTCTTGTTCAGTAATTAAGCCATATTACACATATGGCTATCAATATGGGTCAATACCCAATGATTTTGGACAATCATGGATATCGATCTCAGAATGCTGTTACTTGTATCATAGATAAAATACTACTTATTTTATCTATGCTTGTATTAAACACCAAGGAAACTTGTATTAAATCTAAAGAGCCAACCTTCGGCACCAAGAAAATTAATGTTTAGATAAATAAGATATACCTATTATACGTCGTATAAAAAGACTATTTTAAACAATCTATTTGTTGTTGTATAATGGATGTGTGGGAAAAAATTGCAAACAATAATTTTAGAAATTTATTTTAACGCATTTAGAACTATTTGTAATTGTTACATATGTATTATGTGATTAGTTAAATTTAAAATAAGCGTTTATATTTTTTGTCTTATAATTTATAAGACAAAAAATATTACTTTTAACTACTGATCTATCTATATTTTCTAGTTTTTTCTTTTTTTTTTTCAATTGTTTAATTATATTATAGTGATAGTTATTTCAATGTATAAATTATTTTATGATATAACTAATTTATATTTTACATAGTAGAATGAAATATAAATTATTTTTCATTCTTTTTTTATAATTCTGTAGGTTCTATTCGTTTTCTCTCTGAACAGAAAGGCAAAATATTTGTTTATCACAAAGAATTGTGATAAACGCATTAAATGGTTGTTGTAATATAGGACCTCTGCAACCTGGTCTCTGCAACATTAAATTCTAATTAAAATTATATATCTATCTTCTATATATCTATATTCTATGTATTTTTGTAAAAAATGACAGGACAACGACTGTCGTATCAGCCAGTTATTTTATAATTCTGTATTATTTTCAAGTTAGAAAGTTAATAGTAAAGGGTTAAGTTTTAAAAGTTAAAACGCAAGTTCAAAATAACTTACAAAAGAATCTTATTCCTAAAAATAATTATTTGGTGTTTCTTGCCTTGAAAATTTAGTATTGACGTGAAATTAATTATGTAACGATTTCTCTTCGTTTTAATCAACACTGTTGTTTTGGTAAATACCTCACGAGGTTAAAAAGTAAATCTTTGATAGTTATTATTTAATTTATAATCTTCTTCGTTTGATTTTAAAAATTCTTTGCAACCACGGCTCTATTTAACAATGAATAATTTCCGATAAATTTAAAGATGTATGCGTCTAAGAAGCCTTGTTTTTAATTTTTGGGCTGTGATTTACAAATTACTTTCGTATGTTATTACTCTTAGGTATTTAAAAATTAATATAATTATTGCTCACAGAAAAATCTAATTCGTTATTAGTTAACTTTATTTATATACCAATTTACATAATAACGTACTTTTATCACAGTCTAATCATACTTAGGTCATACAGTCAGGCAACGAATGTACTTGCGTAGAGCAACGTTCGGCGAACTCGCTTCAGTTTGCAGGCTCGAATATTGAGCGTTGCTCGACTGTATGAGGTAAGTATGGTTAGACTTTCAATGAAATTTACAGAATTTACGAAATATATTTTATATAACAATCTAATTTTACATAACAAATACATGTGAATTACATAATTATTGATAATGCACTAAATTCCAAAAGTCAGAATTCCGGTAGCAATTAAATTAATTACAATATTTTTTCTTGTAATTCATATACTTAAATGTATATTTGCTGTGAAACCGTATCCTCAAGCAAACGAATTCATCCCTACGAAACATTTTTTTGTACAAAATGATAAGTGTCTCCAGGTACAATTTTAAAAAAACGCCATTTGTCTTTGTTTATACATAGTGTAAAACCTTTATAAGCTCAACATTGCTCAGCGAAATATAGAGATGGCTATGCTCGGGGTTACTTTGCTTGATATGAAGAGATCTGCGAGATGCAGGAATGAAGCCATCCGTAGACAAACGAAAGTTACTGGGATTACCCGGCAGGACATATAGTACAGAGAGTCCATGGCCATTAGACGTCCTCTCTCAAGAACCATAGTGGCGACAAGTGGATCTGATACAGACACGAATCCAGACTTTTGGTTCGGGGGGGGTGGGGGGGGGGGGGGGGGGGGGGCAGGGCAAACATTGAAACAACCATGTGAACTGTGTAAAAATCGCTGTAATCACTGTACTTTACTCTAATTTTTCTGAAAAATCTTTCACAGGTTTTTAGAGAAATCAAGAAACTACTCTTTTCCATCGCAGCTATGAATGTAGACGCAGTTTGGGCAACAGTTCTGTTTGTGCAGGATAGTTCTCTCAATGTAATGACAATATAGGTTTGAGTAACTCACAAAATACATTTATAGAGTCGTGACGTTCTATAAATCTAGTGTCACACATGCCGACCAGTCTTTTTTCTTACTTTCTGAAAGAATGACATCTATCGTTTTTTTTTTCAGTCAGATTTCGGGGGGGATAAATCCCAACTATCCCCCCTTCTGTATAGGTGCTTGATCTGATATTTTCTTGAAATTTCCTTATCGCTACCAACCGGTGGAGACAATTGTACCAAAAAAGTGGACATGTCTCTACCAGAGGAGACAATGGGGGAGACAAGTGAACCGTGCGAGACTGACGACCTAATAAGAGCCGCGGGTCGAAGCTGATTCAGGCTGCTTTCGACCAGTCCTGCTGGAAAATTACATTCTCTAAATTACATTCTCTAAATACCAGTCTCTCAAAAAACAATTACATTCTCTAAAAGGAAGATATACAAACATTTTGGTATTATTTGATTTTTTGATTTGATTTTTAAAAATTACTATTACAAAATAATTTCTTTTTGCGCTCTAAGAAATCTAAATTTCAATGTCAATCTAAACAAATGTGGTCTGCTAATGTGTATCTAAAATCAAAGTGCAGTGTTCACTCATGTTCACTGCTATTTACGAGTAAATTAATAAAGAATTAATTTAAAAAAAAAACTTAATTTGGAAACTTACTGCGAATAGGAAAGCTTTATTACAAAAATATCAGCTTTTCCTTGTTTGTCATTAAGAAATTTTAATTTTAATTATTTCTTATATATCTATTTCACAGCTTGAAATTAACAATTATTTGTTTAACTTATTAGTGATAAGTTAATAGTATATAATCAAAGTTATTAAAGAAACATGTAAACGGGTGTTGTATATTGATAAGGAAATATTATGGGCGGTTTACACGGGTTGATTTCTGCCGTGCAGCTAATCTCCAGCCAAACCGCCTCTGAAAGCCTGCAAATCGCCAGCCCATTGGTCGATAAAAAATAGCAGGTGATTAGTTGATTTTTCATTAAAATCTCGTCTACGAAATTAAATCTCGTCTACGTATACGAAAAAATTAAAAGCGATCGTCTACGACTACGACTGACCATTTCAAGGTCAATTTTAGTCGCTTGCGACCTAGCTGAATTGCTACATATAAAATGATCGAGTTTCGCCGTGCGTCGTTAATCGTGCGCTATTTATAGTCACCCGTGTAAACCCCACATTAGGTTTCGAAATTCCTAAACGAATGATATGTTGAGATGTTATCAAACTTTGTGAATGTATTGAGATGATAATATGAAAGTTATTGAATTTTAAATTTAAATTTATTGATATTTTTTTTTGTAAGATAAATTATATTTTATTGTCGTTTTTTAAATTTTCTTTTTAAGTAACACTCAATTCAAGTGTAATTTAAAAGAATGTTAACTCCTCTTAATATATTCACAAAGTTTTACCTATACCAATCGAGAATGTTGTTGATATGGAAATTGGAACGTGTAAATTACCATTTTCATGTCTCCTAGTGTTTTTTATATAATTACTAAAAGATAGATTTTTATAAATTTTCATGTGAATTAATGTGTTATTAGTTAAGAACAATAAATGTTTTATGGAATTGTTAATTTGTATTAAATACATATATTTATTAAAAGAATCGACGTCCTCTTATAAAATACAAATTGAAATTTATACCAAAAGAAAAGTATTTTAAAGAATTATTCCTCTCTTTATACAAGGCACAAGACCGATCTTGCATGGAGTATTGCTGTCACCTTTGGGATGGCTCAGCAAAATACCAACGCACTCGCTCGACTCGGTGGATCGCAGAGCTAGGAGCCTCATTGGCGATGATACACTAATAAGAACTAATAGAATCTATGTGCAGAGCCTGGCACATAGATGCAAAGTTGCCTGTCTGTGAGTATTCTATAAGATGTACTTCGGAGAGTTTGCTCGAGAGCTGCATGAGATCATACCGCCTTCCCCTTTCTTCTATCGGACATGCAGACGTACGGCCGGTTACCATCCTCACCTTGTCGAAATCCCTCTACCACTGCGAAACAGTTACCATTGGTAAAAAAAATTTTTTTAAGGAGAAAAATGTTTATTAAAACGACTTGTCCCAAGAATGGAAAATTACAATTATTAAAGGTTAGGTAAAGTGTTGCAAAAGCCACACATATGTAGTTACACGTGTAACGTTTGAAATGTAATTGTTTATCTATTCAATTGCTATAACGATTGTTGACGTCTCTAGAAAGCAGATTATATTGGGTAGGTACATATAACCTCTGTTACTTTCTGTTACTTTCGAGTTTATTAAGGTTATAAGTTTAAGTTCAAATATTTGATAGGGTGGCATCCGATACAATGTAACACTTGAAATCGCAAGTTATCTCACGAATTTCCCATGGGTACAGTCTCTTTCTAAGGAGGCATTGGTGTATCAAGGAGAGGAGTCAAGACAGACTTACCGGTAGATGTGAGTCTTCCCTCGCCTGCTCGACTCGCGCTGGTTCGTTATCCACCACAATACTCGAAGAGTTTTTTATTAGTTTAAAGCGTTAATCCGGAAAGCCCGTTTTGTTTCACACAGAGTTTAGATATTTCACACACTACACACAAGATCAGCGGATAGTCTAAATTGCGGGATAAACTGCGTGTTGCGAGCGTTGCGACGACTTGGAATTGTCTGCCTTGATTTTGAGGGTAGGAAAAGGTAAAATAAATAGATAATGCGTAGGTAGTTGAGTGTAATGCGAATGTTTGTATGTGTGTGATGCGTGTTTGGATGTGTGCGTGTTTAAAACATAAACGGCGTCAACAGGCATTTTTCTGTAAATCATAATTATGCCTCAGAAAATACACACACAAAGAAAGAGAGAGATCAGCATAAGCATGCTAATTATTTCTAAACACGAAAATTTATTAATTATTTCAATAATGATCGTTTGAAAAAATTATTGTATATTTCAAAGTTGTCCGCCGCGTCTGTCTGTATGAATTGTATATTATGTTCGCGATAATCTCAAAAATTACTTAACAGATTTTAATGCGGTTTCCAATCGGGATGGCTGTGTGTAAATAACCACCATTGTAATGCGTGTACGGGAGCGGTTTTATATAGGTATCCTATGGTATTGGCTGGCGCTTTACACAAAATTAAGAGCGATCGAGTAACAGTACCTGCTCGACGGATGCATCCAGGTCCAGGTGTCCTCCAGATGAGCAAGTTCAGCTCGGCGCCAGTCACCAACATGATTATTGTGCACAATAAAAACACTCCTTTAAAATTATAGTGCGTTGCTAGGTTATAAAGCGTTTTTAGTAAATTATTGTTTGTAAGGGAAGCGAGCCGAGTCGCGTTCGCAATCGACGGCGACAAGCGAACAACTGCTGCCCTCTTTCGTGCGAAACTGCGAGAAGGCCAGCACAACACACACGCCCAACCACCATCTATCAACAGAGTGATTCCTGAGGGAGGTTTTGGTGTATAATTCGTTTTATCCTTAGGTTTCCGAGGATTTGCAAATTAGAGCATAATGCAGAGGTGTATCACCAAGCAGTTCTACCCAAAATCGATAGACGTCGCCTCTTTACCTAATTATGTTGTAGTATAATAGATGGCGCCATCAATAGTGATATATATTTTATTTTTTAAAGCGGACGAAGTCGCGGGCACCAGCTTGTCATACTATAATTTTTTTATAAAATATACATATTTTATAAAAATCGCGGTCGGCCACGGTCTGCTTTTTCGCTAACTTGTTTTAAATTTAAATTTTCACAAGTAGATAAACGAGAAATGTTTGATATAATTTACATATATGTAAATACTGGATTCGTGCGAGGCCGGTGGCGGGTCGCTAAATCATATAAACTGACGTAGTACACACAAATTGAAATTTACGAAAAAGCATTCGTAATTTTTAGGGTTCCGTATGTCCTAATAAAAAACGGAACCCTTATAAGATCACTCGTGTGTCCGTCTGTCCGTCGCTCACAGTCAATTATCTCGGAATCTACTAGACCGATTAAGTTGAAATTTGGTACACATATCAATTTCTGTGACCCAAACGCAGAGGTGTGACGTGAATAGATGAAATCTGGTCATTTTTGGGGGGAAGGTGGAAAATTTAAAAAAAAAAATTTGAAAACTGCATCGTGTGACATATCAAATGGAAGGTCTTGTTGTGAAGATCTTAAATGTATTTTTTTGTAATTTTAAAATAAATAGTTGCCAAGTTATTCAAGAAAATAGACGAAAATTGACCATTCCCCCCCCCCCCCTTATCTCCGAAACTACGAACCTGAAATTTTGAAAAAAGTACAGAAATTAGTTTTCTACTTATAGATTATAGGAAAACCTATAAGAAGTCTAAAACCTATAAGTATTAAAATGACATGGTAAATCACTCAATATTTTGCGTAGATTTAAAAAAAAAACATGATAGGTAACATCTTACGGAACCCTCTTCACGCGAGTTCAACTCGTAGGTATTGTCCCGTTTTTTTTAAATTTTTTCCTTATTCTTTGGGTGGAAAATTCAAAGATAAAGTAGGCTTTGGAACAATCTGCCTTCTGAGGTGTTTCCATCTAACTAAGTACAATATGGGCTTCTTCAAGCTTGCCGTATCTACACATTTTCCTGCAGGATCGGCAGCTCACCTAATGGTGTTGTTTGTATCCTTAGGTAACCTACCATCAAGTCAAGTGGCAACAGTAGCACTCCATTTATTTAGTTTTTTTTGTAAATTTATTCGAATATTAAATATACGAAATACAAATTTTCTAATAATAGAACAGGATATAAATAATATCGCAAGCTTCAAATATTCAATTAATAAAATGAAACATAAGGAAAACCACAATACTAAACAACATTGCGTAATGCCATCGTGGTTTATCAAGAGTGAAATATTTTAGCAGGTCCAAATATTTTGCTTATATAAAATTATCTATTATATCTATTATATCTATTATATAAAATTCTCGTGTCACAGTGTTTGTAACAAAACTCCTCCGAAACGGCTGGACCGATTTTTATGAAATTTTGTGTGTATATTCAGTAGGTTTGAGAATAGGACGTAAACTATTTTTCACCCTCCTACCTGCACTCCCCATTTTTAATAGAGTTTTTTTTAGTCCTAATTAGTTTCACCTTTATTAGATAATTATCAAATGATATATATTACTAAGAACTATGTGTTATTACCTAATCTAAAAATAAATTAATACTAAATTGATTAAAAGTAATAATATAAAAATGGACCCTGCGGCATTGTACCAAGTACGCTGGCAGCATTTCCTCGTTGAATGGCCAAACTAATACGTTGGCCGAGGAAAGTGCCAGCTCTTCGATCTCCCGTCGCATCAATAAACCTCTTCGAGAAGTCTTTGAAGAGGCTCATTGCTGCAGGGCCCCACGGACCGAGTGTCTCGACTCCGAATGGTACAAAACAATATTCGGCGCCGAGGCCACTATATTTAGAAATTTTATTTTTTTCCGCCGCCTCTGCTGCGGCTGCTGCCTTAGTGGATGTAGGTTGTAGGCCTTAGAGATTTTAGTATTTTTGTATGAACAATATCCAAATAATGTACTCGTCGTTCATTAAAGTGAAGTGTCGCGTCACTTTCACACGTGGTTTGAAAATAAAAAATTTGAACAATAAAATTTTTTTAAGGAGAAAAATGTTTATTAAAACGACTTGTCCCAAGAATGGAAAATTACAATTATTAAAGGTTAGGTAAAGTGTTGCAAAAGCCACACATATGTAGTTACACGTGTAACGTTTGAAATGTATTTGTTTATCTATTGAATTGCTATAACGATTGTTGACGTCTCTAGAAAGCAGATTATATTGGGTAGGTACATATAACCTCTGTTACTTTCGAGTTTATTAAGGTTATAAGTTTAAGTTCAAATATTTGATAGTGTGGCATCCGATACAATGTAACACTTGAAATCGCAAGTTATCTCACGAATTTCCCATGGGTACAGTCTCTTTCTAAGGAGGCATTGGTGTATCAAGGAGAGGAGTCAAGACAGACTTACCGGTAGATGTGAGTCTTCCCTCGCCTGCTCGACTCGCGCTGGTTCGTTATCCACCACAATACTCGAAGAGTTTTTTATTAGTTTAAAGCGTTAATCCGGAAAGCCCGTTTTGTTTCACACAGAGTTTAGATATTTCACACACTACACACAAGATCAGCGGATAGTCTAAATTGCGGGATAAACTGCGTGTTGCGAGCGTTGCGACGACTTGGAATTGTCTGCCTTGATTTTGAGGGTAGGAAAAGGTAAAATAAATAGATAATGCGTAGGTAGTTGAGTGTAATGCGAATGTTTGTATGTGTGTGATGCGTGTTTGGATGTGTGCGTGTTTAAAACATAAACGGCGTCAACAGGCATTTTTCTGTAAATCATAATTATGCCTCAGAAAATACACACACAAAGAAAGAGAGAGATCAGCATAAGCATGCTAATTATTTCTAAACACGAAAATTTATTAATTATTTCAATAATGATCGTTTGAAAAAATTATTGTATATTTCAAAGTTGTCCGCCGCGTCTGTCTGTATGAATTGTATATTATGTTCGCGATAATCTCAAAAATTACTTAACAGATTTTAATGCGGTTTCCAATCGGGATGGCTGTGTGTAAATAACCACCATTGTAATGCGTGTACGGGAGCGGTTTTATATAGGTATCCTATGGTATTGGCTGGCGCTTTACACAAAATTAAGAGCGATCGAGTAACAGTACCTGCTCGACGGATGCATCCAGGTCCAGTTGTCCTCCAGATGAGCAAGTTCAGCTCGGCGCCAGTCACCAACAAGATTATTGTGCACAATAAAAACACTCCTTTAAAATTATAGTGCGTTGCTAGGTTATAAAGCGTTTTTAGTAAATTATTGTTTGTAAGGGAAGCGAGCCGAGTCGCGTTCGCAATCGACGGCGACAAGCGAACAACTGCTGCCCTCTTTCGTGCGAAACTGCGAGAAGGCCAGCACAACACACACGCCCAACCACCATCTATCAACAGAGTGATTCCTGAGGGAGGTTTTGGTGTATAATTCGTTTTATCCTTAGGTTTCCGAGGATTTGCAAATTAGAGCATAATGCAGAGGTGTATCACCAAGCAGTTCTACCCAAAATCGATAGACGTCGCCTCTTTACCTAATTATGTTGTAGTATAATAGATGGCGCCATCAATAGTGATATATATTTTATTTTTTAAAGCGGACGAAGTCGCGGGCACCAGCTTGTCATACTATAATTTTTTTATAAAATATACATATTTTATAAAAATCGCGGTCGGCCACGGTCTGCTTTTTCGCTAACTTGTTTTAAATTTAAATTTTCACAAGTAGATAAACGAGAAATGTTTGATATAATTTACATATATGTAAATACTGGATTCGTGCGAGGCCGGTGGCGGGTCGCTAAATCATATAAACTGACGTAGTACACACAAATTGAAATTTACGAAAAAGCATTCGTAATTTTTAGGGTTCCGTATGTCCTAATAAAAAACGGAACCCTTATAAGATCACTCGTGTGTCCGTCTGTCCGTCGCTCACAGTCAATTATCTCGGAATCTACTAGACCGATTAAGTTGAAATTTGGTACACATATCAATTTCTGTGACCCAAACGCAGAGGTGTGACGTGAATAGATGAAATCTGGTCATTTTTGGGGGGAAGGTGGAAAATTTAAAAAAAAAAATTTGAAAACTGCATCGTGTGACATATCAAATGGAAGGTCTTGTTGTGAAGATCTTAAATGTATTTTTTTGTAATTTTAAAATAAATAGTTGCCAAGTTATTCAAGAAAATAGACGAAAATTGACCATTCCCCCCCCCCCCCCCCTTATCTCCGAAACTACGAACCTGAAATTTTGAAAAAAGTACAGAAATTAGTTTTCTACTTATAGATTATAGGAAAACCTATAAGAAGTCTAAAACCTATAAGTATTAAAATGACATGGTAAATCACTCAATATTTTGCGTAGATTTAAAAAAAAAACATGATAGGTAACATCTTACGGAACCCTCTTCACGCGAGTTCAACTCGTAGGTATTGTCCCGTTTTTTTTAAATTTTTTCCTTATTCTTTGGGTGGAAAATTCAAAGATAAAGTAGGCTTTGGAACAATCTGCCTTCTGAGGTGTTTCCATCTAACTAAGTACAATATGGGCTTCTTCAAGCTTGCCGTATCTACACATTTTCCTGCAGGATCGGCAGCTCACCTAATGGTGTTGTTTGTATCCTTAGGTAACCTACCATCAAGTCAAGTGGCAACAGTAGCACTCCATTTATTTAGTTTTTTTTGTAAATTTATTCGAATATTAAATATACGAAATACAAATTTTCTAATAATAGAACAGGATATAAATAATATCGCAAGCTTCAAATATTCAATTAATAAAATGAAACATAAGGAAAACCACAATACTAAACAACATTGCGTAATGCCATCGTGGTTTATCAAGAGTGAAATATTTTAGCAGGTCCAAATATTTTGCTTATATAAAATTATCTATTATATCTATTATATCTATTATATAAAATTCTCGTGTCACAGTGTTTGTAACAAAACTCCTCCGAAACGGCTGGACCGATTTTTATGAAATTTTGTGTGTATATTCAGTAGGTTTGAGAATAGGACGTAAACTATTTTTCACCCTCCTACCTGCACTCCCCATTTTTAATAGAGTTTTTTTTAGTCCTAATTAGTTTCACCTTTATTAGATAATTATCAAATGATATATATTACTAAGAACTATGTGTTATTACCTAATCTAAAAATAAATTAATACTAAATTGATTAAAAGTAATAATATAAAAATGGACCCTGCGGCATTGTACCAAGTACGCTGGCAGCATTTCCTCGTTGAATGGCCAAACTAATACGTTGGCCGAGGAAAGTGCCAGCTCTTCGATCTCCCGTCGCATCAATAAACCTCTTCGAGAAGTCTTTGAAGAGGCTCATTGCTGCAGGGCCCCACGGACCGAGTGTCTCGACTCCGAATGGTACAAAACAATATTCGGCGCCGAGGCCACTATATTTAGAAATTTTATTTTTTTCCGCCGCCTCTGCTGCGGCTGCTGCCTTAGTGGATGTAGGCTAGGGTGGGTCGATTTGAATGAAAAATTTTTTTTTTTGTTTTTTTGCTGATGGGTAGGTCTCAAAAGTTGCAGAATGACAAGAACAATAAAATGTAGTAATTCGTTTTTTTAAATAATATAACATATAGCCCTCTACCTGCGTTTGAAATTTCGGAAATCTTGTTATTTTCTAACCAACGTTAAGTGACTAAAAATAAAAGATAAAACAAGTTAAGTCCAAATACAATACGTTTTATTATTAATCAAACATTGTTTATCAATATTTATAACAGACAGCAACAATTTTACTGACATATTGTGGTAAAAATGTTTGTCAATCAGAGGAAAATTTCCCATTTTAGCATCTGAATTCGGCCTTACAATCAAAGGATTAAAGATCTAGACTGAATTTTCGTACGGATAAGACCGTCGCGCGCCTTTTCTCCTGCTACTGTGATAGAAGCTTCAGTGACTAGCTTCACACAACGCTCAACAGCTTGGGTGTGACAGGGAAATTTGGCAAATTCTAAACTTATAGATGGTTTATTACGCAACATTTGCAGCAAAGTTGAATCTGAAATCCTGTGAAACATAGGAGGTGAGGTCACTAATAACTCGTTCCAATAAATAATTTCAATGTAGTCGCTGGCACTAAAGTTTAATTGTGGTACTTTGAATATTCTTATTTTACTGTGCGATTCTTTTCGAGCTTTAATTATACGCCTTAGGGCCAATTCCCTCACAAATTCTTTGTCATCTGTTATCATGGCTAACAAAAGATTTTCGGGGTGAGCAAAGAATGCATTTCGTTGGATCGCGGGATCTACAACAGACCTAACTTCCTCTGATAAGCATCTCGAGTACAGCATCAAGCTGAAAAGATGTTTGGGTCCCATTTCGCAAGAAGAATGACGTTTGATCTGAAACCATATGGGAGCGTATACTTTCATTGTGTAATTGACCAATACTTGTAATTGTTGAGATGGTTCATTGGTTCCTACGTAAAGGCGCAATATGCGATTCGCAGTGGTAAGCCAACGAGAATGAGACATATTTCCCGGCTGTCTGTTGGCAAGTTCTTCACTACAAACACCAGATGCCACTGCATGACATACAATCAAAGACAAAAATAAGTGGACACTCTTGACTAAATGGAAATAATTTCCCCCCACCTCTTATCTCTAACATAAACAAAACAATCACGTGTTTATTTGAATGCTCTTGATCTGCTCTACTCAGATACTACATAGATATAACTTTATTACGTATAGTCTTGACAGGATCAGACAAGTTCATTTGATAGTCGTATAATCCAGTGGACACATTTGAGTGGACACCTAAGTTATATGCTTTAAAGTAATTAAATATTAAATTTTCTCTGTTATTCTGTTATTGGTAATTGTTTTTTAATTCAATTTAAACATTAGAAAAATAAGTAATTTTAATACTTCTCTATATTTAAAGTAAAATGTCAACTCGTCAAAAAATTTCTCTTCAAATACGAAAATTAATAATTCGTGACAGGAAAAAAAATGATTCTTATCGTGATATTGCGCAAAAATATAGTATTTCGAAAAGTGCAGTAGAAAAAATATGGAAGAAGTTTTTAAAACATGGTACTGTTGAAAATTTAAGTGGGAGAGGAAGAAAACGTTGCACAAAAAATTATGATGATCGGCGAATTGTGAGGCTTATTAAAAAATCACCAACTTTAACATGTCAGGAAATAGTCGATGAACTCGGATTGAATATTTCTTATAAAACTGTTCAGCGTCGGTTGCATGAGAATGACTTGAAAGCCTATGTACCTAGGAAAAAACCCTATATCAGTAAGTGTAACAAACGTAAGAGGTTTCAATTTGCAAAAAAATATGTTAAAATGCCATTATCATTCTGGAAAAAGGTTGTATGGAGTGATGAAAGTAAATTTGAATTATTTGGGACCAAGAGAAGAAGAAAAGTGTGGAGGAAATCTAATCAGGCTTTGGAAGATAAATTTATTGCAAAAACTGTTAAATATGGAGGGGGTTCAGTAATGGTATGGGGTTGTTTCTCGTGGAGTGCTGTTGGTAACTTAGTCGAAATAGAAGGTAGAATGACCGCCGATTCATATATCGATATTTTAAATGAAAATTTAGAAGAATCTTTATTGAAAATGAATATTGCTGATGATTTCGTAATTCAAATGGACAATGATCCCAAACATACTGCAAAAAAAACCAAGCAGTTTCTAAAAAATTGTAAAATAAATGTTTTAGACTGGCCTCCACAGTCACCTGACATTAACCCCATAGAAAATTTATGGGCAATATTGGATAAAAATATACCTACATGCAATCGGACCAACAGATGTGATTTTTTAAATAATTTGAGACATTCATGGAATTATCTAGATAAAGATATTTTACATAAATTAGTGGAAAGTCTACCTCGACGATTACAAGCCATTATAGCAGCTAAGGGAGGCTCTACTAAATATTAATTAAACTTTTTTTGTAGTGTCCACTTTATTTTGTCTGTCTCGTTTTTCATAATCTGATAACTTTCACTTTATCCTAATATTGTAATAATCTACTTTTCTTATACCTAAATAGTTTTTTTCATGACGAATTTATTCATACCACATATGATTAAGTAATGTCAATAAATGATGAAAAATTTATTCATTTTCGTTTTTTTTATCAATGTCCACTTATTTTTGTCTTTGATTGTATTTCGAACAGATACTTTTGGTCTGTGCTCAAACTTTTCATGGCTTCTTCATCCTGGAAGCAGACAGTGGCGAGAACGTCGGTAAAAGATGGCTGTTTATTTGCTAAAAATAATAGTGGCTTTCCCGAGTCAAGGTCACGAGTACACTGCGAAGATCTAGGAATTTTGGTGATATGCAAGTGTATCTATCTCGCTCTCTAATGAATGCACAAAGCGGCAACCTTGCATGTCACTTATTAGATTATACTATATTACAAAAAAGTACAATTTAGGCAGTGAAAGTGGTATTACGTACAAATAAATCAAATGGGAAGTGGAGTCAAAAATTAGTTTTCTTCGTTTTATTTAGGTACCGGTAGAGGGCTAAAAGTTATATGCAATTATTTTTTTGTTATTTATTTATTTATTATTATCACCCAATGCAACTTTTGAGACCTACCCGTACTTAGAATTTGACATTTGAAAAAATCGACCCAGCCTAATGTAGGCCTTAGAGATTTTAGTATTTTTGTATGAACAATATCCAAATAATGTACTCGTCGTTCATTAAAGTGAAGTGTCGCGTCACTTTCACACGTGGTTTGAAAATAAAATTGGACCCGATATAATTGGACACAATCGGGTTAGAGAATTATTTTCTGGTTCGGGCAGGACAACGTCAGCTAGTCTATACAAATAAAATCATAAACGAGCCCTGTCTGTGCATTAATTAATTTTAAAAAAAATGTACAAGTTGTATACTTTATCGAGGTCAAAAAAACAGTTTTTTGAACTTTTGTTTGTTTGTCTGCGCGTTTGTGTACGCTTATCTCAGAAACGGCTCAACGGATTTGAATGCGTTTGTCACTGATGTAGCAATCTTCCCGTAACATTTAAGTGTTTGTTTCATTCCAATCGGTTTACAAACAAAAAAGTTACGCACTATACGACGCGTACGAAGTTGCGGGCTCGGCTAGTTTTGCAATAGAACTAATTCATTAGCGGACTTAGTATATAATATAATAAATCATCTATGTCTCTCTGGAACAATGTACCTTTGTAATATAAATAAATAAATAAATAAAAGCCTTTTATTTCCAGTAAAATTTACACTTATTTAAATCTATTTATTTTTTATTTTTATTTTTTATTTTTATTTTTATTTATTCGGAAGACTTACAGTTAAACTAAAGATAACAATACATCCAATACTAGTGTCTAAAAGCCATTTAACAATCTTCGCAATTAGTCAACTAAATTAAGCTTCAAAAGCGACTAAGGTATACAAATAATAATAAATATGAATAAGAGTAAACGGCGCCACAGTTATAATTAATTATGATTCAAAGAAATTAGAGGTAAGTATACGTTTGATTGAGTTAGGCTCGATGGCAAATATATCCAGTGAAGGTTGGTTCATTACTAAATCGTTGAACTGCCGACAAGATCTTACTAAGAAGGCATTCATACGGTAATTTGTAGACACATTTTCTACATATAACGGATTGAAATGCCTCAACTGGACATTAGGTACTCTAAAACGAATTTTATTCAAAAGCTCGGCACAGTCTATTTTGCCATTAACTATTTTGTTTAAATAAACCAGGTCGCCAATTTTCCTTCGCTCAAAAAGCGGAAGAAAATGGAATTTTTTGCATCTGTTAAAGTAGCCATGTAGGCATTGCCTGCTTTTGAATTGAAGGTGTCTAAGAAAGCGCTTCTGAATAGATTCAACTCTGTTGATATAGACACTGTATGTGTTTTTAGTTTATTCTATATTAATATAATTATCTTTCTTAATACGATTTTTATGTGTATCCTATGTATTATATCACCGCATTTATAGTTGTTCGATTTAAAATTAATCTACCGGAACCCCAAAATGGGTGAAGGTCTCCTCCAGTGACGCCCATTTGTCTCTGTCTTCAGCTACTTTTCTCCAGTTTGGAAGAGCTATTGCTTTAATATCGTCTTCCCATCTTGTAATAGGTCTACCTCTTGTTCTTTTGCCTAGAGGGCCATTCCAGAAAGTTACTTTTTTGGTCCATCTGTGATCAGTGTGCGAAGTGCGAGTTTGCCTCGATCAAACGCATCGAACGCGTAAACGTAACTTTATATGGGATTAAAGAGTTAGCCACTAGATGGCACTGCTTCATTCCATACAAATTCACGTTTACGCGTTCGATGCATTTGATCGAGGCAAACTCGCACTTCGCACTCAGTTAATCTTTGTAATAGTGAAAAAAAAATTCAAATAGGAATCGTAGGTCACAAAAGATCATAAGGAGAAAGTAACCGCAACCTGGCCGTTGACAACGGTTTGTTTTTTAATTAAATCCCTAAGAGGTCAAAATAGGAAACGCGAGTTAATATCAAGCGATTTCTTTAGAATTTCTAAAATTAAATTATTTATAGTGAACTTTAGGCTTTTGAGTACCTACAAATTAAAGAGCAATGACAACATTTCCAATTGAGCATGAATATGGAGTTTGCATAGTTTTTGATGATAGAAATGCTTGTATGGGTGTCCCAGAAACCTCCTTCAAACTGAAACTGATGTTAACTCTATTTACGTAGTAAAAGCCTCAAGAATTTAGAGTTTTCCACACTTTCCTTATCCTTATCCCATTTCCTTATCCCCTCCTAATCCCTTATCCTTAATCCTACTGTAGTCGGCAGCGCACTTGCAGCACCTGTAGCGTTGCTTGTGTTATAGGCGACGGTAGCCACCTACCATCAAGTGGACCGTCAGCCTGTCTGTCGATATAACATAAAAATAAAAAAAATAAAAAAACTTTTTTAACTTTTTTTGAAATTATTTTCCTGACATTTCAATTTTTCAAATATATTTCAAATTTATTTACTGAGTATCCCTTGAGAGTGCGAATGCGATCAGAATTTCTTTAATAGTGCTTTCTACAAATTAAGAAAAAAAAATCAACAAATTTAATTTATCGTACCTAGTGCCAGTTTTAATATTATTAGGCATCCAACTTTGATTGATGACTTATATGAAAACTAAATATTTATTCAGAAATCTTTACGGTGCTCTAAAAAACAACCACATTTAATAAGGAAGATGTTGGTAAAATTATTGTGGCTAAAGTTCTTATGAAAGACTAGACTTCGTCCGCGTTGAAAACACATTGATGTCTGACTTTATTTATTTTTTATTTTTGTTATGTTAAGATCGGCAGACAGGCTGACGGTCCACTTGATGGTAGGTGGCTACCGTCGCCTATAACACAAGCAACGCCTAAGCTGCTGCAAGTGCGCTGCCGACTACAGTAGCATTAAGGATAAGGGATTAGGAGGGTATAAGGAAATGGGCTCTGGCATCCCTTACTCACTCACAGAAACACAACAGCACACATGCTGTTATTTCACGGTGGTATTCTGTAAGGGGGTGGTTACTGCCGCCAGACGGGCCGCCCAAATGACTGCGAAACGCAATGTGCTCTGCCACTACTTTCCAGATCCAGACCAGAGCCAAATTTGATAAGTTCATTTTTCAAAGTTGACCCTGACGGGAACCCTAGAACAGAGCGTTAAGGCAAGCACCCTAACCACTCATCCAACGGGCTTTTGCCAAGGGTTAGATCTTTGTTTTTAGAGGGTTCGTGCCCGCGACTTCGCCCGCGTGGAATATTTAGCTTATGTACATCCTGAAATTATATTTTAACTATTGGTGAAAGATTTTTTTAAACTGGATGAGTAGTTTCGAAACTACAACAACATACATACATTCAAACTAACAGGCTTAACCTTTTTCTTTGTAATATTATTAAATACTAGCGACCCGCCCCCGGCTTCGCCCGGGGTGCAATTTTTATATATATGAACATTCCCCGTTTATTCCTCTTTCCATTAGTGAAAACCGAATTAAAATCGTTCTACCCGTTCACGCGTGATAGTATAGCCAATACTGCCAAAATTCTGAAGGAACTTAGAAATTTTTGTATAAATGAAAAACCAAAATATAAAACACGTAAAAGTAAATCTAAGTCAGTGGATGAGAGCATAAGAAGTCTACCCAAGTCGACGTAGTAAGACTAGTAAGAACTATTTCGATACTAGATGTGAGTACACCGCATAAATAACGAGCATCAATTCAGAAGCATGTATTTGTTCTAGATACAAACTGGGACACGTGTTATTTGACAATGATGGACTGAGGTGGGCTCCAGTGATAGCGGGTTCATGAGCTTAAAATATAAAGCCAAATCTATACCTACTAATATTATAAATCAGAAGAGTTTGTTTGAACGCGCTAATCTCAGGAACTACCCGTTCGAATTGAAAAATTCTTTTTGTTTTGAATAGTTCATTTATCGAGGAAGGCTATAGGCTATATAAGATCACGCTACGATAAATAGTATTATATAATAAGCAGTGTCCAGTACCGCGCGCCCCATGCGCATGCCGGCCGCCGCCGTTTGGGCCGCAGCGAAGTGTGGCCGAGTTCAGCTAGTGTCAACAATAAAATTACATCCAGTAACAAGGGTGGTTTAATTTTCTTCCTTTAGCGCACTTGTCATAACTGACATTTGACAATACGATTCTTATGTAAGGCTGTACTTCTTGTCGCGGTAGTATTTTCAGGAGATTCCCCGCGCTGCAGCTCAGCTATCAAGTTTTAAGTTTTTTATAATTTATATAAATTTTTAATATTTAACAAAATAAATAAGTAATCATAACAACATTAACATTATGAGTTGTGGGTTCCCGGGATGATGGCCCAGGTCTGTTGGAAATTCTTCCAAACTTTCCAAAATTTTCAAGCATCCAAATAATTTCAACAGGAAGGAGGAAAACCTAAGGCTACACAACATTTGATATCCGGCACTACGCAAGAACAATAATAATGAAAGAAAGAGAGGGCATTATAACCCCTCTCCTAGTGACCACACCCCACCAATTCAACCACGGGGTGGGAATATAAATATAGACACATTCCAGTCAACAAATCAGTCTCGCTCGAGAAGTTGAAAAGTGCAGAAGTGAAGTGCAGTGATGTGATGTACTTTTTCTTCTAACACGGACTACACCACTGAGGATGTCAACCGCAGTTGTTGACGAAACGTTTGGAAGAATTTCCAACAGACCTGGGCCATCATCCCGGAAACCCACAACTCATATGGATACCGGCCGAGAAAACATACATTCTACTAACATTAACATTTCTATATAAAACTAATCTACATTAGTACTATCTTTAGTTAGTTAACTTAGTAACTAAGAGTAATTCACTTACCTTTGGATGTAATATCTAAATGCCAGAATGGACTATAAGTGAAGCCCATGTATTTGGAATTCCAGAGGAAATTATTATACATTAGATACAAGGATCAATCTTAAAACAATTACAATGTAATAGTATTGGACTCAACGTAAACCTGACAAATAAAAAAAAGTTTTTGTTACTATGTCTCATCGTCTTCTTCAAAATATCAAAGGATCAAAAGTAAGTTTTTATGTTTTTTAAGTATGCAGTTAAGCTGTATAATTTTCTGACTGATAGAAAATCAGACTCTATCAATAGTATCAGTGGAATATCTCCTCTTCTTAAAATACATTGTTCTCTTTCAAGATCAACGAAACGGATATTTGCTGCTCCATTGATACAGTAATTTATTATAGAACAAGTGTTCGTAAGTCTGGGCAGTACACAACGAAATTGTTTAAAAAGATAATTTTCCAATCCTACTGCTTACATATTCCAGATGAGGGTACGACGAAAGTCTCCGGTCTACCATCACACCCTAGTATTTAACACTACATGGTAGGATATCTACATCTCGAATCTTCAGAAAGATGACTGAAGGATTTTACACGTTTTATCTTACGCACGTGTCATTACGCAGTACGTATCTTTACTTCAGGTTGGGAACGCGAATCAATACTAAAACAGAAGAAGATGAGAGTGTTAAAAATGAAAAGAAACAAACATTACAATATAATCATTTAAATAGCGATTATAAATTTGCAGAAAATATAAGCAAAGTCTGTCTGACAGATTGCCGATCCACTTGACGGTAGGTGGCTACCTATAACGCGCAGAAGTTCTGCAAGTGCGCTGCCAACCTTATTAAGGATGAGGGATTAGGAAGCTTTGGTATCCCACTGAAATCAAACAGCATATATGCTGTTATTTTATGGTTGTCTTCTGTAAGGGGGTGGTTACTGCCACCCAAATTGCCCAATTAGTATCTACCACTATTGAATTTTTAAGCAATGGGGATATTATCCTACTCAGTATAATATCCCCGTTGACATTTAACGTAATTAATATTGTATTGTATATTGTTAATGTTTTACAATTTTAAGTTAAAACGTAAACAAATTAAGTTGACCTCTGGGTCTGGCATAAACATGTAAGTAGAAATAAGTATTATTTACATTATTAACAGTAGGAAGTAATTAATAAAGCAGTTGTTCTTAATTCTAGGGATATATTCACAATTCGCCAGTAACCAGACCCCGCCTTTATCTTGGGAACGAACCGAATGCACTGGAAGTGTTTGGAAACTAGGAGACTTATGTAAAAGATAATATATTGGTAGGTGTGGGGTGAGTCAAACTGCGGTGTAAGGGCAAAATGAACTATTAATTTTCACAAACCAAGATGACCTCCAAAATCACTAAGCTTGTCAGATGAAACCCTTAAACTTGCCGAAAGTCCTCAATGATTCCCTTAATGTCTCGCCCGTCTGTCGCAGGTAACTTCGCAAAAGCTCCGAAGACTCGCTTTCGAATCGCTGTTATTGCACAACTAACTCATCTCGCCCGCTGTTATCGTACAACTAACTTATCTCGCCCGCTACTCTCTTATTTATATTTGGCGCCAAACGCCTCGATATATTTCGAATTTACTAGAAATAAAAACAAAATTGTAAACAAGCCATTAAAAGTTCGGGCGGGAATGATATTTCTGTTGAATATAACTGTTGAATTTCCTTTGACACTAATCGGGAAATGGCGTGATTCTAAGGAAAACTTTCCTTAGAAAATTTCTGCTATAATCTAAGTGAATACTGCATTTATAAACCGGGTACCTCACCTGTAATCACCCCCTTACAGAAGACCACAGTGTTATGATAACTGTTGTATCATTGTGTTTCGGTGAGTCAGTAATAGATGCCAGAGCAAATTCCCCTACCTCGCCCTGTACCTTATCCTATCACGGTCAGAAGCAGATTTGCATCATCAAGTGGACGGACATGATGCCTACAGACCAGCTTACAGACCTTTTCATAAGAAGTGAAACGTCTTTTACACGACACTGTAGTTGAACCGGTCATTTCAAAAACCTCTTAAGTCACATTTTTCTCCAACATGCTCTTTTTGCTGAAAATGGTTTCTTAAAGAGAGCTGCATATCAAGATAGCATTCTGGAAGAGGATATGCCATTTTATAACAACATTTTTAGATGGCCAACTGCAAATGTTGAAGATAATCCAGCATGAGAATGATGGAGATTATGACTATGTACCCATAAAAATATTAAAACATGACAAATTAATACATGTAAAATGATAATAACATTATTTTTAAGTGTAATTCTCGATTATAAATTATAAGCAATAAAAAATATGATTACTACTAATGTTTTGGTTAAATTATATACCACTAACCCTATTTCTCGCTAAAACAACATAAGTCAAGAAATGTTTTTCAGGTTTTTTTCATTATTTCTATTAATAAGCTGTAAAGGTTATTCGCTATTTTAATTTTTTACCACTCAAATACTAAATTGAACATAAAAAAGTCCTTTAAAACTCATTTGTTTGTGTATGAAACAGTTTTTATTGATTTCTGAAAAATTCTAATTGAGTGACTTATGAGGTTTTTGAAATGACCGATTCAGTTATAATTTAAATGTTAATTAAAATCAGTATATTATATTCTTTTCAATCCTAATCCTTCACAACATTTTCTATAAATACATCAAACATTATTTATATTTTTGGTCTCTATCCTTCAACTCATTTTTTCCTACTAACATATTCTATATTTTTGAAAACATTCTACTTTCGATATTTTTCTTTTTCAATGTTTGAAAATCAAACCTATTTAAATGCAGCCAGTATATAAGTTCAAATTCATCAACACGAGCTACCTGGACCTATAAAAACAAGTTGCACAAGAATATGTAGAAGAGCTTTGCTAACCTTCGTTGGATAAAGAATAAGATGCAAGATGGTCTAAGCGAGAGATTTTTGGCATTCTTTACACATGCAAAAAAGTCTTTATTTAAGGGGATCATTACTACCGTGAAATGGACTATCGGTTAATATAGTAGAAGGCAGTGCCTGTCTGACATTGATAGGGTAAATAATAGGTGTGATTGAAGATAGGTCCATGTGGATAAGTGTGGGCTTCGATTAAAACGAGAGACGTGCAGCTATTTAGTGGTGTTCTTCTGAAAGGGTAGTACAAATAATGGTTATGAATAAAGTATTTACAAAATGTAGTCACCCAGTGCGAGCGTGTCTAGCGGTTCAGTTGGGCACAACAAAGTGCATCCCCACGAGCCGTAGTTACATGGTCAAATGTCAAATGTATCACAGGTTCATAGATTACGATAAATTATTATGTTATTTACATTATTATAATTGCAAACATTTATGAATCTATCAATTCCAATAATTCTATTATAATCTTTTCTGTTACTTGGCGGAAGATACATTAACGATTCAATAGATTATGCAAGTTCACCTGTTGGAACTGGAATTTTGCTATCCACAGTAAGCTTTTTTAAGTATTCACTTATTTGTGAGAGACTATTGTTGCCTGGGCACATCAGCAACAAAGGGGATCTTGTTTAATTCAATATTAACAGGAGTTTTACATAATATTTTGTAAGTCTTTATTATTAAAAAGGACTTTATTATGACAAGACTTATTAAGCCTTCGGCATAAATAATATAATATACATGTATGTATGTGTACCTACACATGTGTGCCAACTTTCATGATTATCAGTTAAACAGTGTTGGAATTGGGCAGACAAGCTGACGGTACACTCGATGGTGGATGGTCGCCTACCGTCGCCTAATAACACAAGCAAAATTAGCAAGTACGCTACAGACTTGGAGATCGAGAAATAGTCTCTGAAATCCTTTATTCACCTAAATATAACAGCAAACACGTTTTTATAACAGTTTATGATTACGAAACGCAATTCCACTGTTAAAATAATAACTTTTTGCTTTTCAAATTTAAAGGAAAAAAAATGTAGATAACTGCTTTACACAGAGAAAAAAACCATATTAAAATCTAATTCAGTTACACTATTTTTCTAGATAAAAAGAGCAGAAGTATGCCTATGTTTCTAACTAATTTTCGTTAAATTTTGCACTTATTAGTTTCTGCCAGAACTCCAACCAGACTCGGTTGCACCATGAGTCAGTTCTCAATAATCTATATATATATATATATATCCGCTGTCCGCCTTTGTCTGTTTCTTAGCTAACTTCTTTTAAACCACCCAACGGATTTTGATACGGTTTTCACTAATGGAAAAAGCGAAAAACGAGGTAAGTCTGTGTATAAAATTTGCAGAAAAGAAAGAATTCAGCACTTTAAATCTTTAAAATTGAAGATAGTATAAATATTCTAATGATTTCAACAAACATTTTATGGCTAGCAAAGACAATAAATAATTATGATTCTCGAGATACGTTCAGACCGAAAATGAAGTCTTCTGTTTTTCTGGTAGTGTCAAAGTATAATGTAATGAGTTGATTGAAAGAAAACTTCATAGAATCTTATAGTAACGACAAAGTATATAAAAACATTGACAGTACTTAGAGTAAGCAGGTCGCGGTGCGTCTGGCCTACAACTGACCACTACTTATTCTATTTATATATCATATTCGGCTGCGCTCGGTTTCCTCACGCAACGACTCCATACTAATACTAATAAAAATATTATAAAGAGCTATTAGATTAGCTATTATCCCTCTGAAATCCCTGAGATGATTTTAAAATATATATATTCCCTGGTAGTTGTATATAATAAATCAAGTATCAAGTTATGCGATAAATCAAGTTAAAAAAAAGTTTTCTCTATAGGTAACACACGAGGTGCAATTTTTTTAAAAGCAGGCACTTAGTTTATTTTATTTATTTATTTATTTTAAAATTTACAGATAGTTTACACATATAGTTAGTTATTCTGTGACCTTTACACTAAGCATAGCTTGAATTGTAAAGGCCAGAATTTAACAAGATATATTTGAAAATTAAACAATAGTCATTAAAAGAAAAGGAGATTTGGGTGTCTGACTGTTTGTGTGTGTGTGTGTGTGGGCGCGCTTTTTAAGGTCATCAGTCACTGAAGTTCCACTTGTCCATAGGTACCTACCATCGCCTATAACACAAGAAACGCCACAGGTGCTGCAAGTGTACTGCCGACATTAGTAGGATTAAGGATAAGTGATTAGGAAAGGATAGAGAAATGGGCTATGGCATCCCTTACTCTCACACCGAAACACAACAGCACACATGCTGTTGCATAAATAAGACGGGCGAAGCTAAGTGGCACAGGTAGCTGTAATATAAAAAAAATACACTTCACCACAGGTACTTATAATTTAAAACTTCAAAAACTCTCAAATCATCTTCTCCAGTTTCGCTTCATTACTGATTTTTAAAGTTATGTTCCCGGAATCATTCGTATCTTGTCCGGAGATAACATGTAGCAGTGGTATAACCTCCTTAATGCTAATCCATCTCCAGAATTTCTAGCGTTTTCCCTGTCTTCTATTCCTGAAAATCAATCATCATATATTTCAATAAGATATCAATATGATATCATTATATAAGAAACCTCATTCAAGTAATTGTTTTCAATTAACAATTTGTGACAAACATAAAGTTTTAAATTTATTATTAGATACTACAAAGTTACGTTCATTAGGCCATTTATGTACATTAGGGACTTATGCATGTACGTTAGGTTACACCCAGACCTCTTCAAAAATCTATCATATTGTTATGACTCACCATGGAACGTTCTAGAAAAGCGCTGCCATCTGCTAAAAGTTCCCAAAAGTTCCACCCTAGAATAGAAGTCGCCCCACTCTCTGGTTATTGTCAAGGGAAATTTAGTGTTTGTTTCATTCCAATCGGTTTACAAGCAAAAAAAAGTTACGCGCTATAGCGAATACCTACCACGCGTACGAAGTTGGGGGCCCAGCTAGTGTAATAATAAAATCTCTTTAATTCTTTAAAAGAAGTATTCAGCAGAAATTCACATTCGTGATGTTATTCAATAAATTTGAAATGTTTCTATGAACGCTTAGATTCAATATTTTCAAATGTTTCTCTCGAGCGTCACGTTCGTGCGTGAAAGTTTGCGATTTATCCGAGCGATAACAAAACATTTTTGTGCGTTATAAACGACAAAACCATATTGAAATCACAACGTGTAACATTCACCTCGAGAAACGACTCGCTTGAATCATTTTGATCTAGTTCCGAGGTCCCACACTGACATTTGACTGATTATTATTTTATTGTCTGTTGTAAGCAACGTTTGCGTCACTTACTGCCACGCCATTGTTTCAACTGTACATTATAATGCCATACAAATAATAAAAAATACCAATAACAACAATGGTGGTACAGTATTTTTTCGAGGGTTTTATAGGAGCCCGAAAAGTCTCGGAGTTCGTCCACAGTAATTTTACGCTCAGAATTCCGTCTTCACTCTTCAGAAATCTTACAATGACAAATTTCCTCAGTACTCTGCTTCAGGAATAACATTGGCAACATTCTTGCTGACTAGAGATTATAATATAGTAGTTATCTTAATATAAGTTATCTTATTACTGTTGTAAACAAAATATATTGTATATTTTGCTTGCTATTTTTCTGTACACATTAGAATAATAATAATAATAACAGAATAATAATAATAGAATAGAATATTAATGTCCCTATATTGTACAAATGTAAAATCTGTGTATTTTTAATTTTTTTATCTGTAAATTGAACCTTTAAGAGCTGCGAATTTTGAATAGTTAAATGTGAGATAGGTGAAAATAGGGAAATTATACAAATACTCGTAAACATTTATATAGATAAATAAAAAATAAGGCTCTTTTCATCCATTTTCTTTTAATATGAAGCTGACGATTATACTCCAAAAAGTCTTCGCAGCCCACCTCCGGCTTCGCACGGTTGCCATTTTCCGGGCAATTTTTAAAAAATTTCTCTTCACAAGAACCTTCCTCTTACTTCAGCGAGTATTAGAAAAAAAAAACGGGACAAGTGCGAGTTGAACTCGCGTGAAGAAGGTTCCGTACGATGTTGAGTGATTTACCATGTTATTTTAATATCATGGACTTCTATAGGTTTTCCTATAATCTATAAGTAGAAAACTAATTTCTGTATTTTTTTTCAAAATTTTCGGTTCAGTAGTTTCGGAGATAAGGGGGGGGGGATAGTCAATTTTCGTCTATTTTCTTGAATAACTTGGACACTATTTATTTTAAAATTACAAAAAATACATTTAAGATCTTCACAACAAGACCTTCCATTTGATATGTCATACGATGTAGTTTTCAAACATTTTTTTTTTATTTTCCTCCTTCCACCCAAAAATGACTTTCCATATACAGATTTCATCTATTCACCTCACACCTCTGCGTTTGGGTCACAGAAATTGATATGTGTACCAAATTTCAACTTAATCGGTGTAGTAGATTCCGAGATAAGACTGTGACGGACGGTCAGACGGACACACGAGTGATCCTATAAGGGTTCCGTTTTTTATTCGGACGTACGGAACCCTAAAAAATTCAGCGAATTAATCCAGCCGTTTTCGAGTTTTGCGTTTAGTAATACATTTAGCGAGTCACTTTCATTTTATTAGATAGACTAGCGATAGCGAGATGCAAGGAGTTAAAATTTTCAAAAAATCCTTTCTTAGCGGATGTTTAAGTTACAAAATAAAGCTATGTTCCAAATTTCAGCTTTCTAAACTTAGTAGTTTTGGTTGTGCGTTGATAGTCAGTCAGGACAAACGATTTTATAAGTAATAGATTACCTATAGCAATTGTGAAGCAGGCAGCCATATACGTTCACTTGATGCTAGGTGGTGACTGTCGCCTATTAACACAGCAAGGATAAACAAAACTTACTGGGATAAAGCAAAAGGTTTTAGGAGAGGACAAGGAAATGGGCTCCGACATCCCTCACTAACCCAACGAAACACAACTCTTATTCTTTATACGATCAATGCCGTAGCACGCTCGGTAACACGCTTGTAACTCCGGAAGCTTGCTTGACTTATTAGGCGACGGTAACCACCTACCATCAATTGGTCTGTCAGCCGGCTGTAACATAAAAATAAATAAATAAAAGATTTCAATTATCTATACAAATTACTCAGCGGCCAGAATCACGAGAACACGCATGATTCGCGATCTTACAAATTGCTTTAAGAAAACATTATATGATACATAATAAAGAGTAGAGCAAGTCTTAAAGTAATAAATGCACAAATAAAAAGAACAATTTCTTCTAAAAACCAGTGTGTCAGGCTTTTATGGCAAAATGTCCGGCTAAATATGAGTCCATGTCCGGATTTTCGATTTTGAGGCCTGGCAACCCTATGTAAAGCGGTACTAAGCCAAGAAGTCGTAATCCCCAAGGAACTGTGTTTAGGTTCCCGAAAGCCTGCTTATTAAAACTTTCAATACTTTCATAAATTGTAGCTTGTCTTAAAACAGGATGGCGTCTCGGCACAGTTATTGCCCGCACTGGCTCGCCGTAAACCGATGTTAATAATACGTCAGACGCCTCACAGTCATAACATACTAAAGAGAAGTATTCGGTCGTAACTGAAGATATTTGAGGATATTCTACTCATTGTTTACGTTCTCTTGTATCAACGCAAGTGTATACGTATATACCTATATTTTTATATTATAAATGCGTTCTTATTATAAATTCGAATATTTTGGAAGATGTAAAGAGGATTTGATTTTTTGTATGTTTGTTTCTAATGGATAAACTCAAAAACTGCTTAACCTATTTTAAAAATTGTTTCACCTATTTAAAGCTACACTATCAGCGAGCATTAGGCTGCATTTTATTTTATTTTTAAATTAGAGTTCCCTAAGAAAATTGCAATAATGTAATCCAAGGTATAAAAAGTTTGCTTATAAAAGTCATTATTTGGCGTGCGCTGCCAAAACTATTCATGATACTATTGATGATACATAAGCACTACATGTTTTAGTACTCATCATTACATACAAAAACCATCACAATAACCGTTTTGTGTTCTTATTAGACACGGGTAGAATCGATCATAGTACCCTACTTATGAAAAAAACTAAATAGTTTCAAAATCAAAGTTAACAATTTATAGAGGTGGAAATCTTAAATAATCTTTAAATTATTGTAATTAGCGAACAGCTCTCGTTTAGTCTATTAGTTACTTACATATTTTATTTTTAGTTTACTGTGTTCTATTAGTATTTTAAATGATTTTTTTAATTTAAATGAAGTCAGCGTAAACGAAATCGCCGGTATCGGCTAGTATATTATAAATTAAATTTAAAATCACAGTCGGAAGGGACGACATCGGTCTCCAATCTCCAATAAGTCCCAATCGTTATACATAGTGGAATCACACCGGAGCCATCAAAAAAGAAGATAAAACTTTCCTCAGGAACTACAAGTCCGACCTTACTCATCAGTCATGTTTATTCTTACACGACTCTGCGGTGTGACTCTTGAAGTTGTGCAGGATTATATAAACTTGGAACAAATGATCCAGTTAAGCAGAAACAACCTTAAGAAAGAGGATGACAGAAAAATCCAGCTAGTTTGGGCTGCTTTCGGAAAGGTACGTCATCTCTACTCGTCACTACTGCCGCAATGTCTATAATCAATGCGTTTTGTCAGTAACGGCGTATAGTACGGAAACGTGGCATCTCATGGCAGGACTGGTCCACAACTTTAAAGTCGCTTAGCGAGCTATGCTCGGAGTTTCTTTGGTGAATAGGAACAGAAACTCTGATTCTATCCGCCGAAGAACAAAGGTTATCGACATAGCCAAGAGAATTATCAAGTTGAAGTGGTAATGGTACGGTCACATCTGTAATAGAGCGTATAACTGACGAGTTCTCGAATAGAGGCCACGAATTAGAAAGCGCAGCGTGGGACACCCTGCGGCCAGGTGGACAATCGACCTGAAAGGGTTCGCTGGAAGCGGCTGGATGCGAAGGGCTGAAGACCGTTCGTGGTGGCGAGTGGAGTGGAGAGACAGGGACTGATATTGATGACAATATATATGAATATGGCTGATATGAATATGAATGAATTACAATGCATGATATGGTAGGCATTGTAAGGAAAAAGTCGAATTATATTCTATGAAGATGCCACTCAAAGATTCTGAAATATGCTAGTATTTATACGTATTTCAGCAGCTTTGATATTTTCATTTGAGAATAACCCATTTTTTTACAAATACCATATAAGACCAAAAGATTTTTTTTAATTTCACTTTAGTAAAACAATTCGTTGTAAACAATCAGTATGGCAAAACAATCATAAGGACCAATTTCCTTTGGCACTAATCGGAAAGGCGCGTGGCTACCATCAATAGGGTGGGGACGTTCGAGACTTTCTACCGGCGCGAACGCTTCTTCCAGAACGTTCCATAGTTAGTCGTAGCAATATTATAGAAGTTATGTTAAGTTTTTATTATTATATTTTGGTTTTAAATCTTTCTGAATCAAAATTAAAGAGAAATAAAAAAACCTCAAAAATACACACGCAAAAATACATTTCTCTTAGTACGAGCGGTGTTAAAACTATTTTGTTTTTGCCTCAATTCATTAATATGATAATCGGATACAGTTTTATGTCTTTGAAGTGTTCGCTCGCGGATGCTAAAACACGGTTTTACGCGTCTCACACCAGAAACATTGTAAGCAATTCTTCAGCCATAAAAAATTGAATGTAACATTCACTTCAAAGTTGAACTTGCGTTTGAAGTGACAAAGTAACACCAAGCAATTTATACAGTAGAGTTGAAAGCACATCGTTCAAAACGAATCCATATTTTTTTAACTTACACTTTGGAGATTTTGGTAATAAAGGTCTTTCTTGATTTCAGTAATTTCCTATGAATATTTCAAATTTTGTAAACGGAGGTTGAGCGCGAAGAACGTACTCGATAAGTGATTAATACTTAAATATCTACATACAAAACCCTATGACCAAATTACACGACATTTTCCCAGTAAAATCTATAATTTCCTAATGATACAAGTTTCAACAGTTACAACGCAGTTAAAACGAAAATAAACTGATAAACTGATGATTTTGTATGGAGATCAGGTCTCCATACAAAACTGATTGATTTTCTTTCTTCAAATTCAGAGAAAGAGGGGGTATGTGTGTATGTGAAGGGTAATCAATCACCTGAACATTATTCCAGAGCGGACATAAGCGGCACCAGGGTAGCTTAAACCTAAGTTGAAAAAGTATGGTTATTGCCGCCAAATCAGCTGCCCTATTTATGACAGCACTTTGTAGTAATTTCAGTACATTCAGTAATTTAAGTTGTTTGTTTTAATGTGTAATTTTTATTGTTATTGTCTTAAATAAATAAATAAATAGAGTCAAGGTAAACACACATAGGCACTGTAGGCTTGTATTATGGATAACCTTATGAAGGACGTTATTCTTGGCACAATACGTTTCGTAGTCATTTGGGCAGCCCGTCTGGCGGCAGTCACCACCCTTAAAGAAGACCACCGAGAAATAACAGCACGTGTGCCGTTGTGTTTCGGTGAGTGAATAAGGGATACCAGAGCCAATTTCACCTATTCCATCCTTAATCCTACTGTAGACGGCAGCTCACTTGCAGCACCTGTGGCGTTGCTTGTGTTATAGGCGACGGTAGCCACCTACCTTCAAGTGTACCGTCAGCCTGTCTGCCGACCTTAACATAAAAAAAACACATGGGTGAGTCTACTTTGATAAGTTCTACTTTTGGAGTTTACCTCCTTAGGAATCTATTTTCATGTAAGACCCGCGGTATTTTTTTACCATTAAGTTATTTTCTTTTCTTATCTTCTCCTACGTTTAGTTCTTTGTTAACGAATTGAATAATTACAATGGACTAAGATTAAGTTGTTTAAGCCTATTTGTATATCTCTACATATTATAAATTTCTCCTGTCTAACTTTTTCTAAATAAATAAATAAATAAAAAGTTCATTTCCAATGTTGTCGTTGCCAAGAATCGAACCCAGGAGGACCCTTAAATCAGAGAATTAAGGCAAACACCGTAACCACTCAACTATTGTGAGATTATGAAGGTGAAAAATAAAGAAAATAACATTGTATTGAATGCAAAAACACAAGCGATAAGTATAACAGAACGGAATCTAAGTCAGAGGGCAAAACCGAAGTTATTTATAATCTCTGTCCACATAGTTGCATTTAATGAGCCGTTCTTAATTAGATGTTAATAGATATCGGAACAAACAAAACATGCGAATATCTGGCCTTGTCATTAAACAGATTGCGGCAATCAATCACATATGTGTTGGATACTATTCTATTTGAGACTATGTTCGCCCCAATTAAGAGGCGAAATTAGGTCAACAGTTTGATATGATAACAAATGTTAAACCGAAACTTCATAACATTTTGTGTACAGTAAATTTATGTACTCAATGATGGAAAAATAATGGTCCAAAAAAAATTATTTTCATAATTTTTTGCAAAACTTTCAGTCGATATCACTAGCGACCCCAAAGTATAACCCGGGTCAGCAGGTTAAGCGGCCTACGTTAACTCCGACTGTCCAGGGCAGGGTTTGTCCCTACAGGGAGTCCCTCCCTGAGTCATTTAGAAGAAGCAGCACCGACTGGCTGGCCGATGTCGCCGCGCTGGCGTTGTCTGGTTGTTCCGAGCGTCGGGGACTTAACTATAGAGAGGTGTGGCTGGCCTGCAGATAGTCCAGCGGGTCACCACAAGAGTTTTACGCGGCTTGCCACAGGTGATGGGTCCGCAAGGACATGGCGGTGCATGGGGCCCAGGGATAAAGCCTCGCTGTGACCCCGGGTCCCATAATTACCGCTAATGGTGGAACATAGAGGGGTTTTAGCGGACCGCGCTCCGCCAGGTGAGTCCCGTACACTGTCTCTCTGACAGGTCAACGAAGGACAGTCCGTAACTGAGATTCCTCTCCTTAAAAAACGTTAATGCAGCCAGCATTATTGGAGCCCTGCCTGAGAGACGCAAGTTAGAAATATATTTTTTATTATTGTAATATGTAAATAACTTCTCTAAATGAGCTAGAATGGTTATGTATATTTACATTGTTACATGATTATTTTTATTTTAACTAGCTTTTGCCCGCAACTTCGCCCGAGTATCCTTATTAATTTTAGCCTATATGTTATTCTGATATATAAACCCAAAATCCGTTCAGTAGGTTTTGCGTGAAAGAGTTAACAAACATACATACCTCCATCCTCAAATACTTTCGCGTTTTTTTTTATATTATTAAAGGTGGCAGACAAGCTGACGGTCCACTTGATGGTAGGTGGATATAATATTAGTAGGAATAAAAAATGTTTTTCAATACTCTCTGAAAATGTAAAAATGTTATTTTTGTATTATACACTTTTACTCATGTAATCATAAGTATTATAATTTTTACTACTACTCTTCCTTGTTTTTAATTTTACTGTTTTTTAAGTAGATAATACAATTAAGAAATTCAATTTTCACGTAAATGTTGTTACATTAGTGAAATTCTATTATTTTTATTGATTGTTTATTACCTAATTGAATGTAAAAAGCAAAAAAGGGAGAAGTAAAGAGATGGGAAGATAAAAAGCTAGCGACAGAGATACCTATATGGAGAAATGTTGACTCTGGAGCAATCTTGGAAAATATCTAGTTTATAGTCTGATCGCGAAGACAAGGTGCTGAATATTAAAGAAAATGTCGTCAATGTTAAAAGTTTAATTAAATAGTCGAGACATATATTTACATTGACAATTATAAATTAATTAACAAGATAGATCAAGACTACAATAATAGAAGCAATGCGTTTCAAAGATAAATGTTACTTAAAATAATAATTGCCAAAGATGTCTAGAGGCGCCAGACATGTTTGGCTGTCAAGCCTTCAAGCTTATCGTCACCTATTAATTGTTAGAATAGACAGTAAAGATAAAAGTTAACTTGCTGCATGTAAACAACATTTAACTAATACAATATCTGTCCCACTGCTTGTACTTCGTTGAACTCAACTGGTAATCTTTGAACAGCTTGGCGAAAAGTTATTTAGGCCAAGACCTAGAAAGCTTTCTTTGCTGTTATGTTAGGAATGGCATAAAAATTAAGAATGCCTTGAAGACTTATGTATTTTTAAAGTTAGATAGCTTGGACAACATAAAAAAGAAATTACCATAGCATTTGATACAACGTGTGAGCTGTTTAATAAGATAAAAAGGATGTGGGAATAATTCGTGGCATCCCTTACGAGAGAAGAGCACAAGTGATGTTATATCTCGGTGGTCTCATGCATGAAGTTCGTTGCTGTCTTCAGAAAAGCTGCTACTACTAAGAGTTCTCACCACTGTAGACTACTAGCGACACGCTTCCGGCTTTGTACATATAGTGTTTTTTTCTCAAAATTATATACAGAAACTCTTTCCAATAAAAAAAACATCAAAATCCGTTGGATTATTTAGAAGTTAGCCAAGGAAAAAACAGAAGCGGACAGCGACTTTATCCATACTTTACTTTTACTAATATTATAAAGCTGAAAAGTTTGTTTGTTTGAACGCGCTAATCTCAGGAACTACTAGTTCGAATTGAACAATTCTTTTTGTTTTGAATAGTCCATTTATCGAGGAAGGCTATAGGCTATATAACATCACGCTACGATAAATTGTATTATATATAAACAGTGTCCAGTACATGCGCATGCGCACGCCGTCGCCTTATGGGCCGCAGCGAAGCGTGGCCGAGTTCACCTAGTTTTATAATACTTTTAGATATAGAAGATATAGATAAGCATCCAATACATTCAATAAAATTGACAACGGTAACATGTTATTCTTTGAAAGAAAGAAAAGAAAGAAAGAAATTATTAAAATACGTATATTTAAAAAAAATATATACTTGATAGTAGTTGACTACCGTCGTCTAGCAACGCCAAGAGGGGAAGCAAGTGTCTAATTGTAAGCCAACTTTGCCAACCTATATCCCAATAAAGGATAAAAAATAAGCACAAGGTAAGCAAATAGGTTATGGCATCCCTTAGTCACTGAAACACAAAGACATGATGTTACTTCTAGGTAGTCTTGTAAGTTGTGGTTACCAACGTCACTCAGGCTGACCAGCTTATGGCTGCGGAACGCAATGTGCTCTAACACTATTAAATGGTCTTACCTACCGTCTAACACTATTAAATGTTTCTCAAGCAATTGAAGACTGATATTTCTAGGCTTGTATTATGTATAAGTAAACAAACTATTTATAGCTGTTTTAGGAAATGTAAAATAAATGGCGGTTTGTAGTTGGAGCCCATTTATCTTTCCTTATCTTCTCCTTTAGCGTTTACTCAATTTCTTTAGGAATTAGGTTCCTATCCCATACCTTTTCATGCGATTGACGAAGCCACTGCGAAAGTTACCACCTATAGAGGGTCAGGCAGTCCCATAAGTGAAATACGATTGGTTCACCACAATCCTGGAGGTCTAGGTCAAACGCACTGATCATCATTAAAACTTCAATTGCACTAAATTTAAAAGCATCAGCCATACAAACCAGCTACTTGCTTTTACAACTGAGATATATCTTTTCTCAAAGAGGAGCGAAAGATACAATACAATTCAACTATGCAGGGGAAAATACGAGAAAAACATAACAGAGGTAGGATAAGACATCCTAGTTGAATAATTTAAGAGAGTGGTTTAGTATGAGCACTCGCTCACCCTTTTATGCAACACCTTCCAAGGTTAAGATAGCCATAATGATCGCCAACCTTCGTAGAGAAGCGGCACTTTAAAAAGAAGAAATCTGAGAATATTGACAATAAAATCACAAAGTATATTAGAACTTATAGCCAGAAAACATAAACAAAACATGAGTTATATAACTACCTTGATCAAATACAGGATAAAGGACACAAATAATAATAAATCCATTAATCATTCACCGAAACAGCGAACTCGGAACGCAGCGTGCCCTACCATTAATTTTACAAGTCAATATAGATGTTACAAAGATCTACTGAAAGATCTACTATATTAATAATAATGTCTTTATTTCAGACTTTCGTCCATAATTACAAAACATCAAAAATAATTTACAACCCATTAAACTACACAATGTAATACCTAAATAAAATATTATATTATATTATATTATATTATATTATATTATATTATATTATATTATATTATATTATATTATATTATATTATATTATATTATATTATATTATATTATATTATATTATATTATATTATATTATATTATATTATATTATATTATATTATATTATATTATATTATAATGACACATTATAGAGCTCTACTCTTAAATTTTGTATAAACAATAATATTCTGGGTGTGGACATTAAGTAAAATCTAAATGTCACTTGGGAAGCAAAAAAATAATTTGCTAAACAGGGCCAAGCGCTATTTCACACCAGAGCAGCCCCTAATTCGCGATAAGGTCCAGGTTAAGCCCCATTTCGAGTGTGCTGGGACGTCAAAATAATTTGACGTCTTTCAAAGTCGAATTGTCGATAATCTATTGCTCACTAGCGACCCGCCCCCAGCTTCGCCCGGGGTGCAATTTATATATATAAACATTCCCCGTTTATCCCTCTTTCCATTAGTGAAAACCGAATTAAAATCGGCCTACCCGTTCACGCGTGATGCCGTGACCAAGGGAAATGGGAATTCATTTTTATATATAGAAGATATAACAGTGGTTAGAACACCTTAGTTTTGAAGAGATGGTCCGAAGTGGTTATTTATTTTTTATTTTATTTATTTAATTCAGGTTACATACAGCCATTATATAAAACTAAATTATATATTATAATAAAGTACAAATAGGCATAAAGAACCATATTTTCATTAAAGAGATAACTAAACTAAGATAAGAGAAAGAAATTAGAATGTTATGTATTGATAAATATAAAAAAAAAATTAAATAACTATTTTTTTAAAAAGTAATTCGCCAACTTTCTTTTTGAATGATGTTAAATTAATTGAGAATATGTCGATATCATTTAGAACCATATTATAGTGATATTTGGAAGGATGTAGGAAGGAATTCTTAGCATGATTAGTTCGACAGTAGGGAATGTAAAATGTGTCTCTTGATCTTGTCCCGAGTTTTGGAACTTTGAAGTAAATAGGCTTCCATATATCTTTTGGTTATATGGCGAACTCGCGAACTTTGGTACATACTCCTCATTCTGAGATATTTCCAACTGGAATATGGGTCTTTTCAAGCTCGCCCTTAGGCAAGGGTTTGTGTCCTTGGGCGATGATAATCACCTACCGTCAGCTCGCTTGTCACCCTTTTTAATATTTATAAGTGCAACATTACTTTTAAGTTTACAATGCTTATATTTAAAAGCAACACTTCTACATACATGTATATAGACGCAAACTTGGATGTAGATTGTGATAGCATTGTGACAATATCCTTTAGCCTTAAGAAGCTGCGGCAGAACATTCTTGTCTTCTATTGTTAAGTTTGAAAACTTGAAACCATGAGTAAATAGTATAGTTTAAGAAATTTCTTTGAAAATCCGTTACACAATTGGATGGTTTTAGCTGCATAAAAAAATAAACGAAGTGAACCTTAACTTCCAAATCGGGTCGGTAATGATTCTTGCTAAGGTAGACGTTTCCTACCCTCTATGATACACTAGGATGGTGGAATGACAAGGTATATTATGACACCGAGCTCTGATGGTGGACACACATACGTTTTTTATTAATCTCTATCCTGTTTTGTATATGAAAGAAAGAAAGAAAGAAAGAAAGAAAGAAAGAAAGAAAGAAAGAAAGAAAGACTTTTATTCACTGCACGAAAGACACTGGTCTTTCGTGCAGTGAATAAAAGTCTTTCTTTCTTTCTTTCTTTCTTTCTTTCTTTCAATAAACACCAAGTCTTTCATGCAGATATTAATGGATGTTTAAATGAGCCCAATCATAGTAATTCGTCCTAGATGAGAACTGATTATGCAAGTAGCCGCCGCATATATGCGTAATCTGAATGACATTCCAGGACGGCCGACACACTTTCAACTGTTATTAATTATAATTAGCACGCGGAGGACTCCATCGATCAATAAATTGTCACCTTGTTTGTAAATAGCCCCACTATATTGAGCTCTACAAATTATTGCAAAGAATCCTGGTATTAATAGCCCGGGGAGTCAGTGACATGCAACAGTCGCCGTCTGGCAGACGTGCAGTGAACTTCTGCTTTCGCGGGATATTCCATCCCTTACGTTTTTGTTTACGACGCATACAAAGCACAGATAAACACCACTTCGACCCATTTAGCACTACACATTATCATTATGTTTAGTAATCCTTCAGATAAAAACGAATGAAGAGTTTTAATAATTTATTAAGCACACGATACGTTCACGCCATTTCTCGCTAAATAATGACAACTAGCCATTCTTCAGAGTAAATGAGAATACGTAATGAGGAAAATATTGCGAAATGCATAAAGTACAAGTCTTTGACCCAACACTTAACTAAGAAAACTTAATTGCTACTAATTAAGCAAACTACACAACACCTTTGAGACTTTCATACAATTTCAACTAATTTATAAATGTAGTTAAAGATTGAAAGATGTTTATTACTGTTTCAAGCTTTTAGTGCGCATTCGCACTAAAAGTATTAATTAAGGTTTAATAATGCCAAATTACGGTAAAGTAATAAAGCGAGATAATAGTTCTGACATTTATTAATAGATGTCGCGAGGAGACAGCTAGTTGGGTTATAAATTTGGCTAATACGCGTTTCAGATGACTGTAAAACCAGAGTGTTCGTACACTCTGGACATTTACTGTAAAACGTAGCCATAAATTATATTTTACGGCATTTTCTTATAGTTGTTATAATATGATCAGTAAACAACAGTGAGGCGAACGCTTGTTCCCGTCGCTTTAGTGTAGACTCGGGTTTAGATCCGGGTCTCAATTCCATCATCTGAGCCGTTCAATGTTGGACATAGGCATCCCTCATAATTTTCCAGTAGAACCGTTCAGGGACAGCCTGGATCCAGCGTCGACCCAGCGCCCTTATTAGATCGTCAGTCCATCTTACACTGCGCTTGCTGGTCCGTGATCTCCAGTCGATAATCTTCCAGCACCAGCGGCCGTCATTTCTTCGTACTATTTCTCCTGCCCACTGCCAGTCCATCTTACCGACATAACTGCCGGGTTATGTTGGTAACTTTCGTTCTTGATTCGATCTCGCAGAGTAATCCATAGGTCGCTGAGCGACGTTGAGAATTCATACGAGGCAGGCACGTATCCAGACTTTTGGTTCGGGGGGAGGACAAACATTGAAACAACCATGTGAACTGTCTAAAAATCGCTGTAATCACTGTACTTTACTTTAATTTTTCTGAAAAATCTTTCACAGGTTTTTAGAGAAATCAAGAAACTACTTTTTTCCATCGCAGCTATGAATGTAGACGCAGTTTGGGCAACAGTTCTGTTTGTGCAGGATAGTTCTCTCAATGTAATGACAATAGGTTTGAGTAACTCACTTTTTTATTCCTTTCTGAATGAATGACATCTATCGTTTTTTTTTTTCAGTCAGATTTCGGGGGGGGGGGATAAATTCCAACTATCCCCCCCTCTGTATACGTGCTTGATACGAGGCCTATCAACGCTATATTAAATCAACACTAGTAACACACATTAGTCCAAAACATTTGTTTTACATATTTTGTTTATATTATTTTATAAATAAATGATAACTTTTTTTTGCAGCTAGTAAAATTGAATTAGAACTGAAATCCGCAAAATTAGCCCTCATCGAAAACATGCGCAATTCTTCCAATTCACAGTGAGCTTACGTCATAGACTATTGAAATTCAAAAGCTTTTTCAAGCAAGGGAGGTCTATCAAGTCTAACTTGTCAGTTTTACCACTGTGATAACCACTCAAGAAACGCACTAGCCTCTCTCGAGATTCTTCCCTCAACCGTGCTTAATTTGCGACTTCACAGGAGGTTGCTACTGCAACTCATAAGGGAAGATCATTTGCCTAGGATATATTTTATTTGGCGTAATATAAAAACATCCCCATGTGACTTTTTTTTTGTTAAGGTCGACTTGGACCGTCAGCCTATCTGGTGCTAACCTATGGTAGGTGGCTACCGTCGCCTATAACACAAACAATGACACAGACGCTGCAAATGCTCTGCCGACCATAGTAAAATTAAGGATAAGGGATTGGAAAGGGATAGGGAAATTGGCTCTGGTATCCCATATACTCACTCACCGAAACACAACAGAACTCATGCTTTTATTAATTAAACGCAGTGTGCCCTGCCACTACTATTTCATGGTGTTCTTCGTTTTTTAGCCACTCTATCTTTTTTTTTTTGAGATAGGTACCTAAAATATTTTTTCCCTTTTTTTAGATATCAGCTAAAAATTGTGTATGTTTAGTTTGACGACAACGCCAATCCGACAGTTTGTTGTTGTTGGTGCGTGGAATGGAGGGGGGGGGGGGTCAAAGAGGGAGGTAGGCTTGTCGTGTCCGTTGCGCGTGCGCCGCCCATCATCTTTTATATAAGCGTGGTGTGCGCGCGCGGCGAACGGCAGCGTTACGATACGAGCGCAGAAGTGAGACGTGCCCGTGTACCCGCTCGCTGACCAAACTGCTACCGCCGCGCATTAACCGCGAATAAATACAACCTGTGCATTTAGATACAGCAGCCTAACTCATAGTCATCTTGAACAAATAAGGTTAGTCTATATCATTAGTGTGATAAATTTTATTAATTTTGTGTTTATTATTTTTTTTATTTATACTTATATAGATTTTATTTAATATTTATTATTTTTCTAGCTAAATGTTTGCGCTCCTCACACACAGAGCTAAGAAATTGGGGTCTAAACAATTCACATTTCAAAAATTAAAAAAAATAATAATACGAACATTGAACTATTTTTTTTTAAGTCGAGAAATAATAATCTATATTCATATGCATTATTTACATTAAAAATTTGACGAAGTCTACTGTCGAAAGAGAAGGTATTTTATAGAATTTCTAAACATCTATACACTAAGCACACTAATAAAGTTTTACTCCAATACCATCAATTTAATTATTAATTTTGCTAAAGATAAATGGTAACACGTTTAAAAACTTTCCATGCATAATATTTTTTCATTAGCACCAATAATAATATTAAATTAATTTAATTTATTATCGCCTTACCGAAAATATTCATTTTACTTGTTTTGAACTTGTCACTAAGAAAAGTAGGTACCTACTCCTTTCTATTTCTTTGATTTTAACGGCACTTTAGCGTTTATATTTTGATACGATTTAGATACTAAAGTCCATGTCTCTATTCCCACCTTTTATTTTATCAATAGTTTTGCCCGCAACTTTGTCCGCGAACAATAAATTATAGCCTATTTTTTATTCTGATGTATAAGGTATATTACTGAAAAGTTTCATCAAAATCCGATCACGAATTTATGCGTGATAGAGTAACAAACATCCTCGCAAACTTCATGTTTACAAATTAGTAGCAAGATACTAATAGAGTAGAGCACATTATATACAATTCTACATCCCCTCTGTTCTATTTTTTAGTTTTTTAGCTACCGTAGCCACATACCACAATGTTGCTTGTGTTAATAGGCGACGGTAGCCACCTACCATCAAGTGGACCGTGAGCCTGTCTGTCGACATAACATAAAAAAAAACCACAATGTGTACTGACAATTACGATAAAAAAGATACCTAACATACATTAATTTTGGAAGAACATTTTTGTTGTGAAAACCGTCTTTCTGCAATTAGATACGTGTAATTATTGTGTGCAACTGCAGCTGAAATTGACAAAAGACGAAACTACATACATCAGAAAAGATTTTATTCTTCTAATGATTATACTCCTTATGAGACCATCCTTTCATACTTTCTTCTGTCCTTTTAACACAAAAGAAATCAAAACTTCACTGTTTACCTAATGCTACAGTAACTAACAAACGATGCTCAAAACATTAAAAAGAAACAAAAACCGCAAAAGAAATCCGCGTTAGATTTTAGACGCAACATACAAGTAATTGGTCATCTACTGTCCGCTTACAACGACCATTTGAGTATTGAGTAACCACCCCCTTACAGAAGACCACCGTGAAATAACAGCACGTGTGCTGTTGTGTTTCGGTGAGTGAGTGAGGGATGCCGGGGCCCATTTCCCTATCCACTCCTAATCCCCTATCCTTAATCCTACTGCAGTTGGCAGCGCACTTGCAGCAGCTTTGGCGTTGCTTGTGTTATAGGCGACGGTAGCCACCTACCATCAAGTGGACCGTCAGCCTGTCTGCCGACCTGACATTAAAAAAAAAGTATTGATACTCCTTCGCTTCTTGTTTGTTACACGTAGTATGGGTTTATAGGAATTGGTCGAAATCAATTTTATTTTACTTATCTAAGTATATCTATTATATAATCTATATCGCTGAAAGAACCATCGTCACTAAGTTATGTAAGTTATGAGCACGGCTCATTCGTCGGGTCACGCAGCTTAATATCCTAGATCCATACTTTCAAAAGCAAAAAAAAAAACAAGCTAAATAGTATTCTCAAAAAAATAATTTATTTTTCTTTTTTTGGGATTCCGTACGTCCGAATAAAAAAAGGGACCCTTATAGGATCAATTGTGAACGTAAAATTTTGAAAAAATAATAATACAGAAATTAGTTTTCTACTTATAAATTATAGGAAAACCTATAAGAAGTCCATGATATTAAAATAACATGTTAAATCACTCAATATTGTGCGGATAGATAGGTAACATCGTACGGAACCCTCTTCATGCGAGTTCAACTCGCACTTGTTTTTTTTGTAGCGAATTTATAATCTAAATTAGAAAGAACGAAGACCCTTTTATTTTTAATTAAAAAAAGTGTTTTTAAATATCGCTTCCCGTAATTACATATTTTCTAGAGAAACCTATAAAATTAAATATTTCCTCTATAAATTACAGAAATCTTCATAACACAAACGCCCTGACAGAAAAATGTCTCGTAATGTCAGCCATAAGTAGGATTGAGTAAAAAAACCTTAGGTTTCCGGTATGAAGATTGCGGCTAAAAATAGCCTATAATTATAGTCTAGACGCAGCTTCTATGAAATATAATCTTCAGACACAGGCTCTATGTACTTGCCAGTGTTTAGTACTAATTGGTTTGAGTGCATGCAATATGCACATGTCGATATCTCTAGCACTATATTGAAACTGTCCTTAACAAGTTTAATTTTATTAATTCAAAAATATGTCGAGGCTTATACTTTTACTAAAATAATGATAAAATATACTGCAGTAGTAAACTTAGTCAAGTTAAAACTTTTTAAGTGATAGGTAATGTCAGACAGACAGACAGTCCATTAGAGTAACCACTGCAACGTCCAAAGGTTATGGAAGAATAGCGGAATAAACTCTAGCATTAATAACACAAAAGCACATGTGCTTTTTTATTTCACTATGAAGGAGGAGGGCAGTGGTTGTTGTGGCCAGTCAGTATGTACATTTTATAACCGCAATTTCACCTCATTATTTTGATACATTACATTACAGAATTACAAATTGTAAAAATTGCAAATTGAGTTTTGATGAAAATAGCGAAATAGTAATGGACAGAAACCAAAACCGCACACGTGCTTTTCTGCTTCACAGTCTATACTATATAGGAAAGTGGTAGCTGTCGCTAATCAAGTTGCCCAATTATTTTGATACATTACAGAATAACAAAAGGTTGAATAATCAGAAATGATCTTGCATTTTTCCAATTCAATAGTGACAAACAGTTAAATCAATTAAGAAAAATTTGCCTATATATAGTGTCTACAAAGTATACAGCAAAACATACTTAGTCGACTGCACACGCCTAATGAGATAAAATATCTTGATTCGCCATAAACATCTATGTTGATGATCTTGGCATACCATTCAGGAGAAAGCAATGAAGTTATGCAAGCTACAACTCAAATTGAGACAAACAACTTTTTTATATCATCAAGATATAAAAAAAGCCTTATTCTTTTTAATAAGAATATTAAGAAGTAATAAGAATATTGAGAAGAAGAAGTTTTAATAAGAATATTAAGTCTTATTAAAAATCCTAATTCGCGATCTTCCTAACATTATAGGATTCTTTGCAACTATATAGGCACAATTTAAATAGTTACTGAGTCATTATGGGAATATGAATCCCATGAAATGGTTTTTGTTGCTGATAATAAAAGACTAGAGTATTTTCTATTTGAGGGTTGAAAATTCGGATAAAGATTATTTAGCATATTCTTTTAAGTCTTACATTTTTATATGGAAGTCTGGAGAATGGAGAATCTCTCAATCGTAAGGGAATTACGAACATTTTCTATGGAATGTGGATCCACGATCGCTGATGTTGCTTTTTAAAATTTTAATGCCATATGCGATTTCAGTATTAATATTGACATTCCCGTTATGCGATGATGTACAATATTTACTATAAAATACTTAATGATAAGTTATAATTTAGAGAAATATAGATATTTATGACTTTGCCCAATGAAGCGACATGTTCTTTAGGGAAAAGCCTCTAAACAAATAATATTAATATATATACATACTTACATTAATAGTATAAAATATTATATTAACATATATACATTAATACATATTGTACATACGGAAAATGAGATTAACCGCTAATGAAATTTTTGAATATAGAAAAGATTGCCATAAACCAGATTTGCGGCGGAAGCTGAAATAAGTATCATCTTTACGATTTCATTACAGTTCTTTACAATGGGGATGGTAACTGTCAAAATGGCGCTAGTTTATAAAGTCCCAAAATAAAGGTGTTTTTGTATGAAGAGAAAGAGATTTTTGTTTATTTTAATTAAATGACGCGTTGTAGTGTGCCAAATTGTTCGGCAAAGGGCAAAAAATTATTTAATAACCTAAAAAAATATCGCTTGCCTTTCAACTAAGTCTGCTTTTCGTTTTTTTTAAATTCTTCTTTCAGATCGCATATTCTCCAAGTGGAATACACGTTTCAAGCGTAATTTGGTATGTTTATTATTTCAAAAACTGCAATCTGTTTTAAACATAGAAACATACGAAATGTCAAGCTCTAAAGAGAGTGGGACTGATCCACTGTGGCGCCACTTGTAATTAGCTTTTACCGACCAGCCCCATTACATTGTTCGATGACACAGAGTCTTCTCGACACATCATTCTCATATGTAGTTATTACAACGTATGTAGGTACAAATTAAATCGTGTTGGCATCACGTCGGTGTCACTCACCAATTTGTATGTTGAGATGTGGCGACCGACGTGAGAAAATTAAAAATAATAATTTACAAACGAAAAAGTTTATAGTACAAAAAATATTTACATCCTTTTGAAAATAGAAAAGATTTAATAGCTAATAACAAAAAGCTTTTCAATATGCTTTCTAACCAAGCATTAGCTTGCTTGTATTAGCATGTCTATTAACCTAAAATCTTTTTTATGTTAAGGTTGGCAGACATGCTGACGGTCCATTTCATTGTAGATGGCCACCGTCGCCTATAACATAAGCAACGCCAAAACTGCTGCAAGTGCGCTGCCGACTACTATAGGATTAAGGATAAGGGATTGGATAAGGGAAATGGGCTCTGGCATCCCTTACTTCACTCAACGAAACACAACGGCACACGTGTTGTTATTTCACGGTGGTCTTCTGTAAGGGGGTGGTTACTGCCGCCAGACGGGCTGCCCAAAATGACTGCGAAACGCAGTGTGCCCTGCCAGACCAGAGCCAAATTTAAAATGTTCATTTTTCAAAGTTGACCCTGCCGGGAATCGAACCCGGGAACCCTAGAACTGAACGTTAAGGCCTACCATTAAGGGAACCCTAAGCACTCATCCAATGGGCTCGTCAAGTAGGGTTTGCCTACTACGCCACAGATAACTTGCATTTATAAAAATTCTTTTAAATTTTAGAAAACATTGTACAAAATTGTAAATTTTTACAAATTCAAATTGACAGTCTGACATATTATGTCAGACGAAGAAAGGGATAGGGAAATTGTGTAACTGTGTACACTTTCCAGTGATACTGTGAGGTCAGCCTAATTTTAAAGTGTATGGTGTGTGTGGCCTCACTTTCAACTTTTTATTGCCGTAAGCGAACGTACGCACTCGTAAAATGCAATAGAATTTAACCTTCATGTGAATTCTTGGAAACATCGGCAGACTCAATACGTTTTATGCCTCCCGTGGCCGTATGCCGGGTTATGGCTTTGCTATTCTGCCAACATAATTGATGGAAGTGACGGACACATATTATATCTCTAATCGATTTCGCATACTTCTAATTCATATCCATTTTATTACACAGACTACTCTTTATATTCCAAAATTACTCTGTGCAAGTTAGTGTCTGAATAATTATTGTATAGTTACTGTATATTGAAAACTTTGAGACTCATAGCAAATTATACACCGTGAGAGCAAATACTTTACAAATGTTATTGAAATTGTCATTCTATCAAGCTGCGAATAATTCTTTAATAGTCCTTTTACCTTCAATCTATATATAATTTAATACAAAATCTCCTTTAAAAAGATTCTTCGAGATCATTATCTTTCGCTGTGTCAGAGTTGTCATTTTCTTTATTTATTTATTTATTTTCTATTCTGTTCTGTATATTTGTATGTATATGTATTATGTTCATGTGAGTATTTTTAGAATTTATATTTTCATTACTCTTTATTAATGAACTCTGTGTAATTAATTATACAATCTTTCTGATCTACCCAATGGTAGACTGGTAGATAATGCCTTAAGGCATTAAGTTCGCCTTTTGTACAATTGTGCAATAAAGTTTAAATAAATAAATAAATAAATAATTGACAAAAACAGTAGGTTTCATTTCGACCAATCAGCGCTCAAGACTTATGACAGGAAAGCGATTATTCGCGACTTAACTAAAACTGGTCGGATTTTTGCAACGATCCTGAAAGTACCTCGGATGATTACAAAATTCGTTGTTAGTTTCCTATTATCCGCTCCTTTGCAATAATACTAGGATTATTGCGAAAATCCGTTTTCTCCGATTATACTGCGACATATATACTAGCTGACCAAGCAGACGTTGTCCTGCCCGAACCGGAAAATAATTTTCTAACCCATTTGTGACGCCATCGGGGGTGGGGGTAGGAGGGAGAAAAATACTTTACTACCTATTCTCATACCTACCAAATATAAAAAAATCATAAAAATCGGTCCAGCCGTTTCGGAGGAGTTTTGTTACAAACACTGTGACACGAGAATTTTATATATATATATATATATATATATATATATATATATATATATACATATTTTATAGGTAACCTATAAAATATGTATATTATGCTATTGTATATAAAACATACTTCATATATGTTTTGTGTCTTTTCGATACCAAATCACTACCTTAAATACGAGTATTTTGCGTGTCTTATGCGTGTGCAGCTTCTGATGTATTTTGTATCTATTCTGATAAAATCCTAATATCATATTATAATATTATGAATGGGAAAGTCTGAATGTTTGTTACTCAATTACGCAAAAATGGCTGAACGGGTTTGGATGAAAGGCACACAGATATTTTTTTACCTGGATTAACTTATAGGATACTGTGTATCCTGTAAAAATGTTAGGTTCCTGCGGGATTTTCAAAAACGAACTACAGCTCGTATACAGCTAGTAGCATCGATGGTTAGTACTCATATAGGTATGCGTCATTTTTGATTGCTTTGCAAAATGTCAGACACATACCGATCATAAAGTATGTATCAATTGTTTCTTACGTTTCTTCTTCTCCCAGGCCTTCTTCAGTTGACTGTTTTTTAAACAGTTCAGGTTGACCGTTTTTTAAATTGTTTCTGTCAAAAGGAACAGTTATCTACTGAGCTAATTCTAGCACACTCCCGGATGTTTCGCAACCAAGAGTTCCTCCTTCGCCCAGCGCGTTCTTCCCTTCCACTATTCTCTTCCCTTCTTCTTCTAATATATAAAATTCACGTGTCACAGTGTTTGTAACAAAACTCCTCCGAAACGGCTGGGTCGATTTTTATGTTTTTTTTTGCATATTTGGTAGGTATGAGAATAGTTCGTAAAGTATTTTTCACCCTCCTACCCCTACCCCCCATTTTAATCGCGATTATAGTATTTTTGTATGAAGAATATTCAAATAATTTAACCGTCGTTCATTGACGTAAAATGAGGCGTCACTTTAACATATGGTTTGAAAATAAAATTGAACCCGATAGGTGGCGCCACAATCGGGTTACGGAATTATTTTCGGGTTCGGACAAGACAACGTCTGCTGGGTCAGCTAGTATAATTATAATACAATTATTATGTGAAATGCTGTGTGCGCTGCCATTACTAGCCAAACCCAGAGCACTTACACAAATTTACAAGTACATACTACCTTTTCAAGTTAAACCAAAAAGCGCATATTATCATATCTAATACAAATAATTTTTAAAATGTTCTCAACAGAAATGTATCTTTCAGTATCTTTAATACTGCATCTTTTTATACATAAAGTATTTGATCAGCGTTATACGCTTAATATAATTTTACAAATGAATATAACATAACTTAACCCATTGTATGCCGGAAAGTGGATCCACGTTATTAATAAATCATGGTAGAACCCCCAGTGGTTAAATCGGTAAAAACGGTTGAAATTTGAACAACCTGTATATATCATGGCAAATGGCACTTGAAATGATAAATTTAAGCGCTGGCAGACAAGAGTAATTCGGCTTCCGGCATACAAGTGGTTAAATGTCCAAAATATATTTATTGGTATGTATAATGTAAATGTTTCACATAGGCGACTACTCATAGGCAAGTTAAACTGCTCTAAACAAGAATAGTATTGTTTCCTCATATTTATGTGTGCCGGATTTCTGTTTCGTTCTGCATTCTGATGTTCCACCATACAATCTTAAATGTGTCTGGATTCTAGATTTAATTGTATGTCAATTTAGGTCTACATTCTAGAATGAAAACCTATTTAACTTTTTACAACAATTAAGAAAAACACAGTTACAGTGGGATAAATTCACTGAATGAATCGCAAAAAAATCATTAATTCGTCCCATTAGGCCAAGTTTCTGAACGGCCCGTATAGTTACAGTGGCTTATTCAGTTGACGTGTGTGGCCTGTAGCCGTGTAACGTTACACTCTCACGACCATTTAAATGTTTACAAACATCTCTGGTCTCAATCTCCACCTTGTATTCAACTTTGTCGGGTCAAATTGTAATTTGGGGTCGAAAGCGGTCACTCAACGATCACACGCCGGGTCACGATACTGTGACCTTCGTCGACCAAAATTATTACCTGTTACAGCGAATACTTAATATTATTTGCGAATGACTAGGAGTCTACAACCGTTTTAGATTTCAGTAAAGAAATACATGGTATCGTTCGCAGGTACGGTATTCTTCAGCTAGTGATGCAGGGCAAAATTCAAGGAAAGCGTAGCAGAAGCAGGAGTTAAATAATTTGAGAGAGTGGTTTGGTTTGAGCACTCGCTCCCTCTTTCGTGTAGCAGCTTCCAAGGTAAAGATAGCCGTGATGGTCGCCAATCTTCGCAGAGAAGTGGCACTATAAGAAGAAGAAGAAGTTCGGCAGACAAGCTGGCACTTGGATGGTGGGCACATCGTCGCCTATCATGTTGTTTGTGTTAATAGGCCACATCGATGCAAACAACGCATGGCAAAACAATCTTAGAAAGTTGAATATATTGTCTATAAAATAGCCAAATGTGATGTCTTTATTGTGACCAGAAAAATCCCACTAATTACATTAAATAGAATTTTCAAAATAATATTACTAATGGAGATGTCCCACAAGTTGCATCAATGAAAATTACTGGAAACAAACCGTTTTTTTTTTTTTTGGGCGAAAGAGTGACAAAATATATTCTCCTGGCTTCCCAAGGAGTTGAAATTTTCAAAAATTCTTTATTAGCGGATGCTTACGTTGCGTTGACAGTCAGCCGAGACAATCAATTTTATAAGCATAGATTGCGAAAGAGTTCATTTGGGTATGCTGATAAGGGTTGATTAACATGTCAAAATATGAACGAAACACGTCACTTCATATTGCGTTATTTGACGTACAATGTTCCTACCTCAATATACGTTACGTGGCTCAATATTGAATGTACCTATGTATACCTATGCTAGCGATCCTATCGTCAGTCTGGCTGGAGCCAGTGACCGAAGCTATCCGCCAATTGGGCGAGCCGACAGTACACTTGACCCGGTAAACTGTTAAATTATCTTTTGTTATGGGTGCAGATGGTAGGTATATAGTGTCTGCCGAATGCCCCTAGCGACTACCGGCTCGCCCCACGTGTTGCTATGCCAAACTCAACGCCTACATCAATTCTATTTAATCTAATCTATGTACTTAGTACATACAATCTTCGTATAGTTTTGCGGGGGCACTGTCCGCTTGCGAATTTTTCTCCCAATCCACCTTTCGTGCCTGAATATTTAACAATACTTGTAAAATTAAAGGATGTATTAACAAGGTAATGTTTGGATGTAGGTAATAAAAAAAAGAAAAGCGAAAAAAAAAACAACGCAAACTCCAATATTAAAATTAATACGAATGCAACTAATGACAATAGTTATTCGAATAACGTGAAAAATATTTGCTTATTTTTCAAAAAGGCAAAAAAAAGTGTTTAACTTTCGAGGTCTATGTAATGTCATATTATCAAGGACCGACAAGGGGAGACTGGAAGTAACTATCCATCACCAAAGAGTTTTGTTTTGTTTGAGTAATATGACGTCATGCAGAACACGTTACGACGTATTGGTGTTTAGGCGGCAAAATTTAAATGTGAATATGTTTTTTGTGTTTTATCTTATCATTTTTATCTAGTTATATTTATGCAAAACAAAAGTGATCTATAATTAAGTTTAAACACTTTTTGAAAAATAGGCAAATACCTACCCTATTTCAAGGATTTCATAAATTCTAAGGGAAACATACTTTTATACTTTCGTATACAATTACGGCGTTATTAAATATTCCGGTTACGAAGTACTATTTATAGTCGAGACGAGATAGTAAAACGGTTCTCTGGGCACGTGAAGTAGACACGTTATGCAACTTGATACCACCTCGCACAGGCCAGCCAGTATTATCTTTGCCGCAGCTTTTTTCGCTTGCGAAATGTGTGTCTATTTTAAAATCAATATCATAGAGGATCCCTTATTTGAATACGACGTTGTGAATGTATAATAAAGACTTTTTTTATGTTAACATCGGCAGACAGGCTGACAGTCCACTTGATGGTAGGTGGCTACCGTCACTTATAACACAAGCAACACCAAAGCTGCTGAAAGTGCGCTGCCGACTACAGTAGGATTAAGGATAAGTGAATAAGGAGGAGATAGGGAAATGGGCTCTGGCATCCCTTACTCACTCACACGTTAGTGTTATTTCACGGTGGTCTTCTGTAAAGGGGCGGTTACTGCCGCCAGACGGGCTGCCCAAATGACTGAAATGACCCAAATTCCTTCTAATCCTTAATCATAGTATGCACTTGCTTGTGCTTAGGCTATCGTAGTCATCCACCATCAAGTCACCCCCTACCTGTACATAAAAAATTACTTCACTGACTAATATTAAATTTTTCACTACTCAGTTTTAAGTTGAACTGTATTAATTTTTTTTTTTTTTGAATGATGCGTCTATCCGATTATCGATGTCATTTTTTCTCAGGCAACGAGTTAAAATATCTACTAAAATCACCGGTTTCATGAAACGGTAAAAATTAAGCTGTTATGTTATAGATGGCGAGGGATTAAATCTATGCTTTAACAAACGAATAATTCTAATATCCATCTATAAAATATACCTACGTTGCAATGCAAGTCTACAAAGATTTTATTTTTTCTATGTTTGTTTGTAATGGTTAAACTCAAAAACTACTAAAATGTATTTTAAAAAATTCTTTCACCTATAATATATCAGCGAGTAACTTAGATTGTATTTTATTTTGAAATAAATTTAAAGACTCCCTAGGAAAATTACCCCAAGGCATCTAAGGCGCTGCGAAAACTATAGATGACACCATACATACATACCATACCAGCACCTACATATTTTATTAATTGTTTACTTTAAAATTATATACTTATCTTAAGATGAAGCCGCGAGCATCGGTTAGTGTATTATAAATATATATTGTAAACATTCATTTATCGTTTATGGCATTTTTAATTAATTTGTAATTAACCTACTAATATTACAATAGGGGATCGGACAAATTTTCAGAAAGTGTTTTAAATTAATCTTCATTGATATTTATTCCCATAAAAAATACTATTTTATTTATTTATAGCCTTTTAGGTACTCAAAATCATGTTCTAATATTGTTTGTTTGAAAATGCCGCCAAAACGCCGCCAAAACATAGTTCATCTGAGAGCGCGTAACGTCATTTGTGGTCATATCATAACAAAACAGCTGCATTGGCATAAGACAATGATTGCCCACAAATGACGTCACGCACTGTGATTGGTGTTTCAGTATAGATTAAAAATATTGTAAATAATAAAATTTTATTTCTTCATTTAAAAATATTTAAATGAATTATATTAAATTATTATTCGATAAATAATCGTAAAAAATTATATATTTTCTTTCTAAGTACATTTTAGATTTTAATCTGATTACTGTCCGATCCCAAAAATTTTCACACAAAAACTACTCAACAGATCTTGATGATACTTTTTTTTGTTAAGATCGGCAGACTGGCTGACGGTCCACTTGATGGTAGGTGGCTACCGTCGCCTATAACACAAGCAACGCCAAAGCTGCTGCAAGTGAGCTGCCACCTACAATAGGATTAAGGATAAGGGATTGGAAAGGGATAGGGAAATGAGCTCTGGCATCCCTTACTTCACTCACCGAAACATAACAGCACACGTGCTGTTATTTCACGGTGGTCTTCTAAGGGGGTGGTTACTGCCGCCAGACGTGCTGCCCAAATGATTGCGAAACGCAGGTGCTCTACTGCCACTACTTTCCAGACACAAATTTGAAAAGTTCGTTTTTCAAAGTTGACCCTGCCGGGAATCGAACCCGGGTACCCTAGAACAGAGTGTTAAGGCAAGCACCCTAACCACTCATCCAATGGGCTCGTCAAAACTTTACTTTACAATTTACTTTAGAGTAAAATAGTTTTTACAACCAAATAATTTAAGGTCGTCTTCAAAACTCTCTATGCCCCCTTTTAAATTCACCTGACCACTTTAGAACAGTAGCAAGGAAGATGCAGAATCTTGGTAAACTGCCACTGTCTCTTCAAAACTTCCGGTTGTTGTTGACTAAGAATAACTAATGAACTAATTAATGAATTAGTCCAATTATCCACATCATTAGTAAATCATCCCGATATCGAGAATACATTGAACGCCCTGGTAAATATTATTCAAAGTTCTCGACAAATGTATAAATACATTTAAATATCGTCTGCTTCGCCATTTTTAAACGCTGTTTACATCTCTTTGAGATGGTTCCATTTAAAAACCAGAAAAACATTTCCGAGAAATTCGAGGTTGCAATACTTCGCATGTCTGATCAAATTATGAGTTAAATGAACTAAAATTTACTTCATTTCCTAGCATTAAGTATGCGTCAGAACTTTAATATTATTGCATTCATGATTCTGTTGTACGTCTATGGTTTCTCTTTAAAAGGCTATTTATCATTTTCTGTCCATAAATTTTATTTCTATAGAACTAAAAGTTCTAAAGGCAACGAACAATTTTCTCTTTTACGCAAGCAATGATTGAGTAATTATCATTTTAATTATGGTGCATTACATGAACATAACTTGCGATTTTATCAGCAAGCAATCATCCGCCAGGATTAAACTGTTACTCCGAAGTGCCTTAGGAAAGCAACAGTCACTAGATAGAAAAACTAGAATTTAAACGACTGCTGCAGTTATAAATTGAGTAGCTCTCATTACAAAAGACCAGCATATTCTATTATATTTCGTAAGTAAGAGATTGTCTTCTATCCTTGCCTTGTTTTTACCCTTCTTTACGACCCATTGGCCTAGTGGTTACGGTGTTTGCTTTCGCGCTCTGACTGACGATTCCCGAATTCGATTCCCCGGCAGTGCCAAATTCGGAAATAAATTTTATCTAGTTGGATGTGGTCCGTCGTTTAGGCATCCCATAACACAAACCTATAAGTGCTTACTTTGGGAGCCATCATGGCTAGAGTAGAGTCTGTAGAGTAGAGTATGCCTATTAGTGGGGCAGTGTGCATTAGGCTGATAAGATGGAAGGCTGCAGTGATATTCTTAGGTGCGATACTGTGGAACTGTCATTTATGCAGAGTCTACAATATATACTTAGTTTACTGTGTTATTAAGGATGATTATAGCAAAGACATTAAATAGTAGTATATAGTAACGAGACAAGCACTTGGACAATTATGTTTTAATAGATGTACATTTATAAAATAACGACATATTTATATATTTATTATCCATTACCAAACTTGCAACTCTCCAGACTTTGCTTGTACTTCCAGAATATAATTCTAAAAATAATTTTAATAATATTCTAAAACCTATGATTATTTGGAGATCTTTTACATCTGGCTAAAAGATCTCTAAATCATCATAGGTTTTAGTTTTGCCATCTTAGCGCGTCTGAGTGACACTGCCCCGACAAGGCTGTTGTAACTCTGAGATTCGTGTAATTATCCAATCGAGTGCGCGCGCACTGAGACGTCGTCGACTCGTACTTTGCTGTAAAGCGATGCCACTAGAGCCGTACTACTCATAAATTCACGCGACCTGCGTGTGATCAATCCTTTATTGATTATTCAATTTTATTTGTTTGCCAGTAAATGGCAACGTTATTTCCGAAGCTCCTGTGTCAGGTGTGTTTCTGTCATTTCTAAGCGCCATTGTCTTATGTTCATAAGATTTATCTAAGTCAAATTGAGTCATTTCAATTCCAGAGCTAATTAATAGCTAGTTGATATAATTTGGAAGCTTTGGACAACATACCCCTCTACGTAGCCCAACGAGCTTACTCTGTAGAGTGGGCTATGTTCGGAATTACTCTGAGAGATTGAATCCGAATAGAAGGGATCCGTAGACAAATTTCAACCAAAGGCAAGACGCAGCCACATGATTGACAAGTGACGCTAGCTCTAGGCTGCTTCTGATCGGTCCTATTGAAAATGGGGGGGGGGTTAGATGTCCAATAGTGGACGTGCAATAGTCCAATGAATTAATAAATTATCTCAAAAATGAATCACGGACATAATGACTAAGCCAATATTGATTTTTTTTAATGTTTTTTGAAACTCAAACAGACTCAGCGGTGGGACCTATGATTTTTAAATCGTAAGTGAATTTAAGGAATTATAATTGGCTAACATAGTCTGATTATTTCAAATCTATACTAATATTATAAAGCTGAAGAGTTTGTTTGTTTGTTTAAACGCGCTAATCTCAGGAACTACTGGTTCGAATTGAAAAATTCTTTTTGTGTTGAATAGTCCATTTATCGAGGAAGGATATAGGCTATATAACATCACGCTACGATCAATAGTATTACATATAAGCAGTACAGTGCGCGTGAGGCGGCGGCGTCCGCATCACGAGCGAAGCGTGGCCGACTTCAGCTAGTTGTTGATAATTATCGCACTAAAAAGTGACGAAGTACTGTTCCTGTCGACAAAACCACTGCAAATCACCTACTAACTCGTCAATATATGCTAACATCAACGACGATTTATTTCGTCCAGAAAAATCATCGCTTTGACAAAATTGTTATAAGGATTAATTTTCTTACTGTCGCGACGACTTAGAAATGACCTTTTCAATGTTGGCTCTGGTCTCGATCTGAAGCGTTTCGCAGTCATTTGGAGAGCCCGTCTGGCGGCAGTAATCACCCACCGTGAAATAACAGCATCTGTGCTGTTCTGTTTCGGTGAGCGAGTAAGCGGTGAGAATAGCGATCCCAGAGCCCATTTCCCTCCCCTCCCAATCCCTTATCCTTAATCCTACTGTAGTCGGCAGCGCACTTGCAGCACCTGGTGTTGCTTGTGTTATAGGCGACGGTAGCCACCTATTACTCTCTTAATAATCTATAATAAAACGACATTCAAATATAAAATTAAATAAATTCTTCAAAGGGAGTCGAAGGGAGTGGCTGTAATTGGGGGATTAATTATAGCCTAAAGTAAACGAAGTTGTTATTTTATTGTAAAAATTATTACCAATCCGTTTTAATTCAGTTGTAAATGAATAAATTCTATTCCATTTTATTTATTATGCCATTAATTTTCAATTGTAAGCGAAATTGTTTTTCTTTAATTTCAATGAATTAATAATACTTGTCATGCTAGATACCTAGAATTAAGGGCTTCACTGAGGCAAATGACATTTACAATAGAACTCGCTGGCGGCGGAGACAATTCAACAGGCCTAGAAATGGTGTTTTTTTGTTTTTACCATTAGAACAATACACAAAAAAAATTATTAATACATTTTTTTAAACTGACATTAACTTATTTATAGGTACAGGATTCATATGCGCGCAATAAGCCGTTTTTGAGAGAATTTTCAATAAAAGTCAAAATCTTCTTGTATTCTAACTTTTTTTGTGGAGTTTCTATTACTTTAACGAAAATTCTAATTAATACAATTGGTTCTTCACATGTTTAAGTATAATATATAATTTTTCAAAGCAATTGTGTTGTCTATTTCTTGTAACATCTTCATTAAACAATGGATATTTTTAGTATTTAGCGTTTGTCTCCACCTTAAGATCAATAATGTAAAGACTGAATATACGGTGTAACTACTGGGGGAATTAAAAAGATAGACCGTCAGCCTGTCTGGCCGACCTTAACATAAAAAAATCATATAGTTACTAATTAATCTCTGGCCTGTAATTAAATTTATTATTGCTCATTTCCACGTTTTCACTTAATTTTCAGAGAGAGAGAATTCTCTTTTGCGAGATAAGTGTCAATTTAACTTCTTTTTTTTTAATCACACAGCAACTGTGTCGTATGTGTATAAAGTTTACAGGTGAGTGATCGCACAGTCATACTACTCCGCTGGCGAGCTCTATTCAATATCAACTTTCAGTTTTGAACCGTATCTTTTGTCTGCACATCAATACGTTACTGACAAAGAACGAAATCTGCGACTGTAATAATTATTTTTTATTACTTATGTTCGCGCTTTGTTCCAGTATCTTTTTATAGCCTTTATATGCTATTCTTGAAGCCATTATCCTAGCGATTGGGTGGCCTCCACTCCAAGACTCGTCTTCCACAACGCCTATGCGCAACACTATATCCTATCCCATTTCTATTGACAGATTCTTCGAAATAACTATAACCTATTTACGACAAAAAAAAATGTTAAGTTCGGCAGACAGGCAAACAGTCCACTTGATTGTAAGTGGCTACCGTCGCCTATAACACACTTCACACAACAGCGTGAAATGTGAAACACTCACATTTCACGGTGGTCTTCTATAAGGGGGTGGTTACTGCCGCCAGACGGGCTGCGCAAATGACTGCGAAACCCAGTGTGCCCTGCCACTACTTTCCAGATACAGACCAGAGTCAAATTTGAAAAGTTTATTTTCAAAGTTGACCCTGCCGGGAATCGAACCCGGATGAATGTTTTTGCAATAAATGTATCTACTTGAACTCTTCCCGTCGATATAAGATGCCATTGCCATTTTCTTTGCAAATAGTTCTGCAATTATTATATGGACAAGTTTTCTGAAATATTGAATTCCCTACCTTTTTTTTTAAATAATCGGCAGATAGGCTGACAGTCCACTTGATGGTAGGTGGCAACCGTCGCCTATAACACAAGCAAAACGCCAAAGAACTAAGAAAATAATTCATATTATAATAATTATGTCTCTCATTCACATGTAAACGATTTGGACTGAAAGAGTTCGGCACATATGAAAGGCCTCGGGACACCTTTATAAATAAATTATAAATAAATCGCCAAGACTAAACACACCGATTGTTTGGCCCCCAAAGTAAGCAACTATAGGCTTAAGTTACGAGATATTCATACAACGGACAGGCATAGCCAGACCAGAGCCAATTTTGAAAAGTACATTTACAAAGTTGGCCTTCGAATCGGAGTACTTATGTAAGGCCCTTATGTCGGATATGTGCCGAATCCTTAACCGTGAAGTTATGTATAACGTGAAATCTGCTTGTACCGAGGTAGTAGTGTGGTCGTAGTACGTTGCATTGTGTGAGTAGTTGCAAGCACGTGTTGTTGGAGTTGCATCTTAGATTGGCACTAACTGGCCGCGCGGTAAACAGGAAAATAACCACTTTATAGGGTCAATTTATATGGAACACTCCATTTATAGTAACTGGTTCAACAATAAATTTTGCTTTTACGACCAACTAACGATTCGCGGGAGAACCTATTAGTTTGTCTAATTCCAACGTATTGTCATAATATCTCTCATTGCCTAGCGCCTACTCGTCACTCACATTTTCGCCTTGATCCCCTTACGAGACTTGATACCATAGATACAGCTGCAGTCTTATTACTTAGCAGATATTACACGATACTATGTTATCATAGTTTTATTTTGAACATTTTCAGTTTTTGTTTCTAGGAGTTTTAAATTTTTTCCACCCCTTTAAAAAAGACGATGGTGTAAGCATCTGTGCTTTTGTTTCGGTGAGTGAGTAAGCGATGCCAGAGCTCATTTCCCGATCCCTTCCTAATCCCCTATCCTTAAACCTACTACAGCGCACTTGAAGCTCCTGTAGCGTTACTTGTGTTATAAACGACGGTAGCCACCATTAAGTGGACCGTCGGCCTGTCTTTCGACCTTAATATAAATTTTTAAAAATTTATTCCTCGTCTCTAAATGGTTAAATTTCAAATAAATTGTCTTTGCCTTGCAACGCCTACATTTCCCTATTTCCTTCTAATCCTTAATCTAAGATCAGAGGTGAACTTGAACCACCTATAGTGTTGTTTGTGTTAATAGCGACGGTATCCACCTACCATCAAGTGGACTTCATCCTGTCAACATACAAAAAATATTTGAATTGTGAATACATACAAAAATAATTGTGAAATTGGTGCCGAAAAGAAATAATAAGTACTCAGAAAATAATTGGAGTAGTATTTTTTATTATTGAGGTGGCAGGCAGGCTGCGGTTCACTTCATGGCTACGATCAACAATACACCTAGATTAAAGGTCTCATACAAAATCAAAGCGAAAAACAGTCCGTGTTGATCTTGTGTCGATTATACTTAAAGCTATATCTGTTTATATCTGTTAAATTAACTTAAAATATACCTTAAGTCTAAACGCTTTTTAACAGTTTTTAAACGCACACTGTGGCATTTTAACGCGTCCGAACGTTGGCTTTGGTTGAACCGTACTGTCGCAAATAAGAGCACACGCTTATTTTGTGCTCTTATTTCTCGGGCCGTTTTCAGAGCTATCACCTTTAATCCAGTTGTATTATTGATCGAAGCTTCATGGTAAGTGGCTACCGTAGCCCAAGAACACAAGCAACACCAGGGGGGTACCTACATGTGCGCTGCCGACATTGCAAGAATTTGGTTACAGCTCGTTTGAAGAAGCCCATATTGTTCACAAATTTCGCGAATATTCCTAGAAATCCTTTCCTTAACTATAAATATACATAACGTCAACACTTACACCTTACTATATTACTCGACAAGGGTGAGTTAGACGGAAATTTTCCTTTTATTTAAATTATTCTTCATTAATAAATTACAGGACGTATTAAGGATAATTGTTCTAATAACAAGGATGTACGCAATAAGGAAGAATCTGGTAAACAAATCGTACAAACATTTCTCGTTCTGTAAAACTATAATTAACGCCTAATTTAAAAGGAAATATTCAGCAATTAATAATTACCTACTACTTATTCCTATTAAAACTTCCGTTATTTAGAAGTAACATTATCAAGAAAACGTTTGTCATCATCGTAACAAAGCCTAAATATATGAGGATGACTTCACCTTCCTCTTTAGTAAAAATGCAAATCAGATGCTTCCGTTCCTTGAGTGGTTGTTCCCAGAATAGTATCAATCTATATAGAGTGGGTGTATTAATAAAACCGCTATTATTTTCAACTGTTTCTAGATGTTCTGGAAATCGTTAGAATCATAAATGCATAAGTACGCACAGTTTTATGGTGTGTAAAGCGACCTTCTAGGGTCGCTTATTATTTTACAAGGGTAGATAAAAACTTAAACAACCTGGAATAATTTAATTTATTTATTGTTTTTGGAAATATTTATTAGACTTTCATTAATGACAAGTATATTTAAAAAAAAATAAAAAAAAGATATTGATTGCGAATGACAAGAAAGTACTTAAGGCGACGCCAGCCCCTAATGATAAAAAAATTCACTTATTTGCAACCGTTTTCCTTTTAAATTATCATTACAATTATAATTTAAAAAATACTCAAATCATCTGCAGGATATATGAAAGGGGATCATCATAATAATTTTTTAAATTATATTTAATTATATATATAAAAAAATTACTAATTTGCGGTCTAATATCGATGTTGTAACCTTGCGATTTGCTTAATAATCAATATTTTAAATAGCTAATTCTTAAGGTAAATTTTAAGATCCACTATCTGAAGGCTCATGAAAAGAAAAATTTGAATTATACTTTATTTAATTTTTAAATAGATATTTCCGAGATTTGCAAGTAGCGACTCCCCCTCAGCAGTCCCGTCAATTCAGTACAGAACGAGTTTTGCGGCTGGAGTCGCCTTAATATATTTCTTATGTCCACAGATTGCAAATTTAAAAAAAAAAAATTCTTTCATCGCAAATGGTTTCCAAGGAACATTAAATAATCCGCTTCCGAATCCGTTTTAATATCTTCATAATATTTCCAAGTAATTATATAAATAGAGGAGATTTATTTATACTTTACGTAAACAAGTAGATATTCGACTGACTCAACATATTATTTCGTTTTTATTTCATTCATAAACAACGCATGTAAAATTACTCATTCGGTCAAAGTAGCAGATACATAATATGTCACCTACTAGAAGTAATACCTATGCATTGACACTAATAAACATCGTGAATTACATCGGTTCAAGAGTCACACCTCGAAAATCATCAAGATAATATTATGTTTTAATTGTAGTATCATTCCAAGACGGATTCACGTTTTTAAGCAAAAGACAACTGTTTTTAGATTTGTGTACCTATTTCAATGTATAGAAAAAATGCTTACTAAGAGCTTTTTAAGTTTATAATCTTTTATCAACTCTATTAAAGCTTAAAAGTAAATATTTATCTATTTATACACTCACTCGACTCGGTGGATCGCAGAGCTAGGAGGCTCATTGGCGATGATACACTAATAAGAACTAAGCTGCATAGCCTGGCACATAGACGCAAAATTGCCTGTCTGTGTGTATTCTATAAGATGTACTTCGGAGAGTGTGCTCGAGAGCTGCATGAGATCATACCGCCTTCCCCTTCTATCGGACATGCAGACGTACGGCTGGTTACCGTCCTCACCTTGTCGAAATCCCTCTAATTCGGACCAAGCGCCTTAAAACATCTTTTGTGATGCGCACTGCTAAGGATTGGAACTCCCTGCCTGTAAAAAAAAAAAAAAAAGAATCTTAATTTTAGAATATTATCTACTTAAGTAATAGATAATATTTACTAAACTCCGACGCCCGACGTAAAGAAATGTGTATAAGTTTGGCCTGTATTACTGTCTATCTGTGTTTATGTGTATCTGTGTACCTGTGTGTATCTGTCTGTGACATCGTATTTCCCAAACGGATGGACCGATTTTTTACCGGTTTTTTTTTTTTGTAAGCACATGTTTATTGTAAGTTCTTAGCTATGTATATTATAATTTATGTAGATCTGTTTGGGCATTTGAAAATCATCATTTCCTAGTTGACGAGGAAACTTCACTAACTTCCACAGGTTCGATTGATGTGAAATTTGATATAGTGCTACTTCGGTGGTATTTCCGTGGCATGGTAGCGGAGAACAAAAAACATTAGAAACATTTAGAATTTTTGTCTGTTTGCCTGTTTCTCTGTGCGTTTGTGCACGCTAATCTCAGAAACGGCTTGACCAATTTGAATGCAGTTTTCACTGATGTAGCAAGCTTCCCGTAACATTTAAGTAGTCTTTTCTTCATTCCAATCAAATCAAATCAAATACTTTATTTGCATTAAACATTACCAGGCAGATGTCAATATAATAAATAATTAATGGTAAGTTTACATGTTTAACCGTTGTCGGTATGCAAAATAATGTAAAATAAAAAAATGTCAAGTAAATATGTATGTCACAAAGTTAAAAGCATTAATTACTAATTTTCGTTTTATGTACTAACTTAATTTGATTAATATATTACATTGATTACAAAACATAAGAATTAAAAACTGATTCAAACTATAGAAGTTTTCTCTACTCAGCCATTGATGCAGTTCCTTTTTAAATAGTCTAGTATTCATTGTCTTCATAACGTTGGGTATTTTATTATATATTTTTATACACATTATCAAACAACTTCTCTCATGCTTTGCCAATGGGTTCACAAACAAAAAAGTTACACGCTATACAGAACACCACGCTTATGAAGTTGCGGGCTCAGCTAGTATGTAGAATAAAAGTCAACTTCAATTTTTACTCAAAATAGTAAGTGTTAAATCAGTGCTAAGATCACCGTCACTTTTATTTCCTAATGGAATCGGTATCACATTTTACATCGAAGCATTATGCTTAGGACGCATTAAAAGGTATATGATATTGACAAAAATGCATTTCACCGTTGATATAATGCACTTAGGAAATGAACGCAGACTTTCGGGGATCAGATAGTCAGTAGGCGTTGACGGTGTCGAGTTACAACTACCCTTCACTATAAATACGGCTACGGTACTCACGTTTCAAACACTCGCGGCTCACTTTACAATAACGCAGTGCATTTTCTAAACCTTCTTAAGTATTTACTTACTATGCGTATCTACTTACGCAGGCGCCATACCTTCACCCATGTAATTTTTTGCTCTAATTCCTGCTAGTACTGTGTTCGCCTTTTTGGCCAAATTTTACCATTGCACAAAAAAAACTCTTTTACTTACTAAACAAAAAAAAAGCTAAAAAAATAGTTGTGGCAGGGCACACTCCGTTTGGTAGTTATTTGGGCAATAACCACCCCAGACCACCGTGAAATAACAGCATGTGTGCTTTTGTATTGGGATTCTTGTAAATAATTTGTCCATTTTCCTATCCCTTCCTAATCCTTTATCCTTAATCTTACTATGGTCTGCAGCGCACCTGCGGCACATGTGCGTTGCTTATATTATAGGCGACTATAGCCACATAATCAAGCGGGTCATCAACCTATGTGACGAAAAAAAACCTTTAAAAGGATATGCAATTATTGCTTAAGTTTTGATATGATTTTTTTTATTTCCTCAGATTAATGATGAAATGTTTTGTTTCAGTTGCAAATATGCTGGTGAATCAAGCAGTGCAGCTAACAGTGCTGGCAGCTGCAATGCTCTGGGAGACGCGAACCGAGGGGGCCTCCACGGCCTTCAAACTGTGCGGCCGTAATCTCAGTGATATCATGAGCAGAGTCTGCCACGCCTACAATAGCCCATCTTGGGACGACCCTAGGGGTGAGTTTTCTTTAATTACTTAAAGGAAAGCTAGTTATTCGCACATCAATCCTTTTAATTTGTTGATTTATCGACCTGAAAAACATTAAGAGGGGCGTTCAATCAATGTATTCTCGGAATCGCCATGAATAAGAAAAAACGGAACAAGTGCGAGTTGAACTCGCGTGAAGAGGGTTTCGTACGATGTTACCTATCAGCACAATATTGAGTGATTTACCATCTTATTTTAATATCATGGACTTCTTTTAGGTTTTCCTATAATCTAATCTATAAGTAGAAAACGAATTTCTGTATATTTTTTTTTTCAAAATTTTAGGTTCAGTAGTTTCGGAGATCGGAGATCGGACAGACAGACACACGAGTGATCCTATAAGGGTTCCGTTTTTTATTCGGACGTACGGAACCCTAAAAATCGATAATATCAATGCATTTATTAAATCTTTGAAATTAACTTTTCAATGCCTTTTAGAAGAAAACTTTTTCGAAAAAATGTGCATTTATTACCGCCTTAAAGATCTTCATCGTCGAAAAATCGTTTCTCGCAAAGATCTCTTTCCAAATTAGGAAACAATAGTACGGGCTATAGTTGGATAGTTTTAATAAATCAATAAATCAATGAAAAGGAACTGGTTTAATTATTATCAAATAAGTAGTAGCAAGCCCACACTGCGTTTCGCAGTCATATCTGACAGCAGTAACTACCCCTTACAAAAGACCTACCTATGTATTGTTGTGTTTCGTTGAATGAGGAAGAAATGCCAGACCGCTATTCTCTATCCCCCCTAATTTTTCCCATGCGACAATCAATTATACTAACTTGTTCAAAATTTGTCATTAGAAAAGGCAATGGAAGTTCTCATTAAAGTGAAAGCTTTATATTTTATACAGATACTAATTTAAAATAATATCAAAACATTTTTATATATTTTATATATATATCTATATCAAGTACTTTGTACATATCAAATAAGCATTGTGCCTTTATTTTTTGTTGAAAGGGGTTTTTGTAATGAACTTAATTTCTTTATTAAATGAAAGTCGAAAAAATAATATTTACTGTGTGCTTATATAATACCTATAGGTAATGGAAAAATGAGAATTATTTATGATACAGTATACTTAAAAGAAAAAGTTTAAATAATTTAATTTTTTTATAAAACTGATTAGGCTTAGCTATGAAGAAACAGCCCGCAAATTAAATATTTTATAATCTTATTATATGTAAAAATGCTTAATAATGTAAAAAGCTATAAAACAGTTCTAGTTCTAAAAAGTTTCGATTTTTTTAACAAAAACAAGGCTCATATATCCAGGAATAAAAATTGTTCGCCTCTTTCAGTGACAGTCACTTTGAAAAAAGTTTTTCGAAGTCTTTTTTTAGTTATTTTATTTTACATTTTTATTACAATATGTACAATTTAAATTGTTTAAATATACCGCCTGCTGGTATCAGTAGTCCGTTTAAAGTCCGGTTGACCGTACTAATATACATATATTACATAATATACTACAAAAATAACGAGACAAAGATAATATAGCGGATTTGATACCAGATCCAGCAAACGTATTCGACGTGGTAATGAAGCTGCATTCTAAACTTCTGTTCTCTAGAAATTATAACAAACCTACGTATATAATGTATATCATCCCCTTTGCCTCTATTTCTACATTACACCCTGAGGATGTCAGGATGTCAACCGCAGTTGTTGACGAAACGTTTGGAAGAATTTCCAACAGACCTGGGCCATCATCCCGGAAACCTACAACTCATATTTTTCAAAGTTGACCCTGCCGGGAATCGAACCCGGGAACCCTCGAACAGAGCGTTAAGGCTCCTGTATAGGCCAACAAGAGGTTTTCTCCGTGTAACTATACTTTACTGAGTGGATCTAAATGTACAAAAAAAATATATGTTATTTATTGGACATTAAATTTTAATTTGAACGTTGGAAATAATTCTTATAATATTATCAATAGTTGAAAAAAAATCCCAAAGTAAAGCCTTTTTTGTTTGAATTTTTGTAACTACTTTTAAACGGCATTGAATTTCAGCATTTTTCTTTCGCATAAATTTTTTACAAGATGTTTTTCACAAAGTGTACGATTGGCGAGTCAAAATAATGATTTATTAGGCTAAAAATAACTATTATTTGTTTTCTGTACAAATTAGCGCGGTTGGCGCGGGGAAACATCTCGCTTCTATCTATCTATCTTTGTATCTTTCTATCTCTGTCCAGAACCTCAAGGCCGTTGGCAGATACAGAAGCCTTAAGGCAAGCACCCTAACCAATCATCCAACGGGCTCATCAATAATTCTCGCTATTCTAGAGCCGCGCGTATGAACTGGCGGACTCAGCTAGTTGAAAAATAACTAAAAACGGTCAAATATAAACGCTGTCCGCTTATATCTGTTTCTCCCCTAACTGTTTCCCGCCCAACGGATTTTAACATATTTTCACTATTTTTGAAATTAGTATTTCACTAATGGAAAGAGCGTTAAACGAGGAAGGTTAGTAATACATAAAAGTTTAAACAATAATATTTAAATACTAACTGAGCCCGCAACTTCTTACGCGTGGTATCCGGTATAGCGCGTAACTTTTTTGTTTGTAAACCGATTGGAACGAAACAAACACTTAAATGTTACGGGAACCTTGCTACAATACATCAGTGAAAACCGCATTCAAATCGGTTGAGCCTTTCTGAGATTAGCGTGCACAAACGCACAGACAAACAGACATCAATTATAAAAACTATTTTTTTGACCTCGATTGCATAAGTACAACGTGTACAAATATTTTTTTAAATATATTTAATGTACAGACATACAGTTCGTTTACGATTTTATTATATGTATAATAGGTACATATGTGTGTAATATTTATTACCTACACTCTTAGGTGGATTCAATGCGATTTATAATAAGAACAAAATTATCTCAACCGTTTATTCGGTTTTATAAACAAAATTCTAACCTATTGAAGTGAACGACTCCCTATCGTTAATTATTTAAACTTACATAAGTAAATAAAGTATCTATTTGACGAAATATTTCACAAACAACATCCGCAACTTTGTGTTACTTTTATTATAACTGTTATCGTTTTGCTATTAATATGTACCTAAAACATATGAGAAGGTCGTCTATCGCATTGTTTAAATAACGTTAACAGTTTTATCTAAATTTCAAATAACTTGTAAGTGAAAGTGCCTCAACTGACTGACTTATTTTAATCATTTTTTAACGTGGATTCTTATGTATGTTTTACACACATCCGAAACACATTATCATAAAATGACCGATTTTATGATAATGTGTGTCGGATAAGCAAACGACTCGATTTTTTCTTATGTTAAGGTCGACAGACAGGCTGACGGTCCACTTGATGGTAGGTGGCTACCGTCGCCTATAACACAAGCAACGCCACAGCTGCTGCAAGTGCGCTGCCGAATACAGTAGGATTGGATAAGGGATTAGGAGGGGATAAGGAAATGGGCTCTGGCATCCCTTACTCACTCATCGAAACACAACAGCACGTATATGCTGTTATTTCACGATGTTATTCTGTAAGGTGGTGGTTACTGCCGCCAGGCGGGCTGCCCAAATGACGGCGGAACGCAGTGTGCCCTGCCACTACAAAATGTTCATCGTCCTTAGCTCTGGTGAATTACTGGCCTTCAAAACTTACTTCACTTTTAAAATTACAATTTATCCTAAAGTATAGAAGTTAGAGTTTTAAAATAAAAAATGTTTTATAGAAAATTTCATCAACTTTCTTTGAAGCTATAGTTTGTTATACTAAAGTAACGTTTTTAACTTAAAAAAATATAAAAACCAAAAATAGTCATTTTTAACTTAATGGCAAAAAACTCAAACAATATTAAAATTTTGTATGTTTTACGCCTTTTAATACCTGGTATTGCCTCCTCGGGCTCTGATTACTGCATTGAGCCGGTTTGGAATACTGAAGACGAGGTTTCGGATGCGATGAAATATTGTCCCATTCTTCCTTCAGGGCCCGTTTTAGGCCTTTTTAGGCATTGGTAGGAATTCGATTGGTAGGCATTGGTAGCCGTGCGGCGAAAATTCGAATGCTAGTCTATTTTGGGGCTTGAGACTTTAGTCACCTTTTTTTTTATTAAAGATGGGTTTGCTCTTGACCAGCATCTATCCATAATGAAGGAAGGATGAGGCCGACGATGGAGCGAGAAGCTCACCCAGAAAATGCCTATTCACTCAAACCTTGAAAAGATTTGGGTAATATGAGCTCAGAAATACAGACGCCGGCAGGGAGTTCCAATCCTTAGCAGTGCGCATCACCAAAGATGTAATCTAAACCTGTAGTCTAAACGAAATGCCTTTTAGACCGTCGATTTTTAACGTGTAGTGATAATCGTGCGACTATAGTCACCCTTGTAAAACCCCCATAGTGCGCATGTAGGTACACTAAAAGACAATCCTTGTACCTTGTCATTGCCTTGTTAATTATCTTCACGTGGACCGTCAACCTGCCTGACGACCTTTACCTAAAAGAAAATTAATTTTGTCAAGCAGGATTGGCCGTTTAAGTGCAAAACTGAGTGCGGATGTTTGACAAGCGGGACTCTGGGTGGCAAGATCCCATGCCTAAACATCCCTTTAGGCATGGGATCTTTTCTGTGACAATCATTACTACCTAGTACTGCCAATTATTACTCTATTATTATTAGTAGTGGCAGGGCACACTGCGTTTCGCAGTCATTTGGGCAGCCTGTCTGGCGGCAGTAACCACCCCCTTACAGAAGACCACTGTGAAATAATAGCACGTTTGCTGTTGTGTTTCGGTGAGTGAGTAAGGGATGCCAGAGCCCCTATCCCCTCCTAATCACTTATCCTTAATCCTACTGTAGTTGGCAGCGCACGTGCAACAGCTTTGGCGTTGCTTGTGTTATAGGCGACGATAGCCACCTACCATCAAGTGGACCGTCAGCCTGTCTGCCGATCCTAACATAAAAAAAGTTATTAAAAATATGTAAAATCTCAATTTTATTATTTCTCCTTCGTCCACAGTACAGATTCAGTATCGTTTAATTGCCAATTTATACGGTCAATTTGTCAATGTCAATACTTATAAAAACTTATAAATTAATTAAATTAATTTGACCCTCGCGGGGTAGACCTCTAGACCACCCCAAGCTTATCAATCAATACATATTCTATATTCTATCTATTTATGCACATCTATCTAAACAAATAATAAAATCGTAAACGATAGCCGTTATCAAAATTAACGAGCCGTTAATTCAAGAAATCAATTTGTACACGTTGTGTACTTATGTTAACGAGGTCAAAAAAATAGTTTTTAGAATTTTTGTCCGTTTGTGCACGCTAATCTCAGAAACGGCTTAACCGATTTGAATGCGGTTTTGACTGGTGTATTGTAGCAAGCTTCCCGTAACATTTAGTATTTGTTTCATTCCAATCGGTGTAAAAACAAAAAATTCGCTCTCCTCGACGGTGGAGGGTTGTTAGTATGTCATATATTTTTAAATATCAAAATTATTTCAAATTGTTGACGATTCAATGCTTACAAAGCGACGATTAAAACTTCTGCCGGCTGTGCAATTGTTATATTCTTTATTTAAAGAATTTATAAATAAAATAATATTTACGTGTCCATGTTTTATTACTTATTTTTTAATACCGATTACAGACCATCTACTATAGCTAACCACAGACTATATACGTATCATATCTATGACAGCAATATAAAGCTTTTACCACCATGCTGCACGCCATGAATTCGTACTTAGTTCATCCGCATTACTTAGATAAGGATCCAATGCGCACACTCCGGATGAGTAGAAACTTGCGGTGTTGCTTGTGTCCTTATCCTTAGGCGACGGTAGCCACTTACCATCAAGTGGCCCGTCAGCCTTCCAGCCACCCTTAATAACATTTAAAGAAAAACAAATGAACAAGGAACACGGACAGAGTTATTTTTACATTTATGATAAAAGTTATAAAGATAGTTACAGCTGTGTGTTGGGTCTTTATAACTTTTATCAGGGCGATAACAATGTCCACTTGATACCTACGAGATTCAGTATTCCGTTTAACTTGCCCAGACTCATTTAATAATCGCCAAACTCATCGCTGGCTCGATTGTGGATGAATTTGTAAACAAAATGGATTTGAACAATGGTATCGGTTTGTTAAAAAGGTGTACGATCTGGCACTCACGTTTTTATCTTTGCATCAGTGACCTCTTGAGTGTTTACGTCTGGTAATCAGGAAAAACAAGTATTTACATCCACATTTAATTGTGAACATGCGGCTAATTAATAACTTACCCATCTAGTACCTTTAAGTAATGTTATGTACCTACAAAAGTTTTTGTGTTGAGAATTTATCTTAAAACTCTAATATTATTGCAGCCAAATAAAGATAATAATTCGTGACGTGACCCATTCACTCGTTTGGCACGAATAACATTGTGATGATAGCCATTGAAGTATAATAAATGACCATAGCCTAGTGAGACTCACACGCTGGACTGCCATCGAGGCAAACAGAAGTTCGAATTCCCGCCGATACTGCTTCTCTGAGTTTTTCGAAGTCATGCATATTAGAGAAGCATTTTTAATGAAAAGGTTGGCAAGCAGGTTGACGGTCCACTTGGTGATAAGTGGCTACCGACGCCTATTAACATAAGCATCGCTGTAGGTGCTGCAAGTGCGCTAGAAGATCTACTAGGATGAAGGGTTTAAAAAACTGTATTTCCGAGCTCATATACCCCAAATCTTTTCAAGGTTCGAGTGAATAGGTATCTTCTGGGTGAGCTCGCTCCATCCAGATGCTGGCTAAGAGCAAACCCATCTTTAATTTAAAAAAAAAATATTGAATCTCACACAAAAATTACCTGTCTTCATCGATGTAAATAGGAAAATCCGTTCACAACTTTCCTAAGTTTGTACTCTATCTAATCCCTTTTCCCTGTCTGTTCTGACTATAGCCTATTTCCATCCTGAAATTCTATTCTGACTATTGCTGAAAGGTTTTTTTTTTTAAATTGGATGAGGATTTTCGGAGATCAAAACAACAACAAACAAAACAAACAAACACACAAACTAGACCTCTTTATAATATTAGTATAGATAGTATAAGTATAATACTTATGTAATGAAATGACTTGGCCAAAACAGACGGCAGAAGACAATTGGGACATCAAATGTGACCTTGCAGTGTCCAGGTGAAACCCATGTCTCGTTTATCCGGCTCTCTTACGGTTGTTCGCCGTTACGTTACTTATTTTACTAATTTTGAAACTTAATTTTAAATAACAGTCTTAAATAATATATTTTAATATTTTTATTTTGTCATCCACCATGGAGGCTTTCTACACCTCTGTTGACCATAGATTTAGTTTACATTGACCTTTAGAGACTTTATATTATTTTAGGGACCTCATACATCACTTCGCAGTACCTCTCAAAGTGGATACCTGACCTGGAGACCCTACACATCTCCTAGTCAATTAAATCGGGACAATTAAGTGTGTTCTGATTTTGCTGTGCTAATAGTTGCTTTGAAATGTATAAATTGTATGTAATTTGTTTTTGATGACTTTCTGCCAAGTTTCTTGCGGCGCATTCTTCTTGGCTGTGATGGTCCTTCCTAAGCGCTGGTAGAGTCAAGACATGTAAAAGGGCCCCCTGTGGCCTATTTTCAGAATAAACTTTTAAATTTTGAATAATAATATAGTAATGTTATAAATATACTTACAATAAAACTGTATTTAAAAATAAATTAATGAAATATTATCTGTTTTCTTTAAGTTAATTTTATTAATGAAATTTAGATTTAGGTTTAGGTTTTTAATTTAGGTTACATTTATTTTAAATTCAGTTTTATTTTTGATAACATTAGTTTGATCCCATAGACAAACTGCTTTCCAGTTTTATGGGACATTGTAAATATTTTTCTAATTATTTCATGTATAATAAATAAATAATAATAAATTACATTGTTAAATTGAGAAACAAAATTGTCTATATTTGTATGTTTTGTAATTGAACGAGGCCTTCGTGGCCTTTGAAATTAATTATTCCTAATGTATTAATTTTCTGATATAATGTATACATAATACACTTTTTTCTTTTCATAATTCTTCTTAAAGAAAATAAAAAAGATGGTTTCGGCCGCTGCCATTAGAATCAAGTCTTGGTTTTAAGGTTTTAACCTTGGTTGTTTCAGTGGTGGAGCAACCTGCGGCAGTGGTTCGGCGGAAGCGACAGATCGGCATCGCAGACCAGTGCTGCACTTATGGCTGCACCTGGGAGGAACTAACGGAATATTGCGCCGTCAGTGCACCTGCATCGTAAGTTGCTTTTCAAACATTGATATATCTGTACACATTCAAATAACAATGTTGTTTAACATTTCTTGGTCGCATCATTGTTAGATAGCAACATTATTATTCCCATTTGTATTGTCTATGGCAGGCCGTCTAGCTTCTCTCTTGCTCACGGCTGCTGCCACGCTTCACATGTATTCTATATTAATATAAATAAATTACAAAGTTATAAAGTCAAGTCGTATCAATCATTCCAAGAGAACCTTACATGGTGTCAGAAGTATAACTAGAAGTGCAAATAGTGACGAAAATAATGAAGAACACAACTGACGACGTAAGTAGGCCTCAAACACAAAGTTCAATCGCACACCAAGATGGCGTAACCGTTCCCTTTGCTTCTGCGCAACCACAATTATCCGTTGGGTCAGGATGCCTGAAGCCCCTCGACTTAAAAAATACCAACATGCCGGTAACTTGGAAAAACTGGATAACTCAACTGAAAATATACCTTCGAGCGAATAATCTGGAAGAGGTACACGACAACAGGAAAGTTGCCATCTTGTTGCATTTCATTGGGCCAGACGCGCTGATTATATTCTACTCGTTCAACGTTGACATTGACTCAATTTCATTTAAGGATCTTATAGAAAAATTCACTAATTATTTTACGCCTCAAATAAATGTAACTATGGAACGTCACAAACTATTTAATAGACGTCAAGGCTGTGATGAATCCATTGATGACTACGTTACAGATTTGAAGAATATAAGTAGGCAATGTAATTTCTCAACACTGGAGGACGATCTCGTCAGAGATATCTTTTCATGGAACCTCAACCAGAAAAATCAGTATATTAAGGAGAGTATATTAATCAAAAAACCAACTTCATTAGACGAGGCTGTCCAGTTGGCCAAAAGCATGGAAGCGATGAGACAGCAAGCTAAAACATTAGAAGAAACTGCATTTGTGGGTCAAGTACGTTCAAATTACAGACAACCCAAGTCAAGACGGAGCAAGCAGCATCAATCAAAGTCTAGGGAGCCAAGCCGGAACCATCAAAAAGAAACATGTGGAAGGTGTGGACAAGTGCATCACTACAAATGTCCTGCGAAAGGGGTCAAGTGTAAAAACTGTGGTAAATATAATCATTTTGCAACAATGTGCCATAACAAACGTATAAGCCAGGTAGACAGTAAACAGGTCGATGAGTATGACAGTAATCCATTTCTACTGGGTACAATATTTGTCAACAATGTTCAGTGTGATACATCATGGAAGACTGAATTAACAATAAATAAAGTGATCGTAACTTTTCTTTTAGACACTGGTGCAGACACTAATGTCATGTCAATAAATACATTTAATAAATTAAATATCTCACCAGATGTTATCTCTAAAAGTTTACACAAATTGTCAACCTACAGTGGTCAGGCTATACCTACAATCGGTCAATGTACTTTAAAAGTTAATGGCAATATCGATGTAATCTTCCACATTGTGGACATAAATAGTCAAAACATATTAGGCAGGGATACTTGTAAGTCGCTAAATCTAATCAAAAGAGTTTATAAAGTAAATATAATTCCTCCCACAACATGTGATAATATAATTTCTTCTAATAGTGACCTTTTTCAAGGTTTAGGATGCCTGAAAGATTTCCAATGTGATTTTAAACTTAAACCAGATGCAAAACCTTCTATAGACGCATGTCGCAGAGTTCCTTTTCAATTAAGAAAAGCACTCGAGTCAGAACTTGATGATCTTGAGCAAAGTGGAGTTATATGTCGTGTAGAAGAACCTACGGAATGGGTAAGTTCTTTAGTGCTAACATCTAAAAAGAATGGAAAGCTACGTCTTTGCATAGATCCCCGAAAATTAAACAAAGCTATTATGCGTTCACATTACCAATTCCCTACCCTCGATGAAATAAAAGCCGATCTTACCGGAGCAAAGTTTTTCACAACCCTGGATGCCAATAAAGGCTTCTGGATGTTAAGTTTATCTGAAAATGCTTCTAAGCTTTGTACCTTCATAACCCCATATGGTAGATATAGGTACAAACGTCTTCCATTTGGTATAAATGCTGCACCTGAGATTTTTCACAGGGAGATGGTAAAAAGATTTAGTGACATAGACAATATTAAAATACTAATGGACGATTTCCTCATATATTCAAGAACTCTGGAAGAACATAACATAACTCTCCAGAAAGTTCTAGACCGAGCCCGTGAAATAAATATAAAATTTAATCGCGAAAAGTCAGTCATATGTGCCACACAAGTTAAATATTTAGGCCATATTTTTAGTCAAAACGGAGTTCAGGTTGATCAGTCCAAAGTCCAAGCAATTTGCCAGATGCCAAGTCCCACATGTGTTACTGAATTACAAAGGTTCATGGGTATGGTTAACTACCTCAGTCCCTTCATACCTCATTTGTCTAAAGAAAACAGTCTGCTCAGAACACTCTTGAAAAAGAATAATGAATGGTCATGGTCAGAACAGCACGAGGCCGAGTTCAATAACATTAAAATGTTAATTAGTCATGCACCGGTACTCACTTACTATGATCCAAATAAAGAAATAGTTATGTCAGTGGATGCTTCTAAAAATGCGGTCGGTTCTGTCATATTACATGATAGACAACCAATAGCATATGCCTCTGCCTCATTAACTAAGGCTCAGGAAAACTATTCACAAATAGAGAAAGAGCTAATGTCTATCCTATTTGGCTGTACAAAATTCCACCAGTACATATATGGCAGAAATATTACAGTAGAAACAGACCACAAACCATTAATAACGTTATTCAAAAAAGCTCTATATGATATTCCCGCTAGACTGCAAAGAATAATGTTACGTTTGCAGCCATATGATTTAAATGTAGTTTATAAACCAGGTCGCTATCTATTTATTGCTGACACATTGTCCCGTGCAGCCTTACCAGAAAAGACTTTGTTAGACCTTGAAAATGACATAGACTTACATGTTAATTTTATAATATCAAACCTATCAGTCACACAGGAAAAATTCAAAGAAATTCAACAAGCAACTGCTAATGACTCTTTGTTAAAACAAATTATTTCATTTTGTCAAGGTGGTTGGCCGGAACATAAAAGTTCTGTTAACCAATTGATAAAGCCATTTTTCTCACTAAAAGATAAACTTCATGTCATGAATAATGTACTTTTTATGTCAAACAAAATCATAATTCCCAAGTCCATGAGAGAATATGTACTTAAATTAGCACACGAGGGACACCAAGGAATAAATAGTACTATAAGATTAGTCAAATCTACAGTATACTGGCCTAACATGAGTAATGATATTGAGAAATTTATAAATAAATGTACTACATGTCTTACATACAGGAGAAATAACTCCAAAGAGCCTATTTTACATCATGAGTATAAACTTTTGCCTTGGAATAAAGTAGGTATTGATATTTTTGAATTTGATAATACTAAATACTTAATAGTAGTAGACTATTTTTCTAAATATGTTGAGCTAGCTTCATTAAAGTCAGGTTCAAATGCAAACATTGTTATATCTCAATTAAAATATATATTTTCTAGGCATGGCATACCGGAAACAATAGTTTCTGACAATGGTCCGCCTTTTAACAGCAAAGAATTTCAATTATTTGCTAAAGAATGGCATATCGATTTAGTTACTTCAAGTCCTTATTTAGCACGTTCGAATGGAATGATTGAAAGAACTATAGGTACAATTAAACAGTTATTGAAAAAATGTAAAGCTAACAATAATGATCCTTATATTGCATTGTTAATGTATAGAAATACTCCTAAGCAATCAGGATTCTCTCCGTCACAACTATGTATGTCTAGATGTTTACGCACTAAAATACCTGTTTCAGATTATCAGTTGTCACCTCAACTTGTTGATATGAACATCCTTAAAAGTAATATTGAAAAGCAAAAACAGTATTCAACACTTTATTATAATAAAAATAGTAAACCTTTGCCACGGATACAAGTTGGTGACAAAGTCCTTTTTAAACATAAACCAAACAGTGTATGGGTTCCAGGTACGATCTCTCGAGAAGGTAGTGAGCCTCGTAGTTATATTATTCAGTCACCGAAGGGTGAATTCCGTCGAAACCGCGAACACATCTTGAAACCGTCTGCTTCCTTGTCCGAGGTTGTGCCTGAAAACAAAACAAATATTAGTCATTACACAAATGATAATGTTAATCCCCCTAGCACTAGCTATAACGATCCTAAAACGAAAGTAACACGTTATGGACGTAATGTTAAGATACCAGAACGATATTGTGAATAATTATTTTTGTAATTTCTTTGTAAACTGGTAAACAATAATTTAACCTTAGTCATAATATAGGTTGTTAAAAAATTATAAAAACTTGAAAGGTGTCTGCTGTCATTCATGTCATCTGTCATTGTATTTTGTTAAGTGTCTTGATGGGTAACGTTCCGTTTTAACATTTTGTGAAGAGTCTATGATATTGGTACAACGCTTCATTTTAACTAAATATTAAAAATATTAAAATAAAATATGTACTTATCTTATGAATATCCTGGACTCTAGTCTTTCATTAAAAAAAAAAAAAAAAGGGAAGATGTTAGATAGCAACATTATTATTCCCATTTGTATTGTCTATGGCAGGCCGTCTAGCTTCTCTCTTGCTCACGGCTGCTGCCACGCTTCACATGTATTCTATATTAATATAAATAAATTACAAAGTTATAAAGTCAAGTTGTATCAATCATTCCAAGAGAACCTTACAATCATGACACACTCAAATTGTCATAGAACTGTGTTTTATTCACACATATAAAACATTGCCCTGTCCCTTTCTGATCCCTTATCCTTAATTCTACTGTTGTCGGCAGCGCATTTGCAGCATCTGTGGCGTTACTTGTGTTATAGGCGACGGTAGCCACCTACTTCTCAAGTGGACCGTCAGCCCGTCTGACAACCTTATCTAATAAGAAATGCCTACAGCGTCATTACGGCATTGCTTTAAATTGTATTCTGCAGTCCCACTCTCCCTAATATTTGGAATAAGTTAGCTAACTATGCAAAATGTTTGATCAGCAGTTCCGAATCGCCAATGGAGTCGTTGGAGGCGCACATGATCGCGGACCGCTCGGCGGAGAGCGGGGCTCTGGGTGGCAACGAGGCAGCAGTTCCGCCCGCGGTGGTGGGAAGGCAGGCGACGGCGGGGGTGCGGCGTGAGGTGGGACGCGGGCGGAGTCGCGGGTACGGGCGGGTGCGGGGCCGTCGATGCTGGTGCCGGCGCAAGCGGCGCTCGGGCCGGCGCCGATCCTCTCTCATGGGTAACCTGGTGTGTCTGTCCTTCGACGCCCACTTGTTCTTTACTATTTAAAAAAATACTTGACGCAGAAGTTGGTAAATTATTTCGGTTCGGACAAATAACGTGTCCGTAACTGAAAATTACAGGGAAGATCGAATGACAGTGCCTTATTTATTTTATTTAAAGTAGTCTGAATTTTTATAACGAGTCAATAACGTCTTTAGGGAACTCGCTTGTCGAAGATAAAATACAACGTATTTTTTTAAATACGTTTAGCGCCCTCTACGGTCGTGTTTCAGCGAAAACGTTACTGGCATCGAATATTCCAATGTTTCTCCGCAAAAATGTTACCATTTAAAATAGTTCCATCAATTTTAAGCATTCATTTTTAATTTTAACGGTACAATTACAGTCAAATGTCACGATCACGATTGATGGTAATTGGTATACCTTACTTAGGTACTACCATCAGCTAAAAGATCCAGTAAAAGTAAAATTCAATGACTGGCCTTTTAGTAAAGAAAATGCAAACATTATGTTGTTGAACGCTATTATGTAAAAGGTGAAAGTAATGAGAAGAAATATTTATTCAATAAAAGAACAAGACGGTGTCGATACACTAACCCTCATATTAATGCTTATTGCATGATTACTAATTACCTTCATGTAACAATTTCATTATTCATTATTTTTGGCTGGATATTAGCTTGACACGATCACACGATCACTTTTAATGAGATTTTTTATTAGCTGAACTGAAATGACCCTTAACAGTATTAACCTTAACCCTAAACAATAGGGACAAATGATTAACATTTGTTAATTACCCGTCTACTACCATTTCAGTCGTACTAATTAAAAATAAGCAACGACGCCGTGTAATTGGTGCACTAGAAATTCCACGGACAGCAAATACTTATTTAGTATTTTTTAATGTAACCTACCTACTATCTGTTTTTAAGTTCATAATCTTCGTTACCTTGATTTTATATTCAACGGAGGTTATAAAAATATACTAAGTGATGTGCCTGATGTTAGTAAATAAACAGTTAAGTAGGCACTTAATTGATATTTACAAAAAAAAATAACTGATCATTTAATAGTTATTTTGAAATTGAATAATGTTGATTCTATGACACATCAATATTTAAGTATCAATATAATACAACAGTTCCCAATTGTATATGTACTTACCTACTTCTTGGTCCTTGTTGGCTTTTCAAGCGTTTCGTTTATTCGTTTATATCGTTTATCTGTAGAGCTAATGTTTACGGTTTACAGCGCCCCTACAAATGGGCTACACCTGTTTGGTACTAAATGCGCCCATACAAATGTTACGGGAAACTTGCTACAATACATAAGTGAAATCCGCATTTAAATCTGTCAAGCCGTTTCTGAGACAACCGACAAATAGGAATAAAAAAAAATTATAAACTATTTTTTGGCCTCTGTAACATAAGTGTAACGTGTACAAATTGTTTTTTGAAAAAAAAAACTTTATTGTACAGACACGGCTCGTTAAACGATTTTATTTTAAGATAATTTATAAATAAAATTATAAGGATGTTTCCTTCACCGTTAAAGCAAATTTATTTTATTTATTTATTTATTTATTTTAAAATTTACAGATAGTTTACACATATAGTTAGTTATTCGGTGACCTTTACACTAAGCATAGCTTGAATTGTAAAGGCCAGAATTTAACAAGATATATTTGAAAATTAAACAATAGTCATTAAAAGAAAAGGAGATTTGGGTGTCTGTCTGTCTCTCTCTCTGTGTGTGTGTATGTGTGTGTGTGTGTGTGTGTGTATGAGAGTGTGTGTAGGGCGCGCCAGCAAAATCCTGTTTCAGATAGTAAGTTAGTGTTGTGACTTATTGGATGCCTTTCAGTAAAAGTTCAATATCGTCAAATGACCTGCGTGTTTGAGGTAAATAGCAATATTCCAAAAACAGGACCGTGAATTCCTAACAATAAAGAGTGTCTTTTTCTTTTGATAAATAATATATAATTTGATTATATAATTTGAAATATATATAATTTGATCTTTAAACTTCTTGTTTAATTTATATAAGTAACCACGAAGTAACAAAAGACGCCTCGGATGCGAAAAACGTAAACAGTTTAAATAAAGTATAAAACTTATAATTTCATTCCGTCTTTGTTACAGGGGCTCATAAGAAATGTCGTGCGCGCTGCGCCCGTCGTGGGCACCGTATCGCCTCTGTTGACATGGGGCAGAACCCTCAATACTGATCTACCGCCGATCGAGCGGGATAGATACGCGTACATTGCTGTCTACACCTAACTACGATTCAACGCTAGTATAAAAAAATATTCATTCAATGGTGTAGCAACAACTGCCCGAGTGGATGGACTAATTTAGACAATTGAAGCTACTAGTATCCGGCTCGAAGGACCAGTTAAGTTATTTAAAAAAAACTGCCGCTGTGTTTTAAGCACGTTTCTCGAATTATTCATGTAATACTTTTGAGTGACGAACAGTGGTAGTTATTACTTGTTTGAGGATTTATCCAGTCGCTGTTCTCTGTGTTGGAAGATTGTATTAGACAAGTCAAGCAACTGGTATCCAGTTCGAAAGACCAAAATAGATTTAGTGGAGTTAAAATTGGTTCAGTTTGATGTAGTTTTCGAGTTTTGTGGCTTAGTAATTTGACTGTAACGTGAAAATTTAGATTTTTGAATACAAAATGTGACATTCACTTTAGTGATTCGTTTAACCAAATCGTAGGCGGTTTTTTAACCTTTCTTTTAAAAATAATGCAAATAAAGATTTTTTAATTTTGTATCTAATTGTAATGTTCAGTAGGTTTTTTTTATCTATGACAAAATATTATAAGTTTGTGTGTTCAATTTCTAATTTAAGTGTAGATAACTGCCTCATAACATTTTAATTATTGCACATGTTTAATCAATAAGTATAAGATATTTGTCGTAACAAATCTGGGTGCGTTCGAATGTTAATAATTAAAAACATAATTTATTTAATAATTTAACAAAAACACTAACTGTTTGTCGCGGCTTCACTCGTCATAAATTCCATGATTATGGAATATTCAATTTAATTTTTTTTTTTGACAAAAACGTACAAGTTTCATCACCACATCGTTCCCTCTTGAAAAGTAAATTCCCAAAAATCATCTGAGTCCCTAAATTACACAATCACCAGATTATGAGTCTAAACAGCTTTTTTTTTAATTTTTTTATGTTAAGGTCGGCAGACAGGCTGACAGTCCACTTGATGGTAGGTGGCTACCGTCGGCTATAACACAAGCAACGCCTAAACTGCTACAAGTGTGTTGCCGACTGCAGTAGGATTAAGGATAAGTGGATAGGGAAATGGGCTCTGGCATCCCTTACTCACTCACCGAAACACAACAGCACAAGTGCTGTTATTTCACGGTGGTCTTTCTGTAAGGGGGTTGGTTTCGCGCATTGTCTATGACTCGCGTCCTTCCCCGATTCCTACCCTCCTCCGGCTCTCGATACGATGACTGTACGACGCGACGCGACGCAAGAAAGATACCCCGCAAGAAAACAAAACAAAGAAAAAATTGAACTGTCGAGATCGGTTAAGTGTGTTCGTTGTGCTACCCTTTTTTATCGCTGTAGTCCACATCCGCAGTGTAGTATTAGAACGCTGGTTGTCGTGTAGTGCTTGTGAGGAAAGGGAAAACAAGAAGAGGGAAGCGCCTCAACGGTCCGCGGGCCCGCTAACATCTCGCTTCAGCGTATCGAGGTAAGCTGTCCCTACCTGATTTCTCCACCTTCCCTTATCCCGTAACAACATCCTACAAAATATACAGTCCACTTTCAACATCAGAACCGCTGAAAATTATCCGCAGTCGCCTTCACCTTTGGCCTATAAGAGCCAGACGGTGTCGCGCAGTCGGAGGATAGCCGTGCGCTTTATCCTCCATCGTTGGTCCTCCGAGCCGGATTGTGCCTCCAGCGCCATCCACCGTAGCCGACTTCCCGCCCTTGTAAGGGTTGCCTTATTAGAGAATATATGTTTACGGGTAGTTTGGTATTTTTTGTAAACCGCATTTACAGTTATTAGCCGTAAGTTTTTATCTGATCTAGTTAATAATCATGTCTCGCCAAGGGAATGCGTCGGAAGATAGTGAAAGTAATGCTAAGCTCAAACGCGAATTAATAATATTAGAAGCAAAACGGAATGCCTTATTTGAACGGGTGCAAACTATTTATACATACGCAAAAAAGGTTCATCTCAATCATGAAGCTAAAGAAAAATTTCTCAGTTCGATAGCTACTATCGATGAAACCCGCTCGAATTTTCAAAATATTTTAGACGAATGGGTAGAAAAACAACTCACTATCGATCCGACCGCAGCTCCTAATTATCAAGCATTAAATGCAATGGACGAACTTATTTGTCATATCAAAAGAGTGCAATCTGAATTGTCAATTGAAAAACCAAAGACAGAAACCGCATCGAAAAGGGTGGTCACTTTGCCTCCGATAGAAATAATGACCTTCGATGGGGACATACGAAACTGGTCCTTATTCTATTCTAGTTTTAAGTCCATAGTTCACGACAACCCATCGCTGACAGCTTCAGAAAAGCTTTATTATCTTCTTGGTAAGCTCTCTTCTAGGGCTCAAGCAGTTTTCGCAGGCATTACGCCATCCGCTGATAATTATCAACTTATAATAGATTCTTTAATAGATAGATATCAAGACACACGCACGCTTGCATGTACATACTTGGACCAAATATTAAATTTTAAATCGCAAGGCCCTAATTCTTCGTTAAAATTTCAATTATTTACTGACAATTTCATAACCGCTGCAAACGCTCTTCGAAATCTTAAACTTGATAATTTAGAAGATTTCATTCTGTTACATATTGGATTAAAGAAGTTAGACGGGGAGACCATTCGCGCATTTGAAACATATTCGCGAGATGCTAAAATGCCCACCTTCCAGAATCTCATTGACTTCATTAAAAGTCAGAGTAAAATATGTAAAAGCGCGCAATCTAGTAATGATAAGAGTGATAACAATATTTACAATCGAGCGAAGAAACCGGTCAGTAGCCGCCTCGCTCCCCACCCCAACGCTTATGTCGCCAGTGCATCGCTGAAAACATCGCCCCGCAAATGCCTCTGTGAAAATTCTTATCACATGCATCTATTTAAGTGCAGTTCGTTTCATAACTTATCACCCGCCGATCGCTTCAACAGTGTAAAGGAAAGAGACGGATGTATTAATTGTCTTAGCCTGAAACATAAGATGCAATTTTGTAATTCTAAGGGGAGGTGTCGTACATGTAATAGTAGGCATCATAGTTTGTTGCATTTTGATGAAAATAAATATAAACGGGGAACGAGTGAGTCGCTTATCGTGCCGCCGGACCGAGTGACGTCACCGTCTAACACGCGGGCGCTCGGCGGATCTTCCGCTCCTGTCACACACGCGGAGGCACCGCAATGTACTATCTCGCTTGCATCCTCACGTTCGTTTAATACGAAACGAGACCTTAAATATATAGGAAATAGTACCGTTCTGCTTTCAACCGCTCAAGTGATTGTTTTCGACGTTAAAGGAAAGCAACATATTATAAGGTGCTTATTGGATAGCGCGTCTCAAATAAATTTTATTACTGCCGAATGCAGCAAACGTTTAGGTTTAATTAGTAATAAGAATACGCGTTTAGTAGTTAAGGGCATCGGAGGCGCCGAAAAGAAAGGCACCGGTTCAGTTAATTTTCGCTTTTATTCTCGATTTAATTTAAACATATTTTTCGACGTGTCGTCGTTGGTCGTCGATCGCATAACAGATAACTTGCCCTCCGCTCCAGTCGATCTGTCCGCTCTTTCGCACGTACATAATTTGCCATTAGCAGATGGTGAATTTTATACGCCCGGTACTATAGACATATTATTAGGCGCTTCGATATTTCCTCATTTATTATTACCAAATATAATACATAGCAATAATATTAATATACCGCCCGCTGTACAAACTATCTTAGGCTATGTTATCATGGGAGAAGTACCAGCACTCCCACGCGCTCGCAATAATAATACTATCGCTTGCTGTTCGGTCGTAGTGGACGATTCTGTAGACCATATTCTTAAACGCTTTTGGGAACTCGAAGAAGTCTCCGCTCCGCTCGCCCACACTCCAGAAGACATTGAGTGTGAGAACTATTTTCGCGCTACCACCGTTCGGGATGATGGTGGTAGGTATACCGTTGCGTTACCGTTTCGTAAAGATATCTGTGCTTTAGGAGACTCCTATAACGTTGCGCACAGACGTTTCCTGTGTTTAGAGCGCAAGCTAGAAGCGTCGCCCAATATACGTGCAGCTTATAACGCTGTGATTCGCGAGTACGTCGACCAGGGCTACTTGTCCCCGGTCACACCTGCTACTGACGCTGCGGATATTCCCAGTTATTATATCCCGCACCACGGCGTCATTCGCGAGGATAAGTCCTCGACGAAACTTCGCGTTGTTCTCGACGCAAGCTGCAAGACCAGTACAGGTCTTTCGTTAAATGACATCCTACATACAGGACCCAATCTACAGGGTGATCTTTTTAATATAATTTTAAATTTTAGATTATTCGCTACCGCTATATCAGCCGATTGCCGACAAATGTTTCTTCAAATCGGCATGCGTAAAGAAGACCGCAGATTTCAACGTATATTGTACAGATTTTATCCGCAAGAACCAATCCGCGCTTACGAATTTAATCGCGTCTGTTTTGGACTACGGTCAAGTCCTTATCACGCACTCCGCGTTGTACAACAACTCGTCGCAGATGAGGGACTTAAGTATCCCGCTGCTGCTACAGTCGCTTCCGCAATATACATGGATGATATTGTCTTCAGCATCATGGACGAGAGCCATGCTATTGTCACTTGCGAGGAATTAATTGCACTGTTTAAATCTGGCCAACTCGAGTTAGTAAAGTGGACCAGTAACTCGCCAAAGGTCCTATCCACCATTCCCGCTTCTCATCGCGCCACTCCCGACATCGAATTCGATAAAACCATACCGCAGAAAATCTTGGGATTACGATGGGATATATCTCGGGATTGTTTCTACTTTCAGGTTTCTATCTCTAAAGAAACATGTACTAAGCGCGTAATGCTTTCTACAGTGGCACGTCTGTGGGACATGATGGGCCTTGTGGCTCCCACCATTTTGTATGCTAAACTTCTTATCAAAGAACTCTGGCTGCTAAAATGTGACTGGGATGACACACCCCCATCCCATATTGTCGAGAGCTGGAATAAGCTGTGCTGCGAACTCCCGAAGCTTAACTCCATTCGCATACCGCGTCACCTGGGTATAGTGCGAGGTTGTGTTGTCAACCTTCTAGGTTTCGCTGACGCCAGTGAGCGTGCCTATGGAGGCGTCGTCTACTTATGCGTTAGTAACGAGGGCAGTAGCTTAGTCAGATTAGTGTGCGCCAAGTCAAAGGTCTCGCCAGTGAAGCCTCTTTCTGTAGCGAGACTAGAGTTATGTGCTACTTTGCTACTCTCTAAATTGCTTCGTCTAGTGTATGACAACTATTCCGTTCGCTATAAAATTAATAACACTTATGCCTTCACTGACTCCAGAATAGCGCTTTGTTGGATACGCGGCTCTCCAACTCGTTGGCAGACATTCGTCGCAAATCGCGTTGTCAAAATAATTGACAACATACCCGCCACCTGTTTCCATCACGTGGCAGGTATCGATAATCCCGCTGATTGTTTATCGAGAGGCTTAACTCCAGATAAACTAGTCGATCACCCGCTTTGGTTCCATGGACCGCCATGGGCATCGCTTAGTCCCGCAGAGTGGCCTATCAAGGAATTCGATCATAACTCGTATAGTGACGTGCCAGAACAGAAGTCGCTCGCTCATGTCGTCGCCGCAAATACGACGAACTGTCCTATTTATTTATTAACACAACGCATATCATCCTGGTCTAGACTCTTACGCATTATAGTATATATTTGTCGCTTTTTGAAGTTGTTGCCTCGCACGGAATACATTACAGGCAGACAGTTGCAATATGCGGAAAATAAGATAATACGCTCTTTACAAGCGCAGTACTACGCAGACGATATACGCAATCTACAAGCAGGGAAAAACTGTGCTCCAGCTTTAATGAAACTCGCACCATTCTTAGACGAAAAGGCGCTGATTCGTGTGGGGGGTCGTCTCGCTAATTCCGTCATGGAGTATAGCCATAAACATCCATGCATCCTTCCACGTCGCGACCATGTTGTTAATATGCTAATAGATTATAATCATAAAAAAATATCTTCACGCCGGTCCCGAGTTATTGATGTCCATACTCAGAAGATCGTATTGGATCATGTCCGCTAGACGTATTATTCGCCAACGCATTCATGGTTGCAATATATGCTTCAAAACTAAACCGCGTCCGACTTATCCGCTGATGGCCGATCTACCAAGTTGCAGGGTGAATCAAGTGGATAAGGCCTTTACACACACCGGTTGCGATTATGCTGGCCCCATACCCTATACGCCTACTAGGGCTAGAGGTGTGAAAAGCCGTAAAGCCTGGCTATGCATATTCACCTGTTTAACGACGCGGGCGACTCATATAGAAGTGGCAACCGACCTCAGTACGGTTAGTTTCTTGAACGCACTGAAAAGATTTTTATCACGCCGCGGTCCTATACAAATTTTATATTCGGATCGAGGTACGAATTTTGTAGGGGCAAGTTCTTATTTGAAAGACCTTTATAAATTTCTAGACGAGTATCGTCCGCATATGGAACACGAGCTAGCTGAGAGTCGCATAGAATGGAGATTTATTCCCCCTTCATCGCCTCATTTCGGAGGGAGCTGGGAGAGTATTGTAAAAATAGTAAAATCGACGCTGTTTAAAGTAATCGGTCAACAAATACTTTCCCATGAAGAGCTTATCACCGTCCTCGCGCAAGTGGAAGCTCTTGTGAATTCGCGCCCGCTCACCCCTCTGAGTTCGGACCCTTCAGAGCCTCGCGCGCTTACGCCGGCTCACTTCATAAACACCGCGCCGCTCGCTTCTTTGCCAGCTCCTCAGATTGAGGCATCCGGTTTATTAGAAAGACATACTCTTTTAGACAAACTGGTGCAGTCGTTCTGGCAGAGGTGGCGAACGGAATATCTGCACCAGCTTCAGTCAAGGGCTAAATGGAACACTCAAACAGCTCCCATACAAATTGGCACAGTCGTTGTCATTATTACAAACAATGCACCGCCCCTGTCGTGGCCCTTGGGTGTAGTGGTAGCAGTTCATCCTGGAAAAGATGGCATAATTCGTGTCGCTTCAGTTAAAACGGCGACGGGCACTTTGGTTCGTCCCGTAGTTAAGTTATGCCCTCTTCCCAGTCAATAGTTGTAAGTTTTAGCTTTAAGGTAACCTATTTTATAAGTTAGACTATAAGTTAGATATATACTTTTTTCTTTTCGCAACTTGCAAATTATGTAACTCGCATTGCAAGAATCACTTTATTAATTTTCGCAGTTTATTAAGCTTATATAGATCGCTGTGTCTCGCTAACTTCCGCACTGGGATTATTATATCACTTGTTAAAGGCAACCCTTTAAGGCCGGGAGAATGGTTTCGCGCATTGTCTATGACTCGCGTCCTTCCCCGATTCCTACCCTCCTCCGGCTCTCGATACGATGACTGTACGACGCGACGCGACGCAAGAAAGATACCCCGCAAGAAAACAAAACAAAGAAAAAATTGAACTGTCGAGATCGGTTAAGTGTGTTCGTTGTGCTACCCTTTTTTATCGCTGTAGTCCACATCCGCAGTGTAGTATTAGAACGCTGGTTGTCGTGTAGTGCTTGTGAGGAAAGGGAAAACAAGAAGAGGGAAGCGCCTCAACGGTCCGCGGGCCCGCTAACATCTCGCTTCAGCGTATCGAGGTAAGCTGTCCCTACCTGATTTCTCCACCTTCCCTTATCCCGTAACAACATCCTACAAAATATACAGTCCACTTTCAACATCAGAACCGCTGAAAATTATCCGCAGTCGCCTTCACCTTTGGCCTATAAGAGCCAGACGGTGTCGCGCAGTCGGAGGATAGCCGTGCGCTTTATCCTCCAGGGGTGGTTACAAATACATGTCTAAAAAAAAGTAAATACGACACTTTTTGACAAAACTTAAAATTATCCCCCTTTAAAAATGGATATTAAAATAAAAAAGTAAAATTTTTTATATTAACAAAAGACATCGCTTTTGCACTTAGTTCATTGTATGTAAAGATCAAGAGTCAAGCAAGGACCATTCATTCCTTTTTAGTTATTTTAAACATATTTTTTGTTCTATTGTTTTACAGCTAAATGATTAATAATGTACTCGTAGTGGCTCCTGGGAAACAAAACACAATTGTTTTGTTTATAGGACAATTTATAAAACTGTGGGAAGTTTACGATTATTGCTGTAACTTAAACATAATTATTAAAACTGTTTTATATTCATTGTGCACATTATTTACATTATTTAACACTTGAACGCCCTCTATACATAATTTTCTCATATCGTTCATTATACAAATATGGATATCATTATACAAAAACATATCATTAAAAAGCAGGGACAGTTTTACTCTCATGTTTGCAGAGTTCAAAGTTACAGAGCGATAGCAAAAACAGTAGACACAGGGGCACTATTGAAATTTATTTTAATTAATTACTTAATTTTAATTCTGTAATGTTTTAATATAATATAATTTAAGGTTGACCCATATTCAATTTCTTAGCAAATCATGGTAAATTCATCTTCATATATGTATATATTTAATTTATTACATATGTAATGGTTTTTTTATTTTATTAAACGTTAAAAGTAAAATTAAACAGGATTTAAATGTGTAAGTACACATATAAACATAGATCTAGCTAATATATATATTAATTAATAGTCTTATCCATATTCTTATAGCTTCGCTAAGTGGTGTGATCGAGACATTTAAAAGTTTCTAATTTAGCTGAATATCTATTTTTGAAAAAAGTAAAGGAATAATTGATTTTGAGCACAAATAATTGCAACGAAAACATTTTAAAAATTTTATAAGAATTCGTTACTGATGCGATATTTTTTTTTGTGATGTCAAGCCATGTCATTTAGCTTCATAATATATAATTGTGAAGATAAATCCCAAAAAATATAGTTTCAAACTCAAAATTCAACTGTTCCAATTCAAAAATCGAACATTACTATAAGCTGGTCAATCAAAAGAACATCGCATCATAAACAAATTGGATAAAGGATATCCCTTTTTCCAAATTACCATACGTTTGTTTATATATTATGCTTATTGTCTATATACATTTTAATATATTTATCTTTCCTTATTATTATTGAAGTAATTCGAAATATAATATTAATACAAGAGAAAGTTAATCAAACGCCACTACCCCCAATCCTACATAATATATAGGTAATTATACTCATATCCTAGACTTAGTTGGATTGATTGAAACTAACGATGAAAAACATCCCTGTGTCTAAAGATTTGCAGATTTTGATATTGTTTTGTCGAATGTATAGCAGACTGTTGAGGCAAATAAATTAATCCTATAATCAATAATGCCGTTCATAATTATTTTAGTTTAACTACTAATTCATTTACCATTTAAGTTATAAAGGATCTCCAAAGCGTCTGTGATAAATCAAACTGATATTGTTTAATTTATAGTTTCTTAGAATATCACCATAATTATTGTAATGTATAATTTCCGTGTAAAAATGTTCATATTTCATAAGTCATAAGAAAGAACTGACTGATTAAATGGATGCCGCATTAATTACTTGTTTTTTTTTTTAATTTTGAACTCATATATTTATTTATTTTTAAATCACATTTGGTGATAAAAAAGATTTTCAAGGAGAGGGCCTTTCTCAGCTGTTAATATTAATGAAAGAAGAATTCCTGCGTGGATATATCCCTAATGAAATTTGAAAGTAAATCTGTCTATCTATCTGACCTTTACACGCCTTCTGACCTTTACACGCCTTAACTACTCAAACGATCATCCTGAAATTTTGCATACTCATTATCGGAGATGCAAAAGGATATGTCCTTTCATATCCTTTCAAGAGTATAGCTTTCATCCAGAAAAAAGTACTGTTCCCTAGGGATCATATAAAAATTAAATGCAACGCCTGGCAAAACATAATAAGATTTATAAGCGAGACAGAAATTAAAACCTCAACAGTAACAAAACAATTATCTTCAATAAACCTTTATTTTAAAACTTCACAAATTATTTACAAACAATTATACATAAAATTAATAACTTTAAACTACATTAAATATTTACATTTATTTATATACTAAAAAAATAAAACTGCAGTAGCTACTTATAAAACATATTGCGACTGTTTAAATGCGTTTAGTCATTTTTTTTTTTTACAAAAGTAAATTGTAAATTTTAACAATTTGGGTTTGGTTTCCTTCCTGGTCGCGTTGCCGACCTTTATAGAACAGAGAGTTAGCAGTGAGGAAGTAACATTGGTTAGGATTACAATATACTTACAATTCTGATGATGTACCCACCCACTGTAGTGGGACTAAAAGGTACTGTACACGGACCAAAATAATTCATATAGTGATTATAAAATATGTATCACCTATTTAAGTTCAAAAGTAGCTTTGAAAAATATTGCAAAATTAGCCAAAATATCGAAAATCATATAAGGTGCATTGGGATATAAGTCAAAAATAATATAAATTCCCATTCCTATATCATTTTTAATTTCTGGCACGGCGCGAAAAATATGTTCAATTTAAAGTAAAATAAAATGAAATACATCGTAATTATCAACGAAAATCATTCTGAGCAACTTAGTACTCCCTACAAGACGCAAAAATATTAAGAAATAATAGTCTCTATGTCAGGAAATGTATGGTATCCTGACTTCAACACTGAATAACAGTTTTTTTTTATGTTAAGATCGGCAGACAGACCGACGGTCCACTTGATGGTAGGTGGCTACCGTCACCTATAATACAAGCAACGCAAAAGCTGCTGCAAGTGCACTGCCGACTACAGTAGGATTTAAAATATTAAGGGATTGGGAAGGGAAAGGGAAATGGGCTCTGGCATCCCTTATTCACTCACCGAAACACAACATCACACGTGCTGTTATTTCACGGTGGCCTTCTGTAAGGGGGTAGTTACTGCCGCCAGACGGGCGGCCCAAATGACTGCGAAACTCAGTGTGCCCTGCCACTACTTTCCAGATCCAGACCAGAGCCAAATTTGAAAAGTTAGTTTTTCAAAGTTGACACTGCCGGGAATCGAACCCCGGAACCTTAGAACAGAGCGTTAAGGCATTACCTTAACCACTCATCCAACGGACTCGTCAAAGGTTCGAGAAAAACAGACTTAGCTAGTAAATGGCTAGGAAGGCTACCTGAAATATCTATTAAAATGGAACGTAAACTAGCATAACATCTTCTTACACTTGAAAAGTGCAGTTAGGTTTTAGAGATTCGAATTAATTTTCGAATATGTGCTATGTGTGAAGATATAAACAAAAATTTTCATTTCAACTCAAAAGTAACGAAACATTTTATTTAGCGCCCTCTATTGCCAATTTGCTCTTAAAACAGTTCTAGATCTAATTTAAAAGTTAATTTGTAAACCTGGTGACTAGTTTGTGTGGTATCAATTAAGGAACGGTATGTTTACACGGTACACCCAAAGCTAATTTCTTGAAAATATGCAGTAAAGACGACAACGACAAAAGTGTGCTAATTTACCCCATAAACTTCATTATTACTGTTTATTCTTCTAAAAAAAATGGACTGTTTCAATAATATATTTTTTCTAACAAGAAAAAAAGTTATGTAAATTTCACTTATCATTGCTGTGTGTGGCGCCATCTATCATGAAAAGGTGTTAGGGAATTAGTTGAAATTAGTCGAGTGATGTTTTATCTGCATAAATTATAACCGCAACAGTGGTCGATTTGTTTCAGTGTTCAAATTAAATTTTTCAACATATTAAATTAACAAATAATTTACAAATTTAACGAAGTTTTAAAATACGAAATTTCAACATTCCAACAATTCCTCCTGACCCTCAACGGGTCCTTTAATGTCCTCTTTCGAAACTGGCTTAGAGAAGTAATATTTATTCAAGAAAATATACTTAGCCGTTATAATTAGTACCACAGCAACGACTAGTCACAGTGGCCCCTTGTCACTGTCATTCTTATCAGAGTCTAAGTCAGCGTTTGACATTTGCGTGGCACCAGCGCTCGCTTTGATCGGCTGCAATTGAAATTTCACTGAGCTCCCTTTTGTCCTCTTTTGTAACACTCTCCCAACTGATTTTATATTCTTTTCAATAACTGACGTTATAGATTCCTGAAACAGATAGAAGAGGACAGTGATTTATATTTAATTTATTAATGACACAGCTGTAGTAACAAGCACACTGCATTATTCATTATAATGCAATATCACTAACTGAATATTTTAAAGGCTGATTTTTATATATGTTTTGTAGAGCCAGACACTTCCCGTGGGCCATAACTTCCGCCAGATGCTTTAAGACCCCTTCAACGAGTCGCCGGGCACGCGACTGGGAGCACGAGACATAATGAAAGCAGTCACTCGTTTCACAAAAATTGCGCCGGCCTCGTGTTGTGCCACAAGGTCCCGGTCGCATGCGCAAGCGACTGTCGCCAGAATGGGTCTTAAAATGTCCGGCAGAAATCCTATTATCTTACAGAATCTACAATTATTAGATCCTATAAGATAATCGAACAGTTCTAAAACTGGAATGTTTTTCTTAAATATTGTGTAAAATTTGGAAAACTTAATACAATTATAAAACTTTAATACAAAATTAAGTTAATTAATAAGCTTAAAAACAAATATAGTTTCCTCTGAAAAATGTTATTGCTATGAGAAAGATTTTTTTTTGTTAATAATTTATTTTAATTTTTTTGCTCCGAAAATATAGTTTTTTGTATAAATTTCCTTGATTCAAACTTTTTTAAATATAGTTTATTATGAACTGTATTTTTATCTAAGTATTAGACTGTAGCTATTATGATTTTAAAGAATTTCATAATAAAACAAATTAATTCTTTTATTTATTAGATTAAAATTAATCAGTTATTAGAAAAATACTAAAAAATTATAATTAATTAAAACAATTAAGTTCAAATATTTACATGCTTATGTCGGGTACTGTAACTGATATTATGAATTGGGCAATACGTCAATCGAGTTTAAAATGTGCATGGGGTTGCTTGTTATTTTTGTGGTTGAAGTTATATATTGCAATCTATATCACTAATTTTGTTTTTTTTTTTTTTTTTTTTTTTCATTTTATTTTTATTAGTTAGAAATCAGTGTCGTTTTTTTAGAGTTCCGTATGTCCGAATAAAAAACAGAACCCTTATGGGATCAGTTGTGTGTCCATCTGTCCGACAAAAAAAATATTGAAAATTTTTTGAAAAAAATACAGAAATTAGTTTTCTACTTATAGATTACAGGAAAACCTATAAGAAGTCCATGATATTAAAATAACATGGTAAATCACTCAATATTGTGCGGATAGGTAACATCGTACGGAAACCTCTTCACGCAAGTTCAACTCGCGCTTGTCCCGTGTTTTTATTATTATTGTGTTACATTACATATAAATATTATTCAATCCAAATGTTGTGAACCCCTGAATGTTTGTTTACATAATTTACAGCTCTCACAAAGGTGAATATTCATTTATTAGCAAAGTGTTAATAGGCTGCATTGCAAATTAATTTCCAAGTTTGTCATATGCATGGAGAGATTACAAGATGTCTTGGTATTTTGCTTTTTAAAGTTTTATAGTGGACCCTTATAACAACAACTTTAAATGTCACTCACTTCCAGAGAACAAGAGATTAAATAGAAAAATTGTCATTTCCAGAACTTAAAATTCTGGTCTGAAACTGGAAATAATAATTTTTAATTGTTATTATAAAATCATTTTCAAGTTTGCACAGACACATGCTTTTTATACACATTAGACCTAGGTATTTAATTTTTTATAAATACATATTTAGATTTTTATAAAAAAAATATCTTGTAATGTAACAAAGTAATAGTAACAAATTTGAAGAGTACATACTGCTTGTTCCATTTCTCCTCCTTCAGCAGCTATAACAACTCTCACTTGATACTGTTTCTCTAAAAGTTTTATCATTTTCTTTACACCTGTCATCAGATCATGCTCTCCTATTCTTGAAGACAATGTCAAAAGTTTCTCTCCTTTTATGGTAGCTTTATGTCGTGAATTCTGTCTCTCTTTTCTGTTTCTAATTTCTTCTTCGTGATATTCAGCTTTCGTTATTAATCTGAAAGTTATTTTATGTCAACAGATATAAAAACATTTTGTTAATTGTTTCATGGACTTGACTGCTTTGGAATTGATGGACCTGTTTTGAAAAATTAAAGAAAAAAATTATACTTGACTTGACCGACTGAGTTATTATGACTTGAGTTATTTATATTGCTATTTTTACAATTGACACTAGCAGAATCATCGGAGAAGATCTAAAGTATTGGCGTTTCATTAAAGTAAAATTAAAATATTTATAAAATCTAATAATTCATATATACAATAATAAATAATTATGTAATAAAAAATGTGTGATTTAGCATTGGCTAATAGGTGAAATAAAAACTTATCTAAAAGAGTTCACTGGTCAGATTCTGAATATGAAACTATAATCTGTATAAAACTTTATTCAATAAACATCAATTTACTTACTTGTACACTGGTCGTCTCGTTTTGGAATCGGCATCTTCGACTTTGACTAACTTTAAATCTCTTCTTTCAGAAATGCTCTGAGCGCTTTTTAAATCCGTGATACTAATTGAATTATCGGTGCTTATTAAAGTTATTATATTTTGAGGTATCTTTTTGGGCACGTTTTTGCCATCTGCTGAAATACGAGTGGCCAAGGATCGACACTCAATTAGACGCTTTATATTGAAAATAGAAAATAATTTACTCATTTTTATTTATTGTAAAAGTCAATTTATCAAACTTATGTTATCAGTTTATCAGTGATCACTTGATCAGTGATCACAAACATACAGAAATACAGACAGAATAATATTTATTACTGTCAGCTCATCAGCTGTTCCGCCACAGATTATTAAATTATGTTGTCTGTAGTCCATTAATCATTAGTCATTAAAATAATGACCAAACATTACATAAGTATTTTGTTAACCAATTGGTTATAAGTGTAAATTATTTTATATTATTGAGAAAAGTTGTTATTTGCAAAAATCCTAGTATGACTATAATACTGGGATCGTAGTATGCAATTCTTCGCGTTTCTTCGGTTGCATTTTAAATTAGAGTGAGATATTAATTTATTCTCCCTTCCTAGTTCTTAACAGTCTCTCAAAAATTGTTATTTTTTTTAATCTACTTGATATTGTCTCTTTCACTTTCCAGGAATCTAACATGGAGAATAGAGGTAAGGAAGACTTACTTGTCAGTGGTAAACTATGTCAAGCTACAATCATTCTTTGAAGGAGCTCCTCCTTGGTGTTTGGAACTTCCCGATATATCTTTTATTTCATTGTTCCCCAAATAAGATATCTGAAGGTGTTAAGTCTGGTGAACGAGGTATTAAATATTTTCTAAAATAGAGAAGTGGGATTATACTTTAAAATTATAGTTTTTAAAAAGTAGAGAACTTTGACAGTTTTTTCTAAATTTTCTGAAAGTTATTACAACTTTAAAATTGATTTATTAAAATAACGTGACCAAATTGCTGTCTAGTCAAACATTCTTAATTGAGTAAAAACGTTACAATATGGCGCATCCCCGATCCTATTCTTATTCTAGCAGCATAGTAAGTAAAATATGTAATTTATAAATACATATTTTACAAAATATTAAGATAACTATAACTTTACCATTAAAATTTTTATTCAAATACGCTCGTAATTCAACCACAGCTTTACACGGTTGTTACGGTTAGATTTGATCTATTGAGAATAAAGTGCATAATTTACGAGGGCTTCTACTTTTGGAGAGGGTACATCTGCGTTTACCTGCTCCCACCCTTGTGACGTATGACCGCGTTGCTCTAACGTAAAATCCTAATAAAATACTACTGTAACACCACACCCCAATGCTACTGAAGCGCATCCTATACATGTATAATGATAACACATACATACCAGTCACAGTGCCGCTCTACTGTTGAAATTGTATGAATAGAAACTGTTCGTGTCGAATTATATGAGTAGCGGCGCAATGTATACAGATTCATACAATTTCATAGCTGAGCGGCCTGACGGGCAGCTTGGTCACACGATGCACATAATTCGAACATAAATGAAAATATGTTGGTCTGCCCAGAATTTTATTTCTTCTCTGTGTGTTTTATAACAGTATCTATATTGTTAGCATAGAATAGTAACTAAAGCATAGAATCAAGACTAAATTAAAAACCAATACTATTTAAGTGTGGCGCTTTGTACACCTTTGCATTAAGGTCAATTAAAGAGAGACAAAGTATATACTGTCACTATATAGATGTTCGTCTGGCTGTTCCGTACCAGAGTGGTCTGTACAAATTATCCATATAATTATATCGTCGGCAACAACATTAACATAACCTATACTGTTTTTATCTTTTCATTAAAATATTAAGTAAATTCAAGAAACATAATTTATTGGTGGTCCTTATTATACAAACAAGCTCTCGGTATATTTACTGCGTGACTCTGATTATGCAAACAAACAAAATCACTTACCGATGGTAACTTATAAACACATTCTCATTTTGTTTTCTGGACGCATTAGATTTACATCATGGCATCGAAGAAGACATTGTTATAATCACAGAATTCACAGATATCTTATAAAAGAGTGTTATAATTGATTTGATGCTAGATTTATTATATTTTGATACAGAAATCAAGAAATAAACAAAAACGTTGTCACTCATGTGACAGTCACATACGTACAACGTAAAAATATAGATAAGTTAAGTTGACACTTTGCGCGAATCATTTGTTAACCTTTAGCTAGCCTTTTTAAATCGGTATCATAAAACGGCACCAAATACGTAAAGGAACCAAGTTTGACGTTTGACCTAGCTACGCCGATCAAACGTAAGAATAGAGTTTGTATGTTTATCTCTTTTTTACTTATGGTCATAATGATCAACACACTATAAAATAATATTGATTTTTATTATAGTCTGGGTCTATGCTTTAGTTATAATTCTATGTTGTGAGTATATAGTGTTCTGTACTCTATATACAGCATAGAATGCATATAGAATTTCTATGAAATAGAATAAATAATAACTAAAGCATTTATTCATTCATTCATGATTGATTCACTAATCCAGTTTAAAACGTTCATTCATTATCTGTCAAGCAAAGCAAGAGCAAGACATAGACAATCCTAATCATATAGACAAGACAAGACAAGTGACAATGACAAACAAAAGTCAAGCAAACTGCAAATGCCAATTGCCACTTTGTTGTGACGGCTGGTGTGGACAAGATGGTTTGTTTAATATATTTTTTAAATCTGTTTTAATCTTGCCAATTTCTTAACTAAATAGATACTTATTCATCATTTTGTTTTGTTTATGTTTTTAGTCGGCCCACAAAACCTTTATTATTAAGCGAAAGCTTGCCAAAAAGCTGAAGCAGAACAGACCTATCCCGCAATGGGTCAGAATGCGGACTGGAAATACCATTCGGTGAGTTAAATATATTTTCATTTATAAGAACAAATATTTCATAGATTTGTTCTTACAAAGAAGTATTTATGAGTTTTATTGTAGGTAACATCTTTAGTTGCCTAACTTGAAATTACTTGAATTTATAGTTATTACATATTATATTACCTTTTTATGCTTTGTATTGACGAATTCTTTACACATACATGATGCTACTACTATTCTATTAAAATTTTAATTAAATGCCTTATCTAATCAAATAAAAGATTGAGGTTAGATTTGATCCATTCAATTTGACACTTCAATTTGAAGCTAACAATAATTGACATTTGTTGTAAAATTTACTTCATTTTGTGTGTTCCATTTCGTTACTGTTATTGACTCATAAATACTATACACGGTTTTAGTATTCCGTTATAATAGAACGCTCGCTCTTTAAGTAATCCTAGACAATCAAAGTGAAAAAATACCTCGTGTATGTAGTGGTGTTTGGCAGCTTTTTAAAGCCTTTAAATTGATTAATGGGCCCATAATGGAACAATTCCTTAGCAATTTTTAAAACAAATAAATTTGATGCTTATACATCGTACTATGTAGTTTAATAACCAAATGTCTTTTTGTTGTTCTCATCTTAATAACAAAATTAAAATATCCAACAGTTAGGCTTAGGCTGCACTACAGCTAAACTGCTGTGGTGGTTAACCAGGTGATTTTGTGAGTCAAGAAAATTAAGATTGGGTGGTGCTAATATGATATTTCTTATGAAACAAACCTTAAATTTAAAGCTAGTGAATGAATGAACCCAATATTGCGAAATTTGAGTTGACCAATAATACATACTGCTCTCTTTAAATCCATCTTGAAACTGAAAATTGCTGGCAGTTTCGCAGTTTTCAATTTTAGTGTGTTCGTCTAAAGCGGTTTTACGGTCATAGCGGTTAATCACTCGCTGGAAAAAACCATAGTGCGTATGTTTATGTATAAGTGGGTACCTCCATTTATACATAAAAAAAGAGCAAAATCTACAAGGTTTTCTTATTACTACAACTGCAAAACATTTAAAATGTTTGATGTTTTATTAATTTGCTTAGTGAAATGAACAAAATGCATATTTAAATAAACATACAAAAAGGTTGACATAACTAAATCAAACTTTCTATCCCTTTTGCATTTAGTAAAAGATGTTAATTACAACTCTACTTCGATGCTTACTTCAGTTAAAAAATAAAATAAAAAGTTTTAATAAACTTGAGACTTCCTTCTTTGAAATAATATGATAATAATAATTCTTAAGGTATCAGTTGAGTAATTAATGAATTAAATAATAACATTACTCAGTAATAATATAAATTAATAACTGCACCTATATGTGTGTCTTTCGGCTTAATATAGCAACATTTAAATTGTATATTTTGTATTGTAATTCATTAGAGAAAAATTTGTTTTAATATGTTATTAACGAGTAGGAGATTTTTAAAGAAGCAACTTGAAATGGATTGTTAAAGGTGTGCTTTTATATTATTATATCATTATTACCTAGAAATAATGTCAATTATTTGTGATAAGAATTTTCTCATTAAGTTAATTATCATAATTCCAATTTGGTTAAGTGATTCATTTACTTCTTAATATACTGCAATACTCCAGTTCACTGATACATTCATTTAATAATAATATTGACCTTTATTATGTATAATAATCCATCCTGCTATTTTTTTTTATAAATCTGAAAGTGACTGTTGCCTTTTCACACCTTAACTACTCAACTGATCTTTGTGAAATTTTTTATACATATTGCAAGGAATACAGACCCTTTGACCAGAAAAAAAAGCTGTCCCCGAGGGATCATTTAAAAATAAAAAACCAATGCCTGGCAAAACTATAAAAGCAATGAAGATTGAATTTTATTAGGCGTTATTTTATTTTTCAATGTGGAGGAAGCCGCAAGTACCAGATAGTTTTTTTTATTATTAAAGATGGGTTTGCTCTTGACTATCCATGTAGGAAGGATGAGGCCTACGATAGAGCTTGAGCTCACCCAGAAGATGACTATTCACTCAAACCTTGAAAAGATTTGGGTTGTATAGTAGATATACTAAGACAATTTTATTTCAATAATAATAACAGGTCAAGATTCTGGAGACCTAATTAATATAATTTCACAGATATTCAGACAAACTCTGTACAAGACATACCTACTTGCACATCAATTACTCAATATCTACCAATAATAATAGATTGCAACCAAATACCTCCATTCATTTTCTAATTATAATTTTTTTTCTTGTTTCCAGCTACAACGCTAAGAGGCGTCACTGGAGGAGAACTAAGCTCAAGCTGTAAGCTGTAATGTTCCAAAAAATATAATTTAAGACATCAAATGTAGTTGTTTTATTTGATTGACAAAACCTTAGCACCATTTAGCTTTTAATTACCGTGCTATCTCAGACACAAAAGGTGGCTTATGTAGTGAATACAGTAGAATATTTTTATTCTGCGACTATAATTTTATAATGCCTTGGTTCATAAGGAAAACTCCAGAAAAAATCAAAGAGCAATTTTAATGGTGCTATTAGATTTTTTTGTTAATTTTTAGGGTCTTAACCCAAAAATTATGTAAATAAATGAGAAATAATTTTATATATTCAAAGCAGTACATAGTGTGCTTGTTTGCCAAGTAACAATGAAACACCTTTTGTTTATTTTTTCTTTGATAAATTAAGTTTATGATTTCTTGCGGAATATATTCCCACACCTCGAAGTTCTGCGGAGAATGTCCCAGACACATGGTCTATGGCAGTGAGGTCGTAGTCGGTGCAAAATAAATTTTTGAACACATTAAATCCTGCAGTTCTTGTCTTGGTTGAAGTTTAATAGAAGTCGGGTTTGTTAGAAATTCGTCTTACATTTTCTCTCCTCTCCGCAAAGACCATTACGAAAAATGGAAAAAAGTTTTAATTGCTATAGGTATCTTTCGAAAAAATTCTATAGTAGAGATTTTAAGTTTTAATCTATTTCATTGATTGTATTTAAAAAAATTATGTTTGAGTGTCATCAATTAATAAAATCATAAATTGAGTCAGATTAATAAAGTGCCATTTCTTTTTTCAATATCTTCTATTTCGTACTGTTTTCGCGCGGAAAGAACGTTAGTTACTTGTTTTCAGCTGATTGCGGATTCGCACTGCTGAATCCAGCGCCAGAAGATCCAGTTAGGCCAAAAATTGAGAATTGTAAATTCTCGATTTCTACCTATAGAAGTATGAGAAAAAAAACAACACAAATTTGTAGGTCGTGTATGTACAGCCAATCTGCTCTCGCAGTGCAGATACTCTCCTGGGAAAACCAACCGACGAAGGTGGTAGGCGTGGCTGTTCGTAACCAGACGTGATGGTGGGCGTACTGTGGGTACGAACGGCCGATGGTATGGTGGTAACTGATGATGATTCGGCCGATGGCAGCAATTGGTGTCAGTATGATAGTGATTCCCTAGCGCGGAAAATCACTTTCTAAAGTATAATGGCACCCCTAAACCGCAATTACAATTAGTATTTTAGCTTATTTCGATTTTTAATTTTTTTATTCGCGCAGCAGCCGCGAGAAATTTCTTGCGCCCCTTTAACTGCAGCTTGATGATTTTTAATTCAGTATTTTTGCAACTGCTTAGGTTTAGCCAAAATTCAAATCCATCATAAATACCTGTCAGGAATCTGCACCCTAAAATACCGAGCCTATATTTGGTAAAAAAAAAATTATAACAGAACAATTCGAAAATTAAAATTAGCACTTAAATAATATTTATTTTTCTAAATATTTACATAGTAAATTAATATAAATAGTAACATGATTACGATCACTTGTCTGTACTTATAAAAATATCACAATGCTTATAGTAATACTGAGTTTGTGCAAAAGCGGACATAACTCAATCCCAGGGGAATATGAAGCTGCCCTGTCAAGTGGTGTTGTCCTCTTTGGAGCTCGCTTTAGATCCATCCTCTTTCTTAAGTCCCGTTGATTGTCTCAATATCTCCTCCAATAACATATCGTTGTCTAAAATTTCTTCACTGCCGGGTCTCTGAAATTTATGATATTTTATGATTATTTTTTACAACAAATAAAGCTCTCTATATTCTAACCCTTTAGGAGTGTGTAAATATTTCAAGAACATTATATTACTTTACTAAAGGAAAGACAGGAAAAACTTGCCGAATTACTTCGTTTGAGAAAAAGCCATGGTCTCATTTGACAAATTTAATATTGAATTGACTGATAACGACTACAATATATCGAGACTCATTGATATTTTGTTAGATGCAGACCTATACTCTTTTTATAGCTGTTTGATCAATGGAGAAAGACAACAACCGGTCGCGCAAAAGACTCAATTAGGATGGATGCTGTCGGGAGGACTATTGAGGACAGTAAAACGAAGAGAATATAGACCTCGCGTTTTCAGTCAGTACGTGCAGTTAGAGGAGAAATTAAGCAAGAAGGAAAATGACAAATCGTAATACATTTTATGAATTAACAAGCAGACAGACAGGTGCATCAACCGATGTATCAAATTACACAAACATGGCCTTGTTATTCCACTGAATGGTAGTGAAGCAATAATTTACACTCCGTTTACTATGACGCTTACGATAATGTTTCCTCAACAATATTACGAAGATGTATTGAAAATAAGAATTTAGAAATACTTATACAAAATGTATTGCTTAAAATAACCGGCCATTTATCACGCGACGTGGTAATACCTTGAATACTCATAATGACATCCACCATTACACTATGATAGTGACAGCTATTGCATTGCACTGTAGTAACCTCTGCGTGTCATGGCGCAACATGCGGAACCGTCCTTTGGTGAGGGGGAGACTTGAAGAGGGATGACGGGAACTCGGCGAACAGGAGAAGAAGACAGTGACTCAGAAAGTGTAAAGTGAATAATAGTGTCAAGATGCGAGAAGCAATCAGTGAAAGTGAAAGAACCGTATTGCCATTTTTTGAAGAAGAAGAAGAAAGTGAAAGAATTAATGTGAATTTTTACTCTAGCATACCAATTAGCCAAAGTGGTAGATATTAAGATATCATTTAAACATAAATAGCATTAATTATGTTTATTTGAATTATGTTTACAACTGATCCAGACCAGAGCAAACTATGAAAAGGGACCCCTGAGACAGAGTGTTAAAGCAAACACCTTAACCACTCTTCCAAGGGACTCATTGATTGGAGTAAATTATTGATTTACTCAAAAATTTAGGATGTGGAAGTAGGATGAGTATAGTACACCTGCAAGATGAATGAGGCTTTGGTTTAAACTTTTGAATGAATGATGATGAGGATACCTGTTGAGCACTGATGGATCGCGCCAAGAGTTTCTGCAGATACTTCTCCCGGCGTTGGTGCTCGCGAACGCTTCGGAGACGGTCAAAATCGTCCAATTCCGGTTCATCAATGCCGTCTGTCTCGTCAACTGCAAATTAAGAAACATTACTGCTATTTGTATCGTATACGCTCGATACTAATAGTTTGGGGGTTAAAAGGCAATCTACTTAGCAGCGCCTTTTGTCATTAAGAACGTTTAGAGCAGAATACTCTTGAAACATATAGGTCAAAGGTGGTACAGCACACGCACTTATTTCATCATGGTCTTCTGTGTGAAAGTGGTGACAAATGACAGAATTAGTACTAGAAAGGTGGTACTGACGCAAAGTCTGGCTGCCGGCGGCACTAAGCGAAGGCCCCACGTCGCTGTCCAAGCGTTGGCGAGGTTCCAAGCCAGGGAAAGACACCTGAGCGCGCAGTCCCTCCACTGCCCCGTTGGAATCTGTCCATTGCGTCGGCGCAGAAGAAGACAGGTGGTTCCCTAAATGCAACGGACCAATATTTTGTACACTTACATCGATTAAGACACATTAACGTTAAATTAACTAATGTATTACATAATGCCGCGGTCCCATGGCCGTCAAACAACAGTGGGAACAGTTGCATCCGCTGAGGCCTGCGGCGACCCGTCCCATCGTTGCCGGAGTCGGTAAGTCCTCCCTATATATTTAATGTACTTTGTGTTGGTAAGTGACACGCGCCGTGGGAACACGTGTCACAGGCCACGACGGGCCTAACTTACAATCGCTGTTAAAGATTGTTTCTACTTGACAATGTTATTAATTATAAAGAGAGTCGGACTTTTCAACGTAACTTACGATGCTACCTATATTTCTATGGACCCGCTAGGCGGGTGACCGGCACTGCTAATTGGTACTTAATTTAGTGTGGGAACGCCAACATTTGGTATTTTTTTTTTAAATTAATTGTGTCAGGAAAATTTAAGGTTAAATTAAAATAATAATCTACCACTCATAATGTTTTATCCGGTATTTGAGAGCATGCGCTATACTCTGTGTACAGTTAGCATCTGTGTCATAATCGGGCCTCAGGACGAACAGTATTTCATACATATTTTATTTTACAATTTTTTTTAGGTAATGAACAAGAAAACGATAATATTCAAATAAAATGAAAATTTTATTAAATGTCGATATTACCTAATATATTAATGAAAAAAAAATTTGGCGTTTCCCACAATAAAGTAGATTTATTTTCCAATTCACCAAATAGCAGCATAGAAGAATTACCTCCAATGTATGCTTGCGCATTTATGATTTAGACTAAGAAATCTGTCGGCAAATAAACGTTTCGAGTGCTACGAATTGCGTAATAAGAAGCTAGGTAGGTACTTTAGAAAACCCAAATCATCCTAATGATTGAGGATTATTGGAATAGGTACATTGTAAAATACGCTTCAAATGTTATTAAAAATACGATAAATATACTATTCTATCAAATATAATACGTAAATATTATACAGTTAAAAATAATTTTTATATGAAATTGTTGTTGACCACTAATTTTATTCGATGAACCCATCTAGTTATGACCTAAGTTTATGACACATGTATATTACTGGCGAAGTTTTAAACAAAATTAAAACTTAGTTTAGCAAATATTGCAAAAAATATAGAACCCGCCAGGCGTGTCACTGGGGCATTGTATAAGTTAAAAATTCTTTTACTAAGTAGTTCAAAGGTACATTATTGCTTTAAATTATGTATAGTAACTCTCAATTCCACCTGGGCGAAACCGAGGCACTACGGTGTAGTATTTAATATAAATGTTATATATTTTAGACGCAAAATTGATTACGAATTGAAAATTGAGGATTGATGTTTGTTGCTTTTATGCAAAAACTACTGAACGGATTTTATTGCAACTTCACATTAATGTAGTTTATATATCAAGATAACATATAAGTAGGTTCTAATTAATAAAGGTACACGGAAGAATTCGTGAGAAAAAGCTAGAATTGTTTTACTTTAATTACAAAAAATCCCCCTTTATAAGACAACACGCTTTTGAGGACAAATACTAGTTTTGCAATGATGCCGTTAAAACAGTTTATATCACTCCAGCATTTTTTATATTTTAATATCTGATGTCAACACACGTTTCGTCATAAAACGACAGCCAAAAGATTGTTATCAGACTTTTGTACAGCCGAAAAATATAATAGACCGGTCTTGTATAATTTTCAAGAAATTTGGTTTAAGTACATATATTTCAATGTATGCATTCTTAACTTGTATTTTGGTAGTTTTGGTTTATACTCTTCATTGTAACATTGTAATTCGGGTCTTAAAATATAGACTTACTAGGAAGTGTTCTTTCTGGAACATCTACGGGTTCGCTGGGAACGGATTGTTGGAACAAGCTCATTGCTGTCGGTCTGAAACAGTATCACAATCAATCTATTAATGAGATTATAAGGAGAAAAGTTAAACTCTCTATAGAGCATTTACAATGTTGTAAGCCATGAAAATTTTACTTTTTTTTTTTTCAACCAAATGTTGGCCAACTGACGGTCCATTGATGTTAGGTGACTACAGTCGCCTAAACACAGGTGCTGCAAGTGTGCTGCCGATCTAAGTGGGATAAGGGATTAGGAGGGGATAGGGGAATAAGCTCAGGGGCCTTAGACAAAGTAACATTTTAAAAACGATAACGAGGTTCGAAAACAATAAAATGTATGGGATTGACAAGTGCTGTCGCAAAATCACGTGATACATCCCATACATTTTAGTCTTGCGAACTTCGTTATCGTTTTTAGAATGTTACTTTGTCTAAGGCCCCATCCCTTACTCACTCATAGAAACAAAAGCAAACATTTTTTATGCCAATGTCGATAGACAGGCTGACGGACCACTTGATGGTAGGTGGCCACAGGTGCTACAAATGCGTCTCTGACCATAGTAGAATTAAGGATTAGGATAGGGCAATGGGCTCTGGCATTCCTTACTCACTAACCGAAACACAACAGCACTCATGCTGTCATTTCACTGTGGTCTTCTGTAAGGGGGTGGTTACTGTCGCCAGAAGGGCTGCCCAAATGACTGCAGAACGCAATATGTCCTGCCACTGACTAGACTTTTCACAAGAATCCCGCAAAGTAAAGGCGAAGCCTTAAAAATTTGACTTTTTAGACTAAAATTAAAAATACAGAATATTTCTATTTTCTGAGAAAAAATATATATAGTAAATTACTGCCCAAAAAAAGTTACCTCATCACAGTAATATTTTTTTCAGCGACTACTTCACTATTTTTTAAGCTTAAGTTTTGTACAAAGTTTTAATCGGCTACTTTTTTTTTTATTTTAGACAATATTTAAGAAAAACCTCCCAATTTTAAATTTATTTAGTTTTTCAGAGAAGCTACAAAAATCTGTTGACCAATATTGCACCTTAATTCATAGGTTATTAGGTTGCGTTCATTTGGTAAAAATTGTGAGGTTAGACCTTGGCTTGGAACACGGAGCATATATACAAAGAGGAGATGTTGTTATTGAATTTTTCTATAGAGCGGCGCGTGACTACTGCGCGGGGCAAGGAGGAAGTTAGACCCCGCCCAATTATACTTTTTCCATCTAGCGGTAAAAAGAAAACCTTCGTCTATCGAACTTTCACTACGTTGTTTAGCTATGTATTGCTAGATAGCACTAGTATCGAATACAGGGACGTACTGAATTTCAAAGAATTATTTATTTTTCAACTAATTATTTATTTACTCAAATTGTACAGCTCCAAAAACTTAATATACAGAAAAAAACCGTAACTAATAGCCAATTAAAGATTTTATTTTGTATAAAATTAAAAGTATATACAATTATTGACTACTTCACGATAGATGGCAGGCGAGCTAAGCAAGGTTTAAATCAATGATTAAAATATAATAAGACGACATTTTTCTCAACAAAGAAGTCTTTAGTAAAATTAAAGCCAACTTAAATACGTATAATTTTGAAGATATAAATGTTATTTACGTAGCTAAAAGCCGTTTATGTTATACAATATTGCGCCATCTTTAGTCAAGTAGGATAACTATGGCAATGCAAAGAGATTTTTCTAGAATTCGTCTCGATAAAGTATGAATAAAATTACTCACAAGTGAAATGTGATGCCATCCATGGCATCAGAACGTCTATCCGAATATTTTTTACACGATAGCACACAACACTTCATATTTTTTTACTTATTTTTAATTATAAAGTTAATAGAAAATTGCAAATGAATTTTGACTACAACAAACAAGCGCCACCACTCCGTGTCGATGTCGACAGCAAACTGACCAAGACCACGCCCACAAAAAATGACGTCAGGACCTAGTTTGAAATCAGTGCACAGTTGTTTAGGCCATCTCCTCTTTGTATATGCTCCGTGGCTTGGAACAACGCAAAAATGTCACAGAAAGGGCCGGCGCTATCTGTTTCATGGTACAGTGGCTCTAGCATGAGTTTACGATACTACACTCGCTAGCGAGAGCGTAAAACATTTATATGGAAAATTGATAATTTGACATTGACAGTTTAAGATTTCCTATACAAAAGTTTTACGTTCTCGCTAGCGAGTGTAGTATTGGTGTAAACTCATACTAGAGCCTCAGGAAAGCGTTATTGACAACGCTTATACTACGACCATTGACAGATTGACAGGTATCAAAATTTTACGCAATGTCAAATTCTATGAATAGAATATAATCGTTTTAGTCACCTTTTTTAGTTTATATGATACTTTTTTGATTGGTATAGCCGGGTATAGCTATTAGATTAAATAGTTGCTAGGTACTAGTAAAAATACTAGTTGTTTACTAGTTTGTTTACATTCTCCGTGACCTTTCTATAGGTAATTGATGATGTTAATTAACATAATAAATTGAATTGAATACCTGTTGTCCGGTCGTTTTCCCATGCTCGTTATGGTGGTCTGTTCGTCTACTTCCTCGATGACCTCGTTGGCTATTTTCATACTGCCTCCGGCGGTGGCCGCGGGCTTGTTCAGCATCGGATTACTGTTCGAAATTGTGTAACGGGAAGCTGAAACAAGTGTTTGTCAAACGTTTACAAAAAGTTCATACGGAATGTTTTGCTCTTGTGGGCAAAACATTCCGCTAACATCGCCTAACAAAAAAAATCAATCGAATTTCCACATTTTGTCGGATGTTCAACCATTCATACAAATCTATACATACAATAAAATCGTAAACGAGCTGTGTCTGTCCATTAAATATTTTTTCAAAAAATATTTGAAAAAATATTCAATAAAAATATTCAATAAACAAAAAAATTCAAATAATTTGTACACATGTTACCGATGTAAAAAAAAATAGTTTTTAGAATTTTTGTCTGTCTGTGCGTTTGTGCACGCTAATCTCAGAAACGGCTTAACCGATTTGAATGCGGTTTTACGTATTATAGCAAGCTTCCCGTTACATTTAGTGTTTGTTTCATTCCAATCGGATTACAAAAAAAAAAAGTTTCGTGCTATACCGAATAACACGCGTACGAAGTTGGGCTCAGCTAGTCTTAAATATTCGTGACTTACATTTCAAAAAAAAGTCAATTACAAAAACCTATTTTTGCTATTAGCTTAATTTGTAAGTTATTTATCTTATTTTCGTTATAAATTATCACCATCTTGAAAATCTATATTAAGCTAATTAGTTATTTGAATTTGTATGTGCTGTCTTAATAATTATTAAGTATTCAATTATTTTATAAAATTAAAAATACCTGGAAAATTTAAATAATAGGAACATAAATAAACATACACGGTGCCCACTGCTTGAAGTAGCTTAAATTGCTTAAACTAGATACGTATTAAACAAATTTCGTTCAAGGGCTTAAACATTTTAAACTAATTATTTTGCTCTCTTAAAACATACACGACACGCTCTATAACCTATTACTCGTACATTTCATATTCCGCTGTGTAAAAGCAATGTTGGTGCCAATAGCCCCATAGTTCGTGTCTGTAACAGTTACAACTTATTAGTCAATAAAGCAATTAATGATCTCGAACTTGACATTTTCCATGACTCGCGGCTTGTGTTCCGGCGTAAGATTTTGAAGCTCATTGGTGATCACAGTAAATAGGATCTGAACCTTTTTATTTTGTTTAGTTTGTAGGTAGTTACGCATTTTGACCTTGGATAGTAATATAAAATTTTTGTTCTGTTAATTTGTGATTTTTATCTCCAAAATTATTATTAATTGTATGCTGTATTGTTATGCTTGTAAACGGTGAGCATACCTCTCATTGACATGTATATCTGAATTTTTGTCGCCACTTACTTTAAAGGCAAATGTTTAAATATATATGTTGTTGGTGTGACATACTTGTACAAATAAATAAATAAATAACACTCTATAATGTGCCGAATATGTTTTACATTTTGTATATAAATCTTCATAAATAAAAAATCGATGCACTATGTACGTCTTCTAAACCTCACAAAAGAAATTTTGATTCAGTTTTTCTTATGGACAGACCAATAAACGAGGAAGGTATACAATTTGCAGAGAAAATTACGTCTGTATGAAGTAAATAATAAAATAAATGGATAAAATCAATAGATAAGTTGCATTTGTACTGCATTACGCAATGACCTTAACTCGTTACAGCGAATTATCTCTTAATATACTCATAGCATTAAGTGCATATAAATAGATGCAGGTAAATTAAAGATATGTACATAATTTTCGTATGTAAGTCGTAAGTATAGGTATTGGGTATAGGTACCTACTTACATAGTCTCAAAAACAAAATATGAAAATTAGGCGAGAAAATACACACTGTGTTTCGCAGTCATTTGGGCAGCTCGACTGGCCCCCTTACAGAAGACCACTGTGAAATAATAGCATGTTTTGGTAAGTGAGTAAAGAATGCCAGAGCTCATTCCCCTAACCCTGCCTAATCCCTTACCATGGTCGGCAGCGCAATTGCAGCAGCTGTGGCGTTGTTTGTGTTAGGCGACGGTGGCCACTTACCACTTCCAGTAGACCGTCAGCATGTCTGACGACCTTAACATAAGGAGACAATTTTATGTTCTTAATTTAAAAATTACGACCAATACGCCAGGGAAGGTCACACGGAGAAGGCTATCTCATACGTTACTCACTTCATCTCATACGTTTACGTGTGAGATGAAGTGAGTAACGAAAAGTTATTTACTCTTGCTTAATACTTAAGTTAATAACCAAATAAGTGATGTATTGGTTTTTTATATCCGCTTTTCGCACATCTTTACTATTATTATAATTAATTTAAAATTACAATAATTTCTTTCAATACTGAAATAAATTTTGAAATGGGAACCAACAATACAGTTTAATTATAATTAAATAAAATCACAGTAATACTTTATAAGAGTAAATAAATGAAAGAAACAATTTATTATTAGTTATGACATATTTCTAATGGGTCCCACACTGCGCTCGTGAGAGCCATTCCTTACTTCACAATTAATTAACTAAAAATAAAACAAGGATAACATTTAATATTTAAAAGTAATGATAATTAAGCAGAATATTAAAAAGTGGGTGTGTGTATGTGCTGATTCAATTCAATTTGAATCCTAAAAATATGTGGTAGGTTTGAAAATCTGTTCAGTTTGACTAAAACTTCATAAAAAAAAGGGCTAACGTGAGACCCAATAAATGTAATTTTTACCAAAACGAGCGCAACCTAATAATCTATAATTTAAGGTGCAATATTGCACTACAAATTTTTGTACCTTCTCGGAGATAACCGAACAGATTCAAAATGGGAAGGTTTTTCTAAAATGTTGTCGCTATAAAATTTTATGACTGTGACGAGAAAGCTTTTTTGGGCAGTGATTTACTACCTTTTTTCTCAGAAAGTATATTTTTTGTATACCGATTCAATTTTTTTTTTAAATATGTTTAGTCTTATAGGCTCTGTATTTTATCTAAGTTTTAATTTTACTGTAACAAGTCAAATTAGGCGACGAAAATAACACTTTTCGGATAAGTCCTCGCCTTAAGCTTAAATTTAATAAAAAATACTCTGAATTCTTTTATCCAATTCTATTGCAAAATAGCCTTACCACCATCGGTTTGCGTGGAAATAGGTCCTGACGTTTCCACCCTAACCCTCGGTTCTTCTTTGGAGAACAACCTCTTCAGCATTGAGGTTACGGAGGCTACTCGAGCCATCGGCGTAGGCTGCAGTGACGCCATAGAATTGGTAGATCCCATTGAGTTTCTATCCTCTTTCCTGCCACGTTTACTGCTTCCGCGGACGTTGAAATGTATTCCCGAAATCGCATCATCATTCATTTGCAGTTGCTACACAAAAAAGCATTCTATGAAGTTGCCCAATAAGTCCCAGAGTTCCTTGAATAAGTATTGATAGAATAAGTAACTGAGCCGAAGATACACCGACATGACCTGAATGGTAATACAAAATGACATAAGTATTCTGAATAATAAAACATTACGCAACAAAATCGAGGTCTAAAAAATTGAGAATTTTGTGAGACAATACAAGATGGCGTCAAAATGCGCGTCATCGAATCGGTCGCTTAAAAACGAACATAAAAACATAAAACAGGAAATGTAGAGCTTGTATCGTAGGCGTTGAGACATGAAGTGACTCATTAGAATCAACATTTGATTTGAAAGCTGCTTAATTATATCTATACTAAAAAAGAAAATTAAAATGGCTGTTAGTAATGTTAAAATAACTGCTATATTTACTAAATGTATATCAAAGTACCTATATACGGTACTTATAAAAAAAAAACAATATTTAAAATTTCTGTTCCGGTTAATAAATAAGTTCTAAGCTTAAGTTGCTGCTTGTATTGAGCCTTAGCAACACTGAACGCTTTAGGCGCCATCTGACATTACTATTGAAAAGTTTGACTTTTTTTAGGGTTCCGTACGTCAGAATAAAAAAACGAAACCCTTATAGGATCACTGGTGTGTCCGTCTGTCCGACCGTTAACCCCCCCCCCCCCTTATCTCCGAAACTACTGAACCTAAAATTTTGAAAAAAAATACAGAAATTATGTTTTCTACTTATATTTGTAGGAAAACCTATAAGAAGTCCATGATATTACAATAACATGGTAAATCACTCAATATTGTGTGGATAGGTAACATCGTACGGAACCCTCTTCACGCGAGTTCAACTCGCACTTGTCCCGTTTTTTTAACCTTATCTCAATTATAACATTTATTATTTGAACGCATTTATGTTCTTTCTAGAGACTAAAAAAAAATCTCAGCGAAAAAATAGAATTAGCTCGTGAAAATTATCGTGCGACGATTTTTTACTACTTTTGTCGTGGATTATCAAGACAAGAGTGCTTCGATCAACTTATTTCGCCTTTTGACGATGAAGTTCTATCCTAAGCCACTGTAAAACGCTGGTATAATGAGTTTGATCGTAGTCGGCGTTCCCTACAGGATGTGCTGATACTGAATCAATGAAAACATTAATTCTGTGCTGATAAAGAAAGACCGACATGTGACATACCGCGAGATAAAGGCAACTCTGGGCATTAGTATGATTATTATCAAATAAGATATTGCATGAACATTTGCCCGTAAAAAAGATTTGTTCTCGTTGGATTCCGCATGAATTGACAAACGGCTAAAAATAAGCTTGCTTCGATTGGTGCAAGGAAACGTTGAAAAAATACGTTGATGAGGTGCATCAGAAGCCGTGTATAACATCTATATAGGTGACGAATCATGGATCTATGCTTATGAGTCTGAAACAAAACGGCAATCTTCCAAAACGAGCAAAAACCAACAAAGTTGTTCGCAGAAAAAGCATATCGAAGCAAATGATTGCCTATTTCTTCAGAATTACCGGGCAGGTGGCAACAGAACCATTAGAGGATCGTAGGACGTTTAAATCTGAATGGTACACGACCATTTGTTCGCCAGAAGCCATTGGAGAAATCTGAAAAAAAATCGCATGAAAATGCGAGCTCTCGCACATAGGGTCAAACAAACGAATTTTTGTACGGCCAAAACATCGAATTGATGGGTCATCCACCGACTTGGTACCTAATGACTTCTTTTGGTTCCCAAACATCAAGAACAAAATGTGTGGGTAGCGATTATCATCAGCAGAAGAAGCTGTTGAAACGTTCAAAAACCACGTTTTACAGGTACCTCAAACGGAGTGGAAAAAGTCCTTCGAAAATTGGTTCCAACGCATGCAAAAGTGTAGCGATCATCATGAAGAAAACTTTAAAAAAAAATAAGACCAATTTCAATCATCAATATTTGTTTTTTCATTAGTAGGCTCAATGCATAAGTAGCAACCCTTGTATTCCATTTCTATCTTAAAAAGTGCGCGCCGCGTTGTGTTTCGGTGTTTACTGGCCCTTACACACACACACACACACACACACACACACACACACACACACACACACACACACACACACACAGAGAGAGAGAGAGAGAGAGAGAGAGAGAGAGAGAGAGAGAGAGAGAGAGAGAGAGAGAGAGAGAAATGCTGATGTCCAGCTGATGTCGAATCCGTTTACTTTTAAATTAAAAAGAGAGGCAACCGCAGGGCACAGCTAGTATAAAAATACTAATTACGAAATTACGAAAGCACCCGGGAGAAGCCTATACTTGTCGGGCTAAAGTAAAATGTACCTAGAACATAGGAGTTTACGACATTATATTGCGTTCTCCTATAGTAGACATTAATATTTCATTTTACTTGGCACTTGCGTGACACAGCTAACAAAGCAAACGGGTTCTGTAATGCATTTTTATGTTCGATTATTAACCGTAATTTACCACTAGGGCGACGGAATTACACGTGTATAAAAAAACTCCCGACGCCCGGTGACGGTTCCGAAGTCCCCTATGGACTGAACCACTCCCATCTCGAGGGTAGTTTTAGTGCGGTAAAAGTCCCACATAACCTCTATGGACACTTGCAGCATTGCATGCGGCATGGGTTCATAAGGTATCTTTTGAAGATTTCTCCCCTCGTAAAAAAAAAAAAAAAAAAAAAACTATTTTAGACTCTATGTACGCAAAATATACGTCACATTTTAAACAAATCCAAAGATATAGGTTTGGATCGAAATTTATACTCCGCAAAACAGTCGGTTATCTTGGCTCAATCACAAATTTGAAAAGAATAAATATAAAACAAATATTTAAACAGGAGACACAAATTTGTTTTTTTTTTAGAAAGATATTATTATTGGAAAATTCAAACAGGAAAAAATATTAATTCATAGTAACGTTATTATTATTATCATTAGTAATTAAGTATTAAAAAAGAGACATTTTCATGTTTTTATTATACTTGTCAGTCATTCTAAGGGAATCATTAAGCCACTTGACTTCTTTTTTACCATAGACAAAACACTGGCTTATGTACAGCGACAATTGAAATTCATATTTAGTAACAATTAGACAAATAATAGTAGAGGTAGACATGCCGTAAGATTCCATATCGTAGTCACAAACATTGAAAAATAAACATAAAATATAACATTATATGCACATCAATGAAGAGATAAGATAGTGAAATCACACTCGGAACAAGAACCGTTACCTTGTTGTTATAAGAGTATAAAGCAAGTATAAAAAGATGTATATCTATTAGATACTTCATTATGATAAAAATTTGGACAGCTTCTCAGACAACATTTAATTGTAAATTTTAAAACAAAATTAAACATTCTGTCTGATACAAGATTATTTTGTGAAAATAAATCATAATGCTGTATTTCGCATTCATTGAAGAGAATAACTGAACTTTTTTTCATGTTAAGATCGACAGACAAGCTAACACACACGCCACGTGTGTGTCTGGCATTCAAATAAAAAAATGGAATTAGTTTTGAATGTTGAATCCTTCATTTAACTTGAAAAATTGATACAGAGTGATAAAACGCTAAAAAAATATTGAAGATTGAATTATGTATTTAAAACGAGTTGACGAAAATATGGGATAGCCAAATCGGTTCAAAAGAACAAACCTTTTGTCCCTATTGTAAGTATTTCAAATAGCATAAAATGCATTGAATCATTTTTTCTATTATAGCCATAAACGTTGTTATTGAAAAGGTTTAACTTGAGGTTTTTTGTTTTAATAAATATACAATCCTATGGAAATAAATATCTATAGATTTCTAGTTTGTTGTCTTGAAATGGGAAAACTTGTTTATCTGCTATTCTTTTCGAATACCGTCTCAAAATGTTAATTTTTAGTTAGTAATTAAACAGAGTTTAAATTAGAACTGTTAGTAGTTAAATGTGGTTAAAAAAGTGTATAGGTTACCTATAAAAAAATATAAATACAAAAAAAAATGTATTACCACTTTTCAGATGATACACGTTAGTACGCATTCTTTAGTAGTAAGGGCTGCCAAAATCTACTATTTTTATAATCATGTTTAGATAACACATCAAAGTGCCTACAATTATTACTAAGTGTCACGTAAATTTATGATTTAATATTTATAAATGATAGTAAATATAAAAGACCTATATTTCCTATTATCAGTTTATGTAACACATTTTTATAGCTGGCCTATCTAATTAATTTGAATATAGAATTCGTCATGTACTGAATCATAGTCACTCAACTAACAGTTACAATTCAAGGAAATATAACGTCATGTTTTGTCGGAACAAATATGCGAAACCGCAAACACATTGTACACAGAGTATAGGATATTAAGGGGCCATATTGACGGGAAAAAATTTCCTATCGTGAACTCAGGGGTATCTATAGCACTATAACTATACTCTTGAAGAGAATTGTACTAACTAACTGAACAAATGATCGCTTTCACCAAAAAGTCTTTTACTCTTTGTTAAAATTAACTATCTAAAATGTCATTTAATATTTTTTAATTTTTAACTTAATTACTTAAAATTATTTAATTTAGTTTGCAAATAATAGTATAGCGCATATGTATTTTTAAAATATACGCACTAATCGTCTGAATATTACATTCCAGTAAGAACATTTTATAGATGTAAAAAAGCAAATACGTTTAAAATACTTTTTAAGGATTATTACTTAAATTTATATTTTAAAAAAGCTACCATACTTTCTAAAATTTTAGGTTCGACATCAATACATCAGTTGTATGTGGAAGTATAAGAAATTCATCCAAGTTAAAATCTACTAAGCTATCTTAAGAGTTCGTTAAGCTATCGTTACTTTGACCAAATAAAACACTTTATAACGATTTTTGTGGTTAATTAACCAATAAAAAATAAATTAAAATACTGAATATTTTGACTGTAAGATGATCTAGAAACGTATTTACTAAAACTGGGCCCCTCAATATATGAGTAGAAAGAATAGATAGACGGCACTGAACGACATTGGCAACCCTTCACACCAACAGTCTGCCAAGCTCCATCCAAATGCGAGCGTGCGGCATGCTCAAATAATGTCGTTGCGAACCTCTGCAGGGGCGAACTTGTAACTCACGGTGTTCGATGGCATCATGTCGTCCATCTTGATCGACGAGGGGTTGACGGTAACCATGCTTCGCTGTCTGACCGGGACGGCCACCCTGGCTGTCGACGGCTCGGGATGCTCCTCCCTCTGGCCCTCGGTGGCTATGGTGTAAGGCAGTTCCGACGGGAACACTTCGTCCCAATACTGGTCCTTGATCAGTTCGGGGTGCTCGTGGTGCATTTCGTCCACGATCATGTATGAAACCTGTAAACAAGACGGTACTATGGAATGGATGGACTATTCAAAAGAGTTATTAAAAAAATTAAGTACCTAAAATATAGACTACATGGGACTTCTATATCCATACCTACATTTATAAAACCGTTTGTCTTGACTGACGATCAATGCACAGTCAAACTAGGCACACAAAAACAATAAATAGGATTCGAACGAATTATAATTATCATGAGGCTACCTAAATGAATGTTATCAAGGCAATCTGGACATTAAAGTGAAACTTCATTTTTTAATGTAAAAGTCACAGACAGTCCAGTTGAAGGTAGGTGACTACCGTCGCCTATAACACAAGTAACGTCACAGGTGCCGCAAGTGCACTGCCGACCTAGTAGGATTAAGGAGGGATAAGGGGGATCTGGCATTCCTTACTCACTCACCGAAACACAACACAAATGCTGTCTTCTGTAATAGTATGTAATGGATGTATGGAATGTCTTCTACGTATATACATAATTCACGGTGGTCTTCTGTAATGGAGTGGTTACTGCGGCCAGTCGGGCTGCCCAAAAGACTGCGAAACGCAGTATGCAGACCAGAGTCAATTTAGGAATGTTAATTTTCCAATTTTTTTCATAAATATCAGAGCAATGTTATTATGAGAAGGTCCTTTAGTTTATCTGGCACTATAGTTAAACTTAGATTATGCAAAAAAAGGATGGCTTATTTGGAAGATTTTTTTATACACAATAGTCAATGAAATATTCACCCGAAATCCATTAGGTATGGCTTTAGAAACAGAATTTATAAATCACCCAGGAAAAACGTTTAATTAAAAATAGTTAAATGTTTGCAAAAACTGAAACGTATCTGCGTTACATTGAAGGTCGAGTTACAGGTGTTTGTGGAATGTAAACAATCTTGTCAGTTCAACACAAAGCCGATTACATGATACCATGTGGAGTTATCGACAAACAAATACTAATAATAAGTATCAATCCTAGGCCAGGGCCAGGAGTCGAGAGTCTTTTCAATTTAAATAAGTACCTATCCGTATATTAGAAATTATTGCCGTACGATTAAATACTTTTGTCTTAAGCACTTAACGAGACTATTCTATATCAATAGATACTTAAAATAAAGTCGCTGTCCGCCTCTGTCTGTTTCTCCGCTAACTTCTTCTAAACCAACTAACTGATTTTGATACGGTTTTCACTAATGGAAAGAGCGATATACGAGAAGGGTTTATGTATATAATTTACAGAAAAAAATTAATGCATTCGTGCGAAGCTGTAATTAAATATATTACTTACTTACATTCATTACGGATATGGAAGTCAGAAGAATTTATTAATAACTTGTGGGTAGAATATTTAGAAAGCTTGAAAATCACTGATTTAGTGAATGTATACCTACTAGCTGTTGCACGTCCCGTTGTCCGCATTGAAAAATAAAGTGTCTGTACATTAAAGATTAAAAAAAAAAAAAAAAAAAAAAAAAAAAAAAAAAAAAAAAAAAAACAATTTGTTAACTTATATCACCGACGTCAAAAAAATAGTTTTTAGAATTTTTGTCTGTTTGTAGGTTTGTCTGTGCGTTTGTGAAAGCTAATCTCTGAAATGGCTTAACCAATTTCACTCATGTACTGTAGTAAGCTTCCAGTGACATAGTGTTTGTTTCATTCCAATCGGTTTAAAAACAAAAAAGTCATGCGCTATACTGAATACCACGCGTACGAAGTTGTGGGCTCAGCTATAGTTATAATGCAATGAAAAATAGGAATTAATATTGCATTTATCATGACAATCCAAGGAAAATATCTCTGTTGCAGTCATAACACGAGTCGACGAAAGATATTTCGTCTCAAAAATGGACAAGATCATAAGATAATGCTGCTGTGAGCAAAGTTTGCCATGAAGATCGTAAACTCCATTAGCAGATAACACCTCTTGAAGACGAAGAAATATAGCGTGGACAATTCATTTTCAGTTTTATTACAACTCAAAATAATAATAAGAAATTAATAATAATAAAATAAAAAGGATATTAATTGATTTATTTTTTTAAATTAAAAGAAAAGTATAATTAATAATATGACTATATAAATTGAGGCAAGCTGTATGTGATTGTCATTGTCTAGACAGGGTTTGAGACATTACATACCAATTCATTGTATATAAAATATACATTTTCTTAAGAAAAGTGTTATTATTCCCCTAATTTGACTTCTTATAGTAAAATTAAAACACAAATAAAATTACAGTGCATAATAGATTATATTTTAAAAAGTTTGAATTGAAAATATACCAAAAATTCTATTTTCTGATAATAAAAATTGTAAATCACAGTAATAAAAATTTTCAGCAACAATTACATCCGTTTTTAATCTTCTTAATTAACTTAAGTTCTGTACTAAAGTTTTAACCGCCTACTTTTATTTCTTTTTTCATATTTCACACAATATTTAAGAAAAACCATCTAATTTAGAATCTGTTCTGTTATCTCCGAGAAGCTACAAAAATAATTTGTGAAGCTTCTTGTTTGTTAACAAGAAATTATTTGTTGTGCAACATTGCACCTTAATTCATTAGGTCATTAGATTGCGTTCATTTTGGTAAAAATTGTTTTCAGTCGACTGTACGAAATTTTAAACACGATGAATTTAAATATAAAATTAAAAATTTAAAACTACAATACAAGCAACCCTATAATAATAACAGTTTGTTTATAAATAATTCAATTATGTTTTTTAATGGAGAATTTCTTAAAAGTAAGTCGGCGATAAACCGCATCGAAATCCGTGGCGTTATTAGCAAAAAATATGCGGACAGATACAGACAGCGAGTTGGTTCTATGAGCACAGCGGGTTTTATACGAACATTGACTCGGTCTCGGTGTAAGGACTTTTTTACTGAGTCGCAAAAACAAGATCTTATGTAACCTATTAAAATAACAACTTCACTCGGCAAGAACACAATAACTGGTAATTAACTAGCGACTTTGTTGGCGTTAGAATCAGTGAATTATTTATTTATACTGTGTTGTGTTTCTTTTATTAGTTTTAAAACTAAGACTAAAACAGAATAATCCCCAATAATAAATATTATGTAATGGCTCTAAATTTCTAACAATTTAAAATATTATTACAATAATTCAAGGGCATGTCAAGACTGTTTACAAAATAAAATACTTAAGTATAAAATGTACTATAAACTGACAGGAAGTATTTTTAATATTATTTTATCGCGCGCATCAGGTATATATATAATATAATATCTTCTAAAGATAATATCCAATTGAAAGAGGAGTTCATAAGTCATCGACACGAAAATGCTTCACAATGAAAAGATTTATTTAACTAAGAGACAAATTATTATCATAGTAAGGAAAATACAGTGTTATTCTACGTAAATTCATATCTATTCGCTAAGGTAACATTATACTTTCCTGTTTTTAACGGATTCAACCTACGAATAAAGTATTATTTATTCGTAGGATTCAAAAACGTTTTAATCCGATCGCAGCGCCACCTAACGGGTTCAATTAGGAATCTAGGGATCTACTCACACACCTACACAATATCATCAAAACAGGAATCACAATATCATCAAGGAGGAATTTCGTACAGAATAATTAAATCTATATCTTCTATACATAGGTATTTAAGCTACCTATATATGTTCAAAACAAATATATAATAATAAAAAAAATTAAAAAGTCGCTGTCCGCTTCTGTCTGTTTCTTCTAAACTACCCAACGAATTTTGATACGGTTTTCACTAATGGAAGGAGCAATAGACGAGGAAGGTTTGTGTATTATAAAAAAATCATCCATGCTATGTCAGGAGCTAGAAATTATATAAAGACTAGGATATATAAAATAATATAATTCCTCCTACTAATCAGAAGACTAATAAGTAAGACTAGTCAGCCAAGGCAGTTGAGGTTAATTTAGCGCGAGTCAAAAATAAAGATACTATTTATTTATTTTTTATATATTTGTCCACGTTTTTCGTGTTTATAAATTGAATTAGGTATAATGTATTGATTGTTCTTACAAAACATAAAAATCTGTAAAAGAAACATCGCCCTGAAAATACGCATAGCGTAAGTTATATTGATTTTCTTTGGAAGCGGGGCGTTCTAAGTTGAATGAAACTAACATAAAAATTATGTTCTTAAAATCTCATCAAGGATAAATCAGACTAAGTTTGTTACTCTACGCAACAGTACTATAGTCTATAGTGTAATATAATTATATAGATATAAATTTATATAAAATATATAAAATACATATTTAATAAAACAAACACGAGCCGTGGTCTGTACATTAAAGATTTTTTCAAAAAAACATTTTTACCGAAGTCAAAAAAATAGTTTTTAGATGGGAAGCACGCACAGCTCTCTCAAGGCAGACAGAGGTTCGAAACCCGGTCGCGGCCTGAGTCTTCAAGTTATGTGTGGATTAGAAATAATTGTCACTTGCTCTAAGGGATAATAATAAAGCGGGCGACAATAATATAGTATGTCAGATATGTCATAAATGCACTGTCCGCAATGTGAGGAAGTATGTAGTTCACCACTAGCCGACTGCAGAATGAAGATTGGCAGAATTTAAGTATATTGTCTTAGAAGAGTGTTAGTTTGCCAACTCACCCAAGATTTTCATGATTTTTGCCTTCACCACGATTGAAATCGAATTACATTCAGAGACGCTAATAGTAGGTACTCTTTATTATACTGTGCTCAGAGGTGGCGTGGATTTGAACCTGTCTGTCTCTACCGTTTCGTCAGTGGAGGATTGCTCCACTGACTTGACTGACACTGCTCATGATAACGTTAATTCCAAAGGACCGCCTACTGAAAATTTTAGAAGGCAAAAAAAATCCTGGCTATGTGTCATCGGGGAATAGACCTGGATCATCTGTTCAGTCTGGACAAGGAAAGGAAGAAGAAAACTCCTAAACTCTTTAAAAAAACTTGCTATATTTTAGTAAACTTCAAATCCCTTGTCGAAATAAAATAAAAGCCTAAATATAACTTAGCGAGTCGTGTCGAATTGTCATTATCATTTGTATTCGTGTTTGAACTCTACTGCAACCGCTAATGACATAGCAAACAATACCGTATAGATCGCCTTATTCCAAATGAAATAGCCACTTGTTTACGCTAGCATCAAGCGGTCAACGAACCAACCCCACCCGATGAGAAATCACCACCAGTTATTACCCCCGCTACGAGTGCCTCAATTAAACTTACAAAACAGGAGGCATTCATCACATGACATATCGCATGACATTGTATTTTATAATTAGTGGGGGGATATCCCTACATTAGTAGGGATATGCCCCTACCATCGAAATATAATGTAACGCTGGCCCCTACTAATTATAAACGTGAAAGAGTTTGTTACGATTTTACGCTTAACTACTATGAACCGATCATCATGAAATTTTGCATACGCGTCGTCAGGGGTACAGAAAAACTTTTTTCAAAAAAATAAAATTCGACGCCTTAGAAAATTTAATGAGCAGTAAACATTGGATAAATGCTTATCTATATCTACACAAATAATAAAATCGTAAGCAAGCCATGTGTGTAAATTAAATATATCTTCAAATAAACAATTTGTACTTATGTTACTTAGTTCTGTGCGTTTGTGCACGCTAATCTCAGAAACGGCTTAATCGATTTGAATGCGGTTTTCACTTATGTATTGTAGCAAGCTTCCCCTAATATACAGTGTTTGTTTCATTCCAATCGACTTACAAATAAAAAAGTTACCCGCTATACCGAATACCACGCGTATTAAGTAGCTGGCTAAGTTGGTTACTAATATATCTACGATGCTGACGAAGTCGGGAGCATTGTGACAGGGCACTCTGTGTACAAATTAAAAACCAGGCAACACATCTGGCTGCGTTAAACACCTCTCTACAGAAGACCAACGAGAAATAACAGTGGGTACGATGTTGTATTTTGGTATGCCAGATCCCATTCCGTTATCCCTCCTGCCAGTCCACTTTATCCTATCAAGTGGACCTTCAGTCTGCCCGCCAAGCTTAACATAAAATTAATAAAAACACTCACCTGAAGATCCCTGTCTATCAGCCAGTTAACTTCGAAATCATCGTCATCTTCGCCGAACGGGTTGATCAACGACTCTGCCACTTTCAACCAGCCCATGTAGAAGAAGAACTCTAGGGTACTGAATATGGGAAAGTACAAATCGATGTTGCTAATTCTCGTGTCGCTAGTCGCGTTCAGCTTGTTATCGACCCACTGGCTACCGAGCGCTGATGTTATGAAGTAAGAATAAACTGCTATTGTGACTACCTATAAAAGAGTTCTTCTGTTATTCTACTTGCAACATAATTAAGAAAATCATTTAATTTCTTTAAGCTATATATCAACAATTCTCTGAGGCTTCAGTAGTCAATTTAATAAAAAAAATCAACCACACAAAAAACAACACATTAAATTTTAAAAATTCTAGCGCCTTTTTTATGTTAATATCGGCAGACAGGCCGATATTAACATAAAAAAGGTAGGCCGATATTAACACTTGATGGTAGGTGGCTACCGTCGCCTATAACACAAGCAACGCCACAGCTGCTGCAATTGCGCTACCGACTATAGTAGGATTAAGGATAAGGGATTAGGAGGGGATAGGGAAATGGGCTCTGACATCCCTTACTCACTCACCGAAACACAACCAACAGCACAAGTGCTGTTATTTCACGGTGGTCTTCTGTAAGGGGGTGGTTACTACCGCCAGACAGGCTGCCCAAATGATTGCGAAACACAGTGTGCCCTGCCACTACTTTCCAGATCCAGACCAGAGCCAAATTTGAAAGGTTCATTTTTCAAATTTGACCCTGCCGGGAATCGAAGCGTTAAGGCAAGCACCCTAACCAATAAAATTCAAGATACTAGCATCAGGTGTTTTTGCGATATCTTGTTTGATCGGTCAGTCAGTGAGTAATTGGTACAAGTAGGTTATAGGTACAAGTAGATTGAAATGTCACTGGTTAGAAAATTTTATACAATGAAATTGAGGATGGAAACCAGAAACAAATTTAATTTCATTTATTATAAGGCGGAGATTTTCACGATAATCGAAGTATAAAAACTAGCCACTTTTTAGTTGAGTCATATTCAAGCTAAACTAGCGAGTTGAGAACTTTTTCATTAGCCCCCGAAATTCCTTTCGGCTATAAATTTTAGGTCTTATTGAAAATATCTACATAATCTATATCTATATTTATAAAAATGAATCCCTATTTCCCTTGGTCACGGCATCGCGCGTGAACGGAAGGACGGGATTTTTATTCGGTTTTCACTAATGGAAAGAGGGATAAACGGGGAATGTTCTTATATATAAAAATGGCACCCCGGGCGAAGCCGGGGGCGGGTCGCTAGTACAATTTAATTATGTTGATCCATCGCTCCATGACTGCGTCGGAAAAAGACAAACACTGTTCAGTTTTACATAAAGAAAGTATAATTCTTAGTCCTGCTCGTCTTGTTATTGTATTATGAACGTTATATGACAATGACTTTCAGGATAAGCTAATATTTACATAACGCCAACTTTGTTGTATCTTTATGTTATTCCCTTCGACACATAATTATACTATCTTTTTTGATTCACAGGTACGATAGCGGCTATCCTAAGAATTATAGTAACTTACTATAATTCTTACAACTTACTATAATTATAATAATTTTTAATTTTTATTTTTCCAAAATAAAAGTAACCAAAATAAAGTAACAAAATCGTTCCAGCTGTTTCGGAGATTAGCCGGAACAAACAAATGATTTAAAAATTGGTTTTTTGTTATTAAGTAGGTACCGCATCTACTAAGGTTGCCGTCGCTGTCAACCTTAGTAGATGTGCTAATGTGCTATGTGCACTTTTATGAGATTCTAATATTTTGACCTTAGTGAATAGTTGCCTTAGATAAGGCAGTGGCCTTATCTATCGTAGAAAAAACTGTTACGAGTAAGTGCTTATGAGCACTAAGTACGACCTCATGCTGTGCGCGGCAGCAAGAATATGTTATGTGTAAAATTTACTCTATTATCAAAACAATAAATAAATTGTTAAATTTTAATGTTTAGAAGATCAATAAGTTTAAGTATAACAACCCTAAGTTTCAATTTTTTTTTAAACCTTCATGTAAAATTTTTCATGAAAATATTTTTCGTTATCTCAAAAGTATGCTTTTTGTAGATTTTGGTTTGACAACGACGATACATTCAGTACAAAGCAGTTATTTTGACATTACAAACAAAGACTTCAGCTTTATTTATTAGTACAGATAAAGCCCTCTATCGACAAAATTAATCCGGGAAAACTCGGCACGTAAAACAATGATGTCAACCGTACCTGAGTATAAACAAGGGGCACGCTAATGTTGTCGTAGCTCAATAAAAGTCCAGCCTGTCCTCTGAATTTGTTCAATTCATCTATTATGGTTTTTACAGCAAAATCGTCTCTTATTCGGCCCTCCTTGCGAGCTCTCGTCACTATGCTAGTCGCCCAAACTATTGGTAACCTGAAATTTCGATTGACATTTTTATAAACGGCGACTACATCAGTGGGGATTGATTATGACTCTTCAGATAGATAACGCAGTGAGTTTGTTCCGTGTTTTTTTAATTTAAATATAAAGATATTGTTTAACAAGATCTATAGTCGATTTTGTGTATCTAAAAGACAGTAAAACACAGTGTCAATCATCAATAGTACTAGTGAAGTGGTAACTACAGAGCACTCTGCATTGTAAGGTCATAAATTGAGCAGTCTGCCTAGTGGTAGTTGCCAGTTTCATACAGAAAACCACAGTGAAATAGCAGCACATGTGCTGTTGTGTTTCGATGAGTGAGTATAAGGCATGCCAGAGCCCATTTTCCTATCCGATACCTTATCCTGAATTCTACTGTAGTCGGCAGCGCACTTGCAGCAGCTTTGGCGTTGCTTGTGTTATAGGCGACGGTAGCCCCTACCACCAAGTACCACCTGTGTTGTGTAACTGGATAAGGGATGCCAAAAGTCAGAAAGTATTTCCTTGTCTGGTGGGCAGACCCTCTGGCGGCAGTACTTTACAGAAGACACTACCGTGAAATAACAGCACGTCTAACGTTATTTTTTAGTGAATGAGCAAGAGATACCAGAGCCCATTTCTCTATCCGTATATCTGCAAAGGCCTTTATCACACTCGCAACGTCTCTGGCGTTGCTTTTTTCATAGGCAACGGAAGCCCCATAAGTTATTATTACTATTCTACTAGAATTATAAAAGTAACAATACACTATAGCATCACCTAGAACGTTTTGATACCTTGCAGCGTCGAATTGTTCGAATTGTTGACGATCCATTGTTCACACAACAACGTTTTGAAGATCACCACCCCTTAGTTTAAGAAGAGGTGTAGCCTCTCTTTGTGTGTTCTATCAGCTGTACAATGATGAGTACTCCGATGAGTTGTTCTAATTAATATCTACCCAACGAGTTGTTATTACAACATACTGGGCGCTATAGATACGAAGTTCATCCGCTTTATGAATAAGGTGCTGTTGCGCACAGTCTGAATGAGTAGAAAGTTTATCCCGTAGACGCAAAAACTCTGGGCCAATCTCCCTTCTGAGGTGTTTCCACCGGTTTGTGCTCCGTTGCATATATTTTTTAAATACCTACAAAGAATTCCCCTTCCACCTAGCTACAATGCGCTTCCTCTACACGCAATCCGTAAACAAATTACTCCAGGATCGGCAGGGTATCTGCACTCTCTGATGTTGTTTGTGTCCTTAGGCGAGGGTAATCCCCTACCAAAGTGGACCTTTACAACATAAAAAAGCATAACCTGTTTATTTAATCAGAATTGTGAACTCTGAGATAAATATTATTGTGAAATTACCAATGTTTAGAGGGCTTCGGGAATTTGTTGTTGAGATTATCGAGAATGGTCTTCTCGTTGTCAATTAGAAGACCCGCCTCGACGAAATTGTTCAGTGTTGGAAATCTCTTTTTAACACGAGGCGATATCTGGGTTAGCACCATCGTCAGACATAAGCACACGTATCGAACTATGGTTCTGCGCATTAGACGGCCACGTTCATCCTGTTGATAAAATAATCTAAATTGTAAAAGCTGTACTATGAAATCCTAATAATAATAATATTGTAATTCGTAAGTTTACAATATTATTATAAGTTTGTATGTTTGGATGTTTGTTACTCAATTACGCATAAACGGCTGAACCGATTTGGATGAAATTTATTACCTAGATTAACATATAGGATACTTTTTTCCTAAAAAAATGTTAGGTTCCTGTGAGATTTTCAAAAAAACAGACTACAGTGTGTACGAAGCCGCGGACACAGCTAGTTAGAATCAACACTAGCTTTGACGACAAAGGAAAACATTATAAGGGAATCTGTTCATGCATGCATGCAGGAAAAAGGAAAAAGTTGTAAGACCATAATACCATATTCAGCACCATTCAAATACCATATTTGGTATTTGAATTGCAAAGAAATTCTACCGCATGGACATTATATCGAGACTAAATTAACCTAATTAATTGACGAGCCCGTTGGATGAGTGATTAGGGTGCTTGCCTTAACGCTGTGTTCTAGGGTTCCCGGGTTCGATTCCCGGCAGGGTCAACTTTGAAAAACGAACTTTTCAAATTTGGCTCTGGTCTGGACCTGGAAAGTAGTGGCAGGGCACACTGCGCTTCGCAGTCATTTGGGCAGCCCGTCTGGCGGCAGCAACCACCCCCTTACAGAATACCACCGTGAAATAACAGTATGTGTGCTGTTGTGTTTCGATGAGTGAGCAAGGGATACCAGAGCCCATTTACCTATCCCTTATCCTTAATCCTACTGTAGTCGGCAGAGCACTTGCAACACCTTTGGCGTTGCTTGTGTTATAGGCGACGGTAGCCACCTACCATCAAGTGGACCGTCAGCCTGTCTGCCGATAGTAACATTAAAAAAAAACACGATGCGTCATAGCACTTCGCTGATTTTCAATAAAAATCAAGGCAGGTATAACAAAATAAGCAAGAAATTTTAGTGGCAGTGCACACTGTGTTTCGCAGTCATTTGGGCAGCCCGTCTGGCGGCAGTTCAACCGTTTCACTTCAACCGCTTTGAAAAATAAAAGATAATACGCCTCACAAAATATGTAAAGCAATATAACGTCTGACATACATTGACGAAGCGTTGGATCTTTCCTTTTAGATACCAGAGGCTCTAGTATGAGTTTACGATACTACACTAATTCTACACTCTCTAGCGAGAACGTAAAAATTTAGTATGGAAAATCGTGAACTGTCAATGTGAAATTATCAATTTTCCATATAAATGTTTTACGCTCTCGCTAGCGAGTGTAGTATCGTAAACTCATGCTAGAGCCACTGGTGCCCGCAGCTACGCCCGCGTGGAATATTTAACCTAACTCCATACTGAAACTCTATTCTAACTATTGGTGAAATTTTTATTTAAATCGGATGAGTAGTTTCGAAGATTACCTCCTACATAAAAAGGAACATATAAACTTTTCTCTCTTTATAATAATAAAATAGAAATATGCACAGATGTATCGATAAATAGTTAGGATTATGTGATTTATGCTATTGGTAAAATATACATTTGATTCTCAAGTACTTTTATAATTTAGTCAATATTCCTATTTTAATATTGATTAGGGGTCTAATATCAAATATGGCAAAGTCCACGATGTCTGATTTATAGTAATTGATAGCAATAGATTTTTTTTGTTTTTTTTTATGGCAATAGATCGTTTTTGATAGCAATAGATTAATAATATAAAACACATTGAAATGGACGTGACGATGCCGTTTTTGTTACAAAGCGAATCGTTTATATTGGAAAGAGAGTGTCGCCCTATATTTTGGTATAAACAATGTTTAATTTTGATATTAGATCCCCGTTGTTGCCCGAAATAAAAAAAGACTCGTAGTGTGAAGAATGACAGGTGAAACGAAAAGAAAAATACGATAAAATTTAGTTTAACAGATATATTTCGGTAACAAAAAAGATTTAGTAGCGTGATAATTAACGCTAATCAAAAGGTGTGGTCCGCAATGAAATGATAGCTGGTGAACTCTAATTTATTGGCTAACTACTTTATGTACAGAGAGGTATAATTACAGAATTATAAAGGGGAATATTTAATTGCACATAAAGCGAAACACTTTGTACATTTAGAATCTTACAATCTTTGGAGTGTAGTTTGTATTCTATTTCCCTCACCATATACTTCTTTTCCTACGTATTATCCTACATCCATGTCACAGCTGGTTAAGAAAGTTACGAATCAGATTAAAATATTTGTTTGATTAATAAGTGGTGAACTGTGAAAGAAAATTTCTTTTTTCCTTAATTGGTTACGAAAAATGGTTACCTACAAGAATTAAACTGTTAGGTTTTCTGTGCCAAAGGCGACAATTATTATTCTAGTGGCAGCCCGTCTGGCGACAGCAACCACCTATTAAGTTATTATATATTAGGTTTTGACAAGCCAGTTGAATGAGTGGTTAAGATGCTTGCCTTAACGCTCGGTTCTAGGGTTCCCGGGTTCGATTCCCGGCAGGGTCAAGTTGGAAAAAAATGAACTTTTCAAATTTTGCTCTGGTTTGAATCTGGAAAGTAGTGGCAGGGCACACTGCGTTTCGCAGTCATTTGGGCAGCCCGTCTGGCCGCAGTAACCACCCCCTTACAGAAGACCGCCGTGAAATAACAGCAAGTGTGTTTCGGTGAACGAGTAAGGGATGCTAGAGCCCATTTTATTTATTTATTTATTTAGTAAAGTACACAAACAGAATGCAATTAATAATACTAAAAAAAAGTGCATGCGTAAAAATCAATTGCTAAATTGCACTCCTAACTAGTGTATAGAATAGTTAAATGTAATTTATGCTAACTTAAGGTAATAGTACGATAATAAAACTAAATACTAAATACAGAATATAGTTATTAAATATTACTGCAATACAATTTTTATAAACATTACCTAAACACACCCAATCAACGAACCTAATCTCTATTTCAAAATGGAAAACCTAACTATCAAATATATCTATTTCGGCCTCATGTCCGACAACCAGGTCATTATAGGCTCGACACATCCTGATCAGAGGATTGTAGTAAGAGGTGTTATTCTCATATGCTTGAATGGAAAAGGGACCCGATCCCTTATCCAATCCCTTATCCTTAATCCTACTGTAGTCGGCAGCATACAGCAGCTGTGGCGTTGCTTGTCTTATAGGCGACGGTAGCCACCTACCGTCAAGTGGACCGTCAGCCTGTCTGCCGATCTTAACATTTAAAAAATCCTTTTAAAACATTTATAAATAAAAAAACAAAAATATTATCTTGTATTGTATTAAAAGTCTTTCTAATCTATGATCATATCACACGTCCCTGTGTGTTAATTTAGGTGAATGTTAATCTAAAAATGACGTAGGATCATCTACAACTCACCAACCGAGGAAGTGAAGAAATGATAAGATAATAATACTTCAAGGATGAGTTCTTAATAAACTGCCAACGAATTCATTTAGACACGAGATACAATACATTAGTCAATTACAAATAATACAACGAAGGCACTCAAGCGTTGCCATTTTGTGGCATGCCATTCAATTGGGTGCAGCAATGCCAATTAAGATGCGGTTGTGTGATTAGAATGAATATAGCTTTGAAACACCGCTCATTCCAGATTCCTAACTTAAAAATAAGAAAATAACGTATTGGAATATTAATAATAAACAATACCATATTATTATTTATATTTATGGTGATAGTAAAATAACTTGCAATTAAATTTATATCTTAGTCGCGTTAGAGATGGTTCAGCCAATTTTACTATTTAGCAGATATCTAAAGGCGACCATAAATATTAATGTACCTATATTCCATTTCAATGATAGATCGTGCGCTTAATGTACTTGGTAATCATCCCGTTAGGATTTATCTGGACTTCATACTTGGATATGGAAAAGGGACCCGATCCCTTATCCAATCCCTTATCCTTAATCCTACTGTAGTCGGCAGCACACAGCAGCTGTGGCGTTATTTGTGTTATTAAGCGACGGTAGCCACCTACCATCAAGTGGACCGTCAGCCTATCTGCCGATCTTAACATAAAAATAAAATAAAAAATCAACATTGACCCTGCCGGGAATCGAACCCGGAAGCGTTAAGACAAGCACCCTAACCATTCATCCAACGGGCTCGTTGAATTATTACAAACAATAATACTATTCATTTAATCTTAAAAGTGTCTGTCATATTAAATATTTATTAAAAATACACTAATATTATTTGTGTTATCATTTCTTAATAAAAAATAATATTATGTTCTCAGTAATTAAATGATCAAGTTTCTTTTCATGAATTTTTTAATCTGATAATCGGGGCTGTCGGCCTAAGACATAGAGAAGCTTTCTCTATAGTTGTTGATGTACTTAAATAGATATGATGATTATTAGTATTATGGTAAATGTAATGGCGATGGTGAGTTATTCTCCTTCAGTAACACCAACAGATGTTACTGAACACACTTTTCAGTTCGATATAACGTTTCGCAAGCGAGATGACACTAATTTACACCAGACGTTTCGACCTTGCGAAAAACTATTGCGACATCCACCATTCCTATGCCAGATGACAGTGTTTACGCGTCATCTGCATTATTATTCAATAATAATTTACTAGAGCCCTGCTTACCTGACCGTGGATAGTTGCCGAGACGAACACAGCGATAGAATCGGGCCAGGGTATTGAAGTGTACTGTCCCCACCAACGGTTCATCACCACGGTGACATAGAAACCGAGTACGAACGACAGAGGTATCACATTTCCGTGGAAACTGCAATAATTTACTACGCCTTCAAATATCCTGTCAAAGAAAAAAAATAATTTTCTTCTTCCCTTTTGTGCATTAAAACTAAATAAACAAAAGTTTTTTTTTTATTCAGTAACTTTGTCTTTTATTTGTTATGTTACCATTTTATTTAAGGGTTAGTGTGAGAGATGCCTTTCGCAATCCCCTTAAGAAGATCATTTACCGCCTAACGTCTCAGGGGCTCCGGGTTCGATTCCTGGCGGGGTCAACTTTGGAAATTTTAATGTTATTTTCAAAATTGACTCTGGTCTGGATTTGAAAAGTAGTGGTAGGGCACACTGCGTTTTACAGTCTTTTGGGCAGCCCGCCTGGCGGCAGTAACCACCTCCTTACAGAATACCGCCGTGAAATAAGAGCATATACGTGCTGTTGTGTTTCGGTGAGTGAGTAAGGGATGCCAGAGCCCATTTCCTTATCCCCCTCCTAATCCCTTCTCCAATCCTACTGTAGTCGGCAGCGCACTTGCAGCAGCTATAGGCGTTGTTTGTGTTATAGGCGACGGTAGCCACCTCATCAAGTGGACCGTCAGCCTGTCTGTCGACCTTAACATTAAAAAAAAAAAACCATTTAAGCCAGAGGAAATCCAGTGCTGGATATAGGCCTTGTTATAATTTTCCAATAGGATTAGTCGTAAACAACTTCGATGCAGCTTGGTTCTTACTTATTCTTATGCCCCAGCCCTTATAAGGTCATTTTGTAAGTGAATGCTTGAAGGTCCATGGTCATCCCTTAAGATTTTTTAATGGCTATGTCAAGAAAGAGTACAGTTGTCCGTACTATGTGCCCTGCCCATTGCCATTTCGATTTAGTTGTGTCGGTGACTTTAATATGTTTATGGATCTCATTTAAGGATACGATCTGAACCCTGAGCGTAGCCCTCTCTATAGCTCTTTGAGTGATGTTCCGAAGCATCTCGAAGTTCAGTGAGTCAGTAAGAGATGCCTGAGCCCGTTCCCCTATTTTCACTCTTCGTTTACCCCTTATTATTTATCTTTTCAAGGTCGTCAGCGCACTTTTAACCCCCTTGGTAATGTGCTTCATAGTCGACGGTCGCCACCTTTCATCGAGAGGACCGTCAGCCTTTTTCAAAATAATTTTAAGCCGGAATCATGAGTAAAACCTAACGAAGAAATTCAGTGCATAATCACCGTTTTGCATCCTCATCTAACAGCAAACGATAAGTTAAATTGAGTATGTAATACAGGAGCAAGAAGAATAGTAAATCCATCCACACTAGTTTGTATATACTGCCTCGCCATCTGAAACAATTCAATATTTCATCAATCAGTTCAGGGGAAGTTGGGTTCAATGTTCAATGCAACCATTTTGCAAATGGACTAACAAATAAAATTGAAGTGTCTTTGTACAAATAACTGTTTTTACTAAATGCATAACAAAGTAGGTACATACGGTACTTGTAACAATTAAAAAAGGGACAAGTGCGAGTTGAACTCGCGTGAAGAGGGTTCCGTACGATGTTACCTATGCGTACAATATTGAGTGATTTGCCATGTTATTTTAATATCATGGAATTCTTATAGGTTTTCCTATACCTAATCTATAAGTAGAAAACTAATTTCTGTATTTTTTTTTCAAAATTTTAGGTTCAGTAGTTTCGGATATAGGGGGAATGGTCGGACAGACGGACACACGAGTAATCCTATAAGGGTTCTGTTTTTTTATTCGGACGTACGGAACCCTAAAAAACCCTTTTCGACTGTCTGTCTGTTATAAGGAGTAACTTGGCACTTTTATTATGAAAAAAAATTAAGCAGTATCCAATACCGGTTCAGTTAGTTAAAAGTTCACATAAAAGTGGTATGTTTTCTATACAAAGTTGGTCTAGCGATCCCTAAAAAATATTTTGTTTGGTATATATTCAATACCTACATATTTATACTAAAAAGCTGAAGAGTTTCTTCGTTAGACTGAAAGCCTTAAACTCTGAAACTACCAGTCGGATTTTAAAAAATATATAATATGCATTTGAAAGCGCAATTTTTGAGAAAGATTAGACTTTAGAAGTCGAGGCGGATGAAACCGCGGGACACAGCTAGTCATAAAATAAAGTCGCTATCCGCTTCTGTCTGTTCCTACGCTACGCTAATTTCTTCTAAACCACCCAGCAGATTAAGATAAGAAAGAGCGATAAACGAGGATGATTTGGCAACCGTTCAAATGGACCGTGGGCACAGTGGTACCTATATTCGTAATGTTTTAATTTCACGAACCTAAATGTACCTTTTTGTTATTTTATTTTATTTATTTATTTGATTGATGGTTGACATAATTTATTTAAACATATCACATATCTAACATTTAAAAAAAATAGTTATATGTTATTTGTTTTTAAATATGTTTATGTTCCATACTAAATAATTAATACTAATCATAAAAAAATATAATTGCGAAAGTTTGTTACTCAATCATGATTTTATTTTAATGAAATTTGGCACACAGACAGTTTATTACTTGGATTAACATATAGGATACTTTTTATCCTGGAAAAATAAAAATCCAACGCCTATCATAACTGTAATAGTATAATAAAGATTTAGTAAAAAAATCCATATATTTTGTCCAGCTTTATATTTTTTAATAATAAAAGGGGCCCGGACGATGTGGGCACCAGCTAGTAAAGTAAGATACAATTTAGCAACATTTATACAGTACCAAATCGATGGTCTCAACCGAGTTTCCCGAAGGGGGGCCTTAAGATGAATATGGACAAGACGAAAGTTTATATCTAAGAAGAATCAGGGAGGAGATTCGTAGACGAACGAGAGTTACCGACATAACCCGGAGGATTAGTAAGTAAGTTGAAGTGGCAGTAGGTGGGACACATAGTACGGAGAGCCACGGCCACTAGGGCCGAAGGTTCTAAATTGTGCTCGTGACGTCATAGTAGGCACTAAAAATGTGGCACGCTTGGTTTTCATACAGTTTGATGAATTTGCGTCATCTATACTATCTATGTACGTCCGTGCACCCAACGGATTTTGATACGGTTTTCACTAACGGAAAGAGCGACAAAGGTTTGTGTATATAATTTGCAGAAAAAAATTGCGAGTCTCAGTTATAAAATTTAACTCAGAGTTTGCTTGACACATTCTCTTCATTATTAAGGCTGTGTTCAATACCCGGCAGGGTCAACTTTGGTTTCAAAGTTGCCTCTAGTCTGAATCTGGAAAGCAGTGGCAGGGCACACTGCCTTTCGCTTTCATTTGAGTAGCCCGTCTGGCGGCAGTAACTATCCCCTTACAGAAAACCACCTTGAAATAACAGCATGTGTGTTGTTATGTTTCGGTGAGTAAAGGATGCCAGTTCTACTATGGTCGGCAGTACACTTGCAGCCCCTGTAGCGTTGCTTGTGTTATAGGCGACGGTAGCCACCTACCATCAAGTGGACTGTCACGTCAGCCCGTCCGACGAACCGGCAAGCGCAGCGTAGGACGTCCACCCACAAGATGGACAGACGACCTGATAAGAGCCGCCGGTCGACGGTGAATCCAGGCTGCTTCTGATCGGTGCTTTTGGAGAATTAGGGGGGAGGCCTTTGTCCAGTAGTGGACGTCCTGAGATGAAGATGATACAGTACTAACGTGTCGGGCTGCCTGGCTCCCTTATCGTTCAAAGAGAAACCTCGTAAATTGAAAACTACGGAACAACATGAAAGGAAATCGTAACGAGTTACGACTATATAACTAGTGTACGATTATAATTTCCCTGAAAATAGGTTGTTACACAGACCTATTTCCATAAAGGAAGCATAAAGGAAAAGTTGGAATTTTATTCCATGCTCTGTAATTTGCCGACTTAAGGATATACATATACTTTGCCTGCTATGTCAACGACTTTGTTATATTATTTTGAATTTATACGTTCCAGGTTTATATTTGACTAGTTGTGCCCCAGGTTTCACTCACCATTTAATATTAATTGACAACATAAGCATGCACATTACAGCTATTTTGGATAACTTCGTTTTAGCTTAAAGTCTTTTCTGGTCGTTTCTGAGGTTTTTTTGCTCGGTTCTCTCATTACTAACTGAAACAGCATAAAAGGCGAGGACTTAGCAGAAAAGCATTATTTTCGTCCCCTAATTTGACTTGTTAGAGAAAAATAGAAACTTAGATAAAATACTGATCATAATAGACTAGGTAGGTATATCTAAAAAAGTTTGAGTCGGGCAGATTTATACAAAAAAGTATATTTTCTGAAAAAAAAAAAGTTTTCTCGTCACTGAAATAATAATTTTCAACAAAAATACCAAATTTTTAAGCTTATTAATTAACTTAAGTATTGTGCTAATGTTTTAATAGACCATTTTTTTTCCTCATTTTCATATTTTACACAATTTTAAATCTGTTCGGTTATCTCAGAGAAGCTACAAAAATTGTTGTGCAATATTACACCTTAATTCCTAGGTTATTAGGTTGCGTTCATTTTTAGTTAAAGTTGTATTCGGTGTGAGGACGTTAGTCCTTGTCATAATGTGTCATACTTTTTGATGGCAATCATGTGTATAAACTAACTAACAAATAAGACCACATACAGTTATAAATGAAGAAATGGAAATATACGTCGAGATTACGCAGACGGTAATAAAAGCGACTTGCCATAAATCCAAACAAGCGCCGATGCTTCATTTACGCAACGGCGTGTCATGAAATTAGTATGCGTATGGCAGATTTTATCACTTCACGTGGTACTATAATGAATCTTACATCATTTTCAACAAACTTTATCATTTAACAACTAGACACGAGTAGGTACTCATTCCATAGCAACACAAGGACATGGTGTTCAGGACGATAAATAATAATAAAAAAAATTATATAAGGCCCAAATAAAATTTAAGGAACAGTCTTATGACTGAAAGTAATTAACCAGATACACCGAATGAGATAAATATTGAACGTGTAGGGGACTAGGAAGTGTAGGTTTTAGTTAGAAACAATAACAATATACAAGGAATAGGTATCCTCACTCCGCAGCCCTAACCACCGGTAGCCTGAGCCTTGCCCCGCTACCAGCGAAAAAATAATTTTAAGATCTTTAATTTATTGTTTTTTATATATGCTTACATATATGTATATTGTAAAAATTTAGAAGTCGACAAAATTTCAGTAAAAGATTCCCGTTTCCTTCAATCTTAGTTTCCCCTTATTATGATTATATAATTATGTAAAAGAAAGTTCAGGTTTTAATGTAAATCTATATATATATAATAAAATGTTAAACGAGCCGTGTCTGTACTTATGTTACCGAGGTCAAAAAAATAGTTTTTAGAATTTTTATCTGTTTGTGCACGCAAATCTCAGAAACGGCTTTAACCGATTGCGGTTTTCATTGATACATTGTAGCAAGCTTCCCGTAACATAGTGTAAAATACCTTAAAAACGGATCTCATCAATCAAATGCAAGAAATAAATATAAACAAACTGAAAAAAAATCTTCGTAGGGCATTAATTTTTTTTTAATGAAAAACATGAACAATTAAAAACATTTTTTTATTTTTTATTTAACAGTGAATGCAATTACTTATTTATTACAATAATAAATTATTAAGTATTATATTTAACTAACTATCGTTGATAATATTGTAATATGTATACTTGCAAGCATCGAAATAAGTTGCAAGGCACGATGCTTTCTGAAGTCATAAACGTCTGACGTTAGTTACAAAGCCTTTGTCTTTCACAAGTATCATTATTGTCATACTGCAAATCTCCCGATAAAGACAATGGATTCATTTGACGCTGTTTGTTTTTATCGCTACAATTAATTTCAGACATAACCTCAAGCAATAAGTACTTGTACATACTTACTAGGTTACAAATACACCGACGATGTCGTGTTTCACGCGAATTGCATCCTAGTCGAATACGTGAATAAATTAACATATTATATGTATGCATAAAATGTAGTGTAACTATGTAGAGATACCTTTTTAGGTATAGGTTGGCAGGCAGACTGACGGTCCACTTGATGGTAGATGGTTACAGTCGCCTATTAACACAAACAAACAACGCCATAGGAGCCTGGCATCCCTTGCTCACTCACCGAAACCACAGCCGAAACACAACAACATCACACATTCGGTTATTTCACGGCGGCCTTCTTTAAGGGGGTGGTAACCGCTGCGAGACTGGCTGGCCAATTTTTTTTCTAATTTCTACGGTGCAAATTATTACAGTTAAAATAGGATAGGGTGGCACTCCCCCCCTAAGTGTGCTAGGACCTTGTCGTTGGGGGGGGCTTAACCCTCGACAATCCGGGCGGTTGCAGGGATCGGTGAGGTCACCGTCCTTCGCTTGGCTGACCGGATTGTGCTCCGAGTGCTCCGAGCGGGCTCCGGACATCAGAGCTCGTGGCGGAGCAAACGTTGGGAGGCTCCAACTGTCAGTTGGAGCTTCGCCGGTCACCGCTCCTTGGGCCGAGGATTCGTACTCGGCTCATGCAGTTGTTGGCCGGGGAGAGACGGCACCCCCGGTCCTTGTGCGTCGGACCGAGGTATGGGTCTCGGTTTTGCGCATGAGGACCGGCGCGGGTCGCAGCGGGCGGATTCTCTCGGATGGTTCTGTCGCTCAGTGGTAGTCGGGCAAAGCACGCGAAGACGGAGCTCTATGGCAGGGAAGGACCGTCTAGCCACAGGTCTAGCAGAGTACCACAATCGTGTCCTAGTGGGGGGTGGTAAAGACCCGGTTAGGGCCATCCTCCGCAGTCGTCCGGAAGAGTGAACACCCAGCCTAGTAACTCTTCCACTGGAGCCTGTCTTAATGGACTCTACGGAATTAAGGCCGCCCACCCTTAATGCCATAAAGATGAGCTGCCACATGAACAGGGTTTATCCGAGAGTTTCAGGTGGAAGCGGCCTCCGACACTGCGGTAGGTTGTGCCGCAGAGAAGAGGTTATGGGGTGCTTCAGAGATGAAGCTCTCGCTGACTGCTCGCTGCGAGAAGTATATGGGTGGCTTGTGCCGCTTCGCCCGGGGGCGACGGATATGGAGTCGTCCGCCGTCATCACAACACCGGGCAATGAGGGGAGATGTGCTGTGTGTTTCCGGCAGGTCTCTCCACGGCGCGGAGGTTAAACTCAGCGCCTAATCGAGGTGGAGCCCGCAAGTGTGCGGTCCTCGTCTGGCGGGGGGAGGTAGATGTATGTTTCCACGATCCCTTACCCCGGTGGGGAACTGGTTCGCAGATTTTCCCACGCAAAAAAAAGGATACAGTGGCACTTGATAAATATAAAGATATTTTTTGAAAGGTCTCAAATCAAAACAATCTATTGACACCACCCACCTCGCCCCTCCTTTCCCCACCCCTTAATCCTCACGAAAGTAGACCAAAATACAACACAAATACTTAAACCCAAACAAAGACGAGCCCGTCGGATGAGTGGTTAGGGTTCTTGCCTTAACGTTCTAGGAATTCTTTGGAATCGTTCTTTGGAAATGAACTTTTCGAAGTTGACTGCGTTTCGCAGTCATTTAGGCAGCCTGTCTGGCGGCAGTAACCATCCTCTTACAAAAGTCACCGTGAAATAGCTGCACGTGCATGTGCTTGGGTTTCGGTGAATGAGTAAGGGATGCCAGAACCCATTTTCCTATCGCCTGCTAATCCCTTATCCTTAATCCTACTGTAATCGGTAGCGCACTGCAGCACCTGTGGCGTTGCTTGTGTTATAGGCGACGGTAGCCACCTACCATCAAGTGGACGTCAGCCTGTCTGCCGGCGTTTGTAGAGTTTCGTCATAAAAAAGGCGTTACGTCATTTGCTGTATAAAATTTAATTAATATGGTGCAGTTTTGTTATCTCTTGAATATGTTCATTATACAATACAATGACAAAGTTGATTTAAACAAGCGTTCAAGGCCATTTTATACCGATTACAAATGAATTATGCTTGCACTATGTTTTAATATTTATTTAACAAATTAGTCTGAAGACTAAGAGAAGTCTTCAGCTCGTATTAGTATATGCAAAATGATTTGAACATGAACAGGCATAAACATATGTAAAAATTGAGGACACTACGACAGAACAATGTGTCAGACAGGATATTACATCATTTTACGCGGACTGCGACCGACCGCCAAGCAACGTCAGATAGCGGAACTCATTAGAGGATAATTACAGTTGATTTTCGAAATGAAATTATCCTTCAAGCAAAATATTATGAAGGCATTTGATGGATTCGATAAGAACGACGCCCGAGTAGTTCCCGTAATATGATCGTTTCGTTGCTTTATGCGGTTAATGAGGAAACAAAATGTTAAGGGATATTGAGTTAAAGCTGGTAAGAATACAAAGCTATGAATAGATCTCGTCTAAAGTAAAGTCGAGACTAAGTACGCTAACAAATTCGACTTACACTGAGTTTTATAACACCTAGTAATTATGTATCTCTGTAATTTTCCTACTTCTCTCTATCTCCGCTAACTTCTGAACCACATAATGTGTTAGTGAGATGCAGTATGTATTCCATGAACAGCACCAAGCCGTAGCAGTGTGTATCGGATGTAAGGACTTTAACCTGGACGATGATCCACTGTCAGGTCGGCCGCGCGAGGTGTTTACTCCAGAAAACATAACCGCTGTAAAGAAACTAATCATAGAACCTAGAGGCAGATAGAGGAAATCTTGAATTCTAATGCACCAGCTATTCGCGATATTCTTCATTACCACCTACAAGTAACGAAGAGGTGCATGCTTTGGGTACCCCATGATTTGACTGACGCCCAAAGAGTGTCGTATGAAATGGTGCAAAAATATGCTTAAAATGTTTGACCACCGAAAGTCACAGTATGTAAATAGTATAATAACAGGTGACGAGTCTTGGCTATACTACTAGGATATAAAAAGTAAATCTAAAAACAAAGTATGGGTGTTTGAAAATGAAGAAATGCCAACTACTGTGAAACAGTCGCGATTGGTGAAGAAGAAAATGGTGGTGGTATTTTTTTAATAAAAGAGGTGTTATTAAAAATATTACCCTGGATGAACAGAAGACAGTCACCGCTCAATGGTACATAACAGTTTGTCTGCCTCAACTAATTGAAGAGCTTAGAAAACTACGTCCGAATTCGCGGTTGGATACATGGTGCCTGCACCATGACAATGCACCGGCACATGGGGCTGAGATAACAAGGATATTTATAAAGGAGTCGGGGCTGACGCTGCTGGAACATCCTCCGTACTGCCCTGATCTTGCGCCCTGTGAAGTTGTTGTCCATTGTGAAGGATGCTATGAAAGGACGACGTTTTTCCAGCGACACGGGCTTAATTGCGGCTTGGAACAATAACAAAATCTCAAACGAAACACGGGAGCATATTTTTAATGAGTGGTTTCGGCGTATGGAGAAAAGTATTGCTAATACTGGAAATTATTTTGAAAAAACATAATCTCAAAACTTTCCTAGCGGCCCATATATAGAATTTGGTAGGTGGGAAAGAGAAATTACGTTAAGATATAGAGCGTGACTACTGAGTTTATGTGTACAACGATTTCACATGCTACATTTAAGGCGCTCTACATTTAAGGCGAGGACTTTGCAGAAAAGCGTTATTTTCATTGCCTAATTTGACTTGTTAGAATAAAATTAAAACTTTGATAAAATAGACTATACTTAAAAATTTTGAAATTTTGAAAATTTTGAAATTTCGAACAAAAAAATATTTTCTGAGAGAAAAAAATTACTTCTCAAAAAAAGCTTTCTCCTCAAAGTAACAAAAATTTTCAGCGGCAACTACATTTGTTTTTAAGCTTATTGATTAAATTAAGTTCTGTACTAAAGTTTTAGTCGGCTACTTTTGTTTATTTTTTCACGTTTTACACAATATTTAAGAAAAACCTTCCAATTTTAAATCTGTTTGGTTAGCGACTTCGGTGAGGACTTCGCTGGTCCTTTTCAGACACTGGTTTAGTGTTCAACAGAGTGCAAATAAAAAGTAGTAATATATATTTTATTTAGGTATTACATTATGTAGTTTAATGCGTTGTAAATTATTTTTGATGTTTGTAATTTTGTAATTATGGACGTAAGTCCGAAATAAAGACATATTATTATTATATATTAGCTTCGAGAAAGTACAAAAATTTGCCGTGCAATATTGCACCTTAATTCTTAGGTTATTAGGTTGCGCTCATTTTGGAAAAAATTGTCTTCGGTTTGAGGTTAGTCCTTGTCTTAACAAAAACATATTACAAAAAAGCAGCAGTAGTGTGTGCCAAAATATTTAAGTCAATAACCGCTGTAGGTAAAGATAAACACGTAATAGGATAATCCTAATAATATAACACATATTACTTTTTTAAACAATTTCTTATTTTATTGAAACAAACAGCAACAATTGAATCAAATAATTATGAATGAATGGCTAAGCAAAATTCGAGATCGGCTGGACCAATTCGGCTATTTTTTTTTCTAATAATCGCTGAAGTCCTCTAGGAAGGTTCATATGAAGAATTTTTTTTTTAAATTAGGATTTTGCGAAGATGTCACCCGTACATCGCAAGCCAAAACGTAGCCAAAACGTGTAGACGATAGGCTCAATAAAGCGTAAATAATTGCTGAATAGATTTTGATAAAACTTGGCACACAAAAAGTCCAATGACATGGATTAAAATATAAGAAGACAGCTTATCCCCTGAATAAGCTCTCATGGGATACGTCACTGCTCATGGGTTAGGTTAGGTTTCAGAAATTAGTCTACGAACTAGGTTGCGCTTGCATCTAGGATTTAGAATTCAGTTCTACAACATTTTACTAGATGGCTCAAAGCATCGAGCACAATCCTACACGATTACTCAATGTAGGATAGTTTACGGGAGAAGATGCAAGCAAAAGCTATAGTTTGATTATCTTATCAGCGACAAATTGTTGGTTGACATTTATTAATATACTACCTGATACGGCGAACTTCGTACCGCCTCGGAATAAAAACTTGTTCCATTTAAAACAAAATGTATGAGAGAAAATGAATTTTATTCACAATTTTTTTTTGTGAATGTTTCAGATTCAGATGCTTTAATAGTTATTCTGCTATTCGGGGCGGAGACAAATTCAATAAATCAAAGATCATAAAAATCGGTCAAGCCGTTCTCAAGTTATAATAACATGACCATAACATGACTTTCTTTTACACACACACACCCACACACACACACACCCACACACACACACACCCACACCCACAGAGAGAGAGAGAGAGAGAGAGAGAGAGACAGAGACACTGTCTCTCTCCCTCTCTCTCTCTCTCTCTTTCTCTCTCTCTCTCCCTCTCTCAAGCAAGCAAGCACGCAACACGCACGCACGCTCTCTCTCTTTCTCTTTCTCTCTCTCTCTCCCCCTCTCTCTCTCACACACACACACACACACACATAAATATACACATACACATGAAAAATAAAAATAAAATGACAGAAATGGCTAAATTTGCATTGAATTGAAGAAAATGTTCTAGTCTTAGTTTTATTATTAAAAAAAATCATCCCATATTTTTATCGTCTCGTCAACAAATTAATGTGGCTCTAGTGAGTCGAGTGAGTGACATAATTTTTACAGATACGATAAGCAATCGTATTGACAACGATAAATTATATCTTAGTGTGAGCTGTCATTTTATACGTAGTTATTGATTTGAACGTTACTAGTGCAACGAACTCGATGAAACTGCAGTGCAATGAAGTGCATTGAATAATAAAATAAATGCTTCTTGCCTGGCAACGACCATTAGGGAAAACATTTTCTTCGAGACACGTCGGCGGCCGAAGAATCGAACTTATCGACTACTATGAAATGGGAGTCGTTTGGGGGTACAAACAGGTGTGGTTCTTTATGAGCATTAACTAACTTATGTACTTACTCTTCAAATACCTTTGACACACACACATTTACAATCTCGAGTAGGTACAGGACATGAAACAGAGTAAATTATTTGTCAGGTGTAATTTCAATATTATTATTTTTTTATAATTAACTTTTCTATGTTCTTTTTTTAATTTGTTATATGAAATGAAATTTATTAACACATACTTTTTTTTTATTTTTTATTATAGATGGGTTTGCTCTTGACTACCATCTATCCATGTAGGAAGGATGAGGCCGAAGATGGAGCGAGCTCACCCAGAAGATGCCTATTCACTCGAACCTTGAAAAGATTTGGGTTATATGAGCTCGGAAATACAGACGCCGGCAGGGAGTTCCAATCCTTAGCAGTGCGCATCACAAAAGATGATTTGTAAAATGATTTACGAAAATAAAATATTTGAAGATCTGTCTGGAAGGTTAATTACGGCCAATCGTGACCAAAATGCTGGTTTCTATTTCGGGCAAAAACTTAGCATCGCCATTCAACGAGGCAATGCCGCCAGCATTTTGGGCACGCTGCCTCAAATTTCAGAACATTTACTTCTTACGTGATTATTACGATCTCCAAAATTGAGTAGAAGAACATGAAAATTTTAAATTTGTGTCCAGTAGTTCGATTTCGGGAGAAGAATTTTTAAGTTGATTAAGCTATTAGATTTCGCCCCTAGTTTGTAATATTTGAATAAATAATTCATAAAGAAAATGGTTCAATGTATTTGGAAAGCCTTTTTCAACTTATTTATAGCAGTGGCAGGCACGCTGCGTTTGGCAGTCATTTGAGCTGCCAGTCTGGCGAGGGGGTAGCCCTTACATAACAACATGTGTGCAGTTGTGTTTCCTATCCTAATTCCTATCCTAATCCCTTCCTATCCTAATTCTATGCACAGAAACGCAATTGATCCCGTGGCGTCGCTCGTGTTATAGAACCACGGCAGCCATCTAACATCAAGTGGACCGTCAGCCTGTCTCTAAGGCCGGGTCCAGACTTGTGTAGCGTGTAATGTAATGTATCGTGAAATGTATCGCGAATAATGTGGGCGGTACACGAACTCAACACAAATCATGTATGTATTCGAGTTGTTCCATTCTAGAGATGGGTTAATACCGATGTTCTGTGATATAATATTTTTTCTCTGTGGATATGATATTAAAAGTCAGTAAAGTGAATAAAGTGAATACGTATTATAGAACGGTTAGGCAGCACAATAAATATTTTTTAAATTTCGATCCTTTCAACTGCACACAATTCCTAAGCTTAGATTGCAGTTGAGGAAACTTATTTTTGAGCTTGAGGATGCACACCCGCTTAGATATCTTGCATTTTTCTTTTTGTTTTTAGAGTTTTTAGCATATTGTCATTTTTTGTATTAATTTTTAGATATTTTTGCCCCTTGTTACATATATTTTTAGTATTTTTTTGTATAATTTTCAGTATTCCTTTTAATTTATTGCTTTTATGTAATACTTATCTGTGGATACGTTTCTGGAATATGTATTAACTTTGTTCTTCTTCCTGTAATGTAATTTAATTTCTGTTTGTGTCCCTAATATAAATAAAATAAAATAAATAAAAATGAAATATTAGCTTATTATATCTGTATTCGACGGATTACTGATACATGAATACATGTAATATTACTAATATCTTAACGAATCCTAATGTATCGGCTTCACTTCTAATCCATTCATGCAGTTGCCACGAATATGCCGAATAGAAAGATCGCGATAGCTCGCGCTGCTTTTATTTATATGTATTTAGTAACTGAAGACTGAAGAAAGCTATTAATACGTCAATAGTGGAAAACAGATTTTGAAAAGATCTTCTCAATGAAAGAGCAATATCACTTCAAGCATAGTTTTTCAATTTTTTTAATAATGCTGCGGGTCCTTTGATATAAACTTTCAGCTTTTTCTTGATGTAAACTGATAAATTGAAGTGATTGTTGGACAGGTCACATCATTAACGTTACACGACACAACCGTCTCGAACGCCCGCCGTCCAAACGAACATTGTGGAGCATTCATTGCGCATGCGCGAGTACGCATTTGTGTTCGCGTAAAAAAATAGAGGCTTAATATTATAGTATAGAAATTTATAGTATATGTTTTATAGTATACATGTAGTATTTAATAGAGCCGGCTTTTATAGTAATCTTTGGTTAGTATAAAAAAACACATAAAATAGAACACTACAGTAATTTTTAATTGAAGTGTTATTCAAAAATTAATAGTATATAGTAAAAATGCTTATTATTTCTATAATACATATTATTACTTAAAAATACTTATTATTATAGCACAAAAAACAGTTCAAATCAAAAAATAACTGTAATAAAAAATTAAAATTTATAGTCGTATTGAAGTAAGATATTTAGATTTGAATAAATTGTCTCCGACTGATGAAGACGATCTTCCCACGTTTGGCTAATTTTAAACTTGACGCACAGAGTTGTTACGGGAAATGAAACAAAAAACACGCCCTTCTTGTCCTACACTATGAACAGTTTTTGTGGGTAACTGAATACAATATTCTTCTTCAAGAACTTCTTAGAAGTACCTAACACGTTGTTGGAATTCAGAAATCTGACAACCAACGCTCATTTACAACGTTCACGTGACCCCGCCTGCAAATATGGCTAGAAAGTGTTAGGTAAAGCCATGAAGATATCATGTCCGAGAAGTTAGCATGTCCAGTTTGTTTATCTCGACTCGACATTGTGCTGACTTGTACTACGTTGTGCCGCAGATCGTGAGTCCCGATCTCAAAAAACAGAGCGGTAATGACCAAAAAAAAAAACATTTTTTGTTTTTTCGAAAATGTACGGAATGTGCCGGAATATGCTAGACTTGTGCTGCAATGTGCCTCAAACCGTTTTCGATTATCTCAAAAAACAGAGACGCTATCGGCAAAAACGTCACCGATTTTTTTTTTTCGAATCGAAAAAGTTACTGTGTATTATAATTATAATATTTTTATAATTACGACTCTGACGTAAAAGTATCCGTTTTTTTTTTTGAGATCGGGACTCGCGATATATACGGCACAAGATGGGCACAAGGCAGCACAAGCCTAGCACAAATCAGCTCTGCACGTAACTTTGTACTTTTTCGATTCGAAAAAAAATTCTGTTACTGTTAAAAAAAAACGACTACTGTTTTCGGCACAGCACAAGCCTAGCACATTTCGCACATTTTCGAAAAAACAAAATGGGTTTTTTGTCATTACCCAAGCACGTATACAGAGGGGGGGATAGTTGGGATTTATCCCCCCCGAAATCTGACTGAAAAAAAAAACGATAGATGTCATTCATTCAGAAAGTAAGAAAAAAAGACTGGTCGGCATGTGTGACACTAGATTTATAGAACGTCACGACTCTATAAATGTATTTTGTGAGTTACTCAAACCTATTGTCATTACATTGAGAGAACTATCCTGCACAAACAGAACTGTTGCCCAAACTGCGTCTACATTCATAGCTGCGACGGAAAAGAGTAGTTTCTTGATTTCTCTAAAAACCTGTAAAAGATTTTTCAGAAAAATTAGAGTACAGTACAGTGATTACAGCGATTTTTACACAGTTCACATGGTTGTTTCAATGTTTGTCCCCCCCCCGAACTAAAAGTCTGGATACGTGCCTGTCATTACCGCTCCGTTTTATGAACCAATACTCGCGGTCTGCGGCACAACGTAACGTAGCACAACTAATACAAGTCAGCACGATGTTAATGATAGTCGAGTTTTTCTGAAAACCAAAGTGGACATGCTAATAAGGAAAACCAACATGCTAATAAAAAAAAGGTCATTTGCAAAGCAAAGCAACACGGCGGCATCCTTACATATAATATTATTACCTATGTAGTATAAATTGAAAATCGCTACCCGAGTCTGTCTGTATGTTCTCTAACTCCTAATAAATCAAGGAACGGATTTTGATTGAAAGTTTTCAATAATGGAAAGACGAAGAAGGTATTTTTATATGTAACTTCCCCGTTTATCCCTCTTTCCATTAGTGAAAACCGAATTAAAATCGGTCTACCCGTTCACGCGTGATTCCGTGACCAAGGGAAATGGGGATTCATTTTTATATACTATATAGAAGATTTACAGAAAAAAAAATCACTCGTGCGAATCCGGGAGCGAGTCACTAGTTTCTTATAGAAATAACTATTATTTGTTACAAAAACCATTAATTATTTCATATTTATCACTTGAATTTTGCTTGCCATAAGTTGTAATATTCTCACAAAAGCTAACATTCTAATAAAACATAGGGTTGACTGTCCGATCCGATTTGATACTTAGTATGTACAAGACTTATTCTAAAAACCATTTAAACTGTAAATTTTGCAAATTATATATATTTGGTATAAATGTTCTTAATTTTTATTTTAAATATAGTCCAGGAAAAATTACTAATAAATCAAAATTTGAGTTCCTTAGGGGTCTGATTCAGAACATTTGTGATACAAGTTTCTTGAATAAATGTAATATATGTAGATAGATGAGTTAAAGAAATATTTAATTCCACCCTGTAGAATGGGTGGAAACAAGTGTATATAATACAAAAATGGTAGGAATTAGAAAAATAAGTTCTAGATAAATATAGTAGAGAATTAAATTATAATATTCATTTCACTTTTTTGGTGAAATTAAAATTAATAGAGTAAAGGAGGTTAGAAGATAAGGGTTGATAAGTAAACTTTAAAAAAATCATAGTGAGCATATGATTTTTTTTTAATAAAATAAACTGATATAATTTTTGAAAAAAATAAAATCTTAAGAAAAAAAAAATTACTTTCTTATCTTCTAACCTTCCCCGTTAATTTTAATTTAAGCAAGGAATTTTTTCAAGTAAAATCAAATTCCAGCCCTTACCGTTTTTGCATAATTAAAAAAAAAAACGTTTTTTTTTAAATATTTTTGTAAAATAAAAATTCTTTCAGCCATCTATTTACATATATTCAAGAAACTAACATCAAAATTGCCCCTGAGGGACTCAAATTTTTATTTATTAGTAAATTTTTCTATACTAAGACACGACAAGACGTTAATATTTTGACGTATGACATTGGCTCGCATCGATCCGTTGGGGTGACGACCTCTTGCAAAACAATCTTCTGTTCTTTCTGTCGTCTAGGGTTCAACAACCGTTTTTGCATCAACATCAACATTTCAATTTTGACTATTTTAAAATTTTATGAAACACACAGGGGTGGTACTTTAAATTGCGTTCAAAATACCACCCTAATTCAAAATTGCAGTGCGTATTGCGTATCCTGTCGACGTGAATTTGTACACTAGGACTGGCATAATATCAGCGCTGTGCTTTGCCTCAGCTTATGCTGAGCCAGATACCTTTTTGCTGTCATGGCGCACACTCAATGGGATTAACCATCTGTTAATTTGTATGAATTCTAAATTTGTTTTTATATATTTTTTTGTTAACCAGTTGTATTATTATTATTTTCTTTCTCTTTGCATGCAAATCAAAGATTTTCAACTATAGATCGGGCAAGAGGAAAGAATCTGTAATGTGACATTTAGGCCCACGTGGTACAAAATCGCCAACTTTTAAAGGCTATTTAGCTACGCCATGGCCATCTTGATTACGGCGATCAGGATCAATATTTTTGTAGGAAAATTTTTCCCAATTCTCTCTCTGTATTATATTCTATATATTTAATCTTTTTGGTGCAAATAACTGTTCTATCTACCTAAAATACCAGCTACCGTTTCAATCAAACTGTTAAGATGTTGTTTACATAGTGTGGTACTTGTGGTAATTTGGTAACCTATGTCAATAATTATAGAACTATTTAAACAATTATAGCTATAATTGTTTGAGTAAACGCTCTCAGGAATGAAATAATGGTCAGACACAATTATAGAGAAGACAAAACGACAATTTGTTCGTTAACGTGTCGTGGCCTCGCCGTATGATGCTTTTCTTGTAAGATCAACTGAGGTAGAGTCATCTTTCTACATAATTCTTACGAAAGCCGAGCCCGTTGAAGGAAAGGTTAGGGTACTTCTAGGGTCCCCGGGTTCGATTCCCGGCAGGGTCCACTTTGAAAAATGAACTTTGTAAATTTGGCCCTGGTCTTGAGTAATGGCAGTAGGGCACACTGCGTTTCGCAGTCATTTGGGCAGCCTGTCTGGCGGCAGTGACCACCCCCTTGCAGAAGACCACCGTGAAATAACAGCCCGTGTGTTGTTGTGTTTCGGTTCGGTGAGTGAGTAAGGGATGTCAATCCTACTGTATTCGGCAGCGCTCTTGCAGCAGCTGTGACGATGCTTGTTTTATAGGCGACAGTAGCCATCTAATCGCTATAATGTTAAGTAGTTAGTATAATAATTATAACGACTACAATTAATAACATATAAATTAAAATTATAGAGGTATCTCTATTTTCATCGTTAAAACGAGAAAATCAAATGGACCGTCAATCTTTAAAAAAAAAGCTTAAGACAACACTAACAAAAAGTTTCTAAGAATGTTAATACTGTAATCATAAATATTTAATATACAAAACTTTTGAATTTTAAGGATGTTATGACCTTTATTCTTATTTATTATTATTATTCTTTATTTTTATTCTCTTATTCCTTTATTCATGTTAAGATCGACAGCGCTCTAACAACCTCATGATTGCTAGTGTTAATAGGAGAGGGTTATCACATACCATCAAGTATCAAGTGGACCTTAGTAATAGGTACTACCTTGTGACCTTTACGATTTTTTTTAATGTTACCATCAATTAGTAGGTGACAGACAACGCCACAGGTGAAGTGAGTGCGCTGCAGACCATAGTAATAGTAGGATAAAGGGATAAAGCCTTAAGAGATAGGGTAATGGGATCTGGCATCCCTTACTTACTCACCGAAACACAAAAGCACATAAGTTGTTATTTCAAGGTGGTCTTCTGTAAAGGGGCGGCTACTGCCGTCAGACGTTTCTGCAGCCCAAATGACTGCAGAAGCAGTATGCCCTGCCACTACCTTCCAAATGCAGAGACAACTTTGAAAAGTTTTTACATAAAAAATAAAAAAGTGCACATGTAGAAGTTTTCTTCGTATCAATTATATTAAGGAAAATCAGTCCACTTAATACGACGGTCGCAAGATTTGCCAATAGTACAAAATCAATTATCGTTAACGACATTTCTTTTATTTACGATCTTATAAACAGTTATTACGGCAAATAACTAGAAGTAACACTTAATATTCCATTATTTTTATCGTATGTAAGTAGGTTGCTTTTACATTATTTGTAACGGAACGTTTGAAAATCGATTTCAAATGGCTTTAACAATTTTAAACAAATTGATGTCATTAACATAATACAAGTTATAACAACATTTATTAACATTGTTTTACAAAGGTGATGCCTAAGAGACGGCGCACATTGGAGAACACAATATTTAAATTTCTTCATAGAATTTTGAACCTTGAGAGCTTTTAATATAATTCAAATTTAATTGTGCATGCAGCTGTGAAAGCCTCAGCACGTTGATTGTTGCCTTAGCATAATACAATGAAATATGTATAATAAAATCTATGAAAATGGCTAAGATCAAAGTGTAGTATCTGTTCATTTCAGCTGTATATTAATTAGGTAATTAAATACTTAGCCGTGCCTTCCTCAAATTTACGCCGCCGGCCCTAAAGTATTTGATACACTTGCTCAAGATATGCTAAGCTAATCATTCAAGATGTAATTGATTATTTGTACTAGATTTAAATACTTTGCTTGTCAAAACTCATGGAGGAAAATAATATAAAAAGTCATAATAACGATGTTTAATCGCTATAATATTAAGTAGTTAGTATAATAATAATTTTATATATTTTTAATTATAACGAGTATAATTAATAACATATTTACAATTATAATTATAGAGGTATCTCTATTTTTCATCGTTAAAACGAGAAAATAAAAAATTATTTAAATATCATGTTTAATATTGACGAGCCCGTTGGATCGATTCCCGGCAAGAGTCAACTTTTATTATGAAATATGCATTAGACTGATATAGAAGGCATAATAATCTAATGACAAATCGGCTGAATAAATTTCCTTTGCCATTTATCTTGACGAGTGATCTTGATGAGTATGAAACATAAAATAACCCGTTTAGATTTTCAAATTTTGGCTGTACCTTCTTGTTTTGACTTAATCTTGACCTTCTTTCAGAGTAAAAAAGTTTTTCAAGCTTGTATGAATCGAAGTATATTTCCAGCCCGATTTCTCGGAAGGTTTTCCCAATCTTCAGTGTCCTTATTAGGCGAATAGTCCTTGTTTACCGTACTTGGAAAACTGGGCCCACATTTGCACAGACGTATTTAGGAAACTTAAATTGGTAACGTATGCACGACGATAAGCTAATTTGAGTTAGTATATGTATAAATATTTTAATGCGGTTTTCACCTATCAACAGAGTGATTCCTGAGGAACGTTTAGGTGTATAATCCATTTGGGTTGTGTGTAAATTGGTTGAAATATAACGATAACTGTTGAAGATGTCCGACAAAACCAAGCCGATCGAAAACGCTGTCTAATCCGTTTGAGATAAATGTATACATAACAAAATAATGTACGGTACATTATTTTGTTATGTATGACTGTTTCCCTTTTATATTATGTAGCATATGTCTATATTTTAAGCATAGATTATTACTATACCCATTCTAACTTCTAAAAAAAGGTTCGCATATAATGTGGTATTTAAAAAGCTATTTAGTCGGAACCGTATCAATCATTGTCAAATCAAATACGTTAATTCATACACATTATAATGGCCCTTTTACACCATACAATTGAAATTAATATATTTTATTATACCTGTGTAATAAAATATAATAAAATCGTAAACGTGCCGTGTCTGTACATTAAATATTATAAAAAAAAAACAATTTATACACGTTATACCTACTTATGTTACCGAGATCAAAAAAATAGTTTTTAGAATTTTTGTCTGTTTATCTGTGCGTTTGAAATCTTTACCATTGATACCATTGATACAGTTCAAGAAAAAGTTATACACGTGGCTAACTGTACACAACACTGCAACATTTGAAAATGGTTTGAAAATGGTAAAATGGTAGAATATAGCGACCATTATTGTTAACAACTACAAATGAACTAAAATTTGATAGATTATGAAAGTCAAAATAAGTAGTAGTGGTGAACTAATCAGTAGAAATTCGATGTTCGACATTTGGAGTTTCAAGATGTCAAGATTTGCACACACGGAGTACCGGTTGGTCATGAAGGAACAAGAGAACTAGATGTCATCTCTGGTATCAGTTACCCATGGTCATCGCAAATAAATTATTATTATTATTATTTGTGCACGCTAATCTCAGAAACAGGTTAACCGATTTGAATGCGGTTTTCACTTATTTAGGAAGCTTTAGGATACAAGTTTATTTACATAGTAATTATTACATTGAACAATAATTGTAAAAGTGACCAAATTTCAACTATAAATATAATAGAAAAAAAAATTGAGTAATATTTAGTGGGTTTTTGGTATAGCGGCTCCGTTGTCAAAACCCAACAGTTTGTCTGCGGGCTCGAAACGGTGGCGCGAATTATTCAAGTGCTTATTCTTGTTCTAAGTTTGTTTTAGTGTTTATTTCATTCCATTCGGTTTAGAAACAAAAAAGTTACGCACTGTACCGAATACCCCGCGTACGAAGTTGCGAGCTCAGCTAGTCGTAAATAAAAAACTCCGCGCGAAAAAATAAATTCAAGCGGTTTCGCACCAACAACGCGACGAGACGACAGGACTCACTTGATGCAGACGCATATAATATATTCTCAATTCTCATTTTTCAACGCGGACGAAGTCGCGGGCACCAGCTTGTTTTTAATAAAAGTAGAGACAAAAATTACAACTCAATGTATTTTATGGAACTATCACACCAATAAGTTTTAATTATCTACTCTATGTACAATAAATAATAATAAAATCGGTTGAGCGGTTTCGAGTTATGAAAAAATCTATTGTTATTTTTCATAGAAATTGGCTCCGAATCTGTCAGCAAGATCGTATTGTTCAGACTAAGCTTAAAAGCTTGCAAATGGATCCGACAACTTTATTCACAATGTAAGAAATGAATAGAGCGATTATATATTGCTCTATTATAATAGCGTTCAATAAGTAAATTATTTTAATAAAATGAAATTGAAACTTACCTATATAAAAGTCTTAAAAAAGTACCAAATCCACGGCAAGTTGCAACTTCACCGGTGTAAGTTATCGTCATTTTTAAGCAATTCGTTAAAGTCTCATGTAAAAGAAATTATTAGATATCACAGATTCATTTCACAAATTTTAATTTAATCACTTCATCCACACATTTGTTAATAAAAAATAATAATAATAAATTAATAAAAAAATACTTTTATTCTTCACTGCTGGATTATCATGGTTAAGTTTAAGTTACATCCGCGAGAACAAAATAATTTACATTAATATATGACATACGATTGAATTAATTAATAAAATTTTGAATTAAACACGCATACGAAACTATTAACGGAGTAAAACAGCATGGACAACACAACAACACGACGACGGAACACAATGCATTGAATGAATGTTTATTGAGTTGAGATAGGCTGCTGTACTGTATCTTATATGTTCAGGCAGGGCCCCTCGCAAAGCACAACACAACGCTCACTCACACTCACCAAGTCACTCAGCTGCTAGCGAGCGCGGCAAAGTGAGTGACTTGCTTGAGTGAGCTGAGTACTCAGTACCATAGATATGTACATTGAGTACTCTCAAGTATAATAATTTTATTACATCAAATCAAGCACGCGGCAAGCGGCCGGTGGCGCACGTCCGTTCACTGAAACATAGAAATTAGAACCATAGAACTCACTCCGCTAAATCGTTAGAGAGTACTATGTTTCTTGTCTTGTACTCGCTTGTAATGAATGAACCAGTACTGTTACTGTCAAATTTAGGGTTGCTGTAAAAGAAATTGAAATTTGCCATATTTTTGAGGAAATTAAAAAAAGCCGTTTTTCTAGAAATAATTATTTTGGAATAAAAAACTTGTTTATTTTAAAGAAAATTTTATTCTTAACTGGCTTGTTCACTTTATTTCGTTGTAGCCCGTTTATCTTATAAAACACCACTCAATTGTTTGCTGTATTCGAACGCAATGCGAATGATTTCTGGGTAGTAGCGAGTAGTTTGTTACTAAATTACTAGTCCCTATATTAAAATACTAAAGTAGTCCGAAAAAGGCTTTACGCAGATAATTAACACATAGTTTTTTGTAGGCATATCCAGTCATAATCCTTTAGTAACTATCGTATATTTTAATACGGCAATGATGTTGCTGCCGTCTGTGTGGAGCTTATCGTATTACCATATACAATATACTGCACTGAACTGAATGAATGAAATGATTGAACCATTGCCGTCTGTCAGTCTACCATTGCTATGGGTTGCCACATCTCAACTTTTTTTACGAAGACGGACCTACTCCTTCCTGTTCACTGTTAACATACCAGAGTCCGACTCCGATGATGACATGCCTTTGCAGACCTTGCAGGCTGCAAAAACGAGAGTTATAAAAGCGAAAAAAAGACCGGGTCGAATGGAAAAATGAAAAAATTGAGCCTTATGTCAAATTAAATTACAAATTCAAAGCCAATACAGTTTTACCGGAGGACAACCGGATTCACTGGCTGTTTTTTTAAGTACTCAGTGACAGGGGATAGGTATAAATGCTTACATAATTGAGGAGCCGCTGTTTGACTTCAAACTGGCAGTTACTGACCATATGCGTAAAGCAGGAAACGTCAGTTGAAGACAAAAAACTTGGGCGACCAATTGAATGGGAATTGAATGGGTGTTCGCTTAGTCTGTATGAAACAAAACTAAATAATGCCTTAAAATAATATTTTTTTTAAATGTTAAAGTCGGTAGACGGGCTGACGGTCCACTTGATGGTAGGTGGCTACCGTCGCCTATAACACAAGCAACGCCAAAGCTGCTGCAAGTGTGCTGCCGACTGCAGTAGGATTAAGGATAAGGGATTAGGAGGGAGATAGGAAAATGGGCTCTGGCATTCCTTACTCACTCACCGTAACACAACAGCACGCGTGCTGTTATTTCACGGTGGTCTTCTGTAAGGGGGTGGTTACTCTGTCGCCAGACGGGCTGCTCAAATGACTGCGAAAACGCAGAGTGCCCTGTCACTGTTTTCCAAATTCAGACCAGAGCCAAATTTGAAAAGTAGATTTTTCAAAGTTGACCCTGCCGGGAATCGAACCCGGGAACCCTAGAACAGAGCGTTAAGGCAAGCACCTTAACCACTCATCCAACGGGCTAATTTTCTGGATACACCGACGACATCAAGATCTGTACTCCATTGATCTGAGTTGGCACTCCATCTAAATAGTATGCCAGACTCTTCAATAAGGAGTCAAAAAAAATCTAGAAAAACACCAGCCAGAAATCAAGACCTGACACTGACTTCTACACGCATATGGTTTTCTACACGCATATTATGGTCAGATGGTTTGCATAAGACTATAACTGTACCGGACTCGTTACTGGCACCGTGTGCTAGGATTGGAGGAAAATACCACGTTACTAGGTATATGTACAGAGCGGGCTTTGGCTCGAGGCCTAACGGAAGTCGTTCATGTTCACTTCTTCGCTATACCGGGTGCCTACTACGCGCACTACACTATGCTTTTCTCAGCCTCTTCATGCGGCCAGTTTTCATGCGACTGCAGGTGCAAGTGCAAGTGCAATTGCTTCAGCCTCTCCATACGGCTACACTTTTCAGCCTCTTCAGCCTCCTTATACGGCTAGTCCTCTTGTCAGCCTCTTCATGCGGCTTGTTCCGGCCGAAATATAGTTAGTTTCTTGTTGTCATATTTTGAATTGTAGGTTTGAATTTAAAATGTCGTTATGCCCCCTCCCGTCCTTGTCACTCTAAGGTAGAGCTATTATGTATTTATTTTATACTAATGACAACACCTGGCTTCGCACGGATTTTTTCTATAAATTATATACAAAAACCTTCCTCAGTTAAAACTTTTTCCATTCCTCAGTTCCAACAAAACCGCATGATAATCCTCTCAGTAGTTTTTGAGATTATCTCGAATATACATACGTTTAGACAGACATTATCAGCGGGCGATTTTGTTTTATATTATAAAATTTATAATATGTAAGGATCTTGACTTTTAGTGCTGTAAAAGTCCCATATAAATTGTTTATAGGATATCATTTGAAGATTCCCTACACATAAAAAACAAAAAAAGCATGTGGCATGGCAACACTAGGCATACAAAATGGCCGAATTTTAGTTAGTTTCTTGTTGTCGTGTGTTGAATTGTAGGTTTCAATTTATAATACATGAGACGATTCATTCTTTTATAAAAATTATGAACATTGTGTTACTGATTTGTTAATAAACTTTAACATGTAAATAAGATAATTGGAAGTGTCTGTAAACTTTTATATTTCTCTAGTGCAAAACATCTCGGCAATGAGTGAAAATCAGACTTCCGAGGCAGTGGAAAAGCCGGCACAAAACACTGAAGTTGTCCAATTCCCGCCTTTTCCAGGTAAAGTATTTTATCTAATATGCTTTTATATGTGTTTATGTAACGAATATTCATAGTAATTTTTAATTTTAGAGCCAACTGATGATGACTTCGAAGATGACATTATAGAAGAAGAGAGAAAATATTATAAATCCTTGTTTCCAGGTAGGCAATCAATGTGAATTGATTGTGTATGCTGTACCAGTATAGCTGCTTGTACTAATGTTTTCATGTTAATGTTTCAGATATAAACTCAATAAAGAGTTTTAAATTACACTGCACGGCATGCGACCGTCATATCGGATGTTGCCCGCGCAATGAACAGAAATTACGATGCCATCCAATGCTTCGTACTCTTGTCTGCAATGGTTGTTATACGTTTTACAACAGTGGCGAGTTTGAGAAGGGCGATGATGGCTCAGAGCTATACTGCAGGTGGTGTGGCCAGGGAGGACAGGTCTACTGTTGCTCCAGTTGTCCTCATGTTTTTTGTGCGGTAAGTGTTTTCAATTATTTACTTAAGGCGTAAACACATATGCACCTATCCGAACTAGAATGCATTTAATAAAACTGATTGATAGATTGGATTGTAAGAGTTTTCACACTGGATGCGACAAACATTCCGATTAATTCTGCAATTCATAAAAGCATTCATTAAACTTTTATGTTCTATATGGTTGTGGGACACAAAAGAAATATCATGAAACACTGTCACGATATAAATGCATAACAGCTAAAAAATTATCAGGTAAAAATTGTAACAATTATTTTTATACAATATGAAAAATATAAATCTCAAATTTATACTGTGTTACAATGTACAGTGCAATTGGATTTGGAGCAAATACATTAAATATTCTTTTTGCAAGTAAGTTATAAAGTAAGCCAAAACATAAAGAGATCTTAAGTGAGATTGTTGCATTCTCTACCTCTAGAGACAGTATGATTGGCAGTTGGCACTGCATTCACTGCAATGCGTGCCTAACATACCTAACAGGAGTGGTTATTGGTTACAGCGAAAGTGTGTTATTATGTTTCATTGTGTGAGTAAAGAATGCCAGAGTGTATTTTCTTATCCCTATCTTATTCCTCATATGTTATCCCATCAAGGTTGTCAGTTCTACCATCAAGTGGACTTGTAAGCCTACCTGCCAACCTTTACTTTAAAAAATCTGAATTTGCGGCAGTAATTCTTAGATTTAATTATTGTTTGAATAAAATTTTGTTATTTATTTTCTTACATTGTTGACAGTGTGTTGAGTTATTTCATTCCAGTTTATAGCATATTTGGGAATGAATTGCTGTATAAAGCCTTTATACATTGGTTACCAATTAGTTAATCTTGGCAATTATAAATAAATAAAAATTCCTATATTGCATAGGATTAAATTTTTATCTCTTAAAACAGTCAAAGCGGGTTTTATTGACTTTTTTTGATGGTTTTGTTTTATTTATTTCAAGACAGTGAAGTTACTGGTTATGTTACCATAACAATGCAGTTTGGGCAACTTTTGAGACACAATTAAAATCATAAAGAATAAGCCTTCAAAAAAAGACTGCATATTTGTTTGAAGATTATATTTAAAGCTTTTTTGTGAGTTGTACAAGTTTTAACTGTTAAAACGAAAATAAACCGATGGCCTGATCTCTATACAAAACTGATTGATCTCCTTTTGCACCTTCATTGCAATATAGAGTTAAAAATAAGAGAAAAATGAAGCACTAATTTATTATTTCAGTTAAATAAATTCTGTTGTTTTATATTTTTTGTTGTTTAATATACATCCAATATAAATAATCGTTTAACAAAAACATTTCTAACTAACTTTATGTTTTGTAAACTGTTGTTAAAAAAAAACACCACATCAACGAAATAATAAAGAGAATAATTATAAAAATACTGAATAAGTCCAATTTTTATTGTGTTTCCAGAAATGTGTAAAACGCAATTTCGGCCCCTCAATGATCAAGGAGATTGAAAGCAACGATGACTGGAAATGTTTCAAATGCAACCATATCAACCCGCGCCTATGGGAGCTCAGAGCTACCTGTTGGGCTCTCTTCAGATATTGCAGTATTAGGAACAAGTAAGTATATCTCAAAGCTACACTAAATACACTAACATTAAGAACAGAGGAAAGACTTTTGGAACTAGAAATGGCCTTAAAATATGTCAAATGGGATATACTGGGCCTAAGTGAAGTGAGGAGATTGGGAGAGCAAATAGAAGAATATGACGATTATATCTTATTTTACAAAGGAGAGACCAAAGGACAATACGGAGTGGGAATCATGATAAAAAAACACTTGAAGAAGTATATACACGAGTTTAAAGCCATCTCCGAAAGAATTGTGCTAGTTAACTTACAGCTACCAGGCTACCTACACAAATGGACGGTTATACAAGTTTACGCTCCAACAGAAGCAGCTGACGAAACTACAAAAGACGACTTCTACCAAAATCTAAACAATACCATTCAGGAATATGCAAACAAAAATTTGATAGTGCTTGGAGACTTCAATGCACAAGTGATAAATAATATTGTGGGACTTCATACATATAAGAAAACAAACAAAAACGGTAATAGACTATTAAACTTCTGTAATGAAAACGACCTAACAATAATGAACAACTTTTTCAAAAGAAAAGAAAACAAAAAATGGACCTGGATTTCACCCGATGGAAAGCATAAAAATCAAATTGACTATATTTTGTCAAATAAAAAACTTTTCTTCGAAAATTGCGACACGATTAAAAATTTAAACTTTAGTACAAACCACAGAATGGTTAGAGCAAAGTTAAAAACTAAGCAACCAAAGAAGCCAAGAAGATATTTTAAAACACCTGCTGGAGCATACGACATTAGAATATCCCCTGCAATCTCCAAGCTACACAAAATTCACCCAGTTCATGAGGAACAAGTAAAATATGTTCATATCCAAGAAAAGTATAATACCATACAGAATACAATAAAAGGAATACAAACAACAAATGGTGCAAAACGAACTGGTAGGAGTGAGAGCTTATCTGCTAATACACTAAATTTAATAGAAGAAAGAAAAAAACTTATTAGCATACATAAAAAAACAAAAGAGATTAGAAAGGAAATATCAGATATAAGCAAAGAAATAAAAAGGGAAATGAGAAAGGATAACAAGCAATATAGAATGAAAATGTTTGAGGAATACATAACAAGAACGGGGGGGGTAAAGAAGGCTATAAAAATCTTAACGGACAAGAAAGAATGGATTCCGAAACTAAATGACAGAGAAGGAATAAAGACCAAAAGACCAGATATTCTCAGAACAGCGACAAACTTTTATAGGAAATTATATTCAAAAGAAAGAACCCCAAGGAGCGCCATCGATGTTGCTATTCATGACCAGACACCAGTAGCGTCAATTATGCAAAGAGAAGTTGAGAAAGCAATAGAAACACAGAAAAAAGACAAGGCTCCAGGAATTGACAACATAACAAATGAGTTTCTGATGGGATCAAAATCTATACTATTACCTATCCTAACACAGTTCTTTAACGAAGTTCTGGAAAGCGAATCAACACCGTCCCAATGGTCTACATCAAAGATTGTTCTAATACACAAAAAAGGAGACAAAAGTGACGTAAGAAATTATAGACCAATTAGTTTAGTATCAAATATATATAAAGTCTTCGCCAAAATTCTTCTACACCGCATTACAAAAATACTCGACGAAAATCAACCCAGGGAACAAGCGGGATTTAGGAGAGGATATTCTGTTGTGGACCATATACATACAGTCAGACAAATATTTGAAAAGTCTGAAGCATACAACTTACCACTGTATTGCTGCTTTGTAGACTACAGCAAAGCCTTCGACTCTCTCTTATCACGAAAAAATATGGGAAGCCCTCAGAAATCAAGGCATAGAAGGAAAATATATAAGATTAATTAGAAATATATATACAGGAAGCACAGCGACAATACAACTCGAATCGGAGGGGGACACAATTAAGATAGAGAGAGGAGTGCGTCAGGGAGATCCCCTATCACCAAAACTTTTTACTGCAGTCCTAGAAGAAGTATTTAGAAAGATCGAGTGGCAACATGGAATAAATATTAATGGTGAAAGACTAACGAATTTAAGATTTGCGGATGACATCATTCTGTTCGCCAATAGTCCGACACAGCTGCAAGAAATGCTAAGGGATCTCGATACACAAAGCAAGAAAGTGGGCCTAGAAATGAATATTTCGAAAACAAAAGCTATGACGAATAGAACAGAAGAAACACTCATCCTGAACAACAACGAAATAATTGCTTACGTAAAGGAATACAACTATTTGGGTCAAATAATTTCAACAGAAAATCTAACAAATAAAGAAATTGATTCGAGAATAGAGAAAGCATGGAAACAATACTGGAGATACAAAGAAATAATGAAGAATAGGATGGTAAGCTCAAAAATTAAGGGTATATTGTTTAACACGTGCATTTTACCCGTCTTAACGTATGGTTGCCAAACATGGGCACTCACAAAATTGCACCTGAAAAAATTAAGATCTTGCCAAAGAAGTATGGAAAGAAGTATGATAGGAGCAAGGAAAATAGAAAGAATAAAACATATAACTATCAGAAAACAGACCAAAACACAAGATATAGTATTAAAAACAAAAACACTAAAATGGAGATGGTCTGGCCATACAGCTAGAGGAGAGGAAAAGTGGAGTAAGAAAGTGCTATATTGGTGTCCCAAGGAGGGAAAAAGAAATAGAGGGAGACAACGAAAGAGATGGGAAGATGAAATAGTAGAAGTAGCAGGTAGGACATGGTTAAGAATTGCACAGGACAGAGAAGAGTGGAAAAGATTGGAGGAGGCCTTTGCCTTTCGGCAAACAGAAGAGGAGAAAACAGCAATTTAAAAAAATGTGTATAAAATATGTAACTACTTTTCTGAATAAAGGCTTATTATTATTATTATTATAAGTATATCTCAATAATTAAATGTGGCTGCTTTAGTTTGGCCAGAACCACTGTACCACGTCTGAGGTATGTGCGCGGTGAGGCGGGGTTGCAGAGCAGGACGTTCAGCTCTGTCTGTCTGTTGACCATGCTTGCCTATGTCAGACGCACAAGAGATGAAATATTTATCCACAGATAGGTCGTGCAATATCTCCAGTGACATCAAAACTGATTTGTGGCCAAATATTTCAAGAAAAGTAGGCAAAAGAAGGTTTGAATATCGCCAAAATCGTTAAAGATCTGTCCAACAGTGTAGCTCTCATGTGAACTCATTTCCTTCATTCCTCCCGCCTCACTCCGCATTCCTAAGGAGTGACACAGCGGTTTCGGCAAAACTAGAGTTCGTGGGGCAAAAGAATTTATTGCAGCAATTTTTCCTTTCACAGAACTATATATTTAACAAAAGATCCAGAACTGAAGGAGAAGTATCTCAAGGACTGTGCTAATGACATTTCTGAATGTTGCAAGAAAAAGAGAGAAAAGAAAGCGGATAAAAAGAAAGAGAATGATAATGCAGTTAAAAAGGGAGTCACAATAGCGGGAGTGCTTCCAAAAACTCCGCCTACAATACAGGTATAATTAGATTTATTTAATTTATAGAATCTGCTCATTTTATTGTCAAATGGAGATTAATTTAATTTACTATCAGACTTTAAAAGTGTACGGTTGGGATTGTCCTAGTTTTATGCTTATTTTAATTGGAACTTTTCTGTATAGTTATAAAGTATTTATTTATAACCAATTATAAACAGAGATTAAATGTTTCTCTAGGCCTCACTTTATTTCTAGTAAATGTATACAATATAAAGACACGACTATTGTACTGTCTTATTGTACACGTAGTTTTAGGATTAACTTTGTTTACTTTTAGGTTAAAAAATTTGCATCAATGAAACAAGAAGATACTCCAAATAAAGAGAAGAAGGCTCAGAAGAGATCATTGAGTCCCAAAACTAAATCAATGGTCATTCCAAACCCAATCGCTATAAGTCCAGCCACAATACCTAAGGTGTATCCAAGCACCTACTGCAATCCCCCCAAGAAAGTGAGAGTAAGTATTTTTTTAAATTATATTATAAGGGGTGGCATTCGATGTAGGTGGCTACAGTCCGCTAAGAATACAAGCAACACCTTTGGCGAAAACATTTCACAGGGAAAATTATTCCAAAATCCACGGAAAATAGTTCCAAGTCCATCTGAACTGGGTGCACAGGTACCTTATCCCAGTAATGAAGATCGCATCTGTAGCACACAATATGTTACAACTCATCAGAGCACATCAAGTAAGAGGTCTGTTAGGCAAAGCCAGCTAACAGAGATGAATAGAGAATATTTTAGATGACAGTGTAAAGGTGCGTTTATATGATACGATTTATTTCGTCAGCCAGCCGCGCGGCGAACTATGTAAAATTGATTCATGAAGAATCTTCTACTAGGCTAGGCACTCCAAATTCGTTCTACTAGGTGGTTAACGCCTGCGGTCTAATAAAAAAATCCCGTGATCTACTTTGGATCCATTATCGGATCCTTTGAAAACTCCTGACTTTTGCTTCAACGCTTAGCAAACATTTTATCTTCATTAGCCTGTGTTTTTACACTGTTCGATATAGGCCTCTCTGTATCTGCTTCTCCCGATGCCCATCAAGTCATATGTCCACCTGGCGTCCCATTTCCAAAATCGTGGCCTCCATTTGACAATTCGTGTAGGTACTCCATCGGTTATCCACTTTGTGACAAATATTACCAGCCCATTGCCTCTTCAACTTGCTTATTAATAATCTCGGTTATGTAGACAACTTTGGATCTTCGGTGAATTTCAGAATTTCTGATCTGATCCACCAAAATAACTCGGAGCATAGTAACACTTTATAATTGTAGGATATTTATTATTAAATTAGTTGAGCCTGCAACTTTGTACGCATGTGGTATACGGTATAGCGCGTAACTTTTTTGGTTGTAAACTGATTGGAATGAAATAAACACAAAATATTATGGGAAGTTTGCTACAATGCATCAGTGAGAACCGCATTCAAATCGGTTAAGCCGTTTCAGAGATTAGCGTGCACAAACGCACAGACAAACAGACAAACAAAAACAATTTTTTTTACCTCGGTAACATAAGCAAAACATGTATCGAATTGTTCTTTGAAAAAATTTCATGGCTGGTTTACGGTTATTATATGTATAGATAAAATGATTAAGCTTTTGTTAGGAGACACTTTTTCAAAATCATCTTGATTATTTTTTGTTTATAATAAGATATCGTTTGTGCTGCATACTAGACATGTGTAGTTCCGAGAACTATGTCTGGAGTCGGAACTATATCATTCCAATCCGAACGATCTGTCTAAATAGGTTCATAGTTCCTGTCGTTCCATCTCTGGACCGACAATCATGGACGGTATATTAAAAATAATTAAAATAAGAAAAAAAGAAACACGTGACCTTTATAAATAGGTGTAATTATACATGAAATAAAAAGCAAAATTGTTTTAAATTTGTGAAATTTAATTTAGTATTGCATCATTCTAGTTTGGATTTAATATTTAGAACATGTTAGATTATGTAAAACGTCAAATAATTATTTTATTAATGTATAGATTCATAGTGAAACATAAAAATTTAGTGGAGTTTGGTCTACTACAGGACGTGATTTCAAGATGATCCCTATGAACTGCTTGGATATGTCGCGGCGAACATGTGCACCGACGGAACTATATCGTTCCGCGGGCATGATAAAGGAACTAGTTCCGGAACGTAAATGAACCGTTCCAGGTTCAATCCAACAGAGGACATGATATGCGCATCTCTATGCATACTGGAGATATACACTTAAGTTTTTGGGTTGCTCCAATGATTCAGTGTGCACCAAAAGAAAATTTTTAAGTTGGTGGTTAGGTTCATAACATTAGACAATCTGCTGGCAGTAAACACCCTTTTAACTTAAATCATCCTGAAATAGCACCCAATCTGCCGTCTCAAGAATTAATCGTTGTTAGTACAAGGTTTGATAGCACACTTCACAACACTCCTGACTTGGCTTAACCCTGGTTGACAGTCGGTTGGACATCAACCTGTCTGCCGGGCTTAATCCCTAAAAGAGTCGATTTTATTTGCTAGAAAACCAAGTTTTGTAGATTAAGTTGTATTAACGTTGAAGTTACATTGGTCTGTTTCAGATGTTTAATCCGACAATGTTACAAACATCTCGATATACGCCTCCCGTAGCAATGGACAGGAACAATGTATTCCCAAGGCCACCAAGACTACCGAAGCTACCAAGCGGAGTGTCAATCATAAGGCCGCCACACTTCAACGGATTCAATAATTTCAATTCATTTCAGAATTCCAACTTTGTCAATGACAATATTAATTTGTCCCTGGATAATTTAACACAGGTGAGAATACTTTAGAAAGAGTCGCTTGGATATTTCACTCAATCGGTTCTATGTTTCATCATGTAATTCCTGTACACTTCATTGAATAAATAAAGTGTTACTTTTCAGTACTTTTTGTTCACTTTTTGTTTAGAATAGGCATTTACTTGAACAATTATTATAATATTTTGTTATATACAGGCTGACCCGGAAATTGCTTGTATTCCTCTCGGGAGATAATAGGTCGGGAAAAGTTTCTTCGCATTTTATATGAAAACTCAAGACTTTTTTTTTTTGTCAAAGTATACTTATTTATATTTAATTTCAGTATATATGTGCCATTTTGCCATGTAGTGACATGATCCTGTTGCTGTAAAAATTTTGGGACTTCTAATTAAAAAAAAAGTAGTTTTGGCAGTCCTCTCTTGATATTAACCTGACACTGCCTAAAGATTTCAGAAGAGACTGAAACAGGTGGAAATCTTGAAAAATGGAAATCTGGAAAAACAGGTCAGGCTTATATGATGGATGCATTAACATCTCCCAGTCAAACTCTTTTTTTTGCTGAGTGGCTAAAGATGTGTGTGGTCTAGCTATGTCGTGATGAATGACCACACCCTTTCTATTGATCAATTCCGGCCGCTTTCTTTCAACTTCTTGCTTTAATCTCATCAGTTGTTGGCAGTAAAGATTTAAATCGATGCTTCTGCCCGGCGGTAAAAGCTCATAATGAACAATGCCCTTCCAATCCCACCATACACAATTGCGAGTTAACCCGAGTTTTGGCAAAGTCTGTGAAGCCTGACCGACCTTTGACCACGACCTTTTTCGCACGTTTATGTCGTCCGTGATCCACTTTTCATCACCAGTTATCAATCTCTTCAAAAACGGTTCGGTTTCATTACGTCTCAATAAAGAATCGCAAATGAGTAAACGATTCATAACGTTTCTTTCAGTGAGCTCTTGTGGCACCGAAATATCGAGCTTTTTTGTGTACCAGCTTTTTTCAAATGGGTCAAAACTGTTTTGTGATCAATTCCCATTTTTTCAGCTATGTCATAACTACTGATGTTGGCATATCAGTAGTTACGATCTTGCTAACACTTTTTCAAAAATGGCGTCCATTTTATCCGTAACAGAGCGATCAGAGCGAAATCAATCCATTTATTTGTAACTTATAAAACATACATTTAACAAACACAGAGAAAAAAGAAATGCATCTTTGATTTAAAAATTTCCCGATTGAAAACGCATAAACCGACTTTGTGCTACACTTACTGACACTGCATTAAATCACAAATTTTTTTCGCGGCTTAAGTTGCATTTTTTCCTTTTTTGTAATAAAATTTTCCAATGTATCGAATTTCTTCATCAGATTCACTCATTTTGACAGAATGAAAAACCAACGAAAAATAGCTGGAAGCAACATTTCACTAATTTGTTTCTTTTTTTTAAATGTAACCCTTTTAATGTCATCCAAATCAGCCAGATACAAATAGTACGGCCAAAGAGATTTTATTACAAGTTTATACATACTATATGCGAAAACACTTTTTCCACGACCTAATAGTTTATTATAAGTAGTTCTGTAAATAATGTATGATAAGATTTTAGAGCCAAATGACTAATTTTTTCGGTATTATTTGACACGTCACATTTCCTCCCAAGTAGTAAACGTGAACTACATTTGAAAACTCATGGCCAGTTATGAATTGTTCATATATTTTATTTTCTGTTGCACTTTGGATAGCAAACCACTGTTAGCCGTAAGCAATGCAGTCTATCGTTTAACTTTTCTGTATTGCCGTAGGGTCTCGACATGGCAAATGTAATAACGAATATCACCTCACAGGATGATGACGTCGTATGCACACCTGACTTCCCACTGGAGCCGCTCTGCGAAATGATGGAGGAGTCAGTAGATGATGACGTGCAATGTATAACGCCGAGCCCTGCGACCTCGATAAGAGCCGAATTGCCCCCTCTCGTGCCCCGCAATAATGCCCCAATTCTTATGACGACTCTCGCTGCCACGTCCGCTGGCCCCAAAACCGCTTCGCATTCTGGCCACGTCCCATCACTTCCAGACCTTTCCCCAGAAAATATAGTGCAGATGACTGAGAATGATGTTTCAGTTAACAGTGTCACAGGAGGCCTTAAATTCCGCGTCGATCCGCAAACGCTGTCCTCCAACAAGATGTATCGGCTTCCGGACGGCAGGGTCTTCGCGATAAATCCGAACCCAAACATGCCGGGAGGTTATTCTGCATCGATCGTGTCAGCGACAAATAGTGGCCCCGGAAAAAACGGGCCAAAAGGTGCTATATATGCGGCGAAACTAACTACAATGAACTCATCGCATCCCACTCCGCCGCCATTAAGAAATACAAATAAATCGCGTCCAAAGCGAATCGAGCAAAATAATTCAGCTAAACAACCCACATCAGTCGCATCAAACAACTTTAGGAAATGCGACTTGAATGTTCCGGTAGAATGGTTCCGATACAACCTAATTGATGCAGTCGATGCTCTTGAATACTCAATGTCTAGAATGAACAAATTAAAAAGAGAAGCAACCACCATGTACCTACGGACTAGAACCGTAAACGAGATGACTGATCTCAGTAAAATGGTGGAAAATGTACTAAACACGTCGATCAATAGATTCAAAGAGATCAACGAAAATCTCGACAAGGGTTTGAAGGATTACATACGTAAAAAGACCAATGGTTATAGCGATGACGAAGACGATGACGTTGAAATTATACCGGAAGATGAAGATGGTCCCATATTCATCGATGAAAATTCATTAGATTCAGAAACAAATGATATGGATACCAGACGAGATCTGACTGATTGCAATAGAAGTGATTTGAACAATAGTAGTGGTAAAGTTAAACCCAAAAGTTCACTGACCAATGTCAATAAGTCAAAAGTTAGTGATCATATCAATAACAGTGATATAGAAAAATGTGACAAATCAAATAAAACTAAAGATAATAATGAAGCGATCGTTAATTACGAAGATGAAGATGATTTGTTAACTGATCCAGATAGTAACAATGTCGTAACAGTTGGTCGCGAGGATAATAATGAAACCACAGTTGAGACAGATAACAGTAAAACAGCGGTTGGTAATGAATATCGAGATGAAACAACGGTTGACAATGATGTTAACGATGAAACAATAGTCGATAATAAAGATAATGATAAAACAACAGTTGACAATGAAGACAAGAATGTTACAACAGCTGACAACGAAGACAAGAATGATACAACAGTTGACGACGAAGACAAGAATGATACAAACGTTGACGATGAAGACATGAATGATACAACAGTTGACAATGAAGACAAGAATGATACAACAGTTGACGATGAAGACATGAATGATACAACAGTTGACAATGAAGACAAGAATGATACAACAGTTGACAATGAAAACATGAATGATACCACAGTTAATAATGACGACAAGAATAAAACAACAGTTGACAATAAAGATGAATCTTCAGTGTGTAGTGATGATAACAATGAGTCAATAGAGGACAATGCAGATGAGGAAACAACTGTTGACCACAAAGAAGCAGAAGAAAAAGAAAATGATGATAAAGATCTGAAAAATGATGTGACATTGAATACAAGTAAAGAAGATGATAGTATGGACGTGGCTAATGGTGATATTAAAAGTTCTAAGGAGAGTGATGATGGCATGGATTTTACTGGTGAAATATAGGAAGTTTTTTTATTTTAGTGTTAGGGATAATCAGGGTAAACGTAAACAGGGGTGAGTGTATTTAGTGGTTTCATAAAAGTTTTTCAACTTCTATAGCAATGATAGCCTAGTGAAACGAAGGTTCTGTTGCCGAAGTGGTGGATCAAAGTTTGAAACCTGGTCGAACATCCTGTGGAAACCTATTTTCTCAAGATGATTAGCAAATAACAATCTTCAAGTCCTACTTACCTACAGCACAAAGGTTTCATCGCTTAATTTTCGGGGATGCCCGAAGAAAGTGTTTTTTTGTTTTTTGCTACTAAAGTCTGTCTGCACTAAAAATAAAATTACCGCTGTTTTCAATCGCACTGTTTACATTTACCCCGGTTGACTATTTTATTAAAGTACATAGATGTAATTATCTATATATTTGTATATTTTAAGTTAAAATGCAGAAGTTAAGAGTAGTAATGCAAGCCATTCCTATTCTCGCGTTTTTTGTTATTTTTATTAATTTTTATAAATATCACAGAACAGCGTAATATTAATGAATCAGTGTGTTCGGTGCAATGAAGACTTCTCGTGCCGATGGTGTGATGAGACATTTTTGTTTACGATTTTGTATTTACACACTTCCGTGCATTTTGAATATGTTTTTAAATCGGTTAAAGTTTCAATTGTTCAAATTTTATTGACCTAATATCTGTATTTAAAACGAGGAGCTGATAAGCACTTCTGTGCTTTGTATTAAGTAGCGCGCCTCTCCACATGCTTTTTCTAGAGTACTACTCTGTTCTGTGATATCACTCATCTGAAACTTGTATTTATCGTTAGTTTAGTTTAGTGTAATAAATCTAGCTAAATTTACGGATTGATTAAAAAAAAGGTGCGCTATATGAACCTATTGAAGTGTAATTTTTTTTTAGTAAGAGTATAAGTTCTTTGAAAGTAAATGGTATTTTTAATTTTATCCCAGACACTAGGAGACCAACCGGTCTAGGAAAAGTTATCTTAATCTACAACATTTAAGAAAATCTGTGAAAAAAAAAATGTCGGAAATGTATGCGTTACTTTTGTTTAAAATTTCGCTAGATTTATTATCTAGCCGTTTTCTAATGACGAATCCGTTGTTAATTTGTACAAGGAAACTTATAATGACAGGCCCAATGTCAGTTTTTTTTACTAGATAGTGTCCGGTGTTGTGTTTCGCCTAATTGTATGGGCGCATTTAGTAACATTCATTGTCCATCATCCCTTGCAAATAATGTCAAACGCAACTGGATACATACAAAAATCTCACATTACACCTGAAAATTAAATACAAGTATATATGAGTGATTACTTATATTAAGCATGTAACTTGGGGATACAGCCATTTTAATACCCGTTTTCACCTTCAAGACAAAACAATATAATACATGACATTAGGCTTAAATTAAGGGCGGGGTGCAAATTTCATCGATCTATACCTAGTTAGTGTTTTCATAAGGTTTATTTTAGTTCATGTTAAGTATTACAAGGTGGATTTATAATTGTCTGACTTATTGTGTTTCTTCTGACTGTTCTAACGATATTTGAAATAAATACACTCGTTGCCTCCGATATTTCAAACGTTCCTAGTGTCTTTCTTGAGTTATCCGATTCTGAATCGGATTATGAAGAAGATATTCAATTTATTCTGCTAAAATCTCTTCAAACGAAAGAAAGATGTTGGTTTCGTTCAGTGAATAAAAAAAAGAGAGGCGAGTTTCGCCACTCGTCCAAGAGCTTGAGAGCAATATTTACTGTATTTTAAATACAGTAAACATGCGTTCGAAGGCTTAACTAACGACCCGCCTTCGGCTCCGCACGGATGCAGTTTTTATTCCGCAAAATATATATGCAATATGTTGTCGTTTATCGCTTTTCCCATCAGTGAAAATCGTTTGAAAATCCGTTGGGTGGTTTAGAAGTTAACGGAGAAAAAGACAGAGGCCGACAGCGACTTTATTTTAATATGAATGTAAATATAGACAGAGGTTAGGATTGTATTGATGATTTATTTGTCAAGTGATTTCTTTCGAATGCTGGGTAATTAAAATTGACACACTGGAAATAAAATTATCTGTCCAATCCGGATTACTTATGAGACAAATTTTCCTTATTCTAAAAAATATAAAATTATATATTCGCTCTCTCACTTTGGATGATTCCTGTGACACTTGAGAAAAACCCTCTCTCCTATCCTGTCCTTAACCCTTACCCGTCGTGCAGCCAGTCTGACGTCCTTTATATAATAAAAAGAAAAGTTCCCAATAATTTTAGGGAAACTTTTTATAAGATGTAAATGTTGGTGAAGAGGAATTGCTCGTTAGGAACAATAAGAGATGGTTAAGTGTTCCTAAAATTGAAAGTAGGTAGTGTTGGTGAAAGCGCGGCGGATTAACGATCTATTAAATGTCATGTCTGATGTTGAATCTGTACAATGCCTAATTGAGGCAATTACACATATAGCATTACCTGAACCAGCCCCGCCACGCTTCACTGCGGTGTGCGCGGTACTGTACTGTACACTGCTTATGTATCTTACATTTTTATTTTTCTTAAATAAAAGTAGCCCAAGTTACTCCTTATAACAACAGTTATCTGCTAGTAAGACCTTCAATCTGCTAGTTTAGCCGTTTCGGAGATTAAACGGACCAAACAAAGAAGACAATTTTTTTTTAAATTTTTTGAAGTCTCCAGTCCCTCATTACTGAGAATCGCGAGTCTCAGTCTCGACTGTACCACCCGCCTCCATCGGTCCCCGTCCATGGTAGTCCACACCGCCTGGCTACAGTCTAACCATAATTACAATCAGGCAACGAATGTAATTGCGTAGAGCAACATTCGGCGAACTCTCGTCAGTTTGCTTGCAGGCTCAAACATTGAGCGTTGCCCGGCTGTAAGTATGGTTAGACTGTGGGCTGGCAAAGTGTCGAAGGCAAAAGATTCGCCTCTTCGACATTTCCAACAACGACCAGCTTTTCGAGATTGTCGCCATCCCTTCTTACAATCTGTCCGAATACGCTGCAGACAGAGCAAACATTTTTAGAAATACATACCTATATGGAAAAACACTTCGTAAAAAACAGTATTTTGACATTACAATTACATTTCAATTTTATTTATTGACAGATGTTATATAAATTTCTACCGTTATTAAATTCCTTACCGCTAATTCGAAGTGGCATGATTATATTGATTAGTACCTTTCAAATATTTTTCAAAAGCGACAAGGGACAATCGGGTTCAAAAGCAAGAGAGTATGGACCTATTATCTCTCGCGGTTTGGTACGCGTAACCGTAGGGTTTCAACGATCATGAGGGTGGACATGTCTAATAAAAAATACCTACAAACGGAAAAAAAAGAAATGATACGGACTTTAAGAAAAACTTCTGTGAAGCGATTTTTATGAACGCACTCGTAATGAACTGTGCTTATTGTAATATTTACGTTCATGAGGACAATGAAATGACTATATTTTTTTGTTGTTTTGTTTTTAACTATTTTTTTTTTATTATAAACCAATATATAATTGAATTGTACGTCTGTGCTTCAAGGTTTAAATAAAAAATAATTTATCAATGACCATAACTTATTTAACATTTTTTTTAATTTCTGGCTAAGTATAAAAAGTAAATCTATTTCTAGCATTTACTCGTATATGCGACTAAAAATAAAACTCAACGTCATTAATATCGAAAGCATACCTATATGTAGTAACACTACATTGGGCTGGCTACATTAGCTCAAATAGCGTAATGTCCATGTTTCCGTTTCTGTGATTTATGTCCGAGTTTGCGGCGTAGTAACTATTTTAGAATTGTTTACAGTTTATAAAATGTTTAGTATTTCTATTAAAATGTCCTCTCGAGAAGAGTACTTCCATTGTGTACCATTTTCTTAGATGATTCGTTTAAAAATCAAAGTTATTCGAATATCCCATTTCTCGAAAATATACACGTTATCCTAATCCCCTCTGCATCAAGTGAACTGCTAGCCTCTCTGAAGACCTTTACATAAAAAAAAGTCCTATAACACAATTTTCTCAATCAAAAGTGCGACATCTTTAAACGAAATGAAAATCGTATGAGCTGCCCACTAACTAATACTTTTTTTTTTCACTATTTTTTTATGTACGCTGTACATATCTTTTATAACCTTAAAAATGCATGATTACATTAAGTGATAATAAAATTTCTAGAGGCCGCTATGGAAACTGAGTTTCTCAAAATGATGTGGAAAAAAGAGAAGCTTGTGCTACTCAACCAGTTACCAAAGATGTTCCATTCTTGTTTCGTCTGTTTATATGTTATGTTCTTTTTGTTAAATATTGGAAAACAGTGAAGTCAAATTATTTTGTAGCAAAAACAAATGTTATCTACCCGTTGGAAACTGGCTGTCATTGAATAATATTGTGAACAAGAATGGATGTCGCTTCTGGTAACTGGATGCGCAGTTTTCTTTTCTGATTCTCTTCGGTTACCAAGCGGCTGAAGAGATATAACTCAAATAAACCGCGACAGAAAAGAAACCAGGGTCACGAATTAGTTATGTATCGAAAGTAAAGCTCGTTACTTTCGATATTAACATTATTAGAATTAATCACGTTAAGCTGTTAGGTACTTTTGTATTACGGTTCTGTTCGTGTAATGTACCTAGCTTATTAAATAAAGCCAGATCTGATGTAAATATGCTTTTTATTTAATTGTTTCTATTACTACTAAACTATTGTAATGTTGAAGGAAATCACACACAATTGTCATTTCAGTATTAGAAGAAGCGAAATTTCTAGAAAAGGCGGAATAAAACACGGATTTATATTTTATAAGTAGGTATAATGGTCGCGTGGGGCAAGTGAAAAGGTCATAAAATAGAAAATGTCAATCAATAAATAACTTAGAACGATAGATTTGCCTAATTCGTACTAAAAGAAAAACAATAATATTATCGAAATAGTACATTACTGCACAGTCCAGGAAGTGAAGGATTGCCGGACGAAGTGATAAAGATCTGCGTCCGGCAATCCTCATTCCGGTCGAGGCTGGTATAGTGCTTTTCTCAATAAATGTGAGGAAATAATGAAACACGCCCCCGCCTACTACGCCTGTGACAGCGGCGGGCGCGTTCGTGAAGACTCGTGAAACATCGGGCTGAGCAGCGGCCACGAATGAATTTTCATACAACATTCTTGGCCTAGGCCGAGAAAGAAATGCATGAGCATTTGTGCTTGTTTTTAGTACAATAATGCCTACATTTCCGAGCATGTTTGAGAAAAGAAATATTATATACTATTTCGAACAAGGTTTATTTATGAAACGTTTTATTACTGTCGTAATCGACTTTAACATTTAAAAAAAAGTACGATTTAGGACCATTCACCATTCATCTTAAATCGTACTTATATATTCTTAACTCGTTTTTTGAGATCTTATCATTGGTTTACACTTTTGCAGGAACGGTTTTTAATTTTCCCGGAGCAATCACAGTCTATCTAAAATATATTAGTTAGTATGGAAATTAACTCTTAACAAATTTCGCCAATAAGTAGTCTTCGCCAATTCTTTACAGTCATCACAGTTGTAATCTGGTTTTTTTATTGGTTCCTGCTCAAAGTTCATGTACCATTATGTGCATTTGATCATGCTATCTTTTAATTCTTAGCATAATTTACAGTACCAACTATCTTTTTCATCTTTTCTTATTCCCCTTTTATGATGTTTTAGTAGTTTTACTTATCTTTGCACAAAGGTTCTTTGATAAATGTTCTTCTTCTTAAATTCTTCTATTTTACTTTCGAGCTCTTTTAAAGGACTTTCTGTAATAATAAAAGCACCTCTAGTTTTTTTTTTAAAGCTTTCGAGGAATAGGCCGTGGCTGCGCTGCGTCCGTCGTGAAATTTGACAGTATAAAAACGTCGTGAATCCTTAAACATATTTAAAATACTTATATTACACATATTTTAGTATTCGCCCACTAGTTGAACCAATGAAAAAAAACTGAACAAATGCGAGTTGAACTCGCGTGAAGAGGGTTCCGTACGATGTTACCTATCCGCACAATATTGAGTGATTTCCCATGTTATTTTAATATCATGGACTTCTTATAGGTTTTCCTATAATCTGTAAGTAGAAAACTAATTTCTGTATTTTTTTCAAAATTTTAGGTGCAGTAGTTTCAGAAATGGGGGGGGGGGGGAATGGTCGGACAGACGGACACACGAGTGATCCTATTAGGGTTCCGTTTTTTTATTCGGACGTACGGAACCCTAAAAATAATCTGTTCCCAATTTTTTTTAATCAAGCTCGTCAATAACTACTAATTTAAAAAGAGGTGAAATAAGTATATCCACTGAACTGATTTGTTTTTTCGTATAAGTAAATGGACATACTTAATTATGTACAAAGAGAAGGTATTATAGTGAAGGTGCAAGTGCGGTAGCGTGTAAATTGCAAATTTGAATTTGTCAGTGGTTTAAATATAAGTAAGAGTATAATGATTAAATGTAGCTAGATATTTATGAATTTAAGATTATTTTATGTTTTACTAGCTGAAGCCGGCGACTTCGTCCGCGTTGATAAATGAAAAATATAATACCTGAGAAAACATATTATTATATGAGTAACAAAATTAATGCCTTAATTAATTAATTAATGTCATCAATTAATTAATTAATGTCATCTTTATCGCTGTGACGGTGACGCCGGTTTTTTTATGCTTTTAGACAATCCCCCGGGAACCTAACATTTTTCGAAGATAAAAAGTATCCTTATGTTAATTCTGGTAATAACCAATCTGTGTGCCAAATTTCATCTAAATCCGTTTAGCCGTTTTGGTGTTATTGAGTAACAAACATCCAAACTTTCGTATTTATGTATGATAGTAGGATGTAATCCTAGCTTGCTTTTTATATTGATGTTTAAGTTAGCTTGTCTATTCTAATATTATGGAGAGGTAGTTTGTTTGTTGGTATGAAGGAGGTAATTTTCGAAACTACTCATCCGATTTAAAAATTCTTTAATCAATAGTTACAATAGAATTTCAGAGTGGACATAGACTAAATATTCCAACGCATGGCAAAAGCATAATTCCAGACGTTATATCTTTTAATTTCCAATGCCGACGAAGTCACAGGTAACAGCTAGTGTTTTCTATATAAGTAACAGTGCAGGGCCTTCGCTCGCGTGGAACTCGGTTTGTTGAATAGCCGGTTTTCACAATATTATATAGTTTTGGAACTTATTACTAAATAATTAACTAAAACGAAGTTTTAATGCGATCTGAAAGCATAAAGAGTCATCTAATTCCGACATTTAAGAGCGCGTATAAACAGAAATAGCTAATCCTAGATTTGAATTTTATCTAAGTACTATATAAAGTCCAAATACGAAAATATTTAAAGAAAAATGAAATTTCCTCAATAGAACAAAATCACCAAGTTACCTCTCATTTTTATTGATTTTTGTTTCATTTTAAAAATGACACTTATTACAAACCTAAAAAATTATCAGTAATCTCACTTCACAGATTATCTAGGCCTTTGTGGATTAATTTTTCATTTGAGATAGTTTACGAGTAATTAGTATTTAATACTTTTGGCACTTATTACATTTTTATTCCGCATGCATACTTCAATGTGCATTGTTTCTTTCACATGATCAGTCACAATCGTTCCACTGAAACGGGAAGACTATGTTTCTGTGCACAAGAATATTTAGACGTAAATTTTTTAATAAGACTTGTTTGTGAGTAGGTTATTATAAGACTGTTTATAAATTGTTTCATATTATTTTAACACGATTGTGTAAATATATGGCTAATAAAAGGAGCTCTGTTGTGTTGGTATCGTTTTTTTGCTTTTACGCCCCCTTAAGTGTCCAATATTATCCCATGGGAATTTCTTAACGGGATAAAAAGCATAGTATTTAATAATCCAGATTGAGTTGTCCTGGTTCAAGTTCTGTGTGCCAAGTTCATAATATATAATCATTGAATTACTTTAGGATCATAATATTTTCCGGATCATTTTCGTCATCTATAATAATAATGACGGAAATGTTTGCACTTTATGATGTAAACTTATTATTAAAAAAAAATTTGCTTCGCCATAGTCGAGTAAAATAAGAAAATTCTGTTTTATTGTAAAAAATATTAGAATGTAAGGGATTAAATGTAAAGAAATGTTCTAGATTAAGCCAGCATCTATTTTATTTGCAATAACAGGGTTAACTCTGTTCGAAATTTGAAAGGAAATTATTTTAAAGTAGATTTTTACAGATTGTCGTTTTGGATTGTATGATTTCTCTAGTATTAGATAGTAATTACATGTGTACTAAAATATATGCATTATTAAATGGTTTTTAAAAAAAAAATGTCTTTCAATTACTAGTATAACATTTTAAACCATACGGGTTTGTAATATTTTAAAAGAAAATTAGACACTTAAATGGGTGCTATAAATAAACAAAAGGTTAGGTTGATTTTCTATCTTAATGCCATTGTATTTTTAATAATGTAGTTAAAAGTTTGTTGAGATTCTAGAATCCTAGGAAAGGTTTTGATACTTCTTACCTTTTATGAACTATAACAGATTTTTTTATGTCTGCCTAGACAGGCTGATGGTCCACTTGATGTTAGGTGGCTACCGTCGCCTATAACACAAACAACACTACAGGTGCTGCAAGTGCGTTGCCGACTATTGTAAAATTAAGGATAAGGGATTCGTAATGCTTGGGGAAATGGGCTCTGGCATCACTTACTCACTCACCGAAACAACAGCACACGTGTTGTTAATTCACGGTGGACTTCTGTACGGGAGTGGTTACTGACGCCAGACGGGCTGCCCAAATGACTGCGAAACGCAGTGTGCCCTGTCACTACTTTTCAGAGCCAACTTTGAAAAGTTCATTTCTCAAAGTTGACTCGAACCCAGGAACAGAGCGTAAGGCAAGCACCCTAACCACTCATCCAACGGGCTCGTCAAAGTTTGGTTTAGTCAATTCTTTTAATTGACATCAACTAATAGGAATAGACCATAATTATAATGGAAAATGAATTTTCTTCAGATACTGGCTCCAATGATAATAGGTTTTTTGATTTAGATGTTTGAAATCTTGGAAAAGATTAGAAAGTATTAAGATTACCTGTAACGTGCCTAAAATAGATAATTTTATTTTTTACATATTTGAAGTAGCGTTTCAAGCGTTTTCCTTACTTTAAAAATGTTACAGGCTGTACAAATGAGAAGAGGATGAGTTATCCAATATATTTTAACAGATAGGTAATTCGCCCTTTAGCCATTACAATTCCAGCCCAGTACTGATGAAATTTTCATGTATGCCATTTTCAGGCCAATGTTTTCATTGGTTTTGTTTTCAGGGATGGTGTTGAAGGAACCCCTTCAACACAATCCCTTCTTGTGAATATTTTTGAATGTAAAAAAATCTTTTTTTATTTTTTTAAATAAAACCCAATCACCAATTTAATTATTTTTAATAAAACATTCAGTTACAAATTACTTAAAAACAATTATGAGAAATTGTAAACATTATAAACAATTACGAACCGAATTCTCCAACGTAGGGTAAACATTCTTAGCAGTTATTTTTATTTTTCTGTAACAAATTACGTTTATTTTATAGAAATAATATTCTATAATATTTTATAGAAGAAATATTTTATATTTATTTTATAGAAACACTAAAAAGTGACATTACTACTTAGGTAAATGCATAAAACAAGCACTTACTCTGCGTTAGAAAAATCGGTTCTCAAATGGAATAAATACGACTTCTAAAGAGAGACATTTAGTTAAAAGCACAATATATCACAATTCTGTAACTATTACTTGAAAAAAAAAAAAAAATCTTACCCGGCGACAGTACCCGCACTAAGGCCACTAATTCACTAGAAAACTAATAAGTCGCGCAACATTTTGTTGTACGACTTTTTTAATATCAAATTTTGTGAGTGTTGTCCTAATTTATCGTCGCATTCATGAAAGCAGACAGTTACCTGTGTAATCCATTTAACTAAATTATCAAACACATTCACATAGAGATTATCAGTCACTTAACATCTATAGATATGTTAGCTATTTTTAGAAACTAAACCTTTGTGTATTCAACGGTATTAATCATTCTTAAAATTCTTTATTTTCAAATTATATAATTGAATTATTAATTTAGGCATTATGTATCATTATTTTTATCGTAGGATTAAAGATTACGATCATACTTAAAAATAAAAGGGAACTTCATATGAACTTTTAATCAATTCTCCACGACAATTCAAATACCGTAGCAAATGATATTGTTAAATAAATACGGTTGTACTTAGTTGCCAAAATTCATCTCCAAATATTGGAGACCTACGTACTTTAAAAAACCTACTATAGTACGGTCATTCTATGAATGCGTTTTTGACATTTCTTTATGTCCATTCACTGACCTCCATATATACAAGTTGTATATATGGAGGTCAGTGTGTCCATTGCATAAAGTTCATTTCCGAATAAACGATACAGAAAATGTATGGAATTGACACCTGTCAGAACAGCACTATTATAATGGCCGGAGTATAGGTAGTATACCCACTAGATACTTATATAGGTACCTAATAAGTAGTTACACAATTTTAATGGCATTAAAATGATATATACCAAATGAAGTTATGGGACAAATATAATTGATATTTTGTCAAGCGTGAAATTATTGCCACACTTTCAATCATCGCTTTTATAGCATTTATAATAAAACAAAAATGTTGAGAATTAATAACGGAAATGTCCTTTTCTTGAACGTTCTTCGTGATAAACCCTCATAGGTGAGTAACCATTGTGTCCACCGTTTGCATTTAAACCTGAAAAAATAAACTTAAATTAGGCAGAGAGCCCACTGATAGACTTAAAACCTGCGAGAACCAACTATTACTACAACGGGAAGCAAACAAATAACTAAATAATTGTTTTAGCAGATTTTTGATTGAATCGCAACGAGAAATAACATACCTTTGCCATTAAGCTGTCCATCCACTGAAGTGCAAGCTTTACAAATAAAGCAGACACGGTTATGACATGGCACAATTAATTAAATAATTAATAATTTGACTTCACAACAACAACAGCCTATTACATGTCCCCACTGCAGGGGCACAGGCCTACCTCCTCAACAAGGGCGTATGGGCTATATGGTCCACCACGCTTGCCACGCTAAGCATTTACAAAAAAAAGCATTCACAAAACTTATTAAAAGTAAAAACATGATAAGATTACCATAGTTGCTATTCTTTTAATGAGATTACTACGAGTATAGCGTTATGAGATTATTTGAATCCAAATTTTGTTAAGATGAAATATGACTTAAAATTTAAATATTTTAATCTTTTCTTGGACTCTATAAAATAGACAGGTATAAAGAGATATATAAAATTTTGTCACATTTATGTATTTATATACCTACGCTTATATTTTCATTAAAAATAGCATGATGTCAGTAAATATAAAAATTAAAGATTGGAAAAGTAAAACTTACAGAGGACTGAAAATATCAACAGAATAGTTAGTTTAGTTACCTATTTTGGAAAACAATATGTAAATAAGTCTGACGTTGGCAGAATAATAAGAGTTTTGGAAAATGAGATGAAAATATAGGAGTATTATATCACGACACGTAAAGGAGAGCAGCGGTTACCTTGCAGCAAGTGGTTCGGCGGAGAAGTGGCTGGCGCGGCGCAGCGTGGGGCCAGTAGCAGATGGTAGAGCCCCAAGTAGACAGCCGCAGCCACCAGAGCCGTGGCGGCCAAAGCCACCGCCACTCCGTCCACAGCCAGCCCCCCTATCACGGCGCCGATGCAACGGCCCAGACAGAAGTGCGCCACCACGGGCAGCGCTTGCCCCGTGGCCGTGTACTGACGCGGCACCAGGTGTCGGAAGTACAGCACTGCCGTCACCCACACCAAACTTAGCGTGAACACTTCCAGCGCCTCGCACACCACTATCCAGCTGTAGTCGGTGCTGTACGCCAGTCCTGGAATATATAATTCAAGATTTAACTACTCGACAATAACAGATACTTATTATGTTTAGCCATTTTAATCAAGCTGACGGTAGAACAGAGAAATGGGTTTTGGCATCCTCCTTCATTAACAAACTGTAATTTTATTGTGATCTTCTGTAAGGGGGTGGTTATATTATGCAAATTTGAAAGATTAGTAAATAGAAATTATGTACAAAATGCTAGTAATGTTTATTTGATACTTTACTTATAGCAAATTGATATTGAAAAGAGCAACTATGAGGTTTCTTGTCAGTCTTTCTCATGGAATATGTACATATTCCGAATATGGTGGCAAATGCAAAAGAATTGACTATTGTAGGAGACTTAAAATTTTAGTTTTTAGAATTATTGCCTGTTTGTCTATGCGTACTAATCTCAGAAAAGGCTTAACCGATTTGAATGTGATTTTCACTGATGTATTTGTAGCAAGCATCCCGTAACTTTTAGTGTTCGTTTCATTGGAATCGGTTTAAAAACAAAGTCACGTGACGAAGTTGCGGGCTCAGCTAATAAAGAATATTTTATTTATTTATTAAAAACTGTCCAATGCTCGCAACTTCATCTTAAGATATGAATATATAATTTTATAAAGAAAAACCAATATTATAAACTAAAAAAAATATGTCATACCTACCCGAGTAGGTTACAATAGATTGCGTAGGGCTGTTTGCTCACACTGCAACATTTTTTACTTTTAGCGTTTTTATACTTAAAACTTCTAAACGAAAAGTCTAATAAGAATAAATTAAAGAGGAATTTACATTTATCTGGATGATTTCGATTCCATCCATGTTTTTATTGACAAATTTGAACAAAAAAACGGTTATTGTGATAACTGTAATAGTTAGACATAAGTATAGCCTCGCGAACTTTTTTGTGAGTAATGAAACATTTACTATAAACATAGTACTCATCATTACATGAATGGATTATCGTCAATATATGTATTACTAGCTGTGCCCGCGACTTCGTACGCGTGGTATTCGAAATAACGCGTAACTTTTTTTTTGTAAACCGATTGGAGCGAAACCAAGATTACATGTTACGGGAAGCTTCAGTAACATACGTATAACGTGTATAAATTGTTTTTTTTTTTAAATATTTAATGTATACAGATATATACGGCTCGTTTATGATTTTATTATATGTGCAAATACCATCAAACATTTTATGTGTCATTATCATCAATAGCTTTTGCAGGGCACGTCAAATGACTTTTTGATACCTTACATTATTGTAACTTTATCCTTTACAAACAAACATAAAAAAAAAACATTTTGTCTTTATAATATTAGTGTTGATATCTATGTGAGACTTAATATGTGATACATAGAGCCATCGGTCTTGAAAACCTTTTTTCGATCAGCCTCTGAAGGGACAGCGAATAGGACTTTACATGATTGATAATTTGAAATTAGAACCTAAATCGTACCCGTGTATCGCAAGCAGTAGAAGGTAAAGGCGGTGATGAAGAGGTTAGAGTGGCCCACATAGTCCACCAGCGCTTCAGCCCACCACAGGGCGGGAACGGCTGGTAGGGCTCCTACGGTCAGAGTAGCACCCACTGCCGACAGCGTGCCGTTCAGCTCCATCACTCGCCTGAGGACAGACATACCATCATAATCGTACTCAATGGATGAAGGTGTACCTATAACTGAATTTTCCTATGTACATATCCAGTGGCGTAGCTAGCATGGGTGGCACCCGGTGCGGATATTGTAGGTGTCACCCCAAAAATCTATTAAAACTATTAAAATAAAAAAAGTAATAATAATTTATGCATTATAAACTGGCTTCGCACGGGTGGACATTTTATTTTTTTAACATTTTGTTCGGGATAAACGTATAGAGTAATGTATCAGTTGCATCCACAGCATTTTTTTTTTGAAGAATTAACTATATTAAGTCTTTTAGAACACTTTTATAATAACAATAACTGTTGTTAATAATAACTTAAGAACAAATACTTTGCATCAATCACACGTTCACGAAAGAAATGAAGAAATGTTGAACGGAATGCGGTCGGAAACAAGAGAAATTCCACAGCACACATGTGGCAAGCAATCGCTAATTCCGGGGACTCCCCTGACTAGCGATGTTACAGCGAAATTCGAAGATAAAAACGATGTAGTAATTAAAACATTCGTAATTGATAAGTGTAATTTGCAATAATCGGAGTGAAAATTCCAAAAATCGCCGGGTAAAATAACCGCTTCTTTGGCTAGCGCCATGTCTTCGAAAACGATCTAGATATCCTGAATTTGTAATGTTATCCGTTCCTTTGCACGCATTGGTGTCATATACTGATATATTTATATAATTGTAGGGATAGTGTAAAATAAAAAATAAATATGTTTAAAGCCAATAGTGATTCTTAATTAATCCTTTCAGAATTGCGTTTCGGCGAGTAAGGAATTCTTCTTATCCTCTTCCTTATCCCTTATTCTATATTCTATCAAGGACGATAGCAATCTGCAGCGCCTATTGCTTGTGTTAACTGGCGACGGAAGCCCACTACCATTATGTGGATCGTCTGCCTGTTTAGGTACTGATCTTTACATAAAAAATATTGCCCTCATTCTGCAATTATTGCAATGCCAACTATGAGAGTATACAATTGGAGGCATTCTTCTCTTGAAGCAAACCAAAAGCTACCTAAATCTTACCAGGGCAAGTAGGTGTCGATGCCGCTCCACAGGGTGCCCAGCAAGAAGACCACTAAGAACACCGCGGCCGTCTCGGCACCGTATCGCCGCACCGCATTCATGGGCATCGCTAAAGCTCCGCTGGCTGTATGCCACCACCACTCCGGCGTCGAAAGCGGCATGTTCCTTGGAAATTTCATATTTGTGAAATGTAAGCGTGAAGGCATAATGTGACACTCACTGCCTTCGATGAAACCATTTTTAATATTATAAGATGCGAAAGTTTGGATGTTTGTTACTCAATCACGCAAAAACGGCTGAACAGATTTGGAGGAAATTTAACACACGGATAATTTATTATCTGGATTAACATAAAGGATACTCTTTATCATGGAAAAATGTTAGGTTAGGTTAGGTTAGCGGTTTTAGTTTCGATTTATGTATCGGCCCGTCGGAAGGCAATGGCGGCCGTTTGAGTTATTGGAACAATATTTGCACTAAAGACATTTTGAATCGTCTGAGAGGCGAACGAACAGTGGCGCGTAATACTTCTTCTCTTGCAGCTACCTCTTTTAGATATCAACGAGGGCCTTCAAAGTTAGAAATTTAACAGAAGAGCGTATGCGAAGAAATTTCGGTGAGTCTTTTGTTTTAGTAGCAAAGTCTAGTATTTATATGTAATGGTTTATTTGGTTCAACAAATCTGGTAGGTAGCAGAGTTGTATGTTTATCTTTTTTTTTGGCTCCACGAATCGTAGATATTTGCATTTATTCCAACCGGAGTAGACACAACAATGACCTTAGTACAACCCATTAGAGACTAGCTATTTAATACGAATGAAAATTCGTTTCGATAAGTATGTAAATGTAATTAATAATTTTCTTATGAGACACCAATTTCTTGATTGTTTTACTTTCCAGCATAGGCCTCCTCAAGTATTCTCCACGACGATCTATCATTTGTTTTTCTCGTCCAAGTCGTTCCTGCCACCTCTTTACTATATTTTTTAAATATTGCATTTTAATACCTGTCAATGAGTAAAATAAGTGCTCCAGTCAACATGAAAATAGCGTGAAGAACAAATGGCACCAGATAAGGGTTTTCTGGCATCTGTTCTGCGGCGAGGCCTGCCAGAGGCGGGAATATGGCCAGACCCAGGGTTCCGAATGCCAGTTGTCTGCCAACATCGCCTCTGCCCAGGGACGTTTCTCTGGTGGCGATTACACAGGCCGCTCCGAGTAGAGCCAATCCTGATGTAGGCCATATATCGGCTATTACCCTGAAATTTGAAAAGTTTGTACGTGAAAAATAAGAAAAAATATCTTACCTAGATACAGTTGACATGGTGATATCAAAATCAGGGATATTAAGGTTCAGTTTGCATAAAGTAATAAAAGTTGCATTAATATTAATAATTTTCATGTTGGGAATTATTACTATAGTAATTCACAAACAATTTTCATGTTTCTATTTTATAGAAGCACTAGCTGAATCCGGCCACACGACAACGCTGCGGCCGGCGGCGTGAGCGTGGGGCGCCCGCCTTCTTTGACAAAAACCGTGATAACTCGGCAAATATAAGTAAAATATTCATGAATTATACACACAAACGATCCTCAGAAATTTCTCTTTCCATCTATACAATCAGGAAGAAAATCCGTTCACAACTAACAGAGATTAGTGCATACATACATACAGACAGAGATAAAGGAAGATTTTATTTTATACTGTGTAGATACTGATGAAAGATAATAGAACATTATTAACAAAAAGATAAATTTAAACATTTTAGAGTCGCTGACAGCCGAAATGTAAAGGAATTTTTTTCAAGTTTATTTCAAATATAAAAATTATATCTCTTTAAAGGACCTTTTTGGACACTTGGCGAAGATCATGATATTTTTTAATCCTTTTCCTATAGGTACCTGTGAGTTGAACAAGTGGAAGAGCACAGACTGACCTGAGCACAAAGTAGGCCCAGAAGGTGTAGAGCGGGTCTCCCTTGACCAGGCGGCACTCGGCGTCGGCCAGGACGCCGTCCGGCTCATCGTACGGGTCCAGCACTTGGCAGCGCACTGCCGGCCGGCACACGCTCTGCACTTGGCGGATCTCTTCCAGCCGATCCGGCGGCACCAGGCATTTCGACGCGCTCGCTGACAAAAGCATACGCTGTATTTCTATTTTTTTCCTATTAACTCAACTAAGGCCATAGATGTTGCAAATAGGCTGCCGACCTTAGACCTTAGGAATAAGGACATGCACATTCACCAAAACACAACCTGTTTGACGGCAATACCACGAGACCCTACAGTTCTCTTTCGGTGTACAAGTATGTTGTTTGTATATGTAATATGTAATAGGTGACAGTCATTTACCATCAATTCATAAAAAACTCACTTTCAGGAGACTTGTATGTGCACCAATCGGAGTCTGTGTTGTTATCTTCAGCAGGTGCTGTCAAGGTGAGAGGCATTCGGAGCCTGGCCGCGTGGCGCATGTACACGAGGCACTGGTTCCCGTAGCACAAGTGCGGAGGATTAGTCTCGTATTCGTCATCGTCGCTGTCGTCCGGCAAAGGCTCTTCGGTCGGCTGCAAACATTATACATATGTGTGGACATAATTTGTGTATTTCGATTTATGAAAGTAGTTACCCATAAATCCTCCATCCTCTCTTCCACTGCCACTGCATCCATCAACTCTCTCAGCTGCTCTCTTAACGTCAGCTCACATCGCAACGCGACGCGATGAAACGTTGCACGCTCAATACAATATAGAACTTATTAACTTCACAAAAAGGTACACAGTTCGGTGAATAGGCGAAGCACGCTTTGCCGCGATGATCCACGAGCTTCATGATGCGCCTCGCGTCTTCAAACATCTTGCCTCTAGCGGGTGGCGTTTCCGTGTGAACTGACGCTTAATGTCATCGGTTCAGCGAACGGGTATTTATAGTGGTCTTCACTCCAAGACTCGTCTTCCTCTTTCTGACTAATTCTTTGGATTATGTCGATCACCTCAATATTCAACGGATCTCCGTTTTTCAGATCGTATCCCTCAATGAAATGCCAAGAATTGCCTCTCGATAGCCTATGTTTCCATTATATAGGTATAATGGAAACATAGGCTATTTTCATATTAATTCTAGAAATGTGAACTTACGGTGGCATTTGCGACACTATTGTACATCGGCCTGAGCGTGGTTGTGGTCGAAGTAGTCATAAAAGGCATCGTCACCCAAGACATGTTGTTATCGGCGCAACCGTATTCACACGAGCTCAGGGCTAACACTCCAGACTGAAAAACACAGACGACAGCTAAAACACAGGTTGACTTCATATTAATTACTAATACGGCTACTTAATCAATTATTTGCTTTTATTAAATGTTATCTTTTCATTTATGATAGAAAGGTTTTTGTTTTTCAAAAAAAAGAAGATAGGTATACCTCCATGTCTAATATGCTTGCATAATAAATGTTATGGTCGCCTATAAATCCAAGAAATATCAGAGCGAATGCAAGTGGATACAAGTTTTAAAGACATAAAAGGCATCACTTACTCTCCCACCGAAAGACAACAGAGCCCTTTGCATGAGTGGTTAGGGTGCTTGTCTTAACGCACTGTTCTAGGGTTACCGGGTTCAATTCCCGGCAGTGTAAAATTTGAAAAATGAACTTTTCAAGTACTGGCAGGGCACACTGCATTTCGCAGTCATTTGGCCAACCCGTCTGGCGGCAGTAACTACCCCCTTACAGAAGACCATCGTGAAATAACAGCACATGTACTGTTGTGTTTCGTTGAGTGAAGTAAGGGATGCCAGAGCCCATTTCCCTTATCCTTAAACCTATAGTAGTCGGCAGCGCACTTGCAGCAGCTTTGGCGTTGCTTGTGTTATGGCGACGGTAGCCACCTACTATCACCTGTCAGCCTATCTGCCGACCTTAAAAAAATAAAATTAATAAATAAAAAATATTATTTTAATGTAATAGTATATTTTGAAAATATATTAAGTTCATATTAAGTTTCAAAACGCAAAACTTTGAGCACAATTCAACAGAAACCTAGCGACGCAAAACTATTATGTTCGCTCCTAATGTATTCAATCTTGCTACTGTGCTGGTTTTGCTAGCAATTATTGATGGTTTTGTTATGGAGGAAAATGTATTACCTTCTCGCCGTCCCATCGATTACAACGCTGTCCCTCTGTGCACACCTCCTGCATAACGTGTGTCCCGTTTTCGTCGCACATGAAGAGCACTTGGGGTCTTCGTGCCTGCAATTTAAGTTTGTCCGCTTAACATAACACTATATACATAATATTGGATTTTAGGGTGGACGACAACCCTGTATGTAAATCACTCAACGATAAAAGCTCACAATCAAAGAGCTGCCGCCGCAGTTGTAAGCCGTAAGAATCATTGTTGGATCTCGTAAATTGTGGATTGCTTTAATCCGTATTACCAGGTCAAATACGTTTTTCAAGCTATCACTTGAAACTTTCGCTGAACTTGTCGATTCGAGATACATAGTAGTGTAAAAAATAAAAACACTTTTAAGAGTAGGACCTAGCGGTCATCGGCTATCGGATGCAACGGTTTTATGTATAAACTCATAATATCTATCTCTATCTACACTAGATCTATATTTATACATATTATAAAACTAGCTGGTAACCGCGGCTTTTCCCGCGTGAAATATTTAGCCTATGTATACATCCTGAAAGAGTTTTTTTTTAAATCGGATGAGTAGTTTCGAAGATTATCTCTTCCATACAAATATACAAACTTTACCTGTCTATAATATTAGTTTAAATAAAGTAGTGTTTATCTCTTTATCCGATAACTTATTCTAAAAATTTTTTTGCATTTGTTTGCCCAATTCATGACAAAGGTTACTGAACTTCACTTAAGATACGAAAAAGAATAAAATAAGTTAGAAATAATGAGAAGCGAAAACGAATAAATAACGCAAGCGAACAATGAGATGCGAGGCTAGATTAAAGGACCTACTCGTAGTGCGGCCGCCAGACGATCACTCAGCATATCTGAGATTAGCCAATTGATGCAGGCATGCATATTGAAATAAACACCTATTTAATTAATTGCCGCTTCACCTCTTAAAAATTATAATTTATTAAAAGCGAACAGTTGCAGTATGCTATATTTTCGTCGTCGTTAATAATTAACCTTTGAATTCTTAAGAATAACAAAGTTTGTATGAGAATAAGTACTAATATAGACTCCCAAGTAATAACTATCGATTTTAGTTAAAGTAAACTCTAGTTAAGTATACTGTTTAAAATAGGTACTGTTTTGTCTTGCTTATGCAGATTAACTAGAAAAAAATATTAGACACTAAGGGTAACTAAGTGTCTTTCAATTTGCAGTAAACATTTTAATACGAAGCTAGTTTCATAGCGAGACGTAAGTTGAAATAGATGCATTTAAACATTTGGAACCAGTTTTAACAAGAAGCAGGATAAAACAAAACGGAATATGTTCAATTCTACAATGCCGGGGTGAAGGTAGCTGCGAGTGGCCTACATCATTCAACTCCATTCGCGTTTCGCTGGACGATTTTGGTTACACTCATACAGTTCCACTTTATCAGCTGAACGTTGCTACGCGAATGACCTTGGACAACTGGGCTACAGCTGGCCCCCGCTAGAGACATCCGCTACTCGAAAATATCAAAAACTTTTGTTTTTCTGAAACTGTTCTTGTCATTTATAGTGTAAATGAAACGCTGTCATTTGATTTATAGACACATTTCAATACTTCTTGAAACAACCAAGTTGAATCGATTTTTGTAACAAAGAAAGACATTTAAATTTTATACATTTTCTCGTAAACCATTGTACTTAAAACAAGAATAACTTGTTACAAATAGACCAAGAAGTTATGTATCACATATACTATAATGGCTTATGTTTTTTTGTTACAATGGCTTTATGTTTGAACGAGCTGAATAGAAAAACACAACAGTGATTTTTTCTTATCGACGGTGATTCGATAGTGATCTTAAACTAAATTTTACACGCATTGGGAACGTTTGTCCTCCGCGAACATTAAAAACGTTCTTTTCATCCTCCATTGGCGTAGAACCTTAAGCGCCTCCATCCTCCATACGCCTTAAGCGCAAATGTATGTAATTGTGATTTGGTTTTCATAATTAAGAACCGTTGAATGCTCACGCCAGGACCATAGACTGCCAAACAGTCCACTGTTCTACTGTGTCGTCGGAGTGATAGCAGGGAGCCCTACAGGGAAGCATCTCCTATTTTAGCCCGCTATGGATTTGATTTCAAGTAAGAAGGTTTCAACATAAAACGAATTGGTTAGAAAATGGAGCAGATAGAGCTTTATAAAAGACCTCCTTACTTCATGTCGTTCCGTGTAGGGCACGGCGAGTAAGAGCGAGTAAAAGAGCGCGCTAAGAATGAGACATATGGCAGTGACGGTCCGCAGTAAACGACCGGAACCGCTCGGCGCACTGCCTCCGCCGCCAGTGGTGCCACGTCCCACTGATAACCTGTAAGGACAAAAACAGATTGGTACGTGACCAACGTACTAATAGTCGGCGAACACAATACAAAGTGTGTTTGGTACCGTCAGCATTTAAATGATATAATTCTACGAAGTAATAATTCTATGAAGTTCGTAGTTTATGTCATCTATTGCGTAAATAAACCAATTATTATTAAGATTATTGCTAATGATGTTAATTTATTTATTGGGAAAAACCTTCTCGTCCACTCTTGGTTTATGGAATCATATCAAATACTAGCGAACCGCTCCCGGTTTTGCACGTAATTGAAATTTTGAAAAAAATCTTTCTTAGCGGATGCTCACGTAATAAAATAAACCTGAGCTTCAAATTTCTGCTTTCTAGACTTTAATACATAGTTAGTCAGGACAAACAATTTTATTAGTATAAATGACAGTAGCTATAACTATTACGGAACTGCTGAACATAGATACTTCATTAAAACACATCACTATACATGCAAACCGCATCCATTCTTTTCCTCTGACTTAACCATCATATGTCGTCAGCCCATATGATGGTATTATTTAGCGTAAATCACTACGTTGCAATCTAGAGCATGCTAAGTAACCTTGTACCTTCTCGCCAGGTCAAAAGCCAGTAATCACTGACAACACATTGATTGATTAAAGATTAGAAACTAAGGTAAATTGGACGAGGATGCTTCACGTCTCGTAACGTTTATTTATTTCATCATCTATCATCATCATCATCATCATCTCAGTTGTAGAACGTTCACTACCGGACATAGGCCACCCTCATAACTTCTCATTTGCACCGGTCAGAAGCAGACTACACCCGGCGTCGACCGTCTAACCTGAGGATGAAGGTGGACGTCCAGCGGTCGTCAGCTCTTCGTACTATTTAACCTCTCTTTGCCTCATGTCGGTGACTTTCTTTTTTCTATCTATATCTGCCTTCTTTATCCAATCTCTCATAGTAACCCCGAGCATAGCCCTTTCGAGCTTTCTCACAAGGCCCATGATCAGAGATTATGTTTCAAAAAATGAGAAAAATAAATAAGTTCCATAGTTAGAGACTTATTTATTTATTTATTACTAAACTAACTACATTTTATAACTATCGTAAGTATAGAAGTCACTAATTATTACAAAAAACAATATAGATAATAATGAATATGTCTAGTGAATGCAGTTTTATCACTTGAGTATTTAAAATAACATTGGCATTTATATTTTGCGGCAATCTTGTACCTTGATATTTTATTACTTACTTATCAATGAGCGGTCCAAGTATAATTGGACCTAGGAGAGCGACGCACGGAGCGACCACCGATATGAGACCCGCTTCGCCTCGATTCAGACCCAATGACAACATGTGCAGCGGGAGAAACGGGAATATGCAGCCCACCCCTATAAATAAACATCAATGACATCCAGAAACCATTAAGAATTTGTTACATCCAACTATTTTAGGATAGGGATTCTGTTTAAACACATGATTTGTAACATAAACGATGCCCACCTACATTTCAAATCATTCTTTACTAGCTCATGCCCGCGACTTCGTCCGCGTTGATAAATGAATAATATAACACCTGAGAAAACATAAGTAATATAATGCCTGAATATCTTTATCGCTGTGACGAACGGTGACGCTGTGACTAAAACATTTTTTAAAATGTTTTTAGAAAATCCCTCGGGAACCTAACATTTTTCCAGGATAAAAAGTATCCTATATGTTAATTCTGGTAATAAACTATCTGTGTGCCAAATTTCCAAACATACAAACTTTCACATTTAACTATGAACGAGTAAGAAATGAGCGTCGTTTTGTTTTGTTGCGTGAGTAAGAGATGTCGATACTCTTGGTTTATCCCCAACATGTCTCTTATCCTTTATCCTATCAATATCGGCATTATGGAAATGCTTGTCTCTTGGTGTTTCTTTTGTTAATTGCCGACGGTGGTCCCCTACCATCAAGTGCTGTCAGCAAGCCTGTCGACCTTTACTAAAAAGTAAAATCTAGTGACAATATTAATGTCCGTTCGATTTCGTGCTCCTAAGGGAATAATTCAAAAAGTCTAATTCAAAAAAGGCTTAAATATTTTTATCAACATTTTTGCTTTAGAATTATGTCTATGTAAATATTTTTTAATATTATTTCTTTTTCGTTAAGAAAATAATATTAAAAAGTGCAAAAAAATTGTGAGAAATTCAAAATACTTAAAACGGTCAGTTCGAATGTGATGTCAAGTCTATGAAATGTCAACAACCGTCTAGATGTTTGTGATTTTTAACATTTGATTGTTATTGCAGACTGTGACGTCACAACAAGCGCGTCAAAATGGCGGGTGTTTAAAGTGCCCGTGGCTGTTGGTTAATTTTAACATTTTTTTTTATATGAGATATGAGATTTTTTGTTATACGATTTATGATATATGAGACAGAAGTGTTCCTGTATTTACCAAACAAACTGGGATACCAATTTCTGAATTTTGTCAACTAGCTCCAGTGGTTTTTTAATTCAGGTTATAAATGGAGCCATCAAACATAATATATTTAGGAAATGAAATAATTATTTAGGAAAATCAACTATGTTAAATATGTATATTAAAAATACATAAATCTTCTAATATATAAAATTTTGTGTGTATATTCAGTAGGTCTGAGAATAGGACGTAAACTATTTTTCACCCTCCTACCGCCACCCCCACTTATTAATCGGGATTTTAGTATTTTTGTATGAACAATATTCAAATAATTTAACTGACTTTCATTGACGTGAAGTGTCGTCGCGTCACTTTGAAATATGGTTTGAAAATAAAATTGGATCCCATAGGTGGCACCACAATCGGCAGGACTGGCAGGACAACGTCTGCTGGGTCAGCTAGTATCAAAGTAATATTTAATAAACAAAAATGCGTTATTTAAATAGCGACTTGCTTCGCATGGATGCAATTTTTTTTGCAAATTATATATACACAAATCTTCCTCATTTATCACTCTTCCATTAGTGAAAAACTTATCAAAATCCGTTTAATGTTTTAGAAGAAGTAAGCGGAGAAACAGCATAAGTCTAACTTTTATATTTACTTAAGGGAAAAAAATGTTTTTGTATTAAAAAAATATTTAAAATCCTTAGGTGGTGTTTATTGGCCATATTATCAACAATTATGAATTATTGTCAAAATCAGCAAGTTTGTCGTCACAAATAATTAATACGCGTGATTTTTGCTGTTTACTGCCTATGTTTTGGATATAGTTAAAGAGATAATACGATATTATATGTAAAGTGCGAACGCGCCGTGAAGCCACAGAAACAGTTCAACTAGGTCAAAACGCATACGCTACGACTGCGAGGTAAGTACCTACTCGATATCGAGAAACAATCTGAATTCCACGCGGGCGAAAGCTAGTAAGAAATAAATGCATTGTGTTGCCGGAATATCCCAGAATGGGTAACTGAAGTCCCTATCTCAGTAAACTCTAGTGAGTCTGTATACTGATGACAATGCGGACGTTATAAGCGGTTATCGCGTTATATTAGGTCACACGAAGTAGCCAGCACTAGCCCACTCGAGGTGAATGTTTCTTAAATCATTCGATGCGAGCGCGCTCCTTAGAAGGAAGCTTGAAACACCGACTCCGCATTATTGCGAGACGAAGTCTCTCGACCGCTTTTTATTCCTTCGCCGATCCAGGTTGGCCGTAAAAAGAATTGAACAGCAATGGAAGATCTATCATGACTTTCGCAGCAAGTGTTATCAATTTAAAAGGCACATTTTCTCATGTCACTCATATAAAATTTTACATTAAACACACGTTAGTTCGCGGCCAGAAATATAATGACGAAATCGGCCCGTTCGTTATTCTTAGAACTGGGAATCATTAATGATGATTTGTTAACGTATTTTTTATGTAGGCAAGATGTTGTGCAGTAGCTAGAACGGTGTGTTAATATATAAGCAACGGTGTTTTAATAGGCGCTGAATGTGGGTTGGAGACCTTAGTAGGATAAGAGGTAGGAGAGTATACGAAATTGAACTCTGGGATCCCTTAATCACTCACAAAAACGTAACAGCACACATGCTGTTATTTAACGGTGGTATTCCTTAGGGGGTGACTACTGCCGCCAAACGGGCTGTCCCACTGCGAGACTCAGTGTTTCCTGCTGTCTCTACTAAATTTAAAGAGTCTATAACTCTTTAAATTTTTATTTAAATTTGAAATTTGAATTTAAACATATTTTTAATTTGAACCATACTTAGGTTTGTTTGCACATTCCCTTATGTTTAGATAAAATTAGAGATTCCTACTATCTCTTATAACTAAGTATGTTGGTACTCCAATGTATAAAGTTTGAGAACATGTTTGGATGCTGGTCAATCAATTACCTAACTTATACAGAGATGGACTGATAGAAATTCGAAAATATATTATGAATTTTAATATTTTTAAATTTATATGCAGAAGTGTTTTCTAGATACTAAAAAAAGTTACTTTTATTACAAACAATTTACTTTGTAGGTAAGTAAATTCTAGATAGTATCATTTGTCAGTTTGTCAGTAGGTTGTTAGTGTCGGTATTTGCATTTTCAATAAGTGTATAGTGAAACTGTAACAAATTATTAATTTGTATGTTAACACTATGCTAAAATCATACGTGATTATGTGTCTTAGAAAATGGTGTTTTAGAATGATTTATTTGTATATTTCGCTATTCATTGAGACTGTTTACTTTGTTTAGAATAATAAGAAATTATTACCTGATAAAAAGCAGAAGAGGACGCATTTTAAGGTGATCAGGTTTTTATTGATCAATTTCTTCATGTTGCCGCCGCTTTACTTCTTCCAGCTCAGTTCTACCTCAGTCAAGCATGTCGTGCCTGGAACTAAAAAATAATAATAATCTAATTACACATGTAGTGACAATTATTATGTGACTTCATGTGACTCTCCATTATTGAAGGTCAGCATTCAATTTCTTAAAATTGACTAGGGAATTTCATTTATAGAAGTTTCCCTTTCCATAAAAAGTTCTTTTGTGGTTGTTTAATCCTCTAGGCCGCTGTAACCCCTTCTAGGGTAACCCTCGGGGAAATGGGGTATATTGGTTTTATCGCTAATGTTCGGTCACATTAATAGTAGTATTTATATTTACTATATCTATACATATTATAAAATAAAGTCGCCTACCGCCTCTGTCTTCGCTAACATCTTCTAAACCACCCAATGGATTTTGATATACATAGTTTTCACTAGCTGAGCCCGTAACTTCGTACGCGTGGTATTCGGTATAGCGCGTAACTTTTTTGTTTGTAAATCGATTGGAATGGAACAAACACTAAATGTTTCGGGAAGCTTGCTACAATATATCAGTGAAAAACGCATTCAAATCGGTTAAGCCGTTTCAGAGATTAGCGTACACAAACGTACGGACAAACAGACAAAAAAAAAAGAGCGATAAACCAGGAAGGTTTGGGTATATAATTTGTAGAAAAAAATGCATTCGTGCTATGCCGGAGGCGGGGTCGCCATTTGTAAAATAAACCGAGTGAAAGTCGTAATGTGGCTAGCGCGATCAATTTTCTATTGCGCGGTGCATTTGGTGAGCGCCGTCATTATACCGCTAAAGATGAAAGAATGTTATCAGGGCAGATGAAATTGTGTACGAGAGTATTCTACTAACAAGAGTTTGATTTAACACTTGGCCCAAGAGTTCAATAAATTAATGTATTGTACTTGATGCAATAGTATTCGGTGGATTGGGGCCATGGCCATTTATTTACACGCCCACGTGCGACACTCATGTTTTAAAATAGGTGTTACTATACGACATGCCACGAACATTCTATTCTATTATTGTGATGTCATATTGTGTTACGAATCAAATGTTTTAGAATTTCGGTCAGTTTCCACCGGAATATGGGTCAAATCTTTCAAAATTCCAATGTATATTTGTGCGAAAGCTGTGTTTATTTAGGTGCGATTTATTTAAGATGAGGTATATGCATATTTTTGTCTTTAAACATGGAGTTTTTCTTCACAAAGTTAGCCATGTCCTTGTATATTAGTAAAGAAAAAAAGTATAGTGTAGGTATATTCAATAGTATAAGAAAAAAAGTATAGTGTATAATTCAACTGAAGATCACCTATTAACGTTAGAAAAACCATCAGTGCTGCAAGTGCGTTGACGACTTTAGTAGTATGAAGAGTATAGTAACAGAGAGTAAAATAGGATCTGGCATCCCTCATTCTAAGGGGACCAGACGGGCTATCAAATTTATGACTGTGAGCAGTCGTATTCCTCTGCCACTATTAAAATATAAATTTGATATTTTGATCAATAATATTTTATAATTACAAAATGGCAAATATTGTCATTGCTAAAAAAATCCAAAAATATATCTTTTTAGATTCTAAGATCTCTCATATAGATTCATCTAAATCTATAAAACCAAATACTTTGCAATTTTCATCCTTCTTTCCCCAGTACGACGCAGACGCAGACAGGAAAATTATTTTCTAACATCGCGAGCACAAAACTTGCTATAAGCACCAGCCTATTATTTGGGAGATATATAATATATATATTATACATATTATAAAATAAAGACGCTGTCCGCCTCTGTCTGATTCTCCGCGGACTTCTTCTAAACCACTAAACGGATTTTCATACAGTTTTCACTAATGGAAAGAGCGATAAACGAGAAAGGTTTGTACTTATATACAGGGTGATGGTAATTTGAGAAGGGTGAGTAAGGGCAGCTACCTAAACTATTGTAGCTAGAACAAAACACCTTTAGGAGACTATCCATAATATTAATAGTTATTTCCATCAGCATTCAAAGATTTTGGAAAAATGGTACAGTCAGCGAGAAAAAGGTCAATTTTCACGTTTTGTTTTTATAACGCCAATCGATTCTGTTACTTATAAGCATCAATTGACCCTATGGGACCACTTGAGGTTAGAGTACTAGAAACGTCAAAAATCTCAAAAAAACTGCTTCCATACATTTCTTACAGAAAGAGATTGAAAAATAAGTTCAAATATTGTTTTTAATTAATTAATTTTTATTAATTTAATTATTTTTCAAAATCTTTGAATGCTGATGGGAATAACTATTAAAATTATGGATAGTCTCCTACGAGTGTTTTGTTCTAGCTACAATAGTTTAGGTAGCTGCCCTTACTGACCCGTCTCAAATTACCACTTTGTATAATTTGTATAAATAAATTGCATCCGTGCGAAGCCGGGGTGGATTATTGATAACAAAAGCCGAATGCCTGAAAGTTCTTGAGAGGGGACCATGAAAAGGAGGCAAGGGCACAGTGTAGATGGGTAGATAACCTAATATAGGCTGCTAATGCTTATGTCTAGCAGTGGATATCGTACGGGTGATGATGAGTAAACCAGAAGGAGCGATCGCGCATAATTCATGTTGGACATAGTGCGCGGCATACACTTTTGAATGAACGCTTTTCCAGTTTAACTTACGACCCCCCGCAGCTTCGTATAGATGATTTTTTTTTCTGTAAATTATATATACATACTTTCCGTGTTTATCGATCTGTTCAATAGTAAAACCTTCGGTGTGTTTAGAAAAAGGAGAAACAAACGGAGACGGACAGCGAATTTATTTTGTAATGTTTTAGATTCTAAGACCATTATTGCATCATAAATTTTTTAGTAGTTAATTGAGCCATTATTTCCTCCATCTGTTACTATAGTTGTACATGTAAGAAAACACATTGGAGCAAGCAATAAAAGTAAATCTATCGACATTCGTGACCTCATAATGTAATGTAACAAGTGCCCTTAGCGCATATCGATATTGTTATGGGCTGTTATAAATAGGCAAGCGATCCATCAATAACGTAATACTGCCAACAATACATTTTCACATTAATTGATTTTATTAATATTTGTACTTATTGCCTTTGATCTTTCGAATACTGCTGTGTCCATTTTAATGCAAAGCAATGAGAACTTTAAAAATGCGTTTTTAACTCGTTGAAAACACACAGTTTCATAATTAATAAGGACAATCCAGTTAAATTATCTTTTTTATGTAAAATCGTTAGACAAGCTGACGGTCCACTTGATGGCAGCAACGCCACAGGTGCTGCGATTACGCTGCCGACCATAGAAGGATTAAGGATAAGGGATTAGGAAGAGATAGGGAATTAGGCTCTGGGATTCCCACTCACGAAATGCAACGAGCACAAATGCTGTTATTTCACAGTGGTCTTCTGGAAGGGGTGGTTGCTGCCGCCGTACGGTACGAACTACCCAATTAACTGCGAAACGCAGTCACTGCTTGCCAGATTCAAACCAGAGCCAACTTTGAAAAGGTAGTTTCCAAAGTTCTGGAATCGAACCCGGGACCTCTGAGAGTAGAACGCTCATACAAGTACCTTAACCACTATAGACTACTAGACCAATCGACCAAACAAAAACGATCTAAAATGAAATTGTTGTATTGTTTAATTAAATTGAAAGCTTTCCCGTTCGTCTGGCATGCAAGGCAGTGGGCGCAAGTCAATTTTAATCAACTGCCCAGACATTATTGAATTCTTTTCTTGATAACTTTAATTAACTCTGTCTGCAATTCAAACTCATACAACATGAATTGTGTTTTAGAACTACATAGCTACAATACTTCTTATTCTTTTTCAATAATATTAAATATTCGTCATTAGTAAGACATGTTCATGTAGTTCAAATAAGGTTTTTAGTGATATATCTACAATTCTACACATATAATCTCTATATATAAAAATGAATCCCCATTTCTTCCCTTGGTCACGGCATCACGCGTGAACGGGTAGACCGATTTTAATTCGGGTTTCACTAATGGAAAGAGGGATAAACGGGGAATGTTCTTATATATAAAAATTGCACCACGGGCGAAGCCGGGGGCGGGTCGCTAGTAATATACAGATCTATATCTTCTTCTATACATATAACAAAATCCTAAACGAGCCGTGTCTGTACTTACATAAAATATTTTTTTCAAAAAAACAACTTGTAAAATTTTTAGAAATTTTGTTTGTCTGTGCGTTTCGGCACGCTAATCTCGGAAACGGTTTTACCGATTTGAATGTGGTTTTCAGTGATGTTTTCGTAACATTTAGTATTTGTTGTAACCTTCTTGTAAACCATCTAACGAATTGTGATACGGTTTTCATCATTGGAAAGAGCGATAAATGAGGAAGGTTTGTGAATAAACTTGCTTACATGCAGAGCCGGAGGCGGGTAGTGAAAGTTAAAAATGAAAAAAAAAAAGCAAAAGTGTTACGAAATATGAGTTTATTTTGTATTAAATAAAATGAATTTATTTATACTAAAATAAATGTAGGTATTCCAATCTTCGCGTGTGGCTTATTGCGATGAAACTCGAGAGATATTTTCAGTTAATTTGTATAAAAAAAGTGCGTTACATCTATCTCTGACTTCGCAACTTCACTAATTACTTTTTTAAATGCCTTCATTATTCAACACAATAACAGTGAAATTATATTCCTTAATTTTTCTTAAATATAATATTTTAATGGTACCTAGACTAAAAAAAAAACATGGAAAAATGAAAAAATAGACCTTACATTTTTTTTTCAAAAAAGTGTGTGTCAGCTTTACTACTTTGAACGTATAAAATTTTCTTCCAACAAAAGTTATGTTAGTTAAGTTCGGTAGGTATATACAGATGTCAATACGTTTTATAAATTCAAGTAGTTCATTTTTTCGACGACGGATGTCGCTGCGCCGGCAGTTTACTTACAATGCGCTATCGTTTCGTTCCGGACTACACTTTTCATAGGTTGATTTCGACTTTTGCTTTTCTAATTTCAGAGAATAGAATCAGGGAACATAAATCAGCTGTTGCACAAATGTCAAAGTGATAGATAACGTAACGCTTGTATTAATTTTACTCCCCATAAAATTTCTATACCAGGGGCCTTATATGATAATCGATTCTTAATAAACTCCAAAAAAGCTTTTTAAAAATTAGGTATATTTAATCTTATATAGTCCGCGTATATTGTTGAAGATTAAGATGTACAATATAATATGTATAAATGTATGTATAAACGCGTATATATTTGTGTTATATTGTTAGTAAGTACTGTATTGTTTTCCAATTTAAACAAATAATAGTCCAACAATAACATTTAGAAGACTGTATTAAATATGTAAAACTCAGTGCGTTTCCAGTAAAAGAGGAACTAGGTATATCTTACTGTTACATTCGTAGTGAAAAAGCTTTGTGCCAAATAATGAAACCTTCGCAATTTTTCAGGCTCACTAATGGCGGCATGTTTTGTTTTCTTTCTCCGAGGCCCATGTACAATTTCCGTGGACCCATTTAGCCCACCCTGGCGATGACGCAAACGTACCGTTTTAATGGGAGCGACGCGACTGAATTCAACATTAAAACCGTAACATCAACTTATTATAAATGACATCACATCAATATTCTATCGGAATATTCACGTGCTTTGACCGTGACTTGTCTCGGGTTTAGTACTTTTTTCTGGATGAAGGTAATTCATGATGATAGGTTTAGCTAAGGCGTGAAACAAACAAACAAACTCACTTTCGTATTTGTAATATTAGTGAGGATATACTCAAAATTTAAGGAGTTTTTTTATGTTAAGGTCGGCAGACAGGCTGACGGTCCACTTGATGGTATAGGTGGCTAACGTCGCCTATAACACAAGCAACGCCAAAGCTGCTGCAAGTACGCTGCCGACTGCAGTAGGATTAAGGATAAGGGATTAGTAGGGGGATAGGAAAATGGGCTCTGGCAAACCTTACTCACTCACCGAAACACAACAGCAAACGTGCTGTTATTTCACGATGGTCTTCTGTAAGGGGGTGGTTACTGCCGCCAGACGGGCTGCCCCAATGACTGCGAAAACGCGGTGTGCCCTGCCACTACTTTCCAAATCCAGACCAGAGCCAAATTTGAAAAGTTTATTTTTCAAAGTTGACCCTGCCGGGGTTCGAGCCCGGGAACCCTAGAACAGAGCGTTAAGGCAAGCACCCTAACCACTGATCCAACGGGCTCTATTGTCAAAAAGTGGCGGTTTGTCCACCAGTTCCTGAAAATACAGTTTTTTTATAGACTTTAAAATTTCCATCTTAATAATATAGTAAGTATCGCAGATAATAATGAAAGGGATTTTTCTACCTTTATTTTGGTGGTGGAAAAAGTTAACTTGAATGAGTAAGTAAGTACATAAAGACAGTATTCGTAGACTAAAGAAATTCAAGTCTCTAGTGGTAGGAGCCGAGAGGCAAAATGAGAATTTAAATCGTTGACTCAACTCGCCAGCTGAAAGGAAGTCTTGCGAATAACAAGAGCATAATATGGGTACCTTGAATTTATAATTCGTTTGCGGTTATATAATACTAGCGACCAAAGCCTCCGGCTTCCCAGTGAAGCCCATTTTTTTTCTGCAAATTATGTACACAAACCTTTTTCGTTTATCGCTCTTTTTAGGGTTCCGTACGTCCGAATAAAAAAACGGAACCCTTATAGGATCACTCGTGTGTCCGTCTATCCCCCTTATCTCCGAAACTACTGAACCTAAAATTTTGAAAAAAAATAATACAGAAATTAGTTTTCTACTTATAGAAAACTTATAAAACATGATATTAAAATAATATGGTAAATCACTCAATATTGTGCAGATAAGTAACATCGTACGGAACCCTCTTCACGCGAGTTCAACTCGCACTTGTAAAGTTTTTTTTTTAGTGAAAACCTTATCAAAATCTGTTGAATTGTTTAGTAAAAGTTAGCGGAGAAACAGACAGAAGCGGACAGCGATATTATATTTTCATGCATGACTTATAATTATGACAATAACAACAGCCTATTATGTATTATGTCCTCACTGCAGGCCTACCCTCTGGACAAGGGTGTAAGGGCCATATGGTCCACCACGCTGGCCCAGTGCGGGTTGGTGGACTTCACATGCGCCTAAGAATTTCTTCTTTGGCGTATGCAGGTTTCCTCACGATGTTTTCCTTCATCGTTTGAGAGCAATCAGTACATGCACTTAAGTTTTTAGAAAAAACCCATTGGTACATGGCATAACCGGCAATCGAACTCGGACCTCTTAACATGATAGGCCGCTATTTTCCCACTGCGCCACCGACTCTCTAAGAACTAAGTATATTAATTATAAAAGAAAGTAATAATTCTAGATATTTGACTTAAGATTATCTTAGTCAAGTAGAAACAACCTAAAATAAATTACGTATTATATTAAACTAAATTATGTACTTACCTACCTACTTTAAATTTGTTAAGTTTTCGGGACGAAACATGAAACACATTTTCATAAATCTATAATTTCGTTGTGTAGACATCAATCGAACAAAAACAATGCATGATTAATACTAACACTTCAAAAAAAGATTGTAATGTGGCATATTTAGCTCAATGTTCGTTTCAATGAAATATCGTAAAAATAAATGAGATCATAGCTATTTTCTTGCGAGTCGGACATTTAATTTATCAAGCGTAAAAATGATAATAAAGCAACAATCTTAATGCGTGGTTACGCAACGAGGTTAATTTTGGGTCGGCGCGTTTATTTCAAACTGTTTATATTTTCTTTGCCTACAAATGATGCCTTGTAGGGGTGCAACGTCATCCACTGTATCTGGGTTACGATCGTGTAAACAAAAACGTAATTATACGACTTTCACATGACACGACAACTATACTATAGCTATAGTGCAATGTGGCAAACCGCCAGTAAAACATTAGTAGAACATCTATAGTTTCGTCTATCTATTATAACTATATAATAACTAGCGACCCGCCCCCGGCTTCGCCCGTGGTGCATTTTTTTTATATAGGTATGAACATTCCCCGTTTATCCCTCTTTCCATTAGTGAAAACCGAATTAAAATCGGTCTACCCGTTCACGCGTGATGCTGTGACCAAGGGAAAAGGGGATTCATTTTTATATATAGAAGATTATGATGATAAAATAAATAAGTCGGTCTCCGCCTCTGTCTGTTTCTTTGCAAACTTCTTCTAAATCATCCAACGAGGTTTGATACAGTTATCACTAATGGAAAGAGCGATAAACAAGAAAGGTTTGTATAAATAAATTTCTAAAAAAAAAATGTATCCGTGCTAAGCCGGAGGTTGATCGCTAGTAATTCTAATAAGTAGAGATGTCCCGAGTTACTCTTTTTTTACTCGTACTCGCCCGAATAGTTCGTTTCAATTGAAGAGTATTCAATTAAAATAAAGTGTTAGGAGTTAGGTTAAAGAGAAAGTATTTATATTAGTCCCATTTATTAATTTAAAAACGTAACGTTTGTAAGAAAAACATTAAACAATTAACAAAAACTTGTGAACAGACATAGTAGGTAGGTATTTTATGAGTGACTAGCTGAGCCCGCAACTTCGTACGCGTGGTATTCGGAATAGCATGTAACTTTTTTATTTGTAAACCGATTGGAATGACAAACACTAACCCCTCTGCCACACTATGCTCCTCGCGCTGCTCATCGCTCTGCTCCTCGCGCTGCCGCGATGTTGCCCTTCTGTCCACACGCTTCTCTACTCGCGCGATTAATCGCGACGCGCCGCACTAGGTCATTGCTTTTGCAACAGAATGGACGTTGAAATTGAGAGAGCGTGCGCGCGCATTTTTAGCTAATTTTATAAATGTTATAGAAATATACGTCGTCGTCGTCGTCCTCGCCAAATTATTACATTTTATTATTAACAAAATTATGAATCCTTATCAAAATCAGCAAGTCATAAGTATTTATCGTCATAAGTATTTATACGTGTGATTTTTACTGCATTTGTTTTGCATTTGTCGTTAAAAATATTACGATATAAGCACGACTGCGCCGGGAACCACAGATATATGTCTTGATCTTGCACTGCCTCTGTAGTTACACGGCGCGGTCAATATATCAATATTGGCGAAAGATTTTTTTAATCGGATAACAGCACGTGTGCTGTTGTGTTTCGGTGAGTGAGTAAGGGATGCCAGAGCCCATTTCTCTATCTCCTTGGCACATATATTTGTTAAAGTAGGTTGATTACTGACATACTACTTCACTTTCAATAGACAATATAATATATAAAATAAAAAAGGAAAAAATAAGTGTCAGTTGGTATGGTGTTGTTAGAGTGAAAAATAAAAAAATATAAAAAGTATTAGTGTTGTGTAAATAAATAAATAATACGTGTTAACCAAATAAATTATAACTAACTATTTAGACTTCTTCTAATATTTATAATTATTAATAAATAACAATTATAAACGAACAATTCAATAACTATAGCCGAAACTTTCACTGACTTTGGTGAGTGCACAAACATTTATTCTTCCACTGTGAAATAGTTTCAAGAATATTGGCGTTGCTTGTGTTATAGGCGACGGTAGCCACCTACCATCAAGTGGACCGTCAGCCTGTGTGCCGATCTTTACATAAAAAAAAAGAAAAGATATTTTCTTTTTATTTTAGAATTCGCGTCGCACGACAAAACTTTTTTTTGCAATAAACATTTATATAATTAGTTAATACTAATTATATAGTTAGTTGTTTTATACTTTTATTTATTCATTCGTTACAGAAGCAGTATGAACAATTTTACTACAATTTAAAAAAGCCGTCGGCGCGGCGGCCGGCGGCCGGCGGCATGATTAAGCGTATGCGTGAAGTGTTTCCATAGCGAGCGCTCGATTCGGAGTGCGTCTGCCCGCGATTATGTGGCCGGTGACTCGCGTTCATATTGCCGCTCTTTGAATCGCGCTTAAAAACCGACAAAACATGGATCGGTGGGCAAGACGAGGAGCATGACGTGCGGCATGACGAGTAACGTTGCCACACTACGTCTCTGCCTCCTTCCCTCGCTACTTCCCATGCCACTCGACGAGTGTGTGGCAGGGGCATTAATGTTACAGGAAGCTTGACATAGTGAAAACCGTTTCTGAGATTAGCATCAGTGAAAACCGTAGCACAAACATAGATACAAAAATCCTAAAAGCTATTTTTTGACTTCGGTAACATATGTAAAATATGTTTTTTTTGAAAAATATTTAATGTACAGACACGGCTCGTTTATGATTTTATTATAGATATACCGTTATTTTATTATTATTATTTAGTCGTTATTTAGTCGTTTATTTTATTATTTTAATACCGTTTTAAATTTTTAAATGGATGATTTAGAAGCTACAAAACAGACAGAATTTGCGTAAAAATTATTCGTCAGAAAAATCAGTTTTCTGAATAACCGAATATCAATACCAAATGATACTTGGTATTCGGTTATTCGATAAATCTGGTATTCGGCCCATCTTTCCTAATATAATGTAATATTACTCCTGTAGATACTTTGCGATGCAGTAAGTACTCATATACTTATTATTTCAATAGTTAAATGTATAAATAACTCAAACGATAATATCGTAATAGCCTATGTTTGCATTATTCTTATATTTTATGTAAATATTGGCAGGCAGCCTGACGGTCCCTTTATTAACAGAAATAACGACACAGATCGGTTCTGGCATCCTTTTAGCACTCGCCAAAGCACAATAGCATAAGTGCCGTGGATAAGCCCGCGGAAAGCAGTGTGCCCCGCCACTGCCAGATTGAGAGTGCAGGATGCATTTGCAATCACCTTTAGGGTAGGTATACCTTTCCTTGATAATGAAGTGTGGCAAAGTAAAAAAATTTTCTCATTTATGGGAAAAATAGATTAGAGATTTATAGTACTGGCAGAATATTAAAATTTCATGTGTGTTTATAGGTTTTTGGTTTTGTTCAGTAAAAAAAAAATGTTCCTATGATATATTATTATGAAACAAAAAAGATAGTTGCTACACATGCAAACCATTAATAGATCGCCGTAGATCGCTCATTTTTGATTGCGTGTCTAGATGTTATTTTGACGAAATGTTAAGCGAGCACATTAGGCACGTTGAGTCGCAAACTCATCTATTAAAGTCTTTTTATATGGCATTAACAATAGTTGTTAAAAGGCCAATTTAATTTCGTTATTCGAATTTTATCTCATCGGTCAAAGTAATAAGAGCTAAATTGTCGTGTCCGTCTAAACTTTCATTGACCATGTTATACTTTGTGATATAGTGACCAAAAAGCGTAACGAAAGAGTCACGAGAAGGGCTTTGTTACTTTGTTGGACGCAAACTGCAAAATAAATTACAACTACAGTGGCTCTAGCATGAGTTTACGATACTACACTCGCTAGCGAGAGCGTAAAACATTTATATGGAAAATTGATAATTTGACATTGACAGTTCACGATTTTCCATACAAAAGTTTTACGTTCTCGCTAGCGAGTGTAGTATTGGTGTAGTATCGTAAACTCATACTAGAGCCTCAGGATACAGGAACGAATAACGAATACTTACGCCATGTAATAGGTAGGTAAATAGGTATTTATATATCTACTTTTTGTCTTTGGGTCATTTAACAAACTTTAATTTTCCAATTGCTCTCTGTATTTCAGATATTTTCCTTCCAGATAAAGATGAGCCCGTTTAAAATGAGACGGTGGAGAGCACCATTAAAACTCCTCATAAGAGTGGATGATAAGGCAGTGAATGGATATGGATGGCGGAGGCTTCGCCTATGCTCAACTGTGAAAAGGCTTAAGGCTTTTAAAAGCCTAAAGATTGATGATGATGATAAAGTTAATATCAGCATCAATATAATACGAGCACAACTGAGAGTATGTTGTATTTAGTGGATTATTTCTTACATGTGTTAGTTTTTATTTTGTTTTATATACCAATTAACGACGGTGGCTGACCACTGTCGTCGACAGTGGCGCTGAATTTTTTAACCCTCGGAAACGATATATTTTTCCAGGACAAAAAGTATCCTATATGTTAAAACAGGTAATAAAATAAACCACCTGTGTGGCAAATTTCATCCGTTTCTGCGTTATTGAGGAACAAAAATCCAAACATAAGTACAAACTTTCACATTTACAATATTAGTGGGATTGCGTAAAACTATTTTATAAACAAATTATATGTAAATAAGTTATGGTTAAGTTTTAACTACATAAACCCATCAACGGGATGCCATCACTTTCTAAGCGATCGAGGCTGTTTCAAGGTCATGTTACAGGTAATTACTGGGGCACCTCGAAAGTAGATTACATCACGGTTGAAACGAACTTTTTTTTTTAAATATTTTTCACAGAGAAGCAAAGTGTATGCGTGTCAGTGAGCGAATCGATAAGCAGGCGGTGGAAACTGGAACAGTCGATACTTGCAAACCGTGCGATATACTTTACAACCCAAAGAAAACTCACTCCTATGGCGATTTGTTTGCCTATGCGACGCTGTCTGTTTTTAGAGCAAAAATTATTATAACTTGTTGTTTTACTAACGCTGATAAATATCATCGGACTAATATGAATATACTTAACAATAATTATAAAATGCGAAAGTTCGTGTGGATGAACGTATGTTTGTTAGTCTTTACCGTTATATAAAATATAGAGTTTGATAGCTTTCGCCCGCAACTTCGTCAGCATCCTGAAGAAGCAGTGCCTATTTTTAATATAATACAATACGATACGATACGATACCATACCATACGATACGACGCGACGCGATACAACATAACATAACACAATCTTTATATATATAAAAATGAATCCCCATTTCCCTTGGTCACGGCATCACGCGTGAACGGGTAGACCGATTTTAATTCGGTTTTCACTAATGGAAAGAGGGATAAACGGGGAATGGTTTAGTATATAAAAATTGCACCATGGGCGAAGCCGGGGGCGGGCCGCTAGTATATTCAATAAAATTATATAAAATCGAGTTTTCTTTAAAAAACTTTTACAATTTATCTTTCAAAAAATCGTTAATAGAATAATATGATTTGGTTAAGAGAATTTCAAAAAGCCGTTTCTTGTAGTTGTAGTTGTTCTTGTTTTTAGGATTTAAGACACCCTATGTTCTTTTTTATAGTATTTATAGTATTATTTTTATAGTAGGTAGATATATATTTTGTTTAACCTCTAGTTACTTAAGCACGTACTTAATTGAAAATCGATTCATTTTGGTGACTTCTCCGCTACTTCCTCCTGAAGAAAATTTCTATATGACAGTATCAAAATCTGTTACGTATTTTAGAAAAGCCAAGCAAACAAACCAAAAGCATCAGTTTCAAGACAACAAACTGACCGATTATTCATATTTTATATTATTTTGTGCTCGTACGTCTTGAGACAATCTTAACCAGTGGAAAGTAAATATAGAAAACTGTATTTGGTACTAGCTTTTGTTGGCGACTTCGTCCACGTGTTTCTATAAATTATTATTCCGATGTATAAATTATTGTAAATTTCCATCAAAATACGTTCAGTAAATTTTGCGTAACAATTGTTCCAATTAAGTAATAAGTTTTTTAATTTTCGAATGTTATCCTCATTTACAAAATCTGAAATTTTCACAGTATTTGAAATTACTGAAATACAAAATTACTGAAATAAAAAGGTCTTTATATCCACGTACTAAATAACTACTTTAACTACTCAACCGATCATGATATTTTGAATATCTACATATTTTCAGGAGTTTTTTGAATACCTGCTCATTTAGAATTAATTATTTTATTTTTGGCCTCGACAACTATGTAACTATGACCTCTTCGAGTTCCATTACATCACTGTTATAGGCGATTGTAAATCTAAATTCTGAGCAAATAAGGTTGAACTCTGTTTGTTGTTTAAAAACATATTACATATTAGCATAGATAAAATACTACTTAATAATATTAGGCAATTTGAAGTCACGCTTTTTACAGTTTAATTTAGTCCTGTCGTACTGTATTTTGGCTAAAACTTATTTAATTATCTTGGACCTTTTATTGTTTTATTGTACCCCTTTGAATACATGGCTGGGTATAATGGGTGGCAGACAAGCTGACGGTACACATGATGGTAGGTGCGTTACCGTCGCCAAAAGACACCAGCAATCCCAGGGTGTGTGCAGGTGTTTGACTCCACTTATAAATAAACAGTTTTTTTGTTACATTGTGGTTTTAGATAATGTATAAATAGGTACACGGCAACGTATCGTAAAGTGCTTTGACCGTAGGATGCCGTAGGGACAAATAAGAACAGGTTTATGAAGACCGAATGACCCTGAAGACAGGAGTATAGTTTGCGGGGAGTGCTGCGATGTCGTCACCGCTAAAGTCGGCGACACGACCGGCGACGAAGCGAAGGTCTGTCGCCGACCCGTTTACAGATATCAACATTAACTCAATCAAGTTTAGTATGATGATGTAAACTGCTAAATTACATATTCATTACACAAAAATCCTTTTGTGTAATGAAAAAGGTCCTTTTGATTTGGTTCATTGTAAGAAAAGGTGTTTCAATAAAATCAATCTAGAGATCGTACATTAATTTAAAAGACAAAAATAGTATTAATTATTTATCATATAAATTTTTTTAGTCTTAAAAAGAACTGAATTTTTTGAAAAAAAAAAACTTATTTTATTTATGTCTTGAAACTTACAGTAGGTACTAGGTACTAGTCCATAATTTCATTGTAAGTATACATAGTTTCAGTTTATGAATAATACAATAAGATTTATATAGTCATTACTGCCAATTCAACTCACGCGAGTTTTCGTTTGTACTTTTCATTATAACCACTTTTTTAATGTAAAAAGGTCGTCAGACAGGCTGACAGTCTATTTGATAACATTAGCAACGCTACAGGTGCGGATAAGCGATTAGGAAGAGTTAGGGAAATGGGCTCTGGTATCCCTTACTCACTCACCAAAACACAATAGCATGTCTTTATTTTTTTTTTGAGAGGGTGGTTACTGCCGCCAGACGGACTGCCTAAATGACTGCGAAAAACACAGTGTGCCTTTTGCCACTACTAACCAGGGCTGGATTAACATGTTTAGGGCTGGTAGCTAATGCACGTCTCGGTACCCTTTTACCGTTTTCTAACTTTATAAAATATATTTCTTCGACTCTATTGTATTTATAATTTATTACAAATGTATATAAGTAGCCATACGCTCTCTTTTTACTACATTACAAAGGTATGCAATCATCTAGTCAATTAAAAAATTGCGAAAAGTGAAAGTAACGACCCATTTTGACGAGCCCGTTGGTTAGGGTGGTTGCCTTAACGCTCTGTTCTAAGGTTCAACTTAAAAATAAAATAAATAAAATAAAATAAATCTTTATTTGCGCGAACACATGTTTACAGGATTTTAATTTGTATACAGCAGTTACAGTACAAAGTAGGTATGTTCTACCCCCCAAGGGCATGCAAATATTTGTGTTTAATTGTTTGTGAACTATATTAATAAATGAATTAATGTTTCTTATTATAAAATTCTTTAGCACCATAATAACAACAATCTAAAAACCATTTTGTTAATGTTCTTGTAAATTTAGGATCCGACAATTAGAAAATTAACTTTTCAAATTCTGATCTGGATCTGGAAAGCAGTGGCAGGGCATACTTTCGCAGTCATTTGGGCAGCTGGGTTAGGGAAATGACAGCAGAGTCCATTTCCCTAACCCTTCAACAATCCCTTATCCTTAATCCTACTGTAGTCGGCAGCGCACTTGCAGCAGCTTGCTTGTGTTGTAGATGACGGTAGCCACCTACGATCAAGTGGACCGTCGGCTTGTCTGCCGATTTTAACATAAAAAATTAAATAATAATAATAATATGCATAAGTATTTAGTTTTTTTTTTCATGGCTCGAGGCTTCTTAACCGATGCGGGGCCCTCTTTTTTTTCCGTGGGAAAATCTGCGAGACAGATTCCCACCGACCATGGGGAGATCGGTGGGTATGTGGGACTTCTACCCACTAAAAATCCACGCTGTCCTCGCGCCTCGATTAGGCGCGGAGTTAGACCTCCGCGCCGTGGAGAGACATGCCGGAAACACACAGCACGTCTCCCTTTATTGCCCTGTGTTGTGATGACGGTGGACGACCCCATGTCCGTCGAGTGAAGTGGCACGAGCCGCCCATACTCACCTCTCGCAGCGGGCAGTCAGCAAGAGGCTTCATCTCTTCCCTGCGGCACAACCTACCGCAGAGTCGGAGGGCGTTTCCATTCCACCTGAAATTCTCCGACAACCCCCGCTCATGTGGCCGCTCATCTCTACGGCATTAAGGGTGGGCGGGCCAAAGGGGGTTTCCACCTGACATTTCCACAGCAATCGCAGCAGCCCGAGAGACGGGCTCCACCTCGTGGTGTCGTCGCGGAAGAGTCACTAGGCCGAGTCGCGAAGCACTTTCGGACAACTACGGAGGGTGGTTACTAGGCCGGTCCCGATGTGGGGCCCCTAGGCAGTTGGCTATACTTACTGCGTAATGGATAGGTAATCCGGCCCAAGTACTTACTAACCATCTAGTAACTAACAAAGTATAATTTCATGCAGTGTCACACTTGCGATTAGAATGAACCATGAACCATCTGAAACGTTTGAAATGCAAATCAGAGTTATTACGTAACTCATTCATCAAACATTAATGAATCAATTACAAAATTCGAATAGCTTCTCTATGCTTGCGTTCAGATTATATCGAATACAATATAGCAATTACTTAGTCATAATTGAAAACGTATTTGCATATAGGTACAATGTACTCAAGCACAATATTATAATACAGTATATGTCGCAGGACAGTTGTAAATTTCGGTTAATAGTAAAAAAGCCTTCAAAATCTATTAAACTACAACAAGAAGACGATTACCATTTTTTGTAAATGTAAGGATTAGCCTTGCGATTGACGATTTACTTGATGGTAGATGGCGACCGTTGCCTATTGACAGGACGTTATAGGCATGTGCAGTTCAGGGCCGTCTTTACCCGGGGGTGCAAGGGGTGCGGTGCAACCGGGCGCGGAGCGCCCGGGGGCGCCTGCCGAGCGCTGAGTATTTAGATATTTCATTGAAATTAATATAAAAAAATTAAATATAAAAAAAATAGTCATCAACAATAATCATTGTTTTACTTTTATTAAAGCGCCTACACACGGCCCTAAAATTGGTGGCAATATCGGGGAAGTGGTGGGGAGCGCCCTAGATCGCTCCCTTGATCGCCTCATGTGTAGGCAAATCGTAATCAGTTTCCTCCTAACTCTGAAATCGGGTCGGTCGAATCCACGATTTAGGGGCGATTATCGTCTAGGGAGCGTTGTCGCATCGTGTGTAGCGAAATCGGTGCCGATTTCACCGCAGTGTCATTGACTTTCGTCCGCGCGAGAAGCCTGGACGAAAGTCAATGATCTCTTCAAGGAGTTCCTCAACACATTCTATATCCATTCTTAAAAAGTTTTCAGCTACTTCCAAATGTCTCTCTCCCTTCTAAGGTGTTTCCATCTAGCTACAATATGGGCTTCTTCAAATTAGCAGTAAACAAATTCCTGCAAGGTCGGCAGCGCACATGCACCCCCCCTTTTTTTTTACGTTTGGAAATCCATCATGGATACCCAGCAGCGAAAGGGGGACGCTGTGGGTTATGCCGGACTCCTACCGGCTAAAACCCAACGACTTTCTAGCGCGGCCGTAGATGGGCGGGGTCGCAGGAACGTTGTTGCACAACCTCGGCGACCTGCCACGGCTGTTCAGCGCGGGGAGGACTACGCTCCCTGTCGGAACCTAGGCGTACCCAAAAGCGGAGGTACGCCGGCCATCTCGGAGATCTCACAACGGGCGGTAGTCTCCCCTTAAACTACCGCCCAGGTCCTGGTCAAGGGAGAAGGCGGCGGATATAAACCATCCGCCTGCGCCCGAGCCTTCTCCGGCGGATCGGCTGGGAGAAAGGATCCTCTTCCCGTTGCCTCTCCGCCGCTTCCTTGCGCGACATAACGTGCTCACAAAACGTGAGCATCGCCTGCCACGCAAGGTCACTGGCGACCATCGCTTTCACGACGGCCGGCAGCGAGAAGTCGGCGCCCACGACGAGGGACAAAGCAGCGCGCTGCTCTGCCCATTCGGGGCAGTCAGCCAAAGTGTGTTGCGCAGTGTCAACCGCGCAGCCACAGTGGTGGCATTCCTCAGTGGCTCTCTCACGGCCACTCGGTGAAGGTAACGCCCGAAGCAACCGTGCCCCGAGAGTACCTGCACCAGGCGGAACGTGAGGGCCCCGACATGCACCCCCCCTCGTGTTGCTTATGTCCTTAAGCGACTTTTTCGTCTTTGACTTGGTTGCACTGTAGAAAGTGCCTGAGTGATGCCTATTCTCTGATGTTTTGAGAGTGTCGGCGGCATCTTGCTTGATAGACGAGCGCTTTGTTGCACGGTCGGTTTCACACTTAGTGGAAGAGTAGCGGCCGATTTCATCCCCACTACCACGCTCCTGATATTGCCACAGATTTTAGGGCCGTGTGTAGGCGCTTTTACGCTTTCGGCGCTTGTCATACCGCTCATGATGTGAAAGCTAAAATGACTCTTATCACTACACAAATAAAAACGCCTACACACTGTCCTAAAATCGGTGGCAATATTGGGGAAGTGGTGGGGAGCGCCCTAGATCGCTCCCTTGATCGCTTCATGTGTAGGCAAATCGTAATCAGTTTCCTCCTAACTCTGAAATCGGGTCGGGCGAACCCACGATTTAGGGGCGATTATCGTCTAGGGAGCGTGGTCGCATCGTGTATAGCGAAATCGGTGCCGATTTCACCGCAGTGTGTCTGCGACTGCAGCGGCGACAAGACGTATTTTTGTGTTTTTAATTTGTATTCCATGCGAAGACATGGCGAAGGAAAAGAAGTGAGAAGCCTGGACGAAAGTCAATGATCTCTTCAAGGAGTACCTCAACACATTCTATATCCATTCTTAAAAAGTTTCTTAAGCGTTTTAAAACTTTAAAAAAAAAAGGTCGGCAGCGCACATGCACCCCCCCTGATGTTGCTTGTGTCCTTAGGAGACGGTAGCTACCTACCATCAAGTGGACCGTCAGCCTGTCTGCCACCTTTAATAATAATATTTTTAAAAAAGTTCATGGCGTATCATCAACCAGTTCTTCCTTTTTCGTCTTTGACTTGGTTGAACTGTAGAAAGTGCCAGAGTGACGCCTATTCTCTGATGTTTTGAGAGTGTCGACGGCATCTTGATAGACGAGCGCTTTGTTGCACGGTCGGTTTCACACTAAGTGGCAGGGACGTGTGTAGAGTAGCGGCCGATTTCATCCCCACTACCACTCTCCCGACATTGCCACCGATGTTAGGGCCGTGTGTAGGCGCTTTAATAATTTTATTAAATGCAACACGCGCGCGGCAAGCGCGGCAAAATCTCCAATCCAAAGATAGTGTATAACCTTTGACACATTGCCGCCCGGTCGCCCGCACTTGAAGCAAAATGATCTCTAAGTCAATAAAGTGTAAGTTCATTTGAAATGGGCGCGAGGCGGGCGCGGCACCTATGCGTCTGTCATAGGCGATTAATTGCGCCCTTTGGTATAGACGTCCGGGTGGCTGAGGGCGCAGGCTGAGCCCCGCACCCCGGCGCCGAATAGACTTAAGACGGCACTGGTGCAGTTGCAAGTGTGCAGGATAAATTACAAGGTATATGGAGTGAATAGAAAACTGGATTCTTACACGCTCAATGAAACAATAGCACGCGTACTGTTAATTCATGGTATTCTTCTGTAAAAGAGTGATTACTGCCACCAGTCATAAACTGCGGTACGCCACCACACACCACAGTTTATGACTGCGGAACTCAATGTGATCTGACACTACTATCGTTACCAAAAATCGAAATCTCTTATACAATTGTGAACTAAATAAGAATAATTACAAACTTTTACATATTAAATTAGTTATTATTAAAAAAAATTTTAGTTACGTTCAATAAATGCAATATTTTAAGTTATCCTGCAACATATAGTAGTTGTTGATTGACGATTTTTTTTTATCATTCCAATACATTAGTCACGCTTCCGCAAATCGTTGTTTAAGTAGGTTTGAAGCTATTCATAGTCGATAGAGATATAGTATCATAAGGTAGCCTTCATGCTTTGTAGGAATGGAACAAAGATATCTATTACCTAAAGTCAACATTCTCTCTTTGTGAGCTCGCAGACTTTACTGTCAGGGATGAACTTACAAGCTAACATGTTATTCAAGAATCGTCAAAGACAAAGAAAGGACAGGGCTTTTCAATGGAGAAAGAACTTATTTTTTATGTTTACGGGTAGTCGTATGCATCTGTAGTGTTATATATGGCGGCTTAACCATCCCCTTACTGAACACCATCGCGAATAGCCCTTAATAGCACGTGTGCTTGTTGTTTCAGTGAGTGAGTAAGGGATGCCAGCGCTTATTTACCTATTCCTCCCTTATCCTTAATCCTACTAAAGTCGGCAGCACACTTGCAGCACCTGTGGTGTTGCTATTGTGTTAATAGGCCAGTATAGCCATCTGGTGGATCAGCCTGCTTGTCAACTTAAAAATCTATACATATAATAAAATGGTAAAAGAGTCATGTCTGTAGGTACATTAAATATTTTTTCAAAAAACAATTTATACACGATGAACTTATGTTATCGAGGTAAAAAGAAATAGTTTTTTACTAGTTTTTTACTAGAAAGAAATAATTTTGTCTGTTTGTCTGTGCGTTTGTGCGCATATGGTTTTTAGTTTCCCGTAACATTTAGTGTTCATTTCATTCCAATCGATGTAAAAACAAAAAAAGTTACGCGCTATACCGAATACCACGCGTACGAAGTTGCGGGCTCAGCTAGTAAATAAATACAAACAACTGTCAATTTATCAATGACTGTAAGTTATTATGGGTATGGCTTGTTATTATGGCTATGGCCATAGCCGTCTAGTCTAAGGCACTATTAAGGCTTGTTGGATGGTATTAAATGGTCACCATGGCAGTGTGCCGGTTTTGTGCGCAAACGAATGTTGGTGAGAGTAGAAATGGGTGCGTCTTGTAGCGATAAGAGAGTGCTTGTATTCCGTCACGGCTCGGCCAACTAGGCCATTAACCATAATAAACATTGTTCATTTATTCTTCATCGTAGGTAGGTATTTACTCGCAGCCTTTGAAAAATGACAAAAAATTACTGTTGTTTTGAATATATACTGAAAATAAATGTAAATAATTTACTAATATATTGATTATAGAAGATAGACTACAATAATTATGCAGGAAACTAATTGGGCCTAATTATATAAAAAGTGAGCGAAGCGTAATTAAATTTTACAATATTACTCTGTCATAAGAACACTAATTACAACTAATGTAAATATCAGTTAATCCAACGTCTATTTGTTTTAAGGATTCTGTTTACTTAGCTTTAAAATTAAAAATCTATTTAGCTATATGTATTTTTTTCTTATTATTGTTATTTTTCTTTAAAAATTAACAAAGTATTTAAAAAAAAATCAATTACGGATGTTTCTTGACGATTCCTTCCACTTAGAAACAGCTGCATTTGACGATATATTGACATTTGTAAAAAGTTTATAAAGATAAACAAATAAATAGTGTCAATGTAGGTATTCAGGCAGATCGCAGGCATTTCATCACTCATGTCAAGCAATAGCTCTGTTCTCTGTCATCATAGCTATGAAGATGCTCTTATTATGATGATTATAATAAGTAAGAGCTACCTATCACCTACTCGATAGTACTTCTTACACTTTTATATAATTTTTTCAAGCGTAAATACAAATTTAAGAAAGTAGTAAAACAGAAATGTACAAAAGACAATATCTACGGAAAAAATGTTCTTATAATGATTATTTAAGGTGGGGCTGTACAAGCGTGGGAACTCAGTAATAGGTATTTGGGAGAATTTGTTGTCTCAACTTACTATAATGCGAATAACCGAAGACAGAATGCGACGCAACACATTCGCGCCACTTATTCAACTCGCGAAAATAATTAAACATACGCCAGCAATTCCAGTATTTAAGAAAAACCTTTATAGATGCTAGCTATAGACATCCCAATTTCAAATGTACATTATAGGTAGGTTGTTTCCATCGAAAAACATTTTTAGATTTTAATCAGTAATTACAAGAATTCAACCTGCGAAAATGTCACAAATTCTGCACATTTCAAAAATTAATTATACTAGATATAAAATAAATTTCAGTTTTTTGTTGCAATGCAAACCTTTATACCCTAGAAATGTCATGTTTTTTTATGTATTGCTACGATCTGTAATTAATGAGTAATCATGGAATTACGTAGTATGTAATAAGTAAGCTGTTCGAGTTGGAAAGTGCCCTCTTAACACGTGAAGCTTATGGGGACTGATGGCTAATTATTTTTTTTATTTCATATTTTTATAGCAAAAATATTTTCAAAATAGCAACTATGAAGTTTTTGCCAGTTTTTTATCATAGAATTGCATTCCGAACTGTAAGTAATATAGGTACACTTTAATTTTTTTAGCGCAATATTCAAGAATTTTATTTATAAGAATACAAAAGAATTGACTAAGTAGGTATACAAAATAAAAATAAAAATTCATTTTGTATACTACACGACTGCTTACCATCCTCATCTTGTCGAAATCCCTCTAATTAGGACCAGGCCAAGAGCAAAAACCCATCTTTAATAAAAAAATTATAATAAAATAAAAAAGTTTTATCTAAATTTGTGCCTTGGTTATGTAAACGTGACACAGTAATAATAAATAATCTGTTGACAAACATATTGTCATACTAAATATTTTTAGTATTTTTAAAATGACAGATTTTGAAATTCCTTTCTATAATGTAGATACACGTCTACCATATCCGAAAAAAATAATATTTCAGCAAAAAACTAAATTTCAACACGAATTATTGAATGTTTTTAAATCTGTTTTGAATTACGCGCGAAAACGCTCTTAGGTTTCATGGCGTCGCGTCTGATGAACCGTGACGTCACCAACATCTCATCAGATTTTTCATTCTGTCAAAGCAAAGTCAAGCAACACGATGGCAGTTACCTGGGCGTGACGTCATTCGCTCTGATTGGTGTTTCAGTTAACATGGCCGATTGCAGTTATTTATACTTCTATTTTATTGAAAATCTTATTAATCTCGATTTTAATACAAAAAATTAGTAATTTTTTAGAATCCTTTCAACATATATTTTTCTCCAAAACCATTTATTCTTTGATTATTTAATACCGTCATCATGCCTAGACTGTGTTTCTTTATTCCATAAACTAATAGTTCCACCCGAATTTAAGGATCACGTAGTCGCTTCATGGTCAGAAAGCAACTTTAAGAGCTTCCTCAATTACGTTTTTGCTCTACTAACCTTTAGCTAACAATTTAATCAATAGACAAGTTCGAGCAATAAAACACTTTTGCTTAGTTTGGCGATCTTAATAATAACAATAAAGATGGATTAGAATACATATATTGATATTATTATTACACTAAATATCTTTTTAAATTGGGACTTATGAAAGAGACATTATACCTAGTGACTGGGGCCACTGGGGCCCAAATATATGTCTACATGATCTTAATTCATATACAGCAGTTATATCAGTACCCGATGTAGGCATGCAAATATTTGTATTTAATCGTTTTAATATTTATTATTTTCTTTTCTTATTTTTCTAATATCTAATATTGTTTTAATGTGATAAATAAACGAATTAGTGGGTTTTACATACCATAAAATTTATAATAGCCATAATACCAACATTCTGTCAAAATTCTTTTAAATGTTAGGATCTGGCAATTTCTTTATATTATTGGGTGGTTTATTGAATTCTTTAATTGACCTTAGATAAAAAAAATCTATTATTCACTTCTAGTCTTCATTTTGGGTTTTGCAATAAATTACATTGCTTAGTTATTTTTGACCCTATTTTGATAAAATATTTTGGATATTTTCTAACAAATACACACAATGTCTTTACAAACAAAGCAAGGAAAGGGCGTAACTTTTTAAATAGCATAGTACACACCACACCTCTCCAAGAGGTTTTAGCGATGTCGCGACGTCATCTTGTGAGGGAAGCACACATGCACACACACCATTGTTTGATAATACATGATTCCCTCACAATCGCTAAATCGTAGTAAGGATATGACAGCAGTATATAAAATGGCCAACAATATGACAAAATGGCCAGCCGTCTGGCGGCTGCCCACACGGACATTGTCTTATCTTGTCCATTTAATTACCCTTTTTTTATCCTCCTTACAACCTATACATTTTTTCATACCATTCAATAGGTTATCTGCTTAATTTGTTCTTACAAAAAAATTGCATAGGTACCTACAAAATTAGACGAAAAAATAATTTTTTTCCGAATTAGCATGTTATCTCCAAACATAGAATACTAGCGACACGTTTCCGGCTTCGCACGGATGCAATGTTTTTAGACAAATTATATACACAAACTTACCTCGTTTCCATCGTTCTTTTTATTAGTGAAAACTGTATCAAAAGCCGTTGGGTGGTTTAGAAGAAGTTAGCGGAGAGACAGATAGAAGCGGACGGTGACTTCATTTTATGTGTACCTAGTATATAATAGATATAATATAGATTCGTTTGGCGGTTAAGACAAAAGCGTTTAATCTCATTTCAGAGAAGACAACTAAACATAATAGGTACATGGTTTAATATTATTGATTCAGTATAGCGCGTAACTTTTTTGTTTATAAACCAATTGGAATGAAACAAACACTAATGTACTAATGTTACGCAGAGATTAGCGTGCATAAACGCACAGACAAACAGACAAAAATTCTAAAAACTATTTTATTGACCTCGGTAACATAAGCAGGTATACATAACGTGTAACAATTTTATTTTTATTTGAAATCTTTATGTACAAATAGTACGGCTCGTATAAGATTGATCACTAAAACAAAAATATCAAAGATTCACTTTGCTCATGAACAAGTATAACATACGGCACAACAATACGAATGGCGGACAGTCAAGTTAGTGATATGAAGAATTTATTGCGTCCAATCCCGACCACAATGGCCGCTTTCACAACAAACAAGACGATATTGTAATGGAGCAAGATGATGGATGTATTACTGCATTTACTCGTACTATGCAACGTGACCGCCTCGGCTCCTACGCGAACGCGTTGATTGACAAACAATAAACCATTTTGGAAAAGAATAAACGGGATAATAGTGCTAAGTAACGCATGGACATTATACTAAATGAAGTACCGCATGGTACCGCCTTCATCCGCTGCATACACACAATACATATACCTATTATAAAATAAAGGTGCTGTCCGGTTCTGTCAGTTTCTCCTCTAACTTCTTCCAAACCATGGATTTTTCACTAATGGACTTTTCATGACGTTTTCACTAATGGAAAAAGCGATAAATGAGGAAGGTTTGTATAACATGCATGAAAAAAAATTGCATACGTGCGAAACCGAGGGTGGCTCGTTAGTTTTCTATAAGAAGAATGAGTCAGTGTAGAAACAAAAACCTATTGGTCCCAATGGTCGTACCGACTCGGGGGCTCAGGGTACCGAGTTAGATTCCCAGCTGGACCGACTTTGCAAATGAAATTTTCAAAGTTGACTCTTGTCTGGGTTTCGCCCCCCTGTTCTTTGTGTGGTTATTCCATAACACCAGCATGTATGTGCTTACTTTGGGGGCGATACAATAATAAATTCGAGTGTTTAATCTTGACGATTTAAAAAGAAAATCTGCAATAAAATCACTGAAATCTTTTAAGCAAATGTTCCATGGAGATATTCAGACCCTGAAGCAAATTCTAAAAATCTTTACACCAGTAGATAGGCTGAACTGATGAGTAACGTCGTAGGCTGTGATACTTATAAAGCCATAGAAGTAGGAACAAGACGAAACAGTTTTTAATTCTATGTATAGAGCTATATAGGTGCTCGCGACTTTGTCCGAGTTGAAAAATGAAAAATATAACACATGAGAAAATATCAAGTATGTCCAAAAAGATGTAATGTCACAAAATAAATAATAGTGGTAATGTATAGAATATATAGAGAGGGCATTGGGAAATTTTTCCTACAAAAATATTGATCCTGATCGCCGTAATCAAGATAGCCATTACGTAGCTAATAAATATTCCTGTAAAGTTGACGATTTTGTACCATGTGGTTCTAAATTTCACATTACGGATTGTTTCGCCTTGTCCGATCTATACAGTTGAAAATCTTTGAGTATGTCAAAGTATATACGATACTTAGTTATAACAAAAAAAAAATTTTTTGTCTGTTCGTTCCGACTAATCTTCGAAACGGCTGAATCGATCTGGAAGGGACTTTCACTGGCAGATAGCTTATGTTATAAGGAGTAACTTAGGCTACTTTTATTTAAAGAAAAAAAAATTATACATAAGCACTGCCCACAGTACCGTGGCGGGTTCAGCTAGTTTAATATAAATTCTTAATATCGATTCGTACACATGTTAAAAACATTCGTAACTTCGTAATGTAACAAAACAACCTTGTGAAAGATCAGTGAACTCCCCTTTATTTCACTAAAGTAAAATGATGTATTAAAACATGTGCACATGTCCGTTGTCCGTTCCCAGACGCGAACTTTTTATTGGTGCCTCAACGGAAGTCGTGATGCCGTTACTTAAATGATGGCTATATCGTTTATTGAAACAAATACGTTTGATATTTTTTTTTAATCTTAAGAAATAACAAACTTCATCTTCACTTGCTGGATACGTACCTACTTATCCAAACGTTGTGATATAATATTAACTATACGAGGCTCGTTGACTATAATTAAATTTAAAGCTATAGGTAATAATTAGACATAATTTTTATACTTAGTCTAATAAAATTATAGAGTTTATTTATGTACCTACTACCTACCTACTAAAGTGATTCAAAATATTTACCATACTAACCTACCTCAGGGATTCTGGGTTCGATTCTCGATTCGAAATGAATTTTTCAAAATTGTTTCAAAATTGACTGTTGGTTGGGGGTTTCAGTGCTAGCAGCATACTGCTTTTCGCAAAAATTAATAATAATTGGGCAGCCCGTCTAGCGCCACCTCCTCATGAAATAACAGCATGTGTGTTGTGTTTTCCATTTCCAATACTTGAAGCATCTGAGGCGTTGTTAACTAGTAATAGCTGTCATCGCTTAACTTTACTTAAAAAAATAAGTAGAAAAGCGATAAGTAAACGAGGAAGGTTTGTGTGTAGTAATTCGCTGATAATATTTCTTTTTTTATTACCTATACTAACACATTTTTGTTAATTCAAATAAACCTATGCATGTTGGAAGTGTTCGAATCGAATTACAATTTCTCAATATGCAATTCAGCGAAACAAAACGCGAAAACGTAGCCATGTTTAAGCGATGTGACTTCAGTACATATCTTTTGAGTGGAGCATTCGGTTACGGCGAAGACTTTTTTTACAAACCAGTTATTGTAGCACATATGGCTACGAATTTTATGTGTGAGGACTGGAGTGGAACAGCATTTGCATAATTGGAGGTCGGCAGCGGCGACCGACCGGTTAACCGAGGTAGGTATAAAGAGTGACGTCATCGATGACATCAGACGCGAGAGCTATATTTATACAAAATAAAACTTATTTTATTCTTTTTAATTATATTAATTCTACTTAAGAGATTGACTCATAGTTTTGTAAACCTACGTATAGTTTGAATAATGACTGTTACTGTGTAGGTCGAAACATTAAATTGGTAAATGACATTATATTCAAACTATTATTATTTATAGCATTACTAGCTGGTGCTCGCGACTCCGTCCGAGTTGGTAATGAAAAATATAACAATTATGAGTAATATAACGACTGACATCTTTACCGCTTCGACGACGACAGTGGCGCCGATTGTTTTCTATTTTTAGACGATCCCTCGGGAACCTAACATTTTTCCAGGATAAAAAGTACCCTATGTGTTAATCCTGGTAATAAACTATGTGTGTGCCAAATTTCATCAAAATCCGTTTAGCCGTTTTGGCGTGATTGAGTAACAAACAAACAAACATCCAAAAATACAAACTTTCGCATTTATAATATCACTAGCGACCTGTCCCCGGCTTCGCCTGGGGTGCAATTTTTATTATGAATATTCCGTTTATTCCTCTTTCCATTAGTGAAAATCGAATTAAAATTGGTCTACCCGTTCACGCGTGATGCCGTGACAAAGAAAAATGGGGATTCATTTTTATATACTTATAGAAAGATAGTAGCATTAATATTTCTAACTGACCCGACAGTCGTTTCTCAATCAATTTCATGTAAAAAAAACCATCCAAATTTCAGACTTTTCTTGTGAATTTTCCAACAGTTTTCTTTCATACAAACCTTGTCCCGACAATTACAAACACAACAAGAAAAAATCGGCAAAATCGGTCGTGTCGTCCTCAAGCGACGCTCTGCCATAATGTTTACAATTGATTTTTTATATAGATAAATTTAATAGCATTAAATTAGTAATATTTTAATTAAATATTATTTTCAAATTAAAAATCCATTTGGAGTACTTATTTCATAATCATATTTTTTTAAGTTATGTTTTCTTAGTTTTTTTTAGACACCAATTTAAATAATTTCAAATGCTTTCAAATTCAAATAAGGGTTACATTTTAAAGGTCTGCTCCAACTATGTAACCATTTCGATACTTAATTCAACAATTTCTTTACATAGGTAGTTAGGACCTTTTTATTTTGGTACTTAATATAAGTTGATTAGTTCTGTGTTTTTTTGTCCTAAATGAGATATTAGTTTGGCAAGACATTAATTAAATAAAAACGTTTTATTTGTACACTAGCTTTTGCCCGTCGTATGCGCCCCTATTTCTTAAACATTTATTTTATTCAAAACTCTCAAAATCTATGCTGTTATTTAAATGCTTATTATTAAAATAAATTTATGATTATAGGTATAGCTATACCTAGGGAGGTATGAAACTTATCGTTTTTATCTCTACCGTTGTAAAGTATCTACCTATAATATAGGTTTTACCCCTGTATGCAGTATAACTTAAATTAATTAAGGTTAGTTAAAAAAAAGCCATATGCAATTCAGAATTGAAGGGGTTGCACGTATAATTAGTGGGATGAAAACAATGGGTTGGGTGCGACCACTAAAAACGAACGGTTTTATTTAATAACTGAACTGTCAAGCCGTCCAAGTGCGGTGTAAATCCAGGAATTAGGTCGGCGCACCCAGATTTTTAGTCGCTACGGCGGTCACCCGTCCAGCCCATCCCTCCCCTAATTTACTGTGAGTACATTTGGAATATTTCGTAAGCATAGTCATAAAACAACCAGTTCGCCGAAAATACGGCCTCAGAATACAGAAGAGACCAGAATGCACAGTTAATGGTAATTACATGTTGCAAACTCTGTCTAAAAACAAGATGGATGGGTTTTAAACACATCCATCTTTGCAAATAAAAAAATACAAATAAATAGACTTGTAAATTGACTAGGATATGTAATTAGACACAAATGTAACGTAATTTCGTCCTTACAAATACAAGGATTTTTTGTACGATATTAGCGACCCGCTTTCGGCTTCGCATGGATGCAATTTTTTTCTGCAAATTATATAGATAACCTTCCTTGTTTACCGCTATTTCCATTAGTAAGAACCACATTAAAATCAGTTAGGTAGTTTAGAAAAGTTAGCGGAGAAATAAACAGAGGCGAGCAGCGACTTTATTTTTTATAATATCGCCGTTGTCAAACCAAAATTTTTTTTGAGATTCCAACATTTTGGCCTTAGTGAATTAGTTTACTGCTTATCTATCTTATGAAAAAACTACTGATGGACACTATTTTTCGAACTACGACCTCATGCTATGTGCAGCAGCAGTATATGCAAAATTTACTCTACTATCAATATAGGTAATAAGTAAATTATTAAATTTTCATATTAAAACAGAAAATTAGTATGTATATAAAATACCTACACTACATCAGAAATAAAATAACCCTTCGAGGGTTTATAATTAGTTTTATTAAAAAGATCTTGTAGCGACAACATAATCTTACAATCTTAATTTCTTTTCCTTTCTATCAATTTATTTTGAAATTTCAATGTTGATTTGTCAGCTTAAAATATACCTAGGTACTGATTTTTTTCTGTGTTCTGTCTGTATTGTATTGTAGAACTCAATTGTTTTGCTTTTCAATATTAAATTTATACAGTGGTCACGCATAAGGAAACTAAAATAGAGCTTATGTATTCTTGGATAGACCCCGAAATACATAATAATACGTAAGATCTTCCAATTTGCACAGTGTGTCAAAGGGACATTTATTGCATGTGCCTTAGTAAATCCATACTTTTAATATGATATTATAAATGCGAAAGTAACTATGTCTGTGTGTCTGTTACATTTGAACGCCTAAACCGCTGAACCGATTATCAGATTAGGGATGCAAGAAAGGACATAGGGTAGGTACCTTTCATCCATAAAAAAGTAGTGTTCCCGAGAGATCATCTAACGCCTGGAAAAGCTATAACTGCAATAACATCTTTAGGCGTTACATAGCTCATATATTTAGTCAGGCGTTATTTTTTTTTTTTTTTTCAACTCAGGCGAAGCCGCGGTCACCAGCTATTTGACTATAAATATATAATTGTCTATTCCATTTTATTAATCTACGAATGTTATGTTAGTATCTGCTGATAACCATTATGCGCTTTGGCGCTTTCTGTTTTGTTGTGTATTCCGTGAAACCCAGAAAATTCAGTCGACCGCTAAAATCCATAAAGCTTTTGCTGATGCTATTCTCATATCACGAATTGATAACTACAGTTTTTATATAATTTTTTTATTAGTATAATTTCTGTAAATATTGGCTCCGACAATAAAGTGTTTGTATAATTATTTTTTTTAAATAATCCTTCGCCGTATAAAGGGTTTTTGAATATTTGCAAATCATACACATATCATGGCTTGTAGATGGTTTTATATTCCTGAGAAGTTTTGTTTAAATATTAACGTTTTTACGTAATAATGAATAATTCAACCCCTGTAATGAAGCTTTGTTTGATTGCTTTGTTAAATAAATAAAGTAATATTTCCAAATATTGATATTTTAACGGTAAGCCCTGGATGGAATACACGAAGCACTAAATAGGTATACTTAGATGTGAATATCAAAAGCAGTATAAGAGTTGTTTGAAATATAAGTTGGTTTAAGTTTAAACTATATATTCTATTTTTAAAATATAACTTTGTTATATGTAGATACGCACACAATCGCAAAATAATTATTAATGTAAATCAAAACAACACAAATAAGCGGTGGCATATAATTAATTTAATTGTTTATTACTTACCATCGAAAGATCAACTTTATATTTTTGGAAATTATATTTTCATTCACTTTTTCACACAAACATTAATTAATAACACAGCACACAATCACGAAATATAAATTCCCTTTCACAAAAACTACGTCTACTACACGAAGTTTGCCGGTAAAACTAAAGTTCGCGCCTCTCGCTCGCTCGGACGCTCGCAGAGTCGCAGTCGAACGAAACGAATCAACGAACGAATCCGTCCGATTTCCGATGACTTCTTCCTCCTATATAAAAAGATACTCTGTGGGCTTCTTACCACCTTCTTACCAACCGCCAATATGACGTCATACTATACCCGTTTTATTTGTATAATGTTAAAATAAGCTTAAATTAAAATTTAGGAACATAGTGACATCGGTTTATAATGTGGATTATATTAATATTTACATTAAATAAATAAACAAATGCATTCAAAAACACTATTAAAAGAGTTTTTGGTTATACGATTTGTGTGAATATTTGAATAATGAATCGGCAGACTTTCAATTTTTGATAGATTTATTTTGTCTCTGGCTTGGTTCTATCAGTATATATAGTTTTCTGTGGTCTTGACTGACATGTTATCATGGAAGTATTATATAAGGAATAAGCTCTATCTGTGCATCTTGCAGCTAAAATAAAGAAAATAAAACCTTATGCTAAGGTCGTAAGAGTCTTGTTGCGCGCAAAATAAAAATGAAGCCGAGTGAGAGGGCCACCACTGAACGCTGTGTCCCGTTCTATAGAGTTGCCAGAGTTAAGTTGGTAGAAATGGTAGAAAAATATGCGATTGATGTAATGTAATGAAGTAAAAACATTTACTTCTAAAATGTTTCTAAATATAAATAATAATTTATTACCGACATGTTAAAGCAATATTATTTGTTGCTACGTGTAAAGCCTTATTAACGCAAAAATTTTGCGATTGGCGTATAGGTTTTCTTTTATTTGTATGAAATACGGACACCTGACCTGACAACCCCACATGAAATCGCCGACTCTGACGTCAATGGCGGAAATTTTTGATTTCGTGATATTTTTGAAGAATTTTAATTAAAATGGGGAGAATTTGTGTCGTGGAGGCTTGCGGAAGCGAGTATTATCCTGATTGTGGTTTATCTTTTCACAGGTAATAGTTTTAAACATAATTTGTTAGTGAACAATTAGGGTGACCATGCATTACTATCCAATCCTAGTTCAAGAACAAATAACTATATGACGCGAGTGTGAAAAGCAAGCAAAAACAGGAAATGTATAGTACCGCAAAGGGCAAGTTTATCATTAGCATCTTCGATTAAAATCCATCTGAAGCAATGATCTGCTGACGTCAAATCACAAATCATTTTTTATAATTATTGTCCTTAAATCATATTTCAATATATTCACCATCGCCAGAGAGGGATAAGAGGTACAGTTACTGATCTCTCTTTCGGCTTCAATTTTGCGACAACAGGTCATTCCTGTTGTATATAGTACTTATTACTTCCATGCATGTTATATATATATGGATTAACCCAAAGATGTTGTATTAGTCTGTACCTATAGATGGATCACAAAATGCAGCAATATTTTATTCTTTCTAACACCTTCAAATTGCCATAAGATTGAAAGAGACATACATATATAATCTGTCGGGTCGAAGTTGAGTGAATGTCTCCATTTTGACTATACAATGCAAGCTAAAGTTATAGCGTATAATAGTGCTGTGCATTTTTATTGATAACTAGATATCGTTGATATAGATTTTAAATATATGACGGATAAAAAGTATGGCTAAATGCGTTTCGGTGTACTGTTTGGTTATTCAATATAAATAAAATGTGGGTGCGTACTGGTACTCGCCGCATTGCTAATCGGTTGTATGAGATTGTATGCAACCTCTCGCATTTATTTCACCAAAATATTTCAAAAGAATAGTTATTTTTTGAGTAGAAATATTTAGAATCCATGCTTAAGGGGTAGAACGGGAGTAGGATTTTATTACGAGAGAAAAAAAACTCGATAATCTTAAAGTTTTATTTTTAGAAACGATATCACAGATTGGATAATCTGTGATATCGTTTCATTTTAATGTGTGATATCGTTCATCTGTGATTCGTCAACATTTTAATTTAAAGACTTGCAGTTAATGTTGACGCTTGGGTATCCACGTATTTATTAGTAAGTTTTCTTTTTCTGGGTAATTTCTGAAAAGAAATAGTTTTTGGTTATTAATGATTCAAAAGATTTTCATAATTTTCATAGATTGAAGTATAACTTCTTTATAACTTATAGATATTACTTACTGGTTTACACGATGGTGGTAATTTTGGGAATATTGTCGGCACTGCATACGAGTGTAGAATTTTACGCTGATATCCTTGGCGAAAGCAAGAATCTTCAAAGTTCATCGAGCATATTCTTGTATATTGCGAAGCTCTCCAATCGTCGGCTTTTCTTACATTTTTTGTCCACGTTTTTTTTTTAAATCGATGTCGGTGGGAAATCTGTTATAAATTGATAAAAATTACTTTCAACCTGCAGTGAATGCTAGAAATTGTCAACACTCTACTAAAAATAAATTAGTTATCGATATCGATAAACTTATCAAGATCAGACTACAGCACTATAAAGCAAGACAAATGTCAAAAATTCCGATTAACTTTGGTTTTTGTAAATTTTAGTTATAAACACCAGCTTTTCTTTAAATAAATCAACCTTAGAGCTGTGTATGCATGTACAATGATTCATTTTTAGTAAATAATTATAAAAATTTGTTTACAAAACACCAAAATTAATGAGTGCGAGCTGTGCGACTTACCGGTGAAATGATATGTTTCCATTATTCTCCTTCAAAACACCCACTCTACTTGGACAAACGGGAACAGTAAAAGCCATTCTTGGCAAGCAACAGATTTATGAAATCACACTTTCAGATTTTTAAGTATTTTAAATCACATAAAGCTAAACGCGCTTGTTAACCAGCATGATATAAACAAATATAACGTTGCCTCTTTTATGGCGCGCAGCGTTTTAAGACGTTATATTCTGCTATTGTTATCTCTTTTTAACATACGACATGCAGCCATTAGAAAGACGGGTATCGAGTATCGAAGGAATCTTCAATTTTTATTGTTCCATCTATACCACGGAGCATATACAAAGAGGAGATGTTGTTATTGAATTTTTCTTTAGAGCGGCGCGTGACTACTGCGCGGGGCAAGGAGGAAGTTAGACCCCGCCCAATTATCTTAAATTGCCAATTAAAATTGACTGTGGTCTACAACAAACAAGCGCCGCCACACCGTGACCAGTGCCGACAGCAGACTGACCAAGACCACGCCCACAAAAAATGACGTCAGGACCTAGTTTGAAATCAGTGCACAGTTGTTTAAGCCATCTCCTCTTTGTATAAATGCTCCGTGATCTATACACTAATACAATTATCTTTGGATTAACCTACCTATTCTGTGTGTTTCTTAACCTATTTTTTCCATACGTCCATGGCGTATGTCATTGTCAACCACAGAAAATATATACTTTCTAGATGTCAATTGTCAACTCTGTGAAATAAATTTTAATTATTCTACGCCAACTCCACTCCAAATGTCAACGAAATCGTCCGCAGTGATTGAAATTGAAAATAAAAAATATATTGTTAGCTCCCCAAGTTTACATTTTTTTTTTAAATATAATTCATAATCTCGTTAGTTGCAAGAATATTTTAAAAATCTGATAAAACTTTAACATATATATTATTTTGAAAGCTACATTTAATTCTAAAAATTTAATCTCGCGAAGTGAAATATATTGGTGAAATTTTGAAAATAGTGTGAATAAATCGCGGAATTAATGTATTATGGCCCCGGCTAACAACGATCGGCATTCCGCTGGTGCTTCAGGACATACGGGTACTATACCGAAATCTAAAGTGAGAAACAACTGCAATGTACCGAAAGAAGTAGTCACCCCAACAAGAAGGGATATGGCATCGAATTTAGTCACAGTAAGACATTTTGATTTCTGCACTTAATAAACTTGAGCATTCGTTTGTGTAAATTACTGTCAGGAATGTTTCAAGAAAAAGTAGAAATATAGGGTGACAGTATAATTAATTACATTTTGTAATCTGACATAATTTTTTTTTTTCATTATGAATACTTAAATGGGGGTAAGAAAATTATAAGTATGTAATACGATTTTATAAAAACAATGATCCCTTATAGCACGATTTAAGTTCACTAATTAAAACATAAAATAACTTCTTATTAGTTCCCAATTAGTGTCTTCTGCAATAATTAGCATGAGTATTAATGCGATAATAATGCAATAATTGAGTAGTACATACATTATTATAATGATCACAATTTGACAATCAAAGCAAACTGCAGGACATAAGTGTGAACCTCCAAAAACCCTTCTGTTTTTTATAAGCACAAAGTAAAACCTGATGTATATTATTTTTTATTTGTATAACATACAAGAGTGATTATGTCTACTCTATGTCCATCTGGAATAATGTACATTTCAAATGGTGAAATAATTTTTGAAATAGGTGCACTGGTTTTAAGTTTTACCCTCGACATATAAACAAACATACAAAATTCATCTCCTCTGTGTATTATATTAGTATAGGTAGGTGTGTAAGTAGTGTACAATAAACACTAAACCTAATAATTGCATGGTTGTTTAAATAGCATTTAGCCCATCCTCAACCCAACACAAAAACTTTCCTTAGCAACCATAGAGAAATTGTGCAAATTATCACCTCTTTTTCTCCTTGAAGTTGAATTTTGAAAGGAGATCAATCAGTTTTGTATGGAGATCGGGTCATCAGTGTATGGTATTTTCTTTTTAATGTTTGAAACTTGTACCATTAGGCAAGAAGAAATTATAGATTTCACCGAGAAAATATCTTTTAATTTGGTAAGGGGGTTTCATAGATGTTTAACTTTGAAAGTATTAAACAATCCAATTGTTCGAATTAAGTACTTAATAAGTTTTTAATTTTCGAATGCTATCCCCATTTACAAATTCTTAAATATTCACAGGAAATTACTGAAATTAAGACAGACTTTTATTACCAAAATCTCCAAGTGTAAGTTAAAAAAAAGGCCTGGTTTTGAACGGTGTCCTTTCATTGTGCATTTCAGTACATGTATTTTTTTCCCAGTTTCCTCAGGCAATAGGCCTCAGGCCTGAGTCTGCGTTATACGATGATTCCAGTTCATGCTAATTTGCTTTGCTCTTTCTTCATGCCTTTTCTTGCATTTGTCATCTTTTGTACTCTGCGGGTGGGATGCCTCCCTAATTCTACTTTGGTTCTTGTCTATGCTTTTGATTACAATATTTCTTAAATATGATTTTATTTTACATGCTTTTACGTTCTTTTTTTTGCTTTTTCGTTTATTTATACATAACTACTTGTTCTTTCTATTCTATAAATTTTTCTCTTATTTCAATGTACAATAGTACTTCATTTATTTATTTACTACATTACATTAATACTTAACATTACTTAATTCAGTACATGTATTGATGAATATTAATTCTAAATTTAGAATTATAAAAATAGTATATTTCATTACAAGTGCGGAAAGGCTGTCATTGCAAAGAGTTCCGACAAATGTCTACCCGAGCCGAAGGCGAGGGTTGACAGTCGAAACAAGTTGCAATGACGGTTCCGCACGTGTACTGAACGACTATTTTTAATACAGTTGCGAAAAAATGAAGCGATTTAATAAAACAAACAACTAAACTCGCAAAGAGAATTTCTGGAAAATGGCGCCAACCGTACAATATAAGCAGAGAAATTTTTTTTCTTCACGCATTCCGGTAGGCAAAGGAAACTATGTGCCCATACAGCCAAGTCTTCAGTAGAATTTTTTTATTGATATGAAATGAAATGAAACCTAACCTAACTCGTTCAATCAAATCATTAAATCTGATATTGAAACAAATCAGTAGCTTCTTTTTAGAAATATACGTATTTGCATGAATCATAAAAACTTCTATGATTTTTTTTTTAGTAAAAACTTCATGGTTGGTTTTTCTTTTTAATAGACATTATTTTGACAGTTGGGAAAGAGAACGCACGAGTTCGGGAAAGGTAAAAAAAAAGCACGAGTGTGTAATAGCCCACTTCCCGAACGCTATACGTCCCTGCAATACGCCACTTTTTGAGCAACTGTATTAAAAAAATATATTCAATACAAACTTTACCAGCCCCTATCTGCAGTTAGGGGTTGAATTTAGAGAAGTTTCCTTTATAAGTGATAGCTACAAAGAATTTTTTATTCTTTGTTTCACTACAAAATATATTTTATGGTTAATTATAATACCATGTGTTAATTATAATATGCGCCATTTTTATAGCGTTTTTGATCTTTTTTTAGATCTACTTACGCTATTGTCATAATAGTGCCAGTGTATCTAAAAAAATCATACAGTAGAATCTAGAACCCTCAAGGGACCAGTGAAACTTAGTAATACTAACCGGACGATGCACAAAATGATTGGACAATTTGAGTTTGTTTGTTATTATGTATTATAATAAAATATGTACAGTACATAGCTAGATTATTTTCTACTTAAATGAAAAATAATATTAATAATAATGCTACTTAAATATTAAGTACTTAATTAATGTATGAATACTACAATTTGATCAGAAATACAAATTTGTACCTACATTATATGCATTGTATAATATTTATTTATGTAGAAACTCTGTAATTTTAGTTTGTTTGTGACCAATTTTTGTTCAATAGTAAGAATTTCGTACAGAATTGTGAATACGAGACATGAATATGTTGCATCTCTTACTCACTCACTGAAACACAACAGCACACATGCTGTTATTGCACAGTAGTCTGTAAGGTTCAGATTATGTGTTTTATAGTTCCAGAAATTATCTCCCTTGATATAAACCATAAATACCAAATTAATGTATGTTTGTGTAATATTATTACTATAGATTATACAAAACTTCTAAAAATTAATTGAGGGTTCAAAAAAAAAATTTAATTGAACAGGTGTATGTTATGGGAAAACAATACTTAAGTATATATATTTGTATTTTTAAAAAATCATTACTGTAAACTGATTGCAAATTTTATTCACAATAAAGTTGATTCAAACGACAATGTAACACATTTATTTTTAGATGTTTAGGAGAGCATTGGATCACAGCCAAGATGTTGTAGTCTGCATGGATATTTCTCATTAAGCACACATTTCTTATAATTAAAATTAGATATTCAATTGGTGTCAGAAGTAAATAATCTCAGCCCATATGGGTGGTTGCTTTTCCAAATTGTATCACAAGAAGGTGTGTGACAGTGTACACAGGAAGCTAGGAGAATTGCTGTGATTGATTTTCAATTTAATGCGATTGGCTTTAAGTATAAATTTGACTATCAAAAGTGGTAATAAATGAGTGTGCAATTTTTTAGACCTCTTTAGATTGGGTGCCTGTATCGGAATATAACACCAGGACAAGTTACAATCAATCAAGGAAACCAACTAACACCTCAGACCATGAATTGGCCGATTTGGGTATGTTTCATTTTTTGCTTACACTTCTATAAATTGGGTCTTAAACCATATTTCAAGCTTTACCTTACTAGAAATTACCATTAGTAAATTAGATGAGTAATTTCTATAATGGATTAAAAACACGAGGCAGGCTGACGGTCCACTTAGTAGTAGGTGGCTATGGCTACCATCGCCCATTAGCGCAACCATAAGTGCTGCTAGTGCACTACCGACCTAATAAGGATAAGGGATTTTGAGGGGATATTTGAAATAGGTTCAACACACACACACACACACACAAGCTGTAACTTTGACAACGCACATGATGTAACTTCATAGTGGTCATTTTTAAGGGGGCGGTTACTGCAGCCAGACGGGCCTTTGTTATGACTCACGCTGTTATTGAAACTGTTGCAAACATATTACATGAATACATGTAATATAATTATATGAACAATCATGTAATGAATATGTTGAGGACAGCCACTATAACAATGTTATAACTAACATAAAAACTTGTTTAAGTAAAATATTATAAGTGTAAAAGCGGCCAGGGTTGGGGTATAGCAAAGGGTGGGCACTTTTTGGGACTTTTTGTGAAGAATTTTTTTTTACAATTATTTTTTTTAGCCATGGAATCTTCTAAAACGCATCAAAATAAGCAAAAGAACGTCAAATAAACTTTTGTCAAATACTTCAAATATCGTCAAAGTTGAAGTTTGGACCACAATATCTCTCCAATTATTGGTTTTAGAGAAAAGATTATTTGACGTTTTATGCTTATTTCGATGCGTTCTACAAGATTCCATTGCTAAATAGAAATAATTGTACAAAAAAAAAGTCCCAAAAAGTGCCCCCCCTTTGCTATACTCTGACCGCGGCCAGTCTAAAGCAAGACCTCGCTCAGTGTACATTGATCAAAACCATTTTCTGCTTGGATCTACCGCCACTAAAAACACACACTTTTCCTCCAGTCATAAAAAAAATAGTGTACACCTGGTACAAATCCTTACAGATTATTTCACCGATGCAGCTGCTGGAATTGATAAATGAACAAATGGTTAATTATTATATTTGACTTCACACAGATGCAATTTTTTCTGCAAATTGTATACACAAATCTTCCTCATTTATCGCTTTCTCCATTAATGAAAACCATATGAAAAACCGTTCGGTGGTTTAGGAGAAGTTATTGAAGAAACACACCTAGACTGCGACTTGTTTTTGTAATATGTATAGATTTGTAATATTTTTATAATATGTAATTTGGGTAGCCCCCTTACAGAGAACCACAGTGAAATATACTCACTCATATTTTTTTTTAAGAGGGGAAATGACGTTTACGCACTATCCCTCGCCGACGGGGACAGTCGACGAGGGGGAGTGTGGGACTCGCCCGGTGAAGTGACTTATCACCGGGAATACCCACTAAATGCCCCCCCCCCCGCCGGATTCCACCATCAGCGGTGATGTGCGGGCCCCAGTTCACAGCGAGGCCTTATCCTCGGATCCCCACGCACCGCTATGTTAGGCTAACCTAACCTAACCCAGCTTAGGGCAATGGCTTCGCCTCACTTCAAATGTGGTGGCCCACTGGAATGCCGTGAGCCGCCGCTCGGGTGTTTCAGGGCGTCAGACACGTCCCCTTCTGACGCCCTGAGGTTGTCACGTGACGTGCGCCGCGGCATACGCCCGGGCACGTTGGCCGGCCCTTCGAAGCCTGAGTGGATCAGCCTGGGAGTCTGCCTCGCGGGCCCGCTCATTGGCCTCTTTTCCACTCAGGGCCGCTTCACAAACGTCTTGACGGCATTCCAGCCGTCGAGACTTTCAATCATCGCCCTGAAGTCCTGTCCCACGACTGCCATCAGAGCCGCCCTCTCATTGACCCAACCTGGGCACTCCGCCAGCGTGTGGTCGGCCGTATCAATTGGCGCTCCATATTCGTGGCAGGCGGTGGTTCGCTCTCTTCTAGCGATGTCGCACAGATACTTTCCGAAGCATCCATGCCCCGTAAGCGCCTGTACAAGCCGGAAGGAGAGCGAGCCGGCCCGCCTGCTTACCCACTCCTTCAGCAGCGGTGCGATCGCAGACGTGGTGCGGTAACCCCACCTCGGCTGCATTGCCTCGTCGCGCCATCTCTCGAGTGCCTCCTCTTGAGCCTCCCTTCTCCATCGTGCTACCTCTTCTGGGGGTGGATTCGCGCCGCCGGGCCTTGCATTTGCTGTCTGATGGTATACCGCCGCAAGGACCTGGGCATCCAGCTCCCAGGGAAGTGTCCCTGCGACCACGCATGAGAGCCCATTTCCCTAACCCTCCGCAATCCCTATTCCTTAATCCTACAATGGTCTGCAGTGCACTCGCAGCATCTGTGGCCTTGCTTGTGTTATAGGCGACGATAGCCACCTACCATCAAGTGGACCGTCAGCCTGTCTGTGAACTTTAACATGAAAATAAAAATAAAAATATAGATTTAGTCCTTGTATGATAAATATCTAGTCGAAAATTTGGTTCTGGTCTGGATTTGGAAAGTAGTGGCAGAGCACACCAAGTTTCGCAGTCATTTGCGCAGTCCGTCTGGCGGCAGTAACCACCTCCTTTCAGAAGACCACCGTGAAATAATGGCACGTGTGCTGTTGTGTTTCGGTGAGTGAGTAAGGGATGCCAGAGCCCATGTCCCTATCCCCTCCTAATACCTTATCCTTAATCCTACTGTAGTCGGCAGCGCACTTGCAGCAACTTTGGCGTTCCTTGTGTTATAGGCGACGGTAACCACCTACCATCAAATGGACAATCAGCCTGTCTGCCGATCTTAACATAAAAAAAAGTAGCGCAATCATATTTTAAACTACAATGAATGTTTCTCTTTTAAACTCATATCATTATCAGCCCAGCACGTCTTCATTGGCGGATAGGCCTCTCCCAAGGCTCGCCACCAAGCATGGTCCTCTGCCCTTCCCATACAGCCGCTTCCCGCGATGTCTTTCTGGTCTTCTGTTCACCTGGTCGCAGGGCATCCCACGCTACATTTTCAAATTCGTAATTTGTTAGAGAACTCTTCTACTCCATTGGTTGCTCTGACATACTCACATGGTTTTATATATATTGCAGATAACTCAGGATCCTTTGAAAGTGGATTCGGAAGGTTTGTACCAGTGAGACCGCAGCCCCGAGCATTGCCCCTTAACGTGCAGAACCGCGACATCACCGATCACGCTGACGACGGAAACACCACTTCTAATTCCTCAGCAACACTGCATCCCTATGGGCATCAGATGCAAAATGGTAACAATATTTCTAGTGTGTACATAATGCACAATCAGGGTGAAACATAATGCTCCTGTAAGGGAGTGGTTACCGACTCATTTATTTTTCGGTACCATATTTTTTATACTTCATTTTATTGATGACTAGCGTTCCGCCCCCGGCTTCGCCCGGCGTGCAATTTTTATATACCCTAAAACATTCCCCGTTTATCCCTCTTTCCATTAGCGAAAACCGAATTAAAATCGGTCTACCCGTTCGCGCGTGATGCCGTGACCAGGAGAAATGGGGATTCATTTTTATATATAAAGATTAACATTGAACTTAGGAATTCTAACTAATATTATAAATGCAAAGGTGAGTTTTTTTTGTTTGATACGTCATCATGAAATTTTTCATACATATTTTCCATACAGAAAAAGTACTGTTCCTGAGAAAATAAAAAATAAAAATAAAAAATTCAATGTTTGACAAAAATATATTATAGAGATTGAATAAATGTTTTAAGACCCAAGAAAAAGGGGCGCGGACGAAGACGCGGGCAAATGCTATTCTATTAATAAATAAATTGTTAATAAAAGTTTAATATTTGTACAGGATTAATACCCCATTCCAACCATGCAGCAGCGGCTGTGATGATTGTGAATCCAACAACCCCAAACGCTATAGGTGGAACTATTTCGCAACCTTTTAATGTGAGTCCTTTTCTTGTTATTAAATGTTTATAAACGTCATAAACACTTGGTATTAAAACAAGTTTTGGCTGTTTTTTGAAATATTTTTTTATAATAAAAAATGTGATTGGGCAAAAATTTGTCTCAACGCGAAGCGGAGAGCGAGCATTAGTAAATTGTAAAAAACCATAAAATTATTTTTAATAAAAAAATTTTTATGTTAAGGTCGGCAGGGAAATGGGCTCTGGCATCCCTTTCTCACTCACCGAAACACAACAGCACACGTGCTGTTATTTCACGGTGGTCTTCTGTAAGGGGGTGGTTACTGCAGCCAGAAGGGCTGCCCAAATGACTGCGAAACGCTGTGTGCCCTGCCACTACTTTCCAAATCCAGACCAGAGCCAAATTTGAAAAGTTGATTTTTCAAAGTTGACCCTGCCGGGAATCGAACCCGGGAACCCTAGAACAAAGCGTTAAGGCAAGCACCCTAACCACTCATCCAACGAGCTCCTTTTTAGGGTTCCATACGTCCAAATAAAAAACGGAACCCTTATAGGATCACTCGTGTTTTCATCTGTCCGACCATTCCCTCCCCCCTCCCCCTTATCTCCGAAACTACTGAACCTAAAATTTTGAAAAAAAATACAGAAATTAGTTGTCTACTTATAGATTATAGGAAAACCTATAAAAAGTCCATGATATTAAAATAACATAGTAAATCACTCGATATTGTGCGGATAGGTAACATCGTACGAAACCCTCTTCACGCGAGTTCAACTCGCACTTGTCCCGTTTTTTTGTCAAGCTGTGACTATAATGTCAGTTTGTAACAGCCGTTGATGACAAACGCGAGGACATGCTCTAAGCTGCCACTACTAAAATTTTTGTTAATATCGCTAAGTCCTATATTAGTTGTGAATTTACTTAAAAGATAAAAATCAAATTTCAGACACCGAATCAGAACAGGAACAATCTGACAAGGAACCTGAATCCAGCTCGGAACAATTTGGACGGAGCCAGTGCCAGTAATAATAATTCGAGTCAGAGTTTGAGCGGCAGGACGGCCACAAAAACTGTCAACTTAATGAACAACATGTTTGATCCTGGCCAAGGGAGTTTAAACAATATTAACGATAACAGTCATGTGAGTTTTATTTAAAATTTTTACTTGTACTTTTTAAGGAGAAATATATATGGGCATTTCCACTGGTTGACTGATTATATACAATTTACATAAACGTTCAATAGACATCACGAAACAATAGCGCCATCTTGTTCACAAATTTATGATGGCTATACCGTTCAACACCTGCATAGTTGAATGAAAAACCTTGCAATTTTCAGGTTCAAAGGGAATCGGCTCGAGCTCTTGGCGAAGCAATTGTAGCTTCTTGTCCTGACGCAGCAGCCGTAGAAAGGAGACTTGGACAAATCAGAGAGTACATAAGGGTCACATCCTCCCTTGTTGACACTATGCGTAATTCTGAAGACGAGGTTTGTACTTATTACTCTGATTCTATTAAAATTTACATCCATGTACCCCGTTGTTCGGGTTGGGACGATTCATCGCCAAGCCATTTCAACGTCGGCCGTTTCATCGCCATTCGTTGTGATCTTTTGTTTATCATTCGCCATATTTTAGAACGCAAAAGAATTACTACCAGATGTTTATAGTCAGAAAAGGTCGACATTTATGGTTTATTGTTTTTTTTTTAATCTATCAAAACATTTATGGAACATTCAGCAAAATATTGTTTGTTCTCTTTCACGTGAAAACTGTTAAACCGAGTTGGATAAAATTTGGCACACAGATAGTTTATTATCTGGATTAACATATAGGATACTTTTTATCCTGGAAAAATGTTGGTTTCCCGAGGTATCGTCTAAAAATATAACAAATTGAACGCTACCGTTGTCACAGCGATAAAAATGTTAGATATTTTAAAACGGCGTTGAAATGACCGGCAATAAAACGGCCGGCGATGAATCGGCGGCGCTGAATTGTCCTAGATCGCCTTTTGTTGATTGGTCATATTTTAAACCCATGTAAAAGTATTTAACATAATTTATGTGTGTGATAAGGTATATTGTCAAGTAACCCAATCCTATATTTAGGCTTATATAGAGCACACTAAAGAAGAATATGATGAATTGGTGGAAATGGTTATGAAATTGAAAGAGAGTGAAAGTAAATTGAAAACTATTTTGGAGGATAAGGGACCTGACAATGAAGAAGTGCCTGCAGAAGAGACCACAATTACTGTCACACCTCAATCCGAAGTTCTTGAACTAGTTAAAGACGCTTATGAAAATACGAATAAAATGAATGAAGATAATGTAAATGAAGATAAAGCCTGCAATGTTAAAATTAACGATAATGGTAACAATTTAAAGAAGGTTACCAACATAGAAAATGAACAAATAAATAAAGGCTTAAATAATATGAAGCAAATCAGGGATGAACAAGTGAAAACAATCAGTGAGACCCAAGAAAATCAACATGCTTCAACAGATCATTTAGACAAAATTGACGAAGTCAACGATGAATCTGAGTCTACAAAAGAGGTAAAAGAATGTGACGCTGACCCGGTGACCGTTAATAAAGAAGAAAAGGACGATAAAGAACTGAACGAAAAGCTACGCAAAAATATACTCTCCTGCGTTGAAAAAGTTGCGAAAATCGAGGAGATGAAAACTAAGGAAGATAACAAACTTGGCCCCCAGGTTTCTATAGATGTGTGCTGTGAAGTGTGTCTAGTCTGTCGTGAAGCATGTTGTACATACAGACAATTTAACACATATCTAATATAGATATCAACAATTCATCGTTCATTTGAAGATGTGTCGACTGTGTGTGAAGAATTCTGCTTTTCCTCAAGTCTTTAACAAATTCTTAACTGTTATCCTAACAATATTTTGCTCGTGTTTCGTGTTTTCTAAGGTAGTTTTACATTCTTGTAGCTCTAATTTTTTAATAAGTCTTAGCTTTAATAGATACATATTCGATTAAAGAAAATTTAAATGTCGCCGTACAAGTAAAGTGTCAAAAAATTTAGGAAAACAGCAGAATAGCTCAAACTGTACTTTTGAAAATTGGTTAAAATATCTAATAATCCTTTAATAGAATGGCATGATGTTAGATATTTGGGAGGCGATGTTATAGGATTCAAAAAATAGAATGATCCTACTTGTTTAATAAATAGAATGAATGAATGAATTGATTGAATGACGTAACTCAGGTTAAGGTCACGCCCACCGCAATGTTTCGCTTGATCCTAGGCTACGCTAGGCGCTGTACTATATGACTAGCTAGGTACAACACTGGTCATACAAGTCACAAACATTACATGCTTTGATATAAGAAGTCATTTGTGTTTGAGTGTGTTTAGGAATTCATGCACTATGTCAGCATCTAAGTTAACTAGAATTGATTCCTTCGGAGAATTTAAGTTTACACAGTGCACTTAATTTTCTCGGACTTGTTGGGTGCATCGACAAGGAATTGCGTAAAATTGATGAAAAGTTTTATAGTTATTTATTTAAAACTGAAACTATAATTTTATAGCAGAATGAAGAGACGAGCTTTAAAAACTTCGGTTATCAAAATTAGATCGCATGGCATGCGGCAAAGAACAAAGCAATTGGCTTATCGCGTTCCTGTGTGGCCTGAGCGTTGATCTTCTTCTTGATCTTGATCTTCCAAGGTTACATAAACCTTTTTTGTTTTTGGAATTATAACTTCAAAAATCGTCTTTTTATACCTACTTTTTTTGTGAGTTGTAGGAGAGTAAAGCATCTTATAAGTGTAACAACAATGTGATTTAGAAACGTTGACGTTACTTCTATTATTTATTTTTTTCATAGTCCAGTGTAATGTTAAGGATAGTTCCAGTGTATATGATAAGGCTTATTGTATAGTATTGTGATAGAAGAGTTCTAAGAACCGATTCTCTTACGAATCAGTAACCAGTTTCTCATAGATTATGTATGTATTTATCTAAGTTATACATATAAAAATAATACAGAGGGCCAATTTAATTATTTTTAGCAAGAAATAGTTGTGAGGCCAATCTCAGTGCAAAGCAACAATTCTGGGTACAGTGAAAATGAACTTTGGCAGAATGAAATAAAGAACACAATGCATTCGGCGACGTCTTTACAGATCGCCGCGTTGAATAAACAACGCAGGATGTTAAAATATCAGGTCAGACTTATATTAATAAAGTAATTAAAGAATTCAATTAGTATATTCTATTCAGTTTAGGCACCTATTTATTTATATGTATATATGTAGAGTGTGTGTTTTTGTTTATTTTTTTGCATTTTTTTTGATCTGAAGTTTGATTTCAATTTGCATTGTTTTTTCTTTATTCTTTGCGCCTTTATGTATATATATTTTTCTTTTTAATATTTTGGGTCTTACAAAAATATGCTACTCTCATCAGCTCCTGAGCTAATAATAGAGTTCTAATTAAAATAATAAATGATTGAAAGCTTAATTGAAGCATTATCATTATGCAAGATAATTGCCGCATCTCAATGGCAGCTCCGCTATTAAGGCGCTAAAAGCTTTACATGTAAAGTATAAATTGTTTTCTAAATTAGTCAGATGTAATAATTCCGCATTTTAATTTAGGAGGAAGCTAAACAACACCTGGAGGAATTCGTAGAGACTGCGAGACGCAGACATGTCCCAGATATAAATCCATCAACGTCTCACGATAACCTCTCTAGCAATCAAGTGAGTCTTTTTTAAAAAATGTCATTTAGTTTAAGACTTGTCAAAGTTTTGAATTTCAGATAACTAACATTATTAAATGGGGAACAGATCAAATGAAAAGCAGATTTAAACGTTTGTTTAATTGAAAATCAACCAATGGCTCTTTCAGCTAACCCAAGATGATAATAATAATAACATTTATTTCAACTAAAATCGTATTATGTTAGCAACAACTTAAATATTGTTAGTTGATTAGTCAATACATGAAACACACAACAGTGGTTCGGGTTACCGACAGTCAAGCCTAACACTCGCCTTGTGTTACTCTCGATAAATTGGGATGGACGACGATAGGTCACCACATGCAACGATATCCACGGCCTATCGTTTTTTCTTGACGCGATCTGGATCTGACCTGTGAGACTGCAGGCTGTAGGACCGCGGCATAACTGTTAACATTTATTGTGTAGTGATTATTCGCAAATTTATATTCGAAGAGTATTGTTCTAGTAGATGGTCCTTTTTTTTAGAATTTAGACTTGACTAGAATCAACATTCCAAACCGATGCGGATTTTTTAATGTAAAGATCTATGGCAGTGATGCTGACGGTCCACTTGATAGTAGGAAATTACCATTGCCTAAACACAAGCAACGTTATAGGGATTACAAGTGCGCTGCAACTTTGATAGTCTAAGAGATAAGGAGGGTATAGGGCAAAGTGCTTCGAGGTCCTTACACACTAACCGAAACACTATTAGCACACGCGCTCTTATTTAGCGATGGTCTTCTACAAGGTTGCGCAGTGATTCTGTGTTCTACCACTGAATGTTTGATGATGATTTTAAGTGTTGTCCTATCCTATAAGGCATAACAAACAGTGGAATAAACAGAACTTTGACTTGTTCTAATGATTGTACTTACTGTCAGTGTATAAATAAATTTTACTTTTTTTTCTTGCAACTTTGCAGAATTCTTCGTTCAGCAACTATCAGCACCCCAGTCGCATATACCCGAACCCTATAGGGGTGGCTACCACGTTGCCACACTCGTCTGATGCACATCAAAACTTGCCGGGTACGTCAGATCAGCACGCCCATCGGCACGCCTCGCAACACGACGATAGATTCACTAATCGAGACGCCAATGTTGCCAGCAGTGAGGTAAGTTCTCACTAAGGGTTTACAATTTCAATTTGGTGTTTTGACTCAGAAATATTTTTTCCATACTAGATTTCTGCGTAGAAGTGCTGCAAGTGCGCTGTCATGGTGGTATTGAAGATATAGGGAAATGGGCTCTGGGATCCCTTTCTCATTCACCGAAACACAACAAGATACTGTTATTTTACGGTGGTCTTATGTAAGGATGGTTACTGCCGCCAGACGGGCTGCCCAAATTTCTGCGAAATGCAGTGTGCCCTACTGCCACTATTTTTCAGATCCAGCCCAGAGCTAACTTGAAAAGTTATTTCCAAAGTTGACCCTGCCGGGAATCGAACCTGGGACCCTGTTAAGGCAAGCAACCTAACCAATCATCCAACGGGCTCGTCACTATTATTGTTTACTTAATGCATGCGTGTAGAATGTATGTATGTATGTATGTATGTATGTATGTTTATGTATGTATGTAGGTGAAGAGTTAACATTATACGATTTAATAGTATGAATTATTTGCCCTTGACTTAATCCGCGCCCCCTTTTTCTTAATCGTTGAAAAATAAAAAAAAATATCAATAATTTATAGGGAAGCAATTAATTATGTGACTTAGTTAATTCAGAATATTTATTATTCACACTGTTTACACACAAAACTAATTAAACTTCTTTAAAAATAAAATTGTAAGCAGAAAATATGACATTTTATGACATTTTTATGACATTTTGTTTAGACGTTGCTAATCAACGCTTTTATGACTGTTGACGAATGTAGCCCAACCACAAATTTATCCAGTCTTATTGCTCGTTCTTAGGGTTCCGTACGTCCGAGAAAAAAAACGGAACCTTTATAGTCTGTCCGACCCCCCCCCCCTCACCTTATCTCCGAAACTACTGAACCTAAATTTTGAAAAAACCTATAAGAAGTCCATGATATTAAAATAACATGGTAAATCACTCAATATTGTGCGGATAGGTAACATCGTACGGAACCCTCGTCACGCGAGTTCAACTCGCACTTGTCCCGTTTTTTTATATCATTAAATGAACCCTCGGGAACATCGCCATTTGTCTGGATGATGGGTACCCTATGTACTTTTCTGTATCCCTGACAATGTGTATGAGAAATTTCATGATGATCGTTTGAGTAGTTAGGGCGTGAAAGCGTAACAAACAAACAAACAAACTCACTTTCGCATTTATAATATTTAGTGTTAGGATGGTAGACACTCGAAATGTGACTGCAATATTTGTCATAAATAAGTTCCGTTGCATCACAGGAGGCTGCTGAGGTGGGACGTGACAGCGAAGGGGAGGATGATGAAAGGTTGGTGACTGACCGCGAGCGGCTGCTGAGACTCACGAGTAAACTGCGTGATTTGCAATACAAGAAACGGGACATGGAAAATCTGGTACGTCACTAGAATATGTGCGATTTTTGGTCTAACAATCTTGGTTTTTAAATCACTGAATTATTATTTTATTTTTTATTGATTATTTATATTCTGAAGAATTGTTTAATGATAAATGTATTTAATGACATACTCTATTAATACGCAAATAGTTTAACTGTTTTATTTAATTTCATTGAATATCTTGGTTATAGAATTATATATTTGCCTAGCCATCTGAAGAGTGTGTATACAAATTGTTTTTGACATTTCATGTGCACTTTGCAATATTGAAATAAATAAATAAAAACGAATGAGGTCAAAAGGTAATTTACAATTTATTTAATTTATCTTTTAGTCTTTTACATACTAAATCGAGATTTTTTTCTTACTATATTTTTATTTTAGAACCATAATTAATGTGAAGTGTCATTTAATAAAAAGGCATTTGCATATAAACAGGTGTCAGATTTTCAAAAAATCCAAGCCGGAGTTCGAGCGAGTAGTTCCCACAATACATACTCCGTGGGAAGTTCCGGCGATGAGAGTGGAGACGATGAGCCCTCTAGGAAATGTATGTTTATTTATTCATTACTTCTGCCCCGGGAATAGTTAAAAAAGTTTTTGTGAAGGAATAGATAGTGAATACTCTAAAAAGTCCTATGTCCTTCCTCAACATAGTAGATACTTTCAAAAATTTACAAACGCAAAATAGAGACTGTATTTTAACCGTAAAAACGGGAGAGTAACTCTGCTTTCGCATCTTGCTATACTTACTAATATTATAAATATGAAAGTTTTTTTATGTTAAGGTCGACAGACAGGCTGACGGTCCACTTGATGGTATCTGCGGAGATGAAAAGAATTACGTTTTCCTACTAAACATTTTAAGCTCTAAACAGTCTTGGGTCCTATAATATGTTTGTGAATTTCTACAGGACTGTTCCAAGAATTGTTAGCCACAGAGTAAATATTACTTCTTTTTTCTGCAAAGCTCTTTTCAATACAAACCTCCTTGGTGAAAATCATTGGCTGGCTATAAATGGTTATTTTTTTAAACATTTTAAAAAAATATCTGTCTTTCTTCTTTGATGTGAGGTGCAGATGCGGCCGAAGGTGGACCACGCTTACCTAGTAAATGCCCATTTACCCTGGTTTTGAAGACCCCGAGGTTGTAGTTCTGTGGGAACACAGACACAGGCATATCTATTATAGAAAAAAGATCAATTTTTATTTTTCTATTTTTTTTTATGAATAACACCACCGTGAAATAGTACTTGTGTATAAGAGTACGTAAATACTTGAGTATTTAATTGAAAATGGACTTTCAACGTAGCCTTTTTCTCTTTCTTTCAGGCAACAAATCTGATACGAACATGAAGAACGAAGATCCATTTAAATTGATGGAAATAAAAGCCATCAAAGCCGCTCTACAAAAGACTAAGGGTAAGTTTCGTGGGAAGAGGTACTTAATTAAATATGGAGTCTATTATTTAAGTATATTAGTTTTTAAAGTGTAAGCCTCCCAAATTGTTAATGTGCCTGGCTTCCATTTTGGTGACGTAATTTTGCGACACGCTATTGTGTGACACCCTATTTTGTAACCGTTAGCAACACTGGCCGGCAAGGTTTTAGTTGCTGAGGACGTCACATGGATATTCATGTGACAAGGTTCCTGTCACTCGGATTACGAGCTTATCAGTGTTAGTTTGCGTATTTATGGTAATCGAATGGGTTGAGAGTTGATATAGATGTGCTCAACTCCCAAAACTGAAATTTTCTGCTTTCATTTGAATATAGCATTTGAACCCTTCTGCAAGTTATGTTCCGTGTAAAGAGTGTGCCTAATCCAGCAGAGAACGGGGGTAGCGCTCGGGATAAGCAAGATGATCAAATTTCCTGCAGAGCTGATAGCCGATCTTGAGTGGGGACTATGACCAGAGACAGTGGGATATGAGAGCGCTAATACAGATGATACAGTTGTTGTATGATATATTTTTGATTTCAGATTTGATGCGTTCAGTGGACAATTACGAGACGGAACATCTGTCCGTACACGATGACTTTCAAGCACAGGCTCTATCTAATATGCACGATAAGTGAGTTTACCTCATCAATAAATAATAAAATTGTCCTTTTAGAATAGAGATTATAATATAGTTTTTATTTATTTAAATTAAGTGAGCAAAAAAAAGTGCGCTGCAAATAACACCTTGTTAATTCATAGATATATTATTTTCTGTTTTCTCAAATGAATTTTTTTAATCCTCATTATATATTTACCTTAAAAATTAGTTAACCTCCAGTCCTAGGTGGACGTATGAAACGTCTTTTACGTCGTCAGACAGCAACTTTTAATTTAATAATACATACAATTTCCAGCAAATCTGAAGGGGGTTGGTCGACAGAGGGTAGCGTTTGTAGAGTACGCAACTCGCTTCCGTCCCATCGCCACAAGTTCACCAACGAACAGCATGAACAACAACAACAACACCACCACCAACAACAACAGCAGCAGCATCATCAGCAACAGCAACAACAACAACAACAACACCAGCATCACCACCAACAGCAAACTCAGCAGAGTAACTTTTTTTATATGTTTTTTTAATCTTTGTGTGCGATGAGGGTAAAATTAAGGAATATTAAAACCTATATCAAAGCGTAGAGAGTTGATAATTACATGCTGATTATATTTCACTTTCTCAATTCAAACAAAGTGTGCGATTGAGTATTTCCGCTGGAATATTGGTAGCACTCAATTGTTACTTTTCTAACGTTTTATATAAGGTTCAATATCGTTTATCGATAATATATCGGTGTAGGCGGCTCAACATCGAGCTTGATGTAATTATGTATAGTCTATCTCATGTTGGAGACTGATTACAAGAGTTATATTGAAATAAAGTATTTTTATCATGTCACACGAGGCGTGAACTCTATCGGTATTCCAAATGAATTGCAATGAGCTTATTGCAACATGAATTGGTATGTTCTTCAAATGGATTTTTTTTGTAATAAAAATGATAACGGTCTATTTGATGGTAGTGGCTATCGTCACGAGCAGGCTGCAGTTGCATCCCTTCAAAAGGGTTTTTATTTATTTATCAACATTGACAATAATCAAAGTAATAGTGTACAAGTAATAAAAACAAATTACATACATACTTTAACTCGGCTTGTAAAAATTACAATTAGCATGCATCTACAATCAGACTTAATTAATATTGAGACCAATTACAAATACATTCAGTATTTTGACTGAAAGTGACTTTGTTTTAGAACACGATATGAACGTGGCCTCGCTGGAAGCCCTCACACACGAGCTGCGGCTCGAGGCTGACAAAATTATGGAGCAACGAGCTCGAGTCATGGACCTGGTCACTACTAATAAGGGTAAGCTTTTTGTTTATCTATTGCCTTAAAATTTTGAAAAATTTCACAGCCTACCAATCTCTAATCGTCATCATCTCAGGTGTGGGACGTCCACTGCTGCTCCCTCCTAAATTTCTAAAAGGACCAATCAGAAGCAGCCAGCGTCGACCCGTGCCCCTTATTAGGTCGTCTGTTCACCTTATGGGTGGACGTCCTACGCTGCCCTTGCCGGTCCGTGGCCTCCACTCGAGAACCTTACGGCTCTAGCGTCCGTCGGCTCTCTGTACTATGTGTCCCACTACCACTTCAATTTACTAATCCCGCCAGTTATGTCGGTAACTTTCTCCTAATTCTTGATTTGGTCTCGCAACGCAGTGTAACCCCCGAGCATAGCCCTACAGCTCGTTGAGCGACGTTGAGCTTTCTTACGAGGCCCATGGTTAGAGCCCACGTTTCAGCGCCATATGTCATCACTGGCAACACACATTGGTCGAAAACTTTTAAGACATTGAGGAATTTAGGATTTTGGACTAATAGTTTAGTCCAAATATTACATACAATCTTTACAGAAAAACTATATCGACAACAAAAACTTCATGGTATTCAATTCTTATACTAAGAAACCTATTATAACCATGATAAGTATCTAAACATGGCCTAAATCACTGCTGCAATTAAAAAAAGAAATTAATCCACGCTCACGAAACTCATTCACAGTTGTTATGTTTTTCTTATTAAGTTTTCTCTGGACGGGAGGCGCGGTAATAAGAAAATTAATTATACACATTTTTGTGTAGAGAGAGGTCGAAAGCAGAAGAAAGTGAACGAGGAAGTGGTAAGATCAAGTGGCGGGGCGGGACCCGCTCCTGGACCCGCTGAAAGGAAGCAGATGCAGCTGAGAGCACTCCTCGCGGAGAAGCAACGAGAGCTGGAAGCCCTCCTTAACAAGCAGGTGAGTGGCGGGTCAAGGGATGAATATATTTTTTTTAATTTTTGGACAACCAACAATATTGGAAACGTTTCAAGTATCGGATGCATTTTATAAATTCTATTTTAATAAAATATGAAAAAAATTTTACTAAACAAAAATAGAAATCATGAAATGTTTATTGCAAATTAGGGTTAGCTACTATTTTTTAATTTTTATTATGCTATATTATATACTTTATTCACGAAGTCAAGCTTATGGAGCGCTTTCTCTTTCACGCAATCCCATACAAAAGACAGAGACAACAAATGTTGAGTAAGCGTTTACAATAATAGCGTTCACATTACGCTACTTTTAGCTTTTGTAAACTATAATACCTCAACCTCACGCTTTTTATTTGTATAACTATACTAGCTACTAATTTGTGAATTATTGATTTATTACGATAATAAGCTTACATTTTGGTTTCCTAATATAATCATAAAATGAAAAATATACGTTTATTATGTTTATAATGAACATTAGAGGAGAAGATGATTAAAATATATAATATTTTTATTCTACATACTTAATTACATTATAAAAGTTATAATACATAACAAAACAGTAACAGACAGGCCCCGATTTACCAATGGGCAGACTGGGCAGTTACCCAGGGCGGCAATTTCTGTGGGGCGGAAAATTTTCGTATATTTTTTTAAAATTATTATTTCCAGAACAACGGTAAAACACGGGAACGATACGACAAACTTGCGTAGGCTACACAAGATATGGTTACAAGCAACTGTCTATCATTGTATTGCTGTAGGATTTGCCCAGAGTGCAGCTTACCCTAAATCGGGGCCAGATAACAAATATAAAACTGAACGATTGCCGTTGTTAATGAGTAATAACAGTGAGAGTACTACGAACAGACTAAAAAGTACATGTACTGTGTACACTGACATTGTCTGTATCTTCACTAATCACGTCCAAACGTTTCTTCTGCCTATAAGCTCGACTACCCAGACCAAGACCCAGCTCGAGTGAATAAATTATAGCTACCCAGACAGCAACTTAATTTTTATTATATGTAATTTTATAATTCTTTTTCTATTTAGAAAAAATCTTTACAACTATTTATCATCAATATCATCAATATTCAAATTAATTCAATTTGCTATATTTGTCATATATGCAAATAACACGGTTTATTTTTCGAAAATATTGTCTACATGTTACTATGTTTAGTCAAATATATGAAATCGTGAATACTGTGGTGTATGACACTATGGTGTGATTACTGATTGCTCTATGGCAACACTGTGTGTATAAGTTGTAAGCTTGGAGGTTGTAATAAAATGCGTAGATTTAAGTAATACCTTTGAACACTGTTAAATAAATAAATACCTTTAAATAGGGATAGTGTTTTAATAAATGATTATGTGGACACAACAAATACGAATATGCAATGAATGTATCACCAATAAGAGATAAATTAAGATGTTTTTATAATCTCACTCAGTCACAAGCGTCACACGAGATTGAAGGAATGAAGTCATTTCCGAGCAAGCGGGAGAAAATTATGTTGTCGTTGCTTTAAAGATGTTTTAAGGTTGTGTAAACATTTCAGAAAGTGCTTTGTGCTGTCGAAGAGCAAAAGATGAAGGGAGACTCGCGAGCTGGATCCATTGTCAACCACTCGTACAACAGGTAAATAATAATAATAACAAGAAACGGTCCTGACGTTTTTCAACTTTTGTCACTAATTGCATTAATAACTAGCGAACGGATGTCCAAGTATACAATTTTTTCTCTTCATGAGAACCATCCTCTTACTTCAAAGAATATTTGAAAATAAAATTAGTCAAATTAGTCTAGCCTTTTTCGAGTTTTACACTTAGCGACACATTTGGAGATTTTTTATTTTTATTTTATTAGGTCGGGGAAAAAGTCTTCGCATATACCATGTATAAATTGTAATAAAATCTCTTTGACTGTACTATTTGTATCTGGCTGGTTTTGACGTCATTAAAAAGGTTACATTTCAAAAAAAGAAACAAATTAGTAAAATGTTGTTTCCAAAAATTACTGTACTATATATTATTAGTATAGTAATTTGACAAAGTTATCATTTATTATTATATGTTACAGTGAACAAGAGGAAGTGGACTCTAGATCAGAACATATTGTCTTGGATTCTCAAAGTTCCAGGGAAAATGACACTTTTAGGGTAAGAATATATTACATTGGTGACGGAATTTTGCACCCGCTATTTTGTAAAAGATCTAAATCTTACTTACTCTCTGTCGTTGAGAATTTAGTAATGTGAGATCTTCTAATTTGTTACCCATTAAAATTTAATACTTACCTAGGTGACCCCGTTAACTTCGTACCACCTAAAATGGATTTGATTGTAACTCTTCAAAAGCTATTATCAATCCTAATCAACCTTCTACCTCTAATTCATTGAGTTTGATGATATTGTGATGAACACTAAAACGACGAAGAATTCTTTTAAGTCACTCAAAAGTTTTAATTTCCTGTGAAAGCTTTACAATACTGGAATCATCAAATTAATGACAAACCGCACGTAATGAATAACAGTTTGGGATGACGCAGCTGTCAATTTATAATAAATAAATTTATATTTAAATTATATTAATTTATAATTAATAAAGAGAAATATATATAATATACATATTTGTATTCATGTACGACACGTTTAAAAGTAACATATCTTGCAATTAACTAAGTGGCAAGCGCGGAGCGGGAGTAACAAGGGGTGAGGGAGGTGAGGTGAGGCGCTGGCAAAGGTTGCCGGATTATTGGACAAGCCGTACTGTTGAAGTGCCGGATTAATGAGACTACTGTACTCTTTATTTTTATTCATATAATGATATACTATTTTTCAATCGATTTATACATATTGTAAAGTTTCCTCAATGTAAGGAGGTTAGAGGCTAGTTTACCTTGAGTAGCAATGTTAGGAGTTCATCTTGAGTAATGAGTTATGATGTTTTCAAAAGCAGAGCGTGACGACAGCAGGCGGGGAGCAAGAGGCGGCGGCGGAGAGCGCGGGGGGCGTTCGCTCTCCCCCCGCGGCTCACTCCCTCCTCCCCAGCGCTTATGGCAGCGACAGCGACAGGTTAACCTCCCAATTACATTAACTATTCTCATTATTAACTCGCTTTTGTCTGTCAATATATATGAACAATAATTTATTGAATCTTTATTGCTTCGTGAAGAAACAGCACGTGTGCAGTTGTGTTTCGGTGAGTGAGTAAGCGATGTCAGAGCCCATTGCCCTATCCTTTTCCTAATAACTTTATCCTTAATCCTGCTATGGTCGGCAGCGCACTTGGAGCACCTCTGGAGTTAGTTGTGTCATAGACCGTCAACCTATCTGACGTCCTTAACATTAAAAAAAAAACTTTTCTCAGGGCCGAGACGAACAAAAAAAAATCATCGAAATCTGTCAATCCGTTCTCGACATATCAACAAAAAAACCGTTCCATACAAAATTTATGAGAAAAAATTTTTTGGTGAATATTTCAGATGTTTTAATAGTTATTCTGCTATTCTAGGCGGGGACAAATTCTTCAACAAATCAAAGCCGTTCTCTTTTCTGTATGCAAAATTTCATGATTATTGATTGAGAAGTTAAGACATGAAAAGGTAACAATCAGACAGACAAAGTTACTTTCACATTTATTAGGCGATTTTCATTATTAACTAGTTTTTGTCCTCGACTTCGTCCGGGCCTCTTTTTATTAAGTGTTAAAACAATTATTCAGTCTTTTTTCTCATATATTTTAGTCAGGCATTGTATATTTTATTTTTAAATAGAAAAAATCTAATTTCGTATTTATTTGTAGCACGGACATTTTTTTAATCAAGTTTGAGTCTATTTACAATGACTGAAACGTGAGAATATGTCATAAACGTATGACTTATCTTAAATGTACCGAATACGCGGGCGTTTTTAAACTTGTACATATAAAATGTAGTGACTGAACACGTATTACGTTCCACAGTCGTAATAAATCACCCTCGCACAGAAGACCACCGTGAAAAAGCACTACATGTTCATTAGCTTACCTTGTCTCTTACCGTTTATCCTAACAGATTCGTGCATCCACCACGATGTTGCTTGTTTTTGTAGGCGATAGTATGGTAGCCACCTAGCATCAAGTACCATCAGCCTGTCTACCAACCACCCTTTATTAGAATAAAATAGAAGGCAAGCGGAACCGCGACACAAAAGCTATTATTGTAACAGCTACAGTTTAAGTTCATTTGTAATGGCGATAGTACAATACACACACTACAACCACTAAGTATTTATCTTATTTTAATTAATTTTTTTTATTTTTAATTATTTGAACAGTGCTTCACGAGCAAAGTCTAACCAAAGGAATCGAACGCGAAGAAGGCAGCTACAAGACAGACAATCGGACGATGCCAGTGTAAGTAATTACCTGTGGCCAGAGCTAATTAATATATGAGTAAAAAAATGATTCAGACGTAAACATGAAGCTCTGGCCAGAAATCCAACATTAAAACCATTCGAGAAAAAAGTGCTAAAATAAAAAATTTTTTGAATAGTAAAATATTAACGACGAATTAACTGTGTGATTTCATTTTTTATTGAAATAAAAAAAGGATAACCTGTTAATATTAATTTTCTATCAAGCCCCTTATATCATAAAATAATAAAAGGCACTTACTACGATCATTTGTTCCTTAATCAGTGTTTGGCTACTGTTTAAAAATTATGGGGTTTCTCTGTGAATAAAAATTCAAAGCCTTATTAAAACTTTATAGCTTCTCAGATACCTAAGGAAGTTGTCCTTATGTAGGTATTTGAGGAACTCTGATAATTTGAATTCAACTACTAGTTACTAAAAAGTCCTCTTGACGACAATTTATCATTGACGAACCTTTGGTTGAATGCTTAAAGTGCTTGCTTGCTTTTTTACACTCTGAGGAGTCTCAGCCAACTTTAGAAATGAAGTTTTCATAGTTGGCTCTGGTCTGGATCTGGCAGGGCACACCACGTTTGGGCAGCCCGTCTGGCGGCAGTAACCACTCCCTTACAGAACATCACCGTGAAATAACAGCATATGCGCTGTTGTGTTTTTTTTTTTTTTTTTATTATAGATGGGTTTGCTCTTGACCAGCATCGATCCATGTAGGAAGGATGAGGCCGAAGATGGAGCGAGCTCACCCAGAAGATGCCTATTCACTCGAACCTTGAAAAGATTTGGGTTATATGAGCTCGGAAATACAGACGCCGGCGGGGAGTTCCAATTCGGCAGGGAGTTGTTTCGACGAGTGATAAGGGATGCCAGAGCCCATTTCCCTATCTCTGCATTCTGCTATCGTCGGCAGCGCACTTGCTAGGAGGCTGTGTCGTTGCCAGCTAACATCGAGTGTACCGTCAGCCTGTCTGACGACTTTATAAAAAAAGGAAAAATTAATGAAATCGATATTTCAGGCAGCTCAGTCGAGTATTTCGAACCAGAATATGCGTCACGAAACAAGAGTAGACAGTTCGAACGTCAACGCGGCCCCACCGATCTCCCACAACGGTATTCACCTTCTTGTATTGTCAAGTTTTTGTTTGAACGTTGAAATCGCTTTAACTTTTATCGTAATTTTGAAATTTCGTTTCCAGTTGAAAGTCCCATAACGATGCCGTACACGCAATTCCCGCCTCCGTGTTGGGTCAATACGAAGTCTAATCAGGTCAGTTAAGTTAGAAATGGTTGTTTCATTTCCTTTTCGTAAATATTTGCCAATTGAAATTTATTTCGGGGAATAACAGTCTGAAATTTATTCCAGGGTATTCAATCCCGACAAGTTTGGTTTGCATTCTAAAATTTCTTCATTTTAAGGGTTTCTTTTTGAAATTGTTAAAAGAAATAAAATACAATTCTACAAAATTTATCTAATTTTTGATTGAAATAAGTAATTACTGACGTCGAATTTTAGGCTGATAAAGAGATTTTTTTAACTGGTAACCCTAATCTCTTTTCTGACAATGTGATCAAAGTAACAGATGATCCTTGTAGAACTGAATCGTCTTCTTAGTATGACTTGTCGTATTTTCGAGGATTGCTAGTCTTCTTTAAAATGCAGGGCACTATATTTACCTTCACCCTTAGAGTGATTAGATATAGTGATCATTTCATCATTATGTCTAATCAACACAACGAAAAGAAAGGTACAGGTCCGACGGGAATTGGACCCTGCATCTACCTTGTATCGGAATTGAAGTTTTCTTTCCACTAGGCTATCATTATATTATGTTAAACGTTTACTTTAGGACATGCGCACCAACCAGTTCACCCAGAACAGCCATTCGCAGACGATGGAGCGTCTCATGGGCACGCCCCAGTTTTCCTATCCACCCTCGGTGCCCTACAGCATGATGATGCCCTATGGTAAGTATAGTTTTTATTTTTGTTAACGCACAGGCAAGGTGCTAAGCACAGGCAAGTTATGACCGGAATTCAATCAAAATCAAAATTCTATTCTATCTCTTTGAAATAACTATTTTATACTTTTAAAAGCATCTTTTGGCGTAAACGGACAAATTAATATAACTGCCGCAAATTGTGAATCTGGTCCACGAATTCCACGAGATAGTGAATCCATTTTTGAATCTCAGACTATTCCGTCGACTGAAACTCGAATCTTCTAATCTCTGAGTAAGGTTGTTCATGAGAACACTTGAATGTATCGAAAATATAAATGCGCAAGTCTAGAAATTTGCGCAATAATCTTTCAATACACGTTACCGTATACTTGTGCAGGTCTAGACTTGCGCAATTATATCGTTACGTGTGTGGCTACGCGAGAGCTTTTTGTGTCGATCTCGGGAAATATTGGCCGCAATATCTCGGAAAATGCTAGCGGCGAAAGCCGGCATTTTAAAGGAACGCGTCTACACTATACCACACCTCGGACACTTGCGATAAAATGTATGAAACAAACGCGTTGCTACTCACACAGTCTAAGCTCGTGTAGGTGAACGCGTACCATGCTTGTGTGAGTGAGATAAGACATGCTAGGGTTGCCGCCATTTTGCCTTAATTTATTCGTAGTGCATTCGCGAATCGGGAACGCAATGTGCGGCGATATGAGATGACCTTGTAATAGCGGCCTCGAATTAATTTTGTGTGCTTGTAATTAATTATAAACAAAAACGTTTTTAACTCTATTTTCTGAGATTTTTTTATTATAAGGGTGCTTATTAAACTATTTTATTTTTAATCAGTAGCATTATTTACCTAATTATCCTACTAATATTATAAACGCAAAAGTTAGTGAATACGTGAGGATTTGTGAGAAAAAGACAAATTCGATTATTATAGCCTTTCTCATTTTCCCATTGCTTAAAAAATGAAAAGACTAATAAAGTGGCCAAAAAAACCTCTGGTTTGACTTTAACTTTCTCGTATTATAATAGTAGCTAGAAAGAAAGAAAAATGAATCAATTTTAATAACAGAAAGTATTATTACGTATAGCCAAAGGAAAACTGAATCTTTGCCAATAGCCTCTCTTATACCCCAAACTAAATAAAGGGATAGTCGAAGGAAAATAAAATTTCAAGCTTGTAATTTTATTGTTTATTATTCACGAAAAAAATTTATAAAATGTGTAACAAAATATTGAAACGCAAAATTATCACAAATGAGAGATATTAAAAAACTTTTTGTGAAATGACTTGTCTCTAAAATTTCGATTTAAATATATAAGAGATATGAGAAAACGAATTAAAAGCTTTTTTAAATATTCAATCGGAAAGCATTCGCAAGGTATGTTGGATAATGTAATTTAATATTAGAATATTTTACGTGGCCTCCGCTCTGCGCACCGCGCCAGCCGGTAACTGTGAGGTAACTGAACCGGGTAGGGGCACTTTCAACGGGAGGCAGGGAGTGGCCATACTGTACGCTAGTACTTTTTATTATACTATGACTATACTCCAATGAGTCGATCGCTCGTAGTAGAATGATTTTCTTCTATGTATCACTCTTTTTGAAGAATAGTGTAAACAAACTTCGGCGTTCCTCAAGGAAGTGTTCTTGGCCCGACTTTTTTTCTTGTGTACACAAATGAGCTCTGCAATCTAAACATTTCAAGCAGAAAGATTTTTTTTCTTATGCTGACGATAGTTCCATAGTGTTCTTTGGAAAATCATGGAACGATGCGCGTAGGACAGCGGAGGAGGGGCTCATTGCTATATCTGGGTGTCTAAAGAAAGGGGAAAGAAAGAAATTATGGGAAGGGCTAGGAAGCTGATATGGATTTTTAAAATACTTCGGCATGTTGCAAACAAAGAACTTTTAAATAAGATCTCTACAGCCTTAATTCAATCAGTTTTATGTTACTTTATACCAATGTGGGGCGGAGCCACAAAAATTAAATTTCTAGAATTGGAGAGGACCCAATATCATTACTCAAAGTGATGTACTTTTTGCCTTATAGATTCCCGACTACTCAACTTTATAATTATTGTGACGTCTTAACTGTAAGAAAATTATTTATCTTGACTGCTACACTTAAACTACAAAAATCCTTAATTTATGACCCTAATATAGTTAATAAGAGAAGAAATGATATAGTTGTTCATTCAAAAATAGTTAAAACCGCCGTTGCTCGAAGACAGTTTATTACTGGCTCAAGACCTCAAGACTCAAGGCTCAAGACCCTAAATTATAATAAAACCGAATCTTTATTAAAGGGCTGCTTTGAAAAATAATATATTAAGATTTAAAATTAATGTTTAAAAAATGATACAACTTGCTTTCAAGAAACAAGTGTTGTTTTCTACAATAACGAATAATACTGCAATAATGTGTGTAGGTATGATGGGCGGTTGCGGGTGCGGGTGCGGGGTGTGGGGCGCGTGGTGCTGGCAACAGATCGTGATGCAGCAACGGGATTTGCATCAGCTCAGAGAACAGCTCAACCATGTGAGTACACCGTCGGGCGACCCGTTCATTTGACTGATCCCTCGGGAATCTAGCATTTTTCAGGATATAAAGCATCTTATATGTTAATCCAGGTAATAAACTATCTGTGTGCCGAATTTCATCCAAATCCGTTCAGCCGTTTTAGCGTTATTGAATAACAAATATCTAAACATACAACCTTTCGCATTTATTTATAACTAGCTGAGCCCTCAACTTCGTACGCGTGGTAATCGGTACAGCGCGTAAATTTTTTGTTTGTAAACTGATTGGAATGAAACAAACACTAAATGTCACGGGAAGCTTGCCACAATACATCAGTGAAAACCGCATTCAGATCGGTTAAGTCCTTTCTGAGATTAGCCTGCACAAACGCACAGACAAACAGACAAAAATTCTAAGAACTATTTTTTTGACCTCTGTAACAAAAGTACAACGTGTACAAATTGTTTTTTGAAAAAATGTGTAATGTATAAACACGGCTCCTTTATGTTTTTATTATATGTATAGACATTATGAGGATATATTAAAAAAAGAATAATTATGAAAGAAAGATATTTTTATTGAAACGGACACATTATGTCAGCACTACAAGTTTAACAGAAAAGAAAATATAAAATTTGCCAGTGCATGCATAAATGCCCCGCCTCAAACGGGCACCCAACTCAGCATGTGCTGTGGGTGTTACAAGGCACACAGCGCTGATATTACATTATGCTGCAAAAAGTCTACCAAGAATTAATCCATCTTCGGGAATTTATAGCTTATATATATTTCAGCTTGTACAGATTTGTAGAAATTTGTAGCTTTATATATTTCAGCATTGGCATATTAAAAATTCTGTATAAATAAAACTGATACGCTAATAATAATAATAATAAATATTTATTTTTTCCAGCAAGTTACAGTGGGTAATATTAAGGTCTAAGATCACAAATTATAAATCTTGTTATTAAAAAACTATCCTTACATCTAAACTAGGCCGACCCTGTATTTTAAATGTAAGCCACTTCCGATGGCATAATTATTTAATATTTGGATCATGTGTTGGCTAAACGCAAAACTCGAAAATGGTTGGACCAATTTTTCCTTTTCCCCATCCAAAGTTCTTAGCTGACAATATTGGAACATTTGACAGAACTACGTCTGTGGTCAGCTAGTTTTAAATAAATAAATGGATGTTGCTACGCTTACGATAGCAGTAAAAACAAAACGTGACTGAGGACGAGTAGAGCCGAGTGTACACAATTCAACGTCGCCGACCCGAGCGTGACAGTTCACTCAAAAAATATAAGAATGTAATCATAATTAAATAGATTATTGTGAAACAGAGTATACTCGTATCGTTTTGATGTGTAATTTTATTTAATGTATAAAAATCTTCTCGTCCTACAAAATATCGTTCTAAAGATGTCAAAAATGACCTGTTATAATAACTCTAGACACTGTAACTCACTTATTCGTTTTAGTTGGAAGAACGATGGCGAGCAGAAACCGCTTCCCACACTCTCAACAACCAAGTGCCCCCGGGAAATAGAGCCAACAATTACTGGGATAACTTCCGCAGGTGAGGATAGGAGTCCGGAGTGGAGCATTTTTATCGTGAATCTCATTTGAACAGATGAAATAAAAACATATATTGATGATGGTTTAATAATATCTAGTTAATAAATTCCCAACGTGATTATTTTATTGGAATTTATTAGATTATTAATTTTATTCTTGTGTTTAACGCAGTCCTATTTTGTAAATTTATATCTAGTATATTTAAAAGACATTTTCTCTTTTCAGATATTAAACCTGTAGATAAAATGACACATTAAAAAAGATATTTATGCAGTGTATTATATATATATTTCAATTTATATATTTACTCAAATAAACGTAAATGATGGTGAGGATAGTTTTACTATCGAGTGCCCTTTGCTTTCTATACTCCCATAATAGTTTTAACATTTAGTTTTGTTTTTTGCTTCAATAACATTGTTTCCTTAGGCCTCTATATAGCGTGTTCCTGAATTAGTTGGTGTCCTTTTAAGGGTAATGGTAAACATTTTTAATTTGTAAAAGATTTTGACACGTCAGATGATTCATTATTGGGGTTTACGATACAATGTGTAAATATTACTAATTCAGTTAACTAAAAACCTGAGAAACTTATTGAATAGGTAGTTCAGGAACGCGTACCTACTAGTTTAGTCTTTGAGCTAACACACTAGTGTTGCAAGTAATATGTGATCCATTTGTGTACGCTTGAGTGTTCTTTGTTTCCAGCTATTCGCGACAAAACCTCCTCTCTGCTAACAGTAAGACGAACGCAGAGGGAGGGGCGTGCGCTCCCCCCGCGCCTCACCCCCCTCTCGCCGCGCGCTCCCACAACACTCTGCACCGCGCCCCTCCCACCTCTGCCGACATCCCTAAGCGAAACTGCGACGGAATCCCTCCTCCACCCCCGCCATTGGCCACCGCTCACCCTCTCTCCTACGAACGCTCCCTTTCCTTCAGCAGCGCCCCCGACGTGCTCAATGTTAACCAAGACGACTCCTCCCCCAATCCCCCCCCACCGGCCCATCGCAATCTCAACATAGCCAATCCCATACCGGAGATTATACAGTCTCATTCCAACCTTAACACGGCCAAGAGGAAGTCCTCTACGAAACTGCCCGCCAAGAACTCTTCCAGACGCAACTTCACCCTCGACTACTCGCAAACAAGTAACATCAACATAGCGAGCACATCCGAAGCGCCGAACCCGAATCTTGCGTCCACCACCCGCGAATCATACGACAAATACACATCGAAACTGTTCGATCTGCTCAGAGAAAACGTGTACTCCGAGGTGACAGCCCTCATCGACGTCAACGAATCCCATCCGGATTTCCTGATACAACTGTTTAGGGAGCTTCAGTTCATCAGCTCTGAACCGCTCCGCCAGAAGGTCCTACAGTCGATTCGCGCAGTGCTCTCGCCTCTGAACGACACCAACGAGAACGTCTCGGAGGAGAATTCGTTGGACGTCGCCACGAATTCCGCCGAATTGGCCAACTTCAATGACGCCCCACTGTCGAGTCAAACCGCCGCAGACAATAACATAGTACGCTTTTTGCTGCAAAAAAGCGAAGAACTATGCACGCCGGAGTTCTTGGAAACGCTCGCTTCCCACATTCACAGCGCTAGTGAGGGACGTCAATCGCAGCAGAGCAAGAGGAGAATACTCCAGCTCCTCTCCAAGTACGAGGGCATGAGGGTTTGCGACGTCTCCGGGGATATAGCTGAAAATCTACCATTACTCATATCTGGGAATAATGAGGGTGACGAATCCACTCAGTTCAACAGCGAAATGTCGGAATCTTCGATACTCCAAGACGTGGCCGGTTCTTTGAACATGTTCAGCTCGAGCGATCCGCAATTGCACCAAATGTCCGCTTGTCCATACGATTTGTGGGCGAATCATGTTCACATGGATATAGACGGACCGGACCCAAACGATGAAGGCAGCCCTCGATCTAGCCGTGAAGGGAAGGTGGATTTGATTGACTGCACGGAGATGCAGAATGGGGATTTAGCGGAGGCCGATCAGACGTGTCGCACGGAACCGAGTGAGGCCGGGCACAGCGGTGACGTCGCTTCGAGTGGAAATGTAGCAGAGGCCTTACCTGACGTCATCGACACGGAGGAAGCGACACCTACTGAGGTAATGCAACATGTACTTTACTGTAGATGCCTCCCGTTGATCAATTGTAACCGTAATCGTTAAACATTAATCCACTTCCCTACATTGTGTGGTGTCGGTATGTATGGTGTGATCTCTAGTCGCAAAATAGCTGTCCGTTCTTTTTTTATCTTTGTGTGTAACCATTCTTTGTACGTGTAACTCTCAGTTAAAAATAAAATTAAACAAATAAAATTGCATTTTCACTTCGTGTAACTAACCAGAACTCATTCGTACTTCACAATTTATTTGCCTTGCTTCACTTGGTTGCTATACATACACATGATTTTTTTAAATTGCGAGAGGTCTTGCTTGCTGTCTATAATCCTTTCACTGCTAACATTGACAGGTCTCGTTTTTCGGAATGTGCCTTTAATAACATTGACGAATTATTTCGTCTACAAAATAAGAAGTTTTGCGAAAGCAAAAATATTTTCGCACTAGTTAGCTAAGTACTTCTTATTTAGCAGTATTATATTATGCTGATATTGCAATAAAAATCTTAAATACAGAGTAAATTTGTAGTCACTGATTTTTTTAGCCAGAGTATTTTTAGGTACAATAATAATTGTAAATTGTATATTTTAACACTGTTCATATTATCGTAAGTGCCTAATAGGCAGGATATTTCTTACCTACATAAAAAATAAATAAAAGAACTCTGGCATCCTTTACCGAAACACAATAACGAAGTGTTATTTTTATTATTCTTCTTTAAGGTGGTGGTTATTACCGCCAGACTGGCTGCCTGCCTTGTTTACGATTAATAAATCATTAAGCATAAAAATCGATCATTTATTTTACTAGGCACTAATAACTATAAATAGGTACCTACTAATTTAATTAATACAAGTGACTACAAATTCACCTGTGTAAGTTATCTTTGGGTTTAAGGCTTTTGTATTATCAATGTAAAACCAAATATTAAACAGTATTAATAAAACTTTTAGAATACACGTGAATCGTGTTTATAATTGAAAATGTCCTTCTAATGATAATAGGGAATATGCGTCTAATTCAAAAAAGGCTTAAATATATTTTTTATCAACATTTTTGCTTTACAATTATGTCTATGTAAATATTTTTTAATATTATTTCTTTTTCGTTAATAAAATAATTATTAAAAAGTGCATAAAAATGTGGGAAATTCAAAATACTTGAAACGGTCAGATCGAATGTGAGTCAAAGTCTATGGAATGCGACGTCAACGTCTATGAAATGTCAACAAGCGTGTAGATGTTTGTGATTTTTAACATTTGAATTTTGATTGTATTGTAGACTTTGACGTCACGACAAGCGCGCCAAAAGGGCGGGTGTTTAAAGTGCCCGTAGCTGTTAATTTTAACCTTTTTTTTGTTACCAAATTTCTGTTTTTTGGCGCTGAATATTTTTTTACGGTTATATAACGATATAACCTATCGTATGAAAATGTAAAAAAAAATGTGCATATTCCCTATTATATTATCTCGTATATTGAGGGCGACACGCCGTTTTATAGCGTCGCATTGAAAGGGTTAAGTTAATCATATCCCGTGTAAATAAAAAGTTATGCATATTTTCAAATTTAAGCATATTTTCTTTATCCAAGCAAACTATATTTTCACGAATTTGCTTATTAATTTTTGCAATAGGCAATTTGACTGCATTTATATCTATAGGTATTGAAGAATTATTCATATCCTAAAATATTAATTATACTTACAAAATTAACTATATTAATTATACTTAAACTTACAAAGGTTCATATATTCCACTACCTTATTTCAGTTAAAAATCCAAAACTAATTTATTACTTTCTATCACAATGATCATTGCCAAAGATTTGCATTTTTATATTCATTTTCGTGAATAGCAATAATTCAATCTTCACAACTATAATATTTGCTTCACTTTGAAGTCTGTACGCAGATTAAAAAACGTACAATTCCCCAAGGTGTGTTTTAAAGGTGTACTTTTTTTAAAAAGCTGTGACGAAATAACAATACAAAATAACGTATAATTTAAGTAATTTACATAATGCCAGTCAAATAGCCTATTAATTATATAAACAGAATATTCTAATATATTTTTTCATGTGAATTTTGTTTCAACGCTAAGTGTATTCGTTTTAAGCAACTGAATCTTAAACAAATGAAATGAAACCAAAGTAATTTAAAACATAATTTATATTAAATTCGTTAACACTACAATAATCAGGTACAAAGTTATCACAGATTGGAGTTTTCAAATACAAAAATAATACAACTAACAACACAAACCATAGAGCAGTTTGAAATTTAAATACAGGAGGTAACATTTTGGTGTATTTACATTAAAGGCGGAAGCAGAGTGGTTCGGGCTTGATCGAGTGCCAACAAGACTGCAAATGGCGGATTCATCTGAAAAACAAAAAGGTGATCTTTTAATATTTCGTCAGAACGGCGCAAACACTCAAACTTCAAACCGGTCAAGGAATGAACATGCGTTTGAGTGAGCCTGAAAGAAAATTCAACATGATTAGATCTTCTTCTCCATCTGAAACAGAAAAACAAAATAAATAGAATTTAATATAATTTCCTTCTCTTTTCAGATTAGCTGGAGGTTTTGACGAATTCCTCATATTATATTGAATTTTCATTAATTTGTTTAATTTTGACATGGACTATTACGCTCTCAATGTAATCTTTAAATGCTTGAAATCCTTTCACATAAAACACGACTATATTTATGTAATTTTGATGTAGTAATAAATAAATATAAATTGAAAATATCTTTAAATAAAAGCCCCCTGGTAGCAGTTTTTTTATTTTATTATTATTTATTAATAAATCCTTAGTCTATCTGAGAAACTAATTTCACATGTTATATCAGCTTATTTACGTTAAAAATTTCTTAGTGTCCCAATCACTTATTAATTATCACCGACCCACTTATGTCTAACTATGTATGTCACAGACACTGAATTAAATGATATATATTTCCGCCGTGAATGTTCCAATACAGGGACTCCCATAAATCTTCTTTGCTTGCATCCAATTTGATGTTCTCGATTGTCTCAGGTTCATTACTTTTCTCTCTTTGTACTTCTGTAGATAAAATGGAGATTGCTCGATTAGATTTATTGCATCACTCTCTCTGGATATGTATATTTTACAATAGAGAACTAGATCATATGGACCGTGAGACAACGAGATATATCTGGATTGTTGTGGGTCGGGCGAAGTAAACATGGGTTGTAGTAGTTGGTAGTTGATGGCACCGTACCCTCTGAAATAAAGTTAAACTTCAACTCACTGTGCCTCTCTCTGTGCTGTCACAGTAGGAAGTCTCTCACGTCAGTTTCGTTGCAGTTTCAAACTTTTATGACTACTTTAAAAAACATAATCCTGTCCAATGGCTGAACTGGAATTACATTATCAGAAATTGAATGCATCAGACATTTAGGTTTGGTATACAGACATCATTGTCTCTGTTTCATTATAATTTCATTTTAACTCAAACTTTTTTATTCAAATATTTGATTCAATAAAGCACATACAGAAAAAAAATTTATAGACAAAGCCATAATGGCTGATGCCTCAGAAACTGTTCATTAATAAATATTCAATCAAGTTAACAACAAAATATAATAATTCTATTTATTTTTTCAATATTTTTAAATATATATTCAGTGTAAGGATTGCTTTCATGTTATTATACCCATAGATGATTATTTTATCTTGGTAGAAAAGCTTCTAATGTTAAATATTTTTTATTCTTATATTACTGATGAAGTTTGGACTATAGCCAAAAGAAAATTTGACAGGCTACCTAGTTTAACACACCTGTGTTACGGTTTCAAAATAACATCAGGCCATAAAAATTAAGAACTGCACAGGGCTACCTTTACCAATTGAGGTCCTATATCATAGGTGTTCTAGAAAAAAATAAATTATGAAATCAAAGCTGACCTAATTCTCTGGAAAAAAATGTATGTACCACAAACATATAGGTACCTATAACGATAAAAATTTGTCATAAACCTGTCAAAAGTCAACTTGAACATTTTAGAATTCTTATCTGATAGTATGCAAAGAGTTCAATATGTATCCTGAGATCTAACTGTAGCTGAAAAACAGCGAAAATAATGGTATGTATACTGTTGAACTGAAAATGTTTAAATTTGCTGAATACTACTTCAATAAGTTTCGCGAATTTAGTTATTACTCGGGAACTAGCAACACTTCAGTCATTCGTAAACATAATTATGTCTGGAAAGGGGGACCTTCCTTTAGTTCCATTCGAAGACACTCGTAAATCCCGCTAAGATCCTCTTTGGAGATTGCACCTGGATATTTGAGTATAACTTTGAGACCCATACACAAAATCAGCAGTAGGTGGAAAACGAGGGAGTGGCTAACGAAAGCAAGGATATTCAAGTTGTGACTGAAGGCAATGTTGATATTTATTTTTCGATAACCGCGGGATCATTCATTGCCACACCTTCTAAAATTGGTATATTTATCTGCCCTAGGTAGTGTAGTATACAAAAACTTTTTTTATGAATTTTAAATTTGTATGACTGCATAAAATAACTTAAAAAATATAACCACTCTTAATATAAAAAAATTATGAGACATAACTTCAGTCTGCTTTTTTAATCTCATATATTTTGTAAATAACCTTGACTTCTCTTTTTGTTAAAATAGGGTTTTATAAAATCAATTAAATCTTTGAAATAGATGCTTATTTAAAATTATCATAACACACACAAAATTAGTTGGCTTTAAGTCTAGGCAAAACTAGCTCTTCCTAATGGAATAGAATTAAACCATAAGAGGCAGATGTGGTCAACAAGTTTAACTAGGTCTAACTACTATCTAGTGAGATTTAGTACACATCAGGAAATATTTAATAGATATTTAATTATTAGACAAACTGATAACATAGGAAAAATTATTTAAGATCATTCTTGGGCCTTTTCTGAAAGTGACAGCCAACAAAAAAAATTTACTTATTGTTAAAACTGCTATTTGGAGGAATAGTTAATATGACACAAAATTTGTAGGATTGCTCTGAGCCAAATTATACAAATTCGATGATTTGTCATTTTCATACTTACACATATAAAAACTTAAATTATGCAATTTTCAGTTATTAAGTTATAATACAGTGATTAGCATCATAAAATATTATTTTGGTGACCACTCTGAAGTTGATGCGAATGGTTTCATGACACAATATGCAGCCAACGAGAAGCAACTGATCGCATCTAACACTCTAACAAATAATTGTATGAAAATTACGAATCATCGAACCTGTGGCTAATTCTAACAATATGTAACATTTTTTTTTGTTGGTTGGCATTTTCAAAGAAGGCTCAAAAATGTATGGAGCCTGTATGATCTTGTTTAAGATGATTTTCTTCTTTTTTCATGATAAAGTGTGGCAGTTAACTGACAGTACATTTGATTCTAGCAACACCACCGGCGTGTAAGTTATAAGAGGCAAAGGACGGACAGAGTTTATGGGCTCTATTACCCATCCACTTTTAAAATATGTATTTACTCAACTATGCAATGAAAACAATTTCATTGTTGCTATTTGATTATTCCTCAACTCACTTAGCAACTGGCTGGTCTTAACAACCAAGATAAAAGTTTTAAATACAATGTTGTGGTCTATTATGATAGCTGATTATGTGTGTAATTGTGAAATATATTTGGATGCATTCTTATCTGAAAATTAACAAATTGACAATATATTTAAAATTAATGTGTACTAAATAGTGAAGTATATTGCATTGCATCTGACTCCATTGGGGAGTCAGCTCCACAATTGGAACAAAAGTTTATTGATTCTTAATGAAAAAAAAATTAACAACTAGCGACCCACCCCCGGCTTCGCCCGAGGTGCAATTTTTATATAATATATGAACATTCCCCATTTATCCCTCTTTCCATTAGTGAAAACCGAATTAAAACCGGTCTACCCGTTCATGCCGTCATGCGTGATGCCGTGACCAAGGGAAATGGGGATTACTTAAGTATATTTTGGTAATATTGTAAAAATTAGAGAAAAGAATTAGATTTTTTGTAATCTATATAAATAACAATGAATTGCTAAACAGGTTCTTATGAACAGTCCAAGGAAGGGTTGTATGAACAGACCAATTGCCTAGATATTTGCGTCCATGCGAATCCGGGGACAGGTTGCATGTTTATAATATAGTCAAAGGAAAATTTTTTTTTGTAATAGTTATATTATTAGAAATTAACATTTATTTCTATAAATTCATACAAAATTCATGAAAGAGTTTTGTAAATATACGAATGTCTATATGAATATTCCTTACTCGACCAGTGCTAAATCTTGAAACAGTCAATAAACAAAGTGATTTTTGGTGTGAGCACCAAAACCACACATCCATGAGCTATCTTATTTATGACAATAATGTAAATAAAATACTAATCTTGGATTTTAATTAAACTGGACACTTTTTTTAGTTGCTTTATTACCAACTAGAATGACACTGCCACTTCGCCAGGAAGCATTTGGGGGAATAGTATACAAAATATATACCCTATGTCCATCTGGAGTACTGTACTTTACTAGTGAATAGTATAGTAATACTAATAGTTATTATCTTAAAATTAGAATTCCGCAGATAGTGGGGCAAGGCCCAAGCTACGGGTGGTTAGGACTGCAGGGTGAGGTTAGGACTACCAGTGGTTAGAACTTCCTGACAATTTGTGCCGTGTCAAGAAGTATTATTATTATTTTCTGATCATTCTTGTACTTTTTGATACCCAACAGAAAACAACTTACTCAGTGAATTTTAATATAGTCTATTTTATATGAGAGTCAAAAATTATTTTAAATAAATGTGTTTACTCTTTTTTATTAAAATTATTCTACTTTTAGGGTTCACACATCAGTGCACCTTTAAATGCTGTTTATAATTTTCCTCACTTATTATATTTGTAACACTAGTTACATAGTAATAGCACAGTGTAACCATACTTACATCATAGTCGGGCAACGCTCAACGTTACTCTATGCAAGTACTTTCGCTGCCTGACTGTGTAACATATGGTTAGACTGTGGTAATAGTAGTCTTATTCTATTGAAATAAGTACATAAATTATATCCATTTTTACAATTTTATAAATATTTCTATACAAATAAATTTTCTTTATACAATCATACACTTCTGTGCACATGATAGCCAGCAATATAAAGAAGTAATCTTAAAAGTTTACTTTGTATTATATGAGTAAAAAAATTAAATATGTAGCAAATTTGACAATGCAACAGGTGTATCAAGTGCATTTACAATAATTATAAAATAACATTACATTATGATAATTGTGTTTGAAACGGCAACGAAACCACAAAACATCCTTATATTGAAATTAAAATAGAATTACACAAAAAATATAAATTCAAATTTAGGGACTTCCCACAATACGTAATTTTGTGACTACACAAATATTCCTGCTGCATTGTATTAATATAATATATAATTATATACATATATTAAATGAAAAAAATAATAGATCATATTTAAAACCTCATTGAAATCAGAAATATCTTTACAAAAAATTCCAACAATGATTTAATGGATTACACAGTTGTTGCATGAATGTGTAGATGATTTTTCAATAGATAATTCAATGAGATTTTAAAGAATAAATCAAAACATGTCTTACCTTCGCGGATACGCTTGTTTTTTGGGTAATCTACATCATCTCCACTTCTCTTCCTCATGTTGCCTTGTGGTGACACCGTTCCATTGGTTGCAACATCGGGTACTTGTACTTCCATCATTTCGTAATCTGTTGTATTGCCATTCTTACTGTTATCCAAGTCTCTGACAATGATATTTTTCTGATCGTGATATCCGTAGTAGCAATTCGTAGATATGTGAATCTTCTGGCAATGGCCCATTAGCTGATTTGTGTCGGAGCAAATTGGGGCAGGGCGCATGGCATCGAAATTATTTCTGGCGCCTTGTACGCAAAACATGTTGAAGTCGCTGGCTGGCATATTAATCGTGGCAGTCTTTTAATCACCCTTTGTTTCAATCCAATAAATACAGGCAATGACGCCGGATATAATCAATTTACAGTGAGCGTTACGATGATCTCACGTACACTCACCACGTTTTGATTTTTTTCAATGCTGAATTGCTGAGTCTGAGTTATGGCGGTAGTAGAGTGAATAGCGATTTATGTATGTATGACGAAAGAAATGAAAAGGATGCAATAGCAAAAATAACGCGAGCGAGGTTATGCAAGTCAGCCACTGATGCAAAATAATGGCAGATGCAAGCGCAAAAAGTGGCGGCGGCAAACGGACGGACGGCGTCTGTCGAACGAACAGTACCATAGATAAATAGGTTATTATGATCCAGAATTCAAAAACAGTCTAAATTTTATTGTTCTGTGTCTGTGGTCAATGCCGGGTGGTGGAAACTCGGCTCTGAGAATATTATACTTAAATGTCATACAATATACATATTGAAATGACAGAGCAAAACCTGTTTGGGTTTTATTCAACATAAAATTGTACATAATAACAAAAGAGATAATCCGAATAGATTGACAATTTGATATGTTACCACACCAACAGCATATTAAAAGTAATTAAATTACTTTATTTAAAGTAATTAACTTTATTAAGTTTTTTTTAATTGACATACCTTTTAATATAACTTTATTTGTTTGCAATAAAGTAATATTAAAATCCTACACACATCGTATTTTTTTTTCATTCTAGTTGTTCAACAGAGTACTTTTAGACCATTCTACAAATACTTTCATACGACTTGGTTATTTAGTTTTTATCTCTAACACGGTCCTCGAGAGATGAACGGGGAAGCTGCGCCGAACTGGGGTGTGCATGGAACAGACAGTTTACGCGTGCGGTGCTCGCAGTGGCCACTAGACTTAGCAAAAGGTGAGTCCACCCCACTTTGCGCAACCTCGTGCTTTCTAGACGGTTGCGCGATCTATTCATCTATTTTATAAAAAAAACATTTTTATGCACATCTTATTATCACTATAATTGGGTTACCATAGTGAAATAAGATCTAGTATAGTGATTCCCCGCGCGAAAGAATGATCATAGCCATGTCTACCACCTTCGTCGGCTGGATTTCCCAGGAGAGTACCTGTACTACGAGGCGAAAACAGATTGGACGTACACCTACGACCTACAAATTTGTGTTGCCTTACCGAGCTTTATCATTCTACCATATTTTTTTGATCACGGTTGATTCTAATTACCACAAGAAGACAATAAGTATAATCCTCGCTCAGAAGATTTTTCCGATAGCTACATGACGTCACGCGTCGATTGTTATAGACTTTTTATTGGTGCAAGCTGTGCCTCCTGTAATTGCAGCGGCATCTACCATGTGTGGCGTCTTTAAATAGACAGAATTTTGCGAACAATATCGTGAAGCCGGTTTTATAAACGTGTGAGCGTATGTTGAGGTTTTGTGTTCCAAGCTATAACCTCAATTTTTATTGAAAACATTGGTTTTTATTGAAAATACGAAATGTGATTTCGTCCCGCTTTTAATTTTATGAGACTGGTTTATTGTACACCCTTTTACATCCTTGAAGACTGGTTGCTCAACTAATGAGGCGAGACGTAGTTTTACCGGCTTCACTCTGTCGTCCACAGAATCTATATATAGTTCTTATTTTATCTGAGGCAGGAACCATAAAAAGAACGTTCCAAATCAGTTATTTTTTAAACTTACACTTTGGAGATTTTAGTAATAAGTCTTTCTTAATTTCCATAATTTCCTGTGAATATTTCTGATGTTGTAAAAGGGGATAGCATTCGAAAATTAAAAAAACCTTATTACTTTATTGGAACAATTGAACTTTATTGGACAATACTTTCAAACTTAAATATATATGAAAGCCTATTACCAAATTACACGATATTTTTCCAGTAAAATCTACAATTTCTTCCTACCTATTGATACAAGTTTCAACCGTAAAAACGAAATACAAAACTGATTTTAAGCTTAAATAAAATATAATGCGAATATAGATTCAAAACCACTTCGTTTTGTTTTTTATTGTAAATTTTATGAGGGTTAGAGGTAAGGAGGACACTCTCATATGTGGCAACATTTGCATAAGTGTCCAGCTGTAAGCAGTAAATAATAGCTCCAATTTCATTCACAATAGCGCTAGGGTAGCAAATGGGTATGAAATGAATTTAGTAGTTGTTGACGGAGTGAAGTGTGCTGAGTTGAAAAATTTGTTATGTTCTCATTATTTGTTGTTTATTGTTTTCCTATTTTACTTTTATTTTCGAAAGGTGCCCATAACAAAGCGGAAGTTTTTGTTTCCTTTTTTACTTCTCTATATACTCTAATGTTTTTGGAGCTTTCTTTAAAATTTACCCTCTTGCTACAATAGCGCTTTGCAATAGACAATTTTTGATACACAGAACAGAAACGGTTCTCTTTACCTCTTAGAGAAGAGACCATCGATCAAAGATGTTGTATTTTATCTTTGCCATCAATATTAAAATTTGTTATTGACTTGACACCAAACATGACAGTGACACTGACACCGTATCAAGACTACAAGTCAAAAGTCAAATACATGTCAAATTGTCAAATATAAAAAAATGTCAACGATTGACTTCACAAGTTCACATTGACAAGTTAATTTTATAATTATTTTCGTTTTTTTTTTATTATTACAGCACAGCAGTAGTTTTTAATATCACTATGCTATTGTGTCCTATTTAAGAAAATACTTAAATAAGTTTTTTATCTGAAATAACCCCAAACTGTTCTAGCTAGCGCTACGTAGATAAACAGTGTAAAAATGTCGATGTTGTATTCGGTGACCGCTAAGTATTTATGTAGAAAATTAGGTTTAAAATCTATTGAATTTAAGAATTTACATCTGGTTCGTTTTGGAGTAAGCAGTAGTTGGCACAACAATGTGCATACTCTTACTAGCCATGACATATTTAGGAGGAAATTGCATATATACTCAGTTTTGTACGATAATAGTGAAACTAAAGATACTCCAACTGTTAATGATGGTGAACAGAAAACACAAACAGTTAAAACTACGCCAGCTGGATCTTTTACTGTGAAGACGGAAACAGATAAGAACATGACCGTAACAAAGGTTACAATAGAAAAGAAAGATAAATCTGTGGTACCTCCACCAGGTAGATATTACATTGCTGTGAATTTTTAATTTAAACATATGAAATAATTTTTTTAACATGACAATACATTGTATGAAGGGTTAAGGTGCATGGCTTAACGCTCTAATTCCCGGGTTTAATTCCCAGCTGGGTCATAAATTTTTCAAAGGGCCATGGTAATGAACTTTGCACAGTTGGCTCAAGTCAGATTTGGAAAGTAGTGGCAAGGCACACTTCGTTTCGCAGTCATTCTGGGCACCCTGTCTGGCGGCAGTAACAACCCCCCTTATAGAACCATGAAATAACAGCATGTGTTCTGTTATGTTTCAATGAGTAAGTAGAGGATGCAAGAGCCCATTGTCATATCCCTTATAATCCTACTATGGTCAGGAGTGCACTTGCAGCATGTTGGCTTTGTTTGTGTTCAAGTGTTAGGCGATCAAGTGAACCTGCTTAGTACTCTCTGATTACCATTTTATTTTTAGTTTTCACTAATGATTCTTTAGAAGTTTAAATAAAAGAAAACACCAATTCATCTTAGGAAATTAATTTGTATTTTTTTTTTAATAATAATAATAATTCATTTATTTGCTTAAAACATTGTATAGAAGGTGCAAAAAAGTTACAAAAGGAACATCATGTTTCGCCGTTTTACAAGGCATGCAAAAATTAATTAACCGAAATAACATTATCAAATTTAACAGCAAGTATAACACAATTTATCATGTCAAATAATTATTTATGTCAAAAAATAAAAATAAAACAGAACCGATTCATTTGAATTTAAGTTATTCATCAATGCTATAAAATCAATGCTATGTTTAGTTTTTGTCACTATAAATTCACAGGTATTGTTGTAATCGCTTTGTTTCAGTAAAGAAGAGATTACTAATTGATTTCTCAGCTTCTTACACTGAACGTAATTTTATTACACCAATGCGCGCTATGACTGAATATCTGTTAAAGCAGTCTGATCTAGAAATGCTGCCAAAAGTTCTCCGTAGATCGCCATATGAAGCTGAACCACCTATTACAGTTTATTACAGGAAAGATGTCGAAGCAAAAGCCATTGCAGTAAGAGTTTGTTTAAGTTGTACTCTCTAATACTTGTCCTACTGAGTGGTTGATGTGTGTTCGAATTCTAGTCAATCTGGCTGCACTATTGAGTCTGTAAATTGATTTCCAATTAGAAAATAAAAAAATTTGTTAAAATTAGAATTCAAATTTAGACTGCATTGAATCATGCACAAATGCCTTTATGCTTGTAGTGGAAGATAGTGAAAATGATGTATTAATTACACTTAAACTTGTAGTGTAATTATATTTAAATGCAAAAGTTTGTGGAGATGGAAGTTTCTTACTTTTTCACACAAAAACTACTGATTTTCAGGATTTTCATGAAACAGTAATATGTTTATATATCAGAATAACACATAGGCTATATAATATAATACATTGAATAATTAATGCAACATTAATGACATTTGACATTCCTTTAAATGCTTATGGCATGTAAAAGTTAATCGGTTATGTCATAAGTTTTTATGTGGAACAGGTTTGGGGTTCCAAGGAAGCTTTAGAAAAGGAATTATTGAGAAGAGAATTGGATAGAAGACGATATGAACAAGGTGAAAAACAGTAATTTATTAATTATATACTTGTAAGTTAAGTTTTATGCGACTCTCGAAAACATTTTAGGTAGGTACACAACTTGGAAAATTAAAAAAAAATTTTTAGAAATTTTTATAAATTTTGTGCGACCTCCAAAAAATGTTTTTTGAGGGGCTCTTAAAACATGATAAAATAATCTATAAGAAGACATAAAAATAAAACTTTTTTTCTGCTGCCACTCTTTTTATTTGCTTACTTCTTGTAAACTGCTCAAAGGATTTTGTTTCGGTTTCCATTAATGGAAAGACCGCTAAACAAGGAAGGTTTATGTATATAATAAAAAAAAAAAATTGATCCGTCTGACCAGGACTGGGTCACTTGTAGGTACATTCTAAATTGTAACTTCTAATTTCTACTTGTAAGTATGTACAATTTAAAATATGTTCAATATATAGTGTAAAAAAGTAATATTACAAATCTCTATAAATTAAAAAATAGTAAACAATAGGCACTTTAACAAAATGGCTAATGAATTTTGGTATTTTTACAGTGCACAGTATTAAAGCCATCCATTTTTACGAAAATTTAAACATTACAAAATATTTCTTATTCAATGTGATAATTATAAACATGATTTCCTGATAATATAAAAATAAGGTATATTTGCACACAAATATAATATAATTTTAATATATTAAAATCACATGTCACATTTCAACAAAATATTGTGAATGTGTTTGGTTGGTTCCAGATTATTATAATTTATGGATTATATCCTATAGCTCAAGCTAAACAGCTTGTCGTTAATAAAATCTATTGTTGTGAATTTGTTAATATTGTTAATAATCTATTGCTAATAACGGAGCACAGAATTACATTACTTATATAGACTCAGAGATCCAATGTCTTTTTCACAATTCTCATCAAAATATAATTTGAGGATTTACTATAAAATATTTGAAACATTATTCTATTAATATCAAAATTAAACACGCTTATTTATATTAATAATTTTTTCAGATGTTTTTACTGTGAAACGGCGACTCAGGAACTATAGAAGGGAAATGAGCCATAAACGATTCGATACAGGCGAGGAAATAGGTCTAAAAACTAGATCCGGCAGAGTTGTACTGACAGCTATTGGAATGTAAGTTGATTGACTTATTAAATGTTTTATTCATACAATTTCTATTTAGAGCGATTTTTTATACTTTAATCAAAGGACAATGGTGAAAATATCTTCAATAAAATCTTTTCTAAGATATTTTGATCAGTTTAGATAGATAACTCATTAATATTTATCTTTTTAGTTATTTTTAACTAAACGTCTCTTGAATAAATTTTTAATGTCGCACGTTACTTTCTAGTAACATAGTCAGTGAGTTACAATTAATTTCAAATAGGTTGAAGATAAAATTTAAGCTGCAATAATTCAAACTAGATTTTTTTAAATTAAAATTTGGCAGCCTGGTTGACGATCCATTTGTTGCTAGGTGCCCACCATCGCCTATTAACAGAATCAACGGTCAGGTTAGGTGTTGCAATTGTGCTGCCCCCCTTAGTAGGATAAAGGATAAGGGAAGGAGTTATGGAAATGGACTCAGTCATCCTTTATTCACTCAATGAAGCACAACAGCACATATGCTGTCATTTCACAGTGGTCTTCTGTAAAGGGGTGGTTACTGTCAAACAGTCTGCCCAATTTGTGACTGCAAAACACATTGCAACATATGCAATGCCATTACTAATTTCAAATTTTAATATGTTAATATATTTAATTCCAATTCTTTTAAAAAGATTTATCAAGAACCAATTTATTGGGATACATGAACTTTTTTGTAGTTATTTAAACTTATAAATTTGATTTTTATACATAGGTGATATCTATGTATAGATACAAAAAATTAAGTCAACAAAATTTTTACGAGAATTATGTAAATATTTTTTAATATTATTCCATTTTCATTGAGAAGTTAATTACATATTAAAAAATACAAAAATGTGTAGGAAATTCAAATACCTGAAACGAAACGCTATTGGTCAGATCGAAAATGACGTCAAGTCTATAATGACAGTGTCAACAAGCGCGTAGTCCTTTGATTTGTGATTTAATTGTGACGTCACGACAAGCGCTCCAAAAGGGCGGGTGTTTAAAGTGTCTGTAGCTGTTAGTTAATTTTAACATTTTTTTGTTACTAAATTTTAGTGTTACAGCACTGAATATTTTTTTACGGTTATGTAACTATATAACCTACCATTTAAAAATATTTTTAAAAGTGTGCATATTCCCCATTGTGCTTTATTGACTTGTTTTTTCTATGTGTGGTCGAATTTGTTCTATTTTTATGCTGTGACAACTTTAAAGGGAAGAATTTAAATTTTTACTGCACCAAATTATTTAAAAATACCATTGGAGGTCCTAATAAATATGTAAAAATAGAATAATAAAAGAAGTCTAATAATAGAAGTAGGTTTGCCTTATTAATAAAATATAAGTTTCATTGATAAGGCAGATACAAAGGTCAAAATCGTTATCATTTCTTAAGTGTTGCGAGGTACGTACTTGTTTTTACCTTGAACTACAAATAGTAATTCAGGGGCTTTTAACAACTGAGTAAAAACTCGCGGATGGTATATGCACGTACATCTAAGCTTTCCAAAGATAATGTTTCACTTTTCCAAATCCGAACTTAAACTTGAATTTACAATGTCGAATAGAATGCTTCTTAAATAAAAGCTTTGCAAAAGAAGCCCGAATAAGTTTTTTACATTTTACTAATCGCCCGCTTCCGGTTTCGCATTAGGTTTTATTACATAATATATATAACCTTCCGTGAAAAATTTATTAACTGATAGTGAAAACAGCATCAAAATCTTTTGCGTGATTTAGGATGAGTTAGCGGATATACAGACAGACTTCAATTTATACTATATGTACGGAACCTGATCTAGAATCTAGACTATGACCAATCCAATTCCAAAACGCTTAAACAGGACAAAATCGTAATCTTTAATCTGAATTTCGAATACTATAAGCCCTCGCAAATTGCTAATGCACCTGTCCGCCATTTTGGTGACGTAACTCGTGACACACTCAGAAAGCAATACTCGAGAGCCGACTAGTGCGGCTAGGGTTTTTGGTTGCGGATGACGTCACGTCGATGTTAGTATGATAAGGTTCATGTGGATCAGCAGTTTGCGACAATTATACCGCCGCCCTTGACGTCAATAAAAATAATGATACATAAATACATATAAGCTTATATATTGATTCACAATAACAATACGGCCGCTTTACATTGATCCAATTTAAAAATGGTATAATGTAAACGCAGGTAAGTAAAAAATCTTAAAAAACATTTTAACCTTTTAACTTTTAAGATCTTTTAACATTAACCTTTAAACATCTTAACATTTTAAGATAATTAAATCTTAAACTATCTTAAAATGTGTCGCCGCCGCGCCGCATTCCGGTGTAAGCTGACCCGAATGCGTCAAAGAGGTATAACTTGGAAAAAAAAACGCTCAAATACAGTACTATTGTTTACAGAAACAGTTGCAATTTTCTGTTCAAACTGTGCGCGTGGCTGTACACCGGATCACACAGTCTGTTCTCGGAGTGTATTCACTCCCTAGCGGACACCGTCAACCAGCTGATACTCGCTTATGGAATACATAAGTCCGTTCAAGTAAGTATCTCTATTAAATTTTTGTGCCTCAATTTGGATTCTCATCATGCGTCTAATTAGATTACACTAGCTAGATCCAGGACCAAGAGATTATACAGGTTGTTTTACATAATAATATGTTCAAATAACTTCCGTATTAGTCCGAGAGCTAAGGGACCAAAAGTGCAACAGTTTTATAAAGGTTGATATTTTAATATCAGGTCATAAATAGGTTAAATATCAATAGCCCGCCGTCAGTCAGCCAGTTTTTGGGACATCTGGCGCGGGGGTGGTTCCGAACTTGTAAAAAAAAAACACGTACGTCGCAACTGTTTTATAAAATCTGAAAATTGGTCTGTGGATAGTAAGACAACTAACAAACTTTGCGGACATAGTCAGTCTGCAGAATATTGGAACAGTACGCGTCAGCAGCCCGTTAAACCCGTCAAAAAATTTGGTTGGTGAAAGTGTTTTATAAAATCAAAAAATTTTCGTGCAAGTAGTTCAAAGTATGTACCTAAAACAAGACTAACATAGTCAGCCCGAAGCTTTATGGAACAAACGCCGTCAGCAGTCAATAGAAGGGCGATTTATTACTATAAATTAATAATAAAAAATTTATTTTATTAGACTAGACCTTTTTATTAAACTCCAAATATTGATTTTTATCTCTATGTAAATTTACATTAATTACAGATCGCCGATCCCGATCACCCATATGGATACACAAATATGCGTTACGTATCTTCACTGATTTCCGGTGTTGGTATCTTCTGCGTCGGAAGTGGCCTGTCGTACTACCATGGAGTCATAGGAATATTGGATCCACAGCCTTTAAACGATTTCTTTTGGGTAAGCTTAAATTGGAAATAAAAAAAAAGTAATTAGCCAAGCGCCTATTAATCTATGTATTCTAATTATATATTTACAAAAAAGTATATAAATTAGTTGTTTAGCACCAATTGTACAAGCTCCGCTTATTTTGGGTCTAGATGGCGCTGTGTGACCAACCTAGACATATAAAGCAAAAAATTAACCTTAAACATCGGACAATTTGATTTCCGATAAGTGCTATCTACAGAGTCTGCTATACTATGTCTCAAGTATACTGTCAGGTATTATACTGTCATCTTGCAATATTGCGCAATAGAATAGCATCTCTAATTAGTATAGTGCGGGTAGCACCGATACGATATTGAAGGTAGTTGAAGAGGGTTATAAGCAGTGTCTATTATATAATACGAGTATTAATGATATTAGATTAGGTTTATAAGTAAATTGTTACTACCATGAAATATGTACGAATAGTGTCTGAAATAGAATTTATATCCATACTTTACTAATATTATAAATGTGAAAGTAAGTCTGTCTGTTACCTTTTCACATCTTAACTACTCAACCGATCATGAAATTTTGCACACACATTGTCAGCGATGCAGAAAATACATAGGGTACCTTTCATCCAGAAAAAAAGACTGTTTCCTAGGGATCGTATAAAAATAAGAATTCAACGCCTGGCAAAGCTAGAACAGCAAAAAGATAAATTGTGGCACGGACAAAGTCGCAAGGGCACCAGCTAGAGTCTTAGAGTGTTATTACAAAAAAGATAAACAGACATTGAACATGTGTCTAAAAAAATTTTTATTACAAAAGCGTGTTTAAGCAGTTAGGCACGGTTTAAATAATACTTTTCATACTTAAATACATGTCAATACTTGTCGAAGCCTCAAAGTTAGTCTAAACTGCTTTGTCTCTAATTTTCACAAGTTGTATTTAGTGGTGTGGTTATGATTATGATGAAATATCGGGTTGTTTTACCTTTTATTCTTGAACCCAATTTTCTTCACGTTCACGAATTTTTATTTTAATATTGCAATTGTCCATTTTTTCCATATTACTTGAAATAATTTTTATTTATATTATACTCATTTGACAATGAGTAATGACGATTGACAAGTCTTGATAAACACATTCCATTCTTTCAACTGATCACTGTTCTATGTGTACAATGCACTCATTATATATGTAAGTTTTGGTTCCAAAACATACTTATGGCGGTGTATTTAGAGCAATAATTAATTTATAATCACACGTGTTGAGACATAGTTGAGTAATTTTTTTTGTAATAATTTAATTAGCGACCCGCTCCTGGCTTTGCATTCGCACAGAGTTGAAATTTTCAAAAAACCTTTTCAAGTAAACCTACTTATGTTCCAAATTTCAGCTTCCAGCAGTCAGGACAAAATTAACGAGTTAAAATTAAAGGGGTGTTAAAAGTGTATCTGTCTGTGGCATCATAGCTCCAAACAGATGGACCAATTTTTTTTTTGTTTGAAATCTGACGTGATCGAGATGGCTTTTGGCTACAATTTATGAAGATCTTTTTAGGCGTTTCCTAATTGACAAAGGAATCTCGCTAATTTCCGCGATTTCGGTTGATTTAAAATTTGGTGTACTGTTATTTCGGTGGTATTTCGACGATATGGTAGCCTTGACCTGATGCTGCAGCATGAAGTGGTTTGCGGGATACCCAACTCCTCAGCAACTTACAGCAGATATAGCGTGTTTGGGCTCATTAGTATGGTCTCAATGGAATGTCGGGGGTTTAATTTTAAATTATTATAAGTATAGAATTCTTTGTCAGGCATACTTCGTACTGGGCGGCGCCGTGGTCTCGGAAGGCGCCACCCTGATGGTGGCGCTGAACGCGATCCGCAAAGGGGCGCGAGAGGCGAACGTATCGCTGTACGAGTATATAATGCGTAGCTCCGACCCCTCGGTGAACGTGGTGCTCTTAGAGGACACTGCGGCGGTCGCCGGGGTGCTCGCGGCGGCCGGATGCATGGCGCTCGCTCAACATACGGGAAGTGCGCTGCCCGATGCCGTGGGCAGTCTCATAGTGGGCACGCTGCTGGCCGGCGTGGCCTCCTTCATCATCCTCACGAACGTGGGAGCGCTAGTCGGCAGATCCATTCCTCAGGAGCAATTAGACGAAATCAACAGTGTTCTCGAGAGGGACTTCATGATTCGGGCGATACACGACGTCAAGGGGATAGATATTGGCAGTAACCTCATTAGATATAAGGTATGAGGTTTATCTAGGTTTTTTAAATTATGTGTTTTATATTAACGTCGAAAGACAGGCTGACGTTCCACTTGATGGTGGGTGGCTACCGTCGCCTTTAACAAAAGCAACGCCACAGGTGCTGCAAGTGCGCTGCCTACCAAGGATTAAGGATGAAGGAATAAGTCAATGGGCTCTAGCCTCACCGAAGCAACATGTGATGTTATTTCACGGCTGTCTTTTGTAAGGGATTGGTTACTGCTAGGAATCGAACCCGGGACAGAGACAGAGCATAAAGACAAGCACTCTAACCACTCAAGATTGTGTTTCAAGCAATTGTTCATTTGCTGAATGACAGATTTCGCTGCTTGAGCAGTTTATAACGAGCTAGGTTCTTTATATATGAAATCTTCACCCTACCCAACAAATACGTAAAATTATATATCTGGTTGTTTAACTTCCACCCATTGTTGAGCAATTTCACTCTGGGACAGATGATCCAACTCACCAATGATTGTAGAAACAGTTTCTAGTGTGAGTTGTATAGCATGAGTTTGTATGTAAGTTAGGACCTACCATGTAAATTTTTTAAGTATTGATTTCGAGATTCCTGTACCAAAAACATTAAGGCTAGTTTCGGAAAAGAAAAAAACCCACAACCGCTTCTGTTGAATTAATTTATAATTAACCAACAGAAGTTAAATTGTTTAGAAACCCCTCTCATGGAATGTAATAAAAACAAAGTATGGTTCTAAGCTGTTAAATTGGATATTGTAATATAATAAGTGGTAATTCTCTTAATCAGTAAACATCTACTGAGACTATACCTCGCTAATTCATCAAAAACCACATCACAGACAAACTCTGAGCATTAGCTCTATCCATTGTAACTTTGAACTCTCTTTCTCAAGTCAGCATGTTAAGAGGACATGTCTCATTCATCACTGGCAACATTGGATTTTAGACTGTAATAATGGAATTCTAGAACATATTCTCATTCCTAACCTTGATTACCTATAAGGGTTGGCTATTGCATCACTTGTGTTCCTAAGTGACGGAAGCCAAATATGGTGTGGGTCACCAACAACGCTGAGGGTCGCGAACACATTGTATTATATATAATTCAGTTATAAAACTTGTAAAGTTGTTAGATTTGAAATTGACAATCTATATCAATTCCTGTATTATATTATACTTACTTCACGAATCTCGGAAACGGCTCTAACGATTTGGATGAATTTTTCATATAGATAAGGTCTTAACTTATGTAGTTGTGTTTCTAATAAAAACGCAATTTTACACAAAAAAGTTTTTAAAGCGCCACCTCGCTTGTGGTACTTGTACACCAAATTGGTCTTTTTATACGTTGGTTTGGAATACATTTTCTAAGGTGTACGCTATAAATGATATGTTCTGTTTTTCCAGGCGGAAGTAGACTTCGATGGAAGAGCACTGACGAGATCATATCTAGAGAAACACGATTTAAATAATTTATTGGAAGTAAGTTTCCTTTTCTTTTCGTTTAATCTATTTTCGGGTTTTTACTACTCGAAAGATATATCCATAAATATGGTATACATAAATAAATGTTATAAAATATTTGGTGTAGCTTCATCTATAATGATTTTAAGATAACATTACTTCTTATATACTTTTAGGATATGAAGAAAATTGAAACGATAGACGACGTGGAGGCATTCCTGCTCAAACACGGAGAAAATATAGTAGACATGTTGGGAGGAGAAATAGATAGAATAGAGCTTAAATTGAGGGTAAGTAGCTTTCTAATAAATGCGTATTTGTTTTCGCAACTACCCTCTTTGTTTCTAGCACGTCTTTTGTGTAAAATTCTATTGAGTAGATTAAATTTTTAAAAGACAGGTGGACGAAAGCTAATTTTTTTCTTTGTAAATGTCTGCAGGCTAACGGTCCACTATCATCAGGTAGGTAGCTACTGTTCTAACACAAGCAACGCCATAGTGCAAGAGCACTAGGTAGGACGAAGAATGAGGGGAATAAATATAGGGAAATGGGCTCTGGCATTTCCGAAACAATAGCACATATGCTGTTATTGCCACAGTGAAAAAGTGGCTTATGACACAGCTACTGTTGCCTACAAGCAACACCTTTTTTTACCTGAAAATTAGCGACCACGGGGAGATCGGTGAGGTATGTGAGATTTCTACTCACTAAAAACACACGGTGTTTCCATCAAAAACTGCGTCGTTTATGTGCGGGGTTTCTGGATCACTGAGAGACGCAATCTTCTCCCCCCAGAGGAAGCCCACACGGGTGTGGGTACTACCTCAATGGAAGTCGCGCCAAAAACATACAATATGTCTCCCCTAGGTGGCGTTTTATGATGACGGCAGACAACCTCATGTCTACCGCTCCCAGGCGAAGCGGCATAAGTCGGATACACTCACCTTTCGCAGGTGACAGACACAAGCAACACCTGGGTGAATCTATTTAGCTTGGCAGGTTGGATCCATTACAAAACGTTGCAGATATATGAATGGGGTCTATTATCCCTTATGGAATCGCTAAACTAGTAGGGATTGATTATTATTATTATTATTTCAGAAAAAGTTTCCGCAAATACGCCATTGTGATCTAGAAATACTTTAAGACTGGATAAGGCGCTGTCATCATACTTGTATGTAGTTATGATTTCTTAATTCTTGTTATTGCTATGACTGAGTACTCCACTCTATGTTATGTATGTAAATATATAAGCAAGAACGATGTATGTTAATCAGTGCAGCAGTTACCAAAATTTTAATCACCTTTCTTATTCTGTTATATTAAGAAAAATAATTAAAAAAATAAATAAGGCACAGTGTTGTAAACTTCCCGAAAACGCAATTTTTACTTTTAGTTGTGAAGAAAAAATATTTTATCGCATGTATCGTAATGAAATTATTGTATGATTTAGAGTAATGGATAATGTGGATGTTTAGTGGAATGATTGTATTTTTAAAATACACTGTGGACAATAAAGCTTCCCGCTTCATGTTTAAAGTATCTTTATAATCCAAGCGACAGTGTAGGGAACCAGTGTTATTTATTAAACAATTTAACCTTTACGAATGACTTATTCATATAATTATATGAAATTGTGAATATATACTAAAAAAAGTTACTTATTGTCTTTGTCTTAATTGTTATTTATTACGAAATAGGTCGGGTTATATTATCTAAAATTTATGTGTAGAAAATACAAGGAGTGGTAGCAACCACCTAAATAGTTATTTTTATGCTTGGGCATTGTCCCGAAAACGTTTCAATTTGACTTCAAAGAAAAATTTATGAAAAGATAAATAAGGAGGCCTCTTTTATTAGGTCTGTGTAGAACTACATATAAACGTAATATAAAATGTGTAGAAAGATAATCAAAAACAAAAAATACAATTAATGATGAATAATTATTAAAAAAAAAACAGGGTGTTTATTCTTGAATTTTAAAGTTGTTTTTCATTTTTTCATACATTTTGTGCCGTAATCATCATTTCAACTAGAGGACGTCCACTTCTTAATATAGGGCTTTAAAAAAAACTCTTCGAAACAACTTTTCTCCAGCTTCAACCCTTATTTTAAAATTTTTTTAAATCTTCTGGGCGAATGTCCAACGGTCATCGGCTCTCCGTTACTATGTGTCCAGCTCTTTGCCACTTGAACTTACTGATCCGTCGTGATTAGTACTGACTTTGGTTTGTCTACGGATCTCCTCAAGGCCTATAGTTGGAAACCACTTTTATAGTCTGGCAACACACACTATCACAGAAGAACATCACAATGCCCTCTTTGTAATTCTGGAGAAATCTCTCTCTTGTTTGCTCTTAGAGTTCCAACTACTGTTATTTACTAAATTTTAATTAGTGGCACTGAAGTGAATCAAATACCAATTGTATTTTTTCTGTTAGTCTCATGAAAAAGAGTTGGTTATTTTATTACATAGTATTCAGGAGGTTGACTGAACATTTATTGTTTCATCATTAAGATTTTTTTTCGCGATAAGCGAAAAACTTCTCTAGTCTGTGGCTTTTGAGTACCCAACTGTTCAAATATTCTATGCAAAAACTTACGATGATTTTTTTTAGGCCCTGTAATAGATATTTTAAAAATATGAAAAGCAAAACGCTGTTCTATTAGTTTCTACTGTAAATAGCCCAAATACAAAATTATTTTGTAATCGAATATTTATTATGAACATTTTAAATTATTTTTAAGATTGTATTCAATTTCTCAGATTGTTATTATTTCATGAATAATTTAGTGTCCATTCAATCATTTTCTGTGATTTAGCTGTACATATATTAGTTTGATAAGAAGCTATGCTTAAATGTAATCTAAATAATGTAAATAAAAGTGTCTCGGATCTACGCTAGTTTTATTTAAAGACTCACATCTAACTTGAGCAGAGACAAAATCACTCGGAAGATTAATATACAAAATGTACAAGGAGGCCCATGTTCACACTAGCCGGCAAGTCTACAAATGATTCGCCTGTTGCACCTATCCCTCCTAATGTATCCTCATTACAGTCGAGTAAGATGAGTAACTATATTTTATACTCTTCATTCTAAACAAGCTATTTTCTATGACAGCAATTTTTTAACTGCTTGGTTTTTATTAAACTATAAGTAAGTTTTTCACCTGTAATGCCAGTTTGGACCATGGCTTAGAATTTTTAGTTAACGAATGCGCGATCATCGCGCGAGTGAGCGATGCGACCATCGTGCGAGTAAGCGATGCGACCATTGCGTGTTCGCGCGATCGCAAAAACTGGGTGTCCTAATTGACGACGCGAGCCAGCGACCGTAGAGTAGAGCAGTGGCACGGTCGATACCAACAACCATGGACGTCAGAGACGCTCAATTTTTGCTGTCGAAATATTTGGATGACTTATTTTGCGAGTTTAATTGGAAATGAAAAAAAAAAAAAAAGTGGGACGGCAAGAGATCAATTCGCGGTGAATTTCACAATCAATATTTTGACGTACGAGAAGATGAGTCTGCATTTTATGATTATATGTCTATGTCAGATATTTCACACACCAAGCCATTTTTTGTTCATTTTGGAAATTAAATTTGTATCAACCTGAATGTCAAAGTCAAGGTTCTTTTGCCAAAAGTTGCTTGGTATGTCAATTTCTTGGTTTGGATTTCATTGTGTTAATGGAAGAAAAAATCCTTTCGACGGATGCACTCCTATAATATTCTTATTCCGAGATATAAACTACAAAAAGTGACATCTTTTTCTTATATACATGATAAGTAATGATCCGACATGAAAGGAAATTATTTCTGCTAATGAAAAAGAGATGACATTATGGGGAAATATATTTGTGTGCAAAATGCAGATACTTAAAAATCTGTCTTCTATTTAAAATCAACGTGTATTGAAAATCTGTATAAATACAGATAAATCTGTATATCTGGCAACACTGCGGCCGGCCGGCGAATTTCAATTAGGTCACCTATTTGAATTCAATATGTTTGATCGCGCGTTCGTACGAACTAAGTTCGCGCGAATAGACATTTCAATCGCGCGACCGCGTCGTACGATTGTCAGGACACCTATTCGAGTTCAATACGTACCTACGAGTAATATTCGCGCCAACCTAGGATGATCGCGCATTCGCGTTCTATTAGGACGATGCCTTATGCTCCTTAATTGAATGGTTTCTCCATTAACTAACTTACGAATTCGAAGTAAACAAATATAGGAGCGAATTTCCTCGACTACCGGACGCAGCGCAGTGGCACGCTAATCCACGATAAGACCGATGTATACTATTGTAAACCATTGTCTTTGATTTTCATTCAATTTGTGTCATGCCTTCTCATGAAAGTTCCATTTTCGCTTGACGCTGCTTTCAGTGAACAATAGTATCTATAGTATACTTTTGTACGAACCAATTCATGACCACGAGTCCGTGCCGGTCACGAATCTTAAAATTGCTATAGGTGCCAACTCATATTGTATCGCATCACTCATTCAAAAAATGGAAAATAATATCAATAAAAAAAGTGTGTGTGTCAGCTCCGACGCATGACTGGAGTTTACTCCTTCAAATGTATAAAATTTTCCTCGTGTCAATAGATAACTGGATACTTAATTACTTTATATTATTTAGTTACATTCTGCATACTCGGATGTCACGTGTTCCAACAAAGGTTATGTTAGTCACGTCTGTATACACAGATGTCACTACGTTTTATAAGATCAAATAGTTCATTTTTCGACGACAGATGATGTCGCTGCGCCGGCAGGTTATAATGCGCTATCATTTCGTTCCTCAAAGCAGACTACACTTTTATAAGCCCAGAGAAACCCCCTGGTGTTGCTTGTTATACTACAATAGAATTAAGGAACATAAATAAACGCGTCAACTGTCGCACAGATGTCAAATTATCACAATTAACGTAACGCTTTTTAGTTAACGCCTGTATTAATTTTACTCCTTATAAAATTGTCATACTGGGGGCCTTATATGAAAGTCGGTTCTTAAGGAGTAAACTCTAAAATAATATCGAAATTGACAGATGCTACATTCGTGTAATAATTAATATGTTACACGTAAATTAATATGTAATTAATATACATATTAATATATATAATTATATTAATATTATTATTATATATATTATTATATTAATTACGTGTAATTAATATGTAATTGATATGTTACACGTTTACGATGTGTGCATTTAGTTACGATGAACGCTTTATCTCTGTCGCTGACGGTCGGCACTGATGGTCAGAGCTTACAGTCCAAACAATTCTAGTCTTTATTGGAAGATTATGAATAAAAAATTAATATTATTTCAATTATAATTTAATTAGTACAAAATATAACAATTTCATTTCACTTACATGCCTGTTAATTCGCCACAATGAACATTTCCAAGACTCTTAAAAAATGAAACAACAATGGCTATAATTATTTATTCAACTAGTGCTCGTGGTTTATTCTATATTTAATTCCTCTAATATGTAATTAACCACTTAATAAGTTAATATAAACGGCATAACGCAGGCGAATTCGTACTAACTAACCAGGTTTCTTTGCGCATTTAAGGCATAACTTAAAGATACCCATATTATAATAAAAAACTTATTAAAATTGAAATAATTTACAATCAGAATTAACAATACTGATTTTATTAATTATTACAACAGAAAAGTTGGGATAGTCATTAGCAATTCACCAGTAAACCATGAGGGGCACAAATTAATAAATCTTAACTAATATTATAAATGAGAAAGTGAGTTTGTTATGCTTTCACGCCTTAACTACTCAACCGATCATCACGAAACTTTGCATACACATTGTCAGGGATACATAGGGATTTCATCCAGCGAGGGATCATATTAAAAATTCAACCTCTAAAAGAAATATATGAGCAATAAAGATTGAACAAATTGTTCATATATTTTTGTCAGGCGTTGATTTTTATTTTTCAACGCTTTAAAAAAAGTATATAGAAACAAAACAAATAACAGAAACTCGGTTGATATTATTTTCGAATAATTTTTAACTGTGCTCACTAGACAACCCCATAATATACACAGGACTTTTTTAACAATCGGTTTAAAAAAAAATCTAATTGACAACTTTTTTATAAGTAATAATGATATTTGTGCCCCTCAGAATATTATATAAGCAGGTAAACTTACTAATTTTATATACTCTGTTCCAAAAATGTAAACACGATGATACTATAGACCAATGTATTCTGTGTTATGTTTGAAATTTAATTCACGTAAAATATGATCATTACAGTCGCTTTCATTGTTTACCTACGAAGAAATCGAGGAATATAATTTAAAATGTACCTTTACACAATTATTAAAAAAAAACACGAGACAACGATACAATGACAACGGCAGTGACATTGAATTTAAACAACTACTAAACTATTTTATGCTTTCCATTTATTTACTCTGTGACAATAAATACACAACCAAAGGATAATATTAAATATCAAAATTTCAGCCTTTAAATAGATATACACTTTATTTAAATAAAATAGCGCAGTCAAGTATAAGAGTAAAAGTATCGCCAGATGTTTATTTATAACTAGCGACCCGCCCCCGGTTTCGCCGGGCGTGCAATTTTTATATATATTAACATTTCCCGTTTATCCCTCTTTCCATTAGTGAAAACCGAATTAAAATCGGTTTACCCGTTCACGCGTGATGCCGTGACCAAGGGAAATGGGGATTAATTTTTATATATAGAGATATAGATAATATAAAAATGGGCAATAGATATTACTAAAAAAAAAAAATGACATCGCCTACAATAGCTTCTATTAAAATTACATATTACTTTCAAATGCGAATGGAATTAAAAATGATTTATCACAGCCCACACACAGTAACATTGAAATTAGTATAAAGCTATTCTTTAAGCCTAGAATTCAAATCCTTTGGCTGTATTTTTTTTAAAATATTTCTCACGCGTTATTGATAGCATGGATTGAATACTGGCATTTTAAAGTTGAAGTCTGAAAGGACAAGTGATGCATGCTTTTTTTATGTAATTCAATGACTGACATTTTAAGCCAGTTGGATTCAGAAAAGATGTGGAAATGGAAAGTTTCATGTAGCGGGTCTGGTCTGCGGGAGACAGAGGTTATAATGAGCAGTTTTGTTCCAGAAGTCTGCATTCTTCCAGCCGCACCATCCCTTGCTGATTACAGTCGTGAGGTCCTCTGGGCCGGTGTAATGTGGGTCCAGTATAAGATATCGCACTTCACTTGTTTCAGAGTTGTATTCGACGCCTAGTATCGTGTGCGCTAATACTCCGCCACCTGAACATTAAAAAACAATTTAATGTTATAAAAAACAAACTTTTTATTTTTTATGACAATGGGCGGGAGACAATCTTGGGCGGCAGACAGGCTGACGTGTCGATTGACTTGATGGTGGATGGCTAATGTTGCCTATTAAGATGAGGGAGCATGTAAGTATGCAGCTGACTCTCGTGGGATAAAAGGTATAAAAATATGTACACAAGTTTTCCCTTCTCTTAAACACAACATGTCCCGGCAAATAAAAAAACGCTTATAATTATATTTGCCGGAACTTCCCCTGAGAACTATCAATAAATCTTGTATAACGGTTTAAACTTTTATTATTAAACTAGCTCAACTCGGCCACGCTTCGCTGCGGCCCATACGGCGGCGGCATGCGCATGGAGCGCGCGGTACTGGACACTGTTTATATATGCTATTTGTCGAAGCGTGATGTTATATAGCCTATAGCCTTCCTCGATAAATGGACTATTGAAAACAAAAATAATTTTTCAATTCGAACCAGTAATTCCTGAGATTAGCGCGTTCAAACAAACAAACTGTTCAGCTTTATAATATTAGTAAGTATAGATTAACTGATCGAGGCTATACCGCCATCTAAATACACGAAAATCCATGTAGCTCATTATTCTATGAGAGCCATTAAGGGGATCAAATTAGGTTAAATTTATTCCCAACCTTTGACAGGTTTGAACGTGAATGAGTAGGCAACAATCGCCCTAACGTTTTCACATTAACTTATAATATCAATAAAGTAAATCAAACTTATTTAAACTTGTTTCTTATGCTGGAATGAGCACTGCTTGGAATCATCCTATGTTAGTGCTTCCACAGTCGCAAACATGTTTGTACTGTTATGTTTCAGTGAATGAGTAAGGAATTTCCTTTATTCAGGACCATTCCTTTATTCTCCATTTATTCCTTGCATCCCTTCTTGGTGACTTTGGCACTGTTGTTTAAAAGGGTTCAATTACGCATAATACATAGAATAATAACACACACATTAACAAACCTTGTCATTAAATATTAATAGAGTTAAATGAGTTAGAAACCCACTGATTCACAGTTAACTTTGTGCAAGGACACGTCGTCTTTGTGCGTAAAGTAAAATATTTCAAGTTTCTGTTCTGGTAAAGAGTTTTAAACAAATGAAGTTTGAGCATTAATTAACTTAAATGATTATTTCGAGAAAATCTCCTCATAAGTGACATCACCTTATGACAACGCACTACAATTCGACCACTATATGCATGAAAACATTGCTTAAGTAAACTGTGCCTAGATGTCACTAGAAGATAAAGAATAAAGGTAAATACCAATCATAATGGGGCTGCCGTGTTTTTCGAAGTGGTATAACATTTCTGGAGCATATTCCTGCAGTTCTTTCCCGGTGTTGGCGAATATGATTCGCGACTGCACTCCGAGCAGAGACTCCAGGCAGAACATCACTTCCGTGGAACCAATCCACATTTTGGAGCCAATCATGTTGGACGGTTTGTCCCCGATTTCGACGAGACACGACTGAATCTCTCTGTGGGTTGGTATCTCCACCGAAGTGTACCCTTGTAACCTAAAAGTTAAGGGAGTTGTTGTAAAAACTGAATCAATTCACCAATAAAACTGTTTTAATAAGTTAATTAATATATAACTAAAAGCACAATAATCTTTCTGGTAGGCACATGGAATAACACGCTTAATAAGATAGTAGTGGCACACTGCGTGACGCAGTCGTAAATTTAGTAGCTCGTTTGGCGGCAGTAACCATCTCCTCACACAAGACCACTATAACAACGCGCATGTTGTGTTTCGGTGAGTGAGTAAGCGATGCCAGTGCTCATTTCCCATTCCTTCCTCATACCTCATCCTTAATCCTGCTATAATGGGCAGAAAAGTTGCGGCACCTGTGGCGTTGCTTGTCCGCCACAGGTTTTTTAATAAAAGTTAATAAAACCCTTTTTCTTTACTCTCACCTGAACCAAGAAACAATAGTCTGCAATGATCTGTAGGCGCAACCCCAGCCGTCATCATTGAACTGATCTTGCATGTAGTGATGATAGGTGTACCGGCCTCTCACCAACGCCACCCTTGCACCAGCCTTCAGAGGCTGGGGTGGAATCGCCTCGTGAGGGTTCATCAATAGCACTGGTTTTTTCATCAGGTAAGCGTTCCCTCTGCGGAACACCGGCCTTAGATGCGGAAGCGCTAATTGATTGTGGAGAATATTCCTTTCTTTCTCTGTAAAAGAGGAATCCAACATCAGAACAGAATGGAAATATGAGTCTATGAGACAATCATAAAAGTAATTAGACTTCACATATAAGTAATTTATCGAGTAGATTTACTTCTGCAGGCGCTGTTAAAAAAATACATCATTTAGTGGACGGAAATTTAAGCAGAATAGAGACTGCCTGTTTAGTTTAATTATTTTTTAATGCTAAAATTTGCGGACAATACTACAATTCTTGCCAGCAGTAGAAATCCAGTGGATGCTTCAGAAACACTACAACGAGGACTAAACGAGATCAACAACTGGCGGATAAAGGCCAGTGCCTTTAAATCTGTCCATAACATTTCCCCTTAGAAAAGGAAATGGTCCACCAGTCAAGTTGGGGGAATATGTCAAATCCCTTGTCAATGTCATGCATCTGGATCGCACGCTTTTAGCCTTTTAGCCAAAAACCAAATATTGGCTAAAAGTCAGGAAATAAATCACCGGACTAAGTAAGACCCCTTAAAGAGATGTCATTTCATCACCCTTTAAATTGAAATTAAGGGTAATATAAATTTAGGGAATCTTCTTTGGAAGACTTTCCGTCCTGGACATGATTCTGTAAAATATCTGCTTAAAGTTGATGACTGAATGCAGATTCGATGTATTACTATTATAGTGTCTATAAAATTGCTCGGAGATAATTTCAAAGGAAATGTATACAGAGTTTATGTTCACAGTACATTTATGGAAACTTAATTTACGTTTATATTGAAAATTTTAAGAAAAATAGTGACTCACAATATAAACTTTGTTCAAGACTCGTTACCAAAACGTTAACGTTTGTCGTACCACAAACGTTAACGGTGAACAGCAATTATTACATTATTTAACGAATGAAAATTGTGTACTATTGAATTTCTTTTTTTTGAAAATAGCTATTATGGAGGTTTCTTCGCAGTGGAAAGCGAAATTGTTTTCGACGATCTATAATACTAGTAAAAGTTTATGTAAACAAAAGAACAAATGTCAAATAAAGATGAACTATGGCAGTGTCTCATTTGGATAATTCAATTGCATTAATTGTAATTGATATCGTAAATATCCTCGGGACAAAGTGAGTCAATAATTATAAGAAATGACAAGTTATTATTCATCATATATATATTTTTAAAAAGTAAACAGAAAATCATTATGTTGACGTAGTGTAGTAGTGTAATAGGAAAAATAAGAATCTGGAGGAGTGGAAACATAACTTTACTTTCATTCAAATGCAAAGTTTGGAAAAATCTTGCTTAGTAAGCTAATAATGACTTAGATATAGCATATGTAATGATTAAAAATAATGAGTCTTGCACTAACAAAAAAGAAAATCCTGCAAAAAAAAAATGTGAGAAATCGTGCAGTTTCTAGAAGTCTTAACAACCTCGATACTACAGACAGCTTGCAGAGTGGGCTGTTGCTTAAGGATTTATAAGACACTGAGTCGCAAAGTTTATAAAACTAATTGCCGAAGCAATCCTAGAAAGAGATTCTTACAACTTTTACAGGAGTGTTATTAGAGAGTGGTTTGCTACTTACCCATACTTTCATCGGGTATTCCCTTAGGAACTATTCTCGTAATGAAGTGTCCCAACTCCGAGGGTAGATAGTGGAAGGTCTCTGGGAGACGTAGACCAGCACCATCTCCGATGCCTTCTTGACCTGGAGTAGGGTGACAAAAAAAAAATTAAACCTCTGTGCGATAACATCCTGCATTTTAAATGTTACCAATTAGATTAAATTAAAGAAATTACGATTTCTTTTTAACTGATGCGTGTAAGATAGTTAAATTGTTACCTCAGATCAACATGGCTCTAATTGTTTCTATGCAACAAGGATTATTTGAAGTAAATTGTTAATTAATGGCCTTTGATATTTTCACCTATAGTGAACATTTACACTATAACTTCTGTTTATCCCTGTTCAATATTCACTAAAGAATAGAACTATTAGTCTAGGCTAGTAATATTAATTTTTACAGCATTTTGAAAACAGTAATTTCAGTTTAAGTTCTAATGGTCTTATAAAATTTTAATTAAATTTCTGGTCCCTTTTGAACAGGACACATAGTCTTAAGCTAATTAAGCTCGAAACTTGAAAATAGTGCCAGCATGTCATAGTGCTCTTATTAAAGTTTTAATAATGATTTCGTTTTCATATTTTTTAACGATACAGGGAGGTAGTTAGATTTGATAAGAGTCCACTAGATGATACACCACATCATCATGGGATGTGAATTTTAGAGGAAATAATGATCAAATATTTACCCAGCTGTTCCAGAAGTACACTCTCAAGCAGTCTTAGCGATCGACAAGCAGCCTCCACCAGCACCGTATAGAGTTCCAGAAGCCTGGTGTTGCGGTGAATCATCGCGAGAGCATCGACCCGCAGTGGCATACTGATGTAATAAGCAGCTGGAAAACGCGATAATTAAAACTACACCTTTATATTTGGCTAGACTGACATCCCGGTTTCACCCGGGAACATTTACTTTCGCATTTACAATATTAGTTTGTTTGATAACAATAAAAGTACTCACGATTTCTTTGCGTAGTCATCATTTTAACAGCTGTCTTAACAAGTTTGTCTGATAGAATATCCCTCGTGGTTTTCATCACTAAATTGACTGGTACTATTTCCTGTAACAGATGTATAAAGAAAATCACAACCGTTCAGGGAGTCATTAATTATTATGTAATGGACAGTTTAGCAGGAAGAAGAGAAACTTAAAATCTGTCAGAGACAAATGGAAAGAAGTATGTTGGGAGTACAGATTCTACATAGACTGAGAAAGGAAGAACTAAGATGTAAAACTATTTAAAGTGTTATTGTTAAAAAATATAAGATTCTCAAATGGAAATGGGCTGGACACCAAGCCAGACTGACAGATAACAGATGAAAAACGGTGGTGGGAGAATGGGTACCCAGAGATAAGAGAAGGTCGAAAAGTAGACCACGGAAAAGCTGAGATGATGTATTTAGGAAGAAAATAGGAGTGACACGGAGAAGAGTAGCAAGAAACTAAAGATGGGAGAGGCCTTTGTTTCCGAGGCAAACTAGCCAAATTAAATAAACTACATATTTTAACTGTTGTTTTTCTGTGCATTATTGGTTAGATAAATAAAGGCTTTTTCATTATATTAGCAGGCAGGCTGACTTGGCATCAATGGTCGGTGGCCATTAATGCCAATGGCCACCAGTGTTTACAACAATGCAACACTATAAAATATAACAATATAAGTGATGTACAAGTACATATTGCTATACATAAGAATAAGCGATAATGTGTCTATCCATGCTCTAGAATGGGTTCTGACATCTCTTTACTCACTCACTGAAATACAACAGCACATATGCTATTATTTCATGGTGGTATTCTGTAAGAAAGTTACTGCTGTTAGGCGGACTGTCCAATTTGTGACTGTGTGCCCTACTGCTAATTTCATTAAAAAAAGATTACCTCCTGACTAATCATTTATTACATAGTTTGGTATACTTAGAAAAAAAAATTAAAATGACAAAATTTTTTAAATGATTTTGTATTCAACTAGAAAAGAAGGCAAAAATTTGAGAAAAAACAGAGTAAGAAGGAAGCATAAACAAATATCGCAATTACATACCACAGAATTTGTGTTATGTTTCTTCTTTTTGGGCTGTTCTGCACTAAGTGAGTTAATCAATTCACCTATAGTGGCTTCTGAGCTTGTACCAGTTAGACTGACATCTGAAGCAACTCCAAATAAATACACCGATGTCCCGTCTATATGAAATGACACTTGCCCCGATGCTATCTGTATTAGAAATAATTCAAGGATTAAGTATTATAAACTGCTCCAAATTGAAAATTCTAGAAAAATTTCAGTATGGTTTTCATTGGGTTTCCAGGATCATTATACCTTGTTAGATAGCCAAGGAAAGCCTAAGAAAATATACGAAGGACCATTTACATACTTATTTTTCTAAATAACGTAAGGACTTTTCAAATAATGCAATAACATACCCCAAAGATGTTGATTTTAAAAAAATAATCAAGTTGTTTCTCTGTACACTTTTGTACTAATATAACTTACCAATTACACAAAAATGTTAAAAAATAACACCAATGGTTTAAGTTAAAAATCCATAGTTAGTAATATAATAAATTTGAAAATAACTGAGTGGCCTTTTCTTGCCTTAAATTTTGCATATACGTTTTCAGGGATATAGAAAAGGGCCTTTCATCCAAAAAAAGCCATTACAAACATTAGCAATATAATATCTAAGTGAAATTTTTAAAAATAATCACCTTTTTCCTCTTATTTTGCATAATATTTTTAACTCCAGCTATTGTGGCTTCGCAGCTTAAAGGTAAGACGGTGTTCAGACGCACGTGTAAAAATTGTTTAGAAAGTTCTTCCGCTGTTAATGTTTCATATTGAGTCTCCTCAAACTTATCATGCACCAGAAAATGTGCCTTCATTTCCTTTCTTTCATTTATTATTAGGACAAGCGGATTATCTGTTATATCTACATCCTGGAACACAATAGAATAAGCATTACAGACTTCATGACAAAAGCATGCATTATCGTAACAAATCGTGAAACTTATTTGTCTCAAATAAATTATTCTAATTCAGCTAAAAGACATTATTTTTTATTTAAACTACTCATTTACTTGGCCTAATTACAATCTAAAGTGATAAATGAACCAATTTGAAATAGAAAAACTATAAATTTTAGAAGTAAATAGGTAGGTGGGTCCATATAATCTAAGCAGCCTTGCGAAGCATCTTGGTTTCTGTGGACGTGCCTCGTTCGTGGAAAAGACACGCGCCACAGTAGGTCGCCTAGGCCGAGCCAAACGTTGTCGGTTTTTAGAGCCAGCACTGACTGCATCAGTCAGTCAGTCAGTCATAGCCTCAGCATGGAACATTTCGGCTGCCCGAAGGATTCTGTGACATGCAGAAATGTGCTATTGCATCCTGCGGCATGCCTTAGCATCCCATAAGCATGACGCGGAATGCCACAGATTCTTGGTATTAAAATAAAGGAGTACGAGTGGAATAAGGAATAAAGGAGACCGCATGTACATGACATGTCGCGGTCTAATATGAAGTCACAAAGGATGTTAGATGATTCTTAATTTCATTATGAAATGTAAACTTGGTATAAAGAAGTGTTTAGAATGAAAATAAGTTAATTACCTGTAATATTTCCTTAAGATGGTTCTCCATAGTTAAGAATTCACCGAATTTTATTACTCCACACAATTCTGTCTCGGCGGGCAGATTTAATAACAATTGCTTATATGAATGATTATTTTCGTGTTCAAACAATTCTAAACTCAACCCTACTACGAGGAGGGTTCCATCGTACATCAATCCGTACAGACATCCTGTTGTCTCTTGAGTGTCTATTTTAGACAACCTCTGCGAATAACAAACTTAATTAGCATATTAAATAGACGTACTCAATAGAAGTTCATTTGGTTGCGAGTCATTAAAATGTATGCCGATTGCCGATGGTGACGTATAAGGTTAAAACAATTAAAACTTATGAAGCCTTAAAAATTTGCAATTAACAACTGTTGGAATTATGCGGACAGTAAATAAGATGAGTTAAAAATTATTTAAGGGTACACAATTTAATAAATTGAAAAGTTTACCTCAATAACATAATTTGATATTTTGAGACGTGGTGACATTTTAAACGAATGTCAAAGAATGTTGCTGTATAAAAAAAAGTACAAAGCTGCAACAAAACAAATCAAAATATTTTGATTCTAGGCACACAGAGTAGTATTATAGTAAATCCCTATTATAATTGTATAATGATGTTATAGACGAAATAAGTAATTCCCTCGTTGATTTCGTTCACAATTTACAAGAAAAGGCATAATTAACTTAGTGAAATAACCTTAGAAGTAGGTAAGATGCTTAATTGTAAATAATAGATCATAGTTTGAATGGAAGCGAAATAAATTCCATTGGTAACGTTAAACAGAATTTTTAAAATATTTGTAACTAATGGGAATAAAATAACCCAATTAGTACATCAATGTAACTACTAGAAAACAGACCAAAATTATCATGATGGTAGATTCATAGATAAGTATGTGTATATTAGGGTAGATTTAAGAAAATGAAGTAATCCGAAGACGTGAAACCCTCACTTTGATTTTAACTATTGAGTAAAAGGACATAAAATTTATATTTTAGCAATACATATTGTTTTAATATTAATAAACCCCTCCTCATATCCACATAAGCTTTTTAGCAAATGCAACAATAACGTGTAAGTATTCTAATTTGATTGATAGGTACTTTTTTTATACTTCACAGCATGTTTGTAGGTAAACCTAGGTACCGTTTGTATCTTTCAAAAAAAATCTTAAAATTGAAGTTAGCGAGTTTAATACACAAAACTACCTATATAGACGAGTGTACTCATACCATGAGTCTTATACTATGTACTTTTTTGTATATTAAAAGTTGTTGTCTTGATGTAAGTGTAATTGCATTGTATTTATTATAGATATGTACTGTAAATATTCTGATAATCATAAATGAATAAACCAAAATAAAATATACTTACAAATTAAAATATACCATACAGGCACAGTAAATACTTTTTTTTTTATGAAATCGAGGTAGCGCTTGACCACTATCTCACCTGATGTGAGGTGCAGATGTGGCCGAAGGTGGACCACGCTTACCTAGTAAATGCCCATTTACCCTAGTTTTGAAGACGCCGAGGTTGTAGTTCTGTGGGAACACAGACGCAGGCAATGAGTTCCACTTCTTAGCAGTTCGAACAAGGAAGGTGGAACTGAAACGCTTTGTTCGTGATCGAGGTACATCGACTACGAAGGGATGAAACCCCTGCCCACGTCTAGTGGTCCGCAAGTGGAACGGTTCCGGTTGGATTAAATCGTACAACATAGATGCACACTCTCCATAGTGTAGACGATAGAAAATCGATAGGCACGCTACTTTTCGGCGATGCTGCAGGCTTTGAAGTTGGGAATCCACAAGGGTGTCGTTGCCAATAAGGTTCTTTGCTCGCCTTTCAATCGAGTCCAGTGCGGCCAGTTGGTAACGGGCAGACCCATCCCAGAGGTGACAGCAGTACTCCATGCAAGACCGGACCTGTGCTTTGTATAAGTCCAGGAGCTGCCTCGCAGTGAAATACCGTTTAACCTTGGAAAGGATGCCCAGCTTTTTGGCAGCTGTTTTGGCAATGGACTCGATGTGCCTACCGAAGTTCAGATCGGCTGTAAGGTCCACACCAAGGAGTTGGAGATGATCCGAGATTGGAACAGACACTCCCCGGAATGACGGGTTCAGGTCAATTGGATTTCGTTTCGCTGAAAAAAGACCCGCTTGAGTCTTCGCTTCATTGAAACTGACCAAATTAGCGTCACCCCAGTCGGAGATATTTTTCAGTGTCTGGTCCAATCTACAGACCATGCCTTCTCTCTGTAAGCGGATCTCGAGGCTACCAGCTCGTGCATCGGACATATACCTCTCGACCACTGTGGTATCATCGGCATATCCAAATGTTCCGGGCATTGCCAATAAGTCATTTATATGCAGTATAAAGAGAGTGGCTGAGAGTACGGATCCCTGAGGGACACCGGCATCGACACCTAAAAGATCAGATGAGCATCCATCAATAATTATTCGTATTGATCTTTCCCTCAGGAAATCCGATATCCAGTTACACAAGCCAGGGGGGATACCGTAAGAAGGAAGCTTGCCAACAAGTCCGTCGTGCCAGACCCTGTCAAAGGCCTTCGAGATGTCGAGAGACACGGCAAGAGCCTCACCGTGCTTCTCAATGGCCTCGCTCCATAGATGCGTGGCGTATACAAGGAGATCGCCAGTTGACTTTCTCGGGCGGAAACCAAACTGCCGATCGCTCAGGAGGTCGTTATCCTCAAGATAAGCAAGCAAACGTTTATTCAATACACGCTCCATAGTCTTACAGATTATGGAGGTAATTGCAATAGGGCGGTAGTTATTAGGGTCAGCACGACTTCCTTTTTTAGGCACAGGTTGCACGTTGGCAAGCTTCCAAGATTAGGCACAATACCCGCTCTCAGAGACATGCGAAAGAGGCGCGTAAAGATAGGGGACAACTCAGGCGCACATGTCCGCAGAACTATGGCCGGAATACAATCAGGGCCACTCGCCTTATTCACGTCCAGAGATCTTAAGGTTTTAAGTACCTCGGACTGGCGAATAGAGATTTCCGGCATTGTGTATTCGCAACGAGGTAAAGAAGGTGGAGTTTGACCCGAAGAATCTAGACGCGAATTACTCGCAAACAAGGAGGCAAAGAGATCAGCCTTCTCTTTGGCGGAATGTGCGAGTGACCCATCTGGTTTTAACAGCGGCGGAAGCGACGAACGACAGAAATTCGCCTCCAGTGACTTGGCAAGTGACCAAAAAGATTTGCTTCCCGATGGAAAAGAAACCAATTTAGCACCGACACGGCCGATGTGTTGGAAGCGAGCCCTAATTACTAATTTAAAAGAAGGAAAGAAAGAAAAACTACTTTAGAATTGTCTTTAATTATCTATAGTATCTTTTTTTATACAAGTTTCTATAAGTTGTTTTACAATTTGAGACTTTTTTTTAGCCAAGTTTAAAGCTTCTTCCTGAATTTCACTTGTAAGACTGCTGCCTCCAAACTTGTGAGTTCCACAAAGGATACCATTATTGTAGCTAATTATTAAATTAGCTCCAAAACCTCCACACAAATCTTCCTCGTATGCTGATGGGTCGTTCAACAGAATGTTGCTACAACAAATTAATATTTCATTAGACATACTAGGAAAGACGATAAATTATGATTGAGAAAAAATATGTTTACCTTCCATTAAAGTTATATATTGAAAAACTGCTTGATACAGGTAATCCATGTACTTTTATTGGTGTTCTTATATTTTGATCTACATTTATCTCTTCTGTTTCGACATCATATTCAACAGATGGCAAACTTACTGTAAAATTAAAGCTTTAGTTATGTATTTATACTTCCCTTTTATTGATAATGCATAGGCTCTGCCTGAGGGGTCCTGGGTTCAATTTCCGGCAGGGTCATCTTTGGAAATTAACTTTTCATAGATGCTCTGGTCCGGATCACTTTCAATTTCACTTTTCAAATTTAGCTCTCTTCTGGATTTGGAACGTAGTGGCAGGGCAAAATGCGTTTTACAGTCATTTGGGCAGCCAGTCAGGCAGAAGTAACCACCCTCTTGCTGAAGACCACCATGAAATAACAGCATGTGTGCTGTTGTGTTTCCATGAATGAGTAAGGAACACCAGAGCCCATTTCCCTATCCATTATCCTACTATGGTCAGCAGAGCTTCTGAAACTGTGGTGTTGTTTGTGTTATAGGTGGCGGTAACCACCTACCATCAAGTGGACTATCAGTCTGTCTGATGATAACAAAAAAAAAATACATTTAAACATTTTTAAACAACATAGTAAGTGTATTTACATTATCTCATGTTTTCAAGTAATTGCATTAGAAATTGTCAATCACCCTCATGAATTATGTTAATCATGTCATATATTATTATTTTATGAAGTTTTTGCTAAGCTAGGGGTATAAACTGGCAACAAAAAATTAAGGATATTTGAAAACCTTATTTTATTAAAATTAGAAGTAGTTTTTGCATGCACTAAAATAAAAAAATGGCTTACATGTTTTCAGGCAAGTAATTAAAGTAATGATGCAAGCATCCACAACACTGCCATCATTGTCTAAACATATCATATCACAGTAAATGACCCAAGCTAACTTATCAGGTGCAATACAAAGGTCTTTCAAATCAATGCACTTTGAATTTACAATTATCTCGGAAACCAAATTATTTATTACTTGTGCATTATCTGAGGGTGGCCCTGGTTTATACTTTGACGAGCAAAGAGCAGGCAGTTCTAAGTTTGTTACCAAGTATCCTACATTGGGTTCCTCAGCTTTTGGAGTTGCTAATTCCTGTAAAAGAGATATTATTGTTAATAATACAACTTATAATTTGATCCTATAATAAAGAAAAGTATACTGTTTCAACAGTAAAACCACTTTAAAATAAATTAATGTTATTTAATTGATAGTTTTTAAGATCAAAACTTTCTAAGATATTTTTGAGCATGTAACTCCAGCATATTTTTTATAAATAATACTAAAACAACAGAAAGCAGATATTTTAAGATTCCCGGACATGTTAGTCTAGTTTCACATGAGGTTTTATAGCCCCGGTAATTCTTATAGAATTAACTCAACAATGGTAGATGAAAACACTTTTAGTTAAAATAAGATTTGGTAATATCAATGATTTTAGAAAACCAAAGGCAAATAATAACTGCCCAAATGTTATTGAATGCGAACTCATAATTTTCATGATTATCTTGTATAGTTTCGTGTCATTAGATTTAAATGGTTGAGAAGATTCAGATAAAATTAAACTTAAGAGATTTTTTGAAGATCCAGAAAAGTATCTTATTGTTGTTAACTATATATTAATGCATTTCTTTTGCCTTAGTGACTCGATCAATCGCTATTGTAGGTCATTGTGAGCTGCCATAGGTATGTAGAAATTTCTTTGAAGACATGCAGTTTTCACCTGTTTTACTTATTTGCTATTTTATCAATTTCTATTTATAGGCACTATTGCTATTTACTAAAATACAAACATAACAGTTTTTTAGAAGTTTTAATCCTAACCAATTTAATGCCACAAATAACGGTTGTATTCCCACACTTGACAATAGCAGATGCCTCCGCTGTATTTATGGTGTTTACATTTATCTTCATACTTCGTAATTCGTCGAGTTTTCTTTTATCGGTACGGACATTAGTTGAAATGTAGTCATTGAAATATTTAATCGGATGAATAAGTCTGAAAAATAAAGGCATTTAAATAATAATTGCTGAATAATTGGAAAATATCGAATGGCCCTACATGAGCCGTTGTGACTAACTTGTATATTTCTGTCATTTTAGTGAGTAAACTGCAATTCACACTATAAATTTTGTATAAACTTTAAATATGTCTTTTATTAATACAAAATGCAAACATTATAAAAAATAAAATTCAATCAATTCAAAATCAATTGGCTTTTTTCCCTCGTGTTTTTGACTTTGATTGTTGTGTTGGTTGACTTTTCAATTTTCATTGTCATATATATACATATAAGATATTTATACATATATTGGTCTTGATTGGTCTTGATTCTTGATCACAGAATACTAAATACTCATAATTATATTCGTTTACAATAAGTTTGTATAATAGTTGTACAATGTAAGTTTGTATTATAGTAACAAAATGTTATATAATATGTATTTTGAACTTTAATACTGTCTGACTTAAAAAGTTGAAATTAGAATGTTTTTTAAAAAGAAATATAGAAGATGTCATTTGTTAGAAAAATCTAGTGGAAGTAAAAAGACGAAAAGAAAATGATGTGTTTTTGATAGTGTTTAATTTATTTCATAAAATGTTGTATACGAAGAAAACAATATAATTATGTGCACATAACATGGAGCAGAGTGTTTTATTAAATTTAGATGATTAAATCTCAAAACGCAATGGAGGCACAAAATCTCACACAAAAATCTATTAAGACAAAATAGTCTAAAAATATCTAACACTGGTTTTTATGTAGGTATAATATTACTTATGGACTCGACAAGTTAACTCTAATAAAACAAAACGCTACAAATCAAGCCATAATTAAAACTAATATTACACTGTCGTAACTTCTTTTCATCAAGGTGCTTAAACTTAAAATATGTTTGGAGAATTCACTTTTGTTGAGCATAGTAATACTCATATGGATATGATTGTCTTATTATGAAAACAAAAGTAAAGTGAGTTTGAATAAAATAACAGATTATTTAATTAAAAGAGCTGAGGAGCAAAATAGATATTTTTTGGAACCGAAAGCTTCATATTATAGAGCTATATCGGCATCACTGTGGGCGGGTGACAGCCGGCCGGCGGCGGCGGCGCTTTAAAGACACGATAGCAAACGAACAAATAAGCAAGACGTGATTAATTTGTGATTCTTTAGTGAGAAAGAGAACGTGTTTTAGGAGTTGGACTACGACCGAGTGAAATTTTGCGTTGCTTCAATTTGGGTTCCGTTTCATGTTAGTTTTATGTAAGAAATTATGAATCACCTAAAAATTGCCGTTACTGAGTAGTAACTTCATGGAGTTAAAAATCACCTAAAAGGTTACAAACCTGGCAACGCTGCGATATAATATTATATTATAGTACGATCATTCTATGAATGCGTTTTTGACTTTCTTTATGTCCATTGCATAAAGTTCATTTCCGAATAAACGATACAGAAAATGCATGGAATTGACACCTGTCAGAACAGCACTCTTATAATGGCCGGAGTATAAGTATATATTCACAAGGAGACCAATGTTGCCAACAATAATTTTTAAATTCCTTCATTGGTATTGTAACACAGTTTGATTTTCCTTAATAAAATTAGTTTAAAATACCGATTATTCTGCTTTTTATTTATTTTATTCTGCTTAACATACTAAATATCAAATCTATATTAAAATGGTTGTCTTACATAGTAACCATTATATAAAAATTAATATTAAACTCTGGTTTTTAAACTGAACTCTAATCAATATAGCTTTTTCACTTTCAGTTTCTACGATCTCAGTAACTGCAAAGGCGGCAAAGAGAGGGAAAAGTGGTAGATTAAAAAAATCCGTTAAGAATTTAGTTAGTCGTTAAAACAAATTTTCTTCTGTTTCCTCTTTACCCACTGCACTTAACTGTCAAATTTCTTTGCCACAGAATAATTATATTTAGGTTCCACCCACATTATAATATAATTGCATGATGATACCACAGATAAAGCTACTAGTCTGCAGTATATTCGTCCATGTAGTCAGTCTACTCAATACGCCAAATAAACGTCAATTTGAAAATGAAAATCTGACGTTTCTTTTTCTTGTAGAATTTGGTAGACAAACTCCAAGGTGTGTAAAATTATAAATTTAATCCCTTAAAATCGTAGTTATTTTGAAATAAATCAATAGTTTTCAATCACGTTTACTACGTTCAAGCAATCAACACATTATAGATATCCGTATTTTGAGTATCTTCATTATTATTACAGACCACAATGGCAAAACCGAAAGGAGAGAGGAAAGGTAAATCCGCGATCAACGAAGTTGTGACGCGTGAATACACAGTGAACTTACACAAGAGACTTCATGGGGTCGGTTTTAAAAAGCGTGCACCACGCGCGATCAAGGAAATCCGCAAGTTCGCTGAAAAACAGATGGGAACCCCTGATGTTCGAGTAGACACCCGCCTAAACAAATACCTCTGGTCTAAGGGAGTCAGGTAATTGAACCAACCTTAAAATCCACAAATAATTCCTTATAAGTACATATTTTGTAGTTTAAACATTTCCAATTTGTTTACGTGTATTTCGTTGTTTACATTCTGTGCTTTATAACCTCAAAGTGATATTCTACTTGGAGCTTGCATTAGATATTAAAATTTAAGTAACAATTATTGTCATTCTGAAACTATTTTTCTATAAGTCTGATTTCTTGGATACACTATAAATTACAGTTACTAATTGATTGTAAATAATAACCAAACAGGATATAACCAAACAGTTCAAGTTTTATTTTTCTTACTCAGTTTAAAAAAAAAAAGTTTCTTTAATGTTTCTGTTAACTTTCTATTCCACATAAGTGGTGCCTGTTTTAATCCATATAAGCCTTTTTTAAGTTGAAACACTTTACCCTCATAATTTTCTAATTCATACCCTTTTGGTATATCCATATAAATTTCTTCATCTAAATCCCCGTATAAAAATGCTGTTTTTACATCAAATTGTTTCAATTTGTACCCTTTCTGTGCCGCTATTGACAGAAGTAATCTTACACTCGTATTAACTACCGGACTATATGTTTCTTTGTAATCAATATTATATTTTTGTAAAAATCCTCTCGCTACTAACCTTGCTTTATATCTTCCATCCGACTTTACAGTAAAAACCCATTTACTAGATATAATTCTACACTTATTCGCTTTCGATTTATCCACTACTTCCCACGTATTATTCTTTTCCAACGATTCTTTTTCCTCATTTATTGCTATTAACCACAAGTTTCTCTCATTACTTTCTATCACTTCTTCAAACGTTAAAAATGAACTTTCTAAATCATAATCCTTTAATCTCTCAGGTAATCTCCTATCTCTTTTAGGTAAAATCCTTTTCTCTATCTCTTCTTCAACTTTGTCAACTGCATCTTCAAATATTTCTTCCTCATCTATTCCTTCCTCATCATCACTAGATTGACTTCTATCTAAAACTCCAACATTTCTCTCATTTAAAACCTCTTTTTCCTTACTATCTTTATTCCTTTCTTTATCTTTTACGTTTTCATTTACCTCATCCTCACTAAAATCATCATACGATCTATGAAATCGTCTCCTCTCAAAGTTATTTTTCTTTCCCAAGTTCCTGTTTCCATTATTATTCAATTTATAATTATTTTTATTTTTATTTCTAAATAATTTGTCTAATATTGAAAATTTCACTTCCTTATTACATTTTCTTAAAAACTCCGAAACCTTTTCAACATTATTATCAAATAAAACATCACGTGAATAATAAATCCTCATCTTCACTGGATCCCAAATCTTATATCCATTATTCGTATATCCTACTAATAAACCTTTACTACATCTTGAATCTAACTTTCCCAAATTTACATTAATTTTACAATATACCAAAGAACCGAAAATATTTAAATATTTTAAATTTGGAATTCTTTTAAACCACATTTCTGCTGCAGTTTTTCTATTTATAGTATTTGCACATCTATTTAATAAATAAGCTGATGTCATTAACGCTTCTCCCCATAATTCTTTAGGTAATCTCATGTCAAACAATAAAGCTCTTGTTCTTTCCATTAAAGTTCTATTTAATCTTTCAGATTTTCCATTATGTTGCGGTGTGTAAGGAATTGTATAATCGATATTTATACCCTTTTTAATACAGTACGACTGTAATTGTTTGCTAACATACTCTCCACCATTGTCACATCTTAAATTTTTAACTTTACATTCAAAATTATTTTCTGCCAAAGTAATATAATTTACAATTTTATCAAATGTTTCCGACTTAGACTTTAGAAGATACACTTTAACGAAATGAGTGTAATCATCTAAAAATGTAATAAAATATTTATAACCATCCCAAGTATTACATTCTATAGGTCCACACACATCTGTGTGAATAATTTCTAATGGTTTAGATGCTCTAAATCTTGTTGTTTTAAAAGGTTTTCTACATAATTTTGCATTAATGCAGATTTCGCAGATATCTGCACATTTATTTAAATTAGTGTTGATACCACGAACTAATTTCTTAGTTTCAATAGCTGAAGTATGTGCTAAAGCTCTATGCCAAAATTCTGAAATGTTTCTAGTACAGTAAACTGACCTATTACAGTGTTCAGCATACCTTTCAAGCATCAGATCAACGTAATATAACCCATCTGCTCTGCGCCACCCAGTACAGAAACATCTACCATCAGCATAGTATAATTCAACTTTATTTCTGAAAAATGAAATTTTTATATTATTTTCTGTTAATCTATTTACTGAGATTAAATTCTTTTTGAGATTCCTAACATAAAGAACATTATTTAAAGTTAATTTATTTTTATCACATTTGATTCTCCCAAACTGCTCAATTTCATGTATATTTCCGTCAGCAGTCATTATTCTATAAGAGCATTTGTCCAAATTTTTTAAATAAATATTATTATTTATTGTATGACAAGTTGCACCAGAATCGATAATGAACTCTACTTTTTCAGAACTTAATTTATTTTCACAATAATTATAGTAAAATTTTTTAGAACTTACTCTGTTATTATCATATTTATTTAAACAAAACTTTGAAAAATGTGTATTACTGTTACAGTTTTTACAGTTAAATTTTGTATTTTTACAATCAATATATTTGTGTCCCATTTTAAGACATTTATAGCATTGCATATTGTAATTTGTTTTATGCATATTATTACTTGTCGATGCTCTGTTATTTTTACAAAATCTTGCAATATGACCTTTTCTTCCGCAGTTGTAACATTCTTTAACATTAAATGTATTAAATTGTTCGTTACATTCTGTTTCAGCCTTTTTAATAATTTCTGATTGTTCCAAATCTTTATTTTTGTAATTATTTCTAATATTTATTTCTAATAAAATTCTTGAAATTAGATTGGTCAAAGTTTTCTCTGAACTATTTGTTGATTCCCATGAACTCCTAAAATTCAACATGTGTTCTGGTAGACTTGATAGAATTTTTGATATTACTTGAGTATCATTTATATCCATTCCTAATGATTTTATTTTAGTTACTATCCTCTGAAGTTCACTAATATCAGACATCAGATCTTCATTTTTGAATTTAAATGTATAAAATTCTTCTAATAACTGATTTGTTTGTATTTGTTCATTTCCCAATAATATTAAGTCTAATTTTTCCAACATCTGCCATGTTTTCTCACAATCAATTATATAATTTATATATTTCATCTCCATAGAGTTTATAATTAAAAATTTTGCCTTCGAATCTTTTGTAATTAATTTTGTATCAATCGGATCTATCATGTTATTCTTATTTAAAACTACATCTAATTCTTTAGATGTTAATAATAATATCATTTTCTTCTTCCAAATTATATATTCATTGTCAAATTTTAATTTATTTTGTAAATCCTCCATTTTTGTTGTAAAAATATAAAATTTTCAAAATTTACAATTTTAAATTAGATTCAATATATTGCTCAATACCTCTTCTCTAGACGTGTAGGCACATTATCCTGTTCTTTCTGTGGAAGCGTGCTAGTCCATGACCTGTTAAAAATTTTTAGTTTGTTTAAACACTTTTGCGTGCCTACACTCTATTTCTTTTTGTTGTGGGATCCAGTCTTCTTTCTTTAAATTAAACTCATTTATTTTATTATATACATGCACATATATTAATCCATTTCTTATATACCTTAAAATAAATAACACTATAAAATTCTATCCATTACATATCGTTTCTAAACTTCAACACATTCTCACTAATTTTTCTCACAATGACATCTTACATATATTTTTAAAACATTCTTATTTTAAACTCAAACCTATATAAATATATATTGCCAGTATTTATGTTCAAATACATCAACACCATTTAGTCATTAGTTTATTTGTCACACTGGTCTTAATACTTCTAAATTGTCCACTATAATCTATACATATAATAAAATCGTAAACAAACCGTGTCTGTACAATATTTTTTCAAAAAAGCAATTTGTACACATTGTATTTATGTTACCAAAGTAAAAAAAAATGTATTTAGAATTTTTGTCTGTGTATTTGTGCATGCTAATCTCTGAAACGGCTTAACCGATTTGTAACATTAGTACATTAGTATTTGTTTCATTCCAATTGGTTTATAAACAATGCTATACTGAATACCTGAATGAATAGTTGTCCTCATGAGAAGCTGTAAATTATGTAAACAAATAAACTTGCCAGGGCAATTGTCAAGGGATGTATCTTTATAGTGCATTCTTTGACCCTCGCAAGCAACTTAATTTGACTGAAATGTAAACATTTGGTCTGCAATTTGGAGTCATACTTCATTAGAGTTTGAAATGCATTGGGGGTTGCTTGTTGTTTTTGCAGATTAGGTTATTACTAATTTTACTAAGTTATTACTAATTTTGGGTTTTATTTATAGTCAATTCGCATTAAGAATGCAGTGAGTCATCCTTGTCAATCAGTCTTGCCACTCCGCCTAACCAATCAGGTTGCTCAAAAATTAAGAAGTCAAGTTTACAATGACTAGTTGAAGGCAGACCTATGAAAGAAACGGTTGTATTGTTTGTGCGTTACCTTCAATTATAGTCCGGGAGCCGGTGACAGTAAAACTGCACTTATACGGATTTCATTATTTTTTATATAAATTAATAGCATTTAACCATAGGTACAAAATGGGCTAAGTGTGCCAGGGTTTGGCCTGGCAGAAATATTTTTTTATAAATTTTTACATTTCCAATAATCATAAGTACTTTGCACTTTCATGGAAATTCATTTCATTTTATGTCTAATAATGTCTATTTTCAGGAAAATTTGGTGTGCCAGCTCTCATCTTGGCAGAAAAGTCTGTCACACAGATTTTTAATTCACAAAATCAATTATATTTTACCCTTATCGTGGAATTACTTTTTTTTTATTTCTTCGTTTTCACTCCTATTTTCTAAATATCTTGGTCTGACAGCTTAAAACTTGACAAAAATATCTCTCACACCAGTTTATACAACAACTTTAACCCTCAAATATAATTAATATGGAGTGTATGTCAATGTTTTTCGGAGCAACTGCTTACTATCATAATCTTTTGTTTTTAATTTTATTTTATGAACTATTAATTTGGTTATTTAAATTTGGCCAGGGCTAGCGGTGTTGTAGAAAATTAAATCTCGCTACGTCACAAGTATAATATATAATCTTTTTCTTTGATTGTATGGATACGTCATCAAGTTAGTAGAAGATAGATTCAAAAATGGAAATTTTTGAAGGAGGCCTTTACCTAGGGGGGTGCGTAAGCACACAGAAAGTCCTTGGAATAAAAGGCCTTTTTTTTAAAATTTATTCATACTATTTGCAACTGTAATTACTGAATATACTATTTTCTTTCCCATTTGAGTCACACATGACTAACCCCATACGAAAGGCAAAAATTGAAATTCTATTCACAAAATGTTTTTTTTTCTTTCCAGAAATGTGCCCTTCAGAGTTCGCGTGAGGCTGTCCCGCAGACGCAATGATGATGAGGACTCTGCACATAAACTGTTCACCCTCGTGACATACGTTCCTGTAGTCTCAATCAAGGGTCTGCAGACAGAAAATGTTGACGCTAGCCAAGAATAAACATTACCTTTAAAATATATTCTCTTTAATTTTTAGATAACCCGCTAAAAATATTTTGGCTAATATTGCAATATATGTTCCATATTCTTACTACCATAGGATATGTGTATGGGGTTTTATGCACACGTACAGTAGTAGGTCTGGCTGTGTATGCAGTCGAGCAGCGGCTCGCTGGTCTGCCCATCGGTGGACCATTCACCATTTTCGAGAAAATCGAGTGAAAATATTTCAGAGATTATCTGGATTTTTGGTATTGAAAGACTAAAAAAATAACTAGTAACATACTAACCGCACATTTTGTGTCATTTATTAGTTAACTATATAAGTAACAATAAAATTAAAATGAATTCATATCAAATTTGATTTGATTTGTATTTTGTTTCCATCTTTTTCACTGCAAATGGTCATACGTTACTAAATATTTTTTATCTTTACATAAATTTCTAATATCAAATATGGCAAAGTCCACGATGTCTGATTTATAGTAATTGATAGCAATATATCCTTTTTGAAAGCAATAGATTATAAAACATATGACTATGACGTTTTTGTTAAAAAATAAATCGTTTATATTGCAAAGAGAGTATTTGGTGTAATAATGTTTAAATTTAAAAATGGTGGACTTTGCTGTATTTGATATTAGACCCACAATTATGGAATAAATGTGTGACTTTAAAAAAAAAACATTTAGGTAGCTTCCTTGTGTTCTCGCTGTCTAACAAAGTAAGATAAAGCAAAAATGCAACAATTTGCACATCCAGAAACTATATCTAATGTACAAAAAGGCGTTTAGGAGAAATGTGCTTACTAAATTTGTAGACATATTTTGATAACCATCGACAAATGGTTTTGATGACATTAAAAAGTTTACATTTCAAAAAAAGAATGGCAGGGCTCACTGAGTTTCGCAGTCGTTTGGGTTTCTCGTATTTTTTTTATTGTTAAGGCCGACAGACAGACAGGCTGACAGTCCACTTGATGGTAGGTGACTAGCGTCATCTATAACACAAACAACGCCATAGGTGCTGCGAATGCGCTGCAGACCATAGTAAGATTAGGAAGGGATAGGGTAATTGGATCTGGCATCCCTTACCAAAATGCATCAGCACACGTGCTGTTATATCACGGTGGTCTTCTGTAAGGGGGTTTTTACTGCCGCCAGACGTGCTGGCCAAATGACTGCGAAAGCGAAAGCGAAAATGACAGACCGGAGCCAATTTTGAAAAGTTCATTTCCATGGTTGACCCTGCCGGGAATCGAACCCGGGACCCCTGTGACAGAGCGTTACGGCCAGCACGCTAACCACTCATCCAACGGGCTCTTCTGTAAGGGGATGATTACTAAAGAAGACCACTGTGAAAAAACAGCATTTGTGGTTCGGGGATTGATTGAGGGATGCTAGAGCCCATTTCCCTTTCCTTTCCCTGTCCCTTAAGCTTTTAATGTTACTAAGGTAAGGTAAGGTCGGCAGCACATTTGCAGCACTTGTGGCATAGCTTTCGTTAATAGGCGACGCGGTACCCACTTACCATTCTAAAATACTGAACCCCGTGTTAACCCATAAAATATTTCTAATATTTATTGAATGGCTGTTTAAAATTTTTAGTTTAAGTTTTTTCTAACAACTGAATAAATGGGTTTACTTTAAATATTATGTCTTATACCTATTAAATACCTAATTCCATTTATTTAAATCAAATAATCGTATTTAGTCAAGTACCTAATAAAGTACCGAGGAATAAAGGAGAACTAACTTATCAGCCTGTGTTTTTCCACTATTGGAAAAACATCAACACAAGCAACACCAAAGCTGCTGCAAGTGCGCTGCCGACTGCAGTAAGGATTAAGGATAAGGAATGAGGAGTGGATAGGGAAATGGGCTCTGGCATCCCTTACTCACTCACCGAAACACAACAGCGCACGTGCTGTTATTTCACGGTGGTCGTCTGTAAGGGGGTGGTTACTGCCGCCAGACGGGCTGCCCAAATGGCTGCGAAAACGCAGTGTGCCCTGCCACTACTTTCCAAATCCAGAGGAGAGCCAAATTTGAAAAGTTTTTCAAAGTTGACCCTGCCGGGAATCGAATCCGGGAACCCTAGAACAGAGTGTTAAGGCAAGCACCCTAACTACTCATCCAACGGGCTCGTTAGCGGAGAAACTGACAGACGGACAGCTACTCCATTTTATAATGTATGTATGTAGATATAAAAATATATAGACACAATCTAGCTCTGAATGGGCATGAGTGTGGTCACCGTGAAAGGTTTATTTAGTAATTATTAGCCGTGTACGCGAATTCGTACGCGTTGAAAAATAAAAATATATAAGATAACGCCTAACATATTTATCGCTGTGACGACACTGGCGCCGAATTTTTTATATTCTTAGACGATCCCTCGGGAACCTAACATTTTTTCAGTATAATAAGTATCCTATATGTTAAACCAGGTAATAAACTATTTGTGTGCTAAATTTTATCAAAATCCGTTTAGCCGTTTTTGCGGTATTGAGGAACAAATATCCAAACATACAAACTTCATCCAAGCATTTAACTGCAGTGAAATTATCAGGCTTATTACAATAAAATGAAATTAAACGATTTCAGAACATTGTATATTTATTCCCATACTTTAACGTTTAATAAATATACAATATACCTCTTACATTTGATTTTTTCCTTATCTAGGGTTTACAAATACTTTATTTATGGTAAAGAAAGTGAATAAAAATCTAAGTAGCTCATCTAAATCCAAGGGATCCTGCAATCAGCGGTTTCAATCAAACGAAGATCTGATAAAGACGTAGCGCGGCCGTTTTCTTCAAGAGAGGAAATGAAGTCCCAGCGCTTGGAATCGATTACAATGACTGATTCAGACGGAAGGAGTAATGTGAAATTGCTACATTACTATATATCTATGTAGGCAATCATTTTACATAACGAAATTTATATAGGAGAATACTATTTGTTATTAATTAAATGTCCAGCAGAGGACGTTCTACGTCTGTTTAGATGACGATTAAATATTAAAATACGTATACAAACTTTTAAAAATGTTTTTTAGTTCAGAACTTTTTAAATTAACAACAGGTTAATTTCGCAAATACTCTTATAAAATCATGGATAATAAATATTTTCATTTCCTTATTACTTTATAACGAAGTAGGTAATGTCATTGAATTTAAACATTAGCTGATTAAGTGAAAACCGTAAATCGTGTAGTCACATCGTGTAGTTTGCTACACGAAATATGTATTTAGTGACTTGAGTTACAAAGAAAATTTATGAACATATAGTTATATTTAATAGTAATAAAAACCTGTTCGCCGAAACTGTAGGAGCATCGCTAAATTGACGCATTGGAGATGTGATGCCTCATAAATATCCCATGGACAGCGTTCCGCGTTTAATTTTAGCGTCGGCAGACAGGCTGAAGGTACACTTGATGGTAGCTGGCTACCGTCTTCTATAAAACAAGCAACGCTACAGATACTGTCGCTACGGACTAGAGTATGATTAATGATAAGGGATTGGGAAGGGTTAAGGAAATGGGCTCTGGCATACCTTACTCATTCACCCAAACACAACAACACGTGTGCTGTTGTGTTTCAGTGAGTAGTTGAGTTAAAGCTCAGTCCTCCAAACCCATTGTATCTTTATCCTTTATCCTGCCAATCCCTACCACCTTCCATTAACTAGATCGTATGCCTATAACTTTTACATAAAAATAAAACACTGCCCCGGCCGGTGCACGGCCGGGTGTAATATAAATCCACCTTTATAGGCGACGGTAGCCACCCAACATTAAGTGGACCGTCAGCCTGTCTGTCGATCTTCATATTAAAAAAAATATTTCTGAATTCCCAACGAGTATAATCCGACCTATATCGCGTTAATAATACCTTGAGGTAGACAAAAAAGTAATATTCTATAATTATTAATAATAATTATAGTTAAATATATTTTTCGTGGCAAACAGTTATTGCGGACGGCGCGGCGTGTGTACGCCACATTTTCTAACAAACAATATTCGAGGTTGGAATGGTAAGCTGACATCGCATGAAACCACATTGCTGGCCTGTTGGTGACATTGCATTTTGAACCTCTGGAATCTAGAACAAAACATGACATGCGTTTTGTGGCTTCTTAGTAATATTAATTTGCATTAAAACTATTCCTAATTATGTATGGTTTCGTATTTATGTTCGTCTAATGGTGTTAGTTCACTAGAAAAATTTTTTACCCAAACTTTATCCAACATTAACTCTCGTGTTTAATCTTGATTCGTAAGTTCATAATTTATAACACTAACAACTAAACAATAAAAGAAAAAAACCGCTTCACAAAAGAAATATATGGAAAAAGGCATCCGAAGTTTATTTAATATGTAGAAATACAAACAGCATAGCAGAAATCCATTAAGCCAACAAACGGGTATTGCATTTTGTCACTGTTAAATTAATTAAAAAAAAATACTTTATTACGTTAAGATCAGCAGTCAGGCTGACGGTCCACTTGATGGTAGGGGGCTACCGTCGCCTATAACACAAGCAACGCCAAAGCTGCTGCAAGTGCGTTGCCGACTACAGTAGGATTAAGAATGCATTGGGAGGAGGTAGGGAAATTGGCTCTGGCATCCCTTACTTACTCCGCGAAACACAACAGCACATGTGCTGTTATTTCACGGTGGTCTTCTGTAAGGGGGTAGTTATTGCCGCTTGACGGGCTGGCCAAATGACTGCGAAACGCAGTGTGCCCTGATCCAGACCAGAGCCAAATTTGAAAAAAAAAAAACAACCATTTTTCAAAGTTGACCCTGCCGGGAATCGAACCCGGGAACTCTAACCACTCATCCAACAGGCTCGTCAATGCTTAATACATAACCATCACTTAATTGAGTATTATTATTAATTGAGCAAGCCGTCTGGCGGCAGTAACCAGCCTCTTACGGAAGAGCACCGTGAAACAACAGCAGTGTGTTGTTGTGTTTCAGTGAGTGAGTAAGGGATGCCAGAGTCCATTACCCTTCCTTTATTGTACTATGCTCTGTAGCGCGCTCGCAGCACCTGTGGCGTTGTTTGCGTTATTGGCGACAAAAGCCACCTACAATCAAGTGGACTGTCAGCCTATATGACGAATAATAATTTTATCTATACTTATATATAAAAAATAATGTTTGGAGTATGCTCTTGCTATACTCTAACACCGTTTGACCGATTCCAATTAAGTAATTAAAGTTGGCTCGTATACGTGTTTTATCATGGATATTGTTTTTATGGGGTCAAGTTTCAAGGCGGACGAAACTTTGGGGCACAGCTAACAAGAGATATTCTAGGTAATAATGAACTATAAATTCAATACAACCATAATTATATTAATATACTTAATACATAATATAAGTAAAGCTTATGGCGTTTTACCTAAATCGCCAGCAACTTTTTACTTCCACGCGCCTAAAGAAATAGAATTCAAAAAGTTAAGTAAAATATAATTTTTAAAATTTTTTATTATTAAAGATGAGTTTGCTCTTGGCCAGCATCTAACCGTGTAGGAAAGATGAGGCCGACGATGGAGCGAGCTCACCTGGAAGATGCCTATTTACTGGAATCTTGAAAAGATTTGAGTTGTATGAGCTCTGAAATACAGACACCGGCAGGGAGTTCCAATCCTTAGCAGTGCGCATTATAAAATATTTTTTAAATCGCTTGGTCCGAATTAAGGTGGATTTATATTACACCGGGCCGTGCCCTGTCCGTGCCCTGGCCGGGCCCGATGAAGATCCGATATTCATAGTATTCTTTTATATGAACCAATTAATACTTCACCGGGCCATGTCCGTAACCCGGCCGTGCCCCAACCTTTGAGAAAAACACGACGAGCGCACGGCTCGGTGGTGGCACGGTGTAATATGAATCATCCTATAGTGGGATTTCAACAAGGTGAGGTAACCAGCCGTAAGTCTGCATGTTCGATAGAAGATAGGCGAAGGCGGTATGATCCCATGCAGCTCTCGAGCACACTCTGCGAAGTACACCTTATAGAATAGACACTTATTTTAACTTATTTAACTTTATTTTACAAACATTTAGTGACGGTACTTAAAATATATGCGGTTCTGTATTTACAAATAATAGCATTTCAAGATTCCGGTCGCTATGGATGTCACCGGTTGGCAGGATGTGGCCGTAGGTAGCAGTGTAGACCCGTCAGCCGCAACGCAAGCTTGCGGTTCAGTTCCATTAGCAAAGCTAAACCCATTATGGAAGACATCTTGTCTTACTGTCTCTCCCTACCTATATTCTGCTCATACCCAGGTGCCTTCAATAATGGATATAATTGATGCAATGCGTGTCTAATGGTTCCGTAATAGTTGTCGACGGCGCAACTTAAGTGAGATACTAAGAAAATTAGTTTTAATATATCTTCTCGTATCTGTATTTATTTTTATATTAATTAGTAAAGTTTAATTAAACTACCACATATTAATACTTCTTTTGGTCGGCGTTCTGTTAACTTCTCACATATTTATATTTACAACAAAACAAACCGGCATTGTGATATAAAAGACAAAAATACCAAGAGCATCAAACCCATTGTTCGGAATTGGCTTCTCGGACTTCATTACAATAAGTCACAACACTAACTTACTATCTGAAACAGGATTTTGCTGGCGCACACACACACTCACACTCACACACACACACACGCTATGCTTAGTGTAAAGGTCACCGAAAACTATTCATATGCGTAAACTATCTGTAAATATTAAAATAAATAAATAAATAAAGTAATTAATAATTAAGTAAAGTAATTTATATTAATTAGTGAAGTTTTATTTTCAAAATGGTATTTTTTAAACATTTTTTAAAATATTAAGTTTGACAGACAGGCTTGTTGGCAGATGGTTACAGTCACTTATAATACAAGTATCGCCCCAAGTAATGCAAGTGCGTTGGCGACTATAGTACGATTAAGGATAAGGGATAAGGAGGAAGGATAAGCGATCATTTCGTCAAGTCATCTTGTCATTACAGTAATCGCGGTGGGACTACCACCATGCGAAAATGTGATACCTAAAGTAAGTTAGCTTACTATGTACGTATACATATAACCCGTATTTTTTTAAGAAAGAGTGTCGAAGAGGGTCCAACACTGAGTCCTCGTCGAAACTCGTAGGTAAGTCACCCATGTCCATAAACACAATCAAAGTCAATATAGCGTGTGGATGCAATATGTACCGTGCTCTATCGACTCCATGGAATAGATGTTCCGTGCTCGACCCTAATAGGATGAAGGGTAAGAGACAAGGTGAGAAGAAATGGGAACATTTTTTACTGCGAAACTCAAATTGTTGTTATTTCAAAGCTACTCCTGGAAGTGCAGAAAGCACTAAAACCTACATATAACTTATTTCCCATTTTTTAAATAAATAAAATAAAAAAGCCTTTATTACTGATTTTTACATTCTTACTTAAAATTTAAAAATTAATGCCTAAATTTAAATTGTTTTTATTATTATGTTTTTTATGTTTTTATTATTTTTATTTACAGATCGGCAAACGATTTTTAATCAGCTTGTCTCCTGACAAAGGCCTCCTCTAAAGATTTCCACTTACAAGTAACTCTGTCCTTTGCTGTACGAGTCCATATTGGACCAGCTACTTTAACAATATCATTTTCCCATCTTTTAGTCTGTCGACCTCTGTTCCTTTGTTTATCAATAGAGCATGTTAATGTTATCAATAGAGCATGTTAATGTCGAACAACGAGATTAAAAACGTGTTGGATTTATTGTTATTTGAAATTCATAGGTATACAAGTTCGAGTATGAAGAGATCTGACTCACCCTTAATATAAAATCGTTGAGTAAAAATTCTTTCCAACCGATGACCGTTTCTTTGTTTGTCGATCATTAAAAAAAACCTTGATGGTCCTAAAGTTCATCCTCTAATGTTCCTAATAACGATCTGACTTCGCAGGGGTTGAACCCACTGAAGAAAAATTTCCCTCACTTCAAGCAAATCGATGTCGAGAGACAACCATTACTCACTTAATGGAGGTAATGTAAAAAATGTCATTAAGTAAAACCACCGATAGATATTTTTGCTAATTATTTTATTTACAACTGCAGTCTTCTCATTTTAGCTAAACATTTGCTTTAGCTGTTGTTGTTGATTGCGGACGACAACATATTTCTTTGTTTTTAAAAATATATTGTTCCTCTTTAAATGGATGTCACAACTTTTTAATTATAAATCATCTATCATCCATCATAAATATGATAACTAGATATAGATAATGTACGAATAAACCCCATTCCGCAGTCATTAACTGGCATCTCCAAACATTTTGAAATAACAATATGCATGCTGTTTGACGAGCCCGTTGGATGAGTGGTTAGGGTGCGTGCCTTAACGCTCTGTTCTAGTGTTCCCAGGTTCGATTCCCGGCAGGGTCAACTTTGAAAAATCAACTTTTAAAATTTGGCTCTGGTCTGGATTTGGAAAGTAGTGACAGGGCACACTGCGTTTCGCAATCATTTAGGCAGCCCGTCTGGCGGCAGTAACCACCCCCTTACAGAAGACCACCGTGAAATAACAGCACGTGTACTGTTATGTTTCGGTGAGTGAGTGAGGGATGCCAGGGCCCATTTCCCTATCCACTCCTAATCCCCTATCCTGAATCCTACTGCAGTTAGCAGCGCACTTGCAGCAGCTTTGGCGTTGCTTGTGTTATAGGCGACGGTAGCCACCTACCATCAAGTGGACCGTCAGCCTGTCTGCCGACCTGACATAAAAAAAAAAAAAAACCATCTATCTTAAATCTTACCCAATAATAAGCGACGGTAGCTAGATACCATCAAGTGGACTGTCAGTCTGTCATAATTTGTATCTAGAATGGTTTCGATTTTAATATTTAAATCGAAATCAGAGACGTAAGATCAAACGGTTCCGGACAATATCTTTGATTTTATAAAATAATTTGCGGATTCTGCAAATTAGAATGTTTATTTATACTATCTTCAATTTTGAAATGTATCTTTAAAGAGCTGAATTCTTTCTTTTCTGCAAAATTCATACACAAACCTTCCTCGTTTATCGCACTTTCCATTGGTGAAAACCGTATTCAAAATTCGTTGGGTGGTTTGCAAGAACTTAGCGTAGAAACCGACAGACACGAGTAGCGATTTTATTTTATAATATGTATAGATATAGATGAATCTAGAAGAGCTATCATTTGATTAGTTTCAAATTTTTGCTGCCTTACTGATTTTATAATTTTTATACGTAGGTATATATATTTTGGGTCTGCCAAGACTTTGCAGCGCCTCGGGTATGTTTGCCGAAGCGCATGTCGATGATTTCGCATCTATAATTCGTAAGCGTTGCGCTTCTGCCTTGAGACGCTTGCGCGCTACCAACAATACCATCCTGAACGTATTCACTGATAGGTGGGACTCTCCGATACTGGGGCGTTGGATTCGGCTGCATGCTGCTGGATGGATGCCATGGGGTCGGGATGATATTAAGATTTCACTTTAATTTTAACTTTAATTTTTGTTCTTGTTTTTAATTCTAAATTAAGTTTTTGTATATGGATTGTAAATTATCCGAAATAAATAAATATTATTATTATACATTTATTGATTTCTTTTCTTAATTCTAATTTTTTTACAATATAAATATTAAAAAACAACAATATATATCATAAAAAACTTAAAACTAGGATTCCGCAGATAGCGGGGCAAGGCCCAAGCTACCGGTGGTTAGGGCTGCAGAGTGAGGAACCTCCTGACAATTCGTGCCGTGTCAAGAAGTACCGCCTTCTGTATCTGTCCCTTGACCCAGCCATCTAGTGAGAGCCTCTTGAGATGTTGGTCGAGGCTCTTTGCTATGAGACCGTTGGCCGAAACAACTATCGGGACGATGATTGTCGAATCGACATCCCACATAGCGGTCACCTCGTGAGCCAAGTCGATGTACTTAGTGAGTTTTCCTTTTTCGGCTTTCACGAGGTTTTCGTCATGCGGGACAGCTATGTCGACAAGCATCGTCCGGCGCTGGGATCGGTCAATAACCACGAACACGATGTCAGGCTTATTGGCGACAATAGTCCTGTCCGTGATTATGGAGCGATCCCAGTAGAGCGTAGCATGACCATTTTCGAGAACGGGCGCATTCACGTACTTGTAGTAAGGCACCTCGGACTCGATAAGATCATATCGAAGGGCAAGTCGCTGATGAATGATCCTGGCTACTTGGTTGTGTCTGTGCAAATACTCGCCGTTAGCAAGATAAGCACAACCGGAAATAATATGCCTGAGTGTCTCTCCAGGACGGTGGCATGCCCGACAGATGTCGACCGTACCGTCCTTCAGGATATATTTCCGGTAGTTGTTCGTCTTTTAATTATTATTATATATGTGCAAACACCTTATTTAAATTGTGGTAGTAGAAATAAAAACAAAATTGCGTTGCTCTGAAAAGAGAAACAACATTTTCTTAAGGTATTTTTTCCCGACTTTACAAATACTTAACAATATTTCAACGACTCGTAGGTATAACATTCATTTGTGAGTTTTTATTCCCGTTGAAGGTAGCCATTTTTAATGTTACAAACTACCTTCATAACTTATTAAAAGTAAATATCAAATTCAAATTGCCTTGCCTTCAAGGGCATTTGCCTTTCATTTAATTTACAATGTGTATATGAATAAAAACTAAATTCACGGCCTTTATTATTTCATTAATGCGATAGTCTAAATTCAAGTACATTTATGTAATATCTACTCATACCTATTACAATATTATTCAATTAAATATTGTAAAAATACAATAATAAATTGAATTGTGCGTTCTATCTGATAATGTTATTGGTAATTTGATTAATTGAATTTTAAAGTACATGTTATGAGTAACTGGTATTAGATATTATGTTTTTTCTGCTCATTTCAGCCGTACGATGCCCACTGGTGCACATGAGCCTCCCCCCATAATTTTACAGAAGGACAGGTCGGAAGTAGCCTGGACCTTTCGTCGACTTATTAAGTCATCAGTCAATCTTGCAGGTACACCGTGGTCTCCACTCGAAAATCTTCCGGTTCCAGTGGTTAGCAAAAAGTACTGAACGGTTTTTGCTAAAACTTTACATTATAATATAGTTTGTACACCAGAATCTAAAACGCTAACTGAAAATGCGGAAGCCTAAGAAATGGCATAATTTTTAGAAATTTAGTATTCAGTATATAGTACACGTTATAATAATGTTAAGGTATGAATACTGAATAATTCACTTAGTGAATATGCCAAGCTGAAATGGTGCTTATTGTTAATGGAATTTCGTACTTTAGGATTTGATATTGGCGTAAAAGCGAAATCTAATCGAAAACTCATAACGATTTAAAAAAAAAATAGGAGCTTCTCAAACACATTACGCCACTTTAAGTAAGTATGCATTAGGACTTTATGTCTTTGAGAAGTATTTTTAAAAAGCTTTTTAATATTCGTTTAATGGTAAATGGTAAGAAAATAGCAATGTTTATGTAAAACGATCGGAGTTAATGGTACAATAATCAAGAAATATATTATTATATCAATTATTATTATATAATAATTATTGGTCTATATATACAATATACTTGTATCTCGTACATATTATAAAACTAGCTGAGCCCGCAACTTCGTACGCGTGGTATTCGGTACAGCAGCGTGTAAATTTTGCTTGTAAACCGATTGGAATGAAACTAAATGTTACAGGAAGCTTGCTACAATCTACAATACACCAGTGAAAACAGCATTCAAATCTCGATCTTGACCTCGGTAGCATAAGTTAAATGTGTACAAATTGTTTTTTTTTTTTTTTTTTAAAGCAATACGGCGCAACTGCTTCCCCTCTTGTACAATTAATGTTATCATTGCGTTTCGCTCATCCCCCCCCCCCCCCCCCCGTGTCGCAATACCTAACAAATAGTCCCAAAATCAGTTACTGCGCATATTTAACACGTGATATCGCCAGAGCCCAAGAAGATTTGCGCCGATTATACAGAAACGGCTTTTTTACGATTTTATTATATGTATCATTATATGATGATGTAGATAAAGTCGCTGTTTAACTTTTGTCTCTTTCTCCACTAACTTCTTCTCAACCACCCAACATATTTTGATACGGTTTTCAATAATGGAAAGAGCGATAAACGAGAAAGGTTTTTGTGACAAAAATAAGTACCATTTTATTATTTAAAAAATATCAGTACAAAGATAGTAAGGGCAAAATTTTAAGTAATTTTAAGGCAAAAAGTAAGGCAAAACAACTAAATAACGACTAAACAAAATGAACGATATCTAGGAAATCTTCTTATAATACATCTTCCGTGTTTTTTATCACTAACTAAAAGAAGGTGCGGAATCACGAGGATTATCGCCGCGGCAACCGACTGAGATCGAGTATCGAATACCCAATACCGCTTTTATGTGAAAGAGGCTTAAGGTGTCATTATAATGTATTAAAAAATATAAAGAATATTCCTTCACACCTTTAAATGTGTCAAAGCGGATAATCATGATTAATAACATGAAAGAAATACCCCCAACTTAATCTATGTATTGACACATCCTTACTTAATAAGTATAAATTAATTAATTACCCTTAAAAATAACTGAATCATATCCTTCGCTCCGAGTTAGGCTGTTTATTATTTTTTTAATTATTACCTTTCCTAAGATCATTACAAATACGACAGTCTGTGAGAATGTACGGATGTTTGGTTACTTTTTCACGTAACTACTAAACCGATTTTAAAGTAACTAATACAATAAAGCAGTTTATATATCGGGATAACACATAATAAAGTCACGGGCGAAAACTACTAGTACAATAGATGCGATATGAGAATTTTTATTAATCTTTCACCTACAAATTACTGAACAGATTTTGATGTAACTTTGCAGTAAAGTAGTTCATACAACGCAATAACACATCCATACTAATATTATAAATGTGAAAGTAACTCTGTCTGTCTGTTACCTTCTCACGCCTAAGCCGCTAAACCGATCATCATGAAATTTTGTATACACGTTGTTAGGTATGTAGGAAAGGACATAGGGTACCTTTTATCCAGAAAAAAGTACTGTTCCCGAGGGATCGTCTAACGCCTGGCAAAGATATAACTGCAATAAAGATGTTAGGCATTACAGTGCTCATATATTTAGTCAGGCTAGTAGGCTATAATTTAACATGGATGAAGTCACGGGCAAAAGCTTCTAAATATTATAACTCCGAAAATTTGCGATACAAATGTTTGTTATTCTTTCATTTAAAAATTAATTAAAGTAATACATGTATATTGTGTATACCTACTATACCATAAAGTTATAATATGAACTAACATTAAAAACATTCTTGGATAGACACAATATCTATACCTACATATAATAAAATTGTAAACGAGCCGTGTATCTACATTAAAGATTAAAAAAAAAAAACAATTTGTACACGTTATACTTATGTAACCGAAGTCAAAAAATTTGCTTTTAGAATTTTTGTTTGTTTGTCGGTTTATGTGTTTATTTCATTCCAATCGGTTTAAAAACAAAAAAGTTACACGCTAAACCGAATACCACACGTAAGAAGTTGCGGGCTCAGCTAGTTATAAATATAGCATTCCTTTAATTAAACGAAAAAAAAAACAAGCAAATTTAAATATAATTTAAAAACATTTTTAAAAGCACTTGAATAGCACGTATTTTGTGTTTATTAATTTCTTTACAAAAAATTACACAAGAATTTCTCAATATAAATGTTATTTCCATTACAACATGTAACAGCGTATTTTTTTTTAGTATAATAATTATCATAAGACGAATGTTTTATGTTTACAAAAAATTAGTACTGTTTGTGTTTAATTCGAGAAAAAAATTCTATAAATAATTAGGTATGTATTTCGACAATAATATTTTTAGTCCGCGATTCTATAATTGATTATTATAAATATGCATGTATATGTTTTAGTGTAATTTATAATTACGAATCTAAAATGCTTCATTTTATTAATGGTGCAGCACCATAGTTACATATTTTTAAATCTAATATATGTTTGCGATATATCTTTAACTTACGCCTAAATACATAGTTTCAAAGTTTTACTTTTCCATTCAATTTTACATTTCATAATGTGAATAATTTCCAAATATTTTTTTTAGTTAATTTAATTATGTGTTTACTCTCGTTTGAATCACGTCGATTTCGTAATTATAAATGACATTTGAGTGTTTACAAATTCGCCTACGACCTACAACGTTTGTATAATATATGTATATAGCACTAAAGTTACGACACACAAATGCAGTAGGTATGACTATTTTAATCATGTAGTTATGTCAGTAAGCCTTACATAATTTAGCGACACCTGAATTTCAGGGCATTTCTTTCAAAGAGCATTGGTATCCTGGGTGTGCAAATTTTGAGCAAGGTCAAGGTATCATTTGGAAGAAAAGATACTCTAGCTTCAAAAAAAATTGTGTTGAATTGGGCAAAGCAGTATTTTTCATCGGAGCAGCGCGTTATAAGGCCCAGATTAGGCCCCAAATGGAGTACTGCTCTCACCTCTGGGCTGGCGCGCCTAAGTACCAGCTAGATTCATTTGACATCTTGCAGCGTCGAATTGTTCGAATTATTGACGACACAGCAACGATTAGAAGTTTATAAACCTTTTAGTTTAAGAAGAGATGTAGCCTCACTTTGTGTGTTCTATCAGTTGTAAAATGATGAGTGTTCTGATGAGTTATTCCAATAAATCCTCAAGTTTTTATCGCTGCACTGCACCCCGTGGATGCGGTGTTTATCCGCATTACTTGTGGTACACGAGCCAGGTGAAAATTTCGCCAATCATTTCCTCTCGGGCGATAACTCGTAAAATGCTTCTGAGAGTTCTATCATGACGCTTTGCGAACGTCAGCTGGGCTCCGTGGGTGGGTTGAGCAGCGGTATCCTCGCATACACTTAAGATTTTTTTTTTCAGTCTTTTCCCCCCGATTGATGGAGGGTGGGCTGTGCCATTTCATATTCACGTACAGAAACACGAGAGCAAACATTTTCTTATTTCTCGGTAGTCTACTTTGAGATAACGGTTAGAGCCACAGGATTGGTGACCCAATTTCTGACCTAGACATTGCACAATCCGCAGTCTTACTATAAATAAAGCCGAAGAATTTGTTTGCTTTTTGTCTAGAACTAGCAGGAGGATTTAGATAGCCCAATCCTTGAGGAAGTTTATAGGCTATTTTACACCATGTTACAACTCTGTTAACGCTCTGTTCTAGGGTTCCCGGGTTCGATTCCCGGCGGGGTCAACTTTTATCAATAAACTTTTCAAATTTGGCTCTGGTCTGGATTTGGAAAGTAGTGAGAGGACACAATGCGTTTTCGCAGTCATTTGGGCAGCCCGTCTGGCGGCAGTAACCACCCTCTCACAGAAGACCACCGTGAAATAACAGCACGTGTGCTGTTGTGTTTCGGTGAGTGAGTAAAGGATGCCAGAGCCCATTTCCCTATCCACTCTTAGTCCCTTATCTTTAATCCTACTGTAGTAGGCAGCGCACTTGCAGCAGCTTTGGCGTTGCTTGTGTTATAGGCGACGGTAGCCATCTACCATCAAGGGGACCGTCAGCCTGTCTGCCGACCTTAACATAAAAAAAAAGATATAATGCTGTGCGATACTTGTGACTATAATAGAAAATTATGACCCATGACTCATGTGGGATACAGCTAGTATGCAATATATAAGCTGACTCAAACAAAATTAATGAAAAAACGATGCACTGGTAGTAATTGTATTCTATTAGAAAAATAATCTAATAATAAAATTTAGAATGAACATTCGATGTTTTATAGCGCATATACACGACATTTACAGTGCAATGGGCATGTTAACAATTCACTGTAAATGGCGCTGTATTGTTCGTGTTTCGCCGTAATTTCAATTAGTACACTGTTGTTCCCTAGTAAGTATTACACTGGCATAATTTTGTTAAACTATATTATTATACGTAATTTATATTTTCAATAACTTAAGAGGGGGTTTCAATTCAATGTAACGTTCTTGTCGTGCCAATGTTAAATGAAACAGAAATTAATCTTACATCTTACATGCTTATTATTTGTCTTATTTACTAGTTTTTTCCGCGGCTTTTTCATCAAAACGCGTCCAGTAATTTATCTTCTACTAGAGACCCGCCCCCGGCTTCGCCCGGGTTGTAATTTTTATATATTTTTATATATATCTCTCTTTCCATTAGTGAAAACCGAATTAAAATCGGTCTACCCGTTCACGCGTGATCCCGTGACCAAGGGAAATAGGGATTCATTCTTATATATAGAGATACAATTATACATATCTATAATTGTATCTCTATATATAAGAATATACAATTATACATATCTATATAGTCACATATAACAAAATCGTAAACGAGCTGTGTCTGCACATTAAATAATTAAAAAAAAAAAGATTTGAACACATTATATTACGTTACTGAGGTCAAAAAAATATATTTTAGAATTTTTGTCTGTTTGTCTGTGCGTTTGTGCACGCTAATCTCAGAAATGGTTTAACCGATTTGAATGGGGTTTTCACTGATGTATTTTACCAAGCTTCCCGTAACAATTAGTCTTTGTTTCATTCCAATCGGTTTACAAACAAAAAGTTACGCGCTATACCGAAATATCACGCGTACGAAATTGCGGGCTCAGCTAGTTATAAAATAAAGTTCCTGTCCATCTCTGTCTGTTTCCCCGTTAACTTTTTCTAAACCATCCAACGGATTTTGTTATGGTTTTCACTAATCAATAAGGACGGTTTGTGTTTACAATTTGCGGAAAAAATAAAATAATACTTACATTAAAATTAAAATACAATGTGCATTTTTTATACTTAGTCAAAACTTAAAGAAGATAATATTCTAATTTCAATATACATAAGATTACCGGCGTGCTAAATAATAGATTAAGTACTAGTTTTTGCCCGTGACTTCGTCCGTGTATCCTTATAATCGATAACCTATGTATTACTCTGATGTATAAACTATATTAGGTAGTTTTAGCGTGAAAGAGTAATAACCGACCACATATACATATACATCCACCCTCAAAAAATCTTAAATTTATAATATTAGTGGGATTTGTTATTTTGATGTTCGTTCGTTCGTTCGTTTCAGCCGATGGACGTCCACTGCTGGACATAGGCCTCCTGCAATGACCGCCAAACACCACGATTTTGTGCCGCCTGAAGCCAGCGACTCCCCGCGACTCTTTTAATATCGTCTATCCATCTTGTGTCTGCCGACACTGCGTTTCCCGGTGCGTGGCCGCCATTCCAGCACCTTAAGTCCCCAAAAATAATGACAAAAGCCGCAACTCGCTCACAGCTTCTTCCAGCTCGATGATCTTCTCGTCGGTCCTCAAAGTGCGTGCGTTGTAAGTTGCCAGGTCCAGTTGTCGGGGTCGGCAGCGAAATCTCTGCTGGAGATTCTTAGCACCCCCCGCCCCGCCGTTACCCGTACCGCTGCCAGAGCCGGGACTAGCGAGGCTGCCAGGGACTGGGGGCCGTGGATTATTTTGGCTATTCATTAAAGGGTTTATGCCCATAGACGACCACGCTGGGCAGGCGGGTTGGTCGTCCGCAGGACCAGACTGGTCGCGCCGGTGTCGCTGCTGCCCGACACCGACCTGCTCAATTTGTCCAATCTAGCCAGTCGAAACGGTTATCCCGCCGTTTGTCGGTTCGCCATTTCCTCGTTCGTCGATCAGCAGGGGCACCACGGGCAGGTGAGGCTGACAGTTGGGGCGCTGAGATAGAAGTGCACCCCCTTACCCCCATGATGTAGGTAAATATAAACTATAACTTTTTACTGAAAACTACTCTCATGTGAATAATGAACAATACCATGTATATTCATGTGAATATTTCTAAAGTTGTTTATATAAAAACACAAATAAAGCAAATTTAATTTTAAATCTGCGGCTTTATTTTTAATTAAATTACTATTTATTTTTCGACAAATACATTTTCTCTCAATTTGCTTATACATATATCCTATCCATTTCTTTACTGCAAATAAAAGAAAAATTTGAAATTATTACTAAAATAAGGACACACTGCGTTGGTCGCTGTTGACATGTCACAACGTCCGAACGGAAAACCGCCCATTTACGACTGCTCTAAAAAGAAGACCTCCGTGAAATAACTATAATAAAAAAACTAATATTGTCGGCAGCGCATGCCATAGTGTTTCCTAGGTCTGCTAGGAGATAATGCCTACCTTCCTAGTTAAAATAATAACTTCTTATTTTCAAGAGAATTAATGTAAATATAAAAAATATCATCTCAACATACAAATTGTACCATGCAGGCTTGTACTAGTCGATTCCATTGGTCGAATCGTTAATGCTTTAACACTCCCAGGTTCGATTCCCGGTACAGCCAACTTTGGAAAGATCTTTTCAAAGTTAGGCTCTGGTTTGGGTCTGGCAAGTAGTGGCAGACTACTTTATTTATAATTGCGAAACGTCATTTGGGCAGCTCGTCTGGCGCCAGTAATCATCTTTATACAGAAGACCATCACGAAATAATAGCATGTTGTGTTTCGATGAGTGAGTAAGCGATGCTAGAGCCCAGTTCCCTATCTCTCTCTAATGTCTTGACCTTATTAGGTGCCCTTGCAGCACCTGTGGCGTTGCGTGCGTTCAAGCGGATTGTCTGAAGACTGGACTGAAATTTTAAACCTTAACTCAACCTCTTTGTATTGGGAATATCAACTTTGACCTTATTATTAAATATCTGTAATTTAAAAAAATAACTATAGAAATATTTAAACAAAAGTTACAGTTACGGCCTTAGTCATGTGGTTGTGTCGTAACAGGCACATTTTATTGTTAGGCGCGCTTTATGCGGTATAAAGATAAGTACAAGTAAGTACACAGGCAAAATAATCACGAGATTGTAAGCGACGCACGTCCCTATATTGTGCACGTGGATGCCTACGTTGTGTTCGCCAACAAGCCGACACAGTCATTAGAAAGCAGTGACAAATCTGTTTTAAAATAACATTAAAATCTTATGTGACTCAGTTAATGTGCACTTGACTACCGCACATGAAAACTTATTAAGTAACCTAATACAGCACAAACTTAGGAATGCAATTAATTAAACTTATTATTAAATGCCAATATTCAAAACAAATAATATTTTTTATCTATATTAGTACTAGTATTATTATATCGAGAAAAGATTTGTATGTATGTGTGTATTTTTGTATGTTCGTAATGAATAAACTCAAAAATTACTGTACCGATTTTATAAATTCTTTCACCTATAGAAAGCTACATTATCAGGGAATAATAATTTCTAAAGATACGCGGACGAAGTCACGAGCAAAAGCTAGTCTAAAATATAATGAATAATGCCTGTAAATTTTTCAACACCAAAGAAGTTAAAGGATGTGTTGTAGGACGACTTCGTAGATTAATGTTAGGATTTTTTTCTAAAGGAGAGTCATAATCTATATTAATAATTTCGTCAAGGGGTACGGTAGACTCGACTGAAACCTTACCTGAATAATAAAACATAAAAAAATAAAGATTTCGAGTCGACAACATATATCCGCAAAATTCGGATTGTCAAGTATTTTGTTAAATTCTAATGGTGCTGACCAAAGATGTTGCATTAGTCTGGTGCTGACAGACAAATCACAGTCGCCATATTGGCCATTCTAGCGAATCGTCACTGACACCTGTGACATCTTGAGTGGTTAATAAACGTTCCGTTTCATTCATCTAGCGCACATACGCCTCGCCACTCAATACGTCTTCGCACCATTCATTTTAAAAAAAGTGTCCATTACAAAGAACTGTGACTCATGTGACTGTGTAAAACGAAACGTCTTGCCGCAAACATTGAGCGAAATCTTTGCCGCTTTTGCCTTTAATATTCCTTGAGAACATGTGTACATATTATGAGTCACATTACACCCGAGCGAAGCCGGGTTTTCATCTAGTTATTTAATATTGTTATAAAATATTGCAACATATAACAAGTCTGCGTAACTTTGCTTTATCATATATTTTGTTATATAATCTGGTCTCACCTTTATAATGGCGGTATAATGGTGATTCTTCTTATAGTATAATGATGATTGACAAATAGCTACCTGAAATAGACCTGTTGTAATTATTTATTTTAAAAATCATGTAAGGAATTACAACATGTCAAAGTTTCCCTTATTTAATGCCGAACTTTGATTTAAATGTTATATTTTAATACACAGTAATACGTATGTACTAAGTACGATTATCTAGCGTAGTTGAAGAATAAGTAATAGCGGCAAGTACTTGTAGGTTAGTACTTGCAAGTACTTATATTGTCTAGCAATATTCTTTTTGCCGGTACGTTCCGTCAAAACCTAAATAAAAAGGTATAAACCTAAATAAATAAAAATATGAATATTTGTCATCATCACCATAATCGACCACCACTGTCCTTGGTCCTACGTCTAAGCAAACTCCAATCCTCGTCTACTTCAACGCCTCTCCACTGAATTAGAGATAAGTTAGGCCTATTCCCACTTCAGATGAATAATTCTTTAGCATCACATTCCTCAGAGAAATGCCAAGCATTGCCCTCTCCATAGATCTCTGAGCGACTTGTAATTTTTGGACGAGGCATTTCGTCCGCGTTCATCATCACCATAATCGACCACCACTGTCCTTGGTCCTACGTCTAAGCAAACTCCAAGCCTCGTCTACTTCAACGCCTCCCCACTGAATTAGAGATAAGTTAGGCCTATTCCCACTTCAGATGAATAATTCTTTAGCATCACATTCCTCAGAGAAATGCCAAGCATTGCCCTCTCCATAGATCTCTGAGCGACTTGTAATTTTTGGACGAGGCATTTCGTCCGCGTTCATCATCACCATAATCGACCACCACTGTCCTTGGTCCTACGTCTAAGCAAACACCAAGCCTTGTCTACTTCAACGCCTCCCCACTGAATTAGAGATAAGTTAGGCCTATTCCCTCTTCAGATGAATAATTCTTTAGCATCACATTCCCCAGAGAAATGCCAAGCATTGCCCTCTCCATAGATCTCTGAGCGACTTGTAATTTTTGGACGAGGCATTTCGTCCGCGTTCATCATCACCATAATCGACCACCACTGTCCTTGGTCCTACGTCTAAGCAAACTCCAAGCCTCGTCTACTTCAACGCCTCCCCACTGAATTAGAGATAAGTTAGGCCTATTCCCTCTTCAGATGAATAATTCTTTAGCATCACATTCCTCAGAGAAATGCCAAGCATTGCCCTCTCCATAGATCTCTGAGCGACTTGTAATTTTTGGACGAGGCATTTCGTCCGCGTTCATCATCACCATAATCGACCACCACTGTCCTTGGTCCTACGTCTAAGCAAACTCCAAGCCTCGTCTACTTCAACGCCTCTCCACTGAATTAGAGATAAGTTAGGCCTATTCCCTCTTCAGATGAATAATTCTTTAGCATCACATTCCTCAGAGAAATGCCAAGCATTGCCCTCTCCATAGATCTCTGAGCGACTTGTAATTTTTGGACGAGGCATTTCGTCCGCGTTCATCATCACCATAATCGACCACCACTGTCCTTGGTCCTACGTCTAAGCAAACTCCAAGCCTCGTCTACTTCAACGCCTCTCCACTGAATTAGAAATAAGTTAGGCCTATTCCTACTTCAGATGAATAATTCTTTAGCATCACATTCCTCAGACAAATGCCAAGCATTGCCCTCTCCATAGATCTCTGATCGACTTGTAATTTTTGGACGAGGCATTTCGTCCGCGTTCATGCCTCAGCACAGTACTTATGTCAAAACTGGCAATACGCACTAGTTATAAATCTTCGTCTTAATAAAGATATAGGAGAATAGTTAAAAAAATATGACGAAATTTACCGAATACTTATTCAACTGTATTCTTCTCTCCGTCTTACTCAACTGTATGATTTGTTCGACGTATATCCTGAAGAACTTCGATATTGTTACTGGAATTGGGCTAACAATTTGAAATGATGTTGAGATTGTGGTTACCGACACGTTACTCATTTAGAAAACTGTTAGGGAGAATTGTGAATTTGGACTTTACCTACTGGTTGTTGTATATTGCGGTGTATATATAAGTGCAGATAAAGCCGCCCGCTGCCGGCGACAATAATTGCCAGCAGATAATGCCGGGGCTAAAACTCGCGTAATGATACCGAAATGGGGATTAATTGCGTATGAGTATCAAACGATTTTATTAAAGCTCTCAAACAATGGGCCGTCATCATGTTAAATATTATGGTGTTGTCAATTCGAACTTTATATTTATTTGTTACATATTTGTGATTCTGTAAAATTATGAAATTATATTATTATTATTATTATTATTGCAAAAGTTTCCTGGACAGGGTGAGTCCAGTGCTGTTTGCGAGTGAGACAACGACCAGCCACGGAGACTCCAATGCTGTCTTCTGGACGTTTTAGATGCTTCTAGGTCTTCTAGATGCTGTCTAGCTTTTAGATGTATAGACAAATCATCCCCTTATTATCTCACGTTATCCCTTACTCCGTATCCTAACAGGTCTTATCCTAAAATCCAAAATTATTTTATCCTAAAATTATTTTTGTAGAATTTGGTACAGAAGTGTAGGTACGTGACAGACGTTTTACACAACGAATGAAAGTGTTATGGTGTATTAATTTCTCATCAGTGTAAATTATAAGTATAATGTTTTTTTTTAACTTATATACATGAAAATATTAGTGCGAGCATCAGTTTACTGTCAAAGTGTGCATTAATTTAGTAATATCTTTTACGCGCTCGCAAAACTTGAATTTGTGGTAAGTAATTTATCTTGTCCAATTGCAATGAAATTTTTAGGTTATATTGTAATTTTGTTCCTAACGTAAAATTGGGAGTTGTGGTAACCTTATTTAATAATAAAATGCTAAATTAATAGTTTTTTGTTTAAATTAGGACATCAAGATAAGAAAATGATTGATTTTCAAATTGGATATTTTTTTTATGAAATACATATATGGTCCACCGCGCTGGCCCAGTGCGGTTCGGTGGATGATAAGTAGCCACCATACCATTGCCTTTAAGTATTAGGCTTGCCAGTGGATTGTTGCTTTTGATGGGATAAAGGCTAAGGGATATGGAAGACAAGGAGCTTAAGCTCGTGAACCAGTTTACGACTACGGAAAACAATTTGCCTTGTTATAACAGCCATTGTGAAACAGCACGCATGCTGTTAATCTTGTCTTGTTAGGTTTATCCTTTATCCTAAAAATATTACAAGTGTTTCTGCAAATTTGGAATGAAAATTAACTTGCATATTAACAGAGTGGCTTGGTACACTTATAAATACCTGTAAAATCAATCGAATTATTAAAATGTAAAGAGTATCGCCTATTAAATTATAATAAAGACGATAATTAATCAAGATTAATTAGAAGCTATGCTCTAGATAAGCCGCATTGATAGGATAAAGTTGCATGATAAAGTCGAGTTTACCATGAGAACCACGTACGTAGTTCCACTTCGCTAACTTGTCCCTACTTCGGCACAGTTTGCAGTTTGACAAGTAAATTGCATTACATTGCTCTCTCAAATGCATTACGGTCAAATATCACATTATTAATAACAGTCAATCTATAGAAGATGTGCAATTTAAATAGAGAACATGTTTTAAAATTCAGCTTTATCTTATCTCTTTCTCTTATATATAAAAATGAATCAGCATTTAATCTTTAATTTACGAACACGGCTCGTTTTCGATTTTATTATAAACTAGCGACCCGCCGATTTTATTATAAACATTCCCCGTTTATCCGTCTTTCCATTAGTGAAAACCGAATTATAATCGGTCTACCCGTTCACGCGTGATGCCGTGACCAAGGGAAATGGGGATTCATTTTTATATATTATTCGTTTTATTTTCTTCAAATTGACTAAACCCATCGAAATATAATAAAACGTTCTAACTAAACCAAATATTCTATTATTTTAAAATGGCAAGAAGCATTAAAACCGTTCCTACAATATCTACAAACTTTATGATAACTATGGCATTTAAAAATACAACGGCATTGAGGCGTTCCCTTTATAGCACCCGTTGAAGTGATTCTTTAAATGTTTACTAACTATATTTCTCTTTAAGAACGTGTTTTCACTAAAGAAGAAAAAAAAAATGCAACAGACAATATACTGCGTTTTGCAATGATAATCTACTACTTAGAGAGTCTGTCTGGAGACAGTAACCATCTTCTTAAAGAATCACCGTGAAATAAGAGCACACTTCTGTCAAAGCACATTCTTCTGTAGATATTCTCGTGGTGTTTCACAAGATCTGGATACTAAGAAAAATCTTTTGCTACTAGGTTATTAATGTTTCAAGATTTTGTAATAAGCTAACTAGGTAATTTATATATTGTAAAACTGATAGTGAGTTTGTTACGCTTTCACGCCTTAACTACTGAACAGATCATCACGAAATTTAATAATTATTGCTATTATAGTTTTACCAGGCGTTAGATTTGTTTTTATGTTAAGTTCGGCAGATAGGCTGACGGTCCACTTGATGGTAGGTGGCTACCGTCGCCTATAACACAAGCAACGCCAAAGCTGCTGCAACTGCGCTGCCGACTACAGTAGGATTAAGGATAAGGGATTTGGAGGTGATAGGGAAATGGGCTCTGGCATCCCTTACTCACTCACCGAAACACAACAGCACACGTGGTGTTATTTCACGGTGGTCTCCTGTAAGGGGGTGGTTACTGCCCAGCCCTCAAATGACTGCGAAAACGCAGTGTTCCCTGCCACTACTTTCCAGATCCAGACCAGAGCCTTTGCAAAGTTCATTTTTCAAAGTTGACCCAGCCGGGAATCGAACCCGGGAACCCCAGAACAGAGCGTTAACCACTCATCCAACAGGCTCGTCAAAATTATGTAAAATTGTGTAATGTCATTTTTATGATATGTAATACTTTTCTGTATCCCTGACAATGAGCATGCAAAATTTCATGACGATCGGTTCAGTTAAGGCGTGAAAAGGTAACAGACAGACAGAGTTACTTTCACATGTATGGATTGTAAAATATGAAATCTATGACAGGTTAGAGAAACAATGAATAAAATGTGGAAAACAATAGCGGCTGTACGAGCAGCTAATATAAATTTCGTCGGAGCTGTGGCATCGCGGGGATGGGCAGAGTCCGCATTATCTCTCGCGCTTGACCGAGCTTCGATCACTGCTTGGGCGATTCCCAAAGCCTTGTTAAGGCCTAATGACACGGGGTTAGTCGAAATCCTCACTTATTTATACCTTTCAACCGAACGATAGCTCTCGAGCGCGTGCATTCAGGTGGCATTTTTATTGATGAGGTTATTTGCTAGTAGTTTTCCTATATATATAATTATTCATTCTCGATTGGAATATATGAAAACTAAATAATTTTAATATAGAGTACCTAGTTATATGTTTGATTGCTTACAGGCAGAATATGATTTATTTGCCCACACTAATATTAAACCTGAATGTGAAAGTAACTCTGTCTGTCTGTTAACTCTTCACGCCTCAACTACTAAACCGATCATCATGAAATTTTGCTTACACATTCTCAGGTATACAGAAAAAGACAAAGGGTACCTTTAATCCAGAAAAAAAGTACTGAATATAGCAGTCTAATCTATCCAGCAAAAAGATTGAATATATTTTATCAGGCGTTATGTTTTTGATTATGTCAGCATTATGTCGGCAGCGCAGTTACTTGCAGCACCTTAGGCATTTCTTGTGCTATACGCAACGGTAGCCACCTACCACTAAGTGAACCTTCCGATTGACTATATAAAAATAATAATTTAAATAATAATAATAACCATATTTCTCAAAGATAAATTCCCTTCTCTCTATATTTTGACAGAGCTCCATTTGTAATAAGTAATCCATCTTTATTTGCAAATTTAAATGTAAAAGTATCTTGTGATTGGTGAAATGTTGACAGACTCTACAGACACCCTGTAAAAAAATGTCCTATCAGGTGCTATTGCACCTGCACATATTTTTTACATTTTTTTTATGATCTCGAATAATAAACTCTATTATTATTGTTATTAATTTCCTATTGCAAAATTAAACCCAAAAATTGTCTCTGCATCTAAGTTTTACCTATAGATGTTTGTAACGTCAGATTGTAAAAGTCCTAAAGTGTGATATAAAATTATTTCAATGAGCGTCAATTTTATTTAGATCGTCAGACAGGCTGACGATCCACTTAATGTTCAGTGACTACCGTCAACTATAACACAAGCAACGCCATAGATGCTGCAAATGAGCTAACAATAATGGTAGGATTAAGGATAAGGGATTAGTGAAATGGGCTCCAGCATCCCTTACTCACTCACCGAAACACAACGGCATATGTGTTGTTATTTCACGGTGGTCTCTTCTATAAGGAGGTGATTACTACCGTCAAGTGAGCTTTCTAAATGACTGCACTACTGCACTTGCACCTGCCACTACTTGCCGGATGCAGACCAGAGCCAACAAGGAAAATTTCATTTCCAAAGTTGACCTAGCCGGGTATCGAACTCGGGACCTTTGACATAGAGCGTCGTATTCTTTGTAAGTTCAGCATAGTGAAAGAACGTTATCGATTTTTACCTTGCCTCCAAAATGACGACTTTTTGAGCGCCTGCATTGAATTTATTAGTAACTGTATTTTATTAAAGGTACTGATAATTTTCATAAAAGATATTTTAAACAATTTCTGTATTTGATTACGCTATTACTATAGGGTATTTGAAAATTACATTTCATCGGCACATCCCATCTAGTTGGTTTTGGCTTAGCAGAGCCTCGTTCGTGATCGGCATAAACAAAACATTATTGCTGACAAAGACGGATCCGATAGTTACCGACAATGCGATGTTAGATCACAACGCTCCCTCAAGATTATCTTGACGTGAATGTAATGTTCAATACGATGAATAGAAACTGGATTTTGTGTTCGACATTATATACAATTATATAGCAAAAAGCATGAAGATTTTTTTAATTTTTTTATTAAAGATAAAGAAATTAAGATAAGATAAGAATTGAAGATATTGAAGATTTTTTATTAAAGATTTTCAAAATTGACTCTGGTCTGGATTTGAAAAGTAGTGGTAGGGCACACTGCATTTCGCAGTCATTTGGGCAGCCCGCCTGGCGGCAGTGACCACCCCCTTACAGAAGATCACTGTGAAATAACAGCATATACGTGCTATTGTGTTTCGGTGAGTAAGTAAGGGATGCCAGAGCCCATCTCCTTATCCTCTCCTAATACCTTATCCTTAATCCTACTGTAGTCGGCAGCGCACTTGCAGCACCTGTAGCGTTGCTTGTGTTATAGGCGACGGTAGCCACCTACCATCAAGTGGACCGTCAGCCTGTCTGTCGACATAACATAATAAAAAAAGAAAAAAAAAAGATGGGTTTGCTCTTGACCAGCATCTATCCATGTAGGAAGGATGAGGCCGACGATGCGGCGAGCTCACCCAGAAGATGCCTATTCACTCGAACCTTGAAAAGGTTTGGGTTGTAAGAGCTCGGAAATACAGACGCCGGCAGGGAGTTCCAATCCTTAGCAGTGCGCATCACAAAAGATGTTTTAAAGCGCTTGGTCCGAATTAGAGGGATTTCGACAAGTTGAGGATGGTAACCAGCCGTACGTCTGCATGTCCGATAGAAGAAAGGGGAAGGCGGTATATATGATCTCATGCAGCTCTCGAGCACATTTAAAAATAAGATAGCTTAAAAATAAGATAAAAATTGGGCACAATTTTATTTATACTACTTCAAGGAACTGAGTTATTTTAAAATTCAGGGATGAACTGCTTAGGACCTAAGTAGCTCAATCAGTCAAATAATCATTACATGAGTAGCAGCCCGTTCTGTAGTGCTCTGTAGAGCACCCCGGCTTTATTAAAGCTTACAAATATAGGTATACGTGAGAATCCGTCAACTTGAAATCTACCCAAGCGAGCCTTTTAATTTGAATGTCGTTAAAGATTGTTTATTATTTTCATAGAAGCCAATGTTTTATTTTTTAGAAATTTCACCATCTAAGCAATATTTCATCAATATCTTTTTGGACACAGATCTCCTTCCCTCCTTGACTTTGTTAATGATAAGCTATTAACAAAGTGTGACAAGCGCTTCTTTATTGATACAATGCTTGAACTATATTTTTTTATGAAAGACCATGTTGTTTGCAGACAATTATTAATTATCTAATTATCTAACAAAGAAAAAATATTAAATTATCTAATTAGAGTTAATATTCATTTAAAAAAATTGTTCATTTAAAATTGTTGATTGTTCATTGTTCATTTACAAAAATTTGTTCTTAACCTAAAGGTTTGGTTAACTTTTTTGCCAGTTTTTTAAAGATGAAATTACGAATTTTACACTCTTACAAAAACAAACTTACAAGGTCGTTTATATGCATTAAACTGATAATTTTAATTTACAAGTTTGTGCTAATTTGCCAATCAAAGGGATTACTTGATTTCTAAAGTTCTCGGCATGTCTTATGTCATCAGAGCATCGCTTCATAAATATCAAAGACATTTGAATATGTACCTAAACGTTCGTGCTGAAGTGGATTTAAATTACGTATTAAATGCAAACAATTTGAAAAATAACATGGAGGCTTTCTAGAAATCAGGGTTCTTATATATTTGAACCCTTCGAAGTTTAGTTTCAACGCTACAAGATGTCAAGTAATTTTTTAATGTAATGTAATGTTGAACGAATAATAACAGATGCCTACAGACAAACTCGTGCTGATTCTGTTCTGGACGATAATCTAAGTTAATGATTTCGTTACCATCACTGGCTTAATTTTTATTGATTTCAAACATCAAATGAGAAAAATCTCATTTACTCTTAGGACCATGTCAAAACAATGTTTGTGTCCGGTAAGAACATTTCACTGAAATAAAACACTTTTCAAAACGATTTATTATTCCTGATACCGCGGGATATAATTACTTGACAATTAAATCCGCCATTCGAATAGGTAGGTGTGTTCTTGAATTGAGCAATCAAATACAGATGTCGCGTGTCTTCCAGTGGCACCAATAAATTTCGCGCGTGTATGCGAATGGAGGCGTTAAATCTCTTGAATTATGGACTATTTTACCAACAAAAAAAAAAAAAAAAGGAAAGCGAAATACAAATCCGTATGAATCGCGACTCTTTATAAAGTTACACAAAAACAGTAATACATTATTATGCTAATCTAAGTGCGTGTTAATAAGTGTTTTTAAGTGGGTACGTTGAATGTTTTTCAAAGCTTCCGACGAAGTTTTAACGCATAATGTTTTAGTTTTAGCTTTTTTTGTTACTTATATTACTTTCAATATGATTTTTTTACCCGGTTGTTTCTCTCCTTCTAGAAGCGAAGATCTACTCTTACTCGTGGGCCGTTTCTGCGTCCGATGGTTCAATTCGAGCCACCGACTGTACAAGCGGCCTCTGGTGAGAGCTTATGTTAAGTTAGTATATCTAAATTAGATATAATAGTTACAAATCTATAGATATAGTAAACGAGTCGTGTCTCCGTAAAAGGTTAAAAAAAATTATACACATTATAATTTTACCGAGGTCAAAAAAAAAAATTGTTTTTAGAGTTTTGGTGTATTTGTCTGTGCGTTTGTGCACGCTAATCTCAGAAACGGTTTAAACGATTTGAATGCGGTTTTCACTGATGTATTGTAGCAATCTTCCCGTAACATTTAGTGTTTGTTTCATTCCAATCGGTTTACAGACAAATAAGTTTCGCGCTATATCCAAAACCACGCGTACGAAGTTGCGGGCTCATCTAATCTTCTTCTCGTATAAATAAAAATGGATCTTCGAAATGTATGTACGCCCATAACTTTTGAACAGGTAGACCGATTTTAATTCGGTTTTGACTAATGGAAATGTTCATATATATAAAAATTGCACCACGGGCGAAGCCGGGGGCGGGCCGCTAGTGTTAAATAGCATTTTAATAATTAATTTATAAATACTTGATAAAAAATTGATTAATTATATAAATCTGTTATTACATATAACATGGCTTTATATTCTAACTAGATGAAAACCCGGCTTCGCTCGGGTGTAACACATGTAGGTTCAAAATGTAGGTAGATATTTCTGTAGTAATTGGTTCTCAAGGAATATTAAAGGCAAAGCGGCATAGATTTCGCTCAATGGTTGCGGCAAGACGTTTCGTTTTACACAGTCACATGAGTCACAGTTCTTTGTAATGGACACTTTGTTTTTAAAATGAGTGGGAGGCGTATGTACGCTAGTATGAATGAAACGGAACGTTTATTAACTACTCAAGATGTCACCGGTGTCAGTGAGTGACGTTTCGTGGAGTGGTGGAATGGCGACTGCGATTTGTCTGTCAGCATCATTAGAATTTAACAAAATACTTGACAATCCGAATTTTGCGGATATATGTTGTCGACTCGAAATCTTTATTTTTTTATGTTTTATCATTCAGGTAAGGTTTCAATCGAGTCTACCGTACCCCTTGACGAAATTATTAATATAGATGTTACGCGCTATACCGAAGTTACGAGCTCAGCTAGTAGTCACATATAAATTACATATACTACGTATAATTACATATAACTGCTATATAGGTAAGTAGTGAACACTGCGTTTCGCAGTCATTTGGGCAGACTGTCTGATGGCAGTAACCACCCCCTTACAGAAGACCACCGCGGAATAACAGCATGTGTGCTGTTGTGTTTCGGTGAGTGAGTAGAGGATGTCAGAGCCCATTTTCCCATCCTTTCCTAATCTCTTAAATATTTATTGCGGTTGACAGCACGCTTGTAGCATTCACATTCACCCGATAGTTTAGTGCGCTTTGTCCAGAAAAAAAAAATGCGACCTACATAGACGCTCCAGATAAACGAATAGATAATTTAGTGAAAAGTGACCTTCAGCACGAGGAGGGGAGGTGGCTGGGAAGACAATGTCGTACATATTTTAAGCGGGCACGCCCCGTTCGCACAAAGGCGTAATTTATTGGGCCGCGCGGAGACGGGTGGTTGAGTTATGTCCCGGCGATAGCGACGAGCTTTTAACTGCCTAATGGAGCGATTTACTTCAACTGCCTTGCCGCTTGCCATACTCTTCACCAAGGATGCCTTTGTGCGCCTACCGTGACTAGTTATTTATTTCATTTAATGTTATTATATTCCGCTAGCCGGTGCCAGCGACTTCGTCCAAGTTGAAAAATAAAAATATAACTGTTGTATTAAATGAAAAATAAAATATTTTGTATAACAAAACGTGGTTTTATTTTGAGAGTTTTTTTTTAAAATCATAGACACACAGAGCTACCATAAACACGGAGCTAGTTTTCTTTTTGGTTATATTAAGTAAGAACTAGAGATCACAGAACACTATCTAGACATTAATCATTAAATTAGGGTTCAATTTTCTCATTTCAACAATAACTCCTGGCAAAATATACGACAAATAATTTATTCAATGTTTATTGCTGTTTAGTTTTGCCAGGCGTTGGATTATTACTGTTATATGATCCCTCGGGAACAGTACTATTTTTCTGGATGAAAGGTTGCCTATGGCCATGCCCCTTTCTGCATGTATGAAAAATTTCATGATGATCAGTTGAGTACCTACTTAAGGCGTAAAAAGGTAACAGACACACAGAGAGATAGACAGAGTTGCTTTAACATTATTCACATTCATTATGGTAACTTGTCAACAGAGATATCTTACATATCTTTGCTTGTCAATGTTTGTCCACTGGATACAAAGATTTTTTTATATATATAAAGGTCATCAGACAAGCCGATGGTCCACTTGATGGAGGTGGCAACCGTCGCCTATAACACAAGTACCGACCATAGTAGAATTAGAATATGGAGTCCATATTATAGACCATAGTAGATTAGGAAGGAGCATAGGGATATGGGCTCTGGCATCTCTTACTCACTCAACAAAACACAAATTAAAAAAAATCCAGAATACGAAATATGCGTCTAATTAAAAAAAGGCATTATTGCTTTAGATTTATATTTATTTAAATATTTTTTAATATTTTCGTAGCATTGATTATATTATTATATGTATCTTATTCTTCAAGTATTTTTTTAATACGGTTTAAATAGTGGTAAAATTATTATCTCAAGTAAAAAATGAACAATGTTACAAAATAAACAATATGATTTTCTTAAAATATAAAAACTTCAATACAGTTTGAACAGTAGTAAATTTAAAAGATTATTTGAAATTCCTTATTTTATTTGATTTCAAAAGTCACGTGGTTAATGATAAGATAAAGTAAGTTGGCCAATAATGACAAATTATGACGTCATAACATTTGTTTGTTGATGACGTCACAAGCTTAACAAATCAGTATGTTATTTGTCACTCATAGATTATTAGCTATTATGATTTTTAATTACATAATTACAAATACCTTTACATGTTACGGTGTATTTTCAACGTTACACTTTTTTTGTTGCTTACTCTATTGTGTTTATTGAATTACAAAAAAGTTTTATACATTTCTTTAAAATGGGACATAATTCAGGTCACATCAGGGCAGTTCAATAAAGGTGTGGCAACTAGCACTAATGCAACAAAAGTTTCTTTTGTTGAAATCCCACATTATTTTTAACTATTTGAAACGATTACTAATTTTTGTTATGCGTTTAACACGCAATATCATAACTTACCTATCGGTAAGTTTTTTTGTTTTTGTTTTTTTTTTTTTTTTTTTTAAACATAAGAAGCATATTAATTATTAGATATAACGCCTGACGAGAACTGTGAAGTAATAAAACACCTGCCATCTTTATTGCTGGTATACATTTGCCAGGCGTTGAATTTTTATTTTTGGATAGTTGGTGCCTGCGGCTTCGCCTGCGTGGAATATATAGGTTATGTCCATCCTGAAATTCTATTATAACTATTGGTGAAAGAATTTACCTCTTTTTAATATTAGTATACTGTTACGACTAACCATGGAACATTCTGGAAAAAGCACTCGTGCTGGTCGAAAATCTCGAAGGTTCCACCCAATCGATAGTAGTCACACAACTTCCCGGTTAGTGTCACTGGAAATTGGCCCTTATGTTTACAACATAGAGTTCACATTCAACAGAAAGAGCATTCTCCAACTTTCAATGGACTTGTTTACAATCACGGAATAGAAAAACAATTCCGTGTTTACAATACTTGTTTATTTCTAGTAAATTCGAAATATTTCGAGACGTTTGGCGCCAAATATAAATAGGAGAGTGGCGGGCGGAAGCCACAGTTGAGCTATAGCCAGCGATACGAAAGCGACAGTGAACCGGCAACTCATTAAGGGAATCATTGACGACTTTTTAACGGACTTTTTGACTTTTTAAGTTTAACGGTTTTATCCAAAGTTTACCCCATTTGGAAGCCATCTTGGTTTGTAGAAATAAATAGTTTATTTTCGCCCTTACACGGCAGTTTGATTCACCCCGCACGTATCAATATATTACCTGTTGTAATAGTTAATTTTAAATAGAAATTTACTAACAAATATTTACCTCTTAACAAGTTCCTTACCTTTTCGCTGAGGCGGGAATGTTCTGGAGTGGAGACCACAGATAGGCAAGCGCAGTGTAGGAAGTGCACCCTCAAGATACACAGACGATACGACCATACAGGTCGCAGATCGACGCGATAGTAGGCTGCTTCTAAATGGTTCCACTGGAAAAGTAAAAGGTAGGCTTATGTCTAGCAGTGGTCGACCTACGATGATTATAGGCGACGGTAGGCACCTACCATCTTGGTATAGTAGGTCGTGTTAGTAGTAGCAGAGTATAATGTATTGTTACGACTAACCATGGAACGTTCTGGAAAAAGCGTTCGCGCCGGCCAAAAGTCTCGAAGGTCCCACTCTATCGATAGTAGTCACGCCACTTCCCGGTTAGTGTCAAAGCAAATTGGTCCTTATGTTTACAACATAGAGTTCACATTCAACAGGCATTCCCGAACTTTCAATGGACTTGTTTACAATCACGGAATAGAAAAAATTCCGTGTTGAATAGATCGAGAAGTGTTGAATAAATTCCGAGAATTTCCGGAATAGATCGAGACGTTTGGCGCCAAATATAAATAAGAGAGCCGGCCGGCGGGTGAAATAGTTCTGCGATAGCATGCGATTCGAAAGCGAGTTAAGTTACTTGCGACAGTGAACCGGCGACCAAAAATCATTGACGACTTTTGTTAATCGGTTTTGGAAGTCATCTTGGTTTGTGAAAATAAATAGTTCATTACGCCCTTACACGGCATTATAACTCACCCTGCACGTAAGAGTATCATTCATAAAAGTATAGTTTCTTGCCTCCTCCCGAATTCTATATTTTTTTTATTGGTATTTTTTTAATTCTTCCTCCAATTTTTTTAGTTCTCCAAATTTTAACATGTTTTTTATATTCATTTTAATATTTATTTATGCCTTTCTTGTGTGATCGATGAACATCGTAAACATTTGCCTTTTTATGTAATTATTGGCTGTGCCAGCAACTTCGTACAGGTGGTATTCGGTATAGCGCGTAACTTAATCGTTAACTTAACAAACACTAAATGTTACAGGAAACTTGTTACAATACATCAGTGAAAACGAATACAAATCGGTTAGGCCGTTTCCGAGATTAGCGTGCACAAACGTACAGAGAAACTCGGTAACATATGTAAGTACAACGTGTACAAATTGTTTCTTTGAAAAAAATATTTACAGACACGGGTCTTTAACGATTTTATTATATGTATAGATTATGTATTAAAAAGAAATCACAAAAAAATTGTCATGGATTATCGTCAGCGTGGAGGCTGCTGAAAGGTTATGTCGGACTCCTACCATCTAAAACCCACCGACTCTCTAGTGAAGCCGTACGAAGTCGAAGGAATGTTGTAACACGACATGCGCGACCGACGGTAGCCACCTTGTCATCGAGTGGATCTTTACAAAATAATCATAATGTTCGGCAGCTTGGCAAATGGTAAGCTGAAATACAAGTTGGGGCACTGGGGCGCTGAGCAGCAACGTGGAAAGTTTTTCAATAAAATATGGCCCTCAGAGACATAGCTATTGAAAGGAGAACAACGCTATGTTTACGGCGGGCGAGACGTCGCCATCGTGCCACCCTCTCCACCGCACTAAACTACAATCCAATCTAAAGGTATTGATCAAATTGGATACACTTACATACACGTGAGAGCTGAAAAGACACACATCCATGCACATTGTCATCGACTGAATACTGTTGCCATTTATTACTCACCTTTAAACAAAAAGGAAATCTAACATATTTGAAACAGTATGTCTATTTTGGAAGACATTTGGTGTGGGGCGCATTAGGTAACCATATATGCAGGTTTCGTCTCCGATTTTATTACGTTTTCGTGTGGTTTCAATTTTTTTATGGTAATTTGTGGCAGACTAGAGATTTCGCAGCCGCAGCTAAAAATATTGAAACCGATAAACTGAGGATAACTAAATGAAATGTGTTTCTTTCATCCTTTCTTTATAGATAGAGTTAAAGTTAAATTGTTCGTAGCAGGACTACTGCCAAGTATGAATAGGTTGACAGTTACGAAGTATTCGTAGCTCCAAGGTCTGGTGTGGATAGTGCAGCAAGATATTGGAAATATTGTAAATAAACACGTAATGTTGTAATAGGTCAGGGAAAAAGTTTCTACGCATTTTATATTAAAACTCAAGAGTTTTTTTTTTTCAAAGTTTATTTACATTTAATCACAGTATATATGTGCCATTTTGTTCGATGACTTTTTACCAGTATGACTTTTTTTTATAGGTAGTGACATGATCCCGTTGCTGAGAAATTTTGGGACTTCTGATCAAAAAAATGCGACGAGTAGTTTTGGCAGTCCTCTCTTGATATTAACCTGACACTGCCTAAAGAATCCTGAAGAGACTGAAACAGCTGGAAATCTGAAGGTGCAAGGTCATGCCCATATGGCGGATGCATTAACACCTCCCAACCAAACTCTCTTAATTTTTGCTGAGTGGCTAAATATATGTGTGATTTAGCGTTGTTGGGATGAAAGACCACACCCTTTCTATTGATCAATTCCGGCTGATTTCTCTAAACTTCTTGCTTTAATCTCGTCAGTTGTTGGCAATAGAGATCCGATTTGATGGTTCTGCCTGGCGGTAAAAGCTCATAATGAACAATGCCCTTCCAATCCCACCATACAAGCATCACCTTATTGCGAGTTAACGCGGGTTTTGGGACGGAGTGTAAAGCCTTTGACCGCCACCTTTTTCGCACGTTCTTGTCGTACGTGATCCACTTTTCATCACCAGTTATCAATCTCTTCAAAAAAGGTTTGGTTTCATTGCATCTCAATAGAGAATCGCAAATGAGTACACAATTCAAAAGGTTTCTTTCAGTGAGCTCGTGTGGCACCCAAATATCCAGCTTTTTCAAATGGGTCAAAACTGTTTTGTGATCAATTCTCAGTTCTTCAACTATGTCCTATGTCTATGTCCTTTTAGAAAAGGCGTCCATTTTATCCGTAACAGGGTGACCAGAGCGAGGTGTATCTTTGACCTCAAAATTTCCGGATTGAAAACGCTTAAACCAACTTTGTGATACTCTTACGGACACTGCATTAGGTCCATAAACGTCAAAAAAAAATTTGCGGCTTGCGTTGCATTTTTTCGTTTTTTGTAATAAAATTTTAAAATGTTTTCTTCGTTAGATTCACTCATTTTGACAGAAAGAAAAACAAATGCAAAATAGCAGAAACCAACATTTTATTTATTTAACCTTTTTAATGTCAGCAAAACCAGCTAGATATAAATAGTAAGGCCAAAGAGATTTTATTACAAATTTATACATACACTATGCGAAAAGACTTTTTCCCCGGCCTATATATGAATCAAATTTTTAACCAATTAAATATGTCGTAAGAAATCCAGTAAATGCGAGCAAATAGCTAGATATTTCAGTAATGTTTTTCACGAAGCTGGAAATTTGTTGAAAGGGTATTTATTCTGCATTTTCGCTGTGCGACTGGTTACGGTACGTTTGCGCATCCCACTTTTTCTCTCCGTCGTTTATATGATAGATATCAGTTCTGTACAGTATAATTGTTTGTATTGATATGTTATAATTGTTTGTATAGGTATTACAAACAATTATAACATATAGGTATAATATGGAGAGCCGACGACGGCCGCTGAGGCCCAAAGGTTCTAGAGTGGAAGCTACGGACCGGTAAGCGCAGAAGATTTAATAAGAGCTGCGGGTCGACGATGGATCCAGGCTGCTTTTGACAGGTCCTTTTGGAAAATTATGATGGAGGTCTATGTCCAGCAGTGGACGTTCTACTGCTGAGATGATGATGATGATGATGAACATTATTTTATTATAAAACTAAAATTATAGTTTAAACGAAGTCCCCAATTTTAGCAGTATTAATCATCAAATTAGCATTAATCAATTATATAAGATTTTTTATGGTTTTTGTTCTATCACGGTTTCTCTTAGGTTATACTATGTATATATCACTTTTGACAACAAACTTCACTGGGGTCTGCACATTATTAACTTGGCGAGAAGACACTTTTTGATTCTGCAGCGTACGCGGTTTGAAGGGTACGGTAATTCACACATGTATCCACTGCAGCTATTTTCATAGCACCAATTTTTATCTGTGTTACGGCAAAAAAATTTGATTAAAACATAAGCAATGACCAATATGTTAAGTATCAATCACTTTCTTAACTTTTTCGCTGCACAAACATAAAGATGTCTTCTCAGTTACTCTGACTTCAAAGTAGAGAAAAATATGATCCACTTTTAATATTAAAATATTCTGCAATCCTGCAAATATTTGCAGAATTTTCGGTTGCTCCTGACAACAGATCTGTTCTCAAGCTGACGTCGCTATTGGCTTTTGTTAGGCTCTTTGTATTGCGACGCAGGTCAAGTGCAATCCTCCGAGATTGCCGCGGGCAATGCTCAGGAATAAAGTAAGCTATTTCGTATGCACAATGCCAATACCCTTTGTCTTCCAGATACCGTTCAGGTAAAGTTTCCAGCTCACTTATCGAACGTTTTATTGTCAGCAATCAGCAATGTCACAGTTAATATTATTTTAACACTATAATAATAATCATTTAAAAAAGAAAAAGATAAACTCAAAATATGGGTGTTTATTAATTATCGTAACAGGTCAGTGAGTTATTATAGTACATAAAAGCTCACTGTAACATGTTGTAGGTTATTATTGATAAATGAAATTGTCAATCTTCTCTATATATAAAAATCAATCCCCATTTCCCTTGGTCACGGCATCACGCGTGAACGAGTGGAAAGAGTAGACTCTTTCCATTAGTTTTCACTAATGGAAAGAGGGACAAACGGGGAATGTTCTTATATATAAAAATTGCACCACGGGCGAAGCCGGGGGCGGGTTGCTAGTTCTTAAATATGTTCAAATTAGTGAAGACGTATATAGTGCGAATATACATGCAGACGCTACTGAGCAGGAAAGAGTCAGCAGTAAACAACAGTATGTTTCGTTAATTAAAAAATAATAATTTAATTTCGTCAGACAGGCTGACGGTCCACCTGATGGTACCATAGTAGGATTAAGAATAAAGGATTCTGAAAGGACAGGGAAATGGGCTCTGGCATCCCTTACTCACCCAAAAACAAAAAGAACACATGTTGTTATTTAATTGCGGTCTTCTGTAAGGAAGTGGTTACTGCTGCCAGACGGACTGTCCAAATTACTGCAAAAGGTAATGTGCACTACTTGCCAGATTCAAACCAATGTCAACTATGAAAAGTTCATTTCCAATTGAATTGAGACAGAGAGTTAAAGCAAGCACCATAGCCACTTGACCTGAAACGTTTTAAATCTTCGAAGATATCCGGCTCGAAGGACCATGAAACGGTTCGCACGCTATGGTGGTGCTGGTCTACCGTTTGGTTCGAAGGGGAGGGGGCCCAGATAGAAATATTTATGAAGATCTTTTAAATTGTTCATACTCTATTTACTTAATCCACTAACACTAGTTTTATTACACTCTAATCGTATGGTCTTTTGGTATGGTATGGTATGGTATATGGTATGTGAGTACGCGCCTAACACTGGTGGTCAATTGGTTAGCGTAGTGTGGTCGCTATGGTAGTCGAACGCGCACTGGTGTTAAAGCGTGCATTTAAATGGCCGCAAATTATAAAATGCAAGAAAAGCATAAAAATGGCAGCGCGACGCTGTTCGGTTGCGTAGCTCCGAACATGACCAATCGAAAATTACATTCTTAAATATTCAAAGTATAGTAACTATATATTTTGAACTACACTTCGTTTGTGATAATATTGCAATTAATTTGAAATGCAATATTTAATTGGAGAACTAGCCATTGATTAATTTATTTCAATAACTTATCTTAGTATCCAATTAATAAACCAATTATGCATACATTGATTAATATGATTTTGTATAAAATTTGCATTCAAAAATTAATTAGGTCAAAAGTTTTAGGAGTAATTAATTTTATGAACTGTGTAATATAACTAATAGAACATCAGTGTAACATCTAAAAAAATCTCTGCATGTATTTCTAAGCGCAAAACTTGAGAACAGCTAGACTAATTCGGCAATTTTTTTTCAAATATTCGTCGAAGTTTAAGGAAGGTTCTTATGAAGAAAAAAATTGCAAAAATTGCCCGAAATATTGCACCCGTTTAAGCCGGGGCCGGGTTGCTAGTTATAAAAAAATAAAAGCATAAAAACGTCTCAATGATAACTATCTTGTAAAAAGTTTAATTTAAAATTTTAATCTACTTATTAAAAAAAAAAAAATTATATGGGATTTTTGCTGGTGCTCTAGAACACTTATAATGACACTTAAGCGACACATGTACACCCAAATCCCTTTTTCTTTTTTGTTTCATGTTTGTTCAATTTATGCAGTTCTTAATAATTGATAAATAAATATAAATAATTAGCGAATGAATGAGTGAGTGTGCGGAGTGCACGGCTCGTTTGATACAATTCTGACATCGACTAAATGAGGTGAAAATGTGCCGTCTAAATAAACTTTAATTTATCTAAGGCCGTTTATTAAATAAAAAATGTATTTAGGCGAAGAGATAAGCTTGACTGCACGCAGTATCTAATCAAATTTATGAAATTGTTTCTGGATCAATGTGACGATCTTGAAATTGAAATCCCGTCGTCAAGAGGGAAAAGTGCTGATAACAATGATTTTAAAAGTAAGGATACGCCCAATGGGGAACATTTTACACAAACTTACTTCTTATAGACAACTTCTTGTACCTACACAAACTTGCTTCTTATAGACATATTTATATATGTATAATACATATAAACATTGTTTCTTATTATTAATAAATTCTTACCTTTCATGTTTTCGTCACTGTTACATTAACCGTAAAACATTTTAACCAATTTAAAAAATATATTTACACCTACACCAAATTTCTAAGAAAAAGAAAAAGAACAAATAAAAGAATGACGTCAATACAAGGTTACGTTTATTTTAATTCCCGTGCGGCCCATTGCCGCCATTATAAACTTTGACTTAAGAATGAAATGTGTTAAAATTAATTGTTTAACATGTAACAATATTACTTACCGATGATACGATATTCCCTGTTCCTTTTTAAACTTCGTATCATAGTTTTTGCAGCCTTTTATTACTACGCAATAACTACGCTAGGCATTTTTATAACAATTTAGTACAAAATTTCTCTCAACCACAATCTTGCGCGAACGCGGGACGACGACTAGACTAGACTGAGATTTTAGGGCCAATGCGCTGGTGCCATTTCACCGTGCCGCGCGCCGTTGTTGGCCCGGTCCTATTACATACGTCAATGGTTGATAATCTATATGTCGGCGGCCGATTGTATAATCCGGCTGTTCGTGATGTGCCTACGCAGATCTTTATATATGGCGCCTTTTCATGAAGTTTCTGCCTAATATCAGTCAGATCGTTCGAAGTATATCTTTCGACTAAATCGTCAAACGTCATTCGTTAATCAATCTGCCTGAATTTTAATTAGTCATTTCATGAATTGGCTGGGTATTAATTAGAAACTCCATGAAATGGCGCCATATTAACAATCTGACTAGGCACATCACGAACAGCCGGATTATACGATCGGCCGCCGACATATACATTGGCTGACCTTGTCTATATAATACCTACATAACTAAGAAGTATCACACAAGCTGGATTTCTATTAAAAAAACTAGTTTAGATTCGGTCCATTGAGAACTGCTTAGCCATAGATATCAGTGTTAAGCTTACGTCAACATTCTAATTTTTTGGTCCAAAAAACAAAAATATATCTAAGAATAAATGACTACTCCAGTAAAACATTTGTCAACATAATTAAACCGAAACTAAAATCGTGTTATAAACGTGAAATTTTGCTGCGGTTCTTCAAGTAAGTACTTAAAGGAAACCGCTAGGAAAGGATTATTTGAAATTCCACTTTGCTTACAAGCTTCAATCTTAATATTTAAATTGCGTTCGACGTTATTTAAGGATTTAATTTAATATTTAACACACGGGGAAAGTACTTTTCAATATATAGTAATTTATCACAGAATAATGTATATCTTCTGTAAATGTAACTTCAATAAATTGATAAATTAAACTATAGAAATATTGTAAGAGGTCTTGAAATATTTTAAGTAATTATATAAATAGATACAATACTTTCAATATAACAGACGAGAAAAATTGCGAACTGCTGTAAGATTGCGAACTGTTGTTGATGATGGGAAAAGTCGCTGGAAAAAGAAAAATCGAAGAAAGATCATGGCTGAAGAACCAGAGAGTTAGAGAGTGGACCGGGATAGCTAACGCGGTTGAGCTGTTTCGATGAACAAAAGACAAAGAGGACTCTTCCTGACTGATCAACCTTCTCTAATTGGAGTGACACTGCAAGAAGAAAAAGAAGAAGAACATAATATTTCCTTTAATTTTTTTTGGAAAAAACTTAACATGAAGATGTTTATTATAATTAGATAAAATTTTCTGTTGCCAACAGTGTGACGTAAAAAATCTTGCTAATATTATAAATCCCAAAGTTTGTGAGGATGGAAAAACGCTTCACGTAAAAACTACTGAACGGATTTGGATTAAATTTGGCACACAGATAGTTTATTACCTGGATTAACATATAGAATACTTTTAATCCTGGAAAATATTAGGTTCCCGATTCCCGAAGGTCCCGATGTCAAGCGTTATTTGGGTATTATATTTTTCAACGCAGACGAAGTTGCGCACACCAGCTATTAGTAGGTGATAATAAAGTAGGCAGACAAATTGAAAGTTAAAATGAAGTCAATATTTTCTTCACAATTCAAGCTATTTTCATAGTAAATTACAATAAAATAAAAAAATTACACGTTGTACTCGTGTTACTGAGGTCAAAAAAATTGTTTTTAGAATTTTTGTCTGTTTGTCTGTGCGTTTGTGTACGCTAATCTCAGAAATGGCTTAACTGATTTGAATGTGATTTTCACTGATGTATTATAGCAAGCTTCCCATAACATTTAGTGTTTGTTTCATTCCAATCGGTTTACAAACAAAAAAGTTATGGGCTATACCGAATACCACGCATACGAAGTTGCGGGTTCATCTAGTACTGTCTCCAAGGATAATAATAATATGTCTTTGTCGGTCTGAGAATATGTCGTTTAATGTCGATGCAGGTTCCGCTGTTAAAAGCAGCAAAAATCTACAAATGTTTTTGATGAATAAAAAGACACATTTGCACACCATTATAGTATTAATATTGAATTTATGCGATTAATTTGGAACAATTTAACAGCAATTTCGATTATTTAAAATTAGCAAAAGGGATTGTATGCTTTACCTTCAATAGGGGATCGGACAGTAATCAGATTAAAATCTAAAATGTACTTAGAAAGAAAATATATAATTTTTTACGATTATTTATCGAATAATAATTTAATATAATTCATTTAAATATTTTTAAATGAAGAAATAAAATTTTATTACTTACAATATTTTTAATCTATACTGAAACACCAATCACAGTGCGTGACGTCATTTGTGGGCAATCATTGTCTTATGCCAATGCAGCTGTTTTGTTATGATATGACCACAAATGACGTTACGCGCTCTCAGATGAACTATCGTGGCGTTTTGGCGGCATTTTCAAACAAACAATATTAAAACATGATTTTGAGTACCTAAAAGGCTATAAATAAATAAAATAGTATTTTTTATGTGAATAAATACCCATGAAGATTAATTTTAAACACTTTCTGAAAATTTGTCCGATATCCTATTCGCTTCAATTCGTATAATATTTAAATACACTTTAAATTTTCTATTTTCCTATTTTCAACTTTCTAACATTGTTGGAAAACATTTTTTTTTCAAATTATGTAATTCCGTACATTAAATAAAAGAGCTAGCTCGGTTTACATTTCAACAAGGACAGTAGCGAGTTGAGAATTAAGTAATAAGTAATAAGTAGTGAGTAGCGTCCAAATATAGGTGAATCGGTAGTCAGGACCGTTTTTAATTATTTTTTTTTACGAGGAGAGAAATCTTCAAAAGAACTTAACTAAAACTTAACTATAAGGAACCGGCTAGCTCTGGAGGGCCACTTGCAACAGCCACGGCGTTGGCCGCGGCCGGCACAAGTAGTCCCCGGGCCGGGAGGTCCCTCGCAGGCGCCGTATCCTGGTCACGCCTCGGAGCTGAGAAGCGGCGCGGCGGTCTTCCTCTTCTTTCGTGGTGTCGGGGTAGCTGTACGTCGTGGTCATCACCAGCAAGCGCCGCATTTGCTGCAATGATGGAGTCATCCTGGTCCAACAGGATGTGTCGAAGTCTTCTTCTGAAACGAGAAAGAGTATTATCAGGAGTGTAAAGGAGAGAACTAACCGCTTTTAAACTATTAGTGGGCCTGGGCACTTTAGAATAATGGGGCCTCTAAGACTGTGATAGAGGATTATTTTCTCCATCTATTTATCATTTCCAAAACAATACTTATCGGTAATATTGGTTATCGAATCTGACAGGAACTTGGCGTGCACATCGATGGCGGGGTCCTGGGCTGCCCAGAGTCACAGTTCAGAGTGTCCGATGGAAAAGAGGGGCCTGTCAGTAATCATAAGTTGCCTGAACAAGAAGACAACGGTTGTTTTACATGTTTATTTGGCCGAACACGACTGTAAAACCTGTGGTAAAACGTCGGACACCTTGCAAATTCCAATCCTCCTGCATCTCTAGACAGTTTATTACGGTGATTATTGCATTTTGAATTAAACATACACTCATATTGTACAAATACGCAGGTAGTTTTATCAATTTATTTTTGTACTAATAAATATAGCACGTGTCCGCGGCCAGTGTTTGCACAATATGTACCTACTGTACTAACTAACTAAACTCGCCTATTGACATATCGATCAGTCTAATAATAAACCTACAAAAACATTCTTTGAAGTACATAGATTAATTTCTATATTTTAATTATGTCTAATCAAAAGAAATTCAACGGGATTAATACAATTATTAGTCTATTTGGACTAATAATTGACTAAAAATTTATATGAACTTCTTCTTGCATTTCGATTTACAGGCGACAGATGGCGCCGTTTCGGCAAGTTATAACGCGCTATCGTTTCGTTTATGGTTAATGTAAGAGACAGACTTCTTTGCAAAGGTCCGTTACTAGCTATTTGCCCGCGTTACTTCAAACGCGTGATTTTTTGCATGGTTCTTCCTCATGAAAATTAGTGAGTGAAGGCCTAATAAAAACAAAAATTAGGGATTCTTTGTTTGTTGTAGATTGTAGACTTTGTTGTAGAGTAGACTTTGTTGTATGTATGTAGGTACTTAGGTAGAGCGAGAGTGAGTGAGTTTAGTGTAGGAGTGGGCTGTACTAGGTAAAATTGGGAACCTGTTCCGACTGTTCATTAGGGTTGGTCAGCTAACAGATTTTTTGTCAACTTAGCCAACTAGCTAATTGGTCATTGGTCAAATTTAGCTGGCTAAATAACGACTAAATAGCGAAATCAGCTAAATTGATATAAAAAGTCTAATATCAGTACATAATAAGAATTTAATAAAAAAAGGTCACAACTAAAGATGTACGTACATACATAATTCAATACGAAATCGAATTCAAAATAAAATATCATCAAACACGCGCGGAGTAATGTTTACGTTCTACTGATGTTTATTATTTAATTATAAAACTCAATGATATAAAAAAACTTAATTAATGCAGGGAATTCTAATTTGCCGTGTCAATTCCGGCGGAATAGAACAAAAAAAATGATACTATTTATTTCCATGTTAGGTACTCATTAATCATAAGTACTAATCGCGAAAACAAATTGTTTTAAATATATAAATCTACTTTAAATATGTTTTAAAACATTTATAAAAATATGCAATATGTATGTACCTATGTAATTCAAAACTATGAAAAAATTGCTTATTTTCATTTGCATAACGTCAAAAATCGTCCTATGTAATCGTTTACCTATCAGTTAAAGCAAAATGCATATTGTATGTATAGGCTAAATATCTAAAATCCACTATTAGCCATAGATAACTAATTTAGCTGACAGCTAAATATCTAACTATCCATCCATAACCAGAATTAACCATAACCAACTGTCGATAGTAGTTGACACTTGACAGTTGTTAGCTGACAGAGTTGTTAACCAATTAGACATTAGCCGTTTTTTTGTTGACGATAAATTTAGCTGCGGCTAAATATCATTTAGCCGCTAAACGGTTGGGTGAGCTAAATAGCTTACAACACTAGTTCATGTTCCTTGGAAATAACAGTTCCATTTACCTGTTACTAAATAACACCCTGTTATCTTCTCAGTCTACATGCTCGTCGTCTGTTACTCTGTTGTTTTTTTTTCGTGTCAATTGATTCGTTCCATTCTATTATTCAAAACAGATTTGAATACATGCCATATACATTACAAGGAGTATGCATCACACCAATATGATGTAGAACCTCTATAAATTTAACACAACAACAACTAAATAAATGAAAGAATGGCGAAATTTTTGTTCAAAGAATTTTGAAGCGTTTTTGAATGTAATTAATATAAAGAGAAATAACTAATTTTTCCAAGGTTTTTCAAATTATACTAATGGTCTGTCTAAGTCGTATATAAATATCAATTTTAAAAGAAATACAATTGACTAAACATCTCCTTGTGAAGCGGTATATAGTGTTCTGTGACATCTTCCTTTAATTGAATAAATGACAATTTAATGTGACAAATAAGGTACAATAACAGAATATAATGCTTTCAAAGATGTTGTATTAGTATCTTTGTAACCTCAACTAACCATAAAATAGATAGAACACTTTAATATTTAAATTATATTATAATTATACTTAGTTTTTCATATGTCCATTGTTTATATAATTAGAAGAAAAATCATAAGGGACTTTTCTCAACAGAATAACAAAAACTTTTTTTAGAATAATATATACATTCAGTCCAGACCCATGAATCAGAGCACTAGTAGTTAATTTCCAAAGTAGAGTCTGGTCAGGATGCGACAAGTGATGGCAAAGTAAAATGCATTTTGCAGTTATAACCTAGGCAGCCTGTCTAGTGCTTGTAACCAGCCGCTTAGAGAAAACCGCAGTGAATGTGTGAGTAAGAGGTATCAGAGCTCATTTTCCTATCCCTTCCTAATCCCTTATCCTTAATCCTACTTTGGTCGGCAGCACACTTGCAGCACCTGTTGCGTTGCTTGTGTTAATAAGCAAATTTACCATCAAGTAGACCGATGTCTGACAACCTAAAAAAAATATAGTTTAAATATTGATAAATAAAATGAATTGGTTATTAGATATGTACGTGCGTTTAGACATTGCAATAATCCGATAATGTAACGTGCAATCGTCATTAGAAGAATGAATTAGGTCGGCCAGTGGATTATCGGGCGATTGCTTCGCGGAACGAGGCATTTGTGTCACCGATCGATCCGCCCACTCCCAGCCAATTACCGCCGATACACAGCCGAATATTGTGCTTCGATACTACGATAAAATGAACACTCTTACGGCACACTATGCAAACAGTACGAACATATAAAAACTAGTTTTTGGTCGCAACTTCGTTCGCGCTCCTTTTTCTTAGATGTTTTAACATTTATTTCTTTGTTGCTGATATATTTTTATCATGCCTTGAATTTTTTAATTTTAATTTTTAGGTGATCGCTCGGGAAGAGTAATTTTTTCTGGATGAAAGGTACCTTACAACTTCTATACAAAATTACTTGATGACCGTTAGAGTAGTTAAGGCTTGAAAAAAACTTACACTCTCCGTAAATTGGAACTACTCTTTCAAGTTATTCTTGCTTTTCCGTCACTTCCGCTCTCAGGCGATAGATGGTACCGTCTCGGCAAGTAATAACGTGTTTATGCTTAACTAACTGAACTCGGCCACGCTTCGCTGCGGCCCATACGGCGGCGGCGTGCGCATGGGGCGCGCGGTACTGGTCACTGCTTATATGTAACACTATTTATCGTAGCGTGATGTTATATAGCCTATAGCCTTCCTCGATAAATGGACTATTCAAAACAAAAACAATTTTTCAATTCAAACCAGTAGTTCCTGAGATTAGCGCGTTCAAACCAACAACTGGCACAATGCGTTTTGGGCAGCCCGTCTGGCGGCAACAACCACCTACCGTGAAATAACAGCACGTGTGCTGTTGTGTTTCGGTGAGTGAGTAAGGGATGCCAGAGCCCATTTCCCTATCCCTCCTAATCCCTTATCCTTAATCCTACTGTAGTCGGCAGCGCACTTGCAACAGCTATAGCGTTGTTTGTGTTATAGGCGACGGTAGCCACCTACCATCAAGTGGACCGTCAGCCTGTCTGCCGATTTTAACATAAAAAAAAACAAAAACAACCAAACTCTTCAGTTTTATAATATTAGTATGGATGAAAAGACAGACTTGCTTTACAAAGTTCTCGATGCTATTTTCCGTTCCTTTAAAATAGTGATTTTTCCATGGTCCTTTCTCACGAAAATAATTGAAGGCCTTATAAAAATAAAAATCAGAGGTTCATTCATTCAATTCAACTGTTCAATAAACGAAAAGACGATAATATTAATAAATAAACTTGACTCGCCTATGTAGCAAGTTAACTCGTTAGTCGCTAGCGCTACTGTACCTACGTAGGTACTGTATTGAATGTAAATACGTAATATTGAATGTAAATACGTATTGAAATGTAAATACGTAATAAGAGTATGTATATAATGTATTTAGGTACCGTATATTCTTTGATATGCATTTAGTAAATAACAGTTATTTTGAGATTACAAACAGCTACTTCAATTTTATTTATTAGTATAGATTAGGGGGTAGGCATTTGCTCAACAGTTATAAAGTTTTCCCTTATATTGTACCTTTTTTTTTCATGAGGAGAGAAATCTTCAAAAGATACCTTATGCTCAAATGCCGCATGCAATGCAAATGCCCATAGAGGTTATGTGGGACTCTTACCGCACAAAAACTCACCTCGAAATGGGTGTGGTTCTAGTCCATAGGGGACTTTGGAACCGTCACCGGGCGTCGGGGGGGCGAGAAGCGCCCGGCCCTTACAAATAAGAACTTAACTAAAGCTTAAGCTATGAGGGACCGGCTAGCCATGTAGGGCCATTAGCGACGACCACGGCGTTGGCCGTGGCCGGTACAAGTCTCCGGGCCGGGAGGTCCCTCGCAGGAGCCGTGTCCTGGTCGCGCCTCGGAGGTGAGAAGCGGCGCAGCGGTCTTCCTCTCCTTTCTCGGTGTCGGGGTAGCTGCATTTCCTGGTCATCCACCAGCAAACGCCGCGTTTGCTGCGGTGATGGGGTCATCCTGGTCCAACAGGATGTGTTGGGACCTTTATTATAATATATCCAAGATGTATTGGGTTAAATAAGTAATTAATTAATAACATTATATTTTGCAGTAAAAAAATTGCACCCGTGAGAAGTTCCCAGGGAATAAAAGTATTATATAAAAACGAGATTAGCTACTGTTATTCGTTGTGGTATAACGATTTGAGGTGTTACTTTTCCTACATACGATAGAATACATTTCAATCTACGACAACGATGTTGTTAGGCTCGTATATTAAGAGATGAATTCTATTGTTACGACTAGCTGCGCTCAGTGGCTTCGCTTGGCTTGAAATTTTTATGTGCAAAAACCACGAAATTACACAGTGTGAAAAGACATATAATAACTTATCATTTTTTTTTGTAAAAGTATCACATTAATAATAATAATAATATCAGGATCCTGCATCAGGAGCTCGCTTTGAAATACGGCTTCCTTGAGCGGAGGATGCCTTACTACCGGTACTCGCCAGAACCAGTCCTCGAGAACAGTCGTGCCAAGCTATACTGGAACCGGCCCATCATCAAGGACATGACTATTATAGCGAATAGACCTGATATCGTGTTGATGGACCGAGAGCAGTCGCGGGTGTTTTTGGTGGATGTCACTATCCCACATGACGATGGTCTCGTGAAGGCTGAAATCGAAAAAAGGAAAAGAGGTACCAAGAGGTACCACTTGGTCCACGAGATCGTCGACATGTGGGCTATGGCCTCCGTTGAAATCATCGCAGTTCTTCTGTCCGTAAATGGTTTGATCCCGGTCAGCCTCAGGGACAACCACAGGGTTCGGTACATACAGCGCTCAGGTTTGTTCAGCGCTACTGAACTCGAGCAACTGATTTGTTTGACTGATTGAGCAACTGCATTTTTGTTGTGGATGCCTCTGCATCGCGGCGTGGTAGCACGGACTACCCCGTAGACCCCGTCGACTGCGCTGTGAAGCCACAGAAGCAGTGGAAGTAGGTCAAGACGCGTACGGTACGACTGGTAGGCACCCGTTACCGAGAACAATTTGAATTCCACGCGGGAAAAGCCGCGGGCATAGCTAGTCTTTTATAAATTAACTATGTACAGTAAATACTTCCAGTGGTATTTCTATAAATTTTTGCCAAAGTATCTCTTTATATTGCAGCTAGCGACTAACCCTGGCTTCGCACGGATGCAATTTTTTCTGCATAGAGTACCGAATAGTGGCATCGGTGTTTATTGTGCTGTATTAAAAGTTATAATCTTCTAATGAAGACTCACGAGGTCAGGCATTCAATGCGTCTTCTAATCAATTTATAGGTACACAAATTTTACAATAATGATGGCTATAGTATTTTCTATAGTAGCTAAATGATTTTTTTAATCATATATAGAATTTGCAACGAAGGAACATTAACGCGGGTCGTTCTCGGCATAAGTAATTGAATTGCATTACATTTAATTTTGCAATTTATTACATCACCGTGTCGCATTTCAACGAGTTGACTCCCTGGTATAATTTTTCGAGTGCCCACATAAATAACACTGGACGGAAATCATTAAAACCTTTGACCGGCCGCACTCTTATTTATACTTGGCGCCAAACGCCTCGATGTATTTTGAATTCACCAGAAAATGTAAACAAGATTGTAAACAAGCCATGTTGTCACGTAAGGACCAATTTCCTTTGACACTAGTCGGGAACGGGCGTGGCTACCGTCGATAGGATGGCACGTTCGAGGCTTTCGGCCGACGCGAACGTTTTTCCAGAACGTCCCATAGTTAGTCGTAACTCTATTTTGTTTTTATTCATCTACGACTAAATCTATTTTTAAAGGGTGTCCCAAAATTAGCCCAAGATATGAATTAAATAGAAAACACAATTTTATCTTTGATTATTATTATTTTAAATAGCGACATGGACGTAATTACGTCCATGGGTTAAAAGGCGACGGTAGCCACTTACATTAAGAAAATATTTTTAATGCCATTTGAACAATTCGCAGGTAAATGGTAAGTATACACTAAAAAGGTGCCAGTTAGAGCCTCAATCGAAATGGTATTGTAACTTATTATTTTTGATAGCATTTCACATTCAACATTAAGTAGTCGCTCCAATAGGAAACATCAAACTTTTGTACTCGATAAAAAAGTATTGATACCAAAGATTTTCAAAGTATTGATACTGTATAGATCGGGCATGACGTAAGAATCCGTAATGTGACATTTAGAACCACGTGGTACAAAATCGTCAACTTTACAAGGCTATTTAGCTACGCCATGACCATCCTGATTACGGCGATTAGGATCAATATTTTTGTAGGAAAAATTTCCCAATGCCCTCTCTATATATATGTATTCTATATATTTAATCTGATACTGACTTTTAAACTCCTTGTTAGCTATAGGATTTCAATTAGATATAAGAATGTTTATATAATAAAATACATTTCTGCACTAATGACGATATATATCTATTCTATTAGTGCAATGAAGTAAAAATTGTCTCCATTGTTACGTTAAACGCAGACATTTCAGAGAAATAGGTTGCAATCGCAATCTTTGTTCCAATTTAACAAGGAAAAGAAGGAAGAGTAAAGAAGAAATAAATATCAACGAGTTTAAAATTATTCTCGAAATACTTGAAAAACCTTTCAAATGAATTCAATCTAAGAATAACAGCGATGAGAGTAAAATTTCAAGAAAGAATTTTGTGTGTTTTTGATATAACCTTAGAGGCATTTTTGATATAAGCTTCTAGAAGATATAGGTGAAAGAAATATTTGATTTCACTCTGTAGAAAGGTTGAAAAAAAAAAGAATTGGTATTTTTTTTCCAAATTATACAAAAATGGTAAAGAGATGGGTAAGAGTTAGAAAAAAAGGTTGAAACAAATATTATGAGAATTTAATTTTACATAAAAAGTTCATATAACATTTTTGCATAAAAAATTGTACAAAAAGCTTTGGAAAGTGGTTGCGCCATAATCGAATGGTTCGGCTGTCAAGTCCATTTTCCTTTGCCTCTTCATTAAAAATATAGCTCTCAATTTTTCCCATTACCCACAATCCTATATGCACGTCACCGCTGCGAACGAGAAGAGATCTCGACTACGCTTCAAGAAATTTCGCTCGAAGAAAGGAAGAATCGAATTGTACACGAAGTGTAGTTATTATCCGCGTCTTAACGTTTGCAAACAAAACTATAAGTGAACAGTGTCTGCCATTTGGACGTTCTGAAGAATCCTGCAGGAGATCGCACCAAAGCACCGGTTACAAGGTACGTGCATTTCCTTCTTCTGTCTATCCTGTCCATCAGACAGTCAACTGTTCGTTTACAGCCGCAACCACATATATATACAGTCCACTAAACCGCCGCAGGGATTCATGGCGTGAACTGTCGAAATCCCGCCCCAACGAGATTTAGATCTTGTTTAACCCTTCAGGGTTTTCTCCGCGCCTCCAGAAAGTGTTACGTTAAGCGACAGCCAAGCATATAGCTTAAGTAGTGGCACAGCAGACTGCATTTTGCAGTATTACTTGGCAGACAGTTTGGCTGCAGTAACCACCGTCTTACACAAGATCAACGTGGGTTGTATTTTTTTTTTCCTTTAAAGCTTACTTACACAACCTCTAGTGTTACTAGTGTTTCTATTGGCGACTGTAGCCACTTACAACCAAGTAAGCCATTAGCCTGACCTTATAAAAAAATATTATTATAAAAACGTATTTCTAAATGCCAAAAATAAATCTTTTCAAGGTTCGAGTGAATAGGCATCTTCTGGGTGAGCTTGCACCATCGTCGGCCTCATCTTTCCTACGCGGATAGATGCTGGCCGAGAGCAAACCCATCTTTAATTAAATAAAAAACAAAAATGCTTTTGAATAGTCTATTAAAATAATTTTGTCGATATTAGCTATTGAGTCAGCTTGAACCTAAGTGAAAGTAATAACTTACTTTAGCTTACTTTTAAAAATAAGCTAAGTTTCGGGCTAAAGCTTAATTTTTTCATAAAAACACACACATACCAATTGAAAAGAGTTTTTCTAGCGCAGTAAATTTTTTATCAAACCGGTACTTTTCGAATAGAAAATATATTGAAGCCATACAATACAAGCCATTTGATTTCGAACAATAGATTAAACGATTTTTTTTTTATTTGTTAGAAAAGTGAATGTTGATGAAAAAAATGCGACGTCAAAGTGTAGTTGATGTTTTTAAATCTGAAATTGTATGGGTCAGGTTAGGTTTTATCATAGTGTCATTTTGTCCTCATTACAGATAATTTATGCAATTTTTTTTCAGAAATTTATATATACAAACCTTCTTCGTTTTTCATTCTTTCTATAGTGTAAACCGCATCAACATTCATTGGGTGGTGTAGAAGAAGTTAACAGAGAAACAAACAGAAACGGACAGCAACTATGTTTGTTTTGAAGACTTCCATGTTGTAGTTAGGTGAAAACAGCCCATTTTTATTGTGTAACATATTTCCTCTCGCTTTTCTACAATATCTGGGAGTGATTTCGTACAGGGACAGAAAGGGACACAATTATGTTAGAGGACGCCGGTAATTTGACCAATGAGCGTGCGCGGTGGTAGACTTGGCCATTGTACCAACTCATTTTCCAAGAGGTTCACGAGAACTAATTATTAATAAATCTATCTACTGTTGATAATTAGTATAATGAGTAATAATGAATAAGTATTCGAACAAATATTTGAGTATTCACCTTTTCTAAATTTTGAGGTTAATTTCTGTCGTTGCTCAATTTATTCAGGATATAACGTTAATGATGCTTATTACCAAGTTGAGATGCGACTAGGTATTATAAGGCTCGCTCGATTTTAGGGTTCCTTACGTCAGAATAAAAAACGGAACCCTTAACTACTGAACCTAAAATTTTGAAAAAAATACAGAAATTAGTTTTCTACTTTTAGATTATAGGAAAAGGCCACCCCTGGCTGTGACTCCGGGTCCCATTATAACTGCCGATGGTGGAACATGGAGGGGTTGTAGTGGGTAGGACCGCGGCGGGGCGGTTCGTTCCGCCGGGTGAGTCCCACGCATCCCCTCGCCGACCGTCCTCGTCGACGAGGGATAGTGCGTAAATGCATTTCCCCTCCTAAAACAAAAAAAAAAGGCCCACGGATTCCATTTCCAAAATTCAAAATCCAAAATTGTTTTTTTTTTTTTTTAAATTTAAAAACTGCAAACACAATGAGTTTCATTAAGATTTACCTAACTAAATAATCTGTTGAGAAGTACGAAGCGCATTCAGTCCACCCTGCAATGGCCCTCGAGCTATGGAGGACACTCCACGTCTCAGCTGCTTCGTGCGCATGCACTTTTCAAGTACAGACTGTTTATGCTCCAGTTCGGTTTGGAACTAACATTTGCCTTCGGACATCGACTCCATTTGAATATCGAACGTTGTGCTTTTTAAACTGAATTTAAATTGCATTCGTTACCACCTTTGCATAAATAGAAAAGGCGGATTTACCCTATTTTAACGAGCCCAGTGGGTGAGTGGTTAAGGTTGCCTTAACGCTCTGTTCTAGGGTTTCCGGGTTAGACTTTGGAAATGATCTTTTCAAAGTTGGCTCTGGTCTGGATCTGAAAAGAAGCGGCAGGGTACGCTGTGTTTTGCAGTCATTTGGCAATAACAGCACGTGTGCTGTTGCGTTTCAATGAATGAGTTAGAGATGCCGGAGCCCATTTCCCTAAGCCTTCCAATCCCTATTCCTTAATCCTACTATGGTTTGCAGCGCACTCGTGGCACCTGTAGTGTTGCTTGTGTTATAGGCGATGGTGGCCTACCATCGAGTAGGCCTGTCTGTCGACCTTAGCATTAAAAAAAATTAAAACATATATGTAACTCCTAACCAAACAATTCATTATTTTTGCAAACACTAACTACGGACGCACACACAATAGGGTATTTTAGTCATATGAAAAAAATCTAAAAGTATATTATTGAGATAGCTTAGGCAAAAAGCAGTCGGAAAATGTTAGTTTTAGTTCGTAAAATATAACAAAATAAATTTTAAAATTAAATTCAAAGTTTCAGAATTTTTAGTCTGTTCTTAAACATAATGAAATAGTAGCCGCCATGTTTACGTCATACGGTTGTGTAAACAAAAAAGTGTCAGTCAGTGTCATGTCAATTACCGGCGCATTTGTTTACACAGCCAACTGACGTCATGACCACAGCGCAAAATGGTTTCCAGCGTTTTCGTCAAATTACGCGCGAAATTTGAAAATTTTAAATGCATTTTTATTAAACTTATCGATTGAATAAAAATTTGGTGTTTTTTTTAGTGGTTCATTAGCACTACAGAATCTAATTGAGACACTTTTTAAAAATTGTACCATTACTTAGATCATAAGTCCTTTGTCTTAAAATTGTAATTGAACAGTACGAAACCCATGATATAGGCTTGCCTAGTGTGGGGACCGGAGTTTATTCTTAACACTGTAATGTGTTATGGTGTATAATAAATTATTTGAATATTTATTTGAACTTCGCTAATTTCTTCTAAACCACTGAAAGCTTCTAAACGCTCACTGTTGCTATCGGAAGAAAATGATTTATATTTAATAAGTTATTTTAATAAAACAACTTAACAGTCTCTCTTAGACTTAATTAATAATATTATATTATATACACATTTACATACAATTATAAAAGAATGTCTCTATCCACCTCTATCTATTTCTCCTCTTACTTCATAAGTTAAAAGAACGATAAACAAGAAAGGTTTGTGTATACAATTTGCATCCGTGCGAAACCAGGTCCCTGTAGTTATCCAGATCCAGAAAAAATGTTCTCTTAAATTAAATGTTTCTCTTGAACGGCGATCGAACCCGCGATCTCCGATATAGGTATAGCTACAACAGCTGAGCCAATCGGTTGTAATTTTTAACTTACCAAAAAATATTGCACGATATATTGTAGCTGACATTCAAGGTCAACTATGAAAAAGTCAGTTCGAAAGGTGACTCCAGCAAGAATAAAACGGCCTAAACCACTGTCCAATCAACTCGTCAAGCTAAAAGTTAGATATCAATAATATATTACCAGGCTTTTAAAATTTATGTGAAAGTACAAACAAATAAGATAACGAAAATTATATAATGACAAATTATATTTTTAACTGAATTCCTTTTGGGTAAGTGCAACAATAATATATTTATGTTAGAAATTTAGTACTTTTATAGCAGCATAAATAAAGATTATAGTACGGTTGATTGTTATGATATGACTGACAACTTTGTGTGAACAAAGATTTTATCCTAAAAAGCTCCAACGGTCACTGAAAGAAAATCTACGTGACAATACGACGGACATTGCGTCGTCAAACATACTTAATGTTTCAAGGATCAAGGAAAGATTATAAGTTTCATCATAACCAATGACAAACAAAGCTTTACAGTTCTTACAGAGCTGTTTGTAAATGTACTCCCAAGTAAATGTACTCGTCAACAACTTCGAGAGTTGAATTTCCAACTGTTACTGGAGTGGTCACAACATGGACATAGACATAACTTTCATCTTGTCAATATTCATCTTAAGGCCCACCCTTTGGGAAACTCAGTTGAGGGCATCGAGCATCGTGTTGAATTCTCTTATCGACTTCGCCAGAACCACAATATCGTCGGCAAACCGAAGGTAAATGATATAGGTACTCTCAGTTAACGTTGATGCCAAGTTCTTATCATTCCAGGAGCTTAAATCTTTCTTCCAAAGCAGCAGTGAATAATTTCGGAGAGAGTACATCACCCTGTCTCACACCTCTTCGCAATGGAATTGACTGTGTGCTCTGGTCCTGTACTCGAACCGACATGGCGGCTTTATTGTACAAACACTTCAACACTTCGATATACCGATGGTCAATGCGACATCGCGGCGGAGCCTCGAGCACTAACCGTTTCGATCAAATCGAAGGCCTTCTCATGGTCCACAAACGCCAGATATAGTGGAAGGTTATACTCCTCGGTTTTCTGTATAACTTGCCGTAGTGTATGGATGTGGTCTATGGTACTATAGCCTTTCCGAAAACCAGCTTGTTCGGGAGGCTGGAAGTCATCAAGTTTGTGCTCCAGACGATTTGCGATAACCCTTTAAAACAGCTCAGAAACGTGATGGGCCTGTAATTCTTCAATAGGGATTGTCACACTTTTTGAAGAACACTATCACCAAGCCCCTGTTCCATGCTTTTGGCGTTATACCGCCGAGTACGATGGAATTGAAGAACCGCTGAAGGTTTTAAGTATGGTTTCACAAGCTCCGATCTGATTCCGTCGTCACCGGGTGCCTTGTTGTTCTTCAGCTGATTTAGAGCCATCGCTATCTTATACAGACTGCTGTCTGGGATATCTTCGGTTTTGCTCAATCTTTATTGCTCATATATTTTTGTCAGAGTTGAATTTTTAATTTTATCTCCGTACCCTCGGGAACGGTACCTTTTTCTGGATCTCTCCTTTTCGGTTTTCCTAACAAAGTGTATTCAAAATTTCACCGTGAAAGAGTAATAAATAAACAAACAAACTCACTTTCGCATTTATAATATCTGTTAGTATTCCACTGTTAAGCAGTCCTCTGTACTTTGTGAGGAGGTATTGGTTGTCCTTTCCGTTAGCCTTTCCGTTGCCAGATATTATTAGAATGGTTCCATTCTTCAGAGTGATTTAAAAAAAGGCTATAGATTAGAACCTGCATATCCCCTGTCTGCAATTCAGCATTGCGGTGTTTCCATATATAATCCATTTTTTTTGTGGCCTTGCAGTGCAATGCAATCGCTAGTAGTTAAAAATCAATAAATTGATACTATGGAAGTAACAATTTGGTGATACATTTAAAAGGCTAGGCCTTCATCAGGTGTTTACTTGGAATTCACACAGGAAAGTTTTGTTTGCATACATTAAAACCATAAAAACATTACCAATATAATTATGATTTTACGTTTGTTATACGTTATTTTATGTTGCGAACTATTGTTGCTGTGCCTCGCTGTTTCATCCATCTTTAAATTTGATACCATAAAAACTTCCAAGAAAAAAAAACACCTATAATATACCAAATATCATCATGATGAGTTTAGCGATTATTACATATATGTATTGTACATATTTACATATGCATATCTCTATATATAAAAATGAATCCCTATTTCCCTTGGTCACGGCATCACGCGTGAACGGGTAGACCGATTTTATTTCGGTTTTCACTAATGGAAAGAGGGATAAACGGGGAATGTTCATATATATAAAAATTGCACGCCGGGCGAAGCCGGGGGCGGGTCGCTAGTTATATTATAATATGTACACAATAGGGGATCGGACAGTAATCAGATTAAAATCTAAAATGTACTTAGAAAGAAAATATATAATTTTTTACGATTATTTATCGAATAATAATTTAATATAATTCATTTAAATATTTTTAAATGAAGAAATAAAATTTTATTATTTACAATATTTTTACTCTATACTGAAACACCAATCACAGTGCGTGACGTCATTTGTGGGCAATCGTTGTCTTATGCCAATGCAGCTGTTTTGTTATGATATGACCACAAATGACGTTACGCGCTCTCAGATGAACTATCGTGGCGTTTTGGCGGCATTTTCAAACAAACAATATTAAAACATGATTTTGAGTACCTAAAAGGCTATAAATAAATAAAATAGTATTTTTTATGGGAAGAAATATTCATGAAGATTAATTTAAAACACTTTCTGAAAATTTGTCCGATCCCCTATTGGGAAGTGCACTTTTTGAGACAGTGAGTGCACCTTCCGAGAAAGTGATCCTTCTAAAAAATTTGTACCATTAGAAAAAGTGCACATTTCGGGAAAGTGAGTTTTATGAGCCTAAAAATAAAAATAAAAGATATAACGCCTGACACTATCCTTTTGACAAGCGTTGAATATTTATTATTGGATAGCTGGTGCGGCTTCGGCCGCGTGGAATATTTAACCTATAGTTCGAAGTTGTAGTTTCGAAGATTACCTCCTACATACAAACAAACATACAAACTTAATATTAGTATAGATAGAAATAAAATAATATGCATTTTTAAATACACGAATTTATTTGGTTGCACTGGTTTTCTAGCAATGAATGAATCTACTAACTATTACCTATCACCGTCGAAACAATAATTATAACGTTCTGGAGTGTTCTTTGCTGATATAATGATTATATTTACCGTAGAGGCGGACTGCAGCAAACTGAGGGGTGCTCAAAATTTGAAGAGTCCTTGTACCCCGTTGCCTTCTGCAACGCTCGAGGTGACAATGTTTATGCATTATGTATCGTTCGGGATGGTTCACAGGAAATTTCGCATAGCATTTTTGTACAATACCGTGCTGTGTTTTTCTAAAAATCTTCTCGTAAAGAGAATTTCATTGGTAATTTTCTTGCCTACATGTCGGACCTATTTAGGATCAATTATATAATTTTTTTCAATTTGTCATTAAATTTGTCTTATTTTACTCCAATTTAAGTCTCATTTTTACTGATCGTTAACGGTATGCAATGAAATATCAAGCCGAGAGCAGTAGAAGCAGTAATCTGTACACAATTTATTAGAAATTATATACATGAATTTTTTTTATTTATTTGCAGTAACATAAAATCGAAATAAATGTATTATGCAATGTTAGGACTTAGAGCAAAGACTTAGGCAATGTATGATTGACAAAAAATAGATTAATGATTGCAATTACAAAAAGATTGCAACTACACTTAAATATAAACTTATAACTCGCCGTTAAGCAGCATGGGGCTGGAGTCATAGAGGAATTTTTTAGAGTACGAATGTAAAATGTGCGAGGAAAACGTACGAGATGGATGATTTCCACTTGATATATTGTTGATATATTGATACTTGATATATTGATATATTTTCTTATATATACACTTGATATATTTCCACTTATTATATTGTTAGCAACGTAACAATGAAATGTGTATTTCAATAACATTCTTTTGATTTCTGATAACTTGCATGATTCAGGATCACACGTTTTGTTCTGCTAGATGTGGTAAATGCTGTAAGAAATATATATACAAATTTATGTTAAATACATTTTTTTTACATTATTAAAGGTGGCAGACAGGCTGACGGTCCACTTCATGGTAGGTGGCTACCGTCGCCTAAAGACACAAGCAACACCAGGGGGGGTACATGTGCGCTGCCGACCTTGCAGGAATTTGTTTACTGCTCGCTTGAAGAAGCCCATATTGTAGCTAGATGGAAACACCTTAGAAGGGAGACTGTTCCAAAGATACATGTCCATCATTAGTGTCGATTTTTGAGTTTTCTCAAAAGGACTAACACCTGTCTAATAGTATAATAGAAACATGGTATCTCCAGCATTTCTAAATATAGTTACAATATTTTTCGTACATTTTATGCATGTTTATTTATGTGATTATGCATATATTTTGTTAAATTTTAATAAAGCAGGTTGAAAATATAGTGGTCTATCTAAAATGATAAGACTAAATGCTTACTTCCCAAAGTGGTCCAGTTGGAATTAATTAACCAATCAATTCTCACTTATTTCATTTAGAAAACTCGCCATTCGTGGTTGGAACTTAGCCGCAACGCAAATTTCCATAGTTAGATCTAATCTTCACATTTTTTGTCGAGTTTTGGGAATATGATAGATATGTAGGCAGGGGTTCCACCGGGACCAGCTAAATTTTGAAACTGGTCTATGAGAAAAAAAGTCTGGTAACCTCTGCCACTAAATGAAGAATAAAATAAATGTGTTTGAAGGTTTAATTGTCACTAACGAGTAAAATATTAACAAAAAATGTTTTTATGCAAGTTCTTTTAATCTTTGAAAATTTGTAATAGACACACGTGTGCTGTTGTGTTTCGGTGCGTAATTAAGGAATGCCAAAGGCCATTAATATAAACGGTATTCTTTCAATATATCAATAGACAACACTCAAGGTTGTCTGTGCACTTGCTACTCCATTACTTGTGTTATAGTCGAAGACAGCCTTTTACCAACAAGTTGATCGTTAGCCTGTCTGCCGACTTATAATACAAAAATATAATAAAGCATTCGAGGCTTCAATAACATGCTTAACATAATGAAAATACACAATATTATGAAAATATTAAACAGTGCCTTTATTTAATAACCGAGAAAATAAAGGTTATTTTCATGTTAAGAATATTTGACTTATAAGCTGCTTGGAATTCATAACTGAATTTTTCTTGTGTACATTTTTGGAGTTTATTCCTTAAGAATCGATGTTCATATAAGGCCCTCGGTACAGTGAGCTATTATGTACTACGTTTGTACATAATAGCTCACTGCCCCGGTATGGAAATATGAGGAGTAAAATTATCTTATCTTATCTTTTTTAAAAAAATGTCAATTCGGCTCATCTTGAAGATGGCCATTATCTGCCAATGTCACGTGTGAAAAAAAAAGCCTCTTCTATTGGGCTCCGTTTAACGGAGCCCGCTCGGAGCCCACGTCGTGTGGGCCTTCTTTGTCCTCAAAACCAATCCGATCGGTCGAGCAAAGGCCGGTGAGGAAGAAAGCACCGACCCCTGCAACCGCCCGGATTGCCAAGGGTAAGCCCCCCCACCACGACAAGGTCATGGCCCACCTAACGGCGGAGGAGTAAAATTAATACAAGCTCTACGTTATCTGTCAATTTGACATCTATGCGACAGCTGACGCATGTACTCGTATTTAGGGTCTTTAATTCTATTGTAGTATAACAAGCATCACCAGAGGGTTTCTCTGAGCTTATAAGAACAAACGGTCGAAATCTTGTACGAAAAGTGTAGTGCGCGTTGAGGAACGAAACGATAGCGCGACTTAGACTTAGACAAAGTAACATTTTGAAAACGATAACGAAGTTCGAAAACAATAAAATGTATGGGATTGACATATGCCGTCGCTAAATCACGTGATACATCCCATACATTTTATTCTTGCGAACTTCGTTATCGTTTTTAAAATGTTTTTTTTTTGTCTAAGGGCCCTGCTTACATTTGTTGTCGAAAAAAATGAACTATTTGAACTTATAAAACGTAATGACATCTGTGTATACCGAACATAACTAACATAACCTTTGTTGGAACACGTGACATCTAAGTATGCAGAATGTAACTAAATAATATTAAGTAATTACGTATCCAGTTATCTATTGACACGATGATTATTTTATACATTTAATTTTATGCGTTTGAAGGAGTAAACTCGAGTCCTGTGTCGGAGCTGACACACACACACTTTTTTATGTAAAGTTCGTCAGACTGGTTGCAGGTCCACTTGGTGCTAGGTGGCTACCGCAACGTTACGGGTGTTTCAAGTGTGTAATTGTCCGCAGTAAGGATATTTATTAAGAATAGGGGATTAGGAGGGGACAGGGAAATGGGCTCTGATATCCCTTACTCACTCACAGAAACACAACAGAACACATACTGTTATTTTCACGGTTATTTTATGTAAGGGGTTTTTACTGCCGCCGTCGCTGCTGCCATTTGGGCAGCGAATCGCAATGTGTGCCACTACTAAAACTCTTGAGTCATTGCGCTAAGGCAAACACCAATGAGCTCTTTAATTATTAGTCGACCTTCTTATCATTTTATCATTATTAGTTGACCTTAGCACAAAAATAAAAGATTTCCTTTTAATAACATTTTGGAGGTTAGTTGTTGACATACTTGTAATGGTGTTTTTATGTTAGAAAAATTCAGAAAAATGGCACAAAGGCGTAATTGCGTTTATCTGAAATAACGAAAGATTAATTAGGTTAAATATGTGTTTACAATTATTATTTGACCAACTACATTTTCAGTTACACAAGATTCACTCACCTGAAATAACGAAAGAAACAACATTCAAACCCTTTTATTTATGTCTTTTATATCCTTCAGGGAAGTTTATATCAAAGAAAATTATTAATAATTATTATCCACTCTCATTATCTCCCCACTGATAGTAGTGACATCTCGTAGGCATATACATATAATACTGGCGAATCTACTTGGGCTTTGAACTTGAGCAGGTGTCTTTCGTTTGCGCGTGTATAATTGTGAAATCCGAATAAGCAACATGGCGCAACTGGTTTTTCTCTTGTACAAATGTTATCATTGCGTCTCGCTCATTCCGTGGCTCCGCCCCTGCGTCGTAATATCGCGCAAACAGTTCCAAACCAAAATACGGTATTTGACACGTGATATTACCAGAGCCCAAGAAGATTTGCGCCGATCATACGTACGATGATAACGCGGCAAATTCAAAGCTAAATAAAGCGCGGTAAATTCAAATTTAAGGAAAAGAAAATGAGTGAATTGTTTTTCTTTACATACATATTTTGTGTATTTTTTGGTACCTTATTGTACTATTCTTAAAATAATTTTAAAACAACCTTTAAAAGAAAATGAATACATTTAAAAGAATTATTAATTTTATGGGACCTAAACAACGAATTTATTTTTATTCTAAGTATAAATAGTGTAGATAATTATTATAACGAAATTGACTTTAAAGTAATTAATAATAATTGTTGTCTATGCAATTTTTCAGGACATTTTATAACAACTTTACATTTCGTTTTCCAGTGACGTGATCATTAAGCATAAAAAGCTTCAACGGTGCGCCGTCGTCGGCCGATTGAATAATGATGAGGAATTCGGACCGCAATCAAATAGGACAAGATTAATGGCAGCTTCCTGCTGCTGAATAGAGGTAGGCGACTGCGGTAATGCTAATTCCTCTCTCACAGCGCTACACTGCGCTGCGGAGGCAACTGTTATCAACAGCCAGTGAAATATACCCGATTTAACTATTTCACGATCGTTGCTTAACTCCAATTTTTCAAAGATTGCTAAGATTCTCACACGCATAGAAGTTTTTCCTTCAATGTAAGTGCAGGTATAACCGTTAATCAATGCTACAACGAATTAAAAAGTCTTAGAATAGCAAGACTGAACGACATTAAGGCATTAATTAATTAAATTTGATAAAAATAATGATAAAATTGTGGAAACTAATCCTATAAATTCACATTAAAGCCTGATTTCCATTACATTTGCATCGATGCAGTGCCAACACTTTTAACACAAAACATTATTTTGTGCTCTGTTAAGTTCAAGAGTCTCTTTATATTTAGCTGTCAAAAGCAACGGAAATAGAGTTTTGGGACTCACAATAATATGTAGTCCGATGGCCTGCGTGGGAGCTGTATCTATCGGTTACGACATCGCGAATAGCGAATAAAATGTATGAACTACGGGACAGAGGATAAGTGAACGCTAATTATAAAATTTAAACTGTTTTAGTCACTATTACAATCAGAATAACAATAGCTGACAGTTAAAAGCTGCGGCACGACGATCCATCGGCGCAAACTAGTCCGGGTCCTATTGGGAAAAGTGTGACAATTTTGAGTACAGCAATGCGACTTGGTACGGATGTTATAGACGTCCACCTGAGCCTAAACAGTCCGGTAGGCAGACTGAACTCCGCGACAGGGAGGGGGGAGGGGGGGTCAAAGTACGGACCTCCCGGCGCTCAGAAAAAAAATTATAGCAGATTTATTTGGACTATTTAATCAAGTTTGGTGTTGTTATCAGGCAAATCGATAATGCCCCGTTCATTTGTCATACCAGTTTTGTAGGGTTCCTTAGAAAAATATGACGCAATACCTAAAATAACAAACTTTTAGTAGTAAAATAATGCAAACAGAGTCTTATATCTTCAGATTTTTGTATGAAACTTGGTTTATAAAAAATACTCTCTAAAAGTCCATTTAATGTAGATTATAAAAACAAAAACAATATATGTACATTTAACTATTTTTAATGTAAAATAAAATTTTGAACGTACTGCGACGTTCGTCAGCGCAGCGCTGCGGTACGCAAAAAGACCCGAAAAACGTAGTGCAAAAAATAAGATATCCGTAGATTTCATATCTATAAATAGAAATAATAATATTATATTTGTAATATTCTTTTATTTCTCAAATAATACAAATTAATGATTTTTTTCTTATTTTTCCTTTCTTTTTGTCTTTCTTCTTTTAATTTTATATTTTATATTTTTTAATATAAAATATAATATTAAACGTAATAAAATATTAAGTTAAAAATAAAGAGAAATATTAATAAGTACTCTACAATTACACGGCTCAGTACATTTGAGCTGGCGTTTGAAACAGTTGCATCTTGTACCACAAGATTTCAAGCACCGACATCTAATAATTTCTAGGCATGCATGCTTGAGCAGCCATAGGATTTTGTGTCCACAGTAGCACCCAAGTTTTATCCTCTTTCTGTCAACCCCGCTCTTTTTTTTTTTGCACGGTGCCATATTATTAGTTGGAGTAGTTTTACTCAGAACTTCGTAGCCATCACTTATGATAAATTCTTTACCTATTGATAACAATATGAGTACAAAAGGTAGTATAGCTCTTCTTTGTTTGATGCTTCAAGAAGAAAATTAGCCCATTTTTCAGAACCTCGTTTTTCTCGAGCTTATCCGTAAGACTATCTTTTTTGTATGTATACCATATCACGTCCAGTCTTAAGTTTATTTAGATAAACTTAAAACTATTTATCTATATTTAACTTAATATCTAAAGTTTATTTAGATAACATTAAATATCCTCTATGCTCAGAGGTTGCAATATATAGTTTACTAAACCGATTGCAGTCGCTTTTCAGAGAAGACATTTTCGACTTCATTTTACAAGCCCATAATACTTTTTTTTTCAGACTGGCAATTTTTTTATAATTTGTTAGTCTCGTTTTTTTCGTTTTTTCAGATCATGCCCATCAGTGACAATAAATGAGTGCCGCAAATATTTATTTACCAAAAAGGACAGGCAGATAGAGAACTTACCTCCTACAGAAGCTGGTCTCAAACAACATACCTTGAGAGCAGTTTTTCAGGGTGTTCATGTTTGGGGGTAATGCCTAATTAAGAGTCAAAATATTCCTTGTACATCTGAATGGGATAAAACTTGGGTGCTACTATGGACTCAAAATCCTATGGCTGCTCTCAAGCATGCCTAGAATCAAAGAATATATATACTCTCTAGCGAGAGCCTAGAATTGATTAGATGTCGGTGCTTGAAATCTTGTGGTACAAGATGCAACTGTTTCAAACGCCAGCTCAAATGTACTGAGCCGTGTAATTGTAGAGTACTTATTAATATTTCTCTTTATTTTTAACTTAATATTTTATTACGTTTAATATTATATTTTATATTAAAAATATAAAATATAAAATTAAAAGAAGAAAGACAAAAAGAAAGGAAAAATAAAAAAAAAATCATTAATTTGTATTATTTAAGAAATAAAAGAATATTGCAAATATAATATTATTATTTCTATTTATAGATATGAAATCTACTGATATCTTATTTTTTGCACTACGTTTTTCGGGTCTTTTTGCGTACCGCAGCGCTGCGCTGACGAACGTCGCAGTACGTTCAAAATTTTATTTTAGATTAAAAATAGTTAAATGTATATATATTGTTTTTGTTTTTATAATCTACATTAAATGGACTTTTAGAGAGTATTTTTTATAAACCAAGTTTCATACAAAAATCTGAAGATATAAGGCTCTGTTTGCATTATTTTACTACTAAAAGTTTGTTATTTTAGGTATTGCGTCATATTTTTCTAAGGAACCCTACAAAACTGGCATGACAAATGAACGGGGCATTATCGATTTGCCTGATAACGACACCAAACTTGATTAAATAGTCCAAATAAATCTGCTATAATTTTTTTTCTGAGCGCCGGGAGGTCCGTACTTTGACCCCCCCTCCCCCCTCCCCGTCGCGGAGTTCAGTCTGCCTACCGGACTGTTTAGGCTCAGGTGGACGTCTATAACATCCGTACCAAGTGGCATTGCTGTACTCAAAATTGTAACATCTCCATACAAACATTCCCAATAGGACCCGTACTAAACGATGCGGTTACAGCGAGATGCCTGCGCCAGTCGCCAGTAAGCACCCAGCAAGCGTGAGCACCGAGCCGACGCGTTCTGTTACACGCGAAAACAGAAAAAAAATATAGCAACACACACACACATATACACATTTATATAGGTATTTTTTTTAAATGATGGATTTGGTTCTAAGCCAGCATCTAGCATTGCAGCAAAGATGAGGCCGACATTGGACTGAGGTTACTCAGAAGATGTCTAATAATGAATTAGCTTTAGCCTAATATACCTACAATCCTACTAAGGCTAGAGTTTGTGAGGATGTATGGATGTTTATTACTCTTTCACGCACTGAAAATTGGCACACATGTAGTTTATCACTTGGATTAAAATATAGGATACTTTTTATCCTGGAAAAATTTTAGGTACCCGAGGTCGCCAAAAATACGAAAAATTGGGCGTCACTGCCGACATGGCGGCGCGGCGCGTCGCCACCTACACCGTCGCCACAGCAATAAAGATTTTAGGGCATTATTTCATTTTTCAACGCTGACAAAGTCGGGGCACAACTTAGTAATGTATAATTAATTAATAATAATATATAATTATGTAATGAATTAGACTTAACTTTATAGGCATAAATGTTGTTGTTAATGATGAAGTTACAACGGGATCTCAATGCGTTTAAATTTACTGGCGACCTTAGCGCTGGTTTTGTCGCCCAGAAAATCAGATTTTTGCAGAGATACAGAGATACAGAATTCTAGGAATCCTACCATATGAGCACTAATTTGCAATAACAAACAGGTTTTCTAGAAAAGTTATTGCCCTGAGAAAACAAGGCCTGAGAGAGGTACTGAGAAAGGACAAATGACTATTAGACATACGCCTGCCCCATAGACTAATTTATTCCCGACACTTAGCCTCCATACATTTACAACAAGGCATTTAATTGTGAAAAGAAAAATAATAAAATTTCGGCGAATAGTTTCATTATGTTTGCTAAATGGAATTCCTCGTGTGGTCAAGTGTACATACAGCATGCATAATATATTATTTCAAGTGAAATTTATTGTTGATTCACGTCCGGCGTCGGCGTACTGTTGTTATTTCTGTCGAGCGATCGGACTGAAGGGAAATAAATGAAACTGCGTTATACGCACGATTGAACAAATATTTCATCAACTTGTTGCCCCAGAGGACACGAGAAATCATTGTGCTCCCGATAACACTGCTTCTGTAACACGCGAGCGTTCGACGGGAAGTTTAATAGAAATGGGATTTCAAGTTCGAGACTGCGCGGGCCGTGTACATGGTACGTGTACCAAGCCTCAATGTATCTCGGTTCGTAAGTACTGACTGGCTCGTGTGTACTATTGCGAATTGAATCAGTTTACTCTTATTCTTATGTTACTAACTTGCAACAATTAGCTTAATGAATAAATAATGAACATAAGTTAATAAAAATAGCCAGTATATTATTTATTACTAGCTGGTGCCCGCGAATACCTGAGAAAACATATAGAGTAATAATATAATGCCTGACTTCTTTATCGTTGTGACGATGGTGGCGCCGAATCTTTTATATTTTGAGACGATCCCTCGGGAACTCAACATTTTTCCAGGATAAAAAGTATCCTATATGTTAATCCTAGTAATAAATTATCTGTGTACCGAATTTCATCCAAATCCGTTTAGCCGTTTTAGCGTGATTGAGCAACGAACATACAAACTTTCGCATTTATAATATTAAGTAGGATATGTATCTACGTATGTAGTTATGTATGATTTATATTTGGAGTTTTTTTTACTGAAAAACCATTCAATAGCAGCACCTGTGCTGTTATGTTTCGGTGCCAGAGCAAGGGATACCATTACACTACCTTTACTTTGCCCTTATTCATTATTATATTCAACGACGGCTCGTTTGAAGAAGCCATATTGTAGTTAGGTGGAAACACCACAGAAGGGATATTGTTTCAAAGTTCACGCGTCCACGCGGTAAACTGTGAGCAGTGGCAGCTTGTCCAACAATGCGGATGGATTCCGCATCAATGGCGCTCAGTGCGGTGATAAAAACTTGGGGTAGGCATTAATTGGAACAACTCATTAGCGTCCCTAGCGGCGGGCGGCGTGCATTTATAATCACCAACAGCCTATTATATGTCTCCACTGCATAGGCACAGGCCTACCCTCTCAACAAGGGTGTTTAGGCTATAGGGTCCACCAAGCTGGCCCAGTGCGGGTTCGTGGATTTCACATGAGCCTTAGAATTTCTTTTTTTGGCGTATGCAGATTTTTGAGAGCAGTCAGTAAATGCACTTATTTTCGAAAAACTCATCGACATGATAGGCCGTGTCTTTCCCACTGCATCACCGACGCCCTGACCACCGCCACCGCGTATTTATACGTCGCGTTTAAAGCCATTTTTTTTTCTAGAAAAAAGTTTTTTTTTCAAGATAGACAAGTTGAAGCTTTTGCGAATCTATTGCACCCTATCATATCTCTGTACGACTATTATTCGACAAGGAAATCCCTTTTAAACAATAGGGAATATGCACATTTTTTTATATTTTCATACGATAGGTTATATCGTTATATAACCGTTAAAAATATTCAGCGCCAAAAAACAGAAATTTGGTAACTAAAAAAAAATTAAAATTAACTAAAACACCCACCCTTTTGGCGCGCTTGTCGTGACGTCAAAGTCTACAATACAATCAAATATTAAAAATCACAAACATCTACACGCTTGTTGACATTTCATAGACGACGTCACATTCAATCTGACCGTTTCAAGTATTTTGAATTTCCCACATTTTTATGCACTTTTTAATAATTATTTTCTTAACGAAAAAGAAATAATATTAAAAAATATTTACATAGACATAATTCTAAAGCAAAAATGTTGATAAAAATATATTTAAGCCTTTTTTGAATTAGACGCATATTCCCTATTACCCTTGTAATAAACATACAGCCTTATGTCGATAAATAAATAAATAGGTTTTTCACAATTTGAAATTAACTGGAAAAATCTGTTTTTTTTTCACACAGATCAATTGTTTAAAAAATTGCAATGATTCCTAGATGTTGGTGATTAAAAAGTTTTCTAATACCCCTACGGACCTTTTCCATTTATTAGTTTTAATCCTGGAACAATTTTGCAATATTTTGCTAATATGACAATGTGTGTCTCATCACTATGGTTTAGTGGTGGACTCAAAAAATAATTACTTATCTTATGGAGATCCCTTTAATATGCAGCAATATTATTTTTAAATTTTGGAGAGCCATTTGGTCTATTGTCTTTTGATTGAGATGCTACTTTAGCGATCTCTCAGGAGTTTCGGGTTCGATTCCCGACATAGCCAACTTTGGAAATGATATTTATAATCTATAAAATAAATTTCTCTGGTCCTTCCTAATCCATTATTCTTAATCCTAGCATGGTCGTTAGCGCTCTTGCAGCATCTGTAGCGTTTCTTATGTTATGGGCGACGGTAGCCACCTATCGTCATGTGGACTGTTAACCTGTCTGACGACCTTTATATAAAAGAGAGTGAATTAATGTGAAGTTTTTAATTAAGTTTCAATTTTAAGGAATTATTCGATAAATTGCCTGAAAATATATTAAAATTGTTTCTTTCAAGACATTACTTACTTTTAAAACTTTAACGAATTCAATGGTGGTGATTTTGCACGCTATGTGATAGATGTAGGAACACTTAGGTAACATATATCTTTATGTTTTTTTTATTTTTATTTCCAGACAACACATATAACCTTAACTTAAGAATCAAGCATTGTAAACCACACAATGGCCTGAAAGACACCCTGATTCAACAAAGATTCAGTAAAACCTGATTCAAGATGTTCTGAATTTAAATTGAGCCCTCGTACAAAAATTAATAAATAAATAATAAGGGAAGGAAGTCTGTGTACAAGTAGAATTTGTACACCAACACCTTGATGTATTTCGAATTTTCCACAAAATCTAAGCAGATCCTAAACGTTCCCGAAAAGTTCGGGAATGCTATTTCTGTTGAAATGTAAACTCGGTGTTGTAAACATAATAACCAATTATGTTAATAGTCGGGAAGGAGCGTGGCTACCATCGATAGGGTGGGACGTTCGAGAATTTCGGCCGGCGCGAACGCTTTTTCCAGAACGTTCCATAGTTAGTCGTAACAACATAAAAAATCATTTGAACGCACAGTCAAACTATTGTGCAGTTTTATAAGACAATATTAGATTTTAAGTTTCATAAAGGAAAAATAAAGACAAAAAGAACGCTAAGCGTAAACAAAGTTATGACTTGTGTTGCTGACCGAGTGCAGCTGCATGACGAAAAATGAGCATTCCCAAGAAATATACGACTTATTACGATTTAAATATACGTTAAACCGCGGACGCAGCTGATTTAATAATTACGAACCACTAATAGCATTAATAAAGCATGCGGGTGTACAGCGTACGTCAGAAGTGAAACTTCGTTGGCAATCAAATAAATAGTAAGCGGTAGATGTCATGCAGAAACGTTACAAGATTGCGTCACATGATCGTTACAATATTCAACAGTAAGACTAGTCTTTAACTATTTGCTTCTTAAGAAAGCTCAACAACGCTATGGCGAGGGCTATGCTCGGAGTTATTCTGCGAGATCGAATCAGGAATAAGGAGATACGTAGACGAACGAAAGTTACCGACATAATCCGTCGGATAAGGAAGTTGAAGTGACAGTGGGCAGGACACATAGTACGGAGAGCCGAGGGCCGCTGAGACCGGAAAATTTTCGAGTGGAGGCCACGGACCGGGAAAAGCAGTGTAGGACGTTTACCCACAAGGCCAACAGATGGTCTGATTAGGGCCGCATGTCGACGATTGTTCCAGGCTATTTCTGGCCGGTCCTATTAGAAAATTATGGTAGAGTCCTATGTCCAGATTGTTCAGCAGTGGAGGCTTTACTGTAAGACTACGGTGGGCGAGTCGAACGCTCGGCTGCCGCAACGGCAAACGGCACAATTTCTTGAGACATTTAGGGCTTTTTGAAATCAATATTTATTTGAATGAAATGAAGCAAAGGTAAATGACATAAAAGATCAAATAAAAAATGAATTTTTTATATTCAGTGATAATTACATCTGAGCGATGTATGTACATCGCAATACAAACTTGAACGTGTATAGAAGCATTTCAAATGTGCACCGCTCAGATTTGATTAAAAATTATATTAAATCAACAAGCTCGGGTGCAGACTGTAGAACTTAAATTGAATCGTATTAAGTGCTATTTTGCAACGGCACGGTGCAGCCGATCATTTTGCGGACTGTTCTTAGTAAAGTTGTTGCATGGATGGCCGCGAGCTAGTGGCTAATCGGCGTGCAGTACTATATTTACTGTCCCCCGGGAGGCGGCATCAGATAATGTAACCGTCCGCTCATATTGTGTGTACGAATGTTGCAAAATACATTTTATACATATTACTGTCTATAAAATAGCAACAATTAGTGCTGAGTGATGTTATATTAGTACATATTTAGTTTTAGGGTTCCGAATTATATTAAGAGAAATATAACCCTTGGAAAGCCTCTTATATATTACCTACGTATGTTAATGGCGTGTATAATTGATCATCTTCATCAAGTTCATGATGATAAACCCATTGGTCCAGTCTAGAGGATTTCCCAACCTCTTCCCTAATCGCTCATCGTGAGGTCCCTGAGATGTTCGACTGTTCGACGACTATAAACGACAGCGGCGTAGCTACACTTTCAGCGCCCTGGAGCAAAATTTTTCAAGCGCCCTCTCTCATTTTTTGAACGATCGATTGTAACATTGTAACTTTGCGAACTTGTAACTAAACATTGCATGCATATAGCTAATAAAAGTATTATTATTATCAAGAAAAATATGCTCAAAGATTACAGATTCATTATTTATTAAAACTAAAAAAAATTCATACAAAAAACTCCATAGGATTCATTTCTAGGTTTGTGTATAATTAATTCCTTGCGTGCCCATATGAGAGAGGCGTTTGCAAAATTTTGCTCTATGGCGCTAAAAGTACGCTTCTTTGCTTTGAAATTGATTTTAATTCCGTTTTCCGCTATCTTTTCTGGAGTACATTTAATTACCGGCTATTTGTTTCACTATAGATATCTGTTCGAAACTAAAATGTTCCGAAAAAGTGAATAATGAATATTTATAATTAGGTGGGCATTTTCGATTGGATATTGGCAAAAATTTAAGAAGAAAAAAAAAATTTGCGCCCCCCAGGCCCCGGCGCCCTGGAACAACTGCTCCCACCCGCTTCCCGACGCTACGCCCCTGGTAAATGAAGTTTCGACTGGGAGCGCAGTCTTCCCTGCGCTGGACAACCGTGGTTGTTATATCACATCACAACATCCCCGCGACCTCGCCTATCTACGGCCGCGCTGGGAAGTCTTTGGGTTTTAGCCGGCAGGAGTCCGGCATAACCCCGCAGCGTCTCCTTCGCGGCCGAGTATTCATAAAGAATTCCCAATGCAAAAAAGGTGGACCCCTATCGCAACTTAACCGATCCTAAAAAATAAAACAAGAAAAAACTGTTTCAATATTTTTATTTGATATATTTACTTAGGTAAATTTTACTAACATTGCTGTATCTATGTTTATTAAATTCACAATTAATAACAAGGACGATTTATAAAATGCATATTTTCCATTTTAACAAATATCATTTAGTGACAACACTGAATCGATACTGGCAACACCACTCACATTACTTATGAGTTGGAAAGAATATAGATTTAATCATTATCTTTATTTAACACCCTCAAAGGCCGGTTCAATACCATAATCTATGACAATTTGAATACGATTCTTGCCTTCTACATTAATACATTAGTCATCAAAGCGCCCTTTTTTCACATTAGTATAGTATTTGATGACATCTAGCCAATGAGCTACCAAAAAGAATGTTTGTGACAACAAACTTAATGACAGTCATTACTGAACACGTATTTGTGTTCTGTTATAACAGTTAACGAGGTTTACTGTGTGTTTAGAAATATGAGTAACTGTGAGGATTCTTTTTTGATTGTGTTTCTTTTTTTAATTTTATTATTATTATCATGGGCATTTCCGCGCTGCCGCTAGTCTGGAAAAAGTTCCTGAGATCCGGAGAAATACGGCCAAAGAGTATATATTTGTATGTCTCGGCTATCGAAAGAGATCTTAAGGATATTGAGTCTGAAAGTAGTAAATTTAGTTAATAATTTTATTATCTATTCTATATTCTATACATATAATATAATCGTAAACGAGCGCGTAAACAGCGCCATATAGCTCCAATCTAAGCAGACCTTGTAGTAAGGGTGTTAGACAACTTATAAATATTCTTGTATACTTTTTTGTAAATATACTTAGAACACCGAGATCGAAACAGAAAACACCGAGACCAAGACATATGCATACTTACTAACGGCGGGGAACGAACCAGACATCTGTCAGAGCAAAACAGATCTGCTACCGTTGATTAAGGGTCAACTTTAGGAATAAACTTTTTAAAGTCGACGCTGGTCTGCATCTGAAAAGTAGTGGCAGGGCACACTGCATTTCGCAGTCATTTGGGCAGTCCGTCTGGCGGCAGTAACCACCCCTTAAAACCACCGTGAAATAACAGCACGTGTGCTGTTGTGTTTCGGTGAGTGAGTAAGGGGTGCGAAAGCCCATTTCCCTAACCCTTCACAACTCCTTATTCTTAATCCTACTGATGTAGGATTAAGAATTGCAGCACCTGTAGCGTTGCTTTCGTTATAGGCGACGGTAGCCACCTACCATCAAGTGGACCGATGGTAGCTACTAATGATAGGCAATTCGATAAAGTAAAGAAATCCTTGATCCTTAAAATTATCTTAAAAAGATCTTTGTCTTAAAAACCCTTAAAGTTGATGATAGTTGTTTTTTGTTAAAAACACTAGCGCGAAAGGAAGTGTCGCTATTCTTATAACGAGACTAAAATTGGCGATAGTAATCGATGTTTCCACCTGAGGTCACGGCCCGAAGTAATATTTTAATATTCACCGGTGACAGCACGCACACTAAGGCCACAGATGGCCCGACCGCCTCCCGTTCCGGCCTGTATTTGATATTTTTATAGCCCCGTCCACATTATCGTGAGTTATTGCCTGGACAATTTGAATATGAATAGGATTTGACACTTTCGTATCTTCATTGGAAAATATTTCTAGTAATTCCATGGAAAGAAAATATAAGTAAAGGTATAATTGTTACATTTTATCACAAAATACACTGTATGTGATCTGATTATCTGTCTGATGAACATTTTTAAAATGTTTTAACTCAATTTGAAAGATATTTAAAGAAAGTCGTATATATTTTGACCTTGCCTTCATTTTGACCATTCAGACTAAAATGATTACTTTATGATGCTTTAACATCCGCATTTGCCCTCTCGAACAAAATTGGTTAAGTTCATTTAATTCAATAAACTGCGGGTTAATCTTTAATTTAAGATAGGTAATGTGAGCAAGAGACTACGTGTATGTTTATTTAAGATTCTTTTGTTACCCAAAATAAAATTAAAAGATTTGATTACGCCAAGCAATTATAAATCTTCTTATATGTCATCTTCCTCCTGAATCACCAAGTCCTTGGTCTTCTAGCGGCGAAGACTGTAACGGGCCCGTCACACTCAGAGTCTAGAAGCTCCAGCACTTCACCACTTCAATGATTACACTCGCGGAGCGAGAAGCGTGACCAAATAGACAAACTACGAGCTCATTGCCTAACAACATTAGCGGAGGAAATAAATTCAAATCTCGCAAGTCTTTTACAAGTCTTTTAAGCGGGGCGAGTCTTTTACGCGTGTAATTGTTGCGATGTATTTCTTAGACTGACTGTGGTTTCATAAAATGGTCGGTCGTACGGTACTACTTGCAGTATCTGTCATTACTTGCAGTAGTGACAGCTACATGGATAGGTATATGGTGGGAGTGAGACAGCACATACTACAGCGAACCAGTATTAATTAATTTAAATTGACAATTGGCGTCAACATGATTTCTGAAAAGAGAGTGGTATCTCGATAGCAAACAGAATACTAGGTTGTGCCAACAGTATTTTAACAACATGCAAAAATGTAACTAACTACGGGGTGCCGTAACTGCACCCCCCCTAGGTGGGCCATGACCTTGTCGTGGTGGGGGGGCTTACCCTTGGCAATCCGGGCGGTTGCAGGGGTCGGTGCTTTTTTTTCCTCACCGGCCTTTGCTCGACCGATCGGATTGGTTTTGGGGACAAAGAAGGCCCACACCGAGGTGGGCTCCGAGCGGGCTCCGTTCAACGGAGCTCGTGGCGGAGCGCAACAGACGAGGGCGATCCCGGCGTAACTCTCGGCGTGGCCCTCCAATATCGTCGCGTCCCGGATTTTGCGTCGGAGTCCCAAGGGAGGGAGGCCGAGATACCTGGGAGGAGGGTCTGCGGCTGCCCCACTTGGGCGCCGGAGGGTACACCGGCCCTTGGTCAAGGAAGAGGTCCAGCCTACGGTCCCCGGGAGTTTCTGAGCTCCTCTGGGTGGTCAGACCGTAGGTAAAAATCAGTGGCTGGCTCCGCAGAGGTGTCCGAAGAGATGGTGGGTCCTTCGCTTTATCGGCGGCGGCGCTGTCTGTTTCAGGCGTCAGAGGAGGACATCTGGCGCCTGGAACTTAACAGATGAGAGGTGTGGTTGGCCTGCAGATGTTCCGCAGGTCACCACAGGAGTTTTTATGCGGCTTGCCGCGATGGAGCAGGGTCCGCAAGGACGTGGCGGTGCGTGGGGCCCGGGGATAAGGCCTCGCTGTGATCCCGGGTCCCATTATCACTGCCGATGGTGGAACATGGAGGGGTTTTAGGGGGTAGGACCGGCGGGGCGATTCGTTCCGTCGGGTGAGTCCCTCACACCCCCTCGCCGACCGTCCTCGTCGGCGAGGGATAGTGCGGAAATGCATTTCCCCTCCTAAAAAAAAAAAAAAAAAAAGGCCGTAACTGCATTTGACATGTTTATTTTTTGGATAAAAAAAATATTTCGTCAATAATTTTTGTTGAGCTTTCCCACGCCACGTGTAGAGCTAGTTTTCGATAGACGTCTAGAGTAATATTAAATCTAGATGACAACTATAATTAAAATGGATGACCTGTATCATTATCTCAGTCTAAAATAGCTGACATACAAATAGATATATATTATAGATGATATTGTTTTGATTTTTTTTTTCACTTTAGGCGTGTTCACTGATATGCCTGTGCGAGTTGGTTCGCCATGGTTGACTCGCCCGGAAACAATTAACTCGATTGAGACGAGACAAAGAGATTAATGTAGTAGTCTCAAATAAAACAATTAGAAGCTACGAATTAGAACAAAACAAATAGAATGAATTTGTGGCGAATCTAACAATTTCTTAACATATGAGTTGTGGGTTTCCGGGATGATGGCACAGGTCTGTTGGAAATTCTTCCAAACGTTTCGTCAACAACTGCGGTTGACATCCTCAGTGATGTAGTCCGTGTTAGAAGAAAAAGTACATCACATCACTGCACTTCACTTCTGCACTTTTCGACTTCTCGAGCGAGACTGATTTGTCGACTGGAATGTATCTATATTTAAATTTATATCCCCACCCCGTGGTTGAATCGGTGGGGTGTGGTCACTAGGAGAGGGGTTATAATGCCCTCTCTTTCTTTCATTATTATTATTCTTGCGTAGAATCCCAACCGCGTCAGGTTACCACTGAGACAGGTTGGGATCGACCCGTTGATCGGATGTAACGTCCGGGACGTTACATCCGTCCCGGTGTGTGATTTCAGCGTATGTGGACAATCTTGTGGGCCAAGTCAAGTTATCTCCTCTTGTTTCAGTCTCAGCCTCCATGAGACGGTTATGTTTATCAAAAGAAAATTCTTTTCTATTCGCTAGAATAGTCCTGTCCCAGTAGAGCTTGTCCACAGCCGTTCTCAAGAACGGATTCCTGTGCATATTTGTAATAAGGCATTCTCTCTTCAAGGAAGCCGTATTTAAGAGCAAGCTCCTAATGCAGGTTGTGCCTATGTAGATACTTAGTGCACAAGCGCAAGCGCGGAACAATCGGGAGTAACATGGCGTAGGGTCTCTCCAGGATGGCGACAAGCTCGATATATGTCTTCTGTGTCATCGTTTATGATGTACCTCCAGTAATTACTCGACTGGACAAGACTGATCTTGTATCGCAAAGACAAGGGTCCATTTTCCTATCCCCCTCCTAATCCCTTATCCTTAATCCTACTGCAGTCGGCAGCGCACTTGCAGCTGCTTTGGCGTTGCTTGTGTTATAGGCGACGGTAGCCACCTACCATCAAGTGGACCGTCAGCCTGTCTGCCGACCTTAAAATAAAAAATAATAATAATTTAAATTTATTATTATTAAATTTACTCTTATTTTAAGGCATTATTTAGTTTTATTACATACAGACTAAGCGAACACCCATGCAATTCCCATTCAATAGACGGTCACATACGTCATTAAAACATCGAAACTAAATCAACGCCTCCAGTATAAAGAGCAATAAGAGCAACGCGGTTTCAGCGAGTGCTGTATAAACAAAATGAAATCAACACCCTCAAAACAAGTATTAAGAGATAGTAATTACTGCACGTTAATAAAGTATGTGAATTTCGTATACATACGTGCGGCGTTAATTTTGAACGCGAAACGAGCGCAAAACTTACATCATTTATGAAACTTCGCTGCCAACGAAACGAAAATTCTTCCAACAAATTTCGCTCCGCAAAATATTTGACACCCATCATGATTATAAATGCTCAACACGTCGTACAAACAGATTACACGGCAAAATCTATGTTTATTTAAATACAGAACTATTTTCGTAGGTATTGTTTTTTTTTTTATGTTATGTCGACAGACAGGCTGACGGTCCACTTGATGGTAGGTGGCTACCGTCGCCTATAACACAAGCAACGCTATAGGTGCTGCAAGTGCGCTGTCGACTACAGTAGGATTGGATAAGGGATTAGGAGGAGTTAAGGAAATGGGCTCTGGCATCCCTTACTCACTCACCGAAACACAACAGCACGTATATGCTGTTATTTCACGGTGGTCTTCTGTAAGGGGGTGGTCACTGCCGCCAGGCGGGCTGCCCAAATGACTGCGAAACGCAGTGTGCCCTACCACTACTTAATAAAACATGAAATGGTTTACCAACATTTATATACACATGACATTAGTCAGTCAGGACAAACGATTTTATAAGATCTAATCTTTAAATGGATAAGATGGATATCTTTAATTTTAATTTAATCTGGACATTATCTGGACATATTATTTAAAATGACATGAACAACGGAGGACATGGACGATATGGATTGACATTGTATTCTGATAGAAAAATATTTTCTCAAATGACGGAATACAACACTGCACCTTTTATAAAAGCAAATAAAAATGTACACTTCGCGATTAGGACGAGCCTCGTATTACCCATTTAATTATATATATGTTTTGTTTTCGTGTAATTATTACTCTCGTATCCTTTTCTTAGTAATTACAGTCCTAAACATTTCGTTTTAAAATAATATTTTATCGTGTTGACACTTCCCGGGGACGTGGCTCGGTAACGTAGCGGCGGTCCCAAGTTGTTAAGCCAAAAGGGTCGGTACATTATGATTGTTATAAGCGAAAGGTTCACTTTATTGTTCTAATGTTGTGCCTTTTGCGTGATCATCATTTAAGGTCCGATGGAGACCGTTCCCACAGACTCATTTCAACTTCAAAATACCATAACATTATAGCAAATATAATAAAATCAATCATTTCCACTCTACATATTACAAAAAGCATAAAATTGAAACCGTCGGATGAATGGTTATGAGGCTTACCTTAACGTTCTGTTCTAGGATTCCCAGGTTCGATTCCCGGCTGGGTTACCTTTGAAAAATGAACTTTTCAAATTTGGCTCTGGAAAGTATAGTGGCAGGGCATTTCGCAGTAATTTGGGCAGCCCGTCTGGCGGCATTAACCCCTCTTTTCAGAAGAACACCGTGAACTAACAGCACGTGTGCTGTTGTGTTTCAGTGAGTGATTAAGGAATGCCAGAGCCGATTTTCCTATCCAATCCCTTATCCTCAATCCTAATGTAGTCGGCAGCGCACTTGGAGTTGTGGCTTTGCTTATAGACGACGGTAGCCACTTACCATCAAGTGAACCGTCAGCCTGTCTGCCGATCTTAAAATAAAAAAGAAAAAACCATTTAGAATTGAAATAGAATAAAAAGTTGGAACAAATTACTGTGTATAGTTATTAGATAGAATAAAAAAGGAAGATACGTATTATCCGCGCGTGGATCTTGTCCAATGGTCTCAGTTTCACTTTATACGGTAATAATACGGACACAGTTTTAGTGGAAAATAAAGTTTTTAAAATGTCTTTCTGTGCCTTTATTTTGTGCAAAAGTCACTTAAGATGAGTCACTCAAGGAACATAGAAGAATCATACTACTCATAAGAATATTAAAATTTAATAATTTCTAAAAAAAATATAAGCTATTGGTTTGCGAGAAACCTCTTGTATCAACAGAATGGGGAATGACAGATTACGTTTTGATGTGGATGCGCAGCAGTGACTCATATGATTATCTCATTCAGCTGTCGTTTGACTATCTCCCTTTACTATTACCTACGCATGTTCGATATTGGAACTGTAGCTCTAGTGGTGAGTATTAGACATATTAGTCCATTTGTCGATTTAAGTAATTCATCTTCTATAATTTTATCTACGTTTTCAAGTAATTGTTATTGCAAAACAAATAAAATAAATATATTATTTTATTTATCACATAAAGTAGTGGCAGATACATAATAATAAATATGACCGAGTATTATCCAGAAATAAATACTGACGGTTACTTTTATATAAGGAGCAAAAATCTTTACCAATTTGCCATTGTCACAATCAATCTTTCTCTAGAGACCGGTCCCTAAGTCTTGGAAGCTTGCAAATGTACAACCTGTGCCGAAAAATAGGAGTCGCGCTGATCCTGCCAATTACTATGCAATCGCAATCACCTCCATATTATGTAAGATTGTGGGAGCGTGTTTTGAATAAAAAGCTCTTAGCATACCTCGAAGGGAATGACCTACTCAGTGATTGCCAGCATCAAGGCCGGTCTACTGAGGACCTTCTTGCGTATGCTACTCACATTCTTGAGATTATTCTTGAATGTATTCTTGAGAAGCACGGAGAAGCTCCTGCAGTGTCTCTCGATATCTTAAGGCCTTTGATAGAGTTTGGCATGGGAGCCTCCTAAGCAAGCTTTCATCATACGGATTCACTTTGATCTTTGTAACTGGGTTGCTGATTTCCTGTGTCCATACATGCAGTCATAGATGGTTGCTCCTTGGATTTACAGGGTATTAATGGCGGCGTACCTCAGGGGTCTGTTAATATTTTACTATGCGTACAGTGAGGGACTGGAATTTTCTTTCTTCTTCAGTGTTCCCTGTAATATACAACTTGGGTCTCTTCAAGAACAGAGTGTAGGCTATTAACGGGCAAGCAAACTCAACTTTACTTACCCAGTGATATTGAGGAAAATCGCTTTCCCATAGGTATATAAACATTAAAAAAAAAGCAAAATCTATTTACCAATGCCATAATCAAGAGTCAGCCACAATCAGGAGTCGAACTCTTGAGTTGATGAGCAAACTCACCGTCAAAAATAACCGTGTCAAAATACACAATTTCAAATAGCTTTGACTTTATTTATGTTATATAATAGCGGTAATCAATACTAATGTCTTTTAAATAGTAGTCATTAAGGGTCACAATGGTGTCTTCGAAACAGTCATCATGGTAAATATTCATAAATAAACTATTCATAACCACCACAAACAACAATAAGGTATTGCCTTACAATTCAGGTATAGTGCTTTTAGAAATATTGCCTAATTTGAAGAATTTTTAATATTTATTGCTAGATCTTGGAACCTGTTATTGTTATTATTTTATACTAGCGACCCGCCCCCGGCTTCGCCCGGCGTGCAATTTTTATATATATGAACATTCCCCGTTTATCCCTCTTTCCATTAATGAAAACCGAATTAAAAATGGTCTACCCGTTTACGCGTGATGCCGTGACCAAGGGGGATTCATTTTTATATATAGAGATTGAAATGGGTCGTAGACAGATTTAGAGAGGCACTTACTTGAGTAGGATGCTTTGAAGACCCGCTTGATTTCCTGTCATTGAAAGAAGCAACAGTCCACCAAACATCACGCTGGGTGAAGCGTACTTCGGCAATGAATCATGAATTGCATCAATTGCACACAATATTAGAGAACACTTACTGTCATTTCAGTAGCTTAAAAATTACAATTATAAGCTTAACGTAGCTTTAAAATTTAGGACAGATATCAATAATATTAAAAGATCAAATGTTCAGATTAATAATAGAAAGAAGTATCTATTTATAAGAGAAGTATATATGAATAGAACGAAGTGGCTATATTCCGGCTGGAGCCAGAAGTAATGGAGGTCACGGACCGGCAAGCGCAGCATAAGATGTCCACCCGCATGGGAACAGACGATCAGATAAGGGCCGCGGGTCGACGGTGGATGCAGGCTGCTTGTGACCGGTTATTGGAAAATTATAGGGGATGTCTATGTCCTTTAGTTGAGATGATGATATGTATGATGATGATGACATGATGATGTGCAATTTTTATATATTTGAACATTCTCCGTTTATCCCTCTCTCCATAAGTGAAAACCGAATTAAAATCGGTCTACCCGTTCACGCGTGATGCCGTGACCAAGGGAAAAATGGGGATTCATTTCTATATATAGAGATATGAAAAGTTACACTGAAATTTTGAAAGTTGAAAATTCTAATTAAAATATTTAAGTAGTTGCGTGGCATAGACAGATTTTTGATAACACTATATACTTTATACGTGTAAAAATAGCACATGTTTACATTTAATTTATGTAAAGTTTTGAGAGGCATATAGACGGTCCACTCGATGGTAGCTGACTTATGTCGCTCATCACAAACTATATTACAAGGGATGATAGGATAAACGAGAAAGAGAGGATAGGAGAATGTGTTCTGGCATCCCTTACTTCCTCACCGAATTGCAACAGCACACACGTTTATTTCACTGTGTTCTTCTGTCTTTACTCTGTCTTGGGTGGTAACTACTGCCTTGACACTACTACAAGTAAGTAAACTAAGTAAAGTTTAGTAAACACTTATTTGAAAATAACTTATTACAGGAAGTTTTATGCCTTACTGACGAAATTCTTATTAATGAAAATGATATCTTTGAAATATTACAAATAAAATAAATGACATGGAACCTCCACCTTAATATGGTATTATGGAGAATTATTTTGCCGAGCTCACAATAGAGTTAAAGCAAATTCGTAGACCTTCGAGTTGTGCTACGAATTTTCGTAGAGACCATAAGGGTACCATATTGGTTCCGATATGGACTAATTTCATGGCAGTTATATTAATTTTTTAAATTTTTATTCAACAATGTTATTTAATGCTTAATACATATATGTGTTTTACAATATATATTACATCAGTAGCCGAAAGATATTTTCATAATTTTTCAATAGGACCTGTCGGAAGCAGACAGGATCCACTAGGATTTTCTAACGAATTCATAATGCGTTAAAACAGATATTTCATTAGGTTGAAAAGAGGTTCTTAGCAATTGAGTCTATATAAGCTTATAAATATTTACGTCTATAATTAATATTTATACGTCCTATGCTGGTCACAGACCGCTCTTATCTGGGAGCAGGTTAGTGTTGTAATTCACTATATTATATATCTGGAACTATTAAGGACTTGTTAAGTCTTCTAAAATTACTAGTCTTTTCATCTTCTTCTCTTTTTATAGCGCCTATTCAACCAGTGAAGGTTGGCGATCAGCCTGGAACTGTCCCGTTTCTTGCTCGTCGAAACAATGCAATTCCGTTAGCTATCCCGGTTCACTGTCTGAGTTCGCATAACTTCTTCCTTTCCAGTGATTTGGCTCATCGTTACCAGCTGAAGTAGGTCGTATTACTCATGTCTGAACTTACTCAAAAGATGGCGTTAGGGGTGCTGCGGGCACCGTCCAGATAAACCATGTTGTAATTACTTCATAGTCCATAACTAATAAATATTGAACACATATATGAGATTACATAATCAGTTTGTATTCTTACTTAACATACGTTATTTATTAATTTTTAACATAAGCAAATACAAAGTTAATTTAATCTTTTGTAAAGGCAGCGATTGTGACCGGAAATTATTCGCATATGTTCAAAGTCTCATCGCCGCCAATTTAAATTTATTCATACAAAATGCGACCAAACACTCTCTCTATGAATAATATTATTGTAATATAATGAGTGTACAAGCTTTTCATTTACGTCTACAGATCCTGAAAAAATTGTTTAGTAATTTATTTCTACTGTAGGAGCGGCAAGTTATATTGTGTAACGTACATAAACTACGACGAGATAAGGCCCGTCTGACGGCAATATACGAACAACACCGTGAAATTACAGCAGTGAGTGAGTAAAGGGTGCCAGAGCCCACTTCCCTATACACCATTAAGTGGACCTTCAGTAAGTCAGCAATCCTTCACACGCACTGTCGTGTTTTGATAAAGTGAGTTAGGAATGGGGTATGGTGTTATGTGTGGGCTAGTGGGCCATAAAATGTCGGTACCGCACTTTCATCCCTCTGTTGTGTTTAAATGCCATTGTAATCATCCATGTGAACCGTAAGCCTGTCTTTCGGCCCTAACATAAAAAACACACTTTAGTCATGTGTTTCGTGTCAAAGTTCCGTGTGATTCTAATTCCATGTGGTATGGACGAGGTTTGTAGCGGTATGATTAGACTTTTATAGACGTAACCACTCTTGAATCCAAATGGCTGTGCGAAGTGCTCTTGACGTACTTCACGTTTGAGACAAAGCTCGAGCAGTTCTCCACCTAATCTGACCCTAAATATGTTTCAATATTATGGACGTTATTTTGCTTGTCGCTATGATTGCTACTAAAGCTTTCTAATATTAAAGCTACTAATGCAATGTGACATTTCTAACAGTAAAATTGTGAAGATAGTAGTATTTAAGTCGAAAGCCAAAAAACCAATAACCATAAAAGGACTGGATGAATGGTTATCTTTTTTCAGGATTCGCTTTTATAAAAAACGCTGTAGATAAAGGGCATAATCTTATTAAATTAAATTAATTACAAAGATAAAAAAGCGAGTATAAATTGTTTAATTGTGGCGGTTAAAACTATTAGATAATCTAAAAAAACAAAAATAAGTAAACACTGCGCTACCACGAGTAAGTATATTATATACCACATGAATATACACAGCGATGGAAGCATAACTTTGTTTATTTTCGATGACATTTCTTTATTTGTGTACCACTGAAATTAAATGGGCCAAGTTCTTTTAGAAAGAAACTCACGCTTCTTTCGAATAAAAGAAACACAACAGCACACATGCTATTATTTCACGGTGGTATACTGCCGAGAGTCGGGCTGCCCAAATGACTGTGAAATGATGGCACACTTCCACTACTTGTAATAAATGAAGAATAAATGAAGTTTCAATTGATGTGACGTAATTATAAAAGAAATAGTAGCATATTAAAATTTTCTAAGTTTTCTTATTCTACAGAACAGCCTCTCTCTATGTTCTGTGGCTTATTCAAATAAAAAAAAAAAGAGTATAGGTAATTTAAACGTGCAAGGAATTAAGAATATAATTCTTGAAAATATATTTTGCTGTTTTATTGTAGTTAATATAGAGACAACCGTAGTCACAATTTTTTTGCAAATGCAAAGCAGTTTCATTCCTCTGTATAAATAGTTACCTTTTTTTGTAATATACTAATATTAAATCTGTAGCTACCGTACCGAGTGAAAGTGTGGAAAATAATACATAGACAATCCATTTACAGAGTTGTTTTTCAGCGTGACCACTATCGCTGGGTTTACGACGGAGGATGAATGGGAGTCAGCAGCAACCGTCACAACAAATGCTTTCAATAATATTGATTGACTTCTCGACGAGATGTTGTCTCTTCGGCGTCGGCGGCGCAAAAGGGCAAAATACCTACACGGCCCATATTATATTGTCGCATCGCTGCGGAGTGTGCGCGCGCGGAAACAAGCAAACATTATGCATACACCGCATCGAAATATAATATAATGCTCTACACACCGTGGTTTGCATACGTCGTTGCGTTGCATACCTAATATCTATCGTTATGCCAATATAAAATAAAAACTGTATATAAATAGGGTAACTTTATAATACGAAATCCTTATATTCAAGGGTAGGCTAAAGACACTTGACTGAAAATTCTTCTTTGAAAATTGTATTTAAGCGGGACATTACTTTGGAAATGGGTAGCCATAAAGACTTCAAACGCAGGCTAATCGTGGCTTCCGACCTCTTGACGGCGAAGGGAGTCTCGTCCTTTATACACGTTTTCTTTCATTATTTCAACAACTTCGAATGAATATTACATTTTTAATTAATGAAACTTACTCTTCTTAATAGTCAGTTCATGTATACTGATTTTTTTTAAATGTAAACGATATTTTCATATTCATTTATGATTAATATTGCTACAAAATGAATACTCGCCAATAATAAATAAAACTACAGTTTCGAAAATTAATTTTACATATTTAAAAAAAAGGATAATTAAAGATTGAGATGCTATTAAATCTAGTGTTAAAATTAAGAGAGTTTGGCTGGGAGGTGTTATTAATGTATCCGCCACATAGCCCTGACCTTGCACCTTCAGACTTCCACCTGTTTCGGTCTCTTCAATATTCTTTAGTGTCAGGTTAACATCAAGAGAGGACTGCCAAAACTACTTGTCGCGTTTTTTGATCAGAAGTCCTGTCACTACCTACACTACAAGATGGTAAAAAGTTATCGAACAAAATGGCACATATATACTGTAATTAAATGTAAATAAACTTTGAAAACAAAAAAAAGAAAAGGAAGTCTTGAGTTTACATATAAAATGCGAAGAAACTTTTTCCCCAACCTATTATAATCGTAGAAATATCAAAGCATCTTTTTTTTTAATTTTTTTTTATGTTATGTCGACAGACAGGCTGACGGTCCACTTGATGGTAGGTGGCTAACGTCGCCTATAACACAAGCAACGCTACAGGTGCTGCAAGTGCGCTGCCGACTACAGTAGGATTAAGGATAAGGGATTAGGAGGGGATAAGGAGATGGGCTCTGGCATCCCTTACTCACTCACCGAAACACAACAGCACGTATATGCTGTTATTTCACGGTGGTCTTCTGTAAGACCACCGTGAATGTTGACCACCGTCTAATGTTTGACTTCCAATAAATATAAAAAGAAATCTATTTCAAACTAATTAGAAAAAGATCTCATGCTATTCTTTTTATTGTATTGTATTGATATTCTTTTTAAAACAAATTTACAATTTTATAAATTCCAGCGACTACGAATTAACTATTCATATTTTTTGGAACTTGTAATAATAGTTCAGAATTTCTGGTGATTCTGGGAAACTGTTGCATTTATTGTATTGTGTTAACTCGTACATAAATAAAGTTTCATCGCGTAACACTTCGAACGCGTCGGAACTCATATAACACCAGGATTTATTTGCACCGAATATGGAATAGACTAACGAACTGGAGACTAATTTCAGAAAGTCCATAAAATAAATACTCTATGTATATCAAGATTTTGAACAATTATTTAATGGCGCGAAAGACCGGCCGATGTTAAGGTGCGTTCATTTCGCGCTACTTATATATTCATCATTTTCATCTCAACCGTAGGACATAGGCCTCTCCCATAATTTCCTTGTTATACCGGTCAGAAGCATACTGGATCCAGAGTCAACTCGTGGACTTTATTAGGTCGTCGGTATCTACATTACAAATATTTTTTAAGAAGAAATAAAATACTTGTTCTAAAATGCCTTGATTTGAAGAAATATTGACGAGGCCCTCAAGGCTTTCCAGATACAAAATAAAAGTTATAACAATTTATATTTTGATAATACTAAATAAAGGTCGATAATATATCTGATGGTGGTAGGTGGTGACAACCGTCGTCTATAAACAAAAGCAACTTTGAAAGTGCTCTGCCAGGTATTATGTTGTATTTGAGAATGTTTTTATTGAGAATTGAGGTATTATGTTGTATTGTATTTTAGAGCTATAAAAGGCTATAAAAAGTGTAATAAATACTTAATTCCTTACTAGCAATATTATCTTATAATTACTATGTCTAAGCCTATATCAACATATCAGTATTATATGCATGCATATACTATACATACTTTATTGTTTCTACCTATCATCAAGGGGTCCGTCAGCCTGCCTGTTTATCTAAAATAATGTTGGTGAAATTCTAGTTGTCTAAATAAGTACGTCGAAATGTGAGTAATTCTTAAACGTTTTCAACTAAAACGGAAGTCCATTGTCGCCTTAAAATAACATTATTTTCAGACAATAACGTTCAATAACTAAATAGTTGCTGGCATTTTCTCCGTTAAAACTCTTATCTGGAGCAATTCAATCCGTTTCATTTACTCTAGAGATATCAAAGTTTGTTCGAAACTTAAAAGGTATGCCCCTTGAAACATTACGACGGGTTTGTAGATTAACTCTGCATATTGTTTTTTTTTTATGTTAACATCGGCAGACAGGCTGACGGTCCACTTGATGGTAGTTGGCTACCGTCACCTACAACATAACCAACGCCAAGACTGCTGCAAGTGCGCTGCCGACTACAGTAGGATTAAGGATAAGGGACTAGGAAATAGGGAAATGGGCTGTGGCACCCTTACTCACCGAAACACAACAGCACACGTGCTGTTATTTTACGGTGGTCTTCTGTAAGGAGGCGATAACTGCCGCCAGACGGGCTGCCCAAATGACTGCGAAACGCAGTGTGCCCTGCCATTACTTAAGTATAGTAGCCGGCAAACTTCTTGGACAAACGACCTTGAATGCGCAGAAACGAAAAATAGGTCTCTTTGTCTCTCGTGATCTCTTTTCTCTTTATACCACCAACTACAACGTTATTACCTAAATCAATAAAAACCCAGTAATAAAAAAATAGCGTTTTTCAATGAAACAATATTTTTGTTAATTTCGAAAACTTTCCCCCACCACCTCACGCGATGGCCAAGAAGTTTGCCGGGTACTATACTTATTTATTTATTTACTCGTAGAATCGCCTATGCAGCTTCTTGCATACATTCTTACAGTCTTCGGTGCTAAAAACTACTAGCGTTCTATACCAGTTCTCGTTGGCCAGATATTTGTCTTAATTTTTCATTAAAAACCTTAAAACCATTACATTGAAATTTTAATACACGTTGAAATGGAATCGTTTGTAGCCGTAAAATGTGTGGGATAAATAATTGTGTGACATTTCCTAATGAGGTGACATGCTCTTCGTGTTATTTTTATTTTCATCGTGAAAATAAAAAATAACCAAGGTAAGAAAGTCGAATATTATTAGTGAGTAAAGAAGAGTAAGATAAAAAATTACTGAACAAAATCATATTACAATTTTTTCTACAGATATTATACTTATTTCATATTATTATGTGTGAATTTTTTTGTACGCTTCGATGGATGTAACTAATAATGCTTTGTCAAGCCATAGTAAAAGTCATAAATTGTACAATTGCGAAATATACTTGCCTATTTCAATTTAAAATAAACAACGAGCGAAATTGTGGAGCACAGCTAGTACATGAAGTTTTTATTACATGAAGTTTTTATTAAAACTAGCGGCCCGCCCCCGGCTTCGCCCGGCGTGCAATTTTTATATACCCTAAAACATTCCCCGTTTATCCCTCTTTCCATTAGCGAAAACCTAATTAAAATCGGTTTACCCGTTCACGCGTGATGCCGTGACCAGGAGAAATGGGGATTCATTTTTATATATAAGATTTAAACGTTGCACTGTAGCGCAATAGTTTTGGAAGCACTAAAAAATACTATTTTAATCATCGTCCACTCAGTCGTAGGACGTCTACTGCTGGACAAAGACCTCCCGGCTTATTTTACAAAAGGACCGGTCAGAAGCAGTCTGGATCCGCCGTCGACCAGCGGCCCTTTCCAGGTCATTTGTCCACCTCGTGGGTGGACGTCCTACGCTGCGCTTGCCGGTCCGTGGCCTCCACCAGAGAACCTTCCGGCCACAGCGGCCGTCGCCTGTCCTTATTATGTGTCCTGCCCACTGCCACTTCAACTTACTAATTCGCCGGATTTTGTTGGTAACTTTCGTTCGTCAACGGATCGCCTTGTTCCTGATTCAATCTCGCAGTGTAATCCCGAGCATAGCCCTCTTCATAGCTCGCTGAGCGACCTTGAAGAAAGCCTTACGAGGCCCATAGTTAGAGATCACGTTTCAGCGCAATATGTATGTCATCCCTGGCAACAAACTTTTGTTTTAAGGCTCTAAGGAATTTTGGACGAGAAGATATCTCGAGCTTCCCGAACGCTGCTCACCCGAGCTAGATTCGACGATTGACCTCCACCTCGAAGTTGGTTCTAACTAATTGGACTATTTGTCCCAGGTAGATGTACTCGTCAACAACTTCGATAGTTGAATTTCCAACTGTTACTATTTTAATAGAATTTACAAATGAAAATTGCATAAAATAATACTTAAAATATAATATTTTTTTAATGTAATGTATTTATAGTAATGGACATAGATCAGTATTCAATAAAAAGTATGTTAAACAACAGACGCATGCTTGACATCATATGCAATGATAACAAATGTTGAAGTTTTGCATCGAACGAGAAAGAGGTACTTCTATATACAATTAAGTAAAGAAAAAATGGTTGAGTGTGTTTTTCTCCTCTGTTTGAGAATATCTTTTTATTTATTTAATAGCTATTTGTTTTAAATTACTAAATGAAAAAAAAAAAAAAGAAATTTGAAAATAGTCTTTTCCCTACCTTCGAAAATATGTATTACATGTAGGATGTATTGTATATCCTGCATTATATGTAGTTTTTTTAATTCAAGATAAAAAAAAAATTTATTAACTGCTATGTTAATTTTATATTAACAGATTATATTATATTATATTACATGTTGATTCAAAAGCAATTTTCTTTTTTCTTGTAGGTGATACATATTATATAAGTTTTGTTCGTGTGTGAACATTTATCGGCCGAGTTCAGACTTCCGGTGTCATACCGTCTACGAGCCAACGCGGTCGCCGCCGAACGCCGTGACTTGTCTACCTCGATTATTTTGTCTACCGAACTAGGTCAATGAACAGAATACAGCAAAACGTTTGTCATTCAATTATCATTTGTGTCGCGTGTGTTAATTTATTAAACCTACCGGATATATGCAATCAAACGAGCTGTCTGTCTTACTGTCAAAGCCTTACTAATATGAATAAATGCGAAGGTGAGTTTGTTTGTTTCTTTGATACGATTTCACGCCTTAACTACTCAACCGGTCATCATGAAATGAATCAAGAATTTGAATATAGACATAATGTAATTTTAGTCCAGGAAAAAATCCAAGGTGCAGATCAGAGTAGAATCAGCGTAAAGGACGCGGACGAAGTCGGAAGCAAAAGCAAATTAAAAAAAAATGTAATTATACTTAGGATAACCAAAAAAATTGTGTACGGACGACACCAAATACAATTTGCATGTTTTAAGTTCAGCTTGCATTTAAAGGATTCACAGCATGTATTTACATAGAATACTAGCTTTTGCCCACATCTGTGTTTATTTTATCGTGATTGTAAGAGTATATATAATTGACGAGCCCATTGGATGACTGGTGGGTAAGCCCATGGGTAAGGGTGCTTGCCTAAACTCTCTGTTCTGGGGTTCCCGGGTTCGATTCCCGGCAGGGTCAACTTTGAAAAATTTATCTGGCTCTGGCCTGGATCTGAAAAGTAGTGGCAGGGCACACTGCGTTTTGTAGTCATTTGGGCAGCTTTTTTTTTTCAGTTTTATAACCTCGATTTTTTTCACAATGATTGCATATGTTCAAAGCAATGTGGTATCCATGGAGCTTTCTGCCAGTTGATCACTTTTTGTAATAGTTTAGCCAGAATTATATTTCAAAATAATCCATTAGTTAACCGCGTACTACAACACGAAGCTACCAGACGCCATGGGCGGTCGTCTAATCATGGCTGATTTTAATTACGCTCAGAAAACAACGTACTGTCGCGTCGTAGAGGCAAGGCGAGACCGGAATCTTCGCAAAATGTATAAGGAAAATATGTTGTACGCATGTACACGTATAAAATATTATGTTAGTTATTTATTGAAATAATTAGGTATCACAATTTACAAGGCTTACAACATTCATAATGATGACAAGAGGGCAGAATTTTTCAAAGATTTTTGTGTTGTCTTGCAGATTTTCAATAAAATCTATACCTATACTTTTTATGTATCTCTACACACAGATATTATAAAACAAGTTTCACGCCGCGTCTGTCTGTAATTTCAAAAACTACTGAATTTTTCATGAGGTTTTTATATAGTGATTCCTGAGGAGTCTATAGGTTATGTAATGGATGGATGGATGATAGTCTTTCTCTACATTGACACTTTAATAGTTTAGTTAGAAATTTAATAGCTAATTAAATTAAATTAATTTTTATAAACAATTAATTAAAACGTAGGGCATGGTTACAGTTAATAGATGGGGGTTCTTATTTTATGATTAACTAGCGACCCGCCCCCGGCTCCGCTCGGCGTGCAATTTTTATATATTAGAACGTTTCCCGTTTATCCCTCTTTCTATTAGCGAAAACCGAATTAAAATCGGTCTACCCTTTCACGCGTGATGCCGTGACCAGGAGAAATGGGGATTCATTTTTATATATAAGATAGACTAGCGACCCGCCCCCGGCTTCGCCCGTGGTGCAATTTTTATATATATGAACATTCCCCGTTTATCCCTCTTTCCATTAGTGAAAACCGAATTAAAATCGGTCTACCCGTTCACGCGTGATGTCGTGACCAAGGGAAATGGGGATTCATTTTTACATAATAGAGATAGAAGATAAAGATATTTGGTGTGTTCAAAGGGTTTAAACGAAGTCAATTAATTCAAGCCAACAACGAAGCAGCTAAGTATAAAAAGGAACAAGAATTTAACACTGAACAGTTTTCATTAAGCATATCTTGAATTTAATTATTGCTAACGACAGCAATAGTAAATAGAGCGGTTTTGAAATAAGGCGCCGCGCGAAATACCCTTTTAAGCGGTCTAAGCAGAAGTACGTAATCTGAGCAACGTAGGACTGAGTAAAACCGATTAAGTAAACGTTGGCGTAGCGCAACTAAATTCTTTTCCGGAATCTCCCCCACCGGTCGCGATTAGGTCGGCGCGCGGTGCATCTTGGTGTCAACTCATTTATTTTATGCTAATACGGGACCCAGTCAGCACTTTCTCGTTCCTCCTTTTACTAATAGTGAACAGAGAGATATTATTTAGAGTTTCCAGTTATTTTGTATGAACTTACGTAGATATATTATCTACTAGCTTTTGACCGCGATTTCGTTCGCGCCCCATTTTCTTATCTGTTAAAACATTTGTTCAAACTTTATTGTGCATATATTTTTGTCAGGCCTTGAATTTTTTATTTTTGGATGATCCATGGGAACAGTACTTTGTTTCCGGATGACTATATATATTTTTATATCCCTTACAAGGTGTATCCAAAAGGAGCTGGGCTATGACTATGCATGACTGGAAATTGGCCTGTGATTAAGACATTGAAAAAGATTGCATTAACACAATTTTCACAATTATCAGCAATGACCAAGTTTGTAAATAAATCGTACCTACAATTTGCACATTTTTAGGTTATGTCGTGGATGCGTGTTCTGATACGACGGAATCTTAATTGCTATGATATAATGTCATAAATATAATGTTGTGACATTTATGTCATATATTTACATTATATGTCACTTATTATACAAAAATCAAAGATGTTGTATTAAAAATAGTCATGGTCGTAGCGTAGCGCATACATAGAATACAAATCCTAGAATCAAAATAAAATTCAATGCAGACACAGAATATAAAAAAGTACTTTTAGCTAACACAAAAATAGTTGGTAAATATCTTCATAAGTATTATGATTATTAAATTTTATTTATATCCCGATTATCGATATACCGTTTATGCCAATTGACACGTATTTTTTAAGTAGATTATTTTTAATCCCATGTTCAAACACACTATAGCATACACCAAGACACAGAGTAGTAGCAAGGTGCATTTATATGGAAAAACAAATCACGTACTTTTTGCATTTGGCCATTGTTAATGAGGCCAAGTTTTAGCTGAGCTCAATCTAAAAAGAAAAGGATTTTTTTTTGTATATATATTTGGCTTGTACATTCATAGCCCAAAATGGATAACATAAATATTTATTAATTAGGAGGCGTTTACACTAGTATCCAAGTTTATAAAATCCAAAAGCCTATAAAGTTTATAACCTAATGAGAAACCCGCAAATTTTGTTACAATGGCAAAGTTCCACAGCTTCTGTAGCGTTCGCTGTTGAGCAGTTAACTCGCAATAGAAGGTTTTGTGGAGTGCAGGTGATAAGAGCGGAGCGAAAGATGTAACCAGAACTGAACCGAAGGGATGGTTGCCGAGGGGTGGGCGGTGTTTGTCGATTGTCGGCTGCCAGTGCTGGTCGCTTCGCCATCGCGAGCGTACGTTCGCACGTCGCGTTAAGAGCTCCCTTCGCGGTCGTGTACGACCGTTAAATTAATTAAGTGTCACATTAACTGAACGCAGGTGGTGTTACAAGTTCCGTGTACGAAGGAATGACACACTAGCCGTATCGGTTACTGAACATTGGTATGCGCCTTTGTTAACATGTTTAGTACATAAAAACTTTTTCCGTTTAATCTAAGTTTTTGTTCACGAGACAACTTATTTGGGAACTTTTAAATACAAATTAGTCTGCGCATAGCTCTACAACGATAAATTTGTCTAAAATCGTAAGCGCTGAAAAGTTTACAAAACACAAAAGAATTGAATATTTTTTTTAAAAATGTAAACATTACCGAATAGTCATTGCTCCTAAAATTGAATGGATTGAGAAAAAAATATGTAGAACATAAATATGTACATTTTTTTTAAAATTTAATTAATTATTAAGAACCTTAATGACTAATCCAAACTTTTACATGTCCTCACAAATCTATTGACATGTTGGAGACACGAGTCTCCAAACATTATATTTTATATAATAATGTATAAAATATAATGTAATATATATATAAACATTATGGTTTATATATTTTTTATATTATATTATATATTTTATAAACTATTAAGCAAGTGTAAGTACATAATTATGAATCTACTATCGTATAAAGAAAATTTCTGATTTCTATAATCTTCTTACTAGCTTCCATTCAGATTTTTTTTAAACAGTATTATTTTTTAATAAATGACACTATCTGTATTCGAAACTAAAAGCGTATTAACAGCGCAATTTTTGACCATTTTCATAAATACATTAAATCGTTATATATACTCTTAACATAGCTCAAACGAATCTACTTAATCTACGTAATTTAATAGAGCTTATACACGGAGCTTGCAACTGAAACTTAGTTAATTAAATCTTAAGCACGCATTAAACCAGATTAAAGTTAATATTTCGCTATCAGTATAATAATGTGTGAAATTTTTGCAAAGTAGTTTCGTGCTGTGATCGCATTAAGATTAGTTGCGTTTCCCATTTGACTTTGCTGTGGGATATTGCTGTTTGTCATGAAAGGAAAAAAGGAACCTGTGTCACGGCGCTTTGCCTATCTGAAGCTCGCGTGTGTGGTGCTAAAGATAGCTAGTATTGAACAGCTGCGGGAAAAGACGGGTCTGGTCTGCGTCGTAGATTACAAAAGAATGGCTGTTAGACGCCAGCTTACCTTTCGAGGTTATTGGGTTATCATGGCCGCCCCTTTTCGCGCAGAGAATTTGTTTTGCCGCTTTATCGGTCCTAAAGAAAACACTGAGAGCATGAAGAAAGGTTTTTGAAGGGTTAATAGCTTTTGTGTTTGCCCGCCAGCAAATGCGTGTTTTATTAATGGCCCTAAATTGAGCGTTTTGATCTTCGTTGCTTTGACATTTTTTAGTTGTAATTCTGAATTGTTATCCAGACTTTATGACCATACCTACATAACATAGCCATCGTAGGCTCCTTTATGGTGAGGAACGTTTAAATAGCTAGCAATATAAACTAAATTGCAATTTGAATGCAATATTCAACATAGAAGATATTATCTATACTAATATACATATAAAGCTGAAGAGTTTGTTTGTTTGTTTGGTTGAACGCGCTAATTCAAATATATGTATAATTCAGATCCAATTATCATAGGTTAATTCAGATCAGCCTTACGAGGATTGCTACTTATGTAATGAGTCTACTAATGAAAAAACGGGACAAGTGCGAGTTGAACTCGCGTGAAGAGGGTTCCCTACGATATTCAGTGATTTACCATGTTATTTTAATATCAAGGACTTCTTATAGGGTTTCCTATAATGTATAAGTAGAAAAGTAATATCTGTATTTTTTTTTCAAAATTTTAGGTTCAGTAGTTTCGGAGATAAGGGGGGGGGGGAATGGTCGAACAGACGGACACACGAGTGATCCTATAAGGGTTCCGTTTTTTTATTCGGACGTACGGAACCCTAAAAACAGATATTGATTATTGAAATTGATCTTATTGTTTTTCAAAGTACTCTCCATGATAATCGATACTTTTTTTTTTTTTTTTTTTATGAAATCGAGGTAGCGCTTGACCACTATCTCACCTGATGTGAGGTGCAGATGTGGCCGAAGGTGGACCACGCTTACCTAGTAAATGCCCATTTACCCTAGTTTTGAAGACCCCGAGGTTGTAGTTCTGTGGGAACACAGACGCAGGCAATGAGTTCCACTCCTTAGCAGTTCGAACAAGGAAGGTGGAACTGAAACGCTTTGTTCGTGATCGAGGTACATCGACCACGAAGGGATGAAACCCCTGCCCGCGGCTAGTGGTCCGCAAGTGGAACGGTTCCGGTTGGATTAAATCGTACAGTATAGATGCACACTCTCCATAGTGTAGACGATAGAAAATCGATAGGCACGCTACTTTTCGGCGATGCTGCAGGCTTTGAAGTTGGGAATCCACAAGGGAACATGCACATGCGTTGGAACCAATTTTTTTGTTAGGGCTGTACGGAGGATGACCTATCAATTCGATCTTTTGGCCTTGGTTGATCCGATTTCGCCCTTACATGGCATTTTAACTCACACCGCAAGTAAAAATACGATAGGTTACATCGTTATAGAACTGTAAAAAATTACTAGCGCCGAAAAATTTAAACTCATTATAAAAAAAAAAATTATAAACCCGCCCTCTTGGTGCACTTCTCGTGATGTCACAGTCCACAATACAATCAAACGTTAAAAAATTACAAATCAAACAACTACACTACACGCTTGTTGACACTGTCATTAGTCTTTGACCAATAGCTTTGCGTTTCAAATATTTTAAATTTCCCACTATTTTTTGCAAGTATTAAAATTACTAAAATTACTAAACTTATAATTACTAAAATTATAACACTTTTTCTAGAATACTATAAGTGTACTAAAATGTTAGTAGGTTTATACTGTGTTCCGCATTTGTTAACTGTCCTACAACAGAAACGTTGTCTGTAGTGTTTAGGATGAAAGGGATGCCAGAGCCCATTTTTCTATCCCCACTTGATTATTTATCCATTATCCTAACGGATTAGGTTATATTATATATATAAAATTAAAAAAAAAACTAATTCAGTGAAAAAAACTTCATCAAAATTCATTGCGTGGTTTAGGAGTTGCGGATATAGACATTTGCGGATTTCAAATTATACTATGTATAATATAATCCGTATAATAACAAGCCATAATTTATACTTTTATAATGTTAAAAATTAATAGAAGTCTATGTATACATATATTTTTAATAGTAATATATTTATATAAACCCCTCGTGGCAGACTTCATTCATACAGCTTTCAAGATTGTAGGTATTATTGACCGTTAGAGAAGTGATCATCCTAACTAATATTATAAAGGCTAAAGTGTGTTTGTTTGGTTTTTTTAAAATGTTAAGATCGACAGACAGGCTGACGGTCCACTTGATGGTTGGTGGCTACCGTCGTCTATAACACAAGCAACGCCAAAGCTGCTGCAAGTGCGCTGCCGACTACAGTAGGATTTAGGATAAGGGACTAGGAAATGGGCTCTGGCATCCCTTACTCACTCACCGAAACACAACAGCACACGTTCTGTTATTTCACGGTGGTAATCCAGACGGGATGCCCAAATGACTGCGAAAACGCAGTGTGCCCTGCCAATACTACCCTTTCACCCCTTCAAAACAAAAAGGACATGTACCCTTTTATCCAGAAATAAGTATTTTTCCTGAGGGACACAGATGAAGTCACAGGCAAAAGCACACACATGAGATCGAAAAGACGAGCCCGTTGGATGAGTGGTTAGGGTGCTTGCTTTAACGCTCTGTTCTAGGGTTCCCGGGTTCGATTCCCGGCAGTGTCAACTTTGAAAAATCAACTTTTCAAATTTGGCTCTGGTCTGGATTTGGAAAGTAGTGGCAGGGCACATTGCGTTTTCGCAGTCCTTTGGGCAGCCCGTCTGGCGGCAGTAACCACCCCCTTACAGAAGACCACCGTGAAATAACAGCATGTGTGCTGTTGTGTTTCGGTGAGTAAGTAAGGGATGCCAGAGCCCATTTCCCTATCCACTCCTAATCCCTTATCCTTAATACTATTGCAGTCGGCAGCGCACTTGCAGCAGCTTTGACGTTGCTTGTGTTATACGGCGACGGTAGCCACCTACCATCAAGTGGACCGTCTGCCTGTCTGCCGACCTTAACATAAAAAAAAGACAAGCGTCTTCCGTATCGGCAACCATTTAAAAAATATTAAATGAAACTAGCTATAACCTCTTATTTAATATTGTAATATTATACTCGTATAATGTATATAGATATGTAGTACCTCAGTAAACAGAAACTTTAATAAATAAGTTTCTGAACACGAGTGGAGTTAGTGGAGTTGTTGATACGTTTCAGTTGAAGATTCACGGTTGGTGGACTGAAATTCAGCCGAGCTGGCTTTGTCTGGGCCATTGAACATTAGGCCGCGCACACACGCGCGCCTCCGTCACCTCACGTACTTGCTACAAACTCCCTAGAAGTTCGCACATGACGAGTTTTAAACTTGATGTATGACTTTCTGCCCGATTTGTGCTGCCAACTTTAATAATATTATTTTAGTTCCCAACGTAATATACGTTCGGAATATTGATGCAGGAATACGTATATGGGAATTCTCTTAAGGCTAGGACTTAGCAGAAAAGCGTTATTTTCGTCGTCTAATTTGACTTCTTAGAGTAAAATTAAAAATTAGATAAAAATACAGTGCATAATAAACTAATATTTAAAAAAGTTTGAACAGGGCAGATTGAAAAAAAAAAAAATTTTTTTTTTAAGGACAAAATAGTAAATTACTGCCAAAAAAAAAAATTTCATTTCACAGTAACAACAATTTTCAGTGACAACTGCATTATTTTTTAAGCTTATTAATTAAGTTCGCTATTAAAGTTTTAATTGACTACTTTTATTTATTTTTTCATATTTTACACAGGAAAAACCATCCAATTTTCCATCTGTCCGGTTATCTCAGAGAAGCTATAAAAAATTGTTGTGCAATATTGCGCTTCATATTTATTAGATTGCGCTTATTTTGGTAAATGATGTTTTGGTCAAATGTATTCAATGCAATACAAAGAGTTGACATTTTTTTATTATTTGGTCTAATTTAAGGATAAAAGGCTTAGAAAGGGCGCTCTATAGTAAGTTTTTTTTTGTTTTGTGTAATTATCATTACTTTTTCCCAATTACTAAGCCCCAATTTCGTACGCGTAACTTTTTTGTTTGTAAACCGATTGGAATGAAACAAACACCAAATATTACGAGAAGTTTTCTAAAATATATTAGTGAAAAACACATTTAAATCAGTTAAGCCGTTTCTGAGATTAGCGTATACAAACGTACAGTGAAACAAATATTTACTTCAAAATTGACTATAGTTAAGCGCCTTCAATAGATGTTCAGTGCACAAATAAGACATTACATTATTTAAAAAGTGCAATATACAGACACAGTATAATTTCTTCTAATACAGTTGTTGAAAAAATCAAAATCGATTCCGGATTTGAAGGAGAAAACTAAAGAACACAAAACCTTGAATTGTCGATATTTGAATTGATAAAGAGCAGTTATACCTTTCGCTCGGTATTATCAATAATAACAATATAACATCTTAAATACTCAAAATGTTTCGACCCTAGGCATATCGTTTACTGTGTAAACTTTAAAAATCCCTGTACCTGTTGTATTGAATCAATTTTGTTGACACTGCCGACGAAACCAAAGCTGTTGTTCAGATGTTGGAGACTGGTGATGTGGATATATTCAGTTGCGAGGCTTCCGATTGCCTCTGTAATTGTGTCCTATCTAACATGTAAGCCGCTTGATCGACAACACTGGTGAGTCTGTCCAGGGTTTTACATTTCAGAATATTAATCTTGCTGTGCAGTGTGAGATATGTAGCCAATCTGGTATAGCGTGAAATTTGTAAATGCTATATATCCCATAATCATTCTCTTTATATATTAACTAGCGACCAGCCACCGGCTTCGCACGGATTTCTCGTTTATCTCTCTTTCTATTAGTAAAAATCGTATCAAAAGTTAGAGGAAAAACTGAGAGAGGCGGACAGCGACATTATTTCATAATATGTATGTAATATATATTTAGGTACAGCCTGTCTCCACTGCTGGATGTAGGCTTCTCCCAAGGCTCGCCACTACGCACGGTCTTCTGCCCTTCGCATCCAGCCGTTTCTAGCGAACCCTTTCAGGTCGTTTGTCCACCTGGCCGCAGGGTGTCCCACGCTGCGCTTTCCAATTCGTGGCCTCTATTCGAGAACTCTTCTACCCCATCGGTTATCCGCTCTGCTACAGATATGACCAGCCTATTGCCACTTTCTCTTGGTTGTGTCGACAACCTTGATGTTTCGGCGAATTTCAGAATTTAAGAATCCTATCCACCAAAGAAATTCCCAATAAAGCTGGCTCCATAGCTCGCTGAGCGGCTTTAAGCTTGTGGAATATTCCTACCGTTAAGAGGCCACGTTTCAGCATTATAGCTATAAATAAAAATAATATAGGTATTAATAGAAATATTCGTTTTATCAATGTCTTAATCTTGACCTTTAAGTAGAAATTAGAATAACTAGCAAGAAAAAACTATTATTATTTAGTAATCATATATATATATATATATATATGATTACTAAATATATATATATATATATATATATATATATATATATATATATATATATATATTAGTACTGAGTATAACAATACTCAGATAAGATAAGGGCTTTTGTTTTAGAAATTTGTTTCAGTGATTACAGGTTTTAATTTTATTAAAATTTTTAATATTAATTCTAATTTAGTTTAAATTTAATTTAAATTTTAACAAAGAGTTACTCATGAAGTACCTAAATGTTAGTTTTAAGGTCACAATTAAATGGGATATAAACTACTTGTTTCTCTATGTAGTCTATTAAAATAAATATTTTACATTTCCCATACGTACAGTTTCTCCTCGCAAGTGTTGTCGCTCTAAAAATCGCCTTTAGTTCCGCTATTCGCATCGCTAACGCTCATGCCTTCAAACACCTATTCAACTGTAACTCTTTACTATGAAATTCACATGACAAAATATGATTGCGTAATAAATCACGATACGTACACGGGTAACAACTACATTATTTCGTTTAGAGTATCATAATCAATCATTCCACATATTTTGGAAAATACAATACGTTTCTGTCATAATACATTATGATATTGGTGCATTTAGTTAGAGAGATACATATATGTATGAGGTATTCAATATCAATGTCTAGCACCACAAATGGATTGTTGAAAATTTAATTTACTAATTTATATACGAACTAAAGATACCTGAAGGTTTGTTCAATCAATGTCGATGTCGGATTGGCAGGCAACTGGAATCGATGTTATCATATTTTACCAAATATAGTGTACGGTGTATGATAGAACTTCTCAGTTACTGATATACAAAACGATTATACGAATGTTAGTGCAGCGGAAGTATTTTGTTCAAGTCTAATCCCAAGTTTAGTCTAATCCAATGACGATTTTGATCAATAAAAGACGAAAAAGAAAACACCATAATCTTACAACAGCCTAGTTTAAAGATATGATGTTATTAAAAGAAATGTGTATTTAAATAAATGCAATCAAAGATTAATTTTTTTGTAACTTTTTAATGTACTTTTATTTATTTAATCTACTCTTACCAAGTAGTTTGTTGAGCGTTAGGTTTCTTTTAAAGACAATCTTCCAAAACATTTAAATTATAGGCATTCTCTCCTTTTTAATAAATAGATAATTTAAAACATTTTAAGTAACCTTTCTGTAATTGAAAAAAAAAATAGTTATATTAACAAAATTTTTTTAACAAAATACTTTTTTCACTGATAATTCGCTAGTGTTAATTTTTTTTATTAAATTAAATTTGCTTCCATAATATTTTTCTGTCCAATGCTTTTATTACATTTTCTTTTGTTTCTTTCATAATCCGATCATGTCAGATTACGGCGTTTTATGAACCAAAATTTTTAGGTGATGTTTTTGTGGGTATATCTTCAACAATCGGTCAGGACATTCTTTTTATTTTGGCGTTATAACGATTTGTGTTTTTGTGATTTATGTGATAAAAAGTTTCAGTATTTAATAATACTGACTCTGTGAATTTAAATAAATGAATAAAACTAGCGGCTTCAACCACTGATTCTGTACATACATAATATTTTTACTTATTATAATTTTTAATCTTCATACTTTCGTGATTTAGCTATTTTCCAACATAGGCCGCCTCTAGATCTCTCCTCCATTCTTTTAGTAAATCAAACTTATTTAAGAAGACTTGAAAAATGTATTCGCCGAAAATTACCTATCTAAAATTACATTTTCCTTACAATTTTTATGTCGACAGAAAAACGTTCGTTCGATAAATGTTACTGAAATATCCATGGAAATTAATAAAGAGAACTAGCTTTTATCTGCGTCTTAATCCGTGTCATCGGGAACAGTTACTTTTTCCAGGAGAAAAGGAATTGTTAGCGAAATTTCTTGATGATCGGTTGAGTAGGTGTTAAGGCGTGAAACTGTATACATAAAACTCTCTTCCGTATCTGCATTTATAAATATTATAAAATAATGTTATTGTTCTGCCTGTTTCTCCGCTCACAGATTTCGATACGATTTTCACTAATGGGGCGATCAATGAGAAAGGTTTGCGTAGGCATATAATTTGCAGAAAAAAATTTCATCCGTACGAAGCCGGGGCAGGTTACTAGTATCTATACTTACTAATATATAAAGCTGAAGAGTTTATTTGTTTGTTTGAACGTGCTAATCTCAGGAACTACTGGTTCGAATTGAAAAAATCTTTTTGTATTGAATAGTCCATTTATCGAGGAAGGCTAAAGGCTATATAACATTACGCTACGATTAATAGTATTGTATATAAGCAGTGTCCAATATCGCGCGCCCCACGCGCTCTCCACCGACGACGTATGGGCCGCAACGAAGCGTGGCCGAGTTCAGCTAGTGTTTTATAAAATAAAGTCGTTGTCCTCCTCTCTCTCTTTCCCCGCTAACTTCTTCCAAATCAACTAACAAATTTTGATACGGTTTTCACTAATAGAAAGAGCGAAGAAATGTTTATGTATATAATTTGTAGAAATAAATTGTATCCGTGTGAAGCGGGGGGCGGTTTGCTAGTTTATAATGTTAGGATCAGGGGCGTAGCGTCGGGGAGCGGGTGGGAGCAGTTGCTCCAGAGCGCCGGGGCCTGGGGGGCGCAATTTGTTTTTCTTAAATATTTGTCAATAACCAATCGAACATTTTAGTTTCGAACAGATATCTATAAATTAAAGGAATATTTTTTAAATTGTATTTGATTATATCAACATTGTAATTAATTGTACATAGTTAGATGTTAAATCTTTTAATATTTTAATAATAATTTAAAGCATTATGATAGCAAACGGTTAAACCTAGGTGGTTTTTAATGCTATCATTATATTAATGTATATTTAGTTTTCTTTAAATTGTTAAAATTATAAATAAATAAATAAAATAAATAAAATGAAACAAGTAACCGGTAATTAAATGTACTCCAGAAAAGGTAGCGGAAAACGGAACTAAAATCAATTTCAAAGCAAAGAAGCGTATTATGAGCTTTACTTTTAGCGCCCTGGAGCAAAATTTTTCAAACGCCTCTCTCTCAATATGGGCACGTGAGGTATTATACATAAACCTCGAAATGAATCATCTGGAGTTTTGTGTGTGTGTTTTTTTTTCAGTTTTAATAAATAATGATGACGAATCTGTAATCTTTCAGCATATTTTTCTTGATAATAATAATACTTTTATTAGCTATATGCATACAATGTTTAGTTAGTTACAATTTTACATACGGCGCTTTAAAAATTTTGCTCCAGGGCGCTGAAAGTGTAGCTACGCCACTTTTTAGGATAATAGATAGGTACTTACTGTGCAATATATCTTTCGGGTATGAGAGTACGCTCGGATGAGTGTTCAATTATAAAACTCTTAATCAATCAAAACTGTGCGGCGGACAGGTTTATTTTCATGCCGCCGAACTAGACCAGGTATGGTGTGGAATAACAACAAAATATTAAGGCACCTATCTATCGTTGTCTTGTCGGCAGTTTGTCAAGATTCATGCGATAAAGGCGCGAAAACTCTCACAAACTTCGTGTTTTCTTCAGCAAGGATTTTCAATAGACAGTAAAAATGTCTAAAGTTTCGCTAACGGGAGCAAAACATAGTGTTTATTACTCGTTTCGAGACATGTTTAGGGACGTCGTTGCGAATGCTACACAAAAGAATTTTCCTTGTTATTTCTTGTACCGATCATACTGATCTGGTATTTCTAATAGACGATGTGGAAGAAAGCTCAGCTTTGCTCGTAAACAGTCTGTCATTTCAATTCAAGACAAACTTTCCTTCTAAAAGTTAGTTCAAAATGTTACGTAAAATAACACTGACTGAAGATAGGGTTATCTTCATCTTCAGTCAATCTCCAATCTATACTAATATTACTATCTGTGCGTATGCGCGACTTCATATGCGTGGTATTTAAAATAGCGCGTAACTTTTTTATTTGTAAATCGATTGAAATAAAACAAACACCAAATGTTACAGGAAGCTTGCTACAATACATCAGTGAAAACTGCATTCAAATTGGTTAAGTCGTTCCCGAGCTTTCATCGAAAACGCTGCTTAATCCGTTTGACGTATAACAAAACAATGTATGGTGGAGTTGTTTTTAGGGTTCTGAACGTCCGAATAAAAAACGGAACCCTTATAGGATCACTCGTGTTCCCGTCTGTTTAAACCCCCCCCCCCCCCTCCATATCCGAAACTACTGAATCAAACATTTTGAAAAAAAAACACAGAAATTAATTTTCTACTTATAGATTATAGGAAAACCTATAAGAAGTCCATAATATTAAAATAACATGGTAAATCACTCAATATTGTGCGGATAGGTAACATCGCACGAAACCCTCTTCACGCGAGTTCAACTCGCACCTGTCCCGTTTTTCTTTTATAGGTCTACAAAAAAGTCCGTGATGGCATATATCTATCTTTTAAGGATATCTTGCCACACCCATTCTAACATCTAAAAAAATCACATATAATGTGGTATTTAAAAAGCTATTTAGAAGGATATGGGATTAATCATTAGTTATCTTAAACAGTTCGTATATATTATAATAGCGCTTTACACCATACAAATGAAATGAATATCTTGGGATTTATCGTAAATTAAAAACTACGCGTGAGAAAATTAATTCAAGCAGTCTTGGACCAACGCGACGCGACGACGGGACTAATTGCTTGATGCAGACGCAGGCGTTATATTGTAATACTAGCTGAGCCCGCAAATTCGGTATAGCGCGTAACTTTTTTTCCCAATCAGTTTATAAACTGATTGGAATGAAACAAGCACTAAATGTCACGAGAAACTTGCTAGAATACACTAGTGAAAACTGCATTCAAATCGATTAAGCCGTTTCCGAGATCAGTGTGCACAAACGCATAGACAAACAGACAATAATTCTAAAAACAATTTTTTGACATAAGACATAAGTCAATAACATAAACAACGTGTACAAATTGTTTTTTTGAGAAAATCTTTAACAGACACGGCTCCTTTATGATTTTATTATAAGCTGATAGATTTTGATGCGTGGGTAAAAATTCTTCGTTTTGATAATATCTTCACGCTTGGTAAAAGTAAAAGACGTCAGAGCGTTGCCCAACTGTACATTTATCTACCTCTCATCCTATCAGGGTCACCAGGGCACAAACACAGTTAACCATCTGCAAGAAAGTGGTTCGACAGCTTCTCAAAAAAATACAGCAAATGATTTTTTTCAATTTTCTTTGTAGATTCTCACGTTTCATTGAAGTTATACTGTGTAATAAATGGCGTAGATATAGCAAATTTTCAGGGCTTCACTATTTGTGGTATCACGTTCTGTGATGGAACTTGTGCATAGTTTGGATCGAGTAGAATTTGATTGATAAGGGTGCGGCGGCAATGGCGGGTGCTCAGTCACGTGCGCGCTTCGACGCGTCTCGCTCCTCTGATTCGGATACATATCTACCGGGATCGTGCTTACAGATTTCTCCACTTTCAATATATATGTATATTATGTAAGTTATATATGTATATATATGCATATTATAAAAAAAGCCGCTTCTGTCTGTTTCTCCGCTAACTTCTAATCTTCTATCTAACTGTAGACTATTTATACTAATATTATAAAGATAATCTATATCTCTTATAATATTAGTATCTAATTTGTTTACAAATATAACCCACCTGGAATGGCGGTGTGTAAATAACCACCATTGTAATGCGTGTGCGGGAACGGTTTTATGGGTATCCTTTGGTAATGGCTGGAGCTTCACACAAAATTAAGAGCCGATCGAGTAACAGTATCTGCTCGACGGATGCATCCAGGTCCAGGTGTCCTCCAGATGAGCAAGTTCAGCTCAGCGCCAGTCACCAACACAAATTATTGTCCACAATGAAAATACTCCTTTAAAATTGTAATCCGTTGCAAGGTTCATAAAGCGTTTTTATGTAAAATTGTTATTAGCGCTGGCTTCGCTTATATTGTTTATAAGCGAAGCCAGCGGGGTCGCGTCCGCAATGGACGACGACAAGCGAACAACTGCTGCCCTCTCTCGCCCGAAACTGCGAGAAGGCCAGCACAACACACACGCCCAACCACCACCGTTACCTGGAAATAATTTTGTCGAAACCCCAAGCAGTTATATTTGTACTGTTTACACTGCGATGACAAGTGGATTGATTATTGGTACCTATAGCTAGATCAGGTTAATTCTAAAAAAAAGTTATTTTCATAAAGAATTGATAGAGAAGGAGCTAATAAATGTATCTAATGTTGTAGATTTTGAGTAGAATTTTGTGAGAGGTGAAGGTTGTGCTAACAATGGTTAACTCGTATGTACGAGTGTTACTATATGTATGTTAGCGTTACCAACAAAGCGACACTCGTGCGGCAATTTCATTGTTGTTTCGAGGTTATGCCATTGTTGCTGGCTTGAAAAATCTCCGCTGAAAGAAGCGACAATCAAAGACAAAGCGCAGAAACTTTTAAAGACCCCATTCAGTTGTTTCGCTAGCGAGCTTTTAGTGCTGATTTCGTTTGTTATTTTGTTTGTAGTCTTTTTTAATTGTAATTTAAGTGTATATTTTACGGGTAGCTTTACCCACGCTTGAAAATAAGCCCCATTCAAACGAAAATTCAATAATAATTTAAAAATATAGAAATATGAGAACATAATATTTCTCTATGTCTTTACGGATTCCGTAGAATCCAGACCAATATACAGACATTTAGAGTTCATTATTTATATATATTTTTTAAACTGCAAATATTCAGACCGTTAACTCTATAGAGGTTCATGTGATGCATCCTCCGTGAATGTACTGGCATGATTTCGAATCTGTTTTTGAATATTTAAAATGGAAATAGCAGAGAGACGACGACAGGCATTCAGACTGGAGACTGCGAGGATCAAAGGAGAAAACAGAAGAATCAAGATCATTCATTTCACGTTTGATGAGCAAAAAGTTATGTAGAAGAGACCAAGAGAAACATCGTAGTGGCAGTGTTTTTCAAATATATAAAAAGTGTATAGTGTTGTGTTTAGTGTAAATATTTTTGGTTTTATATGGTGAAATTTTTCTTCATATTTGTGAGTGTCGATTGTTTATTTTGTATTTATATATATCTCTTGTGTACAGACAAATAAATAGAGATTTACCTTTTGTGTATTTGGAGTCAATATATAAAATAGGTTTGAAGTAGGACAAACGCTCCTACAACTTGATGGTATATGATCGGTCTTATAGAAGTGGCCCATTACACACAAATTAATGGCTACATTAAATATGGCCGCGAGAAGCATTGCATCCGTGCGAAGCCAGAGGCGGGTTGCTAAGTATTATTATAATATCATACTATCTCACAGTCTGGCGTAACCACTGACTTAACCGATTACTTGTCGATTTCGGGTAGATTGATTAAGAAATAAACTCATCTAACTGCCTACAAGAGGTTTAAGCGATATCAATTCCAAAGCTACTATTTAAGTAAAACAACAAAAATAGAAAAAAAGTGTGTGTGTCAGCTCCGATGAAGGACTGGAGTTTATTCCTTTAAACGTATAAAATTAAATGTATAAAATTTACCTCTTGTCAATAGATAACTGAATAACTAATTATGTACTTTATATTATACTCAGATGTCACGTGTTCCAACAAAAGTTATGTTAGTTACGTTCGGTATACACAGATGTCACTGCGTTTTATAAATTCAAATAGTTAATTTTTTCGACGACACATGTCGCTGCGTCGGCAGGTTATAACGCGCTATGGTTTCGGTCCTCAACGCGGATTACACTTTTCATACAATATTTCGACATTTGTTTTTATAAGTTCAGAGAAACCCTCTGGTGTTGCTTGTTATACCATAATACAATAGAGTTCGTCGAACGTTACTCTACGCAAGTACATTCGTGGCCTGACTGTATGACGTAAGCATGGTTAGACTGTGGTTAAGGCTTGTATTAATTTATTAATTTACTCCTCATAAAATTTCCATACCGGAGACTTTTTTTAATGTTAATATTGACAGACAGGCTGACGGTCCACTTGATGGTAGGTGGCTACGGTCGCCTATAACACAAGCAACGCCAAAGCTCGCCGAGACACAACAGCTGCTGTTATTTCACGGTGGTCTTCTGTAAGGGGGTGGTTACTGCCGTCAGACGGGCTGCCGAAATGACTGCAAAGCGCATTGTGCCCTGCCACTACTTTCCAGATCCAGAGCCAAATTTGAAAAGTTAACATTTTCAAAGTTGACTCTGCCGGGAATCGAACCCGGGAACCTTAGAACAGAGCGTTAAGGCAAGCACCCTAACCACTCATCCAACGGGCTCGTCAAAATACGAAAATAGATTATTAAGGAGTAAACTCCAAAATCAAGAATAGAAATGTTGTCACTGTCACATGATCTTATTGCAACGTGATTTGATACTCGAAATCGATTAATTATGGATTCCGGATCGATTAGTAAAATGTTGAAGATAAAAATTTCTGAAAAGAGATGCTACCCTGAATGCTTTTCTATGTGTTTCGTACGGGATATCTTGTTGGAAATGGTGTGACACGCGTTGATATTGTGAGAGTAAACCACGGCGTGCCTCTAACTAAAGTAAACAACGTGTATTCTGTGGTAGGACGCGTCGTATTAGCGTTGTGTTTCCAGCACCAGATTACTGTACACTAAGTTTGCCTTACGGCTTGTTATGCGGTAACCGGACGTGTGGTGAAAACTTTCGTTATTGCCATTCTGATCGTGCAAACTACATTGCATACATACGAAGCGAGGCTACATTCATAAGTTTAGAGTCTTATTCGTCTGCTTACATAATTATTTTTGAGTGTGAGTTTTGTCGTACTAACAATTCAATATCACCTAAAAGGACTAAATAAAAAAAAAGGCGGCGCCTTGTGGACACCTATAGGTATATCCTCTTAAAGCTCTTGAAAATTTACTTTCATTTCGGAAGTGTGTTAAGACGACGACTTAGCAGTAAAGCGTTATTTTCATTTTCTAATTTCACTTCTTAGAGTAAAATTAAAAAACACCATATTTAAAAAAGTTTGAATCGGGCAGATCTATACAAAAAGTTGTATTTTCTGAGAAAAGTAATAGTAAATTACTGCCCAAATTATCGTCTCAGTAATAAAAATTTTCAGCGATAACTGCATTTGTTTTTAAACTTATTAATTAACTTAAGTTTTAATCGGCCACTTTTATTTCTTTTTCCATATTTTACACAATATTTAAAAAAAACCTTTCAATTTTAATTCTGTTCGGTTATCTCCGAGAAAATACAATAATTGTTGTGCAATATTGCACCTTAATTCATAGGTTTAAGGTTAGGTTAGACCTAAGACCTAACGGTATAGGTCTTAGGTATAAAATTTTATATTTTTAAGACAATTTTATAATAATATAATTTTAATAGTAACAATAATAACTGTTTATTTGCTGAATGCATGTTTATAAGTCGCCAAATATATCCATATAAATAAAAATGAATTGCCACATATATGACGGAGCATCATTTGAAAAGGGCACTATTGATTTTGCTGTTTTTTTTGTGTGTTCGTAATTGTCAGGGTATACTTTGTAAGAAAGACAATTTTTGCAAAGTTTTGTCAGAAATTTGCATGGCATTTTTATTATCAAATTGACAAGGACACGACTGTTGGGTCAGTTAAATATAGGAGATAGTTCATAACATATTAAATTCATAAAAATTGTCATGAGATTATAATTCATTTACTCGTAAGATTACAGCGAAAAACACACTGGGCGGTAAGCGGTCCGGGAATGCGGGAAGCGAATATTTTCCGGGCGTTTCACACAGAATACCGCGCTTATCCCGCTGTAGGAAAGCGGCGCGGTAGCGGGCATCTCATACACGGTGCAAGGAAACATGATATCAGAAAAACTTTTACTGTTATTAACATTACTGCAAAAATAGTAACCAAATCCAAATGCAAAGAACAAGGAACAAGACTACGTTTGTGAAAAAAAAAAAATACAACTCTATATTTCTTTTATCACCGCCTCGGGACCGCGTCGCGCCGCGCCGGTACCGCTCTTCTATGGTCCGATGTATGTAGAACGGAATACCGCTCCCGCAAACCGCGTCCCTCCCGCCTCGGAACGCATCCGCCTGTTTGTGATAGTGGTACGCTAGTACTATTATTTATTCTGCGATAGTGGTAAAACCGCACCGCGCCGCGACGCGCCGCCACGCCACCGCTAAGGTTTCTGTGTGGCATGGCACAATACAACTCGTACGTTATAAAAAAATTCCTCCTACGCCACGGAATGCTCCCGGTACTGCTTCAACGTGTGTTGCGCTTTAGTCACTTATTTTGCTTTATTATATCTCGTAAGCGTTTCTTACGAGATTCAATCTCATGCTGGTATCTGCACTCGGAAATGATGAATATTTGGTTATTTTTGTATTGAATTACATTATAATTTAACATTAAATTTTATCGCTTTTCTGTACCCCAAAATATGATTCCGAAGAAATTGATAAACGAGCCCGTTGGATGAATTAAGTTGGTTGCCTTAACGCTCTGTTCTAGGGTTCCCGGGTTCGATTCCCGGCAGGGTCAACGTTGAAAAATGAACTTTTCAAATTTGGCTTTGGTCTGGGTGCGACGAAATAGTGCAGTAATTTGGGCAGCCCGTTGGGCAGCAGTCACCACTGCCTTACAGAAGACCACCGTGAAATAACAGCACGTGTGCTGTTGTGTTTTGGTGAGTGCGTAAAGGATGCCAGAGCTCATTTCCCTATCCCGTCCTAATCCCTTATCCTTAATCCTACTGTAGTCGGCAGTGCACTTGCGGCAGCTTTGGCGTTGCTTGTGTTATAGGCGACGGTAGCAACCTACCATCAAGTGGAGCGTCAGCCTGTCTGGCGGTCTTAAAATAAAAAAAAAATAATAAAAAAAATATTTTTTTTTTTTACAAACGACTAATAACAACAACATTCCCAATGATCCTATTCATGGTAATATTAGATATTAGTCCATAATCATCTACCATATTTATTAAAGAAAAATTAGAATATTTTTCTTAATACGGGCTATAACAATAGCAGCTGCACGGTTTTTGATGTAAAAGTTCGATCTACATGACGGTATCGCAAAACTTCATAGATTGAGGATAAGGGATAGAAGAATAGGCGGCATCCTTCATTCACTCATCGAAACATACGTAACAATCTACGAGCTGTTATTTCACGATGATGTTCCTATAAGGCTTTCTATAACCGACAAACTGAAATGATTTGCACTGTTCAATATTAAAAAAAAAATAAAGAAAAATTTCGTTTATTTATTAATACATGTTTTTGTTCCAGGTAGTGCTTGTGATCTATTAAGTTGGATCGTGGACGGAACGTGGCATTTGCGTGACTGAGCAATCATTATGTCGTATCAATGACAGTCTATTAAGGTAATATGGTATAATCCACCTGAGTGTTTCCGTAGGTAGTGTTTTTATTAAGAATCTCTGTGTATGTGGGTTGACTAATAAATAAATAAATACATTTGTGTTAGTGTTAGTGGTTTTTGTGGAAGAATAATAAAGTGGTAAGCGGTAGTCAATAGTTTTTTTAACTATTTATATATTCATTTATTTATACATTCACTCAAAATCTTTATATATAATAAGTAATACTTTATATATAATAAAGTAGAGATTTAATTTGATTTTTTTTTTGGAAAGGAAATGAGATGAATAACGAATAGGAGAAGAAATGAATAACGGCTTCAGTTTAGAGTTAGGTAGTCTCAATTCGAATTTGGAATTGACTGATGCGGAATTATCGTGATTATTCATATATTGACAGCATTTTTTTAAAGGTTCTGTCTCACAAATTTTATAGCAGTGGTGTTTATAATATAAATAAATATAGTAAAATATAATAATGTTATAGGAACTACACTTTCTCAACGCGGACTACACTTTTCGACTACAATATTTCGACGTTTGCTTTTATAAGCCCAGATAATAGAATTAGGGAAATGTCTTACAAATGGCAAAGTGACAGATAACGTAACGCATTTTAGTTAACGCCTGTTTTAATTTTACTCCTCTTAAAATTTCCATACCGGGACCTTATATGAAAAAGCAAACTCCAATAAAAAAACATGTGCAGCTAAAAACGCAGTTAAGAATTATTGAAATTAGTTATATTGACGGTTAGCTTAATTTAATTTGGTTCTTCTCTTATTTTTAAACTTTATTCTTTTACGTACCTACGTAAAAACGTAAAAGAGGAATTGTCTTAGCTAATATTTTTTTATGTGAAACTATAATATTAAAATTTAAATTTAAATCACTTAACACAAACAGAAACACTATAAAACAAAAACATTAATATAACATCTTACACAGATTAAAATATTATAAAAGTGATATAGAACAATTTTGACAGGTTGAATTCAACGATATAAATGTACTGGATTTCAAGCTCGTAACATTCACTGTGTTCCAGAGAACTGTATTGTACTCTGTACACTTTGCGTATTATCCCAAATATAAATTTAAAAAATAAATATATTAGTATGTACTAGCTGAGCCCGCAACTTCATACGCGTGGTATTCGGTATAGGGCGTAACTTTTTTGTTTGTAAACCGATTGGAATGAAACAAACACTAAATGTCACACGAAGCTTATTTACAATACATCAGTGAGAACCAAATTTAAATAAGATTAGTGTGCACAAACGTACAGACTAACAGAAAAAAAATCTAAAAACTATTTTTTTGACCTCGGTAACATAAATACAACGTGTATGATTTTTTTTTTAAATATTTAATGTACAGATACGACTCGTTTACGATTTTATTATGGCTATTGAATTGATATACTGTTTAGTATAAAAACTAATATTAGTGTGTATAGTGCCTTACTTAGGCGTAATTTGATCGTTAAATTAGTAATAAAACGTGAACGAATGGAGTTGTTTGTGTTTTGGACGAAAACCAGAACAAACAGGGATGCATTTATCCTAACAGCTGTTATACCAATCCTGGCTTCGTATCAGTTTGGAAAATCCTCTTTTGGCAACCGGCCCTCTGTCATTTCACCAAATAGGTTGTTGTAACAACTTTTATACATATAAGTGCTTAGATTAAGCTAACTGTTGAACCGGTTGTGGTGCTAACTTACGTAAGTGGCTAAGTTATAAATGTGAAAAATTCTGAAGATGTTTGTCAACAAGGGATCGAGTTTGGATGAAATTCGGCACACATGACACGACGAGATAAGTTAACATAAGTCTTGTGGATGATTTAATTTTAATTTAATGTCGCTTTTAATTCCCTGAAATTTAACTATGAATAAAATATTTTTCAAACACTTGTGCAACGGTTCCTCAATTCTCACAATACTTTAAAAATCTTTCAAATTGATTTATATAACATTTTTTTAATGTATAGTTTTATTTATAGTTAATATTACACTAATTTTATTTTATGTGACGAATGTGTTTTTTTATTTTTATGTAATGTTTCCTGGTACTTTTCATACATTTTCATTTTACAGTTTCAAATTATGGCGCACTTGCAGCACCTATGGCGTTTTTTGTGTTTATAGGCGACGGTAGCCAATACCTACCAAAAAGTTCACTGTCATCTTATCTGACGAAATTAATTAAAAAAAAAAAAACACGCGGGCTCTCATTCGGTAGTAGAATTTGTATAATCTATATATAAAAACGAAAGTCGTGTTAGTTACATGATTTATAACTAGGACGTATTTTTATGATCTTTGATCTGTTTTTGTCTCCGCCCCGAATAGCAGAATAACTAAATATTCACGAAAAAAGAAAGTGAATAAAATTCATTTTCTCATATATTTTGTAACAGATTTCGATGAATTTTTTTGGTCGTCTCGACCTCGAGAAGCTTCCTCGCGCATTGGAAAGTGTGGAACTTTCGAGATTTTCGACCGGCGCGAGTGCTTTTTCCAGAATGTTCCATGGTTAGTCGTAACAAAATGTATAGATTATATAAAATGTATATGTGGTTTAGAGAGGCCCTCTCCGCTTCTTTTTTTGAAGATAGATTTTGAAACGGTTTTTACTAAAGGAAAGAGCGATAAAAGTGTATGATATGTGTATGTAATTAAGAAAAAATACCATGCTAGTGCATGTATAAAAATAAAAGGAGTCACACGAATTAAAAACAAAGCCATTCGTATTTTAACAATCGAGTGATAAAAACGAGAAGATCTGTTTGTTACCTCTGTTTATTTTTTATATGAAAACGCCTCCGTCCTTAAGCGAACGAAGTAATATTGTCATACAGTAACGCACTAACTGTAAATGTCGTACAAATGTTAAAGTGACAGATAACGTAACGCTTTTTAGTTAACGCCTGTATTAATTTTACTCCTCTTAAAATTTCCATATCCATTTTCATATAAGGTTGCGGACCTTATATGGAAATGGATTCTTAAGAAGCGAACTCCAATAAGAAAAAACATGTGCAGATAAAAAACGCAGTTAAGAAATATTGAATTTAGTTATATTGACGGTTACTTTAATTAAATTTGGTTCTTCTTTTATTTTTAAACTTTATTCTTTTACTTACGTAAAAGATGTAAAAGAGGAATAAAATTGTCTTAGCTAATATTTTTTTATGTGAAACTATAATATTAAAATTTAAATTAAAAACACTTAACACAAACAGAAACACTATAAAACAAAAACTTTAATATAACATCTTACACAGATTAATAAAATATTATAAAAGTGATGTTGAACAATTTTGACAGGTTGAATTCAACAATATAAATATAATAGTGACTAACAGATAAGTTAGAGGCTACTTTCTGAAATTGAATCTCTTAATATGACAGCGGAGGTGAGCGACCCGAAGCAATATAAAAACAGTTTCCGTGTATGCGTTTTCAAAGTATCGCCGAGAAAAAGTGTTAAGTGGCGATGTGTTAGTAGCTTTTCGCCATCCAAAGCTTGTCCCCCCTGCCCCCCGCCCGCTATCCTCACCTCCCCGCATCGTCGCCGGACGCAACCTGCACAAAATATAAATCGCACCCGCCTGAAATTACCTCCGCGCTTTATGATACAAAAGAGGAAAAAATACACTATCCGCTTCGCATTTTCCACTACATTTTTAACATGCTCAAAAACGCTCGAACATTTCCCGTTAAAAATATGTATTTGGTAACATTTACCAGATGTTACTTTTTAAAATCGCATATAAAGTGTAACTTCAAAACTGCTAAAGATAATTTCCACGAGCATACATAATATTACTTTAGAGTTGTACATAATTTGATTGTTTATATCACAAGTTTTGTTAATATCCTAACATATTATAAAACGAAGTCCCCCGCCGCGCCTGTCTGTGTGTATGTATGTTTGCGATAATCTCAAAAACTACTGGACGGATTTTCATCTATCAACTGAGTGATACCTGAGGAATCTATTCTATAGGCTTATAATTCGTTAAGGTTTTATAGGTTCCCGAGGGTTTGCATGTTAAAGCATACTATGCAAAGATATCACTTTTTTTTTCGAGGAGGAATCCATTTACAGATTTCCTACCGCTGGCTAGGCGGTAGAGGTATGTGGGGTCACCAGTGCTCCACGCTATGTTAGGCCATAGCGGCACTGGCACTACCCACTAAAACTACCCGGTGTCTCCTTGCCCTTCGAGAGGAATGGACCGGGCTCTACCGAGGCAACAATTCTGATCCCGCCCAAGGCAGCCTAGCCATTGCTGGCTAGACTAACTCCAATGGGAGATTGCCCGGAGACACCGGAGCAATCCCCGGACGGGGGGGAACCTTGTGCAAGCGCACACAGCTATAGCCAACTATGATGCACAGATATCACTAAGCAGTTCTACCCAAATCCGATAGATGACGCCGCTTCTCCTAATTCTATTGTAGTGTAATAGATCGCGCCATAAATAGGGTTATTTTTTTATTTATTTATTTTTTATTTATTTTTTTATTTAAAACAATTTAACCAATTTAACAATTTAACCAATATTTAGATGGCTAAATAAAAGATTAACTTTATGTTTTAATCTATTTATTACCTATAACACCAGCTATAATCAGCTTTATGAGTTGTGATTAGTGAAATTAGTAGGTACTTAATTTCTTTTTTAAAGTCTTCAGACAGGTCTTTTAGGTCTTCAGACAGGCTGACGGTCTACTTGATAATAGGTGGCTACCCGTCGCCTATAACATAAGTAACGCCACCCGGTGCTGCAAGTGCGCTGCCACAAAAAATTATGACAATTAAAATGAGATGTAGGTATATTATTGTTTTTTTTTTTAACATGAACATATATTTCTGGCCAGAAACTTTTGGGCCCTCCTAGTAGTTCATTTCTTGAACCAAATTAGTTGAAAAATGAGCTCTCCCTGATTCACAACAATGACGAATTTATGAACGCAAATTGAGCAATTCTATATTTGTTTTACGATAAACAAATATAGAATCTAAAAAGCTTCGTAAAATTATTTGCACGATAACGATGACTTCAGATGAAAGCGTGCGATGTTCTTCGACACTGAAGAGTCTTAGAGCTGCTATGTCCCAGGACCGGCTCAATGTACTTTCTGTTAACTGTGGAAGCTGTAATAAAAAGTTATAGAAAACTTTGCTGTATACAACAATCGTCTTATATATCTATATTATTTATATCTGGTCTAGGTTATTACAAGACATGTCGATGTCCGCTTCTGGTTGTTTCAGCGCTAACTTCTTCAAAATAATCTAATTTACTTTGATACGTTTCGACTAATGGGGAAAAGCGATAAAAGAGGAATGTTTATGTGTGTAATTTGAGCAATGTTCAAATTAAAAGTAACAGATTAGTTGTATGCCCTATTTTAAAAAACATAGAATATTAACACTTCCTTCACTTTTTATATATGAGGTTTTTTTATACGTAAAGGCGAACCGTACCTTGTTTAGACGTGTTTCAGAGAATAGTAAAAGAGCGCAAAGAGATCCAAATAGACTATGCATTCGCAAATCACACACAGCCCTTATGCTAAAAAGTGTTTTCTGTTTGGCGCCGGTGATATATAACAACATTCCGGACAACATTAAGGAGCTTAATATGAATATATTTTAAAAGAAAATAAAACAATTGCTGGTTGATAAATGTTACTACAATTTGAACGATTATATGTCTGATAACTTGGTGTCTAGTCAATAATTTAGTGTTGGTAGATTATAATATTCTTAAAATATTTGCACACCCCAAAGGGTAGAATGTAGCGAGCCTTATTCGTTGTAAAACCATTGTAATTACCTATATTCAGCAAATAAATCATTATTATTATTATTATTCACATATTTATTTATTTTCTTACTTTTAAATTTTTTACAATATAAATATTAAAAAACAAACAATATATATCATAAAAAACTTAAAACTAGGATTCCGTAGATAGCGGGGCTTATTATTATTATTATAATTTTCAGAAAAAAGGAGCACCCGTGCGAAGCCGGAGGCGGGTCGCTAGTGTTTTATAAAATATAAAAAAAGAATTTAAAGTAGCAGATTAAAACTATAGTACAGAACTTAAGTTAATTAATAAGCTTAAAAAATAATGTAATTGTCGCTGAAATTTTTTAGTACCTACTGTGACAGGAAACCTTTTTTAGGCAGTGTTTTACTATTTTTTTGTCACAAAAAAATAAATTATTTTTTTTTGAATAAATCTGCCCGATTCATCCTTTTTAAATACAGTCTATTATGCTCTATATTTTTATCTAAGTTTTAATTTTACTCTAACAAGTCAAATTAGGCGACGAAAACAACGTTTTTCTGCTAAGTCCTCGCCTTAAAGCGTGATAGCGTAACAAACAAACAACCTCACTTTTCCATTTATAATATTAGTTAGAATTGGTCGTTAGGATTTGTCTACATGGTTGTATTTAATGTTTAATTTCTGCATAATTTTTATTTAATGTTTAGTAATTGTTTTACTTTGCAGAATTCTTTTATTCATATTTTTATGGAGTGGACTCAATAATTTTGTCATTATTCTTCTTTTATTATTCCGTTATTTCTTCTTTTTATTGACTCATATGAAATCTTCATTATGAGTGGGAAATTTAAAAATGTTATGCATAAAACTAACAAACCGTGAACAAAATTTTTCGATATTTCACATTTAAATAAACACCGATTTTAAATGTGTCTCAATGGTAACATTCGCGGGGATATATTGACACTAAAGAAAACGTTTTAGTATTTTTCGTGTTGGCAACTCATCGTGGCGTCGGTGCCGGTGACATTTCCTTTCACCAAACACAAATCAGAAAGAATGTTAAATATGTAGATGTTGTTCCGGTGAGGCGGCATAGCTGACTATATCTACCGTTTCACAGGGAGACTCCATCACAAAACTCATTTGGCCTGTATGTGTGTGTGTCTGTGTGCTTAAGCCAGATAGTCACAAAATCTCTTATGAACAACTTTCATGTAAGTTGTAGCGTTTTCATTTTTTTCATTAGAAAGTGTCACATCGTACCATCTAGCCTCAAACTAAACAAAGCTTTTACTAGTTAAACAACTGATAAATATACTTGTATACTTTCTATTATATTTATATAAAAACACCCAACCAAGACAAAAAGACACATTCATGCATACAATTGGGTATCTTGAACGGGGATCGAACTCGCGACCTCTGCCATAACAGGCAGAGTCATGTCTTCAATTAAAATTAAAATTAAAACCAGTTAAAATTTGGTTACGCCTAGCACTTAATAATAATTTAGTATGTTATATAATACCTACTTATGTTTATGAAGCCTATTTTTAAAAAAAAAAAAAATGATATATTAATTTGTCATAAATTAATATTTTTAATTGTTAAAATACCTGTCATTATGCTTATACCTATAAGTTGAAGAAAGTATGTTTTATAAAACTATTATACTTACAAAAATGACTTTAAGAAATTGAAATAATTTGAATAATAACTAATATATAAAACCTAAAAAATTAATATATAAAACCTATTTAAGTGAATGAAAGGTTTTCGTGTCAAAGATCTATTCGTCCCAATGACATGTTAATATTAAAATTATGGTATATTTGATTAAAAAATTAATATCATTCGTTGAAAGACTAAAAGGTTTTCACCCCAAATATGACAATGTCAATATTTAAAAGCTCTACGTAATAAATATACGAAAGGACATTTCCAAATAACCTTAATTTCGACTTATTTTTTTATCTATATATTTTTATAGATAAATAAGTCACACACTTGTTTCGTCTTTTTCAAATTGCTGTTTGTTGATAAATTGAAGTTTTAAAAGCCCCTCGAAATACATCAACGCCTTGTCATCATAGTTGACGAAAAAAATGAAAAAAATTAACGAGAACAGGAACGAGTGAAATTAATTGTAGGCTTTGATTGTTCGGTGCAGGTGGACGTTGTCGCCGTCATTAAAATAGAATAGGATAAAGTAGAACAAATGATTGGGATAAATATTTCGGTTGGATGGTTCGCCGGGCGTATGGTTCGTTACTTCGAACTGTGTAGAGCGCTGAGCACCCGGCCGGCGGAAAAACTGGCGACGGCAAATACAAATCACGCTTCCAACAAACACATTACCTTGAATAAATAGTACATCAACTTGCCTCTATCGTGCAAACACACTAAAGTGTCAAAGATTACAAACGCTGCAGAAAATTTTCGAATAATTTTAAATTAGAACATGTTCCGGATTGAACAAATATATTTGGTTATTTACTTCACATTTATTGGCCACACTGTTTCAATCAGAATCTATATATCTATTGGGGACTTTATACCAAAATATTTTTCCTAGAAGTGACATTATGTTATGTAAACCTTAATTAAAAAAATCTGACAGTAGCATTATGACAATGTGATTTATCGCGAATATATTCATAATTAACTTATTTTGTAATAGCGAAACAGTAATTTATTCATTAAATCTCTATATATAAAAATGAATCCTCATTTCCCTTGGTCACGGCATCACGCGTGAACTCGTAGACCGATTTTAATTCGGTTTTCACTAATGGAAAGAGGGATAAACGGGGAATGTTCTATATATAAAAATTGCACGCCGGGCGAAGCCGAGGGCGGGTCGCTAGTAGGTTATAAAGAAACATTTTAAATCATTAATCTATTTGTTGAGTAATTAAAGCTATTAAACTTTCAATTATACATCGAGGAGAACTGTATCTGTCTCGAAGGACTGCGACATTGTAGGCGCTAATTTATTTCTTTCTACTTAGTATCATAATATGATATTTTACAAAATTATTTACTATTTACTACATTTATTTACTTAGTTGTTAAAACATTTACTCAGTCCATTTATTCAGTACTCACATATTTAATGTCAGGCATAGAATTGATTTTTATTTTTAAATAGAAAAAACCTAATTTTTCTTGAAAATTTCGTCAACATCGGTTGAGTGACGATGGAGTACATTGGAAACATACATATGCACATAAATTTTTATATGTAAAGATATTTATACCCACTGATTAAGTATTTACGTGGCAGCGATGCAAGAGTCTCTCAAGAGGAAAAGTAATTGACAAGGTTGGCATAGAGTACTACGAGTATCTCACAGTGATCTTCTGTAAAAGAATGCTATACCAACGGTAGCACACAAAATGCCTTGCCTTATCGCAGTTACTTTTAATGCTGACATTACTTTAATTTATTACATTTAATTTTAAATTTTAGGTTAATCTTAACATTCTCTGAGTGAAAGGATATGTTTACGCACGCTAGCCCAGTAAAAATGCTTATATTTCGAATTTTCACAAAGTTTCAATTTTTTTTTGCAATAACCGGGCTTTTTTTAGGGAGTTTTCCTAATTTTCCTAAGAAAAATGATACTAGGATGTTTTCCTGTTAAATTTTTTTAAATGTTTATATATTTTATTTTAATTCCTTATCGCTCAAACTTAAACCTAAAATTTTTGGTACCATGAAATATTAAAATATTTAAAGATATGACGATTCTCAGAAAGATATTGGAAAGTCTATTATTATGTTAATCGGTACTTATCAAATTTTACATTATAGATGCTTTGCATTACTTATATTATTATTCATTATATTTTTGAACCAGCTGAGTCCGCAACTTCGTACGCGTGGTATCCGATATAGCACATAACTTTTTTGTTTGTAACCGATTGAAATAAAACAAACACTAAATGAAACTTGCTACAGTACATCAGTGAAAACTGCATTCAAATCGGTTAAGCCTTTTCTGAGATTAGCGTGCACAAACGCACAGACAAACAGATAAACGGACAAAAATTCTAAACACTATTTTAGTGACTTCGGTAACATCAGTACAACGTGTGCAAATTGTTTTTTTTTTTTTTTTTTTTAAATTTTTAATGTATAGGACACGGCTAGTTTACGTTTTTATTATATGTACAGATAAGTGAGTACTTGTCTATATTGCTGAAACCTGATCTGGGTTTTAGAGAGGAGGGCGCTGGGTTTTAGAGAGGAGGCCACGGACCGGAAAGCGTATCATGGACGTTCTGATAAGGACCTTGGGTCCACGTTAGCTCTAGGCTGCTTGTGATCGGTCCTTTTGGAAAATTAGGGGGGAGGTCTTTGTCCATTAGTGTCGTCCTACCAGCCTATACCATGATGATGGTGACTACTCTTTTTCTTTTATTTCATACATGATAATTTGTAAATGACAAACAAATCTTAAAGTTGTTGATGTCGAGCTTTTTACTCATTGAGTAATATTTTCAATTCTAGTTTTTATGTAACATTAATCTTAATCTTATGTTAAAAGAATTAGCCGGACGTTGGTTCGTATGGTCCTTTAAAACGAGGAACCCTAAAAATGGAAAACGTGTTGTCGCTGAGAACACGTAATCCAGGAGTATCGCGATATTTTTGTATACGAATTTCACCAATGCGTTACGAAACATGCGATCCACGTAACTCAATTTATGGGTTGTTTTCAAATAAAATACTGTTTTTATTTATAACAATGACACTTTCTGTCATATACGTGTTATATTTTTAAATAAAAAGTAATAATAAAATGTTTACTTACTTATTTTTTTTTAAATAATTTTCAATGTGTTCCCTTTTAAATTTCAGATTTACGTAAAAAATTGCTTTGTATATTTACGCCTAATCTCGACTCTTTCAATGTAATTTAAATTCGTGTTAATTTCGCTGTAACTGTTGTCATTTTCGTCATAACTAATTGATATATAGCGTATTTTTAATTTGAAATAAGTGTATAAAAATAATTCATCATCATGCGCATAAATATCCATAATTCCACATAATTTTCCAGTAAAACCGGTCCATAAACTGAACCGTCAGTCAGCCTGTCTGCCAACATTGACATAAAAACAATCCGAAACAAAAACAGTAACAGAGTGGTCACAATTCTGTTTAACATTGTTCAGCGTGTAATAACGTTATTTTCCTCGCCCAGATCTCATTTGTGTTTGCATTACAATAGCATTATCTATGTACAAAACAGTTTTCTTTCCTCGAAATAAACCGCTGCATGAACAATGAGGTATCATTCAGCCGCGAATGTATTTTTCACGTCCTTTTCATGCGAACTTCTGAATTTCGAATGGCGTACGCTATTGTGCACTGTTTAAATTTAACAAAAGTAACATTCAATATTTACACTATGAAACATAGTAAAAACTTTTATTTAAATTACCACTCGTATAAACTCGTAACTACAAGTCACAAGCGCATATATATGTGCTACTAGTCGATGCCCGCGACTTAAGGCTGCGTACAAAGCAAAAAATATTTCTAATTTCACCCGCGTGGCCCCATAAGAGATTGTGACTGATCATGTGAAACAATACGCATTGAAGTATGCATGACATGAGACGGAAGATAGCGCATTTCGCGGAATAAAAATGTTATAAGTGCCAAAAGTATTAAATATTAATTACTCGTAAACTATAATGTCAAATGAAAAATTAATCCTCAAGGCCCTAGATAATTTGTGAAGTGAGATTACTGATAATTTTTTAGGTTTGTAATGTATGTCATTTTGAAAATAAAACAAAAAACGATAAAAATGAGCGGTAACTTGGTGATTTTTTTCTGTCGAGAAAATTTCATTGTGTAATATTTTCTTTTCCACATTTCATTTTTATTTATAATGTATTAATCTATTTATAAATATTTTCTTATTTGGACTTTACAAACTTAGATAAAATTCAATTCTAGGATTGGCTATTTCTCTTTATACGCGCTCTTAAGATGCTACGCGTAGGTACTTATGTTACGGAGGTCAAAAAATAGTTTTTAGAATTTTTGTCTGTTTATGCGTTTGTTGTACACGTTATCTCTGTGACGGCTTAACCGATTTTTTTAACATTTAGTGTTTGTTTCATGCCAATCGGTTTACAAACAAAAACGTTAGGGCGCTATTCCTAACACCACTCGTACGAAGTCGCGGGGCAAAGCTATTATGAATATATAATTTTATAGGCAAACGAAAACAAATATAAAGTAAACAAAAAATAAGATGTGTAGGTAACTAATAGACTGGGTATGTTCGCTCACATGGCTTCAATTTTTTACTCTTAGCATTTTTGTATTTAGCATAGCATTTCTGCATTTCATCAGATCAGAGCCTTATCTATAAATAAATTTAAAGGTGTCATTAAAACCAAACTCCTCTCGAAAGGCTATTATAAGGTCACTGGGGCCTTAGACAAAGTAGCATTCGCTCCGTAGCGATGCGATTTCGATGTTCGTTATCGTCTCAGAGACAAAGGAATCGAGACTGTAACACGTGATAAACACGTGATACCTTGTCATGATTTCTTTGTCTCTGAGACGATACCGAACTTCGATATCGCATCGCTACGGAGCGAATGCTACTTTGTCTAAGGCCCCAGATTATTTAAGCGACAATGAAGCCTGGAATTAAAGCCTGGACTCGGAGCTCATACTATGTTTACTATTGTATATGTACTTTGATTTAAGTATTACTTAAGTGTATATAATTGTTGTAATTTTATATTTTAAAGATGACAAAAAGAATAGTATCCTGAGTTTCTTTCGGGGTTTCTTCTCAGGATCGTCATCTTGGCTTTTTTTCCGAAACCCTGGTAAATTTAACTGGTAAATTTAAATGACGATCATAAGAGTTTCTTGGAGAAATCTAATAAGTATCGCCAATAGTTTTTGCAGTTTCAAATAATTACTTTATAAGCAAATTTTTGATACCTTATTGTCGATAGTGAAAGCCGTATCAAAAACAGTTGGGGGCTCAGAAGAAGTTAGTGGGAAAACATTCAAAAGCGGACAGTGAGTTTATTATACCTGAGCCCGCAACTTCGTACTCGTCGTATCCGCGGTACAGCGCGTAACTTTTTTGTTTCTAACTAAACCGATTGGAACGAACAGACGTTAAATGTTACCGGAAGCTACATCAATGAAAGCCGCATTCAAATCGGTTAAGCCGTTTCTGAGATTAGTGTGCAAAAACGCACAGACGAACAGACAAAAATTTTAAAAACAATTTTTTTTTACCTGGGTAACATAAGTACAACTTGTACAAATGTTTTTTTTTTAAATATTAAATGTACAGATAAGGCTCGTTTACGATTTTTTTATATGTATAGATAGATATACATATAGACTGTTATAGACGGGTGTCGGATCGACTCTGAATCCAGGCTGCTTCTGACCGGTTCTATTGGAAAATTATGTGGGAGACCGATGTCCCGCAGTGGAAGTCTAACGGCTGAAATGATGATGATGAAAAACACTGTTCTGGATTTAATTTTAATTTAAGCTGGGAAAATACGGAATTGGTCATAAAAACGCGTCGAGGAATGTTTTAATTCTAAGAAATTAAAAGGTTAAAATGACTGTGAACAGTTAAATTACGTAGCCTGGCTCTTTCAGTTTGCTACTGCGGCTTATTTCTATTAAATTAAATTTACCGACATTGATTACTAGGTGAAATTTGAAAATATACAATCTTTTATTAATGGTGTTAGAATAATTATCTATTTTAAGGTCACTTGTTTGTTCACGTTTAACTTTTTTTTAGATAACCGTCGCTATATTATTTTCATAATCTAATAACATTTTCATTTATTAAATAACTTATTTAAAAAACTAGCTGTGCCCACGAATTCGGAATAGCGCGTAACTTTTTTGTCCGATAGGAATGAAACAAACACTAAATGTTATGAGAAGTTTGGTACAAAACATTAGTGAAAACCACATTCAAATCAGTTAAATCGTTAAAATATATATACATAATTAAATTATGTATGTAACTAGATACAATAATTATATCACGTAAAAAATTATATATATGTATTTTCGCAATAATCTCAATTTCGCAATAATCGCTACTGAACGAATTTTCATGCGGTTTTCACTAATGGAAAGAGGAATGAGGAAGGTTTTGTATACAATTTGCAGATAAAAACCGCGCGAAGTCGGGGTCAGGCCGCTAATAAAATATAAATATTTGTAGTAGGACTGTGTTCCAGGGTCATAAACTTGGAAGCCAATTTGGCGTTGGTAGCTGGGAAGCCCACCCTGAACTAATAGCATATGTGCTTTTGTGTTTTGAGGTGCAAGATATTTGAACTCTATTACATTAGTCAAATTCAGAGAGACTTGATTAAACTATTGGCTTAAAATTAACATCTTCTTACATCTTAACCTTTCTGACTGTAAAAATAAGCTCAATAAATAGTATTTAAAATTGTGCATGGAACATTTTGGGAACAATAAAAATATTTATTTTTGTGATTCCCGAAATGTCCCAAATTGGACATTTTTTGTGGCACATATTGGGAATAGACCCCAAGTAAAGTGAACCTGTTACCATATCTGTAATCTTTACTACATCAAGGCTGGTGGCACACTTGCATTTCTTTTGGTGTTGATTGTGTTTATGACCACATACCATCAAGTGGACTGCCAGCCTTATTTTTAAAGAAAGCAGTGACGCTTTCTTTAAGCTATAAATTATATGAACAGTAGTATAGGAGCTACATTTAGATTTACTGACGGTGAAACATTTTCCTTGTCGCTATGCAAATATACGTTTGATTGAAAAACAAATAAGGCGGGTGCGTGAGTTTTCATTATGGTTCTCAAAATGGAAAGAGTGTGTACGGATTGTGTCATCGCATATTCATCGGGCATTTTCGTGAGTCGACCTCGAAAGATATGCGCACCGACTGAGTAAACAACCCTAATGGAGGGATTTGAGAAGGTTACGTGACGTCTATAAACATCCAAGACTCGCTAATTTCATAATTTATCATCACAAAACAAATACAAGCTGTTGAAACATACTGTTCATAGATAATGATATACTCTTACGTTTTTATTGGAAGGTCTTCTTGGCTTGCGTATTCAAGTCTTTTTAGAGACTAACCCCACTGCAGGATCCGAAACCATTTTAAAAATAAAGTTCGTTATAAAAATGAAATAAAAAAAAGATCCCTTTAAAAAAATCTTTTCTATCTGCTATACAGATAGAAAAGATTTTTTTAAAGGGATAGATGCATAGATGTCGAATAATTGATAAGGAAATATTTTTATAAATAAATTAATAAGTGTAAAATTAATAATATTGTGTAGAATGGGAGTAATAAGTACTTCGATCGTAATATTACAAGGAGGTACTAACCACACTGTACTGTAGGCTCCGAGTAGTTTATAATTTTATTAAATGAGAAATATTTGATGAAGATAGATGATTTGTAAAAAACTTACATTGAATAAATGATTTATTATTATTATTATTAATGTCCTTTCCATTCCATTGAGTACGGGAGGATGTATTTATTTCTGTACATCCCAGGGAGCCTAGAAAAAGCCTGTGGTGCCGAAAACGGCAACGAAATATAATATAACAATGTATTTATGTAATCATAACTTTACCTAGACAGGCTACGTCTCGCAATATATTGTATCGTCCGATAAATCGTCCAATAAGTCGTCGGATGTTGTGTAGGTTAAGTGAAAATTCGGATGGGTAAATCTTCATTTTACTAATGTTATAAGGCTAAGTTTGTTAGTTTGAACGCGCTAATCTCAGGAACTAATAAACGGATTTGAAAATTATTTGATAGCATAACTCTTGAGGAAGGTATAGACTATTATCCTCATGCTGCTACCCTTAGGAGGCGAGTAAAAAGAAAAAAAAATAGAAAGAACGCCCAGTGAAAATGAAGTAATATGGGTCAGTAGTTGAGGGCGGCCTTCCAACGAGAACCGAGCATATCAATAGAACCGAAATATTTATTCCTATTTTCATGAGGTATTTTTCCACGTATTTCACTCTCAACACTCGTGTCCTATGCGGAATTATTTTGAGATTATCATAATCTTTAAAATATAATATCTATACTCGTCAATCCCTTTGAAACCTTGGGCGTTAAAATACGTCATAAATGTTAGGGTAAATAAAACAGTTCCTAAATGTTAAGTAATAAAAGAAAAATGATTTTTTCTAAGTTTAAAGCGAAGTTTAAGTTAAACCAAAGCGAAACTAGGTAGCTAAGCTTAAATAAAAGCTCTTTAAAGAATATGAAAGCCTTATTAATACTAGTGGAACACAGTTAGCTAATTTTACGTTTATCTTACTTTTGTAAACGTATTTAAAGTTCTCATTCTTGTTTCTGGACGGCGTTAACATTCTAATAAAGTTAGTAAATAAAAAGTTAATAGAAGCGTACTGTCGAGTTAGTTAAAACTAAGTCGTATTATGCAGCATAATTTTTCACGAGGCCCTTGTTAAACTTTTATCTGCTTACCATTAAAGAAGTGAAGCTAAACGTAGCGAGTCGTGTTAGCATTCAGAAGTCATGGCTTATTGCGAACTTTCTCAGTTAAGGTAACCTGAATACGCTTAGCGGACAAAGCGTCAACGGAACAGTACGGTAACTTAATACACCTAAACTGCTTTTGATTGGTAACATTACTTGGATTATAAACATTAACTTAATAGGGAATATGCGTCTAATTAAAAAAAAAAGTTTAAATAATTACACAAGAATTACAGAAGACCACCGTGAAATAACAGCATATACCTGCTGTTGTGTTTCGGTGAGTGAGTAAGGGATGCCAGAGCCCATTTCCTTATCCCCTCCTAATCCCTTATCCTTAATCCTACTGTAGTCGGCAGCGCACTTGCAGCACCTGTAGCGTTGCTTGTGTTATAGGCGACGGTAGCCACCTACCATCAAGTGGACCGTCAGCCTGTCTGTCGACATAACATAAAAAAAAAAAATTGTTTTATCAACTTTTTGCTTAAGAATTATGTCTGTGTAAATATTTTTTAATATTATTTCTTTTTCGTTAAGAATATAATTATTAAAAAGTGCAAAAAATTGTGGGAAATTCAAAATACTTGAAACGGTCAGTTCGAATGTGACGTCAAAGTTTTTTAAGTAAACGCTGCCGGCGGTACTTAAAAAAAAACAATGAACCTTGTGAAGGATAATGCAATAAATACTAGAATTTTACTTAGAAGGGCGGTTATAAAAGTGAACATAGCCTTAAGGAAGACCTTATAGACTTAAAGTAAGACTGTATAGTCTCACTAATACTACCAGTCCTGCTAACTACCAAAGACCTACTTTTTATGTTAAGGTCGCTGCCGGCTACAGTAGAATTAAGAATAAGGGATTGGGTAGGCTCTGGCTCTGGGATCCTCACTCACTGCAACACAACAGCACACGTGCTGTTATTTCACGGTGTTCTTCTGTAGGGAGGTGGTTACTGCCGCCAGAGGGGCTGCCTAAACGACTGCGAAATGCAGTGTGTCCTGCCAGTATTTTCCAGATCCAGACCAGACCAAGTTGATCCTGCCGGGAATCGAAACCGGGAACCCTAATCATCCAATGGACTCGTCACTTATAAACTAAGCACTTATTACGCTTATTTTAAAAAGATAACTTTGTTTTTGCCACGACTTCGTCCGCGCCCATTTTTTTTGTCAGGTGTTGAATTTTTTTATTTTAATTTATAGATGATACCTCGGGAACATTACTTTTTTTCATCATGAAAGGTATGTCTTTTGTATCTCTGACAACGTGATCCGATGAGTAGTTAAGGCGTGAAAGTTACACAAACAAGCAAACTCACTTTCGCATTTATAATATCAAGATTACTTTGATTGTTTATTTTTTAATTAACATCATTATTTTAAAATGTAAACTGAGCTTTTATCCGTTTTTATGTGTTTTATTTAAATTTACATACTGTACAATCTATTTACTGACTCAAAAATAGAGTTTAAATGGAGTTAAAGTCTATTACTTTAATTTACATAAAATATAATTTGCAGTTAATTTATTCTTTGTGGGTTATATGATCACGAAATATAAGATTATATTCATTTAGTTCAAGAAAACAAATTCACTAAAATGCATATTTTAGTGTTAAATCATAAAAAAAAGTATCAGAGGGAACGATCTATCAAAATTGCAAGTCGCATCCTGTCGATTTCGTCACAGTCAACAAAACAAGATAGCTGTCACATTAGCCTTCGTTCACTCCTTAACTACTCAAGCAATCATTTTGAAATTTTTCATACACTTTATCCCTGACGCAGAAAGGACATAGGGTATCTTTTTTCCACAAAAAGTACCTACTGTTCCCGAGGAATCATCTAAAAATAAAAATAAAAAATTCTGTCAAAAATAAAGATCGAATTAATGTTTTAACACCTAAGAAAAAGGTACGCGGATGAAGTCACTAGCAACAGTTAGTACTGTTCATAAGCAAGCGTTTACAGTACAGATGTGATATAAAGATTCCACTTGTCGTTTCTTTGTGCCAATATGCACGTCGAGGTGTGCGGGCGAGGGTTGAAGAAGGGGGAGACGTGTGGGATGAGGCGATGTAGCTTCGCGTATTACCGGCGCACCGGTGTTTGTTTGTAGCCAGACTCGGTCAACGACATTCAACACTATTGCTCTTTGACATGAAAGAAAAACACGCCCGGTTCCACAGTTAGCTCGTATTGTATGTTGTGTTCGGAATGCCAATCGTGCCTAATACGTATTGATTATTTAAAAAAAAAATAGGTAGGTACGCAAAGGTCGTAAGAGGTTGTGAAGCAAAAATTAAAACATTTGCGTAGGCATCGTAGAAATTATTAATTTTTATGTTAAGACTAGCTGAACTCGGCCACGCTTCGCTGCGGCCCATACGGCGACTGCGTGCGCATGGGGCGCGCGGTACTGGACACTGCTTATATATAATACTATTTATCGTAGCGTGATATTATGTAGCCTATAGCCTTCCTCGATAAATGGACTATTCAAAACAAAAAGAATTTTTCAATTCTAACCAGTAGTTCCTGAGATTAGTGCGTTCAAACAAACAAACAAACTATTCAGCTTTATAATATAAGTATAGATCGGCAGACAGGCTGACGGTCCACCTGATGGTAGGTGGCTACTGTCGCTTATAAGACAAGTAACCCCACAGCTGTTGCAAGTGCGCTGCAGACTACAGTAGTATAAGGGTTTGTGTAGGAAAATGGGCTCTGGCATCCCTTATTCACTTACCGAAATACAACAGCACATGTAATGTTATTTCACGGTGATCTTCTCTAAGGGGGTGGTTACTGCCACCAGACGGGTTGCCCAAATGACTGCAAAACGCAGTGTGCCCTGCCACTACTTTCCAGGTCCAGATAAGCGCCAACTTTGTAAAGTTAATTCCCAAAGTTGATCTTGCCGGGAACCCTAGAACAGAGCTAACACCCTAACCACCCATCCAACGGCATCAACGTGGATTGATGAAGAGTAGCTTTTGGGCGAGCTCATTTGGGTGAGTCCTCTGACGATTTTTATAATTTTTGCAAGTTTTGGCAATGTCCTCTCTTATATATTTAGAGAAATGATGCACTTTAGTGTTGCTTATAAACCAGGGTGCCTTGAGAATAGCTTTTAGTATGGCACTCTGAGACTGCTGGAGAATTTCTTCGTTGGAATTTCTATCAGTACCCCAGAGTTGAATCCCATATTTTCAAATAGGTTTTTTAGCTACTTTATAAACGAGTAGTTTATTTTCTGTCGACAGGTTAAAGGATCTACCCAGAAACCATTGCAGACTTCTGAATTAGAGATCTATTGCGTCTCGTTTCGCTTTGATGTGATTTTTCCAGATTATTTGCCGATCCAGGTGGAGACTTAAGTGTTTCACTGATTACATGAGGTTTTCATTGGCCAAAGAAACGGGAAGAGTAAATTGCCGTGGCGAAGAGCGAAAGTTATATGGGCAGATTTTGATTCTCCACTTTTTTATGCCAACATGAATAGTGAAAAAATAATTTAGAGTACCCAAAGTAAGTCACACAACACACATACACAGAGAGAGCGAGAGAGATTCACACAGCTATAATTCTACTGACCGCCGCTTCTACTCACCTTCATATAGGTATAAGACCAACAATCCTTCATATAGGTACAATCACACATATTTAAAACGCCGCAATAAGATGCAGCTCTTTCATAAACAGACTTTTTAAGCTATTGGGCTGACATAACTGCTATTTCTTATTTTTATGGACTATGGTAGTAACCTACCATCAAGCATTCTCATAAAAATAATGTAAATCTTATGTCCTTGGATGTTGGTAGCCATTTTCCGTCAAACGGGCGATCAGTTTGTCTGATGCGTTTATTATAAAGAAGAAATTCTCTGAAAATGTCTTTTTTTTTTCTTGGCGAGAATTCTATGAAGGAATACAGCGGAAAAGAAGATATTATAAGTAATGAAATAATTTAGGTCGATTTTATTTGTTATCATATAAACAGTTGAAATAAACCTGTTCGACAATTCAGTGTTGTTCTTAGGTTCTTTAAAGTTGGACGAAGTTTAAGCTTGAAACTGTTCTTTGTCTGAACGAATAATGCTGAAGATTATTTTTGTATAGAGGTTGGTCTTAATGATGAATAACTTTATTGTTTCCAGAAACTCCGAGGTCTTTTGGCGAAGTTCCGCTTTTGTTAAAATGAAATTTAAAGAGGCCATAACGTTTGCGAAGCGTTTTTATCTCTTCTAAATATTATTACTTTTTTTTTCAAAATGGTTTAATCTTATGATTATTAAGAGTGAAACGAAATATTTTCAATGAGTTGAAATCGTCCGAAAAATATCATCCATCGTTCGTGATCATTTTTTTTCTCTAAAAAACATATTACACGAGTTGGTAAATTTACTAAATTTTTTTTTTCACTTCTCAATTGAATTAAGTTGAAATTATGAATTGAATTAAAATTCTTGAATTGAAACTTCGGTTACTTTCATGAGGTATAATGTACTAAATATTGGAGAACAAACCTCAAAGCAAGTTGTTTCGTTACGTCAGTCAGTCTTTGACATAAATATGACGCGTGTATAAAACATTGAAGTTGTAAGTAAAACAAAAAGCCACTCTTTTTATGCTCAACTGTATTTATATTTAATGTCACTACGCAAAAGCTGCTCCGCGCCATTTTTATCGGCGTGTATCATAAATCAGAAATCTAGCGCTACATATTTGAATAGTTTAATTAGACGTGATATTTTTTGTTTAGCGCCGCAGCGTATTTAGATAATTATTATCAAAATGTAGCAAAACTTGTACTTAGGATAGTGTATCTAGTATGTTAGTACATTATAACTCAACGGTTAAATACGTATTTTTTGGAACGTTAGCTTAAAGGAATGTCTTAACTTTAAGAGTGCATTATCCTCTCAGGTCGTCCTAATAGTCTCAGGTCACTATCGATATAGTTCTTGTATTAAACGAGTGATTTTTTGAAATAATTAAATTATTACTTATTTGGTTTATTAAAAAAATAAATACCTTAGGAAGTTGAAACCCTTCAGGCTAAAGCCTCTTCGATTTAGTATAAAAGAGACTGGGATTAAACAACTATGCTAATCTTGTGCATGAAAGCTGTCAAATATTTTCACCTGGTGGTAACGTTTGGTCCACCGTTTGGTCAACAGCAGACAGATGATATCTCATTTTATAATAAAATTTATCAATATATAGATTATTAAACCAAAATTTAACAATGCTGTCAACATTAATCATTCTTTTACTTTAGGTCTGGTAGCTATTTTTTTTAAAAAACAAGTCGAAACAAATTGCATAGATCCATTTTTTGCAATTTTGCTAGACATTTTGCATCTTGAACTCAACAGTTCGGATTAGTTTGTGTGTATATATTTACTACTTGTTAAATTACAATAAAAAGATACAGAAAGTTTATAATTAAATTATCACACGCCACTGAGGGTGGGAATAGGTACAAATTATTGTCAAAAATTCAGCATTGTTATGAAATTTTCTCCTCTCGTTAGGTAAACGTGTTTGTTTGCGGTGTCAAGTTACAGAACACGTTTGATAAAAAACAAACAACATCGATAAGATACTTGATTATTTCCATATGAGGCGCCACGTTTCAGACTTTTACGACTGTGTATGTCTTCTGAGGGCGGTAACTTAGTCATTTTATGTTCACCCCTTCCTTGGCATGCCATGTACTCAGTTTACTTCGGGAACTTCCACGCAACTCCCTAAGGACACTCATAAACACGCATATCCTTTTTCATCTTACATTTCTATGTTTTTCCTTATTTACATATTAAATAAATTCATTAAAGAAAGAGCACACGTTTTTATGACACTGCTTTTCTTTTGTTCTTTTTAGTCCTCTTTTGTAATGTGAATGTTGGGGAAAATATCCGAATGCAATATGAATATAAACGCCAAAGACATAGCATTCGGTATATGAATAGGGGATCGGACAAATTTTCAGAAAGTGTTTTAAATTAATCTTCATGGATATTTATTCCCATAAAAAATACTATTTTATTTATTTATAGCCTTTTAGGTACTCAAAATCATGTTTTAATATTGTTTGTTTGAAAATGCCGCCAAAACGCCACGATAGTTCATCTGAGAGCGCGTAACGTCATTTGTGGTCATATCATAACAAAACAGCTGCATTGGCATAAGACAATGATTGCCCACAAATGACGTCACGCACTGTGAATGGTGTTTCAGTATAGATTAAAAATATTGTAAATAATAAAATTTTATTTCTTCATTTAAAAATATTTAAATGAATTATATAAAATTATTATTCGATAAATAATCGTAAAAAATTATATATTTTCTTTCTAAGTACATCTTAGATTTTAATCTGATTACTGTCCGATCCCCTATTAACGACCAGTAAAATGGAAAAAAACGCAATTGGTAAATTTTTCAATACTTACGGAAAGCAAATATTTTTTACTATCAAAAACACAAATCATGTATTTTTAATGTATCCGACTTGTATGTATTTGTAATGATTTGTGATTCCATAACAAATCTTTTTTTTTTTCGATGTCATTTTCTTATGTCATTTTCATATTCTATGTAACGCGACGCGATAGAAAGATGCAGAATATTTTTCAAGTATTTTCATATTATTGATAAGAATTTCATTCGAATATTCAGTAAAAATGCGATGGAATAGGTCTTCAAGTATATATAAAATCCAATTGTTCCAATAAAGTATAAAATCTGAAATATTCACAGGAAATTACTGAAATTAAGAAAGATTTTCCAAAGTATAAGTTAAAATAAAAAAAGTAAACGGCCTGGTTTTGATCCTTTATCAGCTCCTTTCACGGCATTAAGGTTCATTCGGTGAGTGAGTAAGGGATGCCAGAACACATTTTCCTATCCCTTACTAATCCTACTGCAGTGTACTTGCAACACTTGTGGCGTTGCTAGTGTTATACGCGACGGTAGCCACTTACCAGCAAGTGAAATGTCAGCCTGTCTGACAACCTATACATGAAAAAAGGGTTTTTTCTAAGAAACTGTTATGTTATATTTAATATAACTGATATATTCAAATAAATATGATCCAATTTCCATTAACTTATTAGAAACTGTTTAATTTTTCTAAAGTATTGTGTTCGATAGCTCACTTTATATTGATCTCGATTGATCTAAGGGGATACTGTTATAGGCAAATGAATTACTTATAACGTATCCTGATTTATGTATTTGGACTAAAGCCTTGACAGAACAAGACCTGAACTGAACAATGAACTTGACACAAAATCTTCGACAAAGACACCTTTTAATTTCAATAAGACCTTTCAATTTCATATCTTTCATTGCCGCCTATACACGAAACGCAGACCAATCTCCATACCACGAACATTCCTTGCAATAGCGACATCTAGGCGTGGATATGTCGCGAACATATTGCTTAGTTAATAAGAAATAAATACAGAATTTCTGAACCTACATGTAAGGCTTTAAAAGAAATAATTATTTTTTAATATTTTTTTATTATAATAAAAATATCTACATAGTAAGTTTGGCTTGGAAACGTAGTAGGGGTAAAATTTTCTATGGAATTATTTTATATGAACGTATCATACTCTATAAGTACATTGGAATAAGAATATTACAGGAAAAATTGCTAAGTAGAATGTCGGTAGGTGGTGAACAAACAGCGCGTTATGGATAACGCTTGGGTCGGGGGGTCGGGGGTCAGGGGTCGCTTTTGTAACAGTCGTATAAGAGGCGGGCGAATCGGTCCCCACACTTTATAGTTTTAATATCGTGCGGTTCGGTCAACAGAGTTACAGCGGAAACACGTTTTTCCTACAAATGCGTGTCTTGTTTCACATACTACACGGAACGGCCGGAAGTCGTATCGGTTAATTTACTAACCGCTCGCCCCGGTTATGGTCACAATACGAAACTACGTTCAGGCAGAGTTGCAATTAAAAAAAAAACATTTACAAAGAGCGCCCAAATTAAGTTGGCGCTTCTGCAGAATAAATAATCTTACGCGAAGAACACCCGGAGTTTATTAAATATAAACATTTTTATTTTCAGCCCTTCCGCCTTATTTCACGAAAAAACTGAGGCTCAAGGCGTAAGTTATTTACTTTTTTTTTTCTTGAACATAATGGGGAGTTCTCTTGGGAGAGAGATAATTTCTTGCGTGTTACGTGCTGTGACCCGTCCGTTTCTTAAATTGATACGAAGTGTCTTCAAGAAATAGTAATTTCATATTTTTTATTTGTAACGGCTTGCTTTTCTCTCCGTAATCAAACTATAACAAGACGTATTTCAGAAACTAATTTGCTATTTGAAGTCCAAAAATCTTTTCTCGAAACATTATAATATGATCTACACTAAAGTATGTACATATGTCCTTTAAAATTTGAATTTGAAAATTTAGAAACTTGAAAATGTTAATTTTTAAATTTTTAAATGATGTTAATTTTTAAACAACATATTGACTATAAATTTGTAAAATAATAATTTTTTTTTTCCGTGAATAGAAAAGCTTCGAAAAGGTTCAAGGGACAGATATAGAAGGCGCTACTTCTTGACACGGCACATATTGTCAAGAGATTCCTCACTGTAGCCTTATAGCCTCACTGAAGCCTCACAGCCTCACTGTAGCCGGTAGATTCAGCCTTTCTCCACTACTAGCGGGAGTACTATTAAGTTTTTTATAAACTAATTTGCAAAAAACTACATGAAAATCCAATTAGGTAGAACCAACTTCGTGAAGAAGGCAAATCGTTGAGATATCTTCTCGTCCAAAACAACAACGAGCCCGTTGGATGAGTGGTTAGGGTGCTTGCCGTAACGCTCTATTCTAGGGTCCCCGGGTTCGATTCCCGGCAGGTCAACTTTGAAAAATCAACTTTTCAAATTTGGCTCTGAAAATGGCTTTTAAAGGGCCCATAAAATAGATTTTTTATTACATATCATTATTGGACATTTATTCATCTACCTTTTTTAGTCCATTCATTAAATAATGGTCACGAATAAATAGTCTATCTCGGCCTCAACTCTGATTGGACCTGACACACTTTTAGCAAAGCTTTCTTTTATGTTTACGACTTTACGTGTCCCGAAAGTTAGTGTCCACTTATTTCGTTTGGGCGAAGTCCTCTTTGACTCTTACAATAAATTGGAAAAAAAACTAAAAGTGTTTTGTACGCAATTTGCGACCTTTATATTTTCTCTTCGAGATTAAAACGATATTTAGTTGAAATGTTTGTAAAAGTCACTCTATGTAAACAATTAATTGTGAAGACGCTTAGTAATCATTCAAACGTAAAATCGTTTAAAGGTATTTATTTGAATCCTAGTATTTATATGAATGCACACACGAAACAAATCCTAGGTTTAATATACAAAGAAATGAACAAAATTTAATTTAAATTAATTTTTCACAATAGGTGGCACCATTGTCTATGTTAGCTATGAGAAAATGAGTGTTTCAGGCAAGTTCGGTACTAAGTAATTAAGACAGTAAAAGTGTTATAGTGTTTAAAACTGCTGTATCAATGAAAATACCAATAAACATAATTTAGATTAACACGCAAAGTACTTTAAGATAATTGTAAGTTTAAAAACAATTTAGATCAGAAATTTCTAATAGATTGCGGTAATGGAATGAAGTCGTTTTAACTATTAAAACTGGTCACATAATTACCTAAAACGGCGAAATCACTTGTTATGTGCTTGTTTTTCACTAAAAAAGTATTTTCTCACCAAAACTACTGTGGTTTTATTAAACGTTGAGTTTAGAGACAAATTTGTGATACACACAAAAATGGGAATCATGAAAAAAAAAATCTCTTTACTTTTGAGCTCTATAATTTTTTTCAAATAAAAGGAAAATAAGTTTTAAGAAAATACTTTTTTTTATACGAAAATTAGTAACATAATAAAATATAAATTTGATATTTTTTTTTAAATGTAAAAGTCAGCATATTAACTTAGGAACGTCAAAGCCTTTGAAATGCACTGTGGATTCTAATAGGATAAAAAAAAATGGACGATGAGAGGATATCAGAATGGGCTCTGGCATTCCTTAGTCACTCACTGAAACACAATTGCACCACGTATTATTATTTCACGGTCTTCTCTAAGGGAGTTACTGCCGCAAAACGGGCTGTCTAGTTCATAGTAACGGTAAAGCATACTGCGGAATGCAGTATGCCCTGACACTGCTATAAATTAATTACAGTTACGTAACTATGATTACACACATCCAGACAGACGTGAACTGTGAATTATTTACTGTGAAATAACTGCAACCCTTGCGTAAAAGAAATAGAGATTAACTAATGAAAGTACAGTGGGAACCGTTCTATCTATATGTCGGACATCTGTTCTTTCTCATGAGGTAACAGAAAAATTACCACATCAGTTTAAGAAAAAGCCTGTATTCGTTGTTCGGATTAAGTTAAAATATAAGTTATATATTAAGTTACAGTTAAGTTAAAATATTTTATCTATACCTGTACATATATATTATAATAAATTAAAGTCAGTAACTTCTTCTGAACTACCCAACTGATTTTGATACGGATTTCATCAATGGAAAGAGCGATAAACTGGGAAGGTTTGTGTAAATTACATAATTTGCAGTAATAAATTGCATTCTTTCGAAGCTAAGAGCGGGTGGCTGGTATATAATAAGTAATATTTACAAAAAAAAATTTTTTTTATACCGTGAAAAACTAATTTATTCTAGAGATAGTAAGCATTATTTCAAATAGCAACGAATTGAGAAAGACTGTAATAAAATTAAGGTTAAGTCTATTTGGAAATTAGTTGAAGGGTGAACTTAGTGATGGCGGTACATAAAAAGTGGTTCATGGGGACATACGACCAATAAAATGGGACGACAGGTGATGGCACGCGGGCCATGAATGTAAGCACGAAAACTCTATCCGCATTTACGACTCGAAATTTGATTTCGACGGTTTATATCCTGTTATTTTAGAACAAACACCTGTATGTAAACAATGTTAAGGAAATAAATGTTTTCTATTTTCAATATAAAAAAAATATGTAATTATTTAACGGAAGCTATATCATTTATAAAACTTCATTTACATAAATATTACTAGTAGAACTAGATGTACTTAAATGAAACCAAGTTATCCAACATTAAAAAATTCATCTTATCAGAAATCGTACTCGGTAACAACTTATCTAATTGAATAAAAGGCGTTTAATAAAATAGAAATCTATACATTTAATAAAATCGTAAACGAGCAGTGTCTGTACTTTAAATATAAAAAATATAAAAATAACGTTGTACTTATGTTACCGAGGTAAAAAAATATGTTCTAGAATTTTTGTCTCGTTGTCTGTGCGTTTGTGCACGTTAATCTCAGAAATGGCTAAACCAGTTTGAATGCCATTTTCACTGATGTATTTCAGCAAGCTTCTCGTAACATTTAGTGTTTGTTTCATTCAAATCGGTTTACAAACAAAAAAATTACGCGCTATACCGAACACCACGCGTAGGAAGTTGCTCAGCTAGTAATTTTATATAAAGTAATTTTATATATAAGTGAATTTTATATAAAGTGACATCGTAGTTGCTTAGGCGTAGCAAGGCTGATTAATTGAGGTGTTATATTATTTCCGGAAAATGCCTACTATCGTTTCTTATTCATTTAATTATTGTTCGCCCTTTCGGATAGCATTTTCACGATAAGCCAATTGACTTCGGTCCGCGTCCCAGATAGGGCTTTTTATGGCAGGACGGTATCGGCTCTCTCATCTACGAGACCTTAGATAGTGGATCACGCGTGTGAGAGCCTTAGAAAAACTTGACCTAGTTTGCCGACATAAAGTACGAGTTCGAATTGAGTAATGGCTTCTGAAAAGTGAGGTTTGGCGGTTTTCGGACATTTTCAATATTTTTACGAAGAAATTCTAAAAAGTTTAGACAGCGTAAAAATATTGTCTGATGTATTTTAGATTTTTCAACATAGGGGTAAATTTGTAGAATATATCGTAGAAAATAACATTTAAAACACAATAATAAATAAAGACAAACAGTAGCAATCCAGTCAGTAGAACATTCGGCTGTCGAAACGATAGAAGCAGGTTCGATTCCTGTCTGACGTGCATTTCTTAGACTTTTTTTGAGTAAAATTTTTAAATGAAGACTACTGATAACTGGCAGCAGTCTAACGTGATGGACTATATAGTAGTGGGATAATTTAAAATACTGAAATGGATGTCGCAATTTGGGTTATTTGAATATTTTCCATAGAATTTCACGACACATCAAATAGATCGGAAAGGATATCCCTGTTTACGGCCAAAGTGAACAAAACAAACAAGTATTCGGAAGGCAGTTGGGAATCTATAACTCAATGCCAACTTTTGCGAAGTTAAGCCAACTCGTGAAAGTATATATCGCCCACGGCGAACTGGAAAAGTCGAACCTTCCGTCCCGATGTTCTAACGTTACCTGTAAACAAAAATAATTTCTAACAAATACAAAGGAACCTTAATGTTATTTTACAATTCTATATCGAATAACATCCTTCATTAATGAATACAAAAAACATTTTATATTTGTTGCGATAAATTTTTATTTTATTTTAAGGTCGTCAGACAGACTGAAGGTCCACTTGCTGGTAGGTCGCTCCCGTAGCCTATAATACAATACTTACAAGCAATACCACATCGTGATCCAAGTGTATTGCTGATCATAGCAAGATTAAGGATAAAGGATTAGAAACGGATAGGGAAACGGGCTCTGGCATCACTTACACACTCACAGAAACACAACAACATGCTGTCATTTCACGGTGGTCTTTTGCAAGTGGGTGGTTACTGCCACCAGACGGGCTGCCCAAATGACTGCTAACGCAGTGTGTCCTGCTACTACTTACCAATAATCGTCATGATTATAACACAAGACAGCATTATGAAATAGCTATACACCGAAACTTTTTTGTTAGTAGTCACTAGTGACAGGGCACACTGATTTTTAATACATATCAAATTTAAATTAAAAACCAATATCAAATTTAATACATTTTTTATCATCAAGAGCCTATTATATGTATGTCCCTACTTCAGGGGCACAGGCCTACCTTCTCAACAAGGGGGTTCCGTCCCTCAACAACAAAATATATATTTAGTTTATCGAAAATTAGAAAATCGAAAAAACGTAACATTGGTAAAATATTTTCATGAGTAATTTCAGAGTTGTACCTCGTTAACTTATTTTTTATTAGAGTAATATTACAATAATGAAATTGTACAATTGCTTAGATAGAAACACATTTACCAAATAACATATTTTCCCTTATAGCATAATTTAAGGGTAACATTATCAGCATGTATGGTGAAGCAAATAAGAATAAACGAGGAGACGTGTTATATAACATTAAATATAATGAAAAAAAAAAAAAAAAAAAAACAATTAGTACACGTTGTACTACTTATTTTACTGAGGTTAAAAAAATGTTTTTAGAATTTTTTTCTGTGTGTCTGTTTGTCTATGCGTTTGTGCACGCTAATCTCAGAAATGCTCCGAGAAATCTTTTCGTCCAAAATTCCTCAGTGTCTTAACAGTTTTCAACCAATGTGTGTTGCCAGTGATGACATATGACCCTAAAACGTGGTCTCTAACAATGGACCTCGTAATAAAGCTCAATTTCCCTCAACGAATACTTTTTATTAGATGAAGGGTACCCTATATGTTTTTCTGTATTTCTTTCGTATATGTAAAATTTCATCGGTCGAGTAGATAAGGCGTGAGAAGATAACAGAGAGACTTTCACAGTTACTGTGACATTTATAATATTAGTAGGGCAATTACACCACCTAAATTATTGGGAATGGATCGAAGAATATTATAAGCAAAAAATATATATTGAATATGAATAGGGGCAAAGAGAGAATAAAATTTGACGGCGCTTTTGATTAACGAGAGTAAACAGCAATGACAACTGTCAGTTGTCAACTGGACAGCGGAATCGGAATGTCATTGTCGTGGACTCTGACACAACACCGAGCGCTAGCGCAGAGGCACGTCGGCCGAGTGGTACCTCACGGGAAGGCAATCGGCTTACATCAAGGGACTTGTGCTACGTGTTTGGTGGAGTGTTATATGCTTTGGTGTGATTGGCTGGTGGACAACGCGATCGAGGACTTATTTTGTGCCGATTATAGCGTTTTGTTCAGAATTACAACGCATGACCTAACGTTGAGTTTTATTCCGCGCCCGACTATTCGCGCCTATCTGTGATCAAATATGGAGACCAATGATACGGAGAACCCTAATCATGTCCCTTCAAATTATTTATTTATTTAATTTATTTATATTAGGGAAACATACAATATTTCGATAGAAGAAAAACATAAATCAGCAAAGTTTCCACTAAATTACTAAAACATATTATAAGTTACAAGTCACTACAGAATATCGGAGCTGGGAGAAAACCCGCAAAAAGGTAAATAAGAAAAAGAAAGAAAGAAAAGAGATAAACGAATAAATAAACCAATTAAAAGATAACAATTATCAGGACCTCCTAAAAGATTATTAAGGGATTAAAGAAAAAATAATTGAAGATAATGTTAAGATGCTAATTAGATCTTTGAAGAATAGAAAAAAATAATAGATGAAATAGATTTATTAAAAGAATAACAAGTGATTTAGCTATTTAATCTCTGTCACTACGGTGGCGCCACCGTGCCGACAGTGGCGCCATTTTTTATATTTTTAGTATTCTATATGTTAATCCAGGTAATAAACTATTTTGTGTCCCAAATTACATCCAATTCCGTTTAGACGTTTTTGCGTGAAATTGTAACAAACATACATCCTCATAAACTTTCGCATTTATAATATTAGTGAGATATAATTATAATAAGTGAGAGTAGAAAGTGAAATGTACAAAGAAGCATTATCTATGACACCCCCAAATTTACTAATTTAATATACATATTTCCTAAATAAGGAATTGTTGATTGTAAGATAGTAATAATAGTATGTATCTCCTCAAAATGATATTTTTCCCCAAGGTAAAATTAAGCTACTAAAATTAATAACATAATAACATTCACAATTCAAGTAAGTTAGAAAATAAATTGGTAGTCATTACTGTTAAGAACACCTATGCCACCAACATTTAATACCAAGTCTGGTGAACGAATAAGAAATTCAATTAATCAGAATAACTTAAAATTCAAATTAATATTTTACTGTTGGACACGGCTTTGAATATAAATAACAAATAATACTTCAACATAATAAATATACAATAATAATATAAATATTGTAAAAATTCTATTAATAATAAAAAAAGTCTGCATTGTTGAAGGTTTGGTGTTTTGACATGGCCTTCGTGGCCTTCGAAATACTGTTTTATAATTTTGTGATTATAAATTATTTATCAAGGTAGTAATAAATAAATAATTCATTACAAGTTATATTTGTAATCTATGAATAATAATATTCTTTTAGTTTTTTCTAACATCAAATAATATGTGCTTTTCTTTCATTATACGATGGGTAGGGCCGACCCACGCGTATGTATGGAGGCGAGTTGTTAAAATATTAATGACAGAAATTTTCAATTAATCAAAGCTTTCCGAAGCGAGTGGAACGACTTATAAAAATGAGGTATTATTTATTGACTGGGGCATCATTTTCTCAAAAATAAAAACAAAAAAAAAACTAGACGATTAGGCTAACCCAGCACGCGTATGTACGGTGGCGAGTTGTTTAAATATTAATGACAAAAATTTTCAATTAATCAAAGCTTTCTGAAGTGGGTGGAACGATTTAAAAAAATTAAGTATTAGTTATTACATTATTTCTCAGGGTTAAAATCTATCCATATAAAAATACATCAGATTCGGTCAACTATAATAGTTTACCCTCGAATAAGTTAAATGTTTTACACGTGGACAAGGTCAATCATAAAAGGAACCGTAAGATTTAGTTTTTCTTTAATATAATTAGCATGTAATACGAGTTTATATATCTTATATATTTATTCTATATACCTTTATATAGAAATAATATTTTGAATGTTATACTGACAATTTTGGTGTACCACTGAATACATGTGTGAATAATGAAACATATAATGTTGTTAGAAATACCAATTTGGTCCGCGATTATCAAATGAGTAAAGCCGATTAACCGAAGCTTATTCCGTTACTCAGAAACTGTAGTTGTAACTATGTTTTGAATTAGTAAACTGAACAGTGTCGTAATCTGGGAGAAGAAATTAAAAAGTTTTTAAAATACGGGCCGGGCTTACCATGTTTCGCAGTCATTTGGGCAGCCTAGCTAGTGGCAGTAAGCACCCCGTACAGAAGACCATCGTGAAATAACAGCACGTGTAGGTGAGTGAGTAACGGATGCCAGAGCCCATACTATGGTTTGCAGCACACTCGCAGCGTTGTTTGTGTCATAAGCGACGGTAACCACCTACCATCAAGTGGACCGTCAGCCAGTCATAAAAAATATTTTATGTCAGACCTTAACATAAAAAATTAAAGATTAGTGACACACCTTTTTTACGTTAAGTTATTGTAGCCATTTTTCTCACGGAGTTCATTGAGCGTTGATTGAGCGATAACAGAAACGTAACCGATGCACACTAATACATATTGCAGTGAGTCGAAGGTGTAAATTTGTATTGTCTGCCACACCTTCCTGGTTTATAGATGAAAAACTGTGTCAAATCAGTCGTGTTCGGACACCTATGTCATCGTTAACCAATCGCGGTGCGCTCTGAACGTTCCCACCATAACGAAAACCACCTGCATTGATCTGTCGCTTGTGTTCCTTGAGCCACCTGATGCCAGTTGTATCTTCTCATAAAAAAGCAGTAATAATAATAATAAGTTAACAATTAAGTTTTTATAATATTTATTTTTGACTAGTTGTGTCCGCTACTTCGTACGCGTGGTATTCGGAATAACGCGTAACTTTTTTTTGTGAACAGATTGGAATGAAATATACACTAAATATTACCGAAAGCTTGCTACAATACATCAACGGAAACCACATGAAAATCGGTTAAGCCGTTTCTGAGATTAGCGTGCACAAACGCACAGACAAACAGACAAGCAGACAAAAATTCTAAACTGACCTCGGTAACTTAAGTACAATGTGTATCAATTGATTTTTTTGAAAAAATATTTAATGTACAGACACGTCTTGTTTACGATTTTATTATATGTACAGATTTTAATTAATTTAACAATAAATATTATATATGACTAAAAGTGAAAACAATAAATGTGTATAATAATAATTTTATTAGTGACAACCATGGGTTTAGTTAGTTTTAATTTAGTTTTCCTGTTTCTTCATGACCAATCGATAAATATTCGGTGTGCAAATCATGCATGACATCATCTAAAAATTTTCAAAAATAGACTGATTACATTTTTGATTGACCTTTTATTTTTTGACAAATTTTGCTTATATTGTAATTTTATTATTGAAATGTCTAATTTGTATTATTATGTTATATTATTACTTTGACTTTTATAATTACTTAAATCTTAAGTTATGCTTTGTGTCTAGTTCTTTTGTGTTTTTTTTTTATTTGTAATTGTTGTTTTATTTGTTTAATTACTTGCAACTATTAATTGATGGTTATGTATTAGGTAAGTATATATTAAAAAAATGTAATTCTATGAATTAAGAGTAACTGGCATGAAAATGTAAATGTGTTTGTGTGGCTTAAAGAATTCTTGCTATGCTGTTGTTGGTATTTATTATAGAATTTTATTATACACCATCTACAATATATCCTTTTAAAAAAATGCCAATAGAATAATAAAATTCGCTTATGAAAATCTCAAAAAGCCTTTTCTTAAAGTTAGGGAACAGCTTTAGACATATTTTAATATTATCTAGCAAATGGTTAAGGATGTTTATAGCATAATATAAGTGGAATAAGTAGAATATTGCGCTCATAAATTAAGATATATTAAATGTATAAATAAATTGAACAGAGTTAATAAATGAGGTAAATGATTCAGCATTCAGAGAAGTTTCGTAACACATTCCGTTACCCGTTACCGAGTTATTTTTCGCAGTAAGGCGACAAGAAGTTTCCAATTTGGACGCGGTGAACTTTTATGTCGGCAGCCTTACGTGAGCTGAAACGTTAGCAATAAGATTAAAAATGAATTATGTTCCGTGTAAGGGCGGCTATAAAGCGGGGAGGGCCGTGTGAGTCGGCAGAAACTCGCGATCCCATGCTTTCGTAATCAGCAAAAATATGATTGCTCCCGTTCCACTGACGGTTTCATTTGCGGCTTGACAGTGAACATTTCAAATGAAATGAACGATTCATCATTCTATGTACGATACGTTTATATTCAGTGTACTTCTACGTTCACGTTTTTCTACGTTGAAAAGGAATTTAGGAAATATAAGTGAACAGAAAAAGGAAAACAGAGATAAAGTGAACTCTCTATTAACAATTACATATAAAACAACTCTGAATGCTGAATCATTTTCCTTATTAACAAGGAGCCCGATACTGGCCTATATTAATCCTAACTGTATCCGAAAGTGAGTTTGTTTACGCCTTAATGCTTTTATGCTTTAACTACTCAATCGAAGTAGTATGCACTCGGTCAATACATGCACTTTGTCACGGGTACGGAAAAGGTACCTCTCATCATCCAGAAAAAAACTATTCCCGAAGGATCATCCATAAATAAAAAAAGTGGGTTTGTCAGCTACGACAGCGATTGGAGTTTACTCATATAAAATTAAATGTATAAAATTTTCCTCTTGTCAATAGATAACCGGATACCTCATTACTTTAGATTATACTCATATGTCACGTGTTCCAACAAAAGTTATGTTAGTTACGCTCGGTATACACAGATGTCACTATGTTTTATAAGTTCAAAAATTCATTTTTTCGACGACATATGTTAGTAGGTTATAACATGCCATCGTTTCGTTCTTCAACGCGGATTACGCTTTTCATACAAGATTTCGACGTTTGTTTTTATAAGCTCAAAGAAACCCTTTGGTGTTGCTTGTTATATTACTATAGAATTAGGGAACATAAACGCATGCGTCAGCTGTCACACAGATGTCAAAAAGACAGATAACGTAACGCTTCTATTCATTTCACTCCTCATAAAATTTTAAGGATATTATGAAAATCGACTTTTAAGGAGTAAACTTTTTTTTATGTTAAGATCGGCAGACAGGCTGACGGTCCACTTGATGGTAGGTGGCTACCGTCGCCTATAACACAAGCAACGCCAAAGCTGCCGCAAGTGCACTGCCGACTACAGTAGGATTAAGGATAAGGGATTAGGACGGGATAGGGAAATGAGCTCTGGCATCCTTTACGTAATCACCAAAAACACAACAGCACACGTGCTGTTATTTCACGGTACTCTTCTATAAGGGTGGTGACTGCTGTCCAGCCAGTCTGGCAGTCAGCCTACGAGATGGATGTTGGCTATAGGATTACGCAACTCCAAGATAGGACAAAAAAGGTATATGGAGGAAATAAAAATGAGTGAAGAGTTATAGGTTAAGGCGACTCCAGCCGCAAAACTCGTCCTGTACTGAATTGACGGGAGTGCTTACAAATCTCGGAAATATCTATTTAAAAATTAAATAAAGTATAATTTAAATTTTTCTTTTAATGAGACTTCAGATAGTGGATCTTAAAATTTATCTCAAGAATGAGCTATTTAAAATATTGATTATTAAGCAAATCGCACGGTTACAACATCGATATTAGACGGCAAATTAGTAATTTTTTTATATATATAATTAAATATAATTTAAAAAATAATTATGATATATCCTGCACATGATTTGAGTATTTTTTAAATTATAATTATTATGATAATTTAAAAGGAAAACGGTTGCAAATAAGTGGATTTTTTTAACATTAGGGGCTGGCGTCCCCTTAAGATAAGGTCGATGGTGGTGCTGCCATTTGCATTATGAAATTAGTGGACTGTATAGCGGGTTAAAAGTTGTCAATGCGGATTTGGGAGCACTGTTCTTTTGACATGAGCCAGGAGGTTGTCATACGAGTAACTAACAGGAAAGCGGGAAAAGCACAATACCTCGTATCCTGAGATGTTGTGGCTTCGGCGCGGCGACAACGTATCTCGTATCCTTGTCCCAGTCACCAGTATGTCATTCCAGGAAAGATACACAATTCACATATAATAATAATAATAATACAAAAGCGGGCGGATCCGTAAAGTCGAAATAGTTCACCTTCCACTATATTTTATATTCATTGACAAAGCGATCGTGCTCGTGTGGCACGGTCTTCAGAAGCAAACTTGCAACACTGCTGCCAACATACATGTCATCTTCGCTTCCTCCAGCTGTCTCCTTCGCGCGTACGTGCGCTGAGGTTGTGCGGGAAAAGGATAGGTGGCGGAAATGGCTCGTATGACAACATGGCGAAATTTAAATTCAAAATAAAACTGGAAGCCTACATTGGCGTTAACAGTCGATATGGCTCTGTTATGTTTTACTGACGTTTCAAGAGCACATCAAATGAAGTATTTTATGGTGATTGTATCTTAGGCGTTGAATATTATTAAATTGTCTAGTCTTCTTAGACATAGATTTTTTTTCAAAAGAATTAAAGAATAGGTCTAAAGAACTAAAGAATATATTTTAATCTGTTATAACATGCAAACTGTTGAAAAAAACGAACACAGGAGAAGATAAGAATTATAAGAATATAAGGAAAAAAGAATACTTAATGGTAATAAAAAAAAACAATTGTGTGTTGTGACAAAATACAGTATTCCCCTATTTCTTTTAACGATTTTTAAAGAAACTATACTTAGTTATGGAGTAATATTCACAGCAAACTAGCACAGCTGCTGTTTATTCATAGAACTGAACAACGACATCAAACTGACATTGGTTCCAATTACAGTTGCATTCGAATACTTACTGAATAGACCAGTAATGCTTGTAATAGAGAGAGAGAGTGTACACACACAGAGAGATGTTACTACAGTGGAGAGAATGCGACATACAATTTACTGCATACAACGTCACAATTATGTTCGGGTCAAATATAGAGTGTGGTTTGAATAATGCTATCCAAACGACGGGCTTTATTTTTGAAATTAATGTAAAATTGCTGAAAATGCAACCTTACCGATTTAAGTATAATTTCGAAATGTTTATAAATATACCAATTTAAGGATAATAACTAACCCTACTAATATTACAAATGTGACAGTTTTGAGGATGGATGGATGTTTGTTACTCTTTTACGTAAAAATTAAAATTTAGCACACAGAGAGTTTATTACCTGGATTAACATATAGGATACTTTTTATCCTGGACAAATGTTAGGTTCCAAAGGGATCGTCTAAAAATATAAAAACTCGGCGCTACCGTCGTCACAGCGATAAAGATGTCAGGCGTAATTTAGGTATTATTTTATTTTTCATTTTTCAACGGGGACGAAGTGACTAATAATAATAATAATAATAATGTTATAATAATAATGTTATATGTAGGTTCACCTTCAGGAAATGATCTACCTGTGATAGAGATAACAGAGTTTATCTAATATCCGGTCAACCTGTAATGGGGATTAAATAAATATCATCTAAACATTTTCATTAAAAAAATCATATTTATACACTAGCTGAGCCCGCAACTTCGTACGGTATAGCGCGCAATTTTTTTGTTTGTACATCGATTGGAATAAAACATATACTAAATGTTACGGGAAGCTTACTACAATACATCAGTGAAAACCGCATTCAAATCGGTTAAGCCGTTTCTAAGATTGACGTACAGACATACAGATAAACGAACAAATATTCTAAAATAACATAAGTAGAATAGGTACAAATTGTTTTTTTTTTTTATAAAATATTTAATGTACAGATACGGCCCGGTTACGATTTTATAATATGTATAGAGATATAATAAAAGAATGAAATAGTTGTGACTGAGCATTGAATTGAGAGAGTCGCTAAAAGAAGAACAACTGAATAATAATAATAATAATAATAATAATAATAATAAAAAAACCATTTTACCATTTTTGTCTGCTTCACTATAATCCTCGAACAGAGTTTTGCTAATTTTTAAAAGTTAAATTAAACTTAGCCTGAAGCAACATTTAGGCTTTGTTAATCGAGTGTAAGGAAGAAAATTTATCGCGATTTCGATTTCAAATTCGTCACCCGCCAGCTATACAAATTGCATAGTAAATTATCAAGCTTCGGAATGCAATTGCAAAGTGCGAAAACATTACTTACATACATTACTTAAAAACATTACTTACCGCTTGCGATTTCAAAAGTACATTAGGTCATAATATCGAAGTAAAAAGTAACCCAGTAGGAATCGCTATTTATGTAACGTTTCTTTGTAAACGGCATAGTTTAAATCTCTACGTCAAATTTCATTATCATATCTTAAGATGAAGTCCGCACGTACGAAGTACGAATAAGGGATGCCAGAGCCCATTTTCCTATCCCTTTCTAATCTCTTATCCTTAATGTTTCCTTAAAATCCTAAACATGCTGTGTGCACATCATGTTCTCAATGTAATTCCATTTAAACCTTATTTTCAACGACAGTACCTATCCTGTTTTGTGTACTTTGGCGTTGCTCGTATTATAGGCGACGGTAGCCACCTAAAACATCAAATGGACCGTCAACCTGTCTGATATCGGAATATACGATAACAATTAAAATTAAAGAAACTCTTCAAATGGTTACCAGTTGAATGAAAATATATTTAGACTTTATGTAGATTAGGGCAAGATAAATTAGGGATCAAAATAAATGAGTAGTTTGGCAAGATAAATCGATTTTTGTATTTATAAGTTAGCTGAGAACTGAGGTACTGCGGTTAAGGCGACCTGAATTGTTCAGTGAAATTCAGCGAACGGCTCTGGCCCCGTGCCGAATGTTGCAGTTAAATAATTTGTGATAACCGCTTTCATTTATTCAGCTCAGAGCTCGAATTTACATGACTAATTTGACAGTTGTAACTTAAATATGGCGATTGTAAACGGGGCTGTGTTTATTTGCTGATTCGGAGAACATTGTTTAATGCACAGTTGGTTACGAGAGCAGTGCGTTCGGTCTTACAGTAATGGTTATTGTAAAACGAACAACCGAGTAAGAAGATTGCGAGCCTTCTAGCCACCATTTTTACTTGCTCCAGTGACTTGCGACATGTAAACGGATCACATGCGTGTCCTCACACCACCACTGGACTACCATTACTTGAGATTTTTTATTGAATAGCTTCTATTATAATTCACTATTTACTTATTAGAATGATTATTCTAATAATTATACCGCGAGCTGTGAGCTTCAGGAAGTACATTTCAGTTAGATATTTTTATGATTTCTCGATCAGCGTTTCGCAATGTGCTGATGAATTGTGTTTAGCTAAAAAAAATAGATGCGTATTTAATTTGTATTAAATGTGTTTAAGAGAATCCGAGTAAAGGATGAATCATATTACACCGTGCCGCCACCGGGCCATGCCCTCGCCGTGTTTTTCTCAACGTGCTCCGGCCGGGTCTGTTATTCATGACGTGCCCGTGGTTTGTCATTTCCAAGAACTATTATACTATTTTTGTATCACTGTTACTTATATAGTATTATATTAATATTATACCCCGAGGCAGCTTCGCGGTTTTGGCTCGCGAGCTATGGCTCGTACGGCAGCCTCGCGGTTATGGCTCGCGGGCCATGGCTCGCGCGGCATCCTCGGGTAAATACTTATCCCCGAGCGGACCTCACGAAGCTGGACCTCACGAAGATTGGAGCGCACTGTGCTCCGGCCGTGGCACGGACACGGCCCGGTGAAGTATGAATTGGTACATACAAAAGCATACTATGAATATCTTGACCAGGCCGGAATACAGTCCGGTGTAATATAAATCCACGAATTGGTACATTAACTGAAAAGTTGCTGAGTGAACATAAATAAATAAATAAATATTGGGTTACTACAGAGTTACATGAACTTTTTAATTTGACTTATTAGAATTACGGAAATAATTAATTTATCACTAGACGGCGCGAGCGTAGATGCAGGCAAATTTTAAATTTGTGCTTCTAAATTTCAAATCTATATTAAAAATATTATGAAGATTCGATTTTAAAAATATATAATAATATATCATACCTCTTAACATACATAAGTAATGTGTGAAAAAAGGGTTGTTTTGAAGGATTGTGTTTTCCGTTGTAGTAATATATTATGATTATCTCTACGATGTCAATGGTTTTATGGAAAAATTGATGACATAAAGATTGTAATATTGTTAATGATTAAATGAATTATTAAAGGATAACTTGTTTGCTATAGAAAATAAAGAAATCCAATTCTGTAGATAGTTTTTCTTTAGTGCAAAGCTGACGACCTTGTGAATCGTTTTCATAAACACTATGCCTCATCACGTAGAGCGTTGTAAAAACGTAATTGTATTCCAACGAGAGATATCAAGATGTTTTACTGTGCGAACTTTTTAGCGCTCACAGCTGTTCCGGTTCGTAATTTGTTGGCCGTAGTAAAAACATTGGAAGGTTTACAGCTATAATAAAGAGATTTTATCGGGTGCGTCCGTTGGTACACCGGTAGTCCGATACTGCAAAAATTGTATTAAAAAAATGTGACTAAAAACGTTATTATAGGTTTGAGAAACACGTATGCTTATCGAATCTCTATCCCCTAACATTACTAACTTACAAAGATACTTATTGTTTATCATAAGTTCGGCAGGTAGGCTGCTAATCCACTGCTTTGTCTACTTTGATAGGATATTAGATAAGGGATTAAAAAAGATAATGGAGCGGGCTCAGGTATTCTTTACTCAAAAAGCACCCGTGCTGTAATTTCTCGATTTCAGGGCGAGGTGACTACTGCCAGACGAACTTTATGAATGCGAAACTTAGTGTGCCCTGACACAACTAAAATTAACGTAAAAAATATTTGAATTCTCTTTCAAGTGTTATGCAACGACTGCAATATTAGGGTTGTATGTTACATATAAAAAATGCAAAGAAAGAGGATTAAAAGTGAGGAACAAAAAATATTATCCTATTTAAAATAGGCATCCTTTTCTTTACAAACATAATGCTGTTAATTTACAATAGGTCTTTTGTTGTGTGTAGTATACTAGTGTAGTACGAGTACACATAGTGTAGTTGTTATGTGTAGTAGTGTAAAATAGTGTAAATGCAATTTTAAATGTGGAACACAGTATACCTTGCCACTTATTATTATGATTAAATGATTTAGGTTACTATTTTTTTAATATTAAACACGGAAAAGCGACACATCTTGCGCACTTTTCTCGTTCAAACGAAAAAAATTTAACTCATTTTAATTAAGAGAGGTAAGAAATATTACGGTTAAATTGAGAAATTGAAGTATAACATCGACATCCGACATAGCGGTTACCTCGTGGGCCAAGTTTATATATTTTTTAAGCTTATTTTTTTTCGCTATCACTAGGTTTTCATCGTATGAGGCAGCGGTCTCAACAAGCATCGTTCGGCGTTGAGATAGATCGACAATCACTATGTTATGTTACAATTTTATGTATCGGTCTCAGTGGAGCGTTACATAATCATTTTTAAGAATGGTCGTAGGCACATACTTGCAGTACGTGACTTCAGACTCGATAGGCCATTATCAAAGGGCTAGTTTCTGATGAATGAGCCCTTTGATTTGTAAATATATCTTGAAGGTCAGTACCGACCAGTACTGATCTTCAAGATATATTTACGGTAATTGTTCGTCTTAATAAATTATGAGCCAGTAATTGCTCAGACAAAGCCGTCAGTTTCTTCACTTAGTTCACTGATCCAGGCAGTTTCACTGTGCGAGAACCAATCGGGTCTTGTCTTTGATCACTTTGAAAGCCACGATTGTCGGTATCGTATTTCTTTTATTATTCTTTTTTTAACCCAATTAAAACACCATTTTTTTAAACCAAGTTTAGAAATAATCTTAGTGGATTAAGGCTCTCTGTAAAGCGATATCTTTAGCAGATTTGTTTATTTTAGGAGGCTAACTTATTTGTAATTAAATAAATTAACGTTTTGTATTCTTTTTTGAACTTGTAAATATTTTAATTCTATTAAATATTGATTTTTATTTTATTACTTATTATTTTTACTATTAATTGGAGATACTTGGCTGGTTTCTTTTAAAAACAGTAGATCGAAATTTTATTCATTTATATTTACTTTTATCTGATTCTGCACTATTTAAATATTAAATAAGGACTTTCAAAACAGAACTTCTTACCATATATGAAGTTTAACAGTAGAAGAGATTTCAATAATTAATATATATAAAATTAATAAACATTATGCAAAACATAGTGTTCTTGTGAATTACATAAAAATAATTTAATATCCCAAACACAATTATTTGCATTATTTTAAGATTTCTTTAAAAATAATTATTGTTATTTCTAGAGCCTTTATAGATAACAGCGAAAAACATATGGCTTTTTTCCTGTTCTCGTTATCACTTTTGATTTCTACTGTAAATAATAAGAAATTTCAATATCTTGCAGTTCTATTCCCATCTAAGTTCTTGAAAATTTACCAAAATGATGAAGGCTGTTTCTAAGCCCTGAAAGGGCTAAGAGTCTTTCGCTAGTACTACATATGGGCTGTTGAATTGTCAATAGTGAAATTAGATATAGAGGAAATGCATTTCAATGTTGAATATCATAGATTACAATGTTCGCAATGTTTATTTCTTTATGTACTTAAATTTAAGAAATAATTTAATTCAAAAGAACACGATTACTGAACTGGGACCTGGTCCAGTCAAATATGACCTGCACCTTGATTTGAAATATTTACTTCCTCCGTTAAAATAATGTAAATAAATGCTGTTAATAAAGTATAATGAAAGAAAACTAAAGTTTTAATGATGATTTGATTTTTTATACAAAAACCTTGCATTATAAATAAAATAATATCTTCAAGAAATCTTTCGTTTAGTATTAGAAAATTTGAAAATAATAATATGGCTATTACTGCTAAACTATGTTACATATTCATTACGAAGTTGGTCTGTTGGTCATGCAAAAATAGTTGTACTGTGGGGCATACTTTTTTAAATTCCACCTGGACCAACTAGTTCGTCGGCGAATTGGTCCGTGGGTCATAAACGGACGCTGCAAGTGTGTCGCCGATATTAGTACGATATATAGGGATAGGAAAATGGGCTCTGGCATCCCTTGCTTACTCACCGACATAAAACTGCAAACATGCATATTTCACGGTGGATTTATGTAAAGATGTGGTTACTGCCGCTAGAATTAAAAAGTTAATTTCCAATGTTAGCTCTTCCGGGAATCGAACCCGGGACCTCAAAGACGTTTTTAGGCAAGCACCGTAATCATTCGACCAATGGTGGTTCGTCTAAATTAACGAAAACTTAATCATTTTCTCATAATCAAAACGGTTTCTAAATGCGAGTTGGATTTTTTCACATTAATTTGTTCAGCGTAAATGTGCGCTGTAATCTATCACGACCGGCTGTCCGTCGACACTTATTAATGGAGTCTGAATATATTTGTAGACAACCTACCGCTCACCGACTCCTGGCTATTTTATCAGATCTTCTCGTTTATTGCCTTTGTGGCTAGAGGCTGCTTTTGAGACGGAAAAGATTAAAGAAACTGCGGCCTGAATTCGCAAGCATCTGTTTTTTTTTTAAAGTTATCATTTCATTTTTTTGTTAAAAGTACTTGCACACATTTTTATTAGGTGTCCTGTCGCAAGGACTTCCATACTCTACATATGCGTTTCATTGGAAGATTGTAGTCTCAGCGAGAGTCCTTCAGCCATGAGTTTCAGGGTTTGGTGAGACAGTTTTTGTGATCTAAGGATAGGTTTGAAAAACTCGAACTCACCAACTGGACAGTGTTTACTAATCTGTTATTAATTTCGTCCAGCGAAGTGCAAGTTTCCAAGCAACCGAAGCGATCGAAAAACTCGAGTTGGAAGCTCTCGATTGTGGAAATGAGTAAGTGTGGGTCGGAGCATAGACTTCATCAAGCGGCGCCTCTCAGTTTGATATTAATATTCAATGTACTCTCACCATTCTGTGATTGCTGCCAGTTTTAACTTGTTGATCACGGGGACATAATTGAATATTTGTCTCTTGGTGGTTAAAGTGAAGTCTATCTCATTTCTTGTGAAACCATTGGAACTCAACAATCAATGGTGGCTTTTGGAAGAAAGAGTTCATCATGAAGAGTTCCTCCTTTTACAAGAACTCTGCCAACCTCTGGCTCATGGAGTTCCGATTCTCATATCCAAATTACCCAACTCTCAGTTCGCCATCTCTTCTCTTACCCAGCCGCGTGTTGAAGTCCCCCATTTGGTCTCGAAGGTATGTATGGCTCGACTAATGTCCTTTAGCCTACATAGCCTCTATTTATTCTGAGCATTAGGTACGCAACCCTGCTCGACACACTGTTCGTAAGGGATCTATTGACGAGGAACCCAACTTCACCTTAGGATTTGGTGTATCAAAGACAGACTTACCGGCAGATGTGAGTCCTTCCTTGCCTGCTCGACTCGCGCTGGTTCGTTGTCCACCACAATACCCGCAGAGTTTTTTATTGGTTTAAAGCGTTTATCCGGAAAGCCTGTTTTGTTTGTTACACAGAGTTTAGGTTTTCACACACTACACACAAGATTAGCGGATAGTCTTAAATGCGTGTTGCGAGCATTGCGACGACTTGGAATTGTCTGTCTTGATTTAGAGGGTAGGAAAAGTTAAGAAAAATAGATAATACGTAGGTAGTTGAGTCTGATGCGAATGTTTGCATGTGTGTGATGCGTGTTTGGATGTGTTCGGGTTTATAGCATAAACGGCGTCAACAGGATTGTTGTTCGCTCTCCCGGTAGTAGAGCAAGCTACAGGACCCTAGGGTTATCGTGTCTTCACCCTTTTTGCGGACTTCAAACAATCCCAAAGTATGCCAATGTAACCTGCTCATTTCTTCTTCTAGCTCAACAATCTTCTCGTCTGTCCTCAGCGTTCGAATGCGAATGGCCTAAAATTTATTATTGAAGCAAATTGAAGTTACGAAATTTAAAAAAATACCGTTCGGTTCTCAATGTAGATTTCATGAGGAATGAATTCGACAGGAAGCAAAATAGGTTCAATTACAATTTTTAAGCACTATTTGGCATCAATTACATTGATATCTATACATAATACGTCAATAAAAAGTCGCCGTTAAAAAGTTTCTCTGCTAACTTCTTCTAAACGTCGCTATGGAATTTGATACGGTTTTTACTGATAGAAAGAGCGATAAACGGGGAAGCTTTGTGTATACAAATTGTAGAAAAAATTGCATCCGCGTTGAGCCGAGGTTAGGTCGCCTTCAATCCCGAGCAGCTCCATCGGTCAAGTAAGTTAGCTAACTTATTAATTATTATATTTATATTTACAACAAAACAAACCGGCATTGTGATATAAAAGACAAAAATACCAAGAGCATCAAACCCATTGTCCGGAATTGGCTTCTGGCCGTTACAATACAAGCTATGCTTAGTGTATAGGTCACCGAAAAACTATTCATATGTGTAAACTATCTGTAAATTTTAAAATAAATAAATAAATTATATCTTATGTTAAAAAGTGACATTCACTCGTCTTAGAGGTAGTCGTCTAGTCTTTGTAATGTGAATTAATATCACGTGGGCAATTTTTATTAGCTTTACAGCGAGAACGGTAAATTTTAAAAGCGTCCACACGATCAGCGGCCACTGCCCTCGCAATTATGAAGCTTTCAAGCTCCTCGGATGAGACTGCAAAATTCATTACTTACGTAGAAAGCCCGAGCTTTTATCTCGAAAGATGTGCTTTTGTAATCACATTACGCAAATGAGAAATAGAGAATTCACGGTCGGCTCGAGGCGGGATCGGGCTATACTCGCTTGTCGGTTGTGATCCCGACAAATGTGCGGGAGACACTTACCGGCGATGACTGTTCCGCTAAGAGGGGAGAAAGGGAATAGCGTACGTTGTGTGTATGATACGTTCGAGAAAAATAAAGATACATAAGTAACAACTTAATGCATATTAAGCCAGGAAACAATGTCTTTGTCTTGCAAGAAGATCGATGAATATACAGGAATGAATTTATTAAAAATAACCTTTCATTTTGTAAAAAACATAACATAATTGTCTGAACTTATATTCCAAGTGATTATTTGGCATTATACATTACACTACATAAATTTATAGGATTCTTATCTTTAAGAGAAAGTAATTTTCTCTCTTTCTCTTCTAGACGTTAATTTCTAATACATAGTTTTTTCATACCTTTTCAAAATAAATATTTAATTCAAAATATAAAAAGGAATTGAAGGTTAAAACATTAAATAACTGTTTAATTAGTAATTTAAACCCATTTTAATTAAATGGTAATATGTTTCATTAATTAAATTATTTTTAATTTGGTATATTAATTTAGCATACATTGATTAATTAGTTAGATATTTAAAAAAATATATCTTATATCCTATACGATTGTCGTTAGAAATTGAGCAGCACTGAATTTCATAGTGAAAAGTAAATTGTTCGCTAAAATAAATTGCGCTCATTATCATTTAGCGGGTTTGGCAGAAGTCCTGCTCTCGCCGTACGAGTTACTCCATTTCCTATTACGTGCCACCCTTGCTACGCCGCACCGTAGCCCGTAGCCGCGCTACGACTCTACGACTCTACGAGTGCTCTACGAATTGTTCATTTTTTTATCTTGCATTTCGCCGAGTAATGTAGGTCGAGTATTTCTGCATTCGTTATTACAGATTATAATATTATGTAACTTTAGTTTCCGATGCTTAATTTATTACTTTCACAGGAGACTATTAGAGTTGAGAAAGTTTCTTCAGATTTTATATAAATTCTTTTTTTGTGTTATTTTAACATTTTCTATCATATGCCAAAAACACCAAACACACATTAGATCTCCAAGACTGGACTTCTACGACTTCTCACTTCTATCTGATCTTTTGGACTACGTCCACCATCATTGTTCTGCGATGGATCTCCATATTTCGGTTATATTCCTCAGAGAAATGCCAAGCGTTGCCCTCTCCATAGCTCGCTTAGCAACTTGTAATTTGTGCACGAGATATTTCGTCAGCATTCACGTCTCAGCACGGTATGTCAAAACTGGCAAGACGCACCGGTTTTAGACATACCTTTTAAGGCATTGGAAGATGGAAGCATTAGAAAACTTACCATTATATAAATTCAAAATAGGGATACAATTAAACATATTAAGAGAGACTATTTATTACTTAAAGTTTACTTGACCGATGGAATTGCTTGCTTTGAAAAATCAACTTTTCAAATTTGGCTCAGACTGGATTTGGAAAGTAGTGGCAGGTCACACTGCGTATTCGCAGTCATTTGGGCAGCCCGTCTGGCGGCAGTAACCACCCCCTTACAGAAGACCACCGTGAAATAACAGCACGTGTGCTGTTGTGTTTCGGTGAGTAATCCCTTATCCTTAATCCTACCGCAGTCGGCAGCGCACTTTCAGCAGCTTTGCCGTTGTTTGTGTTATAGGCGACGGTAGCCACCTCTACCATCAAGTGGACCGTCAGCCTGTCTGCCGACCTTAACATTAAAAAAAATACATGACTGGACATATGTTTACTTTATGTCAAATTCTTGTGTAATCATAGAATCTGCACTTCAAACTGGCGGTAATCTATATTATATGTCCACATATGTATTATAAATAGAAGTCGCTTTCCGCGTCTATCTGATTCTTCGCTAACTTCTTCCAAACTACCCTGCTGATATTGATACGCTTTTCGCTAATGGAAAGAGCGATCAACGAGGAAGGTTTGTGTATATAATTTTCTGAAAAAATTGCTTCAGAAAAAATGCCGAGGGCGGTCCGACTGTATATTATAAAATAATATAGCTCTCCGCTTCTGTTCGTTTATCTGCTAACTTCTTCTAAAAACACCCAACAGATTTTGATACGGTTTATATTAATGGAAATAGTGATAAGCGAGAAAGGTTTGTGATATAATTTGCAGAAAAAATTCATCCGTGCGAAACTGGGGGCGGATTGCTAGTTATATGAGTTTAAGAACTGTAACTGACTAGTATTATAATATAAACACAAATTCAGAATGCTATTGGTACTGCCACGCAACTTATGCCCTTTCTCTTATGGCAAAAATTTTTGGAAAATTTTGAACAATTTTGAACAAACATTTCTGACGCACTACAATAGATGGCAGCCTCAACAGCATCCCGGAGGCATTATTAGACTAGATGCGCAGAGCGTTATACTACTTTTAAGGCTCGAAAAAGCTCAATTAGGCACCACTAACATATGATTGATTTAATTGTTCTCCCAGAAAGAGCCATAAAGGGACCCCCTCCGTTCCCCTTCAAGGCCGGTCGCGGAGAGGGTACCCTAATGAGCACCAGAGAAGTCTCAAATCCTCGGTATACCGACCTTGTAAATAATAATATAAATACAAATTTCTCAAAGCCGAGGACTTGCAGACATCAGTTACTATTAATCAATAAAAGTCTTCTTTTAAATTGCTCTTCTACAACTTCGAATAACACTTGCAAGTTTCAAAAGAAATAAAATTTGAAATACATTTTAGAAACGATAAAATAAATTCGAATTTGATGGATAACGTACGTAATGAATATTCAGTGTGCGTTTTGATAAATAGATACATTTAGAGCGGACGATATGGGCGGGCTCCTAAAAGGGTGTATTATTTGTGGTAAAAAAAAACGAAAGATAAATAGCGGGCAACGTTTCACGCTATTATGTAATGAAACCTAAACGAGTTGTGACGGTAAGGCACCGTGGCTGCGGTGGCCAGTGCAAAAATGACGCTATCAATTAAAAGCAGCGAGCGGTAGTCGCGACGCGGCATTCTCGTGTCATCCATCAGACAAGGGCGGGCGGCTGACGCGGACAAATGAAGTGCGATTTGATCCGCCCTAGCTACACACCGAATCTACTTCCATTCACAACTTATGCAGCTAAGAAAAACAAAGAGCCCGGAGCTCATTAGGACAGCGAAAGTCTTATGTTTTATTCAGACGCCATTCGGCGAAAACGACTGACCACCAAACTAATTTAACTTTTAAACGAGTAACAATTTTTCGATTCCGTACCATTTTAATAATAAATCCGTCCAAAGCAATTAGCAGGCTGTATTATTAATCGTTCAAATTGTCCGCCACAACTAAATGTATACAGTAACACTGTTCGTTATCTTATTGTGGAATTCAACACGCAAACGTTTCATATTCTTAGAAAATATTGACTTAATTTATTGTTGGCAACACTGGCATTTTTTTGTAAATATCCTATTGAGTGCATATATTTTTTATTGCATGTTACAATATTTTATTGAGGGGTTAAGTTGCTCAAAGGTCCCGAGTTCGTTTCCCGGTTGTGCCAACTTTGGAGATCAAAAATTTCAAAGTGGGCTCTGGTTTGTATTTGACAAGTAGTGACAGGGCATAGTGCGTATCGCAATCACTTGGGCAATAATTATTTATATAATAAATATTTTAATATTTATTTCTGTGAAATTAATTTTATCTATCTATACTAATAAATAAAATTGAAGTGTCGATTTGTGATGTCAAAGTAACTCGTGTATATACGGTACTTATAACATGAAAGCAATTTAAAAAAAATTCTTTGTCTGACTGTTTGTTCCGTATAATCTCCAAAAAGATGGACCGATTTTGATGGTATTTTCACTGACAGATAGCTGATGTTATGAGGAGTGACTTGCGCTACTTTTATGTTCCATATGAACTCTAAAATCGCTCAACCGATCACCGTTAAATTTTGCATGCAGGTTTTTAGGGTTTCAGAACAAGACCTTACACTTCGCGCGGACGAATTCGCGGACAAAAGTTAGTCTATAACAAAACAAAAGCAAATTAATCGACCACCAGCACCAATGAGTGACATAATCAATATTTAATTTTGCTGCCATTACTGCCTACATCCGTCTGGGCATACTTTTTATTAAATTGTCAACAAAATTTTATGGTTAACAGTTAACCCAAGGGATCCATTGAGATCCCTTGGGTTAACTGGTGTTGGATTTCTTTGTTTAATTTTTTCCCCAGTTTATCCTATATATGTTCTATCGAATTTAGGACTGGCAAGCGTGCTGGCCACCCCAAAACTCCGAAACTACCGCCGCAGTGTGAATTGATAAATTTTGGTAATAATGCCGGATCTCAGCGTTGCTCAGGCGTCTAAAGCTCAGGAAATGACTCAATGTGTTATAGGCGACGGTAGCTACCCAGCACCAAGTGGACCACCAGCCTTAACATAAAAAAGGAAATTCCCTCCACTCAATAATGACATTTTTTTGTGAAAATAGCAAAAATAATGTTAAATTTGTTAAAAACAAGAAAAACTCGCAAAATTTAATACTCTACGTATCCAAGAAATTAACGGTCAAAAAGAAAAAAAAAATGACTTTCCTAGGTAAAATCCTATTAAAATTCTTAACATTAAAAAATAAGCTAGTCACCGAACAAAAAATACCGAGTAAAGATATCACATGCATGTATTAACTCACTTAAAATACATACAGTGAATTTCTAAGCAGAATTCGACATTCACTAAAGATAAAATAAACATTTCTAATTTTATTTTTCGTGCAAAATCTTTGCAAAACATTGAAACATTTTTATTTACAAGTGTACTTCCACTCTCATTGGAAATTTGTTTTAACGGTTTTTTGCCTATAAGATAAAATTTATTTATAAAGGCTATTATTATTGCTGTAATGAGTGTTTCACTAATAAAATACTTGACTTGACAACGATTGCCTTGTTGAATATTTATTGTACATATCTATACTAATATTATAAATGTAAAAGTAACTCTATCTGTCTGTCTGTCTGTTACATTTTCACGTCTAAACCGCTAAACGGATCATTATGAGATTTTGCATACACGTTGTCAGGGATGCAGGAAAGGACATAGACTACCTTTCATCCAGAAAAAAGTACTGTTCCCGAGGGATCATCTAACGCCTGGAAAAGCTATAACTGCAATAAAGATATTAGACGTTGCATTGCTCATATATTTAGTCAGGCGTACTTTTGAATAAACTAGTTTATTATAAAATAAAATCGCTGTCCACTTCTGTCTGTTTCTTCGCTAATTTATTCTAAAACACCTAACGAATTTTGATACGACTTTCAATGGAAGAGAAAGGTTTTTTAAATTATTTGAAAAAAAAAAAAAATGCATCTACGCGAAGCCGGTGGCAGGATTTGTTTCAGAAATTAAAATCAATAAGGATTTTTGCCGAATTATTTCTCATAGAATCGCCGTTAATTTCGTTGTAACTTTTTGTTTGCCCTGAAATCTTGTTTGAAAATAAATGTATGTGATCCTCGATTCCTCCACGGGTTTTATTTACAAATTAAAAATGAGTATAAATTACTACTAATGATTTTATAAATTTCTAGCCAATTTTTAACTTAGTAGAGATAATTTAACAGATAGACTCTGTAGATACGATCTTACGAGTTAAAGCTTATGTCTTATGGTAATCAACATTACCGAGTTTCGAAGCCAACTCGTAACCCAAATTGAAATAGTGTTACCCGGTAGATCTTAAACTAAGTACCTACTAATTCTCATCTGATATTTCTTAATTATTAAAATGTCAACATTCTAAAAAATAATTAAATCTATGGTAATTGACAGTAAAAATACATTTTGGTTTTCTTTGCTGTTTTTAAGTTTAATAAAAAATATCATACAGACCATTTTATCATAGCTCTCTTAATTTGTAAACATTATTGCCATGTTTTTTATTTGAATTATTTGAATTATTTAATATTTTTACTTATTTAAAAAAAAAAAATTTCTCTATTTCTCATATAATTTTGTCAGTGGTAGAATTTTTTATTTAAACATTTATATGATACTCAGGGAGTCATTTTCTTTATATATTTATTTTTTATGACACTTTTTTGTACATGAAGATTTTTGTGTGTTAAGATCGGCAGACAGGCTGACGGTCCACTATGGTAGGTGGCTACCGTCGTCTATAACACAAGCAACGCTACAACTGCTGCAAGTGCGCTGCCGACTACAGTAGAATTAATGATAAGGGATTGGATAAGAAAATGGGCTCTGGCATCCTTTATTCACTCACCGAAACACAACAGCACACGTGCTGTTATTTCACGGTGGTCTTCTGTAAGGGGGTGGATCATGTAAGGTTTCTGTAAGGTGGATTCAACAGGCTCATGTCTTTATCCCTTTTCTGTATCCCTGACAACGTGAATGATAAATAATCGGTTATATCATTATTTTTTTGAATAATTAAGGCATGAAGTGTAACAAACAAGATTTTCACTCAATTTATAATGTCAGTTAAGATAAATTGAAACCAAATGAGCTATTTAATTACATTAATATTGAGAGTTATTTTATTGAGGACTTATTTCTTGTGACTAAATGGACAGACGAGACATTTATGAAAAAATATAAGCTGTGTGCAAAATTTATAGCTGCAAGCCATCATATTTTTTTAATATCATCGACTATGGACATTAAAAAAATGATATACGTTCATTATAATTTTGTAAAAATACGATGAGTTCTGGCACTGTTCCCAAGTTTGTACTGCGAGTAATTCTGTTATCGACGAGGACGTGCCGGGAATTGTTACGGTGGCCACTCGAATGCTGTCCGGCACTGGCTGCAAGTCTGCGTTTACGTAAGCCAATCCGGGCCGTATTGACTGGGTGCAGCGCTAATCTTTTGGTGACAGTAACCGTGTTGAAGAATCTTTCTGTTGTTGAAAATCTTATTTATTAGGTTTGTAGATTTAAATTATACTAACGACCACCTGTGGACGGATGCGAGTTTTTCTAAATTATATGCACAAACCTTCCTCCTTTATCGCTCTTTCAATTAATGAAAACCGTATTAAATCTATTGGGGCTTACAATTGGCTTAGAAGATCCTAGCGGAGAAACAGACAGAGGCGAATTGAAACTCTATTTTATACTTTTGACGAGCCCGTTGGATGAGTGGTAAGGGTGCTTGCCTTAACGCTCTGTTCTAGGGTTCCCGGGTTCGATTCCCGGCGGGGTCAACTTTGAAAATGAACTTCAAATTTGGCCCTGGTCTAGATCTGGAAAGTAGAGGCAGAGCACACTGCGTTTCGCAGTCATTTGGGCGGCTCATCTGGCATCTGGCTACCGGGAAATAACAGCACGTGTGCTGTCGTGTTTCGGTGAGTGAGTAAGGGATGCCAGAGCCCATTCTCCTATCTCTTCCTTATCCCTTATCCTTGAAATTATTTTTGTTTTTTCAGCGCACTCGCAACATCTGTGGCATTGCTTGTGTGTGGCATTGGGCAAGGGTAACCACCATCAAGTGGACCGTCTGTCGACTTTAACATTTACCGACTTTAACAATAAAATTACTAATGTTCTGCGAAAGGAATTTTAATAATGATTGGGTCACCAACCTTGAAAATTGTGAAAAAAAATTGTAATATAATTTTTTATATTGTATAATATAAATATCCAATTACCAGATTCAAGGAAATTTCTGCGTCGAAACTGCGGGAACAATATAGCAATTTAATGGCGGACTCCATTAATCTGCAAACAACCGTTTCATTAATTAAATTAATTGATATAAAACAGTGTACATAAACAATATGCACAATCGCATTAATTTGTATCCACGACAAGCCAGCAGTTTTTCGATTTGCAATCCTCGTGGTAATGAGATTTTTTCTTTATACTTGAATATTTCGTGTATTGAATCTCTGAATGGAACGGATCATTTTATATCTCTAATTAGTTGTAAGAAATGATTGCTGCTGATTTCGGGTTAAATTATATTTTTGCTATTTAAGTTAAAAAATAGTAAACAAAATAAAGTCAGTGTTTGATATTAATTTGTTTAAAATATTAAAGGTCTTGTTTTTATACTTTTTTTTAAATGTTACCATAAGTATATAATTTCTTTCTTAATTAATAAAAATATAATTCATGTATGCATTTTGTTCTTTCTCTAACGATTTTTCTTTTTATAAAGAGCGGTGGCTTCTTTAGATGGTAGATGATAACCGTCATCTATTAATACAAGCAAGACCAGGAGGCATGCAGCTTTCCTCAAGATATCCTCAAGAATTTTTGTACAGCACGCTTGAAGAGGCCCACGTTGTGGCTTTAGCTTTGTTTTTTTCATCAGTTATCAAGTTAGTAGTGTCAAGGCACACAGTACTCCGCAGTCATTTACTGGGTGCCTCGTCTGGTGGAAGTAGCCACAGAAGACCATAATGAAATAACAGTACATGTTTCGTTAAGTGAATAAGGGTGGTCTTTTCTCTCCTTTTCGATTATCCTTTATCCATATATGTATGGCGTTGCTTGTGTCTATAGGTGACAGTAATCACCTACCAACAAATGAAGCATCAGTATGATTGAACATCATATGAATCATACACACAATCATACGAAGATTTTCAAAATAAAGGCTAAAATATATAATTAAAAAGGCGAGGATATCGTGATTATCAAGTCATATAAAAATTTTCAAATACATTAACGTCGCAAGCTACTGTCCACATAACTCTTTACTTTGAGAATTTTCCAGCAGTAGAATATCACGCATTCTTCGTATTTATAGGTTATTAAATAAACGCCACTACCCGGTATATAGATAAAAACCCCGAATTATCCTGAGCGACAAGACCTTGTTCTGTCTACGGCTTCACTGAGCGTACTTTCATATAATTATAACTTTTAATTCCCTAGACTACATTATTTAAAAACTATTAAATATTGAGATTTTATTCAATAAAAATATAATCGCCTTAACAATAGAGTAACTCTTCAAGTGTCTATTTAATAATAAATCATGTAATTACTTAGTTTCATCGCGAAGCCTTAGCGTTAATCGATTAGTCTAGACAACTTTGAATACATTTGTAGTTGCGATGATAAGCATTTTAATTTAATATTAAAATTGTAGAGGGGGGAGGTGGCGGATATAGACCAGCCGCTTGCGCTCGAGCCTTCTCCGGCGGATCGGCTGGGAGAGGGAATCCTCTCCCCGTTGCCTCTCCGACATAACGTGCTCACAAAATGTGAGCATCACCTGCCACGCAAGGTCACTGGCGACCATTGCTTTCACGACGGCCGGTAGCGAGAGGTCGCGCCCACGACGAGGGACAGACTGGCGCCCGTCCGAATTGGGGCGCCCACGCCCCCATTCGGGGCAGTCAGCCAATGTGTGCTGCGCAGTGTCAACCGCGCAGCCACAGTGGTGGCACTCCTCGGTATACATATTGCAACCCTGACTAATATTACAAATGCGAAAGTGAGTGTGTTTGACTACTAAACCGATCATCATGAAATTTTTCGTACAACTTGTCAGGGATGCAAAAAAGAACATGGATATCTTTCATCTAAGAAAAAAAGAGCTGTTCCCGAGGGAACCTCAAAAACAAAAAATCAACGACTAACAAAAATATGTATATAAACAATAAAGGTTGAATAAATTTTTAAAACATCTAGGAAAAAGCGTCGCTGATGAAATCGCGCGTAAAAGTTAGTTTTGTAATAATTATCACAATAGATTTTTTACTGCAAATGTAATAATACCACGATAATAACATTTATACATATTATACATACGATTCAATGTATGTACAAGTATAATGAATGGAGCAAAAGATCTATAGTTCCTACGCTGAGTTCATAGGTCAATCAGGATAATGTGGGTATTTTAATTCGAAGCAATTTTAATTCGGTACCTACACCGCACTTCAGAAACTAAACTAATAAATTAAGAAATAAATTTACCCCAACCTAATGGATCCCCCTTAATTTATTTACCGTCAAGAGGATCGGGTGACAGTAATTTAATTGTAAGTGAATTAAGGTCACCTCCGGGAATACAACGATTCAAGGCGTATCTTCTAAAAACATGTTTGTAGAAAAAAATAGCATCAGAATTTCCAGTACAATTTACTTTGATTACATTTCTTCGCTCTTCTTCAGCAATCAAAGTCTGTGTTGTCTGACAGTGATTAAAATTAAATTAATTAATAATCTAAATTATTAAAGTTATTTTAAAGTAGATTTTGTTTACAGCTGTTTACAGGTATTTGTTTACAGCTCGTTTGAAGAAGCCCATATTGTAGCTAGATGGAAACACCTTAGAAGGTAGATTGTTCGCGCATCCGTGGGATAAAGTTTCTTATCCAAGTAATGTGGATGAACTTTGAAGAACTGCTAAGGATTGGAACTCCCTGCTGGATTGTATTTCCGAGCTCATATAACTCAAATCTTTTCAAGGTTCGAGTGAATAGGCATCTTCTGGGTGAGCTCGCTCCATCTTCGGCCTGATCCTTCCTACATGGATAGATGCTGGTCAAGAGCAAACCCATCTATAATAAAAAAAAAAAAAAGAAAGAAAGAAAGAAATTTTTAGAAAACAAAATCATATTTACATATTTCTCTCCCCCACACTATGTAATATTTTTGTATTATTAAGTAATTATCATTACTATTAGGTACCTAAAATTATTTTTGTACAGTTCAAAGCTTGATTCAAACTTTGAGCTGAATTTATTAAATTAACATGAAATGATTGAAAGTTAATTTAATAAAATTAAATTTATTCAATTAAACTTTATTATCAATGAAATTTTGATGACAGAATTTAAAACTCCATGTATCTAATAATGCTAATAATATTATAAAAGCCTAAGTTTGTATGTTTGTTCCTCAATAACACAAAACAGCTAAACAGATTTGGATGAAATTTGTCACCCAGATAGTTTATTACGTGGATTAACATATATAATACTTTTTATTTTGGAAAAATATTAGGTTCCCTGAGGGATCGTCTAAACATATAAAAAATCGGCGCCACCGTCGTCGTCGTCACAACGATAAAGATGTCAGGCGTTATAACTCATATATTTTCATTATTCAACGCGTACGAAATGATGGTACAGCTAGTTGAACATTATATTTAAAACACCGTTCTAATCAGTTTTGAAGTATGTACTTAAGGCGACTCCAGCCGCAAAACTCTTTCTGTGCTGAATTGACGGGACTGCTGAGGGGGGGAGTTACTATTTGCAAATCTCGGAAATATCTATTTAAAAACTAAATAAAGTATAATTCAAATCTTTCTTTTGATGAGCCTTCAGATAGTGGATCTTAAAATTTATCTTAAGAATTAGCTATTTAAAATATTGATTATTAAGCAAATCGCACGGTTACAACATCGATATTAGACCGATATCGATATTGACCCCCTTTCATATATCCTGCAGATGATTTGAATCTGATTGAATGCCATAACCTATTCCCCTCTCCTTATCTTTTATTTTTTTTTAAGATCAGCAGCGCGGGGCTATAATAGGGCATAGTAATCAAATGCAACGTCAGCCCGCCTGCCTTCCTACATATAAACAGGTAAAAGTAAACAATAAAAAGTTATTTTTTACATCATTTAAGGAAGTCATTGTAAAACAAACCACTAACCTTCTTTTTAAAAATAGACCTTTTCTTATTAGAGTGACGTGGAAGACTTAATTTAAGTTGTATAGAGTACAACATATTTACATTTTAATTGGAATTTATAAATACACAACACCCACAGTAATGTTTTATTTATAAATTTTATAAATTTAAAGTGACACACCTACACTTTATTTAAAATGACATTTGTGGCCTTTATAGTAAACGTGTTCTTAAAAATAATTTATACGTAACATAAAATAGTAGAGGAGCCGTGTCTGTATATTAAATATTAAAAAAAATGGTTGTACTTTTGTTACCGGGGTAAAAAAAAAAATTAATTTTTTTTGTCTGTTTATCTGTTTGTCTGTGCGTTTGTGCACGCTAATCTCAGAAACTGCTTAACCGATTTGAATGCTGTTTTCATTGATGTATCCCTTAATATTAAGTCTAACATTTTCAAGTTTACAGTAACATTTAGTCTTTGTTTCATTTCAATCGGTTTACAAATAAAAAAGGTACGCACTATACCGATTACCACGCGTACGAAGTTGCGGGCTCATCTTCTATATATATAAAAATAAATCCCCATTTCCCTTGGTCACGGCATCACGCGTGAACGGGTAGAGCGATTTTAATTCGGTTTTCACTAATGGAAAGAGGGATAAACGGGGAATGTTTATATATATAAAAATTGCACCCCGGGCGAGATACTGCGAGATAATGCACCATTTTGGGTAGGCACTCTAATAATGAATTATTTATGATGAAAATTGTAATTCAAAATATAATTATTAATGCGAAAGTTAGTTTGTTTGTGTGTTACGCTGTCACGCTTTAACCACTCTACCGATCATCATGATATATATACACGTTGTCGGATGCGGGATACAGAAAAGAATTAAAGTTCCCGAGGGATCATCTAAAGATAGAAATAAAACATTCAATATTTGATAACAATAAAGAAAATGGGGGCGAAGTATCCAGAAAAATGTAGTCTAATTAATAAATAGATTTTCAAAAAACTCTCACTTTTACAAATATATATAAGAAGTAAATTATATTGTCTCCGCGTTATTTATTTATTTATTTATACAACGACGAAAGTAATACATCTCAGTCATTTAGCTGGTTAGGTCGAGGACACACTTTGTCCGCGAGCGCCGTCGACTGCCTGAATTATTTAGAAGAGCCCTTACACAAGACGTACAATTATTATAAGTTGCTATATAAAGCTGCAATATAATTTGATGAAATTTGCTTACTTATTTTTTTATGTTAAGAAAAAAATAAGTAAGTAAATTAATAAGTGGCTGACGGTCCCCTGGTAGGTTGCTACCGTCGCCTATAACACAAGCAACGGCAAAACTGCAATAGGATTAAGGATAAGGGATTGGGAAGGGATAGGGAAATGGGCTCTGGCATCCCTTACTTCACTCACTGAAACACAACAGCAACATGCTATTATTTCAGGCGTCTTCTGTAAGGGGGTGGTTACTGCCGCCAGACGGGCTGCCCAAATTACTGCGAAACGCAGTTTGCCCTGCCACTACTTTCCAGATCCAGACCAGAGACAAATTTGAAAAGTTCATCTTTCAAAGTTGAACCTGCCGGGAATCGAGCCCGGGAACCCTAGAACACATGTTAAGGCAAGCACCCCAACCACTAATCCAATGGGCTCGTCAATGGCTTGCTTGTAGTTTCTGCTTGTAAATTTTTAAAGAAATCTGTTAAACACTAAATCTTGGGATATTTCTCAAGGGAGAGCACATAGTGTCCTACAGCAATATTAGTATTTTGCCCTCGTTTCACCAAAATTAAAACAGTTTCCTGTAATCTGTGTTTTAATTTTTGAAAAAGACAGGTTTCATTTCTAAAATGTAATATCTACTCGATTAATGTACTTAATTATTTAAAATTTCCTCTTAGTGATCAGCTATGAGCGATCATCAATATTGTTCTTGCTAATGAAACAGCAGCACTCTCAACCGCTGACAATAATTGTAATATTAAAATATCAATCATCAACTGCGCCTTTATTTATCACTTATCACACATTTACACTTTAAATTATTATGACAAATAATATGAGGGTACAAGGGGCACACTGAAATAATCGGGAATAGAATATTTCGGATTGAGTTACAATAAAACCTTTTTTAGAATTTGAATACTGGCCTCTTAGAATCTTAATGACATTCAAACATTTTTTTTAAAATTAAAAACAAAAACAAAAATTGGTTTAAAGTTGACACGTCGTTAACAGAAATGGAGCTCACGCGTGAACATTTCCGTGCCATAATTTATCAAAATTTTCGTCGCGGCTTATCTCAGCGAACTTGTTTCGATTTATGATGTTGAAGCACCGTGTCAAACGACAATATACCGCTGGTATGCCGAGTTCCGATGCGGTCGTGTGTCGCTCAGCACTGTTTCTTCTGCAGGTCGACCAAGAACAGCGGTCACGCCTGAAAACATAGCAGCTGTGCGAACTATTATATTAGATGACCGTCATGTGACATACGAGCAGATTCGGGCTGTTATCAGTATCGGAATGACTGCAATTCAGTCTATATTACATAATGAGCTGTGTGTAAGAAAGCTAGCTTCCCGCTGGGTTCCCCACAATTTGTCCGAAGAGCAAAAGGCGGCTTGTGTAGATTGGCCATTTATAATATCGTCTCAGGTGACGAATCATGGATTTATTCATACGAACCTGAAAGAAAACATTAGTCAGCAGTTTGGGTCTTCGAAGACGAGGTCAAGCCAACGAAAGTGGTTCGCTCCCGCAGCGTGTCAAAGAAAATGGTCGTTACTTTAGTTTGTTTATTGCTGTATTTAGGAAAAGTATCTACTAAAATACGTAGTTCAGTATTGTTTAGGAGGTTAAAGTTTAAAAATCTGCCTTTTACTTCTAGTATTTCCGAGTTGTTATCCACACCTTTTTAAGATTATCTTACATCTTTATTTCATATTATATATTAACATAACTTTCTCTTTTCACGGATTCTAGTTGATTAAATTCCTACGTCGAATACACCAATCAAAACTTACTTTTGATTGTTACTCTATTCTGTAACAGTGAGTACCATATAATTATTGTTACTTTTTCTTTTTTAATTAGCGAAAACTTGGAGATAATCGCAGTAGTCTATGTTAACATAAGTCTTTTCGATTTTTTTTATATATATTCAATTTTGTATGTGATTTTATCTAAATAAATAAATAATAAAAAGAACTAATCACGAGTAAAATAAAATCTCATTACTAAAACATAAAAAGGTTAATTCTTAAAAGTCCTTTGTAACACTTGACTCCAGAGAAAAATGAACTTTAGACGCTTGAGTTGAAGATAACAAGATAATATAATGCTCGTATATCTCTTTTAGCTATATCAGAGACAAGTTAAAAGAAGTTTTTAACTTAAACAAACATACAGTTTGACATTTAACATATACTAGCAGAGTCAATTAAATTAAATCCTAATTGAGTTAATAAATAAATGCTTTTGTTAATACACAAACAGTGCTTCTATTAGAATAGGGAATATGCACATATATTTTCATACGATCGTTATATAACCGTAAAAAAATATTCAGCGCCAAAAAACAGAAATTTGGTAACAAAAAAAAAGTTAAAATTAAGTAACAGCTACGGGCACTTTAAATACCCGTCCTTTTGGGGCGCTTGTCGTGACGTCAAAGTCTACAATACAATCAAATGTTAAAAATCACAAACATCTACACGCTTGTTGACATTTCATAGACGTTGACGCCACATTCCATAGACTTTGACGTCAAATTCGATCTCAAGTATTTTGAATTTCCCACATTTTTATGCACTTTTTAATAATTATTTTCTTAACGAAAAAGAAATAATATTAAAAAAATTTACGTAGACATAATTCTAAAGCAAAAATGTTGCTAAAAAAATATATTAAAGCCTTTTTTGAATTAGACGCATATTCCCTATTGGCTCTTAGTTGAATGTTGGTAATATATTTTTTAGTATATCAAGATGTACTTCTTTTAACAACATCGCCGTGGATATGTTGCTTCGTATGTTGAGTATTGTTGAGTTCATTGCATTGTGTCATAGTGCTTTCTACGCGAGAGGGGTGCTCATAACGATGAGAGTGCAAAAAAGCTAAAAGAAATTCATGCTTAAAAGGTGCCTTGTATTTTATGCTTAAACCCTTTTGTTGTTCTTTTTTTTTACAATGAACCGTATACCGACCTGTTTGAAACTGTGCTTTGTGTTAAAAAATATGATAAACATCTTAAAGTTTTCATAACGGTTTAGTATTGGTAAAGACTTTGGATAAGCATTGGGAATATGTTGTTGCTTGTATTGCTGCACATTTGTTTATAACATTAACAAACGTTTACTAATTAAACAGAAAAATCCACAATAAATAGAGAATGACTAATAGTAATATAAACAGTAATAGATACAATATATCCTTGTTTAATAATACGCAGAAATAGTAAACACAATTGTTTAAGTATGAGAGATCGGAGATTATTCTCCTTTTTCCACAAAAACTCCGTTATTATTTGTCCTATTAAGCCAACACTTTATCTCTTATTTTAATTTTTATCCTATGTTGTCATTATTTTAGTAATGGCAAGGCCTTATTATTTTATTATGTTAAAATTTGTCTTAATTCGGCTGCCCGTATGGCGGCAGTACCACGCTTTTATAGCATACCATCGTGAAAACAACATTGATTCAGTGAGGTATTTACCTTGCCCTCCCAATCCTTTATCCTACTAACGTTGGCAGCGAACTTACGGTACGTTTTTTGCATATATTATAAAGCGATGGTAGTCACCTCACTTGGTCCGTGAATGGTCCGTGAAATGGGCTCTGGCATCTCTTGCTCACTCACTGAAACACAACAGCACATGTGCTGTTATTTCACGGTGGTCTTCTGCCAGAAGGGCTGCCCAAATGACCGCGAAACGTAGTGTGAGTGGCACTTATGTTACAACTATGTTTGTAGATTACAATAGATAGCTTACATGTGACGTCACGGGTTGTCGTTGGTCTTTCATTTTAATTGAAAATATTACAACTATTTTATTTATTTATTTGTTGGTTTAAATTATAAATCACTAGCGGTCGGCCTCCGTCTTCGCACGAATTAAATTAGATTTTATTATATTATGTAAACTTTCCCTGAAAAATGACCTAACTGATAGTGAAAACCACATCAAAATCTGTTGCGTGGATTTAGGAGGAGTTTGCGGATATAGAGAGACAGATGCGGGCAGCAACTTCAATTTATATTCTGTACTAGCCGAGCCCGCAACTTCGTATGTGTGGTATTCGGTATAGCGAGTAACTTTTTTGTTTGCGAATCGATTGGAATGAAACAAACACTAAATGTTATGGAAAGCTTGCTGTAATACATCAGTGAAAACCACATTCGAATCGGTTAAGCAGTTGTTTTTTTTTTTTTTTTTTTTTTTTTTTTTTTTTTTTTTTTTTTTTTATGTTATGTCGACAGACAGGCTGACAGTCCACTTGATGGTAGGTGGCTACCGTCGCCTATAACACAAGCAACGCTACAGGTGCTGCAAGTGCGCTGCCGACTACAGTAGAATTGGATAACGGATTAAGGAGGGGATAAGGAAATGGGCTCAGAGATAGTGTGCACAAACGCACAGACAAACCGACAAAAATTCTAAAAACAATTTTTTTGACCTCAGTAACATAAGTATAACGTCTACAAATTGTTTTTTGAAAAAAAAAATCCTTAATGTACAGACACGGTTCGTTTACGATTTTATCATATGTATGTAGGATTTTATTTTAATTAATGTTTGTATAAGTTTCTGAACGAAATAACTAATTGTTTTTGAACGAAGCAGTGCGTGAAAGAGAGAAATGATTGAGTGAATGAGTAAATAATGAAATAGTAAATAATGAGAAAATAATGAAATAGGTACCAAAATAACTAGACAAGGTAATTTATTGCAAAGACCAAAATGTAGATTAGAACTATTTAATAGAAATGTTTATGTTATGGCAATTAAAACATACAATAAACTACCTAATAATATAAAAGAATTGCCGGATCCTAAATTTGCAAGAACATTAACAAAATGGTTATTAGATTGTTGTTATTATGATGTTAAAGAATTTTATAATAAGAAACATTAATTCCTTTATTAATATATTAGTTTACCAACAATTAAACACAAATATTTGCATGCCCTTGGCGGGTAGAACATACTTTGTACTGTAACTGCTGTATACAAATTAAAATCCTGTAAACATGTGTTCGCGCAAATAAAGATTTATTTTATTTTTTTATTTTTATTTAAAAAGGATTTAGTAATGAGTATGAGTAGGTAAGAAGAGACCATTATATTATAGTTATAATATAATGGATAGTTATAATACTACGACGGGAAAGATGTAACGACGAGCCATATTGTGTGTGTGAAAATGAATATTTTGCAGAAAATGGAGGGCACTTTCCAACTCGAACAACTTACTTATTCCATACTACGTAATTCCATGATTACTCACAAATTATAGGTCGTAGCAATACATAAAAAATATCACATTTCTGGGACATAAGATGAACGTTTGCATCGCAACAAAAAACTGAAATAAATTGTATATCTAGTATAATTAATTTCTAAAATGTGCAGAATTTGTGACATTTTCGCGGGTTGAATTCTTGTAATTACTAACTAAAATCCTAAAATATTTTTCTTTCGAAACATCCTACCTATAATGTACATTTGAAATTGGGATGTCAATAGTTACCATCTATAAAGGTTTTTCTAAAATATTGGAATTGCTGGCGTATGTTTAATTATTTTCGCGAGTTGAATAAGTGGCGCGAATGTGTTGCGTCGCATTCTGTCTTCGGTTATTCGCATTATAGTAAGTTGAGACAAAAAAGTCTCCCAAATACCTATTACTGAGTTCTCACGCTCGTACAGCGCCACCTTAAGATCCAATCCTACATGTATATTATACATAAGGATTATTATTTACAGAATGTATTTGATTTTTTAATTTGTCAGATTAGAATGTCTTTAATATAGTAAAATAAAAAGTCTTACGATAACCCGTGGTAATTATTTTTAGATTTATACTTTTTGTAAACATACGAAGGTACTAGAAAGGGTTTATCTTTATGCCATTGTAGCATGGTGCCTAAGCATTAGGGAGATTTTATAAGAATAACGAAAGTATAACACGTTTCTTATCTTCAAAGGTGAACTGGTACAATGGTGAGCATTACGCAAACGAGAGCTCAAGAATTTACGGTCGAGCGTAAATTGTGGTCTCTGCAATATAATGAGATGCGGAAACAGCTCTCACACTTTTGTAAGTAAAACGTGTTCTCAGCGCGACTGTACCGCCTTTGAACGTTTCAATGTACAAGAATTTGGAATTTGGAAGTTTATTCTCAAGTATTTCTCCAGAGGATATGATCCGAAATACGGAGATTTGTCGGAGAACTAAGATAGATTTAGCTGAAGCTAGTGCATTAATGTGTTGAACGTATATGTATATAAATGGATGCAGCCGTTTGATAGCAGACGGATGGGTCTTGGAGACGCCCCGGGAGAGCAGCTGGCAGTGGATGGATGCGGAGGGCAAAGGACCGAGTAACGATCAAATATAAAGGTATGTGTCAAACAATGGACGCATGTGGACTGCTGACGATGATGATCCATTTTATATTATTATACTAGCTGAGCCCACAACTTCGTACGCGCGTGGTATTTAGTATAACAACTTTTTTGTTTGTAAACCGATTGGAATGAAACAAACACTAAATGTAACGGGAAGCTTGCTACAATATATCAGTGAACACTGCATTCATATCGGTTAAGCCGTTTCAGAGATTAGAGTGCACAAACGCACAGACAAAAATTCTAAAAACAATCTTTTTTGACATCGGTAAGATAAGTAAAACCTGTACAAGTCATTTTTTTCCTATTTAATCTCAATCCTGATTCATAACACTATAGTAAAATATTCAACTAAAATATGTATAATTTGTTATACACATTTATATTAATTAGATAATTGAGGATAGCACTATCTAATGGTAGAGACATCACTACGAATAAAGTGAAGGTTTTAAACAATTATCTCCTACACTTAAAGTATATATTTAGATACTTTCAATATTTTCCTAGATTTCATTAATTTTAATCAAAAATCTTATTCATATTTATCATTGAAATCAGTATCTGAAGAAGATTTTTTTGCGGTGTTAATTATGATATCATTTTGGAGTTCGTTTGATTTAAATTTGTAAACTTGTAAACTGACTAAACCGAATATTCCTAGAATCTCTCAAACGTTATGATATTCAACAATACATTTTTTATTTTTTATGGTAAGTTCGGCAGACAGGCTGACGGTTCACTTGATGGAAAGTGGCTACCGTCGCCCATAACACAAGCAACACCACAGGTGATTCAAATGTGCTGTCAACTACAGTAGGATTAAGGATAAGAGATTGGGAAGGCTTAGGGAAAATTGGCTCTGGCATTTTCTCTACCTGCATTTTCGCACACGTGCTGCTTTTTCACGGTGGTCTTCTGAATGGAGATAGATGGTTACTGCCGCCAGACGGGCTGCCCAAATTACAGCGAAACGCAGTGTGTCCTGCAACTACTTTCCAGATTCAGACCAGAGCCAACTTTGTAAAGTTCATTTTTAAAGTTGACCTTTCCGGGAATCGAACTCGGCAACCCTAAAACAGAGCGTTAAAGCAAGCACCGTAACCACTCATCCAACGGCTTTACAAATTCAGGTAAGAAATCACCCAGTCTTTTTTTGTTTATAGAAATATTTGCGTTATTTTTACAATGCTAGAAAATATATTAATAATTGACAAGCAAAAATTTCGTCTCATAGAAACGAAAAAATTATCTTATCTGATCACTATCTGAAGTGCAATCGCTTCTCGCTTTTAGGCGACAGTACTCGCCTATTGTCTGTTATACCGTCAGGCATTAAACTCACTCCAAATAATTAGGTTAAACCTGGGTTAAACCCACTCTAATTTTACTGTACAGTTGATCGTCATTACCGCCGAATACTTTAGTTCAGTAAAATAAACCAATCCGCGTGTGTAGGCCACATCACTAATTGTGACAGTTTGGTTTTCAGTACATAGAAGGATTTGCATAAAATGGGTGCGGTACACGATGTGGCGTACTCTAATTAATCGGGAAACACTAACTCTGCAGGTACATGTATTATTTACTATCCATTTCAAAGCGAAGCGCAGTATTAAAGTGTCACAGAAGCCTCCGGGCGACTGGAAAGCGGCATTCGACTATGCACAAAGCGTTCAACGGTTCATCTTAAAGCCTACTCGATTACAATTCAGAAGCGGCGCATTTTAACCTCCTATATGAGACTCACGACTCTTAGTTGGAAGCCAATTTTGTAGCTTTCAACGCTGTTTCAAATGTTATCGTATATACAATGGGACAAACAGCATAAAGTTATAGTAGATTTTACAAAAAGTGCACAAAACGAACCATTTTTATCCGAGACTGATAGTAATGTCGAGGATAAAAATGGTTTTGTTGGCGAGTTATAAACTCCGCTTTTCACTTCGATTGCGAGGAAATAAAACAATAGTATAACATAGCATTTCTTTGAACGCACGAAAAAACAAGAGCTGTTTCCCGCCGCTTTATTTTTTTTTAAATCTTACGACATTTACATTGACACCTTATGACATTGGCTTGGGCTGCAGACCTATACAGCCTACTATTAAATTAATTTTGTAATAATAATCTTCTTAAATTAATTAAATAACCTACCGTACTTGAATTTAAATTTCAATATCTTTATGTCTTAAAAAACACATAAGGCAAATAAATTTAAGTAAATTTATAAAATAACAAATTCTATCTATGAACTTCTTATTGTGTTTGGCTGCATGGCTCATTTTCTTTGCCTTAATATAGATACATTTATGAGTAGATACGTTAATGCACTTGTGCACAAAATTCGATTTTGTGCAGCCTATATCCTGCACAAATAAGCACGTTCAGAGCATGAGAAGTGAAAAGTATTAAACCTACCCGAGAAATAATTGCTACACAAAGATTAGTCACAAAATGTTACAATCATTACAAAAATTATAAAGAGAGAGACTTTTGTACGTTTGTTTATATGTGGAGGGTAATCTCCGAAATCACTGCATCAATTTGAAAAATTCTTTCACTATTCGAAAAGTACATTATTCCAGATGCACGTAGGGTATATGTTATATCTCTCCAATTGCACCCGGGCGAAGCCGAGGCGTGTCAGTCTAGTCGGAACTATGAAACTAACCAAAATGTGTCAAGTCAAAGCACTTTCAGAGCATGAGAAGTGAAAATGATATTGATACTGCACTTTTCAATCGTAGCAAATTCAATATTTTTTCAAAAAAACAATTTGTACCTACACGTTACACTTACGTTACAGAGGTTAAAAAATAGTTTTTAGAATTTTTGTCTGCTTATCTGTTTGTCCGTGCGTTTGTGCAGGTTAATCTCGGAAACGGCTTAACCGATTTGAATGGGGTTTTCACTTATGTATTGTAGCAACTTTCCCGTAACACTTAGTTGAATATTTTTTCATAAAACAATTTGATGTTGTACTTATGTTAGGGAGGTAAAAAAAATAGTTTTTAGGATTTCTGTCTGTTTGTACGTTTGTCTGTGCGTTTGTGCAAGCTAATCTCAGAAACGGCTTAACCGATTTGAATCAGGTATTCACTGATGCATTTTACCAAGCCTCCCATAACATTAGTGTTTGTTTTATTTCAATCGGTTTACAAACAAAAAAGTTACGCGCTATAACGAATACCACGCGTACGAACTTGCGGGCTCAGCTTATATTATAATATGTTCAGATGTTTATTTAAAGTATTTCTTTCTTTCGTTATTACTAAACAGTGACGTCATGTCAATATGAGCTAAAATTTTAAATAGAAAATTTAACAACATTTATGTGTGAGTTACAGCACCAAAATATGTTTTAGATGTAATGTAAGCTCAACAGAATAAATTGCTTTCGCTGTCACACCAAATAAAAGAATTGGGAATATCAAAGGTTGCCCTCATTTCTTTGATATACTTACCTCATTAATTGGGTATTATATTTATAAGGCGAATTCTTAGCATCATAATACTGGATGTTTTATTTTTCCTTGGCAAAAAAAAACTTTTTTTAAAATACTTTCGTAAAGCGTAGTATTATGTTATTTTATTTTAGCATCGACTTTTTTTTTTAACGAGCCCGTTGGATGAGTGGTTAGGGTGTTTGCCTTAACGCTCTGTTCTAGGGTTCCCGGGTTCGATTCCCGGCAGGGTCAACTTTGAAAAATGAACTTTTCAAATTTGGCTCTGGTCTGGATCTTGAAAGTAGTGGCAGGGCACACACCCAAATAACTGGGCAGCCCGTCTGGCGGCAGTAACCACCCCCTTACAGAAGATCACCGTGAAATAACAGCACGTGTGCTGTTGTGTTTCGGTGAGTGAGTAAGGGATGCCAGAGCCCATTTCCCTATCCCCTCCTAATCCCTTATCCCTAATCCTACTGTAGTCGGCAGCGCACTTGCAGCTGCTTTGGCGCTGCTTGTGTCATAGGCGACGGTAGCCACCTACCATCAAGTGGGCCGTCAGCCTGTCTGCCGATCTTAATATAAAAAAAATAAAATTTCATAAGTAATATTATCATGTTAAGTCTGTTAATTATGGATTCTTTGTAGATTTCTTGCGTGAACACCGTATGTAGTTGGTAATTATTATAGTCGAATATTGTAAATTATACATATTATATTATATGTAAATATTCGCTATTTATTAATTAGATTTGTAATCTCTTTAGCAATTGTTTATTTCAATCCCGATTGTAAAATTCCTATTTGCTGAATTTGGAACTGCATGTCTTAAAAGACTAGCAGGCTACGCAGTGGGCTAACACAGTGGACTCTCTTCCAAGCAGTGGGACGAAATAGGTTTATGTATTGCTATATACAAATACATGTTATTGGAATAGTGTGAAACCTTGGAATTTCGATCTTAATTAGGAAATGTGTAAAATCATGTTTCAAGGATTCGACAGTACCTACTTTCGATTTCGACAGTATTTTGCCAAAACCAGTAAGTATTCCGGGTGTGCTCCCTCCGCTCGCATTTAATTTCATAAAGATTCCAGAAGCTAACTTAAATTTGTTTCTAGTACAAATAAGTCTTGTAACACATTTTGTAAATGGCGCTGAAATGGCTTAGCGATGAATCGGCGGCGATGAATCGTCCCATCTCGCCCCGCTATACCCACTGACGATATGCCGAATGTAATACATTTCCAATTGCTATTTAGGAAATGTATGGATTTCCTAGAAAAAGTGCATATTAAAAAATATATTAGTCATTTCCTATCTATTTTAGGAATTCTATAAAACGACGGATACTATCCGTTAACATATACATAATAAACAAATACAGATACTGCGTAGTAATTATAGTAGTTTTGATTCCATAGTTATTGCCGATAATAATCAATAAATAATTAGTTATTCCATAGTTATAATCTGATATTTCTTGCTTATCTATATTTAAATGTATTGCTAAGCGCAAAGCTCGAAAACGGCTGAACCAATTCGGCATTTCTTTCAAATTGCTCCTTGAAGTCCGACGAAGGTTCATATAAAGATAAAAATTGGAATAATTTGAAAAAATTGGACATCCTTATGAAGTCTGGGGCGGTTCGCTAGTTATATGATAAAATTTCCATCGCTTTCGAAGGTGTTTTTTTTTTAATTATTTATTTTTTATTTAAGAAGCTTGGTCAGCGTCTATCCGTATAGGAAAGATGAGGTCGACGATGGAGCGAGCTCACCCAGAAGGTGCCTGTTCACTCGACCCTCGAAAAGACAGACGGCAAGGAGTTCCAATCCTTAGCAGTGCGTGTTATAAAAGGTGTTTTAAAGCGCTTGGTTCGAAATAGAGAGATTTCGACGAGGTGAGGATAGTAACCAGCCGTACATTTGCATGTTCGATAGAAGAAAGGGGAAGGCGGTATGATCTCATGCAGCTCCCGAGCACACTCTCAGAAGGTACATCTTATAAAATACACACAGACAGGCAATTTTGCGTCTATGTCCCAGGCTCTGCAGTTTAGTTCTTATTAGCGTACTGTCACCAATGATCCACGGAGAGAGTCGAGTGCGGCAAGTTAATATTTTGTTGAGCCATCCCAAAGGTGATTCTCCATGCAAGATCGGACTTGTGCCTTGTACAAAGAGAGGTGTCCAGGTGTCAAGCATCGCTTCACCTTATTTAGAATGCCCTGCTTTTTGGCCGCTGTTTGGGATTTGGACTCGATAGAAGTGCCGAAATTGAGATTTGAGCACAGCCTGAAATTATTATGTTTGTCATCGTATCAACGTAGGTGAAAAGCTAAACGTGTTCGGCGTGCATAAGTCAGACAAGCATAACGCTTTTCGGAAGTATTGAAGTTTTTAATCAAAAATCGCTGACTGAAAATAATAAAAGCGATGTCTAGAAAGATTTGTCTCGGTATTTGCTCAGCAAATATGTTTATGTGTGTATAAACTAAAATATTGAATATAGTAAAGGTGGGGCTTAGATAGCGGGTCTCGAGCGGAAGTGGTCGTGTACTAGCCATAATTCACTCGTTGCGGCGACAATGACGCTCTGTTACGAACCGCTCCATTTTGCACTACCACAAACTGTTTTATACATATGATATATTATGTGATACTTTATCTCTTGGAGATGTGTTATATATAGCAAAATTAAATTCATTTTTATAGATGTTTTAAGAAAGAGCTCCATAGGTCGGGGGGCACGGCAGTGCCCCCACCAAGTCGAGCGCGAAGCAAAAGCAAACACTCCTGTAGCATCCTTTACTGGAACCAATTGTAGGCTTGATAAAGCTTCAACGGCCAAGTCACACAACATTAAATATAATAATAAAGAAATCGCAGTAAGGAACCTTAGAGTTGGCACGACTTTGTTTAGATTTCATTACTTTTTAGAGATAAACAAGCAGCTCCATCGAGACTTGGCTAGTTTTTTACAGTATGTTTTTGTTGGGATTTATATTTCCATTTGAGGTTCTGAAGACATATCTTTTTTGGAAATACTTCGTCCGCGCCCCTTTTCTTAAGAGTTAAAAATTTATTTAATATTTATTGCTTCTATATATAATCAGACGTTAAATTTCTTTTTAGATGATCCCTGGGAACCGTATTTTTTTCTGAATGAAAAGTATTTGTCCTTTTATGTATTCCTGATATGTAAACGTAATATGTAAAATTTCGTGTAATTCCCTTTCGCAATTATAATATTACTAGTTATGATTGAAAAAGTAAATATAATAATGATAATTAAAAAATCATTTGGGCAGCCTGTTTGTAACCACACCCTTACAGAAGACAACCGTGAAATAACAGCACGTGTGCTGTTGTGTTTCGGTGAGTGAATAAGGTATGCCAGAGCCCATTTCCCTAACCCTTCCCAATCCCTTACCCTTAATACTACTGATGTAGTCGGCACGAACATGCAGCACCTGTAGCGATGCTTGTGTTATAGGCGCGACCTACCATAAAGTGGACCGTCAGCCTGTCTGCCGACCTTAACATAAAAAAGTGAACCTACCCTGTTTGCTGAATTTGGATAAAAAAAATATTGTTTTCTCGCGTTTTACATTTATGAGTTGATATTTTGAACTTAGTATTTCATAAAAAATTTGGACACGATTTTTTTGTATTGAAGCTCATTTAGCTTTGACTTTAAGTACCACTTTGTTGTGGATATCTTAAATATTTTTTCATACTTGTCTCTTAACTCAAACAGAAGCTAAAATAATGTTATGGCTAACTATGGAACGTTCTGGAAAAAGCGTTCGAGCCGGCCGAAAGTCTCGAACGTCCTACCCTATCGATGGTAGCCACGCCCCTTCCCGACTAGTGTCAAAGGAAATTGGTCCTTATGTTTACAACATAGAGTTTACATTTCAACAGAAATAGCATTTCCGAACTATCAATGGCTTGTTTATGATCTTGTTTAGATTTTCTGGGAAATTCGAAATACATCGACACGTTTGGCGCAAAGTATAAATCACGGGCGAAATGAGTGAGTGGTGCGACAACCAGCGATACGAAAGCGACTATTCGGAGCTTTTGAGAAGTTATCTGCGACAGTGAACCGGCGACACATTAAGGGAATCAATAACGACTTTTGGCAAGCTTAACGGTTTCATCGGACAAGTTTAGTTATTTTGGAATTTAACTCACCCCGTACGTAACAATAAGTTGTTTGTTTAAAAAAGATATAATTTAATGAGCTTAAGTTATAAGATATGATAGAACAGTCATATCTTATAACTTAAGCTATAAGAATCGCTGATTGTACTAAAACCAATAATTTATGGTCATAAAGGCAAATTGGGCATTTTAAAGTAAAGGAACCAAGTCATGACGACCAACATGTAAAAATAAAATATGTCACATTTTCTAGAAATCGTAGGCGTTATCTGTGAACGTTAATATTCTGTTCTGTGAAAACGTAATTAACTATTTGCTTGTAAAACCGGTCATTCACGAATTTTTTTGTTGCCGCGAAGGTCCAACGATATTTTACTTTTGCAGTTAAATTAATGATTTAAAAAATATTTCATTTGTCTTAACGGTAATACTCAAAGCAAAGTCCAAAGGTTCAAATATCTAGGATACTGGGTAACTTAAGAGATAACAAAAAGGAACACATGTAGGCTTCTCGGTTTTGGCAATATGTAGGCTTGTGTATAGAAAGTGTACTCGGGTAATCAGTGGTTCAGTAATAAATTGCTCTGCGATACTGATTTAATAACGCGTTCAAGAAGTTGTTAAGGCTTCCTCGGTTCTGTAGTGCTTCGCCAATGTTCGCCGAGGCCTGGTCCTATATTTCCACGCGATTTTACAAAATGCGTCTAAAATTCGCCAAAAAGCATAGTGATACAATAAATCTGAAAAGATTGTTTTAGCGCGCTTAATCTTTGAAACTACGAGTCAGATTTGAAAAGAAGTGTTTGCATTTAATAGCTGAATTCTTTAGAAAGGTTCTATCTACTTTGGTATCTAGTATCAGTAAGGAGTCGAACAATAAATACACTCAGAAATATAGCTAATCGAAAACGTAACGAAATTGAGCATCCGACCAAAACTGAAAGACATTTCAGAGCGCCCTTAGCTACATAACGCTGTCATTTATCCAAGATCATTTCCTTGTAAGCTTGTATTTCTTATTGAACATGTAAAGAAACTGACAACTTTAGGGAAACATATGTTGACATTTGATAGAAACTTAGAACAAATTCTTGACTTTTGAAATTTAAGGCTTTTATTTCAGCAATGTCTTTAGTTGTGTTTATTTATGAATTTCTTTTATTAAATGATGACAATTTTGGTGATCAACGAATACATTTGTTGATAGATATGGGTAGTTAGGTATGGATTAAATTAAAATAAAAAACAAAATCTCTTATGGAGTGCTATAACCCTTAAAGTCACGGCTTGATTACGTCCACGAAGATACGACTCCAATAATCGCAACAGATCTCCGTGAATACCTGCCTCTCCAAGTTTATACATTAGTAATGAGTGCGAAATATTGTCAAACGCCTTGTAGAAGTCCGTATAGACGACATCAACCTGATACCCCACATTCATGGCAGATGCCATCTGATGCCATCTGATCTGACCAGAACAAATTATACAGGTTCGTTTCCTGGTTATAAAAAACCGTGTTGTTTTTCTTTATTTGTGAAAATTTTTCATAAGTGGATTTAGCTTTTTTTGATTTTATACGCCTCATTTGTCAACAATGTTACCCATGTTGTAATTGAAATTGAATCGTAGAACCAATTAACAGCAACATTTAAATAGCTCCAGTCAACGCTTTGTATGACACTATTTATCGCGACATAGGACGTGAAGCAGGAAGTAGGAACTGAATATATAATCCTTGGATATTTATATAGACGGCCGGTGATAATTATCGTCAGGACATCGGAACGGGTGACCACACATCTTATATTACTGAAAAAAGATCGAGTAATCCATTATGCAATCCGTTACATTGTATTAGATCAGCGAAATTTAAGAAACAATGCATATGAACCGTTATCGTGATCACAAGTCAAAAGGGTCATATCGTGCCTAGAAGATGTCCACTGAGCGAACGATATATTAAAATCTCCCGCAATAATAAAACTCATAGGTCGCACAATTAATCGCAGTAGGATAAGATACAATGTGTTGTGATATATTCTCAAAGAAATAAGTAATGTTATCAAAATGTGATGCGGAAAATAACAGCAGAATATTTTAACAGCTTTTTTTTATAGGACATGTATCAAGCAATATTGATATATTAATAACATCAGCGGTAGCATTTAGGAAAGATACCAAAATCCACAAAAACTTGCTCGCGGCGCACTATAATCGATTTTACTCAAGCATATAACATCATACTCAGCTTGTAGAACATTTAAGAAAAAGAGTGGTTGCAGAACGTAACCCACGAACATTCTGATAGTATACCCTTAAATCTCCTATCCACGCCATTGCAAAGAAAACGTATAAAAATACATAAACAAAATACACAAAATAATCACAGAGAATTAAGAAAATTACCAAAAAGGGGATTGACACTTCACAAACATTTCGACCACATTTGATGAATAATAAATAAAGTCAAAGCAGAGTTCCATAAATAGGTAGTAGTAATCATAATAATTTTTGTTGTTCGATAATTCATCTTTAACACAAAACACATAAATACAAACAAGGCTATAAGTATACTACAAATATTATAAGAGTTAGCAACATTAGTTATTAGGATTAGTCTTATTTTATCTTGTTTAAATCACTTTCCCTAGAGATCACGGGATTTTCCGGTAGGTGGCTGCTGATCATAATGATAAGGCATAAGGGAATGAGCTCATGCTATTATTTCACAATGGTTTTCGGTAAGGCGGCTTCAGACGAGCAGCCAAGTTTATGATTGAGGAACACAATAATTCTTCATTATAATCAGCTTGTGTCTGATGTAGGCCTCTCCCAAGGCACAGTACACAGTCTTCTGTCCTCGCATCTAGTCGCTTCCTGCGATGCCTTTCAATTCGTCTGTCCACCTGGCCGCAGGGTATCCCACGCTACGCTTTCCAATTCGTGACCTCCATTCGAGAACTCTTTTACCCTATCGGTTATCCGCTCTGCGACAGATGTGGCCGGCCTATTGCCAATTCAACTTCCTAATTTTCTTGGCTATGTCGACAAACTTGGTTCTTGGGCAAATTTCCGAATTTGTTATACTATTTACCAAAAAATCTCCGAGCATAGCTCGCTCCATAGTGACCTTGTGGATCAGTCCTGCCGTTCGGACGTTTCGGCAACATGACAGGATGCATTGATTACATAATTTAATTTTCAGACATTATGGCAGTGGTGACGAAAACAGATGACGTAGCTTCCCGAATGCATCCAAACCCAGAAGGATGCTGCTGTCAACCTCTTTGTCAAAGTTTTTTCTGCCTAACTGGATCGTTCGTTCCAAAGTCCATTTTCAATTTCAATTCATTTTCAATTCCAATTTCAAGAGTCGCAACCTCTACGATAACAAGGCCTAGGAGAACATATGCTTGTTGAACATAACTTTCGTCTTGTCCAAGTTCATTCCAATTCTTACGGGCTAGTGGCAACATTGAGGTTATCCAGCAACTGTGTCAGAATGACTATATCGTCAGCAAAACGTAGGTGAGACAGATATTCGCTGTTGATATTAACTTCTAGGTCCAAGTCCAGTATCTTGAATACATCTTCCAACGCGTTGGCAAACAGTTTCGGGAACCTCACATCCCCTTGTCGAACTCTTCTTCGCAATTGCACGATCGTCGTCGCGGCTTTATACAAATGTCTTAACACTTTCACATAACGACTGTCTATTTGGAATCCTCACAAGGATTCCAGAACGGCCTAGGTTTCGACTGAGTACGAGAGGCTGATTATACTAGTGATTTTTCTGTATAATCTGTCTCAGCGTGTATATGTGATCTATGGTGATGAAGCTTGAATGAAACTCGGCCAGCTCCGGTAGTTAAGATTCGTCGAATTTTCGGGTAAGGCAATTTGTTATGAGTCTCGATAACAACTTAATAACATGACTGAGGAGTGAGATCGGTCTGTAATTCTTGAGGAGAGTTTTGCCTCCGTTTTTTAAAGAACAGAACGATCATACTCCCACTCCATGACTCCGGTGTGATTCGGCTATGTATAACGGAGTTGAAGAGCTTCTGAAGTACCTTCAGGACCACACTCCCACCCGACTTCAGAAGCTCTGTCGTGATTCCATCAGCATCGGTGGCTTTACCGTTCTTAAGCTTCCTGAGTGCTATATTTCGATCTAGCCCAGACTGAGATCGGGAATGGCATCATCTGTATAGTGCCGATTCGGCGTGTACCCGGTATATAGTTGAGTTGGGCATAAAATTTCTCAATCTCAACGTTAATTTCTGCTTATAGGAAACGATTGTTTTAAGCTTCGTCAGTTGACCAAGACGAGAAACGAACACTTTCGATTCTTATTAATATAATAAGAAAGAAGAAAGAAAGAAAGAAAAATTTATTGGCATTTAAACAGAAAAACATGAACAAAACAAAAAAAAAACATTAAAAGTAAACACCAAAAGGACACAACTCAGCTTAGGCTGCAACATTGTTACAGCGCTGATTTTCAGTTGTGCCCTTGCCGATGTCTCACGACGCGCACTAGGACCACTCCAGCAGTGCGGTGCAAGTATATTTTACAAATATATTTATATTACTAAATAATAAGTTGTATCACTGTACGACAAAAGGTTGCGGCGATCATGTTCTACAATCCAAATCAATAACATTAATAACAATAACAATAGTCGATAACAATAAAATAAAAAAACTAAAGTATTTATGAGTGCAATCTATGCCGCCCTTAGTGTTCACAATTGTTTTTGCTCCTTCAAAAGATTTAATTTAACCCTTTCACGAAAAACCTTCAGTGAACTACACTCTCTTATGGGAGGAGGCAGATCGTTCCAACACTTAGAGGCGGCAAATAAGGTCTTATTAATCTCGAGTATATCTTACCACTACTTATATTCAGTCCATACAAAAACTCAACCTTTGTAAACCCCAGTTAAATTTATTTTCATATTTTACATTCCTCTGCATTTGAAGTTTTAATTTAATAAAATTTTATTCAGGTCTTACATGGTCTTACCTTAGTCTTACCTTAGTCAGGTCTTACCTTAGTCAGGTCTCCTGCTAACTATTTAGCCAACGCTGGAGAAAAATTATCCCTATAGAGTTTTATTGTGCTTCAAAACCTTCCTAAATGAATCTGTATTCTCTTGGACCGGTATTCTTTACATGTGATATATGAGCGTAGAAGTTACTTTGTTAAGAGATGTACCTAATAGGGGTTACTACAAAGTATCGGGTTATGTAGACAATAAACGACCTTGGAATTAATTAATGAATATCAAAAATAGAATCTGCGCAATATTTTTTTTTTTACTTAAAATACTTGTCAAAGTTTTGTAAAAACTAATAACTTTTTTGTATTTTATTTTCAAATTTAAATCCATGCATTTGCTCGCGACTTCGTCGGCTTATCTTTATAATTTAAATCCCGTGTTTCCATTTGCAATTGGAAATCTATATAAGTATATAGATTTACAAAATTTTATTGAAATCGATTGAGCAGTTTCGGAGATTAACTTGAACAAGAGATATTTATTTATTAAGATTATTATACATACACTTCGTACACAGGAAAGGTTGATAGAACAGTTAAAAATTAAATTTTCAATTGTTCCTTAGCTCGAGTAAATTGTGGGTATCGTTACAAAAGGTTGTTACGCAAATATGCCTTTTTACCTTGAGTTTTGTATTGTTGAAACCGGCTGTGGAAGGTCACGGCGCGGCGCGGGCGAATCCGGGGCGTAGCGAGAGGCGCGGGCCGTAAAACTCTCTCGAACTCTAAATAACAAAGTGGGGTGAACCATCCTCTCTTGAAACAAATAGCCGACCTTTTGCCTTCTTTATGAGACCCTTGTTAACTTGTTCTTAATAAATTATTTATTTCGCACCTTCCCCCGCTGTCCGCAACCCGCACCCTCAAATATTTTTGTTAATTTTGTTTATTATTTTCAAGTTTTACGTTGCCTGCGGAAATTTATTATGTTGAAAGACTTCTTAACTTCTGTCCACAGTTCTAAATTAAATTTCTTTCAGAAAACAAACCGAGGAGTGTGTTTTTGTTGGGCCGCTCGTCAGTTTGCGGGCGTTTTGTAATCTTGCTGTGTCAACAGAGAATAGTATTTCAACGCATAATTAAATCTGAGAATATAAAGGGATGAACGACTGAGTAATATTGCGAATTTGCTAACACTTAACTAGTTGGAAGTACCGGATTGTTAAAGGAAAGTATCGTGAGAACTATAATAATTGTCGAAGACATGTGAAGTCCTGATAATTCTCATATAGCTATAGTAGTGGATTGGTGGCTATAATTAGTACATACATCTACCACCGCCATTAGCTATCACTAAAGTTATGGAAATTTTTGACGAGTCCGTTGGATGAGTGGTTAGGGTGCTTGCCTTAACGCTCTGTTCTAGGGTTCCCGGGTTCGATTCCCTGCAGGGTCAACTTTAAAAAATGAACTTTCCACATTTGTGGTCTGGATCTGGAAAGTAGTGGCAGAGCACACTGCGTTCCGCAGTCATTTGGGCAGCCCGTCTGGCGGCAGTTACCACCCCCTTACAGAAGACCACCGTGAAATAACAGCACGTGTGCTGTTTTGTTTCGGTGAATGAGTAAGGGATGCCAGAGCCCATTTCCCTATCCCCTTAAACTTAATCCTACTGTAGTCGGCACCGCACTTGCAGCAGCTTTGGCATTGCTTGTTGTTATAGGCGACGGTAGCCACCTACCATCAAGTGGACCTTCAGCCTGTCTGCCGATGGTAACATAAAAAAAATTGAAATTGATATTTGTGAATTAGCGAAGAGAGTCTATTCAGTGAGCGAACGTGGTAGTCTCCTTACTTCTAATCACGAATGCCCAGCAGTGGGCCTGGAGATAATATAGGATTAAGGTGGAGATAATATAGACACATCCAATTTACAACAAAGTTATTGAATAAGTGCTTTCATAGACACTAACTAAAATATCTGATACTTGGTTTCACATGAGATCTCACAACTTTTTGCAGTAGTAAATCTGCGTTGCGAGACTTGGTAAGGGAATTTTAGTTACCTCTATTTCCATTATTTAATTTCCATATATATTATAACTAGCTGAACTCGGCCACGCTTCGCTGACGGCGGCGGCGTGCGCATGGGGCCCGTGGTACTGGACACTGCTTATATATAATACTATTTATCGTAGCGTGATGTTATATAGCCTATAGCCTTCCTCGATAAATGGACTATTCAAAACAAAAATAATTTTTCAATTCCAACCAGTAGTTCTTGAGATTAGCGCGTTCAAACAAACAAACTCTTCAGCTTTATAATATTAGTATAGAAATAGAAGTCGCTGTCCATCTCTGTCTGTTTCTTCGCTAACTTCCTACTAAAATAAAATCTAAATGATAAGTAAATCCTCATTAAAATTCAAAAGTACTAACCAACAAATGCGGGCGGCCACTTCGTTTTATGTTTACATGATTTAATATAACTTATATTAATACATGATTTAACTTATATTTAATATAAGTTAATAAGCTCTTGTATCATATAACTTCACGTATTTTCCATCGCACTGTACCTAAATGAGGAAATTTGGGTTGTGATCTATGTGTAAGACAAGTTTCATCCATTCACCGTTTTGACAATGATTAATGCATATTCAAATCATCTTAACAAATTTTCACATTTATAAAAAACTAACGATCCGCTCCCGACTTCGTGCGGGTGCTATCTCTATTATATGTCTATGCTATGTCTATTATATATGTCCCCACTGTAGAGGCACAAGCCTACCCTCTCAACAAGAGCGTACGTAGGTAAGCTTAAAATTTTCTTCTTTGGCGTATGCAAGTTTCCTCACGACGATTTTCTTGACCATTTGAGAGTAATCAGTAAAATACACTTAAGTTTTTTTAGAAAAAAAAAAACAATACCCATTGGTACATGACATGAGCGTGGTTCGAACTGGGACCTCTCGACGTGATAGGCCGCGTCTTTCCCACTGCTCTACCGACGCTCTTTTATAAATAATTTAAATATTTAAAAATATAATAATTTGAATATCTAAATTAAAATAATTTAAAAAGTATTAATTCACTTTATTTCATTTTAAATACAGACAATCTTTTATAATGTATTCTTGAGACTAAACAAACCGGTAACATAATGACCTCGGCGGGGAATCCCCAAATTAAATAAGCGACGGTTCCGTTAAGAAACAAAGAAAAACATGAGCACCCAATCATGATGATAAATGTGGAATATTTGTCGACATGAAGCGAAGAATTCTCCTCAGATGACTATAAAAACAGATTTTAATAAGATTCTAAAATGCGTTCAAGTGAAAGCTTTTATGGTGGGCATTATTAATGTTAATAATGAGGAAGAACTCTGTCTTAATATCCATATAAACATCTGTGTGCGCTGTATACAGCTAACTGTAAAATAAAGTAAATAAATGTAAAATAATATAAAATAATGTAAATATCGCTGTATACAACTAAATGTATACAGAAAGGAGCTAACCTAGTTCAGATTGCTTACATTAAATCTTCATTAAATATTTAATTAAGAACAATTAAAAGGTAAATAAGTTACTGCTGTTTACATATTAACAAACTCCTAAGAATGATTATGGATGCCTTTTTTAAAATCACGAAAAAAGAAAGACCATATACTTGAACTTATTTTAAATTAATAAAATTCATTGTAATAGTTCTAAAGCTATCTGTTGAAGAATCTAGATGTCTATGAAGGGTGTAGTGGTAAGTATTCTGTGCTTTTTTTTTCAAACTCTCAAATCATCTACGATCTGAAGTCCCACTTGATCGAGGTATGACGAAACATCCAAACATTCTCCTTAACTTATGGAGATTAATCAGTTTTGTGTGGAAATCAGGTCATCGGTTTATATTTAATTTCATGTTAACAGTTGTAACTTGTACCATTAGGTACGAAGAAATTATTGATTTTACTGAAAAAAAAAAAACCGCGTAATTTGGTAATGGGGTGTCATAGATATCCTATTTTAAAATACCCCACGGTGGTATTTTAAAATATGTGTGAACTGCGCACTGACTCGCGCAACGTATCCAGTACGTGTTTCGCGCTCAATGTGTTAATTTTTTAATTTTAATACAAAATCTGAAATGTTCACAAAAAATTACTGAAATTAAAAAATACTTTTATTACTAAATTCTCCAAAGTGTAAGTTTAAAAAAATGGTCTGGTTTTGATCAATGTCCTTTATGATTGATAGCGTTCCATCTATTTCAAAAGCATAGAACTAACAGCTGTTACCTACTCTTTTCTATGAATCGACGAGACCATTGGTCGAGTGATTAAGGTTACCTTACCGCTATTACTCTGGGGCCTCAACTTTTTTTTATGAAGTTGACTCTGGTCTGGATATTTCAAATAGTGGCTGAACACACTGCGTTTTGCAGTCTTTATTGGGTAACCCGCCTGGCTACTTAATCTAAGGGAGATGCTGTCAGTGGTCAACTAATCATTCGGACCAATAAGGGCAAGAACCAATCTAAAAAAATTGTAAGAATGAATGTAAATGTAAGATGGGAATACTTTTTTGTGTCAAGGCCATGGACTACCAGTAAGACACGTCATACCTACTATAGCACAAAAATAATTTTAACGTAAAATTTCTTTAAGTTTTTTTTTTTTTGTCGACAGACAGGCTGACGGCCACTTGATGGTAGGTGGCTACCGTCGCCTATAACACAAGCAACGCTACAGGTTCTGCAAGTGCGCTGCCGACTACAGTAGGATTAAGGATAAGGGATTAGGAGGGGATAAGGAAATGGGCTCTGGCATCCCTTACTCACTCACCGAAACACAACAGCACGTATATGCTGTTATTTCACGGTAGTCTTCTGTAAGGGGGTGGTCACTGCCGCCAGGCGGGCTGCCCAAATGACTGCGAAACGCAGTGTGCCCTACCACTACTAAGTAACTTAAGTAACTTGGATAACTTAAGTATATTTTTCGTACCCATGGTACATATTATATTTTTTATTTTATAACAATAAGCCGTTTTTGTATATTTATGCCACAAGTGTATTGGTGGTATAAAGTATAAAGTGCCAAGAAGATGATACCTATTTTTTAACATTGTTTAGCGATAAAACTATTTTTTTTCCAAACTTTTTAACTTATCTCAATAAAAAGTTACAAACGAGATAGCGTACTATTTGTTAAATATGTGTTGTGTCACCGGCACGTTTTCCGGAAAGATTTCCCGCTCTAGTCACACGAAGAAAATGTGTTTGATTTATCAGCACTTGAGGCCGGACCTTCCGCCCGCTATAAATTGTATTGTGTTATGATTTAAGGGTCCGCATACGATTTTATGGTAAACACTTTGCTCTTTGTGTTTGTTTGTTGCGTGATTTATTCACGTGGATTCCACGCGAGATGCTGTCAGTGGCCATTGATCTGAATAAAAATGTTATCTTATTTGTGTTTATTTATGTTGTTTTATGTTACGTTTTACGCTGATGAAATTTCTTATTACTCTATAGACAATATTTGGGTCTACTCCTGTCGGAATAAATGCAAATGTCTATTGCAAATGCCCAATGAAATAAACCATTAAATATAAATACTAGCCTTTGCTACTAAATTAATTGAGCCCATTTCCTTCAGTCAACAACCGTATTAATATCTATGTTCGCCATTCAGCGACATAGAACCTACGACGGCTAGGAGTGGTAAAAACCAAACAGACAATCTATTCTAGAAATCATGTTACATTTAATATAAAAAAAGAAACAAAACTGACTATTTACGTGTTTAATTAAATCATTCTTATCTATACTAATATTATAAAGCTGAAGAGTTTGTTTGTTTGAACGCGCAAATCTCAGGAACTACTGGTTTGAATTGAAAAATTCTTTTTGTTTTGAATAGTCAAAACAAAAAGAAAAATTTCAAGTAACAATAATTGTTTCTGCGTTGCTTTGCTGTTTAATTAGATCAGGCGCTTCGTCGTTTAACTATAAAGATTTGTGCATTACAATCGGTAGAAGGGCGTGTCGTTAGGACGAGAGGGGGTGAAGAGGGACGCAAGGCAGAGGTCGGCGAGTGCACGCTCGCGAGGCATTTGACTTTGTTCCGACTTAAGAGCTCGGCGAAGACATCTATATTCATCCGCTCGTCAAGCGACGCCATATTGGGCACAAGTGCTGTTGTGAAATTTTAATTTGATATAATTATCCATTAAATTTTGTTACGATCGAAGCCCCGAAGTAAAATCGGTGAGTTGTTTTCTGTTGTTTAAAGGAAGATTTCTAAATTCGTTACATTATTTCGTGGCACCGCTAGGTGTAAATTGTTTAAATCTTTTTTTGTTTTTTTTAATTCTTTCTCAAATTTCAATATGTGTTAACTAGTTCTCGTAAGGGGCGTTACACGTTCTTTTTGTTTGGTTGTCTGTGTGGCGGTGGACGGACGAATGGATGGGAATAAGTAAGCAAATTGTGATAGCATTCTTGCCGTCTACCGTACCTCATGCAAAATTAATCAACGGTGACCGCCATATATTTCGTGTAGGGGATGTCGTCTGAGACATATCTTCGAAATGTTTCAGGGGTGTCTATGAGGAGTATCCAGTAAGGGTATCCTGAGGGAGTGACCTGTTAGTGTCCTAAAGGACTGACCGTGAAGATACGATCTGGGTGTCCCGTCAAAGGTCCTGCCCTGCTGTCCGTCTGGTCCTGATAGATCAGCTCGTCGTCATTTTCGGTGTGGAGGAGTCGGCTCCCCTCGTCTTCACGTCGCGTCGAGGCTCGACTGCAGTCTGCGGGCTGGGCTTCCACGTGGTCGTCGGAGAGGACGACACTCGCTGGCTACCACCAGAGCCACCACAGATACGTGTTGTTCATATCCTATTTTTTTTTCTTAAACCGGACGCGATATCGAACCCCACGCGGACAGGTCGCTTACCCTTAGATTACGGTTCGAAAGGATTCGATCGGTTATTTCTCCCTTTTCCTAAATTAGTCTTTTCGTCGGCAGTAGAACTCGATTGCTTCACGAAGACCCTGTTTTATTTTTTTTTATTACGTGTACTTTGACTTAATTTTAATTAGACTTAAATTAGTGCTTATACAATTATTATTTAATTTTTATTTTTGTGTGTAACTTGTGTTTTCCATTTTTTTTATTATTAAATCGATATAGCACTAATATTCCTTTTATTTAATTGTTATTTGTTTTTATTTTTTTTTATTGTTACCATCCCACCACCATCAGTGGGGGATAAAAAGGTAACAAGGCTATATAACATCACGCTACGATAAATATTATTATGTATAAGCAGTGTCCAGTACCGCGCGCCCTATGCGGACGCCGCCGCCGTATGGGCCGCAGCGAAGCGTGGCCGAGTTCAGCTAGTTCTAAATAATTCTGTAAGATTCTTTAATCCATAGTGGAAGCCGCATCAAAATCTGTTGCTAATTTTTGGACCGATATGAAGAATATAAGATAAAACTTCGTTTTGTGATACTTTCTTGGTTGGTTATTTACCACTAATGAACTGTGCTCACTTTTCCTAAAAGTAAATAAAAAATAGGTATCTTACGAGGTACTTGTACGACTTTATGGACAAAAGCGAAAGGAGTGTCGAGTAAATAAAACAATGTTATATGGAAGCTTCACCACAGTGATAATATGAAAATATCAAACGGGCCCACTGAAATTTTTAAATTAAATGTTAAGATCGACAGACAGGCTGTCGGTCCACTTGATGGTAGGTGGCTACCGTCGCCTATAACACAAGCAACGCCACAGATGCTGCAAGTGCGCTGTCGACTGCAGTAGGATTAAGGATAAGGAATTGGATAGGATAATCCCTGGCATCCCTTACTCGCTCACCAAAACACAACAATACACGTGCTGTTATTTCAAGGTGGTAAGGGTGTGGTTACTGTCGCCAGACGGACTGCCCAAATGGCTGCGAAACGCAGTACGCCCTGCCACTACTTTCCAGATCCAGACCAGAGACAACTTTGAAAAGTTCATTTTCAAAGTTGACACCGCTGAAAATCGAACCCGGGATCCTTAGAACAGAACGTCAAGACAAGCATCCTAACCACTCATCCAACAGGCTCGTCATTTAATTTTAATTTATTTATAATTTAAAATTATAACAAGATTTACTTCTTATAAGTAGCGCTAAAAACTACATAGGTTTATTAGAAGACGCTTTGTAGATTATTACAGACTAGCTGTGCCCGGACTTCGTACGTGTGATATTCGGTAATAGTTCAATTAATTTAACTTTTTTGTTTGTAAACCGATTGGAATGAAACAAACACTAAATGTTCAAGGAAGCTAGCTTCTATAAGTCAGTGAAAACCGCATTCAAATCGGTTAAACCGTTTCTGAGACATTGTGTCTATTGTGCGTGCAAAAACGCACAAATAGACATGATTACTAAAAACTATATTTTTCATTTCGGTAACATAAGTACTACAACGTGTACAATACGTTTTATTTATCATCTTAACTAACATCGAGTCACGATCTCGTTTGCCATGACTATTGATATAGGATTCACCTATTAAATATTTCCATGTTTTCATTTTAATTGAGTGTAATTAAAAATTGGGTCGTCGTTTGGCTTCACATTATATTTGTAAATAAAAATTGTAATGTACTTTTAAAACATAATAAGAAGTAATAAAATTTGGCGTTTTATTACAAAATGTGAAACGTGAAAGTTGATGTAACTGATTTTGTAATTCATAATCGGCTAAAGTTTCCGTTGGAAGTAATCGCTTTACCGCCTCCTTTGGATTACAGCCTTCCATCCCACGGCTTAACGCTTTTTAAGTCACATATTATATGAACGTCGCTTTAATATCCGACGGAGCGGCCTTTCAAGTTGCTTTTTCTTTAATACTGTCACTCAACAACCTCTCTTTTTATTACTGACCATATTAAGTTAGTACTGAGATTAAGGTCAGAACAAAGATTAATTCCATTGCTACTATTAATATGATTATTCGAGAAAAAAAGAAATTATCTTATCTTGAAAAAGAACTTATCATTTGAGGGTTTTGCTATCCAATTTACCAACGCTAAAACAGAATATAGTTGGCTAGATTTTGAAAATTAAATCAATTAATTAAATTATTATTAAAATAAAACTAGTGTGTATTTGAAATTTATTACTAGTTTATTTACATAGCTCATAGCTCATAGCTCATAGCTCAGGGCACGTAGCTCGTAGGACCGATGGACGTTGGGGACTTAAGGTGCTGGAATGGCGGCCACGCACCGGGAAACGCAGTGTCGGCAGACCCCCCCCTAGATGGATAGACGATATTAAAAGAGTCGCGGGGAGTCGCTGGCTTCAGGCGGCACAAAATCGTGGTGTTTGGCGGTCATTGCAGGAGGCCTATGTCCAGCAGTGGACGTCCATCGGCTGAAACGAACGAACGAACGAACTAGTTTATTACTAATTTATTACTAGCGAAGGAATGAGATTGTATTGAAAGATAAATCAATAGTTCAAGTAGGTTTTGGCCGCGACATTCTCTGCGCCCGTTTTTCATAGGTGTTAAAACATTTATTATTCTTATTTCCTTGTCTTTATTGCTCATATATTTTTGTCAGGAATTGAACATATCATATAAAAAAATTATCATCCGCTCGGGTAATTTGAAGATTTTGAAACTAATAAAAATATCATTGATAGTGGTAGGCACACTACTTTCCAAAGCCATAAGTTTGCCTGTTCGTTGTTTTTTTTTTACCACTATCTCACCTGATGTGAGGTGCAGATGCGGCCGAAGGTGGACCACGCTTACCCAGTAAATGCCCATTTACCCTGTTAACATGCAGATTAAGATAAAAAATGATTACAGATTAACATAAAAAAGATTTTTACATTTACTCCTATTTCAAATACATACATGCGGGCAGTTTCTCTTCATAACAGTTGAAGCCTTGCAATTGCGGCGTAGTATATAAAGGCGGTCACTAATAGAGCATTCAAGTGTAATGTTCAGATGCAATCATATTACAAAAGAACGAGTCTTGTCCTACAGTTTCGTCCGAATTAAAATTTGGCTGAATAAAATGTTTTCAGTCAGATAATGATGGCACTGCCCTTGGGTCGCGTCGTGGGCGGCGTGCCATTTGGTACCTCGGGCAATTAAATATTTCGAGGTACTTGCACGCTTCATATCTGTTAAACTACAGTGAATGGCTAAATTTATATCCATTTAACACTTGTGATGGTAGAATAATTAATTTTACTCATATTTTAATGCTAATGTGTTCAACTAAGCAAAGCCTAATTATTTTTCTTATTTTTGAGACACATCATGTCATCTTATCATATCCATATATGATAAGATCTAACTAAAACCGCAACGCACTCGCATTCCCTTGAAATTATTATGTATATTTAAACCTACCTACCATCAAGCAGAGATGTATACCTGCCTGCGACTTTTTCTTATAAAAAAAAACATAAATTTAAATTTTAAACGTAGGAATAGTAGATATTTAAAAAAAAAAAAAAACGCTTTGTTCATTTTATTGTTGTGTTTATCTAGGAAAAGAAGAAATCTTAATATCAATACAATTTATCTCAATGACCAGAAAATATAAATGACCTTTCAAAAGTCTATGAAAGGAGTATTTCTTATCTTTAAAAATAAAATGAAGTATCCTTCAGACGGTAACGGCATCTTCATGCCTTTCTGAAACGAGGGAACTTCCTGAAACTCATTTACGCTTTGAGATATTTATATTATGTATTGAAATTTATATACGAGCAGTCTATACTAATAAGCTCGTATTGAAAGTTATAAAAACCAAGTAAATATGCAGGACAGAACATATTTTGTAGTGGCAGGGTAATACAGTCAAAAACTGCCATTACTAATAATGTAGACGGTACTAAAATAAGTTGCCGAAGGATGTAAAGTAAGTATATAGTAGATTTTACAACAAGTGCACAAAACGAACCATTTAGACTTTTAGCAGCCCGAGCCGAAGGCGGGGGCTGATAGTAATGTCGATTATAAAAATGGTTTTGTGGACGAGTTATAAACTCTGCTTTTCACTTCGATTGCGAGGAAATAAAACAGTAGTATAACATAGCATTTCTTTGAACGCACGAAAAAACAAGAGCTGTTTCCCGCCGCTTTATTTTTATTAAATCTTACGACATTGACATTGACACCTTATGACATTGGCTTGGGCTGCAGACCTATACAGCCTACTATTAAATTAATTTTGTTATTAAATTAAATTAAACCTACCGTACTTGAATTTAAATTTTAATATCTTTTATGTCTTAAAAAACACATAAGGCAAATAAATTTAAGTCAATATTATAAAATAACAAATTCTATCTATGAACTTCTTATTGTGTTTGGCTGTATGGCTCATTTTCTTTGCCTTAATATAGATACATTTATGAGTAGATACATACTTTAATACACTTGTGCACAAAATCGAATTTTGTGCAGCCTATATCCTGTACAAATAAGCACTTACAGAGCATGAGAAGTGAAAAGTAAATTTAAATCATTTCTCAAAAGAAAATCTATGCTATTATAGTTTGATTTAAAATTATCTTGATATTAATTGTATGTTTATTAGAATAAAGCAACTAGGGGATCTCTCGCTAGTTTCTTTCCATAGAAACCGTTTTCCTAACTGTTGGTGGATTAATTTAAATTAATAAATTGTGTTTGATGCTTTATTCTTCATAAAGTATCTCTGTAATGGAGATTGGCCGTCACCTTTGAAAACTTGTGCCTGCATGGGTCAGACGTAGCAGAATATTCCAGTGCAGAATATTCTGCACTGGAGATGTCGGTCCTATCCCTGATGCTACTAAGATTTCTCCTGCTCTCTAGTGTACCGTCTCCCTACTATTTTGCCTTTCATAAACATCTGAAGCAGTTCATATCTGTTGTTGCGTAGTACACTTTCCAGATATACAATTTAACGCTTTTTCACGGTCTACAACAATTTCCGGGTCACACCGGGATTATTAACTGGAGCACCTTTTCTTACTGACCTTCTGAATCTAGCTTATGTCGGTAACACCACATCTCAAACGCCTCCAGGTGCGGTCTGATGTTTTCCTTTATAATTCACGACTTGCTGCCATACATGACCATCTATATAGTTTTAGATAAAAAGTTTATGTAGATTAAAAAGATTAAATATATAGAGAGGACATTGGAATTTTTTTTCTAGACAAAATTGATCCTAATCGCCGTAATCAGGATGGCCATGACGTAGTTAAATAAAGTAAAGTTTGTAAAGTTGTCGATGGACTAAGCGATTTTGTACCAAGTGGTTTTAAATGTCTCATTAGGGATTCTTTCATCTTGCCCGATCTATACAGTTGAAAATCTTTGATATAGATAAATAAATAAATATCAAATAACTGATGGAATTGTGAACAAATTATTATAAACTTTTATAAAAGTAATATGCATAAAAAAAACTGTGAGTAAGGGTCTCACGGCCATAGGTTTGGTTAGCAATAAATAACTACTTTTCAGAAACAGTGTACATAATTATTTGCAGAAAGCAGGAGCAGTTAGTTCACGAATTCATTCCACTTTGGTATTTACCTATATAAATCATAGGCATCAAATCGTGTCAGCACGATAGAGCTCCGTCTGTTATTTTGGTTAGCAGTTAGTAATTACCTGCTTGCCAGTTTGTAGCTGACAGATCCAATTACATTAAAGGGTTCCAACCTACCATTAGACGGCGCACTTTGTTTTCAAGCAAATGTTTGTTATCAATTATTATAACACATGGTTTTCTGTTTTCTATTCACTAATTATGGGTGTGCAATATTCTGAACAATCCAATCACTTTTTTTGCTCCTAAAAATGTACATTTAATAAGTTCAATTTGTTTTATATTGATAATTACAGTTTAATTGTAAAAATATTTTCGTATATAATTGTATATAATTTTTGTATATAATTTAATAACTGAAAGTGAAAACGAAAAAGAATAATTTTACGCAAACTATATAAAAATTTTCAACATAACTTGGGTACATAATAAAACCCTGTAAGTGGCAATGTGCTTTGTGATGTCTTTTTTGAGTATTATTTCTGCTGTATTGCTGTAGGGTTGTTGTTGAGAATAAAAATCAAAATCAAATTGTATTAACTGAGTCTGATAGCAGCAGAATTGGTCCTTATGGGGTTAATGCCATTACTAATTACTAACTTTTTTATTTTCTTTTACTAACTTCAATAATAAACACAAAAATTGGTTTATATAATAGCTCTCTTTCAGTAACTACTAAAGATGACTGTCTCATCATCATCATCTCAGCCATAGGATTTCCACTGCTGGATAAAGGCCTACCCCTTAATTCTCCAAAAGGACCGACCAGAAGCAGCCTGGATCCACCGTCGATCCGCGGTTCCTATCAAGTCGTCCGTCCACCTCGTGGATGGACGTCATACGCTACGCTTGCCGGTCCGTGGCCTCCACTCGAGAACCTTTTCCGCAAAATGTGTCCTGCCCACTGCCACTTCAATTTAATAATCCTCCAGTTTATGTGGATAACTTTCGTTCATCTACAAATCTCCTCATTCCTGATTCGATCTCGCACGGTATATAGCTTGTTGAGTAACGTTGAGCTTTCGAGGCCCATGGTTAGAGACCACGTTTCATCGCCTTAAGTGATCACTGGTTAAGATTTTGAGGAAATTTGGACCAAAAGATGTCTCGGAGCTTCCCGAACGCTGCCCATCCGAGCTGGATTCGACGATTCTCGAAGTCGGCCCTACCTAATTGGAATGTTTGTCCCAAGTAGATACGTAGATACAACTTCGAGATTTGATTTCCAATTGTTACTGGGGTAGACATAACTTTCATCTTTTCCATATTCATCTTAAAGCACACTCTTTGAGAAATTCGGTTGAGCCATCGAGCATCGTGTTGAGTTCGCTTATCGACTTCGCCATGACCAATATCGTCAGCAACTCGCGTTAATATTGATGCCAAGTCTTTGCCATTCCAGGATATATCTGTAAATGATTGAATATCTGAATATCTCTTTCCACATTACTCGCACTGGAGTGGTAAAACCAGTGCACTTGGTTTTGTCTCACCATATACTAATAGAGAACTAAAGAAAATTGTTGATCGGTTATTAAGGGTAGGCGTCTTAATAAAAGTTCCACTGTTGATGGAGTCAGGACCTGGTCTCCCTTCACCACAGTAGTATTCAATTTTAATTTAAGGGTCAAATTCAACCAGAAAAGATTACTTCTCTTTCAGTAGATCTATGAAACTTTTCTAGAAGATTTTCGGGTAAAGGGTTAGCTTTTCGGATCAGATTATTTACACCTGTTATTCTCTTGTTAGGAATGTGAAATATGATACTTTATATGTCACAGTGAATGCGTGCGTGTTTGAATGTAGTGTTGATTAAATTAGGCATGTTCCACGTGTTTTGTTAAAACGAATGGGAAGCAATTCGTTTACATTAAAAGGTACAATCTTTCAACGGATTCCTTAATACGGAATATGAGAACGTTTTGCTTAGAAAATATGTAGGAAATGGAATGAGCTGAATGTAATCATAAATTATGAGTAAAAGATGTATTTCTTACTATCCGTGAAATTAAAAGTAATAAAATAAAGCGGTTTTTTTTATGTTCCGAAATGTAACTAAAAGAGAATTAAAAATTTTTTTTAAACAATGTTCACATATAATACACATACATTCTTAATAAAATATTATTTATGTGTTCTTATATAACACGTAGTCGGTCATTCAAGTTCTTTTCATAAGGGGCAAAAACTGATCAGTTTAATCAAAGGCGGAATGCGAGCGTCAATCAAGACACCTCGTTACCCAAACGACTAGTAATTTTCTTTCGCTGACCGAACATTTTCGAACGTTCCCACTCTTACTGACGGATCTAATACTGACTCAAACCACGGTTACCTATTTAACCGTTTTTAACTATACTCAAATATAGTTGTAGTTATAGAAAAAAAAATTGTGACGTCCTAAATGTAAGAAAGTTATATATCTTAACTGCTACACTTAAACTACATAAATCCTTAAATTATGACCCTAATTTAATTAAAAAGAGAAGAAATGATATAGTCAAACAAAAATTGTAAAAACTGCCTTTGCTCGAAGACAATATATTATCCAAACTTCTTAAGTATTTATTCAACATATTAAATAAAAAACTTAATATTTATCATATGACACACTATAATTGCAAAACCGTGATTGATTGGCTCAAGACCCTAAATTATAATGAAACCGAATCATTAAAGACTGTTACTTAACTATTAAATTAAATATTTATTATCAAAACATTAATTTGATTATGAAAAGGGACTTATGTAAAAGCTACACTTAACTCATATAGATAATGCTACTTCACATACACATTCACACACACATACACATTCACACAATCATACAAACATACACACTTTATTGTATTCTTTGGATTTTAGTACGGTGGTGTTGGAGAAGCGGGGTTCTCCTGACACAAGTATTTTTATACTTAATAGGAGGCCCCTACACCCTTTTTTGTACCTAGGCTTAAGTATATGAATAAATTAAATTATTATAATAATTATTATTATGACTAGATTTTATAATTTTATAGTTTTCTGCTTTGGGAAAACTCAGTAGATATAGATCTCGAAGACAAGGCGTCGGGCAAGTTACAGGAATAGCTGCTACGGATGTTGTAGATCCATATTTTAAAAAGAATCTACATCCCTATCTATATATGGAAATTTTATGGTGTTCTGTTCGTCATAATTTGGGCAACTAATTGGTCTCATCAAACTCAAAGAAAACAAAGTCATAAGAAAATATATTTTATTTAGTATCTTAATTGTAGTCACATTCCAACCTAGATTTCAGTATGAAAATATTCTTAATAATGTCCTAAAATGTAATGAAACGTGTTTGACATTATTATCGTGTTGCGTAATCCATTATTCAATGCGTCTGTCCTTGAGGAAAAGTATAGAGACGAGACTCTCAGCGACATGTTATCAAAAAATTGGTCACATTGCCCGTCAGCCGCTAGACGACCTCGATAATAATTAGTTATTACTGGTAAGATCGAAAGAAAGAGACCCTGTAGCTGATCACTTAGCTGTTGGTGTGTCCAAGTAACTGCTCTCACTGATCTTCCCGTAACACTTGCCCTGAGAGGAACAGAGGAATGGAAGGAGTGGAGGCGTATTGCATACACATCCACGAAGGACTTGAAGAGGAGACACGACCTTCAGCACTGAAGAATAGGCCTGAGAAGAAAAATCTGCTGGTTCCACAGTTTATGCTTTGTGGAGATTTTTTATCTTATTTTAGAATTTTATAGTACCCGATGTGGCTTGTTCCCACCCGCTCCACGATTTCGTTTCCGGCAGCTCCAAGAGTAAAATTAGATATTAAATTGTTCCTAATACGGGATCCAAAAACTTATCAAAAATTTCACCAATAATGAGCCGATGGGAACTAAATTTTATATAAATAAGAAATGCTTTGGAGCTCTTGCGAACGAAATCTGCTTAATTTATTATTTATCGTTTCTTCTTCGCGGAGCTCTTAGGAATCAATGTATGAAATTTTTAGTTTCGGAGTACAAGAGATTTAACAGTCTCTTACTTTTTTAAAGTTTTCTTTCAAAAACACACCCAAAAAGACATTTTATTAAAAACAAAATTCTTGCCCAAGAAGAATAAGCGGTTTTATTCTTACACTTTCTATATGAAATGATTTTCTATTCTTTTTAGTGTCAGATTGCTTGCCTTAACACTCTGTTCTAGGGTTCCCGAGTTCCATTCCCGGCAGGGTCAACTTTGAAAAATTAATTTTTCAAATTTGGCTCTGGTCTGGATCTGGAAAGTAGTGACAGGGCACACTCACTGCGTTTCGCAGTTATTTGGGCAGCCCGTCTGGCGGCAGTAACCACCCACTTACAGAAGATCACCGTGAAATAACAGCACGTGTGCTGTTGTGTTTCGGTGAGTGAGTAAAGGGATGCCAGATCGCATTTCCCTATCCAATTCCTTATCATTAAATCTACTGTAGTCGGCAGCGCACTTGCAGCAGCTTTGGCGTTGCTTGGTGTTATAGGCGACGGTAGCCACCTACCAAATGGACCGTCAGCCTGTAAAAAAATTATATTTTTTTTATGTTAAGGTCGACAGATATGCTGACGGGCCGTTTGATGGTATGTGGCTATCGTCGCCTATAACATAAACAACGCCTAAGGTACTGCGAGGACGCTACAGATCATAATAGGATTAAGGATAAGGGATAGGGTAATTCACTCACCGAAACAGATTATTTCTAAACTTTGGGCTATAAAGATGTCCTATATTATTTTATCACCCTGCAAGCGGATGAAAACAAATGGTTTTAATAGGGAACTTACAACGTGAAAATGCCCCATTTTATCCTTGGCATAAAACTTTATGACATATTTTTGTTTACCTGTTATTCATATTTGTTTATTCTTTAATAAATAGCACAAAAGCAGTAGTTGCATTGAACAATTGGTACAGTAGAAGTGTTACTGAAATATTCTGAAGCATGTTCATTCGTAGGTGGCGCAGCATTGATATTATGAAAGTTGCTACTTGTGTATTGAGCCTACTAATAAAATAAAAAAAAAAAACAAGTATTGATGATTGAAATTGGTCTTATTATTTTTTAAAATCATGATGGTCGAAACACTTTTGCATGCATTGGGAACCAATTTTCGGAGCACTTTTTTCACTCCGACCGATTTTTTTCAACAGCTTCTTCTTCTGATGAAAATTTTCTTGATGTTTAGGAACAAAAAGAAATTATTAGGTGTCAAGTCAGTGCTATTCAGAGAATGACCCAATTCGATGTTTTGGCCGTACAAAAATTCGTTTGTGAATACAAAAATTCGATGTGTGATGGCTCGCATTGTCATGATGAAGAATGATTCGTCTCCGTTTCGAATTTGTTGGATTTCTCCGAAGACTTTTGGCAAACAAATGGTCGTATACCATTCAGAATTAACAGTCCTCCAGTCCTCCAATAGTACAGTCCCCTCCTGACCGGTAATTATGAAGAAACAGGCAATTTCGTTTTATGCTCATATGGATAGATCCGTGATTCTTCCCCTATGTCGATGTTTTAACACATGTTTTGATGCACCTCGATTGTATTTTTTCAACGTTTCTTGCAATAATCCACGCAAGCTTACTTTTGACCGTTCGTCAAATTATGCGGAATCCAACGAGAACGAATTGTTTTTAAGGAGAAATGTTCATGAAATATCTTATTGATGCTAGTCATATTAATTCCTAGAGTTGCCTCTATGTCGCAGTATGTCCCATGTTGGTCTTGTATTATCAGTTCAGGCACAGTATCGATGTTTCCTGGCACAACAACTAATTTTGGACGACCTTATTTGACACATCCCGGAGCGAACCCCGACCACGAACAAACTCATTATACCAGCGTTTTACAGAGGCTTAGGATTGAGCTTCATTGCCAAAAGTCGAAGTAATTTGATTTAAGCACTATTATCTGATAATCCACTACAAAAGTCGTAAAAAATCATGGCAAGAAAATTTTCACGAGATAATTTCATTTTCTCCCTGATATTTTTTTCAAGTCACTGGAAACAATGGAACTGGAATTATTTAAGGCTAGAGTGTTATTTTCGTCTCCTAATTTGACTTATTCCAGTAAAATCAAAACTTAGATAAAATAATAGTGCATAAACAGACTATTTTTTTTAAAAGTTTGAAACGGGCAGGTTTATACAAGGACAGGTTTAAAAATTTCAGTTTTCTGAGAAAAAATTCAGTAATTTATTGTTCAGAATAAAAATTTTCAGTGACAGCGTACTTAAGTTCTGTACAAATTTTTTAATCAGCTCCTTTTTTTTCATGTTTTACGCAATATTAAAGAAAAACATTCCAATTTAAAATCTCCGAGAAGTTAAAAATTTGCTGTGCAATATTGTGCCTAAAAGCGTTAGGTCATTAGGTCCATTTTGTTAGTTTGTGGGTAAAAATTGTGTCTTGTCTTAAGAGATTGTGCCTTAGTCCTTGTCTTAAGAATGAAATTTAGGTGATTTTCTTTAATTTATTATCAGTTATTCATTGTTAATTAAAGATTTTTTCCGAAAGTATTTCAACCCTTATTCAAATTAATTTTATAAAAAGTTGTGAAAAAACCAAAACGGACACTTACTTGGCTAAACCTTATTTACATTAAGCGCCTAATATACGATCCGACTCGTCAGATCTAGATCTTAGTGACTTCTTCCTCTTTTCTTGGCTCAAGAAACACTTCTGAAGCAAAAAATTTAAAGACTGTTGAGGCGTTTTGGGATGTTGAAGATGGACAATATTCTAATAAAATTCTGAGTTCAGGAAAAATTCGGATAAATTGTATTGACTATTTAGCAATAGGAACCTATTTTTAAATGTCATACTTTTAGATCACCCGTTATAATTTCACGAAGAAGTCACAATTGTATCATTTTAAGGTCAAGCAATTTCGCAATGCTTTACTAAAATCTTGACTTGTCTCAACATCTTAGTGTCTACAAGACATTGTTTAACTATTGTACACACATCTATTAAGATGTTTGCTGTATTGGAAACGTATCCTCTAACTATCCATGAGGGAATAATTGGCCATAATTTAGATAGACGGTGTAGTAGTCAAGCATTGTGTCATTGTACTTGTGTATTCGTAATCAAGAGATGATTTGTATCTCCACTTTATCTATCCCTATGCCTTACTCAAGGGACAAGTATGCAAATGACTCAAGAGTCCTTTGCATGAAGGGACAAAATTTATGTTAAGGTCGGCAAACAGGCTGATGGTCTACTTGATGGTAGGTGGCTAATGTCACCTATAACAACAAGCAACACCACATGCTGCAAGTGCGCTGCCGACTACAGTAGGATTAACGATAAGAGATTGGTAAGAGTTAGGAAAATGGGCTCTGGCATCCCTTACTCACTCACCGAAATTGCCCGAACACCGAAACACCGAACTGGGTTGGTTACTGCCGCCAGGTGGACTGCCCAAATGACTGCGAAACGCAGTGTGCCGTGCCACTACTTTCAAGATCCAGACCAATACCAACTTTGAACAGTTCATTTTCAAAGATGACCCAGCCGGTAATCGAACCCGGCAACTCTAGAACAAAGCGTTAAGGCCAGCACCTTACTCATCCAATGAGTTCCATGTATTTCTACTTTTTAATAACTCTAAAATATTCATACAGTCGTTTTGAATAACTTTTTAAGTGTTTAATTTACGTTGCTAAATATTCAAATATAATAAAAACAGTTCAAATCCATGTGCGTTATTATTTAAATGAATGTAAGTGATATGTACTAAATCCTAATTCAATAAGTCTAAATATTTAACTAGAAAATCGTTTTAAATTTGCTTAATTTGATTTGCTTCGGTGTTTGATAGGCAGGGCAGACTTTTTCGCAGACAAAACTTGGGCAGCCCGTTTGACGTCAGTAACCACTCTTACAGAAGACCATCGTGAAATAAGGTGTTGATGTGTTTCGGCGAGTGATTTAGGTATGCCAGAGCTCATTTCACTATCCCATTCTAATCTCTTGTCCTTTATCCTACTAAGTTTTATGTTTGTGGGTTTTATGTTTGTGGGGTGGTAAGTTGGAATATAATAAATAACTTACCTAATTTATATTGGTTTCACTATTTAGTTTATTCGTGTTATTCGACAATTACTTTACTAGGCGTGACTTACTTGACTTAAGACAGACGACGACTTACATCATAGATTACAGACTATAAACAATACACTACACTAAGTTCGTCGCTTAAGCCTGCCTACCGACCTTTACATAAAAAAATAAAAAGAAAACTACTACCATGCTCCCATTTAAGTTGCCTGGATTTTTAATTAAACGAATGCTTCGTATCAGATAAATCCCTCGCTTAGTTTGTTAGGTGCATCAAGCAAGTTAATGTTTCCAAATAAAGGTTGAACTCTCTTTAGAAACATTGTATAAAGTAACAGCAGGACAGGGGCAGCGCGTGATTACGCCGTAGCTCCCGGACTATAATGATAGTAATAATTTGACCGTAATCGGCCGCATGCCGCTTTGTAGCTGCCTTGGGAACGAAGCTCGATTTTAAGCTTAGTCTATTTTGCGCATCACTGGACAACTATCTAAATCAACCTGGATAATTGTCGCTGTTGTGCCTTTACTCTGAACTTGAGTACGACCAAGGATACACTTGTAAAATATATATACATTTAATAAGCGAGCTCATAGCTGCATAATATGTACTGAGTTCCCTAATCTGCACAGACCAAGACAGCTGTGTATCTAAGTGTATACCAAGGTTCTTGACGGAGTCACCGTATGATAGCATTATTAAATTTTATTGGTGCCAGGCCTTCACGGTTAACTTTTGCAATAAACCCAGGGCTACCAATGATACACATAAAGATCTTTCATTATGCTTGTCACTTATCTTTTCATATCCTTGTTTATATTTATAACAAAATCATAATCCTACTAATTTTGTATTTATATGCGTGGTATAACTAACGTATAGATCTTTTTTAATTTACGTGCAAAAAATACTATAAGGGTTAAAAATAAAAACTATGCGGTAACATTATTTGTATAATATAATTTAATTATAGATAGTATCAAAAAGCTAGTTTATAATAAACTTTATTGTAAAAAGAATAATTAAATTGTATCATATTTTTATTAAGTTTGGTGGAAAGTCAATGTTTTTATTAAGAAAACCAATTTATTTGCCTATGTGGCTTATGATGGCTGAACTTAATGACCTTGGGCATTTAATGTACTTTAAAATCACTTTAATGTACTGGTGTGAGTCGTTGGCTTTCTTTGTAAACTAAGCATAATATCTGTACTATATTTTACTAAAAAGAAATATTAACTATATGTCAAAGGTAAATAGAGACGATTTTATAAATATCTCTGAAGTCTCTACACGTATTTGATAAATTATTTAACTATTTGAAACGTGCATCAAACAAGATGGACAATATTAAGGCGACGCCAGCCTCTAAAGATAAAAAAATCCACTTATTTGTAACCGTTTTCCTTTTAAATTATCATAATAATTATAATTTAAAAAATACTCAAATCATCTCCAGGATATATGAAAGGGGATCATCATAATTATTTTTTAAATTATATTTAATTATATATATATAAAAAATTACTAATTTGCGGTCTAATATCGATGTTGTAACCGTGCGAATTGCTTAATAATAATCAATATTTTAAATAGCTAATTCTTAAGATAAATTTTAAGATCCACTATCTGAAGGCTCATGAAAAGAAAAATTTGAATTATACTTTATTTAATTTTTAAATAGATATTTCCGAGATTTGCAAGTAGCGACTCCCCCTCAGCAGTCCCGTCAATTCAGTACAGAACGAGTTTTGCGGCTGGAATCGCCTTAATAGGTTTTTGTTATGTAGGTAACTCCAACAATTATTATTGCACTCGATCGAAACCGAAGCACTGCCGGTTTCGTATTAAATATTTAAAAAATATATACCTAGTTCATATTTAAATAAAGATTACCCCAGTATTTATCCGGGTTCAATATTTAATCTTAAACCATAACAACGCAATCTTCTCAAAAGACCTCCATTAGTAATTGGATATCCAATCACTGTTATTAATAGATTGGCGTTTATTATTTAGATTGGTTGTGGCTATGATGTGGATTTCTTGAAACCCATTGACCCGAGGCCATTGTAACTCAGAGCCGTGAGCGCGGGACAAACGGACCATAATGGCCGCCATAATTTGCCTGTAATGGCCCACACACTATCGCGCTGTCACACCTACCAAAAATAAGCTTCTCTCACGTAAGGCCTTCTCAAACGAAGAGAGTAAACAAAGTAATATTATATTTGACATGAATTTGTATTAAAATGCTATTTGAAAATACAAGCCCATATAAAAATATTTACTACTTGCGACCCACCCCGGTTTCGCCCGGGGTGAAATTTTTAAATATATATATAAACATTCCCCGTTTATCCCTCTTTCCATTAGTGAAAACCGAATTAAAATCGGTCTACCCGTTCACGCGTGATGCCGTGACCAAGGGAAATAGGGATTCATTTTTATATATGTAGATTTTATGGATAACAAAGACGATAGCGTAGTTTGTTCTCAAAAAAGAACACACTGTATAATTTTGTCTAATCATACGACTTTGAGCTGATCCGAGGCTGTGGCTTTGAGATCTTTTCATTTCATGATACTCTATGGAAATTTTAGCTATTTCGAAAACTAGTCGTTTTGCTACCATGAAATACAGACCTTCCACCAGATGGTCATTTTGCGGTCTAGTCGATTTTATATTAAGCCATTCTGAGACGAAGACCTTCTGCTTGGTGGTCGTATTACTACAATGCCATTTTGAGATATAGGCTTTCTGCAGCTGTGTTCGTTTTGCGAGGTAGTCCTTATGAAGATAGTCATTTTGAGATTCAGTCGTTTTGATACCGACCCTTCTAATCTAATTAATTACTTACATATATCTAGAACTTTAAATATCTATGAAATATCTATAATTTCTTAATATACTTTAGCATACTGGCTATTTCCGCGACTTCGTCCGCTTCCCTATTTCTTAGATGTTAAAACGTTAGTGCATCTTTATTGCCTATTTGTTTTTGTCAGGCGTGGATTTTATTTTTATTTTCAAATGACAATACTTTTACAATACTTTTTTTCTCGTAACAATACTTTTTTTCTGAATTCTGAAAGGTCTCTGACCACAGAATAAACAATAGTACTAGCGTATAGAAGTTGCACTCCTTTCACATTCAATGTGAACGTTCGGTATATCACGGCACACACGGAGTGACAGGCCTGCCCTGACAAAGTAATATGTAAATCTCATGATGCCCGTTTGGGTAGTTAAGACGTAAAAGTGTAACAAACAAACTTTCGCATTTATAATATTACTTAGGATTTTAATATATAAATATAATATAATATAATATAATATAATATAATATAATATAATATAATATAATATAATATAATATAATATAATATAATATAATATAATATAATATAATATAATATAATATAATATAATATAATATAATATAATATAATATAATATAATATAATATAATATAATATACTAGGTTGTGCAACCGCGCGAAGGAACCAACAACAGCGGCCCCTTTTTCGGGCCATGTAGACGTCTGCATATATTTAAAATTAAAACCTATATATATTTTATATTTGCTAATTGTTGTTTGAAATGAAACATACTTTGTTATTAACATATTTGGAACTTTGGATATTTTTTATTTTATTTTGACAACGCAAGAACGTCTTGGCGGTGTGCCTCGCTCCTTCGCTCTTTGTCGTGTCTTGGTTTTTGAATACTAATGAGTTTTCAAATTGCTTTATTATTGATTATATTGGAAATTTCAGAACTATTAAATGTAGTTTCAAGTAATGTACTACTTTTAATATTACAGTTCAGATCTACCAAGTTAATAATAATTAGCACATTAATAATTAATTAGCAGATTTGCAATGTGCTCCTTTGAAACAATTCTTTGAGTTATAAAATCTAATGTTCGCCATTATAATTTCGAAGGTTAGAAGAAAACGATTTAAAAAATAATTTTATAAATAACAAAATCGGTTTACATACAGAAGAGAAAAATATACTGAACTATTTTATGTTAACTAATAAAACCTTTTTTTATATATTATAGTCACTCTATATGTACATATTTGTAAATTTATTTAAAAAAACCCGAATAAATTGATGATAATCAATCTCATATTTATAAACTTCAATATTGATATAATCATATTGATATAAAGAAATTATTCACAAAATATTATAGTAAATTAGCTGAACTCGGCCACGCTTCGCTGCGCCCCACACGGCGGCGGCGTGCGCTTGGGGTGCGCGGTACTGGACACTGTTTATATATAATATTATTGATCGTAGCGTGATGTTATATAGCCTATAGCCTTCCTCGATAAATGGAATATTCAAAAAAAAAAAAGATTTTTTCAATTCGAACCAGTAGTTCCTGAGATTAGCGCGTTCAACCAAACAAACAAACTCTTTAGCTTATATTAAGTATAGATTTCGAATGAAAATCAACTCTCTAAATGTGTGCAATTTCAAAATGTAAGCCTTCGATTTTACGAAATAACAGTGATCAAGATAAACGTTTTATAATGAAAATTCCATTGAATACATGAAAGAAAAAATTCTTGCTTTTTGAAAATATTTTCACTAAATTAGTTAACTGTCGTATCATTTGTAGAGACCCTTATGTGGTCGTGTTGTAGTGTGCGTCAATAAAAAGCCTTCCCACCTTATCTGTTACTTTAACCTTTGTTCTTGCTAATAGTCGTAACATTTTCACAGTTTCCCTTATCGTTTATGTTGTTGACTATTTTCCTCTTTATGTTTTCTTATGTAAAGGTTGATAGATGGGATGACGGTCAATTTGAAGGTAGGTGTCTACCATTGCCTATTAACATAAGCAATGCCATAAGATTGGGATATGGAAATTGCACAGGAAGTGTTATTCAGTAAGGAGTGGCCACTATGGGCACAGTCGAGCCTCCCAGTTTATGAGTGTTGCCAGAACGATCGGTCTCTGTCAATATAATTTATATTAATCATCATTATCATCAACATCATATGCCTGCGGCTCTCCAATGCTGGATATAGGCCTCTCCCAAGGCTCGCCACATGCACTGTCTTCTGTCCTTCGCATCCAGCCGCTTCCCGCGAAGCCTTTCAGGTCGTCTCTTCACCTGGCTGCAGGGCATCCCACGTTGCGCTTTCCAATTCGTGGCCTCCATTAGAGAACTCTTTACCCCATCAGTTATCCGCTCTGCAACAGATGTGACTGACCTATTGCCATTTCAAAATGCTTATGTTCTTGGCTATGTTGACATCTCGGTTCTGAATTGGCGCATTTCAGAGTTTCAAAGGAACTCCGAGTATAGCTCGCTCCGTAGTTCAATGAGGGACTTTAAACTTGTGGATCAGTCATGCCGTGAGAGGCCATCGAATCATATGTCCTTACTGGCAGGATGCTGTGATTATATAACTTGGTCTTCAGACATTCCGGCAGTTGCGACAAAAACAGATGACCTAGCTACCCGAAAGCAGCCCAATCCAGCCGGATTCTTCTGTCAACTTCTATCAAAGTTATTCCTGTCTAACTGGATCGTTTGTCGCAAATATATGTAATCCTGCTCAACTTTAAGAGTCACACCTTCTACGGTAAGCGGTCTTGGGAGAATATGCTTGTCCAAATTCATTCCAAGTCATACACGCCGGGATGCGACATTGAGGCTATACAACATCCCTCTGAGCTCTTCCACCGACTGTGCCATAATGACTATATTATAGTCAGCAAAAAGGAAGATGAGAGAGATATTCGCCGTTCTCATTGAGTTTCTCAGTCCAGCATCTTAAACGTGTTGGTAAAAAGTTTCGAGGATATTACATCCCCCTGTCGAGCTATTCCTCACAGGTTCGTCTGTGAGGTTTCGTTTCGTAGGTATATAGGTTTCGTCTGTTGGTAAGCACTCCTTAATTTTTTTCTACAATCATTTAGTGCATTAGTATTAATAATGACGATATTAATATACGTATAATAACAACAAAATGAAATATACATTAGCAAATAATATAAACATTTTATAATCATTCTTAAATTTCCTTTTTTAAATTTGTATTTGAACCAACGAACGTAAATGAAGGATTAACTTTCAGAAGGTTCCAGTCGCTCCTATAGAATGTTTTGTTTCGGCAAATTATTTGTTAATGAAATTAATAACTTTGCTGTACACTTCAGGACTCGTGCTGTTCTTCCAGTATTTTGTAAGTAACGAACACCAAGTGACGCTTCTCCCTATCGCTAATTAATCTACTTTCCTTGCTTAATATGTAGTCATTTCCACATAACCTATAGAGGAAACCTAAGTATGTAGTCGTCTCCACATAAACAGCTAGACATAACATTTTTCTAAAGGACAAAATGTGGGGAATCGAGTAGTGTTCCTATGTACTTTGAACGTATGCTTATCTGCTAAGTTGGTTGGATATCAGGTGAGAAAGGTCATTTTATCATTTATAAAATAAGTTACGTCTGGAATGCTTGGGATCTTGGTCCACTACTATCTATTTGTATAATAAACTTGTCTACGAGTGTTAGACTTGGTGATTTATTTTAATATTGCTTATAATTAATTATTTTTGGAATTTTTATTATAAGTGGCAAATCACACTGAATTTCGTAGTCGTATACTGGGCAAACCGTATGGCAGCAGTATACATCCCTTTCCAGAAGACCATCAAAAAAATAACAATACCTGTGCCTGTGTCATTGTGTTTTGCCGCCGAGCCTATTTAGCTATATCCGCCTTGTCCTTTATACTTAATATTTCAAGGTAACGCGCACTAGTTTACTGATGATCCCTTAGTAAGCGACGGTTATCGCTTACTATCGAGTGGACTGTCAGTATTCCTGGGGACCTCTTCATAAAAAAATAATAAGGCATCATCAACTCTGCCGCAGGACGTCTATTGTTGGACATAGGTTTCGCCCATAATTTTCCAATAGGACTGACTGGTCAGAAGCAGCCTGGATACTTGATAGGAAACTAAGTTAAATGAAGAATTTCAAATTCACCGTCTTACATTAAACATACGAGTAAATAAATAAAAACAATATATGTTTGAAGACAGATGTAATTCCAATAGATAGAAATGTTTTACGTAAAATAAAACCGTCGCTACTCGTCCGAGTTATTAAAAAACAATATATTTTGAAGTACACACTAAGGATTTTATTGGATCGTAGCACTCGTAGCAATGACGTCATAGCCGCTTACGGAACAGCTACGAGTGGTGTAAGACCCGTCACACACATTCCACTTTGATCCGGTTCTTAAAAAAAAAAGAAAAAAATCAATCGGTTCACAAAGCTGGTTGTATGTTTTTTATTCTAAGCGTTGAAGCCTTTTCGTCTGAAATAGCAATTCTCACATGACGCCAATATAGCAACAAATAATATTTTAAAACTTTTTATTAAACTTTCACTGAACGGTGATTTTAATTTATACTAGCTGTGTACGCACGACTTCGTATGCGTATTATTTCAATTAACTTTTTTGTTTGTAAACCGATTGAAATAAAACAAACACAAAATTTTACGCAAATTTTGCTACAATATGTGAGTGAAAACTGCATTCAAATCGGTTAATCCGGTTCTGAGATTAACGTGCACAAACGTACAAACAGACAAGAAATCTAATAACAATTTTTTTTACCTCGGTAACATAAGAACGACGTGCACTAATTGTTTTTATTTTAATGTACAGACACGGCTCTTTTACGATTTTTTATTTTTTTATGTTATTTTTTTTATGTTTATTATATGTATTTATTAAATGCCTAATAAATGAAAGCATATAAGGCCCAAATTGATCTTTTTTTTCTTCTTGATTACAGTATGCATTAATATTCACATTTTGGAAGAAATTCTTTAAGTTTAAGATAATCATAAATGATGACAAACACTGCTTTAAAATTGTTACGTAATTGTCAGACGCGAATGACGATTTTTACACTATCTAAAGTAAAATACGTATCTCTATTAGTTATAGTTTGCCACTTAAAAAATAGCTTGGCTCGAGCAGCGAGAGAACTAGTTTTAAGGGTCTTTGGATACATAAATAAAGAGATTTATAAAAAAATTTTATACTTATTCACATACACTCTCGCTTTATTTTCAAAAGTAATGTTATATTATTATTTTCTGTTTGTACATATAAATATATTTATACTTCTTTGTTAATCGTTTACTTCACCCATAGGACGGTAAAAGCATAGTGTGTGGGACAGAAAATTGTAATTATGAATTACTGCAATAAATTTCTTTCTTTCTCTAACATTTTATTTGAAATTATTTTAATTTACTTATTTATTAATTATGACAAGCGATATAGAAATAGAGCTGATAGTAATGTCGAGGATAAAAATGGTTTTGTGGACTAGTTATAAACTCTGCTTTTCACTTCGATTGCGAGGAAAAAAAACAGTAGTATAACATAACATTTCTTTAAACGCACCAAAAAACAAGAGCTGTTTCCCGCCGCTTTATTTTTTTTAAATCTTACGACATTGACATTGACATCTTATGACATTGGCTTGGGTTGCAGACCTATACAGTCTGCTATTAAATTAATTTTGTAATAATAATTTTCTTAAATTAATTAAATAACCTACCGTACTTGAATTTAAATTTTAATATCTTTTATGTCTTAAAAAACACATAAGGCAAATAAATTTAAGTAAATATTATAAAATAACAAATTCTATCTATGAACTTCTTAGTGTGTTTGGCTGTATGGCTCATTTTCTTTGCCTTAATATAGATACATTTATGAGTAGATACGTTAATGCACTTGTGCACAAAATTCGATTTTGTGCAGCCTATATCCTGCACAAATAAGCACGTTCAGAGCATGAGAAGTGAAAAGTATTAAACCTACCCGAGAAATAATTGCTACACAAAGATTAGTCACAAAATGTTACAATCATTACAAAAATTATAAAGAGAGAGACTTTTGTACGTTTGTTTATATGTGGAGGGTAATCTCCGAAATCACTGCATCAATTTGAAAAATTCTTTCACTATTCGAAAAGTACATTATTCCAGATGCACGTAGGGTATATGTTATATCTCTCCAATTGCACCCGGGCGAAGCCGAGGCGTGTCAGTCTAGTCGGAACTATGAAACTAACCAAAATGTGGTCAAAGTCTCTCTCTCTCTCTTTATCTATCTATTGAGATCCTAAGATGTCAACTAACATAATTTAAACGGGCCGGATAACATTTGATAGTGTAAGCGGGTCTTAAACGTGGCAAAGTAAGTAGAAGGCGGGCCCAGTGGAAATGTTGGCGAGGCTTCACGAGGCTCTATCTTAATTAATCGGCGCTCGGCCGCGGTCTTTATTACAACCTTCGCGCTTGATTTACCAGCTTTTGGCAATTAATCAATTTGAGCATCTGCTCTGTGTTGTAGTACATTTCCAATTTTATTTGCTTTGTTAACCGAATATTACTATGTTCCTTAAAGGTTATTAATTCATTAATAACGAATGTAGGGGATCGCCGTCACCAACCTTGGTTCATGCATTGCCATCATCTCTCTTCATCGGTCAGTTTTTAATTTAATGTCTTAATTAAATGTTTATAATTTAAAACTTTTATATAACTAGGTATAACTAGGTATTTAAAAATACCACTACCAGTGCTGATATTAGGTATAAATGCGAACGGACTAGAAAATAATTACCAATCCATAGTCATTCCTTAATTTTTTAGTGGAATTCGCCAAAGACGAACTTAATATTAAAGTGTTTTCAGCTTAACTGGCTTGAATTTTACACTATAACAATATCCTACAAATATTACCAATCAAAATAATACAATCCCCGTTTTGGGCTACGAATACACAAGCCAAAGATTAGCCCAGTTAAGTTAAAACTTAGACTCATTAACAATGGCCAAATGCAAAAAGTACGTGAATTTGTTTTTCCATATAAATGCACCTTGCTACTACTCTGTGTTATTCTATTTAGTGTGTTCAGTGAATTTAGTGAACATCGGATTTAAAATAATTTACCATACTTAATAGTTTCAAAATATTTTAATGTTGTCTCTACAAAAAATACTTGTCAATTTTCATAAATAGTAATCGATAAGCGGGACGTAAATAAAATGCAGTACCTAATCATAATAGTTATTAAGATATTTACCAACTTATTGTTGTGTTAGCTAAAAGTCCTTTTTTATATTCTGTGTCTGCATTGAGTTTTGGTCCCAGTATTTGTATTCTATGTATGTGCTACGCACGTGCTACGCTACGTCTACGACTATTTTTGTATAATAAATAGCATCTAATGTAATTATATGACATAAAATGTCATAACATGATATTGATGACATTATATCATGGCAATTATGTTTCCCCTCATATCAGAAAACGTAACTCGCATCCACGACATAACCTCAAATGTGCATTTTGTACGATTTATTTACAAACTTGGCCATTGCTGATAATTGTGAAGATTGGGTTCATGCAATGTTTTTCGATGTCCTAATTACAGGCCAATTTTCAGTCCTGTACAGTCATAGCCCAGGCTTGAATGGGAAACCGGTTTTCTCCTTTGTGAAAATTGATAACACTGATGTTTTGATGTTTCAATTTTTACAGTTATATAGTTCATTGTTTATGAACTATAGTTAATAGTTATGTAGGTATTTAATTTGTAGTTAGTTAATAGTTATGTAGTTAGTTTATAGTTTATTTAGACATAATTTATGAAGAAAAGAAGTTGCGGGAGAAACCTAGTAGGTACTAAATAAATTATTTGCAATACTTATATATCTTAGTTTTTAAATAGTGGGATGCTAGAGCCCATTTCCATATCCCTTCGTTATCCCTTATCCTTAATCCTACTATGGTCGGCAGCGCATTTGCAGCACCTGTGCTGTGGTGTGTTATTAGGCGACGGTAGCCACCTACCATCAAGTGGACTGTCAGTCTGTCTGACGACATTTGTATAAAAAGTGCGAATGCTCACGTTGACTAAAAAAATCTTAGAAACCCTCATAACTTCTTCGTGATCTTCAATCTTTATGACAGTGGGATTATAATAAAACTCTACAATTATTTTGGTTGGTATACGTAAAAAGTATTGTCGTTGGACAAAGGGTCTGCGACAAAAGGTAAAAATACAATTCTATTTTACGACTTTTACCCTGCTTAAAATTATACGGATAACATGATAAATTGAGGTCAACATAGTATTCTTATTCTTAGTTTTTATAAAACTTATTTTCTTATTCATGTAGTTTAATATTCTCTAAACCTAGTGAAGGCAATAATGCGGCTTGTTGAGACACTTCGAGTTTTACATATTGTGATTGTAAGCTCCGAGTCCTATACATAAATTAATTTGAGACCCATACCCATAGGAAAAGTACGACCTTCACCTATTCACCTATTGATAATGATTATGGTAAAAATTTCTCAGTCCCCGCTTTCATAATAATTTAGTAAGAATAACAACTCAGTAGGTAATTAGGTATTAATTATTAGTAATTAGTAATCATTATTAATAATTAGTACTCAGTATTAGTAATTAGTATTCATAATAATTTCATATTAACTTCGCCTAAAATTAGTAAATTAAAGTAAATCAGTATGTACCTAATACATATTTGAATTAAAAGTCCTTTATTGTGTCTGATTGCAGTGTATAGACACAGTAGATAGAATCTCAAAACACGCCATCTCTCTGTTGTCGATTAGATGACTTCAGTAATACAACAATGTTCTGACAGATGGCGGTAATAGTCTCCAGAGGCAGAAGTTCACAGCAAAACGCTGAGATGTCGCCACTGCAACTACTTAGGTTAAGAAACCTTTTATCTCCATACTCCATTCGGTGTTTTAATAAATCAAATTTTGGTTGAAAAGATATATTTATTGAAAATACTTTTGCTATAACTATTATGGTTTACAGAAAATAAAATTGTAACATTATTATGTTTATTTATAATAATAATAATAATTTATTTGCGATGACCATGGGTAACTGATGATACCAGAGATGGCATTTAGTTTTCTTGTTCCTTCATGACTTAGGCTGCCAACCGTACCGCATTAGGGGGGACAGTCCCGCATTTGCCTTTAATGTTCCCCTTTACCGAAACCGTCCCACATTGTCCCCCATTTATCTAATTTGTCCCACATGTCCCGCATTATTCATGCCTGTGATTCGTGCGCACAGTACCTACAACGGGCAGCTCTGTCTGCGCATTTTGTGAGCTCTACCTACATAGTGCGATTGAATGAATGATTTGGGGCAGATTTGCCATTTTTGAAATGGTCACCCTGAATTCTAGTTTGTTTTGCTTAAGTATTCTTTGGTTTGGTTTTGTTTTTTGTAAAGAAAAGTTGTTTTGTTTGGATTGAAAAGTATATTTTATTTAGGCTACCCTACCTATGTATAATAATGCCTCCACCACCGGCTAAAAAAGATAAACGTGTTTGCAAATTAACAGAGGACATGTTGAAGGAGTTTCCATTTCTTCAGAAAATCGCTGCGTCTGATGCTCGCTGCAATAAATGCCATGGAACCTTTTCTGTGAGTAATGGATGTAAATATGATATTAATCGGCATTTGTTATCAGAAAAACACAAAAAAGCATTGAGTGCAGCCAGTACTTCTCATTCAGTTACTGAATTTTTTCGTCATGATCTATTGACTGTTCCTGGTACTAACGCACCTACTGAGAGAGTGTTTTCATTGATGAACGCCATGTGGACCGCAGACAAAACGGCGCTCAAAGTCGACACGCTACACGCCATGCTGCAGGTCAAATTCAACATGGGTAAATGCGAGAGATTTTTAGATATTTTAAATCACGACCCGGAGCTAGTTAAGAAAATCCACACTAGCGAGAAATACGACTTTAAAAATAAGTGATTGTACCTATTGTACGTAAACTATAACCTGTAATTATTAATGTATATCTTTAAGTTTAGTATGGACAATACATACAATACCTACCGTATTTCAAATATAAGTAATTTATTTAACAAAAGTTTTTTTATTTAATAGCCTTATTTTTTTTATTTCACGATTCCTTACAAAATCCTTGTCCCGTCCCCCATTTCAATGTAGGAAAGTTGGCAGCTTTATTCATGACCAACCGATATTCGGTGTGCAAATCTTGACATTTGCACACCGAATATCAACAAGTATTTAGTAGAATCAAACAAAGAAATATCTGCAGATTATTGTTTTAACTGTGACCTTAGAAATTTTTTATGAGGCTTTTAAGGACATCCTTCAAAATGAGGCCATTTTTTTTAAATTTTAACTTACACTTTGGAAATTTTGGTAACAAAATTATTTTTTAATTTCAGTAATTTCCTGTGAACAATTCAGATTTTGTAAATGGGGATAACATTGAAAAATTCTAAAACTCATTAGGCACTTTATTGGGACAATTGGATTGTTTAATACTTTCAAACTTAAATATCTATGAAACTCCATTATCAAATTACACCAAAATTTTTCCAGTATAACCTATAATTTCCATTTACCTAATGGTACAAGCTTCAACCGATAAAACGAAAATACCATACACTGATGGCCAGATCTTCATACGAAACTGATTTTTCTCCTTTATTGTTACAATGAATTTAAGTGCTATCAAAGAGAAAATTAAAACAGAATGCCTATTTAAATAATAATAAAATAAAAATACCATACACATGGAAGTCTTTTAAGTCTAAGCGTTGGTTTTTTAATATATTTTCTTTGCTTAATAAAGAAGAACAATCAATTTCGAAATTACAAATGCATGAGTTGTAGAAATTTCGAAAAAAAATATATTTTCTCTAACTGACATCGCGACTAAAGTGAGCCTCTAACACTGGCTGTCAACACCCCTTGTTGGAAAACTTTTCAAAATTGGAATTCCAAAGTTCAGAGAGACGTGTTGGCTCGCTCGCTGGGCGTACGCTTCATCTCACAAAGGAAATTCGGCAACGGGCAAAGCATCACATAGTATGGTGTAGCCTAACATCTCAGCGTAGAGAAAAATATTCAATACTAAACCCTATACGTAACTTAATAAGATCCACTAATTTAAAGTTGGAATTGAATTACTTACTGTGCACGTAGGTATATTTACTATATTTACTAAAATTAGATTAAGAATAAAATAATTTTAAATCCCTCTTCTGTTGAATCAAAAAGATCATACGTAAGTAAGTCGTTATGTAACAAAACATCAATTAGTACAATTTTCAAGATATAAATACCTACATTACTTGTATGTATATAAAATCTATACATATAATAAAATCGTAAACAAGCCGTGTCTCAGGTACATTAAATATATTTTCAAAAAAGCAATATTACATGTTGTACTTATGTTATCGAGATCTACTTATATGATCTATATCAATCATATTAAGTAGGGTTCATTTAAGCTTAATCGTTGTTATTATGCTTTGTGCACGCTAATCTCAGAAACGGCTTAACCGATTTTCATGTGGTTTCCACTGATGATTGCAGCAAGTTTCCGGTAATATTTAGTGTAGGTATATTTCATTCCAATCTGTTTGCAAACAAAAAAGTTACGCGCTATACCGAATGCCATGCGTACGAAGTGCGGGCTCAGCTAGTACATAATAATTATATGTATTATTATTATTAAATATAAATATTGTGAATACAATGTTTTGTATTTTGACGAGGTCTTCGTGACCTTCGAAATATTGTTATAATTTTGTAATAACAAATTACATATTATGTATTGCGATAGTAATAAATTAATTAAAAATAAAATTGAATTTTAAACATGTCCTTGCAATAGGCCATTTTCTTATTTTTTATATTTCAATTTAACTTGGGCTTGTAAGCATCTGCTGAGTTGGACGCCCATTTGAGGCGATGCACTGGCAATTACCAACTAATTGGCCTATAAAACATTTATTTATTGGAAACTTGTGTTACAAACACTTGTTATCCGTTTTCAAATAAAATATGTTTTCTTTCTTTCCATCTGTAAATTTTTGGATTCGTAATTATGAGCGACGATTTTTAACAAGCTTTTTTTTAGTAATTTTTAGGGTTCCGTACGTTTGAATTAAAAAAACGCTCACAGTCAATTATTCACAGTGATTCCGAATACCACTCGTACGAAGTTGCGGGTACAGTTAGTATATACTATTATTATGATATGCTATTATTTTGGATACGTAATAATAACAGATGTTTTTTGTCCCGAAGATATCTATTATTACTTATATAATTTTACAGGACAAATTGAGTTATAATCTGGCATAACTATCCACTTATAGAACAATAGTGACATAACAACAGTATGCTGGTGTGCTTCATTAAGTGAGTAAAGGATGCATATCTTCATTTTAACTTATGAAGGTCAAAGCTTGTGTTAATGTGTTAAGCTTGCGTTTGCCATAGCTTGTGTTAACACTGGCTTTTATTTGTATATATTTATATGTTAAGGTCGTCAGATAGACTGACGTAGGTGGTAGCCTATAACACAAACAAAGCCACAGGTGCTGGTAGTGGAAGATTCTAGCATCCCTTACTCGCTCACCGAAACACTGCAGCACACATGCTAATTTTGTCTGTCAGATTTACTGACAAAAAAAAATCATAGTTACTAAGAAGAAATTATAAAAGAAGAATTATTAGGAATAGCTAACATTAAAAAGTGCGTAAAATTGGTCTGATGTTCCATGATTATGACATTATTGCAGAACAATACTTAAATATACACAGAGTAAAGAAATGGATGATGAGTTTTGATATTTTTCTGTGATCACATTTGTGCTTAATAACCACCAGCAGCGTCTAGATAACTAGTTTTGAGGCGTGAGCAGCTTTATTGGACAGCGAAAATGAGTCTAAAGTTGCATCGTGAGGATTAAACTCAACCCAATTAAGTGGCGTGGAGTCCGTGCCTGGCTCGTCTCGATATCAGATTAGCTCACCGGATTACATTAGTGGACGTCATCCTACATACTGTCACAGTATAACGGGCTCATGCAGTAGTATAAATCAATCACCATAAATTGTAACATATGAAGATATGTGCACTGTGGTAGGAATCTTTCTGTGGTCTGTGATGAATATATAATTAAATGTCAACGTCTCTGTCTTAAAATAGATATGTGTAATATCATTGTCATTGTGGTCGAACGAAAAGTATATAAGAGGTGTCAAAAAGACACTCGAGGTCGGAGCATAGATAAAATAATAAAATTATACTATAAATCAATATTATAGAGAAATTGTTTAAAGTCTACTAAACTACCAAATAATGTTAATAAAATTTTGTGAATGTGTATGTTTGGGTCCAGTTTAAAAGATAGGATATAAATTATAAAGATACGCGGACGAAGTCGCGGGCGTTAGCTAGTAGCGTAGTAGTTAACGCACGCACACTCTAATATAATAAATATAGGTACATTGTAAGTAATAATCAGATAATATACATATTTGAAATTGATTTTACCACTTTTATTTAATACCCTATACTGTGTCAGTTATAAATTTTTCATTATCACTCTATTTTTTTTTAGATATCATGTCTAATTATTATAAATATATCACTCTTATAAATAATATACTAGCTGAACTCGGCAACGTTTCGCTGCGGCCCATACGGCGGTGGAGTGCACGTGGGGCGCGCGGTACTGGACACTGCTTATATATAACACTATTGATCGTAGCGTAATGTTATATAGCCTATATCCTTCCTCGATAAATGGACTATTCAATACAAAAAGAATTTTTCAATTTGAACCGGTATAGTTCCTGAGATTAGCGCGTTCAAACAAACTCTTCAGCTTTATATATTAGTAAGTATATATTAATTGTAACACCTTATATTATGTTAAAATTCATCAAACCGTTTAGGCTCAAAGATATAAATAATATACACGTGTATTAATTTACCTACTCGAAATCATTACGTATTTTCTCCTTTTAGGCGCAGTCTAGTATAATAAAGATACCTACATTAATTATCTAGATTCACATTAATATTATCGCTTTGCTGCTGTGACAACCCTACGCGCTCTATATTGAACGTGTCAGGCCTACCAGGGGTTTCGCGGGGGGAGATTATTTTATCGACTTTTGCACGACATCAAAAGAGATTCCCGTCTTGTACTATTGCCTATTCTGGGGTCAGAGCGCGATCATATTGGAATAGAACAACCCGCTCACTGCTGACCCCGACCAACAAAAATGTAGTAAATTCATAAGGAAATGGGTCTGGGAACCCAAGCCAAATAGGAGAGTCAACGCCAATATCGCCTGGCTGACAAAATGGTAAACAATATGTGAGAGTGGTCTAAAGGCACATTTCATCATAAAGGAAACTGGACAGATCTTAGTGTCCGATGGACGTCGTGCAATAGGCGCAAGTCCAGCGAGTGACTTGATCCTGCGGTCTGCTTCGGATCACTTTGTGCGATGGCCAACCGGTCGCTTCTCCAGACGCCGATAGATGACGTGGACAAACTGGACAGGACTTTGATGTCCTGTCAGACTTGACTTTGACAGCGAGTGGTTCGCTCGTGTATTGGATACTAAATTTTATTGTGCGGTAGCCTGCCGGATGCCTCTCCAGACACCAATGTGGCTATTTATTAACATAGTGTACCTACTATTTTCTGACTTAATTTTCTTACATTACTTAATATTTTAAGCGTTTTCAGCGCATATTGAAATTGAAATAGCATATAGTGTAATTTCATAATTAAAGTTGTGTAATTTGTGTAATTAAAGTAATTTGTGACCAATGTGTTACTGAAATTTTATAAACAATTTCTTAGTTACATCTAAGAAGCTCGTAGTTATATCTAAGTACTCGAGATGTTGAGTTTGATCACTGTTTGTTCTCTGCGGTGTGACCGTCTTACCATCTTCAATATCTACCCAATTATATCACCGTGCCATTCAATAGTCATGCAGATTAGGTAGAGTATTAGAGCACCCATTTGTATACGCACTAAATATAGCTAATATGAGATGCGGTTAGCTTTGATTAGTTAGTTGCACTGCTACAGTTAATTATATTTAATTGGGTTTAATATGGAAGAGCTGGTTTAGGAACTGATTCTGTTGTGTGTTGTGTGAGATTGTGATAATTTTCATTAGTAATATATATACACATACAAAGACAAATATGGAACATTTTCTTATTGATATAGTTCGGCTCCGACTATTTAAGTCTTTAAAAATAAGACGCGCCTTATTCGTGATAACAATATAATTCTAATGAGATAAGTTTAAAAAGAAATTCTGTAATATTAAACAAATGTATTGAAAAATAATTACAAAATACTAAAATACTATTATGACTAACTATGGAACGTTCTGGAAAAAGCGTTCGCGCCGGCCAAAAATCTCGAATGTCGATGAGTCTCGATGATAGCCACGCCCCTTTCCGACTAGTGTCAAAGGAAATTGGTCCTTATGTCTACAAAATAGAGTTTACATTTAAACAGAAAGCATTCCCGAACTTTCAATGGCTTGTTTACGATCTTGTTTAGATTTTCTGGAAAATTTGATATTCATCGAGGCGTTGGCGCCAAGTATAAATAAGATTGCAGGTGGGCGAGATGAGTTAGTGGTGCGACAACCAGCGATACCAATGCGACTCTTCGGAGCTTTTACGAAGTTATCTGCGTTAGTGAACCGGCGACAAGGGAATCATTGACGACTTTTGGCAAGTTTAACGGTTTCATCGGACAAGTTTAGTGATTTTGGAAGTCATCTTGGTTTGCGAAAATAAATCGTCCGTTTCGCCCTTACACGCCATTTTAACTCACCCCGCACGTAACAATATTAATAAATTACTTTAAATAGAGAGATAATTTTGTTTCTGCGTTTGAGAAAAAGAGACATGGATAATTTTTTTTTGTTGATTTCATATTCTCAAGACTCAACGAATTCACATTTTTGGACTTTTTGGACAGAGAATATTTTATTTAACAAAAATAGTAACAATGAGTTTTAGTAGATAAATAAAATATTACACATAAATATGAATTTGATTTTTATAGCTTATTTTACCTCTTGTTTCAATGCATAGCGTAAATGATACGTCAGAAAATTCAAATTAACTTGTAATTTATAAAATATGTAGAAAAACATTTTTTTTACATTAAATTAAACTAAAAGTACTTAATTGCTTTGTACGAACTGTACAAAGTAACCTTAATTACGAGTTTGTAAAAATTAATAATTATAAAAGATAAAATTAATTAGATAAAATAAATGCAAAATATAAAAAATAACAATTTTTCGGTATTCTATAAAATTAAAAAAAGCACTTGCTTTGTTCAAATTGTGATCACAATACATCGAAAAGAGCAGATGTAACATAACTTTATCTCACAAAAAAGTAAGTCAGCTTCAGTTTAAACTTACGAGTGTAGTTTGTCTTTAATTTCTTTGTATAACATTAATTTCTTTAGTAACTCAGACAACTTATTTTCACATGACCCACGTAAATCATTTTTGCCCTGGCCACTGCAGATCCTTAGTATTCTATTGACATCAAATTCAATTATTATAAATTTATACATTAATTTAATTTGCTACAATACACGTGTTATTGAAGGGTTTATGCCGCAAATATAAATTTGAGATAGTTGTCAGAGCTCTAAGCGAGATGATGGCCAGTTAAATTCGAGGCGTTAATCCAATAGGGCAGGATATCCCTCGGGAGCGTCGTCGTTCATTGAGTTATGCTAATATTTGTCCAAGATGCTTTGTTTACTTACACGTTGGAGTCCAAATTTAATATTATCAGTAAATCGTTTAGTTTCTCATCCATTTACAGTGAGGAAACTCAATTATAACTATCTCGTATCACAGTTGGGATACCAGCATCTGCTTATGTGTGGCAAAATCAGGGATAAAGTGTACAGAGGGGTTTTGCAAGTTGCTGAGTCTCTTATGGGGAATTTGCTATTACTATGATTATTATTTTTAGTTACCCATGCGAAACTAAAACTCTTCATTTTATGTTAAATTATTATTAACTTATGAATGGGACTGCAATTTTTCTTCGTGACCTTATATATTAGAATTACATATTAGTTGCGGCAAAGGACACTGGGTTCCGCAGTATTTAACTAGCCGTCTACAGTCACATCGCCGTGCCACCCCGTACTAAAGACGGTAGTAATAATAATATTCGTGCCGCGCAAGTGCGCTAAGCGCATTTAAAGACGCATTTGGCCGCCATGTTCTATTTGCATGTTGTGGAATAGACATTATCCAAAAAGCAAAAGCGATAGAAATGCTTTTATTGTCGGACTATTGCCTGAGAAGAAATGCTTCATTGTTCTGTGATATGGTGTAAAAACTTTACTACAACAAAAAAGGTATGTAAACTAAACCTTAACATAATAAAATATGTTTAATTTATTAATAACAATTTTATTCAATATTTTTGAAATGGAAAAGATTTTATTTTAAATCACCAGTGCTTGAAGTACTAGACCAAAGCCACAATCTTAGGACGTAAAAAACAATTAGGTAAGAAAAACTTTACTAAAAAACATCCCTTCAATTATTAATTTTCAATTATTAAAATTTTATTCAATCATTAACAAATTGTTGATTGTATTATAAACCTACTACAGTTAGATCTAATTTAATTTTACTGACTTAATGCCTAATTTAATGATATTTATAAGAATGAAGGACAATTTCTACATGCAAGTCAATTTGTTAGCTGGTTTGTAACGCTTTCACGCCTTAAAATCTCAATCGATCATAAAAATTTTGCATACAAGTTGTAAGGGAAACTGAAAAGGACATAGAACCTTTCATAAAAAAATACTGTTTCTGAGGAACGCGGACGAAGTCACGGCTAAAAATAATATGTTATAAACTCAATTTCATTTGACCTATAAATATTGCAAGTCTTGGAGAGAGATATTTAATCAACAGTTTACTTATTCGAGTTATTGCGTACTCTAACGTTATAATAACTCGTGAAATAAAGAGCAAGCATAAAATACTGTTACGAGCGGGGGTGATTCAAAAGGGCGATTTATTTTCACAAACCAAGATGACTTCCAAAATCACTAGACTTTTCCGATGAAACCGTTAAACTTGCCAAAAGTCGTCAATCGACGGTTCCCTGTCGCAGGTAACTTCGCAAAAGCTCCGAAGAGTCGCTTTCGAATCGCTTGTTATAGCACAAACTGACTCATCTTGTCCCCCTGCTCTCTTATTCATACTTGGCGTCAAACGCCTCAACGTATTTCAAGTTTTCCAGAAAATCAAACTAACATCGTAAACAAGCCATTGAAATTCCGGAATGCTATTTCTGTTGAAATGTAAACTCTATGTGTAAACATAAGGACCAATTTCCTTTGACACTATTAGTCGGGAAGGGCGAGGCTACCATCGATATTCGAGTACTTTCGTTTTCCAGAATGTTCCATAGTTAGTTGTAATTATGGTTATTTAAAAAAAAAAAAAAAGCAAAATTCTGTCAATAAAGAACTGATCTAGTACGCTATAGGATGACTTTGAGAATATTTTATTGAAGAACATTATCTAAGTCTTACGCATATTAACTTGAGGAATCGACATTTTCTGCATGTAGCTCTTAGTAAAACAAATTATAGGAAAAAATCATTCATGCCTCGTTCATGTAGACTTTTTAATGAAATCTATAGTTAAAACTAGAAATATTATAACCGAAAAAATTCTTTCAGTAACTTTCTAAAACTTCCCTATTTTGTAGTGTAACTTGCCTTGAATACTGGTTGTAATTTAAGCTTTGTAATCTTCATGGATTTTTTTTATTTGGTGTGTGTTTCTATTTTAATTGTTTAATATTTAAAATTTGTATCTGTAAATTTCCCTAAAACAAATTAAATAAATAAATGGACTAATTATTTTTTCTTTTTCTCCTGCACTCTGTCCTTTTCTCATCGCTTATCTTTAATCCTATTATGGTGCAGTACCTTTAGCGTTGCTTGTGTTACTCATTGATGATGGGTGATGATTGTCATATACCATCAAGTGGATAGTCATCCTGTCTGACTGTAAACATAACAAAAATAAAGAAATCCCCTTTGAACACAGTGAAAATATGCTAGGTCATAAGTAGTTACATATGATACAATTTCAAACCTATACAAATTAATAACATTAATACTGGCTATGTTTTGGCTTGTTCCTAACCCGGAGTTATGTCATACATATAATGCATCCAATTATAACGCGCCATAAATTAATTAGTTTGAATTCCGTATCGAAACACAATTCAATATGTAACACGATGCATTATGCATTATTAAGTTTGTTATTGGGAGTTTACTCGTGTCTAGTAGATGAAGTAGGAAAACTGGCTTGTATAAATAATGAAATGTTATTGTCTTAGCACTCCGAATCAGTGACTCCCGTTTCTATTTCTGGCAAGTTCATCTATAGTAACGAAGTTTTCAAGTTGGCCTTAGTTTGAGAGTACCAGGTTCAAGACTGTTTTGTGATTTTTTCTGCAAATTATATACACAAACCCTCTTCGTTTATCGCTATTTCGATTAGTGTTGAATGGTTGAAGGGTTGAAACTATATCAAAATTTGTTGAATGGTTTAGAACTTAGGGTAGAATCGATCAGAGGCGGTCAGTGACTTTATTTTATACATGTAGATATTATTATATAGAAAATACAGTTATAGATTGTGACGACAGCCCTTGTTGTTATCATTATAAATACCAGTCGATAGCATAAATTATTCCATCTTTCACTACGATAACTACTGAATTTTTTAATCATTTACTTTTTAATTCAATTTGAAGTAATGCTATTGTTTTCTTATTGTCATTAGCGAACTTTAGGCTTGGTATGAGAAAAAATAGTATATGCAATACAGGAGGAAAGTAGGACATTTCATCCCGCTACGTGGGTTGGAAAGTCCCCTAGTTGTAAAATGTTTACCACTGATACGGGACTAGGCGCATGGAGCGGCCGCTCAGTTCGCCCTTTGGTAGGGCCGGCCCTGTATATCCATCTCAATAATGGGTGATAGGTAGTGTCAGCTTATGTTAGTAGTTGTATATATTGTTACGGTTGGTCATATAAAAATAGAATTTGTAAATTAATATAGCTTAGATCAAGAAAAAGGGAAAAATTACTCCGAGTTATTGACCGTCGTCGGTCTTAGGAATTTCACACTGTAGTTCTAAAAATTAAATAATAGCAGCCGAAATCGTAGGGCACAGTACCATCCAATTTTACAAAAGTCCATTGTAAAATCACCATGGAGCGTTGAATTCAATACACGTTGGTTGCCTCATGACCCGAAGACCTGGTCCTACGTGTACGGAATTTTATAATTACCTATAATCGCACACGTACAAACGAATTGCATTTTCACTCAGTGATTTAATCAATTTTCTTTGTTAGTTTTGTCCTCACACGATTTAATTTTAATTTATTGTTTTGTGCTCATTGCTCATTTATGGACTATAGTTTTCTCTCTGTGTCTGTCCCTATTATGGGACGCAGAATACTCGTTAATGAAATGCTTTTAAAATAGCCAAATAACATAACTTTAATTGAAAAACATATTCTAAATGTATATTCTAATAATTTAATAATAAATCCCCAGATCTAGGCTTCTTATATAGGTTTATACCTCGGAATCCAGTTATAATGTTTTTTTTTGTTGAGTTTCTAATGCCCTAAAATAAAAAGTTTAGGTAGCCATTAAAAGTTGCTCTTTTTTTTTAGTTTTACATTTTTTTTTTGAATGTAAAACTAAAAAAAATATTTTTTTTTTAATTTCATGATTCGTTGACTCCGGTCGACTTCGACCACTTTCCAATAAATGCAATTGTATAATGTTTTAATCGTTACGATTTTAGCTGGCGTAACCTTAATTAACTAGTTTACAAGAAATTCATATTGCCCTAAAGCAAAAAGAGTTGAAATTGAATAGCACTAGTGCGAAAACTGGGTTGGTTACAGTAGTGTGTAATGGCGATACAACATTGCCAAGTAGAACTTAATTCAGACTGAGCGGATTTGATCCCCGTTTTCTTGACAAGGCGCCCGAGCTTAGGGCGTCTAATGGGGCTTTAACTTGCATGAAATCTGAAATATGCAAAGTGAAGTAAAGGCGAGTGCATCGGTGTATATATGCACTTTTAATACGCAGTCGGCGACGGCGGCGTACAAGTCGTATATCATATGCTTGTCTTGCTCCCATTGGGAAGATGGTTATTTTATACGTGACGTGAACAGCAAAGCAAAACTGGCTGCGGATATATCCGCTTCGGAGCCGCAGATTGTGTGTCGATTTTACACAACTAATATATGTTATTGTATTTTCACAATCCAAATAAAATTACCAAGAGATTTTTCAAAAATCTAAAGTCATTGTGAGAATCGGCAACTGGGTTTGGTAATGAGACGTCTTGTGATTTATTCTTATGTTTTAAAAGTATTATTAAAAAGCATTTTATATATTATTTTTTATATTTTATTTTCTTCAGACAGGCTGACAGTCCACTCGATGGTAGATGATACCTATTAACGCTAGCGACGACGCCACAAGTACTCCAAGTGCGCTGCCGACCTTACTAGGATTAAGCATAACAGGATTAGGGAGAGATCAGGAAAATTGGCTCTGGCATCCCTTACTCACTCACCGAAACACAACAGCATCCGATTGTGGTCTTTTGTAAGAGGTGATTACAGCCGCCAGACGGGTTGCTCGATATATCACTGCGAAACGCTGTGTTCGCAGGACACTACTACTACTACATCTGGCGTCCTGAAAATGCCAAATACTGATGCGCGGCTACTCACAGGGGTTCCAGTGGGCAGCCGCGACCAACGTTAAGGCGCCAGAAAGCGCCAAGAGATGAGTCCGCTCACGGACACAGCGGTATGAGGGATTTGAGGACATGGCCTAGCTGTAACCTCGGTCCCACACCACTGCCGATGGTGGAACCCGGAGGTATTTAGTGGGTATTTCCGGTGTATCTCACCGGATGAGTCCCACACTCCCCCCTCGACGAGACGTCGTCGCCTCGACGAGGGATAGTGCGTAAATGCGTTTACCCTCCTAAAAAAAGGACACTACTAGTAGTTCTTGTTTAAGATATTAATAATTTTGGTGAAACATTAAAATAATAATAATAATTTATTTTAATTGAAACAGAATAAAATTCACAATAATACAAATAATTTATATTAGTTGAGCCCGCAACTTCGTACGCGTGGTATTCGGTATAGGGCGTAACTTTTTTATTTGTAAACCGATTGGAATGAAACAAACACTAATGTTACAGAAAGCTTGCTACAATACAAAGCTTGCTAATAATTTTATATCCATAGGAAATGGATATAAAATTATTCTATTTGTTGGAAATTAGGGGATATTTTTTAGTACACTGTGTACTAACCCGTTGGATGAGTGGTTAGGGTGTTTGCCTTAACGCTCTGTTCTAGGATTCCCGGGTTCGATTCCCGGCAGGGTCAACTTTGAAAAATCAACTTTTGAAAGTTGATCCTGAGTTTGATTGTCACGTCAAGTTTTTTTTTATATCTTAACATGTTATATCAAAAGATGAGTGTTTAATATTAAACTGATTCCATAATAAAATCCACGTTCAATATAATGATATTAGAAAATGTAGTTTCAATAGATTTTCCAATAACAAACACGAGGAAATATTCCAAGAGACTGTTTATTTAGGAAGTTTGTTTATTAACGACAGGAGAGCCACGTAAATGGGGAATCTATATTAAACCAAGCGGTCCATCAGATGCACTATTAGCCAGACGACATTGCCTACAAACTCTATAGACATGAAAAGGGTTAATTATTGTAAATTTCTTAAATGATTTTTTTTTAAATTTTTTCTTAAATAGCAGGATTTTTTAACTTCGTTGACGGATTCTTCAAAGAAAAATATTAATAGTTCAAGATTTTATCATACATATAAAATCGTAAACGAGCCGTGTCTGTAAAAAAAGCAATTTGTACACGTTATCCTTACGTTACCGAGGTCAAAAAAAAGTTTTTAGAATTTTTGTCCGTTTGTTGGTTTGTCTGTTAGTCTGTGCACGCTAATCTCTGAATCGACTTATCCGATTTGAATACAGTTTTCACTGATGTATTTTAGCAAGCTTCCCGTAACACTTAGTGTTTGTTTCAATTCAATCGGTTTAAAAAACAAAAAAGTTACGCGCTATTACGAATACCACGCGTAAGAACTTGCTGTCTCAGTTAATTCTAAGTATAAATAGGCACCAGTCTGTGCGTTTACTAACACTACGATCTCCCTAATGAAACCGCTCTTGTTTATTCTGTCTATACAAAATGGGAAAGTGCATCAAACCTTAACCATTGTTGTTGGTCCGAACTCGATAACTGTGGTATCGACCGTTGCAATATTTATTTGAAAATGGAATATTATTTGAACTTAAAATTTAATAAGAGGTAGAGACATTGAAAATTGCCAACAGTTATTGAGTCAATAGTAAGAATGGTCGGGTTTGTAGGCCGCGAGTCCGGAACGCAATCTACTGGATTAGGCTTCCAACACGCACGCTCGCCCGACTTCCTATTTATGTTTAGTCGCTAACCAAACAACTTGTAGGCTCTTTATTACAGTTGTTCTTTTTCCGCTCACGACGTCGTTACGCCACAATAAAATATCGGTGTCGATTCTTTGTTTTGATCGCGGGCTTACGATATATCCTTTGTACACGAGCGCTTAAAGGATGATTCATATTACACCGTGCCGCTACTGGGCCGTGCGCTCGCCGTGTTTTTCTCTAAGACCGGGGCACGGACGCGGCCCGATGAAGTATGAATATCCGGCCGTCTTTACCGGGGCACGGCCGGGACACGGTACGGTGTAATATAAATCCGCCTTTAGTTATATATAGTTCGGTCAAAATAGACATTCAAAATAGTCAAAGTTCACAGAAGCGGGATCGATGGGGACTTTTCACATTTCTTTATAATAGTGTTCCCAACATTCGTACCAACTTTCAACTCTGTGCGAATTATTGTGGCATTACCTCTATTTCTTATGTTAACATCGGCAGACAGGCTGACGGCCCACTTGATGGTAGGTGGCTACCGTCACCTATAACACAAGCAACGCCAAAGCTGATGCAAGTGCGCTGCCGGCTACGGTAGGATTAAGGATAAGGGATTAGGAGGGAATAGGGAAATGGGCTCTGGCTGGCCCCTTACTCACCGAAACAAAACATCACACGTGCTGTTATTTCACGGTGGTTTTCTGTAAGGGGACTACCCCCTTATTTAGCTATTATTATTTTTATTAGCCCTTATTATTTTTTTAGCTAACTTAATTTTGAGTTAAACATTAACAACGTCGTTATCATCGGAACTGGAATGGTTTTCTATGTTCTTTAAAGCAATTAGCTGTGTCGTGTACAGTTTTATGATGATTTGTTAATTTGATCAATGATTTCAAGAGTGTTTGACTGTGAATTAACGCAGAGAGCAGAAAATCCAGCAGGAAGACGCTCAACTAAAAAGGCTTAGGTATGAATAATTGTAAGCTGATTTCGCCTAATAAGGTCGATTTGTATGGTTAAACACTGTTAGTCTTAATCTAGAAAATAGAGGTCTGAGATTTGGGCTTTCGCATAAATAATTATATATGCATATATAATATTATATATGCGAGTGTTTGTACGAATGTTTGTTACTCACGCAAAAATGACTGAACTTATTTAGATGAAATTAAGCCACACATGTAGTTTATTACCTGGATTGATATAGAACTCTTTGTATCCTGGAAAAATTTTAGGTTTCTCTGTGATTTTCAAAAAACGTACCTACTACAGCGCGTAGAAGTCGCGGGCACAGCTAGTAATTAATAAAGACTAACTCAAGCTCTTACATTGGCCCATAAAATCATTTACACCGTTTTCCTGTGGGAAAAAAGTCCCTAAATATTATTTCCAGTCAATGTATGAGAAAAGTACCTATTGTATATTGAGAATAGAAAATTACAGGTTATTTTTTATTTATTTTTTATTAAAAATATAAAACCACATCCTATAAAACACGATTATACAACACACGGTTAAGCAAAACGATACACAGTTTTCGGATATTAATTTGCTAGTTAAATTATTTAATTATTTTCGTTTCAACCAACTTTACATAAAATTTAATAATTTGGACACATAGAACGAAAATAATAGTTTAAAACAAGATCTGATGAAAATTAAAACAGCACTGAGAGAGATATATACATAAAATAATTAAGATATTAAAAGATTTATTTTTATATGATTTAATCATTTTATATTATTTATATACAGTACAAATATTTATATATCCAGACAGGTTTTTAAGTAGGTAAGTTCCCAAAATCTATATCTAGAATCAATAAACCACAAATAATGCAGCTGATACAAATATTGTCACCGGTATTGCTTTTATTTCAATTGGCTTCTCTGATTCTCTTAATGTATATCTAGCAATACTCAAGAAAAAAAGTTCTTTAAAAATAATAAATTGGTGTCAAGTATCGAATGTTTTAACTTATATTGATGGAAAACAAAAGCTTATGTAAATCCTGTTTTACGCTCGTACGTAGTCGGAGCAGTCAGTCTGGCGTCAGCAATCACCTTCTTACACAACATCACCGTGAAATAGCATCTGGTGTATAATTGTTTTTCTGCGAGTGAGTAAGGGATATCAGAGCTTATTCCCTAACTCCTCTCCTTCTTATCTCTATCGTTTATCCTAACAAGTGATCCGCAATTCACTTGCTAAACTTTTGGGTTCTTACCATTCAGTAGACCGGCAGCCTCCCTGTCGACTTTTACATTAAAAAAATGAGCCGTCACGGGACGCCTGGTAGATGTGAAACATCGAGTGAAATAAAATGATGACTGTTTATTTATTTATTTAACGTTTATTTTTATTAAATACAAAAATTTAAATATTTATTTTAAGTTGCAACAATCACCAACAATCACAACAACAACAATCACCACGGTACGCGTCGCCACACCGTACACACTACTACGCATAGACTGTATAATTGTATATACCATCGTATAGCGTGGTCACGCGTCGCCACGGACTGCGTCGTCACGTTACCAATCAATTTCACCCGCGCCTATAGATGTTTCACATCAAAAACTTTTCTCTCTGTTTCATGTGTATTCCAAATTCATAATTTATGTATTGTTGACAGATGTGTTGACGTCATGGCATGATCGGTTCGAGGATGGAGCGAGCGGGGCGACGCACCAAGGCGGGCTCGCTAAGTGGCCTGACGGGCGGCTTGCCTTCTAATGGAACGCCTGGCGTTCGCCGCCAGCGATCGCTGGAGTGGGGTGGTAGTGGCGACCGATACAGTAGTAGTGACGATGAGCGACCACCGCAGCCGCCGCCACTCGCCGACCGGGTCTTCGCATCCCTCCTCGCCCAGGCCACACAACAATTTGATAGTGAGTACACACACTCCCACACATTAAAAAGCGACATTTCTTCTTTATTTTTGAAGTGAAAGCTTCTTTAGGCGTGTTCTTGGTGAGGAGTGAACGTAAGTGTCACGCTCGGGTTGGTGACGCTGAATCGGGTTTACTCGGCTCCACTCGACATAAGCACGATAGGATTGATGACGCATTAAATCGTGTGTAATTTATAATTTTAAAATTGGAAAATTAGAAGTGTTCACTTCTATTCACACAAACGCCCCGTTTTTTCTAATGGAGCAGGTTGCAGGGAACAATGCTTTGAGATTTCATTGACTGAACAGTTACCACTCTATTACAGTAGACCATTTGTTGTGTTTTGATTATTGAGTATCCTTTATTCTATCAAGTTTAGAACTCCATACGGTTTCACCCGTATAGAGTTGCTGGCGTTAAAATGCCACAGAAGGCATCTACTATCAACAACGGTCTTCTTCTGTCCAGTCTTTTCATAAAAATAAGAAAAAAGTGGAACAATTAGTTTGTGTTTAGGAAATTTATGTTGAATTGAATCTCTAAAACTACAGTTGGTACATTAAAGTACAGTAAAGATAAAACATTATAAGTACACGAATAAAATATTTTATTTTAATGAATTAATTTTCAATAGTCTAAAATTTTAACAGTGCAATTTTTTTATGGCTTCCGTCGCCTATAACACAAGTAATACCACAGATACTGCAAGTGTGCTACCCACTATAGCAGGATTAATAATAAGGGATTAAGAGGAGATAAGGCTTTGCAATCCATTCAAATAAAACAAGAAACCTTTATTCGGTTGAATTATGAGCATGCCCTGACCAAATCATGAGATCCACACATAAAAAAATGCTGAAATACATATACAAATACATACCCTAATTTTATCCATACTCATATGAACTTTTATTAAACTTTTTTATTAAATAAAAAAAAATTAAAATTGATCAAATAAAAAATATATCGAGGCAGTCCTATGCACCATTAGTGGGATCGAAGTAGCATCTTCTACCACCCAAAAAAGCAAGGACGAAATAGTATGAAGCTCACGGAAAAGGTTAGCCTAAGCTATTGTGCTAATACACGCTAATGGATGGCTAAATTCACGTTGAAATAACTTTTATTGGGGATATTGTAGAAGGCCATGTTGCTTTCAGACAGACCGTGGAACATAGTGTTTCTTTAAATTAAACTTAAAAATATTCTCTAAAAGGTTTTAATTCAATTACATTTTGACCCAGAATTGACTTTGAACAACTTCTGAGGTCAAACGTCCTTGTTTTCTACAATAATACTTCTTATGATTGTAAATATAATTATCGCAACAGCTAATTTAACTGTTGCTGAAGCTGATTCATTAACTTTTTCAGTTTCCTTAAGAAGCAAAAAAATCGCGTGTAATCCTTAAATATAACAAGCTAGCACTAGCAAAATGTTGGAAGAAAGACGTGTGATGCATGAAAAATCTAGTGGCGTTTAATATTTGGGCAGCCGCTGCGCGCTTTGTGCTACGACGGATCAGCTAGAATTTGTTATTCACCGAGTGACACGGTCGAAGGTCCGCGCTGAGCCCCAACAAGTGGGATCATTAGTGGAACGTCAGGGGGTGTGGAGTAGGGGGAGGGGGGCGGTGAGACGGCAATTGATAGGGGAGCGCCCTGCGGTGAGCTTATGAGGAAAACTTTACACGTAAACCCACCGCCGGGCTTTCCTTCTGTCATGTCAACTGAGGACTTGATGAAGTCATACAAATACTGCACAACTTTAAATAGGATTTCTACGGGATACTCGCCCATGAAATTTCTAACACAAAACGGATAACATGGTTGTTTTGTTGAAGAACAAATGTGAATTCAATATTACAAACTTTTTGTTTATTGGGAACATAGTTGAGTTTTATTGGTATGGAGTCATAAAACCGTTACAGAACTCTACTCGTGAATTGAATAAGTAGTTCATGATTCTTAGTACCTACACGTGGCATTCCTGTCATATCCCGTATGGAAATAAATATTAATAACTCTTAGTGGCTTCTATGTAAGTTTATCGATGTTGGTTTAAAACCAGCAGACTTTGCTTGTAAGTAAATCAGACTTGAAAACCAGACCATTATGTGTCATTTGGCCTAGTTAGTTATCAAGATATTTAGTTCATCATTTATTCTTGGTAAATAAATTTACCAAGATTTATTAACATAGGTAATGCGAACGGTAACAAAAAATTGGTATTTTGTTAAACGAAGGTGCTAAGATTAATTAAGATAAAAAGGAATTATTAGAATGTTCAGTTAAGGTGGAAACAAACGCTAAATACTAAAAATATCCATTGTTTAATGAAGATGTTACAAGAAATAGACAAGACAAAGACAAGATGCTTTGAAAAATATATATATTATACTTAAACATGTGAAGAACCAATTGTATTAATTAGAATTTTCGTTAAAGTAATAGAAACTCCACAAAAAAAAGGTAGAATACAAGAAGAATTTGACTTTTATTGAAAATTAACTCCAAAACTACTTATTGCGCGCATATGAATTCTGTACCTATTAATAAGTTAATGTCAGTTTAAAAATTGTATTAACAAAATATTTTTTTTGCTTATTGTTCTAATGGTAAAAACAAAAAAACACCATTTTTAGGCCCGTTGAATTGTCTCCGCCGCCAGCGAGTAAATGTCATTTGCCTTTACTGAAAGGGGCGTGATGTCAAATAGTTAAATCGGTGAAATGTGTTTGCTGTAGAATTTTCCCTGTCAACTGACTATTAGTAGAGCAACAGACATGCCGTTTCCGTGCTATGTACCTAGTGGTGACTTTACAGTCCTTTTATAATAAGAAAATTATAAAAAAAGACATTTTATCACACACTAAAATTTATCGTTGCTGCTCAATCTCAACCTAATATTATAAAGACGAAAGTTTGAGAATGTATGGATGTTTGATACTCTTTCACGCTAAAATGGCTTAACGTATTTGGATGGCATTTGGCACACATATAGCTTATTACCTGGATTAAAACATAGGATACATTTAATTTTAAAAATATTAGATTCCCGAGGGATCATCTATAAATATAAAAAATGGCCTCCACTGTCACCGTGGCGGCGCCACCGTCGTCACAGCAATAAAGATGTCTTGCGTTATTTCATCTTTAAATGCAGACGAAGACGCCGGCACCAGCTAGTATCTAATAAAAGCAAGATTGAAAGATTTGGCGTCCTCTGAAACGAAAACATATTAACAAATATTGAAGTCAATATGTGTTTTTAATATATGAAGTTAAATTAGAACGAGATTCTTTTTGAGGAACGTCGAGCAAATATATGATCAGTAATACTGAATTCCTTTCACTTTGATTCATTCAAATAACAGCTTCAATTTGAATTACTGACTCGAAAAATCCTCTAAATATTTTATTCAATATATTGCTAATCTGTGTTATATGAAATTTTATGTACAAGTATGTTTCGTTTATAATCAAGATGCTGACCCGACAGAAGTTGTCTTGTCCCGATTTCCTTACTTGACAATCTTTTTTGTTGGAACTTTATAAAAACACCACAGGATCCCGAATTTTTCAACTCGTTCCCTCAAAATCTTATTGGTTACAATATAATGAAAGACAAAAAAGATTTGCCAAGATAATAAGTTAATAAGGGTTAATAAGGACAATCTAACAAAAAGAACGAATGCATGGCTTAAATTATTTGACGTGAAACGTGACGAGTTAGTGTTATTGTTGATAATTATCGTGCAAACTTATAAGTTTATATAAGTTAAGATCATAGGTTTTAAGATCGCTGATGGTAGGTGAGGCAGACTCCGTTGAAATGTCCTTCGAAGAGTAACATGTACTTTAAGGAAAAGTGCGCTCATAGAGTGATTTTAATATCGACACTTTCTGTAGTTTTAAATAATAATCAGTACAATAATAAATTAAATGAATAAATAACTATTTTTATTTATCAAATATGTATCTAATTAAACAAAATTTTATATATATTCAGCCAACAATAATATAAATTGAACACAAAAGTGACTTAATTGTTAGAAATAACTTTTAGTTCAAGAGTTACATGGGCAAATCATTGTGAATAGATTAATTTTCGATAACTTATGTAGACTTTAATGACTAATATTTTGTTCAATTAAATACATATATTTTCCTTTATTGGCCTACTAGGTAGTGCCCGCGACTTCGTCCGCGTTGAAAACTATAACACCTAAGAAAATATTTGACATCTTCATCGGTGTGACGACGGTGGCGCTCTATCTATACTAATAAATAAAGCTGAAGAGCTTGTTTGTTTGTTTGAACGCGCTAATCTCAGGAGCTACTGGTTCGAATTGAAAAATTCTTTTTGTATTGAATAGTCCATTTATCGAGGAAGGCTATAGACTATATAACATTACGCTACGATCAATCTTCTATATATAAAAATGAATCCCCATTTCCCTTGGTCACGGCATCACGCGTGAACGGGTAGACAGATTTTAATTGGGTTTTCACTAATGAAAAGAGGGATAAACGGTGAATGTTCTTATATATAAAAATTGCACGCCAGGCGAAGCCGGGGGCGGATCGTTAGTAGTATTATATATAGCAGTGTCCAGTACCGCGCGCCCCATGCGCACTTTTTACGTGTAAGAGTAACAAACATCTATTCATACATACATCCAGCCATCCTATAGTCCTATCCTATCCTATAATATTAATGCGATAAATTTACTACAAATAGTATACACGTCATTGTATAAGGTGGTATAAGCTATCGACGCAGATAGGTACCACTTGCGGTTTGTCAGGGCTTCATTTTTTTTCTAAGATTTGTTTGAATTCTTTGACGGGTGATGGTGAATTATAAGGGGCTACCATCGCCTATTATCCAGCAAACACAGCGAACATGGATATGTATATTGTGTTATATATGATCCGTCGCTATTTAATGAAACCTTCAAGAGAACAACAATATAAACAACTTATCTTGAACCCCTAGCAATCGAATAAGATGAACCTTTACATATCGATAGCGACACTGAAATAGAGAAGCTTAACAATGCTTCATGCGATTCCACGATAATAACCTTTCTGGAACCTGTTTCGATTGTCAATGTAAATTTTACTTTCATTCAAAGGGATAAGGTTGCGTTTTCAACAGCCGGGGGGCCGATAAAGGTTTAGTAGAGGCTTATGATGAAAATTCGTGTGTCGAAAGGTATTCGATTCGATGAGAACAAACGCGAAGTCGGGTCGTCTAGCTGCAAGCCCGGGTTTTGTTTTACCGGTGTGGAGTGGTTTCAATGGCTCCGTACTTTGTTAGTACCACGTCCAATTCCTGGATTTGTCGATTCCAAAAGCAGATATTCCCGAGAATATTAAATGGGATAATAATAAATGATAGTGGAAATATGACATTTGCCATAAATTTTTCTAAGACGGTTATTATTTAAATACAGTGTCAGGTTGTTCGTTTGTAAATAATAATTAATAGTAATATAATATTTATGCCATAGAACATTCCCTGTGGTAATGAAAACCAATATTTGTGCGCCAAGATATTTCCCCATTTGGAAGAGATATTATGGGACATAATTTTGCAGAATCACAATTAATGGGTATTTTCAACGAAGATAGTGAGTGAACGCATCGATTGCTGCCGGGCAAAGGCCTCCTGATCTATTACTTAAAACTAATTGATATGATATATTTGACTAATATTAATAATTTCAACTCATAAACTTTCTTCGTTATTAAGTTCTTAAACTATTAATAGCTAAAAACCAAAATATTATTAAGTAATTATTTTACTCAAAACATGTTGTGAAAGATGATACAAATCTTTGATTTTATTGAATGAATATTGATTAAGTTAGTGATGAGTGATTAGTGATAGGGCACACTGCGTAGTGGCGTATCGCAGATGTCGTTTCACAACGTTCCCGTAACTTCCCATGGGTATTTGTCAACATTTAAAAAAGGGCACGCTGCGATTCGCAGTCATTTGGGAAACCCGTCTGGCAGCAGTAACCATCCTTTCAGAAGACCACCATGAAATAACAGCTTCTGTGCTGCGAGTAAGCGATGCCAGAGGCCATTTCCCTGTATACCTTCCTAATCCCTTAATCGCACTGAGGTCGGCAGCGTACTCTTAACATCTGGCTTTGCTTGTGTTATAGACGATGGTAGCCACTTCTGAGTATATCAACTTTAAAATTGGTGGTATGTTATGATACTGCGGCAATTCCATACAAAATATGAGTAGATAAATATCGTAGAAACGTATGCATTCCCGCATATATGAATTGTAAGTGATATAAGTAGTCACTTCTCTCGAAACGCATACAAACTAAATTGCACGTAGCACGTGTGAAGTGCACTAACGTTTACGTTCACGTTTTGTGTACGGGGTGTAAATATGCAGCTAATTGGATGAAACCATAAATGTTATCGACTATACATCGGTATAACGAGGATGCAGTAGTTAATGGCGCAGTTATTTCATTCATTATTTTAATTCTTCATATTTAATAACATGTTTTTAAAATTCCTTTAAGATATAAGATTAAACTAAATTTAAACTACAATTAATGTTTAAGGTGTGTAAAGTTTATCCAACGTATACCATGTCGCCACTAGTGGCAGGGCACACTGCGTTTCGCAGTCATTTGGGCACCCCGTCTGGCGGCAATAACCACCCCCTTACAGAAGACCACCGTGAAATAACAGCACGTGTGCTACTGTGTTTCAGTAAGTGAATAAGGGATGCCAGAGCTCATTTCCCTATCCCCTCCTAATCCCTTATCCTTAATCCTACTGTAGTTGGTAGCGCACTTGCAGCAGCTTTGGCGTTGCTGGTGTTACAGGCGACGGTAATTACCTACCATCAAGTGGACCGTAAGTGTGTCTGCCGATCTTAACATCTTAAACATAAGTAAGTAGTTTTTTGCATACTCTGTGACGATATGTGGGAGTGATGTAAGTCGAAACTTTGCACACATATTTTTTTTTCATCCAGAAAAAAAAAAAAAAACTATTCCCAAGTGATAAAAATCCAACGACTATCACTATAACAGCAATAAAGATGTCAGGCGTCAGAATTTTTTATATATCAGTCTCAGGCACCAACTAGTCGTCTACAAATGCGGAATTTGCGTCCACAATTGTTTATAAATAAACCACAGTTTATGATCCTTTGTAAGCATAATATTATATATAATTATTATATTCTTATTATAATTATTATATTCTCAAAATATTATAATAGCAAAACATTATCGCTCCACCGATCGATACCGACGCTCGCTAGTATTAGACACCCAATATTATACTCTTTTTGACCCATCGGATGTAAACAACAAGGGTAACAATTCTGGATCAATCACCATTCATCTATCGGACATTTTTTAACCTGGCAACTCAAAGTTGCATTTAGGTCCATTTGCAGGCCTACAGGGGCCGTCATCAGTTTCCAGAAGTCATCGCTGTACTACAAATGAACGATATTATCAGTTGCTGTGTTTTATGCACAAGAGTACTTTTTCACGGCTTTAATAACAGTCGACTCTCTGGTATTACGCAGCCATTGACAACCTTCTTCTTCCTACTTTACGCTCAGGTCATGTAATAATATACTTGTATGTCCCAAGAATACAATTTTTCTCTGCTTCTTTCGTCTTAAAATAAACCAAAAGTTTTCTTAGAATCAACCAAAGAATTAAGTTTAATTACGCTGTTGATAGATTGTACTATGACCTATATCCAGAACAATTACCATTATATTGAGAGCAACGCGTTCAGCCAAATATGTGAACTCTGTGTGCATTATCTGTCTGGTTAAATATTGTGCGTTAGTTTCCACGTTCAATACCATTAGCAGAAATTTTCATTTATATATTTCCATATTTTTTATTACTGTAAAACAAATTGTTTTTAAAGTCAAGTCTAATATTAGGCAATATGCTTTTGAATCCTAATTAATGTTAAATATAAAAAAGTCAGACATATTTCTAACGAAGAAACTGTAATAATTTTGAGTTAGTCACCTAACGCCAACTGTGAGTAACATGTAAATATCGATTTGATAGTTTTTTTATCTGTTACTAGCGACCCGAACCCGGATTCGCACGGGTGCAATTTTTTTTTGGAAATTATATATAAAAACTTTTCTCGTTTAATGCTCTTTCCATTAGTGAAAACCGAATCATAATCCGTTACGTAATTTAGGAAGAGTCAGAGGACATACATTATTATGTACAGGATGTATTAATTATAATTATAATTGTCTCTTATTCAATTAATTAATAATTATTAATTATATGCAATTAAATCCGTGAATCCAGCGGCATACCTAAGCCTCTATAGACACCTGTCATTAACTATGGCACATTCGAAATGTAAACTATGTTTTTATTAAATGAATAATTAATTATTTCTGGATCCAATAATGTACAAAACCCAATAACCGTGAAGTAAAATAGTTAATAAGTTATTTACAGAATTGAAAATTAAATTTAAAACGTAAAATATTTGTGGTGCTTTCAAAATAACTATTTATTGGTTAAATCGCATTAAATTGGTAAATCAGCAACTTTGGACTTCAATATTTTTTTTCAAGTAAATGTAAATGGACAGGATGAAAATCCACTTGTTGAAAGGTTACAGTACGTTAAGGACAGTGATAGAATAAACATATAAACGAAAAGGAACAGTGAAATGTACCCTGGTATTCTTTACTCACTCACCGAAACACAACAGCACAGCTGCTGTTTTACACGGTGGCCTTCTGTGTTTACTATAATGTTACTAGTAACCCTAATGTTTACTCTCACCAGACGGACTTGTCATCATATATACATTAGTTTATAACTAATGTATATACAAATTATGTACATAATATAATACTGTAATATTTTCTGCGAAACAGATTGCATTAATTATCTATATATTTTTTTAAATCAATTATAATGAATTGATACCACAACTGGAATCGAATAGCACGACTGAGGGATGACTGGAAGCTGCTGTAGGAGGCCTTTGTGTCACAAAGACACGCCGACACTCAATAACTTGTTTTTTTTAATTAATTGTTACTACTTACATTATATATACATATAATTATTGTAAGAAAAATTTGGCAAAAAAAGGTTATAAAAAAAACAAAGAATTGATATTTTAGTACTAATTCATTACAGTTAAGGTAGTAGTTTTTTCGACTTGAAAAAAGTGATCTTGTTACCCTATTTTTGAGAAATAAACGAATTGATTTGATTTGATTTACATTAACCAAGCTATCATCCGCATTACAATAATAATTTAGTTTTTCAATTTACATAACAAGTAATATGTATGTAAAATAACACTTCCTATGTTTACAGAATATATGTAACTACAATTTACTTACTATGTCAATATAATTTGACAGGATAAAGCGAAGCACAGACATGATTATGATATATATTTTATTAATGTGTTTAAATATATATTTTGCCTTCACAACATTTGATGAATGTTCTACTATCTTAATATTACATAATATATAATACTGTAAGTATATTTCAGTATAGACTGACTGACGCAATAAAAATATATACTTGTGTGTGTGGTCACTCTAAAATTTCTATAGAAAATATATAGAAAAAAAGCGTTCCTATAATATATATTATACTAGCTGGTGTCCGCGACTTCGTTCGCGTTGAAAAATTTTGCACTATTGATGGCCCTATCTCAATTAGGTGAAGCGGCGACATCTATCGGATTTGGGTGGAACTGCTTGGTGACCTGTACATATGCAATTTGCAAACCCGGAAATCACTCTGTTGATAGATGAAAACCGCATGAAAATTCGTCCAGTATAGTTTGTGATTATCGCGAACATACAGACATTTGGACGCGGCGGTGACTTTATTTTATAATATGTAAGAATGTAGCTACGTCTATGCTGAGCTTGACTTTATATTGAGCTTCCAAATATATTTTCTGTATGCATATGAAAAAGAAAGCTTTTACTATTAAAGCTTAAATTAAGGCTCACTAGATGTAGGCTTTAATAATACATATACTTGCATCGTTTGCAGTAATAGTTCACCTTTGGAACAGACTAATGTGATTAGTCTCCCCGCGGTCCCCCAAGTGATGATGTTTGCAGAGGTTTATTGAACGGCTGCGATGCTGTAATGTGTCTGGTTCCCCCCCTCGTACGTCAAGCAGGGGTTCGGACGCGCATAAATATTCAATCATTACAAACTGTCCAATTTCAAACAGATTTAACAATACGAGGGTTGAGAACATATCTTTTAGATAGTTCATAATTGGACAATTTTAACATACCTTCCCCTCATGGTTGTGACTGAATTTTTAATGCAAAATGTTTGTAATTTTCACAGAAAATTGGAATTTGATTAATGTTGAAGTAAACGTTATTTTCAAGTGTCATCTATACAATTGGTCTAAGAGCCGGTGAAGATCGCCCTTCACCGATCTGAACTCGATGAGACATATTTTTTATGAAGTATAACTTATAAACAAATATGCCTATAATGACTTGCCTATCGAAAAGTGTTCATAGCTATTTTTAATTTAATTAATTTTAATCTATTTTCTTTCATTACCTTCACTCTTTTGATAACCGAATGAGTTTGATCTCAACTGATAGTTTTTAACACAGAGAGTATACCTAGGCAAGCTTGCCTACTTATTTCTGTGCATGGCCACCTGGCAAGCAGATGTGAACAGGTAAGTCAGTGTTCTATCATTGACATGATATATTATATCATATGTTGATATATATGTGATATGTTATATCATCTATCATAGGTAACTCAATGTTCTATCACACGGACCTCGGACGCTCTACTTTCTCTCTCGCACCTATCGGAATAGCTAAAATTCTAAAACTTTATAGCTTGGCAATAATATTTTATGTACGATTTTTTGCAGGCAAGCCTATATGATTAGTTTTCTAATTAAAATATCTTACCTATGATATCAATTTCGATTGGTTAACAGATCGGTGTAGTTATCTATATTGACTTAATTGTTCACATCTGCTTGCCAGGTAGCCATGCACAGAAATAAGTAGGCAAACTTACCCAGGCATACTCTCTGTGTTAAAAACTATCAGTTGAGATAAAACTCACTCGATTATCAAACGAGTGAAGGTGGTGAAAGAAAATGGATTAAAATTAATTAAATTATAAATAGCTATGAACACTTTTCGATAGGCAAGTCATTATAGGCATATTTCTTTATAAGTTATACTTGATAAAAAATATGTCTTATCGAGTTATCAGATCGGTGAAGTCGCTTTCCGCCTCTGTCTCATGGTTTTCACAAATGTAAAGAGATACAAATGATGAATGGTCTGTGTAAATAATTTGCAGGAACAAATACATCCATGTGAAGTCGGGAGCAGGTCTCTAGTTTTCTATATATTCGAGAATATATAGAAAAAGCGATTCAGTTCCACCTTCCTTGTTTCGAACTGCTAAGGAGTGGAACTCATTGCCTGCGTCTGTGTTCCCCCAGAACTACAACCTCGGGGTCTTCAAAACTAGGGTAAATGGGCATTTACTAGGTAAGCGTGGTCCACCTTCGGCCACATCTGCACCTCACATCAGGTGACATAGTGGTCAAGCGCTACCTCGATTTCATAAAAAAAAATCAATACAAGACGGTAAATATCGGATTAATTGTCTGTAGTCACTAGGGAAAAAGTTAACGTCTTAATTTTGTGTGGATAATCTAGATTCTAGTTGATATACTTAGTGCATGCGGAATGTGTGTGTGTTTGAATTTTATTTAATTAAACAATGAGAATACTGAAACCAAATATTTTCAAGTAATTAATCCCACATATTTAGCCCAGTCTATAATCTGGATAGTGATTATAGACCCGCCAACTTATTTGTAATACGTCAAAACGAGGAACTAACGGCGCCATGTTGGGAAGTATAAATTGATGCCAGCGACACCACTGATATAACAGTTGGTTATAGCAGATGAGTTGGGACTATATCTGCTATTATTACTAACTAAAACTAAAGGAGAACTGCTTTAGTATAGTACCCTGCTTTAGTAGTATGCTTTATTATAGTACCTATACTAACGTCGAAGACCTGCTTGTCCTAAAAGAATAGCAATCTCCGAAGACAATATTGGAGTATTACATAGTATAAAACATATAAGTAGTCGGTATTTCTGTCGCTGTCTCTGTACTGATCTTGGAAATTTTGAGAACGAATTTTGTTACTGTTTACAATAGTTTGCATCGATCTAAAATATCTGGTGATGGATTCATCAGAAATGTCCGAGGGTTTCCAAGAAGAATACTTGTTTCCAAGGATGAGTAAGGTTCTATCCCCTCCTAATCTCTTATCCCACTGAGATCGGTAGCGGACTTACAGTAAGGGTTTTTAGCGAAGGCATTGCTTCGGGTAAGAGGCGTCTGTAACCGTCTACCATCCAATGGACCGTCAACCTGCTTGGCGATTCAAATCGAAGTCAAATGATTTCAATTTCGAATTTCAAGGCGGGCGAAGCCGAGTGATACGGCTAGTATAATGTCTCGATACATATACAAAGGAGCACTTTTTCATAAGCATACTAATGCACTTTGTTCAATATGAAATCCTGTTTCTCCACGATATTAGATTGGAAGCATCGTGGCGCGTGTAGTTTCCATTTCATTTCGTATTTTTCTTGAACAAACAGTATCGGCGTTATTAGAGGCGAGCCCGGTAAGTACGCAATATCTCCGGCCGTGCCGCAAGAATCCTTCCCAACGAATGCCCCCTTTATTGCATGGAAATTCCTCGGCGTGCAACTTCATTGAGCGACTCTCTTTTGTATAAAGGTTTCCGCTCAATGTTCCCCGGGTTATTGTTTTTCAAAAGCGAACCGGCACCTGATATTACCTTGCCCGAATCGCGAACAGTTAGTTTTATTCAATTACACCGTATACGAGTACGCGAGCGCTCTAATATTTTGTTACCAGATTGTAGAGATAGCTTTTAGTTAAAACGAGTTCGCTCTACAGTTATGTAACTGCAAGTATGTAATTCTAGATAAAAAACGGTTTAATTTTTCTGACTAAAAGGTTTTAAAATATTTTGTTTTTATTTTTTTAAAGGGCAGCATACCGATTGACAGCAATCGAATTGAGATCAGTGGAAACCGCATTCGAATCGGTTAAGCCGTTTCAGAGATTAGCGTGCACAAACGCACTGATAAACAGGATATAAATTCTAAAAACAATTTTTTTGACCTCGATAACATAATTATGTAAGTACAATGTGTTTTTTTTTTACATTTTACAGTCGCCTAAAGAAAAAAAAATTTGAATCAATGGATATTTCATATTTTCTAGAAACTTATAGCAAAAATGCCCCCAAGGGTCTGAAATTTTTATTTGTTAGTACATTTTCCTGAACTAATAGAATTAAGTTCAGATATGTTAAAATAGTTTTCACATATTTCCCTTCTAGTTGTAGTATATGTTGCATTTATTTTCATATAATTTTGGTTCAATGGTTAGCCAGGCCTTTTTTCTTTCCAACAGTAGGTATAACTTAACAAAATACAAAATATATTTTACATAATAAAGCATTCTTCAACCGTGCAGGACTTTATTGATTGTTATTAAAATTAATGGATGCGTACGTCGACTGATACAATTTTGAGTGAATATTTAAAAAGCAGTAAATCAATATTATTTGTAAAGGTTAATAGACATTTTATTGCCATCTATGCCATTAAGGTTACATAAATTGTTGTAGGGAAGGAAATTCGATGAGACGTGATAAATGTTTACCACGTGACAGGTGGTTTTGTGACTCAACCGAAGGTTCGTAGTATTTTATTGACATGTTATTGAGTCATGGCAGCGCGGAAGTCAATCATGAAATATCGTCGGCAGAATATAGAAAGAATCAGAATGATTAATTTTTATGTCTTCATAGATTTCATAGATTTTTTCCAGAGTGTTATCACTCCAAAATGCATCAGGCATTGATATGCCTAATATGTTAAATTATTATAAAACATGTTTATCGCAAAGGACCAAATTAAAGTCACTTAACATTGCTAATATTTCGCAATCATCGCAATTAAATGATATCAACTTGTGATAAAAACATTATTGATACAATAAATATATATATAATGAAATCGTAAACGATCTGTGTCTGTATGTACATTAAAGATTTTTTCAAACAAACAATTTATACACATTGTACTTACGTTACCGAGGTCAAAGAAATAGTTTTTACAATTTTTGTCTGTTTGTCTGTTTATCCGTTTGCCTGTGCGTTTGTGCACGCTAATCTCAGAAACGGCTTAACTGATTTGGATGCGATTTTCATTTATGTATTATAGCAAGCTTACCGTAACATTTAGTATTTGTTTCATTCCAATCGGTTAACAAACAAAAAAGTTACGCGCTGTACCGAATACCACGCGTACGAAATTAGGGTCTCCATCTAGTAAATAATATAATAATTTTATTTGTTTATTTATAAACAAAGGGATAATTATTATTTAAAATTTAAGAAATGTTATTTTTTGGCTTCAATTTGTATTTTTTTTTAAATACATACTTGATTCTATGGGCACTTGTTAGGCAATTAAATATAGTTTGAGCACGTGATTATTTTAATTCAATACAATGTCTTGTGTCTAGGGTGTTATACACCATGGCCTATGTTTTGTTACCAAAGCACACTACTAATCATGCGGGTGGTTGTCATAATTGTAATCACAGATAACATACCCCTTTAACATACATAGTCTACCCATATTCTAATATGTAGTAGAATATCAAGATAATCGCATGCTTTGAAGTGACCCTTTCACTGTCTGCCAAAGCTAATATCTTTTACTTTGTTCAAATATTCAGTTAGTTAGATGGCTAGTCGGCATAAAAGAAATGTGAACATTTTTTATTGGCTCGTATTTTTTTGGAAGCACTCATGGAATAATATTATATTACATTAGTTGACCCAGCAGACGTTGTCCTGCCAGAACCCGAAAATAATTCCATAATCCGATTGTGGCGCCACCTATCGGGTCAAATTTTATTTTCAAACCATATGTTAAAATGACGCGTCACTTCACGTTATTGAACGACGGTTTAATTATTTGAATATTCTTCATACAAAGATACTAAAATAGCGATTAAAAAATGGGGGGCGGGGGTAGGAGGGTGAAAAATACTTTACGACCTATTCTCATTCCTACCAAGTATACAAAAATATAATCAAAAAATTTATCTAGCCGTTTCGGAGGAATTTTGTTACAAACACTGTGACATGAGAATTTTATATATTAGATATTACCTCCATTTATTTTTTGCTTTCTTTCTATGTTAATGTGGGCAGGCAGGCTGACAATCCATTTGATGGTAAATGACTGCAGTCGCCTATTAAATAAGAAATGCCATTTAGTTGTAAATGAGCCATCCATCTCAGTAGGATAAAGGATAAGGGACTAATAGGGGATACGAAAATGGGCTCTGGCATTCATTGGTTAAAACAATGCTCTTCTGTAAGGAGTTGGTTACTGCCGCCAGATGGGCTGCCTAATTTATGATCTGCGCCCTGCCAATATTACATTTATGATGTTGTGTGATATTATCATGATTGAATTATTTTTTTACCAAATAAGTATTTTTGTATAAATAACTTTCACAGTTATAAGGGCATTAATGTATATTGAGAAATTTTCACCGCGACTATTCACCTTTTTATAAGGCATTTATTCAATCTTTATTGCTCATTTATTGTCTTAGATGTAGATTTTTTTATTTTTACTTTGAATATTCCAACTTAATATGCACAATTAAGTTGAGTAGTTAGTCACATAGTGACCGGTTGAGTAGTTGAGGCGTAAAATTGTAACAAACAAAGTCTAAGCTTTAGACTTTGGTATTTGTAAATGTATTTTATGTGCCTAAAAATAAATTCTTAAAATTATATAAGTTAATACATAGGTTAATTTACAAAATTAATATAGTAACTTTGTATTAGAGAGGATAACATCGGAAATGTTAACCTGTAAAGGATCGCTATAAATCTGTGAGTTCAATTGCTGAGTAAATAGTTCTCGGATAGTCTACGTTAAATGCAATTTACTGCCGACATTAGACAGCTTTTTGCGTCTTTTGCAGGACTTTAAAATATTACTCAGAATGTGCGTTTTATTACATTTTTTTCAAGACAAGTAAGTTTATATTATCACAATAATTTTGTATTTAAATTTACAAAATTAAGATAGATAATTAATTTTAATTATCTAATTAATCGTCCATATAACGCAGATGAATAAATATTAATAAAACTAGGTTGGAAAATAAATAGGTTGTTACCACTGTTAAGAACTTCCATGGCATCAGGATTTATTTACATTTCATACCAAATCTTGTGAAAGTTAAATTAAGAAATTTCATTAAACAAAATAATATCAAATCAAAATTAACATCTCGCTGTATGCTATGACCTTAAATAGTAAATTACATTATTTAAGAAATAAATTTCATTTATTATAATCTATACATATATTATAATCGTAAACGAGGCGTGTCTGTAAATTAAATATTAAAAAAAAAAATTGTACACGTAAAAAACATGTTACCGGAGTCAAAAAAATTGTTTTTAGAATTTTTGTCCGTTTGTCTGTGCGTTTCTTCACGCTTATCTTAGAGACGGGTTAACCGATTTGAATGTGGTTTTCACTGATGTGTTGTAGCAAGCTTCCCCTAATATATAGTGTTTGTTTCATTCCAATCGGTTTACAAACAAAAAAGTTACGCGCTATACTGAATACCACGTGTACGAAGTTATGGGCTCAGAATCGAAGAGTTCTGTGACGATTGGCTCTTATTCATCCTCCGTTGTGAATTCTGCGATAGTGGTGCAATAAATAAATAAAACCATGATGATAAACAGCTCACTTGTCCGAGTTGATCCCTGTCTAGTATCTCACTCTCAGACCCCTGCGATACAAGCTTCGCTTAGTGCAAGGGCCGCTGGTAACTCTGAATTGGATAGTTTTAAGATAAAAAACTTTTGTATTTATAAACATTGTTAAATTGTTTGGCAATAAAGATTTATTATTATTATTAGCTCTTTTCAATGTCAGAGCTATTCCTATTGAACTGTTGTCTTATACGTACATATCCTAAACCCTCTATGATAGCTACAAAATTTCTCTAAGTACATGCTGATTTGTTGAATAATATTTTTCTTTCTTAATCACATATCTCATTCGGAAAACAAAAAAGCAAGGTTTTTATTGCAACTTGTCTCAAAAGCATCATAAGGTATAAACGTCTTTTTTGTTGTATATACTTACGATACGAATTATTTAGGCAAATACGAATTATTTAGACTTTATCATTCAAAAGTAATTCGTCGACTTAACTTTTTTCCTTTATACAAAAATTCTTTGAAGTCTTGGAGGGCTTCCAAAAAGTAATTTTATTAATTACGAGTCAGGAATTCAACAAAGTTCTAAGCCGAGGAGGGGTCCTTTTCTTCCGAGCTATCCATTATCTTATGAACATTCTGAAATTCTTGCGGTGTGCGTCTTTGCCGCTATTTGTCCTACCGGAACCGACGTTCGTTCGCGAAGAGATATTAAATTATCATAATTTTAAAGTGTAACAAAAATGGTATTTCATTTAATTCAAAAATCTCCATAAAGTTAAAAAAAATGTAATTAAATTTGAAATATCTTTTTAAATTTGTACCACAAGTATTAATATTTTCTTTAAAATGTCTTATTGTGACCAATAACCAGCCGGTATCTAGTCGAGTGATTAAGATAGTACTTGCTTAAGTGCTCTGATTCGGGGTCCCGAGTTCAATTCCAGGCAGCGCCAACTTTGGATATGAACTTTTCAAATTTGAAACCAAAATTGAAAATTTCAAAATTTAATCAGTCTCCAGACCTCCATTCCGTTGTATGGTAGTGCTTTCTTTGGGAGTCAAATAATTGATGTGTTAGACTTGGCAATTTAATTATTACTGTAAATGACTTCTATGTAATAAGATTTATTCGGAAAACCTCAACTCTCTTCTTCTAATAGCATTTTGCCCTCATTTCAAATTGTTCAATCATCAGCTCCTGAAGGCTTTTAATGTGTCTTAATGCAGACATTGTAATGAGAGTAAACCTTACCAATATATTGTTACGAGGGTTGCTACATAAAATATGTATTGAGCCTACTAATGAAAAAATAAATATTGATGATTGAAATTGATCTTAGTGTTTTTCAAAGTATTCTCCATGATGATCGATATACTTTTGCATGCGTCGAAACCAATTTTCGAAGCATTTTTTCAACTCCGATTGAGGTGGTACCTGCATAACGTTTCAATAGCTTCTTTTGATGATAAAGATCGTAACCCACGCATTTTGTTTTTGATGTTTGGGAACAAAAAGAGACTTCTTTTTGTTCCCAAACATTTAGGTCTCAAGTCAGAACTGTACAGAAGATGACCAATCAATTCGATATTTTGGCCGTACTAAAATTCGTTTATTTTATCCGATGTGTGAGGGCTCGCATTGTCACGATGAAGAATGATTCATAGGTGTTGTAAGCGCGCTGCCGACTATAGTAGGATTAAAGATAAGGGATTTGGAAGGTTTAGGGAAATGGGCTCTGGAATTCCTTACTTACTCACCGAAATACAACAGCACACATGCTATAATTTCACAGTGGTCTTCTGTAAGGGGGTGGTTACTGCCGCCAAACGGGCACTACTTTTCAAATTCATACCAGAGTCAACACGTAGGTCCACATAACCATAGGTTAACAATAACACACACCAGAGAGCCAATACCAGAATAACATATAGTTCTTAATTTTAAGGTCCATGTGGACAAAACCGCGGACAATAGCTAGTAATGAAACATTAGCGGCACTGCACACTGCGTTCCATAATCATAAACAGAGCAGTTCGTCTTTTGTTGACCATAGTTTTATAATATACAATAATAAATAATAATAAATAAAAATAAATAAAAATAAAAAGCCCATTTATTCCTTCACCAAAGTAATATGAAAAAATTAAAATTTAAAAACAATTTTTGTTAAAGTTAACATTTTTTTTAACGATTAATTAGTTTTTTTAAGTTGGTAAGGAATATACAATACTACCGTGAATTATTGCTGTTGTGTTTCGGTGTCCGAAGGCTCTGGCCTATTTCACTTCCTTGTTTAATTCTTTGTAATCTTATCAGGGTCAGTAACGCACTTGCGCCCCTCTCAGTTTTACTTGTTTTTAGACGACGGTAGCCATCACAAATGGGCAGTGCACCTTTAAAAACATTCAAAAAAGTTAAGATGTCGAATATAAAATTAAAATATAGCCCATTTTCACTACATATTAACTCCTTACCTTTTATCCTACTATGGTCGGCGGCGCACTTGCAGTACATGTGCTTGTGTTATAAGCCACATACCATCAACTGGACCGTCAGACTGTCTGACGAAATTAACATTAAAAAATCTAAATTAATATTATAAAGCTGAAGAGTTTGTTTGTTTGTTTGAACGCGCTAATCTCAGGAACTACTGGTTCGAATTGAAAAAATCTTTTTGTTTTGAATATCTATTTATCGAGGAAGGCTATAGGCTATATAACATTACGCTACGATCAATATAAGCAGTGTTCAGTACCGCGCGCCCGCAGCGAAGCGTGGCCGAGTTCAGCTAGTATAAAATATAGCCCATATCAACTCCTTACCTTTTATCCTACTATGGTCGGCAGCGCACTTGTAGTACCTATGCTTGTGTTATAAGCGACAGTAGCCACATATCATCAACTGGACCGTCAGACAGTCTGAAAATGTCAATAGTTTTTAATTTAACAAACGTTTGAGATTGAGAAAAATATTCATTCAGAGCGAAATTAATTCAAACCTAGTGGAAGTATCTTTATTTGGACAATTTTGTGTGAATTGCTAAAGTAAATGAACATGTTTTCGAATTCAGGTTAAACTTACAAAGGTCAGAAAGGTTTTCCACGCTAAGAAAATTGAAGGTGAGGGGTTGTGTAATTTCTGCTAGACCGTGGCACAGGGCGGTGTAAGACAACAAAGGGGGCGGGCTGCCCTAAGGCCGTTTTCTCAGTAAACGTCCCTATACTTCGCTTTGTCGTTTTGTTTTGGTGAAAGTCGCCAAGGCGAGACCAGTCAGTAAAAATATTTGCGGTAATTTACTTGCAACATATACTTTTGTTTCAACACAGTTTAAACAAATTCATGGCAATGAGGTTGTAAAACCATCATCAATTGAAGGGAATTACAAGTTTTTCTTGTATTTAAATTTTGTGTGATTTTTTTTTATCTTAAGATCGGCAGACAGGCTGACGGTCCACTTGATGGTAGGTGGCTACCGTCGTCGCCTATAACGCAAGCAGCTAAGTACGCTGCCGACTACAATAGGATTAAGGATAAGGGATTGGAAAGGGATAGGGAAATGGGCTCTGGTATCCATTACTTCACTTACCGAAACACAACAGCACACGTGCTGTTATTTCACGGTGGTCTTCTGTAAGCGGGTGGTTACTGCCTCCAGACGGGCTGCCCAAATGACTGCGAAACGCAGTGTTCCCTGCCACTACTTTCCAGATCCAGACCAGAAACAAATTTGAAAAGTTTTCAAAGTTGACCCTGCCGGGAATCGAACCAGGGAACTCCAGAACAGAGCATTAAGGCAACCTTAACCACTCATCCATTGGGCTCGTCAACTATTCAATATCTCTAATTGCTTGACCAACACAAAACTGGCGATTACAAGGATACTTCGTTCATTCAGAGCCGGGAACCAATTTCTACTGAATTCATTATATAAGTGAATTTGTTTTTACTTTTAGATTTTTAGATATGTATTATAATTACTTGTAAGGGAGGCTTTAGTTTGGTCGTCAGTTTTTGTTCATATTTCGATCATGAGCCTCTATTATTGGACAAAAGCCTCCTCTGTTGAATCCAAGGTCCGACATACGGCCCTTATATTAAGATTATTAAGATTGTCTGTCCAACTGTCCATGTTTTCTATATTTATATATCTAACCATCTATCTATATATTATTATTATTATTAAGTTAAATTATAAAAAAATAACTTAATTATTTAAATTATTGAGACAATTTTAAAATCAATTGATAATGACAAATCGCTTATTTTATTTGGTAAAACAAAAAAGAAAATTTGAAGTAATTTATGAAATTGAAAATGCTTAGAACCCTATGTAGGATGTTGTCTATTAAACCTGTTCAATATCAGGATAGATCATCTGACGGCAGTAACCGCTAAATTACAGGAGACCACTGGGAAATTTCGATTATAATAATTCCCCTAACACCTCGTTTTTTCTTAAAACCCTTCCTTTTTATCTCTATATATAAAAATGTATCCCCATTTCCCTTGGTCACGGCATCACGCGTGAACGGGTAGACCGATTTTAATTCGATTTTCACTAATGGAAAGAGGGATAAACGGGGAATGTTCATATTTATATAAAAATTGCACCCCGGGCGAAGCCGGGGGCGGGTCGCTAATATCCTATATATAAAAAAACGGCACTACACTTAGGTACAATAACATTGTTTTGTTTACAGACGATGGTGGCCACCTACCGTCAAGTCAGCTTGTTTGATGACATTTATACAAAATGTGTGTGAGAATAATAAAATTGGTGACAAACATATCACTCTGTTCATAACTGCGGAAAGAGTTGGGTCATTCCACTCTAGTCCACTCAAGTACCTATAACTAACTAACGAGGGACAACTTATTTACTCTGTAAGAAATAGCAGTAGTCGATTACGAAATCACAATGAAATGGGGTCTGGAAGCAGGTATGTAGCTTTAACGGGTCATTAATATTGTGTTTTGTTTGCAACCGCAATGTACATTTTATTAATAAGTTTGTTGTGTTACTAATTACTTTACTTAGCTACGTTTCGTATCATTAAGTAAGCACTTTAGGGGCGTCTTATACTTAACTGGTTTTATTGTGGACATTAGGAATATATTGTTTTCATTGTAAAAGAAATTATAAAATAAAGGATTTACCTTTTACACAAAAGAAATCGATGGATCATTTTATAACAGTGAACAAATAATATTATTAATAATAGCTTTTGTTTGAAATTTTTATTGTTTTTTATTCATTAAAGCTTAGTATGCTTATTTTTATCATAGTCCTTTTTATTCCGAATAGTTTTTATATTGGTTTTTAATTCGGTCTGCATTACGGCGTAGGCTTCCTCCAATTCCCTCCAATGCTCTCTATCCTCTGCTGCTCTTGTTCAGTGTGGTCCGGCAGTTCGTTTCAGTTTGTCCTCCTATCTCTGACTCAATGCCAGACAATAACTCTCCGACTCAATTAATTTTATTTTTCACTGTACTATATAATATACCCGGTCCATCTCCAATTTTTTCTGTTTTACTCAATGCTGGATATGGTGTTTGTCAATTTAGTTCCCGATTTTATTTATAAAGTCCTGACGCCTTTTTCCCGTTGGTCTTTGTTTAGGGACCACATTTAGGGACGAGGGACAAATTGCTACGATATCTGCTAAAAAGTCATTCTCTTACTATATGCAAATGCCATGACAAGACATTACGTGTTTTGATAAGGTAAGACAAAAGTGTGAAATCATAATTGCCATACAGAATCAAGGCCCTGTAGGTTAGGCATGGGAGGACACATCTATTAAAGACGTTTTTCTTTTAATATTTTCATTAATTCCCACTTTATCCTCAACATGGCTTTCTATCTTATATATCTACTTTGTTCTTTATCTATAATATACATATGTCTTCAATGTGTATTCATTTTATCTTTCAGTTTTCAAATTCTTACCTCAACCTGGGATGTTGATTTTCGTCATATTAAATTACGTATTGATAACGTGATAACGTTTAAGTTAGCAGTTAAGCTGAACTTATTACTGTGTGCACATGCATAGTATTACTTACCTGAAGTGACTATTAAATAGATTAAATTGAACACAGCCCATAACCGTTATTAAGTAATGAATATATGCAACGAATTTCTAATTGGATATTCTGTTTAGTCCCTTTGCGCTTGAATGTTTCACGAGTAAGACGGACGAACGGTCGGACGCAGGGAAACCCGACGAATACATATTTAATTATCACTCATACGTGTTTATTATTAAAGAGCAATGGCTTACGGTTATGACGTCAATTTGTATTATTAATACCTATGTTGATTTATTTTTGCACAACATTCTGTACGTGTGTTTCTAAGGGAACACCTCGGTGGACCGATTTTTATGAAATGTTTGTGTCTGTTTGTAAATCTGAGGTCTGGATGGTGCCTGGTCTGGATGGTTAAGGTTTATAAATGAACCCTATAGGTGGCGCTGCAATCGAGTTACAGTTTTTTTTTGTTTTGGGCAACGTCTCTGGACGTTTATGATGATGTGATACACACATAGATACTCGTATGATACGCACCAGCATTCCTTTTAGTGTTGATTGCGTCCTTAGGCGACGGTGACCATCTATCATTAACCGTTATCCTGTCTGCCAAACTTTGTGATATAAAAAAAAATTAAGCAGTTTCATAATCAGTAATCATTGCACGACTGACGTCATTTTATATGATTTTGTTTAATTTTCATTTTTTTTTTAAATTTTCTTTTTATTAAAGATGGGTTTGCTCTTGACCAGCATCTATCCATGTAGGAAGGATGAGGCCGACGATGGAGCGAGCTCATCCAGAAGATGCCTATTCACTCGAACATTGAAAAGATTGTATGAGCTCGGAAATGCAGACGCCGGCAGGGAGTTCTAATCCTTACAATCGTTGAGTTTTAATATTTAAATTAAACTTATGATGTATAAGACTTTTATACTCGATATTGTCTTCGTGTGTGCTGATAAATTGTTAATTTCTTTACATTCATTCCTCAAGGAATACCAATAGCTTTATTTATGAATATAGTAATTGCCTATTTTTTTAAAAAGTGTGTAAACTTATTTATTGATCAATGTTAAGCTATATTTTATAAATAATAACCGGATAGCAATAATAAAACACACAAAATATTAAAATTTATTTTTTCCCGCCTAAATAACCATACGTCGTCACGTGGCCTGTATGATGTCATTTTGAAATCTTGTCCTCATTTAATCTTGTCCGACAGCACAAATATCATTTGTTCATTTTAACAGCACGCCCCGCAGGAGAATGTCGTTAGTCCTGAAGAATAATGGCACAGAATATGATAATTTGAAACTTTTTTTATGTTAAGATCGGCAAACAGGCTGACGGTCCACTGATGGTGGGTGGCTACCGTCGCCTATAACACAAGCAACGCCAAAAGCTGCTGCAAGTGCGCTGCCGACTACAGTAGGATTAAGGATAAGGGATTAGGAGGGGATAGGGAAATGGGCTCTAGCATCCCTTACTCACTCAGAGAAACATAATAGCACACGTGCTGCTATTTCACGGTTTAAATAGACTAATCGTGTAGGGTCCATATCTGTGAGTAGCTTTACACATCTCTGATCAGAAACGTGGCAATCTAAGAACTCACCAATTTAGTGATAACATACGTAAGCTTATGCAAAGTAATGCTCAAGAAATTATGACATTATAATGACTATGCATTGATGAAAATTTTTGTGTAACTGATAGTTTTAATAGTGGAATTAAAACTGAGTTTATCTGTCGTAAAATGGCTACCTGGATTGATAATAATAGGAAAACTGTGAAATGTTTTTCGCTGCATGAATCCTTTAATCTTATCCTTGGCCCTTATTCTTTATCTTAACAGGTTCGGCAGCGCAGTTGGTTCATTCCGGTGTTGCTTGCCTACTATCAGTTGAATTGTCAACCTGCTTTAAACATAATTAAGAATGCTACGGAGCTACGAGACACAGAATAGTGTATATATACCTATTGTAATGTGTATTTCAATCGAAATCTGTATGCAAGGGCATACGTTGTGTTTGTTGAGAAAACTTCAATAATCCCTTTAGATTTCCACGCACGTGTCCCGGATTACTCGTAATTGATGGGCGTCCTGTCTAATCTCTGCACTTTACTCTCTGATCCGTAATATGCAACCTATGTTACGGTTACAACCTAAAGTTTTTTTTATAACTAATTCATACATATTTGATAAGTTCTGTTCATTTTATTATTTTTTGTCTACCCATTACTGAATATTAAAACAATTGTCACAAAAGTCGCTAACTACTCGTATAACAATTTTGGCCAAATTAACTTTAAAAGCGTATATTTTAGGTATGTACAGGTTTAAAAGCGTATATTTTAGGTATATACAGGTTTAAAAGCGTATACTTTAGGTGCTTTTATGGATCATAATTTTATAGATCACATAAACAGTTTTTTTTATTGTTATGGTACTAATTCGTTAGTTAGTAGAAAAAGGATGAAAAATGTTCTCTGATGAACTTCAGATCTAGATTTAAACGTAGCGTTTTGATGGATTGGAGTTAATTTTGAATTAAAAATAGATTAGACTAAAAACAAAGTGAATTTGTAATTATTGGGCACTGTTAGTAAAATAGGAATTCATCAGATTGCAAAAAAAATTTAAGCTCTAATTTTAGTACAAAAAGTGGTTATCCACATCATTGGTTTAAATAGACTTTCACTCCAAAATCTGTAACGATTTCTCATGTAAGAATTAGTAAAAAAAAAACAATCTGCTTATAATATTGATTAATAAAATTTTAAGTAAACCCGGGTATCATTAAGCGTAATTATCAATTTTGTTCAAAGCTTTCAATATCAGCCTAATTCTACAGCAAACGAGTTGATTAAAATTTACAAATATTCACTTGCGCTTTTAACTTATACATTATATATTCAGGGAAAAATACAAATTTACATTGGATAAGGTCAGGACTTTTTGCACGAAATGTGGAACAAATGTTCCCTAAGTTATATGTATCTCTCTCATTTATTTGTGAAGTAATTTAAACCTCCGGCGTACAATTCGCGTGCGCTTCTTATCTTCAGATATTTAAATTCCACTCCAGCCCTCAAAATAGTTCAAATTAAACGGAGCTTGTAAATTAAGTGTTGCCATCACGCAATCCCGGGAAATAGCTCTAAGTGGTCCGCCTCTACGATCGACTATTCTATTCGGTGTAATTACAACGTTTTAGCAAATGACACTTAAATATTTACCGCAATAGGACGGATCACGAAACTTGAGAAAAGTTTAGTGACAAAATTTTTTTTTAGTGTTTTTAGAAAACTTGCGACTTGTCGGGCAGACGACGTACTTCCTAGCTCAGGAATCTCCGCGAGCGGTATGGCCGAAGTACCAGATCGCTGTTTCGAGCTGCCACCTCGAGGGTTAGGATAGCCATGATGATAGCTGATTTCCGATAGGATATGGCACTCAGAGAAGAAAAAGAAGCGACTTGCCCCCGGCTTCGGAATGATGCATTTTTTACATAAATTATTTGCAAATTATACATAAATCTTCCTCGTTTGTCACTTTTCCATTAGTGAAAACTGAATCCCAACTCAACCCGTTGAGTGGTTTAGCAAAAGTTATCCGAGAAACAAACAGAAGCGGACAGCGACTTTATTTTGTATAGTTATAGGAGATACAGCTATAGAAGAGGGCTCGTATATAGGGTTGCCAGGCCTCAAAATCTAAAATCCGGACACAGACTCATATTTAGCCGAATATTTTGCCATAAAAACCTGACACACTGGTTTGTAAAAGAACAGTGTCCGCGTGATTCTGGCCGCTGCGGGGTTGACCAAAAGCCGGATGGGCCGGACTTGTATATATTTGGCCGGACACGACTTAAAGCCGGACATGTCCGGCTAAAGCCGGACACCTGGTAACCCTACTCGTATACCTTATTAAAATTAATAACATAAAAATGATGAATTTATTGACGAGAATTTATCTATGTCAAGGGATAAATACTCCCCTGTTAAGCCCGTTTGTCCAAATGTTAGGCTCGAATTATATGAGTTTTATAGAATTTTCATAGAATTTCAACAGCGGAGCGGCCCGGCCCGCTCGGTCGCGCGGATGCATATAAATCGAGCCTTATGTTTTTCATAACCCACACACATTTTGATAATACAATTTTAGCTAAGTATAACTAATTATTTATAACTCATTTACTATTCTTCTTGATGAAACTCTTGCGCGTTTTGCTTTATGCTTTCCGCAATATTTTAGAATGGTTCAAAAGATCCGAATGTCGCAAATCCTGGTGCAGGCGCTAACGGGTCACGGTGGGTTCTCAGATTATCTCTATAAATATAAAAAGAAACAATCTCCGGGCTGCCTGTGTGAGCCTGGGGTACGGGAGACGGTGGAGCACCTGCTACTCCAGTGCCCTAGGTTTGCGCTGGCACGTTTGGAGTTGGAGTTTGATATTGACATCAAATTAGACAGACATATTATAAGTAAAATTATGATTTTTATTAAATATTTTTATTTAATTTTTATATCTGATTATATAATAAATCAGATTTTTGTATTTTTATTAAATATATTACAAAAATCATAGAAATAGTAATAAAGCAAAATAAAAAATCTAATATAGTATAAAAATTTTTGATAAATAAAGACCCTGATTTAGTTAGCGGTATCGGACCACCCCCCTCTCAACCCTATGGGCATTGGTCGAGATTTCATATATCACTTTGGGGCCTTAAGATTGATTACAAAATTTTATTAAGCACTTTCGGCTCGGTTACAAAACGTAGTCTTGTTCTCTGATTAAAAGCTAAGTTTCTAAGAATACGCATTACTCAAAATACCCTTCGCAGATTTTTTTAATAAATCTAGAGTTTAACTGATTCCACAGAAACTCATTACAGAGATTAAAAGTATAAAGACATATTAAATCTCTCTACAAAGTTTCAGCCGTATTTGTTTATGCTCTTAAACTAATGTATTTTGCTTTAAAGTTTAGTCTTATAAATTTTAAACACTACAGACCCTTAAATTTATTATATTAATGGAGATTATATCTCTTCATAACAGATATACCTCATAAAATACTAATTGCTTTATATGAGAACGAGCGGCAGACATGCTGACAGTAATTTATAAAAATAGGTAAAACTAGGGCGAAGTGAGGAACAAGGATAAGGACAGCAAACACAACAGTATACCTTATGGTGACGATATTAAAAGATCAACCTCTATAAGAGTTGGTCACTGTTGCCAGAGGGATGGACTGCCTATATATTTTTTTTAATTAAAGATGAGTTTGCTCTTGACCAGCATCTATCCATGTAGGAAGGATGAGGCCGACGATGGAGCGAGCTCACCCAGAAGCTGCCTATAACCTTCAAAAGATTTGGGTTATATGAGCTCGGAAATACAGACGCCGGCAGGGAGTTCCAATCCTTAGCAGTGCGCATCACAAAAGATGTTTCAAAGCGCTTGATCCGAATTAGAGGGATTTCGACAAGTTGAGGATGGTAACCAGCCGTACGTCTGCATGTCCGATAGAAGAAAGGGGAAGGCGGTATAATCTCAAGCAGCTCTCGAGCACACTCTCCGAAGTACATCTTATAGAATACACACAGACAGGCTACTTTGCGTCTATGTGCCAGCCTCTGCAGCTTAGTTCTTATTAGTGTATCATCGCCAATGAGCCTCCTAGCTCTGAGATCCACCGTGTCGAGTGCGGCAAGTTGGTATTTTGCTGAGCCATCCCAAAGGGTTTCACTCCAGCCATATTATAACTTAAGGAACATATTCACTCTAAAATTGCTAAATTTATACAATAATAGAAAATATGTCTACTTGGAAGAAAAGAAGAATGAATTATTGTGTGTCGATTTGTTTGAAAAAAAAAAGTAGAAGGAAGTGGATGCGACGCTACGTGAACCAACGATCGCTCTCCGGGGAAGACAGCCAACGATCCAATGTGAAAATTTAATTTAGGTCATTTTCATCTCGCCTCGAGAAATCTGTTATTTTTCAAGAGAGATATTATTGGATTAAAACGCTTTTTAAATGCGGATCATTGAAATAGGAACAGGGCAATTATGCAACTCGCGTTGGATTAAACTGTTTGCGTATTCTATGCACAATCGTCATGGCACTAGTTAATATTGTGTTAACTGCGTTATTATGCGGAAGATGTAGTAGTTGCCGGGGTACGACAATGGATAGGACAATTTGTTTGCGAGAGCTGACTCCGCTTTCTTTAAAATATTCAGTTTGAGAATAGGGCGGGCTAAGTTATGTATGAAGCACCGCAAGGTTAAACTTAGGCACAAAGGACTGAAAAATGCAAATTTGTGGGGGAGGTTGCTCGCAGCGCATTCGGCTGAGCACCCAGCCACCACTCCGCGCGTCATTATGCAGCCTAACTTGTCAAACTTTAGCGCTTGCAAATGAATGCTAGAACTCATCTAGATTTATTGTAAGAATTTTGTAAGACATATTTAATTTGCGTTATTCATTTGACAAATTGAGCTTGTATTTTTTTCTGTTTACTCCAATTGGGGTACCTTCCTTCGATTAATTTTCGTTACAATACATGTGGTACATATTAATGGAAAATATATAAGAATGAGGGCGAACTCGACCATCCTCCGTGTACATCGACTTTGATATAAATATATTTTGGAGTTTATTCATCACTGATCACTGATTCAAAAGTTTTAGAAAAATTACTTACAGAAAGTAAGTAAGAGAAATAAATATATTAAAATTTTTATTTCATGATTTTATGGATTGATTTTGTTTACTACAAGATTTCAAAACTAAATGAGATTTTTTAGCATTTCCTTAAAATGCTAAAAAAAGTTAAAATATTTCTACATACTATTATTGTATTAATTTGTCAATTAAATGAAGGTAACCATCGTAAAGTAATAGAACGAGTATTTCTCCTTAATTTTTTATCCTATCTAGCTCGGCAGCTTACTTGCAACAATTTTTTTTTAATTGTTAAGGTTTACAATGTTTTATACAGAGAGGCTGACGGTCTACTTGATGGTAAGTGGCTCCCGTCGCCTATAACGCAAGCAACGCCACAGGTGATAGTAGGATTAAGAATAAGGATTGGGAAAGGATAAGAGAATGGGCTTTGACATCCCTTACTCACATACTGAAACAACACAGGGCACGTGCTTTTTTTTTCACGGTGATCTTTTTCGTGCTGTCATTACTGCGAACCGCAGTGTACCATGCCACCATACTTTAAAAATGTGTTGACCCTGGCGGAGTTCGAACCCGCGACCCCTGAGACGAAGCGCCTGAGAGGAAGCACCCTAACCACTCAGCTCGTTAGTTATGAACTACGACTGAACTACTAAAGAAGAATTTAATATCTATATTAAATTCTTCTTTTATATGGGTTGCAGAATGAAACCACTTTTTTTACTTTTACATATTTTTTACTTTAGTTATTTTTTACAATCATAATTTTAGGGATACCAGTTATATAAACTTAAACATTATTCTAATATTTTCACCATCTATGGTATTAATATACGTATATCAGACTACACTTATTTTTGTTACGTCTCACACCTCCAAGAAATCTCTTTATAAACTCAAGACTTATCTTTTCTGTGAGACGTTCATTGTTTATTATTTATCAGAAGATTACGTTTAATAACTCACCCGGCGACAGGAACAAGGTATCTCTCTTCGATTAAATTAGTTGATTAAAATTTCATATTCAATCTTGAGTTGTTTACTTAAGGGAGGCATCGCGCCGAATGGACGAAGCTTTAGAATTTCTGATCTCAATCGTATTCCTTTAAAGGTAAAGTTTAAAAATAAATAAACGGAAAGAAGGTCGCGTCGAGTAAAATATTCATACGGTGTGTATGATAAAAAAAATGGGAAATTTCAGCATCGAATCGACATTATTTATAAAAAGGCCTGCTAAATTGGACTACCGAATATTTTTATTATATTTTCAATATTTATAAAAACGTTACAAAAGACATGGCCATAAAATAAATTCACATTTTTAAAAATTACCTATCTGTTTAGTCTTAATATTTGAAAAAAAAAAACCTTACAAAAAGCCATTAACAATATTTGAATATTAAAATGCTATGAGAAAAATTGTTTACTCCTGTCGGAATAAATGCAAATGCAAACGATTCGTAGAGCCCAAAAAAACAAATTCACAACTCTGTTACCAGATTTGTTAGACCAAATAAACCATTAAATATAAATACTAGACTGTGTTACTGAAACAAAAGACTCACCAAAATGTCTTCACGTAGCGTCTTCTGCTACATTTCTAACCTTGAGGGCTCCTTCGGTATCTGAAAGAGGTAGCAGCAAGAGAACAAATATTACGCGCCACCACTGTTCGTTCGCCTCTCAGACGATTCAAAAGGTTTTTAGTGCTAATATTGTCCCAAATGTCAAACGGCCGCCATTCGAAGCCGATCCACATAAAATCACCGTTTCTTTTGTCTCGCGACACTGATACAAAACTCCATACAGTAGACCGTCACAAAATCCGTATATTATTCACTTTTAATAATTAAAATTCTCCCTATAAAGTAAAACGCGCTTCGCGTTCAAATGTTCAAATCAATTTCGCCATGTTTTTTGCAACTCGGCCATAGACAACCGTAAGTCAACAACCGCGTTGACATATATATGTTCGCCATTCAGTGACATAGAATTTATCGGCGGCTAGAAGTGATAAAAACCGAACACACATTTATTAAATTAACAGAGAGCTATCCGTTATTCCTTAATATTTCGTGATTTTAATATAGACATGCGTTTTTTAATAAGTTACTCCTATTTATTTCTAGAAATATAGAAATTTAGGTATATATATAATATTCTTTATGTATGTTAAGATCGGCAGACAGGCTGATGACGGTCCACTTGATGGTAGGTGGTTACCGTCGCCTATAACACAAGCAAAGCCATAGGTGATGCAAGTGCTTTGCGGACTACAGTAGGATAAGAGATTAGGAAGGGTTAGGGAAATGGGCTCTGGCATCGCTTACTCACTCACCGAAAAACAACACACGTGCTGTTATTTCACGGTGGTCTTCTGTAAGGGGATGGTTACTGCCGCCAGACGGGCTGCCCAAATGACTGCGAAACGCAGTGGCCCTGCCACTACTTTCCAGATCCAGATCAGAGCCAAATTTGAAAAGTTCATTCTTCAATGTTGACCCTGCCGGGAATCAAACCCGGGAACCCTAGAACAGAGCGTTAAGGCAAGCACCCTAACCACTCACCTAACGGGCTCGTCATATATAGAAATATACTAGTAATTGTGTGAAGAGCCGGTCCCTTTAATAATCTATAAGATATAATAACTCAACCTGCAAATTTAATAACAAAATGGTTCATATATTGTGGTAAGATGGGTCGTCTATAAATTGGCATATCTGAACAGTTGCTCTTCATTTCATATTTATGTTTCACCACAATCACCACTATTAACGGTTAAACTTACTAGGATTAAACATTGACAAAGTACGGCATCATTTGCATAGATACCTCCATAAATTGTTGTGACTGAAAATACGCTTCCATTGACTAAAGTTGCACATATAATTATAATGTTTGATTTCTTTTATTTGTTGTTGAATTTTGAACAAATTTATTTTAACTTTTAAATTCTGGAAAAGTTCTCGTTTATATTGTTTTTACCAATTATGATCAGAATGTCTAAATTTCAATTTGTCTGTGTAGCAAAATGCCTAAGTGTAATGTCTAAAAAGCAAATTGCCTAAATTTCAAAATACCTACTTATTGATATGCCTAAAATGCGAATTGTCTAAATTGAAAAACACCGTAGAAGTAATAACTACATGTTGTGTTTATATTACATTTAATAGGTGGTTTATTCATTTTAATTCTGATTAAAACCACAACTTTTCTTGCTAAGCTAAGTTAGAACTAAGCTGCAGAGCCTGGCATATAGACGAAAAATTGCCTGTCTGTGTGTTATTCTATACTGATGTACTTCGGAGAGTGTGCTCGGGAGCTGCATGAGATCATACCGCCTTCCCTTTTCTTCTATCGGACATGCAGACGTACGGCTGGTTACCATCCTCACCTTGTTAAACATCTTTTATAATGCGCACTGCTAAGGATTGGAATGCGCGCCGGCAGAGAGTTTCAATCCTTAGCATGGGTTGTATGAGCTCGGTAATACAGACCCCGCGACGTCTGTATTTCCGAGCTCATACAACCCAAATGTTTTCAAGGTTCTAGTGAATAGGCATCTTCTGGGTGAGCTCGCTCCATCGTCGGCCTCATCTTTCCTACACGGATAGATAAAGAATCGGTGGACTGTACCTCATTTATTTATATTTTCTCAACGTGTATATGATTTTGCAAAGATAACAAAAGAAGTATACCTACATAACTAATTAATAAATATCACAACAAAATGAGATTTGCACCGCAATCTCTAGGCCAATTTTGACGAGCCCGTTGGATGAGTGGTTGGGGTGCTTGCTTTAACGCTCTGTTCTAGGGTTCCCGGGTTCGATTCCCGGCTGAGTGCAACTTGGAAAAATTAACTTTTCAAATTTGGCTCTGGTCTGGATTTGTGTAGTGGCAGGGCACACTGCGTTTTCGCAGTCATTTGGGCAGCCCGTTTGGCGGCAGTAACCACCCCCTTACAGAAGACCACCGTGAAATAACAGAACGTGTGATGTTGTGTTTCAGTCAGTGAGTAAGGAATGCCAGAGCCCATTTTCCTATCTCCCTCCTAATCCCTTATCCTTAATCCTACTACAGTCGGCAGAGCGCTTGCAGCAGCTTTGGCGTTGCTTGTGTTATAGGCGACGGTAGCCACCTACCATCAAGTGGACCGTCAGCTTGTCTGCCGACCTTAACATAAAAAAACTAATCATTAAACAGCAGGTATGAAAGTTTTATATTATTTTAATATTCACTTGACAATAACTAATAAATATTTGGACATTGTTAAATGAATGATAACATTAGCTTCAGTTCATATCATCTTCCATCTATTGCTGAATATAGGCTTCCAGTATAACCCCGGCCTGACGTGGGTGGACGTCCTACGCTGCTCTTGCCGGTCCGTGGCCTCCACTTGAGAACCTTCCGACCCCAGCGGCCGTCGGCTTTCCTTATTATTGTGTCCTGCCCACTGCCATTACATCTTATTGATCCACCGAATTATGTCGGTTTGTCTACGGATCTTCTCATTCCTACTTTACTTTAGCTACTAGCTTCATTTATATCAGCTATTTATTTATTCCTTTTATATGTTTATTGAAGTCTTTTTAATTTTTTTATTGAATAAATGTAGCTAATAAACTAAGGAAGCCACTTTAAGTGCTATATTTATAACACAATAGGGTATTACACCCATTTTTAAAAAGTATCTCAATTAGATTCTGTAGTGCTAATGAACCACTAAAAAAAACATTTTTATTCAATCGATAAGTTTAATAAAAATGCATTTAAAATTTATATTTTCAAATTTCGCGCGTAATTTGACGAAAACGCTGGAAACCATTTTGCTCTGTGGTCATGACGTCAGTTGGCTGTGTAAACAAATGCGCCGGTAATTGACATGACACTGACTGACACTTTTTTGTTTACACAACCGTATGACGTAAACATGGCGGCTACTATTTCATTGTGTTTAAGAACAGACTAAAAATTCTGAAAAGTTTGAATTTAATTTTAAAATTTATTTTGTTATTTTACGAACTAAAACTAACATTTTCCGACTGCTTTTCGCCTAAGCTATCTCAATAATATACTTTTAGTTTTTTTTTTCATATAGACTAAAATACCCTATTGTATGCAAATATAAGTATATCCCATATATACTTATATTTGCATGCAATTCAAGTCGACGGGGCGTCACGAAAGCTATGCTTGAGCAACTTAGAAGCTCTCGGGGGAAATTGACATACAGTTAAACGTAGATCTATTCTGTCACACATATGTTATTCCAATTCCATTTATTAACATGCTCTATAATTGGCTACAATACATTTGTTAATTAAGTACCGGCTTGTAGCATATTATTTATTAAAGCGAAAGCAAGATAAATTACAAGCACGTTTTCTGAAACTATTTTCATTCGACATTGGAAACGAGTAAACATACATTCATTATAGAAAGTATGTTTACTTGAAATTAGAAATTCAAAAATACTGATGTGTCAATGTATATGTCAAAACATATATATGTTACAGTTAAAACCAGTTTTTAGATAGAACGCGTTTTCCCTAGTTAGAACTAGTTTTTCCTAAATGCCTTTGTTAAAACTAGAAATACCTAGTCAAAACTAGAATTTACCACTGATATATTTGATTTTCAGATAAAACTAGTTGTCACTCCGAGCTTTAGTTAAAACTAGCACTAGAGATACTAATTTGTGATTGAAAAAAAAAATATATAGTTAAAAAATATTTATTAAAAGATCTAGGACACAGAGAGTCATGTACTTAGTAAAATAATAATCTTACACTAAAGGAATATTTTAGTTTTAGGGAATATCCACTTAAAGCAGTTGCCAAGGTGACAATATTAATTAAAAGTAAAAAAAATAATCAAACAAGTCAACTGAACACAACCATAAAATTTAAAAAGAAACATTGGTTAACATAACATACAATAAAAAGTAATCAAAAACCTTAAAATTAAAAAAGGATATACTTGTTATTGCAAGACAAACTATTGTGGCATTTTGAGTTACAAAGGTAACCATTTTTCTTGCAGAGACACCTTTTTGACATACATGCTTTCTTGCATACGCAGCGCATAAATCCTTGGCCTGTTCCTATGGCTGCTTCCTTAGCAACAGTTCTCAAAGGTAAATTAGTATTCGGAACATCTTCGTATTCCACAAATATTAATTAAACGCGTTTTGTCTAGTAAGAACTAATTTTAACTGATATTAAATTTTGAGTATTAGTTAATTCTAGTTTTAACAAAGGCACTTAGTAAAAACTAGTTCTAACTAGGGAAAACGCGTTCTATCTAAAAACTGGTTTTAACTGTAACATATACACTGACTTATTATAAACAAAACACATTATATAAGACTAGCTGAGCCCGCGTAGTTTTCGTTATAGCGCGTAACTTTTTTGTTTGTAAACCGATTGGAATGAAACAAACATTAAATGTTACGAGAAGCTTGCTGCAATACATCAGTGGAAACCGCATTCGAATCGGTTCAGAGATTAGCGTGCACAAACGCACTGACAATCAGATATAAATTTTAAAAACATTTTTTTTGTCCTCGGTAACATAAGTACAATGAGTACAGATGGTTTTTTTTTAAATTTTCGCTATTTCTACGCTAACTTTACCTAAACCAGCAAACGGATTTTGATACAGTTTTCACTAATGAAAAGAGCAATAAACGAGGCGGGTTTGTGAAGGTATATAATTTGCAGAAAAAAAAATTGCATCTGTGCGAAGCGGGGATGGGTTATTAGTAAAGTATAAAACCGAATTTTCTTTAAATATCTCGTATGAAGAGGAAGGTTAAGAGTTATATTAAATCGACGGATTTTTAACAAAAATAAAATAAATTTCTTTTGCTTTCATCGCATTCAACAAGCTTAACACAATATCATTGTGTTTATTCCTAAAATACTCATTCTGTTGTTATTAAGTTCGTATTCCCTTCAGCTACACACCAGACCTCCAAGTTAACATACATTAATTGTACCTTCAAACCCCTCAGGTCAGCCAATTCACGAAAAGTTCTTTTTTGTTTACTTCATTTAGAGTTGTTTTTAAATGAATTTACCTATTCTACTAAATATTTTAATGTTTACCTGGAATGTGTAACATGGCAGTAAGTTAATTATTTTATCAGTTTAAAATGAATACTCGAATATCTCCAATAAATGGTTGAAAAATAAAATACATTTTGGTAAATTGTGATAAAGATTCCTACTGCAAAGGGTTCGATGTATAATTTCACGGTGGTCTTCTGTAAGGGGGTGGTTACTGCCGCCAGACGGGCTGCCCAAATGACTGCGAAACGCAGTGTGCCCTGTCACTACTTTCCAGATCCAGACCAGAGATAAATTTGAAAAGTTCATTTTTCAAAGTTGACCCTACCAGGAGTCGAACCCGGGAACCCTAGAACAGAGAGTTAAGGCAAGCACCCTAATCACTCATCATTATATTTTAGAGATTATTTTTATAAAAAGATAATAAGGTAATCTTAAGCTATCATAGACAAGTTTATGTTTACGCCACAGTGAACAAGTTAAAATAGCTCGAGGCCTGTATTGCATAAATATTTCATTATACGGCCTCGTCTCTCTAAACTTTTTTCTTTATGGCAAGCGAGTTATTTAAATCTTTCGTTGCAGCTAAGCAAGCGTACATTGTACCTGAACTGAGCTCTCCCCTTCGCATTTTGAATTTATTCACGTTTCGCTTCGAAGCTATATTAACGTTGCCAACAATTTGAAAAGTATTGCGAAACTTTTCAATATGAACGAGGTTTTTTTTTTTCTAAATTCATATTCTTGCATGTCGCTTACAAAGTTGCGAGAGCTGTTTTATGTTTTCACCAAAACTGGGTTATTTTTGGGATGTTAAAACAACACTGAGGCTGTTCGATTACGAATTCACGGATCGATTGTATCCATCGTTGTATTGTTTCAGTTTTAAAAAAATAAACAAACATCAACTGACAATTTGGAATAAAATTTAAATATAATGCTACCATTTTGTTGTTTCCATAAATGTTGCCTCCAGGATATTACGCTAGTAACTGTTCGCTGTTAGTTCCTCGGAACGCGTATACTGTTAGTATACGCGGAAATATTAGGATGTCGTACATACCTAATATTTCCGAGTATACTTGAGGTTAATAAAAAAGGTTACTTTTATTATATATATAATGCATATTCTAGTTACTTTCAAAATTCATAATTAAGTTATAAGTCCACGACAATACACTTTTAATAGGTATATAATTATTACAATCATTATTACTTAGATCAACTTACAATCATGAATCATAGAACAACTCATCTTTAAAATGGTTAGGTAGGTACCTTTTTTTTTAGTAAAGCAGATTATTTGGATATTTATGATGAAAGTAAATCTAAGTAATCACAAATGTATGTGTATAAATGTATATTTCTAAAGAAATAATTATATATGCGTAAAGGAATATGAATGTAGAAAAAGTAATTTATATGCCTTAAACTATTGGTTACTTCCTTCTAATAAGTAAACTACTGTTCCTAAGTATCGTGTGAATGTTGTTAGTGTTCAAAGAGTGTTTTGATGAAACCTAAGCAGCGAGGTTGTAGTTGGCTTCGTTTGCAGAGCCTTGTTTACTGGAATAGTGAGAATTGCTGAAGGCATCGTTGCCTTCGCAAAACTACACAGTAACAATGTTATGCAGTACTGAATCTATATCTAAATTAGCTTTTACTTTTGTATTTTGATCATTAATTAGAGTCGCACACTCTTATCAGAGTGGTCGTGGTTGTGCGTTAATGGGGATAGTTGGTGTGTTTGTTATCCCTGGTGTGCTTGCCGCCCCTGCGATGCTTCTCCTTGTTTGACGGTTGGTAGCGTCACGAGCACACCGTGTCACAGTAGTTCGAGTTGTAGATCTTATCAAGTCTGTCCAATAGGCAACTAATCTACTTCTCGAGCGTCTGCCTTTCACATGATACTGTATCATAAGCAGTTCCATTGAATTTTCGTTCCTAGAGATGTGGTTAAAGAATCTTAGTATTCGCACTAACAGAAGTGACTAAAGCCTGTCCTTAACTTTAAGCTCCTCCAAAATGGATTTATTGGTGCGGAACGCTGTCCATTAGGAGGCGTCTCCAGCATTACATCCCATACGGATTTGATGTAAAATCAAATTTACTTTTTTATATTTGAACCATAATAAAAAAAATCGGTTACTTTTAATGCAGACGAGTCCTTTAGTGACCCATCATTTATTATCAACTAGCAACATGCTCTCGGCTTCTGACGAATGCTTTTTTTCCTGCAAATTAAATACAAATAACTTCCGTTTTTTTCGCTCTTTTCATTGGTTGAACCGGATCAAAATTCACTGGGTGGTTTAGAAGCAGTTAGCAGAGAATTAGATAGAAGTCGACAGTGAATTTATTTTATAAATAGATAAGGCCATCAGTTCAGAACCTTTTTCTTCAACCGGTTTTTAATTGTTTGGTAATTATTGAATAGTTTTAGTGTTGACATCCTAAACTAAGTCAGTGTTTGGAACTTTAGACTGAACCTATGGCGTTGCTTATGGTAATAAGCTACCTGAGGTTATTTACTAAATACCTTTTAACAACATTTTAACAAAAAACATTCATTTTAACAAAAAATATACATTACTGCGAATAATTACCATTAAGTTAAATATACTGCGTAGTAATATATAACTTAGTATTATATATTACGATTTCAGACTTATCGTAAAACAATGTCTAAATTTTTATTTCATTTAAATCTATACTAATATTTTAAAGCTGAAGAGTTTGGTTGGTTGAACGCGCTAATCTCAGGAACTACTGTTTCGAATAGAAAATTTCTTTTTGTTTTGAATAGTCCATTTATTGAGGAAGGCTATAGGCTGTATAATATCACGCTACGATAAATAGTATTATATATAAGCAGTGTCCAGTACCGCGCGCCGTATGGGCGTAGCGACGCGTGGCCGATTTCAGCTAGTTACTATATAAATTGTAAAAGAAATCCATATCAAGCCTAACCTGGAACCCTTCAGCCACAAAGCTATATCCTTGACCCTTCGGCCTATGATCTCTTTAACTTTAATGAACATGAAATAATTAAATATTCAAATTAAACATTTCAAATTTAACGTAAAATTTAGATAATAAAAAATAAAATAAAATTCACAATCTCATTAGTGTCCTATATATTTTAACATAAATTTTCTGTGAGTAAGAATAGCAGAAAGGCTAACTGTTCCATTGGTGTATCGAGAAAAGTAAAAAAAGTAAATACAATTTAGTCATTAGTTCCGTTACTGTGCGTAAAATACTGTGGTAAACTCACCTCCGGCTGCGTCTACATTTGTTTGTTATTGTTTAGAATTACCCAAAACAAACCGCCTCATAAATTCCCAACTTTCGCCCACAACAATTATACCTAACACTGACCTACTTTGCAACAGTGCAAATTATGTGTCAGATACGTGTGCGGTACGTGGCTCCAACAACTTTGTTTCCCGACTTCTGGTACAAGTCTAATTGAAGTGTAAAATTAACACAATTATAAAATTGCAAACATCCTCGAAATTGTTCAACTGTGAACTTACCTTTTGTTTCGAATGTGTTGTGAGTGAAATAAAATAAAAATAGTAGGGGCAGAGCACACCGCGCTCGCCAGTTATAAACTGAGCAACCCTTGAAATAACAGCTCATGTGCTGCTGTGTTTCGGTTAGTAAGTGAGATTCTATAGGAATGGTAGAGCCCATTTTCATGTTCCCTTCTCATCTCTCATTCTATTTTTCAATTAAAGTCGGAACGCCTATGTTTTATATAACAACTAGGGACCCGCCCCCGGCTTCGCCCAGCGTGCAATTTTTATATATAAGAACATTCCCCATTCATCCCTCTTTCCATTAGCGAAAACTGAATTAAAATCGGTCAACCCGTTCACGCGTGATGCCGTGACCAAGGAAAATGGGGATATATATATATGTATATATATATAGATAATTGGCATGTTTTATATAATAATCTATATTACCTACATATTACTTGGGGTAGTGTGAGTGATGTCTCTAGTTTAGATACAAAAGTCTCGTACATAATTAACTATGTTAGAAGCAAAAAAAACTAATCTTTGAAGTGCTTCTCTCTTTAAACTACGCAGAGACAGAGAATTTCCTAGCTAAGTAACCCAACTATTGTCATGTCTTAAATTTATATTTAATTTGTATAAAGTTATGTCTTAGTTTGTTTTTTTCTGTTTCGTTCCGGCTTTTCTTGATTCTGATTTGTAATTTCAACTGGTTCTCCGCAATACAGGCCAAGCCTAGTGCGGGGACCCCTGGTAATGATGTTTGCTGTTAAATATGGTTATGTCAAATAAACGATTGTTATTATTATTATTATTATTATTATTATTATTCAACTTAACTGGTCTCGTCTCCCCCTCCAAAAGCCAAAATGAGGGGGAGACGGTGTTACCCCCGACAGAAGCACAGTCAGTCGGGGTTCAGGACGACAAAGACAGAAACCGACGCACGATCATGGCCGTATCGAGCAGCACCGCCTTCTGCATTTGGGCCGGGAGGGAACCGCCACGGAACCCCAACCGCTTCAGGTTACTATTGAGGCTGGTTGGGATCAAACCGTTGACGGATATAACGACTGGGATGATTTCAGTGGACGCAACAGCCCACATGTCAACAATCTCGTGAGCCAAGTCGAGGTACTTCCTCCTCTTCTCGGTTTCAGGTTTCACGAGACTATCGTCATACGGGATAGTGACATCCACCAAAAACACCCGCGACTGCTCCCGGTCCATCAACACGATATCAGGTCTATTCGCTAGAATAGTTCTGTCCGTGATGATGGGCCGGTCCCAGTAGAGTTTGGCACGGCTGTTCTTGAGGACTGGTTCTGGCGAGTACCGGTAGTAAGGTAGTCCGGAGTCCTCCGCTCAAGGAAGCCGTATTTCAGAGCGAGCTCCTGATGCAGGATCCTGGCCGCTTGGTTGTGCCTGTGCAGATACTCAGTGTTGGCAAGCGCCGAACAACCGGAGGTGACATGTCGGAGAGTCTCTCCAGGATGACGACAGGCTCGACATATGTCTTCTGTGCCATCCTTTATGATGTACCTCCGGTAATTCCGCGTCTTGACCACCTGATCTTGTATCGCACAGACAAAACCCTCGGCACAGACAAAACCTTGCTAGTTATACCTCAAAAAATTAAAAATTTTAGAAACTTTAAAGAATAGTACTTAACTATGCACAAAAAGAAAATAATTCATATAAAAATGCCACATTTTAGATGATTTACTAACGTCTGAATGCATTTTATTTCTTTTGATGCAGGTGAGCAACGTCGCATTTATGGATCGGAGAACGGTGAAGAGCTTCCACGCTTCGTGAGCAGTCCTCAGCGACAAGCGTCTCCGTTTCCACTCGAAAGTACCAATCGAAGATATTACAGAAGAAACAGAAACTCTAAAGGTAATTAATATACAGCTCATAATCTTATTGGTAATTGTGTCAAATAAACTGATTAGAAAAAAAAATATTTTAAATTATCCACGATACCGCTTGGCGGATGATCCTCTCGACTGTTGATAGCAACACTGTCGTCTATAAAACAAGCAACCCTGGCGATATGCAAGTGCATACCAATCTCAATAGTACAAGCAGCTCTGACATCCCTTATTCATGCACAGAATAGAACATAGGTACCGTTATTTCACAAATAACGGTATTCAGACAGGCTTACGCTCTACTACAGTTGCTGCAAATGACCTTAGTGGGGTTAAGGCAAATGACCTCTGGCATCCCTTACTCACTTACCGAAACACAACAGCACACGTGCAGTTATTTCAGGGTGGTCTTCTGTAAGGGTCTAGTGTCTGATGCTAGACGAGCTGCCTATAACCTATAACTGGGAAACTCGGTGTGCCCAAAAATTTATTTTCTTGTTTTTTTGTGAGCTTATGTTTACGGATCGCGGTATGTCCTACTAAGAGTAAACTAACTTATATTACTGCGTCAAATTTTATTTTTTGTTAATTTTTTGTATCTATTGCATGGCTATATTTTTACCAGTGTGACTTATTATCACCGGTGTAACACTATTATTAGTGTGAAATATTATTTAATGTTTACCTAACCTAATAGTCATGAATAATAGGCCATATTCGGTCGTCATATCTCATATTCCGCAAATATTTTAAAATCTAATAATTCTAATAATATTACATAAATTATAATATATGTATTAAATATTTACTTTTCTACTAGTTGAGCCCGCAACTTTGTACCTACGCGTGGTATTCGGATAGCGTGTAACTTTTTTGTTTTTTAAACAGATTGGAATGGAACAAACACTGAATGTTACGGAAAGCTTGTCAATACATTAGTGACAAACGCATTCAAGTCAGTTAAGCCGTTTCTGAGATTAGCGTGAACTAACGCACAGACAAACAGAAAAAAATTCTAAAAACTATTTTTTTTTACTCCGGTAACATAAGTACAATGTTTACAATTTTTTTTAATATATATATATTTAATGTACATGTAATGCAATTTAGGAAATATGTGCCATGTAATGGGTCAAAAATTACTCCCAAAGTAATTTTATTATGGCCCAATGGAAATATAAAAGAATTATATGAATTTTTTAATTTTTAAATTCGATTGACAAAAATTCACTCTCTGAAGTTCTCTTAATTATTGTGAAAATCTCTCTCTCAAATTCACTTTGAGGTAGGTATACTTTTTCTAAAACGGACATAATTTTTCACAGGTGAAGAAATTTTTAACGGAGAGGCAGCAAGCGGAACGTTATCGCGACGAAACAGACGCGTAGAAGATTTCCCGCACGAGAACAACACGAGGAACCCACGGCTCTGTATAAATAATGGTATTTTAATTATCTTAATAAAGTATAAGCATTTTATATTTAAATTCAGGTTTTGAATGAGCAAGGTTGATGATGCCTATTAACGTATTCCCCTTTATAAAATTTGGAAGGCAGTCTCATTGCTAACTATATTGTAAAAATATTATTATGCTAAAAAACTTGAAAAATGACAAACAAGGCAGTGTAGCATTCATAATGGATTAATGACATGGTAAATCCTGTTTAAGTATTCATTATTTTATACAGAGAAAAATTAACGTTTAAACAAAAAAAAAATAGAACATTAGACACAATATAAAATCGAGCAAAACAGTTTGATTTTGTTGTATAATTACTTTTTAGGTGTATAATCACTCTTTTATTATTTCTTGCGTTCTGTTAGGGCGGCTCTCAATTTCACTATTGTTACAATAACATTAATTAAGCGTTTTATGGGGTAGGTTAATGGAGTAACACCACACCCTTAGGACAGCAAAGAGCCTTTAAAGTGCCTCTGGCTCTAGCTTAGTCACTGAAGGCCAGCCGGTCGGCAGGCAGAAACCAGGTTCGTAGCTGGCAGCTATTCGATAGAAGTCAACATAATCTCTATATATAAAAATGAATCCCTATTTCCCTTGGTCACGGCTTCACGCGTGAACGGGTAGACCGATTTTAATTCGGTTTTCACTAATGGAAAGAGGGATAAACGGGGAATGTTCATATATATAAAAATTGCACCCCGGGCGAAGCCGGGCACGGGCCGCTAGTAACTTATGAAAATATGAAGCTAGGATATAACAGTTCACATAGTTGGTTACAATAATGTTACTCACTATTTCAATTACGAGTCAGCAAATGGCGATAAATGGCATTTAGTTGTAAATGTACTGAACCTATTAAATATTAAAATATTTAATAGGCTTTCATATAATTGAGAATTTTTAACACTACAACAGATTAAGCACGACGCTTGTTTCAAGCTGGACTCCTATAGAAGGGTAGATGACAGATGATGTCCTTTATATACAGTTTATGACAAATTCACAAAAGAAAAGACGAAGATCGAGCAGCGCTAGTATACCTATAGAGATGATACAATAATTCTATAGATGGAAATAAAATTTTCCACATATTTGTCTATAAATTAAACTTAAAATTGTAGTATCAATATTCCGAAAGAAATTTTATTCGGCATGAAAACAAAATTAAAAGTATTGTTAGATAATATTGTCCTGAAATATTTGTACAATACGCACCTAACTATACTTAGTAAATACAGGTACAGTAAAGTAACGCAAATCATCCAAGCTCAACTATGCGAAGCATCCTCATCAAAGGCATTCACCCACCTTCGCATTACGCTAATATAGGCACACTACACATAGAATGCCTAACTGCAATAACTATACAGGAATCCGCTGTCGAATATATGCAATTGCTTATTCATTCCGATCATTTCTGGATGTCATTGGCGAGTGTCATTAGCTTCTCACACATGACAACTGAATTCTCAAATCAGTGAACGAAATTGAACCTTATGTTGTAAGAATACAATCACTTTTCGGTTTTTCAAATTACATTACTAACATTTTGAATGTTCCACAGTCTGAGGACATTTCTTCTTGTAGGCGTCCAATAATTTTTTGAATAGGGTATTTTAGTCTATATGAAAAAAAATTTAAAAGTATATTATTGAGATAGCTTAGGCAAAAAGCAGTCGGAAAATGTTAGTTTTAGTTCGTAAAATAACAAAATAAATTTTAAAATTAAATTCTAAGTTTTCAGAATTTTTAGACTGTTCTTAAACACAATGAAATAGTAGCCGCCATGTTTACGTCATACGGTTGTGTAAACAAAAAAGTGTCAGTCAGTGTCATGTCAATTACCGGCGCATTTGTTTACACAGCCAACTGACGTCATGACCACAGAGCAAAATGGTTTCCAGCGTTTTCGTCAAATTACGCGGGAAATTTGAAAATGTAAATTTTAAATGCATTTTTATTAAACTTATCGATTGAATAAAAATTTGGTGTTTTTTAGTGGTTCATTAGCACGACAGAATCTAATTGAGACACTTTTTAAAAATGGGTGTAATACTCTATTATAATTACTACGTTTGCACACCATTATTACAAACCCAACTTTATTCTCCACGTTAGAATAGTCGTTATCTGATTAACGTTATTTTGTTTTTTCATTTTTTTTGTCAATGTCAATATGTTTAAAAAAACTACAAGATTTATCGACCGCCTACATTTGATATTATTTTATCAATTATTGATGAATTCTAAATGATACTGGTTAAGTAGTATTTTATCTATGATTCTAATAAGAATAAACGGAACATTTTAATAACCTTAGATAATTTTGTTCCGTTGGATGAGTGGTTAGGGTGCTTGCCTTAACGCTCTTTTCTAGGGTTCCCGGGTTCGATTCCCGACAGGGTCTACTTTGGAATTGAACTTACAAAGTTGGCTCAGGTCTAGGTCTGGAAAGTAGTGGCAGGGCACACTCCGTTTTTTTAGTCATTTGGGCAGCCCGTCTGGCGGCAGTAACCATACCCCTTGCAGAAGACCACCATGAAATAAAAGCAAGTTTACTGTTGTGTTTCGGTGAGTGAGTAAGGGATGCCAGAGCCTATTTCGCCAACCCTTCCCAATCTCTTATCCTACTGTAGTCGGCAACGCACTTGTAGCACTTATGGCGTTGCTTGTGTTATAGGCGTTGGTAGCCACCATCAAGTGGACCATCAGCCTCTGTCTGCGATATTAACATGAAATAACATTAGATAGATAGTTTTAAGGAAATTAGTTAATTATTCGTCATGAGTTTTGATGTTTTCAATAGTTATGGAAAAATTAATAAACATTGCGAAAGCGTTTTCCACAGATATATAATAATATAATTGTTTTCCCAGAGGTGATAATTTTAACTCTATGGTTTTTTTTTACTTAATCCGATTACTCTGAATGTAGTCTGTGTGGTACACACATTACATTTTCATGCACAGTAGAGGTGCTATTACACGTCCACCTAATATGCATTAATATCTGTCTCTCAATGCATAATTTAGTTTTAGTAGACCGAGTGGTGTGAACACGTGTTTATAAAGTTATACAAAGTATATTTGCATGTAGGAGCCGAAAGAGGATTTAGTTGTCATATTGGCGCACTTAGCACTTTTTTTGTCAAAACGGTCATAAGAATTTACATAAGTTTTTTTTACGCACACAAAATTCAGAAGTCATTTAGGTACTTGGCAGCTCGTCTGGTAAGCAGTAACCAACGCCCCGTTTAGAAATTATTTTGAAATAACAATAAAGTGTGCTGTTGTCGTTCGATTGAGAGAAAAGTTTGCCAGACCTATCCGCTATTCCCCATTTTTATTTAAGCGGGATCGGCTACATGCTACATACGTATGTCCCGCTTGGTTTGGTTTGCGTTCATAAGTCTCTCATCGCCTGCTAGTGTTGTCTCATTAGTGTTGGGATCAACGAAATATATGTGCAAAACAGGTGTTTTCAGAAAAAAATACATAAAAATTAATTTTTTGATATAAATAAAAAAAAATCAGCCAATTTCTACTTTCAAAACAAATTTTCATTCCAAAATTCGAAACAACGCAATAAAAAAATAGATGTTGGCGCCATTTTTTTCGATTATAAAAAAAAACTGTTGCACCTATTGCCACTATTGGCGGAACATTTTTTTTGCTAGTATAGTTTAATTCAATTTCGAGTTATCATTACAGATAAGCATTGTGCCAGTTAAACTTTAAAATTCTTTTATCTTATAAACTAGCTTTAAAAATCAAATACCTAACTCACAGTCGTAGCGTACGCGTTTTGACTTTGCAGTGTCTCTGTAGTTTCACGACGCGGTCGCGCTTTACATATATCGTATTATCTCTTTAACCACATGTCCAAAACATATGCAGTAAAAAGCAAAAATCACTTGTATTAATTACTTGTGGCAATAAACTTGCTATTTTCATAAGGATTCATAATTTTGTTGATAATATAACCAATAAATAGCACCTAAAGATATTTTTTATACATAAAGTAGCTCAATTTTTTAAATCTTCTCTTGATGGTAGGTGTATACCGTCGCCTATAACACAAGTAACGCAACGGATGCTACAAGAGCGATGTCGTCTATAATAAGATTAAGGATAAGGGATTAGGGAGGGATAGGGCAATTGACTCTGGCATCCCTTACTCACCGAAACATAATGGTGGAAAACATAAGGAGGTGGTTATGCCGCCAGATGGACTGCCCAAATGTTTTCCTTTTCGTTGGCCCTGTCGGGAATCGAATCCAGAACCCGAGACACAGCGTTAAGACTCGGTTAGTCTTTTTCTTATCAAATTAGTATTATTTTTATTTTTTAGAAATGATATTTGAAATGCAGGTACTACTAATAATGGAGGTCAAGCGAATGAACGAGAATGTGAATCGCCTCCAGAACCTGCACCTCCGGAGGTGCCACCCAGAGGGCCTTCTCTCCACGTCACTCTGAGGCACCGACCTGTGCCTTGCGAACAGCAAGGGGAACCAGACCGTCTTTATTTATCTGAAGGTGAGTGATATTGTATTAAACTTGTCCGCACCAAATTTTTTTAAGATACCAGTAATTACTTAGTCCGACAGCGTACTCGAATCCAGACAAGATTTTTTTTTAATTTTCGTACATCCGCAAAATGAAAGGTGATTCGTACGCACCACACACGGTCAGAGGCCCCCACTCTCCTGATGAGTTAGTTAATTAAATTCCCACAGTAGACGTACCACGAAGTTGCGATAAGTAGGCCCGGTTCCGTAGGTACTTTGCTTGTACTTGGCACAAGTTTAATCGAATTGCAGCGTCCGCACAACTCCGCGGCGACTCCCAAGTTTGCGCTGACAAATTAGCCACTTGATCTCGCTATGCCCGAGGCGAGTATAAAGAACTCGTGCTTTAATTCCTTTTATGTACCTCTGTTTTTTTCTTGTTTGTACTCTCGTGATTTTCCTCTCTGTAAAGCGAGTAGGGTTGCCAGGTGAGTCGCGTAAAAATACCGGACAACCCCAAACGGTGGGTGTAAGCTAGGTCGCATCGTCGCAGGGTCAGCTGTGGTGTTCCACAGGGATCAGTTTTGGGGCCACTACTATGGAACATGGCGTACGACGCAGTCCTTCGCGTCAGACTTCCAAAGGAGTTGAATGTCGTTTGTTATGCTGACGATACCTTAGTGGTCGCAAGCGGGATCTCATTTGAAGCTACAATCGAGCTCGCTGAACTGGGTACAGCAATTATAGTCGCTAAGATCGAAGAACTGGGCCTCCAGGTAGCGCCACATAAGACTGAGGCGTTATGGTTCTATAAACTACCGCGAGGCAAACAACCGCCAGATTCTATTATTAGCGTCGGTAATGCGCGCGTACGTGTGAGTCGCTACATAAAATATCTCGGACTCACCTTAGACGGTCGATGGAGTTTTGAAGAACATTTTGGACGTCTCATTCCTAGGATCGAGGGGGTGGCGGGAGCAATGCACCGACTTCTGCCCAATCTCGGAGGACCGAGGGAGCACGTTCGTCGTCTCTACGCAGGTATCGTGAGATCAATAGCTCTTTACGGTGCGCCAGTATGGTCAAATAGATTACAGGGGGTTCGGCGCTGCAGAACAAAAATTCTAGCTTTGCAGCGAAAGATGGCCATTCGGGTTGTCCGAGGATATCGTACGGTATCTTTCGAGGCAGCTACTTTATTGGCGCGGTTTCCGCCCTTGGATATTCTGGCGGACATGGATGCCAGAATCTTTATGAGAGTATACCCTATTCGCTTGGGAGATCAATGCATCCCAAGTGGTATGGTAGCGGTGATACGGCGAGAAGAGAGACAACGTGCATTACAGACATGGCGCGGGCGTCTTGAGGAGGAGCGGTGCGCGCACAAGCGCGTAATTCAAGCCATTCTCCCTGTTTTCGAGGAGTGGCTAAAAAGAGAACATGGATGCCTTACATATCGACTGACACAGATGTTCACCGGACATGGCTGCTTTGGTGACTTCCTGCATCAAATTGGACGCGAAGCATCAACCCAATGCCATCACTGTGGAGCTGATCATGACTCTGCCCAACACACGCTCGAAAAGTGCCCCGCGTGGCACCTTGAGCGGCAAGTCATGATCAACGAAATCGGAGCGAACTTATCATTTCCAGAAGTTGTGGCGGCTATGATAAGGAAACAATCATCGTGGGAAGCAGTGGCAACCTTCTGTGAGACAGTACTTCTCCAGAAGGAGGCTGCTGAACGGAATCGCGAGAGGGCTGACCCTGCAAGACGCAGACGTCAAAGGGGAGGCGGTGGAAACCGCCCTAGTACCCTGTGATCTGGGGTTCAATTAGAATACAGACACGGTATCCTCTGCCTGTCGTATGAGGCGACTAAAAGAGGTTCCGGTGATTGGCCTACTTCAAGCTGGAGTATTCGATAAGAATGGTGCTACAAAGATCGCGGGTAATACGGATGGAGATACCACGATCCCTGATAGGCACGGCTGGCGACAATCGGGGGGGTTTTTAGTGAGTAAAAATCTCACATAACCCGGTTTTTGTATAAACCGGGTACCTATGAAAGGTTTTCCCCCTCGTTATTAAAAAAAAAAAAAAAAAAAAAAAAAAAAAAAATACGGGTTTTTTATACTAATAATTTTTATTTATTAATCTACATCACATAAATCAACTAAATTAGTAACAAAATATAATGCAGTCATAAAATTGTGGTCGCCAAGACTATGCTAACTTTGAGAAAGTCTTTATTAAACAATGGTATGAATATTATAATCTACTACTTACTTAACAAAATAAAGGTAGGAACTTCAGAAAAAAATAAAATCACCTAAAACTAGATAGGTATGTTTAACAAAAATAATAGGAACTTCCAATGAAGAAATAATAAAGTTAAATCATTCTTCTAAAACTAATTTACCGTAGTACCGACTTTCGTCAAAATACCGGACATTGTTCTGTCCGGTATGATCATTTACTTTTTACCGGACAGGCCTCGAAAATACCGGACTGTACGCTTAAATACCGGACATCTGGCAACCCTAAAAGCGAGTGTCTTGTGTTTCAGTAGACCAACTGGTCAAATAGTTTGACAATGTTCGTGGTATGTAACGAAAGATGAAAGGCACGAAATTTGATTTAGATGAAAGCCCATGAGCCCCCCTGCACCCTGCGTCGTCACACAGCCCCGTTGAAATGGCGCGCACTTACAGAGCAACTCTTACCGTAATCTAATTTTTATGATAGCGCATTGTAAGTGTCCCGGGGAGAGTTTTATTTCGATTTGTTCCTTCACTTTAGAAAGGGCACTTAGATTACTGACGACAATAAATATTACAACTTCGCGTTCCCACGCGTATACGGGTCAAGTTATGTTGACGAATTGAAGTTTTCTCTTGGCGAATTCGTCGGGAATTGATGTCGAAAACTCTGACTGACAGCTGCCCAATTTAACCAGAACGTTTTGCTTAACGTTTCGTTTAAAGTACACCCGAGCGGTTGAAGTATGGAAATGAATTAGGCAAATCTTGATTCAAACAAGAAAATAGCTTCGAAAGGTCTTGAAAGTTTAATGGAATCGAACAGGGAGGCCGAAGTCGTCCGGAGTTTGCGCGGGTGACAAATTGGGCACTTGACCCGTGCGCCGAGCGAGCCTTCGAGTACTTGTTTCTCGAGGACCGTAATAACTTTAACTTAAAGTAAACTATATTCCATTTCCTCTAATTTACCCTGCCGCTATAGCTGCCGGTACCGTGTAACACTGCCAGTAGTTTCACTTAACATTTCCTGTTTCAAATAAACCTGTACCATTTTATTTGTCCTTTCGTTTCTCTTTTTACATATTTAAGACTATTTCATTATAATTAATAGCGCGCCATTTCAGCGCCATTTCTAAAATAAATAACATTACACTGTGCTCTACATAACATCATTGATAAAATACTACTTAATATAACACAAAACCAGGCTTAGTCAGCGTAAATCTTGAAATTACTTGGTTACATTGACGTATATATTACTAGCGTATGGACCGGGCCAACAGCCCGGCGAAATGGCACCAGCGCTTTGGCCCTAAAATCTCAGTTTGCCAGCTAACGGCAGTCGTCGTCCCTCGTCCGCGCAAGATTATGGTTGAGAGAAGTTTTGTACTAAATTGTTATAAAAATGCCTAGTTGTGGAGTAAAATGCTGTAAAAAGTATGATACGAAGGTTAAAAAGGAACAGGGAATATTGTATCATCGGTAAGTAATCTTGTTACATGTTTAATTACGTATAATTAATTTTAACATACTCGTATTTCATTCTAGTCAATGTTCATAATGGCGGCCATCTGCCGTACGTCATCATTTTTTTTTCTTCTTAGAAATTTGGTGTAGGTGTAAGTATATTTATGTAAAAGTAACGAAAACCTGAAAAGTAAGAATTTATTAAGAAAAAATGTTTATACCTATATGTATATAAATATGTATGTCTATAAGAAGTGAGATTGTGTAAAATGTTCCGTTGGGAACATTAATTTTATTATTTATTAATTTATTATTATTAACATTAATTAATTTATTTATTTATTTATTTACACACACAAACTTACAATCTACCATTACAGGTTTTCACCCAATGCGGTAGTGTAGCAACAATCATTAATATAAATGCAAACTAATTCCTAATATTCCTAACTAATTACGTATAGTGCTACTTTTGTGAATTCATTCAGAGTACACCAAAAAACATCCAATCTACTATGTATACGGTTGAGGATATGAAGCGCGCGCATCAGGGGAGCCTCATTTAATAAATTAGTGCGCCCGCGTGGCACCGCCAGCAACTGAGGCCCGCGCCTACGCCACACGTACTTGTCAGGAACGCTAATACTAATTTGTGTCAATATGTCCGCATTATGTATTTTCCCTATTAGTACTTTGTAAATATATGAAGTTAGCCTAAGATCCCTTCTAACGCGGAGCTCGTTATATCCAACCATACCCAAAATGAATAAAGTAGGATACATCAGCGGGTAGTATGGATACACTCCATACAGCTGCATATAAAGATATCTAATAAATTTATTTTGTACCCGCTCCAACATAAGCTTATATTTCGTCTCATGGGGTATCCGTATCCTTACTTTTAAAATCATTGCTTGATTACAAAACCATTTACGAGCATATGGTCCACATCGCAAATGGTCCACTGACACAAATCATCGAAATTTCTCTACTCATAAAATAGAATGTTTTACATATATGTATTTTTTATTAAAATTTGACAGATAGCTTTTCATTGATTAAGTGGCTAAAGGATTAAAGGCTTCCTCCGAGTTTAAAATTGCGGAATACGATGTGACATGCCACTACTATAACAGCGTATATTCTTCAGGATATAACATGGTATAACAGTTTTCGAATTAATGCCCCGAAAAATATATACGGATGTACAAAGATGTATTGTTTTATGTACTATTTAAAGACGAGAAATGGAGAAATGTTAAATGATTTACGTTTTTTTTTAATTCATCGCAAACTAATTGGCGAGAAAATTTGCTTCGAATAAGACTGACACGAACTTTTTTTAGGTTGAGTAGTGATTACCTACACTTTATAATTATTTCATTTCTTTTATGTTTTTCTTCATGTTGTTATACCGTTTCAATTGCTTTAAAATCAAATTTGATGGTGAGCAGGAGATTTCGATAGATACACCTCTTTATTTGATTCACTGTTATTTATTAAATTACTTTTGGAAACCCTTCTGTATACAAAAATCTTATTTTGCCTCTATAAAACTGTAATGACAATCTTTGTCTGTGTCATAGACAACACACACACGAAAAACTACGGCTTGACCACAGAGCAAACCTTCTTTTAATATATTTAAGGCTTGGTTTCGTTGCCAATTCAACCAAAGATAATTGTATTAGTGTATAGATGGAACAATAAAAATTGAAGATTCCTTCGATACTCGATACCCGTCTTTCTAATGGCTGCATGTCGTATGTTAAAAAGAGATAACAATAGCCGAATATGACGTCTTAAAACGCTGCGCGCCATAAAAGAGGCAACGTCATATTTGTTTATATCATGCTGGTTAACAAGCGCGTTTAGCTTTATGTGATTTAAAATACTTAAAAATCTGAAAGTGTGATTTCATAAATCTGTTGCTTGCCAAGAATGGCTTGTACTGTTCTCGTTTGTCCAAGTAGAGTGGGTGTTTTGAAGGAGAATAATGGAAACATATCATTTCACCGGTAAGTCGCACAGCTCGCACTCATTAATTTTGGTGTTTTGTAAACAAATTTTTATAATTATTTACTAAAAATGAATCATTGTACATGCATACACAGCTCTAAGGTTGATTTATTTAAAGAAAAGCTGGTGTTTATAACTAAAATTTACAAAAACCAAAGTTAATCGGAATATTTGACATTTGTCTTGCTTTATACTGCTGTAGTCTGATCTTGATAAGTTTATCGATATCGATTACTAATTTATTTTTAGTAGAGTGTTGACAATTTCTAGCATTCACTGCAGGTTGAAAGTAATTTTTATCAATTTATAACAGATTTCCCACCGACATCGATTTAAAAAAAAACGTGGACAAAAAATGTAAGAAAAGCCGACGATTGAAGAGCTTCGCAATATACAAGAATATGTTCGATGAACTTTGAAGATTCTTGCTTTCGCCAAGGATATCAGCGTAAAATTCTACACTCGTATGCAGTGCCGACAATATTCCCAAAATTACCACCATCGTGTAAACCAGTAAGTAATATCTATAAGTTATAAAGAAGTTATGCTTCAATCTATGAAAATTATGAAAATCTTTTGAATCATTAATAACCAAAAACTATTTCTTTTCAGAAATTACCCAGAAAAAGAAAACTTACTAATAAATACGTGGATACTCAAGCGTCAACATTAACTGCAAGTCTTTAAATTAAAATGTTGACAAATCACAGATGAACGATATCACAGATTAAAATGAAACGATATCACAGATTATTCAATCTGTGATATCGTTTCTAAAAATAAAACTTTAAGATTATCGAGTTTTTTTTCTCTCGTAATAAAAACCTACTCCCGTTCTACCCCTTAAGGATGGATTCTAAATATTTCTACTCAAAAAATAACTATTCTTTTGAAATATTTTGGTGAAATAAATGCGAGAGGTTGCATACAATCTCATACAACCGATTAGCAATGCGGCGAGTACCAGTACGCACCCACATTTTATTTATATTGAATAACCAAACAGTACACCGAAACGCATTTAGCCATACTTTTTATGCGTCATATATTTAAAATCTATATCAACGATATCTAGTTATCAATAAAAATGCACAGCACTATTATACGCTATAACTTTAGCTTGCATTGTATAGTCAAAATGGAGACATTCACTCAACTTCGACCCGACAGATTATATATGTATGTCTCTTTCAATCTTATGACAATTTGAAGGTGTTAGAAAGAATAAAATATTGCTGCATTTTGTGATCCATCTATAGGTACAGACTAATACAACATCTTTGAATTCAACAAAGTTAAAACAATTCGTTGAAATATATCCATCGTACATGGAGTTTAATAAAAATAAGTAATAGCGCGTCAATGATGACTGCTTGGTGGATGCACACTTATGGACGCAATATTATTTTGCAACAGGACTCCGAGAGTCGTCTTAATCACAGTAGAAAAAGTTAGCAGTAGCTGAACGTTAAGCTACCCTTAACAGTAGTGATAAATTAATTCATACAAGAATTTTTACTTGATGGTAGGTGACTACAGTCGCCATTAACACAAGCAAAGTAGGGTTAAGAACACAACACAGTAGTTAAAAATAAAGGATTAGGAATGGATAGGGAAGTATATCCTTTAATCACTAATCGAAACACAAAAGCACCCGTGCTATTATTTTACGGTGCTGCTTCTGTAAGGGGTGGTTACTGCCACCAGGCGGGCTACCCAAGTTATGACAGCGAAATGCATTGTGAAACTACTACTAAACTCTACTAATACTGACACTACTAAACTCCACTACTAAATTTTTATTAATATGCGAAATCTGTGAAAGTTACAGCCTTACTTTAAATATGCTATTTCTTATTTTTAAGTAATTTATTAATCAATAAAATATGCCGTGGCCGAAAACGTTGGATTATAGATCATCGAAATTTGAGTAATTTTTTAATTTTTTTCTATCAGGTCTACGAATATTTATATATTTCCCAATTTGCGATTAATGTATCCCATTATAGAAAGCATTTAGTAGGGAGCAGGCACACTGAGTTCTCACAAACTGAGCAGCCAATCTAGCAGTACTAAACCTTCTTAGAGAAGACCACCGTGAACCACCCAGCATATTTTGATTTATTTTAGCAGCTCATATCTTAATGTTTTTCTTCGAATAAGTGAGCGATGCCAAAACTCATTTCGCTGCCTTGTCTTTGTGCCTACAAATAAAGCTTGCCTGCCGACCTTTATATAAAAAATAAACATAAAGGACCATGTCTGGACCCTGAAATTTCACAAATAAATTGTTCTACTGAAGATTACTGATGAATTGCTGCAAGATGACCTTCATGGGGACCTCAAGGTTGACTCCGTGAGTACAGTTATCAAGAAACACGCAGAGGATCTTCAACAATCATCTGGATGTTGAAGTTTTCGATATCACAAACATGAAAAAGACATTTTCTCTTAAAATAGACACTAAGAATCCTATTATTGGACTTATTCTCAGTTACAAATCAATTTAGTAATCTAGGTTAAATTAATATGCTCATTAGTTGTGTCATTTGCATTTTTTGACTGAAATTTTTTGCATGAAAATTTGAAACCTACTACCAATTATTATAAAATTGATTATATGTTTGTCTGTGATCATATTGTCACATTACACTCTCTAGTACCTTTTATTAAATAAAACCTTATTCTTTTTTTAGTTGTTTGTGTAAAAACATAGTAGTGTCAGGCCTAACTGCCTTTTGCAGTCATAAGCTGGCAATATTAGTAGACTTATATGTGCTATTTATTTTTCTATATATATAATAAAATCATAAACGATTCATGTCTGTACATTAAATAATTTTTCAAAAAAATAATAATAACAATCTGTAAAATTTTTGTCTGTTTGTCTGTGCGTTTGTGCACGCTAATCTCAGAAACGGCTTAACCGGTTTGAATACGGTTTTCACTTATGTATTGTAGCAAGTTTCCCATAACATTGTGTTTGTTCATTCCAATCAGTTCACAAACGAAAAAGTTACGCTCTATGCCGAATATCAAGCGTACAAAGTTGCGGGTTCAGCTAGTTTTATATAATTTTCGTTCACCTATAGAATATCTTTGCATATACTCGCGTTGCTTATTGTACTTACGTCTCGTTATTTTTATGGTTTTTTTTTTGTTGTAAACAGACAGAAGCGGTCAGCAATTTTTTTTTCAATATATTTGGATGTAGTCCAGTCCACCAATAAAAATATCATTTGCTTCTATACAAAAAAATGACGTGAACTCGTGAATTATTATTATTTTTAAGTTACTTTACCGTTTGTCGTCGACAAGGTGATCGTACTCACTCCAACCCGTCGTCTAGCTTGAAAATTGAAACCTCCCTAGAGATTCGCCGTAATTTAATTTTTATGATGCCGTATTGTTAGAGCCACCGTGAGCGCTGTTTGCTGTTAAACTCAAACGTCTTTGCATACTATTGTTTTGATTTAAACATAAATTTAATTCAAATTCAGCATGCCATTAACAACTTTATGCTAAATTTAAATCACCTTTCTCACCACACACACAGCTGTCAAATCTTGGTTACTTAAAAACTTTATTATTAAAATAACAACATACTATTATGTGAGTTAGTCTTTATTTAAGGATCATTTATTCATTTAAAAAAAGTAAAATCCTTACATTAAATCATTTAATATTATGTGCCTGTTGGCAATTTTCTGATTTATAATTTTCTGTTCCCCAATTACTGATTTATATCTCGGATACCAAATTAACACTCATTTGCTACAGCTAATGAGCAATGATGTAATGGATAAATCAAAGTATGTGGCCAGTCTACCTCTATTTATACAATGAGTAAACTAATCTTAACACACCATAAGTTAGTTTTAATTTATGTTATCCTATCTAAAATCAAATTTTATATGTCATGGGTCTGTACCAAAATGATTACAAAATATTTTGTATTTATTTGAAAAAAAAAGCGAAAAAACAGATCCCTTATCTTCAATTTCACTATTGTCGGCAGCACACCTGCGGCAACTGTGACGTTGCTTGTGTTATAGGCGACGGTGGCCACCTACCATCAAGTGGACCGTCAGCCTGTCTGTAACCTTAACATAGGAAAAATCCAACTACTACTTTTCGAAGACCTCACAAAAAATAAATAAAAGACATTGTTTAAAAATAAAAAGGTTGTCTATTTAGCAACCTTTCCATGACTATGATATCCTCTTCATTTACATACTGAACTCCAGACAGTCTGTATAAGTATGTTTATACGTTTGCTTGATGGCGGTATAAAAATGTTATTACTACGTTTAACATCGCGGTAAAATTGATATAACTCCAAGCATTCTTTGTTAGCACTTTTCTGTATTCTTTAAGACCTTCAGCGACTTGTTTTATTTTTTGTATACCTACACAATGAAATGTATTTTATTTTGTTTCATGGATCGTACTTAGTAACAGAAACCACGCTTTACAAAATATTTTTCAGCTATTTGAATGGATTTTTTTTTCATTATCTATTCAGCTTGGTAGAATGTTTTTTTTTAAACCTTGTAAAGGTTGCAGACAGCCTGACGGTCCACTTGATGATAGGTGGTTACAAGTACAAGTGCCACCAGGGGGTGCTGGTGCGCTGCCAACCCTGCAAGGTTTGTTTACAGCTCGCCTGAAGAAACCCATATTGTAGCTAGATAGAAACACGAGAATGGGAAATTGTTCAAAATTTCCAAATTTGTAATAATAAGTCTAAATCTTAAAAATTTTTTATATTTTTATATATTAATATCGACAGACAGGCTGACGGTCCACTTGATGGCTGCAAGTGCGCTGCCGACTACAGTAGGATTAAGGATATGGAATTTAGGAGGGAATAGGGAAATGAGCTCCGGTACCTAATTTTCGTCAGAGACAGTATAAATAAAAGAAATAAGATAGGTATCTTTCTTTACCCAAAACTAATCTACACCTTTCTCATTCATATATTGCAATTATGGAGATCTCTCGGAAAGTGGTCGTCACAGCCTAAAGAATCAGCCTGAGAACAGGCGGGACATACTTCATCTGTCATGCAGCAGATAAGCGATGGGTAGGCGATCTTGGTGATTTCTGAGGGAGGAGGATCGAGTATGGTAGCTCTAAATTAAAAAGATTATATCCATTGCACTGCACTGAGTTGACGATGATGACGACGAGTCTATAGCAAGTTTCTATATATCTTGACTACATTGTTAAATAATTTTAACAATGCTCTAATTTCATAAAGACTTAAAATCTGGTTTTTGTTATTGATATTTGCTAGTCCTAAATATCAAATATTTCAATCCTAAGAACGCCACCGGAAAACTGTTGCTGTCGATTCTTCAATATTCCGTCCGCTTCAACGCAATAATATATAGTCCATAACACACATGGTCATCGACGGTGGCAAGTGAATTAAAGTGAAGCCATAGATCTGTAGAAGAACATACAGTCGTATATAAGGTTAGAATCATATTTATTTCTTAAAAAGAATTACAAAATTCACTTAAATGAGAAATTTATAAATTTAAGTATAAACATTAGTTCACATCGCGAGCATACAACCAATCTTCTTCTTCTGATAATATAACATACACAGTGGGATTTATATAATGTTGTTCACGCCTGTAATTGGTTTACATTATAAATCTAATAGTACTTTAAAGTTAATTGTGAAATTATAGTTATGTTAAGCTGTTGGTGTGTAAATAAATAAATAAATAAATAAATAAATAAATAAATAAATAAATAAATAAAAACATGAATATTTACAATCACCTACAAAAACCTATTAAATAAAAATACATCTATGCAAATGTGGTAAATTGAAAAAATAGTATATAAAAAATGTTACCTACAAACTTTATTATATTACTTAATATATTAGAGAGAGAAATTTAAAAAAAAAATGTAGCCTATAATTGTTTACCACCTAAACGAAATAATGTTAAAATTTAAATTTCTTACTATGGAAATTGCGGAATCCCACACTAAACTTCTTTGCAAATTCTACTACAGTAAGTGGGGTTAAATAATAAAAAAAAATTCTCTTATACAAACTCTTAGTAAAAGTATTTTTAAAGTGCTCAATGGCCTCATCACTCAAAAAATTACTCAAATCACAAGGGGCTAAAGTTTCAACCCTAAAATACCTTCTTCGACAATCAAATTCTGCCGTTTATAAGGAATACACGTTTCTGCTTTCAGAAAACAATGCGTGAACTTCGGAATACCCACACGGTTTTATCCATATGTCAATCCCATAGGGGTTCTAATTCAAAGAAATACAATATCCCTTTTTGAAACCACTCAAAAAAAGCCACCTGAAACACCATTTTAACCTTTTGAGGAAAAGTCATACACGTGCTTTACCTAATGTTAGTGTAGACAACGAACCAAAATCTATATGTATATATTTTGGTTCGTTGTACTTGTATACTTTGTAGCAATTTTAATAAAACAATGAAATATGAAATCATTTGATGATAACGAAAACATGTCAATACTAGCTGAGCCCGCAACTTCGTTTGCGTGATAATCGATATAGTGCTTAACTTTTTTGTTTGTAAACCGATTGGAATGAAACAAATATTAAATGTTACGAGAAGCTTGTTACAATACACCAGTGAAAACCGTATTCAAATCGGTTAAGCTGTTTTTGAGATTGGCGAGCACAAACGCACAGACAAACAGATAAACAAACAAAAGTTCTAAAAACTATTTTTTGACCCCGATAACATAAGTACAACACGTACAATTTTTTTTTTTAATATTTAATGTATAGTGAATTTGTGTTTCAGGTGAACAGTGTTGTGTTTATGATTCAGTCACTTTTTAATAAGTCTTAAAAAGGATTACTTAATTAGACACAAAAATTTTGTTCTCTGGTTTCACTGGTTTACAACCGTATCCATTTGTTTGTTCTTCAATCAATTGAACTCAATTCAATGAATTAGTTCAATAGGATCTGTTTTCCTAATAAAATTATTTAAAGTATGTTACTTAATCCTATCTTACTCATTTTTTTCAATTTGCAGAACATTTAAAAAAACACTCTCTTTATTGTTAAAGTAACATCGCAAACAACGTTTTTGGAACTTAACAAGAAATACACAGAGATTGAACTCTTTATCTGTGGTCTTAGCTAGACTATCATGACAAACTTTGCATGAAAAAGCTTTTATACTTACATACAATATTTTTTATATATTTTCGAAAGTTGCCATACTTTAACGGATTTTACTATTAATTTAACCCTATTTCTTTCCATTCAATGGGTTAATTACTATGACATTTCAAATTGGCAGGCGATTCATTCTACAATATTAATCAGGAACATAAAGTTAGATAGCCAAAATTTAACGAATTAAATTCACTGACTCATTTCAACCATTTCAATGAAATAAATTTATTTGAAGGATTTATATTTAAAGTCATTTTTTAATTAAATGCTAAGCCTAATGGACAACGAAACTGTCCCCAGTTAAATGCATTTGTAATGTTAGTGCTGATTCCATTGCGAAAGTGACATTCATTAACTACCATTTTACAAATAAGAATGTATTCTATAGCTATAATTAAAAATTATATACTAACCTCAGACTTTCTATTGAGCACAAACACGCTATATCTGCTCTAAGTTACTGAGGAGTTGGGTATCCCGCAGACTACTTGGTGCTGCATCATCAGTTCAGGTTACCATGTCATGGAAATATCACAGAAGTAACAGTACAAATTTCAAATCCATCTAACCTGTATAAGTTAATGAAATCCCTTCGTCAACTATAAAATTAGCGGGTGATTTTCAAAAACCTTCATTATAGCTAAGAACCATTTCGAGCATCTCAGCTTTTAAACAAACAAAAAAACTGATCAAAGTCGATATATCATTTTCGGAGCTACGATTCCACAGACAGACACATACACAGATAAACAGACACAACTCAAACTTTTAACACTCCTCTTTTGCGTCGGATGTCGAGGGTTAAAAGGAAAAACAAGTTATTTGAATTCATGATATTTGTAATAAAAAAGTATTTATAACAAATAACAAAAAATATGTAAAGGCCTCATTATTTAAAAAATAATCTATATTTTTTATGTTAAGATCGGCAGACAGGCTGACGGTACCAACCATCAGTTGGTACCGTCGCCTATAACACAAGTAACGCCAAAGCTGTTACAAAGTGCGCTACCGACTACAGTAGGATTAAGGACAAGGGATTAGGAGGGGATAGGGAAATGGGCTCTGGCATCCCTTACTCATTCACCGAAACACAACAACACACGTGCTGTTATTTCACGGTGGTCTTCTGTAAGGGGGTGGTTACTGCCGCCAGACGGGCTGCCCAAATGACTGCGAAATGCAGTGTGCCCTTCCACTACTTTCCAGATCCAAATTTGAAAAGTTCATTTTTCAAATTTGACCCTGCCGGGAATTGAACCCGGAAACCCTATAACAGAGCGTTTAGGCAAGCACCCTAACCACTCATCCAACAGGCTCGTCATAGTTTAATTAATAATGCACAATATATACATAATACATACATAATAAATAGTTAATACATAGTTAAATTTTGAAGAAAGAAGAAATAACGACTTCCAAACTAGAACATTGTTAAAATAATTTCTTTCTCACAGGGAACTGTATCAAAAGCGTTTATGAAACGGATTCAATAATATACTGGCTTTGATAATAATATGGTAACGAAACCAGCTTACCGAGCAGAAATATAGGGGTGTGACAATAAGATTGGCGAACAAGGGGCGTGTAAGGGTTATGCAATGTCAAAGTAGGTCAATATTGCGTGATACGTCACTCGGTTCACTTTAAAGTTTTTTCGCCGATACTGATCCATCTACGGAGTACGGGATGGAGCGAGCGCTATAAATGATTGATTGCAGGCATGGCGTCCCTCCAAGTATAAACTCGATTATCCTCCAGGACGCGAACAACTTACAAGTTTTATGTAACGATGGATCAGGATTATTTGAAACTTTCCCCGGGAAAAAAAAAACGACTCATGACAATCATGTTTGAGTTGAATATCAATGACGTTGGACTTTTCAACAATTTGAAAGGCCATTTTTGAGTTCATATTTTGGACTCAATAAGAGCAGAGCGAATTGAAATTGATTTGCTCACTGGGTATAAAGGAACACAAACAAAATATAAGAGAAAAATAATTATTTACAGTAATTACAAAAATTATTCAAAGCAATATTTATTTTGACTTAGTTGACGAAAATACAAATTGACCTCCAGCTAATTGAGGTAAGCTCAACTGACAATATATGAGATTTGTTAGAAGAAAGAAAATAGAAGCTCATATTGACGTAAGGACAATGGATAAAATTTTATTCTAAATTGACTTAGTTTTTGTGTAATACTCACTATTTTCTAGTTGCTTATTTAAAGTTGTATAAGAGTAGTATTAACTCAATGTGATTGTTAATATATAACTACGATGTTTTAAAATATTATAAGATACAAATAACCCATTTCCCTATCCTCTTCCTAATCTCTTATCCTTAACCCCACTGTAGTGGGCAGCGCACTTGCAGCAGCTTTGGCGTTGCTTGAGTTATAGGCGACCCTTTTTTTTTTTTTTTTTTTTTGACGAGGAGTAATCCGCTTACAGATCTCCTGCTGCTGGCTAGACGGCAGGAGTATGTGGGGGTCGCCCAGCGCCTGATCATAGCGGCACTGAGAATACCCACTAAAACTCCCCGGTGTCTCCTTGCCCTTTGAGCGGGGTGGACCGGGCTCTGCCGAGGCAACAACTCCGATCCACCCCAGGGCAGCCTAGCCATTGCTGACTAGGCTAACTCAAATGGGGGATTGCCCGGAGGCACCGAGGCAATCCCCAGACGGAGGGGACCTTGTGCAAGCACACATAGTTAGCCAACCATGTGCGCAGGTCCCCTAAGACATTTGAAGACGGGCTTCGTATGCCCGCCTTCTCCTGCCCAACCGCCTACGTCTGAGGGAAGCGAGACCGGCCTCTTCCTCTCGCTCCCTCTCAGCTGCCTCCTTCTGCAACATCACTTGTTCGCAGAAGGAAGCAACTGCTTTCCAGTTGGTCACACTATCAAGCATGGCTTCGACCATGCTTGACAGTGTGATCTCTCCACCACCCAGCGCTGCCCTCAACTCCCGGCGCTGGGATCTCCAAGCCGAGCATATCTGGAGCGTATGCTCGGCCGTATCGTCAGGATCGCCGCAGTGATGGCACTGCGGCGACTCCTCCCTTTTTATATGGTGCAGATAATGACCAAAGCACCCGTGTCCGGTCATTACTTGCACCATATGGAAGGTGAGGACACCTCGTCGGCGCCTCACCCATTCCTCCAGTACCGGACGAACCGCGAGGATCGTCCGGTGGCCGGCGGTAGGCTCACGTAGTGCCTCACTCCATTCGTGCATGGCCCTCTCCTGCGCTTCTTCGCGGACCCGTCGCACTTCCTCAGCGACGGGTCTTTGTCCTTGGGCCCTTGTGGTGACCCGATGCCGATGCACCTGGGACAGAACCAGGGCATCGACATCCCACGGGAGAGTGCCCGCTAGCACGCAGGCGGCCCCGTGACTGACAGTGCGATAAGCCCGCACTGCCCGGATCGCCATGACCCTTTGCGGCCTCCGCAAGAGGGCCCGGGTGCGAGGAGTGAGGCACTCGGCCCACACCGGGGCTCCATATAGTGCCATCGACCTTACCACCCCGTGGTAAAGTCGACGACACGCCGAATCCGGTCCTCCCAGATTCGGGAGGAGTCGTCCGAGTGCGGCTGCAGCTTTCGTCAGCCGTGGAGCCAGGAGCTTAAAGTGCTCCTCGAAACTCCAGCGGGGGTCCAGTGTTAGGCCGAGATACTTAATATGCCTCCCGACCGAGATCCAGACTCCCTCCACTCGGACTCGGAGCCCTGGAGGGATCCTGCGGCGTGGGGGATGGAAACCCATGGCCCTAGTTTTGTCTAGGGCCACCTCCAATCCTAGCAAGCGGATGCGCCGGACCACCAAGGAGGTGCCGACCGACGCTAATCGCATTGCGTCCTCCCACGTCTTCGCTCTTGCCGCGACCAGAGTGTCGTCGGCAAAGCAGACAACCTCCATCTTGGGAAGGAGGTTGCCTCGCAGGACCCAGTTGTACCCCAGGTTCCACAATAAGGGGCCTAAAACAGCCCCCTGGGGTACACCTACCGCCACTGGCCGGCGATGGACATGTCCCTCCGCGCCCTCGTATAGCACCACCCGACTAGCAAGGTAGTCGCTGACCAAGGCGCGGAGGTAGGACGGCACCCTGTGGAATTCTAGTGCCGCCCTTATGCACTCATGAGGGAGGCTGTTGAACGCGTTGCGGATGTCGAGTGACACCGCAACAACAGCCTCCCCCCTACCGGTGGCCTCCTCAGTCCATCTTTTGAGGAGGCTCACTGCATCCACGGTGGACCGACCGGCTCGGAAGCCGAACTGGCATTCATCCAGATTCGGCCCCGTTGTCTCCAGGTGCTCAACTATCCGGCGGGCTATGATTCTTTCCATAGCCTTGCCAGAGTCGTCGAGCAGGACCACCGGTCGGTACCCCGCCGGCGAGTCGGCAGGGCGGCCCTCCTTGCGAAGGAGGCAGAGTCGCCCCACCTTCCATCTCGCCGGAAACTTGCCCCGGGCGATACAAGTATCCATAATCGCCCGGAACCTCTCCTCCAGAGGCCCTAGCGCTATAGCCAGGGCCTTTGCCGGAACTCCATCTGGTCCTGGAGCCGTCCTCTTGCCCCGGATCCGCTCCCTCACCGCCTCAAACTCTACGTCGGAGACGGGAGGGCCCTCCATTTCGGGCTCCGGAGGTGGTTCCGGAGCCATCATTTCGGGGGGCTCGAATTGGCCAGGGGTCGGAAAGAGTGACTCTATGACCTTTTCGAGCAGCTCCGGGTCAAGGTTGGCCGTGTAGGGGGAGCTACATGCGAATTTCCCCCTCACGACCTTATACGGACGACCCCAGGGGTTGGCGTCCAGGAGGGCCAGGAAGCGCTCGTAGGCCTCTTCTTTGGCCCTGCAGATGCCTTTCTGCAGGGCATTATGAGCCTTCCTGTACGTCTGGCGAAGGAGGACCTCTTCATCAGGCGTCCTCCTGGAGTGTCTTCTCCGGCAACGGAGGAGGCCGCGCCTAGCCGCCAGACAGGCGGAGCGCAGGGAGGCAATCTCATGGGCCCACCAATATACCCTCTTCCATTTGGGAGGAGGGCGCCACAACGGCATGGAGGCATTGCAGACGACCTTGAGGTCTTTCGCAAAATGCTCTGCCATGCCGTCAGGATCGCCTGCGAGGTGGGGAGGGACTGACGACCACTCCCTCACCATCGCAGCCTCTTCCGCCACTTCCGGGCGGAGCTTGGCAAGTGCCCACCTGGGAAAGGCGACACCTGCCGTTGGACCCCGATGCTGTGACGCCCTAGGGGTCGAAGTGGAAACCTCATATCGGACATACAAGTGATCCGATAGGGTTTCCACTTCCTCTTCTACCCTCCAATCCCTAATATGGGCAGCCAGGGTGGCGGTGGCGAAGGATACGTCTACAATGGACGTACCCTGCCACCGCACGCACGTAGGAGAGGTGCCCTGGTTGAGTATCTGAAGTCCCAGGCCCAGCGCCCAGGACTCCAGTATACCCCCCCTTACGTCCGTACTAGGGGACCCCCACGCCGTGGATTTGGCGTTGAGGTCCCCGGCCACCACAACTGGGAGTGGGGCAGCGCGCCTCACCACACCCTCCACCGCAGCCAGGAAGGACTCGAAATCGGCCCTGCTGCGGTTAGGGGAGAAGTAGGTCGACACGACCACTATTTTCCCCCAGTTGGCTGCCACATATCCCCGACCTCTCTCCCTCAGGGAAAGAGGAGAAGCCACACCGCCAGGCCTCGTCGCGATCGCAGCGGAGTCGTCCAGTGCCCCTAACCAATGGGGGTTCTGGGGCACGTGGTATGGCTCTGCCACCACCGCCAGGTGAATCTCCCACTCCGCCATGGACTGACACAGTAGATCCTGTGCCGCAGCGCAGTGGTTGATGTTCGCCTGGAGGATTTTAGCGAGGGGTTTACCGGGCATTGGCAGTGTCCATTGGCTCCTCCCTGGTTACATTCGTGGCCCCTTTTGTGACCGATCGGGCCGCAGAAATTCGGCCCCTAACAGCTGGGGGGGAACACTTCATTCCCCCCATTCGGTGGTTAGCCGGGAGACCAGCGTCGGCGCAAACGGCACATTTGAACGCCGCCTCACATGCATTGGCCGAGTGTCCATCCGAGCCGCAGCGGTAACACAAACTGCTACGGTCTTTTTTGGATGGGCACCGGGCCACTGGATGACCGAGCCCCATGCACCTGTAGCAGCGCATTGGTCGCTGCTCGATGAGACGAACGGAGGCTGAGCTCCATCCCACCGTCAGCCGGCCAACCGCTGCTAGCTTCTTTGCTGCCTCAATGGGGCAGGAGGCGAAGGCCGAGCCCACACCTCTAAGCCCAGGATGGACTTTGCCCACCCTTAATAGCTCAGGGGTGCAGCCCGTGGCTAATGCCAGAGCTGCTTTAAGCTCCTCGGCCGACACCGAATCATCGAGTCCGTTGACTCGGATGTCGACCGATTTAGTTGGGCGTGTGACCTTCGCCATGTCACCCAATGCTGCGCCGATTTTCTCCGCCAAACTGTCCGCTTGCGCGGCGGTGGTCTCTTTGGGGAGCTCGAGGATGCGAGCCCCCGTAATCCCCGTGCGGAATTTGGGTGGACCAATCCCAAGGGCCTCGAGGGAAACCGAGGCCTTGGTTTTCGAAATGGCCTCACTGTATGTGGCTCCCTTCTCGACCGCCTCGGGTTTAAGGGCCACCACAACAGCTAAGGTTTTTGGCTCCTTTGGGAGCCTATTCGCCTTATTTCCCTTTTTAGGGGCCTGGGCTGCAGGTGTGGCTGCTGGAGTTGTGGCGCGCTTCTTGCGCCCCACAACCTCCGTCCATCCTTCCGTGGTCTCCAATGGTTCTGCTCTTGGACCAGGAGTCGGCTGTGAGGGCTTGGGGGCCTGGGTCGTTTTCTTCGCCCTCGCCAACTTTGGCAAATTAGCCGGAGGGGCGAGAGTGGAGCCCGTTGTGTGCTGGTGGACGGTTTCCCGCTCTCCCAGTTTCCTGTCCGCCTTTAGTGGAGGACGGAGCCGGCGTGCCGGGAGCAACCTCCCATCGACCTCCAGCCCATCCAGGTGGGCGTTGATAACTCCCCCTACATGGGCCGTCAACTCCGCTTGGAGGGCCGAGAAAGCCTCTAAGAACTCAGCTCTGGACAGTGACTGGGAGTCAGCCACTGTCATGGGCGGTTCTCTGGCTTGCTGATCGGCCTGGGTCTTCTCGGGTAGGGACCTTTCAGAGAAGGCCCTACGCAGCGCCGATGCCTCCTCAAAGAGGGCATTCACCTGGCCACGGAGGCGCGTGTTGTCAGCCCGTAGTCGCCGCATTTCCTTCGACGACTTGCGCGCTGCAACAGCCTCGACTACCCCAATGAGGCAATGTGTGGCCTCCTTTATATCCCGCTGGGAAGTGCCTTTTAGATTGCCCGACTTGCGAGCAACCTCCAGTATTATTGAGGCGTTTGCCTCCGCTTGCTCCATCAGCTCTTCAACAGACCCTCCCGACGACTTGGCCGAACGGAAAGTCGTGACGGACCTGACGGAGTCAGTGTCTGAGTCCAGGTCCCTCAGCTCGCGTCTAGCCTGCGATATGCCGATGTTGTGGCCAAACGCCTTACCGCCACGGCCCTTACTCCCTTTTTGTAGTTTCGGCGGCACAGCCGGCTCCGTAAACTCATCCGCTTCCTCCGACCCCGACACCACAGCAAAGAACCTGCTGGTTTCTTGGGAGCCCTCTGGCAGCACCTCTTCAGGTGTCTCCATCGTCGCCGCACGTTTTCGCGCTACCGACCGTGTCAACATTTTTGAATAAAGGAGTTTTTTCGCTCCATCTTCCTTTGGGCCAGGCCCACTGGTCTCTGTGGAGTCCGACATTGGCCAATTAATGGCCCTGCCGACCTCCGAATTGGTTGGGGAGTCCACCTCTACGAGAGGGGGGACAGCGCAGCAAAACTTAACGTTATAACAACAAGAACAAGAAAATTTTTAACGAAACAACAAAAGCAACAATAACAATTAAACAACAGCAAACAGCAACAACTGTTGCAGATCACCCGGAGGAGCCTTGAAAAAGGCTACAACCAACACAATCTGCAACAAAATCCGTTAAGAGATAACGGAATACCAGCCAATCAAAGGTTCTCGACTGAGACTGAAAAGCTTTGATAAAAGCTTCATTCAGCTCAGTCAGTGACCCAAACTGGTATGGTATAACCGCTATCCTCTAACGGATCCGAAGACACCAAAAAAGTGAAGAATTTCCACCTTTTTGATGCCAACAAAAAACTCCAAAAAACACTTTAAAATCAAAATATCCTGAACCGATGGTGAAAACCCTATCATCCAGCCCACCAAAATGGAGGTCTTGGTGAGGCGCAACTTTTGTTCGAACACACCAACGTGATTCGAGCGAAAAATTGCCCTCCAAAACGATTGATTGTATGAGATACGAACTCAAGTCAGTCGAACATCGACCAGTCCACTCATCCACTACGCCAAATCAATATAGGCGACCCTAGCCATCTACCATCAAGTGCACCGTTAGTCTGTCTGCCGATATTAACATAAAAAAAGAAATATTGGTATGTCCGAGCTACAAAACATATGGCGTACTTTGCTACTGTATTTCGTACTAGTCGTAGCAAAAGTATCAAAATGTTAGTAGCTCTCACTGCTACATCGATGAAACTTTGTGTAACTGGCTTTTTTTATAACTTTTTACGCGTGTCTTTAGAAGTTAAGAATTATATTACTCTATATACTGCTTAAAAATCCATTTATTATATTTAGGATAAAAAGTAACAAATTTACCCACGTTCAATTTCAAACTTTCGCATTTGTGATAATAGTAAGATTATAATAAATTGTCAAAAGTAAATTGTGTATCAAAGCAAATTACAGAGTAGCAATCTGTCTTGTTTATAATAATGGGCGGATATGAATTATTTTTGGTAATAATCGTAACAACGTTCTACGCGAGGCAGTAACCAAAATAAAAATAATTCTTTCCAGTCAATGCGGGGATGAGGTTGCGATTAACATGATTAAGTGACAAATGATCAATCAAATGGAAATAAATTTAACATTTTAATGCTTCTTTTATTATTTTGAAAAGATAATAATCTGTTGAGTTATGCATGCTCCTTAAAAATATGTATATGTATACTAGCTGAGCCCGCAACTTCGTATGCGTGGTATTCGGTATAGCCCGTAATTTTTTTGTTTGTAAACCGATTGGAATGAAACAAATACTAAATGTTACGGGAAGCTTGCTACAATACATCAGTGAAAACTGCATTCAAATCGGTTAAGCTGTTCAGAGTTTAGCGTGCACAAACGCACATACAAACAGACAAACCGATAAACCAACAAGAATTCTAAAAAATATTTTTTTGACATCGGTAATATAAGTAAGTATACAATTTTGAAAAAATCTTTAATGTACAGACACGACTCGTTTCCGATTTTATTATATGTAGGTATAGAACAGATTATACCTTGTACGTTCCCATGTGAAGCAACCCCTAGCAGTGCTAACCCTTGCAGTGTTAGGGCTACGGATGTCTGCAGAATTTAAATAGGACAAGATTATATCAACAAATTATCTCAGAATGCTTACTAATGACACGCCAGCGAAAGGGAGCTAAAAACTGCAAGCACCCACTTTTGAAGTATTAAATTTCTCAAGCGGCACATTGCGATTCGCTTCGAATTATTGTTTCGTAATCAGCGTTTCTATAGAAAAAATAATTTCTAGAATATTTGTCTGTCTGTCTTTGCGTTTGTGCACGCTAATCCCTGAAATCAACCGATTTGAATGCAGTTTTCACTGATGTATTGTAGCAAGCTTCCCATAACATTTAATGTTTGCTTCATTCCAATCGGTTTACAAACAAAAAAGTTACGCGCTATACCGAATACCACCCGCACGAAGTTGCGGGCTCAGCTAGTTTCCAAATATAATTTTTCGCTACAATTTTAAATTAGAGGTATGAAACCAGCACTGATCTCTTCTTAAATTCTAACTCATCAAATGCCGCCACTAGATGGCACTGTAAGTTATTGATATTAAAAATAAATTGTTTTATAAACACGGCTTGAGAGTTTAAATATTAATTCACCCATGCTAATTGGTCACGCCAAGCAATTATAAAAGTAGACTGTATTTTTCGTTGGTGGTACATGTAACCAAAGGACGAGGAAATGAAGAAAAATCTATAACCTACCTCGTGAATCACCGGGTCCTTGGTCCTCCAGCGGCGAAGATTGCAATGGGCCGGTTATACATAGAGTCCAGAAGCTCCAGCACGTCACCACTTTAATGAATACACTTGCGGAGCGGGAAGCGTGATCAAATGGATAAACTACAAGCGGATGAAATAAATTCAAATCTCGAGGGTCGAGATCGGTCGGATGAGTCCGTCTCGTGTTATCTTAACGATGTTTTGCTTAGACTGATTGCGGTTTTTAAAAATGGCCGCTTGTGCGGCTTGCGGTGGGAACAGAATATGGATAGGTATATGGTGGAGTGAGACAGCACTGCGAACCACGATCAATTAATTTGAATTGATAATTGGCGTTAACATTAATATATAAATAAATAATTGATATTTAAAAATGCAAAATCATAGTATTTTGAATGAGGCTATCACGAAAAGTCTTTGAAACGTATTTATGGACGAAGTTGAAGCCATCCTGCCATCTCATCATCTCCGCATTTCAATATTAGTTTGCTCTGCAGAGTGCCCGGCGACGGAGGAAAATTGTTTCGTCGTTTATTATTCCACGTATGTTAAGCTAGCATTGTAAAGTCGGCAAAATAAAAAAAAATTTAGCTCAAAATTTAGTGCTAATTGAGTGCTAATTTAGTGCCAAACAATTAAAAAAAGTGCTCCTATAAATAAGCAAGAAAACGATACAATGCTACCTTTTTATCAAGCTAGCATTGTAATAGTTTGTAAAGTCGGCAAAATAAAAAAAAATTTAGCTCAAAATTTAGTGCTAATTGAGTGCTAATGTAGTGCCAAACAATTAAAAAAAATGCTCTTATAAATAAGCAAGAAAACGATACAATGCTACCTTTTTATCAAGCTAGCATTGTAATAGTCGGAAATCAATAAACTCAGATAATTAGCATTAAGTATTTGTAGTCAAAATTAAGTGCTCAATTAGTGCTGACCTTCCCGAGCTTAATTAGGATAAAAAAATTAATTTTAATATAAATAGTAGTCAACAATGCTAGCGGGACGGAAGTGGCGCATTGTAAAGCTGGTAAAATGGGATATTATTAATTTACTGCTTATTTCTCACCGTGAAAATTAAGTGCTCAATTAGTGCTGACCTTCCCGAGCTTAATTAGGATAAAAAAATTAATTTTAATATAAATAGTAGTCAACAATGCTAGCGGGACGGAAGTGGCGCATTGTAAAGCCGGTAAAATGGGATATTATTAATTTACTACTTATTTCTCACCGTGAAAATTAAGTACTCAATTAATGCTGACCTTCCCGCGCTTAATTACGATTTTTTTTTTCTTAAATTCAAAAAATTTTCTTCGTGGACATGCAGTTTTTCAGAGCCATGTCACCATTTTTTTCACAATTAAAAGTATTAATACGTAACGTACATAGATACGCGTGGAGTCTGATATGCTGTTATAATGTTAATTTGCCTATTTTTAATCTTTTATTATAAAAGAATTATGAACCCTAGGTCGCTGAAATTTTCAGACAACAAATATTATTAATATTTTTATTGATCATAATGATTTCAACATTTTCGGTAATATTCTGTACCTCCTTAACTTATTTTTTCTTTAAAATTTGAAACTATTCTTTCCATTCAAGTTTCTTAATGTCGTAAAAATTTTATATTTATAATTTTAAATTCAACAAAACTTTCATCAACGATCTATAAAGAAAAAAAATTAATTTACATATAAGAATATCTTTTTATTCTTTGAACCATATAACAAAAATGGGGCAGCTGTAATAAGAGAGCTTAAAAACATCCCCCAAAAAGTTGAGGCTCGTAGGATTAATCCCCCAACAATATACAATAAAAGAACAAAAACAGAAAATAAAGAAAATGTGAACGATAACAAAGACTGGAAACCAATTGGACATTATGTAGCCATTAGTCATCGTAGAGATGGGTCATGGGTCCTTTACGATGACAGAAAAGAAAAAAGAAAAAGAGTGGGACAAAATTTTAAAGCAGAAATAGCCTTAACTATGTATGCCACGGATGCAGTTCCTGCATAGTTATTATTATTTACTATAATGAAAATTGCAATAAATTGTTTGCTATAATTAAAATGTTTTTCTACTAAATGTCCTAAAAACATCGAAATTTAATTGGGTTCTATATCTTAACAGAATATGACGGAAGAATAAATATATTCTAAAAACGTATACAAAATGACAAATGGTTGATTACTTCAGAAATCATTCAAGTTCACCGGCTCTACAATGCAGTAACCGTTTTGCTAGCATTGTTGATTACTAGTAATATAAGCAAATAATTGTTGTTTTTTTTTAAATATATTACTGAACGCTCAGCACTTATTGAAGAGAATTCTCACAGTGAGAAATAAGTGCTCTGTGATACTGAGAGACGAGTTTTCCAGCTGCACAATACGCATTGAACTTCCCAACTTCGCACAAACTTGAAACATTATATAGTTTCAAAAATATAAAAAAAATACTTTTTTCCTTACTTAAGCGCGGGAAAGTCAGCACTAATTGAGCACTTAATTATCTCGAAAAGAAATAAACAGTAAATCAATAATATCCCATTTAACCGGCTGCACAAAGCTCCATGGCTCTCCCGCTAGCATTGCAGATTACTATTTATATTAAAATTATTTCTTTATCCCAATTAATTGCGGAAAGGTCAGCACTAATTGAGCACTTAATTCTGACGGTGAGAAATAAGCAGTAAATCAATAATATCCTATTTTACCGGCATTACAATGCGCCAATTCCGTCCCGCTAGCATTGTTGACTACTATTTATATTAAAATTAATTTTTTATCCTAATTAAGCTCGGGAAGGTCAGCACTAATTGAGCACTTAATTTTGACTACAAATACTTAATGCTAATTATCTGAGTTTATTGATTTCCGACTATTACAATGCTAGCTTGATAAAAAGGTAGCATTGTATCGTTTTCTTGCTTATTTATAAGAGCACTCTTTTTAATTGTTTGGCGCTAAATTAGCACTCAATTAGCACTAAATTTTGAGCTAAAAATTTTTTTTTTTTGCTGACTTTACAAACTATTACAATGCTAGCTTGATAAAAAGGTAGCATTGTATCATTTTCTTGCTTATTTATAAGAGCACTTTTTTTAATTGTTTGGCACTAAATTAGCACTCAATTAGCACTAAATTTTGAGCTAAATTTTTTTTATTTTGCCGACTTTACAATGCTAGCTTAACATACGTTATTATTCCAAGTTTTAATCAAGGAAGAAACTCGCGGATAGACGTCTGGGAGACGTCTGCTATGTCGCCACTACGTTCCGCTCGTCCACATTAATCGCGTGTAAAATATCTAGCAAAAAGCTCATTAGATGCTCCTCATTTCTCTCAAGAGCTTGTACGAGGTACTCCACAGTTGTTACTCGACGTTATTTAATGCTCATCCAAATATGAACATTGCGCTCACAATACGGCAGATATAGTGTGAAAGCTACGTCGCCTAAAGTGTCATTGTCCAGTGCTTTAATAAAATATCACTTTGTTTGCTTATCTGTTACTTCCTACTAACATTATAGATGCAGAAGTTTGTTAAGACAGATTAAAGTTTGTAGGTTTGTTACTCTTTCACGTAAAAACTACTGAACGGATTTGAATGAAATTTGGCGCACAGATAGTTTATTACCTGAATTATCACATAGGATACTTTTTATCCTGTAACATTTTAGGTTCCCAAGGGATCGTCAACAAATATAAAAAATACAGTATTTTTACAAAAATAAAAATACTGTTGCAGTGGCGGCGCAACCGTCATCACAGCATTAAAAATGTCGGGGTTATTTAGGTATTATATTTTTCATTTTTCAACGCAGACGAAATCACGAGTACCAGCTAGTACGCTTATAAATGTCACTAACTATTATTATTTTGTTATGTTATCATTTTATCGAAGCAATAAAATAAATTATTAAATCAGATTTTTATATATCAGATCCGTACGCATTACAGGTGTTACTGAAAAGGACATTTCGTCCAGAAAACTACTAGAAAACCCTTGGGATCAGTAAGAAAATTCATTCAAGTTTTATTGCTAATCTATGTATGATGCGGACGAAGTCGCGAGCGTCAACTAGTATGTCTATAAATATGTAATATGGTATAATATGTAATATGTAATATGTAGTAGTGGTAGGGCACACTGCGTTTCGCAGTCATTTGGGCAGCCCGCCTGGCGGCAGTGACCACCCCCTTACAGAAGACCACCGTGAAATAACAGCATATACGTGCTGTTGTGTTTCGGTGAGTGAGTAAGGGATGCCAGAGCCCATTTCCCCCCCTCCTAATTCCTTATCCAATCCTAATCCTACTGTAGTCGGCAGCGCATTTGCAGCAGCTGTGGCGTTGCTTGTGTTATAGGCGACGGTAGCCACCTACCATCAAGTGGACCGTCAGCCTGTCTGTCGACATAACATAAAAAAAAAAAAAATTAATAATAGTACGTTTGACTAAACACCACGAAAATTGTAAATAATTCATGGAAAACTTTTTGATGCTCTCAAGGCAGGCAAAGGCGCGGGGCACAGCTGAATCTACATTAATCATAGCACACACACACACATTATCGAAATAATGTGTACCCTACAAAGCTATGTAAATAAACCTCTTTTTTAATTCTTTGCTTTCTGTTTCAATATTTATGACAGAAATGTAACATTGAGTTAATGTTTACTGGTGTATCTCTCCTGTGGCTGTGTCAGGGAGTGTGGACAAATCGTTTACTTTGATAGAGCTTGCGCGCTCGGGTTCACTCAAGTAGAATAACTGGAAACGTTTGCGCACTCTACTCGTCCCCGTCTCGACAAGCCAGACATTTTCGCCAAATGCTATTTTATCCAACTTGTTTTAAGTTTATTTATTCTTTTTTCTTTTAACGGACCAGCACCTGTTCAAAAAAGTATGCGAACTTGACACCGCATACGGTCTTATAAAATCCGATTTAATTACGAATTTAGCAAGTTTGAAAAGTGAAAGAGACTAAATATTCCAAATGACAATAAAAATTATTTTACGTCATTAATGATGCAAATTAGACAAGGTTTAACGTTATTTATTTAAAAGAAAATTTTACATATATAAACGAGAACATTATTAAATCACTGCGTTTTCGCAATCATTTGGGCAGCCCGTCTGGTGGCAGTAACCACACCCTTACAGAAGACCACCGTGAAATAACGTGTGCTGTTGTGTTTCAGTGAGTGAGTAAGGGATGCCAGAGCCCATCTCCTTTCTCTTAATCCTACTGTAGTCGGCAGCGCATTTGCAGCAGCTTTGGCGTTGCTTGTGCTATAGGAGACGGTAGCCACCTACTATCAAGTGGACCGTCAGCCTGTCTGCTGATCTTAACATAAAAAAAAGATCTATGGACAACAGTACGCAAAGATAACGAAACAAAAAAACAACAAAATAAAATCATATTATCGTATTGTTAATAAATTAACAAATAACAAAATAAAATAATCCAGCTTGGATGGAGAGCATTTTTTATTTTATTTTATTTTATTTTATTGAGACACCAACAGCACATCAAAACTCACTAATCACATTCATAAATTATGTAGACACGTTTACATTTGTGTACCAATTACTGGTATCTACAGCTATATTACGTCATGTTGTCCCTGTTAAAAATTTGGAAAAAAAAATGTCATAATAATAGTTATGTTATTTCTACTTAGAACACATATGTACTACGGTGTTCAAAAAGTAAGGTGACTTTATATTTTTATGAAAAAATAGTTATTTATTCATGAACATTTATATTGTCCCCTTCAAAGTAATCCCCCTCAGATGCAATGCACTTGTGCCAATGCTTTTTCCAATCTTTAAAGTACTTCTCATAAGCACTTTTTGGTATAGCCTTGAGCTCCTCTAGCGATGCAGTTTTTATTTCATCAATCGTTGAAAATCTCCGTCCTTTCATAGGTTTTTTAAGTTTTGGGAAAAGGAAAAAGTCGCAGGGGGCCAAATCCGGTGAATATGGTGGCTTAGGCATGATTGTCGTCTTGTTTTTGGCCAAAAAACCTCTCACAAGCAACGATGAATGAGCAGGTGCATTGTCGTGATGCAAAATCCATGAATTATTTTTCCACAATTCCGGACGTTTTTTTCGTATTGCTTCTCGCAAACGGCGCATAACTTCAAGGTAATACTCCTTATTGACCGTACGACCTTTAGGTAAAAACTCTTGATGCACTACGCCATGGTAGTCGAAAAAAACAGTAAGCAAAACTTTGACATTTGATCGGACTTGGCGTGCTTTTTTCGGTCTTGGCTCTCCTGGGTGCTTCCATTGGGACGATTGGGCTTTGGTTTCGACGTCATAACCATATAACCATGATTCGTCCCCAGTTATGACCCTTTTGAGCAAATCGGGATCATCACTGACGTCATTCAAGAGCTCCTGAGCGATGCTCATGCGACGGTTCTTTTGATCAAAATTCAGAAGTTTCGGAACAAATTTCGCAGACACACGTTCATGCCCAAAACATCCGAAAAAATTGCATGACACGAACCGACTGATATGCCAACATCCTCAGCAACTTCTCTTATGCTAATTCGACGATTTTCAAAAACAATTTTCTTCACAGCTTCGACGATATCTTCTGTTGTTGATGTGCTGGGGCGTCCAGAGCGAGGTTCGTCGTTGGCATCTTCTCGGCCATCTTGGAAAAATTTGTACCACTTGTAAACATTTTTTTTACTTAGAACAGACTCACCGTACGCCACTGTCAACATTTCAAAAGTTTTAGAGCACTTGATTCCATTTTTCACACAAAATTTGATTGAAATTCTTTGCTCCATTTTTTATAATAATAGAAAATCGCCGAGCACAACAAAATACGTCTAACTTTTTTATCTGTCAAAAACAAACTAAGTATGCTATGTACTTGAAACTGCGAACATATATATGGGACATGTGTACCAACACAATAACAAGAAAAAATCAATAATCGAATGTACGTTGCGAGCGAAATTTGAAAAGTCACCTTACTTTTTGAACACACCTCGTATACAAATAAGAAGCAAAATTCGTTCAAAAATCAATTCAGTGAAATAATAAAATTATATAAGTCAAGCAATTCAATCCCCCATCATTTGAGTAAATTCCGGAAGCTCCGAGACATCTTCGCATCTAAAATTCCTCAGTGTCTTAAAACAAAAGTTGCCAGTGGTGACATATGGCGTTGAAACGTGGTCTCTAACTACGGGCCTCGTAAGAAAGCTTAACGTCTAATCGGAAAAGAGGAGATCCGTACACGAACAAAAGTTATCGACATAATTCGGCGGATTAGTAAGTTGAAGTGACAGTGGGCAGGACACATAGTAAGAAGAGCCGACGGCCGCTGCGGCCGGAAGGTTCTCGGATGGAGGTCCACCCACAATGTGGACAGACGACCTGATAAGGGCCGCGGGTCGACGGTGGATCCAGGCTGCTTGTGACCGGTGCTTTTTTTAATATTATTAAGGATGGCAGGCCGGCTGATGGTCCATTTGATGGTAGACCGCCTAAAGACACAAGCAACACCTTGGGGTACATGTTTGTCTTAGAAGCTTCTTTCCGTTTGTCTGCTAACTTCTTCTAAATCAACGGATTTCAATACGGTTTTCACTAATGGAAAGAGCGCTAAACTAGGAAGGTTTGTGTATATTATTTAAAATAAAAAATAAAAAAAATAAAACCTTGACAAGCCGGGGGTGGGTCACTAGAGAACTGTAAAATCTGTTACACATTCCTGGAATTAGATGCACTGAGGTAACGTTAGTTAAATCCGGCCTAGTGCTAGCTCCAACAAACGGACATCAAGTAACAGGTATAAATCTGTATGTAAATTTCGTTAATAGTCCCATTTGGTTAATGTGCGTCCCGGTGAAATAGGGACCTGAATGTGCCGAGAATTTACTGGTAAAAGTAGATAGCTACTATAATTTCATGTGTTACATTACAAAACTCAAGACCGATTGATTCAGTCACAAATTGTAAATTTGTTTATTAACATTTTAAACAATTGAAATCATTACAATTAAGGCACCCTGTACGAGCTAGTGAAGTCGAGTACGCCTAATGCGAGCAGTATTAGGCATTTGTTAGAATTTGTTATCACAACTTACTTGACTTCAATGACCGCGAGATAGAATGCGAAGCAAGATATTTGCAGCGCTTATCGTACTCGCAAAAATAATAAAACAATACGCCAGCAATTCCAATACATATTTTAGAAAAATATAGATTTTAGCTACTTACAACACAATTCTAAATGTCCGTTATAGCTAGGACGTTTTTATCAAAAAAACATAACTGGCTTTTAGTCTGTAATATTTGTAGTTACATGAATTAAACCTGCAAAAATGTCACAAATTCTGCACACCTTAGAAATTAATTTGTACTAAATTTGAAATTAATTTCAGTTTTTTTGGTTTCATGAAAACCTTCATATGGTACCTCAGAAATGTCTAGTTTTTTAAATTTCAATATAATTTTTATTTTATTTTAATATTGATATTAAAATTTTAATTTTTTAATATTGCTACTGCCTATAACTAATGAGTAATCAAAGAATTATGTAGTATGGAATTGGTAAGCGGATCCCGTTGGAAAGTGAGCTCTTAAGTCGCCCACTGTTGGACAGTAGCCCAGCCCACGTCCAAAATTTTCTTCTCGACTATACAATCATTGTAGCTTGCCCAATTTTTTAAATTTTCTAATTTTTTGAGTGATTTTTGATTCAATGATTTTAATTTTTCATTATGAAATCTGTCTCACAGAGAAATCACGAACATGGTTCTTCCCATAGCAGGATGATTTTTGAGCATTTTGAGTGTTCTTAATAGATCAACATGGTCACGTCCCTGTGACATAAATTATTACTGGCAATACATTCAGACTAATGCAGACATTAGAAAACACAATATAACCTATATAAATAAGATTGTACATATGTAATTGTAAATATGTTCCTATATTAAATTAGGATACTGTGAACTCGTACTGATTTCTATTTTGTGTTGAGGAAAAAGTAAATTCTGTCTCATATCTAAAAATAGACAAGTTACAAAAGAGATAATAATACTTCGAAGGAAAGAACGAGTGGGTGATATAGCAGTGACTTTCAACGGAAATAGCCAGACGAGTTTGCGGTTATTAAATAACTGACAAAAACAGTAAATTTATTGAGGTGAATAAATAAAACAGTTAATTTTAGTACTTTAATATAGATATAATTTTAGTAGTATAGTAAAAAAATATGAATATATTTATGACTATTCTGACGTGAGTCAGAATAGTCAGAGGCCATCTTTTGTAATCAATCACGGGTTACGTGTATTTAAATTTCGTACATTTTTACTATGCTATGTTATCATAATATCATCTAATACTTGACTTAACTAACTGAAGTTGTTAAAATTATGGTCGTAGTTATTCCAATATACATTTTTTTGAATATTTCGTGAATATTATCACTTTTTACAAAAAAAATATAATAATTTTACGTGCAAGTCAAACTGCCGTGTAATGGCGTAATGAACTATTTATTTCCACAAACCAAGACGACTTCCAAAAGGGCTAAACTTTATCCGATGAAACCGTCAGTGACTCTCTTAATGAGTCGCCAGTTCACTGTTGCAGGTAACTTCACAAAAGCTCCGAAGAGTCGCTTTCGTATCGCTGGTTATCACAACGCACTTACTCGCCCGCCCGCTCTCCCATTTATTTTAGGCGCCAAACGCCTCGACGCATTTCGGATTCACTAGGAACATAAACAACATCTTAAACAAGCCATTGAAATTCGGGAATACTATTTCTGTTGAAATGTAAACTCTATGTTGTAAACATAAAGACCTTTAACACTAATCGGAAAGTCGCGTGGCTACCATCAATAGGGTGGGAAGTTCGAGACTTTCGGCTAGGGAACGCTTTTTCCAGAACGTTCCGAAGTTAGTCGTAACATTATTATTATTATTATTTTGAGAATAATATTAACAAACAAATGTATAATTTTCCAAATTTATATACATAATTATAAGATTTATAGTCATCAACAAAATATAATTTCAAAGTTTGTAACAATACTTTATTAGACAATATTTATTCCATACTATTTTATAATAATTTTATTTAATATTATATTTTTTGTCACATAACTTATTCACATCATCAACGTCTATTTACAACATAATTTGTTTGAAATAATTAAATTAATTATCAACTCGGAGAATCAGTGTCAAGTTGATTAATTAAATAGCCCTTAAGAGTTTTGTATAAGTTTTTCATTCGAGTCATGTCGTACAACAAAGTAGCGGGTCGGCTACTCTCATTTATAGTTAATCCTATTTGATATATTGGACCATTAGGAGCGCTGTCCCAGCTTGCTCGGCGAGATTGCAAGAAAACACCAAGTAACGAGGTTGATACACCTTGCCGGAGACATTTGCGGCGGTCACTTGAAAATTAATTATCAACTAAGGAAAATAAAGACTAATAAATTTTATTGCGTTATTGTTAAGATACGTCCAAATTAAATAACGGTTTATTAAGTAAACCGTTATTTAATTAACCGTTTTATTTATAATAATTTATTTATTTAACCGTGTCTACATTGCTGTATAACATTGCAACATAAAACAAGCCTGTACACTTTAAAATAACATTGCAATAAAACAATATTATGTGTACAATTAGGTAGGTCGCATCACGCCATGAGGTTATAATACCTTTTTTAAACACATAGCGTCCACACATATAAACAGATCTGTTTTATAACATACTAGCGTTCCGCCCCGCCCCGGATGCAATTTTTATATATATGAACATTCCCCGTTTATCCCTCTTTCCATTAGTCAAAACCGAATTAAAATCGGTCTACCCATTCACGCGTGATGCCGTGACCAAGGGAAATGGGGATTCATTTTTATATATTAAGACTAGCGACCCGCCCCCGGCTTCGCCCGGCGTACAATTTTTATATACCCTAAAACATTCCCCGTTTATCCCTCTTTCCATTAGCGAAAATTCAGTAGACTATCAGCTCTCCTGAAGCCTTTCATTATATAAAAAAATCTAAGTATACATTTAAATTTTATTAAATGAAATCCAAAAAATGCTTAGTAGTTGCTAAGCATTTTTTGGCTAAGCAAAAAAGCTAAGCTTTAGAGCTAGGATAGTACAATGGGCTTTGTCATCCCTTATTCAAGCATCAAATTACATTAGCATTTGTGTTTATATCATGATAATTTTCTCAATGAGACTCTTAGATTTGTTGCTACTTTAAGTATTTACAATATCTCAAGTGAGGAGTATAAAAGAGGTTATCTGGGAAATCCTAGATACTTGCCATTTCTCTCTTGTCAATTTGGCATTAAATATCTATGAAATATTAGGCATGGCTAGGTCGAGCATGATCGGTTGGAAAAAGAAAAAGAAAATAAAAATTAATCATACCATCCGAAATTACATTTTGCATAGTGAAGTGTAATACGTGTCACGGTTTTATGTACATAAATGATGGAAAACATCGTTTCTTTTTGTTTAGAAAATATGAAGAATTTTCACATAAATTGGAAATAGGAAAGTAATATTGATTGATAACCCAATTTAGGTGCTCTCATATTGAAGGCATCGCGGGCGTTTAGATAAAAATAAAGTCAGTGGACATACCTAAAATTATAATATTACATTTTAACATAATCTACTAATAATTAAAAGTGAAGTGTCTGTTTGTAATGTCAAAGTAACTGCTTTTTACTAAATGTTTATTAAAGTATATACGGTACTTAAAAAAAAAACAATAATTTAAAAATTTTGTCTGTTTGTTTATTCCGGCTAATCTCCTAGTCGGTTGGGTCGATTTAGACGGGACTTTGACTGACAGATAGTTATAAGGAGTAACTTAGGTTTTAGATAAATAAAAAAAGATATTAAAGCACTGTCAAGTACTGCGCTCGCCCCACGCGTACTCTACAGCGAAGAGGGGCCAGGCTCAGCTAGTTAGTATAAAATATTTTTAGATGTATTCCTTATGATTATATAATTATAATCCAAGGAATTCTTTCATGGTTATTTTATGGTTATGATGGTGTTATACCAGAAACAGTTTATTTTTAGGTTTTCAGTCAAATCTGGGGAAACTTGAACCTAGTATAATAATAAGTATTTATTATAAACTTTTAATAAATGCCGCAATAAAATGTGTCTCGATATTTAATTTTTTTTTCTCTTTTACCATTTTATCAATCTTCTGCAGTTGTTTTTTTTTTGTTTATGCTGTGCATATTTAAATTAATATATTTTCTATTTTTAGCCACAAACTTCAAATTAACATATATGCTTTAAATAAGATTTAATTAAATGTCCAAATATATTATGCTATGCGAAATATCCTCTTAGAATATTCAACAACAGCCTATTATATATTCCCACTGCAGGGGCACAGGCCTACCCTCTCAACAAGGGCGTATGAGGCTATACGGTCTACCACGCTGGCCCAATGCGGGTTAGTGGACTTCACATGCGCCTTAAAATTTCTTCTTTAAAAAATACTAAAATCGCTATTTAAAAATGGGGGGTAGCGGAACGAGGGTGAAAAATACTTTAAACCTATTCTCATACCTACCAAATATAAAAAAAAAAAAAAAATAGGTCGTGCCGTTTCGGTAGAGTGAGACCACAAACACCATAACACGAGATTTTTATACATGTATGATTATATTTTAACTTTCATATTGAACGTAGGTACAGTAATGCCATAGTCTACGTACTGAGCGCGTCGAAGCCGCCCACTCGTCAGCGCACAGCGCCAGTAGAAAGCAGACCTTTCTCATATAATTTAGTGGAATACGTAAAGTTACTGAGGAATACAGTCCATCAGAAATAATGTTAGAACACTGGCGCCGATTTTTTTTATATTTTTAGACCCTCAGGAACCTAATATTTTTTCAGGATAAAAAGTATCCTTTATGTGGATTATATACCTATAATACAGGTATAAAAAACTATCTGTGTTACAAATTTCATCTAAATCCGTTCAGCTGTTTTTGCGTCATTCTAGAACAAACATACAAATATACATAATATATGAGTCTATAGTTCCAATATCCGCTAACTTTTTAAAAAAACCCGTTTATCAATGGTTTTTAAAGACAAAGAAGTTTCGAATCGTTTGTTGAAATAAATTCCATGTCAAAAACCGCCAAATGCCGTATAAATTTGACATAAAATCTATAGTTATTTTTAAAATCCGCTATTCTACAATATATAATTTGTTCCAATCATTCCAAAGTTTCGTATGGAGTTAACGGATATTGGAACTATATGACTCATATAATATTATTAGGTTTTATTAAGTTGATTTACTATTTCCATTTATTAACTAGGTAAGCTATCTTAACTTAACCAACTTTCATTTTATATTATAATACCGTCCATGTATTTATATTGGTCCAAGAGTCGGGTAGCGCTTGAAATATCGGGATATCATATGTTACTCTTCTGGGTATCGTTTCACAGAACCTGAGCAAATTGGATCATGTTAAACAATATCTGAACTATGTATGTGCATTTTTTTTTCAATGTTCAAAAAATTTAAACGTTTTTTCATTTTCGTCAATTAATATTTATATGCCACAATAAAACCGGATCTCTTGATATTTTCATAGTTCTTAACAGGAAACCAAAAATCACAATGAATGGTATTGATTCGAAGTTGGTCAATTGCAATTGAAGAGGCTAAAGACTGATCATGTAAGCGTAGGTTATCTAACTCCTTGATAACATGCGCCCAAGAATTCTCAGTTGATTTTTTATGGATGCCGAGGAGTTAGCTGTGCTCATGTTTTTAATTATGCAAAAGAAAAAAGATAAAAATAGATGAAATAAATATCATAACATGCACCCACTTTTATGTGAAAGACACGATTGTATTACGCTAACAAGAAAAAGAGAAAAAAGAAAGAGAATTCATAAATCTAGCAGTCTACTCTTATGCTTCACAGATACTATTATAAACTCATAATTCACTCATATTTGGCAATACAATTTAAATTCCGTCATTTCATTTATAAAATATTGAGTAATTGATAGGAAAAAATAATCAATTCATGATTTTCAATTCAATTCTGTCCTTTCAAAATAGAGACACATTCGAAGACAACAAAAAAATATTGAAGAGTAAAATCCATTTTCCAAAAAATGCGAGGGAGAAAACGATAAGAGTCCTTTGTGTGAAAATAAATTTGTAAAAATAAAATTCAATATGCGCTTATCAAGGCGCGATATCAATTTATTTTGTTTACTTCAGCCTCACAATGAGAGCTGTTGAGGGGCGCCATTGGAGCCCTTTAAAGTCAGTTTTTAACGTGATACATTATCGAAGTGGCGTTGCTTTAGAGCTTTTCTCGGTATCGTTGGAAGCGACTTGGATGAATGATTGATTGCAACGTGCCGTCACTTGCGTCACATGCCACGAATTCACTTACAACGAAAATATTTTAGACACAGACGAGTTCAACTTTCGAAATAAGAGCATGTGTTAAAAAAATCAAAAAACATAAAGCATATAATGGCTGGAGAGAAGGTAAAATAAATAAAATATATTAATTATTTTAATATAATATAAGTTATAAACCTAATTTTAAAAATGAAGTTTATTGTAAGGCTATCTCCGCAAGAGAAGGATATCTAAAATCTGATAAGCTTACAAACCAAAGTTTTATAGTGTGATAATCCCATTCTATGTGATAGGCAGATACAATGGGCCAGAATGGTACAGGCAGTGCCCATGTGATAGGCACTACAAGTGCACTGCCGGCTTTAATAGGATGAGAGGGCATAGGGAAATGTGCTCTGAAATTGCTATGCCATCGATATGACATATCGATGGCATAGTACACAGATGTGGTAAGTACATTTTTTATTTTTTCAAAAATGAGTTAAGTACACGATGTCTAATCCTTGTAACATAAATTTTGTTGTGCGCAAATGTGGTAACCATGCGTGTACCAGTTAGGATTAATTAATAGCTCATGGGTGATAATTTCACTAAATAGCCTAGATAATCCAAATTTAATGTTTTTATACTGTAAAATTTGATTTTCTGCACATACCACACTTGTCATTCTGTTATTTCAAGTATCCAAAATTAATACATATTTGTTCCTTCGATAATACAGTTGTAAAATAAAAAAGAATTACCTAACCAAACAAAATTTGCTTAAGGTGGCGCTGTACGAGCGTGGGAACTCGGTAATAGGTATTTGGGAGAATTTGTTGTCTCAACTTACTATAATGCGAATAACCGAAGACAGAATGCGACGCAACACATTCGCGCCACTTATTCAACTCGCGAAAATAATAAAACATACACCAGCAATTCCAATATTTTAGAAAAACCTTTATAGATGCTAGCTATAGACATCCCAATTTCAAATGTACATTATAGGTAGGATGTTTCCATCGAAAAACATGTTTAGATTTTAGTCAGTAATTACAAGAATTCAACCCGCGAAAAGGTCACAAATTCTGCACATTTTAAAAATTAATTATACTAGATATAAAATTAATTTCAGTTTTTCGTTGCGATTCAAACCTTTATATTATGTCCTAGAAATGTCATGTTTTTTTATGAATTGCTACGACCTATAATTAATGAGTAATCATGGAATTACGTAGTATGGAATAAGTAAGCTGTTCGAGTTGGAAAGTGCCCTCTTAAGTTGTCAATTCTCATGTTTAAGGGGCTTTAGGTGTTAATAACAGCAACTGCAGTAACAGTATTTAAAGCAGATTTTTAAATTAAACAGCGAGATAATAAGTTGTATAAAATATACAATGGTCTAGAGTTCTAGACTCTAGATGAAACTCTTGATATAACTTCATTATTTTTTTGTTTAATTTAAAAGAAATTTAAGAGTAGTATTGTTAAATATTGACGTATTATTTTATTAATTAAAATAATTTAAACTTTGAACCGACATTTTTAAAAGGACGTTCTTGGCAAATTGATATGGTAATATTTATGTGATGCCTTTATTAATAAAACGATTGTTTCACATTTCCAATAATCATAAGTTTGCTCGATTGCTCTAGTCAATAGTGGAGAATAATTCATTGCGAGTATTTATATTGAAGTCCATACAGTATCCATAATAATAATTTCTGAGAGCATAGCACCCATAAATAGTATCAATGAAAAAAATAAAAGCAAGTTAATATTTTGAAACTCTTACATTGTTGCGCAAAATAATTATTGGACTTCATTGAAGTGATTGCTGTTATTTTGTACTTTTTGACTAGTTTTAGTTAGTAGTTTAGTAGTAGTAATCGGTAAACACGTTATCGCTTTTTAGTTAGAAGTAGCTGTGCCCTCGACTTAGTACGCGTGGTATTCGCAATAGCGCGTAACTTTTTTTGTTTGTAAACAGATTGGAATGAAATGTTACGAGAAACAATACATCAATGAAAACCAATTTCTGAGATTAGCGTGCACAAAGGCACAGACAAACAGATAAAAATTCTAAAAACTATTTTTTTGACCTCGGATACATAAGTAGGTACAACGTGCACATTTGTTTGTTTTTTGAAAAAATATTTAATGTTTAAATATTTTTTCAAAATTTAAGACACGGCTCGTTTACGATTTTATCACACGTATAGATTATTTAAGAAATAAATAGTATTGAATAAAGATAGAAGCACATGAAATTTATTTAAATTAAACAAAGTATATTTTGCAGACACGAGGGAGCGCGAAGTCTTAGTGTCATGACTACAGTTAGCTTTGAGCCGAAACTTTAAAGAGCCGCTGAGGTTCATTTGAATGGAACTCGGTATAGAATTTGCATACTTATTTACATTATCTGTGCAGCACACAAGTGGGGGCCCTTTCATTATCCAATTCAAAACACGGGGTCCCTGCTCTCGGCGCGCAGACGACAGAATACAAAGTCTAACTCGGAAGTGATTATCAGCGAATTCCATTCAAAGAATCGCCAGATTAACAAAGCAATAAAACTATGGGTGGTTCGAATTAGGTGGGGTGGATTCGAAACACTTTTTAGCGCTTATTTCTTCCGAATTTATTCACTTCAGTTAAGCGTGGAGTGCCATTTCTCCTACTCACGTTGTTCTTCTTTGAAAGATATAAACAGAGATATTTACCTGTTTTTAATTTCATATCTTTATCTGTATCAGCATATACGTATAAATACGTTTTTCTTTCAACTAAAATCCGTATATGTATGTCGCAGTATAATCGGAGAAAATGGATTTTCGCAATAATCCTAGTACGATTGCAAAGGATCGGATAATAGGAAACTAATAACGAATTTTGTAATCATCCGAGGTACTTTCAGGTTCGTTCCAAAAATCCCAATTTGTTTAGAACAATTAGTTGTTTTCTTTGGCTAAAATAACGTAAAATACAAAACAAAATACTGACACTAATTGACAAAAATAGTCGTAAGTAGGTAACGTTCACTTCGGGCAATCAGCGTTCAAGACTTATGACAGGTGTGCGTTTATTCGCGACTTACCTAAAACTGGTCGGATTTTTGCAACGATCCTGAAAATACCTCGGATGATTACAAAATTCGTTGTTAGTTTCCAATCGAAATCAAATCAAAATATTTATCTATCAATTAGGTTTCTTCAAGAAACTCTTATGGTTGTCATTACTAATTTAAATTTATATTTACTAGGGTTTCGGAAAAAGCCAAGATGACGATCCTGAGAAGAACTCAGGATACTACTCAATCAGGATACAGGAACTCAGGAACCTCGAAAGAAAATCAGGATACTATTATCCGATCCTTTGCAATCGTACTAGGATTATTGCGAAAATCCGATTTCTACGATTATACTGCGACATATACATCTGTTTTTGATGCAATCCTTTTATAATCCATTTAGTTAGTTTAGTTGATTATATTTTGGTTTCATGTATCACAAATCATTGCTGGCACAAAGGTATTGGTTATATCCCATCAGCCCACCGAAGGTTGGCAGTAGTTCTCATTTCTTCATTAATTCGGCAAGTTAATTATTATTTAAATCTATAAACATTCAATGTGCATTCTTAACCAAGTTTACTTATTGTTCAAGACATTGTCAATGGTTTCGTTTGAATTAAAAGACTAACTACTCTTTATTATTGTTTAAGGATTAAAACATGAACTGTTATTTCGTGAGGTAAATTCTGAGGATTTCAACAAAACTTAAATTAAAGCTGCCATTAGGTTTATTTTGAACAAATGAATGGTAAATAATCTTTAATTAGTAATCGGATTAGTTTTTAACCAACAAATGAATGGTAAATAGTTAGTAATAGTAAGGTAAACTGCGAAATACGCAGTAATAAATTAACCCCTCTGACAATCTTGAAATAATAGCATGTATGTTTCGGAGTGAGTAAAGGATGACAGAGCCTATTTCTATATCGCCTAATCCTAAGATCGGTTGCGCCCCGCCTCCCTTTTTTATATGTTAAGATCGGCAGACAGGCTGACGGCAGACACTTGATGGTAGGTGGCTACCGTCGCCTATATCACAAACACAGCTGCTGCAAGTGCGCTGCCGACTACAGTAGGATTAAGGATAAGGGAATTGGATAGTGGGCTCTGGCATCCCTTACTCACTCACCATAACAGAACAGCACACGTGCTGTTATTTCACGGTAGTCTTCTGTAAGAGAGTGGTTACTGCCGCCATAGGCGCCGCCCAAATGACTGCGAAACGCAGTGTGCTCTGCCACTACTTTCCAGATCCAGGCCTTATCTTATCTTATCTTAGTGGCTATTTCTGTCTGCAGAGTACCAGTATCACTTCGTCCATTGCTGAAATATTGTGATCGCCACGTGAACTATAGCCATAGCCAGATTCCAGATCCAGGCCATAGCCAAATTTGAAAAGTTCATTTTTCAAAAGTTGACTCTGCTGGGAATCGAACCCGGGAACCCTAGAACAGAGCTAGAACAAACCTCATCCAACGTTCTCGTCAACTGCCACATCCAGTACCTATGGTATTTGTAGCAGCCCCTAGTCGCATACACTACAGTATTGATTGTGTTAATAAGCGATGGTAGCCACTTACCACCAAGTGGACTGTCAGCCTATGATATTAATAAAAAAAACTAAAAAAGTCTTGACATAATGAGTCTACGTGTAGCTAATGTACTACGCCCTACATAAGTTTTCAAGTTAGAAGCTTTCCTCAAATAGAGATGCAATTTCGTCAATTTTTTGTTAGTTTATTTTGGGGGCGTCGACTTGAAGATAATTAAATTCAACCCCTTTTACTCTCCCGAGCAAAGGAAAGTCCGTAAATTGGAAAACTAAACTGTGCGGATCTCACCCCGGGATTCAATTAGCTGCTAATCATATCTTGAGGGTGTGAGCGAATCGATCGGTGTTGCCACCCTTCTGTGCATCTTAACTCGTCATACCAATCACATCGTGTTCACTCAAATTAATTTCATTTCATTCAATTCAAAATTAAACCCACTCATCTTTACAAACAAATAAACTGAAGAGTCTGTCTGTAGTTGGTTGTAAATCTAAATGTGCGCTTTTTTATCTATTTCCTAAACCTTAAATCCGATTTTATCGCACGCTTCATTTGAGATCTTTTCGTAGAAAAAAATATATAGAAGAAGATTGAATAATTTTTTAGAACTAAATTAAACACTACATTTTTAAATTTAGTTATAAAAATTATTCATAGATGGCACAAAATAGTGCCCTTTCACAGTTTAAATATGAAATTTATCGGGGCATGCAAAATTTCAAGTATGAACTTGTTTTAAATAATACATAATAGAATTTAATAATCTCTTTGAAATTAACGATTTCCTTTTAAACCTCATTTATACAGTTTGTGTGTTTCATATCTTAAGTGAAAAAATTCAAATAAAATATTATGCTTCTGAACATTGAATATCTTTGAGAGTCTTAAAAAATTCGATGTTTGCTTTCGATTTTATTTTGCTACGAATCAAATATTTTAAAAGATGTCAAAGGAATTCATTCTCCTTTAAAATTAGCTAAATATATTCCGTAGTATTTACAGTACTGCAATATATACGTTTCAGTGAATAAAATTCTCTTGCTGGCATTCATGAGTACGACAAAGGAACTCTAGGACTGAACTTCACCGATCCAACTTTCAATCATTTAACTGATGATCTCTTCAATTTCTTTACTGTGGAATGATTAATTACAATAAGTAAATAAAATTACTATACTAATATTGTAAAGAGGTAAAGTTTGTATGAAGGAGGTAATCTTCGAAACTACTCATCCGATTTTAAAAATTCTTTCACTAATAGTTAGAAAATAGAATTTCAGAATGGACCTAGGCTAAATATTCAACGTGGGCGAAGCCGCGGGCACCAGCTTGTTTACAATAAAGCAACAAACGGTTAATATACATCAATGAAGTTTAGAGTACTTTTATTACTTTTTACTTTTATCCCATTTTCATATCCCCTCACAATCCCTTATCCTTAATACTACTGTAGTCGGCAGCGCAATTGTAGCACCTGTAGTGTTGCTTGTGTTACAGGCGAGGGAAGCCACCTGCCATCAAGTGGACCGTTAGCCTGTCTGCCGATTTTAACATAAAATAATAATAATAGTAATAATTTTCACAATTTAAACTTAAGAAATATGTAAAGATAAACTCTTGGTTTGCAGATCCAGGCTGCATAAAATTAGTGATTATTTTAAACGTAATGGTATACAGTACTACGTAAATATAAATAATTTATTTAAAAATGTGTACTAGGCCTATTATACCATATCAAAACTATCTTGCTGCCAAAAATGCGTGGATATGATTTTTTTTTCAATGTCACAGTATTTCCATTAAATGTATATCCACTATTAATTACGAAGACCAAGGTCTACAATCAGGTCTTGTCCACAAATTTAAAGTACCTCAGCGGGCTAAGCTCGAAGTTTCTTTGGTGGATAGGATAGGAATTTCTGAAATTAGCCGAAGAACCAAAGTTGTTGACATAGCCGAAAGAATCAGCAAGCTTGAGGTGACAATTGGCCAGTCACATTTGTTGCAGAGCGGATAACCGCTGTGGTAGATGAGTTCTCGAACGGAGGCCAAGAATTGGAAAACACAGTGTGCAACGTCCTGCGGCCAGGTGGACAGACTTGAAAGACTTCGCGGGAAGCGGCTGGATGCGAAGAACAGAAGTGGCGTACGTGGTGGCGAGCCTTGGGAGAGGCCTACATCCAGCAGTGGAGAGACACGGGCTGATGATGATGAATGGAATATTTTATTTGAAAAGAACTATGTTTCTTGCCGATTTCTTAATGCAGGTTGCAAAAGTCGAAATAACTTTCTAACCTGAGGTAGAGTAATTTATTTGTATTATATTTAGCTGTCTGTAAAAGTTATAGATAAAGTATATTATAGATAAAGAAATAAAGTACAATAGAGAGTTTTGAGGTTTTTAACTTTGTTCATGAGCAGTAATGACGAATTTTAAAAGATTAATACCCATACACGCAACGCTCTTTTCACAGATACAATGTCCTCATTTTTTACCCACATACCTCCCATTTCCTATTGCCTATCATAAAAAGTGAGGCAGATATCGCGCGAACCCGAACTTCGTTTATGTTTATATCTCCGCAAAGAAACGCTATATAAAACCATTTGAAAGTTATACAAAAAAACAATTTGAAACAGCTTCCGTTTATATTTCTGTATTAATAATATTAGAAATTATCGGAAACATATGCCTTTTAGATGATAAGTTGGAAATATACGCAGATATGTAATTTTTACTTGTACTTAACATTAATACTTTTACAATATTAATACTAATTATAATTAATACCCAATCTAATAAAAATAACGTTATTAGAATATCCGATTCTTACTTTATTCGTTTTTGGGAGCAAAATATTTTTAAGGATCTGAATCCTTATCTATATAAATAAAAATGGATCTTCGAAATGTATACATATATGTCCGCCCATAACATTCGAACGGGTAGACCGATTTTAATTCGGTTTTGACTAATGGAAAGAGGGATAAACGGGGAATGTTTATGTACATAAGCATTGCACCACTGCCGAAGCCGGGGGCGGGCCGCTAGTTTTTCATAAATAAAACGACGAAATGATATTATTTGTTCCCAATATGCCAACCAAGGAGAAAGTTCTTGGTACGCATAACTTACGTATTTTATTTTTCGTATTTTTACATACTTATAAAAGTGTAATTTAACTGGTACCTAATTAAGGTATTCCTTTAGTCAATTTTTTATTGATGAAAGTGAGAAATCTAAGAAATATTCTGGAAATCTGGGCGACATACAACAGGCTCGTAAGGTTTGTTGCTACATTGTTTCTAATAAAAGCGATTTATACACTCATTATATGTTTGTAGATTGTTGAAGGCGCCGAACTATGCAGTTAGGGCGAATAGTTTGTGAGGAACGTAGTGTTATCGCACGTCGTTGGCGAGGAATGCGAGCGATATAAAGTTCGCGCTCGTTTCCACCTTGCAAACATTTACCGAACACCAAACTATTGACCTGAGCCTCCTCCACACAGACAACTTTTAATATCGCAAAATTGCCTCGACATCATTTAGCCGCTGCAAATATTACTTTAATCCCAGAGCAATAAAGTTTAAGTGTCTGAGCTTGCGGGGAATGCAATAAAACCTTTTCAAATTTAAGACGCTCGGTTAGAAAGTTTCTGTTTCTTTCTGGCGAAGATCAAGTCCGTATGAGCGTTATGCGTCTGTCTCTTTCGTCTTGAATGTCACGGTTGTATTTATTGCAAAGACGCAGTGCAAGACGACGACGATGAAAATTCTTGGTACGCCGATGTTATGTTATGAGGCTGTATACTCCGTACGTTTAATATGTTATCGTTTCTTTGTAAAAACTAAATAAAATTGTGTACTTGGTTCGCAACTTTTAATAACAGCCACGAACTTTTTAATAACACTCTCTCAACTTTAAGGTTCGCAATTACTGTTAATGAAAAATAAACAAAAATTTAATGGCGCCCGACATGTTAGCTTGCTTATTTTCATTGAGAATTTAATGAGCATTTCGTTACTATTATCTTTTTTACTATTATATATTATTTACTGAATGGGTACCTTAAGTCTAGCACTTAAGGTACCCATTCTTTGACTGCTCCGAAATTATATTTCAGTGTATTGTTACGTGCGGGATGAGTTAAAGTGTCGTGTAAAGGCGAAAGGAATGATTTATTTTAACAAACCAAGATGACTATCAAAATCACCAGACTTGACCAATGAAACCGTTAAATTTGCCAAAAAATGGTTCCTTATGTGTCGCCAGTTCACTATCGCAGATAACTTCGCAAAAAGAAGAAGAGTCCGAAGAGTCGCTTTCGTATCGCTGGTTGTCGCACTACTCACTCATCTCGGCTCTTATTTATACCTGGCCGCAAATGCCTCGATGTATTTCGAATTTTCCAGAAAATGTAAACAAGATTGTAAACAAGCCATTGAAAATTCGGGAATGCTATTTCTGTTGAAATGTGAACTCTATGTTGTAGACATAAGGACCAATTTCCCTTGACATCAGTCAGGAAGGGGCGTGGCTGCCATCGATGTGGGAGAACGTTCGAGACATTCGGCCAGCGCGAACGCTTTTTTCAGAACATTCCATATTTAGTCGTAACAGTATTATTATATTAACCCTATTATTAATGGCTATGTGACTATTTTCTATAAACACCACGGTATACCTTAACTATAATATTAATTTATCTATAAGCCTAATTTGTCTCACCCGCCGCAAAGATGTTTTATATGTATGTACGTATGTATATATGTACATGCTTGTGTTTATGTATGTGTACGTACATATGTAAATATAACTAATAATAATAATTATTATTATAACCAATACTAAGAAGTTAAAATTTATCTTATTTATACCATGCCGCGGGCGCCCAATTTTTTACATATTTTTTAGGTTTTATTTAGTTTTAGGATTATTTAGTTTTAGAAATTATTTATTTTAATTATGTAATATTAAAGTTTATATGTATATTATTAGTTACATATTTTATATCGTTATTAAAATACTAGTACATAAATTGAATATAAACAAATATAAATAAGATACCTGATTTATACATTATTTGTAAATGTATTAAAATAAAGATTAACAAAATTAAAACGTCCTGCAGAAAGTGTGCATTCTTGTTGTCAACAAGGATGCACTTATATGTTAGCTGCACGTTAGAGTGGGACGAGCAGGTTTGTTATATTATAGTGTATTAAAGTTGTATCTACCTACAAATATTTACTTATTACTTTTATCTGTATTTGTTGTAACAATAATTCTGTTGATATTCTGCTATTGAAGACAACTCAGGTGTACGCTAGAAACTTAATTGAATTTATAGTACACCTAAACTGTGTACCACCATTTGTATTTTTTTTGTGTAATTATAAAAAATATCAAAAAATAGAATTACAAAAAAATTCACTTACATTCATAATCATAGTATAATCACAGATCCACATGCACACTAAGCTGACATTTTGTGCTGAAACTAATACGTTGAACTCTTTGTGTTTTATTTTTATATACATAAACCTTTGCCGAGTTATTACTTCAGGAGCCTTGCTTACCTCAGGAAAAAATAGATATTTCCTGATCTCATCAATAAAATATGATACTACAATCGAAATATAACGTTCTAGATCCTACATATTAAATCATTACTACACTGTCATGAAGTTTGTCTGCAGTTTGCTATACAAATTGCTTGGTAATATTACTGTATGTATCGTCGGCTATCTTTGTCCTTCGAGGTTGGTGTCCTTGTAAAAGCAGTTTTATGGGAGACACGTGCGACCCGGGGTGCCACCTGACAAGGTACATTATCGACCGAACATTGACAACGATTTTACTGTAGGCGTCGCTACAGTACTAATTTAGGCACGGAAACTTCTAGTAATTCTGCCTAGGCTTTACACACACTGAACAAGTAAGAGTTTGAGAAGATTTATATAAAAATTAGAATTTTCTATCCTAAAGGGCACATGCGATTGTGTTGTCTTCTTCTAAATCTCAGGTAGAAAGTTCGTAAAATTTAGAACCAGTGATTTATGAGTTTAGAGCTTTTTTAATAGATTTTTTATTCTAAACATATAAATCGTTTACACATATACAACACGTAAGTTATATACACCTTATGTCACCTTATGGAAATCTATCTGTCAAACTATGCACAACATATTATTATTAAATGGAAATTCAAAACCTCCAAATAGGCGAAGAAAGCCATATTTTAGATGTCTTGATTGATTAGTCCTGACTTTTAATGTGTGTTCCTAAATGAGTCTTTACTGTCTTTTTTTTTATTAAATTAAGGTAGCGCTTGACCACTATCTCACCTAATGTGAGGTGCAGATGCGGCCGATGCGCGCATTTACTGGGTAAGGACCACGCTTACCCAGTAAATGCCCATTTACCCTGGTTTTGAAGACCCCGAGGTTATAGTTCTGTGAGAACACAGACGCAGGTAATGAGTTCCATACCTTAGCGTCCGAACAAGGAAGGTGGAACTGAAACGCTTCGTGCGTGATCGAGGTACATCGATCACGCATCAGAAAAGACATAAATTTTCATAAAATGTGATAATATTTTAGTTTCACTTTAGCAAAAATTTTGCTAAATGATTTTTTTATTTGAAATCCCATCAATTTTATTTAATGTGATTTCGGAATTAACGGAATACTGATTTTGGCGAAAAGACTGTCTCTTACAAAACTCATTAAAGTACTGAAAACAAATTTAAGTTAGGTTCTGAAATCTTTATGAAATTAAATGTGAGCGGAGCGAGTACACCTAATTTGGGCAGCCCGTCTGGCAGCAGTAACCACCCCTTACGGAAGACCACCGTGAAATAACTGTATGTGTGCTTTTGTGTTTCAAGAGTGAGTAAGGGACCCCAGAGCCCATTCCCCTATCCCTTCCTAATCCCTTATCCGTCTATACGTCTTCATATGATGTACACAGAGCATCTTGTAAAGGTCCATTTTACATTTTATATAACCTGTAGGATAAAAAATGAATGAAATAAAAAGAAATGAATTCTCAGTATATTGTTTGAAACATAAAATATAGGTTTGTTGCAAGCATTTTGAGTCGTTATACCTCTATTATTCACAGTAGGGGGGAGCATGGCTTGCAGTTGCAGCCGTATTTTTACGTCCTACAAGAACCTAATTGACACTTATACACACTTCATTAAATGCACCGTTTGCCGTTAGCTTCGCGTCGGAGACTTGAGACGCTCCGTGGACGGACTTAAAATGAAAAATTTATTTTTTCTACTATTTTTTTTTCTATTTTATTCTATATAAAATAGAAACTCGCTATTTTTGTCATTATTTTCGTTAAATGTATCAAAAAACATATTCGAGATCTATAAGGTTTATTTTGGTTCTTACTCTAATTGTATATTAATAATGAAAAAGATGTGAGTCTACATATTATGCGAATTTAATTATTTATTAAATTTATCTCTTACTTCAAGTAGGCAACTTATTATTACAAGTAGTAACTTATTATAGAATACAAAAAGCAGACATTTGTAAATGCCCGTATTAGTCCAAGCGCCGGAGCAAAAAAAGTAGGTTCGTAAAAAAATGTTCGGGACCGGCTATTTTTTTTTTGGAATATGTTCAGGGGTGTCCCCTGATTGTAAATCCAAGTTGGCGTCATCGGGGGGGGGGGGGGGGGGGGGTGTGAGCGTCAGCCGCCATCTTGAAAAACACGTTTTATTGAATATCTCGCGAACCGCGCATCGTACGACAAAAATAGTGCAGATCATTTTTGTAGATAATAATATTTGCCATCTTTTTTATTTAAAACTTTTTTCTGTAAAATGCATAGTTTTTTATTTGTAGCGCTTCAAACTTTTTACAATATGGTTTTAAATATATAGTTAACGGTTCATGATAAATGAAAAATGGTAATAACTAAATTTGTAGAGCATGAAATTTCCTATAAATTTCATTCGAAACTTTTTCCCGTAGCATTTATAGTTTAGGAGCTGCAGCTAGGTAAAACTTGCACCTCGTACATTATCAGTGACAATATTGCTCGTTTGTATACGAAAACCATTTCATAACGCATAAAATGGCATAAAGTGTTCCAAAAAATGTCAATGCAGCTGTGTAACGAATCAATTAAAATTATAAATAGTGTGGAGAACAACGAATAATTTATCATCATAAAAGTTATTATGTAAAAACGTGGCGCATTATTTTACAGGGCGAGTCTAATTCTTTTCGATGTCGACGGAAGACACTCATCTCCTTCTGAATCGATTTCTTCTGCCTCCGCCATATCCGAAGGAGACGAATCGAAGGCTGGGTCTTCTTCGATTTCGTTTTCGATGGCATCTATTACGTCTGGCACGTTGTCGCATGTTTGGCCACTGCAATTCGAGCAAATGATTGAACATTTCAAACCAGCTTTTCAGCATCCACAAGCAGCTCCGCAATATTGTAGGAATGTTGAGGGGGGAAAGTCCGAACGACCCAAAATATATACTACAACTTATAGGCGCATGATTGAATATATAGATAGCATTATAATCTCGTGAATATTTTGCGTTCACTCGACATTTACAGCGTTTTAGCTCCTAAACTATAAATGCTACGGGAAAAAGTTTCGAATGAAATTTATAGGAAATTTCATGCTCTACAAATTTAGTTATTACCATTTTTCATTTATCATGAACCGTTAACTATATATTTAGCAAAAACCATATTTTAAAAAGTTTGAAGCGCTACAAATAAAAAACTATGCTTTTTACAGAAAAAAGTTTTGAATAAAAAAGATGGCAAATATTATTATCTACAAAAATGATTTGTACTATTTTTGTCGTACGATGCGCGGTTCGCGAGATATTCAATAAAACGTGTTTTTCAAGATGGCGGCTGACGCTCACACCCCCATCCCCCCCCCCCGATTACGCCAACTTGGATTTACAATCAGGGGACACCCCTGTACATATTCCAAAAAAAAAATAGCCGGTCCCGTACATTTTAAAAAAAAAACCTCTGGCGCTTGGACTATATTTAAAGCAAATTTAAACAACTTTTAAGTAAAACTCACTCGAAGCTTTTGTCTTTGAAGATAAAGTTGTCTGTAAAACATATTTAGATATTAAGATTAACATCGTATACAATGTGCTAAAACTGATTGCTATAACATAAAGGGTTACTTACAGAATTGGTTTAAAATAAGAGGCTATCTAATGCTAATTAATAATGGCTGTTAGATAAATTTTATATTTGTTTGTAGGTTGTATATTGAGAGCTGTGGATTTTGAGTGAATGGATAAATAAATAAATAAAAATCGAACCTTAAGGAAAAGCATTTAGGGTGAAATTAATCTAAACGAAGAGGATAATATGACATGCTGGTAATCATATATTTATAGATTGTCAAATGATAACGAAATATTTTTAACCTAAATTTAATATTAATCCTTATCTTCAACGAATCAGTTAGGTAATTATTTTAGAGATTTTTTGATAATAAAATTAAAAGAAAGGCGGCTTCTAAAGAGTAGCGGAAAGCTGGTAGTGATTTAGCGTTTTTACAATAAATAATAAAAATATAATATGGAATTAATTTTTGTTAAAATTCTATTGTAAACAACTTAATTTCCTAGAAAATCATTTTGTATTAATGATAATTTAAAACTATAAAAATATGTTTTATATAATCTCATGAAAACAAACCGTACCTAAAATCACAAACACGTAACAAAACTGTCGCGTACAGATCGAAACCTTTTGTGGTACGTCCTTCGAGGATTACATAAGTCATGCATAGATGTTGATTTATACTTAAAAACAGTTATAAAAACACTTTGTATTTGGGATATGGTCAACTGCATTTAAAAAAGATATTAAAAGATATTTAAATAAGATTATTTGTTTATGAAAATAACGCTTTAAGTACGACACACAATATATGTGTGTGTGTGTGTGTGTGTGTGTACGAAATAAAATTCTTTGGAGAAAATATACGTCAAATTGGTTGTCGTTAACCAACAAAAAATTGAGTACTATATAAATAAAAGTACTTGTTTTATTTGCTAGTTACGAGCTATTAATGCAAGACTTTCGCTATAATTTTGAATCTTAATAAGTTGCTGCAATGTGACTTAAAATTCTACAAAAGAATGTAGCGCTTTTAGGCTTAGTGGTTCACCATCAAGTAAGTGCTTGCTGCTTAACTGGCTGATGGATCTTTTAAAAGTATTGTAATTATATATTTTTATTATTACTATGGTGATACATAATTTATTATTACAAAATTATAAGAGTATTTCGAAGGGCTCGTCAAAATACATTATCGTATGTCGCTCGTGTACCAAGGCTGTATTATTTTATTATTATGAATATCCTATTGCGTTACGCAGGTCTTTATGCATTCCTGCGTTTGCCAGTCTATGATACACTTCGATAAAAAAAAAACGCTATGCACATCGCCGGTCGTCTCGCTATAATGTTAAGCTAATAAGGTAACACCTTAAAACTTTTATATACGGTACACTCGTGTTGACCACATTTGTCAAACGCAGAAATGATGGATCATTTATAATTTTATTTATATACTTTGGCTCCCACACGAGAGTGGCATCAGCAAAATTGGCTCCTTGGGGACTTTTTCTCCAATTATCGAGCGTCGGGGTCGGTATTGTTGATCGGTAGAAAATGTACGATATGAAAACCCGTCTCTACGTAGGTGTATTAAAGCGATAAGGGTAAACAAATTGCAATACTTGTGGGCCTTATTACACGTCACATCAATCATGGAACCCCAAAAAGTGTACCATTACACACAGCAAGAGGCATCTCAGTCAGATATTGCGTTCTTATTAGTGATTTGTTTTTCTCGAGTAACATTGATGAATTATCGTTGATTCTTCCCCAATGTGTAACTAAAATTGAATTTATCAGATTGAATTTGAATTCCATATTCTATCCTGAAAGTAGATTTAGTTTTCTAACGGTTCTTAAGTACGCTAACAATTCAGTCACTTTAAATTGTCGTACTTATATTATACCTATATTTATAAAGCCCTGGACTTACTGAAAAGTTTAAACATTAGATATACTTAAAGACTAGCCGAGCTCGCAACGTTGTATTCGTTATAGCGTGTAACTTTCTTTGTTTGTTTACCGATTGCAATGTAACAAACATTAAATATTACGGGAAGCTTGCTATAATATTTCAGTGAAAACCGCATTCAAATCAGTTAAGCCGTTTCAGAGATTAGCGTACACAAACAAACAAAGTTCTAAAAACAATTTTTTTGATCTCGGTAACATGAGATTGTACACGTTATTGAAAAAAATCGGCTCGTTTACGATTTTATTATAATTATGTACTAATAATGCGTTCTCAAAAACAAAGACTCTGTAACCCGAGTGACGCCGTGGCGAGTGGCTATATCTATGATCTACACATTATTTATAATATGCATGTATCATTACATTATTATTTAACAGTTACTGGCAAAGCTCTATGCGTAGTTATTACGTGTGCCTTGTTACTGTGACGCGCTAACCTACGTAAACCGTGACGAATATCTATGGTTTATTTAACGGTAAGTAGTTACTGTCGCCGATTAACACAAGCAAAACCATGGGGTTTGCTAATGAGCTGCTGACCATTTGATAGAGTATAAGCGATAAGCGACTTTCTCACCGAAACATAATAGCACACGTGCTGTTCTTACGTGCTTAACAACGGTGCTTTACAACGGTCTTCTTTAAGGAAGCGGTTACTGATGCCAACCGGGCTGTCCAGTTTACGGCTGGGAATACAGTGTACCTTGCCACTCCTTAAACGCCATCTGCAGCTGGTCGTGTAGCTGTTTAACAAATTATAATTCTGACAATTGAACTACGGAGACTTTTCGAGTTTCGATAGTTCAATGAATGAATGTAATTCAACTATTGAATCTGAAAAGTCCCAGTATTTCAATCAATTGAACTTCGAATTGAACTAATGGGAATAGACCACCAATTCTAATAAACAAATACATGTTTACGTTTATTAGGAACGTTATTATGATGTCATAGCCATAGCCATTCGCTATATTTACCTTATTCCTATATTCCCCAATTATAATTCTTTTATTAATTTAAGACTGACTTTAACGCCCCGTTGGTTAAATGTTGGCCCTCTGCCTTAAGGTTTCGGTTTATCGTATGGGTGTCAAACGTGGGCACTAACTTAGCAACAACTCGAAAATTTCGAAGTATGCCAAAACGGAATGGAAAGTGTAAATGGAGTTCAAAGAAGAGATAGGGTAAAATATAAAATATATATTACAGAATATAAAGAGCAAAACTAAATTTAAAAATATACATACCGTAAATATACAAACGCCTGCAATGGAGATGGACAGGACACATTCTGAGAGAAGAGAAAGAGAAGTGGACGAGACTAATAACGGAATGGTACCCGAGTGGTAGTAAAAATAACAAAGGTAGATAAAATAAACGTTGGTAAGACGACATAAAAAAGATAGCTGGCCCAGAACGGACACGCACTGCAAAGGACAGGACAGAATGGAAAGCTTTAGAGGAGCCCTTTGTCGAAGGACAAGCTGTAAATGAAAAATCTGCTCCGATACAATTAGTTTAAAAAAAACCAAATTGTTAAATAGATTAGGTTATTGTTACCTTACAGTAATAAAGGCTTATTTTATTTGTTTTATATATTCCCCTTATGATTCTTTATTTAATTTAAGAATGAGACTAGACTGACTTTAAAGCCCAGTCGGTTGAATGTTGGCCCTCTGACTAAAGGTTTCGGTCATGCTATCTAGGGCGCTAACGGGGCACTGCCGCCTCAATAGGCACCTTAAAGTAATAGGGCTCACTAGTACGGGAGAGTGTCGCTTCTGCGGGAGAGTGTCGCTTCACATCTTCACAATGGCTTGTGAAGATGTGAAGAATGCCTCTATCAAAAAAGTACTACAGTTCCTTAACGTGGTAGGTATAGGTAGAGAGCTTTAGTTCACGTGGCGATCACAATATTTCAGCAATGGACGACGTGATACTGGTACTCTAGCAGACAGAAATAGCCACTAAGACAAGATAAAGATAAAGATAAGGTTTCGGTCTAAAATTCTAGCAAGATCATCTGTAGAATTAAAATGTTTATTAATTACTAATAAGTTTTGGAACTATACCACACGATATCTGGTACAATGCTATCTGACAGTACAAACATATTATCTCAAAGAAATTTAAAAAAATATGTATAATAGTATTTAAAGTACTAAACTCAAAGTATTACTTAATATTATTACTAAATACACTTTAATAGTAAAATGAACGATTAATTTGTTTATAAAGTCAATATAAGGCGACTCCTTTTCAAAAATGCAGTCATTTTAATATAAAAATTGCATTATGACGTTCTGAAGGAGCTACGTATTACAAAGGACTTCATCATGCCATTGATAAAAAAAATGAAACTAAAAAGCATAAAGTAGCCACTTATAACAAAGCGATTGTATATTAAACGACGGATAATTAAAACTATGTCGGTAATCAAAGCCAACCGGCATGTTCAAAGAACTCTCTGTGAGGGTTTGTTATGAACATAGCAACAAGAAAATGAGTAGGGCTTCACGGGCGGTTTACAGTGGTTGATAATAAAAACAAATTAATAAATAGGTAGAGATGTGATGTCGCAACTAGTGTTGTCCCTTTGCCCGAATACCAAATTCTGGAAGACCGTTAATTGACTGGATTTAAAAAAAAAACTTGAATAAAGGAATCATTGTCATCATTAATAGTCTATTATATGTCCCCACTACAGGGGCACAGACCTACCCTCTCAACAAGGGCATATGGACTTTACGGTGCACCACGTGAGTTGGTGCACTTCACATAGACCTTACGATTCCTTCTTTGGCGTATGCAGGTTTCCTCACGACGTTTTCCTTCCTCGTTACGGAGTAATCAGTAAAATGCGCTTAAGTTTTTAGAAAAAAGAAAAAAAACCATTGGTATCACCGGGGATCGAACGACCTCTCGACATGATAGGCCACGTCTGCCCCACTGCTCCACCGACGCTCTAAATTTCTTTATATTCAAGTTTATTGTAACTAAAGCGACATCTTTAAAAGCGTACAATTTAAAATCAATCATCCAGTTTGAATTTTGATTTTAATACTAATATTTATATTTAATACTATCTCTATAAAATGAATTCGCTGTCCGCTTGTCGGCTTCTTCTCTAACTTTTTATAAACAACCCAACGCATTTTGATACGGTTTTTACTAATGGAAAGGGCGACATTCCATTCTTTAATAGTAAAATTTCTTAATAGTAAAAAAAATAGAAATAATATTGGATTTTTTTTTCTTAAAAGTTGTTATCAACGTGGTGATGTTTAACATGATAGTATAGCCCACGCGAACAAAAGAAACGAGCTACGTCCATAACTATTGCTAACTAACATCGTATAGTAGGTATATTTGTGCTGCAACTTTGACAAAAGTACACAAAGTTTTATGGATCTTGTGTAAAAGTGCAATTATATTAAATTACGAGTTTAATTTGGTATCATATGAAAATAGGAAAAACCTACTAGATAATTTAACGTCTTGGCAAATAATCAAATGTTTATTAAGTTATGTTATGAATGTATAAACAATAGCAAATAGAACACATATTGACTCTCGCTTCCTCTGTATACACAAATGTTTTTTTAATATTTCTATTTAAGTATGTACTTACATATTTTTTGATGAAAAAGTTTACTTAAATTATATTTATAGGGTTTAAATTATATAATTTGGAAATTTTATATTCTTTAGTCCGTTGGGTGAGTGGTTGGGGTGTTCGCCTTTTTTTTTTTTTTTTTTTCTTTTTTCGAGGAGAAATCCATTTACGGATTCCCTACCGCTGGCTAGACGGTAGGGATATGTGGAACTCACCCAGTCAAGGGACTGGGTCCTACACCACTAAAACTCCCCGGTGTCTCCTTGCCCTTTGAGCGGGGTGGACCGGGTTCTGCCTAGGCAACAACTCCGATCCACCCCAGGGCAGCCTAGTCATTACTGACTAGGCTTACTCCAATGGGGGATTGCCCGGAGACACCCAGGCAATCCCCAGACGGGGGGGACCTTGTGGAGGCACACATAGCTCGCCAGCCATGTGTGCAGGTCCCCTAGGGCATTTGAAGACGAGCTAGGTATGCCCGCCTTCTCCTGCCCAGCCGCCTGCGTCTGAGGGAAGCGAGACCGGCCGCTTCCTCTCGCTCCCTCTCAGCTGCCTCCTTCTGTGACATGACATCACCACAGAAGGAGGCGACCGCTTTCCAGGTGGTCACATTCCCAATCATGGCTCCTACCATGATTGGCAATGTGACCTCTCCACCTCCCAGCGCCGCCCTCAATTCCCGACGCTGGGATCTCCAAGCCGAGCACTCCTGAAGTGTGTGCTCGGCCGTGTCGTCTGGATCGCCACAGTGGTGACACTGCGGCGACTCCTCCCTTTTTATCTTGTGCAGATAATGACCGAAGCACCCGTGTCCGGTCATTACCTGCACCATATGGAAGGTGAGGTCACCTCGTCGGCGCCTCACCCATTCCTCCAACACCGGACGAACCGCGAGGATCGTCCGGTGGCCGGCGGTAGGCACACGCAGAGCCTCACTCCATTTTTGCAAGGCCCACTCCTGCGCTCTCCTTGGGACCTTGCGGCGACCCGATGCCGATGCACCTGGGACAGAACCAGGGCATCGACATCCCACGGGAGCGTGCCTGCTAGCACGCAGGCGGCCCCGTGGCTGACAGTGCGATACGCCCGCACTGCCCGGATCGCCATGACCCTTTGCGGCCTCCGCAAAAGGGCCCGGGTGCTAGGAGTGAGGGACTCCGCCCACACCGGGGCTCCATAGAGTGCCATCGACCTTAACACCCCGTGGTAAAGTCGACGACACGCCGAATTCGGTCCTCCCAGGTTTGGGAGGAGTCGTCCGAGTGCGGCTGCGGCTTTCGTAAGCCGTGGAGCCAGGAGCTTGAAGTGCTCCTCGAAACTCCAGCGGGGGTCCAGTGTTAGGCCGAGATACTTAATGTGCATCCCGACCGATATCCAGACCCCCTCCACTCGGACTCGGAGCCCCGGAGGGATCCTGCGGCGTGGGGGATGGAAACCCATGGCCCTAGTTTTGTCTAGGGCCACCTCCAATCCTAGCAGGCGGATGCGCCGGACCACCAAAGAGGTGCCGACCGACGCTAACCGCGCTGCGTCCTCCCACGTCTGTGCTCTTGCCGCGACCAAGGTGTCGTCGGCAAAGCAGACAACCTCCATCTTTGGAAGTAGGTTGCCTCGCAGGACCCAGTTGTACCCCAGGTTCCACAATAATGGGCCTAAAACAGCCCCCTGGGGTACGCCTACCGCCACTGGCCGGCGATGGACCTGTCCGTCCGCGCCCTCATATAGCACTACCCGCCCACCAAGGTAGTCGCTGACAAGGACGCGGAGGTAGGGCGGCACCCTGTGAAATTCTAGTGCCGCCCTTATGCATTCATGAGGGAGGCTGTTGAACGCGTTGCGAATGTCGAGTGACACCGCAACAACAGCCTCCCCTCTACCAGTGGCCTCCTCGGTCCATCTTTTGAGGAGGCCCACCGCGTCCATCGTGGACCGACCGGCTCGGAAGCCGAACTGGCATTCATCCAGATTCGGCCCCGTCGTCTCTAGATGCTCGACTATCCGGCGTGCTATGATCCTTTCCATAGCCTTGCCGGAATCGTCGAGCAGGACCACCGGTCGGTACCCCGCCGGCGAGTCGGCAGGGCGACCCTCTTTGCGCAGGAGGCAGAGTAGCCCCACTTTCCACCTCGCCGGAAACTTACCCCGGGCGATACAAGCGTCCAGTATCGCCCGGAACCTCTCCTCCATAGGCCCTAGTGCTATGGCTAGGGCCTTCGCCGGAACTCCATCCGGTCCTGGAGCCGTCCTCTTTCCCCGCATCCGCTCCCTCACCGCCACAAACTCTAGGTCGGAGACGGGAGGGCCCACAATTTCGAGCTCCGGAAGTGGTTCCGGAGCCACCATTGGGGGGGGCTCGAATTGGCCAGGGGTCGGGAAGAGCGACCCCATGACCTTTTCGAGCAGCTCCGGGTCAAGGTTGGCCGTAGAGGGGGAGTTGGACGAGAATTTCCCCCTCACAACCCTATACGGACGACCCCAGGGGTCGAGGTCCAGGAGGGCCAGGAAGCGCTCGTGGGCCTCTTCTTTGGCCCTGCAGATGCCTTCCTGCAGGGCGTTGTGAGCCTTCCTGTACTCCTGACGAAGGAGGACCTCTTCGTCAGGCGTCCTCCTGGAGCGTCTTCTCCGGCAACGGAGGAGGGCGCGCCTGGCCGCCAGACAGGCTGAGCGCAGGGTAGCGATCTCCTGGGAGGGCGCCACAGCGGCATGGAGGCATTGCATACGACCTCAAGGTCTTTTGCAAAATGCTCTGCCATGCCGTCGGGATCCCCTGCAAGGTGGGGAGGGATTGGCGACCACTCCCTCACCATCGCAGCCTCCTCCGCCACATCCGGACGGAGCTTGGCAAGTGCCCACCTGGGAAAGGTGGCACCTGCCGTTGGACCCCGATGTTGTGACGCCCTAGGGGCCGAAGTGGAAACCTCATATCGGACGTACAAATGATCCGATAGGGTTTCCACTTCCTCTTCGACCCTCCAATCTTTGATATGGGCAGCCAGGGTGGCGGTGGCGAAGGATACATCGACAATGGACGTACCCTGCCATCGTACACACGTAGGGGAGGTGCCCCGGTTGAGTATCTGAAGTCCCAGGCCCAGCGCCCAGGACTCCAGTATACCCCCCCTTACGTCCGTACTGGGGAACCCCCACGCCGTAGATTTGGCGTTGAGATCCCCAGCCACCAGTACTGGGAGTGGGGCCGCGCGCCTCACCACACCCTCCACCGCAGCCAGGAAGGATTCGAAATCCGCCCGGCTGCGGTTAGGGGAGAAGTAGGTCGACACGACCACCATTCTCCCCCAGTTGGCCGCCACATATCCATTGGGGTGTTCGCCTTAACACTCTGTTCTAAGGTTCCCGGGTTTGATTCCCGGCAGGGTCAACTTTAAAACATGAACCATTCATATTTGGCACTGGTCTGGATCTGGCTATTGTGTTTCAGTCAGTGAGTAAGGGATGCCAGAGCCCATTACCCTATCCGATTCCTTATCCTTAATCCTATTGTCGGCAGAGCTCTTGCAGCAGTTGTGGCGTTGCTTCTGTTATAGGCGACGGTAGCCACCTACCATCAAGTGGGTCGTCAGCATGTCTGTCGATCTTAACATTTAAAAAAAATACTCGTGATGGTCCCGTGTTTTTAATAAATATCTATGACAACACTACGTCACAGCCCAATGCGCCAGGGGAGCCAAGGGACAGAGGACTACGCCGTACGCCCACAACGCTCCGCAAATACAAAAGATAGCCTCACCCGGAAATTCAATCAGGCTCGCACGGAGATTTGATCAAGATTGGGGTAATTAAAATACCTAACTTTCCACTTCAATATTACAGATAGATATTGTCACAAAAATATATTTCCAAATGAAATATTCCTAACATGTATGGTTTTGTCCGGTGAAGGACATTATATCTAAAAAAAAGTACATACTTTTTTTTAAAAGGTAGGTATAAGTAATTCGTGCATTTTTCTCATTATGAAAGTGTACGCAATATTTTTTCTTCTGTTTTAAAGCTAAGATTATTAATAATAAACTACAAAAAAGTATGCCCAGTATAAAACGGATATTGGGAATATGACTTATGCCCAGTATAAAATATAAATATAAATATAACACACTTTAAAAGTTCCTGCTTCTGAATACAAGATGTATAATTCGTCGATCCAGTAAGCTGTGATATGATTGAAAACTAGCTGAACCCGGTCTTGGTTCGCTGCGGCGAGCGCGTGGGTCGCGCGGTACTGGACTTGACGCTGCTTATATGATAATATTTGTTTGCTATAATACATTTATATATAATATAATAATAATTGTCTACTCCTGTCGAAACGCAAATGTCTACGATTCGTAGAGCCCAAAAGAAACAAAACACACAACTCCTGCTACCAGATTTGTTAGGCCAAATCAACCATTAAATATGATTACTGGACTCTGCTACTAAAACAAAAGACTCGCCAAAATGTCCGTACCGTTTTCTACTACATTTCTAAATTTGAAGGTCCTTATTGGTGTTGAAAGAGGTAGCTGTAAGAGAAGAAGTATTACGCGCCACTGTTCGTTCGCCTCTCAGACGATTCAAAAGGTCTTTAGTGCTAATATTGTCCCAAATCTCAAACGGCCGCCATTCGATGCCGAGATCCATATAAATCGAAACTAAAATCACTGTTTCTTTTGTCTCGCGACACGGATACAAAATTCCATACAGTAGACCGTTACATAAGTCCTACCAAATTAGTATACTTTTCACTTATATCCCGGTATATAGAAAAACACACGCTTCGTCTTCATATCAATTTCGCCATCATGTTTTTTACAACTCCCCACAAACCACTGCCAGTCAACGCAAGTCAGTGACATAGAATTATCGACGGCTAGGAATAATAGAAACCGAACAATATTATTTTTCATTTATCTAAAATAAAAGTAGCCTAAGTTATTCCTTATAACATAAGCTATCTATTAGTGCCGTCAAAATCGATCCAGCCGGAACAAACAGACAGACAGACAAAATTTTTAAAAATTGTTAAATATAAATGTGGATATACATTAAATTAAAAAGCAGTTATTTTGACATAAACAAACAGACACTTCAATTTTATTTATTAGAATAGAATATATGCTTATAGTCACTTTGCTTTGCTTTTTGGGTGTCTATGGTATATTTTTCATCTTTGATTGTTTTATATAAATAAAGGTGTTTTTGATATTAATGACCCAACATTTCTTAATATATTGTATGAGAACTATGAATAAGTTTTTTTTACCTAAGGATACAAGTTCTCAAGTAAATTATTTTTCTTAGGTTACAGCGAGCGGTTGAGATGACTTTTTCAATTAATCTGTGAATAGGCAATGAGTCTGATACCTATTTTGAGGTGGGACAATTTCGAGGTGACTCTGCACTCTCTGCCCACTCCTTCTCCCTCCACCTATTTGTTGTCCACTATATAAATTCAATATGGAGTTGAACCGACAACGCGGTCGAAGGTAATTAAAAATACGTCACTCGCAGCCGACCTTTCAATACGAGCATACGTCGAAATTCAGAATGAATCATTTCCTATTTATATTGGTATTGCCGTCCAAGTTTTCCCAGATTTGTTAATAAACGTTTCATTTATTTTTGCAGAAGAGGATACATGTGCCGTGCCTTGTGACTCTCGATTAATTCGAAAGATTTTTTTTTATAACACGAACTCTTGAGGCAATCTCTATGAGTATTTTAGGCATTTTTTTAGCTCATTACTAGAATATATTATTTGCTAAATATTAGTTTATTTATTAGGTTTGGACTTGAGGTTAAAAGGAATTCATTACCGTGATCCTTTTACTCATCGGAACCACACATATATGTATACAATGTCATACCCGCACATATATATACAATGTCACACATATACAATGTGCATACCCGCACACATATACAATGTCAGGTATGTGTATGAATATCATACCTACAAAACATCCACAATCATAATTTTTTTTCTTAATATTTCTATTCACTCCTGGTTGTTCGTTGATTGTATTATATCATTTTTTGAAATTTTGATTTGTCAAATCATATAATTGGCTTAGACTTGTTTAATATGTTATGTTGTTAGATCTCTTTAAATATTTAAATAAATAAATAAATATTTAAATACCTAAAAAAATGGTAAAGTAAATTTGAGTTGTATATTTATTTATACAACTCAATTTTACCATTTTTTTAGGTAACTGTATATGAAACGCGATTACAACAAACTAAAAACAGGTGACAACTTTGAAGATTTGACTAAATGACAGTTATGGCCAATATCATTTGTTCGTCATGTAACCAATATATTATTTTCTCGTGATGAGTTACAGCGTTTTTTTTTTTAATTTGAATTTACGGTTTATCATGGTGGTCCTCTAAAAGAATGTGGTTACAGGCTTATGAACCTATAACCAGATTTTCGAGGCGAGCGTTTAATTTTAAAGCAGATTTAAAGACTAAGTTTTACTTCAAGCCTAAAATACTACTAAATGAATATAATTGTCACTGGTTACATTTAGGTGACATTGTGACGGACAGTTCGATATCTAGTGATCTAGCGTAGATCTTCGTTATCGATCCTTAACTACGCGATATGGGGATTAAAAAAAAAGAAACATGTTTCGAATCGATCCTTCGCCAACACACAACATAGCAATGTCTCTCCAAATTTTAAGGTTTATAATAAGCTGAAGAGTTTAGTAACGCCAATAAAGTCCATATCGTTGCACGAAATCAATTGTTACAAATATAATTATTAAGAATAAGTATTTATATTAGTTTATAGAATATATAGATTTATATTTATTAGATTATAATAAAAACTTGTAAATATATCTTTCTCCATATAACAACAAGAAAAAGTAATCTTATAAAATTAAATAACAACAAATTCTTGTTGTTTCGAGACTTTACTAATATCAGAGAAAATCTTAAAGAATTCTCCATTTAACGACTATGTCTAAAATTAAAATATTATTATTAATAACAAATATTTGTTAAGAACCAACAAAGCCACATTCTATAAATAAAATAACATAGAACCACAAGAAATTTAACTCAAGTCAATTGCTTCTATCATAAGTTAGCAAGTAGGCGTATATTTACAGATGTATATACAGTACGTCAATTAAATTTGATTTTGCCTGATTGATATTACAATGTTTTGTTGCGCCTACGTAGGGTGTTACATAGGAGCACGTGATTCCGTCACAAGGGAGTATGTCTTATTATTCAGCCTGTGAGAACGTCTCTGTTTTCGTTCACTAAATTAACTTTAGGGTACACTGTACACCCTAAAGGGGTATTTCCTTACCCCGTAACAGGGTGACATGCAGATTAATGATATTAATAAAACACATCCGTTAATTGTAGACAGTAATTATGGGGTGGGAGTTGTGTTACTTTATTCTATTATAGTAATAATATTGCCTATTATTTTAGCAATGTATTATATAGTTTAGTTTTCTGAGTCAAAGAGTCTTGAATATTTTGACGGCTTAAAATAAGCATGTTTAACTCATTGCAATAATGAGTTATTGCAATTTTACTTGTCGTTTGTAGAAGAATATTTCGTTCTTTCTCCCCATTATAATTCGAGAGGTAATATGACTAGCCTAAGGCTATATATATATATGACACTTGTCAACTAGGTTATTGAGTGATCAATAACCTAGTTGACAAGTGTAGCTACTATATTCCAGCCAAATTGCCACGAGATAATGTCCTATTGATAGTTAAATTGGTCAAAAGCTTAAATAATTTCGCAAGCAACGCCACAGCTGACCATAGTAGGATTGAGGATAGGGAAATGGGCTCTGGCATCCCTTACTCACTCACCGAAACACAATAGCCCACATGCTGTCATTTCACGGTGGTCTTATGTAAGGAATTGCTTATAGGCTGCCGAAATGTTTGCGAAGCGCAGGGTGCCCTTAGTCTCGCTCAGTGGTAGTCGGGCAACTTACGCGAAGACGGAGCTCATGCGACTGGGAAGGACCAACTGGCATAGTACCTGCAATCGTGGCATGCGGGGGGTGTGGAACACCCGGTGGGCGGGCACCGGCTTAGTACTACCCTCCGCAGTCGTCCGGAAGAGTGAAGACCCGGCCTTGCCACCCGGCCTAGTAGCTCTTCCGCGACGACAACACGAGGTGGAGCCCGTCTCGGGCTGCCGCGATTGTTGAGGAAATGTCAGGGGGACACCCCTATGGGCCGCCCACCCATAATGTCGTATGAGATGAGCGGCCACACGAGCGGGGGTCGTCCGGGGGATGATGGTGGAAGCGGCCTCCGACTCCGCGGATGGTTGTGCCGCGGAGAAGAGGTAAGGGGTTGATTCGGTTACGAATCCCCTCGCTGACTGCTCGCTGCGACTGACGAGAGGAACTTGGGCGGCTGTATCCGCTCCGTTCGGGGGCGGCGGACGCGGGGAGGTCCGCCGCCCGCACAACACCGGGCAGTGTAGGTGTGGTGGCCTGCAGATGTTCCAGCGGGTCACCACAGGAGGAGTTACACGGCATGCCGTGATGGATGAGGGGTCCGCAAGGACATGGCGGTGCGTGGGGCCCGGGGATAAGGCCTCGCTGTGACTCCGGGTCTCACGATCACTGCCGATGGTGGAACATGGAGGTGGTTTTAGTGGAGTAGGACCGGCGGGGCGATTCGTTCCGTCGGGTGAGTCCCACACACCCCCTCGTCGATCGTCCCCGTCGACGAGGGATAGTGCGTAAATGCATTTCCCCTCCTTAAAAAAAAAAAAAAAAGGGTGCCCTTAGTCTAGTCTACAGGGACAAAAAATGCCTTACAAAAGGTGGAGGACAAACCGTTTTGAGATATTTGTTTAGGTAATCCTTAATAAAAATCCAAATTTTCGACCTCGGACATCCGAGCCGACATCTTGGATTGAATGTCACAAAATTAGTTTTTTTATTTTATAACTCTTTAACTGTCCACTCTATGTCTGTAAGGAATATAAAGGCGACAAAATTACCTTCATTTTGTTTGTAAATATGTTTATTCTCTACGTCTAATGGATAAAAAGTTAGAAGGGGTTGAAAAATAATTACCGGCCAATACTTAAAAAATTAAAATTTAGTACGACAATTTGGTTTTCGCTATTGTTAATCTATTTTAGGGTTTCGTACGTCCAAGTAACAAAACGGAACCCTTATAGGATCACTCGTGTGTCCGTCTGTCCGACCATTCCCCCTACCCCCCCTTATCTCCGAAACTACTGAACCTAAAATTTTGAAAAAAAAAATACAGAAATTAGTTTTTTACTTATAGATGTAGTACTTCTTCTACTTATAGATATACTTATAGATATTATAGGAAAACCTATAAGAAGTCCATGATATTAGTCATCATGATCATGATGAGTCCATGATGATACATCGTAGGGAACCCTCTTGAAGTTTTTTTTAAATATATGTAGACATTCTGTGCTGAATGTATTATATAAATATGTCAACTAATATAGCGGTGAATGTTTAAAAAAATATATTTTTTGTTCTCATATAAACACTACCTACTTTTTGGGTTCAACGATAAAGTCCCATTTCTGTTGAATCATTATGAATTGGTCAAAGTTTGGGACTGAAATGTTTGGTGATTGCACCAATGTCGGGGCGGTAATAAGTTGAAAAAGTCCAATGACCTCAGCAATACATTAAAGCAGGGAGGGCGCATCTGGTCAGCCCTGGTTGAGTCCGCGAACTGATTTATTTTCGGTATCCATCACTCCGAACCCAGCTGAGATGTCTTGTCTCCCATCTCCCTCTAATTGTTCTGCACTTTTAGGACAACCAATTAACTATCCCGTCACAGTCATAACACTCTCGTTTGGCCGCAAAATATTCGAACAATTTAAAAGCTGAAACACCTGTCTAATTGAATTCTAACGGGTTAGTTTCTAAATTAATGTTAGTGGCACAAATTCGTTTAGCATTTAAATTATATTCCGGGTAACGAATCAAACAACTGTGCACTGAATTAACAATGTTGAAAATATTTAGAGGCGCACAATTTTGCTAGATTTTGAAATTGCAATTTGCATGTTAAACGTCAATCCGTCGGCGATTCGTTCAGCCCTATCGCTGAATATTAATGCGAAGAAGAGATTTTGTTTTACTTTGTGGAAATTCGATTATAATGCAAAGTAGACGAGAGAGCTATATGTTCATATGTGTTAATTATTTTGTGTCTAGGAAGAGGGTTTCTCGCGCATGTCTGCAGATTCGAACATTTCTGCAGATATTTGCTATGTTAGAATAAAATTTAAATGAAATAGGTTAGAATGAACAGTGTAGCAAAAACGCTGTGCACCAATATATGCTCTTTCCACTTAATTTTTCTAATTGTTACATAAGATATTTATTTAATGTTAAGATATTTATTTTTTCCAAGCGTCCAGTATAGGTACTTAAAGCTACTTCTAAAGGAGAACCTAGGGCTATTAATATACAAACCAAATATATGTATATACCAAAAAATCTCATTTTTTTTTCTAGATTAGCCTAAGTAAAACTAGTCGTGGCCAAATACAAAAAAAATTACATGAATTTTATTTTTCTGTAAACGCACCTTACTATATACTCTGTGTCTTGGTGTGTGTTTGAATATAGCAAAGATAATTGTATTAGTGTATAGATGGAACAATAAAAATTGAAGATTCCTTCGATACTCTATACCCGTCTTTCTAATGGCTGCATGTCGTATGTTAAAAAGAGATAACAATAGCCGAATATGACGTCTTAAAACGCTGCGCGCCATAAAAAAGGCAACGTCATATTTGTTTATATCATGCTGGTTAACAAGCGCGTTTAACTTTATGTGATTTAAAATACTTAAAAATCTGAAAGTATGATTTCATAAATCTGTTGCTTGCCAAGAATGGCTTGTACTGTTCCCGTTTGTCCAAGTAGAGTGGGTATTTTGAAGGAGAATAATGGAAACATATCATTTCACCGGTAAGTCGCACAGCTCGCACTCATTAATTTTGGTGTTTTGTAAACAAATTTTTATAATTATTTACTAAAAACTACTTGTACATGCATACACAGCTCTAAGGTTGATTTATTTAAAGAAAAGCTGGTGTTTATAACTAAAATTTACAAAAACCAAAGTTAATCGGAATTTTTGACATTTGTCTTGCTTTATAGTGCTGTAGTCTGATCTTGATAAGTTTATCGACATCGATAACTAATTTATTTTTAGTAGAGTGTTGACAATTTCTAGCATTCACTGCAGGTTGAAAGTAATTTTTATCAATTTATAACAGATTTCCCACCGACATCGATTTAAAAAAAAACGTGGACAAAAAATGTAAGAAAAGCCGACGATTGGAGAGCTTTGCAATATACAAGAATATACTCGATGAACTTTGAAGATTCTTGCTTTCGCCAAGGATATCAGCGTAAAATTCTACACTCGTATGCAGTGCCGACAATATTCCCAAAATTACCACCATCGTGTAAACCAGTAAGTAATATCTATAAGTTATAAAGAAGTTATGCTTCAATCTATGAAAATTATGAAAATCTTTTGAATAATTAATAACCAATAACTATTTCTTTTCAGAAATTACCCAGAAAAAGAAAACTTACTAATAAATATGTGGATACCCAAGCGTCAACATTAACTGCAAGTCTTTAAATTAAAATGTTGACGAATCACAGATGAACGATATCACAGATTAAAATGAAACGATATCACAGATTATCCAATCTGTGATATCGTTTCTAAAAATAAAACTTTAAGATTATCGAGTTTTTTTTCTCTCGTAATAAAATCCTACTCCCGTTCTACCCCTTAAGGATGGATTCTAAATATTTCTACTCAAAAAATAACTATTCTTTTGAAATATTTTGGTGAAATAAATGCGAGAGGTTGCATACAATCTCATACAACCGATTAGCAATGCGGCGAGTACCAGTACGCACCCACATTTTATTTATATTGAATAACCAAACAGTACACCGAAACGCATTTAGCCATACTTTTTATCCGTCATATATTTAAAATCTATATCAACGATATCTAGTTATCAATAAAAATGCACAGCACTATTATACGCTATAACTTTAGCTTGCATTGTATAGTCAAAATGGAGACATTCACTCAACTTCGACCCGACAGATTATATATGTATGTCTCTTTCAATCTTATGACAGTTTGAAGGTGTTAGAAAGAATAAAATATTGCTGCATTTTGTGATCCATCTATAGGTACAGACTAATACAACATCTTTGGAATATAGGATTAAAAATAATTTACTTGTTCTGTAAAAATGTTCAATAAAAATAGATATAACAGCTATGAAGATATTTACAAACTTATTTTTGTGTTAGTTAAAAGTACATTTTTATATTTTGTGTCTACATTGAGTTTTGCTCCCAGGATTTGTATTATATGTATGTGCTACGCTACGACTACAACATTTTTTATATAATAAGAGTCATATAATGTAATTATATGACATAAAATGTCACAAAATGACATTTATGACATTATATCATTTCAATTATGATTCTTATCGTATCAGAAAACGTAACACGCATCCGCGACATAACCTCAAATGTGCATATTGTACGATTTATTTACAAACTTGGCCATTGCTGGTAATTGTAAAGATTGGGCTCATGCCTTTTTCAATGTCCTAATTACAGCCCAATTTCCAGCCTTTCCACTAAATGAAGATATACGGTTGAATTTATATCAAATTATTAATAAAATTAGGTACGTGTCTAGTAGGTAAATATATTGAAATACTATTTGAAAGAAAAAAAAATGCGTATGAACTAAACGGACTTAGAACCGGACAACCTGATTTTCATGAGTTTTTTTACTGGATTTTCCATATTTATTCCATAGGTAACATTATAAATAGTTTTGGAACAAATATCTTATGTTATTGATTCTGACTAAGCCTCAATTACTTTAAGAGTTTAATGTAAATTCATTAAATCCCAAGATAATTCGTTGAGGGTTTATAAATCAAAACGTACCTACTATCATTTGACAAATTTAAAAAAAATGTCTTCATTTATCACGGGTAGTTTTAACACAATTAAATCTTATGCTAGATATGCTTATGGAATGATATCAAATTTGAATACAATAACTACGATAACGATTAAAGTGCTGAAAGCCTAAAGCGCAACACACACTGAGGCGGTAGCGGGAGCGTTCCGGGGACGGAATTTTTTTTAATGTACGAGTTCTTAAGGACGATTCATACTACACCGTGTCGTCAAGGTTTTTTTCAAGGTGCTCCGGCCGGGTCAGTCATTCATTACTGTGTCACCGCCGCCGGGCAGTGCTCGTGGAGCAAGAGACAGTGACCAATTTCAGGTGGTCATTTCAAAAGTCACGAAACTTTCTACAGTAAATCCTCTATACCTACTGAAAACGAAAAGCCACTTCTGGCAGCCCTGTGTGGCCGGGGTAGACTACCCTAAAATTTTAAGGAGGGTAAGAAATAAGATTTATTTTAGTTAAAGTATCAGTCATAAAATTTCAGGAAATTACTTTCGACAGTATTTTGTCAGTAATGTAAAAAATTGGTTCGCTAATGTGTTGTCTGAATGCGTTCGCCCTGTACGAGTCTTGTTGGATATACCGTCCATGACCTAGAATATTACACGTTTTAATATTTTCCCACAGTATCCTTGACAATGACCTAGAGAATATCTGCATCAAAGGTACAGAAAAATCTTTCAAAAGTGATGTTTCATCAAGATACCCAATAAGCGCTCTCACTCTAACCCGCAGGTTTCCATATTACTATCTTACTTGCACTCGCACGGACTCGTTTTTCGCTCTGGCAGACTGTTGTTGATGGAATTTCGTTCTGGCATTGTATATTATTAATTGTTTATGTATTTTATTTATTCTGTTAAAATTTGAAGACTGATGAAATGACAAAAATGGATTTTTTTTAGTAAATATTTATAGCGCTCTGTCAACAATTAGGAGAGATGTAAATGCTCTGGCAAAAATTCCATGAAGACAAAATACTGTCGAAAGTAATTTCCTGAAATTTTATGACTGATACTTTAACTAAAATAAATCTTATTTCTTACCCTCCTTAAAATTTTAGGGTAGTCTACCCCGGCCACACAGGGCTGCCAGAAGTGGCTTTTCATTTTCAGTAGGTATAGAGGATTTACTGTAGAAAGTTTCGTGACTTTTGAAATGACCACCTGAAATTGGTCACTGTCTCTTACTCTATCGTGTTTTATCATTTCCAAGTGTGTTGGCCGTGCTAGCCATAGTATTATACTATTTTGTTGTATGAAATAGTATAATACGTACTATTTTGCATATTTTATACTATTTTGAATTTTGCCAGTTATACTATTTTGTATTTACTATCCAAATACTTTCGGTGAGTCATGTCATAGACTACAAGGTATTTCCGCACACATTCCACTAATTTTTCGTCTTGCATTTTTAATAAAAACTACACAACAGACACCTCACTGTAGTCCGCCGTCAACTAATCTCCGAGCGCTCAGTGAAAACGAACATGCTACGCCATGTCGCGATTGAACCGCGCCGCTCGGTGGAATATCTATTGGTTCATACAAAAGCATACTATGATAATCTTGACCGGACCCCGTCCGCCCGCCGTGCCCCGGCCGGAGCACGGTCCGGTGTAATATAAATCTTGCCTTATGCAGCATGCCACACAGAAACCGCTAGCGGTAGAAAGGCAGCGCGGCGCGGTGCGGTTTCACCTCTATCACAAAGAGACGGACGCGTTTCGGGGCAAGGGCGAGAGCGGCGTGGTTCGCGGGAACGGTAGTCAACTGCGTTTCGATGTAATTTGTGGGGAATACCGCGCCGCTTTCCCGCCGCGGTAGCGTGGTATTCTGTGAAACGCCCCGGAAAACTTTCGCTTCTCGCTTTTCGAATGTGTTTTGCGCTTTATTGAAGTTCTTTTTACATTTTTATCATCTATATAAGCGTTTTTAGTAAGTACCAACAACTAATAGTAACTTCCACAAGGGGCACTGTTTGAATGCCCATATAAATTTGCTTTGCTAATTGATTCATTTTAGAAATTCATATCGCATTGCAGTCGTGAAAAGCATTGTATTTTTAATCCAGGACATTATTTGTCCAAATCTATGGAATCCACGCTAACTTGTGAATATAACAAAACTTCAACATTGACTAGCCCGTTGGATGAGTGGTTAGGAGCTTGCCTTAACGCTCTGTCCCAAGGTTCCCGGGTTCGTTTCCCGGCAGGGCAACTTTGAAAAATCAACTTTTCAAATTTGGATCTGGTCTGGAGCCGGAAAGTAGTGGCAGGGCACACAGCGTTTCGAATTAATTGGGCAGCCTGTCTGGCGGCAATAAACACCCCATTACAGAAGACCACTGTGAAATAACAACACGTGTGCTTTTGTGTTACGGTGAGTGAGTAAGGGATGCCAGAGCCCATTTTCTTATCCTTAATCCTACTGTAGTCGGCAGCACACTTGCAGCAGCTTTGGCGTTGCTTGTGTTATAGGCGACGGTAGCCACCTACCATCAAGTGGTCGTCAGCCTGTCTTCCGATCTTATCATAAAAAAAACATATTCACAAACTTTCGCATTAATTATAATATAGTTAGGAATGTACAAAAACAGAAATTACGTAACAACATTAAAATTTATAATTTAAACAAAAGTATGTACTTGATAAATTTATTTAAATATAATAGAAAATTTATGACGAATTATTTGTTATATGAGTATTGATCTGTGTTTACGGCTGTGAAAATTTTTCTCGCGAACACCCCAAGAACAGCTAATGGTGTCTGCTCCTCGAAGGGAGAGGTCAACTACTATTTAATCTAGTGTAAATGATTTATTGACGTTTTGAAGTGCCGGTTGGTAAGTAAAATGTTTACTTTGTTCCTACACTTTGTCAATGTAGACGTTATTTTTTTAAAATGCAAACTTTGTTTAATACAAGCATAAAAACGAGCGGAGTTAGATTCTCCTTTTAGTTTAGATTTTTAAAAAACCTATGGTATTCAAAATAGCGGGTAACTTGTTTGTTTGTAAATTGATTGGAATGAAGCATACACTAATGTTACGGGAAGCTATTTGAAAACATAAATTTATGTTTTCAAATTGGAAATAATTTCATTAAATTAAAAAAAAAAAAAATTAATGCCCCACAATAATATGTATATGAGCAACTAGCTGAGCCGCGTTATATTCAGTATAGCGCGTAACTTTTTTGTTTGTAAACCGGAATTGGAATGAAACAAATACTAAATGTTACGGGAAGCTTGCTACAATATGTCAGTGAAGTATTCAAATCGGTTAAGCCGTTTCTAAGATCGGTGACCTAGGATCTAAGACGCGACAGAGCCACATAAAGCTGACCCTGAAAAACAGCTAATACATACTTATATCTACGCCCCCAACTGCGTCTGACCTTGGGCTTTATTTTCATTGCGTAACATAGGCTCACTGGAATCGTTTTTAACTAAACGAGAATTTGTTTGGAATGAGAGGAAAACTCTATAATCTGCTCCGCGTCCCGTTAAAATCTCTGCTTCTATTTAATGTACATACATGGCTTGTTTACGATTTTATTACATGTATAGTAGATGTATGCGTACCCTTAGTTATGGCCGTTATTTTAATCAAAATATAAAAAAAATCCCACAATTTAATATTAATAAAATATAAAATATTGTAATATAATATTAAAAGAATAAATTTATTAAAATCACACATTTTATATAATAAAAATTTACGTGCAGATCTAACTAATTGATTTAACTATCGCATTAATCACTTGTTAAATTCAAATTAATCCAAATTGATATTAATCACTTGTTTGCTTGTTTTTGCTGTATAAAAAGGTAACGTTTTCGTGTATAGATCACAATCTACGGCGCTTTTAATGAAATTACGCAAAAGTTTAACCACCTGTTTCGAGAGGGGATCTCGGGTGGATTCCGGGGACAACGGTCTTCGCGGAATTTACCTACTTGCTGTAATTAGCCTTGTGTAGGCTTACGGAGGGTCATTTTTCTTGTTTAGCCTTAATTGATAAAAGGGAGCGCCCAATTTCGAGGGAGCCACATCAAATGCTCACTCACATATTTTCTCGACTGTCAGTGAAATTTATACCACAAATTTCACACTTCAACAAAAAAAAAAATACACGTGTTTGCAACATTTGTTAGTCCTTATACAATATTAAAGGCTTCATATCTCTTAGAAGTTAGTATTCATATTTCTTCACAGTATTGCATGGAGTATTGCTGTCACCTTTGGGATGGCTCAGCGAAATACCAACTAGCTGCACTCGACTCGGTGGATCGCAGAGCTAGGAGGCTCATTGGCGATGATACACTAATAAGAACTAAGCTGCAGAGCCTGGCACATAGACGCAAAGTTGCCTGTCTGTGTGTATTCTATAAGATGTACTTCAGAGAATGTGCTCGAGAGCTGCATGAGATCATACCGCCTTCCCCTTTCTTCTATCGGACATGCAGACGTACGGCTGGTTACCATCCTCACCTTGTCGATATCCCTCTAATTCGGACCAAGCGCTTTAAAACATCTTTTGTGATGCGCACTGCTAAGGATTGGAACTCCCTGCCGGCGTCTGTATTTCCGAGCTCATATAACCCAAATCTTTTCAAGGTTCGAGTGAATAGGCATCTTCTGGGTGAGCTCGCTCCATCGTCGGCCTCATCCTTCCTACATGGATAGATGCTGGTCAAGAGCAAACCCATCTTACAGTTAGACAAAACAGTTAGACGATATATGTAACCGAAATTTCTAAGACGTTTAGATCCATCCGACCATTGGTATTCGAATTCTTCTTTTTGAGGTGCCCCTCCATTTCTTAAAGCTGGCACAATTCTCTCAGTTTCTTGTTCGTCGGAACAGCTCAAATGCGTTAACTATCTCGTTCACAGTTCAAATAAATACATGAATTTACTAATTTTACTAAGTTTAGCTAATAGTTCGCCGTTCCTGATCGATTTAACGGCAACTATATTACATATGTAAAATTTACATAGAAGCAAGCTTTTAAGTGGATTGAATGAAAATATTAACAAATTGGCCTGCAGCTGGATTAAACAGTAAATTCTCATATCCACGTATTAGCGTTTCCCCTTCAACGAAGGGTGACTGGCCCAACGCCGCACGGGGATGCAACCTCAGCAATTGTGTTAAATCAGCACTTATATTAAATTAAAAATACACATAATATACCCATAGTAAGTTATCACATAGTATATTCATGTATCTTTTTAACTTATTATTATTAAACACATTTAACATTTTTCTATATCGTTTTGTTTCTTTCAGCCGGTATTTTCAATATATTTTCAACGAAAACGACAATAATTGATAACTACGGATAGTATTTTGCCAAATAACTTATATACAGTATTAATTCCATGAATAGGCTTTTATAAGGCAACTGGCTTTTGCCAGCGACTTGGTCCGCGCCGTTTTTTCTTAGGTTTTAAAATAATTTTAGGTGTTAACTTCATCTACACATAATTATAATAAAATCGTAAACGAGCCGTGTCTGTACATTAAAGATTTAAAAAAAAATTATAAACATTGCACTTATGTTACGGAGGTCAAAAAAATAGTTTTTAGAATTCTCGTCTGTTTATCGGTTTGTCTGTTTGTCTGTGCGTTTGTGCACGCCAATCTCAGAAACTGCTTAACCGATTTGAATACTTCACTGATATATTGTAGCAAGCTTCCCGTAACATTTAGTGTTTGTTTCATTCCAATCTGTTTGAACGATATTACTAGCTGAACTCGACCACGCTTCGCTGCGACCCATACGGCTTGCGCATGGGGCGCGCGGTAATGGACACTGCTTATATACCTATAAAACTGTTCAAAATGATTCAAAATTCTTCCTCGATAAATGGACTATTCAAAACAAAAAGAATTTTTCAATTCGAACCAGTAGTTCCTGAGATTAGCGCGTTCAAACAAACAAACCAACTCTTCAGCTGTATATTAGTATAGATTTCGATGGTTTACAAACAAAAAAGTTACGCGCTATACCGAATACCACGCGTACGTATTTGCGGGCTCCAGCTTGCTCATATATTTTTGTAGAGCATATTTTTTTTTTTTTAATTTAATGAAAATATTTCCAATTTGAAAACATCAATTTATGTTTTCAAATAACTTTCTGTTTACGTTACTTAATCGGAATTTTAAAAATACACAAAATTTAATAAATGATAACAAATAATAATATGATTCATTATTTCAGTGCATATTGTTAGTATTGTGTTTTCATTAAAATATTCATAGTCATGTCGGGTATTAACCGATCAGATAACAGTCGGTTGTCGTTTCGGCTGTTGTATTATTCGTGAACTGAAAATTGTTTTGCGAAAATGGAATGTTTTTATCTGATTCAAAATATGTCACGAAAGTGGAAACGTTTGTAAAAAATAATGACGCATCGAAAAATGTTTTGCAGATTTAGAACAGTTTTTTATTTCTACTAAAAAATTAAAAGAAAGCATTTTTATTTCATACTACTTTTTATTCATATACAGATGCAATTTCCCTTTTTTTTCTAGTAATTAGCACCTTTCTCGGATTTCAACGAAAATATTTTTTTTAAATAGTCGAATTGGTTCGCGAATTTTGCGCTTAGCGTAATGCGCTTAACCTAAGCGATAAATTTTTATTTATATAGATTTTTTATACTTTAAAAGGTTATCTTGACAACCTAAATATTAATAGTAGCTCTCCTAAACGCTTCATTAATAATAATTTGAGAAATTACAAGGCAAAATTAAAAATTAAGCAATGGCAAGGCCCACTGCGTTACGCAGTCATTTGGGCAGCCCGTCTGGCGGCAGTAACCACCCCCTTACAGAAGACCACCGTGAAATAACAGTACGTGTGCTGTTGTGTTTCGGTGAGTGAGTAAGGGATGCCAGAGCCCATTTCCTTATCCTTAAAGCTGCTGCACACTTGCAGCAGCTTTGGCGTTGCTTGTGTTATAGGCGACGGTAGCCACCTACCATCAAGTGGACCGTCAGCCTGTATGCCGATCTTATTAACATTAAAAAAAAATGCAAATATTGCATATTGTAAATATAATATATTTACTTATAAATTAAAATGGTAAATATTCTTTAAAATGTCGTCCTCTTAAAATGATTTTAAAATGTCGTCCTTTTAAAATGATGAATGCGAAATGCAGTGTGCTTTGCCACTACTTAAACAACTTATCTTAATCGTAATTTGCTTTTCAGCCATTTTCTAGGTTAAAATGGTGTTAATATGATATAGGTACAAGCGCTGATTGAATTGCTAAAATGATTAAAAGACAGACGCTTCATTTGGAGACTGTAAACTGATGTGTAATTCACAAAATGTGTGTCAGGAATACCATGCAATCCAATATGAATGATAATTTAATTAATATTGAATGTGGCTTCAATTTTCCGCGCCCATAGTTAGGGCTTTAATTGAAATTTGCCGGTTCGACAGCACAATTACATGGTAATTGATATTTTAATTGTACGTACTAACATAATCGTTGGTTATATTTTTTAAAAGAAAAACGCGTTCCATTTTTACCCCGAAGTAATTCCATTTCTCGAAGATGACTTTTTATAACGCGGGGTAACAGGCAAATCGAATTGATTTCAATATTCCCTCTACACTTTTCCTTAGATATTTTCGTTCCTGTTCTATATTTTACATAAACTAATTTCCTCTGCAATATTGGTCTTGCGACAGTTCTGTTAGGCACGGCCGCCTCCCTCGAAAAGAAACTTCCACTCGGGCCTTCGACGACCAAATCAAATCATTCGACCTTATCGATCTTCACGAGAAAAGTTGCTGCTAAATTTGTTTACGGAGCTAGTTCAACGCATTTGTACTGTTTAAGTAAACACTTTATACCAAACATTTCAATTTACTTATTTTGAGCTAACATTAAATATACTACAGTAATAGTTAGTACAATATATTATCTGTGCTCCGCGGTTTAGCTTGAATTTTAACAACATAAAAATTTTGCCCGTTAAATAATTACATTTGTTTGTTTATTTATTTACTAGCTGAGCCGACGGTCGCTGCTCTGTCAATTTCATATAAAAATGCCATCAAAATTTTCGTCTTTTCCTCGGGTTTCGCAATCATAAACTAAAAAATCTGTCTAGCGACACTGACCAGTCTCTCATAAAATGAAATAACAAACAGCCCTTGTTTCAGAATAATTGAGTAAGGTTGTAACTATCCGTATCCGTTATCCCAATTCTTTATCCTGTCAGTCAACAGACACTTGCAACCACTAACGCGTTGCTTGTGTTAAGGTCAACAATCAAGCGGAACGTTAACCTGGTTGCCGACTTCTGAGTAAAAAAAGACAAAATCTAAATCCACTAACTTGTGTTTCGTTTCTTGTTACAGGTAATAAAAGGACTTAAAAAGTAAACCAGATAAAACACGGTAAGCTTTTAAGGTTCAACGACATGTTTCTAGGTTGTAAGAACAATAATGTAATCATAGAATCATAAAACAATTGTATTCTAGATCTCAATTCGAATTTTGTCCGATAGATCTTCTGGATATCATGGGTGTACCGAGTACGGAAATTCCACTACACTCAGTAGCAAATCTATAATCAAGTGGAACCGGCCAGGGATTCAAAAAGTGCCTTTGTAAGGAGAATTGTAGTACAGCAAGATGTCTGTGCTATAAAAATAAAGCCCAAGTGTCACTTCAGCTTACCCTGCAAAAAGAAATAAGTTCTTCAGCTGAAATTGTCCAGCTGGACACTGTGACGTCAAAAACTATTTTTGGTAAAATGCTAGTAGATACAGTTTGTAAAATATATTGTGACGTTGAATTACCTACTTAAACGACAGACATGAAAGTGAATTCTGTAAGAAATTATACTAAGTAGTTTTTTTTTTATGTGCCAGATGACCTTAACCATTAATAAATATTTCATTTTTGAAGTTTAACAAGTAATAAGCCCTGAGAAGATTTTATTTATTTTGATTGTTACCTGATTATGCCAACGAGAGCCCAAATAAAAATTCTGATTCTCAGTTTATAACGTGTTTAATTTATTTTATTCACAGAAAACATTAGGTTATATACATTTCCTAAGATCATCTCGGAATTGTATACAATGCTTGGAAATATATACAGTTCACATTAAATGTGTGTATATTAACATTTCCTTTCCTAATTAAACTCGGATTTGCATATATTTCTTAGGAATTGTGTATATTCCTTAATTACACATAAAATTTTCAATAAAAATATGAGTTTTTAGTTTTTATATAATATCTCATGAAGTAAGTTATGATAGTTTCATTGACGAATTTTATATTAAACTATAACAAGCCGTTGCACTTATGGGTGGTTATTTATTAGATATTATTGAAATATCCAATTTATCAATCTCCATAATAATGTTTTTTTGATTGACAACCCGTTTGAAATCGAATACGAATACATTTAGTAGCACATTCACCTTATAAGGTTTTATTTTAAGAAAGATGTGTGGATGCTGAAAAGTATGGTACAGTTTTTCAGTCTTTCGTTAGAATTATTAATTAAAAGCACAGAGGATAAGCTAATTTGAAAAAAGGGTGCGAGCGTAACAACTCAATGTAAGTAAGACGTATATTGAATTATGTAAAAAGCATGGCGGACTTCCAAGTCCCAAACATAGAAAACAATAATGTACAGTAGGTCTTCTTATGGTGTATACAATAAATAAATCATTTATTTCAAGCATCTCAAAATGTCCCACGTAGATTATTGAAATAATTTATGGTTTTTACATCAAGATAAATCTGTCTAAGTATTAGTAGATAAATGGAGTCATTTCAAATAAAAAATTCAAGGCCTGACAAAAATATAAAAATGAATCCCCATTTCCCTTGGTCACGGCATCACGCGTGAACGGGTAGACCGATTTTAATTCGGTTTTCACTAATGGAAAGAGGGATAAACGGGGAATGTTCGTATATATAAAAATTGCATCCCAGACGAAGCCGGGGGCGGAACGCTAGTGAGCAATAAAGATAGAATGAATGTTTCAAAACTTAAGAAAATAGGGGCACGCACGAAGTCGCCGTCAAAAGATAATTGCCATACAGTAGATAACATGAGAAAGACGTGGGAATATAAAATTGAGAGACATTGACATTGAAACAGGGAGCTGTGGATTATAATTCACAAAACTGTTACGTATTGAGAAATATGGCAGTCACTGTACGCAAAGAGCACTCTACGTTGTCTCTGTTTGCATGCCACTGACTTGTGCAATCCACTAAAAATGGTAACAATTATAAAACACCACTCTCTTGAAAACAAAAAGGCATTATTTAGTACCTAAAAATGCGTAAAAATTTCATTTTCTCATATATGAACTTTATGAAATTATATATAAAATAACCAAGTAGAATGTAGGTTTTCTCGGCCGGTATCCATATGAGTTGTGGGTTTCCGGGATGATGGCCCAGGTCTGTTCGAAATTCTTCCAAACGTTTCGTCAACAACTGCGGTTGACATCCTCAGTGGTGTCATCCGCAGTTGACATGGTGTCAATCGCACTTCACTTCTGCACAAAAGTGCAGTGATGTGATGTACTTTTTCTTCTAACACGGACTACACCACTGAGGATGTCAACCGCAGTTGTTGACGAAACGTTTGGAAGAATTTCCAACAGACCTGGGCCATCATCCCGGAAACCCACAACTCATATAAAATAACCAAGCCTCACAGAAATTCACAATATACTTAGTAAAGGTACGCGAATATAGTCGCAAGGAAAAAATAGTCTATATCTAGCTTTTCTGTTTTGCATAATTTGAACTATTGTAATCCTATTAATATTATAAATGTCAAAATATGTGAGGATGTATGTTTGTTGCTCTTTCACGCAAAAACGCCTCAACGGATTTGGATAAAATTTGGCACACTGATAGTTTTTTATCTGTATTAACATATAGTATCTTTTTTATCTTGGAAAAATGTTAGGTTCCCGTGGGATCTTTTAAAATATAAAAAATAGCACCACTGTCGTCGTGGTGCACTACCGTACTCACAGCGATAAATATGTTCTTTTTCAACGAAGTCGGTGTCACCAGCTAGTTTGTACATATAAATTATACATATATTATAAATTTATTTGTGTTTATTTCCGAATTCGATAAACTCGGCACCTAACCTTTGGCCTATCATTTAGAAAATTGATATTTCTCAGAGAACTTTTAAGAATAAAATATTAATTTAAATTCGTCCTGGCCTAGGGGTACAGTTAGTTGCTTAGAAATCAATTCACAAGTTGCCGTGTGAAAGGTTTGTCTTAGCTGAAATCATGTTAAAATAAACCTACTGTCTCAAATTTAATATTGCGATACAAGATTGCATTCACATGCAGCCGTTGCGCACCAATTACGTCTCAACCCTAAAATATTAAGCGATGCGCTCGGAATGCATATTAAATGGTAAATAAATCAATGGGATGCGTCAGGAAAATTCAGCTTAAGGATATTATTGCTTATTTCGTTGGGTTTTTAGGGTTCCGTACGTCCGAATAAAAAAACGGAACCCTTATAGGATCACTCGTGTGTCCCTCTTTGGTTCTGAACTGGAACTACTGAACCTAAAATTTTGAAAAAAATACAAAAATTAGTTTTCTACTTATAGATCACTCAATATTGTGCGGATAGGTAACATCGTACGGAACCCTCTTCACGCAAGTTCAACTTGTTCGACATGTCAACCCTAAAAATATATTCCACAGAACGTATTACATTTTATTATTAGTTAATTGAACATTTGTTTCAGAAATGGACTCAAGTTTTTTAAATGAATGTCGGAAAGCAGGATGACCGTCTACTTGATGGAGTCGTCGCCTATAAACACAAGAAACCCCCAAAAGATGTTCTTTTACTTGCATTGCCTTACCTTGAAAATAATTGATATTTTTAAGTACTCAATTTTGTCTATATATTTAACCTCATAAAAATGTCAATAGATACAAAATGCATTTGGCTTCATTCCGTAATTAACAGGAAAATTTGACATGTACCTATTCTTACGAGAATTTTTCTATATCTAGTAACTGTATTTTTGTCTGTAAAATTTAAATGAAACATCCACACACTAGAGGCTTTTCTATTAACAAGGCTTTAAAATATTTCTAAGTCACGTGCTAGAGTGCTCGTTAATAAGGTTATACAGAAATCGCTCACATAGTTATTTCAGAGCTTGTTGTCAACTTTGAGCTTTATGTGTCGCCATCAAAGTTCAGAAGTGTCCAGTGCAGTTGGATAGTGTTGCCATATCCGAAATATTGAAATCAAATGACAGGTTTACATATTTATTTTTCGTATACATTAGGAATTGTTTTTCGTGTAATAGTTAAAATAATTGTTTTATTATTAAGCTTATTATGTGAACAAAATATTATGTTGACATGTAAAATAAATCTATCTGGTTGTCTTTATGAAGTCTATCTAAAAGTGATACGACATGGAACAATGGTCGAAAATGCCGAATGTCTGTTGTCTGTTCCGTTATAGAATAATAATATAATTTATATTTTAACAATAATATAATAATATTAGCTGCTTTTTTTTCACACTATTTTTATCTAACCTTTATAAAAAATCACTGTCTGAATCTTTCGCCTCTAATTATACAACCATCTAACAGATTTCATACGGTTTTCACTAAATGAAAAAGCGATAAAGAAGGAAAATTTGCGCATATAATTTTCAGAAAAAAATTACATCCAGTAGAAAATGAATTGTGTGATTTTTATATCTTATTAGATATTTTCTTTGAATGAATTGCGAGCGAAGTTTTGCAACTTGGAGCTTTTGACTATCATGAAATATTTAACGAATTTCTACGACGACTTTATTTATTTTAGACTTTATTTATTTAGACTAAAAAGGTTTAGCTCTTTTAGTCAGTATTTACATTGGATTTTTAACTTGAATACATGTAAATTTTTAAATGTTTTTTATTTTAATTTAAAAATACTCTTTTATTATATTTATATCTTAGTAGGAATAGGTTGAACTGGCGTCAATGAATATATAATTTTGAAATTTTGTTTTTGAACTCATGAACTAATTAAATTAATTTTATTACGTCAATACGAAAAGAATTATACACTAAAAACGCAATAACATAATAGTCATGGTGCACCTGCGTACTGAATTTTCGAGTTTAGTGAATGGCCTAAATAATTGAACGTCTTCTAATTTCATATGTTACCAAACTTGTCTTCAATTTATACGTGCATGCACACTATAAAGATCACTTACAAGTTGCGCCTTAACCAAACGTTCGATGAGGAAACTTCCCAATTACTCGTACACTGGTTATGTCTTCGAGACAAAACCAATCAGTTATAGATTAAAACTTTCAAGTATACTATTACTTCGGCGAGTATATCTAGCTTTTAATTTAAACTTGTTATAAACAAGAAAAAATACTTGTTCAATCATTAATTAAAAAGCATTTATAAAAGCTCTTTTTTCATAACTGGTTATTTTATGCAGGCTGCCGACCATAGTAGGTTAAGGGATTAAGAAGGGATAGGGAAATTGGCTCTGGCATCCCTTACTCGTCGTACTTGTATTTTATACGCTATTATTTCACGGTGGTCGTCTATAAGACGGTGGTTATATATCACTAGACGGGCTGCTCAAATGACTACGAAACTCAGTGTGCCCGGCCACTATTTGTCACAAAATTGCGAAAGTAACTTGAAAATTAAATTAAATAGAAAAAAATACATCATTTCGAGCGCGATTTCGTTGCTACTTTTGTAATTGCATTGCTATAATATTAGAATCACTTCAATTCCATTTTCTTAATGTTTTTCAGCTATTTATAGTAGTGTGTTATGTTTGGTAGGTACATATCTTAAAAAAATAAACCCTATTCACAATTATCTCCCTGTGGCAACTCACCTGATTTCATTTGTTTTGATTTGATCTTTTGTCTGGTGGCCTTCGTTGGTGGCAACTAAATATCATTGTGTAGTCTGTAGGCGTGCAACTAACAAGGGCACAGTATTTATTAAACAAGTAGTACATTTATTTGACATACCGTCTCATAAATGACTTGCGAGGCTGGGTGAACAGAAGACACGGCCATACAACATGGAAACGGCATCTTTGTCTTTATAGCCACAATTGGAGAAAGGGAAAATGCTCATTGTGTGTACTGTGAATGCGATATAGATGATGCAGAGCACACTGTCTTCGTATGCAAGACAACGCAATAGAAACGACGCTAGAAAATAAAGAATATTGGCAGTGCGTCAAAGAGTTTCTGGAGTTGGTGATGAAAACCAAAGAGGTAGATGAGAAAGCTCACCCGTAAAACAAACAAAGTTACTATGGCTAAGGCTATGGATAACTGGGCGAAAGGAGAGGTTTTAGCCGGTGAGAGTCCATGAGGACATCCTCTCTTTTAGCAAAAAAGAAGATTAATTTATTTAATTAATAACAATATTTATTTTATTAATAATTAAACAAATACTCGTGTCAAGGTCAACAAATCTAATCAAAGTGTCACCAAGCAGCTTCTTTCCTTTTACGAGGTCAATTTTCTCCATTGCACAAAGCAGAGGAACTAAATTAATAAGTTAAACTTTTTACTTTGTTTAATCCATACTGTTAATATCCAATACTTACTATATTATAAATGTGAAAGTAACTCTGTCCGTCGCTCTGTCTGGTAATTTTTCACCAAACCACTGAACCGGTCATCATGAAATTTTGCATACACGTTTTCAGGGATGCAGGAAAGAACATAGGGAACCTTTCATCCCAAAAAAGTACTTTTCCCGAGGGATCATCTAACGCATGGAAAAGCTATAACTGCAATAATGATCTTAGGCTTGATTATGATCTTACATCCATTGGGGTGGATCGGAGTTGTTGCCTCGGCAGAGCCCGGCCCACCCCGCTCAAAGGGCAAGGAGACACCGGGGAGTTTTAGTGGGTATTCCCAGTGCCGCCATGATCAGGTGCCGGGCGACCCCCACATACCCCTACCGCCTAGCCAGCGGTAGGAAATCTGTAAACGGATTTCTCCTCGATAAAAAAAAAGGCGTTACATCCATATTTTAATATTATAAATGTGAAAGTAACTCTATCTGTCAGTCTTTTACCTTTTCACCCCTAAATCGCCAACCGATCATCATGAAATTTTGCATACACGTTTTCAGGGATGCAGGAAAGGACATAGGAAACCTTTCATAGGTCCCAAAAAAAGTACTGTTCCCGAGGGATCATCTAACTAACGCACAGAAAAGCTATAACTGCAATAAAGATCTTAAGCGTTACATTGCTCATATGTTTAGTCAGACGTTATTTTTTATTTTTCAACGCCGGCGAAGCTTCATTTTGTATCTCGCAATTATACATAGTATCCTATACATATAACAATTTATAATAGAATTGAACCTCAAAGGTAACAAACAAAGATAGCACCCGGTTATTACCGTTCGTCTATTCATTTTGTGCAGCCACATGCCATGGCGGATGCTATTCAAGTGATGGGGAGGCTATTGTGTCTCGGAGTTCGCACGAGCACACACTGTTGTACTCGAAACACCTGACAAACAGTAACTAATCTTTTTCTCTACACATTTATTATTACATTATTCATTGTTAATTTCTTATTAGTTTATATTAAACTTGTGACCCGAGTAAACTGCTTAAACGTTATATTATTTCGATGTCGTACGGTTGCAATTTTTATCTGCAAATTTTTATACAATGTTTCCTCGTTTAGTGAAATCCTCTTTCCATTAGTGAAAACCGTCTCAAAATTCATTGGATGGTTTATAAATTAGCGGAGAACCATACAAAGGGGAATAGAGACTTTATTTATAACTAGCTGAGCCCGCAACTTCGTACGTGTGATTTTTTAAATGTTTAACAGACCGTCAGTCTGTTCGGCAGACAGACTGACGGTCCACTTGATGGTAGGTGTGGCTACCGTCGCCTATAACACAAGCAACGCCACAGACGCTGCAAATACGCTGCAGACTACTGTAGTATTAAGAATAAGGGATTGGGAAGTGTTAAGCAAATAGGCTCTGGCATCCCTTACTCACTCACCGAAACATTACAGCACAAATGCTGTTATTTCACGGTGGTCTTCTGTAAGGGGCTGGTTACTGCCGCCAGATGGGCTGCCCAAATGACTGCGAAACGCAGTTATGCCCTTTGATGTAGCGCGTAAATTTTTGTTTGTAAACCAATTGAAATGAAACAAACACTAAATGTTATGGGAAGCTTGTTACAATACATCAGTGAAACGCATTCAAATCGGTTAAGCCGTTTCTGAGATTAGCGTGCACAAAACGCATAGACAAACAATCAAACAGACAAAAATTCCAAAAACTATTCTTTTGACCTCGGTAACATAAGAACAACTTATACAAATTGTTTTTTAAAAAAAATATTTAATGTACAGACACGGCTCGTTTACGATTTTATTAAAGCATCAACGTAAAATCAAAGAAATTACACATATACGTACGTATATGTAAATTAACATAAAATACATAAAAGCAGTATTAAATATGATGGTAGATCCAGGCTGCTTCTGATGGGTCCTTTCGGAGAATTACGGGGGAGGCCTTTGTCCGGCAGTGGACGTCCTACTGCTGAAATGATGATGATGATATAGAAGCAGACATCATCTTACCCAGATATTACTATTGTTACGACTAACAATGGAAGGTTCTGGAAAAAGCGTTCGCGCCGGTCGAAAGTCTCGAACGTCCCACCCTATCGATGGTAGCCACACCCCTTCCCGACTGGTGTCAAAGGGGATTGGTCCTTGTGTTTAGATTTTCTGGAAGAACTGAAATGCATCGGGCCGTTGGCGCCAAGTAAAACAAAATTTATGTGAGAAAGATCTTATAACAGCCATAAAATTAATATTTGACTGAAAAAACAGACAACTGTATAACATTTACGGGATAGCGATCCTTTAAGAATGTGTCATTATTCGTAGAACTATTTATTACTCTACTGTTTGTTCTATCTAGCTATGTTGGATAATCAATGACAGGGATTTGCGACACCGGACCAAAGCGTGCACTCAAAATTGTCCCCTACGACACATTACGTCTTCATATTAGTATCAATTGGGGTGTGTTATAGATAAAATAAGTATATAACTCCGTCTCTATTTGTGCAATAAGATTTGTTATATCAAGGAAAACACGAGACTAGAGATCCCCAGGAAGTTTTTCATCGCGTGCGGTAGATCGCTAAAATCGTTTCCAGATTTTAGTTAACATACTCGTTTTCCCAGGCATCAAAAATCTATATGTCATATAATAAAATCGTAAACAAGCCATTAAAAACATTAAATATAAAAAAAAAAATGAAACAATTTGTACACGTGTACTTATGTTACCGAAACAAAAAAATAGTTATTTAGAATTTTTGCTTGTTTGTCATTTGTAATCTCTGAAACGGCTTAACCGATTTGAATTCGGTTTTCGCTGATGTATTGCAACAAGCTTTCCGTAATATTTAGTGTTTGTTTCATTACAATTGGTTTACAAACAAATAAGTTACGCACTATATACCGAATAGCACGCGTACCAAGTTGCGGGCTCAGCTAGTGGTGAATGGTATAATTTTTTTTTTACAAATTATACAACTAGCAAAATGAACCTTTATTTGATCTATCTGTTCAAACAGGATTTTTTTAAACTTAAGGATATGTACTTAAAATTTACATCGGTCTTGAATTTATGCGGCTTATTAAACCGTAATCTTGAAAAATAGATTTTCAGGAAACATTATAATTGACGATGCTCACTATTGGACTTATAGTTTATCTACTCAATTATTGATAACTACATATTTTAAACTAAGTTTATTATCTCTAAATTAAGATGTTATATTGACGTACACGTAGCCATTTGGGCAGACCGTCTGGCGGCAGTAACCACCCCCTTACAGAAGACCACCGTGAAATAACAGCACGTGTGCCGTTGTGTTTCGGTGAGCGAGTAAGGGATGCCAGAGCCCATTTCCCTATCCACTTCTAATCCCTTATCCTTAATCCTACTGCAGTCGGCAGAGCACTTGCAGCAGCTTTGGCGTTGCTTGTGTTATAGGCGACGGTAGCCACCTACCATCAAGTGGACCGTCAGCCTGTCTGCCGACCTTAACATAAAAATAAAAAAAAAATTGACGTAAGAGAGAAGTCAGGGGTAGAGAAAAGTACATTGGGTATCTTTCATCCAAAAAAGTGTTGTTCCTGAGAGATTTTCTAAAGATTAAAATAAATAATTAATGAGCAATGAAGATCCAATAGATGTATATACGTATGTTAAGACAGTGAAAGGAAAATAAAATAGTTTAGTGGCTGAATTCTCGGTTATTATTTGAGGTATGTTTGCTGAAATAAAAGCGAAGGTCCGAGTTTACAGGCTCACCCTTGTCTAATGGAGCACTGTGTATCCGGCGGGGGGTCCAAGAGGCATTTAATCTTGTCTGAATTATGTGTTGATGTCAGCGGGCCGGAAAACGTTCCCTGTCCGCGCCTCACTAATTTCACTTTTTATTGTGCACCACTTCTGTGCGGTTTCACGGAATTCATACTGCATTAGTATTAAAGTTTATTCAATGGCCACATTTATAGCTTATTTTAATTTTTTGTGTGGACATAATTATATTATATTATATTATATTATATTATATTATATTATATTATATTATATTATATTATATTATATTATATTATATTATATTATATTATATTATATTATATTATATTATATTATATTATATTATATTATATTATATTATATTATATTATATTATATTATATTATATTATATTATATTATATTATATTATATTATATTATATTATAAATCGACAGCTTCCTAAAGAGTTCTTAATTCGAAATTTATATTTAATTTTCATTTTTGTCTTTACTTTCTGCCCAGTTCTACAAACTTTCAGTGCGGCCTACATGGATACATACATACATACTAAGTACATATTATAAATGTGTAAGTGAGTTTGTTTGTTATGCTTTCACGTCCTAACTACTCAACCGAGGAATACAGAAATGGACATAGGGACATTTCATCCAGAGAAAAAGTACTGTTCCCGAGGGATTATATAAATATGAAAATTTCAACGCCTGACATACATGTTTTAACACCTAAGAAAATAATGTCGCCGGCAAAAGCTAGTACATAATAAAGTTTTTAGCATAATCAGAACTTTAGGACAAGCCTTAATAACAGTTCATCGTATAAAAATAATAGCATTAATAATGTTTTAGTGCTATTAATTTTTGTAAATTATAATTTTTGTAAAGCGAGCTCACCCAGAAAATGCCTTTTCACTCGAACCTTGAAAAGATTTGGGTTGTATGTGCTTGGAAATACAGACGCCGACAGAGAGTTCCAATCCTTAGCAGTGCGCATTATAAAAGATGTTTTAAATCGCTTGGTATGTAATATAATAATCAGCTCTTCAATAACAACTAAAGGTCTTATTATCAATAACACACATGCAGAATAAAATTATACGTCTGTCATAATGTTAACTATAACAAAACCGTCTTCAACTTCGAAGATACGCGAAGCTCTCTAATTACTCTTGTCATATTTTTGGGAATCCACACGCTTTCAGTATAAAAACCTTCATTAAACTAACGATGTCGCCAGTCTTCGGCCAAATTTACAAGTCACAAACTGGACGCGATTTTGCGACGCTCTTTGAAACGCACCGCTCAGAAGTCATAGTAATTCAGAAATAGAAGAGATTGAACTAATTTTAATAGCTTCTATTTGGACGCCTTTAATTCTATTGGATGTTGCATTTCTAAATTATTATTTAGTACTAGCGTTCCGCCCCCGGCTTCGCCCGGGATGCAATTTTTATATATAAGAACATTCCCCGTTTATCCCTCTTTTCTAATGTGAAAACCGAATTAAAATCGGTCCACCCGTTCACGCGTGATGCCGTGACCAAGGGAAATAGGGATTCATTTTATATATATAGATTTAATACTTCTTATGGACTGTTAAATATTTTTGAATTATGTTTTAAAAATACAATTTTTTGTCAATTAAGATATCGTCAATCGTGATGTCAACTGGTTTCGCATTTCACCGCAGTAAACAGAAACGTCGAAACGTTGGCGAGTAGACTAAATGAAAATAGTTTACAAGAACAGAGTTAAATTAGTAAACATTCTTACTTGTTCAGTTGTCTCACGGTTACCTCCGTAACTTGATTCCCACCTTGTGACGAAGTGAAATACTTTTAATTGACCCTAACGGGGTTTTCTTGGAAGCATTAAATTTAATATTGGCTTACTTACACTGCGCTGGCCTAGCGACGGAAACACGACCTAAATATATTACCGTGATAATATCAGCGGTCTGCGTTAATCATTTTCAGGTGAATATGAGATCTACGAGCAAACAATCCAATAATTAGGTCGCCTACAGACCACAACAAAATATTTTATCACACCATTAAATGACATATAAAAATTATAGAGATATAATGTATAGAGTATAATGTAAGCGACATAATATATTATAATAATAATTATGAAGACTGAATATTTTAGAGACACCCTAAAATAAAATATCATAAATTAAGTGCTTTTATTTAACTTTGGTAATATGTAATATTATTTTACCTTTTATTATTTACTTATTATTATTATTTACTTAATTTTTAATTATATAAATATAGTACGCAAACTTATACAATATTAAAAAATAATTGGAATATTAAATATTTTTGCATAACTTCATCAGATTCAGCATGAATAATGTTTTATTAAATTTGTCCATAGTTGCGTATTTTTACAAATTATAGTCTATTTTTAACAGTTTTACATTTAAGTAGTTCTTTCAAAACCAGTGTGATTTCGCGTGCTATTCGATGCGTGTAACATTTTTGTTTGAAATAATTAAAAAACTAAATGTTACGGAAAGATTGCTACAATAGATCAGTGAAAACCGCATTCAAATCGGTTACCGTTTCTGAGACGCACAGACAAACAGCCAAAAATTCTAAAAAATGTTTTTTGACCTCGGTAACACGGCTCATTTATATATCTACATATTTATATAATACCTACATATAATGGCATACATATACATACATATATATAAAATATATATATAATGAAATTTTTATATGTTAGATATAGATTTTAATTATTAAATTTTGATAATAGATTAAATCAATTGCAATTAAATAAACACTAAATGTTACGGGAAGCTCGCTACAATACATAATTGAAAACCGCATTCAAATCGGTTAAGCCGTTTCTGAAATTTTGCGTCAAACGCACAGACAAACAGACAAAAATTTTAAAAACAATTTTATTGACCTCGGTAACATAAGTATAACGTGTACAAATTGTTTTTTGTAAAAACATTTAATATATAGCCATTTGATAATAAACCTTTATTATTATAAAGTTATTATTGAAACACATTTCCAAAATTAAGAGATTGTAGTGGCAGAACACACTGTATTTTGCAGTTTTTAATTAGGTACCTCGTCTGGCGATAGTTACAACCTCGTTACAGAAGTCAATTAAAGAAATATTTAAATCAATTTAATGTGAGTCCAATATAAAATTAAATATATTAATTGAATATATGTATTTCAATGATTTATGGATATTTTTTATAATTCTGAACTCGCAAATAAATAGAAAAGCTAAATTGAGTTTAAAATAATAAAAAAAATGTTACTTATGCAATATATGAAAAAAATCGATATTTCCTGAAAGTCTAGTCAATTAAAGGCCGCTTTCGAATCAGAGATGAAACAGCGGCAGTCAAAGTTGGTTTAACCTGTTATCAAGCAGTAACCCTAGTGACCGGTTATAACTAGTGAGGAGGGGGTTTTAAGGGAGGAAACGCGTTTACCAAGGATCGGTCATTGTGTTAGTGGACCCGCTCGGTTGGGGCGCTATAATTACATCAGGGAATACGGCTACCGTTCACCTTTGTACAAACTTAATTAATGGACGGCCTGAGATTTTAAATTTAGAAAGAAAACTTTTATAGTTTGTAATACTTGAGTTAGTTTGGTTGTTTTGATATGGTGACTATACTAGTCTATAAGCGTAAAATCATGAACAATGGCTCCGACAGGCTTTGACTAATGTGCATATACACAAGTTGAACACAAGTTAAGTACTTTTCATGTACAGCCAGACATGCAAGCTTACATTCTACTTGATGGTAGGTGGTTACCGTTACCTATAAACGCTATAAAAGCCAGGCGCATACAATCCGCTGCCAATCTTGATACGACAAAAGAAAAAGGACAACACCGAAAAACAAGTTATTTCATAGTGCTCTTAACTATTTCTTAGTTCTTCTTAACTGTTATTTATTTTATGTTTTTACTGTTAACAGTAATAATTCTTAAAAAAGCTGCAAAATTTATGACTACGAAACGCGGTGTAGTCGCCCCGCTACTAAATGTTGGGGTTGGCTTTCCAATCCCGTTAATAATTTTTAGGGTATTTTAGAATTAAATTAATTAGTAATGTATGTTAATTTTATAAAAATATAGTTTTTATGGTCAGGAAATTCATGCAAAATTAATTTTATAAAGATTTTAAAACATAACCTAAATTTGTTTTAAATTTCTCTTTATTGTAAAATAAAATAAACAAACGAGGCAATTCTGTAAATTATTTATGAAATAGTTTCATAAATTATGTACAGAAGTGCCTAGTTTGTTTATTTTATCAGAAGAAAGTATAATTTTGTTTTGTTTTTTGAAGATTTAACCAAAGATTAAAATAAAAAGTTGATTTTGATTAATGTTTTTTGTTACCACTTTCTATTACCAATACAATGCCGGGACTATCCCGGGATCCCGGGATTAACTGTAGATAATCCCGAAATCCTGGGATTAGAAAAATCGACCGGGATCGAATCCTCTAACCGTACCCCTTGACGAAATTATTAATATAGATAATAATAACAAATAATTATAAAGGCTCTCATTTTCTGTGTTAGGACTTCATTGCAGACTATTGTGATATTATTTATTTAATCCTGCATTATAACACAAACCTCAACGTATTTAAATACTAGCAACACTTGTACACTAGGCTTGTTGACCGCAAGCCTTTTTTGTGTAAGTACGCCATGAATGTCAACATTTAAAAAATATTACCAAAATCGAAACCTTTTAGGGAATCCGACACGATACTATTTTGTCGGGACTTATTAAGTTAATCACTTCAATTTAAGTTACATGAAACAAATGCAAGACATAAAAGCAGCCCGGCTATTGTGTTTGTAGTGTTACCAGTGCCACCTACAGCCGAGCCTGTTTTTACCTCTCCAACATCTACGGCAATGTACATCAACGAGTTAATTGCACAGTCGTAGTCTGTAACAGAATTTCTACAGTGCCTACATCCAATGTGGCGTTGTTACCTATACCGTTTGTTATGAACTAAAAAAAGGAAATCTTCAGAAGTGAAATTAGGTAACATGATTAAAGTTTTATCATTGCATTCTAATGGCACAAGAAAGGAGAGAGAAGATCCATTCCTTGAAAATATATTGCTATTCTCAGTCCACTGGAGAAGCCAATATCCTGTTTAATGGCTATCGTTAGTGAAGCATTATAAAGCTATTCCTGTTAGTTAATTAGTTGATTACATTATTTATCTGGCCACAGTAAGAATCGAATGCAAGTTAAGAATATGCAATGTAATTAAAGAGTACAAATTCATCAAAAATAAGTCTATGGAAGACACGTCGACAGTAGTGGCAGGACAAACTGCGTTTTCGCAGTCATTTGGGCAGCCCGTCTGGCGGCGGTAACCACCCCCTTACAGAAGACCACCGTGAAATAACAGCAAGTGTGCTTTTATGTTTCGGTGAGTGAATAAGGGATGCCAGAGCCCATTTCCCTATCCACTCCTAATCCCTTATCCTTAATCCTACTGTAGTCAGCAGCGCACTTGCAGCAGCTTTGGCGTTGCTTGTGTTACAGGCGACGGTAGCCACCTACCATCAAATGGACCGTCAGCCTGTCTGCCGACCTTAACAATAAAAAAAATTATAAACGGCTGGCCGTTGCCTCATTCCACGTCATAGCACTTATTAGGTCGTCAATCCATCTTGTTGATGGAAGTCCCATGCTGCTCCTACCACTTCGTGGTCTCCAATCTAAACTTATGTGCTCTGCGCATTGCTACGTCAACTTATTACATTGCCAGGTTATTACGGTGATTTTAGTTTGTCTGCGGATTTTTTGATTCCTAATGCAATCTCTCGCTCGTTGAGCGTTATTGGGCTTCCTGACAAAGCCCATGTTAGATACTGACTCGACATATTACTGTATTATTATAGACATATTATTGTTATATAGCTGTCTACCTTCCAACACCCCTTTTACTTTGTCAAATGTCAAAGACTGGTGTACATTATTTCCTCTATTTAAAAATTGTTCACATCATACTAATTAGTTTTTAAAAAGCAATTTAACTTGACAACTCCATTGTTAATGATTAAATAATTCCATTCAAAAACATGGTATATTAAAAATGGTGTTGGAATTTAGATTTCCGCTGTTTGTAAATTTTTTTAATTAATTTGTTTTTATTACCGTTTACATTTATCAAGGAATGCCATAAGGAATACCTATGCCGCAAATTTACGTATCGACATATAATAGTATATGTATTATTGTGATGTATACAGATGTATGCTGGACTATATCATCGATATATAATAATATATCAAAATATGTACGTTCAGTAGTTTTATGTGAAAAAGTAACAAAGATCCATACATTGATTCCATCAAAAATCATACATTCCATCAAATGTTTTCGCATTTATATTATACTAAGACAATTAAATAATAAATGCTCTTTGTACAAGAAATTATACGAAAAAAGAGATTATTTTTTATTTTAAAATTACTATAAAAATGTGCGCTTCTAACTTACAAAATGAAGGAAGTATGGCTTGTAAGCCTTACTGTCGACAAAGACTAATTATATTTAAAGCTATTTGAAGATTACTTCATAATCATTGTGAACGCGATTGAGCGCGTAAATATGAGCAAATTATTCACATATCATATTAGAACATTCTAAGTGAAAATTACCTTGAAAGCAATAACTTAAAAACAGGACAGATGACACGTCTCTTGTGTCGAGTCTCACCTAATTTCCCGCCACTTTCACTGGCGCTCAATTTCAGATGTGTACCTACACAAAGCCTAATTTAAAGTTTAAATGGGTTTGTTCAAACAGGACTTCTTCTCCCACGCGTCTGAATGAGACAGTGTCATTAAATTAAAGTTTCATTTGTCTTCATTTGCTAAACAATAGCAATTATACAAAAGCCTCACAACGGCGAGTAATCAAGCGTCCTTTTAATTAAGTACAGAAACAGTGGCAAGTAATTGGGTCTGAACAACTGAGTAAACAAATCGAAATGGAAGGTAATAAATCTAGTGAACACCTCCTTCGGCGTCACAGTTACACTCAAACTGTTACGTCACCAGTAGCTAACTCTTAACGATAAATCACAACTGAAGAAAACATTACGCAGTTACGTCGAGTTATCGCGCCTCCTTTTCTCTTTCCTTTCTTTTTCTCTGTAAAAAGTTGAATTAAGAATAACGTCGCTTAAGATTCTACATCTGAAGATTTATCTTATAATACTATAGGCCACGCGTGACGAGTTCCAGTTTTGTCCAGGTTCAATTAGCATTCTATGTTCACACTAAATGTGTGGTGATTATCTTATGCAATATTTTGTAAATGGACGCTTGTTGGAACCTGTTGTAGTTATAAGTGTATAGTAACTCTATTTCAGATGTAAATTTTACGTCAAGATGGTTTATGAGCAATTGAAAAAAAAAAGGACTCATCTCCTATTCCTCCAGGACGACACTCGCCCATACAGAGGGAATATATTCACCGAGTTATTTAAATAGTTTTTTTTTTTAAGAATTTCGTTCTGGAAATATCCTCTTTATTCAAAACTCTGTAACAAAACCGATCTTGGGATCCATTAAATGGGGAAAATTAAATAAATAATCATACTATTATACTTATTTTGTGCGAGGAAACATTTTTGTCAGGTGGGAACCTAATAAGTTCACAAGAAAACATTATCGCACTCAGTAAAGAAACAAACAAAATATAATGCATGTGGTCCAATTTTGAGTACCTAAACTTTTCTTTTTTCTCAAAAATTCTAGTAGATTCTAACACTATTTAAACGTATCTTACAGATCTAATGCGCTAACACACAAGCAGTCGAAAACGTTAGTCTGAAAATCTGTATCTTTCTTTTTTTAATATGTCTTTCTTTCTTTTTTATGAGCAATGGTGCCGAGTTGATTCCAAAATAAAATAAAAAGAGCCATTAATTACCCCATTACACCCTTTAGCAACTTTAGTACCTTTTATCTAATATTCAGCAACCGTATTCTCTAAAAGGAGAGGAAATATATTACTAAATATATTAGTGTAATGTAATAATGACATACATATATATCTACATCGATATACTTATTATAAAATAAAGTCGCTTATAAAATAAAATAAGTCCTCTTTCAGACTGTTTCTCAGCTAATTTCTTATAAATTACCAGATTCTGGGTTCTGATTTCGGTTTTCACTAATGGAAAGAGCTAGGAATATTTATAGGTATACATAAATATTTCTCGTTATTTTATATAATATGTAGAAAAAATACATCCTTGCGAAGCCGGGTGAAGGTAAGTGGATTCGAAATAATGACGAATTACTGTTTAAATTTCGGTCTGTTTGTTACATTTTATGGAATATTCTTTGGCTTTCTTGCATTGTTTTGCATTTTCGAATAAATAAAAAACTATTATCTCGGCGATTTGTGGACATTATATGTTATATTTGAGAAACGACAAGTTGTTTCTATTGCAAATTTGATAAAGTTATGGTTGACACCAAGTTTGTAAACAAATCGCCGTGGTATATTGATAATATTTAGATAACAAGATCAAGCGAATAAGACTAGCGAATCAGGACGATTTGTTGGTCTTTGTAATTTTGATTTTAAAAACGGATCCCATTTATGTTGCTATTCTTAGATATATTAGGACATTAACATAGAATCCAGAATTAAGTTTAGAATTAAGTTCTGCTAACAAAATTGAGCTGTTTAAATTTCAATATTACTATTTTAATGTGTGAAAATTCGTTTTCTATTAAAAAATCTAACTTGAAATAAAATAAAATAAATTAATGAAACCAAATTTTCTTAATCTACTTAGTTGTATGCATATAATAAAAATACAATTCAATTCTTATGGTCCTTTAATTAATTAATTAATTCCACAGTGCTTCAGTATATCTACTTGGCGGTGATTGTCACGTCCGTCCATCAATGCCTGATCTGCCAACCACTGCCGTAATGTACTGTAACCCAGAAACTTTTTTACTGTACATCTTTCTATTTACGAATGTATAATATGCCTTTTAAACGACATTAAACAAAATGACAAACATATAATTTATATTATTTAATTATGTTATAGTATAGTATTTTCACTGTATGATGATATGCGTGACAGTTCTCACTTTTTCATGTCACGCATACTATTTACAACTAAAAAAAACTGGCACAAAAAATAACAATTAAATAAACAAATGTATGAAAAAAAAGTTATCTATTCGAAAAACACAAAAGAAATTATCACTTTTATAATTATTTTATTATTATAATAGGTAAATGTAATAAAAAACATATATTTTAAAAGTGTCAAACGCATGGAACGGAACTTGTGTCAATAGGGATTGACACGAGGGATATTCACTTATATTCGATATATCGAAAGTACTCTATGTTAGCGATAGGATATTCGGAGATTTAATAAATATTTTTCTATTCTATATATTTATAAAAACATCGTATTTTCATAATAAAACTAAAGCTGACGATAACAAAAAAGCAAAAGTAATTTTTTTTTCTGAGTCTGATACGAGTTGTCAAGTTTCGAGTTCTGACAGTAATGTATAAATAAATTAAAATTTTAAACAGACTGCATTGTATTTTATAATTTATTTAACATAACCTGTTTTTTAAGATTTAAGAATTTATTTCTAAATCTGAAAATCGTTAGTTCGATTCCATTTGCTTTGCCAACTGATTCGATAATTTCAAACAATCGATTAAATGTTGTTAGGTTACATCACTAAAATTGTCAGTTACGAACTGTCACGCATATCATCATACAGTGAAAATACTATAAGATAATATGTCATTTAACTGACAAATTGACTTTCGCATTATGATTGTGGCTTGATTCGCCTTTTAATACATTAAACACTATGAAGGTTTCAAATGCGCTGCCGACCTATATCTTCTAGAAAGTTATATCAAACATATAAATAAATTTTCCTGGACTAATAGACGTGCTACCTTTTTTGGTATTCTAAAACAAAAATTCTACTTATTCGTTACATATTTTGTGTTAAGTACAACATCAGTGTGCAATTTAATAAATAAATTACTAAATGAAACAAATCAAAAAATAATCGCTCACCCAGAAGTAGTTTTACTAAAACCTCTTCGGTCTACCAACCAAAAGATTAGTTGGAAGTATAAATAGAAAAATATGCTCGGTACTTTTCAAAATAAAAATGAACTTTCATTAAATAGTAAGTGCATTTCCTTTGTTACCGAGTATCCGAGAGGCTCCAATCACCGTCCGTAGCACAAAACCTACCTTCAATCTGCAATCATAATATTCATACCACTTTATTTTTAGTGCAATAAAGTCTATTATCCATTGAGTTTGCGTCACTCAGTATGGTACAAGCTATATGTGGTTATATTGCACAGGGACGTATTCATTTCCGGCTCCTTGCATTTTTATAACCTTTATACTGTTGCCGTTTGCCTCTGTAGGCTCGTAGGGCTGCCACTTTATAAATTTAATGGCCTTTAAAAGTTGTTTCCTCATGAAGTAACAACCCTACTTTATATAAAGAAATGTCTGTTATTTATTTTCAATGTACAATGTAGAGACGATTAACAGGTCGTGGCACCTACACCGTAGTCGATGACGTAGCGTCTACGGCGTAGACAATTACTTTACCAAGGTTCTATATATCGTAGCCCATGACGTTATATTCCTTTGCAACCGTAGCATATGTGATTCGTAGCCGCTAAGTTATTCTGAAACATCTGGGTGCATAAAAAATAAGAAAATTAATTCAACTTGGTGAAATTATTACTGCCATCGCGTCGGCTAGTACGGGTTGTTAATGTTTCAAAAACAACCAAAAGTGTAAATATTCAGTTCGGATGGGCAGCGCTCGGGAAGCTCCGAGACATATTCTCGTCCAAAATTCCTCATAACAAAAGTTTTCGACTAGTGATGATTTACTATGCTCTGAAACGTGGTCTCTATCTAAAGGTCTATCTATCTCTATCTATCTAAGAAAGCTCAACGTCGCTCAACGTGCTATGGAGAGGACTATGTTCAGATCTAATCAGGAATGAGTACATCCACAAGCGAACGAAAGTTACTGACATAGTCCGGCAGATCAGTAAATTGAAATGGCAGTTGGCAGGACACATGCTACGGGCCGCTGGAGCCGGAAGGTTTTCGAATGGAGGCTTCAACTACAAGGTGGACAGACGATCCGATGAGAGCCGCGGATCAATGGTGGATCCAGACGGCTTCTGACCGGTCCTATTGGAAAATTATGTGGGAGGCCTATGTTCAACAATGGGCGTCCTACGGCTGAGATGAAACAAAGAAGGGCGCGTGAAAAAAATTTGACGTTAACTTGTTTTTTTTTTTAACTGTTTATGTCGTCCGATGGTCCACTTGATGGTAGGTGGTTATCGTCGCCTATAAAACAAACATTAGCACTGGTGCTGCAAGTGCGCTGCTGACCATAGTAGGACTAAGGATAAGGGAATAGAAATGGGCTTTCGCATCACTTACTCACTCATCGAAACACAACAGCATACATGCTTTTATTTCACGGTGATCTTCGGTACTGGGCCCAAATGACTACGATTCAGTTTGCCATGCTACTAACTTGCCAGATCCAAACCAAAGCCAACTATAAAAAGTTCGTTTCCAAAGTTTCTCTAATGTATTAAAGTTTTGTGGAGCTACGAGTACATAACACAAATAATGAACAACTAGCTAGCTCTATGCAATATCAGAATTCTCAGAGTCTTACTTATCTTACTAAGTGACAACCCTATGTGGCAGTTAAGCGACATCCGGCCACACCCTGTACATATTTATATTCATGGTCTGAGAACCTTTTATCCCGTTCTGAAATAGTTCCTCAGCTATCTTCATGTATGTTCCCTGGAATAACAACAAATAAGCTACAATTTTTTTTTCAGTTCCCGATTTGATTGCTTGGATTTATTTTTATAGTCAGTTTTATAGAGATCTGACAAGATATGCTTCTTGACGGATTTTTTATACGGACTGCGATTTAAAACGATGAAATAAAACACATATTTTCCATTTTATTACAGACATTTTTTCGGTGCCTTTTATTGAGACATTAAAAGTAAGAGGGCAGATGGTGACCCGGTAATATAACATCTAAAGAAATTGTACATTTCTGTTATCTTCACAAATCTTTATACATAATTCCCAGTATAAACGGATAAGTTATAAATTATTCCCAGTTATTTTTTCTACAAAGAAGTAATCTTAAAATAACAGCTTTTTTTAAAATCAAGAACTAATCTCAGGAAAAACACTCTGTAGTTTTTTATTTTATATGTGATTATCAATTTTAAATACTTGTAGTTTAGATTTTTTGCCGAGCAGTCTTCCGTATTACACATTCATCTAATTCCTGCCTCATATTGCGGTTTATTGGCTCACCGAGTAAGTCCACTGCTGGGCATTACACTTTTACTATTAAAGCAATCATTTTTAAATAAGATTAGATAAAAATAATACATAAATATCATAATTAGGTATATCTTAACAAAGGGGGTCATGGTTAGTTTGATTGTTTGAACAATTCACAGATTCATGACCGGTTGGTGTTCATCCCTCTCCCAACAAATGATAGTAATTTCCAAGCGGAAATGCATCGAAATGGCAAAATGGTCTGTTAAGCGGTCGTCATTTCGTCGAGATTGCTTCTCTTGCTACAATTTTATTTTAATATTTAACAATGGAGCGGATACAGCAAAAATACGCAATATACTTCCACAGTTACCACTAAATCTTGTATTATTTGATCTATGTACTCATGTACGATGACATATGCCGTATATATAATATTATATATTGTATAATATGTTTCATAGCTAGTCACCTACAGGTCAGTCTTATATGTAAGATATGGGCTATTTTAATCTACCATTTTATAAATTTGTAGAACTTCACATGTTAGAAGTCTTTTTGTAGCTGCGTCATTCTTCGCGACAAGTTCCTTCGCTGCTATTATTATAATTATTTCTAATGAAAACCATATCTATTCTATTCTAATATTATAAAGCTGAAGAGTTTGTTTGTTTGTTTGAACGCGCTAATCTCAGGAACTACTAGTTTGAAAAATTCTTTTCGTTTTGAATAGTCCATTTATCGAGGAAGGCTATAGGCTATATAACATAACTCTACGATAAATAGTATTATATATAAGGAGTGCCCAGTACCGCGCGCTCCATGCGCACGCCGCCGCCGTATGGGCCGCAGCGAAGTGTGACCGAGTTCAGCAAGTATTATATAGTCGTTTATGTTGCCAATAGTAGATGATCAAGTAGATCTTAAGTAGTCTTAAAAGTTATTATGAATTCATTACTCATTTATTTCTCTGAAAAAAGCGTTATATCAAAACAGATTAATCCAAACATAAATCGCTTTAACAAGGTGAAACAATTGGCTGGTATTAATGAAAAAATATCAAGCATTACGTTATAGTATATTAAAATATGAGTGACTGATTTAGGAAACCTAAGAAACTTAAGACCTAAGAACTTGAAATCTGACAGAACTTAAAACTATATGTAACTTACTCTCGAGAACTTATTTTTATTTAAAAAAATATCATTACTTCTTTTTTTTTTAACAAATTCGGTTGAAATGTCTTTCTTTGTGGACTTTTCTGATGTCTTTTTATGTGATAGAGTTAAAGTTAAGTTACTCAATCAGTTTAAGTGTAAAGTTGAATAATAAACGTAGACATTTCTAGAAGCCTAAAGAAATTACGGGCCGTCTCATGTCAAATGAACTTAGTGAAGTATTTGTGAGACTGTTCAAGGAGAGATATTTCAAATTGGTGCAATCGAGTCACGAGCATCCGTGGCCGAGGTGCAGAGTTACGTACAAATAGGGGCAATTTACAGAGTTGCAATATAAATACAGATACACAGTATAAGAAAATAAACAGTACACATATACAAAGAAACTTACTTCCCCAAAAGAAATGTAATATTAGGAGTTTAAATATGAAATTAACGTTTTATCGCACTGGTCATTTTGAATTAAAACTCGCATGGTGCCAGATTTCAGAGTGAAACTTTTTTCAAACTAAAATTACATTAAATTACATTTGATTGTTCGACTTATATTTTTTTTACATTCAGCATTTAACGTGGAGATGGATACAATGCAAATCAGAACAATTTTTGAATACGAGTTCCGACGTGGGATAGCGTCCCACGTTTTTTTTTTTTTTCAGGAAGCAGTACAAAATGCCTTCACACAGTTTGTGGTGTCCATGTGCCTAGAGTTCTATTGCAGATTTAAATGTTTTTCCGATAATATGGCAGAAATGTGTAGACAACTAGGGCGAATTTTGATTAAATAAATATATTTTACCCAACAAATAAGAAAAACAGTTTTCTTATTTTTTTTCTGTCCCTTATTCTTCGATAATAATTGTCCATCTATCAGTATTTGCTTGGCGGTATAAAGGATTGTATAGACATATAAGAACCTTATACAGGTTGTTTTGAAGTTATGATTCTTTCCAATAAAAATAAATAACAGTAAACAAAAAATTAAACCTCGCTACCACTCCGCTTGCAGATAAGATCTCGGATCATCTGAATAGGATCATTTCAAGAACCCATAGTATTTATTCTATAGACAACAAACAGTTGTTATTCCACGCAAGGTTACCTATGTTTTGTGAATGTTAAATAGATTACAACTCATTGAAAAACAAACATCTATCCATCACCCAATACAGGAACCTTCATCGACCCGGACACTTTATGTATATCTGTCGGTCTCCGCCTGGGAGCTGGGATTTGCACTGGCCACAACTGCGCTTCCTGTGGGGCCCCTGTGGACCGACTTGGCCACCATGGCCTCTCTTGCTCCTCGGGCGCCGGTCGCCTGTCTCGCCACGCCGCCCTCAACGACATCCTTAGAAGGGCGCTCGTCAGTGCCAACGTTCCCGCCGCTCTGGAGCCCCAGATTATACGGGGCGATTGCAAGCGCCCTGACGGGATGTCATTGATACCCTGGAGGATGGGCCGTGCGATGGTTTGGGACGCGACCAGCACTGACAGCCTGGCGGCTTCCTACCTGCCAGCGACCACAAAACGCGCGGGTGCAGCGGCAGATGCCCGGGAGCTCTTCAAGGTCTCTAAATACAGTTGTCTCGGCGCCCAATATCAGTTCATACCGTTTGGGGTCGAGACACTGGGGCCTTGGGGTAAGGGTGCGCTCGGGCTCCACAGGGACCTGTGCAAACGTCTGAGGGAGGCAACAGGTGACCCTCGCGCTGGCGGCTTTCTCGCGCAAAGAATTGCAATTGCAATTCAGCGCGGGAATGCTGCCTGCGTGATGGAGACCCTCCCAAGGGGCCCCCGATTAGATTTTAATTTATAGTTATTTATATTAATTATAGATTTTAATTTATAGTTATTTATATTTAGGAAAGTGTATTTAATTAATGTAATAAATAAAATAATTTTAACATCTTCAACATTATGTTGTATTTGGTGGAGGTTTCATATTTTTTTCATTCCATTAATAATATTTTACATTTACAACGTGAAGACTCCATACTGTAGCTCCTCTAAGTTGTTATCTGGATAACCTGGTTCAAAGACGTACATTAATTGAATAGATACGTCCGCTACTCGCCTCAATCCAACCTTAATCACACTTGAAAAGGTCGGATAGACACTTAGACTTATAATATAGTAAAACATGGTACAGCACTCACTGTCTACAATTAATGTCTCATGTATTAAGAAAGAATAAAACGCCTCCCTTGAACTTTTCTTTAAACCGATGTTATGTCAATATTTGAATAGTCATAAAATAATTGGAACATTAAATTTTCATCGCCTTGGCCTCTCCAAAGACACGAAAGGGACTTGTAATTTGTTGACGAGCCATTTTTTCAGTGCAGCAGCGTATGACATAACTGGCAATACGCACTTGTTATAGACCTTCGTCTTAAGGTATTGTACATAAACAATATCTAAGGTGATGTTGCTTGTTCTAATAGGCAGTCTATTCGTCACTTATTCGTCGCCCTGGTAGACTGTCAGTCTGCTTGCCGATATTTAGATAAAAGGGTGAAAGAAAACATCGTGACTGTGTATACGCTAAGCTTCATACACCCACAAAGACCTCTTGATTAATTTCTAGGAATGTCTTTGGGAAATAAACGAACTAAAGATATATGTCGAATAAAATCACACCAATACACTTGGTCTGCTAGGATTGCAAAACGAGTTATACTCAGACTCATTTTTACTCAGATTTATTCTGTAATTTTACTAACTGCATAATAAATATTGTCATTTATCAAAAACTAAAATGGATTTTGTAACTTTTCATATATGTAGATTATTTGAAAAAAATATTTGGCTATTTGAAAGGTTCATTATTGCAGTTTAACATAGGCTATATATTTTGTGCACTAACTCTCCTCCTCTCTCTACTTCGTCCGCGTTAAAAATGAGAAAAAATATGAGTAATACAAGGCCCGCGTCTTGCATCAAACGAGTCCCGTCGTCGCATCGTGTTGCTGCGAGACCGTTTGAGTTTATTTTCTCACGCGTAGTTTTTAATTTACGAAAACTCCTAAGATATTAATTTAAATTGTTTGGTGTAAGAGAGCTATTACAATGTGTATGAAATGCTTAAGGTGGCTAACATATTCAATTTGATAATGATTAATACTACATCAAAGCATTAACGTATTATGCATCTATGCCTTACTCAAGAATCACTCTGTTGATAGATATAAACTGCATGAAATCCTCAATAGTTTTTAAGTTCATTCCAATAATTTCAGCCATTGATTGTATAATCGTGTTCTGAATTGTCCCGCGAAAATGTTTTTTTTTTCTTTGAATATCTGGTCTCTGGCAGAATATCAGTGTTGTGGTCTGCACCATAACTGTATAGTGAGCCAAGGTTAGGGCGTTAACGGGGCACTGCCGCCTCAATAGGCACCTTAAAGTAATGGGGCTCACTAGTACGGGAGAGTGTCGCTTCTGCCATGAGGCAGAAGAAACACCAATGCATATCCTGTGCGAGTGTGGCCCCCTGATGCACAAGCGCAGTCACATCCTAGGAAGCCACACAATGGCTTGTGAAGATGTGAAGAATGCCTCTATCAAAAAAGTACTACAGTTCCTTAACGTGGTAGGTATAGGTAGAGAGCTTTAGTTCACGTGGCGATCACAATATTTCAGCAATGGACGAAGTGATATTGGTACTCTAGCAGACAGAAATAGCCACTAAGACAAGATAAGATAAGAGCCAAGGTTCCTTTTCCTCTTTATATATTTGTTTGTTTCTTTTGTTTGTAATTATTATTTGTTCATCTAGTGTTTGTATTCGGCTGATATCTGTAGAGGGATAAAAGTTGCATTCTTTCTTTTTCTCTTTCTTTCTTCAATTTGCACGCAGGCGAAGCCGGGGCGTGTCGGCCCATTTTGAAATAAAGCATAAATAATAAAGTCGTAAACGAGCCGTGTCTGTACATTAAATATTTTTTCAAAAAACAATTAGTACCTTGTACTTATGTTAGTGAGGTTAAAAATACTTTTTAGAATTTTTGTCTGTTTATCTGTGCGCTTGTGCACGCTAATCTCAAAAACGGCTTAACATAATAGTGTTTGTTTCATTCCAATCGGTTTACAAACAGAAAAGTTACACGCTCATCTAGTAAAGCATGAATTTAAAACAGTTCACAACAGCAAAACTCGCACGATTGCTTTTTCTAAATTAATTTTCAATGCTCAGTGCTCGATTGTATAACATTGTATACAATAAGGCGCGTATTCTGCAGAATCAAACCGCAAACACGATGTGTCTCGTATCAGCGAAAGCAATTACATTTGCCATAAGTGTTCGTTCACATTTGCAATTAGCGAGTGGCCCAAAAACGTGCGAATCGTTAGCCGCCGCCGAGCGTCGTGTCTTTGCATATTCATAGCCTACTTAAAATATTTTAATACGGGTCCACGCTCCCACATCTAGCGCTTTCTACTAATGTTCAACTCGCTGCAGAACGAATGGAATTTTTAAAAGTAAAAGTTATAAATCACAGCATGACGGTAAAAATTTCAGTCTATTGCTTAGCTTGGATGACTTATCTCTGGTCCTAAAGAAATATCATAGATGGAGCATACGTGGGTCAGCATGAGCATGCTGTATGTGTAAATTTAGAGAATATTCTTGTGTTTGTACATATGGTGTAGGCGTAGATATTATCTTCTTCTTCTATATAAATAAAAATGCAAAACTCGAGAACAGTCCGACCAATTCGGCTATTTTTTCTAGTCCGGCGAAGAAGAGAACAATTGGAAAAAAAATCCGAACAAACTAAACAAAGTCTAGTCGCTAGTCACAAATAAATTTATTTCTTTTCTTTTTTTCGACTTATCTCTGGTCCTAAAGAAATATCATAGATGGAGCATACGTGGGTCAGCATGAGCATGCTGTATGTGTAAATTTAGAGAATATTCTTGTGTTTGTACATATGGTGTAGGCGTAGATATTATCTTCTTCTTCTATATAAATAAAAATGCAAAACTCGAGAACAGTCCGACCAATTCGGCAATTTTTTCTAGTCCGGCGAAGAAGAGAACAATTGGAAAAAAAAATCCGAACAAACTAAACAAAGTCTAGTCGCTAGTCACAAATAAATTTATTTCTTTTCTTCCACTCGTTCTTTCAAAGTGCAATATCAATAGTTGTCTTATATTTTTGTGTATTTTTATTTATGCATTTTTTTAATACAGTCATGCTAAATGGAACCAGGCCGACTGATAGATCACTTGATGGTTTGTGGCTACCGTCTCCAATGCACGCAAGCAATTTACGAGGATAAAGTAAAATGAGGAGATTGGTTCAGGTGAATGGGCTCTAAGAACCCTTACTCACTCATCAAAACACAACAGCACATATGCTGTTATTTCACCGTAATCTTCTGTAATTTGGTGGTTACTGCCACCAGACGCGCTGTCCAGTTTATGAATGCGAATCTCAGTAACTCGGCCTAAATAACAAATATTTTTATTATTCCATTTTAAGCTTTAAATAGTTAATAAATATTCTCCGCCTTAAATTAAATTAGGCTGGCATTTCTTTATGATGAAATTAATTTTTCTTCTACTTTTGCTAATAAACTTGTTTCGTAATCATTTCTTCATTTATTGAGGTAAAATAAGAGCTATTCTTAATTACAATAAAAATAATACTTACAATTACTTATAATAATTGTTTAAACAAGTTTGAAAAGTACATAGTTCAACTAAACCCTAAAATATTCTTGTAAGTCTAAAATTTTCAAAAATATGGCAATAATTTCCAATATTTATCTCACTCCATATTATCAATTAAGGTTATTATTATTATTTCAGCTGGTCCTTCTAGGACCACTGCTAGACATAGGACGCCCTCGCCCATAATTTACGATTTGAACAATTCAGAAGCAGCGTAGGTCCAGAGTCGACTCGCAGCCCTTATAAAGTCGTCAGTCCAATTTAAACCTTATTGTTAAGTGTTTCAAATGTTAAATGATTATTATCTATATTCAATTCAGAATGTGCCTTTTTTGGAAACATATTTTTATAATTAACTCTTTCAATATCAAAATAAAATATGTATTACTTAATAAAAAATGAAATGTAGTGGCAATTAAGAGGAATTTATTATATCTTAAATATTATAAACTTTCTTACCAAATCTGATATAATAGGGAAAGAAAATATTATAGAAGCATTCAGTTCAGATGGTTTCATAATTTTCCACTTCTCACTCCTTGTTATCGAAGATTTCTTCCGCTTTCGCCTTATTCCTTCGGCGAAATCCACTTTCGAGGTATTTACGCACAGACCCTTAATTGGTACTACAAATTTATTCCGCCATGAATTTTGTATTAAATATAAGCTGTTACGAATTTGGGTTTCGTTGAATTTAACATACTCAATGTAATCCCGGCAATTACGAACGATTGACTCAGCGTTAGAAGAACTGCCTGCTATGTCAGACGTCGCGGTTTCTGTTTGGATGTTTTTGAAATATTATGTATTTCTTTAAGAAAAAAATACATATATAAGAGTAAGTATCTATATTAATAATTTCGTCAAGGGGTACGGTAGACTCGATTGAAACCTTACTTGAATAATAAAACATAAAAAAATAAAGATTCCGAGTCGACAACATATATCCGCAAAATTCGGATTGTCAAGTATTTTGTTAAATTCTAATGGTGCTGACAGACAAATCGCAGTCGCCATATTGGCCACTCTAGCGAAACGTCACTGACACCTGTGACATCTTGAGTGGTTAATAAACGTTCCGTTTCATTCATACTAGCGCACATACGCCTAGCCACTCAATACGTCGTCGCACCATTCATTTTAAAAAAAGTGTTACAAAGTGTTACATGTCCCAACATAATTATATTTACTAGTTTTTTCCCGCGACATCGTCGGCGCCTCTTTTTCTTAGGCGTTAAAATATTTATGATGAGAGATACCCTATGTAATTGTCTGTATCCTTGATACAGATTTTTTTTATTTTTTAATGTTAAAATCGGCAGACAGGCTGACGGTCCATTTGGTGGTAGGTACCTATAACACAAGCAACTCTAAAGCTACTGCAAGTGCGCTGCCGACTACAGTAGGATTAAGGATAATGGATAGGGAAATGGGCTCTGGCATCCCTTACTCACTCACTGAAACACAACAGCACACGTGCTATTATTTCACAGTGGTTTTCTGTAAGCGGGTGGTTACTGCCGCCAGACGGGCTGCCCAAATGACTGCGAAACGCAGTGTGCCTTGCCACTACTTTTCAGATCCAGACCAGAACCAAATTAGAAAACTTCATTTTTCAAAGTTGACCCTGTCGGGAATCGAACCCGGAAACCCTAGAACAGAGCGTTAAGGCAAGCACCCTAACCACTCACTGAACGGCCTCGTCATAATATTGAAAATTTCATGATTTTCGGAGTGAAACAAACTCACTTTTGTATTTGTAATATAAGTTAGGGTTTATCCATTAAAAAAAGTACATAGATATATTAAATTGCCTAATTTGTAAATCGGTTGAGTTCCAGGATTCTGTTTGCGTTCCGATTTCTGATGAAGGTAGGCGACAATTAAATTATAGTTTGGGTCTAATTTTGAATGACAGTGTCCCTCCTCTGTCGATCGAGATTTAAATGAAGCTGACGTGAATTTTCAATTAGCGGAGACACTGAGCGATCGCTGACAATTGTCTAAAGGCGGCGTCGTCTACAATCTCATCCATCTACATTTGAGTATCCAAGTGAAAAAGCAATGAACCGCGCGATTAACTCTCTCTAAGCGTGTACATTCTGAAGGGAATATCCATGTGCAATGACTTTTATGTGTTCTTTATGTTATACATATTTGTGAAAAGATATGATTTTCCTGCCCCCATAGAGATGCGCAATTTAAGATTACAGAGCACTTTTTTAAAACACAGTAATTTTTTTCCTTAAATTTTGAGTGCAGAAAAGGATCTTTCATGCAGGAAAAAATTATTGTCCCGTGGGATTGCCTAAATTCAACGTCTGACAAAAATTATGATCAATAAAGATTGAATAAATGTTTTCATACCTAAGAAAAAGGTGCGAAATCGGGGTCAAAAACTAGTATCCTATAAATAGTTAATAATCTATAATAACCTAAACCTATATAGTAAGGGTGTATAAACGTTCATTTATTTGAATTAAAAATATATATATTTTATTCGCGATTTAACTGTATTTATCTTCTAATGTTTCGGAATATTTAACCCTTGTGTGAAGGGTTAAAAATACATTTCTAATATATACATTTCTGTATATTATATTATAAATATAATATAATATACATTTTACATTAAATGTAAAATATACATTTCTGTACGCTGATGACACTACAATTGTATTAAAAAACAAGGATAAAAACCAACAAAAGTTGGAAATAGTTTCATTACTAACAAATTTAACAGAATGGTTAGATAAAAATAACCTTCATCTAAATATTGATAAAAGTAAGCTAATGCAGTTCGTAATTTATAAAACTAAATTTACACCTCTTCAAGTTATAGACAAAGGTAAAATTATTGAAGAAGTAGAAAGTATAAAATATTTAGGCGTAATGCTAGATAAACATTGTAATTGGAAATCTCATGTCGGTCTGGTCTGTGATAAAGTAGACAGATTTGTTTATGCACTACGTCGGTTAAGATTGACTGTGTCTATTGAGGCAGCAATCACTGCTTATCATGGCTATGTTTCTTCAATTTTGACATACGGTTTATTGGTATGGGGTAACTCTGTCGAAATAATAAGAGCTTTTAGGAACCAAAATAACTAGACAAGGTAATTAATTGCAAAGACCAAAATGTAGATTAGAACTATTTAATAGAAATGTTTATGTTATGGCAATTAAAACATACAATAAACTACCTAATAATATAAATGAATTGCCGGATCCTAAATTTACAAGAACATTAACGAAATGGTTATTAGATTGTTGTTATTATGATGTTAAAGAATTTTATAATAAGAAACATTAATTCCTGTATTAATATAGTTTACAAACAATTAAACACAAATATTTGCATGCCCTTGGTGGGTAGAACATACTTTGTACTGTAACTGCTGTATACAAATTAAAATCCTGTAAACATGTGTTCGCGCAAATAAAGATTTATTTTATTTTTACATTTATTTTTACATTTACATATTAGGGGTAATTAAAAAGGGTAAACAATTATACACAAAAAGTAAAGTAAACAATTATGGAGAGTCTAATTATGAATTAGTGATTATGTATTTGTACGAATTTTTTAAAAAAAAATACTAAATACATAGAAAATATTACATATTTATATAAAAATAAATATATAATATTTTCTATGTATCACAGAAAAATATTGTTAAGCTATCATTTATTTACTGTCGTATGTTCGTTTTCCCTGTTCTATTCCCCTTCGAGACATAACAACATACCATTATATCATATATGGACTATAATGACGTGCTACCGCAAGAAAATTGCCTCTATCACATATGAAACGGCCCATATTAATATAGTATGAATGTCGATTATATGCAAATTGCTCCCATCGCCGAATACTTCATTTATTACGCTCTATTTTATTCATAGATGATGTATGATTTAAGAAATGGTAAATAAAAAGGGATATGAAAGTCGAATTTGTAGTTTTAGGCGCTCAGTGTGTTCTGCGGTTATAAATCCACAGTAACCACTGCCTCGCAGAAGACCTAGTGCATAATTTATGTACTTTTGGACTACTCGACTATGAGTGAGTCTTACCAGAAATCTAAAACTGATCGATTGAAGCACTGCGCTTTCACTATTTCTAAAAGCTTGATCATTTCACATTAACATTAAAAAAATGTAAATGAATCTGCCCATTTTACACACAAAGACAAGTTCAGGTTTTTTTTTTTTGTAAATAGAAAAAACATCTTTACAATATAAAAAAAAATTGTAACATGCATACACGGACTAACTCTCTCTCTCTCTCTCACACACACACACACACTAACACACACACAAACACACTCACAGATCATCTTCCACTATAATTTAGAATAGATTTAATTTTTTGAATTTAATTTCTGTTTACATTGTGAAAAAGTAAGTGGTGTTGTAATTAGTTATGTTATTTTCTATATCGCTGTAGAGTTTTTGTTCAAAATTAAATTAAATAAAATACACGGACACGAATATTATAAATAAGAAAGGAACTCTAGTTTTGTATGTCTTTTTTTTTACTGTTGCACAGAGAAAAGGATGAATCTATTTTGATGAATTTAGCTCCCAACCTCGAAACCTAGGGCTGAATGTGCACAATTTTTTACCTTTTTGTACACAAGAAACGGCGGGTTTATACTATCTTTTTAAACAGTGTTCAATAAGAGTATTTTTTACCGGAATAGTTAATGAGACGCATGAATAAAAGTAAATGCACCTGGTTTTCGTTAAAACAGACACGCTTAGCGTTCGAACAAACATACGCCCCGTGCGGGCTTAATTTTCGGGGTTTACACAATGACATGTCAAGGCACATGACACCGGATCCACACCGTCACTATTGCGTACAAAGTGAACCCTTTACAAGTCATGAATAGGCGTCCCGACTCGGGCGTGGCCACTGTGAGATTAAAAATGTAACTTCGAAACGCGAGCGCCCCTCTCTTTCACAGAGCTTTATACTGTTTGTTCGCTGACGTTCGCTTTAATTACTTTTGCTCGGTCATGCATGTGTGACATTATTTAATATCGCAGCGGTCGGCTCATAAGGGATTGTTTCGACGCGAACTTTCATTAAAGATTTCCTCGCTGTCGATGTAGTCGTGGCCTATTTTCAGGCGTGTATGTACACACACCGCTTGCTTTGCAATAGCGGAGACTATATGGGAATAATAATAATAATAAAATGCAAATGCAGAAGGCGGTGCTGCTCGATACGGCCAGGATCGTGCGTCGGTTTCTGTCTTTGTCGTCCTGAACCCCGACCGACTGTGCTTCTGTCGGGGGTAACACCGTCTCCCCCTCATTTTGGCTTTTGGAGGGGGAGACGAGAAGAATTAATTAAATAATAATAATAATAAATTTATTTTATTTCACAATATTAACATAATACGTACATGTTTTATTGTAGCAAACAGTTAAAAAAAAATGAAAAAGTAAATATGTTAACATGGCAACGACAAACGTATCAACAATCATTATCTCTACACTAGGCGAGGCCTGTCCTGTAGATGATCTAAGGTTACCAAAATAGTTCATTTACGCGACATCAATCAATCAATCAATCAAGAATGGGAATATTTTTCAATATTTTTACATTTACTTTACTCTTTTTTAAGATAAAAGACAGATTGTTCACTCGATTGTATGAGGCCACTGTCTTAGAAGGACAAAACAATAATTGATGCATTCAAATGCCTCATGCGGATGAATTTTTGATGTGAAACATCTATAGGCGCGGGTGAAAGTAACTGATTGATAGCGTGGCGACGCAGTCCGTGGGGACGCAGTCCGTGGCGACGCGTCACCACGCTATACGATGGTATATACATAATATACAGTCTAAGCGTAGTAGTGTGTACGGTGTGGCGACGCGTGCCGTGGTGATTGTTGTTGTTGTTGATTGTTGGTGGTTGTTGCAACTTGAAATTAAAATTGAAATTTTTGTATTCAATAAAAATAAACGTTAAATAAATAAATAAACAGTCATCATTTTATTTCACTCGATGTTTCCCATCTACCAGGCGTCCCGTGACGGCTCCTTTTTTTTTTCCTGCAAATTTTATTCAAAAACCTTCCTAACTTATCACTCCTTGACAATTTTTTCGCAATCGTGCATTGAAAATCTTCAGTTTTGTTGAATAAATCTTTCAAATTTCAATAAAGACCGAAATGTTTTGGTAGGCACACAAGCAACTTGCCAGAGTTGAGTTGAACACTAAATACGTACGCGGATGTCTTTCCTCTGATTGCCTATGCACACTCTTGTCTTGTACTCGCCGTACTTACCACACCTCTACTATATTTAGCGAAATGATAAAATATCTAATGATTTATAGAAAAAATCAATATATTTTTGCAAGAAGATATAACGCAATTTTTAAAAACGTAGTTTTTAAGAACTATACGGATAAATAAACAAAAATTGTTAGTGACATTATTTAATACTATAATATTTACAATGGCCAAGGGATTCTATGAATTCAATTTACAATTAACGATTTAGAATAGATTCCGTGAAAGTGCAAGTAATCTAATACTTACTATTTTAAACGTTAATATTTATGTTGGCACTAAGTATAAAATAAATAAATGTTCTGTGTTATTATTAATATAACACAGTTTTTTTTTAACTTACAGCGGGCACCAGTTTCTCACTAACACTTAAACTTCCTCTAGCTATTTGCTAACTTTATTACCCACACAAAATTACAATTTTCATTATGTTACACCTAAAATGGCACATATTAAACTCAGATGTTACGGTTATTTGATATTATGTATGCGTAGAATAAATACTCTTAGCAAATATTCACTTTATTGAAAATATTAATATTCATATTAATAATAATTAGTTCCTATTCATATCATATAATTTATATAATTAATTCTCCTGGCACACAGGCACTGAATGCTTCAAAGGAGACTTAATTTACAAGTTACCTGATAGAAGCTGTTTTTGTTAGTATTGATAATAACAAAAAGTTTATAATCAGTCATATAATAATTAAACAAGTACACACACTTACAAGGATTCTTTTAAAAGAAAATTTGATAAGAAGTTCATTGTTACTCAACAGGTTGTATGTCTAAATAGGCAGTAAATCTGTCATTTAATTTTACTCTTTAAACTGTTCCCTCTTATATGTAGATAAATATTATTATTTGATTTACGTGATAGTATAATAGCTATAATTTTATTAAATAAATAAATTAAATTTCACCAATATTTCATATTTGTGTAATTGCAAAGCTTGGTGATGGTTTGGGACCTAGTTATTCATTCTTGTCGGCCATGCAATGCCATCTCTCACAACTTCTCAAAAATGTCATACAAGAAAAAAATCACATATTTGTTAGACTACATAAGCGACATTGACATTGATACATTGACGAGCCCGTTGGATGAGTGGTTGTCTGGCGGCAGTAACCACCACCTTACAGATCACCACCGTGAAATAACAGCGCGTGTGCTGTTGTGTTTCAGTGAGTGAGTAAGGGATGCCACAGCCCATTTCCCTATCCCTTCCCAATCCCTTATCCTTAATCCTACTGTAGTCGGCAGCGCACTTGCAGCTGCTTTGGCGTTGCTTGTGTTATAGGCGACGGTAGCCACCTACCATCAAGTGAACCGTCAGCCTGTCTGCCGATCTTAACATAAAAAAAGGCAAGGCAAATTGAAACGATTAGAGCTTCAATATATACATTGTGCAATTACTGTAGATATGTAGGTGGAATGATCAAGGCTCGTATAGTCGCTTGTTAAAAGGAAACCACTTAAGTACTGACAAGTTTCGAACGTCGAAACTCTCCACCAGTAAATTGAAAGGGAATCCTTACAATTTTCGTCTGCTAGTTCCACAGTTAATAAAATTTCTTTATTAAAACCGTTTTCATTATTTGCTATCAATATAGGCTTTTTATAAACCTTTCCGAATATACATATTTATCAAGGATTTGCAAGTTCAATAGGTACTAATGATATTCACGATAGAAATTCTATAACTATATACTGATTATAAAATTATTTAGTAGTAAGGCTCATTGTGTTTCATAAAGTGGGCAGAAAGTCTGGTGATAGTGATCCGATGCGTGATTACCAAAGGCCAATTCCCCTATCCGCTTATTTTATACTATGTCAATGTCGATATAGTACTTAGATCACCCGGTTTGTTCTCAAAAGAACAAATCCTTGATTTGCTTAAGATTGTAGATATAGTACAGAACTGTAACTATTACCATATATATTGATTAGAAAGAAATCAAAATCTCTGTCTCTTCGCTAATGCTTCGCTATCTCTGTAAAGCTTCTGTAAGCTCTGTAAGCTTTCGTCTAGCTTTATTTCTGACTTTTTGCTAAGCTGCTAAGGGTATTTTAATGCTGGTCGTAGATGCCATGTTCTCTATTTTCGTTAATGTTCTCTTTAGCTTATTATATAAGTTTTATATAACTAAAACAATAATAATTAAGTGTAATATTTAAAAAACATTAAGTATTTTTGTGAGAAACGACACGAAGCATGTATTGTACTATATTGTATATATGTACATGAGTATACAAATGTAACAAAATGTGTTATTTGCTTTTCATTCTACGTGTGAAGGGTAAACGTTCCGTTCAACACATTCGTTTTTATTTACTTGTTACACGAGACGAAAGATATTTAGATAAAAGCCTATTTATCTCTAACGGCTCATACAATTTTATGATTAAATTTTAATGTCGTCATATTTGCAGAACCATCTCTATTTAAAGGCCATAACGACTGAAAATTAACAATTGAATTTCAAAAACAAAAGCCTCTGTACAATTGTCTCGGACAATAATTTCACAATTAGTTTGGTTTTAAAAATAAATATTATTACAATATTAAATTGTATAACACTAGCAACCCGCCCCTGTCTACGCACAGATGTAACTTTTATCAGCAATTTATGTCCACAAATCTTCCGTGTTTATCGCTCTTTCCATAGTGGAAACCGTATCAAAATCAGCAAGACTTTTGGAAGAAGTTAGCGGAGAAACAGACAAAAGCGGACAGTGAGTTTATTTTATAATGTGTATAGATAAATAAAAATATTATATTAAATTTTGATCGGTAAAATTTCAAATTCAAATTCAAATACCTACCTAGGCGACATGTCCTTTATGGAAAAGCCTCAAAATAAAGATTAAAAAAAAATACCTACCTACTTCACATGATATGACCGCCAAGAACAACATAGGACGTCCAGCAGGTCGACGATAGATCCAGGCTGCTTCTGACGGTACCATTGAAAAATTGGTTTATGAGCCTATTGGGGCGCGGCATATGTCAAGCAGTGGACGTTCTACGGCCGAGATGAAGTTGATAACGATGACTTCACTTTTGGTCCTCTGCAATCACTGTTTCTCAAGTAATATTAAAATGTTATGTAAATGTGAAAGTTTAAATAAAGTTAGAAAAGTTAGAAAATAAAGTTAGAAGTTATAAGAGACAGTCGAAGCCAAGTGTATTAATATAGTCTATACTAATATTACAAAAAAGAGAGAAAGAGAGGAGAGTTTTGTTCGTGGAGAGTATTCTCCCGAACCGGAATCTATTTGAAAGATTAATTCTTCTAATTGCACCCAGGTGAAACCTGGCATGTCGGTATAACGCAAGCAAACATTGAATCTCAAACACTATCCAAACCTGTTGCACGGCAACTAATAAAATACTCAACAATAAATTCCGTATATAAAGAGTAGGTACACTTTATGAAAGGTGTATTATTAACCATGGTAACCGTCCCCCTGCCCTCGACAACTTTTTCAAACATCACCCTGTCGCCGACGTCTGATCACCAGTCCTACAGTGCAGTCTATAATCTTCTGTTCCAACCGTCTGTACTTCAGTCCTGTTCCTTTGCACAGTAACATTTAAAGCAGTAATGGAACACTGTGATTCTTAATAAACTTTCATTAAACGTGTATTCTGTCCGAAAGGTCCGAATAAAATGCATAAAAAAATTTAGCGCAAATATGTACTTTTTCACTTCTCATGCTCTGAAAGTGCTTATTTGTGCAGGATATAGGCTGCACAAAATCGAATTTTGAGCACAAGTGCATTAACGTATCTACTCATAAATCTATCTACATTAAGGCAAAAAAAAAATGAGCCATACAGCCACACACAATAAGAAGTTCATAGATAGAATTTGTTATTTTATAATATTAACTTAAATTTATTTGCCTTATGTGTTTTTTAAGACATAAAAAATATTAAAATTTAAATTCAAGTACGGTAGGTTATTTAATTAATTTAAGAAAATTGTTATTACAAAATTAATTTAATAGTAGGCTGTATAGGTCTGCAGCCCAAGCCAATGTCATAAGGTGTCAATGTCAATGTCGTAAGATTTAACAAAAATAAAGCGGCGGGAAACAGCTCTTGTTTCAGCTCTTCGTGCGTTCAAAGAAATGCTATGTTACACTACTGTTTTATTTCCTCGCAATCGAAGTGAAAAGCAGAGTTTATAACTCGTCCACAAAACCATTTTCGTTCATTTGTGGTTCGTGGTTCGTTTTGTGCACTTGTAAAATCTACTATTGTCATACAATTTTTTTTAAATATTTTTTTGTATTTTCTTCCACAATACATAATGATTATTTAACTTTATTATTACTTTATCCCCTATCCTTCATCCTATTCCTTATTCCTTTTACGCCATCCTATTAAGATTATCAACTCATTTGCGACATAAATATTATGGCTTTTATTAATAGCCAACGGTAACCATCTAGCATAAAGTGAGCTGTTAGCCACTCATCGAGGTCTGCTATTGGTCATTGACGAGCCCATTGGTCGAGTGGATAAGGATTACCTTAGCGCGCTGTCTCATGGTTCCTAAGTTCGATTCCCGGTGTAGCCAACTTTAGAAATGAACTGTACAAAATGTCTATGGTCTGGGTCTGGCAAATAGTGGCATTTGGGTAGCCCGACTGGCGGAAGTAAGCACCCCTTTACAGAAGACCATCGTAAAATAACAGCATGTACGCTGTTGTCTTTCTGTTTAGATAGGGATGGCGGAGCCATCTACCATCAATTGGACCGTTAGCCTGCTGACAACCTACCTTTTTTTTCTGATATTATGAACACACCACACACCATAAACATATTCCTTTTTTAAAATTTACATATTGTATTCTAACTTGTATCAAATACTGTGAATTCATCTCTGATCTCCCTCCAACATTTGCAAATAGCGAAATGCAGGGGTGCCACACGCCAAATAGATGACGGGATTATTTTTGTGTTTGACATAATCATAGTGACAAATTTATATATAGGGTTGTCACGGGTGACGTACTAGTTTCCATATTATGATTAAGTATCAGATTCTGTTTCAACGTGTACAATACGTCTTTAAATTGACATAAATTCCTGCATTATGGTTGATGGTTTGGAAGAATTTGCTTGTTGGGAATTAAAAAATAGGTTTCCTTGTAAAAAAAAAATCCTTTTTTGGAGTACATGATAAAACGTGTTCCCGTATGTTTCTTAGGAAATAGGGAAAAATGTAAGAATAAACTGTAAACTTTGTCTGCTGCTGCGTGCGATAGTAAATTTTCTATGTACATTTGTATAAACATACTCTTTAATTCTACAGTTCGATTTTTTAAAATACATTATAGTTTTTTTTTTAATAAAAATCGTTTTGTCACATAAAACCTTACGACATAAGCAAGCGCGCTCTCGTTTTAGTATGCAATCAGAGCCGTATTAATTGTTTATGTCTGCGTCGCCTTAAGACAATAGTAGATCATTATCTAACTGGGATTTTCTGAATAGGCCACAGTTATGCTATAAAACGCAGTGTAGCCTTTTTTTAACTTTAGGAAATCCAGTGTAAGAGATTCTGAATGCTGAAGAGTTATGCCGGACCCAAAGACTTTTAACACAGCTTTAGGTAGGAGTGGTCATGGGAGCATTTTAACACGACATCCGCGAACGCAGTATGGCCCTGGCACTCGAATTTTGAAAATAAATATACTTTTCTTGTGAAAATGGCAGATGGTACATCGTTGTCACAAAATAATATCAAAAATGGAACAAGTAGAGGCTTAGCTCATTGAAAAGCGAATGAATGGGGCCGGGTGCGCGTGACCGCACCTCTCTATTCTGGGGGTCGAGAGAGATTATATCCCGAATACCGCATTCATCGTTCATGAACATGGCGTTCGAATGTTGAGCTAACAGTAAAGAAAATGTCTCAAAATATTCGTAATACTCGGATTACAGATGGTGATTTATATTCATAAATAAAACTGTCGTTTATATTTCCTTACGGACGCGTCAAGACGAATTTAATTAGTTCTATTGAACATGACGTGTAAATCTCTAAGAAAATTTATGTAACACAAACGTAAAAGTTGGTCTCATCAAAAGTTAATTTAAGGAAGATGATGGGCAGGTATATTGCTAATCCGCCAACATGAAAATTGCAAAATTATCTCGTGTCTTCATCTTCAAAGAGATGTCATCCCCATCTGCGCAAGGCCAGTTTCAAAGTTGTTTGCGGCACTGCTGGATATCGTTCTTAACGATGCTTATCCCGATTTACCTGTCCTCTCTATAATATGGAAGAAATTACAGACTTTTAATCGTTGTTCGACTGAGCTTGCTTGTTTGCACATCAAAGGCATGTATTTATTTTTAGTTCATGCTTTGATCATAATGTAATATCTGATAGATAATTATGGTGAAGTTTGAATTGGGAATGAACCCAGGAATAAATTAACAACAGTTTTATAAAATAAATAACTTTTACCCACGACTCTTTTGCTTAGCTATTAAAATATTTATTTTCTTCCCTATATTTTTGTCGGGCGTTGAATTTTTTACTTTTATTTTAAATTATCCCTCGGGAACAGTACTTTTCTCCTGGATGAAAGGCATCCTGTCTCCTGTTCTGTATCCCTGATAACGTGTATGCGAGATTTCATGATGTAATGATCGGATGGCGGCAGTAACCACCCCCTTACAGAAGACCACCGTGAAATAACAGCACGTGTGCTGTTGTGTTTCGGTGAGTGAGTGAGGGATGCCAGGGCCCATTTCCCTATCCACTCCTAATCCCCTATCCTGAATCCTACTGCAGTTGGCAGCGCACTTGCAGCAGCTTTGGCGTTGCTTGTGTTATAGGCGACGGTAGCCACCTACCATCAAGTGGACCGTCAGCCTGTCTGACGACCTGACATAAAAAAAAAAAATGAGTATTCTTAAAACGTGAAAGTGTGATAAACAAACTCACTTTCCCATTTAATAATATAAAATAATATTAACAACCGTGATTAAAAAATAATAAAATTACAACGGAATACAGATACTGGGTCTTTAAAATGTTTGAAATTATAATTATTTTTTCTGAGAAAATTAAAAAGTAGTCATCAAATTGATATCATATCGATCTGTCGTTACATACTGTTTATAGCAGGATTCATCTAAATGTATGGACATCATGAATGGATTTTTTATTTGTTTTTAAACGTACATTTTCAGTGTTTAAAAAGCTCGCAATGAAAACATCAAGCTGTGTTAGTAGTGTGCTCTAAAAAGCTCGTGTGACATTGAGTTGTTTGCTTGATGCTGTTGCACAGTAGATGATACGAATGAGAAGTCAATCTCCTTCTATTTATCAGATAATATTTAGTGTGATATATTTAGTACATTTAGTAAATTTAATAGAAACATTTTCTTTGATATCTTGGATATAATAAGTACTAGCTTTTGCCCGTGACTTTGTCTGCGCCCCTTTGTATTGGTTTAGTATAAATAATCTCCTTATTAATGCTAAGCAAACTAAACTTGTTAAATTAAGTATCGCTAAAGTTAAATATATTGGAACGATTGTGATTTTGAGTATTGAAAAAGTGATTTTGAGTGTTTTTAGGTACCACTGTAGATTCGAAATTACAATGGGGTCGCCATATTGAAAAAATATATAATATAAAAGGCTTAGTTCTGCGGCTTAAAGATGATTCATATTACACCGTGCCGCCACCGGGCCGTGCGCTCGCCGTGTTTTTCTCAAAGGCCGGGGCACCGACACGGCCTGATGAAGTATGAATTGGTTCATACAAAAGCATACTGTGAATATCTTGACCGGGCTCCGGTCGGGGCACGGCGCGGTGTAATATAAATCCATCTTTATACTCTTAAAGAAATTAGACGCAACAGATGTCGATACAGCTAGAATTGTCTATTTCAGTTACTTTCACAGAATAATGTCTTATGGGATTATTGTTTAGGTTAACACTGCGGACATAATCTTCATTTTACAATAAGAGGGGTCTCTAGAGCCACCTACAAAATAGGTCCGCAGTCTTCCCTCCGAGAAAAAAATCAAAGAAATAAAGATTTTGACTGCATATTTATGAAAATTGAACTTAAAAATGATTTTATATTAATATTAACCTCAATGATATTGATTTCCATAAAACGCGTCAGCATAGGAATTATTTTTGAGTCAACGTATACGATTTTATAATAAACTTCCCGAGATAATCAGAGATCAGAAGATCGGCAGACAGGCTAATGGTCCACTTGATGGTAGGTGGCTACCGTCGCCTATAACACAAACAACACCACAGGTGCTGCATGTGCGCTGCCGACTGCAGTAGGATTAAGGATAAGGGATTAGGAGGGGATAGGGAAATGGGCTCTGGCATCCCTTACTCACTCACCGAAACACAACAGCACACGTGCTGTTATTTCGCGGTGGTCTTCTGTAAGGGGGTGGTTACTGCCGCCAGACAGGCTGCCCAAATGACTGCGAAACGCAGTGTGCCCTGCCACTACTTTTAATATCCACACCAAAGCCAAATTTGAAAAGTTGATTTTTCAAAGTTGACCCTGCCGGGAATCGAACCCGGGAACCTTAGAACAGAGCGTTAAGGCAAGCACCTTAACCACTCATCCAACGGGCTCGTCAACCATTACCATTGTGTATAATAATTAAGAATTGTAATTATTATATATTTTATTTTATTTGAAAGATGCCTTATTGGCGCTAAAGCAAGCACCTTAATCACTCGATCAATGAACCAAAGGTTACCAATAGATATACCAAACCATATGATATAAGTAGTATAATATTTATCGGAGTCTCAAGCTTATACTCACACAGAAAAGATAAGTCTCGTCTGAACTCAATTCTCTGATTCAATACTACTTTACCTTGTACATTCACTTTATTTTAAATATTTAATAGGATTGCGAACGCAGAGCGGGCGAAAGTTGTTAGTTCTTATTCACATGTACACGGTTTGAAGGACCAAACGGCACCAGGACAGTTTATTAATATAAGTTCGTCATGATTTACAAAAGATTAAATTGAACAATTTTGAATCTAGGAATTCGCGTGCGCCTCTAGAGAGTATAAAGTAATATCAATTCACAGTTACTTATGACGCAATGGCATAAGAATAAGTACATTATTCTTATGGTAATGGTTAGACTTAATCGTAAGATTTGCTTGCTGATATAATTATATGTTTATGATAGAAGCACATGAATTTCTTAAAAAAAATGTTCAAAGTTCGGCTTTATTTAGTATTTAGAATTAAGTAAATACTAAACGAAGCTTACTAATAGTAGGTTATAAGTATTTCTGGTAAAAGGAAACATGGTCGAAACATTTTGGGAATAGGTTACCTTCATATTTCATAATGAGTTGTATTGTTGTCGCGCTTCTCGTGTTATTTTCCCAAAAGTGAGCGAAACTTATTACAACAATAAAATCATATTATATCAAAGTTTACATTGATTACAAAAGTAATAATTGTACAATGTTTTTTTATACAACGTTTTTCCCTGTTAAACCAAATGAAAACTATTGCTAATATAGACTTAGGGGCGCAGATCCTACCGGAAATTCCGTTTCCGGAGACAAATGTTTCCAAGATATCCAGAAGTGTTTTTTATAGACAAGAAAATTAAATTACAAGAAATGTTACAGAAATAACGACGAAATTGTTGCAATAGCTAAAAGCATATAAGTGGCGACAAAGAAATTAGTCGCCCAAAAAATGTTTTCAAAGTTGAAATTAAAATCAATTTTGCTTTTTCTGGCTATAAAAATAAATTTCTGGAATATTTTCACTGTTTTTAAAAGTGTGTACCCTATTTTACTGATTTAGTTTAGATTTATTATTGTAAAAAATTATATCATTACCTTTCATTAATTAAAGAGACGATATCTTCGAAACTTGTTACCCTGATCGTAAAGTCAATTTTCAAGTTATCCGATTTCACTACTTCAGACCTATCTGAATTTCCTATTTTTGATTATACCTATAAATATTAATAACTTTTATATTACACTCACTATAATACAATCACTATAACTCTTGAATTATATGCCATGTGGCGTATCAAGAAGAGGAGTCAAGACAGACTTACCGGTAGATGCAATTTCGTCTTCGCCTGCTCGCCTCGCGCTGGTTCGTTGTGGATTCCCAACTTCAAAGCCTGCAGCATCGCCGAAAAGTAGCGTGCCTATCGATTTTCTATCGTTCCCTTCGTGGTCGATGTACCTCGATCACGAACAAAGCGTTTCAGTTCCACCTTCCTTGTTCGAACTGCTAAGGAGTGGAACTCATTGCCTGCGTCTGTGTTCCCATAGAACTACAACCTCAGGGTCTTCAAAACTAGGGTAAATGGGCATTTACTAGGTAAGCGTGATCCACCTTCGGCCACATCTGCACCTCACATCAGGTGAGATAGTGGTCAAGCGCTACCTCGATTTCATAAAAAAAAAAAACCACAATACTAGAAGAATTTTTTCTTTGTTAAAAGCGTTTATCAGGATGGCCCGTTTTTGATACACAGCGTTTAGATATTTTGGCTAAATATCACACACTACACACAAAATAGCGGATAGCCTTAAAAATGCGTGTTGCGAGCGTTGCGAAGACTTAGAATGGTCTGTCTTGATTTAGAGGGTAGGAAAGGTAAGAATAAATAGATAACATGTACGTAGTTAATAATGCGAGGCAAATGTTTGGATGTGTGTGGGTTTTATGCAGAATCGGCGCCAACACCATGTATACCAGATTACTCAGTAAACACACACACGACTTTGCAAACATGGATGGATATATATTAATATTTCAGGAATTACTGAAAGAATTTTGATGAAACTTTACAATACACATAGGCTATAATTTATTGTTATATTTATTTATTTTTAGGGTTCCGTACGTTCGAATAAAAAAACGGAACCCTTATAGGATCACTCGTGTGTCCGTCTGTCCGACCATTCTCCCCCTTATCTCCGAAACTACTGAACCTAAAATTTTGAAAAATACAGAAATTAGTTTTCTACTTATGGATTGTAGGAAAACTTATAAGAAGTCTATGATATTAAAATAACATGGTAAATAATTGTGCGGATAGGTAACATCGTACGGAACCCCCTTCACGCGAGTTCAACTCGCACTTGTCCCGTTTTTTATATGAAGCTTGAGAGGCCGACTGAGGATCCACTTGATAACACAAGCAAGGCCACAGGTGCTGCAAGTGCACTGTCGACCTTAACAGGATTAAATTTAAAGTGTTAGAGAAATGGGATCTGGCAACACTTACTCATTCTTCGAAACACAACAGCACACATGCTGTTACTTAACGGTTATGAGGATGGTTATGACCAATTTATGACTATAAACCGCAGTGTGCCCTGCCACTGCTTTTAAAGACCCAAACCAGAGCCAGCTTTTAAAAGTTCCAAATTAGGCACTACCGGGTATCCCAACCGGGACCCCTAAGTCAGACAAATGGGCTCGTCAATTTATAAAGATAGGTGATCGAAATCGTGGGCAAAAACTAGTACAATGTTGTATGTATGAAATAGCAGGAGTGGGTTAGCTTAACTGACGAAACAAATTACCGCCGTCAAAAACTGTTTTGTCCGAGACAGGTCGAGTTTTGTGAATTAATTCGGTGGTTCCAAGCTATTACACAAACTGTCAGCGCAGGTGCCGCGTTCCACTTCCTCGTGCGGGATTTGCATTTGGAAATACTAATTTAACTTCTCTGTTAGCTAAGTCAGACTAAAGCATGGATACGAAAACTAAACTGGAGGCCTGAACTCCGAGGCCAAGTTTTATTGTTCAAAACCAACTGGAAACACTAGTTAAAAGTCTTCATTGGAAGGAAAAGGCACGTTTACGAGATGCCGTAGCCTGGAGCAATGACCAGACACACTAATCATTGCATAGTGAAATAACGCTTTGGTTCTTATGTTTTTAAGATTTTATTTCTCTTTTTATAGATAAAAATAGAAGTCTCAGAATATGTGCTTGTTTATTCATCTCAGACGTAGGACGTCCTCCTCTACGATTTTCCAATAGGACCGGTCAGAAGCAGCCTGAATCCACCGTCAACCGCGCCCCTTATCAGATCCTCTGTTCGCCTTCTAAGATACTAAGATTGAAATACTGTAAGCCTGTAAGGTAAAATTAATTTTTCTTTCACATCTCCTTTTTATTGGCTAGTGCACAAGTAAATTTGACTAGCATTAAATTTATTAATCGAACTTATAAATTATAGTTGCAACTGAATTAAATGCATCTAGTTCGGAGAAATTTCTATATAGGCCTAGATAATCTGTGAAGTGAGATTACTGATAATTTTTTTAGGATTAAATTAGAGGTAACTTGGTGATTTTTATCAAGAATCTATCAATTTCTATCAAGAAAATTTTCTATTGCTTAAGAAAATTTCATTGTATAATATTTTCTGTTCACAATTCACTTTTATTTATAATGTATTTAGTCTATATATAAATATTTTCTTATTTGGACTTTATATCTTCTATTATATAAAAATGAATCCCCATTCATTCCCAGTCACGGCATCACGCGTAAGCGGGCAGACCGACTTTAATTCGGTTTTCACTAACGGAAAGAGGGATAAACGGGGAATGTTCATATAAAAATTGCACCGTGGGCGAAGCCGGGGGCGGGTCGCTAGTATTTAAATAAAATTCAAATCTAGGATTACCTATTTCTATTTATACGCGCTTTGTTCTCTTCGATAATTACTGTAACACCGTTACTGTTCTCTTCGATAACAGATTTATAGGGACCTTTAACAATGAAAAATTTATGAGGCTTTCTTATGCAATTATCTCTTTTCGTTACACACTTGATGTCATGCCAACTGTTATTTTGCACGAAGATATAATGTTGACATAAAGACATTTCCTTTTCTAGGTACATGTTTCTATTATAGGCATATTTCTATTTTGGCGTAATTACTAATTTCATTAAAAATAAAATTAGTAATCAGATCACAAAAATTCTATCTTGAGAAAAATTTACTACATTCCAAAAAGGGTTAGTTATATTGGTTGTTAGTTATAGGAGTCATAAGAGCCATTCCATAATCTCTTATTATTTTATTATATTTTCTTATTAAATTCCCAAAAAAACTTGAACATATAATAATTTTTTATTTATTTAGGATTATTTTGAGATATTTTACAAAAAAAAAGATAATACGGTTGCTATAAGGACGGCTAGTTTTTTTTTTGTATTGACAATTCTGATATTTATTAACAATTTAAAAACAATGGTGATAAATTTAAATAAAGGACCTTTGAATTATTCGCTGTCAACGAGAGTGCACCTTCTCTCCAATTTCAGGATTCATTTGCCTACACTCACATCCATGGAACAAATTAAAACCATTGTGTTAGAGGGATTATGGAGCGACGTCCATTTATATGTAAAATAGTGGCGGAGCATTCAGCCATGCGCGTGGCACGCCACTCGCACATCGCCTACAAAACGAACGCCTATCGACTACGGACATCGCGTTTTGCATAAACATCTATGAATTTTATAAACTTTAATTCAATAGATATTTTGCAGTAGAAATCAGTTTAAGCGTGTGGAACCAACTTCCAGCACCCATGTTTCCACAAACCTACAACCCTGGACTTTTCAAGTCGCGAGTGAATCGGTTCTTAATAGACAAGCATGCTCCATCTTAGATCGCGTCATAACTTACCATCAGGTGAGACTGCGGTCTAATGCTTGATCTATCATTATAAAAAAAAAATCATTCTGAACTTTACTTTAAGAATATCAAATGAAATAAAAATAAAGGAAATCATACAAGTGTGCTATAACTTATTAACGGTGCGCTTTTTCTCTGTACATTGCTATCAATCATATTACGTTACCTCTTATTATACTTCCCTTAAGAAGGTATCAATCGAAAAGGATCTTTGTATTATATTTTTATCAAAGAAAAGCTCCTTTTTTTGACGAACACCTTAGTCGAATGGCTAAGGTGCTTGCTTTAATACTCTGTTTTCGGGATTCCCGGATTCGATTCCCGGCAGGGAAACCATTGGAAATGAACTTTTCATAGTTGGTTCTGGTGTAGATCTGGCAAGAAGAGGCAAGTTCGCAGTCTAGGGGCTGTAACCACATAGCTGGTTGCTGTAACCACACAGCACAGGTCTGCTGAAATAACAGCATATATTCTGTTGTTTTATTTTTTTTAATTTTTTTATGTTAAGGTCTACAGACAGTCCGCTTGACGCTTGTCGCTGACGGTAGGTGGCTACCGTCGCCTGTAACACAAGCAACGCCAAAACGGCTGCAAGTGCGCTGCCGACTACAGTAGGATTAAGGATAAGGGATTAGGAGGGGGATAAGGAAATGGGCTCTGGCATCCCTTACTCACTTACCGAAACACAACAGCCATATATATGCTGTTATTTCACGGTGGTATTGTGTAAGGTGGTGGTTACTGCCGCCAGGCGGGCTGCCCAAATGACTGCGAAACACAGTGTGCCCTACCACTACTTTTTAAATCCAGATCAGAGTCAATTTTTGAAAATTACATTAAAATTTCCAAAGTTGACCCCGCCGGGAATCGAAACCGGAGCCCCTGAGACGGTTGTTTTTCGGTGAATGAGTAAAGGATGCCAAAATTTAACTCTTAGCTTTAATCCTACCATTGTCGGCAGTGCACTTGCAGCACCTGTAGCGTTGCTTGGGTTTATTGTATAACCGACGATAGCCACCTATGTACCATCAAGTGGACCGTCATCAGCCTGTCTAACGACCTTAACCTACAAAAATATACAACATAAAATATCTACCAGAAACTATGCCATAAGATTATCCTTTATGTTAAAGGTCTACTTGATGGTGTACCGATATGATAATGAATAAGAAACAAGGTATGGAAGGTGAAATCAGTTACTCACGCACCGAGACATATGTTATATATAAGTCAGATATTCATGGTAGTCTTCTATGAGGCTAGTCAGAATGCTTAATTTATAACTGCGTAACACAGTGTTTAAAATCAATATATTATTACTCTACCTCTACTAAGATCTTAAAGATTTCTCTTTATCCTATGCTTTGCTGAGTTATGAAAGATTAATAAAAAAATGGCAACGTGTTTAATATTTGTGAATGTAAACTGAAAACCGCAAGCTCGCTTTAAAACAAATAGTTGTACGCCGGTAAAGGTAAGTTGAGCGAGTCAAGACAAATTTCAAGAGTTTAACGTTGTAGTTGACAGACAGGATGCTGTTGACGTGAATAAAGTTTTCACAAACAGGCGAGGCGGGTTAAAATATCGCCATTTGCAGCCGTCGCGGATGCCGGCTCATCGTGCTAACTGCTCGCTGCCGCGGATTCGTGCAATTCAAGAATTGTAAACTTTTGACGCTTTACAATATATTCAGTTGTGGTGTATGTTCAGCAAATGACAGTTTAAATTGATACTACTTAAACTTAACTTAAACTTTACTTAAATCAACTTTTCAAATGTGGCTCTGGTCTGGATTTGGAAAGTAGTGGCAGGGCACACTGCGTTTCTGGCGTCTGGCGGCAGTAACCACCCCCTTACAGAAGACCACCGTGAAATAACAGCACGTGTGCTGTTGTGTTTCGGTGAGTGAGTAAGGGATGCCAGAGCCCATTTCCCTATCCACTCCTAATACCTTATCTTAATCCTACTGCAGTCGGCAACGCACTTGCAGCAGCTTAGGCTTGTGTTATAGGCGACGGTAGCCACCTACCATCAAGTGGACCGTCAGCCTGTCTGCCGACCTTAACATAAAAAAAAAACTTAAACTTAACTTAACTTAAACTTAACTTAAACTTAACTTAAACTTAACTTAAACTTAACTCAAACTTAACTCAAACTTAATTTAACTTAAACTTATGAGAAGTTTATAGTTTCTTATAATTTAATAGACACTTCCTCTTCTGTTCTTATTTGAAATTTCGATTTCTTGAGTTTGACTAGGGCATTGATCCAGTGCTGTTTGCCTTATTGTTCTGTCTCAAGTGTCCCGGGTTCAATTCCCAGTAAGGCGAAATTCGCTTTGATGTGGTTTTGGTAAGTAGTGGCAGGGCATACTGTCTTTCGCAGAATAGCGGGCGGGCATATCCTTACAAGAACATCGTGAAATAAAGCATATGTGCTGTTGTTTCGCTGAATGAGTAAGGGATGCCAGAGCCCAGTTTCCTAACACTTCCTAATTTCTGTCAGGAGTGCATATGTAGCACCTGTGACTCTGCTTGTGTTATAGACGACGGTAGCTATACCTACCATCAAGTGAACCGTCAGATTGTCTGACGACCTTTCATTTAAAAAAAAAAATTAACAAAGCATAGTTCAAATTTGAATGTAAAAAATGGAGTATACTTAAACACCTAGGTAATTCACCCGCATAATTAAATCTTTTGTCTCTTAAATTTTAGCTCTATGTGATTTTTAATACAAATATTTTCTAAATATAAAGGGTCATTTGAAGCAATTATTCAAATTATTGGTTAAAATATTTATTTGAAGATTTTAACACATTGTTTTAACTGCACACCTTACCTGTACAAACTAACCTATATCTACATCTGTACATATATATTCTACTAGCTGATCTCGGCCACGCTTCGCTGCGGCCCATACGGCGGCGGCCTGCACATGGGGCGCGCGGTACTGGACATTGCTTATATATAATACTATTTATCGTAGCGTGATGTTGTATAGCCTATAGCCTTCCTCGATAAATGGACTATCCAATACAAAAAGAATTTTTCAATTCGAACCAGTAGTTCCTGAGATTAGCGCGTTCAAACAAACAAACAAACTCTTCAGCTTTATAATATTAGTATAGATTCTATACATATAATAAAATCGTAAACGAGCCGTGTTTGTGAATTAAATATTTTTTCAAACAAACAATTGTACTTATGTTACTGAGGTCAAAAAATAGTTTTTAATATTTTTGTTTGTTTATCTGTTTGTGCACGCTAATCTCAGAAACAGCTTAACCGGTTTGAATGGTTTTCACTGATGTATTGTAGCAAGCTTCCGGTAACATTGGAATAGTGTTTGTTTTATTCCAATCGGTTTACAAACAAAAACGTTACGCGTTATACCTACCGAATAGCGTACCTACGATATCCGCTAACTTCTTGTTAACCACAATTTTTAAACGGTTTAATAATTTTTGAAAAAATTGCATACATGCGAAACCAGGATTGGGTCGCTAATGTGTTATAATATGTAGGTCATAAGCTAACTAGCTTTTGCATAATACGTACATGATACAAAAAAAAAATTAAAAATGAAAAAAAAAAATTTTTTTATGGAGCTGTTATAATAGAGTTATATAAATTGTACTTACCAACTATTTCACTGTTCTTCAGTTCTTCTTGAATGGTACTAAAACTTTAAAGATAGATGGGGGCATAGTACCTAAGGGTCACGAAAATCTAATGGATGCTGGAATTCTTCAAGTCATTTGTTACGGTACCTAGTCTAGGTTGTGTAGTGAGCACAAGTATATTGATTAAGGTGATTATTAAAAGAAACTGTTTCTTCTATGAGAAAGGGAAACATCTTTAAATTTAAGTTTAACTTAGCAACGGTTGGTTTAAGCAACATCAGTTCAACTGCAAGTACTTTGTCGGACGTATTTTGGGGGCGCACGCGGTACTATTTTTAATATTTTTATTTATCTAAAATAAAAGTAGCCTCTGTTACTCGTTATAACATCAGCTATCTGCTAGTGAACGTCTCGTCTAAACCAGTCCAGCCGTTTCGGAGATTAATCGGGACAAACAGGCACACAGACAAACAAAAATTTGTTTTGTTGTTTTTTTTTTTTTTTTGTTAAATACCATATATAGTCTGATATAAATTTAGTAAAAAGCAGTTATTTTGACATTACACAGAAACACTTCAATTTTATTTATTATTAGTAGTTATAGATAATAATAGTAGGCCTAATGTTGTGTACTCAACAGATGAAAATAGTATGAACGTTAGCGATACATCCACATTTAGTTGATCGTATGGTAAACAAATCGTATGGAGTCCACGTTCGTTAGTCGCTTTTCTGCGTTCCACGTGTATTTACATTTCTACTAGCGTTGCGGTTGAATATCAAAAATTCTACCTAAAAGAATTAAAAAAAATAGGCGTGAACTACGTTTCGCTTCCATATTTAAATAAAATTTAAATAAAAGTATTTAAATTTTAGTTCCATTCACATTTGGTGTTCAATACATTTAAAAGAAATCAGGTCATGAGTGTATGGTATAGGTATCATTAGGTACTTGTTACTATACTATACTTGTATTGTATCATTAGGTAAGAAGAAATTATAGTTACTAGAAAAACTATCTTGTAATTTGGTAATGGGGTTTCATAGAAATTTAAGTTAGAAAATATTTTAAAAAATCAAATTGTTTCAATTAAGTAAGAACATTTTAATTTTTGAATTTCCAAAATCTGAAATATGTACAGCAAATTACTGAAATTAACAAAGACTTTTATTACCAAAGTCTCCAAGTTAAGTGTAAGTTAAAAAAAGGCCTGGTTTTGAACGATGTCCTTTACTACTAATCTGCTGTACCTATTGTAATCTCTAGCCAGCAAGAATGTTGTCAATGTTAGAACAGAACAAATCTTGTGATGAATATTTGTCATTTTAAGATTATGACTGAATTCTGGGCATAAATTAAATAGTGGAAGGTAACAAACTGATTGATCTCCTTTACTCTTAAAGCAATGAGCATACATTGTGGAATGAGTGTGGATTATGAATAAATTAAGTTGTATATTTTGTTTGATTTATTCTGTATATGATTAGTATCTGTTCATTCCATTGTTTGTCATAACCTTATTTTTGTTCTTTTTGGTTTATTTATTGTACGATTGCTGTATGTTAAATTTTACTTCTCCCAGGTTGTGGGGCCGGGGCTTGACGCAGAAAATGTTTTCCCATTTTTTGATCAAAATTCAATGCGGATTTGTGGAAAATTTTAGTCACTACATAAGTATTTGTCATTACTTTTTTAACTTTTTTAACACAGTATTTGTTGTTATTCAATTCAACATATTTTTAATGAATAAAATTTTAAATATATTAAATTCCCATTTTCGGCCATAATGTCACTTTTATAAAAAATGTAATCCAAAATCTCGGAATGTTATTTAGACTGTATCTCATGAACGGAAGAGTTGCTAATTAAAAATTTGTCAAGATTAATGAAAAAATGGTAATCAGTAAAGTCACCAGCACCAAATATTTTGCTTTATACTTTACGATATTATTACTAAAGATATAAACGGAGTAGATATAAACGGACCTTTATTCGCTTGGATAATTCCGGCTGGATCGCTGGATTGCCCAGCTTCAATTAATAGAAAATTATGCTCTCGGAAGCTCGTCAGATGTACTTATAGCCCATTTATTATATACCGACTGACTAACTGATTGAGCGCTCCGGCTTCACATGACCAAGAAAAAAAATTCCGAAGATTACCTATCCTCCATATATAAACAAACCTACAAAATCCTCTGTGTCACTTTATAATATTTGTACCGATTAAAATCACCAAGTTTCGGCAATAAATGACTATTTGTATACACCATTAAGCATTTGCATATCCCCGCATATCCAAAGCAGAATCTAAAGCGAGTTTTTCATAACCACACTCGTGTGAGTAAAATCTACGGCCAATATTGTTAAAAAAATCCTCTGAAAGCCCGACAAGATATCAACAAAGGAGCGTCGTCGTATTGCGTCGCTTGTCGTCCTATCGTTGTTAGCTCCCCATACATTAGTTTACATACAAATGGGCTTCGTTTTACATAATCCATCGTTCACTGGGGCGATAATTTATAACGAACACTATGGATAAACAAATTGATCTCATCTGATGGAGTTCAGTTATCACGTGTTACAATGTAGGTAGCAACAAGTTTATTTTTCATGAACAATTTGTTATACTTATTTTATTGCTCAACTGGAGACCGCAACTTCGTACGCGTGGTATACGGTATAGCGCGTAACTTTTTTGTTTGTAAACCGATTGGAATGAAACAAACACTAAATGTTACGGGAAGCTTGCTACAATACATCAGTGAACACCGCATTCAAATCGGTTAAGCCGTTTCTGAGATTAGGAGATTAGCGTGCACAAACCCCTCAGACAAACAGACAAAAATTCTAATAATTATTTTTTTGACCTCAGTAACTTAAGTAAAATGTATACAAATAGTTTTTTTTTTGAAAAAATACAAATAGTTTTTAATGTACAGACAAGATTTTATTATTTATGTATAGATTTGCTTACTTTATTATTACTTATTTCATTATAGATAATTTTCAGAATTTCACAAATATTTTTTTTAAGATGGATTAATACAATTTTTCCTTAATTAGGAAAGCAATTGTAAGTTTATTTTCTATTTTTTTATATTAAGGTCTTCAGACAAGCTGACGGTCCACTTGATGGTAGATGTTTACCGTCGCCTATAGAACAAACTACGTCATATGTGCTGCAAGTATCGTGCAGACCATAGCAGATTTAAGGAAGGGTTAGGTAAATGAGCCCTGGAATATCGCACTCACTCACCGAAACATAGTACACTGTGTGCTGCTGTGTTTCGGCATACATGCTGTTATTTCACGCTGTTTTGGAAGGGGGTGGTTACTGTCTGATCCAGAACAGAGCCAACTATAAAAAGTTTTTTTTTTTTTTATTTTTTTTTTTTCGTTTTTTTTTTTTTAACAAGTCCCTCCAGCATTATGCTGAAGCCTATTTTTGCTATCTTTGCATACCAGTTCTCGCTTTCATGCTGCTCGTACTTCCATTCTTCATACCTAATCTTTCTTGCATAATTCCTTTTCATAATATAAAAGTGAACTATAAAACGTTCATTTCCAAAGCTTGGTCCTGCCGGAATAGAACTCGGGACCCCCTGAGTCAGAGCGTTAAAGCAAGCACCTTAACCACTGGACTAAAGAAATTTAGGACCGATGCTTATGAAATGTAAATAGAATACATTTGCGACTGTTATAGTCAAATAAAATAAGTCATCAACGCAGCCAATATTATAAAAGTATGATTTAAAAAAAAAAAACAATATTACAATCCTGATGTTTTGCAACCATTGATGGCAAATGGTTGACGCCTCGAGGGACTCATTCGGTAATATCATGACAATGGATAATTAGTACAATTCTCGTTAAGTTGATGACCTACATGCTCGACTGGCGTTCCCAATTGATCGACAACTTGCCACAATTGACGCTACAATCGTTGATTAAGCTGTCCATTTTTTATCTGTATACGGAATTAATTTATTTGTAAATGGTTACCATATTTATTAATGACTTCGATTTGTCACTTATATTGACCCATTTAAGCAAAGGCTTAATTATTAGGGAGAGGTTCTTGTTATATTTATGAATATGTCAGATCCTCCGTCGATCATTCCTCGTAATTTACTCGATCCTCCGCCGTCTGCATCCACTGCTCTCTTGAGGTCATCGGTCTAGCTAGAGAGCGGTAGGCGAACAGCTGACGAGGCGCTTCGACTGGGGCCTCCACTCCAACGCTATGTATCACTCATGGAAGCGCCAAGCATTGTCCTTTCCAAAACTTGTTGGACTTAACAGCGACCAGTTTTTTGTCGACGAGATATCTTCTTGGCTTTTACGTCTCAGCGCCGTATTTCAAAACGTATACCTAATATAATCTCAAATTATTATATAATATAATATATCGGCTAATAAATATAAGTGGACTGTCTATTTCAATATAAAAAGGAACATTTTGTTCTTTTCTTCTTATAAAAATATATCTTATTCTGTTTCAAAACAGAAGTTAAAAATAAGCAAATTTTCAATAAACACTCCACTTGTTTTGTATTGAATCGAATCGATTGGTATACAAATAATTGTATTGACTAAATAAATATCTTGAAAAAGGAGATCCAGAAATAAACCTCTACTAAAGTCAAGATCTCTGAATCAATATTTGATACTATCTCACAAAAAGGCAAAAAATTTTAATATCTGTGTTCAAATAGTCTAGATCCCCGTCGAGGTCCAGGTCCCCGTCGAGTCTCTTGTGGACCCATGGGGTCCCTCCAGGGACCCCCATTATTAATAAGCAATCTATTGTTTTTAGAACAGGAGTTTTCTTTTACGTTTCATATTAACTTTTACCACCTCACTACCCGCCATAGATGCGAAAATCATCCGCATTACTTGGATAAAGTGCCGCTGCGCACAGTTCGGATGAGTAGAAACTTTATCCCACGGACGCGCGAACTTTGGAACAGTCTCCCTTCTAGGGTGTTTCCATTTAGCTACAATATGGGCTTCTTCAAGCGAGCAGTACACAAATTCCTACAAGGTCCGCAGCGCACATGTACCCCTCTGGTGTTGCTTGTGTCCTTAGGCGACGGTATCCATCTACCATCAAGTGGACCGTCAGCCTGTCTGCCTTTAATAATATTAAAAAAAAAATTATGTTCGTAATTTTTTTACGTGAGGATGTATATATCTTCTTTTTTTTTCTCTTGTCCCAAAAGGTCCACTTGGTGGTAGAAACTACGGTCGTTTATAAACACAAACAACGCCGTAAGGGTTATATTCGCAACTTACGACCTTATATGATCAAGAATGAGTGGTTAGGGTGCTTGCCTTAACGGCAAGCATTCGATTCCCAGCAGGGTCAACTTTGAAAAATGAACTTTTCAAATTTGGTTTTGGTCTGGATCTGGAAAGTAGTGGCAGGGCACACTGCGCTTCGCAGTCATTTGGGCAGCCCGTCTGGCGGCAGTAACCACCTCCTTACAGAAGACCATCGTGAAATAATAGCATGTGTGCTGTTGGAGTATTTCGACTCTCCAACTTAAATAAGACTCGAGATCTTATTTAAGTAAATGTTACTACCGCCACCTTCCACTTAAATAAGCTCTCACTTTGTGACTGGAGCGTAGTGTACCCAGCTTCAACTAATACTTTTTACAAGTAATAAATTTTGTCATTTTCTTCCTGAAAGTAAGCGATTTCTGAGAAAGTTGTCGTGAACAAAAGAATTCCAACTAATCTATTTTAGGTACACTGATGGGTGCATTGTAAACACGTGAATATTACGTCGATTTACTCGTCAGTTTCGGTATCGGAGTTATGACGGATCCATTGTGAATGAAACGAACATATCAGTAAGCTTAAAGCCTCGTTAAAGCGCCTGAAACGGTCGCATTTCTGAATGGGGGTTGTTATCGGCTTGCACGAATGTACACGTGAATATTGGTGCACTTTAAGTTAACAAAATACGAGAATTATTGTTGTTAACATAACAATACCGTAACACGGTATTGTTACGACTAACTATGGAACGTTCTGGATAAAGCGTTCGCGCCGGCCGAAAGTCTCAAACGTTCCACCCTATCGACGGTAGCCACGCGCCTTTCCGATTACTGTCAAAGGAAATTGGACCTTATGTTCACAACATAGAGTTTACATTTGAACAGAAATAGCATTCCCGAATTTCAATGGCTTGTTTACAATCTTGTTTATATTTCTAGTAAATTCGAAATACATTGAGGCGTTTGGCGCCAAGTATAAATAAGAGAGCCGGGGGGCGAGATGAGTCAGTTTGTGCGATAACAGGCGATTTGTAAACGAATCTTCGGAGCTTTTGCGAAGTTATCTGCGACAGTGAACCGGCGATACAATAAGGGAATCATTGACGACTTTTGGCACATTTAACGGTTTCATCGGACAAGTTTAGTGATTTTGGAAGTCATCTTGGTTTGTGAAAATAAATAGTTCGTTTCGTTCTTACACGGCGGTTTGACTCACCCCGTACGTATTACGCTGTTATCCCTAAGATAATTAATTTTTTTAATCATAAAAATATTTCAATTATTTTTCTTATAACTTAAAAAAGATTGGTATCGATTCAGATAAATTTCGTTTATTTCAGTTACTAGGATGTCAATAATTCCTTTAAGCTCTTTAAAAATTAGCATTGATTTTTTTATTTATTCATTTTAAAATATTTTAAAAACAATTTATTTTCATTATTTAATTCACTTTAAGAAAAAAACTGCTATACATTTGTACTTATTAAAATAATGAGAGCATTATACATATAATCTATGGACAAGTAAAATAACGATGCATTTATATTACTGATGTCTTCTATATTGATCAAAATAAGTCAAAAAAAAAGAGTGTAAGAAGTAGGTTACTGTTACCCAAATACTTGTTTGGCTAACATAATTATTTTTTTCTCTTGCTATGGCGTGGCAATGATCTATTAATATACAAAACATAATATTTAATTAGAAAAAAAAACATAAAGCCTATAAAAGTTGCGCTTAAATGATATGTTTCTATACTTTCTAACCCTAGTGAAAACCTTTCACCATTGTCAAACATATTGTATTTCATGGCATCGGTGTCTAATGGACACTCATGTGGTGAGAGGCTTTTTGAACCGTCCGCCTGCGTCATTGTCAAAACACCCACTCTTTGCAAGAAAAAGGCTTCAGATAATTTGATGAGCCATTAACGACAATGATCGAGTCTACTTTATCGCTGTAACACGATACATTTGACCTGAAGGCGTACCATAAGCGTCCATGAAATATCTGACAAGCAGACATTGACAAAATGTTTGCCTACTTGGATTTTGATTTATTAAAGTCTCTTATGGTATTTATGGGGATCGTTTTACAGATTTAAATATTATATTTAAAAAATAAAGGTGATTAATAAGAAAGATTATTGTTTAAAATAAATTCTATAAAGGAAATGGGAAAGAAATTACAAATATTACAATGACTATGAAAACTGTTTCAATTTTTTTTTATTTTTATGTTAAGGTCGGCAGACAGGCTGACGGTCCACTTAATGCTAGGTGGCTACCGTTGTCTATAACACAAGCAACGCCTAAACTGCTGCAAGTGCGCTTCCGACTGCAGTAGGATTAAGGATAAGGGATTAGGAGTGGATAGGGAAATGGGCTCTGGCATCCCTTACTCACTCACCGAAACAACGTGCTGTTATTTCACGGTGGTCTTCTGTAAGGGCGCAGACGCCTGTAGGCCTGGGCCTGGGCTTCTGTAAGGCCTGGGTGGTCGCGAGATGGGCTGCCCAAATGACTGCTAAACGCAGTGTGCCCTGCCATTACTTTCCACCCGAACCCGGGAACCCTAGAACAGATCGTTAAGGGAAGCACCCTAACTACTCATCCAATGGGCTCGTTTTTTAGTTAAGTAATATTTTTAAGAAGAGCAAGTATTTATTATTTTAGCAAGAAACCTTTATGTTTAGCAAGAATCCAAAACTTAACTTGTTGACTGTTAACGACGGTGGCGCGGCCACAATTTTTTATATTTTGAATGATCCTTCGGGAACAGTACAGGAACCAACCACACTAAAGGATTAAAAAAATAAAAAATAACTATTAGTAAATTCAAAAGTCTACAATTAAATTAATTTAATTATTTTGTGTTTCGTTACTTACAATTTTTTTAGGGTAAAATTTGTTTTGACATACCTCAATGCCCAAAACCAAGTTTTCAATCAGAGTATTGCCAGAGATGACAATAAATAATTATTGTTGAAAATTACACAAGAGATTCTTTAGAATCTGTCATTCTAATTTCACTTAGTTTTTACAAGTAAATGTCTGGGTGCTTTATTTAAAACCCAGAGAACATTTTTTTGAATTGATTTTAATACATATAAGTTATAAGTAACAATTTTTGGCACACAGCACGTCCACTTTTTGTATAGGATGTAGATACCCTTAATGTGGCTAGGAAACATTGAAAAATACCTTTGATTTATTCTTTTTTAGGGTTCCGTACGTCCGCATAAAAAACGGAACCCTTATAGGATCACTTCCCCTTATCTCCGAAACTAGTGAACCTAAAATTTTGAAAAAAAAAATACAGAAATTAGTTTTCTACTTATAGAAACCTATAAGAAGTCCATGATATTAAAATAACATGGTAAATCACACAATATTGTGCGGATAGATAACATCGTACGCGATTTCAACTCGCACTTGTCCCGTTTCTTTTTTAATGGCTCCAATATTTTCAAACTATAATTTAACGCACAATTTAAAATCTGAAAATATTTTTACACCATTTTGACGCTGTAATACAATGGAGTTTTAAAAGATCATTTACGTTTTTCGAGTGCGCCGTCAAAGCGAAGGGTGGCTCTAGGAGAAATCGCCTCTGGATGCAATTAGAGGAATGAATTGCGTGATCTCCGTCTTTATCTTTTATCCCAGTAACTACCAGTAATAACCGCCAGCCAGCACGAATAATAGATGCGGTAACATTCCGCGCGGATTGGAACCTCTTTGTTAAGGCCTTCCTTACTAAATATGTACTGCTATTTTGTTACTCACTTCTTTTATCAGCTGGTTATAATATTTCTATTACTAACACAATTACATGTGAACAATTTTCTGTATTACCGTGTTTTTGTCTGCTGCAGAAACATCAGACGGATCTTTTTCGATCCATGTGTGGAATAGAAATAATGATTACATGCTCTGTCTGTTGAGGAAAACAGTCTAAAAGACTAGTGATTTTCTAAGATAGGTACGCGAAGTCTTGCCAACCGACAGCAGGTATTGTGGTCAGATTCTCAGAATTATATATGTACATTTAAAATCTGAATTAAGTTAGTTCATAGATGGTGCTACAAAAACTTTAGTTCTGTCATTCATCACGACGACTCATCGAGGGGACCAACTTAATACGAACCAGGACCAACTTTGGAAAGTAATTTTTCATTGTTGGCTCTGGTCTATATCTGGCAAGTAGTGGCAGTTCACAGTTATTTGTCTCCTTACAGAAGACTATTGTAAAATAATAGCAAGTGTACTGTTGTGTTTCGGTGATTGAGTAAGGGATGCCAGAGCCTATTTCTCTATCCGTCCCTAGTTCCTGCTATGGTCCTACTATGGTCGGCAGCGCACTTGCAGCATTTGTGGCGTTGCTTGTGTTATAGGCCACGGTAGCCATCTACCACCAAGAACATTAGCATGTCTGACGATCTTTACATATCCGATCAAATTAAATCATTTATTTTTCAAAAAGGCAATAACAATATCCGTATGTAATTACCTATTTTAATAGGGTTTGGGATTATTAATAACCTTTGAAACAGAGTTTGGTTTTGATTATTCTTTTAAATTTATTTATAGGCAAGTCTCTGATTATCTCAGGACGTTTATTATAAAATCGTATACATTGACCAATAAAATAATTAGTTATTTTGTCGAGTCGAGTTTTATGCAAATTAATGTCATTTTTAAACTTAATATTGATATTGTGAATTACTTTACATTTTGTGTTAATTTTTTACTAAAATTTTATGCGTATAAATTAAATTCTTATAAATATACTGACAAGTAACAGTTAAAATCTTTATTTGCTTGAATTATTCTCGGATCCCTCGGACTGCGGACCTAGTTGATAGAAGGCTCTAATGGCCCCCTTTTTTGTAGAATGAAAATAGTATTTATGTCTGCAGCGTTACCAAAGAAGAATCCCATAAGACATTATACTGTGGAAGTAACTGCAATAGACAATTATAGCTGTATCGACATCTGTTAGGCGTCTAATCTGTCTAACGGCATAAGCCGCAGAGCACAACCTTTTACTTAGTTTTTTTCAATATGGTGACCCCATTGTAATTTTGAATCTACAGTAATACCTAAAAATACTGTCGATTTTAGCACCCAAGTTGTCTTTTAATCTTAAATATCAATGAAGTGTCATTAACGAATAATATAATATCGTGTTTGTTCACAGAAAAAAGTAAATCATTAATATAATCTAAGAACAGAAACGGGCCGAGAGTCGAGCCTTGAGGGACGTCTATTTTAACTACCAGAACCCAGAGATTTTTTACCACATCAACCCTCTGAATTTTATCGCTCAGATAAAAAGTCAGAAGATCAAGAGCCTTATTGCTAATTCGATAGTGGTGCAATTTCCTTAATGAAGATCCATGATGCACACAATCAAAGGTTTTGGATAAATCGCAAAAAAATACCAAGAGAATCCTGCGAGTTCTCCCATGCCTCAAATATATTTTTCAAGAGTTCACTACCTGCGTCCGTAGTAGAGCGACCTTTCATGAAAGCAAACTGCTTTTTAAAAAGTAAACTATTTATCATTAAAATGATTGAATAATTTACTCAAAATACTTTTTCAAAGATTTGTCTAGTGATCAGACGTATTGAAATCGGTCTATAATTAGCGGGATTAGTTGTATTATCCGACCGAAACAAAGGCATAACCCTGCTCATTTTCATTAGATCAGGAGATTCGCCACATTGTAACACAACAATTGAATACATTTGCTAAGTGAATACATATTTATTACAATGTTTTTCACTTACTTCCGTGAATATTTATTACACTGTTTTTCATTGACTTGCCCCAAAGAATTACATTTTTTTAAATTCAATTGTCTTAAAGAACTGGGCTAACACGTAAATTCAAATGGTGTATCACTTCTCTTTTAATAGATTCTCAGCAGCAATTGACAATGAATCTAGTGTCCGAGTAATGTTAACATTAATACTGGAAAATAAGTTTTAATTTCAGTCACCACATCCAAATCTGCCTTAAAGTTCTGATATTATTAAATTAAAGCTGCTGTTATGCGTTTCTTCCAGTGTTCCTGTTATGGTGTTTCATGTAGTTTTTATTTTTCATTTGTATTAGCATTCCTAATCTATGTTTTTTACATGAAGAGATTTTACCACGTAACCAGGGTTCTGTAAACCCTGGATTTTATGATTTCTGACCCTATAACTCGTAAATCTTATTTCTACTTTTATATGTATATGGCAGGAGTTGTATATGGCAGGCTTACTAAATGTGATTTTATGGTAAAATTTAAATAAAAAAATCATACATTTCATTAGGACTATCATGATGAGGCTTAAATTAGCCATGACACTTCATCAGCAGGGCAGTCCATGTTGCATCATTAACCGCCTCTTTACAGTAGTTACCTTAAAACAAGTTTAAATAGTTATAATTGCGTGAGTGAAAAGTTTAAAATTAACTTTAACAAATATTTGTAACTTGATGCTATCAAAGTCGGTTCATATTCGCTTATGCCTTGTTGCTGCTTATGTCTCCCCGGCAACGGTAGCCATCATCGACTGGAGACTGCGACCATTAAATGGACTGTGAACCTGCCTGTCGTCTTTTATCATGAAAAGTATATTTTGAGTGTACAGATAACTGTCACTGGTCATATAAGAAGTAAATAATTTAAAATTTGATTTCAGTCTAGATGCAAAGAGTACGTTAAAAATATCAGGTATTTATTTACTGAGTTCGTCGTCGTATCAGACCAGTAAACTAGTTTGGCTGAGCCGTAGCGTTTTTGTCGTTTGTAGTACATTTCCGTGTACCAAGCTTTCCGGAAACAGCATTTCAGCGTTCACCTGCTTGTGCAAGAAAATTGCATCCAACAGAGTCAAGATTGTTAAAGCATGTTTTTATGTACATTATACACATATAAGTATGTATGTATTAATAAGGTAAATACTGTCTATTTTGAACTTTGTATTATGCCACTTTGAAAAATATTTGAAAATGTTCTATAGAGAATAAAAATATTGTCTTTATTTAGCAACACGAGCTTGAACAGTTTTTCTTTGGGTTCTTATTTGACAAGTTTTCTTTATTTCATGACACCACAATTCACAGCGTAATTAAAGATCTTTTTTTAAATTCTTTTTATCTTTTTATCGTTCTTAGCGGACGGAAAAATATTTTCTTTTATAATTCTTAGCCAGAAAATTTAATATACCTAATCGTTAATTTATGTATTGGTAGCTGCAACGCTGGATAGCTCTTCACTAAATTGTCGGATGACGTAGTAAAAGATGTAGAAAAACACTGAATGCGGGATAAGGCTTTTCTTGCGTTTTAGGCCATATTCAGCATGTCAGGATGTCGGCTGTTAAAAAACATGTCTTATATGAATAAAAATAAAGATTATTTATCGACGCCTAAAACTTACACACGTATAAATAAAATAAGGTGACCTTGTAGATTACCTTGTATTTTATTTACTTTAAAATAATATTTGTTTCATTTTCTACAAACCATTATATTTTTAGATTATTACTTTCTCTATCACACAAGACATTCCGGGTGTGCTGTTTTCCTTTAATATTCTCAAGACAACGACACGATCTGCTATTATTTTTTAACTATGTTTATTATTAAATATTATTTATTTGGTATTGTTTATTGTTTGTTATACTTTTATAATTATAATAATGTGCATTCATTTAGTTTAAATATAATGGCATTAAAACCTCGAAATCTTCTAACATCAACCTATTTCCCCCTAAATGTAGATTGATGGATAAAGCTAAAATCCCGATATAACGCATGGCATGGCAAACGCGCATTAACGCAATATACATTAATACGTATTGTGACTTAAGCAATGTGTGGAGCAAGTAGGTCTGCCCAATAGTAAAGTTGGTATAAGTATAAGTATTAGCACATGAGTAGATAATACAAAGGTATGCGATCGTAGTGAAAGATAGAATTGACATCTCAAATTGCAGGAACACAAAATAGAGTTCACCTTCGCGTTGGAACATTCTAGCTAATTTTAGCATCATTGTGACTGAGCAAGCCAACCTAATGTATATTTCTAAAATAAAAAAGTAACCCTACATCTATGCCCAAAATTATATTTTTTGCTTTTCGTTGAACGCGCTAATCTCTGGAACAGTCAGATTTGAAAAAATCTTTTTGTCTTTGATCAGTACACAAAAGTCATAAAGTCCTGAAAATTGTTCAAAAACATTATGAAATGTGTGAACAAATAATTTAAAAAACGGAAACAGTTAACAGACTTTTTATTTATCTTCACTAAAACCGTAAGGCCAACAACGGTAAGTAGCTTACGCATAACGAACTATCTAGAAGTGATCCCATGATCATTGGGCATGCTACAGAGGTTAAATCACATCGATTGGCTATTATGGCCCTGCTATCTAGGAAAACAATTATAATTACCTCGGTCACAGACTATATTTATCTCACTCGCCCTTTAGGTGATATCCCCTGTTCCTGATTATCTTAGTAAGAATTACATTTATTGGGAGAATCAAAATGTGACATCGAAGGCAATTTGGCTTCGGCTACTTGTCTAATGCAAAGACCAACATCATAATTTGTCATCTATGTATAAGGGTTATGAAACCTTACAACACAAACCAACCCTACAAATACAACTGTCACTATTAATTCAAAATTCGAATTTAAATATAGTTTTTCCTTTCAATGAGATTCTAAACCTTGCTTACCTTTTTCCGTATGTATATTGCATTAGCGAACACGTAACAGCTTCGATAATATCATATTTCTCATAATATACATGGATGATTTATGAAATGTCTGCAAGAAAATTATTCGAGGCATATCCCGGATGTGACTCAATGTGATTGCCTCCTCCTCGTCCTGATCTTTACATGTCATTATCGTGTCGACATCCGTTCAATTACGGATTATTTTTCCTTATCTTTATTGTTCCAGGAATACAATATGTATTGTATTGTATATAATAAAAGTCGCGAAACGACTCGCATATTGTGTTTTAAATAAGTGTATAGCAAACTTTTTTCTTTATTTTTTTAATTTGGTATTATGTGAAACCACGAATCCGGTTCAAATGTACTGCATTTTTTTCATTCTAATAAATTTTTAGACACTTTATATTGTATCGTTTAATTAGTGGATGTGTGTATTGAGATTTTTCTCTATCATTTTTCTCTATTGAGAAAAATGATAGAGATAATGATACGACTTCTATTGAGATTTTTCTCTATCATTATTATATGTATGTTTTCGTTATTATTGTTTGCCATATTTTATTTTTATTTCACTTTTGACGTGACAACGTATAATAAATCGATGAACACCGGCTGCAGGCACGAAAAATGATGACTCATTGTCCCGTTACGCTCGAGCCGATGCACGATCGGAGCGAGAGCGCGGCACGAGCGAGCGAAAGGCACGACCGGCTTGAGCGTTCGTGCCTTTCTGTTCTGTATTTATAGACAACGGTAACCACCTACCATCAAGTGGATCATCATCTTGTCTTTCTAATAACGAAGTGATAAAATTTCGTCAGATTTCTTTAACGATTAATATTGTTCTATGTTACCTAGTTTTGATTTCCTGGCGCCATTTCTCGACTTTTCTATACATTTATTTATAATTTTTAGCACAAATGCAACATTTTGAAACCACCAAACATTAAATCGTAAGTGCTAAGTAGTGGCAGGGCATGCGTTTCGCAGTCATTTGGGCAGCCCGTCTGGCGGCAGTAACCACCCCCTAACAGAGGACCACCGTGAAGTAACAACACGTGTGCTGTTTTGTTTCGGTGAATGAGTAAGGGATCCTTATCACCCCTCTTAATCCCTTATCCTTAATCCCATTGTAGTCAGCAGCGCACTTGCAGCAACTTTGGCATTGCTTGTTTTATAGGCGACAGTAGCCACCTAACATCAAGTGGACCGTCAGCCTGTCTGACGATCTTAACATAAAAAAAATCGCACCATGCCTATAATAGTAAATATGTTTCTTATTGAAGTATTAATCGCAGTATTTCGTCTAAAATATCCCATACCCTTAGCAATGCCAGGACAGAAATGTCTTTCAAGTGTCAGTTATATTTTCAAGTCAGCAGTAACGAATGTACGAAATTAATAAACCTGTTTGCAAAGCAACACAGAGCGTACACACAATACATGGTGCGATTTGCTGAGGCATTACAAAATTTAATTTTAATCCGAGGGCGTAAATTTATAAGATAGGATTTCACCCTTGCTTGTCTGGGTTACGTAATTAGTGTTGCGTAACGTAGGTACTGTTCGGTACAATCGCTAATAAAATATATCCATACTAATTATTCATAAACCCATAAATGAGTCTGTTTTTGATGGAATTTGGTAGTTTAAGTCCTGGGGAAAAAGCGGGATATTTCTTTAACCGACAAAGATGTCTACAGTTAAATATAATCCTAATAATATTACAAATGCGAAAATTTATATGTTTGGATGTTTGTTCCTCAATAACGCAAAAACGGCTGAATAGATATGGATAAAAATTGGCATACACGTAGCTTGTTACCTGTACTAACATATAGGATACTTTTTGTCCCGGAATAATGTTAGGTTCCCGAGGGATTTAAAAAATTCGCAACCGTCGTCACAGCGATGATGATGTCAGGCGTTATAACTCATATATTTTCATTTTTCAAATTTGCTAGTTATACAAGGCACAGCTAGTTAAATATGTTTGCATAGTATATTCATAATTTAACTAACATTTTATTGATTGTTCTTTCCATTGTCATGAACTGGGCAACTTTTCTAGCGGCATTAATTACCCCATAACAGAAGACCACCTTGAAATCCTATCCCTTCTTTATCCTTATCAAGTTCTGCAACGCATTTGTAATGCTTTGTTTGTGTTAACCAGGTGTTACCAGGCGACAGTAGACACATATCTTGAAGTGCTTCCACTTTAAGATTTTTCTGCCTGCTGATCTTTATTCCACTGTTTGAACAGCATCCCAAACCCAGCTTTAAAAAAATTTGCAAAATTATATGAATTATTCAAAAATATTAAGAAATTTAAAAAGAAGAATATTATATAAATTAATACCTAAGCTCTATTTATGGTAAAATTTCAGAAACCTGAAGAAACAAAGTCAACAAAATCCAATATTATAAAACAAAATGGATGTCTGCCTCTGTTTTTTCTCCGTTTATTTCTTGTAGACCACCAGAAGAGTCATAAATGAGACAAGTTTTTGTATATCATTTGCAGAAAAAAAAGGCTTGGGGGGTTGTTAGCAGTGAATAAAACATTCATCTTGTTTTTAGACCCAATGCAAGGCAGAAACCATTCCAAAGCGTTCATAAAAGCCTATAGTCGAAACGTGACAAATCAGGCTATGTCGCTTAGTAGGGCACTAACGGGACACTGCCGCCTCAATAGGCACCTTAAAATAATGGGTCTCACTAATACGGGAGAGTGTCACTTCTGCCATGAGGCAGAGGAAACACCAATGCATACCCTGTGCGAGTGTGGCCCCTTGATGCACAACCGCAGTCACATCTTAGGAAGCCACACAATAACTTGTGAAGATGTGAAGAATGCCTCTATCAAAAAAGTACTACAGTTTCTTAATGTGGTAGGTATAGGTAGAGAGCTTTAGTTTACGTGGACGAAGTGATACTGCTACTCTAGCAGACAGAAATAAGATAGCCACTAAGATAAGATAAGACAGGAAATTTCGATTTCAGGCTCTAAACTTAAAATATGAAAACACATTTCGTTTTTAGATATGCATATATACTAAACATAATATCAAGTAAGAAATATTATATAAAATGAATCTTTTTTACTTCATCTCGTAACTGTACATTATGTTTGCACCAATAGCCCTTGTTCAAAACAGTATGATTTTGTAGACATGGTCTTTAATTCAATATACATATTTTTCCACAAATATCTAATCTAGTGGTAAAAAACTAATTTTTAAAATTCTGTCTTGTTTTCAACCTTTTTGAATTTATCATTATAAAATACGTTGATGTCTGATGCCACTTCTTTCATATCAATTAGATTTCCTATAACTCAGTACAATCAATAATAAATACATAAAAAACTTAGAACTAGTATTCAATTTTTATTGCTCTACCACTATTTGTGAAGTGAAAGACTCTTGTTATGAACAGAATTGTATATATTTAATATATTTAATTCGCTTTATGAGCCTTGAAGATGCAGTGAATGCGTTCGAAAACGCTTTGAAAGCTACCTCTAAAGAGAGTGGACCCACTGCTTCAGTCAGTGGTTCCATCGCATGCGATGGTGCTTACAAAGAAATGGAGACTGTACTTCGAAGAAAAATAAGAATACAAACAGCTTCCTACGTTATTTCGTTTTCAAGCTTCTAAAAACTTTTACCTTCGAGTATAGAAGATTGCATTAAAGTAATATGTTATATAAAAAAATTAAAAAACTTTGTTGTAATATAATATTACTCATATTATGTATTTACTTTTCACACCTCAGGACACACCAACGTATAAGACAAGCTGAGTTCAGTGATACAATAGCTGTAATTATGGAGGAGGGTGAGCCACAACTGTCACGTAGTATACCCATATAGAGTTGTAGATGACACTGGTATATGAGGCAAGCAGTAAATACATTCCACGAATTTGTCTTTTGTGTTGTGACGCAATTTGAAAAGAAAAAAAAAGTTAAGGTGGGCATACAGGCCGAACGGTCCACTTGATGGTAAGTGGCTACCGTCGCCTATAAACGGTATAGATAAGCAACGCTATAGATGCTGGAAGTGCGCTGCCGACCATAAAAATATAAATGATAACGTATTGTTACGACTAACTATAGGACGTTTTGGAAAAAGCGTAGAACATGCGTTGAAGCGCCAGCCGAAAGCCTTGAACGTTCCACCCTATCGATGTTAGCCACGCCCCTTTCCGATTAGTGTCCAAGGAAATTGGTCCTTATGTTTACAACATAGAATTTACATTTCAACAGAAATACCCGAACTTTCAATGGCTTGTTTACAAATTTTGTTTACATTTTCTGGTAGGCGTTTGGCGCCAAGTATAAATAAGTTCGGCCCGTCAAGTTAGTTAATTGTGCGACAACAAGCGATATGAAAGCGACTCTTCGGAGCTTTTGCGACAGTGAACCGGCGACACATTAAGGGAATCATTGACGACTTTTGACAAGTTTAACGGTTTCATCGGACAAGTCACTATTTATTTTCCTGAAAATAAATAGTTTCTTTCGCTCATACACAGCATTTATACTCATCCCGCAAGTAACAGTATTATAGGGGATAGAGAAATGGATTCTGGCATCCCTTACTCACTCAAGGAAACAGAATAGCACATATAAACCTACTATTTGTCATAACCTGATAACACTGCTTTAGGGTGGCAACCCCGTGTTAACAATTGAGCGCTGTCTGGTATCTATGGTGTGAGTATATCATCAGGTTGACCGTCAAGAGTTAAAAAAGTTTTGGCTTTCACTTTAGTGACATTAGTTACTGCGTATTCTTCATAATGATGTGGAGTAGTGCCTTTAGAAGTTTGGTGTCTTATATCGCACATGCGGGGCTTCTAACCACCAGGAAATCTCAGTAAACGACAACGGCTTGTGGCCGATTGGAGGAGCTTAAATGTATTTCGTGACTAATATTGTACTCATATATCGCGACGACAATAAGTTTATATAATTATAATTATAATCTTGTGTTCGAATGAAAGCTTGAGCCAAAGCTGAAGATTCTTAAAGCTGGATAAGATTTGTTTAATCGTGAAGCAAAACTTTCGTTCAATTTACTGAACCAAAACAGGTTGAAATTTGTTAACATTTAAGCTATCTATGTACCAAATTTTATCAAAACCAGTCCAGTGATTTAACTGTGAAAACGTAACAGATGTTTAAATATTTTTAATGATACGGAATGAGTAAATGAGATATTTGTTTTACCAAGGAAACACTGTTGTAAACATACAAAGAGAATAGAAATAATGGTTACTTTTTTGTTGATATTTAGAAATTAAATCAAAATCAAATCAAATCTTTTATTTCCCAAAAGTAAGATAACAAAATCACTTTTTTGAAGATCACTCTTTTTGGTTAAAAACAGCCAAGATAACGACGATCCTGAGAAGAAAACCCGAAAGAAACTCAGGATACCATTCTTTTTTAAAATAACGTATATAACAATTAAATAATAATCAATATAGTAGAAAATTATCTACTTAACCATACATTTAACTTTAATAAGCACATTATTTTACGTCGACTTAACTTATTTTAGGTGTATACGTAATATCACAGTCTAACCATACTTACGTCACACAGTCAGGCAACGAATGTACTTGCGTAGAGCAACGTTCGGCGAACTCGCTTCAATTTGCAGGCTTGAACATTGAGCGTTGCCCGACTGTATGACGCAAGTATGGTTAGACTGTGGTAATATGATTGTTAGTGTTGGGTGCTAACTGCTAAGGTAAGTATGAGTTAAAATCTAAACTAAAGAATTGGCTCCTAGATATTGACTAAACACTCTCGTGTTTTAACTTAGTTTAATAAATAATCACACACAAACACGCACACACACATCATACATGCACATCCTATATTTATTTATTTATCTATTTATTTATATGTCTATATTATATGTCTTATATTAATACATTATCATAATCATTTAGTTAATAACGCGAACATATTGTATTAAAGTGGCACTGCTTTAAATGAAGATCGGCTGCCACAGCGCGGGGCTACTGATCTCCAAAACACAGGCAAGCCTAGCTTGGAGGTCAGGGGACAATTAACTATGTACGTATTTTAAAGCCTAAATATTCCATCTAGCTTTGTTATAAGTTGTAATGTTCTAATGTACATATGCTGGCTTAAGAAATAAAAATTATTATTATTAAAAAAATATACAAATGCAATAAAAACATGACGTTTATTTTTGTATGTGAAGTTATATATACAATTCCGTATTAATCTCCGAAACTGATATTTTGTATTTTTTTCTTCAATATGAGAATTTAAAATACCTCTATTTCTTTTTATTTAACAAATAAGAAAACTTTTTACAATTTTTTAGTACTTGAAGTTGATTTGTAGTTGACGTGTTAACAGTTTGATTCAAGAGCAGTGGGTTCGGTTCCTGACAGAGACTAATGTAACGAACTATTTAAAGTCTGGCCATTTTCGTTCCTAGTAAGTATATTTTATGGTGCCCATATGTTCTATTGTGACTAGAAAATTAGTCAAAAAATTGCCTATCCAATGCTAGACTACGTGTAATACATAATTTATCAACCACAACAGAACTACAATAGAAATCTTTTAATCAAGTCAGGTCTTGTTTTTAGTAAGATAAGGTTTTCGAACGCGCGTAGGTAATATTTGTTTACATGTTCCTTAAAATAAACTCGAGACGAAGTAATATCGAACTCAATACCTTTATTATTATTCAGCGCCGATCACTTCTTAATAAGAAAACGTGTATCTAATACGGTGTTTGATATTCGCGTCTTTTGTGTACGCGGTGTAGTAATGGGGCGGAATCACAATATCTCGTTATAACCGGGCGAAACAAAAGAAAGCCGCGCGTGATTCGAATTCAGAACGCACAAGACAATATACAAGCAACGTTAGATAAAAATACCTATGGAGACAGGAAAAATCCTATGACCAACAATCTCCTAACACTCTTACACCCTATTATTAAAAAAAACTACGGTTAAAAAGGGAGCTGCTGTGTTTTTGCACGAGAAGAGAGTTTCCTATCCTCATTCTGATCTTCTTTTACTCTTTGTCTTATTCTTATTTAGTACTAGCTGAACCCGCAACTTCGTACGCGTGGTATTCGGTATAGCATGTAACTTTTTTGTTTGTGAACCGACTGGAATGAAACAAACGCTAAATATTACTGGAAGTTTGCTATAATACATCGTTGAAAACCACATTCAAATCTGTTAAGCTGTTTATGAGATTAGCGTACACAAACGCACAGACAAACAGACAAAAATTTTAAAACCAATTTTTTTACCTTGGTAACATAGTACAACATGTGTAAATTGTTTTTTTTTTTAAGACAGCTCGTTTACGATTTTATTAATGTATAGATATAGATATATTATTTTATTAGATTCTAATCCTAACTAATATTAAAAATGCGAAATGTTCAAATTAGGTAGTATCTCAATAAAACTCTTGTTAGATTTCGTCATTAAATTAAAAAATATATGTTACGAAGATGAAAACGATCTTTTTAAGCACTGTAACATATTACCAATAAACACTCAATTTGCTTTTTCACTACTGAAAGAACAATATTTTAATGAATCCTTAAAGAGAGTGATGGAACACCCTGTATGTACTAGGGCAATTTCAAAGAAGCGGTTATGTACACAGCGTGCCAATAATATGTACGGGGAATGGACTACCGCTTATATTGTCCCGCGCCTTATCAATAGCCTCCCTTCAGATCTGTGTAACAGCATAAACACTAAAAATATTAAAGTTAAATTAAAGGAATATTTTTTAAATTGTATTTGATTATATCAACATTGTAATTAATTGTACATAGTTAGATGTTAAATCTTTTAATATTTTAATAATAATTTAAAGCATTATGATAGCAAACGGTTAAACCTAGGTGGTTTTTAATGCTATCATTATATTAATGTATATTTAGTTTTCTTTTTAAATTGTTAAAATTATAAATAAATAAATAATTAATTAAACCAAACACTTTATTCTTAATGTTTTTGCATAAGTTACCAGTTATCATAGATCACATATTACCATCGAGATACTACCTACGTATCCACAGAGTAAGTGTTCTGCGACTCGGAAGAACAATAGCGCCATAGTGGCAGAAAACTTAAACTTATACAAAGATACTGATCTACCTTATAATCTATTTATTCAACACGAAAAAGAATTTGTTTCTTTCTCACATTTTCACGACTTAACTACTCAACGGATCCTCAGAAAAAATTTGTACACGTTTTCAGGGGTGCATAAAAGAACCTTTCATCCAGGAAAAACGTACGGGTGTCGAGGGAGGCGGAAGAAGTCTAGTAATATCATAAATACAAAAAGTTATGTTGGATGTTACACAAAAGCTTACTAACACAAAAGCTACTTTAACACAAAAGCTACTAAATTTTGATGAATCTTTGCAATAATAAATATAGTATACACAGCCCACTTTCCTGTCATTGGCGGATTCAGGGGGGGGGGGGCATGCCCCCTCCTCCCCACCCAAAAGACCCAGGAATTCCATATTTTTGACTTAACTTTTCAATTCAATTCAAGTACAATTCAATTCATATATGAACTGAATATAGAATAATATAATCCATATCAATCAAAGTTATCGAAAGTTTCATAATTCATGTCAGACATTTGAGACAGTTCAAATACGCGATTACGCGGGTTAAAAGTATTTGCAATACAACCATAATGCATCTCAACTAGTAAAAAAAATACACAAAAAAATTACTTGTGATATTAACCCTAACTCCGAACTTTGTCAGAATGCCCCCCCCCCCCCCCCCCAAAATGAAATCCTGGATCCGCCCCTGTTTCCTGTCCCACTTCTTAATCCTAATCCTTAATCCTACTAACGTCGGCAGTGCATTTATATGCAGCACTTGTGGCGTTCGCTTGTGTTATAGGTGACGCTGGCCACCTACCATCAAGTGGAACTAGTGGTCTAGAGATACGCAGACTTGCTTATAACAAAATAAATACATATGCCTATTTAATATGTTTCGCGAAGACATTGTCGTTTCTTGTAAAGCACTCACTCTATATCTCTGTAAAGTGACGAAATGAAGTTCATGCAAATTACTTTTGCTGTTCACGTCACATTTTGCTGTATTTGAAAGTCAAAGCAGTTTATTTTAAAACCAATATATATGGTTTCATGAAACACCTGTTTTGAGAAAAGTGGGAGAAATCACTACACTTACCCATATTGATTCTTAACGAAGAATTTAACGGAGATAGTCAAAGAATTCTTGATTTTAATGTTAATAAACCAAGAAAACTTAAAGAAAATAATCTTTATTTAATTTAAATTTATATAATTTTCGAGAGCCTAACGGATTAGTTTCATGTCGGGAAAAACTTCACAAATGCTTTAACGTTATTAGAGCCGTCAGGGTGTCAAATCAAATCAAATCGTTTAAGTATTTCTCAAAAATAGGATAACAAGATCACTTTTTTGAAGTCAATTATATATTTTACGAGCTTTTCGAAAAAAAAATAGACAAGATGATGACTATCCCAAAGAAGGACGTTTATCCCGCAGTGTGGTACTTACTCGTACTCTTCAGAGGTGTTTATGATTTATAAAGTTTCAAATAGTTTGTATATTACCTATTATATTAATGACTAAGCTAGCCTTAGCGCTCCGACTCAGTGGTCCCAGGTTAGATATCTTCCCAAGTGGGCTTTTTGAAATTAAATTTTCAAAAGTTGGCTCTGGTCTGAGTGTTTCAAAGTAGTGGTAGGGCTCACTACGTTTCGAAGTCATTTGGGCAGCCCATCTGGAGGCAGTAACCGACTCTTTTCAGAAAACCACCGTGAGATGAAGCATGCTGTATTTCGGTGAGTGAGTAAGAGATGCGAGAACCCATCCCTACATTATATAGGGATAGGGAAATAGGTTCTCGCGTCTCTTCAGTTTCGACCTTAATCTTAAGGTCGAAAACGCACTTGCACATTGTGATGTTGCTTATAATGCCTGTTAACGTGTTAACAGGCGACGGGAGTCATCAAGTGAACCGTCAGCCTGTCTGACGACCTTTAAACCTAAGAAATTAAATTTAAATAAAAGACATATTGGATCTTTACTTAAATAAATAATTTAAATAAAGACCTTGACGAGCCCATTGGATGAGTGGTTAGGGTGCTTGCCTTAACGCTCGGTTCTAGGGTTCCCGGGTTCGGTTCCCGGCAGGGTCAACTTTGAAAAATGAACTTTTCAAATTTGTCTCTGGTCTGGATCTGGAAAGTAGTGGCAGGGCACACTGCGTTTGGCAGTCTTTTGGGCAGCCCGTCTGGCGGCAGTAACCACTCCCTTACAGAAGACCACCGTGAAATAACAGCACTTGTGCTGTTGTGTTTCGGTGAGTGAAGTAAGGGATGCCAGAGCCCATTTCCCTATCCTTTCCCGATCCCTTATCCTTAATCCTATTGTAGTCGGCAGCGCACTAGCAGCAGCTTTGGCGTTGCTTGTGTTATAGACGACGGTAGCCAGCTACCATCAAGTGGACCGTCAGCCTGTCTGCCAATCTGAATAGCAAAAAACTAAAGAAGTCTTTACAATCTGATATTGTATCATTGTTAATAATTTTATTTATATTGTTCGTGATTGTAGTGTTAGTAGATAGAAAGTATAATTTTATTACCAACATGGAATTTATTCTTTTTTTTTTATTCTCAAAGTTTCGTAACCCAATATCTAGTTAGAGTCACGAGATTGAGCTGTGTTATATCTAGTTTAGTTCGGAAGAGAGTCACTACATTGTTTTAGCTGCAAATTAAACAAAATATGTACACAAATGAAACCATTAAGATTTAAGTAATGCGTCCGTTTCAATCACAGATGAAAAATGATGTGTTGTTTTTTATTTTTTCTATTTCATTATTAAATTAGAAAAGAATGGGGGCCGAACGTCACGCAAGCCGAGCCCATGCTTCTCTTAACCTAATTCTGGCATTCATTTCGCCAGTTCACTCGTAAAATTTTAATGGTTTTAGGAAATGTTGGTCTTAAAAGACGGAAGCCCGAAGGGTTCACCGATCACCTCGAACTGGGGAATATTCTACTTATTCTTTTATTCGCGGAATGAGTAATCTAATCTTACTGCCAATAAGTTTTTAATAAAATAATAATAATAGATGGCTGGATCAAAGGACAGATACAGAAGGGCGGTACTTCTTGACACAGCACAAATTGTCAGGAGGTTCCTCACTCTGCAGCCTTAACCACCGGTGGCTTGGGCCTTGCCCCGCTATCTGCGGAATCCTAGTTTTAAGTTTTTTATGATATATATTGTTTGTTTGTTTTTTAATATTTATATTCTAAAAAAATTAAAATTAAGAAAATAAATAAATATGTGAATAATAATAAACTGGGTTAAAAATAAAGCGTTCAAGGAGAATTAGATTTACAAATTACTATTGACCCGCACCCGGCACTCACGTATGCAATTTTATTTTATTTTATATTTTGTTTGTTTGCATGCGCTAATCTCAGGAACTACTGGTTCGAATTGAAAAATTCTTTTTGTTTTGAATAGTCCATTTATCGAGGAAGGCTATAGGCTATATAACCTCACGCTACGATAAATAAGTATTATATATACCTATAAGCAATGTCCAGTACCGCGCGCCCCATGCGCACACCGCCGCCGCCGCCGCCCCGTATGGGCCGCAGCGAAGCGTGGCCGAGTTCAGCTAGTAAGTTATATACAGAAACCTTCCTTATTTATCGCTATTCGACTAATGACAACCGTCTCAATATCTTAATATCGTCTCAAATCTGTTGCACGAGACTTTGTCCGCGTATCTTTATAAAATATTTTTAAAATCGATTCAGTAGTCTTTGAGGTTATTCATAACAAACATAGGTACATTTATGTGGAGGGGATTAAAGGGTGGAGATGGGGGGGAGGATGAGTAGCCTATGTAACTCGCTGATAATGTAGCTTTCTATAGATGGAAACATTTTTTAAAATCGGTCCAGTAGTTTTTGAGTTTATTCATTACAAACATACATTTGTATGGGGGGAAAGGGTGACGATGGGGGGAGGGTGAGTAGCCTATGTAACTCGCTGATAATGTAGCTTTCTATAGATGAGTTTTTGAGTTAATTCCTTACAAACATACAAAAATACATACATATGTACATACAAATCTTTTTATAATATTAGTATACATATCAAATCAAATCAAATCAAATACTTTATTTGCATTAAACATTACCAGGCAGATGTCAATATAATAAACAATTAATGGTAAGTTTATATGTTTAACAGTTGTCGGTATGCAAAATAATGTAAAATAAAAAAAATGTCAATTAAATATGTATGTCACAAAGTTAAAAGCATTAATTACTAATTTTCGTTTTATGTACTAACTTAATTTGATTAATATATTACATTGATTACAAAACATACGAATTACTTAATGTCAAAAAATTGATTCAAACTATAGAAGATAAGTATCTACCTATATATAGATTCTGAAGTATTTAATTTAATTCTATTTTGATTCACGTCAGAGGCTTTCCTAATTTATTTGTAAGCTAAATGTTAAATTTAATCGTTAATCTCTTTCAAATGGTTTAAAATTCAACTCTATCTCACTAATTAAAAGAGCGAATGTTACATAAACACGTAATTTAAACCGTGAAGAAATTATTTTAAATTTGCATTGAATGAGGAACGAAGTAACGCGATATCCCGTTTTATAGTCATGCACGTTGATAAAGTGAGATGCGAATAAATCCTTTCCGAGTTCATTTCTTAATTGGATTCTCAAGTTTATTTAAACCGTGATCTTCTTTAAGTGCGATTTTATCTTATGAGACAAAGATGTTTGATGCAAATAAGTTGCAAACATTTTATTAGACTGAAGGATGTAGTATTTAAAAAAAAAAAGAAATGTAAAGCCAAAGCTCGTCAAACTAAACTAAACAAATATAAAATTAGAAAAACGTTCTCCCAGCACGTATTAATATAATGGATATTTACTTACAATATCTTTACTTTAAAAACATTGCTTATCTGTTCATTTATAAGCAAAAAGAATATTGGGAATAAATGGCATTTATTACGTAGGTACTAGCTGTGTCCGCGACTTCGAACGTGTTGTAATTCGTTTTTTGAAAATCCCACAGGAACCTAACATTCTTCTAGGATAAAAAGTATCCTGTATATTAATCCAGGTAATTAACTATATGTGTGTCAAATTTCAATCAATCAATTTTTTCAGTCAATCAAATCAATTTTTTTTTTCAATTTTTTTTGATAAATTTTTTCATATTTTTTTTGATATTTTTTTGATAATTTTTTTTCTAATTTTATTGCCAGGATGCTACTTTGACTTTTATTGGCGTAGGCTGTGCCTCCTTTAATTGCGGCGGCATCTGCCATGTTATTTTTTTTTTCTGTCCCTTGCTGTGTGTTTTTGTTCGGTGCCTGCCTCGTTGGAGGCCATGTAATAATAAAAAATAAAAAAACTGTTGAGCCGTTTTTGCGTGATTGCGTAACAAACATCCGAACATACAAACTTTCGCATATATAATATTTTTAGAATCGCAACATTATTTTATTTTATGTAAAGATTGGCAAGCTTTTTATGCCATGGGATTTTAATGGTAGGTTGCTCTCGTCAAATATTAAAAAAAGAAACGTCATAGGAACTGCAAGTGCGCTGCTAAATTAGAAGGGAAACGGGCTCTGACATACCTTACTTACCGAAACACAACGAAACACATGCTGTTATTTCACGCTGGTAATCTGTAAAAAGGTGGCTACTGCCGCCAGAAGGATTGCCCAAACTCACTGTGTCCTGTCACAATGCATTAAGTGTTTAATAAAATAGGAGTGAAATTGTGTATAATAAAATAAAAATTTCGTGCCTCTTTAAAGTATTTGCGGTGTCAAATACTTGCGGCCCCAACGCCGTCGGAAAATAGGCAGTAATGATAGAATCGCTGTAAAGCAATTTTATACATTGCTTTTACCATCCTCGCGCTCAGTTGACGACAAAGATCGGCATTTGACTCAGTTTTAAGAGCCACCATATATCTGAGCGCATCCTACCGAGCCCCACCCAGAAGCACTCATAAAGCAGACGTTAAAACGACGACTCTTTTTACACTTTATTATCATTGGATGCGAACGCCGGCTCAGATTCTATCGCGTTTTACCGCGAAGACGTTGTCCCTACGCTTTTTATAGCTAAATCGATATAACTGATGATGGGCTCGAGGTCCGAAACGTCATGGCTTATGAACTCCAGTTTACGACGGACATCGAATAGCCATTTCGATGTTCTTACGGAACGATGTTATACGATAAAATCTTTCGCGATTTAGAGCTTAGATACATATTAACACTGTCGCATTTGTTACGAACAGCGATCCGGTGAGATGCGACCTTTAGACGATTGCTTCGATCAAAGATTGTTAAAGCAATATTCCCAACAATGGCTGCGCGATGACGATTCGATATAGGATAAGTACAAAGCTGAAGTTTCCCAGCGTTGACGAGGGACTCTAGTTATACGCAATTATTATTATGCTAATAACGCATTGTGAGGTGCCGTGGTATCGACACCCGACACCAGGATCTTGGAGATCGAGTTGCGCAAGCCACATCCAAGTTATAAGACCTTGCCGAAGGCCTCTAACTATCTTCCTTAGTTAAGAAGCGTCTTATGAGAACTTTGACGCCGAGATTGAGGAAGCTATTAGGGATCCGTTCAGATAGATATAAGCGGGATGTCACTTCCACGCTCAACTTTGTGAAGTTAACTTTGATGGCTCCAACTTTCGCTTAATTTATCCGACCGAACTTAAGTATGACTAGCCTAAACTTCCCAATTTACGTGAATAGCTCGTGAAAAAGTGAACCCGAACAAATAAGTTGGGATAAAGCACAATGTTTTGGAGCAATCGCAATTAGATACTGGAGTTATTACGGAGAATTATCCGGTATTAAATTGGACAGGAGAAAGGTAAGATTAAATATTATCTTGAACAATATTTGTGTAGTGCACTAGAGAACAGTTAGTACGCGGAGTTGGCCATCGTATCGGGCAGTGTTTGCATCCCGTTCTATCATTATTTCCGCCCCGCTCTCAACTGGGGCAATCGATAACAGGCCGCGTGAGGGGAGCGTCCCGCGTCCCGCTTCCCGTCTTCCCTACACCCCACCTCACCCCGGCCACTCATCGTGCTCATCACTCGTGGCATCGCTCACGCTTCGCTCACCGCTCATCACTACCAAGCAGCCAGTATGCGGTCGCCATGCATCCCGTAAAAAATATCCAATTTCATTTTCACTTTGTTTACGCGTTCCAAGTTCTGTCAGCGATATTGCATTGGCACCGTTTTACATTTTTATTGCGAGCCAATACATTATACAGAATTATGGGGTTTTCTCCCATTAAAAAACAGGTAAATGGCCTACCAGTAATTGTAAAAAAATGCGAAGTTTCTGCCAAAATATTTGACAGAGAAAATAAAACGTAGACCAGTATGTGTGTATGTGTGTTTATGTTCGTCTCCCGTCAACACCTGGGCCCCTACAATCACTGCACCTCTTTTAATATTTATGACGTGTGAATATCATATGTTAGATCTTTTCCTCGGCTCTGATTGCCTACTTTACCCTTGTGCCTCTTGTCGTAAAACTTTATATTCTTTCGATAAACAAAACAATTTTAAAGTGCTTTAGAGAGTTCACGTGCCTCTGTAAAGTTTACATAGCTGCTTTGGAATTTAACTCTTAATTCAAGGAGCCTTAATGTTAAAATTTAAAAAATAAATTATTGCTATTAAATCTACACGATATAAACAACAGAATTATAGGACAGAATGCAATTAAGTTATCGTAATTAATTACAGTAGTAAAAACTTAACCGTTGGACAATCCAATAAAAATATTAGAGTAGCTGATACTTCTAAGATGTTAAATGAAAAATTAAATTCAACGGATGAGAGTACTTGAGACGAGAGCCGCGAGAACAGTGTTAAGAAGATGGCGTTAAATATTTAAAATTATAGAAATAAAATTTCTTACAGTTAATCACCTAATAATGATGTCTTATTTGTCGATTGACTAAAAAATAATAGGAAAAGAAATTCTTTTGTTATATTTTATTTTGATCTGCTTTATTTTGTATGATTTAGAAGTTTCCTCTCATTTGGTAGCGCATTTCCGTTTCGCAATCATTTGGGCAGCCCGCCTGGCGGCAGTAACCACCTCCTTACAGAATACCGCCGTGAAATAACAGCAAATACGTGCTGTTGTGTTTCGGCGAGTGAGTAAGGGATGCCAGAGCCCATTTCCTTATATCCTGCTAATCCCTTATCTTTAATCCTACTGTACGGCAGCGCACTTGCAGCAGATTTGGCTTGATTTGCTTGTGTTATAGGCGACGGTAACCTACAATCAAGTGGACCGTCAGCCTGTCTGCCAATCTTAACATAAAAAAATTCTAACCAAATACGATGCAGCGCTAAAACAAAAATAAGAAGTCTAATCGACGTCTACGCTGGAATAGGAAAATAGAAAATAAGTATAGGAATCCCCGTATTGCTATAAACCACCGAGATAAGTTTACGAATTAACAAGATAGATTCGAACTAACAAACGTTTCGCAGTCATTTGGGCAGCCCGCCTGGCGGCAGTGACCACCCCCTTACAGAAGACCACCGTGAAATAACAGCATATACGTGCTGTTGTGTTTCGGTGAGTGAGTAAGGGATGCCAGAGCCCATTTCCTTATCCCCCTCCTAATCCCTTATCCAATCCTACTGTAGTCGGCAGCGCACTTGCAGCACCTGTAGCGTTGCTTGTGTTATAGGCGACGGTAGCCACCTACCATCAAGTGGACCGTCAGCCTGTCTGTCGACATAACATAAAAAAAAAAAAAAAAATGAGTTTTTTATATATTTCATTTTAGGCTAAAATGTCAGTAGCACAGTGGAAGAAATATCCGAAAAAGCAAAGTACGAAGACATTTGAAGGAGAGGCCGGTCTTCTTACATATAGAGACAATAAGCATGTCCCCAGTAGTAATACCTGGTATCTCTATAGGCTAATACAGATACCAAACACAATAGTTTATCCAGGTGATTTATAGTTGTACATGTTCATTGTGCACTAAGTAAAATTGGAGTTAACTATGGTGACATTCTTATGTGACCGCAAGCTCGTTATTGTTATCTAGGTAGACATAGTTAGTTGCCCGTATACTATGAAGGCAAAGAGTAGTCGGCTGTGCGGTTGGCGGGATTGTCACAGAACACTCACAGTAAACAAACTGTAATGAATCTTTAACTAGTCCTACTATGTAATATTACAAATGCGAAAGTGCGTTTGCTTGTCTGTTTGTTATCATTATTAAATTTTGTCATTATTAAAGACGTTGTCAGGGATACAGAAAAGAACATATGGTACCTTTCGTCTAAAAAAAGTGATGTTTTACGAGTGATCAATGAAAAATTTAAAAAAAAATAAAAATTTAAGGCTTGAAAAAAAAATAATTTGAGCAACTAGCTGAGCCAGCAACTTCGTACGAGTGGTATTCGGTATAGCGCGTAACTTTTTTATTTGTGAACCGATTGGAATGAAGCAAATACTAAATATTACGGGAAGATGGCTACAATACATGAGTGAAAACCGCATTCAAATCTGTTAAGCCATTTCTAAGATTAGCGTGCACAAACGCACAAACAAACAGACAAAAATACTAAAAACTTCATGAAATTTTACTATTTAGATATTGAAATAAAAGAAGTAACTTAATTAATTTTTTTATTCACATCAAACCAAGAAGTTAGCTGATTTTTTTAAATATTGGTATTTAAAAAGTAATAGGATGTTTTAATTATTATTAACAAAGATTTAACCAAAATATTGAAACCGACTATGTAAACAATATAAAGAGAGAAGCATTTAATTTCTCTATTACTTAAATAAATATACAATTTCTATTGTTTTTTCGAGAGAGAAAATCGGACGGGCTCTATATTTAGACACAGCTTTTCGTACTAGAAGCTGTTCATTTTACTTTACTCTATTCATATGCGTATTGGTAATTGGTTTACTGTTTCTTGCATTTACTGTGGCGTTCCAGGAACAAAAGCCTTACGTAATTAGACCGACCCCGGCAATACATAAATAATTTGCCTCACGTACCTCTTTGTTCGCAGAGAACAGCTTTTTATTTAAGGCTGTTATATCAAGAACAACACTTCGTGTACTCATGATGGCCGTAATCCGCGATCCTTTTATCCTACGCATACGGATACACATTGTGGTTCAAAGTGCCTTTGTTATTGCCACTATCTTTTCGGGTATTAAAATTATTATTTTCATCTGCTGTAAAACACGTATGACCCACATTTACGATTGTCCCCACATTTATTCGCGAGTATTGTATTCATTCCGTAGATATTACTTGACCAGTGGAACAACGGTGCACACCAGTAACGTCATTCCCCAATATAAACTTCTGAACAGATCCAAATTCATATCTTCCAAATTTCCTCAACCTTGTTACACTGAGAAAACATACGAAAACCATCAAAAGCGACCCTTTGTTTTTGAAAAAGAAAACTTCGGTTACTCGATACCAGAGAATTCTACCCTTTGTTATTTTTTACAAAAAAGAGACCTTTGGTAAACGGATAGCCATGAAATTTGACATTAAATTCAGTTACTGGAATTTTGTTCGGGAGTAAAAGGAAAAGAAAATTTAGGCTGCAGGTCCGCTTAATGAAACAAATTTTCAGGGTGGCGACATCTAAACCTTAAGCCCTTTGTAGTGCGTCTGGCGGCCGCTTTGTTCTAAAGCCGACCAACCCTCGGCGGCCTGCCTTTGTGCCGCTTACAAATATCGCTAATTACGTTTAAAAAGTACCTTCCGTTACTCGCTGTTGCCGTCCTGTTGTAGGGTATAACATGAGTTACTGTAATTCATTTTTTTGAACAAAATTAGTAAAAATTGGCACAATGTGGCACACGATTGACTACATTTACTTCTGAAATGTACATTACTTGGTATAAATTCATTACTTTTCTTTTTTTTTATTTTGTTCGCCCGGATTATTTTCCATATTTTCCATGAATATGTCATAGCAATTGTTCGAATTATTTAATGCAATAACGGTAAAATGTAAGGTAGAATGTAAGTTTATGATGACGTTACCATGACTTTTACCACCCACATTGTCTTCCAGGCATCTAAGGTTGCCTGGAAGAAATCGCTATAAAGCGATAAGGCTGCCTTTTGTACTGCTTGTTGTTTCTTTTTTTATTATTTTTTATGTTTATAGTACAAATAAAGAGTTTTGATAATAATAATTATAATCATCATCATCATCATAAGCATCAGGAGCTCTGAAATATGGCTTCCTTGAGCAGAGGATGCCTTACTACCGGTACTCGCCAGAACTAGTCCTCGAGAACAGCCGTGCCTAGCTCTACTGGGACCGGCCCATCATCACGGACAGGACTATTCTAGCGAATAGACTTGATATCGTGTTGATGAACCGGGAGCAGTCGCGGGTGTTTTTGATGGATGTTACTATCCCGCATGACGATGGTCTCGTGAAGGCTGAAATCGAGAAGAGGAGGAAGTACCTCGACTTGGCCCACAAGATCGTCGACATTTAGGTTGTGGTATCCGCTGAAATCATCCCAGTTGTTCTGTCCGTAAATGGTTTAATCCCGGTCAGCCTCAGGGATCACTTGAGGCGGTTGGGATTCCGTGGCGGTTCCCTCCCGGGCCAGATGCAGAGAGCGGTGCTGCTCAATACGGCCAGGATAGTACGTCGGTTTCTGTCCTTGTCACCCTGAACCCCGACCAACTGTGCTTCTGTCGGGGTAACACCGTCTCTCCCCTCGTTTTGGCTTTTGGAGGGGGAAACGCGTTAAAATTAAAAATAATAATAATAATAAAGAAATAATAAGGTGAATTAAAGTAACTAGTTGAGAATTTTTTTTAAGAGCATTTTTTCATAAGAAACAGCTCAAGCGTAAAATATTCGATATCTCTTTTTCTAGCAAACATATAACGAGAATTCTCGGAGTAAAATGGCTTAAATCCACTTATTTCATAAGTGATTTTTCTCACTAACTTTACGGCTCGTGGCATCTGTGTGGATTTCAGGACGATTTCATAATAATTTTTATTGGATGACGATTCGAGGAATCTGTACGGTAGGGTTGAGAGATTACAATTTTTATCTTTCATATATCATTTTGATCCCTATTGCGAAGTTTAGGTGCAGAACAAGTAATGTTTCCGACGTGACACGCTGTGTATAGCTTAAAGATATTACGGAAAAAATCGCTACAAAATTTTACGTTCGCTCTGCGATACCCCCGTAATAATGTCTGCTTAAGGGCGGGCGGTAACATGGAGTACACATTTACGCTCCGTTAAATGGGGAAAGCTTTTTTCTTGTTTAGTGTCACCAAAACGGTTATTAGCTTGAATTGTGTTGTGAATAGCAACAGTTTCTATGGTGGCGTTTTGAAGTAGTCCATTAGGGCGATTAGAACTGTCCATGACTTTTTGTTTAATGTTTAACGGCATTGGTGGCCTTTAAAATTACCTTCTACCGTGTGCTAGAATGTTTCTTAAATTTTATGAGTATTTAGACCTTTAATGAACTTTAATAAACTTTCTTAATTTTTTATGCATTATTGTGTCAAATTCTCTTTTAAATTACCTACTTTAATTTTAAAGTTCGAGCCCGTTAGATAAGTGGTTAGGGTACTTGCCTTAAAGCACTGTTCTAGGGTTCCCGGGTTCGATTCCCGGCAGGGTCAATTTTTGAATGAACTTTTAAAAGTTGGCTCTGGTCTGGATCTGAAAAGTAGTGGCAGGGCACACTGCGTTTCGCAGTCATTTCGGCAGCCCGTCTAGCGGCAGTAGCAACCTCCTTACAGAAGAATGTCGTGAAATAACAGCACGTGTGCTGTTGTGTTCCGGTGAGTGAGTAAGAGATGTCAGAGCCCATTTCCCTAACCCTTCCCAATCCTTATGCAACACGGCTTGTGCAAATTATTCATCTATTCTATACATATGTAGATATAATAAAATCGTAAAAGAGCCGTGTCTGTACATTAAAGATTTAAAAAAAAAACATTTGTACACGTTGTACTTATGTTACCGAGGTCAAAAAATAGTTTTTAGAATTATTTTTGTCTGTTTGTCTGTACGTTTGTGCACGCTAATCTCTGAAACGGCTTAACCGATTTGAATATTGTTTTCACTCATGTATTACAGCAAGCTTCCCTTTACATTTAGTGTTTGTTTCATTCCAACCGGTCTAGAAACAATAAAGTTATGTGCTATATCGAATACCACGCGTACGAAGTTGCGGGCTCAGGTAGCCCTACTTACTTGTGCAAAGTAACTTGGGAAATTGCACTTTTGCATTAAAAAGAAACTAAAACTCGAATCGATTTTACAAGTCGCGTTTGCATTAGTAAAAGCAACTGCGAACCACATTACTGACCTACTTATAATTGAATACTGCCTGGAATCAATTATAAACTGTTTAATAGCGAGAAAAAGACTAAACTATAATTTCTCGATTACTATAATATACTTATTCGTAAAGTACTGTAATTAGTTTTTACGACTTCACCAGTATACCTCTCGAGTATAATATAATATAGTTTATTCGTTTATTTAACGCGGATGGATAATGGTATTTAGTAAGAATAAGAGCAATACAAGTGAACTAGCGACCTTGATAGGATAAAGGAAAAAAATAAATCTGGATAAGGAAATAAACCCTCACATCCCATATTTCTAAGGAACTTCAGTCAGGGGCCACCCCCTTACAGAAGCTGGCGTCCTGTCGCGAGTCAGCTTTCCCAGTTTAACATGGTTGTTTTTATATAGTTTGGAAAATAAAGTTTGTGGTGTACGGACAAGAAATATACTATTTTAAATGATAAATAAAATAATATGAAGACTTCCACGCGTGAACAGATTCTAATAGGTTATGGGCCGCCCCATATTCCTGATTTTCAATAATTGGGATAAAATTTAGCAAATTTAAGATCATAATATTTTTTTTTGACAATTTCATAATTCATTTATAATTTTATTAAAGCATAATAAATAAAGTTTGCTACTAAAGAAAAAGGCATACAAGAACAAAATATGGCTCAATCGAAAATACAAAACGTGATTTATCGGTTAGAAGATGTAAACAATTTCCACAATCGGAAATTTAGATTGGACTTGTTATTGGAGGAGAAAGGTCTTGGTGAATAGTGTCATATGTTAACGTAAAGGAGGAAAATAAAAAGGAGGATGCAGAACCGAGATCGCTAATAGTACAATGCTTAGGAGATATTTTTTTGGAAATTGTGAAGAGGTGTAAAACTGGAAAAGATATGTTGAATTCTTTAGAAAATATTTTTACACGAAGAAGTATTATGAATAAACATAATTAGAAAAAGGAATTAATTCAGTTGAAATGTGAAAAAATGAAAAATTCAAGATTTTTTTATTGGACAAGCTGATGATTGAAGTGATGTCCAAAATGGATGAGTCTGATAAAGTGATAGATTTGCTACTCGCCTTACCCGGTAAATACAATAATGTTACTACAGCCTTAGAAGCAATGAATGAAGAACTCACTTTAGAAAAAACAAAAAGGACTCTACTTGATGCAGAAATTAGACTAGATGACATGATTGTGGATAGTGCATTTAATATAGAGTGCTGGAACTGTAATGAAAAGGGACACACAGCAAGATATTGTCCCAAAAATGTTCAAAACAGACAGTATTATACTTCCCAATGGGAAGCACGTGTCCGATGTGGTGAACTATATAGGCGGGATCGTGGCAGAATGCAGGGTCGCATTCGGGGTGCAAATAGAACATATATTTACATCGAGGGATGATGCAATAATAGTCCATGAAGAAACCATAGAGGAAGTAGGCTACATGATCGATGGAGAATTTAATTTAACATGCATGACATTCTTTAATCAATCTATTTCCTTTGTAGTAGATTTTGGTGCGTCACAAAATTTATATCTGATATTTATAGACAATGTATGACAAACATAAAAAACTTAGAACATCCCATGAAAATTAACACAGCTAATGGTGAAAAATTATTTGCATATCAAAGCTTCAGTTTACCAATAAAATGTGGTAGTTACTTATAGGGACTTATAGTGGCAAATTTAGCATACAATCTTCTATCTGTACGCAAAATATGCAAAAATTACTTTATATAATGGGTCAAATTCGTCGCCTTAGTGGTGAAGTGAGCTATTCCACACTAAATTGGTTCCACGATAATGACAATTGAAAGGAAAAAAACAACTTCTATTTGAGCTATCTCTTAGATCTCTTCACCACTAGAATCTCCATTTAATGCTGAGTATGATGATGTTCATAACTCAATTTAGTCAAAAGTGTGGGTTAGCTCTTTTCACCAAAAGGCGACGATATATGGGCATACAATAATGGCAAATTTTATATTTAACAGGGTGAAATTATAACTAAATATCGCAACCTTATACAAAAAAAAAATCAACGAAAGCCTAGTTTTTGTATAAAATAGTTGTGCTTCAATTTTCCTAAAGCCTTTGTTAAATTATCTGCTACATTTTCATTCGTGCTTACATATTTTGCAATTATATCTCTTTTACTAATTAAGTCCTTGATGAAATGGTATTTTATATGAATATGTTTTGAATATTTTATATGAATATGAATATGTTTTCATTTGACTCCATTAACTTAGTTACACTTTGATTATCTACAAGTAACATTGAACTTAAAGGACCTGTTAAAGTCTTGTAATAATCATTTTAAAGAAATTCATTCTGTTCACGCTAGAGCCGCAGCTACATATTCAGCTTCGGGTGTTGATAAGAAACGTTTTGTTTCTTACAGAACCAGGCCAACAAATTATTTCCATAGAAAAGGGCAGAACCACTCAAGCTTTTCCTGTGTTTTTGGTCGCCAGCCGCCAGCCCAGTCAGCATGGGTATAGGCAACTAAGCTACAAGTGCTATCCCGTTTATATACGAGAGATTTCGATTTCGTTTCTTTTGGATACCGCAAAACACGCTTAGCTGCTTTCCAAAAATCAGCGGCCAAAAATCTGGGCATCCTAAATAGGGTGAAGCGATGCTTCACACCTGGACAACTCTTCTCTTTGTACAAGGCACAAGTCCGATCTTGCATGGAGTATTGCTGTCACCTTTGTGATGGCTCAGCAAAATATCAATTTGCCGCACTCGATTCGGTGGATCACAGAGCTAGGAGGCTCATTGGCGATGATACACTAATAAGAAATAAGCTGCAGAGCCGGGTACGTGTGTATTCTATAAGATGTACTTCGGAGAGTGTGCTCGAGAGCTGCATGAGATCATACCGCCTTCCACTTTCTTCTATCGGACATGCAAACGTACGGCTGGTTACCATCCTCACCTTGTCGAAATCCCTCTAATTCGGACCAAGCGCTTTAAAACATTTTTATAATGCGCACTTCTAAGGATTGGAACTCCCTGCCGGCGTCTGTATTTTCAAGCTTATACAACCCAAATCTATTCAAGGTTCGAGTGAATAAGCATCTTCTGGGTGAGCTCGCTCCATCGTCGGCCTCATCCTTCCTACATGAATAGATGCTGGTCAAGAGAGAACCCATTTTTAATAAAAAAAAAATCTACTTAAGAAAGATACTGCGAAGCAAATATCAGGTCTACTTGAAGTAGCTAAGTATAGAAGACTATAAGCTCACGATATGATATATCGAAGGAAATGGGTTCAATGTCATCTGTTATGAAATTTACTTCCATCGGCGTCTCCACTCCTTTGCAATCTGCCATGTTAAATTTGTCACTTATTGGGTGACGATTCATGATATGATATGATAAAGTAACGCATTGTACTCCGACATTAGTAAAACAATATTTTTGTAAAAAGTATGTTTCTATCAAAACAATGCTGTGAGTAAACGAAGTTTTAAAGGTCTAACGTTTTATTGATATAATAATTCTAATTTATTCACATAACATTATTTTAAACATATTCTGTACTGTGCAAGAAAAACATTTTGCGCTGACCTCTCCCGCTTCAGATTTTATTATCGTAATATTATTATTTAAATTATGTGTAGTTACAACGTTGATATTCAAGCTTACGGGACTTGCAAAAATCTTGTAACGCGATTCTCGTGTAAAACTAAAACTTTATCATTTTAGTCTTCTTAGATTTTTTCACATTGCGTTTCGCAGTCATTTGGGCAGCCCGTCTGGCGGCAGTAACCACCTCCGTACAGAAGACCACCGTGAAATAACAGCACGTGTGCTGTTGAGTTTCGGTGAGCGAGTAAGGGATGCCAGAGCCCATTTCCCTATCCCCTCCTAATCCTACTGTAGTCTGCAGCGCACTTGCTCCGGCCGTGCCCCGGCCCCAGCACGTGCAGTATCTGTGGCGTTGCTTGTGTTATAGGCGACGGTGGCCTCCTACCATCAAGTGGACCGTCAGCCTGTCTGCCGAATTTAACATAAAAAATGAACATAACAGAAAAATTACTTTAATGCATTTAATAGCCCATTTCTTGACGAAAAAAGCTTCTAAATACTAAAATGTTTTTTATTGCTAGAGTTAAAGCTTAGACAAAATTGTCATATTTTTAATATTCATACCAATTTGGAATAGTGAGGCGAAGCCATCGTGCTAAGCTGGGTTAGCGGTGCGTGGAGATCCGAGGATAAGGCCTCGCTGTGAACTCGGACCCGCACATCACCTCTGACGGTGGAATCCGGGGGTTTTATTAGTGGGTATACCCGGTGATAAGTCACTTCACCGGGCGAGTCCCACACTCCCTCTCGTCGACTATCCCCGTCGGCGAGGGATAGTGCGTAAACGTCATTTCCCCTGTTAAAAAAAACAAGATTCTATAAGTAAGAAACTGAAAAAAAAACCTCAAAGATTTTAAATTCCTCAAAGACACGCACTAGGGTAAGTACTAACTAAATCGACAGCATAGAAGTAAATACATACTGTTAGGTACTTCTATGATCGTCAGTAATAAATAAATCTCTGTATAGTTATTGAAGAATCATTGAAAAGGTTTTCTTTTCACAAACAAAGCTGTGAGCAGATCTAAACGTTATTGTAAACATTATTACAATAATAAACATAATCATTACGGTTTGAATCTTATCAGGACTCCAAGTCTAAATTCTTTCTCTTTTTGTTTGAACTAGTACATACATTGTACATTTCGTGTCATAGTCAATAAGTGCACGGTTTATCGGACTCCCCTAATATGACATTTGCGTGTACGGAAACAAACATTTGTCCGAACATCGGGGGAAGACAAGACATTTTAAGTGTCCCATTGGTTTCATTAGTGAAGCAGGTGGAATCAGAATTCAATTTAATATTCAGAATGCCGTAGCCCATTACGCTATTATAACGATTGGGCGAGTTTGCTTTGCTTCGTAAGCGAATTTGAACAACCTTCTTGTAGACTAAAGTATGTATACTAAATATCCCTATTTATTAAAATTTCGCAGACGCAAATTTCGAGAAGGACTGAAGAAAACTAATATTTTTATATAATATGCATAACAATAACATGAAACTAATTGAAATAAACATTACACACACTACCGCTTGTAACGTACCTATCTAATATCTATACTCTTTTGTTTATTTTCAAAGTCTCTGGTCAAATTGAGAAGAGATTGACATAGAACTTAAAAATTAAATTAATTTCGACCACTGGGCGACCACTGGTTCTTTATAAGCTCTCAGATCTTCGACCAGACAGCATATTTGACAATAAGCAGATTTTAAAGTAAGGTATCTGAGGAAACGTGCATAGAATGGTTGCAGCTTTACCTTGCTAAATAGCTAAATTAATTCTTTTTGTCTACTGAAGCAATTAATCCAATGAATATTTTTTTATTTTATTTTTTAGTTGAAAATAGTACAAGACATTAAAGCTTTTGATCCTATGACAAGATTTTGAAACCTGTAAGTATCCTTTTAAACTAACTTTTGCTTGTGATTTCTGCAGCACCCCCTTTTTCTTAAGTGTTAAAACATTTATTCAGTCTTTATACTTTTGTGAGGCGTTGAATTTTTATTTTTAGATGACCCCTCTGATGACTTCTTATCCATTTTACTTTCCTTACTTTTATATGTATATATATTTTATCTATACATTTAACTTTTTTGTAGATCAAAGGTATGTCCTTTTCTGTAAAATTTCAAGATGATTCACTAGTTAAGGCGTGAAAGCGTAACAAACAAACTCAATTTCGCATTTGTATACCACATCCGCAAACTTCTTGAAAACCACACAACAGATTTTGATACTGTTTTTACTAATAGAAACTGGGTGGGTTACCATTTATTTTAAATGATATTTTAAACTCATTTAAAGATGTTTAGAACATGGTCTGAACTCAGAGTAATAATTAAAATCTATAACTTAGGGTACGTATTCTATCATACCTGACTTTACAATCTCCTGCAACAGAGAGTATATATATTGTGTCTAGCCAACTATTTGATATCCTCCACTCATTTCATATTCTATAAACTTTGTCATTCAAACCGCAAAGTTGGATGTTTCTAGTTTATTACAAAGTAATTTTCTGAGTGTTCTCTAGTCAGGTGTCCAGAGCCTTGTGGTCACTCAAAATATGGCAACGTCATATTAGGTACAGTGTCAACACGATAGGAAACAAGGACGGACATTCCAGCGATGCACTTTATCCGATTGGATTCGAAGTGTTCTCCTCCGAGCTACTTGGATAGTTCTTTAAAATTATGACAATCCATTTTAAGATTAATTTTCTTTTCTTACTTTTCAGTTAATCTCTCGTTCAAGAACCATAGCCAACTAAATATTTCATGCTAAATTTATTTTCTATTTATTAGCGAAACTACTCTGCAAATTAATATACGTTATCAACAAAGGTGAATATTTATGTGATGTCTTTGCTGACTTTTAATATTTTTCCTTTTTTTTGTTTTTTCTGTAAAAGTTGACAGATATACTCGACGGTCCATTTAATTTCACGGTTGTCTTCTATAATGGTTCCTACTGCCAGACAGGCCGGCAGTGCGAAATGTTAAAAAAGGCACATGAAGGCTACATAAATAGAGAAGCCGCTAGAGCTATTTTGATATTAAAAAATATTTTATATATATATTTTTTTTAAATGATAGTTTAAAAGTTGTCATAATTTCAATAAAAACTCTACCTCTAAACGATGAGAAATAATGATATTGTTAGGCAAGATATTGTGAAACGATTTTCACATTTTCTTTTTATTTAATTCATTAAATGGCAACAGGAAAGACGCTGTTATAAGCCTTATTATTGTAACAATAAAACGATTTCTTAAAGATTATTAAAGATTACTAAAAAAAAAACAATATTGTTTACTTGAAATTCGCTTACAATATTTTCGCAGGGATAAGAAACTGATCCCATGCATATCTGATTCGATTTTCATTCGTATGTTTGCGTGAAATCTTCTCTGTAAGGAAATCTACATAATCAGAGTCAGCGAGACGCTCCCGAAATACGTAACCAACTGTTGTGTATAGGTACTTACGCGTTCTTTATAAGAAAATTCTTTATAATAAAAAATGGGTCGTCCGCTGGTGTGGGATGCTACCTGCGTCGACACATTGGCACCGTCCCATCTTCATGGAACACTTACCACAGCTGGTGCTGCTGCGGAAGCGGCCGAGAAACTTAAAATTCACAAATACAGAGATATCGGCACCGGCTACATATTCATTCCTTTTGGCCCCACGGACCCAGAGATTCGACACGCGCTTAAATTTTTTAACAACTTGTCAAAACGTTTGGTAGACATAACCGGGGATTATAGAGCTGGCCATTACCTCGGCCAACAGATTAGCATTGCCATACAACGAGGTAATGCAGCCAGCATGCTCGGGACTCTGCCTAGGGGACCGAAACTTTATAATTTATAATATGTTAATGTTTATAAGGAATTATTGTAATGTTTAATTATAAATAGTGAATAATAATAGAAAATTCTCAAGTAAACATATTATTATGATTTTTCGAAGTCGTCGAATGAAATGTGCATTTGAATTGAATGACTGCATTTGACTGATTTTTGTCTGTCTGTATCACAAAAAAAAAATTTAATGTTTCGTACTCACTCATGATAAATAATGTATATGACATTGAAGGTAGTGTAATTTCTTTCATTGACATTGACAATCCGTTGCATGAGTTATTAAGGCGTTAGGTCTCTAAATCTACGAGCTCAGGTTCGATTCCTATTAACATCACTATGGAAAAAAGTTTTAACTTAATACGAATTAGGTAGCCATTAATAGAAAATATTAATGGCTACCTGAGCCCGCAACTTCGTACGCATGCTATTCGGTATAGCGCGTAACTTTTTTGTTTGAAAACCGATTGGAATGAAACAAACACTAAATGTTACGGGAAGCGACTATATATATATCAGTGAAAACCGCATTCAAATCGGTTAATCCGTTTCTGAGATTAGCGTCCACAAACACTCAGAACAAAAACATACAAAAATTCTAAAAACTATTTTTTTTACCTTGGTAACATAATAAGTATAAAGTGTACAAAAATTTTTTTTTAATTTTTTTATATATATGTAATGAGCCGTGTCTGTAACACGGCTCGTTTACGATTTTATTATACGAGTATGTATAGAATAGACAGAAGATTTATTGTTTAAAATGACTATTTATTTTTTAGATTTTTTTTATTTTTTATAGGAAATCTTTCAATATTGCTAGATGAATTCAATGGCTTCATTATAGATTCTGTGGCTTTCTTACTCTCAATATAAGCAATTTAAATTAAATTTCTTAATAATAGAAACAAAAAGATATTTTTCCACGTCCTTTGAGCGCGTGAACCAATTAACGTCTCGAAAAGATTTTTCGTATAATAAAGGAGATATTAATTTTGAAATTGCTAGAATGGTATCGAGAATCCAATACCCTAACGCAATAAAACGTATGAAGCGGGTATTATTCGCATGATCACATCGCCTAATAAGTTGGATCCCACAACGTGCTCAATGTTGCGAAAACTAATACCACACGCGATACAGCTTGAGCAGTAGGACAACTAACATAATTGTTTACTCAAAACCGGATTTATAGACGGAAATCGGATCATAGTGATAGCTTAATGAGAGTCGGTCGCACACTTGGCTGCCGATGCGGTCAATCGATAAAAGTAGGTTCAAATCTTGATGAGGTCTGTGAGGAGTGAAGACATCAATTCCTGAAAATCCGAAGAAAGCTAGCATAGTTGGTTAGCTCCTATCATAGAGAAGGCCTATATTACACTGTGGGATATAATATAGTTATATGAGATTTATAACTATATTACAACTTGAGGGTCAGGGAGAAAATAAAAAAAATCAAAATAATACCGTTTTCCCTAGTCACGGCATCACGCGTGAATGGGTAGACCGATTTTAATTCGGTTTTCACTAGTGGAAAGAGGGATAACCGGAGAATGTTTATATGTATAAAAATCGCACCCCGGGCGAATCCGGGGGCGGGTCGCTAGTACACAATATCTATAATGCATCTAATGAGAACAACAGACATTTAATATATAGACATTTAATATATACAATATATTGAGATTACTGCAACTTCGTACGCATGGTTTTTTCATATTAAGATCGGCAGACAGGCTGACGGTTCACTTGATGGTAGGTGGTTACCGTCGCCTATAACACAAGCAACGCCACAGCTGCTGCAAGTGCGATGCCGACTTCAGTAGGATTAAAGATAAGGGATTGGATAGGAAAATGGGCTCTGGCGTCCCTTACTCACTCACTGAAACGCAACAGCACACGTGCTGTTATTTCACGATAGTCTTCTGTAAAAGTGCGGTTACTGCCGCCAGGCGGGCCGCCCAAATTAATGCGAAACGCAATGTGCCCTGCCGCTACTAGTGGTATTCGGTATAGCACGTAACTTTTTTGTTTGAAAACCGATTGGAATAAAACAAACACTAAATATTATGGGAAACATGCTACAATACATGAGTGAAAACCGAATTCAAATTGAGATTAGCGTGCAGAAACACACAAACAGACAAAACGATTCTATAAACTATTTTTTAACTCGTTAACATAAGTACAACGTACAAATTGTTTTTCGAAAAAATACTAAAAAAACCCGGCTCGTTTACTATTTTATTATAATTACATATATGTATAGATTTACGCTCGATGCCGCCATTTGCGTTTTAGTGGAAATAACTAAGTATCAATATTTGAGTTAGATATTAAATATGTTCTTTTATCCATACATCGTTTTTTAATAGGTATTAAGATATGTCGACAGTCTACACCATCATGCGCATAGTCCATTCTATTTCACGCCTGCATATTCTTAAAATGTTTATACAAATTTCGATCCCCAAAATATATAATACACAAAGTATCATCAAACTAAATCTAAACTATTGTGTTTACGTAATATAATTTGATGCATTACTTATTATCAGATCACTTACTGTTTAAATAAATACTTGTATTATTCGTTATATTTAGGTATACAGACCCTCACACACTTGCCCCGTCACTTCACCATACCATCACACCCGTTTCGGTTCTCTCATTTACTTCCTCCTCCGTAGATTCACTTATTGTTATGAATTTTATTTGAATTTTCACTCGCTAAATCGAAATTTACTTGTCGCATGCACGCAAAATATACGATGTTTTAAATTTGAAATCTCACGATTATGTTTTCGCATAAAAGAAAAAAATATTATCGTTCCAATTTCAAATTTATAGGTCACATTATTTAAATCGATTCTCTTTCAAAAGAAAAAAATAATTAAGAATTTTGTTAGTCAATTCGAAATATATGAATTTATTACTATTACTATTGTATTTAACTTTGATTGCCAAGCTATATCTACTCATTGTTAAATAACTTACTTTCTATATCTAAGCTTAATATACAAAGAGGTAAAATTTTATGTTATGTTTGTTTGTATACTTGTATGTAGAAAGCAATCTTCGAAACTACTCAACCGATTTTAAAAAATCTTCCACCAATAGCTAGAATAGAATTTCAAGATGAACATAGGCTATGATTTGACGAGCCTGTTTGAGCCTTAATTGGGGTTCGATTCCCAGCAGAGTCAACTTTGAAAAATGAACTTTTCAAATTTGGCTTTGGTCTGGATCTGGAAAGTAGTGGCAGGGCACACTGCGTGCACAGTGAGTAAGGGATGCCAGAGCCCATTTCCGTATCCCCTCCTAATCCCTTATCCTTAATCCTACTGTAGTCGGCAGCGCGCTTGTAGCAGCTTTGAAGTTGCTTGTCTTATAAGCGACGGTGTATTATCACCTACCATCAAGTGGGTCCGTCAGCCGATCTTATATATATATACGAGTATATCCCAGTACGCTGAACCCGCAACTTCGTACGCTTGGTATTCGGTATAGCGCATAACTTTTTTCTTTGTAAACCAATTGGCACGAAACAAACACTAAATGCTACTTGGAATCTTGCTACAACACATGTGTGAAAACCGCATTCAAATCGGTTAAGCCGTTTTTATTTGTATTAACCGTGATAAACCCGCTAAATAATTATGCAATATTATTGAATTCAATGAATCTTGAATAGTTCAAACATTAGTTGAACTATTCAAGATTCTTAGCCTTTTTATGTAAACGAGAAGTTATTTTACATTACCATTATAGAATATATAACTATGCATCTTTTAACATAAAAATATAATTATTTCTTTCGTCGCATATTAAAATTTAAATAACTGAATTTTTTTTGTAAAAGAGCTTCAACTGACACTGAATCTATATTTTAGTGAACATTGTTATGTGTTTTACTTATTATATATTTAAAAATGTTAGACCTGCTAACTGAAAGATTTCTTAATCTACATTTCCACTTGTAATGCGTGCAATAGTAATGTACCCCAATATTCACAGAATAGTTCAGTTTCTTTGTTGAAAGAAGCAATAAATAAAAATTACTTCACGTACGGTGTAATTACGTTGGTCTTACTTCTTATTTACTTTGCTACTTTTGTTTTTTGTTTTTTCCTACCTAATTTCGGTGTTTATACAAATTGGTTACGGTTGTATAAAAACAATTCAAAAAAATCTAAAATTAAATTAAATATAGGCTAACAATAACGAAGGCGCTAGGATTAATTCTATGTCAAAATATTATCAAAATCAAATCAAAATATTTATTTATCAATTAGGTTTCTCCAAGAAACTCTTATGATCGTCATTTGGAATTACCAGTTAAATTTAAATTTACCAGGGTTTCGGAAAAAAAGCCAAGATGACGATCCTGAGAAGAAACCCCGAAAGAAACTCAGGATACTATTCTTTTTGTCATCTTTACAATATAAAAAAATTACAATAATTATAATCATACACTTAATACCTAAAGTAAATATACAATACTAAGCATAGTATGAGCTCCGAATCCAGGCTTTAATTCCAGGCTTCATTGTCACTTTCGAGAGGAGTTTGGTTTTAATGACAACTTTAAATTTATTTATAGATAAGGTTCTGATCATCTCAGGCAGTTTATTATAAAACCGTATACACTGACCCATAAAAGAATTACTTATTTTGTGGAGTCGCGTCTTATGTAAATCTATTTTTAAATTATTTTTAAACCTAGTACCTATATTGTGTACATCACATTTTTTATTAAATTGACTAATATTTTTATGCGCGTAAATTAAATTTTCATAAATATACTGACATGTAACAGTTAAAATCTTCATTGCATTGATCATTGCATTGTGCGAAACCTATTAAAATTTTTAATGAACTGTAATAATTTTGCCCAAAAGAGACAATATCTAATCATATTTGACTAGATTTACTCCAACTAATATTAAAAATGCCAAAATTTGTGAGGATGTTTATTAATCTTTCACATAAAGACTACTTAACAGATTCAATGACAGTTAACAATATATCGTTTATCTATCAGAATAATCTACATCTACTTTTGGACAAATGTCGAGAAGGAGATCTATCATCGAATCCAACTCGGGAAGTTCCAAAATTCCTGAGTCTCTTAAAACAAAAGTTTTCGACCAATGTGTGTAGTTAGAGACCACGCTGAAACGTGGTCTCTAACTATGGGCCTCGTAAGAAAGCTCCACGTTGCTAAACTAGCTATGGAGGCTATGCTTGGGATTACACTGCGAGATCGAATGAGGGATGGGGAGATTACTAGATGAACTAAAGTTACCGACATAACCCGGCTGATTAGTAAGTTTATGTGGCATTGGGCGGGACACGTAGTACGGAGAGTTGACGGCCGTTGGGACCAAAAGGTTCTGGAGTTGAGGCCACGGACCGGCAAGCGCAGCGTAGGACTTCCACCCACAAGGTGGACAGACGACCTGATAAGGGCCGCTGGTTGACGGTGGATCCAGGCTGCTGCTAGGAGGCAGCCTCAATTAGAGGGGAGGCTTTTGTCCAGCAGTGGACGTCCTGCGGCTTGATGTTGATCAGAATAACACATAGGCTATATAAAAATCGCAGACATAAGCAAGTATTAAAAGCAATTAATAAGAATTAATAAAAATAACACAACGTTTTGTGATTTTTTATTTTGTGTTAAATCAATCGAACCATCAAATTATTTGATTCATTTTCCCATTTATAATTCGCGCTTCGATTATTACGAATTCACTTTGATATTATGTGAAATTGCTAACCCTCTTCGCGTTTATCATTCATTCGTCACAGATTTGGAACCATGAAATGACATGTCGGTTTTGCGGCAAGGCGTGGATGTGACAGGGAGCGGCCATCGCGGTCCTCATCAAATAGAATCTATATTTTGGTTAAAGAATTAAGACATGAATGTGGAGAGTCTGCTCAAATTTTATCAGTTAGCGTCAAAAATTTCGTGAAAGTTTTTTCATGAATGTATATTGCAAGTGATTACATATGGCGTTGAAACATGGTCTTTAACTTCTAAGACGACGAGTCAACGACGCCCAATAAGCTATAGAGAGAACTGTTCTCGACTTTAATTTGCGAGACTGAATCACGACTGAGAATATCCGTAGTAAAACTCCGACATAACCGGCGGATTAGTAAGTTGAAGTGACAATGTGCAAGACGCATACTACGGAGTACTGACGGCCTTTGGGGCCGGACGGAAGGTTTTCGAATGGAGACTACGGATCGGCAACCGCGGCGTAGGACGTCCACCTACAAGATGAACTGACAGGAGGAACTGAGGGCAGCTGGTCGATGTTCCAGGCTGCTTCTGGCCGGTTCTACTGCAAAATTATGGGGCCTATAGCTGCAGTGGATATCTAGGGTTGAGATTATGATGATTTCAAAAGCGAATTGTTTCAAAATCTCAATCTTTCAAATCTTTCAAATTCTCTACTAAATTATTTCTTATTATAACTGTTTGTAGATAAAATGTAAAAAAAACCATTAAAGTTTTTCTAATTTGTTTGAAAAAAAATATATAGAAATTATTTTTGGAATCATTAATGATGAAACACAATTTAAAAATAGTATTTTAATATGAAATTCAATTATAAAGTTAGTGAATTTTAGGCGAACAGTCTATAAAAAATATTTTATTTACGTGACATTACATGTCTGACTGGGTTTTTATAGCATTTTCGTGAATTTGGTTACAATACAAATTCTAACCATAACAATTTTAATATTTCTTTTTTGTTGCGGCATTAGCGAGAGCCCGCAGCGGTGGAAATTCATGGTGACATTTCGAGTAAAGTGATTTTAGTATAATGACATTTTATGGACCATAGAAAAACTTTTTAACCAAAAAAGTCAAGATTTTTGTAGAATTCATCTGGAATTTATAAAATGCAAAAGTTCCCAACTAAATCGCTGAATTAATTTTACTGAAAAAAGCCTGGGTATGAATAACTAGTAATTTTAATTTCCACTCAATTAATGTATTCTATTTCAGTTAAATTAAAAAAATTTTTAAAAAAAAATACATGTCGTTGGAGTACATTTAACATTTAACCAGCACAAAAATATTCATTATCATCCTATGAGCGTCCACTTTTTGACATAAGTCATTTTAAATCAGTGTCACCACACTTAGTCCTGGTGGGTAAGGGAGACCTTAAGATCTTAGAATCCCCAAATGTCAACTTCATGTGCACGCGGTACCCCCGGCTGAATAACGAACTATGATCTGATGATAGGCTATACGCCACGATAACCATCCGTAAATGGCTTAGCTTCAAATATCAGGCTTGTAAGGGAGCAGCACCACTAGTTACAGGAGCCAGGCCCTGCTCGGCTCCTCCCTCGTGAGGTCCCCCGAGATGACCGAGGTATTTCCACTTATGGGTTCCGAGGATCCGACGATAAAATAAAATGTTATAATTTAAAATTACAATTTTAAAGTGTCTTCCATTTTTAAGTGTTTTTGCATGAGAGAGTAATCTAAATTTTTATCTGTACTCAAGAAGTATCATAAAGAAACTAATCTCTGACATAATATTAACGCAGTATCGTTCGCTGTTAACAAGCCGTTAACAACACATAAAACTATTAAAATTATATGAAACACTATTGCACTATTAACGGAAAATTTTAGCAGAATAAATAGAGTTGGTAGAGCGCCGGCGGGTGTCGCTATTTGCTTCCCTAACTATAGAGAAACAAAAGTTAAACTATAATGTGTTCTCACAACTAATGGGTGGGAAGTTTCCGCAGCAGTACTTAAGCGGCCAATTCCTTTGGCGAGACTACTTTCCGAGTACACATTAGCGGGCGCTAGGTGCTTCTTTGGTTTAATCTTAACTATCTACTTAAGTCAGTGTCAGCGTTAGGAAATTAATTGAATAAAGATTGAAAACTTCTCCTGGATAAGCTAAACGATTTAATGAATGATAACTGAGAAATCATTTAAATGATATTTTGTGTATAATATTTTAAAATTAGAATAAAATATGCCTTGCTACGATTAGTATAACTATTCCTTTTTTATGTTAAGATTGGCAGACAGGCTGACGGTCCACTTGATGGTAGGTGGCTACCAGCACCTATGTAACACAAGCAACGCCACAGTTGCTGCAAGTTCGCTGTCGACTTCAGTAGGATTAAGAATTTGGGATTGGAAAGGGTTAGGGAAATGGGCTCTGGCATCCCTTACTCACTCACCGAATACAACAGCACACGTGCTGTTATTTCACGGTGGTCTTCTGTAAGGGGTGGTTACTGCCACCAGACGGGCTGCCCAAATGACTGCGAAACGCAGTGTGTCCTACTACTACTAAAGCTTCATCCGCATATCTCTCTTCACAGAATAAGCTATCGTCAAATTAAATTTTATCAAAATGTATGTACACAATTCAAGTGCAACGACATAACATTTACACAAAGTTCTAATTTACATAAAATAAGACGCAGGTTACTCAAATTCAATCTTAGCTAGCTACCTCTTATCTATCTTTTTCCCTTATGTCGCATCTTTTTCAGGCATAACTTTATGTTATACATACAACCTTTTTCTACTACTAACTTTATCCATTTTCATTACATGAGCTTCTCCCCAGAATTCGGTTCAATTACGAACTAATTTGCTGAATTGACGTGGCATTTTATCGGCTTCCTATCCTATTTTGTTTAAGGAGAAAATTGTATAAATTCTGTAGAGGTATCATGCAGAATTGAATGTTTAATGAAATTATATCTCCAATATTCATTTAAACTTATTTTACAATTATATCAATTTAAACGCAAAAATATTCTTCAATTTTACACCTGTAAAATAAGTCATGCATTAAAATTAAAATAAATATTGTATTTATTTATTTTATGTATTCCGATAAATGAACGAATTAATATTACAATATTACATTGCAACTAACTGCACCCCTGTTCACATTTAATTTATTACGTTCACGTAATAAAATAAATCTGTAATCAATGACACATTTATTTACATTACATTGCACACCATTTTGACAATTAGAATTGATGCTCAGATTTTCAATATAAAATAACTCTCCATTACAAAATCGAATGAATACGTATACTATACTAACTGTGACCTCGATTTCGTACGCGTTGAAAAATGAAAATATATGAGTTTATAACGCCTGACATATTTATCGCTGCGACGACGGTGGCGCCGAATTTTTATATTTTTAGACGATCCCTCGGGAAACTAACATTTTTCTAGGATAAAAAGTATTCTATATGATAACCCAGGTAATAAGCTATCTCTATGCCAAAATTCATCCAAATCCGTTTAGTCGTTTTTGTGTTTTTGAGGAACAAACATACAAACTTTCACATTTATAATATTTTATTAGTCTTGATTTTTTTTAAATCTTACACTATTAAACACAATCTGTCACGTGTCAATTGATCATGCCAAATATGTGTAATCTTCGACGGAGTAAACTGGACTGTATTTTTTTTATGGTACGTACAATCAAGAATGGCGGGAAAGGAAAGAAGTCAGAGTGCTGTTGCCAGCTATGTACCTCGTAAATTACCAGGTCTTGGGCCTTCCAAGCGATGAAAACTGTGACGGCCCTGTAACACACGAATCCATAGGTAATTCACATTACTGCACACTTCAATTGCATACGTGGATTGGCACGATCGCTTTGGGTGGGTTACATAAGCACATTGCTTGATGAATGCGGGTGAATAAATCAAATCTCTGATGAGTCTGCGCTCTGCGAAGTTTTATTCAGACTGGTTAGCCGCTAGTGTTGCGGCTATCGGCGCGATGGCAACAGGTATATAGTGAGGAGTGAGACAGCACATACCACAGCGAATTACTATCAATAAATTGAGATAACAATTGGCGCCACCATCGTATAGTTTTTTTTTTATTTTTGGTGGTTTTTGCATAAAACATATCTCAGGTCGAGGGTAAGACCTTACAAAGTGTGAGTTCAGTGAGTCACACTATTGAATATTCTTCGACTTTTGTATGGAATTATTATTATTATGGAATTTCGTGTATTGTTTTGTGTCACTGAATGTATGAATAATTACTTCCTTTCTAGTTATATTTATTTGTTCTTTTTTATTTTATTCTATTATTTGTATAGTTATATTTATTCTATTTGTTTAGTTCTTTTATATATTAGTTTATTAGTAATCACATTTTTTTAAAATATTCAGCTTCTTGAAAACATCTCAAACGTACACCTCATCTTAAGTTTCTCAGCTTGAGTTTAAGCAGCCCTTACAAGAATATAAATTCTTTATAAGAATGAAGGCCTTTATAAGTTCTTTATAGGAAAAATTGGTGAATAACTCACGAAGTGCTGATAACTGTGCGTTCCGAGGTCATCAAAATAAGAACCCGGTATATCATAAGATGTATCTTTGGTCCATTCGGGCATAATTTCCATATTATAGTTAAGTATACTCTCAACTAAACTACAAATATGCGAGTATCTTAATCTATATCACTCCGTTTACTATTATTGATCCATTACAATCATAATATAAATTTCATTTAATAAAAACCTTATTGCGGGTTCGTTTCGCTGCAGGCGCAATGCAATAATAACGCGACATAAATGCTTTATTACACGAACGTTAGCCATTTGGGTGATGGTTCACTTCCGTGAATAACTGACCAATGAAGCGACACTGTGGCGCAAACTCCCTCTTTGTAATAATATGGAACACGGCGGCGGCGTCCTCATAAAAATATGTTTAATGATGTCGTAAAGCGTCGATATGTTGACGCGGTGCTCTGAAAGCCTCGGGGCTATATCAAAATCGAATTGCGAAACTACGTTACGTGAAAAATATTCGTAGGCACCTATATCAATGTTTATATTCGAGCAAAAATCATTTAAGGCTTTCACTGATTCGATACTCGGGTTAGACAAATTTTCAATTCCACGTAAGTGTCAATGTTGTTATTACTTGTTTTATAGTTTTGTATAGTATAGTTTACTTGTTTTTTTTTTTATTTTATTTTTATTTTGATAATTTTTTTCATAATTTTTTGTTGATTTTTTTTCCTCTAATTTTATTGCTGCGGTGCTACTATTATTGGCGTAGGCTGTGCCTCCTTTAATTGCCACATTAAAGGCAATTAACACATGTTTTTGTTTGGTGCCTGCCTCGTTGGAGGCCATGTAATAATAAATAAATAAATATCTGTTGCTTGTCTTGAGCTTGATACAGCATAAAAATGAATTAAATTTATTAAATTCATTTATAAGTAAATGGAATTCATATTTTATCAATGAGGTTGGTGTGACAACTTACCAAAGAATTTACTAACACAGATGAAGTTACATTATCTTAAGGTATATTTTGAAATAAAACTTATTTCTAAAAATAAAAAACTAACTAAAATTTTATTTAAAAACTAGCTGAGCCCGCAACTTCATACGTGTGATATTCAGTATAAGCGCGTAACTTTTTGTTTGTAATCCGATGCAATGAAACAAACATTAATGTTACGGGAAGCTTGCTACAATACATATATGAAAATCGCATACAAATTGGTTTAGCCGTTTCTGTGATTAGCTTGCACAAACGCACATACAAACAGACGTATCCTCAACCTAGTCGCGGAAAACATTGACTTGTTTTCGTGTTCTCTGAATGACTTCACAAAGTCAGCATTGTTCATAATATGCTACAGTTGTAAGAAATAAAGTAAGTTGTACTAATAGTTACACTATTGTCTTTAGGCTTAGTCCTGTAAAAATAGTTGTAAGCGTAGAAATAAATAAATAAATAAATAAATTGTATATTTTTTTTGACCTCAATAACATAAGCACAACTTAATGTACAGACAAGATTTTATTATATCTATAGATTTGATATGTCTCTTTTACTTTAAACCTGCAACATCAGTTTAACTTTCAACAAGTTCAAAATTTTGTAATTTATATAAAGATTATATTTTTTCTATTAACATATGTTCATGGTCGTGTTAATTTGAGAGTTAATTTACATTTGATAAATTTGTGTGAACTTTGCAATACACACAAATGAAAGTTTCACAAAGGCAGATTTTCCCATTGAATTGTCTCGAAATTTCCCTTTGTCTCCCTTACCCCTCCTTTGAGTTCTCTCCTAACCCCTATTTGCTTCTTATAGCGCTATTAACCACAAGTTTCGTTATTAGCGACCGTGTCGGAAAGTTACTAAAGGAATTACTTTCAATTTAAATTTAATTTAGAATTTTTAGTCAAACCTATGACGTAATAGGCAATTTTAACATATAACTAAATATTTAGCCTTTGGAGGCGTTCTTTGAACATTTTATGGTACGTTTAAATTGATATGAACCTAATTGGCAACACTAATTTATAAGTAGCTCTAAAGGCGATTTATTGAAACTCTTTATAAATATGTAAATGCGTTTTAAAAGAAAAGCTTAAATGGTGTTTTTCTTTTCAGAGCAAAATTAGGTTTTTATTTCACAGCCTAAAATTGCAAAAAGCGTTTGCACATTACAAATATATAAATAATTGCCTCGTGAGAAGCCTTACGGTTACGCAGCGTAGATATGCTGGGGATTTTACTACGAGACAGAGTCATTCACAAATAAATCCACAGGAGAGTAAAATCAATGACATTATTCATACATAGAATTGGCTGTAGTGGCAATGGAAGAACAAGTAGTTCGTAGATCTTATAAAAATTGAAAAAAAAAAAAAATGCTATGCTATGCTGAAATAATACCATGCCTGTAGTAGGTATTCTGCGCTACAATGAGTTTTACATAGAGTAAAAAAATAGTGAATGCAAAATCGTGGGCTTTGACCGTATATGAGAAGTCTAACGAGTTGCGAACAACAAACAGTCCTTAATAATGTCTTTATAAAAAAGGAGAGAAAAGGTAATAAACCCTACCTTGATTACTGGGATATGTCTACGCATGTCGATGGTAATATTCTTTGTTGCTCACTGTTCATTATTACTATGATGGTAATATCGTGTTAAAGAAAACGCAACAGTTATTTTTATTTTTTATTTATTTTATTTTAGTATATTATAAATTAATTTTATAACTATAACTTCAATAGATATCATTCGTTTTATGTTAATAAAATTTCAATGTAGGTAATGTAATCTTTATTGAAGTAATCTATACTAGTATACGAGTATACTAATATTTAAAGAAAAAATATTTGTATGTATGTATTTTTGTATGTTTGTAATGAATAAACTCAAAAACTACTAGATTGATTTTAAAAATTCTTTCAACTGCAGAAAGCTAAATTATTAGCGAGTAACATAGGCTACTCATCCTCCTCATAGCTTCCCCCCTTTTACCCCTCCCACCAAGCACGTATACAGAGGGGGGATAGTTGGGATTTATCCCCCCCCGAAATCTGACTGAAAAAAAAAACGATAGATGTCATGTTGCCCAAACTGCGTCTACATTCATAGCTGCGATGGAAAAAAGTAGTTTCTTGATTTCTCTAAAAACCTGTGAAAGATTTTTGAGAATAATTAGAGTAAAGTACAGCGATTTTTACACAGTTCACATGGTTGTTTCAATGTTTGTCCCCCCCCGAACCAAAAGTCTGGATACGTGCCTGCCTCCCACCCCTCCATACAAATGTATTTTTGTAATGAATAAACTCAAGGACTACTGGACCGGTTTTAAAAATTCTTTCACGAGTAAGATAGGTTACTCACCCTTCCTATCACCCCCCCCCCCTTTACACCCCCCCCCCCCCCCCCCCACACATACTTATTTTTGGACGAAGAGTTTGCTCTTATTGCATTAAAACATAATTAGCTAATGATAACAAAGGTTGAATAATGTTCTTTTCACATTAACAAGGAATTAAGAATATTAAAGTTACATTAAACAGAGTTGGGTATCTGCTCCGTTGATGTTATTCTAAGGATCTTTGATTACGCTCTTTGTTTGTTAAATAAATTAGGGAACAAGGCGATTGAGGTTACGTTTCAAGTCTCTAATTAAAAGCAATTCAAAAATGTTTTACATAGTTAACTTGCGTTGTATAAACAGAAGAAAGTGACGGTAAACAATAAATTAGACACAAACTTTGTGAAAACTCGGTACAATCTTCAAAGGCTTGTAAACGAGATCAAGTAATTTAAACATTACCCTGGCATTGTCGGCCCCAAGGAGAACCGTTTCCGCAGGAATTTAATGAAAATTAAATTTCGCGTAATAACATTTGGTTAATAATATTATTTTTGTGTAAAAACTGAGTATACCCTGTTTCTCGTCATTATAAAGTCATTTAATTCTCGACCAACTACAATCAAGAAGTATTCAATTTTGAATTTATTTAAACTTCTTCATGATCATCCTTTTCTCTTTCCGATATTACAGCTTCCCATTTCTTTGCTATCTTCTTTAAGCGAACGACATTTCTTTGATAAGAATTTTCGGTTCATCATTCTTACAACACAATCTTCCATTGGCGCTTTCCACCATATCTTCCTGGTTTGATGAGGTTACCAATAGGGGATCGGACAGTAATCAGATTAAAATCTAAAATGTACTTAGAAAGAAAATATATAATTTTTTACGATTATTTATCCGAATAATAATTTTATATAATTCATTTAAATATTTTTAAATGAAGAAATAAAATTTTATTATTTACAATATTTTTAATCTATACTGAAACACCAATCACAGTGCGTGACGTCATTTTTGGGCAATCATTGTCTTATGCCAATGCAGCTGTTTTGTTATGATATGACCACAAATGACGTTACGCGCTCTCAGATGAACTATCGTGGCGTTTTGGCGGCATTTTCAAACAAACAATATTAAAACATGATTTTGAGTACCTAAAAGGCTATAAATAAATAAAATAGTATTTTTTATGGGAATAAATATCGATGAAGATTAATTTAAAACACTTTCTGAAAACTTGTCCGATCCCCTATTGAATGGAAACGAAAGTAACATAACTTTACCATAGTTCAGCCTACCAAATTAATGGCAGCACCTACCAATGTTATTGTTAATAACATTGATATCTCGGTACTACGTAGTCTTTATTAGCTAACTAGCGACCCGCCCCTGGCTTCTTCCGGGGTGCAATTTTTATATATATGAACATTTCCCGTTTATCCTTCTTTCCATTAGTGAAAACCGAATTGAAATCGGTCTACCCGTACAAGCGTGATGCCGTGACCAAGGGAAATAGGTATTCATTTATATATATAGAAGATATAATTGTATTTATGTGCGAAGTTTCCGCGTGAAAGGCGAATGCGTGTATGGGCGCTCAAAGATCACACAAGTGGCGTGTTTGATTCGAGAAAAAAACTGTGCGTTCATAAGCGCATGATAATGTCTTCAACAGGCATGTTTTCGTTGGTTTCACCTGCATAAAACAAGGTAACAGCTAAATTCCTAGCCAACTCTTGAAATTTGCTAGCATGGAACTTCGAGTGGTGTGTTCTCATTAACAATAGTGGAGAGATTTTGTGTTTTGAGATTTTGTGTTAAGGGCCATTCTGTCGAAGTCATGAACTTTTCTTATATAAAGATTTAAAATGCAATACATATTTACATGCAAATCACTTTTATGTTAAGATCACAGTTATGTATTTTTTTATGTTAAGATCGGCAGACAAGCTGACAGTCCAATTGATGGTAGGTGGCTACCGTTGCCTATAACACAAGCAGTAGGATTAAGGATAGGGGATTGGATAGGATTAGTGGCGTATTATTGATTTTCTTTATTAATTTACTAGTGACCCGCCCCCGGCTTCGCCCGGGGTGCAATTTTTATATAATTATATGAGCATTCCCCGTTTATCCCTCTTTCCATTAGTGAAAACCGAATTAAAATCGGTCTACCGGTTCATGCGTGATGCCGTGAACGGGTGATGCCGTCCCCATTCCCCAAGGGAAATGGGGATTCATTTTTATATATAGAGATTAGCTTTATACAGAAGAATTACTGGTGACATTCAAATTATGAATGTTTAACCTAAAATAGGTTTAAAATGTTGTTTCTGAGTTTAAATAGTACATCTCGAAAGCGGTTACGACTGATGCCTGTCCCCTGTTTAGAATTCACAACGTAACTCGTGTAGGAAAATTAAGGTATGCCCTAACGGACATGAGGATTTGATTCCATGGCATTTTTTTCTGTATGCGTAATGGCGAACGTCTCATATTGTATTCATAAAAGCACGCGCTACAAGACATTTTACGCAAAAACACTTAACGTAAGCATATTGCACGTTCTTTCACCCTTTTTGCCCTCGTTTCATATTAATAGCGGGATTTGAGTATGAAATCGAGTAATAGGTACGTATTGCTATTACGAGTACAAGTATTGTATTATATTTATTTTTGCTGTTGTTTTATAATTTTACTAATTTATATATTGGAGCTTGCAAGAAATCTGAATGTTATGTGGTTAAATTCGTCAGAAACAAACTGATATCCGTAAATAGAACAAATTAAAGACGCTGCCCTCGTCTGGCTGTTCGCATATCGTCTAACTTTTCCTAAATTTTTCCTAACTTTTCCATATATTTTCCTATATTCCAGATTTGAATATAGTTTTCACTAATGGAAAGGGCATTAAACGGAGAAGGATTTTATATATAACTAGCTGGTGCCCACGACTTCGTCCGCGTTGAATATATTTGACGAGCCCATTGGATGGTTAAGGTGCTTGCCTTAACGCTCTATTCTAGGGTTCCCGGATTCGACTCCCAGCAGGGTCAACTTTGAAAAATGAACTTTTCAAATTTGGCTCTGGTCTGGATATGGAAAGTAGTGGCAGGGCGCACTGCGTTTCGCAGTCATTTGAACAGCCCGTCTGGCGGTAGTAACCACCAGACGAATAAGGGGTTACAGAAGATCACCGTGAAATAACTACACGTGTGCTGTTGCGTTTCGGTGGGTGAGTAAGGGATGCCAGAGCCCATTTTCCTATCCCCTCCTAATCCCTTATCCTTAACCTACTGTAGGCGGTAGCGCACTTGCAGCAGCTTTGGCTTTGCTTGTGTCATAGGCGACGGTAGCCAATCACCTACCATCAAGTGGACGTCAGCCTGTCTGCCGATCTTAACATAAAAAAATTTAAAAAAAAGAGTAATAGCTGTGCCCGCGACTTCGTCAACGTTGAAAAATGGGACAATGTATGAGTAGGTAATAGCTGCGATTTAGTACGCGTGGTATTCGGAATAACGCGTAACATTTTTGTTTGTAAACAGATTGGAATGAAATAAGTATACACAACTTATTACCGGAAGCTTGCTACAATACATCAGTGGAAACCACATGACAATCTGATACGGTTTCTGACATTAGCGTGCACAAAGGCATAGTAGGCAAAGAACGATAAGCTGAACCCTACTTAATATGACTCATCATATAGATCTGAGGTCAACTTTAATTGGAACTTCAAAATCACCTAAACTTACAATTCATAACTTTATACAAACTTTCAATCATTGTCGTTTTACAGATGATAATATATAGTTAACTAAAGTTTCGGCCAAATCAACCGAAGAGTTATTTTGTTGCATTTTTATCGAAAAAATGATGGACGTGATTTTTTAAATTTACATAACCCTTTTGTTTGTAAACCGATTGGAATAAAACAAACACTAAGTGTTACGTGAAGCTTGCTATAATACAACAGTGAAAACCGCGTTCAAATCGGTTGAGCAGTTTCTGTGATTAGCGCGAACAAACGCACATACAAACAGACAATTTTTTTTTTTTAATAAATATTTAATGTACAGACACGGCTCGTTTACGGTTTCATATGTACAGATTTGCAGAAAAAATTGCACCGTGCGAAGCCGGGAGCGGATCGCTAGTAACCAATATAACCATTAAGTTCGTATGCGCTATATATATACGTATTTAAAAACTAACAAAGTACAAATCATATAATCAACCTAAAAATTAACTTATATTTATCCGTATGTAAACACTATACATGTTCTATATAACACACTGCATAAAATAGTTAATTCTGCAATTTCGTTCCTTGTTAAAGAGTGGAAAACTTCGAAAAAATAATGGAGGTGATGGATGATAAATGAACTCACTCGTTAGGTTTCTTGTTTGAACAATAATTACTTTGTTACAACACAGTAAGAAGAAAATCAGTGGAAAATCATTTCGGAATTCTAATAAATTACATCTACATACATATACAAGCCAGTAATGCCATTGTTTTAAAAGTGGTCTTTTATACAAAGTTTTATGTTTATCTTATTAAGTTAAACATAAAACTTTGATTGACGGCCCGTTGGATGAGTGACAAGGATGCTTGCCTAACGTCTCAGAGGCCCCGGGTCAAGTTTGGAAATTTTAATGTAATTTCCAAAATTGACTGGTCTGGATCTGAAAAGTAGTGGTAGGGCACACTGCGTTTCGCAGTCATTTGGGCAGCCCGCCTGGCGGCAGTGACCACTCCCTTACAGAAGACCACCGTGAAATAACAGCATATACGTGCTGTTGTGTTTCGGTGAGTGAGTAAGGGATGCCAGAGCCCGTCTCCTTATCCCCTCCTAATCCCTTATCCTTAATCCTACTGTAGTCGGCAGCGCACTTGCAGCACCTGTATCGTTGCTTGTGATATAGGCGACGGTAGCCACCTACCATCAAGTGGACCGTCAGCCTGTCTGTCGACATAAGATAAAAAAATTAAAAAAATAAAAATAAAAAAAATAGACAGGCATATATAGACCCTGTACATACTTAGAAAAGTGAAGTGAGAGCAAAATAAGCTGAAAAGTTAAGAATAAAGTGAAGTTGTAAGCTTGCTGTAAGTATCTGTTAGTGGCGTAGAAGTAACAAGCACACCAAATAATTAAGTTAGGAGAGATGACATTTATTTGACATGACATCAAGAACTTAATCGTAAACAGGACTAGAATAAGTAACTATTAAGGATGATTCATATTACACCGTGCCGCCACCGGGCCGTGCGCTCGCCGTGTTTTTCTCAACGTGCTCCGACCGGGTCTGCCATTCGTCACCGTGCCGCGCGCCGCCGGGCCGTGCCCGTGCCTTGTCATTTCCAAATACTATTATTCTATTTTGTATTACTATTACCATAAATAATTATATACTATTATATTAATATTATACCACGAGGCAGCCTCGCGGTTTTGGCTTGCGCGGCAGCCTCGGGTAAATACTAACACCCCGAGCGGGCCTCACGAAGCTGTCTCCGAGCGCACGGTGAAAACAAACATATTACGACATGTCGCGATTGGAGCGCGTCGTGCTCCGGTCGTAGCACGAACACGGCCCAGTGAAGTATGAATTCATACAAAAACATACTATGAATATCTTGACCGGGCCCCGGCCGGGCACGGCCCGGTGTAATATAAATCCACCTTAAGGCCAATGACATTAATTAAACCACAAGGATTATACAATTTAAAAAAGTTCTTTTTTATATTTTGTTCTCACTATAGGCGCCTACGTTTCGTCTTATAAACATACATGACAAGAATATATAATATGACATATTGCCACATTTTATCAAGATAATATAGACAACATACGCAGTTTAATTTCTGTTATTAAATGATGCAGTGATAGAACTAAATCAGCGAGAGGGTATTTTTGCTATCCACCGCTCGTCACCCGGAACCACTCTCATTCCATCACAACATTCAAAACTTATCTTAGTTAAGGATGATCAATTTTCATTTTACTTCGATTATGAAACTTCTCCGGAAGATAAATTATTATTATGATTACTGATAATATTTTTTTTTATTATTTATGTCGTTATGACACCTGATTCTATATACATGTATTATTTATTACAAGCTGGTGCCCGCGAATTCGACTGCGTTGAAATATAACGCCTGATATCTTTATCGCTGTGATGATAGTGACGTCATTTTTTTATTATTTTAGACGATCCTTCTGGAACCCAATATTTTTCCAGGATAAAAATTCTGTAATCAACTATCTGTGTGCCAAACTTCATCCAGATCCGTTCAGTAGTTTTTACGTGAAAGAGTAACTAACAAACATCTATCCATGCATCCATCCATCCTCACCAACTTTCGCAATTATAATATTAGTAGGATTCATCTTCCTAAGGGAGGTTGGCCGTCAGCTCTAAAAACTTCTACCTGTCCTGGGCTAGACGGAACAGATGCTCCACACTGGGGGATTCCGATGTTCCCATTCCCTGATCCCTGATATTCCCTATTTTTAAGTAGCCATGATTACTCCCGCCTTCCTTAGCGCCGTTTCCCTTCATTTTTGCCCATGATTGTCAGCCGAAGCAGTTAATATCTGTTGTTGAGAAACACATGCCCCAGATAATTATATATAATGAAATTCATTATATACCTTACCTTGCAGATATACACCATTTCGATAGAATTACTTCAGAACCAATTTGGGCTGTTTTTCTGCATTGAATCGTCTTATGAGCGTTGCAAACTCCTTAAGTCACGATGTCGACCCTTATAACGACACTATTTCGAAAATTAAAAGACTCATCATTTTCCGTGGTTTTTTGATCAGACAGTTGACATTTAATTATTGCTGTCATTGTATTCCGATGCTAAAACTCCCGTAAAGTGACATTATTAATTATATTATATGGTTTTGTTTTTGTTCAATCAATTTTTTTGTTTACTTTTATTCTGTTTTTTTTTTTTTTTTTTATTATTAATATGTTACTTTGACTTTTTATTGGTGCAAGCTTAATTCATGTCCTATAATTGCAGCGGCATCTACCATGTGTTACTTTTCTTTGTCCTTCGTTGTGTGTTTTTATTTGATGCCTGCCTCGTTGGAGGACATGTAATAATAAATTATAAATTATAAATTATTAATTATTAATTATTAATTATAAATTACAAATTATAAATTAAATATTTATAATTTGTATTTTTAACACAGGTGTATGGTGAGACTAAATTATGTGCAGTCCTGAGACTAACAATTTGAACAACATGTTTGTAAAACAACTTACGCTCCCGTGAATACAGTCCCTACAAACCAACGTCCAACGCAAACAACATTAAGGATTAGATGGCCACCTAAATAATTCATTAGATAGTGGGGACATCGAAAACAAACTGTGTTTCGGTTGTGTAAAAAATGGTTGTCAATAAAATGTGGGCACGGTGTACGGCGGTGTCTCGTTGTTGAAGTGTGGAGCTTCCATGTCCTTTACAACATCCATCATGATCCGAAGCCTCTCTCGGCAGATTGATCGCCGGCGCCGGTAGCACGCAATGCCTAAATCACAATATAACTTAATGTAAGTACATAAACTTTTGCTTTTAAGGAGCGATCCATATAAAAATTAGGGATACATTCTAACATCCGCTAAATGCAAACCTCCAAATTTGGCGACTTTTTTTATTTTTAAATACTCCACAAAACTTGAAAAAGTGCCGATCGATTGACATAAAATATTGACCCATCAGCATTGATTTCAAACAAAAGATTGTTTTTATATACCTTTTATTCCGCATTATTCTGAACAATAGCGAAACTTGACAGAGTTCAGCTAGTAGTTTATAAAAAAATATTACCACAAAATTACCATGAAAAGTGATTTTGGAAGCCGCCAAGACATCATATATATATGTATCTTCAAGCATAAAAATATACATTCAAAAAACACGTAACGTCTTATTCACTGCTTGGCTTGGGACTTGTATTTTATTATAAAACTAGCTGAGCCCGCAACTTTGGTATAGCTCGAAACTTTTTTGTTTGTAAACCGATTGGAATGAAACAAACATTAAATGTTACGGGAAGCTTGCTACAATACATCTGTGAAAACGGAATTCAAATCGGTTAAGCCGTTTCTGAGATTAGCGTGCACAAACGCACAGACAAACAAACAAAAATTTTAAAAACTATTTTTTTTATATCGGTAGCATAAGTAAATAAATTCGCTGTCTACCTCCTTCTGTTTCTCCGCTTACTTCTTCTAACCTTCGGTTTGGATAATGTTTTTCTAATGGAAAAAGCTCAAAATGAGTAATAACTACGAGTCATAACTGACGCTCCTTGGTTTGTCATCAATGACACCCTCCACAATGAATTGAATGTACCAACAGTCAGGAAAGAAGTAATTGAGATGAACAAAAGATACAAGGATAGGATCCTTAACCATCCAAATAATGAAGCTAAAAACCTTATGACGCAATCCTATTTGAATCGTAGACTGAAGAAAAGGCATCCTCAGGCCATTTTAAGTATTTAATTATACTTACTTTTGTAATTTGGCGGGAAACATCGCTGGATGATCCTGCCTCGTGTCACCGAAATCAGTACTGTTGCTTAATGTCTTATGACAGATTGCAGCTTTAAAATGGGGTTATAAAAGATAATGAGGAAGGTTTGTATGAGCTATAATTTGCAGAAAAAAAAGTGTAAGTATTTAATTGCAGAAACTTTTAAAATCGAATAAATTCCAAGCTTTTAAACCCTTTCTTTATTATCTTATTTGATAATTGTTATGCGCAGATGGAGTGGGTGGCCATCTTATAACGAAAATGTGTAGTAATGTGACATTTAGAAATTGCTCGTCTGGTCATGAGTTCTGAACTTTTTTCTTTTTTTCTTTCCGTTTTTTCTGAACTTCTCAATTATTTCAATTTATTTTTTTAACGAAATTCATATTGTTTTATTGTATATTGTACACTGTGCTACTGACTACCTACATAATTTGTTAATGTAGACATTGCGAGCAAACAAATGTGCTGTCCATCGCGTGATAGGATTGATAGTTAGCGCCGGCCGCGTCGAGACGGACGCCTTTCACCACCGCACACTTGCAAGACAAGGTTCAACTGTGCAAAATGAATAGAAGTTCAAATATTTTTAATGTTTATTCAAAAAAAAAATGTTAGTAAATTTTACTCGGTTAAAATATCTCTTATATATATAAAAATGAATCCCTATTTCCCTTGGTCACGGCATCACGCGTGAACGGGTAGACCGATTTTAATTCGGTTTTCACTAATGGAAAGAGGGATAAAAGGGGAATGTTCATATATATAAAAATTGCACCCCGGGCGAAGCCGGGGGCGGGTCGCTAGTATATTATAAATATCGATTCAAATCGATTAAGTCGTTTCAGAGATTACCGTGCACAAACGCATAGACAAACGTACAAAAATTCTAAAAACTATTTTCTTTGACCTCGGTAACAAGGTCACGTGTACAAATTGTTTTTTGAAATAATAAATTTACGCTTTTTTAATATGTATAGATTTAGATGAATCCGTTTACATACAATATGTAAACGTAACGATCTTGGGAGTTATTTTTAATGTGATTTTTAATAAAATCTTTTATTTGTTCCAGAGTTTGTAATGTCTGAGGGTGGTCACGGAGCAGCCGGTACTTATCCAGCAAGATCACCTATGTCAAGTTCAACCACGGGTCACTCTAGTTCTAGTCATCACAGGTAAGTTTGCGCATACAAAATAATCCATACTAATATACGTATTATAAATGTGAAAGTAACTCTGTCTGTCTGTCTTTTACCTTTTCACGCTTAAACTGCTGAACCGATCCTAATGAAGTTTTGCATATACGTTATCAGTGATGCAGGAAAGGACATAGGGTACCTTTCATCCAGAAAAAAAGTGTTGTTCCCGAGGAATCATCTAACGCCTGGCAAAGCTATAACCAATAAAGATGTTAGGCGATACATTGCTCATATGTATTTAGTCAAGCGTTATTTTTTATTTTTAACGCAGGCGAAGTCGCGTGCACCAACTAGTTATAACCAATTTAAGGTCCTGGAAGAGATTTTTAGGAACACGATGGCATGGGAAAAGGGATACACAGAGAATAAGCAAAATATGGATACTTTGACGTACTAAAAAGAGAAAACGAAAGAATAAGTGATATTAAAAGAATGCTTACATAGAAATCAGTTCACTGACAGATACTTAATAAGGAAATAAAAAGCTATTACAGTTCATAAGATATTTTTAGAGTATAAAAATCCATGTTATCAGTACTTTCACCCAATAAACTCTTGGAATAAGTAGACATAAAAGCCCATAGCAAATTTAATAAAGACATTTTTCGATGGTTGAGTGCTTTTTCGAGAGACTAAAAAACCTTTATTAATGCACTTATATTCTAAAATTTCCTTTGTGCTCAAGCCCTCCGAAATTAATCTTAACTCTCATCAAAAGGATCGGGAATGTTCTGCATTCCTGCCATTGAATGGAGCTCGGAGACGTAATGAGACAAATTTCGATGTGTCGCATTCAATGGAATCAACCAGTGTGGTCCAAATTAAACAAAATATATATAGTTATTATGCAAATAATTAAAAAAAAAAACAAATGGGGATTGTACTATATTTTTTTTAATTTTATACAATACCGAAATTACTATATTCTTGGACTTATACTATTGTAATATATAATTGAATCGGTCATTTCAAAAACCTCTTAAGTCACATTTTTCTCAAACATGCTTTTTTGCTAAAAATGGTTTCTTAAAGAGAGATGCGTATCAAGATAGCATTCTGGAAGAGCATATTATGCCATTTTATAACAACATTTTTAGATGGCCAACTGCAAATGTTGAAAATAATCCAGATGAGAATGATGGAGAATATGACTATGTACCCATAAAGATATTAAAACATGACAAATTAATACATGTAAAATGATAATAAGATTATTTTTAAGTGTAATTCTCAATTATAAGCAATAAAAAATATGATTGCTACTATTGTTTTGGTTAATTTATATACCGCTAACCCTATTTATCGCTAAAAACACATTAAAGAACAGTTTTTCAGGTTTTTTTTCATTATTTCTATTAATAAGCTGTAAAGGTTATTCGCTATTTTAATTTTTTACCACTCAAATACTAAATTGAACATAAAAAAGTCCTTTAAAACTCATTTGTTTGTGTATGAAACAGTTTTTATTGATTTCTCAAAAATTCTGATTAAGTGACTTATGAGGTTTTTGAAATGACCGGTTCAATTAGTCTTATACCATTTGATTAGCCTTTGATCAATGGTCGGTGCCGTGAAACCCATGGTCGGAAGTGACCTTGCATGACAGGCGATGTTTGCGTTTTGTGAGCACGTACGCGCAATGAAGGGGCGAAGAGGCAGCGGGAAGAGGATGAAATCTCCCTTTTTTTTACGTTGGAAAATCCATCATGGATACCCAGCAGCGAAAGGGGGACGTTGTGGGTTATGCCGGACTCCTACCGGCTAAATCTCAATGACTTTCCAGCGCGGCCGTAGATGGGCGGGGTCGCAGGAACGTTGTTGTACAACTTCGGTGAATCGCCACGGCTGTTCAGCGCGGGGAGGACTACGCTCCCTGTCGAAACCTCGGCGTACCCGACAAGAAGGTACGCCGGCCATCTCGAGGACCTCACAACGGGCGGTTGTCTCCCCTTAGACTACCGCCAGGATGAAATCTCCCTGCCGATTCGTCGGAAGAGGTTTGGGCACAGGCGGCTAGCCTGTGTCTGTCACCTTCTGCTTTAACCGGGACCTGTGTGGTATTAGTCTTAGGGTAGACTACCGCCCGTCATGAGTTCCCATGAAATGGCTGGCACACCTCCACTTTCTGGTACGCCGAGGTTTCGACAGGGGTGTAGTCCTTGCCACGTTAGACAACCGTGTCGTGTCACTTTTCTGCACCTTTTCTGCGACACCTCCCATCTACGGCCGCGCTATAAAGTCGATGGGTTTTTATCTGTCCATCAAATAATGTTTACATGAGCAATCATATTTTCTACACAATTTTCATCGATAAGCAAACCATTAGACAAAACCCGGGACAATTAATAAAACTCGAACCATTAAGTGTAATTCTCTTCGAAGGCAATCTCGGAGCTAATAAAAAATTGATGGACCCTCCCGGTCGCCGGTCGAGAAGTGCCCGTGACGTTCCACATTAATTTAAACTTATCCACAAGAAAATACTTTAAACTTTAGAATTGAGAATGTAGTCTAATTTACATTTTTAATCCTAAACTAGTTACCGTGTCGACGAAAGAGTTAGTTGCTACAATAAATTGCTCGTCCATTTATTGGGGCTAACATTATTTTAGTATTAGCCCAGTATTATCCGCAGTCATAACTTGGCAATCCGACTGGTATCAGTAACCACTGTCTTATAAAATACCACCATGTTTGGGTGAATAATTTATTAAACATATCATACGTTATCGAAATTCGTTACATGAAACTTAACAATTTTAATTTGACGAATTTAGTTATATTTACCGATATGTTATTAAATTTAATTTGCGACTTTTTCAAGCTTTTGATAAATTTAATTTAAGCTTGCAAATCAAATTAAATCGTTTATTTCTCAAAAATAGGATAACAAAATTACTTCTTTGAAGTCCATTTTGTATTTTATCAGATTTTCAAAGAAAAAAAGCCAAGATGATGACGATCCCGAGAAGAAACCCTGAAAGAAACTCAGGATACCATTCTTTTTGTCATATATAAATTTAATAAAACCGTAAACTAGCCGCGTCTGTACATTAAAGATAAACAAAACGACTTGTACTTAACATAGTTTTTAGAATTTTTGTCTGTTTGCCTGTGCGTTTGTGCACACTAATCTCTGAAACGGCTTAACCGATTTTAATGCGATTTTCATTGATGTATTGTAGCAAGCTTCCCGTAACATTTTAGTGCTTGTTTCATTCTAATCAGCTTACAAACAAAAAAGTTACGCGCTATATCGAATACCACGCGTATGAAGTTGCGGGCTCAGCTAGTCTTTAATATAATATACATATAACAATTACAATTATTGTACACAAATCACAGTATATACAATACTAAACATAGTATGAGCTCATAAGCGTTTAAATCCAGGTTTCATTATCGCTTAATTAAATTATCAGCGATTTTATAATAACAATTTGAATAGAGTTTGGTTTTGATTACACTTTTAAATTTATTTATATGTAAGGCTCTGATCGCGTCAGGAAGTTCATTATAAAACAGTTTATATTGACCCATAAAAGAATTACTTATCTTGTGGAGTCGCGTTTTATGTAAATCAATATCATTTTGAATTAATTTTTCATAAATATACTGAAAAGTGACAGTTAAAATCTTTATTCGGTACGACATATCTTTCAAGCCAGATAAACCGAAAAAACTAGTAAAACTAGCATATGACACAATGAAATGAAAGTTATTTCTAAAAGCGGTAATGGCCTCCGACCAGAATAAGGTTTATATCGTCAGATAACCTCTACCAGATTGCTCTCTACTAATATTTTTATGCACATAAATTAATTTTTCATAAATATACTGACAAGTAACAGTTAAAATCCTTATTACCAATAAAATTATAATAGAGCGAATGTTAAATTTTATACTTATTTCAGTGTATTTTTAGTGTCGTGCGCAGTTAAAGGAGAGTAATTAACAAATGTCATCTACAGCACGTTGGACGAAAAATGCATTGCTTCTGGACTAAAAACGGTCTCGTGGACGCGTTCCGCGCTCCGATGCACTTTTTTTGCGTCAATTTGTAGCTGCATTCTACTCTGTTACATGTAACTCGACTTACGTTTTTCACATGAAATGAAAAACCATGTTTATATCAAGTATTATACCTACATGTTTTGAAGTGTCTCTTTCGTATAAAAAAATAGTATTACTAATCTAAATAAATAAAATCACTAAATATGTTGCTAAGTGAGAAACTTGAGAAAGGCTGAATCTATACGTCTAACCTTTTTTTTAAAATAAGAGTACATAGTGTGATATATTTAAAATCAAATTATGTACACTAAGATTTTATAAAATATTTTTCAGAGCTCTTTTAAGTTATAGCGACATAATGAAATTATACCTAAGTAGGTAGGTACATAATATTAGTGAGAAACATCGTTTTCCTGCAAAACCTCATCGGACAAAACCTCTAGAAATATGACTTCTGTTCTATAGAAATAGAAAATCACGAGATTTAAAAACATGATAACCACAGATGCCATCCATGGTTAATTTCTGATACTTATCCTTAAAAAAAAATAGTTTTTTTTGGAGAAAATAAATTTAATATCATAAATAAATCTATATCGCCATATACATTGTTATTAATGGAAAATGTCTCAAATTATGCTTCAAACTCTTTTAATTATCTTTTAACTCGTATTACTTTTACATGGTGTTTATTTTTCAGGTATTTTGTTTGCAAAACAGTCACTTTTTCGGTTGCAATTTATCCTAAAAGCGGCATTTTCTTAATTTACAGTTTCCTTGACGTGTTCCCATGTCTCAAATATTTCAGCCTTTTTGCACCCGCTCCTGGACATAAACCTCTCCAATAAACGATTTAATTTTATGATCTATCACACGTATATCCAAGGACTAATATATTTGTGTATAAGTTCTATAAGAAATCCCACTTAATTATGTGAGTGATCCAAAGGCCTAATATTATTTGAGATATGTGTACAAAAGATTAGAATAAATATATTCACGTAGTTTAAATGCTATTTTTTAATAAAAAATCAGATTTATGCCCCATTCATCATATTTGCCGGACTTATCTACATGCTACTTTTCCTGGTAAAGAAAGCTTGAAACGAAGATGTTTCTCGCCCACAGACGAGATCAAGATCGAATGACTGAAACAATTGAGGTACATTCTATAATGTCCGTCCCAGAAATGCTTAAAAGATGTGAAAATACATTGGCAAAAGTGTATTTATCTCTGAATACACAATGTTGAAAAATTTTATCTAATATTTATTTGTAAATAATAGGTTGGGGAAAAAGTTTCTTCGGATTCTATATGAAAACTCAAGACATTTTTTTTTCTAAGTTTATTTAAATTTAATTACAATATATATGTGCCATTTTGTTCGATGACTTTTTGCCATCTTGTAGGTGGTGTCACGAAACCGTTGCTGTAGAAATGTTGGGACTTCTGGTCCAAAAAACGCGACAAGTAGTTTTGGCAGTCCTCTCTTGATGTTAACCTGACACTGCCTAAAAAATTCTGAAAAACCGAAATAGCTAAAAGTGCAAAGTCAAGTCTATATGACGGGTGCATTAACACCTCCCAGCCAAACTCTCGTAATTTTAGCTGAGTGGCTAAATATGTGTGTGGTCTAGCGTTGTCTTGACAAAATGACAACTCCCTTTCTATTGATCAATTCAGGCCGCTTTCTCTTAACTTCTTGCTTTAAACTCATCAGTTGTTGGCAGTAGGGATCCGAATCGATGGTTCTGCCCAACTGTAATAGCTCATAATGAACAATGCCCTTTTATCCCACCATACACACAGCATCACCTTATTGCGAGTTAACCGGGGTTTTGGCACATTTTGTGAAGCCTGACCGACCTTGGACCACGACCTCTTTCGCACGTTCTTGTTGTATGTGATCCACTTTTCATTAGCAGTTATGAATCTCTTCAAAAACGGTTCGGTTTCATTACGTCTCAATAAAGAATCGCAAATTAGTACAAGATTCATAAGGTTTCTTTCAGGGAGCTCGTGTGGCACTCAAATGTCGAGCTTTTTGGTGTACCCAGCTTTATTCTAATGGTCAAAACTGTTTTGTTGTCAATTTCCAGTTCTTCACCTATGTCGTAACTACTGTTATGTCGATCTCGCTCCACATTCACAAAAACTGTGTCCATTTTATCCGTAACAGGGCGATCAGAGCTAAGTGCATTTTTGACATCAAAATTCCCGAATTGAAAAAGGCTTTTATTTATTTAATTTTATTTATTTATAATTTTAGCAATTAAAAAAAAGAAACTAAATATACATAAATGATAGCACTAAAAACCACCTAGCTTAAACCTCTTTGTGCTACTCTTACTGATACTGCATTAGGTCCATAAAACTCACAATTCTTTTTTTCGCAGCTTGCATTGCATTTTTCCTTTAAATTTTAAATTAAAATGTATCGAATTTCTTCATTAGATTCACTCGTTTTGACAGAAAGAAAAACAAATGAAAAATAGCTAGAAACAACATTTTATTAATTCGTTTCTTTTTTTGAAATGTAACCTTTTTAATGTCATCAAAACCAGCCAGACACAAGTAGTACAGCCAAAGAAATTTTATTACAAGTTTATACATACTATGCGAAAAGACTTTTTCCCCGACCCAACATAAACAATTTAAAAAAATGTTATTCTTTTATTGAACTAGTGTACAGTTGTATAGCACATAGCAATAGTTTACTGAAAACTGTAGGCCCGAATGCGTAACACAATAAAGTTTGTCTCTACGAAGCTAGCGAGCTACTATTCTCATGTGACGTCACAGTTTTATGTAATTAACGTGTAGCCCACGTGAGTCCACGTACAGTGTCCCCAACATCGAATTTAAAAACCTACTATATACTTGCTTTGACTCACCTTACTTGTTCATTAGCCACTTAAGCATTGATAATATATGATCAAACGAACTTCTCAAGTGAAGTTCGATCAATATAATATGAGTGGTTTCATTTGAAGATACAAATTAATAGGTAGTCCTTTGACCTACAAGGCAACACTCGCACGCTTTAAGAATTTTATATTTATTTGTTTATTTAGTATCGATTATTTATAACTCGATTAAACTCCAGTATTCTACCTCCTCACTATAGGTACGTAGCCTTGACAGTTCATTCTTTTAAAGTAACGATTTAATTTCACTCTTCTCGTATTTTACAAAACTGGGATATGGGCGGGTGGGAGATTTGTATCTTCAAATGAAACCACTCATATTATATTGATCGAACTTCACTTGAGAAGTTCGTTTGATCATATATAATATTTCGTGGTTTCATTTTCGATACAAATTAATAGGTAGATGTTTAGAGATTGAGTTTTGTCAGTAGGTATTTATTGTGGGTTTATCTGTACACGATAAATGAAATACGAAGTAAGAGTGAAAAATCAATTTATTTAATTATTTATGGTACTTATATTTATTAACCCTTACAAAACTTAGTAATTTAAGTTATTTCAATCTCATCAAACGAAGATTAAGTTTATTCTGAATCATTATTATTAGAGCGCAAACAAACTGATTTTGCAAAATTTGACTCCTGTATGAGGTGCCTATGATAAAATTTGGCAAAAGTTTGGGACGACGCAGTCCAGCCAGCAGTTTTACGGATCACGTCGACGCTGAGGCCGGTCGCGCGCGCGGCCGACGTGGCGGCGTGCCGGACGCTGTGCGCGCCGAACACCGCCACGTCGATACCGCTCGCACACAACGTTTGTTTGATCCATCTGCTTATACTCTGTGCTGTCGCGCCCCTGTGGGGACGCTTCACAGTAATTAAGAGATGATCAGTATTTGAAGGTCTTAAGCCTCGAGTCATAGACAAGTAGTCAACAATCGTTGTGGCCGGACAAATCGAAACATTTTCGCGGAAAAAGGGCAAAAACAAAACTGGCTGGTCTCGTCCTATTCTTGAAGTTTTAATCATATCTGATATTACAATCTCAACTCCATTAGTTTTTAATTTAATGTTATCTGTCTTAATCAAAGAAAATGTTTGGGCTCTGTGTGCCGTACATAAGGCCAGTAAAATAACCAGTTTTTTGGTTAGTTTTTCTAAACTTAATTGGCTATTAGGAACCCAGTCTGAAATATAATCTAATACTATTTGTGGGTCCCAAGTGCTTGAGTATTTCGGCAAGGACGGTCTCATTCTGAATATACCTTTCATTAGCCTTTTGATGCAGTCTTCCGAACTTAGATTATTGCCAAGGAATAATGACAGGGCTGAACGGTGACTATTAAGCGTGCCGTAGGACGCACCACCTTCAAACAATTCTGATAAAAAAGATACAACATGGGCAACCGAGGTATCAAATACGTTGTAATCGTTATCGTGGCAAAATTTCCACCACAGCTTGTAACAAACCCCGTATTGTTGCAAGGTTTTATCGGACAGTGACCCGATCATTAAATTTAGGGCGGTAGGCGGCACGCCGCGGCGGGAGAACGCGCACCGGAGAGCACCGCTGCACCCAGGGTAAGCGTCCGGTGGAGTGGGTGTTGCTGTCTGAAATGTGAGAGTACTAAGTTTGGCCGAGGGTTTAAAATGACTATATCTGTAACTAATAAGTCCATTAATTGAGGGTACCAAGCCTGTGCAGGCCACATCGGAAATACTAATATACCTGTAGCTTTATCTTGAATAATTTTTTGTATGCAGTTTAATAACAATGCAAAAGGGGGAAAGGCGTAAAAGAATTTCTCACTCCAGCTTATTGTGAATGCGTCCACACTAATAGCGTCCGGATCCTGTTTCCAAGCTACGTATTCGAGACACTTAGTATTAGTGCGAGAAGCAAACAAGTCAATCTCTGGTTTACCGAGCTTTTTAATGATGCAATTAAAAGCTGTTTCTGACAACTCCCACTCGGCATCAGGATTCACTCTGCGTGACTCTTCATCAGCTTCGATATTGTCCTTCGTATTTATATACGAGGCAAATAGCCACAGCTGTCTCGACTCGCACCATTGCCAAATATCACGAGACAGTGTGTTCAAATGCTGGAATTGTATACCGCCCATGCGGTTTATGTAACTAATGGCTGTAGTGTTGTCTACGCGGAGTAAGATAGTACAATTAGACTTATCTTTTACGAAACATTTAAGAGCCAAGAATATAGACAACAGCTCTAAATAATTAATATGGAACTGAAGTTCACTCTCTTTCCAGGAGCCGTTTACCCTGGAACCATTACAACTGGCACCCCAGCCAGTACGCGACGCGTCAGTGTAAATTTCCATAGCATATGCTTCGTTTTTTATAGGCCTGTCTGTTATGTAAATATTATTAATCCACCAGTTAAGGTCGTTTAAAATAATTTTTGGTAGTTTTACTTTAGCTTCAAATGTACCATATTGTTTTAAAAAAATATATTTTTGTCGTTCTAATATTTTTGTATACAGCCAACCATAGCGTGCTGCTGGGCAAGCTGATACAAGGACGCCTATTAATTGAGAAAACTCACGGATGGTGACAATGGGTAATTTAGCAAATCTCTGAACCATACAAGCTATCTTATTACGTTTATCTAAAGGTAACGAAAGAGTCATTTGAGTGGTATCATATATAAATCCCAAAAATTTGCACACTTGTTGTGGCTTTAGTTGACTTTTATCGTAATTTATTACGAAACCTAAACACTCAAATAATACTATCGTCTCTTGAACATTACGAAGGCATTCATCATAGCTCTTAGCTAAGCAACAAATGTCGTCAAGAAAGCAGACCGATTTGTGACCACGACTACGTAAGTGTGCTACGACTTCTCTGACTATTTTAGTAAAACACCTAGGTGCTATCCCTAAGCCGTAACATAAAGCACAAAACTCGTACGTTATAATTTCATTTGAATTTGGTGCAATGTACTGGAATCGAAGGTATTTTCGAGATTCTATATCGATAGGTATAAGTAAGTATGATTCCTTTAAGTCAATAGTTGCCATAAACCAGTTGCTTTGTAATAACTTGCAAGCAGTCCGGTAATCTTCCATTTTAAAATGAGTCTTTGGTATAAAACGATTTAATAATTTTAGATTCAAAATAAACCTTTTAGTACCATTAGGCTTAGGGGCTAAAAACGTACTTGAGATAAACTGATCTTCACATTGATCGACTTGTGAAATAGCACCTAGTTTAAGTAAATTATCGAGAGCCATGTACATTTCATGTTGTTCTTTTGATGACCACGATAAGCGCGGCACATTTGATTGATATGGCTTGGTTATAAACGGAATAGGTACTCCCTTCAGAATCCAGCTGAGGATATTAACATTATCTGTAATGTTAAGCCAACAATTATAGAAAAATTGAACGCGACCCGCATGTACCTGTATTAAGGACGTGGTGGGGCACGTGACTTGCTCTGGTACACCTTGGGTTGTGCCAACGGCGTTGTTGTTGGTCGTCTCGACGACGTGGGTAACTTCTTGTGGCCCCCTCGCCCCCCCCTGTTTGTCGGGTATCGAGAAGGCCCGGTCCAGTTTCCCTGGAATGGTTGACGGGCCGTACTTGTGCTGGTAGCAACGGGATTAGACCTCAGCGAAAGCGCTGTCTTTTTGATCTGTAGTCCCTGCTTCTCAATGGTTTTAGAAGCTTTAATTTTCTCTGGCAGACTGACACCGAACAACGTTTCGTCACGTTCACTTTCTTGAATAAGGTTCAAAAAGGGTTTTGCTAGCCCTGGTGAGATCATTTTGATCCTAGCCTGGGTTTCTTGATGATGCAAATCGCATAGAATGCGACAACCGTCACTGAGCATTTTAATCGCATATATTTTATTGTCGCTTGTCAACAATGTCGACATAGCCCGGCTGATAGCGGTGATTCCTGCACCCAGTTGTTGTTGCATAGCTCCGACTTTTTTGTCCCGTAATCTGACCATTTCTAAAACTGCCGCCGATATCTCAATGTTGAGTTTTGGGGCTTGCAATAAAGTGCAATTGCTGGGAATGCGGTACTGCTTTAATACCTTTTCTCTAACTTCCTTGTCCATACCTGTTTTTAACAGTGGGAGCCAGAGCTGGGTCAAATTTTTATGTATCTCCTGTCCCCACGTCGGTTCCGAATCTGTGGACTCACCGAGGGCGGATAGAATCTCCGGGTCAAGAGGTGGACAAGTCTCGGTCTCTAACGGCGCCGCAACCTGTGCCGGTGCCGGTGCTGGTGGCGGTGGCAGTGGTAAATCATTTTGTGTATAGCGTTCATCCATTGTCGGTGACGCAGTGACTATAATGTCTTCGTCCAAATCAAGTGATGGCGCCGCTCCATCCCGGTCAGGCTCGGTTATGTGCATCCTCGAAGTTTCGCATTCTGCATAAAAACATGAATAGTTACGCCTTGTTCATTTTTGAATCTATGGCGGGTAGGATGCATAATTTTGCCGGGTTCTAATTAGAATCTATGGCAAATCATCGTAACAAAAGGTACTTTCAAATTGAATAGTATTTGTACGATTTTTTAGCGAAAATATGATTTTTGATACACCGCTTACCTTGAACGTTATCTATTTTTTCTTCATCTGAAGATGATAACGAATTTAAACGTCGACGTTTACGTCGTTGTTTATTTCTCCATTTTGTGTAAATAGTAATTCATTTTCTCGTCGAATGATCTTTTTGGCATCGTGAACGTTGAAAAACAAAATATTTTTACTTAAACGTGAATGTTGAAAAAAAAAAAAAAAAAAAAAAAAAAATTTTACTTAAATGTAGGAGCGCGTGCGCTCGTTGCCTCGCACGGAAAAAGAATGAACTGTCAAGGCTACGTACCTATAGTGAGGAGGTAGAATACTGGAGTTTAATCGAGTTATAAATAATCGATACTAAATAAACAAATAAATATAAAATTCTTAAAGCGTGCGAGTGTTGCCTTGTAGGTCAAAGGACTACCTATTAATTTGTATCGAAAATGAAACCACGAAATATTATTCGGGATGACCTACTTGCAACTCGTCATAATAGGATGCAGATTCTATTGTTGTCGCTGTATTGTAAATCTTCCGTTACAAATGATTAAGGTTAAAGAACCTGATGTGAAGAACCAATTGTATTAATTAGAATTTTCGTTAAAGTAATAGAAACTCCACAAAAAAAGTTAGAACACAAGAAGAATTTGACTTTTATTGAAAATTCTCTCGAAAACGGCTTATTGCACGCATATGAATCCTGTACCTATTAATAAATTAATATCAGATTAAAAAATTGTATTGATAATTTTTTTTTGTGTAATGTTCTAATGGTAAAAACAAAAAAACACCATTTCTAGGCCTGTTGAATTGGATCCGCCGCCAGCGAGTTCTATAGTAAATGTCATTTGCTTCAGTGAATCCCTTAAGGTGCTTGCCCTAATGCTCTGTCTCAGGGGTCCCGGGTTCGATACCGGCGGGGTCAGCTATGGAAATTAACTTTTCACACTTGGCTCTGGTCTGGCCTTGGAAAGTAGTGGCGCAGTATCGTTTCGCACTCATTTGGGCAGCCCGTCTGGCGGCAGTAATCACCCCCTTACAGAAGATCACCGTGAAATAACAGCATTTGTGCTGTTGTGTTTCGGTGAGTGAGTTAGGAATGCCAGCGCCCATTACCCTATCCCTTATCCTTAATCCTACTATGGTCTGCAGCACACTCGCAGTATCTGTGGCGTTGCTTGTATGTATTATAGACAACGGTAGTCACTTACCATAAAGTGGATCGTCAAGATGGCTGTCGACCTTAACATAAAAAAATAAAATAAAAAGATTTCGGCAAAATATAGCAGATACAAAAACATATAATTGCACATTATTTGAAAATTATTTAAGTTTTAATTGTAAGTCATCAATGTTATTTGATATAAAAATTACAATCATATTGAGACTGCAGTGTGTTTTAAATAATATATTAAAGATTTTTTTACACAAACATTAATTCAACAATACATTAATTCCGGTGGATTGTATTATGGAGGTAATGGTCGTGTGCAGTGTAGAAGACCAACGGTCCCCCGCCGCCCGCAGCGCACTCCGCCGAGACACGAGAATGCTTTACTGAATCTATTTACCGCCAAAACCACTTAACTACTTTTTGCAGAACAAAAAACCCAATTACAATTTTCCTCTTTTAAATTCTTTCTCTGTACATATATTTTTTATGTGAAGGTCCACTTGATGGTATGTGGAGTCAAAATACCACCTTACTCGCATAAATTAATAATTCGAGGAAGTAAAAATTAAAAACATCAGCCATTTAGTATAACGTATATAAAATGCACATATTATTATATGTATTAAGCCCTCGGTAATTCTTATAAAAAAAAAAATTAAAAAAAAATTGTACAGTTAATTTTATATTTTAACTCATTATTTCGTAATAAGGGTGCTGTGTCAGGCTCGCGACCCCAACTGCGCACGATTTTGCTTATTCACGATACATACAAGACCGCAATATCCGAACGCGTTAGCTTTCAAATTGAACCTAAATAATAAATTAACTCGTCCTAAAGAGGCAATTCGTTTTGTCTTTCTTAACGGTTATATCTACTTAACTTCAGAAAAATCTTATTCCAACCTTATTTAATATACAACATCACATATCAGTAAAGACATCCGGTAAGCAGTTTATTAAATGTATTTATTACAAACAATATTAGATGCTTCTATCTACTTTTAGGTAAAAAGCTATCAGGTAAAAGTTAATGTAATTTTGATTTATTTTTTTACGTAAAAGCAAATACGCTGCCGACACGACCGACACGGCTCTTAAAAACTGATTTATTGAAAAATAAACGCGTCTTACCTACAATACAATGCAAATAATCCTAATCCTAATAATATATCAAATGCGAAGGTTTGTATGTTTGGATGTTTGTTCCTCAATAACGCAAAAAACAGCGTTATTGAGGATGATATTCGGAACATAGAGACTTTATTACCTGGATTAATATACGTATATCCTGAAAAAATGTTATGTTCCCGATAGATCGTCTAAAAGTATAAAAAAATCAGCGCCATTGTCGTCAAGAGTGGCGACAGTGGCGGTGCTGCAAGTGCGCTGCCGACTACAGTAGCATTTAGGATAAGGAATTGGACAGGAAAATGGGCTCTGGCATCCCTTACTCGCTCACCGAAACACAACAGCACACCTGCTGTTATTTCACTGTGGTCTTCTGTAAGGGGGTGGGTACTGCGATTGTTTATTAATATTCAAGAAAATAAATGTGCCTACTCCACAAACATAAAACCTCATTTGAAATAAATGTACATAGAAAAATAACATCTGATTTCGCCTGGCTAGCTGTTCTCCGAACTCCGTAGCCAAATGGAACTGATTTTGCATTACATTGTCCCGTTGCGTAAGAGAATGCTTGCAGAATTGGCAACGATTCTAGACCAACCCATATTTTAGTGCCAGGTAGATAAGTACTCGTACGTACATTCAGGTAGCACAAAAACACGTACTTAAAATATTTTGATGATAATAATAGAATTCTTCTATTTTATAAAATACTTTTGTTTATATTTTCTATTTAAATGTCAGTTAAATAGAAAATCAATTTAAGTGCATGACAGATAGTATGAGCCATTGAGACGTGATACCTTCGCAGAGACGCTGTTAGTCAAGCAGCAAGAATCCCAAATCTTGTGATTATATATTTTTTTACATTAAAGATGGGTTTGCTCTTGACCAGCATCTATCCATGTAGGAAGGATGAGGCCGCCGATGGAGCGAGCTCACCCAGAAGATGCCTATTCACTCGAACCTTGAAAATATTTGGGTTGCATGAGCTCGGAAATACAAACTCCGGCAGGGAGTTCCAATCCTTAGCAGTGCGCATTATAAAAGATGTTTTAAAGCGCTTGGTCGGAATTAGAGGGATTTCGACAAGGTGAGGATGGTAATCAGCCGTACGTCTTCATGTCCGATAGAAGAAAGGGGAAGGCGGTATGATCTCAAGAAAAAAAATCATTGGTCTACCATTCATATCTACCACCCTGCAAAATAGAGGAATACTTTTAATATGTTTATATTTTGATACACATACTTACATCAAGTAAAAAACTTTAGTAACCTTTTGTGTATATCTATGTAACTTAAATATACAATGCTGATTTAGTAAACTTAGTTGGCAAAGAGCATTGCTTACACGAACTGGATCACATGGCATATTGGCGATATGCGATCGTGCCTATAAAGTTTAATTAGAAATCGCATATTTCAAAAGTAGGGTAGATTCAATTATAAAATATTGGTTTATCGAATTCTAACATGATCCCCACTCCGTTATGAAATACTTAAAAACTGCATGGTCATCGTGTTCATTAGTCATTGACCTCACAGGAACAATGTCGGGGGCAATAAAATAACCCCTTTTACAACGTGTTAAGTGGAAAGGAATCATATCCTATCATCAATCATAATTATCCTCCTCTTTAGTTCAGCCGCATCCAAATGGCGTCCCACTGTTCACAAACAATTATGTTTTTTTTTACTTATTTCGTTTGATATCCAGTTTACCCGGTACTAAGTTTTTGAACTTGAGTAAAGCTATGAGCAAAAATATTTATTTTCGTGATTAAGAAGAATTTGTCTACGACTGTCCCATTGACTATCTATCTATGTATAGCAATATATTTTATACCTGCTGAAATTTGTTTACTTTTGAGTATATATCGTCGTTGTCAAATTAAAATCTGCTATATGCACTTTTTGAGATTTCAACATTTTGACCTTAGTTAATAGTTCAATGCCTTATCCATCGTATAAAAAACTGATAAGTACTTATGAGCACTATTTGTCGAATTACGACCTCTTAATAAAATAAACTGTTAAACTTTCATGTTTAAAAGACTATAAGTTTACGTATAACTACCTTAAATTACTATTAAAATTTTTAAATTTTAAAAAATAAACCTTCATGCAATTATTTTTAGGAAAACTTCTTTTGTCAATATCTTAAAAGTATACTTTTAGCACATAGCAGCTTTTGTTTTGACAACGACGATATGTTTGACTATATGTAGGTGTATGTTTGTCTATTCGAAACACACTTTTTTGCCGAAACACACTCGACTCGGTGGATCGCAGAGCTAGGAGGCTCATTGGCGATGATATACGCTAATAAGAACTAAGCTGCAGAGCCTGGCACATAGACGCAAAGTTGCCTGTCTATGTGTATTCTATAAGATGTACTTCGGAGAGTGTGCTCGAGAGCTGCATGAGATCATACCGCCTTCCCCTTTCTTCTATCGGACATGCAGACGTACGGCTGGTTACCATCCTCACCTTGTCGAATTCCCTCGGAAATACAGACGCCGGCAGGGAGTGCCGGCGTCTGTATTTCCGAGCTCATATAACCCAAATATTTTCAAGGTTCGAGTGAATAGGCATCTCCTGGGTAAGTTCGCTCCATCGTCGGCCTCCATCTTTCCTACATGGATAGATGCTGGTCAAGAGCAAACCCATCTTTAAGGGCTTCACTGAGGCAAATGACATTTACTATAGAACTCGCTGGCGGCGGAGACAATTCAACAGGCCTAGAAATGGTGTTTTTCTGTTTTTACCATTAGAACAATACACAAAATCAAAATTTTTATTAATACAATTTTTTAATCTGATATTAACTTATTAATAGATACAGGATTCATATGCGTGCAATAAGCCGTTTTCGAGAGAATTTTCAATAAAAGTCAAATTCTTCTTGTGTTCTAACTTTTTTTGTGGAGTTTCTATTACTTTAACGAAAATTCTAATTAATACAATTGGTTCTTCACATGTTTAAGTATAATATATATTTTTTTCAAAGCAATTGTCTTATCCATTTCTTGTAACATTTTCATTAAACAATGTATATTTTTAGTATTTAGGGTTTGTCTCCCCCTTAATAAAAAAAAACTCCCTAGTAGTGAAATACAAAAGGTTTAAACTTCAGTTAGGTCTGGACCTGGGTTAGGTTACCTACCAATAAGTAATTTCTATTTTCTATTAATACATGAATAAGGCTGTCTAAATACCAATAGTCTGAAAAACTAAATTGGATTTTTAACAGATTTGGCAATAAGTATTAAATATTTTCATGAATTTATTCTAACCGGGTAAAAGTGTTCAAATTAAATTGTTACAAATTTATTATCTGCTACTAAAATTTGTGTTTTTAGTTATTTTTGTTTATCAATTGTCAATGAATTTCTTCAGAAAATGTATTTCTTCTTTCATAGCATCTATTTATTTATGATTTTATTTTGTTCTTTTTAATTATCTAAATTTAAACAGCTTCATTTGTTAATTAATGTTAAGGTCCTATGTGAACTTTTATTCACATATACGTAAGATACTCGTGTGATTCACGGATTTGACTCATACGAGTATATTTCTAAAGAAGAAATCTTTTATAAACCGAAAGCAACTCTATCCAGTCTTAAAGACAGAATATTTGATAAGTTTCCTCCTAGTGTACAAGTACCTTAAGTTTTCATATTCTCGGAAAGTTAATGGATTTCGTCGTAAGACGTATAAGCTAAAGGTTACTTCGTTTCCAAAGTTTTCGTCCACAGTTTTCCCCGTAAAGGGAAAACGCTCGAGGTTTATTTTGTACACATCGAACTGTTCATTCGTTTTCCATCAGGCCGTCAGTAGGGGAGCAAAAAATAAGGCTAGTGTAGGCGTTCTGACCACATACCCGTGGCTGTCCGTCCCGCGTCACCGCCCGCTTGCCTGTCGCGCTATAAGCGGCACGACAGTATGTCATTTTAACAAATTGCATGATGAATCCGAGTCTGCATTTCCTGATTTTCCCCCTTCTTATTTGCAGTAGCTTTTTAGAAAAAAAAAAACTTATTTTCATTCAGAAAGATTACATTTATTTTAAAGTAAAGTAAGTAAATGTTACTATGATTTAAAATATTATATGTCTGATAACTTGGTGGATACTAGTGATTGATTATTATACTTTGATTATTATACTAGTGATTGTTATGTAGCATCAAAATATCAAAATATTTGCACACCCCAAAGGGTAGACTGTAGCGAGCCTTATAGATTATAAAACCATTGTTGTAATCACCTATGTTCAGCAAATAAATAAAGTTAGCTAAATTAATTGTTTTTAAGCAACAGGTCAATTTTTTTTTTTTAATAACTGTATAACATAATTATCGTATTAATCAGGAATTATCTTAACTTAGTCCTTGTTAGTCATATGTTAGTTATCAAGAAATCCTTTACTGTAAACCACATTTTTTGAAATACATTATTCGCAAACCAGGTTTCATACTAGGAATTCTTGTGTGGCCACTAGTTACCAACTAAATAATCAAAAATCTTCCTTTGCGAAATTCAGACCCCATGGCTTTCATAGGGAGTAGGTAAATGTATTCAGCTGAAACCATTAACTTCTACGAATCAAATTTAAAGTCATGATTTTATTGGCCATGTCTAGGTAGAAGCCCATAAATTTTTTTTGCTCATTAATTAACATTTATGACATTTCCTTTCGACACCATTTGTTTGTGTTTGAAGTTATAATGATCTAATAGGATGTTCGCTTGTGTCCTGTGAAAAAAAAAATGAAACATTTCATAACATGTAATCAACATGTTCATAACTTATAATAAAAAGGTTGTAGATATTTGAAAATAATTAGCAATACCTATCTACAACAATTGTGTTTTTTTATTAGTGTCTTATTAATTAATTAATTAAATTTATTAAAATCACATCCAATTTTTTATCATATTCAAAATAATAAAATCGTAAACGAGCCGTGTCTGTAGATTAAAGATTTTTTCAAAAAAAAAAATTGTACACATTGTTGACGAGCCCGTTGGATGAGTAGTTAGGGTGCTTGCCTTAACGCTCTGTACTAGGGTTTCCGGGTTGGATTCCCGGCAGGTCCGCTTTGAAAAGATGTTTTAAAGCGCAGGGCACACTGCGTTTCACAGTCATTTGGGCAGTCCATCTGGTGGCAGTAACCACACCCTTACAGAAGACCACCGTGAAATAACAGCACGTGTGCTGTTGTGTTTCGGTGAGTGAGTAAGAGATGCCTGAGCTCATTTCGCTATCCCCTACTAATCCCTTATGCTTAATCCTCTGTAGTCGGTAGCGCACTTGCAGCACCTGTGGCGTTGCTTATGTTATGGGCGACGGTAGCCACCTACCATCAAGTGGACTTTCAGCCTATCTGCCGACCTTAACATAAAAAGAAAAAACGTTGTACTTATGTCACCGAGGTCAAAAAATTTGTTTTTACAATTTTTGTCTGTCTTGTGCGTTTGTGAACAATCAGCTTAACGGCTTAACCGATTTGAATACGGTTTTCACTTATGTTTTGTAGCAAGGTTCCCCTAACATTCAGTGTTTTTTTTGATTCCAATCGGTTTACAAACAAAAAAGTTACGAAGCACGCGTACGAAGTTGCAGGCTCAGCTATTTACAAATATTTTTAATTTTATTTCTTTCAAAGGAAAAGCCTTCTCGTTTTAAATATTTTTTTTATTTCATAGAATTCATCTTTTCAATTAACCTTTTGGGTCTCTTTTATTCGATTAATGAGTCGTTTAATTTTAGTTAAACGCATATATATCTCTGAATCATTGCCTCTTATTCTAAATAAGAGAACTGTTAGTTGCACAAGTTACGCGTTGTTAGAATGAGCGAATTTAATTTGTTCACTAAGATTCGCTGCTGTTAGGCAAGTTGAGTGTGGGTCAAGAGTGAGTGACGTCTCAGCCTCAAAGAAGCTCCATTAACCGCCAACTTTAAGAGGCTCAGCGTAGATGCGAACGCGTAATAAATAAAGCGGTTGAGACAGATAAATTATCTTTGACTCGCGCGCAGCTACCCTTGACAAATTATCTGTCATAAATGCTAAATACAAATTTGTTCCGAAATGGAAAACTTCGCAAATACAAGTACTGATAATACGAATTGTTCTCTAACACAAATTAAACTTCCAATTCTCTGTAGAAACTGATGTGTGTTCGTGTTGGAAACATTTAGTTGAATTGGTAGATTTTCAGTTTAACACACACTAACTTGTAACTTATCTATGAGTTAGTTTATTTCATAGAATACAATAATCAATAATACATCCGTTCTCAACCTTTCTCCAGAATTGAGCTATCGAATCCAAAAAGAATTATCCAAATCCTTCTTCCAAATTGTCAAGTTACAAAAATTCGCTTACAAAATATAAAAATTCCAACAAACTCGTCAGTTTTATTATATTTGGTATAGCGTGGTATTTGATATAGCGCGTATTTTTTTTTCATTGTAAACCTATTGGAATGAAACAAACAATAAATGTTACAGGAAGCTTGCTACAATACACTAGTGAAAACCGCATTTAAATCGGTTAAGCCGTTTTAGAGATTAGCGTGCACAAACGCACAGACAAACAGACACAATTTTATTGACCTCACTAACATACAACGTGTACAAATTGTTTTTTTTTTTTTTTTTTTTTTTTTTTTTTTTAATAATCTTTAATGTACAGACACGGCTCGTTTACGTTTTTACTACATTTATAGACTAGCGACCCGCCACCTGCTTTACACGAATTATATACACAAACATTCCTCGTTTATCCCTCTTTCTATTAGTGTAAACCGTATCAAAATCGCTTGGGTGGTTTAAAAATAGTTAGCGGAGAAACATACAGAGGCGGACAGCGACTTTATTTTTTAATCTATACTCGTACTTATTTTAATATTATAGAGCTGAAGAGTTTGCTTGTTTGGTTGAACGCGCTAATCTCAGGAACTACTGGTTCGAACTGAAAAATTATTTTTGTGTTGAATAGTCCATTTATCGAGGAAGGCTATAGGCTATATAACATCACGCTACGATCAATAGGAGAGGAGCTTCATTGGAAAATGTTGCAAAAACAGGAAAATTCATGCCTTTTGAGAGCTTCCGCTGCGTAAATGGTGTCCTGCGTAAACGGTTAAAGTTACGCAAAAATCATGTAGGACGGAATTGTTCCCATTTAAAAGTTCTATTATGCTACAGCATATTATTATGTCTATCTTTTAAGGTTGACTCACTATAACCTTTTTTAATGTAATCAAATTTGTTCTAAAATAATGCATTATTCACGAAGGTGTTTTTATAAACATGTTATTAATCCTTATCCAAATAAATACCAAATTGCCCCTAACATCATTTGATTTCAATGAATATCTTAGGAGATATCAAAGTTTTAATACTATGATATCTCCTACGGAAAGGTTGTGTTCAGTGAACTGCTTTTTTTAATATTTTTGCGATATCTCATCTTATAATAATACATTAATAAAATTCCTAGAATAAGAACTCAGCTTTCTCGGCAGTTATCGTTGTTTGCCTATTTTGCTTTTGTGCACGCTAATCTCAGAAACGGCTTAACCGTTTTTTATGTGGTTTCCATCGATGTATCGTAGCAAGCTTCAGGTAATATTTAGTGTATATTTCATTCCAATCTGTTTACAAACAAAAAAAGCTACGCGTTATTCTGAACACTAGTGAACATTATTCTAAACTAGTGTATATATACAGGGTGGTAATTTGAGACGGGTCAGTAAGGGCAGCTACCTAAACCATTGTAGCTAGAACAAAACACTGTTAGGGGACTATCCATAATTTTAATAGTTATTCCCATCTACATTCAAAGATTTTGAAAAAATGGTACAGTCAGCGGGAAAAAGGTCAATTTTCACGTTTTGTTTTTATAGCGCCAATCGATTCTGTTACTTATAAGGATCAATTGACCCTACGGGACCACCTGAGGTTAGAGTACTAGAAACGTCAAAAATCTCAAAAAACTACTTCCATACATTTCTTACGGAATGAGATTGAAAAATAAGTTCAAATATTGTTTTTAATTAAAAAAGGCGGCAATCACTACAATTGGCAATCTTTAAAAACAACTAAAGATCGTAAATAATAAATCTACGATAATAGATGCTCTAATTGATTCCGCAATGAGCGTGTAACCGCTGATATTTTCCATACACCGTTGTTGTGACAGCGTCTTTCAATTCTTGAACTGTAATGTACCTACTTTTTCTTGTAAATTTCATTTTTGAGATATCCCAAAAAAAAAATATCAAGAGGTCTCAACGACCACAACGACAGCATTTGTGTTTGTATTTCTTGCATATCTTTAAAACTTGGTTATGGGAAATGCCTACTTCGGCAGCGACTTCAAACCTTCTACGAGTGTTAATATTGCAACCGCCATATTTTATCAAGAATACATTGTCGTCATAAGGATTTTTCTTAAAGGAGCCACACTCTACAAGAATATTTAAGAGATTTGACATAGGGTATAAGGTATTTAATCTTATACCATTCCATGGCAGCTGATATTATTTATAAAATAAGCTTCTAATAAATCAATGCGATCTAAATTTGAAGCCATTTTACTTCAATATTTTCACAATTTAGCCGACATGCAAGAATAATAATAAATAACATTTGTTTCTAAAACAATGTTATCCTTCCAAATTCAAATTGATTTAAAATAAACATTACCTAGCCAGTTTCCATTGTAGTGATCGCCGCCTTTTTTAATTAAAAACAATATTTGAACTTATTTTTCAATCTCATTCTGTAAGAAATGTATGGAAGTGGTTTTTTGAGTTTTTTGACGTTTCTAGTACTCTAACCTCAGGTGGTCCCGTAGGGTCAATTGATCCTTATAGATAATAGAATCGATTGGCGTTATAAAAACAAAACGTGAAAAATGACCTTTTTCTCGCTGACTGTATCATTTTTCCAAAATCTTTGAATGCTGATGGGAATAACTATTAAAATTATGGATAGTCTCCTAAGAGTGTTTTGTTCTAGCTACAATGGTTTAGGTAGCTGCCCTTACTGACCCGTCTCAAATTACCACCCTGTATAATAGATGTCCATATATGATATCACTAAGACTTTCCTATTTTTACTAAGCTAATTCTGAATTCTAAGAGAATGTAAAGAGAAATAGACATAATTAAACTTTATAATGTTATGAGCATATTATCGAAGAGTAGGAGTGGATGTTGTTAAAGTTTTTAATTGCTTTTAACACGGGCTACTGCTTTTAGAGGCTGAAAACGCGTGCGGGTTGAGTTATCAAATTGAATCTTTAACGGATAATGAATTTATGATAAATTTATACGCCATTTAAACTTGCGTTTATTCTGATATTATTCTGCGGTTAGCATCGACCTTTGTGACCATTTATCAATTAATAAAATAATTGTCATATTTATTGTATACAATTATCAGCGGTTAGGCCCTCGTCAAAAGCTAAAAAGTAGCCGTGGTCACTAAAAGCCGCGGGAATTTTAGCTAAACTATTTTGAAATTAAATAATTTATTTAATTTTGCAACTAATTGCAACCAACTATTAATCTCAAAAACTTCTTCACCACTAAAGTCAAATATGTCGAGCCCATTGGACGAGTGGTCAATTCAATTCCCGGCAGGGCCAAATTTGTATTATGAACTTTTCAAATTTGTTTCTGAACTAGATCTGGAATGCAGTGACATGGTATAGTTCGTTTCGCAGTCATATGGGCAGTTCGTCTGGCGGCAGTAACCACCCCCTTACAGAAGTCTAGCGTGAAATAACAGCATGTGTGCTTTTGTATAATATATTATTTGAATTTGAATCTTCGTGATTCAGGCAATCACCGTACCGAATTTCATTGTTTTAAACGTCAAAATGTGAAGTAACAAAACGTAATGTAACAAAATTATTTTTTAATTATATTTATATAATTAAAAATTACTTAAGTATACGAATAAGCGAACAATCTCTCTAAAAATATAGCTATTACAAATATTTCTTAAAGATAATCAAGTGTTGTGATTGTATATTTCCAGCCAAAACAGATCCTTTTGAAAAACTTATATAGCCCGTTGGATGAGTGGTTAGGGTGCTTGCCTTAACACTCTGTTCTAGGGTTCCCGAGTTCGATTCCCGGCAGGGTCAACTTTGAAAAATAACCTTTTTAAATTTGGCTCTGCTCTGGAAAGTAGTGGCAGGGCACACTGCGTTTTGCATTCATTTGGACAACCCGTCTTGCGGCATTAACCACCCCCTTGCAGAAACCGCCGTGAAATAACAGCACGTGTGCTGTTGTGTTTCGGTGAGTGAGTAAAGGGATGCCAGAGCCTATTTCCCTATCCCATCCTAATCCCTTATCCTTCTACTACAGTCGGCAGCGCACTTACAAGCAGCTGTGGCGTTGCTTGTGTTATAGCCACCTACCATAAAGTGGACCGTTAACCTGTATGCAGATTTTAACATAAAAAAGCTAATGATTAAAAAGTAATTCATAATCATAAACTGTTGTTACAGAACAGCCTGCGAGACTAAAAAAAATATATAAAATAAAAGACTGGGAAAAGAAATTAACAAATTTATTAAGAAAAGGGAAGGGTGGAGTTGGTGAACAGGGGTGTAGGTGTAGGTGGTGTGGAGAGTTAGGGACTACAGTGGATGAAATAAGTAAATTAAGCTATGCTACCCCAAGAGGGTCTCCTGCTGGATGCTCTATTCCGTAGCGGCCCCGTAGGATAGCAGCCGGAACGGAGGTAGACCGGCAGGAACAGCAGCCAGGAACGGTGGTAGGCCGGCAGGAACAGCAGCCTGGAACGGTGGTAGGCCGGCAGCGGCCCGGTAGGAACAGTAGCCGAAGAGGAAGTAGGCCGGCAGCGGCCCAGAAGCGGTAGCCGGAGCGGTGATAGACCGGCAGCGGCCCAGAAGCGGTAGCCGGAGCGGTGATAGGCCGGCAGCGGCCCAGAAGCGGTAGCCGGAGCGGTGATAGGCCGGCAGCGGCCCTGAAGGAACAGTAGCCGAAGAATGAGAGTACAGAGGTACTCGAGGTCAGACACCGTAGGAGAGGAGCAGACACCGTAATAAATATATATATATGCTTTCAGCTTAGAGGCTGATTCTCCAATGACCTAACCATCGCCGATATCTATTAAGAAACCTCTGTAGAACGAATCCGTTCTTTTAAAATAAAATTTGGAATTTTGAATTTTTATATTCAAGCGGCCAGGTATTAGACCTCTTCTAAGGAGTTTATACCCGAAAATCTGACGTCATGGTCTGAAAACGGGTGCAAAGTTACTACGGCAACGATGTAAATAAACATAAAAGAAATGTCACAAAAAATTTAACAATGTGTTTGGAAATATAACTAAATATAATTAGTAATTTATAGAAAATGAAAAAGGGCATGTACTCACGTGGTACCCCTATGTCTAATACGTATATTTACAATAGAAAATGTAATTGAAGGTGAGCCATACAAACGAAAAACTCAAAGAAAAACCAGAAAATAATAAGTACTAATCCTGTAACTAATACAATAACTTCTTATAGGAATAAGCTTTCCTACGAAAGCATAGACGGGTCAATTTTCAAAGAATTATGACATAATGAAGGTCAGAGAAAATGTTAATGAAAAACTCAAAGATCAATAACAACGGAAAGAGAAGAAGAAGGTGGATTATCAACCTATTATACTGTTAGTACCAATATTATAAGTGAACACAAAGTAGATATATAAATATTGATACGAATATTATAGTTAATATTACATATTCCACTACTGATAGAAATATTAATACTACACTGTCAATTATAATTATAACAATGATAAATTAAGGTACAGTCGGTATCACCGATAAATTAAAATATAGCTTTGCTTGAACTTGTTGCTTAGATGTAGAGAAAATTTTAAAAAAATCTTCAAAATATTACTAATAAATAACGGTACCTACTTGCTCTTTTCATAATTTTGTATATAATATGTTATAAATCTTTATAATTATTGATTGATAAATTTTATTCAAATTCAATTTCTTATTTTTAATTAAATATTAAGACGATTAAAATATTGTTGTTTGTGTTTCAATGAGCGAGTGAGGGATGCTAGAACCCATTGCCCTATCCTTTCCTAATCCCTTATCCTTTATTATGCTATGGTTATTAGCGCACTTGCAGCACCTGTGACGTTGCTCGTGTTATGGGCGACGGTAGCCGCCGTCCATCAAGCAGAAGGTCAGCCTGTCTATAGACCTTAATATAAAAAAAAACTCGTGATGATTGATAGAAAATTGAAATTAAATTCTAAAATGTTAATTTAAATTTTAAAAGCCTTATCATTCTGATGTAAAAATTTATTTTTTCTTTTCTCTAGTTTTTTTTGATGCTACTTTGACTTTTATTGGCGTAGGCTGTGCCTCCTTTAATTGCGGAGGCATCTGCCATGTTATTTTTTTCCTGTTCCTTGTTGTGTGTTTTTTTCGGTGCCTGCCTCGTTGGAGGCCATATAATAATAAATAAATAAACAACTTCTTTAAAAAAAACATGTGGTATTGTAAAGAAAGTGTACATAGGTTATGCCTAAAAGAACTAGAAGTTCAAAAGCTAAGTAAATTGAAAAAATTTCAATAAATCAAATCAGTTATTACTTGCAAAAAAATGTATTCAGATTCAGTTTACTAAGTTAGTAACAAAATACAATGTGGTTAGTTAAAACCTATGGATAGTGAATAGTGGGAACAATGCGTCATAATAGCGACGCGTCGCTCACTACTCTGTTTGCATCAGTTGTTCCCTATTGTTCACTACTACCCAATTAACATATACAACATGTCGGCCGTACATGTCGCATGATAGATCGTCCGTTTATTACCTCGTATTGTTCAAAATATTCCGTACCTGACCAAAAAAAAAAATAACTCTCCGAGATTTAAAGGGTTGCACAATTGAATTCCCCTCAAAATTTGGATAATGAGTGTTTTCCATACTTTTTCTGCCACCAGGCGGCGCTTCGTAGGCGTCAGGTCTAAACAGATAGCACAGAGTCGTAGGTACTAAACATAAATTATTGAAATTCTATTGTGTTATATAGAAAATTAAAAAACCTAAAAAAATAATTCGCGTATGTATTTTGAAAGTTCATTGGACCTGACGCTACAGTGCTGCCATCTCAAAAAAACCTGCCATTTCAGAAAACCCTCATTGTAATGCCTAGGTAATACCCTAAAATATTTTCCAATGGCAAATATAACATAGAAGTTTTGCACTTACCTCTTTGTTATATTTGTTATATTATATGAAACTGTTATTATTATATAGAACTATTATATTATATAGATATATACATATTATATAGAACTGTATAAGAAAGACAGCTACAGGTTTGTCGATTCGTCCCTTTCAAATATCGAGACTATCAATATTTAAATTCAAACTGATATTTAGACACACGTTTCAACACATTTTGCTAGTAGCAAGACTCACTGCGTGTGCAGTCATAAATATTAAAGCATCCCCTTATTTGACCACAGTGCTACCATACAACAATACATATACATGTGCTATTTTGTGGCAATTAGTAAAGGATGCCATAATCCATAACCCTGTCTCCACCTGCGACAGCTAGTTGTAGATTACAACACTTTTTTTATTAATATCCACATAGGTATTTGCTCTTTCGGCCATTCACTTTAAAAGATGTGTTGATGTATGTACTTAGCGATAATAATGTAGGTGTTAGCCCGGTGTGAAGGAGACTTTGGTTTACGCTCATTCTACGACGATGGTTTGCTTGTGTGTTGTAGGGTCTTCCTGTTTTATACTTGTTTGTATTGAATTATACCTATTTGGGGTTTTCTTCTACTATTCATTGTCAAGCCAGCTTTTATTTATATGTTAACTGTGTATGTTAAGTATACTAACATATAAATAAAGACAAGTGTATGCGCTAGTGCTTGGTCTAAAATGAAAAATTATTAGTTTTTTTTTTTGTTTCATATTTTTTAAAATTATTGGTTTTAACTTTCGGAAAATGCAGTAAGTTGTACTTTTTTAAGATGTGAGATATACTTGTCTGTGTAATACTAGTAAGTGCAATTATTTGTTTACCCAAATATATGAAAATAAAACACCTTGGTTCTATTCTTCATTCTTAACACTTGTATCTAACAATAATTAAATTTAAATCTTTTTATCATAAATTAGTGTGTCACTATTAGGATCGAATAACTCAAGCTGGTGGTGGTCAGGGCTACAGTTAGGAACTTCCTACGATCCCGTGTCATGACTATACACCTTCTACATTTTTCTCTTGATCTATATAATCTAAGAAAGAACCTCTTGAGGTGTTGGTCGCTATGTAAACGTTCGCCAAGTAAAAATAGTAATTATTATTGTATTTAGATTTATATTAAGTACAGTTTTCTGAAATAAATTTTAATTAATTGATTATAAAGGGGAAGTTAGTAAAATATACATCGTAAATAGACTTAATAATAACAGAAACCAGGATAATTATATCTCCATGGGGATGATTTCAAACCCCATATTCCGCAATGTAAGCTAAAAAAATTACTTTCTCCATATTAGAAACAAATCATGCATCGTGAACCAATCCTCTTACGCTAAGCCCTTCTCCACCCCTCTATCGAATATAAGCCGAGCAACAGATAATTATTAATAGACTTTATTAATTAGACGTCATTATTTCTCATGACATTTTATTATCAGGCAGAAATAGAAATTGGAAGAACACTGTTTATCGCGGAGCAAAATAAGAGGTAATATAATTCATGTCAGATTAGACAAATCGATTTAACTTATAAATGAAGCATAAACAAAATAATATAACCAATAATTACAGAATCTCATGAATGTAACAAATAACTTATAAAAAAATTCAAATGTTGATTCGTTTATCGATAGTTATGTCAGCTCCATGCATCACAAAATTTTTCCTCGTATGACCAATTTTAGTACCCTGCATTTTGCAATCCCTTTTAACCGTCCCTTTTAAGTAACCGTCCCTTTTAAAACTAAATAACGAAAAAGCTAAACTAACTTTCATAATAGTAATGTCATTTCGTACTGACAAAATTTCAACCCATAACAAATCTCATGGCATTTAAAAATGTTGGGCTTCATTGATAACTTTCATTGAAAATTGAAAACGTAGACGGGCTGACTGTCCAGACTACCGTCGTCGCCTAAAATAACAAAAGGATTAGGAAGGGATAGCAAAATCAGCTCTGGCATCCCTTACCTACTCACACACCGAAACACAACAGCGTACCAACATGCTGTTATTACACGGTGGTCTTCTGTATGTGGTTACTGCCACCAGAAGGACGAAACGTAGTGTGCTTTGCCACTACTTTCCGACCAGAACTAACTATGAAAAGTTCATTTCCAAAATTCTCCCTCCCGGGAATTGAACCCGGGAGCCCTGAGACCATTCGACCAAGGTCAAACTTTCACCAATCAATAGCGATTGGAGCTAATTGTTAAAAATATATACATTGCTTATAAATATGCTTTTATTATAAAGGAAGATTACTTTTAAACCTCTTAATATTGTTACGACTGGTAAAAGCACTTGCTCTTGTCAAAAATCTCGAAGGCTCCCCACTATCGATAGTAGTCACGCCACTTCCCGGTAAGTGTCAAAGGAAATTGGTCCTTTTGTTTAAAACATAGAGTTCACATTCAATAGAAAGAGCATTCTCGAACTTTTAATGGACTTGTTTACAATCACGGAATAGAAAAACAATTCCGTGTTTACAATACTTGTTTATTTCTAGTTAATTCGAAATAGATCGAGACATTTTGCGCCAAATATAAATAGGAGATTACATGGTTGAGCTATAACCTGCGATTCGAATGTGAATTTCGGAGCTTTGTGAAGTTACCTGCGACAGTAAACCAGCTACTCATTAAGGGCATCATTGACGACTTTTGGCAAGTTTAACGGTTTTATCGGACAAGTTTAGCCCTTTCGGGAGTCATCTTGGTTTGTGAAAATAAATAGTTCATTTTCACCCTTACACGGCAGTTTGACTCACCCCCCGCACGTAACAATATTGACAAAATTCAAATTACATGACAAGTCATACTCGACTTAAAACATTGAAAATAATATCTTAATACTTATAATTATATATTGACCTTCCAAAATATTTAAAATGGGGGCTGCATTCTGTGCGCGTCCCTCAGGATAGATATGGTATCTATCTTCTGTGTAGCTCGCCCGCCCCCATAGTTACGGTACCACGTGACCACGTGCGCTGTGCACAAAATGGCGTTCACTTAGCGCGTCATAAAACCTACACTACTGTAGATACGCCAACAAAATTGTATAGATATTGATTCGAGCATTTCTATTTGCGTGGAAAACAACATTTTATAGTAGTAATTTTCGTGAGATATTTATTCTCAATAGACCAATTATAGCAGTTAAAAGTCAACATCGAGCTTTGTGAATCTGCGTTTTAAAATTAAAAATAATGTAGAAGTGTTTTTTTTTATGTTAAGGTCGGCAGACAGGTTGACGGTCCACTTGATGGTAGGTGGCTACCGTCGCCTATAACACAAGAAACGCCAGAGCTGCTGCAAGTGCGCTGCCGACTGCAATAGGATTAAGGATAAGGGATTAGGAGGGGGATAGGAAAATGGGCTCTGGCATCCCTTACTCACTCACGGAAACACAACAGCACACGTGCTGTTATTTCACGGTGGTCTTCTGTTAGGGGGCTGGTTGCTGCCGCCAGACGGGCTGCCCAAATTACTGCGAAAACGCAGTGTGCCCCTGCCACTACTTTCCAGATCCAGACCAGAGCCAAATTTGAAAAGTTGATAATACACTTAACAATACTTAATGATACTGAAGTGTTAATAGTAGCAGGACAATACTAAAGCTTATACACTACTAGTTCCGCAGTCGTTATCTGAGCAGCACGTTTAATAGCAGAATGGGCTTTTCTACTTCTTTTCAAACTTTGCGAAGTAATGGCAAGGCTCACTGCGTATCGCAGTCATTTGGGCGTCTGGTGGCAGTAACCACCCAGCTTTTAGAAGACCACCGTGAAACCACGCGTGCTCTACGCGTGGTGTTCTGTTTCGGTGATTGAATAAGTGATGCAAGAACCGATTCGCCTATACCTACTTTTCTTTTTCTTTATTCTTATCAAAGTAGGCAACGCACTTGCCCCATGACGTTACTTTTATTGAAATACCATACCGCGGATGAAGGGGATGAAGTGGCCCCTTCATCCGCGGCCCTTTTTCTGAGGTGTTAAAACATTTATTCAATCTTTATTGCTCATATTTTTTTGTCAGGCGTTTAATTTTTTATTTAATGTTTAGATAATCCCTCAGGAACAGTACTATTTTTCTGGATAAAAAATATCCTATGTCCTTTTCTACATTCTTGACAACGTATATGCAAAATTTCCCGATTATCTGTTGAGTAGTTAAGGCGTAAATGCGTAACAAATAATCAAACTCATTTTCGCAATTATATGTATTAGTTATGATGTCTGTAATCACCTACCATTGGACCGTCAGCCTGGAAAATAGCAATTTTGTATGGAGGGCAGGTGTAAAGGGGGGGAAATGTGGTGAGGATGAGTAGCCTATGTTACTCGCTGATAATGTAGCTTTCTATTGGTGAAAGGATTTTTAAAATCGGTCCAGTAGTCTTTGAGTTTATTCATTACAAACATACATTTGTATTAAGGAGTAAATGAGGGGGGAGGGTGAGTAGCCTATCTTACTCGCTGATAACTTAGCTTTCCATAGGTGAAAGAATTTTTAAAATCGGTACAGTAGTTTTTAAATTTATTCATTACAAACATACAAAAATATATACATACAAATCTTTTCTCTTTATAATATTAGTATAGATATACCAGATTTTTGTCAATCTCTTTTTGTTGCCGATTTCACTATTAAAAAAACCGAAGATATTTTTATAATACACGTCCATTTGCTTTAAACTGTGCGAAGCTGGCCATAAAATCAGTGCTGATACGCAGCCCCTCGGAACGGAAGATGAAACGTAATGGATCCTCGTCGTATGTCAAAATACGAACATAATAGCTGGGGTACCGGAAAATTATGTTAAGTTATACGACTTAATTTACTATCGGGCATAAATGATACTTGATGTCGTAGGGTCTTAGTACTTTCAAAAGGAATATTACAAAGAACATTGAGAAATAATGGCAAAGCGATTTTATACTTAATGGATAAACTATAAATTGTGACATCCTAAAATGTTTCTTTTTTAAAACTCTTTATTAAAACTTATTATATTAAAACTGTAGAGTTATATTAGAAGTTTATATGACCTCTTAGTATAAGACCAGGCAGATTTTTTTTTTAATTAATTAATTAGGTATGCTAACATTATTTATGGTCATTTGACAATGACAACAAATTTTCATATCATCCATGATGATACAGAAAGAAAAATAAGCTATCGTCTATAACTTGGGGATGATTATCTAATTATGTACCTATAGAATTTATAAAGCAAATTAAATAAATATTGGTATCTTAAGAAAATTTGCAATGGCAGTTGCTGAACCATGAGAAATTGTACCTACCTACCTAATCATACTTTTGGTAATAAGGAAAGAAATTAAATGATTTTTGAACTTCCTGCAATCTTCAATGCTTTCTGTTCCTGTAGAGATCTTGAGTGAGTGTTCAAAGGCACCCGACTCCTGCGGATGGATCTATTCGCGGTGCCGGAGACTCTACTATCGACCGAACGAAGACAAAAAGAAAAAGCAAGAGTGGAATCAGTAGACCGCTTCAACAGTCTTCCTTACTTACTTGTTGTTGATGTAGTTGAAGCTACTCTTTCAAATTGTGCGTCATTTTCATCTCTCTAATGTTTTAATACGTCATTTTCTACCTACATGATCAAAGTAAACACGTAATTTTTAAAATAACCCCACAATTTGAAAACAAGTGTGTTATAGCCAAAGAGTTCCATTTTCAAATATTGATTTTTTAAATATTGATTATGTAAGTGGCCAGTTCCGGAAGCATTTTTAGTGTGCCCTATGTAATAATTAAGGTAAGCCGGTGGTTCATAAAACCCGTTTTAGTTTAAAATCTGATTTTTAGAGTATAAAGAGTTTCAAGCTAATATAATATATATGTAACTACTCATCACATGTTGTTTTTTTTTTCTGACTTCGGGACTAGCCGCTGATAAAACTAATGTTCAAACTATGATTGAACACGTATAAAATGGATGTCTAAAACTATTATCTTTTTTTATAAATAAAGAGATAATAGTTTTAGACATCCATGTATACAATATATATAGTAAAAATAACTTGAACTAAATTTTCACCAGGCAATTAGTCAACTCAGTGTTGCAATTACGTTATTGCAACCCGGCAGCGAATTAAATTTTATTTTAAAACCCTATCGGGACGAGGTAGTACTGTTACGAGCCATTTCATGCGTAATTTGATATTCGGATGACAAATTAGCTAGCAGGCACGTTGCACTCCGAGCACGTCGAAATTACAGGGCGGGCGGCGTTAGTACGCCGGCCGGTCTCTCGCTTCGGCAAACTTCTTCGAGCCTCGCCTCCACTCGCTCTTGATAACTTGTCGAGTATAATTATGGTTTCCTTTAAACACAGACTTCTCGAGATTAGATAAACATCACTAATTTCCTCCCCAGATTGTTCTTGTAAACAATGTTCTCAGGGAGTTCTTTTATTTACTCTTGAACAAACAATGATTAGATTTTTTATATTTATGACTAGTTGGAGCCCGTGACTTCGTACGCGTTGAAAAAAAATAACGCCTGACATCTTTATGGCTGTTCTTCTATACGAGGGTGTTCACTGTCACCAGAAGGGTTGCCCAGTTCCTTACTGCTGAATGCAGTGTGATTTTAATAGTTACATAGACAACACTATAAAATTACTGTTTACATTGAGTTTATATGTATAATTCATAAATAATTAATAAAAATTGACAGTGTTAAATTATAAATTAATCGCTAAGGTTAAATGTACAAACTTTATGGTAATGGTACCCAAAAGTAAGCACCCCAAAAGTGGGCTTGTGTTATGGGATAACCATACAATTGAAACCAGAGTCAACCTTGAAAAATTCATTTCCAAAGTTGGCCCAGCCCGGAATTGAACCCGGGAATCAGACTCAGTCAGGAGTCAGGTTTCAGAAGTCGGACTGCTAAAGTTCCTTAGCCTCTCGACCAATGGGCCTGTCTTTCTTATATTAATTACAAAACCAACTATATCGAAATGGATGCCAGAACCCAATCCTTATTCCTCACTTTTTGTACCATTTTTCCTCAATATCTTTGAGACAGAATGGCGTTTCTGTTGCAAAAAACTTTCCACCTAATAGTCTGTCTAAGTTATTCCTCACATAAAAAATCCAAAGTACAGTTAATAATCTTGATTAATTCATAATTTCTATTTAATATTTTTTTCCTTTTTTTTTTTAAATAAGATCGGCAGACAGGCTGACGGTCCACTTGATGGTAGGTGGCTACCGTCGCCTAAAACGAGCAACGCCACAGGTTCTACAAGTGAGCTACCGACTACACCGAAACACAACAGCACTCATACAGTTATTTCACGGTAGTCTTCTGTAAGGGTGTGGTTACTGCCGCCAGACGGGCTGCCCAAATGACTGCGAAATGCAGTATGCCCTGCCACAATTACAATACAGTTATATCTAAAACGTATTGTATAGATTAATTATCATAGACAAATGTATTCACTTGAGAACGGTCGCAGTGGAGAGTTAGCTGAAATTGGAACAGTAAAGTATATTCAAAATATCTGACAATAAAAGCCAGTAATAACACTGAAACAAAACTTACAGCTTTTACCCTCCGCCGTTTCTGAAGAGCCGTAATTGGACGGTCGTAATTACTGCTTACTTGTAAAGCCATCATCTTATCATCTCCGAAAGGGTATTAGGGAAAAACACGACCTGAGGGCTTGTTCCGAAAACGCTTTACGAAAACATGACGTAAACATAAAGTCTCGAATTATCGTGTCACCTTACTTTTACAGAATTTTCATTCAATATCTTCAGTACATAACAAACTGAAGCCTTTATTTTTCGTCACTGCCGATTTCCATTCGCGATATTTACCGATTACTTGTGATGTAAACTACAAGCAACAATTACCCTAAGCCAGAACATTTTTTGCTCTTACTCGTATAGGATAATCGTTACGCAATTTCGAGTTTAAAATGCATCTGAACTCCCAAAGCAACAGTGTTCGATGGAGTTGAGGAAATGTTCACAAAACATGCCTAAGGTTGCCAGGTAACAAGCTTTTGCTCAAATATATAAAATCGAAAGCCCCTGGAGAAGTGTCGAAGTATATTATTTGTACTTTATTTGCACAGTGAACATATAAAAGGTTATCAATTTATCAAATTTATGTTTCAAATTTATGTTTCAATATATATCAAATTTATGTTTTTTTTAATGATTTTCATATTATGGCATATCTAATAATATTAGGTCGGGGAAAAAGTCTTTTCGCATATAGTATAAGCTTATAAACTTGTAATAAAATCTCTTTAGCTGTACTATTTGTATCTGGCTGGGTTTGATGGCATTAAAAGGGTTACATTTTAAAAAAAGAAACAAATTAGCAAAATGTTGTTTCCAGCTATTTTTCATTTGTTTTTCCTTCTGTCAAAATGAGTGAATCTAATACATTTAAAGTGCAACGCAAGCCGCGAAAAAAAATTGTGACGCTTATGGACCTAATGCAGTGTCAGTAAGAGTAGCACAAAGTTTTTAATCGTTTTCAATCCGGGAAATTTGATTTCAAAGAAGCACTTCGCTCTGGTCGCCCTACGGATAAAATGGACGCCATTTTTTAAAAACTGGAGCAAGATCGGCATATCAGTAGATATGACATAGCTGAAGAACTGGGAATTGATCACAATACTGTTTTGGAATTGATCAAAATTCATTTGAAAAAAGCTGGGTATACGAAAAAGCTCGATATTTGGGTGCCACACGAGCTCACTGAAAGAAACCTTATGAATCGTGTACTCATTTACGATTGTTTTTTTAGACGTAAAGAAACAGAACCGTTTTTGAAGAGATTGATTACTGGTGATGAAAAGTGGATCACGTACGAAAAGAACGTGCGAAAAGGTCGTGGTCAATGGTCGATCAGGGTTCACAGACTGTACCAAAACCCGGGTTAACTCGCAATAAGGTGATACTGTGTGTATGGTGGGATTAGAAGAGCATTGTTCATTATGAGCTTTTACCACCGGACAGCACCATCGATTCGGATCTCTACTGCCAACACCTGATGAGATTAAAGCAAGAAGTTGAGAGAAAGCGGCCGGAATTTATCATCACGACAACGCTAGACCACACAAATATTTAGCCACTCAGCAAAAATTAAGAGAGTTTGACTGGGAGGTGTTAATGCATCTGCCATACAGTCCTGACCTTGCACTTTCAGATTTCTACCTGTTTCGGTCTCTTCAGAATTCTTTAGGCAGTTTCAGGTTAACATGAAAAGAGAACAGCAACGGAATCATCAAACGAAATGGCACATATAATTAAATGCAAATAAACTTTGATAAAAAAAAATGCGAAGAAACTTTTTCCCCAACCTATTAAATTGTCTAATGAATAAATTTAGGATCTTTTCGTAAAAGTTGAGTTATAATTTCATAACTTTCCAAATATAAAAACAAATGCTATGACTCATAACAAAGCACGAATTTCCCACCGCGTTCCGGTGGGTAAATTTAAATTTTATATTAATAACACATAAAGTTTGTTAAAATGTAGTTCCAAAAATTATATCAGATATAATAATGTCTAAAATTACCAACAAACTATTAAGAATGGAAACTAAACCTCTTGGTGTCCTCCTCATCCGCTATTGGTGAACTTCACCAATAGCGGCTAACACTCTTCCGCAGCTCCACCGCGGGAGTCCGCAACCGGACACGGCTCATTTGGACGGCGCGCCCGAACTGCCAAGGTGCGCCGTGCCTCTCAGGATGAAGCGGGCGGTAGAGTCCCTATCTACCGCCCTAGTCCTATCAGGGGTCCAGGTCGCGGGCGTGCGCCAGCCGAATGCGTCCTGTTCGTCGGCGACGGAGGGGATGGGACATCGTCCTCCCGCTCTCTCTCCGCGGCCTCCTTCTGCGAGATGACATCTTCGCAGAAGGATTGAGTCGCTTGCCAAGCGGCTTTGCTGCCGACCATAGCTTTCACTACGGCCGGCAGAGAGAAGTCCAATCCAATGGTCGCAGCGAGCTCAGTTCGCTGCGCCGACCATCTAGGGCGCTCCGCAAGAGTGTGTTGTGTGCTGTCCTCAGCGCACGCACACGAGTGACACTCTGGGGTTGGCTCCCTACGAGCCACCCGGTGGAGATAACTCCCGAAGCAGCCATGCCCCGAGAGCACCTGCACCAGACGGAACGTGCGAGCTCCGTGTCTCCTCTGGAGCCACTCGTCCAACACTGGACGAATGGCCTCTACGGTGCAGTGGCCGGTACTAGGCCACTGCACCGTACTCGACCAACCATCATTACCTACCCTGGACTATCAAACTAAATTTAAAATGTCCCCAAAAACTATACGTAGAAAAAGTGATGGTGTACTTACCAGAAGTGCACAAATAATAAAAAAACAATGGAATTTAAATTTGGTTACCAATATGATAATGTGATTATAGCTATATGTGATTCTATAATACGAGATATCCTGTCGTTAACTAAAACATATTTAATAAAATAAAATAATATACTACTCAAAACAAAATAAGGGCCACTAAGATTTTTTGCTTTATCATGAAAACAATAAAGACATTAAAGTGTTTAACTTATGTAACTACAAAATAATGTTATTGGTTATAATATAGGCCAACAATTGTTTAAAATAATGATCATGAACTGTTTTTTGAAAGTTCATAATGAAATTGGCCATTTTGAATGAAAAACATGAACAAAAGAAATCACCGGAAAAAGACAAAATACTGTTCTTGTCACTTTTGTTTCTTCTTTTTAGTAACGAGTATGTCCTCCTCTCTTAACAATACACTCCTGAAGCCTCGTATGCATACTCTGGATCAAATTCCTCACGTTTTCATCTGGAATCTCCTCCATAACACGTTTTAAAGCGTCAATCAACTGCTGTTGGTTGTAGACCCCTTGCTCATTCTCTCTAACCCTTCGTTTCAATTGGTCCCACAATTGCTCGATTGGATTTAAATCCGGACTGTTAGCTGGCCATGGTAATACCTCAATATGAGACCCTTCTAGGACAGTTTGGGTCGATCGAGCTGTGTGTGCACGGGCATTGTCTTGCATCAGGATGAATCCAGGCCCCACTCGCTGTGCAAATGGGATCACTTGAGGCCTGATGACGTCTTCGATGTAACGTTCTGCAGTTACGGTACCCGCATTTAAAATGGTGAGCTCGGTTTTACCGTGTAAACTAATCCCACCCCAAACCATTACGTTGGGACCACCGAAACGGTCAACTTCGTGGATGCAGGACTCCGAAAAACGCTCGCCGCGTCGTCTCCACATCCTAACACGCCGATCATCATTAAAAAAATTTACTTTGCACTCGTCTGTAAAAAGCACCTTGCCCCACTGATTAATCCCCCAGTTCAAATACTGACGGTAGAATCTTAAACGGTTTGCACGTTGAACCCTAGTCAGAGGAATTCGAACAACTCGACTTCTTGATATTTGCTGGTCTTCGTGCAATCGATTAGGTATAGTTTGATCACTGACACGAGTACCCGTTGTCAGCCGTAGGTAGTGTTGTAACTTACGGGCCGTTACTGTACGATCACGACGAGCACTTAGTTGGACGTACCGATCCTCGTGCGCCGTTGTTACACGAACTTTACCTGAACCGGGTCTCCTGGCAATACTGCCGGTCTCTTGGAAGCGATTCCATACATTTTGGACAGCTCTTCGAGAAAAACCCAACTGCAAACCCACGTAACGCTGAGAACGTCCTTTTTGAATCATAGTTATGGCTCTGGTTGCTGTTTTTGTACCCATGTACCTTCGTACTGGTGGCATGATTAACGCGAGATGATAAATGAATCAATTAAAATTGAAAAAGTAAAATTTTTTCCTAAAATAACCGAAACAAGTTAAGAAGACAATCGAAGAAAAATATAAGAATAACTTCCAATTATTTTTTTTCTTAAAACGATGGCCAATATTTTTCAAATTAGGAACACGAACACCAGCATAAAAGAGATCAAACACCAAAGAGTTCGTAATATCAATATAATGCTACTTATCAGTTACTTTCAGTTTACTAAAGTGCACTTAAATGTAAATAAACTAGTGGCCCTTATTTTGTTTTGAGTAGTATATAAATCTTATGAAAACTTCAAGTTAATCCTGCAGAAAAAATATATCATCTTATAATTTTCAATTTACAACCAACCCTAAATTTCTAAAACACATGTCTGACAACCCTAGCAGACGGTATGCAACAGCACGGCGGTATTAGAAGACAGCCTTCGAGTTAGATGATTATTAATATCTTTAGACTACGCGGAAAATAAGCGTCGTCCTCTCAAAGGGTAGATGTCAAAACAGGGCAATTATGAGATAGGGTAATTAGGTTTGTGTAATGTTTTTAGGATTATTTTCGTGGAAAATTGCGAACAGCCCCTAGAGGTCGCGGTTGGGGTGCGCGTTTATCACCAGGTACGGCGTTAATTAAACTTGCTTAAATTAACCCATGTCGTTTGATTTCTAATCGTATCAGCTTTTCTAACGCTATGTTACCTTGTTGATTAGTTTTTGTATCACTATCATTTATTGAAATTGGTCACGCCAAGCAATTATTTAAGTGGACTGTATTTATTTCGCTGGTGGTACATGCAATCGAAGGACGAGTAAACAAAGGAAATCTGCCACTTACCTCCTTTCCTGGTCCTTCAGCGGTGAAGACTGCAACGGACCTGTGACCTGTGACTCATAACAAAGCTCCAGCACTTCACCACTTTAACGATTGCACTCGCGGAGCTGGAAGCGTGACCAAGCAGATATTATACAAGCACAATTTCCTGATAAGGTAAGCGGATGAAAATAAGTATTCGAATCTCGCGGTGGAGTTCGGCGGCGTGGCGAGTGTTTTGCGATGTTTTTTCTAGACTAACTCGGTGTTATAAAAGATGGCCGGTCGAACGGCCTGGTATGCGGTAGTGACAGATAGTGAATAGGTATATGGTGGGAGCGAGACAGCACACACCACAGCGAACTATTATTTATCAATTTAAATAACAAATTGGCGTCAACAGAAATGATAATTGAAAAACTTAGAATTGACAAAGTATTTTTTATATATAGTTTTATAGAAAGCTGACTCTGTTAAATAACTTTAAAATCTAATGGTCTTGTAAGAAGGTTCAAAATTCTGCAAACAAACAACATTATAACTTATGTAAAGAAAAATTTTGTTTTCTTTTTATTCAAATTTTTCACATTTTTTTAATAAAAAAAAGGTTTAAGCATTTTGTTTCATGTGATGATGAAGTTATAATTTCTTATTGGGAGTAATTTCAACAAAAATTTATCATACTTTCAAACTAACCCAAAACAATAAGTTATTTTTAATAGCAGATAACGCCTGGTCTGGCTGTCTCCGAACGAATTAGGTATAAATAGTTTCATCCTAAATCTATATTTTCATCATAAACCCAATAATCAGACAACAATGTGTCCAGAGCATGCACCGGATTACAGGTCCTCTCTGTCGAGTGACCGCGTCTCATTTTTACAGTGTCCCGAGGTTTTCTTGAAATATAAAAAAATGGCTACGACGCGGCGCCACCGTCAACAACAGTCATTCGCAGAAAAAAGCTTTGCCTAAGAATGTATAAATGTAATAAATAATAATATATATTGTCTGTGTAAAATTTTGTTTTAAATAAGGTATTTAATTTGAACGCCTAAGAAAAAGGAACGCGAACGAAGTCGCGGGCACAGCTAGTACAGAAAAGTCAGAAATAAAAAAGAAATTCTTTTAATAGACAAACTTTTATATGCTACTACTTTTATAATAGCCAATGTTACAACTATCACGAAGGGTAGATAAAGCATGCGAAGACTCTATCGGGAAAACTTTACCGAGACGAGCGAACGTCGAGAAGTAAATAAATGACTGTCTGGTATTTGAGTTATAATTTTACAATCTGTACAGACAAATCAAAGACGAAGTAAGTATTTTGATGAGAAACATCTTTTGCGGCGGGTGAGACGCCAACATTTGACCAAACTTTGGCAGAACTTGTAACTATACGACTCTTTACTCGGCTCGGAGAATATATGAGCTCGTATACCTATTAGTGTGTGTAATATGGAGACGATTTATAACTATTAGTGTATCTCCAGCTTTAAAATAATTTAAATTTGTATTTTTAAATAAATTGCCTTCAATTAACCATTCGTGCATATTTTCTATACAAAATAGTTTCGATGTTTCACTATCACATCTGCCAGGCGTTCCGTGACAGCTCATTTTTTTATAAGCAGTGGTATTTGAATTTTTTTAGCATTTTATAGCCCAGTTCTTCAGAAAGATTAATAACTATTTACAATGAGTGAGGTACAGTAGGTAGGAGTTTAACAGACAGAAAAAGTCAAAATAACACTAAGAGAATACTTACGAACTATTAGCTTGGGAGGGACAATATTGTTACGTGCGGGGTGAGTGTAAATGACGTGTATGAGCGAAAGAAACGATTTATTTTCACAAACCAAGTTGACTCCCAAAATCAAAGATGTTGTATTAGTCTGTACCTATAGATGGATCACAAAATGCAGCAATTCTTTTTATTATTTTATTCTTTCTAACACCTTCAAATTGCCATAAGATTGAAAGAGACATACATATATAATCTGTCGGGTCGAAGTTGAGTGAATGTCTCCATTTTGACTATACAATGCAAGCTAAAGTTATAGCGTATAATAGTGCTGTGCATTTTTATTGATAACTAGATATCGTTGATATAGATTTTAAATATATGACGGATAAAAAGTATGGCTAAATGCGTTTCGGTGTACTGTTTGGTTATTCAATATAAATAAAATGTGGGTGCGTACTGGTACTCGCCGCATTGCTAATCGGTTGTATGAGATTGTATGCAACCTCTCGCATTTATTTCACCAAAATATTTCAAAAGAATAGTTATTTTTTGAGTAGAAATATTTAGAATCCATCCTTAAGAGGTAGAACGGGAGTAGGATTTTATTACGAGAGAAAAAAAACTCGATAATCTTAAAGTTTTATTTTTAGAAACGATATCACAGATTGGATAATCTATGATATCGTTCATCTGTGATTCGTCAACATTTTAATTTAAAGACTTGCAGTTAATGTTGACGCTTGGGTATCCACGTATTTATTAGTAAGTTTTCTTTTTCTGGGTAATTTCTGAAAAGAAATAGTTTTTGGTTATTAATGATTCAAAAGATTTTCATAATTTTCATAGATTGAAGCATAACTTCTTTATAACTTATAGATATTACTTACTGGTTTACACGTTGGTGGTAATTTTGGGAATATTGTCGGCACTGCATACGAGTGTAGAATTTTACGCTGATATCCTTGGCGAAAGCAAGAATCTTCAAAGTTCATCGAGCATATCTATATTAATAATTTCGTCAAGGGGTACGGTAGACTCGATTGAAACCTTACCTGAATAATAAAACATAAAAAAATAAAGATTTCGAGTCGACAACATATATCTGCAAAATTCGGATTGTCAAGTATTTTGTTAAATTCTAATGGTGCTGACAGACAATTCGCAGTCACTCACTGACACCTGTGACATCTTGAGTGGTTAATAAACGTTCCGTTTCATTCATACTAGCGCCACTCAATACGTCGTCGTACCATTCATTTTAAAAACAAAGTGTCCATTACAAGGAACTGTGACTCATGTGACTGTGTGAAACGAAACGTCTTGCCGCAAACATTGAGCGAAATCTATGCCGCTTTTGCCTTTAATATTCCTTGAGAACCGATAACTATAGAAATATCTACTTACATTTTGTACCTACATGTGTACATATTATGAGTCACATTACACCCGAACGAAGCCGGGTTTTCATCTAGTTCTTGTATATTGCGAAGCTCTCCAATCGTCGGCTTTTCTTACATTTTTGTCCACGTTTTTTTTAAATCGATGTCGGTGGGTAATCTGTTATAAATTGATAAAAATTACTTTCAACCTGCACTGAATGCTAGAAATTGTCAACACTCTACTAAAAATAAATTAGTTATCGATATATTGGATAAACTTATCAGGATCAGACTACAGCACTATAAAGCAAGACAAATGTCAAAAATTCCGATTAACTTTGGTTTTTGTAAATTTTAGTTATAAACACCAGCTTTTCTTTAAATAAATCAACCTTAGAGCTGTGTATGCATGTACAATGATTCATTTTTAGTAAATAATTATAACAATTTGTTTACAAAACACCAAACTTAATGAGTGCGAGCTGTGCGACTTACCGGTGAAATGATATGTTTCCATTATTCTCCTTCAAAACACCCACTCTACTTGGACAAACGGGAACAGTACAAGCCATTCTTGGCAAGCAACAGATTTATGAAATCACACTTTCAGATTTTTAAGTATTTTAAATCACATAAAGCTAAACGCGCTTGTTAACCAGCATGATATAAACAAATATGACGTTGCCACTTTTATGGCGCGCAGCGTTTTAAGACGTCATATTCGGCTATTGTTATCTCTTTTTAACATACGACATGCAGCCATTAGAAAGACGGGTATCGAGTATCGAAGGAATCTTCAATTTTTATTGTTCCATCTATACTAATACAATTATCTTTGCCCAAAATCACCAAACTTGTCCGATGAAACCGTCAAACTTGCCAAAAGTCGTCAATGATTCCCTTAATGTGTCGCCGGTTCACTATCGCAAAAGCTCCAAAGAGTCGCTTTCGTATTGCTTGTTGTCGCACAACTAACTCCTTTAACCGGCCGCACTCTTATTTATACTTGACGCCAAACGCCTCAATGTATTTCGAATCTACCAGAAAATGTAAACAAGCCATTGAAAGTTCGAGAATGCTGTTTCTGTTGAAATGTAAACTCTATGTTGTAAACGTAAGGGCCAATTTCCTTTGACACGAATCGGAAAGGGGCGTGGCTACCATCAATAGGCTGGAATGTTCGAGACTTTTGGCCAGCGCGAACGCTTTTTCCAGAACGTCCCATAGTTAGTCGTAACAATATAATGCGGTGGGTGTGTATGCCTATGTCAATTTTAATTAAACTGCGGGTAAAACCGCCCGTCATAGTTAGTATATGTAATATAACCACGATCGAATCAAAGTAAATAATGTCGAACGAAGAAAATGTGAAATCACATCGATTTATAAAAACATAATTATTTATTTGAGAAAAAGTAAACTTTCTTTTGATGACCCAGCTGCTACAGATAGCTATTAAAAAAAAAAGATGGCGGTTCAAGAACAAATTAAGCAAAGGGATCTGAAGTTTTCGTTTCGCGTATTAATATGTTATTTATTATTTTAAAAAAGGTATACTACCAGCGGTGCTCATTGTAAATTTTGTTTAAAACGCTCACTGAATGCCTGCTTTTATAAAACAGCAACAACCTTAGGCGCAATGTGTTTCTCCCGGCCACTTTGGGCACAGTAACGGCACTGTTCTTTCGATTTATTTTATATAACAAAATTTAAACTGAAAAAACCTATAAAAAAATAAGTCTTAGGAACCTTGTGTAGCTATCGATCGGTGAAAGATTTTTTTCGAATTTATTCAGTAGTTTCAGAAATAATCCATTAGGTACATTTAGAAAATCATTTTAATTTTCTGTAAGCTTGAATACAAGCTAATAATAGTCCGACTATAATAATAGTCCGGTCAAATTAGACCAAAAAATAAGAGTGAAGTTACATCAATTCTCAATAAGCTGAAAATCGGTGAACTTTTTGAACTTTTTGAACTTTTACAACTTTTTGAATCGTTATATCTCAGAAACGGTGGCTCGTAGGAAAAAAAGTATTTATACATTTTTTGTAGATAATTTTATGATCTACAATTTTTGTCTGAGGTATTTTTATGATAAAACTTACCGTTTTGCTGAAAATCGCAAAAAACTCATTTTTTCGACCTTTAACCTTGAATAAAATTTTTTGCAAAAAGGGGAGGGATGGGGAACTTTCTGATTTTGTTTATAATCATATTTTGAACGATTTCACCGATTTTCAGCTTATTGAGAATTGATGTAACTTCGAATGTCTAAATTGACCGGATTATTATTGAAATGTTTATTTTTATGTAAGGTCTTCAGACAGACTAACGGTTCACTTGAAGGTAGGGTGGCTACCGTCACCTGTTAACACAAGCAACGCCTCAAGTGCTGCAAGTGCGCTGCCGACCTTAGTAGGGTTAAGGAAGGGATAGGGCTCTGGCATCGCTTACTCACTCACGTGCAGTTATTTCAGGGTGACCTTCTGTAATGGGGTGCTTACTACGGCCAATGATGACCGCGAGCTGTGCAAATGACCGCGAAACGCAGTGTCACTACTTCTTAAATTCTGACCACAGCTAACTTTGGAAAGCTCATTACCAAAGTTGGAATTGAGAATCGAACCTGGGAAGACAGAGCACTAAGGCTTAGACCAGTGGGCAAGTTAAATACTTAAATTTTAATAAGAAACACCACCGTTTTGTTTTGTTTTGGTAAGAGAATATTTTGAGGAACAATCACTTGTTGACTTATAATCTTGACAGATTCCAGTATAATCTGATTTTTGATAAATTGTTTCGTGAATGTTCCGTCCTCGTGGAGGTACTTTGCTGGAGCAATCAATAGTGTTATGTGGTTATGTGGTTCACTTGTTAGACTTCATAAACCATTGATTGTTTTAGTACAGCCAGTAGATGGAAACGCTGTGTAGTTTATTACTATAGTTTGTTTATTATAGTCCATATGATGATATTATGACCATATTATGACATGTCCCGAGTAGCCATTTGATCCAACTCCAACGAGAAGCCTAGCATAACATGCAGTATCGTAAATGAGAATTCATTAAATGCTGGACTTAAATTAATTCATTATATTTCAAAGTGTATCTAGGTGAATCCAGGCTGCTTCATACCGGTTCTATTGGAAAAATATGGGGGAGGCCTATGTCCAGCAGTGGAGCTGAAATGATGAAAATTCAGAGTACCTAACAAGATTTTTGTGCTAATAGATAATTTCATAAAATATTACTAAGTAATAATTATTATTGTTCTTCAATTTTTATATAAAAATATATAATTAGTTATACAGGCTTGCGAACACTATAAGAGCTTGTAGCTTTTACCATTTTTTTTTTTTTTTTTTTTTTTTTTTTTTTATATAATGATAGATCAAGCATTTGACCGCAGTCTCACCTGATGGTAAGTGATGACGCGATCTAACCGTTTTCAAGATATTGGATTTTAAAGTTTTTTTTTTTATATAAAAATTGTCGATTCTTTTGTCTATTATTATCTATTTCTTTAAATAATGCCTATAATTTTTTTTTTTGGGATTATAGTAGATAAGAAGCTGCTTTATAGTAAGCATTACGAAAATTCTAGATAACTCTACAAACTGGTTCGAAGTAATTAATAGTTGAATGAAAAGAATAAATTTTTACAAGGTACTTTTTTCTTTGAGGAATATTGAAAAAAAAATAACTAATGTGCATGAAAATATCTACGTTTCTGCTCTGCTATCCAAAAAGGTATCCATGCTATCCATCCTGCTATAAATATTGATAAACTCTAAAACTACCTAATTAAACTTAAGCACAAAAGTGAGAATTTTACTACTTCGATTTATTTATGAAACAGTGCTTATTTAACTGTGTTAATTTAATAAATTAGTTAGAATCGTTCAATACAGTTCAGCTCAATTCTAATCTTAACTAGTTTTAGTGTTATAAATGCGAAAGTCAGTTTTTTTGTTTGTTTGTTTCCTACGATTTCACGCCTTAACTGCTCAACCGATCATGATGAAATCTTGTATACACGTTGTCACATAGGGACTGTATACATAAGGTCCTCTCGTCCAGAAAAAAAGTATTTTAAAAATAAAAATTAACGCCTGACATAAATCTACTAAAGATTGAAACACCTGAGAGTTTTTAATCAGAACGTTATGGAAATACAGACGAGATCGAAAGTACGATTTCTTAAATAAATCTTACCTGTAGGTATAGGATCATGTCTCCTAGATGTACCGCATCGTAATGAACCCTTGTTATTCAGGCGTCCTTTCATACGTCCTTCGAGGCGTATCCACTTACCGATTCCATTCTTTTTTATTCTTATACGAATTCTCTGACTTACAAACCATTGTGATTCAATTTTGCTTCTTAACTGGACCAATATTTAGTTGGATACAGGACCTTTTGTTATTTAAATTTAATCAGATTCTTTTGACCGTTTTCAAAGTGTAGAAAGCCCGGGTAAAGTGACATCTAATGAAACTTGTCACTAAAATAAACATATTGATTTTGACGGTCCTTTGATGGTAAGTGGCTACCGTCACCTATGACACAAGCAACGTTAAAGCTGCCGCAAATGCGCTGCCGACTACAGTAGGATTAAGGATAAATGATTAGGAGGGGATAGGGAAATGTACTCTGGCATCCCTTACTCACTCACTAAAACACAACAGCACGCGTGCAGTTATTTCACGGTGGTCTTCTGTAAGGGGGTGGTTACTGCCACCAGATAGGCTGCCCAAACGACTGCGAAACAGAGTGTGCCCTGCCACTACTTTCCAGATCCAGACCAGAGCCAAGTTTGAAAAGTTCATTTTTCAAAGTTGACCCTGCCGGGAATCGAACCCGGAAACCTTAGAACAGAGGGCCCTAACCACTCATCCATCTCAAGATTAAAACTTCAAAAAATACTATTCTTGATTTATTTTCACTGATACACAAAGAATTTAATGTTAGTATTTTTGGAATTTTTTTTTTTACAATATAATTGACAGCGTGTATCGAAAGGCCATAAGAAAATCAAGGCAATAAATTCATATTAAAAGTGTCATATTTAAAAGTGACAATATATGTATAGCCTGTGTAAACTTAGTTTCGTTATTACTCTAACATTGGAAATGACATAAACATTTCCAATTAATATTATACTTTTAAATCCGGTTTTTATATGAGATGTGTGACGGACAAGCAGACATCTCACATACCAGGCAATTCTCACTGAAAGATATAGGACAAGGTGATTCAAGGCAAAACAAGAAGTATTGACTCTGGCGTCCGTTACTCATTCACCGAAACATTTTACACGCCTTTTTAAGGTTTTATTGCTATTGCGCTTTTATGGTTCTATCTTACGGTGACCCACAGCCAGTCTAGAAAGCTTAAATTTGCAACCTAAGCTTATTTTATAACCTAAACATCGGCTAAAAAAGGATTTTTAAAATGGGTCGCTAGTGCTTTATACCGGTTATTGCCTCCAGACGATCTGCCCAGTTATTGAATGCAGAACGCAGTGTGCCGTTGTAGAATGATATTATGGCCAACAATATGGATAATGTGTTTTTACTATATTATTTCATTCTGCGTTAATATGATTCAAGTTCAATAGATGGCGCCAGTAGTCTGTTATGACAACCTGAAGTCGCTTTTCGTAATCTGAACTTGATATCGTTAGGTTTATTGTATTTGGTGAATCGTAGCCAGAGGCTCTAGTATGAGTTTACGATACTACACCAATACTACACTCGCTAGCGAGAACGTAAAACTTTTGTATGGGAAATCGTGAACTGTCAATGTCAAATTATCAATTTTCCATATAAATGTTTTACGCTCTCGCTAGCGAGTGTAGTATCGTAAACTCATGCTAGAGCCACAGATCTATAATCATTGTTTTTTTTTTTGTGACAGTCCCACCGGTGGTTTTGGTGTCATTTAGTGCGAGTACACGCGCAATTGTACAGCCGTACTATTTCATATTCCATAATTAATCAACCTAAATATTTGTGGAAGCTTAGATTCAAGCGGTGTTTGTTAAAAACAAAACGGCGTAACCTATAGAATCTAAAATTGACAAGAAATAGGTCTGTAGGCGGCAACATAAGACGAGACGCAGATTTAAACTAAATATTTAATGCTGAATCGTGTGTAGATCTAGATTTTTTAAATGTTTTTGAGCAACATAAAGCTCTTTACACACTTTGACTCGCTCTAACTAACCTTTTATGCTACAAAAAGCTCGCTTCAAAGTACGCCCACATTTATGAACAGTAAAAGAACAATTTCGTTAGATGCCCGTTGAAAATTTGTGCTGACTTCAAAGGTTTTAACGGCACTCGGCCCGCCTTCGTTGTTGACTTTTAAGTATTCACAATAGGATTTTCTTTTTCACTTGACAGTTTGTTAAAAAAATAATTAAGACCCCTGTTAAGATCGATATCATAAAAGGCCCAACGAGTTCGGTGCGTCAGTTACTAAAAATTGAAATAATGTATTTTTTGTAATTCAATTCGTCCCATAGTGCCGAATCAGCCATTGGACAAATTTCACATTAGAAAATGTCAACTTTGCAGGATTACAATTTCGAGTTAACTATAATTTCATTTTTCTTGCACCAAACCTCTAAAAACTACCTCGGAGTCTTAATTTTAGTTTGTGTATTTTATTGACCTAACGATGAAGCATAACCCTTCGTGAGGAAACCAGTGTGTTTGAGAAAAGTGGTGATTTTCGAAGACTTTGCCTATCCTCTGTGGACTAGCTTATAATGATTAGCTGTGGGCTAGCCCATGCCTCATAAAAAGGGGAATGAATGTGTCTAGAAATAATTATTTTTGTTTTTTATATAAAGTTGCCTATTAGTCGAAGAAATACTATAAGTAGGTGCTGCAAGTGAACTGCCGATCTTAGTAGGATAAAGGACAACAGGTTAGGTAGGAACACGAAAATGGACTCCAGCATCCTCAAGAACAGACAATGGCACATATGATGTTGACTTCTGTATTACTGCCGCCAAATCTGCTGCCCAGTTTTATGATAATAATACTTATATATAAGTAGAATTATGACAATATATCTGACTCAAAAAAATTTAATCATTTAGTAATTGTTTTTTAGATGTACACGTAAATACAGGATAAAATTATATAGGTACGTGGCAACCTAACAAAGTCTGTGACTTAGTTCCCTTACGTATATTCTCGTTATGAATTCTGTTTAGCAAGGAAGCCTGCTAGTTATATCCATAGCTCTGTATAGCTATTATCCATAGCTCTCTAAGCAATCTTCAGTCTTCTCATCAGACCAACAATAAAATTGGAATTTTTCATATTAAAGAAAAACGAATTATTGAGAGAAAACTGAAATAATTTATATGTAAACCATTTTTCTATTTAATGGAAAACATATTGAAAGTGAAATACCAGTTCAAATAAAATTCACGTGCCCATTAGTACTGAAATATTTCATACTCAATTTATTCGAAGAAAAGTATTTTGTTAAAATAGGCTTCTTTGAACAAATACTAAGCAAAGTGAGAAAAATCTACTTAGAATGGTACAATAAATCAATGTCACACTCTTTGCGACTGTATGTTAGTTTGTTTAATAGTTTACACTGAGCTAATGAATCAGAAAACTTGGGATTAATCTTGTTTTTACAGTCGAAATGTTTTTTAGTCAAATGCTTTCTACAAATTTACTAAAACTATGAAGATGTTTGTTGTTTTTATACCTAACTAGCGACCCGCCCCCGGCTTCGCCCGGTGTGCAATTTTATATATATATGAACATTCCCCGTTTATCTCTCTTTCCATTAGTGAAAACCGAATTAAAATCGGTCTACCCGTTTACGCGTGATGCCGTGACCAAGGGAAATGGGGATTCATTTTTATGGTTTAGTAGTCATCTCGCACGATTTTATTTCGCACGAAACGTGCGAAACGCCAACTTTAAAAATAAATATATTTTAGTAGTCTTTTCGCACACATATTATTTCCTTGCGTGCGACACGACACCTTCAGAAAATTGAAGTAGGCGATTAGCATATATTATATTTTACTTAAGAAACTTCAAATAAAAGTACAGAGATAATTCACAGTTGTTGTGTTGTGTGAACACAACACACGAGTGTTTGTGAATCTTGATTTACAGATAAAGCATGCCATGGACGCACCTATACACCACGTTTTTATACGTGGGCCAGACCCCATTTAGTAGTTCAAATACAGTAAAAATCGCTGAATAAACAGTGGATGCGGGTTGGCTATAAGTCTTGCTTTTTGTCGGTCTTACTTATAGGACGACCCAGCATTGTTCGTCTGTAGTTTGTTGAAGATAATAATGAATGATGAATTTTGAAAGAGAAAAAATAAATGATGTACTTACTTATTGTTAAATTTTATGTAGTATTTGTAGCAACAGTGAAAAATCATTACAAAGTACACCACAGGGTTTTTCTGGGCTTATAAAAGCCTATTCTTTTATAAGCCCAGAAAAACCCTGTGGTGTTGCTTGTTATACTACAATAGAATTAAGGAATTAATAAATACATGCGTCAGCACAAAGCTAAAGTTACAAATAAATTAACGCTTGTATTAATTTTACTCCTCTTAATGTTTTCCATACCGGCGGCCTCCAAGAAATGTAAAAGTAATATGAAAGGATACTCTGAATTAATAACTTTCGGAGACCCTACAAGCGTCTTTCATATCCGCTGTTGATGTCATTTACACAAAAGTTACTCTAGCTAAGTGCCTATTCCCAACTTGATCTATCCATCTCATTAGGATACACCAAACTCGTAGCCTGACTTATTGCTTGGCTTTTTAATTGACAATGGTCACTTACCGTCAAGTGGACTGTCACCTAAAACATATAATAAATTCTGTTTTTTAAATCGCCTGTTTAGTTCAAACCGTAGTTGGTTCTGCGAACTGGGGATCATTTTTGAATTCAATGCATTTGAGTATCTCTTGTTCGGAAAGCGTGGAGTATCTACTAACTCGCTTCTATAATAATTCCTGTAGGTAAGTGGATACTCGAATCTACTCGATTTCAGTTACATGTAAGCTCTCTATTATTTAGGATTATCTTGTAACACTTCAAGACTCGTTATGAATACTTATCACGTTTCATGATAGAAATCAACAATAATATTGAAATAGATGAACAAAAGATTACTTACTATACATCCCGGGCCGAATTCTGAAGGTTTATAATGCCTTCAGTTATTATAATCGAATAAAACATGATAAATTTTAATTAACTGCGATACAAAAATTCTGATACAGAAACAAATTAAGAACACAAATTTATAATTCAAGACCTATGTTTTCTAATTTATACAAATAACTCTATACTAAATACCTCTAAACAAAAATAAATAAATAAAAATCTAAAACCAATATTAAAAATTGCTTATTTAATTTTATAATTAATTAATACGATTAATGAACTGGTCCTTCAAATTTTTTTTATTTTTTATTTAGGAAGACATGAGATATATACAGTCTGCATTTATGTCTCGTAAATGAATCTGCATACGTGTGACTTGTGTATCTATGACATTAAGTATTTATGATTTTTTTAAGCAAAAATGCATCGAAACAATCACTGCCATGCGCAAGCTTCTGCCCCGGTGTAGTAGTCGTTTCGCCTAATGCTATATAAGTATATTGAGAGTACATCAGTGTCGTCTTGCATGATTTCAGTAGTCGTTTCGCACACATATTAATTCTTTGCATGCGACATGACGACCTTCAGAAAATTGTAGTAAGCGATTGGCATACATTACCCATATCTGGTTAAATTTGTTTTTTATTTTATCTTAAAAAAAGTACAGTCTACTGCATTTTCTTTAAGTTAAAAGCAAAAATATTTTAAATATAAGAACAATACCAAAAATTTTGAGCCCAAGCACTGACAAGAGTATGAGAGTTTATAGGTATTTGTTTTATAGTCCGCCGTGATTCGATTACCAGTTCTATAATCTAATTGTTTGAGAAACTTCTGCAATCTCTCTGATATATTCCCATGAATACAATTATTGTCATTCTATAACAATTCTTCAATTTATAAGCTATGCTTTCTCCGCTGTACTAAACTTAGAATTCGTTTCACTATAAATCTTTAGACAACGCTTCACTAAACGGTTCTCATTGTATACAGAATGGAATACAAGTATTCGTAAGATGTTACGATCAAAATTTAACATTATTTGGTTCTAACAAAGGTCCAAATTAAAGGGGCATACCGATTGATCGTACTCTCGAATCCACGGGACACCATTACGATCACATGATTTCAACTTTGTTTAAATTATTAATTAGCTCAGATGAATAGAAATGTCAATTATCGTAATAATGCCAATCGAATGTAAATTGCCGAATGAATAAATACACCAATTAGTATACTTGGACGCTTCAAAAGCAAATCTAAATCTGAAACTTGTTTATTTAAAATAGACTTTATAATTTATTAGACTCGAACATTGAAAATTCGATTATATTTACTCGAAGGTCGTTTGGAGCTTTTTTTTATGTTAAGGGCGACAGACAAACTGACGGTCTGGTAAGAGTATGATGGTAAGAGACTACCGTCAACTAAACACAAGCAACGCCACACATACTGCAAGTGCTGGGGCCGGAGCACAGCTCGCTCCAATCACGACATGTTGCAACTTGCGCTCGAAGACTCTAAAGGCTGCCGCGCGTGCCAAAACCACGAGGCTGCCTCGCGAGCCCCGCTCTGGTTATTTAGTATTTACCCGAGGTTGCTATAAACCGCAGGCCTGCCTCGGGGTAATAGAATTTTACCGAGGTTGCCGCGCGAGCCACGGCTCAAGAGCCTAAACCGTGAGGCTGCCTCGCGAGGTAGGTATAATATTAATATATAACACTAGGTATATAAGTAAATATATTAATACAAAATAGTAGGTACTTGGAAATGACAAGGCACGGCCCGGTAGCGGCACGGTGTAATATGAATCATCATGAAATGGCTTAATGTGGAGACAAACGCTAAATACTAAAAATATCCATTGTTTAATGAACATGTTACAAGAAATAGACAACACAATTGTTTTGGAAAAAATATATATTATACTTAAACATGTGAAGAACCAATTGTATTAATTAGAATTTTCGTTAAAGTAATAGAAACTCCACAAAAAAAGTTGAACACAAGAAGAATTTCACTTTTATTAAAAATTGGCTTAGTGCGCGCATATGAATCCTGTACCTATTAAGAAGTTAATGTCAGTTTAAAAAATGGTATAATTTTTTTTTGTGTATTGTTCTAATTGCAAAAACAAAAAAAAAAACACAATTTCTAGGCCCGTTGAATTGTCTCCGCCGCCAGCGATTTCTAATGTAAATGTAATTTGCCCAAGAAAGGGAACACAAAAAAATGCGAAACAGTATTAACTAGTGTAGACATAATTAATAAATGGACACTAATATTTAACATATAACACGACATTATGGGTTTACCAAACTAAAAACTAATTTAAGTCGTGCAAGAGAAGATACTCCCGGCAACAAGCCCGGAGGAATTGTAAATTTCTGGGTCTGACGTCACAGCGAAGCAAAACCAAGCAAAAAGGTCACAAGAATAATTACGGAAACAGCTCGCATGAAGGTGAGCAGTGTATTCTTTTCTTTATTTTAAAAAGAAAACATTATATTAGGTGTAACTGTATAAAATTTTTAACGGCCTTCTTTATTTAATTTAAATTTTATCTATAAAATAAAAAAGGATATAATTATTTTTAACTATGTGAGCCCGCAACTTCTTACGTTGTTATAGCTTGTAACTTTTTTATGTATAGTATAAACAATCACTAAATATTAAATATAATAAAAAAAATACATCACTGAAAACCACATTCAAATTAGTTTCTGAGATTAGCGTAGTACACAAAAGCACAGACAAACAGATAAATAGACAAAAATTCAAAAAACTATTTTTTTTACCTCCGTAACAACATGAACATAAGTACAACGTTTTTTTTTTTAATCTTTAATGCACTGGCAAGACTGCTGTACATTAAAGATTTTAATTTTTTTTTACATTATACATACGATTTTATTGATGTGAAACGTATAGCGCCTATAGCGACGCAGTCCGTGGTGACGCGTCGCCACGCTATACGATGGTATACAGTGGCTCTAGCATGAGTTTACGATACTACACTCGCTAGCGAGAGCGTAAAACATTTATATGGAAAATTGATAATTTGACATTGACAGTTCACGATTTTCTATATAGTGCAGGCGCCAAAGGAAGCTGAGTATGCAAAATGTGAGGACCGGTAACTATGCTCAAATTCTTATACCTGAGACACCAAACAAAAGAAAAACCCATGTTGCCGGCAGCTGTGCTGGTCCCTTTCCCTTTCCCCCGCCCTTCTCCCCGCTCTACGCATCGGTGCATCATAGCGCTCGTAATAGTCAGTAGAAAATAATCCACAGTGCGTAACGGTTTATTTTTTCGAATTCACGCAATATTAATTAAGTTTTCTTGTTAAGTTAAGTGTTTTGCTAGTGTTTTTTTTAAACTAAAACGTGGACGATGTCGCTACAAGTGACAAATGTAAAGAGACGAAAACTAAACGAAATGTCGTGTTTGTTTTGTGATAAAATGGATAATTTAGTCAAGAAACCAAAACCACAATCGTTTATAAATATTCAAAGAGCAGCAAATCGGAGAAAAGATGACATTGGTGAGAAAATAAAAAATAATACAGACTTTACTGAACACAATTGTTCATGGCATCGAACTTGTATGGCAAGTTACATTAGTGAAGAGAAAATAAGGCGTCGAGAATTAGCATTACATAAGCAGGAGAATGTCTCTATTTCCACCTCCTCTGCTGAAGCAAGTGTTTCAGGTACTCGACGTGTTCGTCGGTCATCAAGAACTGATTTAAAATTTAATAAAGATCTGAAATGTTTAATCTGTGGTAAAAAAACAAAAAATAAAAACAAAACACTTTTTTTGTGCTCCGAAATTTCGGCGGCAGAAAAAATTTTAAATACTGCCCGAAGAAAACAAGATGATGTTTTCACAAAAATTGTCACTTGCGCTCATCCAGCTGATTTATTTGCAATGGAAGTGAGGTATCATAAACACTGTTATCGTGATTATCTACGACTACCAAGAAATTCAGAAACTCCAGCAGGCAGACCTCCAAATAAAATACCACATGATATACTTATAGGGGCATTTGAGAAGCTGATTGATGAAATAAAACATCAATTAACATCTCACTCTTTTGAAGTGTCATTATTGGCTAAGCGACTAGCTGAACTCACTGAAATAGAAGATTCAGTTGTAGAAAATCGCGTTATGAAATCACTACTCATCGATAAATATGGTGAAAACGTTTTATTTTCATACCCAAGTGATCGATCAAAATCATCATTGGTGTTTATGGGCAACATACCACTGGATGAAGTCATTGAACATATTCGTACCATAAATTCAACAAACTACATTGTTCAAGTAGGAAAACAACTTCGCAAGGAAATATTAAGTACTGAAGTAATACCAGATGGGTATTTATGTGACGAAATTTTAATTGAACAATTTTTAAATAAAGGTCAATTACCGAATACTTGGCAAATTTTTATGCAAACATTGTTCAGTGCTAAGAATAAAAAATTAAGTGAGAATTATAATCGACGAGCGTTATCAGTATTTCATGATATATATTTCACGGTCACTGAGACACATACTCCAAAGCATATAGCTTTAGCTCAATCTATTCATCATTTGACTCGATCGAAACATTTAATCAATATGTTAAATAAATTTGGTCATTGCATCAGTTATAAAGCATTAAAAAATCTCGATAAAGAAGTAACAACGTCAATTGTGTGTGAAGATATAGACAAAAAATTGATTATTCCTAAAAATATACTTCGAGATTCATCGTTATTTCTTCATGGAGCTATAGATAATAATGATTTCAATGAAGAAACATTAAGCGGAAAAGACTCGACCCATGTTACAGCAATGGTGATCTATCAAGAAAAAAAACCCACTGAAAATGAAATAAATTTAATCAAAGTGAAGCCTACAGCAGAGCAGAACGAGTTTGATTTAAAAATTTTAAACTGTCAAGAAATTTTTCATTTCCAAGAAAGTATGCAGCCTTCAATACAAAATTATAAGGACAGTAGCTATTTATTGAAAAATAGTCAAAACCATGTACAATTTAATAACTTGCTTTGGGTATTGTGTAGACTGCAATTTAGTCAAAACGAAAATAATTTTTGCCGACCTTCTACAAACTCAATACCAGGATGGACTCCATTTCAACAAATACTGTCGTCTGAAACCTCACCTGTTTCTACTGTTGGATTTAGTCCGATCATACCTCAGCCACCGACTTCCAAAGACGTTGTGTATACCGCTATGAAAAATTATGTCAACGTAAGTCTTGCACTCAGTAAAAAAATAGCAGTACTTTCATGCGACATGGCCATATATCTTATCGCAAAAAATATTCAACAAACAAATCAAGAGTTTGACAATTTGATATTGAGAATTGGATCGTTTCATTTGCAAAAAAATTTTTTGCGATGCTTGGGCCAATATCTAGAAGGCAGTGGACTAGATAGTATTCTTATTGAAGCCGATATTTATGGTATAAATACTTTGTCGTCAATTCTCAAAGGTACTCAGTATAATAGAGGTATTAGAGCACATAAACTCTTATACGAAGCTTTAAGAAGCATACAAATTGCCGAATTTATAGAATGCATGAATTATTCTCAAGATTATTTAAAACAGCTAAATACTTGTCTACAAGAGATAAGAGAGAATACAGTAGATAAAGATCATTCAGGTCTAATCGAAAAATATAATCAATACGAAAGAATAATTACAGATTTTTTGATCAATTTTTTAAATTTTTTACGCAGCATGAGTACTAATAATGAAATATTTAAATATTTGAGTAACTATTGTGAAATGGTTGAACTTTTGTTAAATTCAGTAATGGCTGATAGAAGTAATAATTATGAATTACATCTGTTAACCACTAGACAAATGTTACCTTACTTTTTCTGTATGAATCACACCAATTACATTCGCGGAGTGACTCTTTATTTACAAGATATGATAAAACTACCTTCAGAAGTTGTACATGATATGAAGAGAGGAATGCTGTCCGTCAAACGAACGGAAGGTAAATTTAATGCAGTGAGCCCCGACTTAGCATTAGAGCAGTCTCAGATCCGATCTTCAGCAGTGACTGGAGGATTGATTGGCATTACTAAAAATGAAGATGCAATGCACAGATGGGTGCTCCTTTATCCGTTTAAAAACAGCATTCACGAGGCTCTTTCTTCATATCTCGGTATACAAGCAGACTCTACAAGTGACATTAATTATCATAATGAATGGACGCAATCCAGGATCAATAAAGACGAAAAAGATGTTAAAAATATCATAAAGTATTTTAATGCTTGCAATCCCTACAATGACACCGAGAACTACCTGCTTCGAAATATTTACACCGGTGAACTTGCTGATGAATCTTCTTCGCAGTGTTTGCTAAATATAGTAGAAAATGGAGAGGCTCTGTTAAGGACGTACGAAAATGAGCGATTTGTACTGAAAAGTAAAAAGTTATCCGATCCTATCAAAAAAAGTAAATTTTACAACTTTATAACTACTGTTGAAAAAGGAAGTAAAAGTACTTCCAATAAAAAGTTGCAAGATGCAACAGATACAAGTCTCTTTCAAAAAACATTTATGTTGGCTAATCAACGTGGATTTGACACAAAAATTTTAGCATCTTACGAAATTTTGAATTATTGCAAGTATCTTTTTGACGCAGAAGGATTTTACAGGAAATCTCCAAAATCAGAACTCGCTCTGGAAATTGAAAATAATTATAAGTGTGGTACGAACACGCGGCAGGACGTTTTAAATTTACATACTTCAAAAATTTATATTGTTGATGGTATGGCACTTGTTCATCGAATACAATTAAAAAATTTCAACACCTTTGGCGATTTTGCTGAGGCATTCTTCAAAAGAATCCATAATCTTTTCTTGCAGCCAAATGTAAAACGAATAGATATTATATTTGACAGATATGATGATATTTCAATAAAATATTTGGAGTCGACGTTACGGAGTAAAGGTCAAGTCATTAAAAATTTTATAATTTCAAATGATCATACAAAAATTCCAACTAATTGCAATAATTTCTTTTCAAACACTGAAAATAAGTTACAGCTCGTTCGATTTCTCTGTACTGCTGCTCCTAGATATGCACAAATAAAAGAAGATTGCGAGTTATATATTTGTGGAGGATTTGACGATCCAACAAAATGTTTCAAATTACAAGGCTCTTCATTTCTTGAAGTACCTGAATTAAGTTCGAACCATTTAGAAGCCGATTCAAGGATGTTCTGTCACATATTTCACGCAGTAAATATCCAATCTGCCCATATCATAATCCTTAGCGCTGATACAGATGTTTTCATCCTGGGAATTTATTTCTGGAATAAGCTGGGACGTCTGGGTTGTTTAGGTCTATGGTTCGACGGTTCTTATAAGAAAAAACATATTTCAGGATGTCACTTGGCTGCTCAATCCCTTGGCGAAAACATTTGTCGTATTTTGCCAGCATTACACTCTCTAAGTGGTTGCGATTCGACTAGCAGACTAGGCTCCAAAAAAAATGGTTTAAAAGCTGCATCGTTGGATTTTGTACAAAAAGCTCTAAGGTATTTGGGAAATCCATACCTAAGTGTCGAACAGTTAACAGAATTAGAAATCCCTTGCACCTATCTTTTCTCAAAAAAAAAATTAACTGCTGATGAACTTCGCTATAAATTAATTTCTCAAAATATCGGTTTCGGCTTAAATTTATTAAAAGTAATTTGCACATCAGATGCTTTACATTTACATTTGTTAAGAGCTTCAGCACAAACATATATATGGATAAATGCTGACCAACCACTACTGCAGCCTATTGATTTCACCTTATTAGGTTATGAAAAAAAAAATGGTAAATTGTACCCACAGCAAATGACGAAGCGACCATTGCCAGAATTGTTGATTCAGCCCTGTAAATGTAGATCAATTTGTCAAACAAAAGCTTGTTCTTGCAAAAAATTGCAACTAAATTGTATTTCGTTGTGCAAGTGTATTAATAATGACTGTCAAAATAAAAAAGATTAATTATTTGTTTTTTTTTTGGATAACTATGTTCAAATTTTCTTTTTCGTATTAAAATTTTTTTTTATTATCAATTCTTGTTTTTATTTTTAACTTTTCTGTTTTTTTTTTCAATATACTAGCCATAAGTATCTTTAATCATAAGAAACAATTAGATATTTTCACTAAAACAAAATTGAAAATGGTTCCAAAGAATTTGTTCAGTCCATTTACTTGATATCTAAGGGGATGGGGTATAAAAAATAAATGGACCAAAAAACCTCCTGGCAACATCCAGAATCATAATCTACAAGCTTTTCTGAGTTCAAAACTATGTACAGAATGTGGTCCTCATATTTTGCACACTCAACTCCATCCAGCCCCCGGTCTAATACAAAAGTTTTAGTATTGGTGTAGTATCGTAAACTCATACTAGAGCCTCTGTCTATGCGTAGTAGCACAGTAGTAGTGTGTACGGTGTGGCGACGCATGCCGTGGTGATTGTCGTTGTTGTGATTGTTGGCGGTTGTTGCAACTTGAAATAAATATTGAAATTTTTGTATTCAATAAGAATAAACGTTAAATAAATAAATAAACAGTCATCATTTTATTTCACTCGATGTTTCACATTTATATACCAGGCGTCCCGTGACGCCTCTTTTTTTTAATATGTATACAGAATATTTTATCAATGCTGTGTCACTTACACATCAAGCATTAGAATATTTCAATAGCGCTTCTACTGTTCCAATATTCAATGAATTCAGCTTATCCTAACTAATATTATAAAAGCGAAAGTGAGTTAATTTGTTTGTTTGTTTATTTATTTGTTACGCTTTCACGCCTTAACTGCTCAACCGATCATCATCATATTTTGCATACACACGTTGTCAGGGATACAGAAAAAGACATAGGGTATCTTCATCTTGTAAAAAGTACTGTTCCCGAGGGGTGATCTAAAAATTCAACGCCTGACAAGAATGTTATATGAGCAATAAAGATTGAATAAATGTTTTAACATCTAAGAAAAATGAGTGCGGACAAAATCGGGAGCAAAAGCTAGTTTGTTAAATACAATAAATGTCAATGAAGTTGTTAGTCATTGTCGCTTTTGCATAAAAGGATATCAGGATGTTATATAATTTTAATAATTTATACAGTCGCATTAGCAGCTTCAATTCCGACAACTATTCTTTTCCCAAACAAAATTACCGTTGCTGCGTTAGAGGCAGCAGTAGTGATGGTAAATGTCCCCACGATTAAGAAATAAGGCACATAATCCTACAATTTTTATTTGAACAGTTCGCGTACATTCGAAGGCAACGAAACATTTTTGACTTGACGTATTTATTCGGGAAAAACTTTAAATTGCTTCCGACCCAGTTCAACCTCCTATTGAACCAATTCACAGATTGCCTACAAGCTCTGAACTCAGCCAATTTGTGTTATTTATCTAAACACATAGAAACTTTATTTTGTTTTGATTAGTTACTTATAGTTTCTATCCACTTGCTACATGTAAAGAAATCTAAAGTATTTCTTAGAATACATTGCATTATTTCACAAAAATGAAGTAGAGTATCGAACAATCAGCATTCCACAGCCTAAGGTACAAAATACTATGAAAAAAAAACATGTGAGGACGTCATTCTTTGCCATGACGTCCTCCCATGTGCGCGTAAGACGTAAGAAGTGGGGGTACACTGGGTTTCAAACTCATAAACTGGGTGAGCGGCTGCGTGCAGTCATTCTTATAGAAGACTACAAACAACAAATGAATAATACAACAACAACATACAACAACAAACAAATAGTTGTTTCGTTTTCTGTAAAAAAAAAATTCCTCTGTCCCTACCATTCCTTATCCTGTCAAAGCGCACTTTTAATCCCGATATAACCTAATAGGTACATAATTTATTATTGAATTTGAAGGTACATTATTGAATTTGAATTTAATCTAATTATTGTCAGTACTTGACAGACCTCTAAAATGGAGCCCGGCACTAATTTGAAAAACTCCATATGTTATTCATTATCTTGAAATTGTGGAAGTCACTACTTTTTTAAAATATTTTGATATTCCCTTGAACATAGTACATAAAAAATATATATTATTGCTATTATATTATTCGTTTCAGGTTTTGGCGATCTTATACTAATCTTATTTCACTGAAAATTATTTATTATAGCTCAGTACATCAGTATTGCATATCTACTAGCGACCGGCTAGCATTTATTTTTTGAACATTTTTGAGTTTATTTGTAGAAAACGGCAATTTTGTATGAAAAGTCGATAAAGGGCGGTCATGGGGGGAGCTTACTCGCTGATAATGTAGCTTTCTATAAGTGAAAGAGTTTTTAAAATCGGTCCAGTAGTTTTTGAGTTTATTCATTACAAACATACAAAAATACACGTAGGTACATATATAAATACAAATCTTTTCTCTTTAATATACATAATTAATGTAAAAAAACCTTAATATATTTGGCGATAACATTACTAAGCAAACAGCAATAGATTTCCTGTAATGAATATTATTTTTCAATAAAAATCCATTAACGGGTTATTAAGAGCGCTAACGCCTTATTTAAAGTGAATAGCAAAACATCCTTCTCGTGTTACTATTTATAAGACTCCGACAAGATTATCAATGCGTAGGTTCGTATGTATTAATAAGTAAAGGTTAGTTGAAAAAGAAAAAACGATAAGAAGTATCGTTTTTACTCTATTTTATAATACAAAAGCCGAGAACAAAAGGGTAGAGTTTCATGCACTAATAACCAATTGTTTATTATAACCATTAAAGGAAAAGCTTCTATTATAAATACATATATATACGTATATGAAAGAAAAAAGTGTACCTATAAACACTTTTATTCTTATAAACTGAGAGTTGATTCTAGTCCCATCTGACCTGCATCTTCGAGTCTTCCAATTTTACTTGTGGATAAAAAATTGTTGGTAAAAAATGTCCCTTGCTCTAATTTTGAATGAAAACTCATGAGAAAATGTAATTGTGTCTTCTTAGGTGCAATTTTAGAAGACCATAGTACGAAACAGCAGTGTGATAAGTTTGTCAAATATACGTCATCAAAAAGTTTATTAATTATAAAGAGCGACATTTTCGTTATTGACATTATACTGTTTCGATACCTACCTAAGTCTATGTAACGTTAAAATAGGTATATTTTCCCTTTTATAAATAAAACGCTTTCCAAGCAAAGACGAATATATTTTTCACTATTGAGTGTTATTTCAAACTTCACCGATTGGCAAGTATAACTGCGACTTAGGCAAGTAAAAGCAACAGCAGGAATTAGGATGTGAAAAGAAAAGGAAAAATGAATATAGAAAATGAAGAAAATGGAAATGAGAAAGCTAAAAGAACTTATTTAGCATTATATAAATAGGTCGTCGATAATCTCGAAAAACGCTACCATAAAGGTAGCTATGTAGAAAAATAAGCATTCAGCCCTTGAGGCCAGAGCGCGATTGATGTCTTAAATTCACGGGTTTCTTTATCAGAAACGTTTGAAAAGAAATTACTTCGCTTTAGTCGGAAGAATTTCGACTCGAGTCGAGTATTGGTTGCAAAATGATTTGTTTAGTTTAACATTCAATTTGTAACAAAGAAATAATAAATCATAAAGTTTCGAGTGCCGGGCTTGTTTCACAGTTTCACAAGATTAACTATTATTGTATTGGAATATACGTAGAAGCGAATTGATTATACTTTTTTAAAAAACCTATAGATTTTGGGGCACAGGACTCTTCCCAATAGGAAGGAGTTGATATGACACCTCAATGCACCTCAATGTTATATTTACCAATTTTATTTTATTTCATTTTGAACTATATTTTATTTTATTTTAATTTTACAGCAATACAGAAGAAAATAATACACAAGAGAGACAGCATCATCACTTACAGGGCTTTATTATGTACCCAAATTATGTTAAGTTGAAAAATAAAATTGATAATTTAGACGATGGATCTAGGTAAAGAGTTAGGATGTGTGTGAGTGTCTCTCTCTCTCTTTCTCTCTCTCTCTCTGTGTGTGCGTGTGTGTGACTATTTGTCCTTCAGCGTATTCACGACACTGCACTAAGCGCAGTGTCGCGTAGTGCGCTTGAAGGATGCTCTCGGCAGGTTGTAAATGTCCAAATCTATGTAAATTATAATTGTAAATGAATATTATATTATAATTATAATTGAATTTTATTATAAAACCAATACTTATAATAAATATGAATAAAATTTTATGCGAATTGAGATTTTTGATTTTAAGTTATTATGGTTAATGTATGAAAAATTTAAAATAGTAAATAATAGTTTTAAATATTTAAAATATTACTTTTTGGAATTTGTTCTTTATTAGCGGCACTAGATAATATAGTGCTATAATTGGTATAGTAAATGTGATACTATATGAATTAAATAAATGGGTTTTTTCGATATTACTAAGTCTACTATATTTACTAGGGTCGTTTGAAACTTTAATTTTTTATAGAAAAACAATAATTTTTATATCATTTTTGTGGACTCCATTGTTATAAAAGGTGTACAAAAATTCTCTATCTATTTTTTTTTTTGTTAAGCTTGGCAGACAGGCTAACGATCTACTTGATGATAGGTGGCTACCATCGCCCATAACACAAGCAACGCCATAGGTGCTGCTGACTACAGTAGGATTAAGGATAAGGGAGCGAGAAGCCTTAACACAACAGCATAAGTGCTGTTATTTCACGGTGGTCTTCTGTAAGGGAGTGGTCACTGCCGCCAAACGGACTGCCCAAATGACTGCGAAACACAGTGTGCCCTGCCACTACTTTTCAGATCCAGACCAGCGCCAACTTCGAAAGCCGGGAATCGAACCCGGGAACACTAGAACCACTCATCCAATGGACTCGTCGATTGAAACAAAGTTTTTAGTTAGATTGATATACCGAGTAATAAACTAGGTACATTATTACTTTTGTTGTGTTTATAGTAGTTGGTCCGAGGTTTATAGACTGTTGAGAAAATAAACTTTATGTTTACAACTTGTTTTAGTCACTTCTTTGAAATATCTCAAACTTTATTTAATTTTCACTTTACTCAAGCAACCATTTTTTCAGAGAAACAAATAGAAATAAGCGTTTATTTCTTATTTCGTAGGCCAGGTGTTTCTATTTAGATACTATAAACTAGCTGACCCGTCGAACTTCGTACCGAATAAATAAATGTTTTATTAACTTATTAGCTGAATTAAATTTAAATTCACAAATCTATCAAAAGGAATGTATACAAAAATCAAAATGAAATATATTTTAATTACATTTAAATCAACGTAATTCTCTATTGAAGCGAATCGAAATAATTTGTGTATCATTATTTTTGTATCTGTTATGTATCAGACATGGCGTTTTATACGATATTTTTTTTGTGATTTACTTACTCTAAGTAGTGGCAAAGATACTGCATTTGGCAGTGGTTTAAGGTTGCGTGCCTCAACGATTCCTTACTTATAGAAGGCGCGTGGAAACGCCGTGGTTTTTTAGTGAGTAGAAATCTCACATATTTAATTTTATATGAGATCACGATCAATAAAAAATGATCAAATAAAATTTTGCTAAGTAGGTCAATATATATCGATATACTATACATGACACTCAGGCTTATAGTAATAGTTCATAAAAATTTCAGCCATTTGGCGATAGAATATTTAGTCCGAAAGATTTAAAGGACATTTGGCTAAAGTAACAAAATATTAATCATAACAGAAACCTTATGACTCATTTAGAAAAAACATACAGAGAAAAACTAAAAGATAATAATATCACCTGTTATTTCTTTTCCTCTTATTATTTGTTTATTATATTTATTTGTTTCTCTTGTTTGTAATTGCAGTTTATTTGTTCATATAGTGTTTGTATTTGGATGATATCTGTCTATGAACCTCCTTGAGGAATAAAAGCTGCTTTCTTTCTTTCTTGAGAAAGCTATGAGATATTAGTTTACTGTTTCACATACAAAAACATCTCTAATACACAGCTAGACAACAATAAAATATTGACAACGTGTATGAATACAACGGGTAAGTTTATTCTAAAAATAAATGAATAGTCTATGCCACATGTTTGGTTTACAATATCGGATGTATCGGTGTTGCCGGTGAGTGGTGATCGATAGTGGAGTATCGAGACGAGGGGAGGTAGGCATAATGAGACCGGCTGTGGAGGCGTTCGCGCGTGGAGTCAAGCGAGCCGTGTGAATTTCGTGGGCTGAAACGTGCACACCAACTTACTAACGTGAGGGAAATGCATACTGGGTTAAGGCAAAATTGCTAAACCATTTTAGGATGTAAGCTTTGTAGATTCATGTATTTAACAATGTAGGTAACAACGTTATTTAATATTAGGCTATAATATGACCATGATGAGGAAGAAACATATTTTTCCATTATTTTTTTATTGATTAAACAAAAGCTCGTCAAAAGCTTATCATATTCTCCTTATTCCTACTATGGCCAGCTTCACACTTGCACCTACGATCAAGTGGACCGTCAGCCTCTCTGTTGAAGTTAACATTTAAAAAAAAAAGCTACTAAATACTAATTTAAAAAAAAAATACTAAATAAATAAATAAAAAAAAGAAAACGGTTCATAAAGTCTTCCCAATCTGCTACCTAAATTTAGTGTGAAATGTTGAGGTGTCATTTAACAATATTTTCAACCGATCACACCTGGCCTGGCACTATAATTAAATTTTAAGACGACTTTATTTTATTTTTTAAGTATAGGTCTGTAGGCAGACAGCCATACCACTAATTGTACGAACAGCCATACTGTTCACCTTGTGACTTCTGAGTTGCAATTTTGGGTCTCTTAAGTATTACTAAATCACAAAAGTACACGTGCTAACACTTGGTTACTGTCGCCAGATATATTGCGGAACGCAGAGAGATCTTTAGAACACAATTGACTAAAAAGGTTAACAAAAATAGATGGTTAACCTAACGTCAACTGAAAAGGTGCTTGGTGCCTAGGCTAGGCATGTAGATGTGAATACATATTTTGTAATTTATTGGCTGGCCCCTTCCCATCTACATGGAACCAACAACAGAGCTGGTGCGGCTTGTGAAGCGGCTGAAAAAGCTAAAGTATGCAAATACAGGGGTCTAGGCTCCGAATATGATTTTGTCCCATTCGGTGTCGAGACCCTTGGTCCGTGGGGTCCTAGCGCTATAAGGCTTTTTAACACGTTCCCTGCGGCATCATTTTCAAAGAACTTTCATCTGGTGCGTTGGAGACCTAAAAGATCTCGAAACTAACCTATCCTGTGGTGCGTATGAGACCTGATCAGTCTCCTAAAACAATAGTTTTGAAAATAATTTATATCTTCCTCAAAACCAATGACATATTTATGAAATTCTTGTGGGTTCAAGATAGCCTATTGGTCTATCTTTTGATAGGTTCGCACGCAGTTATGACATAAGGATAAACTACAAATAATTAAAAAAAATTAGGTATCGATTGTACCTCGTACCGCAACCGAAGGTAGTTCAATATGTGTGGTGATTAGTGATGGGAATAAAATAAAATCTCATCTGTCGATAGAAAAAGTTTTATTAAAAAAGTGGGTAACCTAAGAAAAGTGTTTTTCATTAAAAGATTTCTTTAATGATGTTCATCTTTTTCTTTTTAGGCGCATCAAATATTTTAAAATTAGAATCACAGTCACTATCAGCCAATGGGGAGCACATTTGAACATTTTCCAAAATTTTTATTTTACTGGTCAATGAAGCGGTATAATCCGGCCTTGATTTTTCATTATATTTTTTACTGTTTATTTCTGAATCTAATTTATTCATAGCATTTTCATCAAAATAAATTGACTTTTTACACATTTTTCTTTTAAAAGAACTCTTGTTCACCAACACACTTCAAAATACTAAATATATGATATAATACGTATACACGCGGGTATTTTTTCCAAACATACGCGCGACCGTTCACGTCGATAGGTGAGTGAGCAACACTAAAAGAAAGACACGCAGCGCCCGCGCTCAAGAACTCACTTACTTGCGGCTACGAGGCTTACGATTCACGAGTATCAACACGTCTCCTAACGCAAGGAATGAAACATTTTTTACTACAGTGCGTTAGAGACCTAATCCATCTCTAATTTTTTTTTTAACGCCCTTGGACCCAAATTTGAGTAGGAAGCAAATATGTATATTTGTCTTAATCATACACAAAGAACTTTAGATGTTAGGGCATCCCGCACAGAGTGAAAAAACACGATTTTAGTCGCCGCAAGATACGAAAGTCTTGCAAGAGATCGAATAAATCTCCTAACGCAACGAAAGTGTTAAGGAAATAGTAAAAAGGTTAGTCGAGATCACAGGAGACCGAAGAGCTGGCAGCTACCTCGGACAAAGAATAAGTCTAGCTATTCAAAGGGGGAACGCTGCCAGTATCTTCGGAACCTTGCCTAAAGGGACTCCTTTTAATAATATATTTTAGTTTTTATATTAAAATTAGGACTTTTATATTAAGATTATATTAAGATTAGTTTTATTTAGTTATAAAAATTTATTTATCTGTTTAATTTTTATTTCATTCGTCTAGCGTTACGTATCACTAATTTGTCTCCATTTATTTTACCATGTTTAAACTGATTTAGAAATATCTTATGATCCCCAATGAAGAAACAACTATAGTAAATCATAATAAGCTTGTTTGTTTTTCTGGAACTTTCACTCCCCTAACTTAAGCAAGCTCTGTTCTATTTGTCAAACAAGAATTGACAAGGTTGAAACAATACTGTTTGGTTTACTTTGTTGTATACATTTATACAAATAATATATATTTATACTATATAATATAATCTTGGTATAATCTGATAGGGCCTCGGGTCGACGGTGGATCCAGGCTATTTCTGTTCGGTCCTTTTGGAAAATTAGGGGAAAGGCCTTTGTTATTTTTTCCCAAAATATATATTATGTGTATTTTAAGAAGATAACATTATTTAATTTCAATTTTACTTGAACATAATATACAACAAATAACAGTTATTATTATATGGCATTATTGTTTTGGTAGTGGGCAACACTGCGTTTATCAGTCTCAAATTGGTCCGTCTGGCGAGAGTAACCATCGCCTTGAAATAACAGCAATTGAGTAAATAGCAAGTAACTAATCCAGAAAAATTTAGTAACAAATCAAAATTTAAGTCCCTCAGGGGCCTTTTTGATGTGAGTTTCTAGAAGATATGAAATATCGACGGGTGAAAAATTTTTCAATTCCACCCCGTAGAGAGGTATGAGAGAAATAATCTGTTTTTCCAAATTATTGCAATTTTTCCAAAATAAATATATACCTGATTCCAAAATTCATGGTTTGACTGAGATACGTTTTCAAAAAATCACAGTATCAACCCTTATCTTCTAACATTGATTTTAATTTTAGCAAAAAAAGTTAAATGAACATATAACTTAAATTTAACTTTACATATAACGTTGGTCTGTCATTTCGGTGAGTCCTATTCTCGTGGGATTTTTATTAATAGGATAGGTCTGCAGCGCACTTGCAGCACCTATGGCTTAGCTTGTGTTAACAGGTCAAAGTCCATTTCCCTATAACCTTCCCAATGCCTTATCCTTAATCCTACTATGGAGGCAACGCACGTGGCGTTGCTTGTGTTATAGGTGAGGTGGCCACCTACCATCAAGTTGACCATCAGCCTACAGAGCTGCTACTATCTGGATTATCAAGTTTTATTTCAAAGTTACAGCTTAATAGAATTAGCTTAATTTTAGAGCCTAATAGATGTGTATTTGTAGAATTAATGACCGGATATAGTTTCAAGTAAGCTAAGAACTCCCGATTAAGCACACCGTTGCTGTTAAGCATTTTCAGTAAAATTTTACTGCAAGTAAATGTAAAGAAGTTATTGATTTCAATATGAGATTTGAAACAAAAATTTCGTTGAAACTTTTGTTCTTAGGCATAGTTTATTATTCACATTTGTCTTCGATTTATTGTAAAAGAAATATAGGTAATACAGAAATATGACATCGCTTAGGTGGGAATAAATTGCTTGACATAAAAGCAAACGGATTGAACAATAATTTTAGCTCTGATTTTCCAGAATTTACGTGGCATTACTAAACGAAAAGATATCCCTCTTAAATAAATATTCAGAAATGTGTTTTGATAATATTTAACAATCGTCACACATTTTTACTGTAGTACCTATACTAGTACCTGTTACCTACTACCGACTAGGTGGAATCTAGATACCCAAGTAGAAAATTTTCAAAGAGAATCACTTGAAGGTACACTGGGTACCAGAATCTACAGAGGTCTTTATGCCATTTAAAGCTATTATCATAATATGTATCTAATTGTGATAGATTTCTATAAAAAGAATACAGATCGAAACTAAAACTCATTAGATGAATAATTAGGGTGCTTGCTGCTTGCTTTGTCTCAGGGTTCGATTTCCGGTAGGGTCAACTTTTCAAAGTTAGTTCTGGTCTGTTACTGGAAAGTAATGGCAGGGCATAGCGCGTTTCGCAGTTATTTGGGCAGCCTGTCTAGCGGCAATAACAACCCCCTTACAGAAGACCACCGTGAAATAGTAGCATGAGTGCTGTTGTGTTTCGGTGAGTGAATAAAGGATGTCACAGCCCATTCTCCTATACTTTCCTGATGATTTATCGTTAGACTTACTATGGTCGGCAGCGCACTTGCAGCACCTGTGACGTTGCTTGTGTTATAGGCTACAGTAGCCACCTATCACGAAGTGGACCGTCGGCCTGTCTGTCGACCTTAAAAAGTTAAAAGAATGATTGTTAAATCTGCTTTCTTTGTGACACAAAAGTCAGAGAAAGAAAAATTTTCCCTCAAAATGTTGATACACAAAAATACTCAGCTTGCATGTGTTGGGACTATTTTTAAAACTTGTAAAAAAGTCAAGTGAAAATATGACGCGAAGCGTGTCGCAGCGGGACTTGTAAACATTATTTTCAAGCGCTTTATGAATAATGCGCGATTCAATTCTGGCTGACGAGTGTCGGGCTCGCGTCGTAATAGTGTGTACGTGGTATTTAAATTTAGTTTAGGAGATTAATTAAACAGAGGGCGAACGGTGGACATACGCACAGTCGTCACAACCGTCAAAAGCATCCGCCGCACTGTTTTATTCTCTGCTGGAACCATCAATGGGAGACGCAATCGAATTTGCCAAATGACGTTCACACTAAATTGGTGAAGAGTGATTGATTGAAACGCTCCGCTAAAGCATTTTACACTGGAAATAATTGGATCTGAATATTTAGAGCTTCATGTTGGCGTTAACTTGATATAAAATTTTCGTCAATCGTAGTGTTTTCTGTAGTGACACGATACTCTACGCTTAGCTCTCAGCATATTTCTTCCCCATTTAAAAGTATTTTTGATGCATAAATTTCATCTTAATGAAGTATGGTGCCAGAACGTGGAGTCTCGCAGCAGAACTGGTCCACAAGTTAAAAGTCGCTCAGCGAGCCATGGAGCGGGCTATCCTCGGAGTTTCTTTGCTTTATTTATTTTATTTTATTTTATTTTTACAGTTTTAGGAAAACTTACAGCTAATAGAATACAATGTAGTCACAGAATAGAACATCAATGGCCAATTAAAAGTTTCCACATATAGGTAGATGACATACAATATATGAAGTAGGTACGCCACTTGACCAAACAAATTTACCTATATTAAGTAACAATTTATTACACTTTACAAAATTTAGTCTCACAAGTAATTTTAAAGGTTGTTACAGTATTCAAGTAAAAAACTTAATCTTAAAAACGCAAGCTAATTTTTTTTTATTTTTTAAAAAAGCTGTTAGCAAGTATATTTTTGAGCTGCCTGGGCGATGTATGGAATAGGTCAACATCAAACTGCATAGAAACAGTATTAAAACACGCACTCGCTCGCATCAGTTAGCTATTTTTCTTATAGATAGTTTTGGCATCAGGTATGTGAAGTGCGCCCAATCGTCTACGAGAATAAGGAACACGTAAACCAATAAGTTGTAAAAGGTCAGAACAATCTATCCACCCATTAGCGATTTTAACCAAATAAACAAGATCAGCTATACGCCGTCTCTCATATAGTGGCAGAATGTGGAATTTTTGGCAACGCTTCATAATCAGAAATTCTGATTTCTGATTCATATAGAATCAGAAATTCTGAAATTCGCCGAATATTGAAAGTTGTAGACGAGCCGCGAGACTGAGTAAGCTCAAGTGGCAATGAGAGCGGGTCCACAACTGTCGTAGAGGGAATATACAATGTGTTTGACGAGTTCCCGAATGGAGGCCACGAATTGGCAAACTCAGCGTAGGACGCCCTAAGGCCAGGTGGACAGACGACCTGAAAGGCATAGCAGGAAGCTCCTGGATGTGAAGCGCAGAGGACTGCGTGTTTTATTTATGTTAAGATCGGCAGACAGGCTGACGGTCCACTTGATGGTAGGTGGGTACCATCGCCTACAACACAAGCAACGCCAAAGCTGCTGCAAGTGGGTTGCCGACTACGGCAGGATTAAGGATAAAGGATTGTGGGAGGGGATAGGGAAATGGGCTCTAGAATACTCCTCGGTCTTACTCCTCATCCAAACAAAACAGCAGACGTGCTGTTATTTCATGGTGGTCTTCTGTAAGGGGGTGGTCACTACCGCCAAACGGGCTGCCCAAATGACTGCGAAACGCAGTGTTCCCTGCCACTACTTTCCAAATTCAGACCAGAGCCAAGTTGAAAAGTTAATTTTTCAAAGTTGACCCTACCGAGAATCCAACCCAGGAATCCTAGTACAGAACGTTAAGGCAAGCACCCCAACCACTCATCCAACGAGACCACTCACCTTGGGAGAGCCTGGATCCAGCAGTTAAGAGCACAGCCTTATGATGATGATGATGAAAGGTGAATCGTTTACCGTCTTTGTGTGTCGCGTGCTTTCCTATGTGTTTGTAGAAACACAAGCTACCGTAAAGTGGATTTGCAGAGCGTCTCTCTTAACATAAAAAGTCCAACTGTATTACTTCACCTACGCCTCTGAATGGACATGCCCTATTATTAATTCATAAATCCCTAATTTGAAATTTAAATAGTTAAGCTAACTTTGTGACGTTCGCATTAAAGCTGAGACTACATTCACATGGGCTCTTTGTACTTAGTGCTTGTAATTCAATAAAGCGGTTGGCCGAGGGCCGCAAAGGTAGGAGTCTCCACTGACACGCGATATTAGCCTGATTAGCTGCGAACCGGCGCGCCTCTCTGCAAAAAGCTTTAAAAACGTCGCCAGTAATTCAGTTAGGGCGGCAGTGGTATGGCACCCAACAACCCTACCAATGTACTTTCTCGAATATATGAAAATACTTTATTCACATAGTGTTATATTTATTTATATTTCATATAAAGATCCTCAGATGAGCTAACGGTCTATATGATGATAGATGGTTACTTAATACATGCTATGCCACTGCAAGTAGGCTGCGACATCAGTAAAATTTACTCGTAAGATAAGAAAATTTACTCTGGCTTACTCACTAACCCAAACACAACAGCATACATGCTGTTATTTCAAAGTGCTCTTCGCTGCCAATTTATCACTGTTGCTTCAATACCAACAATTTGTTGTTTTGGTAGTGGCAGGGAACACCGTGCCACTACCAAAATAACAATGTCATAATTATGTTGTTAAAATTGAATAACATATTCAAGTAAAATTGTAAAAATTAAAAAAAAATTAACATTAGGACTGTGATTATTTTTAAGTTAGATTAGTATGTCAGTTTATAAAAATTACCAATAATGTACCATATAATGATATTTGGTTTAAATATAATAGTTAAAATATTAGTAATATTAAAAATATAAGGAAAAAAGCTAAAAAAAATATACTTTGTCCTAAATTTGGAGTATTCAGCAGAATCATTCTATCTAGGTATATTATATAATGTAATTTCGGTACAGCCTATTAAAGGTTAGACAAAAGATATGGAGATTGCAATGCGAATATCTCACGTGAATATTTTAATTGAGTATATTCCAGAACAAGTGGTAAAGGCAGCGTAACCCGACAATAATTAGATACGGCGCGCTTTTACAGCGACGCAACTCTGAATACCAACCAAATTGCGCCCTTCCAATCCCGTTTATGGTGCGATGGAACTTTGGAGCTTCGAGCTTCGTTTGGCTCCCTTTTTTTTATTTTCGCTTCCATATTTTGAAAGTTTCATGCCTCAATTTAATTATAAATGATTTTAAAATCAAGCTAAATTTAAATAAATTTACCTTTAAAAAGAGTAAATTTTCCATCAGAAATGGAATACATGTTGTAAAAGTAACTTAGTTTGAAAATTTGACGACAACATCAATACTATTTCAAACTAGCTAAGCCCGCAACTTTACGCGTGGTATAGTGCGTAACTTTTTTGTTTGTAAACCGATTGGAATGAAACAAGCTTGCTACAATACAGTGAAATCCGCATTCAAGTCGGTTTAGCTGTTTCTGATATTAGCGTGCAGAAACGCACAGACAAACAGATAACGAGACAAAAATTCTAAAAACTATTTTTTTTAACCTTGGTAAAATAAGTGCAACGTGTACAAATTGTTTTTTGAAAAAAATATATATACAGACACGGCTCGTTTACGATTTTATGTATTTAAAATACGTACGGTCGAATTATTTAAATTATTCACAACTACCCGCCCCTGGCATTGCACGAGAATTTTTTTGCAAATTGTAATGCATAAAACCATATCAAAATCTATTAAGCTATTTAAAAGAAGTTAGCAGAAGCGGACAGCGACTTTATTTTTATAATATAGAATAATAGAAGACATAGATTTTCATGTGACATTAACTTTTTAAATCCCTTAGTTTTTTCGTTTGAAAAAAAAAATTGAAAATAGTTAAGTTAATATGACACGATATAAAACTTTGATCTTTGATATATCTTTTTACAATTTGACTTTGTGATTCGTACTACGATTCTAGCGAATAGTGAATACCTTCACCATCATTAACTAATTAAATTTTCTTCAGCTTTATTACGCAATTTTCAGTTCGCCAGAGGAAGCCCAAGGCCAAACACGTTGTCGCTTTTAAATTAGCAGAATAATTATGTCGGTGAAAGTACTTGCGTGCTTTAGCAGTCGAATAGCATGATTTCGACTGCTAAATTCCTATGCTTGTGTGTATGAATGAGTGCAGTCCAAATTCCAACTAGTTGATTAGCCCGGTAGCCGGATGCCGTGCTCCCCCTCCGAGTGCATATGTCCGTAATGTGCACCTGCAATTTTGGCACTAACGGAACCCAAAACACGGAAATGAACCAAACTAAACTACACATCAGTATAAACTTTGAAATTTTCAATTGAAGCTAAATTTACACTTCTAAGCTACACATATAATATAAACTGCTTTACTTTTACCAAAACTTTTATATGTTACGCTATTTAGCCGTACAGGTACCAGATATTTTCGTTTAGATGTTAAAAATAATAAAATTAAAACACGTCAATCAGATCTCATAGAAGGCACTGCAAGTATTAATATAATTTATTTACTGGTCTGACCATAATAGTAGTGGCAGGGCACACTGCGTTTCGCAGTCATTTGGGCGGCCCGTCTGGCGGCAGTAACCACCCCCTTACAGAAGACCTCCGTGAAATAACAGCACGTGTGCTGTTGTGTTTCGGTGAGTGAGTAAGGGATGCCAGAGCCCATTTCCCTATCCACTGCTAATCCTTAATCCTACTGCAGTCGGCAGCGCACTTACAGCAGATTAGGCGATGCTTTTGTTATAGGCGACGGTAGCCACCTACCATCAAGTGGACCGTCAGCCTTAACATAAAAACATAAAAAAAACCTACATAAAAACTTTTTCTTTTTTCAACTCTTTATTCATTTTGAATTTGGAAAACGCTTATTATGTCAAAAACTTCTTTTAATTTTTCGCCATTTCACATATTTTTTTAGTGTCTATTATCAAACACTAAAAAAATATTTTACATCAATTACAATAAGAATGGGGTGTTAAAGAAAATAGGATTGCACCGATTGCCACAGTGCAGTTATGGAGCCGTCGCGTCGGTCATATTCAAGACACTTTTTGAAAATATACCGTGGACTTTCCAGCAGGACTCTGCAACTGATCACAAAGCACGAACTACCAAAGCCTGCCTCGAAACCAACGTTTCGGACTTTATATAAGACCTGAAGTCTGGCCCTCGTCTAGCCCAGATTTGAACCCCTTAGACTACAAATTATGGTCAATTTTGCAGAAAATGGCCTGCTCTAAACGACACGCTCTAACGCCCCGCGCCGTGACAGATTAAAGGCTTGTATCAAAGTTAAAGGTGGCCATTTTGAATAGAATTATTTTTATTTTTTTGCTGAGACTTCAATAAATATTTATATAGAATATAAATTTTATTAAGATTACCTTACTTCATAAAAAAATTAATGCATATTCATTTGTAACAGAACTTATGGCTGGACTAGGTTAGGTATATTAGTAAGGATTGTTATAGTATACTCCTTTGGAACTATTTATTTTTGTAGTTCCATATATATTTTTGTATAAATATTTTCTCCCGGTTTTTTGTTATTTTTGTTGTATTTCAGTTAGATAGAGACCCACAAAATAAAATTATTTTCAAAAAAAATTTAGTGAGGTAAACTATTCCCAAAATAATTGACAAAAAATGTGAATATTTATTAATAATGGCTAAATTTCCGCATTTTTTTTTAATCAATAGTTACATTGGATAGTGTAAGTTTGTAAACGGTTTTCCAATAGGAGTTTGAATATTTAGAACATTTTAACTAATAATAAGTTATAAACATTAAAATTTGAAGATGCGAAAAAATATATTCTTTAGAATCATTGCTTGGAAAAGCATTACTAATAAAAATTCAGAGAAAAACTATTCCCACCATATTCAAAAAAACGAAGCATATCACATAGAATCTTTGTAATGTTATAAACTCATAGACAATAGTGAGTTCAAGTGAATTGTAGGAGGCTGTCACGAACTCAGTGTATCAGATAAGCTCAGCAGTTTGTTCGGAGACGTCTCCGTCGTTTGTCGTTCGCGTATTCACAGGTCGAGACGAAGTCGTGACAGTGTGGGTGTAGCAGACACACACGTACGATGAGACAAACGCAGATGGATACGCTACATTTAAGGCATATTGTGACGAAAAAAAAAGATTAATTGTTTTGTTCCATACACACAAAACACACGAAAACACATATGAACTTTATTTTCATAATCTTTATCTTGATTTGTAGTAAATCAGATCTTTAGACATAGTATTTTTGGGCAGAATATTGGGCAGAAAAGGAGTACTTGTATTATTGTTGTAACATGGATTAAAGTGGAAATTTTGATTTAGTTTTTAATTTTTTGATAATTTTGTTTATTTATATGCGAATCGATTTCTTTTAAGTGCCTCCTAAGAAAACGTTTTAAATCTTTTCTTTAACACAACACTTTCTTTTTTTAATGCACATAATAATTCATATCTAAAGAGTGGTAAAAAAAAATTCCGCATCGCTAAAATGTTCCTATTAATTTTAATTTTATTTTGAACTATAACTTAATTTAATAATTTTATAGTGCATATTTTATTCTCATATTTAATATAGAATCTTAAACTATGTTACTGTAAATTATAATATAAAATCCTCTTTTTCGTGAAAGAATAATATACATGCATACATCCGTCCTCAAGAACTTTTAAAAAACTTTATATAAATATTTCAATAAAATATTTCGATATATGAAATACTACTCGTTTTTTACTGCCTCGCTCGTACCATCTATTGAACGAGACTGAGGTATTCTTAATATCTTACAGCCCATCAAAATATTAATGTATGTTTGTTTGTATGTAGGGGTAATCCTCGAAACTAGCCATTCTATTTAAAGATATTTTCATCAATAGTTAGAATTTCAAGACGGACAGAGGCTATATATATTATTCCGTAAAATGGAAAGGCTTTTTCGTGGTAATCGAATTTGCAAAGTAAGTCGACGAAAAATGGTCATACAAAAACATTTCTTTCAATCGCTGCTTTAACTGTGAGAGATATGTATCGCCTATCACACAAGCAACGTCAAAGCTGCTGCAAGTGCGCTGCCGACTTTAGGATTAAGGTTGAGGTATTGGGGAAATGGGTTCTTTCATCCCTTACACACTCACCGAAACACAACAGCACACGTTCTGTTATTTCATGGTGATCTTCTGTGAAGGGGTGGTTACTGCCGCCAGACGGACTGCAAAATAACTGCGAAACGCAGTGCGCCCTACCACTGCTTTCCAAATCCAGACCAGAGTCAAATTTGAAAAGTTCATTTTTTTTTTTTCAAAGTTTACCCTGCCATTAATCGAACCCCTCCCCTAGGACAGAGCGTTAAAGCGTTACCCTAACCACTCATTCAACGGGCTCTAAAAACTAAAAACTGCAAAATATTGTGATAAACTTTCATAATATTGTTAATTATAATCTCTGCCTTCATTTTTACTTTATGGGACACATAAAGTAAAAAATTTGAAAGTATTAAAATAGCTAAAATTGGTCTAGTGGTTAAGGTGCTTGCTATAACGTTCTGCCTCAAGGGTTCGATTAACCCTGCGTTAGATTCCCGGCAGAGCCAACTTTCGAATTGAACCTTTCACATTTGGCTATGGTCTAGATTTGGCAAATAGTGGCAGGGTACACTGCGTTTTGCAGTCATTTGGGCGGCCCATCTGGCGGCAGTAATCAACCCCTTACAGAAGACCACAGTAAAATATTGCGTTTCGGGGAGTGAATAAGGGTTGCCAGAGCCCATTTCTAATCCCTTATCCTTAATCCTACACTGGTGGGCAGCGCACTTGCAGCACAAGCAACGGGTTGTGTTATAGGCGACGGTACTCACCTACCATCAAGTGGACCGTCAGCCTGTCTGACGACTCTATGGTCTCTTCCCATCATCACGTATGATATCGTTTGGTTCTAAAGCTGTAGGTACGTTAATAGTGGCAATAGATCGACGAAGGATGTCATTTAAGCTGGCATAAGCATTTAATCTTTCGGGAGAAACGTCTGCACTGGAGATACAAGAGAGTCCATGGAGTCCAAACCGAACAACATGCTTGCCACAAGAACACATGTGAGGAACACAAACATCGATGCCCAGACGAAGACGGATCGCAAGGTGATTGGTGTCTTTGTGCAGGAAAGTGCCAGGATTCGGAGATGGCAGAGCCTGTAACCAGTATCCGGCTTATTTCCGGATAACAGTCTTTGCAAGATCAGTTATCGTACTATGATCAACGATTTCATTATAATTTGCAGCTAAATTGTAGGTTATCCCAACTTCAAAATGGGCTTGGGTCTGGCCGTACTGGGTTTCGCACCAGGCGAATAGGTTAAATAAGAACTAACTTCTTGACCAAGGTCGTTGTGTTGTTCCCACAGTAAAATGGTACAATAATACATTATGTTTTTATCTTGTGTTTCATTTCACTTTTGACATTACACTATCCCATATTGTCCATAAGATTATAAAAGTAATAAAATTATCAGTTATTTCAATTAGTTATGAAATGACTGTATGTCATGTCAGCCTAATATACATTATACATATATTTTTTCTGTATAAAAAATAGAGTGAATTTTATTGAATGTTTGAATGATAAGTTTATATATATACTAATATTATAAAGCTGAAGAGTTGTTTGTTTGTTTGAATGCGCTAATCTCAGGAACTACTAGTTCGAATTGAAATTTTTTTTTGTTCTGAATAGTCCATTTATTGAGGAAGGCTATAGGCTATATAACATCACGCTACGATAAATAGTATTATATATAAGCAGTGTCCAGTACCGCGCGCCCCATGCGCACGCCGCCGCCGTATGCGCCGCAGCGAAGCGTGGCCGAGTTCAGATAGTACATAATAAATCTGCGAGTAATCCTTAGAAAGGGGTGTCAAAGAACCATACACTTGATACTTTTATAGCGTTCCTTTTGCTATTAGGCGATTGTAGAATTCTTAAATCATGTGGACCGTCAGTTTGCTTACCGACCGTAACATAAAAAACACTATGTATGTACAGGCAGTACAGAAGACCGTTACAAGTAAATAAAACCAGATCCGATAGAATTAGTAAATGAACGACGTCGACCCCAGCCCACGCATGTCTCCAGAAAAGGAATAACATTATGCTCGGGCGCATATATTTTGTGCACAATGCACTTTCACATTATTTCGTACGATTCATACGAAGGCAAATATATTAATGCTACTAATAGCAACTAGAAGTTTAAGAGAAAAAATTATTTTTCCGCGCACTGCAATTGTAGCCTACGCATTACTCATATGTATATATAAACTATATTTATGTGAAGTTTCATCAAAATATGTTTAACTACCCTGATGTTACTTGTGCCCTAAGGTCCACTACCACATACCATCATGTGTACTGTCGCTCGGCCTGCCTGCCACCTCCGTAATATACCTAAAAAAAAATCTATCTAAATATTGTCATTTTCATGGAACACGAAGTCAACTAAAATGTTCTTGGAACGAAGTCGAACTGCTTTTTCAGTTAAATCTGACTATATAAAAATGAATCGCTAAGGGCTAAACTCGAATACGGCTGGACCAATTGGCCTAATTTTTTTTTTTTTTTTTTAAGAAGTAGGTACAAGGAAAGTTCTTAAGGAAAAAAAAAAACCGAAAAATTGCATCCGTGCGAAACCGGGAGCGGGTCGCTAGTTTGTAAAATATTAATCTAAATCTTATAACATTAAATTGTTAACTATTATTTACTTTTTTTCAAATCAAATCAAAATATTTATTTATTAATTAGGTTTCTCCAAGAAACTCTTATGATCGTCATTTAAATTTACTTACCAGTTAAATTTACCAGGTTTTCGGAAAAAAACCAAGATGACGATCCTGAGAAGAAACCCCGAAAGAAACTCAGGATACTATTCTTTTTGTCATAATACTAGCTGATTTTTTTTAGTAGAAAATACTAGCTGTTCTCGATATGTGTACATAAGCAATCATACTCGAAAGATAAAAAATTAAGATATCTCCATGGACATACGCAAAACAACCCAAACTTCATCGTACTCGGATGAATGGCATATAACCTCGATGGGGACGATGGTGGGCAGATTCGAATTAATGTATAACCAAAATTTTCCTGAAATGTTGAATTTGACGTGATAATTTGAAGATATGGGAGAGATTTCTTTTCTCATACCCTTGGTGTAAACAATATTTTGGTATAAACGACCCTAACCACCTACTAACATAATTATGATTCGTTAACATATCTGTCTCTTCTTTATCATAAAAATATATACAAAGAATTTCTATGTAGTTTTCATTGTGATTGAAATAGATTTTACTACTATAAGCATGTGAATAAATTGTTGCTAAATTTACAAAAAAAAAAAAAAATTTAGTTTTAATATTACATATCTTGAATTATCTTAAATCTTGGTCTTTTATCTTAAACTTCAAATCTTGATATCATAGGACATAGAAATACACTTTACTATAAAGTAAAGCCGATTGCGTCCGTGCGGAATCAACGCAAATCGTATCCGCCTATAAAAATAAATGTGTACACGGGAATCGGGGGGCGAAATTCTAATCACTCCATAACACCAAATGAAGGTGAGCATTTTTGAGGCCTTTATATTCACAATGAAATTTCGGCCTTTATTTGAGACCGGGGGGGGACTTATCAGGGGGGTTTTCCAAATAACGGCATCAATTCGGCACCGGCGCGACGCGGCTTCCTCGCCAGTTATCTCTTTCTGTCCCTCGCTTCACACAAAGCGCGACCTCGTGGGCGGCATTTTAGCGCTCATTTTGTTACACTCAAAACTCCATTATCGCCCGCATATGGCCGGGTCACCGAGTATACACGGTTCAAATTATGTTAATGATCGACTCACAAAAGTGTGAGCGCCTCCGTCATTACTGTCGTAAAATTTTAAATCCTATTATCATTGGCCTCACCTTCCATTTTCTGTTGCAGGTATGTTCCAGCCATTGCTATTTAAATCCGACACAAATGAGATCATCTCGGTAAAGCGACTCGGAGGACAAGAGTCATGTAGGCCAATGTACGTATATGTATTCGTAGATAAAATGTGTCCTTCGTTGTAAGCTTAGCGTCCTTTGTACGTACGTGTAGCTGAATATTCAAAAAAGTTAACTAACAAGCCGCGTCAAACATTTGGATTCTTACTTTTAACGAACAGTGGCCTGATTTTAACGAACCTGCACGGCATATCGCAAAAACGTGTATACGGGAATTTTTTCATTCAATTCACAGGTTTGCCGAAAATGCTACATTGAATTTTTTTCCTATTGTGTTTTTCGAAACAATGATTATTGGCTTAAAAAAAGCTTTTACGATTAAAGCCTAATTAAACCTAGAACTAGATATGTTATGAACCTTATACTCGAATTCTGTTTCATTGTTTAATTTAAACAGAAACCTAAAAATAATGTCCTAAAATTACATGTACTCTCATAAGGGTATACCTTCTATCTTAAAATTTTAGCGCCAGATTTTATTTTAGTAGATTATTCTAATATACTATGATATAATATTTACAATATGATATATTTTTTACAAAAATATTGAACAAGTAGTTAAATATTTTTCTTTCATTTAGATAATAATAATAAATTAAAAAATCTAAGAAAGACTGCATTTCAAGTGTCTTAACATTTATTAGTTGAACACAAATAAAAAATAGGTATTTATGTTAAAAATTTAAAAAAAAAATTTAAAAAAATCTTGATTTGCGCGAACACATGTTTACAGGATTTTAATTTGTATACAGCAGTTACAGTACAAAGTATGTTCTACCCGCCAAGGGCATGCAAATTATTTGCGTTGTAATTGTGATCATATTTGCCAAGAATAGAGTTCAGTCTAGTTTAAGAATGACGAATGAAAGATAGATATGATCTGGATGGAGCCTAAACATAGGTATATACATTTGGACATAGGTAAACATAGGTATATTAGCGACAAATTCTAAATTTTAACTTTATCAAGTTGCAAATTTTACAATTGAATCTCGAATTTTTCTAACGTATTATTATAATTATTAAAATGTTATTATTTTGCTTACTTCATTTTGTTTATGCAGGTAAATTCTTTCTTTTTTTTCTATCTTAGTAATGCCAATTAATTGGGAGGCAAATGAGGCTTATGCCATTTGTCTGTCCAATAATGTCCAAACTTATATTCAAGCCCTCTAACATTATACAAATTTGAAATTAATTAGAAATTATGTACAAAATGCTATTACTCCTATGATAAAATTATTTAAATGATGTAGCTAGGTTCGATGACAGAATATTTATTTTCCTGTGTAGGCACTTGTATAGCAAATTTGATGTTAAAAAAGCACCTATGAGGTTTCTTACCAGGTCTTCCTCATAGAATATGCATTCCCAACTGGCAGTAAATGCAAAAGAATTGACTATTGTCAGGGACTGAGAACATTTTAATATATGTATTTAGATTTTTAAATTTTTTTAAACACTAGTAAATAAATCAAAGATGAATGCAAGTAACATAAATTTCATGTAATTTTTTTAATTTTTCAATGCATTAGGCAAATCTGAAAATTATATTTAGTATATTACATAAAAGTAGTAGAGATACTTGTGACAGTTCATTTAGCGTAGGTTTATGACGGTGCAGACGCACTGCCTCGTGAACAAATGGACCTATACAAAGCCAGCTTTAACTAGCTCCTTACAAAGGCAAATACCTCTTGAAGTCGCCAGTAGACATACAATATACGAGTGCTGTTAACATTTCCTGCGTATTAATAAATCAATTTCCACTTTGAGGTAGGTACTTACTTGTATTGTACTTGCCAGTATTATTGAAGAAAACATTGTCACCGAAGAAATCATACCTTTTGAATTTCGAATTGTAAGTTGCATCGTCTTGTATATCTGAACAATATTCGCGTTTATGGAATACTAGCTTTTGCTCGCGACATCGTCGGCGCACCTTTTTCTTAGGTGTTAAAATATTTATCCAATCTTTATTGCCTCGATATTTTTGTCAGGCGTTGAATTACTATAGAATTACTAGTATAAATACTAGAAAACTAGTATTTATACTAGTTAGGATATCATTGTTTTCGTGTCGGTACCATCAACATTTTATGTTGAGTTTTTATAAAAAAAGTTCTAGTAATAAAGTTAACAAACATATACGATAGCATATGTTACATTTAGCATATAATCAGCAGACAAATTTTCTGTCACAATCGGTAATATTTCTGCTATAATATATGCTCATATCTATACATATAACAAAATCGTAAACGAGTCGTGTCTGTACATTAAAGATTAAAAAAAGAAAAGAAAAAAAAATTATGTATACACGTTTTAGTATATCACCGAGATCAAAAAAATAGTTTTTAGGTTTTTGTCTGTTTGTGCGTTTGTGCACGTTAATCTCGGAAACGGCTTAACCGATTTGAATGTGGTTTTCAAGCTTTCCGTTACACTTAGTATTTGTTTCATTCCAATCGGTTTACAAACAAAAAAGTTACGCGCTACACCGAATACGGCTCAAAATCGAAAATCCGGAGGCAGACTCATATTTAGCCGGACATTTTGTCACAAAAGCCTGACACACGGATTTTTAAAACAAATAGTTCTTTTTATTTGTGCATTTGTTACTTTAAGACTTGCTCTACTCTTTATTATGTATCACATATTGTTTTCTTAAAGTAATTTGTAAGATCGCGATTCATGCATGTCCGTGTGATTCCGGTCGCTGCGGGGTTGACCAAATCCTAACAAAAGCCGGACGGGCCGGACTTGTATATATTTGGCCGGTCACGACTATAAAAAGCCGGACATGTCCGGCTGAAGCCGGACACCTGGCAACCCTACACGCGTACGAAGTTACAGGACACCTAGTTAAAAAATAACTAGGTGTCCTGTAACTGTCCGTTTCTATCTATTACTCCGCTAACTTTTCCTAAACCACCCAACGGGTTCTGATACGGTTTTCACTAATGTAAAGAGAATCGAGGAAGGTTTAATTAATTATTTGCAGAAAAAATGCATCCTTGTGAAGCCGGAGGCGGGTCACTATTATTATAATAAATATCAGCTCAAGCAGAAGATGAAAAATACGTACTTTGAACGTAAAAAATTACAAAACATTTTTAATTTTATAACATAACACTTAGAAGTTAATACAATTATTACCATTCATTATTACCAGAAATTTATGATGTTTGTGTATACAGAAACTAATTCATTACTTGATTACAAATATTGTTAACTAACCTATTGATAAATCGACGTTTGGAGTCATTGGACATCTTATTTCTTAACGAATTGATCACAAAGTCGTCAGCAATCCAAAATTTACGTTGAATAAATAAAATTAATTAGTCAATTGAAAAATATTGCTGTTACCATCAAAGTTGTTAAAAAGCATTGTCAACCCCATCACCAAAATTATGTTCAAGTACCTACATTTGTCTGCAGACGATCGCGTTTTCACCCTTTGCTTTTAGCGGGCGACTTTCATTACGAACTTTTTTAATCGTCCTTTGTCCCAATGAAAAAAAAAATCCGCTGTGATGCCGGTCGAGACGGCCGGTCGGCTTGTCCCGACTCCCGTCCCGTAATTAAACTGACACCATCTCCGGGGAACAGTTTTGAATGTTATTAGAATCTCTTACGCCCCGTCGACTCTGATTGGAACTTCAGTATTTTGATGTCAGACGTCGGTATCGTCATTGATAATAATTAAGCATTTCAAATCAGTGTTTTTCACAACATGGGTGTAAAAACGCCGATTCTGATTTCAGTGTTACTTAAATGGCGTCATTTTTTACTTTTTTTTATGTTAAAATCGCCAGACAGGCTGACGGTCCACTTGATGGTAGGTGGTAACGCCAAAGCTGCTGCAAGTGCGCTGCCGACTACGACTGCTGCAAGTGCGCTGCCGATAAGATATTGTGGGAGGGAATAGGGAAATGGGCTCTGGCATCCCTTACTCACTCACCGAAACACGTGCAGTTATTTCACGGTGGTCTTCTGTAAGGGGGTGGTTACTGCCGCCAGACGGGCTGCCCAAATGACTGCGAAACGCAGTGTGCCCAGATCCAGACCAGAGCCAGAATAAAAATACAGTGTACACTTGTACAGTCAGAAATGCTAATAAAGATCTTAACGTGATAAAATTAATAGTTATTATTATCAGTATTTACGTTGATAATGTGCCACTGCGCACTATCGCGGAGTTGCGAACTTTTGAAAAACTCACTTCTGAGATCTTTCAGCCTGGCTCTCTTGTGGACTTCTTATGGAATTTTGTAAACAAATTCTTACAGGGTCGACATATCTGTATCCACCTGGTGTTGCTTGTGTCATTGGGTGATGGCATTCACCTCAAGTTAATTAAATATTAACCATTAATAACTGATCATCGTTAGCCTACCTGCCATTACTTTTAATATAAAAATAACTTATAATTTTTATTAGACAAACTCAAAAAAAAGTCTTACGTGATCCCGTGATTTTAATAAATTATAATCAATTGTGGAGTTTATTTGCTGCATTTCACCTACGTTGTAGTGATTTTTAGCTAATTATAGCGACTAATTCCTTCTAAGCACAGATACAATTTTAATTCTGTAAATTATATACCTACACAAACTTACCTCGTCTTTTCATTAGGCAAAACCGTATCAAAATTCATTTTGTGATTAAGGTGGAGACAAACGCTAAATATTAAAAATATCCATTGTTTAATGAAGATGTAACAAGAAATATACAACACAATTGCTTTGAAATAAAATATATTATTCTTAAACAATTGCATTAATTATAATTTTCGATAAAGTAATAGAAACTCACGAAAAAAGTTAGAACACAAGGAGAATTTGATTTTTATTGAAAATTCTCTCGAAAACCTCTTATTGCGAACATATGAATCCTGAACCTATTACATAATAAATTAATTTTTTGTGTATTGTTCTAATAGTAAAAACAAAAAAACACAATTTCTAGGCCTGTTGAATTGTCTCCGCCCGCCGCCAGCGAGTTCTATTGTAAATGTCATTTGCTCAAGTTAGCGGAGAAACAGACAGAGGCGGAGAGCGACTTTATTTCATAAATTCAAAGAATGTTTCATGGATTGATAATTTTAAACTATTATTTTTGAAATACGTATCAATTCTGAGAAGGCATATTTTAAAGAGAGCGTCCTTTATGCGCTTACATTGACATTGATAACTATTAAGAAGAACTGATTCAATAAATTTAATTTTTGTAGGCAATAATCCATAAAATTGGTCACGGTTACGGTTTAATTACTCCGCTGAAACGAATGTTAATTAACGCTTTGGATTTCTTTCACAAATTAGGAAGAATTAATAAATTTGAAGTTGTGTTTTGACGGGTGGCGCGTGTTGGCTCAACGCCAAGTCCGACCACTTTCTCCCATACATTCGGATCTTCTCTGGCACGAGTCTCGTAAGTGGCAAGACCGGGCCCACATTGCCCCGGTTTCCGAGAAATTGTCGATTTCCAGCGACGTGTTTCCAACCGACAGACACATCGGAAATGTTTTATGAGTGATAAATTGCCATAAAATTTATGGATCAAAGGTGAATTTCGTAAAATTACGGACACACTTTTACTTGGGTTCAATATCGGTGGTATATGGATCTATGAAGAACGACTTAAGGTGTAACAGAGATTCAGTAAAATTTCGAATAATATGCAATTATCACACTTAAAAGTCCTGCTGAAGCTATTACGCCTGATTGTGACCTCATTCACAATGGTTACGCTACCAAAAATGCATCTGGTTGTTTGGTTTATTTTATGAAATGCAAACTTTTAGTTTAGCTATCCTGATAGTTTACTCAAATGTTAAATAATATCTACATTTTATGTTTATCCAATATTTTGTTTGTCTTAAACTTCTTTAAGAACACGTTCCTTTATTGGTTATTGTAAAGCATTTACTGCAGCCATAATGGCTGCAGGGATAGCCCTGCTACTATATTTAACAAGTGTTTCAAACTTTGTCACTACTAAGTCTATACATACGAATTTTATGAAATACAGTCCGCCTCTATATGTTACTCCGCTAACTTCATCTAAACGATCTAAGTTTTTACTAGTGGAAAGATTTTTTTTAAATATAATTTGCGGAAAAATTGCATCCCAGCGAAGCCGAGAGCAGGTCGCTAGTACAATATTAATATGTATCTTTAAATATGATACCTGAAATCATACTGTTTGATTGATCCAGACTATATTTTGCTTATAGTCAACTATAAGCAAAATATAGTCCAAATGATTATCGCATTAAATAACGTAGGTACGATCCAATTTGTGAAATGGCCTGAACGACTACATCTGATCGCGTCACCACACCATATAACACACGCGTGTCAAACAATCCCACCCGTATTTATTTTCAGTGACAAATTATAAAGGTGATTAATTAAATAATGCGCCCTCATTCGACATTTGAATAATGCGTTCTGCAACACGTTACCAGATTTATCACTGAAATGCATAATTATGTTTATACTAAATCTACGTAATTTCAAAATTAGAGCAGTTTAGGTTTAACTTTATCCGGCTGTTTAACCTAAATTGCGTTAAATGTCACTATATTGTTAAGTAATTTCCAAAATTATAAAGGCTAATGTTATACTACTGGTTGAAATTCGGCCATAATCATTGATAGTTTGGGAAAAAATTAGTTAATAGTTATTTTACAAAAAATAATCCATTTTTGAGTTTATCCATTACAAAACAAACATACAAAAATCATATCTTTCATCTTTATTACAAGTAGTAGATTACAAATCTGAAAATGGAATCGAACCCTAGAACAGAGCATTAAGGCAAGCACCCTAACCACTCACCCAACGGGCTCGTTAGTTTTAAAAATCACACTGTTTCAATGTGATTATAGAACTGTGGAACTGTCTATGTAGTTAGACGGCACTTTCTACTTGTTTTACTTGTTTCCGTTATAGAATAATTTATTAGATAAAACATAGAGTACTCTGGTTAACTTTGAAATTTGTTTTATTTGGCTGTCGCATTCGGTAAAAGAGCACTCAAACCTGACCGTGTACCCATCGGATTTCTCTATCTTATTTCTGATACATTATACTTGAATTCATTAGGTATAAATGGGGAGATTCAATGCCTTTTTCCCAATCTTATATAATCATAATGCTCGAATCCTAAATAACCTTAAAAGATTGAAAAAATATTTTCTGATAATTTTTTCATTAAATATTTTTTCAAAAAACAAATGTACATGTTGTACTTGCGTTACCGAGAATACCGTTTTAGAATTTTTGTCTGTTTGTCTGTGCGTTTGTGTACGCCAATCTCAGAAACGGCTTGACCGATTTGAATGCGGTTTTCACTGATATATTTTAGCAAGTTGTCCGTAACATTTAGCGTTTGTTTTATTACAATCTTACAAATAAAAAAGTTACACGCTATACCGAATACGACGCGTACGAAGTTGCGGGCTCAGCAAGTTTTCCACAATAATTCGCTTCGCTTGCAATTCACTAATTTTAAAAAGAGTGCAGTGTGAATATTGAGAATTTCAATGAAAGATACCAATTATTCCGTTGAGACTAGAAATATTTCCGTCAATCAAAATTATTATTTTTCTAATTTTTAAGAAATATCCTTATTTATATATTTCATTTCCCAATCAGTGGAATCAGTGACGAGGTGTTTTTGCCTTAATGCTCTGTCTCAGAGGTCCCGGGTACGATTTCCGGCGGAGTCAACAATGGAAAAGAACTTTTTAAAATTGCTTCTTGTCTAGATTTAGAAAGTAATGGAAGGGCATACTGTGTTTCGCTATCATTTAGGCAGCTCGTCTGACGGTAGTAACAACACCTATACAAAAGACCACCGTGAAATAACTGCAATATTTTATTTATTGCAGTCAATTTTTTTCCATTTGATAGCCCAATTATTCAGGAAGGTTACAGGCTACCGATAATTAATTATCCATAATTACCTAGAATTACCGAGATTTACCGAGAAGGACCGACATGTACAAACCTTTGGCCATTTAAATTATATACGGATGGTGAAACCGCGTGACGTAGTTAAACATTAATACTGAAACAACCATATTATATTGAAATCTGAAATAAGTACACATAGAAAATGTTGACGGGTTTTGTGTTTTCATATACAATTTTAATGAATACATTGACCTTTTCTAATGAATCCGTTTCACATTTTTTTTTCTACCCATTTGAGTAAGTATTACTCGCATTCTGCGCATAATTGCGTGGAATATATATATATAATTATAATATATATGTGTAATATGTTAAGGTCGATAGAGAGAGTAATGGTCCACTTAACACGAACGCTGCGAGTGCGCTGCTGACCGTAGTAGGTTTAAGGATAAGGGATAGGGTAATGGGCTCTGGAATCCCTTACTCGCTTACCGAAACACATCGGCACACATACTGCTATTTCACATAGATCTTCTATGAGAGTATATACGGTTACTGCCGTCAGGCGAGCTGCCCAAATGACTGCGAAACGCTTTGCGTCCTGCCATTACTTGCCACATTAATTCAATTAATACCTAATACAATAACTTTATACTTAATTCAATTCAATTTTATTATAAATGGTTATCGGCGCTTAATAGTTGAAGAACTCCGGGAGGCATTCACATGCGCTGATTTCTCTGATATGGCAAATTAATTGGCACAGTGTGAGGATCTGAGAATAAGATTTAAAATACTTTATATTGTTCGTAGGTACTATTAAGCGGAGAAAAGTCGCGTACTTGGTCATGTATTACGACATGACAGATACCGGCTGCTATATACAATAATGATGGGAAGATAGAGGGAAACCGTAAAGTAGGAAGAAGAACATCAGAGATCAGAATGGATAGGTATTAAAACCGTAGAGTATTTCTTTCGACTCACGAAGTACAAGGAGAAATTTAAAAAGATGACTTCCAAGCTTCAATAACGGAGAGTCTCAAAAAGAAGAAGCGGGTATTGATCAAGTGGGGGAAACGAGCGTTAACACAATTCAAAAGTATTCTTAAATTCCCTAATAAAGAAATAAACATGAAAACGCTTCGCGAACAAATCGGAAGCGTGGCGTCGACAGGAAACTGCGTAGCTCCAGATTCAATTTCCGCTGCCGGTCGCCTAATAAGTCCACTATTCACTAGGGTTGTTACACGTGGAGTACATGTTTAGAAATTTAGAACAATTCGCCGCAGTTATTACGTGACCTTTAGTTTTAATTTTCAATAAATGTAATTCTAAAGTTGAAGCCTTCTTTGCATGTGCAGCCATAACTTACGTAATTCATGTGTAGATTCGGGTGCATTCCCTCCGCAAGGTAGATGATGATTATCGCTGCACAAAATTCAAAATTCAATTAATTCAAAATCGCCCACGCTTTGTTTATAGATATATAGATAGATAAAGATAAAACAGCATAGTACCTTTATCAATCAAAAATTCAAAAATCAAAATATTTATTTATCAATTAGATTTCTCCAAGAACCTCTTATGATTGTCATTTAAATTTACAAGGGTTTCGGAAAAAAGGAAAAATCGATTGTCTTTTTTTTTTTTTTAGAAGCTATTGACAAGTATAATGTTATAAATAAAAAAAATGGAAACAATTTCTTCCCCACCTTCAAAATAAATGTCGAATTTCGACTAGTAGGAAAACATAAGTTTAGTTACGTCTTGTTCTTATTTATTCTTATGGTTACGTGTAGATAAACAGACGGTAATGAACGTTTACTTTTAAATTATCTCAAATTAAATTGCCAATGCGAAATTTTACTTTCTGTTTTTCAGCGATGACCAGCGAATAGATGTAAATTTTACTACTATTAAATTTATTATTCAGCTTAATTTGATTTACTCACATAAGTGAAATTTGGATGGCAACGTGAGAAATTTATAAAAGTGTTATATGATGTTCTTTGGCAGAACACAAAAGTTGGACGTTAGTACAAACGTTGTAAAGGTAACAAATGTACATGCATGCATAGTTTATATTCCTCGTTAAGTGCCCTCGTACAATATATATAACTCGCTACTTTTGACAACTATGAGGTGCAGTACCTACAACTTCAAACAGAAGTTGCTGCCGACGTAACCTGCTCTCTAACTTCGGGAACGCTTTGAAGCGTGAAAAACAGGAGAAATAATATACTAGATTACATTCGAAGTTATTTCATTTTACCTTAAATCTAATCAGCGTTAATAGCTGTGATTAACGCAGGCCCAAGTCCATTCGGGCCAGCATCTTTGAGTCCTTTTAATTACTTTTTCTGCATTTTTCTTGCATTAAAAGAAGTAAAAAGAATAGAATTTTTTTTATTTGCGATAAAGGAAAATTTTAATTAAAAAGATAGTGACAATAATATTAAAACACTCACACGTAGTTCCCACAAACCGGCTTCAGCTCAAAATAATGGGGGTTGTAAACACTTGCGCTGATCTTGCGTTAGAGCTGACGGTGAGGTCATGCACTTATTCATTAAAAACGTTCATAGACAATTAAAAAACGATACGTGACAATCGGGTGGGCAGCGTTCAGACATATGCCCAGTGTCTTAAAACAAAAAACTTAGCAAGAGTGAGTTGAATTCGCGTGAAGAGGGTTCCGTACAATGTTACCTATGTTCCGTACGATGTAATGGTCGGACAGACGGACACACGAGTGATCCTATAAGAGTTTTGTTCTTTTATTCGAACGTACGGAACCCTAATAATGTTAAGACAAAATCATTGAAGAGATCACTCAAATACAATGGAGGACAACGATTAAAGTTCTTAAAAATATATTTAAAAAATGTTTTTTGCAATCCGATGAGCGTATGTTATTTTAAGGAGATCAATCAGTTTCGTATGGAGATCAGTCCATCACTGTATGGTATTTTCGTTTTAACGATTGAAACTTGTACCATCATAGACTCACAGATTTTACTGGGAAAATATCGTGTAATTTGGTAATGGGGTTTCATTTAAGTTTGAAAGTATTAAACAATCCAATTGTCCCAATAAAGTAATAAGTTTTAAATTTTTGAATGGTATCCCCATTTATAAAATCTGAAACATTCATAGGAAATTACTGAAATTAAGAAAGAATTTTATTACCAAAATCTTCAAAAATAAAAAAATGTCCTGATTTTGAATGATGTCCTTTTAAGTTCCTTGCAAACATCAAAATAAACTATTATATTAATATCAAATGAATTATTCGCTTGCATTCTTAGCAGTCAAATAAATTTGAAATTCTATAGCAAAGTAGCTAGCACGCACAGGAGAGGTATGAACGGACTCGTGCAGACGAGCCCGCGGCCTTGCGCCCGCACAAAAGGAATATCACGTGCAAGTATCCAACAAAGCGCCCAGTGCTCTGCGTAATTCGATATTGTCGGGTTGAATGATCCCATATCAACTCGGAGAACCTTAATTCAGCTCTCGTCGCGACGGAGGCAGAGTGCACTTTGGCGTAAATAAAAAGTTGAACGCCGCCGTAACGAGAACACCACAGACAATGACTCTAGACAATGTGTTAGCAAGATGACACTCAAAGCCTGTACTACCACTAGGCGCGCCCTCGCAACCTTTAGTGTCATATTCGCATTGCACTTCTTCGCCGAGAAATGTGCACACTTACTGCTTTAGAACTAATAAAAAATAAGGATTCCTTATTTACGCTAAGTGGCGTTTCAGATTGTAAAGTACAGTCATTTCAATGGGGAGTTTACGGGATTACACAAAGTGTTTTTGCTTTCATTGCTATCACTAATGAACAGCTATAGTGAAAACTTTAACAAAGTAAATGTGGATTAAGAATTAGGGCTTTGTTATTCGTTCAGTTCAGACTAATAGTAATTGTTTTTCAGTTAACTCTTGATGCAACCGTAATAGTAGATTTTACAACAAGTGCACAAAACGAACCATTTTTATCCAAGACTTTTAGCAACACGAGCCGAAGGCGAGGGCTTTAAATTATGTCGAGGATAAAAATGGTTTTGTGGACGAGTTATAAACTCTGCTTTTCACTTCGATTGCGACGAAATAAAACAGTAGTATAACATAACATCTCTTTAAACGCACGAAAAAACAAGAGCTGTTTCCCGCCGCTTTATTTTTTTTAAATCTTACGGCATTGACATTGACATCTTATGACATTGGCTTGGGCTGCAGACCTATACAGCCTACTATTAAATTAATTTTGTAATAATAATTTTCTTAAATTAATTAAATAACCTACCGTACTTAAATTTTAATTTTAATATCTTTTATGTTTTAAAAAACACATGTGGCAAATAAATTTAAGTAAATATTATAAAATAACAAATTCTATCTATGAACTTCTTATTGTGTTTGGCTGTATGGCTCATTTTCTTTGCCTTAATATAGATACATTTATGAGTAGATACGTTAATGCACTTGTGTCCAAAATTCGATTTTGTGCACAAATAAGCACTTTCAGAGCATGAGAAGTGAAAAATATATTATTGTATGAACACTTTAAGAGTCTGGCTGGTCTTGTGCAATTTTTACAAAGTATTAAATTATAAAGTAGGCACATTCATGCGTTTTATTTTTGAATATAGCAATTGAAAACGATTGCTCATACGTAAATAAATTCAGCGCAATTTATGTTGAATGATCAACAGTTAATCCGGAAAGTGTATAGAGGTATGAAGCCCTCAAGCAATGGGAAATCCACAGTACCATCATTCAATGGGTAGAGCGCCCCCTTGACAACGAGGCGGTACCCCTACAGTTGCAAGAACACCAACCAACCCCTAACCTCGCATTATCCAGACATGAAAAGGTTTTTTAAAGTCTAGTCTATTTTTACGCATCAAATATAATAAAGGTGGTTTTTAACGACTCTGTAAGAAAATAAAACTGAATTTCCCTTAATCGCTAGATATAAAATACGTAAAAGGTTCAAAACACTCGGCTGCATCGTTGTATTAAAATTTAATGAAATCCATCGGCTGCGGGCATTGTTATAAACACAGACACAGTAGTCGTTGCATAATACACAGTATGGAATCTCATCGATATTTCAGTATAGTCTCACGATGTAGGGTCAATCAAGTTATTTTATGCACCTACATCATGCGTTTTTTTTAAAATAGTTTACGAAATATAATAATATTAAAAATATGCATTAAGGAAATTTTCATAATATAATGAAAATAAGAAAACCAACAGTAAAATGTTCAATTTTTATGCATTTTGGACTTGGACGAACTTCATATCTGTCTGTTATAGAAATATGTGTCTATTTTGTAATACTATATGTAACACTAAACTTACAGTTCCTAAATTCGCTTTGTCAAAGTTAGTAGGTACATGACAATCTTAAAGATCAAATTGATGATACTAGGCAAGTCCTACAAGACCAAATAACATATTATTATGAAACATTGTCTTTATATCCCCATAACATTCACTTTTATCAAACAAAGAGGAATTTCGTTAAAGCAAAAATTGTTCAAAAATGGCCATTCTATATAAAAAAAATGCATATAAAATTGAAAATTATTACGTATTCACTTACTTTCACAACGTCTATGTGAATTTTGAATTTATAGACTGTTTATTCTTTATATTGTGAATCAGTCGTTGTTAATTTACATGCCGGCTATCGCATTAACGATGACTGAGCGGTTTCTCTTAATTATCATTTTGCACGGTTCGTCAGTCCACTCTTCCCTATCTCGAAATCCCCTATGTAGTCATAATATTACCTGCGCATTTTTTTTGTCATTTGAGTTTACTTGGTTAGATGCAAATTAACAATTTAAACGCTAAACACTGCTATTATTTTTATATCATAATAAAAAAAAATATATATAGGCGATATTCCATGACATACATAGGACAATGAAGGTTTCAAATTAGTGTGTGTCTTTTATATTTTAATATTTAAAAAAATAATATTCAATAAAATGTGTTGTCAAATATGTATATGCAAATTATGTAAGATACATTTATCAATTTAAATATAATGTTTTAGGGCCTTTCATAGCCTGACAGACGCAAGCAATTGTATAAAGTTGCAATTGTTGGGTTCTACCGAAGAATTACTTGACATCCCAAATCACAAAGTTATGGAAGAAATAATTACGATTTAATTTATATGTATTTAAGAAGTGGTGGTAACCACTCTAATATTTTAGAAAAATCTTTATAGATGGTACCTATTGACTACCCAATTTTAAAAGTACGTTATAGCTACGATGTCTTCATCGAAAAACATTATTGACCTTTAGTCAGTAATTATGAGAATTTAACCTACAAAAATTTCACAAATTCTGCACATTTTAGAAATAAATTTCAGTTAATTTTGATCCAAACTTTCATATTACGAGTATGTGTCAGAAATGTCATGTTTTTTTATGTATTGTTAGGACCAGTAACTAATGAGTGATCATGGAATTACGTAGTATGGAATTGGTAAGCAGCTCGAGTCGGAAAGTGGCCTCTTAAAGAAGACCACTGTGAAATATAACAAGTGTTGAAAAAGAGTCCCGTAACGAACTACTACATAAAATATATTACGTTTGATGTTTCTTTTCTTAATTTATTCTTCATTTTATTTTTACTTCAAATTACTACTGTCTTATTGTTGATACTAGTCGTTTTCAACGAGTAAGCTTTATATAAATAGAAAGAACAAACAAATCTCAACCTTCATTTTGTTTTCTTTAAAAAATTCGAAATTATATTTTATTCCTTTTTTGATAAAAGTCAGATGCGACAACAGGGGATGATTACCTGTGATCACAAGAGAAACACGACATACAGTAGTACTGTGGTCCATTGTAAAGAAATGGTTTTACTAGCGGCAGGGAACTAGCATAAATTAATAATAATAATAATAATAATAAGCTCTACTGGGACCGGCCCATCATCACGGACAGGACTATTCTAGCGAATAGACCTGATATCGTGTTGATGGACCGGGAGCAGTCGCGGGTGTTTTTGGTGGATGTCACTATCCCCCATGACGATGGTCTCGTGAAGGCTGAAACCGAGAAGAGGAGGAAATACCTCGACTTGGCCCACGAGATCGTCGACATGTGGGCCGTGGCATCCGTTGAAATCATCCCAGTTGTTCTGTCCGTAAATGGTCTGATCCCAGTCAGTCTCAGGGATAACCTGGGGCGGTTGGGATTCCATGGCGGTTCTCTCCCGGGCCAAATGCAGAGAGCGGTGCTGCTCGATACAGCCAGGATAGTACGTCGGTTTCTGTCCTTGTCGCCCTGAACCCCGACCGACTGTGCTTCTGTCGGGGGTTACACCGTCTCCCCCTCATTTTGGCTTTTAGAGGGGGAGATGAGTTAAAATGAGAAATATAATAATAATAATAATTTTTATTTCTTAAGCCAGCATATGTACATTAGAACGTTACAACTTATAACAAAACTAGATGGAATATTTAGGCTTTAAAATACGTACATAGTTAATTGTCCCCTGACCTCCAAGCTAGGCTTGCCTGTGTTTTGGAGATCAGTAGCCCCGCGCTGTGGCAGCCGATCTTCATTTAAAGCAGTGCCACTTTAATACAATATGTTCGCGTTATTAACTAAATGATTATTATTATGTATTAATATAAGACATATAATATAGACATATAAATAAATAGATAAATAAATAAATATAGGATGTGCATGTATGATGTGTGTGTGCGTGTTAGTGTGTGATACAAACACATTGGACAGTCCTCTAGCGACACTAACCACCCCCTTCTTATCTTATCTTATCTTAGTGGCTATTTCTGTCTGCTAGAGTACCAGTATCACTTCGTCGATTGCTAAAATATTGTGATCGCCACGTGAACTAAAGCTCTCTACCTATACCTACCACGTTAAGGAACTGTACTGGTACTTTTTTGATAGAGTGTGGTACATTCTTCACATCTTCACAAGCCATTGTGTGGCTTCCTAGGATGTGACTGCGCTTGTGCATCAGTGGGCCACACTCGCACAGGATACGCATTGGTGTTTCTCTGCCTCATGGCAGAAGCGACACTCTCCCGTACTAGTGAGCCCCATTACTTTTAGGTGCCTATTGAGGCAGCAGTGCCCCGTTAGCGCCCTAGATAACATACACAACCCTCCCCCTTACACTCCCTTACAGAAGACCACCGTGAAATAACTGCTTATATGCTGTTGTGTTTCTCAGAGTAAACCCATTTCCCTGTTCTCTCCTAATCCTTTATTAAAGTATTGCAGCACACTTGCAGCACCTATGGCGTTGCTTGTGATAATTAGAGACGATAGCCACCTACTAATAAGTTTACAGTTAGCCTGTCTGCCAAACTTTATATTACAAAAAGCTATCACCAGATGTCCGTCTAAACAGATACTCAATATAATTAATGCTTCGTTAATGCATTAAGACGATTATGTGAGTATCCGTTTAAAATAATTCAAATAAATAGATTAAGATTTGATTAAACGCCCTATTAAGATTAGATATCTCTCATCTTAAATTAGTGTTCGAGGGAGACAAGGAGATAGAAGTTACCATCCCTCCCGCACGCGGGACATTCTAGTTTAATTGTTTATTCAGATACGGGCAACTTCTCGAATTAGGTCACCCGGAATCACCGCGTTAATTAATATTTGTGTTTGAACTGTCTCCGTGCCCTTGAGTGATTAAGCGACCTTTCAAATAACTGTTACTTGTAAACCGTTTACACCGTTTACATTCAAATTTATAATTGCACATTGAAATGTTCGGATAGTTGATTCGATTGTGCATTGTTTGTTTACTGTTTGCTCTATCGTTTATGTTAGCTGTTGGTCGCCAATTGGCAATGATTTATTCACAGGCATTTCTAAAGTTGGAATAGATTATTTTACATAAACCTCATGTGAGGTACATAACCACATAACAGCACGTGTGCTGTTGTGTTTCGAGTGAGTGAATAAGGGATGCCAGAGCCCATTTCCCTATCCACTCCTAATCCCTTATCCTTAATCCTAATGTAGTCAGCAGCGCACTTGCAGCAGCTTTGGCGTTGCTTGTGTTATAGGAGACCGTCAGCCTGTCATCAAGTGGACCGTCAGCCTGTCTGCCGACCTTAACATAAAAAAAGTTAAAAAAAATTTTTTTTTTCAAAAATATCCATTTATCTTTTAATTTAATATATATAGAATTAATTAAAAACAACCCTTTTTGAAAAAATATAGGTAAAATTTTCCTTTTGTATTTTATTATAAAAAAATTGTATTTTATTATACAAAAAGGTTATTGTTATTTATTAAACAATAACCTTTTTGTAACCCCGCTTCGCAAGGGTCCAATTTTTGCAATTTCATACTAGTAATTCATGATTACTCTATAGTTATTAGTTTGCAATTAGAAATTAATGCAAATCTATAGTGCGGTCAACGAAAGAATGCGACCCTGACGTCTGTCAGTTGGTCATGACATTAATTAATTAAATTAATTTATTTTATTTTATAATAACTAATTTAAAAAATCCTTTTTGTAACCCAGATTCGCAAAATGCAATTTTTTTTTCTGAAAATAACATATTTGGACATTACGATCTAATTTTAATTTTTATACATTAACTTCCCTTTATAACACAATTACAAGGAATTTCCCATCAATACGTATATTACTTAGTAAATTTACTTTGCAAATTCTCTATCATCAGTCTTAACTGTAGCTTGTCCTAATTACAGTGATTTTCTTGAGCGGATGCATATTTTCTCTTTGAGCGACATACATGGAAGTACATGGACATACTTGATGGGAGTTGTCTGACCGGACTCTGAGAACCCTACAAACCTACAATAATACATAATATATATATAACCTACTTGACGAAAAACTTAATATACGAATAATTTTTTTATTTAATCCTAATTATTTTTTAAAATTGTTTATTCAATATTCACAGATCTTATTGATTTGATTTACAAAATTAAACTTTTCATCTTATCTGACGGATTTGACATGCTTTCTTCTACATACATATAATTATTTTGTACGTTTGTATACCACTGATAACTGCTGAACCGTTTTTCTGGTTTATTAGTAACCATTGACAAGTTTTTTTATTAATGTGAATACTAGTATTTTGAAAATGCAGATTTTTTATGATTTAACATTAATTGTCATTTAAAAAAATCACATCAAAAAGCGATTCTTCTTCGAATAATAGTAACTTGAGAAGTTATTAGGTGTATAGTAACGAGATCCTTTCAAAATCGCCTGCCTTATCGCCTTACTAAAGGCGAAGTCAATCGCACATATCTCTTTGTACTTGTTTGAGCGTGTTGTCTAATATCTTCAATATTGCAGCTGTGTTATTGTTATTCTGTGCTATGTGTGTGTGTGTGTGTCGTGTAAGGAGACCTACATACATCATAATAGTGATCCGTTGCAAACGTTGCGACATCTGTGCAGTTCAAGCAACGAGCTAAACTAACACAGCATTATGACAAGTCTCTTAAACAGGTAGTATGCAATCTCATTATTCATTCATGATTTAAAAAAAATCGTGAATTAAGATGATTGCAATGATTTCTTTAGGAATTTATACCTCCAGTGTTGCCAACAACGGTAACCGTTTGTGCTTAACTTAAAACATAATAAGTGAAAGTTTAGATTCTCTAGGAAATTCATCCCAAGCCTAAAAGCATTCTAGAGCAGTTCGAGCGAAAGAACTGCTTATGTCTTTATAATGTTAAGGTCGTAAAATTATTCTTAATCCTACTATGGTCTGCAGGATTAGAAAGGTATAGGAAGGAAGCATTAGGACAAGGGATTAGGAAGGGATCAATCACAGAATGGTCTTCTATAAGGGGGTGTTTGCTGCCGCTAGACGAGTTGCCCAAATGACTGAGAAACGCAGTGTGTCTAAGTTAGCCGAAACCCCTGAGCCAGTGCGTTAAAGTCTACTCGACTAAGGGGCTCGTTTTTTTTTTAAATGATAAACGGTGGCATACAGGCCAAAAGTCCACTTGACGATTTGGCAGATGGTTCTCGTCATCTATAAACACCAGAAATATGTACAAGTGTGCTACCTACCCTGATAATCTAAATAAAAGAATAAAATTTTTAAAAAAAAATTCAGAGAAATTGATTCTGGCGAACCTTATTCGGTTCTTATTAGTATAAAAGTAGGTTTTTTTCTTGGATGATTACGAAGTGCTTAGTCTGCTTAGCCTTTGTTTTATTATTGTTGTTATACCGAGTTTGTTGTCATAAATACAATTTTAATAAGTTATTCACCAGTATTACCGGATTGTCATAAAAACCCTTTTCAACCTAGGCCACAAGTATTTAACATTATAATCCGTTTATTCATGAAACATGTCAAAAGCATTAATTTTATGTTTCGCTAATTTTTGCTGTTGACAGATAAATTCATAAATTTTAAAAGTAATCTTTTAAAATTCGCAATGTAGTCCAGCATTTTAGTTCAGAGTTCAGCATAATTATTAATTCTGTTTGTTGCCTAAAGCCAGAGTAACAGTTTAGCTTCTAACTTAAAAAAGTAAATGGCATACTTATACAAATATACATCTATTAAGTTATATTTTTACTCTTTATATTAAATTTTTACTCTTTACTCTTTTTATTAAATTATATTTTTGATTAGAGTCATACAAAGTGGAATTTTTTTTAAGAGGGGAGAAATCTTCAAAAGATACCTTATGAACAAGTGCCGCATGCCAATGCAAATGCCCATAGAGGTTATGTGGGATTTTTACCCACTAAAACACACCTCGAGATGGGTGTGATTCTAGTCCATAAGGCCCGGCCATTACAAATAAAAACTTGGCTATGCTTAACTATGAGGGAGCGGCTAGCCCTGGAAGGCTCTGGAAGAGGGCCGGGAGGACTTTCGCGTAAAGTGGATTTAATGACTTGTAGCTATTAATCTCGTATCTCGTAGATACCTCTTTTTTGGGCGAGCTCAGAGGTCGTCTTTGAGTTAACTCTTTTGAGTTGACTAAACGTTACTCCTTCTAATCCTTTTTTTATTTCACGAAATATTGACTGTGTGTCTCATTGTATTGTATGAAACAATTAGATAACTTAAAACCGTCACAGTATCTCAGTATCTCAGGGTGTGCTCGGTAGCTGCATGAGATCATACCGCCTTCCCGTTTCTTCTATCGGACATGCAGACGTACGACTGGTTACCATCCTCACCTTGTCGAAATCCCTCTAATTCGGAGCAATTGCTTTTGTATTTCCGAGCGTCTGTATTTCCGAGCTCATATAACCCAAATCTTTTCAAGGTTCGAGTGAATAGGCTTCTCCTGGATGAGCTCGCTCCATCGTCGGCCTCATCTTTCCTACACCGATCGATGCTGGCCAGGAGCAAACCCATCTCTATTAAAAAATGTATCTATCCATAACTTTTTATGGACAGATACATAATAATAAAAATAATAATAAAAAAATTATAATAATAAAAAAAACTTTAATAATTAAAAAAAAAGAACGATAAGGAAATCGTCTACCATCGCTAGTAATGGGCAATTTTTTTATATTTTATATTAAAAAATGAATCTAATTCTTACCATCAATAAAAGCCAATGTTGAATGAAATGTCGTTTCCTTTAGTTCGCTTACTGCTTATATTTAATAATACCGCAATATTACTTCCTTCAACCTGTAATGAAACCGGATGGTAGTATTATACGGGTTCAGGACACGAAGTAAACATCCCCGTTTACAAACACAAATAACTTCTACTCTGAAAACTTTTGTATGTAAATAACTATGACGTTAACCTAGATAAATAGAACATAGGAAAACATAAGCCAAACTTCTACCGCCATATTTTTATTTGTATAAACAAATAATTTATGGAACAATCACTTTTTACAGTGTTCACCCAAACGGTTGTTTATTTTATAGGAAAAAGAGAAGTTTCTGTTTTATGCAAAATGTTAGACAACGTTAGGTACGTGGCTACAGTCTTTTATTAACTCAAGTAACGCCACAGATGTTCTAAGTGCGTTGCAGACCTTAGCAGGATTATAGAAATTTACATATATACAAGAATTTTTCAATGAATTTTTAGTAATAGCAGAGCACACACAGTCACAGTCACTTGGGCAGCCCGTCTGTTATTTCCACCGTGAAATAACAGCACGTGTGCTGTTGTGTTTCTGTGAGTGAGTAAGGGATGCCAGAGCCCATTTCCCTATCCACTCCTTATCCCTTACCCATAATCCTACTGTAGTCGGCAGCGCACTTGCAGCAGCTGTGGCGTTGCTTGTGTTATAGGAGACGGTAGCCACCTACCATCAAGTGGACCGTCAGCCTGTCTGCCGATCTTAACATTAAAAAAAAAGTGCGTTGCGGACCTTAGCAGGATTATAGAATTTTTCATATATACAAGCATTTTTCAATGAATTTTTAGTAATAGCATTACAGTGCTATTGGTATTACCGAAGACCGTCTGGGATTTACAGAAGACCACTGTGAAATAACAGCTCTTGTTCTGTTTCGGTGAATGAGTGAGTGAGTGAGGGATGCCAGAGTCCATTTTCCTATCCCTTCTTAATCCCTTGTCCCTAACACTAAGATGCCGGCAGCACACTTGCAGCATTTGTAGTGTAGTTTGTGTTATAAACAACGGTAAAAGTAATAAAGCTTTATTGAAAATAATAATAATAATAATAACTTTCTAGCAGCACAATATTTGTGTGTTTATTCTGCAATCTTTAACTAGGTACCGTAATGTTAAGCAGAGATTTTTGTACAAGTAGGGACTTTATGTAACAACATTTTCTTTGTATGAACCACATAATTCTAGGATTCTTCCAAATTAATTGTTGGACAACATAATAATATCGATTGTTGCGTCGCACAGAATGTGATTCAGGGAACTTCTTTTGCTCGACCGGGGAATGTTAATAGCTCGTGAAAGCCAGATAAGGAGGTACCCTAATCAAATATTCCGGAATCCTTCTTAAGAAAGAAAATACACAGTTTGAGTGTAGTGCAGTAAACATATTCTACGGTCACAAACGTTTGACGAAAGCAAAAAATAAAATACTTACGTAAAATTAATAATAAAGATAATGTTCTCTTGATATTCGATGGCAATAGTGTGGGAAATAATGTAAGTATTCTACATTAAAGAATTATTAAATTTAAAATATTAAAATTTAAAATTTCTATATTAAAAATGCCGCTAAGGGCGGCAATTTTGTACGCGTGGTATTCCGTATAGCGCGTAACTTAAACCAATTGCAATAAAACAAAACTATATGTTACGAGAAGCTTGCTACAATACATCAGTGAAAACCGTATTCAAAATGGTCAAGCCGTTTCAGAGATTAACTCTCTGTGCGTTATTCTCTGAACAGACAAAAATTCTAAAAAGTATTTTTTGACCTCGGTAACATAAAAACAACGTTTACAATTATTTTTTTTAATATATATATAGAAAATAGATGAATATGAATACGGGTAAATATTGACTAAGAAAACTAAAAATACGGAACGTAATAACATTACACTTTATATCAGCTTAGCTAGATAAGCTTACATTTTTCTTACAGCTAACGAAATTAAGCCCTTTTAATTTTTATTCAGTAGCATGAAAATATAAATCTAAAAGATATTGGTTTTGAACTTCGGACACGACGGAGAGTTCTTAAAGAATGTTCGAGGTAGTCTTTATTAACTGTACCATATTTTAATCAGGTTATTGTTTTAGCATATGAAAACCATAAAAATGTACTTTCGGCTAATTTTAATTATCGTTTGGTTTAGCAGTAGTAGATCTGCCTTCTGTTTCAGAGGTCGCGGGTTTGAAACAAACATTTTTATTCATGCATATTATGTCTAGTTGTCTTCATCTGGGTGTTTTCTATGTATATTATTATTTCCTATATTGTATTTAGCACTTATTTACAAAAAAAGGTATTTAAGTTTATTTTTAGATGTCCAGCACCAACGCTATAAGCTCTACTTAGTTTTGGCTAGATGGCGCTTTCTATCATGTAAAAAATGGAACTATTTGACTCACAAATGTTTAAACATTAGTAATTAACAGAGAGTTTTTAATTTATTAAAGCACTTTTAAGGTTTTCTCAGTACAATTAACTTGTTAAAAATTCCAGTGTGATATATAATGGTGTGTGTATATGTGTGTGTATTGTAATATTACGAATGAGATGTTTTTAGCATATAACTACTGCTTTAAAGTGTACTGTGCAATCCGGGTCCGAGGCGGCCGTGCATAAGCAACAATATCGGTTCCTTTAAAGGATAAAGATGGTCGAAGGACGATTCGTAATCCGCTCCCGACCAAACCTATCTGCTAACTTCACAGTAAAGAAATCGCTTTTGAAAACGTAAATTTCTATTTGGGTAAGAGTTTAACATAATTACGTCATGAATTCAAAGGGATTATTATTAATTCAAATGTATTTGGGTATGATAACCAGAGTCCCTATATTACTTATGTGTACTTCCCTTATGAAATCATAAAACTTTTTTAATTAAATATAAATACATACGAGCAAATAATCTAATCTCGTGATATTTCAAAATATCATGCTTTCTTATTTTTTGATAATGGTTTAAAACTTACAAGTGGGTCAAATTCAAATTGGATACCTTTAGCTTCCAACATACAAAAAATAATGTTTTTCATCGACTAGTTAGGCAACAAAATTTCCTCAATACCTAAAAGAACTGAAATAAATCTAGCCATTAAAAATAAATACATACCCCGAATTTTATTGTTTACACATTTGTGAGCTCTTTATAACTATTTATTTTTATATCTGGTATTTACATTATTTATCTCAGTCCCCAAGCCAACAAAATGTTTACTTTTTTGAGATAACTACAAAAAGGTATACTTCGGATGATGTTTTTTAAGGTCACCCTAATCTTACGCAAAGGGATGATCCTTTTTGGGGCCAGACGTAAACAAAGTAATTACCGAGCAACGATAATAAATAACCATTAACATCATTAAAAGCCTTGGGAAATAAATTGTCACATGAAATTTTTTCCTTTGCTTTTAAGCTGTATTTATTTTTCCTCAAATTTTTACTCTATGTCTAATTTAAAAAAAATTAAATCCAAAGAATTGGGTATAGATCAGAAACATCAAGGATCCGGAGATACATTGCTTGTCTATCTGTCTGTGTTTTAACTTCTAACGCTTACAGAAGGGGAAGTCCCGTGATGGATTCTTTAATGTCACGCCGAATCCTAGTTTATTTCCTATGATTGCAAGGCTGCAGTTGGTTCGCACAGGCTATACTAACTACTCGAAAATCAATTGAAAACCCTAGTGTAGTTAAGTATACACTTATATTTCCATAAATATACCAGGGTTTATAGTTTAAGCTTTAAAAACCTTAGTAACTCTTTTTCTGTAAACTCTAAAAACCTAGTATAACGTGAGGTCTTCCAAAAGATACGATCCAAAAGATTTGTGGCTTTAGAAGTATTTTCGACCAGTTGAGGGCTTTGACTGCAACATACATACGAGCAGCACACTATGACAATGTTAACCCGACGTGAGTCAAATTCTTTGTTATCGAATCGGCACTTGCAGATCGCATCCCGGTTGAACCAACATCTTTGGAATAATGAGCTTTTACTGTGAAGATAAAGATCGCCAATGGAGCTACGTGTCCTAAGACTTGCTTCTCCTAATATTCTCGATAACATATGAAGCACTGCCAATTCTAATTGATCTTCCTGTGCCTTCCTGTGCGTTGCCCAACTACCACTGAGCGACAGAGCCATCCGAGAGAATCCGCCCGCTGCGACCCCCGCCGGTCCTCATGCGCAAAATCGAGACCCATACCTCAGTCCGACGCACAAGGACCGGGGGTGCCGTCTCTCACCGGCCAACACCCGCATGAGCTCAGTACGGATCCTCGGCCCAGCGAGCGGTGACCGGCGAAGCTTCAACTTACAGTTGGAGCCTCCCAACGTTTGCTCCCGCCACTCGGAGCACTCACAGATATACTTTCTTGTTCCCCAGCAACAATCCGATCAGCCAAGCGAAGGCCGGTGACCCCACCGACCCCTGCAACCGCCCGGATTATCGAGTCCTAGCACACTTAGGGGGGGAGACGTGGTCTATCCTAATTTAATACCATTTAACTAGAGTCCACTTGTCCATTGTACATTCTAACAAGAAAATATTATTATTAAATCGGCGTCAGTTAATCAACCTGTATATAAGTATGTTATTACGTAAGCGTAACAATGACAACAAGATTCGGCCTATCAACTATAGGAAAAAAAATAGTTTGAGACCTTTTCTAAGCAGCAAACTAAAAGATATCACTGTGTGCGTGAACTGTAGGTTGGTCATAAAAAAAGACAAACGTTTTAAAGTTTAGGCCAACATGACAGTCCCCGAATTCTTCGCACAATACTTCATTGTTGAGTTGCGAGACATAATAAACGGTATTAACATTTGTACCGCTGTCCGCATCATTGATGACAAACCATTGTAACGCATCACCGCAAACTCTATGTCGTGTAATTAATTCACTTTTTTTCTATACCAAGAGATGATTTAAAGTTTGTTTTGCGACATCTGCCGTCTCCATTGTTGCCCGAGGTCTCCCTCAGGTAACCAGATAATAAGAATTATCTCAAAGAGTTGACATTTTCTCGTTTCCAACTTTTGTGCTCTCCAATGTTTTGACAATGCTTGTTTATTTAAGAGATTTATTCTTTTAGAATGTTTCATTAAGATCTTTATCTCACTTGACAGTCATTCTTAAGAATAAACGGCGTGGTTTAAATGCTTATGACATGGGAGATATATATAATTTTGTGTGTTGGATGTTTCCTATTTTTAAATTCGACAGAGAAGCTTTTATTTTATAATCGTTTCAGACCGAATCAAAGTGTCGGTGCCAGTGTCTGTTATAGAATAAAAATAAGATATTAAAAATAAATGTGTCAATGCATAATAATTATACGTTGAAGCAGCGTCGTGTTGGACTCTTTTTTTTCCATTTTCAGACGAGCCCGTTCATTTATCGGGTAAACAAAGAATTTATAGATGTCGTATAATTTTATGTCTCTAAACAAAGGCTCGTCAACCACACCTCCTCCCCGCGGCCCTACCTTGTGTACACTCAAAATAAAAACGCCAGTATGGTGTTCCGAATGAATACTGAGTGTTTACAAGGAGATTTCCAGCTTCATATTTCACAGTGAATTTATTTATTCAGTCGATACCTACTTTTCGCGTAATTATAACACGGAAATTTAGTAGTGGCATGGCAAACTGTGTTCCTAGGGGAACTCTATCACACAGGAATGTGTTATCCCTATATCGTTAGTATGACAGTATGAGCAATTCGCAGTTTATAGACAAAAGTAGCTTGGCTTCAACATCAAGTACTGTATTAGAGTATCATATTTATATATGAGTATTGATATGTTATCAGTATACTTGTTCTTCTTTTGTGGTGCCTCTCCAATTAGAGAACGTTGGCGACCAGCCTGTAACAGTCCTCTCTGTTTCTTGCTTGTCGGAACCACTCAAAATTTCGTTAGGTTAGCTACCTATCCCGGTCCACTCTCTGATTTTCCCGTTGGATGAGTGGTTAGGGTAACTTGCCTTAACGCTCTGTTCTAGGGTTCCCGGGTTCAATTCCCGCCAGGGTCAACTTTGAAAAATGAACTTTTCAAATTTGGCTCTGCTCTGGATCTGGAAAGTAGTAACAGGGCACACTGCGTTTCGCAGTCATTTGGGCAGCCCGTCTGACGGCAGTAACCACCATCTTACAGAAGACCACCATGAAATAACAGCATGTGTGTTGTTGTGTTTCGGTGAGTGAGTAAGGGATGCCAGAGCCCATTTCCCTATGCCCTCCTAATCCTTTATCCTTAATCCTAGTGTAGTCGGTAGCGGACTTGCAGCAGCTTTGGCGTTGCTTGTGTTATAGGCGACGGTAGCCACCTACCATCAAGTGGGCCGTCAGCCTGTCTGCCGATCTTAACAAAAAAAAAAACCACGACTTCTATCTTCGTCCAACTTTTCTCTTTCCTTTCTTTCTACAATAAACTATATCAGTATACTAATACCTTTTAAATTGTTCAGTATCCATTGTAGTTTATACTTTAGTAGAATTATTATTAAGGTTAAACACTCAGACCGACAAGCAGTAATTAAGGCTAACATTATTTTTAAGTTAACATCTCAACAAATTTTGTCTGAGATAGACTCATAAATTATGTACTATTTTGACTTTTTAAATATTTTATTACATCCAAAGTATAATCACGTATAATATAATTTTGGACAATTGCTACTAATTAAAGATAATTTATATTAGCAGTTATATGTAATATTTTAGCAGAAGGACATACTGCATTGCGCAGTCGTAAACTGGGCAGTTTTGCGGTAGCAACCATCTTCTTAAAGAAGACTAGCGTGGAATAACAGCAGGTATTTTTCTTCTTCTCCTCTCAACCTTCATCCTATTACATATAAATATGACAGCGTAGTTACAAAGTCTATGTCGTTACAAGGACGTTTTTATATATAGGTATATTTTAGATAATGGTCGACCTTTCCATAAAAGTGCAATAGGTACATACGTATGATATAAAATACAAAATACAAAGTATCAAATAAATAACTCCAGGCGTTACAAGAGGAAATCGAAATTTCTCACATATTCTTTCCATTTGGTCCAGATATGGTTTTAAATCCCGATGGCCCTCGAATTAGAAGACCCCCTCTGGCTCATCGGTCCTTTAAATAACCCCTTTAATCCTTGTAATTAAGCTCTAAAATCTAATGCCCACTACACACACCTTAAAACTATAGTTAGCGTTCAAACTGAAAATTGGCTGTACTGTGTGCCCCATCGCTCCCCACGCACCCGCTGCGATGCACTTGTTCAACGCCATATGTTTACCAGTGCGTTTGTTTATAACTTCACTGTTTACTTTATACCTTTCAATGGGCACATTAATCTCGACTCGACGCAAAGGTTAAATACCATGCACTAATTTTAGAACTGTTCACTTTAATTCAAATTAAACAATTCATTATATTCATTGATTTATTGGTTTTTGTTTAAGTGGTTTCGCTTTTCTTAAAGGGTCAACCAAGAGTAAAAACCACTAGAACCAATTGGTCGTACTGCGGTTAAATTTAACGGAGTTAATGTCTGAAGTAGGTAGTTGCTGTATAATTTTTCAGATTTCGAAATCCTATTTCAGAATTTCAGTCTTTGTAGTGAACGTAGACGCGACGCAGACGCTGTTATCCGAAAAATATTACATAGGTCTTTTAAAGGTAAAATTACTTGTCAAGACCAAGAAATGTACAGATTATTTTATGTAATGCTACGCTTCCAAAATTTTGTTTTATAAAATAAATATATATTAAGAAAAAGACCTTTGAAAAACTTCCAAAATGATTTCATTAAATAATGAAACATAAGAAAAACTTTTTAATAAAATTAGTAATTACAACATATGTTCGAAAAAGTAATAAATATTCTTAGTTCATGTTTTGATATCTGACTAAATATCCTTTTTTTCTGAGATTATAATAGATATTTTGAAAGTACGATGAACTAGCATATATATCATTAAATGGTAAAAGGTGTGAGGTGGAAACAATATATTGTAAGGGATAATATAAGGCTAATGAAGACACAAATTAAACTTGACTAATTGAATATTGCTAACCTGCCCTATCCTAGACAATGGTTAAGGGCACCGTAGAACGGTGTGAATTCAGCATTACCGCGCTTGGATGAGGGAACTATATGCATTTTGATCTCCAATGGCATGAAATAGGCGACAATTTATCTTTGAATAAAAATATTAAATTCAAATACATATAATTATATGAATAATAGTATCTATTCATAACATACATCATATATGAATAGTTGTGAGAATGTAGGTCATGATTGCAATATTCAACAATTTCATTACAAAATTCTCGTTTTTATACATTTATTAGGCTCAGTTAACTCAGTCATTAGTTAAAGTTGATCAGAGCCTAAAGTTGTTTATAGGCAAAGCAAATGCTATGCAAATGTGAACCAATTAAGATAGAATAGAGGACAAAATGAGGATAGGGGCTTTGGCCATCACATAATAATCACGTACCTACTGAAGAACTGAACCTGAGTGTAAGTGGATGTATTAGTTAATATCAAACCGATTTTAGCCTATATTAATAAAAATGGACTGCTAAATGTTTAGCTAAGCGCAAAATTCGAGATCGGCTTTTTGAAACTTTTTGAAAATACTAGATCATTACTGATCTAAGTATGAAATGAAAAATTTTGAATAATTGGACATCCGTGCGAAACTGGGGGCGCTTCGCTAGTATAAAATAAAAGTAAACAAAAAAATAAGAAAGCATATGATATTAACTATGTGTATTAATCTATTATCAAATGGTCCCTCATCACTAAAAGGTTAAGAACCACTGATCTATAATAATATAATAAAGCTGAAGAGTTTGTTTGTTTGTTTGAACGCACTAATCTCAGGAACTACAGGTTGGAATTGAAAAATTCTTTTTTGTTTTGAATAGTCCATTTATCGAGGAAGGTATAGGGTTTGTAACATCACGCTACGATAAATAGTATTATATATAAGCAGTGTCCAGTATCGCGCGTCCCACGCGCACTCCATCGCCGTAGGGGGGCATCGAAGCGTGGCCAAGTTCAATTAGTAGTATATAATTTTGTTTAAAACTTCAATACAAAACATCTGACGTTTTATAGAAAAGCCAAATGAATGGGGAAGTAAGATAAATTTAGTGTAACATTGAAGAAAGTTTTTAAACAAAAATATTTTAAGGTATACAGAGCGTTCACAAAAGAATAGCTAGACGGGCGGACAAAGTGTGAAATGTCCATCTGAATTTGCGTCGGCTTACACAGAGTAAATAATACGAGACGACAACACCGCATCTTTACAAAGCGGTGTAAAATCAATTGGTCAAAGTCATTTATGCATTCGCCAGTCGGTCGGCTTGCGTGACGCGGTGACGTCTTTTCAATCCCATTGTTACGTCGAACTCCCACTGTGATGTCGCCGACGCGATCCGACCGTTTCAACTGGTTCGAAGGAAAAGAATTATCTGATCCCATTACGTATACCTATACAAATTCTTTATTGCAAACGGATAGGTTGTATACGTTTAGCAAGGAGCGCGGCGAATTCACATACAAAATGTTGAAAACACATATTGAAATATTGTACGAAGCATCTGGGAAAGAATCTATAATTGCAATAAGTTACATATATAAGTATATTGTAGCAGTATTTTAGACTGTTTCTGGCCCCGGTCGCGGTGGTTCGATTCACTGACAGTACATATACGGTCTCTAGTGAGAGTTGCTTATGCTAAGTTAGATTTAAGTTTTTAGTTTCTTAGGACTAAGCTCTTCACGCTCGCCTGACTTTCCAGTGTCGCTTTGAAGTTCTTCTAACAAAAACAGGTTAAATACGAAAAGTATACAGAAGATTACTGTGAAATAATAACATGGACTTGCTTGTAGCCATCTAAGCTGCATAGGCGACAGCCATTTACCATCAAGTGGACCCTCAGCCTGCCTGCCGACCTTAATATATACGTAACAATAAAAAACCCTTCCATGAACATCGTTTTGAAGATTATTTTTACTAACACGAAAATGAGATATCTGAAAATAAATTATTTTGGGAGTTTCCTCCATAGGAGTTGATTTTCATATAATTCAAGTGTTAACTAAAAAAGCGTTACGTTATCTATCACTTTGACATTAGTGTGACAGCTGATGCATGTATTTATGTTCCCTAATTCTATCATCTGGGCATATAAAAGCAAACGTAAGCAAAATCTTGTAAGTATGAAAAGTGTAGTCCACGTTGAGAAACGAAACGATAGCGCGTTATAATCTGCCGGCGGCGCAGCGACATCTGTCGTCGAAAAAATGAACTATTTGAACTTATAAAACGTAGTAACTAACATAAATTTTGTTGAAAAACGTGACATGTGATTATGCAGGATGTAACCAAATAATATAAAGTAATTAGGAAATCGAGTTATCTATTGACACGAGGAAAATTTTATACATTCAATTTTATACGTTTAAAAAGGGGTAATTTTGAGTTGTACCTCGGAGCTGACGCACATACTTTTTTATTTATATTGAAACGAATAAAAACGAATCTACCTAAGATGTTCTCCCTTACCAAATACATATTTGCGAGAAAAAAGCTGGCTTAAACTGTTTAACCTAATTTATTTAGTTGAAATATTTAACTCTGCAATATAAATTAAATTCTAGAACCCTTCTAGAACCCTTCTGTATTTTGTAAGGTATATAAACTTAAACTTAAGCTTAACTTAAGCTGCTTAACTTTAATAAAAATAAGAATACCGTATACGTAGAATCTGGACACCGTCATAAACTTGGTTAGCCGCTTCAAAATTTAATTTATGAGTAGATCTAGTATTGGCTTTTTTATGTAAATGTCGGGAAATAGGCTGACTGTCCATTTAATGATAGGTGGCTACTTTAATGATAGGTCAACTATTAACATAAGCAATGCGATATATCCGCAAGTGCACTGCCAATCTTAGTAGGATAAAGGATAAAGGATCACAAGGGGATAGAGAAATTGACTCTGGCATTCCTTATGGCATGCCATTCCTCTGGCACGGTGGTTTTCTGTAAGGTCCGGCGGATATTCTACCCAATTTATGATTGCTACAAGCAGTGTGTCGTGTCACCACTATTGTTTTGACGCAGACCAGTTATTCCAATCTAATTATTTGTTAACTTGCTAAGTCTCAAAAGTCACAAAGTACGTATAGGTCAGCGGCGCCAACGTTTTAAAGTCATAAAACTAGATTGCGGATGTCCTGAGGAAAGTAGTACGCGAGACCCAATCCGAGTTTGCAAACAAGGGAAGTTAGGGCGTTGTGCGGGCGTCCCGCTTCGGCTACGGCTCGGCAAATAGGTAAGTACGGACCGCGCCGATAAGACGCCGTCTCCTGTGACTTCTATTTAAACAGACAGAGAAACGCTCACAGATTAAATCTTTTGCCTGTTTATTTTTCCTTACCGGCGGCGGACGTTGATCACAGCACTTGTTAATGTAGTAACTATTTTATTTCTCATTTATTTTCTAAAGGAAGAAGTAACACGCATGCATTACATGCATAATAAACAATGCATTTTTTTTTTCTTAAAAAACTTTTCAAACTTAATTGCATATAGACATTTGGTTTTAATTCAAGTGTAGATCTTGTTATATATGAAGTTTAATAATTTAATAATTAGAGTGTATTTAAACTAAATTTGACGACTCGTTGGATGAGTGGCATGGGTACTTGCCTAACGTCTCAGGGGCCCCGGGGTCAACTTTGGAAATTTTAATGTAATTTTCAAAATTGACTCTGGTCTGAATTTGAAAAGTAGTGGTAGGGCATACTGCGTTTCGCAGTCATTTGGCCAGCCCGCCTGGCGGCACTAACCACCACCTTACAGAATACCACCGTGAAATAACAGCATTCCCTATACGTGCTGTTGTGTTTCGGTGAGTGAGTAAGGGATGCCAGAGCTTATTCCCTCATTCACTCCTAATCCCTTATCCAATCCTACTGTAGTCGGCAGCGCACTTACAGCACCTGTGGCGTTGCTTGTGTTATAGGCGACGGTAGTCACCTACCATTAAGTGGATCGTCAGCATGTCTGTCGACCTTAACATTTAAAAAAAAATGTAGCTGTAAAACTAGGAAATTTTCAAAAAACCTTTCTTAGCGGATGTTTACGTGTTAAAATAAACCTATCTAGACTTAGTAGTTTTGGCTGTATCTTGATAGTCAGTCAGGACAAACAATTTTATAACTATAATGGAAAAAGTCGATGTCCGCTTCTTTCGCTTCCTCAGCTAAACCACTTAAACCACCTAAACGAGTTTGGTAAACGCAAAATGATTGTGTTTGTATAATTACCAGAAAAAAACGCATCCTTGCGAATCCGTGTACAAGTATTATTATTAAAAGGGTGTTGAAATTACGAAAATTAATCGTCTTAATATATAAATTTTATTTTTAATCTTTACAGGTGCTGGTCAGTTCCTTCACTGCTTCCAGATTGTCATTACTGTGTTTCATGTACTAAAGTATATTTAAGAGTAAGATGACAAGTAGACTTATCTCTATCGGCGCTAATCTAAACGCAGGACGAGTTTTTAAAAAGGTTCAGTCCTTTCTCCGAGTTCTGGGGGACGGATTATGAGGCTTTCAGCTCGCGAACAGTTCTACCGCGACACGATTATTAAGGTGGCAGCTTTGCGTATTCGAAGCTTCGAAAAGCAAGGATTCTGTTGAAATATTAAAACATGAGCGCACTTCTCAACTCATCGCTGCAGAACTCGTTTTAAATTCCATTCTCTAATCCTCATGCATTTCGACTCTCGGCCAAATGTCTAACTGTGTATGTGCAATTAGTGAAACGCGAAATTTCTACAAAATATCCGAAAATGTACATCGACCTAAAAAAAAAGAATAATCTTCCAAATTTAAGTTAATCAATGCGCAAGAGTTAAAAACCTCCGGGCGTTTATTGCTGAAACAAAGTTATTTGAATAAGCATTACTGGATCTCCCCTGATCTTCAGACTAGGATATCCTGTATTTTGGAGATCGGTGGCTTATATAGTCACATATAATTATAGCCAGGCTTCGCAGGAATGCAATTTGTTCTGTAAATAATATACACGAAGCGTCCACGTTTATTGCTCTTTTCATTAGTAAAAACTTTATCGAAATCCATTGGGTCATTAGAAGAAGTTAGCGTAGAATCGGACAAAGCCGAACAGCGACTTTATTATTGTTCGTAAACAGATTGGAATGAAACAAACACTAAATGATACGGGAAGCTTGCTACAATACATCAGCGAAAACCACATTCAAATCGGTTAGGCCATTTCTGAGATTAGCGTGTACAAACGCACAGACGAAAATTCTAAAAACTATTTTTTTGTCATCGGTAACATAAGTACAACGTGTATTTTTTTTTAAATATTTAATGTATAGACACCACTCGTTTACGATTTTATTATAAATACGTATTCATAACACATATCTATAGTTGCAAGCAAGTAATATAATTACTGCTTAATTGTAATGTTGTATTGAATAATTAAATAGATTCAAATAATATATTAAACAACATACTGATGTTTGGTAGCAAATTCACTCCATACACCATATGGCAGGATAGACTGCCTGAACTGCCTATCTCGTCTGCAGTCTGGAGAGTCTTTTATAAAAGATTACCATGAAGTATGAGCAAATTTACTAATAGACTTTTAAGTGAAAGAAAAGAATGTGGGAGACTATTCCATGGTCCCTTATTCCACCGACCTGCTTTCACTGAAGGTGTCGTTATTCATGAGAAACAAAATTGATTTGAGGCTAAAGAGTATTCCAAATAATTAATAAATTTGAGAACAAGACGTAGTTCTGAAATCAACTGATCTGCCCATTTGAAGGCATTAACCACCTATTTCACAGAAAATCATAACGAAAAATAACACACCATCAATATGTCAGAGGTTTCAGAGCACTCATCTTGCCCTAGTCCATATTATTTCCACCCCACATCTTTTTTCCTCACATGATTGATCTTAAAAAAAATCCAAGCCTCTGCGTCTCCTCTGGTGTTATGCTATGATCTTAAACAATGTACTAGGAGTAAAGATAAGGATAAAGGAATGGTTGTGCAGTCTTAATTAAGCATCGATGTTAGTTAAGATGATGTCGAAAATTACTTCAGACCTGAAAGCTTTATCGCCTGCTTACCATATACTTTAAGAGCCTCAAACTATCTATTTATCTATTATTTTTACATAGAATAAAATCGTAAACGAACTGTGTCTTTACATTAAAGATTTTTTCAAAAAAATCAATTTGTACACGTTGTACTTGTGTTACAGAGGTCATAAAAATAGTTTATAAATTTTTTTGTCGGTTTGTCTATGCGTTTGTGCACGCTAATCTCTGAAAATACTTCAATGCGATTTCAATGCGATTTTCAGTGTTTATTTAATTCCAATTTGTTTACAAACAAAAAAGTTACCCGGTATACCGAATACATTAATAAATCTCTGTATTTATAAGTACTTTTTGTTAATAAATATTATTAATTGCATCAAATATTAATTTCCTACTATTTAATGTAAATTCAAGATACAGGCTTGCATGCATGCCTAGTTTGCGTATTCATAGCTGTAAGATTTCATTTATGTGTACTTTTTTATGTAAAATTTTTCATATTTTTTTTTAATTCAAGCTGGCACATGGTCTGCTCCCATTTAAATAGACTTAAATAATTCATGAACGTAGTTCTTATATTATTTTTGACCGTCACGTTCTTGTCTGATTAGAGCACCAGAAGCCGTCATTTCTCACATCTACGCGAGGCTATTATTTCATAATATAATCAGTAATTATTGCTTTAACGAGTCCGCCTTTAATTTGTTAGGCGTTTTAAACGGCTTTGCGCATTTGAATCGCAAATTTCTTAGAATATTTCAAGAGGGTCGCTGGCGTTTCGAGGACATTATCTCTTCATAAAATTCAAGATCCCTGCGCAGTATTTCATTGTATTCCCAAATTAAAGGTTGAAAAGGGATTACAATTAGAAGTGGCAGATACTCTTGTTCAGCATGAGCACATTTGTCGCAGATTTACACTGGAATTATACTGGAATTGACTGTTGTGCACAATATTACGATAATTAAACTTATTTGTACTTATTATCATGTATCAGCAAATTTTAATAAAATATTTAACTTTTTATACTTACTTATGACTTTTTTATACTTTTTTTATACTTTTTTCCAATGAAGAGCTCATTGGATGAGTGGTTAGGGTGCTTGCCTTAACGCTCTGTTCTAGGGTTTCCGGGTTCGATTTCTGGCAGTCAACTTTGAAAAATGAAATTTTCAAATTTGTCTCTGATCTGGATCTGGAAAGTAGTGGCAGGGTACACTATGTTTCGCAGTCATCTGGGCAGCCCGTGTCTGGCGGCAGTAACCACCTCCTTACAGAAGACCACCGTGAAATAACAGCACACTTACTGTTGTGTTTCGGTGAGTAAAGTAAGGGATGCCAGAGCCCATTTGCCTATCCATTGCCAATTCCTTATCCTAAATCCTGTTCTAGTCGGTAGCGCACTTGCAGCAGCTTTGGCGTTGCTTGTGTTATAGGTGACGGTAGCCACCTACCATCAAGTGGACCGTCAGCCTGTCTACCGATCTTAACATTAAAAAAAATCTACTGACAAACCTTAAAATAACTACTAACTTACTACTATACCATTAGTAATCCTTAAGTATCAAAGAGCATTGGCTATCCTGGGTGCGTATATCTCGAACAAGGTCGAAGCAGCATTTCAGTGTCTAATTTTCTATAAGGCCACGATTATTCCCCATATTAGTACTGCTGTCCCCTCTGTGCATGATTGATATTTTTACCACATCGCAGCGTCGAAATTCGAAGATCCAATGCACACATTACGGTTCGTACCTCTTAGAAAAGACGTAGACTCTCTTCGTGTGCTATAGCGGCTGTGCAATGGTGAGTGCTCTCAGCTCTGATGAGTTGTTCCAATTAATGTCTTCCCCTTCAGGCGAGCTGTAAACAAATTTCTGTTGGAGCGGCAATGCATCTGCAACACTCCTATTGTTGCTCATGTCCTTAGACGAAGGTGGCCGTATACCTTCGCCTAAGGACCGGGGCCTGCCTCCAACTCGTTATAATAAAAGAAAAAAACAACCGGACCACAAAAGTTATTGTGAAATTTATTGTGAAAAATACTCTCAAAAGAAGAAATATGAAAATGTAGGAAATGTATGTATGCAACATTGCTAAATAGAGCCCCGTAGAGGAGATAGTGTTTCCCGAGGCACAGGAAACAGAAGCTTCAGCTTCAAGTGGCAATCGGTCGCACATCCGTCTGAAACCGATTCTGTATTTGCTCCAACTAACATACTGATTTAACCATGGTATTAATTACGTAGATATTAAAAAGAAAAGCAAGCAGTGCAATAACAATATAATCTTAAGGAATTAATTAAAAATAATATCAGTTTGTATCGTATTTTTACTTAAATGTTTAAGTAAGGACAATAACAGCCTGTCAATCTACTTGATAACATCCATACCGCAAGCAACGTCATAGGTGCTGTAAGTGTGCTGCCGACTTTGTTAAGATTAAGGATATGGGATTAGGAAGGAATAGGGAAATGAACATCTCTTGCTCACTTACCGAAACACAAACAAGTTGATATTTCACTATGATCTTCTGTAAGGCACTGCTACCAAACGGGCTACGCAAATGTCTGTCAAATACGGTCAAGAAAAAATGAAAGTTAAATAAGATATTTGAAATGTTTATATTCTAACTATGTAATTGTTTAGCAATGAGAAAAGTTTTCTTTTCTCATTCCATGTTAGACATATTTACTGAAAGATAGACGTGTAGATTTAATATATAAATAATTTAAAAAAAAACTATAGCTCCGTATACTCACACCACAATCTTTTCACTGCTATTAACAATTATTTGTAGCAATTTTAAAATTTTAAAAACATCAAACAAACGTGCCGAAACATCTGTAAATTGATATGTCTTTAAAATCAATCACTCTATGGATTTTTGAGGTGGTAATGAGGCAAATTACCTTCATCATTATTAATTTAATAAACAAGACTACGAATCAAAACCAACAGCAGCATTTTTGGTAAGTTCTTCTTCTTCTTCAAAAAATGGCAATACGGCTCATTTTAAAAATGGTTTGGTAAGTTTAATAGCTTTAAAAAATTTCTGCCTACCCTGTCTAAAAACTCTGTGCACGCCACTGGAGAAAACGTCTGCTTGTTTGTACAAAGAATTAGAGTTTTTAAAATAATTATCTGCACAAGCATTCCACGTTCAAAGACTTTTAAAGTGGAGGTTTTTCCTTCAATAAATTGTCTACAAATAAATAGGTATTCAATCTTGAAACAACTCGATTTCTTTTGTACAATAATAAAAAAAATATTGGCAATCAAAAAAGATTGATTGGTGAATTGAAAATGAATTTTATTATAAGCGATTATTAATATTTCTTGATTGGTTTTGATTGAACTAAACTAAACTAAACTAACTAAAAATGTTGAAATATTAAAGGAACATTTCGTATAAGTTTGTCAAAATCAATATTAATTCAGTTCTTATGTATATACTAGTCTATGAAAGGCAAAATTTATTTGTTTTCACCTCTCCAGCACGAAAAGGGTGCTTTTGGTGCCTAAAAACTCGCAGGAAAATCGATTTTTGCTGCGAGCGTGAGGTAAAGTGATTCAAATTTCGAACACGCGATTTAACTCACAGGAATAACATTATTAGGATTTTATTAGTGCGTCCAGCCATAGCCGACTGGAGTCGGCCGACCATAGCCAACTAGAGTTGGTCCAGCTGTGAAGATAGTTTTACAGCTGTGAAGATACCAGTGGTGATGGCCTAACTCGCTGTTGAGGTGAAAAGTTGTATGTTTAACACGAGAGCAAATTTTTTTATGTCTCGTGCCTTTAAGTCACTCACTTCGCTCAGTAGTCTATATTAGAATCACTCGCTACGCTCGTGATTCAATTCTATAGACTACTTCGCTAGTTCGTGATTTAAAGTCGGCACTCGCAGGAAAAAACAATTTTGCTCTCTAGTTGAACAACTATTGTTAGTCATAATTTCTACAATAAGATGTTATATATGCAATGTAAAGTAGGGAATAATTGATCAATTAATAACTATTAATAAGAAAGGTTAATCCATATATATTTTTTAAACAGCTAACGCTTTTCATAACGCGAATCAGCACTTCAAAATTCCAAACTCGATTGATTTAATAACTCCACGCGCTTATTAATAGTATAGAATAGAATTACAAGAACAAAACAAGCAGACAACAATAATTGAGCATGCAATACGAAACAAGGCAACCCTTTACCTCGGCCTCGAAGGCGTGGCACCGTCAAACAAACGGAAGCGAAATTGAGAGGAGCGCCCGGAACTGGCGGGTATACCTTTTCATTACAGAATCCCTTTTTAATTACCCCGACCCAAATAAAAATTGTATTTTTTATTCCAAAGTAGGCGTAATTGAAAAGGAAATTGCTGGCTTGCTCGGTGGCGGCGCGTCGTATAAAACTTTAATATGATGCATAGGGCCCTTTGATCTCAGCACTCCTACGGCATTAAATTCGCTGAGATACGATATATATAAATGTATTAAGACAGAAATAGAACGCACCGAGCTCCCTTTGGTCTGCGAGGAAAGCAGAAAATGCAAACTTGTGGAAAGGCGAATTGGAATTTAAAAATGTTATTGGTACGACGTTGTCAAGATAAAAGTATCAAAAGGATGTAGCAAAAAAGCCAACAAAAATTTCCTTTTTGACTGCAGTTAAAGCTGTGAACCTGAGAACTGCTATAAATTATATGTGAAATAATAAAAGGCAGGGGGAGCTTTAAGCAAACCGTTTTACGAAGAGACACCCTACACTGCCTGTAAGGGGAGAAGACCAATGTCTATAGCAAGATCAAGTCTTATAAAAAGTATTTTTTTAATTCTAATGTTATCTATGAGCTAATGAACTGAAAGAATGTGAACTTCGTTGACATGAAAAGGTTTATTTTAATTTTTTTACATTATTTTAGGTTTAATTTTCTTTAATGAAATTGAATTCTTTGGATTGTTTTTCTTCATCTGAATAATACTTGTGTAAACCAAAAATTGAGGTAGGTAATTGAATAGGTAAGAAGGTAGGATTACGAAAAAACAATACCTTTTGACAGGCGGAGGAAGAAAGTGGATCGGTAAAGGTAAAACATACGGTCAAAGGAAAGATAATAAAGTGGTGTATTTTCATTCTAATCCACAATGTACACACAGCATAAAGAGGAACAGTGCACGAATGCTAACAAACCGTTGAAATAAGATAAGAAGTGAATATTTCGCTGTTAGAAACAAACTTTGCAATTTAATAATTATATACAGTGAATACAGTATAATGTGTACACAGTGTATATTTATATACGGTGTATATAATTATATATAATATTATAGTGTATTAAGGTTGTATCTACCTACAAATATTTACTTATTACTTTTGTCTGTATTTGTTGTAACAATAATTCTTTTTATATTTCTGCTATTGAAGGCAACTCAGTTGTACGCTAGAAACTTAATTGAGTTTACAGTACACCTAAACTGTGTGCCACCAATTGTATTATTTTTTGTTTGTGTAAGTAAATAAAAAATAAACAAATATAATCTTTAGCAACTCCCTATTTTGCCGATAACAGATCATTATCCGATTTGACTTACAAATACCGCAATTACTTATTGAAAAGCAATATTTATTGCAATAAAATATAGCATAGCACTTACCTATAGAAAACTTGCCTTTGGTGATTTTTTTTAAAATTCGAATGAATAGTTTCCGGGATTACCTCCTCCATCCAAATAAACAAACTTATTATTTTATTTTTTCATAATTTTAGTTTAAATTTAAAATGGCAAGTTAGTACTATACAGACAGTACACGCCTTATTCAGAAAAGAAAACTTGTTGAGAAAACTTCAGATCATTAAAAACCATAAAGATTCATCAACATGGTGTATCTTAAAGCAAGTCACAAATTATTTGTAATCTGTTTGTTGTAACTCAGAGTTTATTGGTCACGAACCAGATGCAACATTGAATTTAAATTGTCCATCAAAAGAATGGCGGAAATTAATTATAAAGTGTGTGTGCAGGCTCCGAGTTTACTCCTTTAAACGTATAAAATTAAATGTATAAAATTTTCCTCCTATCAATAGATTATTGGATACCTAATTACTTTTTACATGTATTATTTAGTTACATTCTGCATACTCAGATGTCACGTTTCCAATAAAAGTTACGTTTCTTACGTTCGGTACACACAGATGTCACTCCGTTTTATGAGTTCAAATGGTTTATTTTTCGACGATAGATGTCGCTACACCGGCAGTTTATAACACGCTATCGTTTCATTCCTTTTCATACAAGTTTTCGACGATAGAATTAGGGAACATAAATACTTGCGTCAGCTGTCGCGCAAATGTCAAAGTGACAGATAACGTAACGCTTTTTAGTTAACGCTTCTATTAATTTTACTCCTCATAAAATTTCATACCGGGCACCTTATATGAAAATCGATTCTTAAAGAACAGTAAACTCCAAAAATGAAATGAAAGAACTCTATTGCAGTTAGTATACTGTATACATAAAATATAGTGTGTCAGAAGAGATTCGAGGTATGAGGGGAGGTTCGATATCTAAAATTACAAGGCTGCACAGTACCTATCTCGAGGCACGCCACTCCTTTGCGTTCACCTGTCACTTTCAGAGTAATTCTTCCATTTGGAGGTCCGTTTCGTGTGTTGCAGATTTCAATGGACAAAGACGTACCTCATTTAGCTATTGTTTTAATTAACTATTATACTCCGAATTTAATTTACAATATTACTTTAGAAATTCAAACTCTATTATTTACTCGTGTAACTGAACTTTAAACATTTTAAATTCATTTACTTAAAAAGGGCTTATGGATAAACATAAATTATTTTTAAAGATTAAGTTAAATAAAAAGGCGACAGATCTTCGTTCAAAATACTTCTTCTTCTAATTCACCAGTGTTTTCTCTTGGTTTTATCGATAGTGCCATTGGCATGAAGTTGTTAGGCGATATTAGGCATGAAATAGGAATGTCACATGTTAAGATTCCTATAGACAGTTTAAACGAGTCCTCGCCCGAGCGTCATACCCCCGCGCCCCTGCACCGCTTGGGTGAGGACTCATTTAAACGGTCTATCTATGAAGTAAACACCTTAAAAAAAGCTTTAAAGCTTTTAGAGTCTGAATACAAGAAAACGTATCTTTATTTGTAAAGGTTTGCAGACAGGCTGACGCTCTACTTGATAATATGTGGCTAATGTTTCTTATTATCACATACGACGCCATTGTATCGTAAATACAGCGCGGAAGACCATAATAGGATAAATAATAAGGGATAAGGTAGAGGACAGGGGGATGGATCCTGTCAAGCCTCACTCACTCGCCGAAACGCAATGGGCAGCCCACATGGCATGTCGGCGTTAACCAAGCCTTTAATAAAGACTACCGTGAGATACAAAATGCAAGCCACAACAGCATGTTTTGGTCTAGATTATAAAAGGAATGTTTTAATATATTTTACATGATATCTTTGTAAACTCCCAGCATTCTTTTATTATAATTTTTTCATTATGCTGATTTTTTTTCTCTTTCATCGTATCATCTTACTTTGTAACAAGACTGAACACTTAGTATACACGCATGAATGCCCAACAAATTGCGATCGCGTGCTGAAACAGCATAAGGGTTGTTGCACTTAACCGCAGAAGCCTTATCCAACTGGCCTCTGCGTAGCGCACGTGCAAACATCTGCTGTAATTATAACACAAAATATCATAGTTATATTAAAAAGTTATAATACAAAAAACACTACAAAATACCAATAGTAGTGGGCAATATTTTATTAAACGTTTTGAAACAATCACTCGCCACAGTAACTCCAATTACATTTTAATGGACCTTTTGTTGTTGATTCGACGGCAAATTAACATTTCACTATCAAAAGAGAAAACAAATGCAAATTGTTATCTTTTGTTTTGCTATTTTATATAAATTCAAAGCTTATCATTATTTTCAAATATCGATAAGCGTTCTATTATAATATTTTTAATAATTTAAAATAGAAAGAGTACTCGGGACTATTTTTGTATAAAATAGAGTAACTTTTACTTAGGACACATAAAAATTACATCATCAATAGGTATGATGACGGTATTAAAGAATCAAAGAATAAATGGTTTTGGGGAAAAATATATGTTGAAAGGAATCTAAAAAATTACTCAGTTTTTGTATTAAAATTGAGATTAATAAGATTTTCAATAAAATAGAAGTATAAATAACTGCAATCCGCCATGTTAACTGAAACACCAATCAGAGCGAATGACGTCACGCCCAGGTAAGTGCCATCGTGTTGCTTGACTTTGCTTTGACAGAATGAAAAATCTGATGAGATGTCGGTGATGTCACGGTTCGTCAGACGCGACGCCATGACACCTAAGAGCGTTTTCGCACGTAATTCAAAATAGATTTAAAAACATTCAATAATTCACGTTGAAATTTAGTTTTTTGCTGAAATATTGTTTTTTTTTCGGATATGGTAGACGTGTATCTACATTATGGAAGGGAATTTCAAAATCTGTCATCATGCCTATTCACATCAATCATTTGACAACTAATTCAATTCTGGGGTCAAACTGCAAAGATTAATTTGCATTATATTGGAAACAACTCAAATTAAAACAATTATATTTACTTAATTTATTTTTATTTATGTTTCAGATAACATGATCCATTTTAGTTGTTATTTAATTTATATATGTACAATGCCGAAAAAATTATTATGTTAAAATATTCATAAAATGTTTAAAAATCGAAGAGTTATATCTTTCAGCAGATGCTGTTGGCGCTAGCTCGTGCCCTCTCTAGCAACGACGCTGTTTTCTTCCTAATAATTGCATGAAACCCGTCAAGTTCTTGCTTCGGCAAACATTTGAGAGGCACTACAAAAGCGAGGCAACCCCATCAGCATAATACATACACAATTAATTAATAATAAAATTAATTTATTTACATTAAAAATGTTACATTATTCAATAGGTATGTAATTAGTAAAACAGTGAAAAATTATTAAAATTCGCCAAATCACTTTAAAAGAAAAAGAAAATTAACAAATATAATACCAGAAGTATAGATTCGTTTGAATCGCATAAAGCTTTATTTCTGGTGTTGTATTTGTTACAGTATTATGGAAAAAAAAATTGTACTAGTCGTGTCCACGGCTCCGTCCGCGTGGAATTCAGATTAATTCTGTATCGGGTACCTACCCCGCAGTCGTAACGTACGCTTCTTGACCTACTTGCACTGTTTAACCATAAGTCCAAAACGTATGCAGTAAAGAGCAAAAATCAGGTGTATTAATTACTTATGACGATAAACTTACTCTTTAATAGGGATTAATAATTGTTGATAATATGACCAATAAACATCACTTAACGGTTTTAATTATTTTTTAATGTAAAAAAGTTGTTTTTGTGACTTAAATATAAAATTTAGACATAATTTGCTGTCGCTGACCTTTTTGTAGGCATCATCAAGCTCTACAACTTTTCTATAGGAATCAATTTTTCGTTCGAGCGTTTTTTCGTTGACTTACTTTGCAAATTCGATTACCGCGAAAAAGCCTTTTCTTTTTATAGGATAATACGAAAAAGCCTACGTCCATCCTGGAATTCTATTCTAACTATTGCTGAAAAAGTTTTTTAAATCGGATGAGTAGTATCACAGTCTAACCATAAGTTTTAAGTACAAGTTGATAGAACATGATAGAATAATGATAATAAATAATTAATGTCCTATGGATAAATTGTACCGAATTAGCTAAGTTCTCACAGTTTCTTAATAAACAATATAATGTATATTTTTGAGAATAAATTATTTACACCGACTTTACACACAATACTTAAGACGTATTGTAATAAATTTTAGCTTTAAATAGCTTTTTAAGGATATTATAATGGTATTTTAGCTTATCAAGCGGAGTATTAAATGAATTAAAAAAAAGCTCTCCTAGTTATATGCGGAAAATGTATAAATTAAGATTTTGCTATGCGGGTTATGTGCGGAACATGCCTTAACATTGAAGAGTAAATACTTTTTAGTATACATACTTTTAAGGATTGGTTTTAAGTTTTGAAAATGAAATTATGAAGTAACGGAATATACGAATATGGTGTATCAAAGATTGTTTCAATTTATGAGAATAATTTAACGAAAGCCTTGAAGATTTAACTACCAATAGGTTATTGTCCCAGCACGCTTCCACTGCGCGCTGGGAACTTACTACTACTTACTATTACTTCATGGGAACTTACTTACTTACTATGGGAACTTACTATTACTTCATGAAATTACCTAAAAAGCGATGTTTTTATTCATAAAAAATAAGCGTTTGCCTGCGACTTCATTCTTGGCTCCCGAGAGCACTACTTATTTTATGTATCAAAGGTACCTCCTATTTCATTAGTATGCAAAATTAGTGATGATCGGTTGAGTAGTTAAAACGTGAAACGAAACAAACAAACCAACTCACTTTCGCATATAAAATATGAGTTGGAATATATTTTGATTAAAATACTTTTTAGATTTATGCAGTGTAACCTATATAAAAAAATATACCCTACGCATTTATTCCGCAGCGACGTAAGAGATATATCGGTGTCGCATCGATTTTCAACGGGCCCTATTGATATCGAATACGAACAAAGCAACCGGATCGAATGTAATAAAAATCACTTCAACATTACATATCGACAGGAATTGATGTCTATCGGCATTGTGACATACGATACGGCCATGGTTACATGTCACCAGGGAAAAGAACATAGGCATTCAGTATTGCCATAACACTGCTGTTGACTCAGTACCTTCATAATATTATGAATTTTTAATATAAAAGGACACTACGCAGGCTGACAGTCTAGTTGAAATTACCTTCACATAGAAACACTGACAACACCAGAGTAATGCAAGAAGACCGTGTCGACTCTAGGGGTCCTTCGTCGTTTCGCACCACGAGCGGTTCGGACCGCGGTGTGAAACGCCCAAGAGCTCTTTTAGAATAGGTCGTTTCGCACCGCGGTCCTTGGAACGGTCCGAATCGCCCAAGAGCTCTTTAGAATTCGAATCGCGATGTTTAGGTATGAGCTAATACTTTTTCGAAGGGCATTTACCGACTTATATAAAAAAATATTAGAATTGAAATTTCATTTGTACAGACGAGTGGGAAAACTGTTTAATGAAAAAAAAAAAAAAAACAATTAGTTGCTTAGACAAAATACATTATAGAGAAACTTAAAAACATTACATAATGAGTGTGATCATTGGCTGTCGCTGTAAAATTCATTTAATGTTTCACACGATCCTCTATTATTCTCGCGCGTACCAAAATTGATTGGCCCCCGCCATGTCTACATTTTATACGGGCTTCGCTACAGTTTAATTTAAAATCATCCTTTGTTTGACGGCACGTAAATACAGAACAATCAAAGAGAGTTACTAACGCTTTGGAATACAAAGTATTTTATATGTATATTTTTCATTGCTTTTTATTTTATGTTTCTGATGCTTTGTTAGTATCTAAATAAACTTGCATATACCCGAATGAACAAAAACTACACAATATATTATTTCTTATATCATAAATATCGGCCGAAAGTTTTTCTAAAGGTGGAGACAAACGCTAAATACTAAAAATATCCATTGTTTAATGAAAATGTTACAAGAAATAGACAAGACAATATATTTGAAAAAAATATATATTATACTTAAACATGTGAAGAACCAATTGTATTAATTAGAATTTTCGTTAAAGTAATAGAAACTCCACAAAAAAAGTTAGAACACAAGAAGAATTTGACTTTTATTGAAAATTCTCTCGAAAACGGCTCATTGCGCGCATATGAATCCTGTACCTATTAATAAGTTAATGTCAGTTTAAAAAATTGTATTAATAAAATTTTTTTTGCGTATTGTTCTAATGGTAAAAACAAAAAAAAAACACAATTTTTAGGCCCTTTGAATTGTCTCCGCCGCCAGCGAGTTCTATTGTAGTCATTTGCCTAAGTGATTATTACAAGACTTGTTGTTAAACACGTCCACATTAAAATAACTGTGCAATATAACAATGTTATAAAACATGTCTACAATTGTGTCTATCGCACTATGCGTGATGACGTGATTTAGGTTATATGACGTTATATGACACGAATTATTTTGTCAGCTAGTCACGCGCGCGGTGATCTGTTGTTGTGGAAAAATATGCTTTGTTGCAACTATGTAAAGTTGATTTATAAAGAATCTTTATTGGAATATTTGATCGGCGGAGGAGCGACTGACCGATCGTATAAACCGTGCGGTTGTGTGATTGCGAAGAATTTGAATGTTGTTGCCTAGACAGAGTTTAAAATTGTTACGAATGAACACAAGTACGCCGCTACTACGCGCAAGAATATTTCGCATACTTCTAACTGCTGCCTAATACGCAAATGCTTATAACTCATTGAGGTAATATCTACTACGTAGTACATATTGTCTCAATGTTATAACAATGTTTATTATATTTTTGTTGTTTTGTTTTTATATATAACATATTTTGTTATATAGTCTGAACTCGCCTTAAAATAGCTTTCGTAAACTTATATAAAATAATAATAGTAGGTAATATTTGATTGTTAATATTTCGAGAGTGTAATGGGTCATTTCGAGTGTAATGGGTTTATAACTTACGCCAGTAAATTAAAAAAATGTCTGCAACCTTATCAGTAATAATTATCAGTAACATTAATTACTTTTAAATATTTTATTTTAAAGTAACTCATCTTAAAAAAAAATACTAAAATTTTAGTTCAATATTCTAGGCTTACCATGCTGGGGTGGATTTTTTTGAATTAATAAAAACGAATTATTTATTTAAGGATCTCTTTAAATAATTTCAGGGTGCCACCTACCATCAAAATCAAATCAAATCAAAATATTTATTTATCAATTAGGTTTCTCCAAGAAACTCTTATGATCGTCATTTACCAGGGTTTCGGAAAAAAGCCAAGATGACGATCCTGAGAAGAAACCCCGAAAGAAACTCAGAATACTATTCTTTTTGTCATCTTTAAAATATAAAAATTACAACAATTATGTCAGCGTGCCTGACATTCCCATTATTATTTTAAAAAATCAGAGACGATAACAAGATTCGTCAGTCTGTCTTTTTTATTGGGAAAGCAGTATTTTATGAAAACAGATTTGCCTTAATTTCATTGAAACAACACAACGAAATTAATATAACTTTCTGACGTGTTAATCCAATACAACTGGGATCGAATGTCGGTTAGTTGATATGATAAAAGTTATAATTGAATTTTCAACCCCTCTATCCCAGGTGACCTAATCTAATGGCTCGCCTTTGAAACGGTAGGTCGTTTTCTGAATTCTGAAATCGGTCTTAAATTCACGTGACAGTGTCTTAATTGTAGAATAGAGTTAATACCTCATTTCACTTTGATTAAACCGTAAATTACAATCGAATGCTATTGTTTATCTTTCTTAAATTAAATTAAAACATGTAAGCCTTAAATTATAATCGAAAAAATAGAAGCCTTTATAAGAATCTAAACTGTTGGATTGGAACCGCTTAGCACAGCGTTCTCTTAAATGAAAAGACAACATGTGTAGGGTTCATCATCATTCTCTTTTCTCATTCATTATAAACCATTTTGTTTCCTTTTTATAATGTGACCTTTTTTTTTACTTATATTACATATACACTGGCCGACGGGATTTCAAATGAAAAAGAAACAACAGAATGGAAGAAAAGAAAAAAGGCAGATTGACAGGTTTTTTCACGAGCAAGAGCATTCTGGAGAGAGAGAGAGCCTTAAAGAGAATTTTATAATTATCACATCCAGACTGAACGAATCTAACTCTTATTTTTATTAAGTCGACAAGATCCGCTTATACCCTATCATTGCCTGTGATCCTGTCAAAAAGGGAATAAGCTACTCCAACGGAAGATCCAACAGAAGACGTGATCAACGGAAGATAAAAATATCTATATATAAATATATATGGACTATAGTGTCTTTTTATGTTCTTAGGAACTCTAGTGAAATTAAAGTGTAGTGTTTCCTTAAAATCTCCATGTGTTCTTATAAGAACAATGATTCAGAAATGTTACACTACACATGTAAAACGAAATAGAATATGGCAAACAATGTGGAGCAAACACGGAGAATGACTTCTTTTGTAATTTACCAGGTCAAGACCTTTTTTTAAAATTTGTCTAATTGATCACAAATAACGGACTATGGCATGCAAATGCATCAGGTCAAAAAAGTGAAATTAGTTAGAATGAAGTAGTCTTTGAGTAGAAAAGATAGTACTATTTATTTTGAAGTAAAAATTTGTATCCGTACACAGCTTACTTAAAGAACCATGTTATAGGAGTAGCCCCAAAAGGTTTGTATTTGTGCAAAGCCGGGAGCAGATGTTTGAAATTGCTAGTTTAAGATATAATCAAGTTGGCTAGCAAGTTTTGAATTTTCAGTTTTTGTGGTGGATAAAAAAATCATTAGATAATTTGTCACCTGTAAAACATAGATTCAAAGTTAAGAATTTTATTATACAAAAAGGTGTTATTGTAACAAGATATATTGTTTGTTAGCCGAGCCCGCAACTTAGTACGCATGGTATACGATATAGCGCGTAACTTAGTTATTTTTTAAACTAACTGGAATGAAAAAAACACTAATTGTTATGGGAAGCTTGCTACAATACATCAGTGCAATACCGCATTCAAATTGGTTGGGCCATGGGCCATTGGCAAATGGGTTTCTAAGATTAGGGTGATCAAACGTACAGACAAACAGATAAACAGACAAAAAATATTTAATAAACAGACCGGTTCGTTTACCATTTTATTATATGTATATAGATTTGTTGTCTTGCGCTCTGGCAAGGGTGTTTGGCATTCTATGGAGGAGGCTTGTACCCAAGATAGGCCCATACAAAAATAATAGCAAGTTATTATTAATAACCAAATCATTAATATTTAAAATGCATTAAAAACTAAATTTTATCATTATTATACTTGTCAATCTGAATTTTTGACTATGTATGACTAATATATGTACGACTAATATTTCAACGAATTATTTCATTTGTAATTATTGTGATTATGTATGTATCGGATAAATAAAGCCTTTATTATTATTATTATATAGATCTGTTTATATAGTATAAACTCTAAATCCTATACCTATGGTTTTTATGGATGGAGATGAGTATGTAGTTGAGATGAGGATCGATTTAGAAATGAGACAGAGGAATTGGCTCCAATATCCTTCCATAAGCACTAAAAAAACTCCTCTTTTTTTTTCTTCTTTAAAAGGGTTGTTATATGCTTGTCTGTAGTAACCATCACGAATCTTAGAAATACTAATAAACATGGCCACATTAATGCTCGGTACATTTTAGGAAATATTTTGTGTAAAGAAACTGCGACATAGTAAACGTTTTATTGTTAAAACATAAAATCCTACATTACGATCTCGACAAATGTGTTAACTGTGAAAGCTCGCATGAAAGAGATAAGGGTAATGTGAAATCGTTTTACAACAATGTATGCATTAAAATTTTATCATTGATTCAAATTGGCGCCCTTTACCGCTTGTCCGATGATGACAAGGAACTTTACAATATATTTCAAGCAAGGTTCAGTGATGGGAGTGTTGGTTGTTTAGTGATAGGAAAAGCCTCAAAATAAAATAAGAATGAAAAAATTGGCACCCTGACATAGGGTTGCCATCTGCAAACTTTGAAATCCAGGATTTGAATATAGAAATACCAGGACATTTCGGTTTTAAGACAGGACTGTATATGTATAATGCAGTACCTACTTGTTATATGCACTGAATAAAATTTTTATTAGTGTTTAACTTAAACTTAGTTATTAATTGTCAAATTATGTAAATTATAGTGATGCTTTTGACATTAATTAAAAGGATTATCAATATTCTTTTTTTTTTTTTTTTAATGTCAATTAAATGTCAATTGTCAAATTAAATGGATAAATGATGTTTTTAATCATAAATATAAAATAATTACTACCTACCTATGTAGTAATAGGATAAATTCTTACGTCTTATCTTTATTTTTATTGTATTTTTCAACCTCAGAAATGTCCCTCAACATTTGTGGTGTGGCGCGCGAAATTTAAAGCATAGATCCTTAACAGGACTGTTTAAAACTCAGGACGACGCTTAGTAACTATCCAGGACAGGCCAGGACACCCCAAAAAGCAGGACATGTCCTGGTAAAACAGGACGGTTGGCAACCCTACCCTCAACACATGAACCATCAACACATGAACCAGTATTATATGTTCAAAGAATTTTGTTTTAAGAATAATTATATTATAACTCTAGCGATCGCCCCCGTCTTCGCATGAAGGTATTTTTTTCTGCAAATTATTTAAAAAAACTTTCAACATTTATCGCTTATAAGATTTTCATAAGTGAAAATCGTATTAAAATTCGTTGAGTGGTTTACAAGTAGAAGCATTTAGCGGAGAAACAGACATATGCTGACAGCTATTTTTTATTACAATCTATACATATAATAAATTCGTACACAAACCGTTTCTGTACATGAAATATTTTTTCAAAAAAAAAAAAAAACCATTTGTACCTATACGTTGTACTTATGTTACCGAGGTCAAAAAAATTGTTTTTAGTATTTTTGTTTGTTTGTTGTGCGTTTGTTTTTAAATTTTACAGATTTAATTAATTTTTTTTTTAAATCAATACTCTAAATAAACTTTAATAGATATATAATTTTATATATTATTTATTTATTTATTTATTTATTAAAGAGGCTTACCAACTAAATACATATTGATACATTTACATAGAAGAAATATTTTCTGTTACTAAATATGCATCTAACTTAAAGGTATGCACAACATTATATAATTATTAAAGATATTAGTTTACAATAGAAAAAAAAATCAAAATTACACACACACATTATATACTACTTAAACCATTTTACAAAAAGCAGTTTTTTTTAATTAGAAAAAATAATACTTATAATATAATATATATAAAATCATACGAACCGTGAGCGATGGACGGTGGCTGTGGACGGTTTTTATGACGAAGGTGTGTCCCCATAACGACACCCATAAGATACACCGCAGGGTGACTATGTATTCCATAGAACGCCATCACCACTCTTTATTATTTAAACTTCACCTTTTATGTCGCAATGCGAGTTTTATTGCTGTTTCAAAATTTTTTACACAATTAACTTTGCACCCCCGTGAGGATGAACAAGAACGACAGCTGTTAAGCTTTTTTATTTTTTTAAACGATCTAATTAGTGACACGCGTGTTAAAAAATCTATTTAATAAGAATGTTTACATTAATGTATAGATAATTTGCTAAACTAAGACAATAATATAAAAACTAAAATTACCTAATCTAAAAATAAATTAATACTTTAATTAAGACGAAGTGTCATTATAAAATGGACCCTGCGGCATTGTACCAAGTACGCTGGCAGCATTTCCTCGTTGAATGGCCAAACTAATACGTTGGCCGAGGAAAGTACCAGCTCTTCGGTCTCCCGTCGCATCAATAAGCCTGTTCGAAATATCTTCGAAGAGGCTCGTTGCTGCAGGACCCCACGAACCGAGTGTCTCGACTCCGAATGGTACAAAAACATATTCGGCGCCGAGGCCACTATATTTAGACATTTTATTTTTTTCTGCCGCCAATGCTGCGGCTGCTGCCTTAGTTGATGTTCCATGGAGATGCGCTAGTGTGTCTACACAGGTAGCATCCCACACCAGCACTCTACCCAATCTCCAGGGAATCAGGGACATCCTATCCGGTCTCCTATCATCGTTTCTCGAAATGCCTGCAGGCTCTAATATAGCTGGTGCATTGGCTGACGCAAGAGACCGGCGGGGGATGTCGTTTAAGGCAAAGACGGTCGACTATACTGCCACAGGGACATTGATGCTGGGCGCAGACCGGTAGGCGGAGGCAAATCTTATTATATTCCATATAATAAGAATATTATATGGAATTTCACTTCTTATTATATCGTAAAAAGCTTTTGGAAGGCTTGCTTTCAACTTTGAAGAATGTGAGATTGATAGGTAGATTCATTGAATTGGATGACCCTGGCAACACCTGTCTATTTTATATGTCAACGAAATTGTTGTACGGTTATTTGACCATGCCAATCGCATAAGTATATTTATCGTCAAAAACTGTCTATATAATATCAAATCATATATGTTTTCTAAAAAATTTTAACATTACGAGTACAAACTTATAAACTTAAAATATATATGTCATGTCATCCTTATTAATCTATATCTAACAATTTGTGCGTTGACTTAAGTTACCGAGGTCAAAATATAGTTTTTAAAATTTTTGTCTGTTTGTCTGTGCGTTTGTGCACGCTAATCTCAGGAATGGCTCAACCAATTTGAGTGCGGTTTACACTGGTGTATTGTAGCAAGCTTCCCGTAACATTTGGTGTTTGTTTCATTCCAATCGGTTTGCAAACAAAAAAGTTACGCGCTATACCGAATACCACGCGTACGAAATTGGCGGGCTTAGCTAGTCTTACAATACGTATTCACATGAAAATTTAAATAAAATTCACTAAAATAAGACGTCTCATAATTTTATTTACGTGGACAAAGCTACCAGTAAACATTGGGATTATTTAGACTTCCAAGATTGTTGTATCGTGTCTTTTTTTTTATATAATCTGCTCCACTAAAGTCAAGCTTCCACGTAGCGAGCGGCATCGACCTTAATTACCTGCCAGCAATATTATTTACTCGTCGGAAGTCTCACTTTTTCCCACCTCCATAATAAAAAGTCGTGGCACGTGATGAATGACGCGCGACAGAAAGCACGTAATTGGGCGTCGTCTCAGCTAAAAGCATACACGTGTCGCCACCGATCGCGCTATCAGATTGAGCATTGTCTAAGCTTTATCTAGACGCTGTGTACACAATAAATCGTCCGTGTACCATTGTGTCGGGCTAAGTGTAAGTACATAGTATGCAATGTTGCTGCTTAAAATATCGCTCCGGTGTTTGAGCGGTGGAATACCCAATCGATCGGCGTCTTTTTCTCGCGAAAAAAGGCTTTTTGCGAAACGGTATCCAGGTTCCGAAGATATAGGCCGCCTCTTTGTGATTTTTAAAAGCATGCACAAAAGAATGTTTTGTTACTATGCGCCTGTTTAGGACGCGTTAAATGTTTGCGCAAAACCTTCAAGTGTAAGTATCTCACAGTTCTCTATGTACTCATTTAATTATTAAGTAGATATTTTAATTATAAATACTTTTTCCAAATGCATCTATGTGAAGTTATCAATATTATCAATATATATGTAAAATTATCAAGATAGTTTATCAAAATTAGAATTTTAAATTTTATAATTAAAATGTTTAGTTAATCGTAAATTTTAATAGCGTGCACACGCACAGTCATTTTAGTAGCTCATCTGGCGGCAGTAACCACCCAATTAGAGAAGACCACCAAGAAATAACAGCATGTGTGCTGTTGTATTTCGACGAATTAGTAAGGGATGCCAGAGCCCGTTTCTCTATTATGAATTATATTATTCTCACCCTAAATTTGTGATGATAAATGATAAATGTATGTATTAATTGTCTTAAATGAAATCAAATATATATATATATAATACATATTACATACTTATATACATTACATATTTATATATTTATTTATTTCATACAAGTACTTCTTGTAATGATTATACTTTGATATAGTTGTGATTGTAAGCACCACGGTTGTATGCAATTTCTCCCGAGATACAGGTGTCCAAACTAGTTCGGGAGTTAGAGAACTATTATTCCTTGTTAAAATTTGCATCCACTATAAAACAGGCTCCTATGTACTAATAGAATGTGTAATTAAGCTTGTAATTAATTGTTAAATTATATTGAAATAAATAAATTATTATTATTAAAATTATTAACCACTGTGTTATGTTAAAGTTATGTTAATTATATTCGGCAACGTGCCATTTACAGCACCCGTGACGTTGCTAGAATTATTGGCGACGGTAGTCACTTACCATCATAATTGCATAAGTTTTTATAAAATACTATTTTTGTGATAAACGACAGCAGACAGTTTGACTGTCCATTTGATGGCAAGTGGTTACCATCGCCAAACCAAAGCGAGTAAAAGTAACTGGAATCTAGCATAACTTACCCATGCACCAAAACATAACATTACACGGTGTTTATGGCATAAAATTAAAATCCTGCCCAAAATTAAATATCCGGATTTAGCATTTTGCCGTAGATATTGATAATGCGTACACTCGTATCTTCAAATGCTTCCAATTCGCATTTATATTAAAATATCGAACAGACATACATATTTCAATTGAAATATAGTGATCAATTTAGTAACACTATACTTTTTCTATTTTGAGCTCACATCTGTCAGATCAGAGAAACTAATTTTGATCAAAGGTTAGCGCAATTTAATATTGCACCGGCACAGTAGAAAATGCGAGCAGTCGATATGAGACAGGAATAGATTATAAGCATGGTGGCAATAGCAACAAGAGGAACAGTATGGAAACCTTATTCCGCCGCCAATACGTATAAAGTGCGTTTTGTTTTTATTTACTATCGTTATACATAATTTATTATAAGAGTATGTATTTCGAAGGCCACGACAGCCTCGTCAAAATACAAAAGATTGAAAAAATTTTTGGTTGTTTGGTGGTTTAGAGCAAATTTAAAAAAATAATATGTAATCAGTTAAAATATGATTTATAGTGGATAGGTGGAATAGCAAATAAATTTTGAGCAAATAAATATTTACTTTATTTATAAAAAATATTTCACACTAACTGAACCCGCAAAGTGGTACGCGTGCTATTCGGTATAGCGCGTAACTTTTTTGTTTGTAAACCGATAGAAATGAAACAAACGCCAAATGTTACGGGAAGCTTGCTAATACATCAGTGGAAACCACATTCAAAATGGGTAAGCCGTTTTTGAGATTAGCATGCACAAAACACAGACAAACAGATAAACAGACAAAAGTTCTAAAAACTATTTTTTTGATCTCGGTAACATAATTACAACGTGTAGGTACATATTGTTTTTTTTTTTTTTTGAAAAATATTTAATGTACAGACGCGGCTCGTTTATGATATTATTATATGTATAGAATTAGATAGACATAAAAATTGTAGGTAGGAAGTCAAATTTCAAGTATAATGAAAATTTAAATGAATAACTAATTGGAGCCCTTTAAACATATAAGTGTTTTTAATTCTAGAAAGGCAAAATGTAACGGGAAAAATTATTTATATAACTTTGAGATTAATGTTTTTCGTGAATCTTTTAATTCCGCAGGGACTTTTTGTACAATCTTATAAAAAAAATTGTTATTATTTCTAGTAGTTTGTAAGAAACGACGTCCTAGCTTTAACACTAGTAACTAAATGAGAGAACTTCATCATGTTCTATACTGTGCTTAGGCATCGACCGGTCGCTCCTTCGTCCATTAAATTCGTTTCCTGTCATATCTCGAAACATATCTACGTGAGAGCTCTGCACAAACGATCGCCAAACCTTCGGACACGTCCCGTGCCATCATCATTCTTTTGAAAGCCACGTGTAGTTGTTAACCAATCGTCAGTTGCAGATCCTGATACCTAATATCAACATTTTATAGTGCATATATCATATATCAACATATACATATACCAACATTTTATAGAGGAAATAGAAGCTTTTGTGAGAACAGAGCATTTGTTTTCTGTCCTTAAGGCACTCTGTACGAGCGAGTGAATTAAGTAATAGAGGTATTTGAGAGCATTTGTTGTCTCAACTTACTTGACTTCAATGACCGTGAGATAGAATGCGAAGCAAGACGTTCGTACTCACGAAAATAATAAAACATACGCCTGACATCCTACTAATATTATAAATGCGAAAGTTTGTATGTTTGTGTGTTTGTTACTCAATCACGCCAAAACGGCGTGATGCAATTATAGACGCCAAATCCTCGTTGATCGCTCCGTATAAAAATCCGTTGAAAAACAACGTTCTTTTAGTAGAAGATGGCTGAAAAACAGACATAAGCGGACAACGAATTTTTTCCATTTATAATATGTAGAGATGACTTTATTTTATTTATTTAAATTTATTACTTATTTAAGTCTTAAAAAGTGATTTATTAGTTTTGCTGCTCTTAAAAATATTTACTGCTCTGAGTTCATACATTCCTAACTAATGTAATTTATGCCAGAGTTTGCAAATTGCTTTCTTGTGTGCAGAAATGAAATTTATTAAATTTTAAACTAAATTAAATTATATTATTTTCGTCGTTCTTTATACCTAAGTACGTTAGAGTATATTTTAGAAATTTATGCCTATTTACTATGAGAACAATTTAATTCTCTCTTTACTGCTGAGGGTCATCATTCATGAACGATCTTTTTTACTTTGACAAATATTGTAAGGACTTGTATACATAATATTACGTCGTAAGAGTAATATGTAATTAAGTAATTAGTAAGAGTAAGAGTAATTATATTACTTTATATGAAAGAATAACAAATGTTGAAGTTTTGCGTCGAATGAAAAAGAAAATGGAAGTGTTAAGAGCGAAAGATACAGTATTGTAGTCATGCATATTTCTACCATAAAACGTAGAAGTATACATGACAAAGTAGTTGAGGCAGGATAAAAACATCCAGGTTGAAGAATTTAAGTGCATGGTTTAGTATAAGCATTATTAAGACAGCATTGATGGTCGCCAACCTTCGTGAAGAGGCACCTTAAGTATATTTGTGTATACTTAAGTGATAATATTACACTTAAGGTGTAATATTGACTTAAGTGGTAATTTTAACAATTATTGTGGCAAAATATCACAAATGTTTATGCTTAATTTTCTCGATCAGTAAATTAAATATTAGTAGCAGTGGCAAGGCATACTGCGATTTTCAGTCATAAACTGGGAAGCTCGCGTGACATATCTTTGGGAAATAATTGCTGTCTTGTTTCAGTATGTGGGTAAGGGATGGTCTATTCAAGGCCGGCAACGCACGTGAACCTTCAATGGCACAGCTTTTCTTATAAGCGGCGGTGGCCACATAACATCAGGTCGACCGTCAGTATGCTTGTATAGTTTTTTCGTTAAACTTCGTTATAATTATGAATCAGTTTGGATGCTAAGTGCTGCCAGTTATACAAACAAGTAGAAGTTATTTACGAACTGTATTTTCTAACTTGTTGGCTATTTGTATGACTGGTATATGTATGTGTGAATTCGTTTATTGTAGTAGGTAGCAAGTGTTTTGACATGAATTAAATAATTGCAGTAGTTATTTTCATTTTCATTACATTTTTTTTTCTAATATTTTTTTATGTTAAGATCGGCAGACAGTCTGACGGTCCACTTGGTGGTAGGTGGCTACCGTCGCCTATAACACAAGCAACGCCACAGCTGCTACAAGTGCGCTGTCGATTACAGTAAAAATCAAAATATTTATTTATCAATTAGGTTTCTCCAAGAAACTCTTATGATCGTCATTTAAATTTACCAGGGTTTCGGAAAAAAGCAAGATGACGTTCCTAAGAAACCCCGAAAGATAAAATTACAACAATTAGATACACTTAAGTAATACTTAAATCAAAGTACATATATATTACTAAACATGTATGAGCTCCGAATCCAGGATTTATCCAGGCTTCATTGTCGCTTAAATAATCAGTGACCTTATAATAGCCTTTCGAGAGGTTGGTTTAATGACACCTTTAAATTAATTTATAGATAAGGCTCTTATCATCTCAAGCAGTTTGTTATAAAACCGTATACCCTGACGGATAAAAGATAGGATTAAGGATAAGGGATTGGATAGGAAAATGGACTTACCGGAACACAACAGCACACGTGCTGTTATTTCCTATCTGCCAAGCCCTGCAGCTTAGTTCTTATTAGTGTACCGTCCTCAATTAGCCTCCTAGCTCTGTGATCCACCGAGTCGAGTGTAAGTTGGTATTTTGCTGAGCCATCCCATAAAAGATTACTTACTGAGTTGTCTAATCTAACTGTGATTCCTTCCCGTTACCAGGGAGACGTATACACACGTTTAGTAGCCGGTAGACTGCCCATACCGCCCATTGTCCGCCGCTCCTTATTTCTCTCCTTTTCACGGTACGATAATAGGAATTTCTGAAATTGCAACAATACATACTAGCTGCAATGGCGGCGGAAATTTTGTTTTTATTCTCTCCTCTGTTAGTTGAGTCGGTCTATTTCCGACATACAACTCTCCCTTATTAAAGTTTTCTTTGCGTTTGAGTCATTTTATTTTGGATAGCGGTAACATGAGCATTTTACTTTTCCAAATATACGTCTAACTAACTCGTTGAGTTTTACTCGTGTCTGTTGGATTATCTGTGTGTGGATTCGTAAAGCTGTTTCTACGGGGAACAAACCGGCAATAAATCTCCAGACTTGCTTTATCAAATAAATGTATACATATAATAAAACCGTAAACGAGCCGTTACATTAAACATTTAAAAAAATTGTGCCCGTGTTATTATACTTATGTTACCGAGGTTCTTACCTAAAATAGTTTTTAGAATTTTTGTCTGTTCGTCTGTGCGTTTGTGAATGCTAATCTCAAAAATGGTGTAACCAATTTGAATGTGGTTTTCTCTTAGGTATTATAGCTTCCCATCACATGTAATTTATTTTATTTTATTTATTTTATTTTACAGTTTTAGGAAAACTTACAGCTAATAGAATACAATGTAGTCACAGAATAGAACATCGATGGCCAATTAAAAGTTTCCACATATAGGTAGATGACATACAATATATGAAGTAGGTACGCCACTTGACCAAACCAATTTACCTATATTAAGTAACACTTTACAAAATTTTGTCTCACAAGTAATCTTAAAGGTTTTTACAGTATTCAAGTAAAAAAACTTAATCTTAAAAACGCAAGCAAATTTTTTTAAAAAAAAAGCTGTTAGCAAGTATATTTTTGAGCTGCCTGGGCGATGTATGGAATAGGTCAACATCAAACTGCATAGAAACAGTATTAAAACACGCACTCGCTCGCATCAGGTAGCTATTTTTCTTATAGCTAGTTTTGGCATCAGGTATGTGAAGTGCGCCCAATCGTCTACGAGAATAAGGAACACGCAAACCAATAAGTTGTAAAAGGTCAGAACAATCTATCCACCCATTAGCGATCTTAACCAAATAAACAAGATCAGCTACTAGTAATTTAGTAGTAATTTAGCTTCGCATAATTTAGTGTTGGTTTCATTCCAATCGGTTTACAAACAAAAATGTCACGCGCTCTATCGAATACCGCGCGTACGAAGTTGCGGGTTCAGCTATGTAGTATGAAATATTTTTTATAAATAAAGTAAATGCTTATTTGCTCAAAATCGCAAGGTATATTAAATTCCACCTATCCACCATAAATTGTCATATTTTAATTGATTACTAATTATTTATTCAAATTTGCTCCAAATCACCAAACAAACAAAATTTTTTTAAATATTTTGTATTTTGACGAGACTGTCGCAATCTTCGATATACTCTTTAAATTGAGATATTTGTTAAGAATTATATGGCTGAGATCATACCGGAACAAAAAAATAATTAATTTGAATTCCGTTTTGATCTGAGATAAAACGGAAAGAAAAATAATAAAATTTTAAAATTATTTTAAGTGAGATCAGATCTGTGTATCAAAACGGAAAAACCCTTACATTATTGTAATAATAAATTGAAAGCTTTTAAATACAAATATTGTATAAAAAAAATTTAGAATCAACTAGAAGTTCAATACAAATAGAACCTACTCTGCATAATGAACATAATGGAGCATCTGTCCTAACGATGCGCACACGCATTGACGCAATATTGACCGCGGTCAATACGGAAACGGAAGCACATGCAATACACCTGCTTCTTGTCAACGCGTACATCCTTAGTAAACCTTAAAAGTGTCAACAGAAATGCGTCACGGTTCACAGCTTGCCCTTCATTATTATCAAGTGTTCAATAATGAAATATTTTCACCTGTTTTATTATTATTAAAAAAATTGCTACTTGTAGCCAATTTTGATTTGTTTTTATTTTAAAAATATTGGATTTTGCTCCAGCATACAGTACTGATGAACATATGAACCTCTCATTTATGTCTATCTATATTTATACATATTATAAAATCATAAACAAACCGTGTCTGTACCTACATTAAATTTTTTTTTAAAAAAACTATTTATACACGTTGTACTTATGTTACCGAAGTAAAAAAAAAAATAGTTTTTAGAATTTTTGTTTGTTTACCTGTTTGTCTGTGCCTTTGTGCATACGAATCTCAAAAACCCAATTTGAATGCGGTTTTTACTAATGTATTGTAGCAAGCTTCCCGTAACATTTAAGTGTTTTATGATTTATCAATCGTTATATTTTATTTCAGTAAAATTAATTTGAAAATTTAAATTCATATATATATCCCTTTGTGATTTTAATAGAAAAACTTTGCGCCGCCGGTGAGACGCGGAAATGGCGCAGTCTCTCTCGTTTGTAAGATATTTTCTGCAAGCATAATACGTCTTCATGATGCCGTCGAACGTTCAACCAAGTGTGGCCTCTCCCCTACTTTGTCTTCATTCTCAGCGCTGCCGTTCATTTTTATCTAAACATCAGCCGGGTACCGCATAATGTTCCTCTATCATTTGTACGCCGGCTCTTCACTGGTTAGTCTGTGTGCGTTGAATAAGTTGCTGTTAAAACTAACAGTAATTACTTACCTATCGCCTTTTTTATGTTAATTGTCGATAGCTCATTTTATGGAATGCTACAGTCGCCTATAAACACAAGTAACAACAGGAGTGCATGCAAATGTATATTAAAAATTCTGATAATTAATTTAATCAGTAGTGGCAAGGCAGGGCACACGGTACTTAGCCCGTCTTGCAGCGGTAAATTGGTCACCGCTTATACAGAATAACATGATGACATCCCCCTAGCGTAAGGTGGGATTTCATAGCAAGCGTCAAAGACGCGGCGTCAATAGCGTCACCGAAGCTGCGTCAGTGACTTTGGATAGCCACGACTTAAGGTTACCAGATTTTTTTTTATACTGTAAGGGACAAATGCTCAATTTCGCAAAAAAAAACGGGATTTTAATTTTTTTTTCCCAAAAACATGTATTTTACGTTCTTATTTTTACGTGTTCTTATTGCTAGTTAATATTTATATTTTTAAGAAGATCGTGTAAGTTTTAACATTATCTTTCTTTGATTTTACATATTTGTAAAATTCGTGGACAACGACAGTCGCATTGCGTTTAATAATAATAACAATAATAAATCATTCATTCCATGCAATTTTTTTAAAAAACATTTAAGTATCTTCCTCAAATATTTCACATTTTATATAATTATATACCTACTACCACCGGTTCGGAATGCTGCTTCTAGGGGGAATAACTCGGCAAGGAACCCCCTAGATTGTCGCGCCTACTATAACTCGATAGTTTTAAAAACAATTTCATTGTGGATCTACATAAATTGATTATAGAAGAGGAAGAAGATTAATGATCCTTTACTTCGATACTACCTCAGAGTAGAAAGAGAATCTACTCATCCTATTTTTAAAAGCCGAAACGATGAAGGTTATCCTAAAAAAAAACACTTCACTTGAAAATTTCAGGAACTTTTGTCGTTAATAAAACTCTATATCAACGCCCGTCAGCGACACTACAAACACTAGCGCGACAATAACGCTGGCGTCCGATGTCGCAGACGCAGAAACAATGACGCGGCGTCAGTGAATGCATTAATCTGCTGCTCTGTCGCGGCGTCACTTACGCGGCGCCTCTGACGCTACTGACACTTACTTCGAAATTCCACCTTTACTTGCGTTTGTAGGTAGGCAATTACCTTCAAGTGGACTGTCAGCCTTTTTAATATATAATTTATACCTACGGTGACAAATTAAATAAATAATTAATAAATAAATCGCCAAAACGAAATACATACACCAATTGTATGCCTCCCAAAGTAAGCACTATTACGCTTGAGTTGTGGGATAACCATAAAACCGGCAGGGAGACTTCATTGCCGGTTCGAACCCGGGATCCTTGACTAAGAGCGCTAAGGCTTGACCTGACCTTGGCTTGACCAATGTCCTCGTCAAGTGCGTCAGTTAGTGTAGCGAATATATAAAATTTGTAATTCAGTTTGAAAACATCACGTGTCTTATGAACCTAGTCGCTAGTATACACAGTGTTCCCGGAGTCAACTCCCGGAGTCCAATGCGCGACCTGCGTTGCCGTCCAACTTCGAAAATCGACTTTCTACACAACTTCCCTTATCCACGTCAACTTTCAATTTTTGTTCGAGCACATCGAGCTGCAACTAAAAGTTAAATAAGAAAATGGTAAGTAACAAACAAGAAAATGGAGCACCGCACCCTGCAACGAGTTTTATTGTAAAACCAGATGTAACTTACCTGCTGTTTGAGTCTGTATCAATTTTCTTCTAAATTTACCATAATCTATCTATCTACAAACCTACACGACTAACCTGAAGCGGTGATTTTTTTAAAATTTAAGGTCTGACAGGCTGATGGTCCACTTGATGGTAGGAGGCTACCGTCACCTATAACACAAGAAAGGCCTCAGGTGCTGCAAGTGTCGGTGACTATAGTAGAATTAAGAAAAAGTAATTAGGAAGAAACAGCCTCTGTCATCCCTTACTCACTCACCGAAACACAACAGCACACATGCTGTTATTTCACGTGATCTTTTTTAAGGGAGCGGTTAGTGCCGCCAGACAGGCTGCCCAAATGACTGCGAAACGCACTGTACCCTGCCAATACTTCCAGACCAGAGTCAACTTTGAAAAGTTCATTTCCAAAGTTGACCCTGGGAATCGAACTCGGAACCCCAGAGACAGAGCGTTAAAGCAGGCACCCTAAGCACTTATCCAATGCGTGCGTCGTCACTGGATTTTTCAATCCAGTGTCCGCCCCCCGCACGCCGCGCACCCCGTACCAGCGGCACTGGATTCGTGTAAACCCGCTGGCACCAGTCGCCGCCTGTCGCGAACCACTCATTTTTGCTACAAACTTGTTGTCACCTCAACAAAGTAAGAATGTCTACTGGATTAAATGTAAACGGCGCGATCCAGTGCCAGTGGCAATCCAACGCTGGAATCCAGTGACGCTGGATCCAGCTACTGGACCAGTGAAAATCAGCCTACAGCCTTGATATTGCCACTTTTGTCGATCAAGTGATTCTCCAATAGGTATATTTTTGATAAGACAAAACGCGTTAGGCACTTACATTGACGTAAAAAGCACTTATGCTTCTATAATAATTTATTAAATTTATTTATTTTTAATTAAATATGCAATAATATTATCCATTGTACAGTCGGGGTACGAAAACCTTCGTCAGTTTTCAAATTAATTCCTCTATCAAGTCGTAGACTCTTAGTACCTTTTGAAACAAAAGCACTAAATACACAACAGTGGCTCTAGCATGAGTTTACGATACTACACTCGCTAGCGAGAGCGTAAAACATTTATATGGAAAAATGATAATTTGACATTGACAGTTCACGATTTCCCATACAAAAGTTTTACGTTCTCGCTAGCGAGTGTAGTATTGGTGTAGTATCGTAACCTCATACTAGAGCCTTAGGGAGCCGTTTCAAATGAAATTTTGGCATTACTAATGATTGTCCTGGTGCAAGCAAATGTCGACTTTTAGGTGACGAACCTTTTCTTACCCTGGCTTTACATGCTGATACTGTGTCATCTTTATTTAAATTCTTAATTAGATTGCAATCTCTTCATTAAATTGGTAAATTGGTAAAAGATCACTAACCTGTATGAATTCCAACTCGCTACTCCCACAGTATACCTATTATTGTTCTGTTGTTTAAACGAAGTGTGAAAAGTATCAAATTTTTATTTTCAATGAAAGCGTGTACATAAACAATGTTGATAAACGTTCACGACGTCGTCGTGAACGTTTTATTGTATTCTTCAGCTAATACTTGTCAGTGTCACCGGCACAAATTACCTACGGGTAAGGTAATTTGCATACAAAGTGCGGTTGCCTCTAACCAACAATACTTAGATAATATGCCTTATTAGTTGTAACCGATTCGTGTATTGTGCTGCATACAACGGTAACTTGTCTAAATTTGTATACTTACTCGTAGATACTGTTTCTATCATCTACGATTTATATGAAGATATTCATTAACTGTTTGGATGGACTTACTGGTAATGTGGCATTATACTTAGCATTAACGTACAATGCATCTATGCTTTATTCAGGAATCACTCTTTTGATTGATATAAACCGCATGAAATCCTTCAGTAGTTTTTAAGATCATTCCGATAATTTCAGCCATTGATTGTATAATCGTGTTCTGAATTGTCCCGCAAAAATGTTTTTTTTTCTTTGAATATCTGATCCCTGGCAGAATATCAGTGTTGCGGTCTGCACCACAACTGCATACTAAGCCAGGGTTCCTTTTCCTCTCGTTACTTGTTTATATATTTGTTTGTTTTGTTTGTAATTATTATTTGTTCATATATTGTTTGTATTAGAGGAATAAAAGTTGTGCTTTCTTTCTTTCTAAATCGTGCTTGAGAACTTTTTTACGTGAGTTTTTTTGTTATGTCCCCGAAGTCTAAACAGTAAAGGTAATTACATAAATGAATAGAGTGAAATCTCGATTCTTTTATTATTATTTGCCATCAAGTATACTTATTAATTTAAAAATTATTTTCCATATTATTCTATATAAAAATTATATAACATATTATCCTATTAACATTACAAATGTAACATTACATGACTGTAACGTTTAGTGTTTGTTTCATTTCAATCGGTTTACAAACAATAAAGTTACGCGCTATACCGAATACCACGGGTACGAAAATGCGGGCTCAGCTAAATGACATTTAAAATGTGCCTTTTAATTATCAAAATTATGTTTTTATTAGTCTGATGCAATTATACATATTTCATTGTTCATTTAAGATATGATTTCTTTAAAAGTCTGTGTTACTATGTTACCGTTACTGTATAGAACTGTTCAAATCAGGAATCATAGGGAAATAATAAGAATGATGCCAATTCGATTTGCGCTAACACGATAGTCACACATTCAACTCCCGGTGGAGCATGTAAGTGCTCCATTCACTACCGGAGACCATTATTAATACATTCCCCCCTCAGCTCCGGGACCCCACCTCTCTCGTTTCCTCGCCAGGACATCATTGTGTGCCGTGGAGTTAATCCTTTGTCACAGATTGCAATAAAACAGTATGTTTACAATATAGTATCACTTTAAAAAAAAGTGATGAGCCCATTGGATGAGTGGTTAATGGGTGATTGCCTTAACGCTCTGTTCTAGGGTTCCCGGGTTCTATTCCCGGCAGGATCAACTTTGAAAAATGAACTTTTCAAATTTGGCTCTGGTCTGGATCTGGAAAGTAGTGGCAGAGCACACTGCGTTTCGCAATCATTTGGGCAGCCCATCTGGCGGCAGTAACCACCCGCTTACAGAAGACCACTGTGAAATAACAGCACGTGTGCTTTTGTGTTTCGGTGAGTGAGTAAGGGATGCCAGAGCCCATTTCCCTATCCCCTCCTAACCCTCATACTTAATCCTACTGTAGTCGGTAGCGCACTTGCAGCACCGGTAGCGTTGTTTGTGTTATAGGCGACGGTAGCCACCTCAAGTGGACCGTCAGCCTGTCTGCCGAAAGTGTAACAAACAAACTAACAAACTCACTTTCGCATTTATAATGTTAGTTAGAATTCCACTCACTGGTGGCAATGCTTTGCACCTCTTGTCCAACAGAGATCGTCCATCTATACCCACCCAGCTTTGTAAAAGGGTACGTACTACGTAATAGGGTCTCAATACGGTTAAATGCCGCGTGTAATTTTTGGTTTGCTATTGTAATTATCTATTGAATGGAGGTTCTAGGGAAGAGTTCAATTATCGCGCGACGCTCCGTCGAACTGATTGATTGGTTTCTACCCTGTTTGTACGTCAGCTTGATAGGCAGACCGCACCACACACATAGCCGGGGTGAATAAGTGAAGCAGTACACACACTCACACATCGGTCAAATGGACTAAATAGTCCACTCGGTGTTCCCGTTCATTTAGCGTCTTAGAAAAACGTAACAATAATTTACTATGAAATTAAATTTCCATATCCAAAATATATTCGATTCGACATACATAATTACATAATATATTTTTTAAGTTAAGATCGGTAGACAGGCTGACTGTCCACTTGATGGTAGGTGGTTACCGTCGCCTATAACACAAGCAACGCCAAAGCCGCCGCAAGTGCACTGCCGACTACAGTAGGATTAAGGATAATGGATTAGGAGGGGATAGGGGAAATGGGCTCTGGCATCCCTTACTCACTCACCGAAACACAACAGCACACGTGCTGTTATTTCACGGTGGTCTTCTGTAAGGGGGTGGTTACTGCCGCCAGACGGGCTACCCAAATGACTGCCCTACCACTACTTTCCAGCTCCAGACCAGAGCCAAATTTGAAAAGTTCATTTTTCAAAGTTGACCCTGCCGGGAATCGAACCCGGGAATCCTAGTACAGAGCGTTAAGGCAAGCACTCTAACCCTCATCCAAGGGCTCGTCAATACCTAAATTACATTTTATTTCAGACACTTAAATAATAATCAGAATAAATCATTTATTCAATGTAGGTTTTTACGAAACATTTATCTTCGTCACATATTTATCATTTTATAAACTACCACCGGTTCGAAATGCTACTTCTAGGGGGAAGAACTTGGCAAGAAACCCCAGTTGCTCTGGAGTTAAATATTATAATGTTATAAGGATTTTATCATTTATATAATCCAATATTTTATAATATCCCTTTATTGCTTAGGGTTTTTTTAATATAAACTTTAAATTAATTTAGGTATAGATAACTCTGTATATTAGCAGGTACACATTGTCCGACGAGTTTTATGCAGTTGTAGCTTATGTATTTAAACTATGAACATCCCCATCAATTGGTTACAAGAAGTCTTAAAATGTTATTAACAGTATTTTATTATAATATATTATAAACGGGAAAGAGAGTTTGTTTTTTATACTTTCATGCCTAACTTCTTAACCGATCATCATGAAATTTTGCATACACGTTGTCAGGGTTGCAGGAAAGGACCCTGACCCAGAAAAATACTGTTTCCGAAGGATCACTTAAAAAATTAAAATAAAAAAAAATCAACGCATTAAAAAGTGTATTAAGAAAATGAAGTCGAGTGCAAGAGCTAGTAATAATATTCTCATCATAGATCTCTCAATGCCTTTTGCCGATGCCCAATACCAAAGATATTATTGCCCGTTTTGCCATTCGGTGCAAGGACGTGCACTGTAGTAATGTCTCGTCCATTACTACAGTGCACGTCCTTTACGTATTATCGACATAATCAAGTTACTTTAGATTATGTCGTTAATAATACACATAAAATAAATGCGAAAGTGAGTTCGTTTGTTATGCTTTCATTGAGAAGATATTCTCAACGGATAATCAAGAAATTTTGCATACACGTTATCAGAGATACAGAAAAGGACATAGATTATAAAAAAAGGACTGTTACCTGAGGGAACCGAGGGAAATGAGTGGTTAGGATGCTTGCCTTAACACTCTGTTCTAGAGTTCCCGGGTTCGATTCCCGGCAGGTTCAACTTTGAAAATGCACTTTTCAAAGTTAGCTCTGGTCTGGATCTGGAAAGTAGTGGCAGGGCACACTGCGTTTCGCAGTCATTTTTGCGGCCCGTCTTACAGAAGAACGCCGTGAAATAACTGCACGTGTGCTGTTGTGTTTCGGTGATTGAGTAAGGGATGCTAGAACCCATTTCCTTATCCCCTCCTAACCCCTTATCCTTAATCCTAGTCGGTAGCGCACTACGACCTTGACGGTAGCCACCTACCATCAAGTCAGCCGTCAACCTGTCTGCCGATCTTAACATAAAAAAACATCTAAAAATCCAAATAAATATAGCAATAAAGATTTAACAAATGAAAATTATTCTTATAATTATAACTTAATATATGTTTATCGAAGTTTACAATGTAACAATATAGACAGTAAGTAGGTAAATGCTTAGTATAGAATAAGTAAGTGTAGAATCGATCGCGGCTCGTAACAAGCCGACGGGACGCGCGACGGACGAGTGGACTTCTCCCTGAGGAGTTGCAGGACCAAGCTCGGCAAAGCAATTTAACCAATTTAATGTCATTCGCGTCTATTGACGGCGTCCCGCGCTCCCAATTTCAAAATAGAAGCCATTGTGTATCCCTCTCGCGAAAACGTTATGTGCCGATGTCCTTACTTCGATACTCTTTGTATTTTAATATTATTAAGAGCTTCTTTTTATTCTCTGAAGCTGATATTGTCGTAGATATGGAAGCACTAGTTTTATTATTAAAGTAAAACTAATTAACACTAATACCTAAAGTTAAGGACAGGTCTAGTTTTCATATTAAGTAGGTACCTAAGTGATATTTGCAAAGACTATTTCAAGATTTTTATTTAAATGTTACCTCCTAAAAATCCAGTATATTTTTAATATTTGAAGATTTTTGATAGTTGAAAATAATCACAAGTAGGTATCTTTTTAAAAAAATGTGTGACGAAAGAATAAGTCTTTTTCAAAGAATTCTTTATTTGTAATTTATCTATACTAATATTATAAAGAAGTAAAGTTTGTATGTAGGAGATAATCTTCGAAATTACTCATCCAATAATTAGAATAGAATTTCAGATTGGACATAGACTATATTTTATCCCGTAAAATGAAAAGGCTTTTTCGTGGTATTCGAATTTGCAATTATCGGATGATATTATCGAATAAAAATATTATTTTCAAACGCTGCTTTAATGTTGAAAGATATATTATTATGGTTGATTTCTACAGAAAAATTGCAGAGCTTGATAATGCCTGCAAAAAAGTTAGCGACAGCATATTATGTCTAACTCGTGTGGGACGAGATAAAATGCAGTGTAAGGGCGAAACTAACTATTTATTTTCACAACCAAGATTTCAAAATCACTAAACTTGTCCGATGAAACCGTTAAACTTGCCAAAAGTCGTCAATGAGTAGGGAATTAATGAGTCGCCGGTTCACTGTCGCAGATAACTTCGCAAAAGGTTCGAAGATTCGCGTTCGAATCGCCGTTACGCACACAACTGTCTGTTTCGCCCGCCGGCTCTCTTATTTATATTTGGCGTCAAACGTCCCGACGCATTTCGAATCCACTAGAACATAAACAATGTAACAATGTGTAGATTGTAAACACGGATTTATTTTCTATTGAAAGTTCGGGAATGCTGTTTCTGTTGAATGTAAACTCTATGTTGTAACCAATTTCCTTTGACACTAACCAGGAAGTGGCATGACTACTATCAATAGGGTGGGACCTTCGAGACTTTCGGCCGACGAAACGCTTTCTCCAGAACGTTCCATGGTCTTAACAATATTTTTGTATTAAATCCTTGTCAAAGTCAGCAAGTTTATCGTCACAAGTATTTAATACATGTGATTTTTGCTATTTACTGTATATATTTTGGACGAATAGCGCGACCTTACGACCGCAAGGTAGGCAATTGATTTTTACTGATACCGAGAAAAATCTGAATGTTTTTAAAATCTTTATCAAATAAAATAATGTTATCGAGCACCACATAGAAATTTAAAATCTTTCATTTTTTTTTCTAAAGGAAAAGGTTAACAGGCAGACAGACAACTCGATGTTGTCTGTCTGTAGCTATTTGACACCAACAAACTCAGACAATACTTGGAACGACGACCTTCGATATTGCTAGTATATATCTTCTCAGTACTGGGACGTATTACAGAAGATTTCATATCTTATTATATTTAAAATATTAAGTATATTATATATATAGCTTATTATATTTAAAATTTAAATATAATAATATGTTATTATTATATTTAATATATAATATTCAACGAATAAATGACCACGCCCGCCGCTTTTGAACACAGTTATTATTCCAAAAACTCTTGAATACGTACGTTGATAGATAAGCGTAACTACATATATATCGTATGATATAGATATACGAAAATGAACCAAATATAGTAAATTTTATAAATTTTTTATAATATTGATTTTTCTCATTTTTGTGCACAAGAAAGTGAAAGTGACTACATTTTTTTAATAGCATTTTACTAGATAGTTACACTAGATTAATAGCGAGTCCCGCCTATACTTCGTAGCGGCTAGTTTAAATAAGAAACTCAAATAGAAGGTCCAGTTCTATATAATAGGCATCAACTGTAGAACTATTGCTTCTATTGGTAGGTTATGTTTGTTAATATCACTTGCATAAATGTTTACAGTTTCGTCCGACGCAGTGAACGCACGTGCAAAATGTCCGAACTACTGACAAACGGACGGTGTGGTCCTGCTGTGAAAATAAATTACATTTATCATACTCATATAATAATACAGTGCATGTGCGCGCGCCTCCATTAAACATTTATGACTTTTTACCTCGACTCGTAAATCCTGTGTACAGTCGCATTCACATTACAAATGTTGCGTATAAAACTGCCAGCGTTCAAAGGTTTGCGTTCTTTACTCGCTGTTTCATACGCAATAAAATGTATTTAACATTGTAGTGTCTTCTTTATTTGAAAATCTATAAAAAAACAAATAATTAATGTTAGATTAAGGCAAGCTTGTCTCAACAACTCAACATGTCACAATTATAATACCCACATCAAAATCAAAGTATGTTACATTAAGCAGATTATATTAAGTATTCTCATAATATACATTACAATAGTCTATACATCTATCTATCTATTAATATATAAAATTCTCGTGTCACAGTGTTTGTAACAAAACTCCTCCTAAACGGCTGGACCGATTTTAATGATTTTTTTTTTTTTGTATATTTACCCTGCTACCCCCACCCCCCATTTTTAAATCGCAATTTTAGTATTTTTGTATGAATTGTTCTTTTGTATGAAAATATTTTCTAAATATTTTAACCGTCGTTGATTGACGTGAAGCGTCGCGTCAGTTTAACATATGGTTTGAAAATAAAATTGGACCCGATAGGTGGCGCCACAATCGGGTTACAGAATTATTTTCGGGTTCGGGCAGGACAGCGTCTGCTGGGTCAGCTATAGTACGGTCATTCTATGAATGCGTTTTTGACATTTCTTTATGTCCATTGAATAAAGTTCATTTCCGAATATACGATACAGAAAATGTATGGAATTGACACCTGTTAGAACAGCACTCTTATAATGGTCGGAGTATAGTATTATCTATACTAATATTATAAAGCTGAAGAGTTTGTTTGTTTGTTTGTTTGAACGCGTTAATCTCAAGAACTACGAATTGAATTTTTGTTTTGTTTTGAATAGTCCATTTATTGAGGAAGGCGATAGGCTATATAACATCACGCTACGAAAAATAGTATTATATATATAAGCAGTGTCCAGTACCGCGCGCCCCATGCGCACGCCGCCGACGGATGGGCTTAGATATAAAATAAAGTCGCTATCCACTTCTGTCTGTTTCTAGGCTAACTGCTTCTGAAACACTCAAATAATTTTGATGCGGTTTTCACTAATGGAGAGGTTTTTGGAGTTTACTCAAGAATCCATTTTATAAGGTCCCTGGTATGAGGAGTAAAATTAATACAAACGTTAACTAAAAAGTGTTACGTTATCTGTCACTTTGAAATTTGTGCGTCAGCTGAGGTGTGTTTCAGCTAATTCGACTCTTTCGGCCAAAGCCAATTTTGCTCTAACCGCGGATACATGCCGTTCCAGCACTCCATTCGAGCCTAATTTGATCTGGACAAGATTCGATCGTACACCCATTTTCTATTCTCTGGGCTCATAAAAGCAACCTGTAGAAAAAGTGTAGTAAACGTTAAGGAACAAGACGATAGCCCGTTATAACCCACCGGCGCAGCGACATCTGTTGTCAAAAAAAATTTAAACTTTTAAAATATTTAAATTTATTAAATTTTAAAATTACTATATTAAATTTATATTAAAAAACTAACTTATAAAACATAGTGACATCTTTGTATACCGAACGTAACTAGGACTCGTGTGTCGGAACTGACACACACAAACACACACACTTTTTTAAAACGGTGTTTTTTTTATTTACTTATCAACCCTTCTCTGTTCATTTTAATTTTAACGAAAAAAGCTGTGCGAACAATTTTGTACAAAATTAAATTCTCTACAATATTTGTCTGAACCTTTTTTTTCTCTTACAATAATTCTTGTACAATGTGAAAAAAAAAAAACACCTATTTATATTTTTCACCCATCGATATTATAAATCTTCTAGAAGCTTATTATCAAAAATTCCCTTGAGGAACTAAAATTTTAATTTGTTATAAAGGAGCTCAATCAGTTTTGTATGGAGGTCGGGCCATCAGTGTTTTGATGGTATTTTCGTTTTAACGGTTGAAACTTGTACAATTAGGTAAGAAGAAATTATAGTGGGAAAATATTGTGTTATTTGGTTATTTGGTTAGGGTTTCATAGACAAAATGTTTGAAAGTATTAAAAAATCTAGTTTTCCCAATAAAGTAATAAGTTTTTTAATTTTTGAATGTTATCCAAATTTACAGAATCTGAAATATTCACAGGAAATTACTGAGGAAAATAGTGAAATATTCAAATTTATTTAATAAAATAAATTTGAATAACCAAAATCTCGAAACTGTAAGTTAAAATTAAAAAATTGCCCGAAAAAAAATTAAAAAAATTTGAACGATAAACCTTTCCTGGACCATATTGAGGATTATGATTCAGAAAAAAAAAAAAAAAACAATTTTATTATTTTTTCATTAATTTTACGCTGTACGCCTGTGTTCTTTTCTTCAAATTTAATTTTGGAATGGACTGTACGGAACGGGGACTATATTGCTGCTTATTTGATTCATTACTCGAAACACAAGTGTTAGATTAAGCTGTTTGTTTTGTTGTTATATGTCCACGCGTACTTCTATTTTAGACATAATCTTTTTATGTATAATAGACACAACGAACTCCTTGAAATATGGATGATAAATATTTGCTATTTTTATTTCATTCTCAGGTTTATTACTTTTAATTGATATGCTTATGTATATATACATTTAAAGTTAAAACCATTATATCGTTAATTAGTTAGTTAAACATATTAGTTATAGTTAACATATGTAATATTAGTTAAAACAAATAAATGAATCGGCTTAACTAAATTTTATTGTAAGACTGAATCTGGCATAAGATATTGAAATATTAAAAAAAAATTGAATTATTTAAAAACAAATAAATAACAAAAATTCTAATTCTAAATTTACCTCATGTGTAGGTCCTGTATTTCTTTGTTATTTGCTTTTAAAAAATCTTTTTATGTTTTAATAGGGAGTTCTGAATATAACAACTGCATATATGTATTTCTATTTCAAACGTTTAGCTCTTATTGAAATTTCGAACGCGGCTACTCTTTGTCGTCGCATCGAAGAGTTTTAAAATATTCATCAAAGAGAATATTGACAAAAAGCATACGGTGTTTCTCTAAAACACGTCAATTAGTAGGCAAGCGTAAACCACAGGCATTCGGTCGACACGCCCGCGCTCGAGGGTCGTCCGCCATCTTGAAACGGGGGTCAAATTAAATTGACATGTGGTTTCAGACATATTGTATACGGCCGAGTTGCATTGTGTTGTCACCCCTAATTATATAGGGCCTGATATTAGCAGATTAGGTGGTGGTAATTAAGGTAATGTGCCGCGCGAATTTTAATTGTCCGGATTTCAAAGCTGTTCCATTCTACACAATAAATATATCACACACGGATACATTAAGCAATATCATGCTGTCAACGTCTCTGTTTACTCTATGAACAAATGCACACTTCCGTCAATTTCAAAACGAACGTTATTTTTTCGTTTCAAAAAAGGAATGCACTCTGAAAAGGTTCGTTTACTTAAAATATTGGTAAACAGTGTCGCATACCTACTCATAGACTAAAAATTTTTTTGATATTGTGTATTGTAATGAACTATTTATTTCAACAAACCAAGATGACTTCCATAAGGGTTAAACTTGTCCGATAAAACCGTTAAACTTGCCAAAAGTCGTCAATGATTCCCTTAATGAGTCGCCGGTTCACTGTCGTAAATTCACAAAATCTCCGAAGAGGCGCTTTCGAATCGCCATGTATACTTACTAAGAAGTATACTTGCCTTCTTAAAAAAATCGAATATTGCAAGTGTTTTGTCGAATTTTGCAATACTGAATTGCTGTAAGAAAAAAATTGTTCTAACTATGTAACTATGTTACAAGATATATTTTCTTTAAAACGTTATTCAGCCGAAGGCAATAGATGTCTGAAATGTAAAACGCGGTCCGCGGCACGATGTAATATCGTCGCACGGAGGGGAAACTCAGAAGCGTTGTCGTTAAATTATCGCGTCTCATCGAAAGGCGAGCTAGACGCGGCGTCAGCGGACCAGACTGGAAGCCGGAGAGTTTACCATATCCGCTCGAAATCCTTGTCCCGACATAATATAGACGTTAGCCGAGGGCAACCGTGTTAAAGCCATTATCGAACCCCAATACTATTTTAAAAAATGGCCATCCTTACGTTCACAAGAAAGGAAGGCTGTTAGAACACCCGCTTAATAGGATTGGATGAAGATGGCGGAGTAATAAAGCGTGTTCGATAATGTATTTATAGAAAATGTGCTGCTGTTACCTCCAAGTGAAGATCGCCTACAATTTACAAAGTGAGATTACCGTGAGCCTTGTAATCGGCCATTTTGAGCAGACTCTAAAGAGACTGCTTCGTGAAACGAAATTGAGTGCTCGGATGCTCCTGTTTAGAAAGCTCCGCGCCATAGCCAATCAAGTTCTTTATATTTTCACAACATTTCTTTACATTTACTATTTTGTTTTCAAAATAAAAAAGCACAAAGTGCCGAAGCTCACGACTATAGACTTTGTCATCGGGTGAATGTCGAAGCGATCCAGCTGCTCGACATCACAGATTTGTGAAAAGACTAAAATAGGCTAAAACCTTTTGAGTTAGTTTAGTGTAATATAATAAATAAAAATTGCTGTGAATGGCAACACACGAACAAAGTGCTTCCCCTTAATAGACACTAAGAAATCACCGGACTCTATTCTTGGTATTAGTATTGAACTAGATCATTTGTATAAAATGTCCTTTAAAGAAATTTTATACTTGCTGTGCCCGCGACTTCGTACGCGTGGTATTCGGAATAAAGCCGCGTTTTCACTACGTGTTCTGAACAGTTCTGAGCGAGCAATTGTTCGTTCGTGCGTAAATGAAAACACTTGAGCGAGCGAACGTGTCTGTTCAATGATGATCGGCTGGACGCGGCGAACGATTGCTCGCTCACACATTCGTTCAGTGTAAACGACGCCTGTGGTGAGCGATCTGTTGATCTGTGCATTCGTTCCGCGTTGTTCATACCATCACCACCGTCCATGATCGCCAGTACGCCAGCGAACAATTGTTCGTTTCTTCATTGAATGAAAACAGATGTTTTCTGTTTCCAGCGAGCTTCGACAGAACAGCTTCAAGCTGTTCAAGCATTTGCTTCAAGCAAACTGTTTGCTACGCGGCTTAACACGTAACTTTTTTGTTTGTAAACCGATTGGGATAAAACAAGCACTAAATGTTACGGGAAACTTGCTATAATACATTAGTGAAAACCGCATTCAATTCAAACCGTTTCTGAGATTAGCGTGCACAAACGCACAAACAATACATTCTAAAAACTATTTTTTTGACCTCGGTAACATAAGTATGACTTGAATAAATTTTTTTTAAATATTTAATGTACAGACAAGGCTCGTTTGCCATTTTATTATATGTATAGATAAAAAATCCTTTCTTAGTGGTGTGTATCCTCAAAGTTCGAGTGAATGGGCATCTTCTGGGTGAGCTCGATTAATCGTCGTCGGCCTCATATTTCCTACAAGAGCATACCCATCTTTAACTTTTTAAATGTATTTTTTTTAATATTCAGAACGTTTGGCAAGCAGGCTGATAGTTCGCTTGAAGGTAATAAGTTGGTGGCTACCATTATCTATTAACTCAAGCAACACCATAGAGGTTGCAAGTGTGAATAGGCTTAATAGGATAAAAGATAACGAGAGGTTATGGAATTTGGAATTCCTTACTCATTCGCTGAAGCACAACAAGACACAAGCTGTTATTTCAAAGGAATAATCTGTAAAAGGGGTTACTGCTGAAACGCAGTTTGCCCTTCCATTACCAATAACAATAGTACTACACAACTTCAAATGCATACATCTTCTTATTCTTACATATTATAAAATTACGTCGGATTATGATACGGTTTTTATTAATGGAAAGAGCGATAAAGGAAGGTTTGTAAGAAAGTTTGTTGGGTCGCTATTTGCAAATAATACCTAAAAGAGAATTCTTCTTCTTGCGGTGCCTCTCCAACTAGGGAAGGTTGGCAATCATCCTGGAACAGTCCTCCTTGTCTTTTGTCCGTCGGAACAGCTCTACTGCGTTAGCTATCTCGGTCCAATCCCTGATGATCTTCAGCCGCGACTTCCTCCTTGGCCGAACTTTCCTCTTTACAGCCACTTTGCCCATCGTCGCCAGCTGAATCAGGTCGTGTCGCTCCTGTTTAAGAATATTGCCCACGTGAGAGTCTTTTCGCCTTTTCACCGTAAGCATGAGGTTGCGTTTGAGTCCAACTAATGGACATCATGCGCCTATATGTCCATATTTCGAGTGCCTCTATTCGTCATTTGAGGTCTAAAAGTGTCTAGTCAGACTGAAATTTAGAGCATACGCTTCTCTGTAGTGTGACTAGATTAATTTTAATAAAAAACAAGTTTTTATTTACTTCAACTGCACGTACATTTAAATTAGACCTAAAAGGGAATGCTCCGAAATTTTCCGGGATTACTTCATTTGCGGGTAAAAGTGTGGTTACCACCATTCTATGTTAGCAAATTCGTAGACAGAATTCAATTGAATGTAGTTACTAAAATTAAATCCTAATAAATTTCATGGAATAATTTGAATTAAATACTAATTAAGGTTGAGATTACTAATAAATTTAATACTAAAACTCTTAATAATAAACACTAATTAATTCAATTCGTCCAGTCCAGATGATTAAATGGGAGGTACGGAATAAAAAGTGAAATTAATTGTAACACAGAATTAATTTTTTACTATCTGTTTTATGCGACAATGTTATTATGCAGAAACATTGAATCGCTTCCGAAACTTTACTAATTATTTTAATGGAGGCAATATATCGTGATAATTAAATAAAGGGAGTGAAGGGCGTCGTAAAGTCAGATTAAACAAGAAAACTTGGGCATATTATTGCAAAAGAAAGACTAATCTATATCTATGGATAATAATAATATATAGTAAAAAGAGGGTAAGGTGAAAAGTTCTCGGCCTGACAATGAAAGGCTGCGATTTTCAGTTAAAAAATTTTTTTTTTTTCTACATACTCTCCCTTGCTTCAACCACTAGGTCCAGCGTTTCTCCAACATCAAGTTTAGGAACAAATAGAAGTCAGAGGGTGCTAAATCAGGAGAATAGGGTGGATAGTCGAGCAGTTCGTATCCCAGATCCCGCAGTTTTCCTATCGCCAACTGACCCTTGTGTGCAGATGCGTTGTGCTGATGAAATTTTTTTTTTCTTCTTCAAAACCAGGCCTCTTCTTGCGTATTTTGGCGTCCAGCTGTACAAGAAGGTTGGAATAATATTCGCCTGTACCTTTCCTGCCTTGTTCAAGATAATCAATTAACAGGATCCCTTTCGCGTCCCAAAACACACTGGCCATAACCTTTCCGACAGATGCGATCGACTTCACTTTCTTTGGCGCTGAACCACCGGTCAAAGCAGTCAGTCAAACAGCAGTCAAAGTAGTGGGTTAAGCAGTGGGTGAACCCACTGCTTTGACTGCTGTTTCGTTTCTGGCGTGTAGTGGTGAACCCATGTCTCATCTACGATGACAAATCACCGCACAAAATCGGTCGGATCCCTATTGAATCGATCAAAATATTGCTGCGAATATCGTTTGCGAATTTGCTTTTGATCAGAATTCAGTAAATGCGGCATCCATCTTGCGCAGAGTTTTCGCATCCCCAATTCTTCGTGCAAGATGTTTCGCACCCCTTTCTTCCGATATCCCCACAACCCCAGCTATCTCACTCACCTTCATTCGCCTATCGTTCAATTTCCGGTGTGGTGGCGGTTTTTGGCCGTCCTTCACGTGGGTCATCCTCGAGAGACGTGCGACCGCGTTTAAATACAGCTACCCACTTTTAAACGGCTGACATAGAAGGAACAGAGTCTCCGTAAACTTTTGTCAACTTCGGATGACTTTCCGTAGGGGTTAATCCATCCAAAACGAAGAATTTTATGACAGCACAATATTCAAGTTTATTCATTTGAATGAAAAACACACATAACGTCTATTTCAAAAATTCGTGTCACTAACTACTTGAGAAAACAAGTTGAAACTTGTCACACGAACAAATGACAGGTGCACCTACCTTTCTTTGCCGGTAACGCTGTTGTGTTTCGGTGAGTGCGTAAGGGATGCCAGAGCCCATTTCCCTATCCCCCTTATCCTTAATCTTACTTTTTTATTTATTTATTTATTTATTTAATTCAAAATACATAACCAAAACCTTAAAATTAAATAAATCGTCAAACTTACATGAAGTTGTTGCACTCTTATCTTCTAAAACAGGTAAAAGACCTGTAGTCGGCAGCGCACTTGCAACCGCTTTGGCGTTGCTTGTGTTATAGGCGACGGTAGCCACCTACCATCAAGTGGACCGTCAGCCTGTCTGCCGACAGGCTGACGGTCCACCTTGTCCAGCCTTGTTTTTTTTTTAATGTTAAGAACATTAAAAAAAAACAAAGTTGCGGTCTCGGCTAGTAATATGAATATATATTTATGAAAGTAAAACCTATAATTAAGAAATGACAAATATAATTTGTTTTTTATCTCAGAATTGGGGTCACCGTGATGATGTTAGTGAACATATGTGTAGTAGCCACCTACCATCAAGTGAAACGATAGCCTATCGTCCTCCATTTCTCATAAAAAAACCGCCTTGACTCCATATCGATTGAAAGATATAAATATAATTAAATTATGTTAAACAGCTCGTTAATATTAGTTGATTTATGCGTCAACGCGTCTGTTACACAAATTACGACAAACTATGTATATGAATGAATGGAGAATACAGACTCATTGGATTTACGGATCAGCCGGTATCATTACTCTGATACCAAAATAAACGAATGTAGATAATGGACGGCGGGATCAATACAAAGTAATCGCGAGCCGATCCAATAAGCTGGGCCAAAACAGCGGGGGTCGCATCTGATGCACAATACCACGAGCACCAGTGAGCCTACTGTTCTATAGACAGACATTGTACCATCATAAAATTACGTCACTATTAGCAACGAGTCACCCTCTTGAATGTTGGTGATTTTTAATTGTCATAATTTCAAATTTCAACTCTAAAATTTCTGCTTTTTATGGGGGTTGAGGGGTTTATGCAGGTGCGCTGCCGATAACGCAAGAAATTGCTCGCTTGAAGAAGCCCATATTGTAGCTAGGTGGAGACACTTATAAAAAAATGTGTTAATTTAAATTATAATTTTATTACTTACTAGCGACCCGCCCCCGGCTTCGCCAGGAGTGCAATTTTTTATATATATGAACATTCCTCGTTTATCTCTCTTTCCATTAGTGAAAACCGAATTAAAATCGGTCTACCCGTTCACGCGTGATGCCGTGACCAAGGGAAATAGGGATTCATTTTTATATATAGAGAAAAGAAGACTAGCTGAGCCCGCAACTTCGTACGCGTGGTATTCGGTATAGGGCGTAACTTTTTTGTTCGTAAACATGGAATGAAACAAACACTAAATGTTACGGGAAGCTTGCTACAATACCGCATTCAAATCGGTTAAGCAGTTTCTGAGATTAGCGCGCACAAACGCACAGACAAACAGACAAAATTCTACAAACTATTTTTTTGGCCCCGGTAACATAAGGACCAAGTGTACAATTTTTTTTTTTAATATTTTATGTACATATTTACACGTTACGTTTACGATTTTATTATATGTACTTATAGATTTCTTTTTCTTAAGGTTCCACTTCTCTACGAAGGTTGGCGACCACCGTAGCTGTGTTAACATTGGAAGCTGCTGCACGAAAGACGAAGCGAATGCTCATACCAAAATTTTCTTAAATTCTTCAACCAGGATATCTTTATCCTACCTCTGCTATTTTTGCCTTGTATTTTTCCTTTGATCATTAGTTGAAAATGCCGTATCTTTATCGCTTTTAGCACATATAATATTTTTCCAATCAAAACTTCAACATTTCTAATCTTAATAATTACGCGATAGAATTAATTAAAAAAATATTTATACTTCTGTATTATAAATATTAAAAAAAAAAAAAAAAATCGCCTGTTAGTGTGTAATTTATAAAAACAAGTATTTCTGTTGTTAAAAATTATACAAAGGATATTGAAACTAATTTTACTGTTATTAAGCTTCATTATTTTTAAAAGCTTTAAATATTATAAACAAAGTTAATATTTTGTATAACCAATGAGCCATCAGAATTTTTTTTTTTTTTTTGTAGAAAATTAAGACATTATATTATGAGTATTTTCAGCATTGACAGACAGTTAACATTTCTTACTTACTTTAGTAAAGATGCTGTGTGACGTCGGAGGCTATAAGTCGACGAACCGAACATGGGGAAACAGTATGGCTGCATGCAAATAGCTCGGCCATTATCGCACCTGGGCAGAGCGAGCCGAGTAAACAAGATTACGGGAATTGAATGGCTAATTAGGGGAAAAGAAGCGCCCTTACAGCGCACTGACTTATCGTGGCCCGTCTCTGCCATAACTCACAACGCTTACTTGCCTTTATTGTTTGCCCGCCTCTTGTTTAACTAAAGAGGCTCGCCAGCTTATCTCCTGGTGTCTAGGTAGACTGCATTAACTGACGTCACAGCTTCCTAGCAGGATTTACGCTGGTCACGGCACTAACAACTCTGGATAATGTAGCGTAGAACGATAATTGGTACTTTGATAAGAGTAATAACGTAACCAAAGATAAATTATATTGTTGTATGCTGTTTATATTTCTTCTTACTAATTTCTTGGTGTTCTAAGCCATACTATCTCAACAATTAACCTGTATATTAATCTCAACATATAAAAATCTCAACGTTCATAAAATTCTGTAACTTTTTGTAATCTTTATATGACGAGTATACATCTCTGGTTTATAAATTTTAAACTTTATAAAATAAATTAGATCTAGATTATTGGAATATTAAACTCATAAGACTTAAGAAAGGCTTTACGGGACAGCCGAAAATTCATTTATTTATTGCAGTTGGATATTACTGAGACATGTTTTTAAAAGCCTACATATTGATCCATAAAATAGTTGTTAATTTCGTGTCTACGAAAGATAAAAGGAGAGAGAGAGAAAGCAGTTTTTTAAGCACATATATATTTGAGAAATTCATTCAGTATTACAGGATATTTCATCTAACCTATCTAATTAATTAGGAATTTGAATAACTTTTAGTACACTAGTAGATCGGCTTGATCTAAAAATGGTTTTATGGAGCTATAGTTTAATCGCATTTTCAGAAATAAACGAGAGGAAATAAATGACGAAGTTTAAGCTTTCGGATAAAATGTTCTAAACAAAATGTTCTTTAAAAATAAAAATAAATAAAATTCATTTGTTTTAGGCGTCTAAACATTAGCATTACCCAGATTAAATGTAATAAATTACATTGTTAAATTATATTATACTAGTTGTTGGACGCAACTTCGTCCGCGTCTCTATATAAAATACTGGCGACCCGCCCCCGGCTTCGCCCGGGGTGTAATTTTTTATATATATGAACATTCCCCGTTTATCCCTCTTTCCATTAGTGAAAACCGAATTAAAATCGGTCTACCCGTTCAAGCGTGATGCCGTGACCAAGGTAAATGGGGATTCATTTTTATATATAGAAGATAATGAAGCTTTCTATAAGTAAAAGAATTTTTAAAATCGGTCCAATAGTCTTTGAGTTTATTCATTACAAACATACATTTGTATGGAGGGGGTAAAGGGGGGCGGGGGAGATGGGGAGGGTGAGTAGCTTATGCTACTCGCTGATAACTTATAGCTTTCTATATGTGAAATATTTTTTTAAATTGGTCCAGTAGTTTATTCATTACAAACATACAAAAATACATTCATACAAATCTTTTCTCTTTATAATACGTAATAGATTACAATAAAATGAATTAAAAAATTTAAAATATTCCTTTTAACTGTTAACAAAAATATTTTCAGGTACATAGCTATTTAAGCTAAATGAATAAAACTTTAAAGCACGGTCAAAACATCTAAAAATAGAATCCTCCGTAGACAAGGAATCGTTGATTAATTACATCAGATATTAGAATTTAATTTGGTTATCGAGGAGGGGTAGGCAATGAAAATGTAGATTAACTGGAAAATATGCGGAGAGGTGATTACGTACCGTATCTGTTCTATAATTTATGAGCCCGTTCAAGTTCATTGGAGAGCCATAACTTTAATTCGTATAGTCAGTATGATGACAACCGAATTAAGTCGGTAATATAATTTATATACACGTCTAGAGTGAGTCAATTGACGCCGCAAAAGGAACCACTTAATCATTACACAATTAATTAATTAGTGACTTTTATAGACAATAAAATGAATGCATTTATTATGATCGTTAAAGTTAACTTGGGGCGTGTTGAGGAACGGTCATCTAGTTTAGTTGATGTGGCAAGGCATTCTGTTTTTCACAATCATAAACTGGATAAGGATAACTATAAAAGTTGACTTGAAATCTTGAACTTGGCATGCCTACTGACCATTACATAAAAAGAGTTTATGAGAAACACAACAAAATTAGTATTTGATGATAATCACGATAATATGGAGAATGTATTATAATTCAGATGAATCCACTAAATTTTGAATTTAACATGCTTCAAAACCATCGGCAATCAATATTCAAATATTGGTCTTGCTTGTGTGGTGAAAGGGAGTTTTATTTATTTATTTATTTATTATCTCATACATGATTGCAATTTCAATGTTTACAATGTCTGTAAACCATTATTGGTTTGTCTAGACATTTACTTCACGCCAATACACATTACACTATAAATCATATATACAAGAAATTACAATAACAATGTTACAACTCAATTTAAAAGATGCAAAACCGGCCGACCGAATCATCGACACACATCGGTATGCTTTTTTTACATAAACATAATGTTACGTGCGGGGTGAGTGAAAATGCCGTGTAAGTGTAAAACGAACGATTTATTTTCACAAACCAAGATGACTTCCAAAATCACTAAACTTGTCCGATGAAACCGTTAAACGTGCCAAAAGTTGTCAATGATTCCCTTAATGTGTCGCTGGTTCACTGTAGCAAATAATTTCGCAAAAGCTCTGAAGAGTCGCTTTCGTATCGCCGGTTGTCGCACCACTAACTCATCTCGCCCGCCTTCTCTCTTGGCGCCAATGCCTCAATGTATTTCGAATTTTCCAGAAAATCTAAACAAGATCGTAAACAAGCCATTAAAAGTTCGAGAATGCTATTTCTGTTGAAATGTACTCTATTTTGTAAACATAAGGACCAATTTCCTTTGACACTAGTCGGGAAGGGGAGTGGCCACCATCGATAGGAGACGTTCGAGACATTCGGCCGGCGTGAACGCTTTTTCCAGAACGTTCCACAGTTAATCCTAACAATAATATCTAATTTTGTCTTTATTTCCAAATGGGTTACAAATTCCTTTCAGGACTGGCAGTGACTGTAAAAGTAAATTTAAAAAAAAAAAAAACAAATTTATACATAAATATATTGAGTTTGATTCCTTCCATCTACTTAATTTAAAAAATATATTTCTAAATGTTAATGTTTTTGAAATTACATACAATTATTGGAGTCGCATCTATTGTCTGTTATTGTTTTTAATTATATTTTCCTAATTTTGTTAAATTTTATTCAACGTTATAACCGTACCGAGTTACAAATAATAGTAGAGCATTGATTTGTTTTAAATTTCCTCTTGATGCGAAATAGTCTTCACCCGAAAAAATTTCTGCTTATATTAAAAACTAACGACCCGCTTCCGTCCCACAGAGTAAAAATTTTCAAAAATCCTTTCTTAGAGGATGTTTACGTTATAAAATAAGCCTATGTTCCAAATTTCTGCATTCTAGACTTAGTAGTTTTAGCTGTGCGTTGATAGTCAGTTAGAACAAATGATTTTATTGGTATATTTTATAGATTTTATAAGTATAGATCATAGTTTACGTCTTAATCAAATAAATAAACAATAGGTAATATTTTTTATTGCATAAAAGAGTAACTCATAAACTTGCTTTGATAATATTTGTAAGCTTTGATAATCTATTACTTGGCAGCACATTGGATAAGAAGGAAATAATTGAAACAATGCGTTTCATACGCTCGTTCAAGTTCGTAGCATAATCATACTGTATGTCAATGACATTATTAATTCACTTCAATGTTCATAATAACATTATCAAAGTTGTGAGCTTGTTTACTGCCAATATCGGTCATATTTTAATACCCAGTGTCCCTGTATAATGTAATTATGTATATGTATTATGTATATGTATATGTATGTAGTGTCCCTGTAAATTTATTGATACCTACCTAAAATTATCAATAAAATTTAAGAGGATCTTCTATATCTATATCTATCTATACATATAATAAAATCGTAAGCGAGCCCTGTCTGTAAATAGTACTCGTATGGTTAGGTTAACGAGGTCAAAAAAATAGTTTTTAAAATTTTTGTATGTATGACTGTTTGTCTGTGCCTTTGTGCACGCTAATCTCAGAAACGGCTTAAACGATTTGAATGCGATTTTTCACTTATGTATTGTGGCAAGCTTCCCGTAAGATTTAGTGTTTGTTTCATTCCAATCGGTTTAAAAACAAAAAAGTTACGGCCATACCGAATACCACGCATGCGAAGTTGCGAGCTCTGTTAGTTATAAAATAAAGTCCCTGCCGGCCTCTGTTTATTTTCCTCTAACTTCTCCTAAACCACCAAAAGCATTTTGATACGGTTTTCACCAATGGAAAGAGCTATAAACGAGAAAGATTTGTATATATAATTCTTACATTCTTACACACACATATAAAAATACAAACAAAATGTCTTAAAAACCCATAAAATTTATTTTAAAATTAAGTTAGCTTTGGGTCTGATAAGTTAGTGGCAGTGCATTTGGGCATCCCTTCTGGCGCAGTCTTATAGAAGACAATCATTAAATAGTAGCATATGTGCTGTTGTGTTTAAGTGAGTGAGTAAGGGATGCCAGAGCCTTTTACCCTATGCCTTCCCAACCCTTTTCTTCATTCTAGTCCTTACTACTACTACGAAATTGCAGCACCTGTAGCGTACTTGTTTTAATAGGCGACAGTAGCCACCTACCATCAAGTGAACCTTCAGCCTGTCTGTATACTTTCTCAAAAAAAAACTGAAAAATAAAAACTTCTTTTACAGATAAAAGAATTACTACTGTATGTGCTATAGTATGTCTTATATGTATATTGTGAGTGGTTCATTAAATGCCCTCGGCAACGGTTACTTGGTGAGACTGGCTCGATGGTGGCGGACGCTGATATGATTAAAAGATGTGCGTCCAAGTCCGGCCGAACGTTAAACGTAATTTAATTACTCGCAGAACATGTTATTGAGCCCACACTGACTCTAGTTACGACAAGATTAATGTATTTTATCGACGTGCCCTTTATTGAATTAAACCAACGGGAGATTTGTTTTGATAGTGTAATATTTGTTTGTATCAAACCATAAATATGCATTTCACTACAGGATATCATTTTCTTTCTTAATTGTTGTAAGTACATCATTTTCATGTTTAGAATACGGGGTGGAACTTTCTAACACACCTGGAAGGGAAAGTACTCCAAATACTAGAGATAGTAAATTTTACTTTTTATTTTTTAAAAGAAGTAAAACTGCATTCAAAATGAGAAACCGGCTGAAACCGAAAAAATAACATCCTGTACTTCAATCATATGGATGAAAACTTTCTAACAAACATTGTAAATTAAATGAAAGTATAACCATGAAACTATTGGGTAATAGGCGTTAATGAAAGATTTAATTTGTAATAAATGATATTATTTAATTAGTTACGAATTTAGTTTAAAAGAAAGGTGTGTTCGTATTTACTACTAAGGGGCGCAGTTAGAACAGAACTGACGCTAAAACACAAAGTCAAATATATGAGGCTCTTGTATGAAACAAAGAGCTATTGTAATAAACTTAATGTTTATATGTGTGAAGGAGAAAGACTCGCAATTTGTTAAAGTGAGACAGAATTGTTTTGATATATTCCAACAGAAACTATGTATTCTATAAGATGTATGTAGTTAGGAGAGTGTGCTCGGGAGCTCATGAGATCATACCGCCTCCCCTTTCTTCTATCGGACATGCAGACGTACAGCTGGTTACCATCCTCTCCTTGTCGACCAAGCGCTTTAAAACCTCCTAAGGATCGCCGGCGGCGGCGTCTGAATTTCGCGACTTCATCCGCGTCTCTTTATAAAATATTATTCGTAGAAAACGGCAATTTTGTATGGGGGGGGGGGGGTAAAAGGGGAAGAGTAACCTATGTTACTCGCTGATCATGTAGCTTACTATAGGTGAAAGAATTTTTAAAATCGGTCGAGTAGTTTCTGAGTTTATTCATTACAAACATACCAAAATACATACATACAAATCTTTTCTCTTTATAATATTATTAGCATAGATGAGTATAAAATATGAATATTTTTACGATGATTTTACGTTCTTTTTTTAATCTTTTTTGTATGTGTCTTATGAGGAGTCTTAGGGTTCATAGGAGAATAAAATGACGCCACATAAATCTTTATCAAGCAAACGCAATAAATATTGACATGAGCGGCAGCGATAACGCTTTAATAAGATGACTAAATGTACAATAAGAATGGTTAACAGTTGATTGGAGGAGATTAATATAGTAGAATTATAAATGAAATATTTCTAAAATAAAGTATAATAAATATAAAAAATCATTGCTAAAAATAAGAAAAATCGAAGCTTAGGTACGGAATCTTTTTACATTCCAACGAATAAGTACAAGTGCGACTTAAAACGATCGGATGGCACACAAACCACGTGTTTCGCTGAAATCACTCGTTAATTTGTGTAAACTGAAAAGCTTTTAGTGACCCGCGATCCCAAAAGCCAAACACTTTGTCTACGGGAAGCCAGAAAGTTCCATAATTTCTTTGCCGAGATAAGAGGCGAAAGTTCACGCAGGAGCGGAGATTTATGACATCACCGTCGCTCCTTTCACTAAATAATAAAAGGCCCGCTGTAAAACGCGGTGCGGAGTATAAAACTTTTACGTCCATGCAACCCGTTCGATATATACCAGTCGTATACGGCGCCTTGGCCGCCTAACACTGCTGTTGGCGACTATATATACTGCCACAGCCACAGGCCTAGACATGAACTAGTCAATAATATTGCATATAACACCTCATTAGGTTTTGCCTGCTACTTATGTTTGCAACCCTCGGGAACCGTATCTACTGTTTTCTGGATGAAAGGTATTATTTCTTTTCCTGTACCCCTGACAACGTGTATGCAAAAATTTTACGATGACCAGACGCGAAAGCTCAACAAACAAACTCACTTTTTATAGACAGGTCCATTTTTCATCTAAGCCTATATTACAAGTAACACTTATAGAGCCTCCGAGTGATCTGCCAACCATAAAAGATTAAGAACGGATATGGAAAATGGCATCTCTTATAATTCACCGAAACATGACAGCACACTTGCTTTTATTTCACCGTGGCCTTCTTATAAGGGAAGTAGTTGCTGCCTCCAGACTACTACTTAAACTAACTTTCGCATTTATTATACGTATATTAGTTAGACTGTAACTCTGATATATCTGTAAGAAAACATTCCAAGCTATTATAATTACTTTTATAAAACAACTTCAATACATAACAGACAGGCAGACGTTCTACTTAATGGTAGACACGAGAAATGCCATACGGGGCCGACTTTGATAGAATAAATTATAAGGGGAGGGGGCTCTCGCTTTCAATTTCTGTCTAACGTCAAATACTTTTTATTTATCTATATATATAAAAATGAATCCCTATTTCCCTTAGTTACGGCATCACGCGTGAACGGATAGACCGATTGTAATTCGGTTTTCACTAATGGAAAGAGGGATAAACGGGGAATGTTGATATATATAAAAATTGCATGCCGGGCGAAGCCGGGGGCGGATCGCTAGTCTAATGTAAAGGTCAAACGTCTCTTAATTCTTCTAAACTTGAAGGAATACTTCTTCAGGATAATAATTCAATTCTAGCATCTCATCAATGTGCAAGGGTGTTTTAAATTCCGAAATAGAAGATGTATCGCATCTGATTAATCCTTTTACACAAAGAATCGAAACAGATTTAAATCCTTCAACATTGATAAAACAAAATAATATTGAATACACCATATTTCAATATTAGACTGTGTTCGGCCGTCCGTTTTGTGGTTATCGTGCGATCTGCCAGTCGTAGTCACAGTACACATAGCGAATAGTAAGTTATCTAAAATTCCCAATATCTTTTTTTATAAACGGTCATTGTTACATGGTAACTTGCTGTAGATGTTAATTATCTGAAACCCTTGAATATTTACTAATTAATTATTTAACATTAAATTAATTAGTAGGGTAAACCCTTACTATTAAACATCATGAAAATTTGGCCAAATAATGCTAAATTTTCATGATGTTTAATAGTTATTGGCATTATGAGTATCATGTGGCTCAAAATATTTTTTTATTATTTCTAGATTATTACAGTTGATATTTTAAACTAGTTTTTATTCAATCAAATCATATTTCAAAACTCGACGACTACCTTTTGGAAAAACTCTTATGAATGCTTCTCGTTTCGGACCGAAAGCGTGTTCTATTCGAAAGTGTCGAGGTCTTTTGGCTTTTTTCTATGTCACGATCGGCAGACAGGCTGACGGTCCATTTGATGGTAGGTGGTTTCCGTCGCCTATAACACAAGCAACGCCACAGCTGCTGCAAGTGCGCTGCCGACTACAATAGGATTAAGGATAAGGGATTGGATAGGAAACTGGGCTTGATTTTGGCTTTGATTTTTTTGGGAAAACAAAGATGGTACAATGAAAAGTGACATATATAAGTAAAATATTAATAAACGGATTATTATTTACATAATTAATAAAAAACTCGTTGGTCGAAAGTGATTTCGACCGGTACATCTGGTATGGTACAACTTTAATAAAATAAAATAAAAAATACACTTATAAATTAAAAGTACAGGATATTTGATCACTGATTATTGCTTATACTGTGGGCGATGTTCCTCAACCGCACCAACACCGCGCGGTGACAAACAACATTCGTGGACGACATTTATGCGACGTCATGCCCCTCAATAGAAATGCTTCGATTTACGCTCCTCCTATACTTTTTTGTCAGATGTCTTTTTTATTCACTTTATATTCCTTTATGCGGCCATTGCACAACATCGTTTGCCCAAAACAAATGAACTTAACCACATTCAAATCAACATAACTCATTGGAAACATTCAGCTGTCGTTATTAAGATGTGCCCAGTAATATCTTCATCGTAATCGAGTCTGACTTTTAAGTTCAAAGAAATGTATTATCAACTGAACTTTCCTACACGCGGCCTCATCTTTCCTACACGGATAGATGGTGGCCAAGAGCAAACCCATCTTTTTTTTTTTTTTTTTTTTTAAATGTGTACATGCAGTGTGTGTGTCTTTGTGTGAGAAAGAGTGGATATGAAAGGAAAGTACAAATTCTCTCTATATATAAAAATATAAAAATATATAAAAAAATATAAAACTATATATAAAAATGAATCCCTATTTCACGGCATCACGCGAGAACGGGTAGACCAATGTTAATTCGGTTTTCATTAATGGAAAGAGGGATAAACGGGGAATGTTTATATATAAAAAAATTACACCCCGGGGTGAAACCGGGGGCGGGTCGCTAGTTTTATTAATAAAGTACAATTTACTAAATATACACATAAATCAATTGGCATAATGTATGACGATTTTGCTGATTTTTAAAAATTGTTTTCTTAATTATCAGGACAAAGTTTGTGTGAAAGAAATTTTTTCGGAAAAACCACGGGAAAAGTCGGAAATTTGGAATAAGAATAAATTTGGGGGCTACAACTGTCAGGTCAGCTAGATTATATATATAAAGTTTCTTTTTTCTATGTTAAGCTCGACAGACAGGCTGACGGTCTACTTGATGGTAGGTGGCTACTAAGGGATACTAGGAAGGGATAAGAAAATGGGCTCTGGGATCTCTTACTCACTTACCGAAACACAACAGCACATATGCTATTATTTCACGGTGGTCTTATGTTTCTACTATGTATAATACTACTTTTCAAATCTAGACTATCTAGCTTTCTAATCTAGCCAACTTTGAAAAGTTCGTTTCCAAAGTTGACCCCGCCGGGAATCAAACAGAGCGTTGAGGCAAGCACGCAAACCACTCGTCATGGGCTCGTCATTATTTGTTAAACTAATGCTCTCTCAGTTCTTCATAGTCTTTGTTTTAAAGTGAATCAACAAAGCAAATCTGAAGAACCAATAATGAAGAGCGTTCATGAGTTGCTATTAAGGCGTTCATGAGTATGAGCAGGTGATGTGGGTTATTTGTGAAATAATTAGTTATGAATGTAAACAATAGTTTATTTGTGGCACCGAGTGTAACGAATTGTCTACGATCTGATTGGACCAGAGACAATGCCTTCACGCTAGAGAAGGTGGCGGGTTGTAGGGGAGCCATTTGTATGCGTAATGGAAGATCGAATTTCGTATTTGTTCGTGGGGTCGTTAACAGCACCTTCGCGCTTGTTTATAAAGAAAACAAAACCCTTTGCCCGCTAGGAATGGGCGAGGCGAGTCGCGAACGCTTGCTGAGCTGCGGTAGCTCCAAGCCCGAATAACAAAACTAATTTAATATTCCCCTATTACTCCGTGTATAAAGTTTTATCCAGAGATCCATCTGAGTGATCAGTTCGCAACTAATTACCTTGCCAAGGCAATCTATGGAACATTGCTCGCACTCAACACTCAATTTAATTGACTCTAATTATACTTAATTATAATTTTCAGACAAATGCGTCAATATTGTCTCAAACTAAACAAGAAAATTAGTTTTTACACATCTAACTTATTTTGTCATTCTCACTTCCAATTAGGATAAGATCGTTAAAGACACAAAATGAGACAGATTTGATTCAGCTGGCTACTAGACAGCTGACTTGTTGCTGATTTGATTTGAAAATTTTAAGAAATATAGTGGCTTTCAGAATTTAAATTTACGAAATTAAGATAAACTCATTGTTTATCGTTTATTCCCGGTAAAGCTTTCCGAAACAGTAGTAGATTAATTAAATTGTATTGTGTTTGATTATCTATAAATACTTGTTAAAGTTTATGTACTATAAATAAATCTATACAAATAAAAATCAATCACTTTTTGTTGTGTTCGTAATTGTTAAGGACAATGTTTGTATGAAAGATTTTTTTTAAATCCATGGGAAAAGTCGGAAATTTGGATAGTATTTTGACAGGGCAAAGACTGTCAGGTCAGGTAGTATCAAATAAATAAGGGGTTTGTTGAATATGGGGCCGAATTAGAATTTTCGACATAAATTTAATGAGTAGGATTCTTGGTAGAAGTAAACGAAGATTCGGGCAATTGAATTTTGTACGGGAGAACAAAATTTAATCACCATCGCTCCACACCTTCCCCTGTCGTGTTTTCGGATGTTTTTCGAACGTCCACTCGATACAACATGCCTAAAACTCATTCGAGCGTAAACGGTAGTCACGCGCCAAGGACTACGTATCCACGCGTTATTATTGTATATTCGTTTCAAGTGAGATCTTGGAAATTTCATATAGAGATCACATGAAATTCCTAGAATTCAAGGAAATATCGTAGGATCTATGAATATTCGTGGAAGTTCGTATAATTTAGGCGCTTGTTTTGATCAGAATTTACTTTAATTTGAATTATTTGTATGTAAGATTGATATTTGTTATTACTTAATTGAGGCTCAAGAAGGCATTAAAAACGAAAATGTCAGCCATTTTCGTTTTGGCTTAATGGCTGACGGTCCATCAAGTGAACAAAACCAAAAAAGTTGGATGTTAATATTAATTTGTCTTAAAAATAACAGAAATTATAAATATCACTGGAGATAAAAAAATAGTTTTTAGATTTTTTGTCGGTTTTTGCCTGGTTGCGGGCGTTTTTGCCCGCTAATCTCAGAACGCTAAGCAATTTGAATGCTATTTTCACTGATGTATTGTAGCAAGCTTCCGGTAACATTCAGTGTTTGTTTCAGTCCTATCGGTTCACAAACAAAAAAGTTACGCGCTACACCGTATACAGCTGCGGGCTCAATTAATATTAATAATATATAACAAATTCAACGCTATTCAGATCTTTCAAAATTCTAGACTTCTAAATACAACATGAAATAGAAGACGACGATAATACTTAGTTTTAGAGTAGCTTATACCGTTTGTTCACGAAATAATACGAGTATGTGTACTTACGATTTAATATAAATTAGGGACTAATATCTTCAACCTTATACTTTTTTTATGTTAAGGTCAGCAGAAAGGCTGACGGTCCACTTGATGGTAGGTGACACCGTCGCCTATAACACAAGCAACGCCAAAGCTGCTGCAACTGCCGATTACAGTAGGATTAAGGGAAAGGAGATAGGGAAATGGCATCCCTTACTCACTCACCGAAACACAACAGCACACGTGCTGTTATTTCACGGTGGTCTTCTGTAAGGGGGTGGTAAAAATTAAAATTAGGTACTCAAAAATTAAAATCGAAGCTACGAGTATATTTTAAAAAACCAAATAAGATATTAATTCTTAAACTTTCAGTAATAAGGCTCAGCATAGCTATGGATATGTAGTCAGCAAGTGCCCTTAATGTCACATTGTATTTAGAAGGTTTAGTGAAATAGCGCACGTAGGCTGCATACGCGGTGTCAAGATCACGTCGGCGTAGCGTCGCGCCGTGGGTGACACGGCTCCCCGCCTCTCGCCTCTTCACCCCCTCAATCGTCCTCCTTTACCCTCAACCCTCGCACCACGCATGCTCCAATTATAATCTGTTTAGTGATGTCTATTGTCGATTAGGATTTGAATATTCATTCCTTAACAATTGTCTCTAATACTTCAATCAGATACATTCATCAATTCGCCTCTCATGTTAAAACCATGTATGATCACTCTTCAATCATTCATCAAATAAAATTTAAAAGGTCGCTCTTATAAGATAGTAATAAAAAACAATACGTTAGGTATTTTGCTTCTGCACAACTTTAAATATCTTAAAAGATTGATCGTATTGTGTTGCTTTTAAGAGCTTTTTAAGAACTGAATATCGCTTCAAATAGTTTTGTTGAACATGCACCATTAGTAGAATGAATGGCAAGTTAACAAAGTGAGTAATTATTCGTAATTCTTTGTCAAAAATTGTCGTTTTTCATGCAAGCTTTCGTTTAGAGCGTATTCTGAACTAGCTGAGCGCGCAACTTCGTACGCCTGGTATTCGGTATAGCTCATAACTTTTTTGTTTGTAAACCGATTGGAATGAAACAAACACTGGATGTTACGGGAAGCTTGCTATAATACATAATTGAAAACCGCATTCAAATCGGTGAAGCCGTTTCTGAGATTAACGTCCACAAACGCACAGACAAACAGACAAACATTCTAAAAACTATTTTTTTGACATCGGTAAAATAAGTACAACGTGTACAAATTATATTTATAGGCTTGTTTACGATTTTATTATATTTATGGATATCTATAGAATGAATCTAAAAGAATGAATGACTGAATGCAACATTGAGTAGTAGGTAATTATTCTAAATTCCTAGTCAAAGTAAGTAAATGTTAGAATAATTAATTATTATTCTTCGAAGCCTTCGTTTACAATAGAATATCTTCAAATTCAATATGTTCAAATAGTTACCCTGAGCTTACACGTCTGGTGGAAAGAGTGACAGGGTTAAGCAAGATAGCCACCCGCGGTGGATAACTCGATATCTCGACACAGGACAGGGCGGCATTATCCTGTCGCGTGGAATGCGCGCGCAGCGGCGTCGTGAGGAGGGAGTCAAACCGCTTGCGGAGGGCGCTCGGTCCGCGCGCGTTCTCATCGTCTACCGTTCGGTTACTTGGCACAACACCTCCGTCGGATTGAGGTATATTGGTGCTGCCGTGACCCGCGACGGTCACTGACCGATATCCACGCCGATGACACCCGCGCGAACGTGCCCCCGCCCCATAAGAAAAGTGCACTTCGCGAAACGCCATCCCTTATCAGTACTCCAAGCAGGTAGTCACCGAAACAACCCTCGCTCGGTGGCGTGTTACCGAGCAATATATCCGCAAACGGAGCAATATAGCGGCCCGCCACTTATTCTGTGTCCGACTTTAATTTGTTCCTTATTATTTTTTCTGTGTTTATTGTTTCCTTGAAATGTGCTTTTGTCGTAGTTGCTTCTTTAAAAATCTCTCCCTGTGTTTGTGCGTTGCGTTTCCCAAGTCTTCAGGTTACAGAACGCGAGTTAATTCAATGGATTGCGTTACGTAATGATGTGGTCTGTATGTTTGGTGTAATATTGATAATATCACGTAATATTTATTACATTTTAAATATTATATAATCTGATTATTTTTTTACAAATTGTTAAACTTTATTGCAATTTTTGAGGCTTTTATATTTAAATTCAAACTACATATACATCAAATTATAAATTATTTATATTCGAATTGGTTTAATTATTAAAAACTGCAGTGGATTTTTTCTTTATATCACAAATTTGATAACTTATATAGTGTGTCTTTAATATTCTAAAAATACTCCGTTCTAACTGACGCTGTAATAAGATGTGAATTCATAGAACTGGGAAAAATTAAGTTTGTCATAGTCATAATCATAATCGTAAGCATCGATGAAGATAGAGAAACCAGTTTCGTTACTAACGGAAATTTGAACTTGGAACTCTAACGTGGCTTGGACACCAAATTATCTTTGACTTGTTCGTGCAATTAAAACTCTCAACTGCTCATTTTGGTTTTCTCTGTCTATAAATGTGCTTTGATATACGTACTTATTTCTTGAAATATTTTTTTATGTCTCAATCTCAATTGTAGTAGTGGTAGGGCACACTGCGTTTCGCAGTCATTTGGGCAGCCCGCCTGGCGGCAGTGACCACCCCCTTACAGAAGACCACCGTGAAATAACAGCATATGTGCTGTTGTGTTTCGGTGAGTGAGTAAGGGATGCCAGAGCCCATTTCCTTATCCCCTCCTAATCCCTTATCCTTAATCCTACTGTAGTCGGCAGCGCACTTGCAGCACTTGTAGCGTTGCTTATGATATAGGCGACGGTAGCCACCTACCATCAAGTGGACCGTCAGCCTGTCTGTCGACATAACATAAAAAAAAAAAAAAAAAAAAAAATTAACTTTTTAAATACTAGCTTAGTTAAATAATATAACACTTTATACTCATTAATAGCTAAACCTTCACTTCGTCCTCGAACCTTTTTTTTTAGGTGTTAAAACATTTATCCAATCTTTATTGCCCAAATAGGTATTTTTGTCAGATGTTGAGTTTTTATTTATATTTTCAAATGATCCCTTGGAAGCAGTACTTTTTGTAGATAAAGTACCCTATGCCCCTGACGACGTGTATACAAAATTTCTTGATGATTGGTTGAGTAGTTGAGGCGTGAAAGCAACAAACAAACAAACTCACTTTTGCTTTTATAATATTAAAGTTAGGATTATCGACTCCGCTGAGAAAGGAAGTTGTAAAGTTGCTACAAATTCCAATGTATTAATTCCATATATATCTATATATATTATATAAAAAATTAATGTTCGTTTGTTCAAAACCACAAATTTCCGACAATACTTTATCTATCACCACATAATTTTTTATAAACATTGTCAGTGTTACAGGGTATGTTGTAGGGTACCTTTCATCCAAAAATGTACCATTAGGTATCCCGAAGTGTCATCTATATATTATTATGATCAGTAAAGATTGAATAAATGTTAAATACCTAAAGCCGCGGCCAAAAGCTAAAACAACCTTTGAATTTACTGGAACAACTAGTGTATACATTGGCTATAAATGTTATATAAAATGGTCCATAAAGTTGTTAATTCTGCGAAGACCTTTGTTCAAAGCCACTGCTCTATCCGAAAATATTGTTAAACTCGAAATCATAGTTTGTGTAGGCTTAAAAAATTATCTCATTACACCATAACCATTGTTCTTCCAAAACCCTAATACATTCTAACATTGTAACACATATGATCCGTTTAAATCACACACACAATGGTGGTCTAATGTGTCGGTGGCCCGACAAGAGGACAATTTCCTGTCCCAACCCTACCTTCCATTACGCACTAGAAACAATTCTTTCACCATTGCACGATCATTATTGATATAATGACTCTTGGTCATCATTTATTTGTGTCACCATTATTCTCCGTCAAGCCAATGGACGTATAACTTCAAATTGTTCCATAAATTACATTTTAATTGAATTCATTCTAATAGTTTGTACAGTTTCGTCTGAATAACAATTATCGTTAATTAATTTAAAGTGTGCTTTTATTTTTCGTCCGAGTCTGCGAGCGACAGCACGAAGCGGTGACAGACGCAGGGCTAATGACAAATTAACCGTAAAAAATACTTAGGAAAAAGCAGGCGTGACGAAAAAACATTGAGTAAAATGTTGGCATCCGGGTCTTTTATCTCTAAGCTTTTAGAGAAAGCGTTTATTTTAAAATGCGAAATAACAGAATTTGACTCAGTCTGAGCTAAGACTATATAAGTATATTGAGAGTACAGTCTGAGGTAATATTTCAGAAGCCATTAACTCTAAACTATTTGTTGAATTATATCCATATAAATAAAAATGAATGGCTAAAAATGTTGTTAAGCTCAAAACTCCAGAACCGCTGGACTAATTCGGCATTTATTTTTATTCTAATATTCGAGGAAGGTTCTTATGCAGAGAAAAAATGGAAAGATTTGAAAAATCTGTCATTCGTCAAAGCCGGGGCGGTTCGCTTGTTGTTTATATAATAATTTAATTTATTTTTTTATTTCTTACATTAGAACATTCATAAAATGTTTAAAAATGAAAGGGTTATATCTCTCAGCAACAGTTTTAAGATGCTGTTGGCGCTAGCTCGTGTCCTCTCTAGCAACGACGCCGTTTTCTTCCTGATAATTGCGTGAAACCCGTCAGTTCTTATTCGGCAAACATTTGAGAGGCACTACAAAAACGAGGCAACCCCATCAGCATCCTAAAACCATTGTTGTATTAGATTTGCAAGACATTGATGGATTTTTTGGTGTAGCTGGTCCACAGATTACTCGTGTTTTGACTTTGACAATATGCTTTAGATGAAGTAATTTTAATTTTAAAATTTAAATAAATAATGCACAGATGTTTACCGTGGTCTGTTCTTTCCTTTGTATAAAACACTAGAGCAACTCCCAACTTCGCCTATGTGCAATTTGGTAAGTTAGTGCACATAAATGTTATAGCCTATGTCCTTCTGGAGATTACCTTCCAGAATTAAACTTATAAATTCAGCTTTCTCTCTTTATAATTAAACTCTTATAATAGTTTTTGTTTGTCAAAATTCACATTAAATATCGAGGGACGTTACATGTTACTTCAACCTATTTTTTTCTTAGTAGCTGATTTTTATCCAATCCCAGTTTATTTTCGAAAAAATATGCCTTGATTAAAAATTAAAAATGTCAACTACCCAAACGAACTTCGGGTTTGAGAATTCGAGGAAGATATATGTTTTTTAATTTAGACACTACGCCCGTTACAGTGAAAAACGTAACTTAAAGTCCAAATGAATTTTATGCATATACGAGTATGTCTTCCGCGTGTAGCGGAAATAAGATTTTATTTAGAATGTCAAAATAATAAATCGATTAATAAATTGCTTAATTTTTAAAAATAACACAAATTATACGATTATACAGTGTAATGACTGAAGCATTGCTTTTTAGGATTCCGTACGTCCGAATAAAAAAACGGAACACTTATAGGATCACTCGTGTGTCCGTCTGTCCGACCATTCCCTTATCTCCAAAACTACTGAATCTAAAATTAAAAAAATAATACAGAAATTAGTTTTCTACGATGACAGGTTTTTTTTTTTAATGTGGCAACTTTATGCTTGATTGACTGTGCAAAGTCTACATAAATGGGCATGTTCGACGTATCGCTTCACGATTGAATTCGATTCGCACGCGAACTCAGATTGCTCCCACGATAATTATAGTAAATATGTGTGCAGCAAATCATATACCCTGAAATGAGGCATAAAATGTTAGAACCGAGGCTTGAGAGCGGGACGGGGCGTGCGTAATTACCCAAGTAGAATGTGGCAGGTCCTGCGGTCGGGACAACCTTCACAGTATAATGAGCGGGATCAGCGTAAACGCTTAGTTTTTTAATATAAGAGTGGTAGGCAGGCTAACAACACAATTTATTACTGCATACTAATTTCCCAAATATGATATTTTATTTTACTTAATTATGAGACTTCTCCATCTTTTTTATGTAAAAGGCATCAGACAGGCTGACGGCTCACTTAATAGTAACACGCTACCCTCGTCTATAACACAAGCAACGCCGCATGTGCTGCAAATGCGGCTGCTGACCATAGTAGGATTAAGCATTAGTGCGAAAAGGGTTAGGATGTGATAGGCAAATGGAATCTGTGAAATAACATCACACATGCTGTGTTATTTCACGGTTGTCTTCTATAAGGGCCACCGCTTATAAAATGTATATTTCCAGAAAAAAATCGAGTTCTAAAAGTTCCTTTAAATCTATTCTATATTTTCTATACATGTAATAAAATCGTAAATAAGCCGTGTCTGTATATTAAATATTTTTTCAATAAAACAATTTGTACACCGAGGTCAAAAAAATAGTTTTTATAATTTTAGTCTGTTTGTCTGTGTGTCACGCTAAGTCACGCTAATTTCAGAAACCCCATTTGAATGCGGTTTTCGCTGATATATATTATGTAACAAGCTTCCCGTAACATTTAGTGTTAGTTTCATTCGAATCGGTGTACAAACAAAAAAGTTACGCGCTATACCGAATACCACGCGTACGAAGTTGTTGGCTCAGCTAGTTATAAAATATTTTTCTACCAAAAGTCATTCGAATCAAATATATTTTTAAGCATATAATGTTCAGTTCGTCTACTATGTTTTTGTTGTACCGTGTCAACTCGACCGCGTCACTAAACTAGGAATAAAGTGCTTGGCGCGGGTCCCTTAACTCGTTAATTACACTTGAAAACTAAATATACATGTTACAATTACAACTTGCGAAGTTTCATTCGGCCGCGTTTCTATTATGAAATTTCATGATCAAATACTCGACTGACCAAATGTTTACCATTATAAATACATATAATCATACAACCAGCTATTGGCTCCGACCTCAATCAATCGAATAGATCTCATCCATCAATTGAAAAAAATAACGAAGGAAATTACAGCACCATCAGACCCAAAAAGATTTCATAAACGCTATAAAAGTTTGTTATCTATACTAGTTTATATCTATACTTCTATATCTATACTAATATAATACTATAAATATTTGTATGTATGTTTGTAATGAATAAACTCAAAGACTACTAGACCGATTTTAAAAATTCTTCCACCTATATAGTACTAATTTCTAAAGATCACGGACGAAGTCTCGGTAAAAGCTAATAAGCAAATATCTGGTGAACATATCACACGTCTGGTCTAATGTCTAATTTTATTGTTTATTTAGTAGTTTAAAAAGATAAATTAAAATAAAAAAACATTTAATATTGGTTACGTTTACACAAGTGAATAGGTATTTAATTCAAATATATATAAATGTAAAAACTAAGTGAACGCTATTTCTTTTGCATGTACTTTAAAAAATATATCTAATAGTCCAGGAGGCACCAATCCTGAAAGCTCCGTGATTACGTTTTAATTTAATAATAAATTTAATAATTTATTTAAAATATTTCCGGTCAATCAAATCCACGCCGACCAAGCAAATCTTGTTCGTCTAAGTGTTAACTTTTATTTTTTATTAAAAAAATCACGGAGCTTTCAGGATTGGTGCCTCCTCGCCTATAATCTTTCTTATAACAGAAAGACGCTTTTAACTGTTATTATTTCATCTTAAAGTGGGTCTAACTTAATATTTAGTTTAAAAGTTTGGTGATATAGAACTTCGTTGATGATCAAAGTTTTGTACTCAATTTAAAGTTTAAAAAGAATCATGAAATTTTGGATACACGTTGTTAGGCATACTTAAAAGGACATGGACTACCTTTCATCGAAAAAATAGTAGGTACTGTTCGCATGAGATCATCTAAAAATAAAAATTTGAATGAATATCAATAAAGATTGAATAAATGTTTTAACACCTAAGAAAAAAGAAAGGGGATAAAGTCGCGGAAAAAGTTAGTCTAAAATAATATCCAAGCTTATACAGCTCGGTAGGTCGACAAAGTAATTAATTTAATACTAATACGAAAAATAAATATTGTAATACTTCTTAAATGCTTATAATATACAATATTCAATATAGGTAAGTACATAAAGCATTATATAAATGGAGAAATAGAAATGGAACATTATATAAAGGTAGGTATAACTAAAATAGATGCAACAGAAAATATCTAATTGTTTAGATATCGAAGTTATTAGCGGCGATTACCACCAAGTGCAGGACACACAGCGAAAGATTGTCTGGAAAGTTGATTGAATTATTATTCAATGAATATCAATGAAACAATCGACAAACAATTAGTTTCCAATTAATACGTTTTCTGTAGATTCCTTGCGAAAACTCTCTACCAAATTTTTTTATAATGTCAACACTCATCGAAGCAACAACGCACCGTTAAACTGTTCCACATATCACGTGTTACATTGAAACAAGCTTTTTCCAAGAAGGATGTTTGTTAAACAAAGAGCGTTGAAGTTGGTTGAAGTGTTCACCTCTAAGGCATCTATTAAACGCACAGAGAGGTTCCCACAGCCCGCTCCGTCTCGTCACGGAATCAATATCGTCTTTTATCTTATGAAACGTGCATCACACGCACGTGTAGCGTGCACACACACTAACACACACACACACACACGCACGAATATCTAGGGTTGCTAACGAACGAAAATAAATGGGCAAATATGAGGCAAGATAGCGATAATTAATCTAAAATCTTGGCTCTCTCGCCGTGTTTGTTCAAAACTTGAATTTTAATTAAATCGCCTTCCTAAATCTACGTAGATTTTTGTTGTAGCTTCGCGTGATTCATACATTAATTTGTTCCCTTGTAAAGGGAATACTCAAACAAAGAAATTGTTATTCGATAAGATTCGGGGAGATTTCTTTTTAAGAGCGTAAATTAAAAGAGGGTCAAATGTTTACAATGTTTAATGAACAACAATTCAAATAATTACGTTTCGTTAATTTAGTAACAGTAAATTTATAACAATATTTTTACACTTTTAGTTCTTAATTTTCTTAGGATGGGAAACGCACTTGCATCCTTCCTGAGCTTTCCTGGTATTTCTTGAAATTCAAAATTTAAAATTCAAAAGTTTATTCGGCAAATATTCTGCAGGGGGCTCTTTTACATGTCTTGAGTCTACCAGCGCTTCGGAAGGATATCATAGCCAAGAAGAATGCGCCGCAAGAAACTTGGCAGAAACTTGTGTATTCAAATGCTTGTGCTTCTTACCTACCATCAAGTGGTTCATCAGCCTACTTGCCATCCTTTACCATATACCATATACCTTATGTGTGTACTAGTTTTTGCCCGAGACTTCTTTTCTTAAGTGTTGAAAAATAAAAATTCAATGACTGGCAAAAATATTTCTGTCAAGTTTAGTATTGTGTCAAAACTAAATCAAAATTCAGAAATCACTGTCTGCCTTTAAACACTTTCACTCCGATGCGATGTGTGCAAGCAAGAGTTTTTTTTAAAGAATCTTTTTTATGTTAAGATCGGAAGACAGGCTGACGGTCCACTTGATAGTAGGTTGCTACCGTCGCCTATAACACAAGCAAAGCCTCAGGTGCTGCAAGTGCGCTACCGACTACAGTAGCATTAAGGATAAAGGTTTAGGAGAAGGAGGGGATAGGGAAATGGACTCTGGCATCCTTTACTTACTCACCGAAACTCAACAGCACATGTGCGGTTATTTCACGGTGGTTTTCTGTAAGGCGATAGTTACAAATGACTGCGAAACGCAGTGTACCCAGCCACTACTTAAAAGTTTGTAAATACTTTAGTAATGCTGATGTGTGTAAGTTAGTAAATACTAATTATATCCAAAAACATAATAAAGAACGCACAAAACGCAATAAAGAACGCTTAGCTGTAAACGAAAACCATTGACATTTCTTCACGTCGTAACTCCAAACTTTTACGCCAATTAAAATAGTTTGTTTTTTTTGTACGCTGCGTCGGCTGACGGATAACAAAATTTATTTGGGCCAACATACAGTTCAAACGGACGCCTTGTTAATGCTAGTGTAAAACGTGTTTATTAGACTGCAGTTACTACTTGGACTGAACAAAGACAAGTGCCTTGTTAATTGTTGCAGTGTTGGCCCAACATTGTTTTTTAAACTATCGTGGTTATAAAACGAAAGTGCATTCACTAATTAAGGTGGTCAAAGCCTCGCCCTTTAAGGTGGGATAGGTATAGTGAAAAGAATAAAATGTCAGTTTACCCGTTCTAAGTTCTCATTTTCTAAAGAATATAATTATATTCATACTAGCTGTAACTCCTAACGTAAGATTAGATGATCCCTCGGGAACACTACTTTTTTTGAATCCTTTCCTGCATCCCTGACAACGTGTATGCAATATTTCATGACGATCGGTTAACCGTTTTAGGCGTGAAAAGGTAACAGACAGACAGACAGAGTTACTTTACATTTATAATATTAGTATGGATATTATTGCTTAAAGAGCACAGTTGCTTGGAGGAACATTAATCATCGAGTTCTAGTGTGGTAGGTCCATGAGTAAGTGGTCCAAAATCGATTCCTGGCATGATCTACCATGTAATTAGGCGAAACTCAGTACACCCAGACCTAGAGGCTTACTTAGAAACCTTGTTATTTCTGATATTGTAGGAATTTAGGGCGACAGAATACCTTAGTGCCTTATACACTAAGGGATAAGGCAGAGAAATTACAAATTCACCGAATTTGTAATTTGAAATTATTTTATTACATAATAGATATTTTTATCTATTATCCTATACACATAATAAAATCGTAAACGAGTCATGTCTGTACATTAAATATTTTTTCAAATAAACAATTTTTATGTTACCGAGATCAAAAAAATAGTTTTCAATTTTTTTTCTGTTTGTCTGTTGATCAAAAAACCAATTTTTATGCGTTGTAGCTATGTTAACGAGATCATAAAATAGTTTTTTTTTTAGAATTTTTGTGTGTTTGTGCGTTTGTGCACGCTAATCTCTGAAACAACTTAACCGATTTGAATGCGGTTTTCACTGATGTATTGTAGCAAGCTTCCCGTAACATTTAGTGTTTGTTTCATTCCAATCGATTTACAAACAAAAAAGTTTCGCGCTATTATGAATATCAAGCGTACGAAATTGCTGGCTCAGCTAGTGTAACATAAAAACGTGCATTATTTATACTCATGTGATAAGTATAATGTTTGTGTTCATACAAAAAAATGTTAGAGTAATACCATCGGTCTATAAATAACATAAACCAACGACGCACAATGAGAAGCTCCTTATCGGTCAAGAGCTATCCACCGAGAGCTGCAATATGTTGCAACCAAAACATTTACCAAGTTCAAGTGTTGAGCGGTCCCGATACATCAACCGGCCAGAAATACATCAGTCAGTGTGTACCATGGGAAAACGGTCGGATGCTATGCAGCCTGCTTCCTACTTGCCTTATATGCACCGACAACTATTCCGCAGACTCCGTGCTATCTCTAACAATTTCTGATTTATTATAACAGCAACACGGGCATCTCTATTACAGTGGGCTCCTCGGTTGTGTAGATACACACCATTTCGACTAAACTATTTCAAAACCAACTTAGGCCGTTTTTCCCCATTAAATCGTATTATGGATGTTGCCAACTCCCTGAGTCACGATGTTGACCTGTTTAACGACGCATTTTCCAAAATTAAAAGACTCATCCTTGTCCGTGGTTCAGGTAATTAACATTAGTTTATTTTTGACATTTATTCCAAATTTCCAATTTAATTATATTTCTATGTTTAATTTTTTTTTTTTTTGATAAATTTTTGATAATTTTTTTGGTAAATTTTTGATATTTTTTTTTTTGTTTTTGTTTCGGGATGCTACTTCGACTTTTACTGGCGTAGGCTGTGCCTCCTTTAATTGCGGCGGCATCTGCCATGTTATCTTTTCCTGTTCCTTGTTGTGTGTTTTTTTCGGTGCCTGCCTCGTTGGAGGCCATGTAATAATAAATAAATAAATAAATAAAATTATAATGTGTCTGCGTTAGCTATATCGTACTTTAGCGTTATTTTAGAGAATTCACGTTCCAGATCTGCTAAAATGACACAAGTCAAATTGAATTCAACATTCATTTTCTTGAATTTCCCTTTGATCCCCCTCGTCTGCAATAAATCCACCTTTACAAGAACTTTATGCAATAGTTCCATTCCATTCAATTTTATACCTGTGATTAATGGATCTCCTTTTACAATCCGATGTGAATCGCCCACTTTGCATTTTATATAGCAGTTTACAATATACATAATGTATCTTCTGAGTAGAGCCAATAGTAAGTTTATGAATTAAAAAACAGTCTCTGCTATAATGTTAAAACTTTGTTAAAAGCGTTTAGTGTTTATGAAGCCTAAAGGATTATAAAAATGAGCCTTTGAGAATAGCAGAGAATAGCCAAATACATTATTAATGACAGACGTGTCAATTCGAAATTCTTTCAGCACTAGAACCAATTCTATGTCGAAGAAGGTTTTTAGTCGGTAAAAAACACACATAATCTTATTTATTTATTTATTTATATATGAGGTACACAAAACAGGATGCTGTCGTTGAAGATTAATTGTAGAAAGAATTATTCATAGAGATGTACTAGACAGCAACCCAAAATATGTGCACACAGCACGTCCAAATTAAACAGTGTTAAATTTGAAATAACAGAAGAGAGACGCGCTTTCATCCAAAGACAAGCTTAGCTGTATTTTATAAAAAGTTACTTTAAGATGAAAGCACGTCTCTACAAGGCTGCAATAAAATAAATGTATTGCAATATACATAGTGCAATGAAATATTATGAATTAAGATTAATTGTTAATTGACAATGTTGATGACCACAAAATCTTAATATGGTTCATCTTCTTTTCCTAATGATACGCTATTGCGCTGCAACGTCACGCTTAGTTACTAAGGCCATGATGTTCTTTTTGAATTTACTTAAACTATTAACGAATATATCCACCTTACTGCTGTGCTTAGGGAGGAGATCGTTGTACTGTCGACACATCCTGCACATACGCATTTGCGCGTTGCATACATGATGTAACTTTTTAAAGAATCCCTCATTTTTCTACAATATTAAGGTCGACAGGTTCGATGTTAAGGTAAAACCACAATTGTATAAAGGATTGGGATGGGATAGGGAAAAAAAACAAATACACTGCTATCCGCAGTCATAAACTGTACATTCCTTTTGGTGTCAGTAACCATGCCTATACAAAGACCATTTTAAAATATCAGCATATAATCTGTAGTCTTTTGGTTCGGAAAAGATTCCACCAGAGCTATTTACTATAATAATATCTTTATTTTGTCGCTTACTTATCCCAACTTTATATGGAAACCCAATATTGCTCATTTTGCCTCAAACACACACACACACACACACACACACACACGAATCTGAATGTATGATGCTGTTGTTTATAAAATATTACTTCTGTTCCAACGTTAATAGCCAAAATAGTTATCTATACATTATAATCTTCAACACAGAAGAGACACAGTGCACCGATTTCAAACCACTCTATTAGATTCATCATCTAGAATGTTTTTTTCTGTTTGGCAAATAGTTTTGACGAACAAAATATTCAGCTACATTATTTGCCAATTCATATTGTTCATCCTCTTAAGTTTGTAAGTACATCTCTCGAGCTGTAGCTAAATTAAAGTACTTGAGGGTATTGTGTTTACTTATTTAAATGAACCCTCGCTTAAGTATGTCCTTGGAAAGAAGTTGGCAAAGGGAATTTAGTCGAAAGTCACACTCCACAACGATAGACATCGCTCGAGAGATACGAAACAAAGTTTTGTCGCCGGGGCTTTAAATTCCCCAATGTTTGTCAAAACATACTTAAACCTGTCAGGCGGCGCTTAAATCAATTTATTATACAGGTACTTCGGGAACGCCACTCGCGTATCCTCCGTTATGTATGTCTATGTATGTATGTAAATCTTTGCGTACGCTACTTTCCTCGAATGCCGTATGGAAAACTGTAAGCCTCTTTTATATTCTTATTCCCTATCCTTGTGGGATAATTCTGGCCCATAGGACAGGTTTTTACATAATTTCACCGCAGCCCTTTTCTATTGGGAAACACTTTTTTTCCGGGTGATTTTTATTGGTCACACAGGAGAGCGTTTTGATAAATTAGTAAACATTCAATAAATCACAGGCGAGTAATTCAATTTTGGCGCTCGTAAATAAAATTTGTGCAGAGGGTAACGAGTTTTCAAAACAAACATTTTATAGAACAAAAATGTTATGGGTGCACGCCCGTTGTTTGTCGCGTACATTTTTTTTTTTATATACGAGGGGGTAATTGTTTGACATGCAAAGATGTGAGATCAACCAGCCGCCAGCACTCGCAACCGTCATCGGAGGGAGAGACTCGTCAAACAAAGTTCACAACTATCCATTTATGTTATTATTTATTAAGCATTTATGCGTTCACACGAAGTGCCTACTCTCGGGGCGAATACTTTTTGAATAGTCTTCAAATATCAGTGCACCGTTCCTCCGGTAAATGAATAAATTGGTGGAGCATTAATTATTCAGACGAGCTCACGGCTCACGGGCCTGTACGCCTCACGGTCGGCGCCATTTTATTATTGACTGTAATTCAGTGGAACGAACCCGTGCTCGACCCGACCCGGATACTCGTCCTTCCGATAATCGTATCGATTAGATATTATTTCCTTCTTGTCTCAATGTACTACAACGTAATACTTACACGTTTGAGAAGCTCATTGTTAGCATGCGTGAGTTTATTACATACTAGCTTGGCATACGGTATAGCGCGTAACTTTTTTGTTTGTAAACCGATTGGAATGAAACAAACACTAAATGTTACGGGAAGCTTGCTACAATACATCAGTGGAAATCGTATTCAAATCGGTTAACCCGTTTCTGAGATTAGCGTGCACACACAGAAAAACAGAAAAAAAATTCTAAAAAAACTATTTTTTTACCTCGGTAACATAAGTACAACGTGTACAAATTGTTTTTTGAAAAAATATTCAGTGTACAGACACGACTCGTTAACGATTTGGTTATATATATTACTCGTAGCCTATGCCTTTTTATTTTAAATGCACATTTCGACTCTTCACGGTAATGCTTCCGATTTTTACTTTGTTTTCTCTAAGTGTTCTTTCTGATTCTATTTTTTACTCAACTTCTAAAAGTCATAGCGTCAAGTTAAATAGAGTTTAACTTCCTTAAGAATTAAGCTATTAAATGCAGAAAGAACTTCTTATTTCCGATTGGTACTTAGTTCCAGAAATTCCCTATTTGTAGCTTTTTCAGTTTCACAATTAATCATTTTAATTTAAGTATCATATAGAGAATTTTAACTTTGTATAGTAGGTACTACTTATAATTTTAAGGTTAATGGGACTATGTTTTGCAATGACACAGACTTGTATAATTCTGCAACCTATTCATTTCACATAAAGTTCAAAATGGAATTTCCTACCGGCCCTTCTTTGCAACCCTTGCTTTTGATTTTGATTCATAATTTGTATATTTTGTATATACAAATTATGAACTTATAGATTGATGTTTATAGTTGTACATATAGAGTTCATTTTTGTAATTCATTAAATTCATTAATACACCAACGCTATGAGTTAACTGCAGTTGAAAACTATACGAGTCTTTTTATTGAAATTACAAGACTTATTTTCCAAATGATATTAGGCATCATTTGGAAATGAAACAATTGAAAATGAAAAAAATTGACTAAATAAAAGCATTGATTTGAAATTCTACACTCTGCTCCTAAGATATCATCCGCTTTTATTAGTGCGATAATTCTCTTAAATTATTTCTATAACAAGTTCAGGTGAGACCATCTACAATAGAAACTTTATTTTACATCGCTTAAATCTCTAGACTTAATCGGGTGTGTATATAAAAAGCAATCTAACAAATTCAAGAGTGCAAAAAATTATAAAAGCGTTTTAACAGAATGCGGTTCTCTACAAAGGACACTTCAGTTGGCGGACGTATTAAATGTAAAAAATGTCTTCACACTTCGCACAATGGATGTTCAAGAAAATTTTTACCGCATCATGTGTTACGCGCATTGAGTCTCTTTTGCTGGGACAAAAAATAATACTGATCACACTAACAACAGTAAAGTTTTAAATAAATATATATACCATTAAAGCCTTTGAAAAATAATTTATATTAATATAAATAGACTCCAATTTTGATGGACGAATTTTGACGAACCTTGACTGTTGCATAGTTGGATTGGAACATATATTCTGTAAGTTACAACCAACAGTGTTATCCATGGTTCAAATCAAGAATAATAATGAATTGAAATAATATTAAATTAAATAAATGTCATAAATAAATAACTCTTAATTTCACTAATCCTCTGTTTCTGTCATTTACTTGTTAACCTAACCCATTCATTTATAATTTGGTTTAATTAAAATACATGACATTTTGATTAAACCAATTTAATTGCATTACATTACATTATATCACATCACATCACATCACATTGCATCATATTGCATCACATCACATCACATCACATTATATCATTATTACATTCATACAAAAAATAAATACTTTAATTCGATTTGTCATTTTGCTGACAAATCGAATTAAAGTATTTAAATCAGGTCAAGAATTACGACTACATCCTTACTTATGCTGTGGGTGTCTTGTCTGGTATTTTTTGTTTGTTCATCTAATAACTCAACGCGTTTGGAATCTATCGGTGCGGCGCGGCGCGAGCGCAAAAAACTTTTAAAAGCTCGTGCAAGCTCACACACTAGGGTTGGCACTTGTAGCTTTCGTCGTATAGTCCGTCTGTCGTTGGCTTGACTCGCTCCTCTACAAACTTAAAGCTCCGGCTCAGTTTGATGCGCGCACTCATAGGGCGAGGTCGCTATATTTGCTCCGCAACTCGCGCACTAATTAATACGTCTTACGATTGTTAAACTAGTTTTCTCTTTTAGATTGCAAATTAACTAGTGCTTAAAAATGTATACCCAAGGAGTAAACTGAGACGTTTGTGTTAGTTTCAATTTAACAACAAGATGTCAACGAACGTACAAGTGTTAGCGATGTAAAGTGACAGAAGCAGACTCGAGTGAAATGGGTTTCGCCGATGTATAACAGTGTAGTGGACTGCAGTAAATGAACAGATAAGATGACGATGAAGTCGCTGAAATACAGCGAGAGGGAGGATATGATGGAGGGGTTCAGCCCCGTGCCACCACCCCTCCCCCGCAGACAGCCAGTCAGGAACATCTACGCGGAACCCTTCGTTGATCCTAGGTAAGTCTTTTTTGAATTAAATATTAACATAGCAAAGCTGATGGTCGCTGATTCTTTACAACTGTTAAAACTTTCAATAGTAGGTAACTACTAGACATAGATAAACACAGTATTCTCCCTAATAAAGCATACATATATAATTCAAAACAACTAGGCATTCTTTTTTATAAAAAAATATTTAAAAATAACAATGGGCTTCAGATTATCTGAAACTACACATTCAATTAAAAGTATCTTAGAAATAAAAATAAATAAAAAAATATCTTTGAAAGAGTTCTAAAATATTATATCAATCCAGTATTATAATTAAAAAATGTCTCTAGATTGTACAACAGTACTCGTATTTAAAAGAATGTTTTATAAAATCGATAAAGCGGTACATAAAATAGTTAATGGAAAGCTTTTTATGTAAAATTTTTATTGAAATTTAATTAGATTAAATTAGACACAATTAATTGATTTACAATTATTGAAATTACTGCTCGATGCGCCAAAATGATAAAAAATATTTAAAATTACAATGTATGTAAACTTTTTTGAATAAAATATTATAAATTTTAACATAAAAACGATACAAATCAGAGGGAAAATATAGCTTGCTTGAAAGCTTGCCCCGTGTTTGGAAAAAGTTATAATCTTCAAAAAAACTTTTTGTCTTTACCTACATTTGAAGTAGTTTAATGTTGTGAACTTATCTATTACCTATGTCTGCAACATCAGTCATACTAAGTAATAATTTAAGAAGATTTTCTTTAATGTTAAAATCGGCAGACAGTTGACGGTCCGGTTGATGGTAGATGGCTACCGTCGCCTATAACACAAACAACACCACAGCTGCTGCAAGTGCGTGGGTAGTGGGCTCTGGCATTCCTTACTCACTCACCAAAACACAACAGCACACGTGCTGTTATTTCACGGTGGTCTTCTGTCCAAATGACTGCGAAACGCAGTGTGCTGTGCCACTATACTTACTTACTTACTGCCATTACTTTGAAAGTGATGTTATGTATATGAAGTCGAGGAAAAATTTAGGTAATCATAATCAGACAACAGCTAAAAAGGCAATAATTTATACAACAAACAATGATTTTCACACCGCACCATTCAAAGTCCGAGGAATATTTAATAGCGGCGAGATAAAACGTTATGAGTAATGAAACAGATTATACATAAATTTGACGCTTTTGATTTAGCCGACAACATAGAAAGCTCGCCGCGGAACAAACTTTAATGATCATTCTGAAAGCATTACAAACACGACGACAACGTTCCAACTTCAGTTCCGGACATAACAAATAAACGATTTATATTCTAATTGAGACAGTAATAAGCATTAAGGAGACCGAAAATGAATTGTTCCACTGTGAAGAGAACGAATAAAAATTGTTTAATAAAATATTTTTTAAACAATGCACAAATATGGTAGGCAATAAATTACACACTAAATCCAATAATCGATTACATAATAAATATAAGTTTGACATTAAAGCTGCAAAATGCATATTGTTTATATCTCTTAAACAATAAGATATAAACAAATATACTTGAATATATCTCAATAAGTTATAAATTTATTTGAGACAAAAGAAATCTTGCTTCAAGAGTTTCAAGAGAAGAAATGAAAGGAATTATCCTTTTTAACATTAATGTCATTTACATTACTTAGACTTCTTTTTTTTAAATTTCATTACGTTTACATTGTTCTATAAACTTTCATCTATATGAATTAAAAATATCTATTTCAATTCGTCTATTCAATTCGTAAAAAATCTATCTCAATCGAACCATCAAGAAAATAAGAAAAACGAATGAAATAGTTGAACGAATCAGTCGTGTTTACCTTGCCGACCCCCATCGCGGCCACCCCTTCATTGGAAGCCACTCTACAAAGTAATAATAAAGAGCCTGAAGCCAGAAAACATTTGATATAGCCGATATAAACGTGATACAGAAACCCCACAAACCTCCGAAGGCCAGAGAGCAATATTAAAGTATGGTACAACGCAAAACTAATTCGGCGGCTCTTATTTTGGGCTTTCCTTTGGGGTTGCCGATAGGGATTCTGACAATAAGAAACTCTAATATTCCTTAAGGCGGGTGATCTGTAAATACACATATATTTAATTATGTACATACAATTTAATTGATTAGTGATATATTAATGACATATTGAGTCCAGGCACAAAAGACAATGTTGTAACTGCATGGAACATTTTTTTTAAGATCGGCAGACAGGCTGACGGTCCACTTGGTAGGTGGCCACCGTCGCCTATAACACAAGCAACGCCAAAGCTGCTGCAAGTGCGCTGGCGACTACAGTAGGATTAAGGATAAGCGACTAGGAGGGGATAGGGAAATGGGCTCTGGCATCCCTTACTCACTCACCGAAACACAACAGCACACGTGCTGTTATTTCACGGGGATCTTCTGTAAGGGGGTGGTTACTGCCGCCAGACGGGCTGCCCAAATGACTGCGATAACGCAGTGCCACTACTTTTCAAATCCAGACCAGAGCCAAATTTGAAAAGTTTAATTTTCAAAGTTGACCCTGCCGGGAATAGAACCCGGGAACCTCTGACCACTCTTCCAACGGGATCGTTAAAATAAAATATTATAAATAAAATATTATGTATTCGTTAAAGTGGGGATAAGGTTCTTATGAAAAGAAAATTAGAATAATTGTTCGAAAAATTGTGCCATGCGCAGCCGGGGCCGAGTTAAACCAAACCAGACTACTGGTTAAAACCAGTGGGTTTTAAATAAGAACTAAATAATAAAAACCTCATTAACTTTCATTAACTGAAAGTTAACTAAGTTAATGACACAAAGAAACATGAGATAAAGAAGAACCTTCCTACTAGAAGTATCACATATAGTTTGAAATATAATTGCATCAAATTAGTCAAAAGTTTACAAAATTCTGCTGGTGTAGGTAAATTTGTAAAAGTTTCTTTGGTAACATTAGGTCCTCCTCAGTTTGTATGTTCGACAGACAAAAACTAATTGTAAACAATAGTTTTGATATTAATTTAAATTTAAAATTTTGTTCGTTCATCAGTGAAATACGAAAGCTCTAGCTAGACAGGCGAATTGGGAACGGATGCTCGCTCCTACATACTTCACCATAAATCATATTTTTATACTACGCGCACGTTCCCGACGACGAAGCGCAGTTAAGACCATCTGTGACTCTGACACCCCAATGCCCCAATCGCCTCTCGGTTTAATTTCGACAGATACCCACTATTAATATTGTAATATCGGACAAAACGCTTATGTTGTTATGGAATAAGATTTCTTTATTACCAGCCATTATGTCTTTAGAGTTTCGATAAAATAACTTGCAAGAACTTTTGTTACTTGTCACTGTTAGAGATAATGTATTATTAATTTATATGGTATTAATTTAGATAACACATCATTGAATTAACTTATTTAATTTAACATTATCAAATTAATTGTGACCCTTTTTTTATTACATTTTAAAAAAACTATATGGAAACTCTGAGTTTCCAAATTACTTGACAAAATTTACGAAACACTAACCCCGCATAAATGAAATAACCTCAAAATAGTTACTGTAGCATTAATTTCTAAAAATATTTTCCGCTCAGATTTTTGCTTTTATTTTGTTTAGCAAAGTGTGGGTAACATTATGTAAATAAAAATTAATTTTAAAAACTGATTTTAAAAGATTTTAATGTATTTTAATACACATTTAAAGTGTTAATACGTGAAGTTTTTTGGAAACAAAAGTGTTTAGCTAAATGTTTAGTTTTGTTGAGTTCTAATCTCAGATAAGTAAATAAAAATTATACTTACCAAATACGTGTTTGTGAATTTTAAGTACATATGTTCATTTAATAAACTATGGTACAATAAACAAACTTTAAAAGTTATCGTGTAATTCATTTAGGTAAGATTAATGTGCTCTGCTTTATAAATAAGTAATTAATATACAACTTAGTTCTATATTCTTTGTTAAAACACTTAAATATGCTAAATGTTGGAATAAGTTGGAAATTCTTCACTATTCTATCTGTACATTCAAATAGATGTAATGTTAAATATTCAATCAATTTTGTATTAACTTTTTATAAAGTTATTTATAATTGTTACCATTTATTTTTAAACTAAAATAAGTTAATGAATAAAATATTTCGTGACTTAACTAAATAGAGAAAACGGAAATGATACTTTTAAAAATAATTCTTATCAATAGTACAGTACAATCAAGATTTGAATGCAAAAATGTATGCGGTATAAAACTCTATCACGAGTCGATTGTAATTGATCATCGTGAGCGCAGATAAGGATCTACGACTTGATTTTTATTATTGACTTGTCTAATGACGGCAATTTGACATGGTAGAGCGATGATCGATAACGGAAACGCATGACGACGCCAGCGGTGGGTAAGGAATGTAATTTCCTTTACAATGTGTTAACAAGGTCCGAACACAACGAGCCAAACCGTATGACCGTTAAGTGCATGTAACAATGGACGGTAGATAGGAGTTAATAGTATCGTGGGGCGCCACTCGATGCTCTGACGCGACGTAGCGACGGCAATGAAGGCCTTCTCTACACGAATTCTATTTGCGATATCGCACGCTATGTGCGATCAGAATATTTATAGGAAAAATCTCAAGTCATTGCCGCTTGCCCGCGAGTCCTTCGATGTATCAAGCAGTCTTTAATATGTTTTAAATTCATTAAAGTGATATTCAGTCTAAAAATCTTGATAACAAGATAATGAACTTCTTGTATACAAAATTACGCTTAACTGAGTATTTAATGTATATAATTAAACCTTCTTAAAAAAAGGTATACTTATAAGTATGTCCTAAATAGAGTGAAGCGATGCTTCACACCTGGACAGCTCCTCTCTTTGTACAAGTCCGATCTTGCATGAAGTATTGCTGTCACCTTTGGGATGGCTCAGCAAAATACCAACTTGCCGCACTCGACTGGGTGGATCGCAGAGCTAGGAGGCTTATTGGCGATGATACACCAATAAGAACTAAGCTGCAGAGCCTGGCACATAGACGCAAAGTTGCCTGTCTGTGTGTATTCTATAAGATGTACTTCGGAGAGTGTGCTCGAGAGCTGCATGAGATCATACCGCCTTCCCCTTTCTTCACCTTGCAGACGTACGGCTGGTTACCATCCTCACCTTGCCGAAATCCCTCTAATTCGGACCAAACGCTTTAAAACATCTTTTGTGATGCGCACTGCTAATTGGAACTCCCTTCCGGCATCTGTATTTCCGAGCTCATATAACCCAAGTCTTTTCAAGAGTGAATAGGCATCTTCTGGGTGAGCTCGCTCCATCGTAAGCCTCATCCTTCCTACAGGGATAGATGCTGGTCAAGAGCAAACCCATCTTTAATCAAAAAGAAAGTCATGTAGGATGATGAAGAGAAATATAAAAATAAGGCACATGAGAAGAGGATACCATACCACTAAAACACTAGCACCTATTATTACCACTTATCATAGATCTAGATCTATGCCACTTATGCCACTTTGCCGCTCTAAAACAATTTTTTTTTATTTTATTTTTTTTTATGTAAAGATCGGCAGACAGGCTGACGGTCCACTTGATGGTAGGTGGCTACCGTCGCCTATAACACAAGCAACGCCACAGGTGCTGCAAGTACGCTGCCGACTACTGTAGAATTAAGGAGAAGGGATTGGTAAGGGTTAGAAAATGGGCTCTGGCATCCCTTACTCACTCACCGAAACACAACAGCACACGTGCTGTTATTTCACGGTGCTCTTCTGTCGCCAGATGGCTGCCTAAATGACTACGAAACTCAGTTTGCCTGCCACTACTTCCAGACCAGATCCAAATTTGAAAAGTTCATTTTTCAAAGCTGACCCTGCCGGGAATCGAACACGGCAACCCTAGAGCGTTAAGGCAAGCCCTAACCACTCATTCAACGGGCTCGTCAAATTTCTCTTAGTGTTAGCAAAAAATATGCATTTATATTTACTTAGTAGGGCTTATATTTACTCGCTCGTTTTGTGGTAATAATTGTCCTGAGGTATAACGCCTCAGCTCTCAAATTATCGTTTATTTTCATGATTCGATAGCAAAACGCACAACTGTCGCATGACGTGTGGCACAAACTTAAGGCAGTTCGAGGTAGCTTACAAGAAAGAGAGACAAAGAGAGAGATATACAGCAAAATACGTTACCAATATGTACATTTGCAATAAAAAACACTAACGTTCTTTACGGGTGACTGCACATACACCGTACATTTACAATACAGAATAATGTCTGAGTATTATTTACATTCGAATTCAATGAAAGTCGTAAGTCTAACGTTTTATTGCTTTCTGAGTATTATACAATCCTAATAAGGTGTTTCCTTCTCGGTTCAGTGGGCTAGTGGAATTATTTTATCGCCAGATCACTTTATGTGGCAAAGAAAAAAAAAACAACTTGTTTTGTAATTCCGCCTCAAAAACCTTACAGACAGACAGAGTTACTTTCGCATTTATAATAATAACATTAAAAGAATTAATTACTTTTTTCGACATTCAAAACACGATATATTGTTAATTAAAATAAACTATGTTTCGTAACTATGTTTGGTTTGAGAAAATAGCTATAATATATCTGTGTTGGGTCACATCTTGCGCCAACCTTTTATGTAACAATATAGACATTGATGGACACATCGTAGAAGTCAATAATATTGTGCATAATATAATACATGCGTCTTCGAGCATTCATTCAAGCCTTCACATGCAATCCAATATATGTCTTATCGCGAACCAATAAAGACCAATTGAGTGGTAACAGAAATATAATTATTTGAACATAATCTTGGATTAGTTAGAAAAAAATGCTGACATCTAAAAGGGACAGTTCCATTAAGTTAATAATGTTTATTGAATCTGATGATTTCTTTATCATGAATATACATATTTCAGTTTTAGAAAACTTTTCATTTTTTTTTTAATTCTAATAAAATAATATTTATATTGTTATTTATTAATAAAGTGTTATTATCATTATTATACTAGATATTTTATTTATTTTTCTTAGTTTTAAATTTTTGACAATATAATTATAAAAAAACAATGAATATTATAAAAAACCTAAAAACTAGAACTCCGCAGGTAGCAGGGCAAAGCCCAAGTTCCGGTGGTTGGTGCTGCAGAGAGAGGAACCTCCTGACAATTCGTGCCACGTCAAGAAGCACCGCCTTATTTAATCTGACCCTTGATCCAGCCATCTAGCGAGAGCCTCTTGAGTTGTTGGTCGAGGCTCTTTGCTATAAGACCGATCGCCGAAACGACTATCGGGACGATAATTGTCGAATCGAACGTCTCATATGGCGGTTACCTCGTTAGCCAAGTCATTCTTTTCGGCTTTCACAAAGTTTTCGTCATGCGGGACAGCAATAGCGTCATTAATATTATTATTATTATTCACTCATTTATTAATATTCTTAGTTTTAATTTTTTTACAATATAAATATATAAAAAAATATTATTATTATTGTTTAATAACAATAATAATTATTATTTATCGCTAAAGTGGGGTAACCCCCGAAAATCAATAGTTGGGTTAAAATCTAGAATCTATATACATACATACATATGTGCAGAGCTTTCTCGAAATATGTTCAAGTTATCACTAATACCTTCTTCATTATGAAATAAAAAAATATATAAGATATTACAAATGCGATAGTTTGTATGTATCTTTCTCAATCACGCAAAAACGGCTGAACGGATTTGAATGAAATTTGGCACGCAGATAGTTTATTACCTAAATAAATAGCTTTTATTAGCTGGAAAAATGTTAGGTTCCTGTGAGATTTTCAAAAAACAAACTACAGCTCGTATGAAGTCGCGAGCACAACTAGTATTGTTATAAATGTCTTTCTCACAAAGTTTGTATTCAAAATTATTGTGCTTGTATTCAAAATAATTGTAGATTGAGTTGGTAGCAAATTATAAAACCAAAGGAAAACGTTCCAAAATTGAAGTACGATAATTAAAATGGACAAAGTAAAGAAGTCAAATGTCTGCACATATCACCAAACGGTGCAAGAGATTGCGAACTGGCTGCAAATATTTGTTCATATGTGGAGCTCGCAACTTCCTCGTAGAAGGAAATGATTTCCATACTCCCTACTGCGCAAACACCGCTCACCAAACTCCAACACAAACCTGGAACTTAGTTAATAGCGTTCAGTTAGATGGAGTAAATATGTCGTTGGCAGTAAGTAATTTACAATTAGTGTATATAGACGTCACTTCAAATATATTACCAGCGATTAAATGTAGCCTATGCCCATTAAATAAGTCCATTTCAAATATTGTTCAAAGAATTTCTTTCAGTCGATTAATTAGTTCAAAAAATTTGGACATTAAAACTTACAAATTTTACTTCTGTATAATGCAATAATTTCTTATAATTACAAGGCTTTTGTAGAAAGCATATTCTCATAGCAGTTACAGTCGTACATATAAAACATATTTAGATCAAATATATAAAATACAATATAGATTACTAAAACTAATTTTACCACTAAAAATTAAATCCAAATATCTAAACCTCTTGATCTATTTGACTACTGCGGTACAACCTACTTGTTGAACAGTACTTTCGTGATGAAAATCAATACCCCAAAAATCATATAATCACTACCAGAAGAATCACTTCCAAAAAACTTTACGTACTTAAATTTAATAATGACTATGGTACAAGAACATCAAAAAGCAAAAAAAACGGGACAAGTGCGAGTTGAACTCGCGTGAAGAGGGTTCCGTACGATGTTACCTAATACGCACAATATTGAGTGATTTACCATGTTATTTTAATATCATGGACTTCTTATAGGTTCTTATAGGTTAGGACTTGAAAATTTTAGGTTCAGTAGTTTCGGAGAAAGGGGGGGGGGATGGTCGGACAGACGGACACACGAGTGATCCTATAAGGGTTCCGTTTTTTTATTCGGGCGTATGGAACCCTAAAAATGAAATAATTTAAAAATGTATTTAAATAATCCATCTGAAACTTTTGTTTGTATTTATTAAACTTAACATTTTTAAAATTAAACTCACATTGGATAGAGTAGGTACAGTAATTGAGTGCCTAATATAATAATTGGTATAATGGCTTGCTATAATTGTTCGGGGAGACATTGTCGCTGTTGGGACAGAAGAGTTACCCTCCCCAAAGAGTTTATTCCCCTTTGCCATTTTTTACACGCAAAAAGGTCGCTCCGAGCAAATCTTTTACGTAAATTTTCTTGTTTCCGGAGGTTTATTCACTCGGATCTCTTATTTTTTATAGAAAATCTCACTGACGTTACAAATCTAAAGCAAGACGGCTTTGCTGTGTAACATCTCGTATCCAAATGCACGAGTAAGTGAAATAGCCAAAATTAATTGTTCCCATCGCTCAACTAATTAGTTTATGTATACAAAGCGGATAAGCGCAAGTCGGCGAGCTTAGTCGACCGTTCAATACTTACTCTGAGGTGAAACCGCGCATTTACAATGTAGAAACAAATCTATTATGCATTCTGTTATCTAGATTTACACTGAAATCGCAATGCGGATAAATTAAACCAGTAATTTTACGAGATCTTACTTTATTATGAAAATCACTATCACCCACGACTTCTACTGGGTTCTAAGTTAAAAAAATACCTATGTCCTGTACTAATTTTTTCCAAAACTATTATACACTAACACTGTGTGGGCTATCTAGTTCAATAATGAAGATATGAGTTTTAACTAGATGCAATTCACCATATTATAAGTTTCGGAAATTAAAATGTTAAATATTATCTCATAATGTGAACTTTATGAAGAAAACGCATTTTTATATTCAAAAACTAGCTGCGCTCGCGGTTTTGCCTGCGTGAATTTCAGAATGTTTCTCGGTATCAGTAAAAATCAAATGTCTCCACCTCGCAGTCGTAACGTACGCGTTTTGACTTTGCACCGCCTCTGTGGTTTCACGGCGCGGTCGCGCTTTACATATTTCGTATTATCTTTTTACCTATACGTCCAAAACATATGCAGTATAAAGCAAAAATCACTTGCTGATTTTGATAAGGATTCATAATTTTGTTGACAATATGACCAATAAATATCATTTAAAAAAATCTATTCTTTTTGTTTAATACAAAAAGTAGATTTTGTGGCTTAAATATAAAACTTTTTTCTGGGCATTATCAAGCTCTACAACTAGAAATCAATCATAAGTAGGTATACATTTACATCCCACCGATAAAGCAGCGTTCGAAAGAAACATTTCCGTTCGACCGTTTTTTTCGTCGAATTACTCTGCAAATTCGATTACCACGAAAAAGCCTTTTCTTTTTACGGGATAATATACAGCCTACGTACATATATTCCAGCCTAATTATTGGTGAAAGATTTTATTAAACTGGAGGAGTAGTTACGAAGATTAGTTACCTTTATAATGTTAGTATAGATTGAATATCTGTTATTCATCCGAAAACATTCAAATGTTTCAAATGTAAATGGTACAGAAGACCACAGAGAATTAACACCATGAGTGCTGTTATAATGTTTTGGTGAATGAGTAAGAGATACCAGAGCCCATTCATTATTATTATTATTTTTCACATGTTAAGATCGGCAGACGGTCCACTTGATGATAGGTGGCTACCGTCGTCACCTATAACATAAGCAACGCCAAAGCTGCTGCAAGTGCGCTGCCGACTACAGTAGGGTTAATGGTAAGGAATTGGATAGGAAAATGGTCTCTGGTATCCCTTACTCACTCACCGAAACACAACAGCACACGTGCTTGTTATTTCACGGTCTTCTGTAAGTTGTTACTGCCGCCAGATGGGCTGCCCAAATGACTGCGAAACGCAGTGTGCCCTACTGGCCCTACTTTCCAGATCCAGACCAGAGCCAAATTTCAAAAGTTCATTTTTCAAATTTGACCCTGCCTTTGCCGGGAATCGAACTCGGGGATTCTAGAACAGAGCGTTAAGGCAAGCACCCTAACCACTCATCCAACAGGCTTTCGTACTAATATAACCCTATGGTGATACTTAATCTGCCACCAATTGGACCGTTAGTCGGACTAACGACCTTTATAAGAAAAGAAAAACAACATTGCGGAATAAAAACACAATATTAGTTTGTGTTCGCCTAGTAAAGACCTGGTGGGCAAAAAACTTTGTTTTTATATTTTTTTATGGATAACCCTAAAGCTCGTTAATAACTATCAAACAAAAAGAAAATCAGTAATTGTAAACAAACTAATTAGACAAAGAGATCCGAAGTTTTCGTTTCAGCCATTAATATTATAATATTACATAATGGGATGACGTGGTTTCAAATATTATTCAAATAAATGAAAAATTTGTTATACTCTAGACATAGTTGATTTCTAAGAAATTAAACCATAACTCCGCTAAACCTTTTTGCGACTTTACTACCCCGATTTTAACGTCATTAGTTAAAGTAATATTCTATACATATAATAAAATCGTAAGCGAGACGTGTCTGTACATTAAATATTTTTAAAAAAAACCTGTATGTCTGTGCGATTGTGCACGCTAATCTCAGAAACGGCTAAACCGATTTGAATGCGGTTTTCACTGATGTATTGCTTCCAATAACATTTAGTTGTTTCATTCCAGTCTGTTTACAAACAAAAAAGTTACGCACTATACCGAATACCAGGCGTACGAAGTTGCGGGCTCAACTAGTATATAATAAAACACTAATTTAGAAATCTATTGAAAAAGTAATCTCAAATGCTATAATTTCTAAAATGCAATTTTGAGTCAATGTTCACAACTTTTGATAAATCTTTCTCAATTTTTCACATGATTTTATACTTACGTTTTAAAAAAGAATTGTATTCTAATACAACGCTACACCGAATACCACGCGTATGAAGTTGCGGGCTCAGTTAGTATTTAATAATTTTTTATTATTATTTACCGATATTGTGATATAGCTAGGTTTTTATCTCGTCGACAATAGTACTCCAAAATGAAATAAAATATAAGCTACTAACGACCCGTCCTGGCTTCGCATAGATTTTTTTTTTCTCCAAATTATTTACACCAACCTTTCTCGTTTATAGCTTTTTTCATTAATGAAAACCCTATCAAAAATATGTTATAAGATTCAGAAGTAAACGAAGAAATAACAGATCGTTTTTATTTTATATTAAATTAATATATATAGATAACGTAATTCATAGAATAATGTTATCCATTTTGGTATTGCCCGCTGCGTTACATTACGCCCGCGCTACTTTTGCGCCCCGGGCGATAAACTAGATAGCACTGTAAACTTTATATTGATTCGAAGCGATTTCTAGTCCGTCTTTAGGCTATTACGGAACTCACGACTTTGCAATGAGTTCGATTCTTCTCACTTTAAACGGTGCTATCTATGCACATCTGGCTGTAAAGGTTTAAATTATAATATCATCAATATAATACAAGCGTTTGCCCGCGGTTCCGTTTGGTGGCAATACACAATTGTAGTTTTATGAGATTCACTCCACCAAATCAATATATTGGTTTGTTTATCTAGGACTTGAAATATCTGGTTGTTAAGTTACGTGTGATTGAGTGGCAAACATGCAAACATCTTTATTAATAATATTAAGACAGACAGACAGACAAACTCTTTATTACTGACACAACATAAATGAAAATAACAAATAAATAAATACTACAAATAAGTGAGTACCGCTAAGAGCGATCTCTTCCAGACAACCTCGTGGCAGAGGATATATACTGAAGTAAGTAAAGGATTCAAATATTGTATGTTTAATGCAGACGATGTCACCAGTAAAACATAGTTAATCTGATCCCAATGCGTTCCGTAGCATAAATTACGCAGTCCTTCTGGTAGCAGTAACCATTCCTCTACAGAAGACCTTAAAATAAGAGCAAATGTTCGTATCCCTTCATACTCGCTTATGGCGTTGCTTGTTTTATAGGCGACACCATAAGCCACCTAGCGTCAGACTGTCTGACTACCTTTTACATAAATAAACATGTTTCAGTATATGATTGAAAAATGTTAGAGATCGTTCCACTAATCTTTACCAAGTAACTTATCCTTCATTCAATCATCCATCTAGATATTGTTTTGTGTTTAAAGACGAAACACGTCAGCTACGTCAGCCTGTCTGTCGCACTTTATCATAAAAATCTATTAAATCGCTTTATATAATACAATGGATTTCATATTGTAATGTTTTTATGTTAAGTCAGCAGACAGGCTGGCGGTTCATTTGATGGTAGGTGGAACCATCAACATAAACCACGCCACAGGTGCTGCAAGTACGCTGCCGATTACTGTAGAATTAAGGATAAGGGGATGCCGATTACTGTAGGCAAGGATAAGGCAAGTAAGGGTTAGGAAATGGGCTCTGGCATCTCTTACTCACTTACTGAAACACAACAGCACACGTGGTGTTATTTCACAGTGGTCTTCTGTAAGGGGATGATTACTGCCGCCAAACGGGCTGCCCAAATGACTGCGCAACGCAATGTAGAGCAAATTTTATAAAGTGCATTTCCAATGTTGACCCTACCGGAAATCAAACCCGTAAACCCTAGAGCAGTGCGTTAAAGCAAGCACCCTAACAACTCATCCAACGGGCTCGTCAATACAAAATGCTGTTCAACTAATGTAAATATGTTAGATAAATATCTAAACGAAAAAACTACTAATACACCGCACAGTTATTAAGATCAATTAATCATAAACACACATCACTTTGTAGAGCCATATTTAGCGGACGTTATTTCCATTCAAACCCTTGACTTTGTAGGCAGTCGTAGGAAATATTTAAGATTATTAACAGAACAGGGGATCGATTGTTGGAGTGGCTCGCGTGGCTTATTAATAGTCCGTATAATTAGAGGAAACACCCCATCGAACTGGCTGCGTTTTAATAAAAGGGAACAAGAATACTATTGTAGATAAGAACACTATATTAATATATTATTTTCAATTTAGAAAATCTTACCATCCGTTACGCATAGACGGGCATCAATTTCACGTACAATGTTTGGTCTTCGGTTCAACTAAGTTTAATTTAGTAAATAAACGTGATTTAGTGTTTATTCAAACCTGACAGTATTAATATTATTATATGTATTAGTAAATAATTTACATCTAAAACTAAATGAAACTTAAAAAATATGTAAAAAATTAGGCGCCCGCGACATGGTGCCGAGGATGCTGACAGCATTTCCTCGCTGTATTGCAATGCTAATGCGTTGCGCGAGGAAGCTGCCAGCTCGTCGGTCACCAGTGGTGTCGGTGAGCCTTTTTGAAAAATTGAAAAATTTATTAAAACAAACAGACAACAGATTTTTTTTTATGTAAAGGTCGTAAGACAGGCTGGCTAACGCCACAGGTGCTTCAAGTGCTCTGCCGATCTTAGAAGGATTAAGGATAAGGCAGCCCTTACTCACTCACCTCTGTCGCCACACGCTTGCTGCTTTGTTTATGATGCGGAAGGCTGACCACTTCTAATTTTTTTCTTTGCTTTTTGATATGAAAGTTTGACAGATAATATATTCAAATGAAAGGGATTATTAAAATGTTAATTTTAATTTTAGCAAAAAAAAATTTCTACAATATTGGTTTGAAACTTTTCTTTCTAACTCTTACCATTTTTGTATAATTTGAAAAAAAAGGCCACTTACATTTTTCGTACTTCTACAGGGTGGTTTCGAAAATTTCTTTCACCCATCGATATTTCATATCTTCTAAAAACTTATATCAAAAATTCCCTGAGGAACTGAAATTTTAATTTGTTAAAAAAAATTCCTGGACATTTTCCTAAATATGTGCTGTTTAATAGCTAAACTTTTCGTATTAGTTTCGATTCTAATTCGAATTTTATTGCCGTCTATCATTTCTAACACTGATGTTTAGCAATCGATTGGGGGGTACCGTCGCCGGCCGCTCTCTTTAACCAATCACTGACACAGGATGTTCAATTAACTTCCTTTGCGTTTAATGCATAACGTCGAATACAATTGTTTCATTAAACTGAATCTTGGTGATTCAATCACTCATGATTGGTCCGATACGAACCAATTACTGATGTGACGTCATCGTACATCTGTTTGTTCGGCCCGTTCCACACAATTTTCTAAGTGGGTCAACGTATAAACTAGATTAAGCTTTGTCTTTGTGTTGACAAAACGTACCTCAGTTCCCCATGTATTTCTTTCAGCGTTGGCTTTGTTTCTCTTAAATTGATACTAGTGCATGCATTCTTTTACAATGCACCTTTTATTTTAACAATTTTGCTGTCAAAATCTTGCATTGTCTTTGTTTTTAGCACGAGTTTCTATTTAGCACATTTAGTCTTTAGCTTTGTGTTTGAATACCTCAGTCTAGTGTTTTTCTTTGAGTGTAAGCTTTCTTTGCTTGTATCTAGTTGATATTGTATGTAATTAGATTGCATTACACTTTTTATTCTCAAACTTTTGCTGTCTTACTTTGCCTTTGTGCTTTAAGCACCAGTTGAAACTTTTAATTTTAACATTTTGAGTTTACGCTTTGTGATTTGTACTTTTGTTTTTTTTTTTTATTTGGACGGCAGATCTATGGTAAATGATTATCATCGCCTAAGCACACAAGCAACACCAAGGGGAGTGCAGTTGTGCTGCCGATCCTGCGAGAATTGAACTTTCAAAAACATATAAAGGACACACTAAAACTAATATCTAATTAAATTACTGTACTAGTTTTAAAAATTATAAATCGAATAATTATTAAAACGAGAATAATGTATCGTAATATTTTTTTTTTCACTTCTGAAAGTATTAAAATGAGTCAAATCGATATACATACATATTATATATTATTATTTTTATACTACTCGCCCTTACTGTCAGTAAGACAGTTTATGTATGAAATTCTTTCAAAGTGAGGGTCACTTTATTAGATTTCGTTTGGAATATGAAAGTAGTTGGTACTTGCTTTTACATTGACAAAATGTATGTGTATTTTGTATGAGCTCGGCAATATTCGTTCAGAAGACCAAAATATTTAGAACATCTCTCAACACGACACGATGCTTGAAATAGTATAGCATTTAACCTGGAACACACATCAATCTGACCACAACAAAGCTTATCAGGAACGTATGACACGGTCTGGGACAAAAGATAATCCTGGGCCCGTCCACAATGATTCCGATGTCACAAAGTTGGACATAAATCTTCCACGTTGACGTCGATCGACAGCCAGACGATCGTCGCATTCACATAATCTCGTTGAGGTTAAAAAGCCTTATTATTTTCGAAACTTTCGACTGTTTCGTTTCGAAAAACTATACGAACCATATAAATTAAAGTTAAACAAGCAATATGTTTTTATTCAAATTTTATATCTGAATTTAATTGATCTAAATCAAATTTAATTTTTTCTCAATTCTTTTTTTAGGATTGGTAGGTAATAGGTATATATATATAATTGTATGTGTATAATTGAAGAAAAGGCGATTTTTATCTACATATATTTAATACATACCTAAAGTAATTACGGATTAGCCAGCGTAAGCCTTATGAAGGTTTAAAATGTTTATTTATACGTTTACAAGAATCTTTTAAATGTAAAATTTAGGAAAATTTGTTAAATTAGTAATCAAATTCACCAAAAATTTCCAAATTTCCTATTAGAGGCGTCGTTATTGGTGTACTTAATACCGACGAATCTGAAACAAAAATAAATTTTAAAATTGTTGGCCCACTAGTCCTTTCTCCGACATTCCCTTGTACTTATCTGTCTGAGGTTTGTAAATAAACAATTTTTTCGTTTGTATAATACACTCGTTGAGGTGAGGCACCCGAATACAATGGCGCGCCTGTAATAGTTTCCGTTTTGAATAAGAGATGCCTATTGTCTCCCTTCAATATTGATTGACTTCGCCTCTGGCGGAGATACTTTAGAAATTGTTTTCCTGTGTAGTACTGCAGTAGATAATAACAGAGGCGACAGTTCAAGGCTTTGAATACATTTAAATAGTAATTTTGGTACACACGGCCAAGTAAAAAAGAAAAATAACTACCTACTATTACATATTTATAAATAGAAGGTGCGAGCACAGCAGAGGCAATGGTCAGTTCAAAATAATCGAACAACATCGAAACTGTATTAGGAATGATCCCATGTGTTTTTAATTAGTAGTTAGATAAAATCACAACGATTATTCAGCATCTGTTCTTCGAGCCAACTTTTTTTATTTGTAATCTACACAATCAATTACACTTAATTAAAAAATTAGTATAAACTCAAAATGAAAATTTCCAATACATTTTACAATGTATCTATGCCCAAATTTCGTGTATCTAACTTTAGCAGTTTTAGCGGTTTTATGATTTTAGTCACCCTATCAATGACTGCTGTCAGTATTGCTTTCAAATAATAATTAAAATAATATCTCTTAATACCGAATTCACCCAAAACATTTCTATTCTAACTAATCAAAGATTTATTAAACACTTGCTGTTGCATGCGACATCGTTCGCGACCTTTTATAAAATATTATTCGTGGAAAACGGCAATTTTGTATGGAGGGGGTGGGTGAGGGTGAGTAGCCTATGTTACTGGCTGTTAATGTAGCTTTCTATTGGTGAAGGACTTTTTTAAATCGACCCAGTATTCTTTGAGTTTATTCATTACAAACATACAAAAATACATACAAATCTTATTTCTTTATAATATTATTAGTATAGATTTTGTTTAGAGGATACATTAAAAATATGTCATCATTACGGCGTAAATGCTGTAAAAGGATTTATCTCAATACATAAAAGAGTTATAAAATTTTAATGATCATAAAAGTTGCTCAATATATCATCGCAGTAGCAAAAATAACCACGAATCTCTTTACAAAATGATATTTAAAAAAATAACCACGTGATGTTTTGACTGCAGTACTAAACGCCTTTTAGCTAGATTAAACAAAAGTTCAACGATCCCCTTTCTAATAATGAGTTCTAATAATAGTGCGTAATATTTTGTCAACTCGGCTCCAGACAGCTCATATAGAAGGTGTGACAGTGACACGGCAGCTATCGGTGGAATCATCGTCAGAATTAACTAATTTTAGTGCGAGTAGGTACATTTGGTTTCGGCGCGCCGCGGTTCGCTTTCGGACGCTTATCGCCATAGGATATTTTAACCTAAACCAGTTTCAAAAATAAACAAACTGTCGTCCGAATAAATACGAACCACTGTTTGACACTGACTCCTATAAATAACCGTAATGAATGGGCGGGCGGTACTCCTGCAGCAATATGTAATGTCGACGTTTCCTCGCGTGGATTTATTTCTCTCCTTATTTGAATATTTTATAATTCAGAAGGATAGGCTGGCTCATTCCGGACAATGAAAACGCTTCCAAATGATCTACGAAACGGATTGAAAAAAAAAGCACCGAAAGTTATATTTTATAACCTACACTCCTAAAATTATTTGTACTCACTGACCATCAACGCACAATCAAAACTAGGTAGAAAGCTCAAATTTGAAACTAAAGTTTATTTTATAACCCTTATGATATTAGCCGGGGGCAGGGCGCTAGTAATATAAAAAAGTGAGCCGAATATGATTACCTAAATGTCTCACTGATCGATAAATATATTTTGGCTTTCTCCCTCTTGCTCGTAAGGTATATATCGGAAATAAAGTTGGTGAAAATCGGATCCTTTTGAGTTTACAAGTAGCAATATTCCACTCAGTTGGTTTCCCGAACTGTATTAGACGAGTTTTTGATTCAAGTGCACATGTTTCGTGAGAGCTGACCAAACATCGGACCACACAGGGTGGCTCCGAGCCTCCCCGAGATAACAAACGTGCACGGCTCTCCACTGCACTTATCTAAACACTTAACTCGCGCCATAACAAACAAAGCTGGTCTAACTCACTTTTTACTCCGAAATATCGTATCTTTTTACCCTTTAGGGCTTACCCAATGCATGCTTTGCGTGTCGAGTGCCTGTGTCCGGAAATTCATGTATTTTGCCGCATTGTACAGCCAAGGAAGATACGTATAGCGTTATCGCTTAAATGTCTTCGTCACTTAATTTACGATGACGTCCATTAAAGTAATTTCTTTTAAAACAGAAGTATTTAAATTGTTATCTATGTTTGAAAATAGAAGCCTTTTAAGACAAGTACCCTCACAACATAAGTCACGAGAAATCTAATAACAGTTTTGGTCTTGTCCAAGGTACACGTCATCGGGCGTGACTAACGAATGGCTCGCCCTACAGACCCTAAATACTGAGTCGTAAGTATCAGTGAGATGACAACGGTCCGGTCCCCGGTGCCGGTATATCTACGAAGGCTGCCGAATACATAACCATAACTCTGACCGAACCATAAACGTAATTAGAGACACCAATAACACAGGAACACTCGAAACATATTAATGTGTTTTGATTCGAACGGGTTAACGCCCCGGCGTACATCAAACCAGTGACTGGACCCATGGGATTCTGATACACTTTTACATGTAGTTACAAACGGAATAATCGTAACTCTTCGAAGCGAATGTGACTTTTAAATTAAGAGTGGGCGACGCGGAATGATGATCGCACGGAAACAAGAGAATGTTGAAAAAAATATTTCAAAAATTACCGTAACTATAGCAACATTCAGCTCGTTTACCGTCTCTAATGACGAACTAACATTACATCACGTAATCGCTCATTGAAAATGAGGCAACGCTTGACAACTTAAACATGGTAATTACGGAGAAAACGGTAAATACTTAATTTAAATCGAAGCCATTAATATGTCCTCCGCCGTTTGAACTCAGACAACGGACTTAAACTCCCACAGATACGACTTCAATAAAACCTGAGCTTGTAATAATTACGTTTAAATTGATCTTTTATACCTAAATTGGTTTGGTATAGAGAATATTATCATAGTAGTGTATGTATCTATGAAATTTCGGACTTTTACATAAATGAGGCACTTAAATAAAGACTAATAGGTTACTGATTCAACTACATATAATAATTAAATTCAAGGAAATATTAACTATTGTTTCGAAAATGAGATTTGAATTTAAATTGAATTTGAATTCGAATTCATGCAAATTTAAAAATATTCATTCCAAGTTCAAAATGTTGATTAGATAATATTTATTTGTGGCCAGTTCTATGAATCCGTTGAGTTCTGTGTGACCCGTATTAAAAATGTTGACTATAAACTTCGATATATTATAACGACGGTGAATCTTTCTTCCAACTTAATGGTGTAATCTTGTTCCAAGTCTGCGTGAGCGTCTAATTAATTTATTATTATTAACTAACACGTAATAAAAAGTTCGGGCAATCAACGCGTTATTTCTATAAATTATGGATGTAATAATGAAGCTTTCGTAACTAATTCACCCTTGTTAAAGTGCACCCTTGACAACCTGTTTCTCATAGTTAAATGCCAATCTTGTCCATCGACCGACGATCGTTCACCCATTAGGACAGTGAATAATTCAATAGAAGCATCCTTATTTGCAATTCTATAAGTACGTCAGTATGAACAACCTATTAGAGCTTCAATCTCAATGGAGTGTGATATTGGTACTTAGAATTTTTCTGTAGTATTATGTATTTATTTATGTGTCTATATAAACTTTCACAAGTCGTCTAACACAATTAAGTAAAATACCACCTATTTTGAAAGCTGTTCTATGGGGAATAAACAGGATAAATCTGTCGTTAACTCAAAATATTTATAATCCAGTGTTCAGATATAGTAATTTTTATTTCATTTTTCATATTTTACACAATATTTAAGAAAAACCTTCCAATTTTAAATCTGTTCGGTTATCTCCGAGAAGTTTCAAAAATTCATTGTGCAATATTGAACCTTAATTCGTACGTCATTAGGTTGCGCTCATTTTGGTAAAAATTGTGTTCGGTCTTATTTTAGTCCTTGTCTTAAATTGATGATTTAACAAATTTATTGATAGATATTGTGCATCATTTGATTGCTTAGTGCAATACCCTGTAGTCAGGGTAAAAAAAGGTTCGTCACCTGAAAGTCGACATTCGCTTGCACTAAGACAATTATCAGTTATGCCAAAATTTCATTTCAAACATCTGTCAGTTGCCTGCTTAGTGATTTAATTTCAAAAGGTACTAAGAGTCTAAGACTTGATAAAGGAATTAATTTGAAAACTGACGAAGGTTTTCGTACCCCGACTGTACTTTATACGGACATTATACTATTACATTACATTACTTTTTTTTTGGAACCTAAATCTGAAATAGTGAGTTTATTTTTATATTTATTTTATTTTACAGAAAACTGCAGCACACATACTTACTATATTACTGATAAGCTATAACATCTAGTAGGTATATGATTTAATATAGGCATTCACAAGTAATATCTAAATGCACACATAAAATTATATCAAAAAACACTAATTGAATAACTTGGCCAAACAACTTATTGTATAAAATACTAGCTGTTGCACACGACTTCGTCCGCGTCTCTTTATAAAATATTATTCTTGGGAAACGGTGTATGGAGGGGGGTAAAGGGGAAGATAGGGGGAAGGTGAGTAGCCTATGTTACTCGCTGATAATTTAGCTTTCTACAGGTGAAAGAATTTTTAAAATCGGTCCAATAGTTTCATTACAAATATACAAAATTACATCAACAGGCCTAGAAATTGTGTTTTTTTTGTTTTTACCATTAGAACAATACACAAAAAAAAATTCTTAATACACTGACTAATTAATATGTACAGGATTCATATGCGCGCAATAAGCCGTTTTCGTGAGAATTTTCAATGAAAGTCATATTCTTCTTGTGTCTATCTTTTTTTGTGGAGATTCTATTACTTTAACGAAAATTCTAATTAATACAATTGGTTCTTCAATGTTTATGTAAAATATATTTTTTTCAAAGCAATTGTCTTGTCTATTTCTTGTAACATCTTCATTAAACAATGGATATTTTTAGTATTTAGCGTTTGTCTCCACCTAAAAAAAACCTGAAAGTAGAAATTTTCATGTACATTTCTATATACTACGAGTTTGTATATCTTTAAAGTCCTCATTTGTTAAAAACATGTAAGGGTGAAGTCGAGAGTGCTTAAGCGTTCTTAACCAATTAGCTTTCAAGTGGGGACTTGGAACTTTGCCATCATTTCATTAACCACATGCAAAATAGTTGTACCATGAAATGCGAAACTATGAAATTTTAATTTACAAAAATGTTGCCAGCAATAAATTGCGGGCGGCTCAAATGACACCGCGTAATATCAAACTCGAAAACGACCGTGCTTAATTGATAAAATATTGCTCATGAAATTGTCTTTTAATACATTACATGGGCCATGGCGTGTAATACGAAAAAAATGTAGATGAGGAAAAATGTCACCGGTGAAAGGGGAGTCTTGGAGATTTGACGTAACGCAGTTAATGTACCGCAAAGGATGACTCGACCCCCTTGATACAATGGTTTTCTGTGCCAACGTGTCAAGTTGACACAACACTGTTGTTAGTTTTATTTTTATACTTGCATGTTTATCTTTAAGTTGAAAATTGCACACAACCTACACCTAACGATACAGTGGAGCGACTTTCTCCCTAGTTTTCTGGTAACGCTTTACCGGCTCTGGATGCTATTTTGTCAAACCGTTTAAAATTTATTACATGCGTACTACTTGTGGTTGTTTTCATTTTTACTGCTTTTTTATTATAATGTGGCTTTCATTCCGAACGACTAGGACTATAAAATTTTATTGCTATACCTACTTCTGTTTTGTTTATATTCATATCAGTAGCATTATTTCCATAATTTACTTCCCTTTTATAAGGTACTTGTGTCAGGTTTATTGTTTCATATTCCCGAATACCCTTATCTATCGGAAATTCAAGTTGTTTGTCTTTCATTAGTCTCGGATCGCGGAAATCCTGTAATGGATCCTTATTTATATCTCCAACTAAATAAATATCGTTTTCGGACGGGACATCCTCACACTAAACTGTAGCTTAAGGGAAACATAATTAGAATGTTATTGTTTTGTTCGGGCGAAGATGTGACACCAATTACAGAAACCTTTCGACCGTAATATGATTAACTTCCTTTCTATCTATTTGTCATCAAAACTCTTGTCTCTTGTCTCGTTTTCAATTTCATTTCAACATTCAGACTAATTCCACTTTGTTCCTATCTTTAAACACATCTAGATTTTAACATCCTCAAAGAATACTTCTTGTATCAGAGGAACGCTACCGAAATTCTCGTTTATATTCATGATGAAATATTTCTATTCCGGTGTTCGTCCGTACCGTACGACTATAAAATAATACCATAATACATCAAAAGTTTTCCAGCGGGTCGGAGCCGGTCCGACGAGCGTTCATCTTTCGAAAGTTCTTATGAAAAGGCAGACTTGAATCTTCCCGTATCATCTCGTTGCGTTGCTTTTCAATGATGCTCAGTGTATAATTTCATCGTAAATTAATAAAAGAAATAAAATATTGATATGTTCGCTATCCTGTTTGAAACCGTGGCTCGGATTTATAACAAACACTGTACTATATAGTATAGTTATAGATAGGTTGTTTGTCGATGTTGTTTCGAATCGGAACGCGGGCTAACAGGGAATTCTCTAGACAGCACCCATGTCAAATATTCGCTTAAAAGCAAGCACAATCCATTATCGATAGAGGTGGGGGCGAAATGCGATAAAAATTTTCAATCAGAGAACCGCCGAAAAATATTTACAGTGTAACCCGAGGCAGGACAATATTGTGGAGAGATACGCGAGAGACGCCCGCGGCGGCATCGGCAGCTAACCTTCCGCCTCTTTGTGCTCTGCGACTGTCGAAATAATATTGAACTGCGGGTGAAATACGACCGGCCACCGAGCGCGAGGGGCGTCTTCTACGAAACCGTTTTTCCATCCCACTGCACAATAACAAACGTTTAGTTTAGCTCTTACGTTTCCTTGCGAATCGGGTCACCATAGTTATCTCCTATTCATTTCACGTCATTTTAGTTACTTCCGTTTATTGTTTAAAGTGGATTTTTTGTAACATTCCGTATACCCAAATACCCACGAGAAAAATAAAACTATATTTAAAAATAAATTAATGAAATATTATCTGCTTTCTTTAAATTAATTAATTAAATTAAATTAATTAGAAATTTAGGTTTAGGTTCTTAGTTTAAAAATCTAAACCTAAATTAGTTTGTTAGATAACATTAGTTTGACATCATTAACTTGATGCCATAGACAAACTGCTTTCTAGTTTTATGGGACATTGTAAATATTTTTTTAATTATTTCATGTATAATAAATAAATAAATAAAAATGTATGTATCAATAGTTGCATTCCGCAGTCACCAATTAGGCAGAGGACCAGCGGAGAAATAACAGTACGTGTGCTGTTATTTTCAGAATGAGTACGGTATACGAAAGCTTATCACTTTACTTTTATCTTATCAAAATTATCAGCCTATTTGAACCCCCATGACGTTGATAGTGTGAGGTCATATTCTATGGTCCACATTTTTAGTCCTTCGAAGATTGTTTTATTCTTCTCATAGAATCAGTTTTCGTCATGACGTTTTCTTTCGGCACTTCTTCAGTATAATTTTTAAATCTATACTAATATTATAAAGCTGGTAGAGTTTGTTTGTTTGAACACGCTAATCTCAGACACTACTGGTTCGAATTGAAAAATTCTTTTTGTATTGAATAGTCCATTTATCGAGGAAGGCTATAGGCTATATAACATCACGCTACGAAAAATAGCAGTGTCCAGTACCGCGCGCACCATGCGCACGCCGCCGCTGTATGGGCCGCAGCGAAGTGTGGCCAGCTAGTTCAGCTAGTGTCACATAAAATCGAACAGTTTGAAATATGCCAGCCCGACCGAAATTCGAACTAGGGTCTATAGTGTTAGCAGCCAACCGATCGAGCATGACTATCATATCTTTATATTCGCTTATAAATATGCATGTTACTTTGTAACTCGCCATTTTTGCCTAACCAGAGCTGTTGGTTCTGTATTTATTGCACATTCAATTTGCATTCCGATTGCATTTCCATAGTAATATCTGAACGACATACTCCTTATTAAAAGGCTCTTAGCTAAATAAGACTTGAGTTTGAATTTACAAATAATAGGTATATATAATTCTTTTGGTAAAGTAATTTTATAAAAAAAAATTAACTTTTCATTTTCGCATTCTTTCTGATTTTTCTTATTGCAGTTAAATAATCTTCATCAAGTATTGAGGAATCAATGCAAAAATATTTTTTAAACTCTTCATATTTATTAAATTAGTATAAGATATATTTATACAGCAATTCCTATTTCTTATATTATTTGTGATCCCTGTTTATTAAACGGATAATTAGTATGGTATCGGACCTCTGACTCAAGAAGCCCGGGTTTTATTTCTGGCAAGATCTTCCATGAAAACTAACTTTACAAGGATTTTCTCGATCCAGATTGATGTACTAGATGGCTTCACGTGGCATAGTATTAGTGTACATAATATTTGTTAGGTGTTATTATTATTTTAATCCATACCTACTAGTTTTTTGCGCGTTTATTTTTATCTATTTTTTAAACAGAAACTAATTCTATTTTCAAAATTTAAAGTAAAATTTGTAAGTATTTAGATAATATATTTTATGTGCAAATTCTCGACAAGAGGATATATTAAATTTTACTCATAAGTTGAAAAGAGGTTAAATTCACCTTAAGGCCGCGTACAAAGCAAAAATATTTCTAAGCGATTATGACTGATCATGTGAAACAATGCGCATTGAAGTATGCATAACATGAGACGGAAGATAGCGCATTTCGCGCAATAAAAATGTTACAAGTGCCAAAAGTATTAAATATTAATTACTCGTAAACTACAATGTCAAATGAAAAATTAATCCTCAAAGCCCTAAATAATCTGGGAAGTGAGATTACTGATAATTTTTTAGGTTTGTAATATGTGTCATTTTGAAAATAAAACCAAAAACGATAAAAAAGAGGTAATTTGGTGATTTTTTTCTATCGAGAAAATTTCATCGTATAAAATTTTCTTTTCCACATTTCACTTTTATTTATAATGTATTAATCTATATATAAATATTTTCTTATTTGGACTTTACAAACTTAAATAAAATTCAATTCTAGGATTAGCTATTTCTTTTTATACGCGCTCTTAAGCATGCTCCGTTGAATGTATAATATTAATAGAATATTATCACCAGCCATATACTATAGTATGCGCGACTGCGCGTGAGCAACATTATTTACGTTCGGGTCCCAGCGGTCTGGTGGCGTCCAGTAATTGGCCGGTTACCCGCTATCGCCTTCATTCATTTTACGATAAACCTGCCCTAGCCATGTTTGCAACGCAGTGAGCCTGTTCGATAACTATTAAACAGATATTGCTTTCGAACATCGAAATAACTCGCATAAAACTATCTCTCATAACGATAAGAGCTTTTACGATATTTCGCAGAGGAGAATTCTTGGCCAACTCTGAGGAATATTTGTAAAATTAAAATTATACAATTTTGCAAAATGAATCACGGAATGGAAGCTCGAGTTTAATATGGTATGTTTACTATATTAAATTTAATATACAGTTAATTTTTTTATTATTTTGTTATAATAATTATTATGGTTTGTTGCTGGCTATCTTTACTAAAAACCTAAAAAGTAAAAGGTATTAATAATTATCACACTTTAAAATAATTAGCACAAGGTGGGGGCGAATTGAGTATGGGCCCGATTAATCCTGAATAATGCTATCATAACCTGACAAGTCTGACAACACTGCTTTAGGCTGGCAACCCCTTGTTAAAATTTTTGGTGTCAAGGATATGCGTGTCAGAATTAAAAAAAAAACAAATATAAAATAAAACTCTCAATCGTGATCAATTAATTTACGGTGATTTACTGCTAAGTATTATAAATACAATTTAATAGATAGATTTAATAATTGTTAGTATTTTAGTTGAAATATAACAAATAGTGTAAGTGATTAGGCGAAAAGAGAAAAATCCTAAAACAAGTTTGAGTAATTGGAATTATCTCCGCTTGTAAAATGCAAATGTTAGAACTTCCGTCGTGTGATATATTTCCAGGAAAATGAAGTTCGCTAAATATAAGTTTGTGTGGACGCAGTCGCTGTGCCCGCACTCTTCCATTCATGAATCAACTTCAGCGTTACCTAACTGAGGCGAAGCAAAACAAACATGACCCACAGTACAGCGTACAATTATGCGGTATGGGAACTTTCATTATCGCTAAGGCATACACAAAAAGTTTCTTGTGTTTTCCATTTTTGTGTATTATAAAAAATTTGTGTACTTATAAAATACTAGTTTTTGCCGGCGACTTCTTTTGCACCCCTTTTTCTAAAATGTTGAATAACTTATTCAATCTTTATTGCTCATATTTTTTTCTAATGTGACAGAAACAGTTCTCTTTTCTGGTTAAAAGGTACCTTATTTTCTTTTCTGTGCGCCTGACAACGTGTATGCTGAATTTCTTGGTGGTCAGTTGACTAGTAAAGGCGCGAAATCGTAACAAACTTCAGCTTTATTATATTATTATAACCATAATAAAATTAATAATATTGGTCTTTTATTTCAAATGCTTCATATCACGAAAGCTTAACAGCTGTAATAGTTTAACAGCTGATGAAACCGCGGGGCTCAGCTTGTAATAAATAATAAAAAGTGAAAATCCATGTCATTGACGATAATAATTGGACTTTTTTATTATAAGGGGAAAAATCTTCAAAAGATACCTTATGAACAAATGCCACATGCAATGCAAACGCGCATAGAGGTTATGTGGGATTTTTACCCACTAAACCACCCCTCGGGCCAATAAGTAATGGAGAGTTCCATTACTGTGTATTTCATTGTACTGTGTGGAATATGAGAGTTATTAATAAGAGTAGTGAGTTCAACGATTCCAAGTGTTTAAATAGCAGTAGCATTGCGCGACGACGTGCGTTGCATTACTCGAATAAAGCAGATTTATCGAAACTAATTACAGTCTCACTCAATTTATGAGCACCAGAATTAAATGTATTTACAACAAAACGTATAACAAACCATCTTAAAAACGTTTAAAAGTGCCTTGAACCAAAAATGTTTACATAACTGGTTATAACAGTCGTTTGAAACAATGATGGAAAGGGTAACACAAAAAACATGTTTTCCTCAAAACGTGACCACGCTGTTAGAAATGAAGACAGAGTCTCCCATATTGAATTGAATGAAACATAATTATGTACTAATCTATTTGTAAATACTTGTTAAATTTTTCGTGGAATGAAATATACGAGTTTTTTCTGTTTTTTTTTTTTTTGTACACAGAAAAGCTATGAAATGAAAACAAATTCGGCTTCATCAATTTTTGGTCAAAAGCTGATAAAGTTTAATAAAATTTATTAATTTCTTTCAATGCTGATCTGCTCGGTTTATTTTTATTGATAGATAAAAACCTTAAAATTAGCACCAAAAAAAATGGATTAAAATGAAATAGCTCTGAAATATTAATAATTACAACCGAGATAAACATTAAGTGATATCCCAAATGTTGGACAATTTGTCTGTCTGTCACACACCACAGAAACATACTTAACATTTCTTATTAATGAATTAAAATAAATCTTAGTTACTAATAAGTAATATTTTCATAATATGTTACAAACTATTTTTAAGTCACTAAATACCTGCTCAAAATTGTTGTGTAGGGAGTTATGTGAAAACTACATTTATGTGCCTTAAAGTTTTTTAAGGTAAAGGTTGTTAGACAGGTTGACTGACCACTTGATGGTGGGTGACTACTGTCGTCTATTAACAGAAGCTACGCCCAGGTGCTTCTGTGAGCGGAAGCACCTGGGCGTGAGGAATTGAGGATAAGCTATTATGAATCGATAGAGTCCTTATTTAAGCAATGATAAGGAAACTTACTTTTTCTAGTTCATATAAATTCCCCTTATTATAAACTGAATATACCTTCACAAAAAATGGAGTTTTCCGTTCAAGAGGAATGTAAATGGTAAAGGTTAGTCATTTGTAAAAAATGAATACGTTGAAAATTAATTGACCGCAACACGTACAAGTTATTAAAACCACGTAATTAATAAAGCAATACATTTTAAAGTTAATCGAACACGCTTGCAAGAACAGTCTTGCCTAGTAGAAATATTATTAATTAATCTGTTGGGTGTAACCTGTATTTAATACAGAAACCAGATTCTGTAGGCGTGGTCGCGTTCCATGTATATTTTATTTCGTAGCGACCTTTTCGAGTGGAGTTGTAAAAATGCATGTAACATTTCATGCGCGTTCAGTAGAAAACTTTACTATTAGGTACATGAGCAGGACAAAATTTTGAAACTTTTACAAACAAGTATAATGTTAAATTTGCTATATACCCATAGGTATAATTACCTATGGGAAGTTTAAATAAGTACCTAGATAATTTTTTTTATGAGATCCACTTGATTGTGGGTAGCTAATAACCGTCGCCTATAACACAAGCAACACTACAGTTGCTGCGAGTGCGCTGCAGACCATAGGTAATGGGCTCTGGCATCCCTTACTCACCGAAACACAACAGCAGACAGGCTGACGGTCCACTTGATGGTAGGTGGCTACCGTCGCCTATAACACAGGCAACGCCATAGGTGCTGCCAATGCGCTACCGACTACAGTAGGATTAAGGATAAGAGATTAGGAGGGGATAGGGAAATTGACTCTGACATCCCTTATTCACTCACCGAAACACAACAGCACACGTCCTGTTATTTCACGGTGGTCTTCTGTAAGGGGTAGCTACTGTCGCTAGACGGGCTGCCCAAATGACTACGAAACGCAGTACGCCCTGCCACTACTTTCCAAATCCAGATCGAGCCCGAGACCCCTAAGACAGAGCGTTAAAGCAAGTACCCCAACAACTCATCCAACGGGCTCGTCACAATTAACCCAGACATTCCTACTATGACATATGAGCTTTACATTCAATAACTGGACAACCTGTGAAAACCTCTGTGAAATAACAGAACGTGTGCTGTTATATGTTTTGGTGTACGTGTCCTGAGTGGAGTCATTAAATGGATTTGTGGGTCATTCCAAATCTGTTAACTGAAAGACATTTTAGTAGCAGACTGAATTTCGTGGAAATAACCAGATTGCCCGACTGGCGGCAGTAACCACCTCTATAGAGAAGACCAATGTGAAACACAAGCACGTGTTTTATATAGTCTTTCGGAGAGTGAAGTAGTAAAGGATACCAATGTTACCAAGATACCAATAATCAATGTGACCGGCCAATGAGATCGCCCATTACGTTGCTTTTGTTTATAGATAGAGTTTTATCATTTGCCACCACTAGTGACGAACATGGTGGTGGCAAATGGGAACATACCATCTATAACCGTTAGCTTTCATCCCAACTGATTTTTTCTCATAAAGATATTAAATAAAATCCTACTTAATTTTGCTCCCGTCTGATGCAGAACATTTTGTAATTATTTTCTCTATTATTCATCGTGAATATAAAAATCCCCGTGTAAAACTGAAAAACAATACAAGTCATTTTCCTTTTACCATTTATGTCTCCTTAGCGATGCTTGTATTTATAGTCTGATGGTAAATACTTATCAACAAGTGCACCACAAGCCTATTTACCTATAGATCTTTCATTCATCACTATAAAATTATTAGGCTAGATACTCACTGCTAAACTCAAGCTTTCTCCATTTACCGATTTCCCTATACCAAATTTACTGTTATCCTGTGACTTTTTAAGTCGTCAGACTGTTTAGCGAGCATGTATACAGAGGGGGGATAGTTGGGATTTATCCCCCCCCGAAATCTGACTGAAAAAAAAAACGATAGATGTCATTCATTCAGAAAGGAATAAAAAAGTGAGTTACTCAAACCTATTGTCATTACATTGAGAGAACTATCCTGCACAAACAGAACTGTTGCCCAAACTGCGTCTACATTCATAGCTGCGATGGAAAAAAGTAGTTTCTTGATTTCTCTAAAAACCTGTGAAAGATTTTTCAGAAAAATTAAAGTAAAGTACAGTGATTACAGCGATTTTTACACAATTCACATGGTTGTTTCAATGTTTGTCCCCCCCCCCGAACCAAAAGACTGGATACGTGCCTGCTGTTTAGTCAAAATTTTAAATACTTAAAGTATTTTTAAATACTTTAATATAGGCATTCACCTATGTTCTTCATATATAAACTGCAAATTTTAAAACAAAACATCTTCAAACGCACTATTATATTATCATAATTTCAACAATTTTATGGATGTGTTTTAAACCGTTTACAAAGTTAAGCTTCCGTGAGTGTTTGTTTTAAATGTATACAATTTCTAAAATATGGAACTCAAGTCTGCCGTCAGAATTTGGATTGAGAAAGAAATAATCTTGCTAAATGTTTTTTTTTAATGCTCACAATAAGAATTTAAAATGTTTTTTAATTTTTTCACATTTAAAAATAGTGAATAAGTTCATACCCAACCGTTTGGTCAGTATTTTTTTCATTTTTCAAGAAGTGTAACTTTAAAGCACAAGATAATGGAAAGGCCATAATTACTTAGTAGGTGTATTAAATAAAATTTCTTACTTTGGCATTTTTTTAGAACCAAATTTTTAGAACCAAGTGTTTTGTAAGAACAGTTAAATTTTAGCTAGAAAAATGATTAAAAATTTATTGTTTGTTTAATACTTCAGAATTTCATTCAAATATGAATCGCGTGTGAACATTTTTCCATTTTCAACTGAATAGAAATTATAAGTAACTACATATAAAAGTCTTTAAGCGTTTTTGCGTCCTTTATTCATTTTAACTTCTCTCAAAATAATAGATATAGATGGTAATTTTATTCCGTTTCTTTGTAGAGGCGCTCGTCGAGGGCGGAAATTGGCATAGCGGGGCGACGACGCCATTGTTACACATTTCGCTTTAAATTGGGGGCTTTCTTGAATTTACACCCATGACTTGCAGTAGGAGGGTGACCGAACACATCATGGAAAATTGGGACCAGTGAAGCAACTTCAACAACCGACAATATTCCAATTCATCAATTTTTGGACAAAAGCTTTCATCTGTGAAGGATTCATCATCATAATTAACAACTGGTAGACGCCTTTTTGGATAAACGCCTCTCTCATAGACCCAAAAATATAAAATACCCTCATCAGTTCTTTTCCCGCGACCTTTTCTGTTTCATCATCAGTATTCATTATTCATACAGTTGCATATAAGTTGAATTTGAGTTTACTTTATAAGGGATAACTAAAATTAAAAAAAAATGTTTTTAATTTTAGTAACGAAATTACTATTTATAAAAAACAACTAAGAACATTTAAGTACAACAGCGCCATTTTTTTGGAGATATCTCTTTAAGAATCGATTTTCATATAAAGCCTACGTTATGGAAATTTTATGAGGAGTAAAATTAATACAAGAGTTAACAAAAAGCGTTATCTTCTTCGAAGCAGTTCTACCCAAATCCAATAGATGTCGCCTCTTCACCTAATTCTAATGTAAATAGTAGAATAGAGGGCTCTTTTCTTATGACATAGCCAAAGACAATCTCTATATATAAAAATGAATCCCCATTTCCCTTGGTCACGGCATCACGCATGAACGGGTAGACCGATTTTAATTCGGTTTTCACTAATGGAAAGAGGGATAAACGGGAAATGTTCTTATATATAAAAATTGGACGTCGAGGGAAGCCGGGGGCGGGTCGCTAGTCGTATATAAGGATTAAACTTCAGTGGTACGTCTGAGCTGACACACATACTTTTTTAAATATCTTCATCGGTTAACGTGAGATTAAATAATAAATAAGTAATATTAGTAGAGACAATCGTCACGCTAACCTCTTTATACTGTGATAAAAGTCCGAGCTTGTCGTTACAACTCCTAGTACAAGTTGCGAATTAATTTATCCTCTCCAAACCGGTTCGGTTCACACTCGTTTTATACTCAAATAGATCTGCGAAAGTATAAATCCCAAAGCTTACTAGACTTTTCCCGACACACAATACAGAACAAATGCATATTCTGCATATACCTACTCTTATGGAACTGAATATTTGCTATCCCGCTAATCTAGCTATTAGCGGGATTTTGCATGGTTTCTCTTAAACTACGGAAATTATTCTTTAACTTAACGGAAATATGTTATATACAAAATTAAATGCCATAAATTATTTATGCTTAATTTTAATAACCCAACATATTACGTATGTTTTATTAAATTATTTTAAATTTAAATACCTATTTTAAAATATTTGTATAAAAATAATAAATATTTTAAAAATTTAAAATTATATATCCGGTAGTAGCGGGGCAAGGCCCAAGCTACCGGTGTTTAAGGCTGCAGATTGAGGGACCTCCTGACAATTCGTGCCTTGTCAGGAAGTACCGCCTTCTATCTAGTGAGAGCCTCTTGAGATGTTGGTCGAGGCTCTTCGTTATAAGACCCCTCTCCGAGATATATTGTTATTATTAATGATGGATTTGCTCTTGGCCAGCATCTAGCCATGCAACAAAGACGAGGCCGACTAGAGAGCAAGCTTACCCAGGAAATGCCTATTTACTCGAACTTTATGTGTGTGTGTACTTATGTAACAAAATCATAGAACACACCCCTCATGTTGCTCAGAAAAGACATCCAATTTAGCCAAACATCAAATAAGTATAACATTTAAAGTAAAGACTTGATTACATATGTATTTGATGCGATGGAATGCCGCTGCAACGCCAACGACAGTTCATCATAGCTAGTTCTGGTTCTAATCTACTAAGCTTCACGTTGAGCTCTGTATCATCTTCTGTGCCCCAAGTAGCCGTACCATCGGATTTGTAACTTATGTACCAAATTCTCAATTTATACATACATATTATTCGTAAATAGGTTTACAAATTGTTTTTTTTTTATCAAAAAACCAATTTGTACACGTTATGTATATGTAACCGAGGTCAAAAAAAATGTTTTTAGAATTTTTAACCGTGGTCAAAAAAAATGTTTGTCTGTTTGTGCACGCTAAGCTCAGAAACTGCTTAACCGATTTGAATTCAGTTTTCACTTATGTATTGTAGCTAGCTCCTCGTAACATTTAGTGTTTGTTTCTTTCCAATCGATTTACAAACAAAAAAGTTACGCGTTATACCGAATACCACGCGTACGAAGTAGCGGGCTCAGCTAGTGTGAAATAAATTCATCTCAATATATGTATAGAACATATACGTAGTACCAATCCCGTGTTCTGTCACAGGATTCCGTTAAGTTAAACCAGCATGCGGGATCTTGGGATTTCCATATCCCTTGCATTATATTCCCTTATAATAGCCTCAAAGAACACCGCCATCATCGACACATGTTTGTCTACATTCTTAATTAGTGTTCAATGTGAATCATGCGAAACAATCGTCATTGAACGCTCGCTCCAGACGATAATTTAATGTTCACTTCTTTGTTCTCCATTCAACCCACCACGCAATTAGTTCGAAGATTTCTGAATGTAAACTTATAGGAGGGATATTATTACGAAATAGAATTTTAATGTCGATAGCATCTCTCTTTCGAATCTCGCACAGAATATTGGGGGCGTTTAAAGGGCGAATACAAAAAGATATACAGAGTATACGAAAAAAAAAAAGTTCATAATAACATCGTTCGTTCTTTATTTAAATATACATCAACAGATATAACTTTGAACTGAAATTTTTAAATGTAAACTTAATATTTTTATGTGTAAAACTTGGATTTAGAAATTGAGCGGAATGCGTAGTCTGATCAAAAAGATAAATGCAAAGAAACAATTACCTACGTCAACTGGTTACCGGATTATCAACTCGGTAACCAGCCCTAACTGTATTTAAAAAACAACTTGTATACCTACCAGGTGCAACAAGAAAGTAGTCTTAAAACTAGGAATAAATACCAAGCAAATTCATAGTTACTAGCTATCGCTCAGCTCAACGACCACGTGTTGTCGTAGAAATATTTACTAATGTATTTTTATGGAATTTCCAACAGACAGGAAAATAGCGCTTATAGAACTATGAACTGACAGGAATAAACTGAAAGAAAGGAAAGGTTAAGGAACAATGTGTAGATATAAGAGAGATCATGCATATCTCAAATTTTCTATCATTTTACAGCTGTAGTATCAGGGCAAACTACCACTGCAAGTCGACAACGCACTTGCATACCTTTTTGTTTTATTGACCTAGATGGTCAAATATCGAAAAGTTTTCGATGATTTAATTTACATACCAAAAAGTCATCTCTAGCTTTCTATTTTTTATATATTCTTATTTTTCTTCTACTTGAGTGAAGAAAATTGTAGCAATAGTCACGAACGGTTAAAGGATGCCTTTAATTCCGCTAAACCAGTTCATCGGGGCAATTATTTTACAGCTAAAAGCGTGGTGGCTGACCACCGCAGGCCTATATTTAGGGGCGCGATACAATAAAAGCAAATCGTTGTCCGGTCCATTCCCGCACGACTCTGCAAGATAAATGAACGTACGGAGCGCGCCGAAGGAGACGCGTTCTCACGGCCCGTGCCTGCGTTACATTCTTTTTGTTTCATCTGTTCCGAGTTAGAGGTCGACGCAGCCCGTTCCGAGACTAGAATGACCGTTGCACGCGCGATTATACCGATAAAAACTGTGCGACAGCCGCACGAACTACCTACTAACAAGAGACATTGCTACCTGCCGCACTCAAACTGTCCCGTATCATTACCCCTGACATTATATACATTTAATATCCATGAATAATATCAGCCTAAACAAGAAATCGGCGAATTCGTATCAATTACGCACACGGAGAAACAGAAACTTCAATGTGGAACATTAACCCTGGAACTTTGTAATGTGATCACTTCCAAAAAATTTCTGATCCAAAATGGAACTTGGAATCTATGTTTTGAGCAAAATCTAATTGAAAATGTGGTGTTCATCCCCCACTACACTACTGAGTGATTTACGCTATACATCATACACTATTGAGTGATATACGCTCAATAGAAAAGAAAAATAACGTTAACTTTATAAACATCTTAAGTTATAATCGCGTTTTAAGGATAAACCTGGGATAAACTAAGTTTTATCTTCGTATTTCGTTTTCTTCGTTGCCTGTGTTAAATTCCTTGAATTGCAGTCTTATGATGTTTCGTGGACCGATAGACAATCTTATATTAATATCGAATTTTTGGACGTGTCTCCTCAACCATCTCCTTATTTATTTTTTAATTTATGTAATAAAACAATATGCGATGCTATTTTACAAAAAATATTTACCATTAAATGTCTATTTTACTGAGCACCACTAATGATTTGCCTCACATACTATCTCGCTGATACCAGAGTGGCACCTTCGTAAAACTGTCACTGTATGCATTACTTCTGCTCTTGTCTAAGAAGTCGGTGCATCCGTAAATAACATTAGTACCCTCGCTGAAATGATATTTAGAGCCGTTTAAAGCAATGGCGTGAAAGGATCGTGTCACAAGACGTGTGTAAACTGGTCGTGGGCTCTCGCGTTAATTAGACACGGCTCTCTCGCGGCACAACACCTCACCTCATTATTTACCGCTTCATTAAGAGCTCACGACGAGCGCCTGTCAAAATCTCGCCGAACACCCGTCCGTCGGACGCATGAAATATCGCAGCATTGTACTACAATAACACTGTCGTCAGCCTCGTTAATTGTCTTACTCTCTCCTTCGCGGGGTCTCCTTTATTCGAGAACTCCTCTTTGTTCGTAAAATAGACTGTTCGTTTCCGTTTCGAAACTGAAACGTTGCATTACGAAATCCACATTACCCCACCATAACAAAAACAAAAGAGCTCTATGCTCATTTCGGTAACGTGCGGAAATGATGAGCACCAGTAATTGTACACACGCAAGATTATAAACAATAAAATGGTAATGATGATGGACCAAAAAAATCAATTTCGTTTACAGTTACAAACGACCGAAGCCATAATCGGGAATTACTACTTACTTACATTACCGTATCGGCTACCAAATGTATCATTATGTTGAAGTATTAGTCGCAATGAAATTAGTTTTTCACCACTTGTAAAGAGTAACAATACGGGACTGTATTTTGAGTTGCCTAACGAAATTACCGTAAACCGTGGAACACAAAGCAGTCGGCGGACGTTTCAAAAGCCATTTAAGGGCAAAGTCTGCGTGCCCTGGCATCGTGATTTCTGTACACGTTTTAATGAATTCGTCCTTCCTCCGGCCGTTTCTCGGCCGCTATTCAAAAGAAAATTACAGTCGAGAGCCTCCTCGGAACAAACCCTTTAGGAGTCACGCTTCGTTCTCGCTAAACTTGGTCCAATTATTTCAACTCTTTTTTTGCTTATTCCTTCAATGTAAAGGTCATTATTGTTGGCGTCAGTTGGCGAACGTTGAACGCGCCACATGTTCTCAAATTTTAAATTCGTGACAGCCAAGTTCAGATAATTGATTAATACCTATTGGGGCGGACGTGTTTTAACGTCCCAATCTAAGTTTTTGTCGGAATCCCTGTTAATGATACGCTTCTATAGTTCGTAGATGCACAATAAAAGTAACATATGGCGCGATGCACAGATTCATTTCGCCAACAGTTGGTTGAGGCTACATCTTAAAAATATTTTTACCTGCCCGGACTATGAATAATCCCATTGTGTTTATTTTCCGATCTAAAGACCTTATGTTAAATGTAAGCGTAATACATAATTATATCCACTTTGATATTATGAAAATAAGAGTTTGTGTATGTTTTGCTAGGTACTCATTAATGGGAGTAAACGCTTTGAATTGTTTTGGACAAAACTTTGCACACAAGTAGAAATTTGAATAAAGGATGTCACAAAATATTAAAAATATTTAAGCGTGGCAACATTCAGGTTTAGATGAAACATACATAGTCCTTTGTAATTTCAAAATTTCTATGTTTCAAAATCCTGTGGGTAGATGGAGGAATAAAATTAGAAACAATCTTAACCTTAAGCTTAGGTTAGATGTTAGATGACACTGTCAAACACAAGTCACACAATTATCAATCATCAATCTATACATACAAAAAAATCGTAAACGAGCCGTTACCTGTACCTATTGAAGATTTAAAAAAAAATTGTACTCAAAAAATAGTTTTTAGAATTTTTGTCTGTCTGTCACGTTTGTGCACGTTAATCTCTGAAACAGCTTAACCGATTTGAATGCGGTTTTCACTGATGTATTGTTACATCAGTGATACATCATAGATCTAGATCTCTATGTAGTACATAATAAAATTGCAAATATATTTTGAAAAAAAAAAAAACATTTAAGTATACACGTCGCTTATGTAACTGAGGTGAAAAAAATGTTTCTAGAATATTTGTCTGTTTATCTGTGCGTTTGGGCACTCTTTACACAGCTTTTAAACATAACTAACAGCTAATTAATTAATTGACGTTGTAAGCTATACTTAATGTAAATAAAGTTTAGTAATTAATATTTTTGTAAGTTTTTGTGACCTTCCATGTTTTGCTCCCTTACAGACTTTAATACTATTACTTACTGCATACAATACTTAATTACTGGTCCCCACTACAGTTCTATCGCATATTCTTAACAGGGCTTTTTCTTTTGTTTCGCAGATTGGGTGGATCCGCTATGTCGAGTGGAATAGGCGGCGGCACCCTCAGCGGCGGTCATTGTCAGCTAGCAAACCAGCCCCTGGTTATGCCCGTATTCCCACTGAGAGCCAGCCAGCCGAGCCCAGTTCCAGTCTATTCACCTTCACGCTTCCACATAGACAAACGGTGTCAGCACCGCTGTACGTGGAAGTGCCTCGCCATAGCGATGATATGCCTCTGTGTCATTCTAGCGGCAATGCTCGCATACTTTATAGGTAAGTTGATTTTTTTTTTAAATTTACTTAAGCATAAACTCTAACCATTCCCTTAAAGAAACCTCCATTAAATAAAAACACAAAGCTGTCATTTTTGGTGTGCGAGTAAGAAGCAATCTCTCTGTTCTCATCTTGTCCCTTACCCTTCGTCGTAACAGGGTCGACATCACGCTTGCATTCCCCTGACCCTGACCATAAAGTTCTATCAGCCTGAATGATAATGTATGTGGTTAATACCTGCCCCATACTTGTACATTTTTAAACCTGATGTGTTTCTTATATTATAGAGTTATAAAGGGTTTCTTCAAGCTTGTTGTAATCAAATTCTTGCAGATTCGGTAGTGCATCTGCAAGCCCCCTGATGCTTGTAACCTTAGAAGACGGTACTTCGAAATTATAATTTTTTACTTAAATATCGGTAATATCGGTAAATAACGGATATGAATCAACTAATATAAAGTGTAATCGCTCCACACCTTATTATGTACTAGCTGAGCTCGCAACCTACGATATGGCGCGTAACTTTTTTGTTTGTAAACCGATTGGAATGAAACAAACACTCCATTCGGTTGCTATAAATATATCAGTGAAAACCGCATTCAGTTAGATTAAGCTGCTTCTGAGATTAGCGTGCACAAACCAACAGACAAACAGACAAAAATTCTAAAAACTATTTTTTTGACCTCGGTAACATAAGTACAACGTGCACAAATTGTTTCTTTTTTTTTTGGAAAAAAATATTTAATGTAACAGACACGGCTCGTTTACGGTTTTATTATATGTATAAAATAGATAACTCATTAATCAAAACTAAGCGCTCAACAAGTCGATATTTTTTGCACTCAAAAACGTCACCAATATAAAAAGAATTGCACTCACAGAGAGAGACGATTGATTACTTTTGGCTGTAATTTTAGTTCTGACAGTCTCCACCCCTTGCTAGCTTAGATCTTGAAAATGTTTTTCAAAATTATTTAATAATGGATCACTGAGAGTCAACAACAAACCATTCTCCTTTATGTAAACAGTTTTATCATAATTTACATTATCATAATCTGCTTGCTCGATCTTGAGAAATTCAGTCACCTTCTCTTGAACAGCGGAGACTTAAGAGCGCCTATAAATAGAAATAGCTAATCCTGGATTTGAATTTTATCTAAGTATATAAAGTCCAAATAAGAAAATATTTATTACATAGATTAATACATTATAAATAAAAGAGAAATGCGGACAGAAAATATTTTACAATGAAATTTTCTCGATAGAACAAAATCACCATGTTACCTCTCATTTTTATCGTTTTTTGTTTTATTTTCAAAATGAAACATATTACAAACCTAAAAAATTGTCTAGGCCTTTGTAAAGTCATTTTTCATTTGACATTATAGTTTAGGAGTAATTAATATTTAACACTTTTGGCACTCATAACATTTTTATACCACGAAATGCGCTATCTTCCGTTTCATGTCATGCATACTTCAATGTGCATTATTTATTTCACATGATCAGTCACAATCGCTCCACTGAGACGGGAAGACTATGTTTCTGTGCACAAGAATATTTAGACGTAAATTTTTTAATAAGACTTGTTTGTGAGTAGATTATTATAAGTGTGTTCTGTATAGACTGTTTATAAATTGTTTCATATTATTTTAACAAGATTGTGTAAATATATGGATAATAAAATGAACTCTGTTGTGTTGGTATAATGTCCATTCAATTATGGGACCACGTTGGTGAAATTAGATTTTTTTTACTTTGTACTCCCCTTAAGACCATTAGCCGCCTGTTCGCGAAAATCTGCTACCGAAAATAGTCTAGAAGATTTTTTTAACATTCCATTATAACTTTTACATCATTTTATAAATAACTGTTAGGGGATTTGTAGCCTATGTTCTTCTGGAATTACAATTATCAAATATCAATTAGTGAAAGAATTTTTGAAACAGGTGCATTGATTCCGGAAATTACTCTCCACATATAAATAAACCTAAAAAATCTTATAATGAGTCGTTTCGAAATTAATTTTCAAAATTAAAAAAGTGCCAATTATTAAAATTTTTTGGAAATTGTACAAAACGGTTACATTATGCATGCTCCGTCTAATAAGTAAGAAGTTTATTGTGATTCACGAGTTCAAGAACTTATAACTACTCTAGTTTACTAACTTTAATCTGAAAAGTTGTATGCAGCCTTATCTCCGGGATACCTATTCAATCGGTGGGTTTTATATTAAAGAACTTTATTAAAAATTCCCACGACGTAGACACTTATAATAAAGACAAAGAGATGATTTGAATAAATCGATTAATATTAGATTTTTGTTCGGTTACAAGTTACATTGTCAATATATCTTTGTTCATAAACTCGCAGCGGGGCGCGGAGACCTCTCGTTAAGACAGTATTTTTATTAACTCGCCCGGAATGCCGATTAAAATATTCATAACATTATTCTTTCTCAATACATTAAACACGGTGAAGAAAGATATCAGTGCTTAAACATTTATTAAGCGCTTAAAATGTTTTGGGAAATCATTATGTTTAGCAAAAACAAATTACAAATTCACACTAATTGATATAAATAATTCAATAGAGAGAGAGAGAGAGACGTTTGGCAATGTTTTCATACAAAAATTATATTTTTCACCTTATCGAGATGGAGCTTATTTTCCTTAGAATGACATTAGATACATATGTGACTTATTACCCTTAACTTATAACCTTAAACTTATTATGTATTGTTGGTCGCAAGTATTATTTAGTTTAAATAGATAATTAGAAATATTATTTATTCTAATACTACCAATTTCAGTCACTTTCAATTGCAATAAGTGTAAATATCTATACTAATATTATAAAGCTGAAGAGTTTGTTTGTTTGTTTGTTTGTTTTAACGCGCTAATCTCAGGAACTACTGGTTCAAATTGAAAAATTCTTTTTGTTTTGAATAGTCCATTTATCGAGGAAGGCTATAGGCTATATAACATCACGCTACGATAAATAGTATTATATATGTATAAGCAGTGTCCAGCACCGCGCGCTCCATGCGCACGCCGCTGCCGACGCCGTATGGGCCGCAGCGAAGCGTGGCCGAGTTCAGCTAGTATTTTATAATTACTGAGGGTACGTGCTTGTGTTAATAATCGACGTCTATAACACAAACTGCGCTATAGGAGTTTCAAGTACCAACCTTGACAGGATAAGGGATAAAGGATAGAGAAAGGACATAGGAAAGGGCTTCTGGCATCTCTTACTCGCTTACTGAAAAACAACAGCCCACGCGCTGTTATTTCTCTGTGGTCTTCTATTTTTTATGTAAGTAGGTGGCAATAAAACTTCCCAGTATACGACTGTCACTACTAAAATATAAGAAATAATCCCACAAGAAACCTCATAGGTTCAGGATAATTGACACACACATTTGTGTATCAGCCTCATAAGCTGATACACAAATGTTCAGCCATCATTACTATGTTCATTAAATCGTATCATGTAAATTCTTATAGAATTAAATCCTTCTCATTAATTAAGTATAATATAAAGTTGGTATAAACAAAACAGATAATCAGCTAATGTACAAGTTACGTTACTGCTTACATTATACTATTAAGTCGGTAAATATACGGTCGCGTTAGTATAGAGTCAACGAACAAAGACGTAGGACTAGGATATAGTTATTATTTTTTCAGCCGAACATTTACAACTAAAACAATGTTTTTTTACGTACACGAGAACAAGAGTTACAATTTAAATTCCAAATAAAGTTAACAATTCAAATTTTAGAGAGCGATTCTCTGACGAAGCAGGATTTTTTCACCCCAGTCAATAATGTTGAAATTGCATGCATTTTCCTTTCTCCCTAGTTAGGCCAAACGTTGCCCGGGGCCGAATCCTCTCCAATTAAGGGGCAGTTCTTGTCTAAATGATTAAACTATAAACCGAGTTTTCCCGGAGGCGGTGCGGGATTACGGCTGCACAGCTAGCGGGCACAATTTTGCCATGTAACAGTAGCAACAATCGGAGAACTGCAATAATCCATCGCAAATTGCTATTTTTATTTTGTTCCTGCCTTTATTTATGTAATCTCTATAGATCCATTTCACCTAAATATTGTCTGAAATGTACAGATATGTAAGCATTAATGTTCCATTGTTGTGAAGGAATGAATCCAAAGATTAATTATAGAAATAGAACGCATAACATGAAAGTTTAAGAATTAAATTACAGTGTATAGATAAAATAACTTAAATAGAAAAAAAATTAGACAGTAAACGCACACATCGAGTTTCGTAGGTCTATAGATACCCCAGTGTTTTATTTATAGGCCACAACCATTAAGGTGGACTATCAGCCTGCAATGAGTGTCTTCGTGGGCTATTTTGTATTTCTAGAAGAAATTCTATTCGAAAATTTAGTTCCATGTGACAAGGTCTCATTTCTTTTTTTTTTTTTTCTTCTACTAGCTGTGCCCAAGAATTCGTACTCGCTGTACTTCGTTTTTTGAAAATCTCACAAGAATTTAAAAAATTTCCAGGATAAAAAGTATCTTATATGTTAATCCAGGTAACAAACTAATTGTGTGCCAAGTTTCATCCAAATTCGTTCAGCCGTTTTGGCGTGATTGAGTAAGAAACATACAAACTTTCGCATTTATAATATCGGAGTAGGACGTAGGATCGGACAGTCGTAGGACGCCCAGTTTGTCATGCTCTATTAAAAAAAAAATCGGTAGCAAATTATTTAAACTACTAGAGCGACGCGCCCACGGCTCCTTATTTCTGGAACATATATGCAAAAACCTGCCACGTTAATCGCTCCTTCGCTCAGGAATAACCCAAAATTCATTGATTGGTTTAAAAAAGTTATCGGAGAAAGAGATACAGGTGAACAGCGACTATATTTTAACTAGCTGAGCTCCCAACTTCGTACGCGTGGTATTCGGTATAGCGCGTAACTTTTTTGTTTGTAAACCGATTTGAATGAAACAAACACTAAATGTTACGGGAAGCTTGCTACAATACATCAGTAAAAATCGCATTCAAATCGCTTAAACTTTTTCAGAGATTAGCGTGCATAAACGCACAGACAAACAGACAAAAATTCTAAAAACTATTCTAAAATTGTTTTTTTGAAAAAAATGTTTAATGTACAGACACGGCTCGTTTACGATTTAATTATACGTTTAGATATGCTTTTCATCTCATAAAAACAACGAAAATAACATCAACAAAATTATTTATGCCACGTCACAATACAAAATTATGGCCGTCATCATATTAAAATTTGAATTACCGCGTGATAAATTAGAATATCAGTCGTAAATGCAAATCAGTCGATTACACATCGATGTTGCAACGAAAACAGACATCGACCATTAGTCTTTCATCATTCTTTGTTTAATCTTGCAACCGACAAAGAGGAGTTTCATAAAAAAAAAAGAAACTAAATAAACACTGGAATAATATAAATGATGCGACTAACCTAAGGCAACGCGCTGCGTGCCTTGGGGGCCGTATCCGCGTTAGCTCTACATAATAAATTATCTCGCCTCCACGTCTCGCTATCAAATGCTTGCAATCCGGGCCCGCTGAACGACCAATCATAATTTATACATGCCTAATGTAATAAATAAATCGCAATCCTTTCACGTGGGTACCAATCCCGCTAAAACTTTAAATTAGACCGTGAAGGCATCTCGCCCGCCTGTACAATGTACAGAAGTTATTGCTTCAGTAAATACACGTGTGCCAAAAGCACAATTCCGCTAACTGTGAAAAGACACGAAACATTGTAAATAAGGTCCCGCCTAGTCGCGAGTCTGCGTAGTAATAACTACATACTGTACAAATTTGTATTAAGCTAATGGGATTAACGTACACTGTTTTATGTTACTGTTTACCTCCTTTGTTTATGTTTCTCTGTTGTAACGGTCGTTTGTGATGATCGAAGGAAAATATATTTTTGCATGAATGAAGTTTCTTTTTAAGTAAATCTCGAATGATAATGGGTGCAGCAACTGCCGACCGTAGAATAAGAGATTAGATAGGGTTAGGGAAAAGGGCTTTGGCATAATTAATTCACTCACCGAAACACAGCACACTGCTGTTATTAAACAAATGCTTGCATCCGGTGCTGTTATTAGACTGCGGAATAGTAGTGTGTGTAGCGGCCGCTTATCGTGGAATGAATCACAGGCTCGAACACGCACTAAACGAACGAACGTCCCGATGGTTCGCGTCTAATCACGTGGTGCGCACCAGACAGTGTTGTCATTGAGAGAGAGAGAGAGAGAGAGAGAGAGTAAATAACTACGGTGTGCTCTGTCTCAAGATTTTTTTTTAATATTAAGATCGACAGACAGGCTGATGGTCCACTTGATAGTAGGTGGCTACCATCGCCTATAAAACAAGCAACGCCATAGGTGCTGCAAGTGCGCTGCCGACTACAGTAGGATTAAGGATAAGGGATTGAGAAGGGATAGGTAAATGGGCTCTGGCATCCCTTACTCACTCACCGAAACACAACAGCACACATGCTGTTATTTTACAGTGGTCATCTGTAAGGGGATGGTTACTGCCGCCAGATGGGCTGCCCAAATGACTGCGAAAAGCTGTGTGCCCTGCCACTACTTTCCAGATCCAGACCAGAGACAAATTTGAAAAGTTCATTTTTCAAAGTTGACTCTGCCGGGAATCGAACCCGGGAACCCTAGAAAAAACCGTTAAGACAAGCACCCTAACCACTCATCCAATTACCTATATATTTTTTACTTAAAACAAGATTTGAAGTTTTCTTTCCTAGAACAAATCTTCCATTTTGATCATTTTTGGAAGTAGCGCCTCATAAGAACGTACTAGTATTTCTTTGAAGTCACCACTTTACTATTAGACAAAGAAAAATTTTTTTTCTAATACAAATTTACACAATGGGAACTATTAATTATGCATTTATAAGAATCTCTATTATTTTAAAAATCCTATTTAGCTTTATTTAAACCAGTAAATTAATTTTAAATCAATGTACTCACTTTTTCAAGCACACATCACAAGAAATGGCTAGGATTCAGGACATTAGAATTAATACAGTTCTATTAAAGAAATGTTGTGGCAGTTATTTTTTGCACTATAGGCAACATTATTTTGGTTGTTATCAACTTTTTTTTAAAATTGGATTAGAATTTAATAAGTTTTATTTCCTAAAAGAAATTTCTTAGTTTATTTATTTTATATGACACTGTACATTCCTGTGGCTCTAGCATGAGTTTATTATAAACGAATTCGCTAGTGAGAGCTTAAAACATTGTCAAATTGATAATTTTCCATATAAACGTTTTACGCTCTCGCTAGCGAGTGCGTTCATTATATCACGCTAGTCCCACTGTATTCATTGCCAGACATACCTACATCTAGTAAAACTTTAAATATATTATTATGAGTTTAAAAAATTTAAAAAAATATATAGGAAATAAGCTTAGAGTACTTGTGATTAAAGGACAGAGATATAAAGAATGTCCATTAAACTGATGTCACTAACTGGCATACGCGTATAAATAATCTAGATTACACATTAATTATTTTAACGAAATAATGGGTAAAATATACCAGTAAATACCCATACAGCTGTGTAGACGAAATTAAGTAGTCGCTTAACATGCTCCAGAGATTTCTGATGCAAACACGTGAACAATAACTGAATGACACATTCTTATGTAACTTTAGTAGGAGTTGAAAGTCGTAAAAAAGAAAACGTACCCAATTATTTCGACCAAATACCTGTTTTTACTACATTCGTCATCTTTTTGAATACTATCTCTAACAATGTTGCTGTGAATTGTACTTTGAAATTTCTTTTGGGGCAAACATTTTCGTATATATCTCCCGTAGAAATTGTTTCAATCTCTATATGTATATAAAAATGAATCCCCATTTCCCTTGGTCACGGCATCAAGCGTGAACGGGTAGACCGATTTTAATTCGGTTTTCACTAATGGAAAGAGGGATAAAAGGGGAATGTACTTATATATAAAAATTGCATCCCGAGCAAAGCCGGGGGCGGGTCGCTAGTTATCTATATTTCCAAATCAAATAGTAGTAGTCAATGGCGCCTTTACAAAAATACACTCAATACTCAATGGGAAAAAGGGTTTATCTTAGTACTCAGAGGCGGATCAATGGGGACACAGCCTGAACTATTCTGCTATTGTTGAACAGAATCCAGTCTTGAAGCCTGAACTTTGTTGCATATTCTTCAATAAGGAAGCAAAGGTTGATCGTAAAAATATGCTCGAAGCAGTAGTATTCTTATAAATTGCCCGTATAAAGTGCAACGTTCTCTACTGTCCACCGAAGCCAGTTATTTCTGAGTGCCATGCAATGCAATCGACCGCGAGCGAGCAGGTTGTTACGATAAAACTTCAGACCGCAAGCACACGGGAGAGATCCCGAATATAGACGGTAGGTATCTTCGGCGGTAGAGGTGTCCTACTTTCACGTGTGTGCTTTTTTTTGTAAATCATTGAAGAAACTTGAAAGAATTTTGTGGTTTTCAACGAGTTTTGAAACGACTGTATCGAATTTTTAGTGGCCAATAATATTTATTCTGAATTTATTCGAGTAAGAAATTGACGAGTGCTTTAGATGAGTGATTAGAGTTCTATTCGCTCTGTTCTAAGGTTTTCGGGTTTGATTCTCGGCAAGGTCAACTTTGGAAATGAACTTTTCAAAGTTGGCTCTGGTCTGGATCTGGAAAGGAGTTTCGCAATCATTTGGCGGCAGTAACCACCCCCTTACAGAAGACCGCCGTGAAATAACAGCACGTGTGCTGTTGTGTTAAGGCTTCTCAATCCCTTATCCTTAATCCTACTGTTGTCGGCAGCGTATTTGCAGTACCTATGGCGTTGCCTGTGTTATAGGCGACGGTAGCCACCTACCATCTAGTATACCGTCAGCTACCGACCTTAAAATAAAAATAGCTAAGTACATTTATTAATATACATTAATAAATATCAGTTGATAAATATCAGTTGACATTAATAAATATCAGTTCAGTTGACGATCTGATCAAGTTAAGTCGCACAATTCGCAACTCTTGCAATTTAAATTATTTCTGTTATCAAAACTGTGTTTTCCATTGTCCTATAGTCTGGATGTGAAGCTGATACATTGGATTGCCTGGTTACCACGTTTTATTTGATATTCTGTGCCTTATTTCTGCTTATTAATTGATATAAGTGTTGATGTAAACAGTTGCGTTTTCATATCCACCCTACGCAATTTGTAATTTGTGCTCGACCACCGTGGGGCATTTATTCGTGTGCTACACAACGAAACTATTAAATTTGAAGTGATTTTCACGAGGGCATTTATTAGTGTGCAAAAAATTTTTTAACAATAAATTTGTTGAAGATGAAGTGTGCTCGCTGTGATTCCACAATTAATGATGGCGTTCAATGTTCCGCATGTACGAAACATCTTGGCTTCTGTTGTGCAGGTGTCACTGAACAGGGCTATCGAAAATTAGGAGCTGACCGCAGAGCTGCTTGGAAATGCATACATTGTAAAAAGGAAACCTCGCCCGCAAGAGTCTTATCCCAACCAGTAGTAAGTCAATCGAGTATGCCTGCTACCCTCGACTTGGTAATGGACGAGCTTCGCTCCATAAAAACTCAGCTGTCTGTTCTTCCAAGTTTGGTTCAAGACACGCTGGATATTAAGAAAGAGTTGGCCGAGGTTAAGTTATCCTGCGAATTTAATGGTGCGAAGTGGGATGAGCTTGATGGACGGCTTGTAAAGGTTGAGCAGGTTGCTGCCGAGGTTGAGCCTCTGAAAGCTAGAATACGAGACCTTAATTTAGAGATTCAAGCCCTTAGGAGTGATATTGCTGGCAGAGATCAGTGGCAGCGTCTGAATAATATCGAGATCAAGGGCATACCTTATAAAAAAACCGAAAATTTGTTTTCTGTACTTAATGAATTGGCTAGATTTATTGATTATGCCGTAGAAAGGAGTAACATAAACTATATATCTCGAGTCCCTATTTATAATTCTAAGGAAAAGTCTATCATTGTGAGCTTCACTAATCGTTATATCAAGGAGGACTTCATTGCTGCTGCTCGCTCTGTGAAAACGATCTTTGCAAGGGACATCGGATTCTCTGATAGCAATCAGCGTGTATTTGTCAATGATCATCTTACCCCTGAATATAAGAAGCTATTGTCGGACTGCAAATTGCTTTTAGTGCCTAATGGTTATCAGTATGTCTGGGTAAAGTATGGCAAAATTCATGTTCGAAGAGATAATTCTTCCAAAGTACATGTAATTAATACACGGACTGATTTAAACAAATTAAACTAAGTTGTATTAAGAGACTTATTGTTACTCATTTACACTTACGAAACTCTTTTGTAAAATTATTTGATTTTCCTCGGATTTACATGTTAATGGTTCTTTTATTGTGCTCAGCATATGGTATACCTGTCTATTTTCTTATTTTTACTTTCAGTACTCTCATTATGTTTATTTATCCACTCACATTTATTTTGCTTGCTTATATTAATGACTGTTCATATTTTTGTTATCAAGTTTTAGTGGTTTTCCCGGCCTTGAACTGTTGTAGGTTTGTACTAAACTGCTATTTTGTATCCAATTTTCATATCTTTAACAGGCCTTCCTTTAAAAAGTAACATTAGATCTGCTGTCTTGCCATCGATCTATTATCAGAATGTCAGGGGATTGCGATCCAAGACGTTAACATTTTATCGCAATTTGATTAAGTCTCCTTATGATATAATCGTCCTTACAGAGACGTGGCTTGCTGATGGAATCTCTAATTCAGAGTTATTCACGGATAGGTACTTGGTTTGGCGTCGTGATCGCGATTACTCTCATACGGGCCAAAGTCGTGGGGGAGGTGTAATTATCGCTACTCGTCGTGACTTATTAGTAACACCTAATGTGGAATATCACTCATCTGCTGAGGATCTGTGGGTTACTTTGACAATTGCCTCTCAAGACAGTCGTCCATTGGTCTTGCGGCTTGGTGTTTTGTACCTTTGTAAACAAGGTATGGGATTCACATTTTCTCAGCAACTGACGAATTACCTACATAGACTTAATGATTTCATTTTACATCATCCCAATGACTATTATTTAATTCTGGGTGATTTTAATATGAGTTCCATTCAATGGGTTTATTCAGATTCTTCTATAGCCTATTCACCAGTGTGCTGCGGTGGAGTCGATGAGCAAACACTAATTGATGATATTACCACGTATAATCTTAACCAATACAATGGGGTTCTCAATCACTTAGGCAAGATCCTTGATTTGGTACTGTGTAACGCTGTTGTTTCTGTCAGTGAGTGCCACGATCCTCTGGTTCCAATCGACCCATACCATAAGGCCTTATTAGTCTCTGTTGATTTTATGACAATAATGCCTTTGAAATCTAATCCACACCTAAAGTATTTTTATAATAAAGGTGACTATGATTCTATTAACTCGGAATTGATGAATATTAATTGGGATAAAGAATTTTCCAGCCGGTCACTTGATCACTCAATTGACTTCTTTTATGATAAATTTGTGTATCTGCGGAATAAGTACATACCTTCTAGGTTGGTCAGTTCTAGATCATCACCTAAGTGGTATTCTCAGGCACTTATTAATGCTATTAAAGAGAAACATAAATATTATAGAAAATATAAAACATACAAAAACAAGAGTGATCTCCTTTCCTTTAAATATCTTAGGGCTATGGTTTCCCAATTGGAGAATGAATGTTTTATTAATTATATATCAACCACTGAATCTTCAATTGAACGTAATCCCAAACACTTTTGGTCATATGTCAAGTCTCGCAGAAAAAATAATGCTATTCCTGGCTGTCTACAATATGATGATGCGACACTCAGTACTGGAATTGACATATGTAACGCATTCTCGGATTATTTTAAAACCACTTTTCTGGGTCAAACAGACTGCTCAGGTCCGACTATAGCAGTCAAACATAATGCAGTGGCTGATGTTTGTTCGATTGAGGTTGATGATGGTTTACTTGTTAAGTTGTTAGAAACGTTGGACCCCACGAAAACTGCGGGTCCTGATCATTTACCTGCAATTTTCTTGATTAATTGTGCAAAAAGTATCGCTGCTCCTATCAGTATCCTCTTCCGGAGATCTCTTTCCACGGGTAAAGTACCTGATATCTGGAAGAGAGCTTACATTACCCCTGTTCACAAAAAAGGCAATAGAAGTGACATCTCAAACTATAGGCCCATATCTAAATTATGTATTGTATCTAAATTGCTTGAAAAAATTGTTTACAATCAGATTTACTCATCTTTGAAAAATGTGTTTAATAATAATCAACATGGCTTTATTAAGGGTAGATCAACGGTTTCAAATTTAATTCTTTTTAATGATTACATTTCCGAGGCCATGGATGACGGTTTTCAGGTTGATGCCATATATACGGACTATAGTAAGGCTTTTGATAGAATTGACCATGATTTACTTATTATCAAATTGTACAACCTTGGTATAAGGGGGAATCTATTGAGATGGTTTGAGTCTTACATAGCTAATAGGTCTCAAGCTGTTGTTGTCAACAACTATATATCTAGCTGGGTAGTTACCCCTAGTGGAGTACCACAAGGTTCTCTGCTAGGTCCTTTGCTGTTTAATGTGTTTGTTAATGATATTACTGACTGTTTTCATCATTCTAAGTTACTTTGCTTTGCAGACGATATGAAGATCTTTAGTAGAATCACTTCCATTGAAGATGTTGACAACCTCCAGGCTGATCTTCAGCGCCTTGATGATTATTGTCTCATCCACAGGCTGGGTTTGAATCCCTCAAAATGTTTCTCTATAACATTCTCGCGTAAAAGTATTAATATTCCATCGTATTATAAGTTACAGGGTCAAATTCTTCAATCTCAATCGGGAATGAGAGACTTGGGTGTTTTTCATGATTACAAATTGCATTTCAATTTACATATAGACCAGATTATTTCAAGTGCAACCAAGGCATTGGGGTTTGTAATGCGGAATGCTACTGAGTTTACTAAGGCTAAAACCTTGAAAATTTTATATTGTGCTTTTGTACGAAGCAAACTGGAATATGCATCGCAGATTTGGAATCCCTGTTATCAAATACATATTGATAGACTTGAAAGGGTTCAGAAGAGGTTTGTTAAATTTCTATGTTACAGATTGTATCAACCTTATAACCCAGTTGACTATCGTGATATCTGTAGGCGTCATCATTTATTACCCCTTAATTTACGCCGCGAAATATCTGATATTTCATATCTAATTAATGTTATTAATGGTCGTGTGGACTGCTCTGATATCCTCTCGTTGATAAACTTCAATGTACCAACTAGATCTGTTATTTCAATTCCATTTGCTTCTTCTAATTATAGACAGAATAGCTTTCTTTGGCGGGCTAGCAGGAACCTAAATATGTTGTTCAGCAGGCTGGGTATTGATACTGATACTGATATTGATATATTTAACTGTAAATCGGCTGAAGCTAAACGTAAATTGACAGCTATACTGTTCTGCTGAGCGGTTCCTCCTTTTATTAGTATTTAATTTAATTTTTGTTATTTAAATATGGATAAATTAGTTTATTATTCTTTGTTCTTGATCTCATTTGTTCATTGTTTAATTTTCATTTTCATGTCCTTTTTTTTTTTTTTGTATAGAGTTTGCGTGTTGCTGTGCGTGTATTATCGATCGTCTTAATTTCTAGTTTGTAGTTTATTTGTGTATGCCTTAAAATTGCCTTGTGTTACCTATTCCTATTATAAACTTCTTTTATTTGTGCTGTTGGTGTACCTTTAGAAAATAAATAAATAAATAAATAAATATTCAACTTTATGTTGATTGTCTGCCTCGTGCTCATTGTTGGACATAGGCCTTTTTAATTGTATCACCACACTCAATTCTACGCCTTCTGCATCTATCTAACTGCCAGCTCGATCCATGGAGCAGTTGGTCGACCCACGGGTTCAAAAATATTCTTCAAAGTAGTTTTTGATTCAGTATTAGACATTTGTTACGATTTTATGTTTATTAATATTATTAATAAGATGTTCCCATTTGTCGAGCCCATTGGTACAGCGGTGGTGCTTGCCTTAGCGCTCTCACTCATGGGTCCCGGGTTTGAATATCGACAGAGCCAACATTGGAAATGTTTTCAAAGTTAACTCTGGTCTGTATGTGCACGGTTTCGCCCCCAATCCGTTGCATAGTTATCTATAACTTCTTCATCTTGCGGTGCCTCTACAACTAGTGAAGGTTAGCGATCACCCTGGAACAGCTCTACTGCGTTAGCTATCCCGGTTCACTCCCTGATGTTCTTCAGCCATGACTTCTTCCTCGTTCCTATTCTAAATGACCGCCCGGAGCTTCTCCTGTCCCATCTAAGGGACACCGGACACTCAGGGCCGTGTTTTTATTGGATTTTTCCATGCCTTCTGCGCCAGGTATTTTCGGGGATATTTAGCCTTAGGCCGCTGAAACCTCTTCCAACCGGGTTCGGTCAAGTGAGTAGTTATACCCGCTACTAACTCGGTCGCCAGAGCCTCGTCTGTAATCTAACAGGAAGCAGCGTGGCTGAAATTGCCGCCTCCGCGCCACCAAAAAACGCGCGCAGGCGAGGTTGACATTTGGGCCGGTGGATGTATATCCGATCTCCCCTTCAAGCCTATCCAATATCCATAACACAAGTCTATAATAGTGCTTACTTTGCGGCTATACTAGTGGTGTGTTAAGTCTTGGTGATTTATTCATTATACATTGTTTACCCTAATAACTGATGTTGACTTATGTATGTATAACTAATATTAATGCTCAGAATGTGACATACCTGTTTATAGAAAAATTACTGATATTAGAAAAGATTGATTAATTAAAAACATTGTACCAGGGCTTTTATATAAAATATATAAATCCTCCCATTCCAGTTTAAGCATTAATGCATAACAATTTTAAACAAGTTTCGAATAGTTTTGATAAAGGTGGTCGTTGGGTGCATGGAGTCACGCGAAACCTTTTACAAGTAAGCCTTTGTGGACCCAAAGTGTTGACGGGTGCACCACGCAATTCGCATTAAACCATTCACTTGGACGTAACCTTTACAAACAAATAAAAAGGACTGTAAACATAGTTATTTTACTATTTAAAATTAAATTGGACCTTATACATTTGTGTACACTTGTAAAATATGTAAAGCCCGGTGCAAACATAGCTGTAATATACAGGTTGATCAATCCAAATGGGTCAGTTAGGGCATATATCAAACCATAAGAGATACTTAGGAAAGTTCTTAGTAACTAAAGCTTCGATTTTTGAAAAAAATTAAAACTGCATTCAAACTTTTTGAAATTACGCTCATACGCGACGAGGAATCGAGTTGATAGTGTGGGTTATAAGGAATGAGTTTTGCTATGGAACCTTGTATAAATAATAATCAGAAATGTTTACAATTTTAGTAGATAGATAATCAAATATATTAACTTAAAATATATATCTTACAAATTTTCAAAAAGGAACAATACACGCGTATGCTAAATAGATTTGGATGAAACATTACACACAGATAGACCATGTCATGGATTAACAAATATGTATATCTTATTCTTAATCTATGAAAACATAGGACTTATACATACAATACATTCGTAAACGAACCCTGTCTGTACATTAAAGATTTTATCAAAAAAATAATTTGTACACATTGTACTTATCTTGTTGTTACCGAGGTCAAAAAATAGTTTTTAGAATTTTTGTCTGTTTGTCTGTGCGTTTGTGCACGCTAATCTCTAAAACAGCTTAATCAATTTGAATGCGATTTTCACTGATGTATTGTAGCAAGCTTCCCGTAACATATAGTGTTTGTTTCATTCCAATCGGTTTACAAACAAAAAAGTTACGTACTATACCGAATACCAGGCGTACGAAGTTGCGGGCTCAACTAGTATATAATAAAACACTAATTTAGAAATCTATTGAAAAAGTAATCCCAAATGGTATAATTTCTAAAATGCAATTTTGAGTCAATGTTCACAACTTTTGATAAATCTTTCTCAATTTTTCACATGATTTTATACTTACGTTTTAAAAAAGAATTGTATTCTAATACAACGTGTAATGATGCACTATTGTTAGGTACGTGGATATGTACGATACGTAGGTAGACAGTGTGTAATAAATTCTTCTTACGTCACTTGCGATATAAAATGATATTCAAAAACAAATTTAAATTTCGAACACCCACAGGTTTAAGGGTCTACCGCGTTATAAAAATATGAAATTACGAGAATAAAGCCAATGCTTATTTACATTATCGAAACGAAGTTTGGTCCTCGATACTTCATTACAATGACGTATCTGTGGTTACCATCGCCATACGGACTAAACTAAATTTAATGCAGAACTCAATAGCGTTTAAATTTCTGTACCATAATTCCTACGAGAATTATATCAGGATAAAAAATATTTTACGTTTCAATTCAGAATAAAACGGTCTTATTCAGAAGTTTCATACAAGTTGGTTCAGCCGTTTATATGTGATTGTACTTACAAACATGTTCACGATCTTTCACCTTTATAATATTTTAGTATATTATATTATTGTTACACAGAGTTATATATTTCTGTTTTGAGCACGCCAGTAACAGAGTCACGATACGATTCTACGACGATATACGATATACCCAATACAAATATTTCTATTACATTTTCCCTGCTAAAATACATCAGTGAAAACCACATTCAAAACGGTTAAGCCATTTCTGAGATTAGCGTGCACAAACGTACAGACAAAAATATAGTTTATACGTTGGCACAATTTTTTTTATTTTTATTTTTTTAATTTAATATACAGACGCAACTCGTTTACTATTTTATTATATGCGTAGATAGATAAGACTATAAGCACAAAACTGCCAATAGGGGATCCGACAAATTTTCAGAAAGTGTTTTAAATTAATCTTCATGGATATTTATTCCCATAAAAAATACTATTTTATTTATTTATAGCCTTTTAGGTACTCAAAATCATGTTTTAATATTGTTTGTTTGAAAATGCCGCCAAAACGCCACGATAGTTCATCTGAGAGCGCGTAACGTCATTTGTGGTCATATCATAACAAAACAGCTGCATTGGCATAAGACAATGATTGCCCACAAATGACGTCACGCACTGTGATCGGTGTTTCAGTATAGATTAAAAATATTGTAAATTTTAAAATTTTATTTCTTCATTTAAAAACATTTAAATGAATTATATTAAATTATTATTCGATAAATAATCGTAAAAAATTATATATTTTCTTTCTAAGTACATTTTAGATTTTAATCTGATTACTGTCCGATCCCCTATTCTTTTTTGAAATCCTTACATAGTAAAAATTTAAGTCACTGCCCGCGTCTGTCTGTCTGTATATAAAGATTATAATTCATTATGAAGTTCTTATTAGCACTTTAGTGTGAAAACCAGACAACGGTTTCAATTTAAGTTACCCAGAGCTGCATTGCAAGAACATAAACAATTTTTTGATAAATTATTGGTTCATTATTAAGAAAAATATTTTGTATTTTTACACATTTTTATGTGTTGACAGGCTGACGTTTCACTTGATGGTAGATGGCTACCGTCGCCTATAACACTTGATTGTGTTATAGGCGTTGCTTGCTGCGAGTGAGCTGCAGACCATAGTAGGGATCAGGAAATGATAGAGAAATAGGGCTCTGGCATCCCTTATTCATTCATCGAAACACAACAGTACACACGGTGGTTTCTTGTAAAGGGGTGGTTACTGCCGCCAGTCGGGCTGCCCACTGCTTTCCAAATCCAGATCAGAGCCAACTAGGAGCCAACTATGAAAAAATCATTACCAAAGTTGGTCCTCCCGAGAATCGAATTCGGAAATCCATGAGACAGCGTCAATGCAAGCACCACTTGTCATATTTAAAAGAAATGTATATATTTTTATAGTTCAAAGAATGACTATTAAATCTTGTATTGTGGGTCCGGATGGAGACACGACAATGCTGTCTATTTGTCGACAGATTTTAACGAGGTAGTTTTGGACTTCATACAATGTGTAATATTTTAATTTTATTTATATTTGGTATTTTTGATTTGTCACCCAACACGATACGTAAGGTTTAGTTAAAGATTCTGATACTCAAGACTTGACACTTCTTTAAGAATTCTTTAATAAATGATGACCCGTTGGATGAGTGGCAAGGGTGTTTGCATAACGTCTCAGGGGCCCTGCTTCGATTTACGGCGGGGTCAACTTTAGAAATTATAATGTAATTTTCAAAAGTGACTCTGGTCTGGATTTGAAAAGTAGTGGTCGGGCACACTGCGTTTCGCAGTCATTTGGGTGTCTGGCGACAGTAACCACCACCTTACAGAATACCACCGTGACATAACAGCATATACGTGCTGTTGTGTTTCGGTGAGTGAGTAAGAGATGCCAGAGCCCATTTCCCTATCCCCTCCTAATACCTTATCCATTACTGCTGTAGCCGGCAGCGCACTTGCAGCAGCTGTGGCGTTGCTTGTGTTATAGGCAACGGTACCATCAAGTGGACCGTCAGCCTGTCTGTCGACCTTAACATAAAAAAAATGCCTCCTTTATATTACACACTTCAATGAAACCTGCCACACTGATAAATGATTTCCAAAATTAACAAATAGAACAGAATACTTTAAATACTATGTTAAAACTAAACATTGGATGGCTGAAATGGAGCCAGGAGCAAAAGCTAGTTGTAAAATTAATCTGTTACGTTTCAACGCTTCTTACGAATGTAATGAAACCGGCTCTCAGTATAACGCTTATCGTATCGGATCTCAGTTCATTTAGATTCCTATTAAATTAATAGTGACGGCAGATAAGAGGCGATGTCGCATATTGATGCAGCTCTCATCGAATACAAAGTACATTTTTCTTACTAAATTAACTATACGCCTCTAAATTGCCCCATTTAGATCCCGTAAGATACTGTAGAATCTATCACTACTTAGCAGTTTGATTGTAGCAACTAGGAAATTAAATAGGAGCTACTTTTACTGCTGCGACACAGTATATATTAGAGCATTATTTTTATTATAAAATGTATAAACATTTCATCATAATATTATAAATGCGAAAGTGAATTTGTTTGTTGGATTGTTACACTTTCACGCCTTAACTTCTCATCTGATCATCATGAAATTTTTATTTTTTTTTATCCTAAAAAAATACTGCTCCCAAAGGATCATCTAAAAATTATAAAAATAAAATTAAACGCCTAATAAAAAAATAGGTAAGAAAAACTGAGCACGGACGAAGTCGCTGGCAATAGTAGGTATATATTTATGTATGTAGTATGTTTTTAAAGAGATTTTGGAATTATTAAATTAATGCATATATGAGCAATATATATTTGCATTTAAAAAAACTTTCAATATTTATTACATGCATATATACTACTAATTTATTGGTAGTTGCCTAACACAAACATACTCCCAATAAAACATATTTTTTAATTCTGGCATATTGATGCTTATCGGTAACTGAATTTTTACATTACCTATATCACTATTGGGGCATTTGCCAGAATTACTACTAACTACTACTAGTATTATATTAAGTAGGTGTTGCCAGTGATAACATATGACGCTGATACGTGATCTGTAACTATTGGCCTGGTAAGAAAATTCAATGCCGCTTTTCGAGCTATGGAGAGGGCTATTATGCTCGGGGTTACACCGATCTGCTTATCAGGAATAAGCAGATCCGTAGACCTGATGACCTGATAAGGACCACGGGTCCACGTAGTCTGGATGCAGGGTGCTTCTGATCGGTCCTATTGGAAAATTAGGGGAGAGGCCTTTGTTCAGCAGTGGACGTCCTACGGCTGAATATCCCAGTGCTCTTACTTAGTAGCAATTAGTTGGTTTATAATTCTGGGTACTGCCCAACTATTCAATTAATTCATCGTCGATTAACATGGAATTTTTTGCTTAATAAGTGCGCAATATTAGAAGTCGCAAGTAGGTACACACACCGCGTTCTGTAATCCTAAACTGGGCGCTCGTGTGATCCGTGTAGCCATCCCCTCATAGAAGACCTACATGAAATAACAGTAGCATCTAATCGAACTACAAATTATATACATACAAGTCAGTAACAGAATTTTTATATTTTTCGCCTAAGAGGTTCAGTCTAGTGAAACTTTTTTTTTTTTTGGGACTCGCCCGGTGAAGTAACTTATCACCGGGAATACCCACTAAAACCCCCCGGATTCCACCATCAGCAGTGATGTGCGGGTCCGAGTTCACAGCGAGGCCTTATCCTCGGATCCCCACGCACCGCTATGTTAGGGCTCACTAACCCAGCTTAGGGCGATGGCTTCGCCTCACTTTAAATGTGGCGGCCCACTTGGTGTGCCGTGAGCCGCCACTCATCCTTATTGGGTGTTCAATGTAGTGAACCTGTTTTTTTAAATAATCCCTCATGATAAGTGAATTAACCATGCCGCTATATCTAATTGTAGACTTCATTTTAACTGCTCGCTTGTATGTTTTTTTTTTACTAAAATATCAAAGAGCCTATACCTTGCCGTCCTTCAGGAATAGAAACACCCGTGTTGTGTCAACAACTTACAGTTTATTATTATAGTTCTTTTAAAGATTACTATCGTAATTCGTAACGCCGAACAGATCGAATCCTTCATTGAATTACACACAAGTATAAAAAATTCAATTAAAAATGTAAACGCGTGTGATCTCCCTCTTTTTTCTAATCATTGGGTAACTGAAACACAATATAATATTTGTTGGGACACGCCCCCTGGCGTTCCGGATATGTACCGAATAAAAAGCGGTTCTGTAGTTTAATCCGACATAAATCTCCTGTTCGCCGGTAGTTCGACTATTGTAATGAAAAAATGTGAACCATCTGTTGCACCCTTCATTACTTGCTGTACGATGAATGGGCCAAATAGCACCGTCAACTTTTTAATGTAATTGAAATTGTGAGGACCCCAAATGTTTTATTAAAGCCTGTTCAGTGTTATGCATTAACGCTCTTAAAGTGCTCTCTACACTTTTCTATCACAATCGATACATTATCAAATCTAATAATATTAATAATATTGCTTCTAAAATTTAAGAGCGTATATTATTGTTATAGCAGAGAACTTGTGTAAATACGTAAACAAATCTTTTAGGTTTTTTTTTTCATCTAAATTTGTGATCTGATTTTTATGGAATGTAATATAGAGAAAAGTCGAGATCAAGAATTGGATTTAGTGGATATTTTCTTATTCATTGTCTAGTGACTCTTCGCAATTCAAACTTCTCGAATTTCTCCCAACAGCAAGAGACCATGTAAAAATAAGAAAGATTAAAAGAAGTCATATTTCTTCCATGATATGAACCAATAAATCAGATGATATCATCATCCTATATAACACAGAATCAAATAGACTTTTATAACTTGAACACGTATATCGTGAAGGAGAAATTCTAGACAGATTTTAAAATTATTCGGAGAGATCTTTGTGAGAGCGACTGATTTTTCACCAAATGAGAACTATCAGCGGAAGAGCATTTAATAAAGAGAGAAAGGACTAAGATTCCATAGCGTATTGGTATCTATATCGAATACACAGGAATAAATAAAATAAAATTTACCTACACCCAAATCAAAACAGGATAAATCAAATCACCCGAATCAAACCAAGTGACATCATTAACAGTATAAAAATTAACAACATTAATCTGGATGAATTTAAGCAGATATACAAATGAAATAAACTCTATGAATACGAGCCTTTCTTTTTCAATTAGTCTAAGGATAAACTTTACACTTCGTTTAGACATATGTACTTGTCCGCGCTTCCTTATAAAATAGGGCAAAGAAGACCTCGACCCCTGCGAAATGCGAATGTGGATCGTGTTTATCGCAGACAGGGACAGCGATATCTGATCGTGTGTAATAGAGTAAGATAGAGTGTCGCACACGAAGCGGAAGATTTATCACGTGACTAATACCGAGTCGTGCGACGGCGCGTCTCTGTCCCCGGGGACTCCATCAAACGAGTTTCTCTCCCCCAACGCACGATGCAATCTATGCTGAATCGTATTACAATAAATTGTATTAACTCGAAAAATAGTCGAGATAGCAAACATCGTCCATCTGCACACAATCGTCCCATGCATCGCGAACTGAGTGCCCCTCGTTTCCTTAGCAGCGTCGTTCTATGGCGAAAATTTATAGATTTTACGAGGGATCATTGGAAAAGTCGATCACATTGTCATATTTCATGTTCGTGGGCGGAAATTACGTCATCGGAGCTCGTTTATCCGCACTGTAACAATGTTTATGGTGGCTTTTATTTTTCTATCATTACTTTTGCTTTCTCTTACCAAGACTTGAACACAATATTATAAATATTTAGTTTTTTCTGCATTCTTCGGCAACGCACAAGCATCGCCCCTGATGGTGCTTGTGTTGTGTTCATCTAGGCGACGATAATCACCTACCATCAAGCAGACTTTCTGTCTGCCTGTTAATCTCTACTGTAAAACAATTATTCTAAATTTCTAACCCATAACTATCTATCGTTTAGGAATGAGTTAAGCCTCTGGGTTTTCTGTCGAAAATACCATTTTGGAACCAAGAGTTACAGAAGTATAAGTACTACATATTAAATAATTAAAATGGTAAAATAAAACATAGTGGAAAAATTTCAAAATGCCAAAACGGCTAATGTCAACTCCATATTACATAATAAAAGCTAATGATATATCCTAGCTACATAAAAATAAACCCATTTCTTTCCGGAAAGTTTATATTTCCAACAAATTGGAATAAGGTTTATAACAATCAAGACGTCGCTGGAACGAGTCGCAAGTCTATTAAAGGAATGGTCACCCACAGATGGTGTTATGCACTTCCAATGCAACCAATGCATAAATTAATCGGCTCCACAAACGCGTCTCTAACTTTACAATTTAAATGAGTTTTTGCATAAAATTTTCTCTTATCTGTTGTTGAATGTAAAATTCACAGCTTAACTGTTATCTCCTTTAAGTAGAATGCATTAAAAATGCATTTCGGTGCAGTCATTGTCAATGCATATAAATTACTTACTTATCGGAGTCGCTGCAGAGTCGATAAGTGCGATTGTCGTTAAACTGTTTTGACCCTAAACTTGCCATAGAGTAAATGTAAATTGTCCAATCTTCAGCGCAATCGGCCAAATGGCGTCAACGCATCGTGATCCTTATCAGCGAGTAAATCTTGGGGACGCATCGTCAAACGTCGGGGGACGAACGATAACTTAATTGCTTTGACACCGCCCGGGGTTATCCGCAGGAATTATGAAAAACACTGCGGGCGCCACTCTGATCTCTGCTTACGGCCTTACATTTTTAAAGCGACCTGATTTATGCGATCATTTTTTTATCCTGCCGCCTCTTATTATGTTTGTTTCCAAACAAATTAACTAGTCGGAAAAAGTATTTCAACTAGATAAACCTTATATCAATTAAGTCTGCACGGGATGACACATGGCCGGCACGCATACGGCGTTTGAAATCTATTAGCCGCACATCCTGCGCACGCTCCGAAACAAATAAACATTACATCCCCGATTCTCGTCGTAGCACAAATCCCCGTCGCTCGTTCGCTTCTTACTAAACTAATAAATGTAGACAATAAATTCACTTTACATTCCAATGCCGGCCGGTGTAAGCTTCCCTCCTTACTTATTGCTCTCTAACGTTTAAACATCAGAATATAAATTATTTTGCCGCAATGTATAGGTGCTATTCAAGTAACTGTGGTGGTGCAAATGTAGATACATAAATCTGCAGAAAAACCAAAACACCGACATAGTTCATGGTATTAAAAAGCTAAAGACAAACAGACAGTCTTCAAATCCCATTGCCCGCAGAAGTGATGATAGTCGAGGAGAAGGTTGCTGGAAGGCCTTACTAAATAGAATGAGAGTGATATGTTGCAGGATGATAGAAACGGGTCTATCCTGTCTGCACATCATAACGATTTTTATTTAATAGAAATAAAAAATTCAGGGCCTAATTTATTTAAAAGGGCGCTACGTTTCGCTTGAACACTTTTAAATATAAAAAATAAATCGTGTCAACTAAAAATTTCGATATTCGAGCCCGTGCTTAGTTAGTACCGTGAAAAATTATCCAATTAGACTACGGAGCGAGGCATTGTGTGATCGATTTGATCGGCGGCTACTATCTTACAATGAAGAGAGACATTCTGGAACAAGAAAATAGTTGGGTGTCACCGAACCACCTACGTGCTCTCTCGCTAGCTCGCGGGCCAACCGCTCGGCAGCGGAACCAATCAGTCCGTCACACCACCACAAAATGCGCCTCGGCTGTGCTTCGCTTAATTAAAACTCGACGGGACGTCACGTCGCGTCGCCTACCCCGAGGCATTCGAGCACCTCTCAAATGTCATAGTTTGGGACGACATCTCTCATTGTGCCATTTCGTAATAAGTGTCACTCGAAACGACACCCGTGCGAGTGTAATAGAATCACACTTCGGCTACTGGGCATTATCGATGCGGGTCGACGATAAGACGTCGACTTAACGGGATCTTAATTGGAAGACCAGATTAAATAATAGATTTGAGGTTTAGCTCGTTTAAAAAAATTATTTAATTAATTATTTATTTTTCTTTGTTGCAGCGTTATCGTCAATTAAAAGTAATATAGACAATTCTAATTGCATTCTGGTACAAGATGTCAAAGCAGTTACACATGCGCAGGGGACTAGAGACGCTTTGTCAACATTATCACCTTCAGATGGTAAATTTAACGAGTTTATAATTTAGAGTTTCCTAAGATTCGCTTCATTTTGTTTTCAGAGATCGCTTTCATTTTGTATGTTGCGTACCTACTTTGCAATTATTGTATATGGTTATAATTTTATTTCTAGAATCTATATCAACGTCATCATTAGGCGGATGGTCGACGACAGCGGAAGCAGCTTTCGAATCAGCCATTATTCCGCAACAAGCACAGCAAGCGGCGCCGCCTCCTTGGTCTCCAGCTTTAGAAGTTAGAGAATTTGACGAATTACATAGCGCTACAATACCCGCCTATCAGTTCTGGAGCTCCGAATTTCGAAACAAGCAGCCTGCCTACGTTAGCCTTAATTTCACTGTACCGTGGGGTGCCAATTTCGCTGTGTACGGCAGAAGAAACGTGGCACCGAGTGTCACACAATACGATTTTGTAGAATTTATTCGAGGAGGCAGAGTCGATCATAGGCTAAGGAGAAGAAGAAGCTCAGACGCATTTAATCAAAACGTGCAATACGCAGACTGGAGTTCGTTATTAGCACCGGCTCGACCGTTTCAACAATGGAATCACACAATTATCAAAAGATCAACAGACATGAGAGTCAATGTCAGTATATTGCAATACCTCGACACCGGAAGATGGTTTATTTCGATATACAACGATGAACTTCAACCGCATAAGGTCGAAATGATTGTATCTGAGGCCGAAGGTGTCACAAACTCCTGCCCCGACGACTGTTCTGGCCATGGTTCCTGTTATCTTGGAAAATGTGAATGTATGGACGGATATGAAGGACACGACTGTTCAAAAAGTGAGATTAAACACTGGCATTAATTTATTTAAGTTTAATATACAACTTTGATATAATTTGTTTGTATTGTATTTGTAGGTGTTTGTCCGGTACTTTGCTCTGGACACGGAGCGTACGCGGGTGGTGTTTGTCACTGTTCTGAGGGTTGGAAAGGGGCGGAGTGTGATATACCAGCACACGACTGTGAACCGGCTGACTGCAACGGACGAGGCCAGTGTGTTGCTGGACATTGCCATTGCAATGCTGGTTGGAAGGGATCTAAATGCGATGAAGGTAAATTAATCGATTTTACATTAATAAATAATGCTCATCATCATTGTTTGAGTCTTGTCTCCATTGTTTTTTAATTTCTTCAGAGGATTGTCTTGACCCAACGTGCGGTGGTCACGGGTCCTGCGTACGAGGTCGATGCGTGTGCCGAGCTGGATGGAGAGGAGCAGCATGCAGCGATCGTGATGCACGTGTTCAACGTTGCTTGCCAGCTTGTTCACAGCGTGGAGTATATGATTTAGACGCTGGACGGTGTGTCTGTGATCCGCTTTATACTGGCGATGATTGTTCTCAAGGTATTTTTCGCTGTTGTGACCATTGACTAACAAATTCATTATGACCTGTACATTAGACTAGAGAAAATATTTACTCGTAATTGTGTTTTAGTGGTGTGTTCTCTTGATTGCGGTCCTCATGGCGTCTGCGCTGAAGGCGTGTGTCGTTGTGACGAGGGTTGGACTGGCGCACGATGTGATCAAAGGCCGTGCGATCTACGATGCCATGATCATGGACAATGCAAAAATGGGACCTGCGTTTGCACACAGGGATGGAATGGAAAACACTGCACTTTACGTGAGTGAATTCTAAACAAATCGACGACTGTCTTTGTCAAAGTCATTAATTGAAGTCTTAAATATAGGTTTGTGCTGGTATTTGTAGTCACAAGTTCTTCAATGCATTTATATATCCCTATAGCTGGTTGTCCAAACGGATGCTCTCGCCATGGACAATGTCTCCTCGAAGATGGGGTGTACAGATGTTCGTGTGCCGAAGGATGGGCTGGGACTGACTGTTCTATAGCTCTAGAACTATCTTGCAGTGACAACGAAGATAATGACGAAGGTAAGGCTAAATTTATAATTTCACTTGCTGTAAAAAAGTCTAAGAAATTTTCAAATGAAATTAAATAAATCATTATGTACCATTTACCACTTGAAGATGGAATGACGGATTGTTCGGACTCGGAATGTTGCACTCGGCCAGCATGTGCAGACCACATCATGTGCCTCGCCTCCAACGATCCCGTGGAAGTGCTGCTGCGAAAACAACCACCTTCAGTCACCGCCTCCTTCTATCAACGGGTCAAATTCCTCATTGAAGAAAACTCCGTCCAAAGTTATGCCCATATGGACGAATACTCTGAGAGGTGAGTATAATTTGTAAGAGCAGTGAAGCTGATATAAATTTTAATGTACACCAAATCACTTCATGAGTGTAAAAGGTATTGTACTATTGAAACTGACGTTTGATTGTTTGAGAACATTGAAATAATACAATCACTTTTACATCAAGTTTTTGGTTTAGGACTGACCTACGGTTCGCACAATTCATTATGATTAATATTTGCACTTTACAATGATTTTAGATACGTGATAAATCGTGGACGTTATTAATAATTCGTAAGAAGAAACAATAATTCATTTGAACATAAATTAATTAGGAACTAGCACCTTACCATTCGTTATCCTGCTCATCTTCCTAAACCTCTCCGAGGATTTGGTGTGTTTATTTTAATTTAATTGGTACAAATACTTTTATGACTTACAATTTATTTTATCATCTGGTGGAAGTGTTTTGATTTTCCTCTGTTTTCTCGCGTGTAATATATTGATTTATAATTTGCGATCCCAGCATGGTTATGTTTTACCATTAACCATAATTTTCCATCACGTTGATTTTTTTGTATTATTATTTTTCACACCAGATCCGATGTGTTGTGTATTGTCTAATGTTTATCCCTTGTGTATGTCTACCCTTACCAGTTTGTCTTAAAAAAAAGCGTCTTTTATGGGTATATTTAACTGGAATTATACAATCGATTGAGCGCTCAAAAGCTTTCGAACAGTTTGGTTTGTCTTCTGGCCGAACAAGTTAAATACTATTTGAATAAGGTTAAACACAAATGTACTCGAATCATGACAGACATCCGTTGTGAACAAACGCAGCGCAACTCTCTGATGTACAATTCATCTTTTGTTAGACATACAGCCACATTTGTCTCTACTAGTAGTTTTATATTGAGACTGTCTTTCATGATTGGAGCTGTTCAAAATTCAAAAGGTTTACTTGCCCTCACGTAATTTAACGAAAGCAAATAGATATTTTCGAATGCTATCTTTGTTCTTTGATAAATAAGGCAAAGCAAAACTGAATAAAAGTAGTCAACCCACCTCGCTTTATATGCAAAAGCGCCTCAAAAGTTTGTTTGCATTAAAACACGAGCCGCTTCACTATTTTGTTTAAGTTTCAAAGTCTAGACTGGTTATATTGCGTTCTAGCATTCGTTTCATCAGATCTTAGTAAATATAACGTCTGACGGAGCTCCTTCATGCATTAATCATCCAGCATGTTTATAACTCCGTTTACGAGGACTGCCTTGGTGCAACCTGACAAAATCAACACGAAATTTGATAGCATTTTCTATTCGACTTATAAACGTGGTGGTTGTTCTAATGCAAACGAGCTTCGTCTCCTAGATACAGTCAAAAAATCCAACACTTTAAAACATCTGATGTTAAAATGCAAGGTAACCAATATAGACGGACGCAATCGGCCGGAGCGATTGCATAGTCGGGGTGGGGTTGCACTGAGGGATGTAGGTATCTGTGTAGTAATCTGTCCTGTCTTTCTGTGTCCCTGTGCCGCCGTGTCCGCCACTCCTAGCGAGTTCTGGAATTCCTTTACACCATGGTAAGTGTCAGTCAGCCCGCCCTCGCCCCTCAGTGTTCAGTATCTTCCCTTTGGTTGCAACTCCTGCATTATGTGTGTGATGCCGGCGCCCGCCGCGTGCCCTCGACGCGGGGCACGTGAAAGGCGCCACTGTTGCTTCTTTGTTTTAAGTTCACTCCTCTGTCTGTATTCGTTTCATTATCTATGTGTATGTAACGTCACCTGTATATGTTCGTCTTGAATGTTCTCGTGTGGCTGCGACAAAAAGCACCGACGCATCGACATGTGTAACCTCGTCCAAAGTCGTTTGCCGCAGCCACATTTATGTTTCTTTATAATATTTATTTATCTCGTCTACTGTGCTTATATTTATAGTTCACTTGTATACTATATATTTGTTCTGTATAAACTTAGGAAAATCATTTACGCTTTCACGCAAGAAGTCTTGAACACAAATTGGATAGGCTATGTAGGACTTTAGATATATACGAATCGAGACGCGAAATTTGTATTGTCAATTGAGCAAGATTTCAGAGAACACGCAAATTTAGCTTCAAATAAACTTACCCTTTTATGTGTTCCTTACCCTTTGTCTGCGTCTTTCATCTGTTAACCAACCCCCTACCCTTCGCCCGTGCTCTTTATGTGTTTAGATCCTCACCCCTGTGACTAACCAAAACACAACTTATTTGAATGTACTCCGAATACTTCACAGCGACAGCGCTCTCGTCAACATTGTACATTACATTCATTTGCTTAAATCAAAACTATTTTTGTTAAACGGTGAAAACATTGAAATTGGTGCAAATGAACTTTTTACTTATACATTTTTACTTAGTAATTATATTTTACTGTAAAAACTTCTACAACATTACATGTAAACTTACTATCTGAGAAATTTTTTTGTATACCTCTACTTACTGTTTAAAAGTGTATAATTATTATATTTGAAAAAACAGCTCTACTTTGATTTCATATATCTATACTTTATACATATATACTTCTTTAAAACATGTTGAACAGGTATTTTTGTGCTAAGTTTTTTCAGGAATCTTAATACTAGATCTGTGTTTTCAATTTGTGCTAATGTTTTGATTTACAGGTTTGGATATATTTTGATGATATAATTATAATTTGAAGGTATCATTAGGAGACAACGGGGTATGTCAACTGGTCAATAAGATTTGCTTATAATAGAAAATTCGCTTCCATCATTAAACTAATTTTTAGTTCATCATTTTTATTCGTATTTTACAATAATAAATCTAAGCTTACCATCTAATTTTCGATTAGTTTTGGTTACTTTTAATTAAAAGTCAATTAAAGTCCATTGTCGTAATTGCGATTGGGTTCCAATAAATTGTTTTGCACCAATTTCAATTCTCTGACATAACTACAAACACTATAAGAGTTTCTGACGAAATTTTAGCCGTGATTTTTGTGTTACATTGCATTAACTGCATACTACCCTCTCTAGGAGAATTTCTGTTTACTTCATACTTAACGATTCTAATTTCAAATTTCTTAACTTTTCGCTTATTTATGTTATGTTTGTTTGTACTTATTACAAAATGGTTTAAGTGAACCGAAATTTTCCTTAGACGTTTAGCTGATCCTGATAAGAGAATGTGCCATGCTGAAGACTTCTTTTTTTTATGTTTTATTTTCATACTTCACTACTTACAGTTTTTATCAAAATATAAAAGCGCCTAGCTTTAGAGCTTCGCTCAGTTTACGATCGAAGCTCACTCGGCGATACGTTTCACACATCAATAAATTTAAATGCAGCCATTGGAGTTTATTATCCAAGCGTGCGGTAGGTGTGATAAAAAATAAACGAGGAATACCTACCGTCAACAATATATTCTCGTGTGATATAACTTTATGCCTTTTATACGATTTTTCGACGCGACGACAAATTATAACAGTCGTAACATGATGACAAATTATCTTACGCGGTTATAATGCGTTTTCGCTATTTTAATAAATCCTTAACCAGCCTGAGGCTCTATAGCTCCCATTAATATCTTCGTAACCCTAGTCGGGCCTCAGCTCAGACATACTCAGACAGCTCAGACTGCCATTTTGAATTTGTATCACCAGTAAGTACAGCGTTCTTTGACAAAGTGAAAGAATTATTGAAAGAATGAGAAGATATTATTGAATTATGGAGAACTAAAAGGGATAAGTCGAAGCATTTTTGAGATGTTGTTGATTCTGAGATTTCTGATTCTTATTTTACTCTTTAAATATGGTATATTTATTATGTAACCAAAATTTACAAATGTTCATATCTTTACAATACTTAGACGGGCAATGAGATATCCTAATCCTACATTTTAAAGGCTTATCAACAAAGTTTTAGAAATTGTGCAATAACATTCTCAAATAAGACATTGTTAGAAGTGAAAATCCATACAGGACATTTTATTACATTGTTTGCGGCCTTAATATTTGTAAAAATGTCTAATAATTAGTTTTGATTAATTTCCATTAAATATCTTTAAGCAGTGTTTGTTATACTCGTTAACTAAATCATATTTATTTTGACCATTGAAATTTATATTTTGTGATATAGGTCGTTGTTGACGTTGTTAGGACCACTATAAAATGAATTCAACAAAAATTAAATAACGGTAGTAACGCTTACTCTGTATAACGTTGTTTATTTTTTCATTGTGGCTGATATTACGAAAATAATCCGACATTATTGGTAGACTGTTAAGGGCTCAATGTTATCCGTAGTTATAAATTTTGCAGCCCGTTTGGCTTCAGTAACTGAGAAGAATCGGGCCAGAAAGGGGGTAGTTAATGCGTTTATTTGGACTGCTCAGTTGCCAAATGCAGTGGCATCGTGCTTTTTTATTAAAAGTAAAAACAATCTTAGTGAATAGGCATGATGACAGTATTAAAGAATAAATGATATTAGAGAAATATATATGTTGAAAATTGTCTAAAAAAAAATTACCCAAAAAAAATGACCCAGTTTTAATATAAACAATAAGATTAATAAGATTTTCAATAAAATAAAAGTATAAAACATTGCAATCCGCCATGTTAACTGAAACACCGATCGTAGCGAATGACGTCACGCTTTTGCAAATATCACCGTGTCGCTTCAATTGTATAAACTGTTAAACTGTTCCTAACCTGTTTTTTTTTTTTTTTTCAATTCATTCTGGTAGGTACTAACAGTTAACACAAAAACATTATACTAAAGATATGAATGGACTGAATTAATTATTTACAATTTATCTCAGTAACTGTTGAGTTTTGTAAAGGGACAGGGTAAGTAGTATAGTACAATTTCGACACAATCCCAAATTACTCAGTTTCATGTTTACATGTGGAAAAGTGTACCCTCGAATGATATAATTCTATGTCATTTTAAATTTTTACTCTGGAATTGATGGAAATTCTAAGAGTATTATTAATTCTGATATCTTTCGAGGGTGGGGAGTAGACTATTTCGTTCTAGAAAATAGTATACAGCTATAAGCCTCACTATTTGAATTGTTTGACATTTAGCTTCGGAACCCTTGGTTAAATCGCCATTTCCTGGTTTGTAAATTTTGTAAATACTTTATTCCAAGGGTTCTTCTAAGTTTCTCTATTTTTTTGTTCAAATGGCTACCTCTGTCACCATAAGTATAGTTGAACATTTTTGAAGTTAGGCGATGTATAGTTGCAAACCCATTTTTTTCCATAGATACAATAAACATTACGTCCCTTAATAAAAACAATAAGAATGGCTGTATTCTTAATTATTAATCAATTTAGTAATATAGATCTATTTGGCAATTTAGTAAATTAAAATTGCTCTTAGTCTTACGACTAGAGACTAAGATGTTATGAGCAATGTCCTCAATTAGTACAACACTACAAGAATAAACGCGACAGAAAGGTGACCTATTAAACCTTCCAATTTATTTGATAGCCTCATTTTTTTATATTGTTTAATTTTAAATCTTAAGAGCTGTTGTTAAAAAATATTTTATTAAATATAGTCACTTAGTTTGTTTATTTATTTATTTAGTCCATATTCTGCGGCCAGTTATCTATTGAAATGCTTAATATCTCCATGTGAAATTTCGCTACTGCCAGCCACTTTTGGGGAACATTTAAGGGATTCAATATTACCATTGGTCTCTATGCTATCCTTTTCTTCCTAAAGTGCCTCTTTTTCGCTAGGTGTTGGCCGTCAGCTCTGAAAACTTGTGCCTGTCCTGGGCCAGACGGAACAGATGTTCTGCATTGAAGATTTCCTGACGGATGAGTCCCTGGTGTTACGTAGCCAGGGTTTCTTCCGCCTTCCTGGGCGCCATCTCCCTTTGCATATTTTGATAAACCTCTGAAAAAATATAATAACAATATCACCATATGAAAGAATATAATTGAGCGGATTAAGATGGAAAATATACAGTCATGATAAAGTTAGAAAAGTTCCTTCCTAGCCACTTTTATGTATCTAGATTTGCAATCCAGTAATACATAGAATCCTGTTATAAGGATCATTGGTTATGAAATATGGCATTGTTAATAAGCTTATTAAACTGAAGAAATGTAGATTAAGCTATAATAATTCAGTCTCTTCTTGATTGCTAACACCCCAAACAATCACTGAAGTGGGATAATGCTTACTTTGTGCCCTGGCAAAATATATAATGTACTTCAAAAAGTGATCTTGTTATCTTATTTTTGAGAAATGAACTATTTGATTTGTTTTTGACTTGTACTGACTATTGACTATGACTATTGACTAAACAAAGTTTCTCTAAAGTTCTAAGCATAAACTTCGAGTTCTTTCTTTCTTATTATTTAAAATTGTTCGATAAGGAAAAATTCACGATGATACCTAGTAGATATTTAGTTTCTTTGCGTATTTTATTTCCTCCCTTTGGATACTTTGCTTTGATTTGACCCAATTCATTTTTAAATTATCGGATAAGTAATGAACAGTACATTTCATATAAACTATAACTATAGGCCCTAAGTAATTTTTTAAATACGCGACATAGTTCTGGACGCTCTAGATAAATATTTTGCTTCCAGACTTGGATTAGTTTCTTTCACCTCTTTGATAAAAATGTTACCATTTATAAAAATAGTACGGTGATGTGACATTATATTGTTCATATCAATAGCTAGTAAACACCAATACCAAGTGGATGGATGTCTACTTTATATGCTATATCTAATTTGTATAATGCTATCAAAGCAATTTGGTTCTCTTTGTCACTCCCTACTCCATTTTAATATAACAAGTACTTTTAACTAAGATTGGTACGCTAAGATAAAACACAGGGAATTTGTTTTATTTTTCAATATAATATTGTTTTATTTTTAATGTAACAGAGTTTTTCAAACCAATTCAAATGTAGGACTGTGTCAGTATCTCTAAATAGTAATAGGTACCTAATTTATGTTTGTCAGTCTTTTGTGTTTATCATTGTTTCCACTTAGGATAGGTATAGTCGAACTGTGTTTTTGTCAAAATGGTAGGTATGTTTAAAATTTATCTCTGTCACATCCGTCATATTTAGAACCCGTCAGGAAACTAAACGATTAGGATTATAAATAAAAATAAACGCTAAATATGTTGCTAAGCGCAAAACTCTAGAATGGCCAGACAAATTCGGCTATTTTTTTTTATATTCATTGAATTCCCGAGGAAGGTTGTTATGAAGAGAAAAATTTGAAAAATTGCCCGGAAAACCAATGACGGCTTGTTAGTTTACTATAAAAATATCAGTAATATCTATATTATAAAAATGAATCCCCATTTCCCTTGTTCACGGCATCACGCGTGAACTGGTAGACCGATTTTAATACGGTTTTCGCTAATGGAAAGAGAGTTAAACGGGGAATGTTCATATATATATAAAAATTGCACCCCGGGCGAAGCCGGGGGCGGGTCGCTAGTAAAATATAAAAATCTAGCGTCACGATGTTTGTCCACGCTAATCTCCGAAACCGCCCAATTGATATCATTGAATTTTGTGATTGTGTATGGTTTGTTATAACTTAAAAGAGTGGATTTAATTATATTTTTTTTAATTCAATTCAATTCATTTATTTATTTTTAAAGAAGTCGTGAGCAACCTCGATAAATGGACTATTCAAAACAAAAAGAATTTTTCAATTCGAACCAGTAGTTCCTGGGATTAGTGCGTTCAGCTAGATTTCAGCTTTATAATATTAGTATAGATAAAAACGCAAGTATAACGCGCGCGCGGTATCACATTCAGTAAACACTTCAAATTTATTTATTACATTAGATTTCAACTTAAAATAAAATAAGTAAAAGTAACCTGATCTGAATAAATTAAATAATTTTTAACACAGTAAAATGTTACGAATTGGTTTCTGTTAATGCAAAATTCTCAAAACACGATGGCTGCATTTGTAGGCATCGGATAAAGTATGCAATGACATAGTTAATAAATAATAGTTGAAGCATTGATGTGTGAAACGTTTCGCTTGGCGCTCTATTCGACGGCATCGACTGACCTGGTTTATCTGTGCAGCCGTGTTTCGGTGATGCGGGGTCAAGTGGTCTCCCCCCAGGGACTTGGGATCATCGGTATTAGGGTCTCCGTAGATCGGGAGGCTCGCTTCGGCTTCACACTCACCAGGCAAGGTGGATGGTGAGTAAAATTGAGATATTTTTTTACAAAAACTTTTTATTGTTGTACAATTTTAAGATATGTTAAAACTTTTATTTTTTATTGTAATTCATCAAAACCAATGCGAAAGATTGTGAGGATATATGGATGTATTGACGTTCAGCCGTTTTTGCGTTATTGAGGAACAAATTAAAAATTGGGCTCCACTGTCGTCGTAGCGTTTTTTTTTTTTTTTTTTTTTTATTATTATTTTTCAACTTGGACGAAGACGAAGTCGCACGACATGCAAATACACACGAAAAACAAAACTTAAATATAACTTAACATATAAATAACTATAACCTAACATGAAGAAATATAATGTTCAAACATTGCAATTTTGATGACAGAAAGTGTTAGTAGTCTGAGATCGTAAAAATTTTGTGGGTGAAATATAAATTTACATAAGAAAATTTGCTGAAAAAAAGATTACATTTAAAATGTATGAACGTAATTTTTGATTTATTTACAATTTGCGACTTCATTAGTTTCTGACTCAAGGCTTTTACATAAATATCAGTAGGTATATTGCATGCATCAGTAGGTATATTGGATGGGACGACTCATCCCCGCCGATTCTTCGCCAAGCCATTTCAGCGCCGACCGCTTCATCGCCAGCTATTTAATCGCTGTTCGTTGTGGTCTATTGTTCATCATGCACAGTATTATAGAAAGCAAAAGAATTACTACCAGATGATTATCATCATAAAAGACGTAAATTTGCATAAAATGTTATAGTTTTATTTTAGCAAATTACCTAGTTAATTTGAAATCACATTCCGGAATGAACTGAATACTGGTTTTGGCAAAAAGACTATCTATTACAAAGTGTGTTACAAAACTTATTTGTACTAAAAACAAAGTTGGGTTAGGTTCTGGAATCTATATGAAATTAAATGTGAGCGGAGCGACTACACCCTGAATACTTCTTTTGACAAATACACTGTCTATTACAAAATGGGTTACAACTTTACAAGACTTGTACTGAAAATGTGTGTGACATTGATTTTTGAAAATGATGCTGATGCTGATATTTTAACTAAATAGCGATGAAATGGCCAGCGATTAAACGGTTTATTCCCATTAAACGGCCAGCGATGAAATAGCGTCTGTGAAATGGCGGCGGTGAATTGTCCCAGACCTCAAGCTATTGCACCACATTTCTTTTAAAATGTCATTTTATAATACGTTTTATTACTTATGTCTTTGTTATTTATTTATTTTTTTTTTATGGAAACACCCTTTTAACTAATAAAGTAGCTACATTTTTAAATTCGAAAATATTTGAATTATAAACGAAACTTCGATCTGAACTAGAAACGTACTCGTGGATGGTGCAGCGTCAATTTCATTTCACAGATAGCGCGTGCCGACAAATGATATGCATTGCTCGCATCGCATACACTAATGCATACGAATGGAATGAGACGTGTCACTACACACCATGATCATTAAGATATGTACCCCCATAGATGACGATGACTCAAAGCCCTGCGAGGATATTAAAGTGGACAGCAATACTGATTAAAATGTTCCATGTTTGTTGTTTTCTTTGCTCTTTGACTTCAAATTGAAAAAAAATCCTTCATCATTAACACCTTCTTTTAAAAGTCGGTATTGATCCTCTTAAAACCTAAACATTATTTTCAAATCGCACATTTCGCTGAATCGGCATCTTTCGGTTCAATCATACTAACTTTTTCTCATAATTTCACTCACTTTGATGACTAATTCGCTCACATCCATACACGTCCACCACCTTATTTCTTTTCCAAGGAGATTAATATAAGTGTATTTAATTGTTTCGAAAAATTTGAAGTATTGAAATAGTATTATTGACCCACATATATTTTGACACCTCCGTAGTGGTCCAAAATAAATTCCAAAATAAATTCAACACCCTTTTTAAATTTCGATATATTTTTCTTAGCCGTAAAGATTTATTGTAAGAAATACAAATATGTTCCTTATAAAAAAAAAAACTAATGTGAGTTTACGCTGATATTTTAGATTTACTAATTTTAATACTAATTTTATGTAGGATGTGAGTCCCACAGGAACCTAACATTTTTCCAGCATAAAGGCATAAAGGGTTCAGCAGTTTTTGCCTGACTGATTAACAAATATACAAACTTTTATAGTAGGATTATGATTAGGATGAATAAGCATTTTCAGAGATTATTTCCGCAACGAAATTATGTTTAGGTACGTCTACAAATTATATCAATTAAAATCAAAAATCAAAATCAAAATATTTATTTATCAATTAGGTTTCTCCAAGAAACTCTTATGATCGTCATTTAAATTTACTAGGGTTTCGGAAAAAAGCCAAGATGACGATTCTGAGAAAAAACCCCGAAAGAAACTCAGGATACTATTCTTTTTGTTATCTTTAAAATATAAAAATTACAACAATTATATCAATCGTGTAATCAAAACCAAACTCTGTTCGAAATGTTATTATAAAATCGCTGATTATTTAAACGATAATGAAGCCTGGATTTAGACGCTTTTGAGTTCATACTATGGGTTCGGATCCCACTTCTGACAACAACGTAGTATGGACGTTGGCTACACCGGTTCTCGTCCGATCACCGAAGTTAAGCCAACGTCGGGCGCGGTCAGTACTTGGATGGGTGATCGCCTGGAAACACCGCGTGATGTTGGCTTAACTTCGGTGATTGGACGAGAACCGGTGTAGCAACGTCCATTATGTTTAGTATTGCATGTACTGTAGTTTGTGTATAATAATTGTAATTTTAATTGTTATATAATATATTATTTTAAAGGTGACACAAAGAATGGTATCCAGAGTTTCTTTCGGCGTTTCTTGTCAGGATCTTCATCATCTTGGCTATTTTTCCTTTTTCGAAACCCTGGTGAAATATATAATCGACTTCAAAAAAATGATCTTGTTATCCTATTTTTGAAAAATAAACTTATTGATTTGATTTGATAAATACGTTTAAAATTAGCATCGGTAAAAAAGCGTTTTCCTCTCAGACCTCAAGGTTATATTAACTGAAGAAACATTTTATTAATTACCTTCACAAACAGCTACACGTAACAAAAGTCTTAGGTCTAATTAAAATTATAGCGTAATATTAATTTCCATGGAAACATTAACGACCTGAGTAATTAAATAACTTAACAACTTGAAATTAGTTTTCTATCCTGAAATTTTGTAATTGTCTTTAAATATTTTACGAGTTAAGTACAAAATAACAACCTTTCATTAGACCACAAGGGAAGCGATATTAAGGGGTTTATTATTCAATATTGTGGTTCCATGAAACATTTGTAAATAGGCTTTCTCCTTCATGCTAAAAATGTATTTTTGGAGTTTACCTGCTCCTTAAGAATCGATATTCATGTATGGAAATTTTATGAGGAGTAAAATTAATACAAGCGTTAACTAAAAAGCGTTACGTTATCTGCACTTTGGCATCTGTGCGACAGCTGACGCATGTATACGTATGTATTTATGTTCCCTAATTCTATTGTAGTATAACAAGCAAGCAAACGTAGAAATCTTGTATGAAAAGTGAAGTCCGCGTTGAGGAACGAAATGATAGCCCGTTATAACCTGCCGGCGCAGCGACATTTTGTCGTCGAAAAACTTAAAAAACGTAGTGACATCTGTGTATACCGAACGTAACAAACATAACTTTTGTTGGCCCACGTGACATCTGAGTAACATCTATTGACATAACATCTATTGACACGAGAAAAATTTTATACATTTTTTTTTTATTTTATTTATTTATTTATTATACATGAAATTATTAGAAAAATATTTCTGATAATTTCTGTCTGTCACCATAGTAATTATTAACCCTAGGAACTACAAATTTTCCCAAAGACATTGCCCTCGTATTGTGCGTATTTTTCACTTTATCCAATACTGAGTAACGATCTCGATTGCCATGACTATTAACTAAAAATAAGTATTTATGTTTTATACTAATAGGTAATATTTTACAAATTTTAAATAATTTCGTGTAGTCGTTGTTTAATTTATTTTTTACTTTTTTGTTAACTAATAATTTCAAAAATCTAATTTGGATATTTTCTAATTTTTCAATATGGGATTTAAAAGTTAGTCCATAGCAATCGAGCGCGTAGCCCAGTATAGAATCAACTAAAGCATTATACAATAATCTTAATATAGAAATATAGCTAAGGTGACAAAATTTTCCTAATATTATTCTAAGTTTATTAGCAATAAAGTCTATATGATTAGTCCATGACAAATGTTCATCAATTTTCACTCCAAGATAAGTTATACACTTTACTCTTTCTATTTTGTTACATTTACAATTAATAAAATTACTATGGAAACAGTCATAGGAATGAGCATATATTGAACAAGGCAAATCCTTTAAGGTTTATTTTTTACTTTTTTGTTAACTAATAATTTCAAAAATCTAATTTGGATATTTTCTAATTTTTCAATATGGGATTTAAAAGTTAGTCCATAGCAATCGAGCGCGTAGCCCAGTATAGAATCAACTAAAGCATTATACAATAATCTTAATATAGAAATATAGCTAAGGTGACAAAATTTTCCTAATATTATTCTAAGTTTATTAGCAATAAAGTCTATATGATTAGTCCATGACAAATGTTCATCAATTTTCACTCCAAGATAAGTTATACACTTTACTCTTTCTATTTTGTTACATTTACAATTAATAAAATTACTATGGAAACAGTCATAGGAATGAGCATATATTGAACAAGGCAAATCCTTTAAAGGTAAGTAGGGAGAGTGTATAATAAGTAATTTTGTTTTCTCAGCGTTTAATACTATGCCATTATCGTGTGACCATTTCACAACGGTATTTACATCTTGCTGCACAAGATTCAACGTTCACATTTAATTCTATACGTTTAAAAAAAGGTTTTTTTTAATTTATTTATTTTAATACTATTTTATTTTAATTATTGTTACACAACATACATACTAAAATATCCTAACTTAATATAAATGCAAAAATGAGTTCGTTTGTTACGCTTACTCCACTAATCATAATGAAATTTTGCATACACTTTTTTTAAATTATACATAAAAGACATAGGGTACGTTTCATCCAGAATAAAAATTCTGTAGGTACCTACTCCAGGAATCAGAATCATCATCAAAATAAAAAACCAAAGCCTGACAATAAAACAATAAAATTGAATAAATGTTTTAACATCTAAGAAAGAGGAGCGCGAACAAAGCGGCGGGCAAAAGCTAGTTCTTACATAGCACAAAGTCCCCAAAGGCAGCGTTCCAAAAGTACATTTTTGATTTATTCTCTATTTGCGTAACTGCTACGTATTCCTAAGCCTTACATTTCATCTGCAGGTAATGAAGTCTGTATAATCCCAATGTTATTGTTATTTAAGAAGAGTTTTCTTCAGTACAATCGTCTCTCTCTACAAAGACGAAGACAAACGACACTGAAGAAGAGATGTCCTCTTAAGTGATATAAATTTTTAGTAAAAGTCCTTTTAATGTAATGTGTAATTCGTTTTTAAATAATATTTTAAACATTTATCAAGCGTCCGATTGCTAATGCGTGTATAAGAAATACTATTGCCAATTTCTCATGTGCCTTCGAAAATTACGCTTTCTTTCGAAGTATCGATCGAAATTTCTATGCAAGTCTTTTGTAAACTTCAGGTTCGACGTGCTGGTGAATGGAGGCGGTGCGGTCACACTTCAGTTCCAGCGATCGCCGTTCAAGCCCCTGAGGAAGACAGTCTTCGTGCCCTGGAACCAGATTGTCGTTCTGCCGCCCGTTGAAATGGAACTCAGTGATGAAAACATCAAAGTACCAACGCCAAGGTTAGATACAATTATTCTAACTAATATTATAAATGCGAAAGTGAATTTGTTTGTTATGCTTTCACGCCTTAACTACTTAACCGATCATATCAAATAGAAAATTTAACACCTGACAAAAATATATGAGCAATAAAGATTTCATAAATAAATTTAACACCTAAGAAAAGCTCTGGAACCACCAGTGGGATTTGTAAAATTGTTTTGGCATTTGATAGCGCAATTCTTAAGGAGGGTTACAGGCGATTTATCATCCCGATATGACCCTTAGAAGCCGAAGCAAGTGAAACCACGGGGCACAGCTAGTATCTTCCAAAATCTTTAAATCTTTTATTTATAAATTAAGAAGGCACTCATTCAAAAAGACTACTTTATATCTTTATACACGGATACTTTAATAAAATTGTTGTTTAGGTAAATATCGATTTTTACCTTTGATTACATATTCAATTAAAATTATAAGTAACTCTTTAATTAAATTTATATATGTGAAATACAATTTCAATATCATGAATTACAAGTAAATCTATGGTACTACTACAATTACTAGCTTTTGCCAGCAACCTCGTCCGCGTAGCTTAATAAAATTATAACCTGTGTTATGTTGATATAACTTTTGTCAGTCTGTTCAGTTGTTTCTGGCTAGAAGGATAACAAACAACCACAAATACAAAGTTTCGTACTTATGTTTTAGAAAATAATAGAACTAGACCTAAAAAATTTACATAATTTAGTGACATCATACAGCAACATAGTATTTGCCCCCAATAGTCATTTGTTGAATTTGTCTCCGCTCCGAATCACAGAATAACTATTAAAATATCTGAAATATTCATGAAAAGAAAAAATTGTGAATACAATTCATTTTCTCACATATTTTTATGGAACAGGTTTTTATTCTGAGGCGGTACCAAGTTAATTACTAGCTGACCGAGTCAGCTACATAGTTACATATTAAAATGTAATTTAATTTAATATTCAGAGCTCCAGCCAGTCTGGACTGGTCTCCGACTCCGCAATGGTGGGAGTCTGAGGCGCCCCCGTGTGCTGCGCATGACCACGATCGGTTGCGGCCAGAGGTCGTGGCGGTACCTCCTCTCGCTTCTCCCGCTGCGTCCTCTGCTACTACTCCCACTGTCATCTACCCTGAAGCCCAGGTGAGGATTACAGCTTTTACCTCATCAGACCATCAGACCTCGAATGCCTTTTTTTATTATTATGACAAAGTGCAAGCTCAGAATTATTTGAAAAATCAGAAGACACGTTCAATAATAATTTCATTACTGTGTCCAAATACAAAATGGTCCCGTCATTTACATTAACAATTTTTGATATAGTAGACGCATTATCAACCGAGTCGTCGAGCAATAAACGTCAATGGCGATAGTAATGTGCAATGGAATACAGATTGCTATCGATAAGTGGTACGAAAACCGGCCGTAGTGGACAGATTCGATATAATCGACTAGCAAATTTTGGAAAACTAATTACTTGTACACTTTTACTATGTACATTTTTTTCCATAAAGCCAGTTTTTAAAATATTGTAACCATTTGATATTTTTTTTTGTATGGGAAAAATAAGACTTAAATAAGACTTTTAATTTATCAAAAAAAACTCTAGATATCTCAAAATATGGCTTATTTTTTTTTTTTTATGTTATGTCGACAGACAGGCTGACGGTCCACTTGATGGTAGGTGGCTACCGTCGCCTATAACACAAGCAACGCTACAAGTGCTGCAAGTGCGCTGCCGACTACAGTAGGATTAAGGATAAGGGATTAGGAGGGGATAAGGAAATGTTCTTATAGCTAATGTACAATTGTACATCATGGCTACCTTGTATACTAAATCTTAACCGTCGACCTGCCACGATTTCTCAACAATTTACGTTTTTCATTTAATTCTGAAAACAAACAATCTGTACCTCTATAAATAAATAAATAAATATATATATTTTTTTTATTCACTGAAAACTCGTTTACAAATTAAATTAAGATTGAAGACTCCTTTTAAGCGGAAGCCTGTACCAGGAGCCTTCGCTCTTCCATAAAAGCTAGTCATTTATTAACAAATCAAGCCTCAGTAAACTTTACCAAACAAGGACTGAGATAGAAAATTATTGTTAATAAAATTATTATTATGCTCGTGTGAGAATGTACGATGTGTTAGTGTGGAATGTATGTGTGGCACAATGTATGTTTGTGTGTGTGTGTGTGTGTTTGTGTGTATTATTCCGTTATTGTATTACTATTAACATATCTTCCACCTCGTCATAATTTTTAGTTCTAAGCCAATCCGTAATAAGTTTTTTACATTTGAAGTACATTTTGTCATATATATAAATTTCCTTATTAACTTTATTATATAAAAAGGACGACCTTACACAGTATTGCATTTGAGCAAATTTAGTTTTTACTTTTATCATTTTTGTTACTATAATCCCTTCTTCTCCGAGAAAATATCATAGGATCAAAAGTAAGTGTTTTATGCTTTTTAAGTATACAATTTAATATTTATTTATTTATTTATTTATTTTATTAGGAAGCCAACGCAGTATACAATAATCCTTATACATAAACACATTCAAAAATTAATTTACAATATCGTATACTCCACTTATAGGCTAACTTGGCATGCACTAAGACGAAAACAACAAAAAAAATTAAAATTAAAAAATATATATAATAATAATAATATAATATATATAATTTAATATATAATTTAATATAATTATAATTATAATTATAATATAATATATAATTTTATATAATTTAATATATTTAATATATATAATTTTCTAACTGATAGGATATTAGACTGTTTATAAAGTGCATCAGTGGAAAATATATTCTTCTTAAAATACATAATTTTAATTAGTGCACGTTGTGCTCTTTCTATATCAATAAAACGGGTTTTTGCTGCACCTCCCCAGGCCACGATACAGTAAATTATTATAGATTGAACTAGAGATATATATATATAATTTAGCAGATTATTAGATGGAGTCTGAATGTTCGTTTGTCTGGGAACTAAATAACGCAATTGTTTAAATATCCAAGATAATTTTCGAATTTTATTGCTTACATGTTCCAAGTGAGGGTACCAGGAAAGTCTCTGGTCTACCATTACACCTAAGTACCTCACACAAGTGACCCTGTCGATTATAGGACAACTACATTGAGAATCGTCAAAAAGATGACCGCTGGAGTGTATCTTTACGCAATAGTTCACATCAGGTTGGGAACGCGAATCAATACTAAAACAGACATAGTTCGTTTTTGAGGCGTTTAGAGTAAGGAGATTGTCTTTTAACCACTTTGCTATCTGCGCCAAAGCCCTCTCAATATTCGCTTTAACCTCCTCCCAAGTATCACCAGCGAGGACGATAGCAGTGTCATCGGCATAAGAGAAAATTTTTACATTTGGTATCGTCATATCACAAAGGTCATTTATATAAATTAAAAATAATGTAGGGCCCAGGACACTGCCTTGAGGCACACCATATGACACTCCCACGGCCCCACTGATGTATTGTTCCACCTTCACTACTTGTTCTCTGTTATTTAAATAGTCCCGTAATAAGTCCAAAGCTACTCCACGAAAAAAATGCACAAAAAAACAGGTGACGTTATGCAGAACAATATGACGGTGACTAGGCGCCATTTTGTCGTTGAACCAATCACAGTGCAGAAAACTGTAATCTGTCGCTGTGGCCACAATACGATCTACACTTTAGATTACGTTTAAACAAACATTTATCAAAATAAAGATAATAATCACATGGCGAAAAATTACATATCATATCGTAACAGGTTATCGACATGAGCCCGCACTGAGCGAGATAGACTGATAAAAATTATTTATTACCTGACGACTCAGTTGATAGTGCGTTTACAATAGCAAAAAAAATATATCAATTCGTAAATAAATAGACTACTCTTCTTCTTCATGAGACTCGAGACATTTTTAAACATCGCAACCACACGAGACGACATCATTTATTTAAATAAGATAGATTTCACCAGCGATTCGCTTCGGTTTAGCACGGATGTACACAAACCTTCCTCGTTTTTCGAAACCGCTCTATCCATGAAAACCGTATTAAAAATCCTTTTCGTGTTTTAGAAGAAGTAAGTGAAGAAATAAATAAAGGCGGAAGTAACATGCTTTGTCCAAAGTGACTACTCGCTGGCTAATTAATGTTTCCTCACTTGTGTATGGTGATTTGGTATGTGTTCTGAGTGTGCAATATGTTATTTCTGTGGATACCAAGAAGGTGGTGTATTAACCATGTCGGGGCATGTTTTGAGGCTCCTATCGTTTTCTCATGCGTTTCGAAATGTAGATACTGAAATATAACAATTTAACATGAAACAAACAAACATAATATTTTCATCAACAAATTTAATTTTCACTGGAAAAAAACATTTTAAAAAGATCTCAGCAGTCTTACCAAGTCCCGCCAGTTCGTGGCCCCATTGCCTGCAATGCCTAATGGTTAACCAGGTTCTGCTCATCACTTTCAGTCTTCGTATTCTTTTAAAATGGGGTGATTACTGACCTAGTCGGTCTGTTGGTATATTTTAACTCGATAAAGTTCTAAATAAATATTGATTTTTAACAATTTTATTTGTTTTTTCTTTTTAATACATGGCAATAAAGTAGTAACTAGATTTTTTCAACTCAATTCAGCTTTTATCCATAGAAAAAAAGCGGTTTTTTATGGAGATGAGCATGCGTCCGTTCGTCCACAAGCAGAAGCAGACTTATTATCTATGGAAAAAAGGTTGATTGAGCTGCATAAGTGTAGTTACTCCCTAAATAACTACATTCACACATAGAATAATTACATTCGTAGGTACTTGTTTTGATAATAGAATAAAATGTACTTTAGATCGTGAGCGAATCCATCGGCATCCCGGGCTCGTCGGTGCGTCTGACGTACCGGTCGTCGCAGGCGGCCGGCTACCTGTCGTGCGTGCACGTGCAGCTCACGCGGCGCGTCATCCCGGCCTCACTCGCGCGAGTGCGCGTGCGAGTCGAGATCGAGGGCTCTCTGCATTCCCACACCTACGAGGCGGACCCCGATCTGACTCACGTCTTCGCCTGGAATAAACGCAACGTCTACAAGCAGAAGGTGAGACACCTGTACATCCTTTAAATTGCTAAAAGAAATATTGAAATTTACTTATTCTATGGCGTGATTTATATATTATGAACAGACATAAGAAACACATTATGTCACTCGGGGGGACTATTACAAAACTATATGTTATCAGCCAGACAAATCCTAGCGGCCAATCATCCCCCAGACACAATAAAATCCGCCGTGAGTATGAACGCGACAAAAAATCTGACATCTTCAAGTTGTTCAGTTCAGATCAACTGATCATTACTATAATTTTGTGCCATCCCAGCGGACCTCACATGTTGCTAAATTTTAAATTCAACATTTGTTGAATAACCTATCGTCATTAAATAAACATAATTATGAGAAATCAAACCGCACAAGCTTTTGGCTTCGCAGCTTTGTCTGTCGCAATATAATTGTGTAATTATTCTGCTTCTACAAATTATTATGAATCAGCTTTTATAATAATGGATAATATTGACATCTGTCTAAACCATATACATAATATAATTATGGTTTCAACAGTATTTCTAAATTTTCTCATTATCCATTCTAACAATACTTTTTCAGGTATACGGTCAAGCCCAAGCCAAGATTTCCATCGGTTACGAATATTCGTCTTGCTCATCAATCGTTTGGGAAACGCAAACTGCCACTTTGGCTGGATTCGATGTCGATATATCTGATATCGGTGGATGGGGGTTGGATATACATCATCATTACAACTTCCACGAAGGAATACTGCAAAAAGGGGATGGAGCGTTACTACATTTGAAGCAGTATCCTAGAACTGTTCAAGTAAGGAACTCGAACATTATTCTGTTGTTTTTCCACAATATGGGATTGTTTTCCCAGTTTTCCCATACCAAAAGTGCTAAATAAGTATTAAATTTTGAATATATCTCTCATATATTAATACAAAAATAAAAACTTTTCACTTCAAAATATAAAAATGTTTTACTATTAATGTGTTTCATGAAGTATGTAATCCAAAATATTCATAATCCAAAACACCCTTACAAGTACACAACAGTCACAAATGAAAACATCTTTCAGGTGGTCATGGGGACTGGTCTGCAGCGTTCTCTCGCTTGTCCTGACCATTGCAACGGTAAAGCCGCCGATTCCCGTCTTTTGACACCCACAGCTTTAACCTCAGGACCTGATGGCTCTCTGTATGTGGGAGACTTCAACTTAGTCCGACGTATCACCCCTGAGGGCACAGTCACCACTGTACTGCAACTGGAGTAAGTTATACTAATCTACACACATATTTCTATATTAAATTTATTAAGATATAAATGTGAACAGCTGCTTGTAATGGACATATCTTTTGCAGAACCACTCAAGTAGCATATCAATATTATATTTGCATTTCCCCGGCCGACGGATATCTTTATATATCGGACTCGGAAAGACATCAAGTAAGGAGAGTGCTGCAATTAGAAAAAGTTCGGGATCCAACGATGAACTCGGAACCTGTGGTCGGAAACGGAGATCGGTGTGTACCAGGAGACGATTCCAATTGTGGTGATGAGGGTCCTGCTATCAAAGCGAAACTGGCACATCCTAAAGGTGAATATTTTGATTGTCTTAGTTTTTTAACTACTAAAAGTAGGTATTTACTATATTTTTCAATGACATCATTCGTTTTACAGGTCTCGCGATAGCAGCAGATAGAACCATGTATATTGCTGACGGAACCAACATTAGAGCCGTCGATCCAAATGGAATCATCCACACGTTGGTGGGACACCACGGTCATCACAATCACTGGTCGCCGGTTCCTTGTCGTGGAGCCATAGCTCCTTACGAAGCTCAGTTGCAATGGCCGACTGGTGTGGCGCTGTCACCATTGGACGGTTCCTTGTACTTTATTGACGATAGAATCATTCTTAAGCTGACAGTAGATATGAAAATTAAAGTAGTAGCCGGTCAGCCTTCCCATTGCAGAGTGGGCAGCGATGGAAAACCTATAAATAAATCCAACAAAACTGATGTAGAATTCAGAGAAGACTCAAGTTTAGGGACGATACAAGCGCTTGCTTTTGCTCCGAGCGGTATCTTGTACGTGGCAGAGTCCGATTCCAAGAAAACAAATACTATAAAAACAATCGATCCTTCCGGTAAAGTGATGCATTTTGCTGGAAAATTGCAAGAGAATTTGAAAGAATTGAGTTGCGAATGTAACACTTCGATGTCAGCTACAGCAATGCCTGCCAACGGTCGTGATGAAGGGGCGGGATGTCCGTGCAGACTGAGTGTAGCCGTCGGTGATGAACCCCCAACTAGTACTGAGACATTGTTATCATCTAATGCTAAATTCCAAACAATATCAGCTCTTGCTGTCACTCCTGATGGTGTTTTGAATGTAGTAGACCAAGGTATTAATCATTGTCACTACATTTATTCAGTCTGTATTTGTAAATTTTACAAATCATAAATAATAAGCTATTTTTTTTTTCAGGATCCCTTCATATTTTGGCTTTAAAACACTACCTGCCAACGCACGACGAAAACGGAGAATTTAGAATACCTTATCCGCCAACTTCTGAAATATACGTGTTCAACCGCTACGGTCAACACATTACAACTAAAGACCTAACATCCGGAAAAACTAGATACTCTTTTCTATATTCCAAGAATACTAGCTTCGGTAAATTATCCACAGTAACTGATGCCTCCGGAAACAAAGTACAGCTGCTGAGAGATTACAGCAATGTGGTCAGCTCTATTGAGAACACTCAAGACCACAAACTGGAACTTAAAATATCAGGCATTGGATATTTGACAAAGATCACCGAAAAAGGTTCATCGGAATTCGAGTTGGATTACGACGCCAATACTGGATTACTCAACAGCCGATCGGGGGTCAGTATAATAGTTGAATTCATTTTATTATTTTTACTATACTACTATATATGAATCTAAAAACTAATTATGCTGATACTTTCCAGGCTGGGGACACAGTAATTTATAACTACGACGAGCTCGGAAGAGTGACCAAAATCATAATGCCTTCAGGAGAACAAGTGCACATAACTTCTGGACTCGCTAAGAATTACGGCTTAGCCGTAACTGTATCGAACCCATCGAGCACTATACCTGTGGGCGTCGCTAAGAAATGTGAATACGTTTTACACGGACAGTCTTTTAAACAGATAACTATTAATAATGGAAAACAAATCACTGAAGGGCGAATTTATACGAATAATACATTACTATTGGAGACTCCATGGGCAGGAAAGTTTGAAAGTATTGCTGCTGCGAAACATCCGCTTTTAGAAGCAGCTCTACCTATCGAAGCGGAAATGCTTCATATGTGGTCACATCAGACGACCACATTCGGCGATGGATTAGTCAATAATATGTATTCGTTATACACGCTCGTCGGTGATGTAAGGAATCCACAGCAAACTTTGAATCGCGAAATATGGGTCAATGATTCTAGAGTCCTAATAATCGAATTCGATCAATTCAAGAGTCGAGAAACATTCTTCAATGCGGATAGAAACACTCTGTTCACGATCGCCTATGATGTAGCGGGATTGCCATTATCTTTCACTCCGTACGGCGCTGGAGTTCCTCTTAATATTTCTTACGATCGTTTCAACCGAATAAATGGTTGGAAATGGGGTGTGACGGAGGAAACGTACAGTTATGATCCACATGGAATGCTCGCCGAAATCACCAGTCCACAGGATGGAACCAAATTCATATATTACAACGAAGGCAACCTGGTTTCCAAAATCAGCTTAGCCAGTCAGAGGAATTTTAAGTATTTGTATGACAAAGACGGTGGCTTGACAAATGTTATTTTACCGTCAGGGACCAATCACTCGTTCAGTGTGCAGCCTTCGATCGGATTTTTGCGAGTCACCTACACTCCGCCAGGTTCTTCCAAGAAGTATTTACAACATTACTCTCATACGGGAGAATTATTACAAACCGTGTTCCCAGGAGATGGAGCCAGATTGGTGTATCGTTATTTCACGACAAATAAAGTGTCAGAAGTGGTTCACGGCGATGGACAAACTCAAATTTATTACGCCGAAAACAGCGGTTTACCTTCAGAAATATTACACGTCGATCGCGACGTCGACTACCGCTGGGAAGCTACTTACAATGGTGGGCTTTTGACAGAAGAAAGGATCGATTACGGCGCTAAGACTGGACTCAGTAATGCTAAGATAATTTATGAATACGACAACAATTACAGAACTACTTCTGTGCAAGGAAGGATAGGAGGTCAGACGTTGATTCCTCACCATATTGTGTACAACAGCAAGACTGGAGCACCTGAATTGTTGGGACAGTTCACTGTGTCCAAACAGAAATGGAATGAAACGTCCGTATACGACGGAATCGCTATGTTCTCGCGGGGGTTGAATGAGCAGTTCTTAGAGAAAGAAATATCGGTGAATATTCATCGAATAGAAGTGTTCAGAATGGAGTTCACTTACGATAAACACGGAAGAATATCGCAGACGAGAACGCATACGAGAAATGTCGGCGTGAATACTTATACCAATGTGAAGAACTACACTTGGGATTGCGATGGTCAGTTGACTGCTGTGGAAGCACAAGAGCCTTGGGGCTTCAGATACGATGACAATGGAAACATGCTGTCGCTGACTTACAGAGGAAATACGATCCCAATGGAATATAATGAAATGGACCGTATCATTAAATTTGGAGAAGGCCAATACAGATACGACAGTAGAGGATTGGTTTCGCAAAACGCGAGGGAAGAAAGATTTCAATACAACGCGAAAGGTTTGCTTATCAGAGCTACTAAACGAGGAAGATTCGACGTTCGATACTACTATGACCATTTAGACAGGTACCTATATTTTCCGATAAATTTAACTTTATAATCAACCAGTGATCTTCAATTGAAATTAAAACTTAATACTAGCAACATTATAGCGGTTGAAATTGCTGTGCTGCCCTTAATATGATAAGGCATAAGGATAGGAGAATGTGTTCTGGCATCACTTACGAACTCGCCATAACAAAAGAACAAACGAGCCGTTATTTCTCGGTGGTATTTTATAAAGCTACTGCCAGACGGGTTGCCCAATTAGTGACTGTAGAACTTACTGTTCTCTGCCGCTACCTACTAAAACTGCCTAAATATTTTAGTATGTGTATCTATAACTATGGCACATAGTGGATAAGTAACAAAATAGACTTAATTAAGAGTATAAGTTCTTTTTTTAATAATTAAAAGTAAACAAATAGTACCTATAATTAAATTTATCACTTAAAACAAAAACATTTTTTATTTCTTTCACAGGCTGTCCACTAGAAAAGATAATTTCGGAAACGTTACACAATTTTTCTACACAAACAAAGAAAAACCGCATGAAGTCAGTCACATTTATTCGCCACGGGAGAACAGATTTATGACCTTGGTGTATGATGACAGAGGACACCTTATTTACACACAGGTACTTATAGAATTTGTTCCTTGTCTAGAATTTAGATAATTATCAGAGGTCAATGGATGTCCTTTTAACTCTTTTCTTTTTCGAATTTCTTTCAGGTGGCTCGCCACAAATATTACATAGCAACAGATCAATGCGGAACCCCAGTTATGGTCTTCAATCAGTATGGAGAAGGCATTAGAGAAATTATGAGATCTCCATACGGCCACATCGTCTACGATTCTAATCCTTATTTGTATTTGCCTGTCGACTTTTGTGGGGGATTATTGGACCAAGTGACGTCCCTCGTGCACATGGCCAACGGAAAAGTGTACGACCCTCTGATAGGTCAATGGATGTCTCCGCTTTGGGAGAACCTCATTGAGAGGATCCACAACCCCACACAACTGCATCTCTACAGATTCAATGGCAACGATCCTATCAACGTTCAGCCTCATTTCAAGAAACCGACTGGTGAATATTGTTTTTAATGGTTTCGAACATTTTATAGCGGCAGGGCACACTGCGTTTCGCAGTAATTTGCCTTACAGAAGAGCACCGTGAAATAACAGCCTGATTGCTGTTGCGTTTTGGCGAGTAACTAAGGGATGCCAGATTCCATTTCCCATCCCTTATCTAAATATACTACTATGATCGGCAGCACAAATGCAGCGCCTGTGGTGTTGCTTGTGTTATAGGCCACAATAGCCACCTACCATCAAGTGGACCTCAGCCTGTCTGTCGCCCTTAACATAAACAAAAAATTACAATATATTCTCAACATCAAAGTAGGTATATGTGTTTCTTTAGATCAGGTATATATAATTTGGCAAATCCAACTTTAATAAAAAAAAGTCACCCGTATAGAAACAAACACATGTCTGAAATAACAACACATGCGCTGTTGCGTTTCATCGTATCTTCATTTTAATCCCTTTAGCCTTACTTTTTCCTATTTCCTCATTCTATCGTTTTTGTATTCACACTCTAGTGTGTACCAGGTCTATAGGCTACACCCAATTTAAAAAGCAGTTTACATGTAAACTGCTTTTTAAATTGGGTGTCGCCTATTGCAATCTCATGATATAATAATTGCATCTAATAAACGTTTTGTGTCTTCTTATCAGATCATCTGTCCTGGCTACAACTTCTGGGCTACGACACCAAGAGCTTAGCGCCACAGCTGTACCCCGATGAGTTGCCCGGAGGCTCAGTGTTGCCCAGTATACCCAACGGTCGTCCAGTTTGGGGCACCGCACCAACAATATTCTCAGCGAATTTGCCCACATATATGTCTCTTTTGCCGAGCGTCACCATAGAATCGGGCTTCCTATCGCACATGTCGAACAAGAGAATCGCCGACTTCCGCAGCCTGTCGATACCGGCCATGTCCGCTCTGAAAACCGACGCCTTGAACCTGGCGCCGAAGCGGATCGGCTCCAACACCGAACCGCCTTTCGGAAGAGGAATTCTCGTGTCGAGGAACTCTCGAGGACGAGCCGTCGTAACGACTGTGCCCTCCGCCAACGCCATTTACCGCGACGTGTACACTTCGGTGTTCAATCGTTCGCATCTGCTGCCGTTCTCGTTCATAGTGCACGGCGACCAGCAAGATGTGTTCTACTTTGTGAAGGAGGACACGTGGCGAGCGGCCGACGACAAGCAACAACTGAAGCGCATGCAGGGCAAGCTGAACGTGACATTCCACGAGGTGGCAGAAGGGGGGCGGTCGTATGCGGACGTGAAGATCCACGGACAGACGAGCATAGTGAACCTGCGGTACGGCACCAGTCCGGAGCGGGAAAGGCAGAGGCTGTTGCACCACGCGAAGGCGACGGCCGTGAGGAAGGCGTGGCACCGGGAGCGCGAGGCGCTGCGCGGAGGAATGGGCGGCTCGGTGGACTGGTCCGCGGCCGAGTTGGACGAGATACAGAAGGCGGGCTCTGCTGCGGGCTACGAAGGCGAGTACGGCCACGACGTGGCTCGCTACCCGGAACTGGCGGAGGACCCGTACAACATCCGGTTCGTGAAGAAGCGCTCGGAGCGTGCGGAGCGGCGGAGGCGGAAGCGCGCCTCGTGCCGCGCCCCCTGGTGGCTCGCGTGGGACGCCTGCTAGTGATGTGCCGCCCGCTAGTGATGTGCCGCCATCCAAATGCCAAATGGTGTGAGTGTGAGAGTGTGCGAACGGCGAGGAATGAACGCGCGAGTGATTGTCCAAATATATTTTGTAAATAGTCTCTATTAACTGTTAATTGTTGATGTATGTATGTATGTACGGTAGACGCGAATCCCTATCGCTGTGTAAATAATAAAGTTTAATTTGCAGGGAGAGAGTGGACCTTGTGAGAGGACTGATATTAAATAAATGTATGTATAAAGTAAGATTTATGTGAATATGAAATTATTTATACTTATTTATCGGTAAAAAAGCTTCGATTGTGTCCAATGTTCTTATAATAAAATTTAGATGAAGACTATTTGAAAGAATAAAAAGGCATACTTTTTTAACCAAATCAATATGTAGTTTTCTTGATACAACACAATAAACTTATCTACTTATAATAAACTTATACAACAAACAAAAAAAAAAACAAATTGTTCCCACGGGCTCAATAACTTATCTACAAATTTAAAAACTTAAAAATCTCAAACCTACATTTCGTTCCTATGCGCTCCTAGGTTTTTTTATTAAACAACACACTCAAAATTATGTACAATCAATCTTATATTTAGATTTTTATTAGTAACAGATACAAGACGTTTCAAGATCTATCTTATATAATTTCTATGTAAAAATATTCCTTAAAATATCAATAAGGGGTGGAAAAATGAGTCTTAATTAGTCAAAAATAGTAAAAAAATCACAGCCTTATGATCACCATCAATCTTATGGGTACTATTAGAAGGCATAATAAAAAATGCATAATTAAAATTGTTTACCTAAAAGTATACTATTATTAAATTTACTTTGGAAAAGGTAAAACAGCAAAAATGTTTCTTTAAATATAATCATTAATAAATATAGATATTAAATATGCTTTGAAAAATTATATATTATACATTATACAGATAGGTATAGCTTTGTCAGGCGTTAGATGATCCCTCGGGAACAGTACTTTTTTCCTGGATAAAAAGTACCCTATGTCCTTTCCTGCATTCCTGACGTGTTTGCAAAATTTTATGATGATCGGTTCATCGGTTTAGGCGTGAAAAAGTAACAGACAGAAGACAGACAGACAAAGTTACTTTCACATTTATTTCATACATAATATTAGTAGGTATGGATTCCTTAAAATGTCAAAAAGTGTTAGAAATATCAGAATGTTGTCTTAATATTAAATCGAAAATCTTATATATAAAAATGAATCCCTATTTATTTATTTATTTATTTATTTATTTGGCTCACTTACGTTGACTACATTATTATGATTACAGTAAGTACTTAATAATCTAAAATAGTTTATAATAAATGTGTACAACATTTATAAGTGAACACCACTTGCGAAATTAAACAAATTTAAATACTTACATATACATAATATACATATACACAATATACATATAAATATATACTACATTGCATTGTACGAGGCACAGAAAAGAATTGGAAAGAAAAGAAAAAAAAGTTAGGCAGCAAAAAGATGGGAAAAAAGACGCCGGTAAAATCATTGGAACAAATCGTTTACAGACGAACGAAAACGACCAATTGAGCAGGAATTGATGTCCAGGTCATCATAGTGGAGATTGAGAAGCTTGCTCATTCGTGACACAAGAGAGTTGGAACCAAATAATGTCTTTCGTGAGGGGGGTGACAGCGGAGCACAAGGCTGCCGCGGAACCCTAAGAGGGACCTTAAACTTGAATTTAGCTAGCAATTGTGGACAATCTAGTTTTGAGCTTATAATTTTAAAGAGCGTAATTAAGTCTAAACAGTCTCTACGGTTGCTAAGAGATAAAAATTTCAGATGTTTAAGGCGATTATTGTAAGTTAATTTTTTAATAGTCCCATTCAAAGAATACACCAAATATCTAGTAAACCTCTTTTGTATTCTCTCTAGTCTCAAAGAATGAGCAGCATAGTGCGGTCGCCACACAGGACTACAATACTCCAAAGTATTGCGTACAAAGCAATGAGCAATTTTTGTCTTTACGTTGCGAAATATTTTACTATTCCTGATGATGAATCCAAGACTTCTAGAAGCTTTTTTGATAACGTTTTCAATATGAGGGAGAAAGGCAACTTTTTGTCAATGAGTATGCCCAGGTCCTTAGCTGATTCCAACTCCTTTAGTGGAGTGCCATTAATTACATATTCAGAATTTACGTTGGAAAGTTTGCGCGTAAATTTTACAAAAAAACATTTTTCAATATTCAGCCACATGCCGTTCCAGTCGCACCATGCAATCAATCTGTCAATGTGACTCTGCAACAGTGAAACATCACTGGTCTCATTTATTATGCGTGAGAATTTTAAGTCATCAGCGAACAAATATGGAGTGGAAAATTCAAAACAGTCTGGAACATCGTTTATAAATATATTAAACAAGACTGGTCCCAAATGCGATCCCTGAGGAACTCCAGAAGCAACATTCGACAAATTTGACTGGTAACCATTTCTCCTGGTCACGGCATCACGCGTGAACGGGTAGACCGATTTTAATTCGGTTTTCGCTAATGGAAAGAGGGATAAACGGGGAATGTTTTAGGGTATATAAAAATTGCACGCCGGGCGAAGCCGGGGGCGGGCCGCTAGTAGTAAATAAAAAAATGATAGCAACTGCAATTGAATCGGTCATTTCAAAAACCTCATAAGTCACTTAATTAGAATTTTTCAGAAATCAATAAAAACTGTTTCATACACAAACAAATGAGTTTTACAGGACTTTTTTATGTTCAATTTAGTATTTGAGTGATAAAAAATTAAAATAGCGAATAACCTTTACAGCTTATTAATAGAAATAATGAAAAAAACCTGAAAAACAGTTCTTGACTTATGTTGTTTTAGCGAGAAATAGGGTTAGTGGTATATTATTTAATCAAAACAATAGTAGTAATCATATTTTTTATTGCTTATAATTGAGAATTACGTTTAAAAATAATCTTATTATCATTTTACATGTATTAATTTGTCATGTTTTAATATCTTTATGGGTACATAGTCATATTCTCCATCATTCTCATCTGGATTATTTTCAACATTTGCAGTTGGCCATCTAAAAATCTTGTTATAAAATGGCATATGCTCTTCCAGAATGCTATCTTGATACGCATCTCTCTTTAAGAAACCATTGTTAGCAAAAAAAAAAAGCATAGAAAAAATGTGACTTAAGAGGTTTTTGTGACCGATTCAATTCATCGTGCACTTCTAAATTACAAACTCTTAAATTTCACACAAAATACAAGGGCGCAAGGAAGACTTTGCCACACCTCACTGTCCGCAAATAGGTGCGGGGTGAGAGACGCTTTAGTATAGACAACGCAACATCGCCACGTAGAGGCGTGGCAGTAATTGATTTCTTCATTTTATTAATACGACTAGCTGAACCCGACCCGGCATGCTTTGCTGAGGCGTGCGCTGCTTACGTATATAATATTTTTCTTTTTAGTTCCTTCAAAATCGGTCCATCCATTTCGGAGATTAGCCGACAGAACAGACAGACAGACAATAATTATAAAAATGGCTTTTTTATGTTATAATAACCGTAAGCACATACTTTGATATACATTTAGTAAAAAGCAGTTATTTTTGTTCGTTCATGGTGGTCTTCAGTAAAGGGGTGGTTCCTGCCGCCAGACGTGCTGCCCAAATGACTGCGAAACACAGTATGCCCTGCCACTATTTAAAGCAATTAGAATTTAAAAAAAAATCAATTAACTAAGTACTATTATAATAGATAGTCAAACAAGTAAAATCCTATTATCTCCCTCTAGTCATAGGCTATCCAGTGGATGAATGGTTAAGTCATTGCTTGCTCAGTCTCAGGGTTCCCGGGTACGATTCCCGGCAGGGTCAACTTGGAAATGAACTTTGAACTTTTCAAAAGTACACTGCCTTTTCGCAGTCATTTAGAAATACCGTCTGGCGGCAGTAACAAATTCCTTACAGAAGACCATAACCGTGAAATAATGTGTGCTGTTGTGTTTCTCCGAGTGAGTATGGATGTTAGGCGTGTGATATAGGCGACGGTCAGCCCCGGATCTTCGATTTTTTTTAGGCGGGGCAAATACTGAAAAATGCCGCCCCCGTGCACTTATATTTATTTACCTTTATCATCTTTATAATTTCAGCTATCAGATGTCCACTAATTGATTAAAGTTGAAGGGATGGTGTCCGATAATTGAATGCTAAAAATGTGTCTATATTTCGCTAGTCAAAGGACACTTTCTAAAATGTAGATAAAAGCTAAAGATTTATGGGCTATGGGCGAAGGACGAACATGTGCACGTAGCCATTGTTCCTCTGATTCTACGCTTGGAGTTGGGGGTCATATAAAACAAGTACTAAAGTCGGAGTGCGTCTCACTCTGCGATTTCGCCGCGCCCGGCCACTTGTTCCGTGTGCTGTACCCCTGGTGCCCTGGGTATCGGCAAGTATCGGTCGAGTTGATATAGCCACACACAGTAAAACAAGAGTGAAATTTCTGCACTTGTAGGTCCCTACCATTATTTATTCTGTAGTCAAAGTTAAGTAAATGATGAATTGTCCATTCGTCTGTAAAGTGTGAATTTGGCCGCCCTTGGCATAGGCCCCGGCTTGCCCCCCCCTAGATCCGGCCCTGGCGACGGTAGCCACATACCATCAAGTGGACGATCTCCAGGTTTATCTGAATCCTCTAACTTCTTCTAAACCACCCAACGGAATTTGATACTGTTTTTACTAAAGGAAAGAGCGATCAACGAGGAAGGTTTGCGTATTTAATTTTCAGAAAAAAAAAATGCATCCATGCGAAGCCTAGGACGGGCCGCTTGTTTTAATAAAACTGCTCGCCACCGGACCCTAAAGAAAACTCTTGGTTACGTTTAGCTTGGATCTAATCTAAATGATATGGACGACGTAAAAACGTTAGCCTTTGATTATAATGACAAACAAAAACATAATATGAGGAAATAAACTATCATTGGTTTTATTTTGTTTTGTGAATTTTAATTTTATAAATACATTCTTCCAACGGTCTCAAACCTTTAACTTAAAAAAAAATTATTTAGCTTATGTTAATTTTGAAATTTAAATTATGTAATTTTGGATTTGTGATTTATGGATGTCCTTCCTACCAAAAACTTTGTCGAGATGTAGTTTTCTGGAAGATAGCATCACAGAACCATTTCAACTGTTTTATCTAACTTATTTACTTTTATTTTAACTTATAACACGCATCAATGTTTATGAACAATAATTTCAAAAGAATTTGCTTCTTTTTTAAAGATTTTTTTTAATAACAAAACAAGTGAGTTTGTGTAAAAGTTATTTATTCATGTTCGAAACGTCAATCTTTGAACAACAGTTTTTTTTACAATATCAATTTATACACAAATTATAACACAATTATATAAATTTTATGATACACTCATTTATAATATAATAGACTTCAGAATGCATATCACATTTCACTAAAAATAATATTTACAATTTATTAATCAACTTGCGCCGGCCAGTATAACCGTAGAACTGAATATAAAAATCTGCGGTAAAAAATATATACAAATCCTTTAGATCTTAAAATATACATTTACTTGTTTCGGATAAACCATCTTTGTGTTACTTTATATCTTATAATTGAGCTACATGTATAGTTAACAAATGAGATCAACAATTCACACAAACATACCATTCGAATTTAATGCAGACTTTTATTTAATACGGTCATTTTAAGAAAATAGTTGCATTGCTTATAAAGGAATTCCTTTAGTCAGGAGAATACTATTACTCTTTAAATAATAGCTATTCATACCTTACTGTTACATTGTTAGCGATTTCTCTCTTTAAATGAGAACGGTATAACAACAAAGACTTTTTATAGGCTAATTAAAAAATTTACTAATATTGCTACAATAGTAATAGTGGTACATTATGAAAACTATTTAAAATCTAAACCAAGACAAAGAAGTGTATCATTTTAGACATTACATGGGATATTTAAAATATTTTAATTATTTATAATTCTGAAACGTACACTATGGTTTTGTTATGGTAAGGTAGGGTTAACATCGCCATAATCGATAATGCATCATAATCGAACCAATTAATTATATTTAATGATAACTAGATAGAAAGGTTTGTCTTGTCAAGTCTCATTTTAATGTAATGATTTCATGATTATTTGTCACTTAAACGTACGATTCCTTTTGAATTAAACGATTTATATATCTGTTAAATTTTAATACTGAACACGGAGCTACAAACATTGTCGAATTATCACAATTAAAATAAAATGAGATACTTATTCGTATACATATACAAATTAGTTTTTTGTTTAATTATTGGGTTAAACAATGATTTCAATAAAACACAACCACAACAACATAATTAGAGAGTTTTTTTTGTTTATACAAAACTTTTTATATACAATATGAAAATTTAAAGCCAAATAAATAAGTAGTGGCATTGGCAAATTCGTTTTATTTTGTACGAAATATATGAGAAAACATGATCAATTTACTTATTTAAATTTTTATATTAAAAACTGCAATTGCAATAATTATAAAAATTACAAATTTTGATGTGATTAATACTAACTGGTGAGGATAATACTAACTAAAAAATGTATTATCCCCACCATCTTTACCATTGGTAAAGTAGTGTCTTGTCATCTTTTATCAACATAATATTATATAAAAAAAATTGTCAAAACCAATATGTCCCACTACACTACACTAGCGAATTACTGTCCGTTGCGAACGAAATAAACACAACGATTCAACAAATTTTTAAATAATTTTTTTGATTCAAGCTCCACTATTTATTTAAAATACCATCTCGAATAGTATCAATCGGCAACCAATAACAATATTATTAAAACATATTTACGAATAGAGTATAAAATCAGAAAGAGTACCTAAAAACGAATACGATCGCTTCCTCATCGTTCGTTCCTAAGATAAACAAACGAATCGAGGTGGAACCACACTATAGACGTTTACAAATATAATTTGTATTAATTCATATAACCTAAACCACACCATAACAACAAGACATCGAAGCGGGCGGCGCGCCAGGTTGTCTCTGAACACGGCAGAGTTGCCTCTGGCGTTCATAGCTTACGGCGGCGAATTTTCAAAAAAGCGCGGTTTGACCTTAGACTATGCCAATTAAGTTAAAGTTTCTTTAGTTTAGTTTAGTTGCCCTATTAAATGACATTTACAATAGAACTCGCTGGCGGCGGAGACAATTCAACGGGCCTAGAAATGGTGTTTTTTTGTTTTTACCATTAGAATACGCAAAAAAAAAATTATTAATACAATTTTTTAAACTGACATTAACTCATTAATAGGTACAGGATTCATATGCGCGCAATAAGCCGTTTTCGAGAGAATTTTCAATAAAAGTCAAATTCTTCTTGTGTTCTAACTTTTTTGTGGAGTTTCTATTACTTTAACGAAAATTCTAATTAATACAATTGGTTCTTCACATGTTTAAGTATAATATTATTATTATTATTTTTCAAAACAATTGTCTTGTCTATTTCTTGTAACATCTTCATTAAACAATGGATATTTTTAGTATTTAGCGTTTGTCTCCACCTTAAGGTAACCATTGGAAAGGTGTCACCAGGCTATGAGTAGAGCTACGAGATACTCGTAATCTGTTCGGGGAAAGAATTTTACTTCCGCCGCGCGGTGGCTGTGCGCTTGTGTTAATTCGCAGCAAATTTAAAATCTACTATCTATAGTCGCCGTCACGAGAATGGGCATTGGAACGTGTCTGTATAGCACATACTTCGACGCTCCAAGCAACTTCATTCCACTGGGTTATAAAAAAGCGAACGTAAACATTTGTTAACAATTTTGATGAATCATATTCATACGTCATTCGAGTTTAAAACATGGAGTTGCTTGCGGATTAGCTTATATATTGGATTTTATTACTAATTTTCCTTTTTATTTCATTTTGTTTTTATTAGTTATAAATCAGTGTCGTTTTGGTTCACTGTGGTGATACATTTATAATTATTATTCGATCCAAATATTGCGAACCCCTGAATGTTTGTTTACATCATTTACAGCTTCTCGTGACGGCGACTATAGGCAACAACATTCAAATACTTCGCAAAAAGGCGCGCTCTCCTATTCATATACTCCGATGAAGATTCTTTATGAATCAACTTTAGACAGTTGCACACAATGATCGCCGCGTTTGGTTGACGAAATAATTCGTGCCATATAAACGAGCCCTAAAGCCCGGTTTAGATTTTAATAAGTACAGTAGCGAGTTAAAAAACCCGTCAGTTAAGTAACAAGTAGTGAGTAGTAAGTAGCGTTCAAACGTATAGGCAAGTCAGTAGTCATAATTTGCCTGAAGAAGAGGACTAGTCGCGTCAACGGTTGTTTTACTCAAAGGGCCTCCAAAACAGCTGTTTAATAAAATAAATAAAAATACTTTGGAATAACATTGTGGCATAATGGGAACCATTTCAGTATCGTCTGTTTCTGCTCCACTTTTAGAAATTTCATTATTATTTTTTAAATTCCAGACTATGTCGACCTTTTATTTTCGAAAGAATCATAACCTCACAAATTTTAATAATAGTTGCGTCTCTAACCAGTTTATTGTGATTATTATTGCGTTTTAAATTAAACAAAACACTCATGTTTGAGATATATTTGTACAAATACAAAGGACTACTTCGCACTGGACTCGCCGAAAAATAGGATTGCGTTCTATTCAACTCGACTTAATCAACAACTTAGGTACTACTTAACTCGCTTTTGGCGTTCAAACGACAATACCAACTTAATTTGCCATTGAGGCAAGTTAACTCGCTACTGTACTTATTAAAATGTAAACCGGGCATAAGTCTGATCTTAGTCAGAGAGGTACATGTGAATTATGGCAGTTCGTAGGTATATCAAAATGACGTTTCGAAACTATCGAAGTTGTGAACTTTGCACAATAAATACGTAACTAAATTATTTTAATTGCAATTTTGATAACAAAGACAAGATTTGCGATAAGGGAATTACGTCAATGGTATATGAACTTAATTAAAGAATAATGTGAATTTCTTCTAGAAAATTATAGAGTTCTACCCCAGTCTACAAGTGATAATTTCATTTGGCGTTCTAAAAATTAAATTACTTAAAATACTACGCGCGACACGATGTTTGAACAAAAACAAAAAAACGTTTATTATCCCTAAAAATATAAAATTCCTTGAATTCTATGTATTAATATTAAGTTGCATTATTTGTACATATTTAGATAACTTAATATAATTAAACAAGAGGATTCATTATTCTAATAAAGGTCGTTTACAAAGTAATAATATTAAATAAATCTTAACATCTAAATTAAAATTCTAAATTGAAATGATTTAAAATTATAAATATCGGTAATTATTACAAAAAATTGATAATATACAATTTTCAGTAAACACCGTCAAAAATATTGTTTTTTATACTGAAAAGAGGAAGTAGAGAAAGTACAACTAGAAGAAAAATAATAATTAATGGTCGAATACTCAAACGGTAAGATTACCTTAAATAATACTAATGAGATGGTCTGAAACCTAAGAGACCACGTTAATTCATATTTACTATGGTACTCTCAAACACATTAGTATGATGGACTCTTCTTTTTAAAGGGTAGTTTGAATTTTCGACCATAAATCACGCCTCAATAAATAACAAATATACAGGACATTTGGAAGGTTGATGCAAAGTGCAAGAATATAGCTTAATAAAGTTGTAGTTAGACCTTTTATAACTTTAACTGAATACTATTATGTATATAATTTATACATATTATTATATTATGTTTTTTCTATTTATATTCATAATAAAATACTAATTGAAGACTCCACAAAGTTGTTCAAATCTATGTTGGAAGAACAGAAGAGATACCTTACTTTAACTGATAATTGATGAGTAGATATAACAATATTATATTGGTAATATTAATTTCACATTTCATCGATCCGACTCCAGGGGCTTTAGACAAAGTAGCATTCGCTCCGTAGCGTCAGAGTCAGAGACAAAGGAATCGACACTGTAACACGTGATAAACACGTGATACCTTGTCATGATTTCTTTGTCTCTGAGACGATAACGAACTTCGATATCGCATCGCTACGGAGCGAATGCTACTTTGTCTAAGGCCCCTGGTTCGTATAGATAAAATTTATCAATAACATTATAGGGCTATTCTAATAGATAATTTATTGTTACTATTAAATCCTGTGAGAGTTTGGTTACAACACGCTTGAAGCGCCCGTATATGTTAGCTAGACGGGACCTCTAGCTACAAGGGAGTTGTACCGTGTGTAGCACATTATCTCCATCTCTATAGCATTGCAGATTTTGAAATAAATCTTAAAATATTAATTAAAAATAAACAATTTTTGTTTAAGAAGTGCACGGATAAAAATATTCTAAAATGATCTAAGTGATCATCCTCCTTACACTTTGTATCCACCTTCAAACTCGGGATAAGGATAAAGGTATTGTAAAAAAAATTACAAAATTCATGACAGCAAATCAAGGATCGTAATTCAATCTTGCCGTTGCGATATCATATCGCTTAAAAAACCGCATTATTAAGGTACTTTGTAAAAAAAAATTACCTAATATTTACATATGCAATTATTTACATTTCAACTAAATAGGCAGTGTATACTATACGAATTCAAGTATTGCTCCAGCTTACTAGAAGAGACATTGCTGAAATACGCCTATAGGTTCGTTTAAAGATTACAACACATTTAGTTTATTATATTTATCAAATAAAACACATCAAATATACAGTAGCCGTGGATTATCAGACATCTCGGCTGCCAACGGGCCACACGCAGGAAGTAGAGATAAGGGAGTAACCAAGCTCAATTCAGCGTTTGTCCATAGGAATTATAGTAAAAATACGCGGCTGTTACAAGCGGAATTGTATAAATGTAACCAAAATCGTCGAGCGAAATGCGAATGGAACTAAGTATGTAGCTACTCCCTAAGTAATAATGAAACAATAGTTATAGAAGAAGTGTTTTAGAAGTAAAGATTTCTCATAATGTAGAGTGGAAATGGTTAAAAAAAAACATCAAAAGCAAACTTGATTGTATATGAGTCTTTAAAAAACTATAAAATCTTGCCAACTCTTTTTCCATGATTTGATGATTTAAAAAATAGGTTATCATAAGGGGAAAAGCTTTGGTAAAACTTTAATTCACAGCCCCTCATCTGCTGTGATTAAACTGTTGCTTCGATAAGATTTGTACCAGCTTGCTTTCAATAAGTAACTTATCTGAAGTAACATTTAGATATAAGTCATTTAAAAGAAAAAAAATAAGAATTTATAAAATAAAAAGAAAAAATAGCAACTGATTTAACGAATCATAATGTACAAGATTGGGAGAAAACGAATGAGAAGATGTCACGAAGGAAAAGGTAAGATAGAAAATAACGTAGTTACCGAATGTAAGAAGTTGGACGGAAATTCATAGTAGTGAGTAGTTTTTTCATCCAGCAATTGACTAGGACAAGTTCACATAGCCAATTATGGGAAATCACAGAAAGTAGAAGATAAAGATATATCGTATTTTCAGGATCCAGAGATGATTGAGGCAAAATTTATAACAAAAATTAAAATACGTGATCATGCATAATTTTAATATGGTATCCAACAAGTACATAGCGCACACTATATATGTTTCCGGAACTGACCACTTACATATAAACAATATTTAAAATTCCATTTGAAAATGGAAATCTTTGGCCGTAGAATACAGTTTATTTCATCTGACTGTAACTTGTTTTTAAATTGTGGCCCCATTTTAAAAAATTTGTACGATTTTAAGTGTAATTTGACAGCTCAGCTTCGCTCTGCTTCAAACAGACTATGGGATTCGTGAATAGTGATTGGTACACAACCGGAACTTATTGTATCATATTGCACCACGATAATACCAGTTCTCACACGCCTGACAAGCAACGAATTTTTGAAGGTGAAAAACGAAGAACTTATGAGCCATTCTACATACAATCCCGACCTGGCATCTTACGACTTTTTTTGTTCCCAAAAATGAAGAACCAATTACGGGGTCAACGATTTTCATCACCAAAAGAAGTTTGACCATTCATAGTAACTCTTATTCATTCCGGAAAGTTTTAGTGCGCCCCACGTATTTAAATATAAATTTATTAAAACTTAGACTTTGATAAAATAAACATGATTAAATTTGGATTCATTAGAACTACTTTCGATAATATTATTTTTGATATTTGATATATTTTGAGATAAACCAAACTCTTCATCAAAGTTTCGGTAATGCTTTTTTCTCTAAACAGTGTAGGTAAAAGTTGAACAACATATAGGCTCAAATGAAACATAATTTATGTTATAATTGACGACGTCAGGTCAATTCTAGTAAGTTAGTGCAACAGTAGAATGGTTAAAGTTTTTGTGTTTACTATGAACTATCTGGGTTCGATTTCCGTCTCACTTGATGAGCGTTCAACGCTGAAGCTTGCGCCTGACTTATGAATTGCGTTGCACCTGAAAACAATATCTTTTTGTGTATTACCTATGTTTGAATATTAGCTGCAGAACAATGTATTCAAATAATATTTGTAATTTCAATGCAGTTTCAGAAGTGTGTTTCATTGATAAAATGCTCTCGCTCTTCCAGTATATTATAATACTGTGTCCGCGAATTCGTATGCGCTGTAGTTCGTTTATTGGAAATCACACCAACATTTTTCCAAGATAAAAAGTATCCTATATGTTAATCCAGGTAATAAACTATCTGTGTGTCAAATTTCACCCAAATCCGTTAAGCCGTTTCTGTGTGATTGAATAACAAACATACAAACTTTCGCATTTATAATATTATTAGGATTATTAATAAAAGTCCCAAAGTAGTGAGAAGCTAAGGTTTCTATTATAAGCAGTGCTATACTGTAATATACCACTGTGAGTGTTAGTTCAGTGGAATGAACGCTCTGCTGCTTTAAGTGCAGAAACGGATTCGAATCTCTAGGTATTTACTATTTTGTGTGCAGATTAAAAAAGATGACAACTTGCACTAACGGCGAAGAAAGGAAAAAGGCCTTTTCCTTTTTTCTATCCCTATGAGCACTCCCGTTTTTTACAATGGACGTGCGGAATGAGAAGATTAAAATACCGCGTGGGGTCAACAGGTTACGGTAATGGTGGATATTTGGGATAACTATGTTCACTGCCAATATCAAGAGATATCTGTTTACATAAAAACTGTGATTTCTAAAATGACCGAATACCTACTTCGAAAACAGACAAAGCTTTAAGTGAGGCAAAAATATCGCCAAAATCGTGGCGGTGTATATTGGGTACTGGTTAAAACACCATAAGAATGTAACCTACCTGGATAAGTAAAATTCACAAATTTACTAACAAATATAGAGAAATTTCTATCTTGACAGTTTTAAAATATTGTAAATCGGTTCCTTAGTATCTGTGTGAAAATATCGCTCTGATGAGATTCGTGCTCTTATCTCCATTCCTTCCGCCTCACCCCGGATTCCTAAGGAGTGGCACAGCGGTTTCGACCAAACTGTACAAAACTTGTTTAGAAAAATATATGAGATGGTGAAACTCACTACCTACATCAATACTTACCCTGCGGCGTGGGAGTGGGCGGAACGGGCGCGGATGCCGCTGTCGGAGGAGGGGTTGCGAGCAGTGGTGTGGCGCGGGGCGCTGGGGCGGGTGCGCGCGGGGTTGGTCGCGCACCCCGTGCCGCCCCCCGCACCACCTGCAGCGCCCCACCGCGGACGGCCCCCTTTACTCCGCCGGACATCAGTTGCGCTATGCAATACACACAAATATTTTTTACGAGAAAAGGCGACAGGCAGACTAACGGTTCACTTAGACTAAGGCCACACTACAAAGAGCCTCGCTTAGTGCTAAGGGCCAAACTACTCGCTTAGTGCTAAGGGCCAAACTACTCGCTTAGCGACTAATCCTAGTGAACTATCGTTTTGCATACTATAGCGTTGGTCACACTGCAAGTGACGTGCTAACGTAAGTGCCCAGTTAGTCACCAAGCGAGTCGCGTAGCGAACGAACGTGTTGGTAAGGCAGCCTAGCAACTTTACAATTTACAATAGAACGAGTCTAATTGCTGCTGCTTTGAAAATAAATCGATTTTGAATTGTATTACATTGAAGCATTGAGTTTTCAATAGTAATTACTTAGAGAGTGTCATATTTGTTCTGTTCACACCAAAAGACGGCGCGAAAGTGAATTGTGTATCCAAGCGCCTTGAATGTGACCATTTGTATATTATACACAAGCGTAGCTCCTAGCTTAGCTCTAAGCTTGGTACGTATTGTAGCCTGAATAGTAGGTGGTTAGGCTATCGTTGACTAGAAACAAAAACAACATATGGGTGACACCAGTATGCTGCCAGACCATTGCAAGATTGAGAACATCTTATCAGGGTCTGGCATATTTTACTCATAACACACAACAGCACAAGTGACGTTTTAAGATGGTCTTTCTGTAAAGGGTTACTGCTATCAGACAAGTTGCCCGGTTCACAACTGAGGAGCAGAGTGCGCTTTGCCACTACTGAAGTAAGCAGAATGCTCTCTTAGTAGGACATTCATGTGAATAAAGTGACGAAAAAACCGCGACAAACACTTTGCTGCCAAACTGAAGCAATATTTTCAATATTTTGGCTGTCATGATATTCTTAGGAACAAAATAAGAGTAATCCTTATGAACTTAGCAAATCAATTGCATTAAAATCTGTGCCAGATAACATACAACAAAACTTGACTTACCTATTGGCAATGATAATACGGAAGGTTGATTTGTGAGAACGACCGAGGTTGTTGGAGGCACGGACACCAAAAGACCACTCGGAGCACCCGAAACGTTCAGAGAGAGGGAAATAGGCGCAGACAAACCGGGTATCTGCACTTGCACATTCTGTAAGCCTTGTATTCCTTGAAGACCTTGAAGCGAAGAAAGAGTTAGGCCCTGAAAAAAAACGTAAGATTGAAATTTGGTAAATAATGAAGCTAAAAACCGTTAGAAGAAATTAATAGCCCAAACAACAAAACCAAATGTTAATTCAATTCACACACAAATACCAAACTGTTACTTTTTAAGTAGGTACACACCAAAGGTTAATTATAGGAAAAAAAATATAATTTCATAGAAACAAAAATCATATAAGTATGCAATTAAATAAATAAATATCGGAAATTACATACAACCTTAACGCCTATCAACTCAAAAAATTAAAATCCAAACTTATTATTTAAAAGCTAAAGTCATCTCGATATTACTTTATACGGGTTTACTCCAGGGAAAACTATATAACATATTCCTGGAGTAAACATATATCATGAAGAGACCCGTGTTAGATAATATATATTTATTTAGTGTGTCAAGCGATTAGTATTAATAAAAAAGTAACAAAAAGACATTTTTAATGGGCAAATATAATAATCGCGCTAAAAAATGTTATATTTTGCTTAATTTGCAATATAAACATACAAGGCGCGATCACCGCGCGCGCGCGCGCGCGCGCACGCACGCACGCACACACACACACACACACACACACACACACACACTAAAACTTTATTTAATTCTGACTGCAAAACATAGGGGCACCTTAATAACCATTTTATTTATATAAGTGAACAAAAAATCAAGTCGCAATTTTTTCATTAAATATGACGTATAGTGTAGAGAAAATCTCAGTACTTTAACGTTACCTCGAAATAAAAAAGATGTAAGGTATATTGAGATTAATAAAATCGGCAGGAAATCACGCCAATCTATTTGAAAAATTCTTTATTCATTTGATAGCCTAATTATTGAGGACATTTGTCAGTAGCCGAGCAAAATGAAAAGAAATCAGAAAGAACGCGAAAACGAATAGCACGAGCGGGCGTTGCAATGTATCGGGTCCGTGACTGAGTTTGGTCAACCGACAACGAAATGTTAATTTAAAAGAACCGGATTTCTTTTAAATTAAACGGAGAGTAAAACAATGGGACACAGCTAACAAATAGTATTTTAAGGATCACTCGCAGCAATGTGGGGTATTACTAAAAAGTGATTAAAACTGAATATACAGCCAAAATTTCTAGTCACAATTGAAAAAAAATTTGGCGTTGAGTTTTTCCCTTAAAATATTTTCAATTTCTTTTAAGATCTGAGAGTCGATTTGTTTCGTTGAACAACATTTCACAACCCCAGAACAAAAGTGCAGTCAAAATGAAATTCCCCCACAGACCTGCAGACAGACCGGCTGCGTCTGGGCAGTCGCAGGATCCCCCAACAGGTGGTCAGTGTCTGACACACTAGATGCGCTTGACGCGGTGCTAACGGGCTCACTCTCACAACTATAACCGCTCAACACCTGCGGCGGCACACAACCAATACACACACTATACTCATAGAGTGGAAGGCATATTTAATTTATGACATTTCCATTCATGGTTGTTTTGCGATAAGCTAAGTTACCTATTTATTCACACAATATTAAAATAGATTGTTTTAAGTGTGACATACTGATAGTGACATCAAATAAGAAAATAATTTGTTTTAACAAATTACAATTCGATATTGTTTGAACAAAAAATATTGACAGGATAAATAGTTGGAATTGATAAATGTAACATTTAGTGTGTGGTGATTGTAACACACATTACAACCTAATTGAAAAGAGCATCTGTGTTTTTTGTCCTGTTTTTCCTCATCAAAAAAGGATGAAAACCGGGCGTTAGCTACCGCCGTATCAATTATATGGGGTCCACAGGTTACCGTCGTGACATGCGTAAGGCAAAATTCGTAAAATGTTATCCACGATCTCAATTACCTTTTGAAACCGTACGCTATCTAAAATTTATAATTTAGTACGAATTAGCGTTTAGAGTCTAAAAAAATGCGAGTTTTTTTTTAAATAAATTTTACCCTCTATTTGCGCTTCGCCAGTCAGGTAGAAGGGCCCCTCGACAAATTTTGATACAGAGCCCATCTAGAGCAAGCTACGCTACTGCGGTAGTATTTGTAATTAGTTTTTAAAATTTGAGTATTATGTGGCCTAAATTAGATCCTATGCAATTAAGAACATTTTGAAGTTAGTCTTAAATTTAAAAAAAATTCAATTTATTATTTCAACTTAAGACTACAGAATTGTTTAGTTTAGTACAAAATAGTCCTGTGTAAGAGTTTGAACTAGACATAGAAACTGAGCTATCGGTATAAGTTCCCAAAATAAAATACTACATCAAGTAATTAACATTCAAAACGATATCACATCTTGGGTACATCGATAAGCGGGACAAGATCTTTAGTTTTAATAATTATTGGTAGGTGACGTAATACCTGTTGCGTGTAGGTGGGTATGGTGTGAGAAGCGGTGGTGGTGGTGACCAGCCTGGCGCCAGCGATGGACACGGTCCTGCCCAACAGCTTATGGGCATCAATGGTCTCCGTAGTGTGTGTCATGGCAGCGGGGGCACTGTTCAACAGGTTCACTATGGTGGCATTGCTGCTCGCTGTCGTCTTTGTCGCGTTCTGACTAGCAGCTGGAAATAGACATATTAAATCTACTACAAAAAAAAAAACAAAGTGTTCGCATTTTGATTTCACTTAACTGAAAAATATTGTTTTTCAGCTTTTTTTTATATGAGGAAAGAACGAATTAGATTGAACATCGCCTCATAGACATGGTCAACTCTGGAAGTCTATCCTTTGGGAAACAATATAATATTGTCATATCATAGCCTAATGAAAACAGGAAACCGGTAGCTGTCTCCTGACTCCTGAAGTTTTGATCAATGGTGCCGGCTTCATACTTATAGCTCAAATAAAAATGGGACGATACACGTTACAAATTCAACTCAGCATGGGTTGAATAGTATTAAATTTACCAGGCAACATCAAAAGGGATGCAAGTGCACTACCTATCCTGAGAGGATAAGAGAAAGGGAAAAGATGTGGACTCACACAAAGAAACACAATGACATATGATCTTCTCAAAGAGCTGCCAAGTATATGACTGTGGTACGCAGCGTGCCCTGCTACTAATAAATTCACGTGGTTTCTTTTTTGCACGTTTTAGAACGTTCTTAACGTGAACTACGTCATGAAATTTTGTTTAATACTTCTTTCGACTCTGATTTAAAGAATGAAAGTTAACATATTCAGTTTAGAAATCGATACTTGTAAATAAATTTAGGCTATTTTAGTCGCTATGTTGATGTTTTTAACAATATGAAATTTCCTAAAAGCATTCCCAAGACATAGTTAGAGAAGCACAATTCCTCTGGGTGCTTACGGATTCTAAAACACAGAGATTGGGATCGCCGATGATTTATACACTTGTACAGCTAGTTGTTGGGAGGTAATAAAGGTTTTGGTATTTGAAGACACTGACCCAGAGCTGAAAGCAGTGTTCATATGAAGACAAACTTGTGTCTTGTTACAAGAAAAACCGCCGTGAGGGAATGAAATACAATATTATATTAGTTTACGTCAATTCTCGAAATAAACGAATCAAATGATATTTAATTAAAAATATATAAGTCATTGCCATCAAAAAATAATTCAACTTTGCGTCCATCTTGAACTTAAATTCTAACACACAGTAAGACAAGACAGTTTTTGGGACATTGAAAACTTCATTGTTGCGAACATTTTCAAAATTTTAAAAAATATATTAACATTAGAATTATTTTGTTTCAGTAATTTTAGGCTACATTTTAAATTTATATTGTTTATTGAAATATTTTTAATGAGTTGATTATTTAATAATCTATGATACTGGTTCAAAATTACAATCCTAAGACAAAGTTAGAATTGAAAAATGTGATTTAAACTTAACATCAGACAATGAGAGTCAAGAGAACATATTACTTCTTGTTTCTTCCTTTTCTCGTAATATTTACATTAAAAACTTGACGGAAATACCAAAGTAAAATCAGAGTAAAATGCCTTACCTTGTCCTTGCTGAAACTGTTGTGCAGAGTTCATGAGACTAGTGACAAGGGCACTGATCGCCGCATTCGTTGTTCTGGGTTTCGTTACGTTCGCCTTCTGCTGCGTCGTCGGAGTGTTTGTATATTGGATATTTTGAACCTTAAGTGAATAAAAAAAGAACAATAAAAATTGTGCAGATTCATCTCAAATTATCACGTGGCGTCACTGTACAGGATTTGTCATCTCAAGATTCATGTGCTCTTTATTTGGATATTTTTTTTATGTTAAGGTCGGCAGACAGGCTGACCGTCCACTTGGTGGTAGGTGGCTACCGTCGCCTATAACACAAGCAACGTCATAGTACAGGTGGCATTTTATTGGACGTTTCTTCTTTATTTGATTAAGACCATCTCCTTATTGGTCTTATTCCGAATTTTTTGACGAGCCTCTTGGTCAAGTAGTTAAGGTGCTTGCTTTAACGTTCTGTCTCAGGGGTCGGTTCGATTCCCGACAGGGTCAACTTTGAATATGAATTTTTCATAGTTGGCTCTGGTCTAGATCTGGTAAGTAGTGGCAAGGCACACTGCATTTCTCAGTCATTTAGGCAGCCCGTCTGACGGCAGTAACCACCCCCTTACATATTACCACCGTGAAATAACAGCATGTCTGATGTTGCGTTTAGGTGAGAAAGAGATGTCAAGAGCTCATTTCCTTGTTCCTTCCTAATCCCTTATCCTTATTCCTACCGTGGTCGGCACAAGGAACGCCACAGGTACTGCAAGTGCGCTACTTGTGGCGTTCCTTGTGTTATATATCAAGTGGACCGTCAGCCTGTCTGACGATCTGTCTGATAAAAGTGTACATATTGGACAAAAAAGTTCATTCTTATTAATACAATCATTTGCATACATCAAAATTTCTTTACAAATTATGACTACAGCAGTAGTCATAAACCATTTCCACATACAATCTTACAAGAACACATATCTTACAAGAACAAAAAAAAACTCAATTGTAATCAGAATTCAGCGTGAAGTTTTCACACGTAAGAAGCCGCCTGTATAAGGTAGTAATGAACATTTAATTGGAAAAACGTATTTCAAGGCTTTTAGGCATTCACGTGAGATATAAAGTAAAAATGGTGTCGAATATACTTACTTGTGACGTGCCCGCACTAGACATGAGCGGATGCTGTATGTGGATGATGGCCGAGTGCATCTTTTGAGGGTTGAGGGGCTGGGGTGGATTCGTCAACTGTTGAGCGAGCAACTGATTGGTGGAAACCGCTTGTGTCGAGTGAATATCGTGCACCTAATCACAAAAATCGAATTTCATGGTCTTAACTAGGCAATTATAACTATTATATATTATAGGCATAAAATATCGTCATGTTATGTTTGTTTGTGTCAAGGTCGTCAGAAAGGCTGACGGTCCACTTAACGGTAGGTGGCTACCGTCGCCTATAACAGAAGCAGCGCTAGTTCGCTGTCGACCAGAGTAGGATAGAGGATTAGGGAAATGGGCTCTGGCATTCCTCACTCACTGAAACACGGCACACGTGCTGTTATTTTACGGTGGTCTTCTGTAAGAGGATTATTACTGCCGCCATTACGGGCTGCTCAAATGACTGGAAAACGCAGTGTGCCCTGCCTCAACTTAAACCTTAACCTGGATGTAAAGATTGAAGGTTTGATCTAATTTGAACTCGGAAATTGTCTTAATACTGGCTTAATAATCTCACAGAAGTGATCACCGCCTTACAGAAGAACATCGGGAAATTACAGCAAGTGGGCTTTTGTGTTTTGGAATTGAATAAGGGATGCGATTCCCATGTTCTTACCGTCCTCCATACCTTTGTCCCAATTCAAGTGTTGTAGACCTATGGCCAAGTTTGTAAATAAATACACATTGTAAACAATATACACTTTTGAGGTTATGTCGTGGATGCGTGTTACGTTTTCTGATACGTAGGAATCATAATTGCAATGATATAATATCATAAATGTCATGTTGTAAAATGTTATGTCATATAATTACATTATATACCACTTAGGGTGCTTTTCCACCAGAGTTGTGCTATGCTACGTTGCTATGGATGCGTTTGATATCCACCAATCATATTCATTGGTCCACATAGCATAGCAAAAGCACTGTGGAAACGGGTTCAACTAAGCTATGTTTTTTATATTAATGGATACGTACGCTGGATGCTTTCACATCCTCGCAGCATAGCTGCTTAGAACATCTCTGGTGGAAAAGCACCCTTATTATACAAAATAGTCGTAGTCGTAGCGTAGCACAAACATAGAATACAAATCCTGGGACCAAAACTCAATGCAGACACAGAATATAAAAAAGTACTTTTAGCTAACACAAAAATAAGTCGGTAAATATTTTATCTTCATAACTATTGTAATTATTGCATTTTATTTACGTCCCGCTTATCGATGTACCTTTTATGCCAATTGAAGTATTTTTTATAGAAACAACGTTAAGTAAATTATATTGAATCCCATGTTCAAACACGCTAAAGAGCATAGAATACACCAAGACACAGAGTAGTAGCAAGATGCGTTTATGGAAAAACATATTCACGTACTTTTAGCATTTGACCATTGTTAACGAGGCTAAGTTTTAGTTGGGCTAATCTAAAAAAATAGGAGATATTATTTATATATATATTTGGCTTGTACATTCATAGCCCAAAACAGGAATTCTCCTTTCAAATATACCCACAGAGTTTTAATGTAAATCGATTGCTTGTGATTAGCTTCTATAAATAAGATGCTTGAAAACAAAAATTTTGGTGCGTCTCTTTAAACTTTTACCGTCTTACTACAAAAACATTAAACACACTTTATACAGGCTTTGGACACGTGTTTAAATAAATCTTTACTACAAAAGAGTGTCTAGGCATTGTTTGGGGTTAGACAATGCTTGAGCATTACTTAAATTTAAACACCGCCAGATGCTTGTTTAACGAGTGTCTACCAAATTAGCGGCTTCTCTTCCTTGGACGTGTTCTGTCAAATTTATAATCGTTTTGCATAATATTAAACATTTCGTTTGATTTTTGAAATGAATATAGATATTTTAAATTTAATTGATTACATCGACATGGAGGATATGGATTATATGGATAATTTTCGAGATAGGATACATCGCGAGCGAATTAATCCATTCGAATATTACGATGACGCAAAAAGTGAGTACATGTTTATCCACGATATTTTGGATAAATATATACTCACTTTGTTTGCACATTAATCCACTCAAGACTTTTTCGTTTGTTGGTGTTGGTGACCGTATTTTTATTTTCTATGATTGCGCCAGACTGACTCATTTGCAGGAAGAGGTCCTAAAATAATTTCAACACGTCCAGTACATAGAAGTTATGATCTCGTAGTAGGTATTTTATGAATGCTCATTGCGTAATGAAAGCTAAGATTACAAACATTTTCTTCCTGACTCCAGTTGTCGCCGCGCTCATTTTCTATCCATGTTGATATTAGTTGATAATGATAGATAATTGTAATTATGTTGTTCTTTAGTCATTGGAATTTATGAAAATCAAATTTGACATTTGACAATTACGTTACGCCCGTGTTATTTACGTTCCATTAAGCGCAATGTTTTTTGGTATAACAAAATTTTATAAATGATCTAACGTATTTGTTGTAATTTATGCCTTATTCAAATTTCATAATTTGCTTATATTATCATTACTATAGTCCGTAATAATAGCTTGTGAAAACCAAAATTCATCATTATACGCCTATCATATCTGCGTAAAATGAAAACGACATGAATTCAGGGCGAGTGACTGAATGAATGTTTGCCAGGGTTGCCATAATTGAATACCATTCACGTACTTTAACACTGTCTACAAAAACAAGCGCTATACAAGGTTTTGTGGTAAGGACATTTTAAGCGCTCGCCTAACAATGTTTAAATAGTTATACATTGTCTACGTAAGCACGTGTTTAAACAGTGCTTATTTAATCTTTTGTAGTAAGACGGTTACCGTATGTATAACAATGTATAACTATTTAAACAATGTTAGGCGAGCGCTTAAAATGTCCTTACCACAAAACCTTGTTTAGCGCTTGTTTTTGTAGATAGTGTTAAAGTACGAGAATGATATTGCATTATGGCAACCTTGACAAACATTCATTCAGTCACTCGCCCTGAATTCACGTCGTTTTCATTTTACGCAGATTTTGGTTTTCACAAGCTATTATTACGGACTATAGTAACGATATAAGTAAATTATCAAATTGGAATAAGGCACAAATTACAACAAATACGTTAGATTGTTTATAAAATTTTGTTATATCAAAAAACATTGCGCTTAATGGAACGTAACTGACACGGGCGTAATTGTCAAATGTCAAGTTGGATTTGTTAATTTAATATTCTTATTTTCATAAATTCCAATTATTATTATTAACATGGATAAAAAACGTGAGCGCGGCGTTGCGTCATCGTAATATTCGAATGGATTAATTCGCTCGCGATGTATCCTATCTCACAAAATTATATATCCTTATAAATAATTCATATCCTCCATACGTAATCAATTAAATTTAAAATATCCATAGTCATTTCAAAAATCAAAAGAAATCTTTAATATTACGCAAAACGATTACAAATTTGACAGCACGTCCAAGGAAAGCCGCTAACTAGATAGACACTTGTTAATCAAGCATCTGGCGGTATTTAAATTTAAATAATGCTCAAGCGTTGTCTAACCCTAAACAATGCCTAGACACTCTTTTGTAGTAAAGTTTTATTTAACCACGTGTACAAAGCCTGTTTAAAGTATGTTTAATGTTTTTGTAGTAAGACGGTTAGTATCTAAGAGTAACAGTGACCGGATTCTAACTCTAGAGAGAGACTTTCAAGTAATATGACATACATTAAACGTTTTCAACTCGGAAGCTTCCGATTCACGGAGTTTACTAGTGAGTGTTGAAAACACAAGTTTTCTTACCTGCGGCGAGAGCCTTGACGTTGTCGGTGAGGGTTGTTGCTTTAATGCAATTTCCGCTGTCGCAACAGGTCCTATTGCTGCAACGTTCGCCACGTTTCCAACATTAGAAACGTTGCTCACTGCAGCGCCACCGACTGTCCCCGCGGTACCCACTGCGCCGACTGCGGCACTGCTCCCCGCTGTCCCAACAGCTCCGACTGTCCCTACAGCGCCGACGGTCCCCACAGGACCGACTGTTCCAACTGCGCCAACTGTCCCTACAGCGCCGACCGCTCCTACTGGGCCGACAGCGCCGATGGTCCCCACAGTTCCAACTGATCCCACAGTGCCAATAGCCCCAACGGTTCCTACTGCACCCACGCTGCCCACCTGTTGCAATTGTGCCTGCTGTGCCATACAATGCATAATAGTGGGAACATTAAAACGTAAGAGTTTTAAAACATTTAATATGGAGCCTGCTTTTCTTTTTCAAAATGGAGTCCGGGAATTTTGTTTGGGTACAATTTAACGTTTATAAATTGTAAACACCTCAAATAAAGGTCAACCTTTTTGAGGTTTTAAACAAAAAGAGCAAAGTGAAGCATTATGAAAATTAAAATAAACCATGTCATCATTCAGCCGGAGGATGTCTACTGCTAGACATAGGCCTCTTTAAAAAAATCCAATACACACGATGAAAAGAAGCCTGGGTCCAGCGTTGGCCCTTATTAGGTCGGCTGTATAAAAATTTTTCTATAAATTTTAGTCAAAATTCAATGTGTAAATTTTAGTAAAATTTTTGCAAGTTTTAGCAGATTTGACACTTCGTCAATTAAACATATAAATTATTTTCATTAATCCATACTAAAGTGAAAGTAACTCTGTCTGTCTGTGTGTTGCCTTTACACGCCAGCGGCCTTAACTACTCAACCTATCATCATGAAATTTTGCATACATAATTACACTTTGTCAGGGATACAGAAAAGGACATGATGAAAAGGTATGTTTCATTCAGGAAAAAAAAACACTGTTCCCGAAGGATCCTCTAAAAATGGAATGCCTACCAAAAGTATAACAACAAAAAAGATGTCCGGCATTATTTTGCTCATAATATTCTCTCAGGCGTTATATTTTTGTATTTTTCAGTGCGTATGAAGTCGCGAGCACCAGCTAGTTTAAAATAAGTTTGCATTAAATTTAAATCCTAAGAGCTAATGAAATATATATTTTTTTAATTAAACTTATTTTAATTATAACTTTTCTGTATAAAAATATATAAATACATGTTAATACTAACCAAAATGGGAAGTTGTCTTGCATTTACATGACTGTTGGGTGCCGTTGCTACAGTCGATGTGCTGTAAACATTTATTTTTTTCAATTCAATTGTTTGGAGTTTAGGGAAGATAAAAAAACGAGAAAAAAAAAAGAAAAAAAGAGATCAAAAAATATTAAATACAAAGAATGTACAAGGATTTATGTTACAACCATTTGGACCTAAGAACAAATTCCAAAAATACAATCAATTAGGGACCTGAGGGGAATCTTTTTTTAAGCTTAGAAATAAAAAATAAAAAAAACAGGCATTATTAAAATTTATGATGATAAGTGGAAAGATTAATTGGATTGGATAAAGTATGTGCATACGCCCAGCTGAATCATGTTCAATTTATTAAATGAGTTCGGTAAATAATTAGAGTGGTGATAACGATTAAAGTAGGATACTAATTATTATCGTTTCAGCCGTAGGACATCCACCGGTGGATATAGGCCATCCAAGGGAGCCATAGAAATCGGTAAAGAATAAAACCACCAGAAGGTGGGCGATTAATTGTATTAAACTGCGATCACCATGCACGGCGAGTATTGCCAAATCCCCCCATGATGAAAATGAACGGTAACATCTAATAACCTTATTCAAATTATACGAAAATACTCTTTATTTTATACAAAAAAAGAGCTCTATTTCTAATTCCATTTTCACTGACATTACACATAAATCTATAAGAAAAATGTGTACAAAAATTCACATTGTGCGCCTAACCTTTTTAAGATAACCAGCAAAGAGCTGAACTTCATTCAGCAGAATCTTAAATTTTCTTGGAAGTTCCATGACATACAAATTTCATTTAAACATAAACATTTTTTTTTCCTTTCGTTACAATCTATATAATGATTTTTATATATAAAGCAAATTTTTTTTTCCATTCGTGAAAATATCCACTGGGACTTTTTTTTTTTGGAATATCTCAAAAACGGTTTAATACACACATTTTAAATTTTCATTCACAATTACAAGATACAGCTGGGTTGTAATAAAATTGTTTTATAGAAAACTCACACGACAGGCACTGCGGTGGCGTGCGTCTGTACGGTGGCACAGCTTGCTGCAATTGCTCGCTGCTGAAGTAACAACTGATGTCCCTGAAATTTTAAGTTTTAAATTTCAAAAATAAAATTGTCAATCTATTGTAAACTGATCGGGTATCGTGGACCATACCTCCGCCTTCCCCACAGCACATCTAGCATTTGTGTTGCTAATTTTGTGTAGTATTCTTGTAAAAGTAACAATGTAATCATGTGATTTCGTTTAATTATACAATTTCATAGAATTATACAATTGTGTAACAAGCAAGAGAGTTTCCATTTACCCTCCTAACAGGACAGTAAGGCGCCCAATGATATCAGAGTCTCGAGGTCGGTGATGTTCATATGCATAAATGTACATGTGTATATAAAAATTATGCATTATTTGCAAGTTGACGAATATTCTAGTGATATTAAACATTAAAAACGGATGACGCACCATTCCTCCCGTGAAGGACACGCGCGGCATCTGTCCGGGCACGATGTGCTTTATCCGCACCGACTTGCGACCCTCCTCCGTGAATATCTCCGTAAATTGTTGGATATATTTGTTCGCGTGTGCTCTTGTACCTGAAACACGTTTATACGAATGTGTGCTGAATTCATGCACCTTATGAGAAATATTTGCTGGATAATATTAAAATCTTGTCTTTCCATAGTCATAAGAAACGATTAGGTTAAAAATAGGATTTAGTTATGATACTGTTACGACTAACCATGGAACGTTCTGGAAAAAGCATTCGCGCCGACCGAAAGTCTCGAGTGTCCGAAATGTACACAGTTTCATACTTTGTTTATACAATACAAACAAAAAATCCGTGGGGTGACATACGTGCTTCTATGTGGTCCTATAGTTCACAGATTTTGTGCACTAGACTTAACAACGTCAACACTTAATCTTTCCAGTAACTAAGCCTTAACACCTTGGAAAAGCTTACCTAACGTAAATCGACATGCCGCTCCGTTCTTCTCGCCCTCCACGTAATCGCGATCTACGTATAACTCCCCCAAGAACTCCTGATCGGATGGCCTTTGTAGTATGGACAGTTTAATGTGGAAGAATCCGGTGCCAGCATGCGGTGACGTCTTTTCGGTCTCCAGGATATATTCCTCAACAAGCTGTGGTTGACAGTCAGGAGTGGGCTTCGGTCGTTCGTACGAGCGAGCCAGTCGCAAGGGGGCACTCAAGTCCGACGGTAAGGCCAAGGCTATACTATCCATTTTAGGTACATCCACTGGTTTGAACACCTGGTGTGAAATTTGTACACATATTTTATATATTTCTGATATCAAATCATTCATTTGTACCTACGACGGAAACAAAGAAGTATATATATATAACTTATTATAAATATATGGATAGCATATATATATGGATAAACTTATCGGAATTAAATATTTTTAGTTTACTAACGGAAGTTTTTTAGTTTATTATGACAAACTAAAAATTACTTCATTATACCTCTATCTCTCTCTCTCCCTCTCTCTCTGAGTGTGTGGGTGCCATTAAGATTCTAATGTTATAGAACCATAAATCGAAATTTCAGTATACTATTCGATCAAAAGCTAATAAAGTTTCAAACAATTTTATTTGTGCACCATGAAATCACATTCATCCGATTTTTAATACTTATTTAGTATACAATCTTTTAGTCACTTGGAGTAGTCATTTAGAAACACGACTGCCCTAAAATATTTTGTTCCCACAATAATTAATCTTTTTATTATTTACATAATTAAATACATTTAACTTTCACTTAAGTATTTTATGAACCAGTACTTCAATATAAATGGAAGTTATTTACAAAATAGGTACGAAAGAATAAAATCTAAATCTACAAAAAAAAAATTCTTAGAATGTGCTAACCTCTGGTACTAGCAGTTGGATTTGAATTTTTAACATTTTGCTTTTGATATTAAAAAATTCTTGAGCAAGATTGAGCAACATCACGCTACAACCATTGGGAGGAGAGCAAAATAAATGTAAAAAAAAAGAACGCTAAGCGAAAACGAAGTAACCTTCATTGTGATGTGATTGGTCGATGACCCTGACTTGTTTAGACATAGCTGAAATGTGCTTGTCTATGTCAATTTCAATTAAACGGGGAGGCGAAACCGCAGGGCACTGTTAGTTAAAACATACAAATGAGGGAAGTAGGATGTTCCCCTTCACAGAAGGGCAAAAGAATTCAGTCTGAATCAAGGTTTACCTCTGGGGGCTTCTTAGGGTATTTGGAGGAGAATGTCTTCGTTGGAACTCCTTGACGGCCGTTCTTTGCTCTTTGCCTGTGTATTATGTCTAGTAACTCTAGGCCGTGATAGTGAGTGAATTGGTCTAATTTTCTTTTTCTATTTATAGCAACCTGAAAAAATAGAACAATAATCCATTATTTTATCTCGATTTACACAAACAAACTTCTAATTCTAAAAGTCTATGGTCCTTTATTCGTATTTTCTAAAAAAAAATACGAATTTATTCAACATTCGTTGCAACTATACATAAATAGGTAAAAAGAAACCTTTTTCTACCTTTTCACTAACTCTTCTTTTTGTTTGTGAAAGGATTTTCCTTTTTTTTTTCTTATTATTTAATTCCTTTTAACTAAAAATAACTTTAGGATCAATAAAAAAAATATGGAAACAATCCTGATTTTCGATTTCCCATGATTTTCGAATTTCGAACAAGTAGATGAGCAATAGTAAAAACAAACAAAACATTTAAGTTACATCCAGAATAAAAGATTGTGAAGCAAAGAGATGGGGATCGATATAGGAATCAAGTTTCGAGAAGGTAATACTGCAATGACATATCTAAAAAAATATTTAAAATTACTAAATTTATCTGTCACCGCATGGGTATGATAAAAGTTGATTGCAAAAAATAATCTCGTAATACTAAATATAAAAATATATATATATAAAGTTAAACCTAACATTCTTGAGTTCCTGTGATTATTGGCCTGATAAAATTGTTTGCAATTGATAACTATTGCATTTTCGTATAGTAATATATGTATTACAATTTTAAAATTTTTCAGTACATCTATGAGATTCATATAGATACGAGGTTTTTTTCTTATAGAATCATCATTCAAAACCAATCGCTAACTTCTTCTTACTGGAAATTGCGCACCTTAAGAACTAGATTGCAATGACGATTATAATGACAATTTTAAGATCCATTTATACCTTCAGACAACGAACGTGTCAGACAAAATAATATTATTTCGTATGATATGTAAGAAATAATTTATATCTAGCGTAACGTGTCCACTCAGACGCCATCAGACACTATCCGCGCACGGACGCCATTCGCGAAGAGAATATTTTGTCTGAGACGAAACATGTCTGTAAGCCTGTTACTCAGAATCAGGAACCGTGCAAGTAACTGCCGGCGGAGAGCTGTCGCTGACTTGTCTGTTTTTGTCTAATATGGCACGTTTCTGGTACACTAGATGTAAATACACTGTGTCTGATGGTGTCTGAGACGGTACGTATCTGATACGTTCGTTGTCTAAAGATATAAACGGACCTTTTATCGTGTACTAAGTTGATCCTTCAATGTGATAAGATTTTGAATTACTCAAGAGCTATAAATTAATTCCAAAGTTAAAAAATACCTATTAATCAAATGACAGCTGTCAAAACGGATCTTTCGAATGGTCCATGGTGTTGTTGGGGTAAAGAAACCAACCTGTGAAAATCTTCTAGCTTGCCGTCGTATCCGTGGGGTGTTTAAGAGTCGCGGTGCGGAATGCAATCGCGCTGCCAATAGGCCCACCGCTGGGCGCGGGTCGAGGCATAGAGGGGGCGCGGCGGCCGCCACCAGAGCAGCCTCCAAAGCCTCTAAAGCACCCCGCTCCTCTCCCACCCACCCGCATCGCCCACCAATGCACATTGCATCCGTTATTATGCTCTAAACAAGTTAAAACAACAAATCAGGACTTATTTTTAGCAAATTTCTACTTACTATATCCTCGAATATGCTTACTATATAATAACATATACTTACTATATCATTACTTGAAAGGTATACATTTAGACATATTAAAAATTCAACATCATAATCATCTCAGCCGTAAGACGTCAACTGCTGGACATATGCCTCCCCCATAAATTTCCAATAGGACCAGTCAGAAGCAGCCTGGATCTGGGCCCATTGAACTTGGAGCTGCAATTTATGTTGGTATCTATTTCCGTTCTTCTATGGTATGTCAAACTATTCGAAGTTATCGTTGACGAAAGTTTGTATGAAAAATTTTATGACCTTCCAAGAAACTGAGTTTTTATTATACCTAATCAATTCTATCTATTACTATTTATACTATATATTACTAAGTTTCCAATAGATGGTGTAAAAAATAATTAATTAAATTAGTTTTAATTAACTACCTGATTTGTCGGTCGCAGTAGCACATGATGGGTATCACACAGAAAGCTGGGATATGCTTGTCTGTAATCTCTTATTTGTGCAATTATACATCCAGAGTAAAATAAACAGGAGTGCTCCGCCTCCAATAGATCAAGTAACACAACCGGTAATTCTTCATTATCAATGTAACTAAGAAGCTCTTCTTCCTCATAAGGCCACCTATGTGTCTCTAATAAGGTCTCCTCTTGAGTTGATGATGCCTGGTTTAAGATTGTTTAAAAATATTTACTTATATGTACAGTTTCGTCAATTATCTATTTTAGTCTATATAAATGTAAGTCTATATAATGTCTATATTAAATATATTTTCAGTAGTGGCTGCGTTTAGCATTCATTTGAACAGCCCGTTTGACAGCAGTAACCACCCCGTTAGAGATGACCACTGTGAAATAACAGCATGTGTGCTGTTGTGTTTCGGTGAGTGAGTAAGGGATGCCAGAGCCCATTACCCAATCCTTTCCTAAGACCTAATCATTAATCCTACTATGGTCAGTAGTACACTTGCAGGACCTGAAGTGTTGCTTGTGTTATAGGCGACAGTAACTGCATACCACTGAGTGGACCGTCAGTCTGTCAAAGACCTTTAGATAAAAATTGAAATAAAATTAACATAAAGTACCTTCCTATAACTTACACAATAGGTACAGCAAAGTACACATTTTTATTTTATGCTTTTATGCTTAATGTGGATTTTACATTTTTATTTAAAACACAGGTGAGTTATGAATATAAGACAGATGTGATTTTTCACATGTGAGTTTACATAAAGAGAAACAATATTTATCAATTAAGTATAATTACTATTAATGGATGTTGTTATGTTTCAATGCTCTCCATTTTGCTTGTCTACTTAGGTGATGGTAAAAAATGTATCAAATGAAAATATCCTTTTAAAATTTAGATGATTTGCTTACATTTGAGTTGTCTTAGAGATAAAATTTATATATTTATTTACCAATGAAATTAAACTTTTTTTTATATTTTTTTATTAATGTTTATTTTAAATTAAAAAAAATAAACTGGGGTATTTACTTTTTAAGATTTACTAATAATACAGTGGTCTTTTTGCAGCAAAATTAACTCAGACTTTTGTACAGATGTATAATATACTTAAAGACTTCAAAAAGGATTAATCTAGTTATTCTGCGAAAGATCCACATAGTTTATACACGGCTTTAGGTAGAATGGTCTAATTTTATCTGTACAGAGAATATCTTATAAAAATGGTTATTGTTTATACTTAATCTTCTCTTGAAACTCTACTTGCATCTTCGCCCATTATTTACACTTTGCCATGTAATCGAGTTTATAGGAGATCTTATGACAGTTAACTTATTTAAAAGTAGTCAAACATTAAAAAAAAACTTACATTAGCGTCTGGAGGAATAATCTGTTGTGTGTTGCCATTAACTTTTAATGACAGAGAATAACCTTTATTTCCAGGATATAAGTTTATTATAAGCGTGTTGAGATTATATGTGGCTAATAATTTCTCTAACAAATATGACGTGGTCTTCAGCCCCTGCTGTAATGACAAGAAGAATTCATTATTAAACATATTGTTTATATTACAATATACCATATTATAAGGTAAAAAAAGGTTACTCTTAATATATAATCAGAATGTTTGCTAATCTTTAAAATTGTCCAAAAAATTTCAGAGAAATTTTTGTTGGTTCTAGATTAAAAAATATATAAATAAATGTAGACAAAAGTCGCGAACGAATGCTAGTATAATATGCATAACATAATATTAATGACAATAATGACTTTTCAATAACATCAGCAAAGTATTTCCATATCAAATATTCTATATAGCCACACTATATAAAGTGTAAAGTTCTACAGAAGAGCTTTTTATCCTTTGCATCTTTGTGTTAGTTATTTAACCCACTTAATGTTTAATATTAAATTATATATTTCAAATTAAAAATCATTTCAAGTCTATTCGTATAATATTTTTATAATTGTAAATAAAACATTAGTTATAAACAAATCAAACTCAATTATAAAACTAAAGTTTTAACACTAAAAAGTCTTTTATGCATAAGCTCAGATGTACTTACTATTTACCTAATTAGTAATAGCTACCATCTCTAAGATTTGTTGTGTACATTATTTAAGTAATGTTAAATGGAATTTTTTATATACCTTAATTCAAGACTTTTATCTATATAAATAAAAATCAATGGCCATAATATGTATGATGGAGCATCATATCACATGAGAAGGACATATATGCATGTTTTTGCATGTTTTGTTTGTAATTGTTGTTTTTATAAAAGAAAACTTTTGGAAAATCCATGGAGTCCGAAATTTTGATGGTATTTTTATATGAAATTGACAGGACAACGACTGCAAGAGTCAGCTAGTTTTAATATAAATTAAATACTTACATAGTTAATGTGTAAGGAGTCATCTCTACTTATCTCATTGTATAATTCGTGGAGCTTTTTGAACAAATCAAATTTCTCTGTCTTCGATATGATAGTGCCGGATGAACTCCGTTGGAACCTCATTCTGGAGTCATCGACTGGTTCTGTAAAATGCATTTTGTCATGGCTCCAAGTCATTTTGTGATGATCTTGTACACCACTGTCGAATTGGGATAAATTCGCGTTTACATGTTTTGCACGATTTAAAATTCCCTGTAATGAAAGCGTTAAATTAATGTTTGGAATTGGTACCAAAATTAAATTGCAAACCGAAATACAATAAATAAATAAGCGAAAACAGCGATATACCTTAGCTTCCAATGCCGCGTGAATTAAACCATCCATAGTGTAATTAAAACAAATTATATAATTAGTAATTGTATTTTCAATTATTTTATTTCATATTATCTGTTTAGGCCTAAATATTAAGTCATGATTTTTATAAAAACTAATACGCTTTATTTTTGTTTCACACTGCATGACAGTTAAATAACATGTCCATCAACATTTTTGACATTTGATCGAAAAACATTTCTCTGGAATCGAAAGCCGTGTGGCCGTAGTGTGTGTGTAGTGTGTACGTTGTTGTATGTCAATTATAAAACAGACTAATTTAATTTGTTATGTTCAGACTACATACATAACTCTGTGGTACAAATTCTCACTCATTTATAATGCACTAATTTTGCCCGCGAATTCGTACGGGTCCTCTTAAGAGATACGTATGATACGTATCTACTATTTAATTTGTAGTAGATATCTGGGTGAAAAGTACCCTTGGTCCTTTTTTTGTAACTATGCAATATTTCATGATCTGTGGGTGCACAGTTAAAGCGTGTAAGCATAACAAATCAACTTTTACATTTTAATATTAGATAAGATTTAAATCTACAAAATATTCCATATGAACAAAAACGTTAAAAATGAAGCCGGTACCCTGAAGATGTTGCGTAACACTACTTGTATAGTGGCCATGCATTAAATTGTAGACGCTTACATTTCTGAGGGAATGAACATTTTATTACTTATAAACATTAACATATTATTATAAATTATAAAGTTTCGGTCCCCTAGGCAGAGTCCCGAGCATGCTGGCTGCATTACCTCGTTGTATGGCAATGCTAATCTGTTGCCCGAGGTAATGGCCAGCTCTATAATCCCCGGTTATGTCGACCAAACGTTTTGACAAGCTGTTAAAAAATTTAAGCGCGTTGGGGCCCCACGGACCCAGAGATTCGACACCAAAAGGAATGAATATGTAGCCGGTGCCGATATCTCTGTATTTGTGAATTTTAAGTTTCTCGGCCGCTTCCGCGGCAGCACCAGCTGCGGTAAGTGTTCCATGAAGATGGGACGGTGCCAATGTGTCGACGCAGGTAGCATCCCACACCAGCGGACGACCCATCCTCCATGGAACTAGAGACATTCCATCCGGTCTCTTGCCATCATCACGCATAATACCACTTGGTTCGAGCATCGAAGGTATATTAAGAGACCGATGTATGATGCTATTTATGCTGGCGTGCCTTGAAATACGGGCGGCGCTATTTATACAAGAAAGTCCGTGATGTCCCAAGCGGTCGACATCTCTACCACAGGGACAGGTGTGGGGGATACATACCTCTGTACCTAGTCGGAGCCCGATCGCGAGACGGAGGGTATTATTATCAAGAAAAGTGCCCAAGTTCGGTGAAGGCACAGCGTGGAGCCAGAAACCCGACTCACGGCTTTTTACCGCCCTCAATCTAGCAAGATCGGGCCCCGAAAAGCTCTCAAGTAAATTATCATAAATGGTTTGACATTGTAATTCATCCCAGCTCCTCTGTCTTTCCGGGGAATTTGGGGGATTTCGACTCGGAAAAGCCATATTCCAGGCGGTTAGACTCTCTTTCTAATATGCAACCTCATTGTTTAATAGGACAGGTCCCAAGATTTTTCCAATGAGGTTACGTGTGGCATGCACTGAAGAGAGGAAGGCTGGTAAGGCGACATTAGAAATTTTTCGTATCCCTATCCCACCGAAGCGGACTGGTAGGGATGCTTGAGTCCAGGACTGCTCTTTCAAATTTATATTTAGAATTATTTCTAAATTCTGTTTTACCAAATCATCTATTTTATTGAGTAAATTTTGATATTTCCAAACAGGAGATGAGCGGAGCAGAAAAGTAAATTTAGGTACAAAAAGACAAAATTTTAGAATAAAAAGAGCCGAATGAGAATTAATGCAGACTAGTCTTTTGGAATAAGTTTTGAATTTGATAATTTTCTCTTCTAGTATGGGTATGATGGCTTCTTCGAAAATTGGAGATCCTAGGAGAGAAAGCGAATCTTTGCCTATTAATTTAATATCTTTTGCCAAAACCTTAAATTTTTCTATAATTTCTATTTTAGTGCTGCTTGTAAGTTTTTCAGAAACAAAAAGCTCACATTTATTTAAATTTAATTCTAAACTAATAGTTGGAAATGCCGATAGTAATTTTGAAAAATCTGACAAAACAGACTCAGCTTTACCACCTAGGGTTCCGTCGTCAAGATACCATACATTAAATTTAGAATTTAGTTCATGAATTATAGAATTTATAGCTAAGCTGAATATGGCTGGACCGAGAGGATCACCCTGTTGACATCCAGTGTGTCCATGCATTTGTGTATGCTGTTAAAAATGTTACCAATTGACGTCTTTTACCCCAATTAGCCGGTAGCTCATAGTGAAGTTTTAAGCAGGGGGGTCCCTGAAGACCAGTGACGGTTCCATAGTCCCCTAAAACCACACCCACAGGGCCGTCTTTACCCGGGGGTGCAATATTTAGATATTTCCAGTTGCACAGTTTGCATTTGCACAGTTTCATATACTTGTTACGACAAAAACGTATGCGCAAAATTAAATATGAAAAAATAGTCATCAACAATAATCATTTTTTTACTTTTATTACGCTTTCGACGCTTGTCATACATGATGTGCAAGCTAAAATGACTCTTATTACTACACAAATAACAATTTTATTTAATACAACACGCGCGCGGCAAAATCTCTAATCCAAAGAGACCTTTGACACATTGCCGCCCGGTCGCCCGCACTTGAAGCAAAATGATCTCTAAGTCAATAAAGTGTAAGTTTATTTGAAATGGGCGCGCGGCGGCGGCGCGGCACCTGTGCGTCTGTCATAGGCGAGTAATTACGCCCTTTGACATAGCCGTCCGGGCGGCTGAGGGCGCAAGCTGAGCCCCGCACCCCGGCGCCGAATAGACTAAGACGACACTGTCACACCCATCTCCAGGGGTGTTTTAGTGCGGTAGAAGTCCCCACTGCTTCTCTTCCGACAGCGAAGCGATGAGTCTTCGTTCTTTAAATAATTATTTTAGTAGGTATTTGTTTTATTCAATTTTTTTTAAGTTGACAAATATTTACTAAATTTGTCACTCATTTACTATGTCTTATTTTTAATTTTTCAACATTTTAAAAGTATGATGAATGTAGGAAGTTTTTTGAGAATTTTATGTAGGTACTTACTTACGCCAAAACTTTTTTCGAGTGTGCAGCGATGTGAGCGAGTTACGTGCTCTAAAGAACTTTTGGTGGCATATCGCACAAACGGGAACGATTTCTTGGAGTCTGTTGTCACTGAGGATGAAACTATATACTTACTTACCTACTGTGATCTTTCAAAAAGAGTAATGGAGTCAATGGAGTAACGTCATTTTTATGAAAAACCGCCTATATTGACTCAATCCACCAAAAAGATAGCTACGATATTCTGGAATTGTCAAAGAATATTGCTCATAGATATTAGATAAAAGTTGGATAAAAGAACGCAACGCAATACTACAATGACAGGAAGAAAAACATAGAGTAAAACTAAGCAAAGGCGTGCAGCTTTGAGCTTCTTCATGACAATCAACACGCAGTAGCGAAGGCTGCTGTTTTAAGATGTGACTTCATCATCCATCTTATAGTCCTGACCTAGCCCCCAGTGACTAATTTATTTTCAAGCTTAGGTTTGCCTTAAGGGGTATAAGATTTTAAAAGATATTGAAAAATCTACTCATATGTGAATTCTATCTAATCTATGTTCAGTGCTGCCAACTTAGCGTTTTTCGCGCCAGATCTAGCGCTTTTTTGTGTCGAAGCGCGTTTTAGCGCTAAATCTAACGCTTTTTTAAATAATAAGAAACTATATTATTATTACTTAATCAGAGTACATGCAAAGAGTATATCTATATAATCACTACGTTTTAGTACATGTTAAATTACTAGTGCTAAATAAAATTCGTCGCCTTGGTGGTGAAAAGAGCTAACCCACACTGTTGACTAAATTGAGTAATGAACATCATCATACTCAGCGTTAAACGGAGATTCTAGTGGTGAAGAGGTCAAAGAGATAGCTCAAATAGAAGTTGCACTATCATAGATGCTAGCGGAAGTTGTTTTTTTCCTTCAGACGTGAAAGAATAGTGAGAAAACTGAGAAAGAATATGTCTCGGGGATTCCCCACGAATTATTTTGTATTCCTCCGTAGTAGAGAACGACTACGATCATTCTCTAAACATAAAAGAAGAAGAAATCCAAGGATCCGACTATGATGAAGATTAAACCCTGATTGAGTCTAGATAAGTCAAAACAGCTTTAATATCTGAAATCTAGTTAGACGATCTAGCTGAAACATCAAAACAGTTTCAAAATAATTCAAATCAAAACAGTTTAATTAGCACATGCTAATTTCACTTCAAGTAAAGCATTGCTTCAATTCCCTACAAATTATTAGGTACTTTTGGTTATCCTGAACCTTTTCACAGATCTATTTTTATGAAATGAAATTTTTTTTTATATAAAAGGTGGCAGACAGAGTTGAAATAAGCCAATTTTTATAATTCACACCTCCCCCTCCTCCTTAAGTGTTAATACAAGTTAAAGGTGAATGAAATGAAAGTTTGTATGTTCACCTAAGATGTTTATAAATGTTCACAGGATAAAGTTCCTACCCATTCAGACCATGTACAACAGTGCTTCATCTGAATTATGCAGATAAACTCTCATAGTATATATATATACCTCAGAGTAGGCATTAAATGGAACAATCACCACTGCAGAGCACATTGATAGGACATAGTCAGTGCGCATGCAAAAATCGCTGTTATTTTTAACTACTTTATAGTAAGCAGTCCTACAAAACATTTAATTTTAAATCTGTTTTGAGAACATGAAAATTTGAATAAATAAGCATAATTTTAATTAAAGTGTATGGATATTTGTGTAGGTACTGTTCAAAAATATTAAATTAAATAGACATTAATATATTCAGAATATGAGAGTTTGATAATAGTATAAAATGCAGCAAATATTAATAACAATAATTATGTATTTAGAAAAACATCACTTTTTTATTAATGCATTTTAACAATTAATCATCGTTTGAAGCCATGTGTCTCATCAAATTGGAAATAAATTTGTCAATCTTTCTCACATCCTGCTGCACCTCTGTTTTGTATTGTAAACACTGGAAAAAATAAAGAAAATTTTACAATTATTATTGAGAAAACATTCAAAGCACACAGTAAAGAAAAAATATATAGCAGTGGCAGGACATTCTATGTTCCGCAGTCATTTGGGCAGCCCGCCTAGAATCCACTGTGAATCCACTGTGACAACATCACAGTCATGCACAGTTGTTTTGATGAGTGAGTAATGGATGCAAGAGACCATTTCCTTATTGTCAGCAGAGCACTTGCAGCACCTGTTGCGTTGTGTTTTAGGTGATGGTAGCCACCTACCATCAAGTGGACCGTCAGCTTGTTTGTCGACCTCAATATTAAAAAAAAATACTGTAAAATTTAAAATTATTACTAGCTGAGCACGCAACTTTGTACGTGTGGTATTGGAATGAAACAAACACTAAATGTTACAGGAAGTTTCAGAGATTAGAGTGCACAAACGCACAATAAGTTTAAAAACCATTTTGACCTCTGTAACATAAGTAAGCCTTAGCTTCATTTAAATGTACAAATATATATTTTTTTTTAATTTTAATAGATTAGAATGATGTTCTAAAAATATTAATAAGCAAACATTTAGATATGAAATACAAATAAAAATTACAGTCATAATTGTATAAAAACTGCTAACTGATGACAAATTAATATTTATTTAATAATAATTGGATGGTTATTGTGCTCTCAGAGATTGTTGTAGTTACTTTTATGACCTATAAATAATGTTAGAATTACATTAGCTCAGTACATTTTAAATCATTGAAAGGATAAAATCAAAGTTCAGGACATAACATAAAATGGAATTTGCACAAGATAAAACTGACCTTCTTATTGTCTGTAATTTTAACAACAAATAAACCTTTTGAATGAGAATATTTTGTACTATAACGAGTGTTCAGCGGATCACGTAAATATAACATCTCCGCCGATTTTTCGAATTCTTCCCAATTGGGTATAAATGTCATATTTATTTATTAGCTTTTTTTTAAAGCTGTATGTTTTTAAGAACGTAAGAAGTTGTAATTTGTTTTTCACTTTGTTATTTTATCAATAGCATGCCACGCAAACTCACGGCGTTATTTATTTATAGTGTACAGCTGTGGTGTACAGTAAACTTAAAGTAACCTAGTAACAATCTTATATAGTAACGTGTTCTCTACTTGATCAATTATTGATAATATAGGTACGACCGTTAAGTCGCAAACCACAGTTTTTCTTGAAGAAATGGATTAAATAATTGTAATAAATAAAATTTTCAACAATTGGAATGGAAGGAAATGACAATTGACAAGCATTAGTTGAGTTGAGCATTAAATAAAACGTCAACATCTTTGTAAAACGTAGTGATTATATACCATAGAAAAATAACTAAAGCATAGAAACCCTACTAAAATAGCGACAAAGTTACATCAATTCATACTGTATTCTCTTATGGCAATGAAAAGGTGTTAGAAAGAGATGCATATGCAGCAGTATATTCGTAATGTAGAAGGTTGTCACTAGTTTTCATAATGCTAGTGATGTAACTGTGTCGATTGATAAAAGGCTTACAACGAAGCGCGTTAACATAGAGTTTTTTTTATTCTGAGATAAACTGGCGCTTAGCAGGAAGGATTATTGGGAGACGTTTCAAAATCAAATCATTTTATATGAACACACTTGGTAATTTATAAAAGGCATATTTTTGACGCGTTTTCGTTTTGCAAGGGGTTATTTTGGAAATCAATAAATTTTTGCTGACTAAATTCGTAAATCTTTGAATAAATATAAAAAAAAATTGACTTTACCTACCACCTAAGTGTGTTATAGCTTTGACGAAAGAAAAACGGATATAAATAATCGTGTTACCCTTACCCTTGATAGTTTGATTTCAAAACGAGTAACTAGTCTTGTTTTCTGTTTACCGATATACATACAATTCGACATATTACATGAATCTCAAAGTTCACTGTAGACATAGACATAGACCATACGCAATGCGCGCCACCACATTCGGTGCTCTGCGTTTCATAATTCTAATTTTTTGGTGTGCATACATGTCTAGTCCAGTCATAAGTTCTGTTACAAATGAAAATGGATTTATTTTTATGTGAAGTAAGGTAATCTTAATAAAATTATTTAAAAATATAATATTTATTGAAGTCTCAGCAAAAGTATAAAAAATAATTCTATTCAAAATGGCCATCTTTAGCTTTAATACAGGCCTTTAATTTGTTTGACCTCGAATTTATGGATTTACGCACTTTTCCATGGGAAATTTAGCCACTGCCTACTCCAGAGATTTCTTAAGGAGATTGTAGGGTTCATCATCATTCGCTTTTCCCATTCATTATAAAACTTTTTGTTTCCTTTTTATAATGTACGTAACCTTTTTATCTACTTATATTACATATACCTACATACACTGGCCGGCGGGATTTCAAATGAAAATAAGAACAACAGAATCGAAGTAAAGAGAAAAAGGAGATTGACAGGGTTTTTTCACGGGAGAGAGCATTCTAGAGAGAGAGCCTTAAAGAGAAGATGTACGGAATATATATACAATAAAAGAGATTCAGATTTTTAAAAAAGGAATAAGAAAGGCGATCGAGCTGACGATTTTTAATTTTATCTCATCCATACTGAACGAATCCAACTCTTACTTTTATTAAGTCGACGAGATCCGCTTATATCTTTACCTGTGCTCCTGTCGAAAAAGAGAATAAAGCTACAAAACGACGTGATCAACGGAAGATCAAGGAGTGCAACTTCTGTACGCCAGTCATATTATTTATTCTGTGCTACTACCATCTAAATGGTGTTAAGAAAGGTTATGATTGATCACTTTAAATCAAATACTCAACTTAGATTTGCAAATTAATACTACATGCAAATTGGTTATTTGACATTTTTTATTGATATTATCGATATTTTGTGGACGATAATATCGAAATATCGATATTAAGCTATCGATGTCAATATCGATTCCGATATTTCATCAATATCGCTCATCCCTACTGACGGGAGCAGTGAGACATAAGAAAAAGTATCAGTCATTATAATGCGACCAAGTTATGTAGTGACGTAACGACACCAGCAACTGAACAACGACAAAATATTTAATTTGGTTGTATTAAAATACATCCAATTACATCCGTTTGACATTTGTCTAGTGACAACCTTCTACATTACGAATATACTACTGCATATGTATCTCTTTCTAACACATTTTCAATGCCATAAGTGAATACAGTATGAACTGATGTAACTTTGTCGCTATTTTAGTAGGGTTTCTATGCTTTAGTTATTTTTCTATGTTATATACTCTTTGCTCTTTGAGCATTAGTATCAGTGTTGCCAGCCGGGTCCTGTTAAAAGTTACCTGACATAAATAAAAAAGTAACCTTTTAGCGTAAAAAGTAACCTTTTATTTATTTTTTGTGAAAACGTATTAAAAGTTGATAAAATACATGTTGGTTGAATTATCTTACACAAATATGAATAATGTAGTTGTATTTTCACTTTTAAGTTGCATTTTACCAACTACTTTTTCAAAATATCTGAAATTAAGAACAGAAAATCTAATTTGTAAGTGAAAAAAAATAATAATAATTCAAATTTATCTAATCAACAAAAATGTACAGGATTCACTTACCAAAATTCTGTAAAAAATTATTATTTAGGTAGTTATGTAAACTTATGTAAACACACTAATTTGTACACGTCACAACAAAAATGACGAGATAAGTGAGTAGTAAAATCTGGAGATAATCTGCCTATACCTAGGAAGTGTATGTGTATGAAACAAGTAGAGTAGGTGTTGCGCAGACTCTAATAACAACCTGTGTTTGAATCGGATTGATCGAGAGAGTAAGCAGATATGTCGTGAATAATTTGTGATTCTTTAGTATGAACGAGAAAGACATGTTTAATTGCATTACGATTTTTTGTGTTATTTTAATTTGCGTTCTGTTCTACATAGGTTTTTGTAAGATATTATGAATTAATTCTACAAGATCCAAAAAATCACCTATAAGTAACCTGAGTAGTGTAACCTCGAAGTAACCTGAAGGAGTTAAAAATCACCAAAAAGGTTACAAAAGTAACCTTCTGGCAACGCTGATTAGTATAGTAAGTAAAGTATATAATCAGAATCACAGATTATAATATGTATAAACTTAAAGTAAAAGAAAGATATTATATAATATCAAAGATAATTGTATTAGTTAGTGTATAGATGGAACAATAAAAATTGAAGATTCCTTCGATACTCGATACCCGTCTTTCTAATGGCTGCATGTCGTATGTTAAAAAGAGATAACAATAGCCGAATATGACGTCTTAAAACGCTGCGCGCCATAAAAGAGGCAACGTCATATTTGTTTATATCATGCTGGTTAACAAGCCCGTTTAGCTTTATGTGATTTAAAATACTTAAAAATCTGAAAGTGTGATTTCATAAATCTGTTGCTTGCCAAGAATGGCTTGTACTGTTCCCGTTTGTCCAAGTAGAGTAGGTGTTTTGAAGGAGAATAATGGAAACATATCATTTCACCGGTAAGTCGCACAGCTCGCACTCATTAATTTTGGTGTTTTGTAAACAAATTTTTATAATTATTTACTAAAAATGAATCATTGTACATGCATACACAGCTCTAAGGTTGATTTATTTAAAGAAAAGCTGGTGTTTATAACTAAAATTTACAAAAACCAAAGTTAATCGGAATATTTGACATTTGTCTTGCTTTATAGTGCGGTAGTCTGATCTTGATAAGTTTATCGATATCGATAACTAATTTATTTTTAGTAGAGTGTTGACAATTTCTAGCCTTCACTGCAGGTTGAAAGTAATTTTTATCAATTTATAACAGATTTCCCACCGACATCGATTTAAAAAAAAACGTGGACAAAAAATGTAAGAAAAGCCGACGATTGGAGAGCTTCGCAATATACCTACAAGAATATGCTCGATGAACTTTGAAGATTCTTGCTTTCACCAAGGATATCAGCGTAAAATTCTACACTCGTATGCAGTGCCGACAATATTCCCAAAATTACCACCATCGTGTAAACCAGTAAGTAATATCTATAAGTTATAAAGAAGTTATGCTTCAATCTATGAAAATTATGAAAGTCTTTTGAATCATTAATAACCAAAAACTATTTCTTTTCAGAAATTACCCAGAAAAAGAAAACATACTAATAAATACGTTGATACCCAAGCGTCAACATTAACTGCAAGTCTTTAAATTAAAATGTTGACGAATCACAGATGAATGTATCACAGATTAAAATGAAACGATATCACAGATTATCCAATCTGTGATATCGTTTCTAAAAATAAAACTTTAAGATTATCGAGTTTTTTTCTCTCGTAATAAAAACCTACTCCCGTTCTACCCCTTAAGGATGGATTCTAAATATTTCTACTCAAAAAATAACTATTCTTTTGAAATATTTTGGTGAAATAAATGCGAGAGGTTGCATACAATCTCATACAACCGATTAGCAATGCGGCGAGTACCAGTACGCACCCACATTTTATTTATATTGAATAACCAAACAGTACACTGAAACGCATTTAGCCATACTTTTTATCCGTTATATATTTAAAATCTATATCAACGATATCTAGTTATCAATAAAAATGCACAGCACTATTATACGCTATAACTTTAGCTTGCATTGTATAGTCAAAATGGAGACATTCACTCAACTTCGACCCGACAGATTATATATGTATGTCTCTTTCAATCTTATGACAATTTGAAGGTGTTAGAAAGAATAAAATATTGCTGCATTTTGTGATCCATCTATAGGTACAGACTAATTCAACATCTTTGTATAATATAGTGTTCCGTCTTCTGTCCAAAGAATATACTACTCTCTACTCTACTTCTGTCTGTCTGTGCCAGTGCGGTGTGCTACAGACTAATACAACATCTTTGCGGCATTCTTTGCGGTGTGCAGAAAACAGTGTTGCCAGAAGGATTTGCGTTCCAATACGCGCATGATGTAAAAATAGTACACATTTTACGTGAAAACGCCCGCTAATGCCAAAATACTGTTTGACACTAACACGCGTTTTGGGGTTAGAAATACGCCTGTGGAAAAGGGGCCTAAATAGTAGGTAGATGCTACAACTTTAAATTATTTACGTTTTCATGGAAATGGGGTGTTTACGATTAACGAGAAGTCCGAATTCTTAGTAACGAGGTTTATGTAGAATGTCGCTACTAAATTCAACAAATACAAAAATTTCAATGCCCATGAAAATACCCCTAAACATAAAAAGCACCTAAAAATCCCATCCCACTTATTAACCCCCTAAATTTGGGGGTGGACCCCTAAGTTGGGAACCTTAGAAAACCCTAAACTGTGCGTAGTACCTACACCCACAGATAAAACATGCTTGAACATGCAAATCTCGCTTTCTCGTGTTACGTGCGGGGTGAGTGTAAATTCCGTGTATGAGCGAAAGAAACAATTTATTTTCACAAACCAAGATGACTGCCAAAATTACCAAACTTGTCCGATGAAACCGTTAAACTTTCCAAAAGTCTTCAATGATTCCCTTAATGTGTTGCCGGTTCACTGTCGCAGATAACTTCGCAAAAGCTCCGAAGAGTCGCTTTCTTATCGCTTGTTGTCGCACAACTAATTTCTTTGACCGGCCGCACTCTTATTTATACTTAGCGCCAAACTCCTCGATATATTTCGAATCTACCAGAAAATGTAAACAAGATTTGTAAACAAGCCATTGAAAATTCTGGAATGTTATTTTTGTTGAAATGTAAACTCTATGTTTTAAACGTAAGGACCAATTTCCTTTGACACTAATTGGAAAGGGGCGTGCCTATCATCGATAGGGTGGAACGTTCGAGGCTTTCGGCCGGCGCCAACGCTTTTTCCAGAATGTCCTATAATTTTAGTCGTATTTTCTGACAAGGTTCGGAGTTAGGGTTAATATCACAACTAAACAAAAAATTTGACATTGGATGAGTGGTTAGGGTCTTTGCCTTAAAGCTCTGTTCTAGGGTTCCCGGGTGAAAAATGAACTTTTCAAATTTGGCTCTGGTCTGAATCTGGAGCCAGACCAGACCGTCAGCCTGTCTGCATCATTCAATTCCAGTCAACAAACATCCAAAAACATCCAAAAGTTTTCATCTACACTAACATTAAAAAGAGAAAAGATTAGATATTTTTTGTATGTTTGTTTGTAATGGATAAACTCGAGTATTATTTTATCTACATAAAACTACAAGCTTCAAAAAAATATTTAAAAAAAATCCTCTATGAAAATTGCAATAATGTAACCCAAGGTATCAAAAATTATTACTAAAGTAGATAATGTACATAATAACAATTATATAAGTAAGAATCACAAAGCAAATTGCTGCTCGATTTTTTCGATATATTGCTCACCCAACAGCGGTTAGAATTAAAACATATTATTATAATAATTAAGACGGTTAGTGTAAGATGTTGCCTCTCTTTGCGTGCTACCTACAGGTTACCTCTTATTGTTAAACAAATTCAAATCCTGTGTTCTTTTTTTTGCTCTACCCAAAAAGATTAAATATATAGAATATATAGAGAGGGCATTGGGAAATTTTTCTTATAAAAATATTGATCCTGATCGCCGTAATCAGGATGGCCATGGCCAGGCACGTATCCAGACTTTTGGTTCGGGGGGGGACAAACATTGAAACAATCATGTGAATTGTGTAAAAATCGCTGTAATCACTGTACTTTACTTTAATTTTTCTGAAAAATCTTTCACAGGTTTTTAGACAAATCAAGAAACTACTTTTTTCCATCGCAGCTATGCTATGAATGTAGACGCAGTTTGGGCAACAGTTCTGTTTGTGCAGGATAGTTCTCTCAATGTAATGACAATAGGTTTGAGTAACTCACTTTTTTATTCCTTACTGAATGAATGACATCTATCGTTTTTTTTCAGTCAGATTTCGGGGGGGGGGGGGGGGATAAATCCCAACTATCCCCCCCTCTGTATACGTGCTTGGCCATGGCGTTACCTTCGTTACCCTCATTTATTTCTTGCATTTGTCACCACTTTATGACGTATGTCTTTTTGTTTAAATTCGTAATATACCATTATGACGTATGTCTTTTTGTTTAAATCCATCTATACCAATAAATAAAATTGAAGTGTTTGTACTGTCAAAATTACCGGTTATTGCTAAATTTGATAAAATTCCTCAATGTCTTAAAGCAAAAGTTTTCGACCAATCTGTGTTGCCAGTGATGACATATGGCGCTGAAACCTGGGTCTCTAACTATGGGCCTAGAAAGAAAGCTCAACGTCGCTCAACGAGTTATGGAGAGGGCTGTACTCGGGGTTACACTACGAGATCGAACGAATAAGGAGATCCGTAAACGAACGACAGTTACCGACGTAACCCGCTAGATTATAATACCAATAAATACCCTACTTGACGTCGTGGCATATTGCCGTTAAATATATAAATTATTTAAATATTAAAAAAATAAACGGCTATAGCTACATTTCTTTTTTATGTGTAATTTTTTCATCGAATATTTTTTTCTCTCTTTTTATATTATGTATTATTGATGAAATAACTAGGTTATTCCCTAATGAAATTGTGAGTAGGATTGATACGTGAGTAGAGCATGTACGGTCAATTTCAATTTTAACATGCATTTGTGTGGTTGCGATTAATCTGAGATTGTGTGCTTCTTAACATAGACAAATATATTAAGGATTTATTAAAATAATTTTTGGCTTACCTTCTAAAAATTTTAGCTTGTAACATTTTCTGACCTGCCAGCAATAAACCAAATTTAAAAATATTCTTTCACTCAAACACAACTCAAACGGCAACCCTATCAATAACGCAACGAAACGATCGGTTTCGGTTTGTCTTTGTCGGACGGAGACGGAACGCAAAAATCAATACATTCAGTCAACGATGTGTTCGTCTTTTTAAAATGAGAACGTGACGAAACATTAATTCATCGAAGAAAAAGTTTTTATTTAAAAAGTATTTGTCGCGAGTTGATCTTCAATTTTTTTATTTATTTACATAGTGATGGTTATTATCGTAGTTACGGCGTGGTAGAACGTTCTCCGCGTTGCATTATCAGCTTTTTCTTCGGATTTAACTCTTTTACGGTTAGTGAAACCCTTTCAGTGTTTTCTATTTGGTGTACAGTTGTCCTTCCGTCGACAGTTCTCCGCGTTTTAGCGAAATAAATGTATAATTTGGACTATCGACCTTCGCCATTGTCTGCATGGTGCATTGCGTTTTTAATACATACATATATACAGTTTTGCTGTAAGCTCAAATGTGCACAATATTTCATCAAGGGAGGAATTTATAAAGTAATCAATTGCGCATTGCAACAGCTTACCTATGTAGATTTATAAGTTAGGATATATTCTTAATTTTTTCATAAGTTTATTTACTTGTGTACCCATCATCTATCCAACTTAAAAATACCTACCGGATTCAAGTTAGAGTTACATTGTGGGTCCGATTTGATATAAAAAGCTTCTTTTCATTCTCGAAGTAGACATACTTTAATATGAATTATGTTGTTCATTGCTAAGTTTACCACCATTATGTAGTTGGCTACTTTGTTTTGTTCTTGTTTAAAAAAAAATCGTTAATTGTCTTACATCATAACATAATTACTTATGTTAATAAAGGCTGCTACACAAGTTCCATTACGCCTCTCCTATTTGTTTAGCCTTGGAGGTATTTGGAGAAAAAATAATTATTGTATGCAACATACTTTCTTTGAATTATTGTCATAGTATATGTTGTAGACATTTTGTTAATTTAATATTATAAATATTTATAAATTTTTTGTCTGCTAATATTATAATGTGAGAGGGCATAACTTTTTGATTTTTATAGTAATTACAGCTAGGCGGAAGCCCAGGTGAAATGTGCTACATTTTAAAAACAATAAATAACATTCAGGTTTGTGCATGAAAAACATCCATCTATCTCATTATTCATTAATTTTTTTATTTTTCTAAGCAGGGATACTTAATGGCAAATGTTTATATTAGCCTACCAGTTTAATTCTGTCTACCATATTCAGGCACTTATATAAATAAATCTTCAGTGGAAATAAAATATCTTGTCACTATATATTGATTGTTCAACTGGTGGCTGCATGTCTACTTCATATTATCCCTATAAGACATCCCTATAAGAAGTTTGAAATTAAAGGTCAACCAGGGGATCTCTGGTATCCCATAGTTTTACTTTAGTTTTAGCATGTACATTGTATACCAGCGACCCCCTGCTTTGCATTGAAATTTTCAAAAATACTTTCTTAGTGGATGCTTACATTATAAAATAAACTTATATTCCAAATTTCAAGCTTTTTAGACTTAGGGCCTCCCACCACCTACAAGTAAAGTGTCAAATAGGCTCACTGCCAGTTAAGTCATCTGTAACTAAACATATGAATTTGAGCTTGAGTAGCTTATTTTACTCAATGGATAAACTAGCCTGTAATTTACTTGCCACTCTGTCAAGTAGCGTCTTTAATTGACGTGTAATATAACCTAAACTCTATGGCAGTTATCATTTGTGCAATATCAATAAATTATTTTAAAAGAAATTAATAAAAATTCATTTGTTTGATCATCAACTAGATGAAATAGAAAATTCTTCATTGCAAAGAATTCCACGAATTCGTGTTTTTAAATTCCATGTTGATTATTTTACAGACCTAGATGAATTTTTGCTAGATTCCGCCTATCGAAGGATGCAGTGAACCAAGTGCATAATTTTATAAAACATAATTTTTTATTATTAAAGAATAACATACTTATTCAAAAATAACAACATATTATTCAAACTAAGTTACCAATTAAATCATATTAAGTTGAAGTCTTTCTTTTTTCAGTGTTTACATAAGAAAATCTTTATTCCAGACATTTGACGTAATATTAAATGAATGAATGTCTAATTTTCTGCGACATTCATTTAACATATGAGTTGTTAGGTTTCCGGGATGATGGCCCAGGTCTGTTGGAAATTCTTCCAAACGTTTCGTCAACAACTGCGGTTTACATCCTCAGTGGTGTCAACCGCATTGGTTGAAGTGAAGTGCAGTGTAGTGTGTCACAGTTTGGTGCATTGTGGTGCAGTGATGTGATGTATTCTTCTTCTTCTATATAGACTACACCACTGAGGATGTCAACCGCAGTTGTTGACGAAACATTTGGAAGAATTTCCAACAGACCTGGGCCATCATCCCGGAAACCTACAACTCATATGGATACCGGCCGAGAAAACCTACATTCTACTATTATTCATTTAACGCATATGTTGATTTAGTTTGTGAAATTGACAAAAGATACTCGCAAGTTTCACTAAACGGGAAGTAAATAATCGACACTTTACTTGAAGGTGGTGAAGGAGACCCTTAGTAGTTTGGGCTGTGTGTTGATAGTCAGTCAGACAAACAATTTTATAAGTATAGATTAATTCTCACTAATGAGTACAAGCCTCTAGTTAATGTGCAAACATATTTCCCATTGAAATCTCCATCACCATTATAGTAGACTAAGTAGACATAACTTACATTTGCCATCTTAGCAGCCAATCATTCAACCCTTTAGGATCAGGGCCACTTTAGAATAATTTAGAAGAATGAGGCGACTGTGACTGTGATAGAGGATTATCCTATTAGAATAGGCAAAATGTATTCTCTCCAGCTGCATTACTGCTCCCCTTATCATTTTCAAAACAATACTTATCGGTAATATTGGTTATTGAAAGATGATTTGACAGGAATGTGGCCCACATTGATAGCAAGGCTCTGGGCACTTGCCCAGAGTGCCCACTGGAAAAGAGAGGCTTGACTAGGATATCATAAATCTTGTTGTTAATGTGAAATTTTCACTTCATGCATAATGGGCCAAAAAAATACATTCTGGCCATTAAACTGGTCACACTGATTTCTTGATATGTGCCATTTAACTTTTAATGTTATATTTTTCATTTGTTTTGCTTCTCAAATCCATAATTTTCAGACATCCATGTAGTCAAGTTGAGAAATAACCCTTGTCTGGTAGTGTTTTAAAAACATTCAGAAGGCATTGTTTTTGTGTCTTGAAACTAAAAATATAATTTCAAAACTAAGGTGGCCAATTTTCTGGAAATTGAATGTGGGACTTTTTGTGAATAGGTGAGGTATTGGGTGAATGCGAATGCAAAGTATGAAGTTATTTCAGTAGTATACCTACCAAAATTACATAAAAACAAAACTTACTGAAGTCATTTATTTTTAAAATCATATTTATCACTAGAGTGACACTTTTTTACAAGGTCAGTATTTCGTAATTGAGGTTTTATTGAGTATTTCGTAAAAATCTTTGCAACTGCCCATATTAAATTTAAGGAAAAGCAGAGCTCGCAGTGTTTCCTCTTTTAGGTATGATTTTTCAGACATCCACAGACCATTCATGAAAGAAAACACTCTCTGTAGGCACGTTTGTCCCTGGTTAGCATAGTAGGTACTGCACAATGGCCAAGTAGTTTTTTAAGGTTATTCCCGTTTTTTCTAAATTTTTAAATATCTCCTTACATCGTATAACCTATCACGGCGAGCGACGTACGTGCATTAATTCATCACACTCGCGCAACAGAGATGACACTCTAAAATGGCGAATCAGCCGAAGGTGTGCCTAAAATAAAGAAAATTTCTCTCTTTTGCACCTGTCGCGCAAAATGAAACTAAGCAATCACATACACAGACACACGCAAACCCCGTTTGTGTGTGTGTTGGGTGTTGTGTTTGTATTATGTGTGTGGTTATGTAGTAGCTTGAAAAATAGGCATAGTACGTCAATGCATTGAATGAATCGGCATGCGGGACATGCGGGACGCTTCCAACGTATTGCGGGACTACTTTACTAATTCTTGCAAAGCGGGATTAGATTCAACATTACGGGACGGTCTCGCAGAATACGGGTCGGTTGTCCGCGTTATTCAAAACTGATTAAAGCTTTAACATAAAAGAAAAAGATAATTGTGCCATCAGTGAATTGTTTTAAAAACAGAGTGGACAAAATGGATGAAAATATAATCTTCAAACTATTTGATACACACGCATCAGCTCAATAGCTGCTAGTGTGGTTTATATATATATATATATAAAAAATATCTACTGTTTTAATAAATGTGCTTTTGTTATTTGATTCTCTGATTATAGTGTAACTTTTTTGTAATTTCTATTTATTTTTTGAAATTACTCTAATAGCAACTTTTTCTTAAATATTTGAAAAGTTACATATATGACAACTGAAATGTTTTGTCATTATGTGTGTCACTATGACAGAAGAAATATCTATTTGGGATGTTTCCATTAATGAACAACTAACTTAATGTGCTAATCTTTTAAGCTGCAATTTGTGTTTATAAAGGTCCACTGGTTTCTTTATTTTTCTTCTTTTCTAAAGATGTTCTCTGTAATTGTCTTTAGAGATTTTTGTCAACTGTACATACTATGTCTTTAAATATTGCTTGAATACATTGTTGAGCAAGTAATTCCTAATCATTAATGGATTAGAAACTCTACCTTGAAAAATTGCAGGCTCAACTCCGATTGGAAGATACATCTGTGTTAACACCTATGATAGCATTAGACATAGGTCGGATAGGCGGGATTCTTTTATTATTGGTGGGAGTTAGTGTGATATATAAAATCTCTATAAGATTTGGCATGTACATTTCCATGATATATTTAGTTATTAGTTTATAAAAAATATTATTGTTTTGTTCGATGGTTTCAGTTAATGGGTTTCCATCTCTGATTTATATTAATAGCATGTTGTAATGTTACTTAGTTTAAATATATATAAAGTACTGTCTGGTTATTATCAGAGTATTAAAGTGATTCTACAGGCAAAGTTTGTTCTAATGATTTTCAATTAATACCTTTATATTAATTGTCTTTCTTTAATCTCCACCTTTTGTTACAGATTTGTTGAGGTTACAATATATTTTACACCAACATATTTTTAAGGAAAAATGGAAGAAATTAATGGGGAGCTTTTTGGGGATGGTCTAGTTAGCATTGGAGATGAGGGTTCTTTGGAGTCTACTGATAATGGCAAACAAGAACAAAATTGCAAAATTTGCGAGTAAGTGTATCTGATCTCTAAATTGCCAAGTTAGTTTAATCAACCTTTAAAAAGTAATATTAATTAAAAGTTAATATATTTTAAGTTAAAAATAATAAACTGTTTATTTGTAATTCTGGAAAAACGTTATTGTAAAAATCTTTTCTTAAGTGTTGTATTAACCTAAAGGTCAATACTTTAAGGAGACCATAGCCACCTACCATAAAGTGTGGACACTCATAAGTGTCACAAGTTGTAATCCTAGTTGTGTTAATATGGGTCCAAGTTGCCTAATAAAAATGACCATGATTATTTTCTAATTAATGTTATGTTTAGCTACATGACTATTATATTTTCAGCAATAAACTATGCAGCCCTCGTGTGTTGTCTTGCCTTCATGTTTTTTGTGAAGCGTGCATTGACAAATTATTAGTGAATGAAGCAGGAGATTCTCTGAAATTTGATTTGGCTGTTGAGTGCCCTATATGCAAACAAGAAACAAAGGTCCACAATTTTTATTTCATTTCAAATAGTTATCCTTTTCATTAGTTATCAGCTTTTAGCTTTATTAAAGATTAAGCTTTGAACTGAAACTTAGACTTGCACAACAATGAAAACTGAAACTTAGACTACATTTTTTATGCAGTAGAGTTTATTTTCCATTTTTTTTTAAACAGATACCCGGCGGTGCCGCAGTGTCTCTCCCATCAGACTATGTACTCACCAATATTTTGGATGTGTCTGCTATGGATCAGTCTGTTGTATGTACCTGCTGTAAGAGCAAGGAACCGGCTGTCGCCAGATGTACTGATTGTTCTCATTTTCTCTGCTCCAATTGCAATTCAGCTCATGAATTTATGAGGTGCTTTGAAAATCACAGAGTTGTACCCTTTGATGCTTTACGATCCTCGAAGGAGAAAGCTGCGGTGCATAAGCCCATTTTTTGTTCTCGTCACATTGGAGAAAGCCTCAAGTTTTACTGTTGCGATTGTGAAGTTGGCGCTTGCAACGAATGTCTCACAGTCGATCATAAAGTTGGCGAACATCGCAGCGAGCGCATTGTTGACGCTGAACCGAATCTTAGAGCCGAACTGCGAAATTTGATCGCTGAAGCGAATTCACGAGCTGCAGCCGCCGGCACCGCGTCTTTGAAACTCGATGATTCTCTTGGCGATTTGCAGCGTCAACGCGATGATGCCGAAGCAGTTATCAATAAGGCGTTTCACGCTTACAAGGCCGCTCTCGAAAGACGTCGGGAGAAAGCTCTCGAGGAATTGGAGCGCTTGCACAAAGAACGTGAATTAAAGGTCATGGACCTATATGACCGCGTCGACAAGACTGTTCAACGTATTAATTGTGCCTGTAATTTCGCAGCGAGACTTTTGCGCCGCGGCGACGGTACCGAGATTGTTATGTTAAAGAAAACTGTGGCCTCTCAATTTGCGCGATTACTCGAAGGAGCACCAGAATTCGATGTGGACTATTCACTCGAATTCGCTACGAGCACTGATAAGTTTGATACCATAGTTGAAGAGACCTTTGGGCTGTTCCGCACTGAGACTACTATCGCCGAGGACAGGAAGCGTGCAAGCGAGTCTTCGGCTATAGTGTCTGTGGCTTCCAACTCTCACTCGCCGGCCGTGTCTGTGACAAACGCACCCGTGTTTGATGATTTTCCCATGGGAAACATGCGTCGGGTTACTGGAGTGGGCAGCCTAGTCGGTGTGCCGGGTGTGGGCGTGTCTGCTATTGGAGTGGGATCGGTGAACAATGCCAACGTTATGTCTGTGGGCTCCGTGAACAATGTCGGGAATGTTGGCGCCGTGTCTGGTGTGGGTGGAGTCCCAGCGCTGCCTTCAATGGTGGAGTACAACCTACAACAGCTTGCTAGTATTGCAGAAAAGGAAGTTCCGCCGCCACCACACGCTTCGCCGGCTCCATCCTTCACCCTAGCCGAATTAATTGCCGGAGATCTCAATTCACCACAGGCCTACAATAACTTGCAAGCGCTCGCCAAACTCGGATTGAATACTGGTAAGTTTTTGTTTTGTTTAGCACCAGTCCTGTTAGTGGGACCATAGATACCACATGACAGTAACCTGTAGTATCTATGATCTCACTGCACTGTAATGCTCATTATATCTTTTCATAAAACTCACTTAAGAACATTTATAAAATATCAAATAATAATTAACTGAAAATATATTTTCATAATTATCTGACAGTTACGGTTATATTTTCATATTGTACAATTCTTGCATTTGGGCCTTAATTATTTTTAAAGTAGCTCTAAATTACCTCGGGGTTGCTCGGGAGACGTTTGCTCGGCCGCGCGTGCCTCGGCCCCGAGCCGTGCGTTGTTTGTAAACGGACCTTGCTCAAAGCGGTGAACGCTGCGCATACGGTGTGGACGCTGATGTTTTGGCTTTCGAGCCAATATTCAAGTTGACCTTGAAAATATATTTATTTATTTTATTATTTATTTATTTAATTCAGGTTGTTCCATGAATAGCAGCTCCATCACATCTGCTTATAGCCAACAGGGCTGATCGCAGGATTTGGATAATAAAAAAAAAATATTCAGGTTACATACAGCCATTATATAAAACTAAATTATATATTATAATAAAGTACAAATAGGCCTAAAGAACCATATTTTCATTAAAGAGATGACTAAACTAAGATAAGAAAAAGAAATTAGAATGGTATGTAGTGATAAATATTTAAAAAAATTAAATAACTATTTTTTAAAAAAGTAATTCGCCAACTCTCTTTTTAAATGATGTTAAATTAATTGAGAATATGTCGATATCATTTGGAACCTTATTATAGTGATATTTGGAAGGATGTAGGAAGGAATTCTTAGCATGATTAGTTCGACAGTAGGGAATGTAAAATGTGTCTCTTGATCTTGTCCCGAGTTTTGGGACTTTGAAGTAAATGGATTCTAAAAGTGAAGACTGCCTGATAAGCCCGCCTATCCTTTAAGGAATAAGTTTGTGTCTCAAAGTGCTTGTTTTATAATCGGTGAATAAATTTCCTGTTTTATAATCTAACGATTTCAAGAACTTATTATGTATTTTTTCAATCCTAGCTATATGCACCTCATATTGCGGATTCCATATTACACTTCCAAATTCCAAAATACTGCATACAAATGCGAAGTATAATACTTGTAAAGTATTTGTCTGTTTAAAGGGTTTGCCTAGACGCAGAATTAAACCAAGTTTCTTAAAACCATTAGCTACAATAGTATCAATGTGAGGATTAAATTGCAATTTAGAGTCCAGAATAATACCTAAGTCACGAATTTGATTAACAACTTTAATTTTGCTACCCGAGAATGAATAGTCATAAAAAATAGGATTTCGTTTTCGAGAAAATGTAATAGTATAACATTTATCATTATTGAGAAATATCTAGATTTTTTTTGCAACTGCCTACAATCAGCTTCAGATTGAACTGATTTAATCGACAGTATCTTTCAAAGGTATCTAGATTTTTTTTTTGCAACTGCCTACAATCAGCTTCAGATTGAATGATTTTGAAGATTTTTGTGTCATCTGCGTATAGAAGGTGACAAGAGTTACTAAAGCAGGTTCCTATGTCATTAATATAAAGTGTGAACAGGAAGGGGCCAAGATGAGAACCCTGTGGGATACCGGAAGAAATCTCAAGAAATTTAGAACGATAACCTTTAAGTACTACTGCTTGATTCCGGTTCCTGATGTATGAATCCATCCATCTGAGTAGGTCACCATGTTCAATAATTTAAGTTTCAATAATTTGTTCAATAATGTAGAGTGGTTTATTTTGTCGAAAGCTTTTGAGAAATCGGTATACACTGCGTCCACTTGATAGCCATCATTGAGAGCCCGTGTAATGAAGTCAGTGTAAAGTACTAGATTAGTATCAACAGAGCGACCGCGAAGGAAACCGTGTTGTTCGGGTGCAATATAACGAGATATTTGTTTAGTTAATTCATTAGTGATAATTTTTTCAAATAGTTTCGCAAAGACACATAATTTTGAGATTGGTCTATACTGTCTAACTATATATATTGGAAACATAGATAGAAACAAAAAAAGGAAGATTAGTGACTCCACTATTGACGCCTAGAACTTATGTGCTGTGAACACACTATCATTCAGTCGCACAAAGGTCTTGCATGCATACACATACTGTTGATATAAACATTTGTAATTTTGTATCAACAGTATGGGGAATAACCGCCTTCGTTTGGATGTGGTGTGAAAGCGTAGCAGTGACTTATATTATGCGTACCTCATAGCCTCTCTCTCTCTCTCTCTCTCTCTCTCTCTCTCTCTCTCTCTCTCTCTCTCTCTCTCTCTCTCTCTCTCATAGTCATCTCATTCCCTCTACCCCATTTGAATTTATATTTGTCGACTCTCTCTATTATTACACGAGTTCGATATTAGAATTTTAGTTGTGGGGTCGAGTATTTACGCATATAGTTTTATGAGGCCCATTTTTCGATTATGTAATATAAGAACATACCACCGCATCTATGTATTTACTCCAGCAAAGACAACGCTCATAAAGTTTTTATGTTTTTAATCAACCAGTCTTGGTCTTGTTTTAAAACGTGCTTGTTTCCTTTTTTAAATAATACATGGCTGTCCATTTCTGAATTTTCGACAGCTTCTGGCAGAGCACATATAAAATACAGTGTGGGGGTAAAACATTTCAATTCGTTTTCTAAACATTATAACTAATCCAATGAGCTATCGCATATATTTTTAGGAGCTTTATCAAGAATTAACAGCAATTTGAACTTGTGAACTAGACTATATTCTTTAGTTTCTTCTTTAAATTAAGTTTGAAAATTAAATTTAAAGAAATATTTATAAAAGTTTGCAAAGGATAGCCAGAAATTATTTACAGAAAAGATTATGTACAGAAATTATGGCCGTTATAATGATTACTTAACTTATGGGAATTTATGGATATAAACAGCAACTATAAGGTTTCATAACAGTTCTCCCTCACAGAATATTAATTTTAGGCGCCGGAAAAGAATTGATTTTGTCTGATTATGGGTGCATCTTAGGTCACAACCAATGATTGACAAGTTATGTACAAATAGTCCTAATAAATTTGTCTTCAAACTCTTTCAAAGAATTATTTCATCAAGTTGATTGCAAACAGCTTATTTATGTTTCTATTTGAATGTGCCTGTCTTCTAGGTCTAGGTTATATGTAATCGTCTGTCTTCAACAAATTTTATATGCTGCGTATGAATGCTAGGCAACTTACTTTATTAGTTATGTGATGTTAGTCTTCGAGGTGGTTAACAAATTTTGGCACAATCCTTACCTTGTTTGTAGAGGTCCAGTAAATACACTTCTAAGTGAAGGAATAATTTCACATTTTTACTATTTTTGTAACTTATAAAACATACGACTAATAAACACAGAGAAAAATAACAGTAACAGCAAGAAAATAGTTAAAAAAGAGGGGCATAATATTTTGATATACATTTATTAAAATCAGACACTTGAATTTTATTTATTAGTATAAATGGGTTACTATTGCTTCCAGAAGTGAATGGGTACAATGCAGGTGTAGGCGGTATCGGGGCCGTCGTGCCGCGAGGTGTGTCCCCCGGCAGGCCGTTGTTGACTGCCGCCGAAGAAGCAGCGTTGGTGGTGCCCGCGGCGCCTCTCGTCCGCGCCACTAAGGCCACTCCCATGCACATAAGGTTCAAGTTCGGGCAGCTCGGCGGCGGCAAGGGTCAGTTCAGCTCGCCGCACGGCTTCTGTTTGGGGAATGACGAGGACATCATCGTCGCCGACACGAACAATCATCGCATTACGGTCAGTGCATTGACAAACAATTCATATCTTACTTGCATACGTGACTTTTTTATTTTCTACCAGTGGTCCCAGCATACGTTTTACCGCCTGAACCTGATTGCAGCGCCACTTAACGGGTCCAATTGTGAATCTAAACCATTTAAGGGCACTCAAACACACACAAATATCTAACTGTTTAAGAAGATTGTAGTTAATGCGAAACAAGCAACCGCGATGTGGCTCGCGAATGGTAGCGGGAATTAAATTCAGTTAAATCCGTATGAGAGAGAAGACTTTCGATTCGTTCGAAACATCGGCAGTATTCGAGGTTCTGCAGCATATTGCATTGCATTGACCATCGGTATATGGGGAAGTGTTGAAGTGTTGGTATAATAAAAGCCACCTTGTCAGTTCGAGTACAGGAGCAGAGCACACAGACAATTCCATTGGGAAGAGGTGTGAGACAGGGAGATGTACTCTCTCCGAAATTGTTCACTGCCGCTTGAAAGATGCATTTAAACTCCTGCGGTTTGCGGACGATATTGTGATCCTGGCGAAGCTGATAAGAGAGCTCAACACGATGGTCGATGGCCTCAACCGATTTTCCCAAAGGGTGGACCTTAAGATGAAAATGGACAAGACGAAAGTTATGTCTAATGTTGTGCCGAAGTTGTTGACGCATAATTTTTATTTTCGCGCGCGTAATTTTTAATTTATAACTCCTAGCATATTAATTTAAATTGTATGGTGTAAAGGGCTATGTATGAACTGCTTAAGGTAACTAACGTATTTAATTTGATAATGATTAATTCTGTATCCGTCTAAATAGCTTTTACAAATACCACATATTGTGATTATTTTTTTAGAAGTTGAATAGCTATTCCCAAAAGATAATACATATGCCATGGCTGACTTTTTTGTAGACCTATAAAAGAGAAACAGTCCCACCATACATTCTTTTGTTATAAACGGATTAGGAAGCGTTTTCGATGAAAGCTCCCAGATGGCTTGATTTTTTCAGACATCTTCAACATGTGACGATTATCGTCACACATTTCAAACAATTTACACAAAACCTTAACGAATTATATACCTAAACCTTCTTCAGGAATCACTCTGTTGATACATGAGAACCGCATGAAAATTCGTTCAGTAGTTTGAGATCATCGCGAACATACAGACGCGGCGAGGGATTTTGTTTTATTATATGTAAGGATATTGGTTGGCATTACGCTCAAGTTCATAATTCGAGGCAATTGTTCTTCGAATTATAGTTTATATAACGATTTGAATTTTATTAATGTTAAAATTAATATTATGGATTAATAGGGTAATTTTAGGTTTGAGCCTTTAAAAAAAAAAATTGATTTGATATGATGTGGTTAGTTTAAAAGCATTAAAAAAAAATCTTTCTTCCTGATTCAAGAAGATTCACTTGATAATGAACTAAGTCATTGGTAATGATTAAATAAACAATCGGTGTATAGCGCTTCAGATTTAATCTGAAATTTGAACTTTTTGAAGCACCTGTGAAAAATTATATTTCCATGTTGTAGGTGTTTGACAAGTCTGGCACACACAAGTTCAATTTCGGCGTAGCTGGTAAGGAGGAGGGGCAACTGTGGTATCCCCGAAAGGTGGCCGTCGTTCGAGCCACTGGCAAATTCGTCGTGTGCGATCGTGGCAACGAGCGTTCGCGCATGCAGATATTCACCAAGAATGGACACTTTTTGAAGAAGATTGCTGTAAGTAACTTTTCCCAGCCATCCCTGCAGTGAATAGTGTACGAGTTCTCTGAGTGTTTGATTTGAAACATAAGGAACTCATTTCTTGAGATTAATTCTTATTGATGTTTGTATGGGACTGGTTAATATTACTGAAATGTTCCAGTTTTCTTCGCCCTTCAAATTGTTTTACTTTTACAAACAATTTGAAGAGATATGTACATACCTTCAATTTTCTGAGTGTTAAAAAGAAAAACATATTTGACAGCCTTTTAAATACAAGTGTTTTTTTTTCATAAACAAATTTTACTTGTTTCAATAGACAATAAAAATGAAACCTTACTTATGATGGATATAATAATTGAGACCCATAGTTGTCTAATTAATTAATTGTGATGTTTATTACCATTTTCGAAGCAAAGAGCGCTATCTCTTGGATTTTTTAAGGAATTATTGAAACAACTAAGTAATATAGTTTTGTATACAATCTAATCTTTATCGACTGTAAGTAAATCCTTTAAATGGAAGGGTTTATTCTGTTTCAGGTTCGATTCATCGATATAGTAGCAGGTTTGGCGGTGACCACTGAGGGTCTGATAGTCGCTGTAGACAGTGTGACTCCCACCGTCTTCATACTGTCGGAGGAAGGGGAACTCTTGAGATGGTTTGATTGCAGCGAGTGCATGAGAGAACCATCCGACATTGCTATATCTGGCAAAGAGTTCTACGTGTGCGACTTCAAGGGTCACTGCGTGGTGGTGTTCGACGACGAAGGGCGCTTCCTGCGTCGCATCGGCTGCGAGAACGTGACCAACTTCCCAAATGGCATTGATGTTTCGGACGCCGGTGATGTTCTCATCGGCGACTCGCACGGCAATAAATTCCACGTGGCCGTTTTCGCGCGCGACGGCGTGCTCGTCTCCGAGTTCGAGTGCCCCTATGTCAAGGTATTTTTTCTCATCATCTGTTCATGAGCCATAAGAAGTAACTACATTTATTCAGCTCAGTTCTGCTTTTACCATAGAAGTTTTGTATGGAGACGCGTACGAGTTCGTTTAGCTTTCCGAATCTATCTATTCTAGTTTCGCCAAATAGGCGACTAGTGTGTTTTATCATTCGCATGCTAATGTCCCTCCCACTCTCACTTCTGCTAGTAGTACTATCTTGACTAGCTTAGTTCTAAGACGGATCTCCATATCTCGGTTTATATTCCTTGAAGAAATGGCAAGTTACTCCTTAAGAATCGATTTTTATATAAGGCGCCGGGTATGGAAATGTTATGAGGAGTAAAATTTATACAAGCGTTACATTATCTGTCACTGACATTTGTGCGACAGCTGACACATTGTATTTATGTTCCCTAATTCTGTTGTAGTATAACAAGCAAAACCAGAGGATTTCTCTGGGCTTATAAAAGCAAACGTCGAATTCTTTTATGAAAAGTGTAGTCTGCGTTGAGAAACCAAATGCTAGCGCGTTATAACTTGTCGGCGCAGCGACATCTGGCGTCGAATAAATGAACTATTTGAACTTATAAAACGTAGTGACATCTGTGTATACCGAACAAGGTTATAGACGTTTGTCTTAAAGCTTTGAAGAATTAGCAATGAAAAGATATATACCGATGAGGCGTGAGCGTTGTTAGTCACTTGATGATTGGCCTGTTACCTACAGTAAAGCCATGTAAACAAACGCAACCCATACTGAGTTTTACAGCATGTATCTTTGTTGTAAAACTCAGTAGTTAGTATGTATCTTTGTCCTTTTTCCTCGCACGTAAAAATGCCAAGCGGCCGACGTTATCTCTGTTTCATGGTAAGGGAAAGCGATCTTGACAACACTTGGTCATCCCCTTATGATTTTTTTTGTGATCCTTTTTTACGTGTGAGTTTATTTGTTTTATTAAAAAAAAATGTTATGAGCCCCAGAAAGTTTGTTACATTCTCTGCGTTGTCTTCATGGCCTTCTATAGTTAACTTGTGAACCGCTATGTTGCAGGTTTCTCGTTGCTGCGGTCTGAAGATAACCTCTGAAGGTTACATCGTCACTTTGGCGAAAAACAACCACCATGTTCTAGTCCTCAACACCCTTTACATTGTCTGAGGCGTAACTCCATGGCTGTAAGTCTGCATACTACAAGATCTCACATTTATTCCCTGTATTTTATAATAATAATTAATTGCTGTTTTTTTTTACAATGCTTAACATTTTTTGCTAAACCAGTATTTGACATGTTTCGTTGTTTTGTGTTAAATTCCATGTTATGTTTTAATTTCAATTTTAAAACGTATCTATCCAAATGCAGATGAGCTCGGGTGGTCGCGATTTACCAGTGCTTTCTTTCGTTACATTGTTACGAACGCCATTTTAGAGTGTAGTCAACTCTGGACTAGAATGTACTCTGCCTCTGGATAGATATAACGAGTCATTAATTCCTAAGTACTTGCGTATTTTTTTTATTTTATTTTTTCAATTTGTTTTCATTGTCACTTTTTTATATACGATTGCATTTAGTTGTAGTAACAGATAATCCAAAGTTTAGTAATAGTATTAATTTTTTTTTTTTTTTACCTATTATATTTTGTTTCTAAATTTAGCAGCTGGTATGGTTCCTAGTTCGAGTGAAGTTAATACATGTCAATTAGGGGACTGCGTCGTGTGTCGCCTCGATACAATTATATGCTTTATTACTCTCTAACACTCGTTCACATTGGTCGATTCTTCGTTTGTTTGATGGAGGCATACGCACAATTGTGTTTTGTTAGAATTTCACTCACTCATTTGACCAAAGGAGGCGACACTAAATTAACGTGCCATCTAGTTTAGGTTAATCTCGTATACAATATTATATATTGTCCGTTAAAATATATTTACCATTTACAGAATTCTTGTGTCTATACAAAATGTTTTTCATGTACTCTTGTTTTGAGAGCCTATTACATAATATTTAAACGTTTTTTGATTGGTAGGCTATGACGGTGTAAAACGTGCCATGGAAATGGTCAAATTGGAGGATTACCGAACGCCGCAGAGTCTACGAGGTCTCTGTTGTGTTTGTGTGTAAAAAATTAACTTTTTTTGCATTTTAATGGCACGTCTTACGTCTGTGTGAAGTTTGGTTCATTAAAAAATATTATTATATAAAAATGTGAACCAGCACAACACTAAATTATTGGAAAGCCAAGGTAAATTAACTTCGCAATAATTCGTACAAGGTTATTTGGATAGTTGATACGATATACGAATTGAGTTTATTTGGCATAAAAACATATTCAGTTGGAAAGAACTTCATCACTTTCTATGATAACTAGTTGAATGTTGTCGACACTATAATGTAATACGTAAGTCGTTGATATTTCGTCACAAACCTGTCACAAAAAGGAGGCAGGGATTTTTCAAATTATTCAATAGAATAACGATTATTATATCTATGAAAATTCAATTTTTTGGTTGTATTAATGGATTTGTAAAATGCTTACGCTACTGTGCTATATTAGATTTACGATAGACGCCCACCGCTAGTAGATTTTGATTACATATTGTATGAAGTACTTCCCAACATTGAATGTATCACAGTTAGAAATTGCCATAATAAACGTTTTTTATATATATACACGTATAAATTGAACATTCGTATACCAATCGCCAAATATGTATATTTTTTATAACTATCCACATTATTTCATATTCAAAATTGTTATTATTATTTTAGTGTTACAATTTACAAAAAATAAATAAATAAAATATTTTCGCAGTTTTCGAACTGACGTGCCCGTTGTGTTTAAACAGATTTTCACGTTAAAGTAGAGATTCACTAGTAACCAGAAGATTATAAAAAGGTCACTTGCGAAATTTATTTGGGTATAATTTAAACGAAGTCTTCCAATTAGGCGTTTTATACCTTCATGTCTGCGATGTCCATTTCTTTAACGTTGAATTCCCATCGTGTTGAATCCCACAATGTCGAAGTTTTCTTTTGATTCAACATTTTGTAAAGTTAATTTAGTTGGTTAATATTTCCACGTTTTATGTTTTAATACATACATTTTTTAAAGCCAAACAGACATGCTTTTAATTTTAGCCTTAACTCGAATAAAGGGACATTTGTCCTCAAGGATATAACAAACACAAACGAACATCACATTTTGGGAATATACAATTTAAGTATTCAACATTTTAGGATAATTCACAATTATAGGACTATACATTTAGGGAATTCAACATTGTAAGAAGTGGTCATTGTGGACCTGAAGGGCTTTTTTCTTGATTAGCACGTTTTTTTTTCTAGTTACGATGAAAAAGTGGTAAATAATTACAATCTAATCTTATATAATTCCTGTAGTGAAACGAGTTGGTATTAGTACTTAATGTATGATATTATATAATTCATAAATAAACAATTAAATCAACTAGACCACCTGTAAATAAGTGTGATATTTTGTTGTATTTATTTCAATGCTCTCTTTAAATTTACACCCGAAAAGTGTTGGGTTCCTATTTTTGTTATTAAAGATGCTAGGATGGAATAGTGAAAATCTGTTGAAACATGTTTTTTTTTTTAAATTTTATTTAACCAATTTTTATTTACATATTGTCAATGGAAATGTTGATAAATTTTTGTTTATCTCTTAAATGGAATTCTTAAGATTTAAACGTAATATGGTATGAAATGTTTGTACTTAATTAGTGATATTTTGTTTGTTGTACGTCGCGGGACAGTTTTGATACATATTGAATAACAAACACTTGATGTGATATGAGCAATAATAGAGACATAACGAAGCAACAACTAAAGGAAAGACACGACAATTAGTCGTATTGGGGTTGCATAGAGTCGTAGGGTATTACGAGGAACGCCGGCGAATGGAGTTTTGACACGAGTCTGAATTCTCTATTAATTAGTGAGTAACTTTTGGGTTTATTTATCGAATTGTTTTTAAGTTATTTGTTCAGGATTTTTGTCCCGATAGCATTAGGGAATTTTATTTGATTATTTGAAGTAGGTTAATTGTAAGGAGTCTGCCGCGAGCCGCCGCGTCACCAATACTCTGTTCGTTCGATTTCCGTTTTCATTATATGTTCCGGGCCTATATTTGATTAGTATTTTTGGCCGGTGTGTATAGGCCTTTAGATTTATGAATTTTACTGCCAAATTATTTCACTATATACGTGCATTGTGCATACACATGGTAATTATTTTATTGTATGATATTTGTGAAGTTAGAAATTGTTGCCAATTTTTTTTTGTTTTTATAAATATTCAGTGTTTTCATATTTATATAAAATTCAATTTTTAATTTGTTGTAATTGATCAAAATTATTGTGTGTTAGTGATGTAGACGTAACCGTTGAATAGACCGTAACTAAGGCCCCAAAGGGAGCGTTTAACGCTATAAATGTCGCTTTAGGGTTGCATAAAATAATTAAAAGTGGTGTGATAAGTTTTCGATAATTTTACAAGTTATACTATTTTATGTGTGAATTCCAATATCTTAAATGAAATAAATTCAATGTTAATATTTTTAAACGATTGGAAACGATGAGTACTGTATATTCCTCTGTCGTATGTAACTGAAAGTATTATAAAACCCCATCCTGCGTTCAATTTTTACACGTGACTAAGTTTCCTTCCTTCTTGCCATATAACTCGTGTAGGTGTCTGTAGATATTTTAGTAGTGGTTATATATAATAGTAATGTTCAATTCAATATACACGATCTAACACGAGTTTGCCTAGAACGGTGCGTTTGGATACACTACGAACGCTACCGAGACTGTCGGTGCGATGCGACAAACCAGTCTGCACTGACTATATACAGGTCCGCACGGACACTACTTGATAATAATTGTATCATTAGAGTACATTACACTAGCCTTTGTCGGGAAATCTTAAAAAGTTACCTATATACACTTTAAAAAGCAATTTTGGTAAATATATTTCTCTTGAATCTATATTATATTCCCTTATAATATGTATCCAGCAATAAATTACTCGAGTAGTTGTAGTGTCACCTTGCATTGGCACCGAACACACCTCACCCTCCATCGCCCCGAGTGTGACGTGCGAGTTAGGGTCGGTTCACATCGAGAGAGGGCGCGCAGAAGGCTACCCAGCGCACGGTTCGATGTGAGCCGAGCCTTAGTTCCGGTGGGTCGGTGGCAGTGATGCGTGTGTGCCGATCGAGGTGATGTGGTGTAGGGTTCGCAGCGCACAAGGTGAGCTCTTATGTTGGCCTCCCTATTGGAGGTGGGCGTATTGCCTAAATTGTGGCACCGAGCACGGCTCGAAGTACAGACCGGAGAGAGGGAGAGGTGGCCGGGTCTCCGCTGTCTGGCGACAGAGTAAATTTAAATACAATACAAGGTTGTGAGCTCTAATCTCATTGGAATTTAAGCCACACGTGTGCTCGTGCAATAAATATCACAGTTTGGAATCTAGGCTTTTAAATTAAATATAGATTATATACATTGTTGAGCTGATTATAAAAATTTAATATATTATTATACCTTTTAATATTGTTAAAGAATTCTAATTGCATTCCACATGTTAGAGTGAACGAATTTGAGATGACCGTTTTTTCAATCTACAATTATACACGTTATTTTTTTTACAATGTAGGATTATTAGCGTTTGCCAATGTTTTTTTTCCTTTAGTCAGTAAAAGTACAAATATTTTAATATACAATTCTTGGTATTTACGTATTGTAGTAATCTTATTTTTAATTGAATTAATTCTATAACTTTAAGCATAATTTTCTGTTCACGCGAAACGGCCATTTGAATGTTTCTCTCCACCCTGAAAATTATTCTGGTAACGATAAAGACATATCATCCCAAACAATTGATTTAACACATGATGTTTTTGTATAATGTGTGGTTCGCTCGAGACGTGTCCGCGTGACAACGTTTTTCCTGAATACGATTTTATTTTTTAGATGTACGACGAAATGGCTATACTTTTGTTTTAGGTTTAAGTATATTCAGGTTACGCTGTATTAAGTTTCTTGTCATTTTTACGTTGAGAATGTGAAATTTAATGTATTTAGTGTGAAAGGTGTACGTTTCAAGTGCACGTGTTTAATTTGTTCCAAAGATATGTTTATTACTTTATTTTTTATTTAATTTTAATTATTTCTCATCTTACAAAATGACATTAGTGGAGTGTGCATCGGTAATTGACACTAGGATAGCGATTTTTTTCTTTATAGCTTTGGTGCAGCCGAGCAAATCTCTATTATTCTCATAAGAATATATTGCTCAATGATTAATCGTTTAGTTCTGTTGAAAAGTATTTTAAACTTAGTCGTGGCCCGCATCGCTGTTTTTTTAATGTGTGCGGGCTTCTGTAACACGAAATTATATTTATCAGACAATACCCTCCGTAATATTTGAAAGCATTGTAAACGTTGAAGTTTTATTAGATGTAGTTGTTCGCCTTCACGGCCGCGGGGGGCCAGCGGCGCCCCACGAGGGGCTCGCATATAATATATATTATACTATTTTGCCCCACAGTCAACGAAAATTGTTATGTAATTACATACAGGAGTCTCTGCTGCATTGTGCCTAGATCTTAGAAGTTAACGGTATCAAAGTAGAAATAATTAATCTCAAAATATTTTGGCTCTTTGAATATTCCATGATATTATTTTGTTTTTCATGAAATGTATTTACATATTATTATATTATACATTGTAAACACTTAGTAATATTGTATACATGAATATACATTGCGTGGTTTGTAACTTGATGTTTAATTTTATTGTATTGTAGGATGTGCGACCGGTCACGCCGGTTGCACGTCTACGTCTGACCAAATTGTGCGGGCAGCGCCCCGCCCCAACATATGTATTTATCTATGTATGATAAGTTTATTCTTGTGAACTGTGGCCAGGATAACAGCACAGAGCAGTGTAATTGAGAGCCTGCCTAAAATATATTTTTGTCATGATTTTATTTAGGTATATACATGTTATTATTCACATATTACAGTTTTCTCAATATTAGCTTGTATTTTAATTAAGAAATAATCATATTTAACATTGCCAGGTGATCAGCAACCTGCACTTTAATATTTTTGGAAACTATTGAACTTAAATTGTACTGACTTTATAAATATATTTACTTCAATAAAGATTTTCCATGCCACTAAATGTTGTTTTATGTTAGAGCATTGGGCAAAATAAAAAGAAATTTGGAATATATGTAAAATTTAATTTCATTTTGAATAATGATAGTGTATATGTCGTTACTTTTAAATAATAACGCTGGTTTGTCCCAGTAAACTTAAAAAACACAGCCTTTTGGTAATTTTGATACTATGTATACTAAATTGAGTACATATGTCAACTGAATGAAATAACGTCATATTAAAGTCAATGAAATTGGTTATGCATTTGTGCCATTTCCCGCACACTTGTACACGCACTCTCCGGCGATCCACGTCTCCAACACTTGCAGTCGTTTCGGATGCATTATAACGAAATCTGCGTCGCTGCCCACGTTTAGGTTTCCTTTTCTGTCGTCGATGCCCAAAGCCCTTGCGGGATGTAGCGAGGCTGCTTCGAGTGCGTATTCCAATGTGCAATCTGAAAACACACAACGTTTATGCTGAAGTACCAATCTACCGCTTATAAAAATGGATAGTCTGGTGTAACACGATCAAATACCGGATTTGCTAAGCAAAACAGGTGTCGCAATTTTTTTTTTATAAAGTGACGGCATATCGCGGATGCGGCATCCTCTGTACATAGAACAAATGCTCAGCTTGTTCGAACTTGCAGGACGCACACTGAGTTATGTATATGTCGCAGTCATCTGGTTGAATCTGCTATTTGATTGAATGACTAGCGCGTTCATTGAATGACGACATTTAATTGAATGACTAAAGGACAACTCGTCAAGTCGTTGAATGTAACGTTCAACGTCTTGACTGAACGTCATTTAGCGAAGTCGTTGAATGGGATATAGCCGACTTTGTAATGTTTGGTTAAGGTGCCCATGAGTTCGCAACTAACCTTACTTTAAATTAAAATAAATGAATTATAAAATGTTTCGTTAAATCAAATTGTAATATTTGATTAGGGTGAATTTTGGGACAATTAAAAAATTACTGATTTATAAACTGCTGAGTTTAAAATAATAAAAGATTGTAGCATGATTTCCAAAGCTTTACTTAATCTCATATTTTTGCTTAGTATAAAAAAGTAAAAAACCTAGAAAAAATTATCATATTATTTCAAAAGTAATTTATTAAAATATGCGCTATCAACACAGTGCTATCTGTGCGAGCTGTTTGATGCCATATTTGTTTTGGTGATTACTAGCGCCGCAGTGGGAAAATATGAACCTGACTGATTTCATGTCCGCTATGTTCAAAGGGCTATGTTACAATCCGCTAACTAGTTGGACGTTTAGTGACGCTTGTTCAATCAACGTTCGGCCTAGTCATTCAATTAAATTTCGTCATTCAATGAACGCGCTAGTCATTCAATCAAATAGCAGATTTAACCAGATGACTGCGACATATAATATATTTGCAAAACCTGACTTACTTAGAATGCAATTTTAATTAGTAAAAGTACAAATATACAATTTAATTTTCTGTTAACGCCAAACAACCAGTTAATGTTTCCTCTATCCTGAAAATTATTCTGGTCATTTTTTTACACAGTTTTCACACTGTTTTTTGTTACGCGAGTATTAATAATGCACGTTATGAATCGACGCTTACCCGTGGATTGCTTGAAAGTGCGAACACATTCGTCGAGAGCCGCAGTACTGCCGCACAACACCTTAGTCCCGGTGACGAAGGCGTGGCCTTCCACCACGGACACCGTCTGAGGACCTATCGTGTAAGTTCCGTCCTGCAAACCCTTCGCAGCCACCGCATCGCTCACCAGGACCAAACCTGTACCGAGCGACATATTCTTATTCAGCTCAAAGAAGCGAAAACTATTTTCATTTAATTATAATTTTTAATTTACAGTTTACAAAAGTTTACAGTAATGGAGTTACAAACATACGCGTAAAAAATCGTAAACGAGCCGTATCTGTACATTAAGAAAAAAAAAACTATTTGTAAACGTACTTTCGCGCTATACCGAATTGCGGGCTCAGCTAGTTCAAAATAAATCCTGCGCCTTTCTGATGGATCGATTAGTATATGTTCTGCGGGTTCATTAGGTTCATTAGTATCATTAATAAATCTAGTCATACATTTAAGTAGCGCTATTACCAAGTTTATAATATAGACCTAACCGGATATTGGTCATGGACCACAGGCAATTTTTCTTGCCTATGTCCACCTTGTCAGTATGTGATCTCATTGTCATTCTATTTTTTTTATTATACATATTTCATTGCCATGGTATTTGTATCGATACAAACGCAAGTGGAGCAAGACTAACGTAACCAGTGTTGTCTGTCTCGAGCGACGCCATCCTAATTTCTAAAAAATCACGCTTAAAGCGAGTTCATGTCGATTGTCGACGTATCTGCGCGTTTGTAGCGATACGAACGTCTTGCGTCTTGCGTTAGCTGAGTGTCCAGAGGCTCTAGTGTGAGTTTACGATACTACACCAATACTACACTCGCTAGCGAAAACGTAAAACTTTTGTATGGAAAATCGTGAACTGTCAATGTCAAATTATCAATTTTCCATATAAATGTTTTACGCTTTCGCTAGCGAGTGTAGTATCGTAAACTCATGCTAGAGCCACAGAGGCTCTAGTATGAGTTTACGATACTACACCAATTCTACACTCGCTAGCGAGAACGTAAAACTTTTGTATGGAAAATCGTGAACTGTCAATGTCAAATTATCAATTTTCCATATAAATGTTTTACACTCTCGCTAGCGAGTGTAGTATCGTAAACTCATGCTAGAGCCACTGATCGCGTTCACTCACGTCGTCAGCTCGTTTAAAAAATGTCGTATGCAAACAACATACAAGTTAGCGAGACAAAAGATTTTTGACTGTGTATGAGAGAAAACCAAATTGGATATTTTTATTTACCTTCCGGATTAGTCCTGCATGCTATCCGCTGTGCAGCTGGATGAGTGTGGGTCCCATCGGATATTATTCCATAAAACACTTGCTTATCTGTTGTGGAAGCCAAGAGACCCACTAGACCTGGATCACGATGGTGAAACTGGAAATTCAGAACAAAATACTGAGAACTATGCACTCAAGATAAATGGTACTTAAGCTAAAGCTCTACTGAAGCATGTACTCTACTACTCTTAGTGCCGGAGGTTGGCTATCATCATGACTATCCTAACCCTCGAAGCGGCTCCTCTAAACAGCGATCTGGTACTCAAAATATAATAAATGCTACCTATGAGTATTATTCCTTTGGCAGGTGTAGACAACAAAATTTTAATTATTTTTATTTATAAAATATAAGACATAAATCAAAATGTTGAGAAATTGTTCTCGACTTTGTGGTGTTATAATAAAATTATTGTCAAAAGAACGATTGCTAACTTTCAGTGTTCATTTTAAAAATAGCTTCGGTTTTCGAAGAAAAATGTAAAGTAAAATCTGGCCTAATTTTTACTTTATTTTTCTGTCCAGGCTTCCGATAGCGACTATTTTATAACTAAAAAAATATTTACAGAATATTGTTGGTAGAATATTGGATAAAAAACAATTGATATATTTTATATAGGATTTATTTGTTCATTTTTTTTGTAAACTGGCATCATCCGTGGTAGATAGAGATAACGTGTAGAGCGTTTTATGACATAAAATTATGCTTCGCTTATTGGACAGTATGTCACTAATTTGTCTATTCTGATATATATTTTTTTATGTATTTGCCATGGGTCGATCCGACTATGAGCAAATTGGGTGAGCGTGTACTGTCATGTCGACCGTGTCTTCCATTAGCGACAATCACTCTTACCTTATTTATATTTGGTCCACTTTAAAAAAAGAATGCCGTTTCAATCTTGTTTCCTGACAGTTAGTATACGAACTTCTGATCTCGTTTACGGTAAGCATTTGCAAATTTCCGTAAATTTCGGCATTGGTGATGAACCAAAGAATATTTGCAATAGTTCATAAGACCACGTTTTACAATCGTTGCAAAATATTGATATTAGAGTTTGAATGCCGTATTTCCAGCTTGGTTTTAAAATACTCTTTTATATATCAGGCGTAGAAGAGTTTCGTCCTATCAGCCAGTACGAGTTTTTGTAACGAATTTGAGTTCGTCTCTTTTATGTGCGATTTCCATGTTGAGATATCAAACACTATGATTATGATTTACTATGTTGCCACCAGGGCTGCATGGAGGGCAATTTCCAGGTCTAAGCGTAAACGTTACCTACACAGATTTATTGGCACTAGTCCTCATGCGCCACTTGTACACGTAGACATTTATTAAATCAAGATCTCGCTGTAGAATTTGTGATTCGACAGCGGGATCTTTGTTTTTGGCCAAAATTGCAATGACGTCGGCATAAGTAGTAATTTCCCTGTGAGTAGTTCCCTGTCCTTTCGGTACCTATATCTGATTTATAAATAGTATTTAATGTAGGACTAAGAATGGAACCCTGGGGTACACCTGCTTTTATATTGTGTAACGGCGATGTGAAATTACCATCCTTTACATAGAATAATTAATCTATGTGATAGGAAAGACGCCAAGAGCAAATAGTAACTATGAGAGATATTGGACTTTATCTTAGAAAGGAACCTTTATGTCAGACCTTGTCGAATGCCTGTTGAATGTCTAAAAAAGGGCATTTTGTTGAACGCATGTTAAGGTCGGTAGACAGGCTGACGGTCTACTTGGTGGCTTGGTACTAGGTGGCTACCGTCGCCTATAACAAAAGCAACGCCATAGGACGAGCCCGTTGGATGAGTAGTTAGGGTACTTGCCTTCTGGATCTGGAAAGTAGTCGCAAAGCACAGTGCGTTTCGCAGTCATTTGGGCGGCCCGTCTGGCGGCAGTAACTATCCCCTTACAGAAGACCACCGTCAAATAACAGTACGTGTGCTGATGTGTTTCGGTGAGTGAAGCAAGTGATGCCAGAGCCCATTTTCCAATCCAGTCCCTTATCCTTAATCCTACAGTAGTCGGTAGCGCACTTGCAGCACCTGTGACATTTCTTGTGTTATAGGCGATGGTAGCCACCTGCCATCAAGTGGACCGTCAGCCTGTCTACATCATAACATAAAAAAGTGCGCTGTGACTACAGTAGAATTAAATGCGGAAAGCTGAAGCACAGTACTCTTTTTGTTTCAAAAACAAAAACATTTCTGATCACGCTAAATACTCTATATACCTGTTTATTGGTATAATATGATGTTGTCTAAATCCGAACCTGATGGTCTGGGTTCGTGCTATTTCTGGCAAGCATAGACGTCATTCTCCTTATCAGAAGTTAGATTTTGCTGAAGATACATAATGCTTCTAAGCTATGCTCTTAAGCTGTTTTTATGTGAAATAAATCTCTATAAATACTTAATTTTTTTTAACTTACTGGCAACATTGCATTAAATAAATGTGTAATGATGTTGGCTCCATTCTTGATAGCTTCTTCCCCTTGTGCTAAACTGGCCGCTGAATGCCCGAGTGCTACCTTCACTCCTTGACTAGTCAGAGCTTTAATGGCTTCCAGGGCCCCGGGTAGTTCTGGAGCCAAAGTCACTATTTTTACATTGTCCAAACATCCATAAGTGTCAATAATAGATTGTATTCCCTATAAAAAAAAAACAATAATAAAAATGAGATTATTTTTATTATACAACGCTCATGTGAGGATACGGGGTAACTAGAGAGCTGACCTCCTAGCTGAATATGGGGCACAAAAATTAAGCTATGATAAGTGCCCCATCTCATATATAAAGCGCTTGGTAAGAGGTGAGACTCGCCAAATGGCAGCAAATGTATGCCGACGGCGAGACGGCCGGAGATAAGAAATTGTTTTTCCTGACTCGGAGGCAGCGTACAGTTTGGTTCAAAAGATTGTCGGCAACCCTGGTACAGATGTTGACAGGCCACGGTGGGTTCTCGGATTATTTATATATGTATGTAAGTATAAAAAGAAAGTATTTCCGGACTGCCTTTGCGAGACTGGGGTGCGGGAGACGGTGGAGCACCTGTTCTCCAATGACCTAGGTTTGCGCTGGCACGTTTTGAATTGGAATTAGTTATTAATATCAAATTAGAAAGACATAATATAAATTATGGTGTACCGCGTAATTTTTTTGTTTGTAAACAGATTGGAATGAAATATACACTACATATTACCGGAAGCTTGCTACAATACATCAGTGGAAATCACATGAAAATCTGATACAGTTTCTGACATTAGCGTGCACAAAGGCATAGTAGGCAAAGAACGATTTTATTATTTATATGAAGTTAAACCTGCATAAGCTGAATGAACCCTACTTAATATGACAGATCATATAGATCTGAGGTCAATTTAAATTGGAAACTTCAAAATCACCTAAACTGACTTTTTTAACTTTATATAAATTTTCAGTCATCATCGTTATAAGATGAAAGTTTCAGCCAATTCAACCGAAGAGTTATTTTATTGCATTTTTATAGAAAAAATGTTGGACGTGATTCTTTAAACTTACATAACTTTTTTGTTTGTGAACCGATTGGAATAAAAAACACACTATATGTTACGGGAAGCTTGCTGTAATACATTAGTGAAAATCGCATTCAAATCGGTTAAACATTGAGATTAACGCGAACAAACACACAAACAGACAAAATGTCATGGAAATACAACCGAAGTAACAGTAGGTACACTAAAATTTCAAATCAATCGAAGTTAATGAGTAAAAAGTATAGAAGTTAATAAGTTGTTAACTAGGAAATATGCTGATGATGTTCAAATGCCTGAACAGATATTCAATTATAGCTAAGAACTATCTCGACTCACATCAGCTTTCATAAAAAAAAAACACGGATAAAAATCAGTCCACCTGTTTGGGAGCTATATGATGCTGCCACAGCAGACACACAGATACACAGGTCAAATTTATAACACCCTTCTTTTACATCGGGCTTTTGGGCTTGAAAACTGAATTTTGAAGCGGCAGAGTTAAGCATTCTGCTGTCATAACCTGGGACAGCCAGTCTGGTGGCAGTGACCACCCCTTTATAAAAGAGTATTTTGTTTTTCAGTGCATGAGTAATATTATTAGTGCAGTTTTATTCACACTTTTCCCTTTATCCTTCATTCTGTGGACGTTGCTTGTTAATAGCTCCACTTGTTTTATTTGTAGTCCATTAAGTGGACCATCAGTCATCCTGTCGACTTTTCATAAAAAAAATCTCATTTAAAAAATTTAATCTAAAAAAAAAATTGATAGAGAGGTTAATCTTTATCAATTCGTCATCGTCACATCTCTAGTGGGAATCACGACTTGTAAGACTACTAATTTGCTTACTAATTTTTGAGTTATTTCAAATATAAAATAACGATGTAATCATCAATAATAATAAAATACAATTAATAATAAATATTGTAAAACAAGCACAGAATTGATAACAAAAGTTGATGACCAGTAAATGAGATTACCTACATACTTAACAATGTAGGTTATTGATAATATTATTTACTTTTAAAATAAGTATCTACTTACACCGCAATTATGGTAGATAAAATAAAAGTTCTGTATTGTAAGTGGCATACAAATGATAAATCATAACAACCTTTAGCCTTTTTCTTCTCTAGAAATATGCATATAATAGAAATTTTCACAATAATTTTTTCCAAGTTGACCCTGCCGGGAATCGAACCTGGGAATCCTAGAACAGAGTGTGAAGGCAAGCACCCTAACCACTCATCCAATGGGTTTTAATGTAAGGCCAGGAAATATTCCTGGCCACCCTTAATGACTGTAATGGCTGTAATGTAATCACTGTAATGACCAAATGATAATGAAATAAATAGATGTATATTATCAAATATTAATTTGATTTTAACAATGTTTGCACCTGTAGTCAAATGCAATTTCCATTTATAATTACAAATAAACCCAAATTCGAAATTCTCTTAAGTTGGTGGTAGAACTCTATAGTCTGACAAATTCGATGACAACACATTTGTTGATTATCACAGGTCAACTGTGCATGAAATACCCAGGCCTCTCAAGCAAAACCGAATGAAATAAAATGAATAAAAAAAATGTACTTACATACAAATAAATATGCAAATATTAGAAATCTTGAGGAAAAAACTAAATATTTGTTACAAGGTTTTTCATTGAACCTTGACATGTTTGACTATAGCATGCATGACTATACCTTGTCTGGTGTTTGAATCAACTCGTCTAGATGAGCCCCCTTTTTGGCTAAGCTTATGAAAGGTCCTTCCAGATGCACTCCTAATATTGTCGCTCCATGTTTACCACCTGGAGTTTTTTTTATTTGCGGCAAGATATTTCTATATTTATCTTTATCACATGTGACCATAGTTGGGCAGAATGATGTGACCCCATGAGATAAAAGTTCCTTTGCTACTTTCTGTAAGCCTTTTTGAACGTTTTCTGAAGCATATGAAAAGTCCACGCCCCAACCACCTATAACATATTTTTATAAGTAACAAAAACAAATAATGATAACTAAATCATTAATAAATTCAATTTAAGTTTCAATTTTTGAGACACTGGGCCCGTGGGGTCCCAACCCGCTTGGATTTATCTAAAGATGTCTCCAAGTGCCATTACCCTGTCAATCACAGGGTTAGCTATTACCTTTCTCAGCAACTAAGTATAGCAATTCAGGACAGTAATGCATCCAGCATGTTGGATACCTTGCAACCTGGACCCAATTTTAATTGCATTCATTGCACGTGTGTTGTTGTGTATTGGTGAGTCTGTAAAGGATGCCAGAACCATTTCACTATTATTTCGTAATCCTTTATCTTTAATCCTACTATAACATTGCTTATATTACAGGTGACGGTAGCCACCTACCATCAAGTGGACCGTCAGCCTGTCTGCCGATCTTAACATAAAAAAATAATTAATTACTCTTATTATCTTAGGTAGTTTTAAGTTTTTATATTAACAATATGAATTGATTATTGTAGCTGTTTCTTAATAGATAATCAATATTATTTGTTATATTTGTTCTTTGTTCTCAAAGTAACTTTTCTAAGTGTCTTAAAAATATACTTAAAAAGTTTTCTTTAAAAGCAATATATTTTAAAATAGGTAACTAACATAATAAAATAAAGAGAATGTAGTTACCGTTAATTTGCAAGTCGATGAAACCGGGTGCAATAAGCAGGTCCTCACAATTCACAGTTACATCGGCTTCCAATTGTTCGACATAAAATAAGTGTTCAGGATTCTCAATTTTTCCATCCCTAATCCACAAGTCTTCTTTTATTATTTTGCTGTCACGTAAAATATAGCAGTTGTGGAATCGTGTTAAGCCAGATTTTGGTTTCATTTTAAACAAGATTTATAAAAAATACAACAATATCACAGCAGCAAGGCGAAGTGAATGACCTAAAATAAAAGTGTGGTCAATGTTTTTATTTATATTTTTATAATTCGACCAAATTTAATGTACGTACAATCTGCGAGACAGCGATATGCTTCAACTTAAGTTAAAAAGTGATAGCTATATTGTCAAGAATGTGTGTTTTAAAACGGTCGCTTCTTTCGAGATGTCAAACCCGTCGTAGTCCTTGTTCCTAGTGTCAAACTGACATTGGATTTGAATACATCAATGTCGCCGTGTGACCATGACACAGTGTTGCCTGCCATTAAAAAAGATTAAATTTCAGTAAAAGGGGACTTGACTGCTTTGGACTTGACCGCCGTGTTTTGGAAAATTTAAAGTTTGTACTTGACTTGACTGACTAAGTTTTGGGATCTGCTACTTTTGGTTTTAATTTTAGTTTTTTATATTGCTATTTTTACAAGTGACACTGGCAAAATTATCGCAGAAGACCTGATGGAGCCATAACCAAAATAAGAAGAAGAAGCAGATATCAGTAGCAGCAGTATTTCATTATCTGGGCTACCGAATAAATAAGTATACCATCGAGAAGTTTTAATTTTATGACGATTTATATGGAGATAGTTTGGTACCAATGATCTCAAACTTTAATTATTAAGTTCGAATTCGAATTTTTCTTTCGTACAAACTAGGCATAAATTATTTATGCCTATATTTTTGTATATACCAATATTATAAAGAGGTAAAGTTTGTATGTTTGTTTGTATGTAGAAGGTAATCTTCGAAACTACTCACCAGAATTAAAAAAATCTTTCACCAATAGTTAAAATAGAATTTAACTAAAAAATAGAATCCCATAAAATGAAAAACCTTTTTCTTGGTAATCGAATGTTAAGTTGACGAAAAAACCTTGAAAAAACGGTCGAACGAAAACTTTTCGTTCGAACGCGACTTTAACGGTGAGAAATATAATTGATTTTTATAGAAAAGCTTGATAATGCCTACAAAAAAGTCAGCGATAGTATTTATTTAGGTAATGCATAAAAACTACTTTTTGTATATAAAAAAAAATTAAAATCGTTTAGTGATGTTTATTAATCATATTATCAACAAAATTATGAATCCTTATCAAAATCAGCAAGTTTATCGTCATAAGTATTTAATACATGTGATTTTTGTTTTTTTGCTGCATATGTTTTGGAAGTATGGTTAAAGAGATAATGCGATATATGTATGTAAAGCGCGACCGCGCAGTGAAACCACAGAGGCAGTGTAAAGTCAAGACGCATACGCTACGACTGCGAAGTAGGTATAATTGATTGTTACTGATACCGAGAATAATTAATCTGAATTCCACGACGGCGAAGTCTCGGGCACAGCTAGTAGCTTGTAAATTGTTATACCGTCGTGTCCATACACACCCAGTAGGTACATTGTCTAGTCTGTCTAGTAAATTCAGAACTGGTAGAGTATGCTTTCATTTCGCTAGTCAGCAAATCATAAAATGTTGTGGTATGCTTTTAGGGAGTTAAAAAGAAACTAAATCATCTTTCTTTTTTTAATTTATTGTCTAATACTTTAGCTTCCAAAGTGGTCCAGGTGGACCCCCAGGGGTCCACGGGAGACTCGACGGGGGTCTATGTTGGCGTGGTACAAAAATGGGGGTGACAAAAAAAACCAATCAATTCTCACTAATTTCATTTAGAAAATTCCCCATTCGTGATTGGAACTCAGCCGCAAGAACGCAAATTTCTATAGTTAGATCTAATCTTCACATTTTTTGTCGAGTTTTGGGAATATGGTAGGAATGTAGCTGCAGGGGGTCCACCAGAACCAGCTAAATTTTGAAAGTGGTCTAGGAGAAAAAAGTCCGGGAACCTCTGTTCTAACACAACATTGAAAGCGCTTTTCGTGACGGCTACAAACAGGAGTATTAAAGTAACTGGCTTATCTCGTAGAATTAGTAAGCTGAAGTGGCAGTGGGTTGGTTGCATAGCTTTGTTTGGGATTTGGGATTAAGGCTTACGAATTGCGGTCAGGTTTCAGGTGAAGCTATGCTGAAATGCCTCCCGCTAGGAGATCGGATATAGCTAGGCAGAAATACAGTGAATGCTGTCTCCGGCTTGTCTTCCATGAGGGAGTCCCACGTCCAGCAGTCCCAAGTCTACGTCTGAAATACTAGCTGTTGCATGCAACTTCGTCCGTGTCTCTTTATAAAATATAACTCGCTGATAATGTAGCTTTCTATGGGTGAAAGAATTTTTAAAATCGTTCTAGTAGTCTTTGAGTTTATTACAAGCACATATTTGTATGGAGGGAGGGGGCGGGGCGATAAAGGAGGGAGATGGGGGGAGGGTGAGCAGCCTATGTTACTCGCTGATAATTTGGATTTCTATAGGTGAAATAATTTTTAAAATCAGTCATTACAAACATACAAAAATACATACATACAAATCTTTTCTCTTTATAATATTAGTATTTATATACAGTGTGTCCCTCGATAAAGTGCAACCCCAAAAGGGGGTGAAACTAGATCAAAAATTATCGACAAAAAAATAGAAAAAAAAATTAAATTATTTTTTTATGTACTTTATTGATGAATTAAGATTTTAATTACTCACTAATGACTCTATTCACAAAAAATCGATTTTTTCCAAATTAGTGGGTCTATTTTATTAAAATAAAAACGATAATCATGCCAATTTATGTGTTAGTCAAGATAAAATAACAAATAACTCAAAAACGAGTGGTTATCGTGACTTAAAGTTCAATTTTTATACTAAAATAAAAAAAAAATGCTGTTTTTTTCAATAATCTCTAAAAATCTTAAAATTAAGCCCATAATACTAGGTATTTTTATGACTAATTACTATTCTCTATTATAATAGCTTTACAACAAAAAAAAATCGGCGTTCTAACACAAAAAATAAGCTAGCTAAAGATTTTTAAAGTTAACTACTGATTACGTCACCACCCAGGTAGAGATGTACGTTATGGACGCTGGGGCCTATTGTATGAAAGATGAAGGGTGGGGATCGAAACAGGACTCACAACGAGGCATGGGGGCACGGCACAGGCCAGCCAGTCGCTCCGTCCGATATTCTCGTCGCTGCTACCGAACCTTATCGCGCCTTCATTTTTTGTTACGTTGTTTTGTTTTTGTTTTGTTATTGACTTTTTGTTACGTTTTTGACTTTTTGTTTCGTTTTTGACTGTGCTTTGTTGGAAATTTCGTGCTGACGGTACAAGTCTGGTCGGAAACGCATTTATGTATGCAGCACGAGCGACGGTTGTAAGTCCACGTGACATACCATAATAATAGTGGATGTCAGCGATTTCTCGAGGAGAGAACTCAGTCAGTCGCGGAATCTCCACAACACACAACAAAGCACAGTCAAAAACGAAACAAAAAGTCAAAAACGTAACAAAAAGTCAATAACAAAACAAAAACAAAACAACGTAACAAAAAATGAAGGCGCGGTAATGTTCGGTAGGAGCGACGAAAATATCGGAGCGACTGGCTGGCCTGTGCCGTGCCCCCATGCCTCGTTGTGAGTCCTGTTTCGATCCCCACCCTTCATCTTTCATACAATAGGCCCCAGCGTCCATAATGTACATCTCTACCTGGGTGGTGACGTAATCAGTAGCTAACTTTAAAAATCTTTAGCTAGCTTATTTTTTGTGTTAGAACGCCGATTTTTTTTTTGTTGTAAAGCTATTATAATAGAGAATAGTAATTAGTCATAAAAATACCTAGTATTATGGGCTTAATTTTAAGATTTTTAGAGATTATTGAAAAAAACAGCATTTTTTTTTTACTTTAGTATAAAAATTGAACTTTAAGTCACGATAACCAGGGGTTTTTGAGTTATTTGTTATTTTATCTTAACTAACACATCATTTGGCACGATTATCGTTTTTATTTTAATAAAATAGACCCACTACTTTGGAAAAAAAACGATATTTTGTAAATAGAGTCATTAGTGAGTAATCAAAATCTTAATTCATCAATAAAGTACATAAAAAAATAATTTAAATTTTTTTTTCTATTTTTTTGTCGATAATTTTTGATCTAGTTTCACCCCCTTTTGGGGTTGCACTTTATCGAGGGACACACTAGATTTGACACAGATTCTTCGGATGTAAGTCATTCCTTTAATAATATTTAAAGAAATATGAATTTATATCAAACCATCGAGACTTTGAACTGAAGTGATAAATAATTACGACCGATTTAAAAAAATATATCAACTTCACAATTTGTTTTTTAGTAAAACATTTCAATCTTTATTGCTCATATATTTTTGTCAAGCCTTCCTAGATTCTCACTCAGGAACAGTGCCTTTTTTTCTGGAAGAAAGGTAGCCTGTGTTATTTTATGTATCCCTGAAAACGTATATGCAAAATTTCATGATGATCGGTTGAGTAGTTAAGGCGTGAAAGCGCAACAAACAAACAAAAAATATCACTTTCACATCACAAGTAATTCATAAACATTTTAACATTTTAAATTTAGTATCTACAATTGATTGAGAAAGCAGTATAATGAAACGTATGATTAACGTAATATTTATCTATTCTATCCTACATAATAATATAATAAATACGCAAACGAGCCGTGTCTGTACATTAAACATTTAAAAAAAAACGATTTGTACCTACACGTTTTACTATACGTACTACATACACGTACCTAATTGAGGTGAAAAAAAAATGGTTTTTAGAATTTTTGTCTGTTTGTCTGTGCGTTGGTGCACGCTAATCTCAGAAACGGCTTAACGGATATGAATGCGGTTTTCGCTAATGTATTGTAGCAAGCTTCGCGTAACATTTAGTGTTCATTCCAATCGGTTTGCAAACAAAAAAGTTACGCGCTATACCGAATACCACGCGTACGAAGTTGCGCGCTCAGCTAGTTTAAAATAAGTGTCATAATCTATAGATTTAATCAGATCTCCATGGTATATATGCTTAGATGTCAACATTGTTTAGGGCGAAGTAATGGTTAGGCAGACATCTTTATCTGAATAGAAACATTTTCCGGCGTCAAAACGTATACCTACGATAGAATCAATGCTATTTTATGTAAAACGAAGTTTTTATGCACTTCCTGCGATGCGAAGTCGCTCCGCCGGAGCTCGAAGCGGCGATGTTCATTGAAATATAAGACACTTTCACCTGACAGCGAGATGTTATTCAGAAAATTTCCTTTTGTGTACATGTTCTTGTAGCTCGGTGCGGCACATGCATTGTTCATTTTAGTTATTTCAGGAAATGTGCATTGGGCACAGCTCCATTGTGAGACGTAGACTAAATTTATTCGTGATTTCAAAACATTTTCACACCTTTACCGAAGTTTTAAGTTGAAAATAAATTTCCACACCGGATTTTTCATTATTGTCTTTTTTGTCAATGCAGTCGTTTCGTGTCTCTTTTGAAGTCTTTAAAAATAAGATTAATACAAAATATATATTTATTTCAATGATAAATAATAATTGTTAAAATTTAAAAATTATTGGTACAAATATGCCCACAATAATAATTAATAAAAATTTATATTTTAAATTTAACAGATTATTCTTAATTTATTCATCGATCGTTTGGTCTATAGAGGTGTGATGGAAAAATGAAATGTCTATTTCTTTGAGATAACTACGTCTACTATTAATTTCATACTTTTCTACTATCCATTAAAAATGAAACAAAATAATAACAATTAAAAAAAAACATTTATATAAAAATTACAAACATTAAATTTTAAAAATATAAACTTATTAAAATTGCATAGTATAATTGTAGCTAGTTCGCAATTATTCTAAGCCTGTTATGATTTTGTAGCTGGTTCAGTTGAATTCCCAAATACAAGCTGTGTGGATACCCAAATACATGTTTATCATTATGATATTTATAATTTGACTAATATAGGAGGTAGGAGGCTAAATTAGAGGTTCCTATTGAACATTCAAATGACTAATATCTTCACCAGAACTAACTTTCTGAATATCTGTCTAGAAATTCGTGACACTATCGTTCGTATGAAGTACCTACACTTAACTTCATTATGTTTATTTCCCTTTCTTTCCTAGATTAATGTGTGTCAAAGGATGTGACTCTCTGCCGTTGGAAGCTGTAAAACTCTACCGATGGGAAAATATTGATAAACATTGAAAAACACTTCCTTTTAACCATGTTAAAATTGCAAACAAAAACAAGTTACACATGGTGAACAAGTCGATAAAGCCAAACGACTTTTCAATAAAAAGTACAGTCAACATTGAAAAAAAAAGCGTCTTTGGTCGATGTGCAATCGTAATTGACGCGAAACACAAACAAGAAGGTATTAGGCCGCACTACAGCTGAACCTGTTGTGGTTTTTAACTGTGCGATTTTGTGAGTCGAGAAAACTAATACTTACAAACGGACGCACTTGCAGTTTTTCCCGCGACTGATTTTAAAACCGTGAAATGTTACAAAATGACTCGCGGGAGTCGCGGGTAAAGACCGCCACAAACACACTATGCGTTAATGCGGTTTTTGACCAGTATTCGGCAGACCACAGCCGTGAAGGTGATGTATGGACTACGGATACACAATTTGCAAAATTTTATCGAATTTGGCTACTGACACCTATAGGAAATCTATTGAAAAATTTCTCAGGATGTTCTTTTAAAATATGATATTTCTTGTGAAGTTATTTCTTATGATATACTGCTAGTGAGCGGATGGACCCAATATTTGCATTGACTTCTTCTTTTCTATTTCTTAGTATTAGAGCAACAATACATACTGCTTACTCTCTTGAAATCCATCTTCAAACTGTGAAAATCGCTGGCAGTTTTGCGGTTTTTAATCGTAGTGTGTGTATTTCGAGCGGTTTCGCGGTCATAGAGGTTAATCGCTCGCTGGAAAAAACCGTAGTGCGGCTTAAGCCTTAGAAGAGAACCGCTATACGTGTTTATTTCGGTGCATAAGTATTGTGTAATTGTCAGCAATTGTGAAGAAAATGTACTTTATATCTCTTGTTTTATAATTTAATTATTCATGGTTTTATAAAACTTTTCTTTAGGTAATTGCTGATTTTTCATAAAGTAGTGTCATTTTACTCGGTCACCATTTAAAAAATTCCAATTTGAATTTTACTAATTTTATTGCTGCTGAAAAAAAAAATCCATATGGAAAATTTCGATATTTCCGAGTTTATACAACCCAAATCTTTTCAAGGTTCGAGTGAATAGGCATCTTTTGGGTGAGCTCGCTCCATCGTCGGCCTCATCCCTCCTACATGGATAGATGCTAGTCAAGAACAAACCCATCTTTAATAAAAAATAAATAAATAAATAAAACCATATATTATTGTGTGCATTTAAGTGTGGCGGGAATGTGAGTTAAATATGTCGTCATGAAGAAAATGCATGGAAGTAATAAGTAATATAATACTTCCATGAGAAAATGTCAGTAATTGTGACAGTAAAATTTTATTTAGTGTCCGGTAAATATTTATCTCTTTTGGCTTTTTGAACCAACTGGCTTCTATAGAGCGATAGCTCTATAGGATTTCCAAGGTTGGTACTGGTGGCTTGACAGTTAAGAGTGTCACATTCCAGGTGTGAATTTGCAGGGTTAATTCAACTCCCAGGTGTGATTCTTTATGCTAATATGTCACGCTGATTCTCTATAAGGGATTGATTAGGTATTGCTGTCATATCTTCTAACTATGGAACTCAGTTTCTATTTTTGGAACTCAGCGTGTCCTGATATTTGTTATTTTATATAAAAAATCAACTTATTTCAACGTTATCACAGGGAGTATTGCATTGAACATAATCTTTTTTAATTATTGAAATGTAGTATAACATATGTATAAATAAATAGCATATTATGCATATGCATAAAATAATATTAATAAAATAAATTTCTCCAAATAAAATCACATTGAGATTGGTTGTTGTTTCATAAAATATTCTAGACTTAATAAAAGATAGTTATTTTTTTGAAGTCGCCTATAACACCAGCAACACCATAGATGCTGCAAGTGCGCTGTCGGCCTTAGGAGGATTAAGGAAGAGATTCGGAAGGGATAGGGAAATGGGCTCTGACATCCTTTACTCACTCACCGTAACATAACAGCACACATGGTGTTATTTCAGGTGGTCTACTGTAAGGGGCGTTATCTAACTCCATTAGATAACGTCATTTGAGCGAAAAAGAATAATAATATATATTATTATATGTATATTATTAGTTATGTATATATTAATGTCCCATTCCTGTTTCAATACTAAGTTTTGGAGATATCTCAGTGGTATTGGAAAAAATGTTGTGAATATATAACGAAATATAATGTATGTACCTAGCTAAGTGTAAAATGATTTTGATTTAAATTTATTCTACGTCGGAAACGGATGTGTTACCAAATGAGTAATTAAGAAGGGCTCAATAGTTCGGTTCATTAGTACTACCGAACTACTAAAACAAAAAGTCTAAATAGTTCTGTCACTGAACTACGGGGACTAGGCCAAAATGAAAATGCTTCGTTTCGGTCCTTTTGTCTTATAAATTAAAGCCTTTGTGTCATTTTAATATCATCAATTTCCGTTTAGTAGATTTTGCATAAAAGAGCAATTAACATTCATACATACATCCCTCTTCGACTTTAACGAACTTATAAATTATATACAAAAGGAAACTTTCTATTATTATTTTCTAAACTAGTTTCCAAAAAAGCTTCTTCAGTTTGAAAAAAGTGATATCCAGATAAGTCTGCCATTTTTCTGACGGCAAGTGCTCAGTTTCAGAAGACACATGAAGAATGGGAAGCACGTAACTAAACAATTATTTTGTAGCATTTTATTGAGAAAATGTTCGATGTGATTCTTAAAATCGATGTGTTTCTTTAAATTGATATAAATTTTTGTTTGGAAAAAAATATATATAAATAAATGATAAAATCGTTGTTTGTCTATGCGTTTGCGTACGCTAATGTCAGAAACGGCTTAAGTGATTTTCATTGTAGTTTTCATTGATGTGTTGTAGCAAGCTTCCCGTAACATTTGGTTTTTGTTTCATTCCATTAGGTTTACAAACAAAATAGTTACGCGCTATTCCGAATACTACGCGTACGAAGTCACAGGCACAGCTAGTAATGAATAAACTCATCTGAAGAAGAATAATAAAGTGTAAGTAAAACTTTGGAACCGTGGCCGTACCATCGTACGGTAAGTACTTGCTGATTCATTCCATTTCCAAAGAGATAAACTGTGGCTTGCTCCGTTGAAAGTTTAAAGTAATGAAATCAAGTCACATGTGGTTAGCGTAAAAAGCGCTGCACAGTGCTTTTAAAGTCTCACGAGATTTTATAAACAAAAATACATTGTCACTTGAGTATAAAACACAAAAAAAAAACATCAATTTATATTTTGTGCTGTATTTTTAAAACAAGTCAATTAGTGAGATAAAAAAATAGTAATTTAAAAAAATACAGATGAAAAACACTAAAATATTTATTTAAATGTATGTAAGTAATTACTGATATTATTTTTTATGTTAGATTGTGTGCTGTTTTGCAAACCATTTTGTAAAAAAAAAAAAAAAAAAAAAAAAAAAAGTAATTGTTGTAACATATGTAATAGGTGTAAACTCAATTAAACAATAAAATTTCCCTTAAAATGCAATAATACAAATCAAAATTAATAATAATGAAAATTAAAATGAATTAATTATTCATGGAAATATTAAAACATGGATAGCAAAAAAATCAATCAATCAAAAAAATAATAGTGATAGTGCAAGGACGAAGGAAACATCGTTTGCACTTGTGTAAAAAAAAATTGTCGCGTGCTTTATGACCACACGATAGAAGTAAAAAAAGTGGCTGATGACGACTGGAGCCGAGTATACATGATTCAATGCGTCACCAATCTGAGCGCGCTTGATCCGGGTAAACCCGATTCTGAGTCACCGACTCGAGCGTGGCGGTTCCCTTACGTTCACTCCTCAGCGTAACGCGCCTAAATAAGTTTTCTCTTCAAAAAAAAAAAAAAAAATTAACCTATCAATAATTATGACTGAATAAAAAATAAATTTTACCACTTAATAAATACCCGCAGCCGGCTACATCTCGTGTATAAAATTCTCGTGTCACATTGTTTGTAACAAAACTCCTCCTAATTTTTATGATTTTTTTGTATATTTGGTAGGTATGAGAATAGGTCGTAAAGTATTTTTCACCCTCCCAACCCCACCCCCATTTATAAATCGTTTATAAACCCCTCAATTTTAATGTTTTTGTATGAACAATATCCAAATAATTTAACCGTCGTTGATTGACGTGAAGTATCGCTTCACTTTGACATATTATGGTTTGAGAATAAAATTGTTCCCAGAAAATAATACAGATTTATTTTCGGGTTCGGGCAGGACAACGTCTGCTGGGTCAGCTAGTGTATAGATAGATATGGATATAGAAGTGACTAGTATTATTATGAAATTCCTTAATTCCCAACATCCCTGCGACACATTACACGCGTGCGACTGCGCGAGCTGTACGTAGACGTAGAGTGCACCGCGTAGGCCCTCGTAAGCGACGACGTCAGTCGGCTAACCGCTGCTACGAAAGCGCTACGAGACTTCGTAACGTTGCGATATTCTACGCGTAGTGAAAACACGTAATGTATTCTAAAACACGCGCGTGATTGCATGATTAAAAATACTTAACAGTGACAGTCCAAGTGATTAATATAACCATACAACCAGGTGAATTATGTTTATAAGCATTTATTACATTGTTTTCCGTGTCTTCCGAATAATTGTTCGCTTTGAGGATCAAAGTTTTCGCATCTCTATTACAGCTATTTGTCCACTTTCCGCAAGTAATGGACGCGATATATTTTCTTTTAACGACGCTGCATCATTAGTGTACCGCTACCGGTGTATTGTGAAGTGTTCTTTATTTCTCTGTTTTTTTCACATTTTTTAGTATATTTGCTTTTATGCTTGGCTCTTAGCTGTTTAATTGTGGCTTTTGATGAACGTGCAAACTATTAATTATATCACACAAATATTTTGTACTATAAAAAGTCAGATTTCCGGTGTCGAATCCTCATTAACAGTATAAATATGACAGTATAAATATGAACGTGAGTTTGTTTGTTAAGCTTTTACGCCTTAACTACTAAATACATTTTGCATACATGTCAAGGATACAGAAAAAATTTATGAGAGAAACTCCTGACAAAATTTTATGAGCAACAAAGATTGAACAAGTGTTTTAACACCTAAGAAAAAGAAAAAAAAATGTTATATGTATTGCTATAACAAAACTGGATTCGGCAATTTTTTTTGTTTCAAATATTCTTTGGAGTTCCGAACAAGGTTCTTATGAAGAGAAAAAAGAGATATTTTGATAGGTTTCGTCACCCAATGAGCTTTCAGAAGTGACTAAATTTTACTATAAAAGTGACATTAAAGTTGATATTAAAAAATCTAATTTGAGTTTAATACCTACATAAATAACAAACCTATGAACAAAGACTAAAGCAAAATAATTGTCTATACTGTCTTCAATTTGCAGTCATTATTTTAAGCCTTCCTTCCTCGTTAGTTCTATTTTAAAACACGCCTTTTGATCTTTAATCTTTTGATATTAAGCGTACAGTAAATACATGTGTAGCTTCAAGTTTCGTTCAGACTTGGAAAGCTCTCAAGAAGAGAAGGCTTGTGAGAGGCTATAAGCTCGAGTTTCCGGCCGCTTTAAATACTTCCTGTATAAACCGGGCTACCTGCAAAATTTCTCAATAAAAATGACGTCAATAGATTGTTGAACGTCTTGTGGCGTTTCATACAGATTTAGTTATGTATTTCACCATTTCTTCAGTCTTTATTTTTCCATGTTCTATTACAATGTTTCTTTTAGGAAATTCAACATGAATCCCATGTTCTTCCCTATTTGATCCAGGTTGCTATAATCTAAGCACTTCTTTAAAACAAATCTTGAACCAATATTGGTGTCTTGCATTGTGTGTTAGTAGCTTCTGCTACTAACACTGCAGACTACAGTGCAACTAACAGTGCAAGACACCATTATTGGTGTTATAGTATAGTGTTATAGTTATAGTGGCTGATTAGTAAAATAGCAGTACGCCAGCTAGGCTAATATACGTATAATACTTAGGTACTATGAAGTGCTAAATAAACCACATATACCAATAGTTAATTAATCAATGATCCTTCCCCCGTCTTCTCCTGGTTTTAAACATTATTCTATCAAGGTTGGTACTACACTGGCATTCTCTTTATTGTTGCTTGTGTTCCCAGAAGACAACGGTAGCCGTTCAAGCAAAGCATTTCTTTTTACTATAAAAAAATCTGGTCCATTTCTCCCTCCAAATACGAATCGACTTTAAACATTTTCTCAGCAACTATTTGAGAAGAAAAAGTGTTTTGCTTTTTAAGTAATATATAAATTTATTTGTATACTAAAATTCTTTCGAAGGGGCTTAAAACTAATAAGTTTTAAGGATTTTTGGAGAGTCCTACCTCTCATAAGAAGTAACTTATAAAAAAAACATAATATACACAGAAAAACTGGTGGTTGAACTATATTGAATTTAAAAAATATAATTATGTATTTGCACTAGTGAAAAAACCCACGAAGGGAATAATGTACTACATTTGTATGGACTACGTTCTTTAAGAAGCTGTTTTCCTTACGGTGCCTCGGAATGTTGAAATAATCTTTCGCCCCCGTTGCGCGATCTAGCATCTATGATATGCCTTGAATAAAGTCTTCGTTCGTCGCTATTAAATTTGCATAAAAAGAAATTTCATTTCTGAATTGAATTGAATATATTCAATGTTGAAGCTTGAATATCATTTAAGATTCGATAAGTTGTTGAAGCATTGACATATACACCGCATATACATAATATATTGATTGAAGTATACCATAAGCAAGCCTTTTCGATGTATAATATATTTTTCTTTCACTTGCTTGGAAATGGCTTCATTATTTTAAAAAAGAATACACCAATGGATTATTTTCTTTTCGCACGCCCGCGATGTCCAAGAGGACAATTAATAAGAGATTTTTGGACAGTTTTAAAACGCGACCAACTAGATTACCCGGGCGCGACCTACTAGATCAGAAGAAGACGACTGCCATTTTGTTTTATTCATACTGTCAATTCTATTTTACAAATATTTTACATTTAGAAGTACCTATTCTAGTATTTCATTTAGAACAAATGAGTTTTGTGCCACCTAGTATAGTTGAAGAGGTTAAAATGTTATCTGAAAACTTATTATCCCAAAAATAAGTTGGGCCAAAAATAAGTTGCCCCAAAAATATCTTTTGTTTATTTGTGCTTAAGAGATGCTATGTAAGAGAACTTTCCATATAAAATATATGCATGAAACTTTTTCATATAATATATGTAATACTCACAGCAATGCTTCAAACTCAATTTATAAATCGCTAGAATGGCCCTCCAATGCATTAAAAATATTGTTTGTGCATCGGCTGGCATCCCACACAATGTGTTGCTAGCATATTTAGATTTACTTATTATATTTAAAAAAAAGTTTTTATAAGGTAAAGTTTAGAAATATAAGTACACAATATGTGTTCTAGATATTTAGTTATAGGAAAGTAGGTTTAAAATTGAATTGTCTATATATTATATACTAGCTGAGCTCGCAACTTCGTACGCGTGTATTCGGTATAGCGCGTAACTTTTTTTTTGTAAACCGATTTTAATGAAACAAATACTAAATGTTACGAGAAGCTTGCTACAATACATTAGTGAGAAACGCATGCAAATCTATTAAGCTGTTGTTTCTGAGATTAGCGTGCACAAACGCGCAGAGAAACAGACAAAAATCTAAAACCTATTTTTTTGACCTCGGTAACATAAGTACAAAGTATTACAAAATGTTTTTTTTTTGAAAAAACATTTAATGTACCTACACTGCTCGCTTACGATTTTATTATATGTCTAGATAATAATATTACCTATTGATATGGATATAGATTATTGGTTTTAAAGTATACTAGCTTTTGTCTGCGACTTCGTCTACGCCCCTATTTCTTAGGTGTTACAATATTTATTCAATCTTTTTTGCTCATATAACTATATTTGTTGATTTTTAGAGTTAACCCTTATTTTTGTTGATTTTAACCCTTATAAGATCACTCGTGGGTCCGTCTGTCCGTCGGTTTCAGTCAATTATTTCGGAATCTACTAGACCGATTAAGTTGAAAATTTGGTACACATATCAATTTCTGTGACCCAAACGCAAAGGTGTGACGTGAATAGATGAAATCTGTATGTGGGAGGTCATTTTTGGGGAGAAGGTGGAAAATAAAGAAAAAATATTGAAAACTGCATCGTGTGACATATCAAGTGGTAGGTCTTGTTGTGAAGATATTAAATGTATTTTTTTGTAATTTTAAAATAAATAGTTTCCAAGTTATTCAAGAAAATAGACGAAAATTGACCATTCCCCTCCGAACTACTGAACCTAAAATTTTGAAAAAAATACAAAAATTAGTTTTCTACTTATAGATTATAGGAAAACCTATAAGAAGTCCATGATATAAAATGACATGGTAAATCACTCAATATTGTGCGGATAGGTAACATCGTACGGAACCCTCTTCACGCGAGTTCAACTCGCACTTGAAGTTTTTTTTTATTTTGATATTTAAATGATCCCTTGAAATCAGTTTTTTTCTGGATGACAGGTACTGAATGTCCTTTTCTGTAACCCTGACAACGTCTATGCAAAATTTTACAAACAAACGAACTCATTTTCGTATTTATAATATTAGGAATATTATTAATCTGACAAAAATGAAAATTATAAAAATGTATTATGTTGAATAATTTTTGAATATGCGGGCGGTAGGATTAGCGGGGCGGATTAACAATTGTGCACAACACGTACCTTGCGGACTTGGTCTTTGGGAGCCTGGCCAGGATCACTCCAATCTCCGACAGTAATCACCAACTGCTTCACATTTCGAACACAAGATAAATGCACATGCACAAAATGTTATTGTTTTTATTTTTAATTATAATGGTTAGCGGTGCGGGACGCGGTTCACTCATTCAACCAACGCACAATGGCCCCCACCCCGTCGCGATGTATCGGACGCAGGCGCATCGGAGCCATCTTCCTTCTCCCTTTGCCTCGCTGGACGGTCGTGCACGGGACAAGGAAAGGGATAGGAAAAAGGAAGTTGAAGCGGCGCGTTCACGTGTCATTTACTATATTAAGTTAACAAACTGTTCTGTAACATTATTGGTGCTCCTGTTCTGTGGCAATCATTAAAAAAAAATAAGGCAATGAACTGGAGTGCTTTTAAATTTTTACCTTTTTTAACTATTTTTTACTGAAACGGGCTTGTATGAAATGGAAATCATATTTATATTCAATCCTAAACATTTGTATATGAAAAACTTATTTTACAATAATAGTTTTGCTGATATAAACTGAACAGGGCCTTAACAAAGTGATGAAGAAGGGGCGTAAGTTGTTGAGGCCCTACAATTATTACTAACATAAAACCGAGATCCGTCTTATCTACTCCACTCACTGATACTTATGTCAAATCATTGAATACAAAATAACTTTATTTCTCTCTTGATTCACCTAGACTATTTTGTCCATAGATTAAAATTTATAAGTTAGTAGATGAACAATTTGATCACCTTAAAAATGTTCTGGTCTTATAGAAGACCACTTTGAAATAACAGCACGTGGTCTGAAGGTGAGTGAGGAATTTCTTATCTTTTTCTAAAAAGGTTGGCAAGGCCTTGCTTCCCTTTTGGTGTTACCTAGAGTGTTAATTGTATATACGGATGACGGTAGCCATCCACTATCTAATTCAGAGGCTCCTAAACTTTCGCGATAACAGTATACTCACCAAACCCTTTTTATTTTTTCGAATCCTATATCAAATGATTACAAAATCCTAGCGTTTTCGAACCCGTCACGCTGCTCCTTCGTGCTGCTCCACAGTTCGGGCTAAATTCTTGCTAACTACGTCTATCTACTTATATAACAAAAACGAGCTCTTCCATCATATATTTTACTCTCCTTCAAAATAATATACGTATTGAAAAGAGAATATATATAAAATAATATACGTACTTAAAAACAGAGCCAAATAACGCGTAAATTCTTCACGGAACCTCTAAGTTCCACGGAATTTACGTGTATTTACATTAAAAAAACAAGTGAGAGTTGAACTCACGTGAAGAGGGTTCCGTACGATGTTACCTATCATGTTTTTTTAAATCTACGCACAATATTGAGTGATTTACCATGTTATTTTAATATCATGGACTTCTTATAGGTTTTTCTGTAATCTATAAGTAGAAAACTAATTTCTGTATTTTTTTCAAAATTCTAGGTTCAGTGGTTTCGGAGATAAGGGGGGGGGGGGATGGTCAATTTTCGTCTATTTTCTTGAATAACTTGGAAACTATTTATTTTAAAATTACAAAAAAATACATTTAAGATCTTCACAACAAGACCTTCAATTTGATATGGCACATGTTGCAGTTTTCAAAAAAAATTTTTTTAATTTTCCAAAAATGACCTCCTATATACAGATTTTATCTATTCACGTCACACTGCATTTGGGTCACAGAAATTGATATGTGTACCAAATTTCAACTTAATCGGTCTAGTAGATTCGGAGATAATTGACTGTGACGGACGGACACACGAGTGATCCTATTCGGACGTACGGAACCCTAAAAAGCTAAAATGTTATCTAAATGAATAGAGGAAATTGTACCTAAATACGTGAGTTCTGATAAAAACTCTAGCTATGCCAAATAAACACACCAGATAGTAATACAGGATCAAGCACGGTGGAAAAAGGTTTTAATGATCGTTTTATATTAACGGGCGCGCAGAGATTTCGTATTTTATTCTTTCATTTTATTATTGCTACACAAACACATGAAACTCTTTTCTATACCGTAAAACAAAGGTTCACCACGAATTCAAGTTTTTACTTAGATTTTTACTTAAATTCTGTAGGTAGACGTTTCCGTAGCTGAATTTGGAATGGCTATTTCACACATTGTTCATCATGTGTGAAGAAGTGTGCACTTCTTTCATGAAAGTGAAACAATTACTACTAGATGTTTATCGTCAGAATCGACGTAAATTTTCAAAAAATGTGATGTATTCAGTAAAATTTTTAATAAATTACATAGTTAATTTGAAATCACATTAATTTTAATTAATACGTTTTCGGAATGTATTGAATACTTGTTTTGGCAAAAAGACAGTCTATTACAAAATGTGTAATAAGATTTATTCTACTAGAAACGTGTGTGACATTGATTTTTTGAAGTGCTGCTGATGCGGATATTTTAACTAAACTGCGATGAAATGGCCGGCGTCGAATAGGCAAGCGATGAAATGGCCAGCGATGAAAGGGCGGCGGTGAAAGGACGGCGATGAATCGGCGACGGTAAATTGTCCTAGACCCGGTCGCACGCACTTGCAGCACATGTGGTGTTGCTTGTGTTAATAGGCGACTTCCGCCACTTACCATCAAATTAATGTAACCTACCAATCGCCATTAAAAAAATGTGGGCTTAAAGGTCTATCTTTTCTTTTATACTCGTATTTATCATTCAATGAGGCTTGCAAAGAAGAAACGATTAAGACCTAAAAGCAATCCTAAACTTTATTACCATATGAAAATATTACTTACCATATCACCAAATTGCAATACATGTAACTAGTATTAAAGTTATTAACTATACTTCAGTCAATTGGGCCAACTCTGGAAATTACTCTTCATAGTGACTCTGGTATGGATCTGGCAATTAGTGGCAGGGAACTTGCGTTTTGCATTAATTTGGGCAGCCCGTCTGGCGGCAGTAACCACCCCCTTAAACCACCGTAAAATAGCTGAATGTTTTTTTGTGAGGGAGTAAAGGATGCTAGAACCCATTTCCTGCAGGGATGGAGCTCCCTAATCCTGCAAGTTGGCCGCGTATTTGCAGAACCTGTGGTGTTATTGTGTAGCTGTTGAGTTGGCCGCTCTGTTCTAGGGTTCCCGGGTTCGATTCCCGGCAGGCATTAAGTATTTTTTTAGATTTATAGTATTTAACCTAACCGTTATATGAGTGGTTAAGGTGCTTGCTTTAACGCTCTGTTCTAGGGTTCCCGGGTTCGATTCCCGGCAGGGTCAACTTTGAAAAATGAACTTTTAAAATTTGGCTCTGGTCTGGATCTGGAAAGTAGTGGCAAGGCACACTGCGTTTTCGCAGTCATTTGGGCAGCCCGTCTGGCGGCAGTAATCACCCCCTTACAGAAGACCATCGTGCCAGAACCCATTTCCCTAACCCTTTCCAACACCATATCCTTAATCCTACTGAAGTCGACAGCGCACTTGTAGCACCTGTGGCGTTGCTTGTGTTATAGGCGACGGTAGCCACCTACCATCAAGTGGACCATCAGTCTGTCTGCCGATCTTTTTTTCTATATTGTAGTGTTAATTTTTGATGTTTATTTTTAAAAAGCGCCTAGTTGTTTCCACAAATGGAGTAAAAAGAAAAAAAAATACAAAAAACGTCCAACCGACACGGGTTCTGACAGTGACTTATGCGTTCCCGCCCCTTTTCTGCCGCCCTGCAATTGTCGCCACTCACTTTCCTGAATTGTTACCTTAATTAATTTTTGGCCTCGGCCACTCCACTTTTTGGTGTCAGAAATTTGACCCGTCTTTTTCCAGCGTAATTTAGCTACAACTCATAATTTAAGATGTATTTTTTACAAGAGAACTTATTTTGTTAGGGGTTGACCCACTTGCTTATATTACAGATATATTAGGTTGCATTCCTTTAATTTAGATCCACTGAAGATTATTTTATTACTAGCAACCAGTCACCGGCTTCGCGTGGATGGATTTTTTTTTCAAATTATATACAAAAAACTTCCTCTTTTATCGGTCTTTCCATTAGTGAAAACTGAATCAATATACGAGGATTGGTTTCGAAGAAGTTAACGGAACGGACAGGCTGACGGTCCACTTGATGGTAGGTGGCTACCATCACCTATAACACAAGCAACGCCACAGGTGCTGCAAGTGCACTAGCGACTACAGTAGGATTTAAGGATAAAGGATTAGGAAGGGATAGGGAAAACGGGCTTTAGCATCCCTTATTCACTCTCCGAAACCAAACAGCACACGTGCTGTTATTTCACGGTGGTGTTAGTAAGGGGGTGGTTACTGCCGCCAAACGGGCCGCCCAAATGACTGCGAAACGCAGTGTGCCCTGCCACTACTTTCCAGATCCAGACCGGAGCCAAATTTGAAAAGTTCATTTTTCAAAGTTGACCCTGCCGGGAATCGAACCCGGGAACCCTAGAACAGAGCGTTAAAGCAAGCACCCTAACCACTCATCTAACGGTTAGGTTAAATACTATAAATCTAAAAAAATACTTAATGCCTTCGACATATTAAGAGAAAGTAAAATATTCGAAAACGGTTCTGTGCCTGTACCTGAAATATTTTTTTCTAAGAAACAATTTGTACACGTTGTATTTATGTTATCGAAGTCAAAAAAATAGTTTTTAGATTTTTTCTGTTTGTCTGTGCACGCTAACCTCAGAAATGGCTTAACCGATTTGAATGCGATTCTCAGTGGTGTGTTTAGCAAGCTTCCCGTGTCATTTATTGTTTATTTCCTTGCAATCGGTTTACAAACAAGAAAGTTAATTAAAATAATACGCACTATTCTGGAACCGCGAGCACTAAGTCGCGGGCACAGCTAGTAGGTATGTAATAGAAATGTTATATCTTTGACTTTAGTTAGTATATATACATTGCGTAAGTGTTTATTTCGGTAATAAACTCGTAACCCCACCGCAATTAGCTAAAATGTCAATTTTTATGATATCACAGTTTTATGTATTGTAAAACTGTGATATTATCATGAATAATAACTCGAATACAAACGAAGATCAAGGTCTGATAGTAGGCATATAGTGCCAGATCCTTCTTAGGGGAGACTGTTGTTCGCTTTTCCTTTTAATCTAAATTCGTATCTACAATGTTTAGGTGAGTTGATGAGTATTTTGGTGGTGATACCTGGTCATACGATTTCTCCCTTCACTAAAAAACATGTGTTTCATAATGCATCCTTCAAACTTACGGGCTTTTAATAAAATTCAAATTTCATTGTATTACGCTACGGCGGAATTCCGCAGCACGCTGATTGTATCCGACACAATGCAATCTGAATTATATTAAATGCTCTTTTAGGTACAAAATACTATGAAAAAATTTAAATATTTTGCCGTGCCGTCTTATAATTTACGCCGGCCCTTATAAGCGAAACACTTTTTTCCAACCTTCAGAATGGTTAATGGATACTATTAAAAACGTATTATTTTATTTTTCTTCCAAAAAATAAAATATTTCTATTCCATATAAGAATTATTTATCAAAATAAAGGGTCATTTTCGCCTTTGTGTGAAACGTTAAGAAATTCTTCTTTATAAAAAGTAACATCTGCTCAAGATAAGTTAGATACCGCAAACAATAGCTTGAATTGGGTCTCCAAAAATAAGAAACCATCTTGAACAAAATTTCAATTTAAAATTAAACATTAGTATTAGTACATATTTTTTTATTATTTTCCATTTTTTGTATTAAATTAATTACTCGCAGTAAATTAACTACTAAAATATAACATGAATAGGAATGCAACGTTTTGTCGACTTCATCATGTCAGATATTATTTATATCCACTCAACATATTATTATTAATCTAATAATATATTTAACAATAAAGAATAATATATTTAACAAAATACTAGGCTGTATCCTGCGGTTTCAGCCGCCGCGCCGTTTAATTTAAATTGACAAAGTCAATTAAAGTAAATAAATTGCGGTTCGTCTGAGATTTTCGTCGGGCGGCCACTTCTTATTTTTAACATTGGAAAATCTGGAAAAAAAAGGCTGTCAATATTACAAAAATATCGTTCTTAACAACGTTGCTGTTAAAAGGTATAAACTTTTTTCTTATGTTTTATATAAGAGTTTTACATAAAAATCACAAGTTAGATTGTGCGAAACAACCAATTTGTCTCCGATATAGAAAAATTTGAAAATCGAACATTGATCTTATGAAGATAGATACCTAGTTCATTTACTTAGTTGAATTAATTCCCGCCGAACAGAATAGATCCAATTTGTCAATATAGTTTACTTACACCGGTTTCACGTTGTAATATAATCTAATTTTGTTATTTTAAATAAACTTTTTTAGCAAAATGAAGTTATTCAGAAGTGGCAGGATGCAGTACGTTCCGCAGTTAAAAACAGAAGTCCGTCTGATACTCACCAGAATCGCAGTAACCACCTCCTTACAGAAGAACGCCAGAGCCCTTTTATTATTCCATATCTCTCATCTTGCTAAGGTCAGCAATGGAGTTACAACCTTTATGGCGTTAGTTCTGTTTATAGGCAACAATAGTCACCTACGCAATTAGTGGTATTTTATATAATTTGTGTTATTTCAGGCGAAAACAACACTTCCTCTCCACACCAACAACACCTCCCAAATGTTTTGAATTTATCTTTTATAAGTTAGGTTCACCAAGATAGACAAGAATAAGTTTATCTAGAATTCATTGATTTTGTGAGTGTTAACGGTACTATTCCAGCGCATCTGTGAATATTTTCGGACCTCTATTTTAAATTAGGGTGGCTTTGTAACTAATAAATAATAGCGTCCCAAAGATAAAATATTTCTAAAACAATAACCGTCTTACTACAAAAACATTAAACATACTTTAAACAGGCTTTGTACACGTGGTTAAATAAAACTTTACTACAAAAGAGTGTCTAGGCATTGTTTAGGGTTAGACAATGCTTGAGCATTATTTAAATTTAAATACCGCCAGATGCTTGATTAACGAGTGTCTATCTAGTTAGCGGCTTCTCCTTGGACGTGCTGTCAAATTTGTAATCGTTTTGCGTAATATTAAAGATTTCTTTTGATTTTTGAAATGACTATGGATATTTTAAATTTAATTGATTACGTATGGAGGATATGAATTATTTATAAGGATATATAATTTTGTGAGATAGGATACATCGCGAGCGAATTATTCCATTCGAATATTACGATGACGCAACGCCGCGCTCACGTTTTTTATCCATGTTAATAATAATAATTGGAATTTATGAAAATAAGAATATTAAATTAACAAATCCAACTTGACATTTGACAATTACGCCCGTGTCAGTTACGTTCCATTAAGCGCAATGTTTTTTGATATAACAAAATTTTATAAACAATCTAACGTATTTGTTGTAATTTGTGCCTTATTCCAATTTGATAATTTACTTATATCGTTACTATAGTCCGTAATAATAGCTTGTGAAAACCAAAATCTGCGTAAAATGAAAACGACATGAATTCAGGGCGAGTGACTGAATGAATGTTTGTCAGGGTTGCCATAATGCAATATCATTCTCGTACTTTAACACTATCTACAAAATCAAGCGCTAAACAAGGTTTTGTGGTAAGGACATTTTAAGCGCTCGCCTAACAATGTTTAAATAGTTATACATTGTCTACGTAAGCACGTGTTTAGACAGTGCTTATTTAATCTTTTGTAGTAAGACGATAACCGTCTTACTACAAAAAAATAAATAAGCACTGTTTAAACACGTGCTTACTCAGACAATGTATAATTATTTAAAAATTGTTTAGCGAGCGTTTAAAATGTCCCTACCACAAAACCTTGTTTAGCGCTTGTTTTTGTAGATAGTGTTAAATTACGAGTATGATATTGCATTATGGCAACCCTGACAAACATTCATTCATCACTCGTCCTGAATTCATGTCGTTTTCATTTTACGCAGATTTTGGTGTTCACAAGCTATTATTACGGATTATAGTAACGATATAAGTAAATTATCAAATTGGAATAAGGCACAAATTACAACAAATACGTTAGATTGTTTATAAAATTTTGTTATATCAAAAAACATTGCGCTTAATGGAACGTAACTGACACGGGCGTAATTGTCAAATGTCAAGTTGGATTTGTTAATTTAATATTCTTATTTTCATAAATTCCAATTATTATTATTAACATGGATAAAAAACGCGAGCGCGGCGTTGCGTCATCGTAATATTCGAATGGATTAATTCGCTCGCGATGTATCCTATCTCACAAAATTAGGTATCCTTATAAATAATTCATATCCTCCATACGTAATCAATTAAATTTAAAATATCTATAGTCATTTCAAAAATCAAAAGAAATCTTTAATATTACGCAAAACGATTACAAATTTGACAGCACGTCCAAAGAGAAGCCGCTAACTAGATAGACACTCGTTAATCAAGCATCTGGCGATATTTAAATTTAAATAATGCTCAAGCATTGTCTAACCCTAAACAATGCCTAGACACTCTTTTGTAGTAAAGTTTTATTTAACCACGTGTACAAACCCTGTTTAAAGTGTGTTTAATGTTTTTGTAGTAAGACGGTATAATTCTATAATCTAAAGAAATGCCGAATGCGTAAACAGTTATCCATTATTTTTTAAAATTATTTATATAATTAATTATACTTAAGTATAACGAAATTTTCTATAAGATGAAGTTTTTTTTTAATTTATATAGTTACTAAAAAGTAGGTCAGTCTGTAAGTAAGTTTTGAGTTACATAAATAGTTCCTATTGTTATGAGATTGATATCATTTGACAAATTATCCCAGCTACCTATCTTTATTTACATTTTATGTGAACATAACCAAGGAAGCTGACAGTCCATTTGATCTTAGATGGCTCCGTCGCCTATGAACTTAAGTAATACCAAGTGTGCTGCCGAATTTGATTGATTTCTGTATCTTCTCCTTATTTCTTTATCCTAACAATGCTGGCAGCGCTGTTGCTATCCCTATGGCGATGCTTGTATCAATATTAGGCGATGGTGGTCACCTACCTTTAAGTTGACCTGTCAGGCTGCTGCCGATTTTTACATTTAAAAAGTTTAGCTAGTTAGCACAGTAATCAATGTATGATTACTGTGCTAACTAGCTAATGTTATGAATACGAAAGTGAGTTTATTTGTTAGTTTATTTGTTACGCTTTCACGCCTTAACTGCTTAACCGAACATTATGAAATTTTGCATACACGTTGTCATGAATCATCTATAATAAGTTATCATCTATAATAATATTATAAAGAGAAAAGATTTGAATGTATGCATTTTTATATGTTTGTAATGAATAAACTCTAAAACTACTAGACCGATTTTAAAAATTCTTTCACCTATAGAAAGCTACATTATTAGCGAGTAACATAGGCTACTCAATCTCCCCCGTCTCCCCCCCTTTACCCCCTCCATACAAATGTATGTTTGTAATGAATAAACTCAAAGACTACTGGACCGATTTTAAAAATTCTTTCACCTATAGAAAGCCACATTATCAGCGACTAACATAGGCAACTCACCCTCCTCCCATCTCCCCCTTTACCCCTCCATACAAAATTGCTATTTTCCACCAATAATATATTTCATAAAGAGACGCGAACGAAGTAAAAATTAAAAATTAATTAACTTATTTATTTATTAAAAATCATAAATAAAAATTAAAAATTAAACACATGGCAGAAAATTTCAATAAATAAACATCGCAGTCGCAGACAAGAGCTAGTTTTACTACATGAAAAGTTAGGTCGTTATACAAGTCTACATAGTAAAGCCAACAACCTTGTAAAGGTATTCTCGAATATTTTCACAAGTCCTGTAATTACATTTCAGTCGGTGGGCACTGACTGTTTTTTCTTTACACATTCAAATTAATAAAGTGCTAGGTTCGTTTAGTATCATTTTTAATACGAAGCTTTTTAAATTAATTTAAATACACGACAGGTTAGTCAGGTTAGGTTAGAAACTAACTTTTAATTATACATGTACTTTAATCTAACTTCATTTGCGCAGTACGTCTGGCGGCAGTAATCACCCCCTTACAGAAGCATGAAATAACAGCATGGGTACTATTGTGTTTCGGTGAACGAGTAAGGAATGTCAGATCCCATTTCCTTCCTAATCCCTTATCCTCAATCCTATTATGGTCTGCACTGCACTTGCAGCAACCGTGGCTTTTCTTGAGTTCTAGGCGACGGTGGCCACCTACCATCAAGTGGACCGTCACATAAAAAAAGGCATTTTTAACTTTTTATGCACATAAAAGAAAAACGGAAATCTATATGTATACGGAATCTACAGAACTCCCAGATATTGTGGAAATTATAAATAGGCAGTACCCACGTTCCACTTGGACAGTTCGGGTTTTGCTTGAAATTATAACACGTTGGTATATTTCGGCATTATTTGGAAACTTAAATTTAAAAAAATAATGGGGTGTCAAAGCAATAAAATTATAAGTACTAATGAGTGAAACTAATCCTAAAGTATTGGAGGTTTAAATATGTATAAAACATTATATATTGTAATTAGTAATCAATTAAAATTAAATGGTAGAAAGCCCTGATTAAATTAGGTATTCAATTTTAATTGTCTCATATGGTATTGTGTTCCATGACATTTCATATTGTTACGACTAACTATGTAACGTTCTGGAAAAAGCGTTCGCGCCGGCCGAAAGTCTCGAACGTTCCACCCTATCGATGGTAGCCTCGCCCCTTCCCGACTAGTGTCAAAGGAAATTGGTCCTTATGCTTACTACATAGAGTTCAACAGTTTCAACAGAAATAGCAATCCCGAATTTCAATGGCTTGTTTACGATGTTGTTTAGATTTTCTGGAAAACTCGAAATACATCGAGGGGTTCGGCGCCAAGTATAAATAAGAGAGCTGGCGGGCGAGATGAGTCAGTTTGTGCGATAAGCGATTCGAAAGCGACTCTTCGGAGCTTTCGCGATGTTACCTGCGACAGTGAACCGGCGACACATTAAGGGAATCATTGAAGACTTTTGGCAAGTTTAACGGTTTCATCGGACAAGTCTAGTGATTTTGGAAGTCATCTTGCCCCACACGTAACAATATATTAATTTGAATTTGATACCCCTACAAAGTCTCACGAAAATAGTTGGACAGAGATTTTTCCCTTAGTATTAAAGAAATTATTTATCTGAAATTCACCTCGGGCAAGGTATTACAATGTTAAACATTTTGATTGGAATAATCTTCGTAATAAGCAGATGTAACGAACTGTCTACCTTGCTTGATCTTGTTCTCTTTGATACTATCCCGGAATTTCTAAGCAAAATTTTAGCAAGTTAAATGGCTCAATATTTAATTTAATCTAGTAAACACAAAGAGAACACAAAGAAGGTATCACTAGTGTCAGTGCCTCCGAAATACTACGTCAATTATGACCATGAAACTTCACGTATGGCTAAACCTTAGGTACAGAATCCTGGACATCCTTCGCATTCTCTACATTCATAAAGTGTGGCTATTCGCTTCTACTTCCCTCTGCAGCATTTTAATTATTTCCTGACAACCTTGTACGAATCTTTTACTCATTTTGGAGCAAAATTGATGTAATTTTAATCATCCATAAAAAATAAACAACACACGAGAATCGAATCCGAAAACGGTTTTTACGTGTTTGATCAAATGTCCTTGTGGCCACCCATGTTATGCGTCCACTCTCTGAGAACCGGCGGAGAATAGTCGCTTAGAAAATAGACGAACGCGAATCACGGCGCCGTGTAGTTGGCATTTAATATGTTAAAAACAGTAACAATTTTTTTTAGAGTCAATAGATCACTTAATCTTAGTGTGCACGCTTGCGTGTGATTTCAAGTGTTATTAAGTAAATAAAAATTAAGTATTATTTATGTATAATTAATTACAATTCAATTTCGTTTCACGTAACTAAATAGCATTTCGAAGTAGATATTTTAAAAAGAATTTTCAAATATTAAGTTAAAAAATAGATAATCTTATTATATAAAAATGAATCCCCATTTCCCTTGGTCACGGCATCACGCGTGAACGGGTAGACCGATTTTAATTCGGTTTTCACTAATGGAAAGAGAGATAAACGGGGAATGTTCTTATATATAAAAATTGCACGCCGGGCGAAGCCGGGGGCGGGTCGCTAGTCTTATATATAAAAATGAATCCCCATTTCTCCTGGTCACGGCATCACGCGTGAACGGGTAGACCGATTTTAATTCGGTTTTCACTAATGGAAAGAGGGATAAACGGGGAATGTTTACGGTATATAAAAATTGCACGCCGGGCGAAGCCGGGGGCGGGCCGCTAGTCTATTATATAAAAATGAATCCCCATTTCCCTTGGTCACGGCATCACGCCTGAACGGGTAGACCGATTTTAATTCGGTTTTCACTAATGAAAAGAGGGATAAACGGGGAATGTTCATGTATATGAAAATTGCACGCCGAGTGAAGCCGGGGGCGGATCGCTTGTAAAATATAAAAGTTTGACCTACTCCGTAGGTAGTATGTACAGGAATGAATTACCTTATTTATATATAATTACTAGCCGTAGACCGAAGCAACGTGACAATATAAATATGGGCCGCGTAGGTATATTGCCCTTTTGCACCGCCCACGCCGTGGAGACAACATCTCGTCGAAGAAGACAATCAATAACATTGAAACTCTGAAACGTTGGTTATGACGGCTGCTGCTGGCTCCCATAACCGATCTGACCACGGATACTGAACGCATCCATCCACCGTCGTGAATCCAGGCGATAGTGGTTAAATAAATATAGAAAACCACACTGATAAACAGCTCTTTTCAGAGCTATTCCGATTCATCCGTTAAGGGGTTGTTTATATATTTATTTCTACAACTTCTCTTGGTACGGTAGCTACAGATAGTTAGTTAGTTATGTTGTATTCGTTAAAAGTTTATACAAAACTAGGTTCAGAAGGAAGTGGGATTCTTCAGTGGAGAGGCTGCAGCGAAACTTTGTGAAGCCGGACATAACTTACAACATTTCCACCCGTATATACATGTACGTAATAAACGATATATAAGTTTACAAATAAATACCTAAATTCTTATGCTCTATAAACTACGATCCAAGTATCGTATAAGTTACGGGTCAGCATTTACATAATTACTTAAATATTGACCATTACGCATTTTATTGTTACGACTAACTATGGAACGTTCTGGAAAAAGCGTTTGCGCCGGCCGAAAGTCTCGAACGTTCCACCCTATCCTAGCCCTTCCCATTCAAAGGAAATTGGTCCTTATGTTAACAACATAGAGTTTACATTTCAACAGAAATAGCATTCTCACCCTATCGATGGTGGCCTCGCTCTTTCCCGACAGTGTCAAAGGAAATTGGTCCTTATGTTTACAACATAGAGTTCAACAGTTTCAACAGAAATAGCATTCCCGAATTTCAATGGCTTGTTTACGATGTTGTTTAGATTTTCTAGAAAACTCGAAATATATCGAGGCGTTTGGCGCCAAGTATAAATAAGAGAGCAAGCGGGCGAGATCGGTCAGTTTGTGCGATAACAGCGATTCGAAAGCGAATCTTCGAACTTTTTGCGAAGTTACCTGCGACAGTGAACCGGCGACTCATTAAGGGAATCATTGACGACCTTTGGCAAGTTTAACGATTACATCAGACAAGTTTAGTGATTTTGGAAGTCATCTTGGTTTGTGAAAATAAATAGTTCGTTTCGCCCTTAAACGGCATTTTAACTCATCCTGCACGTAACATTATGTAGTACACAATTAACGTTACTGGTGCCTTTGAATACTTGTTCGGTAGCAATAAAATAATAAAGTGTTCATTATAATGATGTGTAAATCATCATGTATGTCAATAAAAGGTTATGTGATAAATCATACAGTTTGTGTAAAATAGTGAGCGTCCACGCAATATTGTTTCTTAATATATTTTTATGTTTTTTAAAAACTATATACATATATGCTTTTCTTGGTCAGTTATTATTATTATTATTGGGATATGTCGCATTAGTCTAATGGAGTTTCAAACAGTTTCTGACATGCCAGACACACTGGTTCCATTACGATAATCCACACGGAGTTAAAGTTTGGCTAATTAAATAATAGACTGAAAATGCACACAGTAAATAAAAAAAAATGTTGTTAGCACCGATTGTAGTAAGATTAAATAATGTTGATACATATTATAAAACTAGCTGAGCCCGCAACTTCGTACGCGTGGTATTCGGTATAGGGCGTAACTTTTTTGTTTGTAAAGGATTGGAATGAAATGTACACTAAATATTACCGGAAGCTTGCTACAATACATCAGTGGAAACCACATTAAAAACGTTTAAGCCGTTTTTGAGATTAGCGTGCACAAAGACAAAGTAGGCAAAGAAAGATTTTATTATAGACTAGTTGAGCCTCCAACTTCGTACGCGTGGTATTCGGAATAACGCGTAACTTTTTTGTTTGTAAAGAGATTGGAATGAAATATATACTAAATATTACCGGAAGCTTGCTACAATATGTACATCAGTGGAAACCACATTAAAATCGTTTAAGCCGTTTCTGAGATAACGTGCACAAAGGCATAGTAGGCAAAGAAAGATTTTATTATAAACTAGCTGAGCCTCCAACTCGTACGCGTTGTATTCTATTATTCAGAATTTTGTTTGTAAAAAGATTGGAATGAAATATACACTAAATATTACCGGAAGCTTGCTACAATACATCAGTGGAAACCACATAAAAATCGGTTAAGCCGATTCTCAGATTAGCGTGCACAAGGGCATAGTAGGCAAAGACAGATTTTATTATAGACTAGCTGAGCCTCCAACTCGTACGCGTTGTATTCTATTATACAGAATTTTGTTTGTAAAAAGATTGGAATGAAATATACACTAAATATTACCGGAAGCTTGCTACAATACATCAGTGGAAACCACATGAAAATCGGTTAAGCCGTTTCTCAGATTAGCGTGCACAAGGGCATAGTAGGCAAAGACAGATTTTATTATAGACTAGCTGAGCTTCCAACTCGTACGCCTTGTATTCTATTATTCAGAATTTTGTTTGTAAAAAGATTGGAATGAAATATACACTAAATATTACCGGAAGCTTGCTACAATACATCAGTGGAAACCACATGAAAATCGGTTAAGTCGTTTCTGAGATTCATCATCGTTTTACAGATGATAATATATAGTTAACTAAAGTTTCCTCTATTCCCACCTGTTCTGTTGAGTAGTTCTGTCGGCAGAACTAATGGGATTTTTTTTACCATTAGTATTGTGATTTATAAGACTATGCATTACACCCTGCTTCAATCTCAAATATTCCCAACTGTTCTGTTACGTAGTTCGGTCGATAAATAATACCAGTGAACGTAAACAATTTACTTTCACAAATATGTAATAATACAGTTTCTCTTATAACAAACATATCATAATGCAGCCAATTCAACTTAATTGCATTTTTATCGAAAAATTGTTGGACATGATTCTTTAAATTTACTTACCTTTTTTTCTTTGCAAACCGATTGGAATGAAACAAATAGTAAATATTACGGGAAGCTTTCTATAATACATCAGTGAAAACCATACTCAAATCGGTTAAGTTGTTTCTGAGATTAGCGTGCACAAACGCACAGACAAACAGATAAAAATTCTAAAAGCTATTTTTTTTGACCTCGAAAACATAAGCACAACGTGTATAAATTGTTTTTTTTTTTTGAAAAATATTTAATGTACAGACACGGCTCATTTACGATTTTATTATATGTATAGATAAAGTATATTTTAATCACGTTAGTTATACGAAAATTAAGTATATAATCATTCAACCGATAATCATGAAATTTTGTATACACGTTGTCACGGACCATGTCACGTAAGGTATCAATAATCTAGAAAATAGCAGTTTTCCCGAGGGATCACTTAAAAAGAAATATAATAGATTCATTGCTTGACAAAAATATATCTATCTCTATATATAAAAATGAATCCCTATTTCCCTTGGTCACGGCATCACGCGTGAACGGGTTGACCGATTTTAATCTGGTTTTCGCTAATGCAAAGAGGGATAAACGGGGAATGTTCATATATATAAAAGTTGCACCACGGGCGAAGCCGGGATTGAATGTAAATGTTTTAACCCTTAGAAAAAGAGGCACGGATGAAACCGCGTGTAAAATCTAGTTAATTATCTTTAATTAATGTTAAAATTTTAATTGAACTCTGAGAGCTGTTTTAACGTTAAAGGACGTAGATAATAATTATTCAGAAATTGATTGTTGAACCACTAGACGCCGTATGACCAAGATCGAAGAAGATCTGTTGTTGAGGGAGCAATTTAATTAAAATTGAGTCCTTCATTTCGTATTCCTTTTAATGTTTATTTAAATTAAAAGAGTTCCGTTGTGTTATGAGGTTGGATAATTTAAAAACTGGAGTAACTATTTATTATTCATTTAGCCTAGTTGACTGTCCTTTTTAATTTATATTTGTTTTTTTTTCATGTTTCCAATGTAGTTTAGTAGTGGTGAACCAAATAATTAAACATTTTAATTCTGTTATATTCTGACTAGTTAAGCCCGCAATTTCGTACGCGTGATATTCGGTATAGCAGGTAACTTTTTTTGTTTGTAATCTAAACAAACACTAAATGTTACGGGATGCTTGCTACAATACATCAGTGAAAACCGCATTCAAATTGGTTAAACCGTTTCTAAGATAAGCGTGCACAAACGCACAGACAAACCGACAAATAGACGAAAATTATAAAAACTGCTTTTATACAATTTGCACAGGTTGTACTTACCCTTACATAAGTACAACCTGTACAAATTGTTTTTTTTTTTTAAATATTCTTCAATGTACAGACAGGCTTGTTTACGTATTATTATATGTATAGATTTAAAAAATTAGACTTTAATATTTTCTAATTAAAGAGGACACGAAGATTTACAACATTGCTTTTTTAGTTAGTGATTTAAAAATTAGAATTTCAAAGTATCTACGATTCGAAAGAAGTATAATTTAGTTAGCAAGCATAGAGAAATTATGAAATCTATTTTATTTTAATCAACATCAATAGACGCTAAAAGAAAAAAAGAATGCCAAAAATAAATTCAAAAAGCGCAGGATTTAATTTTTCTAAATGCCAATCGAAACAATTGACGAGCCCGTTGGATGAGTGATTAAGGTGGTTGCCTTAACGCTCTGTTCTAGGGTGCCCGGGTTCGATTCCCGGCTGGGTCAACTTTGAAAAATGAACTTTTCAAATTTGGCTCTGGTCTGGATCTGGAAAGTAGTGGCAGGGGACACTGCGTTTCGCAGTCATTTTGGCAGCCAGTCTGGCGGCAGTAACCACCCCCTTACAGAAGACCACCGTGAAATAACAACACGTGTGCTGTGGTGCGGTGAGTGAGTAAGGGATGCCAGAACCCATTTTCCTATTCAATCACTTATCCTTAATCCTACTGCAGTCGACAGCGCACTTGCAGCAGCTTTGGCGTTGCTTGTGTTATAGGCGATGGTAGCCACCAAGTGGACCGTCAGCCTGTCTGCTGATCTTAACATAAAAAAAAGTTTAAAATAACATAATCTAGTCTAGTCGCTGAGTGCGTTTATATTAAATTTTAATTTATTAAGGTCAAATTAAAGTTTAAAAAACTTACAAAAGTGTCATTTGTAGACGCGTTTTCATTTAATTTACATCACTATAGAGAATGTAATTGCAGTGACTAGTTAAGTGAAAATAAAAAAAAATTATAAGTGAATAGCTGTATAAAATTGCTATACAAATATTCCAGAGCGGTTAAGTCTGGGTTCTTTTACTAATTGAAGTAGTCTTTTATGCCATGTAAACGCCCATTTACTCACAGCTACGCTAAAATGCTATTGTTTCGCGCCTATTTCACGATTGTAGAACCCTTAAACAAAATATATTTATTACTATACGTTTATTATTTTTATCAGACAATCCGACTGTCCATATGATGGTAGATGGTTACCGTCGCACAATAACTGTTAACACAAACAACACAATAACTGTTAGAATTAGGAAGAGATAGGGAAATGGACTCTGTCATCTCTTTCTCACTGACAAAACGAAACGCAACAGCACACATGCTGTTATTTAACGGTGATATTCTGTAATGGAAGGGTTACTGCTGCCAGACGAGCTGCCCGAATGAATGCAGTGTGCCTTGTCATTACTTAATTTAATTGATTCTTTTCGCGAAATATGTCATTTTTGAAGTGTGTATTTTATCAATAATCTCAGTTTTTAAAAAGTGTTAGGAATGTTCTCGTGCTCGAATTTTATAATTCGCGTATATCACATAATTATGGTTCTTTAATGAATGTCCCTTAATTGAGTTATCTTTAATGAATTACGCGTAAAATACCTTACCTTTACTATTCCACTAAATACAAAAAAAAATATTTTTAAATAACTTTAAATAAACCAAAATTAATATGTAATTATGTTAAATTGATAGGCACCTAAGTTAAACCTAGGATATCGTTCAAAACCAGGCCATTTTTTTAACTGCGAGATTTACGCAATAAAGGTCTTTCTTGATTTCAGTAATTTCCTGTGAATATTTCAGATTATGTAATGGTCATAACATTCAAAATTAAAAAAACTTATTACTCTTTTAATTGGATTTAAAAGAGTAATAACTTAAATATCGCTATGGCCTTGAAAAATGGTCTAAGCAACTTACTGTTTGGTACCCACGTGATGGAAAGCGCAATCAAGGTCGACCCCAGAGACGTTGGGAAGATGAGATCCGCTTGACTTTGGGCCCATACTGGACAAGAGTGACTACAGACAGAGCTCAGTGGAAGGATCTGGAGGAGGCCTTTGCCGCAAGGCACTTCGAATTAAGATATATCCTATAATACTTGTCTAATGTTTATTATTTACTATTCGAAGCAAATAAAGGCTATTTTATTTTATTTTATAACTTAAATATCTTAGGAACCCCATTACCAAATTACAAGACAATATTTTCCCAGTAAAATTTATAATTTTTTCTTACCTAATGATATTAGTTTCAACCGTTAAAACGAAAATACCCTAAACTGATGGTATGATCTCCATACAAAATTGATTGATCTTTTAGAAGTAAGAGTTGGTTGTTAATATGGTCTACGCCAAAAGGGCTTGCAAACATTTGTAGTCAGTTAATCTATTAAAATATTGTGGGTAATCGTATTTAATAATCTATCTACGAATAACCGAAGTTAATAATGTTGTAAATTTCTTATTTTTCTAATAACTAAATATGTTTCATTGTAATAAATAAGTGAATTAATGTGTTTCGCAATAAAATTCTTTCAAATCGTAATAGAGCAACAGTCATAACGTAAACATTTCTATTATTATGTAGACTAAATTCTACATTCTAGTTTTGCAATAAATTATTTCGTCTATTTATTTTGGATACTATTTCGTTATTTTTTTATTTTTATTTCATTCAATTAAAATACCAACAGCATAGCAAAAAAATTTTACGTCGCACAAACAAAAATAAAATTTGCATGCCAGTTACTGGTATCCACACATACTACATTTTGTATCTGTCAATCAAGAGTATCTATTTAAAAATATATATACTTAACAAACGACCATCAATTAATTATTGCAAGTAATTAAAAATATATATTCAAATTTAAAAATATAACGTATATAAAATTCAAGGTAATAATATCACATATAATATAATACTAGATTACAAGCATTACATGTCAATAATGAACTATAATTACTAAAGGTTTCTACTAAATTTCTACTACACCCAGTAGTAGAAATTTGACCATTAACAAATTATATAAAAATATTAGCTTTTTCCACTGTAAACTTAAGTGTACCAAATTTCACTCCTCCGTCTGCGCAATTTTATTAAAAAGGGAACATTTTCGCTTCACGTATTAATATGATCACTATAGCTGTGCCCGTGTTGAAAAAAATGTTGACATCTTTATCGCTGTGACGACGATGACGCCGTCATGGTTGATGAGAGTGGTGCCGATTTTTTTTATATTCTTAGACGATCCCTCGGGAACCTAACCTTTTTTCAGGATAAAATATACTCTATATGTTCATCTGTGGACCAACTAGACCATAAAATCCACCAACGTCTTACGAATCCAATACAACAACGGTTTTAGGATGCTGATGGGGTTACCTCTTTTTTAGTGCCTCTCAAATGTTTGCCGAAGCAAGAACTGGTGGATTTCATGCAATTATCAGAAAGAAAACGGCGTCGTTGCTAGAGAGGACGCAAGCTAGCGCCAACAGCATTTTAATAACTGTTGCTGAGAGATATAACTCTCCAATTTTTAAACATTTTATGAATGTTCTAATATTATAAGTTTTCCGGCATTGTACATATGTAAATTAAATAAATAACAATGGATCATGTTATCTTAATAATAAATGAATAAAACATTTATTTATTTAAATAAATAATAAATAAATAAATAATAAACTCTTATCTATATGCTAAATTTAATTCTAATCCGTTTAACCGTTTATGCAGGGTTATTGTAGTGGCAGGGCACACTGCGTTTTCGCAGTCATTTGGGCAGCCCGCCTGGCGGCAGTAACCACCACCTTACAGAAGACCACCGTGAAATAACAGCACCTGTGCTGTTGTGTTTCGGTGAGTGAGTAAGGGATGCCAGAGCCCATTTAATCCTTAATCCTACTGTAGACGGCAGCGCACTTGCAGCAGGTTTGGCGTTGCTTGTGTTATAGGCGACGGTAGCCACCTACCATCAAGTGGATCGTCAGCCTGTCTGCCGATCTTAACATAAAAAAATATATATAAAAAAATGCGTTCTTGAGGAACAAACATACAAATTTTCGCATAATATGGTTCGGATAAGAAACCAAATTTTTGACAAAGTAATTCGAATATTATCTAAAAAAAAAATGCACAACGTCTTAACATTTTGTAAATACTAGAAAATAATAACTGCTATATCAAAATTAGTGCTTGTGATTCCAAATAGCCAGCTGTAGAATTATGGTTAGGTGTCTTAAATATTTGGCAGCGCACCAAAGTCCCTTGTGCTGCGGCTTTTCATACGGTAATTTATTATTTTGCGGACTATCTGTAGGCAAAGTACCACATAAAAAGGTGTGCACGGTACATCGCTAGGTAAAAATACTTGCGCTGGAGTTTTTACACCTCGCTCATTAGGCAGCCGCTGTAAAAAATCCCCCGTCCATAATTGTGAAAATCCACGGTGTAACCTTTATGGCGCGGAATAATTTAACCTGGATATTACTTTGAACAGAACTGCACGTCCTTTTATCATAAAAAGTAAACACCATTTTAAACACAAATTTGAATTAACGGTGTTAAAAGAGGATTACAGTATATTATAAATTTATTAAGTATATATATATATATACTTATATATATAAGTATATATATATATAATAATAATAATTTATTTATATCTTCTGAAAATTCACATAAGTATTTATGGATTTAAAACTAAGAAATTAAAAAAACTACTCACTAGAAAAGGTTATAAATTAAAAAAAAGTCCCAGGCCATCTCCATCTGGCAGAGTACCTAGCAGGCTAAGGGCATTGCCTCGCTGGATAGTGAGGCTTATTCTTTGTGCCAAATAGTTGCCGGCTCTGGGGTCGCGGGTGGTTTCCGTTAGTTTTTTTGAAATTTCTCTAAAAAGTTTATGTGCACCCGGGCCCCATGTGCCTAAGGTTTCAACCCCAAACGGAACAAAAATGAAATCTCCGCTGAGGTTCTCGTACTTGTGCCGCTTGAGGTTCTCTGCATGGTTTGCGGCTGCACCAGCAATATTCGAAGTGCCTTGGAGGTGGGACGGGGCAAGCGTATCGACACAAGTAGCATCCCATACGAGGGGCCGTCCCGCCTTCCAAGGGACCAGTGTCATTCCATCTGGTCTCCTGCCATCGTCGCGAGCCAGACCAGAGGGTTCCAGTATAGCTGGCACCCCGGCGGTGACAAGCGCCCGGCGAATGAGATCATTTAAAGTGTGATGTCGGGAAATGCGACCAGCGCTTCGTTGGCAGGACAGCCCGTGGTGTCCGAGGCTGTCTACATTTGTGCCACAAACACATCGATGGGGGATGACGTGGGGGGCACCAAGATGAAGGGCAGTTGCTAAACGGAAAGTAGTGGGGTCCAGCAAAGTGCCTGTATTCGGTGATGGTAGTGCCTTTAACCAAAGGCCTGATTCCCACTTCTCAACGGCCAAAAGACGAGCATGCTCTGCAGGACTAGAAGACGTGTTAATAAGATTATTTTGCAACAGTCTGCAGAGAGGCTCATCCCAAAGCCTCTGAGAAGAGGTATTTACAGGTATGTCACTATTTGCACACGCAATTCTCCAGGCATCCTTGGCCTCATCCGTATATGGAACTGGTACTGAACACGATGAGCGCCCCAATATTTGGTAGATTAGTGCATGATTTGCATGAGTCGAGGACAAGAACGCCGGTAAGGACACATCGGATGTTTTTCGTATGCCCAGGCCACCGAACCTTATTGGAAGCGTGGCTTGAGTCCAAGAGCGGTGATCAAATCTGATGTTCAAAATGGAAGAAAGCGTATGTCTTATAGTGTTATCTAGGCATGAAAGGAGCTGGGGGAACTTCCACAGTTGACAACACCGCAAGACATACGTAAATTTCGGGACAAACAGACAATAACGTATTAAAGAAAAAGCCATGTGAGAATTAATTTTCAAAAGGCGATCTAATATCTCACTGAAGTTTTGTAATTTAGAATTTATAAAATCTGGTAGAGATTCGTCTAAAATCGGAGAGCCTAAAAGATGTAACGACTTTTTATCAATGACAGATAATTGTGGCGCTATTTCTTTGAAGCTTGATATAACGGCGTCTCTGTCCACACAATTATCTGTCACAAAAAGTTCACACTTCGCAAAATTCAAATCTAAACCGATTTTTTGGAACTCAAGAATTAAAGTACGAAAGTCGGACAGTACAATGGATGCATCGCCTCCCAGAGTCCCATCATCTAAATACCAAACGTTAAATTTGGAATTTAGAAGTTCGATGACCGGGTGTATGGCAAGACTAAAAATTGCTGGACCCAGCGGGTCGCCCTGTTGGCATCCAACCTCAGATGAGATGAGGTGGTTCTTATATAAAAGTTTAGTGGGGTCGTTATAGCATTGGATCATGAAAGGCAAAATTGCAGGAGCTTTTGATTTTATTTGAGCCAACATGGCGACTCGGTTAACGGAATTAAAAGCGTTTTTAACGTCGACTTTTAGAAACACATCACCGCCTTGATTTAATATAGCGGATCGGAAAGAGTGCACGGCTGCCTCACAACCCCCTTTGCAGGCGAAGCCTAGCTGTTTTGGCTGAAAGTATGAGGAGAGAAAATTAACAGATTTACATGCTATTTTAGCCGTGAGGCGCCGGTATGTCGACCCAACAGCAATCGGGCGAATGCCACCATCTCTCTTCCTCAAAGCGCAGAGGTTGGCTCCGTACAATACATCAACGATGTCTGATGTAACCTCGCCGCGCAGCATCAGGTTGCATAGGCTCGTGAGTTCTTGTAGGAGAGTCTCGCCAGCTTCTCCGCAGCAGCCGCTGGTGAGATCTTTCAGATGTTGCGGGGTGAGACCGTCGAGGCCACCGGCCGAACCCGGAGGAAAAGAGATGATAGCTCCACGTACTTTCTCTGCAGAGGTTTGTAAAGGTGGCGTTATTACGTCATCGTTCGCTTGAAAAAAGTTAGGTGGTAATTGAAATTTGGAAGACTGAAATCTGGGGTGTTTGTTTTGCAAGGCGGTGAGAGTCTCTGAGCAGTTGGAAGCGATCGTGTCGTTGGAAAAAAGGAGACGAGCTGCGCCCTTAATGTCTCCCTCGCTTATTTTATTTTCGACACTTTTGAAAAGGTTATATTTTGGTGAAGAAGAAAAAGAAAAATATTGATTGAGATCATTATTGGAATTACAGTTTTTTTTAACACGTGATGTGAGAGAGGCACTATTATGAGGATCCCTCGTAATGTGTAGAATGCGGTATGGAAAAGAAAGCAGTTTCTCCCAAGCCTGCCTCGAGTTGTCACGCACGGTATTGTGTACTGCCTGGGCAAGGTTGTGAGCTACAGCTACCCTTGCACCTTTAGGAATCCGCTTGAGTATGGGTATGGAATGTTTTAAAGTGGAAATTTCTTGCCAAAAGGGTTGTTGATGCGGAGTGGAGTTGTGTGGTGGAGTTAATATAGCAGTTTGGACGGAGCGCTGCTTATGACATTTGCCAATGTGAATGCGTAAGCCCCTCTCACTTTTAAAATAACGGATTTGAGGGCATTGTAAACACTGTACTAGATTTTCCGAGGACACGGTCGCATTATCGGTAGAGGTCCCTGCATCTTGGCTCCTGCTTAACATTAGTACTAAAAAATACTTACTAAAATTAACATACAATCACAGGGAAAACAGTAATAGAAAAATAAATAGAATAGAACTGGAAAAAAGTCAGTGTAAAAATGGAATCTGCGCGCGCACGTAGACTCCCAAGAAAGCGAACGGCGGTGTGTCTTGATGATGTCAAATTGTTGTGGTAACCGCTGACGTCGTCTTGGATACGGTCGAGTATCCATGGTTACAACCGCAAATCAAAAACATCATGGCTATTGGTAACTTCACTTGGTAACTTGACACTTATGGCATAGAAAGAATGAAATTTTATTCGGCCAGACAAGCATGCGTAGATCTGCCCATAAAACCACATGTGAATCGCCACTTAAGGTAGTTATTACGGCACTTTTTCGGTATGCAGCGGGGCTTGAAAACTTTATAATTTAATATATAGCTCTGGCTTATTACATCAACGTCCGGTCTTGTTGAATGTCAATTGTCATTGAAAAAAGACCTTGACCTATATACATACATAACATTACAATCTGTTCTTCACAATTAAAACGTTCGGATCTTGTGTGAAACCGTACTATGGGTATTTTTGGGTCAATCAACTTTTATTTGTCCGACGACAGTCGCACCCTGTCCCTGAACGAAAACATAATTTATAATTAATAATAATGAGTGTTATTTATATGTGTTGTATTCTTATTACTATTTACTAACATATTAATACAAAACATTTTTAATTTGTATGCAATTTATCTGTTTTTTATGGTTGTCCAAAGGACCAAAAGTTAGTTTTCAATAGTATCACATATTGTCCCCAAGCCAGAGATCACCACAAAACTTAGTCCCACGAAAAATATTACTATTATGGAATTAGTACCAATTACACAAATTCTTTTAAATGGGTGTGTATAGTCCAGAAACATGACGATTTCTTATTTACTTTAAACAATTTAAGATTTTTTTACATTCTACTTTTGTCCCCATAATATTTTACTCAACGTAGGTCACCCGGACAACCGTAAATTAGTTGTAAATCCAAAATATAGAAGGCGTGGTACGAACATAGACAACAAATCTACGTTTCTAGTAAGCTGACAGGGGTAGCCGCCATTTTGATTTCACGAAAACTCCGGCGTTAGTCGGCCGAGTTCTGTTTGTGAGAGTGGGTGGCTTTATTGTCAGTCCATCGGACCACCGGAAAATATACGTAAGTACTTATTATATTACAATAAATTCTAGTGCACTAGATGCTATTTGTAATATATTTTACCATAATGGTGAAACGAAATACAAAGATCATTACTATTTTATTTTACAGCTCAATATTTCGGAAATGTCACACGGACAACCAGTCACTTGGACAACGAATTGGTTGTCCCTAGGACAAGTTTGGTTGTCCTTAGGACAAGAATCAAGTAAAGTTAAATTGTTTTATGTAACAAAAGAAGAATATGACGATATTCAGAAATATATTCCTAAGAATCTTGTCCCTTAGCCTGGAACCAAAGAGGTGCACCAAATCTTTTCAAGGATTTCTTGCCAAATGATGTACAAAAATTTAGGCTGTTTCTGCTCAAGATGATTTTGTGACTGCTTGCATCCAAAGTTTTAATCACCTACATCAAGAAACATTTCATGCCTTGCCAATACTTGTGAAGACCTACCTGGAGTCGACATACATGGAGTGGACATACCTGGTGCGGACATACTTGGGAGAGATCATGCCTGGAGATGGCTTACCTGGAGACGACTTACTTGAAGACGACTTACCTGAAGATGACTCACCTGAAGATGACTTACTTGGGGATGACTTATCTGGAGACAACTTAACTGAAGTTGACTTACTTGGAGAAGATGACTTATATACCAGCTTGGTATTCAATGTTAATGTTTAATGTTTAGAATAGTGTTAAAGTTACAATATTATAATCCCTAGCAACTACATTTGAAATTGACACTCTTAGACTGCATTAAGTAGAAGAAAAATATCAAACTAGTTGATTAATTACAAAGACTGTTTTTATTTTGTAAGACTGTTGATACCTTGGAAATTACTTTAGAAATAATGTTGACAGATTTTCAATGTTTTTGACATGCAAAACCTCAATAATATATTTTCGTACTTTCTTAATTACTTACATGTTTTATTCAGTACCCCAACATTCAAGAATAACAATAATATTATTGTTTTTTGGATTTAGTGTTTCCTATGGACAACCACATTGTCCACTGGACGACTAAATTGTCCCCACATTGAAAAACTATTAAGATATAATTTTTCTTTTTAAATGATAAAACAATTTACTAAAATTTATAAGATGAGTAATACAATATAAAAGAAAATTAGGGCAAGGAATTTCCTCTTAATAATTCTAATATTTAGCGTTTTAATGAAAAGTTTTGGTTGTGTGAAGTAACATGTTGTCCGGAGGACAGCAGTCACACAGATATTTATGAAATTATAAGATATTTTATATTTACAAAAACGGGAAATTAAAATATATGCTTTAATTAATTAAAACAAGTGTTTGTTTTTATCATAATTATGTTTACAATATTTATAAAATCTATTGAGTTAGTTGTCCAGGGGACAGGTGTAACTTGAGTTGTCAAAGGTATTTAGTAATATTTTGTAAATAAACGAAAAATACGGCTCTGCTCTTTGTGGAATCATAAATAATAGAAAATTATCTTTTAAATTAAATATTTAAAAGTGGACATTTAAAGAAAAAAATAAAAATCAAAATATTCATCATCGGGACATTTAAAAGTTGATTGACCCTTTTATAACATTTTTTTTTTACAAGCCGGCTGCCAACCAGCGCCAGCCGGTTCTATATCATGTTAGAAGCGCGTGTCGACCCGACCATAAAATGCAGAACATTCAGAATAATAATAATTACATATATAATAATAATAATAATAAGGTTCTTCACTCTGCAGCCCTAACCACCGGTAGCTTGGGCCTTGCCTCGCTACTAGTGGTAAGATATCTAATTTTAAGTTTTTTATAATATTTATTGTTTTTATATACATATTGTAAAAAATTTAGAATTAAGAAAAGGAATAAATAAGTATATAATAATAAATATAATAATTAATATAATAATTAATGTATTAATATAACCACGGGTAACTAATACCAGAGATGACATTTAGTCTCTTTGTTCCTTCATGACCAACTGGTATTCGGTGTGCAAATCTTGACATTTTGAAACTCCAAATCTCGAATATTGAATTTTTGACTGATTAGTTTTCCTTTATTGACATATTGAATTTACATTATTATTTTCACTTTTATAATTTCTTAAATTTTAAGTCATGCTTTGCTTCTCGCCCTTACCTGTACTGTCATTTGTAGTTGTTGACTTATTGTTATAATTACTCAGAATTGTTTTTTTCAATTGCCAAGTATTTTTTTAAATACTAGCAACTAAAAATGAAAAAAATGTAATAGCTGCAGATACCTGTATTAGCATTTAAGCATATAAATGTTTGTTTGGTTATAAAAGTGTTACTTAAAGACTTTTTGCTGTTCTGTCGGTACTTATTTTCAATAAAATAATATAAAATTGAGTTTGTAAAAACCTTTACAATTTATCTTTCAAAAAATCGTTAATGGAATATAATAGGATTTGGCTAAGAAAATCTTAATAAGCCGTTTCTTGTAAGTAGGGAAAGGCAACATTTTTAAATACTAAATACTTCGAATAAACGAATCCGGTCTAGAGGTTTGAGATTATCCGCAGAATGCTTCGCAATGTTCAACTAATGTTCACCTTTAAAGGATAAATACCTCAGTAAAAACCCATGAAGTAGGGTTAATTAAAATTTTCTCCTGTATTACTTTGTAGAAACTTTTCTGTTTTCTTTCCTGCAGAGAGAGTCGGCTTTTGTACGTGTAAAATCGTTAATGAGATAAGTAAAAGGTACGGGGGGCGTTGGTCCGTGGGCACGAAGCGGTCATTCGTGTATGATGTATGCGAATCTTTTTATAGCCATTTAACTGTGGCTCATACATTTGGAGACAACGGTAGAGTTATGGCCAACCATTTGTTCTGTTGACAGAGGTTATAAACGGGAAAAGATCAAACGAATTTTATTAAAGTAAAATAAAGCGAAGAGCAAATAAGTACGCATTGTTTTAAGTTATAAACTGGACGGCAGAGACCTAAGCTTATGTATCAAAGTAGCACACTTTTGTTAGAGTGGTCGTGGCCGCGCAGATGATGTAACACGGAGGATGGTCGTGTTCGTCCTCCCTGGCTTGCCGCACTGCCGCTCTCGCGATGCTTCTCCACTTTTGTCTGCTGGTGGCGTCACGAGAACACCGTACCACAGTAGATCGGGTTGTGGATTTTATTAGGGCTTCTCTCCACCTGACCCTGAATGACAATCCGTTACATCGAATTTTCCTTCCTAGAGATGTGGCCAAAGAACTTTAGTATTCGCAATAACACAACCGACGAAAGCCTGTCCTTAATTTTAAGCTCCTTTAAAATTGATTTGTTGGTGCGAAACGCTGCCTAAGAGATATTTAGGAGGCGTCTCCAGCACCACATCTCCAGTGCGTATTCTCTGTAAAGAAAGATGGGAAGACAAGGGACTTAGTTCCTTGTCTTTAGTCGGACTTTAGTCATTTTTGTGATTCTCCTATCTCTCTAAACCCTTCCCAGCCTCTCAAGCGCAGATCTTGTGATGGCACATCGTCTTCTTATTTCGAACTCACAACCTCCCGTGTTTGAAATCGTACAGCCCAGGTAAATGTAACTCTGCACTATTTCACAGTTTGCGATACTCTGAACATCCACTCCTCCATTTCCAGCCCGATCTACGCTTACAGACCTTTGCTTTCAAAAGTCTAAAATAAGAGATATCAGATTCCTTTTCTAATCAGACTCCTCTTGCGAATTTACACATATTTTAAATGCATGTAGCGAGTTTACTAACAGTCTATGATGTGACGAAAGACATTTGTGGCGAAAGTACAATAATGTCATAAACTAGTAGACACTTATGATCATATTTTGCAGGATTCTTGCATGCACTCTATTCACTTCCAATTAAATTGGAACCTATGTAGAAAAATATCTTAAAAGTGATGTTTTACTGTACGAAATGAAAGGCTAGAACCCTGAATTGTGCAAACTTTGGCGAATCTAATACGCCTTTGAGAGATGGATTAAAAGAGACGGACGGAGATGGGCTAGCGATAAGATGAATTCAGAGTGACACAAATGCTAAAGTTCTGCCAAGAGACTCGGGAAATTTCAAAGAGATGTTGTATTAGTGAACTTTTGGACATGATTGTTGAGAATATCTGTGTTCATGCAATCATGATCTGTCAATGTTATACTAATTAAAGAATACATAAAGGGAAAATAAAGTGTTGAAACAATGAGAAAGCAATAAAGGATTATATATAATAAAAAAAATTGGAAATCATTGCTTCGTTCTTCCTGTATCAACAATGATTATAATGCATATAATCTTGTATGCTAGGAGTATACGAAAACATCAATATAAAAAGCCGTTGGCTTTATGAATGTCATGAAATGCAAAAATAAAATACATTTTTTTTTAGACTCTATAGACCGAAAGTTGTATTATACATACGTATTTATACTTGGTCTCTTTTTCCTCCAGCTCGAGTTGTTGGTCACTCGTTGAAGGCGGTGCCCTAAAAAAAGGGAATAAAACTCTGAACTGTGCGTGTCGAATTAAATGCATCAAAGTTCCCTAAGAAACGAGACGAGTTTGCTAATTAAAACAAACGCACAACTTTACCACTTGCCCTAATTTAGAAACGCATAATAATTGTACGCCTAATAAAATGGGCGCGTTAAAGTAAAGGCAAGTTAAATTATATTGCAACAGAATAAAATTCTTTACATTTTTTTTTCCATAAATTAATTAATGAATACTGGCGAAAAGAAAGACCGAAGAACAGACGTTTCAATGGTTTCACGAGACTCTTGTAATAATAGGACGACTACAAGAAGTCATATTAAAGAATCTTAATGTGAAAGTATTTTGTTTAGATTAATTTATACGACACTAACTGTGTCTCGCTTTTTTTTCAATGTTAAGGTCGGCAGACAGGCTGACGGTCCACTTGATAGTAGGTGGCTACCGTCGCCTATAACACAAGCAACGCCAAAGCTGCTGCAAGTGCGCTGCCGACTACACTAGGATTAAGGATAAGGGTTTAGGAGGGGGGGGGGGATAGGGAAATTGGCCCTGGAATCCCTTACTCACTCACCGAACACAACAGTACACGTGCTGTTATTTCACGGTGGTCTTCTGTAAGGGGGTGGTTACTGCCGCCAGACTTGCTGACCAGAGTCAAACTTGAAAAGTTATTTTTTCAAAGTTGACCCTGCCGGGAATCGAACCCGGGAACCTTAACCACTCATCCAACGGGCTCGTACATATAAAAAACTTTTTCATGAAAAAACGTTTAGATATATAAATATAGTGAGCCTGTCAAACAGCTTTCGAGTTTATAGATCTTGGACATGCATATTATGTATAACATATTGTTACTATCTTTTGCCCGCGATTTCGTTTACGCCCCTCTTTTTTAGGTGTTTTAACATTCATTCAATCTTTATCTATATCTATTCTATACTATCTATTCTATAATAAAATCGTAAACGAGCCGTGTTTGCACATTAAAGATTTAATTTAAAAAAAAAAAGCAATTTGTACACGTTGTACTTACGTTACCGAGGTCAAAAAATAGTTTTTAGAATTTTGTCTGTATGTTCGTTTGTCTGTGCGATTGTGCACGCTAATCTCAGAAACAGTTTAATCGATTTGAATGCGGTTTTCAATGTCTCTTTGTCCCTTGCTGTGTGTTTGTGTCTGATGCCTGCCTCGTTGGAGGCCATGTAATAATAAATAAATAAAATAAATAAAATAAATGTATTGCAGCAAGCTTCCCGTAACATTTAGTGTTTGTTTCATTCCAATCGGTTTACAAACAAAAAAGTTACGCGCTATACCTAATACCACGCGAACGAAGTTGCGGGCTCAGCTAGTTGCTCAGATACTGTTGTCAGGGGTTGATTTTATTTTTAACTCTGGTGATCCTCGGGAACAGTACTTTTTTCTGGGTGAAGAGTATTCTGTATCCATTTCTGTGTTTCTTGCAAGGTATATGCAATTTTTCATGATGATAGGTTGAGTAGTTAAGGCGTGAAAATAGACAAACTCACGTTCGCATTTATAATATTAGTTAGGATTCTCCGCGGTTTCAACGGCCTTATTTCTTGATCCCCGTGGAGTCTTTGACACATATACCATCCATAAAAAGTTCAACACAAAATTACCCATCCCGCTTTCATATGAATTTCCAAAAACGCTGTCATAATGGGGCCATTACAATAACAGTACACTATAATTTTTATAGCTTCAATTCTAGTTAGTATTTAATTGTTAAATCTAATTAAAATTTTGAATACCCTGGTGTGTTTAGCACGTATAATGAATGTACCTATTATACAAAATGTATTACCACAAAAAAATTCAAAAAGCCACCAAAAATATTAATTTTCAAAAAGGTTGTCTTAGTGGACTAATACAAACAATTTAAACTATCGTATTTTAATAATTTATAAGAGATTACGTGATTAAGTCAGTTAACGGATGAAATTGTGTTATTTTAAATTGTGAAACAAATTTTGATGCGAATTTCACTGTAACTTACAGAATTTCTTCCTGAAGATATCGTTTATATTTTTTTATGAAGAGTTGATAAAACTCTATTTATTGTAAAATAATATGAACTATTCGCAGATTTATTTTGGCTAAAATTTGATTAAAGACAGCTTTACAAGAAGAATAAAATACATTTTTTTTCTGTTAAAAACAAGTTATATTAATATTTGTGTTAAAAACAAGTTTGAATCATTGCATTGAATAAATTATTTTCCGCTGCAACCTTATTCATTTAAACCTTTTAGGAAAAGGAAAGTAAACTAGATTAATTAAATTATACTCAAGGAAAATATCCTCAAGGATTTCTGTACAATTCCACGCCAAGGAAAGTTTGTTTATAGCATGCAGTTTGTAGCGTACTAGTATTTTAACAGAAGTTGACGGTAGGTAGTTACATTTGCCTACATCACTAGTGGTCACGCCAAGCAATTATAAAAGTGGACTGTATTTTTCGTTGGTGGCACATGTAATCAAAGGACGAGGAAACGAAGAAAGTCTGTCACTTACCTCGTGAATCACTAAGTCCTTGCTCCTCCAGCGGCGAAGACCTGCAACAGGCCCGTCACACACAGAGTCCAGAAGCTCCAGCACTTCACCACTCGTGGAGCGAGAAGTGTGACCAAATAGATAAACTATAAGCACAATTGCCTGATAACATTAGCAGATGAAATAAATTCAAATCTCGCGGGTCGAGATCGGCGGATGAGTCTACGCGTGTTTGTTACGATATTTTTCTTAGACTGACTGCGGTTTCATAAAATGGCCTGTCGCATGGCTTGCGGTAGGGACAGACATATAGATAGGTATATGGTGGGAGTGAGACAGCACATACCACAGTGAACTATTAATTAATTTAAATTGACAATTGGCGTCAACAACTAGTAATGTCAGGTGGAAAGAAAGCGTGCTGCAGAAATAAAGACTAAGGGACGAGTTTAAGACAAGGATAAGACATCCATTTAACATGAATCTAAACACAATAGAAGACATATTATTAGTACATCTGGTTTTCCGTAAAGGAGGTAGTTACACTGATAACTGTAGGGCTGCACGGTTTATAACTGCGGACCGCAGTGTGCCCAGCCTGGGTTAGTATACATATTTTTTTATAAACTTTCATCCATCTCCGTTTCAAGAACCGTAAATCTCTGCAAGTCCTTAATATCAAATTTTTGCGGTTATGTTATGCGATCAATATCAAAGGATAATGACAACCTATTGTCCAATTGTATCCCCAACTCCTTTATTTCCATCACATGATAAAATATCATACAAATACGATTTGTCCTAAATGAAATCACAATAAAATTTAATAATAAATTTTGATTCATTTCCAAATTGCTGTCACCAAGTACTAACAGTCTTTTTTTTAATGTTAAGTTTGGCAGACAGGCTGACGGTTCACTTGAAGGTAGGTGGCTACCGTCGCCTATAACACAAGCAACGTCAAAGCTGCTGCAAGTGCGCTGCCGAGTGCAGTAGGATTAAGGATAAGGGATTTGGAGTGGATAGGGAAATGGGCTCTGGCATCCTTTACTCACTCACCGAAACACAACAGCACACGTGCTGTTATTCACGGTGGTCTTCTGTAAGGGGTGGTTACTGCCGCCAGACGGGCTGCCCAAATGACTGCTAAAACGCAGTGTGCCTTGCCACTACTTTCCAGATTCAGACCAGAGCCAAATTTGAAAAGTTCATTTTCAAAGTTGACCCTGCCGGTAATCGAACCCGGGAACCCTAGAACGGAGCGTTAAGGCAAGCACCCTAACCACTCATCCAACATACACGCTTTATTGACACAAAACATTTCTTTTAATTATTTGTTGTGTTTTTTTGTAGATTGAAATGAAAACTCTTTTTAAAAACAAAACAATTTGAGCAATCAAAATGTTATTTTGAGTATATGGCATTAAAAATTTATTTTATACACATAAATTAAACAAAGATTTTAGAGTCATCAGGCAGTAGATACGTATACCCGAGATTGTATAAAAATATTGTCTAGATATCGAATAATAATAATAAAATCAGTTATTTTTAAATGTTACATTACCCAATGAACAATGTTTTTCTTTTAAATAAAGTAGTAAGGTTAAATAGATACAGTTTGGTGGCCTATAGTCCACCAGTCGATATATGTTGACTATTAATGAAGGTGACAGCACTTTCAGCCAATCTTTCAATCAGCTGGTCGTTCTTTGCACTGAAAGAACGACTGAGTGACACGTCAGATGCTGGTAGGCCTGTAATTCTGAGTCAGTTCGATTTTCTTGCTCTAACGATGAAAGAAAATATCGCGACCAATTCTACGTGTCTGAGAATACTGCTATTCTTGAATATATGTGAAGTTCCGCCATTTACGCGATGCTCTGGTGCGGGAGACTATAAGCACACACCTTCTTACTTGATTGATAGGCCAATAATAAACTCACAATCAAGCATTGTCATATTTTTAATGAAGAGCTACTACATTCGGTACACCGCCCTCCTTATTCATCCTCTGTCAACAGATTTCTTAAGGCAATTATTGTTCCAACGAGTAGGCGGTTTCCACTACAAGGTTCGTTTACCCCCAGTGCCCATCCCATCCCATCCATGCTTTGCTATTTATAGTTCTGTAGGAGCTGTTGTCCTACTTCAAACTTATCTTTAATATTTCGACTCCAAATACACAAAAGGTTAATCACTAGTTTATTGTCTGTACACAAGATATTCACGGAGGATGCATTACATGAACCTCTATAGTTCCATGAGTGACTAGCAATATGTGGACGAGACATTTGGTCAGTAGGTACCCAGGGAAGTAATATGTTGCCAATTATGCAATTATAGTTATTCAAATAACTATTAAAACTATTTGAAGATGTTTAAAAACAGTAGGAATTAACCCTAGAGTGCTCGCGCTTTGAGCGTTTGGCCTACAAGGTCAAGCGTACTATTAGCTGTCCCCTCCCCCGTTCCTCACCTCTTTGTTTTAGAAATTCGGAAAATTTCCGTTGTTTTAGAATTTTCTACTATTAAGTGTAAAATTATAATAAATGTTACTTTTTCTAATAAAATTCATTAATTTAAGTTTTGTTCACTTATTGATCGAAATTCGACCATAACAAAAAAAAAAGACGAAAAAAAAATGGAAGATAATTTTTTTAATATATAGATTTGAATGGATAGTTATTAAACTGTTTATCAGCAAGTAAGTATGTGTTAAATGTCTATCCCATGTTTTATTTGAGAATGGGACTAGAGAGATTAGCGCGTAGACAGCGGATAGATCGTTAAGCGGTTCCCAAGGGAGAGATCGCTATTTAGACGGCGCTACTTATTGTTAGTAACACGACAACTTAGGGTAGAACATTCGCAACGTTCGGTGTATGCGTGAGCATGAATTCAACACTTATCTCAATTGTTGAGGAGCAAAGTTATAGCAATTAGTCGAATAACAATTTGCATATTGTTATTGGGTTTGATTTAATTAAACTCTGTATCAACTTATGCAATTAAGATTTTAACTGTTTATGAATATGATGTTAGTAGTATGACATAAAATAATATGAACACGGCATTCCGGAGTCATAGAAAGCAGGGCCTGAAAGATTCACTCATTTTACACTTCTCTATCCCGTGCGTTATCCTTTGACCAATGAAGGTCTGCAGCGCACTCGTTTACTAACGTGCTGGTTATATTTGTTTGTTTTGGTGGCCCTTACAGAAGACCACCGTGAAATAACAGCACATGTGCTGTTGTGTTTCGGTGAGCGAGTAAGGGATGCCAAAGCCCATTTCCCTATCCTCTCCTAATCGCACTTTAGTCGGCAGCGTACTTGCAACAGCTTTGGCGTTGCTTGTGTTATAGGCGACGGTAGCCACTTACCATCAAGTTGACCGTCAGCCTGTCTGCCGATCTTAACATGAAAAAAAAACCCATCAAATTTCTAGATGTGGTTCTCTGAAATAATATCACCTACTTATCCTTTTTCCTAATCTTATATGTATATAAAAATGAATCCCCATTTCTCCTGGTCACGGCATCACGCGTGAACGGGTAGACCGATTTTAATTCGGTTTTCGCTAACGGAAAGAGGGATAAACGGGGAATGTTTATTGCACGCCGGGCGAAGCCGGGGGCGGGCCGCTAGTATAATATACTTTTTATATTGTAATTAATTTGTTTTTTAATTCTTTCTTTTGTTGTATTTGAGCTTCGTGTATTTTTTTGTGTGATGACAAGTGCGTGACCTCACTATCGGCTCTAAAGGAAGACCAGCGCAGGTTTTTACAACCTGCATTATGCTGAGTTGGGGCCGGTTTGTGGCAAGGGACGTTTGTGTGTATTTTTTTATTATTATCTGTGTTTCCTTTGTCGCAAATAAAATTTATTCTATTCTATTCTACTAGGTCGGCAGCGCACTTCCAGCACCTGTGGCGTTCCTTGTCTTATAGGTGACGATAGCCACCTACCATCAAGTGGACCGTCATCTTGTCTGACAAACTTCACGTAAATGTATCCTACCTTAGGTCTAGACCTAGACCTTAGACCTACCTAAAGTACTCTCCAGTTATCCAGCCAGGATGAATCAATGTCGATTCACTGCAGTCCCGGAGGCTTATGCTCGATGTTTTGTTTTTCTGCAAATTGCTGAGGGGCGGAGTTGATTCGCCCGAGCTCTTGTTGCGCATAAACTTTGGGGTTCCTTGTCGAGCGCCTAGGCCGGGCAGATATACGCAATTTCGTTTGAATTACTTCAGAACTAACTTGGGCTGTTTTTCTCCGTTGAGCCACGTTGATCGTCTTATGAGCGTTGCAAAATCCTTACGTCAGAATGTCGATCCTTATGACGACGCGATTTCGAAAATTAAAAGACTCATCCTTGTCCGTAGTTCAGACAGTTGATTTAATTATTGCTGACATTGTATTCCAATTTTCTTTTTATTATTGTTAATGGGATATTGCTCTGGACATTTTATTGATGCAAGCTGTGCCTCCTGTAACTGCGGCAGCATCTGCCATGTGTGGCTTTCTTTGTCCCTTGTTGTGTGTTTTTGTTTGATGCCTGCCTTGTTGGATAAATGTCGCACCGAAATTTTGTAATTTCTTATAACAAATCGTTACAGTAAAATTTTACCCTAGCTCCTATTCAATTCAATTCAGACAAGTTTAACGAAATATCCGAAAGAGATAAGCTGCGCCCTTTTGTATCATCTTTTTCTTTATTGCATTGTAAAGAATAAGAGATTATAACTCTTTAATTTTTAAACATTTTATGAATATTCTAATAGAGTAAGTTTTTCGGCATTGTACATATGTAAATTAATTAATAACTAACAATGGAATATGTTATTTGAAAAATAAATAAATAAGTAAATTGTTAAGTAATAAAAATAAAAAATTATAATAATGCATACTATGAGTTGGATACATGTTCATAGTTAAATTGTTTTCGTGACCATTTTCTATGACACCAATTGAAGAAATGGTTAGCTGAAAGTTTCGTCTGGCAAATACACTAACAATTTCCACCTCGTATTATTTGGCTTCGAGTGAAACATAATTACTGAAATAATAGTACGAACATAAACATTACCGTGGCTTCTCCCTGAATAAATATTATTCAACGAAATAAAGGTAACGCCAATATTTATTTTGTCGCGAAAAGAACTTAATACGTGAAATGAACACAGCGAGTACAAAAAGTGTTCTCTCAGCTTCGTCCCACAAAAATGTTTCTAATTAAATATAAATGTACTGTATAACGGGAATAACGATACTAATAAGCTTCGGGTGACAATGTTGACGGGATATTTGCAGCGAGTCAAGGAAAAGGACTGGACAAAACCGAATTTATGATATTACACAGAGTTTCCGTAATAATATAGCCGCTAAACGAGCTTCATTATGTGGCTTTCTGTTCTTTGATATTGCGCTTTATAAACGCCTCTAAGATATTTCCTTATTACATCCCCCTCTATTAGCTCGTTTGTTGCTTTGACAACATTTTATATAATATGTATACTCTGACTTAACGAAGACATTCCATTCTACCTTACATTCATAAAACTGAAATTAATGAGACTATTCAGTTTTGTTTCTCAATATCATTTTTACTAGTTCAGCAGACAGATGTCGTTCTGTCAAAAGATTAAAAAAGCCCAATGACTGCGGCAGCTGATGTTGTAATCTCTATATATAAAAATGAATCCCCATGTCCCTTGGTCACGGCATCACGCGTGGACGAGTAGACCGATTTTGATTCGGTTTTCACTAATGGAAAGAGAGATAAACGGGGGATATTCATATTTATAAAAATTGCACGCCGGGGGCGGGTCGCTAGTTTAATAAAAAAAAAACCGAGCATTTTTTCTCTTCATAAAAACCTTCCTTGGACCGAACCATGTAAGGAATTTTTGAAAAGAAAAAAAGAAATAATAAAATAGCCGAGGGTTGGGAGCTCATATCTTCACTTAAGTAATTTAACTAGGGTATTTTTAATAAAAAAATTACTTAATTATTTTTTTCCCAAGAACAAAAATTCTTTTCCTTGGAACCATCAAAATTTAAAGACTTGTGGAAAGTGCTCTTGTACGATTGTCGACTTTTTCATAACCAAGCTACTTAACTACCATTTCCTTATCCCAGTCCTTTATCCTCAATCCAACAATGGTTGGCAGCGTACTTGCAGCAGCTGTAAGCGTTGCGTGTATTATAGGCGACGGTAGATCAAGTGTCTATCGACCTTAACAGGTAAATTGAGGTAGTTTTTTGCTTTTCCTTTTTTCCTTAATCAATCAAATATCAAAATGTAGGCAATTTTACAACAAATTTAATGGTATGTGGTTGGCGTAACAAAACTAAAAATTTTCGCGGCTTAATCTTTTACTACAATCTCGTCTCTTACCTTTGCGCAAAAGAAATAAAAAATATGCTTCAGGTTATTCCCAGTTACACACGGTGAAGATTTTCGTCCATTATCCTAATATAAACGAGACAGGTTGAGTGTAAGATTAAATGTGTCAACGTACGCCCTTTCAAAGCAAAACGGTAGCAAATTTTTTGCGACATTAATTTTGGAGAAAATAGACGCATCTTCCTATCTTTATTTATGTAGGACGTGTTATTCTTAATAATTAATGTCTTGTGAAGCTTTTTATAAATACGACATCACGCTTACCTAAATCTTTACATATTTGACATACTAGCTGTTGTTCGTGACTTCGTCCGCGTTGAAAAATAAAAGATATAACGCCTGAAATTTTTTTTAATGATAAGATTAGCAGACAGGTTGACGGTGCACTTGATGTAGGTGGCTACCATCGCCTATAACACAAGCAACGCCAAAGCTGCTGCAAGTGCGCTGCCGAGCAGGATTAAGGGTAAGGGATTAGGAGGGGATAGGGAATGCCCATCTCTGGCAAGTGCTGTTATTTCACGGTGGTCTTCTATAAGGGAGTGGTTACTATTTAGTCTGTAATCATCCTGAAATTCCATTGTAACCATTGATGAAAGATTTTTTAAATCGAATGAGTAGTTTCGAAGATTACCTCTTACGTAAAATATTTACCTCCTTATAATATTAGTATAGCAGCAGGCAGGATCGTCTACTTGTTACGCCGACTTTGATAGGACAATGATTAGGCATAATTAGGAAATAAGAAAATGAGCCCTGACATCCCTTACTCATTATCCTATGCATTTTTTTAAATTACCGATACGTTTTTCTACGCAAAAGTCGTTAGACAGACTGACGGTCCACTTGATGGTAGGTGGCTATGTTGCCTATTAACTCAAGCAATGCCATAGGTGATGCAAGTGCCCTAATGGGGAGGAAATGGGTTTTGGCATCCCATACTCACTCAATGAAACCCAACAGTAAACAGGCTATTATTTTTTGGTGGTAGGAGGTAAGGGGGTGGTTTCTGCCGTCAGAGGGGCCGTCAATTTATTACTGCGGCCTGCACTACTGCGCAGTGTGTCTCTTCATTACAATAGTGTATTTTCTAATACCTTTTAAATATGCAACGATTTATGATTTATTATTAACATTCACTAGATTAGAATAGGTAACTTCAATTTTGACCCCTGCACTTGTAATATAGAAGTAGTGATAAGGGAAAATCCTGAGAATATCTATATAAACAAAATATACGTGTAAATAAAAAACAAAGTATAAATATTTAGGTATGTAATGAGGGTAGAGTGTGACTGATAGTACCTACGTGTACAGTTTTTAAAGCAATATTTCCGTCTTTTTATAATCTAGTCCCTGCAACCATTTTAGAACTATTTGCTTAGTATTACTTGTGTTACCACGTATACCAAGCACGTTCTAACCACGTTGTTATACAGAACTGCAGCAAAAAGACGTAAAAGCGCCGTCCGACGCATGCTTTGACAGTAGGCAGCGGAAAAATATGACGATGTAAACATTCCTGATACAATTGGGAGCACAAAGTTCGCCTGTGGAAGGCTGTTACGACTTTGTAGATAAAGAGCCTGCGCACATTCAGTACTTGACTTTCCTTATATAATTAAAAAGTTGGGAACCGGTAAGGCTTTAGCAAGCATAACTTTCAAAATAGAGCGTTGGTCTCGTTTAAGAGTTTAGTTTAGTTTTGTTGCAACCGCTCCTAGTTTTGTCGTTAGTTTGATGCAATGAGATAGGAGTGATTGACAGATGGAACTGTAGATTGAGAGCAGAAGAGGCCTGTTTGCCATCCCTGTAAGTGAATTCATTGGGTGAAAAAGTTTGCGTATACGGTTTGCAGCAGCAACGATGTGGTCCTTGAAGGTAATGTTCCACATGAACACCCAAATATTTGATTGGTATTAGTCCTTTTTATGATATTGCATTTACAACGAAGAATACTGTGAGAAGAGCGTGTACCACTAGTGCAGACAGTCATTGGAACTGATTTAGGAGCAGAGGCGGCGGTATTGTGAAAACAAACGTATTTTGTTCTGCTTGTGCTAAGGGTTGCTAACTATGGGCCTCATAAGAAAGCTCAACATCGCTCAATGAGCTATGAAGAGGGCTATGCCCGGGGTTACACTGCGAGTTCGAATCAGGAATGAGGAGATTTGTAGACGAAAGAAAGTTACCGACATAATCCGGAGGATTAATCAGTTGAAGTGGCAGTGGACAGGACCATAGTACCGACGGCCACTGGGGCTGGAAGGTTCTCGAGTGGAGGCCACGGACCGGAAAGCACAACGTAGGACGTCCACCCACGAGGTGGACAGACGACCTGACCAGGGCCGCAGGTCGACGGTGGATCCAGGCTGCTTTGATTGGTCCTTTTGGAGTATTATTGGAAGGACTTTGACCAGCAGTGGACGGCTGAGATGATGATGATGGTAATGATGAAGGGTAAGCAGATTATTTTCAAGCCACTCCGCCACAGCAAACATCCCCAGCGCATAGTCCCGGTACACCTCTTCCCACATCGGGCTAATGCAGTATCGTCAGTATAGCAAAATAACAGATGCGTTTTTGAGAGGAACCTGCACAATATCATTGATATACGCCAGGAAGACAGTGGGACCAAGAATACTTCCTTGAGGGACACCAAATGAAACAATAATTTTGTTATTGAATTTGTCATTAAGTCTCTGTGATCTTCTCGATAAATAAGCTTTTAAACGTTCCAAATTGGGACCTTTAATTCCAAGTAAATCCAGTTTCCTGATGAGAATAGGAATTGAGACGTCTTTGCGAAATCCAAAAAGACACCCAGGCCAGCTTCTCCTGTATCGACGTGATAAAAACGAAATTCGATAGAAGCGTCATTGCTGATCGGTTTCGTCGATTCCATATTAGACGTTAGTAAGGTGTTACTTTTTAAAAAAAATGTCAGCCGTTTAATAACAACTGTTTCCAGGATATTTAGAACGAGCTTAACAAAGAAATACGTCTAAAGTTACTCGGGTTTCCTCTGTCACCGCTTTTATAAATTGGTGTCACGACAGAGACCTTTCAGAAGTCACGAAATTTACCTTCAGTCATTGAAAGGTTGCATATAATATTAAGTGAGGAGTTTCAGTGGTGAGACTAATTTGGTTTATGCCGAGGTTGTTAATACCGTCAATGCCAGGAGCACTATCTGATTTGAGTTGATGAATTATTAAGTTTATTTCGTGCTCAGTGGTCGGTTCAAAAAAAGGGATATATCAAGTTTTACAAGGGGCACACTGAAATGATCGGGAATAGAATATTTCGGATTGAGTTACAATAAAACCTTTTTTAGAATTTGAATACTGGCCTCTTAGAATCTTAATGACATTCAAACAATTAAATTTTTTTATTAAAAACAAAAACTATGTTGGTTTAAAGTTGACAAGTCGTTAAGAGAAATGGAGCTCACGCGTGAACATTTCCGTGCCATAATTTATCACAATTTTCGTCGCGGCTTATAAAAGATAAATGTCTCAGCGAACTTGTTTCGATTTATGATGTTGAAGCACCGAGCCAAACGACAATATACCGCTGGTATGCCGAGTTCCGACGCGATCGCGTGTCGCTCAGCACTGTTTCTTCTGCAGGTCGACCAAGAAAAGCGGTCACGCCTGAAAACATCGCAGCTGTGCGAACTATTATATTAGATGACCGTCATATGACATACGAGCAGATTCTGGCTGTTATCAGTATCGGAATGACTGCAATTCAGTCGATATTACATAATGAGCTGTGTGTAAGAAAGCTAGTTTCCCGCTGGGTTCCCCACAATTTGTCCGAAGAGCAAAAGGCGGCTCGTGTAGATTGGTGCCGGAATACTCTGCAACGCTTCAACGGAGGGAAGTCAAATGCCGTTTATAATATCGTCTCAGGTGACGAATCATGGATTTATTCATACGAACCTGAAAGAAAACATCACTCAGCAGTTTAGGTCTTCGAAGACGAGGTCAAGCCAACGAAAGTGGTTCGCTCCCGCAGCGTGTCAAAGAAAATGGTCGCTACGTTTGTCTCGAAAAAGGGGCATGTTGCTACAATTCCTTTACAGGAACGCAGAACGGTTACCGCCGAGTGGTATCTATATCACGGTTTGTTTGCCAGAAATGATAGCCGAACTCCGAAAAAATAACCCGAAACGTCGCATCATCTTACAATAAAAAACAAATAAAAAACTTTAAAATGTTTTCTCGCTGTTATGACAATCAGATTCAGTCATTCGCTTATTTTCGTTTATGCCGCTAGACGCTATTTACATTATTGTAAAGACTTTAGAACGCCTGACATATGTATATCATTCAATTTTGTTTAGTTCTTTTGTGTATGAAAATTATATGTTTCACAGCCCATACTACGTACTTACGAATCGCTGTTGCTAAGCGCAAAACTCGACCGGCTGGACTAATTCGGCTAGTTTTTTTTTTTTTTTTTTTTCAAATATTCTTTGAAGGTTCTTATGAAGAAAAAAATTGGAAAGGCGTGCGAAGCCGGGGACGGTGCGCTAGTAGATCATATCAGTACCTATGTATGTCACATAAAACTAAACGCCCGTATTTTAAAATACGGGGATAACCAACCTTTTGTAAACGTTTTGTATATTTTTGTTAATGTCCTAGTGACAGGGCACACGCTCATTCATTTTGGCAGTCGTCTGGCGACAGTAACCATTACCTTACAGAAGACCATTGTGAAATAATAGCATGTTTACTGTTGTTTCGGTCCGTGAACAAGCCCATTTTTTCCCCATACCTTCTTAATCATCTACCTCTAATCCTACTAAGCGTCTCTATCCTTACTAGAGCATCGGTGGTGCGGTGTCGAGAGGCACGAATTCGATCCCCGGTCATGCCATGTAGCAATAGGTTTTTTCTAAAAACTTAAGTGCATTTACCTGACTGCTCTCAAACGGTGAAGAAAAACATCGTGAGGAAACCTGCATACGCCAACGAAGAAATTTTAAGGAGCATGTGAAGTCCACCAACCCGCACTGGGCCAGCGTGGTGGACCATATAGCTCATACGCCCTTGTTGAGAGGGTAGGCCCCCTGCAGTGGGAACATATAATAGGCTGTTAATGATACGCGCGGCGCACTTGCAGCACATAATAATATGACGTTACTTGTCTTAATAGTCGACATAGCCAACCATCAAATGGACTGTCAGCCCGTCTAACGACCTTTGCATAGAAAAAGTGGTAAATGCAGGTTCAATTCCTGTGCAGTTCGAGCCGTCATCATATATTTTTCTTTTTCATGTTTGAATTAGAAATTATAATCACAATTACGATCAGAAATCTTTAATTTAATTTATTCGGCATATGAAAACGGATAGTATTTACTCTAAACTTATTAAACTTTAAACATTAACAAGTATTCCCGACAATGTGCAAAGTAATATATGTATGCATAATCCATATTATAATAGAAAAGCATACATTTGTGCGTCTTGTTTACGGCACTCCGTCGTCGTGAATACAACACAAATCTTCCCTCAGGCGAGTTGTTCCCCCGCCGCGCGCCGTCACCCGTTTCACGCGACCACCGCACCGCCCTATTATCATTCTGACGCGAAAAGCTTCTGAAACATACTCTAATTTTATTGAACCTTAGCGACCCTTTACAAATTGAAAGCAAAAAGTGGTTTCACATATTTCAGTCTGCGATGATCGTTATAGTTGCAAATGTTGTCTGTCTTTATTAACCTTAAGTTACTATAATTCATACTACTTATAATTACCGTTGGATGAGCGGTTAGGGTGCGTCCTGTTCTAGGGTTCCTGGGTTCGATTCCCGGCAGGGTCAACTTCGGAAATGAACTTTTCAAATTTGGCTCCGGTCTGGATCTGGAAAGTAGTGACAGGGTACACTGCGTTTCGCAGTCATTGGGGCAGTCTGGCGGCAGTAACCACCCCCTTATAGAAGACCACCGTGAAATAAATGCACATGTGCTGTTGTGTTTCGGTGAGTGAGTAAGGGATGCCAGAGCCCATTTCCCTATCTCCTCCCAATTTCCTATCCTTAATTCTACTGTCGTCGGTAGCGCACCTGCAGCACCTGTGGTGTTGCTTGTGTTATAGGCGACGGTAGCCACCTACTATCAAGTGGACCTTCAGCCTGTCTGCCGATCTTGACATAAAAAAAACTATCTATTTTTTTTTAATTTGTCGTCAGACAATGGTGGCTATCATCACCTATAACAAGCAACACAAGCAACGCCACAGGTGTTGCAAGTGCCCTTCCGACCATAGTAGGATTAAGGATAAGAGATTAGGAAGGGATAGGGAAATGAGCTCTGGCATATCTCTTTCATTCACTGAAATACACCAGCAAACATTAGTCTCTACTTCACAAGTTGAAAAACGTGTTAATTATTGCTAATGATAGTAAAAATAATAATGTTCATTTGATTCGTAATGAGGTCTGGAAAAATGTGTAAAAGTTTCAAATTCCCAGACGCGAACAATTGCAAAAGTCACAAACAATTAAAAATTTCAAAAAAGGGGGTCCAGTTTTTGCAAATAACTCAAAAACTATTGATTATTGATGTTGTTATGTAAAATGTCTACTTCCATCACTTGATCTCTATTACTAATAGGTTTTATTTAATCTTAAAAATATATCGATGCACAGGAAGTAATGTGAAATTAAATTGTACCTAGGGCCGATTATTCCTAAAAATCGTCAAATTTTAAATTTTGATTGCTCAGTTTTCTCCTCCAAATTTGAACCGATCTAAGAAGAAAATCAGCAAATTTAAGAAGAAAATAATGTTTTGGTTATTTAAGTAATATATTTATATTTTTGTATAACTTTAAGTCTTAAACTTGTCAAATTCAAAGATTTTTAATATATATACTGTTTAAGATTTAATTATGTTTATGTGTTTTAATTAACTTGTAAATTTCCCCAAAAATAAATAAATAGGTAGATGTTTAATTTAATACAATTATTGCGTCTGATGTTTTGCAATTTCCGACTTATGATGAATAACAATCTAGACTTTAATAATCAAATACTTTAACGAAGACTGACCACTTCCAAAAGAAAAATAGGTAGCTACTGTTTTGAAAGAAACTTACAAAAATAATAAGAGAAAGATTGAACAATTTGTTAACTACAATATAATATTAACATGAAACGACAGGCGACTAAAAGAGTTGCGCGGGTGACGTCTTTATGACATGAATACTGATGACCGAAGTCCCTTCATTGCTTGATTAACATTCAGAACGGCTCGCGACTCCAAGCTCGGTATTCTTGTAACAATACCCGAGCACGAAATAAAAGCTTTGCACGTCCACTCGCTGAAAGGCGGACTTCCTGAACTTACGGGCACTGTTCCACTTTTTATTTTAGTGTCAAAACAAAAACACACTGTTTAGCTTCCAAACGAGTAGCTTTTGGAGATGCGTAGCCTACAATGTTATAGGTGTAGGAAGAAGACGTAATCCGTATAATCCAAGAAGACGTAAGGGACATTTTAAATTTGCATTATTTTTTAAATGTTCTCTTAATTGTAGGTGGCCACTGACGCCTATTAACACAATTAACCCATTTATTATTATTTTTAATTTTATTTAAAGACAATATTAAAAATAATTATGTGAATATATGATTCCCACAACATAAAATAATTCCACAATAAAAAATCAAATGCGTTGTTATTATGAATCAAAGAAATAGGACAATATTTTTTGTGGTAAATAAAAAAATGTTTAAAGGATGTAGTTTTCCTGAAATGACAACTGTCGTATTAGATGTAGAAACAAAGTTGGAGGAAAATTGGATTTATTATCCAGAAGTTTATCGCGAAGATAACATGCGAATTTTCGTATCGAAACAGAATACATTAACCTTGCAAATATATCATTTCAAACAAACCTTACAGAACACAATTACACAATTGGTATATCAATTGTGTAATTGTGTTACATACATTGAATGAGTGAAGATGCTAGAGTTTATTCCCCTTATCTTTTATCCCATCAAGGTCAGCAGCGCGCTTGTAACCCCTGTGCCTTGCTTATGTTATAGGCGATGGGGATACTTACCATAAAGTAGCAGTCAGCCAGTTTTGCCGAAATTTACATAAAAAAAATTTAATCTTATATGAACACATTAATTTTTGAAATACACGAACAACTGCAAAAGTGTGTGCCCTGAGCTATCGCGGAATCAGCTCGTACGAAACTACTATTCGATCCGCTCGTTCGTAGTCCGGACAAACATATAGAGTATTTGAGTTATCAGGAGGCACACTAAGACTTTATTTAAAATATTAGCATACATATCCATGTAGTTAATTTAAGAATTACTTTCACAAATTATATTCATTGTTATAGTTATTTACTAAAGTTACATCTACACGTGTCATCGCATCGTTACTTCGTTTACAATTTTCGTAGTAGACCTCGCTGGCCCGTAGCGAGCGCGCATCAAGTTGTTTCGTCAGAGACCAACTTGTCTAGCATTCTGGAGAAAATATCGACGGGAAAACGGAAATATAAAGCCTTCCGTTTGCTGAATGTGTTCTCGCAGCAAAACAAATAGTTTTGAAACACTAAAAGATGATATTGCCAGGTTTGCTTTTTAAAATGATAACTAAATTTATTCTTTCGAACTTCGTCCCCCCCCTTTTTTTAGGAGGGAAAATGCATTTCCGCACTATCCCTCGCCGACGGCCGACGAGGGGGTGTGTGGGGTTTTTACACGGCAACTCCTCCTGTGGTGACCCGCTGGAACATCTGCAGGCCAACACTCTTCACTACCCGGTGTTGTGCGGGCGGCGCACTTCCCCATGTCCACCGCACCCGAGCGCAGCGGCAGAAGCCGTCCATGTTCAACTCTCTGTCGCAGTGAGCAGTCAGCGAGGGGATTCGTAATCAAATCAACCCTTTACCTCTTCTCCGCGGCACAACCATCCGCGGAGTCGGAGGCCGCTTCCACCTTCATCCCCCGGATGAACCCCGCTCGTGTGGCCGCTCATCTCATACGACATTATGGGTGGGCGGCCCATAGGGATGTCCCCCTGACATTTCCCAACAATCGCGGCAGCCCGAGACGGGCTCCACCTCCTGTTGTCGTCGCGGAAGAGCTACTAGGCCGGGTGACGAGGCCGGGTCTTCACTCTTAAGGACGACTGCGGAGGGTGGTTACTAGGCCGGTGCCCCGACAGCGGGTGTTCGCCATCCCCTACATGCCACGATTGCAGGTACTGTGCCAGTTGGTCCTTCCCAGTCGTAAGAGCTCCGTCTTCGCGTAATTTGCCCGACTACCACTGAGCGTCAGAGCCGTCCGAGAGAATCCACTCGCTGCGACTCACCCGCCGATCCTCATCCGCAGTACCGAGTCCCGGTCTGACGAACAAGGACCGAGGTGCCCTCTCTCTCACCGGCCACCAACCGCGTGGGCCGAGTACGGATTCTCGGCCCGCGCGAGCGATGACCGGCGAAGCTCCAACGGAGGGTTGGAGCCTCCAAATTGCAGCTCCGCTACGAGCCCCGCTGGGCGGAGCTCGCTCGGAGCCCACCTCGGTGTGGGCCTTCTTTGTCCCCAAAACCAATCCGATCGGTCGAGCAAAGGCCGGTGACCCCATGCGGTTTCGTTCCCTAAGAAAAATAAAAATATGTAACTCCTGCTACATATATGAGCAATATAACGCCCGACATCTTTATTGCTGTTATACTTTTACCAGGCGTTGGATTTTTATTTTTAGATATAGAGAAACGACACCTTAGGAAAAGGAAGTCATATAAGCGTGAAACGAAGCCAATCTGAACTTATTATTATACTAGCTGGTGCCTGCGACTGCAACATCTGAAAAAATATATGAGTAATATATAACGCTTGACATCTTTATCGCCGTAACGACGGTGGCGCTGAATTTTTTATATTTTTAGACGATCCCTCAGGAACATAACATTTTCTACGGTAAAAGGTATTCTATATTGTTACGTGCGGTGTGAGTTAATATGTCGTGTAAGGGCGAAACGAACGATTTATTTTCACAAACCAAAATGTCTTTCAAAATCACTAAACATGTCCGATGAAACTGTTAAACTTGCCAAAAGACATCAATGATTCCCTTAATTTGTCGCCGGTTCACTGTCGCAGATAACTTCGCAAAAGCTCCGAAGAGTCGCTTTCGTATCGCTGGCTGTCACACCACTCCTCCTCTCGCCCGTCTGCTCTCTTATTTATATTTGGCGCCAAGCACCTGATGTATTTTGAATTTTCCAGAAATTCTAAACAAGATCGTAAACAACTCATTGAAAGTTCGGGAATGCTATTTCCGTTGAAATGTAAACTCTATGTTGTAAACATAAGGACCAATTTCCTTATGTTTACAACATACACACTAGTCGGGAAGGGCGTGGCTACCATCGATAGGGTGGGACGTTCGAGACTTTCCACCGGCGCGAACGTTTTTCCCAGAACGTTCCATAGTTAGTTCGTAACAATATGTTAATACAGATAAGATCTGTATTATACCAAATTTCATCCAAATTACAAACTTTCGTATTTATATATTATTAGGATATTTCTAACTACATTTTTATAATTATTCCTAGTTATGAAAACTTGAGCAATGAATTTTAATTATAAACAGTAATTAAAAACAATTAAATTTGTAGATTTTAATAATGATTAAAAACATGCCACGATTTCAAATGCAAGTAAAATAAAATATTATCATTGAATTGTAAAAGTAACTGAAAAGTCGTAAATTACATAGAGGTAGAACCGCAAATCTCGCAACGGTCAAGCAACAAAGTTTCCATCGAACAATGCCTTTGTAAGGCACCTTCTACCGTAGTCTTAATTAGCCATGCCAAATGATTGTGAAGGGGAATATTTTGGCACAAAATTCTAAACTAATTATTTTAAAACTTTTTACTCCAACATGGATTACATTATCGATATATGAAGGGAATAATTTTCATAGTGATTCACACGTTCAGTAGTGGCAAGACACATTGCGTTTCATAATCATAAATTGAGCAGCCTGTCTGGCGACAGTAACCAAGGGATCCCAAAGCCTATTTCGCTATCCTCTTCTTAATCCTACTAAAGTCAGCAGCGTACTTGCAGCACACATGTTCAACTTCAGATATCTTTTATTTGCCATTAAAGTTTAATTTTAATTAAAAGTGGCCAGTGCAATAAAACGGCAATTTCATATTTAAACCCCTATTATTATAAATACGAAATGGAATTAATTACGAATTTAATTTATATACTTACTAAAAGTATAAAGACGGACAGAGGATATCCCTGAGAAGTTATTAGTCTTTATTATTCTTATATGCTTAAACACGAAATGGAGTATATTTCTCTTATTTGTTACGTTTTCACGCCTTAACTACTCAACCGAACATTATGAAATTTTGCAAATAAGTTTTCAGGGATACAGAAAAGAATATAATGCAAAGAAAAGGGTAGGGGGAACGCGTGAAAAAAGTACTGTCCTCGAGGTATCATCTAAAAATAAAAATATATTCAACGCCTGATAAAACAATATGAACAATAAAGATTAAACAATAATTAAAATTAAACAGTTTCAACCACTGTTATCTTTTATTTACAATAAACAAATTAATAATCTCTCGCATATACGAATAATGATTATTAAAGAAAATCGTACATGCGTACCGTGCATTCGATTTATCATTATTCAAACGCGCTTTTTCTGTTTACAAAGCTTTGTGTTCAGCCTCCTTTTACATCCACATATCATGTCTCGTGTTACAAAGAAAGCAATAAATAAAAAGAGTGATTCGCATTCTTCAACGAGGCACCATCTGTTTACAATTTGTTATTTAATTGGAGTTTTTTTAAACGTTCAACTTCTTTTACCTCGTTTAGCAACATTAAAGCTTTTTTTTAAGTAAGTAATTTCTGTTATGTCATTGCTTTTATTTTATTTATTCCTTCGTTGAATTATGTCTTAACTTACTTTTTTTCATGTACATTGAACAGATGTACATTGAAAGGAAAAATATTTTTTATGTAGAAGAAAATCTCTTAGTGTCCTATCCTATTTTACCAACGAGAGCCATTTTAAAATCGTTTTAGCCATTTCCGAGATCTCTCTCTCTTTACCATTGGATAGTAAAAACTATTTTACGGACATTCTATTACGAAATTACAAACACTAAAATATTTGCGTAGCTGCGATATATTAATATCTAAAAGACTTGGTTGTTATACATATAATAAAATCATTGATTGTCTGTGCGTTTGTGCACGCTAATCTCAAAACGGCTTAACTGATTTGAATGCGGTTTTCACTGATGTATTACCAGGCTTCTTGTAACATTAAGTGTTTGTTTCATTCCATTCGGTTTACAAACAAAAGAGTTACGCGCTATACCGAATACCAGGCGTACGACGTCGCGGGCACAGCTATCGTTAATTCTATGCTACAGTGGCAGTAATACATCTGTCAGCTGCTGTTGGTTTCTCCGCTAACTTCTTCTAAATAACCCACAGATTTTGATACGGTTTTCACTAATGGAAAGAGCGATAAACGGAGAAGATTTGCATATATATTCTATAAAATTTTATAAGTAAGTTTGCTAGTTTGAAAATATATTTAAATGTGATTTTAACACCTTCAAATGACTTTAGACTTTTTGGTTACCTTCAAAGGTCACGTATATATTTTTTCTTATAGTAAACTACCTATATATCTACGTAATAGTGTCTCTTAAAGGACATTTTTCCCATCGACCGAAGAATTTAATTAGTTTCAATGTTAAAGTATGGTTTTCTGAGTTTATTTCCGGGGTTTCTCTCAGGATCGTCATCATCTTGACCATTTGTTCCGAAACCCTAGTTGAAATAGAGTGTTAGTTTAAGACCTATTTAGCATCGCAATATAATATAACCTTCTAGCAAGTGAATAAAATTTTAACTGTTTCAATAATATAACCGTAAGATGGACATCGAACATAATGTCGATAACAAATAAGTATTAAGAAAATTTCATAATAAAAATATATAAATTTTAAGACTATACCTTATCTCAACATATGACATGTTTAGATTATGTCAAGCAGAGTGTTTCTTAGGATGACAATGTCTGTGTAGATTGTGTATTTATTTTATGTATGCGCAATATTTATGTGGGAGACGAACGCTGTGCAACGTTCTGCTTGATCCCCTACTATCGATCTTGGATTACGCGACGCGACTCGCATAACTTTGCCGTAAAACACTCATGTTAAGAATACCTATTTATGGCGAGCAGCAACAGTAAGTTGACAAATTCCTTTGTTGTTGAAAATAATATAAAAAGCTGAGACAATCGTCGTCAAATCTTACGAGGACATAGAAATTTGGCCTTACATTTCTTTTGGCGGATTTGTTTAGAACGACTGCCTGTCGCTACACACAGTCAGTAAGGTCAGTAATGCATAATATTCGTTAAATCAGTTTTAAATCTTTATAATTTTATAGATTATATAATAAAATTAATATAATATAATATAATATAATATAATATAATATAATACAATATAATATAATATAATATAATATAATATAATATAATATAATATAATATAATATAATATAATATAATATAATATAATATAATATAATATAATATAATATAATATAATATAATATAATATAATATAATATAATATAATATAATATAATATAATATAATATAATATAATATAATATAATATAATATAATATAATATAATATAATATAATATAATATAATATAATTGTTTGTTTGTGAACGCGCTAAATTCTCGAACTACCAGTCTGTCTATTTTAAAAATTCTTTTTGCATTAGTTATCGATAATTACATAGGAGAACCGACACGTGGATGCCTTTGGCAAATTAAATTAACGGCGGGACACAGCTAGAAAATTAAACACACTAACTCCCCCAGTTGTAGCCAAGTGAATTTGGCACGCGGCGGTCTAGTTACTGTATAAATACATGATAAAATTCTAGTATAAATATCTATTATAGGGCAGCTATCAATCGTAAAATCTGTCACTGTTCGTAAATTATGCACACCACTTGTTTATCAGGCCACAGTTATATAAAAAAAAGTGTAATTTAAAAGATATTGGATCCAGAATAGCACTGTGATCTATACAACCAGAACTCAACAACTCAAAATCATCAACCCATGATTTTTTAATATTTAACCAAAGTGGCGTTATATATTACATATGTAGCTATATTTGTATGATTAGGTAAAGACTTCAGACTAATATTAAGACCACATAAAGGTATTATTTCAGTATATTTTTCTCATTTGTTTGTGAACCGATTTTCTTTTTATTTATTTTGTATCTATTGACGAGCCCTATTGTGATCAATTAAAAAAATTTGGATACACTTAAGTAGTTGCAGGGCACCCTGCGTATCACAGGGCAGTGCAACTGACGGCATTAGGTATCCACTTAACAGAAGACCACCGTGGAATAGCAGCATGTGTGTTGTTGTGCTTCGTTGAGTGAGTAAGGCATGCCAGAGCCCATTTCCATATACCTTCATAATCCCTTAATCCTACTATGGTCGGTAGCGCACTTGTAGCACCTGTGGCTTCGCTTATATTGTAGGCGACGGTGGCTATCCACATTTAAGTGGATTGTCAGTCTGTCTAACCGCCTTAACATAAAAAAATTGACCAATGGGCAAACGCTAGTCTAGGTAAAAGGCGGTTTTTCAAAAAAATTACAAAAAATGGTTTCTGGTTCGAGTTATCATACTAGGGGTTGTACAACGATGACATGGCCGTACCACTGCGATGATTGATCGTACACAGCCGCGGACCAATTAAACTTGTCCACTACACTGACGACATGAAATTCAGCAAGATAAATTGGACACCAAACATTGATAAAAATTTACTGAACAACACTAGAACAATATTCATTTAGTTGAGGAAAATTGTGTTAAAATACAACTCTTCTTACATTTCACTAAAAATAAACTAAAATTATATATCTCGTAAATTGAACATAGCAACATTTTCGCTAACATAGCAAATTTTATTTCTTATGACACACACTATCAACTACGATAATAAAAATAATTGCAATTTTTATAGAAATTTGACCAGGTTCGATTACTGGTCGAATTTTTTTTAAGATTTCACTTTTGAAAAAAAAAAAAGAAAAGGACTTACTGCGTTTCGCAGTTATAAATAACATCCACCTCCAGAAAAGTGTGCGTGAAATAACAGCATCATTCATCCTTTTTCCTCCTAAGTTTAACAGCGCACTTGCAGCACTTAGACGATGATAGTCACCAACCATAATCAAGTAGATCGTTAGCCTAATACCAGCCAACCTTAACATAAAAAATGAGGTTATTTGGCTTTGAATATACAGTTTTTAGGTTATGTTTTTTTTTTCATTATTATGCATAAATTTTTACAACAAATTTTTTCCTCAAATGATAATAGACGATTACGATGGTTAGGTACACTTATGTATATTTTTAACTTTTTTAAACAAAATCTATAATTTCCTTTTTTCCCCTTTCACAAATTTCCCAATTTGGGGATTTATTACAGCGACTCAGCGACCTCTTTTGCTTACAATTTTATGCGAATTTGTTTAAATTAATCATCCATTACAACAATAACTAGGTAATTTCATGTCATGCGCCAGTTACAACTTCATATAGCTCGACGTCAGAAGCATTTTGTAAGTCGTGCCATTTTGCTAACTTTACAAGAGGGGTAAGAAGAAATTGTGGTACCAATTAGTTTGATTTCACAAAATTTGAGGAATAAATATTTTGATCAGCAAAATATCCATTAGGTCAGCAACTTTTTTTGGCTGACCTAGTACTTGCTGCCCAAATAGGTTTCTTGGCTGATCAATCATTAATTGGTTAGGTTAGGGTAGTTTTTTTTGCTGATCGATTAAATAACAGCCCAAAATTTGGGCATAAATCAGATTATGCCCAAAATTTGGGCTGTTATTCTACCAATTTTTTTATTATTTTATGTGAAACTTTGCGACTTAATTTTCCATAAATATTTGTAGTATGTAATGTAATTTTCGACATACCACAATAAGCACACCATACATAGCAACAGAATTAGAAACAAATATGAATTTCCGATGTTAGAAAACTCAACGAGCTGAAAATCACATGCATAAAAAGTAATTTTCGGAAGAATTGCTAATTCGACCTTATGCTTTTGACGTCGATTAGGTAATTTTAATTTGAAGAAAACATAAAATGTGTAGTAGTATAATTTGTTGAGTTGTCGAGAATTTATAGGAGAGATTTTTCCATGCATTTTTTGTTGTGCAATTTGAGCGTGGTTAAGTTTAAAAGCGAGTGCGTCTTGAACGAGCCGAGTAATGGTGCTCTTGGGTGCCATTCTAGTTCGAGGAAATCTCACGGATCCGACACGGGCCCGACGCGGCCCACAAAAACACGCTTTTACAATTTTAACATCTTGCTCTATATGTGATATATGATATATATTATGTATTCGTTCTCAGCTATTATTACATAATGCAAAATAGCATTAAATTCATTAATGTGAGTGAATTAATCGTTATATACGTAATTCAGTTCCGGAACTCAAAAATATAAGTTATTCCATATCTGCCATGATGACCTGATCATCTTCGGTCTCCTATTAAATAATATACATGACGTGCGATTTTAACGTAAATGTTTCCCTAGATGTCTGAACACCAGGCACAGCATCAGCGGTCAATATCTTAACAGCAGACGACGTCTGGGGTGTGTTCCAGCACTCTTTCGGCCAAGGCTAATTTTGCTCTACTATCGTTTGGATATACCCGTTCCGGCAGGCAGAACACAGTTAGCTCTGACAGGAGGCCCGGGACAGGTATGATCAAGTGTTCTCCAGATCAAATTACGCTTGAATGGAGTGCTGGAATGACGTGTATCTGCGGTTAGAGCAAAATTAGCCTTGGCCGAAAAAGCGCTGGAACACACCTCGGACTTAATTTTGTACACGACGTCTGCAAATTTTGGCCCTCTCGGGAATCGAAGCCGGGCCCCTGAGACAGGCAAGCACCATAATCACTCATCCAATGGGCTCATTCAACTATTAGGGGGTTTGTGTAACCTACGTACATAAAATCGGTCAAAAATATTCTAACATGATATGGAAAAGGCTTTGGCAGGCTATGTTCACTCGTGGAAACATGTGAAAATTCTGAAATGGCATGGTTACTGCCGCCAGAAACCATCCCTTTTCAGAATTTCACCGGCTGGCCAGTTTATGACCGCGGAAAATAGTCAACATCATTACCATCTCAGCCGTAGGATGTTGGCCAAAGGTTACACATTGCGGAAAGCAGTGTACACTCCCAATTATTTAACTCATTATAACGCAAAACGTCTATGACGTTGTTTTAATAGTGTTAATAGTTTTTCGTTGAAGCTGTTTATGTTGAACGTCAAAAGTGTGTTACTATTACGAGACTACAAAAATATACAGTGAAATAATATTAGTTAGACGAAATGAGAAAATTTAATGCGTTCGTTTTGTCACAAAAGAGCTCTTTCGTTTTGTCTTCTTTTTTATTAAACTAATAACGGAGCTGAGACCTATCAAAGGGGCTGCCCGAAATTTTTTTCTTTAGGACTTCCAACCGAAACATTGTTTTAATTTTAAATATTTGTAAGTGTTGGAACCGAATGTTTTTTTTTGAAATGAGTAAGCTATGGTATGAAGGGAACGTAAAATTTCTTTGCCGTAGAGCTTAGCTTGAGGGGTTATCACTTTTTCATGGAATCGTCAATGGTGAGACATGAGTTTATTATAAATTTATTATAAATAAATAAATTAATTCATTCATTCACCAGCCTACATTGTCATTACATGGTCAATAGTGTTATAATTAGTTAATGGCGAGAGGTAATTGATTTATTCCAAACTATCTGAGCTTGCAACTTCGTACGCGAGGTATTCGGTAAGTATAGCGTGTAACTTTTTTGTTTGTATACCGACTGGAATGAAACAAACACTAAATGTTACAGGAAGCTTGCTACAATACATCAGTGAAAACGCCATTTAAATCGGTTGCGCCGTTTCTGAGATTAGCGTGCTCAAATGCACACACAAACAGTCAAAAATTCTAAAAACTATTTTTTTGACCTCGGTAACATAAGTACAACGTGTAAAAATTATTTGTTTAAAAAATATTTAATGTACAGACATGGACATGGCTCGTTTACGATTTTATTATAATGTATACAAATAGAATAAGACTAAAAGCCCCAGCCTAAGCTGAACCCTACTTAATATGATTGATCATATAGATCTGAGGTTAACTTACATTGGAACTTTTAAAATCACCTAAAGTGACCATTTTTAACTTTATATAAACTTTTAGTCATTGTGATTCTACAGACGATAATATATAGTTAACTAACGTTTCAGCCAAATCAACTGAAAAATATGTTGGAATTATTTTTAAAATTTAAATAACTCTTTTGTTTGTAAACCGATTCGAACGAAACAAATAAAATATTACGGGGAGCTTGCTATAATACATCAGTGAAAACCACGTTCAAATCGGTTAAGCCGTTTCTGAGATTAGCGTTCACAAACTCAGAGACAAACAGACAAATATTCTAAAAACTATTTTTTTTGACCTCAGTAATATAAGTACAACGTGTATAAATTGTTTTTTTTTTTTTTTTTTTTAATATTTAATGTAAAGACACTGCTCGTTTACGATTTTATCATATATATAAGATATCAATCGTCTTTCGGTCATTTCGAGTGTCACAGGGCTTTGAAATGTTCAAACTATTTGAGAGTTATAAATGAGAAATGAATTATTAATACACAAAAATTAATTTATTCCTTAGATCTTCAAACAGTAATTCAGCTTTGTGAATTATACCATAATTAAAGCTAGTTGTACTGTCCGAACCAGTACAACCGCAGAGAATAAATAATGTGGTCATTTTACTAATAATTCATTCAAGTTTTTAATTAAGTACTTGAACAAAACACATGGACTCTTCATTATGTACAAACGAATCGATGCTATTCTTTTAACTACGCAAAGAAATTCATGAGATCTTCTCCTTCTACTATTAGAGAATTAGTACCGGTTAGTGAACCAGTTGGTGTATAAGTCGCTATCCGCCTCCATCTGTTTTTCCGCTAATTTCTTTTAAATTGCACAACAGAATTTAATACGGTTTTCACTAATGGAAAGTGCGATAAACTAGAAAGATTTTTGTATACAATTTGCAAAAAAAATTGCATCAGTGCGAAGCCGGAGCTTGCTGGTACTAACGAATTAGTTAATTCTTTAGTACCAGCATACGTTAGTAGCGTTTATAAACGCTAACTTAATGTAATTAAATTGTAATGGTCTATTAATATAATAAATGCGTTAATAATTATGTTAAAGACTCAGGTATATGTAATTTTGGTATAGTAATTTAGTACCACAAATTCCATTCGAGACGTTCAATGTTACGACAGTTTGACGGTGAGGCACATGCGGTTAGACATTTTGTGAAGACGTAAGTGTTGATATTTAGTTAATTGCCTTCAGAAAACCGATTTAATTACAATTTTGAATTAGGCTTTGTCATTATTAAATTAGAAACAGCTGGTAAAACACTTGTCTTTTAAAGTCACGCTTACTTAAATCTAGGTCGAGTCTACACTACTAAGTGTTCCTGAACTTATTACTATGTCGGATTAAAATATATTTTAATTTGTGCGTATAATTTCTATACATGTTACAAAATCTAGTAGTTTTTCGCTTCTGTCTGTTCTCCTTCTTTCTCAACTTCTCCTAAACCACCAAATAGATTTTGATACGGTTTTATCATTAATGAAAAGAGTGACAAAATAAAATGTACATTTGCAGGAACAACTGCATACACGTGGAGCCGGGGGTATAGTTAAACCGCGGTTTAACTATTCAATGTTGACGTTGATATAAGCAGTGACGGAGCAGTGGCTTGGACATAGGAATTATTATATTAAGAAGTTGTTCTCTACATTGTTTATTAAAAAATATAACAATGTAAAATGACACAATAGTGACCACACCAGACGATCGACCGTTGATCGACGTCGGCCGATTGGTGTGATAGTTTTGGCTGATCGATGAATACTGGTTGGTCAATCATCGATTCGCGATGGAGTGATCGTCGATCGATGATTGATCAACCATAAATCGCTACTCTTATTGTGTAAATCACTCTTATTGTGGAAATCACTGGATGCGGCCTTTTTTTTGAAGAAGGAACTGTCGATCGACGTCGACTTACTCATTCTACTATCGATCGATGCATCGGTCGAAAATCGATTTTTTAGAAACTATCGATCGACGTCTGATCCATTCTAACATCGATCGATGCCATCGATCGGCGATTGGTCGATTGGTGTGTAACTATTGAAGGAAGATCTTGGACGGTTTAAAAATCACAATTGGACTCGTTAGGTGGCGCTGCGTTCGCTAGTTTATTCTAAATATAATCACGTTTTAATTTTTTTTTATGATTTATTAGCTTGATACACTAGATACAATTATAAATTTATTGTAATGTATTTATTTGATTTCATAACGCTTTTTAGCTGTGACATATGTGTAAAGCAATTTGTATGTTGATGATGGATAATTTGTATATTGACTATTCACCTGAAATACCTAAATGTATTTTTTTATTGTTAAAAGTTATTTGAATTATAATGAAGTTATATATCGGAGTCTTTCCCATTTGCACATTATTTTGCAAAGGACGGTTGCAAATGGTTTGCTGTAAAACAATCAAATATTGAAACCCATTTCAGCAAATTTAAATTCAATATAGTACTTCGATGTGTCTATAAATATGGTTTGAGCGATTTTTGTTATTCTCACTGGAATACGGCTAAATATTTTTATTGGTTTTGTTTTATTTTTCAGAAATAAAATATATTTTGAGTGAAATATGAAAAAAATATTTTGCAAGATTCAATGCAGCATATTCTGTGATAGAGTTTAAATAGATGTTTTTATGTTTATCTATTCTACATTGAAAAGTTGACAAATACACGAGAAAAATTCACAGTTTTTTTTCATGACAATTTGATGATGCCGATTGATTTCGATATTTTTTATCAGAACTTGCCTGAATGTAAGTTTTATTTCTTTTCTTTTTTGAATTGTGGATGTGTGCATTTGAATTAACCACGTGACTTTATAATTATAATCATAACCGGCCAGAACCATCGATTCGGATCTCTACTGCCAGTTGATCTCATCAGTAGTTACTGATGAGATTAAAGCAAGAAGTTGAGAGAAAGCAGCCGGAATTGATCAATAGAAAGGGTGTGGTCTTTCAACACGAAAACGCTAGACCTACATCTTTAGCCACTCAGCAAAAATTAAGAGAGTTTGGCTGGGAGGTGTTAATGCATCCGCCATATAGCCCTAACCTTGCACCTTCAGATTTCCACCTGTTTCGGTATCTTGAGAATTTTTTAGGCAGTGTCAGGTTAACATCAAGAGAGGATTGCCAAAACTACTTGTCGCGTTTTTTTATTTTGTGAGGGTCTCGCGCGTCCCGAAGAGTTGTGGAATGACCAATACAGAACATTTTATTCACTATTATTTTAATTAAATATAACACAACCGACAGGCTCGGGACCGCCAGACGCACTGAGTGCATACACTGATACATACACCAAGCCATACAATGTATGTGCATATTGCTGTTGTTACAATTTCTACAGCAACGGGATCATGTTACTACCTACAAGATGGCAAAAAGTCATCGTATACTAAATGTAAATAAACTTTAAAAGAAAAAATGTCTAAAGTTTTCACATATAATGCAAAGAAACTTTTTCCCCGACCTATCGACATATATCGTAAGTTACATTAAATTAATATCTTCTGGGTTTTACCTCGAAAGGTTGTATTGTTTTATTTTATTATACACAGTCATAAATCCCATCTATTATAAAATGTGGAACTCTTGCGTATAAAACAACAGTACAAATCCCTCGGGGCAGCATACCGCCCGCCTCCACCCCATCCGATCTTCATTTTCAATTTACGTTTTAAGTATAATTGAATCTTTTATAAATAAAAATGTTTTTACTGTACGATCGCTTTTCGAATGTATATGTGCTTTGTTAATATAAAATACACTTACGCCTTTGATAATATTAACTCGCTACACATGAAAATTTCTTTAGATTACTGAAGAAGAATTTCAAATATTTTATTGTATATATATTACTTATATAGTAATATAAATACTATATGACTTACTTATATTGCTTAGACAAATTTGTGTAATTGTTCTTGTAAACAGTTATGATTTGACAGCCCGTCTTGCGACAAAACTAACCACTCAGAAAATGCGACAATCATGTAACAGAAAGATAAAAACAAAGTTTAGATTTGTTGTGGGATTAAATTTTGCCAGAACTCATTCCTTTATTTCTTTTGTATTCTGAAATTAAAATGTAAAAAAATCATTGCCGTAACGAGTAAAATAGAACCCATTGGCTTTTAACACTCTGATTCAACGGTCCCAGGTTCGATTCCCGGCAGGGTCAATTTCGTTCCAGCCCCGGTTTCGTCTCCAGCCCGTTGTATGGTTATCCATAAAACATCATAGTTTTCATAGATTCCAAAGTGTTCATTTCGGGGACCATGAAATTGGTGTGTTTAATCTTAGCGATTTACGTATTTATTTAGATAATTGGATAAAATAATTTTGTATATTTTATTACGTTTCCAAGTTTGATTCAAGCTTGATACAAAATTTTCAAGCTTGATTGTTTTTAGTTTTTTTTATTAAAGTACATATATTAAATTTATATATTAAGTAAGAAGATTAAATTTGTATTTGATATTCATAATTGAAATTTTATATTAATTTATTAATTTAAAAATACTATTCAAGTACCTATTATGAAAACACATTAAATAAATTTACTATCGGTTTTCAAAGCTACGGGAAAAAGTGCTCAACGAATTAACAAATTAATGTAACCCAATGTATCAAAAATTTGTCATTAATGATACACAAAACAATGTACTTACTACATGTTAACATTTTACTCATTACCTACAAAAAATTTGGAAGACTATATGTCTATTTGTATTTGACGAGGCCTTCGTGGCCTTCGAAAGACTGTTATAATTTTGTAATAATAATAAAATGTATGACGATAGCAATAAATTAAAAGATTAGGTACAGTTAAGTCATAATTTTGTTCAAATTAGTCAACCAAAAGCCGGGTGTAGTCGAAAGATCGACATTCGAATCATGTAAATTCTTCTTTATATTATTCGAATCGGACCTTTCGTTTAAAATTTATGAAGGATATAGAAATGATAAAAGTAGGTAAATAAATAATCATATGTGTGTTCGAACTAGCCTTTTAGTTAAATACCATTGGGAGCGGTTTTATGGGTATCTTGTGGTATTGACTGGCGCTTCACACTAAATTAAGAGCGATCGAGTAACAGCACCTGCTTGACGGATGCATCCAGGTCCAGGTGTCCTCCAGATGAGCAAGTTCAACTCGGCGCCAGTCACCAACACAAATTATTGTCCACAATGAAAACTCTACTTTAAAATTATAATGCGTTGCTAGGTTCATAAAGCGTTTTTTATGTAAATTATTGTTTATAAACGAAGCGAGCGGGGTTACGTTCGCAATTGATGGCGACAAGCGAATAACTGCTGCCCTCTCTCGCCCGAAACTGCGAGAAGGCCAGTATTGACACACGCCCAACCACCGATCATTATGAAATTTTGCATAATATGCGTTGTCAGGGGTGCAGGAAAGGACATAGGGTACCTTTCATCCAGAAAAAACTACTGTTCTCCAGGGATCATCTAACGCCCGGCAAAGCTATAACTGCAATAAAGATGCTAGACGAGACGTTACATTGCTCATATATTTAGTCGGGCGTTATTTTTTTATGTAAATTTATGTAAATTACTTTTATGTAAATTATTTTTATGTAAATTATTGTTTATAAACGAAGTGAGCGGGGTCACGTCCGCAATGGACGGCGACAAGCAAACAACTGCTGTCCTCTCTCGCCCAAAACTGCTTATAAAGCTATCCTTATAAACTCACGCCCAACCACTGTTTATAAAGCTATCCATTCATATCTTTAATATGAAGTCCACGCCAATGAATCGGCTAATTGTTAATAAAAACACCTTATGGGCAATGGGAATAAGCGTAGATGATCACTTTCTATCATGTTGACCGTTAGCTCAGTTTTTGCCTGAATTTCTCTACGTCTACAAATTATTTTTATTATATTTGGATCGGTTAAAATTTATACCTGTCAATATTTTTGTTAATAGATAAATGGTTACCTGACTCGATGCAATCTATTCAGTTGTGAATGCCTAATTACTCTATTAATTAGTACGTCACAATCTATAATAACGCGAGGTATTGCAATTACGTCCGCTAATTACAATGGAGTGTTAGTTAGAGATGTGTTATTGGTTCGCAAAAGCCTTAACTGCTTCTGACATAACTCTGCGGCGAGATCTAATTTCAAAGGCCACAAATGAATAATAATTATGTTATTTGAAACGATAAGTGAGAGATTATTTTTTGTTAATGATTAACAGGTACGAGGGCGGAGTGGTAAGTCTGGTAAAAATTAAACAAGGAGTAAAATTAATTAAATTATTATTATTTATTATTCAACTTAGTCTCCGTGTAGCTCAATGCACTTCACCCAGCGTTTCTCTAGCTTTTCGATCCCTTCCATAAAATACGACTTAGGCAACCCTTCAAAATAGGCATTGCTTTCGTGCATGACCTCTTCGTTGGAGCCAAATCTTTTCCCACCAAGCTATTTTTTTAAATTCGGAAACAGAATATAGTCACAAGGGGCTAAATCTGGCGAATACGGTGGGTGAGAAAGCATCTCATAGCGCAACTCATGAAGTTTTGCCATGGCAATCACGCAGGTGTGCACTCGTGCGTTGTATTGGTGGAAGAATATTTTCTTCTTAGCCAAATGTGGTCGTTTTTCACGTAAAATTGTGTTAAATTGGTTCAATAAATTGGCTTAATATTCGCCATTAATCTTTTTACCCTTCTCTAGGTAGTCAATATGGATTACTCCATGTGCATCCCAAAAAACTGTAGCCATTACTTTAGTAGCCGATAAAACTGCTTTGGCCTTCTTCGGAGCTGGTTCGCTGGTAGCCATCCACTGTTTCGATTGTTGATTGGTTTCTGGGGTATGGTGGTGAATCCATGTTTCATCTACTGTTATGAAACGACGCAAAAATTCAGTTTTATCTCGTTGAAACAACGCCAAACCCGCCTCCGAAGTGGTCACACGCGTACGTTTTTGATCAACAGTCAGTAAACGCGGCACCCATCGAGGGGAGAGCTTCTTCATATCTAAATGTTGGTGTAAGATATTGCGCACACGTTCGTCTGAGATGCCTACTATCTCGACTATCTCCCTCACTTTTACTCTTCGGTCGTTCAACACTATGTCGTGGATTTTAGCGATCATCTCTGTAGTAGTGAGCTCAACTGGGCGTCCTGGACGCACAGCATCACTGCGAAAATCAGTAAACCACTTATGAATCATTTTAATCGACGCAGCAAAGTCCCCATAATATTTATCAAGTTTTTTTTTCATTTCCGTAATAGTTTTTTTTGCGCAAAAAATAATGTTTAATCAAGACACGAAATTCACTTTTCTCCATCTTTGCAAAAATTTATTCAATTGTTTTCCTTTAATGGCTGTCACAAAAAACTATCCGGCGATACTGGCTGAAAATTTTAATTTAGTCCTTTAAAAGAGTTGTGAACAAGGAGGTTCCATGCAATTTGCGATAATTTTAATCCAAAATAGATTTTTATATATTTATATATTCGGTGTGCAAATCTTGACATCTTGAAACTCCAAATCTCGAATATCAAATTTTTGACTGATTAGTTTTCTTATAATACCATTCCTTTATTCACATATCGAATTTACGTTATTATTTTGACTTTCACAATTTCTTAAATTTTAAGTCATGCTTTGCTTCTCGCCCTTACCTGTACTGTCATTTGTAGTTGTTGACTTATTGTCATAATTAATTTAGTTATAAATACCGTATTTGATATTAATTTAGTAAAAAGCAGTTATTTCGACATTAGAAATAGACTTTTTTTACATTTTTTATGATCATTTAATTTTTTTGAAAAAGTATTAAAATATTTGAGTTAAGTATTAAAATTCCTCCATTAAAATTACTGAGAATTTTTTTTTTGCCAATAATTGTGTTATTTTTTTGTGAGGGCATTAATTTTTACTTATATTAATAAAATATTAATTAATAAATTAAAACAGGAGGGAGGCCTTTGTCCAGCAGTGGACGTCCTACGGGTGAGATCATGATGATGACGATGAATAAAAAAATCATTTTAGAGATGTTCCGTAATTTTTGTCGCTTTTGGGTGTTTTTTACATCTTTCGAGCATGAGTTTTCAAATCGCTGTACATTTACCATTGTGAAAACGACATTAGAAAATAAGAAATATTATTTGTGTTTGTTTGCAGAAATGTGGACTGCTATGGAGGTGCTAAGGTGAGGGCGCGCGGCGGGCGGCTCGCTCCGCCTGCGCCCGCGCATGGCCCCTACCATAACATTCAGGTTAATCTTCTGTACTTATAAAATCATTTGTCCCGTCTGACTAACTACAACAAAACTACTAAGTCTAGAAAGCTGATATTTGGAACATTTTATAACGTAAGCATTTGCTAAGAAAGGATTTTTGAATATTTTAACTCCGCGCGAAGCCGAGGGTGAATCGCTAGTATTAAATAAAATACTAATTTATTAGTTACATTGCGATGTATAAAAATGGTAAAATTTAGAAATTCTATGTGTGTTTATATCTGTAAATGAAGTTGGGCTTTTTTTAAGAAATACAAGTAACTGTCCAACTACTAGTTGGGCAAATAAATTTACATTGGAACTCGCTGGCGGCGGAGACAATTCAACAGCCTAGAAATTGTGTTTTTTTGTTTGTTTTTACCATTGGAACAATACAAAAAAAAAAAATTATACCATTTTTTAAAGTGACATTAACTTCTTAATAGGTACAGGATATGCGCCCAATAAGCCGTTTTCGAGAGATTTTTCAATAAAAGTCAAATTCTTCTTGTGTTCTAACTTTTTTTGTGGAATTTCTATTACTTTAACGAAAATTCTAATTAATACAATTGGTTCTTCACGTGTTTAAGTACAATATATATTTTATTCAAAGCAATTGTGTTGTCTATTTCTTGTAACATCTTCATTAAACAATGGATATTTTTAGTACCTATTTAGCGTTTGTCTCTACCTTAAGATAAGGACTAACCTCAGACCGAACACAAGTTTTAAAAAAATAAGCGCAACCTAAACCTATAAATTTAGGTGCAATATTACACAACAGATTTTCGTAGCTTCTCGGAGATAACCGAACAGATTTAAAATTGGAAGGTTTTTCTTAAATATTCTGTAAAGTATGAAATAAGAAATAAAAGTAGCCGATTAAAACTTCAGTACAGAACTTAAGTTAATTAATAAGTTTAAAAACAAATGTAGTTGTCACTGATAATTTTTATTGCTGTGACAAGAAAGCTTTTTTGGGCAATACTGTACTATATTTTCTCAGAAAATATATATTTTTTGTATATATATATCTGCCCGATTTAAACTTTTTTAAATATAGTCTGTCTATTATTCTTTGTATTTTTATCTAAGTTTTAATTTTACTCTAAGAAGTCAAATTAGGTGACAAAAGTGACGCTGTTCTGCTAAGTCCTTGCTTTAAGCACTACAGTGTTTAACTTGAAATAATACTTCACAACCGACATAAATACGATGCCTTGTGTGCATTTGACGAAGCCTCCTATCTAAGCCATTCGAACTCATCATCATTATTGTATTTAAAAAAGTGTATTGAATAGGTGGGTGGTACATTGGTTGGCGTGCATAGTGGCGTGGGGAACTATTTGCGACGGAGGTCAAGCCCATTCGCCATCTTTCATGCCAGCGATCGCGCCTCCGTGTCCCACGCACTGTATCTGTCTTTCACAGTCACAGGTAAATTATTATTTTTAATACCATCTAGCGTTTATAATTATTCTAAACCCTGTATTTTTTTATGCAATAGTCTGATGGTCCACTAGATGGTAAATGGCTACCATCGCCTATTAACACAAGCAACGAAACAGGTGCTGCATATGCGCTTCCGACCTTAGTACGATTGAGGATAAGGGATTAGGAAGGGATAGGGAAATTGGTACCGGCACTCCAAATCCCTTATCCTTAATCCTACTGCAGTCGGCAGCGCACTTGCAGCAGCTTTGGCGTTGCTTGTGTTATAGGCGACGGTAACCACCTACCATTAAGTGGACCGTCAGCCTGTCTGCCGACCTTAACACATAAAAAAAAACCACAGTTGGCCTTGCCGGGAATTGAACCCGGGATCTCTGAGGGAGAGTACTGAGTCAAACACCTTAACGAATTAATTACATACGTACAGATTCCTTTGGAATCACTCTGTTGATAGATGAAAACTCAATCAAAACCCGTTCAGTAGTTTTTGAGATTATCGCAAACATACATGACAGGCACGGCGGGGGACTTTGTTATATGTTTTGATAGATTTAAATAAGATAAACTTTAAATAAAAATTTCTTTCTTTTCTTTAAATTACCTGTGTAATGAAAACACGTATGTCACCTTAAACCTTTAATTATAAAACTTTTATGCAACAATTATGTTACAACATGATTAATAAAATTAATTTAATTTAACAAACTTCGAACGGTTACATATACCTAATTTTTCCTTCACAACTAAAACTAGAATCCCCATAAAGTACAAAATATTACATAGTTGGAGCGTGTGCTGGAAACTATTACAAAAACAGGTTAATTTTTACTCCGAATAAATTAGTAGGACGAATTAATTCCTTAAAAAACATGTACAATTGTACATGACTGGTTAAAAATGGTTTCATTTAATACCGGTTCGCTTTAGAAGACTCTTGGCGAAAACAAGGTGATGTTATTAGAACTTTCTGTTATTTTTTTCATTCAACAAACTCAGTTTATTGAATTGATTTGATACCTACTATTAACTATCCTAATAACCCATTGACACTGCCTGAGATCCTTTGACTGGGTCCTTTGACAGACAAGTTTTTCTGATTTTTTCGTACAGTTAGCTCATTACATTACGAAGCATGCTATTTGGAATGAACGATCGGATGCAATAATTATGGTAGTTCGAATTTTAACTAAACACTCTGAATCTTTCCATGTGATGGAATTTTACACTAATATTATTTTTAAAACTATGGGCTCACTAGTTATGGATTAACATGTAAAACACATTTAAATAAAATTTATAACTTACAATACCGGATATTGAAAAAAATTGTTATTGTAAAGTGCTGCCCATATACGACAAAATTAATTATATGATTCTATGTGATCAGTACCATAATGAAAAATTAAAACTTGTACATCCAACTAACAAACACACTAGACAGGCTGATACTGTAAGATACCTTACTCCTAAGTATGTAAATTTGTATGGCAGAAATCGTTTAGAATTTATAGTACATAAATTAATTAACAGTTTGCCGACAGAACTTAAAAATGAATTAAATGAAAATAATATTAAATATAAACTTCGAAAATATTTTTTAGAACAATTATTGAAGTAACACGTATATTTTAATTGTTCGGTAGGTACATAGACAAACTTAGTGTAGTTTATAATGTACCGTACACCTGGTTTCCTCTTTATGTATTTTTTTTAGTAAATAATAAATGAAAAAAAAATATTAGATTTTTTGTATGTTTGTTTGCAATAAAACCATAGGAAAACTGATTCATGAAAGCTTCTTGATGTGACCCAAAAGTCGTTACTCATTTTACATTCCCAGATCGATTGATCTACCCACGTGTTGTTTATGCGTCATTGCTTTAATGATGTGCCTTACGTATTTGACGGAATGTCATAATCCCGACTAGCTTCATTCACTCCCACTCTCTTACTTGACACAGCTTCAAACTCTGACCATTTTCTTACATCTGAAACTGCTTTTCTACCCATTTTCTGTAAAAAAATATTAATGTCAATGAACTTGGAATTTAAAATTAATTTTTTTGGAAATGGAGCACATATTATTACACATTAAGCTTGGGGCACATTAATCGTTCATCGGTATATATAATTTTTGAATGATACTTCAAAAAACATAAAAATTAGTGATTTGCATAGTAGAAAATACAGTATCGTTAGCTACTTTAACATTCAAAACAAATCGCTGGCATCGGTCAATTGATAAATATAGATGTGACAAGTCTCGAAGTAAATTACAAAAAAATCTAGGTTTAACTCTGAAAAGCGTAACAGACACAGTCAGTCTCCTTTGAATTCTTAATTAGGGTAGAGAGATTCGAGGTAGCACAATGACATTTCCATACCTTTTACGAATTCAAAGTTTCTTAGAATTCATTCTAGACATAATCAGTTTTCTACGTTTGCGTCAATAAATTTTATCAATTTTCTGAGTAGATAGAAAAAAATAGAATTTTTTTTCTAAATTTAGTGTTACTAAATTAAATAAGTAATGAAACTTTTCTAAATGTAAAAGGTCATACATTTATCAGATTACAATAAATTCAATAGTACATTAGTTCGGGAGTTTCTTGTAGTTTCTTTGATATTTCAAAGCCTATTTTATTGATTTTGAGTACTCAGGTAGTTTGATTTTCATGATTGACCTTTCCATTGTTTGTTCAAGCCTACGCTGCTCCAAAAATATACTAAAATATCCACCTCAAGTATACATTACACAAAGGATAAACAAATAAAAATAAAGTCTCAAATCGAAATTGATATTTGTGTTGGTCTATTATTTGTGAAGCTTAAGTTTGGACAATACAATCAAAATATCGAGTTGCGCGTGTGCGATTAATTTTATCGACATAACAAACACAGACGAAATAACGCTTAAGCTGTGACATAGCAAAATGGACTGTCAATATTTTGGGATTTCGTCCCTTCAACGCTATGAGAGAATGAATTGATTTTGTTTACTTAAATTACTTTTTTTATTATAAAAAATACGTATACATGTAAAGAAAACCACTTCGCAGATTTTCTTTTCTTTAAATTTGAATTTACCGCGCTTTCTTTAGGTTTGAATTTGCCGCGTTATCATCGTAGGGTATGCCTACGAGATGTCACGACTGACAGTAGGGAGATAATGGAATAATAATTTGCTTTGCTATAAACTTCCCTGAAAGGTTGAATGTTGTTTCTTCGTTATTTCAGAGAAACGCAATCGCGCCTTTCTGTCATTTTCCTAAACTGTTCCAACATAAAAACACCATAATATATATTAAGTAAATTTATTCTTAAACGAAAAACCACTCATAAAATCTAAAAACTCGATAACTCTAACTTTCTTTTATAAATTTAAGCCTCAGTCTGCTCAGTTGGCAACCGAGCGTTTTATCTAAAGGCTTTGCATAAATATAATAAAGCCGAAATACCACTGACTGACACACAGATTGATATAACAGTCTAGGGGGTCCGCTCTTTATATTGTAACTTGGTAAAAAATCGACGACGGCATCTCGAAAAGTGCTAGAGGAGAGGTCTTGCGGAATGTCATAGAGAGTCATTGTTACACTCCATAATTTTTTTTGAAATTATAAATTTTCGTAGTTCTCCAACGGTGCGACTATCCCAGCGATCTCTTTGGCGGATAACCATCACTACTTTTAAGATTATTTTTCATGATCGGAAGACGGGCTGACAATTGGTGGGATTAACACAAGCAACACCACAGGTGCTGCAAGTGAGCTGCCAACTTTGATGAATGGCAACTTTGATAAAGGCTCTCACTAACTCACTAACCGAACACATGGTGGTTTTCTATAAGGCGTGTTTTCAATCTTAAAATACACGTGAAGACAAACGCTTTGCACTGAGTTTTAATTTAATAAATATGTCATATACTCGTAAATGTCATAATATGTACATATTTTGTTGCAGGTTGTGTGTAATAGTGCGACACTACGTAATGTACCTTCGGCGCTGAGTCCAACTGTAACTCAGTTATCGCTCTCACGCGCTGACTTAAGAACTTTGCGCTCGGATGCGTTTGCGCACGTCCGCCATTTACGAAGACTTGCACTCGACGCCTGCAATCTCACTAGAATCAGACCGTTCGCCTTCCGAGGTCTACCGAGGCTGCGTGAACTATATATTCAACATTCACCGCTCGCAACTGTCGACGCGTTCGCGTTTGCCGCATTGCAAAACATCACATCAATAGTTCTATCCCACAACAGAATAACTCAGATCGAAGGCTACGCTTTCGCGGGAACCAATTTCATTAAATTAATTTCTCTTCGCAACAATCCGCTAAGGAGAATTCTAACACACGCTTTCTCAGGCTTGAATGATGTGACCCAAATTGAACTGCCTTCGGGGATAAAATCCATTGAGCCCATGGCGTTTTCTGGGTTAGAAGGAGTAGGCGTGTTGGAGCTGGCTTACATGGATTTGCCAGCATTGTTGCCAGATTCGTTCCGTGGATTGACACGCGTCGGACGGCTGGCTTTGAGGGAATCCGACCTGGGAGTCATACGGGTCGGAGCTTTTGACGGTCTACAGCGCGTCGACACTTTGGAGATGTGCAATAACAAAATCGACCGCATCGAGGAGCTTTCACTAGTGCAAAACAACAGTGTGCGAACATTTAAATTGACGGGTAACCACATGCTGGAATCACCGGAATCAGTTATATTAGAGGTTGATAACATAGTCATACGAGGAAATCATATTCCATGCGAGTGCGGTCGAGATCCTCTTGCCAACCCACTCGCTTTGATGCAAGATTTTGCCGAAGAGAACTCTTGTATATCTCCGTTGAAGGTTCGCGGGCAAAGTCTGGCTAGTGCGGCTAGTGCAGCTTGCAGAGGGGAGACAGGGGGCAGCGCCAGAGCCAGAGCCGCGGCAGGGGCGGGACGCATAGGTGAGGTATTCGAACAATATAACCTCGCATTTATCATCACCGCACTCGCTTTGCTAGCGACTAGTTAAGCGCCCTCGGTGTTCATTTACGTAAACGTTTGTAAATATTGTAACATAATAATAACTATAATAAATGCGTTTTACATTGAAAGGGTCCGTTCAATGAGTATACGTTGGACCATGAATAAAATTTGCCTTTTGAAATTGTTTTTATTTGTCTGTTGTTGAGTAATAAGGAGTAAACTTTCGGAATAAGAGTGTTTCATGTTCTTCTCGACGAGCTGTGTTTGACTTCATTTTGTTTACATTACTGTTCACAATGTAGACAAGGTGGACGAAGTAGGAAAACTTCGCCAAAGAAATGTTGTATTATGATTAATTTTTAGTAGATATGTAATGTACGCCTGTATTTCATATGACTATTGAAAATAAATATTTTTTATCGGTTTCAGTCGATTTGTTATTTTATTACTCGTCTGTCTGAAATGCAAAGCTATAATTCATCATCAGCATCAGCCCACAAGAGTCCATTGTTGGGCACAGAACAAGCTAATAAGAATAAGCTTTTATAAAGATTATTCCATTTACTTTCTACTAATTTGTTAATAAATAACTTTGCTAACTTTAACATAGCTTAAATATTAACGGAGTTTGTTTGTTACTTTCACGCCTTAACTACTCAACCGAAAAGATACAGAAAAGGAAATAGGGTTATTATTCAGAAAAAAAATACTGTTGATCCGTGAAATCATCTAAAAATAAAAATCAACTCCTGACAAAATATGTGAGCAATAAAGATTGAACAAATGTTTTAGTATCTAAGAAAAAAATATTTACGTAATCATCTATGTCTATCTCATATTAAGAGATAAATATAATTTTAGGTAGGTAGTTAAAGGGTGCCTCTCTGTTGATGGATAAAAGCACATCTGTCAAAGCAGTTGGAACAAATGCCGCTACTTGATGAGAAAGCCTTATTTCAATCGTGTTTTGAACTACCCGTCTGGAGTCTTGTGCTGCTGGGGTACAGAAACATTTTATATGATAAATGTCAGCTTCCTTTAATATACACAACGCATTTTTCCTTCTGTTAACATAATAAACCTTAAGGTATGCAAGTGCACCCTTTGAAACACAACAGCACATGAACTATTTACGTCTTCAGAGGATCTGCCAAAGAACATCAACCAAAACCAGGCCATTTTTTAAGTTACGCTTTGGAGAATTTAGTAATAAAAGTATTCCTTATTTTCAGTAATTTCCTGTGAACATTTCTGATTTTGTATTAACATTCAAAAATTAACACATTGTTCGATCGAGTCAATGCGCAGTTCAAACAGATTTTTTAATACTTTCAAACTAAATATCTATGAAACATATAAGAAAAGTAAGTGGTTAGGGTGCTTGCCTTAACGCTCTGTTCTAGGGTTCCCGGGTTCGATTTCCGGCAGGGTCAACTTTGAAAAATGAACTTTTCAAATTTGGCTTTGGTCTGGGATCTGGAAAGTAGTGGCAGGGCACACTGCGTTTCGCATACATTTGGGCAGCCCGTCTGGCGGCAGTGACCACCACCTTACAGAAGACCACCGTGAAATAAAAGCACGTGTGCTGTTGTGTTTCGGTGAGTGAGTGAGTAATCCCTTATCCTTAATCCTACCGTAGTCGGCAGCGCACTTGCAGCAGCTTTGACGTTGCTTGCATTATAGGCGACGGTAACCACCTACCATCAAGTGGACCGTCAGCCTGTCTGTTGATCTTAACATAAAAAAAAAAACAAATTACACTATATTTTCCCAGTAAAATCTATAATTTCTACTTACCTAATGTTACGAGTTGAAACGAAAATGAAAATAAACTGATGATGGCCTGCCCAAACTAAGTTTATAAGCTTATTACTATTTCCTTCCATTGAATAATTTAATAAGCTCTGCCTGTTCGTAACACTTTCATATAAAGAAAGAACACCACCGTGGATAAAAGAATAAATCTTAAAACACTTAACGAAAGAACGTCGTAGTAATCCTGCTCATTAGTTACAAAGACGTTTCAGTGCTGATCTGCAAATAGACATTTGGAGATTAATGGGGGAATAAAAATAGAGTTTTATCTGCATTTCCAGTCAATTAGCGGACAAGATCAGATACGGTTGAGTAATGCCGTGTCTTCGTCGAACGGACGCTACCGCCCGCCGCGGCGAGCTCTCCCGACTACGCGGTAGAGAAATATCCTTCTTCCTTATATCTCATCGATAACGCTTCAATGCGGAAACTCGATGTTAGCAACCACTCTAGAACCGCCACTCGAAAAAGGATGATCAAAATTACTTTTCTTATATGGGAACTCTCCTAATAAATTTAAATTATATACTTAAGCTAATTTTACAGCTGCAAATTGACTTACTAAAGTCAATTAACTGGCAAATAGTTGAGTACACATTTACCCCAACCTCTTGTTTCAACTAAGTCAACTACACACTTGCATTAACCTATTTGTATGCAATGTTTATGTTTACAAGAGACGTTTGTCACTTACTGTCAAGTGGGCCGCCATCCTGCCTGTTAACCGTTAGTAAGTTTATAAGAAGCATCTGTGCTTCTACCAATTAAGCAATTATACCATACAACATATAAAATTATATAGATTACATAATCATAACATAGATAGATTTGTGTTAACATAGATTTGTATTATCTGGGGGGCGTGTTACGCAACAACAGATATGAACTGCTTCAGTTAATAATGATGGGCAAAATTGGGGCGCCCTATAAGACGGAAGAAACATCATCAGGGAATGGAAAATCGGGATCTCCAGTGCAGAGAATCTCTTCTATAGACGTTATTGCCTATTGACTTGCGCAGGATAGGCATAAGTTTTCAGAGCTGACGTACGACCTCCAGTAATGGAGAGGCACTTTAAGAATAAGATGCAGTGTCAGTGGTGTCAACATTATTATGATCATTAGTTACAAGCGTCCATGTTATGTTATGTTATGTTATGTTATGTTATGTTATGTTATGTTATGTTATGTTATGTTATGTTATGTTATGTTATGTTATGTTATGTTATGTTATGTTATGTTATGTTATGTTATGTTATGTTATGTTATGTTATGTTATGTTATGTTATGTTATGTTATGTTATGTTATGTTATGTTATGTTATGTTATGTTATGTTATGTTATGTTATGTTATGTTATATTATGTTATGTTATGTCATCTATGTTAGACATAGGTCTTTTTGATTGAACAGTTTGAACACTACGCTCGGTTCTCTACTCTTGGCATCTACGGCTCCCCGTCGCTCTCTTGAGGTCATCTGGACATATCTTCACGGTAGATATATCCCACCCATTTACAACATGTGGACCACCTTAGTTGGAGGTACAAATGTCCACTTTGTGTCTATAGAGAAGCCAAGCATTGCCCTCTCCTTAGCTCGCCGAGCGGCTTGTGATTTCTGAATGAGACATTTCGTGAGCGACACGTACACACGGTAGTGTGTAACAACTGGTAATACGCACTGGTTCCTAAAACAAAAGTTTTCGAACAACATGTTTTGCCTGAAACGTGGCCTCTAACTATGGGCCTCGTAAGAAAGCTCAACTTGGCTCAAAGAGCTATGGAGAGGGCTATGCTCGGGGTTACACTGCGAGATCGAATCAGGAATGAGGAGATCCATAGACGAACGTAACTTACTGACATAACCCGGCGGATTAGTAACTTGAAGTGGCAGTGGGCAGGAAACATGGTACGGAGAGCCGACGGCTGCTGGGGCCGGAAGGTTCTCGAGTACGACGTCCACCCACAAAGTGAGCAGATGGGCAGCGGGTCGAAGGTGGATCTAGGCTGCTTCTGATCGGTCCAGCTCTGCTTTTGATGTTCTGATTGTCCAGCAGTGGACGTCCTACGGCTGAGACGATGATGATGATAACATGTTAATATTATGTAATTACATTATCTTTACTCAAAAACTACTGGACCGATTTTAAAAATTATTTCACCTATAGAAATCCAAATTATCAGCGAGTAACATAGGTTACACAACCTCCCCCATCTCCCCCTTTACTCTCCCCCCCCCCACCTCCATACAAAATTGCTGTTTTCCACGAATAATACTATACTAGTCTATACTAACATTATAAAGAGAAAAGATTTGTAATGAATAAACTCAAAAACTACTGGACCGATTTTAAAAATTATTTCGCCTATAGAAATCCAAATTATCAGCGAGTAACATAGGTTACACAACCTCCCCCATCTCCCCCTTTACTCTCCCCCCCCCCACCTCCATACAAAATTGCTGTTTTCCACGAATAATACTATACTAGTCTATACTAACATTATAAAGAGAAAAGATTTGTAATGAATAATCTCAAAAACTACTAGACCGATTTTAAAAATTCTTTCACCTATAGAAAGCTATACCTATTTTATAAAGAGACACGGACGAAGTCGCCTGCAACAGCTAGTATCTAAATAAAAGCATTGCATGTAAAATATTTGATCGAGAGAGAATTATATTGTGAGGCTGCTAGAAATATTTGACTTTGAAGTCGTTTTTAATTAATTAAGTAATTAATATTCACGTGCATTCTAAATCCCTAAATGGTTTCTCTACATCAAATCGTAGTACGAATCAAGAGTAAGGTTATAACCCAATACTTTTAAATTGTGAATCGTAACTGTAGATTCCACTTGATTGAGTTGACTGTAACCAACAACGGTATGACGGGAATTGACTAGTAATTGCGCGCCGACACCGCAATTGAAATTCGTAATTAGGTTGTGTCCTAATTGAAACAGGGTTGATTTTTGGTCTAGCGGCTGATCAGTATTCGAGGAAAATGCTGCCTCATAGTATAAGAACAAGCGGTAGGTAATGTTCTGTCGTAACTTTCACTCGGCCTTTATTTATGTATTATATAATACTAGAAACCCGCCCCCTACTTCGCACCGATGCTTTTTTCTGTACACTATATAAATTAACCTTCCACGTATATCGCTTTTTCCATTAGTGAAAGTGAAAACCGCATCAAAATATAAATATTAATCATATTCTATTATTGAGAATAGATCTCATTCTATATGTAGGTAGTCCATCAAACTAGTTCACGGTGGATTTGATTCACATAGCTTAGAAGATTCTTGGACAGTAAAAAATATAAATGCAATAACGAAATAATACACACACACACATGCATTCCACACTAACATATCGTAAATTCACACACGAACATAATAATAATTTTATTAACAACAAATTTTCTTTCTTTGTTCTTGTCCGATAAAGTTTTAGTTAGTGAAGATTGGTTTGTTAATAAATTTTAAGGACTAGCTTTTATGGAAGAGCGAAGGCTCCTGGCACAGGCTTCAATCTCAATCTCAGTTTAATTTGTAAACGAGTTTTCAGAGAATAATTTTTTTTTTCATATGTTTTCATTCACAAATGGTGTCCGTCATAGCGGTAGCCAAACTTTTACCCAACAGTCTTCTATTTCTATGAAAGCTCTAACGTTAGACATAAATATTAGAATTTTTATAACGTATATTCAGCATGTTATAACTAACTCACATAAATAAATAAACAGCAGTAAGCTTTTCGAATGGCGCTTTGATACCGGGAATAGTTTAGGTATATAATAAAATCGTAAACGAGCGGTGTCTGTAATTCAAGATTTTTCAAAACAACAATTTGTACATGTACTTCAGGTCAAAAAATAAATAAATTAGTTTTTAGAATTTTTGTCTGTATGTTTGTGCGCGCTAATCTCTGAAACAACTAAACTAATTTGAATGCGGTTTTCACTAATATATTGTAACAAGCTTCCTGTAACATTTAATGTTTGTTTCATTCCAATCGGTTTAGAAACAAAAAAGTTACGTGCTATATCAAATAACACGTGTAAGAATTTGCGGGTTCAGCTAATAGTAACTGAGCTTGGGAAAGCTGTGGACTTGGGCTAGAGCTAATTGTGCACTTTGACGGTGGAAGGGAGGGTTATGTCCAACAGTGGGTGTCTTTTGCCTGTTTATTTATTTATTAATTTATCTATATTAATTTAAGACCATTAGCTTTTAAAGTTTCAATTTATACATAAAAAAATTCTTAACATACATCAAATTGCGGATTTTAACTTTTACAAAGTTATGATGATGGTGATCTTTTTATGACAAAGACAAGCACAGCTGAAGTGGTTTCGCTGTGACAAAGAATTAAATAGCGGTAACGAGCACGAGCACACTTGCAATTTGATTAATTATTTGTGAATTGATTTATTTTCTATGAAAATTACAATCAAAGTTTAAATGATAAATAAGGCCGCCATACATGTGGGTCACTTATCAATACGTCACTTGCATCAATACTGTACTAAGCATCGACTGTAAACAAAGCAAATGACGCAACCACGACGCAACTCTATGTGCCACCAATCGCGTGCATTCTTAATCACGTGGTCAATCATGAAAATTTAATTATTTTAATAATGATTTCTTATGAAAATCGTACATATTTTTAAATACTGTGTTAGTTATTTACGTTTAAAAAAATATTTACAGTTAGTTTAGTAACAATTTGTTTCATATTTTCATTATAGGAGGTGGTTGCTCGATTAGACTGTAAACTGCACTGTCATTGCCGCTACTAAACCACCCAGACCAGAGCAAACTTTGAAAAGTTCATTTACAAACTCCTGCCTGGAAGTGGACCCCTGATTCAGACCAACTTAAATACTCGTCAAATATTTGACAATGACTTTCATACATAAATATGAGAGGAAAAAATTGGATGCTTTGTAACAGTTCCCTTACAATGAATTCATGTATCGAGTACACAGGGAAGTGCACGCATCGCGAGTTCCCAATTTTATCAATGCTACAGCGATGTATGTTGCAGCAACTCATTAGTGAGGTATCGAGCGAGTGTTCAAAATTTTTCTCCTTTCAAATGTTTGTTGTGTATGTGCTATTTAAACACATATATAGATCCATATCTATAATATGTAGAAGGCTTCTATTGTGAGTGAAAATACAGCCTTACGCGACAGCATAGGTACATTTCTTTAGTGTGTGTTTGCTATTGACTTTCTACGATCGATTTACAGATGTGTAAGCCCTATAAATAGATTTGTTTGTAGTTGAGTGAAGTAAAGCTTCCCGGTCCCGATAAAGTTTATAGTTAACTAATTGAAGTATTTAGAGTGGTATTTCGCAATCATGTAAAGGGCAGCACGTTTGGAGCAATTAAGAGATAGGTATATTGCGTAAATAAAGAATGCCTTAGCCCATTCCTTTGTTAACCCCTTGTTCCATATTATTTTTTAGACAGCGAACTTCTTTCCTCGCTGTGTTGTTACGAAGATCATGAGGCTGACAGTCCACTTGATGATAGATGGCCATCGTCGCCTATAACACAGGTGATGCGACTTCAGTGCGTTGTGAATTATAGGATAACGGATTAGGAAGGGATAGGGAAATGGGGAATCCCTTACTCACACACTGAAATAAAACGGCACACATGCTGTTATTTTACGATGCTCTTTTGAAAGAGGGTAGTAGTTATTGCCGCTTTTGTAAGGGGCTGCCCAAATTTACCATGAAACGCAGTGAGCACTGCCACTACTTGGCAGACCCAGATCAGAGCCATTACGGGAAATCGAAATTGAGTCAGAGTGCTAAGGCTTGTCAAAAATAACAACTGGACTGTGTCATAAAAATAGTAGAAATAAAATATCACAACGGCTACCTACTTTTTTATGTTGAAACGGATTATTGTTATAATCAATTAAATCGTCCTATTTTTTTGTATGTTATTGAAGGTGACAGGTAGGCTGACTATGCACTTGGTGGTAGGTTGCTATCGACCCAGGTGTTTGTTTACTGCACGCTTGAAGAAGCCCATATTGTAGCTAAAAGTTCGCGCGTCGGTAGGGTAAAGTTTCTACTCATTGCGATTTTTATGTTAAGGGTTTCAGACAGGCTGCTGGTAGATTACTACCGTCGCCCATTATGACAAGCAACGCCATAGGTGCTGCAAGTGCGTGGCTGATCTTAGTATTATTAAGGAATTAGGAAGGGATAGGGAAATGGGCTCTGGTATCACAGATACACAACAGCAAACATGCTATTATTTCATGGTGGTTTTTGTATGGTTATTGCCTAAAGATCCTCTGCCAAAATGACTTTGAAAAGTTTACTTGTAAAGTTGGCCCTGTCAGGAATTGAACTCGGGATCCCTAAAATAGAGCACCAAAGCACCTTAACCACTAGACAAATTGGCTAGTCAACAGTTAGCCTTAATGACGCCTTAAGGAATTAGCCTCAATTAGCTTTAGTTTACGTGGCGATCACAAAATTTCAGCAATGAACGAAGTGATACTGGTACTAAGAAGATAATAATAATTATAAATGCGAAAGTTTTGTATGTTTGTTACTTAATCAACAGTTGATCGGATACCTGGATTAACATATAGGATACTTTTTATCCTGGAAAATGTTAGGTTCCTGTGGAAGCGCGAACGAAGTCGCGAGCACAGCTAGTAGAGAAATAAGTTCAAGGAAATATACGGTGGCCTGTTTGTATCTATAATTGACCTTGTCAGCAATTAACGTAGCACCCTTTACTTAGAGAGCTAACCTTTATACTTCACATTTTTGAGTTTTATTAAACATTAAATTGTATTGTTTTGTCGAAGGTTTCAAAGCAGCAAAATAATTAAATATTTTCATGGGAGTTGATTGGTCGACGGCGCTTATTACGCAGAGAGGCAGCGGCGTAGCAGTTCGATGTCGTAGCGGGCTCTACGAGTCCTAATGACCTGCGGACTCACCTGCAGGTGACGGCTACTAAAGGTAAAAGGGGACAGTAAATAAAAGAAATAAAATTTTCTAATATTACAGTAGGCTTAATTTGAGTTTATAACTCAAGCTATATTTTAAAATCTGTATAAATTTAATGTATATTTTAAAATCTATATATAATAAATAAATCTTCGTAATTTTACTTAATGTTCGTTTTTTTTTAAATCAAATGAAATCGTTTATTTCTCAAAAATAGGATAACAAGATGACTTTTTTGAAGTCGATTATATGTTTTACCAGGGTTTTGGAAAAAAAATAGCCAAAATGGTGACCATCCTGAGAAGAAACCCCGAAAAAAACTCAGGAAACCATTCATTGTGTCATCTTTAAAATAATGTATATTATAACAATTACAATTATAATATACAAGTGACAGTATATACAATACTAGACATAGTATGAGCTCAAAAGAGTTTAAATCCAGGTTTCATTATCGCTTAAATAATCGCGGTTTTTCGAACAAGGTTGGGTTTTGACTACTCTTTTAAATTTATTTATATATAAGGCACTGATTATTTGGGGAAGTTTATTATAAAACCGTATACATTGACCCATAAAAGAAATACTCTTGTGGAGTCGATTTTTATGTTTATCAATATCTTTTTTAAATCTAGTATTTACACTGTAAATATTACATTTTCTCTTAAATTGACTAATATTTTTATGTATGTCGCAGAGTACAGTATCTAAGGGTAAAATATAGTGGAATGCCAAGCAACTTACGTGATTATTGTTAAATTCCATTTGACGGATCTGTGTAATCCAATCATTTTAATTCTTCTGCTTGAGTGTGTTTAGCTGTGACGCGATCGTAGATGACACTGACAGTTCGAGTTCCACGAGGCACGTCAAACGTTGGTGTCGAATGACAGTTGACATCTGAGTACGGTTGATTTTTAAGGACAGTCAATGTTGAGCGGCGGTAACAAACGGATGTGATCGCGACACAGCTAACCTCATGTTTGTTTCCACATGTTTGTTTTTAATCCAAAAATATTGTAGCCATCCTTAATTGTTTTGTTACTAAATCTGAATAACCAATAAATCCTTGGGAAGTGACTAGTCTCGTGGCGTTACTTCGTGACCTGGTGTTATTTTGTGACCACCCTGATGTCTGCCCACAACCGGAGCGCAACTGAAGATGATGATGTGCAGCTCCCGCCTTCATGTATATAAATTAAATTTTCATAAATATACTGATGATTTAAAAAAGTTAATCTAACGATCACCATAAAATTTTGCATACACGTTTTTAGGGGTACAGAAAAGGACCCATCGATCTATTCCACTCCAAAAGATCTCGTCAGCGCAGTTAAATAACATGTCATAACTCAAATAACATGCTCTCGACACGTTTTTTTTGACCACGTAACAATCTTATTGTTATGTTGTCAAAAAAAATTTGGATTCGCAAGATTCGCAAGATTATTCGCAAGATTATACCTATATACATAATCTTGCGTAGCAACCGGTCGTCACGTGACTAGGCATCTATGATAGCAAGTACGAAGCATCCGTTGAAAAAGCTGGAAATTCGCTGTATTTTATTGTCATATGCCTAATCCAGGCACAAGACGATGACCATCTGATGCTATACATATACTCGACATTATGTACAACTTTTAATTATTTTTTTAATTATATAGATTTTTATGTTAAGAACGGCAGCCAAGTTAAAGGTCCACTTGATGATGGATGGAAACCGTCGTCTGTATGCACAACTAAAAATAGGAAGGATCCAAGTGCGCTGCTTATCCTAAGAGGATGAAAAAGGCAGATTAAAGGAGAATAAGGAAAAGGCTTTAGCAAAATTTAGAGTAGCCTGCCAATATTTAAGTTACCAGTGAAATGGATTTCTATTACATAATTAGATTTTTTTGTTACGAAATAATCAATTAATTTATGAAGCCAAATAGGAAAATTGAAATATTCGAATTAAAAACCGTAATCCCTGTTTAAAAACCACAACATTTTAATACGCTATATCTCTATCAGCTAATAGCTCACAAACTGCGGAATTAATCCGATGAAATGAATTGAGCACTCGCTCATACACATCCGCACTTATACTCGTACTCCACACATGCACCTCGCATTAATACGATGAAGCGCTGAAATCAAGTTTCGACGATGGCTGCAGCATTGGCAGCTTTTACCCCGAGTAAAAGCTGTTAATTGATTAATCTCTCTCCGAAAATAAAATGATTGGAAGTACGCTCTAGACGCATACTTTATTGGATTGATAATAATCGAATAAAGCAATAAACATTTTTAATTTACCTGTGGCCGAATATTGAAATGCCTCTTAAATTATAGATTCTTCTCATAACATGATAAAGGCCACGCCTAGTGTATATATATATATATATCAGTGTAATTTGACTAATTAGTTGTAATTAGCTTGTATGTTAATAACTTATATTTTCCGACTAATATGACAATTGCTCGTAATTCAACCTTCGTTTTATCAAAACATTTGTTGCATTTTAATTTGATTGCTCCTCGAAAACAGGAATGAGCTTTGATTTTTAAGGCTATTGTTATTTTTTCCTTAAGCGTTTCTTAATTGGTTTAAAAAAAATTGTAATAATTTCTTTCATTATGTACCTAATATTTTTGCTATTTTAAAATTTAATTCGTAAACTATTTAACCATCACACGTCAGAGGTGTTTCCGCATATTGTTTATCAGTTTTTTTCATGATTTCGTTATCTATTGTCACCCTTTAGTTGGGGGATTGGAATAAAAATAAAAAACTAGCCTATGTATCCTTTTGGTAAAGCTTTTTTTATGTTAAGTCCGACAGATAGACTGACGGTCCAATTGATGGTAGGTGGCTACCGTCGCCTATAACACAAGCAACGTCAAGGCTGCTGCAAGTGCGCAGCCGACTAGAATAGGATTAAGGATAAGAGATTAGGAAGGGATAGGGAAATGGGCTTGGCATCCCTTATCCACATTAAAATCTACATTAAGTAACATTAAAATCGGTTAATTTGTTGAAAGAGACAATACGCAGGGATATTTATAATATTACTGGTATGACAACCATAACCTATAAATAGTATTGATCTAGTATAATATAATGTTAGTATAGTCTATACAGATGCAAATGTTAAAACCGACTACAAAAGCAATTAGTGATATTTTCATAAAAAATACATTTACCTTCGCCGGACATAACTGGTTTTATTCTGGTCCGTTATTGGTAAATATGTAATTTAAAACACATGCATTAAAGCTTTTCGTTTCACATTTCAATAGAACTGTCAATGATTCAATCAGGTTGTCGAAGTTAATAGATAAAGCGTTGCTTATCTCAATATCAAGTTACATTAAATTCTAATTGATTGACTGAGCACACTTAATTGATAGATGTCCAAGCACGCTCGGCATCGTTAATTTTCTATTTTTTAACTCAATTACATTGTTAATTTTGTAGAGAAACTTCGGAAATACTTTTAATTTATTGCTGGTGACAGCACCATCGATAAAATATTGGTACTCACGTAAATTGATACTGTTTATTATTTTAAAGCTCCATATTTAGTTTATGGCGGTACCCTAAATTGAATAGAAATTGACCTAACTGGTGACATCCAGTTAGTCAGAAAGAAAATAAAAATTCCAGTACCCTTTTATGCATGGAGAAAGTAAATCTTAATAATAGTTTTTATTTAACAATCTTACATACGAGGTATTTTTTTTTTCATTTATTATTTACTAAAAAAATACATAAAGAGGAAACCAGGTATACGGTACATTATAAACTACACTAAGTTTGTCTATGTACCCACCGAACAATTAAAATATACGTGTTACTTCAATAATTGTTCTAAAAAATATTTTCGAAGTTTATATTTAATATTATTTTCATTTAATTCATTTTTAAGTTCTGTCGGCAAACTGTTAATTAATTTAGGTACTATATATTCTAAACGATTTCTGCCATACAAATTTACATACTTAGGAGTAAGGTATCTTACAGTATCAGCCCGTCTAGTGTGTTTGTTAGTTGTTAGTTTGTTGTTGTTATAATTTAACCTATTACAATAAATTTTATTTAATTATCTGACACCGGAAGTGAGTGAAGATTATCTTGCTTTCCATTATAGGCCTCAATAATACTGCAATACTTATAATGAAGGAAGATAATTTATATCTTTAAGTAATATTTAGGTACCTATTATTAAAATACGTAATGTATTTTAAATTATTTTAAATAAACCAGGTGCAGGACGAATTGGCTGGACGTTTTCTATATCTACATAGATATTGTAAAGAGGAAATATTATTGTTACGACTAACTATTCGTTGTAAACATATTGATCCTTATGTTTACAACATAGAGTTTACATTTCAACAGAAATAGCATTCCCGAACTTTCAATGGCTTGTTTACATTTTCTGGTAGATTCGAAATACATCGAGGCGTTTGGCGCCAATAAAAGTGCAGCCGGTCAAGGAAGTTAGTGTGCGTCAACCAGCGATAAGAAAGCGACTCTTCGGAGCTTTTGCGAAGTTACCAGCGACAGTGAACCGGCGACACATTAAAGGAATCATTAACGACTTTTGGCAAGTTTGATGGTTTCATGGGACATCTTTGGTGATTTTGGCAGTCATCTTGGTTTGTGAAAATAAATCGTTCCTTTCGCACTTACACGGCATTTTAACTCACCCAGCACATAACATTATATTGTTTGTATTATTTAGCGAGCGCTGCGAAAACTATTGATGACAGAGCAAAGAATCGCCCCCTACTAGAGACGGTTTCCATACAAATCCAGATAGTTACAGGAGTTACTATCAGCACCTACCAGCCAGTTATCGCCGCCGTTATTTCATCCAACTGTTGGAATCAAGCCTCTAATATATTAAGAAACGGCGAATTAAAAGAAATTTTCTACATAACTTAGAAGTACACGTAAAACACCTCACATAGTTTTTCTTTGCCTCATTGTTTTGTTTTGCTATGCCTCCTCATTGTTAACTCTAATCGAGGATAACAAAATCTGAATGTTGTAAATGAATGGGAAAAGCTTTATTTTGGGTCAAATCACACTGAAATGCGATGCAACGCGTTTTAAAACAGCAATACCATATAGAACTTATTTACTACACAAAAAGGTATACAGGACGCAAAAACCGGCTAACATCCGCATGAGCCGCGTACCGATCCTCGCCCCAGCTAGGGATGACCGACGAAGCTCCAACTGACAGTTGGAGCCTCCCAGCGTTTGCTCCGCCGCGAGCTCCGATGTTCGGAGCCCGCTCCTAGCATTCACGGGTGTGCTTTCTTAGTTCCCCAGCGATAATCCGTCAGCCAAGCGAAGGCTGGTGACCCCACCGATCCCTGCAACTGCCCGGATTGTCGAGCGTTAAGACAAGGTCCTAGCACACCTAGGGGGGTTGTTCTGAGAGCCCTAGGCTAACTATGGATAACGTAAAAAAGATAAAGTTTTCGTATTAATAATAATAGTTTGGTGTGGATATATAGTTTTTTTATATTGTTCTAACAATCACACCAGCTTGTTTTATTTATGGCAACAGCATACGAATATAGATAGGAATAGATAAATACAATTGTTATAGACATCCATGATTTAGGTTCAAATGGGAAGAGGGCAGTGTTTGTCTGATGAGCTCCAAGCTCTAATTCAATTAGAGGTTGAGAAGAGAGCTTGAGAAGCCACCCCAGCGCCCCTTAGGAACTTGCGTCCTAGGCCTAAGCCTGAATAGCCTGTGGATAAATCAGGCCCTGGCGTTGACCTAAAACCGCTTATAGATCAGTGCGTACGCGACGTGATAAGCAATTCGAGACGTTACTTTACGATGCGCCTCCGACCTCTTCAAGTTTTTTCGCGTTGCTTCACGTTTCGGTGTGAACTGACCCTTCAGTCTTATCAGTTAAGATAAGATTCATAAAATAAGAGATTATAAGTAAAAATTTAGAAATTAGATGTCCAACTAAACTTTTTATCTATGTAACCTTTTAGTTAGGCTTTTTTAATACTCCTCGTTGTTTTTTATAAATAGTCCTTTTATTGCTGCCATTCCGTTGTTATATTCACCGCGAAAGCAAGCGGTGCCGCTATTAGACATTTGTAAACTGGAATCTTTAAAGGCATTAAAGTTTTTAGTGTTACCATTAGTGAAGATTTATGAGTATAAACAGAGCACGATTATTTACGGAGTATATATAACACGATGTATCGCGTATATTTTTTGATAATTTTCCTTTTTTTTTAATCATATTTTCCACGAGAAGACATTTATATAAGAGAACACTTGAAAGATTAACAAATGCTACAAGCTTTCGTCCGCGAGTTCGTCTGCTCCCTTTTTTCTTGGCGTTGAAACATTTAATTCAATATTTATTACTTATTTATTAAACTAAGGCGATGAATTATTTTTATTTTTAGACGACTAAGTAAGTAGTCTTTAGTAAGTAAGTACTATTTCTGTAGGTACACAGGAATATAAAGTTATTTTACTATTTTAAATGCGGACAGAAAAATATTCTAAAAATAACTTATTACAATAGGAAACCATTGTTCCTATATTAGATAACGTGAATGGATTATTATACATGTAAAAGTGAGAGGAAAATGGTTACTGTCGCCAGACGCGCGCCGCTCCAATGACTACGAACACATGCAAAAATAATATTTTTAAACAATAGATAAAAAATAATAAAACGCATAAAAGTGCATATTGTTTTCAAAAAATATATTAATATCACATAAAAAAAATCACATTTCACAGTCCAATGAACAAAGAAATTATGTCAATAAAATATTTAACAGAGCCCATCAAGAGTGCCGAATAAAGCACTTTCTGCCGACTAAAACGATAAACGTAGAACTCTAGTATCAATTGCTGTAATTTGTTGTTAGCGCAAAGTTTTGGGAATAATAAAATTTATACACCCACGCCATTATTCATGTCATTTGCCTGAACGATCTCATTTTTACGTAGTAAAATACCCGGGCACAACATAATGCCTAATGACCGAATGGAAATGAGGGACAATCAACATCAGTCAGGGCGGTTTTTGTTGACACCGAAAGAGTGTAAAAAATGAGGGGGATGATATTTGAAATATACAGAATAGAGATGGTAAAATGGTTTTAACAGTGGCAAGAGATTCAGCGGAGGAAAGAGCTAATGAGGTTACGTTGAGAGACTGTCGCTTGGTTCAACTATCTAGGACTTTTCAACGTCTGATGACCTCATTCAGAGCTACTTTAACGTAGTAAACAGGCAAGATTGCAAAATAATACAAAATACAAATAAATTGTTCCTTTAAAATTCTCGTTAGATCTGTTGAGGATATCTGTTAACTACTCTGTGGTAGTACAGTTGTTCTGTGTGGGAGTATGTATAGTGTTAAAAACAATAAAGGTTTTATTAGAAGAAGAAAAAGTTAAAAATCATTGCCTCGACCGTCATATATCAGCAAGATCTCACAAAATGTGCCAATTATATTTATTTATTACTAGCTAGTACACGCGGCTTCGCTTACAAAATATATGAGCAATGTAACGCCTAACATCGTTATTGCACTTATAGCTTTGCCAGGCGTTAGATGATCCCTCGGGAACAATACTTTTTTTCTGGATGAAAGGTACCCTATGTCCTTTCCTGAATCCCTAACAACGTATATGCAAAATTTCACAATGATCGGCTCAGCGGTTTAATCTTGAAAGGTAATAGACAGACAGACAGAGTTACTTTTACATTTATAATATTAATATTAATTGGCGGTAAGAAAATACAGGATTTATTTTTTAACAATACTTAATTCATATTCAATGAAAATATAATTATGTTACAATGAATTCATTTAAGCAAATTTAAGCAGGTACAAGTCTATTCTATTAAATCGTTCTTCGTTTGCTTCTCATCTCGTTTGAACTCGGAAATGTTTGGTTAGTAAGATTAAATGGAGTTTCCTGCATTGCTTCCTTGAAGCGTCTCATTTTGCTTTCAAAATGGCGCACAATATTAGAGGAGCAAATCAGCGTTCTTATTCAAAGAATAGGTAATGTAAAGAATAAAACTGTTCAAGACACCGTCAATTACAACACAGTAAAGTTAATTTAAAGGAATTTTTCATCGCCTAAGAAGTTTTGAGGGTGTACGGCATACCTACATTATGTTCATTTTTAATAATTGGAACAGTGCAGGTAAGTATAACAATAGGGAATATGCAATTTTTTTTTAAATATTAGGGAATATGCACATTTTTTTAACTTGTATGTTATGAAATAAAAATGGTTGTAAACTATATGACTCGCCCATTCAGTGTTATCGAAAATTTAATGTTAGTAATTTGTCTATCAGCGAATATGTTTATATTTGCTAATATTATTAGGTACCTACTACAATATAATATTTTCAACAATGTATCTCTGGAAACTCAAAAATACAGCATCAATTTGACAAATTCTATAGATATTGTTACGTCCGGGGTGAGTTAAAATGCCGTGTAAGGGCGAAACAAACGATTTATTTTCACAAACCAAGATGACTGTCAAAATCACCAAACTCATCCGAAGAAACCGTCAAACTTGTCAAAAGTCGTCAATGATTACCTTAATGTGTCGCCGGTTTACTGTCGCAAATAATTTTGCAAAAGCTCCGAAGAGTCGTTTTCGTATCGCTTGTTGTCGCATAACTCTCCTCTCGGCCGGCCGCACTCTTATTTATATTTGGCGCCAAACGCCTCTATATATTTCGAATTTACCATAAAATGTAAACAAGATTGTAAACTAGCCATTGAAAGTTCGGAAATGCTATTTCTGTTGAAATGTAAATTCTCTGTTGAATTGTAAACATAAGGACCAATTTCCTTTGACACTAGTCGGGAAGGGGCGTACCAATGCTAGAGTAGAACGTTCGAGACTTTCGGCCGCCTCAACGCTTTTTCCGAAACGTTCAATAGTTAGTCGTAACAATATGAATGGTACATTATTTCATATTTAGTAAAAAATACTTATATTTAGTATAGTAACTCCTACTAAGCTGAGACGTGTCGACATTAATTAGTAAAAAATATTTGAGGAGCTCGTTGGATGAGTGGTTAGGGTGCTTGCCTTAACGCTCCGTATTAGGGTTCCCGGGTTCGATTCTCGGCAGGGTCAACATTGAAAAATGAACTTTTCAAATTTGGCTCTGGTCTAGATCTGGAAAGTAGTGGCAGGGCACACTGCGTTTCGCAGTCATAAGAGCAGCCCGTCTGGCGGCAGTAACCACCACCTTACAGAAGACTACCGTGAAATAACAGCACGTGTGCTGTTGTGTTTCGGTGAGTGAGTAAGGGATGCCAAAGCCCATTTCCCTATCCACTCCTAATCCCTTATCCATAATCCTACTGTAGTCGGCAGCGCATTTGCAGCAGCTTCGGCGTTGCTTGTGTTATAGGCGACGGTGGCCACCTACCATCAAGTGGACCGTCAGCCTGTCTTAACATAAAAAAAACTTATATAGATGTAGGCCTATTCAGTAGTTTTTTTACCTAAAACCAAAATTTACAACGATGAAGTTATATACTTACTTGAAGATTTTCCACCTGCCGAAAATATATTTCAAGCGCAGTGTCGCGAGTGCGCACAAAGACAAATTTTAATATTTACATATCGTCGCCGTAGAGCGAAAAGTCACTAAGTAGGTCATTTGATGTTTTGAGTTACGAAGGTTTAAAGTTTTAAAAAACAAAAAAAATTATAACTTACTTTTTCTTCGAGATATTTCTAATTTTATGGTCTCATATCTTAGAAAATAGATAAGCGCACATGGTAAAGGTACTACATTCAAGCTATTAAATTTTTTTTCAGAGATATTAAAAAAAAACTAACTTAGTTATTTTTTACCCTCAAATCCTGTACCGACATTTTTAGTTTTTGATTTGTAGAATGAGTTGATGACTTTTCGCCCGCATTTGGATTACTTTCAAAGAAAATAAGTCTAATTAGTTAGAATACGACTAAACTTTGAAAATTCAAAAGGTGTTTTAGTGATTAGTTTTAAGTATATAATTCACCCTATTTTTTATTTCCAATTAATCTAGATAGATAATTAATACTAAAAGGTGATAAACCAAATGCAGTTGTCGTACTTCTATGAAAATTATATTGAAAAACGCATTACAGAAACAGATATTAGCACATCACTATTTTGGACATGTTTATAATGACAGTTAAAAGATTCAAAATCCTATTAAAAAGTCGTATTTGCTAGTAGGTAGAGACTCATATAATATGAATGAAATTCTTGGGGAATAATCCCCTTGCGACAAAGACCACCTTTTTTCTTAGCAGTATAGAGCATTGGAATAGCAAAAGATTTTAATTGAGCCATCAAATCGCTTCCTCTCGTTTCAGAATCAGGATTTTGCCATCTTGTAGGTAGTGACATGATCCCGTTGCTGAAACAAGTGGAAATCTGAAGGTGCAAAGTCAGGGCTATATGGCGGATGCATTAACACCTCCCAGCCAAACTCTCTTAATTTTTAACTGAGTGGCTAAAGATGTGTGGTCTAGCGTTGTCGTGATGAAAGACCTCGCGCCCTTTCTATTGATCAATTGGGGCCGCTTTCTCTCAACTTTTTGCTTTAACTCAGTTGTTGGTGGTAGAAATCCGAATCGATGGTTCATTATGAAAAATGCCCTTCCAACCCCACCATACACATAGGTGAGGTGATTGCAGATTAACCTGGGTTTTGGCACAGTCTATGAAGCTTGACCGACCTTTGACCACGACCTTTTTCGCACGTCCTTGTTGTACGTGATCCACTTTTCATCACCAGTTATCAATCTCTTCAAAAACGGTTCGGTTTCATTACGTCTCAATAAAGAATCGCAAATGAGTACACGATTCGTAAGGTTTTTTTCAGTGAGCTCGTGTAGCATCCAAATATAGTGCTTTTATGTGTACCCACCTTTTTTCAAAAAGGTCAAAACTGTTTTGTAGTCAATTCCCAGTTCTTCAGCAATGTCGTAACTATTGATATGCCGATCTTACTCTGTTTTTTCAAAAATGGCATCCATTTTATCCGTAACAGGGCGACCAGAGCCTTTCTTTCATGGCCTTTCTTCACAAGGCGAATTTCTTCATGAGATTCACTCATTTTGAAAGAAAGAAAAACAAATGGAAAATAGTTGGAAACAACATTTTACTAATTTGTGTATGAATCGTGTAGTTTTCTGGTGTAGAAGAGGATGCCGACTCCACAAACAGGTATGTGCAATGTTGATTGCATGTCAGGAACTGTGAGTACAAGATAGGTTTCATCTTCAATGGATCTCTGCTTGTGCATCCTTTGGCAGCTTGTGCCGCAATCTTTCTCGCAATGGGCATCATAATCTTCTTTAAGGTGAGACCAACCTCCACTACTCAAACGTGAAAAATGACAAGTTGAATTTAGATCCAAATATTCTTTTGTAAACGTACCATTCGTCGGGATAATGGTCGTATAATGTCCAATACACATTATAAAAATCGACTGTATAAAAGTCGGGATATCATTAGTCGATGCCAGATTTTATTTATACACGTCGTACATTTTGGCAATGTTAAGTTTGCTCTCTGAGTATTGCCTTTGGGATGTTTCTAGCAAGTATTCCTAGGTCTATGTCCAGCATTGGTTAGCTTATAATGACGAAATTTGTAAAGGAACAAAATCAATAACGATTTTGTTTCTTTACAATGTAGGTTCAGCCAATGACATTATAAAGTTAGGTATCCAGCTAACACATATCTTACTCTACATACACTTTCTGATGTCACTGAGTGTCCCTACATTCTTAAAGAAATAAAGTCATTAATTTGATATACTAACACCATAGATACAACAAAATGTAACAAAAATTATCATAGCATTAGACCCAGGGCCGGATTTTCTCTTTATGCCGCCCTGGGACACCTTAAAAAATGCAGCCACATTACCCATTTTCAACACAAAATGGGCGAGGATTCAGAATGCTTTTTGACTTTCCGCTATAAAACCACATTTTTTTTTCAAAATTGGAAAGTTATTGATTTCAGTTCGAATTTTTAAAATCGAGTATTCATCAGATCTTTATTTTTGCATTTTTGCTTTTTATTCAATAAAATTAAATCTATCATTAACTCATCTACCATCAACGCATAGCACGACTCATTTCAAATTAATAAACAACTCATATGGATACCGGCCGAGAAAACCTACATTCTACAATCACCAAAAGATTTTAGCGACTATTCGAAACATAGCTTTGTGGTAAATAATATTAAGATAGGACTGATTAAACGAGTTTAATGATTTCTCGCTCTCATATGATATTGCAAATTATCTTAAACGACGATCGACAAGTCACTAAGTGGATTTGGTTAGTTTTCGCTTTAATGTTTTGTATCGAACCAGTCATTCTTAAAGTAAACAAGTTATTTTAGTCAATTTTGCAATAGTTTGGGTGGTAGTTATGGGTTATAATTTAAAAAGGAAAAAGTAACCAATCCCACTTAGGCACAGATTTGAAATTCTTCCGAGTAGAGAAAACTTATTTAAGTAAATTAGTTAATTTTCGACTAAATGTTGTAGTCCAAACGCAGAATTAGTGTTTTTCACACTTCCTTAAATATAAAATAATACACCTTACGGACTTGGTTGTAAGACTGAAATGTGCAGAAAAAAATGGCGATTCTGATGACATTTCTAACTCAATTTTGGCCAAATTGAGACTTGGTGACTTTTCGCTCTACGGCGACGATATACACACACCCAGCTTAACTAATTACAAAGATCCTGTAAGTGGCAATGTAATTAGTAATGCTGTCTCGATTGTGTGTTGTTGTCAATGTTGTCTTTATTGCCCCGCAAGTGGTACAGATTTTTGTAAAATTAAGTTGCCAAGTCGATGATCTCGCAGCGGTTAAATGATTTTTCCCGATTAAATGGTTTAAGGCCGTCAATCTATATATTATTTGATTCAGCTAGAGAACAAAAAAAAACTGAAAACAAGATTTTTATGATTTTTCAAACACCTTTTTTGCCTTTTAATTGTCGTATTTTATTTCCAATGTTTTGAACTTTTATTCCAATTTTTATGTTTTGCCTTACTCAGATCCCTTACCTTTTCTCAACTCTTCAAACTCAATCACCTTCCTTTGGTAATCAAAATCTTTTGTAAATTATAGTGTCATCATAAATTCTTCCATTCTAGTGACTATTCTCCGACATTCGTATTCATCGTTTATGACAAAGACTTGGCAAGTTATTTAAAAAAAATGGCCGATTTTATAAGATTTTAAAATGATACAACACATGCTACTGATATTTTCAATATTTTTTGTATTAATAAATTTCAACCACTTCGAACTTAACAAATCGAAAGTAAGATTATTTTTCCGTTTAAATTTCAGGTTCATATAATTACTTTAAATTAATTTTGGGAGTGGTCCTAACGCATTAAATCTTGGATACGAATCGGAAGTAAAACAGTTTACAGAACAATAATCGAATCTAGGAAAACCAAAACAAAGTTGATATTGCATTCAAGCAATATAAAGTCCAGAATCACACAAGCTAGAATCAACAGTAGCAAAGTTACACGTGCAACGTGTACAAAATTGCTCCCCTGTGACTGCGATTTTCGATTATTGCAGAACAATGTTGTCGAAAAATCGTGAAAATCCGCAATTTCTCAATAAAATTTTATGGACTGACGAAATTACTTAAGCTTACATAATGTATAAGGTGGTAGTACTTAGAAAACCAACATTTGATGCGTTAGCCAAATATAAATATATCTTACTTTCGATTTGTTGAGTTTGAAATGGTTGAAATTATTCATAAAAATAAATAAATTGAAAGATGATTATCATTTTGAAATCTTGATTAAGAGGGCCATTTTTTTAAATGACTTGCCAAAGAGGGTATAATAGATTTCTGGGGTGTTTGTGTAGACTTCTTTCAACAGAGTGGGCCGATTGACTGAATTAAATGCATTAAGCAACACTTCCCATTCTTTATTGCCTATAAAAGAACGAAGGGCATGTTATGCATCTTCACATAAAGGTGGACTTTTAGTACAGAATCATAATTGAATTGGTTCAAATTTCGATTTAATTTTGCCAGAATGTGTTTAGAGCAAATTTCTGATGTCCAACGTTGAAGTATCCAAAGGCAATCGATCTGACCCCTCGTCTTGTTTTGTCAGTAGAATCAAGTTTGAGCCATATAAGACGGGTAATAATTCAGGGTGAACTTTGTCTGGTGCAGGTACTCTCGGGGCATGGTTGTTTCGGGCGTTGCCTTCACCGAGTGGTCGTGAGAGAGCCAACCGAGGAATGCCACCCCTGTGGCTGCGCAGTTGACACTGCGCAGCATACATTGGCTGACTGCCCCGAATGGACAGAGCAGCGCGCCGCTCTGTACCTCGTCGCGGGCGCCGACCTCTCGTTGCTGGCCGTCGTGAAAGCGATGGTCGCCAGTGACCTTGCGTGGCAGGCGATGCTCACGTTTTGTGAGCACGTTATGTCGCGCAAGGAAGCGGCGGAAAGGCAACGGGAAGAGGATCCCCTCTTCCAACCGATCCGCCGGAGGAGGCTCGGGCACAGGCCGCTGGCCTATATCCGCCACCTTCCCCCTTGACCAGCACCTGGGCGGTAGTCTAAGGGAAGACTAGCACCCGTTATGAGGTCCCCGAGATGGCCGGCGTACTTCCACTTTCGGGTATGCCGAGGTTCCGACAGGGAGTGCGTAGTTCTCCCCGCGCTGGACAGTCGTGGCGGGTCGCCGAAGTTGTGCAACAACGTTCCTGAGACCCCGCCCATCTACGGCCGCGCTAGAAAGTCGTTGGGTTTTAGCCGGTAGGAGTCCGGCATAACCCGCAGCGTCCCCTTCGCTGTCGGGTATCCATGATGTATTTCCCAACGTAAAAAAAAAGGGTGAACTTTGCCTTAAGTTGAGGAGAGCTGAAATTCATGAAATTAGTTTTTTACCAGATTCGCCTGTAGTATGCGAGATAACGTCCTTAAAATGTTGGGTGGAGACGCCGCCTGGACCTGGTGCTGAATCTTTTTTAAACGATTTGATGGCTGTGTTGATATCACTGGTTTTGATTTGAAAGCAGACCTCTCACAAATTTGGTGGATGTACATTATGAAGTATCCGGAGCTAGAGGATGTTTTGACTGATGAGCTGTCAAGATATCACGTCGCTTGTGAAAAGAAGACGAGCGGCAGCTTGAGATCACCATCGCTAATTTTATTTTCCACGAGTGTAAAAATATTTATGGTTGTCATTTCTTACACTTTTAAATGTTGGCACTTCCTCACGGCCAATTATACGTCATAAATAGCCTTTATCGTGGTCACAAGCCATGAAAATAAGGTTGGCAACGTCGCCTAGCTGTCAGTGAGGTCTTACGGTTTGTCGAATCTCATGTTGATCATCCATCACATAAAACGACAGTCCTTTTTCCGGGATATAAAGAAGTAGGTATTAATGAGGAAAAAATAAAAACGTTGCATAGTTTTAAGATGTACATTTATTTTTACAAATTAGTTATTTATAGTCACAATCACAATTTATAGACACAATTGGTGATAATCTTTTGATAATTATTTAATAGGTACCTACTATATTACACATTGTTGATAAGATAAACTGTATAAATCTATCGTAACTGTTCCCACATCTACACTTAAGACACAAAGAGCAAAGTGGTTGGACTCTAAAGCTTACTTGTACAATACAATTGTTATTATCAAGTTTTACAAAAAATCATTCAAAAAGTTTGCCATTAATTATTTATTTAAAAATACTACATAGGGAAGTTTGTGCAAATAACTGAAGTAAAGCGGATAATGGTTGTTTCTAAAAAAAATATAACAAATGGCGTTAGAAGTTGCAGCCGCGACGACGCGCGACGCCATCACATTTGACTCAAAACAACATAAGACGTTTGGTGGTTTTTATTGTGATTTCAATCAGGTTTGCGCTCATTTCATTTGTTTTTACTGTAAACTAACCGAGGAACAATTTATTGTAGTTTTTACAACATGGACGAAAACATGGTGTAAGAGCGACAACTTCTAAGCCGCCGAAAATGTTAAGTATCAAGGACAAGAAACAAGTTGGAGTCGTAGGAAGTGCTGAAAGGTTAACAGTTAACAATAGTTTGCTACTTCTTGATAACCATAAATATCATAAATTCTATCCGGCTTTGGAATATGCAACAATAAATAATGTGTTTGTCTCATTCGCGGCTCAGGACAACCGACCGTATGCAGCCTCTAGATGTCGCCGCTTATGGCCTCTGGCTGTGCCAGTTATATGTTTATTTATCTATTTTATTTGACTCATCTTAAACGCAACTTGAACGCATTCATGCATTTTACACTCTGGCAACATTTTCCTTCCTTCCATACCCCGCTACCTCAAGTGAAAAAAAAAGAAGCAACAACTCAACTCACTTACGCTCGAAAAACTTAAAAAGAAAAAAAAAAGGGTGCTAAACTACAATTAACATAATTATCAATCACTTTATGTACCTCAGTAAACAAATAACTTGATGTCGGTCAACGCAATAACTGAAAATGGTGGTTCTGTATTATTTATAAAAAATAAAGTCAAGATTTCCAAAAATCATAAAACCATTCTAGTTGGAGAGAAAAATAAAACTGGTTTGTATACCGTCGAAATAAAACAAGATAAAGAATTTTTTTTACTAACAACTAAAAAGCAAACGCCTCAAGAATGGCATAAAAAAATGGGTCATCCCTGTAAGGAAACACTACGGAAATTGATTAAAATGGCTGATGAAATTGACATTTCTGAAAAAGAAATTGATGAAATGGATAAAAATTGTGAAATCTGCATTATGTAAAAACAAACGAGAAAACTTTTCAACACAGAACGTCAATTAGCTTTAAGACCTCTTCAAATAATTCATAGTGATGTCTGTGGTCCCTTTGATACAGAAACATGGGATGGTATGATATATATTTTAACCATTCTTGATGTTAAAATATCAAGAATGGTTCAGAAAATAAAAGTCAAGCCTAGGGAATGAAACCCGGGTTATTCGATATTCGACAAATCCGGGTTTTCAAGTATTTTCCAGTTAAAAACAAACCGGTTTTATTTTTTAACATTCTCGATTTTTTATTTTCTTCAAATGGCAACACAGGCATTTCGGCCATTTTGACGCCGCCATTGATTGTAAAAAATTGTTTGGTTGATTTCTACGTTTGTCTCGGAATAATTTGATATTTTATTAATACTCTGTAACTCTGTAGCTGCGCAGAAGAAGCGTTTTATTATATTATTATTTTATTTCACCAGTGAATTTGCTGCGAATTACAGTTATTATCGTAAGTATTCAGCGATCACGATATTTTTTTAGGTTACGTGTTATTATATGTTTCTGTTTTGAACTGTTTGGATATTAACATACATAATTAGACCTACTTTCTATTTTGTTATTGTTACATACACTACTTTTATCATGTGAGTCGCTTATCAGCTCAAGCCGCGCCAAGCTTGCGCCAGGCGCCAATCGCCATACATTTTTACATGATATGTCTTAATTTTAAAAGGGTTCCGTAGCGAAAACCAGGTGTAACGAAATATGTTATGGTACCTATCTGTGTAATTTTGGTATCATTATTTAGATGAAAGAAGCCATTACTCGGATATGTATCTTTTATTGACATAATAGACGCTGTGACCGCATGCAGCACGCCTCATTCGGGGAAAATTTCGTCACGCCTGATTTTGCTACGGGTTCCGTTCAAAAGACGTTTCATGTCAAGCTGCGGCTGTGTCCTTGATAGTTGATACAGCCTCCTATCCTACCCTATTTTTGTAACACTATACTGACTTGTTTACTTTGCTTGCCGCTTTCAGACTATAATGGCTGACTTCATAGAAAACACCAGAATTCAAGGCTGCAGCCCTGGAAAATGCACAAAAAAAACAACAGAAAGAAAAAGACAGTCAAGAGAAAGAAAAGTGTAGAAAAAGATAAATTTTGTTCGCCGAAGACACGGGGCCAAGCAAAAAACGCAAAGTTACCGGTCCTTATGATGATTACGGTCATCTAGAATTAGGGCCTGATACCAGAAATATTTGAAGAAAAGAAAAGTATATTTCTTTGTTACTTAAATTGATCGAAGGCAAAACCTGAAGATGTAGACTACGTAAAATTTTGAGAAAGTCTGCAAACTACGAAAAGATTATTAGAATCATTATTGTACTCCAAATTCAAAGGCACTCCTGCTACTAACTGTGGCTAGGAGAAAGAAGACGAAGCGATAACCCAATTTTCGGAAGAAACTGGACTGAGCATTCTCAACTGCGGGTTATTTGTAGACAGCAAAAAATGTTTTTAGCTGTTAGTCCTGATGGATTAATAAATTATGAATCCATCGTGGAAATAAAATGCCTTTATAAAATCCAAAAAATGGATCCAAAAGAAGGGATAGAAAATAAAAAAATTGACTACTGTACACTTCAGAATAATATGTTGAAATTAAAGAGCTCTAAGGGATTACTTTAAGGCAGTGTTTTTCAACCTTTTTCGTGGCGCGACCCCCTTAGTACGTAAAAATATTTCGCGGCCCCTACCAATTCAAAACAAATTCGACTCATTTTCGTCGACCCAGTCTTTCATTGGAGAAGTGGGGTCTGATATAATCATCAAAGCATATATATCTGGTATGGAAAATGTCTTGCAGAATTTGAAAGAAGAAATGAGCCATTATTTCTCGGTGCAAGAACTATCAGAGAACACTGGACAAAGGTGGATCATAAACCCGTTTTTGAATGCAGCTATAGATAAAGCAAGCTTGGGAACCAACCTAAAAGAAAATCTGCTGGAATTATCTGCCGATGCACTTGGAATTTAAGTCTGTTAATTTGAATACCTTTTGGTTAAAAAGAAAATCAGAATACCCATAATTGACCACAGAAGCTTTGAAGTGTTTGATTCCATTTGCCACCTCTTACTTGTGCGAGTTGACGTTGTCGTCAATGGCCCAAATAAAAAAAAAAAACAAACAGAGGAATCGGCTAAATTTAGAAAACGATTTAATTCGAAATGTAGCAAAAACAGATCCGCGATGGCAGAAATTGGTTGACGAAAAACAGGCGCAACCACCACATTAATGATTGATGTGATTTTTGACTCATGGAAATTTTATAATATAAATCTCATTGTTAACTTAAAAATTTCCTATAATTAATATTTTTTTAATAAAAATATTTTTGAGCTTCATTTTTTATTTTACTAAGTCCTCACGACCCCCCTATAAAGGCTTTGCGACCCCCCAGGGGGTCGCGACCCACACGTTGAAAAACACTGCTTTAAGGGAATACGTGTATCAAGTTAAACAAGGGAACGAAATGTTTTATAGTCGTGGTATTTCCTTAACACATAAGAAATGCGTGATATTTCCCATATGAGACCACCATGAGGAGTGGGGAAGTGGCATGGATGCACCATGGATGCGGGGAGACGTATTTTTTTGAATATGTCACCAATGAGTTAAATAACTGACTTGAACGCAATAATATCCAAAAAGCTGTCCTCTTGCTCGTAGATAGACACAAATCCCATGTCACTGATGCTTAACACAGTATGCAGATAATATTACCCCCCAACACGACGCAAATCCTTCAGCCTGCTGACGTCAGTGTATTTGCGCCTCTCAAAGCAAGCTGAAATAATAGAGTGCGATTTTTTTAGCAAAGCCAGAAAATATCATTCCATCGGTTAGTGAAACGAACTTTGCGAATTGTTCACAGAGACATTGCAAGAAACAAATCTTGTAACGTGTATAAAAACGGGTTTAAACATCGTGGCCTCTATCCTTTTGATTTAAATGCGCCTGAATACACTAAATGTGCTTTTCGATACATTGAAAAATTTAAACTCCAGACAGACTGCTGCCGTAACAGTCATAAGTAGTCAGACGTAGTATCTACCAATGAAGTATTGAAGAAAATAAAAAAAAAATAAGAAAGTAAACTACAGAGTTTTAATGAAAGAACTTAACATATAAAAAAATACTGCCTTTGAAGACTAATATTTTTGAATTATAATTAGACACTGAATCCGACTACACCAACAGTATATGCAAAACAGTTTTTGTGATGTCATCAACGTAGCCAATGTAACATATTTACTGAACAAATCTGCGGATACACTGCTCACGTAGTGGACTCCACGCGATCTAGAACTTGGTGCCGATATGGTTAAATCATCTAACCAACATCGAACGTAACAAAACCAAAATTGTAACTATATATAGTCATTAAACATAACAGGAAACCTAGAAGTTGGTTCAATTGTTTTCCCTGATGACATATTAATACTGCCCTGTAAAGCAAAGTTAAGGCCCACTTATATGGTATTCCTGTTATGACTTCATATGATTTTAGGTTGCTCCTAAGTCTTATAAAACCCGAGAATAACAGCGCCGCAAGAGCTTCTGCATTCAATAAATATATCTACGGTTAACGAATTTTGTGATAATTATGAATTATTAAACAGATTTTCTTTTAAATCAGATAAAATTTATAATTTAGATGAAACCGAGATAACTACAGTTCAACAAACTCTTTTTGGCAACTTGGAGATCACTCTAGACAGTGGGATTACATTGCTAAACATGTACTTGCTTCACGGGTTATTTTATTTGCTGCTGTCCCGCGATACTGATGCACACAGTAAAAAACTTGTGTTTAAAACGATGTTTTTAAACATCCTTTCGATGGGAAAGAGAACAATTCAAACAGCATTATCAAAGTGGTGCCTCGGGTGGCAGATCTATGTCTCCAGATTGTCGTGGAGGGGCGAGAGTTTTATTATAGACGAAATAAAGCAAGGAATAATAAGACATTTTGAAAACATTACAACCAGTTAAATTTACTCTATGTACGCAAAAAGTCCTCAAAACTTTATCAAGATAGCGATCTTACGTTGATATAGTTGATTTCTTAGTACAATGAGTGGTGTACGGCTGATACAAAAAATATAACAAAAAAAGCAAAGACGGTTAGACAGTATCGTGATATCATAATATAAAATTTAAATATATCATTTAATGTAGGTACTTGAGAAGTACATTTGTAATGAATGCCATGTATACAACACAAACAAGAATACAATGAATGATGAAGAAAAGAAAAAGTAAACAGACCATATTAAAAACAAGACTATGACTACAGAAATGAAGGAACAAGGCAAAAAAGATGCCATAGAAAGTGAGTGTAAAATAATAATGGCCTGTTTTGATTTTCAAAAGATTTAAACTTACCCTCATGGTATAATGTTGGCATTAAGTATAAAAGAAAATTACCGACTCATAATTTTACCGTCTTTGATTTAGCTAGTCAAGAAGGGTTTTGTACATGTGGCGTTTGACCAAATTTTATGATAGTAAAGGAAGGTGTCAAAGAATTTAGATTGTGGTCCGATAATTGTGCAGGATAAAAACGCAACCGCATTGTATATTCTTTTTATAAATATGCGGCTAAGAAGTATGGTATAATAATAGTTCACAGATTTTTAAGGCGTGGTCATACACAAAATGGAGCTGACTCCATCCACGCTTTCCAAAAGAGGAATTCCAAAAGTAAACTCATTTATAACCCCGAACAATGGTTTGCTTATTAGATGGTCGAAGTTATCCTCCTTATAATTAATAGAAATTAGTGTTAATGTAATGACATCGGTTTCCGCCTGGCCTTCTCTGTCCGAACATTTTTATTTTTATTCGCTAAAACGTTCACAGGAAAGTTGTGAAACGGAATGCATCCAATTGCATCGTAGTACGCTACCTGTCAAAACTTGCCTATCAAATATTAACGAAAAAACTGTCATTTCAACAAAAGCTACGCAAGGGTGAAGTTTGTATTGTATTTAAAAAAAAAAAAAAAAAAAAAAAACAAATCGATGAAAACAAACATCTGGATTTTTTCGGAGAATACTTTGGTAGGTTCGAGGTTTACTTACTTTTATTTATTTACTTATTTGCTTTATATATATTATTAATATATTGGTTTATATTAAAATTACGTATTTTCATAATTTATCCAGCCAATAAAGCCAAATAAAATTTCAAGTGCCGACCACTTTGTCGGTAACAGGATTTTTGTACTTTGTAAATGAAGCTAATTTTCTATTGTACAGGTTATTTTCGAATTTTTCGTATTCAGTTATTTATTCTAAATGCTATCCTTACCTATGCTAACTTTAATGGATTCTTTGTATGTTGTAATGAGAGTTTCACTATTTTTCTGATTAGTTCCAATTAATTTCTAAAGATCACTGTGGTTTTGAAACTTCAAATTTTATTTTTATTACACATAATTGCATAATTACGTTATTGTAAGATCTTTATAAGTGTGTTTGAAGTAGAAACACACTAAAAATACATATTAATTTCAGGTTAGAGGCTTTATTACGCAAATACAGTATTAGTCGGAAGGTCCATTGAGACGTGGACAAAGTGCATCAAAAAGAAGACAAGGTCGACAACAAACAAGACAAAGTGCAACAATAAATCAACAAGACTTATTTACAACAGAAGAACAAAAAAGCAGACTGAGAAATATTTTATTGCTGGTGCTGGACATTGCTGGTTTTGATTTTTTACTTTTCTTGTCCCAATAATAATTTTGAATATGTCTCAAGTTAACTCAAATAAGTGGGAGCGGTAGTCCCAAGTTAGACTTATAATAAAAGAAAAAAAATTTAAGAAAACTTCAAGTTTTATGTTCCTTTAAATTTTTATTAATTTAGTTAGCGAGTTCTACACCAATTTGTAATAAAAGCTATTTATAATAATCAATAAAGAGATTTTTCACAATTTTTGAATTTTTATTGGTTGTACTGTAGTTCTGATGACATCCGTATAATTTTTTTCTTCTTTTTGTCCAAAGTTAATTTAGAAGCCGGACATCTTGAGACAAGTACTAGAATTCGAAGGTGTCCCAAGATTCCACAGATCAGAACAGAACTTGGGACAATAAAAAAAAAATTCTGGTCATTATTCCACTACTATGACCATTCCTACTTATTGACGAACATCCGACTAATATTTATCTTCAATTGTCATATTCCCAAGTATCCACGTTTCTCGGTATACGAATTGTTTCCTATGTTCCTGTTTCCGTCCAACTCGAGAGATTTTGGTTTCGGTATGCTTGAGTGAGATTGCATGTATTTATTTCAGGTGCATCCATTATCCCCCCCTAGGTGGCTCGAGTGAGCTCCGTTTTGCGGAGCTCGTGTCGGAAGACCACAGCAGCGGGTCCGGTGGGTGCTTTACTGCACAGCCGGACGCAGTTTTTACTGCACCACTGCCAAACTCGTAACTCCCTTCAGGTGTCGTTGATCATGTCTAGCGGCCTGGAGGGAACCGAGGGTCTTACCTTAACGGGCCGGACCGCGAGGAAGACAAACTCTATAAAAAATTACCCCAGCTTTAAGCGGCGGCGCACCGTGAGGAGATGGATGGCTGCTAGGCGAAGTAGTCGCTAGTGCGTACCACCGTTATGGTACCGGCCGACACCATAACGGGCATTCTAGCATTATCCGGGCACAGGGGGCACTGCTCGGATGGACGTGTTAATTCCGCCATACTCGTGGGACTGATATGAATAAATTTAAAAAACCCAACGATGTCATTAAGGGGGGACAGCCGGTTGTGCAGCTCAATCGGTCGTCCGTGCGGCAGAAGACGAAGATTTCTGTCGCGGATGGGTTGCAGAGGGGCGCCTCGCCTGGACCGAGTGAAGCGTGCGACGGAGAGGAGTCAGACGACTCGATGTCCAGCTTCCGCTCCGTCGGCTCTAAATCTTCACTGAAGAGACGCGGCAGTTCGTTGTCCGATCCGGAGTCTCAGTCCGGGACTGGACCGAATAAAATCGCCAAGGCGGCACGCGCATGCGGACGTCCGCCAACGACGGGCCACTACGTTGGCCTGGCCAAGGCCGAGATTCTGGCAATAGAAAAGGAGGAGCTTCGGCTGCAAGTCGAAAAGGAAATGGCTGAGGTCCTGACGAGAAGAAGATCGGCGCGGTTCTCCTCTCCTTCGCTGGAGCCCGGTCCCGACACTGCCACCGGTCGTCATACGGGAACGGGCCAATGAAGACTTCGAAACTATTATTCAGGTTACCAAAACATCTGGCAACCTAAAAGGAACATACATGGCCGCACTTAAGGGTGCGGCCTACTCTTTACAAGGGGCTGTGAGGGAGCTCTCTCAATGCACCTCCAGCGAGGAAACTGCCGTTCTTCAGTCGGACAACGCCCGATTGCGGGCAGAGCTACAGTCTCTGCGTAAAGAATTTAACGATTTTCGCGCCGAAGTTTCCAAAAGTCGCGAAAGTTGCGCTGCGGCAGCCACCACCTCACGCCAGAGGTCCGGTGACCAGCAAGCTCGCGACATTGCGGAGATGGTCGCGTGGTTGGTGGACGAACGCTTCGCGAGGCTGCAGGACAGGCTCCTTCCGAAGAAGCGTTTCCCACCTTCGGAGAGACGAACGGAGCCATTACCTGCCCCACGGCTTCCGGCACCGCCTGCTCCGGTTGCGTCGCAGGATAAGAGGAAGGGCAAAAAGTCCTTTAATAATAAGAAGAAATCATCACCAACCCCAACCATGCCACCTCCACCAGTGCGAACTGAGGAGCCGTGGTCTCTGGTGGTTGGTATGAAAAAGAAGGCTGCCGCTGCCAAGGCGGCCAAAGGCGATAAGCCAGCGGCCAAATCCAAGGCAGCAAACCTTAACAAGGCGAAGAATCTGCGTCCTCCCCGCTCTGCCGCCGTGGTCCTTACACTGGGGCCCGAAGCCGACGAAAAGGGAGTGACATACCAGACAGTACTAACCGAGGCCCGGAAGCAATAGATCTTCCCTCCATCGAAATCGGCGCACTCCAAATCTAAAGCCGGCGCTCGCGTCCTGGAAGTCCCAGGAAAGGACAGCGGCGGAGCTGCGGAAACAGTTCCTCGACCCGGATATCGTTCGGGTCGATAGACCTATTAAGTGTGCGCAGCTTCAAATATCGGGGCTGGACGACTCCGTCTCAGCAGACGAAGTTGCGGAGAATGTTGCTCGCTTGGGCGGTCGCCCTCGCGACAACGTTAAGACTGGAGAGATCCGTACCGGCTCATTGGGGATGGGCTCGGTCTGGGTTTCGTGCCCGGTCGAAAGTGCAAAGAAGATCGCCGATGGCAGGCCTCTTCTCGTGGGCTGGGTGTCAGCACAAGTGAAGGTGCTACCCCAGCGCACACTGCGTTGCTACCGGTGTCTTCAGACCGGGAACGTGGCACCTATGTGCCACGTGCCTGTACGACGCCTACAAAGCGGCTTAAAAATCCTTCCAGATCGCCATTCGCGAGGCGAAAGCCCGGGCACGCGAGAAGATGCTGGAGGTCTTGGACCGGAATCCGTGGGGTCGCCCCTATTGCGCGGCCAGAGCGAAGCTTCGCCCACATGGTCCACCTGTGAACGAAATCGTCGAACCGGGGTTTCTCCGAGACGTGCTCTCTGCGTTGTTCCCCAACTGCGCGGAGCATACCCCGTCGCCTATGGGCGGACGGGCGACTGCTCAAGCCGAAGATGAAGCCGGAGTCGCCGGAGTCTACGTCGCCGATCACGAACGGGGAGTTCAGAGGCCGTGCTTCATCTTCGCGGGAAGAAGACCGCACCCGGTCCGGACGGTATCCCCGGTCGCGCCTGGGTCTTGGGCGAATTGGGTGCCCGGCTTAGATGCATCCTCGACACTGCCCTCTCCAAGGGGTCGTTAACGCGACCCTGGAAGGAGGGCAAACTGGTCCTACTACGGAAAGACGGACGTCTTGCTGACTCCCCTTCCGGCTACACCCCTAGTGTTGTTGGACGAGACGGGCAAATTATTCGAGAGAATAATTGCCCGTCGAATAACCCGAAATCTCACCTCGGATAGACCAGGTCTGTCAGACTGTCAGTTCGGGTTCCGGGCGGGTCGATCTACAGTCGACGCAATCCTGCGCCTCAAGACTATTGCGCAGGACTCCGTAGCGAGGGGAGGGGTCGCCCTGGCCGTGTCATTGGACATCACCAATGCCTTTAACACCCTTCCCTTCAACTGCATCCTGGAAGCGCTACGGTACTACTGTCTACCCGCAGCTGATTGTAGCAGACTACCTCAAGGACCGCTCGATCTTGTGCCAGGATCGGGACGGCGTGGACCTTGAGAGGAGAATGACCTGCGGAGTTCCACAAGGGTCTGTCCTAGGCCCGCTTCTATGGAACATCGGGTACGATTGGGTACTCCGGGGTGCCCTTCTCCCGAACTTGCACGTCATTTGTTACGCCGACGACACCCTTGTCGTCGCGTGTGCAGGTGACTATAAGGACGCAGCGAGACTGGCCACGGTGGGGTTGCCCTCGTGGTCAAACGGATTGACCTGTTGGGTCTGAAGGTGGTGCCCGCGAAGTCTGAGGCCATTCTTTTTTATGGCCCTTGGATGGGTCCGCCACCCGATGCTCACATTGTGATTGGAAATGTCAGAGTTGTTGTCGGAGTGCACATGAACCACCTGGGACTCATCTTGGACTCCAGGGGGCGGTTCAATGAGCATTTCAACGCCTATGTCCCAGGTTACTCAAGGCCGCTTCGGCTATGTGTAGTCTGCTGCCTAACATCGGCGGGCCGAGTGTTAGTTGTCGCCGCCTCTACACGGGGGTGGTACGCTCCATGGCGCTTTATGGTGCGCCAGTGTGGGCTAATGCCTTGGATCGCCAGAACATCATGCTGTTGCGCAGGCCTCAACGTGTCATGGCGACGAGGGTATTACGCGGCTACCGCACTGTCTCCTGCGACGCAGTCTGCGTTCTAGCAGGAACACCCCCGTGGGACCTGGAAGCCGAGGTTCTGTCCTCGGTCTAATAGCGGCGAGCGGCAATCCGCTCTCCCGGTGAGGAAGGTCCCTTGCCAGAAGAGGTGCGCCGCACGGCACAACGAGTCGCTTGCTCGCGGCACAACGAGGAGAGGCTTGCTGAGTCGACCGCCGGCGCATCCACCATCCGGGCCTTCAGACCTGTTTTGGAGATGTGGTGCAGGAGGAAGCGTGGCGTGATCACCTTCCGGCTCGCGCAGATTCTGTCGGGGCATGGCTGCTTCGGCAGATATCTCTGTAATGTCGCCAGGCGGGAAGCGCCATCTTCCTGTCATCAATGCGAGGACACCGCGCAGCACACACTCGAGGCATGCCCGGAATGGGACTCACAACGGCGCGACCTAGTGGCCGTTGTCGGAGGTGACCTTTCGATGTCGGCCGTGGTTTCGGCCATGGTTGACAGTGAAAACTCTTGGAAGGCAATAGTCTTCAGCGAGGAAGTGATGTCGCTGAAGGAGACGGCGGAACGAGCTCGGGAGGACACCGCCCAAACCGATGATTTCCGCCGTAAGAGACTCGGGAGGCGGAGGAGGCTGTACGGCCAACTCGCGGCGCCCCCGTGATCTGCCGGTAGGCGACGGATATGAGGATCCGTCGTCTTTCAACCCGGCCCTGGTAAGTACTGCGTGTTCCGGTTCGTCTTCCCATACAACGGAGTATATTTTCCGGGGGTTTCTCACCGATGACTTGACATGAAGGTGCCCAACTATCCGATTGATGCAGGCAGGAGAGCAGGTGATTATGCTCGCGCGGATCCCTCACTCCTGTCCTAACGCGTGCGAGGAACACGGAGGGGTTTTAGTGGGTATTCCCGGTTATAATTTCTTTCGCCGGGCGAGTCCCACACTCCCCCCTCGTCGATGCGTCCTCATCATCAACGAGGGATAGTCCGTAAATGTGATATTAAAAAAAAAGGTGCATCCATTATGAATGAAAAGAAGAGGTTAAGCTATTCACAAGCTTAACCACAAGAACATGGAGAAAGCGCTACAAATCATACGGGAGAAGGTGAGCATAAATCAGGCTGCTCAATTATACAACGTTCCAAAAACAACGATACTGGACACGTTAAAAGAAATATATATAAATCCAGGCAACATAAGCGGTCCAACTGTACTGACAAGCTCAGAAGAAATGTTTCTGGTGAAATGGATTTTAGGATTAGGCGAACTCGGTTTTCCGTTAACGAAGACTTAAGTTACTGGAATGGTACAATGGATTTCTTGCTCGGCACTAGGATATTTCGAAGAGTGTCATAATCGCTCCCGACAAGCAGAGCACTGGTTTTGGACGAAAATATTAGGAGTTGGGTTACAAAAATATGGTAATTCTTTATTGAAAACTATTTAATGGATCTTCTCCACGACCCCAACGCATCTTCAATTGTGATGAGAGCCCCAGGGAAAACAAGAACTGATCAGGAAAGGCTCGAAAAAAGTGTCCAATCGTACTGCTAACGACGAGAACAGTTTTGCTTACAGTAGCTGCTGATGGGCAGTACCTCCACCATTGCTTGTTTCTGTATTTAATAAATGTTATGTTCCATCATCCATCACAGCGAACATGCGTAAAAGGCGGAGAATGGGCCACTCTGATTCTGGGTGGATAACGAGTGAAGCATTTTATGAATATATCACAAATGTCTTTCACCCATGGTTAAAAGAACAAGGAATTCAAATGCCAGTGAATTCTTCAGTGAATTCAGTGATTCTTTTTCTGGAATAAAAAAAGAATTCATTATAAGGGTTTTTCAACAAGAACTTTGTTTTTTAATATGGTCACACCGGAACTTAATTACATTTTTGACATATCTGTAGTAGAAGCTTGGGCAATTGTTACAATGAATTCAATTTCACTCGAAAATCGCATTAAAATAACAAAAATTCACTATGAAAATGGTAGTTCTGTAAAAGTTACATTTCGCAAAATTCGATATATTTTCGGTCAACATAATCGTCCTTCTGAGACCGCTATTAAGAATTTGCTAAACAAATTTTAGTCGACAGGTTCGGTACATAATGTGCCAACACCAACACGTGTTCGACCGGGTCGTTCAAGTGAAAACATTGCAGCCGTGAGCCACAGTGTTGAAGACGATCCGAATTTGTCAATTCCTCGACGTTCTAAGCAATTGAGGTTATCCACAACAACCACATGGCGAATTCTGCGTAAGGAGTTGGCTTTAAAGCCTTACAAGGTGCAGCTGGTGCAAGAATTGAAGCCGGCCGATCATTCACATCGCCGTAGATTCGCTCAATTTATTCAAGAACAACCCGCTGGTTTTTCTGAAAAAATCTTTTTTTCAGACGAAGCCCATTTTAATTTGTCAGGCTACGTCAACATCGCCTTTGGGACATGTACCGTAAACCGCTTTTAAACCAGATCGACGGAAGACAGCGAATATGGAAACGCAAAGGAGAACGTTATATTCAGTCTAATTTTGAAAATACGGTGGCATATGAGGGCGGTTCAATTATGGCGTGGGAGCTCGTACGGAGTTGGTGGTGGTCGACGGAGGGAATACGACTGCTGATCGGTATATCAGGGTGTACGGGTTCTGCCGTAACTACTATGCTGATAATTGTTATGAAAAGGATAAACTTGTAATTTAAACTTAATAAAATAGAAATGGATGATTTGTAATGAGAACGCACGACGTATTGTTTTGGTGGACGCGAACGAACTGACTTGATTTTTATGAATAATTAATTAAATGTATTTACAAATGTAGGTTAATATAATGATGACGAGACGTGTTGTACGCGCTTGCTCGTACAGAGGGATATCTTAGAAGAACACGTTGATTCTGATGTAGGATAATGCTCAGGCTCACAGTACTTGCGCAGTTTAAGCATACAGTGACGCAGTGGCCAGCAAGATCCCCGGATATGTATCCTAAGAGCATGTATGGGATTAGTTAAAGAGGAGCGTTAAAACCAGAATGATGCCCCCCAACAAACAACGTGGAGGAAGATATTTTATGAAGTATTTCTGTTACATGAAGACATTTATTTGCTTATTCTTTTTGTGTAATAAATATTTTATGTTGGTACTTCTTGACTTTCAGATTAATTATGCCGAGAAAATATAAATGCAAAAAAATGACCCGGAATACACTTGCTATCAGAAGGGCCGTAGATGTTTTAAATAAGAAGAGAACTTACTGCGATTCGTCCGACGACGTCCGGAAAGCGAGATATAGGCCGCGGGTACCCATGCAGTAAAATCGAATTACTAGAACTAATTAGCAAATAAAACACATAACATAAAAACAATATGCCAGGGGAACATTAATACACAAATGTTATGGCTAAACATCCAGAGCTATCTTTAAAGAAACCTGAACACCTGCAAAAGGTAAGAATGTATGCCAAAAAACCATTTATGATTTATGACTTTTGATAAACTGAAAAAAGCTTTGGATGAATGCAAAGTCAGGAACAAATCAGCATTTTTTTTTAATGCAGATGAAACTGGATTTAACCACGATCCTAGTAGAGTAAGCGGCATTGGTCAAAGAGGTAAACAGCTCGTTAGGGTTTCTGTGCTTGCTTGTTTGCGTATCAGCCAACGGCAATTACTTACCTCCCGAAAATACTATTGGCCCAAAATGAAAGAAAGCAAATTTATCAACGAAATCTGCGGTCAAGCCAAATGTGACAGAAATCCCATTAGACCTCAATTTTACTTAGTACCACCAGCCACTAAGCCCTTTGAAATTGCCACATAGATCTATTTAAGCAAAATGAAAAATATATAACATCCATCAACGTCTTTACAAAATATGGGCAGTCCTATCATTGACGAGATGGAACCGCTGTTAGTATTTTACAAGCGCTACTCAGATACTGTACCCATCACGTTGACCCCATGACCGTTAACTGATAATGGCACTGAATTCACCAACCAACTCTTTTCAGAGTTCAGTCGATTACATAAAGTAAACCACCATAAGATATTGGCTCATTGCCCCAATGAAAACGGAAACATTGAACGATTCCATTCCACAATCCATGAATACCTCCGGATCCTAAAATTGGAAAGAAAAGACGAACCTATTGTTAATCTCATACCATATGCCATCATCGCTTACAATAGTTCCATACATGGTTTCACGAAATGCTGACCATTCAAATTATTAAAGCACACTTTGACTCCAGAGATTGTCTTGACTTTGATTTTATGCACCACTTGCTGCAACAATATTCATTAACTCATAATGAAAGAATGAAAAAAGTATACGAAATCTTAAACAAGACAACCATGACTGTCTATGCACCTCAACAGGAAATCTTCATAAAAAATTCCCTTGCAGACTGTCAAAAGACTGCACTTCGTTACACACAAGACACAGTGTAAACGCAGTCCGGTGGGTAAGTCACGATTAAAACGAGTACCTAAAACAGCTAACTTGTTACAGAATCTTACTAATGTGACACAACTTCTTGAAATAAAGTGTGAGAGTCTTGGGTTAGTACCATACAAACTTGGACCAATAAGACTGATAAACCACTATCATACCTTCCGATACCTCAAGATACGACTTGACGACATAGAAAACAGGATTGAACTATTATCAAAACATAGAAAACAAAATCAACTCAAGAACGACATATACTAATAATACGAACTCCAAGTAGAATATTTGATTATGAAATTAAACAAAGTATTAAATCAACTTAATTCTTTAGAACCCAACCTAAGAGGCGCATTGAGATGGCCTCAGGTCGGTTATAAAAAGTATAACAGGCTATTTAGATTACATGGATGCATTTAAATATAATGATGCCATTAAAGAATTACAAAATAATAACGCAAAACTGGCATCCGAACTCAACAACCAAATTAGTATCAGCAAAGATTGGATTACGAGATGCACAAATGTACTGGACCAACTGGTTGATAACCAAAGAAAATCAATAATACAATAGAAACGATCCTGCAGGCAGATGGCTACCACGAAAATAGTCTAATAAAATGTGTGCAATTTGCTCAATTATTAGAAATTATTACTGGAAATGTACTTATGGGCAAATAATTAGAGTAGAGAATTCATTAGCATTTATCCATACTACAACCATGCAACTTATGATAGATATAATATGCTAAAATCAATGTTAGATAAATTTAAACTTTTGTGAAGATCAAATTTTAAGCTAAGAGTTAAGAGAATATTACTATATCATAAGACCAGGATCATACTATTTTAAAAAACAAATAGTTTAGTATTCAAATTTCCAATAGTTTCAGTAAATATCTATAAGTTCTACAAACTCGCCATCATCCCTAATAGAAACCAACAAGCCCTTATTCCCCCCTTTCCTTTTATAGCATTGAATGAGATTTCATTCATGTACATAGAGACAGAATGGCCAAAGTATAACCAATGGTATCTGTGAAATGAACCTTAATCACCAACTTCGTAAGGAACCTGATTGCATTCAAGAGCTCATTACTAACTAAGTCATACAGGAGACGTCATTACACAATAGACAGGGAAGATTTCACATCACTTAAAGGCAGTTACCTCGTCACTATTCCTGTGACATGCCATCTCAAAACGCCTGAATTCACCATCATCAATTGCGACGAAGTTAAAGGACAGCCTCTCATACTTACACAAGTACCCTTCAACTCCACAAAGAAGGCTCTTATGTCGAGAAACATCAGATTAAACAGCATAGACTTGCATTGACTACACAGCATCCAAGACAAAATAATCATGGACACTCCGATAAAGCTCAGCGAAGGCCAGTCATACAATTCTTTAACCCACACCACAATACTATTGTACGGATTTATACTTGTCATAGAAGCACTTGCGATTATTCTCAAAGTACGACGCTTCTTCAACAAATTAATTATCATAATCCAGAAGAACATGAAAATTCAGCCACTCACAGTTACGAAGATGAGGATAAAGTAAGAAGATCAGAAACCGGACTTCCCAGCAAAATTTTCCCTCAAAGTTCTAAAATAGTTGCTACTCTAGGGGTGGAGGAGTTACATATAACTACTCCAAGGAAAATGCAGACACTGTGCTTTTTATTAACAATATAAAATGAAGTAATCGAGGTCAACGATGACGCAAATAATGCAATGACATCACCTCATGCATCATGTTGGACAGGAAATGCACTTCTATATCAGACTTCGATTAGGACATCAGACTAATTAGTTTTAAATAATTTAAATTGTAATTTCGTTTTATTAAATTGTTATGAGTAATTTTTTTTATTCAATTCTCCTGCTGCCACTATCATAATTAATTAAGTAATAAATAAAAACAAATTAAATAAATAGAAAGTGAATTAACTCAAACAGACACCACACTGAAACTCAAACTATAATTTGCTATAATGCAAATTATTTCCAATACAGTTACTTATACCTAAATACTTTCCACAAATAGACTTAACAGATAACATTTTTACCATTTCAGTAAAGTAACCAAAAGCAGATAAAACCATGAATGTTTGTACAGTGGTTGCCAAAAACTTAGCATCATTATGAGTATACCCAGTTAACTTAGATGACTTATAATTTAAACCACTTTTTATGTATATTTCATCCACTAATAAGTTAACATACTTTTCATGTTTACTCATAGTGTTAATCATGTGTTGATAATAATAAATAATGTTGATATTTATTCGAGCCAGGTGAAATATTAATAAATATATATTTAATAATTTATTATTATTAAATATATAATATTTCCTCAGTATTAAATATAATAATTATTCTTAAATATGAGGAAGAGATTGTTGGAATACATCAAAATAAATCTATCTCAAATTAACAAATAGATTGAGTCTTTCTCCTTCACACATATAAACATTAAGTTTATTACAATAGCCCTTTGTTTCATACAAGAGCCTCAGATATTTGACTTGTGTTTTAGCGTTAGTCCTGTTCTAACTGAGGCCCTTAGTAGTGAATACGAACACACCTTTCTGCTAAACTAAATCGTGACTAATTAAATAATATCATTTACTACAAATTAAATCTTTCAATAATGCCCATTGCCCAATAGATAAGTTGTTAATATCTCTGTGTAGATAAAATCTCAGGTAATTTCTTAGTAAATTGTATGATGAACTTGATTGGTAATAAATACAAAAGGCAAGCAAATGTACGCCTGTTTTTACCATATTATTTAAGTAACTGGTCTCACATAAGTTGGAGTTTATAATAAAAATTGCTCTCACCAATTCTTTCTGAGTTTACCAACAATTCAACAAAGCCTCGTCTTTGTAGAATTTATATAAAATTATTATTTATTTAAGTCTTATGAACTTGGCTCACCGATGCTACATTACCATGTTGTGATAGAATATCTTCTAACTGCGACCATTGTGAAACTTTTTGATCGTCTAATTTTGTCAAAACTTAGTTTAAATCATTTGGCGACAACTCGTTACAGCCCAGTAAAACTTTCCCCATTAAATCACTGGTTTATTTTCACTGTTAGCATATTCAAATACAAATAAACAGATGTTTTTCAAATTCCACAGATGGGAAATAAATGAATAAATGTTGTCAGACTTTTCATCATAATTGTTAATCAAATCACTATTCAAAAAAGCCCTGACAGCTTTATCTTGCCATTTTTCTACCTTATGGTGCCTGATTTAGAAAGGTATGATGACAAATTTTCAAAATATCTTGGAATTGCATCTTCCTTTAATTTAGGCTTTTTCAGCATTGGCTCTAACACATCCATCTCCATCGACTACACGGTCTTTTCTTATAACATCTGTGACTTCAAAATATTCAAACTTCTGTGTTGTGAATTCAAACTTCTGCACAAACGGCACTGCAGCTGGATGTCAACTGTTGACAAGGAAAAGCTTTGAACCAATACTGCCTTAGGTATATGTTCGTCATTTGGAAATTAAAAAGTTGTCACTAATACTTTTTCTTTGATGGTACTATCGTATGCAGTTACTCTTGCAATCAGGTACCTACAGGGTACCTTAACACTTACTTAGGTACATACTTTTACGTCCTTTTTATGATTATTATACAACACTTTTATTTAGTAAAATCTGTTATAAGTAATACAATGATTTTTCACTATCATTACCAAACTAAATTGATAGATAACAAACATGTAAAGTTCACACACATGTTGTATTGTAAACACCTTCAGGATAAAAATAAGACCTTGGTCTGGCTTTCTTATATATATATTAATTTACTCTATGTCTGGGTGGCTCCCCCCAAAGATGTTGCATTAGTCTGTACCTATAGATGGATCACAAAATGCAGCAATATTTTATTCTTTCTAACACCTTCAAATTGTCATAAGATTGAAAGAGACATACATATATAATCTGTCGGGTCGAAGTTGAGTGAATGTCTCCATTTTGACTATACAATGCAAGCTAAAGTTATAGCGTATAATAGTGCTGTGCATTTTTATTGATAACTAGATATCGTTGATATAGATTTTAAATATATGACGGATAAAAAGTATGGCTAAATGCGTTTCAGTGTACTGTTTGGTTATTCAATATAAATAAAATGTGGGTGCGTACTGGTACTCGCCGCATTGCTAATCGGTTGTATGAGATTGTATGCAACCTCTCGCATTTATTTCACCAAAATATTTCAAAAGAATAGTTATTTTTTGAGTAGAAATATTTAGAATCCATCCTTAAGGGGTAGAACGGGAGTAGGTTTTTATTACGAGAGAAAAAAAACTCGATAATCTTAAAGTTTTATTTTTAGAAACGATATCACAGATTGGATAATCTGTGATATCGTTTCATTTTAATCTGTGATATCGTTCATCTGTGATTCGTCAACATTTTAATTTAAAGACTTGCAGTTAATGTTGACGCTTGGGTATCCACGTATTTATTAGTAAGTTTTCTTTTTCTGGGTAATTTCTGAAAAGAAATAGTTTTTGGTTATTAATGATTCAAAAGATTTTCATAATTTTCATAGATTGAAGCATAACTTCTTTATAACTTATAGATATTACTTACTGGTTTACACGATGGTGGTAATTTTAGGAATATTGTCGGCACTGCATACGAGTGTAGAATTTTACGCTGATATCCTTGGCGAAAGCAAGAATCTTCAAAGTTCATCGAGCATATTCTTGTATATTGCGAAGCTCTCCAATCGTCGGCTTTTCTTACATTTTTTGTCCACGTTTTTTTTTTTAAATCGATGTCGGTGGGAAATCTGTTATAAATTGGTAAAAATTACTTTCAACCTGCAGTGAATGCTAGAAATTGTCAACACTCTACTAAAAATAAATTAGTTATCGATATCGATAAAGTTATCAAGATCAGACTACAGCACTATAAAGCAAGACAAATGTCAAATATTCCGATTAACTTTGGTTTTTGTAAATTTTAGTTATAAACACCAGCTTTTCTTCAAATAAATCAACCTTAGAGCTGTGTGTGCATGTACAATGACACATTTTTAGTAAATAATTATAAAAATTTGTTTACAAAACACCAAAATTAATGAGTGCGAGCTGTGCGACTTACCGGTGAAATGATATGTTTCCATTATTCTCCTTCAAAACACCCACTCTACTTGGACAAACGGGAACAGTACAAGCTATTCTTGGCAAGCAACAGATTTATGAAATCACACTTTCAGGTTTTTAAGTATTTTAAATCACATAAAGCTAAACGCACTTGTTAACCAGCATGATATAAACAAATATGACGTTGCCTCTTTTATGGCGCGCAGCGTTTTTAGACGTCATATTCGGCTATTGTTATCTCTTTTTAACATACGAAATGCAGCCATTAGAAAGACGGGTATCGAGTATCGAAGGAATCTTCATTTTTTATTGTTCCATCTATACAATACAATTATCTTTGGCTCCCCCAATCTTTTCTTTCCATCACAGATTATATCAGATATATTAATGACAACTATACTCCGGCCATTATAAGCAAAGATGTTGTATTAGTCTGTACCTATAGATGGATCACAAAATGCAGCAATATTTTATTGAAGTGAAACTTCTTTACGCACGCTTGACTTGGGGACCGAGTAAGCTGGCGAACGCGTGACGTAAGCGTTACGAAAAGTGTGATCGGGCAAGGCGAACGGAAGTTATGTGGGGGATATAAGCAAGATATATACAGATGGAGCGAAAGAAGTTTCACTTCAGTCGTGTGGTCATAAGCACACTCGTTTTTTTCTTTCTAACACCTTCAAATTGCCATAAGATTGAAAGAGACATACATATACATATATAAAGGGTCGAAGTTGAGTGAATGTCTCCATTTTGACTATACAATGCAAGCTAAAGTTATAGCGTATAATAGTGCTGTGCATTTTTATTGATAACTAGATATCGTTGATATAGATTTTAAATATATGACGGATAAAAAGTATGGCTAAATGCGTTTCGGTGTACTGTTTGGTTATTCAATATAAATAAAATGTGGGTGCGTACTGGTACTCGCCGCATTGCTAATCGGTTGTATGAGATTGTATGCAACCTCTCGCATTTATTTCACCAAAATATTTCAAAAGAATAGTTATTTTTTGAGTAGAAATATTTAGAATCCATCCTTAAAGGGTAGAACGGGAGTAGGATTTTATTACGAGAGAAAAAAAACTCGATAATCTTAAAGTTTTATTTTTAGAAACGATATCACAGATTGGATAATCTGTGATATCGTTTCATTTTAATCTGTGATATCGTTCATCTGTGATTCGTCAACATTTTAATTTAAAGACTTGCAGTTAATGTTGACGCTTGGGTATCCACGTATTTATTAGTAAGTTTTCTTTTTCTGGGTAATTTCTGAAAAGAAATAGTTTTTGGTTATTAATGATTCAAAAGATTTTCATAATTTTCATAGATTGAAGCATAACTTCTTTATAACTTATAGATATTACTTATTGGTTTACACGATGGTGGTAATTTTGGGAATATTGTCGGCACTGCATACTAGTGTAGAATTTTACGCTGATATCCTTGGCGAAAGCAAAAATCTTCAAAGTTCATCGAGCATATTCTTGTATATTGCGAAGCTCTCCAATCGTCGGCTTTTCTTACATTTTTTGTCCACGTTTTTTTTTAAATGGATGTCGGTGGGAAATCTGTTATAAATTGATAGAAATTACTTTCAACCTGCAGTGAATGCTAGAAATTGTCAACACTCTACTAAAAATAAATTAGTTATCGATATCGATAAACTTATCAAGATCAGACTACAGCACTATAAAGCAAGACAAATGTCAAAAATTCCGATTAACTTTGGTTTTTGTAAATTTTAGTTATAAACACCAGCTTTTCTTTAAATAAATCAACCTTAGAGCTGTGTATGCATGTACAATGATTCATTTTTAGTAAATAATTATAAAAAATTGTTTACAAAACACCAAAATTAATGAGTGCGAGCTGTGCGACTTACCGGTGAAATGATATGTTTTCATTATTCTCCTTCAAAACACCCACTCTACTTGGACAAACGGGAACAATACAAGCCATTCTTGGCAAGCAACAGATTTATGAAATCAAACTTTCAGGTTTTTAAGTATTTTAAATCATATAAAGCTAAACGCGCTTGTTAACCAGCATGATATAAACAAATATGACGTTGCCCCTTTTATGGCGCGCAGCGTTTTAAGACGTCATATTCTGCTATTGTTATCTCTTTTTAACATACGACATGCAGCCATTAGAAAGACGAGTATCGAGTATCGAAGGAATCTTCAATTTTTATTGTTCCATCTATACACTAATACAATTATCTTTGATTATAAGAGTGCTGTTCTGACAGGTGTCAATTTCCATAGAAAAATAACTAAAGCATAGAAACCCTACTAAAATAGCGACAAAGTTACATCAGTTCATACTGTATTCACTTATGGCAATGAAAAGGTGTTAGAAAGAGATGCATATGCAGCAGTATATTCGTAATGTAAAAGGTTGTCACTAGTTTTCATAATGCTAGTGATGTAACTGTGTCGATTGATAAAAGGCTTACAACGAAGCGCGTTAAAATTTTTTATTATTCTGAGATAACCTGGCGCTTAGCAGGAAGGAATATTGGGAGACGTTTCAAAATCAAATCATTTTATATGAACACACTTGGTAATTTATAAAAGGCATATTTTTTGACGTGGATAAGTCTATGTTTTCGTTTTGCAGGGGGTTATTTTGTGAACAGGAGTGTATAACACTAATAAAATTAATAAATTTGTGCTGACTAAATTCGCAAATCTTTGAATAAATATAAAAAAAATGACTACCTACTTCAGTATGTTATAGCTTTGACGAAAGAAAAACGGATATAAATAATCGTGTTACCCTTACCCTTGATAGTTTGAATTCAAAACGAGTACCTAGCCTTGTTTGCTGTTTACCGATATACATACAATTCGACATATTACATCAATCTCAAAGTTCACTGTGGACATAGACATAGACCTTACTCAATGCGCGCCACCACATTCGGTGCTCTGCGTTTCATAATTCATTTTTATTTAATTGTTATTTTTTTGGTGTGCATACATGTCTAGTTCAGTCATAAGTTCTGTTACAAACGAAAATAGATTTATTTTTATGTGAAGTAAGGTAATCTTAATCAAATTATTTATACATATATTTATTGAAGCCTCAGCAAAAGTATAAAAAATAATTATATTCAAAATGGCCATCTTTAGCTTTAATACAAGCCTTTAATTTGTTTGACCACGAATTTATGGATTTACGCACTTTTCCATGGGAAATTTAGCCACTGCCTACTCCAGAGATTTCTTAAAGAGATTGTAGGGTTCATCACCATTCGCTTTTCTCATTCATTATAAAATAAAACTTTCTTCAAGATCCAAGGAGTGCAACTGCTATACGCTATTATACTATTATTTATTCTGTGCTACTACTATCTAAATGGTCTTAAAAATGTTATGATTGATCATTTTAAATCAAAGACTCAACTTACATTTGCAAATTAATACTACATACAAATTGGTTATTTGACATTTTTTTATCGATATTATTAATATTTTGTGGACGATAATATCGAAATATCGATATTAAGCTATCGATGTCAATATCGATTCCGATATTTCATCAATATCGCTCATCCCTACTGACGGGAGCAGTGAGACTTAACAAAAAGTATCAGTCATTATAATGCGACCAAGTTATGTAGTGACGTAACGACACCAGCAACGGAACAACGACAAAATATTTAATTTGATTGTATTAAAATACATCCAATTACATCCGTTTGACATTTGTCTAGTGACAACCTTCTACATTACGAATATGCTACAGCGTATGTATCTCTTTCTAACACATTTTCAATGCCATAAGTGAATACAGTATGAACTGATGTAACTTTGTCGCTATTTTAGTAGGGTTTCTATGCTTTAGTTATTTTTCTATGTCAATTTCATACATTTTCTGTATCGTTTATTCGGAAATGAACTTTATGCAATGGACATAAAGAAATGTCAAAAACGCATTCATAGAATGGCCGTACTATACATCGAGGGATTTTTGGCTTGGTATTTTTGCGTTCGGTAAAATGCAGTGAACTCAGGGAAAAAGCTTTTGTTGTCCAAACGCTTTCTTTTCTTCTTTAAATAACTATGAGCTAAATAAATTTTTTGGAGCCGAAAGCCTAGATATTGAGCTAGATTTAGTTCCAAAAGACCTGAGCGCGAAGTGCGAGTTTGCCTCGATCAAACGCATCAAACGCGTAAACGTGAATTTGATTTTGTATGGAATGAAGCAGTGCCATCTGGTGGCTAACTAGATGGCACTGCTTCATTCCTATACAAAGTCACGTTTACGCGTTCGATGCGTTTGATCGAGGCAAACTCGCACTATGCACTCTGAGTTGGCAACATTGGTAAACAACTCCAAACAACAAGCAACTTTATTGTGAGCTTTATAAAGTACTCTGTGGTGAGCTTGTGTTGTGTCATCGGTTTGAAATTCGAATTGACGGCCCGGCTAGCACCATTATTAAAAAACTGTCGGCGGCGCTGTCAAGGTCGTTCAAAACCGCGATAGGTGCGTCACTGTTGGAGCGCGGTACCTAACCTACTGATCCTTCGATATTCAATCTTATTCGCGTGTTGAATATCGAATCCGAAAATTGCTTTCGGAATCACATATCTCAATAATTATTCGAATTAGGATACCTATATACTAACCAAATTGAGGGAAACTTATTACCTAAAATTTTTAAAAAGAATCAAATTTTTTGCTAAAATTATTACATTTTCATGTTTCTATTCTATTAATAAAAGCGATCAATTCTTAGAATTTCGTAGAATTCCCTGTGCACTAGTTCTGTGCTATTTTACTTAAACTTGTGAGTCGCGTGCTGTACAAAAATTAACCGCTTAATTCTATTCAAAATATTTATTGTTTTTCCGATTCAATGGTAGCTCTGAAATGGGTTGATTCGGCTCCTAATACTTAAATTTAAAACTTTTATGGCTACACTTGTTACGAAAATTCTATCCACTTTGCTCAATCATTATTTTTATCACGTGCCAGGAACGGGCAACCCGAGCGACTGTTTGTCTCGTGGTCCATTCTGTTTTTCTGGTACATATCAGCATTAATTGAAGAAAATTTGCCCGAAACAAAGGTCGGATGTTGCCGCACTCTAATATTTTTACAGCTTCTGAAATGAACTTCGCACAAATCGCTATTATTAAAGAATTGCAATCACGATGCTTTGCTGAAGAAATAAACCACTTGAAAATTAACAAAAATTGTTACACCACCCACCCACATTAGCTAAACCCCCCCTTTTCGAGGAAGGATTCGAAGAGGAACGAAGGATTGTTGAGTTGGTGGCCGCCTTCGTAACGCTGATCTATTTATTGTATGACCAACAAGACCCTTTTTGCAAACATCAAATTAATTAAAAATTGTCATAGGAAAAAAAGGTATACAGATCAATACTGCGTCAAAAAAATTGAATACTAGCGACCCGCCCCCGGCTTCGCCCGGCGTGCAATTTTTATATATATGAACATTCCCCGTTTATCCCTCTTTCCATTAGTGAAAACCGAATTAAAATCGGTCTATCCGTTCACGCGTGATGCCGTGACTAAGGAAAATGGGGATTCATTTTTATATATAGAAAAGAAGATTTTCTTGCAGGAATATTGTAAGATTCTTGTAGGCTTTCGCGTTAACCTCTAAACATGGTATTGTATATCCATTGTTTATGGCTGGTTTGACCGCTTGCATAGTGAACGAAGTTAAAGCCTTCTTGCATAACTGCAGTTTGACTATAGTGGTCCGATAAAAATCATACCTTATAGAAAACTATTTTTCACCTCTCCAGCACGAAAAGGGTGCTTTTGGTGCCTAAAAACTCGCAGGAAAATCGATTTTTGCTGCGAGCGTGAGGAAAAGTGATTCAAATTTCGAACACGCGATTTAAATCACAGGAATAACATTATTAGGATTTTATTAGTTTGTCCAGCCATAGCCGACTAGAGTCGGCCGGCCATAGCCAACAAGAGTTGGCCCAGCTGTGAAGATACCAGTGGTGATGGCCTAACTCGCTGTTGAGGTGAAAAGTTGTATGTTTAACACGAGAGCAAATTTTTTTATGTCTCGTGCCTTTAAATCACTCACTTCGCTCAGTAGTCTATATTAGAATCACTCACTTCGCTCAGTAGTCTATATTAGAATCACTCGCTACGCTCGTGATTCAATTCTATAGACTACTTCGCTAGTTCGTGATTTAAAGTCGGCACTCGCAGGAAAAAACAATTTTGCTCTCTAGTTGAACAAATAACTATTTCACCTCTCCAGCACGAAAAGGGTGCTTTTGGTGCCTAAAAACTCGCAGGAATGTCGATTTTTGCTGCGAGCGTGAGGAAAAGTGATTCAAATTTCGAACACGTGATTTAACTCACAGGAATAACATTAGGATTTTATTAGTGTGTCCAGCCATAGCCGACTAGAGCGGCCCGCCGTAGCCAACTAGAGTTGGCCCAGCTGTGAAGATATTTTGACAGCTGTTCAGATACTGATTCAGAAATAGGTCTTGGTGTTTTTGTACTGTTTTGGTAAATATAAAAAAACTATTACCTTTAATCTTACAAATTGCAGTAATTTTACTTTCAACTTTTAATATTTTTGTTAATTAATTTAGTTATAATTTATGTGACTATGGCTTTGTGAATGTTGGCTATAATAAACAACTATATTTAAAATTGTCTTAATTGATTTTCTTACCTAAAGATAAAGACCTAGTAACGCTTTTCTCGCTGTTGAGGTGAAAAGTTGTATGTTTAACACGAGAGCAAATTTTTTTATGTCTTGTGCCTTTAAATCACTCACTTCGCTCAGTAGTCTATATTAGAATCACTCGCTACGCTCGTGATTCAATTCTATAGACTACTTCGCTAGTTCGTGATTTAAAGACGGCACTCGCAAGAAAAAACAATTTTGCTCTCTAGTTGAACAAATAACTATTCTATTCTATTAAGTGCTATTTATACATTTTTGTGTGCTTAATGACGCGAGCAGTCCACTGACATCAGACTTGAGCACCAACACCTTTCTATCCGCATTTAAACGTTTTCTAGCTCGTCGTGGCGCGATCTCATGTACTGACAACGGCACGACATTTACGGCAAAAATTTATAATTTAATCAACTCTCATGATTTTAAAACTTCCTTTTCAAAAGGACTAGAAAACTTTGGAATAAATTGGAAATTCAGTCCCCGCGTAGTCCTCATTTTGGCGGCACGATAAATTTTTTGTAAAAAAAAACTTCAAGTCGCATTTATATCGGGTTATCGGTGCAAAATACGAGAAATTGCTAACAGTCATTACGTAAATAGAGAGTGTTATTAATTCGCGTCCTCTTACTTTACTAAATGAATGGCCTTTTGAAGCGAGCGCGCTAACTGCTTCTCATTTTCTGATGACAACTCCGTTAAATAATTGCCTGCTTACGACATCGGCGATGAGCTTACCAAACTTGTTGCGTCGTTACGCGTTGCTTGATCAAATGAAGCAGTCATTCGCTAAACGATGGTAGACAGGGTGTCTTTAGTTATTGTAAAAAGAAAATTGAATACACCTTCCAACCCCATTACTGTGTTTGTCATATTGACGGATAACTTTGCCCTATTATACTGGCCTTTAGGCGTTATCATTGCTACCAATCCCGGTAAAGACGGTATCACAAGAGTAGCTTCTGTTAGGATGGCTACAGGCTTTTGTGAAATACCTGTTATTTAGCCGCTTTACATTTCCTATTATATTACTTCTTTCAATGTCTAGTAGACATTGTCTATATTTCCAACTATCCCGCTTCATTTTTTCGCTTTGTTATTAGGTACGTTAAGAACCGAAGGTTTTTAGGCCAGGGGGCATGTTCGCGGCATACGTCGCTAGAAGGCGCGAATGTGTTTCTCTGATTGGCCTATTAGAATGCATTTCCGAGGAAATTTCGAAAATTTCCGGCTTTCCGAGGATGTTTCATGTTTGCGGCGTCCAAGTGCTGGAATTATCTCCCTCCTCCTATCTAAGGAGTGCTTAGCAGGTACACACCTTTGGACGTAAGCTTAGGGGTTATTTGTTGAAGCTCCAAAATTCATAATCCTATATCCAGCATTTATCACCGCATTAATATACCAACATATGTAAGTTTTAAAGGTTACTGCAATTACTAAAATTATTATTGATATTATTGATAATTGGATTTAATTTCCCTTTTTCCGCGCTTTTTCTCTGTGAGTCACATACGTATGTGTACTCACACCGTATGTGAGTCACATACGGTACTGGCTGAAAATCAGCGCTGTAGATGTTTGTCTAACACCTCAGCACAACGCTGAGCCAGCATCCGATTCGCTGCCGCGAGGACACACACACACCTTTTTTTAATTAATTTCTGTCCTGTTGTTTTATATAAAGTCAGTTTCTTTCGTGCAGTGAATAAAAAAGTCTTTCTTTCTTTCTTTCTTTCATTTGCACTGTCAGCCAATCAGGGTACCTACTTCCTCACGGCCAATGATACGTTATCATTTTCATTTTTAACTAGGATGCATTCAAAAGGTAGAAGAATATGTCAGCTACCACCAGTCGCCACATTTCGGGACTATTCCTGCATCCGCTTTTAATTGCCACCGCCATTGAATACTGCCACCGCCTGGAATTCTCTTAATATAAGATAATGATCTTGGAGTGGTGTCTCGTCGCGAGTGTGTGAACTTGCCAAAAAACCAGCATCTCCAATGCGTTGAAAGACAATAGGATGGCTTTGAAGAATCGTCTCTCGTGGATTAGTCCTGAGTTCGTAACACCCCTGCTCAATATGCAGAGAAAGTCTTTGGCTCCACTATTAGCACCGTCCACATTATACAGTCCACTAAACCGCCGCGGGGCGCCTAATCCAAATATTGCTTTCGGAAGTCCTCACAGTTTACAAGATTCACTAATGTTTGTACAACTGGTTCTAATGATGCTGAAAATTATAGTTCATCATATTAATATCTTAACTGAAATTGTTCTGTTATATAGCGACTGTGTGATGAAGATTTGTTTTGTTAGCTAAAATCAATATATCCCGAAACTCAATACTGTCGATAGGCGTAATCGTTTCTGTATTTAGACTATGCATTTGAGGTCATGCTAGGCATATTATGTACAAACGTAATACTGATATATAATCACTAACTCTAATTTTGAGCCGTTAGGTGTTCAATGGCGCCTTAGAAATATTTCTATTGATACAATCCAATTGCTACAGTAGAGTGATTTCAGTCTATACAATAGAGTCAGCTATAGATTGGTTTTCCACAGTTATAAGCAGAATTTCAGGTAAATCACTATGAAGATCATGATTCTATATAAATAAATTAAACGCAAATAACTGAAACTGTACAAAGAATATACAGAGTATACAGAGATATACAGAGATAGAATATACAGAGCATATACAGAGAATGTAAATAACTGAACAAAGAATATACAGAGCTATGAGATGAGACTTCATGCCTAAATGCTAATTGAATAATCATGAAAAATCAATTCTCATGAAAAAAATAATTCTCAAACCGACACCACAATGTAACTAACATACGAACGCAAACTTAATAGTAACCTATTCTCAGAGACCAGAGATTTATTTTTATTTCCGAGCTCATACAACCCAAATCTTCTCAAGGTTCGAGTGAATAGGCATCTTCTGTCTGGATGAGCTCGCTCCATTGTCGGCCTCCTGATTGTTTATTATTATCTACTAATACAAATAGGAACATATTATATATATAGTTTTTGTATTTATCAACAAAATTATATAATTCCTAAAACAAAACAATATCTTGTACAGAATTAGGTAGCTTACTCTACAATAATTTTTTTATTTATTTTAAATTATTTTTTCATTTTAATTAAATTGAAACAGTTACATTTTACCTAATTGACTGCGAAACGCAGTGTGCCTTGCCCGCTACTTGCCAGATCCATAGCAAAGCCAATATTCAAAAGTTCATTTTCGAAGTTGGCCCTTCCGGGAATCCAATCTGAGATGCTTGAGAGAGAGCGCTAAAGTAAGCATGTTGAACACTCGATAGAAGGTTTCCTCAAAAATATAATTTACTAGCGAAACGCCCCCAGCTTCGTCCGTGGTGCAATTTTTATATATATAAACATTCCCGCTTTCTATTAGTGAAAACCGAATTGAAATCGGTTTACCCGTTCACGCGTGATGCCGTGACCAAGGGAAATGGGGATTCATTTTTATATATAGAGATTTACGTCATAGATTATACCTCTTAAAACAAGCTTTCTATTAGGGTAATTAATATACCTAGGTAATTATTACTTGACAAATTAGTAATAATAAATTTATTATAAAATAAATTAATTTTAATAATTAATTAATAAATTTTTGAAAATGATTTCATTCTAGTGAAAGATCTATTTTATTAATCCATATAGGAAAATAAAAAAGTCTAATATATCTACTATTGTATCCAAACATATTTATACACTTTTATACTTTTTTTATATACACTTTTAATATTAATAATACTACGATAATAATAAGAAAATTTATTATTAAATTTAAAAGTATATCTAGTAAAAAAGCCGAAGACTTCCTTGTTTATTTAAAAAAGTGAATCTCTCTCGGCATTGAATACCGGATCAATCGTTATATTAGAGAAAAAGAGGAAACATACAAAGAGTAGAAAAAGTGTGTTGTGCGAAACAATAGTTGTTACGAGCAACGGGAGCCAGTTAGCTCGTTGTTAAAGAGAGAAAAAACTGTTAAACTGTTCATACTCGAAGGATCTATTCATTCTACGCTTCAACACCCCGTCCAGTTTCACAAGCTAGGATATCTGAAGTAAAACTTCTAGTGATTATAAAACTTTGGTAAACGTTTTCGTTGTGAGCATATTAGCACATAGAAAATCTATACTATAGTTTGTTTGTTTGAACGCGCTAATCTCAGGAACTACTGGGTTCGAATTGAAAAAATATTTTTTTAATTAATAGTCCATTTATCGAGGAAGGCTATAGGCTATATAACATTACGCTACGATCAATAGTATTATATATAAGCAGTGTCCAGTACCGTGCGATCCACGCGCACTCCACCGCCGTATGGGCCGCAGCGAAGCGTGGCGGAGTTCAGCTAGTATGTTATATATGCTATATATGAGCATATATAACATATTTTCTATGTGTGGTAGGGTGGTACGTGGCTACCGTCGTCACATTGATAGGGGGATGCCTTTTGATTAAGAAAATGGGTTAGAGTGTCTCTGGGGATATGGTATGAAAGGAGAAAATAAAAACTATTTACAATCCGAGAAAAGGCGATTAATTCAGACTTACCTATCCCAATCTATCTACACTTCGTCCAATCATTTATTTTACTTTTGAATGCGTTACTGATTCGTTTTCAAATAACAAACGCCCTCCAGTCAGCCTTGTGGTGACAACATATTAAATCACAGCTATATTGTTAGATATCTCGGAATACACCTGGATCGATGACTGGCGTGGAAAAAAAAAGCAAAAGAGACGAACTCAATATTCGCTACAGAAACCTGTACTGGCTGTTAGGACGAAACGCTACTATCCGTAGACAATAAGCTTGTCCGTAGACAAGATTTGAATGCAGTTTTTCGATAAAAATACAATAAATTGACTCTTCGGTTGAATTGGCTGAAACTTTAGTTAACTATATATTGTATAACGAAGGTGATTGAAAGTTTATATAAAGTTGAAAATAGTCTGTTTAGGTGATATTGAAGTTTCCAATTTAAGTTGACCTCAGATCTATATGATTAGTCTTATTATGAAGGTTTCAGCTTAGGCTGGTGTTATACATCTCTATATATAAAAATAAATCCCTATTTCCCTTGGTCACGGCATCACGCGTGAACGGGTAGACCGATTTTAATTCGGTTTTCACTAATAGAAAGAGGGATAAACGGGGAATGTTCAGATATATAAAAATTGCATCCCGGGCGAAGCCGGGGGCGGAACGCTAGTTTACAATAAAAATCGATCTTTGCCTACTATGCCTTTGTGCAAGCTAATCTCAGAAACGGCTTAACCGATTTTCGTGTGGTTTCCATTGATGTAATGTAGCAAGCTTCCGGTAATATGTAGTGTATATTTTATTTCAATCTGTTTTTAACAAAAAAATTAGGCGTTATTCCGAATACCACCCGTAGGAAGTGTCGGGCTCAGCTAGTATACAAATAAAAACTGAAAAAAAAAATATGTAACTTGTAGATAATTGCAAATTATTAATTTTAAGACTAATTTTTTTTATAATAGTTTGATTAAACAATGAAAATAAAAATTATAAATAAAATCCATGTGTTTAAAAAAAATTTTGCTCTACAAAATTTTGCATAATCTATAAAATCTGAAAAAAAGTTTTGATTTTTTAATTGTTTTGTTATTAAAATAAATCATAAACAATTAATATACAACAATTAAAAATACCACAATCATTACGAATCAAATGAGCCATTAACACGTTTTTCAACTTGTGAATTAGACTACGGAGTAATTGTTGTAGAGTTTCAATTTAAATTTGGAATTCCTACAAGTACTTACGTGGATGCGAATAGCGAGACACAGCTCGGGAACGATCATTAAACGTTTGGACCATAAAATAAAACTTGAAACATGAAGCCTTCGATCTCTACCTTGACATTGTATGATCTTTGACTACGTTTCGATTGGTTCTAGGATGAACAGAATTTCTATCATGCTGGCATTTACAGCTACTCATAAAAAAAGCGAACAATTTTCGCCCGCATTCAAAACTTTTATTTGGTAATACCCCAGAGCAATTCTGCTTTGTTTACAAATGAACTTGGCGTTGAATTTGAAAAGTAAAAATTTTCTGCTTTTTGCAGCAGGATAGGCAAATCGATTTATGCAAAACAGATAGCGCTTTTTGTATGCAAATTTTTGTTTATTTTTTTAAACAAAGATTGAAATCATTGTGTAGCAGAAAATATTAAATCCTATGCGGTCATTTTGTACATGTTGTACTCATGTTACCGAGGTCAAAAAAATAGTTTTATTTGTCCGTGCGTTTGTGCACGCTATTCTCAGAAATGGCTTAACCAATTTGAACGCGGTTTTTACTGATGTATTGTAGCAAGCTTCACGTAACATTTAGTGTTTGTATTATGAACAAAAAAGTTACGCCCTATACCGATTTTTTTTTTTAAATAAATAAATAATATTTATAAATAAAAAAATATTAACTAAGCAAAACTTAGTTCTGTAATTTAACTGTGTCAAGAGGATTATTGAGCTTACTAATATAGTTTCTATTACGATATTTAAGAATTACTTATGGGGAGAAGATTATTTTAGGGTCATTTTTATTTTAGGGTAGTAGCATAGAGTACACTGTATTCCACAGTCATAAATTCCACAGTTCGTCCGGATGAAGGATAAAGAGGGGGGGGGGGAGGAATAAGGAAGGGGAAAAAAATATAGGGAAATGCACTCTGCATCCATGATCATCTAAACAGTGGGCTCGGTTATGTTTAAAGTTTCGGTGGTCGTGGTCTTCTGTTAGGGATATTAATAGAGTATGAAGCTTATTATTAGCTATGAGTCCTTTTGTCCCTTGCCCATATACTATCCTTTTTTTTTTTGACAAGGAGTATGTGGGGATCGCCCAGCGCCTGATCATAGCGGCACTGGGAATACCCACTAAAACTCCCCGGTGTCTCCTTGCCCTTTGAGCGGGGTGGACCGGGCTCTGCCGAGGCAACAACTCCGATCCACCCCAGGGGCCCATATACTATCCTATGAATATCAGCAGAGCGGTTAGGTCCAAATTTAATTTCGATAAATCGTTTATTTCTCAAAAATAGTATAACAAGATCACCTTTTTTAACTCGAAAAACTTACCGTTTCGGAAACAAAATGGCGGTCTGGAAGAGAAGAAACGGCGAAAGATACTCTACAGCAATCGCTTTTTAATATTTATGTGAAATTACAATTGTACCCAACTTAAAAATATATTAGAATAAAGAGACGCGGACGTAGTCGTGTGCAAGAGCTAGTATCTAAATAAAAGCATTGCATGTAAAATATTTGAACGAGAGAGAATTATATTGTGAGGTTGCTAGAAATATTTGACTTTGAAGTCGTTTTTAATTAATTAAGTAATTAATATTCACGTGCATTCTAAATCTCTAAATGGTTTCTCTACATCAAATCGTAGTACGAATCAAGAGTAAGGTTATAACCCAATTTGACGAGCCCGTTGGATGAGTGGTTAGGGTGCTTGCTTTAACGCTCTGTTCTAGGGTTCCCGGGTTCGATTCCCGGCAGGATCAACTTTGAAAAATCAACTTTTCAAATTTGGCTCTGGTCTGGATTTGGAAAGTAGTGGTAGGGCACGCGGCGTTTTCGCAGTCGTTTGGGCAGCCAGTCTGGCGGCAGTAACCACCACCTTACAGAAGATTACCGTGAAATAACAGCACGTGTGCTGTTGTGTTTCGGTGAGTGAGTAAGGGATGCCAGAGCCCATTTTCCTATCCAATCCCTTAATCCTCCGCTTTTCGTGTTATAAGTAACGGTAGCCACATACTATCAAGTGGACCGTCAGCCTGTCTGCCGATCTTAACATAAATAATAAAATGAAAATATAACCAATCATTTAAATACTATTTATTGCGTAACTAACAAGTTAAGAATTTTTTTTTCAATATCGTAGTTTGTTTTTTTTTTTCAAAAGTGCATAAAATATTCTTAGAAAAAGTGAATAAAAACCATATTGTGAAAATTACGTTCGCGGGTCTCCTTACTGACTGAAACCATGAACTCGAACTTAGTACAGAGTGTGGTGGATGTGTGGGATTGGTGTGACGATCTGGAAGTGACAGCAGGAACAAAAAAGGCGACAAGTTGTTTGAGCTCGCGTAACACAGCACCGAGCCCGGATTGATAAATCGCAAATATTAAAAAATATATAAAAACCCAAAGAAAAAAAGGAAGCGTTCCCAAATTAGGCACTTTGATAAACAGTGTGTTTTCAAATTTTACTTCCTCTTTTCACTAAATTAGGAACCGCTAAATTCTCGCAAAAGCGATAAATCACTGTCGAATTCATCAGCCAACAGTTTTATTTCTTTTCCTTTCACACCGAATTCCATCTTAAAAAAGTTACGCAACTAACTACTGTCTTTTCTTGAAGGTTGTACCATAGTAAAACGAAGTAAGTTCAACAGTAAAGAGATACCAGAGATGAAAATATTGTGTTATTGTTTTATTATCTCACAAGTAATTGTGTACATATGAGAGAAAAATATTGTTAAAAATATAACGTAGGTAGGGATTTCAATATGTTGCTATAAAAAATGCCATATTCACAATGATAAAATAAATAAACACGGTGTTTTTAATTAAACTTACCAATATGAAACGTCAACAGTTATAGTTGTCTATAATAAATAACAAAAGAGTTCCGAGAATTATAAATATGTAGGTACTTATAGATATTTATTTGTTAATACCCTCAGAGTCTTACTATTTTACTATTTTATGTTAACATCGGCAGACAGGCTGACGGTCCACTTGATGGTAGGCGGCTACGGTTGCCCATGAACACAAGCAACGCCAAAGCTTGCTGCAAGTCCGCTGCCGACTACAACAGGATTAAGGATAAGGGATTGGGAAGGGATAGGGAAATGGGCTCTGGCATCCCTTACTTCACTCACCGAAACACAACAGCACACGTGCTGTTATTTCACGGTGGCCTTCTGTAAGGGGGTGATTACTGCCACCAGACGGGCTGCCCAAATGACTGCGAAACGCAGTGTGCCACTACTTTCCAGATCCAGACCAGAGACAAATTTGAAAAGTTCATTTTTTCAAAGTTGACCCTGCCGGGAAACGAACCCGGGAACCCTAGATCAGAGCGTTAAGGCAAGCACCCTAACCACTCATCCAACGGGCTCGTCAAATATTTCTACAATACTAGCAGCAAATACAAATAAGTAGTTTAGCAACTATTATCATTCCAAGAAGACTCGAGTTCTATTATGTATTCTGTGACTCGAGTCAAGTTACCAAATTACCGACCCGATCTATTATTAGATTTCTCAATTTGAAAATTCAGATACTAACGAGGAAAGATACAATAAGTTCTCAAAAATCCAAGCCAATTGTTACCTCTATGTAAAGTAATATTAGAATTATTATTGTATATGAAAATATCACATTAAAAACAGCCTTTCACATTCTTACCACGTTTATTACACTATATATCATTCGTATTCAAAGTTACATCGCCTTATATTCGATTCATAGTTCAGTAGACAGGCATTAGTTTCCTGTCAGTTTCGGAGATGGAGACCACAGTATATTGACGAAGCAGTAACGTAACTAAATGTAGATAATGTCCCTTGGCTAATAAACTTTATCTAAACAATATTAACTTCTGTGTTCACAATTAAACCTATATGAGTTATTTACATAAGTTAAATATTGTTTAAAATTTATTTTTAACTATATGGGGCATAATCTCTGGACACGGGACATAACATAATATTTCAAGTAACGGGATATTTTCTTTTTTTTCTTGTTTAAATGTTCTATTTTTTTTAGGTCTGACACCCAACATGATGATAGCAGTGCAAGTGCTGAAATTGCTGCTGATCTTAGTCGGATTAAGGACAAGGGATTGTGAATGGATAGGATTGTGATACACGTGATATATAAGCCCACAGTCTAGAAATGGTTGAAATGGTCCTCACCATATTATCAGCATAATATTGTAACCGTGTTAGTATTTCGAACTACCAGCATTTGGTCTTTTTTGTTCATTTTCCCACTCACAATACGGAGATTAAATCCCTTGTACAAAAATAATGTGGGAGAATCGTGAAATTTTAAACCAATGTATTATTAATGATAGATTCATAAATAATATTATTGATTCGGTAGACACAAGAAATCAGGTCAAGAGATGAACATCAAGGCATAGTGTCCTAAATTTTAGTAGTTTTTAAAACATTTTTGGTTTCACTTGTTACATTCTAAGATTTAGTAAGTTTGACTACTTAAACTGAAACATTATTGTAAGTTGCTTAAAACATTATAAATTTCATTCGGTCTTATTACTAACAAGTGAACTGCTCTCGTCTTCGCATGGATGCAATTTTTTCCGCATATTATTTACACAAACATTGTTCATTTATTAAAACCGTATCAAAATGTGTTGAATGGTTTAGAAGAAGAATATAGATGTAGATGTAGATATAGATCTATAGATATAGATATTAGTTAGGAAGTATGCAACCCTACATTTTTTATATGTTTATTTACTACTTTATTTAGATATACTTATAAAATCTATTCTGTTTTAACGTAAACATTAATTAATTTGTTAAATTGTTGAACTACTGTTTTTTAATGGTCGTGTTCACAAAAGACGCGAAGCTCAGGCTACGTCGACGACGTCGGTCGGCGGGCGTTGTGCGATTTGTTCGTGAATTGCATTGTTCCGACAACACCTGGAATCTGGATTCTGTTAGGAATACTCTTTCCAAATGGGATTTGCACTTGCGTCTAGAAATTGTACCAAATAAAAATAATGGAATCGTGGTGTTCTTTACTATATTTATGTTTATATAATTTACATTTTTTACGTTATTAATAAGTTAAATTTAACTTATTAATAACGTAATAAGTTAATAACGTAATAAGAAAAATGTTAACATATTTTTCAAGTTAATTATTAGTATAGCTAATTCGGTTGTGGGCGTCTACCCACGGTTACTCGGTTGTGGGTGTATCGACTGATATGCCATTTTAATCTAAATTAAAACCCTACTGTGTTCAAATTTTAAGCAAAGTAAGCTATGTAAGCATTCGAAAATCTTATTATTTTTTATTATTACGCACTAACCCTCAACAATCTAATTTTTTTTTTCGATAATGTTCAATGCTATAGAGCAGAGGTTCCCAGCTACATTTCTACCATATTCCCAAAACTCGACAAAAAATGTGAAGATTAAGATCTAACTATGGAAATTTGCGTTGCGGCTGAGATTCAACCACGAATGGGGAGTTTTCTAAATGAAATAAGTGAGAATTGATTGGATTTTTTTGTCACCCCCATGTTTTTGTCACGCCAACATAGACCCCCGTCGAATCTCCCGTGGACCCCTGAGGGTCCATCTGGACCACTTTGAGAACTAAGAGTTTATTGTAACACCCCTATGCATGTATAGTATTGGTTAAAAAAATAAAGTGCAGTTGAAACCGCCATAAAAATTGTTTAGATGAATTAAATATGTATTGGTTTATATAAAAACTGTCTTCACATGGACGGATTTTTTTTAGCAAATTACATACACAAACTTTCCTCGTTTATTGTTCTTGCCCTTAATAAAAACCGTATCAAAATTGGTTGGGTGGTTTGGAAGTTAGCAAAGAAACAGGCAAGAGCACAGTGGCTTTGTTTTAAATATGTATTGCTGAGCCCGCAACTGCGTCCGCGTTTATAAATGAAAAATATTACTCGTATGGATGACGTTTGCTTGGGCGTGTGTGTTGTCCTGGCCTTCTCGCAGTTTCGGGCGAGAGAGGGCAGCAGTTGTTCGGTTGTCGCCGTCCATTGCGGACGTGACCCCGCTCGCTTCGTTTATAAACAATAAATTTACATAAAAAACGCTTTATGAACCCAAAGCATTATAATTTTAAAGGAGTGTTTTCATTGTGGACAATAATTTGTGTTGGTGACTGGCGCCGAGCTGAACTTGCTCATCTGGAGGACACCTGGACCTGGATGCATCCGTCGAGCAGGTACTATTACTCGAAGACTCTTATTTTTGTGTGAAACGCCAGCCACTACCACAGGATACATTGGTGGTTAATTACACACCGCTATCCCAACGTTAATATTTAATAAATAAGTCGTTAGTCGTTTTATCGATATTTAATGATTGAATTTCGAATAGGTTAATGTATTCATTACAGTAAAAAAATTCGTTTTAATTTTAACAATTAAATGAAACGACTTTTAAAGACTAGCTCGCTGCTGAAATAACTCTATTAACAGAATTTGAAATTAGTTCTGTAGAATTTTAATTTGAGAGCTCCTTTGCTTGTTAGTTTTAATTTTTAATCCCCCATCTCAGTTGGAAAACTCATTTGTTTCGGCTAAAGATGGCTAACTTCTTAGTTAGTTCGCGCGAGATCATATCTTAAGGAAAGTTGTGTAAAATTCGAAGTGACATCAAGAGGATTAGGGCAAAAGGGATCACAACTTCGACGGTCTTATAACTTTCTATTGCTGGTGTACTTCGGATTGGAGATATCGTTTTACGACAGTAAAAGGTTACACGAAGTATAGACCACATACTTTATAGGTCCCTAGGGATCTAAAATGGCCTATACTTTTCGATTTTTTTAGTTGGAATAAAATGTTTATTATATAAAAATAGTCTTTGTAGTTCTCGGAATAGAGGTGTATTCTAAAAAAAGGTTCCGGCAAAATCAGTTTAGCCGTTTTGGAGAATAGCTTGAATGAAATACTTAATTTAGAAATTTAAAGCCTATTTTGACACATATTACAACAATGTTTTAACAAATATTTCGAAACCACACACAATTTTGTTTCTTTAAATATATAAAATTAAAATATTCTTTAGTAGAATGTAGGTTTTCTCGGCCGGTATCCATATGAGTTGTGGGTTTCCGGGATGATGGCCCAGGTCTGTTGGAAATTCTTCCAAACGTTTCGTCAACAACTGCGGTTGACATCCTCAGTGGTGTAGTCCGTGTTAGAAGAAAAAGTACATCACATCACTGCACTTCAATTCTGCACTTTTTGACTTCTCGAGCGAGACTGATTTCGTTTCGCAGTTGTTGACGAAACGTTTGGAAGAATTTCCAACAGACCTGGGCCATCATCCCGGAAACCCACAACTCATATAAAATATTCTTTATTACATAGTAACTACTAAATTTCAACATATTAAAATAGGTTTTCAAACGATGAACGATAATTAATCATTGGTAACAAAATTTATCTCATTTGCATGAAGAAATACAAAAGTCTAATATAGCGTAGCAAACTGTTGACAAAAACGAATTATAGTTTTTGACATTCATCAAACATCATTAACAGCCTATTAAATATTCCCACTGTAGGGGCACAGCCTACCCTTTCGATAAGGGCGTATGGGCTATATGGTCCACCACGCTGCTGGCCCAGTGCGGGTTGGTGAACTTCAAATGCGCCTTAGAATTTCTTCTTTGGCGTATGCAGGATTCCTCACGATATTTTCTTTCACCGTTTGAGAGCAATCAGTAAAATGTACACAAGTTTTTGACATTAAGTATAATATATTGATTATTTCTTAAATTTTTAATAAAAAATAGAAACTATGGAGGTTTTAAGATATTTTCTCGGCAGAAACTACTAACAATCCGCCTTGGCAGAAATGCCATTTTATCTGTAAATTATATACTTACTCGTAAACCATCATTTAAATTTGATTTTTTTTCTGATGGTTTTGCAGTCGTGAAAGCTAGTATGTCCAATGTAACTACAAAGACGAAAACATTAAACAGAATTTTCTAAATAATGGATCTTTTTTTTTTTTTTTCTTTTCCATTAAAAACTGCCATCAGTCATTAGTGACTATAATCAGTTCGGATGTATTACATGGGGAATAGTAGAATGTAGGTTTTCTCGGCCGGTATCCATATGAGTTGTGGGTTTCCGGGATGATGGCCCAGGTCTGTTGGAAATTCTTCCAAACGTTTCGTCAACAACTGCGGTTGACATCCTCAGTGGTGTAGTCCAAGTTAGAAGAAAAAGTACATCACATCACTGCACTTCACTTCTGCACTTTTCGACTTCTCGAGCGAGACTTCTCAGTCTCGCTCGAGACTGAGAAGTTTCGACTTCACTTTTCGACTGAGAAGTCTCGCTCGAGAAGTCGAAAAGTGCAGAAGTGAAGTGCAGTGATGTGATGTACTTTTTCTTCTAACTTGGACTACACCACTGAGGATGTCAACCACAGTTGTTGACGAAACGTTTGGAAGAATTTCCAACAGACCTGGGCCATCATCCCGGAAACCCACAACTCATTACATGGGGAAGTTGGGTTTCGGAAGCCATTGCCTCGGCCGACCCTTATATTAACGCTATTTGCTTTCGTTTCAGTCTTCTCACGGCTTGAGAGGAATCAAGCAGTTTAACAGCCAAAGGATTTGGGTGTATGGCTAAGCGCTCAGCGTAGCGTCTAGTGTATGCCTTAATTTCCTCCTTTACGGTAGGCATTTCCAGATAACCATGTATCTCGTCACTGCGAGCAAACCAAGGTGCATTCACAATTGTCCGCAAGATTGCGTTTTGCGCTCTTTGCAGGCACATTATGTTGCTATCACTGGCAATTCCCCACAACTGGATGCCGTAGGTCCATATAGGTTTGATAACTGCATTGTACAACAGTAATTTGTTTTCCAAGGACAGAATTGAATTCCGTCTCATTAGCCAATACAGGTTTTTAAATTTTAGGTTAACCTCATCACGTTTGTGTTTTATATGGGTCTTCCAAGTGAGGCGGTGATCCAAGTGGAACCCTAAGTACTTTATAGACTCGCAATGTGGCAGGACATCACCTAGTTGGACTGGAGGGCAAATGCCTCTTCGCAGGCTGAACGTTATATGATGTGATTTTAGGGCGCTTGCTTTAATCCGCCATTTCATCAGCCAGCAGAACGTGCTATTTAGCACCTGCTGCAACTGTTCACTAGCCAGTTCGGCCGAGTCGTGACAAGATAGGTAGGCGATATCGTCCGCATAGGTGGCGACAGTCACATTATCTGATGTGGGCAAGTCGTAGGTAAATATGTTGTAGAGAGTAGGGCCAATTACTGAACCCTGCGGTACTCCAGCCCTGATATCGTAAAAGCCTGATCTAGCATCGCCATGTTTAACCTGATAAATTCTTTCAGCTAAGTACGAAGCCAGAATGTTGAAGAAGGAGTGGGGTAGCAATTGTTTTATTTTAACAAGCAGGCCCTTATGCCAGACGCGGTCAAAAGCCTGTTGCACGTCCAAGAAGGCTGCCGAACAGTATTGTTTGAGTTAAAAGCACTGTCTTATTACGTCGTAAACTCTATGAACTTGTTCAATGGTGGAGTGCGATTTTCTGAATCCAAACTGATGCGATGGTATGATGTTACATTCTTCCATTTGGGGCTTCAATCGAACTAGAAATATTCTTTCCCACAGTTTCGACAGCACGGGAGTTAAACTGATAGGACGATAGGACGTGATATCCTGTGCCTGTTTGCCGGGTTTGTGCACCATAATGATCTCCGAGACCTTCCAAGGTGCGGGGAAGCTACACGTTCTGAAGATCGCATTAAACAAGCAAGCCAGGAACGTAATAGATTTTTTGGGAAGTTCCTTGAGCAGCTTCGGGGTAATCAGGTCGTAGCCAGGGGCTTTTCCTGAGTGCAAGGACTTAATCATGCGTGCAACTTCTCTGGGAGACGTCGGTCTTAGGGGCAGAGACATTTGTAAATCTTGGCTCAGTATTGTGTCCAGTTCGCACTCATCGCCATCGCCATTGGCTTTGTTGGGTTGGAATACACAAGATAGATGAGAAGCAAAGGCTTCGGCTTTCTCACTGTCTGTTTTCGCCCAAGTGTCATTCGTTTTTATGGGAGGGCAGTGGTTCTGCGACTTGTCGACGTTTCTGGAGGCCTTCCATAGAGAGTAGTCACTACGACCAGTGGGTGACATAAGCTCTAAAGTAGTTCTTAGTCTATGATTTGAGGACTCCCTGAGCATAACTTTCAGTTCCCTTGCAGCACGATTAAATCTCGTCTTGTCAGCTGGGAGATGTGATTGATGCCAGGTTCTCCTAAGACGACGCATTTCCTCGAGTTTTATTCTAATCTCCATTGGCGTAATAAGGGACTTATGTGAGTCAGGTAGGCTAGGTGTATTTAGCCAGGCTGCCGTTTGAATCAGATTTGTAATATACAAGCAGGCCTCGTCCACATCAGCACAAGACTTTAATGGAATACGCAGGTTAATTTCGTCTTCCAGGTAAGCGCGGAAGCCAACCCAGTCAGTCTTATGGTTGTATAATTTCTCCGGTTTCTCTTTAATGATCACTTCAGCACATAAATTAAGAATGACTGGAGTGTGGTCGGATGATCCGTCAAGACTTGACTCTATACTGGTGTACAGGTGACTGACGCCTTTTGCGATGAAAAAGTCAAGAAGATCGGGTATCCTTTTGGGGTCTGATGGCCAGTAGGTGGGGTGGCCCGACGACCATGTATGTAGCCTCATTTTGTCGACGCAGTCCTTGAGTACCCGGCCTCTGGTTACTGTGCAGCGGGAGCCCCAATAAACGTGTTTCGCATTCCAATCGCCGCCTGAAATAAAGCGCGGACCAAGTGTCCGAAAGAAATGAAGGTACATTTCCTCGGAAACTCGGTGTTTCGGTGGGCAGTAAACGGCTGAGAGGACTATGGGACCAGCACGGTCCTCTAGTCTTATCGAAGTGGCTTGGAGGAAGTCAGTGGAGTAAGCTTCCAGGAGAGAGTGCTTTAGATTGTTTTTTATGACCACAGCTGATCCCGCATGAGCACCGCCATCGGGATGAGGAGTACTATACACTTGGTAGCCTTTGACTTGAAACGAGCTGCGTATGGTGGCATGAGTTTCGGATATGAGAGCTACATCGAGTTTGTTCCTTGAGAGTATGGTTGTAAGCTCTTGAATGTTCGGGGAGAGTCCATTGATGTTCCATATTGTCATTCGTAGCCCAGTCATTTTGGAAACAATTTAGCGATTACAGTAGTCAATAGTCCCATAAGGGTACCTATGTGTTGGAGGAGATTGTCGATTTTTACACTTTGCTTTATTAGGAGTAGTTCTATTTTGGTATGATGTTGTTTGTTTGTTCCATCTGTTTCTGTTTCCTGTGGGTCCTGATTTCGTCCGGTCACCGCGTCAGAGTACAACCTTGGTCTTGAAGTGTGACCAGTTGATGGTCCGGGGCCGTCGTTCTGGGTTTGTCGTATGACCTCAGGGTTTGTTTTAGATAGTCTCTGACTACTATCAACATCGATGGCGGCAGAGAGTGGTTTGGGCCTGGATTTCTTCATTTTCCTTGCCAGGATCTCTCTGTATACTTGGCAGCCTTTGAAATTTGCAGGGTGGTCTTGTAGACACAGCGCACATTTCGCTGGTAAGTTTCTGTCCTTTTTAGGGCAGTTAGCGGTGTTATGTCCCTCTGCACACTTCAGGCAGCGATAAGGCCGCATACAATTATTCTTCGAGTGTCCATATTGTTGACAGCGTTTGCACTGGACTAACATTGTAATGGATCTAATGGGAATAAAATTGCTCCACTAGTTACATTAATGTTCAGTGTTTCCATTGTACTACTGGGAATAGAACTATAGGGAACAAATCGTCTCCATTGTACCTACTTACAGCTGACCGATGCCAATATCACTTCTGCCTCCATTTTCTCTAAACGTCATATTTGAGGTTTCTGTTGCAATTATAAACATTTCTGTTAATTATTTACACAATGTTTCATAGCAAAACTTATTTCTAATTGCGAATTTGCAGAAATTTAACCAGGATCGATTCCTGGTCGCGTATGAACGTAATTTGAAAAAGTTTGAATGCAGTTTTTATTTTTTCAAAAATCGAAGCCTTAGTTCCTAAGAACAAATTTTCGTATATCTTATGGTTTGAGATTTGCCCTCATTTGGATTTATAATTCTGTACCTATATGGACTTATTGGGCTCTAAATTTCCCACTATCTAGTCGACAGACGTCCTGACTAGTTTATGTCTGTAGAACACAATGAACTTTTTAAAAAAATAATGTATTATAATATTTATAAAGACACACAAACACAATTGACATACAATGTTGACACAAACTCTAACCTCAGAGTGAAACCTTAATTACTCTGTAATTCACGGAATCCATTATTTGTCGTTTAAATTGCATTATAAATATTTATTCAATCCATACAAAAAACGGGGCGTTTGTCAATGGAGCCTTTGTGACGGTGATTCGTAAATTTTGTATAAATATTTATGATGAATCCGGGAATGTACGGTACATGCGAGTTTCGTTTTCATGCCAATGATATTAAAAGGTCACGAAGAACGGGCGCTCGTATCAATTTCACGTTGTTCAAATTAAATTTTGTCGCTCGTAGTAGATGATGAAGATATTAATTATATTTTTTTTACTTCTGCATATACAATTTATATTATATGTATATGTGTTACTGCGAGAGATCCGGTACGCAGTGATCAAAATGATTGCGGACTGATATGGACGTATGTGGGGATAAAGGAGTCGAATTTGCTAATCGTTGGCCGATGGTGCAGGAGAATTTGAACCGCCGCCGTTTGCCGTATAAAAATATAATGTGTCCTGCATAACAAAACCGCCGATTGTTCCCAATACAATTATCAATCAATCCAATTAAGCATTTACTTGTACCGAATCATCACATTTGTAAATGATGAAGTTTTTGAAAAATAAACGAGCAATAAATATTTATTCAATTTGAAGCTCATTTATTTTTCTAAGACAGTGAATTGTTTTTATTTGTACCCTACCTGGCAACCTTTGCATGAAAAAGGTCTTACCCTGTGTTAGTGTAAAAGCTACGAGGAATCAATAGTGACTGGAACTCTTAGGCAAAAAGCAGTACTATGCCTAATGTTTTTTTTTCATATTAGGTATATATATAAAATGAATATATGATAATCTTGCCTTGTAATCATTTTATATGTTAAGCATGAAAGTCTACATTTTGAGATTTTTTGTACACAAAAAATATATAATACAAGAATAGTGAGTGTAATACGTTTACAGGTAATACTATGTTATATGTATTATATAACATTTTTAACATATTTTTTGGTATACCAAAAAATCTAAAGTCTAGTAGTCGATGGCTTTTAAATCGACTTTAAAGTGCTATTATCAAAATTTATATAAAAGTTAATACTAATGTCAGAAGCTCGTGAGTTTAATTCGTAAGAGGGAAAAGATCTGTGTAGCCAAATTGAAACTCTCATACCTCTAGAATCTGTGTTTCTGTTAAGATAAGCAATATTTTGCTGGCGTTTGTCTCACAGAGGCGAATATCACAAAATAAACGTCTCGAGGGTTTGAGTTTGTTAAAACGTTGTGATTATATACTCTTTGGAGTTTGTCTCACTAATTGTCTCTTAGCGAAGTTCTATTGCAGATTGCAAGATATAATTTTCAGTGTCGAAATGTAATTGTGCGTAATAAATTAAAGTCAATTCGAGAATGCATTTATAGTCCTGTCAAAATAGATATTTAAGGTTAGTATAATTCGAATAAAGCTGAAAATTGGTATTGATGGTGCCCGTGACTTCCTCCGCTTTATATACATACGTTGTCGGCTTGTAGCACTTGTGCTCATTTGAGGCGAGGCACTGGTTCATGTACTGGTAAGTACGATAGGATTGGCATTAAAAATTGTACTTATTGGAAAGTTTCTAAATAAAATATTTTTTCTTTCTTTTCTTTCTTACACGTACTGTCATAGCACGTTTGTGTCATGTATCAATGTTGGGAACATCAATATAAAATTCCATCTTGAAGTAATTTACTACACTACATATAAAAATTTATTTTAAGTGCTATTTATAACATTCATACGAATAAATTTAAGAAAAAGGAAATTAAAACAGAATTTTATAAATTTTATTTATAATTTTAACAATTTAGAAAACAAACTGAATACATTACATTAATAATGTATACTAAAAACCACCAAGGTTTAACTTTGTGCTATCATGCTATACTTTTAAACAATTATTAAAATATTAAAATATTAAAATATTTCATGTCTAACTACATACAATAAAAAAATAAAAATAAATAAATATTTATTTGCGCGAACACATGTTTACAAGATTTTAATTTGTATACAGCAGTTACAGTACAAAGTATGTTCTACCCGCCAAGGGCATGCAAATATTTGTGTTTAATTGTTTGTAATATGTAAATGAATTAATGTTTCTTATTATAAAATTCTTTAACATCATAATAACAACAATCTAATAACCATTTTGTTAATGTTCTTGTAAATTTATGATCCGGCAATTCCTTTATATTATTAGGTAGTTTATTGCATGTTTTAATTGCCATAACATAAACATTTCTATTAAATAGTTCTAATCTACATTTTGGTCTTTGCAATAAATTACCTTGCCTAGTTATTTTGGTTCCTATTTCGTTATTTTCCACAAAACAGTTCGGATATTTTCTAACAAATATACACAACGACTTTATATACAAGCAATGTAAGGGAAGTATATGTAACTTTTTAAATAGTGGTACACAACTCTCCATAAAGCCCACGCCACATATTGCTCTGATGCATTTTTTTTTCAATGTCGATATAAGTATTTAAATAAGATTATTCGTCTCCTATTGATCAAATTTGGCAAATTAAACTATTGTGTTACTTTGTAATTAAAGAATTTATTTCATTAGTTAAGTATAAACTCTATAACTGAATTACAATATTTTACTATTTAACAAAATTGCTACCTGTAATTAAAGAAACGACAATTAAAGTTTATTATTCACCAATTCCTTTTTAAAATAATAAAATCATTTTCATTACGAAATTCACGTAAGATTGGGGTTAAAAACTGAAAGCTAATTGTAGGTGGCGCCACTGTTGAGTGATCCTAATTCGCCCCCATATTGCGTTTTTGGTTCCCTGTATTTACCAGCAAATTTGCCTTTATTTCTACAAAAATGTATTCGACATAGAGTGTTAGGCAGTTAAAAGAACATTTGAGGAAAAGAAAAGCATCTACTGCACATAACTTCGAATATTTAGTCTTCTCCCAATTTTTTCTTCGTAAAGCTTTTATCTATTGTTTTCTTCTTTTGAAATCTTTAGGGAATATCTTTAGGGAATATATAGGTCTTTTTGCAATCCAAAGCTGAACATAAGCGTCATGTTAATTAAATAAATTCAGTTATTTTTGTTTGTTTACAAAATTACTATGGAAAATGACAGTTACTTGTCAAATTTAGGGAACACACAACAGTGCTGCCATCTGAAGTGAGCAAAAGTCAGTTTTTTACCTCAATGTCACAGTATCGATTAGTATAAGTAGGCAACATCAAAAAGTATTATACCTACGCGGACGCGGTAAAATATTAAACTAAAGAAATACATATTTCTTTACATACATTTAATATTTTTATTGTTACACTGTTACACAGTCTGAAGGGTCTGAAGGTAGGCTATTGATAAGGCGCGGGACAATATAAACGGTATTCCATTCGCCGCCGTTTATTAGTAAAATATTACAGTGCTTAAAAAGATCGTTTTCATCTTTAATTTAAGGGAGACTAGTTTTTAGAATTTTAACTTGTAAGTGCTTGTAAGTAATTTGTAAATTTTGTTCATATAAGTTTTTTGGGTGCGACCGTAACTACTAAACTGTGCTACTAAGGCCATACTGTACTTACATAGGGTTCTGCCAGTGCATAATAGCCAAAACATAAATTTCATTTTAAATGGAATAAGTAAGTATTATTAATAGACGTCAATAAACACAATTATTGACGTAATGTCATATTAATCCATGCTGTATAGTCAAATCTTTACTAAATATTATAAATGCGTAACTTGTTTTTTGTTAGGTTTTCACGCCTTAACTGTTCAACCGATCATCGAGAAATTTTGCATACACGTTGTCAGGAGCACATAGAGTACCTGTTATGTAGACGAATTCGTAGGGAAAAGTTATTATTATTATTTTATGTTAAGATCGGCAGACATGCTGACAGTCCACTTGATGGTAGGTGGCTACCGTCGCCTATAACACAAGCAACGCCAAATCTGCTGCAAGTGCGCTGCCGACTACAGTAGGATAAAGGATAAGGGATTAGGAGGGGGGATTGGGAAATGGGCTCTGGTGTCCCTTACTCACTCACCGAAACACAACAGCATACGTGCTGTTATTTCACGGTGGTCTTCTGTAAGGGGGTGGTTACTGCCGCCAGACGGGCTGCCCATATGACTGCGAAACGCAGTGTGCCCTGCCACTATTTTCCAGATCCAGACCAGAGCCAAATTTGAAAAGTTCATTTTTCAAAGATAACCCTGCCGGGAATCGAACCCGGGAACCCTAGAACAGAGCGTTAAGGCAAGCACCCTAACCACTCATCCAATGGGCTCGTCAAAACAATCAATTCGTAACGGAACGAAAAATAACGATGATTGCGATAGTGAGATGGCGGTGTGTAAATAACCACCATTATAATGCGTGTGCGTGAGCGGTTTTATGGGTATCCGGCTTCACACAAAATTAAGAGCTTCACACAAAATTCACATCTGCCCGACGGATGCATCCAGGTCCAGATGTCCTCCAGATGAGCGAGTTCAGCTCGGCGCCAGTCACCAACACAATTATTGTCCACAATGAAAACACTCATTTAAAAATTACGATGCGTTGCTAGGTTCATAAAGCGTTTTTAAGTAAATTATTGTTTATAAGCGAAGCTAGCGACTTCGCGTCCGCAATGGGCGGCGACAAGCAAACAATTGCTGCCTCTCTCTCGCCCGAAACTGCGAGAAGGCCAGCACAACACACACGCCCAACCAGATAGAATGTCGGTCGTCGCCAAAGACGACTTAGTTTTAAATCTCGTTCGAGTAGCCATCAACTAACTGTTTTAACAATTTAATAATTTAACAAATAATAATAATTTAATAATGCTCTAATAATTTAACAAATTTTACAACACTAGCTTTCGCTCTAAATTCGTCCTTATTGTTTTTTAGATAATGCCTCAGGAACAGTACTTTTTTTCTGTATGAAAGGAACTCTATGTCCTTTTCTGTACCCTTAAAGTGTATGCAAAAGGAGAGTCCCTCTAAGTCCCGCTTATCGATGTACCTTTTATGCCAATTGACAAAAGTATTTTTTTTTTGAAACAACATTAAGTAAATGATTTTGAATCCAATGTTCAAATACACTAAAGAGTATAAGATACGCCAAGACACAGAGTAGTAGTGAGGTGAGTTTATGGAAAAACAAATCACGTAATTTGCATTTGGCCATTGTTAATGAGGCTAATTTAAAAATAAGGATTTTTTTTTATATTTCTTTGGCTTGTACAATGTACATTCATAGCCCAAAACGGGGGTTCTACTTTCATGATGATCGGTCGAGTAGTTGAAGTTGAAAGGCTTGAAAGCGTAACTAATAAACAAACTCACTATCGAATTTATAATATTAGTTAGAATTTTCTAGCATTCTGATGATAAAAATAAAGATAGTGCCCTGATATTATGGTAGGTACATAGTTTATATTGGTTAAAAAAAAAATTAAAATTAAGTACCCTGAAAGTTTGAAAAAAATAATAATAATAAAATCCAATGCCAACCTCAACGCAACATTTAAAGTGGAAAATTATTTTTCTAATACAATCGGCTAATAATATTCAGCAATAAAAGGATTTTTAAATAAACGTGGCGTAAAATTTTTCATAAAACAGTATTATATTGACAAAATAATAGAAAACATAGTAAGATTCAACCCTTTCGTGGGTCGCGAACTAGACCCGAGACACCCGTGAACACTCGAGCAAATTGAAGAGAGGATATTCTCAATAAAGAATAGGTTATGTCGAGATTTCGAAATTATTTGTTCATTTTATATAAAAAGGAAAATTGCGTGTCAATCGACAATAGCTTAAAAGGCTACAACATTTAAGGGATTGCGTTAGGACCAATGGAGATAATAAACCTTATCTCTTTAAAATGCCATTACAATTTTACAATAATAGTCTTCTCTATATAAAAAAATGAATCCCCATTTCCCTTGGTCACGGCATCACGCGTGAACGGGTAGACCGATTTTAATTCGGTTTTCACTAATGGAAAGAGGGATAAACGGGGAATGTTCATATATATAAAAATTGCACCTCGGACAAAGCCGGGGGCGGGTCGTTAGAAATAGAGTAAAACACACAAGACCACGATGTATAAGTACGTCTTCAAAGATTGCTTATCTTCTCGGACATGGAGGTTTTCTAATGATATTTATATCCTAATCCAATTAGGTTTTGTTATATATGTACCAACAGAGCCCGCAACTTCGTGCGCGTGGTATAGAGCACAACTTTTTTGTTTGTAAACTGATTGGAATGAAACAAACACTAAATGTTACGTGAGGCTTGCTGCAATACATCAGTGAAAGCCGCATTCAAATCGGTTAAGCCGTGTCTGAGATTAACATGCACAAACGCACATACAAACAGACAAAAATTCTAAAAACTATTTTTTTGATCTCGGTAATATAAGTACAACGTGTCTGTTTGTCTGTGCGTTTTCTCGATGTATCTTAGAATCTTAGAAATCGCTTAATCGACTTGAAAGCGGTTTTCTCGATGTATTTTAGCAAGTTTCCCGTAATATTTAATGTTTGTTTCATTTCAATCGGTTTACGGAGTTGCGGTCTCAGCAAGTAATATAATATGTATATAGATAATATAGAAGATTCTCTTACACGAGAGAAAAAAATTACAGAAATTGGTTGCCTTCACACTGGCACCCAATCTCTGTAAATTTTTTTAATTGTAACTGTGGAGGTTACAGATCACAATGATTTCCAAACGGTTGAATATTATAATTTTAGGTGTTTACTAAGGTGTTTATTATTTAGATATTATTTAGTTATTTGGCAAATGAAAAAAATTACACATTCAATTTAATGTCGGCTAAATGATTCAAATGGCCTTTAGAGGCTTCATAGCCAACCACAGTGGAGGCAGATCTTCAAAACTCTGGCCTTAAATGAAAGCCTCTTTCCAATAAAGTATAGTAGACAATGCTAACAATCAGAAATTTAAGCCACGGGAAATGAAATAAAAACAAGAACAGTAATCCATCCAAATCACAGAGAGAACGGTTTCTATTTGTAGAAAATATTGAGCAAATTCTTTTGGAGTTTTATTTTATTTCTACTGAGGATTTTCCGCTAGAGAGGATCCAGCTTCGTCGGTCAGATAAAGTGCGCTCAAATATAAAGTTTCAATTTCCCGCGTCGGACCCGACGTGCGGCGCTTTCCTGAAACGAATGCCCTCTATAGTGATGTGCTTCTATACAAATGAGTGACGCGCCTACATTCAAGCCATTTCCCTATCCTCACCTAATCCCTTATCCTTAATCCTGCTGTAGACGGTAGCGCACTTGTAACAGCTTTAGTGTTGCTTATGTTATAGGCGACGGTAGCCACGTACCATCAAGTGGTCCGTCAGCCTGTCTGCCAATCTCAACATAAAAAAATGAGCGTCATTTTTAGACATCGCTTTGAAATGAGCGATTTTTTTTATATTTTTTAAATGAGCGTCATTTAAAAAAATACTTTTTAAATAAAAAAAATAGAGCTACCTCCAAGTCGGTATTTACAGTGTATGAAATTCTTAATGTAACTAACGCTTTTAATTTGACAATGATTAATACTGTATCTGTCTAAGTAGCTTTGCCAAATACCACATTATTTGTGATCATTTTTTAGAAGTTAGAATGGGTATAGTAAGCTATCCTTAAGAAAGACATAATGTCATTCCGGGATTTTTTTTGTAGACCTATAAAAGAGGAACAATCCCACAAGATACTGTTTTGTTATATCTCAACGGATCAAACGGTTTGATATCTTCGACAATTATAGTCATATTTCAACCAATTTGCACCTACCTATAACCAAACCTATAATTATGCACCTAAACCTTTCTCAGGAGTCACTCTGTTGTTTGATGAAAATCACATGAAAATTTTTGAGATCATCGCGAACATACAGACAGACCAACTATCATTTATTTTTCATTATCTTCAGCATCACTTAATGTCAGCATTATTAACGAGATTAGGCTGTCTAGGTCTAATCTTCATTCTAGACAATGTGGTATATTTTAATATAACTATGGTTCTCTTTATTGTTGAATTAATAAAATGACCATCTTTTGAAAAAAAAAAATGTGCAAAATAATACCAAAAAGATGTCCGTTAAAAGCATATGTACTGTACATGATGTAACATCACTAGTTTTCAATCAAGCCTCTCGCTCGTCCATGTATCCGTCTCGCTTTGTTATCACGCATTTAATATTGGACGTGTTGTGTTATGACTTAATAACATCGTATTGCGGAGATAATCAAATTTTGTTAAATATTTGCATAGTTAGCTGAAATTTAATCGGCGGCCGCCTAGATATGGATACATACATTTAATATGAGATTCTGTAAGCTCGTATAGTGTGTATGATTTGGAACATTTGATGATTAATGGTCGCATACGTTAACTATTCGGTTTTTCATCCTCATTTTTTATAAACCTTTAAGATAGAAAGGATATACACAAAATTTAACATTCACTTTTTATACGAAGTTTTTTTTTTTTTTTTTTTTTTTTTTTATTATATATGGGTTTGCTCTTGACCAGCATCTATCCATGTAGGAAGGATGAGGCCGAAGATGGAGCGAGCTCACCCAAAAGATGCCTATTCACTCGAACCTTGAAAAGATTTGGGTTATATGAGCTCGGAAATACAGACGCCGGCAGGGAGTTCCAATCCTTAGCAGTGCACATCACAAAAGATGTTTTAAAGCGCTTGGTCCGAATTAGAGGGATATCGACAAGGTGAGGATGGTAACCAGCCGTACGTCTGCATGTCCGATAGAAGAAAGGGGAAGGCGGTATGATCTCATGCAGCTCTCGAGCACACTCTCCGAAGTACATCTTATAGAATACACAGAGACAGGCAACTTTGCGTCTATGTGCCAGGCTCTGCAGCTTAGTTCTTATTAGTGTATCATCGCCAATGAGCCTCCTAGCTCTGCGATCCACCGAGTCGAGTGCAGCAAGTTGGTATTTTGCTGAGCCATATATACCATATCATATTTTGTACTTATAAATATATTGAAATTTATAGGAGTATAAATAAATAATTGGTTTTTGAGTCCATTTCTTTACTTAAATTACTTTAAACTTTAAAACTTAATTAGTTTTAAAGTTTAAAGTAATTTTGCCACTTTTGGTGAGGTAGCAGCGAAAAATAGGGTAGTAAATGGAGATGGGCCAGTAAGGGGTTACACTTAAGCATATATAGAGATGACAAAACGTTTTTATAATACTATGAACTTTAGGAGATATTCTCGTCTGCATTTAAAGTTTTGAAATATGATAAAAGCAGGGATAAAAAGTTGTTTTATTTTTAATATTTTTATGACACCGCACCGCTCGATTCTAATTCCAGTAAGACTTGTGCATCTAACAAGAGAGTACAAGAAAAATTAAAAAAAATCTCTTACTATTTCTGTAACACAATATTTATTCTTCCTTTCAAATGGCCATCTCATATGTCTTCAGTTTTCTTTTTGGAACGCCTTTAAATGACGTGTAAAATACTAATATTATAAAACCGAAGAGTTCGTTTGTTTGAACTCGCTAATCTCAGGAAGTACTGGTTCGAATTGAAAAATTCTTTTTGTTTTGAATAGTCCATTTATCGAGGAAGGCTATAGGCTATATAACATCACGCTACGATAAGTAGTATTATATATAAACAGTGTCCAATACCGCGCGCCCCATGCGCACGCCGCCGCCGCATGGGCCGCAGCGAAGCGTGGCCGAGTTCAGCTAGTGTAAAATATAAAGGAAGTCACGAGAACCAAAAAACGCAGCAATGAAACAGAGTCAACAAATAGTGCTATAAAAACATAAAGTAAAACTTTCCCTTTTGTCTCTGTACGTGGATACCATTTTTTTAATAGCTTGTATCTTAAACAATGGGTATATACTATAGACAATAGTCTCAAATTAGTAATTATATTATTAGGTATGTCAAAACAGAAGTCAAGTAGAGTAGTACATTTATTTATTACTCTATATTTATATACAATTTTTTGACTACCACGCATTTTCTGTGGGCGTTTCGTAGCCTCTCCATTAAAATATACTATGTAACAGGACATGATAAGTTACACTTTTATTGAATTGTTTCTAAAACATTATCATCTGCAATTCCTGTGCACTTTTTAATACCTATTTAAAACAAAAATAGTGTCTTTTTGTTATTAAGGCATACTGTAACAAGCACTTTGTAGTTTTACTATTTAAAACATAAATAAGTAGAGAAAAATCTCATCATTTTTACGCACATATTTCTTGATACATTGACAGTGCCTCGCAGCAAAGACAGGGGAACACAAATGTATGTTACGTTCTTCTTACGACGATGATTTGTATATTACGAAATCAGAACAGAGGCCAATAAAAGCTGCAAGTATGACTTATGCCAACGGTTTTTTTTTTTAATGTTAAGGCGTCAGACAAGATGAGGGCCCACTTCGTTGTAGGCTACCGTCGCCTTATAATACAATATCAACATCACAGGTGCTGTGAGTGCGCTGCCGACCAATATAGGTTTAAGAATAAGGGTTTAGGAAGGGATAGGGAAAGTGGACTCTGTACGATAAAAGAACCCTGAAGTAGGCATTAAATGATATAGTTTTTCAAATCATTATGAGTAATTAGAGTTGAGTATATCCATTTATGAGGCCTTAATTAATTAATAATATCATTTTTTTTTATATTTCATTTATCTTAATAAAAAAAAAACCTGCATCACCATGTTTGTTCATTTGCAACCGCCAAACCAATTTCAATGAATTTTTGTGGATTTAAAAAGATCTCCACCTTAAAAAGATAGGATATAATTTAAGACGGAAGAAAATGCTAGACCGTACTAATATTATAAATGTGAAAGTAACTCTGTCTGCCTGTCTGTTACCTTACAACACGTTGTCAGGGATGCAGGAAAGGACATAGAATACCTTTCATTCAGAAAAAAGTACTGTTCCGGAGGGGTCATCTAACGCCTGGAAAAGCTATAACGCAATAAAGATGTTAGTCGTTACATTCATATATTTAGTCTGGCGTTATTTTTTTATTTTTCAAAGTGGGTGAAGCCGCGGGAATCAGCTAGTATATTATAAATATAAAAGCGGCAGGCGGGTTGTTTGTCCACATAATGTTAGGTTTTATCGCTAAGGATAAAACCTAACATTTGGGCAGCCCGCCTGGCGGCAGTGACCACCCCCTTACAGAAGACCACCGTGAAATAACAGCATATACGTGCTGTTGTGTTTCGGTGAGTGAGTAAGGGATGCCAGAGCCCATTTCTTTATCCCCGCCTAATCCCTTATCCTTAATCCTACTGTAGTCGGCAGCGCACTTGCAGCACCTGTAGCGTTGCTTGTGTTATAGGCGACGGTAGCCACCTACCATCAAGTGGACCGTCAGCCTGTCTGTCGACATAACATAAAAAAAAAAAAAAAAAAAAATAGGTGTGTTGATAAATTATATTTGGATATTATTATACATATATTACTATAGTAGTCAAAGAGATCAGTGGCTCTAGCTTGAGTTTACGATACTACACTCGCTAGCGACAGCGTAAAACATTTATATGGAAAATTGATAATTTGACATTGACAGTTCACGATTTTCCATACAAAAGTTTTACGTTCTCGCTAGCGAGTGTAGTATTGGTGTAGTATCGTAAACTCATACTAGAGCCTCTGGCCTTTGGTAGCCAGATAGTAAACTAATCTGGCCGTCTGTCCTTTTCCCTCACATAAAGCGGCCGGCGCTATGTGTTTCATGGTATGGCAAGCTACCCTGAAAACCCTTCAACCATCGACGTAACACCCTACATCTTGCGTTGTCTCGTTGGCCTTGTTAGCTTTTGTCCGCGTTTATTTTTTGGTAATATTTAGTCAATCTTTATTGCTCATTTATTTTTCTAAAGCGTAGAAAAGTGTTGGTTTTTAATTTTTAAGATGTTTTTGTGCCCTATTCTCTAATCTGACAAAGTGTAATTAAACGGTGATCGGTTCAACAAATAAAAAATATATATTTTTTTTTTTATGAAATCGAGGTAGCGCTTGACCACTATCTCACCTGATGTGAGGTGCAGATGTGGCCGAAGTAATGCCCATTTACCCTAGTTTTGAAGACCCCGAGGTTGTAGTTCTGTGGGAACACAGACGCAGGCAATGAGTTCCACTCCTTAGCAGTTCGAACAAGGAAGGTGGAACTGAAACGCTTTGTTCGTGATCGAGGTACATCGACCACGAAGGGATGAAACCCCTGCCCACGTCTAGTGGTCAGCAAGTGGAACGGTTCCGGTTGGATTAAATCGTACAGTATAGATGCACACTCTCCATAGTGTAGACGATAGAAAATCGATAGGCACGCTACTTTTCTTAGTTACTTACGCAACTTTTTTTAGTTAGAATTGTATTCTAATAAAAACAAATAGTAAGTTTTAAGTGCAATGTAACGTGCTTGATGTTAGTAATGTCAGAAAAATAACAACAACAATAGTTACCTATCTGTCATGAATTCATTCTTAAGCATGATAACCCGAAAATTCAATCTCCGAACAATGGGATCGTATTAGCATACAAAAGGGTTCACATATTTTACGCAAATCCGTTGTATTTTGAGTTATCTCCTCACAAAAAGGCAACGTTTCTCCCTCTGACCTGTTAAATAAATTTTATTCGCACCCACACGTTGTATAGGGAAATTTCGATTGTTTAAATTATTATTTTTATGGATTTCTTTTATTTATACACGTTTAACACAGATATATGTACCTATTTAATATACCACTCGGTCAGTTATGTTATGTGTTTAGTAGTCATAAACTTGGAGCCAGTAACCACATCTTATAGAAGACCAAAATAAAATAAAATCATGTGCGGTGTTCAACATTCGTGAGTGAGTAAGGTTTGCTGAGTCGTCCCCCTATCCTCACCTTATCTTTTATGCTTTATTCTAAAATTAGTCTAATTGCTACTCCTATGGCGTTGCGCGTGTTCAAATATCGTCAAATAGACCGCGTCGGCTCGATCCGCACCTGAAAAAAGACGTACTGCTCGATGAAAGACACGCAGAGCAATTTTGAAAAACAATGACTTTTACTTGGCCTTAAGTATTGCATTTTCTGTTTTTGCTAAAGCAAAAAAATGGTATGTGGTAAGCTACACATGAGAACCATGATAAAGAAGATGGCATAAAATTTATAAAATCTCATTGTATCATATCTTACCAAAGAACATGCAATGTAGTCATAATAGAATATATATAATTACTAGCTTCTGCCCACGACTACGTCCGCGCCGCTTTTTTTTAGGCGTTAAAACATTAATTCGATGGCCACAACGAATAAACGTGCAAGAGTTCTTCACAATTTTTTTTTGCATTATTGGTTTCCTTAGCCTATCCTACATCCTCTTAATTTTTTAAATAATTTTTCAGTCAAACTATAGTAGTTAATTATTTAATTGTACGGAAATAATATACTTTTATATTAGGGGAAGCCCGGGCAAAGCGGATATGTTAAGGGGAACTGTAAAAAAAACATAGCAATAAGCTACTTAGGAACTTTCTTTTATTATCTTAAATTGCACATTTAATTACCTTTGGTTAAATATAATCACAATTTCTTAACTCTTAATTTTTATATCAATAATAAACTAAAAACAAAATCCTGTCGATTATTCGCTTTGCCCATATGGGTCGGGCAAAGCGGATTTGCCTCACGGGCAAAGAGGATAGATTTTTTTAATCGTCACAGTTATCGCAGAAGTAACTTCCTCGTCCTCCATACGGATTACAGGATACGTGCGCCCACTGTTCACATTGGATCCAATCTTCTACAGGTGGGTTTATGTATTTCTCAGTGCGTACTAAGCATGAATAATCTCCCATTCTATTTTCCTTTCCGTGTCTGGGGTTACCTTCCTCTTCACTTTTCCTTTAGTTGATTTTGGTGTTTTAGCTCCAGCTAACTTAGATATCTTAGTTTTCTTATCATTTGCCTTCTTGTATTTAAGAGCTTGTTCTTCTTTAATAGGGGTCGATGTCAATACTTCGGATAACCTATCCGCTTTGCTTTGCCCAAAGAACCCTTTTGACCTAAATCTAAGCATACAAATATTTAAAGTGCCGGCTCCGTGTAAAAATAAAATCTCAATTAATACTTCAAAACATACTTATCCCGTTGAACAATTTTTTTTTCCTAAAAGTTTATAATAAAATTAAAAGAATACAATACAAACCTGGTCGAAAATCGAAAGAAAAACACCCAAATTCTTTTATTTTGCACTAAAACAAACGAACGCGCTATTTAGCTCTATTTGAACTGTTATGGCGCCGCGCCGCGCCGGGAGAGATTATGATCAAATGCCAAACGATGTCTTCAAAGTAATTATACATATTAAACTAGCGACCCGCACTCGGCTTCGCACGGAAGCAAATTTTTTCTGCAAATCTATACCTACATATAATAAAATCGTGAACGAGCCGTGCCTGTACCTACATTAATTTTTACTTTCAAAAAAACAATTTGTACACGTTGTGCTTATGATACCGAGGTCAAAAAATAGTTTTTAGAATTTTTGTCTGTTCGTTTGTCTGTGCGTTTATGCACGCTAATCTCAGAAACGGCTTAACCGATCTGAATGCGGTTTTCGTTGTGCAAGCCTCCCGTACATTTGGTGTTTGGTTTACAATCAAAAAAGTTACGTGCTATACCGTGTACCACGCGTACGAAGTTGCGGGCTCAGCTAGTTATAATAATAAAAATCTTCCTCGTTTAACGCTATCTGCAAAACCGCATCAAAATCCGTTTCTTGGTTTAGGAGGAGTTAGGGAACCTACAGATAGACAGATAGACGCGAACAGCGAAATCAATTTATACTATGTAAGGATACTGACGACCAGCTTCGCACGGAACTTTTCCTTCCTTCCTAGCAGATTTTCATAAATTGAGACTTAGTAGTTTTGGCTGTGCATTGATAGTCAGTCAGGACACACGTTTTTTATAAAATATATTGTCTTTATATTTACAATGTTTCCTTTTTATTTAATTAAACAAATAAACCACTCATAATATTAGACAAAATAATAATTAAATTTTAATTTAAAACCATTAAAATAAGTAATTATTTTTTCGTACTAGTTACGCATTTCATTAAATCTTGTCATAAACACTGACAGTGAAGAGGCAGTTTCAATTCACGGAATTTAATTTCAAATTAATTAATTTCAGTTCAGTTCAGTTAATTAATTTCAATTTGTCTAATTTGAATGGCGTTAATTTTAATTTCACCTGTTTAATATCCAAAAATAAATAAAATAGTATATATAGTTCTCTATAAAAATACGATGAAGCACTTCTCAGTTGAATAATTCGGTTTGTGAAGTTGAATGATTCCTGCATTCGGTTTAATTAACTTTATGTACTAGCTGAGCCCGCAACTTCGTACGCGTATAGCGGGTAATTTTCGGTATAGCGGGTAATTTTTTTTGTTTGTACACCATTTGGAATGAAATAAACACTAAGAGTGTTATTACAAAAAAGATAAACATACATTGAACATGTGTCTAAAAAAATTTTTATTACAAAAGCGTGTTTAAGCAGTTAGAGTTAGGCACGGTTTAAATAATACTTTTCATATTTAAATACATGTCAATACTTGTCGAAGACTCAAAGTTAGTCTACTGCTTTGTCTCTAATTTTCGCAAGTTGTACCTATTTTGTGGTGTGATGAAATATCGGGTTGTTTTACCTTTTATTCTTGAACCCAATTTTCTTCACGTTCACGAATTTTTATTTTAATATTGCAATTGTCCATTTTTTTCCATAATTTTTATTTATATTATACTCATTTGACAATGAGTAATGACGATTGACAAGTCTCGATAAACACATTCCATTCTTTCAACCGATCACTGTTCTATGTGTACAATGTACTCATTATATACGTAAGTTTTGGTTCCAAAACATACTTATGGCGGTGTATTTAGAGCAATAATTAATTTATAATCACACACGTCACTGTTTTATAGACGGCTCGTTTACGATCTTTAAAAGGGTGACAGGAAGGATGACAGTGAATATCATGACCAATATCATGACACGTAAAGACCAGTGAATATCATAACACAATATGCATATATGCAATATATGCAATTTGTATATGCAGTATACAATATGCATCAAACATAATTTACCATACAATCGTGCGAATCGTTAGCTTAGATATCGTGAAACACAAGATAAAATGACTCAGAAATTCAGTCCCGATGGACTTGTCTCAGAATTGAATTGAACTGAGTAGTAACGTAAAACTTACATTGTTAAAAATGTTGTTGTTTAAAATGTTGAGTAAATTTTAGTAACCATTAGTGAAATTTACGAAAGCATCAAACGGGTATAAACTTCATTCATGAGCGTTAGAACGACGTTGCTCAGTGTTTCCCAGTTTGCCTTTTCGTATCAGTTTTCATTTAGTATTTCCTGACTGCATGTTCATATTACGCTTTGCTGTGCAGCTGCGGGCTGTTCTATTATTATTATTATTAGTATCCTACATGCAGTTGAATCGTTAATTACGATGGAGACGCGAAAGGTACGGATTAACTATCTCCTATCGTTTATGTGAGGTATATAACAGAGAAAACTGCCTGTTGATACATTTATAAAATCTTCTATATATAAAAATGACCCCATTTCCCTTGGTCACGGCATCACCTGTGAACGGGTAGACCGATTTTAATTCGGTTTCCACTAATGGAAAGAGGTATAAACAGAGAATATTCATAGATTTAATTGCAAATTGCACGCCGGGCGAAGCCGGGGGCGGGTCGCTAGTTAATAATAATTTCGTTGTCTAAGAAAACAAATAAAACCAAGAGGGATGCTAGTGCGCTGCCAAACTTGATAGGGTTAAGGCAATTGTCCCACCGCCCCGGCGAGGAAGCGATTAACTATCGGCTATTTTCTCGCTCAAAAAACGTACAATGAATATAAATTCCATATAAATAAAAGAAATACATATGTATATTAATAGTTGATCGCTGACTGTTTACACTGCCGGCGAGGACTCGCTCCACTAGTTTGTCGCTGAGCGAGAAGAGCTATCAAAGATAATACTCGCTTTGCGGTCAGAACTCACGCCGTATGATCAGAATGGTCAGAATGATATATAGCCGCGTTAACACTGGCCTCACGGGCTCACAAGACAGCCTCGGGGTTTTGGCTCGCTCGGCAGCTTCGGGTAAACACTAATACCGCGAGGCGAGCCTCGCGAGGCAGCCTGAGCCAGAAAGCTCTCGGACATTTAGAAATGGACAGCCATGTACTGTTTAATTCGCTGGCGCTTTAGTGCTCTATTTAAGCATAAAATCGAGTGATCATCAAATATGATATGATTATAGTTATGTATGAATTTATTTCTAAACTTTTAACTTGAACTTCCTCTGCAAACTTGTGACAAAACCATCCGTGGTCTGCGTCCATGAATATTGTAACAAATATACAATATATTCTATGTACGAAAAGGTTAAAGATGGATTTATATTACCGGACCGTGCCCCGGCCGTGCCCCGGTCGGAGCCCGGTACAAGATATTCATAGTATGCTTTTGTATGAACCAATTCATATTTCACCGGGCCGTGTCCGTGCTACGGCCGTGCCCCGGCCATTGTGAAAAACACGGCAAGCGCACGGCCCGGTGGCGACACGGTGTAATATGAATGATCCTTTATCCATACTAAAGCAAAATCGCAGTCTCCTGAATCGCATGCAATACACGTATTTCATGGAAGTACAATAGCTGGTAATGAGGCCGTAATTTTTTCAGTAAGAGCTCGAAGCGCTGAATCAATTTGAGCCCACCTCCGCCTCCGAGCATTGACCATTCAGTCAACAAAACGGTAATTGATAGTTATCGCATTACCGGCCTCGTTTGCGATCTCTGTTGATTTTTAGCATTGTTCATTCCTCTCCGATGGATAACGAATTGCGTCATGTGTCGATAAAATGAGAACGAATGCATTTAATCATGTTGCAATAATAAAATAGCCAACCGATAAGACTTCATGTTTTAATATGTATTACCATAGATATACTTAACTGGTTAAGTAGTATTTTATCTATGGTTTTACATATATATTCATTTAAACTTACACAAGATTGGTCATTTTGTATTATGAGGCTACACGTAGAGATATTAAGGCAGTTTTAGTAATAATTCGTAGCACATTTTTAATATGATCCCAGGAGTCTAGGGGAACGAGGAAAGTACTATAATCTAAAATATTTAAAATCACTCCTTTTAAATGTGAATAAATTTTCTTGCGATCTTATTTTTTCAAAGTAGGTAACTATCAAATGAATTTATACTTATTATTATAATAATACAAATAAAAAATATTAGTAAAGTATTTAATTTAAAAAAAATAAATTTAAGAAATGATAGATTAATGTAGATCAAACTGTAACCTTAGTAAATTTGCAAAAAAATCCTATAAATACAAATTAGTTTATTTTTAAACAAAGAAAATGTAATGCATCCACGAAATAATTAGCTCAAAACTCAGACACTCAGACAATGTAAAAGTTTCTTATGAGTTATGAATCTTTATCATTCTGTCTTTAAATCTCTATATATAAAAATGAATCCCCATTTCCCTCGGTCACGGCATCACGCGTGAACGGGTAAATCGATTTTAATTCGGTTTTCACTAATGGAAAGAGGGATAAACAGGGAATGTTTATATATATAAAAATTGCATCCGGGCCGGGGCGGGACGCTAATTACCAATAAAATAATAAAACCGATATTGTAAGTACTTACATTAAATATTTTACTTACAAACCAAAAAATATAATATGTTTTCCTTCCTTATATCCAAATTAATAATAAATATCAAATTAAAGGAGCTTAATTAAGGAGCAAGTTGCATCAGAGTATTTAGTATTGATGCCGGATACGAAATTTACTGAGGCCGAGGAGGACAGAGCAAGTAGGTGTGACATGGAGGGTAGCTCGTGAGAGGAGTTGCTAACTTAATTCATTATAGGATGCCGTGTTTGAGTTCCGTGAGCAGACGGTTTCGGCAAACGAGTCACACACCCGACCCTCCACCTTTCAGCTCCCCCAAAACAAACACCTGATTGACACCAACACTATGCAAATCACGCATGGAAAACTTCCCCTCCATTCACGAAATCTAATCTAATCCATAGTAATATTATAAATGTGAAAGTAACTCTGTTTGTCGGTCTGTCTGTTACCTTCTCACACCTAAACCGCTGAACCGATCATCATGAAATTTTTCATATACTTTCTCAGGAATGTAGGAGTGGACATAGGGTACCTTACATCCAGAAAAAAGTGCTGTTCCCGAGGGATCATCTAACGCCTGGCAAAGCTATAACTCAATAAAGATGTTAGACGATACATTGCCCATATATTTAGTCAGGCGTTATTTTTTATTTTTCAATGCAGGCGAAGCCGCGGGCACCAGCTAGTATGATTATAAATAATTATTAAAATTAAGTGGAATTGTTTAAGTAGTGGTAATTTGCAGTCATCTGGACAGCCCTTCAAACGGCAGTAACCACTCAGTACGTATATAACCATTGTGATTATATAATAGCATGTGTGCTGTTGTGTTTCAGACAAATAACTAGGAAGTAAGAGATATCATTATTTAAGAAAAAACCTTATTTATTCTAACTTTGACTTTCTTCTTAATACGTCTCTCTTCTTCGCAACTCCGTTATAAATACTTTCAAGTTTTGATTGTTGTATAAAAGTCTAACAACTTCGCTCCCTTTGCAAATTCAATTACCGTATTGCGTCATACGCACAAGATTAAATTGTAGATGATGTTTATCGCCTACAGCAATAGCAAACAAGTAACCACAACTGAAGTTAAATTGTCTCTTAAACAGGTAAGCTAATTGAGACAATGTCTGGTTTAACCAAATTTTTTCTATTCCACGTTTATATTTGGAAAAGAATATTACTTCGAAAGTATCTCTCTTTCACGGCTAAATAAACTATATAAGTAATGATGAAATTTGGTATGGAAAACTTGAAACAAAGAGACTACTTTGCTGTTGAGGACGGCTGACGTCAGTCACAACGGCAATGAGGGTCTGCCACCAGGCGGCGCTTCGTAGGCGTCAGGTTAGATGCTGTCAGATAGCACAGAGTCGTAAGTACTAAACATAAATTATTGAAATTGCATAGAATACATAGAAAATTGCAATTCGCGTATGTATTTTGGCAGTTCATTGGACCTGACGCTACAGTGCTGCCATCTCAATTAGACCGTTTCAGAAAACCCTCATTTGAGTGTTCGGCTCTAGACAATAGAGTTTAAATTTGCTGCAAATACTTTTTTCGCGTACGTTAAGTGACGTCATCTTAAAAAACCCTCATTATGTGCTGTTTGCTTCAGTGAGTAATTAGATGCAAGAGCCTTACCCTTACCCAGCGCCGGCTCCCCTTGATCAGGGTACAGCAAGATTGTTTCTCAGCCCCTTTTGGTCGAGGCTTTCACGTCATGTGAATATTGTACTTCGATTTTAAGTTAAATAAATAATCATTCCCAAATTTTCAAATATAAACTTTTATCGCTAACATCAACACTTAAGATTTCGAATTAAATTAAGGCTTACTTATGTATTATACTCCTGCTTTTTTAAGACTAAGTTCTTATCGATATATGATAAAATTATATAGCAGTTGGAACTATAAAAAAATTATTTTGAGCTGGAATATATTCAAGTGAATAAGCGATTCCTTCACCATCATTAACTAATAAAATTTTCTCCAGCTTCATTACGAAATTTTCAGCTCGCCAGAGGAAGCCAAAGGACAAAACATGTTGTCGCTGTTAAATTAGCAGAAAAATTATGTTGGTGAAAGTACTTGCGTGCCTTAGCAGTCCAATAGCACGATTCCTCGAATTCCTTTGTGCAGTCCAAATTCCAACTAGTTGATTAGACCGGATGCCGTTCTTCCTCTCCGAGTGCACATGTCCGTATGAATAAATAAATACAGAATCAATACAGATGATGTAATGTCAACTACTGACATTACTTTCGCTTCACAAATCTAAATAAATATATCTGTTCATATTTTTTTTAGTAATATCTGCTACGTTGCTTTGTTATGTAGGAGTTTGCCTACATAATGTAACAACATGGAAATTTGCCTCTGAAGACGTTCTTCGTAAGGCAAAGAAACGACGAGTTTTAGCGTGCCATATCAATTCTCTGAATCTCACTGTCTCTCAGTATTTCCTTTTATGTTTTCATTCTTTCTCCTCTGTCGGTTTTATTTATTAAAATACTTGATGCTAAATACACAACTATAGGAAATATTAAGAGAAAAGGCTATTGTAATTATTTTTTATTACATTACTCGTAGGTATCTATTAACTCTGTAAGGGCTGCCGAAAGTAAATATTCAGGTTTGAGCCCAATACGGCGGGTGTGGACTGTTTAGGTATGCGGGATAAGGTAATTGGAATTAAAGAAACCTATTCTATTACTCACTGTTGTGACACGCGGGATTCTTCGTGGCTTTAGTCTTCTTCCAAAGCTTTGGATTTTTCTTTTCAGCACTCGCGACGCGAATCGTCCAGTTTAGTTTATAGGGATAGGTACTTTAAAGGCGGTTGGGTATAAGCGGAATATTGGAACACATAAGGGACGTCGCGTGACAATCTTTCCATGACTTAGCGGGATTAAATCTATACCTTATACTATTATTGTATTCTGTGTCTATACTAACATTATAAAGTTGAAGAGTTTGTTTGTTTGAACGCGCTAATCTCAGGAACTACTGGCTCGAATTGAAGAATTCTTTTTGTTTTGAATAGCCCATTTATCGAGGAAGGCTATAGGCTATATAACATCACGCTACGATAAATAGTATTACATATAAGCAGTGTCCAGTACCGCGCGCCCCATGCGCACGCCGCCGCCGTATGGGCCGCAATGAAGCGTGGCCGAGTTCAGCTAGTACTATATAAACGGGTGATAGACAAACGAAGAAGACAGTGGGTCTTTCTTCGGTCTTTTTCGATCAGCGGGGTTTGTTAACTTTCTTTCTAACACTAACTTTTTTATATGGCGGTGGACTCTGAATAGGGTGTTCTCTGATTGGCCCATAATGACGTGGGCCCTCTTAGCCTATCAGAGCGATTCCTCAAGATTCGGACAATGCCAGAGAAATGGTGCGATTAACATAAAAAAAAATAAAACCTCGAAGCATGGTGTAAACACCAAAACGTGGCAACAAAATTAAAAAATAATTAATTAATTGTACATTTTTTTAAAAATAAATACTACAGAAAAACAATTCATTCTGCTTAATAAGTTAGGATGTAGTTTGTCAATACAGACATCTTGCATGTTTTTAGCTTATAAGGAGTAGGTAGTTTTTATGAAGTTTTGTCATTAACAAGGTAGCCTATCTGGCGGCAGTAACCAACCTGTCATAGAAGGCCACCGTGAAGTAACAGCACGTGTAATGTTGTGTTTCGACGAATGAGAGAGGGATGCTAAAGCCAATTTTCCACTACTTATCCCATATCCTCTCAAGGTCGACAACGCACTTACAACTTCAAGCGGATTTGCAAACTGCCTGCTTTTTCAAAAAAATATACTTATTTTCGCCCTGATTGGTATTACTTAAAAGAAGACTATAAGCTTATAGCTTTTTTTTTAATTCCGATGAATTTATAAAATTGAAATAATGTAATACTGCTGATGAAGGAACGAATTAAAAAATTACCAGAAACTAACTGCTCTCAAGCTACGGCCGTTGTGTGAACACCAACACGCAAACCACGTAGAAGTTGAAATGCGAATTGCGGTTTATATTTGGATGGAAAAATGGCCGAAATGAGCCACCTCATTTAAAACTGCTAGCGTATCCTTTAACAGCGACGAATTAATACTGACTACAAATTACAATTACAAATTACAAATAGTTAGGTAGGTACTACAAATTGCATTTACGTCTACGTTTTGTGGGATAACAAAGTAACTCATAATATTTAAGAAGACATAAGTATACGTATTTATTTAAGGAGTAAGATTGTTTTTTATATCTAGAACACCATCGGAACACATCTGAAGGTTGACAACCTTTAGAAAAATCACCTTACCAAAAACCATACCAAAAACTACCTACTTATCACTTGATTATTGCTCAAGAATTCAATACTTCAAATTCATACTTGTCCTACTAATATAACAAATGTTTTTTTAATGTTAAGATCGGCAGACAGGCTGATGGTCCACTTGATGGTGGCTGGCTACCGTCGCCTACAACACAAGCAAGACCACAGGTGGTGCAAGTGCGCTGCTAACTATAGTAGGATTAAGGATAAGGGATTGGGAAGGGATGGGTATAGGGATAACTTCGCAAAAGCTCCGAAAGGACGCCTCGATATATTTCGAATTTTCCAGAAAATGTAAACAAGATTGTAAACAAACCATTGAAAGTTGGGGAATGCTATTTCTGTTGAAATGTAAACTCTATATTTTAAACACAAGGACTTTGACACTGGTCGGGAAGGTGCGTGGCTACCATCGATAGGGTGGAACGTTCGAGACTTTCAGCCAGTGCGAATTCTTTTTCCAGAACGTCCCATAGTTAGTCGTAACAATATATACCTACACCGGAATGGCATATAGACTATGTTTTATAAAGATAAGCGCACAAAGTCGCTGACAAAAGTTAGTACAAAGCAGACAAAAATGGTTTACCATTTGTTACTGTAAACTATTCAGTTTAACCTGTTATTATAATTTTACATCAAAATTGATTGAATAATTCTTATTAAACTCACATTTTTTGTCTTTTTTGTCACATTTTTTGACCCCAAAGCAGCATATAGAAAATTAAAAATTTCTATCAATATATCATACCTTTTTAAAATGTAATGCCTATAATTATGCTCTACAAAATTTACTTACTGTTTTCATATAGCTGTGCACACCACCGCCGTATTAGTATTACGTTAACATTCATGACACACATTCCGCATTCAGTTTTGCATTCGCTGCTTCAAACTTAGCAACTTTTAATTGCTTAATCACGGAAAAGTACAGTGACAATGTAATTTGCGGATTTTCGCTTCCCGAATGATTTAAAACAAACTTCTACAATTATTTGACGAGCCCATTGGACGAGTGGTTAGGGTGCTTGCCATAACGCTCTGTTCTAGGGTTCCCGGGTTCGATTCCCGGCAGGGTCAACTTTGAAAAATTTGTTTCTGGTCTGGATTTAGAAAGTAGTTGCAGGGCACACTGTGTTTCGTAGTCATTTGGGCAGCCCGCCTGGCGGCAGTAACCACCCTCTTACAGAAGACCACCGTGAAATAACAGCACGTGTGCTGTTGTGTTTCGGTGAGTGAACTAAGGGATGCCAGAGCCCATTTCCCTATCCCTTCCCAATCCCTTATCCTTAATCCTATTGTAGTCGGCAGCGCACTGCAGCACCTGTGGCGTTGTTTGTGTTATAGGCGACGGTAGCCACCTACCATCAAGTGGATCGTCAGCCTGTCTGCCGATCTTAACATTAAAAAAAATTTATCAATAGTACTTATATATTTTTTGGGAATAACCTTTATTAATAATTGAATAATTTCATCACGTACATCGTGAACATTATATCGTTATGCAGCAAACCTTCATTAACTGTAAGATTTCTTACCGCCAGTACCTACTATATCGTCAGTCCACTTCGTGCTGATCGGCCAGGAAAATGTCTACTGATAACATTTTTAATCCAACGGTTGTCAGCACTACTATTTGCCAATTTGACAATTTGGTTTGTTAATCATAATGGCTATTTCGCCTAAAGACTATTAGGCCTAAAGGCTACTTTTAATTCTGATTGTTTCGGCTACTCGCTATCCAGTCCTATCTCATTTACTTATTATGACACATAGAGGATCAATCGCTTCTATCTCTTGATTCGATTGATTGATCAATCGATCAATTGACAAAAGATAGATCAAATCGCTTTTATATATTTTTTTACAAGGTCAAGGTTCGTAGTCTGTTATACGTATTTGAATGACAGACTGATTTGTAGTCTGTCAATTTAATCATATTACTCTTTTTTACTTCGTGAAATTCTCATGGTTACCCGGCAGCGAAGGGAACGCTGCGGGAATAACTCCTACCGGCTAAAACCCAACAACTTTCTAGCGCGGTACAGTTCATGAAGGAGGGGCTCGGACAAAATCGCGAGCCAAAGCTTGTATAAATTTAAATTTGTATTTGCTATAATAAATAAAAACAAGATGTTCGTATGTATATAAAACACACATACACACAGACACGCAACACAGAATTCGAGCGTCTATTAAAAGATTTCTAGCGGAGGAAGTCTATCATTGAACTGGTTACCAACACCAAAAGTTAAACAGGAATTACTTCAAAATTACTCATTCCACCAGATTTGATGGATGCTTCATAAATTTCCAAGGTTTACATGTAAGCGTGAGCGTAATTCAAAATATTTTTAGTGTCATGAGATAAAGGTGTAGGCCCTCGGGAAATTACGGCCAAAATCTCACCGCCTGCCTATAGACAGCGCGCTCGGCTCCTTTGTGCCTCGAATCAATTCCCGTAACTTATCTGCATATTTTATAACGCGAGACGAAGTGACGCTGCAGTATCGGCAACTCTCTTTAGGGACTTCATTTTGTTTTGGGACGGAGATTGGTATTAAAAGTTGGAAAAAAATAATGTATATTTATTGGTGTTCTTAATAGGTTTTCGGTACAATTTTTTATTACAGTATAATAGCGGGATATAAATCAAAATTAAAATTCTAATTTTTTATTTGGAGTTGTATCATTTGATATGTCGTTTTAGAAAAAGCGATCCATTATGTGAATTTATGGAAGAAATTTTTTATCGTTCTTCACTTCTCCAACTTAACAATATTTGTTGGTCAACAATTTGTTCAGATAGCAGTTAGAGAAAGTTTAATGGTCATGAGATTTTTAAACATAGATTTCAGAGATTTACTCGCACAAGACAGCCCTTTATTGGACATTGGAGTTTTTTTTTTAAATTTTCAGGGTTACAGGTTAAGTCGACCTATTCCCATTATGGGAGTGTAGTTAACATCGTTTCTGAATGATTTGACTATGCAATCCCTATCTTAAATCTAACCGTTTTCGAGATATTTGAATTTAATTGTTTTTTTTTTTATAAAATTCCCGATTCTGATCGATTTTCCCGATCAGCTTAGATATTTTGAAATGTGTAAGTCTTATTATTATTATTTTTTTTACATGTAAAATAAGATGCTTTATGACCTCAATAAATAATATTGTACGTAAAATGAATAAATAAGTCGTAGACGATTAAATTGTAAAAAAAGTTTATTTTTCTTTAAAGGATTTCTGCGTGTAGTTTACAGAATTACACGTGTAGTTACACTACACGCCTTTAACGGGAATAGGTCGTCTTAACCTGTAACCTTGTATTAATAATTTATTGTATGATTAAATTCATTTCTATTAGCTTCTCAAATTGAAAAGATAAATTAGAAGTTTTATTTGACTCCGTATTTTCCAGTAAGGATCGGAAAATATCTTCTTTTACTCAGTCCTTCTACTCAAAAATATAGACCTGACACTTGAAAGAACAGCAAATATAAAAGTGAAGTGTATATAATCACATGACAGACTAGAGATCCAGCTTCTTTTGTTGTTCTTTCTATTATTGTTGCTTCTGTTTCACGATGAGCCAGTTTTTTTTTTATGTTAAGATCGGCAGACAGGCTGAAGGTCCACTTGATGGCAGGTGGCTACCGTCGCCTACGACACAAGCAACGCCAAAGCTGCTGCAAGTGCGCTGCCGACTACAGTAGAATTAAGGATAAGTGATTAGGAGGGGATAGGGAAATGGCCTCTGGCATCCCTAACTCCCTCACCGAAACACAACAGCACACGTGCTATTATTTCACGGTGGTCTTCTGTAAGGGGTTGGTTACTGTCGCCAGACGGACTGCCCAAATGACTGCGAAACGCAGTGTGCCCTGCCACTACTTTCCAGATCCAGACCAGAGCCAGTTGTAGCAAAGTGCAAAAATCAGAAGACGTACCTAGTTTACGACTGCGGGATACAGTATATCTTCTTATTCTACTTAACTTATAGATGTTTTGGCCTTGATGTGAACAAGCCGTTATGGTAGACGGTGCAACAAGTGTGCTCAACAACAAAAAAATATTTTGTTCCAATCTTTAAATTTAGAATGTGAAGTAAGTATTCTACTCGTAGTTGCGTATTGTTATTTCGGTGCCAACAAGAGCCGCGTTGGCACAACGGTTTCCACACATATGCTCAGAGAACAGGATTAGTTTGGAACAAATGCAATGAAAGATTCAGAGAACTTTTAGGTCGCTATTGTACAGAGAAAAGCGAGATCAGAGAACAATAAGCTTGTAGATACTCAAAGAAATAGTCATGAGACCTGATTTTGGGGATGAATTTAGTAATGTTTTCTTGGACTGTCTGTTTATCAAATATTTCACTACAAGGGGCTGTTTACCAAAGGGTTGCTTAGTCTAGTTGTAAAATATTATGAAGTTTGCTATGTCATAAAAGTACATAAGGTTTTTTAAATAAATATATGTATACTAAATTTGGAATCTCATTTTGCCTAATTTTTACCTTTTTTGGATTCTGCGGATTTTTTGAATATTTCCAGATGACTGTAGAACTTTACAGTACTTTATTATAGAAATATCAAAAATTTGTAAGACTAAATTAGTAATTAATTCTTTTTTTTTGTATCTGTATTTTAGACTTTTATTCTCAATAAACATTCAGAAGGCTATTTATGGTTTTTTGAATTCTGTGTCCAGTAATTAGTTTTTTTTTTTGCTACAAATTTATATGCGATCTCTCATAATACATTAAATAATTTAATAAAATCTAATTCAAGCCAGGTATAAAGGAACTTTATAATGTACTTTGATAAATTTTCAAGTCACCTTTATAATAGGCTTGAACAGTCAAAGTAACAATTAATACATAAATCACAGCTAAAATTAATCTAAGCAGCATTAAGTAAGCTATATTTGGCTATTAAAATATTAACTAATTAATTATATTACTAACTAATATTAAATAACATTAAACTAACTAGAAAGGGTATTCAAATTTTTTTATTTTTGCCACCTAAAACTTTCAATTCGTTTCTAAGTATTTTCCCGGCAACGTTTCTCGGAATGGCTTCTAGGAACTGAACACCGCCTTCCAGGTGCTTGTATTTCGTGAGTTTGCTAGCAACAAAGTCATAAACTTGTTTCTCAGCTAGTTTATGGTTCGCCTTTAAAACTACGAATGCTTTAGGCAACTCACCAGCGAGTGCGTCGGGAATTTCCACGACAGCCACATCGGCCACCTCCTTCATCCCCATAATGACACTTTCAAACTCCGTTGGTGATACCTGATTGCCTTTCACTTTAATAAGTTCTTTGGTGCGATCAAAAATATAGAAATAATGATCTTCATCGTAGTAGGCGACGTCACCCGTCTGTAGCCAGCCTTCGCTGTCTACTGTCTCCCTTGTAGCTTGTTCATTGTTCCAATAGCCTTTCATCACCTGCGGTCCTCGCAGCAGAAGTTCACCCGACTGGTACATGGCTAGTGACTGCCCCGTGCTGAGGGATACTAGACGCGCCTGGGTACTAGGTACCAGCCGCCCGACAGACCCCACCTTACTGTGAGGATATATGTACGGGGTCATCAGCGTCACCGGCGAACTCTCCGTCATCCCGTATCCTTATAACAATCGAATTTGGTCTTTAGTCTTCTCACATTTGAGTAGAAATTTCTCAAAGATGCTGTCTGTGGTTGGCGCTGCACAGACCATTATAGTGTCGACCGATTGCAAGTGTTCCTTCTTGACGGAGGGATGCGTCGCAAGGAAAGACAACAGCGACGGGAAATAATATCTTCCAGATGACTGGAAATAATATCTTTATTGTAATGGTAGAAGTTGCTTAAACCATAATAATCACATGCACTGAAGACTACCGTTAAAATAACAGCATGTGAACTATTTTATTTTGGTGAGGCATTTTCTATCCCCTCCTCATCCTTATACTTTATCCTATCAAAGTCGGTAAGGCACTTGTATATCCTCTTGGTGTTCCTTGTGTTTATGGGCAATGGAGCATAGCTTTATAGACCAATGTACTATTGTGTATAAGATCCACAACAATCATAATATACCTAGATAAAAAAAGAAAGAAAGCTTATACATATTGTGAGAAAATTAACAAATGTGCAAAATTTGCAATGTATTTAACATTATCACTAATCTTTGTTAACTCAACCTAACTAGGTTAATTGTTTACTGTACGCCCGAATGCACTACCAGTTCAGGTTTTGTAATGGGGTCAGTCCGTTAGGTTTCCAGTTTCTAGATCATTTCCTTGATTCTATAGACTTCTAGTATCACAAGGTTTGGGGAAATATAAGTGTGCAAATATAATTCCTGAGTAGCTTCTTGGATTCATTTGACGGCAAGCCTTCTTGGCAATAATAATTACTTTGTCATAAAGATAGGGTACACTTGGTGCTTTCGATCTTAGACATTAATGAGATTATTTCCAAGTTAGTTAGCTTCAAAACTTAGTTAATTAGTCATACAAGGGTTAATTATTCTGATTATGTTTAGTAAATTCGATGAATATTTATTTACTGTGCAAGATTTTAATATTCTTTTTCTTAATGGCAATTGTGTCGAAATTTTTTGCCAATATTTAATTAATGTATATTATTACCATCCAACATAGCATAAAATAATATAATATTATAATTTTAATATTGACATGACATATTGCGTTTCGTAGTCATAAATGGGACAGCCCGCCTGGCGGCAGTAAGTACCCCCTTAAAGAAGACCACTGTGAAATAATAACATGTGTTAGAGTCCATTTTCTTATTAAATATCCTCCTAATTCCTTATATTTGATCTACTAAGGTCAGCACTTATGGTGGTTTTTGGTTTTTTCATAGGCGAGACAAAATATTAGGCACAACTTCAAGTACGGTCCGTCAACATAGCGTCAAAATATATTGTTTTTTACACACTAAAAAACAATATCTTTATTTTTATCTTTATATTATCATATATGAAAATGTTGATTATCAAAATTTTATAAATAGACATATTTTTACGTCAATATCTACCTGATTATTCTCAATTTATTTTCTCATTCTAAGAATAATTTAGGAAAGGCGTTTCGTACTATAAACTGTGTTCATGTTTGATGTAGAAAATTAGAACTTCTAAGTAAAATAACATTTTTCTAGCATATTATTAATAATATTTATTAATAATTAATAACCTTTATTAATTAAAAACATTTATTAATTAATAACTTTTATTTATTTCCACAAACAACTAAAAAATACAATAAAGATTTATTATATAAATTAAACAAGCTACTTTTGGGCTTGTGGATCTGTCGTTTGGACAAACTCCTACTCACTTCTGTGATGGTAATTTATTTGTAGGTACAATAAGTAACACTTTCCAAAAGTTTACTCGTAATAAAATCGGCTTGGAAATTTCCACAATACGTTTTTGGAGAGCAGATAAATAAAGAATGCGCATGTAAGTTAAAGTCGTTCATCCCTACATGCGGGATACAAAGCCGTTGCGAGCGTGGTAAGTCCCGAGACGGCGCCAGCATTTGTTTGGAACGCGTCCCCTAACTTTTAGAAGCAACTGGCGTGAGGGCACACCGCAATAGGATTACCGCAGACCTAGAAGCGGTGCGAGTTGGCTAATTCAATTTCACCAATAAGAACTGCGATTCCTTACGGATCGATGTTTTACACTCGACTGAATTTACACTCGCAGTTGCAATGTAGGCTATACCCATTTAAAAAAAAAAACGGGACAAGTGCGAGTTGAACTCGCGTGAAGAGGGTTCCGTACGATGTAACCTATTCGCACAATATTGAGTGATTTACCATGTTATTTTTTCTCATAGATTTTCCTACAATCTATAAGTAGAAAACTAATTTCTGTATTATTTTCAAAATTTTAGGTTCAGTAGTTCCGGAGATAGGGGGGGGGGGAATGGTCGGACAGACGGACACACGAGTGATTCTATAAGGGTTCCGTTTTTTATTCGGACGTACGGAACCCTAAAAATGTTTGTAAGTTGTCATTTAATATACTTTAAAAATAGTCTAATGCGCATGGATCCGCTCATCTATCATTTTGTAAGATTGAAACTAAATTGTTGTTAATCAGGCCGGCTTCTTAGAACTAAATTTGAACTTATTTATTTATTTATTTATTATGCAGATATATCTTCTTCTGTTTTAAGTGTTACGCACATCTGTTAAACTTTTTTAATTTTCTGCATGTGAGAAAAGGCGGTAATCAAGCTGACGATCCACTAGATGGTAGAAGACTATCGTCACCTATAAGAAGAAACAACACCATATGCTATAGCCTTTTTAGGATCAAGGTGAGAGGAAATAGGGATGAGCTCTGGCACAACGAAAGGAACACAAGCATTTTACATTTTAACATTGGCATTTTAATGTTTTATATTGGCATAGAACATTTTACAGTGATCTTAAAGAGGTGGTTATCGTTTCTAATCATGTTGTTCAGTTTACGACTGCGAAATGCCATTGTCACTGCTAAAATACTTTGTATTATTTATGATGACGTTTGACGGACAGGAAAATAATTGATTAAATAGACAATCACAGTTGAATATTATTTCAAAGTGGATATTTGTAAGCAGGCGACGTATAATAATATGACGGCGCTTTTGATTAACGAGAGTAAACAGCAATGACAACTGTCAGTTGTTAACTGGACAGCGGGATCGGAATGTCATTGTCGTTGACTCTGACACAACACCGAGCGCTAGCGCAAAGGCATGTCGGCCGAGTAGTACCTCACGGGAAGTGTCGGGAAGGCAATCGGCTTACATCAAGAGACTTGTGGTACGTGTTTGGTGGAGTGTTATCTGATTTGGTGTGGTTGGCTGGTGGACAATGCGATCGAGGACTTATTTTGTGCCGATTATAGCGTTTTGTTCAGAATTACAACGCATGACCTAACGTTGAATTTTATTCTGCGCGCCCGACTATTTGCGCCTATCTGTGATCAAATATGGAGACCAATGATACGGAGAACCCTAATCATGTCTGGTGGGTTTTCTTATTTACCTATATTAATATGTCATATTGAATGGCTCACATAATTACCCTCCCCGCGCCCTCTCCTGCTCCCTTGTGCACACTACCGTACGACAAGAAGCGTACGGGCCGCCATTGTGAATTATGAACTTGGATTGTGAATTTGCTTTCGCTCGTAACATTAGCGTGTGAACTCGTCTATTATTTTGGACATTGTCGCAAATCAGCCGCATCGCATTTCTTATTATCAAAAACGTGTCGTCCTTGATGTTTTGTGTGTATTTATCGTTTGAACATTTAACAACTGTGTGCCAACTGTGACGTGAAGTCGCCGATAACAAAAACTGTACTGTGCGTGAAAATCGTGGACAGTGAAAAGCAAGAAAATCGCCAATTCGGTGGTTAATGTCAAGCAGCGATCCTGGGAACCACGTAAGTAGGTGCACAATTGATCTCCCATTTTTCCTTCCTGTTTTCAGTTTTTTCCTTAGAGGAGACAGATCCTCAAAGGTGGTCCTTCAGCCCTTATTTTCTTTCATAAATATTCGCTATATCATACCGAACCCGCATCCCGCATATTACCATCAATTTATGGTCTCTTTCGAGCCTGGATTGACCGCATTATTTATTATTTACCACCATTTGTTATGGTCCTTCGAGCCGGATGATTGAGCCCTTCATTTAAAAATATTTACCACAAAAGGTTAAACGCATTTTGTCTGTGTATTTTGTTAAACATACATTAAAACATTAAACATTTCTTAAACATCAAGAACTTTCACACATGTAAATACAGTTCAAAAGTGTAGATGTGGAGATTATTATCTATAAAGAGAAAATATTTGTATGTACATATTTTTGTATGCTTGTAATTAATAAACTCAAAGACTACTGGACCGACTCGCTGATAAGCTAAATTATCAGCGAGTAAAGATGGGCTCCTCACCCTCCCCATCTCCACCCTTTATTCTCCCATTGCAAATTGCAGTTTTCCACGAATAATTATTTTATAAAGAGACGCGGACGAAGTCGCGTGTAACAGCTAGCTTACAATAAAACATACGTGCAATCTTTGAAATGGTAAAGAAAATTTTATTGCAATAAAATAATTTTACTCTAGCTATAACTTAATAAATTTCATCAAAGCCATTCTGTAAAGTTTGAGCCCTTGAATTTTAAGATTAGTAAATACGATATTTTTACAATAAAGAAAACGGGAAGACAAAATACTAAACTGTTGGAAATGTGCAATTAAACTTTTAAATATTTACTTGAGACTATTTATTTTAGAGAGATTACAATTATAAATTATTATTACAACCATTAGAGGACTCAGATACAGACTAAATGGGAAACAGTGTTGCCACATACACACAGGGTGACCAATAATAATCTATAATTGGTTTAAGTATGGTTTTAACATAAAAACAAAATATTTGGTCTGTTTAACATCAATATACTATTACATAAAATATACCTAAGTTTTATAAATGAGCAAAGTTTTAATCAGACTTAAAAAACAGTCAGTACATTTATCACTTTAAGGAAGCCTCAAACGCAGAGTCATTTTGGTTTTCCAATTTCAGAATGGCTTTGACATGCCTTTGAAACTTGCGGAGAATACTGTCTCCCCGATTTGTTTCTGCCCGAACTGGGAACCAATCAAAGCTTTTTCAATTTTAGATCGTTGACGAACGAAAAAACAACAATCACAACGATTCCCTGCATCAACGACACGCGATACCGCGTTTGGCCACAATTGGAAATATGCAAGTCCTCAATTCATTTTGAAATTATTTTCTCGCCTGCGGTTCCTATCTTACAAACAACTTTGAGGTCAGTTCAATAACAAATTCATTTAGACACAATGCTTGTGATATAGTCCATTCCCGACATACAAGCTTTTGCCCGCGATTTCTTCCGAGTCCCTTGGACAGACTGTACCAATCCCAGATAAACAATGTGTATGTAAAATTAAAAGATAAATTGTTTGAGTAATTACTAATTAGGCGTGAAAGCGTAACAGACAAATGAACTCACATTGCCTGTTTGCGTCTACTCCTGTCGAAATAAATGCAAATGTCTACGATTCGTTAGGCCTAATCTAACATTTGAATACTAGATTTGGCTGTTAAAACAAAAGACTCACCAAATGTCATCGCGTATCGTCTTCTGCTACATTTATAACCTTGAGGGTCCTCGTTAATATCTGAAAGATATCTGATAGGTAGCTGCAAGAGAAAAAGTATTTGCGCTACTGTTCGTTCGCCTCTCAGACGACTCAAAACGTATTTAGTGCAAATATTGCCCCAAAAGGCACAAACGGCCACCATTCGAAGCTGTTTATTTTGTTTGGCGACACGGATACAAAACTCCATACAGTAGACCGTTACAAAGTCGTACAAATTCCGTATAACAATTAAAATTCTTTCCGATAAAGAAACAGGCGCTTCGCGTTCAAATCAACTGGCCTTAAGTCAACAACCCACGTTGACATTTATGTGTTCGCCATTCAGTGACATAGAATATATTGACGGATAGGAATGATAAAAACAGAACATTCCCATTTATAAGTTAGGATTAATATAACATTATTTTAATTCGAATGTTTCGGTTTTAACAATTCCTAACGTTAGATTTGTTGTAGTTAAGCATTCCATGTTTTTTTTTTATCTGCAACTGTATGACTGCCTTAAGAAACCATACAAAGTAAAGAAATTATAGCACTATCATATTTAATACATTTATTAGTAGGTAAACTTCCACAATACTCGAAACGAATTATATTTTATTTTTACGACAGTTTTAACGACTTCAGATCCCTTGATATCATTTTGCCGCATCGTCTTATCTTTGATTTACAGATTCCCTTCGATTTATGAAAACAAAGAATTAAAAAAGGATTTCGGGTATAAAGCTGATTTTGATTTAAAGCCTTATTTAAAAAATAGTCGCTTAGGTAGATAGATAATTATGTTTTGGGAATGTGAAAGCAAACTTTCCGCGAAATATTAAGGCTCAGCTTTCTCCTGTGTATTGAAACAGCTGTATGTCGCTTTATCAATAACTAGCGACCAGATCCCGGCTTAGAATTTTTTTCTTCAAATTATATACACAAATCACGTATCATTCTTTCCATTAATAAAACCGTAATAAAATTGGGTGGTTATTAAACCACTTTAGATAAAAGTCTAAATTGGGTGGTTTAGAAGAATTTTGCGGAGAAACTGTTGTATTTTTCACATATTTTATTCAAGTCAATTACATGTCAATATAAAAGGAAATATAAATATTTTGATTAGCCAGTTATTACAACATACTCTCCCGTAATCAAAATAAAATTATAAACATAAACCCATTTCTTTTATACAATTCTGATGCTTAATGCGCGCTAATGGCTTAGTAAGCACATCAGCCCACATATCTATAGTAGGAGTGTACATAACATTAATAATATTATTAGTTAATAAATCCCTTATATAGTGAAATTTTGTATCTATATGCTTGGTTCTGTTGTGATGAACTGGATTCAATGCCAACTTTTGGGCAGATTGTGAATCATTATAAATAGATATAATATTAGACTCACTAGTAAGTTCACGCATTAACCGCTTCAGAAACTGAGCTTCTCTACCTGCACTCGATAAACTCATATACTCCGCTTCACTAGATGATAGGGCAACTGTAGTTTGCTTTTTACTCTCCCAGGAAATGGCTCCGCCGGCCATAGAAAAGTAAAATCCTGTGTATGAACGACGATCTATAGGACAATTGGCCCAATCTGCATCTGCATAGCCAATTAGACGTCCACCGTCTTTTCTGTAAATAATTCCCAAATTTATAGTGCCTTTTAAATATTGTAACACACTTTTTGCCGCAATCCAATGACTTTTATCATACTTAGTATTGAATTGACTTAAATATGATGTGGCAAAAGCAATATCTGGACGAGTATTGACGGCCAGAAAATTGAGAGAGCCTATTAACTGCTGATATGGATAGGATAATGAAGATTCATTTAAATTACATTTCTCACATGGCAGCAACTTTTTAGTTTCCAACGGCGTAGGCACTGTCTTGCAATCCGACATATGAAATTTTTGTAGTAAATCACGAATGTAGCTTTCTTGAGATATTTTAATCTCATTAGGTTTACAATGTATATTTAAACCTAAATAATAACTTAATTCGCCTATCACTTTTAAACTAAAATAATTCCGTAAGTCAGATATGACATTATTGAGCGTTTTATTTTCTTCATAGAAAATGACAATGTCATCGACATGGAAAGCGAGAATTATTAACTCATTACCAAACTTTTTAATAAAAATACATGCTTCGGAAGGAGTTTGGTTAAAACCTATGCATTTTAATATTTCTGTCAACTTTTTATACCATGATCGCGAAGCTTGTTTTAGACCATAAAGTGAACGTTTCAGTAAACATACTTTATCTTCTTGACCAGGTTTGGAAAATCCTTGTGGCTGACTCATATAAACTTCTTCTTCCAAATCTCCATTTAGGAATGCCGTATCCACATCTAAATGGTGCATTTTCATTCCCTTTTCCACAGCTAACGCGAATAGCATGCGTAAAGAAGAATTCCGGACGACTGGAGAGAAAGTTTCCGAGTAATCTATACCATAAACTTGGTTAAATCCTTTCGCGACAAGACGCGCTTTGTATTAGTTATTCGACTATCTGACCTAGTCGACGAATTTGCTTGTGAATTCAACAAAAGAGGTATAATTGCTGGTTTAGTTAAAACATTACCAGACTTACAAGGTCTGTTTCCTTTTAAATCTTGAAAATCATTCTCAAAGAAAGTTATATCTCTGCTTTTCACAAGTCTTCTGGGATATCTTATGTCCCTGAAATAATAACTTCTCGGATCTTCTGAATATCCGACGAAAATATATTCAGAGGCTTTCATGTCCAATTTCTTTCGACTAGAATCGGGGACATGGATAAAAGCTCTACATCCAAAAACACGTAGATGAGAAAGATTTGGTAATTTATTATACCACTTCTCGTACGCAGTCTTGCCTTCGAGAGCACGATGAGGAGATCTATTTTTAAGATACACAGCCATCTCTACAGCATCTTGCCAATAGACTGGAGAAAGAGAACTGTCAGATAACATTGATCTTACTTTCTCCATAATAGAACGATTGGTCCTTTCTGCGATCCCGTTCTGTTGGGGACTGTAGGGAACTGTTGTTTGATGTTGAATTCCTTCACTTTGTAAATAGTTCGAAAATTCAGCATTAACATATTCTTTCCCGTTGTCGCTCTTTAGTGTCTTAATTTTTGCTCCTGTTTCCCTCTCTACCATCGACTGGAAAATACGAAACTTATTCTTTACGTCCGCTTTTGAAAAAATAAAGAATACAAAAGTCATACGAGAAAAATCATCTATAAAAAATAAAATATACTTATTGCCTTGAAATGAAGTTTCAGGCAGTGGTCCACAAATATCTGAATGAATAATTTCTAAAACAGTAGTTGATCTTTTATGTGATACTTTGTTAAAAGGTTTCCTACTCTTTTTACCTTCAATGCACGGGATACATGGTTCTTTATCGACTTCCGAGTATTCCACGCCTATTGCGCGTCCTCTTTTCAGTTGATCCATTCCGATGCGGCATAAGTGACCTAGGCGTCTATGCCAAAGTTTGAAACTAGAAACATCAGAGTGTGTCTCAAAAGCAGATAATTTAGTCTTTGGGTTGACCATACAATCTAAAGAATACAGTCCACCACATACAGAACCATGTAATATTACATCACCTGTACAAGAAAAAACATTAGAATCATAAAAATTACAACCTGTTCTATCAAAAACTACACTAAAACCTTTATCTACAGCCTTCTTCACTGAAATAAGATTAGAGTTCAAGTTTGGTACATAAACCACATCAGTAATCTTCTTTATATCAGTATTTTTGCAGCAATTGGTAATGGAAATATCACCAACACCTTGACTGGGCAATATATCTCCATTTGCAATAGTTACATTCCCAATTGATGAACCTCTCACATTGTCCATCCAATCAGCTCGTGATGTCATGTGGGTTGAAGCTCCAGAATCAATAAACCATTTATCACTCTTTAAGTTCTCATTAACATTTAATGCACATAAAGAATTTCTGTGATTGACATGTTTATTTTTCTTGTTCTTCTTATAAGGACAATCTGGACGTTTATGTCCTACCTCCATGCAGTCATAACATATAATAGGTTTCTTACTTTTGGATGTAAAAGATTTGTTCTGGTTCATTTTGGTACGAAGAGCAGTATCTGGGTTATTTAAAGTTGGCTTATTAAGTTCATTCAATAACTTAGTCTTAATCAGATCCACAGTAATATCTATGTTGCTATTTTCCAAAGCCATTACTAAAGGTGCATATTGAGAACTTAAACCTCCAAGAAGAATTGCAGATATTGAAGCATCTTCCATTACTTTACCAATATCGGCCAAATCTTGCACAGTTGACATTACTGCATTTATGTATGTCTCTATGTTGGAATCAAAATCGTCAAGGCAGTACCTGTATAGTTTCCGTTCGAGGCTTATACGTCGTCCTAGACCTTTGTCCTCGTAAGCGGATGAAAGAGCATCCCAAGCTTCCTTCGCTGTTTTGCATGATCTTACATGGGTGATTGCCATACCATCTACTGTGAGACATATTTTTGATAACGCCTTTTGATCGTTACGTGATCTCTTGTCAGCAGATATATCATTACCTTGAGGGTATCCGATGATGGTCTCCCATAACTCTTCATGCATAAGGTACATTCGCATTTTAAATTTCCATATGGAATATCCATCTCTGTTAATAAGCGATTTTATACAAGATAGAGAATTATTTGACATATTTATATGTACAACTGTCAAAATAAATTAATATGAAAATATTTTCGTAAATTATTAAAAATTTATGGATTTTCACAACTTATATGTATGTGTATCCAAAAAAAAAAAATTGCGAATTCACTTTTAAATGTTAAATATCATATTATTTATCCACAAAACTCAATTAAATAGAGACTTCGTGCTGATAACGAATGTTGTATTTTTCACATATTTTATTCAAGTCAATTACATGTCAATATAAAAGGAAATATAAATATTTTGATTAGCCAGTTATTACAACAGAAACAAACAGAAGTGGACAGTGACATTATTTTAGAACTAGCTGTGTACTTCGTACGCGTATGTACTTATCTATATCTATATCTACATCTATATCTATATCTATATCTATATCTATATCTATATCTATATCTATATCTATATCTATATCTATATCTATATCTATATCTATATCTATATCTATATCTATATCTATATCTATATCTATATCTATATCTATATCTATATCTATGGCCGAGAAACTTAAAATTCACAAATACAGAGATATCAGCACCGGCTACATATTCATTCCTTTTGGTGTCGAATCTCTGGGTCCGTGGGGCCCCAACGCGCTTAAATTTTTTAACAATTTGTCAAAACGTTTGGTCGACATAACCGGGGATTATAGTGCTGGCCATTACCTCGGGCAACAGATTAGCATTGCCATACAACGAGGTAATGCAGCCAGCATGCTCGGGACTCTGCCTAGGGGACCGAAACTTTATAATTTATAATATGTTAATGTTTATAAGGAATTATTGTAATGTTTATCTATATCTATATCTATATCTATATCTATATCTATATCTATATCTATATCTATATCTATATCTATATCTATATCTATATCTATATCTATATCTATATCTATATCTATATCTATATCTATATCTATATCTATAGGTATCTATATCTATATGTCTGTGTCTATGTCTGTGTCTGTGTCTGTGTCTGTGTGTGTGTCTTATCTATATCTATACATAATTATAATAAAATCGTAAACGAGCTGTCTGTATATAAAATATTAAAAAAAAAAACAAATTGTACACGTTGTACCTACTTATGTTACGGAGGTCAAAAAATAGGTTTTACAATTTTTGTCTGTTTGTCTGTATGTCTGTGCGTTTGTACACGCTAATCTCAGAAACGTATTAACCGACTTGAAAGCGGTTTTACTGACGTATTTTAGCAAGCTTCCCGTAACATTTAACAAAAAAGTTACGAGCTATACCGAATACCACGTGTACGAAGTTACGGGCTCAACTAGTGTGTATAGTATAGATATAGATTTAGAAAAGAAGTGGATTACTCAAAGCAGCGGATTTGAGGAATTTAATGAGTAACAAATGTGCATCAAACGCATCTGTAAAATTTTCTAAAACATATGAATATCATGAGTCCTTAATGGTAATTATAGAAATTTAAAAAACATTTTTTATTTATCTTTTATTTTAACCATAATCCTGTAGTAACAAAAACACTGGTCAATGAGTGATTTAAAAATATGTTTTTTAAATAACGACAATTTTTAAACAACAAAATTGCATCGAATTTTAAAAGTCTTAATGAATTCAATTAATTCAATGAATAAATAAAATTAAATATGAGTTATTAAGAGGCCAGAATAACGAATGAACAAGAAGCAAAGATTTCTAGGAGTTGGGAGTAGAACTGAACACAAAGTTTGATTTCATATACTTATAGCCCCTCAGGCTAAAACGGCTCACGTTGGCAAGAAGTGTGTTCTTGGCTCTATTCGTTGAATATATAATGTGCATCGAATCCAAGTAGATCTGTTGCAATGGAATCAATTTCCTTCAATATTATCTATATAATTTGAAATAAAACAATTAAAAGAAAACGTTATTTACATTAATTATTGTCAATTTTTATTTTTGCAATATGCGTAAGAAATGTACATTACTCTTAGGCGGATGCAGGTCGGCTCTAAATTTTGTCGCTGATCACTGAGATACTAAATTGTTTATATATTCGGCATTTTTGTTATAGACATAGGGTTTAGGCAATTTATTTGAGAATGTTTTGTGTTGGATTTAATTGTAAATGTCATCATGTCTTAGTTAATATTATCATTGTTATTATGTCTACTATCCTTGTTAAAAACCATGGAAGTAATAAGTACTATATACAACAGGAATGACCTGTTGTCGCAAAATTGAAGCCGAAAGAGAGATCAGTAACTGTACCTCTTATCCCTCTCTGGCGATGGTGAATATATTGAAATATGATTTAAGGACAATAATTATAAAAAATGATTTGTGATTTGACGTCAGCAGATCATTGCTTCAGATGGATTTTAATCGAAGATGCTAATGATAAACTTGCCCTTTGCGGTACTATACATTTCCTGTTTTTGCTTGCTTTTCACACTCGCGTCATATAGTTATTTGTTCTTGAACTAGGATTGGATAGTAATGCATGGTCACCCTAATTGTTCACTAACAAATTATGTTTAAAACTATTACCTGTGAAAAGATAAACCACAATCAGGATAATACTCGCTTCCGCAAGCCTCCACGACACAAATTCTCCCCATTTTAATTAAAATTCTTCAAAAATATCACGAAATCAAAAATTTCTGCCATTGAAGTCAGAGTCGGCGATTTCATGTGGGGTTGTCAGGTCAGGTGTCCGTATTTCATACAAATAAAAGAAAACCTATACGCCAATCGCAAAATTTTTGCGTTAATAAGGCTTTACACGTAGCAACAAATAATATTGCTTTAACATGTCGGTAATAAATTATTATTTATATTTAGAAACATTTTAGAAGTAAATGTTTTTACTTCATTACATTACATCAATCCACTGACCTCCATATATACAAGTACGCTGGACCTACGATACCCTTTGAAATGACAGCTCTATAATATGCTTATTTGAAGCGCCCCCAATGCGTGGGAAGAGAACTAAATCTGACGTAACTTGCAAATGGCCGCTGTCTCGTTTAGATTGTTTCCCGTGTTTTTAAAGTGTTTTTGGAGGTTTAACGCGATTAAGCTTGTTAGTTGTGTCGTATTAATTTAGTTGACACATAAATAAGTGGTGGTCATTCATAGGTAAACTATGAAAGAGTGTGTGTTATGCAAAACTCGTTACCAAAAGGGAAATGGGATTACATTCCACAAGTAAGTGAATTTACGGCTAATATTCAACAAATTAAACTTCTATTGATATTATACTTAAAAATCTGTCACTAATCTTAGTTATTATACCTAATTACAACATATTTGTCTTTGTATTACCGGTTTATTTATAAACAATAAAATTTAATAGTGCTGTCAAGTTACCTGTCGATAAAACTTATCGATATTTTTCCTATCGATATCTATTTACTTTTAATAACGGAAATCGCGATGACCGATTTTTATTATCAAATAAATATAATTTTAAAATAATTCACAGGTTTCCGACTGACAAAAGAAGACTGGAATTATGGCTGAAAAACATTGAAAAGCCTAGTTGGCGTCCGAAAAAATATGATTACATCTGTTCAAAGCACTTTTCTGATGACTGTTTTATTAAACATAACTCATGCACTACTTTGAAAAAGTGCAGTATTCCAACAATGTTCTGTAGCAGTGCCCGTAAGTATAAAATACGGTATTATTTCTAAGATATATATTAATGGGTCATACATAATATTTTTATTCTGATGAAAATTCAATAGATTTTGATTTTGTATGATGAGTTATACACCCTTCCAGTTATTTGGGAAGCTGTCCCTTACACCATGTGTTAAAATAGTATATTAAATAACGAATATTGTTTTTTTTTTCTTCCTTCTGATAGGTTCAAATTACGAAAAAGGCTGTTTTATTTCAAATTAAAATATCATATGTTTTTGCAGAAAACGTATCTTCAATGCATGAAGTATCTGTATTATCTGGAACAAGGATGGTTACCTCCGCACCCCCTGTACCTGAGACAATAGCTGTTGATGTACAAATGGATCAGAATAATACCAACTTGAGTGGTAAGTACTTAATCAATAAAATTAGGACCACATGTCACCTTTTATGTAAATTACTTCAAGAGCGCGCTATAAAACAGTATACTCTATGATATAATTATATTTATTTTTTATTTGTGGGTTAGTTGTTGATAAACAGAAATTTTGTTTTTAGGTCGAAAGCGTCGAAGTACAAGCTGTGACCAGCAACAGAGTACTCCCTCAAAGAAGGTTAGGTCTCTCTCCGAAGTCTGTGATAATATCAAGCATGATCATCGTTATGAAAACACTCCTGAGTCATCCAAAAAAGCATTGCAGAGGGTTAAAAATTCTTTGAGAAAATCAAGAAATCGTGTGAAAGTCTTGTCACAACATGTGAAACGTTTAAAAGTCAGCGTCTCTAGTTTACGCACTGTAATTAGTGAACTAAAGAAAAAAAAATTATTGGTGATGATTGTGCGGATATGTTAAATCAGTATGATGATTTTAAGCCACAGTTGCTTAAAAGGATGTCAGTAAATACTGGTGGAAGTGTAAACCGTTCTAAGTATCCACCAGAGTTAAGATCCTTTGCGATTACTCTCCATTTTTACTCGCCAAAAGCATACAACTTTGTTAGAAAAAAATTCAATTTAGCATTACCACATCCAAGTGTAATACGTTCATGGTACAGTTCTGTCGACGCGAATCCTGGGTTCTCTGTTGAATGTTTTAATGCTTTGAAACTTAAAAGTGACCAAGCAAAACAAAAAGGTGAAAAACTAATATGTGCTTTAATTATGGATGAAATGAGTTTAAAGAAAAGTTGTACTCGTAGTCGCGATGGTGTAACTCGTGGTCATGTTGATCTTGGTATCGATTCTGAAAGTAATGATTTATCTGATTGTAAAGACGCATTGGTTTTTATGATTGTTCCCTTAAAAGGCAATTGGAAAATACCAATCGCCTATTTTTTTATCAATGGGTTATCTGCTGATACAAAGAGTGCCCTTATTCGTCAGGCTCTAATTCGCTTGCATGATGTTTCGGTTGAAATATGCTCTTTGACTTTAGATGGGCCGCCGGAGCATTTTTCAACAGTTGCTAAACTAGGGGCAGTGTTAGAAACAGGAAGCAACACGAAACCTTCATTTTATCACCCTTCAAACAAAAACCACAAGGTTTATGTAGTATTTGACCCCTGTCATATGCTTAAAAATATTAGAAATTGTATAGGTGAATTAAAGGTACTTAAAGACCACGAACAAAATTTAATCAAGTGGGAGTATATAGAGAATTTGGCAGCTTTGCAGGAGAGCGACGGTCTAAGATTAGGAAATCGGCTGAGAAATTTACACGTAAATTATAGAAAAATGGTGATGAAGGTCTATCTTGCCGCCCAAACCCTAAGCAACAGTGTCGCCGATGCCATTGAATTTTGCGACAAAGTTTTAGAACTTCCAGAATTTAAAGGTTCTGCTCCCACAGTTAGATTTATAAGGGCAGTTGACCGTATTTTTGATTTTTTGAATGTGAGAAATCCATGGGGCAGTGGTTATAAAAGTCCACTCAGGACTAGCAATGAAAAGAGATGGCGGGCCAAAATAATGGAAGAAATCAATTATCTTAGCCAACTAAAGCTAACTAATGATACATTGTTGGTAAAATCACGTCGCAAAGTAGGTTTTTTGGGGTTTTACAATGCAGTTATTTCGGTACTTCATATTTACGACACGTATGTTAGAGCAGAAAACCCCGAACTTAATTACTTATTGACATACAAACTCAGCCAAGATCATTTAGAGTTATTTTTTTGTGCAATACGCAGCCGAGGGGGTTGGTGTCCAAACCCAACAGCTGCTCAGTTTGTGAATGCATTTAAACAATTGCTTATTCATCACGAAATAAGCAATTCCACTGGTAACGTCCAGGGTAACGACATAGCCATATTAAGTGTATCTTCTAATTCTTCTAAACGGGCTAAAATCGATAAATTTGATGTAGATGTTTATAGCGATGCTGAAAATATACGTACAATAAAAAAATATCGTTTAGATGAAACTGAAACAACACTGCAAGATGAAATAGGTGAATTTTTACACTTATTTTGGGCAGTACCGGACTCGAACGTAAACGATACTTCCAAACAATGTGTCGGGTATATCGCAGGATTTGTGATACGAGCGATTCGAAAAAAAATCAAGTGTGACGATTGCTTGGTTGCTTGCGAGTCTTTACCACAAGATCCTGTATTGAATCGCAGAAATGGTATAGCACTCGTTGTACAAAAAACGAGAGGTGGTTTAACAATTCCTTCTACAACTGTCGTAAATGTTTGTTTATTGGTAGAGTCATTCTTCCGCCAGGCTTGCAAAAATAATAATGGAAAACCTCCTATAGAACCGAATTTTCCCGCAGTATTAACTGCAAGGGTACTAAAAGATCTGATACATAAAACAGAAACATTGTTTCCTGATCTACAGAACCACTTCAAGGATACTTTAGTGTCAGATAATTTTAACAGCCACTTTCATATTTTATTGAAACAAATCATCATTAAATATATAGACATCCGTCTGTACGCCGCCGTTAAAAACTACTCACTATATGTTACTGGTGTAAATGTACGAAATTTTTTGTCGCGACAAATTATTTGGGCTCGCCAATGAGTAGTTTGTTGCGGCAAAAACACATTTTTTTGTAGACTAGTTACACTTAAATAATTTTCCAACTGTTATTTAAACAGTTGGAATTATGATCAACTGAAAAATTATTTGAGCAGTTATTTTATTTTCGGGTGGTTGGTAAATTACTACAGCAGTAAAACATGAATAGTAATAAAAAGAAAATTTAGCGGTTATTTCAGGTTCAAAAATTATTTAAACAGTGTAATAAATGAATGGTCAGTAAAATAATGGATGGGCGGTAACATCCGAACATCACTTTAAAAAGCAATTTTTCAATAAATGGGAGATTATATTACCAAAAAATAAAGAGGAATGGGCTCAAGGAACATCTACTTGCCCAAATTTCTTTAAAATGTATATGTGTAAACATGTGATTGGCTTAGCCATACGCTTGAAGTAAGTACTTCAAGCGCCGTGGCTTAATTTGATTTGATACAGATTCTATGGAATAGGCCAAAATCGAAGACGAGCCAAAACACGTGCAAGCAAAATCAGCTGTCAAAAATTAACTAAACATTCAACATGGCCGAACTTTTTGACATAACGCATATTCAGCATATTCGTCTACTTGATCACTCCGGCATGATTATTAACGATATTTTATTTGGTCACACTGTCTAACAAAAATTATTCTTCTATTCAATGATGCGTTTAGTCTGATTTTGTCGTGATGTATAAAATTTACAAAAATAATTCAAATTTCCCTGTTAAACGCAAAGTACGAAAAATTGTTGATGGTATGTAACTATGAAGATGATGAAGGTAACTAATAAAAAATGTTAAAGGATTGTACAAATATTTTTATTTTCTATAAATACCTTACCTATTCCACTCCATCCTAAACAAACCTCATTTCTATTTAAAAATCGTGCTCCATTTATTTTTGGATCTAACTAGCCACATACTAAGTACCCCTTAGTCCGGCTTAGGCATATCCTAAGACCGGCAGTGTGCGCCGGCTTCAAAGAGAATATAATCACTACGTTATAGCCGGCTTCTTCCGTGGTACATACATAGCCTATGTCACTCGGGGATAACGTACCAATCCAACGGTGAAATAACTTATGAAATCGGTCTAGTAGTTCCTGAAATTTGCGCGTTCACCAAACAAACAAACCCACCAGTTTTATAATATTAAAACACTATAATAAATATATACAACCCGTCCGATATATCTGTATCTGTCGGAAATATCGATCTATTTTATCTCATTGTCCCATCTCTATTATTAGTTCCGTTCCCACCCACTTCTGCAATCAGCGCCAAAATGGCGAAAATCAAATCGCCTCACTATGGCCCGGCTTATCATAGGTCCAGCGTACTTGTATATATGGAGGTCAGTGCATCAATCGCATATTTTTCTACCATTTCTACCAACTTAACTCTGGCAACTCTATAGAACGGGACACAGCGTTCAGTGGTGGCCCTCTCACTCGGCTTCATTTTTATTTTGCGCGCAACAAGACTCTTACGACCTTAGCATAAGGTTTTATTTTCTTTATTTTAGCTGCAAGATGCACAGATAGAGCTTATTCCTTATATAATACTTCCATGTTAAAAACATAACATTTGTATACTACTCTGTGTGAGATGTAGTATCCTGTATCATTCTGAGGTAGAACGGAGAGTGTTCTGGGCGCTGGCCCATCTGTCAAAATCAATATAGTTTTCAATAAACTGTTAAAAGAAAAGCTGTGTTTTTTCATAAAAAGGGGAGTTATTCTTTCAAACAAAAAAGCACAGTCATATTCGTCTCGATTTGTGTTGGCTTCCAACAATCATTGTTATAATAATTTTCTATATTTTTTTAAAGTTATATTTCATATCTTTACACAGAATTTCATCGTTGGCATTGTAAATTATTATCTAGCAACTCGGTGAATGAGCAAGTTACGTGACCACCATATTATTGCAGTTTATACATCAAAATGGCTAGCACGGCGTTTGTATGTACTTGAGCCATCATTAATTTGGTTGAAATTGTAATTTTCACGGTTCTGACACGAGGATCAGTAGAACATGTAACTGCTTGAAAAGTCAATTGAATGATTCTACAACGAAATGATTTTTTTACTATAGCCTTTTCTCGCGACTTCGTCCATGCCCATTTTTCTTAGGTGCTAAATTATTTATTAAATTTTTATTGCTATCAGGCGTTGAATTTTTTTAATTTCCATTTTCTGGAATAAAGGTACCCTATATATTTTTCTGTATCCCTGACAACGTGTATGTAAAATTGACGATGATCAGTTGAATAATTAACACGTGAAAATGTAACAATGAAACTCACTTTAGCACTTTTAATATTATAGTTAGGACGAATTTGAATCAGGGGTAGAAAACCTTTCTTGTATTAGTCCGTTACAACTGCTAGATTTGACATATGGATTCATTTTGTTTTTTTACTTGTATCTGAATATATGGTATAATCCGCGCCAAACTTCTAGTCCCCTTTGAAGTTGCTTCGCGCAGAGGTACAGTCACGGTTTTCTTGCTTGACGACGTAAAACCGTATTCCGGTTAGGCATGTTTAAACTTATGTTATTTAAAGAACAATAAAAAAACTAAACAAATAACGGAATAACGAAAACAATAAACAACGAAACTTAACAAAAACAAAGCAGAATTGTGAGTGACTGTACTTCGCTACGAAAAACAAGCGTGTGTGCTATTCGGAAGAATTCTGAACGCACACAAACACGCACGCACAGGTGAGATGGGTGTGGGGGCGGGGAAGTGGAGTGGGCCCTGCCGCCGCCGCCTCCTGCCGCTCCCCGCTGATACCTATTTTTTGCTACTGCGACGCGGTTCGCGCTGTGTTCAGAGCGGACTAGAAGTTTGGCGCGGATTATAATAGTAAATTGTTTACTTGAAAAGAAGAAACAAAGTTATATTAATCTATTATCTATTCTATACATATAATAAAATCGTAAACGAGCCGTGTCCTGTACATTAACTGTTAAAAAAAAACAATTTGTATACTTTTTACTTATTTTAACGAGGCAAAAAATAGTTTTTAGAACTTTTGTCTTTTGTCTGTACATTTGTGCACGCTAATCTCGGAAACGGCTTAACTGATTTGAATGCGGTTTTCACTGATGTATTCCCGTAACATTTAGTGTTTATTTCATTCCAATCAGTTTGCTAATAAAAAAAGTAACGCTCTATACCGAATAGCAAAGTCGCGTTTATTTTATTAAAGAAACTTGAGAAAAAGTACACTAATTATACTAAATATTTCAAAATAAATAAAAAAAACCTTAACAAATTATTTTACTTGTACATTTATAACGTCAATACCATCCAGAAAATACAGAGTGATTTTGTAAGTTATTTGTTGATTCTTTTGATTTTCAATTCAAATTGAACAGTGGGTTTGAAGTAGGTGGCCAGTATTCATATTGATATGATTATTGGTGCTCAATGTTCTTTGTGAACATGTGAAAGTACAGTTGCTCATGCTTTATTATCCTAACTAATGTTATAAATGCGGAAGTGAGTTTGTTTGTATGTTAGTTACGCTTTCAACTACTCAACCGATCACTATGAAATTTTACATACACGTTGTCCGGGATACAAAAAAAGACACAGGGAACCTTATATCCACTAAACGAAGATTGGTCCAGAGGAATCATTTAAAAATAAAATTAAAAAATGACTCTGACTCCTAACAAAATTATAAAAAGACTAGCTGACCCAGCAGACGTTGTCCTGCCAGAACCCGAAAATAATTCCGTAACCTGATTGTGGTGACACCTATCGGGTCCAATTTTATTTTCAAACCATAATAACGGTTAAAACGTTTGAATATTCTTCATACAAAAATAATAAAATCGCGATTAAAAAGGGGGGATGGGGGTAGGAGGGTGAAAAATACTTTACGACCTATTCTCATACCTACCAAATATACAAAAGAAAAATCATAAAAATCGGTCCAGCCATTTCGGAGGAGTTTTGTTACAAACACTGTGACACGAGAATTTTATATAGATTGAATAAATGTTTCAACATCTAACAAAAATGGGCTCGGAGGAAGTCGTGGGCAAAAGTTAAAATCAAAAGATTTCTGTACATATAAAATAGTTTGTCCTGACTGACTATCAGGACTTCTAGACAGCCAAAACTACCAAGTCTAGAAAGCTGAAATATGAAACATCCGTTAAGAAAGCATTTTTGAAAATTTCAACTCCGAGCAAAACCTATTATAAATATATTTAGGAAACGTATATATTTGGTACTAGTTTTTATTTAACCTATATGACAAGCGAGCAAATGAGGCCGAGAGTGGTGTCAACCTCCATAATCAGGGGATTATCTTTAAGTCTAGTTAGTCGCCAGCAGTCAGCGTGTGATCCCCCGACACCGCCATCAATGTGGATATTCTCGGTGTTTTTGTAAAATGCGGATCTCTAGAAACGGGATTGCTGCAATCTAATACGACATCGCATTTTAGCTAATTTTAACCTTTCAGACAATTTTCACCTGTTTTTATTTTAAGGTTGAAATGAAAAGCAAATTCGAGAGCTCCATTCGTCCACCGTCAGTCCATTCTGTAGTCAGTCCAAATCAAAATAAGTGTAGCTGTTGCGATTAATTTATAAAACTCAGCGAATATTAAACCCATTTCACTACGAGTACAATTCATTAATTCGGATTCTTAAAGTGTGGTTATTATGTACAAATTATTTTTAAACTTCGTCCGTTTTCACCACCCCCCACAAAGCCACTATTGGAGTACTCTGCCAGATGGTCCTCCCCTGCCTTAGAGCTCCGTCTTCGCGTGCGTTGCCCAATTACAACTGCAACAGAGCCATCCGAGAGAATCCACCCACAAGGATCGGGGTTGCCGTCTCTCACCGGTCAACACCCGCATAAAGCCGGATCCTCGGCCCAGCGAGCGGTGACCGGCGAAGCTCTTAGAGCCGCCCAACGTTTGCTCCGCCACGGGCTCCGATGTTCGGAGCCTGCTCGGAGCACTCACGGGTGTGCTTTCTTAGTTCCCCAGCGATAATCCGATCGGACAAGCGAAGGCAGGTGACCCCATCGACCCCTGCAACCGCCTGGATTGTCGAGGGTTAAGCCCCCCACCACCCCACCACGACAAGGTCCTAGCACACCATCTTAGCCGAGCATTCATCCAATGATCTAAGTTATAGTTATTTTTTAGATATTGGATAAGTATAGAAACTATTAGATATACTACTACAGTTATTCGCGAATGACTGTTCTAATATGTTGTGATAAGATAAACAAGCGAATTCAATCTCTATGCCCGTGATCAGAGTGCGAATATTCTCTGTTTGAAACAATGCCTCTTGAACTGGAAAATGAAGTTGGATGCAGTACGTGATGTTGAACCAAACTCGAAACTTGCCTACTTCACAGTTAAGATGGACGAGTTTCCTTGAAAATCTCAACCGGGTTTGTTTATTGCTGTTTGCTTTTAGACTATGTTTAGAAGTTAAAGTAATCCATTTAAAAGTGTCAGATTAGAGGGGCCCGGGTGAATTTGCTTAGGTTCGGTCAGCAATTTATGTCGGCACGATGTTTCACACGATATAACAATTATATAATTTACTGGGCAGTATATGAACTTAATGAAATGTAAATTAATTATTTAAATATAATAAAATGTAACTGAATGAAGGGTAATTTTATTAAATTCATTCAATGCTTTATATAAGTTTACATGTAATTCTTTATGAACACGTAAGTTACTTACAATTAAAAACAATAGGTACCTGTCATGGAATCTTATATATAAAAATGAATCCCCATTTCCCCTGGTCACGGCATCACGCGTGAACGGGTTGACCGATTTTAACTCGGTTTACGCTAATGGAAAGAGGGATAAACGAGCAATGTTCTTATATATAAAAATTGCACGCCGGGCGAAGCCGGGGGCGGGTCGCTAGTCTTATATATAAAAATGAATCCCCATTTCTCCTGGTCACGGCATCACGCGTAAACGGGTAGACCGATTTTAATTCGGTTTTCGCCAATGGAAAGAGGGATAAACGGGGAAAGTTTTAGGGTATATAAAAATTGCACGCCGGGCGAAGCTGAGGGCGGGCCGCTAGTCTCTATATATAAAAATGAATCCCCATTTCCCTTGGTCACGCATAGACCTTTTATCCAGAAAAGAAGTCCTGTTCTCGGAGGATCAGTAAGAAACCTTAAAAATAAATGATCTGATCAAAGCCTTTAAAAAATATTTTTTTAAATTTATTGTATAAAATATTTGACCAAAACTGAGAGCTTGTATTCGGTAATCACGGGAGAAAATGTGCCTTTAGTGGCCTTAACCTTTTTTCTTTTTTACTTTTTTACATTACTACCGGCCCGCTCACGGCTTCGCACGAATGTAATTAGGTTTTATTATACTGATATAAAACTTCCGTGAAAAGTTATCTACCTAATGGTGAAAACTGCATCTAAATCCATTGCATGGTTTAGGAGGAGTTAGTAGATATGCAGGCAGACTGACGCACGCATTTATACTATTAAAACATGCTAACTTGAAGATTTATTACGGATTGGCTTAGAACTAAAAACTATGAATGACTACTCATCTTAATGCAATGACTAATTAAACATACAAACACACACACACCACACGTACACATCGCATATTCACACACAAGTATAGGAAATTACAAAATTTAAATTATTTAAAAAAAAAATCTGTTCTTGTTCTGTTTTGGTTGAGAAAGTACTAGGTTTTATGAAAGAGCGAAGGCTCCTGACACAAGTTTATTGTGTAAGTAAGTTTTGTTTCAGTGAATAAATATTTTTATTATTAGACATTGTCTTAAAAAAAAGCAAAAATAAAGACTTACTTTAAGATTCAGCACCTTTTATTTTATGAAGTATTGCTTTAAATTGTAATGGAAATAGGTATAAAAAAGATGATGATGCCCTTCTGGTTTGTATACAAACATGATTGGTCACATTACAGTTTCTTAACTCTTGCTGCGTATACTGTGCTCATATTGTTCATGTGGTCCGTACATCGTAGCAGCTTGTGGTGCTGTTTATAACAACAAAGGCGTAGTAATTAAACACTTAGACAGAGGAGCGGGCTCCGGTCGGATAATACCGTTGTATGGAGCCACTAAACTTTGGCCCGGCCAAACCACTTAGGTACATCGATAATAATTGTCCCTAACTAAGGCCAGAATAGTTTTAAGTCATAGTTTGGGCACAAGGTCGTCAGTCAAACTGGCTTAATCGCATGGGTGGTAGCCTTAAATGGTATACTAGCAGACGATATGCTTTATTTTGTATAGAACGCCTTTTAAATAAGTATACAGTGATAAGTATTGCTAAATTAGTATTACAATAGGGTATTTTAGTCTATATGAAAAAAAATCTAAAAGTATATTATTGAGATAGCTTAGGCAAAAAGCAGTCGGAAAATGTTAGTTTTAGTTCGTAAAATAACAAAATAAATTTTAAAATTAAATTCAAAGTTTTCAGAATTTTTAGCCTGTTCTTAAACACAATGAAATAATAGCCGCCATGTTTACGTCATACGGTTGTGTAAACAAAAAAGTGTCAGTCAGTGTCATGTCAATTACCGGCGCATTTGTTTACACAGCCAACTGACGTCATGACCACAGAGCAAAATGGTTTCAAGCGTTTTCGTCAAATTACGCGCGAAATTTGAAAATGTAAATTTTAAATGCATTTTTATTAAACTTATCGATTGAATAAAAATTTGGTGTTTTTTTTTAGTGGTTCATTAGCACTACAGAATCTAATTGAGACACTTTTTAAAAATGGGTGTAATAATACCCTATTGCATAATCATAAAAAAGACATCTACGTAATTATTAGCAGTTGGTAAGCTATACAGAGCATCTATATATACATAGTATAAATAATACAACAAAATCGTAAACGAGCCATGTTTTATTAAAAAAAAAAATTGTACACGTTGTACTTATGTTACCGAGTTCAAAAAATTTGTTTTTAGAATATTTGTCTGTTTATATGTGCGTTTGTGAACGCTAATCTCAGAAACGGCTTAACCGATTTTCATGTGGTTGGTTACAACTGATGTATTGTAGCAAGGTTCCGGTAAAATTTAGTGTATATTTCATTCTAATCTGTTTACAAACAAAAAAGTTGCCCGTTATTCCCAATACCAGTAGTGGCAGGTCACACTGCGTTCCGCAGTCATTTGGGCAGCCCGTCTGGCGGCAGTAACCACCCCTTTACAGAAGACCACCCTGAAATAAGAGCACATGTGCTGTTGTGTTTCGGCGAGTAAAGGATACAAGAGCCCATTTACCTAACCCTTCCCAATCCCTCATTCTTAATCTTATTGATGTAATTAGCAGCGCACTTGTAGCATCTGTAGCGTTGCTTGTGTTATAGGCGGTGGTAGCGACCTACCATCAAATGGACTGTCAGCCTGTCTACCGATCTTAACATTAAAAAAAAAATAGTATATTAAGTATTTAGACTTGTAGCGCTATGTATGGAGCTAGCGCTTATTTTGATGCATCTTTACAATCATAGATTGCGAAATATCTTACTAATGTTACATATAAATGTTTCGATGATTTGGTTGAAATTTAGCAGACAGATTTAACTTTTTTTATATTATTAAAGGTGGCAGACAGGCTGACGTTCCACTTGATGGTAGGTGGCTGCCGTCGCCCAAGGACACAAGCAACACCAGGGGGGTACATGTGCGCTGCCGACCTTGCAGGAATTTGTTTACTGCTCGATTGAAGAAGCCCATATTGTAGCTACATGGAAACACCTAAGAAGGGAGACCGTACCAAAGATCGCGCGTCCGTGGGATAAAGTTTCTACTCATCCGAACTGTGCGTAGCGGCACTTTATCCAAGTAATGCGGATGAACTTCGCATCTATGGCGCGCAGAGCGGTGGTAAAAGTTCGAGGTAGGCATTAATTGGAACAACTCATCCGAGCACTCGCCATTGTACAGCCGGTACAACACACAAACAGAGGTTACATCTCTTCTTAAAATAAGTGGTTCTAATCGTTGCTGTATGAGCATTAGATCGTCAACAATTCGAACAATTCGACGCTGCAAGGTGTCAAATGGATGTAGCTGGTAATGGTTTTTTATTTCTTTCTAATAATAGCACATATTATATTGTCGAGTGAGTAAGTGATCCGATTATTTCAATCCTATCAAGGATTGAACGATATGGGCGATGGATTATATACCAGCTTATAATTGAGGTAATAAGTTCACAAAGAATATTGCTTACACACTTTAAATTGGGGATTAAAATGAGCTTTGCTTCTATTTAGAATCTAGTTCTAGTTTCTAAATTGTTTTTAAATTACATAACGTTTTACATAAATTTTCACTTTCTGTTAAATTTTGACTAATAACATTAACCAATGATCCGATTTCAAAGAATTTTATATAAAGACGAAACTCTGGAAAATGACATTGGGCTACATTTTGGCTTTTCACGCAGGTAAAGCAGCAGAAAAACCAAATTCATAAACAGCAGAAAAGTTTTTGTTTTTCATATTTTCTTTAATCGTGACCAAAATCGGCAGTAAACTAATTCTAGAAACAAAACTGAGAGAATACAAGAGTAAAATAGAGATAATATAGACATCGAGTTTATTATCTGATCTGGATTAGTTTAACTAGAACAGGATACGTCCGGAATGAGAACGGTGCAGCCAATGACACTGTGCCGTCTTGCAGAGGACGTGATCCTATTTACACAGAGATAAATAAACGCCTAGATCTTCAATAGTATAGACAATGAACTGAACAGGGAAGCGTTGATGCGACATGCATTGTAAGACGGTTGCATTATAACGGATATAATGCTTCGAAATACGTTTGATGCTATCCATATTAATGTTTGTGAGGGAATATATTTATTTAAAGGGTGACAGACAGATGGACTGACCTCTTAATGGAACATACTATATCAGACAGGCTAACGATAAACTTGATGGTAAGTAGTATTGCTGTAAGTGCAACCTTAAGGATAAGACATTAGGGAGATAGGTAAATGATATTAATATAAAAATAACTATTTTGATATTATTATTAATATAGACAGGCTGATGGTCCAATGGATAGTAGGTAACAAGCAACGCCACAAGTGCGATGCCGATCATAGTAGGATTAAGGACGAGGGATTAGGAAAGGATGGGGAAATGGGCTCTGGCATCCCTTACTGTAAATGGTCTGCCGCCAGACAGACTGCTCAAATGGCTGCGAAACGCAGTAGGTATGCCTTGCCACTACTAACATAGCTTAGACAGAATTCTATAAAAGCTGTATAATATAATCGTGTGCCATCATTTTTATACAATTTCTTGCAATACAATTAATTTGATCTCAAAATTTCTTCTTTCTTTCTTCTTATTTTCTTCTTTCTTTCTTTCTTTCAAAAAAAAATAATAATATACAGGGTATTACTGCTGCTGCGTAGTTAAAAATGAAATGCAGAGAAATATAATAAGAGTATCCACGTATTTCCTGGATGACGACTAAAAGTTCTTTACTAGGAGAAAACTGAATGGGTGAACTCCGTATAGTTAATGCTGTTTTCTCACAAACTGAACCGTTAGCAAAATGAATACAAACGATGCGACCTACTTGCACCAACTTATTTCTTGTAATGTTTATTACGAACAGATTAATATTTTTTACCTTTTATCATCCGTTAACATCAAGTATTTGTTAATTTTTAATTAAACAATAGTAATTAATTAGTAGCATGAACCCCATTCACTTATAGCAGACTATCATTAATAACAGCACGTGTGCTGTTGTGTTTCTATGTGTAGTGATGCCAGAGCATAGATACATACACGCAGTGTAAGCGTGCCGAACCCATAACCTGAAGGATTGTAGACAAAAAATAGAAGATAACTTGGTAAATATTGTTAGGATAAGGGATTAGGAAGGAACTGCGCTAACCCTTAAACCTAATATGGTCGGCAGCGCACTTGCACCACTTGTGACGTTGCTTGTGCTATAGGCAATAGCAGCTACCTACCATCAAGTGGACCGTTAGCCTGTCTGTCGACCTTAACATAAAAAGAAAATTTAATAGATATTACAGAATTTGAAATTATTATTATTATTATTATTATTTTGTTTATTTGGTTTGTATAACAACACAGTTGCAGAAGAAAAACTCTACAATGATTGTGATTTTCACGATGCAAACACAACATAACAAAACAAAGTGACAGTAATAAACAATAAATAATAAATAATAATAAACAAAAAAGATCCAATACAAAAATTAAAGAAAAATCAATAATACTAAATAAGTAAATAAATAAACATTAAAAAAAAAACTTAAAATATAAATATTTGTACATATTACGTAGCGTCATTTCTAAGTTTAACCTTCAAAGAGACCAAAGGATACTGGCCGGTTTCGATTATAACCGGCCAGTATTTTTTTTAAATACCAAAATTTCCATATCACCTAATCCTTTATCATTTATTCTATTAGGATTGGCAGTGCCTACAGCTTTTCTAGCGGTAGCCACAAACTAACAAATGATCTCTCAGCCTGCCTGCCGTACTTCACATAAAAAAATTAAAAATAATATACAATTAAAAAGCTTAATACAAAGGATAGATATATATTAAAATGTGTTACACATTAAAAACAAACTTTATAACTAACCGAGTAATAGAGCTTGTATGTACAAAAGTTTAAACTGAAATTTCAGGTAAATAGATTGGAAGCGAATTTGGAGTAAATAATTAAGCGGGCAGGTAAAACATTGCCTATTCGTAACACGCGCCAATACCACCGCGGTCACGAAATAGGATCACTTAAATTCCAACCCCGTATCCCCTGTATCCAGATAGTAGCGCCAGTTACCGCTGTACGTATGTGTCTAGTAATTACACAAAAGAAACGGGCTCAGGGGAACGTTTCAGCATCGCCTACAGTCTATTGGATCCCGTGAGCAACTCGGCCGAGTTACAAGCTCGGCTCTTTGTTATAAACGATCGAGTAACTATTTATTTTTCAAAGAGGAAGCAGTCGAGAGTTTGTTTTTAAAGCTAAATTTTTTGTTAAGAATTATAGCTTAGAACACTATATACAGTGTAATATATAGTGTCACAAGCCTGCAGCAATGAGCCTCTTCAAAGACATCTCGAAGAGGCTTATTGATGCGACGGGAGACCGAAGAGCTGGCACTTTCCTCGGCCAACGTATTAGTTTGGCCATTCAACGAGGAAATGCTGCCAGCGTACTTGGTAATTTGCCGCAGGGTCCATTTTTATATTATTAGTTTTTAATCAATTTAATATTAATTTATTTTTAGATTAGATAATTTTAGTTTTTGTGTTAATTTATTTTTAAATTAGGTAATTTTAGTTTTTATTTTAATTTAATATAATTATGTATATTGTATTTATAATAAGTGTCACACTATATATTACATATATAGTGTATATGTGTAATATATACACTATATATGTAATATGTGTATGTATGTCTATAGCTATATATTATAGCTATAGAAACACATTTTATTAGGATGTCAACATGAATCGAATTCTAGTCGTTTATTAGAAATAACAAAACCCGCATGACCTAAAGAGCTTGATAATGTTTCAAGAAATGTGAAGAAAAATGTGAATTTTTTTAAACGGTCCAGTAGTTTTTGAGTTTATTACAAATATACAAAAATACATACATATATACGTACAAATCTTTTCTCTTTATAATATTACCTACTATTATAGAATAACCCGCGATTTCATAATATACTAGCGTTCCGCCCCCGGCTTCGCCTGGGATGCAATTTTTATATATAAGAAAATTCCCCGTTTATCCCTCTTTCCATTAGTGAAAACCGAATTAAAATCGGTCTACCCGTTCACGCGTGATGTCGTGACCAAGGGAAATAGGGATTTATTTTTATATAAATAGAGATATGTACACAGGGGTTTAGTTTAGGCTAAATGTCTTAATATGTTTGCGGTAATTCACATACGCGGGTTTTCTGACCATATTTTACCACTGAAAGAGGAATAAACGGGGAATGTTCTTATATATAAAAATTGCATCCCGGGCGAAGCCGGGGGCGGGTCGTTGGAATTTATAAGTTTATGTTCTGTGTTTTGTCAAAGATTGCAAAAAGGGGGCCGCAAACAAGAGTTACTTTTTCAAGTGGATTAAAAATAAGTTAATATTAAGCAATTGGTGATCCACTATTTTTGTAAACATTACGATAAGTCAACATATCTTTCACATTGTATTTTTTGTAGTGCTTCTATTGATACATCATTGTTTTATTGTACCTACTTCTTGTATATACTTCTTTTTATACTTCTTAATAATACTACTGATACATCTGGGGAAATTTATATTTACTTTGTTCTTTGAAAATGTAATGTTCATTTAGTCTATGTATCTACTCATTATTAGGTACGCAATATCAAAGTCCTTTTATGTATTTAGGCTTGTCATTGTCTCCAAACGTTTCACGTACATTTTTTATCACAAAGCGAGTAAATTTCTTTCCTTTTTGTGTGTCGGCTTAAGCTTTATCCGGCGTGAACAATCAGATTAAGGTGAAACTTCTCTTTGGTTTCCAACTATTGTCCAAGTTTTGTACTAAATCACTCTACGGAATAATCTCCGGTGGTTATTGGACACTTAATTTTGATCGTCCAAAATTTTAACTCATAATTCATGTTTTTAAGGCATATTTACTAGCCCGATGGTTGAGAGATTAAAGTGCAAGATTGTCGGGAGAAGTTTTTCAAAGTCGGCCTTGGTCTTGATATGTTGGGTTTCGATCCTAGCCCCAGAATACAAAGACTTCTATTCATAACAGTATAGGCTACACTATTAGTGCGATTGGCAATAAGGTATTACACCCATTTTTAAAAAGTGTCTCAATTAGATTCTGTAGTGCTAATGAACCACTAAAAAAAACACCAAATTTAATAAAAATGCATTTAAAATTTACATTTTCAAATTTCGCGCGTAATTTGACGAAAACGCTGGAAACCATTTTGCTCTGCGGTCATGACGTCAGTTGGCTGTGTAAACAAATGCGCCGGTAATTGACATGACACTGACTGACACTTTTTTGTTTACACAACCGTATGACGTAAACATGGCGGCTACTATTTCATTGTGTTTAAGAACAGACTAAATATTCTGAAAACTTTGAATTTAATTTTAAAATTTATTTTGTTATTTTACGAACTAAAACTAACATTTTCCGACTGCTTTTTGCCTAAGCTATCTCCTAGCTAAAATACTCTATTATTGTGCTGACTGCCAACAAGATATAAACTCTATATCTAACCATATTTATATTATATACTAGCTGAGCCCACAACATCGTACGCGTGGTATTTGGTATAGCGTGTTACTTTTTTGTTTGTAAACCTATTGGAATAAAAGAAACACTAAATGTTACAGGAAGCTTGCTACAATACATCAGTGAAAACCGCAATCAAATCAGTTAAACCGTTTCTGAGATTAGCGTGCACAAACGCATAGACAAATAGACAAACAGATAAACAAACAAAAATTGTAAAAACTATTGTTGACTTCGGTAACATACCCATAACGTGTACAAATTGTTTTTTAATTATATGCACCTATATATTATATATCTACATATACCGCCTCGGTATATTACTCCATTAAATTCTAAACCATTCAACGGATTAACTGAAATACGGCTTCATTTTTCATTACTTGAAGTTGTGATAAAAGAGTAATATAATATACCTACTACCAAGCTTTTTCTAGCGTAATTTATTACAAAACTACTTAGTCTACGATTTTTTTAAATATCAGTTAAGAGTGACAGTCTGGCCGACGATGGTCGCCTAAGAACACAAAGCTGCAAATTTCGCGTCTTCGCAAAATAATGATGCTTCATAATCATAACATTTATGCTCCACGGCACACACAAGAACACGCACACACATCATATTTCTGTGAATAGCGCCATCTAGTTCGAAGAAGGTGAACTAATTACTAATTTCAATCTGTGTGCCATGCTTAAATCAAATTCAGCGTTAGAAAGGTTACTCGTTATCGAGTAGGTGTCAAACATCCAAACAACATATTACTGCTGTAAGATTTAATTAAGGTGGAGACAAACGCTAAATACTAAAAATATCCATTGTTTAATGAAGATAATGACAAGACAATTGCCTTGAAAAAAATATATAGTATACTTAAACATGTGATGAACCAATTGTATTAATTAGAATTTTCGTTAAAGTAATAGAAACTCCACAAAAAAGTTAGAACACAAGAAGAATTTGACTTTTATTGAAAATTCTCTCGAAAACGGCTTATTGCGCGCATATGAATCCTGTACCTATTAATAAGTTAATGTCAGTTTAAAAACAATAAAACACAATTTCTAGGCCTGTTGAATTGTCTCCGCCGCCAGCGAGTTCTAATGTAAATTTATGTCATTTGCCCAAGTGAAGCCCGTACAGAGACTAATTAAAAAATAAAACATTGAGGTAAAGTTACCCCTTTCTGTATTATCCAAAACAATTTAAGGGAAGTCCTGATACAATAAATTTTATTATTACACATTTAAGTGGTTACTGCGCGTCCTCGTTGAACTTTCATCGTTTATTGCCGACGCTGAAATTAAAAAAGTTTTCACTCAAGACCTCTTCTCTAATGTATCTGTAAGGAACAAACATATATGAAAGTGGATGTTTACCCTCATATTTAAGTTCGTAAGTTGTATGAAACATAAACTTAACTTACATAAACTTTAGTTAAACGAAAACTGTTTCATAAAACCTAATAGCTACTAATTCTTGTAATAATTGTGAAAGTTTTTAATGATCTTTGAATTTTTCAGCCGCGAAAATCCAATTACGATAATGTGATTATTATAAATTTGATAAATTTTACACGGGTAACGAGTTCCCGTGGGATATTATCTGCAATGTCGTTGAAATAATACTTACCTAGGCTTACTTCGATACGAACTTATGAATTAGATGAGTGAGCCAATAAATTCTAATTCAAATTAATAAAAATTATTTCATCGTAATAAGACAAAATTTTATTAACGTCATATTTTTTTATGTTAAGATCCACTTGATGGTAGGTGGCTACCGTCGCCAATAACACAAGCAACGCCACAGCTGCTGCAAGTGCACTGCCGACTACAGTAGGATTAAGGATAAGCGATTAGGAAGAGGATAGGGAAATGGGCTTTGGCATCCCTTACTCACTCACCGAAACACAACAGCACACTTGCAGCAGCTGTGGCGTTGCTTGTGTTATTGGCGACGGTAGCCACCTATTACCAAGTGGACCGTCATCTTGTCTGCCGATCTTAACATCACATTCTCGCAATGCATATCAAAAACGTTTAAAAATTCATTATATTTTTTTCATCAATTTCGTAGTATGCTACATCAAATATGCAATAATTTACACAACGATTTCCCAGTTCACAAATAACATTAATTTAAATAGTATTGTAAAATTTATAAAGGCAATCGAGAAAATTCATTTAATAATGTTGTGTTGAATTAAAATAAATTTTCCGTGGCACTGCGGAAAAGTTTAAAAAACATCGAACAGTATTTGCTCGTTTCTGACGAAAAACAAGGCAACTGAAAAGCTGTAAAACCAGTTGAACTTTTATTTACAAAATCGACAGTTACTCTTAATTAAAACACAATATCGAATTTTACTTTCTTGTAATAAAATTGTAAGATTTAAAATGAAGATTAAAAGATTAACATTAATTTGAAATCTTACTATTATTAATCTAATTTCTAACTATACTAATAGGGAACATGCACATTGTTTTAAAATATTTTCATACGATAGGTTATATCGTTATATAACGGTAAAAAATATTCAGGGCCAAAAAAACCAGAAATAGTAACAAAAAAAATGTTAAAATTGACTAACTTAAAACACCCGCCCATTTGGCGCGCTTGTCGTGACGTCACAGTGATAACAATCAAATGTTAAAAATCACAAACATCTACACGCTTGTTGACATTTCATAGACTTTGACGTCACATTCGAACTGACCGTTTCAAGTATTTTAAATTTTCCACAATTTTTTTGCACTTTTCAATCATTATTATTTTCTTAACGTAAAAGAAATAATATTAAAAAATATTTATATACTTAGATATAATAGGCATGATGACGGTATTATATTGTTAAGTGTGGGGTGAGTCAAATTGCCGTGTAAGGGCGGAAATCAACTATTTATTGCCACAAACCAAGATGACTTCCAATAGGGCTAAACTTCTTCTTTAAATCCGTTAAACTTGCCAAAAGTCGTCCGTAATTCCGTAATGAGTCGCAGGTATAGTTCCGTAGTATCGCTTTCGAATCGCAGAATCGAACTGTGTCGCTAGCTCGCCACTTCGCCTATTTATATCCGCTGCTAATCGTCTAGATCTTTCTCGAATTTAGTACAAACAAACAACAAACAATTAGAAGTAAACAACTTTTGTAAACACGTATTGTAAACAGGTCATTGAAAATTCGGGAACGCTATTTCTGTTGTATGTGAACTCTATGTTGTGTGCACAAGGATCAATTTCCCTTGACAATAATTTTTCCAGAAATTGTAGATAGGCGAAGTCGTTTTTCTAAAACGTTCCATGGTGAGTCATAACTAGAACGTTCCCTGGTGAGTCATAACATTACCCCCCTCTTAGTTATGATCGTCCCGATCATCATTCGTGCCGTGATATTTTGTCAAACGATCAATGTGTACGACCTTTGGTTTTCCTCTTTGTCCTTTTTTGATCCTATAGGTGATGTCGTTGATTTTTGTAACTACGTTGTAAGGTCCTTCCCATCGCGGTTGCAGCTTTGGGCTCTTGCCCTTTTTCCTGAGGGGATTATGAAGCCATACGAGCGTTCCTTCTTCAAAACCGTTGATGTTTGCTTTCCGATCATAACGGATCTTCATTCTTTCACCGGTTTTGAGACTGCACTCGCGAACTAATTTGTGCACTTCATCTAACTGTTCGCGAAGATCGCTTACATAATCCGTTATAAGCTTCGGGCTATTCGGGGGAGAGCCTGTTATTGCGTCAACTGGTAGTCTTATTTCTCGTCCAAAATTCACTCTTGCAGGGGTAACACCAGTACTGTCGTGTACAGTGGAGCGATAAGACAGCAAGAAAAGAGGAATGTATTGGTCCCAATCTCTCTGATGTGAGTCGACTACTTTAGCCAGATTATTTTCCAGTGTTTGATTAAATCTTTCAACCATTCCGTCTGACTGAGGATGAGCTGGTGTCGTACGGGTCTTATGTATTCCGAGGTGGTTGCACATCTCTTGAAAAAGGGCTGATTCGAAATTTCTTCCCTGATCGGAGTGTATTTCCAGGGGTACGCCATACCGACAGATTACTTCCTGAACCAGTTTCTTGGCAACAGTTTTAGCTTCTTGGTTGGGGGTTGCAAATACTTCAGGCCATTTGCTGAAATAGTCTTGTACTACTACTATGTATTTGTTGCCATCCTCAGTTTCCGGAAAAGGACCGGCCACGTCAATTGCAATACGTTCCCATGGCGCTCCTACATTGTAGACCTTCAGTTTTCCTCTATTTCTTGTCTGCGGTCCCTTGACTGAAGCGCACGCGTTGCATTTACGGCACCAATCTTCGACGTCTTCCCGGCAATGGATCCAGTAGAACCTCTGACGCACTTTTAACAGTGTTTTCCTCACTCCAAGATGGCCACCAGACACCCCGTCATGGATATGGCGTAGTAGAGGAGATACCTTGCTTCGAGGAACTACAACCTGTACCGTAACCTGATGTCCGTTATTAGACTCCCATTTCCTGCACAAAATTCCGTCTTCCAGGGTCAAACTATCCCATTGAGCCCAATAACTCTTTGTGACAGGACTGGAGGCTGATACGTCCACCCACTCAGGCTTAGTCCCTCTTTTCATCCAATCCAAAATCGGTCGCAAGTCGTCATCTTCCTCTTGAGCCTTTCTCATACTTTCGCCACTCCAATCGTCGTCTAATCCTTGGGTCCGGATAATTTTTACTGACTCTTGAGATTCTTGTCTTCCACAGTGTTTACAATCTTCAGGACAAGGTCTTCTCGACAGAGCGTCAGCATTACCATGACCTTTTCCGCTTCGATGTTCCGTTACAAGATTGAATTTCCGCAATTGCTCAGTCCACCGTGCTACCTGTCCTTCTTCAACTTGGGTCTTCATCTCTGAGACCCTCGTTCTTTTCTTCTTTGGACAGTCCAGCCTAATGTGTCCTTTTTCACCACAGTCGTAGCATGTCGGACCATAGCGAGGTCTTCGCTCCTCAGCTACCAGCCCTCTGACCTTAAATGGCCTTATGTCACGCCGTACTGCTTCTACTTCAAGCGCATGTACCTTTAGCTGCCCTTCTTCAACTTGGGTCCCCACCTCTGAGACCATCCTCCTCTTCTTTGGGCAGTCCAGCCTAATATGACCTCTTTCGCCACAGCCGTAGCATGTCGGACCATAGCGAGGTCTTCGCTCCTCGGCTACCAGCTCTCTGATCTTAAATGGCCTTGTGTCACGCCGTACCGCTTCTACTTCTAGCGCATGTGCCAGTGCATTTTTCAGGGTCTGATGGTGACTCAATCGCACTGCTGCACGAACTTCGATATCCCTTATTCCGTCCACAAAGGCTTGAAGCAGAGTTATTTCTATTGCAGACGGTGTTGACACATAAGCGCGACGAACTAGTCTTTCGATCTCGTCAGCCCACTGCTGGAGTGTTTCCGTGGGCCTCTGTATGCGATCTCGTAATTGAGCCCTATATGTGTGCTCCATATGCTTGTCACCATACCGTGTCTCTAGAGCCTCCAAAAGGGCTTGCAGAGACCTACCTTCTGTAGGAAGTCGCTCCAAGATCAGTTGGGCGTCTCCTCTTAGAGCAAGAGTCAACGCCATGAACGCTTGATCCTCGGTCCAGCCGCTGCAGTTAGAGAGGGTTTCGAATTGGTACTTGTAGGCTGTCCAGGATGATGTGCCATCAAACCGTGGCAGGTCCAATCTGCCTTGTGTAGGTACCGGTGCAGTGAGGACTGCCTCTCTCTTCATCAGTTTCTGCATTTTCTCGGCGAGCACTTGATGGCGACTGTCGGTTTGGTCGAGTCTCCCTTCCAGGCCTTCGACTTTCAGTGAGACCTCTTTGACTTCGGACTCTACCTTTTTAACCTTGTCACACATTATTTCAAGGCTTGCGTCCAATTTCGAAAGCATTATTTGGCTAGCGGTCTCCTGTTCTCGGCGAGCGGCCTCCTGTTCACGGCGAGCGGCCTCCTGACTGGTTTGTAAATTCTTTATAGCGGTCTCCTGATCACGGCGAGCGGCCTCCTGATCACGGCGAGCGGCCTCCTGACTGGCTTGTAAGTTCTGCATGGCAGCTAGCAGTGCAGAAAGGTCCATTGATGGGTTTGATGGAGGCGCTGTTATAGGGAGCAATTCAGCATCGGAGCCTTCCTCCGGTTCCTCACGTGCCCGTTGCCTCGCAGCATCCATCTCCGCTTGTCTCCTGGTCCGTGGAGTACGAGTTCCGTCGTCCCGTGGCATTAACGGCATCCCACTTCTGACACCAGTTGTTAAGTGTGGGGTGAGTCAAATTGCCGTGTAAGGGCGGAAATCAACTATTTATTGCCACAAACCAAGATGACTTCCAATAGGGCTAAACTTCTTCTTTAAATCCGTTAAACTTGCCAAAAGTCGTCCGTAATTCCGTAATGAGTCGCAGGTATAGTTCCGTAGTATCGCTTTCGAATCGCAGAATCGAACTGTGTCGCTAGCTCGCCACTTCGCCTATTTATATCCGCTGCTAATCGTCTAGATCTTTCTCGAATTTAGTACAAACAAACAACAAACAATTAGAAGTAAACAACTTTTGTAAACACGTATTGTAAACAGGTCATTGAAAATTCGGGAACGCTATTTCTGTTGTATGTGAACTCTATGTTGTGTGCACAAGGATCAATTTCCCTTGACAATAATTTTTCCAGAAATTGTAGATAGGCGTTCCATGGTGAGTCATAACTAGAACGTTCCCTGGTGAGTCATAACAATATGTTGAAAGGAGTCTAAAAAATTACTCATTTTTTGTATTAAAATTGAGATTAATAAGATTTTCAATAAATTAGAAGTATAAATAACTGCAATCGGCCATGTTAACTGAAACACCAATCAGAGCGAATGACGTCACGCCCAGGTAAGTGCCATCGTGTTGCTTGACTTTGCTTTGACAGAATGAAAAATCTGATGAGATGTCGGTGACGTCACGGTTCATCAGACGCGACGCCATGACACCTAAGAGCGTTTTCGCGCGTAATTCAAAATAGATTTAAAAACATTCAATAATTCGCGTTGAAATTTAGTTTTTTGCTGAAATATTATTTTTTTCGGATATGGTAGACGTTTATCTACATTATGGAAGGGAATTTCAAAATCTGTCATCATGTCTATTCTAAAGCAAAAATAATGATAAAAATATTTAAGCCTTTTTTGAATTAGGGGCATATTCCCTATTTATAATATCAAAAATAAGTAAATTAAATAAATAACATATTTGTAATGTAAAAACAATTCACACTTTAAGAGCGTGCAGCGCGATCGAAAATCTTCGAGTTGGAGTAGCGGTGACGGAACGCACACAAAAATAACTTTACAGATTAGACTCAACACAGAGTAATACATATTTTTACTAATTTTTCTTTAGGAAAAATTAATGTAATAAATGATAATAGAATGTAATATATGTAAATAATAATTAGTTATTATTATAATATAACGTAATATTCAGCTGATCACTGTGTTTTGTTCATTTCTTATAAATAATTTTACCTATGTATACTTACCTGCATATCTGGAAAAGAATAAATAAAGTATGAAAGAAGAAATGAAAAACTGCAAAAAATAATAAAAAGTTTTTATTATTAAATTTGTGATGTTTGGTTGTCGTGGTATTATCGTTATTTGTTAATTGTCGTTTATTTTTGACCTTATCTTTCGAGTGCTTTCAATATATAATCAGGCTCCTTAATTGTCATTTTTCTATCCAGTCTTTTTTCGTATGAAATATTTACGTATTGAATTTTTCCACTGTCTTGATTATCCGAGAATGTTTGAATTTCTGCTATTGGTAGCCTGAAATAAAATTAAACACTAAAAACGACAGAGAGCAAATTGTAAACACCGTTAGTTTATAATAAACATAACTGACGAATATTATGAAAGGAAGATTGAATTTAAAATAAAACGCTTAAAAGTTGATAGTTTATAACCTCTCCGTTCCGAAATTGTCTACGAACATGCACTGTTCAGTACTTGGGCCTATCAATAAACAGTTTTACAAATTTACTGCGCGGTTTCAGTTTACAGTTTCGTTATAAACGGCTGTTATCAAAAGCAAAAAACCTAATCTAACCTAACCAATAAATGTTTGATTAGCTAAGAAACCTATTTGGTGACCAAGTACTAGACTAGGTCAACCAAAAAAAGTTGCTGACCAAATTAATATTTTGCTGAAAAAATATATATTCCTATTACAAACTAACATAATTATGCAATGTTACCGGATAATAGCCTAATTGTCAAAATTTGGAAATTAGTTTAAAACCATGGCTTAGCATCTATTTCACCCCAAAAATATATTATTTAAAAAAAAATAGGTCTTTTACATTAGTATTTTGAGTTTTTAGAAATGAACTTGAAATTGACCGCGAAAAAGGCCAAGACTGTCATGGCGTCTTGAATGACGTCACACCTCGCGAAACAGCCGTGTTTGTTTATGACAGTCAATTGTGTTTTTTAGTAAATAATGAATTCCTCGTATTATAAATACTGTATAGTGCCCCAATATAAAAGTTCAACGATAAAAACGCCAAACAAATTTTTTTTTTTTTTTTTTATAATGATAGATCAAGCATTTGACCGCAGTCTCACCTGATGGTAAGTGATGACGCGATCTAAGATGGAGCATGCTTGTCTATTAAGAACCGATTCACTCGCGACTTGAAGAGTCCAGGGTTGTAGTGTTGTGGAAACAAGGGTGCTGGAAGTTGGTTCCACACGCTAGCAGTTCGAATCAAAAAAGTTGACCCGAACCGCAACGTGCGGATTTTAGGTATATCAACCATATAAGGGTGACATTTAAATGTGCGCCTTGTTGTCCGATGGTAGAAGGGGCTAGGGGGGACTAGCTGGTGCAAGTCCAACGCACACTCTCCGAAGTAAATCCTGTAGAACACCGAAAGGCTGGCTACCAAGCGCCTGTGCTCAAGACTCTGCAAGCCAGCCCCGGTAAGGGAGTCATCGCCAATTAGTCTTATGGCTCGCTTCTGAACAGCGTCCAAGGCCTCAAGCTGATACTTAGCGGAACCGCCCCACAAGTGGGAACAGTATTCCAAGCAAGAACGAACTTGAGCCTTATAAAGGTCAAGGAGCTGTACGTTCCTTCATATACGTTCCAAACAATAAACAATAACAAATTGATGAAGTTAAGGTTATTACAGCTCTCAACAGCCACTATCAATACCTCGTTGTGAATCTTCAATACCAGAGATCTAGATTCACAACAAAGAGATTCGAAGAGCACTACGGAGTCTTGACGTGAACAAAGCTAGTGGACCTGATGGCATACCTGCAAGGGTCCTGAAGGAATGTGGTCCTGAATTGTCTCCTGTACTTACACGCTTGTACCATCTCTCTCTCAGGACGAATACCGTGCCGGCATTTTGGAAGCTTGCCAATGTTCAACCAGTGCCTAAAAAGGGTAACCGTGCCAACCCCTGTAATTATCGACCAATCGCCATCACTTCTGTACTCTGTAAGGTTATGGAGAGAGTACTGAATAGTAAGCTGCTGACATATCTTGAAGTTAACGACCTGCTCAGTGATCGCCAATATGGATTTCGCCAGGGACGTTCAACCGGAGGTCTTCTTGTATATGTCACGCAATACTGGAGTGAAGCCATCGAGAAACATGGCGAGGCTCTCGCTGTGTCACTCGACATATCGAAGGTCTTTGAGAGGGTTTGGCATGCACGTTTACTTGGCAAGCTTCCTACATACGGCATCCCCTCCGGTCTCTTTGTAGCTGGATTTCTGATTTCCTGAATGAATGGTCAATTCGAGTAATCATTGATGGCTGCTCCTAGGACCTCATGGCAATTGATGCCGGTATTCCTCAGGGATCTGTTCTCTCTGCAACTCTTTTCCTGCTTCATATTAATGACTTACTTCTTCCAGGAGTAGTTGTATACTCATAGAGAGATATTTGTCCAGAATTCGTTGGGGGGCAATGATTGAGCGAATGAACTGAACCTTAAATCTTGTATGCCGATGGGGTGACAAGAATCTGGCTGATTTTAACGCCACCAAAACGCAAGCGTATTTGGTCTCTGCAAAAAGGAGCCCTTTCGACTTGACTCTAACTTTCCGATGTGCATCCGTACCTGTGGCCAATGATCTTGAGCTTCTTGGTATGAAGTTGTGCTCAAATCTCAACTTCGGTAATTCTATCGAGTCCAAAGCCCAAACAGCGGCCAAAAAGTTGGGCATCCCAAATAGAGTGAAGCGATGCTTCACACTTGGACAGCTCCTCTCTTTATACAAGGCACAAGTCCGATCTTGCATGGAGTATTGCTGTCACCTTTGGGATGGCCCATCAAAATACCAACTTGCCGCACTCGACTCGGTGGATCGCAGAGCTAGGAGGCCCATTGGCGATGATACACTAATAAGAACTAAGCTGCAGAGCCTAGCACATAGACGCAAAGTTGCCTGTGTATTCTATAAGATGTACTTCGAAGAGTGTGCTCGAGAGCTGCATGAGATCATACTGCCTTCCCCTTTCTTCTATCGGACATACAGACGTACGGCTGGTTACCATCCTCACCTTGTCGAAATCCCTCTAATTCGGACCAAGCGCTTTAAAACATCTTTTGTGATGCGCACTGCTAAGGATTGGAACTCCCTGCCGGCGTCTGTATTTCCGAGCTCATATAACCCAAATCTTTTCAAGGTTCGAGTGAATGGGCATCTTCTGGGTGAGCTCGCTCCATCGTCGGCCTCATCCTTCCTACATGGATAGATGCTGGTCAAGAGCAAACTCATCTTTAATAAAAAAATAAAAAAAAATAAAACTTTGTATTCGCTTACCTCAAAGTCAGCGGTTTTGAGTCAAGTTTTGAAGTTAAGTTAGTTGTCAAGTTAAGTTTTTACTATCGTATTAATTGTATTTTTATATATTTATTGTCCTGCTATCGGTGGCAAAAGAAATTCATCGTGTGATTTGGTAAAATAGCTTGAAATTTACCAACGCGCCACCATTTAATTGTAATTTAACAGGTGAAGTTGAATATATACAGATATAAACAAACAATTTTTTTACATTTTCTTGGCTTCTCAGCTCAATATTACAACATATTTTATATTGAAAATACTTTTTTTTTATTTAGAACAAACTTTAAAGTAAGAATACTTTCAAAAAGTAAATCTTTAAATGTTTTAAAAATTTTAGGTTGTAAAAGCATTCTAGTCACAAAAGTTATAAGATTGTGTCGACGTATATTTAACAACATGGTGGAACACATTTTTTGTTTCCACCGGTTCTCAAATTTTTATATAAAATACCATTTTCCATGGCGCTCATCAATGAGGGTTTGGCTCAGTTCATATCAGTTGTACCTAGTATATGGTTAAATGAAAATTCTGTCCAGTTTTGGTCAAGGGCAAGAAAAACCGGCGATCTTGAGACGGCTGATTCCACAGTAGGTAAATGCCACTCTCTGACTGGTAACTGCTAATTAAGTAAGACTTTGTTTGTTCTTCACATAATACTTAGATAGAAGTTTTACCATTGCGGAATTCCGATGAACAATAGTCGGTGTTCACTGCAAAAAATTGTCCAAGCATAACGGCGTCAATTTTGGGCAATATACTGATGTTTGTTTTGTTAAATCCTGATTCCATGGCGAATTATACCTGTCTTTCAAGATTAAACTAAAAACAAAGTGTATTAATTTAACAATAATTGCTGAAAACTCGAAATAACCTGTTCACTTTATACGAAAATGATAGCCACAACGTGGTGTTTCGCAAGGTGTGACGTCACGTTTCCATGCGCTTCTCTGATTGGTGTTTAATGTCACATAATTAAACGCCTAATTTTGTCGATTTTATTTTCCAAAAATATTATTAATCTTTTATTATTTTAATAGAAAAGTTGTTTTTTGTTTACTAATTATCATGGTTAATCATTAGAAACTCTAAGCCATCCGATTTATTCTCAGTGGAAACAAGCCTGTTGTATACACCTCTGTTTGAGACATTAAATAGATAGGTAGGTATTTACCTGTATGCATTTGCATGTTCTGCGTTCGCACTACTCTGTACGGAATTCGACTCAACTGCAATATTTTATTTTGCATGTCCAGATTTTCTTATTTGCCTGAAAGTGAAACCAATGACATGATTAATTTAGCCATATTTAAGTATGCAAATTAGAAAAAAAAAACAGACAATTGCGTTCTCCGATAAAAAAACTTCCAAATAGAAGTCTACTTACCACATTATAGCAGCATTCTTAGGATAAATTTTTTATTTAGTCACTTAGATAATGATTCTTTTTCTGGTTACCCATCCTTCACTTCCAAAAAACACTTAAACATGTGTAAAATGTAAATACAAAATTTATAACACAGCTGACTTGACATTGACCTCATGACGTCATGTCATACGACAAATAAGTGCGCCTAGTGATTTTATTAGAGCAATTTTTTTTGTTTGGAAAACCATCAGGCGTTTAGGTTAAATATTGAAAAGTCTTAATATTTTCATATTTATAATTTTATAATGAATATTAAGAAGGGGGGGATCTGCGGAATATCAATACAAACATTTTCATGTGAGAATTAGTGCTTCATGCGTAAAATTTAAGAAGTATTCGAAGAAATAAATTTTTAGAAGTCGTTCCGTTTATGTATTTTTTATTAATTTTAAATGTATTTGTTTCAAATTTCAACAAGGCGGTGACCTTGTGCAAGGATCAGGCTAACCTACAAAAGTTACTTTAATGTATTTAACTAATTCAGCGCATAGTACTAGTCACTTAAAAATGAGTAAATTTCCAGAATTTTGTGCAGTATCCTCTTAATATCTCTCTCCTTTAACGTTAGATGTACACCGTTTATAGACTCAGTAATAATTCTGTGTGCAAAATCAGGCTGAGCGTTGGACGAACCAAGACTAACTTCAAATCTTCTTAAAATATTTGACAAAGTAGCTTTCATCGCTATCCAAGCGTACCGGAAACCTGTGAACAAAACAATTTTACTTAATTGGAAATGGTCGCCCAACGGAAAACCCTTTGACTAACGACCCAAAAGATGTAAGATGTATATTTTGTAAGTATTTTTTCTTGTAAAATTCGGAATGCAGGCAGGTCCAACGGTCCAATAGAAATTAGGTGGCCATAGTTGCTTATACCAGCAATGCCAGGGGTACGACTAGTACGTTGCCGAAGCTAGATAGGATAAGGGATAAGAACTAAGTGGGTTAAGGCAACAATGTATATATATATCTTTAAAATATTTAATGCTCGAGAATCGAAAAAAATAAAAATATAATTATGCAGTAGGTACCAACATAATAAATGCTTTCAGAATGCTCACTGGTTGAGATAATTTTAAATGATAATTAAGAATTATATATAACATGCGTATGCAATTATTTTCTGCAAATTGTATACACAAACCTTTTTCGTTTATCGCTTATTCCATTAGTGCAAACTCTATCAAAATCCGTTGGGTAGTTTAGAAGTTAGCAGAGAAATAGTTAGAAGCGGAATGCGACTTTATTTTATAACTAGCTGAACTCGGCCACGCTTCGCTGCGGCCCATACGGCGGTGGAGTGCGCGTGGGGCGCGCGGTACTGGACACTTCTTATATATAATACTATTGATCGTAGCGTAATGTTATATAGCCTATAGCCTTCCTCAATAAATGGACTATTCAATACAAAAAGAATTTTTCAATTCGAACCAGTAGTTCCTGAGATTAGCGCGTTCAAACAAACAAACAAACTCTTTAGCTTTATATATTAGTATAGATATGTAAAGATTAATTACCTACCTATGTTTTAGAAAAATATTATACATCATACAATTATTATGAGATGAACAGAAGTTGGTCGCGAAAGATGATGTCATTTAAAATTACATGTAATCAATTATCTATTTCAAATTAATAGAGGTAACTTATAGGATAAAACAGTTTGAATCAGAGGTGGTTTTTTGGAGGGCGCTTGAATTCGGTATTATTTTAAATTTATAAATTCCAATCAGTTAGAGTCAACTTCGAGAAGGAGGTCAATCGTCGAATCCAGCTCAGGGATGGGCAGTGTTCGGGAAGCTCTGAGACATCTTCTCGTCCAAAATTCCTCAGTGTGTTAAAACAAAAGTTTTCTACCAATGTGTGTGATGACATAATATGGCGCTGAAATGTAGTCTCTAATTATAGACCTCGTAAGAAAGCTCAATGTCCCTCAATGAGTTATGGGGAAGGCTATGCTCGGGGTTACACTGTAAGGTCGAATCAGGAATGAGGAGATCCGTGGATGAACGAAAGTTACCGACATAAGCCGGCGGATTAGTAAATTGAAGTGGCAGTGGGCAGGACACATGGTAAGGAGAGCCGACGGCCGCTGGGGCTGGAAGGTTCTCCAGTGAAGGCTATAGACCAGCAAGCAAGCGTAGGACGTCCACCCACAAGGTGGAAAGAGTGGATCCAGGCTGCTTCTGATCGGAATTTTGGAAAATTAGAGGGGAGGCTTATGTCCAACAGTGGATGTTCTACGGCTGAGATGATGATGATGATGATGATGATGAATATTCAGAAATAATACTCTGCTAATGTCCAAGTAGAAACCAGTAAGGGAGTTACCAATAAATAATACTCTGCTATTATATCAAAGCCCCTATGTCCAAGTAGGAACCAGTAAGGGGGTCACCAAAGATGAGACATCGGTTAAAGAACGATTACAATAAAAGAAAAAAATATTAAACATTTGCATATAGGGTAAAGAGCAAAGGACAAGACAAGAATGGGAAATTTGATCTATCCAGGCTAACAGGCTGACGGTCCACTTGATGGTAAGTGGCTACCATCGCCTATAACACAAGCACGTTGCCGGCAGTAGTAGGATAGGGAAATGGGCAATTTCATCCCTTACTTGCTCACCGAAACACAACAGCATACATGCTGTTATTACACGATTACTGCCACCAGACGGGCTGCTCAAATGACTGCGAAACGCAGTGTGCCCCGTTAATACTTGTCAGAATTAGACCAGATCCAATTATGAAAAGTTCATATCCAAAGTTGACCCAGCCAGGAATCGAATCCGGCATCTTTGAGTAAGAATGTTAAAGCAAGCAACTTAACCACTCGACCAGCGGAAAAGCAGACTGGGAAAAGAAAACAGATTTAATTAATCATTAAACATTACCTATACAATTTCTTGGTCCAGCACTAAAAGGACAAAACGCGTATTGATGCAAATTGTTGAAAAATCTCTCAGGTTTGTATTTTTCTGGTTCAGGAAATGATTTTGGATTTTGGAATAATGCTTCGAAGTAAACGATCACAGAGGTTCCGACAGGAATAACTCGACCATCTAAAACAAAAGATAAAGCTATAAATGCTGCTTGAAACAAATTACCTTCAAATTTTCTATCTTCTAGAGTATTAGGTCTAATGTATTGAATCTCGTTCTTACAAAATTACTTTTAACAAATGCAGTCATGCAATTAAAATTCTTTGGTTATCCTCATTCTATCCCCCGAAGTCGTATGAGTGTTTTGCTCTCGCATTACTTTCGCATTACTTAGAGTTTTTAGAGAATAATAGAATTTGTAATTTGTCCAACTGTGCTTGTTTAAGTTGATCTTGATCCAACTTAGGCTCATAAGATCTAGATGATTTATTCCAAAAAATAGCATTAATTTAATTCTAAGAAACTTGCGGAACTTGATGCGGTTTTGTTAATTTTGTTATCTATTAGATATCTGTTAGGAAGGTTCATATATAGGTATTAATTGAATATGTGCGAAGCTGGAAGCGGGCCACTAGTTATGTATAAATTAAAATATAACATTTTTAAAACCATTTTCATCTGTTTTGCATTTTGCATCTGAACATTTTTGCAGATTATAATAAAAACTTTTGTCTATATATTTTTATAAAAAATTAAAAGTTTATTTTGAAATAACTTCTTTAACCGAAAATCATAGTATATTATTTCATTTTTTTTAAACTACAAGTTACCAAATATTTTAACAATATAACGAAACATAATCAACATTTACTATCAAACATAATATACCAAGACACATTAGCAATATTCCTCCTGCGTTTGTACAGTCAGACACCATCGCTTCCATGATACCAAAACTTTGAATCAAAAAGGGATACACTTAAAACTTTTTAGTAGAAATCTGCTAATGTTTTATCCCCGTAAGAAGTGAATTCTGCAAAATGTAAGTTGTAAAGCACAATTTCTGACATCACTTAAAACGCCATCAACTTAACTAACCTTTAAGTTTCAGATCCTCATTCAATTGTCTTCCAATTTTGGTAACAGTCGGTATAACTCTCATGCTCTCCTTTATAACTGCTTCCAGATATTTCATATTGTTCAAATCTTCCAGTGTTGGAAGTTTTGACAAATCATTATTAAATATGGATAATTGCTCATCTATAACAAATGCTTGAATTTCCGGATATTTAGCTAAGCAGTACAGGGTGTGTACAATTGTGCAAGTTGTGGTGTAATGGCCCTAAAATAAAAAAAAAAGAATTACTGATAAAAGATTTGTGATCACATATATTTGTGTTGATGTAGTAGGACAGGTAAGACGGCCTCGAATGAAAGAGATTGCTGTGGTATCATCAAACACCATATAGTTGTAGGGTATGAAAGGGATAAAGGATAAGAGACAGGATAGTGGAGTAGTGTCTGGCATCACTGAGTCGAACACCGAAACACAAAAGCACATTGTAAGAAATGTTATAATGACTCATTGCATAGCCAATTAAAAAAATTAAATTTGAAAATGAATATTGAAAATATCTATTGAGAACTATCGCTGGATATAATCGTTCCTTTATCGGCGAGACATAATGGGAAAGAATTTATTTTATTAAAGTTGATGACAAAGATGAAAGTTATACAATAAAAACCTTTTAACTAAGTAATTCTGTCCAAAAACTTTTTTTAGTTTTTATTTTATAAAAGTTATATTAATAAATATTGAATTGTTGTAAAAAATAAGTAAATCCACAAAATATTATGTGCTTGTAGTGGCAAATTTAAATTTAATAATTTACCAAAGAAAATTATATATACATATAAGTATAAATAAATAGTTTTATCGCTACTTACTTGGCTTAAAAAAAATAGATAGACAAAAGATTTAAAACGTTATTTCGAAATAACATATCCAAACTTCAATATGATTTGTTTAGTAGTTTACCTTATTTAAAACTAGCTGTGCCCGCGGCTTCAAGTGGAATTCAGATTGTTTTTCGATATTATTATCTCTTTAACCATAAGTCCAAAAGGTATGCAGTAAAGAGCAAAAATGTGACGATAAACTTACTCTTTGATAAGGATTCATATTGTTGATAATATGGGCAATAAACGTCACCTATCGATTTTAATCATTTTTTTAATACAAAAACGTAGTTTTTGTGGCTTAAATATAAAAGTTGTCCCTGACTTTTTTATAGGCATCATCAGGCTCTATATCTTTTCTGTAGAAATCAATCATATGAAGCTGCGTTCGAAAGAAACGTTTTCGATTGATCCGTTTCTTCATCGACTTACTTTTCAAATTCGATTATTACGAAAAAGCCTTTTCATTTTACGTCATAATATATAGCCTATGTCCATCCTGAAATTCTATTCTAATTCTATTGCTAAACTATTTTTTTTTAAATCGGATTAGTAGTTTCGACAACAATCTTATCTACATACTTACCTTACCTTACCTCTTTATAATGTTAGAATAGACAAATAAGGTATAAATGGGTCGAGTAAGAAAACCTTAGACCATGCTTACAGTGAAACATAGAAGAGTTACTTCTTCGTTGATATGTTCGTCCGGTAGAAAATCCCCATTTGGCAATTTGCTTCGAATTAAATTGTCTAAAAGAAAACTTTCGTCAGCTGCTTCTTTATTATTATTGTTGTTAGTTTCTTTCTCTTCTTCCAATATCTTTCTTCTTCGTGTAATTATCTAATAAAATAAAAATAATATTAACAAAAAGATTATATTAATCAATTAGAATTTTCTACTATTCAATAAAATACCTGGTGGAGTAAATTATCGTTTGGATAAGTCATACGACATAAACCTAACATTTGAAATAGATTTGTTATTACCAAAGAAAATTGCCAAAAAGCCTAGCCTTAAAATGGCATTTATTAAAAGGCATTAGAATTAAGAATCACGTAAGATTGCTGAAGGCGTATTGCCGATTTATTAAATTGAAATTGAACAAATATTTATATTAAAAAAGACAGAAGAAAAAATAATCTGGGTTTGGTGGTATTTCTTGCATTATTAAGAAACCGCGTGTATATGAAATGTATTATTTGAGCAGGTTTAGTTAGGTAAGGTCTAATTTTAAAATAAGATTTGTCAAAACGATTTAAATTTATAATCACTTAAGAACGTCGTATAGTATTAAAGTAAGAAAAATAATGTGGTTCATTTCTACGGGATTAAGGAATATTAGGATATTATAGGATTTTAAGAAACCGTGTGTTCTTGTATGTTGACGTAATGTACAACAGGTTTGATTGACCAAAAAAGAATTTATGAACATCTAGTCTTAAAATAAAATTTATTAAAAGGAATTAGAATTTAGAATTATTAAAGAATGCCGTAGTAGGTCTGTTAAAGAATACTTTGAATTGAAATTTAACAAATATTTATGAATTATGATTGATTATTCATCCTAGGGTATGTTAAAAAAAATGGTGTTTTTGTGTGTGTTTGCGTAAAAATAAAATAAAATACAGCCTGCTAGTGTTCTCCTCGAGTGACGTCTAAAAATTGACTAGTTCGAAAAAAAAAAACGGATTCATTATAAAAGGATTTATCTCAAAAACTATTGGGTCGAAAGAGATAGTTCCAGTCTCATGTTGTAACAAATTTAATCTTCTTTAAAAACATTCTGAGTAGGTACTGTTGATAACTAACTTTCTTTCTGTTCGAGTGGTTAAGTTGCTTGCTTTAACGTTCTTACTCAAGGATCCCGGATTCGATTCCCGGCTGGGTCAACTTTGCACATGAACTTTTAATAATTGGGTCTGGTCTAATTCTGACAAGCAGTAACAGGGCACACTGCGTTTCGCATTCATTTGAGCAGCCCGCTTGGCGGCAGTAACCACCCCCTTACTGAAGATCATGGTGAAATAACAGCATGTGTGTTATTGTTTTCGCGGTTTTTTTTCGATTTATGACAAGTTTCGTTCGGCGCTCGAGGTCTTAAACTTGGACTTTTCATTGGACCAATATCATAAACAAATCAGCAAAAAATCAGAACTATACCGAATTTGACCCAAGGCCTGTATTATACCTATACTATTGTATCTTTAGTTACTATAAAAATAATATTAATAAGTACCTCTCCACTAGTCGTTCTAATAGCTTTTATTGTCTCCATCATGTCCCGGTATAAATGTGTTACAGCAAATAAAGGCTTAATGTTCCTCCAATACGAGAAATAGTTTATAGTGGCAATATTTATAACCCTGCGGAATAAAAGAAGCTTTATTTCAAAAGAGTTATTATTGGTATAAAGTTTACCTACTTTTTGTAAACAATAAAATGTATTAGACGTATATAATCATATTTTAAAAAAATTTAAAGACCTATTTCTTTTTAAATGACTTACTTTTTGCTAGCGTTTAAATAAGGGTGGTCGGGGTTTTTCATTAAATCGTAGTCGACTCCCATTAATGTGTCTGTAAAATAGAACACACAGGTATTACATTATTTTGTTTAAAATTAATAATTATTAATATTTCTAATGTTATAAAATTTAAAAAAATCATTAAAAAATACAAAGGTAAGAAAGAAAGAAATAATTTATTAAAATAATTAGACTTGACAAAGATATAAATATTTACTATATATATATATATATCTGAAAACGTATTTCCCTATGACGTCACTAATTAGTAGTTTTATATATCAAGTTTATAGTTTTATATACCCAGTAAAATTAGAGCGACAATTTAAAATGTTTCTTTGAAACCTATTTAATAATAAATAAAGTAAGCAAAGTATACTTACTGCATAAGTTGTCAAACATGTAAGGTCTCAAATAGCGATACAATTCGACGGGACCATTTTCCGTTTTTTCCTTCAATATCTCCAAAAGTTGTTGAGATTTTTCATTTAAAACTACCAACTTGTTTTCAAAAGTTTTAAAATTAAAGCTGGGCGTCATTAATTTTCGCATTGAGCGCCATCTTTCTTCTGAAAACAATGAATTGATTTTGTGAGAAAAAAATGTATTATTGTGTCTCTTATCCTTTATCTTACCAAAAGTTTTTAGCTTAGGTATAGATCTAAATAATACCTACATTGAAGTTCTCCCTGTAATTTCAAAATACTAGTTTGTGTTATGAATTGTTGTGGTTACTTGAACTTAAGTAAATCGCACGAATCTGTTGAAGTAGTGACGCGCGTTACTGCTTTCAACATACGTATATGGTATTCTTCTTTAAGGGATATTGTCCAACACTCAGCAGTTTCAGTGCGTGTCAGAGTGAAATGCCCCAGCTTACTCGTTTCGATTTATCCTATAGTATCTAAGATCCACCGCAAAATTCTGCACCTGTCTGTATTAGAGGAATAAAATTTGCTTATTTCTTTCTTTCTTCTTTCTTTCTCTTATACAAATAGCATTACAAGAAGTAATATTAATATTGACGAGCTCCTTAGTCGTATGGTTATTGTTTTAGTCCTCCGACAAGGGTCAATGAGAAGGTCAAGTAAGGAAACAAACTACTCAAAAGTACCCCTCAGTATTAAACATAGTAGTCGGTAGGTGGCGTACTAAGATTCGCCCATAGACCATTGTGTGTTACGACCACACTGTAGATAGCCCGCGCCGGTCTATAGGTCTAAATGGTCTATCTATAGATACATTGATAAATATTTAAACAAAACAGTATAGACTTATTTACCGTTCACTTCCGAGAACAAAATTCATTTCCTGTCTTATTAAAAATTTCGTAACAGCTGGTTCAATTGGACATAAATTAGAATGAATGACCTTTCTTATTGAAATTTTCTATTTCTTTAAGATTAAGATCGATAAGCACGGTGACGGTAGCTACCTACCATAAAGCGAACCCAACTTGATGGTTGATGGCTACCATCGCCTGTGAACATAAGCAATATTTAAAGATATGCAAGTGTTCTGCGCTGGCGACTTTTGTAGGTTGAATGAGTGGTTAGGGTGCCTGCCTTAACGCTCTGTTCTAGGGTTCCCGGGTTCGATTCCTGGCAGGGTCACCTTTGAAAATTAACTTTTCAAATTTGGCTCAGGTGTCTGGATCTGGAAAATAGTGGCAGGGCACACTGCGTTTCGTTGTCATTTGAGCAGCCCGTCTGGCGGCCCCTTACAAAATACCACCGTGAAATAACAGCACTTGTGCTGTTGTATTTCAATGAGTGAGTAAGGAATGCCAGAGCCAATTTTCCTATCCAATCTCTTATTCTTAATCCTACTGAAGTTGGCAGCACACTTGCAGCAACTGTGGCGTTGTTTATGTTATAGGCGACGGTAGCCACCTACTATAAAGTGGACCGTTAGCCTGTCTGCCGATCTTAACATTAAAAAAAAAATATAATAGGCAATATGCTGCGATGTCACGGCGATCTTATAAGGGGATGGTTACTTAAGAACACAGTTTACCTAGCCATTATTTTATATGATATTATAACTACATTTATTGTGTTTCGCTTTGTCGAAAAGTTGTAAATGGAGTGACACGCGGCAAAACACTGTGGTTCAAGTTTTGTATTGGGCGTCGCTTGGATCGCTTAACATCCATTGTATAAACAGTTTGTTTTAAGGTCCGGCAAATAGTTTCGGCAAACTTTCTACAGACTACACGATTTTCTTACCGAATGTTTTCTTCAACAAAAAGTTCTACATATTTAAAGAGTTTATTTAAGTTTGATTATGTAGGTATGATGTTAAGGTACGAGTTATGTATACATATTACTAGCTGAGCCCGCAACTTCATACGCATGGTATTCGGTATAGCCCGTAACTTTTTTGTTTGTAAATCGATTGAAAAGAAACACTAAGTATTACGGGAAGCTTGCTGCAATAGATGAGTGAAAACCTCATTCAAACTGGTCAAGCCGTTTTAGAGATTAGCGTGCTCAAGCGTACAGACAGACAAATTGGACAAACAGTTGTTGGCAGTAGAGATCGATTTGGATCTCTACTGCCAACAACTGATGAAATTAAAGCAAGAAGTTGAGAGAAAGCGGCCGGAATTGATCAATAGAAAGGGTGTGGTTTTTCATCACGACATCGGTAGACATCTTTAGCCACACAGCAAAAAGAGAGTTTGGCTGGGAGGTGTTAATGAATCCACCATATAGCCTAGACCTTGCATCTTCAGAATACCACCTGTTTTGGTATCTTCAGAATTCTTTACGTCATGTCAGGTTAACATCAAGAGGGTGAGATCATTGTATTGAGCATATTATAAATAATTCATACTATTTACATGTAAGTTGTATAATGTTACTACCTTCGGATGTGGATAATGAGTTTCCAAAGAATGGTCTCATTGCTTCGTTTCTCTCCAGTGGTTTCGATAGTTCCGTGGGATGACTCAGAATTACCTACAACGAAATAAATCGATCATGTGATGAAATAATTTCGACAAAAAGTAAATCCATTCAAAAACCAGGTTTTCACGCTGTTCTAAGGAAATAAAAGTAACACTATTCAAGGCGTACTGCCAGTCTTTCTACACGTGTAGCCTATGGGTCAATTATACGCAAAGGGCATACAGCGCTCTGCGGGTCCAGTATAGTAACGCTTTCAGGATGCTGTTGGGGCTACGACGTTTCTCAAGTGTATCCAGTATGTTCGCAGAGGCGGGGTAGATGGTTTCCATGCCATCATTAGGAAGCTTTGCGCCTCATTGTTGAGTCGTGTAATGACCAGCACCAACAGCATTCTGATTACGTTGTCCAACGGATGGGACTCATCTCTGTTGAGTCACTGGCTCGGCACACATGCGAGTGTGTCAAGTATCAAATAATAATTTGTAATAATTTGTAATTATCAAATAATAAACATTGAAATAGGACCTCTGGTTGGACAAATAAAGTATTATTATTATTATTAAAAAGACTAAACTTAAGTCGAGGTAATTTCAGTAATTTTGAAGTTTTTTTTCATTTCTCACAAACCATGCTTTCAAGACTCGTTATTTATCATGTTCTATACAATGAATACATTTAGATAATGTATCTCGTTTCACACATTAAAAAAATATCTGGAAAAATATTTAAAAAAAAAATCTACTTACGCCGACATCGTCTGGTTCACAAAGCATAACCCATTCTTCGGATCCAACACTTAGTCGAAAGTTTGTTTTTCCGTGTCTCTTCCACATTCCAAGCAATATAGGAGACACGGCTATAATAGAAAACATCAAAACAATGAGCATTATTGCCAAAATAATTCTTATTTTAATTCTTATTTTAAAAATGAAGGTGGTAAGGTCCTCTTTGGGTCTAAAGTCTAGATAGTGTCGTTTGATTTTCATTGATTGATTTATTTATTTAAACTCTATTGCACAAACGTACAAAAGGCGAACTTAATGCCTTAAGGCATTATCTACCAGTCAACCATTGGGTAAATCAGAGAGAATGACGGAGGTGCAATTGCAATTGAATTTATGTGACTCATTAATAATAATATTAGTCTGTGGACTGTGGACTTGAGGCTGGTTGCTCCGAAAGAGCATTTTTGCGTTTAAAAATTATTATCAATCTAGAAATCAGGTTTCTTCTCAAACATCTCCAGACCAGAAGATCGTGCCTGCCCATCTTAAGAGTTAAGATGGGCAGGCACGTTCTTACGTGGTCACCTATTGAATTTTGTTTTTAATTACAAGTTTGAAACAGGACAACAGACGCCTGCATGGAATCCGTTGATCTTGTCAAAATGTGTGAGCATTAGAATTAACCAAGCAGCAATCTCTTAAATTCTATTAGTCTTATGTAATTGTTAATATTTTGAAATCGTTTATCTCCATCTTATCTCCAGCCATTTCTTCCTTCTCCTCTCGATTTTATCATTTTCATTGTTTTCTTTTTAAACTTAAGAGGATAACAGTACCTCATTAAAACTGTAGATTTATAAAGTATGTATATTTAAAATAATAGCAGTCTACGATTCATCATCACGATCGTCTCAGCCGTAGAAAGCCCACTGCTGGACATAATTAGTTTAAAATGTTATTTCTAGTTGTACAAAGTAAAATTTCATCTCATTGTTATTGTTTTATTTATGAAATTATGATGATGAAATTTACCGGGCTTCCCTTGTATTTACGTTTATCCATACTATAATTATTATAATATTATAAATGTGAAAATAACTCTGTCTGTCTATCTGTTACCTTTTCACGCCTAAACCCCTGAACCGATCATCACGTTGTCAGGGTTGCAGAAAAGGACATTAGAGTACCTTTCATCCAGAAAAAAACTACTGTTCTGTGGGGATCATCTAACGCCTGGCAAAACTATAACTGCAATTAAGATGTTAGGCGTTACATCCATACTTAAATATTTAATATTATAAATGTGAAAGTGGCTCTGTCTGTCTATCTGTCTGTTACCTTTACACGCCTAAACCGCTGAATCGATCATCATGAAATTTTGCATTATACGTTGTCAGGGTTGCAGGAAAGGACATATGGTACTATACCTTCATCCAAAAAAAAGTACTGTTCCTGAGGGATCATCTAAAGCGTGGCAAAGCTAACGCAATAAAGGCATAACGCAATAAAGATGTTGGCGTTACATTGCTCATATATTTAGTCAGGCGTTATTTTTTTTAATTTACAACGCAGGCGAAGCCACGGGCACCAGCTTGTCTACACATAGAGAGGAAAGATTTAATATTTTTTTATGTAATGGATAAACTCAAAAACTACTTGACTGATTTTAATAATTCACCTATAGAATATTCTTTCACCTATCAGCGAGTAACATAAGCCGCATTTTATTTTGATTTTTATATATAAAACCTAATTGCATACGTGCGAATTCGGACGCGGGTCGCTAGTATCCCAACAAACATTATGGCGCTAAGGGAAACCTTTTTTGGCACTCATAATATTATAAATGTTATATAAGAGCTCCCACAATAACTTTAGACTCTACTGTGATGTTAAGAATAAATAATTAAACTTTCAAGAAGAATAACGGCAACAAAGAAAACAATTGTAACTTAAGGAGCTAACTTGGAGTTGGTCGGAACTATTGTATAACTTACTCTTATAGCTTTAGGAAATGTAAAACACTGAAAGCAATTGCAAAGTGTCTGCTGACACTTACAAACGGCTGATGTTCTTAAATAGAGTTAGTTAAATACCTTGCACCACCTAACGAGTTTTATGGAGTTCTAAGAGCTAACAAGAAAGCTATTAGTGTCATAGAAGTGTTAATTATAAATCTTATACAGCTAGGTGCTGTAAGAGTCAGAAACCACCTTTAAATGATTACAGGTTACATGATGCGATTACCTGGCTAACCTTAGGTAATACAGTAGGTTTTAGAAATACTTGTATATAGCGGCAAACATTGTGGACAGATCCATAACTCTTAAATTATCACTTTAAGTTGAGTAATAGAATTTAAATCACTTAAATACATCTTAATCTAATGTAACCTCAAAAATAATATTTTGTATCTTATGTTTACACTGTGCAACGCGGTTATTAGAAAAAAAAATTGTTTGGACCATGCAACCATGCAAAGTTAGAAAAAGGACCGGCGGAAAAAAAGCTTCCAAAAAATACAAGGATCATTAGAAGTTACAATTATAGTACCAGTGAAGTCAAGCGCAAGCAACAAACTTACAACAGGGTTCCGTACAACAGGAAACTGATATCAACGATGATGAATATAATATTTTGTCTTCTCTCAGTAGTCCTAACACCTCGAATGACGAGCAAGACAGTGAATATATGAAAACCATAAACTTAAAGAATGATTTACGAACATGGGCGCTACAAAAAAATATTAGCCAAGCTGCTTTGAAGGATTTGTTATTAATTTTAAACAGGAGATTTACAGATATTTTACCATCTGCCCCTCGAACTATTTTACAAACACCGATAGAATTTTTTCTGGAAACCATCGAAGATGGTGGCGAATATGTTTTATATGTGATTCCCCTGCACGCGCTGTTATTAAAGGTTAGCTTATTTATTTACGTTTTTAATAAGTTTTGTTGAATAGTACCTAGATAGGTTATAAAATATGTTTATGGTATTTATTACTTTTTCAGGTGTTTGTAATTTTAATGGTAAGCATGGTTGTTTAAAATGCACAACTGTAGGGGATTACTCACACACATCGCATACTTTAGATAAGAAAGTCTTCTCCAAGAACTGACGAAAATTTTAGGCCATTATTAACATAGAACAATTTCCCATTTGATTCATTTAGGAATCATGAAACAAGCGTTTTATCGACGAAATATATTATCTTATATCCTAAAGATGTAAAATTCAAATTAGTTTGTATTATTAATTTCTTTTTATCCCCACAGTGCGAAAATAAAACTCATTTCTTAAAAAAAATGTCGTTTTATTCGAAATACATATATTTTCGTGTTAATATTATTAAAATAAAATAATCAGTCAAGGTTTATGGATAATTTCCAATATATTTCTAATCGTGTTGTCAAGAGCCCTTTTACATCTGCGACGCCTAGCACAGTAGCGTGCAACATGAAAGGGCTCCAAAGGTGCGTTCGCCAGATTTGCCGGCGATTTTGTGTGTAGAAAAAATTCTAAACATTTTTTATTACGTTCTCGGCAGTCTCATAACTTTATATTTCTTGTCTTTTTACCATACATCTCATTTGCTTCCAATCAACTTCCGGTGTTGAAAACTCAATACTTTAATGTATTTAGTTAAGTGTTTCCATGGCCATCTTAATATATTTTTATTTTCCCACGCGGAAAGCACAGTAAACAATCTGTTTCCATTATTTTCAGAGGTTTGGACTATTTTAAAAGGCATTCTGAAAAAGACAAAACTCAAATTAAAATTACGATATTTTCCATCAAATTTATTCAAAACAATAAAATTATAATTATAAATACAAAAATAACATCCAGAGCGTCGCCGCGGAGCAGGCGCGCAGAAGGCTGGCAGCGTTTTTTCCTTTCTAAATAGCTATCTATGCTAATTCTTGGGATAAAAAAGCTGACAGCCCTCGGATCACCTCGGATCAGAAAGATTTAAATTAACTAAGTAGTTAACTAAGTATGTATTATCTTTCCAAGTGGAAAGATAAAACATATCAATTTATTTTCATCGCAAAGATGATGACACCTGTATCTTGACTGCGCAGAATATCCTACTGTACCTACGTCGATAGTACCTACATAATATAGGTACCCAAGATTTAAAATGTTAGGCCGCGATCCCACCAGTTGTCCATACTTAAACACGTCATTGTACTCGTCATAACGAGTACGAGTAAAGTTACTGAAATAATGAAAAAAAAATGGTAATAATATAAAAATACATAAGATTAACGTATCAAAAACAACTTGCACTGCAGGCGACCCCCGAGCCTTCTACTGCTTATGGGATCGTTCAGCCGCACGTAATAAGTATGTACTGGTAAAAGGTTTTCCTCAAACAATAACAGAACCCTAAAAAAATTTTAGCTTACGATTCACATAGGACCATTATGCAAGCTAAACTTATAAAACTTGTTGTCTTGTCACTTTTATAACCACATTGTAAAACTGCAAGTGGCATAGAAATGCTAGCTCACGTTTTATTAACACTGTGTTGGGAATAACAGAGTTATAGGGAACTTTAAGTGATTTAGAATTAACGCCATTAAATAAATATAACCTGTAAAATTAAAAAAAGAAAAAATAGGTCTAAACATTATTGCCCGACTGATTTACTTACATTATTGACAGTTTTTAATTAAAAAACACATAGACGTACCAAGAATTGTTATTTACAACCATAATTGAAATTAAAAAAATAGCCGATGCAGTGATTTCTCCTACATAATAAAATCAAAAGTAGCTTATTTTTGAGGCGCGTCAAAATTGAGATGAAAACTAGTATATATTGTTACAGAAAACTTATAACCGCAGCGAGAACTCATAATTATAAAAACGATAATCTGAAATTGTTAATTGACTTACCTATTTAAGTAGTCACTTTCAAACTTCACTGTTGGACATGAATATGTGCACTGCTATATATTTTTAATGCTTTTGATGGTAATAGATAAAATAATCAGACTTTGGGTGATGTTTATTTCTACTTAATACTTTCAATATATCCTCAAGGTATAAATAGTATCGTGAAACCACTAATATGTTGTTGAAAAAGTTATTTCAGTGGATTTTATAACTTATTTACTACTTTACAGTTATAAATTAACCTGAATATAGCTTACAATACACCTAAAGTGGCAAGCACTGCTTCAATAGCACTATTGTAACTCTTTATTACCAGTCATTTAACACTGCCCTATTACTATTAAGTCACTTTAAGCGCTAAAATCGTGGGCCCAAATCAGAGTTATAAGAAAGTTATAGCGGGCTATATCACTTATTGTTAGTCCCTTTATAGAATCTTAGGTTTTTAAATTTCTCTTAAATAGCTCATTTAGCACTTATCCTTATTACCAAAATGTTAGTTGGGATGTTACCTATAATCTATAATAATATATAAAGCTGAAAAGTTTGTTTGTTTGTTTGAACGCGCTAGTCTTAGGAACTACTGGTTCCAATTGAAAAATTCTTTTTGTGTGGAATAGTCCATTTATCGGGGAAGGCTATATAACATCACGCTACGATCAATAGTATTATATATAAGCAGTGTCCACTACCGAGCGCCCCACGCGCACTCCAGCGCCGTATGGGCCGCAGCGAAGCGTGGCCGAGTTCAGCTAGTATTTTATAAAGATACACGGACGAAGTCGCTTACAGTAGATAAATACATATTTTTTTATAATAAATACCTATAATATCCATACGTATGTTTTAAACATATTAAACATTTTAAACATACAATTAGGTAATCTTAATTGCATAAAAAAATTTATTTGAAAATATTTACATGACCATCGCAGATTTCGATAAGTGAAGTACTTACATTTCACTGATATTGAAAATCGTCATATCGATCACATAGTCGAAATATTATAATGACACTAATGTAATCAGATATAATGATATAATGATTAATGATCTTTCATCAATAACTTTACTTAAATGAATAATTGGTGATTATGATAAGGTTTTTAACTATAATTAAAATTGTTTCAGTTATGATATGAAATGGAGATTAAAATTCGTTTATCATTTTGCAAGAAAAATTGTTGAAATGCATCTGTAGTTGCGCTTTTCAATATAAATAAAAAAAAAATAGAATAGTGACATTTTAAATGTGTCCTCTTCCTATTCTTTGTTATTATGACTGAAATCACAAAATCAAAACTTCGATGTATTTAAGGTAGGTATCATTATAATTAAATAATCATAGTTCCAGAATGATGCTTCATTAGGAAAGTAAGTCAATATTAGAATTCTCTTATCAATTCTGTTTAACTGTGATGAAATAACAACACAACAAAGCATAAGATAACAATATAACCATGGACAGTTATGTCTTCATAACCTATCTAGGGAAACCTATCTAGGGACAATAAACAACGATTTACAGAAAACCACCGCAGTATTATGTAACAATAAATGTGCTGTTGTGTTTCAGTGCGTGACGATGTATGTACTTCTCTATCCTCAGCCCTTACCCTTTTTCCCATCAGGGTTGGCAGCGCACTAACAAGCCGCCTGGGGATGCTCATGTTCATAGGCAACGGTATCCAAGTACCAACAAGTTGCCGAGAGGCTGCCTAATGTATATAAGATGTAAGTTATGCCTCTATAGCTCGCATTGAAAAATTAAAATTATATCACCTGAAAAAATATGTTTTGTTAAGCCTCGTATTTAACAGTTTAGTACAATAAATTATAATTTGTTAAGTAAGTAGTGGCTGGACACACTACGTTTCGCATTTGGGCAGCCCGTCTGGCAGCAGTAACCACCTCCTTACAAAAGATCACCGTGAAATAACAGCACGTGTGCTGTTGTGTTTCGGTGAGTGAGTAAGGGATGCCAGAGTCCATTTTCCTATCCCCCCTCCTAATCCCTTTTGCTTAATCCTATTGTAGTCGGCAGCGCACTTGCAGCAGCTTTGGCATTGCTTGTGTTATGGGCGACGGTAGCTATCTACCATCAAGGGGACCCTCAGCCTGTCTGCCGATCTTAATATATAAAAAAAAAATTGTTATAATTGTATACTTTAATTATAATAGAAATATTTTTCTGATTTGGTACCTTATACAAAATAACCAAAAAATACAAAAAACCAGTATGTAAAAATAACAAATAAGGAATAAAAAAATGTATTGAGGGTAATCAGAAGATGTAATTACCCTCAATACACAGTGTTATGTTACTTTACCGTCAGCGTCAAATCCCAGTTGCAAAGCATTGCCGACCAGAGGTAATGGGTAATCACCGGGAAACTTATTTAACAATTTCCAATTTCGTGTTCTCTTAATAAAGTAATCGTAAATAAAGACTAAACCGAACACAATTACCAACAATACTCCAATACCTAACATCTTTAATGAATCTATAAAACGTTCTTCTTCGACGTCGGATAAGTTAATGACTGAATAATGAAGACGCTGCTCTTAATATAAATATCAAAATTATTTGTAATCGAAAATTATCACGAACTCACCATTACGCTATTTTCAGATTACAGATGACTGTAATTATTTACACGTAATTAAAACGTAATTTCATTACGGTAGCTATTAGACTATGTACCTATGTATTCGGTTAAAATTATTAAATTATTGGTGATGTGAAAACCTTCCTACCTGATATTGTACGGGTTCATAGGCAACACTCTACATTGTAACCCATCTCTATTATGGTACACACAGACGTGGCTACAATATTTAATTTATATTTTCTTCTATACATGTAATAAAATCATAAAAAAACCGTGCCTGTACAATAAATATAAAAAAAAATTATACACGATATACTTATGTTACTTAGGTCAAAAAAGTAGTTTTTAGAATTTTTGTCTGTTTGTCTGTTCGTTTGTGTACGCTAATGTCAGGAACGGCTTAACCAATTTGAATGCGATTTTCACTGATGTATTATAGTAAGCTTACCGTATCATTTAGTGTTTGTTTCATTCCAATCTGTTTACAAACAAAATAGTTACGCGCTATACCGAATACCACGAGTACGAAGTTGCGGGCTCAGCTAGTCTATAATAAAATCGTTGTTTGCCTATTATACCTTTGTGCACGCTAATCTCAGTAACGACTTAACCGATTTTCATATGGTTTCCACTGATGTATTGTAGCAAGCTTCCGGTAATATTTAGTGTATGTACTTATATTTCATTCCAATCTCTGCTATGATTAAAATTTTATATTAATTTTGATATTTAATTTAAAATAACATAAGTATTTTGAAATAATACTCATTTCTGTATTTTATTTGACTGTCGCGTAATTAGCTCAAGAATGATTGATTCGTTTCCATTCCAATCATTCGTTCCATTTTGCGTTTTTCGTTATAAGAAGAAATAAACAAATCTAGAGCTCTCCAATTTGTGCGTCTTTGTAGTATGTACAAATTTATTTGATGTTTTTAAGATCATAGAACACCAATATAACTAAATGCGGCTGTATGGCCTAAATTCCCTTTGTCTTAACTTCGGGAAGAATAATTGTTTCATTGTTCTCGATAGAATTACGTTTTATATTTCAACTTTTTTTTTTATTTACGCTGTACAGCTCTCTTAAGAATTTTGTTGTACCCTCTGAACCTCTGAACACTGAACACACAGTTCTATTAGGAGCACTTTTGTGCTTCTAATAGAACTGTGAAATCCAGTTTGAAAGAAGCCGTCGACATAACCTTTACAGATGATCAAAAATGTCAAAAACTGGCCTCACAATTTTTTTCACAAAATATTAATTTGTTTTTTTATTATTATTTTGAAATACGATTACAATTAATTTTTGTTCATCTCAGGCTTTTTTTGTATGGCTGATGGACATTCTCCTTTCGGTGTAATTCTAGGGTCCCCGGGTTCGATTCCCGGCAGGGTCAACATTGTTGCTTTGGTCTGAATTTAGAAAGTAGTGGCAGGGCACACTGCGTTTCGCAGTCATTTGGGCATTCCGTCTGGCGGCAGTAACCACCCCCTTACAGAAGACCACCGTGAAATAATAGCACGTGTGCTGTTGTGTTTCGGTGAGTGAGTAAGGGATGCCAGAGCCCATTTCCCTATCCACTCTTAATCCCTTATCTTTAATCCTACTGCAGTCGGCAGCGCACTTGCAGCAGCTTGGCGTTGCTTGTGTTATAGGCGACGGTAGCCACCTACCATCGAGTGGACCGTCAGCCTGTCTGCCGACCTTAACATTAAACTTTAACATTAGAATTTCCTGTTTTCGTCTAAGGTGTTAGAAATTTAAGCCCTCCTTCCTCCAAGCGCGACAAATCGTTCGATAATTTTTTATGAGGCGTGCATTTTAAATCGAAATTATCAAGGGATTATGTGATCAAGGGATTATCGAGGACCAAGAAATTATAACTACATATGTATATCACTGTATAGATTTTTATTATCTTCAAAGTAACATTTATAAATTAATATTTGCATTCGACGAATAAATTTACAAGTAAATCTTATGCCCTATCCTTGTACCTTATCCCTTACCCTATAAGAGTTGACAGCATATTTGTAATCCCTCAGCCTTACTTGTATTTTTGGCCATGGTAGTCACCTATCCATTATCTGGAGACAGTTTGCATATCACTTTTACATAAAAAAAGTAAGACTTCTACCGAATCGAATCAGTATCGAGCAGACAAAGAGTCGAATCCCGATTGATTTTATGTATGAATTAGAAATAGTGAACGCTTCCTTTAGCAATTCAAATGTTTCAAACTAGTAATCTATACATATAATAGAATCGTAAACGCGCCGTGTCTGTGCATTAAATATTTTTAAAAAAATTGTACACGTTGTACTTATGTTACCGAGGTCAAGAAAATAGTTTTTTGAATTTTTGTCTGTTTGTCTGTGCGTTTGTGCACACTAATCTCAGAAACGAGTTAACAGGGAATGTAGTTTTCAATAGTGTATTGTAACAAGTTTCCCGTAACATTTTAGTTGGGGTCTCAGCTAATATTCGAATACATGACAATGTCCTGAAATCCACAAAAATATTGTTTCTTACCTGACAACTATCGTAAGTAATTTGTAAAATAAGGTGTCGCCTAAGGATATATTATTATGGAATACCCGGAGAGCAGCGGCTGTCTAATTTACGCAAAAAAAAAAACTGACAAGCAATTTCGGCGGTTGTAAGGCTCCAACAAAAATTAACGGAAGGTGGGAAACGGAGTTATTCCCACCTTCCGTTAATTTGATAATATTCCACGTGTCACCCGATCCCCCGTGTCAATTTCACAATATTCTATAAAAAAAATTCAAACTAAGTGAAAATTCAATTCAATCCTTTGCCTTAAAATATGTAATTGAACTTTGCATTTTTCAATAGATATTATCGTGGAAATGTGTTTCATAATTCATTCCCTCAAAAAAATCCAAAATTTTATAATATCGGTTTCAGTAATTTTGGATAATTCGTTATTGACATGTCAATCAGTCAGTCTGTGAATGATTTTGTTTTTCATTTTTTGTACTGATGATTTTTAGGGTTCCGTATGTCCAAATAAAAATACGGAATCCTTATAGGATCACTCGTATGTCCGTCTGTCCGACCATCCCCCCCCCCTCTTATCTCCGAAACTACTGAACCTAAAATTTTGAAAAAAAAAATACAGTAATTAGTTTTCTATTTATAACTTAAATTATAGGAAAACCTATAAGAAGTCCATGATATTAAAATAACATGGTAAATCACTCAATATTGTGCTGATAGGTAACATCGTACGGAACCCCCTTCACGCGAGTTCAACTCGCACTTGTCCCGTTTTTTTTATACAAATTATATATATGCACAAAACTTCCTAGTTTATCGCTCTTTCCATTAGTGAAAACCGTATCAATATCCGTTGAGTGCTTTAGAGAAGTTAGCGGAGAAAGAGAAAGAGGCGGTCAGCGAGTTTATTTTGTAATTTGTAAAGATATAGATATACATATTATGTATATATCCGTATAATATTCATCTTACTTTGTACCGCGATTGACAAGAACTTCTAAACGTTCTTCCCACGCACGCGCCCAATCATAATTCATGAGTTGCTAATTTACGTAATACAAATTTTAATACAACAGTAAATATTTAAATTAAACGTCTGTTTCATTCATCATTTTAATAATTTTTCACCGTCAGACCGAAACGTGACTGCTCGTTTCTATCGTCTGTTAGGTATTAGGTACTAACTCATGATAATGTTTCCACTAATGGTTTATGCTTTAACTACTCTTACCCTCATTCTGTTTTGTCATCGACGCTTGAGATATCACGTCTGCACTTGTTTACTCGACAAGAAACATGATTTGTAACATTTACCTCGAATACATGACAAAGTTGAATCTCATATTCATGTTTCTAGGCCATTTGTAATGAGGAAAACTTCACAAATAAATCATTCACTGAACTATTTTTTAATGGTGCCGCAATTCAGGTATCTCTGTATAAAATGATGGATGTTAATGTAGTTTTCGCCGATCATTTGGAGATTATACTTGGGAAGGTTGAATGTATAACTGATTACCATAGAGCGTATTAAATTGCTGATTACTATAATACCTGTCCGCAATTCACAAGGATGCAATTTTTTCTGCAAATATATATCGTTACGTGCGGGATGAGTTAAAATGCCGTGTAAGGGCGAATCTAACGATTTATTTTCACAAACCAAGATGACTTCCAATATCACTAAACTTGTCCGATGAAACCGTTAAACTTGCCAAAAGTCGTCTATGATTCCCTTGATGTATCGGTTCACTGTCGCAGATAACTTCGCAAAAGCTCCGAAGAGTCGCTTTCGTATCACTGGTTGTTGCACCACTCATTTCTCTCGCCCGCCTGCTCTTTTATTTATGTGGATAGCGGCCGTTTGAATTTTTTGGCACAATATTAGCACTGAAGATCTTTTTAATAGTCTGAGAGGCGAACAAACAGTGGCGCGTAATACTTCTTCTCTTGCAAATACCTCTATCAGATACCAACGAGGGCCCTCAAGGTTACAAATGTAGGAGAAGACGGTACCTACGCGACAACATTTTGGTGAGTCTTTTATTTTAATAGCAAAGTCTAGTATACATATTTAATTGTTTATTTGATCTAACAAATCTGTTAGCAGAGTTGTGTGTTTGTTTATTTTGGGCTCTACGAATCGTAGACATTTGCATTTATTCCGACAGAGGTGGACGCAAATAAGTGTAGTAAATTAAATTACACTAATACTTTTTAATTTGTAAATAAGTTTTACCTAATCTAACCTAACATTTTTACATTTTATGAGTCCATCCAAGTGCAATATATATTCTATCAAACCATGCAGCTCCCATTAATTTTCTTGATGAATTCAGGCTTCGTAATCGCAGAAATCTGCGTCTAAGTTTCGATAAGTTAGTTTAGGAATATAGGTAGTCCTAACAAATGCACTTTATCAACATGTTATAATACTAATATTGTAGAATTTATTTCCTCTCTACAATGCTTAAGTTATCTAAATGGTAATGCTGTCTGAGTAAAGGCATCGATGAAGTGTTACTTTTAAGTAATATTTTATCGATGCTTTCTTTTCGCTTAAGAAATAGCGAGAAGCATTAAAAGGAGTTCGTGAGCGTGGTTGACCATGCGAAAGTATACGCAAAGAGCGGTCTCACACGTTCTACTTAGCTGTTAACAGATGGACTAAGTGGACTACTTATCTAAGTGGACTTGCGTGAAGTTTTAGTGTTGAGTGGTTTAGGTGTGATTGATTAAGAAACATCCAGATATCATGATGAGCCCATTGGATCAGTGGTTAGGGTGCTTGCCTTAACGCTCTGTCCTAGGGTTCCCGGGTTCGATTCCCGGCTGGGTCAATTTTGAAAAATGAACTTTTCAAATTTGTCTCTGGTCTGGATCTGGATAGTAGTGGCAGGGCACACTGCGTTTCGCAGTCATTTGGGCAGCCCGTCTGGCGGCAGTAACCACACTCTTACAGAAGACCACCGTGAAATAACAGCACGTGTGCTGTTGGGTTTCGGTGAGTGAGTAAGGGATGCCAGAGCCCATTTTCCTATCCCTTCCCAATCCCTTATCTTTAATCCTATTGTAGTCGGCAGCGCATTTGCAGCAGCTTTGGCGTTGTTTGTGTTATAGGCGACGGTAGCTACCTACCATCAAGTGGACCGTCAGCCTGTCTGCCGATCTTATCATAAAAATAATCTCATTGAAATTATTTTCTCCCCAAACAGTCTGTTTCTTTCTGTGCAAGCCAAGATATGCCTACTTCTAGCGAAAATGGGACTCATTTGTTTGCAGTTTGACGTTGCATCTGGGTACAGAATGTATATAATAGTTTTTTATTTTATTTTTCTGAAAAATAAAATAAAATAAAAATAAACAAAGTTAGTAGAGAATCAAAGCATCGAATGTAAAATTTTCATTTGACAAATCTATACTGACTTGGTGAAATCGTACGGTAACGGAAAGTCTAAAAATAGCTTCGCAATTCCTTGGCGCACCTGTTTCAAAGCTTGTTTAATAATGGGTAACGGTTTTTGAATTTCAAATATTCTTTGTTTCGTAAAGATTTGTTCACATCGTCGATCAGTTTTTTCCTGTATACAAACGGCGGAGATAAGAAAACAAATAATTAAATTAAAATGCGGATAAAACAACTCTTGGCATACTGGTTGTTGTTTGAACAACCAGTTTGTTGATTTGAACGCTCGGTTGACGAAACTGAAGGTGCAGGTTCGAATCCCAGTTTTGTCTTAGTCTGTGTTATACGCAGTTACATGTTGATATGGGTATTGTGTTCTTTAGCAACCCTTCCTAAAGAAAATCACCGATTTTTTTTCCGCTTACAGATATTTTGTATTACTTTACTTTCTACTGTACGCCTTAAAGTTACATTTTGATTTTTATATTTTACTAGCGACCCGCACCCGGCTTCGCTCGGGGTGCAATTTTTATATACTTATATGCAATTTTTATATATTATCCCTCTTTCCATTAGTGAAAACCGAATTAAAATCGGTCTACCCGTTCACGCGTGATGCCGTGACCGAGGGAAATGGGGATTCATTTTTATATATTAAGATTAAGCCTTTTGTTTTTCTATTTTTGTTGTGTTGATAGAAAAATGTAATATCCGTTAGCTAGTTTTTCTTTTTTGCTTTTATATGAGGAAGTTTAACTTCCTCTACTGCTCCTATTTGAAAATCTCGCCCGGGCCAACTGGAGCAAGTCAGTCTAGTGATTTGTAAATGTAAACCAAATTATCATCCCAAATACCGAGAATCCCTCATTTCTAGACATCTTATTAGTATTTGAAGAATGTACGAGTATATTGCGTATTCATCTCTTACTTTGCGGCAAAAAAGGAGCCTGTTATATAAATTTTATAACAGTTCTTTATTTATGACAATTGGAAATAGTACACTACTGCAGAGTCCAGGAAGTGAAGGATTGCAGGACGAAGTGGTTTCAAGGCCGAGCTTTAGCGAGGCCTTGATAAAGATCTGAGTCCGGCAATCCTCATTCCGGTCGAGGCTGGTATAGTGCTTTTCTCAATAAATGTGAGGAAATAATGAAACACGCCCCCGCCTACTACGCCTGTGACAGCGGCGGGCGCGTTCGTGAAGACTCGTGAAACTTCGGGTTTCATCGGGCTGAGCAGCGGCCAGGAATGAATTTTCATACAACATTCTTGGCTTAGGCCGAGAAAGAAATGCATGAGCAAAAAATTACAAACTTCGTGGCTTGTTTTTAGTACAAGAATGCCTACATTTCCGAGCATGTTTGAGAAAACTCATTTGAATTATGTCGTTGCACGCTCCACTAATTATTCATTGGCCCATTCATGACAGTTACAATTGATGACGTGCAATGTGCAATGTTTGGAATGTTAAATCACGCTCAGGGTTTGGTATGCGTGAGCGTAGGTTCGTAGGTTGCGGCAACGAAACACGTCCGTTGCTACCGCCCGTATCAATTATATAGGGCCCCGGTCTACTGGAGACCAGTCGTATACAAGCGAAAATTCGTAAAATATAATTCACAATATCTCTTAATTTTTCAGGCCGTTTGTTAAACTCTAAACTCTACAGTTTAGGTAACTCTAAACTTAAGAGTTTATTGGCGTACGGTTTACGATAGAATGTACATATATTGCGTCTAAAAACATGGCGAGATTTATTATTATTATTATTTTTTGTAAAAAAAATCTTTACCCTTCATTTGGGATTCGCCACAGTAACGTAGATGGGCCATCGACAAAATGTGATATAGGGTTGTGTTCCAGGTGATATAGGATTGTATCCGAGGTTAGAGTAAAATTACCTTGGCCGAAGGAGTACTGGAACCCATCTCAGGGCCCATCATCTAGGACAAGCGACGCCACTGTCACGAAACTAGAGGTAATGTGTATTCTTATTATTTTCCTGAAGAGTAATTATATTTACTATCCTTGTGACTGTTTTCATATACAAGTTTTCATAAAGTCTCTCAATAAGTTATGGATGAGGAAAACGCTAGGCAATTATTCTCTGAAGGAAGGATATATTACCTAATACAGATATCCGTCAAAAAACTAAAGTGGTCGATATAGTCAAATAATACGTTGGATTATTTGTCTTCAAAGCCAGGGTGAATGGACATTTACTGGGTAAGCGTGGTCCACCTTCGGCCGCATCTGCACCTTACATCAGGTGAGATAGTGGTCAGGCGCTACCTTGATTTAATAATTAAAAAAAAAACAAGTGGGAATTTTGTTGATGGATGGACTATAAGAGAGACGAATCTTGTACATAGTGGAGACGACGACGGTCAAAATGCCCCATGACCATAAGTCAACTTCGTGCTCGCTGCTCGCTCAAAAGAGCGTCTAGCAGTGGAATAAAAAGCCTACAAAATAAAATGCTTGTAATGTTGATGAAATACGTCCATTGATCTGATTGTTTGATCTGATGACAAGATTTGATGACAGGCCGTACACTGTAGAAAAAGGCTCATAAAGTTATGACGGAATGCTCCTGGTACATTAATCATTAAGAGGATGCCTTTAATTTATTTTCTAAATTTTATTTCAAACATTCATATAGTAATTTAATTTTATTTACACATTCGCAATACGCTTGTTTCCTGGCCATTAACTCCATATCCATGATCACATTATCTTAATCACAATATTGCTCCGTTGAGGGTAATTTGAATGGCACCATAATGGACTTTCACAGTGTTAGGAAGGGAAACCTAACCTCTAATGAGCGTACCTTACCGACTGCTTACGCTTTCATTTTTTAAAAATTTCGTTTAGCAAGCTCTGCTTGAAACTAGACAGCTTTAAAGGATTAAGAGGGCACTTTCCAACTCGCACAGCTTAATTATTCCATACTACGTAATTCCATGATTACTCATTAATTATAGGTAGTAGCCATACATAAAAAAACATGACATTTCTACGACATAATATAAAGGTTTGCATCACAACAAAAAAATGAAATTAATTTTATATGGAGTATAATTAATTTCTAAAATGTACAGAATTTGTGACACTTTCGCGGGTTGAATTCTAGTAATTACTGACTAAAATCCAATAATGTTTTTCGATGGAAACATCCTACCTATAATGTACATTTGAAATTGGGATGTCAATAGCTACCATCTATAAAGGTTTTTCTAAAATATTGGAATTGCTGGCGTATGTTTTATTATTTTAGCGAGTTGAATAAGTGGCGCGAATGTGTTGCGTCGCATTCTGTCTTGGGTTATTCGCGTTATAGTAAGTTGAGACAACAAATTCTCACTAATACCTATTACTGAGTTCCCACGCTCGTACAGCGCCACCTTAAAGGACGGTATTTACGATCAAAATCTATACATATTATAAAATTAGCCATATTATAAAACCCGCAACTTCATACGAGTGGTATTCGATATAGTGTCTAACTTTTTTGTTTGTAAACCGATTGGAATGAAACAAACACTAAATGTTGCGGGAAGCTTGCTAAAATACATCAGTGCAAACCGCATTCAAATCGGTTAAGCCCTTTCTGAAATTAGCGTGCACAAACGCACAAACAAACAGATAAAAATTCTAAAAACTATTTTTTTGACCTCGGTAACATAAGTACAACTTGTGCAATATGTTTTTTTTAAAAGAATATTTAATGTACAGACACGACGTCGTTTACGACTTTATTATATACATGTATGTAGTCGGTGTCCACTTCTGTTTGTCAACTTCTTAAAATTACGTAGAAAATTATCAATTAATTGAAGTAGTGAGCAGGGCACACTGCGTTTCCCAGTCATTTGATTGGGCAGCCCGTCTGGTAGCCGAAGATCACGGTAAATTAACAGCATGTGTGCTGTTTTATTTCGATGTGTGAATAAGGGATACCAGAGCCCATTTTCCTATCCCTTATTACACTTTTATCCTTAATCCTACTATGGTCGGAAGAGCACTTGTAGCGCCTGTGTAGCATTGCTTATGTTATTGGCGACGGTAGCCAACTATCATCAAGTGGACTTTCGTCCTATCGACGACCTTAACATAAACAAAATATAATATCATTTTAAGCTGAAAATACTCACACCAAATTTAATTAAACACATTCCAAACGTTTCCATTCTACTGTAACCACAGTAGAGAGCGTGTCATGTAAATACACTATTTGCCATGTTGTCCGAGCAAATTATTGTTTTGTATGAAATCGTATTGGCCCTAATATTAAATGTGTTCAAATATGCTAAAACGCTCTTTAATAATTCATTACTTGAGGTTGCGCTGGCAACACTGAATTTGCGCGTTATTTTGAATAATTTGAATTTGATGGAGCATTTGAAATGGACGTAATTTAGGGGCATCCGCAATTAGCGGGAAATTTTCTTAAGCTCTCGGCAAGTTGGCGTCCAAACTGATCAAGTTGGTGGCGGCACGTCGCGAGTTACTAACACTCATTAATTTCTTTGAAGTCCCGGCTCTGGCCGGCAACTTCCTTGGCTCTTTCCCGAGAACAATTATTAAGCAATTACTTCTGCTTCATTATCGTACGAATACGATTTACCTACATACGCACACCTCTCCTCAAACGCTTAAAATGAGTGGACATGCCGCGTTTGACACTCATAAATTACGCAGCTCGTCTGGCGGCAGTAACCACCGCCTTATAAAAGATAGAAGATCACCGTAAAATAACAGCGTGTGTGCTGTTGTGTTTAGGTGAGTGAGTAAAGAATGCCAAGGTCAATTTCTCCATCCTCTCTTAATCCATTATATATTGGTCATAAGCATACCTTCAGCACCTCTGGCGTCTGCATAATGTCAATAGACCATTGTAGCCACCTATTATCGAATGGACCTTCAGCCTGCCAACCGAAAATAAACCAAAGTTTACCTTATTTTAGTTTCGTGAATTTACAAATACATATAACTGGGTATCTTCGTCCATTATTACGATAATCTTTATTAAATAGCATAAAATTCTGTTATCCTATTCTCACCCACTGAAATCTAATTTCTCATGGTCTTCGAAAAGGAAGTTACTGCCCCGAACGAATTGCCCGTGCTACTCCTGTTCTTAAAACTTAACTTATAGCTTAAATTATAGCTTTTTTTATGTTAAGATCGGCAAACAGGCTGACGGTCCACTTGATGGTAGGTGGCTACCGTCGCCTATAACACAAGCAACTCCAAAGCTGCTGCAAGTGCGCTGTCGACTACAATAGGATTGGAAAGGTATAGGAAAATGGGCTCTGGCATCCCTTATTCACTCACTGAAACATAACAGCACACGTGCTGTTATTTCACGGTGGTCTTCTATAAGGGGGTGGTTGCTGCCGCCAGACGGGCCGCCGAAATGACTGCGAAACGCAGTGTGCCCTGCCACTACTTTCCAGATCCAGACCAGAGACAAATTTGAAAAGTTCATTTTTCAAAGTTGACCCAGCCGGGATCGAACCCGAGAACCCTAGAACAGAGCGTTAAGGCAAGCGTTGGGTAAGTAATATCATATTAGTTTATGTGGGTCAAAGCACATACCACTCGTTAACGTGTTTCCGATTGAACTCTTCGAGAGTTAATTGAAACTTCTCGTTGAACCGACATGCGTGCGAAGTGTGGAAATAATCATTTTCTTTTGTACCAACATTATCAATTAAGTAAACGTTCACAAATCCTAACTACTTATTTTCTACCCAGCCAATGAACATTTTAAAATAAGAGCTAAAAATTTATAAGTGGAAACCCGTGATAGAAATTAACAAAATATACCACTTGCGTATCCTATATTTTCTTTGATTTTTTTTCTTATTTCCTTACAGATCCGGACCACCAGTCTCCGTTTTCCAGTAGATACAGAGAACACGGCATTCCACACTCACAGTCATCCCTTTAAAAATAACAGGAACCCTTTTCTTGTATCCCCTTTATCTTAAATTTTTTGAATTTTTTGAGCAATAAAATTAGAAATATGTTTTAATAGCCAAGAAAAAGAGGCGCGGAAGAAATCGAAAGCCAGGGGAGTTGCAGAAATAAAAAATGTTGAGATTGGAAAATTTTCCTTATTCCTTCCTAATCGTTATCTTTAATCCTACTATGGTCGGTGGCGCACTTAATTGTACTATGGTTGACGAGCCCTTTGGATGAGTGGTTAGGGTGCTTGCTTTAACGCTCTATTCTAGGGGTTCCCGGGTTTGATTCTCCGCAGGGTCAACTTGAAAAATGAACTTTTCAAATTTGGCTCTGGTCTGGATCTGGAGGAGTAGTGGCAGGACACACTGCATTTCGCAGTCATTTGGGCAGCCCGTCTGGCGGCAGTAACCACCCCCCTAACAGAAGACCACCGTAAAATAACAGTACGTATGCTTTTGTGTTTCGATGAGTAAGTAAGGGATGCCAGAGCCCATTTCCCTATCCCTTCCTAATCCCTTATCCTTAATCCTACTGTAGTTGGCAGCGAATTTGCAGCAGCTTTGGCGTTGCTTATGTTGTAAGCGACGGTAGCCACCTACAATCAAGTGGACCGGCAGCCTGTCTGGCGATCTTAACATAAAAACTAAAACTTGTAGCACCTGTGCCTTTGCCTGTACTATAGGCGACGGTAGCCACTTACCATCAAGTGGACCACCAGCCTGTTTGTCGAGCTTGACATAAAAAATAGCACTTACACACGCACCAAAACACAACAGTACAGATGCTGTTGTTTCACGGTTGTCTTCTAGTGTTTTCTGCCGCTAGATGTCTACTTTTAGATTTTTCGGAAAACATAATATTCGATTATATTAACAAAGCATACAGAACTCTTGAATATTGCGCAAACAAGGTCCAACATTTGCGGAAGAGTTCACATCCGTTTATAATATTGTTACGCCACAATTTTGCCTTGTTACAACAGCATGTTAATAATAAGGGAACTGGAACGGGTGGCCGTTAACGGGGAAATGATTTAAGTCCAAAACTATTCCTAGTTCTAGGGAGCGGGACAAGCGGGGTAAACCGGGAACCGGGTAACGATGTTGGCAACGTCGTGCAATAAAGTTTTAATCGCATCGACTCATACCAATGAGGCTAACCTACATTATATTATGTCTGGAGCACCAACCCTAACTAGCAACAATTCAGTATTCGCCATTTACGTATTACCGATTGCAGAACAAATTTAAGTTTCACAGAAGTTTCACAATCTGAGCGAGCATTTTATATCACTTAATTTTAGCATGATTGCTTTCACTTTATGACAATGAATATTAAACTGCTTAGTTCATTAAAAAAATGCGTCTTTCTCAATAACAACAAATATCAAAAAAATCACAATCGTGTAAGTAATTCTTTCTCAAAAAATGCATTTATATTTTTTGATTTTTTTTTACCTTTTGGCTGTAGTTTTCTTGAAAGCCTGCGGTCAGTATAAACTTCGCTCTTCATTATGATATCTTATCATAATGAATCATATTCATTATGATATCTTAAATCTAAATCTAAAAACTAAAAGTTAATAATTAAAAGATTCTCTCTCTCTTTCTCTCTCTCTCTCTCTCTCTCTCTCTGTGTGTGTGTGTGTATTATCGAATTTGTATTGGCTCATGTGTCTTGAATATTAATATTGAGTATGATATTGAATACGTTTGTTAGTGTATTGTATATGTGTGTGCATATGAGTGTATATTGTAATTATGTACTGGATATTTTATTTTAATCGTCGAGAACTTTAACAACTTTTGATTCAAGTAATTTCTGTATTCTTTAGTTTGCAGTTTATTATATATTTTTTATTTCAACATTTTGTATGTTATAAATGTGTGACGATAATATGTCATATACATATATTCTCTAAAAAATACAGTTGAGATGGAATTATTATGGTTTACAGTGTTATTTTAAATATCTTTACAGACATAAAGATTAATAAACTGACTAAAAATTTAAATCAGAAACAAAAACTTTAAATTAAAATGAAGCTAAACACTAATAATGTACTGTAGACGTTTGGAACAGAGGGAATCATAAGAGACATACGAGGAGCCCTATTAATTAGCCAAACAAACTTGTATACCTCACGTAGAGACTTCTCTACTTAAATATAATGTTCATAACAGTATCTGTGAATGATGTGCAAAATATATCAAACGAAATACGGTAAAACTAAATAAAACTCTACATAAATAAGGTAGAACGAATTTTACATTTTCTTGTGATGACGTGAAATCTAAATGTGTTTTTTTTTTATAATTTTGGGAGGTCTATGTCCAGAAGTGGACATCCTACGGTTGAGATTATAATGATGTAAAATCATTATCAATTTTGCTTTTGTTTACAACAAGAAGATTAAATATATAGAATACTAGCTGAACTCGGCCACGCTTCGCTGCGGCCCAAACGGCGGTGGAGTGCGCGTGAGGCGCGCGGTACTGGGACACTGCTGATATATAATACTATTTTGAGATGGATTAATACCGATATTTGCCAGTATTAGCTAATATGAATATATTCCTCAAGTAATATTAGAATATTTTAACTAATATGTGAAAATTACTGATATCTTATTATCTTCCAGTTAAACATAATTAAAAAACTCATCCTTGTCCGTGGTTCAGATAATTAACACTAGTTTATTTTTGACATTTATTCCAAATTTCCGATTTAATTATATTTCTGTGTATGATTTTTTTTTTTGATAAATTTTTGATAAATTTTTTGATAAATTTTCATAAATTTTTTTTCTAACTTTATTGCCGGGGTGCTACTTTGACTTTTATTGGCGTAGGCTGTGCCTCCTTTAATTGCGGCGGCATCTGCCATGTTATTTTTTCCTGTTACTTGTTGTGTGTTTTTTTCGGTGCCTGCCTCGTTGGAGGCCATGTAATAATAAATAAATAAATAAATAAATGAATAAATAATACGGTATTCCTGCAATAGTTTCATGAATAAGCGATATTTGACAACTTTTAACTATTACGTGAACTTGACTGATACCAAATAAGTACATTGCGGTTAAACTATTCGTGTAAAAATTTATTATTGGTGTTTAGGAACATCAGCTTTTTTACTTTGTTTGACGAAAGACGGGTAGGTACGTCGATCGGAAATTAATGCCTTAGATTTTGAGAAAACCTTTTCACAAGGCACGGGGAAATGGCCAATGCGCAACAGTTTCGTGTGAAAACTTTACTGAGGTTGGGGTAAAGATTAAAAACGATAATATAAAAGATAAATAAAAATGTCATGACAACAAAACGAACATTTATTTATTATTTAAAAACTCAATAGATTAATTTCAATAAAGAAAATGTAAATATGAATTTTATTAGGTATGATAAGCCTGTCCGCCGATCTTAACATAAAAAAAAAAATTATGTAGGTAATGTAAAAAAATATGTAGAATCGAGAGAAGAATCCAAAGAACAATATCTAATGTTGTTCTGAGCTAGAATCTAAACAAATATCAACCACAGATTATTACGTAGTATTAGCGTAGTAAATACACAAATATTAGACAAATATCAACGATCTAAGTATGTTCTGTGACCAAGATGATATTGTCTCTCTGTGGATATGATATTAATATATTAATCGACCGATGATAAAAGCCAGTGAAGTGAATAAAGTGAATATGAAATATTAGGATATCTGAATTCGACGGATTACTGATACATGAATACATGTAATATTACTAATATCTTAACGAATACTAATATATCGGCTTCACCTCTAATACTATTGATCGTAGCGTAATGTTAGCCTATAGCCTTCCTCGATAAATGGACTATTCAAAACAAAAAGAATTTTTTTCAAAACAAAAAGGAACCATTAGTTCCTGAGATTAGCGCGTTCAAACAAAACGAACAAACTCTTCAAAAATTTCTATAATCTATACTAATATATAAATATAGATATAATATAATATAATATAGACTAATATGTAATATAATTAGTATAGATTATAGAAGTTTTTCCTACAAAAATATTGATGCGCAGATAGCTGTAATCAGGCTGGCCATTATCAGGCTGTAATCTGGCTAGTAGCCTTATAAAATTGGCGATGGACTGAGCAATTTTGTAGCACGTGGATCTAAACGTCAAAATACGGATTCTTTCGTCTTGCCTATACAGTTGAAAATCTTTGGTTTACGAGAATGATGACCTTTTAATAAATAAACTTAACTAAAATGGATAAATAAGAAAAACGGACAGTTAATACAAGATTACGTGCCTACCTACTTATTTGTACAAAACCAGAAATAACTGAAAATACATATATTAGTTATTATCACGATTATTGCACTATCAATTCAGTTTTTGTTGTAATACGTGTTATTGTGATGTGTAAACAAAAATATTACAGCAACCTTCATCAAAATCGACCGTATCAAACATCCATATATCTATACTCACAAAATTTCGTAATACAATTTTTTTATGCATTATATGCACAAAAAACACTAATAAAATCCTTTCCGTGGTTTAAAAGAAGTTGCGGATAAACACAGAGAAGCGGATAGTGAGTTTCTCGGCTTATTAGCAGAAGGGATAGTTAGCATTAAGGCAACTTCGCATAAGGGCAAATTCTCCAAACTGCAAAAGTACAGTCTTTGTGAAATAAAAACAAAATATGTATACACACAGAAATAAAAACAAATAAAAACATTATTTACTTATTCCGCGACTTATATGTATATAACAAGTAGAGAGATATTGACCGCGCTGTCAAGGTCGTTCAAAACCGCGATAGGTCCGTCACTGTTCGCGCACAACGCTGTACTGATCATCGGATATTCAACCTTATACAATTCTAAATAAGGTCGAATATCGAATGTTACGTTTGACCCTGTCTAGGTCCGTCAAAGACCGCGTTAGCGCGCTACTGATCACTCGATATTCAACCTAAAGTACGTTAAAATAAGGTTGAAAATAAAATGATCCGTTTGACCGTATTCTTGCACAGAAGTAAAGGACGCAAGTCTCAAATCATATTTAGTTTATTATGAGAATAATAATCGGTCTAGGCAATTTTTGTCTTATATGTAACTAATAAATCGTATTTTCTTTCTATGAGTATTCATTTTACATATGTAACTAAAGTTTTTTCCGAGAAAAACGAGAAATATCTTGAAAAAGGTATCATTTAAAAAAAATAAAAGTATCGAGTCAATTTCCATCAATTGTGATTCTGACTTTAAAATGACTAGAAAAAGGTTTTAAAAAACATACTATGTAAGTTTTACATTGATGAGATATTTGGTTTAGTTACAAACTTAAGGCAAACAATCTAGTATAGGACATTTCTAGATGATCTACATCAGTAATGTTCATACATCTGTGTTATAGTTACCATGGTGCTGTTTATATGACATTATTGTTTTTACCTAGCTCTAATATATTTTACAAATTTCCACTGCGTTTATTTATTAACTTTAATAGATATGTATATTAAATATTAGAGGAAAAGTTACATACGAGTATGTAGGAATAGCTGATATCTCTCGGTGTGAGTACAGTCCGAGCAGTTGTCTATTATAATCCACAATAATACTTATAAAAAAAGTTACACTACTGCTTATTTTTTTGTACTGTGTAAGTTGTACGAGCAATGAAGTTAGAGATAATTGCGACGTGGCAATGCCCCGCGGGCGCATGCCACTGTAAAGTACTCGCACTTCGCATACCAAACAGAGACACGGCTGCAACACCATCTGTTCGCTCAACATTAGCTTCTGTTATACAGCGTAAAAGAAAAGATGCGATAGCAGTTTTACTTGGACAACTTTTTGTTAATATTGAATTATTTTGTATAAAAAGTTTAAGTAGTGAAAGCCTGCACTGCATTCCGCCGTCCTAAGAGCAAACTGTAGCCGATTGCCAATGCGCTACTGAACTTAGTAGAAAATTGGAGTGTACGGAGAGAATTGGGGAATGGGCCCCTGTCATCCTATTTTCACTTACCGAAAAAACAATAGCACACATGCCGTTATTTCGCGGTATTCTCGTCTAATGGGCTGTCGTGAAAATAATATTTAATTAAAAGAATATTTAATTTAAATCTAATGGAAAATAATATTTAATTAAAAGAATATTTAATTTAATCTAATTTTACCTTCATGGGCACAGGCTTCTCCTCCTATTCGATTCGGCGGTATTGAAATTCGCAAAATGTCTACTGTCTCTCTTCCGGTTTTTCTCTCCTCATTTTTATAGCATACAAACTCTCATAGGAAATATTCTGAAAATTACTTCTACAAACTATGAGATTGCGTGTCTTACTGAGGCTGGACGTGCCTGGAAAACGATATTTCCAAATATTTCTGCAGCATCTGATCTTGAAAAACAAAGAAGTTGGGATAACCTACATTGTGCTGCAATTTATAATGATATAGTCAATTACAGCACGGATTTTGCTTGGCTAAAGGTCGTCGTCTGGAAAGAAGCAGGTTACTGTTTGCAGGGCTCTGCCTTCTCTGAATCTCGGCACTTTCCTGGACAACGATACTTTTCGCCTTGCTATCAGTCTTCTCCTGGGCGTCGATGTCTAAGTCACTCACAGGTGCCCTTGTGGCACTTGGGACTCTCTTGCGTCTCCAGCGCCGGACGTTTCTCCCGACATGCCAGTTTAAATGATATCCTTCGTCGATCTCTTGCCACCATTAACGTATCTCCAAAAGACATCATATGAGAAGAGACTTGACGGGATGTCGTTGATTTCTTGGAAGATAGGTAGACCGTTATTTTGGGAATCCGCATATGAAGACACACTGGCTCCTTCCCATCTTCCAAGTACCATAGTTAAAGCTGGTGCCGTTGCAAGAGAATGCAGAACAGCGAAAGTATAAAAACATAAATACTTCTTACTTCTTCTTGGCTTTGAGACGCTGGGCCTGTGGGGTTCCAACGCATTTCACCTCATTAAAGACACACCCAAGCGCTTGATAGACAAAACTGGCGATGACAAGCCTGGGCATTTCCTCTCTCGGAGATTAAGATTAGCAACCCAGAGAAGTAATGCAGCCAGTATTTTGGGTACCTTGCCACCTGGACCAAAATTTACTTGCATCAATAATTTATAAATAGTAATTTTGATTTTGTCGTATATATATTATTTATTGGGTTGGTGTTAAGTTTTTATTAGGTAGTTTCTAAGTTTTTGTATTTTTATTGTAATTTAATTATTGTAGTTATATATAAACCTTATAAATCTCTTAGAAAACCTTTACAAGGTAAGAATTACTGCTAACTATGGCAATGGCTCCAGAATTGAGCTCACATGAAAACCAACACAGCTTGACAGTCTTTACGGGCGAAGCGGTGCTGATAGTTCGCTAAATGCGCCGCTTTGCAAATTTATTGCTTTGTATCTGCAATAGACAGATTTACTGCACGGATAAAGGAATTTAGTACATACAGATTTCGATCCGGATATTGGTCGGTGCATTATTACATTCAATAGATCATCATACGTTTCTTTAATAAGAGAGATACTCGTATACATTTATTTCGGACGCTACAAACCTTACAGATAAATTACAGATAAGTTTTAAAAAACATACTATGTAAGTTTTACAAACCTTACAGATAAATCACGTCTGTCTGTCTGTCCGTATGTTCTCTAACTCCTCTTAAACCACGCAATGGATTTTGATGGAATGGATTTATCAATTATTTTATATTAAATTGAAATGATTGTACGACTTAAAAACCTTGAATTTGTTAGGTACATCACGAAGGTACCTAATCTCTATATATAAAAATGAATTCCTATTACCCTCGGTCACGGCATCACGCGTGAACGGGTAGACCGATTTTAATTCTGTTTTCACTAATGGAAAGAGGGATAAACTGGGAATGTTCATATATATAAAAATTGCACCACGGGCGAAGCCGGGGACGGGTCGCTAGTAATTTATATGTATACTTTAGTATAGAGTAAATATAATATTAGTATTAGAGTCATCATCATCATCTCAGCCGTAGGCGGTCCACTGCTGGACAAAGACCTCTCCCCTAATTTTCCAAAAGGACCGATCAGAAGCAGCCTGGATCCACCGTCGACCAGCGGCCCTTATTAGAGTATTTTATACTAATTTCAATTAGACACCGAGCCTACCGGTCTACCTGAATAACCTAACCCTAGGTACTACCCTAGGTTCTCTGTGTTTAAAAAAGTGCTAAGTACAGGTTTGTAAAATTTTGATATTAGAAATGAATTCAAATTCAATGAACATATCTAGTGGTATATCACACAGATGTAGCTATCGGTATCGCCTTAAGTTCTTTAAATTACATTCGTTGTATGATCGACGAATAATAAAAGACCTGATTTTTTTACATAGGATTTTGAATGACACTTCTATGAATTCTGATCTCTTAAAAAATATATACTTTAATGTACCGAGAACTACTCCTAGACAACCTATTACTCGTACATTTCATATTCCGCTGTGTAAAAGCAATGTTGGTGCCAATAGCCCCATAGTTCGTGTCTGTAACAGTTACAACTTATTAGTCAAAAAAGCAATTAATGATCTCGAACTCGAACTTGACATTTTCCATGACTCGCGGCTTGTGTTCCGGCGTAAGATTTTGAAGCTCATTGGTGATCACAGTAAATAGGGTAATCTGAACCTTTTTATTTTGTTTAGTTTGTAGGTAGTTATGCATTTTGACCTTAGATAGTAATATAAAATGTTTGTTCTGTTAATTTGTGATTTTTATCTCCAAAATTTTTATTAATTGTATGCTGTATTGTTATGCTTGTAAACGGTGAGCATACCTCTCATTGACATGTATATCGGATTTTTTGTCGCCACTTACTTTAAAGGCAAATGTTTAATATATATGTTGTTGGTGTGACATACTTGTACAAATAAATAAATAAATAAATTTAGATAGTATACCAAATCAATCTTTTATATCTGTAAAATTTTATATATTGCAAGCGATCCTTGAAGGCTATACTTAATAGATATCATTTAATCCCTTACCGCTACATTAATTATGTTAAATCAGGCAGAAAATCTATTCATTATCGTATTAAACACTTTCCCATAAATCGTTAAGTGGCTTTGTGACATAGGTATCTTATCTAAAAACGATAATACTAATCGCCAGATAGTCAAACACACGGAATATAATTTTTTCCGTGGTAAAACCAAAGTAGTTGGGCTACTGTTGCAAAATCAAGCAATGGCTCGCATCGCAATGCAACGGCAGACCCAGTAAATCTAGAGTATATTTTGAAATGTTGACCTTCTGAGGAATCGAATTCTGGACCTATAACATTAGAAGTAAATTTATTAACAGATACATTTTGGCAGGTTATAAGTGTCAATTTTTATTTTTTGTCAATATCAACTTATGTGTAAATTAACGGAAAAGTATATAATCCGTCATTGTATACATTACCTAGGAAATATGTACAATACCTAAAATGGATAGGAAATGTACGATATATTATGAAATATGCAGTTTTCCGTGGTACCTATTATGCCATCAGTGGGTACAGCGGGGCGATTCATCGCCGCCGATTCATGGCTAAGCAATTTCAGCGCCATTTACAAATGTGTTACTTGTAAAAGACTTATTTGTACTAGAAACAAAGTTAGATTAGGTTCTGGAATCTTTATAAATAAAATGCGAGCGGAGCCAGAACACCAGGAATTACTGGTTTTGGCAAAAATACTATCTATTAGAAAATGGGTTATAAGACTTATTATACTTATTTTACTAACGTGTTTTATTCATTTTATTCAGAGAAAACTTTAGTTTATATACATTTCCTAAGAACGTCTCGGAATTGGATGCAATTCCTAGGTTGCACACATTTACAGTAACATATTTAATATTCGGTCAATTGTTCAGCGTGCTTGAAAAAGCTATATTTGAGGTTTCCTACTAGATAATAACATAGATAAAATACTACTTAACCAGTATTAAGTAGTATTTTATCTATGATAATAATAACCTTCTTTGCAATGGTATGGTAAATACCAGTTGACATTCTGTTGTTTCTCCCACATGATCAACCTAAACGTTAATATTGTCGTGAAACTTATCAAGTAAATTAAATAACTTAACACTAACTGGCAAATTAAAATTTATAAATATTTCTACTAATGGGATATCTTATATCAAACTTACACACCGTCGTCTATAAAAACAAGCTATGTCAGGGGGATTGCAAGGACTTTTTTGTCTTAATGGATTAGTACCAATTAAGAATCAATCGAACTATTGTGCAGCCGGTCTTGACATGAAGGATAAAAGAAAAGGTGGGGATATAAAAATTGCCCCGACACGCTGTTGAAGGTAATTGTTGCGAAGATGGACTGCCCAACAATAAAACATTGGGTGATGTCACATATCACCCTCAATAGAAAATGATAGGTGGCATCAGTTTATATTTATTATTAGTTTATATTTTATTTTTAATTTTAAACTTTTTAGTTTTTTAACTCAATAAAAAATGTTGTGACTTGTATAATGGAATGGTTACTGCAGCCAGGCAGGTTTTTTTGCTTATGAGTACGGAATACAATGTGCCCTGCCATTATTAAACCATTCCAATCTCTTTAACAGTTTCTTGCAGAGTTAAGAAAGGTGTGCTCTAAATCTAATACCTATATAAAATTCTCGTGTCACAGTGTTTGTAACAAAACTCCTCCGAAACTGTTGGACCGATTTTCATGATTTTTTTAAAATATATTTGTTAAGTATGAGAATAGGTCGTAAAGTATTTTTCACTCTCCTATTACCACCCCCCCCCCCCCCTCCCCCATTTTTTAATCACGATTTTAGTATTTTTGTATGAAGAATATTCAAATAATTTAACCATCGTCGCGTCGTTCATTGACATGAATTGACGCGTCACTTTGACATAATATATGATTTGAAAATAAAATTGGACCCGATAGGTGGCGCCACAATCGGGTTACGGAATTATTTTCGTGTTCTGGCAGGACAACGTCTGCTGGGTCAGCTAGTAATAAAATAAATTTAATTAAATTTAAAAAATAATAATAAAATGTTTATTTAAAAATTTAAAATAAAATAGAATTTAATTCAAAATTAAATTAAATTAACAAAATTACACGTAACTGCTATTCCCCCCTTCAGTTCTTATCACGTCATGACCGCGTTGCGCTAAAGTATCCAAATATCAAATCGACATGAAATCCAATCATATTCAAATGTTAATGTTTACTCTGTGGTCCTGCCCTGTCCTTTAAATTTGAGCTTGGTTGATTGATGACTGCAATTAAGATTAAATCTAGAAAAGTATGGTGTCAGTCGTGCGATAAAAATGCCGAACTAATTATTTAATAACACATTAATTATTTAATAACACACAATTAGACATTTTTTTGTTTTTCGAAAGTCGACTTTCTGCGAACACAGTCGAAAGCGAATTGAGGTCGTCGTATTTGAGCATTGATCAAATTGCGGGCACGTAGTGGCGAACGGCTTGCGGTGTCTACGTCTGTGGGCTCAAGCTATCTATCAAGCGGAAGATCGTTCATATTTTTTTGTCCCAGCCTTAAACACTAACAGCTCACTCTTGGTGGTATTATACCTGAGCCCATGGTATTATACCTCAGCGTACTTCTTTATATAGTCAATGTAAGGAAACTTTCGATCGAACGTACCGCTATATTTTTAATTAGTGAATATCAAAGACAAGAAATCTGAAAACTACACATTGATAATATCAACAGAAAGAATCTCTTTGTAAACGAGCGAGATATCCTTTTTAACTTTATAAATAATAAAAATAGCTCCGAGAAGCTAATACCGCAACCATTGCCAAAAAGTCTGGTCATCACAAGAATCGAAGAAATCGAAGAATTAGAAGGCTCTAGAACAATATTGGGACTATTTGACAGTACGATTGAGGTCCTCAAAAAAGACCAACAACGCTTCCACAAGCTTCATCATGTTGCAAAAGTTCATGTCAATGTCTTTTTGTAAGGTAGTCGGTATATATCAGTATCAGTGAAGTACATTCATGTCCTTTACATTCAGAAAATATATTTGGTCATTTGCCTATCCCTTATCGGCAGTGCACTTGCAACGCCTGTGGTAGGCCACCTACCATCAATTCTTACAATTTGACCGTTACATAAATTAAAGGTCTTTACAATTTGAATGATTACAATGATTACAATGATTTCAATACAATTGAATGATCTTTACAATTAAATTCTTTACATCGCATACTTATACCTATTACATCGCATACTTACCATACTTAATTATAGAATAAAAACATTCCTGTATATACCACCTACAAGAGTCCATCCACATTACTTAGATAAGGTGGTGCTGAGCATGGTCTAGATTAATAGCAACTTTATCCCGCGGGTATGCGAACTTAGGAATAATCTCCCTGCCCACTTAGCTACAATATGAGATTCTTCAAGCGACCCGTAAACAATTCCTGCAGAGTCGCGGCGCACCTGTATTCCCCTGGTATTGCTTCTGACCTTAGGCGACGGTAACCGCCTACCATCAAGTAGACCGCCAACTTGTCTGCCACAATTAATAATAAAATAACGAAATAAGGATAAATTGGAAAAATAAGTCCTCTTCACGTAGGTACTTGAATGGAATTCACCTCCCTTTACTGCTCTTCTCTCTTTCTCTTGGACAGTCTTTTGGTTGAGTCTCTCTTTCTCTTAGAAGCTTTAGAAGTTAAAATAAACTTGCTTAAATAGAAGTTTATGTTTATTCCTAGGAAAATTTGCAGGAATATAAATTTGTATATACCAAAGGAAAAATTTAAAACAAAATCATCATCTTATCTTCTTCTTCTTATCTCTATATATAAAAATGAATTCCTATTTCCCTTGGTCACGGCATCACGCGTGAACGGGTAGACCGATTTTAATTCGGTTTTAACTAATGGAAAGAGGGATAAACGGGGAATGTTCATATATATAAAAATTGCACCCCGGGCGAAGCCGGGGGCGGGTCGCTAGTTGTCAATAAAAGGATTTTATATTAAGAGCTTATATTATGATTGAATGGGAATGTCCAATGTCCATGGCTTTATGACGTTTCATTCAAAATTGTTCACATTAAAACAAACTGTTAATTAGCTCAAACAAAGGCTACATTGAGACGTTAGAAAGTTATACAATAATTGCGAGAGAAAACATATACTTCTCTTGAATTTATATCTCGAGAAAGTTTCAGATGAGTTGTAGAGCCTTTAGCTGATTACAGACAGTTTTGTCATAAAACGTGTCTTAGAAATTTCGTTGAATTTTACGGGTGGTTCTACTCAGTAGGTACCTACTCGTTTTAATGTTGGGCAAGATTTTATTCGAGGCCCTGTTTTGGTATCCAGATTATATTGACGTAAAGAAAAGACCTAAAAAAAATTTTTTTCGGTCGGTATTTCTGACTGTTTATTATATCCCACAAGAACTGTCCCATTTGGGACATTTTGGGCATTTCAAATTGAAAGTAGCAAAATGTCCACAATGATGATAATAGAGTAGAACATTGTGGGAACGTTTAAAATTTCCCAAAATGTCCCAAAGGGGATATTTCTTGTGGGATATAAAGGGAATAAACCCTTCCGACTACTCTAGATTAATAAGTTATTTAGCTTTCGTTAGCAATATTTATGAGTTTGCATTTATTAAAAGCGTGATAATTGTCTATTAGTTCAAATAAAGAAGAACAGATTTTTCGTATAATTTTTCATATAAACTATTTTATATGAAAAATTATACATAGAGGCGTTTGGCGCCAAGTATAAATAAGAGGCGGCCGGTCAAGTGTGAGTTAGTGGTGCGACAACCAGCGAAACGAAAGCGACTCTTCGGAGCTTTTGCGAAGTTGAGGATTGAGGACTTTTGGCAAAATTAACGGTTTCATCGGAAGAGTTTGGTGATTTTGGAAGTCATCTTGGTTTGTGAAAATAAAACGTTCGTTTGTTCTTACACGGCATTTTAACTTATCCCGCACGTAATAGTACATAGCGCACACATAGCAAAAAAAAAATGGACTATATATTTACAATATTTGAAAATGGAACTCATTTGCTGTAGTTTCATCTGTCTGTCAATTGTTTTTAAATTGTAGCGTCATTTTATTTAAATTGTAGGCGAAAATTTTCGTAGCATGATTTTCTACGATTTTAAGTGTAATTTGACAGCTCAGCAAAGCTTCTTCGCTCGGCTTCAAATTGCATTTGGCGATGAAGCACCATGCAAAACGACTATATTCAGAATTCCAATGCGGTCATGTCAATCTCAGTGATGAATTTCGTGATGGTCGCTCGTCCAGCGTTGTGAATAACAAAAACATCGATGCTGTGTGCCGTATGATCGAAATGTGATGTGACCTACCATGATATTCGGGCATCAATCAATCCTGTACAAACATTTGGATGTGAAAAAGCTGTGCTCTCGGTGGATCCCACAAAATTTGATTGAGGCTCAATAAACGTACCGCGTCACTTGGTGCATTGCCATGCTTATAAGATTCAACGAAGGGGCGTCGAATTTGGTGATGGACATAGTGACAGGCGATGCACATAGTAATTTTGATTTATTGCTACAATCCCAAAACTAAGCAGCAATTGAGCGTATAGGTCTTTCAAGACGAGCCGAGCCGAAACCAACCAAAGTCGCGCGCGCGCAAAATGCTTCTAAGCAGTTGATTGCTTCTTTTCTTAATGAAACTGGACACATGGCTACTGTTGCTTTGTCGTAGCATGAATACACGACCATTTGTTTGCCGGAACTTATTGACGAACTCTGTAAAAATAACCGTAAACGCCATATTATATTGCACCATGATAATGCCAGTACTCAAACCGCCAGACAGACAAACTAATTTTTGAAGGTGAAAAATGTAGAAATCATGAGCTATCCTACATTCCGACTTATAACCTTGCGACTTTTTTTGTTCCCAAAAATTAAATACCACTTACGCAGCCAACGGTTTTCATCACCAGAAGAGTATGAAAAACATGTTTCCGAGGTCACAATGGAGGAGTGGCGTAAATATTTTCAAAATTGGATTATTCGTATGAAAAAGTGCATTTGAAGAAAACTTCTTCTTTCGTAGCTGGTTACGAAAAATGGTTACGAATTACGCTAACGGAGAATATTTTAAGAAACAATAAATTCATTTTTGACCATTCATACTAACTTTTATACTTACACAGAAATATAACAGCATAGTTGTTATTTCACGCTGGTTTTCCGTAGGGATAAACTGGATGACCCATAGCAGCAATGGTAACCGCTGCTATGGGTCATCCAGTTTATAAATGCGATTAAAGGTCTTATAATTTTCTCTTTCAAAAGGTGTTTATTTAGATTCATAATAAATAAAACCTCTGAATGCTATTATTGCTTCTTGAAAATAAATACTCTATTTAATTAAAATTTGGTCCCTCTGTGAATTCTTCATTAGGTAAGATAAGATATTTTCTAAAAATTGTAAACTAATATTTTCGCGATTAGAATCGAATTTCACGGTTGTGAGTTAGGATAGACTTCGCTCCGTTAAATTAATACATCGTAAAGCGACCTTGTCTGCGGATTTCACCCAAACATTGAAATTAACATCAGAACCGCCCGCTCTCGGATTAAATCCTCCAGATAGTACAATAACATTGTTAACATTTCATTGCTCTCGGTTAGCCCGCCTACAATATTTACTACTGCTTAATTAAATTAAGCGGCTCCTTGAGGAGTTGGTGCCATTATTATGATTAATATTGTACGGTAACTGCGCCTCAGCGTAGTGTCTACACACAATACGAGTATGTCGACATGACTTTCGTAATGTTACAGTTTCCTTAATATAAATTAAGCAGTTCACAAATGGCACCAAAGTAAGTATATAAGTAGTTTCACAGTCATTTGGGGATCCCATCTGATGGCAGTAACTACCCCCTTACTGAAGAGCACCGTGAAATAACATGTGTGCTTTTTGTGTTTCGATGAGTAAATAAGGAATGTCATCCATTCCCTATCCCTTATCCTCAGCAGCGCACTTGCAGCATCTATGGCATATCTCAGATACTGCAAGTAGGCGATGGTTAAGTGGATCGTCAGCTTGTCTGATTACTTTATATAAAAATGGTCTTTATTTATCTGTTCGGATATCGTAGAACATATTTCTACTACTTTCTTCTATTTTATCTTTTTTGTACAAAATTATAACATTACATACCCTTATCATTAGCGTATCTTTTTAATTTATTACACGTGTATTCGCCACCATTATCGCATCGAATCCGTTTAACCTTTTTATTGAATTCATTTTCATACCTGTTAATATAGTTTATAATATTGTCCGATGCTTCTGATTTATGACTTAATAAATAAACTACGCAAAAATGGGAAAAGTCATCAATCACTGTTTGAAAATACCTCTCTCCTGATAAGGATGTAATCTGCATTGGCCCGGCAATATCAGAATGAATTAACTCTAGTATATTATTAGACCGAGGCCTCTCAAAACGTTTGAACGGTAATCGAGTTGCTTTACCTTGCATACATGCATTACACAAAGCTTGACTGGATGGCAATTGTAATATTTGTAAGTGCTCGTAGCACTTACGTGTCCTAATCTTTTATGCCATAAGTCGGCTTCGACGGAATATGCGACACCAGCACCACATTCACCAACTCCATGTAAGGTAGCCTGTAAAATATATAATTTTCCATTATTGTAAGCCCAAACGTTTCCAAACTTAGATGAAATTCTTGCTACATGACTAGTAAAAAGAATTTTATAACCTTTGTCTATAATATTTTTCACTGACAATAGATTAAATGCTATATCTTTCACTATTATAGCATCCATATTTATAATTATTCCCTAACATACTATTTTTAAATATAATGATATAACCTATCGTATAAAAATATTAAAAAAAAGTGCATATTCAGTATTATCGGTTATTAACCGGGATAAAATCAAAAGTATTCGGATACTATTTACTCTACAAGAGTATTACCACATAGAAGCACGCGACCTTTATCTACTAGAGATAAGAAGCCGCTTCCAGATTTTATCACTGTTTTCATTTGTCCAATGCACTGGTAGGGATGGTACTCTCAACATTTAAAATTTAGTATTTCAATAGGGCTACATAGTAAATTGTCGAATTACATTATAATTTGCAACTACGATTATTAAAACAAGTGATTCCGTCTCATATCAAACTGCAATTTAAAAATGAAGAAACAAAACTAGTTAAATAGGTATTGTATAATTATATCCATTTAAATTTTATATACACTGTTTGCTAAAAGATTTTTTAATAATTCCTTACAAAATGTAAACGATCATCACCTTTATGAAACAAATAAGGTAGAAAATAAATTGGTAGTCACCACTGTTAAGAACACCTTAATTGTTTAATTCGTTCACTAGTTAAGAAATCCAATTAATCGAAATAATTTAAAATCTTACTATAGGTCAGGGCTTTATATTAAATATTAAATTAAGAAATAATATATTATACGACAACAAATAATACATCATATATAATAATTGTCATATCATCATCATCGTTATCAACTGTTGGACAAAGGCTTAATTTTCCAAAGGGACCGATCAGAAGTAGTTGATCCACCGTCGACCCGTGGCCCTCATCAGATCGTCTGTCTTCGGGAGCGGTATCCAGATCTCTTCCAATGATTCTTAGCATCTTAATTGAACGCTGAATATCAATTAAACAGTTTTAATAATGTTACAATCAGAATAACAATAGATGACAACTAAAAGCTGAGGCACTACGATTCGTCGGAGCAAACGAGGCGAGGTGCGTGCCAGTTGCGCCTCAACCAGAGAAAAAATATACCGACATATAATATTCTAAATAGCAAACATTTTTTTTGTATATTTAAAAAATAACATTGCTTTTAACGTTTTGTATGTTGACGAAGCCTTCGATGGCCTTCGAAATAAGTAATGTTATAATTTTGTAATAATCCTAAAGTAGTGGCAGGGCACACTGCGTTTGGGCAGCCCGTCTGGTGGCAGATACCGAACCCTTACAGAAGGCCACCGTGAAACATAACAGCACGAATGCTGTTATGTTTTGGTGAGTGAGTGAGGGATACCAGACACCATTTCCCTGTTCCTTCCTAACCCCTTATCCACAGCGCACTTGCTCCTGTGAAGTTGCTTGTGTAATCATTGTAGTTGTTGTAGAGTTGCACCAAGTGTATCGTCCTTCTGACGACTTTTATGTTTTTGCAATTGACAACCCAAAAATGTCTTAATTAATCAAGTCAACTATGACTAAATGCAGAAATAAAATGTAACAGTTAGGCTAGAAGAGACAACCCTAATTCTTGGAGTAGTAAGTCGTAAGAGGAAGCCACGTTTTAAAGTGCAACCGCTGGTTATGTCGGGTCGGAAACAAACAACCTTAACATAGTACATACAATACGAGAAGTGTTAGCACATTGTGTGTTTGGCAGTACTAGAATGTATGTAATACATTAGTTTCATGTCTATCTAAGTTAATCTAATCTACGTATATAATATACTAATATTATAAAGAGAAAAGATTTGTATGTAAGTATTTTTGTATGTTTGTAATGATTACTGGACCGATTTTAAAAATTCTTTCACCTATAGAAAACTAAATTATTAGCGAGTAACATAGGCTACTCATCCTGCCCACATATCCCCCTCTACCCCCCTCCAAACTAAATTGACGTTTTCCACTATAATATTTTATAAAGAGACGCGGACGAAATCGCGTGCAACAGCTAGTTTAATATAAGTAGAAATTGTCTTGTTTTTTTTTGCCTTTAGGTATTTAAACTTATGTATATAATTGCCTTGCTTGTAAATATATCTTCGGAATGCAAAAAAAACAATGCGACCTTTGCGCATATTATTTCTCACGATAATTTTTTTTATCTCAAAGGTTTCAGCTATCGTATTGCATCGAAGCGTATATTCAGTTAAATATATAATTTTAGACTTTGTTTATTAGATAAATAATAATAATATTAATTTAGCAAACATAGGCTGCACTGAAATTTTTTAAAATTGGCAAGAAAGTAAAGCTAGAAATGAAAAATAAATATAAATTTCGAATCAATAACTCTTAGGAAACTGTAATTTCATTCAGTTGATGACATTTGTTTTTTTACAAATTTGTGTTCTTTTAAAAAGTATGAGTCATGCATGGACGTAATGTGCGAAAAAATGAATTTGACGGGAGAAAATTTTCGCTCTATGTTAAACTTCGATTGGCATTTCATGACGAAGCCTCATCCCGTGCCACTGTTTATAATTGGTTGCTGTGTTTCTTTCAGGTACTTGTTTGGGGGGGGCGAAGCCCCCCCGGAGTAGATCTAGCGCCCCCCCGAAGCCCGCGCCTGAGTATGCTATAGAATTTTATGGCGTGACAGCGGTGGACTTCGCTAATTCTATGTCGGCGGCTGATCGTACAATCCGGCAGTTCGTGATGTGCTTAGGCAGAATCGTGATGGCGCCGTTTCATGAAGTTCCTAAATAATTTCAGTCAGATCGTTCAAAGTAATCTTTTAATTTTGAAAAATGAATATTGTAATCGAACAAATGAATAACAATGGGCAGCCTGGCAGCCGTGGAACGGTCTGATATTAGTATTATTATTATTATTAATTAATAACTAGCGACCCGCCCCCGGCTTCACTTGGGGTGTGATTTTATATATATACATATATTTTACTTCGCCCCCCCAAACCTCTTAAATGCTCCCCCGAATCAAGTTGTCTGAAAGAAACACTGATGGTTGAGTGAACGTGGTCGTATCAATCTCACTGATGATTTTCGTACGACCATCTAAGGCGACAAATGAAAGTAACTTGAGTGCTGTGCGGCTCATAATTGAACAGATAAAAGATTCGACCAGTTTAGGCATTAGCGTGAGACAAGTACATAAACTCTTACATGAACATCTAGGCCGACTTTTGGTTTAGGATCTAGGATTTAGGTCTACTTTCACGAACATACACTTTCGAGAAGTTCATATTTGACATAATATATTATGTATCTATGTTGCTATCTCATAAATTAAGTAGAGGAGTATACGGGAGCTGAATAAACTCGGAAAGCTGAACAGACGTGTTTTTTTTAATCTATCCATGTAGGAAGGATGAGGCCGACGATGGAGCGAGCTCACCCAGAAGATGCTTATTCACTCGAACCTTGAAAAAGATTACCGTGTACAAATCTGTGGTGTTTTCTATGGACAAAAGCTAAAATGAGCTTAATAAGTGTATTATTCCCTATTAGGTATCGTGTTTTAGAAATGATAAAGCGCATACTAAAGTATCAATCAACGTATTTTTTCTTGTCGCCTCCCTTGTAGATTCGTATTTAATTCATAGCTCAAATCAGTAGAAACGAGTTTATTATAGGGAATCGCGTAATTTTATTCACCTCTAAAATTAAAGTTGAGATGGATTCAATAGAAGCTTATAGTCTTACACAGTCAGGCACATAATGTGGACTCAGGATTAAATACACACATGACTTCCTTTTAATTATACGGTCTCTACTCACTTGCGGAGGTCAAGTGGTGAACTTTGAGGGAAATTGATATTAGCCCCAAGAGTGCTTTATTATAACCGCGCCTTGAAAACTTGCAATTAAATGAAGACATTAAGCGTCTACATTTTCTTTCTCTTCTAAGATTTCTTGTTCACTTAGTTGCTTAGTAGAAAGGGTTGTCAGACACATTAAATTTAAACACTGAAGTAAATGTTTACTTCAACGGTTTATATGCACAGAAAAATAAGTTCTCATCTTCTACATTCATATAGCATTATATAAAAAAATGTCATTTTTATTGGATAAGGATTTTTCGCTTTCTGTAGAGCCACGAGTAAGGATGGTCATATCAGTAATACCATTCTAAATTTTTAAATTGTAACCTTTTCATTCGATTCGATCTCTGGAGCACAAAAAGATAGGCTTTTAAGATGTGGACGGCCAGGAGCACAAACATCTTTAAAACAGCTGCGATTCGGACTAAAAGAGCTGCTATTAAAGAGTTCTCAGTTACATTGGACACATAGTCCGCAGTTTCGTGGTCGACACACAGTCAGATCAAGTTGTTGCTCTTACAGGCCTCACAGTTTTGAAGGCCATGAATAAAACTGAGGACAGGATGGAGTGGAAACAGCTGGTGGTCGATGTCACCAAAGCACTTCGGAGGGGGCGCGAACTTCAGCAGTGAAGAAGCAACTCTATCTAATCTTTTCATGTGTATAAAATTCGTTTCTTTTAGTAAGAAGACAGTGAGAAGTTAACATAAAAAAATTATGTAAATACCTAAGTTAGTGTCCAAACTAACCCACCTTTTTTATTATTATTTGTGTTTTAGGCAATATAATGTCTGCACTTGAACATTCGAATTAAGATTTGAGGTAGGTACTATGCCAATATAATAAAGTTGATGAGTTTTTTTTTGGATGAACTCACTCATGGATGACGACTCACTCATGGATTCCTCTAATATACCTTTTATTACTACTTAGTGTTACTAGAGACGCATTTTAAAGATTGCATCGTAATTTTTCAATTACCTAAAAGCGTTACGCAATATACATACATTCCTTCAAATTAATTGGAATAATATTTGTTTGAGAACAATAGCAGCGTTGCATTTGATTGGCCTTGTCCTATCTAGCGCTGCAACAGTTAATTGAAAAGAGTATTTTTATTGACACATCAAACAAAGAACAGGTGTTACAAGTGATTACAATCAATTTCGTTTCGGGGAATAATCACCGCTTTTATTGGGACGCTCTCCGGATCACAAAACACCCCATAAAGCGTGTCTATAAATTACATAACAAATTGAACGTTACATTTTACTGTAAGGGAGTGAGCAATAAATGTCAACAACGTGTTGGCCAACGTGTTTTTTACCATAGACCACAGTGCCATTGCTATAATAAACTGGGAAGACCGTTGGTAATAATTTTATTTTTATGTTAAGATCGGCAGACAGGCTGACGGTCCACTTGATAGTAGGTGGCTACCGTCGGCTATAACACAAGCAATGCCAAAGCTGCTGCAAGTATACTGCCGACTACAATAGGTATAAGGATAAGGGATTAGGAGGGGGGATAGGGAAATTATTTCTGTAATTTCCTGTGAATATTTCAGACTTTGTAAATTGGGATAACATTCAAAAATTGAAAAACTTATTACTTTATTGGGACAATTGTATTTTTTAAAATTTCCAAGTTTAAATATCTATGAATGAAACCCCATTACCAAATTACGCGATAATTTTCCCAGTATAGCTAATCTATAATTTCTTCTTACCCAACGGTACAAGTTTCAACCGTTAAAACATTGATGGTCCGATCTCCGCACAAAACTGATTGATCTTCTTTATTTATACGAAATTTACTGTAGAAATTTATTTGAAATTTATTGATGATACAAGATCACTTCTGAAATAAAAAAGTTTTTGCGACGAAAAATAACTACCTAGTTATTTTCGCTATCGCAGTATCGCTGTAATTGCCTTAGTTGTAAGTGTAGTTGTAATCGACGGGCTGGCTATCAGATAGTAACATCTCTTCAAGATCAGCATTGGCTCGTAACCGTTTCCTGTCACAAAACCACCACTCTGCACGTGCTTTCTAAAACACTTTTACGAAATACACTCTTATATTTCTATATATGATGTTTGTTCGGTTTTTACCATACCATATCCGTCAGTAAATTCTATGAAACTGAATGGCAGACACAGATGTCAACGCGCTGTTAACTTGCGAGTTATTTTTTTTAAATGTGGAAAATTCTATGAGGGGTGATTTACTGTACGTGCCATTAAACTTTGGAATGCACTGCCGTTGATAATTAGACAATCTAAATATATTCAAAAAAGCACTCAAGACACATTTTCTGTCAAACTGAAGACGACTTTATTTGTTTAATTTTTATATGTAGGTTTATCTTCTAATATTTATATTTATTAATCTGTGTTATTAATATTTGTTTATATTCAATTTATGTACCAGTATTTACTTATTAGAACGTAAGTTTATGATGACCTTACTATGATTGTTACCACACACATTGTTTTATTTTTCATATTTGATTTTCCTTACCCTAAGGTTGCCTGGAAGAAATCGCTATAAAGCGATAAGGCCGCCTTTTGTACTATTACTTGTTGTTTCTTTCTTTTTTTTCTTTTATTATTATTTTTTGTTTATAGTACAAATAAAGAGTTTTATTATTATGCATTTATTTATTTCTTTTCTTAATTTTAAATTTTTTACAATATATATGTATATAAAAACAATAAATATTATAAAAAACTTAAAACTAGGGTTCCGCAGATAGCGGGGCAGTAGGGCCCAAGCTACTGATGTTATTATTATTATTATTATTAAAATTGATTGGAAAGAAATGCGTGTTTTTCGTTATCGAAAGGAATTAATTGTTGAAAGTTTTAACTTTTGTAACGGTCTACTGGTGGTAAGTTGGGCATCCGTGTCGCGAGACAAAGTAAGCAGTTACTTTAATTTCGATTTGTGTGTAGCGGTCCGACGGAAGCGACGAATGGTGACCGTTAGATTTGTGGAATAATAATTAGCACTAAGGGCATTTTGAATCGCGTGTGTGACGACCTAACATGGCGTGTAATATCTCTTCCCTTTCAGCTACCTCTTTCAGAGGGCCCTCAAGGTTGGAAAGGTATATGAAGAACATTTTGGTAAGTCCTTTACTTGGTACTTACTGGTAGCAGATTCGTTATATTGAGCTCTACGAATCGTAGATATTTGCATCTATTTTGACAGGAGTACCTGCAACAATGTTGATGAAGACAAGGAGAGATTAGAAGATTGAATGTAAAGTGGTAGAAAAACTAGTGCAATGCCGAGAGGATTTCAGGTGTAGACAATTACTTAGATCAGAAAAAGACATGAGGTTGAAATAGCTAAGGGAATAAGGAACTTGACGAGGACAGGGAAAAAGATTTTAGAAACTATTACTGAAGTTTTCAATAAGAATGTGGTTACCGTTTCCTTTCAGAAAATTTAGCCTTTTAGACAATCTGTCCGAAAAAAGACTAAATTTTCTTATTTCTTAAACCGCAGATTCGCAAAGTAAAACTCCAAATTGGTATTACACATTTAATATTAACTTATTTGGGTTTATTTATTTATTATATGTTTTTGTCAAAAAAAAATCCACTTGTATATTGGACGACTTCTCTTTCATGTTTAATTCTTATTCTTAATTCTTTATTCCTGTGAAGCTCGCATTTTAACAAGGTTTAAGATTATAGCCTCCAGTGGTACGATGTCCTTAACAGAGTAGTTAAGTGAATTAAGTAATTTTTAACAAGCGGCCCGCCCCGGCTTCGCACGGACGCGATTTTTTTCCACAAATTAAATACACAACTGTTTCTCGTTGATCGCTCTTTTGATTAGTGAAAACCGTATCCAAATTGGTTGCGTGGTTTAAAAGAAGTTAGCGAAGAAATAGACAGACGCGGACAGCGAGTTTAATTTATAATAACATATGTAGAGAACAAAGATTGTTAACTGGTAGAGAAGAAGCGATGTCACAAAACGATAATAAGAATCAGCAATATCTTAATTTGCCTTCCCTTAAACAAAGACTTTAAAAGCCAACCGCGACTTTCTTATCATGAGCCATATTTAAAACGATCGGAAATTTAAAGGCCGTAAATCAAAGATACAAGCTTACTGGCTATCAGTATACTGCTGGGTATCACAGATTTAGATTAGTCTATCCACTCTTAATCCCTTATCCTTAATCCTACTGCAGTCGGCAGCGCACTTGCAGCAGCTTTGGCGTTGCTTGTGTTATAGGCGACGGTAGCCACCTACAATCAAGTGGACCGTCAGCCTGTCTGCCGACGTTAACATAAAAAAAAATATTAGCGACTACAAGCACCTACCATCATGTGCACCAACAAATTATCTGAAAGTTGAAAACGTTAGCTGGAATCTGGAATCAAAATTGCTATTGAAAACCTTTGAAACTTCAAAGATGCAGTCTGGAATTTAGCTTTATTTGATTATGAATACGAATTAAGACTATACAGAATGAATTGTAGTTTGGTAGGTTTTTTATAGTATTTGTTAAATAATAAAAAAAGTATTTCTCTCCAATTTCTATAAAATTTTGTAAATTCCTTCTGTAAACACTACGAATCCTATACTAATTAATAGTACCTTTCTCATCGCTACGGGGATATTATTCAAAACACTTTTATCCTTTTTTTTTTGTCTTTTATCCACAATTATAACCCTTGAAAGGGCTTGTATGTAATGAAAAAATAGCCCACATCTTTGCCTATCACTATATTTCTTAAAAATCAGTTCAGTGGTTTTGACATGAAATTATGACAGACCAGCAGGGGATATTTTCGCTTTTACCAGATTTCATGCCGCAAAAAACGCTGACGGAGAATATTTTGAGAAACATTAAATTCACTTTTAACCTTTCATTGTAACCTCTTCTAATTCACCCCGGAAAGTTTTAGTGCGCCTCACATATAACATCATTACATCGAACAGAGAAAATAAATTGTCCTTGATTCACTCATAGAACAGATATTATTTATGACAAAAGTAATGAAAATAAATTCTATTTTTTTTTTTAAATTAGTCCAATAAAAAAACCACTCGGATCTTGGACTCCTTTTTTATGATAAAAGCCAGCAGGCAGGCTAACAGCTCCTTGATTGTAGGTCTTCGCACCACAAAAAATTACTCGTACTTCGCGGATTTGGTTGGTTTGGTTACTGCCACCAAAATATTCAATTGTCACTAAAGTTAAGTCATATTCAAGTCTACCGTAACACTTTAAAAAAAGAGTAAAAGATAAATTATGTACTTATAAAATCTTATAAACAAAACAAAGATATAATGATTATTTATTTAACTAAAGGCTGATTATTTGTTTATTGTACACTTTTATAGCAAAATTGATGTTGGAAAGATCAATATGGGGGTTCTTGTCAGTTCTTCCTCATAAAATATACATTCCGAAAGTAGATTAATTACGGAAAATAGATTAATTGTGTTAAAGCAAATAGATAGACTGATTGGTACAAGAGACTAAAATAATTATTTTTATAAATTTAATCCTGCCACCTCTAATACACAACTTTTCGTAGTGTGATTTAAAATCAGTAAATACAGGAAAACAATTTTACGAGTAGTTATTTGTAGTCAAATGCACTACACATCCTTTAAGTTGAACTTAGTCACGGTTTTAATTGACTACTTGAACCAACTCCATTTAGAAGTCTACTTCAGTAAAACTTGATACGCTTAGTTCATTCGGTGAGGTTAAGAATTTTGCGAAACCGTACAGGGAGTAGTTTAGATGCGGTAAATAGGTCGTCACAGTATAACAGCGTCACAGTAGTGATACCGTTAATTTATGCAAATTAATTTATTCTTAAATTATATTTGATTTGATCAAATTATATTTGAATTTAGCAGTATGAGGGCATCACTGCCTTCCGCAGTTATAAACCGCACTGTCCGTCTGTCGGCGATAAAGTAACAGCTTATCTGTAGCTTAACATTTTTTCTGTGAATAAATGTAAAATGCCAAGTACATTCGCCTTCAACGTACTTGCTTCCCTACTGGCGTTGCTTGTATTATGCAACTGGATCATCAGCTTAGCTGTTGACTTTACATAAAAAATAAAATAAAACCAATGACTGTTGATGATATTTTTACACAAATATGTCGATATTGACTGCTGTAACAAACCTTTGCAGAAGACCAACGTGAAATAACAGCACGTGTGCTATTTAATTTCAAAAAGTAAGGAATGAGTAAGGAATATGGAGTGCGTTTAGCTATCCCCTTCTAATTTATTATCATTTTTTTTAACTGACGGTAGTCACCTACCATCAAGGAGATAGAGCATGTTTGGCTATTTTTTTTTTCATAAGAAAAAACCATAAAATATTTCGGAAATGATCGTACCCGTAAATGTTTATTAAAGTACCCACTGTTTTCATTCATTACTGTGTTGTGTAGTGCATCGCAAACCGGAAACGGGGTAAACTGCAAAGCCGGGATCTGTACGATATCCGGCATCAATTACCTAGGCAATCCAAACTGATTACTCAATTATTACCACTGCAACCGTATTTTTAGTTGACTAAAATAAGCTCCAAGGATCATTTCAAAATTTTTGTTAATACTTGGAAATCATAATAAAGTGGGCAGTCTCTTACAAAAACCATCGTAAAATAACAGCAAATGTGTTTTTAATTTTTGGACTTATGATTGAGAAATTCAAAGGAATTTGCTTTTGATTCGCTATTTCACTGATAAAATTTGACCTCCTTTCAAACTTGAGTCCGACATTCTTTAGAGGTTGCTTAGTCATTCCAATTCTTGTACTTATTTAATTTAAAATAGTCTTTAAAATCGATTTTAGTGACATTCTTCAGAACAATTAATAAGGTCTTAGATGCTATTCGAGTTTAAATACCTTAGGAATAGTTAATTAACCTTAAATTAGGCGTCAGCGGTGTAGGTTCCGCAAACAAAGTGAGGGAGATGTTAATTTAATGTAGTTCGGTGTCGCTCGAAACGGGGCGTAACTCTAACTTTCAAAGGACCAGGGCGGCCACGGATTCTCTATTATGTAAATTTAGCCTTAATTTTCTCTTTTCCCGGCTAGGGTGTGACACCAGACTTTGTAACGGAGCTATCCTTTCATTTATACTTTAATGTTTTTTTTTTTATTTGTCACATAAAAATAATTCACTGGTGAGTGGTGCACGTTTTGTGTTAGCTTATAAAATGATTCTTTAACATTGAATCTTGAAATTTTTATAAATATAAAAGATAAGTTATTTAGGTATTTTATAAAATTAAGAAGAAAAACGGTCACACTGACAATCATGTATTAAGAATTAGTTATTAATATACTTAATTTGGCTTACATTACTTACCTTTTTTTTTGTCTTAACATAAACTTTTACCATTCATTTACAAGAAATTAATATAATACAGTTCTCGTCAAAAAATCGAAACAATTGAGACAGTAGGTATTTAAATAAAAGAAAGGGGACTGATATTATTTTAAAAAAATACGCCAATAAATACCTGGCAACTTTGTTTACACAATGGTGTACCACAATTTCAAATTTTAATTGAAATATTCGAATTTTCGAATGAATGTAGATATTGTTTTCAATGTGTATTCCGTCGGAATTTCTGCATTTAATCACTTATTTTTTCTTACAAAATATCGTTTTTAGGGTTCCGTACGTCCGAATAAAAAACGGAACCTTTACTCACCTACCTTTTTTCACTCGTGTGTCATGATATTAAAATAACATGGTAAATCACTCAATATTGTGCGGATAGGTAAAATCGTAAGGAACCCTCTTCACGCGAGTTCAACTCGCCCTTGTCCCGTTTTTTTTAATAGTGATTGTTAACTAAGTTCTGTGATACCAGAGATTTTTTTCTTAACAAATATGGACACCTCGCACACGGAAGCCGCCCAAGTCGTGGTGTTGTTGAATTCAGGGCATAGTCAGCGTGTTGTGGCTGCGCGATTGCATCTTAGCCTCTCTGCTGTCAAAAGAGTGTATCAGCGTTATCAGGAGACTGGTATATTGACTCGCCGTCCAGGATTTGGTAGATATCCAGTCACGTCTGAGCAAGATGACCGGTATATTGAATTAATTTCTCTAAGAAATCGTCACTTTAACTCTATTCAACTGCAGCAGCGACTCCGTGAGGTTCGAGGATCGACTGTGAGCAATTCTTCCATTTGAAGAAGATTGGCAGAGCGTGGCCTGAAATCTCATAAACCAGCTAATGGCCCAAAATTGATGGTAGATCACCGAAGAGCGCGCCTTAACTGTGCACGTGAGCACTTAAATTGGTCATTCTTTCAATGGAGCAAACTTCTTTTTTCTGACGAGAGTAAGACCATGCTGTATTGTAAACATTAATATTCATTATACGATACCTTATAGTATCCGCAATTAATTGGCTTTTTTTTTGTTTAATGTAAAAAATAAATACATAAATCTCATAAGAAACCAAACTTCAAAGGTTTTTTTGATGAGAAGTGTATTTTAATTGTTATTTTACATTTTAAGTTGACAGATACAAACAACAAACTTAATACAATAAAGCATTTAGTTTAAGCTGAGTGGAGAAGTTTACTAAACTTTTAAATATCTATAAGTTCTAATCAATCCTCTATCAGTCTGCCACGAACGCCCTTGAATAAGTTCAGTACAAAAATGTCAGACGGTTTTTAATCAGGTATAAATGTTAAGTTTTTTTAACCATGTATCTATTTAAATTTTTTAATTTTCTCTCGTATGACTTTATTTTGTATGTTGTGTCCACTTGTAGTAGGTTGCATTCCGACGTAAATGTTATTTTGTATATTATTATCATCTTACTTGTATATGGAATTGTATACCAGTTTTGTGGACCTGTAATAAAAAAAAAAAAAAAAAAGTTCAGGGGTTTCATTTTCTCAATAAATTCTGACTAATTTTGATAACGTCAGCGTATGAATTTGGATTCTATTTGAACGATGATAGAAATCGTTTTGTTTTTAGCAAAATCGATACTTTTCTGTGGCATAAGAACCCATTGCTTTACTACTATTCCTATGTTATTAATGTTATCTATAAATATGTTGTATTCGAAATCTCTTTATATTAATCGTAACTATATAAATTTGAACGTGAATTTATTTCTTATGCTTTCATGCCGTAACTAGTCATCCGATACTTACGAAATTTTACATCCACGTTGTCAAAGGGTATAGAAAAAGGCATAAGGCTTATCCGCCGTCTTCTTCAAATTAAAGAAACCATAAAATTGGAACGAAACACTTATATTTAAACATTTTAGTAGTTGTACTTTTACTCTTATAGGTTTGTCTTTCAATGTTTTATTTATTCGACGAATCCAGCTTGGACGGGCAGCGTTCGAGAAGCTTTTGGACGAGACATCTTCTCGTCCAAAATTCCTCAGTGCCTCAAAACAAAAGTTTTCTACCAATTTGTGTTGACAGTGATAACAATTATGGCGCTAAAATGTGGTCTCTAACTATGGGCCTCGTAAGAAAGCACAACGTCGCTCAACGAGCTATAGACAGGGCTGTGCTCGGGGTTATACTGAGAGATCGAATCAGGAATGACGAGGTCCGTGGACGAACTTTTGTTACCGACATAACCCGGCGGATTAGTAAGTTGAAGTGGCAGTGGACACAGTATGGAGAGCCGACGGCTGCTGGAGCTGGAAGGTTCTTCAGTGGAGCTGGAAGATGATGATGATGAATAAATTATTTCAAGAATTATCTCCAAAAAATGAAGAGATATGACTAAACGAGGTGGTATTAATTTAACTGCGAAATTCGCTCGTGGGTTCATGGAGTCCTTTATGAAGTCTAGTCTAGTCTCTACATAAGTAGTAATGGCATGATACACTATACAATCCATAAAGCTTCAGAAACCACCCACTTACAGCAGGTCACCTAGTAAATTTGTTACCAGGCGTAAATAACAAGTCATGTAAAGTTGTGTTATGGTGAGTGAATAATGGTCGCTTCGTTTGGGGGCGGTGGACATGGGGTCGTCTGTCGTCATCACAACACCGGGCAACGAGGGAAGACGTGGTGTGTGTTTCCGACACGTCTCTTCACGGCGGCGGGGCAGATGCATGCATGCGTGGGAGGTAGATGCATGTTTTCCACGATCCCTTAAATACACAGCGCGAGGAAGCACCGTGGGTTTTTAGTGTGTAGAAGTCCCACATACTCCACCGATCTCCCAATGATCGGTGGGGATCTGGCTCGCATATTTTCCCACGCAAAAAAAAATGGTGAGTGAGTAAGGGATGCCAGAACCTTCTCTTTTCCTCTCTTTATCCTCTATCCTTTATCCAATCAAGATTTTGATCGCACCTAAAACTCCGATGGGATTATAATTGAGAATTGTAAAAAGTGAGATAAATAGGATGCAAATTCGATGCAGTCTCACGACCATAACATTAAAAGAATATGTTATTTACTAATAATTGAATTCTAAAAAGTTTTCCACTTCGCAATGTGGCCTTTTAATGAAAAGAAATAGCACAACATCTTGAGTAGTAGAATTTATATTGTTAGTAAAACATTTCCTTAAGGTCGTTATCTCTCCGTCGACATCGTCAAGAGAAGCACGATATAAATGGGATCTCATTGGTGTACCGAGTAAGGAGTGACTGAACAAATAGCTTTAGTTAACGTACCAGCTTGGCCAGCTTACGAGACGATCGACCAGCGAATAAAGGAGATTCAACTAGATTTATACTAGTACTAGGGTTCCGTGTCGAGATTACCGTTCTTACTTACTTTATTTTACTGTTTTATGGTCTAAAGTATAAAATAAATTTAATAAAGCAAATATTGTACTGGCACTAATAGAGTTATAGTTAAAAAAGTCTAAGAAATTTCTTGTTATACACTTTTTTGTGTTTGAATATAACTATGAACGTCAACCATATTGGTCCGAAACTTATACTGTCGGTTAAGTGTGATAATAATTTCTACATAATCATAATTGCTTTCATAAACAAGATTTCCATGATTTCAGGATGGATGAGTGGTTTCAGACTGAGCTTTGGCTATTCCTGTTGAAGAATCCTGCTTATGAGACATGGGTAACTAGGAGACAGTAGTGGTTTCAGTCGATGAAAGCCCAGTAGAGACAATGAGAGGAAATCCATCACAAATTCATTTCACAGCGTTGTTGACCAGCGTTAATTTATCTGTAGGATGTCCACTGCTGGACAAAGGCCTCCCCCCTAATTCTCCAAAAGGATCCATCAGAAGCAGCCTGGATCCACCGACGACCCGCGACCCTTATCAGGTTATCTGTTCATCTTGTGGGTGGATGTACAATGCTGTGCTTGCCGATCCGTGGCCTCTACTCGAGAACCTTCCGGCCCCAGATTGCGACGTCTCCGTACTTGGACGTTTAATTTAGACGAATTCGATCAAAATAAGTCAGCGTCCACGACCAAATATATAGGAAACAGGAATGTCAAAATCTATGTTATAAGCTTGAACATGGGCTTGTAAACTTACTTGAGACATGTCTTACTGTAAAACAGACCAAAAACAATTATATACATACATATGTACAATAAGTTTTAAAGCGAAATACATTCAGTCATACGTGGTATTATTGAGTTAATTTGACGCAGTACACGGCTTGCGAGGAACGTGTTAATTACAATGTAATCCACAGAACAAACTTTGTTAGCAGTTTTCCTGAAACCAATACGGTCTCGAATAAGGAACGTTCTACTAATAATATTATTTCACACGCGAAATGCGTGCGGTATTGAATTTTAATGAAAATTTTGTTACTGTGTTCGCTAGTCGAATATTGTTTTAGTTCTAACTAAAATAAGCTGACAGTACCTCGATGGTAAGTTCGCCTAAATTCACAAACAACATTAAGAAGAAAGGGTAAGAGACAATTTATATTTTATTTTTAGTGTGTATTTATTTTCTGGAAAACTTTTAAGCCTTAATCCTAAATTTATTTTTAAGCCTAATTATACATTTTTGTTAACAATTTTATTAAAAAAAAAGTATTGTAGGTTCATTCAAATCGGTTTAGTCAACTTTAGTCGTTTCTGAGATTAGCGCGAGCAGACGCACAGACAAACAGACCAAACTATTTTTTTTTACTTGGGTAACATAAGTACAAAGTAAATTTTTTTTTTTAATACTTAATGTACATATAGACATGGCTCGCTTACGATTTTATTATATGTAAGACAACTTAAACATAAGCTAGCTGTTAGGCAGGCAGTATTTTGTCAAAATCACTTCTAAGGAAATTCGACAAAATTCATAGAGAGATTTTTTTCAGGCAAGAAGTTATTATAATATACTAAGTAGTTGACCCGACAGTCGTTTCCTTGTCAGTTTCATAATAAAAATACGATTCGAATTTCCAACATTTCACGTGGGTTTTCCAAATACTAATCTTTTATACTCGTACCTAGCCAAAAAGATTAAATATATAGAATATACAGAGTGGGCATTGGGAAATTTTTTGTACGAAAATATTGATCATGATCGACGTAATCAGGATGGCCATGGCTTAGCTAAATAGCCTTGTAAAGTTGGCGATAGACTTAGCGATTTTGTACCACGCGGTTCTAAATGTCACATTAAGGGATTCACTGAGGCAAATGACATTTACTATAGAACTCGCTGGCGGCGGAGACAATTCAACGGGCCTAGAAATGGTGTTTTTTTGTTTTTACCATTAGAACATTACACAAAAAAAAATTTTTTATCAATACAATTTTTTAATCTGATATCAACTTATTAATAGGTACAGGATTCATATGCGTGCAATAAGCCGTTTTCGAGAGAATTTTCAATAAAGGTCAAATTCTTCTTGTGTTCTAACTTTTTTTGTGGAGTTTCTATTACTTTAACGAAAATTCTAATTAATACAATTGGTTCTTCACATGTTTAAGTATAATATATATTTTTTTCAAAGCAATTGTCTTGTCTATTTCTTGTAACATTTTCATTAAACAATGGATATTTTTAGTATTTAGCGTTTGTCTCCCCCTTAAGGATTCTTTCATCTTGCCCGATCTATACCGTTGAAAACCTTTGTACCTAGCATACCTTGTTCTCACAATTACGAACACAACAAAAAAAAACCAAAATCATTCATGTGGCAATGTTATTTATTTATATAATTATACATATAATATTATCGTTATGCAAATCATACCTGAATATCTATGTAATTATTAATTGTTCAACCGTAGTAAAGTTTCAAGTCATCCCTGTCAAAAGTAATCCAACGAGATAATAAAACCTGCAATATTTGTTGGAACATTTTCGCGTTACTAACTACAATGAATAAATATTTTGCTGTCAAGTACATACAAGATAACAGTTTTGCAACTAATGTTGATAGGAAGCTACTATCGTAGCTCACAATGCGTTTGCTATGCAAAATGACACCTTCAACTCAAAGCTCAGAGTGCTATGTCCTATGTCATTTTGTTTCTGCTAACTGTATTCGAACAATATTTGCTCTTCATTCGTGCTATTCTCTCCACCAATTTATAAATTAAACTGCAGTCATTCCTTGAGCAATGACTAAAGAAATTAATACCTTTGTGTTCATTTTTATAGAATTATAATTCTTAACAAATTATGATAATTGCATGTAAATGAAATTGAATCAAATTTGAATTGAAATCAGAATATGTTTCACCGAAATACATGAAATCACATGAATCACACAAAACAAATGTTGACACATGATAATGTGACACACATGACACATTTTTGGAAAAAAAATAAAATAAAATAAATTTAAAAGTCTGATGTTATTTTATTCAGTGAGTAGTTCGGTATAGCGCCTAACTTTTTTGTTTGTATACTTATTGGAATAAAATATTACAGGAAACTTGCTACAATACAACAGTGAAAACCGCATTTAATCGTTAAGCCGTTTCTGAGATTAGCGTGTACAAACAGACAAAAATTCTAAAACCTATTTTTTGACCTCGCTAACATAAGTACAAAGAGTCAAATTGTTTTTTGAAAAAATATCGTTTACTATTTTATTTTATATATGTATAGAAATATGTAGAATAGATATTTTGCAAACAATCGTAGAAGAATTCTTTAATATCGGCTGCTTTTTAATTATTGCAGAAGCCGTTTCCAAATTAGTTTTTTAATAATATAATGTGTTAGGTATTATAAAATAATATGTGATAAAATAATAATGTGTGTTAAGACTGTGATAAAATAAATATTGAAGAAATATCTGGTGAATTTTAAGTTACTCAGCGAGCTATCGAGGAGACAATGCTCGGCATTCTTCAGGAGGATCTGATCCTACGAAATACATAGACCCATAAGGGAACGAAAGTGGTCGACATAACCCAATGAATCATAGTCATCTGAAATGGATAGGACATAATATGTATATGTCCAGCCAGATGCCAGATCTAAAAGTAGAGACCACGGTCGAAATGCTCCATGGTCCGACCAACTGATCGCTAAACTGATGACTTAGCTTATATGCGGAGGGCAGAGTATGTGTTCAGACTATGGATCCAGGCTGCTTCTGACCGGTCCTATTGGAAAATTGGAAAACTCTGACCGGCTTATGTCAAGCCGTAGACGTCTTACGGCTGAGATATTAATGTTCAACACTTATGACGAACAAGCATATGGAAGAACTAAAAAACTAATATATTGACTGCATATTCGATAATAAAAACCTTATCGAAAGATAATGGTTAGATAGTTGGGTCAAAATTCGTCGCTCCGCTTGAAATGAAACCTACTTTTGCTAATTCTACTAGCAACTGTCATAACATGTCAGAAGTTTCGGTTTGCAATGTAGGCCATATAATACGTATAGCTAACGGTTAATCCGTAGATGAGCCGTCGCCTTCGCAAGAACATCTGCGGCCACAACAGCGACGCGATGCGAAACAAAAACGAAATGAGAAAGGTTTGCAAAGTCGGGCCATAGTCCACATAAAATAAACAGTGCATACGCTTACCCGAAATAAACCAGGATATACGAATTCAATATAATTCTAAGTAAATCTAGTAGTTGACATGGCAACATTTAAAAAAAATGTTAATAAATGCATTGTTGTTTAATAATAAATTATTGCAATAAAACGCAGAAGAAAATAATTAGATACGACAATGAAACCTTTGTTGTGAAACCTTATAACACACCATAGATCACCCCTTTTTTTTTTTTTTTTTTTTTTTACTACAAGTAGATGGGTTTTCTCTTGACCAGCATCTATCCATATAGAAGTTTCAAGTTGACAAGACCAAGATGGTAGGTGGCTACCGTCGCCTATAACACAGCAACGCCAAAGCTGCTGCAAGTGCGCTGCCGCCTACAGTAGGATTAAAGATAAGGGATTAGGAGGGAATAGGGAAATGGGCTCTGATATCCCTTACTCACACTTACTACACCGAAACACTACAGCACACGTGCTGTTATTTCACGGTGGTCTTCTGTAATGGGGTGGTTACTGCCGCCAGACGGGCTGCCTAAATGACTGCGAAACGCACTGTGCCCTGCCACTACTTTCCAGCTCCAGACCAGAGCCAAATTTGAAAAGTTCATTTTTCAATGTTGACCCTGCCGGGAATCGAATCCGGGAACCCTAGAACAGAGCGTTAAGGCAAGCACCCTAACCACTCATCCAACGGGCTCGTCCTATTCTAGTATTACAAGGTTTTTAGATTTTGTAAGGTGGATAAGATAAGGGAAGCGTAAGATTGGAGGCTATTGGTACCGAAATATCCGGGAGTGAACAGGTATTAGTTACTTACCGTTAGAAGCTATTTAGATTAGCTAACTTCATTGTTGAAGTGGCAGTATGAAGAACAAGAATATTTCGTAATTAATAATTCATTGAGTAAGAAGCATGTTTACTTAAGATGAGTTATCCTAATATTTTAGGCACTAAGTATAATTATTATCAGTATTGTGTTGACACCCAGGATAAAAAAGTGCTTTTAATCGGGATAATCTATGTCTTTTTTTGTATCCCTGACAACGTGAGGGTTGAATTTGACTTTCTCGTAGCCATTTGTATCTTTATCTTTATTTGTCTTAGCCATTTTATGTTTTTAAATTAAATATAAGCAGGTTTTGTATAAAATATAAGTGCACCGCGAGAAGAGAAAAACCATAATAAATAGGAAAACATAAATAAGACATTTATCTTTTCCTTAAATATAAATAACTTAAAAATATCTTACCTCGACAATGTAGGGGAGAAACATGAAAACGCGCATAGTAAGTATTCACGAATTTAACGCACTAGCTGAACAGTGGCCTGCATGTTGCGTGGGGCGCGCGCAGTACTGGACACTGCTTATATGTATACAGCAAGCATATCATTTTTTTTTCTAAAATAAAAGTATCTTAACTTACTTCTTATAACAATAGCTATCTGCCAGTGAAAGTACTGTTAAAATCGGTCCCGCCGTTTCGAAGATTAGCGGGAACAAACAGACACAAAGACAAAAAAAAAATATGTATATATACTTTGATATGCATTTAGTAAAAAACTTCATTATATTAATTTGTGTATAAATAAAACGACTTACTCGAGTAGTTAATGTTACTTATCTACTAAATTTCATTTGTCAATTTAACAAAACTTGCTTTCTGATGGTAAATTTTACTGTGGACTACGATGTAGCAGTTTGCGATGAAGCAAGCCAAGGGGAGACAGGCTCTATTGTGAGGCTGCCTCTTACTTTTCAGTTTTCAACCATCTTTACAAAAGCTGACCTCCACGTACGAGCATAATATGTATGCTTCGTTCTTACACATAGAATGTTCAGTATCAAAATTTTACTTAACCTAATTTATGTAAATATAGCAAGTTTTTTTTAAAATATAATATTCAGTATACACCCGCTTACAGAAGACCAGCGTGAAATAACAGCACGTGTGCTGCTGTGTTTCGGTGAGTGAGTAAGGGATGCCAGAGCCAGCCAGATGCCATTTCCCTATTCCCTCCCGATCCGTTATCCTTAATCCTATTGCAGCGCACTTGTAGCAGCGTTGGCGTTGCTTGTGTTAGAGGTGATGGTAGCCACCTACTATCAAAATAAAAGTGAAATGTGTACAGAAAATATTATACAACGAAATTTTCTCGATAGAACAAAATCACCAAGTTACCTCTAATTTTTAACGTTTTTTGTTTTATTTTCAAAATGACACATAGGTATTACAAACCTAAAAAATTATCAGTAATCTCACTTCGCAGATTTATCTAGGCATTTGAGGATTAATTTTTCATTAGACACAGTTTACGAGTAATTAATATTTAATGCTTTTGGCACTTTAATGTATCTAATTGAAATTTATCATTCAAGTCATTATCATGTTATAAATATGACTTATTAGTAAAGTATTAAATTAATTATTGTTTATTGTTTAACTTCTTTCATGATGTCGTGTATTTTATAATATTTAACATATTTTAATAACATACGTTAAATATTATCTGTTACGTTTTCTCGTCTACACCACGGAACCGATTTTCAAGAATTTTGGTATGAAGATTGCTTAAGATTGATTGAGGAATTAAACAGATTTCTCTTATACTTTTTTGGCAGGCGAAGCCGCTAGCAAAAGCTAATATTTAATAATTAAATAGAAAAAAAAAATTAAAGATCATAAATACATCTCTATAATATAAAAATGAATCCCTATTTCCCTTTGTCACGGCATCACGCGTGAACGAGTAGACCGATTTTAATTCGGTTTTCACTAATGGAAAGAGGGATAAACGGGGAATGTTTATGTATATAAAAATTGCATTCCCGGCGAAGTCGGGGGCGGAACGCTAGTTTTAATATACATCTTATGGACTGAGTTGTCTGCAATAAATTATTATAATTTGACATCATTGTATATAGGTACTTTAAAATTTGCCTCTTATTGCTTGTTTTTTTTTTCATGTATATTACAAAAACAAATGACGAGATAATGTTCCCCGTTTATGTGGACCGTTAAGGAGCCTCCTTAATTCGAGTAACTCTTATTTTATTGAAGTGTAAACATTTTACGGCGAGCAATAGACGTGAGGTGCCTAAATTCAATTTGAGAGGTTCATTTAATTTTCACTTTGCAATGTTAGCTACGAAATTTAGCAAATAGTGTAATTTTGGGACAGCATCGAATAAATCGATTTTTTTATTGTTTATTAAAGATGGGTTTGCTCTTGGCCAGCATCTATCCATGTAGGAAAGATGAGGCCGACGATAGAACGAGCTCACCCAGAAGATGCCTATTCACTCGAACCTTGAAAAGAATTGGATTGTATGAGCTCATAAATATAGACGTCGGCAGGGAGTTCCAATCTCGGCAGGCGCATTATAAAAGATGACTTAAAGCGCTTGGTTCGAATTAGAGGGATTTCGATAAGGTGAGTATGGTAACCAGCCGTACATCTGCATGTCCGATAGAAGAAAGGGGAAGGCGGTATGATCTCATGCAGCTCCCGAACACACTCTCCGAAGTATATCTTATAGAATACACACAGTCTCTGCAGCTTAATTCTGATTAGTGTACTTATAGCTATCCCAAAGGTGACAACAATACTCCATGCAAGATCGGACTTGTGCCTTGTACAAAGAGAGGAGCTGTCCAGGTGTGAAGCATCGCTTCACCCTATTTAGGATGCTTAGCTTTTTGGCCGCTGTTTGGACTTTGGACTCGATAGAAGTATCGAAGTTGAGATTGAAGCACAACCTCATGCCAAGAAGCTCGAGATCATTGACCACAGGTACGGATGCATCGCGAAAAGTTGGAGCCAAGTCGAAAGGGCTCCTTTTTGCAGAGAACAAACACGCTTGCGTTTTTGTGGCGTTGAAACTAACCAGATTCTTGTCTTCCCATTGAGATTGAGTTAATTCGCTCAATCATTGCCTCCCTCTCAGAATGAATTTCTCTCAGAATGGCCCCCCGCGCTGGACAAATGTCTCTCTATGACCGTACTGTTATCTGCGTATGCAACTACGATGCATACCTAGATAAATATGTAGGTTATCTCGCTAATAATATATTGGCACTGTTATGTTTCGGTTAGTAAGTAAAGGATGCCAAAGCCTATTTTCCTATCCAATCCCGTATTCTTAATCCTACTGTAGTCGGCAAAGTACTTGCAGCACCTGTGGCGTTGCTTGTGTTATAGGCGACATATAACACAAGCAATATATTATAGTAGTAGAGTTGCCATACGTCCCGAAAAAGCGGGATTTTTCCCGCTTTTTAAATAAAACTACACGTCCCGCCAGAATTTTAAAAGATGTCCAGATTTCTGTGTATGCGCCGCGCGCATAACAAAAGCCTCTCACGTAAAAGTATTCAATATAATTTCAAGAAAATGTCTTGCATATCATTTTGGATATAATCATAAAAATAATTTTATGATTATATCCAATCCAAAAGCAAACTTTTGAAAAACATTCGCAGTTCAAAAGAATACGATTGGTACAAATAAACTAACTTTTATTTAAACTTAACCTTTAACAATTAAGTTAAAAAAAAATTAAAAACATACAAATACTTATTTCCCGATTTTATGTAACGAAAACGCCTGTTTTCCCGCTTTCTTATACTGCGCACCCGATTTAAGTCAAGGGCCCTATGGCAACCCTACTCTGTACTCTCACAAAACCCCACCAACAATACTTTCCGGATTAAAAGTAAAAATACTGTAATGTAATAAATAACTTTCCTGCACTTTGTTTTAAAAAAAACTGTTATATTCAGTGAGGCAAAAAGCGTCTTGCTATAGTTTTAACGAAACAACCACGTATGCATGCATAACTACTTACTTATTTAGTCTTTATGAGTCTTCCATATTGTATTATATTATGTTAATTACAATAAACAGTGCATTGCTGCTATTTATTTTAACAATATCATTTATTTTATTACAATTTCTATATCGTACATTCTGATCTCACCTTGATCTTGTCTTGACATTCTCCTGATGTCTTTTAAGCTCCTGCTTGACGGTCTAAACACCTATGATTAAGTGGACAGGCAGTCAGACTGCCACTATATTTCCATAAAACTTTTTAACACCAAAAGGAAAATTCCTAATGAAGTAATAAATTTCTATATTCTGGTTTTATTTTCAAGTAATATAAGAGTTACTCTAACCATGTAATCTACATATATGGTGTGTGCATAGCGTCCCATAGAACTCTTCCTATTGAGAATGTACGTTAAGGGGGAGACAAACCCTAAATACTAAAAATATCCATTGTTTAATGAAGATGTTACAAGAAATGGACAAGACAATTGCTTTGAAAAAAATATATATTATACTTAAACATGTGAAGAACCAATTGTATTAATTAGAATTTTCGTTAAAGTAATAGAAACTTCACAAAAAAAAGTTAGAACACAAGAAGAATTTGACTTTTATTGAAAATTCTCTCGAAAACGGCTTATTGCATATGAATCCTGTACCTATTAATAAGTTAATATAACATTAAAAATTTGTATTAATAATTTTTTTATTTTGTGTATTGTTCTAATGGTAAAAACAAAAAAACACCATTTCTAGGCCTGTTGAATTGGATCCGCCGCCAGCGAGTTCTATAATAAATGTCATTTGCCTCAGTGAAGCCCTTAAAATCTTTCTAGTAGACATGAATTTTCGAAGTGTAAACAATATTTGTTTATACTTAATTTTTAGTCAACATATTTTCGTATTTTTAACTTTATATAATGTTTATTTTACAACCCCCGTCTTTCTATATGTGCAGAATAAAAAACAAATTCCATAAAAGATTCCATTCAAACATTGAAACGCTTACAGACAAATAGCTCACAAAACATGTTACGATAGCTGGACGCAAGAGAATGGGATTACATAGCCTTCCCGTCTGCTGCTTGTTTCATATACGTGTATGTGTAAAAGACAGGAACTTGAAATAGGTATATTGAATTCTGAGCGTGTCCGCTGCGAGCTACGAGTGAGCGTACGTGCCTCGTGACCTACAGTTCCGAAGCCTCGACAAAAAAGTCGAAATAAAGGCCGTCCGCAAAAGAGGATAAGAGGAGGCGCGGACCGCGGCCATTGTGTTCGATGCACTTCGGTTCTACAGGACCCAAAACAGTTTCACAGGACATAACGAGAAAAGTTCTTCGCCTCAGTTTGTTGGGACTTTTATATTCTATTATCATTGTTGTTCAATAGCATCCGAACCGATCTTAACTCGGGGATATGTCGACTGGAAAAATTCCTATTCATTCTCGGCTAGCTCGCTCGGCAATACATTATACGAGCCGAACGGACAGTTTCGTACGAATTTAGGATCGTTTAAAAATTTCAACCTCAATTTATAACTCAAACTTTCTGACTGGCGAGTGAATCTCTTATCTGAGACTTCTTTGTCTAAAATTCGACTTATTTGCACAGTTCCATATAGTTAGTATTTCAGACTTATAATTTCAGTTACTATTTCATTGTAAATGGTTGTATTGGAAAATAAGCAAATTCTTGATAGGTTTTCAAAGGATGATGGAGCTTTACTAACTCTTAGCACACCTCGAAAAACAAATTTGTTGTCATTTATCGATTGTACCAAAATATGAATTTTATGTATTGCCCGGGCCCGTTAGTTTTTACAGCCAGTTACATTTCTGATATTTTTAAACATATGTAAATTTCGGCAGATAGGTTGACAGAACACTTTATGGTAAGTGGTTACTAAAACCGCATTAATTCATTTTCACCATTGAACATCACCATTAGTGGTGGAAATGAAACTGGTATGGTATGTATCGTTTCCACAACTAAAAAAATACAAGTGTTTTCCCCCTATTCCACGTGTGCCCGAAATATTAATTACTAAACGCCACTGCGCGTTGCAAATGCACTGCCGAAGTTTAAAGGAAAATGGATAAAAAAGATATCGGATTGCATTGCATCCTTCAATCAATGATTGAAACACAAAAATTTACTACTGCAAAATTCGGTAGGCCTGCCACTAATAAACAAGTTACGCTTGGATATCATTAATAAATTTCGCCTACACTTAATCCCTTTCCATGTTGGATCCAAGTAAACAGAAAATTGAAGACAAAAGCAAATAGGACACATGAAGGGTTATCGGGCAGAAATGTTTACACGCTCCCGACCTCACTACACTTCACGCTGAAATCTGTTTCACCTCGCTTGATTTGGCGTGAAGAGATAACTCATATTTTGTCCGTAAACAGCAAGGAAAGGAAGGAAACACAATTTTATTGAATTATTTTATTCTCTTATTAAAATGTTATTCTTATAAAAACTAACAAAGCATTGTGCTTAATACCGAGTTGTTAAGACGACGTGTTACGGGTTCGAAAGTCGTTATGAACTTCCCTTTATTACGTTGGGAAGTTACGTATCAAAACCTGATAGGGTCAAGAATATCAAGAATGGACTAGTTGTAGAAGAGGCCGGTCATAATAAATCAGTAATGGTCACAGTACCGGCTTTAAAAGCCTTAAAAGCAACAGACATGGATGCTTAAGTAGTGGCATGACACACTGTGTCTGGCGACAGTAACCCACCCCCTTACAGAAGACCACAGTTAAATAACAGCATAATATATGTTGTTATGTTTCGGTGAGTGAGTAAGAGCCTCCTATCCTATCCCCATTCCTAATCTCTTATTTTTAATGCTACTATGGCGACAGGGCATTTGCAGTTCCTGTGGCGCTGCTTGTGTTATAGCCGACTATAGCCACCCACCATTAAGTGGAGTCAGCTTGTCTAAAGACCTCAACATAAAAAAAGAATGGAAAGAAAACCAAACAACAATCATCTTTTTACTGCAAATACAAGTAATTTATCCCTTACTTTAGTATTAATGAACGTATTTTCGTGCCTCCTGGCGCAAGCATCAATCTCTAGAAATATACGCAGACACGAACGTGATGCGAAATCAAACAATGAAATACATGGCGATAGAATATGAACGAAGTGTTATTGCGATGTTCCCGAACGCTGTGATTGGTCCGTTAGTTCATAGATTAATTTACGTTATAAAAGTATTCGAATTCGATTTTATTTAATTCGAATATCACAAACAGACGAATATTCGAATTGCAATATCAAATCGAAATGGCACAAGCACAGGGCATTGAAAGTTTTCAAAGGCAATTGTTCTGCCTATTGAACTGTTAAAATGTAGAATAGTTAAAAATAACACCTGCTATTCCTTTTTCTATGTTGCTAACCAATTTTATGTTTAGTTTGCTTGTGTTTAATTGTTATTTTAACACATTTTGCCTTGATTTTTGCTGGACCTAGACGACCCCATCACCCAGCGAAGGACGCCTTCCACAGCCCAATCTTCAATGAGCCACTATCACACGAAGAAGAGCCATGGAAGACAAGTACCATTCAACCTCATCGTCTCTCAAGGTCTGGGTATATATTGATGTAATTTTGTACTTGTTCCCCGTCCCGATGCGATTTAACTCGTCGCATCCCCCAGCGATAGTACAAACAGTCTTTAGTGAGAGTTGTGTAGATTAAATTAGTTAATTAATGATATAGTAATAGGTTGGGGGAAAAGTTTTTTCGTATTTCATATAGGATGACTTTTTGCCATCTTGTAGGTAATGACATGAGAAATTTTGGGACTGTAGAAATTTTGAGACTTCTGATCAAGAAAACGCGACAAGTTTTGGCAGAACTCTTGATGTTAATCTGACACTGCCTAAAGAATTCTGAAAAGACCGAAACAGGTGGGAATCTGAAAGTGCAAGGTCAAGGATATATGGCGAATGCATTTACGCCTCCCAGCCAAAATCTTTTAATTTTTGCTGAATGGCTAAAGATGTGTGTGTCTAGCGTTGTCGTGATGAAAGACCTTTCTATTGATCAATTCCGGCCGCTTTCCTTCAATTTCTTGCTTAGAGATCCGAATCGATGGTTCTGCCCGGCGGTAAAAGCTCATAATGAACAATGCCCTTCCAATACCACCATACACACAGCATCACCTTATTGTGAGTTAATCCGGGTTTTGGCAAATGAGTACACGATCCATAAGGTTTCTTTCAGTGAGCTCGTGTGGCACCCAAATATTTACCCAGTTTTTTTCCAATGGGTAAAAACTGTTTTGTGGTCAATTCCCAGTTCTTCAGCTATGTCGTAACTACCGATATGCCCATCTTGCTCCACTTTTTCAAAAATGGCGTCCATTTTATCCGTAACAGGGCGACCAGAGCGAGGTGCATCTTTGTGCTACTCTTACTTAATCTTTGCATTAGGTCCATAAACTTTACAAATTTTTTTTTCGCTGCTTGCGTTGCATTTTTCCTTTTTTGTAATAAAATGTATCGAGTTTCTTCATAAGATTCGCTCATGAAAAATAGCTGGAAATAACATTTTACTAATTTGTTTCTTTTTTTTTGAAATGTAACCTTTTTAATATCATCAAAACCAGCCAGATACAAATAGTGGAGCTAAAGAGATTTTATTAAAAGTTTATACATACTATATGCGAAAAGACTTTTTTCCTTTTTTTTTTACAAGGTTCTGGAACCAAAAGCAATTAGGATAGATTCTTAAAAAAGAAGCATTTTTGCGGCTTTCAACACTGATTCTTCTGTATATTGAGAAAACAATAGCTCTGAAAACCTGTAAAGCCTTCCTAAACTATTAATAACCAGGCGACATGCATGCACAAAGTTGCACAAATAATTTGCGGACGATGCTTTATAAAATAAGAATTACAAATACAACATTAAATCTTAATTACCAATGGATATCAAATTACAACATTAAATCTTAATTACCAAAATTGGAACTCGTCTAACGCAAGATACGCCAATATCTGCTAGTCATCGATGGCGGGTGAAAGCCATCAATTCCACTTATCTATACAATTATTCAACCACCATCATAATGTGGGTTTTTCTACCGAACCTTTGTCTGTAATCGAAACACTAAGCCGAAGTGATTTAAGATTATGGTGTGGGATAATAGCGTTCATTTTCGCGCGCCAGCGTAACACAGGTGTGGGATAGGCGATTTTTCTTAAAATCGGTCAGTTTATGTGCTCTCTAATTTTGCTTCATTGTTGCGTGAAGCAAAATTAGAGAGAATGAGGACAATTTATCAACATAACATGTCTCAGGAAACGTATCGAGAATGCGTCTTTAATATTGGATTTATCGTTAGTGAAAATCGAATACGTTGTGTGTAAAAGTGGAACCCTTTTTAAAGTACCTAGTGTAATTTTTTAACATATACACAAAAGTAGATCTGACGTTATCGGACTCTGGTCATCGACCGGCCGGCACGGGCGATCAGGGGGGGAGAAGTATGGTGGCAGCAAAAGGGGGGAGGAGGAAGGGAGTGAGATAGTACCTACATTCATATCAGTGCCGTCTCAATGCACTCGAGTTGCACTATGCGTTTCACCAAGCTGTTTAGTCTAGTAGCAAACATCAATAAACTTCATTAATTGAAAAAAAAAAGGGCGTTCTTTAATTTACACATTTCTGTTGTATACTCAGAATTAATATAATTGTTACATGTGGGGTGAGTCAAACTGCCGTGTAAGGGCAAAAATGAACTATTTATTTCCACAAACTAAGATGACTTCCAAAAGGACTAAACTTGTCCGATAAAACCTTTAAACATGCCAAAAGTCGTCAATGATTTCCTTAATGAGTCGCTGGTTTACTGTCGCAGGTAACTTCACAAAGCTCCGAAAGTCGCTTTCGAATCGCAGGTTATAGATCAACTGTATAGCTTCCGCCCGCCACTCGCCTATTTATATTTGGCGCCAAATGTCTGGTTGAATTTGAATTTACTAGAAACAAACAAGTATTGTAAACACGGAATTGTTTTTCTATTCCGTGATTGTAAACAAGTCTATTGAAAGTTCGGGAATGCTCTTTCTGTTGAATGTGAACTCTATGTTGTGAACATAAGGACCAATTTCCTTTGACACTAACCGGGAAGTGGCGTGACTACTATCGATAGTGGGGAGCCTTCGAGATTTTCGACCGGCGCGAGTGCTTTCACCAGAATGTTCCATGGTTAGTCGTAATAATTATTTGATTTAGATATTTAATCAAATAGATAGCAGAAATGCAAATCATATACAATTCACACCAAATTCGTCAGCGTATTCCTATAAAAAAAGGTTATAAGTTATCTAAAATTTTAGAATAACTTGTCGCCGTAAATTTTTGTGATAAAGAATGGCTTCCTGACTAACTTTTTTCTTGATAGAAAGTAGATATTTATAATCTTAATAATAGTATTAATTCGAGTTCAAAATGGGAGGCGGAATTTGCCAATACTTTATAACGCTTGGGTCTGATAAGCCAATCTGTCTGGATTGGCGAGCGCAGTTAATACAATTGTCACTACTGCCCAGCTACCCTCTGGTAGCTTTTCACTTAGCCGGTTTCCACGGCATCCATGGAGGGATACTATTCTAAGCCGGTAGGCACGGCGTGATACATCCACCCACAAAATGGACTGACGACATGATAAGGGCCGCGGGTCAACTATGGTTTCAGGTTTTATTCTGATCAGTCCTATTAATAAATTATGGGAGATGCCTATGGACATCTGAACCTCTGAACCACCTCTGATAGACTTGCTGATGTGACGATGACTGTGAGTAATGTATATAATCCAAAAACATCCATTGATATACTCCATTGATATACAATAATAAAAATAATAAAAAGAAAGAAACAACAAGTAATAGTACAAAAGGCGGCCTTATCGCTTTATAGCGATTTCTTCCAGGCAACCTTAGGGTAAGGAAAATCAAATATGAAAAATAAAACAATGTGGGTGGTAACAATGATAGTAAGGTCATCATAAACTTGCATTCTAATAAGTAAATACTAGTACATAAATTGAATATAAACAAATATAAATAACACAGATTAATAAGATAGATTAATAAATATAAATATTAGAAGATAAACCTACATATAAAAATTAAACAAATAAAGTTGTCTTCAGTTTGACAGAAAATGTGTCTTAAGTGCTTTTTTGAATATATCCAGCGATTTAGATTGTCTAATGATCAACGGCAGTGCATTCCAAAGTTTAATGGCACGTACAGTAAATGACCCCTCATAGAATTTTGTTTTGTGAAGAATGAATTCCAGGGTAAGCGCACGGCAAGGTCGCCTGCACACCAAAAAACTTGAACCTCTCCTTGAGATACGATGGAGTCTTGGTGTGAAACAGCACACCGTATAGAAGGGATAAAACATGCATATCCCTGCGACGGCGAATGGGAAGCCACTTGAGTTTTTGACGAAATTCGGATACATGGTCATACTTGCGCAAGCCAAATATAAACCGAATAGCAAGGTTTTGGAGACGTTCAAGCTTGTTCAGTTGGTCCTCAGTTAGATTGAGATAGAATGCGTCAGCATAATCAAGGATCGAGAGAAGAAGAGTATGTGCTAACATCACCTTGGTTGGGATTGGCAAAACATTGCGCAGTCGCTGAAGCGAGCTCATAGCTGTAGTGTGTTGGAGTGGCAAGATATCAATAACAGTTATAAACTGTTTGGCAGCAGTAACCATCCCCTTACAGAAAACCGCCATGTAATAATAGCACGTATTTCAGTAAGTAAGGGATGCCAGTATACTTTACTCTGCACTTGAATATCCTCTTAATGAAGTTAACTATTTAGAGGCGACGCGACGCTAGCCTTTTTAGCATAACATTTTGTTCTGTTATGTCCATGGTGTGTGAGTAAGGGATACTAAAACTCATTCTCCTATACTCACCTTGTCTTTTATCCTTTATTCTACTGTAGCTACCGTACCAAGAGAAGGTGTAGAAATAAATGTATAATTGACCCATTAACGGATTGATTGGAATAGCTCTGAAAAGAGCTGTTTATCAGCGTGGTTTTGTATATTTATTTAACCACTGTCGCTGGATTCACGACGGAGGATGAGTGGGAGCCAGCAGCAGCCATCACAGCCAACGCTTCCGAATTCCGACACTGCTGATTGTCTTCCTCGATGCGATGTTGTCTCCACGGCGTCGGCGGTGCAAAAGGGCTGCTTTTTTTTTTTTTTACGAGGGGAGAAATCTTCAAAAGATACCTTATGAACCCATGCCGCATGCAATGCAAGTGTCCATAGAGGTTATGTGGGACTTTTACCGCACTAAAACTACCCTCGAGATGGGTGTGGTTCAGTCCATAGGGGACTTTGGAACCGTCACCGGGCGTCGGGGGGGCGAGAAGCGCCCGGCCCTTACAAATAAGAACTTAACTAAAGCTTAAGCTATGAGGGACCGGCTAGCCCTGGAGGGCCACTTGCGACGGCCACGGCGACAGCCGCGACCGGTACAAGTGGTCCCCGGGCCGGGAGGTCCCTCGCAGGCGCTGCCAGGTCGCGCCTCGGAGGTGAGAAGGGGCGCGGCAGTCTTCCTCTTCTTTCACGATATCGGGGCAGCTGCACGTCGTTGTCATCACCAGCAAACGCCGCGTTTGCTGCTGTGATGGGGTCATCCTGGTCCAGTAGGATGTGTCGAGGTCGTCTTCTGAAACGAGAAAGAGTATCGTTAGTATCAAGAGTGTAAATGAGGGAACTGACCACTAGCGGATTAGGAAGGCGAGGGAGTTTGTCGTAGTACTTCAAGGCAAAGTCCTTGATGCACTTGACGATGGAGGGAAGGTTAAGGTCGTGGTGGAGGTCGACGTTGCGGATGTACCATGGGGCGCCCACAGCTCTCCGCAGGAATCGGTTCTGAATGACTTGAAGGGATTGGATATGGGTGGGAGCAGCGTGCGCAAAGATAACGCTAGCGTACGTCATGATCGGTCTGACGCAGACTTTGTACAATGTCACCTTATCTCTAAGGGCCATTGTACTCCGCCTGCCTATGAGGCACGTCAGGCTACCCAGGACGAACGCTGCCCTGTCCCTGACACGCTTTATGTGAGAACCGAACGTAAGTCTTCGGTCGAGGGTAACACCGAGGTATTTAGTCTGATAGACCCAAGTGATAACGCGGCCCTGGAGTGAGATTTGACCGAGTGAAGCTCGATCAATTTGTAGGGCATTCTGAGCGCGAGGAGTTTGAAGTAGATTCCCGCGTGAAAAGAACATTGCTGCGCTTTTCTCGGGATTCACAAAAGGGTTGCATACCTACGCGGCCCGTATTTATATTGTCGCGTTGCTTCGGAGTGTGTGCGCGCGGATACAATAGGCATAATGCGCACACGGTAATGTTGCTATCCCAGGCAACAAGCTTACGTCTCGTTGCATACGTAACACCTATGGGTATGCTAGTGTAAATATTGAATATAAGTAGGGTAATTTTAGAATAAAGACTACATTCCTGTACATACTGTCTACGGAGTATTCATTCTCACCTTCAATACCTTGCCAAATGCCAAACTACCGAAGTCCGCAGCCAAGATAAATCCACTTTGCCATTGCTTGTATTCATTGATAACGGTAGCCACCTACCATCAAGTGAACCGTCAGCCTCTCTGCATACATTTATATCAAAATGTAGGTAATATGGCTTCCGTTGACTAAAACTTAATGTCATTTGCATTTAAGCACCTTAAAATAAATTTAATCATTCCACATGAGAAAAACCGTTCCATTTGTACGCAATTTATGTTCTTAGTAGTTGGTCACATTTCTTACATTATGTTAGTAATGTGTCGTAAAACATTCTACAATGAAAATCATGGACATTATTCAAATGCAAATAGCATTCAGCGTATAGAATTAGGTAGCCTTATTTTTAGCCAACGGTCATACATAATGTTAGCAACGGACGCTCGTAAGAATGTAACTGCATCATTCTTTACGAGTACAAAAAAAATTTTTACTCGTAAAATATAAGATGTAAAACATCGATTTTTTTTTTTTTTTAAATAAAGGTCGGTAGGCAGTCTCATAATTTACTGGATCGTAGATGACTTCCATCGCCTCTTAACACAAGCAACACGACTGAAAGTCCACTGCCGATAGATATAAAAGATCAGAGAAAATTTAGGATAAGGGATGACACTCACTAAAACATGGGCTGTTATCTCAAGGTAGTATTCTGTAATATGATGGTTGCTGCTCAATCAAAGACGGGCTGCTCAATCAAAGACGAGTCTTTGATTATGGTGGCATATGGTGATTTCATCGTTCCTTTAGAAGAAAAATGTAGGTAAAAAAGGAAATTTATCTCTAAGAAAACAAATTTTGTGAACTTAATTTTAAGCAACGTTTACAGTCTTTGTCTTAGCTTCTTCTTCCTGGCCGAATCACTCTTGACAGAGTTGTCGTGGTCATCATCACATCTACATACATCAGACATTTTAGAGGTTATTTAGACCTCAAGACCGCTGTAGCCTTTTCCGACCAGTTTCCTATTATACCGCCATTGCTCGGTCGTCAGAGCCTCGTTCTCTATCTAGCAGGGAGCATCACGTCGGTATTACAGACCACGCCGTCGGTTTTTCATGTGATTCACCGACGCGGAGGTCGTCTAGATGTTATAGTCTTTTTCCCCTTACCTCCCGTAATATTAGTTATCTGTTAATAGATAAATAAAATTAATATTACTTACTTTAGTTAGCATTTGATCGCATTCCACAACATTTTGCATTTTTATATTATGCTTCCGATCGCGAATCGCTTTGCCATTGCTCGGGTTGAGCGTCACTCAAAATAAACGAGTATTTTTATTGTAATTAATAATGACATTAAAATATGTGTTGTCATTAAAAAAAATTTAGAATAAAATTAAAGATTGCTGTAAGATTTTAGTTGAGATTTTTTTTTGAAATACTATGATAGTACCAAATTTCGCCCTGTGATAAGTTACCGTTATCATAAATAATAATTATCTATTCTATAGAAATAATAAAATCATAAACGAGCCGTGTCTTATGTCACCGAGGTAAAAAAATAGTTTTAAGAATTTTTGTCCGTTTGTCTGTGTACGCTAATCCCAGAAAATATGGCTTAAACGATTTGAATTTTGCTTTCACTGATGTATTATAGCAAGCTTCCTGTAACATTTAGTGTGTTTCATTCCAATCGGTTCACAAACAAAAAAGTTACTCGCTATTCCGAATACTACGCGTACAAAGTCGCGGGCACAGCTAGTGTATAATAAAATAGACAATTGAACAATCAGGGAATTGATTTCTTTATTTATTACAAATGTTTATTATAAAAATGAAATAACCTGCTTGAAATAAGAATAGAAAAATTATTTTTGAAATATTCAACTGTCAATTAAGGCTGGATATTGGAAGTCAACCTATTTTTGATTCAACACTAAACAAATAATCTTTATTTTGATCGCAAAAAAATTTATGTTATACCTAGTCTAATAAACATCTTTGATGATTTTACGGTTCAAAACGCGATATTTAAAATTTCGGATGATCATAAAATATCCCGAAAACAGGGAAATTTTATATCGTTTTTCGAGTTGTAATTAAAATTATCTTTTACTCAAGGAAAAAAGTAAAAAAATAAGTAATGATGTTTAGAAGAATAATAATATATTTTCTCTTAATAAATATATATATTTTCAAAACAGTTTCAATTAAATTTTTCATTTATTAATTCAATCGCGAGGTGAGGAAGCGTCTACTGCCTATTGCCCTCGAATAGAGACTACTTTAACAGCGGTAGGGAAATAAGGCCCTACATTTTGCACTTTACCGCATTAAAAACGCAAATAATATTAATGAAACGATATTATAACGCAAATAATATCGTTTCATTGTATAACTTTGTTAAGCAGGGTCTTCAACTGCTGTGTGGATAGATAATAAATAAAGCATTACAAAGAAAAATCATAATTTTTAGAGCAATCACAATTGTAATTAATTATGCTAAATATATGTATAAACAAACTAACAAACACCGCTCTCTTTATTTTACTTTAAGATGTCATGAACGACATATTTTGGATGTATTAAAGCCATAACACAAAACTTGTAAGAGAGTCGAACTACAAAGCTTGTTATAGTAATCGAAAGCTTCATCTGATCAAAATCAAAATCAAATCAAAATCGAAATATTTATTTATCAATTAGGTTTCTCCAAGAAACTCTTATGATCGTCATTTAGATTTACCAGTTAAATTTAAATTTACCAGGGTTTCGGAAAAAAGCCAAGATGAGGTCCCTGAGAAGAAACCCCGAAAGAAACTCAGGATACTATTCTTTTTGTCATCTTTATAATATAAAGTTACAATAATTATATACACTTAAGTAATACTTAAATCAAAGTACATAATATAATGTACATATCAAAGTACAATAGTAAATATAGTATGAGCTCCGAATCCAGGCTTTAATTCCAGGCTTCGTTGTCGCTTAAATAATCAGGGACCCTATAAATAGCCTTTCGAGAGGAGTTTGGTTTTAATGACACCTTTGAATTTATTTATAGATAAGGCTCTGATCATCTCAGACAGTTTATTATAAAACCGTATACACTGACCCATAAAAGAATTACTTATCTTGTGGAGTCGCGTCTTATGTAAATCTAAATCATTTTTAAACCTAGTACATCACATTTTTTATTAAATTGGCTAATATTTTTATGCGCGTAAATAAATTTTTCATAAATATACTGACATTGTAACAGTTAAAATATTAATTTCTTTGAATTTTTCTCTGAGGGAAAACTGCGGATATGATGCGTCGTATGTCTGTCCACTACGGGTAAATGATCGCTAATTCAAAACTTCAATTTCAAGCATATACAACTTCATATTAAAAGATAAATCGGTGCCTATTTCATCTTAACTTCGCGATACAAACTCATTTCTTAATCAAAGTTCGAAAATGAAGTTTGAAAACAAGAATCGAGTTAATCCAATAAGATAGATAAGCGTTTGTACACTTTCATAGTATGGTAATATTGTACTTGTGACGGGGCCTACCGTCCCCACACGCTCTTGTATTCGGAACTTTTCACATTTGCTCCTCGCAATTTCCGCCTCTCGAACACTAAAGTACCCGTAACTCTGTCTGTATTCAGTTCTTTTTAAAATTCCCCACGAGGCTGTGAGCGCTGTTTTCGTCTGGTCATTTGGAATTACGACTTTTAATCAATCAGGTTTGTGCAATTAGAATCACTAATTAACACAATATTTATTCTAGGTGAACAAAGTACATAACTTAAGACTATTTACGTTGAATGCCCAAAGATATTTTAGTTAGCATAAGGTATGACGAGATATGAAAATCGTTTGATTGACTGTTTATTGTTATTTTGTGTTTAATTTTCGGAAGTAATTTCAGAAATTATAGTGACTAGTTGTGTTCTGGCAGTTTCTAAAATAGTTTAATTATGAAAAAATATAGAAAAAAAAATCGCATTAAAATTCTACATATTTAATGAAGGTTATTAATTAAACATAGATTTTCTTTTATAGGACCCCACCGAGAAATATCAGTGTTTTTATTGCGTTTTACGTGTTTCAATTTTTAAAAAAATCGCGATGAGAGCGAACAGCCTTATGCTTAGTCAACTTAATTACACATTTTATTTTTTTGTTTATGTACTTTATAAGCACTTAAGAAAATTATAAATTCATGTCTTAAGATGAAGTCCACGCGAACGAAGTCGAGCTCATCGGCTAGTCTTACATAACATATTAAAGTGAACCAGGTAGAACAGAAGGGAATGTCTATGTTATGAGCAAACTTTGTGTCACCGTTGTGTTCTGCTTGCGTTTCTGTTGAAGTTTCAGAGAATGTGAGGCCACAGTTGACAAGTCAACACAATCTTAAGCAAAAGGTCCCCGGGTGACGCCCACCAAAGAAATTACTCGCGATTTGCATAAAGGAGAGTTGGGGAGTAGGTCTTTGTAACTCCCAAGGAAGTTTGCGGACATCCCGACATGCTCTTTATTAAGTTACGGCTGCTTTGTATGAGATCTGGCGTAAAGTGAACAGGGACACCGAGTAAATGTGGCGAAGAGATATGTTTGCCTTTTTATTAAAACCAGTAATGTTAAAAAGTTACTTAAACACATTGTCTACCATGTCTGACACACATTAACATAAAAATGAAAGCAGTCTAGGTCGATAATCTACAAACTATGAACAATAAATAGGAAGAGATATCCAAGTACACAGTTATCAGAGTAGTTAAGGGCAGTAGTCGAGCGACAATCCACTTGATGGTAGGTGGTTACCGTCGGCCAGGAGCACAAACAACACTAAATAGAATTTTAGTGTGCTGCTACCTTTGCAGGTGAGTTTAAGCATTTGAAAGCCTTCGGGGATAGAAAAATGGGGTTTGACATCAAAAGGGCACACGTGCTACGGGAGATCAGATCATCCAATTGGTAGGTGTTAAGTATATCAGTGTTATACGTTAGTTGTCATTGTGATTAGTAATAAATAAGTCGTACGAGTACAACTCGGACGTATTCATTCTCTCCGTCCTCCCTGCGCCTCGCCTCACCTCACAATGAATATTGTCTATAGTTCCTGCAAATGTTATAATGTTGTTAATGTTTTTTTTATGTTAAGGTCAGCAGACAGGCTGAAGGTCGACTTGATGATAGGTGGCCACTGTCGCCTAACACAAGCAACGCCACAGGTGAGCTGCAAGTGAGCTGCCGATTACGTAAGATTAAAGATAAGGGATTGGAAAGGGGGATAGCGAAATGGGCTCTGGCATCCCTTACTTACTCGCCGAAACGCAACAGCACACGTGCTGTTAATTTCACGGTGGTCTTCTGTAAGTGGGTAGTATGTGTAATAGTATTACTAATAATTTATATATATTAAAACTATATTTTATATATTCATAAAAGATATTGATGAATTTAATAATAATGGATGATGTACATATTAAATTTAATTTGTATTATAAGTATTAACGTCAAGTTATCATAAGACTGCTGTCAAAGCTCTGTACGCCTATGATTGATATACTAACCTAAATTTAGAATTCAAAAAGTTGTAGCTATAGTTATTTTTAAGTATGACATGTTGTTGATGTCATCATTAAAATCATCATATCGGCCGTGGGATGTCCGCTGCTAGATAAGGGCCTCCTCCCTAATCTTCCAAAAGGACCGGTCAGAAGTAGCTTTGGTCCACCGTCTTCCTGAGGCGCTTATTAGGTCGTCTCTCCACCTTGTGGGTGGACGTCATACGCTGCGCTTGCCGATCCGTGGCCTCTACTCGAGAACCTTCCGGCCCCAGCGGTCGTCAACTCTCCTGCCTACTGCCACTTCAACTTACTAATCCACCGGGTTTTGTCGGTAACTTTCGTTCGTCTACGCATCTCCTCATTTCTGTTTCGTTCTCGCAGTGTAACCCCAAGCATTGGAATGGAGCAATTGGAGAAATGTTTTTTTTTAAAGTTAAGATCGGCAGACAGGCTGACGGTCCACTTGATGGTAGGTGGCTACCGTCGCCTATAACACAAGCAACGCCAAAGCTACTGCAAGTGCGCTGCCGACTACAGTAGGATTAAGGATAAGTGATTGGGAGGAGATAGGGAAATGGGCTCTGGCATCCCTTACTCACTCACCGAAACAAAACACAACAGCACACGTGTTGTTATTTCACAGTGGTCTTCTGTAAGTTAGTATAAATAATATATTTATATTTAGTATAAATATATTTTGGTCATAGAATGTCTCATTACGAGCTTCCGAAAAGATTCGGTTTTTCAAAATGCAAGCTGCCTGTTTGAACGTTACTTTTTGTGTTCTAATTTCAAAATACAACAGAACGTGACATCAAATGTGTTAGTAGTAATTTAAGATTATCTCTCGGGGTAATGGCCGCAGTTAGAGTGACTATCTGGCAACGTCCGACAGGACATTTGTCCTGGCGACAGCTCCAATTACCGGGAAACACCAAGCTCATTCGTTCGAATACCTAAGCGATTTACCTTTACTGGTCACCGACGCACAATTATTATTTTACATTAGCTTCCCTGATTGTTTTATTTTATCGCTGACCTTTTCGACCTCGTTTTAAATAATAGGTACAACGATTTTAATGCTAAAAAGAACAAAGGCTAACAGAAATATTACCCGTTTTGTTACAGAGTAGAAAAACGTATTTCTAGACGACGCCACCAGTACATGGCTTGACTTCCTATCAACTATTATGTTTCAGCCTATCTTGGAAAATACAATAATATCAGAGTACCCATGAACATAACAATATCTCATAATAATAATATGAATATAATAATATCTATGAACATAATAATCATAATAATCAGACCTCATAATTGATAGCAATTATGAGGTCTGATAACGAGGCTTTTGAGTGTTTTAAAACGATCTTTTTAAAATGATTTAAAAGTCTTTGTTTCAGGCCATTTGATGGTAGTTCCTAATTACGTAAGCAAAGCCATAGGGATTGAAAATGCGCTAACAACCCTGATAAAAGATGAGTGATAAGGCATAGTATAGTAAAAATCAAAATCAAAATATTTATTTATCAATTAGGTTTCTCCAAGAAACTCTTATGATCGTCATTTGGAATTACCAGTTAAATTTAAATTTACCAGGGTTTCGGAAAAAAAGCCAAGATGACGATCCTGAGAAGAAACCCCGAAAGAAACTCAGGATACTATTCTTTTTGTCATCTTTACAATATAAAAAAATTACAATAATTATAATCATACATTTAATACCTAAAGTAAATATACAATACTAAGCATAGTATGAGCTCCGAATCCAGGCTTTAATTTCAGGCTTCATTGTCACTTAAATAATCAGTAACCTTATAATAGCCTTTCGAGAGGAGTTTGGTTTTAATGACAACTTTAAATTTATTTATAGATAAGGTTCTGATCATCTCAGGCAGTTTATTATAAAACCGTATACACTGATCCATAAAAGAATTACTTATTTGAATTACTTATTTTTTTATTTATTTTTTTATTTTGGGCCCTGGCATCCCTTACCTGCTTATCGAATAGTTATTATTTCACAGCGGTTTTTCATGCATGTGTGTCGCATCGATGTCCTAATGGTGACATTGTCAACACAAGAGATATATATCAATGCTCATTTGCGAGTACAATGTTGGTCTTCTTTTTTCCGCACTGCTCTTTAGTACACTATTACATCAAGAGACCACATGGAAGTCTTTGAAGAATGGTTTGTATACCTATATGGGACGCAGAATGTATGGAGAAGATTGCCACTTCCCACCTTCCGAGCATCACCAACATTGCTATTGGTGCTGAAATAACGAAATTAATATAATAATTAGTTTTATTAATTGGTCGGTGTTGGCCCGGCATAATAATATTCTATGTCTCGCCTAGCCGCGGCGTTTATTCTTTCGCTGTTTACAGTTTGTTTATAGTGTATCATCAGCCGGTGTTTCTTAACTTTTGGGTATAGGCTATTTTTTACGTGTGGAAATCAGCGATCCTGATTCGACTGCCAGCAATGGGGTCTACGCACACATGGGACGGGAGAGAGGTATCAGCGCGAGCATTTCGTCCTGCTCTCCCGCCAGCGTTAGCCCACAGTTGGGCGCCGCAATTGTTCGTCGGTAGGGGAGGGATGGTAGACTCCCTCCTCCCCGGATGTCAAAAGTGTGGGAAGACGTGTCCGTGTTCGGCACGGACACGTCTTTCACCGCGGCCTAGTTAGTAGGTCAACGGATCCCCATATCCTCTCACCCTCCGGCTAAGTTGTATATAGGCCTATTCCAAGTATCCCAAGGCTCATCATCACGCGCGGCCTCTGCCTTTCGCATCCAGTTGCTTAGTGTTTTATACTTATTTATATGTATTATTTTATACCTATTTATATTTTTCTTCTTTTAGTCCATGTGTAGCTTTTACTTGAAATACTCTCATACTTGTGACTCTGCCCCTAATGCTTTTTGATTGCATTCTTTAAGCTGTTAGATCTAATTGTCTATATAAGACTAGTGATACACAATTGTTTATTTTCCCATACAAGATAAAATAAAATAAATGTGTTTCAGGAGGCTGAAGCTGGCAACTTCCTCGTTTGGAGAAGCAGGATAGTCATACAGCAGAATAATACTGTCAAGATAAAGGGAGTGGGTACTCTTACTTAGGAGTCTAAATGTAACCATTGTCTAGGTAACAAATGTATTATTCAGTCGGCTTTCACAACGTTTTAAACACTTTCTGAATAATAATTCAAAATAACAATGCTTAAATATATTTTCTGCGAATTTAAACAATGGTTATAGCTTAGTGAAACCGCCCCTAGTTTAATTGTTATTATTTTATTTCATTAATTTGCACAGTAATTTAAAATAGAGTTTAAACATTATTTTATTTTTTCATCAGATATTATTTTTGTATCCATGTAGGTATATATGTATGTTTGACATATTATTAACTGTTGGTTTAGTATGGAGCAATTTATGGAAAAAAAATTTAAATGGAGTAATTGCAAAAAAATAAAATGTTTCTCATACAAAAAATTGTTAAAGAATTCATAAAAGTATATTAATTTTATTTTATTTTTTATTACTATCGTGATACGTAATTTGGTATTACAAGATTATAAGAGTATTTGGAAGGCCACGAAGGCCGCGTCAAAATCCAAAAGATTAAAAAATACAAGCAATTTTTTAAAATTATCAATAAAATGTTTTTATTTACAATATTTATATTATTACTAACGACCCGCCCCCGGCTTCGCCCGGCGTGCAAATTTTATATATAAGAACATTCCCCGTTTATCCCTCTTTCCACTAGTGAAACCCGAATTAAAATCGGTCTACCGGTTCACGCGTGATGCCGTGACCAAGGGAAGTGGGGATTCCTTTTTATATATAGAGATTATAGTATATTTATTATATTTGATGTATTATTTGTTATTGTATAATATATTATTTCTTAATGTAATATTTAATATTTAAAGCCGTGACCTAACTGTTATTCTTAATTTACTGTCTAATTCGTTCACTTGATTTGGTATTAAATATGAATAAAGCCTGGTGCGATAGGAGTTCTTAACAGTGGTGACTAACAATTAATTTTCTAACGCACTGTGGTTTTATAGCGAGATCATTTACAATTTTATGGTAATATTGAAAAATTCTTCTTTTAGTAAACAGTGTAATAACCTTTAAATGAATAGGTAAGTTATTACAATACGTATATTTAAAAAGTTTTAATTCATCATTTTTAAATTGCCGTTTGACGGACTGATAGGACGGAAGCGTTTTAATAATCGTAGTTGCAAATTATAAATGTCACTAAGATAGGTGTACGACCATCCCCCCCTAGGTGGGCCATGACCTTGTCGTGGTGGGGGGGCTTACCCTCGACAATCCGAGGGGTCGCAGGGGTCGGTGGTTCTGCCCCACCGGCCTCCGCTCGATCAATCGGATTGGTTTGTTGGGGACAAACAAGGCCCACAACAGCGGGTCCGGTATGTGCCTCAGTGCACAGCCGGACGCAGCTCTGTCTGCACCGCTGCTTATCTCGTAACTCCCTTCTGGCATAACGGTCCGGAGGGAGCCGAGGGTCCTGCCTAAAATGGCGGGACCGCGAGGAAGAAAACCTCTATAAAAAATTACCCTTGTGGGCGAAGCCGTGGCTTCTTAATAGAGAAGTCCGGAGCTGTCGCCCAAAAAGAAGACGCGCTCGATGCGAACGCACCGGCGCTTTGGAAGGGGCCCAGCGATGGGCCAGCGGAGCTTCGGCTCGTGGCGCGGCGGACCTGCAAGGTCCGCGGGCGCGGCGTGTGACCTAGGTCACCGTCGGGCGACCCGTAACCTTGCACTCTGCGAGACCGGGGGTCCGGCGCACTGAGCGTCGGGCCGCGTGGAAGAAAACCACTATAAAAAATCACCCTAAACCTAAGGTCGGCGTGCTGAGGGGTTGAGTGGCTGGGGGGAGTCCAGTCCCAAGCGCTCCTACGGTCTGTTGGGAAAGGACCGTAGGTATCTTTCCCAATAATATGAAAAATGTCGTCCAAAGGAAAGAAAGTTTTGTCATGCGCTCCCACTGACGCTGGGCGCTCGGAGCTAGCTCGGGCTCCGAGTGAGAAATCGGTTACGAGCGGCCAATGCGCCCCGTCTGGCCAACGGCGCCAAGGGATTACCGGGTCCCTTGGTGTGAAATCTGCTACCGAGGAGTCAGCTGGTGTACGCACGCTTGCGCGTGCGTTGGCAGGGTCCACGCGTGACCTTGCCGAAGGGGGGAGTAGCGGAGCTCTCAGCCCCGTAGTCATGCTCCACCGCGTGGCGACGCCACGGGATGGGAGTCCAATGGACAAGAGTGCCGAGTCTGACACGGGCTCTTGCTGCTCTATGGACTCAGCCTCCTCGTTGGGACCCTCTGGTCGCGACAGGAGGCCAAAAAGAGACTTCGAAAGCGCCATGAGTGGCGACGCGAGTTCGGGCTCAGGATCCGGGGGCTCTGGTGGTAGTCCCTCCGGTAAATCCGCCCGACCCCCTCCCACTAAAAAGAAATTGCGCGGTCGCCCTCCGACCACCGGAGAATACGTCGGCCTCGCCAGGGCGAAGGCCGACCTGGTTCGGGCTGAGAGGGAAGAAATGGAGCTTAGGGCGGAGCAAGAGATGCTCGCCTCGGCTTCCGAATTTCGAGCCGTCCGCTCTCGCCTTCCCAACGCAGACGCTGTTACCACGGAGATGAACGATGCTGAGTCATCGCCGACGATATTATCGCGGATAATGGCCAGCATTGAAATTTTAGACAAGGTCGCCAAAACCTCGAAGAGGCTCAAAGGCACTTACGTCAAAGCAATGAGGGACGCTACTAAGGCCATCGCCGAAGATGCGACGAGACTTGCAACTCGGTCCACAACCGAGGAGACACTCGCAGTACAGCGGGAGAATGCAAAGTTGCGTTACGATATGGCGGAGCTCCGAAAGGAGTTCGCCGCGTTTAAAGCCTCCGTTCAGCAGGCGACGCAACCTCCCGCTCTCGGCGCGGGACTCGAAGAACTGGAGGCGCGCATCTTGAGCAGCCTCAGCGAAAGAATAAACGCGAGATTTGAAGGCCTCGAACCGCGCCTTAACCCGGAGCCGCAATACCGCCCTCCGCTGGCTCACGAGAGAAGAGCACTCGAGAAGAATATCGCGAAGAACAGCTCGAGCACCACTCTAGCTGAGGTCGCGCCTCCCATCCCCAGCACCAGTGGACCCGTCCCTGTTACTGGGAAGAAAAGCCGTGGAGGGAAGAAAGGGGCCAAAAAGGCCAACACGAAGGTAGGGACGACACCTCGTCCCCTCCCTCCTGCTCCTAAGAACATGAAGGAGAGCTGGACAAAGGTGGTGAAAAAGGGCCTCAAAAAGAACAAGGCCTCAGAGGTTAATACTAGCAGACCTAGTACGAAAAAGGTACAACGCCCTAAACTTCGCACTCCGAATACTGCGGCCGTAATGATAACATTGCGGCCGGAGGCTGAGGAGGGTGGAATTACGTATGGCAAAATCCTTTCCAAATTAAAGGAAAATATAAATTTGGCCGAATTAGGCATAGATAACCTGCGCATTAGAAATGCGCGCTCAGGTGCTCGCCTACTTCAAGTTCCCGGATTGAACAGAGGCGATAGGGCGGACGCCCTCGCCGAAAAAGTAAAGGTGACGCTCGGTCCAGATATCGCCCGGGTCTCGAGACCGGAAAAGTGCGCAGATATGCGCGTCTCGGGCCTGGACGACTCGGTCGTCCCGACAGAGGTGGCACAGGCTGTGGCCCGTACGGGCGGTTGCCCCTTGGACGCCGTCCGCTGCGGCGAAATCCGCCGGGGACCTTTAAGCCCTGGAACAGCTTGGCTTCGCTGCCCGGTGGAGGCAGCGAAAAAGATAATGCAGACGGGTCGTCTTTTGGTGGGATGGGTATCGGCGCAGGTAAAACTGCTCGAGCCCAGAACACCAAAATGCTATCGGTGCCTGGAACCCGGGCACACGAGGACACAGTGCACTGCCGCCGAGGATCGCAGCGAGCAGTGTTATCGTTGCAGTGAAACCGGCCACAAAGCGGCCGGATGTAAGGCGAAGCCTCACTGCTTCCGCTGTGCTGCCGCGGGAAAACCTGCAGAACACGGGGTCTGCAGTCGCTCTGCCTCCCGCAGAAATGCGAAGAAGAAAGGAGAAAACTGCGATGGCCCCAGGGCCCCCTCGCAGCAGACCAGTCGCCCCACTCAGGAGGCGAACGAGACGGCAATGGAAATCGTGGCCCTTTAATGGCGCTCCGATTTCTCCAGGCGAATATCAACCACTGCGCAAGAGCACAAGATCTGCTCCTACAGAGCATGGCGCAGTGGTCTATTGACGTGACGATAGTAGCGGAGCCTTACAGAGTTCCGTCCGGCGGCAACTGGGTGGGTGACCGTAGCGGCCTAGTAGCCATTATCACTCACTCCGCGGTTGGCTATCCGCCTGAAATTGTCGGTAGGGGCGACGGCTACGTTGCTGTACTTGTAAGAGGCATCATAGTTATCGGAGTTTACATCTCTCCGAACGCGGCATTCTCCGTCTTCGAGCGCTCCCTGTTGGAGCTTGAAGCTCTGATAGGACGAAGTCGGCCACACCCAGTACTTGTGGCCGGAGACCTCAACGCCAAATCAACGGCTTGGGGCTGTCCGGCCACGGATGCTCGTGGGCGTCTGCTGGAGGAGTGGGCCGTCGCGGCCGATCTCTGTCTCCAGAACAGAGGCTCCGTCAATACGTGCGTACGACGGCAGGGCGGTTCAATCGTAGACGTCACCCTCGCTTGTTCTGCTCTAGCGCGCCGTATCCGCGACTGGAGAGTTATGGGCGTCGAGACTCTCTCTGACCACCGATATATTCGGTTCGTAGTCTCCGCCCGACCGAACGACGGAAATGACACGCGTCGATCTGCGTGTGGAGATGGTCCGCGATGGACTCGCAAACTCTTAAACAGGGAGCTCGCGTTGGAGGCGGCTATAGTGCAAGCTTGGCTACCTTCCCCCAACGTCGATTCAATCGACGTAGAGGAAGAGGCGGAGTGGTTCAAGGAATCACTAACGAATATCTGCGACGCCGCCATGCCTCGTGCGTCTGCACGAGCACCTCGTCGCAGACAAGTTCACTGGTGGTCGTCGGAGCTTGCAAACCTCCGACGAGAATGCGTCAAGTCCAGACGACTGTACACCAGGGCTCGCAGGTATCGTAACCGAGACCTAGCCCGAGAGGATGCACTATACGCCGCCTACAGGGAGCGTTTGTCAACCTTTAAGACCGCGATTAAAGAGGCAAAGTCCAGATCTTGGGAGGAGATGCTGGACGCACTGGACGCTGACCCGTGGGGTCGTCCGTACAGACTGGTCAGGAGCAAACTCCGTCCCTCGGCTCCGCCACTTACGGTGACCCTGCAGCCTGAGCTTCGGGAGAGGGTGATACAGTCCCTCTTTCCCGACGAAGACAATGCCACCGTGCCACCTACGTTGGCAAGTGCTACCGGCAACCCACTGGAGGAGGGTGACGCCTCCACTGAAGTTACCGGTGCCGAAATGGACGCCGCATTGTTGCGGCTTCGCAAAAAGCCCAACACTGCCCCCGGACCTGACGGAGTACCCGGCCGCGCTTTGGTCCTAGCTCTCGGTTCTCTTGGAGAGAGAGCGAGGAATCTTTTCTCTGCGTGCCTCAGGCAGGGCTGTTTTCCGAGTCGGTGGAAAGTCGGAAGGCTAGTATTGATCCATAAGGCGGGTCGCCCCGCCGGATCCCCGTCGGCCTACCGACCCATCGTGCTGCTCGATGAGCTCAGCAAGCTTTTCGAGCGCATAGTCGCCGCTCGGGTCCAAAACCACCTGGGCGTGACGGGCCCGGACCTAAGCGAAAACCAATTTGGATTTCGTCGAGGCCGGTCCACCATTGATGCGGTGGCGCGAGTGCGCCAGCTAACGGAGGAGGCGTCCGCTCGGGGAGAGGTGGTGCTGGCGGTGTCCCTCGACATCGCCAACGCATTTAACACCTTGCCTTGGAGCTGCATCCGAGAGGCGCTAAAACACCATGGCGTCCCGGGTCATCTTCAGAGGACAGTGGGAGCGTATCTGGCGGATCGCGCCGTTACGTATCCAACGCCCGACGGCTGGCGAAGAAAGAATATTTCGTGCGGAGTTCCACAGGGGTCTGTCCTCGGACCGCTCCTGTGGAACATTGGATATGACTTCGTGCTGCGCGGCGCGAACCTGCACGGCGTCGACGTAACCTGTTACGCCGACGATACGCTGGTGACCGCCCGCGCCAAGACGCACAGAAGGGCTGCAGTTCTGGCCACGGCAGGCGTCGCCCAAGTGGTCGGACGCATCAGGCGCCTGGGTCTAAAAGTAGCCCTCGAAAAATCGGAGGGAATGGTCTTCCATGGACCGCGGAATGCACCGCCAGCCGATTTTAAAATCATGGTCGGTGGCGTATCAATCGGAGTCGGGTCAAACCTAAAATATTTGGGTTTGACCCTCGATAGTCGATGGTCTTTCAAGGACCACATCAGCATCCTCGCTCCCAAATTGGTGGGAGCTGCCGCCGCCTTGAGTCGTTTGCTTCCGAACATTGGGGGACCAGGCGCCAGTTGCCGACGGCTTTACGCCAACGTCGTCCGCTCGATGGCGCTTTATGGCTCTCCCATATGGGCGGGAGACCTGTCTTCTGGCAGCGTCAAACAGCTTCGGAAAGCACAGCGACTCATGGCGGTGAAGATATCCAGAGGATATAGGACAATATCCTTCGAGGCGGCGTGCGTGTTGGCGGGTACGCCGCCCTGGGACCTAGAAGCGAGTGTTCTCGCTGCCGTTTATGTAGAGGTGACAGCAGCGCGGGCTAATGGCGCAAGAATGACGCCCGAGCAGATAAAGGTTCGCAGAAGGCGCTCGCAAAAACAAGTTTTGCGGCACTGGAGGGAGGGGCTGGCTGACTTAACAGCCGGCCACCGTACTGTGGAGGCAGTTCTGCCTGTCCTGGAACAGTGGATATCGAGAAGACATGGCTCTCTCTCGTTCAGGCTCACGCAGGTGCTCACAGGGCACGGTTGCTTTGGAAAGTACCTGTGTGACGTCGTGGGAAGAGAGCCGACACCGGCCTGCCACCACTGTTCCAGTGCTGAGGACTCCGCTCAGCACACATTGGCCGAATGTCCCGGTTTTACGGCGCAACGCGCTGAACTTGTTCAGGTCTTTGGATCCGACCTCTCGCTCCCGGCTGTAGTTGAGGCTATGGTTCGCAGCGAGAAGTCGTGGACGGCGATGTTCACCTTCTGCGAGCAAGTCATGCTGCGGAAGGAGACGGCGGAGAGGGAGAGGGAGATCGATCCCTCATCCCATCAAATCCGCCGCAAAAGAAAAGGAAGAAGGCGCTTGGCGGTAGACCGCCAACAGCCTCCCTGAGGGCGGCCTGGGCGATAGTTTGGGGAAACTATCGCCCGTTTGAGGTCCCCGCGAATGTCCGGCGTGCCTGTGGCTGTTCCGGGTACGCCGTTGAGTTGTTAACATAAGAGAGCTTGCTCTCCGCGGTGGGTCCGGCTGCGGACAACTGCCGGTGGGGTCTCGGAGGTCATGTCTTAGTTCTCCAGGCTCCACCATCATAGGCAGCGCGTAGGAACGCCAAGGGGTTTTAGTCGGTACACTATCCCGCTACCACCTCTGGGATAGGAGCCCGACATAACCCATCGGCCGTCCCCAGGCCGATGGGTATCCGTAACGGATTTCCCCTTGTAAAAAAAAAAAAAAAAAAAAAAAAAAAAAAAAAAAAAAAAAAAAAAGGTGTACGACCATAACTGCTTAACCCACATGACACCACGGAATCAGCAAGAGCGTTATATAAAAGCAATCTAGTTTGGTAGGGTACCCGTTTTTTTTTATTATTTTAATAGTTCCAAGAAGTGATCTTAGTTTTTCTCGCATACTTTATCAATGTGACCTCTCCAATTGAAATGTTCATCCATTACCAATAGTGGCAAGTATCTGATTACACATTCTCAATAGTGGCGCAACTACGCAACTCGATTCATTATGCAGACAAAATATAATCATGTGCAGTTTATATGTAAATCTGTTTTAGACTGTATTTGGTGATCTTATATGCATTTAGAACCAGACTTTTTTTATTTTATTTATTATTTATTAATACAATAGTGTTTCATTTGACTTAACATTGGTGTAAACAAAAACTCATTAGAGTTTTACCGTACACCATGTGCCGATTATGGAAAATTTAAATAAACCTTCAGTTGACGCCCAACGTACACTTCAGACTCCTCAATTACTTTAAGACTTTAATATATTATTTTGTGTCATATTCTGAATTGAAATATCTTACAATAATAATTAGTATTACTTTTTTATAACTATTTTGTATTGTTGTTAAAATTATATTTATCTGTAGTTAATTGTAAATAGTATTGTTTAAGCTTAAATGTGATGTTTTTGGGAGTTATGTCTTTTTTTAATGTTTTAGGTAGTTGATTTGTTAAGTTCGGTATAACATAAGCCAGACTTGTGTCGTGGCATATAGTTTAGGAATTGCCACCTTAATATCAGACTCTGAGATAAGTAAGCAGCTATCATCGACAAATTGGTGCACATCACAATATTCCAAAACCTCACCCATTTCATTTACTATTTAGGAAATGCAATGGTCCGAATATTATTATCCCTGCGCCAATCCTATAATTATATTTTTTCTTCAATGTAGCTTTTATTTATTTTAACATAAAATGAACGTCGACAAAGATAGTCTTCGCACCATCACAATAATGGACCACGAACACCTGTGCTGTCTAACTTCTTAATTAAATCATCGTGCCTCAAAGTATGGAAGGCACGAGAAAAGTCAATAAACAGTGCAAAAACATATTTTCTATCATTTAGTTGTTTATTTATGCCATCGGTGAAGGCAGAGAATAATTGTTTTTACCTTTTTCATAAAAAAATGTTTTTTTGCCATACCGTTTTTTGTTATTACACAATGCTTATTATAGAAATCATGTATTTGCTTACAAACATATTTTTCTCAGATAATATTTGTAATCGGAAGCAGCGTTATTGATCGATAATTACAAACTTCCGCGTGGTTACCCTTTTTGTAAATTGGACGGACACAACCTTTTTAGCTCATCAGGATAGACTGATAAACTGTTGTTATGATAACATTTATTAAGTTAGTTAATACGACAGAAACTTTTCGCTAATTTCTTTAAGACCTCTAATGCCGTCTAATCCGGGTGCCTTTTTAGCATTCAGATTATTAATTATCTCTTTTCGATGCTTTTTTAACAGTATGCTAGCGTTTGTTATGCTCCAGTAATTTTTGTTGAAAGGTGTGTTTTGCAGTTGGGTAATATTTTTTATTATTAATATATGACCGAAATTCGGTTGCAAAATTTTCAGCTATGACTTTGCCGGATGATTGATTTTTAGCATGAAATGCCTCAACAATTACATCATCAACCGCATGCTAACGCGACCACAAATATTATTAATTAATTTCCAAATTTCTCTGATGTTTGTAAAATTCTTTTTAATTTCACAATTTTTTCTGTAAATTTTTATGTTTTCATTTGTTTTATTACGCATTTTATTATAATTTAGCCTAACTATTTTATTACTAATATCCTTATGCCAATATTTATATAATAAGTCACGCTTTTTTACACGTTTATATTTACATGATTGAGCCTGGGCATCCGATGAAATTATTCTTTAGTACTAGTTGCTTTTTTAATGCTTTATCATACGCATTTCCAAAATTAATTGCTATAAAATTATACATATATTTCCCAAGATGAGGTCAACTTATCAGTAGAAGACCAGTCTGATTTCTCTAATTCTTTATATATTATATTTTTACTATAAGTAATAATTTGTCTATCAAATCGATGTCGAGAATTCGATGAGTTTTTTTTTCCTAATATTACTTCATTTTGGCATAACAATCATACAGAACGTATTAAAATAAGGGTAAAGTTCTGGAATGTATATGAAAAGATCCAGACCAGAGCCGACTATGAAAAGTTCATATCCAAAGTTTGCCCTGCCAAGAATTATACTCGGAACCGTTAAAGGAAGCAATGGCCCAAGGGATTCGTGAAATACTTATAGAGGATCCAGAATAAATGAATAAAAAAATTTCAAGATCATTTGAAAATATAGTCATTGTAAAATTAGTTTCGATCCGATTTTTATGGAAACGTCGGCAGGCAGGGTGACGGTACATGGCAACATACAGTCCTTTATCAACCAAAGCAATGCTATTGAGAATCTGGTGACAACCTTGATAAGATGAAGGAAGGCTTCATCTTACTCACTCATACATTACTGAATCTATATGAAATGTAAAAATTAATAAAATAAAGTTCAGTATTCATGATATATACACTCTTTTATTTATAACAATAATAACGACCCACCTCTGCTTCGCACGTATGCATTTTTTGATATATTGATATACACAAACCTTCCTCGTTTATCGTTATTTCCATTAGTAAAAACCGCATCAATATCCATTGTGGTTTAGTAGAAGTTATCGGAGACACAGACATAGGTGGATAATGACTTTATTTTTTAATATATCTCTATATATAAAAATTTCTCTTGGTCACGGCATTACGCATGAACGGGTAGACCGATTTTCATTCGGTTTTCACTAATGGAAAGAGGGATAAACAGGGGATATATATATATATATATATATATATATATATATATATTGCATCCCAGGCGAAGCCGGGGCGGGTCGCTAGTATATTATATATAGAAGATGTTTCATAATTTGGATAGATATGATGTTGGTACTACTTCTCGACATAACCAGTAGACGAGTCTTGGAGTGGAGACCATAGGCGAAACTTTTCGCTGGAACAACGACTTCACGAGAGCGTTTGGCAGCGGATGGATGCAGTTGGTGGCACTCAGTTAAAAATACTTTAAAAAGACGCTTGTGAACTGACCATGATGATGATGATGATGACTGATACAATTTGTAGTTAATATCCAAAGGTGATTTCAAGTTTCAAAGAAAAATGTAGGCCTTAATACCTAATGACATTACACATATATAATTTTAAATGATATATGTACATATTGTCAGGTTCAATGTAGGTGTCGATAAACGAATTCTTGTAAAATAAATAAAGCATAACAAATATCTGAGTGAAGATTAATTTGTTTAATCATAAAGATTACCGTTTGATCATCGGTCATTATTCAAAAGATATTTACATAAGCGAAGTCCAAAAGTTTAGGAAGCAAGCAGAGCTCATGATTTCCCCAGAGGTTCCTTAAGACTTCAACCTGAATTAGGCCGACTAAACATTACTTAACGACGAATATTTCTCAAATGTACACTTCTTTCATCTTTACTTTGAGTTTTATGTAATCTGTACAAATTTAGTCGGTAAATTATGTCTCGTTTTTAAGTTAAAACATAATTTCAATAATAGCAATTTTATTAGACGATTTTTTAGAATCTTTAAAGTGATCCTTTTGTCAATAGCCGCGCTAGTATCAGCATTACGGTTTTAACGGCTAAAAATGAAGTGTAACATATAAACTGCACATGATGATAGCAGTAACCGGCAATAACTATTCCCTTGTGGAAAACTATCTTGTAATAACAGCACTTCTGCTTTTGTATAAGTGAGTAAAAGATGTCAGATACCATTCCCCTATCTCTACCTTCTCTTCTAATCTTCATGCTATTGGGATCGACCGCGCATTTACTGTAATTTTCAATCGCATTTCCCATGGTAACCAATACCTACCTTCAAGTGAGTTGTCTGTCTGCTAAACTTTATCATAAAAATATATCAAAAAACGGGTTAATTACATCTAATAAAGTTACATGAGGACAGTGGTATTTTGCCTCAGCTTTTCCTCAAAAGCAAATTATTTTTTTTATGCTAAAGCTAAATTTACTTTTTTTTAAATTATTTTTATATAAAAGCTCTTAGTTCTAGATGACACATGAAAGTATATACCTGATGGCAATTGAACCTGTCAAAGATCTCATGGACGAAACCCGAGTGTTATTGGTCAATATTAGTTGGGTAAAATTTTATTAAGAATGTCAGATCCGAGTGGCAGCGACGTGGATGCAGGAAGTAATTTCTCCAAAGATAAGGGTCGCTATAACAAGAAATCTAACAGATGTCCAACGTCAGGGCAGGCCTGATTGACGTCTGTCGCGGACGTCACAGCCCCACTTTACGGAAGCTCACTTTTTTTGCGAAATTTAATTCCGCTGCTGTATAAGAAATTAAACGTTCCGAGCTTAGCGTTTATAATTGCTCTCTTACCACAAATTCTAGGGTATTTGACAGATTTTAGGAAAATATCTCAAATTGTTAATTTTACTATAATACAATTTTATTCATTCTATGTGAATTGCTTTATTTGCTATGAAAATTACAATCAAAGTTTAAATTATAAATAAGACCGCCAAAACGCTAAAACGATATCAATACTCTTACGTCACTTGCTTGCAAACAAATATTTAGCTGTCAAATCGTAGTACGCTCATGTACTGTACTAAGCATCCACTGTAAACAAAGCAAATAACGCAACTCTACGTAATCACGTGGTCAAACATGAAATTTAATTATTTTAATAATGATTTCTTATGAAAATCGTAGGTACATATTTTTAAATATTATGTTAATTTGGTTTAAAAAAATATTTACAGTTAGTCTAGGAACAATTTGTTTCATATTTTCATTATAGTCAAATACCGTATTATAAATTATGCTTATAAAATCGTTTTTCCTAGCTGACTATAATGCATAATCAAAATTACTAAGTCTAGAAAGCTGAAATTTAGAACATAAGTTTATTTTATAAACGCATCCGGTAAGAAACCAATTATTATTAGCCCGTTTCCCTATACCCTCCCAATCCCTTATCCTTAATCCTACGGTAGTCGGCAGCGCACTTGCAGCAGCTTTGGCGTTGCTTGTGTAATAGGCGCCGGTGAACAAACACGGATTAGAATGAAACAAACACTAATGTTACGGTAAGCTTGCTAAAATACATCAGTGAACACAGACAAACAGACGAACAGACAAAAATGCTAAAAACTATTTTTATTTTACTTCGGTAACATAAGTATACAACTTGTACAACTTACTTTTTTTTTTTGAAAAAATATTTCATGTATAAATGTTTACGATTTTATTATATGTAAGTATAGATTACAGTCAATAGAAGTAGTTTACAATTCGAATCGATATAACAGTCAATAGTCACCAATTAAATATTTATGTTTTTTCTTTTTTTTTTTTCAATTAAATTAAATTTTCGCCTTTAAAATTTTAATTTCGAACACATATTAAAAAGAGAAGAAAGTTGAAAAAAAAAAACAATTTATTACTAGTTACAACTTATTAATATATTTTTTTCAATGTTTTAAAATTATTTAAAACATATCTTTTGTGTATCTGCCTGTGAATGGTCGCATCATACGGATTTATTTGAGTTATTCGTCTAATGATTTCTGATATAAGATGCAACTAAATCTTAAATGGTTAACTTAAGTAGATCGTTTAAACCAATTCTTGGGTCTAATATCAGAAACAATGTTTCTTAAAAGTTCAAAATGCCGGAAATATATACACATGTTGCTGTAGTTATGTTGCATAATATTCTAGTAAACTTTACCATCGTAATGGCAATGATTTATTTTTGAAAGTATGTAATTTCGCGAAAATCGAGAATAATTCTTATGATACATTAAAAAATATAGTCTGGAAAACATGTTGCGGAATAATTGAGACGTTTCCCAGTAGGCAAACGCTGAGCAAAAAATACTCCACAGTCATCTACCTAAAATATGGAATTGTTCAAGAAGAGAAAAGTAATGTATAAAAGAAAGAAAACCTATTAGGTATCAAAAATAATTAAATTTCAATAATACACATATACAATTGTCTTTTTATATCTATTTATGTATAGGTTTCTTTTTATGTATATGAAAAGATGATGGTCCACTTATAGGCAACCGTCGCCTATAACACAAGCAACGCAATAGACGTTGCAAGTGCGCTACCGAGCATAGTAGCATTTAAAGGATTAGGAACGGATAAGGATGGGGGAGCAACATGCTATTATTTCACGGTGGTCTTCTGTAAGAAAGTGGGTTACTGCAAATAGACGGGCTGCCCAAATCACTGCGAAACGCACTATGCCCATTAGCTACGCAATATGTATTGTATGCTATACAAAATACATATTTAGTTTCTGTAGATAAAGTGATACAGAAAAGAAAAAAAGACGGGAAATAAAAATGTTTTCATTTTTATCTTATAGATGCAATTATCTATTAAAAGGTCTAAAATAAATAATCATTGCACTAATTTAGCCTATAGTGTTATACTGGGCTAATAAAGTTTACAAACTTCGTTTTTGGTTTGAAGTTGATGAAGACTCTTGAAAATCGAGAGCTTTAATCATACGGTTTTTTAAGCCTGACTAGATCTGCAAATAAATGTTCGCGTCGCACACTTCATAAGCGATGACATACTAAAAGAAAGATAATATTTATTATATACTAGCGGCCCGCCCCCGGCGTGCAATTTTTATATACCCTAAAACATTCACCGTTTATCCCTCTTTCCATTAGCGAAAACCGAATTAAAATCGGTCTACCCGTTCACGCGTGATGCCGTGACCAGGAGAAATAGGGATTCATTTTTATATATAAAGATTTCGATAGTATCCACAAAGAAAATATAAGAGTAACTGATCTCCACCTCAGTAGTCCACCCCACTTCACCTCAGCTGGGGACGGATATGAATTTCACATTTTTGATTACTTAATACAATTAATGAGTTTAAAATTAGTGTAGTGGGTAGTGTAGTATGTAGGTATATGTATATTATAATCTTCTATCTCTATCTTCTATCTCTATCTTCTCTATATATAAAAATGAATCCCCATTTCCCTTGGTCATGGCATCACGCGTGAACGGGTAGACCAATTTTAATTCGGTTTTGACTAATGGAAAGAAGGATAAACGGAGAATGTTCATATATATAATAATTGCACGCCGGGCGAAGCCGGGGGCGGATCGCTAGTTTTTAATAATAAAATTATTTGGGTATCTGATTAGTGCTTCATTATAATTCTTAAGTCCAGGATATTCGATAAATTAATAAATAAAAAATAATATAAAAACTGTTTTTTAAATATTAACCAAACAAAAAATATCAATCGACATTCTGAACTAAATATTTAGTTTAATCTATACTAATATTATAATGATATAAAAAGTTTGTATGTTTGTTGGTTCTTATCTTCGAAACTAATCGTCCGATTTAAAATATTCTTTCACCAGTAGTTACAATAGAATTTCAGGATGGACATAAGCTAAATATTCCGGGCGAATAAAACGGGTGAAGCTGTGGGCACGAGCTATCTAAAAATAAAGATCCAACGCTTGGCAAAAGTAAGTAATGTTAGGCGTCTATATAGGTCAAGCGTTATATTACTTTACATATTTGTCAGACGTTATTTTAGTTTTCAACGCAGACGAAATCGCGGGCAACAGCTAGTTCTAGATAATTCTGAAAATTGTTCAACGCAGTATGATGAAATAACATTTAATATTACTTGAAAATTATATTTATCATATAGCAAACAAAGCTTTCACTCTTCATTTGCTCATCATAATGCCGAGTCTATGTTGTTTACGCAGGTCTCTGTTATGTATGACGTAAATAAAGGTAATATTCTCTCGTGTGTATTATCATAGAAATGTGTCAATGCATCCTCACTTGATGTAAGGATAATTTGAATAAAAAAACTATGCCTATGTTAGTGAATCGCGTCACGTAAGTGAATTGCTCAAAATGGAGGAAAGAAATATAACATTATTTTGAGAAATGGGCTGTCTGTTACATCTTGAATTATTTTCTATGTTTTGTAAGAAAAGCTAGTTAGATAGGAATCTTAATACATTTATTTATGCATAAATTACCTATTACATACATTTAATATAGTATTCATTAGATACAGACATAGATATTCATTAGACGGCTGGTTACCATCCTCACCTTGTCGAAATCCCTCTAATTCCGACCAAGCGCTTTAAAACATCTTTTGTGATGCGCACTGCTAAGGATTGGAACTCCTTGCCGGGGATTGTTTTCCGAGCTTGGGTTGTATACCCAAATCTTTTCAAGGTTCGAGTGAATAGGCTTCTGGGCGAGCTCGCTCCATCGTCGGCCTCGTCCTTCCTACATGGATAGATGCTGGTCAAGAGCAAATCCATCTTTAATAAAAAAAATAAAAAAAATTAAATGCTACTTTCTGACAATTATTGTAACTCTTAAAAAATAACGCGAGGTAGTTTAATATTTAATCTTATATCGTCTAGTGTATCTAGACATACATGACATGAAATAAAATCGCTGTCCGTCTCTGTCTTCTTCCATAAAACCCAACGGATTTTAATGCGGTTTCCATTAATGGATAGAGCGATAAACGAGATAGCTTTGTTTGTATAGTTAGCAAAAAAAATCGCGAGTCGCTAGTTCATAATAAAAGAGATAAATGTTGCAGTTTCCTTGTTTTAGTGCACTTAAATTTTTATATATTCATAAAATAAAATGCTATAAAATATTAAATATTTTTGAAAGAAAGAAACATATTTTTATTTAAACGGACACATTATTCACACAGTACAAGTTTAAAAGAAAAGAAAATATAGTATTTGCCGGTGCATGCATAAATGCCCCGCCTCGAACGGACACCTCAGCGTGTTAGTTACAGGCCACACAGCGCTGATCTTCCGTTGGGACCTATCTTTGGCCTCACGAACATCCGCCATTATTCTTTGCATACAATTATGCAAAGAATAAATTAAATACAAATAAATATAATAATTTAAATTATAGGTAGGTAGGTAAATCTGTTAAAACACTAATTATAAAAATATTGACTAAATCTGAAATTAAAAGGCATTATATAAAATTTAAATAATAGATATATTGCTGCTGTTTTTGGCGTTCTTTTAAACATTCTTTCAATTTGGCTTTAAACACGTACAGACTGCGAAGACCGCGAATAGGTGGCGGAATATTGTTCCAAATCGTAACTAGCAGCATTTTTTTTTTTATTATAGATGGGTTTGCTCTTGACCAGCATCTATCCATGTAGGAAGGATGAGGCCGAAGATGGAGCGAGCTCACCCAGAAGATGCCTATTCACTCGAACCTTGAAAAGATTTGGGTTATATCAGCTCGGAAATACAGACGCCGGCAGGGAGTTCCAATCCTTAGCAGTGCGCATCACAAAAGATGTTTTAAAGCGCTTGGTCCGAATTAGAGGGATATCGACAAGGTGAGGATGGTAACCAGCCGTACGTCTGCATGTCCGATAGAAGAAAGGGGAAGGCGGTATGATCTCATGCAGCTCTCGAGCACACTCTCCGAAGTACATCTTATAGAATACACACAGACAGGCAACTTTGCGTCTATGTGCCAGGCTCTGCAGCTTAGTTCTTATTAGTGTATCATCGCCAATGAGCCTCCTAGCTCTGCGATCCACCGAGTCGAGTGCAGCAAGTTGGTATTTTGCTGAGCCATCCCAAAGGTGACAGCAATACTTCATGCAGGATCGGACTTGTGCCTTGTATAAAGAGAGGAGCCGTCCAGATGTAAAGCATCGCTTCACTCTATTTAGGATGCCCAACTTTTTGGCCGTTGTTTGGGCCTTGGACTCGATAGAAGAACCGAAGTTGAGATTTGAGCACAACCTCATGCGAAAACATATCGAAAACTGCCTCTAAAAGCCATCGACACGTGTCGTGGCTTACACAAATATTTGTACTGGTAATGGTAAATCACTCAATATTGTGGGGATATGTAACATCGTATGGAACCCTCTTCAGGCGAGTTCAACTCGCACTTGTCCCGTTTTCTTTTACACGGACCTATGGCCGGAAATATAATGATTTGCTGGGCATTTACCACTTTTTGCTGAAAACCTGAATAAAATAGGAATAAGCACAATAAAAATAACTTTAATACAGCCCATGCTATTTACCACATAATTATAAATAGATCGTCAATCAGCCTGCCGCTCTTTGCCTTTTATAAAAAATAAATCTTATTTTTTTTATGTATTCATACTAAATCATTTATTACTCTTATATTTTGTGTTTAGTAACATTTCATATTATAGTCACGTGATTTCCTTATGTTCTATGCAATAAGAGCTATTCTATATTGAGTGAAACTTATATATAATTATATGTAATACATGAAACATTATTTGATTTTTAAATTATAGCTCTAATGATTCAAACATTGATTTCGTTACATGTCTGTAATTAACAATTAACAAAATTCTGCTTTATCAGAATTTTTATTAAAAATAAATGGAGATATATTATAGTCATTCTACTAGAGAGAAGTCGCGGATAAAAACTGTTGTTGTGTCTCTGCATATATATCAGAATAATTATATAGTACATATTACTGGGTAAGTCCACTGCTGGGAAAGGGCCTCTCCTTTGTGAGGAAGTATAGCTAACAGTCCACAATGCCAATCCACTAAGGATACAGTTGTTAGGATAATTTTGTTTCAGTTTATCATTTATAACACATTCTTTTTGTTTTATATCCATCTTTATTAATTAAAAACACAATTCTACATAGTTTCAAGGATTCACACTCACAGAAGCACACACAGAACAAGCAGAGAGAATACATATTGAATATATATAATTGAATGTAGTCTGTAGTATTGCCAATAATAAAGGTGTAACATTATAACAATAGTCAACGCTTGAATTCCCGTGGAAGATTGCTAGTACATTCAGACACGCAGGTTTCTATGAAATAATTTTCTTAATATTAAAATATTATATGTAGTCTTTAATAAAGTTTCTAAAGAAAATATTGCTTAGTAATGAAATCCTACAATAAAATAACGAATAAAGTCGCTTAAAACCGCTTTAAATTTATAATAATCCCACATAGGTATTACCTCAACTTCTTGAAGTTTATTTTCTTTCATCACAAGTTAAACCACTTCGGAAGTACTCTCTATTTGTGTGACAAAGGGGCATATTCTCAAGGCACTGCGCGGGCCGACTTTTCGAGCATAGTAAAAAAGTTATAAAATACAGTTTTCCAAACAGCCCCAATACTAATGCCTTAATGCGGAATCGAAAAAGGTCGCCCCAGCAACAATACTTGTAGATGAACCGTCATACGATTCAAAGTTCCATAAAAATATATCGGTATTTTATTTATATTTCTAAAAGGATTAATTCTTATTTTAAAAAAGAAACCAAACTGCTTTTTAAAAGGTAAAATACACCTAATTATTAAAATGTTTGAGCAATTGACTCAAAATATTTTGCTAAGGGTCGGAAGTATTGAATTCAGTCTAATTAGCGGGATTAGTTGTTTCTTCCGACTTAAACAAACGCATAACCCTACTACTATTCGTAGTTAGGAAATTCACCACATGTAATACAACAATTGAATACAATGTGGTGCAGTTATTTTTATTATAGAGGAAACTGTTTTGACTGAGATGCCCAGTAAAGTAACACAGTTTTTTTATTTATTTTAATTGCCTTAAAGAACTTTACTATGTCACCTAGGCTAACAACCGTAAATTCAAATCACTTTCTTTCACTTTCTCGACTTTCAGCAGATATAAATTAACTATTAATTTAAATATCCCTTCCTAATCCCTTATCTACAATTCTACTATGATCTACAGCGCACTTGCAGCACGTGTTGTGTAGCTTGTTTTATAGGCAATGGAAGCCACCTACCTACCTTCAAATGGACTGTTTCACACTACCAAGCCATCTTTCTATAATATTATTAGTTGACCCAGCAGACGTTGTCCTGCCAGAACCCAAAAATAATTCCGTAACACGATTGTGGCGCCACCTATCGGGTCAAATTTTACTTTCAAACCATATGTTAAAGCAGTTAAAGTGACGCGTCACTTCACGTCAATGAAGACGGTGAAATTATTTCAATATTCTTCATACAAAAATAATAAAATCGCGATTAAAAAAGGGGGGATGGGGGTAGGAGGGTGAAAAATACTTTACGACCTATTCTCATACCTACCAAATATACAAAAAGAATTCATAAAAATCGGTCCAGCCGTTTCGGAGGAGTTTTGTTACAAACACTGACACGAGAATTTTATATATTAGATTTTCACATTGTGTTTGACAATAAAGCAGGAATAATATCCTTTAAATACTTGCCAAGCTCTTGCTATTAATCGAGCGTTGTTTTCAAACTCAATCGTTTCCAGGAATACTCCAATTTTAATGTTTAAGACTGTTTAAGACTTTCGCAATTTGTAATTTCAAAGTAAAAGTACTAAATTATACTTTGAGCTTATCAAAAAGTCCTCATCTACATTTCATTGTTGGCCGCTCGCGAGATAAATGAAGGCGGTTTGATTACTATTCATAAAGTGTAGGGTCCTGGGCAAATAAAATTGTTTCGTCGCCTAACATTTTCGCATAATACTGTACAAACAGCATTGTTAATATTAAAATTTAGAGGGTATTTGGAATTCCACCTACCATTCTCATATTAAGGTGTTAAATTCTTTTACTTTTTTTAATTCTGAATTATTTAAATTAGTCAGTGGCCTCTACTCGTTAATGTTTTGTGTGGGCCCATGATATTGGCATATTTTTTTAAATGTTAAGACTGACGGTCCACTTGATGGTAGGTGGGTACCGTCGCCTATAACACAAGCAACACCAAAGCTGCTGCAAGTGCGCTGCCGACTACAGTAGGATTAAGGATAAGGGACACGGAGATAGAGAAATGGGCTCTGGCATCCCTAAAGGATGAAACATATTACACCGGGCCGGGCGCTCACCGGGTTTTTCTCAACGTGCCCCGGCCGGGTTTGCTATTTGTCACCGTGCCGCCGACGGGCCGCCACCGGGCGTTGCCCGTGCCTTGTCATTTCCAAGTACTATTATACTATTTTGTATTAATATTACTATACTAGATGTGCCCGCGACTTCGTATGCGTGGTATTCGGAATAACGCGTAACTTTTTTGTTTTTAAACAGTTTTTTTTTTGTTTTTCAACGAAAATGTGAATTTCGAAATTTCGTCGTGAACGAAAAGTTTCTCTCCCCGAGACCTTTTAAATGAGTACCAACACGGGGGGGTCTGCGACGCACCGCTCCCGAAATATTTTTGAAAAAGTCCAAAAATGCGAATTTCGAAATTTCGTCTTCACCGTAAAATTTCTCTCCCCGAGACCTCTTAAATGAGTACCAACACGGAGGGTCTGCGACGCACCGCTCCCGGGATATTTTTGAAATACTTTTTTTATACCTACCAGAAATATATTAATATATATTATTGAAAAAATATTATACCTCGAGGCAGTCAACCTCGGGTTAATTTATTTATTTATAATTTTAACAATTTAAAAAAGAAACTAAATAATACATTAAATGATACCACTAAAAAAACTAACACTATACCCCGAGCGGGCCTCGCGAAGCTGTCTCCGAGCGCACGGTGAAAACAAACATTTTATGAAATTTCGCGATTGGAGCGCTCCGGCCGTGCCCCGGCCGGGGCACGGACACGGCCCGGTGTAATATGAATTGGTTCATACAAACGCATACTAACAATATCTTCACCGGGCCCCGGCCGGGGCACGGACGGGGCACGGCCCGGTGTAATATAAATCATCCTTTACTCACTCACCGAAACACAACAGCACACGTACTGTTATTTCACGGTGGTCTTCTGTAAGGGGGTGGTTACTGCCGGGCTGCCCAAATGTGCTCTGCCACTGCTTTCCAGATCCAGACCAGAGCCAAGTTTGAAAAGTTCATTTTTCAAAGTTGACCCTGCCAGGAATCGAACCCGGGAACCCTAGAACAGAGCGTTAAGGCAAGCACCCTAACCACTCATCCAACGGGCTCGTCAATGGTTAGATTTTGGTATATTTCTCCTGTCACAACATAAAGCTATTTTTATAGAGAATTTTAAAACACTACTGTTTTAATATTGTACGTATTTCCAGAATTCCCACCTCTCTCCCCTCAACCCGCCACAGGTGGCCTCACTGATTCCGCAAAGCAAAGGGGTACAACGTGAAACTTATTTTCCGGTTCCATGGTCTTATATTTACATAACAGACGACACTTTCCGCTGATGTTACATTTTTAAATTAATTCAGATAAGTTTTAATAGATATTACAATTTTTAATTACTATTAAATTAAATCCTAACTAATATCATAAATGCGAAAGTGAGGTTGTTTGTGCGCTTTTACGCCTTAACTTCTCAACGTGCAACTCAAAGTATAAATAAAAGAAGAAAAGTATAAATAAAAGTAGAAGATTAAAATAAGATTACTTATTAGTACAGAACTTAATAAGTTTTATTACTGTGAAAAATTTCTGTCACGAAACCTTTTTTTAGGCAGTAATTTACTATTTTTTGTCTCAGAAAATATATATTTCTTATATAAATCTGTCCGATTCAAACATTTTAAAATATAGTCTATTATGCTCTGTATTATTATCTAGTTTTATTTTTACTCATACAAGTCAAAGTAAGTGACGAAAATAACGCTTTTGTCAAGTCCTGGCCTTAAGTACAGTATGCCAGAACCCATCAACCATATCCCCTTGTTATATCTTATTCTTTATCATATGATGTAGGGGTCACATTTGCAACCATGATAACACTTCCTGAGTTAATAAACGATGGTAGCCACACAGCATCAAGTGTACCGTCAGCCTGCTTGCATACTTTCGTAGGTATATTTTTCTTGGTACCATATTTTTTTGAATAGCTTCTTCATGCATAATAACTAGGGTCAAACTGTACCCAAAAGTTATCTTTTATATTTAAAAGTTGGTCATCTTTGCTGGAAATCAATAACAAATTTCTTCAAAAAGGATTTTTATTCTTTCTAATTTTTGAAATAGTCGCTTAGTAAATAGGTACAACTAAATAGGTACAACTCTTTCATTTTATCAAAGCCAAACAACCAAACTTCAATGATTTAATCAGTTTTTTTCTAGTTAATGAAACACTGACTATATTGCTGTTGATGTATATTTGTATTGTTATGACTCACCATAGAACGTTCTAGAAAAGCGGTCTCGTCTGTCAAAAGTTCTCGAAAGTTCCACCCTAGAATAGAAGTCACACCACTCTCCGGTTATTGTCAAAGGAAATTGGTCACAACATAGAGTTCGCAATCAACAGAAATAGCGTTCCCGAACTTTCAATCACCTTGTTTACAATGCTTGTTTACTTGTATTTGTTTATTGTTTGTGTGTAGTAAATTCGAGATAGATCTAGACGTTTGACGGCGAATATAAATAGGAGAGTGGCAAGGTGGCGGGACACAGTTCGACTCTGCGATTCGTAGCGATACTTCGGAACTTACCTGCGACAGTAAACCAGCGATTCATTAAGGAAATCATTGACGACTTTTGGCAAGTTTAACGGTTTTATCGGACCTTTCGTTTAGCCCTTTTGGAAGTCATCTTGGTTTGTAGAAATAAATAGTTGATTTTCGCCCTTACACGGCAGATTGACTCACCCCACACGTAACAGTATATTGAGCAATCTATGTGCATGTGTTGTCAACCTACGCCGCCGCCGCCGCCGGTTCACATTTCAGTATAGCACGTACACCGCTCGCTTGTGTTGATATACTAAACAGTAATTTGATAAAGGATAGCACCCCTCATTTGTAGATGCACTGAGTTAGCGCGTCAAAGAGGCTCCGAGTACCTGCTGCACCTCGTTATGCAAATTGCCATGTGATTTCAGCAAGTTATATAAGGTGTCAGTCGGAAATTTTCCAGGCACGTCAAGCTACGAGTTCCTTGTATCATAATGACAATATTTAACTTGTATAATGTGTTCAGATTTCATAAAGTCCATACAACTCTCTGTAACATATGTAAGGTGTCTAGATGTTGAGTGAAAGCTTCGCCACAATTCTACACATATTTTAAAGTTTTAGTTTATCATAATTCATAACGAAAACTTTATGAAATTATTTCTGATTAAAAGGTATTAATTAAATAGATAAATCATTAAACAATACGAACAAGTTTTAAATGAGTTACTCACTGAGTCAACTCTCTTTGATATGCATATTGTACAAATCTCATCTCTAAAACAGGTCAGTGATGCTGGCGACGACGCCATATTTGTTTACCTTTTTGTTCATTCTTAAAAAATGGACTATATAATATGTAATATCTTTAATCTAATTTTTTTTGATGTGTTAAAAAATAAATATATTAATTAAAAAATAAATAATATTTTATAAAAAGTCGCGTACGACCTGAAACGAACAAGGACGTTATGCACCTCTGAGTAAATCAGACTACATGTGTGTTAATTAGAAACAACTGTTCCTTGAACTAACGTTTGAAGGAAAACATCGTGAAAATATATTAGGTATATCTCTATCATCTTATAAATGTTAGAAGGGAATTTGCATTTCCCAGGCATTGCTTACGTTTATAGGTAATTTACCAACAAGTAGACGTCAGTTTAATTAAATTCATTGCTCCCACGTATGTAATTTACTTACACACGTCTTATGTAAACAGTAACTTGTAAAACACATTTCATGATCAGTTATAATGACTTTAAATGTCCAACTACAAAAATTAATGATTCATCTTTGAAGTTTGAAGTTTTAAATAAAAAGTTTCTAAAAAGATTGAAATTGTCCGCAGTCATAAACTGACCTCTCCTACGACAGTATAACTGTCTTAACGATAACACTTTACACAAAACTACCGTGAAATAACAGAACATGTGCTATTTTTGCGATTAACAAAATATTCCCAGATATCTAGAATCCCAGATGCCTTATTAAGGTAATTTTTGTCTTTTATCTTATTAAGGTCGGGAGAGCATTTTTATTCTTCCTAGATTTGCGACGGCGACGGTAGCCATCTAGCGCAAAGTGGACCGACAGTGTGTTCAAAGACATGTAAAGTCAACCAAACTTATTAAAACCAAGAAATATGCATGCTCAAACTAACAAAAATTCTAAATCAATTTTTTTTTTCAGACCTATAGCACAGTTAAACCATACATACGTCATACAGTCGAGCAACGCTCAATGTTCGAGCCTGCAAACTGAAGCGAGTTCGCCGAACGTTGCTCTACGCAAGTACATTCGTTGCCTGACTGTATGACGTAAGTATGGTTTGATATAGTCTATTTTGATGTAATTAAAACTTGGATTAAAATTGTATTAATTAACCGTTGGATGAATGGTTAGGGTGCTTGCCTTAACGCTCTTTTCTAGGGTTCCCGAGTTCGATTCCCGGCATGGTCAACTTTGAAAAATTATCTTTTCAAGTTTGGCTCTGGTCTGGATCCGGAAAGTAGTAGTGCACATTGCGTTTCGCAGTCATTTGGGCAGCCCGTCTGGCGGCAGTATATAACCACCCCCTTACAGAAGACCACCGTGAATTAACAGCACGTGTGCTGTTGTGTTTCGGTGTGTGAGTAAGGGATGCTAGGGCCCATTTCCCTATCCCCCCTCCTAATCCCTTATCCTTAATCCTACTGTAGTCGGCAGCGCACTTGCAGCAGCTTTGGCGTTGCTTGTGTTAAGGCGACGGTAGCCAGCTACCTTCAAGTGGACCGTCAGCCTGTCTGCCGATCTTAACAAAAAAAATAATTCAATTTGACGACTATTGTTTTATAATTTAGGTGGACTTTCTACCAATGTCGCAACATTGGCGAATCCAACCTATAGGCAATGCTCGTTGGATAAGTGGTTAAGATGCTTGCCTTAACGCTCTGTTATAGGTTCGATTCCCGGCAGGGTCAACTATGAAAAATTAACTTTTCAAATTTGGCTCTGGTCTGATTCTGGAAAGTAATAGCAAGGGCACACTGCGTTTCGCAGTCATTTGAGCATCCCGTCTGGCGGCAGTAACCACCCCCTTACAGAAAACCACCGTGAAATAACAACACCGCAGTCGGCAGCGCACTTGCAGCAGCTGTGGCGTTTCTTGTGTTATAGACGACGGTACCCATCTACCATCAAGTGGACCGTCAGCCTGTCTGCCGATTTTAAAATAAAAAGTAACAGTTTATTGTATAATGAAATCTGTATCGTGAGAATTGAATTTACCTACTACTACTAAAAATATAATTAAATTATTTTACTAATACTATACTTTTTCCTTAAATTCTGATATCCACATTATAGAAAAAAACATTCGATATTTGTAGAGACGTGCAACGTGCAGTGCAACGTCAAAACTGTGTACTATTTATTTTCTTTGATAGAAAAAAGAAGCTAGGAGTGGCGCATCGGGCTGGTAATGAGGTTTTCGCACAAATAGCAACACGTGTGTAGTGGCTAATGGATTATCCCTCCTCACTCCCACTCTATACATTCACGGAACGATCAAAGCATCAACTAAGAGTATCTTCATCACAAAACTGTTCGAATTCCATCGCGCAGCTCAAGAAGAGTAAAGAACTCGCCTAAAATGGAAACGAATCCTGGGTTTTTATGACTAACAAGACTAGAGTGCAATGAAATATAAATTTAGTATCTCGAATTTCCACTACCACAATTTTTCATTGAAAAAAAAGCGGAAGCGAAAATCAACACAAGTTAATTTCAAGAAGAAAACATTGTATTAAATACAAGCGACCCGCCCCCGGCTCCGCACGGAGTTTTCAAAATCATAGCATGAAAATTAAATGTTCAAAAATCTTTTTAGCGGATGCTAAAATGAAGCCGTTATAAAATGAACCCATGTTCCAAAGGAGATCAATAAGTTTTGTATGGAGATCGGGCCATTAGCGTATTTTTGTTTTAACGGTTGAAACTTGTATCATTAGGTAAGAAGAAATTATAGGTTTTATAAGGTAATGGGGTTTCATAGATATTTAAGTTTGAAAGTATTTAAAAATCTAATTGTTCCAATAAGTTTTTTAATTTTTTTTATGTTATCCCCGTTTACAAATACTGATATATTCACAGAAAATTACTGAAATTAAGAAAGACTTTTATTACCATAATCTGCAAAGTGTAAGTTAAAATAAAAAATTGGCCTGGTTTTGAACGATGTCCTTTCAGCTTTCTAGACTTAGTAGCTTTGGGTGTGCGTTGATGGTCAGTCAGGATAAACTATTTTATAACTATAATAATTACCTATCATATGTAAAGACAAAAGAGTTCAGTCACTTTTTCTCGTTTATTTGTGAACTGATATTTGTTTTTTAATAGCTATCAAAAAAAGTTATACATTTCTTTCCCATCATCGAAAATTGAATTTCGACAAGTGCGCGAACACCAACTAACATAATTCAATTTATCTGTGTGAATAATAATATGCTTTGTAGGAAAGTGTCGAGATGTAACTATTTTTTAAGTTTCGTGCCTATTGCCTACGGAATATTAGATGTTATTTCTTTCAACAATACAATGTTCTTTGTACAATATTGTACATATATGTAGGTATTTGGGCCCTTTAACGTTTATATTTTTGAGGGGATTTAGTCTTCATAATGATGGGTTCAGGGTTGACTATTCGTCAACTACTATTAGGGCAAATGCCTCATTCACTCGCAAGCAATCAGGTTGAATCAGATTGAAGATCGCAAAACGCATCAGCTAGAGCAGAGGTTCCCAGACTTTTTTTCTCATAGACCACTTTCAAAATTTATCTGGTTCCGGTAGACCCCCTGCAGCTACATTTCTACCATATTCCCAAAACTCGACAAAAATGTGAAGATTAGATCTAACTATGGAAATATGCGTTGCAGCTGAATTCCAACCACGAATGGTTTTTTGTCGTCTCCATTTTTTTGTCACGCCAACGTAGACCTCCGACGGGTCTGTCGTGGACCCCTGGGGGTCCCCTTGGACCACTTTGGGAACTAAGGCTCTAGTCATTACATTACCGTTCGAGAGTTGCAAGAGGACGCGTGTCCGCTGTGTGTCTTCCGAACATATAGAGCCCTGTGTGTCTTTCTAATATCTAATCCCGCTTTGATTCTATATACTAAACTACATCCATAGCCGCTGTTCACTTTACACTTGAGTGATCCGTGTTACAAGTCAAGATCATCATCGGCAAACAGAACAACTAGACGCCTGGATTCCACAAAGCGCTGGAAGATTGGACAAACACAGGCCGTTGGCGAAATTATCTCAGGCGGAGCAATCCCGAAACCAGTGAGAATTTCCCTATTTTGCAGTCTCCTAAAAAACCACCTCCGGTCGCCAATGCAGATAATACTTTTGTTGTATGCTTACACAATAGATACAAATGATTTCTTTGCTATCTGACAAACAGGTATGTAAATTGAATGCATTCCTGACACGCAGAAATGTAATGTAATATTACTAATTAGTACGGACAGACATACCAATAGCAATAGAAATTCAATGAATTGGGACGAAACCGCTTCTCAATATACTTTGAAAAATTTCTTCTTACATTGGATACAGATTAAAAAAACTATACTTTTGTTTTTTTTATGTTAAGATCGGCGGACAGGCCGACGGTCCACTTGATGGTATAGCGTGGCTACCGTCGCCTATAACACTAGCAACGCCACTGCTGCTGTAAGTGCGCTGCCGACTACAGTAATATTAGGAAAAAGGGTTACTCACTCACCGAAACACAACAGCACACGTGCTATTATTTTATGATGGTCTTCTGTACTTATGTATCAAGCACTTACTTGATACATAAGTACAGATGCATAATTTTTTATACGAGGTTCGAAAAATAGAGTCACGGCCATTTGATGGCAGGTGTCTATCATCTATAAGTTTTCGACATTTTGATGCCTATTTTGAGGTCTCAAAATAGAATGTTAAGCTTCATGAACACTAAAGTATACTACGAAAATTGTTAACCAGGAAACAGAGTGGACAAAATGATTCAATAAACAAGACACTCAACCGTGTTCAGTATTTATGGATTTGTTTGTAATGTCAATTTATCTTCGGATGTTTAGATTGCAAATGCAGACCGCTGTCTTCTATAATCTAATCTATAAGTAATTCTCTCTTTTTTTAGCAAGAATCGTTTCAAGCTAATGGACAGAGATTTATGACAGCCATTTGTTGTTTTGTAGAAGTAAAGGCTAAAAGGTAAAAAAAGATTCAATCCAACAAATGCGTGACTGGATCAATAAATTGATACACTTTACCGACTCTGTTCTTATTCGCCCACACTTCCCGTCCATGGAAAGCTCAATTTCCTGGAAATAGATTGATAGACATACGTGATCTGGTAGTCATGCCAATGAATAAATAAAGCATTTTAGATCCGTTTAGTAATTAGTTCGTTGGTCAAATGGTAAGTTAAACTCAAGAGTGTATCGATTGCTTCGAAGGTATATCGAGTTCGATATTTAGAAAAGTTACTTTGGAAAGTATGACTTTCTGAGATTTGAGCCCAATTTACGTGAATGATATATTCAAAAATTAGAGTGATTAGTGCCAATTTGGAGCAATATTATTGATGTGATACAGGTAGTCGGATATTATGATTCTAATAATTGAACCTAAGTCCATTATTTTTGAATTTTACTCCTTAAGAATTGATTTTCATGTAAGGTCCCCGGTATGGAAATTTTACGAGTAAAATTAATACGAGCGTTAACTAAAAAGCGTTACGTTATCTGTCACTTTAACATTTGTGCGACGGCTGACGCATGTATTTATGTTCCCTAATTCTATTCCTTGGGCTTATAAAAGTAAACGTCGAAATCTTGTATGAAACGTGTAGTCCGCGTTATGCAGTATATCTTCCCGACGTCGTCCTTCCCGAACCAGAAAATAATTTCTGTAACCCGATTGTGGCGCCACCTATCGGGTCCAATTTTATTTTCAAACCATATGTCAAAGTGACGCGTGACGTGACACTTCACGTCAATCAACGACGGTTAAATTATTTGGATATTGTTCATACAAAAATACTAAAATTTGCGATAAAAAATGGGGGGTGCGGGTAGGAGGATGAAAAATACTTACGACCTATTCTCATACCTACCAAGTATACAAATAAAATTTCATAAAAATCGGTCCAGCCGTTTCGGAGGAGTTTTGTTACAAAAACGGTGTAATTTTGTATATTAGATTATTATATTTTATTATTATACATGTAAATGTATAATAATCTTTTACAGGAGAAAGTGTAGCCAAGTTTGTAAGGGCGATAATATTTTTTTGAATGTTGTATAATTTCTTATACAACATTCAGAAAAATATTGTATAATTTCAAAATTCAACCTATGAATGGGTGAAAATGGGTGCAAAAGTTGTCTACGCAAAAGTATCCTCAGGCTTAAAGCTAGTGTAAAGCATAAACGCACCATTAATATTGCATTATCCTATTTAATGGGTTTAAAACTCGCGGCTTCGGTGAATTTCAATAAATACTGTATATTTATTGCTACATACATTAAATAATAAATACGTGAATAGTGTTGTGTAGAACGCGTGTGACCGCAGTTTCCCCGCAAACATGTCGCATGTCGCGAGGCTGTGTCGCCTGTCGCACCCGGCAGCCGACACCCATGCATATCTATGCTGCACCTACACACCCGTTATGAACAAACAGTAGACAGTATTTGAATCTCCATAATCCGCTGAATTATATATTAGTCAAATCAGTTGTGGCTTTCTGACAGATAAGAGATAAAACTGCAATAGTCAATGATTAATACAATGGCTAACAATTGGGTTGGCCAGAAAAATGAAAATTATCGAGATTATCTGACCCACTCATCTAATATATAAAATTCTCGTGTCACAGTGTTTGTAACAAAACTCCTCCGAAACGGCTGGACCGATTTTTATATATTTTTTTTTGTATACTTGCTCGTAAAGTATTTTTCACTTTCATTTTTTTAATCGCGATTTTAGTATTTTTGTATGAAGAATATTCAAATAATTTAACCGTTCGTTCATTGACGTGAAGTGACGAGTCACTTTAACATATGGTTTGAAAATAAAATTGGACCCGAATTGGTGACGCCACAATCGGGTTACGGAATTGTCCTGACAACATCTGCTGGGTCAGCTAGTTTTTATATAATTTTTTTTTATCAATTACGATATTCCAGCATTGACAGCTAAAGGATAAAGCTAGCACAGTTAACGACCGCAACGAACGATTGGCTTGACCAGTAAATGACCTGGATTTTTCGACTAGATATTTTTGTGACTTATTCAACTAGACATCTTGGTGAAATTAATTATACATATCTACAGATAAAAGAAAAAGCTACAATAGCCATTTGAGCATACGCGTCGAACGACGATCTTTCCTGCAAACAGACAAGATTATACGACCAACATTAATTTCATCCACTAAAAACAGGACGTTTTAAAATTAAAAATGTTACATTGTGTTTTGAGAAGAAGGTAAAACACATTTCTAAATATTACACACGAATAATCCCTAAGGAATATGTGTACTTCAAGAATGTCCCAAGTTTTCCCAAATTTATTGTCCTCTTTTCAAAAGAACCTTTGCTATTCAATTCCTTCGTTGGAATATTTTGTTTGAGAGGCAACTTATACGTATAAGTCAATACAGTCCTAATGTAATAACTTGGTGAATAATTTCTTTTATTTATTTATTTGTACTTTGTTTCCATTGTCATTTTGAAATACTAAAAGGAAGTAATAAACGAGGCAATTTACTAAAGTCATTCAAATATGCTGTGCACTAATTTAAGTAAAGAACTGTGCATACTTGCAAACAAACTTATCTTTAAAATCAATGACGTCACTGTTTCGTAGATAATAGTGTGCCCGACTATACCTCATCTTTCGCAGAACAGAACAATACAAGGCTATGTGGATTATAATTAATTAGCTGTTGCACGCGACTTTGTCCGCGTCTCTTTATAAAATATTACGCGCTGATAATGTAGCTTTCTATAGGTGAAAGAATTTTTAAATTCTTTTTAAGGTTCAGTAGTTTTTGAGTTTATTCATTACAAACATACAAATCTTTTCTCTTTATAATATTATAGTAATACAGTAATCGTATAGATGTGTTTGATAAAAGAACATTTTATCAGACAGAAATGAATAATATTCTTTTCTACGAAATTAAGGCAGAAATGTTGTCCTTTCAGCCGATTTAACCCATGCAGTGCCCAGTGAAATCAATTTCGAAAGAAAGAAAGAAAGAAAGAAAGAAAGAAAGAAAGAAAGAAAGAAAGCGTCTTTTATTCCTCTAATAAACACAATATACATATATGAACAAATAATAATTACAAACAAACAAATATATAAACAAGTAAGAAGAGGAAAAGGAACCCTGACTCAGTATACAGTTGTGGTGCGGACCACAACACTGATATTCTGCCAGGGACCAGAAATTCAAAGAAAACAAAAAAGCATTTACGCGGGACAATTCATAACACGATTACAATCCATGGCTGAAATTATTGCAAATTTTCTTAAAAACTATTGAAGGCTTTCACTAGCTAGTTATCTAATATGGCAACGTCACTGTACATATACAATAGCACACGAGAATGTATAAAAAATGGACCGGCCGCCCCCATAAACTGTCTCGTCTAAGCGTTTCTCTGCACATCCATCAATGATGAGCGAAGTCGTTTTTTAAATCATCCCAGAGATGTAAGATCGCGTAGCGGGGGCGGAAGATTATTCCAGCATTTCGAAAATATGAAAATATTTTCTATATAAAGGAAATATTTATTTATTTATTTACCAAAAGGTACACAAACAGCACAAACAAATAGAAGCTTACAATAGGTATTCGGTAACACAAGGCATACGCAATGTAATATAATAAAACTATTATATTACTAAAAACTAAACTAAAAATACATATTATAAAGTAACTTGAGCTTCATAGTTTTTTCATCATTCCTTTTTTTTCATAGCGCACTGCGTTTGGTAGACATTTGGCAGCCCGTCTGGCGGTAGTAACAATCCCCATACAGAAGAACACCGTGAAATAACAGCATGTGTGCTGTCGTGTTTCGGTAAGTAAGGGATGCAGCCCATTTCCTACATCTCTTTCCTTTCCTATATGCCCATTTCCTATATGCTCCTATATCAGCACTTCTGGCGTTGCTTATGTTATAGGCGACATCAGCCTGTCTGATGACCTTAACAAAAAAAAAAATGAGCTGTCACGGGACGCCTGGTAGATGTGAAACATCGAGTGAAATAAAATGATGACTGTTTATTTATTTAAGGTCCGGCTCCCGAAAATTATGATTGTTTGCCTTAAGTTTGTAACTAAACCAAATATCTCATCAATGTAAAACTTACATAATATGTTTTTCAAAACCTTTTTCTAGTCATTTTAAAGACAGAATCACAATTGATGGAAATTGACTCGATACTTTTATTTTTTTTAAATGATACCTTTTTCAAGATTTTTCTCGTTTTTCTCGGAAAAAAACTTTAGTTACATATGTAAAATGAATACTCATAGAAAGAAAATACGATTTATTAGTTACATATAAGACAAAAATTGCCTAGACCGATTATTATTCTCATAATAAACTAAATATGATTTGAGACTTGCGTCCTTTACTTCTGTGCAAGAATTCTGTCAAACGGATCATTTTATTTTCAACCTTATTTTAACGTAGTTTAGGTTGAATATCGAATGATCAGTAGCGCGCTAACGCGGTCTTTGACGGACCTAGACAGGGCCAAACGTAACATTCGATATTCGACCTTATTTAGAATTGTATAAGGTTGAATATCAGATGATCAGTACAGCGTTGTGCGCGAACAGTGACGGACCTATCGCGGTTTTGAACGACCTTGACAGCGCGGTCTTAACGTTTATTTTTATTGAATACAAAAATTTAAATATTTATTTCAAGTTGCAACAACCACCAACAATCAATCACCACGGCACGCGTCGCCACGCTATCAATCAGTTTCACCCGCGCCTATAGATGTTTCACATCAAAAACAAACAAAAAAATAACTTAAATAACAATTTTGTAGTGTCGCTCGTGCTGCCATATAAACTAAAACGTTTATATAGCTCAAAAATTGGCCATGCAACGTGTACAGGCCAATAGTTGAATTTTAATTAGGTACTATTTATTTATTTATTTATTTATTTAATTCAGGTTACATACAGCCATTATATAAAACTAAATTATATATTATAATAAAGTACAAATAGGCCTAAAGAACCATGTTTTCATTAAAGAGATAACTAAACTAAGATAAGAAAAAGAAATTAGAATGTAGTGATAAATATTTAAAAAAAATTAAATAACTATTTTTTAAAAAAGTAATTCGCCAACTTTCTTTTTGAATGATGTTAAATTAATTGAGAATATGTCGATATCATTTAGAACCTTATTATAGTGATATTTGGAACGATGTAGGAAGGAATTCTTAGCATGATTAGTTCGACAGTAGGGAATGTAAAATGTGTCTCTTGATCTTGTCCCAAGTTTTGGGACTTTGAAGGTAAATAGATTCTAAAAGTGAAGAAGAATCAATGTGATTATTTATTATTAATTAGTCGAAGAAAAGTATCTTAAAATCAATCTTCAAACTCGGGATTTAAAAAGTAACGATGATTTTATAATTTTTTAAGTTACGCGCTAACGACATGAAATTTTCCCTAAATATATACGTATTTACATACCAGCTGGTATTAGGGCGTATGTGGTACTTTGACCGGCTGTCGCGTCGTGTACCCAGGAGCGCTTGAGGGAGAATTTATGTAAGCGCCCCGATGCGAGACGTTGAGCTGGCCGCTTTGACACATCACAGCCATGTACCATGGTGCGATGTCCACATGGTACATGGCTGTGACAATACTAATTATTATACTAATACAATAGCGTGTAGTATATTCAACTAATTTATAAAAAAATAATTAAAGATTTTCTTTTCGGAATGAAGTGGGTTAAGTGTTTTTTTTTTTCGTAAAAGTCGGCTTTTAGGTATTCTCTTACTTACTCACCGAAAGAAATAGCGTACCTACAGGCTGTTATTTCACGGTTGTCTTTTGTAAGTGGTTACTGCTACCGGAGGAATTGCCTAATTAAAGACTGCTATGCGGTGTGCCTTGTGTAAATAAAGAGTTTTTACAAAAAAAATTACTGTTTTCGACTCAAAATAAATGTATGTTCATGATGTATAATAATTATAGAGTTGTTTGACTTGATTTTTTTTGCACAGTGAACATACTTATTCTATATTTAATTATAAATTACTTGCAACCCGCCTCCGGTTTCGTACAAATGCGTTTTTTTTTTTTTTTTTTTTTTTTTCAGAAAATTATATAGACAAAATTCCTTGTTTATCGTTATCGCTCTTTTCATTAGTTAAAACTGTATCGGTTTAGAATAAGTTCGCGGGGAACAAACAGAGGCGGACAGCGAATTATGTATTTAGATGTAGATAATTCCTTTTTAGGTCATTGCGCAAAGTCTATTATGTACATTATAATTTACAGTAGTAGCGGGGCACACTACATTCGCAAGCGGTTCACACCATCCCTCTTAACCGGGATCTGGACGGTAGTGAAAGGGGAGACTACCGCCCGTCGTGGGTCCCCCGAGACCTCTCCTCCACACATCTGCGCCGAGATTATGATAGGGAGCACAACCGTGGTGGTTAACGGATGTCATGCAAACCCGTCCATCTACAGCCGCGTTAGGAAGTCTTTGGGTTTTAGGATTTATCCGGTAGGAGTCCGGCAGCGACCCCTATGCTGCCGGATATCCATAAGGATTCCCAACGTTGAAAAAAAGTGTGTGTGTCAGCTCCGACGTACTACTGTGTAAACGTATAAAATTAAATATATAAAATTTTCCTCATGTCAATAAATACTGGATACCTAATTACTTAATATTATTTAGTTACATTTTGAATACTCAGATGTCACGTGTTCCACAAAAGTTATGTTAGTTACGTTCGGTATCCACAGATGTCACTACGTTTTATAAGTTCAAATAATTCATTTCTTCGAAAACACACATGTCGCTGCGCAGACAGTTTATAAGACGCTATCGTTTCGTTCCTCAACAAGATTTCGACGTTTGCTTTTATAAGCCCAGAGAATAGAATTAGGGAACATAATAAATACGTGCGTCAGCTGTCGCACAAATCTCAAAGTGACGAATAACAACGTAACGCCTTTCAGTTAACGCTTGTATTATTACGTAACGTATATAAAACTCGATTCTTAATATTGTCGATAACATGAATACCGTATACGTATAATAATAAGTAGTCCAATCACTGTAGGTAAAGATATGCTATATTACCTCAGAATAGTTTGAACCTTCATCGATTGTAAAAATCCAACACTTTCTGCAAAAAATTTAAATAATAATAATTATTATTATGTGAATTTAATCATTTCCCTGAAATATTAAATCGTACTATTAAGGACAAAACTCCAAAAAAAAAGGGCATACTGCATTCCGAAATCATAAACCGGGCAACCCTTTACAGTAATCATTCTTACAGCTTTTCTGTGAAATAACATTTGTTCTGTTGTGTCATGGTGCGTGATTAAGTAATTCCAAAGCTCATGCTCTCCTGTACCCACTTTGTTCTTTATCCTATAAAGGTCTGCTTATGTTTTAGATGACGGTAGCCACTTTCCAAAAGAATTCAACAAGTTTTTCTAACATTTAGGGGTTATATAAGAAAAAATATTACATATTATTTGATCGTCGTCCTACGATACACATACAAATGCCCATAAACATGTGAACATATGTTAGAAATATCGCGAAGGATCTTGTAAAAAGGAGGCTTGATCTAGTTTCTGGCTCCGTAGGGGAACAGACGTGAGGTAAAACTATAATCAATTTCAGGCTTTCATCTGAACGAATTCGAGCTCAGTGTATGATAACGTTACTTTAGGCACTTTCTTTATAATAATAAATAAATTTCTTTATTGTCCCATTCATTTTGCTTACACATACTTGATCACCCCTAATCCATAGGATACCCTTTTTTTTGACGAGGAGTAATCCGCTTACAGATCTCCTGCCGCTGGCTAGAGGGCAGGAGTATGTGCGGGTCGCCCAGCGTAAAAATCCCCGGTGTCTCCTTGCCCTTTGAGCGGGGTGGACGGGGCTCTGCCAAGGCAACAACTCCGATCCACCCCAGGAATCCATAGGATACCCTGTGTTGCGGGCTCAGTAATGTAATGTGTGATTGTCTGTGTATGATTGTGTACGTAAAATATGTAGTTATGTGGAGATTGTGATTGTTATGTTTTAAGTGCATCAGTATGTTTTGCATGTTATAAATGAAATACAACATTAAGTTCTTAGCAATACAATTTTAAGTTGAAATACAACTTTAAGTTGATACTTTAAGGTAAATGACACTTTAGGTATGTATTTCAAAAAAAATATGAGTTTGGAACTATTTTAGAAATTACAAGCAGTAAAAATAAAATTATTACAGTAACAACCTTCTTACATGAGACCAACGTGAAATAACAGTACGAATTTTGTTGTGTTTCCATGAGTTAGTATGGAATTCCAGAAACAATAAGGTACGAATCCCCATCCCTACCTTTATATTAACCCTATATACTATCAGAGTTGGCGGCGCACTTTATCCTTCTCATGTTGTTTGCGTTTATAAAGCACAGCCTTATAAGGCCTTATAAGGAGGTTGCTGCCTGTTCGCCACAACTTCTCGTAAAATAAATAGTCAAGAATTTGAAAAAAACGTTATCTGATGCTGAGTGATTAAATATTTACTTGTTGTTGTAATATTTACTTACTTTGTTGTACATTTATTCGTACCTAATCATCGGAAAATAGTGGCTGGGCACACTACGTTTCGCAGTCAATTGGGCAGCCCTTCTGGCGGCAGTAATCGCCCCCTTACAAAAGACCGCTGTGGAATAACAGCACGTGTGCTAGTGAGTAGGTAAATGATGCCCCTACTGCACTCGGTAGAGCACTTGTAGCACCTGTAGCGTTGCTTGTGTTATAGGCGATGGTAGTCACCTAACGTCAACTTATCTGCCGACCTTAACTTAAAAAAAGAAGGTAATATAGCGCCGTTTTAAATATTTTAAAAAAATGTATTATCTTAGAAGTTAAATAGGAGATAGGAAGACTGACTGTACCACTTGGTGGTATGTGGCCACCGTCGCATAAGGTTACAAAAATTATTGATTAATATCTAGACTAACATACAATGTCGATACAATGCTACTGTGTCATATCTTAAGACTGAAGACAATTTATGTCTTAAGAATTTCCTAGGTGGTAATAATTTTGTATGTAAAAATAAATTTTATTGGCTGTCATTCGCACTCTGGCAATACACAACCTAATTAAATAGAAAGGTTCAAAGGGAGACTTGTTCGCATAATAGTGTCGTTGATGACGGAACCTGACCCAAAACCGACCCCGAACTTTGAAAGGAATCGTGTGACCCGATATATTTAAGAGAATTTGTTACCATTTTTAGAGAAATGCCATATATTGATAGTACAGTATAATTTAGACCTCTCTGTGGTCTAAACTTAAATTAAGAATCCCCTGTAAGTTTCTACAGCTAGACAAATGCCTCCCCCCTAATTTTTCTTAAGAACCAGTCAGAAGCAGCTTGGATCCACCGTCGACCCGTGGTCCTTATCAGGTCGTCTGTCCAGCTTGAGGGTGGAAGTCCTACGCTGCGCTTGAGAACCTTCCAGCCCCAGCGGCCGTTGGCTTTCCATACTATGCATCCTGCATAGTTAAACATGTGAAGAACCAATTGTATTAATTAGAATTTTCGTTAAAGTAATAGAAACTCCACAAAAAAGTTAGAACACAAGAAGGATTTGACTTTTATTGAAAATTCTCTCGAAAACGGCTCATTGCGCGCATATGAATCCTGTACCTATTAATAAGATAATGTCAGTTTAAAAAATTGTATTAATAAAATTTTTTTTGCGCATTGTTCTAATGGTAAAACCAAAAAAACACCATTTCTAAGCCTGTTGAATTGTCTCCGCCGCCAGCGAGTTTTAATGTAAATGTCATTTGCCTAAGTGAAGCCCTTAAGTCAATTAAGTCCAAGTACGAGTGAATTTTTATGCTTTAACTTTACAAAAGGCATGGTTCCACTAGGTTTTTATGTAACTTAGAAATTGTTAGATTTTTCCCGCGACTTCGTCCCTTTTTCTATATCTTATTTTAAAAAAATCAACGCCTACCAAAAAATATAAATATGAGCAATGATTTATTCAATCTTTATTGCTCATATATTTCCTTAAGGCGCTTATTTTTTTTATATGATCCCTCGGGAACAGTACCTTTTTATGCATTAAATGTATGTCCTTTTCTGTATCAGTGAAAACATCCTATACAAAATTTCATGATAATCGGTTTAGTAGTTAAAAAACTCACTTTTGCATTTATAATATTAGTTAAGATTTTAAAAGTGTTCTTACGGGTAAGAATTTTTTTTATACCCAATAATGACCGCAAATAAAAAATCTGTTTGATTTTCGAATGTTTTGTGACTTTGTGAAATGCTATTAAACAGACCGAGAGTGGACCGTAATGCGTATTCGTTTATAACCGTGCTTCGCCTCGGGTCATAACCGACAAATACATTTTACTTATTACCACTGCATTTGCTATGGGAACAATTGCTCGCTGCATTTAGATAATTGAATCGAAATGTGTTACGAAAATTAACCAACGTTGCAGCTAAATATTTACTTCAATGTTTTCATTCCTATTCGCCTTTAGCTATTTCCTGATTTCATTTCTAATGTTAATAACCGTTACACAATTATGTGAATTAAATGTGTTACATCAGTAAATGTTTATATGTCTATACTTTAATTAAAATTATCTACTTTATCAGTACTTTACTTCAGACAAAGTACTGGATAAGCAACTGGATTTCTTAATCAGTTGGAAATCAGGATCGAGTCAATGGGAGATCAATGGGGTTCAAGTCAAGTCAAAAACACAAAAAACAACATTAGGAAGGTTCATTCATTAACCAATTTGACATTAAAATTGCCATTGATAACAGTTTTAAAACAGATAATATGTTATTTTAGAGGATAATACCCACGTTTTTTCTTTATCTACTTTATAATAATAATAACATTTATTTCAGATATGGTTTATATTATATTGATAGTGATACAAATACTTAAAAACTATGTTAGTAGAGATATGTTAGCAGCATAAAAGTGTGGTTCATCTTATTTAAATTTCAATCTACACACATCTTTATTGTATTCAGGAGGCTGCCCATAGCTGCCCCACATAGGTACATTCCAACTGTCTGTTTTCGCTTTCGCGATCATCCCCTATAAGCTAACAGCCCCAACAGCGCCCTGAATTAAGACCCTTATGGCGCTGTATGCCTTTCGCGAGTAGTCGATCCACAGAAATTGACTGTATGCTTTAAAGAATGTAATGTTTCCAGTTCCGCGCAACGTGCGAATCTGCGGGCCAACATGTTGCATCTGACAGCCAACGCCTCACGCTTCAGGACTCTGTGACCCTGAGTGACTTTTATTCCATGCTTTAAAAAAATGCGCTCTTAGTTGCAATACACCTAAGTTCATGGACCTCGACATATCTTTCACAGATATGTTGAGGTCTCAGCAGACTCAGCAGCACTATATCATCTACATAACTTATGTTATTATTAAATATTCCATGAACGGAGCAACCGATCTTGGTTCCGCCGACTCCTTAATCAGTTTGTTCATATACAGCCTACAGAAGCCAGGCGAGGTCAGTTATCATTGCTTCATCTCACACAGCAGTCAGAGAGTCAGTTAGCCTTTATAAGTTTATTTTTATTTTTTTAAGTTAAGGTCGGCAGACAGGCTGACGGTCCACTTGATGGTAGGGGGCAACCCTTGCCTATAACACAAGCGACGCCACAAGTGCTTCAAGTGCGCTGCCGACTACAGTGGGATTAAGGATAAGAAATTATAGGAGGGGTGATAGGGAAATGGGCTCTGGCATCGCTTACTCACCCACCGAAACACAACAGCACACGTGCTGTTATTTCACGGTGGTTTTCTGTAAGGGGGTGGTTACTGCCGCCAGACGGGCTGCCCAAATGACTGCGAAACGAGGTGTGCCCTGCCACTACTTTCCAGATCCAGACCAGAGCCAAATTTGAAAAGTTCATTTTTCAAAGTTTATCCAGCCGGGAATTGAACCCGGGAACCCTAGAACAGAGCGTTAAGGATGAACTAGTCGCGGGTTCGAAGTCACGCGTGGGCGCGGCCAAAAAGCACGCTGTCTCACCTAGCATCGTGTCCGACAGAGATTATTGAGTGAAATGCACGATAATTCAAAGTAAACCGAGAGCGTAAAAATAAGTGAAAAGTCCTTTGAAAAATGGAATTTTATGAAAAAACTTCTGCATAAATCAATTATAATTAATATTTATTGAAATCGTCGATAATTGAGCTTTGTCGGTGCCGATTTTGGTTTGGAGATTTTACACTTCTTTTATTAATTATTTACGCCCAAAGTTACGTTAAAATTAGCAAGAAAAATTAATATTTGTTGGCTAATAACTTTTTAATGGCTTTTTATTTTACTATTCTGTTTCCGTACAGACAAAAGAAATAATGAGACAAAACGATATCAGGTTTAACTTTTGATGTACAATGTCAAACAGTGAAGTAAAACCCCCCCGAAATTTGTATGGAAAAAGTATCGACTAGTTCAACCTTAAGGCAAGCACCCTAACCACTCATCCAACGGGCTTGTCAAAACGGGTGCCTTTAATGTAACGATAATTTACTGCTGGAGTTGGTTGGGATTAAAAACAAAACATTTGTTTATTGTTTACAAATTATATGCACAAACTTTCCTCGCTTATTGCACTTTCCATTATTTAAAACCGTATTTAAATCCGTTCAGTGGTTTATAAGAAGTTAGCGGAGAAAGAGACAGAGGCTGATAGCGACTTTATTTTACCATATAGAAGATATACTCGTAGATATCCTTACTCGTGTTACTCATATTTAATGCAGTGCTTGTGTCCCAAAATTTCTAGTTCAATAGAGCAATTATGATGTTTCTTGAATTATAATGTCAGAATATGCGGTAATTGTATAATATTATACTATATTATTATCATTTTGATAAGTAACTTATATTGCAACTTATTGCAAGATTTTATAAATATTTGAAAATATTATACAGTAAAGATTTATAAAGAATACTAAATGAAAATTTCTACACTTAAAGAGTGTAGCGAAATTTTACAGAAAGGGGTCTTACAATTTTCAGTCGTAAATATATCAACACAGTAGCATTATTATTAAATCACCATACAATAATTAAATTAGCACTCAAAAGACAAAACCTGTATAAACTCACCACACTCCTAATATATTTCGTACACGAATCGACCTTTCCCACACACGCTGTGTGAGACATTTTGAATTTAATTTAAATTCAAAGACTTATAAAGGACAATTCCTATTGCTAAATGTAGCCTTAGGCTAGTTACAGAAAAGTATAATGAACGTACAAATACATGTATAGAAGTCTGTATCCCATTATATACTAGCTGTTGCACGCGACTTCATCTGCGTCTCTTTATAAACTATTATGTTTCTCTTTGATAATGTAGCTTTCTATAGGTGAGAATTATTAAAATTGGTCCAGTAGTCTTTATTCATTACAAACTTATTTCATGGAGGGGGGTTAAGGTGGGAGTTGGGGCGATTGTAAGTAGCCTATATTACTGGCTGATAATGTAGTTTTATAGGTAGGTGAAAGAAATTTTAAAATCGGTCCACTAGTTGAGTTTATTCATTACAAACATACTTATTAGTCTTTATTGTACATACATACATACTTTTAAAAATAAAAAATAAATTTTATTTTTAAAAATTTACTAGCGGCCCGCCCCTGGCTTCGCCCGGCGTGCAATTTTTATATACCCTAAAACATTCCCCGTTTATACCTCTTTCCATTAGCGAAAACCGAATTAAAATCGGTCAACCCGTTCACGCGTGATGCCGTGACCAAGGGAAATGGGGATTCATTTTTATATATAAGAGATAGATAGTGCACATTCTATGCTCGCAAAACTCGAGAATGGCTATGCTTTTTTTTAAATATTCGTTGAAGTCTGACGAAGGTTATCATGAAAAGAAAAATTGCCCGGAAAATCTGTGCGTAGCCGAGCGCGAGTCGCTAGTAGTTATATATTAATAATATTTGTAAAAGTAAACGGTGGGTCTAGGGATCGGAACACCTGTGGTTTTAAAAAGGGTTAAGATTGACTCAGCAATACCCACAGCTTGTGTATCATGAAAAATCATGTGTATTATATATTTCTGCCTTTCAAGTCCAATTTTGGTACACCACTTCAAGCCAGTTTATTTTGAAATATTTTATGCTACACGAAATAAGGATGAGAGATAAAAGAATTTTTCACATTCTCTTTGCTCGACTTAAAAGATAAATGCCCACGAAACCGGTTGTGTTCAGCAAAATAATTCCATGGCAGTTAACGACGGACATTAAAAGAAAAACGTCGGATTGAAATTAAGTTAATAGTCAGCACCAGAGTAATGTCGGGAGCAGAAACCGCAGCAAGTTAGATATGTGGCCACGAAACATGCGATTCTAGTTTAATCACTTTTTTGTGTAAAGGTCTTCAGATAAGCCGACAGTCCACTGATAGAAGATGCCTACAGTCGCCTATAATACAAACAACGCCACAGGTGCTGCAAGTACGCTTCCGACAATTGAAAATAAGGAGAATAGATTAATCAGTTCCAATCATTTTGATGGTTTAATAATAGAAAATCTCGTCTAGACAGTATTTAAGCACCTATATGTGAAATAAATAAAAAATAAAACGGTTAAAAAATATAATATAAAAAAGAATTTTAAAAATATAACTTACTTCTTAAGATAACAAATATATAATTTGTACCTAACCTTATCGAGATCTATTTCTGAAAAGTTTTTTTTTAAATCTACAAAATAAATTTTATTGAGTCTAAAATTAGTAAAGTATTAAGTATTAAGTAAAGTATTAAGTATTAGTAAGTATTAAGTATCTGTAAAGTATTAAGTAGGTAGTAGTTTTGTAGAAAAAATGTGTCTTCTGTACAAAAATCGTTTCGGATTTCTTCGTGCTTAGCGCGTCTTGATGAAATATCTATTCATCAAGATGTTGCTTATGAAATATCATAAGCGACGCTTATAAAATATCACGCGAAATGAGTATTTTCGGCATCTAATCGCTTACGCCATATTTTACAGATATTATTGTTTCAGATAACGCTTTCTTAATGGCCGTAGCGGAATTAAATGTACTGTCGGATCTGGGATCGCTGAGTTAGTGCCGTCGTCCGCTCCGGAACCAGGTGCGGCCGTGCCCGCTCTTTCAACTCACTAATTTTATATGAAAGCCTCGACCACGAGCTGAACATGTAAATGTGGTCATTTTATTGTCTTTAGAAATTCGGTGAGAGCAACATGTTACACTTTCTTCAATAAATTACAATCTTACATATTTTATTATTTTGATACACCGATTCATATTATCTTATTTTATATACTTTTATATAAGTAAGAGGAAACATTTGTGCTTTTAATTAAAGTATGTAGCTACCAACAGAAAAACATAAATATACTTATTACACTAAATCATGATTCTCGGCTTGTATTCCGGCGTAAAATTTTGAAGCTCATTGGTGATCACAGTAAATAGGGTAATCTGAGCCATTTTATTCCTGTGTTTAGTTTATAGGAGTTTTGCATTTTGACCTTAGATAATAATATAAAATTTTTGTTCTGTTAATTTGTGATTTTTATCTCCAAAATGTTTATTAATTGTATGCTGTATTTTTAAGCTTGTAAACGGTGAGCATACCTCTCATTGACATGTATATCGGAATTTTTGTTGCCACTTACTTTAAAGGTAAATATTTAATATATATGTTGTTGGTGTGACATACTTGTACAAATAAAAATATAAATAAAATAACTAGTACCCGCGACTTCATCTGCGTAATAAAATTCATACTATTAATGTCATAAATTTGAAAGTACTCTGTCTGTCTGTCTGTTACCTTTTCATGCCACAACCGCTTAACCGATCATCACGAAATTTTGCATACACGTTGTCAGGGATGCAGGAAAGGACATAGGATACCTTTAATCCAGAAAAAAGAACTATTCCCGAGAGATCATCTAAAGCCTGGCAAAGCTATAACTGCAATAAAGATGTTAGGCGTTAAATTGCTCATATATTTAGTCAGGCGTTATTTTTTAATTTTTCAAAGCGGGCGAAGCCGCGGGCACCAGTTAGTAAAATATATAACACCTGAGAAATTATTCAAGCAATATATCGCTCGACATCTTTATTGCTGTGACGACAGTGACGCCGTTACAATATTTTCATATTTTTAGATGATCCCTGGGGAACATACTTTTTTTTGTAGATGAAAGGTACCCTATGTCCTTTACTGTATCGGACAATCGGTTGAATACTTAAGGCCTAAAAAATAACAGACAGAGAGTTACTTTCACATTTATAATATTAGTATGGACACAGTCTTACCACAGTATGGATTAGCAAGTTCTTTTTATGAAGAAACATTTATGCATTCTTTATTGCTCATATATTTTGGTAAGGCGTTGAGTTTTTTATTTTTATTCTTAAATAGCCTTTTCTGGACTTTTCCATGAAATATTCATGGTTAAATTTCATGGTGATCGGTAAAGAGATTCGGCTTTGAAAAAAAAACATGATACTTAATTTACAATGTCGGTATTGTACTAAGTAACTACTAAATCACAGTGTTTCCTCCTAAAGTACGTAAGTACTCTTAAAGATCTTGTTTATTATTATTATTATTTTTTCAATATCCTTGACAATACTAATTACAAAAAAATGTCTCAAAGAAGTGAAAACTCTAAGGCAATATTTATAATTTATAGTAGAAGCTTAATTGAGTTTCATTAATTTTTCACCTAGTTTATAATTTGCACTTGAATTAACTCGTTACAATGGCAGGTAAATACAATGGAAAATTTATTCCATGAGTAAATACAGAGCAAAAGCAACTTCGAATTTACCCAAAAAAAGTCAATAAAATCAAACGGTCTTCCTCTGCTTTTAGAAGATTCTTAATTCTAAATACGAGTCTCAGTAGACGACATGTGCCTTGTGCAACACAACCATATATAGCAGGTTGCCAGAACGGTACCGGTTCTTCTTCAATTTCCTCTATCTCCTTTCAAATATCAAGAATATCATCATTAAAAATTACTAAGATTATTTTAATTATCATAGTTGGAAGCGCACTTGCACACCCTTGTGGGGCTTTTGATCGTAGGTAATCAACACTTTTTCAACATACGATGCAGTTTTTATTGTCAAATTAAATTAAAATTGGAGAAAAAGTATAAGATAGCTGAAAGACATTTGATTGAAGAATAAAAAGAATAATTTAGTCTTAGTAGGCGATTCCTCTTTCGTGCAGCAGCCTAATTTAAATTAATCTTGTTAAATTTAAGACTAACCCGTTTTTTATTATCTCCAATCGCGGTGTAAGTAAATAGGTCAAATAAAATTACGAAAGAAACTGAAATATATTATTTTTCTGTATTCGTTAAAATTTAGAGAGAAATTAAGAAGAAATAATGATTTTTGACGATAGATTTCATTCATCTGAGCTAACAATCATGCGTAAAACAACAATTTCATACAACATGTACCTACTCGGCAAGCTGTAAAGCCCACACCACACAAGTACGTAGATGCTCGGTTGTTATTGATTTTTTATTTGGCTGAAGCTGGGGATAATGGACGCTTTTATGCAAATGCAGCATCCGCAGTGCATCATAACTCGACGATGTATACCAGAAAAGCAAATAAGGGATCCACAAAAAAGCCCTAAGTGTGCACTTATCTGGTAATAAAAAAGATAATTTTGCACACTTTAGAAGTGAGATTAACTTTTAAAGTGTATTTGAATATTTTTTATTTCATCTTCTATTTTCATATTATAAAACTAGCTGCGCCCGCAACTTCGTTCGCGTGGTACTCGGTGTAGCGCGTAACTTTTTTGTTTGTGAACCGATTGGAATGAACACACAACTTGCTACAATAGATCAGTGAAAACCGCATTCAAATCGGTTAAGCCGTTTCTGAGATTAGCGTGCACAAACGCACAGACAAGCAGACAAAAATTCTGAAAACTATTTTTTTGACATGAGTACAACGTGTACAAATTGTTTTTTGAAAAACAAAAAACAATTTTTGTTTTTTGTTTTCGAATTTATTATATGTATAGATATAGATAAAGTCGCTGTCCGCCTCTGTCTGTTTCTCCGCTAATTTCTTCTTAACATTTAGATACAGTTTTCACTAATGGAAATAGTGATAAACGAAGACCAAAATTCCATCCGTGCAGGAAGCGACTCGCTAGTTCTTTTATTAATTAGATCAAGTAAGGAAATGGTCAGAACCAGTGGCGTAACTATAGGGTGGCAGGGCTGGCAAAATGCCACGGGCCCCTGACCCAAGAGGGCCCCGGCCCTAGAGAGGGCGCGAGAAATAAATTCTATGACCCGATCTTTAAAATTTGATGAAGTTATAGACACTTTTGCGGTACAGAAAGCTTGAAAAGATTTTTCTTAATAAATATCTTATTGAAATTAAATTGTTATTTCATTGTAAATGTATAAACCCATGGTCTTGAAAATAAAATTGTTATTAATGTTGGATAACTACTTAAATGGTTTATTAAAATTAAACTAAGTACAACGTGACGATTTTTACTGATAGGCCCCATTTGCCACGGGCTTCACGGGCCCCAGATGGTATAGTTACGCCACTGGTCAGAACACTCCATGTACCGCCCACCCGGTAGCCACATGAACTTCAAGAAAGTGGCTGGCATTGAATGGATGCGGAGGGCGAAGAACTCAGTGTGATGGCGCTTGTCATGATTATAATGATGATGAAATAATGTGCTATATAAATCTTACAAAATCCACAATTTTAAAATCATTCAACACAAATCCTATCATATTTTTATATCAATACTAGCTGGTGGCCGCGACTTCGTCCGCGTTGAAAAATGAAAAATATAAATGTGTAACATAACGCTTGCGTCTGCGTCAAGGGAGTCCCGTCGTTAGCGTCGCGTTGGTTCGAGACCGCTTGAATTTATTTTCTCCAGCGTACTTTTTAATTTAAGATATCTCCTAAGATATTCATTGAAATCAAATGCTGTCCAGGGCAATATGGTTCAAAATTAAATAGTTTTAAAGAATAACGTATTTATTTGCATAAGGATTAATATCATGTTTTTAAAAACACCTTCGCTAACAATGCATTATTTTAGAACAAATTTGATTACCATAAAAAAGGTTATAATAGTGAGTCAACCTTAAGGACGTAATTACATTTTTGACGCGCTCGAATTCAGCTAACTGCGCCAGCATACTACAGCAAAGTGCCCACACACACATTGAAGCCCCACGGTGTACTTTGGAACTTTGTCGTTCTAATTATTTAGAAAAAAAGGCGATACACCCATGCTTTCATGACCGCGTCTGAGCGGGGAATGGCGAACGAAACCTACGGCGAAAGAGGTCGCAGTGCGATGCCTTAGAAAAATGTATGGAGAAAATATAGTGCGTTTTTTAGTGTCTATTCTTTCTCAGAAATGAATAAGTAATTTATTTGAGTACAAAATAATAAGCTAGACGTATAGAAGACTGTATAAGCTACAATTTCTTATTATTTTCATGTTAAAATATGCAGCGGATTTAGCTATTTATGTACCTATCCAGACACCATTTTTCGATATTTTTAGCGATTCTTGCGATGGTAAAAATGTAATGTGCCCAGTTTTTATTAGCTACCTTTAGAGATGAATACATTACCTTTTATTTTATACCATGGTATCTCTACAGTTGTGCTTCCTGGATATATAAATGGTACCGAAAAACCATTGATATTTGTGAATACGTCCTTAAAAGATAAACATATGCTGTCGCGGACTTTTTTTTAGAACTTTTAAAGGGGAACAATTCCGTCATACATCATTTTTACGTAACTTTAACCGTTTACGCAGCGCACGCAACGGAAGGTCTCAAAAGGTATAAATTTTCCGGATTCTGCAACATTTTTCATTGAAGCTCCGCTTCTATTGGTCGTAGCGTGATGTTATATAGCCTATAGCCATCCTCGATAAATGGACTATCCAACACAAAAATAATTTTTCAATTCGAACCAGTAGTTCCTGAGATTAGCGCGTTCAACCAAACAAACAAACAAACTCTTCAGCTTTATAATATTATATAAGTAGGTATAGATAAAAATAAAAGTATGGTGGAAGCGATTCCAAAACACTCAACCGAGACAATTAAAAAGTTAAATGTACGGGAGTTTTCTCTAACTGGGCTGTAAACACAGATGATACAGGTTCATTTCAATTAACATTTTATTTCCCCATTAACTTAACGCGACCTATTGCCTGAATTAATTAGCATTTATAAAAAGTTTTTACAGCGTTTTTATGGTTTCAACGCGTGAGATGTTAAAGGGTTTTATTGAAGCAATATCGCGCACAATTTTAATATGACATAATTTCTGTGCACGTTTAATTAGAAGCAGACTTTTTAATGTCCGTTCTGAAATGGAGATGTTCTGGAAACATACCGTTTTAGATGTACTTATACTTTTAAAAATAATAATTTAACAATAATTACCACCAGGGAAATAAGATAATTATATGGTATTTTGTAGGTTTCAACATCATTCGCCTTTCTCATTCATTATAAACCCTTTTTGTTTCTTTTATATAATGTGACTTTTTCTTATCGGACTTTAAAAGAAAAAACAACATATTCGAATGAGGGCAAAAAAAAAAAATTCAAGTGCGAGTTGAACTCGCGTGAAGAGGGTTCCGTACAATGTTACCTATCCGCACAATATTGAGTGATTTACCATGTTATTTTAATATCATGGACTTCTGTTATTTAAAGGTTTTCCTATAATCTATAAGTAGAAAACTAATTTCTGTATTATTATTTTTTTCAAAATTTTAGGTTTAGTAGTTTCGGACATAAGGGGGTGAATGGTCAATTTTCGTCTATTTTCTTGAACAACTTGGAACAAAAAAATACATTTAAGATCTTCACAACAAGACCTTCCATTTGATATGTCACACGATGCAGTTTTCAAATATTTTTTTTTATATTTCCGCCTTCCCTCCAAAAATGACCACCCATATACAGATTTCATCTGTTCACGTCACACCTTTGCGTTTGGATCACAGAAATTGATATGTGTACCAAATTTCAACTTAATCGGTCTAGTAGATTCCGAGATAATTGACTGTGACCGACGGACAGACGGACACACGAGTGATCCTATAAGGGTTCCGTATTTTTATTCGGACGTACGGAACCCTAAAAATGAAAAAGGACATTCGAGAAACAGATTCGAGAGACAGCATTCTAGAGCGGGGATTCTAGAGCGAGCCTTCAAGAGAAAGAATACGAGAGGGAGAATTCTAGAGAGAAAATACTAAAGAGAGATTTGGACAAAGAAGAAGGAAGTCGATTATGCTGGTGATAATTACCACTACGACAACCAGATTGAGATGAGACGAAACCAGCTGATATTTTTATTAAGTCAATCGAGATCTGCTTCCACACAATATTTTCCGGTGCTCCTGTCACTAAGGGGAGTAAGACGAATCCATTCCGCCCTCATATTTTGACGAGCTCGTTGGATGAGTGGTTAGGGTGCTTGCCTTAACGCTTTGTTCTAGGGTTCCCGGGTTCGATTCCCGGCAGGGTCAACTTTGAAAAATCAACTTTTCAAATTTGGCTCTGGTCTGGATTCCGAAAGTAGTGGCAGGGCACAGTGCGTTTCGCAGTCATTTGGGCAGCCCGTCTGGCGGCAGTAACCACCCCCTTACAGAAGACCACCGTGAAATAACAGCACGTGTGCTGTTGTGTTTCGGTGAGTGAGTAAGGGATGCCAGAGCCCATTTCCCTATCCACTCCTAATCCCTTATCCTTAATCCTACTGCAGTCGGCAGCGCACTTGCAGCAGCTTAGGCGTTGCTAAAAAAAATCTACAATTTCGTTCAGACGCCTCTTAGTCCACAAATTACCCTCGCTTTTTAGACCACATTTGACCCTCCAGAGTTACCTCGGGAAAAAAACGGGAGTATATTTATATAGACTAGGTATAGTGTTGTATTACAGTGTTTATAGTGACTAGTGTTTTTATTAAAGTGTTGTGTTTTATCGAAACCACTATCTTTCCTTGTCAGCCACCCGAACAGTTCTTCAGAACTGTTATACTACATTTTTTCCACTGACCGTCCACTTGTTGGTAGGTGGCAGCCAGTGCTTATTAATAGAAGCAAGCACATATGCTGCCAGTGCGTTTCCGACCATATAGTAAGAATAAGCGATTATAGGGATTTCTGGCATTTCACCCTTACTAATTCACCGTTGATAAAGGATAAGGATAAATTTCGTTAAATATTATGATCAAATTAATTTATTAAAAGCAACGCAATGTTTCCGTCCATAACTTACACTTTGGAGATTTTGGTAATAAAAGTCTTTCTTAATTTTAGTAATTTCCTGTGAGTATTTCAGATTTTGTAAATGTGGATAACGTTAGAACAGTAAAAAAACTTATTACTAAATTGGAACAATTTGATTTTTTAATAATTTCAAACATAAATATCCATGGAAGTCCATTACCAAATTACAATATATTTTCCGAGTAAAATCTGTAATTTCTTCTTACCTAATGGTACAAGTTTCAACCGTTAAAACGAAAATACACTAATGGCCCGATCTCCAAACAAAACTGATTGATCTCCTTCGCGGGTTAAAAGGGTCCGACACCAAAAATATAAATGATTAATACCTACCTTAAATTTTCCTTCTGGTTGTGTCGTTCTTTAAACAAATCTTATAGAATTAAGAATAATGGTTGCACAAAAAGTCGCAAATTAAATGTTATTATTTATTTTCTATTTGTACGACACATTTTTACTCGCCTTTTTCACCATACATGCGACGACACGTCTCGATCGATTAAAGAAGATCGATTAAAGAAGATGACAAGGACTTGCTACCACATTGCTGAAGCATCATTCAAATGTTTGTAGCGTATTAATTATATAAATTGGTGTTCCGTGTATAATATCTGCTAATCTTGCAAAGTTGTGACCGGATTTATACCTATTTGAATCGACAGAAAGGTGATTTCTGAAAATTTTTCATGTTTATAATTCATGAATATCTTATTTATTTTTCCTGGTGTTGTTCTGCCACGACTTCTTTTTCTTATTTATTTTTATTTGAAGATAGTATATGAGCCTTGAGAGAGGCCTACATCTAGCGGTGGACAGACACAGGTTCCGCTCAGCCGTAGGACTCCCTCTGCTTCCAATAGGACCGATCAAAAGCAGCCTGAACCCAGTGTCGACCCGCGGCCTTTATTAGGTCATCAATCCATCTCGTGTGTTTATACTTATATACAATAATCTGAATAGTCCTTTTAAAATTTAAAAATACCTGCACACAAACATACTCTCCGCTCTACTCAATAGGTGGCTACCGTCACCTATTACACAAGCAACGCCATAGGTGCTGCAAGTGCGCTGCAATGGTTAGGGAAATGGGCTGTGGCATCCCTTACTCGCACACCGAAACACATCAGCACACGTGCTGTTATTTCACGGTGGTCTTCTGTAAAGGGGTGGTTATTGCCACCATATAGACTCTTCAAACAAATGACTGCGAAACGAAGTGTGCTCTGCTACTATTTTTCAGATCCAGACCAGAGCCAATTTTGAAAAGTTCATTTCCAAAGTTGACTCTGCTAGGCATTGAACCCGGGGTGGTCAGACTTAACCATTTTTAATTATATTACCTTTTTAGTTACCTGCTGCGGTTTATTTAGTTCACATTTATAAATATTACTCGTACTAGCTGTGCCCGCGACTTTGTACGCGCTGTACTTCGTTTTTTGAAAATCGCACAGGAACCTAACATTTTTCCAGGATAAAAAGTATTCTATATCTTAATCCAGATAATAAACTACCTGTGTACCAAATTTCATTCAAATCTGTTCAGCCGCTTTTGCGTGATTCAGTAACAAACAAACATACAAACTTTCGCATTTATCACAAGCAATATTTAAAGCAACGGACATTTAAAATTCCACTACCACATATTAAATACTTCTTTTGGTCGGTGTTCTGTTAAGTTCTCACATATTTATATTTACAACAAAACAAAACCAGCATTGTGATATAAAAGACAAAAATACCAAGAGCATCAAGCCTATTGTTCGGAATTGGCTTCTCGGACTTCAATATGACGATATTAAACTTTTACTGAAAGGCATCCAATAAGTCACAACACTAACTTACTACCTATCTGAAACAGGATTTGCGCCCACACACACACACAGAGAGAGAGAGAGAGAGAGAGAGAGACCCAAATCTCCTTTTCTTTTAATGACTATTGTTTAATTCTCAAATTTTATATCTTGTTAAATTCTGGCCTTTACAATTCAAGCTATGCTTAGTGGTCACCGAATAACTATATGTGTAAACTATCTGTAAATGTTAAAATAAATAAATAAATAAAAATAAATATAAAAATTCAGGAGTAGTCAGCTTATTTTTCATTTCCACAAAATATGCCAATTGTTGCTTTTCTTTTACAAATACTAATAACCAACCATTTATAAATTTAAATTTAATACTATTTACAACTAAATTTTCATACAATCGAGGATATGGAAACGAAAACTAGGCCTACATACAGCAGACCAATGTGACTGAAAAGATTTTTTCCATAGTTGACGTTGTTGAAATCGAACCCGGTACCCTCAAATCAGACAAAGACAAAACCACTTGAGTAAATGTAAAATCGCTGCTACGAGAAGAAAACCCGACCGTTATCCCATTTGACATACACTAGATGAACTGCCAAATCCACGGCCGCAGTACTCGGATATTACCTTGAGACGTTTAATTTTCTACGTGAAAGGATAAGGCGAGTGGAATTTCCCAAGCATCCTGGAGCAGTTGCTCAAATTACGTTTGCTGTATAAATAGACACGGCTAAACAGTAACACGATACTTGTTTAATTTTATAATGGCTTTTAAAATCTCCATTTATATTTTAAGCATTAAAAATATGAAGATTAAATGGAAATAATAAATTAAATGGAAAAAATATGAAGATTAAAGGCAAAACAGTTGAAGTATTTTTTTTTTCATTTGAATTTTCTTTCTTTACTAGCTATTGACAAGCATTTTTGTTATCAAATAAAAACATTTTGAAAACATTTTTTTTTTGGCACACCTTTGAAATGATTTCTGAACGCGTTAAACCTGGTCACTACTTAGTACAGTATAGACTACATACTAGACTTTTACCGTTACTTTGTAACAATAGGCATGATGACGGTATTAAAGAATCAAATAATAAATGGTTTTGGAGAAAAATATATGTTGAAAGGAGTCTAAAAAATTACTCATTTTTTGTATTAAAATTGAGATTAATAAGATTTTCAATAAAATAGAACTATAAATAACTGCAATCGGCCATGTTAATTGAAACACCAATCAGAGCGAATGACGTCACGCCCAGGTAGTGCCATCGTGTTGTTTGACTTTGCTTTAACAGAATGAAAAATCTTATGAGATGTCGGTGACGTCACGGTTCATCAGACGCGACGCCTAAGAGCGTTTTCGCGCGTAATTCAAAATAGATTTAAAAACATTCAATAATTCGCGTTGAAATTTAGTTTTTTGCTGAAATATTATTTTTTTCGGATATGGTAGACGTGTCTATATTATGGAAGGGAATTTCAAAATCTGTCATCATGCCTATTATAGCTGAGTAACAACGGTTTTCTTTTTATAAAAAAAGCTTGAAAAATGTAAAAATGTATCGTAAGCTTTGAAAAATGAAAAATATAACACCTAAGAAAATATCTGACATCTTTATCTATAAATTAGTCAAATTATAATGTTTATATATATATCCCAAAATATGTGCACACAGCATGTCCAAATGAAAGATCTGAATCTTAACAGTGAGAATGTGTCATAATCACGGGGGTTTTTATGTAATTTATAACGTAGGTGATATTCATTTTTCTTTTAGCGTTCGTATTAGAGCAGGACTAAACCATATCCTTCATTACTGGGAGCTCTAGTAAGTCGAGTATGTTTCGATTATTTATTTTACTTGGCATGAAATTTGGTGACTGTCATAACCACAACAGCAGCCAGCAAAATTTTAGGCTAGTCGAATAATTTAATATCGGCAGATATATTAGATTAATTGTAATTATTAGCGGTGCTGTCCATTAGCTTTAAAGTTTTTAACGACTGGATAAATCTGCCACAAGTACAGGGTGATGGATGTCTAGACGACCTATAAACTGAACTTCGTACACCCGGATAGAATTAAAAGTATAGGGAATTAAGTCTAAATACCTGTTGTTTTTATTGGATATACATATGTTACTGAGTTGAGTTAGGTTTCACATTAAGGTTTCCAATAGAAGGTCAGCTTTCTGCTCATGATGTTGACTTGGTAAGATTGAATTGACAGAAATTCCATCTCAGAATAACATTATGTCATTAAGTTTTGACAATTGTGTTTCGGCACATGAGTCCATTTTCAAATACCCACATTTCATCAGGCAACAGCAAGTACAAATGCATATAATCTACTCCTAACTTAATGGATTTTAAATAAGAAGCCCCATTTCGATAAATTATTTTAATAAACTGATTTCAGAACCCATCACAGTTACGTAAAAATACTCGTCACATAAAAAACAAAATGAGCGGCGGTATTGGAATCACATAGTTAATTCGCCGTTATTCTCTAACGGGCCTAGCACATCTTGCAGGAAGGTAAATTCCCTTGTAACGGAGTAAGTAATGTTCACCCAGAAATCCGGATGCGTCGCCCAACCTCGGAATAACCGGAATACACCCGGGTTCCGAATTTAAATTACAACCTCTATTCAAATCATCGGTATACATATTCAAATGCAGTTATTTATCAATTTTGTCACATAAACTAAATAAATATGAAATCTATACATATAATAAAACCGTGTCTGTACATTAAATATTTTTTTGAAAGAAACAATTTATACAAGTTGTATTTATGTTATCGAAGCCAGAAAATAGTTTTTAGAATTTTTGTCTGTTTGTCTGTGCGTTTGCGCACGCTAATCTCTGAAACGGCTTAACCGGTTTAAATGCAGTTTTCACTTATGTATTGTAGAAAGCTTCCCGTAACATAACATTTCATTCCAATTGGCTTATAAATAAAAAAGTTACGCGTACGAAGTTGTGAACTCAGCTAGTTTACAATAAAATTTTGTTCGTTTTTAAAAAACCACAAATATCCGAAAGCTTTATCGATCATCATGCACGGCCTAATGCGGTATCAGTAAAAGTAGCACAAAATTGGGTTGAACTATTTTAATCCATACATTTTATAGTTGAAAATACAAATCGGCCTGCATGGACGTCCAGTTACAAATAAAGTCTCTATTTGCGAAAAAAATGGACCAAGACTAGCTTACGACATTGCTAAAGTGCTACTCATGGAAAGAAATCAAAAGGTTTATTAGAATTTAGAAATTAGAAACAATCTGGGTAACGTTGGGAGTTTCCATTAAAATATAATGAACGGTTTTTGAAAAGATCACCACTGATTATAAGAACTGTTTTACATGCAGTAGGTATATTTTACTGGACTTGATTAGATTGTGTGCTAGTGCTAATTCTGATACTGAAAGAAATTTGAATGAAATTTTTCAAACTTTTTATTTAACATTAATTCAGTTAATGTTAAATAAAAAGTTTTTTTTTAAATGAAAATTCCAACCGAGAAATGGAATAGGAAAGGTACTTTTAGAAAGAGCGAACATAATAATGAAAACGTGTGGCCCGCCTTAAGTAAATTCCCCTCTATTGTGCGGGATGTTGAATTGGAGTAGGACTGAGCTTTAGCGTGTTCTCAAAAAATAGCGACTCACACTTACAACCACGTATGTACGTTTACAACAAGAAAAACCAATTCAATCAATTTAATTCTGTATCTGTTTCAGTCGACACATGATTTTCCTTAGTGCGAGTGATGGTCTTCAACATTGCTTCATATAAGTAAAAGTCGTCAGACAGGCTGGCTGGCCACTTGATGGTTGATCGTAATCGTCACTTAATAGGATAAAAGATAAGGAATCAGGAGGGGATATGGAAATTGGAACTGACTCACAACAGCGACACCGAAACACAACAGCACACATTTTGTATTTTTTTTTTTTACAAATCCCTCCAGCATCATGCGCTGAAGCCTGTGTTTTCCATACCAGTTCTCGCATTTATTCTTCTCGCACTTCCATTCTTCATACTATTTCTTTCTTGCATTCATCTCTTTCTTACTATACGGGTGGGATTACCGTCTATTCCTATTCTAACTAATCCTTTTCTTATTTCTATATTATTTATTAGGGGGCGAATGAGTTGACATCTCTGCTTTATTTATTACATGTACATAAAATTAATAAAATAAATCCAATTGCAATACATGTTGTATTTCACGGTGGTCCTAAGATCGCCAAATGAGATGTGACCTGCCGACATTTTTTTTCTAAATTTGTAAAATTTATCCACTGGTTAAGTAATATCTCTAAAATAAATCTTTCAATTTCAATTCAATTCAAAAGTCGCCCATATGCTCGTTCAGTACATCACGGGAAACATTGAACTATTTCAATGAAATTTAATAACGTTCGCTTCAACTTGAAACTCGGTAAAAAATATTAAAAGCCACTTGCATTGCAATTTTTGTGTGAAACTTCCGATGACTACACTCGAGGACATCAGCACATAGGACGAAATGGATAAAATTCACTGAGTCAAAATCAATATTCCTTTTGCTTTTTTTAAGAGAATTTTCCGCAATTGAAGTGAGCAGGTCATTTGGTGAAAAGTAAACGAGAAAAATGGGCCAGAAAGGTAACCGAATCGTTTCTCAGAGAAAGGGAGGCATCGTGTTAGATGGGATGTTGATATTAGGATAATTACTTGAAAGAGGAAGACATATAATTGGGAAAGAATGGCAAGCTCCAAGGTAGGCCTTTGCGGGAACGCACATATACTTATCTACGTCAATAATTACTTAGTTACTTTAAATTTACTAATGGAGTTTATTATTATTCTCCGCAAAATTAATTTGGCGACTTTTTGTGCGTCCTTGTAAACCGGTTAGTAAGACTCATATTTTCAGAGATCTCTCGTCTTATTAGACACAGGTTTCCTCGCAATGAACTATGATCATCATTTCTAAATCGAAGATACAAACCTCCGTTGCCGACGAAGCAACCGAACTTAGGTACTGTTATATTACATGATATATTAAGTGTCGAAACATTTCAAATAAACCTTTCACGAGCCTAACTTACCGGGTGAGGCGAGATCGTTTGTATGGTAAAAAGCAGAGTCATTTCGAGTTGAAAAAGGTCAAATGCCACTTGAATACCCTTGGAGAAAGTGAAACCGTTTTACGCATCGATCACATTCAACACAAATCTTTTAAACGTAATAAGATTGAATATTGTGGGGCCAGTTTTATTTAAATTTCAACATTATTAAAAATCAATGAAAAATCCATGGGTAATTATCCTTATCATCATCCTTTCAGACAGTAGGACGTCCACTGTTGGACACAGGCCGCTCCCATAATTTTCCAATAAGACCGGTCAGAAGCACCGTCGACCCGCGGTACTTATCTGTCCAACTTGTGGATGGACTTCCTACGCTGCGCTTGCCGGTCCGTGGCCTCCACTCGAGAACCTTCAAGCCCCAGCATCCGTCGACTCTCCGTACTATGTGTCTTGCCCATTGCCACTTCAACTTACTAATCCATCGGGTTATTCCTGATTCGATCTCGCAGTGTAACCCTGAGCATAGCCCTCTCCATAGCTCGTTGAACGACATTGAGCTTTTTTACGAAGCCCATAGTTAGAGAACATGTTTCAGCGCCATTATGTCATCACTGGCAACACACATTGCTCGAAAACTTTTAATTTGAGGCATTGGTAATTTTACACAAGAAGATGTCTTAAAGCTTCCCGAATGTTGCCCATCCGAGCTGGATTCGTCGATTGGCCTCCTTCTCAAAGTTGGCTCTATTTAATCGGACTGTAAATTATAATGATCACTATAAAACAACTGAGCTCTGGGTAAAATTTTATCAGAATGATATTTCACTCATTCTGTCATTCTGTCGATAGTTATCGCCGGATAAAACGACATAATGATATATTTCAAATGATCATCCAGCTCGTATTAGGTAAGTTATTTGAACCAGGGTTCAAAATTATGAAATGTATCGATGTATTTCGAACTAGCTATAACTATAGATACAATTTTCATGTTTAATTTTTATTTTCCTTCCTATTATATAGTTATTAGTGGATTAATAGTAACTCAAATAAATAGACAATAGTAACTCAATTATTTTCAATAAATCGTTTTGAAAAAAATATTGTAAAGTAATTAAGTAAGTAGTGGCAGGGCACATAGGCAGCGTCTGGCTGCAGTAACCAGCAGTTGTGTTTCGGTGAGTGAGTAAGGGTGCCAGAGCCCATTACGTTAATCCAACTATTTTAGCCTTAATCCTACTATGATCGGCAGCGCACTTGCAGCAGCTATGGCGTTGCTTGTGTTATAGGCGACGGTAGCCAACTACCATCAAGTGGACCGTTCGGCCTGTCTATCTATCTTAACACAAAAAAAGTTATACGAAAATGTGGTAACGCGCTCATTCTTGTGTTATCTTTTAATACCTTATACAGCGGTTTAGGTGCACGAGTGATGTCAGAACCCATTTCCATGCCTTGCCCCAAACCTTGCCCTTTACTTTTTATACTACGAGAGTCGGCAGTTCTCTTGGATCCCCCATCACTTATTACCAAGTGAACTGTAACTCTGCCAGTCGCTCTGAGTTTAAAAAATAAACACATTCGTCTGCCGGTAATCGTTAGTCTGATGGAGAATAATATTACAGACAAGTAGAATCCGTAGAGGGCATAAGACACATTACAAATTCTAATATGTATTCACGTTTTTGTCCTTTGTTTTACACTTTGTATTTTCAACTAGACTAAAATTTTCTTTTAAACTAAATATTGAATATTCATTATTAAGGAGGCCTTTACTGCTTATCCAATTACTGCGTGAAATTGTTCAACAACCGACCAACAATACTGTGGTTTCGGATATTAAATAAATGACGTATGTATTTAAAGTATTTGCGTGTAGTGTAGTCAGTTTATCCAGAACTATGGCGTTGGTTAATTTAAAATTGTTTTCAGTGTTTATGGTTTTTGTGGTGGCTACGGAATGTGCAACGACAGCGCCGCCACCACACGCTGGTAATGCGACGACGGCTGCACCATCAGGGTCTACTAAGCCTCCGACGGAAGTTAGGAAACCTGGAGTGAGTAACTTTCCTTTTTCGAGTTTCATCATTATAATCAACAGCTTTATTTACAAGTTGTGCATCATATTTAACTCGGCTCCCTGGCAGAGTTCCAAGCATATTCGCTGTATTATACTTCATTGTATAGCAAGGCTAATTTGCTGACCGAGATAACAGCCAGTTCATGGTTCGCCAGTGATAAAACTAAATGTTTTGCCTAAATATTGAAAAATTTAAGCGCGACAGGATCCTTTGGATTAAGGGAGACACCTATATTTTTAATATATTAATTAGTCCCTCTGGACACAGGCACTGGTGTTTAATAGACCGTTACATAACTTAGAATATATTTATTCTGTCTAATATATTCAGGTTTCCCTATGATGTTTTCGTTCACCATTAGAGCAAGCAATAATTATGTATTTCTAATCCACACGTAGAACTTTAGGACAGACCGGTTTCGAACCAAAATCGGCAGACGAGCGTTGTCGCCAGTTTTCGAAATTTTTCTGTAATTCAGTAATTCGCTCTCATTTAGTAACTTAATCCACTTTATAATACTGTTTGATCATAGACAAATAAACAATGAATATTTTGAATTTGAGCTATGAAATTCTCTTACTCTTTCGGATGAAAATATGTATAGATATAAGAATTAATGCAAATTCACTTTTGAACAATCTGTGTGTAAAATGTATGTATAGTCCTAGTCATTTTAAGATAGAGGGTCGATTTTGTTGTTCTTCCGAAGGCAGGAGACGTGACCATAGCGTGACCATAGTAAATTTGAGGATAAGAGATTAGGATGGGATAGAGTATGGACTCTGGCCGGCACATGGATAATGTCGCCAGAATTAATGGTTAAACCACCTCCTGATAGAAGACAACCGCTAAATAACACATAGTTAAATTAAATTGGATTATGATGCAGGAATCCCTTATTCCTGCACTTGCAGTACCCGTGGCGTTGCTTGTCTTAATAGGCGACACTACCCATTACCATCAAGTGGACATCAGCCTGTCTGATCTTTACTTAAAAATAACACAAAAATGCATTACTTGTGTTAGGTACTATAATTTGTTCAAATGATCAATATTCCATGTGCATACATTACTGTGATGCGATGTCCAACGACATTCTAGTACAATTAGATGAAAGAGGAATACAGTTCATCCTGCACCTGCGCCATTTTCTAAAATGCTTCTAAAACTAAAGAGAGGGGTAGTTCAAAATCAATATTTTTTGAACATATTTATGAAGTTTGTGTGAGGACAGTATTTTCAATTAGCTATTAGAATTTTGTTAACATCAACCGCGTATGATTTATGGACAAAATGTTAGTTGTAGAATGCAAAATAAAATAAAGATCATTAAGATAAGGGCCAACAACAGACTTTTTTTACCAAAGTACAATTTTTACCAAAATGAGCGCAACCTAAAATAACCTAGGCACAACAAATTTTTACAGCTTCTCGGAGATAAGCGAACAGATTTAAAATTTTCTTAAATATTCTGTAAAATATGAAAAACGAAATTAAATTTTAGTACAGAACCTTAGTTAATTAATAAGGTTAAAAAATTATTTAGTTGTCGCTGAAAATTTTTAGTACCATGACGAGAAAGCATATTTTGGTTTACTAATTTTTTTTTCTCAGAAAAGATATCGGTCCGATTCAAACTTTTTTAAATATATAGTTTATTACGCTCTGTATTTTTATCTAAGTTTCAATTTTACTCTAACAAGTCAAATTAGGCAACGAAAATGAAGATTTTCTACCAAGTCCTCGCCTTAATTTTGTCTTTATACCTATTTATCATACTGTAATGGATGTGCTGGATTCAATTTTGTTAACTAATACCCACTGATAAGTCCCTAAATAGATTTATCAAATTTGACAATGGCCATCGACGCAGTCACACTTGACTGAGCATTCAAATTAATGTCAGGCTTGAATCATAGGATCATATTAACGATCAATCTAATCAATTTCTAACGGTAACGTTGTATAGAATCTATTTTGCTGGAGTATGCAAAAAAGCGTTTTCATACCGTATGACTGCGTATCAAATTTTAAATGATACACAAGATCTTTTATATTTTTGGATTTTTTGACGACCCTGTTGGATGAGTGATTAGGGTGCTTGCCTTGACGCTCTGTGCTAGGATTCCCGGGTTCGATTCCCGGCAGGGTCAACTTTGAAAAATGAACATTTCAAATTTGGCTCTGGTCTGGATCTGGAAAGCAGTGGCAGGGCACATTTGGGCAGCCCATCTGGCGGCAGTAATCATCCCCTTACAGAAGACCACCCTGAAATAACAGCACATGTGCTGTTGTGTTTCGATGAGTGAGTAAGAGATGCCAGAGCCCATTTCCCTATCCCCTCCTAATCCCTCATCCTTAATCCTACTGTAAGTAGTCGGCAGCGCACTTGCAGCAGCTTTGGCGTTGCTTGTGTTGCAGGTCACGGTAGCCATCTACCATCAAGTGGACCGTCAGCCTGCCTGCCGAACTTAACATAGAAAAAGAAATAGATAAGTACATAGAAATATAAATACAAAATATAGAATTTTTAATATAAAAAAATTATATTCTTTACTCCAAAGCCACAAGTCTCCATACCTACTTTATTGATCACTATGAAATTTCGCATACACGTTGTCAGGGTTACTGGACATGTATCCTTTCACCCAGAAAAATGTACTATTCCTGAGGAGTCATCATCGTACGATGTACTGTTCTCGACGATCGCGATACGTACGATAAGAATAGTGTATACCTATACTTTGTACCTTGGACATAGCCTCAAACATGGAAACTTACATTACTATTAAATTAAACCTTAAAATGATGAAATCATGTTTTAAAATTAATTTACTTACGCAGGCCATCGCAAGCTTTGGAAAAATGCTCGTAGATATACCAATGGGGTTCGTTGAGGCATGTAAAGATGTAAGTATTATATCACCTATTCTTATTTAAAAAAGAAATGGAAAATTGTAACGGTAATATTGTAAAACAGATCTTAACAATTCTGTTATAACTTTCAGACTGACATGAGCTTGTATAGACAGAATTGCTTGCATATATACCAATTTCGATGTAAAAATAATCACACACTCTACAATAATATTAATTTAAATTCTTTGTATATTTTTAATAAAATTGTGATAATTATCTGACACACATTCTGATACAATGTAAAAAATACATCAAAATGAAAAATAAATCGTAAATAAATCAAATAAATTTGACAACAAATGTAGTCTACGAGTATGTTTTTCCAGGTTGTCTAATGTTATGAATTACAAAACAAAAAATTTCTTATAACGAGCGAATACAAACTGTAGAGTCGCTCCATCGCATCTATATTATTTGAGTTTTGTAAGAGGATGCGGTTAGCAATGAAGAACACTTGAACTGTTCATGTCATTTATTTACACCACTGGGCTAGAAGTGGGTAACATATGGCTAACAAACTTACAAGGGAGGATAATATATAATAGACGCGAAATCAGACGGGCATTAGCGGAGCCCTATACATACATAGTACGGCGCGGACAAACTTTCAGAACGTGAAACGGAAATCCGTAGAGGGCTTCGGTAATTTCGTGGTGAAGCCCAAACCAGTAAAACAAAAGATCGCGTTCGCGGCTCCCGCGCAGATGCGGGCCGCGCGACGCGTGCATCCGGCTAGGATGATTGAATCCGCAGGCCTTCAAATGCCTTCTTAAAATGGCCGCTTGTGTATAAGACCGTCCTGGCACGAACGGCGCATACAGCGGCGCCATTGGGTTATAAGCGGAGGCCGTGGGTGAGGCCGGGTGCCGTGTTATAGCTTTGTTTTATTACATGGACAGAGGCCAAAAGACTAAGATAGTGTTATTATTATTAACATTATTATTGTTTATTTAAAATAGATGATAAAACTGTCCACCTCACTCATTATTATTGTGATAATTAACAAAACATTTATAACCAGAACAAATAAATTTACGAATTCCAATATAATTGGAAATTTTGAAATTTCCAATTATTAACCAGAACACTAATAGTAATATTAATCTTACAGGGTGCGGAAGCTATCGAAAAAGTGGTTGTGTCAGTGATGAGGGGTATCTTCAGTAAATAACATAATTCAAAAATAGAATATTAAAATTAATTTATCTTATTCTTGTATCTACCTACTTTAAGTTTACTTTAATAAAACAATTATTGTAACTGAATGTGTTTTATTGTAAAATTCTTTCACTAATAACACATAATAATTATGTAGATTTAATAAAAGAAATAAACAAAAACCTCTCAAACAGCTGTGTCCATAAAATATACTGTTAAAAATATCATAGAGATATCGATAACAAATTGTACAAGATATGATACATAACATAACAAGCACGTTTAAAAGTAGGAATAACTGTGGTGACCAAAATAAGACGGCGCATTCATTCCCTAAGTTACTCGTGAGTCTACCAATCTTCATTTATCCTCTGTGTACTCACCAACACCCCGCTGCCATTAATATTCTTCAGCTCCAGCTTATCGAAATTCAGTCCTTCATAACTTTATTTAACGATATTTTTGAGACATACTTCTGATTGCGCTATAAAATTGTTTAGTCTCACAGGTGTCGTTAAGATAGACTTTTAAAAGAGCGAAAGCTTCTCATAATAATCATTTTACAAAATTTACAGTTTAACAGGTCACGATAATAGGCTACGTTGTTTTATTTTAGTGTTGGTTAAAATGGCGTTATAATTCACTCATCAAAATGGTTGCAGGGTAAAATTGTTAAGTAGCAGTATATTATTTTTAATCCAGGATACAAATCAAAATCTGAACCCCCAGGAGCATTTTTGATATAAGTTTCTAGTAGATAAAAATATCGATGGGTGAAAGAAGTTTTCGATTTTTCCAAATTTTACAAAAATGGTAAGAGTTACAAAAAAAAAGAGTTTTGTTTTACATGAAAATGCTCATATAACTTTTTTCTGCTAAACTTTAGATAAAACACCTATTAATTTATTTCTTCCGCTTTTCTGTTACCTATTTATTTTATCTATTTATTTTCCCTTCTACAGGTGGAATCAAAAATTTAGAAGCCTACTAGAAGGTATATAATACACCCATCGATATTACATATCTTCTAGAAGGCTTCTATCAAAAATGCTCCCGAGAGACCAAATTTTGATTTGTTATTAAATTTTCCTGAACTATTAGATATTCTTCATATTAGCGTCATTAATGGGACACGTAATAATTTTATACGTACTCGTATGTCTCTTCTTGCATATAATATCATCATTGGTAGCGCAAAAACAGACAAATAAACACATCAGTCTTATTCTTATCAGAAGGCTGTCTTCTGACGTTAGATGAGTATCATCCATAATGCTGAAAGTATTGGTTTTGACCATTCTTTTTGTATTAGTTACGACAAAAGAAAAACCAGACAGCAAGCCGAAGCAAAATAGCAGCAAGCCTAAACCGACAACACCAAAGCCAAATAAAGAGAAGCCTGATGACGACGATGACGATAATGACTTTATAGACGATGTAAGAAGCCATTTTGGTACAATAGGACTCTAGAGAAATTTCGAGCGAGTTTCCTCTTACTTAATTACTCTCTTGGACCAAGATCTCGGGTTTGCATAACACTGATGTTCTTTCCAGGCTTTAGATGCGTTCGTAAAAGTCACAGAAGGTGTCATCGGCGGTGCTGTAATGGTGCGTTTAATATGTTTATAATACAGTTTATATTTAAAAATAGAAATAATTATAGGTTATAGCTGGTGTCCGCGACTTCGTCTGCGTTGAAAAAAAGAAAAATGGCGCCAAATTTTTTATATTTTTAAACGAACCCTCTGAATCCGTTAATTAGTTTTTACGTAAAAGAGTACACGCGCTATGAGAGTAAAAGAGTATTCGCATGTAGGTATACCTAATATTAATAGGATGTGCTGAGTAAGGAAAACAGCGACCGATATACATTTATGTATAATATGTCGGGTGTGCATGAAGAAAAGAACATAACACTGGGTGGGCGTTTCATTAGTCTCTTCATTACTTTCACTCATTTTATTTTATAATAATTTAATTAAAACTCAGAATAGAGCCAATTAAAAATATTAATATTTTCTAATTATTACAATATTTAATAATGAATGTCTTTCCTATAATTATTCTCAATGACACTGTAAGCTGGATTATCGAATGGACACTACATAATTATAACAGTTCCTCGATAACGCGCCTAACAATATCGCTACAGATTTTCATCTTGAACCGCAGCCTAATGCACGGTCACGTCTGCTCCACTAGGCGGTACCAGAGACTCTGTCGAAACAACCCGAAGCGTATGCAGGCGTTGCTTGTTTCATGTAGGCTCCATATGATGATTGATAAGGATCGCCTGACATAATACGTTTGTATTGTGCGGCCCACTGCTGGGCAGAGGCATCTCTTCAACTTGAGTTATATGTTATATTTCACTCTGTTAGTCCGCTGTCTTCTAGAACATGCAGATTTTCTCAATATGTTTGCCTTCAATTAAGTGATGTATAATGTATATACTTGATGTATATGATGTATATGTTATAGGCAATGTGTATAATGCAGGCATTCTATACAATACCTAGGAAATGTATAGAATGCCGGGGACGTTCAGGCAATGTGTATAATACGATTCATTTCATACATTGCCTAGGTATTGTATTAAATGCCCAAAGCGCATCAGGCAATGTGTATAATGAACGACCACGGGAAGGAGACGCGTGCGCGGCGTGCGGGACTATTTTATGGCTATTTTGATTGTTTGAAATACCAACCTTAAGTTACTAAGATGTTACCTAAGATTTTATTTCCTTTCAAATTATAATTATGTTACCCACAGTTTATTAAAAGTATAATAAAAGCTTATTTAAAATGAACTGTTGGTTTTTTTGTATCATGATCAAATTTCCATAATTAAGTGGTATGAACAGGGCGACTTTCTGCAGCAATTTTTTGGTACGTTGTAAATGTAAATATTTATCCAAAGGGAACTGTTATCTGAGAATCGCTCTCTACGCAAAAAACACATAGGTACTTAGGCATACCAACCAATAGAACACGTGTCTTATCAGCGCTGTCTGCTGGTGGAAGTTGAAATTAGGATTAGCTCTCAAAAGATCAGTACCTATCTAACTAAATCATAGAGAAGAAAAATCGATTACGTACATTACCTACGCTTCAACCGGCATTCTATACAATGCCTAGCTATTCTATACATTTCCTAGGTATTGTATAGAATGCCTGCATTATACACATTGCCTGTAACATATACACTTATATGAAGTAATAAGTGTAAGTTATATATTATATATTAATAACATTCAAGAGATTTTAAACCCGACCATGATTCGACCCGCTTATTCCGTTAAAGTAGCCGAGAGTTCCATCAAAATTAATCATAAAGTTAATTAAGACATAATTAAAATACATAATGTATTTTGTATTGTGATTGACTAAACATGCTTTTCAGGTTGGAGTAAGTATTCTCGGTGATATTGGAGGCGTAAGTACAATAAAAACAAAGTTAATACGCTTTTTTTTCTAAATATTCTATGAAGTCGGAGAAAGGTTCTCATGTCTCATTTTTCTCTTGAAAAATTAGAAAAATTGCCCATAGAAACGTAAAAACCCCATTTTTCTTTTTCCCATTTTAACAAAACGGCGTCTGTCGGGTCAGCTGGTGAATAATAAAATTGTCTGGAACCTTCTTTAACTATTAATTAAAAAATATATTGATTTTAAATATAAAATTTGGTTTCTCCATATATATTTTTGTATTTTTGCTAATACCTCTATTTAGGAGTACAAATTCCGCCATTTTCTATCAAAATTAAAAAAGTTAAAAAAAACCGTGTACGTAAAAAAAAACATAGCAATTTTGAACAAACGCAGCCATTTTTTAAAATTGCTTGGTACCGTGTAAGTAGCAAACAAATGTTCAAAATTGCTACGCACACGGTACACCTTCATCATGTTTTAGTCTTGAATAATTCAATTTAATTTTTTGAAGAGAATTTAAAAAGGTTCTGAACTTTTTTTAAATAACTATGTTTCATTTATTCAAAATAATGAGTCACTATTACTTTAGAAAAGCATTTAATTTTATAACATGAATTCAAAAACTGCCATGTTTAATAAATTTTAGATTTATATTTGAACTAGCTTCCGCTCGTTGCCGCGGGCTGCAAGCAGCCCGCGGGGGGATAGCCCCTCGACCGGTTCTGGAGTGGTATTGGCTCTTTTAAATTGTTTTGGTGTGGTATTGGGTCTTTGAATTGTTTTGGTAAGGATTTGGATATAAGTATTGTATTTCGTGACGTTTCGGGGGTGGGCGGGGGGAGAGGGGGGAGGTGGATGGTGTCCAATGGATCGTCCTCGTCGAGACCTTTCAAATGATACCCAACACGGGGGGTCTGCCTGCCACGGTTACCGACGGTCTACCGAGTAGACCGCAAATGTCAAATTTTGAAATTTGGTCTACTGCAAAAAATCCGTCTCCCGGAGACCTCCCAAATGAGCACCAACACGGGGGGTCTGCGACGCACCGATCCCGAGATATTTTCGAAAAAGTCCAAAAATGGGAATTTTGAAATTTTGTCGCGACCAAAAAATTCCTCTTCCCGAGACGTCTCCGACGACCCCAAACACGACCCGGCTGCGTCGCGCCGTTTCCGATTACGGCAGAGGGGGTTCGGGGGGGGTGTCAAATTTTTTACTTTTCCAGATCCTATGCCGTCGCGGAGGGCAACGAGGCCGGCGAGCGCGAAAGACGAGGAGGGGGGTGGCGGGGGGGCAGCGCGACCCTCCCCCCCGGCCCCCCCTCCGAGGATTGAGCGCGCGCCGGCCTCGTTGCCCTCCGCGACGGATCGACCGCCGTCTCTTTTCTATAGAGGAACCTCTTTGAGGTGTGAATTCGTACGAAGGGGGAGGTGGAGGGGAGGGCCGGTGCGCCAAATCCAAATTCCGTCGGAGCCATCGGAATCCATCCGGCGAGCCCGTTCGAATGAGTCCAAACACGGGGTGTTTCGGTTGAACCGCTTGCGAGTCCCATTTAGGGTGGGCCGGAGGGGGAGGGGGGTCCGGTGGGCGGGGTGACGGGTAAAAAGTTCAAACGGGACGTAATTCCGCTTCGCTCCGATGACCTTTGCCGTCGCTCCGGCCCTCGACGCCGGGGTCGCGAACTTCCTCGGAGGGGGGGGCCGGGGGGGAGGGTCGCGCTGCGCGCTCCCCTGCCCCCCCGCCTCCCCCCTCCTCGTCGTTCGCCCCCCCGGCGTCGAGACCCTGCGCGGCGGGTCGACCGCCCTCCTCTAGCGGCCAAAGATCCATACGAAAGTGCGATTTCGTATGGAGGGGGTCCGAAGGGGGGGAGGTGGGGGGAGGGCGACGGTCCCGGACGACGGACCTCCGCGGGCGACGGTCGTCCGCCAAAGTGACCGCCGTCCTAGGTCTCACCGTTGAGGAGCTACGCGGATCCAAAAATCCGGACGTTTGTATGGAGCGTAAAAAAATCGTATGGGGGGGAGAGGGGGGGGGTCGCGGTGTGGAGACCCCCGATCACCCTCTATGACATTCCGCAAACCGGGTCCCTCTCGGGTTCATAGTTTCCGAGATCCATACCCCGACTTTTTACCAGGTCGGTATACCGAGGATCCGGGATTTTTCTGCTGGTGAGATGGCCACCCCCTCTCCGATCCGCTACGCGGGGGAATCCCCCGGTTACTCCTTCTGGGAGAACAACCATGTCAATGATGAGTCAGTCAGTGGTATTTCGGCTTTATAGTTTATACTTCCCCATAATGGATAAATATAGATTTTGAATTCCTCAGATGGAATAAACATACATATAGGTAAATAAATTATATGTATGAAAGGGAAAAACACTAAAAAAACAGTTATTTTTCATAATATCACGTGTATTTAATTCTTATTGAACTTTTAAAATATACGCATCTGAATACACCGGTTTTTTTTTATTTAAACAAGGTATTTATTTTGATCAAAAACAATACACTTAATAATTCACCAACTTAACTAAACGTAATTATTGTACAACATCGATTTAATTTAACGTTGTACTTAAACCAAATATCGTGGACTGGCTAGCCGCTAGCCCTTTGAGAATCCATAGAGAAGTGGATCTGCTCATCCATTCCGCACTAGCATAACACAATGAAATTTTAATTATATTAAAAGTCATTAAGGTTCGAAATTCTATGAAAAAAAAAATATTTGCCGTGCCGTTCTCAATGTGCGCCGGCCCTTACGGATACTTTACGAAAAAGTAATCATATGACTAAATTACAAAAGTTATAACAAAAGTTACAAACAGTAACTTTAAGTTACAAAAGTTACAACTTGCGCAAGAGCGTTAAAAATATTACAGAGGTCCTAATTGTTTTCACAAAATACCTAACCATTAAACACTGTCTCTCAAGCAATCCCACATCAATTTTATGTTCATTTGAAGCAAACATTATACTTAAATAATTAATTCCGTTTTATTCACTTTTTTTTTCTTTTGTAATTACATTTCGATGTAGACTTTTTTAATTATTTACTAAGTTTTGGTTTAATCACAATATCAATAATGCGAATTTTTCTCCCTAAACATTTTATGATTTGCTGACGAGCGAAATGTACCAGCGACTATACCAGTCCTGAACTAGACAATGTACTGTATATGACACCAAGATATAACGATTTATAAACTATGAAATTAAAAACAAAGTTATAAATAATTTATGCCTAGTTTGTACGAAAGCAAAATTGGAATCAGAAATTTTATTTTGAGAATTTGACTGAATGTATGTAAAATTAAAAATGTACAGTTATTCTATTATATATTAGTATGCGTATTACATATTATGTAAGTTAGAAAAATTTCTGGATTTCATTCGGCTGGTAAATTTAAGACATTATAATAGACGAGTCAAATTTGCCTTCATTACAAGTCATTTAAATAGGAATGATTTCAAGTAGATTTTTTAAAATATTATATGTATATCCTATGTACAGTGGTGGGGTTCATTACATAAAATATATAAAAACTTACATTAAGTATTTTCAAAATCGACTCTCACACTATCCGCCTACAACAAAATATCACATCGCCAAATCTTAACAAATTAAGCAGTCAATAGCACTGCGGATAAAAACTGTGCTCAAACAACGTTCAAGAATTATTAAATCAAACCTGAAGAGGCAATAGATTCCGAAAACGTATCCAGGTCACACCGAACCGAACACCAATTTTTAAGGTAGCAGCAATACAATATAGAACTTATTTACTACACAAAATGGTACAAAGTTCAGCGGCTTCACGTTGTGCCGCGATGCGTCTCGTGACGTCATAGCGTGACAACACCGCGTCACGAGACGTAGTGCGAACGTTACTTTTCAGCGTCGCGATACGCATCGTCAAGCATCATGCTTCTTTAGACATCTTCGCGTCGCATTTCCGTTTCAGTCTGAATTGACCCTAAATGCGACACTGTAAAATAATACCTCATCTATCATATCATCAATGTACACTTTAAAAATGTTTTTCGCTTTATATCTGTAAGATTAAATAAATTAAATATTGGGTAGGCATTTTTTTATGTTCACAATGAAAATGAATGATATAGTAAATATTAAATTCTAAAACTTTAAATACAATTAATATTTAAATTAAAGTCATCGACGTTTAGGATCGCATTGTTGGATCGATTTTTAGGATTTGTATAAAACAATTTGAGAAAGAGTTAATTTATTTGTAAGAAGAAAATCGCCCGCGTTTTACAACAGTGTTCTTAGCTTTAAAACCAAAAACAAATCCCAAGGTCGGAATATGTTTGCGTTTTTAAACATGTGAGCATTATACCTTTTTTTTAAATTATATCCAAACTATACATTAAAAAAACATATTTATTACAGAATACAATACGATATAACATAATATTTTATATCTAATTACTGTAATTATAAAAATATTCCAAAATTTCATTTTTATTTTTTTAAATGACCAATTGAGTTATTAGTAGTTATACTAAATTATTTTAAAATAGTATTGAACTCATTTAAACACTTTTATAACTTTTGCTATTAAATTAAAATTTAATTTGATTATTGAAGATAATATTACTTAGGGACCAAGAGATCAATGACTGGATTTTTAGAGACATTTAGATACTAGATTCGATTTAAAAAAAGTATTAAATATAAGAAGTTTCCATATATAGCTAACAACACAATTCTCAAAAGAGAAATAATTATTAAGAGAAATTTCACTTAAAACAACCACAACAAAAATGACGTGGTACACTTTTTTTTACTTATACAGCTAAAACAAATTTAGCATCCAAATATCATTGGAGTTATTTCATTAAAATAAAATTTTCTTATTGTTTATACAACTTAGAACTAATTCATTTGACTAGACCGTTGGGCTTCACATTTATGTAATGGTTAGGGTTGTTTAAAGGTTTTTTCTCAGCATTTGTATCGTAAACTATGTAAGTGGGATTTGTCACTGCACTATTATTAACATTTTTAATATTGTTCTTCTCTTCAAATACATCGTCCGCTTCTTCTTCTATGCGGTCGTTGAAGTTGTGATACAACGGCGAGTTCCTCTCGTGATCGGATTCTGATCCGCTTATGGTCGTGAGATTATTCATATTAAGCATCGGCGTCTTCTCACAGGGTTGGTTGTCACCCTCGGAATCCCTCTGATTTAATAAACTAGCATTGAAATCGAACTTCGATTGGTTCCTCGGTGGGCTCATTTGAAGGTATTCTGAAATTAACAAGGAAAAAGAAGGTAATTGAAAATATTATATTATTCAAGTAAATTGCCGTTTCTGAAATAATCATTGACTTACAGTTTCTTTTAAATATTTTTTGTGTTAGGTATGTTATTTACATATGTTCAAGTTATTAAGTACTAATGAAAACCATATAAAAATCCGTCAGATGTTCTAGAAGTTATTTATTTATTTATTTTAGGAAGATTTACAGCCAAACTAGTAGACTTTAGAGTAATGCAATACATATGACAATGCTTATTACAAATCTTCACCGATAAATTCAAATTAAAAGGAATACACAATATAGGTATTACATAAAATAGTGAGACTAAAGAACTGCATAGTAAAATACAACATCACTACAAGATGCATGCTACACAGTTAACATCACTGAATACACACTACACGGCTACTAGGCACCAAAGAAGTTGGCAGCAAGTGATCCCCTCATTGATGCCGTACTGATGTAGAAGAGGTCAATTTCAGAGGATAACTTATTGAAGTTTCTACACGCACGTACAATGAAAGAATTTTGTCTGTATCTAGTCCTTGCCGAGGGCACATTAAGTAAGGACAGAGAAACAGAGAACATGCGGACAACGATTTTATTTTATAACTAGATGAAAACCCGGCTTCGCTCGGTTGTAATGTGACTCATAATGTGTAAACATGTAGGTACAAAATGTAGGTAGATATTTCTGTAGTTATCGGTTCTCAAGGAATATTAAAGGCAAAGCGGCATAGATTTCGCTCAATGTTTGCGGCAAGACGTTTCGTTTTACACAGTCACATGAGTTCTTTATAATGGACACTTTGTTTTTAAAATGAATGGTGCGACGACGTATTGAGTGGCGAGGCGTATGTGCGCTAGTATGAATGAAACGGAACGTTTATTAACCACTCAAGATGTCACAGGTGTCAGTGAGTGACGTTTCGCTAGAGTGGCCAATATGGCGACTGCGATTTGTCTGTCAGCACCATTAGAATTTAACAAAATACTTGACAATCCGAATTTTGCGGATATATGTTGTCGACTCGAAATCTTTATTTTTTTATGTTTTATTATTCAGGTAAGGTTTCAATCGAGTCTACCGTACCCCTTGACGAAATTATTAATATAAACTGACGGACTCATAAACTGCATCAAAGTTCAGGATTACTTTGAAATGATTTTTTTTAATAAGTATGCAAACTTTTTAGATTAAATTATATAAATATGGAGAGACTGGCTCTTAATCTTAAAAAAAAGCAAAATTTAAAAATAGAACTGCAGTAAAACAAATGAATATAGCCGGGAAAAGAAAATTTACTCGTAGTATCAGATTTGCGTGTTATTTAAAGCAAAGTTTTAAATTGATTCGCATTGATTTTTTATTCTTTTGTCAATTGAATTATTGTTACCAGCAGAATTGTTGGGTTAGTTTTTTAACTCATCGAGAGTTTTTGAACCATAATATGGATACTTCGTCCGAACAAGCGGCTCAAATTGTAGCACTGGTGCGGGAGGGCTTGGATCAACGAACGATTGGTAGACATTTAAATTTAAACCAGTCTACGGTTTCTAGAATATACAGAAGGTTTGTGGAGACAGGTTCTTACAGAAGGAGACGTGGTACAGGCAGGACTCGAGCAACCACCGGTCGTGATGACCGATTTATTGTTACAACTTCCCTGCGAAATCGTTTCCTCACGTCAGTTAACATCAAAACAGAGCTTAATGAAGTGCGTGGAGTAAATGTGAGTGCACGAACAATAAGAAGAAGGTTAAAGGAAGCGGATATCACCCCTTTTAGACCAGCAAATGGTCCAAAGTTGTCTGTAGCTCACAGACAAGCTCGCTTAAGATTTGCGCGTGATCACCTAAATTGGACAGAAGAGCAATGGGCCTCCGTATTGTTCACGGACGAGTGTAGGACATGTTTATATGGTGCAGATGGTCGCAGAAGAGTCTATCGTCGACGTGGGGAGCGATATGCTCAAAGTTGCATTGAGGAGCGTGTTCCTTTTGGAGGCGGTTCGTGTATGGTCTGGGGTGGCATATCGATGAACGGGCGAACAGAACTTGTGTTCATAGACATGGTCCGTCAAAACGGTAATAGAGGGGGTTTGACTGCACATCGCTACATAACAGAGATCTTAGAAGATCACGTGGTGCCTTACATGGGATTCATAGGCGAAAATTTTACTTTAATGCAGGATAATGCCCGGCCGCACGCTGCTGCACAAGTTCGACAATATTGCGAAGAGGTTGGGATACGTACAATGAATTGGCCAGCACGCAGCCCGGATCTTAATCCCATTGAGCATGTTTGGGACAATTTAAAAAGAGCTGTATATGCGAGAAATCCTGTGCCCACGACAGTGGCAGCACTAAGAACAGCACTTTCAGAAGAATGGGACAATATTCCGCAAGATCTTTTAATAACCCTAATAAAATCTATGCGGAACCGATTAGAATCCGTAATAAGGGCACGTGGGGGTAATACACCCTATTAAAACATAAATAAACCCTTGCATAAAGTTTGTGTCTATTGTTAAAACCAATTTTTTTATTAAACCAATTTTCCTTAAATTTCTGTTTTTTCTTCAAAAAAGTCTTAAGGTCCTTTCCAGTACACAAACTTAAACTTAAGGATACGCTGTTTTAAAGTTCACGAACCAATCTAGAGGTTTCAATTTAAATCTGTATAGAAAGTTTGCATACTTGGTTAAAATATTTATTTCAAAGTCGTCTATTACTTTGATGCAGTTTATGAGTCCGTCAGTGTAGATATGTTTAGGATTCGATTTGTTTAATTGATAATAGATTAGATTAGGTTAAATATAGATAGGTATAGATTACTTGATTGTAGTGCTTATGAGGAGCTTGCTTAGTTTGCTATAAAAACAAGAACAACAATTTTATGTAGATGATATTATTTAGATCTGTATTTACGTGTCCTTTAATGTAACAAAGTAACTTATCTCTTATATATTTTTACATAGATGATACTGGAACATCTAGAAACTTAGTTTGTTAATTCCATAGATTAACATTATAATATTTGTAATGGACTTCAATACCATCAGAGATCGGTATTTATCTCCTCTATGATTGCGAAACATCTTCACTTTCTTGTTTTAGTTTTCTTCATCACTACATCACTGATAGTGATGTATAAGTGATGTAGCGAATCCTACTAAGGTCGGCAGTGCACTTGCAGCGTCTGTGATGTTGCTTGTGTTATCGGCGTGCCAAACAACAAAAAATCATCAATCACGGAATGTTAAAAATCAACGCTTGGGATACAACTAGTCTCATCAATTTGTATATCAAAAAACATTACGCATCTAAAATTGTACGATAATTTACATAATAATTTTTACAAACACGTGTTGTTACCTCAGAATAAATAATCTCAGATTGACTTATTTAAATTCAAAATTAAGCTTTCAGTTTGAAATCTGCAATTTTTTCACGTTGTATGGTGTTTAGAAGTTGTGCATAGGTACCCGGTATGTCAGCCGGCGCCAGATGGAAGCGCTTATGCGCGTCACTGGGGCTGGGCGTTACGTGATGGTTGTAGTCGGGCGCGCACACCTGCACGAGGTAGTCGGGCTCCGAACCGCGGCAGCGGGTGTTCATCTCCACGTAATGCGCGCTCAGCCCTTCGTATCGCTGAAAGAGAATAATCATGAACGAGGTAAGGTTGCAATAAATAACAATTTTTAGCAAAATTTGAACAAAATCCATAAAAATAAAGCCCCCAACATAAGTATAATGCGATTTCAAAACGTATATATAGAAAAACGTTTTATACTCATGATACAGAATGACCAAACCAAAACAGAGAACTACAACTAAGAACCAGAACACCCAACAATTGTTGGCGATGGGAGCGATGTCCGTGATCCGTGATCCTTTAATGCACTTAAGTGTATTATGTATATTATTGAGTGTTTATCTTTAAACTTAATGGCTTTGGGACGACACCTGCGAAACGGAATCAATTTGCCGAAACACCCGATCACAATTAATTTTGTCGCTTGCAGCCACCAAAAACGCGCTTACACTTCGCTTTTCAACATGTGTCCCTGAGAGGACGCAACAGCAGCGGGACGAGGCCCAAGCTACAATAAGATAGGAGCCAAAAACAGATTTAGTTTAGCCATTCCCTCCCAGCTGATAACTCGTTAAATGCTTTTGAGAGTAGTGTCATGAACCATCATGACCGTCAGCTGTGGCTTAAGTGATTTAGGTAACGGTATCCTCCCACGCACTTTAAAATTTTTTAATCAATGATATAAAATAATTATACATATAAATGTCAGCTGCTCACAATAACCTGAAGAAATAAAACCTAAATTCGTTGGAGTCACTCTTCAGTCCTGAAGGTTGGCGATTTCTTTAAACCTGTCTCTTAAGACGTAAGTGGAACGGTTGTTCGACTGAGGCAATTCCAATCCATTCCCGTGTGTTTCGTAACGACGACTTCTTCCTTCGCCTAACGTGTCTCTTGCGTTCCACCTTATCCATCATGATAAACTGCAACAACATATATCTGACGTATCTGATCACGTGGCCAAGATATTCAATAGTTCGCATCATTATCCGGAGCACTGACACGTTGGAGAATGGTTTCATTGCTGATCTTATGTGTCCAGCTAATGCGAAGCATTCGAAGGAAACACAACATTTCGAATACCCGTAGGCGTCCGATGGTGTCCTCCTTGAGAGTCAATGTTTTGCAGCCGTGCATTATGATGGGCCAAATGTGGCACGGAGTAACCTTACTCGAAGCTTTACGTTTATTAGAATTAAAACGTTATAATTAGAATTTAAAAGAACTCCAGGTAAGCTGTATATCGGGTGAAAGATGTACCTAGTGAAAAGGTAGGGGGGAAAACAGCCGTATTTAAATATCTCGGCTTTTATATTTACATTCAAATTTTTAACAAGTTATTTGACGCTCAATAACAAATAATTTTATAAATACACTTCAAACAAATCCTTTATGGTGCCAGAAATGCGTACCGTTTCTCTATTAGCTGCTATCAGATCAATTGTTGATGATCTTCGTTCAGTCAATCAGTATCATTCCGCATCATCGAGCACTCGCGTTATCGTTAGCCGTGTTCTTAATAGCAATTCTATTCACATCGTGTGTGCTAATCCGATAATATGAAACCCACTATTCTCAACCAGCCTTTGAATCGAGTGTCTGTTGCAGCAAATGGTGCAGACTTATTTACTCAAAACTTTTGCCAAAGGGTTTTATGAAAAACTTACATCGCGCTGATGTTGTTCGACGTAGGTCTCCAACTCTCTCTGTAGTTCTGTGAAAGAGGGTCGTTCAGTCGGTTTGTGCTTCCAACATCGAAGCATCACGTCGTACAACAAATCGTTAGCGTACTGAGGCTTGTTTAGACGACTCCTGGAATTTAATTATTCGAAATCATTAGAAACAGTCCTCCACTGAATGTTATTGTTTATATATAAACACTCTGTAAATGTACAAATATTAACTAAATGTACTATGAAGTTGGATTGTTGTGTTTAAAACCAAATTTTGTACACAAAATGTAATTTTTTCAATTAGAACCAAATTGAAAAAATTACATTTTGTGGAAATACTTGGGTCCAGCGGTCAATACTTACAATGCAAAAAACCTATATCGTAATAAATTTACTTCTCATTTTCTATATTTCGTAATATGACAAAATCTCTTAACGTTATCTATTACGCGAATGACCTTGGGCAAGTGGGCTCTTTACAAGTTCCCTAAATCCTTTAGTTGCATTAAGTTTTATTACTGGAGTCCAGTCGATACGTTACTAGTCTTACGTACTATTTGCAAAATGTACTATTTAACAAACCTAAAGATAAAATGAACCCTGTGTATAAAGTGGATATTCATGAAAACAGATGTCCCGGGAGACAGTAAGAGAAATTTAACATATAGATTGGACATTCCAGTTAATAAAACTTGAAATACCTTTGTCTTGATGTATTGTAGTCTTGTTGTATTATATTAACAAAACGCAATAAAATAAATAATGACATCTTATGAACAAACGGACCTAACTTAGCTTGATTCTCAAAAGGTAGTTGAAGAAGGTGGTTCTTGATATATTATAATTGGTCGATGATTTATAATTGTTTTTCAATTATTTATAATGTAGTCAATTATTTATAATTTTGTAAAGAAAAATATTTCCTATAGGTATTTCACATAAAATGAAAAGTTTGCCACGATACCATTATCAATTCGTTGAGGTTTTGATCCATTTATTACTGTAAATATTTACAATTTCTGCTTGACGAAGGTATATACACAAATTTTCTTCTTTGTTTAAAGCCAGTTAAAGTCTTAATAATATTATAATGTCTTTAAGAATATGCCCAATGAAGTGTCTTTGACAACAAGGCTAGCAGTATTTTGAAACAGACAACGCCATCTAGTCAAACATTAACGGACTTTAACATCAAGAGGTGTTGAAAAGCTTCGCAGAAGCTTACATGTTAGTTCTGATTTAAGCCGCGCGCATCATAAAATATCTTTGCAGCATAGTGTGTAACGTATTTTTATGATACGTTTAAGTAAATTCTCTTAATTAGTAATAAATTTAAAATTAATCATAATTTAGAACCGCCATCAACTGCATGACGGTATAACTACCTCCCGACGTTGCGGACGGGCGCACGATTGTGGTCCCGACACACCAATATGAAGCGACATCTATCGATGTCGGCTCGACGGAGGAGGTTTAGACCGATGCATGAACGATGAGACAATGGGATTGGTCAATTTTATTGTCGGTCATAGGAAGTGGTAGGACTTCCAGCCGAGCTATGGAGGGACGGTGGCAGCGGCCACGCGGTCTCTTGACACCGGGCGTTTCGGAGAAGAGGAACTCGAGGGACTTAGCAATTCCGATATATTAGAAACCCGTGTAGCGTATCGCTTCCCACGCGGTGGTCTAAAAGTATCTTTATGGCTCTTTAGCCGTTAGGTCGCGGATACATATTAGTATTAACAGTCGACAGTAAAAAGTATCTGGCAAGCGCCCCCAAGTAGTTGGCGCCCTAGAGAAATAACACAGGTCTCATGTAGTGTCTGCCCCTGGGTTTCAGTCGGTGAGTAACGGTTGGAACGCCTGCGGAGCCCTAACGCCCCGCAGAGGTTTCGCGGTTACAAGTGCATGATTTGCGAACAATGTTTTTTTAACATGGTTTAATATACAACTCACCCGCTACGAAGAAATTCCAATAAACTAGCGGGACTTATATTAGGGTACGGTGTCTTTGCGAGCGAGAATAGTTCCCAAAGCACTATGCCAAACGCCCACACGTCGGACTGCGTCGAGAATATTCTGTCAGTTATACACTCGATCGCCAGCCACTTCACTGGTAGCGGACTCTGAAACGAATTACATTAGCATTTTCAAGTAAGCAGGTACAAGAAATAAGGTGAAAAGGGCATGACATGACATTCTTTTAATGTTTAATCCAATATACTAACTTGATTAGTAACCGCTGTATTGTCAAAAAACATCAATAAAGACTTGTAACTCAATATTTTTTTTAAATATACTTGACAGAATAAAAAGGAACAAGGTAAGATGCAACAGCACATTCTGTTTTTTTTTTTTTTTTTTTTTTCGCAAGCTGTTACCAAGATTTTCGTTAGGTTAGTATTTAAAACAAGAAATTTAATTTAAGTTGTATTTTGATAAAATAAAATAAAATTTATTGAGTTATTAAACAATTTGAATATGTTCGATTTACGTTTTAATCTAAACCTGCAAAAACGACATTTGATAGTAACAGACGCTATTTGAAACATTAGAATTTTACTGAGGATGTTTGTATCCAATCATTTACACCAACAACACATTTAGCAGAAAATCATATTTTTTGCCACATTTTTATTCGTAAAATTTTTAAGTTTTTTATACGTAAAATTATGTACCTACACAACATAACAAATAAATTTTGTTATGATTATGAACAGCCGCCATTTTGAATTTTGAACCACCTAATCTTGTGTGGAAGGAAGATAGGTCGAAAGCGACAAGGACTAATGTTATTGTAAATTAAATGTTTCATTTTAAAAGTTTTCTTAAATATATATTTTTATGTTACGGTCGGCAGACAGGCAGACGGTCCATTTGATGGTAGGTGGCTACCGTTACTTATAACACAGCCTATACTGGGATTGGGAAGAGTTAGTGAAATGGTCTTCCCTTATCTCTTAATAAAGTATGACTCATTAATAATATCGTCTCATTAGAATAAAGATGGAATGCGTTATTTAGAATTTTTAGACGAGCACATTAGTAGAGTTAAGGTGCTGACTTAGCGCTCTGACTCAGGGTTCCCGAATTCGTTTCCCGGCAGGGCTAACTTTGGAAAATAAACTTTGGCAGTAAACACCACCTTACATGAAACCACCGTGAAATAACAGCACGTGTGCTGTTGTGTTTTGCTGAGTGACTATGGGGTACCAAAGCCTATTTCCCAATCTCTTCCGACCTGCACTAGCGCACTTGCAGCAATTGTAACGTCGCTTGTGTTAATACCATCAAGTGAAAGTACCGTCAGTCTGTTTGATGACGTTACCATTGAATAATTTGTCTTTTCCAATTAGGTTTTTGAACTTTTGAATTTTTTACAGCTTAAAGAGTATATGATCATTCATCTATATTATATACAAATTATAGGGTCGGTATCAAAACGACTGGATCTACAAAATAGCCTTATCTGCATAAGGACTAACTCGCAAAACGACCACAGCTGCAGAATGGTTTAATATAAAAACGACTAGATCGCAAAATGACTACCATGTGGAATGTCTATATCTTCGAATGGCTTAGTAGTAAAACGACTACACCACAAAATGACCTGGTGGAAGGTCTACATTTCATGGTAGCAAAACGACTAGTTTTCGAAATTATTCATAGAGTATTATGAAATGACAAGATCTCAATGCCACAGCCTCGGATCAGCTATCAAAAAATGGGAAAGTCGTATGATTAGACAACATTATACAGTGTGTTCTTTTTTGAGATAATATAATGTCGCTGTCACGCCCTTCTCCTCTAACTTCTAAGCCACCCAACGGTATTTATTAATGAAAAGAGCGATAAGGAAGGTTTGTTAATACAATTTGCAGAAAAAAATGGTATTATACGAGGCCGAGAGCAGGTCGCTAGTTGCGTTATAAAGAGAAAATTCAATTGTATATGAAATATTCAACGACACCTGAACCAGTATTTATTGTGCTATAGATGAAAAACCTCAAAATCATTAATGAATTAATTTCTTACATTTTCTTTCTTAAGATATTCGTCGTTCTTGTAAATGCTTCGCGCAAGGCCGAAGTCACAGATTTTTACAATGTTGTCGTCTGCTAATAATACGTTCCTCGCCGCTAAATCTCCGTGCAGAACCTGAAATATATAGCGTTTTTATATTTATAGTTAGCATTTTTATCTTACACGCTCTTCTTCTCTTCTTATGATGTGTGAAGGACTGGCTTGTTAGATGAAACAGACCTCTAGGGTCTTTATGATCTGTACATCGCCAAAGATATAGCTGTAGTCTGTTTTGTTAGGGATATTGAAGTTGCAAGGACAGTAGAGGATAAAATAAGATAGAAGCTTTAATACATTCAATCAGGCACTAAAACACAAAGCATGTTTATTGTTATTTCTTATACGTGTTCTTATTATTATGTAAAAATATAAAGAGCATCTTGAGATGATTCAAACAATAAATTACCAGGATTAAATAATTGTCGAATGAATCCTATAATTAGTAATTTGCAATAAAATATTTGAATAAAAACTACATTCTTTAAAATAGTGTCGAAATGTGTAATGTTATGCTAGCCTTGCAAAACAACGAGATAATGCAGCCAGCTTGGGACCTTAAGGGACCGAAGCTTAATATGATACACGTTACTATTTGTAAATAATTAAGATAATTAAGTAGGTGTAATGTTTTCATAAATTTTATACATTATCATAAGGTATAAATTGTATAATATAGTTTACACGAAGTATTATTGTTTGATAGAAGTAATGTAATTACTTTGGACCCGCAGTCTTAGCATTCAAATTAATCAAAATTACTGAAAATCAACATAATACTGTATTATTATTTTTTGGAAAGTAAGTTACAACGCATTTTGTAGATAGGAATGGAGGGAATATATATACGAATTTAATATAATGGGAATTGCTAGTGGACCCTCAATTCTCTCAAATATTTTTGAAGAAATAAAATTATTTTTTTAAAGATACCCAAACTTTTCAAAAATAATAATTTCTAGTTATACCTAACTTTGTTGGCTGAGACACTTTTTTTTATTAATTAAGTAACCTTAATTACTTTATATAATCCTATGTTAAAGCAGCATGTGTAGGGTGAGCACACAACGACATGGATTGGAGCAAAGCTACATACGCACTAGGCGGCTAAGTCGCGACAGCTAAGCCGCGGTAGTCAAGATTGTACGCTGGCCGCTTGTCGTTAAGTGCGTGCGATTTTAAAATCTAAGATCTAAACCAAGATCTCGTTGGCCGCCTAGTGCGCTAGTACGCTAAAATATGCGAAGGAAATTTACAAAATATTTTAAGAATGGCTCAGTTCAGTCGACTAGGTGTAACCATTGTTAGGTGACTCAGTTTTGTGTCTTCTTAAGTATCCCACATATGCCTTTGCAAGCATGGATGAGGTATCTTTTTGAAGATTTTTCCGCCGTTAAAAAAACTGCCTTATGTCAATTAACGTTGACGTTAAATTAATAATTATTTAATCTGTACAATGTACATATAATAAAATCGTAAACAAGCCGTGTCTGTACGTTAAAGATTTTTCAAAAAACAATTTGTGTACGTTGTACTAATGTTACCGAGGTCAAAAAATAATTATCAGAATTTTTGTCTGTTTGTCGGTTTGTCTGTGTGTTTGTGCACGCTAATCTCTGAAATGACTTAACCGATTTGAATGTGATTTTCACTAATTTATTGTAGCAAGCTTTCCGTAACATTTAGTATTTGTTTCATTCCAATCGGTTTACAAACAAAAAAGTTACGCGCTATACCGAATACCACGCGTACGAAGTTGCGGGCTCAGCTAGTGAATAATAAATACTTTATGAAATTATATTAAAATTAATTCAATTGAACTATAATTTATCAATCAATTTTAACTAAGTTTCTTAAGATACGAACCCGTCGGCTTGCTAGATATTCCATGCCCTTGGCGATCTGGAAGGCCCAGTAGAGGAGGTCTCCGGAGGTTAAAGGACGCGGAGTACACCCTTCACTGTAGTAAGTGTAGTTAGACCGCCATTGGGGCTGAACGTAGTTACTGTCAGACTCTGAAACATCGTATTTTCATTTCTTATAAAAATGGCTTGTTTGTCCAAAGTTATTCTCTGTTTAGTATGAAAATTAAAAAGACACATTTAAACTAAATATTAACTTAAAATGGCAATATATAAACCCTAATTGTTAAATTATTTAGAAATTGCATGTGATATTTAGCTTGGGTTCTAAGCAACCCTAAGCAAGTTCTAAGCATGCTGGTTGTAGGTATTATAGTTTTTGGGGCGCCAGTGACCCCACGAGCGCAGAGTTTCAACAACGAAGAGATTTTCTGTCTGCGACATTTTCTGTTATCAAGTTCGAAATCGATATTTAACGCTGTGTTATAAATCTAGAATTAGATATTAAATTAATTGTTTTCATCTGTTAACTGTTAAGTTTAATTAACAGTTAATTAACAGATAGGAAACTATGTTTTATTGCATAATTAAATTCTGATTGGTTTCTAATTTCGACTTGTTTTTAGGAGTCGACAGTTTTTTATGTACATATAGTACAGTTTATATGTAAAAATCCTATCAAAAATTTATATTTCTTTCCTAGTTTCCAAATATAAAAACACTATCCCATGTCGCAATAACATATATCTAAACTAGACATTACGTTACATATCATCCTCAGTGGCTTCCACCAATACCAGTACCTACGCGTATATCATACGATTCCTTGAACTCGTAAATCTTTCATATTATATATACACATTCGGCAATGAACAAAATATCTTTCATGTTATCTAAAAGGAGAAAATTGATGTTTGTGGGTATGTACATGAAAGAAGTGCGAAGTTTCGCTGCGATTAGGTTATTGGGGTTAATTGTGTTTGTACAACAAACAAATTACGGTGTTACTTCGCGTCTATATTAGATGAACCCTGACATTAAAATAACCCCTTTCAATAGAGAAGATAAAATGAAACTTTTTCGATGAAAATATGTAGGTTTACCATAAATCGTAAGTGTTTGTAAATCTATACATATTATAAAATAAAGTCGTCTTATTTTTATGAATTTTTATTTTATGAAATGAATACATACATAATCCTAAAATTATATAGTTAATATATAAATTATAACAAAACACTAGCAATAATAATACTAAAATAATAATACTATAAATAATAATACTAGCAGTGGTAGGGCACACTGCGTTTCGCAGTCATTCGGGCAGCCCGCCTGGCGGCAGTGACCACCCCCTTACAGAAGACCACCGTGAAATAACAGCATATACTGTGCTGTTGTGTTTCGGTGAGTGAGTAAGGGATGCCAGAGCCCATTTCCTTATCCCCTCCTAATCCCTTATCTTTAATCCTACTGTAGTCGGCAGCGCACTTGCAGCACCTGTAGCGTTGCTTATGTTATAGGCGAGGGTAGCCACCTACCATCAAGTGGACCGTCAGCCTGTCTGTCGACATAACATAAAAAAAAAAAAAAATAATAATAATAATAATAATAATAATATGTTTTGTACAAATTAATAGCAGGACTGTAGGTTTTTTGATAATTAAATCATATCTATGTCCATACATATCTTCTTCTATGTATATTTATAAAATCATTTATCCTAACTAAGCGATTCATCAATGCAGAACCTAAAACACTGATGTTAAAATTTTCAAATTTTGGGATTTAGTGTAGGAAAGATTATTTGGAAATTCCACCCCTGGGGTAAAATAAGCGATGAACAAATTCCAGTCATTTTCAAAGTTAGGAGCATGAAATTTTCATATACAAGCTTCTGGTTGGAAATAAATAAATGCGTAGGCATTATCCCTAAGAGGGTGAAATAGGTGTTGAAAGTTTATATGAAAAGTCCGTTATTTTTGAAGCCAGAAAAAAAGAAACTTAAGGCAACTCCAGCCGCTAAACTCGTCCTGTACTGAATTAACGGGGCTGCTGAGGGGGAGCAATACTTGCAAATCTCGGGAATATCTATTTAAAAAATAAATAAAGTATAATGCAAATTTTTCTTTTGATGAGCCTTCAGATAATGGTTCTTAAAATTTATCTTAAGAATTAGCTATTTAAAATATTGATTGTTAAACAAATCGCACGGTTACAACATCGATATTAGACCTCAAATTAGTAATTTTTTTATATATATAATTAAATATAATTTAAAAAATAATTATGATGATTCATATATCCTGCAGATGATTTGAGTGTTTTTTAAATTATCATTATTATGATAATTTAAAATGATAATTTAATTATTATGATTTTTATCATTAGGGGCTGGCGTCGCCTTAATATTAAAGCTTCTATAAATACAGACCTATTTTGTCGTTTTTGTAAATTCAACCCCAAACGAGAGTTATGGGATGGATTTGTATTTCTCGATTGAACAGATAAACATGTATTTTTAGAGTTTAAGGAAATTCCACCTCTCAGACAAAAAAAGGGGTGTTACCTATTTTTTTTTATTATTTTGTATGGGGAGGGGGGACACAGGGGTTAGCATATATTCGTTGCATAACTTCATATACATACTTGTAGGTGCAAATAATGGAATGCGAATACACAATGTCTCAATATCATCCCTTAGGGAGGAGCAAGAAATATGTTTTCTTTAGCTAATTAATGAAACTGATAACAAAAAAATCAATTTAATTTTTTTTGTCTGTCTGTCTTATAAGAGAAAGAGCTAGCGACATACGATGAACGTTTGTGTGGGTATATATAATTTGCAGAAAAAAATGCATCTGTGAGAAGCTAGGAGTGGGTATAAAATATGATTGACACTTTATATTTCTTAAGTTATAACTGGACGTAGATAGCGCGCTATGCGTTAGGAATTACAATAATAGTACAAGTAGGTCTAGGTCTTTGTGCAATGAGCTAAAAATAGTAAACAAGTGCACACACCGACATTTATAAGAAACTCTTGTGACAATTTGAGCCTAACTCAAAATATATAACATGCTGATTATTGTGAAAGAGAAATTAAATTATTTACTTCTAATAGTATAATAGTAATAACAGAATTAGACAAATGTAGAACACGGTGCATAAGAAAATCCAGAGTGATTTAAATTTGTATATTTTGTACCTTTGACAAGTTCCACCGGTTGTTCTTTAACATCTGACGAAGGAAAATTGCAATGTTGAAGCATAAATTTTGAATTAAATTAAAAAGATTTTTTTTTCTTTTTAAGAACTCATCTCACCTTTTCTTGAAGAGGATCTATTCGTGTTGGCGCTGTTGAGAAAAGTGTGATCCGTATTTTGCGAATGCCCACAATAATCCGAATGAGTTCTGTAAAATTATATGAATCTTACATAATATAGTTGTTAGAAACATAAAAATTCATGTTATGGCAACATTATGTCATGAGTTCTATAATAAAAATGACACAGTAAATTCCTTGGTTTTAATTTTAATAAAATAAAATAAATATACAAGGTGAAATATGCAGACCAAACATTAACAATAATAAAATCGTGTTTGTCTGTGTGTTTGAGCACGCCAATCTCAGAAACGGCTTAACCGATTTGAATACTGATGAATTGTAGCAAGCTTCCCGTAATATTTAGTACCTACTAGCTGTTACCAGCGACTTCGTATGCGTCGGAAATGAAAAATATAATACCTAAAACAACGCCTGACATCTTTATCACTGTGACGACGCTGACGCCGAATTTTTAATATTTTTGTGATATTACCTCGGGAACCTAAACATTTTCCAGGATAAAAGTGTCCTATATGTTATCTTTATCTTTATCTTGTCTTAGTGGCTATTTCTGTCTGCTAGAGTACCAGTATCACGTCGTCCATTGCTGAAATATTGTGATCGCCACGTGAACTAAAGCTCTCTACCTATACCTACCACGTTAAGGAACTGTAGTACTTTTTTGATAGAGGCATTCTTCACATCTTCACAAGCCATTGTGTGGCTTCCTAGGATGTGACTGCGCTTGTGCATCAGAGGGCCACACTCGCACAGGATATGCATTGGTGTTTCTTCTGCCTCATGGCAGAAGCGACACTCTCCCGTACTAGTGAGCCCCATTACTTTAAGGTGCCTATTGAGGCGGCAGTGCCCCGTTAGCGCCCTAGATAGCATGCACAAATTGCTCCTGCTAAGCGACATAGCCTGATTTGTTGCATTTCGACTATAGGCTTTAATGAGCGCTTTGGAATGGTTCAAACCTGGCAAGTCAGTCCAGCGTTTGTAAGATTTAATAAAGCACTGGTTCCATATGGTCCAGCGAGCTAGGCTATTTGGTAGTCCGCACATAGGTTCAGGACCTATTAGCCTACCTTTTGCGCCTACACGAGCTAGTTCGTCGGCCAGTTCATTGCCTTCGATCCCCATATGGCCAGGTACCCATCTTAGGACCACTTTGTTCTTGCGCCCTAAGGTATTTAAGTAGTCCTATATGTTAATCCAGGTGATAAACTATCTATATCCCAAATTTCAACCAAATCTGTTCAGTAGTTTTTACGTGAAAGAGTAACAAACATACCTACATACATCCATACTCCTCCCATCCTCACAAACTTTCACATTTATAATTTTATTCCAATCTGTTTATAAACAAAAAAGTTACGTGCTATTGCCAAAATCACGCGTACGAAGTCACGGGTACAGCTAGTAAATAAACGAATCTTTATTTACACAAACACATGTCTTACTTCATTTACAACAATTACAGTGCAGAGAATGTTCTAACCGACAAATGCATGCAAATTATTCTAACCGACATATTTAAATTGTTTGAAATTATTGTTAGGTACCTTTTTATTTTTCTAATAATTAATATATTTTAATGTAATAAATAAATGAATTGATATATTTGATTATAAAATTCTTAAAAGTCAAAATAGCAATTAATTAACTATGAAATTAATTAAAGAGCTAAGTACTCCATATTTGCAGCTAAATGGAGACTAAGGTGGTTTTAGCTTACCCGCTACTGGTGGAGTATCCTCTGTTGATGCTTCCAAATCTGTCGTTATCGATATTATCGGTCAGTTGGTCGATGAAACCAAGTCGATGCTTTTGAAGGTAATTGTGTAAGTTACCATACTGACAGTATTCCACAATGACATATAACTCGCCTAAAAATTGTTTTATTACTATAATGTGACATAAAATCATATAATTACTGGCAAGTGACGTCAATACAATAACTATTTGAAATCATAAAATTACATTGCAGATTGAAAGTCACGTCAAAGCCTACACCAGACTTTATGACATTTTTTGTTATAATAGTTTACATAGACTCCACACTTTAGGCGCAAATTGGAGGACGGCACTGCAAAGAATTTCAATTTTTTCATAGAATTTTGTACCTTAATTGCTTTCAATAAACTTCAAATTTCATTGTATTATTATGCTAAGGCAACAATTGGCGTGCTGCGCCATTCCGCAGTAGCACAACACAATGAAATTTGAATTATATTAAAAGCCACTAGAAAGTCAGGGAGTTGAGGCCAAGTACATTCGAATTCTCAAGAACATCTACTCAAAGAGCACGGCACAAGTCAAACTGGAAAGAACAGGAGAAGAATTTCCTATCGAAAGAGGTGTCAGACAAGGTGACCCCATATCACCAAAGCTATTCTCTGCGGTTCTAGAAATGGTTTTCAGAAACCTCCAATGGGAAGGAAATGGACTCAACATTAATGGTGACAAACTTAACCACTTACGTTTCGCGGACGATATTGTTTTGTTTTCTGAGAACTCAGATAATATGGAAGACATGTTACAACATCTATCAGATGAAAGCGCCAAGGTAGGCCTATCAATGAACACATTGAAAACGAAGATAATGACAAATTCAACTAAAAGAGACATTAAAATAAAAATAAATGGTGGACATATAAAAATTGAGTATGTCAATGAATATATCTATTTAGGTCAATTGATATCTACAGAAGACACAATGCAAAAAGAAATAGATAGAAGGATAGTTAACAGTTGGAAAAGGTTTTGGTCGCTTAGCGAGGTTATGAAGGACAAATATATGCCTATTAAAGAAAAAAAGAAAGTATATGACACATGTGTCCTTCCGTGTCTATCGTATGGATGTCAAACATGGGCATTAACTGATCAACAACTCAAAAAACTCCAAGTATGCCAAAATGGAATGGAAAGAAGCGTAATTGGAGTTAAAAGAAGAGACAGGGTAAGATTTCAAAATATAAAGAGCAAAACGAAATTTAAAAATATCGATACCGTATACAAACACCTGAAATGGAGATGGACAGGACACATGCTAAGGGAAGAGAAGGAGAAGTGGACAAGATTAATAACGGAATGGTACCCGCGTGATGGGAAAAGGAACAAAGGTAGAAAAAATAAACGTTGGGAAGACGATATGAAAAAGATAGCTGGCCCAGAATGGACACGCTCTGCAAAGGACAGGAGAAAATGGAAAGCTTTAGAGGAGGCCTTTGTCGAAGGACAAGCTGTAAAAGAAAAACCGGCTGCCGATACAATTAATTAAAAAATGAAAAATCAAATTGTTAAATAGATTAGGTTATAACATTTACACATATTGTTAAGTTACAGCAATAAAGGCTTATTTTATTTATTTTATTTTATTTTTATTTTATTTTATTTTAAAAGCCACTATTAAGGTTCAAAATTCTATGTATAAATATTTGAATACTTTGTCGTGCCCGTCCTCCAATGTGCGTCGGCCCTTAAGACCCATTTATATCTTTAGACAACGAACGTATCAGACACGTAACGTGTCAGACAAAATTATATTATTCCATATGATACGTAAGAACTTATTCATATCAGTGGCTCTAGCATGAGTTTACGATACAACACTCCCTAGCGAGAACGTAAAACATTTATATGGAAAATTGACAATTTGACATTGACAGTTCACGATTTTCCATACAAAAGTTTTACGTTGTCGCTAGCGAGTGTAGTATCGTAAACTCATACTAGAGCCTCTGAGCGGACAACTCAGACCCCATCAGACACTGTCCGCGCACGGAGATGTAAATAGATGTGAACGCTAGATGTAAATAAATTGTGTCTGACGATATCTGAGACGGTGCGTGACTGATACGTTCGTTGTCTAAAGATATAAACGGACCTTTAAGCGTCATTTCACAGCGAAACGCGACGCGACGCAAAGATTGCGTGAATATGCGAATCGCGATGTCGCATCGTGTAGCGTGACGTCGCGAGATATATGCGTCGCGGTGCAGCGTGAAGCCGCCAGTGAACTGGATGTTATATTATTTCAATGGAAGCCCCCAACACTATTTTCGCGTACTCACTGAACTATGGGTCTTTTTGTGTAATAAATAGGTTCTATATTGTATCGCTACCTCAAGCCGAGTGCGCAGATTCGCTTTTTAACTTGTATATATTCAAATTAAATTTGCGTTCATTCTATTACGTACTTAGTCCAATTTACAGCCCAACAATAAGACTTACCCCATTTTTTATGACAATTTACGTCACACTTCCACTAAAATATGTATTTAATCTTTTAACTTATTGTCGTTTACGTATTTATAAAAGAATATAATTCAAAATATTTCAGTATGATTTCAAATATCAGTGTAGCGAACTGGCAGAATATCAGTGTTGTGGTCTGCAGTCTGCACCACAACTGTATACTGAGCCAGGGTTCCTTTTCTTCTCCTTACTTGTTTATACATATATTTGTTTGTTTGTTTTGTTTGTAATTTTTTTATATACAAAAAAATATATAATTCAATTATTGAATGTATATTGTTTGTATTAGAGGAATAAAAGATGCTTTTTTTCTTGCTTTCTTTCTTTCAAATTTGCTATCGGAATTTCAGTGTTATTATCAGTCTAATAAGACCCAGTGGTCAGGTCATATATATAAATGTATATTTAATGATACCGTTGTTTGTTTTTTTCTCTCTGTAAGCTGTGTACAATGACATTGTTCTATTGCAGTAAAAAATGAATAGGCACATGTTTCTTAATTAATAACTTACGTTTCCCAACATTTTTTGTACATGCTCCCAGTAAATTAACTATATTTGGATGTTTCCCTATATGCACCATAATCTTCAGTTCAGTGGCGAGCGCTTTAATATACATATTATCTGCGGTTTTGTGCACCATTTTCACCGCCACTGTAGTAGTTTGCTCAGCATTAATGATACCACGAGCTTCTGCTTTGTGGACTACTCCGAAAGCACCGGCACCCAATTGGATACCTGAAATGGAGATTTCATTTACTCCTAATGCGTCAAATGTTCAGTCATAATGAATTGAAAGTCAAATTTTGCCTGGGACTTCATTCAAAATTCGCGCAGTTGTTTTTGAGTGAAAGACTAACATTCATTCATACTCACAAACATTCGCTTTTATAATATAACTAGCTTTTGTCAGCGACTTCTTCCGCGTATCTTTATAAATTATTCTGATGTATATGTTAACGGAAAGGTATTCCGTCATTGTATACAATTCCTAGGAAATGTGTACAATTCCTAAAATAGATAGGAAATGTATTATAAGTGTATATATTTTTTAATATGTACTTTTTCCAGGAAATCCATACATTTCCTAAATAGCAATTGGAAATGTATTACATTCGGGATATCGTCAGTGGGTACAGTGGGGCGGGATGGGACGATTCTTGCCGCCAATTCTTCGCCAAGCCATTTCAGCGCCATTTACAAAATGTGTTATAAGACTTATTTGTACTGGAAACAAAGTTAGGTTAGGTTCTGGAATCAGCGGAGCGTCCACACCCGGAATTCTGGTTTTGGCAAAAATACTGTCGAAATGTGTGTATTAAAGAATCTTTCAAACATTATTTTACACATTTCCTAATTAAATTCGGAATTGAATACATGTCCTAGTTTCACACATTTCCGGTAACATATAATACTATATTATAATATATATTTTATATGCTCATGTATATATTATTTTGTGTAAACTACCTGCTGTACAATAGAGTGCTTTCTACAAGCGTACTGCGTGCCATAGATACGGAGTTCATCCGCATACCAGATAAAGTGCCTTACATACGATAGGAATGGGTAGAAGCTATAACCCGCGGACGTGAGAACTTTGGAACAACCTCCTTTCTGTGGTGTACGAATCCTATCCTATCCTTTTAGAGGCGACAGGAGCGACCTACCATCAAGTGGACCGTCAACCTGCTTGCCACCCACCGTTACATATTTTAAAAAAATCATCATAAACCATGCTTCCATCCTCACAAACTTTCATGTTTATATTAGTAGGATCAAATATTTTCGAAATTTAACAAATTGTCGAAATGTCTTCACTTATAACATTTTTTTCTTTCAGCTTTCATATTCAATGACGATACTAAATTTAACACGCCCTCAAGTTTATGCTTATATTACTACAATAACAATTTACGACACTGCCGACCTGTATGTAGTGTCATATATACCTAAATTATATCACTGAATTACTGATAAAATCTGAAATTGAGCACAACCACATTCAATCTTCTGCCCTTCGCATTAATCCACTACCAGATGCGATTTGACTATGATCTCAACTGCAAGACTCTTCGAGTCATTTACTTAATACATATTATTATTGTATTTTCCTGCTACTATTACTTGCTTCCAATATTAACTTACCAAATTTTAAATTATTAATAGGGAACTCAAATTTTTCATCATACGGCAATAACTCGGCTTGCTCATAGATATCCAGTTCAGGGTTTATTGCTGTCGGAACACCCTCCTTGAAGTACAGCAGTCCAGCTGCAGCCAACTGCTTCCTAAACTGTTTCTCTTTTCGAATCCTCCACGTGAGATATAGCACCAAAGCAATCAGCACTAAAATCACTAGTCCAATGATGCCGATGTACTTCGCGTTAAAAGTTGGATTTTCTGAAATATTAATTTTAAAATTGAAGGTTTTAAAGTAATATTCTTTTAAACCCTATCTAGTTTATGCTTCCTTTTAAAATTAGCGTTTTAATTCCTACATTATTGAGTTTAGACTCAACAATAATTATATTAACTTGGAATTGTTTTTGTAATCAATACCAATGTAAGTTCTTTTTTGCATGCTTCATATGAATTATAGTTGTCCAAAATAAATGTGATTATTATATCATACATATTATAGAATAAAGTTGTTGTCCGCCTCTGCCTCTTTCTCCGCTAACTTCTTCAACTTCTTCTTCGCTAACTTTGATACGGTTAAACGAGGAAGATTTGTATACGTATATATAACTAGCTGAGCCCGCAACTTCGTACGCATGGTATTCGGTATACCGCATAACTTTTTTGTTTGTAAACCGATTGAAATGAAACACTAAATTCTACAGGAAGCTTGCTACAATACATCAGCGAAAACCGCATTCATATCGGTTAAGCCGCTTTTGAGATTAGCATGCGCAAACGCAAAGATAAACACAAAAAAATCTAAAAACCATTTTTTTTTACCTCTGTAACATTAGGACAATATGTACAAATTGTTATATTTAATGTACAGGCAATGCTCATTTACGATTTTATTATATGTATAGATTTGAAAAAAAAAGGCTTCCCTGCGAAGCCGGGTGTGAGACGCTAGTTCAAATATAATTTCATTTTGTAAATTGTAATTTATGCGTTATTCCTATACGGATAAGATTTTTTTATTAAAATTAAAATTAATTGTAAAATGGTATGGTAATGTGATATCGTTCTAACCAGTTCTAACTCAATCAAATGCAACGAAAACTCCATAACATTTTTAAATACTGTCTTCAATATTAAAACGAATAAAGTAATTAACAATAATATCATCTGCACATGTGTGTCTATTTGCATAATTATACCTTTGATGAGAAGATCGAAAACCTTTTCTTCTTCGGATTCGGAACTTGTTGCAACACATTTATATTCCCCTTTATCGTCCTCTTGCATTCTCTTTATTTTGACAGTCGAATTAACTGCTGTCAAATTTAGGGATTCCGGTAATATTTCAACATTTGAATTATTCGTCAATATAATTCCATCCTGCAACAAATAAAATCTAATTCAAATTTGTACCTAAAGACTTTTGTTTTTATTTAGTACCTACGTCATATTTAGTACGTTTTTATAAAAGAAAAATTACTACACAAAAACTATTTATATCTATATAAGATTTATAGTTTTTGTATTTAAATTTTATTAATTATTTTTTTATTTCGAACACAATAAAAGTAAATGATTCTATTACCGGTTAGGAACGCTCTTTCTACGGTGTAACCAACTCGGCTAATCTTTTCAAAGGCATATTTCATCATTAAAAACTTTAAATTATAAATATACATTCAATGTTAAACAGTAACATTGAATGTATATTTAATACATTCAATGTATATTAATATTTCCATTTTATCAGTAAGATAATTTTATACGCTATAGTAAGCCTTAGCCTTCCCTTAGCCACACGCACACACACACACGCGCGCGCGCACACGATACACACAAATTTCTTTTTCTTTTATTTTAATTTTACTTTTTAAATTTTGACTTTTATGATAGAAGCTATGCTAAGTGCAAAAGTCATCGGATAATTATATCTATAATCTTTAATTAATAAATAAGTTAAATTTATTTGGTAACTTATTGGTAACCACCAGTAATACATTAAACAATATTATTGAATTATACAAATAAAAACAATAAAACACATTAACAAAATAAACAATTTTAAACTGACTTATTGTGCCGTTTAAACAGATATACTGTTTTAGATCGATCAGTAAACATTACATTATAATTATATGTTAGTATTATATTACGTTCTCAGTCATCAATGTAGTCATCGGTGAAGTTTATGATTCATTTTGCTGCGCTTTGCCATTTAATGATATACAGTAAATCTATCTGTAAAGATACAATCCATTACCTTATACCAAACAACATTTGGAGGCGGTACTGCATCGGCTATGCAGTTAAGAATGACTTCTTGAAAGACAAAAGCCTCGTTGTCAATAACATTCGTATTCTCCACAAGAGTTGGATGGCGAATATCTGAAATATTTCTTAAATTTTTAAAAATAAAAATAGCCATTGGTCGAGATGTTAAAGCGATTCCCGGCAGGACCAACTTGGAATATGATTTTTTTCCAAATTTAACTTTAGTCTGGGACTGGCAAGAAATAGCAGGACACACTGCATTTCGCAGTCATGAATTGGGCAGTCCGTCTGGCAGCAGCAATCTCCCCCTTACAGAAAAACAATGAAAATAACAGCATGTGTGCCGTTGTGTTTCTTAAGTGAGAAAAGAATGCCAGAAGCCATTTCCCTATTCTCTCCTAATCGTTACCATAATTACCATAATTTTGTAGTGACAGACCGGCGGTAATACCAGCTTCTTACAGAAGATCACCGTAAAATGACAGCATGTGTGCTGTTGGGTTTCAGTGAGTGAGTATTTCTCTGACCCTTCCTAATCCTAATTCCTTAAAAGGTCGGTAGCGCATTCCTAGCACCTGTGACGTTGCTTGTGTGTCAGTCAGCCTGTCTGACCGTCTACTATCAAGTATATCGGCAGCCTGTCTGACGACTTTATATGAAAAATAAAAAAATACAAAATTATGTGAATTAAACATTGAAATAGCTTGATTATGCTTTTCTAAAGAAAATTATTACATCCCCTTAGCAAACCACGTAAGGAACAATGCTGTATTTAAATTCGTAACATATTGTTTTAAACTCAATAAATTATTTAAAATACACTTAAAGTCATAAATCAAACTGTAAAACGAAAGAGTTCTAAATGTTATATCGTAAATAAAATCTGTTCATTGCCAATGTATCTTTAATGATCCATAAATACCTTCGACAGTGATGTGTATAGTTTGTTGTTCCAAAATAGTACTGTTTTTCAGTCCAACACAAGAATACTTTCCAGCTTGATTCAAAGATATTTGCTCTATTATCAAATCAGCAACGTATGAATATGAAATTTCATTAAAATCCACTGTAAAAGAATATTTGTTAGCTTGAGTAGTGGTAGTGAATGACGGCAGGGTATAATGGGTTTCTCAGCCATAAAGAGGGCAGAAAAGACCACCGTCAAATGCATGTGTGCTGTTTCGTTTTGTTGTTCTACTCCTGTTCCCACACCTTGTCTCTTATCCGAATCTGGCTCAGTAGTGCACTTATACCCACAACCGTGGTGTTCTTGTGTTTAAGCGACTGTACCCATATAATCTCTATATATAAAAATGAATCCCCATTTCCCTTGGTCACGGCATCACGCGTGAACGGGTAGACCGATTTTAATTCGGTTTTCACTAATGGAAAGAGGGATAAACGGGGAATGTTCATAAATATAAAAATTGCACGTCGGGCGAAGCCGGGGGCGGGTCGCTAGTAATTCGTAATATGTATGCAAAAACATATATATTATGAAAATAATTGCTCATATTTTAAAAACCTTGATTGCAATAAAAGTTCGTCTACTAAACTATTATATCATTCTACTATTAGCTATTATTATTAGTGTAAATTTATGGCCTGGTAGCTAGACCTTTAAGCCAAGTCTTTATTTTATATAGAAAACAACATTATTAAAGTTTAGGATTCTTTCGAATCTTAACTTTTTCAAAAATACACGTTTCGTACGTGAGTCAATCCGCCATATTCGGACGTATAATCTACTATTAGCTATTACACTTTTCGCTATAGAGCTAATAAGGTTCAGACATGAAAAGGTACGAGAGTTACTTTCGCATTCATCGAGTAATAGCATGAATGTTTCTTAGATACAGCTATTTTTAATACAATTTTTTTCCACATACCCATTCCAATCAATTCGTTTCCATCTTCACCCAGCCAAGTTACATTATCGAAATTGTAAACAGAAGCAAGACATCTAAATACGACTCTCTGATTCTTCGCAAACCATGTGTTCTCATAATTCAATATGCCGAAACCTTCTGGTACGTCGTAAACTAAAAATTGACGCGTAGCAGATGTCGTGCCAAGAGAATTGTTTGCTATACAAGTTATGTTTCCTGAATCTTGTACTGGTACAGACAGTGTTGATGCAGCTTTGTATGCAGATAAGATTTCATATTTTCCCTGTCGAAAGACCAGAGTTTAAAATAGATACGCCTAGCAATAATTCAAGCACTCGTAATAAGAGTTGTTTTAATAAATTTTAAAGTTCTTTTTCACAGTATGGATATCGCCTGATTAATAGGTTTTCTTGATTATATCCTTACGACATTTTTACCTTTACCGTAACAACACGTAGTAATTTACAACACACATGAAATTTAAAAAAAAACTTGATTCTGAGAATCAAAACACATGAAATAACACTGAAATCAAAAAACACTTTGCCTTTTAGACTATCTACAAGTAATGTTTCCAGTAAATCATTAATTAATTGACTAATTAAAGTCTAGCCAACGAAAGATGACTGAGTTTTTTAACCTTGCCGATTTGTTGCTTGTCATTGCTGGTTAAAAACTGTAATTTTGTGTTGCGATTTTGTAAAGTTTTTACTTAATTATAAAGACGCACGAAAACTTTTTCGCCTTCTAAAATTCAAAGAGAAACAGTAAAAGAAAATTCATTAAAAAAAAACGATTTCATTCTTTAGTAAGGTATAGTGATTTTGATATTACTTAAAATATATCAAAAAAATTTCTGATATTTTCAACAAATATTACAACGATTTATTTTAATGTTGATCTGTTTATTTTATAGGAAACTTGAGTAATGCAGACGAAAAAATCTTAATAATTTAAGTAATTTGTGAGTTTAATTTTTTTTTCTTTGTATACAATGACTAACAATTACCGTTTCAGGTGTGACTAATCATGTTAATACATACAATTTTTTGACCCCCAGCGTTCGACGCAAAAATGGTAGCGGTGAGCGATTATGAATGATTGGTATAATCGAATTACTTACTAATACTAATGTTGATAATCGATTATGAAATTAGTAACTAATATATTTTCATAATCGAATGACGTTACTAATTAGTACTACTACTAATCCTGTTATAAAAAGTTGAGCGGCGAGTCACTCTATTAGTATATACCTAAGTGCAAAAGTATCATTATTATTACGTTTGGATGAGAAGTTGTCTTTTACGTTTTGTTGTTTTATAGAAATATTTAATTAACAGTTGATTATTATTCGTAATATTTCGTTCTTGATCTAAAATTATTTGACATTGATCTCAATGACAGTGATTTATTGTTACTATTTATATAAGTTTTTTTATAATTTTTAAGCATATTTTTACTCTTAAAGGCTGAAAATGTGCTATTGTGTATATTTACATTTTATAAAAAAAAAGTAAGTAACAGTTTTATTTTGTTTTGATGAGAAGTCATCTTTTTTTGTTATATTGGTAATTGTTATACGTACTTTAAAAGCAATGCTTTGTTTAACGTTGATTCTTAGTTATAAATATTGTTCTTAATCTAAATTAGATTTATTACTTCTAAGGATGCTGAAACTGTGTCATTGTATTAAAAAAAACTAATTATAGTGGTTAGTATTATATAAATATGATTGATTAATGGTAAATATTTTACATTATAAAGAGAATTTATACTAATTAATTCATTACCTGTATTTATTTGTGTGCCTAAATCCAACATTCACCATGAAAACAATATTCTTAATAATGAATAATAAAATTAATTAATAGCATTATTCATCTTAATTATCTTAATATTAATTATCTTAGTATCTTAATGAATGATTAATATCATTGTTGCAGTAATATGTGCTGGTAGAAGACTAGTAAGAAATTAAAAAAAAGTCTGATACAATATTATTCAGGACGAGCGGCGTAGTGCACTGCTGTGACGATATCCGTGCGATCGAGACAGCGCACAGCGCTCGCCTCTCGCCTTGCGTCGACTCGCGATCGCGACTACTAACTAAATTAGTAACTACTATAACCTTTATAATCGAGATATCTCGAGATATCTTCATAATCGAATGATTTCATTAGTATATCTCATAATCGCCCACCTCTAAAATGGGTGTTATAAATATTATGTGTGTGCCTGTGTACAGGTGTATCTGTGAACTTCCAGAGGTTCCATTGAAATGAAATTTGGTATACTGTTACTTCGATGGTATTTCCATGAAATGGTAACCTTGATCAAACAGATGCTGCTGTAGTCTGCGGGATAGCCAACTCTTCAACTTACAGCAGATATATCGTGATTGGCTCAAAGTCGAGCGTTAGTTTATAAATTTTAATTATAGCTGATTTTTATTTGCCATTCATTACTAATATCATCTTTCATTTACCAAACTGAAACTGCGTTAAATGCAAAAATCAAGGGGTATATTTATAATCGTATCTACATAGAAGATTTTTTATTTGCAATGAAAAAAATGAAAACAGTCTAGTTATATCGTTGTTACATACCTCAGTGATTTGATTAGTCTCATCATTATTAAATGACCACGTGATTGTAGGTATAGGATATCCCGTAGCTTCGCATAGTAATGTAGCTATAGTGCTAATCACGTATTTTCTAGGAGTTTCTGAACCGAAGTCGATTGCGGGTGGACCTATGCAACGTCAGGAATTAAAATTTAGTATTATACGAGTAGAATGTTATAATTTAGTAGTATTATGCATTCGCAGTCATAAATTCGGCAGCCTGTCTGGCGGCAGTAACCATCCCCTTACACAAGACCACAATGAAATAACAAAATGTGTATTGTATTTCGGTGAGAGGTTAAGGGATCCCAGAGCCCAGTTCCTCATCGAGGGGACTCCGGTACCACTTACCATCTAATGAACTGTCAGACTGCCTGATGACAGAAAAAAAAGTTTTATATGATTTTTATAGCAAAATTATATTTTTCCCATCTCACCTCTTATTCGTAAGTTGTACGTAGCTTCTTTTCGTTTGTATCCATTTGTGGCTACCACTGTATAAGCTCCCGAGTCCACGACGGTCGCGTTTGATATTTGTAAAACCACAGAACCGTCAGGGGTTTTATTAATATCGTATTTTGTATTACCAGGCAATTTCCGCAAAGGCCTCCCATCGCGGTAACTATACGAAAAAATTAACTTAGAATGAATATTTTACACAGATAACGAAGCGAAATTTTTATGCAATTTTAATCTAAAGAGGGAATAAATAAAATTGAAATTCAAAAAACAAACAATAGAGACTTACACAGTGTAATTCGCTGGTGGATATGATGCAAGTTTATAAAATAAACGTGCTGTTCTAGCCGATAATTCGTATGGCTCTTTATCGATACCTTTGTCAAGTGTCAACATAGATTCATCTAAAACATAACATTATTATTTTTTTATCTGTAACCGAATTTTGTTGATCCAACTGAATAAATCAATGATACCAACTTAAAAATTTCTTCTTAAAATCCGTCTTTTCATGATAATTGCTCTTCGTTGACAGACATGTGTATTTCCCTGCGGCTTCTCTGGGTGCATTTTCAATAGTCAAATTGTAATACAATATCCCATCTATAACAGCGTGTTCGTTTGTGTAATTTTTTATGAAACCCTTAAAATATAACAAATCAATTTAAAGAGTGTTCAAGTTATTAGAAACATTATCAATTCGGTCAAATAATTAAACTACTACCGTCTTACTACAAAAGATTAAATAAGCACTGTTTAAACACGTGCTTACGTAGACAATGTATAGCTATTAAAACATTGTTAGGCGAGCGCTTAAAATGTCCTTACCACAAAACCTTGTATAACGCTTGTTTTTGTAGACAGTGTTAAAGTACGTGAATGGTATTCAATTATGGCAACCCTGGCAAACATTCATTCAGTCACTCGCCCTGCATTCATGTCGTTTTCATTTTACGCAGATATGATAGGCGTATAATGATGAATTTTGGTTTTCACAAGCTATTATTACGGACTATAGTAATGATAATATAAGCAAATTATAAAATTGGTATAAGGCATAAATTACAATAAATACGTTAGATTATTTATAAAATTTTGTTATACCAAAAAACATTGCGCTTAATGGAACGTAAATGACACGGGCGTAACGTAATTGTCAAATGTCAAATTTGATTTTCATAAATTCCAATGACTAAAGAACAACATAATTACAATTATCTATTATTATCAACTAATATCAACATGGATAGGAAACGAGCGCGGCGACAACTGGAGAATGTTTGTAATCTTAGCTTTCATTAAGCAATGAGCATTCATAAAATACTACGAGATCATAACTTCTATGTACTGGACGTGTTGAAATTATTTTAGGACCTCTTCCTGCAAATGAGTCAGTTTGGCGCAATCATAGAAAATAAAATGACGGACACCAACACCAACAAACGAAAAGTCTTGAGTGGATTAATGTGCAAAAAAAAGTGAGTACATATTTATCCAAAATATCGCGGATAAATATGTACTCACTTTTTGCGTCATCGTAATATTCGAATGGATTAATTCGCTCGCGATGTATCCTATCTCGAAAATTATCCATATAATCCATATCCTCCATGTCAATTAAATTTAAAATATCTATATTCATTTCAAAAATCAAACGAAATGTTTAATCAACGATCAAACGAAATGTTGTTTAAAGAAACAACATTTATTTTACCCAAAATAGAATTCTATTTAATTTTTAAGCTTGGTTCAATTTTTCCTATAATGGATTACGGAACTTAATGTGATGTCATTTTTGGTACTACAAAAAAATTCTTTGTTTACAATTTATTTATATACGTTAAATAAATAACGAAATATTACAAGAAACAAAAATATTGACGAGCCCGTTGGGTTTTTGCCTTAACGCTCTGTGCGGTTCCAGGATTCGATTCCCGTAGGGTCAACTTTGAAAATTGAACTTTTAAAATTTGGCTCTGGCCTGGATCTGGAAAGTAGTGGCCGGGCACACTGCGTTTCGCAGTAATTTTGGCAGCCCATCTGGCGGCAGTAACCACCCTTAAAAAAGACCACCGTGAAATAACAGCATGTGTGCTGTTGTGTTTCGGTGAGTGAGTTAGGGATGCCAGAGCTCATTTTAATTCCCAATCACTTAACCTTATCCTACTGTAGTCGGCAACGCACTTGCAGCATCTGTGGTGTTGCTTGTGTTATAGGCGATGGTAGCCATCTACCATCAAGTGGACCGTCAGCTTGTCTGAAAAATCTCAATAAGAAAACATAAATTATGAAAAATGTTAATTAACAAATTACCTTGTCCAAAGCTGGCGGAGTTATCCACGATAATGCAATCGCTGAATTCAGTTGGTAAAGAACTGTGCAATTAAGAGAGAAAGTTTCACCTTCTAGAAAGTATAAGGAGCCCGTTACATTTGGCTTAGGGGCCCATCTTGCCGACTCTGAAAGAAATAATTTCTGTAAGTATACATTCATTCATAATACTCAGGTATCTCTACATAACGAACTAAGTAGTTCTAACATAGACTAGCAAAAAATAAGTATAAAAACAATCTCAAAATCTACTTTAACATGTTTGCTTTGCAATATTGTTAATTGCATTTTTTGTTAATTAAAAATAAATTAATAAAAATTAAAATATTAACTGATAAGTTACTGATGGCATAAAAAAATACAGTTGCATCGCAAACATGATTTAAAAAAATAATAATATAATATTCAATACTTCAATACTTGATAACAGAATTATTTCAGTTTATAATCTATTCACACAGATATCTCAAGGACTGTAAAAAAAATATCCCAAATACATATTTAGTGCTACTATATACACATGTTATAAAGAGTGTTAAGAAGACAGGTTAGTCAAATATAAACAATATAAAGTTACGAAATAAAAGTGTGCACAGAAATAGCGCAGAGCAACAAATCAAAGAAGAAACAAGAACGGAAGAAGAAGGTGCCAAGCCGCCAACATAAAACAAATTGTTAAACTACACCATTGATAACAACCATACCATGCTACCTTGTTAGGTGACGTATTAACACTACTTACTCATTATAGACTTTGTAGCTTTTGCGCTTCCACGTTGTCCCTCGCACGTATAAGCAGATTTAGAACGTGCTTTCATTAAAAAACCAATCTTGGGAGAGAACTTTACGATATCTGTTGCCTTGTTACTCTGCGGCTGCTATCGTATAGCCAAATAAATATGTTTTTGTTAGTACTTACGTATATTCAGATACTACGCGTATGATTATGTTTTTCAATTTTATCTTTAACAAATTAATCGTGTTTACTTTTTGTCTAATTACTCGTTTAACAACAGTTAACAATGCTTAATAATTTCTTCTGAAATTGAAAAACATAATTGATCACATTTCCAAGAAACTCTGATCCGATATTCTCAAAAATTTGTTAAGACAGCATATTTTTATGCGAAATTGTTCAGTACTGTTCCTCGTAAATGTGATTTTTCAATATATAAGTGGAAATTTGGACACAATACTAGACACCTACGTTTGTGGAGAATGACTGCTTTGGTCTCCATAAAATTGTCCGGTGTCAAAGCGGTACATTCAAAATAATTCATCGGATTGTCCGAGAAATCGTTATCGAAGACGAACCCAATTTTGGGGTTATATCGTTCCAAATCATAGTCGTAGTCCTGAATAAGAACGTTTTCAATTTCCACTACGAGTCAACTGAATTTTCTATGAAAATATTTCATGCTTTAGTACGGTCATAGAATCAGCAATAAGCCACTTGTAAGAGCCTCGAGGCAGGAGTTAACTTGTTCATGCAACTATTTTGAATATTTTATTACATTTTGTACAAGATTTGTTTTAATGAACTTTGCCCATTTGGGCTTTATTGTTTCTTTCAATTTGTTAGAAACCATGCAAATGCAAAAGGCAGTTAAAAACATTGTATCGATTGCGTGCAATTTCATTTCAAATATTTCATTAATATTATGTCTCCATCTATAGTGTGAACAATGATATTCGGGACATCCAATAATGCAATACATACCGTTGTTGTTAGATTTATTTTTATGTCTGGAGTTGTAGGCCTACAAGCAATTACAAAATTTGACTTGCTTCTCGCTACCACAAGCTGTCTCATGGGAGCAAATAAGCTATCCGAGCCTAAAATCCATACAAAATACTGTCAGTAACAAATCGCTCCGAATAATATTCTGGGTCCTAATAGAAAGGTAAATCTCACCATTAACATAGACATAAACGTATGCAATGTGTTGTGTGTTGATTAGTTCTTCGGTAATGTCATTTAGGACTTCATCGTCGTCGACCTCGCTGTCGTAACATGCATAATAACCGACTGCGAATTTGTCGACATTGTATAGATCTAGTGCTACTTCGAATTCAGAGGACGACATATCCGAGGAAATGTTCCTTTGCTGAACATTAAAATGGCTCGTGATCTCTTCGGGTACTTCTTGTTGCTTAAATCGCAACATACTTTTTCCTTTACATTTAAACGTGAAATTCTGGCCTTGTTGCAATACGATTTCATTTTGTGGCGGACTAATGGTTGGGCCATCCAGAGTGTCATCTGAAACGACAACAATGTTCTCCTTCAATTCAACAAGTGTGAGCACAATTTTGTTCTGTCAATCCTTACGAGATCGAGTGACTAACGATGTTTGTGTGAAAATCAACCCTCCACTTAGTCGCCGAGAAAACTAATATTTGTGTACGCGTTGAAAATAAGGAGAGTGGAAAATATTCCTCAACGTTCGCACACAATTTGTCATCATTTCATGTCACGTGTAGCTATTGGCTAGTTAATCATGTTGCGATGACAAACGTCCTCGAGGCGAGGGTTAGTTTAGTGTTTCAGCACGCCAATCAAGAGAGCAATATATCATCCAATACAAGAAGGACGAGAGGTGAGGTTATAATGCTAATGGCGGTTGTAACGTGAGCCAGCGCACCCGAACACCTATCGAAAACAATATTAATTAGCTGTGTTCGTCCAGGGCGTGACACAGGCGCGGTCAACATTCGGGAAATTAATCCTGCCAGTGGAACACCAAATGAACCGCTTCGTCTAGCCCTGATAACAATTGATCGTATCAATTCCAGAAAGATCGGCCAATTAAGTGATTAGGACCCCGTGCCGTGGCCCTGTTTAACAACATATTACAGTCATTACGTTAAGTGCGATCTGTGACGTCTATATACGCTAACATTTCATAAAAGGGTAGCTATGGATGTAATAAAATTAGATATAGGCATATATCTTATTTTCTTTTGTCACTTGTATAAAAGATAGATACTACTTGTTTGTGTGGTGAGGCTTTTTAAATTAACCAACAGATAAAATTAATTAATTTAAATTTAATTATCTTGCGTATTATTTAGAAAATTTCTCCTAAAAGGCAAGGTAAAGTACGGAAAAATATAGGTATTGTGTTATAATCAAGAAATTTCCCTTTGGTCAAGGTCAAATTATATTTATGTTTCATTGACTACGATCACATTGCTCAAGGTGTAAGCAAGTTCTCCAACGAAAGGGTCCCTATTTTCAATTCTTGGCGAGTCAACTATGAAAACAACGTTTTTAAAATTATTATTGTCTTCTGTAAGACATATTGTAGGTATATATTTTTATGATAAAAAATTATGATAAAGCGCTACCGACAGACTGACAGTCCATTTGACAGTAAGGGGTTAAACAAGTGTCGACTGGGTATTCAAGAAATGCCGAGGGCAGGATGCAAATGGTGCAAGCAAGTTCTCCAACGAAAGGGTCCCTATTTCTTTTGACGGTAGAAGAAGTAGAACTGAGTTGCGAGACTTGGTTTTTTTTACAAGTTATGTTTTTGATGGCATTTAATATTATCTGGCTGGTTTCGACAGCCCTAATAGTAATTACAAACTCTAAATTCAACAAAACCGTTTTAATTCTACAATTAGAAATTCAAAACAAATACGCAAATAGGTTGAAGCATTGTATTTGAAAATGTGTATAAAAATGTAAACGGATGTTTGTATCAAGAATTGCTCTCGCACATACATATACCACTAGAATGAGATACATCCCGTTGTAACAAGTAGTTGTTGTTATTCAATTTACTAGGCCACTTATTCAAAAAAAAGTAAAATAGTAGTGAAAACGAAAAAGAAAATGAGAAAATACATTTTTTTTTGCATCTTTGACAATTACTATTTATGGGGACTTTTAACTTAAATTATTTTCATATAATATAGAAATATGACTTTTGTTTGATATCATCTTGTAGGATTGAATCAGCAGCTATTTTTGAATAAATAATTAAGTTCTCTACTGAGTTTAACAGGTTTTAAAATTCCTTTTTATTACCCTACAAGAACTATTTTATACAATATTGATTGTTTTTTTTTTTATTTATGTTAAGATCGACAGACAGACTAAATGTCCACTTGATGGCAGATGGCTACCGTCGCCTATAACACAAACAACGCCACAGATGCTGCAAGTGCGCTGCCGAATACAGTAGGATTAAAGATAAAGGATTAGATAAGAAAATGGGCTCTGGCATCCCTTACTCACTCACAGAAACACAAGAGCACTCGTGCTGTTATTTCACGGCAGTATTCTGTAAGGAGGTGGTTACCGCCCAAATGACCCAAGGCCCTGCCACTACCAGATCCAGACCAGAGCCAAATTTGAAAAGTTCATTTTCAAAGTTGACCCTGCCGGGAATCGAATTGTATTGTAATAAATTTAAATTTTTATAAATATTTAAAAGCTGACTAAGCTGACATTGACTAAGTTGATGTAAATAGATACGTCAAAAGGAACGCAGTTTATTCAATGATAACTTTCATTCATCCATAATTTGTATCAAAGAAAATACTAATGAAAGAGGTTTTGAATTTAGTTTAAAAATATTTCGTAATATCAAATAAATATTTAGATTGCTTCGAGATTTAAAATTACCGAAATCTACCAAGTAAATCTGCCTATTATTGCTCAAAATTCATTCCATTTAACAGTAACGTTTGTTGGTATTTTATGATGACTATTAAAAGAATTGCTTCCGATAAATACAAAGCGACTTCCCAACCATTTTACTCCATTGTTTCCTCAACAATATAGGTTTAATTTATATTATGAGCATTAACATTTATAGCTCCCAATGCCTGCACGAACCAATAGTTCTTTTTTATTATATTCAAATTTTTAAACACATTTTTTTTTTATGTCAGGTCGGCAGACAGGCTGACGGTCCACTTGATGGTAGGTGGCTACCGTCGCCTATAACACAAGCAACGCCAAAGCTGCTGCAAGTGCGCTGCCAACTGCAGTAGGATTCAGGATAGAGGATTAGGAGTGGATAGGGAAATGGGCCCTGGCATCCCTCACTCACTCACCGAAACACAACAGCACACGTGCTGTTATTTCACGGTGGTCTTCTGTAAGGGGGTGGTTACTGCCGCCAGACGGGCTGCCCAAATGATTGCGAAACGCAGTGTGCCCTGCCACTACTTAAGTATATTAATATTATTTTACATTATATAGAGATAAAGTTTGTATGTTTGTTTGTACATATTATGTAATCTTCGAAACTACTCATCCCATTAAAAAAAAATCTTTCTATTCAATTAGAATTTTAAGATGGACATAATTATGCTATATCAGGGGTCTAATATCAAATATGGCAAAGTCCACGATGTCTGATTTATAGTAATTGATAGCAATAGATCGTTTTTGATAGCAATAGATTATAAAACACATTAAAATGGTCGTCGTAACTATGCCGTTTTTGTTACAAAACAAATCGTTCATCTTGCAAAGAAAGTGGTATAATAATGTTTAAATTTAAAAATTGTCGACTTAGCCGTATTTGATATTAGACCCCTGATATATTATTCTATTTTATAAAGAGACGCGGACGAAGTCGCGTGTAACAGCTAGTAATTAATACAACGGAAAACGAATATTCTTCAGATACTGATTCCAATGATGAAAATGACCTATTTTTTGATTTAGTAAAAAGTATCAAGATCACATGTACTGCCAAACATAGATAATAATTATTGTTTACAATTTAATCCTTATTGACTTGCATTGTTATGTATGAAGTAGGGTCTTAAGGGCTTTTGTTACTTTTAAAATGTTACAAACAATACATGTTTGCTATTAGAGAAGGCAAAGTTTTTGTTGTCACATAGAAAAGAATAGTCTAACTAACGGACGACATCGATCCGAAATGTCATTTGTAAATTAAAACAATTTTGCATAGAAACGCGCATGTTCTAGGAATGTTAACCTTATTAACCTTTTGTTGCGTTTGCGTAACGAAAGGATCCATAAGTTAGATGTGCAAATTTTGCAAAAAAAAAACCTAATTCTTATTATAAAACTTTATATTGCATATCGTCGTTGTCAAACCAAAATCTGTTATATGCCAAAAGTATACTTTTGAGATAAAATTTTAGATGAAAGATTAATATTTTTTAAAAGATTTTTATTTGAAACTTGTTATACTTAAACTTATTTGCATTTTAAATTTATGTAAATTTAGTTTATCTATCTCTATATATAAAAATGAATCCCCATTTCTCTTGGTCACGGAATCACGCGTGAACGGGTAGACTGATTTTAATTCGGTTTTCACTGATGGAAAGAGGGATAAACGGGGAATATTCATGTATGTATATAAAAGTTGCATCCCGGGCGAAGCCGGGGGCGGAACGCTAGTTTATTATATTTCAGGGATACAGAAAACGACCGAAAAAAGGTACCCTACCTTTCATTCAGAAAAAAACTACTGTTACCTGGTGAGAAAATCAAAAAATAAAATTTAAAACATTAGAAAAATAAATAAGCAATAATATAATTTTACTAACCAGAAAAATCAATTAGATTCGAATTCGTCCAAAGGACGCGGACGAAGTCAGAGACAAAAGCTAGACTTCACGTAAACACAAGCTAAATAAAATTTTATCATAAATTATATAAAATTTTATCATTCAATTAAAAATAACTTGTCAGAGGAATATTATTTTAACAAAACGATTGTGTGCTTAGCAAATTTTATCTGTTTATCTTTGAATACACAATTAAATTTTATTTTAAGAAACGTTTACCTATAGGTAACTGTTGTATGTAAGTTTGTGTACATATTTATTCGAACTTCTTATCGGGAATCGTATTTAACCACATAATGTTTTTATAACCTATCATTGAAATGAATTGCTTTAATGATAAACTTAAGTTTTATATAAATACAATATATGCAAGATTTGCTGTAGTAGAGAAGTAATGATAAAATATTCAAATCAATGTAGGTATATACTCGTACGATCCTATTATTGGTTTTCTCTCGGACTATGCGACAATCAAAGATACAATGAAGTTTAGTCAATTCGATTTAATAATAAAGTGGAAGGGACCCGAAAAATTATATCTCTTAGAAACATAATAATCTTTTAGAAAAAGATCAACATATAGAAATAATTTCTAAAAAAATGTTTATGTCAATAAGAAAAAATAATGAAAAAAAAACGATAAACCAAATTACTCTTCATGTAACACTAAAAAATCTATACAATTTTATTTACAATTTCTAGTAAATTCGAAATACATCGAGGCGTTTGGCGCCAATTATAAATAAGAGGCTGCCGGTCAAGTGTGAGTTAGTTGTGCGATAACAAGCGATTCGAAAGCGATTTTTCGGAACTTTTGCGAAGTTACCTGCAACAGTGAACCGGCAACACATTAAGGGAATAATTGACGACTTTTGGCAAGTTTAACGATTTCATCGGACAAGTTTAGTGATTTTGGAAGTCATCTTGGCTTGTGAAAATAAATCGTTCGTTTCACTCTTACACGGCATTTTAACTCACCCCGCACTAAAATAAATAGATTTATGAGAAAATATTTTTAAACATTTCTCTAAACGTCTGATCGACAGTACTGGTGACCCTGGATCACTGAATACTCGGTATATTTATTCATTGTATTGTGAAAAAATATATCTAATTAATAATTTTATGAATTTGAACGATTGAAATAGATTCACTTAATTCAATATATTTTATGATACCTTACTAAAGATAAAATATGCTCGTAAACTAATAACTTAATAATCAACTTAACTATTTACTTTTTATATAAACTCTTAAGTGCCTTATAAAGCAAGGTACATAAAGAAATTTAAATACAGTATTGAGAATGTGACGTCTTCAAACCACATTAGTACCATTGAATAATTGGCGCACAGTCAGTTCCATTAATATCAATTTAGGTAATATACCTAACCACTAGCAACCCACGCAGATACAACATCGCATAATTGTATACACAGACTGTTCCAACCAGATTTGTAATGAAGACCTCGTTATGCGGTGTTTGTAATGATCTATTCAAAGTTCGCTGCAGACGATTACACGACACGACAATACAGTATGTTTCAATCAAGGAAAGAAATATTTTGATATTTTCCGTTACTCTTCGAGTTACTTCAGTAATTATAAGGTATAAAAATCAACTTTATATAAAATACTAGAAAACTTTAAGTTTCGTTCGGTTCCGCCAAGTTTCATGGCGTTTTTTTTTTTTTTTTTTTTTTTTTTTTTTCAAAATTTTGAATAAAATCATATTTTATACAGACGAATTGGTTGACACTATCCAATTTTAAGGCTCTAAGTGTCATCTTAAGAGACGATTATAAAGTGCAGATTGTTTTTTTTTTTTTTTTTTTTTTTTCAAAAGGAAAATAATATCATTATCTATTAGTTTTACGAGTAGACGTCGAATGTGGCATCCTGCTTCGTTTTTAATGGTAAGAGCGATAACGGATTTTAATACTGTTACGTGTGGGGTGAGTCAATCTGCCGTGTAAGGGCGAAAATCAACTATTTATTTCCACAAACCAAGATGACTTCCAAAAGTGCTAAACGAAAAGTCCGATACAACCGTTAAACTTGCCAAGAGTCGTCAATGATTCCCTTATGAGTCGCTGGTTTACTGTCGCAGGTAAGTTCCGAAGTTTCGCTTTCGAATCGCAGAATCGAGCTGTCCCGCTAGCTCGCCACTTCGCCTATTTATATCCGCTGCCAATCGTCTAGTTCTTTCTCGAATTTAGTACAAACAAACAACAAACAAATAAAAGTAGGTAACAAGTAACACGTATTGTAAACAAGGTCGTTGAAAGTTCGGGAACGCTATTTCTGTTGAATGTGAGATCTATATTGTGTGCATAAGGAGCAATTTCCCTTGACAATAACAGGAGAGTGGGGCGACTTCTATTCTAGGGTGGAATTTTCGGGAACTTTCTAGAACGTTCCATGGTGAGTCATAACAATACGGTTTTCACTAATAGTAAGAGCGATAAACGAGGAAGGTTTGTATATATAATTTAAAAAAAAATGAACTTAATTAATTAAGTTAAATTAAATTAAACTTAATTAAATCATCATTTAATTAAGATATTAAAATCCATATTAGCAGCTACAAAACTAAACTAAACTATAGTTATAGTATAGCGTAAGAAAAAAATAAGTATGTTCATTTTATAAATTAAGTTACAACTTCCTCGTTTCTCGCCCTTTCCATTAGTAAAAACCGTATCAAAATCGGTTGTGTGGTTTATAAGTAAGCGAAGCGACTTTGTTTTATACTATACTATCTGTTGCACGTGACTTCATCGATTTATCTTTATAAAATATAGACTAAGAGTAGGGCTGTTCGCTTCACTGTGGCATTTTTTTTTTTCACTTTCATCATTTTTATACTCGTCGTAACTTCTCGATTCCAATAATTTAAAGAGGACTTTAGGTGTACATAATTAACATTGATTATGAAACTATTTTATTGGATGAGGATTAATAATAATCTTTCGATTCTACCCGTGTTATGATTGACTAATTGAATAAACAACGGTATACATTATAGTCTAACGATGTTTTTTGTGGATAATGATAAACATATAGTACCTAAGTACATTATTTTATGCATATCATAGTTTTCGCTGCGTGCGTTAAATGATTACTTTCTAGGCAATTTTTAATACTTTATGTTACATTATTCTAATTTTGATATGTACGATTTGAATGCCGCGTTTTAATCAGTGAAAACGGTATTCAAATCTGTTAAGCCGTTTCTGAGATCAGCGTGCACAAACGCACAGACAAACAGACAAAAATTCTAAGAACTAAATGTTTTTTGATCTCGGTAACATAAGTACTTATAATATGTACAAATTGTTTTTTGAAAAAAATATTTACTCTACAGACACTGCTCGTGTACGATTTTATTATATTTATTAATTTATTGTTATATTTGCTATCGCTATTCGCGTCACAATGAAAAAAAAAACTCTCTTTTAATACTAATTTCACTTCCATTCTCTAAGCCCTAAGCTATCTAACAGGAACCACAATTTTAATACAATTATAAAAAATCCATGTTTTCTTTAATGAATTGAGGTAATTTCGTTTTGCACCATGCAAAGAGGGTATACGAGTCATTATTTAGTAGAAAATAAATGATGGAGGCACGCAAGTTTCCCATTATACACTTAAATGTAAAAGGAAGGTAAACTGTAGGTTTTTTTTATTGGTCGGCAGACAGGCTGATGACGAGGCTATTCTAGCCAAAAAATACTAAATTAATTAAGTATAATTATGATAAAAATAAATAAAGAAATCTTATTTAAGAAATAAATAAAATATATAATTTTAAGAAATTATTATTCTTATTTTAAGATAAATAATTAAAAAAATAAATCTTTATTTATTTTGATAAAGTGCTGCAAGTGAGCTGTCATAGTTCTTGCTAAGGATTAGAAATGCGCTCTGATGTTCATGCCTTGTGTTGAAAAACATTAAAAGTTATTAGGCTTTTTTACAGGGTAATTTCGAATCATATTCAGTACGGATCCAGTTCGGATGGGCAGCGTTTGGGAAGCTCCGAGACATCTTCTCGTCCAAAATTCCTCAGTGCTTCCAAACAAAAGTTTTCAACAAATGTGTGTTGCCAGTCGTGACGTATAGCGCTGAAACATGGTCTCTAACTGTGGGCCTATTAAGAAAGCTCAACATCGCTCAACGAGTTGTGGAGAGGGCTATGCTCGGGGTTACAATGCGAGATCGAATCAGGAATGAGGAGATCCGTAGACGAACGAAAGTTACCGACATAACCCAGCGGATTAATAAGTTGAAGTGGCAGTGGGCAGGACACATAGTACGGAGAGCCGACGGCCGCTAAGGCCGGAAGGTTCTCGAATGGAGGTCATAGACCGGCAAGCGCAGCGTAAAGTCCACCCACTAGGTGGACAGACTAGGGCCTTGATTCTGTACGGCAATTATGATTTGACGCTTTTGTTTTACCTTGTCAAAACACGTCAATGTCTTGTCATGGCATTTATATATGTATATGTAAGAGGATAACTTTTTAACAGATATCGTAACAATTTGAGGATATGACGTGGTTTCGAATTAAAGAATCGCTAAGTGGCGTTAGTGAATTAGGGCCCTGATAAAATTCCCGTTGGATGAGTGGTTAGGGTGCTTGCCTTAACGCTCTATTCTAGGGTTCTCGGGTTCGATTCCCGGAAGGGTCAACTTTAAAAACCAACTTTTCAAATTTGGCTCTGGTCTCGATTTGGAAAGCAGTGGCAGGGCACACCGCGTTTTCACAGTAATTTGGACAGCCCGTCTGGCGGCAGTAACCACCCCCTTACAGAAGACCACCGTGAAATAACATCACGTGTGCTGTTGTTTCGGTGAGTGAGTAAGGGATGCCAGAGCCCATTTCCCTAACCTGACGGGCGCAGGTCGACGGTGATCCAGGCTGCTTCTGATCGTTCCTTTTATTTTATTGTCGGAAAATTAGGAGGGAGATGATGATGATTCAGTACCCAGCGAACATACAGAACTGAATTGTGAATAATTTATCGTAAGGATTCGTTACATCAGGACAATCCATATATATGCATACATAGATATTGTAAAATAAAGCGCTCTCCGCCTCTGTCTGTTTCTCGGATTTTGATACCAATGAGGTTTAAACTGAATCCGGGGAGTAATTGCTAGTAATTGATTCATAGTATCAATTCGGTTTAATTGCTTACTTTCATTCAAATCAACGAAGTACAGCTGATTGTATTCCAGACGGGACATTATTAATAGTAGGTATATAGATAATTATCTATTAATTTTTTCTGCAAATTATATTCACAAACCCTTCTCGTCTATTGGCCTTTTCATAAGTGAAAACCAAATCAAAATCGGTTAAGCGGTTTTGGAGTCCATAGTGAACATACGTATACTTACACGCATCGATTTTTATTTATAAAGATTATAAGTCTTGTACAAACGTATGTATACATTGTCCTTGTAAAATACATTTGTATGGTACAAAGGTATATTACAACAAATAAACAATATCTAAGTTACAACCAAGATAAGTTAATTAATAATAATTTGTATTAACCTTATGATGTTTATACATATGTTAAACTAATAATTGACCCTTGCACTTAAGTGATAAGTAATATTAATTATTTTAAATGTACACTAGCAATTATTACTTTGTATTTGAAAATAGAGGTCATATGAAGTGAAGGCATTTTATTAGTGAAAGAAAAGTCCATGATACCAAGTTTTAGATGATTGTGTTGATTTTTTATATAAAATATACTGATCTTAGTATTTATTTTCAACATTTTAGAAAACCAGACGGCAGAGTTTCAGTATTATGGTTTTTTATGTTAAGGTCCTAAAAGGGGCTGACGGTCCACTTTATGGTAAGTGGCTACCGTCCCTATAACACAAGAAATGTCACAGGTGCAACAAGTGCGCTGCCGACTACAGTAGCATTAAGGATAGGAGATTGAATAGAAGAATGGGCTCTGGCATCCCTTACTCACTCACCGAAACACAACAGCATATGTGCTGTTATTTCACGGTGGTCTTCTGTAAGGGATTGGTGACTATCGCCAAACGGGCTGACCAAATGACTGCGAAACGCAGCAGGCCCTACCACTACTAAACCATCGCACCCCGGCTTCACCCGAGTGCAAATTGACGTAAAATAATTTTAGTATATTAGCTTCTACCTGAGACTTTGTCTGCGTCCCTCGGGAACAGTACCTACTTTCTTTCTGAATAGAAGGTGCCCCTAATAACACTGACGCAAAATTTAATCATGATCGGTTCGTTATTACTATTATATCCCATAAGAAATGTTCAATTTGGGATAATTTGGGAATTACAAAAATAAAATACAAAAATAAAACTTATTTTCGCATTTAAAATATTAGACTAGACTAAGTAAGCACTATAGGCTTGTAATAAGGAATAACCATACAAAGGACAGACCAAGCCATAGATAAAGCCCAAGCCTTGCAAACCCAGAAGCCAACATTGAAAAGTTCATTTGCAAAGTTAGTTCTGCCGGGAATCGTACCCGGGAACCGTGAGTCAGAGGCAAACACATTAACCACTCGACCAATGGACTCGTAAAATAATGTAATTATTTACTATCTATCTCTCAAAGTGTGAAATAATTTTTCAAATACTTAAGTGCGTTCTAATAAAAATTACACACAATAACTAAATTTTAAATTCAATTGAAAATAAAGAGTTCCAATTATCCACTCGTTCAATAATAATTAACAATGACAATTGTTAACAAATGACGTCTAGCAATATCATCATGTCCGATCAATTTAATCCTTGGTGAATACGAGGGTTTGACACCTCTGACAATTTCCAATTGAATGATAGGTAATTTTTCATCCTTCTAATATAAAGCTTTCTTTAGTGACAGGTTCATTTCCCACAAGAAAAAGCGATCAAGTGAGAGTAGACCTAGTCTGAAGATATACCTACTTAATTAGGTGTCGGTAGCCTCCGGTAGTAAAATATTTACTGTATATACCAATACAGTCGGCTTGAAGGACTACAAACTGAAAATAGCCATTTAAAAAACTTTGTAATTGGTAAAATATTTTTATTTATAATTGGAATACTTACAAGTATAGATTGTTTCATTTGTCAGTTACTTTTGCCATACTATGTCATCGTAAAAAAACTGTGACTGAATTTACATGTCATGTGACATTACCTGTGTCCCGCGGATCAGCTAGGCTTAAAATAATCCGTAATTATACAAGCAAAGCGAAAACAAAGATAAATTAATTACGTTAACTTAAAAACTTAAGTATTGATTAATTTGACTGATATTAATTTAAATTGACGCCTTTTACTCCTCCATATACTTAGATGTTCTGAGAAAAAAATGTTTATACTAATATGATAGTGTCGTTTATTTATGTTCGGAACCCTAAATACTTGTACAACTGTGTTGATATGCTAATAAAGTAATTAATATTATTTAAAAAAATACAATGGGAGATTGTCTTCAAGATTTCTGTGATTTCGTTTTTATTTTGTTGGCCTTTACGATTACCTAATATAAATAATGGGTTAGCAATGTTTGTAATGAATAAACTCAAAAACTACTGGGCCGATTTTAAAATTTTTTTCATCTATAGAAAGCTAAATTATTAGCGAGTAACATATTCTACTCACCCTCCCCCATCTTTCCCATTCCCCCCCCCCCCCACACACACACCCGTACAACTACTGAGTAATGGACCTTGCTATTATAGAAATTCTTGCTCCTATAGAAAGCTACATCCCGATCTCCCCCATTTGCCCTCCCCACTTCCGTACAAATTATTATTACACTTTGCTAATTATAAAGTAAAATATATAAGACAGCTATTTTTTGTATTGTCTTTCACAGTTCAATATACGTTAATAGCAGATTAAACTAACTGTGAATAGTTGCTTCTCTCTTTTAGAGCTGTTAAAAAGGTAACCTAAGGTACACCTAAAGCAACAATTTTTATTTAATTCATTCATATATTAAATAAATGGATAAGCAGTACGAAAAGATTCCGTTTGTTATTGATAAAAAATGACATTGGTAACCATATTGAAAGAACGTGGATTTTTACTGCATAAACAAAAACATCCTTCGCTTTGTTTACACTTGATAGAGTTAAATACGTAGCAAGTTTTAAGAAAAAATCTATTTTGTAAGATCAACACTCGATTGACGACAGAAGGTCGTTGGAAAATATTAATTTAATATTCAAATGAGGTCCCATTCATAAACAGCGACACGCACATAAAATCTGCATAAACAAAATATCATATTTACCATAGTACACAACTAAAATTAATTACCGTTCTTTTAGACGAATAATATGCAAAAGATTTCCTTAAATCGTGTTTGCCTTGAAATCAAAATGAATTTATTCTAGACATTCTTTCAGTGTAAGAATGATTTTTAAAATTACAATAATAACTAACTTTATTTAAAACATTATTATTAATCATCTTAATTATTTATAAATAGTGTATCAAACTAAGCTTCGGTTATGTTACTTACTACTCATCAACTGTTTAGGTTAATAGTTGAATGAATGTGGAGGAAGCTTGGTGTATTTGTAACCCAAAAATTTTAAAAATATAAAATTATTCAAAAAAAATACATATTAGGTATATAGTTCTTAATCAATTATATAATCAATTAAATATATAAAAATTATATATTATATAGTTCTATAATGATATTTAGATTTGCGATGTTCTAGCAGTTGTGCTTATATTAGTAAGTAACTGGTGGCCGCGACTTTGTTCGCGTTGAAAATATAACGCCTGCGTCCGCATCAAGCGAGTCCCGTCGTCGTCGCGTCGCGTTGGTACGAGACCACTTGAATTTATTTTCTCGTTCGTAGTTTTTAATATACGATATCTCCTAAGATATTGATTTAAATTGCATTATTATAACCTGTATGAACGCTTAAGGTATTAAGCAATCATTATTTAATTTGATAATGATTAATACTGTATCCTTCTAAATAGCTTTTTAAATAGGTACCACATTATATGTGATCATTTTTTTTTAGAAATTACAATGAGTATAGTATCCTTAAAAGACAGACATATACCATCGCGGACTTCCAATCCAGAAACAATCCAACCATACATTGTTTTGTTATATCTCAAACAGATTAGGCAGCGTTTTCGATAAAAGCACCCAGACGGCTTTATTTTTTCCGACATCTTCAACAATCATCATTATATTTCAACCATTTTACACAAAACCTTAACGGATTATACATCTAACCCTCTGTTGATCAGGAATCACTCTGTTGATAGAAAATCCGTTCAGTAGTTTTTGAGATTATCGCGAACATACAACATACATACAGATAAACATACATACATACAGTGATTTTGTTTTATAATAATGTAAGGATGTATTAAAATTTATATTATGTACTCGTGAACTGTTTACGTAAACGGTTAAACGAATTCGGAGGAAACTTGGTGAGTTTATATACCAAAATGTTTTATTTTTCTTCGAAGACGTAGTTACATATCTTTTTATCAGACACGACGCAGCATTTTTGTTGTGAAATTTTTCGGAATGAATAATAAATTAAGCGAATTTGCAGAGAATAATTACTTAATTCATAAAATCAACTGATTGTAAGAGACTGTATACATATGATTGGAACAAATAATAATCGATTAAGTGTTAAGGGCTTCACTGAGGCAAATGACATTTACTATAGAACTCGCTGGCGGCGGATCCAATTCAACAGGCCTAGAAATGGTGTTTTTTTTGTTTTTACCATTAGAACAATACACAAAATAAAAAAAATTATTGATACAATTTTTTAATCTGATATTAACTTATTAATAGGTGATTTTTATGCGTGCAATAAGCCGTTTTAGAGAGAATTTTCAATAAAAGTCAAATTCTTCTTGTGTTCTAACTTTTTTTGTGGAGTTTCTATTACTTTAACGAAAATTCTAATTAATACAATTGGTTCTTCACATGTTTAAGTATAATATATATTTTTTTTTTCAAAGCAATTGTCTTGTCCATTTCTTGTAACATCTTCATTAAACAATGGATATTTTTAGTATTTAGGGTTTGTCTCCCCCTTAAATTTGATTTTTGAGCGAAAATTTTATTAGATGAAAATTATTCTAGTATTTTACTTATTATACATACCATAAAATTAAGGGTTGACACAAAATTTCAATAAAGGTGACCTTAATCCTAACCTGAATAAGTAAATGTAACCCTTTCTAAATGCTCCTCACGACTGCCTGTAATGGCTTAATGGATTTACCAAACATTCTCGGTGATTTAAAACGAAGGACCGACATGTTTGTTTTATCAACGGTAGTTGTTCAAATTGTTTTTTGCAATAATATCACTTTATATGAGATATTTATATAAAGAAGAAAAATTTGATTTTTTTGTAACGGATAAACTCAAAAACTACTCAACCGATTTAAAAAAATATTTCACCTATAGACAGCTACATTATCAGCGAATCCTTGCGAAATTAAAATAATGTTAGAAATCAAAAATTTCTATATATAAAAATGAATCCCTATTTCCCTTGGTCACGGCATCACGCGTGAACGGGTAGATTTTGATTCGGTTTTCACTAATGGAAAGAGGGATAAACGGGGAATGTTCATATATATGAAAATTGCACCCCGGGCGAAGCCAGGGCGGGTCGCTAGTTTGCTTATAATCTTTATTTGGCGTGCGCTGCGAAAACTATTGATATCTAATACATAAATGTATACATGTTTAAAATACTCATCATTATCCAATAATGCCCAATAACCATATCAATCAAAACATGGGTAGAATATTTCCCACTAAATAGTTTCATAATCAAAGTTGATTATGTACAAATGGAATTGAAAATTTCGTTTAGAAGTTACGACGGGTATAAAAATGCATAAAGAAAAAAATTTCGCGACGTGAGCAAACAGCCCCTGATCTTAGTCTATTAATTATCTCCACATTTTATTTTTTGTTTACCTTATAATATTGGTTCTTTAGAAAATTATATATTATCCAGGCGAACGCAATTACGGGCATCGGCTAGTAAGATATCTATTCTATCTATCAGTTACCCATGGTCATCGCAAATAAATTCTTCTTATTCTTATTCTTCTTATTCTTCTATTCTATATTCAAATTAAATTAAATTTAACGTAAAATTTAATAAAAATTAAATTAAAAATTTAATGTACAGACACTTTAATTTAATTTAATTTAATTTAATTTAATTTAATTTAATTTAATTTACTGAACATTAAATTCTTTTATTAAAAAAAAACACAATTTGTACACGTTGTATTTATATTACTAAGGTCCAAAAAATCGTTTTTAGAATTTTTGTCTGTTTCTCTGTGCGTTTATGCACGCCAATCTCAGAAACGGCTTAACCAATTTGAATGCGGTTTTCACTCATCCATTGGAGCAAGCTTTCCGTAACGTTTAGTTTTGTTTAATTAAAATCGGTTTACAAACAAAAAAGTTACCCGCTATACCGAATATCAGTGTACGAAATTGCAGGCTCAGCTAGTCAAGCATAAAACTAAATTATAAAATGTTCAAGTTTTGATTTTCGTTCCTAGTTGGCCATCAGAACATGACACCGTATCTGTAACATCCTAAGAAGCATGTCTATTTTCTTCTCTATCTGTATTGATATAAGAAAATAAGTCTTGTATGTTTGTTGAGTTCTCAACAATGTACCTGTTTTTGAATGAGATTTTGAAGAAGCTTAGGCTCTTTTGAAAGGTTACTTTCAACTTTACAAAAGAGCGTAGTCGCGGGCATAAAATAGTTTTATTTTTTATTTTCATATTACCTGGGTTACATACACAAAGTGGTATTGTAGATAAGAGAAGCCATATTAAAATATTAATATCAACACGCAACTTTACCTACTATAAATTTGCGTGTCTTGTGTAGGTACGTATATAGCTACCTATATATGCATATGGCTGATGAATAACAATAGTAGGTAACTTATTATTCAAGAACATATAAATTTTATAACTAAAATGTCAATTTACTAAGTAAATTATAAGATATCAATTTAGAATAAAAATGTGAAAATAATCGATAGTTATTTCGCAGATAAATAGGTTAACCGTTAATTAGGTATACCAAAAAACTGAAGTAGTGAAGTATCGGTAAAAATATTGAAAATTTGTCAAAGTAATTACTTACTGACAAATAAACTTGGCAAGAAATCTGTTTCTAAACAAAGAAACTTGACATTAAAAGGACTTTAAATTTTGCTACCTTTGAACTACAAACGTGTTCAATACTTAGTAATATGGGCGCGTCTCCCATATATGTCATGACTATTTACGGAACGGCCAAGTGTTTTACAATGCAACATAATGTATTGTTTTTATTTGGCTTACATGTGCTTACTTACTATATTTACATAATTACATTTTAGTTGTTTAGTTTACACTTGAAATAACAATTAATGAGGCGACGTTTCGCTTGAAGGTATGTTGCTACTTGTTACCGTTGCTTAAGGACAGGCTACTTGTAATTGCAGTACTTCTTCTTTTTATGTTAAGATCGGCAGACAGGCTGACGGTCCACTTGATGGTAGGTGGCTACCGTCGCCTATAACACAAGCAACGCCAAGCTGCTGAAAGTGCGCTGCCAACTACATTAGGATTAAGGATAAGGGATTAGAAATGGGCTCTGGCATCCCTTACTTACTCACTCACCGAAACACAACAGCACACGTGCTGTTATTTCACGGTGGTCTTCTGTAAGGTACTGCCGCCAGACGGGCTGCCCAAATGTCTGCGAAACGCAGTGTATGCCACTACTTTCCAGAGCCAAATTTGAAAAGTCCACTTTTCATAGTTGACCCTGCCGGGAATCGAACCCGGGGACCCTAGAACAAAGCGTTAAGGCAGTCACCCTAACCACTCATCCAACGGGCTCGACAAAAATGTTTGTTCGCTTGCTGATCCACAAGCATTTATATACAGTAGGTATAAATTAAAAAGCGAATATTGTAATTAGGCGGAAATATCTCAGAAGAGAGTTAGCCTCAAAGTTCGCATGTCCGCGCGATAAAAATTTCTATACATTCGGATCGTTGCAGCTGTAATGTGGTAAAAACTTGAGGTAGGCATTAATTGCAACAACTCATTAGTGAACTCACCATGTACAGCCAGTAGAATACAAAAAGAGAGGCTTCATCTCTTCTTAAACTAAACAGTTGTTGTTTAAGAAAGGATCGTCGACAATTGGATCAATTTGACGTTGGATTGTAAGTCGAGGACTGAATATATTTGTGCGTTTAGTGTGAATGTGCACTTATGCCTGATTTACATTTCAATAAGTACAGTAGCGAGTTAACTTGCCTCATCGGCGAGTTAAGTTGGTATTGTTGTTTGAACGCCAAAAGCGAGTTAAGTAGTAAGTTGTTGATTAAATCGAGTTGAATAGAACGCGATCCTAGTTTTCGGCAAGTTCAGTGCGAAGTAGCCACCTGTCTCTCGTCTCCCGAATCCCGCTAACTTAACTGGCCGGCACGTGAACCGGCGAGTTCAATTTAGTACAGTATCTACATATCTGCAAACACTGGCCTTGGACTCCTGCTATTTTGTTATATAAAAATGAACTCTGTTTTGTATATTTGCACACATTAGTGTTTGTTTAATTCAAAACGCAATAATCACTGCAATAAACTGGCTAAAATTTGCGAGGTTATGATCACAACTGATTTCGGACCGAAGGAGTCTCTCTTGAAAATCAAAGGTGGACATAATCTTGAAAATCAAAGAATGAATCTACTAAAAGTGGAGAAGAAACAGCTTAGATGTTACTAAAATGGTTCAAATCATACCACACCATTATAGCACGTATATTAGTGTTAAGTAATTCAACGTAAATTTTCTGGTTTAAACAGCTGTTTTGGAGGCCCGGATCCTCTTTGAGTCGAGTAAAACAACCGTTGACGCGACTAGTCGTCTTCTTGGTCAGGCAACTTATGAGTACTGAGTACTGACTCGCGTACATTTGGAAATTAGACGCTACTTACTTACTACTCACTGCTTTTTACTTAACTGACTGATTTCTTAACTCGCTACTGTACTTATTATTATTATTATTTTTATAATGATAGATCAAGCATTTGACCGCAGTCTCACCTGATGGTAAGTGATGACGCGATCTAAGATGGAGCATGCTTGTCTGTTAAGAACCGATTCACTCGCGACTTATTTAAACCTATCTAAAAGTAAACCGGGCTTTAGCCCTACTAAGTGCACATTACTACATGCGTTCCTTACTCATAAATAGGGTAACCCGTCTGGAGGCAGTGACCACCACTTACAGAAGATCATTGTAAAATTAATACACGATAACTGAGCTAATTCCTCTATCCATCTTGGCTGTTATTAGTTACTTTATTGAGATTGGCTGCGAAATGCAATCCTCTGGTTGCTGATGTTTAAGGTGATTGTAAGGAATAAAATTGAAAATATAAAAAGGAAACTCAATTGAAAGTATTTCGTCTGAATGGCTGAATTTTAAAAAACAAAAATTAATTGTCATAATATTACCTAATATCAGCTTATTTCTAATGACGACATTAATATCGTCCCGCAGAGAGTCAAAACCCATTTAGAACAAACACAATTAAACTTCTGTAACTTACTACAGTCCGTGGTCAGTGGAGTGTCCATTAGATAAATCTTGGTAGAAAATTGAATACGTCCGGCTTCAATTTGCACTGACGGGTGATTTATCTGACTTATATGTAGGTTAGATATGAAGTATAGAGCAATATGGTTCTCTTTTTTTTTAAATTCTATTCTAATTACATAGGAGAGGTAATAGTTATTTTGTTAAATATTTTGATAAAAGATGGCAACATCCTACTTATCCTACAGTTAAAATTTTAAAATTTGTCAGGACGGATTCATGGATGTCTGTTATTCTCGTGCAAAAACTAATGAACGAATTTCGATGAAACTTTACATTAATATAGAGGTAAGTAAGAACTAGTTAAATTCTTGCTAAAAATGTACGTAACAAAATGGTGGCCAATGAGAATTCAATCTTAATTACTCAATTAATAATCATGAAATTTTGCATACACTTTGTCAGAGGTTCGCTTTAGGACAGATTTGTATTTTTACGAAAATTGATATAACATGTAAATGCATTTTTTCCCAATAGATTAAAATAATTGTTAGTTATTGATTCATAAAACCTGTTGCGTTTTTATTCGCGTCAATTCAAAGCCTGATTATAAAACCAGTCTCGAAATTATTTTATTGAATCTAAAATTCACCTACGTAAGCAAAACTCTAGACATTTTAAGACAAAAAAATATATAAGGAGCGTAATAATAGCATTTGTGCGGCAAGTAATTATGATGAATGAATCAGAGTCCAAGTTTCAAGTAAAATAATACGTGTGTTCATCCGAAACGAATTCGATGAGTCATGTGGCGCCCCTACTGACGGAGGCTGTGTCTGGCGAACAACAAAGTACATTGACGGCCGTTTACACACGATGAAAAGTTGCCTATGAGTCATGAGACATGAAATTGACCCTTTTAGTGATACGCTATCCAAAATTAAAAGATCGTAGCTCGGACTATAAACATTGCAATTATGCTACTTTTGTTATAAATACCTATATGACTTCGTAAATTTTTGATTCAATTTTTTGCTTGAAGTTGCACATACTACGATGTGACTAATGTTCTTGTTTAACCTATGTTTTTTACTTTATTGGGCTTTTTAGTTTGAACTAGATATGTTGAAATGATAATATGTAACATTGTTCATGTCTGTGCTTGTACCACAGGCTTGTACATATTGGTGCATGTTGTTGCCTCCTATAATACGCATGATGACTGATTTTGAAAAACTATTCCACTGTTATTTTACGCATTTTCCTTACACAAAATAAATTCCATTTCTAAAAAAATAGAGGTTTTTTAAGGAAACAATTGATGTTTTAAACAATTCTTACAATTTAAACTTTGCGTGAAAACGTTGTGATGTCACGCTTTTTAACTCAGGAACAGCTTGATAGTTTACACGATTCAAGCGACACTGTGATATTTACGAAAGCGTGACGTCAATCGTTCTGATCGAAAATCTTATTAATCTTAATGTTTATGTTAAACCAAGTCATTTTTTAGAAAATTTTCAACACGTATATTTTTCTAATATTTATTCTTTAATACCGTCATCGTGCCTATTGTGGCGGCATCTTCCATTTGTTTTTTTTTTTTCATATACCTAATAATTTTATTGAATGCCTGTCTTATTAAATGTATAAATAAATAAATGAAAATACTCTGATAATTAATATTAGGTATATTAAATTCTTAAAATTAGTAAGTTATGTGAGATACGAGGTTATCTAAGACATGCAATACTAACTTTAATGAGATTAATGTGATTAGTGGTAATAAATGGTTTAAACCGCGAATTATAGAGGGCATTGTGGACAAATAGGTCAAGCAAAATGGCTGCTACGTTCGCTTTCAAATGTAATAAAAAGTTTTCTGTTCGTGCAGATAAGTGTAAAAACGTTACTAATTGAATACAGGAGTTTACAGGAATTTTTCTTAAAAATTTTTCATATATTTTTTTATGTTAACATCGGCAGACATGCTGACGGTCCACTTGATGGTAGGTGGCTACCGTCGCCTATAACACAAGCAACGACACAGCTTCTGCAAGTGCGCTGCCGACTACAGTAGGATTAAGGATAAGGTATTGGATATGAAAATGGGCTCTGGCATCCTTTACTCACTCACTTTAACACAACAGCACACGTGCTGTTATTTCACGGTAGTCTTCTGTAAGGGGGTGATTACTGCCGCCAGACAGGCTGCCCAAATAACTGCGAAACGAAGTGCGTCCTGCCACTACTTTCCAGATCCAGACCAGAACCAAATTTGAAAAGTTCATTTTTCAAAGTTGACCCTGTCGGAAATCGAACTCGGGAACCATAGAACAGAGCGTTAAGGCATGCACCCTAACCACTCATTTTCAAATTGCCGAATATCTTGTAATAACTACCCATTTATTTAATCCATCTATTTTATTTATATCTTATTACTTTCAAAGAATTTTTTTTTTTGAAAGGCTGTGACCATGTCGATAGAATTAGGCCTAGTTTGAACCTTCTTCCTTTGTAGATTACACAGAGTAATATTGAATAGTTATTTTAACAAACACCTTATTTAAAAAAAAATAGTAATTTTAAAAAATGGACGTACAGTTCATTAGTTTGAAATTCCTTAAAATATATATTATTATCTTCATTCAAACATATAATATGACTTGCGAAGTGGCGAATAATGATGTGTGTTCTAAGGTACCTTACATAAAATATAAACGTGTGGAAACGCCCTAAAATTTAGGTTTGTCAACATGCTGCTGACTCAGTCTAAAGTATTATACTTACTATTATTTATTCTGTGGTATTAATAAACAAATATTCCCTTTCTAAATTTCTGTCTTTAAGGCGAGGTCTTGTCTAAATTTTAAGGATAAAATTCCAAAAATATCTTACGCACAAAATAAAGTTGGCTGTTGATTTTCGAGTTCATTTTCAGAAGCAACGAGCTGTCATATTAATCAATTTACTTGCACTAAGTACTGATACGAAATAATTCCCAGGGATAATTTATTCACGGCTTCCACGTAAACATATTTTTACTAGTTAGCACAATTTTTTGTTTTAACTGCAACGACTGACTTTCGTGAAAACCTTGCAAATTTCTTAATTATTATAAACAAGACTAAAGCGCCCCGGCTTTGCCCGGTTTCAATTGACAAATTAGTTTTTTTATGTTAAGATCGGCAGACAGGCTGACGGTCCACTTGATGGTAGGTGGCCACTGTCGGTAGCGCACTTGCCGTCAAGTGCGCTACCGACAAGGTATTAGGAGGGGATAGGAAAATGGGCTCTGGCATCCCTTATTCACTCACCGAAACACAAAGCACACGTGCAGTTATTTCACGGTGATCTTCTGTAAGGGGGTGGTTACTGCCGCCAGACGGCCTGCCCAAATAACTGCGAAACGCAAATATCCCCTGCCAATACTTTCCAGATACAGACCAGAGCCAAAGTTCATTTTCAAAGTTGACACTGCCGGGAATTGAACCCGAGAATATGCATAATATATATAACTAGCTTCCGCTCGTTGCCGCGGGGGGATAGCCCCTCGACCGGTTCTGGAGTGGTTTTGGAGTCGCTCTTGTAAATTGTTTAAGTATGGTTTTTGGTCTTTCGAATTGTTTTGGTAAGTATTTGGATATATGTTTTGTATTTCGTGACGTTTCGGGGGTAAGCGGGGGTAGAGGGGGAGGGGGAGTAGGTAGACTACAACATCAGTTCTCTTCATCTTTATAAAATTATTTACGCTCCGGCTTTGGGCGGGTGCATTTGAAGGAGTTTATATAGGCCTAAGGTATCTACAATAATGAACGTTTAATTAAAGTAGTAAGTAATTGAGGTTCCGGAGAAATCAGACTTAAAATCTTACAATATGACAAATGCAAAAGTCTGTAAAGATGGATGTTTGTTACTTTTTCATGCAAAAATTACTGAACGGATTTAGATAAAACTTTACAGTTAAAACATCAGAACAACAGAGGCAATAATTTAAAAATAAATTAACAGTAAAAGTTTTTTACCATATCTTTGTTATAAGTAAACCGAAGATCGTATTTAGAGGAATTTTGGCACAAAGATAGACCATGTATTAGATTAACCCATAGATTATATTTCCCTCAATATACAGAATAGTTCAACTTTAATAACACTTTTGTTCTGATCTTATCAATAGCGAGAGCTCGAACAGAACCGTCATTCATCTCGAATAAAAACTCGTTTCACTATACATATACTATAGTCAACTATCGTATTGGTGTTAAATGAATAATTTTTTTTGTGTTTTTTTTTAAGCTTTTAACAAGTAACACTATGTACCTACTTAAAATGTGATCGAATGTTTTTCTTATTAGATTTATGGGATGGTAACAAAACAACATTGCGCCTTAAACACAAAGACATTTATGTTATATTTTACAAACGGACGATTTTATTAGTAATTTTTGATTATTGTCTATTTCCAAATATCGTTTATGTTACAAGCAGAAGGTGCCTAAATGTTTACCTGAGAACGTAAAACTTTTGTATGGAAAATAGTGAACTGTCAATGTCAAATTGTCAATTTTCCATATAAATTTTTTACGCTCTCGCTAGCGAGTGTAGTATCGTAAACTCATGCTAGAGCCACTGGACGGCTACGAAGTTTCCCGGCGCGATAGACGAGATATGCTTTGAATTTTCCTAAGTTTCTGAATCCTATCACGTGTTTCTTTTCTTATATTACGATTAAAATTCCAGTATTCCATGCTTCCAGTTTCCAGAAGTTCCGTCCAGTAGCCATTTTAGATAAATATTTAGGCGCCTTTTCCCCGCACCATCTATAGCTATAGGTACCTAAATAAAATAATTTAAACATATAATAAAATCGTAAACGAACCTTATTGTTGAATTTAATACACGTTATACTTATGTTACCGAGGTTAAAAAAAATAGTATTTTGAATTTATGTCTGTTTGTCTGTGCGTTTGTGCGCGCTAATCTCAGAAACGGCTTAACCGATTTGAATGCAGTTTTCACTGATATATTTTAGCAAGCTTCCCGTAATATTTGGTGTTTGTTTCATTCCAATGGATTTCCAAACAGTTTCCTTTGTTTGTTCATAAAGCTAACGTTCATAGATGTTCATAAACATCTTCTAAATTTGAGTGGCGAAAGTCGAATCTAACGAACGTAAACTAAATGTGAAATTCCGTTTTCGTCAGAAAAATAACTGTGTAATTTTTTCCCAGACGAAAACGGAATCTTACGAATGGGTTCTAAATAGGATTTTTCTAAATAGGTTTCTAAATAGGATGTCTAATAGGATTTTCTAAATATAATTAGCAAAAAAAATTCGATAATTACTTATTTATATTTGACATTACAACAGACAAAATGATCTAAAATTTATATTCAACAACAGATGCTAATTTTGGTTTATAACCGGATAAATTTAAAAATGGACGTATTTAAATAGAAACTGCCTTCAAAGGGGAAATTGGTACGTGGGTTGTCAGCAATGATTGATCGTTTAACTAGTTAAATACATTTTACTTTATCTACCCTTTATTACTTCTTTAACGCAACGCGTTTCGCTATTTCGCAAACTATAGGCGTTTTATATTTGTCATAAAGTACATACCTATCTAACTAAAAAGTTACGAAAATGCTATGAAAATTTGATATAAAAATATAATGAAATTTAATGTAAAAAGTAAATTTACATATTATTATGTACGTACTTTTATTGTATATGCTATGCTTTTTTGTAATTGCATACGTTTCCGTTTTAAATTAAAAACTGTTTATTCTAACCTCGTCATTAGATTTTTCTTTTGCTGATTTGTTCATCATCAATAATCTACCTATCTATATATCACAATAATTTGGGTTGCAATACGTCCCGTATATACGGGTCTGTCACCGTATTTGACCATCCCGTCCCGTATTACTAGATGTCCCGTATTTCGACAAAATAATACGGAAAGAAGTGAGTGCGGACCGGGGCGGGAGTGCGGGGGCGCACGCATGAGAGGTGAGGCCATTGAACGGTACGGTGGCTTTTGATAGCCACTACTAGTTTAAATCAGAGGGTATCTGTTAGAAGAAAAAATACACACTTTGTCACTGTGTACATATGCGTGCTATGTATGGTGTAGTTGAAAAGCCGTATGTCAGCGTTGAATGTGTTATGAGTTTTGGGCATGGGTCCCGTATTGGTTCCTAGAAATTATGGCAACCCTAACAATAATGGAATGTTGCAATAGTACCTAATAATGTTACAAATAGTAACCCTATAAGTATTGCGAAATATCACAAAAAGAAATATCATCCAATTAGACTAACGAAATATTTTCGATGTAAAAAATCTTATTTAGTGTTAGTTAATAATGTCAGTATTTATAACCAATGTTGCCACCGCCAATATATTTCATGTAAAATTAGTTTTACATACATCCCTATTAATTAACATTTTTTCTTATAATATAATGATCCAGTTATTTCATAATATAATAAAACTCCGTTAAAAGGTGCAGGCAAATCTGAACCTTGCGCTTTTCTATTATTAAATAAAATGAATTAGTCAATTTGGTGTTACCACATTTAAATTATTGTGTACAAAAATTAGCACCTGCAAACTAGAAGCTTACTTTAACAAAATCCCTTGTAGCAAAGCGTGCTTTTCTTTAGCATCCCAGGCCGACGGTCAATATTCCTTCAACAGTAATTACTTTACTTACTTTCTGTAAGTAATTAGCAAGCATTATTAATGAATTAGTTTTTACAAAAGAACAAGCGTAGATTGCTAGTTCTGCGAAGTGATTAAACGATTATTTGGATTTTTTAGAAATCAATTTTCGATGCAATTCCAAAGTCATTCCAATGTGTTTAGGTGTTAATTTTAAAACGGGTATTCTAATTGTCAGCACTACGTTGCAAGCTATTCAATCATACTCACTAAATGTTACGGAAAATCTAATTAAACAATTTGAACGTTATTTCCATTTTTTTAGTATGTTACAGTAACTGCTGTTATTGTTTTAGTTAAATTAGCGGCGTCGGCATCTGTTTACCACTTCGATCATTTGAGCTTCACAATGATAAAAATTATAAGTATTGAATTAGTCATATCCGAAAATAAGTGTAATAAATAACTAATCAGCTACGAACAACGATAGAGACTGCAAACTTCTACATCTTATCATATTTCAAGTAAATGATAATTTTTTTTTTATTACTAACATTTATTTACCTAATCTAGATATAAAATAAAATTTTCTTGCAACTGCTCATTAAAATTAATATTAAATTTAAAATTACATTAGGAACACTTAAATCTTATAATCGCAACAGCACTTTCTTTTTTACTGTGTTTAATTTTGCTTTAAAAAAAATTAAATAGGTAGGTTAATTACCCCGATGAGGTATCTTCGATTATGTATGACAATGGCGGGTTTTCAATAAATAATAATGTTTGTTTACACAAACAATGATAGCCAATGATATTGATAAGACAAACTATCTTTGGTCTTTCAACAATAAGTGGATAATTCATTCGCACAAGGCCTCATTCATAGTAAATCTATAAGTACATGTAAGTAATAAAATCGTAAACGAGCCGTGTTTGTACATTAAAAATTTTTTTAAGAAAACAATTTGTACACGTTGTACTTATAATATGTTACCGAGATAAAAAAAATAGTTTTTACAATTTTTGTCTGTTTGTCTGTGCGTTTGTGAACGCTAATCTCAGAAACGGCTTAACCGATTTAAATGCGGTGTTCACTGATGTATTGTAGCGAGCTTCCCGTAACATTTAGTGATTTTTTTCTTCCAATCGGTTTACAAACAAAAAAGTATACCACGCGTACGAAGTTGGGGGCTCAGCTCGTCCTATTTAATATGTCGCAACAGAACAAACGCAACGCAACAGAATCAACTGCGAGTGATGCTGACAGAAATTATTCAGAATCCCTTTGACATTATGACAGCGTTTGGAATAACTTTGAAACTCACCGTCAATAGGGAACAAGGTGCATTGAAACAATCATTTTAGTGTAAAAAAATGATAGAATAATGTTCATTCAAAGTGATATTCAATAAACCGAGGGATAGTCTGTGTATTAAACAGAAGTAGATAGTTACAACGCAATCTAATTGTTAAAAAAATGTCAAACCTTCAATACTGTTGCCAAACGGTGTCGTGGACGTAATCACTAGACAGCTAGTGAACAAGACCAGCGCACTCCAGCTGGTAAACATTTTTGCACGCTGTTTACACAATGCCAACAATTTCAAAAGCGATCCGCATCACCCATCAAAACTCCCATAACATCGACGTTCAATTAACTCGTTCTATTTAAATCGCGTTAGTACAATAAATAATGTATTAAAGAGCACACATTCCAGCCGGTAGCGAGATTCAAGCACGCTGTAAACACTTCGAAACTTCGAAACACTGAGTCATTTTAATTTTACTGTGCGATTTTAGAACTGTAACATCACATTGTGAAACTTTTTCTATGGCACTAAAGAGATTTGTTGATAGCTTTGGTAAAATTGTATCACACTGTATACTAGTATTTTTTTAAATGTCACGTAAAGTAGGGAACCGATACGTACGTCACGACGCGACCTATTCGCGCCTCGGGCTCTGTGGGAATGTTGGTTGAATTGAATTGAATGTCTGCCTGCTGGCTGGCTGCTTGCTTGCTAACGCCGTGACGCGATCTTGTTTGTTGTATAGTATACTGTAAGTACAGCGAATAAGGTTCACCAAAACAAGATAACACCATATCGGCCCCATGCGCGTGGGAGTGAGACAGAAGTAAAAAAAAAACTATAATCCAATCCACTATCACGATACTACACTACCGAGTCATACATGTGGCAATATAGCGTGAAATTACAAAAAAAAACTAATTAAGTATATTGTAATCAATCCGTGTTTAAATTTTATCACGAAATATACGATAAAATTGAGAGATCCTCAGAAACGTGATAAACTCAAGATCTGCTATTCTATCGAAACAATATTCTTTTAATAAATTACTTGAAGTTACAACTCGTTACAATAATTGTCACAATTTGTAACATGTTATGTTTGGAATAGTATTAAATGTTATAGTCATTGTGAATAAATGTTGTTGGGTGCAAAATTATATCAAAGCGAAGGGCAGACAATGCGTATTGACGAGCCTTGGGAGAGGCCTATATTCAACAGCAGAGACACGGGCTGATGATGATGATGATGATGTTAATATCAGCACTTCAGCGGTTTTATTTTGGTACGTAAGAAATAGTATAAGCGATGTAGTAACAAGATTCTGGAACTAATTTTTCTATTCCCTTACCATTTATCCTGTTAAAGTCGGAAGAACATTGTATTATTCGCCTGGCGTTGCTTCTGTTTTAGGCAACAGCAGCCAGTTGTCATTTAAGTGGAATGTCGGCTTATTTGCCACCCTTTATCATAAAAAAAAACACAACAAGTTGTATGTAACATAACAAACATGAAATGCAACAAAAACGCGACTTCAAATGAACATACTAAAACTAAGTTAAAACGAACTCCAAAATTTAGGCCAACATAAATAGGTATCTATTGTATGTTCATTTGATTGTTACTGGATTCCAAGCAGGACTTGGGACTTTAAAACTTTTTATTAGGCCACAAGGCATTTACAACAGGGACTATGTTCGTACATGACTGTACAAAAATTAAACATGGTACGTTTTGGGAATAGTAAACTAAATATTTTATTAAAAGTTGCAAAATGTCCACAAAGATAATTAAAGTGGACATTTTGGGAACAATAAAAATATTTATTTTTGTAATTCCCTAAATGTCCCAAATTGGACATTTCTTGTGGAACATAATGGGAATAGACGTCACAGACGAACCATATGCGATTTTATTACACATATAGATTACATATACCTAAATTTATTGACGTAAGCCAAAGCGATGGTTGTTTTTTCTATTACTTTTTCCTTATTTTCACGCTCATTGACTGCGTTTTTGAAACCACTAACTATTCCTTAATCTGAGACCACGTGTCTTATAATATAGGTATGACAAATAAAGTAGTAAAAAAATTAATACAAATTAAAAAATAATACACTAATGCAATTGTTATTTTTCTGTTAAAAGAGGTAGGTAACAATTGTGACATAGTGTATACTCGAAGGTAAGCCATACAAACGAAAAACTCCAAGAAAAACCAGCAAATAATAAAATACTTATCTTGTAACTAATACACTATAACTTCTTATAGGAATAAGTTTTCTTACGAAAGCCTAGAAGGCTCAATTTTCAAAGAATTATGACAGAAACAAGGTCAGAAAAAATGTTAATGAAAAACTCAAAGACTATTAACAAACGAAAGAGAAGAAGAAATGGATTATCAGCCTATTCAACTGTTAGTACCAATATTATAAATTAATACTGTTGTTACTAATATTATAAGTTAATACTACATATTCAACTGTTAGTACGAATATTAGTACTACACAATGTTTATTGGCGCATAAGAATGCCCCCTTAATATGAGTTCTTCCTGTTCGATCCGTCGTCTTTGATTCGGGGTGTACTCCGGATCATAATTTAATTATTATATTATTCCAGTTAGTGCCGCCATGAAATTTTGAAAGATAACATGTACCTACAGTGAGGGCGAGAGTGCGAATCACATTATATTTCTTTATAATTTTTTTTATTATTATTTATTATATTATATAAATGTTCTTAAAATCACTCTCAAGTCATGTGACCATAACTAGAAAAGATGTCTCAGTTAACACAGTTCTTCGTTGATGGAACTTTTGAAGTATGTCCTAATCCTAAGCCATTTAGATGGCTGCAAAAGAAAAAGATCAAATTCGCTCGCTGTTTGTTATTTTTATGTGAATATTATTTCTAAAAAAGTATTTTGGGGCTAAATAAGGCAATCCACTATTAATATAAATACAATGCACTTCGAAGATTAATAAAGTAATAAAATTTATTCTCTAGCCAAATACACGATAATCAAATTGAAGTTAACAATGTAACAAATACAAATATGCTTGTTTCTAGTATTTAAACTATGAACATTAGTTTCTACTGAAAGTGCTAATATTTTTTGTGAGCAAACAAAAGATTTTCAAAATGTTATATAATGATAATTTTATATGGTAGGTATATATCTCTACATATTATTAAACAAAAAAATTAAAGTATAGGATAAAATAAACTCACTGTAATTATATATACCTAGTCATAAATGGAAATAATAGTTGACTTAACAGTATCTATACTATTATACCATGTACTATAATATACTATATACTCTAATATTATAAAGAGATAAAATTTGCATGTTTGTTTGTATGTAGGGCATACTTTTCGAAACTACTCATTAGATTTAAAAAAATCTTTCACCAATAGTTAAAATATAATTTTAGAATGGATTTAGGCTATATGTATATTATCCGGTAAAATGAAAAGGCTTGTTCTTGATAATCTAATTAGCAAAGTAAGTCGGCGAAAAAATCGTAAAACGAAAACGTTACTTGAGAGAGATAGATATTAATTGATTTCTATAGAAAAATTGTAGAGCTTGATAATGCCTATAAAAAGTCAGCGACAGCATAATAATATGTAAAGCTTTTATATTTTAGCCCCTAACTATTTTTTGTATTAAAAAAATTTAAAATCGTTAGGTGATGTTTTTTGGTCATATTATCATCAAAATTATGAAAATCAGTAAATATTTAATATACGTGATTTTTGCTTTTTACTAATATGTTTTGGATGTATCGTCACAGAATAAATAACAGGTAGGGTTAAAGAGATAATACGATATAAGTAAAGCGCGACCGCCCCGTGAAACCACAGAGGCAGTGCAGTCAAGACGCGTAAACTACTATGCACTATGACATATCATAAGTGCTACCAGTTCCAATTATAACATTGTAAATCCTCCAGTAAAATGGTTATTTGTTAAGCTAATCAGAAGTTTCTTATCGGGCGCATAAACGCAAATAAACCGATTCTAGGACTTGCATACAGAGTATCATTGACGGGAATGTTGACGTTGATAAGAATAAAAACCTATCTGTCACCAGTCTCATTGAAGGACAGGAGAACAGACAAAAAAATACACTGAAAGGCCTGTATAAAGTATACTGTAACTAGCGACCCGCCCGCGGTTTCGCACGGTTACATTTTTTCTGCAAATTATAAATATATACACAAAAAACTTCAATCGTCTGTTAGTGAAAATTATATCAAATTCTATGTTTTATAAGAAATTAGTGGTCAAAGAGACAGATTCGGACAGTGGACACTTTATTTTATATAGATTTGACGAGACCGTTGGATGAGTGATTTAGGATGTTTGCCTGTTCTAGGGTTCCCGGGTTCGATTCCCGGCAGGTACAATATTGAAAATGAACTTTTCAAAGTTGGCTCTGGTCTGGATCTGGAAAGTAGTGGCCGTGAAATAACAGCACGTGTGCTGTTGTGTTTCGGTGAGTGAGTAAGCGATGCCAGAGCCCATTTCCCTATCCCCTCTTAATCCCTTATCCTTAATCCTATTGTAGTCGGTAGCGCACTTGCAGCACTTTGTAGCGTTGCTTGTGTTATAGGCGACGGCAGCCACCTACCATCAAATGGACCGTCAGCCTGTCTGCTGATCTTAACATAAAAAATATATATAACGGTGATAATGTCAATAATTATACAACAATAGTGAGATATTAGTTTGTAATGTGGTCAAGGTTTATATAAAACCAAAAATGCTATAAAATAACTATTTTAAGTAATAACTATAAAATCTATAAATATAAAAATGAATCCCTATTTCCCTTGGTCACGGCATCACACGGGAACGGGTAGACCGATTTTAATTCGGTTTTCACTAATGGAAAGAGGGATAAACGGGGAATGTTCATATACACACATATATATGCACCACTGGCGAAGCCATGTATATTTGTACCTCATTTAAGTTGCAAAAACTTTAAATAATGCAGTAGGTATACCTTTTGATTACGAAATACATGTTTATTTAATTAGTGATAGGGATTTGAGATTAAAGTCCCTTTAAAAGATTTTGATATTATAATTAACATATATACGAGTATATTAAGACTTATTTGTTATATTAGGATTTAGGACGTCACTTTTTGTTGACTTTATTTTTAAAACATTTTCTTTATACATTATTTTATGTCAAGGTCATCAGCCAGGCTGACGGTCCACTTGGTGGTAAAAAAATATTTCTACCAACAAATTCCTAAAACAAACTAACGAACCTTACATTGTCGAAGAAAACATCTAGTTATTGACGCAGAATTAATAAATTTCACATCACTAAGCCCATTTGAAATTTAAATGTAAAGACGAAATCGTCGTTGACGCTATTGCCACCCCGTCCAACTAGGGCTGTCAACTTTCAAAAATCTTTCGGGTTTCAAAATTTCTTTTTAACGTATGGTTAGGTATTTACTAATTTTATTATACACTAGCTGAACTAGGCTACGCTTCGCTGCGGCCAATACGCCGGTGGATCGCGCCTGGTACTGGACACTGCGTGATGTTATATAGCAAATAGCCTTCCTCGATAAATTGGCTATTCAACAAAAAAATACTTTTTCAATTCGAACCAGTAGTTTCTGAGATTAGCGCGATTAGCCAAACAAACAAACAAACAAACTCTTCAGCATAAAGCTGAATTTATATATTATTAGTATTAGTATAGATTTAAATTATTTCTTCCATTGCTCAAACACACTGAATGATTGATTTCATATTGTTTAATTGTTCACGTGTAACATAATATACTACAAATTACTTGCGATCCGCCGGTGCATTTTTTTTTAAATTTTATTCATAAACATTCCTCAATCCTCATAAACCTAGCAACGCATTATAATTTTAAATGAGTGCTTTTATTGTGGACAATAATCTGTGTTAGTTACTGGCGCCGACCTGAACTTTCTCATCTGGAGGACACCCTAGGCCTAGATGTATCCGTCGAGCAAGTACTGTTACTCATGCGCTCTTAATTTTTTGTGAAACGCCAGCCAATACCCATAAAACCGCTCTCGCATACGCATTACAATGGTGGTTATTTACACATTTAGGCGTGAAAAGGTAACAGACAGACCGACAGACAGACAGGGTTACTTTCACATTTATAATTTTAGTATGGATTTCCTTCCAGTTTTGAGGAAAACAAGTAGATTTTTACACACGATTTTAAAATAACACACGATAATACGGTATTACACCCATTTTTAAAAGGTGTCTCAATTAGATTATGTAGTGCTAAAGAACCACCACAAAAAACAAACACCAAATTTTTATTCAATCGATAAGTTTAATAAAAATGCATTTAAAATTTACATTTTCAAATTTCGCGCGTAATTTGACGAAAACGCTGGAAACCATTTTGCTCTGTGGTCATGACGTCAGTTGGCTGTGTAAACAAATGCGCCGGTAATTGACATGACACTGACTGACACTTTTTTGTTTACACAACCGTATGACGTAAACATGGCGGCTAATATTTCATTGTGTTTAAGAACAGACTAAAAATTCTGAAAACTTTGAATTTAATTTTAAAATTTATTTTGTTATTTTACGAACTAAAGCTAACATTTTCCGACTGCTTTTTGCTATCTCAATAATATACTTTTAGATTTTTTCATATTAGACTAAAATATCCTATTCTGGAGCCCAAATTTAACCCCTTGTGTGCAAATATACACAGATACAAATAAGGAAAACGGTTCTTAGCTTTGTATTACAAAGTGATAGTAAAGTGTTGGTAAAGTGCAATGGTTCCTTAAATAAAAATAAATGAAACCCCAACACATTTTCATTATGTTGCAAATGTAATTAATTCTGATCCCGCGAGGTTGTTTTGAACGCGCTTCGCCCCATACTGCGTGAAATATACTTATAGGTATGACTTCGTAAACAAGCTAACTACTTATTAAATTTTATTTACTGTCAAAACTACTATAAAAGCATCTTCACACTCGTTCATATAAACGCAGTCCAATTTTAACTTAATTGCTCGAGAAATCGTAACCAAAGGGTTTTAAGGATCATAACGAATAAAATCGTGTTCGCTCAGTTGTGCGTGATTCGTATTCGCGTAATAAAATAAGTCATTTGTGAATTTGCTGTTTGTTTGTATTGTTACTGTAAAAGTTCGACTTAGAAAAGGAATTTTAGTTGTTTTATAAGTTAAATGTAATTTTAAGCCTTTTTAAGTAGATAAAATAGATTTATCTAGTAGAGTACTGAAATGACAACTTGTATGTTGATTCTATTTCTTATGATAATCGACGACAAGCAGGCTGGCTGTTCAGTGTTCACTTGACAGAGGTCATGTGTCCTAGGTCTAGGAATTCTAGTAAATTCAAGGTTTTATAAATTTGCTACCTACCTTGAGAGGTAAAAAACAAGATAAGGACAGAGAAATTGACAATAGCACACGTGCTTACTCTTATCGTCAACTACTTATCGCCAGACGGGCTGCTCAATTTGTGACTGAAGAATGCAATAAGTATAACTGAAAAAATCACCAATTTAACTTTAAAAATTCTTTTCGTAGTTAAAACTAATTGTGTAACTTTTTTATAAAAATGTTTTTATTATTATTATAAATTTTTTTTATTAAATTTAATATTATTAAATTAAAATTTATTAATTTATGAAGACACTCAGATGCAATGTGCGATATAGTGGTAATCGCGGTACGAAGATTTTTTAATGTAAATATGAAAACTACTTACTGCTCTATCAGTATATTTTTAGTTTTTTACACTATAAATAGAGACATGGTAAAGTAAAAGTTAAAATTGTTCTGTTTTTTTTTTTTACAAATAAAAATTACCTTCTCAACATAAAAGTAAGCGATATTTTATTGTAATACAAAAGTGAAACTGATACATACAACACTCAATTGGAATTCGAACCTATGGTCTGGCGGAAAAATCTCAAAAAGGGCCTGCTTTCAACAGTTAACGGCATTTTGTGAATCTTTTTGCCACCGGGTCTTTTTAGACTAATTCGACCCTGCTGAACACGATTCTACCCGGTGTCACCCCCTCCCCCGCTCCCTTCCCCCCTTTCCGCCCCAAATGTGTCCCGATCTGCGGTTTTTTCAATTTTTTTTCGGAATCTATTAGAGATAAAAGAAAACTGTCTGTGACAAAATTTAGAAATAATTAAGCCACTGCTGGGCTATAATTACTTCTAAATATTCTTTATGACGAACAAAATATTTACTTATTTGTGGGTAATTGCATCCGTTACTTATGAATAAAATAGATCTATAACTCTATGTAATTTCAAGAGTATTCCCTATAATTCAATCAGTGACAAGTGATTTCGAGTCACGTGTTGTGAGTTATCATCTTTTACAAGTCTGTTTATCGCGTCATGTAAACTGCACAAACGAGGCGCTTACTTACTCGTATGTACAAAATTATCATCAACAGATAGCACAATCAAAAATAAATGTACACTCTGCGGACAACTTGATATGGCATCTCACAAAATGCTGCTATCACCTGATTTCTGTTTACACGGCGATAACAGTAACAGATAATAACCTGGGATTTACAGTTATTAGGGTTTTGTTACTGGGAGTACTTTTCGCGAATGCTTCAAATGCAGGGTTCGTTGATATCTATACTAAATATTATATAGAGGTAAAATTTCTATGTTTGTTTGTATGTAGGAGGTAATATTCGAAACTATAAATCCGAAATCTTTCAGTGTGCTAGTCGGATGTATGTATATCGTGATAATATAATATCAATTGATATTTCACTGTCTTCTGTACTAGAAATCTAGAAGACTGCTGTGAACTGGGAACACTTAGCAAAAAACTACAATAAAGAAGTTACATGTTTTGTATTTATTTTTTTCGGAATGAAAAATATCCATGTGCCAGTATATTGATATTCTCGAAAAAATTCTTCATTTTGCAACACTATTTTTATAATATTGTTACGACTAACTATGTAACGTTCTGGAAAAAGCGTTCGCGACGGCCGAAAGTCTCGAACGTCGCACCCTATCGATGGTAATCACGCCCCTTCCCGCCTAGTGTCAAAGGAAATTGGTCCTTATGTTTAGAACATAGAATTTAAATTTCAACAGAAATAGCGTTCCCGAACTTTCAATGGCTTGTTTACGATCTTGTTTAGATTTCCTGGAAAATTCGAAATAGATTGAGGCGTTGGCGCCAAGTATAAATAAGAGAGCAGACGGGCAAGATCAGTGAGATTGTGACAACCAGCTATACGAAAGCGACTCTTCGGAGCTTTTGCGAATTAATCTGCGACAGTGAAGCGGCGACACATTAAGGGAATCATTGACGACTTTTGGCAAGTTTAACGATTTTATCGGACAAGTTTAGTGATTTTGGAAGTCATCTTATTTTGTGGAAACAAATCGTTCGTTTCGCCCTTACACGGCATTTTAACTCACCCCGCGCGTAACAATATAAATAAAATATCAAAACCAAGCTCTTATTACTTACAATAACAATAAATATTTTACGTTACCATATTGACAGTTTAATTTACTTATTATAGTAAATATGGCTTCTTTTTCTTATCGTTGATATATATCGGATTTTTATGAAGCCCGTTCAAACACATGACTTTAAAGTACGTATAGTATATGCACAATTAAAGTTTGAACTATTCATAAACTGTTAAAGTGGTCCCTGGGGCAAAAGCGGCCATTATTTGGAATGTCATTTTTGTTACATAGTAGCTGAATATCATAATCTGTTAATACATATTTTAAAATACTTCTATCTATAAACATACAACTCTTTATGATATCACTATCGAGAATATACTGAATCCCAAGCAGCAAAAAGTGGTTTTATAATTATCCTGGAACCACCATTTTATCAGGACTATAACGGGATAGTAAGCTCTTATAACAACGGAAAAGGGCCCAAATTATAGGCATACTCTTTCTTCTAAGACACCCATAGTGGACTCGGTGACTACCACTTGGACCAATAGTATCCTTATAGTTGGACTACAAAGAATTAACTGCTCCCCGCGAAGCCAACTATAATCGCCTAACAGAACCATACACGACTCTAACGTACTCCGTGTTTCTGTTACAAGCTTTTTCAAAAACAGCTGTGAATTTGTTAATGGCGTTGCTGCTGATATTTATAAAAAATATAAAATATTTGATAAAAACTTAAGTCATCTTAATTAATTTTCTTTAAAAATGTATTATCTACAGTGTTACATAGGTATAATAAGATGCGTTCGCATGGCAAACCTATATTTTTGGTGAAGTATATTATGTTTTAAAACAAAATTTTTACTCGCCTCTTGAAATTAGCGTATTTAATAAGTTGCATTTGAAAATAATATTGGTATTAATAAGGCATACAATGAAAAGTCGCCATTTTTTATAGCTAGCTTTCCCAAGTTCATTACAGAACCGTTACGGAAGTACTTGGTTCCAAAATGGTTTGCATCGGAACCACAGCATCGCCATATTGTTAGGAATTAGGGTTCCACAATTATTCTAATAACTTGACTACCATTCACGCTGTCGAATTTTTAAGGAAGTAGATACCAATTAACAGTGTCTTACATACTATTTAGGTATAAGTGAAAAGCGAGAAACATCAATATTAACATTTTGTGTAAAGATTATAACAGCGTTCGACAAATCCACAATAAAACCAAGTACACTTACTCTTGGAATAAGCCGTTATAGAACTAATTGACTTATTAGTGATCCACATTGTGAACTTATAAAACCTTATAAATTCAACTAACAAGTGCAAATGGTTTCTAGTTCGTTTGGTTTTATTTGATACTCTTATAAGCATACTTTACTTATAATGGATTTATAGTGATTCTTGTAGGCAATTTTAAGTATAGCTTACCAGAGCACGTATTCCCAAGCGTGTTTACACCTGTGCAATACTTTTATAGGACATCTCAGCTTATAGTGAGCTATTAATTTAATTATATAGACGATAATAAGTTAACATATAAGAACAGATATACTACAAGGCCAATCAGTATCCGTGCATGCTACTATAAGCGTGGTAGCAAATTCTAGAACCACTAAGAGACCATTATTAGTGCTGCAGGACTATAAAGCGTGCACTATAGGATAATTTTGTTGCTTGGGATATTATGTACTAACATTACATGCAAATGGAAGCATACCTTTTGTCATTGCACCTGACTAATGGGGTCGTGTCACACAAGAATGCTTTTAAATTTATTTATCTTTTCAACAAATATTTAGCTTACAGCCCTGTGAAAGATAAGAGAACAATTTTAGATAAAATTTACAGTAAGTACTTGGCGTGCTGGTCAAAGATATAATGGAGGAGGCCCGTGTTTCAAAGAGTGTCCGTGATGTACAAGTAAAATGAAGTTTTAGCGATCCGGATAATGAGAAGGGCGAGACTCTGTTGATTGACGTAATAGCGGCGAGCAGGCGACCCGCGCCCCGACTCCGTCGCGCCACCCACCTATAAACCAAATGAATATTTGCCAACAAGTTTACGTGTGCAAAACACACACGAAAACTACATTGTTACAAATTTTAAAGAAACTAACTAACTAAGTAATAATTAATTAACTAACTAAGTAAGCTAGCTCAAATATATTCATATAAGGAAGCAAGACACAAGGCATTCTAGTAACCACCCTCTTAAATAAGACCCCCGTGAAATAACAGCACGTGTGCTGTAGTTGTTATCTATTAATTCAACGCAAAACGATACTATAGAAAGATGAAATTTGGAACATAAGCATCCTCTAAGAAATGATTTTTAAAAAGCTAGTTTTGCTATGTTGAGCACTTTGTCCCTTATTAGCAGTGACATACGTCATCCCACCCCATTGTTACTCGTTTACGTATATAGACAGGTAACGTTTCACATAAAATCAAGTGAAACAATGGTGGTAGCAGCTTGCCTGCTATGCTTTAACATTGAAATAAAATAATGTATCTTGGCTAATATACTTTTCACTACTATTTAGAAAGTTTTTTAAGTAACACAATTTGAAAATTATAAATTTAAATTTGTACTTTCTTAAAAAATTTACAAATTAAATTATTTGGAAATGAAATAATTTTAAATTTAATATTTTAGTAAGAATGTTAAAATTGGACTATTCATTTAAATAAATTTGAATAAAACAATGTCAAAAAGGTTGTTTAAAATATTCAAGAAAGATTTTGTAATCAAATTTCAATAGAAATTCGAAATCTCACATAAAGAGTATATAAGGTATAAAAGTATAAACATAAGAATTTAATGTAAAATGTGTAAATTCTGTTTGAAAAGAACAACGCAATTGTAAATAAAATGGAAATGTCTCTTTGTAATGTCAAAATAACTGCTTATGTATCTCAAAGTAAATACGGTAGTTACACAAGAAACAAATTTTAAAAATGTTGTCTGTCCGTCTGTTTGTTACGGCTAATCTCCGAAACGGATGGAACGATTTTGACAGGACTTTCACTGGCAGACACAGAGAGACAATAATTTTACAAATTGGTTTCATATATTATATAGTTATTTTGACATTAATACAATTTTGTTTATATGAATGGATATAATTAATAAAGAGAACTTATCTTAGTTTTTAGTAAAACTTTCATACAATAAATAAGGAATTCACCGGGAACAGACATTGCCCAGAGATTTATGTCGACCACAGCCAAAGCTTATTTTACATTTTAATTATGTTTTAATTTATAAAACTCATGAAATCTAAAAATAACTTATTATCATTTCCTCTGGCGGCGATATAAACCAACATATAGAGTAGACTAACAATTTTCAAAGATATGAAAAATCTTACTAATCCCCCATAATTCACACTAACCATAAAAAATGTCCTCAGATTTTTTTAAATGTCAAAGACAGGCTGACGGTCCAATTGATGGTGAGTGGCTACCGCCGCCTATAACACCAGCGACGACACAGCTGCTGCAAGTGCGCTGCCGACTACAGTAGGATTAATGATAAGGGATTGGATAGAAAAATGGGTTCTGGCATCCCTTACTCACTCACCGAAACACAAAAGCATACGTGCTGTTATTTCACGGTGGTCTTCTTGTAAGGAGGTGATTACTGCCGCCAGCCGGGCCGCCCAAATGACTGCGAAACGTAGTGTGCCCTGCCACTACTTTCCAGATCCAGACCAGAGCCAAATTTGTAAAGTTCATTTTCAAAGTTGACCCTGCCGGGAATCGAACCAGAGAACCCTAGACCAGAACGCTAAGGCAAACACTCTAACCACTCATACAACGAACGGGCTGATCAAATAGAAAGCAGAAGGGACATTTTACATAATAATAGTAACTAAACTATTTTATAGTTTGAGAACCTATAGCTTTTATTACTTAACAAATTAAATTATAAATAGACCTTTATCGTCATGTCATCGTCTAGTTCATTGTCTTTTAGTAACCTTTGTAAAAGTCCCTAACTCAATATTATAGTTGAAATGCATATTATAAACTGATAAGTTAAAAGCTAACCAATAATTTGTCATCTGCAATAATCGTAGTAAAGGGTCTATGAAAAAGAATCAAACTTTTCATAGACTCATAACTTCATAGAATCTCTCGAGAGAATAACTAATAATCTTTTTGAAAGTGATGACATAAAAGACCTTGTGTAGGTTGCCACAATAAATTACTCTTCACATTGAATAGAACAGAGAGGCTTTCAAGCCCAATGGCACTTATCCTATAACCCACTGTTCGAATAAACTAATTATTTTTTCACCATGCCTCAAAGAAAAACACTTGTCCTAAAATGAATATTTCTTAAGCAATAAGTAATTAAATAATTCATCACTCAAACTATACAAATATTATAAAGAGGTAAAGTTTGTATGTAGATCTTCGAAACTAATGTAGATTGTAGATCTTTGACTTAAAATTTATTTAACTTAAAACTAATCAAAGTTCTTTAATTTTGTCACTGACACACTCACCGGTCACCAAAATTCTAAGATACTTCGAGCAGTTTCACTTCGAGTTAGCGTTTAGCCTATAAAGGAAGGAAAAAAATGAAAAATCCCCGAAATTTATTATTCATTAAATAAAAAATAATGATAATTAAAAATTACGTTCAAATAGCCATATATCGTCCACAATTTACACCTGATAATACATATATATGAGGCTCGCTGGTAGAAGCTGGTATAATAATAAATCTAAGAAGTAATCATTTATATAAAACGCAGAAAATTAACTAAATCAAACCTACAAAAGAAATGAAATCCCATCAAAAACGTAAAACGTAAAAAATTCCAAGTCTCGCAACGCAGTTTTTCAAAGATAAAAAGTAGTGAGATATCATATAAAACCAAGTCTCCGTTATTTTAATTAGTGTCTATAGAAGCACCTATTAAACAACTTTGTTATAAATTGTTATCTAATCAATTACCCATCAACATTTCTATGACAACACTAGACAGCAGTAACCCTGTCAACATTAGATATCTTTATTTTTATAATAAAATTATAATGACATGGCAATTGCACGAGAACATATTAAAATACTTCTAATTAAAATTACTAATTAAAATACTACTAATTATTAATCTACTAATTAAAATACTTTATTATTAAGTGCACTGTTTAGATTTACTTAGTAATCGACATAATTATCTTCTTCTCTTCTATATATAAAAACGAATCCCTATTTCCCTTGGTCACGGCATCACGCGTGAACGGGTAGACTGATTTTGATTCGGTTTTCACTAATGGAAAGAGGGATAAACGGGAAATGTTCATATATATAAAAATTGCACCCCGGGCGAAGCCGGGGGCGGGTCGCTAGTTGTTTTATAATTTTGGTACGAAGCATTTGCCAATTCTTTATAATTATTAAAGAAATAAAGGTGTCTACGATCACTATATATGTGGATGGGTAATTGATTAGATAACTATAACAAAGTTAGGTGCTGCTTCCATAGACACTAACTAGAATAATAAGACTTGGTTTACATGAAATCTCACAACTTTTTGTGATGGAAGAATGGGATAAATCTATACTAATATTATAAAGCTGAAGAATTTGTTGGTTTGTTTGAACGCGCTAATCTCAGGAATTACTATTTGAAAAATTCTTTTTGTTTTGAATAGTCCATTTATCGAGGAAGTCTATAGGCTATATAACATCACGCTAAGATAAATAGTAATATATATGAGCAGTGTCCAGTACCATGCGCCCCATGCGCACGCCGCCGCCGTATGGTCCGTAGCGAAATGTGGCCGAGTTCAGCTAGTATTATAAGAACAGTCGTAACTTTGCATATTAACATCTAATGTATTAAGAAAGTTTCTAGTCCTTTTTAAACTGTTATTTTAAATAACTATATAGCACCATATTTACCCGATTCTATATTAGCGTTAGAAGCGTAATTTTCCCCCTCACGTGTTTACTTAACACTATTTAATTTTGTCGAGTCTAGTGAAAGAATGTTAGTGACGAATTTTCAACGACCTTAAAACATGAACACGCTAAAGGTCAAGGCTATTGTATAAAGTACAACTCCCTCGCGTACCTGCCGCAATTGTCCTTTCGTCCAATTTGGGAAATTAATGTCAAATATGTTCGCTATTCTATTTTAATAGAGATTTAATTAGTCTTTGTCATCAAAGTATGCGAACGCGAAAAGAACGATGGAAGGCGTAGAAACATTTGCTTTGATTTAAAAGTTCTTTATTTATACAATAGTAAAAATGGCCAACTTCAACATAGTTTTGTCAATAATTGCTTATAAGATTTATGTGCCCGGCATTGTCATGCTAGAGCTAGACAAATGTGAGCAGTTCCTAATCCTACACAATATTATAAATACGAAAATGCGAAAGTTTGTGGATGTATGGATGTTTGTTTCTCAATAACGCAAAAACAGTTGAACCGATTTGGTTAAAATATGGCACTCAAATAGTTTATTGCCTGGATTAACATTTAAGATACTTTTTATCCTGGAAAAATTAAGGTCTAGTGGGATTTTCAAACGCGAACTTCAGCTAGTACAAAGTCGCGGGCACATCAAGTAGTTTTATAAAAATTACATAAAATTTTATTTGAACTGTTTTTCGCTTTAATCACCTTTAAATTACCAATTAATTTATTTAGGTTTTTTAATCATATTACATATTTTATTTCTGTCCCTAACCTCAAGTATGTTTATAATATTTTATTTATGATGATAGACATATTGGGCGTAATTGCCTGAATTAAATGGGTTTTATTTTAATTTTCTATAAGCTACTCAGGGGTAACAGTTTATTTACTGACTTTATAATATATGTACATAGATTACTAGCTTAGCCCGCAACTTCGTATGCGTGGTATTGGGTATATTTTTTGTTTTTATCTTTTTTGTTTTTAAACCGATGTGAATGAAACAAACACTGAATGATAAGGGAAGCTTGTTACAATATTATATATGAAAACCGAATTCAGATCGGTTAAGCCGTTTCTTAGATTAGCGTGCACAAATGCACAGACGAATAAACAAAAATATGTTTTTTTACGTTTTTTACATTTTTTGTAATGGGTGAATACTGTCGCCATTCGGGCTGTCCAGCTTTTGATTGCGGCATGTAGCGTGCTCTGCTACACAAAATAAAGAATCTTTAGTCGCTGAAAAATGGTAACATATTTTGGTTCCAATAAACGTAACTACTGTTTTCATCTTAATGATTGTTTATTAAATTAATTTATAGATTTATTGCTTTGTTTTGCTATAAACGCATTATACTGTTTAGCTCTAATGCAGTTTATATCAGTCAAGTGGCCAAGTGGCCAACACAGTATAGGAATGTGTGACGTGAGTATTGAGTGACTTGCTATTGAAATGGAGCGAGAAAGTGAAAAGAAACATAATGTCTAGTAGTTTCTGATTATATTTGAAAGCAACTATGCAAAACAAGCTAGCATATCAATACAATCTAGTTAGCGAATTTGATCTAGTTAGCGAAGTGTGCGCTCTACGGTTACTTTAGACCCTAAACTATTAATACAACGTCAGGTAGAACCTTAGCATACAGCATGAATTTAATAGACGCAATAGTATAATTGATACGGTGACAGCACTTACACATTGAAGCACTTGTGATATATTTTTTTCTTTCATGTTAAGGTCGACAGACAGGCTAACGGTCCACTTGATAGTAGGTGGCAACCGGCGCATATAACACAAGCAATGGCACTCAACGAAGCACAACAGCACACATGCTGTTATTTCACGGGGGTCTTCTGTAAGAGGGTGTTTACTGCTGCCAGCGCCAGCGGCGGCCACCCAAATGAGTGGGTCTTGCCACTCGATTTTGGATCAAACCTGCCGAGTATCAAACCCGGGACCCCTGAAACAGAGAGTTAGGACAAGAACATAAGCCACTCATCCAATGGGCTCGTCAATGATATTATTTCACGATAGACTTCTTTCTGTGAGAGAGTGGATGCCAGACGAGCTTATGGTCTACTTGATGATGGGTGGCTAACGTTGCCTACAACACAAGCAACACCAGAGATAAATTGCAAGTGCGCCGTCGGCCATAGTAGGATCAAGGATAAATGATTAGGCAGGGATAGGGCAATGGGATTACTTATGCCTTAGGAAGTATGAGTATGGGCAATAATCCACTAAGCTGTCCCACTGCAACTTGGCAGCACTTCAAATTTATTTATAATTGAAGTTTTAAGATTGTTAGATGCGATATTTTCTTTTGCCCCTTTAAAAAGTGATTTTTAATTTAAATTAATATATGTGATTCTAAAGCAATCCGGGATTACAAGACATGCAAATTTTCGTCTCACTGAATTATGTTTACCTATGTTACTAATCTAAGACAAAATATCTAAGTATATATAATAAAATCGTTAACAAGCCGTGTCTGTACTTTAATATTTTTCCGAAAAACACTTTGTACACGTTGTACTTAAGTTACCGAGGTCAAAAAATAGTTTTTAGAATTTTTATCTGTTTATCTGTGCGTTTGTGCACGCTAATCTCAGAAAAGGCTTAACCGATTTGAATGCGGTTTTCACTCATGTATTGTAGCAAGCTTCCCGTAACATTCAATATTTGTTTAATTCCAATCGGCTTGCAAACAAAAAAGTTACGCGCTATACCGAATACTACGCGTACGAAGTTGCGGGCTCAGCTAGTTTCTAATTACTAAAATTAACTAAACTTTATTCGCTATAATGAAAAATTCAGGGAGGCATTTAACATTGTAGCAGGCAATTAAATTAATAGAAAATTTTCCAAAGCATTCTTAGAATGGCTTACCTATAGCCGACCAGAGCTCTATTGCGTCAGAGGCCCGTGCCTTTTCCAATTTACGTCATAGTGGGTGGGTTGTGACGAAAATTTGAAATAAAAGTCGACAGAATAACAATGCGGGCGTCCGCGTCTGTAATTTTCTTTACCCTCTTTAATTTAATCACGATGGAGATAATGTAAAGCTACTCCGAGTAACGCAATTGTGAACTAGAAACACAATTATTTTATGTCGCAAACACTGGCCCCGTTAGGAAAACTTATATTTTGTTATTATTTATATTTATGTCTTTATAATTGTGACAGCTCACGGCATATGTTCTCTTCTTCTCTTTTAAAAAAAATGCCAATTCGGCTCATCTTGAAGATGGCCATTATCTGCCAATGTCATGTGTGAAAAAAAGGCTCTTCTATTGGGCTCCGCCACGAGCTCCGTTTAACGGAGCCCGCTCGGAGCCCACGTCGTGTGGGCCTTCTTTGTCCCCAAAACCAATCCGATCGGTCGAGAAAAGGCCGGTGAGGAAAAAAGCACCGACCCCTGCAACCGCCCGGATTGCCAAGGGTAAGCCCCCCCACCACGACAAGGTCATGGCCCACCTAGGGGGGGGGGGGCATATGTTTATACCATAGGTGAACTGACAGGTTGACAATGATAGGGATGATGAATTTTATGAATTGGGTATTTAACATCAATTAAAGAGCATCCTTACGTTTGTTTGGGTCCCTCGTAATGTTTAAAGCGATAATTCATAAATGAGAAAACAATAAAAACAATAAACAACAACAAAAATTTAATATATCTATGTAAAAAATTTAGTTTAATACTTTACCGAGTCCGCGTAGGTAAAATACTTTTTGATATTGCCTACTTATATTAATCGATACTGTGACAATATAATGTCAATTATGGCAAGCTAATTGATTTTATTCTTACGTGAGTTTCGTAATAGAAATGATTTTATTAGTTAAAAAGGAATTGGTGAATAATAAACTTTAATAGGGAATATGCACATTTATTTTTTATATTTTCATACGATATAACCATAAAAAATATTCAGCGCCAAAAAACAGAAATTTGGTAACAAAAAAAAGTTAAAATTAACTAACAGCTACGGGCACTTTAAACACCCGCCCTTTTGGCGCGCTGTCGTGACGTCAAAGTCTACAATACAATCAAATGTTAAAAATCACAAACATCTACACGCTTGTTGACATTTCATAGACGTTGACGTCACATTCCATAGACTTTGACGTCGCATTCGATGACCGTTTCAAGTATTTTGAACTTCCCACATTTTTATGCACTTTTTAATAATTATTTTCTTAACGAAAAAGAAATAATATTAAAAAATATTTACATAGACATAATTCTAAAGCAAAAATGTTGATAAAAAAATATATTTAAGCCTTTTTTTGAATTAGACGCATATTCCCTATTTTTCTTTGACTTCGTTTAGGAATTTTGTTAAATAGTAAAGAAATTGAAAGGAATATAAGAGTTTATAACTAATTAAATAAATTCTTTAATTTCAGAGTAACACAATAGTTTAATTTGCCAAATTTGATGAATAGGAGACGAATTATTGTTTGTATGACAAAACTTAGCGTTCAAAAGATATTTGAAAGTCGCAAATTAAGTATACATATATGTAGGCAGGATTAGTGTACCGAAGACAGTCTGTGCCATTGCAAATTGCTTCTTTTTTAAATATTTCAATAACTTATGAACGTTTTAACTTCTTTATGTAAATATTGTCGGACAGGTTGACGGTCCACTTATGGTAGGTGGCCACTACCGTCGCTTATAACACAAGCAACGCCACAAATGCTGCAATTACACTGCCGACCAGATTGGATCTACAGATCCAAGATTCAAAAAGTAATATCCATCTGATAGATTATACCCGGATTTGGAACGATTATCTGACAGTCTATAAGATGGGATGTCGCATATATATACACGTATGCAACACTGGAGTGGTACAGTGCAGTGCAGTGACTTTTTGACGAGCCCGTTGATCGAGTGGTTAAGGCGTTTACTTTAACGCTCTGTCAAAGCGTCTGGAATCGTATTCGATTCCCGACATTGCCAACATTCGAAATGAACTTTTCAAGTAGGTCTGATCTGTTATTTGGGCAAACCGTCTGGCGGGAGCTACCACCCTGTTACGGAAGAGCACCGTGAAATAACACCATGTGTTCTGTTGTGTTTCAGTGAGTGAGTTAAAGGTCTTAATCTTAATCCTACTATGGTCAGCAGCGCACTTGCAGGGCCTATGACGTTCTTTGTGTTATAGGCGACATCAGACAGACTGACGACCTTAACTAAAAAAAAGGTGAGAGAAAAAACAGGATTAGCCGGTAAGATACTTGTCCATGTTGACGACAAATTGCTTAGAAATCACAACTTGACAACTGATTTTATTTCACGGTGGTCTTCTTTATAACTTGGTTACTGCCACAAGATAGGCTTGTCTAGTTTATGGCTATGTAGCGCATTCCATTTGATCACGTAAATTATAATTGTTAAAAAAAATCGATTGTAATCGACACTGACCAGTAGTGACACTACTGGTAGTGCTGGTGGTAGTATCGTTGCCAATTAACGAATCCTAGAATCAACTTACTACAAGGTTCATTAGCATAAAGTGCCGCATTATTTTTTCTTTTAATTAAAATATGTTCTTAATTACTTTCCTAATATATACACTCGTATTTATATTTTATAATCTTATTTGTTACTGTTGTTGAGACATTGAGTGCGAGTGTGACATAGTAGTGTTTGCGTGACTTGGTTGGAAATTACAGCTGAGCGTGTTTCACACGACACGAGGCATTAGCCAATATGGAAATTAGCTGTGTTTTGGAATTTTTAAACTAAGTAGAGTATATAAAAGTAGAAGAACTTTTCAGCTTGAATTTAAAGTAACTTATTAATCAAAGTGTGATATTAAAATAATGTAATTGTAATCAGACTGGCGGCAGTAACCACCCCCTAACAGAAGACCACCGTGAAATAACAGCACGTGTGCTGTTGTGTTTCGGTGAGTGAGTGAGGGATGCCAGAGCCTATTTCCCTATACCCCTCCTATAATCCCTTATCCTTAATTCTACTGTAGTCGGCAGCGCACTTGCAGCAGCTTTGGCGTTGCTTGTTGTAGTATTTATATTCTTGCTAACAGTTGATTATGTAGTATTAACTTATTGGTACTAACAATTGAATAGGCTGATAATCCATCTCTTCTTCTTTTTCGTTTGTTAATAGTCTTTAAGTTTTTAATTAACATTTTCTCTGACCTTGTTTCTGTAGAATTATTTGTAAATTGACCCTTCTATACTTTCGTAAGAAAGCTTATTCCTATAAGAAGTTAATGTATTAGTTACAAGATAAATACTTATTATTTGTTGGTTTTTCTTCGAGTTTTTCATTTGTATGGCTTACCTTCAAGTACATTTTCTCCTATAACTATACGTATTAGACACGGGGGTACCAAGTAATTGTATGTCCTTTTTCGTGTTCTGTATTTTACTGAATACATTTAATTATATTTACGGACCAATCGTTAAATATTTACTAAAATGTATTTGTAAATATTTAACGCGATGTTGAGCTTTCTTACAAAGCCCATAATTCGAGACCACATATCAGCGACATATTTTATCACTGGCATATACTGGTGAATAACTGTTGTTTTAAGAATTTCGGAAGAAAAGATGTCCCAAAGCTTCTGCCCATATCAGCTGTACCTATTAGACGATTGAACTCCCATTATTCATATAGAAGACATATTTATTCATCATTCATCAATAACTGTGTGTGTTAGTTCTCATCTGTTACTTGAGACTTGGATACTTTTTTTTGACGCGGCGAAACTTGAGACATGTTTCACAACATGGATATTTGATATAGCCTTCACCTTAAGCATATTCACCTTAAAACCCTTTGGGGGAAATCCGTTGAGGCCGCGGATCGACGCTGGATCCAGGCTACCTCCAACCGATCCTATTAGAAATCTCTCGGGTAGATTTATACCCGACCCAATTGTCTTCCAGTTGATATGATGATGTTGATGAATCGCAAAACAATTCAATTATTAAATGTGCACAAAAAGTCGCTTACTTGAAGAAATATTACACAAAGCTTCTGGGTCATTCTTTTTTCCTCATTGTTAATCATGGACGTGGTTTTATCAGTTGTACCAAACGGTAGTACCATGGTGCATTGATGGGCAAATTGGTAATAAAACTCGCGATATTCATTCTCCTGTGATATATGTACTAAATTCTCAAGAATAAGTACCCTATATGTAAATTCTCTCTTAATGAAACCTAGTCACAAATTCTTTAAACTTTAAATAGGTATGTCATTAAACTATTGAAGCACAAATATTTTGATAAAACTATCGCAACCATTATCGCAAAGGCACTTTTGAATTGTTATCAGGTTCCAATAGAACATTTTGGATTTGTGGATGTATGTAGATTTATAAAACATAAATATGTTTATGATACCATTATTTGTGCCAATATATGATTGAATGGTGCTGTTTACTTCATAATTAACCCACACGTGCCCACTGTTCGACATAGGCCTTCACACATGACCCTTCGCCCTCTATGTCCATCCACTGTAGAACTATGTGGAACTTTTTTCCGTTTAGTTCTACGATAGAACAAAACTGATCGAACTATGTGGAATAGAACCTTTGTTAAACACATTTCTCTTGAAAAAAAAAAGCGTCTACGAAACCCATTTTAATGCGTTAACTAGGTCGATTACTCGTTGTTTTTTATATAAATAGGCTAAGATAGGCTGACGATTCATGTCGCCTATAATAATATAATATAACGCCACAGGTGCTGTTATTTCACGGTGGTATTCTGTAAGGAGGCGGTGACTGCAGCCAGACGAAATGACTATGAAACGCCATATACACTTGCAATTCTTGCTAGATTCGGATCAGAGCTAACCTTGAAAAGTTCAATTTCAAAATTGGCTCTGCCAGCAATCGAACCAGCAATCCCTGATCGGAGCGTTAAAACAACCTTAAAAACTAGATCAATGGGCTCGACAAAAATAATTAGTTATGAGTTTTTCTGTTTTTGGGGTCGCATTTTAAAAATTTTTGATCATCGATATAATCATAGTTTTGAACAATTATGACTATGATGTAAGTAGACGTGACAGTAGAGTGCATAAAAGTAACTAAGCGCAAAGAAATAAAGTAGGTAGGTATATAAAATTTGTAACTACTTGAAAATTATCCCTGTTAATTTTGCTAAGCTATTTCATAATTTGGTCAGTGACAATGGCCTGTTGTTTGGTCGCTAGTGAGTAGACTATTCAAGACTTCGAGCAACCAGGGAAGAAATATCGAATTTTGAGCAAAATGTGAATGTGTAAATTCGATTCAAAAACCATTTGGGTAATTTATTTTCTTTCGTAAACTTATTCAAAACTCTTAACAAAATTACTGGTATATCATTCAATCATCGGCACAAAAATAAATAAGGCAAAAAAGTAACGCCCAGAAAAACTTTTAAAATATTCAAAGCGATAGATTATCTTCAATTCCATAACAAAGGAATTTCGTTGATTTCTCTCAGATAAATTATTATCAGAATTGTTCGCACGCGCTTCGTATGGTGCGTGGGCGCACAATATGGTTCACTGCCCACATATAACAGAGTCCATATTGATGTTTCCGTTTCAACTGAGCAGTCAACTTATCGGCGCAAAAACATCCGCCTTCGTGATTACGAGAAATATAACAAAAAATATATTTGTGCATGACCCGATTCAATGACATAGCGGCCATTTAATTTTAAACTCAATAAACCGATATAGAATATCGGTTGAGTTATAGGATGCCAGCTATAATAGTTACCGGCTCGGCGTGTAACGTTGGTTGAAAGTAATAATAATTTCAATAGTTTATTTATAACGCTTTAAAATTCCTCGCCATAATACGTTGTGGCCAATTGCATGTACATTAATCCGTAATTAACTGTTTCCGTTTTAGCTATTTTTAAACATTGTTATCATATCTTACTTGACTGTTTACAACAATTGTTCTAAAATTACAAGTACAAATTCAATAATAAGTGCAATTGTTATCTATTCTATAAACAGATAATGAAATCGTAAACGAGCCGTGTCTGTACATCTTTCAAAAAAACAATTTGTACACGGTACTTATGTTACCGAGGTCAAAAAAGGAAATAGTTTTTAGAATTGTTGTCTGTTTATCAGTTTGTCTGTGCGTTTGTGCACTCTAATGTCAGAAACGGCTTAACCGATTTGAATGCAGCTTTCACTGATATATTATAGCAAGCTTCCTGATTTGGTGTATGTTTCATTCCAAACGGTTTACAAACAAAAAAGTTACGCGTTGTACCGAATACCACGAGTACGAAATTTCGGGCTCAGCTAGTTAATAAAAATATAAGATCAATGTACCTATAATTTCATTTTCTAGGGAGATTGTGGTTCCAGGATATTTATTTGTCTTACATATTTATTGACTTCAGATTACTTTGGATTTATTATCACTATTGTTTACTAGTGCTAATACTGTAGAATTTCTAAACAGTTGCTGGTTTCTAATAGGTCTAACTCTTAAACTGGTTTAATTTACCTTGCTTCTGAAATACTTACTTACGCACTATATGCCTATAAAATTTAAAATGGGGTTTCTCTGCCAAATATTGACAGAAGACAGTAACAGTAATAACTAATATCTGAAAAATGGGAAAATGAAGCAATAATAGAAAAAAATTTATTAATAAAATTTGTATGTAATAACAAGATTAGTGAGCAATTAGATAACATTAATAAAATAATGATTAAAATTGACATTGATAAACAACGTTAATTCCATTTTGATGAAATAAATAGAGTGCTTAGTTTTGAGATCACGAACTTCTAAACTAATAGAAGGACGAATCGACGAATAAATAACAAACATGGAACATTTCATGTAGATTATAAGATTTAGTAAAACATTTGGTCCTTAATTACTAATATTAAATTGTTAAAGTACTAGTAACTTCAAGGTTTAAACGCGACTGCATGATGCAATTGTTTAAAACTAACTATAGAGTTAGATTGAAAGGAATAAAAATTGCATTTCTGAAGTATCAATGATCTAAGAGCTAATTCATTGCAAAAGTGAACTAAAATACCCTTAAAAAGTGTCACTGATTCTATTCGCTACCAGATTACTTGGTTCCGACGTCGCGAGAGGTGACGGCAGTAGCGGTACGTGTCACAGACGTTGTCGTATTAGCTGATTTTGCAGCGGTACCAACTTTCTTAATCGTCGTGGTTGTAGTTGTCTTCGATATTCCTCCGTTCGGTAAATGCTCCACTTCTGTACCTGTTCTTACTTCTTCAGTAGCCCTTCGAGTATTCTCATGAGCGTTTGCATTTCTTACATTTTTTTCTATGTTCTGTTCGAAACCTTCCCTTCGAATAACTTCACCACTCCTTTCCTCGCTGCATGTTGCTCCTCGTTCACCACTAGCTGTTGTGCGCATGATACCATTTTCTACAGGTATAATTTCACTGTTCTGGAATCGTTCCGAGAATCCTGTTCCATCGGATTTATCAATCGTGTACGAGCCTCGACGGACAACTTTCTCAGATCGCTCTGGTATCCAAACGATCTCTTGTGTTAGGGTTTCTGATACTGGTTCGGGATCAGGAGTCACTGTGCTGCTTCTTAAGTCGGTTTCAGCTCTAACATGCGTTATATGTGTTCGAGTATTGTGAACTTTCGATTCGTCAACATTACTTTCTATACGTTCGTTCGTTTTCTTACCAATGTCACCTTTTTGTACAAAGCTAGTTGTGGTAGTCGTGGTCTCAATGAACTGTTTCTCTGTAGGTCGAACAGGTTCAATAGGCCTTAGCTGTCCTAATAAAGGTGAGTGTTTTATTCCGAATGTTATCTGTGGTGTCCTGTTGATCTGCACCTGTAAATTTTTTTTATTTCAGTCTATATTTATGAGGTGTGTCAATTGACAAATAGTTTGTAAAAAAAAGTGCACTGTGAAGTTAAAATTGATTTCATATATACTGACATCCATTTTCCTAACCACGAAAACTTTTTGGTCTAGGTGTAGCGAGTTTTTATGCGGTCCACATAATTAAAAATTATTCTGGGCCTTAAAATTACTGTTGTCTGGGGATAACCATTAAATTTATTTATTATTGTATACCTTTAAAAATATAATCTCTACATCGAATTATTTACTTTTTTTGCGCAAATCGATATATTTTCATTATTAATTGAGCTGTATAGTTTGTAATATTTTTTTTATAATAAATGTTGTTTTCATTATTAATCCAAAAGAAATGTTATTAGTGTCACGCTTTACTTTTGTCGTCATAAACTGGTTCACTTACTTTTTCTGGTGAATATGTGCCCGGTGCAGGAACACGTTCCCGATCATCTGTTGGGAGTTTGTGTCTTCCGGAAAAGGTATACACAGGGCTGTCCAAGACAGATGGGATACGGTATGTGTTGGGTGCTGTAAAAAGAAAAAAAAAATCCAGGATTACTTATAAAATCATAATAAATAATAGAGAAAACATACGTTAACAAAAGTACAATCTTACCAGGGGATTCAACAAATTTATTTGTATGGATTTTTATTCCGAAAGTATATTGGGGCGAATATGTCAAGACGAATTTATATCCATTCTCGGGACTATATGTTCCGGGAGCTGGAACTTTTAATCTCTCATCAATTGGTTCTTTGTGTCTTCCAGATATTGTATATAATGGTGTTTTAACTGTTGTTGGTATATCGTATGAATTTGGTGCTAAAAAAAAGTAATTTTATTTATTTATTTATATAAATACATATATTTATTTGGTTAGTGTAATTAATGTATCGGAAAGATTCTCTAAAGGAGCCCATTTCCCTATCTCTTCCCAATCCCTTATCCTTAATCTTATTGTAGTCGGCAGCGCACTTGCAGCAGCTTTGGCGTTGCTTGTGTTATAGGCGACGGTAGCCACTTACCATCAAGTGGACCGTCAACCTGTCTGCCAATCTTTACATTAAAAAAAGCAGGGAAATTTAAAAATTGAAAGTTCCATAATATAAGTTAACCGGTCCCAATAGAGTTTGTCTAATATTAGACATAGTATAATAGAATAGAAAATAGGAAAAATATAACTCTAATAAACCGACAAACCGACAACACAACAGACCTTTAGGTGATATATATACACCTATGTAGCCACATGGTCAGTTTATATCTATCAACGAAAAGTGAGCCTTATAATGTTTCATATTAAATAGAAAATTAATGAACTTACCAGGGGTATTCAATGCCTTTAGTGCCTCCGTTTTAATTCTAAAGGTGTACTGTGGAGCATTTGGTTTAAGCACTTTGTCGGCTTTGTCAGGATTATAACAATTAGGTGCTGGAATGTTATCTGGTTTATGAGGATTTGTTTTTATTCTAAAGGAGTAGCGTGGTGCATTATCCAGCAGAACTTTATCAGCTTTCTCAGGATTGTAGACATTTGGTCCAGGAGTATCAAAAACTATCGCTGTATTTATTTTAGGGCGGAACGTATACGCCGGAGAACTTTCATGGAGAAGTCTATCTGACTTTTCTGGGTGATAAGCATTCGGAGCTGGATTGGTTGAAGGTTTGTCTGCTGGTCCTTTTGTACCAAAGCTATATTTAGGAACTCCATCTAACATGTAGTCATATTTGCTAGGTTCATAAGCATTTGGAGCCGGCGTATCTACAGGTTTATTGTATGGTACTTTAGTCCTAAACGTATATTCAGGAGAGCTTTCAAATAACAGCTTATCTGCTTTATCTGGGTAGTACGCATTAGGTCCTGGTGTGTCGGCAATCTTTCCAGGCTGACCCTTACCAGCAATGGTGTACTTTGGGTTTCCGTCTAAAATATGGGGATCATAAGCGTTGGGTGCAGGAACATCCGAGACTTTCGAATCCAGTCCTTTCCCCGAAATCGTATACTTCGGAGAATTATAAGGCAAATGAGGGTCATATACATTTGGTCCGGGTGTATCTGAGGGTTTACCAGATGGTCCTTTTCCTGATATTGTAAACTTTGGTGTTCCATCTGGCAAGCGAGGGTCATACGCAGTAGGGCCAGGAGTATTTAATGGTTTTCCATCAGCGCCCTTACCAGCCATGGTGTATTTAGGAGTGTTATCTGGCAAATGAGGGTCATATGCATTTGGTGCTGGTGTGTCAAACGGTTTACTATCCACACCTTTTCCAGAAATTGTGTATTTCGGTGTCCCATCTATTAAATGAGGATTGTAAGCATTAGGACCAGGAGTCTCTACCACCTTCCCATCACTGCCTTTTCCAGCAATTGTATACTTCGGTGTATTGCTCGGTAAATGAGGATCATAACTATTAGGGCCAGGTGTATCAGACAGTTTACCATCGGGACCTCGACCCGAAAGAGTATACTTTGGCGCATTATCAGGTAAGTGAGGATCATAAGCATTAGGTGCAGGTACATCAGATGGTTTTGATGAAGCACCTTTCCCACCAATTGTGAACTTGGGAGTATTGTCAAGTAAATGTGGATTATAGACATTAGGTCCTGGCGTATCCGACGGTTTAGCATCCGGACCTTTACCGTACATGCTATACTTAGGAGTACCATCAAGAAAATGTGGATCATATATATTTGGACCGGGTGTATCATTTGGCTTATCCATGGGATGCTTAGGTCTAAAACTATACGCAGGTGAAGACTCATGAAGAAGCTTATCAGCTTTATCTGGACAATAGAAATTAGGCGCGGGTGTGTTTTCAATTTTTTGCAAGTGTCCTTTTCCAGCGATGGTATACTTAGGAGAACCATCTAACATATTCATAGATTTTTCTGGTGCATAAACATTCGGTGCTGGGACATAGTCTGCTTTGTTAAGTTGATCTTTTATTCTGAACGTATAAGATGGGGAAGACTCGTGCAACAATTTATCTGCTTTGTCCGGGCAATAGACATTAGGACCTGGAGTATCTGCAAGTTTATCTGGAGCACCTTTGCCACTAATTGTATATTTTGGTGTGCCATTTAACATATGCATTGACTTTTCTGGAGCGTAAACATTGGGTGCTGGAGACTCGCTTTTAATTGTTGCTTGTTCTTTAATTCGAAACGAATACGACGGAGAACTTTCATGCAAAACTTTATCAGCCTTTTCAGGGCAATAATTATTGGGTGCAGGTGTCTCTTCTATTTTACCAACGGTACCCTTACCACTAATACTGAATTTCGGTGTCCCATTTAACATGTGAATTGATTTCTCCGGGGCATATATGTTAGGTGCTGGAGATTCACTTCTGATAGTCGTTTGCTCCTTTATACGAAAACTATAAGATGGGGAATTTTCATGTAAAACTTTATCAGCTTTCTGTGGATTATAACTGTTAGGAGCTGGCGATTCTAATGATTTTGTGCAACCAGCTTTACCTAACATAGTGTATTTAGGTCCACCGTTTAGCATATGCATTGATTTTTCTGGAGCGTATATATTCGGGGCCGGTGTTGACTCAATCTTTTCATGTATTTCTTTCGATCGCATTGTATAGGCTGGTGATTTTTCGTGTAAAATATTGTCAGCTTTTTGTGGATTGTAATAGTTAGGCGCAGGAGTTATTTCATGCTTCTCAGCGACACCTTTACCGGCTAGCGTGTACTTTGGCCCATTCTTCAAGGAATGGAGAGATTTTTCTGGAGAATATATATTAGGTGCTGGTGCTTGATGAGTTTTTACAATATCTGTTTTAGTTCTAAAAGTAAACGCAGGTGATTTCTCTCTCAGTAATCGGTCAGCCTTTTCCGGGCAATAAGCGTTTGGAGCGGGGACTTGTTCAACTCTTGAGACGATTTTACTCTTGCTCGCGATAGTATGTTTCGGGGAACGCGAGCGTAAGATAACATCAGCCTGAAATTTGTAGTAATTAACGATTAGTTAAAAGGCTAACAATCCATTTTACACTATCTATGCCATGCTTTAATACTTTGTTTTATTATCAATATCAAATTCTAATTTAAGATATAATAAATAAGAGAAACACAATCGCAAAATCCATTTAACAACTAATGCCGTGCTGATATAAAAATAGAAAAAGCGCTACATTATTTTACATATTAAAATTCAGTATACTTTGCGTGTCTGCTAGACTAATAAATTTATTATGATATGGCTGTTTTTAAAGTGGATATATGAATATCTATTGCTTATTTTAAATACCATAAAAAAATTACATTCCGCATATTAATTACCTGTATGGAATTTAAAACCAATAGGGAATATGCGTCTAATTCAAAAAAGGTTTAAATATTTTTTAATAACATTTTTGCTTTAGAATTATGTCTATGTAAATATTTTTGATATTATTTCTTATTCGTTAAGAAAATAATTATAAAAAAAGTGCAAAAAAATTGTAGGAAATTCAATATTTGTGTAACGGTCAGTTCGAATGTGACGTCAAAGTCTATGTAATGTCAACAAGCGCGTAATGTTTGTGATTTTTAACATTTCATTGTTTTTGTAGACTGTGACGTCATGACAAGCGCCCCAAAAGGGCGGGTGTTTAAATTGCCCGTAGCTGTTAGTTAATTTTAACATTTCTTTTTTTTTTGTTACTAAATTTCTGTTTTTTTTTAACGATTACATAACGATATAACTTATCGTATGAAAATATTTAAAAAAAAATTTGCATATTCCCTATTGTATTCATTTATACGGATTTATTAAAGACATAAAAACAAATGAAGTACCTGATTAAATCTTAATCAATAGTGAAAGCCTTGGCAATGACATGCAAATAAACAAAAACATATTTAATGAGTATCTACTAATTTAATTAGAAAACTTTTTGCTCAAAATTACACACATTCTATCGTAAAAAAGCTCATTATAATTTAAATCTTTAGTTATCACATTAGGATGTCATAAATATTCTAAATGTTTCAATTGAAAATTTAATAAAAGCTATTCCTTTACTTATAAACATTTTTCTTGGATGTCACATTTTCTATTTAAATCATTGTGCATTGTGCAGACACTGAAAAAAAAATTTGTTTTTTTTTTTTCTTAAATCTGTCTCTGAGAATTTTTAAAGAACACCTGCCAGGATACTAAATACTCTCCACATTAAATGCACAGGAAAAAAGTTCACAAGTAAAGGACTGGTTATAAGCTATTAAAGCGTATGAATATTAAGTTCTGTACAGACAGACGGTTAGAGTGGTAGGACATTTTCAGGAGCGGGGTAGTGTTGACATTGTCCGGCGTACTGTGAATGTCTGATGCCGAAAGTGTGTGCCGGCGCCCACGGAAGATTCACGCACACCTGCCATTGCGCATCCACCCCAACGTTAGTAACTCAATGATGTATTAGTTATTAGTTAGCTCTCCTCATTAACAAAATAGCAATCAAATTTAGTTTATCAGTTTAAATGACGCGAAAGGAGTCGTATATAACGACCAACAATACTGTAACTCGCAACTTGTAAAAGTCACCCGAGCAGATCCGAGAGTGACAGCGTGTAATTAAATAATTGCCTGTATCTAATTGGGTTCTATTTTTTTTAGTTTAACAATACAGTTAGTAGGAGGGAACAAAGGTGTTATTATTATTTTTCTTGCTTACGACACCTCTCGCGTCATTAATGTTTTGTCATCATATTATTCGGGATAAATAGCAGGATGCCGGGATAAAAGATTTTTAAGGCATCGATTAACTGTGTGCCAAGTTGCATGCATTTAGGTACTGAAATGGTTTATTGGAGATATAATAGGTACACAAAAAGTTAAAACTTTTTAAAGAAAGCCATAGAGTTATTAATTAAAATGATATCATGACACTTTCTTGATTCAGATATGTATTTCTATACCTGGCATTCATCACACATATTAATTATTTAAACTTAATAACAATGAAATCATATCGCACCTTTTCAGGACGATAAACACCGGGTCCAGGGACACCCTCCGACGGATGTTTTGGTTCTCGCCTTGGGGCCATCGTAAACGCCGGTGGTCTCTTGGTGGAAACCGTCACCGATTTGTCCAAGGTATACGTTCCCGGTCCAGGCATAGGCGCTTTATTAGCTATCGTCTTTCCTCTACCGATGATGCTGTAAGCTGGAGCCGCTCGTTTGCTTCCTTCCTTCGCTTCTCCGAGAACGGGTGGCATAGAATATATGTTTGGTGCTGGAAAGTGCAAATAAGAGAGAATTAAAGATTTCTTTATTAAATACATTTCAGGATAACATATAGTGTACAGGAAGAGTTAATGAGGGTTCTATTAAACTAAATACCGATAATGTCTCAAATTTAGAATACGTCACTCGAGGTTTTCAATTCATAAAATTGATTATCTGGGCATGACGCAACAACAGATATGTACCGCTTCATTTGATGAAGTTGGGCAAAATAAAAGGTGTCCCCCTTCTATTCTGCCTTCATTTCTGCCCTGGAAGGCGGTAGAAATCCTGGCTACGTAACATCAGGGAATGGACCGGGATCTCCAGTGCAGGATAGAAAATCAATCCCATCTGGCCAAGGACTGGGACAAGTTTTCAGAGCTAATGTAGAGCAATGTAACCTCTAGTAATTTGGATGCACTTTAAGAAGAAGAATTGGACCTAGTCATTTAACTATAAGAAAGAAGGCAGTTATGACGTGGTAAATGATCAAATTAACCCATTTTTTACTTTTTATGTAAGGGTCTGCTACATGATTGGCGTTCCATTTGATGGTACGATAGATTACTGTCACCTCTAACACAAGCAAGGTTAGGAGGGATGCAATTGCTTTGCCGACCTACCGAATGAGATGAAGGATAAGGGACAAGGTGGTGCTAGGAGAAAAGACTCTGGTATCTCTCACTCACACCCCGATTCAAAACAGCAGACCAGATCTTGATTTATTTAAATTAATATTTTCATGGATATATATCACAATTAATTAATCAGTTTCTGTAAATCTTTCACTGATCCAGTGCAATATATCATACTTACATATTATAAGGTTTATTTATAAACCTGTAAAATATCGTATTACCACAGTCTAATCATACTTATTACGTCATACATTCGGGCAACGCTCAATGTTCGAGCTTGCAAAATGAAGCGAGTTCGCCAACGTTGCTCTATGCAAGTACATTCGTTGCCTAACTGTATGACGTAAGTATGGTTAGACTGTGGTATTACCCTTAAAAAAATTCCTAATCCGACAGTAACTAAATTAATAAATTAAAATTTAAGCAAACGAAATTCCTGATAATCTTAATAATGTGCTTAATTTAAAATGTAAGAAGCATGGCTAAACAAAATACAACGGGCCACTTCATAAAATCCTAATTAATATTCTAAAATTGTGCATCTAAACCTACATCTGCTACATAATTGTATAAAAAAAGACAAAAATGCAGATAGCTAAAGAAACTTCACTAGCACGAACGCTACTCATACTTAAAATATCTACAAGGAGGTGCGAAAAATTAAAAATGAAACTAAAACAGATTCTAAATGCGAAAACGCCACTGTTCCACCTGGAGTTTTTCCACCGGGCTGTGGTGTTTTAACCCGCAACCCTATAGAGAAGGCTGGGGCGTGTTGTAACACAGCCTTGGCGGCCCTGTTTGACTCGTAATCGCAGGGCGCGGGTGTAGGAGTCACTCGCGGCGGTGGCCACCTGCCATGCAGTGAAGACGCCGGCCCATCAGCACGGCCTAACCAATATCCGATAAGTTCAAATAAGTAGATAAAAACGTGGCTTCTACTATTCGGTTTACACTGGGATAACTTTGAAAAAATATAAAGCTCATGAATCATTTCTACAATTTTAACGAATTTTCTTCTAGAAACTCAAATGGAAAAAAAATATTCCTTTTTAAGGTGGTTAAATGACCAAATCAACAAATCGTAATGTCAATTGATGTGTCCAAAAGAGGTCCTTAATCTATGCACATAATAAAATCGTAAACGAGCCGTGTTTCTACATTAAATATTTTTTCAAAAAGACAATTTGTAGTATTTTATGTTCCAGAGGTTAAAAAAAAGTTTTTAGAATTTATTTCTGTTTGTCTGTGCGTTTGTGCACGCTAATCTCAGAAACGGCTTAATCGATTTGAATGCGGTTTTCACTGTTGTATTGTAGCAAGCTTCCCGTAACATTTCGTGTTTTTTTCATTCCAATCAGTTTTCAAACAAAAAGTTACGCGCTATACCGAATACCACGCGTACGAAGTTTCGGGCTCAGCTGGTTTCACCATAATGCTGTGGGAGAGATCCACTGCGCTGATTTTCAGTCAGGGAATGTATAATAAATACCTCACGGAGCTAGGTAATATCAACTAAAAACAATATTAATTTTTTTTAATATTAATTATTAATTAACAATATTAATTAGAAACCTTAAATTAATCTGTTTAATTTTTTATTTGGGATATTATTATAATTATATCTACCTTTAACTTCTGGAAATTAGCGAGGAGACCATAGTAATGTTATCAGTTTTTTTTAACACAAATCGTTGATTACGAAAGTATTTTCAAATTCTGGAAATTTACAAGAAAGCTAGTGAAAAAACGCAATACATTAAAGATTCCACAATTTATTCGTTTAAAGATTGTATGTTAGACCTTATTTAAAACTCAAACTGTCGCAATTCACATTTATTTGCCGCAAAGAGTAACTTTACATGAACTTATTTTTCTCCATTATTTCACATGTGTTTTTCATACACTACCTACCTTAGTTATAAAGAATAATATAACTCTTGGAATAATATAAGTCTTCACTTAATACCGAAATTAATCAAACATTTTATTACATTACCTATACCTAAATGCTTCTTTCTGATTTTACAAATGAGACTATGTCAACCTTATGGTATTATTGAGACCTAATATCATTGTGCGATGTAATACCTAGTAATACTTAGGTAATTGTAATGAAGAGAAAATTTAGAAAACTTGTCCGTTTTTTTTTGTTTTAATTACACATGAGCTGCCACGGTCCAATAGCTTTAACAGAATGACGTCTGTCGGGCTAGCTATCTTTTATAGAAAAATTACTAAACAGTTTATCTATATAAAATACAGATGTGCTGTACCACCAATCATAAAATCAATTTAAATTGAAATATATTTTTTAATTGTGTTATTTATAAATTATTTTCTTCCAATGACATTCATACTAACTATGTACGTTATAAATCGCAATAAAATAAATAATAATTTGTACGTCATTTAATCATTGTAGTAAAAAACCAAAAGTTTCAAGTCCCGTTAGACTTATTGGGATCTTAAATCCCCACAAGTTGTAAACTGTCGAAAGAAACAAAATATAAATATAATTCTACCTTTCAAGTTTATTAAGCTTCTCTTTTTAATAACACACACGAAAATAACTTTCACTGTCTAAATTTATCCACAAATAATGTACACTTGTAAAGAGAACAAGTACGCTTATGCGGATAAGTGGTGATGAGTGTAGGGTTTGTTTAGCAAACGAAGACTGAATTGAATTGTGTCTAAATTGTCGATTGCGACTTCTCTCCGAGAAGGCACCTACACGGCCGACTGACTCACCGATCACCTTCGAACATACGGACATATTTGGCGACATCGAACCAATGCAGTCAGATCTTAATAACGTTATATAAGTCCTGTATTCAATACAAGGTTTCTATATATATAAATATGTTGGCAATATTTTACAGTATTTCCTGTTATATGGTAGTTTTCACGTGGTAAAATAAGAAATGGTTACACTACAATGAAAAGGTGGATAATGTCTAGACATATTTACTTATCGTATACGACTTATCGTATTTACTTATGTAAATAGTTATACATGTATTTATATATATTGACGAGCCCGTTGGATAAGTGATTAGGGTGCATGCCTTAACGCTCTGTTCTAGGGTTCCCGGCAGGGTCAAATTTGAAAAATGAACTTTTCTGGATCTGAGAAGTTGTGGCAGGGCACACTGCGTTTCGCAGTCATTTGGGCAGCCCGTCTGGCGGCAGTAACCACCCCCTTACAGAAGACCACCGTGAAATAACAGCGTGTGTGCTGGTTGGCTGTTATGTTTCGGTAAGTGAGTAAGGGATGCCAGAGCCCATTTCCCTATCCCCTCCTAATCCCTTATCTTTAATCCTACTGTAGTCGGTAGCGCACTATTGCAGCAGCTTTGGCGTTGCTTGTGTTATAGGCGACGGTAGCCACCTACCATCGAGTGGACCGTCAGCCTGTCTGCCGATCTTAACATAAAAAAACACTTTTGGCGTTCCTTATGTCATAGACGACGTAGCCACCAGCATCAAGTCAACTTGATGACTTGACAAGCCTGTCTGATGAACTTTACATGAAAAAAAAAGTATATTTTGTTTTGTCCATAGGCAGTAACCAACGTGAAGTAACAGTAGGTATATGTGATGTGTGTTTCGGTTAGCGATGTCAAAGCCCATATATCCTCCCTAATCCCTTACTCTCAGTCCTGCTAAGATCGACAGCCCAAAATGGTAGCCACCTACTATCAGATGAACAGTCAGCCTGCCTGCCCCGACCTTTAGTTGAAAAAATCAGAAAGAAACTGGTTCATTTTCAAAATGTTTATCGAGTTTGTACAATCACACTATACATGTACTTATATCTCTAAAAGGAGATCCATAAGTTTTATCTTAAGATCGGGCCGTCAGTCTTTCGTTTTAACGGTTGAAACTTGTAAGAAGAAATTATAGATTTTACTGGGAAAATATCTTATAATTTGATTGTTCAATTATAAAATCCAATTGTTCAAATTAAGTAATAAGTTTTTTTTTTATTTTGAAATGGGGATACCATTTACAAAATCTGAAATATTCACAGGATATTTTTTACTGAAATCAAGAAGACGTTTAATACCAAACTCTTCAAATTGTAAGTTAAAAAAAAATGGCCTGGCCAAAAAAGATATCACACAAATGATTAAATCCCGTTTCACTTTTGGAATGTGTAGCGGTCGGGTGAAAGTTAGTTAAAATTCCAATTAAATTATCAATCAGTGTTAAGGGTCTTCAGGAAATTTTAATACTAATAATTTCATTTAACGCCATAAAATTTTACCTACAAAAATTAAACTACGCTTTTAAATGTTCATTCGGTGAAAATCTCAAAAAAATAAACGAGATTGAAATACTCGTATCAATTCTTTGCGAAGAATCTTCAAAGGCGCCTAATTTCATAATTAATTGAAAGAGTAATAAACCAGAAAGGTTTGTGTATATAATTTGCAAAAAATAAAAATAAATGCAGAAGCTATGTAACTATTAACTAATATGTAAAAAAAGTGCAAGTTGAACTCGCGTGAAGAGGGTTCCGTAGTACGATGTTACCTATCCGCACAAGATTGAATGATTTACCATGTTATTTTAATATCATGGACTTCTTATAGGTTTTCCTATAATCTATAAGTAGAAAACTAATTTCTGTATTTTTTTCAAAGTTTTAGGTTAAGTAGTCTCTGAGAAAAGGGGGGGGGGGGGGTTAATGGTCGGACAGACGGACACACGAGTGATCCTATAAGGGTTCCGTTATTTTATTCGGACGTACGGAACCCTAAAAAAGAGTCCTAAAATGTTGTGATTCACAGTGCGACACTTGTTCTGAAGTAGGTCACGACTGCAGTTAATTTACATAAGCTGTGTCGTCTGCAGTGAATATTTTCTCTTTGTTTGTTTGTGGGCATTTTAAAATTTGTGTGCGGTTAAAGTTGTCCCCGGACATTTATTTAGTTCATTGTTTATTTCGAGCGGGACCTTTAACACGATGACATCGACACAGATTAAAACTTTGTATCCACATTTGCAATGAATTACCAATTAAATATTTGCGTAGGGTTGTATAATTGACGTTCACCCACGCTTTGACGCGGTGATATACAATACTAGTTTTGTTAAATATCAGTTCAATTGTCTATTTATGCATAGAAGTCAATCCAAATTAATCGCTTAGTCTAGAAGCATATTTTAAACACCATTTTAGATTTACATTTAGATGTTTAATATTTACGATGATAAATTTGCTCATAATGTATCAGGTACTTGGTACTTGCGACCCACTCCCGGTTTATATCGCTCCTTTTTATATCGCTTTATATCCTCTAGTGCCTTAGTTCCCAAAGTGGTCCAGACCCCCAGGGGTCCACGTTGGCATGACAAAAAAAACAATCAATTCTCACTTATTTCATTTAGAAAACTCCCCAATCCGTGGTTGGAACTCAGCCGCAACGCAAATTTCCATAGTTAGATCTAATCTTCACATTTTTTGTCGAGTTTTGGGAATATGGTAGAAATGTAGCTGCAGGGGGTCCACCAGAACCAGCTAAATTTTGAAAGTGGTCTATGAGAAAAAAGTCTGGGAACCTCTGCTCTAGTGGGATCAAAATCGGTTGGGTTGTTTATAAGAAGTTAGCCGAGGAACAAACAGAGGCGGAAAGCTATTTTAATTATATGTACCTATGATATGATATGTGATTAAATTTCAAATCGCTCTACCTAGTTTTTATATTTTTTGACATGTTTTTGAATTAGGTTCGTTTTTTGTCAAGATCTCTCAGTACGTATCATTATGATAAACTGTGAGGTCAAATCAAAACTGTTTTCATAAGAATATAGTGAATAGCAACAATATTTATTTCCGCCACAACTGGAGGTAGATGACGTCAACAGTCCGTTTTAAAATGAGGTGATTTCTCTCTTTAAACTTTAAATTTTTTTTTTTCATAACACAACATTTTCTAGTGTTGTTTAGAGAGTAACAACTAAGTCCAGAGAAGCAATACCTACTTATTAATGTAACATCAATAGCACAATACTAACTTTAGTCCGCGACTTCGTCTGCGCCCCTATTCTTAGCTGTTAAAACATTTAGTCAATCTTAATTACTCATATATTTTTGTCAGGCGTTGAAATTTTTATTTCTATTTTTAGATGATCCCTCGGGGACATTACCTAGTTTTTCTGGATCTTTTCAGTATCTCCTGACATCATGTACGCAAAATTTCATGATGATAAAAGATAAACTTATTGTCTTACTAATACACACAGGATATGCTCTCGTTATAACACAGACCTGACTAATAAATGTTTTTTTTTATATACGCCTTGTTATACGTCGGTTATTTTAACAGTCCGATTTTATAAAAAAAGTTAAACGTATAAGTACAGCCCGTGAGTCTTGTTAAAATCAAAATGGCGGATAAAGCTCAACTGTTTTGATCAGTCAAAAAAGCTGAGCTTTATCCGCCATTAGTCAGCCGACTGCAACTGCATACAGTGTGTTGACAAAATAATTTTATGCAAATAAGTTACTTATAAAATTATTTTTTCTAGGGATTTTAAAAACAATAGACTATTTACATTATTTCGATATTCTTGATGAAATTGATAGTGAATCGATAAGAAAAATAGCAAAATGTTTACAAAATGATAAGCTTTTTTTATTCATAAACAAAAACGCAATACTATATAGAGATATATCGTCTGTACAATTGGTTTGGAAGACGGTCGAGTCGTAGGCGGCAGTAGACTGAATAATTACTTAAACGACTTCGCTCAACACGAACAATTATCTAGTAAAAAGACAATTGTGAGCTATTACTTCTTACCCTCCAAGGCGCGACGCAAACTTGATTTAGATTTGCCATTGAAAAATTGTACCGGGAATTGAAACGTGAATTATCTACTTCACTCCTGCAAAGGTTACTATTATTTATCCTGTGGGGTTTAAGAAGTTATGTTGTGTATTTTGAATTAAATATTTTTTGGAACAAATTCAATTTTATTTTGACGAATCGCGTGTTAGACGAATTGAGTGATGACCAACTGCGATTTAGACGAAAACGCTTATTAGACCATATATGACAAAATCCTATAAATCTCTATACATTGAATTTTTACAAATATTTTAGACATGGCACCTACATTTACAGCTGGATATAAATATAATGATCAGTAAATTCAAAAGTGAAAGCAACTTCACTGAGAAATTATATTTATTTATCAATTAAATCTACTAATATTGTAATTATAATAAGCTATATCAATACCAGCTTTGTGAGGATTTTATTGAATCCTTAGTTAAGTATATTACATCAATATAACTGAAACATCAGCACAAAACGTAGGCTATAATTTATGAACACACGGGCAAAAGTTAGTATTGAAATAAATTAGGCACCAAAAAATACATTGCACTGAGCGAAAAAATTAGTAAGATAAAAGATAAGTAATTAATAATAACTTATATTTACTTAAAAGAAGACCCAATGTAATTAACATGTTTTAATTTTATTTAATTATTCACTCTATACATATTAATTACTAAAAAGATATTAATATGTACTTGCAATAATATATAAGACATAGAATAACAAAAACAAATGGAATATCAAAAAAGAATTTTTTAAGCATTACGACAGCTTTTTAGCATAAGAAAGTGATTTTGGAAAATACTATACCAAAAGAAAGAGTAATTGTACCTGAGGGACGTTGAGTGAGTCACGAATTGTGAAATGTAAGACGAGTATATTATAATTTACTTATCCTAACTTATATTATAAATGCGAAAGTGTTTTTGTTTGTTTTTTTTTTTTAGTTTGTACAAATTTTCAGAGATACATCAGAAAAGGATATAGGATACTTATCATTCAGAAAAAAGTAGGTACACTGTTCCCGAGAGATTATCTAAAGATAAAAAATTCAACGCTTGACAAAAATATATGAGAAATAAAGATTAAATAAATGTTTTAACAACTAAGAGAGAGAGAGAGACGCAGACGAATTCGCAGGCAAAAGCTAGATCTACATACTTGTAAAACAAGATCTGCGCGCAATTATATTGTATAGTTTCTTTTTGCCAATCAGTATACGCTTCACCGACTCGTCGGCAGCAAAGTGGGCGCAGTAATGTGGTTGGATTACAAGATCCAACTCCATATAATTCTCATTAGCATACGCAATCAGTTAATAAAGCTTCTAAATCACTAAGTCACTAGGCATCGTTCTTCGAAGGATAATAAATAAAGTCTTATTTAAATTCTTGGCTAAATTAGCAGTTTTGAAAGCTAAAACTTAGCTTACGTATAAAATTAAAATACATTAAATTATTCGATTAAAATGGTTTTTTTTTTAATATGTTTTCTAGAACCATAATAATCCTGAAATGCTTAATGTCCAAAGGCTAAACTATTTTATTCGTAGACAAATTCAGTAGTGACAGAGCACACCGAGTTTTACAGTCATAAAGTCTGGCAGCAGTAACCACTACATAACCCTGAAACCACCGTGAAATAACAGCATATGTGCTGTTGTATAAGCCCTAATCCTTTATTCTGCTAAGGTCTACGCATACGTTGTTGCCTGTGTTAATAGGTGACGGGGTAGCCGTGTGTTATCAACCAAGTGGATCGTCGATCAGCCTGCGTGCCGAAAGTTACGTAAAAAGAATTCAGTTACGCAATCCTATTCACTGCTTTATTATTTAAAATTGTTCCTTCTTTTTTTATGTTAAGGTTGACAAACAGGCTGACGGTCCACTTAATGGGCTCTGGCATCCCTACTCACTCCCAAAAAGTTCATTTCCATAGTTGACCCCGCCCAGAATCGAATCCAGGACCTTTGAGACAGAGCGTTAATAGCACCCTAATCACTTATCCAACGGGCTTTTCTGCTATTTAAAATTAAAACGGCTTCTTTCATTAAAATTGTGACAATATTTTTAAAGTTTGTTTAAGTAGGTAAACCGACTTCTTCTATATGTATTAAATCTATCTATACAGTAAATATTCTATACAAATACTATAAATGTATAATGTTTATATGTTTGTTTGTAAGAGGTAATCTTCAAAACTACTCATCCGATTTAAAAAAATCTTTCACCAATATTTAAAATAGTATTTCAGGATGGTCATAGGCTAAATATTCCACGCGGGCACCAACTATCTAAAAATAAAGATTCAACGCCTGGCAAAGGTATAACAGCAATAAAGATGTTAGGCGTTATATTGCTTTACGTATTTTGTCAGGCGTTTCAACGCGTTCAGGACGCGGGTGCCAGCTAGTATTAAATAAAGTTGCTGTCTGCCTGTCTGTCTCCGCTATTTCTAAACGGTTTCTAATACGGTTTTCACTTATGGAAAGAGTGATAAGCAAGGAAGGTTTTTGCATTTGTATAAAGCCGGGGGCAGGTCACTAATATGTTATAAATATAAGTCGACTTATATTAATACTAGCTGTTGACCGCGTCTGATAACTCTCTGATAATGTAACTTTCTATAGGTGAAAGAATTTTAAAAATCGGTCCAGTAGTCTTTGAGTTTATTGGAGTTTAATCATTACAAACTTACATTTGTACGGAAGGGGTAAAAGGGAGAGATGGGGGAGGGTGAGTAGCCTATGTTACTCCCTGATAATTTAACTTTCTATAGGTGAAAGAAATTTTAAAATCAGTCCAGTAGTTTTTGAATTTCATTACATACACGCATACGAATCTTTTCTACAATAGCTGGTATTAGTATATATTGGCAATGATATACTTTAATTTATCGAAAATTGATTTAATATAAAAACTTATCATACCTTTAGCGGTCATTCCTTCTGTGTTGTAAGAGGCAGGTCCGGGACCAGATGCAGCCACACCACGAGAATCGATCCTGTGTCCGAACGTGAACGCGGGGGCCCGAGGTTTTCGTGATTCCCGAGGCGGTTTACCTAAACACAGGGACTGTGTTTACTTTACAGAATTCACTACAAAAATGATTGCTATATTTGTAAATTGAACCATATTTTGCGTTTCACACTCTGATACAGTGTGACCTTCGTCATGGTCAATGTTTCGTGCCCACGCTCTACAAATCACACGGAGACTGTGTTGTGTACATACATACGTACCTACCTACTTTATGATTCAATTGACAGTTGATTTATTTCTCGCGTTCACTCGTACCACACGAAACTAGAATCTAATAAATATTCCTTCGATTTTAATATTCACACTTGAAGTTAAATCTTGATAATTAATTAAAAAATATTAGTAAAACACGTTTCTAAAGTTACGGTGATTTCCGTCGTAACTAAGGTCAATATAACTTACACAGTGATTGTAGAAAAAAAAAAGCGAACTTATGTTTTGGCGCACAGCTATGATGTCAGACTCAGAACAAGGCTAGTGTTTGCCGACAGGCGATAATCTCACAACCTCCGGATGATGTCAGCGTTACAGCGAACAATACACAGCCGAAACTGATGCGACGTACATAAATAAACGTGCGTTGTACGAAAACAGTAGGCACTATCACGGTAGGTACCGTAAAAAAACAAAAACAATTTTTGGATATTCTTTTTGGTTTTCATTATTTTTAAGTTGTTTTACTTGAATGACATATTCCAAATTTGATTAATTTCTCGTCTTCTCGCAAACCTATATAAAATCGCAAACGAGCCGTGCCTGTACCTTAAATATTTTTTTAAAAAAACAATTTGTACTTATGTTACCGAGGCTAAATAAATAGTTTTTAGAATTTTTATCTGTATGTTTCTTTGTCAGTTTGTCTGTGGGTTTATTCACGCTAATCTCAAAAAAGGCTTAGCCGACTTGGATGCAGTTTTATGTGGTGTATTGTAGCAAGGTTCCCGTAACATTTAGTGTTTGTTTCATTCCAATCGGTTTGTTTGCGAACAAAAAAGTTACGCGCTATTAGCGCTATATCGAATATACCACGCGTACGAAGTTGCGAGCTCAGCTACATAGTATTAAATACATGACTGTAACATGTAACTAATCCACTAATATTATAAATATCAAAGTGAGTGTTTGCTTGATACGCTTTTATGCCCTAGCAACTCAACAAAGGTACAGAAAAGTATAGATAGTTACCTTTCACCCAATAAAAAGCTATTCCCGAATTCAAAGCTTTACAAAAATAAATAAGAGATACACATTGAATATAAATGTTTCAGTGCCTCAGAAAGGGGGACGCGGACGTAGTCGCGGGAAAAAAATAGTTTCTTATAGATTACATAGAATAGCAATAGACAGACGGTAGATTTAATTTTGATCCCTGTCAACAAAGCCTTGTCATTAAATATTCGCCACAGTTTAAAATGTAATCGATAAACGCAATGTCTTTTCTGGATGATGAAGAGTTAACTTAAAAAAGGTCTCCTTTTTTACGTTATTTCCTACCCGTCACAAAGTACTTTTTACGCATTAACTAGATTACACCCCGGCATTCCCTGTATTAAGGGAATATGTACATAATATATAAACCTATGAACACGATGAAGTAAGTGAAAAATACCTATTAAAGTAGGCAAGCAGACGACAGCTGGTCCTGGACTGGCGGCCTCTGCAGCGATGGGCCCGCGTCGTTTGGTCGGTGTCCAAGGATTCTGGCGTATGCCCATGAGACTGTCACAGGTCCTGATCACCGATGCTGTTCGTCGCGCAGATCGTTTTATCGCCTGTGGACATGTTTTATAATTGAATACTGTAAAGAATCAGGCCATTTACAAAGGAAATCACTCAATCTTAGTATAATTCTTTATTGGAATAGTCAATTGATGGTAATATTTAATTGTTGCGTTTATTGTTTTATAACTATTATTACACATAATAGTTTTTCAGGCTATTGCTATCTTTACTTATTATTATAAATGCGTAAGGGAGTTTGGTTGTTTGTTTGTTAAGCTTTTACGCCTTAATGAAAAATGTACTTTTCATTTCCTGAGGGATCATCTAAAAATAAAAAATATTTTTTTTTATGCCTGACAAAAATATGTGAGCAATAAATATTGAATAAATGTTTTAACACTTAAGAATTGATTTAAAGAGGCGCGGGCAAAGCTAGTAGGTAATATAAGAAATGCTAAAGTTTGTTTGTTTGATTGTTAGTAACGCTTTTTTGGCATAAAATTAATCAGGGATGCACAAAAGGACATTGAGACATTTTCAACTCGAAAAAAAGACACTGTTCCCGAGGGATCAAGAAGGAAATCAAAAAGTTAATTAGCAATAAACATTGAATAAGTGTGTATTGCTGCTCTATCTGACGCAGATGAAGTCGCGAGCACGAGCTAGTTTCTTACAGTCAGAAGTTTAGGCACGAAATATATGCATTCGTTTCATACATTGAAATTGTATGAAACTGTTCGTGAGCAGAATCGGCGCGGCCGCTCGGTTGCGCGTCATCTATCGTGGATTTTGATTAAAATGATTGCGGTAAGTTGTGAAAGGATATTATTTTTGTTAATGTTTATTAGGATGTAATGGCCTGTGGCTGATTGCGTAGTTGGCATTCTTCATAAACCCACACTAATCTATGCAAAATTCCTCGTCCTTCGTAATCCCTTTATCCTTAATAATACTATGGTTGGCAGAGCACTTGGAGCACATGTGCCGTTGCTTGGGTTATATAGGCTAACATCAAGTGGACCGTCAGCCTGTTGACGACCATTTTAATGGACATACTAAAAATGCTTGTATAAAAAACAGTACATTACTACGAGTTCTTTAAGTTATAACTTTCATGAATTAGCAAATATATTTGCTAATATTAACGTCAAATAACTGTAATGTGTCTGTTTTGTTTTGATTGCTAAATTTTTTACAGCAAAATTTGGTATGAGTAAATAGCTTCAATCTTAAGGAAATATAAAAAAGCCTTTTATCTAAAACAAAATCGCCAATAATGATAATTATTATGCTTAATAATTAAATATTATTATTAATAATAAATACCGATCTGGCACTTCTGGCTGTGCTTATCGTGGACTTCATTTTATATGCTTGTTATTATTCTATATACCTATATAAGTTACTGGAAGATATATTCCTAATTCGTTGTAATTCTAATGTGATTTTAATACTTTATATAACAATATATAATTTACAAATTCATCCATATAAAAATATCAAAATAACTTAAAAAGGACTTGTATAAAACTGTGGCATTTGTATGACTTGCTTCGCTCAAAAATGACGTAAGCTGACATAACTCGTGCAAAGCTTTTCAGTAAACACCAAATAGTTTATATTCAAGGTTAGGCATATTATTTTGCGACGTTCTAGAAAAAGGTGATTGTTTTGTTGTTCGTCCAGCAAATTGTATATCCTACTAACTGTGCCTGTGGCTTCTCCCGCGTTAAATTCAGATTGTTCCTCTGTCTGTACATACACGCGCTTTACATAGGTAGGTAAATCTTATTATCTCTTTAACCATACGTCCAAAATATATCCAGTAAAAAGCAAAAATCACTTGTATTAAATACTTGTGACGATAAACTTGCTGATTTTGATAAGGATTCATAATTTTGTTGATAATATGACCAATAAAAATCACCTAAGTATTTTAATAATTTTTTTAATACAAAAAGTAGTTTTTGTGACTTAAATATAAAAGTTAGACATATGCTGTGAATGACTTTTTTTGTAGACATTATCAAGCTCTATAGAAATCAATCATATTCCTCTCACCGTTAAAGCAGCATTCGAAAAAAACCTTTTCGTTCAACTGTTTTTTCGTCGACTTATTTTGAAAAGATTACCATGAAAGATGCCTTTTCATTTTACAGGATATGTAGCCAATATCCATCTTAAAATTCTATTGTAACTATTGGTGAATTTTTTTATCGGATGAGTATTTTCAAAGATTACATATGTAAAGTACTTAATATAGGTAATAAAGTTGATCAATTTGTTTGTTTTAGTGCATACAACTAAAACTTGTAGTATTCAAAAAAATATTTATAAATTCTTGAAGAAGGTTTATAGGCCATAAAATAATATGCGATAACCCAACAACACACTCTAGTTCGAAAATTTCTTCCGTAAAGTTTAGAATTTTTAAGTAGTATTGTACTAACCTACGCTTACGTTGACTAAAACATTTATTCTGACTTTAGAAGTTACAATAGTTTGAAGCCGTCGACGATGGCAATAATGGTCTATATTACAAAGTGGCTAAAGGTCTTCTGTAAGTGCTCTTGTGTTTCGATGAGTAAGTAAGGATGCCAGACCCAATTTCAATATCCCTTATCCTTTATCCCTTAATCCCTAAGAGCGTTAAGAGGCAACGTTTATTCATCTATTATCAAATGGACCGTCAGCCGACGATGGCCGCCGGCTACTTTCGTAGAAAACGCCGTTATTATTTATCATCGTTATTTATATAAAAAATATACCTATATGTATTTTATTTACAAGGCCACTTTATAAACCTGTCATCTGTCAGTGCGATGACGTCATAGGTTAAATAAAATTTACGTTTCGGAACAAGGTTTTATGCGTTAATTTTTTAATAAATAATGTTATGTTTAAGTTACAAAGCATAAAAGTACTTAATTTCATTACTTTAACTTTTAACAAATTTATATGTTAAAGACATTACAATTCATTATAATTTGTTTGTAAATCTATGTACAACAAAAATAAGGTTTTTAGTAGAGCTATTGACGATCATAATTGTTATTTGTTATCAATAAAAAAAATGTAAACCTTATTTTTCCACATTTGAAAGATTCGACCGGTGCAACCGGTGCAATTTCGACCAGTGAACCTGGCCCGGCCATTTCGGCCAAGGGGCTTTCACATGTTTATTGTGAAATAATTGAGACATGTTTATTTGTTTTTATAGTACCATTGATATACCTATCCAAAAGGAAATTACTAAAACATATATTCTAATGCTAACTAAGCTTATTCAAAATGACCCCCGCGATTTTGGATAACAAACCTTCAACCTGCGCGTCTATAGCAGCACGAACGAGCTTCATATCAATATCGACGGCTGCTTTGATCAAGGATGCCTTGAGTAACTCCAAATCAGGTTGAGCTTGAAATGTTGTCATATTTTATAATCCAGAGGATTTAAGTCTGGACTGGAGAAGAGCCAAACTTCGTGTCAGCTGGGTCAACTTCGCCTTATGAGCTGGCGCAGAATCTTACTGGAATACCCAGAGTCTGTTATTGAACATGGCATAAGAAAGAGGTTCCACAGTATTTTGATACACAACTGCATTCGGTTTTAAGCCTTTCTCGCAAAAGTAGGTATACCTCACTTAAGCCCAAATATGAGACTCCCACCCAACCCTGAGTGACGATGGAAAATGACCTCGCTGGACACGCGAAATGCGGCTACTCGTTTCGTCACTGTTGTGGGCGTAAACCTTAAAATTTTGTTTCTTTCTTCCACGCTAAAAATTTCTTCATCCGAAAAAAAGATTTTCACGTGCTTTTTTCCCTTGTACCGCTTCAACAAAATGGAATCTCTTCAGTCTCAGGTCCATTAAACGCGCATCCAAAAGATATCCTGTTTTTCTTGTTTTTTTTTTAATTAAAGATGGATTTGCTCTTGGCCAGCATCTATCCATGTAGGAAAGATGAAGCCGACGATAGAGCGAGCTCACCCAGAGCCTGACATTTGACATTCTCGAAGCCCTGAGTCTTCATTCGACACCCTTTTATATCTGAAGAGTCAACAGTTTCTGTACACTTGGGATTCTTAAGATTCGCGCCTTCACAGCTTTCACGAGTATCACTGTTGCAATCCTAGCAGTGCGAGGGCGACTACTTCTTTTTATATTGTTTGATGGAATCTTTGATGGAGAGCGAAAAACGTATCATTCAATAGTTCGAAAATCTGATTTGGCGCATAACCGCACCGATGCAGCGCGATAACTGCATCTTGGTCTTTTGTAAGCGTCCACTCCATATTTAAAAAGAAATTAAACTCGGAATGAAAATGATTTTTTTTTTCATAATAGTATCTAAATTCAAATTCAATAAATAATTTTGTGAACAGCTTTCTAAATTCAAGTTTTGATTATGTAACAGAACTTATGGTCTGACTAGGTATAATGAGTAGATTTTCTTTCTATTTTCTTCTATTTATTTATTTATTTTGTTGAATACCCAGCTATCCATGAGCTTTAAAAATCGGAAACAGTTTATATAAAATTTAATAATCGTTCATAACTTCACATAAAATAGTTATAAACTTCCATTAAAAAACTCTTTAAAAGGTAGTACTTTAAAACACCGCCTTCCCCTAAAACGTCAATATGCCACTATACTATTCATTATTTACTCATCATGGCCGCTCACAGAGATTTATTATGAGAGAGAGGCGTCACCTAATAACACAAACAACGTCATAAGTGTAGCAATCGCTCTATTTTCATTATATTTCTAAACTTATTCCTACACACACACACACACACACACACACACACACATACACATTAAGACTTATATACACACCCTCATTTGTTTGATTTTTCTAACAGATAGCAACAAGTGTTCATTTCTCTTAGTCTAAGTTTTTACTGCGGTGATGGAGGAGCGGGGTCTCCTGATACAAGTAAGTATAAAGTACTTACTAGGAGTGCCCCTCCAATGTAAATTTATACTTGGGCTAAGTTGAAGAAATAAGAAATACTATTTGGATTTGTATGAGGAGATGAAAAAATTACAGTTATTAAGTTGGCTCATATTTCTTTAATGTCGCCAATGTAAAATTTAAATTGCTGTACCAGCCCAATATACTTGTATAGTGTTAGTACCAGCAAGTAAAAACCTATTAAGTATGTAAATTTGTATGGCAGAAATCGTTTAGAATATATAGTACCTAAATTAATTAACAGTTTGCCGATAGAACTTCGAAATGAATTAAATGAAAATAATATTAAATATAAACTTCGTAAATACTTTCTAGAACAATTATTGAAGTAACATGTACTTATATTTTAATTGTTCGGTAGGTACATAGACAAACTTAGTGTAGTTTATAATGTACCGTATACCTGGTTTCCTGTTTATGTATATTTTTTAGTAAATAATAAATGAAAAAAAAAAAAAAAAAAAAAAAATTAAATATGTTTTGATGGCAATTTAGCAGACACAGATTTGATTCTTCGTTTGCCGATTTCATGTTTGAATTAGATTTAAAAATTATCTGTTGTAATGGTAACGCAAATATTTAGCAAAAAAACTGCTCTTTTAGTTCAATACAAAGGCGAGGCGTGTCTCTAGTAGTACAAAAAAGAATTAAAAAAAACGCAATGGAAATCGTATAGAAAAACACAGAACGTACACTTAGTGGCCATTTTTTATTACAAACAAGTAAAATAAAAAACCAATTCTTCAGAACAACTCTGATTTAATCGCTTCGCCAGCACTAATTCGGTGTATGGGACACGTATGAGCAGCCGTTTACGGAGGATTTTATCGTTTCGCAAAAACCCATTACGCCTCATAGTGCTGTAGAAAGCCGTCCTCCCTTTAACGGTTATCGTAGCACGCGCTTGTCTCGTGTCGTGTGTGGCAATTGGCAATTGCTGGCAATAGCGAATTGAGCTTTTGCAATTTGCTGGAGGCATTAACGAGTCGATAAATTTCGAACGTGCGAAATAAACTATATATCAATTTCTAATCTCGGAGAGTTTCTCTAAATGAGAGACTGGGATATATCAATATTCAAACAGAACTGCATAAATTATATACCTAAGTATATGGAAACTGTTTATATAAACATTGGAAAGTTTATTTACATTTACTGTCTACTAAAACATCTATTGTAATATGTAATATCTTATCTATATACAACGGCATCACGCGTGAACGGGTAGACCGATTTTAATTCGGTTTTCACTAATGGAAAGCCCTCTTTCGGCTTTCCATTAGCGAATAAACGGGGATTGTTCTTATATATAGAAATTACATCCCGGGCGAAACCGGGGGCGGGTCGCTAGTTTATTTACATATATAAAATTCAATTTGATTTGAAAAATAATCTATATTATTGAAAGTGAAAGGATTTATTTATAAAGTTGTGACAATAATTCTAGAAACCAGATTACGAGTATAGATAGTCGCACATGTAATTAAAAAAATTATCTACTAAACACATTAAAGGCTTTAATTATATCGATCATCTTGAAAAGTATATATGTACACTTTTTTATGGGTATAGAAAAAGACATATAAAAACATCAAATAAAAAGTACTGTTCCTGAGAATCATCTTACAATAAAAGTAAAAAATAATACGCCTAATAATAATATATTAGCAATAAAGACTGTAATAAAAGCTAGTATAATCCGCGCCAAACTTCTAGTCCCCTTTGAAGTTGCTTCGCGCAGAGGTACAGTCACGCACAAATAAATTATATTGTTTTGAAACACAAAACTCTTCTGAACACAAAACTCTTCGTGTCTCTTTGAAACACGAAACACAAACACACACTCTTTTCTGCACGTGCTTAATGTTTATTTTTATGCCTTCGTCCGCTTCTTTTTGCATAAATTTCAAAACATTGTACACAATTTTTCTTGCTTGACGACGTAAATGTGGTAAAACCGTATTCCGGTTAGGCATGTTTAAACTTATGTTATTAAAAGAACAATAAAAAAACTAAACAAATAAGGGAATAACGAAAACAATAGACAACGAAAACTTAACAAAAACAAAGCAGAATTGTGAGTGACTGTACTTCGCTACGAAAAACAAGCGTGTGTGCTATTCGGAAGAATTCTGAACGCACACAAACACGCACGCACAGGTGAGATGGGTGTGGGGGCGGGGAAGTGGAGTGGGCCCTGCCGCCGCCGCCTCCTGCCGCTCCCCGCTGATACCTATTTTTTGCTACTGCGACGCGGTTCGCGCTGTGTTCAGAGCGGACTAGAAGTTTGGCGCGGATTATAGTTTTATAAAAAAACCTTCCATGTTGTCTGTCGGCTGATGCTCGCCTACACTACAATAATAATATATGCCGGAACGTAATTAATAATAGCCAATAGAAATACTATCTTTACTGATACCTACATAATTTCAATGACAATGTCAGTAGACTGGTTCTGTTAGTATTATGATTTAAGTTTTTATCTTTTTTTTATTACAAATTCTCTTTAAGACATTCCTGGGGAACGTCCATTGCTGAACAAAGACCTTCCCCTAAATTTCCAAAACGAGGATCGGTCAGAAGCAGCCTGGAGCCACCGTCTACCGGCGGCCCTTATCAGATCGTCTGTCCACCTTTAGGGGTGGACGTCCTACCAAGATAGTATAATTATGTTCTGTGCGTCCTGCGCTACTACGTTGCCGGTCTTCAGAAACTGTTTGCTGGTTCTTGTTTGATGGAATTAAAATTAAATATTATTTTCCGATTAATAAAATCTCTATCTTTTTTTCTCTTTTGTTCATACGGATTTCTTTTCGTTTGTTTTTCCTTTTATTTTTATAACTTCATTTAATCTAGAAATATATTTCACATATTAGGTATATACATATATCTACTTATTATTAAAGTTTTTATTATACACGTTAGCACAGTAATTATATATTTAACAATTGGAAAATAATTACTAATATGAGACAAGGTAATAATTTAAAAAAAAATGATTGCATTACTAATTTTTATTATTATTTCTGATTTAAAATAAATCCCTAAATACATCGTTTATTATCGTTCAATACTCTTATGAAAGAATCGATTTTAGACGATACAAATGGGCAAGTATATCCGTGGGTTTTTCTTTGTCACATAATATAAATCGTATACTCGCTGAAAGCTGAAAGAAAAGTTAATTCAGTACCAGGTCGTGCGAGTCACTGTCGCCGTGAAAAATGAATAAAATCGTATTTGGGCCAACCAAGCGTTATAGCGTTTAGAGAATTCTTCAAGTTGTGACATTTATACTTTAAACACTTATAAAATACTAGCGGCCCGTCTCGGCTTCGCACGCCAGGACGTTTATTTTTTAAACATTTTTGAGTTTATTCATTACAAACATATATTTGTATGGAGTGGGGTAAAGGGGTGGGAGGTGAGGAAGGTGCGTAGCCTATGTTACTCACTGATAATGTGGCTTTCTATGGGTGAAAGAATTTTTAAAATTGGTCCAGTAGATTTTGAATTTATTCATTACAAACATACAAAAATACATACATACAAATCTTTTCTCTTTATAATATTAGTATAGATATATTAAAAATAATATTCTTGTTTTGTGTTTATATTCAAAGAGGTTATAGTGCGACAAGATAATAGTGTGGCCTCGCATTTCTCAATGTTTATATTAGTCGCCAATGTTTTCATATGCAATAGGTATTTACTTCAAAAACAAAATTACATATTTGATTGTGTAATAGTGTTTTTTTTTTCACCTTTGGCTGTGTTAAATGTTACCTTGGACTTTTATTAGTGCATACTGTTGCCTCCTACAATTGAGTCATGTGTTACTTTTTACTTTAGTCCAGGAAAATTTAATAACACCTTAGCTCCTAACCTCCCTAACTCTGTTAATTTTAATTTTAGCAAAAAAAGTCATATGAACATTTTTACGTAAAACAAAATTCTCTACAATATTAGTGAGAAACTTTTTTCTAGCTGTTACCATTTTTGTATAATTTGAAGAAAAAAAAACACCTATTTTTTTCACAGGATTCAAACATTTCTCTTACTCATCGATGTTTCATATTTTCTAGAAACAGAATATATATGAAGGATGCCCCTGAGGGACTAAAATTTTGATTTATTAGTAAATTTTCCTGCACTGATTTGTTTATTTGCGTGACTTTAAAGCCATACAATAATTTAAAAAAATTGTATTATTGTGTAGTTTTGTTAATATATATACTTATGTAATAAAGCTGAAAAGTACGTTTGTTTAAACGCTTTAAATTCTGGAACTACCAGTCGGATTTATAAATTAAATGTTTTTGCATTTGATAGCCCAAACCTTGAGAAAAAATATCTGGCTTTTATCTAATAGCCTTCAGAAGCCGAGTAAAAAGGAAACTCATTCTCTTTCATATAAAATTCGCGATGCGTTTCCGGCTTTACACGGGTGCATTTTTTTTTAAATTATATACACAAACATTCCTTGTTTATCGCTCTTTCCACTAGTGAATATCTAGTAAATGGATTAAAAGAAGTTAGCGGAGAAATAGACAGAAGAGGATAGCGATTTTATCTATGTCTATCTATACATATAATAAAATCGCAAACGAAGCGTGTCTGTGCATTAAAGATTTGTACATGTTATACTTGTTACCGAGGTCAAAAAATAGTTTTTAGAATTTTTGACTGTTTGTCTATGCGTTTGTGTACGCTAATCTCAGAAACGGCTTAACCGATTTGAATGCGGTTTTCACTGGGTAAAGTAGCAAGCTTCCCGTGACATTTTGTGTTTGTTTCATTCCAATCGGTTTTCAAACAAAAAGTTACGCGCTATACCGAATACCACGCGTACGAAGTTGCGGACTCAGCTAATTTTATAATATGTATAAATACAGGTCTTTTTTTGTACACTAATTGAGATAGTTTGCTGTGACATTTTAGTAATTTAGTATAAAATAATTTAGTAATGGTGGACACGCTGGATCCGGGATATCCTTTTTATGTTTAAATTTCATCTTAAATTTCTAACAAATTAAAATGATCCGTCGCTTATACGACCCTCTCTACTATCTGAGATGTCAATAATCTTTTTTATATCAAGAAATATGACAATATAAATAAGGCGTATGGAAAAAATCACTCCATAAATTTTTATGACTACAAATTCAACCACGCTAAATTAAATTAAAAGAATAATTAAATACAAACTAAATATATGATGTAACTACGATAACGCTTTGTAAATAATTATAACAAGTTAATCCGTACAACAGGTATACAATGTCGTCCATATTTATTGATAGTTAACCTGCAGTAGCCGATGCATGGCGTCATCCACAATTTAGTCCCCACGCAACCAATTTATTTGTTACTCTACAAGGAATTATTTGTTATCATCATGACGCTTTATAAAGGTCGCTGCAATCTAAAACACCTACTGTTTTCGATTGCAGCTATGTTCTTTTATAGTATATTATGTTCTTTTACAATAATGTGCTGAGAAGTTTCCAAAGTCATGGTGAACTTGTGATTATTGAATAATAACTTACAATTAATATTATTAACAGCTAGCATTTTGGGTACCTATATGTTCTTTTACAATAATGTGCTGTGAAGTTCCCAGTTATGGTGCACTTGTGATTATTAAATAATAACTTCAAATTAATATTATTAACAATTAGCACTTTTGGGTATATGTTATTTTACAATAATGTGCTGAGACGTTCCCAGTTATAGTGAACTTGTGGTTATTGAATAATAACTTCAAGTTAATATTATTAACAGTTAGCATTTTTGGGTATATGTTATTTTACAATAATGTGCTGAGAAGTTCCCAGTTATAGTGAACTTGTGATTATTGAATAATAACTTCAAACTAATATTATTAACAGTTAGCATTTTTTGGTATATGTTCTTTTAGAAGGTTTTATGTTAATAGTAGAATCATTGCTTAAGCGAATGGAAAACGTCATGAACACATTATACATATACAGGATAATCAAACTCTTGTGATTTCAGATTGGCCCTCGCTGATCCATTAGGATTGATCATCCGGTCCTGTATTATGATAGTAAGACAAAGTTGCTGTCTGCCTCTCTCTGTTTCTCCAATTACATCTTTTAACTAAACCATTCAACGGAAATAGGATTTTCACCGACGGAAAAAGCGCTAAATAAGGTTTGTGTATGTGTAGGTACATCATTTGCAGAATAAAATTGCATTTGTGGGAAGCCGAAATGGGTCGCTAGTTGTTTATAAAAAGTCCAATGGAAATTCTAATCGTTCATCTGTAGTGTACATGTAATTATAATTTCTTGAACATGTTAATTGACGGCTATGCGTGTTATCGTTACATAGATTCAATTTCATAACAGACGCTAACTGTTTCGCATGCCTATGTAAATATTAAAAACAAACAATCGATATTGCATGAGTAACATTTCGAGCTGTTAATGTTGCATACATTATACTCATTTATGTGGGTAGTTTACAAAAAAGTTAAATGCATATCTTACGAGTGTGCCTCTCTCCACTTTTGTATACTGCAACTGATATTATTTAAATTATCGTAGTCTTTTAAATTTTACTTTTTTACAGTATGAAATAATAAGTTAATTAACTTATACTAAGTTTAGACTAAATTCTTTAACCAATTCATTACTGTATGACTAAAATAAAACACTGACAGTGACTAATAGTCACTGACAGTGACTGTAAAACTGTGGTAGGCAAATGACTGTAACTATTCATTTGTGATTGAGATCATTTCTCAAATTAAAATTCAAATTAATTGAAAAAAATAATAATAACCATAAATACAGATTTTCAAATGTTAATGATCATATCGAAGTTAAAGTTTTTTTTATGTGAAAAGTCGGCAGGCAGGCTGACGCTTCACTGATGGTAGGACACAATCGCCTATTAACGCAAGCAACGCCATAGGCACTGTAAGTGCGCTGACAACTTTAGTAGATAAAGGATTAGGAGGAGATAGAGAAAAACGTACGGGCATACCTTACTCACTCACCGAAACACAACAGCACATGTGCTGATGTGCTGTTATTTCAAGGTGGTCTGTAAGGGGATGGTAAGTGCCGCCGTATAGGCTGATCGACTCATGACTTCAAAATACATTGTGCACTGCCATTACTACTTAAATAATAAAAAAATACAATACTAAAGACAAATATACTTGTAACATTTATTTATACCCATATCGTAAACATGTTTACCATATCTTTGTTTTGTTTAGATAAATTCTCTTGCTGAACGGAATATATTATAGATTTGTGATTAAATTAATAAGATAGGTAACTTCTGTAAATATATTATCATAACTTGATTCATTTCATGCATGACATCAGGTCGGGAAAATATAAAATTTTAAACAGATCGTATCAAACTATTTTAATCTATTTTATTAATCATGTTAAATTCATGTGTAAACTCTGTTTAAATTTGAAATCATAAATTTTAGTTGATATCAACAAATTATTTCGTCAATGCAAATTCTATATAAAAACTCACCTGCTAAAAGTTGTTTTCCCTTAACAGTAATAACTTAAGATCGAAGTCGCAATTTTTAACAATAAGTTAGTTTATAAATTTATTAAAGAATAATAAAATGTTATATTTATATGTATTAAAAATGTTTTTTATTCACATTAGTTAAATAATTACAGTCGCGAATTTTCGTCAGCCGTGGCTGTCGTCGGTAAGCGCGGCGATCGTCGCGGTGCACTGCGGTCGAATGTGCTAACGCTGAGTATCGAGTTGGTTGAGCTTGAGCATTGAGCACTTCTGTCGTGGACTGTGTATTCTACAGCGGACGGGGGACTGCGGGCGTGTGGGCGCTTCCCGCCAAAACCGGTTGCTATGGTTACGACATGCGATATGTCATCGCTATAGTTCCATTTGCTTCCATTCTCGGAGCGCGTCACTTTTTTTAATTTCCTTCTTTTTTCACAGGCTTCATTGAATGCAATGACTTTTTATGGTATGCAGTATGCAGCCTCTATAGTGTTAACAAATACGGTTATTCTCCGATGTCTGCATTATATATTACTAGCTGGTGCCCACGACTTTGTTCGTGTTGAAAAATGAAAAATATAACGCCTGAGAAAACATATGAGTAATATAATGCCTGACATATTTATCGCTCTGACGACGATAGCGCCGATTTGTTTAATATTTTTAGATGATCCCTGATAATGCTGGTAATAAAAACTATCTGTGTGCCAAATATCATCCAAATCCGTTCAGCCGTTTTGGCGTGATTGAGTAACAAACATTCAAACTTTCGCATTTATAATTTACTAGCGGCCCGCCCCCGGCTTCGCCCGGGATGGAATTTTTATATATAATAACATTCCCCGTTTATCCCTCTTTCCATTAGTGAAAACCGAATTAAAATCGGTCTACTCGTTCACGCGTGATGCCGTGACCAAGGGAAATGGGGATTCATTTTTATATGTAGAGATTATTATTATTATCTCGTCAGGTCATATTATAAAGTTTTGTCACATAATCAAAACTTTTGAATTTAGAATGCTGGCCACAAAAATATTTCCTATTTCGAATCTTTTATGAAAATAAAAACTGTGCATATTCCGAATTTCATTTATTTTTAAATAGAATGGACGCTTACAGAAAACCGAGTTGCAGTTATCGCGCTGCATCGGTGAGGTTATGCGCCAATCGGATTTTCGAACTCCTAAAAAAATTTGAATAATATAACTAAAAGATATGTTTATCGCTCCAAAAGACATGTAATGAAGATTCAAGTGTAGAAGACAGAAGACAGATTTAAATGTAGACCGCGTTTTGTTGAAGCGGTACGCGAGAAAAAAGCACAGTGATTTTTTTTTTCGAATGACTTTTTTTAGCATAGAATGACAAAGTGTACGCCCACAACAGTAACAAAGCGAGCAGCCGCATTCCGCGTGTCCAGTGAGGCCGTTTTCCATAGTCACTCATGGTTTGGGAGTCTCATATTCGGGCTTAACTGAGGTAATTTTTTGCGAGAAAGGCGTAAAAACGAATGCGGTTGTGTATCAAAATAATGTCCTTACAATCCTTGTGGAACCTCTTTCTCATACCATGTCAATAACAAACAATGAGTATTCCAGCAAGATTCTGCGCCAGCTCATAGAGCGAAAAGCACGCAAAACTTGCTGACGGGGCGCTTGAAATCATACGACAGGAAGAGTGGCCTTCCTCCAGTCTAGTCTATAAATGGTCAAACACAGTAAAATAACCTAACCTTCTACCCGTTCGGAAAGATGTTTCTAGGGGAAAAACCGGGAAAAAAGCTCTTTGGAAATAAACCTTTTATTGAATAGTATAAATTATTGAATTATTAAATTATTGAATAGTATAAATAGATAAGTAATTCTTTTATTCTATAAATAAATTCAAAGGTGTCATTAAAACCAAACTCCTCTCGAAAGGCTACTATTAAGGTTACTGGTTATTTAAGCGACAGTGAAGCCCTGGAATTAAAGCCTGGATTCGGAGCTCATACTATGTTTAGTATTGTATATGTACTTTGATTTAAGTACTACTTAAATGTATTAATTGTTGTAATTTTATATTTTGAAGATTACAAAAAGAATAGTATCCTGAGTTTCTTTCGGGGTTTCTTCTCAGGATCGTCATCTTGGCTTTTTTTCCGAAACCCTGGTAAATTTACCACTTTTTCTAGAAGTGTATTACATAATTATTGCATCTTATACTATCCTGTAACACACTAATTATATGCAATGCTTCTTATGATCAAGAGTGAAATAGTAGGACCACACCACAAGTCAAATACATTGGTCAGCGAATTAGTATCAAGCGAATTAGTTTCTTTCTCAATTCTCTTGGAATAATAATAAGTCTGTATTATACTATAAACAGCCCCTAACTTTTCAAGGACTTTCCAATTGCTCAATAAGTAACCACAAAAATATAGAAATAAAAATGTAAACAGGAGCGCAGTAGTAGGTACCTAGAATAGGTACTTATACTATACTTACCTAGACTGTAGGATAATAAGACATCAAAAAATATTTTTGAATAAGGTTTTTTAGTAACATTTTTGTAATCTCGATTTATTAACGTAATTTTATTCTTTAAAAAATGAATCTTTTAAAGAAAACTGCGTAAGGCCGTCATAGATTAACGAATCATGTTACAGACCAAAAAACTTAAGTAGTGCACTTGTGCATTTTTAAAGCAGTCACAATATAAGAGACCGTATCGTAAAAACAGGAAGTTTTCAAAAAATCGACGTCGATGAGCGTTCAATACCGTTTATATTGGCGAACCATTGTTACCCATACAAGGTTGTACGTAATTGCGAATAAGCGCGGGGGTGGAGGCCGCGCTGCGTAAGCGCAGATGGTGTATCGTTTGCGGAATTAAAGTCACAACAACCACTCACTCGAGTTTAGGTGGTATTTACAACGAAAGGCCAGCCAATACCTTGTCGTTATTCGTCGTTACACGAAATCTAACTAACGTAAATGCATTGCGTTGTATACAGGGCCGCCTTTAACCTATTGGTAGACCTTGGGCACTTTAAAATAATGGAACCCTGGCATAGCCATAGGCTATGCCAGAGGATTATTTTATTAAAATAGGCTAAATGAATTTTCTCCATCTCCATTAGGTACTGCTTCACTTATCATTTTCAAAACATTACTTTTGGGTGATATTGCTGGTTATCAAATCACCCTGAGCCCTTGTCCAGAGTGTCCAATGGAAAAGAGGGGCCTGATTGTATATATAATCACTAATCCTCTTAAAAGGAAGATAAAAACTAAATATCTTGTCGAAACATTAATTTATTTTTTTACGTAAAGCCGTCAGACAGGCAGTCACCATCCACTTGATGGGAGGTGGCTACCGTCGCTACCGCGACAGGTGCTGTAAGTGTCGACCTTGGTATAGGGGATAAGGAAGGGATAGGGAAATAGGGCTCCAGCATCCCTTAATCACTCACCAAAACACAACAGCACAAATGCTGTTATTTCACGATGGTCTTCCGTAATGTGGTTGTTACAGCCGCCAGATGGGCTGCCCAAATCCCTGCCACTAATACTTGTCATGATCCAGACAAGAGCCAACTTTGAAAAGTTCCTTTAAAAAGTTCGCGCTTTCGTGAATCGAATCCCGGAATCCTGAGACAGACTGTTTAGGCAAGCACCTTCGACTAATGGATCGTCAATTTAGAGAATATTATATTTTGATTTAGAGAGTTGTGTTATTTTTTTCGCGCTACTCGCGATTCTCTTCCAATAAACAGCGAGACAAAAGTGTGTGTGTCAGCTTCGACACACGACTGGAATTTACTCCCTTAAACGTATAAAATTAAATGTATAAAATTTTCCTCCTGAATAGTTCATTTTTTCGACGACAAGTGTCGCTGCGCCGGCAGGCTATAACCGCTATCGTTTCGATCCTCTACGCGGACTACATTTCTCATACAAGATTCCGACGTTTGTTTTTATAAACCCAAAGAAACCCTCCGGTATTGCTTGTTATACTGCAATAGAATTAGATAACATCAATACATGCGTCAGCTGTCGCACAGATGTCAAAGTGACCTATAACGTAACGCTTGTTTTAATTTTACTCCTCATAGAATTTCCATAGCGAAGGCCTTATATGAAAATCGATATAAACGGTCAAATTCAGTCAAACTCAATGTTTTTCCCAGTTTACTCTTCGAAATATGAACTCATTTTTAAAAAAAATCAGAAACTGGATGAGCAGAAAATGTTTTTGTTTTTCCACGACATTTATTACGGCGTACCGTCTTCTGGCAATAACTTTTTGACTTCCAATATGTAAATATTCATCTATTGTAATGGCAAATCGAACATAAATATGATAAAATTCATCTTCATGATTCATGATATAATTCATATTCATATTCATTATTCATATTCATATTGTGATTCATATTCATTATATAATTCATGAAGTTCATTATTAATATTTACATTATGAAGATGTAAAGTGGTTTTTTATAACCTAAAATTTTCAACCATTAAAGACGAATATATCGTAAACTGACTACGAATATAAATGTTTTATTTATAATAGGAAGTCAAATAATAACAGCATTAAGTTCACATATCGAGCATTTCTTCCATGCGGATGGAGTAGGGCACGTCGTGGACAGAGGTCCAGTTGACGGTGTTGGAGCGAGCCACCACGTCTTCAACGATTTGGTCACGAAACTCCATCCAACGGCGAGCTGATACGAACTCTTTGAATAACTGCTTCTTAGTTGGTATCTAAAAGACAAAGAAGTTCACACTCATTTTAACGGATGAGACCAATGAACTTTGAAAATTCACAGGTTGGCAGTTTGCACAGTTTTACATACAATATTAAGAGAATTCCTTAAAAACGGCAAAGGGACCAGGTTTAATTATTTAAACCTTTATATAAACATATACCTACTTATAGTCCAGGTAAATTGACTAACAAATCAAAATTTGAGTACCTCGGGGGAATTTTGGATGTAAGTTTCTATAGAAGCTATGAAATATCGATGAATGAAAGATAAGAGTTAGAAAAAAATTGATAAGTGTGATTTTTTAAATCACAGTCTCGAACCCTTATTTTGTAACCTCCCTAACTCTGTTAATTTTAATTTTAGCAAGAAAATAATGTGAACATTTTCATGTAAAATTAAATTTTGACGGACATCCGTAGATTTTTATGAGGTACCTACTAACGGAAGATCAAACTTTGTCTTGCTTGTAGGACACACAGCACACTCATGCTACGTTCGGTACCAAGTTGAGGTGATGAACTGGCAAGTACCTACCACTTCCTACTGGAAAATTTATGGGGAGACTATGTCAAGCAGTGGACATCCTACGGCTGAAATGATGAGTGGCCAGTACGATAAATCAGCATATGAAATAAAGTGTAAATTTTGTGTGTATAAAGTGTTTTCTTTCTTTCCGTCTCAAAATTAAAGTATTAATTACCTTCTTTTCTAGATAGTGTTGTATACGAGTCCAAATATTAGCTGTGTTCCTTTGGAGGAGCCAAATCATTGGAAGCAACATGCAGTCAACTGGAGTCAGTGCGATGATACGTCGGTCCCGCATATTTTCGCCAAAACCAAAACTCGATCCAGGATTGAATTGGCAAACCTACGACATAACTTAGTGTTATCTTAATAAAGAATCACTACTAATTCGACTTATTCTTTTTTTTTTTTTTTCAAATCTTTTGCGTTTTTTATAGAATTTAATCCCAACCTGCATAAAATAAGTCCGAAGATTCGGTGGTATAGGCTGCTTTCCGACTCCTGGTGTTGGATCGATTCTGACACAAATGCATAAATTAATGATTTAATCATTATTGAATATTTTAACTTTAATGAGTGAATTTTAATTATTATAATATTCTGGGAGATAATGGACAAAACTACCATTTATATGATTACCTGATGGATGTTCGTTCATCGTGCGGTGGAGGTTTTTCTGCTATGATCTGAAAAGCGCCTTCGCTCTGTTCCCTTTTTTCTTGAAATTGCACATTTTCATTTTTAGACACAGATCCTTCCTTTTTTAATACACTGTGTCTGGTCGGTACGGACTGAATACTCAGAGCTTTATTATCATCTTGGTAATTTTTTTCTTTAGATATTTCTTTTCCTGTCTCTTTTTCCTCTGGTACATTGCTTTGTTTTCGATTTTTGTAAGCAGCAAAATATTTCGTGTCGAAACTCTGTTCACTTTCTTCTTTGGGCACCTAAATATAAAAACCCTGAAGTGAGCTGTTTCAGTTCATTTCACAAAAAATTTCGCATAAAATTCCATTTTTTAACACTAATCGTAATATCTCATGTGAATTTTTTGCTTACATAAGGATCATATAAAGAGTAATAATGCTTTCCCAGTCGCGTTGTAGTGCTGATTTGTAATGATTCTATCATTTGACATCGACCAGAAAGAACGAAGTATACAAAATTGGCCACACCAACCCCATCTCCTAGAATCGTTTCGTTAGTTGCATAGGATTTCATCTTTGCTACAATGCAACCTTCACGCTGAGCAACCTTAAAATAATAAACATAGTTAAAATATATAAGAATAAAGTTCAACCCTGGTTAAAATTTACTAAGAGAAGGGCTATCTAAAAAGTTTAAAAAAGATCTGTAAAATAAGAGCAAATAAAATTCAAAATAATATTGTTTAAAGATATGGCTGATGATTATAACGTATAAGAAAATTTGCATTCTTAGCTACAAATAAGAGGCAGGTAAGTGTTACCTCATCAAGGGCGTCAAAATAAGTAAAAGCTGACATAGCAAGTCGAACTTCATCCCATTGTTTTTGCACTGACGCTTGAAGGATATTTTTGAAGTCTTCCTTCATCAAGGCTAATAATTCACAATGACCTGAGGTTTAGTAGAATGAGTTTAATGGAAGAAAACGTGAACTAACCGATTGTAAGTTTAATCAATGGTTACTAAGCTACATCGATAATGAAAAGAAAAAAACCTACATTTGCAAATATTTATATTACCTTCTAAAATGAATTTATAGAAATTATAGCACTAATCGGTCTCCTTAGGTAAAGTGATTTTGCCTTTATTGAAATTAAGACTCTATCCTAAGGTACGAAAATTTTGGGAAATTCGTTAAGTACCGCTACGCTTCCTATTGAAATAATTTAAAAAAAATTACAGCACCGAATAACAGACTACCGTTAGTCTAAATTGATGGAGGCTTTTAATAAAATATTAGGAAGTCTAGTGTCGTTTCCTATTTAAGATAGGTGTGTAGGAGTTAAAATAGAAACAACAAGCCGCTTGCTATTATCATTGCCAATTTTAATCCTTACCTTCCTATTTCTTGCCTTCGCTAATGAATATTATTGATGAGTTTAAAGATGATAAAATATTACTCCATCTATATTATCTAACCATTGGTAGTGACTGTCGCAGTTCTTGGTATATTATGCAATAAAGAAACTTCTCCAAACATATCGCCCTGGTGCATTACTCCTACGTCGACAGACACGTCTGTCTGCAGTAACTCATCGTAAATTAATTGACTGACAGTGACGTCACCGGATACTATGAAGTACATAGCATGAGCCTCTTGGTGTTGTCGGACTATAGTTCTTCCAGGGCCGTAATATTTGAAATACGTGGCCGCAGCGAGTTTACGTTTGACGTTCTAAACATAAAAAAAACATCTCAGACGTTGAAAAAGTAATTAAAGGAAAAAATACAGTATTACAATTCACTTTACGTTCGGATATCGTTTGAAACATTTTAATCCTCCAATAATTCTGTATATATAACGTCTTTCTTGCTCTGTTCTTTCTTCAGCGTTCTTATTCAATAACGCTTTGTCCTGTAACCATTAATTACGCTTTTATTTATTTATTTTGGCGTTCTTGATTATTATCTGCGAAGTGTACCGCTACTCGGTTAGATAATATTTAGGTACATAATATGATTACTAATAATACTTATATAAATGTCCTTGCTCACTGACCTTGCATAGGCAGGGGCTCAATTAATCAATATTATTTCCTAATTAATCAAAACATTTCAGCTAAGAACAGACACCTAGTCAAGAGACTGTTAGCATTAATGTTTACCTACATTATTTTTTGCGGAGAGAAAACGAAACATGCCAAGAACCCATCTTTGTATGCTCTTTTTCACGCTTATTTTTTGCCCTATTTTCTTTTTATATCTACTCATTTTATGTGATCAATGGCGCCAATTTCACTGGGTGATAGGTATCTCTTTTCTTTTTCTTTTTTAAATAAATTAATTAAATTTTACATTTATACTGAGCAATTGCTTCTGTTTCTTTCCTCGCACTGCTTGCTCGACTCTTCGTCTCACATCTTCAACACCTTCGTATTGATCAATTCCTTCGATCAGCCAGTAAGCGTTAGCCATAACCAGCCGACCAAGTGCACGAAACAAACATTTCGCGTGGAACTTGCGCCGCATTTGCTCTTCGGGGTCCTAAAGTTATTGGAATGTAAGTATATATATATATAGAAAACTATTAACTACCATATGGTTGCTTCAACAAATAAATCATTTTTTTCTATCATAAAATCTTTTTTTTTTACTCAAATCTATCGCTTAAAAACAATTGTTTATCAATGATTAAATTTGTAATTTTGTGGCATTGGGTCTTTAGGACATGATAAATAAGTAAATTAATGAATCTTAGTTTCGTGTGAGTGAGAGAAAATGAAGACCAAGTAGAACATGTAAAAAATGAAGACAAAAAAACCACCTCTACGAGAACAATTGTTTTTTAACAAAGCTGTATATATCTACATTTTTATTTACATAGGTACCTAATAGATAGAATCAAATACAGTAATAAGGCCACGAATTGAAAATTTTGATCGCAGGGATTTAGATTTTTCTCAGCAATTACGAAACATATAAAAGAGATGTTTGGTAATCTGTTTTTTCGTGTTACTTACTGACTTCACTTTGTCATTTGGATTACACGATTGGTAAACTTTTATAACAGAGAAAATAAATTCAAAGAAACCTCTTTTAAAACATTTAGATTTTACAGGCAAACGGGACCAATTTATACCTCCAAATGTTCTATGTACATTAGTATAAACATACACTTTTGTACAGTTGGATTTCTTATATTAATACCTACGTTATAGTTTTTTTTTTAATAAAAATCGTTTTGTCGTATACAACCTTACGACATAAGCAAGAGCGCTCTCGTTTTCGTATGCAATCACAGGCGTATTAATTGTTTATCGCTGCGTCACCAGATAAAAATAAAAATGAATCGCTTCGTTGAAAACCGATGAGAGTTCTTATTAAGGATAAAATTGGAAAAATGGACATTCGTGTGAAGTCGGGGTCACTGGTAGACAATAATCATAGGCAAATTTTGGAGGCAGTTTTCCAGCGAATAATGTTACCGCTGCCGATAAAAAGAGCACAGACCAACAGCGCTCAGTTTCGACTCGGACTTCTGGAAGGTCTGGTAGATCGAATAAGTCAAATGTTAATTACCAATTCCTTCTTTCCATGTTTGCTAGTCATTATCTCTTTCTGTTTATAGTCGCCGAAGTATAATTATATCTATAAATGATTATAACATAAAGCAAGAAATTTAATACAAAATTACAAATTAAACATAAGAATAGAAAGTACAAAGAACAATAAATATGACTATTTAAATATTGTACTGTATCTTTGATGTTACTATACTACTATGTTATAAGTAGGATGAGAATAAAGTTTAAATGAGGATAAATACCCACTTACTGCATAAAGCATCGGGGCCGTCACGTGACTAGGAGAGGAGAAGCCATGGCGGTTATTTGTAATACAAAATTATTTGCCACTTTTTGCAAGGGCCCGGGGGAAATATACTCACACGTCCTAACAATTTACTCACAGTGGTACGTTGTTCACACTGATGAGAAATATAGAGATATGCGATTACTGTATGTTCGAGCAACTACTGAGAATGTCCACTGACAGATTTCACTTGGTCTTTGAAAACTGTCGATAAAGTGTTATCGATAGACTTTCATTTATCATTATATCATTAATTTATTTTGTAATACCTCATTTTAATGTATCGTGGACACGGTCCTGTATTTTACGTGAATATGTGTACGTTACAAGTAATATTTTCTTTGAGCGTGTTATATCAAACGAATCAGAATATACCATATATACCAAAAAACTTTGATTCTTTAGACATCGAGTGGTGTAATTAAACTTTGGATGTAGGTGATAGATATATATCTATACATATCTACATAATCAAACTGTATCCGTCGATTTTGTTATCATCAGTTGACTTGAAATTATGTTACAAAATCTCACAGAATACGTATTTATTAAATTAATGTTTACTTATTTGAATTGTGTTTCCGGTATACCATTTTTAGTCTGATGGTAAACAATTCATATAAAAAGGTCCTTATAAAGAAATTTTTTGAAAATATTAAACCTTTAAAAAAAATAGTTATTCATACAAAATGAATATTTAACTTTCCATAATTCAAAAATAATACAGTTATATAAAAATACTAAAAGCTTAAATATTTTTGTACTAGCGTTGTAGAGTTACTATATAGAATTTTTGAAAATGAAAAAAATGAAAAACTTCAAAAATATAGTTTTAAAAACGTTTAGAACTTGAAAGGTCTGGAATTATCAAATTTAATTATTAAAATAAAGTGATTAAATTATTTTCTTGTCAAACATTCTTAATTGATTAAAAATGTTAAAAGATGGCGCATACCTGATCTTATTTTTATTTTCTAGTCGCATTACGAATCATATTTATCAATAAAATTTTATTGCAATACACTCATATTACAACCCTAGTTGCTATAGATTGATCTTTTAAATGGCAAAGGGGACCGAGTGAGGTGCGTGCGGCGGGCCTCTTGTACATCACACTACGGGACTCATTTAAACGGTCTATCTATAGGTGAAATTTAAATAACTAGTGTATTGTAAGGGAATGAGCGGACTACAAATACATCAAACATAGTAATTAATGTAATTATTAAATAAAAAAAGGGATCATACCATAATAAAGCATTTATATTAACTTATTGAACATAACACATTTTTTTGTAAATTTGATGGGTTTTTACACCTTAAAACTGAACATTTTTATAGCACGGCTGTCACCGTACGAATGAACTTTTAGTCTATTGTTTGAGAAATCGACCTAAATTAGTTTTCAAGACTTTTCGAGAGGAGTAGGTACATATGATAATGGCTACTCCCTTTACAGTCACATGACGACCGCGATGCATTATAATTTAATGTTTTGAATTTTGAACTGAGCTTCTCGACATTAATTTTTTTATATGATTTTAAATATGTATTTTAGTTATTATATGGATAGTTCAAAACATCATTAAATATAAAAATATCAACAATGTTTATATATTTCGTTACTACTCTATATCCCAAAAAGCACAAAAAAGATTGACTGCAGCTATTGATGACAGTGACAGCTGTCAAATGGAGTGAATTCACGCTTTTTGATCAATCACAATTGTTGTCTTAAATAATTTTTACTTTGCTGTTAAAATTTTAATTAATAAATTGCGTTAAGTTTAAGCTAAGTTATTTAGCTTATACACAATATCACAACGATTACATATACATATTAATAATTTATCAAAATGGTAAGTAATTTGTCATTATTAGATAAACCTTTTTCATTTTCAACTAAATCATGTTTGTCTCTTAGCCGCATACAATGATTTGCAATTTTGTTTAATTTTATAGAGTTTCGGTTTACCTCCGCTGAAAGTTAAGCCTGAAAGTAATGGCGACATCAAAATGCACGAAGGTCCATTTGGTGTGCCAAATCCTTTCGTTTCGGGACTCAGTTCCACAAAATCAAAACTTGGCGTAGCGCATCCCCTAGAAGTCTCCGAGCGTAACGTGAGTTTTTGCTTAATTATTACTTACCTAGTTTTGTAGAAAAAAATCTTCAGGCTCTTTTATGCATAGTAATAGGCAGTTTCTCATGTTGTAGTGTTACCACTTCTTTGAGATAATAATTTATTGGGTAATTTTTCTATTTTTATTAGATGTAGCCCATGTCCATCTGGTATAATGAAATGATTTTTAAAATAGGTGGAATTGTTCTGGAAATTGCACTCCACATAAAAACAAACAAAATCCCCATTTCCCTTTGTATAATACTAGCGGTCCGCCCCTGGCTTTACGTGGATTTTTTGGTGCTGCAGAAACAAAATACTTACAAATTTATCCCTATATGTAGTAACCCTCTTTTTAATTAAAACTATTGAAAACTAGTGTTTTCCATACTACTGGTGGTCTTATCCTCAATTGTTATATTAGAAACAAAAATGGCAATCTAACCCTTACATATGACCACTCGTTACATATAGTGGCTGTACACTCTCGCCGAGACACTCCAAAATGGCCAAATGCGAGAATGTACATGGTCGCTCTTGCTGTGTCTCGGGTGTGTCTTCAGTTGCCTTGCTCTGTTTCGGTCCTGTGTTGATTTTTTAGCACCAGAGTCACAGGGTCTCTCGCGAACTTCATGTGAGTTGTATCTAGCGAAGGTGTACATTGTCGCGCTTGTTGCATAAACCTCTCATCTCAAGTGAGACATACTGAGGGCAAGAGTGTACAGCTACCATAAAATAACAGCATTTGTGCTGTATTTGAGCAAATAAGCCGGGATGGAGGCCATTGCCCTCCATCCCTCCCTTATTCCTTTTCTTTATCCTATCAAGGTCATCAGCACACTTGCATCCCCTCTTGATGTTGCTTGTGTTATAAAGGGTGGCGAGCAGACTCACTTGTTGGTAGGTGGTTACTGTCACTTAACGACACAAGCAACACCAGAAAGAAGGGTACAGGTGTGTTGCCAACCCTGCAAGAAATTTTGTTAAGGCACACTTAAAGAAGCCCATATTGTAGCAAGGTAGAACACCACAGACTGGAGATTATTCCCACAGTTAGAATGAGTGGAAACTTATCTGGACTGCCGTTGCACCTTATCCAAGTAATACGGATTAACTCCGCATCTATAGCGGGCAATACGGTAGTAATACTTGTATATACTCCTAATGAGATGTCTTAACACTGAAAATTATTTACTTTTAAAACTTTGAATGTAGTTTTAGAAAGATTACAAAATCTTCTTTTTCAAGTCAATATCATTATATTGGCTGCATTCATCTTCAGATACTTTTAATAAAAAAAAATGGTACTGAGTTTGTTTTATTGACTTGGGATATGTTTTATGGGGGTTCCAGTGAATTTGTAATAGTGTTGCTACTGCCTTTAGCCAGGCGAACACAAAACCAGTATTTGTGTTTTGAGAATATCCTTTGATTTGGTAAATTTAATATTAAAGAGATACTTAAATTTGCTTTTCTCGTTTTTCAGTTTAACTTGAATCAAGATAAAATGAATATGGCAATGCTTCGCAATGTTCAAGGGTTACATGCGCCTTTGAAGCTGAATATGGAAATGAAATTCTCAAGTAAAGTAAGTCCTGTAACAGTCCCTTATTTCTTTCGCCTTACAGTTGGGTTTTTCTTTTATAGTTGGAAATGAAATTGGAGATCAAAAATGTAGATAAAGGTGTTGCAAATTAAAAATGATAACTTCAAATGTGTGGTTTACAATATGTGTTAACATTATTCACATATTTTAAACAGGTAAAATATAATATTGCATACAGTTTACCGGTTGTAAGTGACGTAAATTACAATCCAAGAATAAAATACTTTAAATTAAATAATTTTCACTGTTTGAAATAAAATAATTGCAAATATTTTTTTATAATACTGGCAATAGGCAGAAGATCTAAACATTTGGACTTTCATTTATTTTCTATTTATAAAAACTTTCCTTCTAAACAAGAGAATCATTAAAAGAATTAATTATTCATTAAAGTTAAACAAAATGGTCCCCGTTTTGTTTTGGTCAACGGGTCGATCAAAATATCCTATCACTTATCATTTTAAGTTTCCATGTTGTTTTTTTTTCTTGTTTAAGTTAAAGTACTTGCCTCTGTATGAGGAATTCCCTATCCACCACCCTAACCACCGCAGATTGAAATTCACATGTCTTCAAAGATTGTTAATTTTTTTTCAGACACCCGATTTCATCACGATTCTTAACTAAAGCACAATATGATTCTTATTTGTAAACCTAAGCCTCTCATAATTATACGCAGGCTTGACTAGCATTTGAAGCGTGTCTACAAATAAAATCTATACTAAAATCTTACTTAGCATAAATTATTATAATTACTATCTTACATAGTATGTAAAAATTGAAGTCGCTGCCCGCATCCATCTGTCTGTATGTTTCTAACTCCCCCTAATCGACGCAATGGACTTTGTTGCGGTTTTCACTAATGGAAAGAGCGTTAAACGAGGAAGGTTTTTTTATATATAATTTGCAGAAAAAATTCACGTAAAGCCAGGGGCGGACCGCTAGTATTATACAAAGGGAAATGGGGATTTTGTTTGTTTTTATGTGGAGTGCAATTTCCAGAACAATTCCACCTATTTTAAGATGGACATGGGCTACATCTAATAAAAATAGAAAAATTATAATTACCTACATGAATAAATAGTGTTATATAAAATTTGTTCTAGTGCTTTCTTGCATGTTTTTAGTTTCTTCCTCCATTAATTATTAATGGGTAATACTATTGCTATCAATTCATAACTTATTAATGTTTATTAATCGATAAATTAATAAACATTAATATTAAAATTAGATATTATATAATCCACTCTGACTTAAATTTATTATTTTTTCAGATTGGCCGCCTCCCGTTCCTGCCTAGCTCTAACTTCCAGCGTGATGTGCTAAACGGCAAACATATTGACATTGGATTTGAGGATATACTCAATACTCCAGAGTTCTGTGAAATAGCAGGGCAGCCTCATGCAGTGTTAGAAAAGTCTCTTGGAATACTGTAGAATTATTTTTTTACTTTTTTTGTGTAATAATAAAATCTTTTATTAATATCGACATCTTTTAACAAATAACACCCCATTACAAAAGACCACCGTGATATAACAGCGTGTGTTTCGGCGAGTAAGTAAGACCAAATCCCTATCCATTATCCATAAACCTACTAAGGTAGGCAGCACCTGTGGCAGAGCTATAAGATACTTTCCAGTAAGTTAATCGTAGGCCTGTCTGATTAAACTGACTTTAATATAAAAAAAAAGTGTTGACATTTTACATATAAATTTCTTTATTCATTTCATAAAGACTTATTTATTTTACAATGTCCAGTATCCTCAGTTTACATATTTTCTTCACTTCGTTGATGCCTGTGTTTATTTCTTCTTCAGGTGTATTATTGTAGCGGTTCTGAAGACCCTCAATTATAGATTTCACTTTATTCTCCCTCGCACATATTATGAAAGGGAAGCCGAATTTTGTTTTGTATCTGGAATGAACAATTATATAAAGTTTTTATTAATGTACCTACTAAGGATAAATTCCGTACTACATAATAGGCATGATGACGGTATTAAAGAATCAAAGAATAAATTGTTTTGGGGAAAAATATATGTTGAAAAGAATCTAAAAAATTAGGTAGTCATTTTTTGCATTAAAATTGAGATTAATAAGATTTTCAATAAAATGAAGTATAAATAACCCCAATCCGCCATGTTAACTGAAACACCAATCAGAGCGAATGACGTCACGCCCAGGTAAGTGCCATCGTGTTGCTTGAGCTTGACTTGACTTTGCTTTGTCAGTGAAAAATCTGATGAGATCATATGGATGAGATGGCGGTGACGTCACGGTTCATCAGACGCGACGCCATGATACCTAAGAGCGTTTTCGCGCGTAATTCAAAATAGATTTAAAAACATTCAATAATTCGCGTTGAATTGAAATTAGTTTTTTGCTGAAATATTGTTTTTTTCGGATATGGTAGACGTGTATCTATATTATGGAAGGGAATTTCAAAATCTGTTATCATGCCTATTATTATCTGCATTGCGATGCTTGCGACAACGCACTAATTTGGAAACATTCACATGTTTATAGAGCGAAGAATAAATAACAGATGGCAGTTTATAAAAGTTTTGAAACTTGATTACAAGATGGCGCTTTTTACTAATTAAAATTGGTAATTTTTGCTTACTATCATTGTAAATTATGGATATTAAAATTATATTATCTCTATTGTGAAGTTCGCTAGAATAGACGAATTGACAAACATTCACGTATATTATAGGTGCGAACAGATACAGATGGCAGAAAATGTTTTGAAACTTAATTAGAAGATGGCGCACTTCACTATTTAAAATTGCCACACTGAACTAATAGCTTTACTTGTGTTTGAATAGATGGCAGTGAGATTTACAAAATTCATTAGTCCTGCAATAAACATGTAGGTGTACCTACCTCTCATTGCTGGCGTCGATTATTCTCTTTTGTTCAAGAGTGAGATTGTTAAGGCCGGCGCTACTCTGTTCTCGGGCCGACTCTTGTGTAAGCTCGCCTTGAGCTGCTAGACGACCGGCCAAGTCGGGATGTAATTTTAAAATAACTAGTTTTCCTAAAAATATAAAATTTATGTGTGATTTACTGAACTCACCATGTTTTCTAAATGTAAATATGTATTTTCATAAGTCTCATCCACGTTGCCATAGTTATAATTTCTCCGACCCTTTGAATTTCTCATAGTAATTTACTCGTTCTTTTGATCTATTTATTATTTTAACACATCAAAAATGTTATCTTCAATTACCTATTATTTTTTAAAGATTTATCCATAAATATATTTTGAATAAGTAAGTATCCTTATCACGTTTTGAAAGAAACAAATATATTTGAAATAAAGAAAGAAATGTGAATAGGTACAACCATAGATAAAATACTAATACATACTTAACATACTACTGGTTAAGTAGTTATTTTATCTATGGTACAATATATGAAATACATATACACATTCTGTCGTTAATATTATTTATTGGTTATAATCAAAAACATTTAAATATATAGAATACGAATTATATAGAAGAGAGCATTGAGAAATTTTTCTAAATATTGATCCATCATCCATCGGCGTAATCAGGATGGCCATGGCTTAGCTAAATAGCCTTGTAAAGTTGGCGATGGACAGCGATTTTGTACCACATGGTTTTAAAAGTCACATTACGGATTTTTTCATCTTGTCCGATCTATACAGTTGAAAATTTTTGGTTGTAATTAACAATTAATACTAATATCTATATTAAACTAAAATATTCAACTAATTTGTAAAAGTTTTGAACAAAAGCTATTTGTGCAAGTTATTTTCAAATTTTTGTATTGGTTAAATGATTAAGTAAATATTTGCATAGCCATATTATATCTCTTTAAAATGTTTAACATGTTTCAGATGAATCAGTAATAAATTTGCTCATACCTACTTATGCATTTTTTCTTTCTGCAAATTACACATAAAAATATACACAGTAGGCCTTTCCCGTTTATCGCTCATTTCATTAGTGAGAACCGAATCAAAGTCAATTGCGTCAATGGGTCGAAGAAATTAACGGAGAAACAGGCAGAAGTGGGCAGCGTCTTTATTTTATAACTAGCTGGTGCTAGCGGCTTCGCCCGCGTTGAAAAATAAAAAATAACGCCTGACTAAATATATGAGCAATATATTTTCTGGATGAAAGGTACCCTACATCCCTGACAACGTGTATACAAAATTTCATGATGATCAGTTTAGGCGTAAAAAGGTAACAGACACAGAGACAGAATTACTTTTCACATTTATAATATTAATAGTATGGATAAGTAGGATGTAAAGGTGAACTAAGTGAACTTATATAAATATAATTTTTCTTCATAAAATTATTCAATAATTCGTTCTATTCTTATAACCCATCTGTTGACCTTTTGATCTTGTTTAAACTTTTGAATAAATTAATAAATTATTTTCTATTCTATTTTGGCGTGCTTTTAATAAACAGACAAGTTAAAAAAAAATATGCCCTTACCTTCCGTATTAAGATTGTCCAAGTAATCAAAAAAGGCTGCAATTAAATCTTGGATATTATTGAACGGTCTCCTCTTGTTCGCATGGGTTGCAGCATCAGTGCATAACTCGATTACATTGCCGAATACACTTTCAAATTGCACATCGTCTAATTCGTTAACCACCGAAATATTAATATGTGAACTCATTTTCGATCTTGCATAAAAATTTTTTTTAAAGTAAGCAGTCAATAATGTTCCTGCACAATCGCTCAATGAGCAAAGGTCAATGTAAGTTGAAATAATGATAACGCTGTCTATACAATTGCGTTCACTGCGTTAAAAACATTTATCTTCTCATTAGGGCTTTCAAAATCGGATTGTTTTCAACTCCGGAGCTAGTTACGATGTTGAGACATCAACTCCGGAACTCCGGAGTTGGCTCCGGAGTTGGTACAATTTTTTAAGAAATTAAGAAAAAACGTAGTTTTACTTTTAATCAAATTAGGTTTTATTTGTATCACAAAAAAAAACACAATCTTTTTTATCATGGCATCGTTATTTAGAAAATATCAGTTACTTATATGTAAGTAAACGATCTATATAAATGTAGAATTAGTAGGTAACTAACAATCAATAATCGTAGCAAATTAAATGAAATAACTCTCAGATAGAAATAATCGAAGACATTAAGAAAATATATAAAAAATCAACATTGTTTAGTCTTCCGAATAAAACCGAAGTGCCGCGCTACGACTCAAAATGCACTAAATGCGTTTTTATAATTTAAAGGTACATTATTATCTAATAAAATTTATCAGTTTAAAAAATGAGTATTTTTTTTAAAACCGGTTTCAAATCCGGAGTTGCGTTTCAAATCCGGATTTGAAAAATACCAAAAATCGCTCCGAAACTCCGGAGTCACGAAGCTCCGGAACTCCGGATTGAAAGCCCTACTTCTCATTATGTTACCTACATACTAGCTGTGTCCCGCGGTCCCGCGAAAATAGATATACCCTACTTACTTTATTTATTGTACAAAAAGTTGGCAACCCTACTTCTAATCCACACATAAAATCAGACTTAAACGAAACCCTTACGTTCGATCCTCTGAGCTGTGATAATATATTTTACAGTAGGTAATCAATATACATAAAATAAATATATTCTAACATATATTATTTTATATGCAATAATAGTCAAAGTCTCCCTTGGAAACAATTATTTTTTTGTTATGAATGATATAGGTACCTAAGTAAAATAAAATAAATAATTTATTTTTTTAAACACAATAAAATCTTCAACAATTACGGAAACCCCTCACTAACTTTTTTACCCCAATTATAAATTTCCAGATTTTCATCAACTAAAACTATGCAAATCGTACGGGCCACACATACCTTTTTTTTTTTTTTTGTCGAGGAGAAATCCATTTACGGATGCCCTACCGCCGCTGGCTAGGCGATAGGGGTATGTGGGACTCACCCAGTCCTAAAGGGACTGGTCCTACCCACTAAAACTCCCCGGTGACCCCTTGAACGGGCCTCATATCTAGTTGTTAAGGCATATATGATGGCGAGTCATGTCTTAAACACATAACAATATAAATCGTTAATTATATAAAATGACTTTATATAAACCTGATCAAAATATAATAGGTTGGGGAAAAAGTATCTTCGTATTTTATATGAAAACTGAAGACATGTTTTTTAAAGTTTATTTACAATTAATTACAGTACCTATATATATATATGCACATACATATATTCGATGTACATATACCTATTTGTTCGATGAGTTTTTGCCATCTCGTAGGTAGTGACATGATCCCGTTGCTGTAGAAATTTTGGGACTTCTCATCAAAAATACGCGATTATATAAATTTCAGAATCTCCACTAGGTACATTTCATTCCCTAATTGTTATTTCACGGTGGTCTCCTGTAAGCAAGAGACTGTGGTTACTGTCGCCACAAGGGCTGCGCAGGTTGTAACCAGAAATCGCAGTGCGTGTAATTCCTACCCAAAGGTGAGGTTTCAAAGGCTCATATAGATACTTAATATGAGATCAGGATCACGAACTCGTCGTTTGTCAGCCCCAAAGCGACGACAATATATCTTGCAGTAAGCGAAACAAAAGCGACATTAATGTCTGGTGCAAAACGCGGGACGCGAATAAATCTGGCTGTCGCGTTAACTCGAGATGTGGCTAACGAGTCCCGAGGGAGTGACGACAAAACGGTCGCCGGAGAATCGCTGCGGTTCGCGGACTTGTAACGACAATGCAAAACGATATGAAACTTGATCCGCACACAATTTGGGGCTATGGAATTTAGATACCCAACTAATTTTGTTTATTTCTATTGAAATAAGCTTTAGAAGGATCGGATATTTTATTACTTTTATGACTTTTTGAAAATATATACATATTTTTAAAATAGGACGAACAAAGTCCAAAAGACAGGTCCGTTGAACGTTGTAACCGTTTTTATTTAAAAGATTTGAGATTTATACTAATTATAATTTAGATTATATAATAAATCGAATTCCATAACACGCTTCATTAATGACGGGTATCGATTGCAAAGTCTGCTCAGCACCCACAGGACGGTACGAAATGTTTTTTGCCTTCTGTTATACTGCAATAGAATTAGGTGAATATCGTATTTCAGTCACAGATAACCTCCTAATTTCAGTAGAACTGCTTAGTGCTCAAGGTACGTTACACAGAAGGACATAACGCTTTTTAGTTAACTCTTGTATTAATTTTACTTCTCATAAAAATTCCATATATAGAAAAATCTATTCTTAAGGAGTAACTCCAAAAATTAAACGCCTGCCAAAAATATATGAGCAATAAAAATTGAATAAATGTTTTAACACCTTAGAGAAAGAAGCGCAGGCGCAGTAGCGGGTAAATGTCCGCCAGTAGACAGATTAGCAGACAAGCCGCCCCAAAATGAAGTACATAGGTACTTCTTTGCTTTACTTATTGCGTAGAATATTGATGTTTATATTAAAACTGGGTCATTTTTAGAAAATTTTCAACATTATATATTTCTCTAATATAATTTATTCTTTAATTCATGCCTTATGTCGGGATTTATTTTATAATCAACAAATATTGATTTTTACTGAAATCCCTCTTTTAAGTTCTTATCTTACCAAAAATAAACTTGATTATAATTTTATTCATCAGTCTCGGGACATCCCGGGACTTTGATCGTGAGCTGTCTCCTGTCTTGAGACTTTAAAACTGTCGTGACTTCCCAAAATCTATTTCTCTTATAACGTTGGTGATTCCAGTCTTGTTCCTAGTCATACAGTTTGGCACCTTTTTTTAATGTTGGGAAATTCTCATGGATACCCGGCAGTCATGGAAAGTCGTTTCCATTTCCAAACTTGACTCTGCCAGGAATCGAACCCGGGAACCCTAGATCAGAGACCCTAGCAAGCACCCAACGGGCTAGTCAAAAATAAATTTTAAAATGTCATGTAAATCTATAATTAAAATATAATTATTATACACCGAGTATAACTGGTTTGACGAATAATTAGTTCAGCTTAGTAATAATTCTGTTAAATTTTTAGGCACATTGCCAGTTTAACGGCGCGTGTAAATACCTATATATCTTGAAATCACCTATACCACTTCTAATTGTGACCAATAAAAAACTCAAAAACACTATTTGTAAATTTTTTTTCTTACAATTTGCTACATTAATTTTTAAATAAATTTCAACTTTAATAATTTGGGCCTATAATACGAGTATGAATATGATGTATACGATATTAAAAAATCACGAATACTAGAAACATCTTTGGTTAAGGGCTTCGCTGGGGCAAATGACATTTAGGTACAATAGAACTCGCTGGCGGGCGGAGACAATTCAACAGGCCTAGAAATGGCGTTTTTTTTGTTTTTACCATTAGAACAATACATAAAAAAATAATTGTTATTAATACATTTTTTTAAACTGACATTAACTTATTAATAGGTACAGGATTAATATGCGTGTAATAAGCCGTTTTCGAGAGATTACATTTTCATTAAAAGTCAAATTCTTCTTGTGTTCTAACTTTTTTTGTGGAGTTTATATTACTTTAACGAAAATTCTAATTAATACAATTGGTTCTTCACATGTTTAAGTATAATATATATTTTTTTCAAAGCAATTGTGTTGTCTATTTCTTGTAACATCTTCATTAAACAATGGATATTTCTAGTATTTAGCGTTTGTCTCCACCTTAAGGTGGCGCTGTACGAGCGTGGGAACTCAGTAATAGGTATTTGTGAGAATTTGTTGTCTCAACTTACTATAATGCGAATGACCCAAGACAGAATGCGACGCAACACATTCGCGCCACTTATTCAACTCGCGAAAATAATAAAACATACGCCAGCAATTCCCATATTTTAGAAAAATCTTTATAGATGGTAGCTATTAACATCCCAATTTTAAATGTACATTATAAGTAGGATGTTTCCATCGAAAAACATTTTTGGATTTTAGTCAGTAAATACAAAAGTATTCAACCCGCGAAAATGTCACAAATTCTGCACATTTTAGAAATTAATTATACTCGATATAAAATTAATTTCAGTTTTTTGTTGCGATGCAAACCTTTATATTATGTCCTAGAAATGTCATGTTTTTTTATGTATTGCTACGACCTATAAATGATGAGTAATCATGGAATTACGTAGTATGGAATAAGTAAGCTGTTCGAGTTGGAAAGTGCCCTCTTAATAATAACATGGATATTATTAAAAAAAATAACCGGAATACACCTACCAGTAATAAACGAATAAGTATACTATTTAATAAAAGTTAATATTTAAGAGTGAAAACTCATGTAATTGAATAATGTAAATAAAAACGCCATCTATTGTTATTGCGGTCTCATATATCTAATTTACGTTGTAATAATATACGAGCACATTGTTCGCATAAGAGCAGGTAGGTTAATGTTATGGCGATGACACTCCGGAGAAATCAAAGTGCTTTAAAATGTTATGGAAACCATAAACATAAAAGCTGTGCCGTTGGTGCGTTTGTGATTACTGTGAATTAATTATTAAAGTGCCATTCATTAGGTTCTATAAATGTACCGCGCATTCGGCCGCCATGTTGGACGATCGGTCGGGAGCGCGTGGTCACAGGGCGGGGCCAGATCCAAGATAACGAAGCTCTACCACCGAGTATGTATGTGGCTCTACCGAGCTTTTACAGCGGGGTTCAGTCGGTTCAAGCTTCTTTAGGCAGACACACCCAAAAGCATAATTATTGATATCTTATAGAATTATTAGTCTCTTGTATAGTACGAGAGATAGATGCTGTGTTTCTTTGAGACAATCTCTGCATTAAGTTATTGTTTGTAGGTATTATATAGCAGAATTTTGTGTAGTAGGTATTATTATCTGTTAACACCCAAACATGCTCGTAAAAATAAACTATCGAAAAATTTTTAATTTGTGTATTTTAACATATATGTTCATATTAAAATTAATTAATTTAGGAGAAATAGCCGCGAGCATTATTTGAAAGAAATTTTTCTGCCAATAAAATGTTTTTATAACGTTAGCGACCGTTAAATCAGTTTTGCACGCTATGCTCATAGAAAAACAGGATTTTCATAGAATTAAAAACTATTAGATCGGGAAAAAAGTCTTTTCGCATATACTTAGTACGTATAAACTTGTAATAAAATCTCTTCGGCTGTACTATTTGTATCTGGCTGGTTTTGATGACATTAAAATGGTTATATTTCAAAAAAAGAAACAAATTAGTAAAATATTTTCATTCGTTTTTCTTTATGTCAAAATGAGTGAATCTAATGAAAAATTCGACATATTTTAAAACTTTATTAAAAAAAAGGAAAAATGCAACGCAAGCCATGAAAAAAATTTGTGACGTTTATAGACCTGATGCAGCAGTATCAGTGAGAGTAGCACAAAGTTGGTTTAATCCGGAAATTTTGATGTCAAAGATGCACCTCGCTCTGGTCGCCCAGTTATGGATAAAATAGACGTAATTTTTGAAAAACTGGAGCAAGATCGGAATATCACTAGGTAGTTATACGACATAGCTGAAGAACTGGGAATTGACCACAAAACACTTTTGACCCATTTGAAAAAAGCTGGATACACAGAAAAGCTCGATATTTGAGTGCCACACGAGCTCACCGAAAGAAAACTTATGAATCGTGTACTCATTTGCAAATGAGTGCACATTTTTAGTGGACTCTTATCTAAAAATGTGTTTCCTAGCGCCGTTTATTGGGGGCTGGTAAGGGATCCTGGAAAACATGCATCTGCTTCCCCCTGACCTAACCTAAGCCTCCACATATAAGATACAAAACATATAAATCTATATTAGTATAGATAATGTGGACAGGCGAAAGAGCTCTTGCATCCCTTACTCACTCACAGAAATACAACAGCACAAGAACCTACCCACAGTTATTTTACAGTGGTCTTCTAAGGAGATGCTAACTGTCGCCTGACGTACTTTATATGACTGTTACTTCTAGGTGGTTTTCCTTAAGCTCCTTCGATTGATTCACTTTATCTAAAGAACTTTGAGCATTCGATGCACACTCTTGAGTCGATTTGATTTTAAAAAATGAAATCGGAAAAAGCTCAATCGGTAACGTAGAACGGCAATTTTTGAAGACATATTTGCATCGCCTCTTGGTGTAGGTAGAGATATTATAAGCAATGTTATATTTATACTCGTAAGTGAGGCATAGTCCATTGGGAAGGCGAAGACGCATACAGAGAAGAAACCAGTGCCTCAGCGAGCCAAGATATATGTTACTGGCGACCCGCTTCCGGCTTCGTACACCTTAATAGTTTATCGGTCTTTTCGTTAGTGAACACCGTTATCTATCAAAGTCTATCAAATCAATCAAATCCGTTAGTTCAGAAAAAGTTAGCGGAGAAATAGACAGAGGTGGACGGCGACTTTATAGTATAATGATGTTATTCATACTAATTATAAGATATCTCTTCTAATATACAAAATCCTCGTGTCACAGTGTTTGTAACAAAACTCCTCCGAAACGGCTGGGCCGATTTTTATGAAATTTCTGTTATATATTTGGTAGGTATGAGAATAGGTCGTAAAGTATTTTTCATCCTCCTACCCCCACCCCCCATTTTTTAATCGCAATTTTAGTAGGTATTTTTGTTTGAACAATATCCAAATAATTTAATGTCGCGTGAAGTGTCGCGTCACTTTGACATAATTATGGTTTGAAAAAAAAAAGTGGACCCGATAGGTGGCGTCACAATCGGGTTACAGAATTATTTTCGGGTTCGGGCAGGACAACATCTGCTGGGTCAGCTTGTAATATATAAATGTGAAAGTGACTCTGTTAACTTATTTCCCACCTTGATTACTCAATCATGAATGATCATCGTGAAATTTTGAATACACATTGTAAGGGATACAGGAAAGGACACAGGATACCTACCTTTCATTGAAATAAAAAGTACTGTCCGAGGGATCATCTAAAAATAAATATCAAACGCCTGGCAAAAGTGTAACAGCAATAAAGATGTCGGGCCTTATTTTTTATTTTTATTTTTCAAGATGTGTAATGATAGTAGGTTAAATCTATGTGTACTATCTATACTAATATTATAAGAGGTACCTAATGTTTGTATGTTTGTAAAATTCTTTCACCAATAGTTCGAAAATAATTTCAGGATGGACATGGGCTAAATATTTCACGCGGGCACGAGCTATCTAAGGATAAAAATCCATTGCTTGACAAAAATATAATGTGAGGCCTCAATGTATGTCAGGCTTTATATTGCTTTACATATTTTGACAGGCGTTATGTCTTTATTTTTCAACGCGAACGAAGTCGCGGGCATCAGCTAGTTGAATATCTACCTATATTTTAAGCTAATGTTCCATGTTTGTTTTTTAGAATAGAATCTGATAGAAGGCAAACGTAGTTCTACGTTTGAATGATTTACAACTGCCATCAGATTCACAATGTGCCCCGGCCTTACTTTGCTTTGGATAATTTATTTTATACGACACGGTGTGTAAACTGAGGACCCTTTATCTTATTGTCAGTGGAGGTTTAGGTCGGATAAAACAGATAGTGAGCGTCTTTTATGTGTAATCGTAAAGGGTGTAGCGTCATGTGGTTTTATAGTGTTAACTTCGAAATTGAAAGGGTTGGACTCGTTTGGAATGGAATTGAATCTCACAAATTTAACTGAATATAATTTATTGATACTCAACATCTTTATCGATAAGAATTTTAAAAGCATTTAGATCTAACGTTTTGAGAATCACTTGGTTTTTGTAGTTAAAGGTGTGTGTAGGAAACGAACAGTTTTTCAAATTTAATTTTGAATTGAACAAGAATTTCTTGAAATCTCCCAAAACGTGATTGTGGTAACTTGTTATTTATTCTAATTTCGATTAGCAATACTTACCTTATATGCATTAGTAGAATCAAGTGCATAGATATGTAATAAAAAAAAGTTTCATAAATACATGGATTCAAAAACGTTTATTATACATACATGGATACATAATATATAAGCAGTCATTAATACCTATGTCCTGTTTTTTTTTTCAATAACATGCATAATATAATATTTACGGTAAAACTCTAATGAGTTTTTGTTTACACCAATGTTAAGTCAAATGAAACACTATTGTATTAATAAATAATAAATAAATAAAATAAAAAAATTAATAAGTACCTAATCTTAATGGTAATTTTTGTAAAGTTATATATTTTTTGATATACTCGTATATAATGGTATTATTTCCGTTAGGGAAATGGTATTATTGAAGTCTTTATTTTATACTAAGTAATTCCATTAAAAATAAAAGTAATCCCAACATATGCCATTCATAACTTATTCAAACATTTTTGGAACATATTATTCCTCGTGTGGTAATTAATAAAAACTATGGGACATTTCGGAAGATATATTAATGATAAGAAAAATATTATAATTTCATGATTCCTTTAATACGTACCTACATGTAATGTATGTACCTAATGGTTTAGTGGATACTACATATTTCTACACTTTACTGTACTTCGATAAGTCGCTAGTAGAAATTGGACGTTATGAATGAAAAGTGTCCATTTTTAAAAACGTGTGATTTTTCAGGTGGATACCCCTTAGGGCCGCCCACCCATGAGCAGGGGTTATTCGAGAGGTTCAGATGGGAGCGGCCTCCGACTCTACGGTAGGTTGTGAAGAAGAAAAGAGGTATAATGGGGTGCTTCAGAGATAAAACCCCTCACTGACTGCCCGCTACGAGAGGTGAGTATGGGCGGCGTATGCCGCTTCGTGCGGGGGCTGTGGACATGGGGTTGTCTGGAGAGATGTGCTGTGTGTTTCCGGCACGTGACCTTCACGGCGTGGAGGTCTCTTCTTCTTCTTCTCTATTTATAAAAATGAATCCCTATTTCCCTTGGTCTCGGCATTACGCTTGAACGGGTAGACCGATTTTTATTCGGTTTTCACTAATGGAAAGAGAGATAAACGGGGAATGTTCTTATATATAAAAATTGCACCCCGGGCGAAGCCGGGGGCGGGTCGCTAGTCTGACATAAATCTAACATGTAAAATACATACTTATTTATTTTTCACAAATCTTCATGAATGCGTGTTTGAATTACATACTTATATAATAATTAAATAACATTTGTGTTTAGTTAAGCAGTACCTAGGTATTATTTTTTGTAAGCATTAGGTGATAATGTTAATTCAATAATAAACCCTATATTACTATATTATAACATGTACATGTAATACCTACCACATATGTAAATAATATGTCATGTGTATTACACATTCAATACATGTTATTTGTCGGGATACAAGGTAGGTATAAGTACTCATTTTCAAAAATATCCGAACTACAGGGGGTCTGTGAAAGATTGTCTCTCTCTATGTCAATGGCAATTGTCTCTATAATCCAAAAAAATCGATAAACTGACAACGCTTTGCAAAACGTTTATTGGATTACAGGAATTGGTTGGGAATTTTTAGTTGGTTTTACCAGGAAATTTGGAGCTTGTCAAAGTTTTTCCACGTTGATGGTAATTTTTCCGAATAGGTTTCCGGAGGCTTCGCGGCCAAGCACAAGCGGTGTTCACGTGAGGCGGTTTGATTTACGATCGCGTGAGGCGGACGGCGACGCGCCATGGCGGCAGGTACGCGGCCGGCCCGCGTTTATAGCGGAACTATAATTTACGACTGCTCTAAATTACGTGGATTTACTGCACGCCTTTATTGGCTCACTACGAACGCCCCACTCCACCGTACCGCCCGCCCTCCCCGACAGTTCGTTTGAAACCAGTTCTGCAGAGAGAATGCACTAAAATTGCGCCGTGAAATATTACCTTGTAAAACCGTGAAATTGTCATAAGGAATTCAGTAGCGTGCAATAAAATCAATAGCGTAATGTCTCTATTACTAAAAATGTCTTCGAAGGACAATAAATGGTACTTTTCATATTTTGACACTAAAAAAGTTAAAAATAATAAATAAATAACCAACATCCAGCAAATAACAACTTTGGCGTTGCTTATGTTATAGGCGACGGTAGCTATCTTCTTTGCGTGGGATAATCTGCCATTTTTTTTTCGAGGCAGAGAAATCTTCAAAAGATACCTTATGAACAAATGCTGCATGCAATGCAAATGGTTCTAGTCCATAGCGGACTTTGGAACCGTCACCGGTCGTCATGACACAGCCAGATCCCCACCGACCGTGGCGCATGGGGAGATTGGTGGGGTATATGGGACTTGTACCCACTAAAAACCCACAATGTTTTCTCGCGCCGTCAATGAGCGGGAGGGTAAGGGATCGTGGAAACATACATCTGCCTCCCCCGCCAGAGCGACGGGAGCTACCTACCATTAAGTGGACCGTCAGCCTGGCTGAGAGGTCAACATAACGAAAAGAAACACAAATTTATGCTCCCCAAAGTAAGCATTGTATAACCGTTGTGCCATACAACGCATAGGGAGTGAGCCAGATCGAAGTCAACTTTGATATTACCAAAGTTGACCCTACCAATTTAGAACCCTAACTAAATCAGAAACCTCTTGAAACCGAAAGTGAACTATGTAACTAAGTCATACATTATTAACCTAATAGTTACTCCGTTTACTCAGATATTGAGCTTAAACACCTTTACAATAAATAAATAAATATTGAACCAAGTCCAGTCAGCGATATCTATTTACCTTTCGGTTAGATTTGAATGATATCTTCTCAGAACGACAAAAAAAAGCCTTTTATTATCGGTCTGAGGATATCTCGTGAAGAGTATCCATTAAAAATCTACCTAAGTAATTTAAATCTGTAGACATGTAGCTACGTATAGATGTTTTCCAGTGTCAGATGAATAGACCGAGAGAGTTGTTGACGTGTCCTAATCTGAAATCTGAATCTGAAATTAAATCTATTCCTTTATCCTCCTATTATAAAAATTAACCGAAATTTGAGTTGCTAACTGTTACAGTTAAAAAATTGAACATTACTTTTATAAAATTAGCTATTAGCCTAATGCGAAACAGCACAGCTTATTAGGATTACAGGCTTAGCAAAAACAACATTTAAATAATTTCCAGCTTATAAATAAGATACCTGCAGACTAATTAACATGATGCTCGGTTCATTATAAAAAAAATACAGACTAAAGTTCAAGTAAATTATATTAAATTTAAGCAATTTAATTAATTAATTTCAATTCAAGTAGGTTAAGTTACAGAGGCAGGAGAAAGAAAGACATCCTGGTTGAAGAATTTACTGAATGTTTTACTGGTGAACACTCGCTCCCTCTTTCGTGCAGCAGCTTCCAAGGTAGCTATGATGGTCGCCAACCTTCGTAGAGAAGTGGCACCTTAGAAGGAGAGGTTTTATTTTATTATTATCCATTTAATTTTTTTTATGTAAAGACTAAGAAGCATAGGAAATTTAACTGTGGCTTACTGAAAGAAACAAAACAGTGCACGTGCTTCTATACCTACTAAGGTAGGTACTTAGGGTTGGTTGAAGTCATCACAGATGGAGCACATATTTTATGACTGCGAAATGCAATATGCTCTGCAGATGTTCTACCACGACGAAAGTTCGTTGTATTATTTAGTACAAAAAAATAACAAATAAAAAGCATTTTAAGATATCAAAAAAATAATTAAAAATATAAAGCTGAACCATTGAGCTCTTGCTCCGGATAGGTATACCTGGTTGAGGCTTCAAAAGTATGGTTATGTTAGAAAGCGGATGTGATTCTTCGGCACACAAAAAAGCATTTGTCGGCAAATGTTCTATTGTATAATTATCCAGGCTACAACCAAATTTACAGCAAAAAAGTGCAAAATATTGTTTCTCCTTTTGTCTCTGTTGCTAGGTGTGCCTTTCTGTCATAAAAAAAATTAACTCAAAGAGATATTTTTGCAGAATTCATGGGTAAAACCAGTTGGTAAGAAATAACGAAAAAAAATTTCGACAATTTTTATAATGGATTACCTACTTTGTTCCAGAGACTGTATGTAGGTATATAACGGCAACAGTGTGGTCTTCCTAGCTATAGGTATGCATATGCAGATGGGGCTTAATTTTTTTTCTTATAGTTTCTTAGCTTTTGTTTGTAAGATTTAAGAGGGCACTGTCCACCTCGAACAGCTTACTCATTCCATACTAGGTAATTCCATGATTGCTCACTAATTATATAAGTCGCAGTAATAAATAAAAAACATGACAATTCTGGGACATACCTACGAGTATATAATATGAGGGTTTGCATCTCAACAAAAAACTGAAATTAATTTTATATCTAGTATAATTAATCTAAGTATAATAAAATGTGCAGAATTTGTGACATTTTCGCGGGTTCAATTCTTGTAATTACTGACTAAAATCCAAAAATGTTTTTCCATGGAAACATCCTACCTATAATGTACATTTGAAATTGGGATATCAATAGCTACCATCTATAAAGGTTTTTCTAAAATATTGGAATTGCTGGTGTGTTTTATTATTTTCGCGAGTTAAATAAGTGGCGCGAATGTGTTGCCTTCGGTTATTCGCATTATAGTAAGTTGTTCAAAGACCATAGCACAAAACCAAAAGCTGTAAGATGATATTTCGACTAAGATCGAAAAATGTGTAATTTGATGCTTTCTAGTGTTGAAGTCAGTTTTAGTGAAATTCTATATTTAACTAGTGTAACTAAAATTATATCTATAAATTATTATATACTTACAAAAACCTTTTTCGTTTATCCCCCCTTTATTATTGAAAACTGTATCAACAATCAACATCCGTTGGGTGGTTTAAAAAAAGTTACTGGAGAAATAGACTGAGACAGACAGCGACTTTATGTTGTATTAGGTATATAGTAATAGATGTAGGTATCGATAGATAAAAAAAAATTAGTAGTTCTTACCAATAAAACGTTTTTTTTTTCAGAAACAGCTTATTAGAACTTAGCCATGTAAAGCTCTGAAAACAATTTAATGGCCGCAAACCATCCCGGCTTTTAGCTTCTAATCTTACCCTATTAAACATCGTGAAACCCTCACCGATTTCTCGTGAATGCATTTCCAAGTAACCAAGTCGATTTAATTGTAAAAAATAAAACACAAAACGTACAGAAACACGTTTTACCTAAGGGTAATTTACATCTTTTTCGTCGTTAATAGGCATTATCATTTGTAACCTTCGTTCCATAATGAATCTTTTGGCAATAGCGTAAGAGTTGATGTTGAAATGTGAGTTGTAATACTTGAGGCGTTTTATGTGCGCGTACAAGTTTTATAGCGATGGCGGCTGCGCGGTATAATTGGAGGCGAGGATGCGCGGGCGCAGTAAAACCGGCAATTGACCAGAAAATAACGAGTGGCCCGACTGTATATAACCGCATGCCTTCTGACTTCTTATATACAGCTGCTGTGCGTCGATTTATTAGTGTTTATTTTCATTGCTCATTATTTTTGGATCGTAAAAAACGCAAGATAATTGAGCGATTGCGTTGAAAATGTTGCTTTATCATAATATGCATTTAAAATAACTTTTATTAAGTCATTGAAAATATTGGTGTTTCGTTTAAATTTTCTATTAAAATTAACATTTTTTTTCATTTACCTGCTGTTTCAAGAAAAATATAAGATGTCTTAGATGACTAATACATACAAACTATAGGAAAATAATGTATCAATCCACCTATAAATATAAATATAATGGTGTTGGTTACACCATTTATAACTCGAGAACGGCTGGACCGATTTTTATTATCTTTGATTTGGTGAATTTGTCTCCGTTCCGAATAGCAGAATAACTGTTAAAACATAGTAAATATTCACAAAAAAAAAATTGTGAATAAATTTAATTTTCTCATACATTTTGTATGGAATGGGTTTTCATTTTAAGACGGTGTACCTACAACTTCGCTCGGTCAGCTAGTATTACAATTATAATTATAATTACAGACACAGAGATAGTATTACTTATGCGTTGAATATTTTATTATCCAACATAACTGCCTAAATTTTAAAATACATATGTTAGAAAGGAATTTTGAAAGATATTTATAATATCATACCTAAATATTTAACTCAATAGCTATTTAAAATAATCCTAACAAATGGGCTATTATATTAAACACAGTATAATAATTCAACTTTAATTTATAATATCATAGTGAGATACGATTATATACGTTTTATATGGGTAATAATAATTTTATACTAATTGTATATACATACAACATATAATATTGTATAATTGTTCAAGTTACGATCAGCTAAGAGCACTTCTGTTAATAATGTTGATTATTTCTAACATAAATCTTTATTTTATTTTTTTGCTACTTACCGTTATATTTTCTGAGATTCTTAAAAAAAATTAAAATCATTTTAGTATAGGAAACAGATTTTAAAGTAGGTATAACTTAAATGTAAATACTTGAAACTGTAATTTTAAATACCTATTGGATTGGACGTGATGACGTCCACAAGTGTGTCTTAAAAACGACGTCGTAACTACCGTAAATAAATGTTGTTATCAAAATACAATCCGTAATGGTTATGGACCCGCTGCGAACGAATAGAGGAGTCCATACAACTCAATGATGATTCCATAAATTTATATAGAGCACAATAAAAACACAGCTTGGTAACAAAACGGCGTCACCTTCTTTTATGGACTCCCGAACTGCACCAATCATTGTTCTCCTGCGTTCTCATTTCATACAATGTGTTGAACCGATTACCGTTAAACTACCATTAAACTATTATCCTTAACTATAATATTAGCGAAAGTGATTTTCTTGTTTGTTTGTTACGCTTTCACGCCTTAACTACTGAGCCGATTATCATGAAATTTTGCATAGACGTTATCAGGGATGCAGGAAAGGACATAGGGTGCCTTCCATCCAGAAAAAAGTACTGTTCCCAAGGGATCATCTACCTGGCAAAGCAATAACTGCAAAAAAGATGTTAGGCGTTATATTGCTAATATATTTAGAATCTGTATTTATGTATTAGAATTCAATGAATAAATTTGTGGCTAAATTTGTGGCGCCACCGTCTTCAACAATCGTGCGCCTAGCAACGGATAAACAAAAAACCATAAAATAATATGTACCTATGTACTTTCCTATACTTTATTTTGAAAGAAGTTTAATTAATTTTGTTTTTTGTAACCAAGGTAAATAGGTAAATGAAGTCATATAGGTAATTAATTGCTTCCCTATAAATTAATGTCGGGTGTTGAATTTTTTACTTTTTCAATGCTTAAGAAAAACGGGCTCGGACGACGAATTCGCAGGCAAATGTTAGTAGGTTATTTTGTGTATTATTAATGTCTATATCTATATACCTACATAAAACAAAGACGCGCTCTCCTCTTCTATCTCTATCCGCGCTAATTTCTTCTAAATCCCGCAACGGATTTTGATACGATTTTCATAATGGGTCATTGATAATGGAAGTAGCGATAAACGAGAAAGGTATGTGTATACAATTTGCAGAAAAAAATTGCAAAAAATTTTTTAAAGTTTTATATAATAAGATCACTAAAGATATCATCGTGATAAAACATTAGATATGTAATAAAAGTAATTGAATTTAAACCTGTAGGTAGATCGTTGTGACGTGAGATTTATCACTTACAGGTAACTTCACTATTTAAAAAATAATATTTTTTTTGTATGCCTAATACATACAGATAAGAAGGTTTGTGAGATGGCTTAATCGCCGTTCCCATTACCTTCCCTTAAACTATGATGATTCTTGCAAACGTCACGCATTGATGACCTTGGAGGACAGACGCGCTGTCCGATATGTCATTCCTCCACGACATCTGTTCTGGGACTATTAACTGTCCAAAACTGCTGAAATGTTGCGGCTTCACGACGGGCCCAGGCGTGGAAGAAGGATAAAATTGTTCCATAGACTTGGACATTTTCCACCTGCCGAGAGCATCCTTCAACACTCACACACATCCTAACTCTTTACCTAGATCCTCTTCCCCATCGTCTAAAATCAATTTTATTTGGGTACATAACGAAGCCCTGTAAGTGGCAATGTGATTGGTGATGCTGTCTCTCTTGTGTATTATTTTCTGCTGTATTGCTGTAGGGTTTTTGTTCAGAATAAAATAAAATAAAAATACAAAAACTACTTAAATAAATAAAATACTAACTTTACGAATGTGTATTTGTCCTTTAATACCAGTAAATGAGTATTTATTTAGGTTCGATTATTTGGGAGTCTTGCTGAGCCTACTTTTTATATTTAAGCGTTTTTAATTGGGAAGAAAAATCAGGATAGCCTGACCTGAGGATAGCCATTTTCGATAGAGTAATAATTCTAAAGAACAGAAAATTTATTATTTGGACTCTTATTGGATAAAAATAAACAAAAAGACATCTTAAGGGTTTTTTTGAAATTAGACATAAATTGTACTTGAATGGTACATGAATACTTATTATAGCGATTCCTTAATTCTTGAAGAAACCAATGTGTTCATGTATTTATAAAAACTATTCGAATAGTGCCAACTATGATTTCATTTGTGTGAATTATTATTTTTAAACTTCATTGAAACATATTAAAAAACTTGGCTACATTATATATGTAGGTATGTGAGAAATATAGGTATTTCTAGCTGCCAAAATCACAACAATTTCTTAACTAAGTGAATTTGTTCATTAAATAGGTTTTAAAGAAACACTTTTAATCGCCACTCTATTTTTACAAAGATTCGGAAAAAATGTCATCATTCTGAGAAGAGACCCAATAGAAATTCAAGATACCATTCTTTTTGTCATCTATAAAAAAGGTTACATTCTTTACAACTATCTAATATATAAAATTCTCGTGTCACAGTGTTTGTAACAAAACTCCTCCGAAACGGCTGGACCGATTTTTATGATTTTTTTTGTATATTTGTTAGGTATGAGAATAGGTCTTAAAGTATTTTTCACCCCTCTTACCCCCACCCCCATTTTTTAATCACAATTTTAGTGAACAATATCCAAATAATTTAACCGTCGTCGTTGATTAACGTGAGGTGTTGCGTCACTTTGACATATGGTTTGAAAATAAAATTGGACCCGCTAGGTGGTGCCACAATCGGGTTACAGAATTATTTTTGGGTTCGGACAGGACAACGTCTGCTGGGTCAGCTAGTTATATGTATAAAAATCATAGTATACATAATTATAGAAAAGTAAATATAGTACAAGCTCAGAACCGTTAAGTCCGGGCTTCATTATCTCTTAAATTATAAGCGATTATTTAATAACATTTCGGACAGTTTGGTTTTGATATTATGTATGTTATTAATATAACAGAACAGAACACCTGATATCCTTCCTTCCTTATACATAGTATAAACTTAGTTGAGCCCGCCACTTCGTACGCGTGGTATACGGTATAGCGCGTAGCTTTTTTTATTTGTAAACCGATTGGAATGAACAAACACTAAATGTTACGGGTAGCTGGCTACAATACTTCAGTGAAAATCACACTGAAATCGGTTGAGCCTTTTCTGAGATTGACGTGCACAAACGCAGAGATAAACAAATAAACAGATAAAAATTCTAAAAACTATTTTTTGACCTATTTTTACTATTCGTAAAAATTGTTTTTTTTTTTTAAAAGTCAGACACGCCTCGATTACGATTTTATTATGTAAATGTATTAGATTGAAGACGCTGCCCGCGTATGTCTGTCTATATTTTCTCTAACTCCTATACTCCGGCCATTATAAGAGTGCTGTTCTGACAGGTGTCAATTCCATACATTTTCTGTATCGTTTATTCGAAAATGAACTTTATGCAATGGACATAAAGAAATGTCAAAAACGCATTCATAGAATGACCGTACTATAAACCGCGCAACGGATTTTGATGCGGCTTTCACAAATTAAACGAGGACGATTTTTATATGTAATTTGCAAAAATAAATAATTGCACCCGTGTGGATTCCGAAGCGGGTCGTTAGTTACTTATAAAATAATCAACTTAGCATTAAATTCAAAGTCTACACTTAATATAAAAATGAATAAACAAATAAAAATCGCCTTGACATGAAACAATTCGAAGGCAGTGGTGTGTGTCGGCAAGTCTCAACTCGTTTTCACGTACCAACGCTAATTAATGCAATAAAAAATTTAATAAAACCGTGTATGTTATTAAAAGTTAGATGTTGTGTAATGCATTAATGAGAAAGCAACATATGTATCTATTTTTTTGTACAATTGTTTTTTTATGTTCCGTGCAAATGTTCGTAATAGATTTACGATATATATTAACAAATTAAATAAATTTTGTCAATTTGAATTGTTTAATATAGACTTTATTGAGGTTATTGGCGATAATTTTATACGTTAACACCGGTTTCAAACAAATTGAAAAAAATGTCAACTTTGAAAAAATTTACTTTTCAAATTTAGCTCTGGAAAGTAGTGGCAGGAGCACACTGCGTTTCGCAGTCATTTTGGGAGCCCGTCTGACGGCAGGACCCACCCCCTTATAGAAGACCACCGTGAAATAACAGCACGTGTGTAGTTGTGTTTTGGTGAGTGAGTAAGGGATGCCAGAGCCCATTTTACTCTCCTATCCAATCCCTTGTCCTTAATCCTACTGTAGTCGGCAGCGCACTCGCAGCAGCTTTGGCGTTGCTTTTATTATAGGCGACAGTAGCCACCTACAATCAAGCAGACCGTCAGCCTGTCTGCCGATCTTAACATTAAAAAAAAATTCTTTAGTGAATAAAAATGCATTCGTTTACAATACATGAGTTTATGGTGGGCAGTTATGCTGACGCTCCACTTGAGTGTAGATAGCTACTTATTATTATAAAAGAAACTGTATAAATGCTGCAAGTGTATAGAATTCCTTATAGAAGGATAGGATAAGGGATTCAGAGTGTATAAGGAATTGGTCTCTGGCAGCTTTACTTACCAAATAACATAATAGACATAGTGTTATTTCATCGTGTCTTCTGTAAAGGGGTGGTTTATGACTACGAAACGGCCGAAACGCAGTGTGCCCTGCCTAATTATTAAACTGGATGATTCCACTTCGTCCGCAAAGGTCCGTTTCGTGCCAAATAATTTAATATTGTGAACCCAGAGACTTAAAATATTTTTGCGATTTACTTAAACATTATTTTTTTTATTAAATCTTGCAAATACCCTGATATTAGGCTCATTAGGGTGTACCTATAGCACCGAGGGGATGCAGGTGCGCTGGGACCTTGCAAGAATTTGTTGACAGCACATTCTAGAAGCCTATATTAAACTTAACTAAACCTAATAACTCGACCCATCTATTAAATCTGTTACTTATTCGCCTATTTGATCTCCATTAGGAGCAAAAATTGAGTCAATTTGTAGAAGTAATCAATTATATCAGTTATGGAAGGACCATTCAAGATTAGACACAAGTGCCTTATAAATTCAAACCAAACGAATTATAATTATTGTATAAATGTTAGTCTTTCTGTGTAATTGAATATTTAAAATTATTTCTCAGTTTTTAACTGATATTTTTTCCGTGAGTTTTGTAAATTGGTCGAGTAAGAGATGCCAGAGCTCTTACTCTATCCCTTTCTAATCCTACTATTTTTATCCTACTACTTATCCTTACCCTTAAACTTAATCTTTATGACATTGCTTATGCCAATAGACATAAAAATAAGTTTATCTTTATTTTTAACTAGCTGAGCCCGCAACTTCGTACACGTGGTATTCGGTACAGCGCGTAGCTTTTTGGAATAAAACTAACACTAAATGTTACGGGAAGCTTGCTAAAATCCATCAGTGAAAACCGCATTTAAATCGGTCAAGCCGTTTCTGAGATTAGCGTGAATAAACGCACAGACAAACAGATAAACAGACAAAAATTCAAAAACTATTATTTTGAGCTCAGTAACGTAAGTAAAACATGTAAAAATTGTTTTTTTTTTAAAATAATGTTATGATCACGGCTCGTTTATGATTTTATTATATGTATAGATATATATATTGGTATATTTATTTATTTCAATACTTATATGTACCTATACACACATCATTACGAGAGTCCTACCGGGTGTAGTTCCGAAAAGCCCATACCTCCAATCAATCTGAATTTTCGTATACACCTCTGTATTTTGACGTAATACATGTGTGCGTGAACGTGAAAAACCTTACAAAAATCAATATATTCGAGGTTTGACCTTGAAAATGAAATTTGCGGGTATTTTGTTTATGATATTCGTAACTCTAAATACAAGTTTTGAGTTATTTACACGTGTTATATTACGTGTTTGTTATATCAAAATACAGGTGTATACGAAAATTCAGATTGATTGGAGGTATGGGCTTTTCGGAACTTTTTCCTTAATTTTTAACTACAAGTACTGTAGCCTGTACCAACAAAAAGCTGTGTAGGGAGGGACCTTTTCGTAACTTTTCCATGGATTTTTTTTAAAGATTGAAATCCTTGTTGCACACATATAGCAGTTAGGTATAATGGCAAGCCCAAGATTCTTAGTGGCAACGCGTAGGCGGGGTTTAGAAACATTGAAAGGTGCGCACGGACGGATGCGTGACCGGGCTTCACTATCGCTTATTATTGCGTAGTAGGTAGGTACTCTACGTAGCTGCGGGCGGGAAGCCTCTAACAAAAGGCTGAACATAAAACACGCCGCTAGAATCCGCTTATCGCGCCTTATTGTGTAGATCTCTGGGGCAATTGCCCACAATATATCATCGGGTCGCGTTAACAATCAATATTTATGTACATGCAACAATTCATGTGGACGCTTAGGTATTTTTTTAAATCACACTAAGTGACTTCAATAGGCGTTGATACAAATTTCTATCAATGACACACCAATACTAAATGAATGGTGTGCCATGAATATCTGCATAAATATAGAAGATCTTTTGACGAGCCCATTGGATGAGTTTAGGTTGCTTGCCTTAACGCTCTGTTCTAGGGTTCCCGGGTTCGATTCCCAACTTTGAAAAATGAACTTTTCAAATTTGTCTCTGGTCTGGATCTGGAAAGTAGTGGCAGGGCACACTGTGTTTCGCAGTCATTTGGGCAGCCCGTCTGGCGGCAGTAACCACCCTCTTACGGAAGACCACCGTGAAATAACAGCACGTGTGCTGTTATGTTTCGGTGAGTGAAGTAGGGGATGCCAGAGCCCATTTCTTAATCCCTTCCCAATCCCTTATCCTTAATCCTATTGTAGTCGGCAGCGCACTGGCGTTGCTTGTGTCAGCCTGTGTGCCGATCTTAACATTAAAAAAAATCTTCCACTTTATACCTATCTATTCGGTTCTTGTTTTTCTATCGTAATTTCTATGAATCTAAATTAAATTCTAATATATTGGAATATTTTTACAAAACTCATAGATCTACAGGACTAAGAGTAATACCACAATACGGAATATTATTACTATGCGTCTAATTCAAAAAAGGCTTAAATATTTTTTTATCAACATTTTTGCTTTAGAATAGGTAGTCAATGTAAATATTTTTTAAATTTATTTAATATTAAAAGTGCAAAAAATTGTGGGAAATTCAAAATTCTTGAAACGGTCAGTTCGAATGTCTATGTAATGTTATTGTAGACTGTGACGTCACGACAAGCGCGGGTGTTTAAAGTGCCCGTAGCTGTTAGTTAATTTTAACATTTTTTTATTACAATTTTTTTTTTATTCTGTTTTTTGGCGCTGAATATTTTTTTACGGTTATATAACGATATAACCTATCGTATGAAAATATAAAAATTCCTATTATAAGAATAAGAATCGCCGCCGGCTTCGTATGTTTGCAATGTTTTATGTAGGTAAATTATAAAAACAAACTTTCCTCGTTTTTCGCTCTTATCTTTAGTAAAAACCGTATCAAAATTCGTTGGGTGGTGTAGAAGTTAGCGGAAAAACATAAATCATAAACAATTTGACGCTGGAAGGTGTAAAATAGATGTAATTGGTATTTTATTTTCTGGAGAAAAATCTTATTATTAATAAGCTATTTTAGGCATTAGACATTCATCAATGCATCATTTCATGCAATGTATAAGAAAACGTATACCTACCTAGCGTATAGTTAGCGTATAATTATTTTAATTTATCGTAAGTGAGGTACGATGCAAATTACACTCGTTGAAACAATGTATTCTGCGGATGTGATGATGTTAATATGCTAGAGCGGTGAAGGGAACTCGGTGCAATTATGCTGATACGGGCCAACAAAGTTGTTTAAATGAAATCGTGTATCTCTGGCAAGACAATAGTATACCCAACCCAGTTGCCAAACACGCTACTAGACCACTACCAACCGACCAATCCTACAGCTCTAACAGGACTTCAATTATTTCCGTACAATTGCTGTATCTGTCAAGTACCCCATAGACACCAGATATACTCAAAGCGCTTACAACGCTCTCAGGGTACAAGACAATAAGGCTTTTAGGGTTGTGTTGGGATTACCTCGAATTTGCAGCGCATCAGGTATGTTTGCAGAGGCGCGCGTGGATTGTTTTTATGCAACAATGCGTAAACGGTGCGCGTCTCTGGTGCGTAGGGACTAACACCATTCTAAATATGGGCGCAAGGATTGTAGGCAAAGATTTGAACCTTTGAATTGTAGGCACATTAATCACTGCTGTGCCAAATCCAGCGGTATCGTCAAATAGTTTTTACTTAATTTAATTTGACTTTTTTTTGTACATTTTTTTTAATGTTAAGGTCGACAGACAGGCTGACGGTCCACTTGATAGTAGGTGGCTACCGTCGCCTATAACACAAGCAACGCCACAGCTGCTGCAAATGCGCTGCCGACTGCAGTAGGATTGGATAAGTGATTAGGAGGGGACAGGGAAATGGGCTCTGGCATCCCTTACTCACTCACCGAAACACAACAGCACGTAGGTATATGCTGTTATTTCACGGTGGTATTCTGTAAGGTGGTTTGATAATAATTTTAAAAAAATGAGTCTATGTATGAACTAATAAATATTATTATTATTATTGTGTGACTCCCCCCTGCATCGCTATCCCCCCGCACAGTCCCTAAATCGGTTACTGCGCATATTTGACATGTGATATCGCCAGAGCCTAAGATGATTTGCGGATACTATACTCTATATTAATTATATGTTATTTTATTTTATAATATGAAATTGTAGGTAGGTAGATACGTGGTTATCGATAGGTATATTATACAAATATTAAAGGGACATTTAGCGACAAAAAAAAGAAAAATAAGTAGTTTGTACCGCATGATTCGAATGTAAAGTACCACGTACTACCTCTTCTGAAATTGCTCGGTCAGGCAACCAACTAACTACACATTTATGGCTTTTTATGACCCATAATCACAGCTCTTATTAAAATTTAAATCGTTTCCTTTCCTAACGTGCCTCAATAAATGAACCCGTATACTTCATAGTTAATAACATTATCTAAGTATGATAAATGTTAAATACTTTTTTAATTAATTACGTTTAATACATTTTCATGATATATGGCCTTTACAACATGAATGAAAATTTTGACCCACTGACATACAAGCTAATAATACACGTGCCCTTCCCAAATTAAAATTTATGTCAAATAAAAATGGTTTTCTTTAAAGCTTTTTTCGTTTAAAAAAGAGAGAAAAATATAATGATGGTTTGTAAGCTCTTGAGTGGTAGAATTTTTTCAATGAGTATAGGCAATTTTTTTTAATAAAAAATATTAAATTTTTACCCGGCTATTATTGTGGAAGTTAAAAATATTAGCATATAATAACACAATGAATTGGCGCTCTAAACTCTCTGAAACATTGGAAAGGGATATACTAATATACGTGATGATCCACAATAAAGTATTTTGTGTTAGACGTAATATGAAAACCCATAAATACTTTTGATTGTCAGTTATGTCACTTGATACAGTCACTTGATGGCTAACTTCGTCTAGGAATGCAGGTCAAGGAAATTATGTATGCAGCCAGCATGTTTGGGACCCGCTTGACATGATATACTTACACATAATTTGTAAAATTTAAAATAAAAAAGTAAAAATTTACATTATAATTAAATGAAATAAATAAAAAATTGCGTGACTTTTAAGTCAAATAGGGCCAATTCAAATTTGGGTGAGTCTGCACCGATCACAAGGTTATACAATCAGGTGGACATGGATATGAAGCTTGACATTTTTAACGACAGTCTGCCAAATTTCAAAAATAAAATATTGTAGTATATACCTAACAGTTCTGAATAGCCATCCCAACTTTAATTAATTTAAAAATACAGTCTTCCTTTTCTTTAATTTTTTTTAAAATTAGTATTACAGTATGTTATTCATTGTTTTCTGCTATATTATTTTGTTTTTTTTTATTCCTTCTTCTTTTGAGTGTTGCATGACTTTTAATATTCTGCATTTTATATTAAAACTAGTACTTGAACTCGATATTGATAAATAATTAGATATTGTATGTGCATGCCGTGATATCCTCTAAATGTAATCTGTACAAGCCGAGCTATAATATGCAACTTGTATTTCTTATTATTTGTATAGTTTATATATGTCGCAGTCATCTGGTTGAATCTGCTATTTGATTGAATGACTAGCGCGTTCATTGAATGACGACATTTAATTGAATGACTAAAGGACAACTCGTCAAGTCGTTGAATGGGATATAGCCGACTTTGTAAAGTTTGGTTAAGGTTCCCATGAGTTCGCAACTAACCTTACTTTAAATAAAAATAAATGAATTATAAAATGTTTCGTTAAATCAAATTGTAATATTTGATTAGGGTGAATTTTGGGATAGGTAATTAAAAAATTACTGATTTATAAACTGCTGAGTTTAAAATAATAAAAGATTGTAGCATGATTTCCAAAGCTTTACTTAATCTCATATTTTTGCTTAGTATAAAAAAGTAAAAAACCTAGAAAAAATTGTCATATTATTTCAAAAATAATTTATTAAAATATGCGCTATCAACACAGTGCTATCTGTGCGAGCTGTTTGATGCTATATTTGTTTTGATGACTACTAGCGCCGCAGTGGGAAAAAAATGAACTAAATTTGAATTACCTGACTGATTTCATGTCCGTTATGTTCAAAGGGCTATGTTACAATCCGCTAACTAGTTGGACGTTTAGTGACGCTTGTTCAATCAACGTTCGGCCTAGTCATTCAATTAAATGTCGTCATTCAATGAACGCGCTAGTCATTCAATCAAATAGCAGATTTAACCAGATGACTGCGACATATACACTACTAGCGGCCCGCCCCCGGCTTCGCCCGTGGTGAAATTTTTATATACTAAAACATTCCCCGTTTATCCCTCTTTCCATTAGTGAAAACCGAATTAAAATTTTTATATATATATAAGATTACGTTGGTTATCCTTAATGTAAATAAACAAATTAATTAATAATATTTTCATAAATTTAGTATATATAACATAATACTATTTATTGTATTGTACATTTTAGCAAAATTGAATAAAAAAAAGAATACATACTGTTTGAAATATTGTAAAATAAGGTTTTTATAGATCTGAATTAGGAATATATAATTAAGGCGACCTTCTAAAGATTACGCTTTTGAGAAGATAATTAAAACGTCTAAACACCGTGACAGAGTAAGAATTGGTTAGTTCATAATCAGATTATATTAACTTCGAACGTAATCTCTTTAAATTGTCGACAATTTTATCTGTTTCGACATAGATAAGGTAACTTACCTAAAGCTTTGTAACGTCACAGGGCGGTGTCCTTTTTGAAATGCACACAAAATAAACCATTGTTAAACCGATTCCCAAACAATTGTGTATGAGGGCGCCGTACAAATTGAATAGAAAAAGATCGAACAAAATTCGGAGGTAAACATTTGAAATTATTTTGGTGACGAATTTTTGAACGTACTAAAACCAGTATTAAAACTAAGGAACTTAAGTCTCTAACGAGAGTTTAAAGTTCGAAGTTTAGAGCTTTGCTGTAAAAGCTAGTGGTTATTAGTCGTTGTTATGTCGTTTTACCAAATTAAGTCTAAATAAAAAAGCATTTCGCTGTTTTTAATAATAAATCTTAGAATACTGAACAAAAAACTCATTTAAACAGTTTATGTTGCTTACTATTCGTATAGATAGACAAAAAAATAAAGCATTAATTGCATATGGAATGAGTAAAAGGTCGCTTTTATCATCAACATGACCAGGTTTGACTAAATTTTAAAGCATTAGAAGGATAAATCTATACTAATACACATAAAGCTGAAGAGTTTGTTTGTTTGGTTGAACGCGCTAATCTCAGGAACTCTGGTTTAAATTGAAAAAAATATTTCTATGTTTAATAGTCCATTTATCGAGGAAGGCTATAGGCTATATAATATCACCCTACGATCAATAATATTATATACCTAGAGCAGTGTCGTATGAGCCGCAGCGAAGCGCCCATACAAAGTGGCCGAGTTCAGGTAGTCAACAAAGTTATGTCAAAGTGTATAAGAGCTAAAAGATTATGTTACGATTGTTATTCTCAACATAGAACTACCTTATCAAACTACTAAAGTAGGTAACATTAAGTGTAAGAAGGTATTTGAGAATATCTAAGAAGTCTATCTAGGTAAGAAGTTGTTTTTAGAAGTGTTTTAATATTTGATAGTTAGTCTAATACCTAGACAATGTAATTTGAAACAATTAAGCTAAATAGCTAGAATTAACAATTAACAATTTTAAAACATATGAAAAACCAGCGAAAGGAATAGCGGATAAATTTAAAAGCATAATATGTACGTATGGTTGAGAGCCCCGTGAACATGGCTGGCGGCTAGTACAAACGTAATTTTTCAAAAAACAATGTAGTCAAAATATTGTGCACAAATGCCGCCGGTCGTAATGGGTAAGTTAGTAAAAAATCGGAACATCTTATTCTAATATTAACAATGAACCGAGCGGACAATGGTTTTATTGGTGTCATAAAATTGACTATTTCGAGAGAAAAAAGCGGACGCTTCTCCGGCGTTCCCATTTTAGCAAAAATATACCTACTTTGAATTGAAAGTGATTGCACTGCCTTTTTAACGAATTCCATTGCAGAAAGCTCGACATATCAGTTCATTTATGATAATTTTTTAATTAAAATTACTTTTATCACCTCAAAAATGTACTTTAATTTCAATCAATCAATATTTATTTGCAACTTAAAAAAAAAATACAACTGAACACAGATGAAACAATAACAGCAAATTTGAAAGTTACAAAAATGTCGCTACTTGGTATTTTGCTGGGATAACCCAGAGCACTGATCTTCCTTAAGAACCCTTAGTTCACACATCCATACATCATGCATATATTTTTTTTAATGTTAAGATCGGAAGACAGGCTTACAGTCCACTTGATGGTAGATGTGGCCACCATCGCCTATAACACAAGCATAGCCACAGCTGCTGCAAGTACGCTACTGACTACATTAGGTTTAAGGATAATGGATTGGATAGAAAAATGGACTCTGGCATCCCTTAATCACTCACTGAAACACAACAGCACATGTGCTCTTATTTCACGGTGGTCTTCTGTGAGGGGGTGGTTACTGCCGCCAGAAAGGCTCCCAAATGACAGCAAAACGCAGTGTGCCCTGAAAATATCCAGATCCAGACCAAAGCTAAATTTGAAAAGCTCATTTTTCAAAGTTGACTCTGAAAGAATTTATTTACAGCTCTCTTGATTACGCCATAGTAACCTTACTGCTATTGCTTGTGATAAGCGTCAAAAGGAACCTACTATTAAGTGGAATGTCAACCTGTCTGCCGCCCTAAAAAGATATGTATAAAAAAAGGCTAGTCCCGTCACGTCACGTCATAGCTCCATATTTTTTTATTTTTTTATTTTGATAAAATTGTTACCCACGTTAAGGGCAAAGTTCTTAATGCACCTGATGATCGAGGAAACTCTTAGAAGCTTTGAGTGTGTGGATTTTCCACTACAGTCTCCGACTAGAGGCTTGCTGAAACCCTTTAATTTTTACATATTCAATCAAAGAAATAAATAGTAAAAGTAAATAAAAATAATTATTTACGTCTAATGTCCATGTTGTGCTCAACTCAACTTGGAAATTCAACTCTCGATATTGTTGAAGAGTACATCTACTTAGGACAAACAGTCCGGTTAGGTAGAGCTAGTTATTCTAGAAGGAGGTCAAACGTCGAATCCAGCTCGGATGAGCAGCGTTCGGGAATCTCCGAGAGATCTCGTCCAAAATTCCTCAGTGCCTTAAAGCAAAGTTTTTGGCTAATGTGTGTCGCCATTGATAACATATGGCGTTGATAGGTACGTGGTAAGAAAGCTCAACGGGCTATGCTCGGAGTTACACTGAATCATGAAGAGGAGATCCGTATACGAACGAAAGTTACCGACATAAAACGAAATGGCAGTGGGCAGGACACGACGGCCGCTGGGGGCCGGAAGGTTCTCTAGTGGAAGTCACGGACTAGCAAGCACAGCGTGAGACGTCCACCTACAAGGTGGACAGACGACCTGATACGGGGGGGACTGTGGATTCAGGCTGCTCCTGACAGGTCTTTTTGTAATATTATGGGGAATGCCTATGTCCAGCAGTGGACGTCCTACGGTTGAGATAATGTTTAAATATCTAATGATGAAGGAATTAAAAACCAATATTGACGTATTTAATTTTATATACAAATTTCTAGAATTACGGTCCCGTTTCTAAAAATATTGAGAATGATACCAGCTCACTGAACCAAGAAAAAAAAAAGAAAAAGCAACCTCTTAAAATTTTTCTGTAAGATGAAAATATTTTTAAAGCAATACGTTTAACATTGAATTCTTAGATAAAGTAACGTGATACCAACCAGCATTAGCGTCTAGTCTACCAATAAAATGCTTTCGACGTATTTTACAATACGCCCATAAATTATAAAGTGATATATGCTTAAATCATGGTCGACACGGAATCACGTCATACTTGGTAGAACATAATATACGTACGAGTACATAGATATATCTTGTATAGATATATCGATAAAGTCCTAGTTTTTCCGTGAATTTTTTGATAGTAAATAAAAAAATACCGCAGGCCTGATGAGAATTCTCAAGATTGTGCTCTGCTTGCTTGAACGAAGGTTTCTTAATCAAGGAAATCAGTAAAAATTAAAAGCACCTAGGTATATAATTTATAGAATACTCAAGATGAAATAGGCAGGTCACATAGCTTTTAGTTGGGAATTAATAGCTGAACGGTAGGTAGGTATATTTATAAGCTCCTGACGACAAAGCAAAATTCGCGGAAAAGCAGAATCTCATGGCGATCCATCCATCCATAGTGAAGGCTTGTATCCAGTAATATATAACAAGATATATACATAAAGGGGGTAGGTATTCTAAGAATTCCCAAAAGAAAATTACCAATTTGATTAGCTTCCGTTTTGGATGGAAATATAGCATGGCCGCTGATTCGACTCTCTATAGTATATAGCAATGCTTAATGTGGTCACACAATTCTTAAGATATTTTTTCATAGTGTTCAATTTAAATCTGGGACCCCATTAATCAATAGTGAGGTCGTCGGTCTATCTCGTTTTGGTACGGATACCATAAAACTTTATGGTACGTCCATCGAGATGCCCCTTCATTTAGAATTCAGTGTTAATGGCGTTGCACATATTAGACATCGCATACCACCAAAGCGACATTAGTGAAATATTCTAATGGTGAAACATATTGGAGGTGAAACTTTATTCTTTAAATGTCCCATTTTATTTCAGCTATGATTTCGTAGACGTAGATAATTTTTTTCCCTTCTTCTTTCTATGGTTTATTCGTAATTATACCATTGGTAGACTATCACTAAATTGTATTAAGATGATACGAAAAACAGTACCATTTCCACAATGATATCATAAATTTTGCTCTAGTTATTAAGCGATTAATTATAATTGCAACATAGTGACGAAAAGCAATTCGTCTCCACACATTTTTTATCAGTTTTTTGTATGCTATCGTAGGCCTAAGTACACAATTAAAATATTATTTATATAGAAATAATTACAAATTAAAGTATCTAATATTTTATATAAATAATTAAATAATATAATATAATATTCATATAATAATATATTATTCATATAATAATTATAATATTACACAATTATAAATCATTTATAAATGATTTAAAATTTATTATAGATAGATAAATTTTCTAATTATAATTTGTTTTTTTTTTCATAATTCATGACTGTTTTATATTATCTAATAGAAAATCAATCTCGAAGAAATTGTTACTTGTTTCAAACAATTAACTTAATGTTTTCATCTATTATTACATAAAGTTTCCTTTATTTTATCCTTCTCTCCGAGAAGTGAAGCCTTCTTCAAAACGTGCGAAGGCATCCTGATACGTATCAATTCTATATCTTCTATCTATACATATTCATAAATAAAATCCCTATGTGCCTCTCTATATCTCCGCTAACTTCTTCTAAACCACCCAACGGATTTTGATACGGTTTTCACTAATGGAAAGGGCGATAAACGAGGAAGGTTTGTGTTTCTATATATTTTTTAGTTTATTAAATTATCTTCGAATGCATTTAATTTCAATATTCAATTTCATAAAAATTTATTTATTTTATTTATTTATTTCTACGCTTACAACTATTTTTACAGGACTAAGCCTAAAGACAATAGTGTAACTATTAGTACAACTTACTTTATTTCTTACAACTGTAGCATATTATGAACAATGCATATTATGAAATATGAAAGAACTCATAAGAATCATAACATTTTTTAATAGTATATATACAATTGAAATTTAAAAAATAATAAAAATAAAATTGAAATAATAGAAATTTCTATAATACCTCTAAGATCCATAAAATAAAGTGATTCTTTTCTTCAAGTTGTGGGGGCATTTATTTGATTTACCTAAGTAAATTATCTGCCTATCTGCAAATAAAAAAAAGTTTTTAATACTTATCAAAATTAAGTTTTATTTTGAAAGCCTACTATACTAAACTAACATAAAATGTGCATTTAACATGTGAATAAAGTTAGGTATTAGGTGCCGTAGGTGCCTATTTCAAAGGCTTTTTCATTTTCGTAATCAGTCTTCGGCATGAATTAAAATGGCCTTATATCATTAAATCGCTCACGTCATAGTGATATGTGGAGTAATGGAAGAAGGAATGGATTAAAAATTAATTTACTGTGGCTTTCATGTCGCCGGTACTCCTGAGTTTATCTTTGTATCAATCCTAAGGGATTAAATACACCAGTTATATAAAGGATAGCCATAGCGATAACAACTGATTATCTGTTAATGCCTGCAGTATCGACAGATAACATTATGATACATTTTAATAAGAGTATAAGTCTTTCTTTTAAGGAAATAATCAATTTATTTAAATATTCATTTCTTTAGGATAGACGACGATCATTAATTAAATAGGAAGGGTCTGTAAAGCCCTGAAAAAATTGTCTATTTATGTATATCAACTTTTACAAGTAGACATTACGATTATAATTCTGATTTGTTTAATAAGTTTTTAATGTTAATTTTTTCATTAATAAATCTAATATATAAAATTCACTTGTCACAGTGTTTGTAACAAAACTCCTCCGAAACGGCTGGACCGATTTTATTTTATTTTTATTTATTTTTTATATATTTGTTAGGTATAAGAATAGGTCGTAAAGTATTTTTCACCCTCCTACCCCCACCCCAATCTTTTAATCGCGATTTTAGTATTTTCGTATGAAGAATATTCAAATAATTTAACCGTCGTCGTTCATTGACATGAAGTGACGTGTCACTTTAACATATGGTTTGAAAATAAAATTGGACCCGATAGGTAGCGCCACAATCGGGTTACAGAATTATTTTCGGGTTCTGGCAGGACAACGTCTGCTGGGTCAGCTATAGTATGTAAAAAAAAACGGGGCAAGGCCCAAGATACCGATGGTTAGGGCCGTCTATTCCCAAGAAATGTCCAAGGGAAAATGAAAAATGAAATATTTCCAAAATGAAGAGTGAGATTATCAACATTATTATTATTAAGTATTAACCTTTATTGTGTTATCGTCCAACAGAATTCGTAATTGGCCACCATGTTGCTCTTCTCAAATATTTTTTATCATTAAAAATGGAATTTTAAAAAATAAACATAATGTTAAAAATTTTATGGCAGTAAGATGGCGAACAAAAACAATAGGGAATATGCGTCTAATTCAAAAAAGGCTTCAATCATGTATTTTATCAACATTTTTGCTTTAGAATATATGTCTATGTAAATACATTTTTAAATTATGTATTTATTTTTCGTTAAGAAAGTAAATAAGAAAATAAAGTGCGAAAAAATTGTGGGAAATTCAAAATACTTGAAACGATCAGTTCGAATGTACGTCAAAGTCAACGTCAAAGTCAAAGTCAAGACTTGGACAATCGATTACTCAGGCAATAATGGTCGTACGGAAAATTAAAGTAGGGTATGTAAACTGCAAAACATTCTCTACAAGGTGCTTAAATTGGATTATAATAAAAAAAAATTTACAAACCGAAAATGTTGGCCGAAGAAAAGGTAAAAACCTGTAAATTTAAGGATATTTGGATTACTTGCAATAATTTTGCAAATAATGCAGATACGAAAAATCTTTTCTATAGCTTTTCAACCTCAATGTGTTCTGAAAAAACCCTGAAAGTTTCAAGGTGCTGCGATTTATTTTTCTTAGTGTCCGGAATGTTTAAAATTATCGTTTTTGCTGAAAATCAAGATAACGGGCAATTTTTCATTTTTTTCCCTTAGTTTGAGTTTAAACGGTTTTTTTAGCAATAATCCATATTTTTTTCATCAGAACTCTTTAATCATTAAAATTAAAAAAAAAAATCTTTCTTTTCTTTTCAAATTTTTTTTTCTTGATGTTTGACGTTTTTCTTCACATAATTTTTCACTTTTTTGTTATTCTTAGAAGTCTAAATTGTTCACATTAGCCTAATTAGGAGTAAAAGAAAAAACAGTTTTTTTTTTAAATAATCCTTTAACATGCCACGGCGACACTTGTCTGCCACAGACGTGGCTCGTATCGTCACTCTTCTTCAAGAAGGTCGCAGTCAGGTGGAAGTTGCAGCCACAATGGAAGTGAGCCAGTACCGTGCAACCTCCACGTGGTACGCTTTTCGTAATGCTAATGCCGGTGGTAAAAAAAAGAGCCTAGCTAGGTAATCATCAGTGCCGGTAGTGCAAGATATATAAAAAGGTTGAGAAAACACAGCAACGAATTAGCCAAAAATCTTCTAGACTCAAAAGGGGAGGTCATTCGACTGAAGAGATGGCGGATCTTGGACTTGGACCGTCGAAGTTGAATCTTGGGATGATGTTCGCAGGAACATCAACCACATAATAAAAATAAAACAATTTCCACATCAGATTATAGCTCTGGAAGCTGATTGCTGATTGTAAAAAAAAAAAAAAAAAGCTAGGTAATCAACCATTTTTTTTCCACAGGAAAGCATCGTTAGCGTGCAGAAAAAAAATTTGAAAAAGAAAAGAAAGAATTTTTTTTTAATTTTAATGATTAAAGAGTTCTGATGAAAAAAATATGGATTATTGCTAAAAAAACCGTTTAAACTCAAACTAAGGGAAAAAAATGAAAAATTGCCCGTTATCTTGATTTTCAGCAAAAACGATAATTTTAAACATTCCGGACACTAAGAAAATTAAATCGCAGCACCTTGAAACTTTCAGGTTTTTTCAGAACACATTGAGGTTGAAAAGCTATAGAAAAGATTTTTCGTATCTGCATTATTTGCGAAATTATTGCAAGTAATCCAAATATCCTTAAATTTACAGTTTTTTACCTTTTCTTCGGCCAACATTTTCGGTTTGTAAAATTTTTTTTTATTATAATCCAATTTAAGCACCTTGTAGAGAATGTTTTGCAGTTTACAATACCTACTTTAATTTTCTGTACGACCATTATTGTCCGAGTAATCGATTGTCCAAGTCAAAATTACTTTTTCCGCTTTGATTGACGATAACTCAGTTACAAATCATTGTACAGAGCTCATGAGGAGGTCAAGTTGTAGGGAATTAAATTCTCTAAAAGATCTTTATTATGCCATTACAATAAAAAATTTATTACGGCTTTTACACCATTTTCAAGACGAGAAAAATTTTGAATTTTGTTTTTATCGTTGATTATCTGACTATTACTCATAAATCGCCAACGAGAAAAAAATTTGAAGCTTGGATTCAAGAACTAGAAACTTGAAGCTATAATTTCTTTTTTTAATGAGCTCTGTACGACCATTTTCTTCGAAGTTACAGCCTGTTGAAAATCACCTAAAAATTTGGAACTTTTTTTATATCCTTTAATTGTTGCATTTAGTGTATAAAAATGAATCCCCATTTTCCTTGGTCACGGCATCACGCGTGAACGAGTAGACCGATTTTAATTCGGTTTCCACTAATGGAAAGAGGGATAAACGGGAATGTTCATATTTATAAAAATTGCATGCCCCGCGAAGCCGGGGGCGGGTCGCTAGTATAATATAAAAATGTACCTATATAATCAATGTTATACATTCCTTTACATAAAGAAAGATTAAATAGGATTAACTAAAGATATTAATTTATCTTGCAGAAACTACTAAAGCACCGACAAAATTCTACGAATTCTAAAGTTCCTTTTATTTATATATTTAACTATAAATTTGTTTAAGCTGTGAAACATATTTCCTAATTTGAATAAACAATTTTTTTTAAATACGAAGGTAATAACAAAAATAACCATTGAAACAAAAAATGAACCTTTTAGTGTTGAAAAAGCGTTTATTTGTTTGCAGGATAATTTTTAGACAATTTGTTTATTTATAAACAATTTATAATTAATTAAAAGTTTAGGGACAAGTATTTAAAACTTTTTACATATTTTGTATTAGCTGAGCCCGCAACTTCGTACGCGTGGCATTCGGTATAGCGCGTAACTTTTTTCTTTTTAAACCGATTGGAATGAAACTTTTGCTATAATACATCAGTGAAAACCATGTTCAAATCGGTTAAGCCGTTTCTGAGATTAGCGTGCACAAACGCACAGACAAACAGTTTTTTCCAAAATTCTAAAACAATTTTTTCACCTCAGTTACATAGGTAAGTAAAACGTGTAGAATTTTTTTTTTAATATTTAATGTTCGTTTACACGGCTCGTTTCCAATTTTATTGTATGTACCTATAGATTAAAATTTGGTAGTTTAAAAAAGTATTTAGATGAAAAAGGGTCTTGAATATATTGAATTTTTGTAATAATATCTTCAATATTATAAAAAAATGTTAATTTACCTACTGTGTACAAGTTCAGATTATCATTTCGAACCGAAGTAATATATTTAATTGTAATGGATAATATGATCTATTAACATTATGACATTTTTTATAAACTACACTAACTAGAAAATTTACAATAAAGAATTTCAGTGTGACCAGCGCATTATCTTCTTCCTTAGCGCTCTTTCAACCCCTATGACGTCGCTTGTACTAACGGTAGCCGCCTACCATCACAATAATTATATTGCAAAGTATATTATAATTAAAAAAAAAACCTTCAGAAATGTAAAAGAACACTGAATTTTGAAGTCTTAAATTGGAAAGTTCGTCCAGCGGCAGTAACTGGGTTTCTGTAAGGGTGTGGTCACTTACAGAAGACGAGAAATGCGAGGCTAAAGCTCATCCTCATCTAGTTCTAAAATCTCTAGCCAAAGCTCCATAGAGATCTATTTCTAATAGGCTACTTCGCATAACCTTATTTGCTCCGAATGAGGAGTAACATAGTGTCAGTGAGTACCTAAATCGATATAGGCTATTATCCAGCTCATAACTGTGTTAAGACATTTTATGATTTCTATACGACAACATTTTCATCTAATAGACCGAGCAAGAAAGTAATCAAATATACATATTGATGACATATCATTTTTACCATTATCATTCGTCGGCCTCACTCTTCCTACATGGATAGATGCTGGTCAAGAGACAACCCATCATTAATAAAAAAAAGATAAAGGAATTATTAAAAAACACAATATTAGATCTTCAAAATATTATATCTTGATATTAAATCCCTTAAATAGAAAGGACAAAAGAGAAAGGCGCATTGGAAAGCGGAAGAAATCCTGGCTACATAACATCAGAGAATGGACCGGACCTCCAGTGCAGAATATCAGTTCCGTCTGGCCCAGGACAGTTTTAAGAGCTCACGGCTAACCTCCAGTTATAGAGAGACATTAAGAAGAAATCTCGTAACCAAACCAAACCAACCATTAAGAAGAACATTTTTTCATAACAATAATTAGGTAATTTCCGATTACTGTCAAATTGCTTATCGAAATCCAATTGGTTTGACGAGCCCGTTGGTTGAGTGGTAAGGGTGCTTGCCTTATGGGCAGAGCAGCGCGCTGCTCTGTCCCTCGTCGTGGGCGCCGACCTCTCGCTGACGGCCGTCGTGAAAGCGATGGTCGGCAGTGACCTTGCGTGGCAAGCGATGCTCACGTTTTGTGAGCGAGTTATGTCACGCAAGGAAGCGGCGGAGAGGCAACGGGAAGAGGATCCCCTCTCCCAGCCGATCCGCCGGAGAAGGCTCGGGCGCAGGCGGATGGCCTATATCGGCCGCCTTCCCCCTTGACTAGGACCTGGACGGTAGTCTAAGGGGAGACCCCACCCATCTACGGCTGCGCTAGAAAGTCGTTGGGTTTTAGCCGGTAACCCACAGCGTCCCCGCGTCCCCCTTTCGCTGCTGGGTATCCATGATGGATTTCCCAACGTAAAAAAAAAGGGTGCTTGCCTTATCGCTCTGTTCTAGGGTTACCGGGTTCGATTGCCGGCGGGGTCAATTTTGAAAATGAACTTTTCAAAGTTGGCTCTAGTCTGGATCTGAAAAGTAGTGGCAAGGCATGCTGCGTTTCGCAGTCATTTGAACAGCCCGTCTGGCTGCAGTAACCACCCTCTTACAGAAGACCACCGTGAAATAACAGCACGTATGCTGTTGTGTTTCGCTGAATGAGTAGATAAGGGATGCCAGAGACCATATCTCTAACCCTTTCCAATCGCTTATCCTTAATCCTACTGTAGTCGGTAGCACATTTGTAACACCTGTGGCGTTGCTTGTGTTATAATATATAGGCGACGGTAGCCACCTACCATCAAGTGGACCATCAAGTCAACCGACCTTAACATAAAAAAATGACGACTTCAGTTTTATTATAATTAAAAACTTTAATACAGTAAATATCACTGAAAGATGATCTACCTAGCTAAGTAAACTAGAGCATTAGTAGAAAAAAATGTTCATATTTGATAAATGAATCATTACCGTTCATACAGTTTCCGGTATCTCTCACCTAATGTTTGCTCTTAGTAATAATATGATGTGACTTAGTGATTTCAATTTTGTGTTCTCGTCCAGTTAGGCGTCACGTGTAAACGACCTGTGAGAGCTGTCAAAGGGCAAACAAACAGCAAGAAAGAGCAAACACAGAGACGTGTTTGCTCTTCTACGGAGTTTGTTTATGAGCGTCAGAACAGCGGTCGGCGGTTGCTTCTTGCCGTCTTGATTTACAGCATATCCAACAACATTTTATTAGACCGCTAGAATAACGTAACTATGACGACCCAATTAATTGAAGAGTCCGATCAGGTGTCTTTTAAATGTTTGTCTCCAGTTCATTTCTTAAGGAACACTCTTCATAGATAATTGTAATTTTTTTGTAACCGTACCGATTTTATCTTCCTCGGACCAGTGGGGAGTTTAAAATTAAGAGACGGGTTGAGTGGTAAGAGAGTGAGTGATATTAAGAGTTGAGTGGTATTAAGAGAATGGGTAATTTTTTGAAGATTTCAATAAAATTATTAAATTCACCCGGGCCAGTGGTTCCTAAACCAAAATTAACATTTAACTGAGTGTACTGATCTTAGCAATCAGTCCGTTGAGTAGGTAATGATAATGGGTGCTCGTACAAATCTAGTGCAATAGTACTTAATGTTGATGTCTTAAAAGACGTTTACAATAAATGATTACCTACATTAATCCCCAAAACAAAGTTCAGTATAGATATATGTATAGATATAGATATACCTACTTATAGATATAATTTTATATAGTGAATCACGCTCGACTTCGTATTGATACAATTTTTTTATGTAAAAAATATACCTACACAAACCTTTCTTTAGTTATTTCCATTAGTGAAAACCGTTTAAAAATTCGTTACGTGGTTTAGACGTTAGCGGAGAAATAGACAGAGGCGGTCAGGGACTTTATTTTATTTATAACTAGTGACCCGCCCCCGGCTTCGCCTGGGATGCAATTTTTATACATATATATGAACATTCCCCGTTTATCCCTCTTTCCATTAGTGAAAATCGGATTAAAATCGGTCTACCCGTTCACGCGTGATGCCGTGACCAAGGGAAATGGGGATTCATTTTTATATATAGAGATGTGTATAAAAATAAGACATAATATGTAGATATAAATAAAGATAAAGGGTAAAATTGTACTTACTATGTTCTGTCATGAATATTTAAAAAAAATATAGTTTTAGTAACTAAAAATGATTAGTACATAAAAAAGACCGAAGTTGTTAAGGCTAGCAAGAACACGTAAACCTAGTTCGTTTAACAGTGCTCGATTTTATTATATAATCCATGTATTATAAATGCTCAAGAAATTAATTCTACATAATCGAATCAATTCCAACATTGTTATTCCATCCGGGCGGCAATATGTGAAGCGGGCGGTGCTTTTGAAGTAGCTTCCAAAACGTTCTCAATAAGCCTTCGTTTACACAACAATTAACGGAATTCCATCTCACTTTTACTACTCTCAATGCAGGGCTGACCAACATATTTTATTATAAACCAAACCAAGTCTGCGATCGTGAGAAATGTTAGAATTTAGTAGCAGTGAAGTAGGTATTCGGTTATTCAAATCACTAAAAATATTTGAGTAAGTACCTACTTATAATAATCAGTAATTTTCTTCATTGATAAAGGTCGTGCCCGCTTTTAAATGCCTTGGTTACATCGGCCACCATGTGTGATGTTTCCGTTCTATCCTGTTTTCAGCTTCTGTGATAACGGTCGTAACTGTCAGGCCTGTAAGGACAGCAATCAGATCTATCCAACGGCTAGAAAACCGGCCATGAGACCTCTTATCATCCACTCTTCCAATCACCAATAACAATAGCGATGGCGTATAGTCTTGCAAGATTCCAAGCTGTTTAAAGATAGTGCTATTTGTCCTTCTGGCCGTCCATGGAATGCGTAACATCTGTCTCCAGCGCCACATCTCAAAGGTAATATATCTTCTTGCGCTTCAGAGATCATAGTGAGGCTTCAATAAATATTATTCTATCTAATATTTGAGTAAGAAATAAATAATATTATTCTATATCTATATATAAAAATTAAAGATGTCATTTTTTTATGTTAAGGTCTACAGACAGGCTGACGGTCCACTTGATGGTAGGTGGCTACCGTCGCCTATAACACAAGCAACGCCAAAGCTTAAAGGATGAGGGACTAGGTGAAAAAGCTCTGGCATCACTTACTTGTGTATCAGAACAAAATAGCACAAATGCTGTCACAAAGTGACTAAACGGGTCGTCCACTGTATAATCGCCACTACTGTAGGTGCTACTGTGAATTGATAACACATAGACTGCCATCAGACCGGCCAGCCATTTTGTGAATGCGGAAGCCTTCACTAAAATCCACCACTAAAAGAAAAGGCAAATTGATTTTCACAATATATACTTACGTTTTTTACAATTTTTTATTGAAACAGCAGGTCTTAAACCATTCAAACTTTGAACTTCGATTAAGACTTAAAAATAAAAAAATTAAGATAAAGCAAATAGAAAATCACATATTTGATAGATGGATAATTTATCTAACCACAACAAAGTGGTGGATGACATAGCGTTTGACCAGAAACTGCATCTGATCAGCCTAAATTATGTGAGGCTATAGTAGATTAAGTAGGTATACTTAAGTTTAAATAAGTACTTAACTTAAGACATACTTAAGTTTTCTCACCGATTCTATATGCAAGTGCGCTACAGACCTTAATAGGATTAGAAAATAATGAGGATAAAAAGACCTTAGTAGAATTAAATAAAGGATTAAAATGGGATAGGGAAATAGACTCTGGCATCCCTTACTCACCCACAGGAACACAACAGTACAAGTGCTGTTATTACACGGTGGTCTTACGTAAGGGTAGTAATTACTACCGCAAAACAGATTGTCCAATTTAGAACTGCGAATGCGCCCTGCTACTACTTGTCAGACCTAGACCACAGAAACCTCCAGAGTCAGCCCTGCCGGAAATCTGCAGGACCCCTGAGTCAGAGCGCTAACGCAAACACTAACTAGTCAACCATCGGGCTCGTGAAGATAGTGGGGAATTAATTTAAGTATTACAGATTTATACTTTGGAGAATTAAAATTTTATGGCCGTTCCATCTATCCCCACTGGTAGAGATTTATAATACGTTGAAGTCGGCAATCCTCAAATATATATGCCGAGTTCTTTAGAATACGCTCGGACTCTTAAGGTGTTAATAATACTTAAGATATCTCCAAAAAAGAGACGAAGTCTAAATTTTGGTATCGGATTAGAACCTTGGCAATATGCTCAATAACACTCTTATATTTGTTATTTTCCTTCTGTAGCAGCCCTGAATACATTTCAAAAGTTTCAAATATTGACAGTGTGTTCAGTGATGTATTCATAGTAATTATAAGCAAAGTGTTGTTTCACTATGAATGAATGTATTTTACGCATCTTTGTTTTCCGGTGATACATCCTGTGAATCAGATTAAGTGCGTCCGTTATCTCAAATGTTAATAAATTACTAGCCGATGCCCGCGACTTCTTTCGCGTGGACTTCATTTCTTAAGATATTTCTTAAAATATGTATATAATTTTCTAAAGAACTAATATTATAAAGTAAACAATAAATAATAAAATGTTTAGGTAACTAGGGTGTAGATGTAGGGCTGATTTTTTACTTTTAGCGTTTTTATACGAAAGTTTCGATTCGAATAGTTTAAAGAAGAATTTACATGTAGGTACATAATCAAAGTTGATTATGAAACTGGTGACGCAGCGATAATCAATTTTATTAATATGAAAACGAGAGCGCGCTTAATATGTCGTAAGGTCGTATGGGAGAAAACTATTTTTATTAAAAAATAACATAATGTATTTTAAGAAATCCAACTGTAAAATTAAAGTGTATACTAATGTAAATAGAATATTTGGAGGTGTAAATTGGTCTTGTTTGCCTGGTCTTGTTTGTTGGTCTTGTTTCTTACGATTTCACCCAAATTTTGATCGACTAATTTGAACAAAAAATTGTTAGGTATTGTGGCTTAACTATAATAGTTATACAAATAACCTCGCGAATTTTTACTATAAACAAGTCGCGAAGTAGGCATCATTTTATGTATTATCATAGAGTATTTGCAGAGATCTCTAATTATTGGAAAACAAAATACAGCCTATATTACTCGCTGATAATGTAGCTTTCTATAGGTGAAAGAATTTTTAAAATCGGTTTAAGTAGTTTTTGAGTGTATCCATTACAAACAAACATACAAAAAAATCAAATCTTTCCCCTACATAAAATTAGTGAAGCTAAAAATAGAACAGACAAACACTAGCGAGAATCACGAACGAGATTTCTACTTTTGTATCATTAAGTCAAATACGATTTGGCGATGATTTGGCATGTGCCCAAGCATATGAATGTATTTAAAAGCACAGATACTTTTAATGCAAAGGCGGAAAATAGCTTATAGCAAAAGTTAACCGTATTAAAATTCTTCTTAATCGTCAATGGGAGTCATCTTATAACTACCTCGTGTTGCCACCGCAGAAGTAATTGTGGAAATATTAAATATTACAATATTTTCTTACCGATTAGGTACTTGTGGGAATAGTATTTCTTTACTGGATGAAAGGTAGCCTATTATCCTATTATGTACCTTTCTGTATGCCTGAATTTATGCAAAATCTCGTGAAAGCGTAACAAACTCCCTTTAATTTCAAAAAGTGTTTTTATAGGTTTTTATAGCTTTAAAAATATTACCCATTGAATGTGCAGTCTATAATTTATTGATTAATTTAGCAGTGACTTTCACATGTCATGTCCAGTGGCTCTATAAACGGTGTTCATGGAGTTATAGACCTCGATGTGGACCAAATAGGGTATTTGACAGATTTTAGGAAATATCTCAAATTGTTCATTATACCATAATACACTTGTAATTTGATTCGTTCTTTGTGAATTGCTTTATTTTCTATGAAAATTACAATCAAAGTTTAAACGATAAATAAGACCGCCAAAACGCTAAAGACGCCATACATGTGGGTCACGTGAAATCAATACGTCACTTGCTTGCAAACAAACATTTAGCTGTCAAATCGTAGTACGCTCATGTACTGTATCTAAGCATAAACAAAGCAAATGACGCAACTCTATATATGCCACCAAACGTGTGCGTTTTTAATCACGTGGTCAAACATGAAAATTTAATTATTTTAATAATGGTTTCTTATGATAATCGTTCATATTTTTAAATACTGTGTTAGTTAATTTGGTTTAAAAACAATTTGTTTCATATTTTCATTATAGTCAAATACCGTATTGTTATGGTATCGTTAATATTAAAAGCCATTTGTTTCTTCGGTTGTGACCCCTAGTGTGAAGTAAATATTTCTATTCCAGGCGATGCTCGTGAAGTTCTAGACGTCGGTGTATATGCCGTCGGCCGTCCAGGCCTTGACCATCAAAGTAAGGCATAAATACTGTCAGGCATAAATACTGATTGTATTCTTAGAACATCTGTATAATTTAGGCCTATGGAATTGTAAACTTTCCGAAATCCGGCTGAGGCGGTTTGTATAGACCCTTGGAAACAACTTGTACAAGTGGTTGAATAGTATAGGGCATTATAATCTTTAAGTAGAATATTATTGCGCTTTTTATAAAAGAACATTATTATACTCTTGCTCTACGCCTCTGTGTCTGTAGTTCCGAAGGACTTTTAGAAGCAGTGTGCTGCACTTTTTCGAGGCTCCAATGTAATCACATCCTAGTCCAGCCACTTTTTAGTAAAGTGTTAAACCAACATTTCTTTTAGGTATGTTTTTATGTAAAAGTCATCAGACAGTGGCCGACGGTCAACTTGATGGTAGGTGGCTACTGGACAAGCAAACAAGCATAAGAACACAGTGAAAATTCAGCTCGTGTTCGGTAGGTTAGGGATACTAATAGCTATTTTGCCTTATTAATATATATTATGTTAATATTTGTTGTATATATGTTGTTCGCTTTCGATAGTTACACAAGTGGACCGTCAGCAGAAAAAAAAAACAAATAAAAATAGTGGCATTTAACATGAATTTATTTAGTTTTAGAATTGCGTTTCGTGAAGTGCTATATTAACAATTTCGTTTCTGTGTACACAAAACATTAAAATCAGTTCGGATAAAATTTTCCTTCCATTCATACTCAAAATATTATTATTAATTCTAATAAATATATTACTTATAGATAAAGCTTTATTGTTATTAATTACAAAGCTTATTTAGTAGGGCCATGAAGTTATTTAAAAGTAATAATTAATTTTAGAATTAACACATTTTTATAAATTTTCTTTGCAGAAGCTTTAAACAGAAGTCGACCATTTTTGAACTATCAAATCGTGCCTTTGTGCATACTCGTGCAAGATTATGAGTCGAATTTACTGCATCAAAATTAATAAAAAAATCGAAAAGTTTCTTTGAAAAGAGCCAGTTAGTACCAGATTCTCACTTTACTACCTTTACTTTTACTACCAAACATAAGCAAGAATCGTTTATACCTACTTTATCTGTGTAACAAATTTTATTTCAAAAAGTGATTCCACTTAAATAAGTAACTACATACTTAATAGTAGGTACACATAAGTGTCTACGTGCTTATTAGTACCTACTTAAGTAGTTAGTTACTTATTTGAGTTAGTAGGTACTTAGAGTTACTATAGGTCAGTTCAGACCGAAATGCGACGTGACTCGGCGCTACGTAAAAATGCTTGAAGAGGCAAGATGCTTGAGGATACGTATTGCGATGTTTGAATATACATCGCAATAGGCATATCGGCTACAAAAACATTCGGTGTAAATGTTTTTGTAGCCGACAAACAGTTCCATTTTATCTGCGCTAAATTTAAGGGCTGACTGTGCCTGAATAACTAGAAGAAAGAAAGGATTAATCAAATGTGCATTCCATTGCGGTTTCTTCATTATAGGAATAGCAACTCTTTTCTAACAAGTAGGTACTATAGCACCACGAATTACAAATTAGCAACTGAAATAATACAACAAAAACGCAAAAGAACAAATACATAGACGTTTAAACAAAAGTGAAAAAAGTTGAATGCCATCAGAGTAATCTTTCGATAATTGACAGACTCATACTAATTAAATGATGCTTAATAAATCTCTGTTCTTACTGTTTGTTAATCGTGAAGTAAGCTTACATTACAGATACTCTAATACTTATACATATATATGTTCACAAAAAATATAACTAAAAATAATCTCAATCAACATGACCACAGCAACCGTTTTTGCAAAGCCACAAATGCACTGGACGCGCCACCGATTCATTAATAAATCTATTACTTTAGATATGAGATTCTTTTGGGATTGTATGACAAATTATATTTTTTTTTTTTTTAATTCATCAAGAACCAAAAAAAAATATTATTTCAATTTTAATATCTACGAAAGATTGTCTGAGAGTATGATACTTCCCATAAACTAACGGAGAAAGACTTCCCAAGAACGGCTAATATTTAATAACGTGTTAAATGTATTTACAAATAATTTATAATCTCATGAACATGCATTTGTAGCGTTGTAATTCTTTTGATCGGTTTGCTTCAAACTTAAAACGTTAATATAAAAATATAGACATCCATATTTACAATATAATTTGAGCACATACAACATTGCAAGAGAATAAGGCAGAAGCTTAAACATCTACTAATCACATAGACAAAGCGTTTATTAATATTAATTATATTACATAAATTAATATATATTTATTTAATTTATATACAAAGGCTTTTGTCATTCCGAAGACGTTTTAACAATATACTCTTAGGGATTGAATGAATGCTTTCTGTGTTCTCTTGTCCGGTCTTAAGGATGAGTCCAAATTATTTAACAAAATAATATGTTTTAAAATATGGTTATATATAGCATGTTTTATTTGTGTGGACAATATTATATGTTTATTCATACTTATAAAATCGTTTTTCCTGACTGACTTTACAACGCACCGCCAAAACTACTAAGTCTAGAAAGCTGAAATTTTAAACATAAAAGCATACTCCTATAATTTGAATATACTCCTTGCAAATTTATTTATATAAAAGTATAAAAGTAAATAAGTAAAATATATATATTATTTATTATATTGTTATATTGCACTGTTATAATGTAATGTTGAATAATGTGGACGTAATACAACAATATAATAAAGGTTATGTAATATATTATTAAATCTTGACGCATCTTAAGCGAAAGCAGATTAATATTTTGTTGAGCATGCAATCTGACCGCGCAGGCACCATATATTTAATATTCCTATATTGCTAGTCCCCGTAAGTTGCAGCGTTGCCGAGACAGAACTACATTCTTTTCTCTCACTCGTTGATACTTGACGAGTTATGCGCATGCGTTGCGACAGTACTGGGAGTAGTGAAGCCCAGCCAATAAGATGCTTATAATGTAGTTCTCGGACATGCGCACAACGTTCGAAGTGTTCATGAGGGAGACAGACATATATACATATGTCTGCAACTTTCGGTCGGCATCAGTTCGGTGCACCCTACTAGCAATATAGAAGTATTAAATATATGGCAGGCATGTGGTAGGATCATAGTGAACGTCTTGGGCAGTTAGTCTTGCAGGGAACCATAATAAGCAAGTACCATTATAACTATTCGTACTTCTTCCTCGCTAATTATTATTTCTAATCGAAACACTACAACAGAACTGAATATAACATTGCCGGTGCTTGTCCTACCCGTTAACCAAATTGCCCTGCCTCGATTACTGGTTGATTGCCTGATCAAAAATTATCAAAAACAAAGCGCATAACGTCGCACTTCGTGAAGAAATCAGTACATAAATTTACATAATATAGCTGGTCTAGACAAAGTTACTAATTTAGACATATTACATGGGCAAGAAATGTAAGACATAGCTAAAATTGCGTGGAATGGACACAGAAGAACCGTTCGACAAAAAGTGCCATTTGGTCGTGCTTTTAGCATAGCTCCCTAGGCTTTTAGAAAAAAAAATTACTACTACATTTATTGTATTTTGTGTAACATAGAAAAAATTTACTGGAGTGTATTTTGCTTTGTAAGCGAACGATTAAAAAGGTTTCTTTATCGTATTGTTATCCCATAAGCTAGAAAGCATTTGGTATTTTAGGTGACACTTCATGTATTTAGTTATTTATATCATATTTGCATTTAATTTTATACATTATAAGAACCGTTACTTTAAACAATGGACTGCAGACAAATACAACAAATAGATACCTAACACCTACATTTTAAATTAATAATCAACATTTAAACCTTAGTTATAAAATGTTAAACTAATTATAAAACTATTGTGATACCAATAAATATATCTTGTTGGTTTTTACCTATATCAATTTAGTGTGCATTAAGGCTTCAAATCGCTTCAGGCAAGACTTTTGTAACACTAAAGCTGTTTCAATATTGATTTACGAAATATTAATTTCAGGTTTTATATCCACTTCGGGTTACAAGAAGAATTCCAATCTAGAGAATCGTTTAATCCTTTATAAAACACTTTGAAGGACAGATAAAAATGATGCTCAAAATATGAATTCTTCTCGAGACATTCTTCTTCGCAGCATAATTCTGTCTCAGATTTCACAAATCAACAACTATAGACTTTGAAGCAGCTGTGAACTACATAATGTGATAACTCCATTGAGCCTCTTTTCCAAATAAACAAAGACGTTGTGTACCAAAAAAATCATAGTAAACCATAAATTAAAAGGATGCAGTGATTTATAATCCTGATTGATATAGGTATATTACCTTTAAAATTCACATAACTATCTAAAAGGTCACTTTGTCTTAAAGGGTTTTAACTTTCTGAGATGTGAGTGGTGTGTTCTTGAAGTGCCTATACCAATATGGCATAATGTTAAATTAATGTCGTAAGATTTTCAAACATCAATAACTTAGGTACATTACCTCCATATTAGGACTTTGTATGGATTTTTAACTTTTTTAAATCAACTACTTACTCACTAAGCTTACCACTAACTCGTACACTTATTTACTAAAATTAGCACTCCTTTTGTTTCACTGATCACTGCCCATATGTGTCTTTTGCACAATTTTCATGTTGAGGTCACAGAAGAGGAACAGGTCCTACACTAGGGACTAGGGGATCCGGAACACCTTGTAACACCCCCTGGTGATAGTGATGGTGGTGATGCATCATTCCGTTCATCATTTGTTGGTGATGAAACATTGTCGCGTGATGTAACTGGGCGTGTTGTAACGACGTATGGTCTCCTTTGTCCTTCATTACGACTTCTTCGCGTTTCTTCACTTGTTTCCTCTCTTTGGCCCTGCGGTTTTGGAACCATATTTTTACCTGTAAATAGCAATTTAGTTAGAACTTTACACAGCTAACAATCACATTGACTTTATAATCTGTACAGTATAAAACTCCAGTCCCATGCAAAAATTCAATAAATATTATTGATTTAAAATATTATTCTCTCCCACAAGTTGTACCTAATAATGGTCTAAGACACACAAAGACAAAATTGTAATAAGACTCAGTAATACAATCCAACTGAAAAATGTCCACCTGCACAACGATGAGTGATCCAATGTTTACATTTTTCAATTTTACATAGAAAAGTAATGGAAACCTTGTAATCAATTCATGTAATCAAGTAATGGAAACCTTGTAATCAAGTAATGGATACATCAATTCATTCTATTATATATTAACATTAATCTTGCAACCAATACCAATACGAGTAAAGACCTATAAATATCATTATCTCTGTTAAACTTTTTTTTTTAAATGGCAATTCGGCTCATCTTGAAGATGGCCATTATCTGCCAATGTCAGGTTCGAAAAAAAAGGCTCTTCTATTGGGCTCCGCCACGAGCTCCGTTTAACGGAGCCCGCTCGGAGCTCACGTCGTGTGGGCCTTCTTTGTCCCCAAAACCAATCCGATCGGTCGAGCAAAGGCAGGTGAGGAAAAAAGCACCGAGCCCTGCAACCGCCCGGATTGCCAAGGGTAAGCCCCCCCACCACGACAAGGTCATGGCCCACCTAGGGGGGGCTTTTATTTATTAATTGCATATATCACATTGTATTGTATTTATTTATTCGTTCAAATGAAAGAACCATGTAAAAATTACTGTGTCAATTTATTTTATTATAGAAGTGAAGTGATGCCAATGTTGCCATAATATAAATTTTTATGTTTCTATCAATCTCTGTACTAACATTGTATTATACATTAATTATATTATTCCTGATGCTTTGGGATTACTAAGGTGTAATAATAGTAATCTTAGTAATAAAAGCTTCACAATCTTAGATTAAGCGCTTGAATAAAACAAAATATCAATTACCTGTCGTTCGGAGAGGCCTAGGGTGGCTGCTAGCTCTGCTTTTCTGCGTATAGTGATGTATCTACTGTAATGGAATTCTTTTTCCAACTCAAGTCGCTGATGGTCACTATACACCACCCTGTATTTGTCTTTCGTCCTCGTTTTACCTAAAGCAAAGAAAAAGACACTGAATTGTCATGATCAACTCGACACTTTAGGTAAACAGCCTTCGGATACGGAAACCGGTTTCCTTGCAATATTCGGATACGGAAACCGGTTCAAATGACTAAATAAATAATTTTATTTATGCATTTATCCTGTAGACAAATGAGTGGATTACAGTTCTATTCAGTTTGGCTAACGAAAGGTATGGATGTCCATATAATATATAAGTACCCGAATCTACATTAATACATTAAGATGAGTTTGTTTTTTAATTTTTGTTTGAAAGCGCAGAGAATCTCTGAAATTAGCAGAGGGAGACCCGATGCGAAGGATCAACGAGAACCGAGCTTTACCGATATGCGCCGTAAATTTGGAAGCCTATGTCAATTTAAGGGCACAGTTAGTTATTGATATAACCTTAAATATAAAAATCACGTGTTGCGATGTTCGTTCACGCTCCGAAACCGTAATAGTTGGTTAATGTGAATTTGTGTTCTAGCTTGAAATGGATTTTTAGGACAAAATTGAAATGAAAAGTTCCATTTTGAACCGCATCAGTAGCCCTAAATATATTTTTTATTATAATAAATATAAGGAGTGCAAATATTCAATTTTTAAATAATATTAAAATTATTCAAAATTCAGTTTGTAACAATAAATCCTATTCTGTTTTTTTTTTTTTTTTTTTTTTTGTTAATTAAATGGACATTTATTGTTTACAAAAACACAAATATTTCAATTTTTATAATTTTTTTAATAATTAAGCTCTGTTCCATCCAACCTGCTTACTAATTAATTAGTATTCTCGAGTGTAATAAAAAAAATAAAAATAAACTGATGTCAAACTATTTATAACATTTCCTATTCCCATCTAAATAAAACGTTCTTACTTTAGTGAGGTGTTTATTAGTCATTCTCTAGAATAAATGTCTTTTACACGCTCGTAAGGAAACGAAGCGAGTACGGTCGCTTGTTATGTAGGTAGAGGGGAAGGGTCCCGTAGGAACGATAAGGTAAATCCAGGCGGCGAGGAACACAGGCGCCGCCCGTCACTTTCCTAAGTAAGGGGATTTTTGTTGGGACCACACCGAGTGTAGTTACAATCCAAGAAAGACTTGAAGTCTAGTTTAGTTTCAATTATATCTACTTATCTTCTATTGTGTAGATATTTACGCAATAGCATACAGTTAACGGTGAATTCGCCTTTAAATGCTAATTAAATGTATTATTTATTCAATTCGCCTTATTTAATTCTTCAATTTAAAAAGTATAACAAAGGTAAAAAAACGTTACACTAAAAATATTTCACTTTTCATAAAGCTAGATATCGAATAAATGTTTATACTTGAAATGACATTGTAAATTGAATGAAATTAGTAGTGGCAGGGCACACCGCGTTTTCGCAGCCATTTGGGCAGCCCGTCTGGCGGCAGTAACCACCCCCTTGCAGAAGACCACCGTGAAATAACAGCACGTGTGCTGTTGTGTTTCGGTGAGTGAGTAAGGGATGCCAGAGCCCATTTCCCTATCCACTCCTAATCCATGGCCTTAATCCTACTGCAGTCGGCAGCGCACTTGCAGCAGTTTTGGCGTTGCTTGTGTTATAGGCGACGGTAGCCACCTATCATCAAGTGGACCGTCTGCCTGAAAAACAATGTGTCGACAAGAATGTCGACGTGTTGAACTTTGCATTCTTGTCGTGTCAATTTTTCTAAACAAATATTTTCTAATTTTTTGTGTATCTTTTTATTAATCATCGTAACTATAGGTAGATATATATTACCGCATAAACTATGAGTTGCCAAATTAGGTCTTTGCCTTTTATAAACTCCAAACGTTACGTTACCCACGCATCAAGTAAATGTAATACCCGTTGATATAATATTATGAAACTATTAAAAAAATATAATGTAATATAAAGTTGCATTGACTTTTTTGGAATGGGATTGAGAGACACAACTTTTTATTCACCGAAAGTAATAAAGTATCTACACATATAGTATTATTTATTAGTATGTATCGCCATGAAATTTCATATTAGGTTTTAGATCTTTTAACATTAGTGTTATATTTTCACAAGCTTTTAAAAATTAATAAAGAATTTATTTATTTGCAATCAATAAATGCACGTGATTCCTGTTAGTATTTCAAAAAATTGTTGTTTAAAAAAAATGATAAAAGGGACCTAATAAGTCAACCGCAATGTCATCTAGCTAAGTCAATAAACGTCTGAATACAAAAAGTACTTTTACACGAGTTTATTTTTAGGTGAATCAAGCAAGGCGTATTTTATTAGAGCTCTTACTATCTCTTTTATATGTTTTAAGATAACAATAAAATTATCGAATAAGCTTCAAATCTGTTATTACCTATGTATGTGAGAATTTGCCGGAATTTCCCAAACACATCGAGCGTAGGCACACTGGCAATTTTATGTAACTTTTGTTTTTTAGGATTTTTATCTAACTTTAGATGTTAAACGTGTAAAATTACACAAAGCCAGGTACTTAGATCTATGTACACAACACTAATGCAGAGTCGAGGAGTCTGTCTGTTTATTCACAGTGTGTAAATACTCCTTATCATTGTAACTTCATAAATTATGTTTGTCACCTGATAGAATCAGATGAAACGTGTCATAATTCTCTTCAGTTAAGTACTATTTCAACAATCTCTTATTTTCATTTTGATACCATTATTGATTCTGAAACACTTATCTTGAGCGTTACTTCGAGTGTAATCATCTATTTTCCATTACGATTTATTTCCGTCACAAAAACCACTGATACTTTTCTTACGTACCTACTTTACAATAAATATAGAAATATTCAATTCTTGTACTTTTAAATACAAACTGAAAATTATAGTAATAAAGGCAATTTTATATCCAATTTCCGATACAATATGCCGTTACATAAAAGATTAAACAAGATTTACATAAAAATTAAAAGAAATATAATTAATTTAAAAACAAAACAATTCGTTGTAATTTGTATAATCTTTTTTATTTAAAAGATCTATTCTTGGTTTTTATAGTCATGGGATGAAATGAACAGCTAAGAGGATTTAAATTAGTTGTAGCATTTCGTATAGTTGGTGATTTCCAAAAAATTACAAGGTAATCTACATATGTTAACCGTGGAAGCATTCCTCGGTTAATATTTATTAGTTAAAAATTTAAAAGAAAGCCATATTTCATCAGAAATTGTTTTACAAATATTTTTTAGAGATAGAGTGAATTTCAATGAATTTTCTCTTAACAATAAAAATGCATAGGTAGGTAATTTTACAATTTTATAATAATACGAATTTATATAAAAAGCAATTTTTGGATAATTGTAATATTCTAATACAATGCCTTGAGATCAATTATCACAGCGATAGATTACGGCTTAAGTATGTTGCCCTCAAAGAAAACGAGGCCCAAAAAAACAACACAGTGACATATTTCACCGCACTACAGAGAAATTGGAGATAAACTCTTTACGAGTTTAAAAATGACAGAAAACTACCACGAAAATAAATATCCTGTTATGGGAGCAAACAAAGAAAAATTGACAAAGGTAAAGTAAACAGCCTCTATGGATATTGAAGATGTTATTGAAAGCGATAATTTGAGCAGCAAACAGAAGTGGTCGCGTAGTATAATATAGCCTTGCACACGCATATCCTTGTGTATTTATTGTGTTCCTATTTCGATAAAATATTTCGTTGAAGAAAAGGTTTTTATATTCATAAAAAAGCAACCATTCCTAAAAGATTAATATACTAATACTACTTAAAATTAAACTTAAACTTAAAATAATTAAAATACTAATACTAAATCTTAAGAAAGTATTTTAATCATAAAAGTTGTAATTATAATTGAGATAATTTGTGAATTACATTAATTATCTCTATATATAAAAATGAATCCCTATTTCGCTTGGTTACGGCATCACGGATGAACGGGTAGGCCGATTTTAATTCGGTTTTGACTAATGAAAAGAGGGATAAACGGGAAATGTTCATATATATAAAAATTGCATCCCGGGTGAAGCCGGGGGCGGAACGGTAGTGTTCAATATTTTGTAATTAAAAGCATTTAAGTAATTAGGTTAGGATGTGGAATTAAGTCTATGTTTATTGGTTCCAAAAAAACCTATAATCAGAGTGATGCCTCTGAGTATCTGATTAGTGTCCAAGTGTGCCTAATATTAAAAAATATATGAATACTTTCACACTGAACAAAACAAAGGTATTCATATATATCTATACATATTATGAAATATATAATATCGCTCTCCGTCTCCGCTTCTGTCTGTTTCTCCACTAAATTCTTCTCCCAATGGATTTTGATAGGATTTTCACTCATGAAAATAGCAACAAACGAGAAAGGTTTGTGTAGGAATATAATTTGCAGAAAAAAAAAAGTGTAGTCGGGGTTGTATTATCTTTATATATATATAAAAATGAATCCCTATTTCCCCTGGTCACGGCATCACGCGTGAACGGGTAGACCGATTTTAATTCGGTTTTCGCTAATGGAAAGAGGGATAAACGGGGAATGTTTTAGGGTATATAAAAATTGCACGCCGGGCGAAGCCGGGGGCGGGTCGCTAGTAAATTAATAAATATTAGTATGAATTATTTACTTAGATTGAAAATAAAGTTTGATTTGATATTTTACGTACGCTGAGCGCCTGTGGAATCTAGCAAAACATAAAAATAAATTAAAACGCTCAATAAGTATTTTATATGAAAATTCGAAGCGTAAAACTATATCTACAAAAGTTTAAATGAATTGGTTTTATTTCTACATGAGGACGTGCCTTAACAATAAAATTTTATTCGCATTCAATTTTTTTAGTTTCTTGTTTTTAAGTATTAGTTATTTTATTACTTGGTAATGGAAATATGTATTCGTAGTATTTATTTATTAAACATGAAAATAATGATGAAGATAAAATCTCAAAGAAAAACATCACCTTGTCATCACAACCATCTGAATGTCAGATGGTTGTTGTGACAAGGTGATGGTTGTGGTGACACATTCAAAGACATGCCCATTGCACATTCAATATAATTGTAAGACACCAAAATCAATTTGGGTTAGTTTATGTTGTAACTCATGTTATAAATAATAAAACGAAAGATGATCAACCGTGTTATCTTGTAGGTCTGAACTAAAACATAGGTGTTTGTGAATGACAAACATTACGGGCGGGCGCGGCCGAGGTGGATGGTGTTTAATCAGTTATCATAGACAAATACACTGCCAGATAAACCGGGAACGAACCAACTGGAAAACCATAAAACATCCATAACGCTGCGGAGAGGATTCTGCATTCAAAACATTTTAGTTAATGCAATCTGATTTGCTGTATGCAAATATGTAAATTATAAACCAATTAACTTTTCCATAAAAAAATAAATGATTATTTTATTGTCTGTGTTCCAATTTACACATTAAGTTCAAAGTGTATAATGCATTTGAATATTATATTATATAATATTCAACATTATATAATATAATATAATATGCACGGGACCTCACGGTCTTGTATTTAAATTTTTAATTTGGTTGTATATAGACAATGAGTTATCATTCGCATGTAATACCTAAGTACTTTATATAGATTAATATAATTATATTCAACATTATATGATTAATTTAATATTACATAATATGAACGTCCCAACAACCTAGTTCTTTAATGCAAACAATTTCGCCTATTGAAAACGAAGCATCTTTTATTGAAATTAATTTATTTATGACCTAACCTTCCAGGACTAAGAATCAATAGATTATGCAAAGTTTATTTCAATTCGATAATAAGAAAACATAGCATCTATATATATCTGAATCTTCTATACATTATTATAAAATAAAAAGTCGCCTTCCTACTCTGTCTGTTTCTAAAAAATAAGAAGTTAGCGAAGTAACAGGCAGAGATGTTTTACTTTTGATATATGGTTTTTTATTAGTGGAAAGAGCAATAAACGAGGAAGAAGGTTTGTTGATATAATTTTCAGAAAACATTCCATCCGTTCGAAGCCCCGGGCAGGTCGCAGTGTCGCAACTATGTACCTAATAAAAAGACTTGTAATAAGTACCATTTTCTCCCTTATAAATATAATATACTTACTCTTTGTGGGATACTATAAATGCAAAAAATAAAGCTGAACTTTTACACCTATAATACTAATTGAGTGTATTGAGATTAGGGTAATGGGATTTTCTTAAATTTTGTATGAAAATGTAGGGTGCTTTTAACTATTCGCACGACCAAGCCGCTTGTAAATAAGTAATTAACAAAATCAAACTTATTCATCAACTTATTTAATAATTCATAATAGTGTGCCAGTTATTTAATAACAATAATCCATAATAATAATCCCAGTTAGGTATAGCAAGTCAATAGCATCACATAGCAATTTCAGTGACAATATATAAAAATTACGTGTCTCGATGTTCGTTCACGCTAATCTTACGACCCGTAACCAATTTCAATGAAATTTTGGGAAAACCTATTGGTTCCAGCTGGAATAAGGGAATATAATACACAAAGATACGCGGACTAAGCCGCGTGCATAAGAATTTATGACATATTATTTAATGAATAAATAACTCACTGTTTTAGCATCGCTTTTGCTCTAGCGGTTGAGAAAAGAAAAAAAAATTATACCGCTTGATTCAAAACAGACATTATAATATAAAATAATAACAACATTAAGTGATGTAGATCTTGCGATAAGTACGGTATCGATTACATGTGTAATCTAATAAAAATATTTATCGAAAGGAACGAATTGCTTGTCGAACAAAATACCGCTTCAAATGTGAATGAAAAAATAATTATCGGCTTTGTCGGCCTGCCGAAATCCACTGTACACGAACAGTACATAAATGCACGATAGTCGCGTATCGCTCGCGATAAAGATAGCGGCGCGTTTGAAACTGTTGACTCAATATCACCACATATCAACTGGTTGCCTTCTTGCAAGCATTTGTAATGCGTTTTTGATGGACGAAGGCGCGGCTGATAGCTTCTATCTGGCGATTATGTACCTAGTCACTTTGAGTGCTATCATGCTATCAAAATCTCTTTAGACAACCGCACTCAAAGGAACCACACGAAACTCTTCAATAGATTCTACGTAAAGCGAACATCGAGAGGAGACTATAAAAATTATTAAAAATAATTAAAAATTGTTAATTCTTGAATTTAATTTTTGAATATAAAATGAATAATTAAAAACTGACAGTTATATCTACTGTTAGAAATTATGATCACTTTCTAAACGCTAAAAAGACATAAAATCGACAATAATGTTCAAAAACCGGACTCTATTAGAAAAAGGAAAAAATGTGGAGAAAGATCGTGTCCTAAAAGGCTAAATCTTTAAAGACATGAAGACTTTAAAAATTACGACAAATCTGCCGAGGACCAGACTGGAGGCCTATATCCACAAACGAGATTATCATCATCATTATCTCAGCCGTAGGACGGCAACTGCTGGACAAAAGTCCCCCTAATTTTCCAAAAGGATCGGTCAGAAGTAGCCTGGATCCACAGTCGATCCGCGGCTCTTGTCAGGTCGTCTGTCCACCTTGTGGGTGGACGTCCTACGCTGCGCTTGCCGGTCCGTGGCCTCCACTCGAGAATGCTATACTCCATAAACTTCATAAGAAACGAGTATGTGGCGACTTGAAACATTCAAAATCCTAAAACATCACTATAATGTGGCTAACTGGACATTATATTCCAGCTGTGCTCTTTAGAGAAGGAGGGCGAATTTGAACCAATTCAAAGAGAACTCATGACAGATACTTAGAAGTTCTAAATATCCAAGCTGTCTATGTAAGAAATAAATATAATAAAGAGAAAGGGCCGATTTTGTATGTTTGTTTAAATATGTGGAGAGTAATCTGGGGCCTTAGACAAAGTAGCATTCGCTCCGTAGCGATGCGATATCGAAGTTCGTTATCGTCTCAGAGACAAAGAAATCGACACTGTAACACGTGATACCTTGTCATGATTTCTTTGTCTCTGAGACGATAACGAATTTCGATATCGCATCGCTACGGAGCGAATGCTACTTTGTCTAAGGCCCCTGAACTATTTGAAAAATTATTTAACTATTGCAGATGGACAAAGGATATAATATTTTGTAAATTATTCCCGCCAATTGCTCTCGGATTGAAGCCGGGGCGCGTTATTCCAGTCAAAGGTAAATAAAGACGATTCTGTTTTAACAAATAAAATTAATAACTAATTAATTAATAATATCACTAAATGAACTTATTATTAACCAAACATTACAGTCCGTTTCGTGAATAATAGACGTTAGAATTATAGGTATGGACGTTGGTGGAGAACAGAGAGAGGGGAAGTATCCTGTGCCTTCCCTAGGGAGGGTGTGGCATCCCTTCGTAGGGCGGGCTATAAAGTGACGCTCGCCAACTTTATGTGCCGCTTTTACGTCCATTTAGGCTACAGTGGCGACCCGACGGCGCCTTTATATTTACACCTAAATATATTGCACAATTTACTGTGTCTTAAATTTCATATATCTAACATTAGAAAATATATCCAATACAACTATAGATCTTTCATGCAATTACTTGGTATGGCAGAAATACAATATTATTATCGTCGTAATATTATTATAAGAGATTTATTAACACAATAACTGTCTCAGAATAAGTAAGTAATATATACTAATATTATAAGGAGACATCACATTTTGTAAGTTTGTTTATATGTGGTGATTAATCTCCAGAATAACTGTATCTATTTGAAAAATTCTTTCACTATTTTAAAAGCACATAATTCCGGATGAAGATAGGCTATATAATATGTACCTATACTGAGAAATCCGGGGTGCATCGTTCTAATATATACAATCTATACTAATATTACAAAGAGAAAAGATTTTTATGTATCTATGTATTTTTGTATGTTTTGTAATGAATAAACTCAAAAAGAACTGAACCGATTTTCAAAATTCTTTCACCTATAGAAAGCTACATTATAAGCGAGTAACATAGGCTACACACCCTCCTCCATGTCCCCTCTTCCCTCCGCCCTCTATACAAAATTGTCGTTTTCCACGAATATTTTATAAAGAGACGGGGACAAAGTCGCGTGCAACAGCTAGTAGTATTATAATGAGAGAAAAAGATATTTATAAGTCTGTTTATATGTGGAGGGTAATCTCCGCAACCACTGTAGGTGGACACAGGCTATATATAATTATTATGAACACTATTGTGCACAGGCAAAGCTAGTACCTTAGGTCCCAAAGTGGTCCAGGTGGAGCCCAGGGGTCAACGGGAGACTCGACAGGGGTCTACGTTGGCGTGACAAACACATTTTGACACCCACTCACAGCACAATCAATTAATTAACCAATCAATTCTCACTTATTTCATTTAGAAAACTCCCCATTCGTAGTTGGAACTTATGCGCAACGCAAATTTCCATAGTTAGATCTAATTTTCACATTTTTTGTCGAGTTTTGGGAATATGGTAGAAATGTAGCTGCAGGGGTCCACCGGAACCACCTAAATTTTGAAAGTGGTCTATGAGAATAAAAGTCTGGGAAGCTCTAGTCTAGAAGCTACTAAAACCGTAAAAAAATCATTAATAATAATCCATCACCCAATAGTGTTTCTAATGCTAGTGTGCCTCGGTCTACGTCTTTAAGGGCCGAGAAGTTTTATCTTGGTCTGTCAAATTTTGGTTATGGTAAGCCTCTACGAACTCGTCCGTAGTCGTCTTTCTCTTGATCATTTAGTTTGTAGAAGTACATACAACACAAAGTTTGTACACACGATGAAGTACGAGGGGCATACTGAAATGATCGGGAATAAGAAAAACCACATGCACGGTATAGCTAAATTATATTTTGTTGTTTTTCGAAGTATTCTCCGTTCAATTTAATGCACTTTTCCATTCGTGCAAACCAATCATTAAAACAGTAATTCCAGTCTGGAGTTGATGTTGACAAAATGGCTGATTTGTACGCTTCCACAGCTGCTTCGGGGTCTTCAAACAGTTGACCGCGTAATAAATCTTTAATTCTAAGGAATGTAAAGAAATAGTTTGGGATCAGGTCAGGTCAGGACTGTACGGAGGATGGCTCATCAGCTCAACGTTTTCCTGCTTCAAAAAATCATTTGTCTTCCGAGCCGTATGGGTGCTCGCATTATCGTGATGTAAGATGATGCGACGTTTCGGGTTATTTTTTCGGAGTTCGGCTATCATTTCTGGCAAACAAACCGGGATATACCACTCGGCGGTAACCGTTCTGCGTTCCTGTAAAGGAATTGTAGCAAAATGCCCCTTTTTCGAGACAAACGTAGCGACCATTTTCTTTGACACGCTGCGGGAGCGAACCACTTTCGTTGGCTTGACCTCGTCTTCGAAGACCCAAACTGCTGACTGATGTTTTCTTTCAGGTTCGTATGAATAAATCCATGATTCGTCACTTGAGACGATATTATAAACGGCATTTGACTTCCCTCCGTTGAAGCGTTGCAGAGTATTCCGGCACCAATCTACACGAGCCGCCTTTTGCTCTTCGGACAAATTGTGGGGAACCCAGCGGGAAACTAGCTTTCTTACACACAGCTCATTATGTAATATCGACTGAATTGCAGTCATTCCGATACTGATAACAGCCCGAATCTGCTCGTATGTCACATGACGGTCATCTAATATAATAGTTCGCACAGCTGCGATGTTTTCAGGCGTGACCGCTGTTCTTGGTCGACCTGCAGAAGAAACAGTGCTGAGCGACACACGACCGCGTCGGAACTCGGCATACCAGCGGTATATTGTCGTTTGACTCGGTGCATCAACATTATAAATCGAAACAAGTTCGCTGAGTCATTTATCTTGAGATAAGCCGCGACGAAAATTGTGATAAATTATGGCACGGAAATGTTCACGCGTGAGCTCCATTTCTGTTAACGACGTGTCAACTTTAAACCAACATAGTTTTTGTTTTTAATAAAAAAAAAATTGTTTGAATGTCATTAAGATTCTAAGAGGCCAGTATTCAAATTCTAAAAAAGGTTTTATTGTAACTCAATCCGAAATATTCTATTCCCGATCATTTCAGTGTGCCTCTTGTAGGTAGACAAGTGAATTAAATGTAATTAAGAAAAGCCTTTAAACGATATCCACAAACATTGTATGGTTATACAAATCTCTATATATAAAAATGAATCCCCAATTCCCTTGGTCACGGCATCACGCGTGAACGGGTAGACCGATTTTAATTGGGTTTTCACTAATGGAAAGAGGGATAAACGGGGAATGTTCATATGTATAAAAATTGCACCACGGATGAAGCCGGGGGCGGGCCGCTAGTATAAAATAATTTTATAAATCGTTAGACTTAATTTTAATTTAAACAAAATTAAAAACTCAAGTCCAAAACTGACATTAAAATCTAACTTACACGTCTTGTTGGAATAGTGGTATAACAGGGCAAGGAGCGTGCAGATCTCGACAGACGTGATAAAATTCTTTGCACTGGCGCCATCAACGACTAATAAAACAAAATCATGTGTTCCATTCTATTTTTTAATTATTTATTTTAAGAAACAAGTACATAAGTATTCCTGATTAAAATAATTATTTAATTATACCTATAGGTATACTTATAGGTACACCTAATACCTACCTATAGGTACAACTAATTATACCTAATTAAAATAATTATAGGTATACACTCGTACCTACCTACGTCGTTTTAACGAACAGGATTTTTAAAAATTTAATACTTGATATATCTATATTGTTTGTTTTTAAATATTTATATTGTAAAAAATTTAAAATTAAGAAAATAAATAAATATGTGAATAATAATAATAGAAATGAATAGTTAAAATAAGTTTTAAAATATTTTTGCTCTCTTAAAATAGTAAAAGAGAAAATAGTAAAAATGGATATTTAAAAGATTAACTATCTAATAGACCAAGAACTATCTGTTTGTAATAAATTGTTTCGCAATTTATTACAAGCGCACGTGGATTTATTACGCATTAAAATCTGGAAACTGCACTTGAATGTAATTTCAATATATGAGCACACGTTTCAAATGTTGAATAAACTTTTAAAGCTAATAGGAAGCCTTTAAATTCTATAACAATGCTCCATTACGCAAAGCAGTCGTCAGTGATCGATTGTCCCAAAACAAACCTACAATTATTGGTTTAAATGACAATAATTCACCGCAGCATGAGGTCTGCGAACACCAGTCGGTGGACATGCTAACTTGCTGACCGACATCACCGATTAGTCACAACCCGAACAACAAACAGTCAAACGGAACCTTCCGTCCGCATCTGAATTTGAATTTCTTTTCAAAAGACACGGATCCCCCTAGGCGTGACTACCGCGCGGATAAGTGACAGATCCTGTCAAAAGATTGAAACCAATTTGTCACAGTGCCTTTCTTCTCGACCCTTTTCAACAAAAGAGGCGTTGACTGCGAAATAAAGATGGCTCTTGTGGTGAAATGTATCGTCACTAATCTCTTTTAAAGTGTTTTGGGAGACGGGATTGGATGTTGCACACAAATGAAGATTGATGCGGTTGTGTAAACAAGGTAGACAAATAGGGGCTGTAAGATCTTGCGTATTATATGTGTATTTATATCTATACCTACTAATAATATAAGGATGAAGAGTTTGTTTGTATAAACTTGCTAATCTCTGGAATAGTTAGTGGTCGAATTTGAAAAATTATTTTTGCATTTGTTAGCCCACTTTTTGAGAAAGGCTATTTAATATTATAATATAGCTATGGATCTTAGAAGTCGAGGCGGGAGAAACCGCGGGACATAAAAGTTATCTAACTTTAAGCCTGGGATGCTTAGGATTGATCCTTAGGAGCCAAGTAAAAACAAAAAGTCAAAAAGAACGTCAAACGGTGGTCACCTGTAACCACTGCGGCCAGACTGGCTGCTCAGTTTACGACTGCAGAACGTTGTGGCACATTACATTTTATTAATGGCAAATAGAGATATAAAATTAGATTTTACGGTCGAACAGCGACCCTGGCTTCGCACGAATGCTATTTTTTTCTGCAAATTATGTACACAAAATTCCCTCGTTTATCGCTCTTTCCATTAAAGAAAACAGTGTCAAAATCCGTTTGGTTGTTTAGAAGTTAGCGAAGAAACAGACAGAGGACAGCGAATTTACATATACATATTTTATAATATGTAAATAAAACATTAAATAAAACAATCAATACATATAATAAAATAGTAAACGAGCCATGTCTGTATACATTAAATATTTTAAAAAAAATTAGTTTCAGTTAAACAAAAAAGTTACGCGCTATACCGAATATCACGCGTACGAAATTGCGGGCTCAACTAGTATAATACATAATTATTCTCGTGTCAGAGTGTTTGTAACAAAACTTCTCCGAAACGGCTGGACCGATTTTTATGAATTTTTTTTGTATATTTGATAGGTATGAGAATAGGTCGTAAAGTATTTTTCACCCTCCTACCCCCACCCCCCCATTTTTTAATCGCAATTTTAGTATTTTTGTATGAACAATATCCAAATAATTTAACCGTCGTTGATTGACGTGCAGTGTTGCGTCACTTTGATATATGGTTTGAAAATAAAGTGTATGGTTCTGTGACCCGATAGGTGCCACAATCGGGTTACAGAATTATTTTCGGGTTTGGGTAGGACAACGTCTGCTGGGTCAGCTAGTATAATTATATAATTAAAAAACTTTAGCAAATCTTATCTATATATCAATATAATAATTTTGAATATTTTATTATTTATTAAAAAATACAAACTATTAAATTACGATTAACTTTTACTTCGATAAAAACTAATACAAATCCAGAACAAGAAACAGTGAGCCGAGAATTTTATCATCCTCGGGCCAGTGGGGAATACAAAATAAGAGACATTTTTTTGGAGATTTTAATAAAATTACAAAATTCACCCGGGCCAATGGGTCCTAAATCAGTTTTACTTTTTTATTTTCGCTAAATGAGTTTCTACAAGGATTTGACAGCGGCTATGTTCGAAATGAATGCGAAGATCTTTTTTTACATTTTCTGTTATCAAAACGATTATAAATTTTAATTTTAAATTTAATTATTGTTATTTCATAAAGTATGTAATAGTGAAAACAAAATATCATTTTCAAACCTTTTTTTTTAATATACAAATAAATGAGAAATTTGGAATTAAAAACACTTTTGCCATTTCGATGATTATAAAACTAAACTGCGAGGTTCGATAAAATCACGGAAGACTTTTTCGACACAGTCCTGGGAATTGAAAAGTAATTACCAATGAAAACGTTGTCAAGATTGAGGTGAAAATAGTGCTTATCTAATCAGTAAGGGCCATATGTGGAGAATAAATGGGTGTGGGAATTTAAGTAACTCCTTTACTTGAACTTAAGTTAAAAGTAGCTTGCAATTCTTACATAATGAAATTGCTATAAGTGACCGAGCGTTTTCTTGTAGTTATATTAACGTAGTTAGTATTAGTATAACTATGTATCTAAGTTAATATAACTAGTTATACAATAGTTTATAACAAGTAAATACAAAAGTTGTATTATAGCATAGTACATTACAACTATTCATTAAACATTCCTAACAGAATTATTACCTTCGCGCTGTACCTATGCCAAAACTAACAAAAACTATATAATATTCTATATATACATATAGAAGACGGATAATAAAATGAAATATAAAAATTTAAACATGAATAAATGTAAGATTGTCATTATTGTTTCTCTTCTACGAGTTATTTATGGATGTTTGATTTAGGGTAGATACCTTGTTCTAGCCAGTTTTTTAAGATTTCTATTTATTATGAATGTTGTAAATGCCAATACTTACCAGGTTCATAATATCAATATTTAAACCCACATCTATACATATAATAAAATAGTTTTTAGATTTTTTGTCTGTTAGTCTGAATGCGGTTTTCATTCATATATTGTAGCAAGCTTCCCGGTTATTTCAATCGGTTTAGAAATAAAAAAGTTACCCGCTATACCGAATACTACGCGTACGAAGTTGCGGGCTAAGCTAGTTCAAAATAAAGCCACTGTCCACCTCTCTCTGTTTCTCCGCTAACTTCTAAATCACTCAACGATTTTTAATACGGTTTTCACTAATGACAAGAGCGATAAACGGGGAACGTTTGTGCATATACCTAATTTGCAGAAAAAAATGGTATCCGTGCGAATCCGGAAGCGGGTCGCTAGTTAGTAGATATATAAATGAATGTAAGATTGTCATTCTTTACGAATTTATAGATATTTTATTTAGGCCATCTTGTTTTTTTAATATGTGTGTATGTAATATTTATTGTAAATGTTATCAACGCTAACAATCGACTGAAATATCAGACATTATGATTTTTTAATTACATATATAACATGTAAGAAGTATATATGACTGTGTCTGTAATAAAAAAATTAAAAAGGTAGCTCTTAGAAGAGTTATCCTATTTTTATTGTATTGAATCTTTTTACTTGTCTCAAATAAACAATAATCAAAAAAATTTTTGAGTTATTAATTAAGAAATTTAATCTTACATATTTATTACAGAGCTCTCAGCATTATTTGCAGATTAGAATTGCAGCAAGTTAAAACAAAGCACAATCACAGTGCACGGATTAAGTTAGCAAAGATTTAAGTTGTTGAGAGCGGTCCCTGGGTCCCGGGGGCGTTGTTGGCTATGATTGTCGCCGAGAGCAGCCCCCGGTTATCCGCGCTACCCGGCCATCCGGGGCTTGGATTAATTGCCCGTACCGTGCACTCCGCTCCCATGACGACCGTTATCGCGAAACGTTTCTGCGAACGTAAAATAACATCTAATGTTATGCCCGACGATAATTGTTGGGCTTTGACAAAATTATTAAAGAGTAAAAATTACTCTAACATACGCGAATGCATTGTTTTCATTTAACAGTATTCATTCATTATGTAAATGTTGCCAGGCAGGCTTTAATACGATCTACTTGATAGTAGGTGGCTACCGTCGCCTAAAACACAAGCAACGTCAAGGTGCTGCAAATGCGTTGCCGACCATAGTAGGATTATGGATAAGGGAATAGGAAGGGATAGGGAAATGGGTTCTGGCATCCCTTGCTCACTCATCGAAACACATACACGACGTTATTTCACGCTGGTCTTCCGTAAGTACTATGCGTTACTGCCCCGCAAAGATTTTCAAATGTATAGATCGAGACGAGAGAATCCGTATTGTGACATTTAGAACCACGTGGTACAAAATCGCTCAGTCCATCACCAACTTTACAAGGCTATTTAGCTACGCCATGGCTATCCTGATTACGGCGATCAGGATAAATATTTTTGTAGCAAATTTTTCCCAATGCCCTCTCTATATATATATTCTATGTATTTAATCTTTTTGCTGCCGCCAGTCGGGCTGTCCAATGACTGCGAAACAGTATGCGTTGCCACTACTTAAAATATCGATTTATGCCGTAACAAGTTTAAAGTACAATTATTATTAACAAATGTAAAGCTATATTTTATTTATTTTGTTTTTATTTATACAAGACAAATTATAACGTTTTGACTGTTACGAATAATTCGTAATAATGTCGAAATTTAACAATATTCTTTGCTCAGGAAGGAGCTCGACTTTATACTATGTCATGAGTAATTCAACATTTCTATTCAGTTAAATGACATCTTTGACATTTATTTAAATTTACTATAAAAGAAAAAAAAACTTTTAATGTACATCCTTAGAAATGAAAATAATAAAGTTATCTATAGTATCGGTCACAGAGTAATGCGAATACTACTGTAAACATTGAAAATTAATTTGTGACTATAAAATATGCAATGTCTTACAATGCACACAATATTAAGTGTTTCTGTACTGATTCTACCAAAATATTATTTCATCTATAGAAAAAAACAATTTGGGACGAATTAGGCATGCGGGTCGGGACAAGCCGGGAATAAATAATCGGAAAATATGTTTTGGGACAAACGGGGCATTCAAAAAGTCACATACCTAGCGGACACAAACCAAAATATCAAATGAAAACCGTAAAAGGAGTTAGTTGTGTTTCAAATATCTGTTTGTGATCATTTTATTTTTTGGATAATGTTTATCTTTTTTTTTTTAGATAATGTTTATCTAAATATGCACAGTGAAAATTTCTATGACTGGTAAGTTTTTAGAGGAAAATTTGTATGAAGCATATTAAGCTACTTTTTAATTTGCAGAAAGACGAAGTTGCGTGCAAAAATAGTTTTAGTACAGGTAATAATGTGGTAAACGATAGAAATTCTAGATTCTATTGCATTCTAAAATTCAAACATTACTAATTAAATTCCAGAGCTCTGCGAACAAGTCAAATCTTTGATAGCTCGTTCTGTTCTAGAGAAAACGACTTTACTTTTAAAAAAGGATACAGTAACCATAACCAATTTGACGATTTGTTATCTCAATGAATGGTAGTAAATATTTTATGAATCATAACTTCTAACCACATGCACATATAAAGCATTGTAAACTGAAATTGTAGGCTATTTAATTTGGTTCATCGCTAGGAAAAGCTTTTTGTTGAAGCTTTTTATAGCATATGAACATTTTGGGGCTGCGACCAATATTTTTATTTTATAAAATTAGTAATAAATATTTTTATTTTATTTTATTATTTGAGAGACGTGCAGAAATTAAAAACCTACAATTAGGTAGATATAAATAAGAATAATAAAGTAAACACATAGAAACGTGTGTCCACCAGACAGGTACAAAACTAAGAATTTTACGAAATAAACAAAAAATCTGCAAGGACGAAATTAAAGAACAAGAAAAAAAACGAAAATGTTTGACAGGAGCGCCCAAGATGTAGGATCTTCCCTCACCACGACAATGCTCCAGCCCATTCCGTCCGATGAACTATCGAATATTTGACTATGAAAGGTGTGGAATTAGTGAGCCATCCTCCTTATAATCCCGACTTGGCACCGTGTGATTTCTATTGATTCACAAAAATAAAAGATAAACTTAAAGGCCTATCGCTTTATGAATGCGTTCAAAAACGCCGTGACACATACCCCTAAAATAGAGTGGGCCCACTGCTTCGGTGGTTCCGTCGCATGCGTCGGTGCTTACAAAGGAATGGAGACTACTTCGAATAAAAATAAGAATACAAACAGCTTCCTACACTATTTAGTTTCGAGTTTCTAAAAAATATCAGTAATACCCTCGTACGCAGAAGAAAAATTATCCAATAGTTCTGGTACAAGACTGTCGCCTATTAATACAAGCAATACCAAAGGTGCTGCAAGTGCGCTGCTTACCTTAGTAGGGTTAAGGATAAGGGAATCAGGAAGGGATAGGGAAAAGAACTCTGGCATCCGTTACTCACTCACCGAAACACAACAGCAAGCATGCTGTTATTTCACTGTAGCCTTCTGTAAAGGCGTGGTTACTGCAGGCAGGCGTTGGTTGCCCAAATAGCTGTGAAACGCATTATCCCTACCACTATTTGTAAGACGCAGACGAGAGCTATTAAGCCATTAAATCGTTTTATGTAAATAATTAAGTGAGTAAATTATACCCTTTACTAATTTCTACATATTTATCTAATTAAAATATTATAAAAAAAGTCTTCCGATGCGTCTGTATGTATGTACCTATATGTTCGCGATAATCTCATAAACTGTTGAACGAATTTTCATACAGTTTTCATATATCAACAGTATTTCCTGAGGAAAATATAGGTGTATAATTCGTTAACCTTAGGACCCGAGCGTTTGCAAATTGGAGCATACTATGCATTGGTGTGTCACCAAGCAGTTCTACCCAAATCCACCAGCTAGTCTAATTTAAAATTTACAATCGCATTGGCAGGAAAACAAGCGTTTTATAGTTATAAATTACTCTTCAGTAACCACCATATCACAAATCACCGGAAATAAATGCAAGTTCTTTTTTTTGTTTCTGTGCTCCATAGTGGATGCCAGAGCTCGTACCCCTATCCTTATCCCGTACTTTGTCTTTCCTATGTCACAAGAGCCTATCTACCTGTTCATAACACAGTAACAAAAAAAAAGATATTATAGTGCCTCTATATCTTATACCAAATTCCAATTCCTCGTTGTATGATCGAGATCCTGTTATGTTATAAAGGATAGATGTGCAGGAGTCTATTTACCTGTTCAAAATAAACGAATTTTATAGTAGGTACCAACAATACCTTATATTAAATTTATAATTAATTTTATATATACGAGTAAATGAAGAACAAATGATTCATCATCATCTCAGCCGTAAGAGGTCCGCATTGCTGGACAATGCCTACACCATAATTTAAAAAAAACCCGTCAGAAGCAAGCCTGGATCCACCGTAGACTCGCGGCCCTTATCAGGTCGCCTGTCCACCAATTGATTAAAAATAATAATTAAGCAAGGTATCACTAAGGCATGAGAAATATAGTCATAAAAGCCTGAGTAAAAATGCAATTTTTTTTCTTAAAACCTATTCTAACTTAGTTCCCGCAAAAAAACATTTATATCTACCTGAGGTAAACCATTTTGCATTATTCGGATTTCGGAATATGCATCTCGATAATATGCGTGACGACTCATTGTTATTAGTGTATCAAATCAAAAATAATAAATACAATTACGAAAGTAAAAGTTACCCTTGTATATGTATATGTACTATATTATCCATTCTGTGCCTGAACCGATAAATATTCTCGCTTAGGTAGGTAGTTACGATAATGCCACACTTATGCCACAGTATATTAATTTTCATACAGTAGGCCGACGCCTTTGAAGTTGGGCGATGCCGCCACCTGTGTAGGTATTTACGAAAGTACGGTAGGGTTGTCACAAATTGAATGACAATGACTTTTTTGCAATATTAAAGCGCTTACATCCTTTAATAGGGGTAAGAAGTATCAAAATATAATGTTGATCTGTATTTATCAAAAAATGCATGAGCGCCATCTTGGATTTCAAAATAGGTGTCATTTTCATAATCAGCACCCCAAGAAACCTCGATCATACCCATATCTATTTGTCAATGAATGGCTTATGAACATTAGATTTTAATACGTAAATTTATTAAATTAAGCTTTTGATAAATAAAATATAAACCCTGTCTCATAAGCTGTCTAAGCTGTAAATAAGCTGTCTGATAAATAAAATATAAACCCAAAACACCTCAAAGCATTCTCCAAAATGATCAAATACACACGTATTTACACAACCGCCATTTTGTTTACACGTTCGCGCACACAGAGCACGATACAACAAAATGCAATAAAATTGAACAAGTAAGTAATATGTGTTGAAATCTTAGTTCTTTATTTATGCGAGAGAAAAATTTGCACGCACTCACAGCACATGCCGTACGCACCATATTAATTTAAGAAATTTAAATTTTAATGACGCGATAGCCCTAGAAAACTTGTACCGAGCTACTAAGAACGACGAAATATGCAGCTCGGTATCGTTTCACTCGCGTCTCACCCCTCACGCCTGTCTAGACGTGCCTGTTTAGACGTCTCAGTCTGCCTACTGTATGAAAAAAATTAATATACTGTGCTAATGTTGACGATCTTCCATTAGATTTAAAATAATGTTAGGAAAATATTTATTTTATAAATTATTTAAAGATTAAATAATCTCCCTAATATCTTCAATTCCAAGAGTTGAAAACATTATTATACTATACAAATAATTAACAAACTAAATTAGATTTAATAAGAAGTCTTTTTAGTGGATTAAATGCAAACCAAAAGTTATAAACATTTACATAGAATTTATTTAATCAATATGAATATATGAAACAACCTTTACCGACTTCCGATTTAAGGGTTTGAAGTCAACACCCATAGTATTTGATATTTTTACTATTTCATACCTTGAATGAAAACCCCACCCGGTTTAAAATTTTAACACTCGAGCCTACTCGAGCGTTACCTACTTTTATGTGATTGGTTTCGTTTTTTTTTCTTAGTGTCACAGAGTAAACAACTGATCTAACAGCGACAGTGTTGCCACTGCTGCCAGGACCGTCAAGTGTAGGGCAAAACGCTAATTTGGCGTTCAGCGCTAATACAATGCCAGTGGCGCTGTGAGTTGATATTTTTGAGTAAACGCACCGATTGCCATTGACATGCAGAGTTTCATTTTCTAATTTTATTAACACATAAAATATCTCTCTCGATTCACATGTTTTCGAAATTTTAATGTCATTTTAAATAAAAAGTAAGATATTAAAAAATAAGTCTCCACACTTTTTTTTAATTTGCGAGACATAATATCAACAGAAAATGGAAATGGTCTTATTGACACATAATATACCTATTATTTTGGAACATTTTTAAACATAGCCACATGTTTTTGTAGTTCTATTTTTTGTTTCTGGCAGCTATGAAATCCTTCTTAAAATATTAAAATATGGGAAATTAACTGACGCTCGTTGGGGCGCGCGCTCTACTGGACATTCCTTATATATATTATATTTATTTTTCAAAAAAGTAACCTAAGTTACTCCTTATAACATCAGTTAACTGTCAGTGAAAGCTGCGTCAAAATCGTTTTAGAGATTAACCGGAACATATACTTTGATATACATTTATTCCAAAGCAGTTATTTTCACGTTACAGACACTTTAATTTTATTTATTATTAGTGTAAAATTAATTATTAATGCTAATTATTAAATTAATTAATGCTAAAACACTTCAAAAACAAGACTAACCAGAATAAAAAAACCTTCAAAATTATCAAAGTAAACACTAAAGTTGTGGTGATCCAAAGAATGATCCAAACAAATGAAATAAACGAATACACCTATTCTAATAAATGAAGTGGTCCAGACGACCGCTCTAGTACTGAGTTTGATTACCGTAGGTAACTGTGAATAAGATGTAATTATTCATAGATCTATTGTTGTTAACCAAGCTGCAAGATGTAATGTCAAAAATAAAGAAACAAAAATGGAGATAGTCAGGACACGTAGTAAGTGGACCAGACAAGTGGAGCAAACTAACAACTCACTGGTACCCTAGAGAAGGCCAAAGGAGCAGGAGAGGGCAACATTTGAGATAGCAGGGGAGGGCAAAAAAAATAGCAGGAAACATGTGGACGAGGAAAACTAGAAACAGGAAAGAATGGGGAGATTTGGAGGAGGCCTTTGCCAAAGGGCAAACAGATAAGAAGAAAAATTTTAAATAAAAGTTTTTAATGTACCTACAATTGTTTAAAAAAATGTTTAAAACCTGTAACAGTAAAAAAAAATTAATGAAATGTACTTACCTTTATCTGAATTAAAGGCTTGATTAATTTTAAAAAATATTATAAATTTAAGTCTAAAATTAATACTTTATAATTTACCTAAATTTTTGTAGGTAAGTATTATATTTGCATACTGGATTTTATATCAATACACAATTGAGTTGTATATTGTACCGTAATTGTGGCATTACAACTTATACCCACAAGAGATTATATAAGACATATAAACTTATTTCACGAGCAATAAAACATTACACTATTGTGTTTGCAAATGAAATTGTATGAGGTAAATAAGTGTGTTAGTACTGATGCCTACCTATACGTTTATTACTTTATTGGTACAATAACAATTCATTTTATGATGTTACAAAATATTATTGACTCTTATATTACGGTGAAATTATGTAATAAATCACAAACATCGTTCCCGGTCAAGTTCAGGGCAATATAACTATCATATTATCTATATATGTTAATGTTTGATCCAAATTTACAAATTTAAAACGTAGGAGGAGTCTGAATTGTTTAATTAAATGGGGTCACTATTTTACTAGCATTAAGGGATTCACTGAGGCAAATGACATTTACATTAGAACTCGCTGGTGGCGGAGACAATTCAACAGGCCTAGAAATGGTGTTTTTTTGTTTTTACCATTAGAACATTACACAAAAAAAATTTTTTTTATTATAATACAATTTTTTAATCCTATATTAACTTATTAATAGGTACAGGATTCATATGCGTGCAATAAGCCGTTTTCGAGAGAATTTTGAATAAAAGTCAAATTCTTCTTGTGTTCTAACTTCTTTTGTGGAGTTTCTATTACTTTAACGAAAATTCTAATTAATACAATTGGTTCTTCACATGTTTAAGTATAATATATATTTTTTTCAAAACAATTGTTCTGTCTATTTCTTGTAACATCTTCATTAAACAATGGATGTTTTTAGTATTTAGCGTTTGTCTCCCCCTTAATGCTGCCTACCTGCTTGCTTGAGTAAAAATTTACTATTCGAGTAGTGTGAGAATATAAATCTAGTGTGTTTCTTTTTTTTTTTTTTTTTCTTATACATATTACCTACATATTTTCAATTAAATGAGGTCTCTGTTTTGCTTGTCTTAATGTTGGTCCTTTTTTTGTAATTAGTTACAATGATTATTTCAGATTATAAGAAAACTGGAAGTGTGGAAGTAGGTAGTATCTACTAAAAAACCATCAATTTTTTTATTAATTATAAAGCGATTCGTTACTGAGAATTTAAAACTCAAAACTTCATACCATTTTTTTGTTGATTACGATCTGAAAGTGTGTGGCAAATAACGCACAAAAAAAAGAAATGTTTCCTTGAATTCCAGCCTTTATACTTATAAATATTATAATAATAGGATTATCTGTCCTATCGTGTAGCTAATTCATCAAATATTAATTTAAAAGGCTGCTTACTGTAAAATCATATATAGGTACATATAACCCAAGACAAAATTACCTACTCAACATTTTAATTTTCACATTGCTTAAAAGATTAATTGAAATGGTCGTCTTCTATCACACCTGGTCTGCATATAACAGGGATGTAATTTAGAAGAATAAACATCCCTCAAAATCGTAAATAAATATATAAAAAAGAATTATATAGCTTAACAAAATAATAGCCCTTGGAAAGTACTTATCCTCACTAGACACATGCAGAAAAATTTTCATCACATCGTGTGTCAACCTTTCTGCGGGAGGTTTACCTATCCCACGTTTGCACTGTCGCGCGGGATACGCATTTCGTCTAGGTTCGGCTACTCTAGTAGGTACCTACTATTATTTATTCTGTGGTTCGATATCGATATTGTTGCTTGCGACAACTTCGCAACGGCACAGACGCTTGAGCGACCTTTCTTGTCGCTTCAGCAACAGATTTTATGAGGGAAATTAATCGCTCTAGCGACAGAATAGTCGCTTATGCGTCAGTTCTCTCTTGTACGACAGGACAGTGTGTGTGTGCGTATGGTCGCTTCAGCAACTAAACAAACAATGTCCGGCCGCTCTAAGTTGTTCTTCAATACTTAAGTAGACTGCTACGGTGCTCGCTTAGCCTAAGTGTACCATTACGGCAATATAGAGAATTTATAAAGAAATATCTGGTGCAAGGAACACCGTGTATTTAACACGTCGTATCACTGCATCAGAGCCGGCAATATCGAGATTTAATTGCAAGCAGAGGCCGGCCTTCTTCATTTTTCAATGGTTAAACAAAAGTATATTTATTTTTATTGGATTTTTTAAAAATATTTGTTTTATTTGTATACAAAAGTAATTTCTGTCGTTATTATCTAGTAGTATTGTAGCAGTGATACATAGTGATTACTTTTGTACATAGACCTTTTTTCATTGTCATTTTTTTTGTGTGAAATAACGCTTTGGGTGTTAAGTGTTGGTTAGGTTCAGTTTTGATATTTTTCCTGGGTAGAGTTTTGACAATTTTTTTTTATTATTTTAAAATGCGAATAAAACGTTTGAAGAAGACCGAAATGAGCAGTGTGACCAATTGCTATTTAAAAACCATTGAGTGTGACGTTTTTAAATTTTTGCTTTTTAAACTCAATTATATCATTGAGAGTGACATAAATATGGACACGCTATGGAGATACCGTACATTAATATAATACATACATATAATACGGGAGTTCTTTATAGAGAGTTTATATGAAAAAAATTAAAAGAAAAAAAAGAAAAGGAAAACAAACAAAGCACATAAAATACATCACCACCGTCAACTGAGAATGAGTCTAATTTGTTGTCTAAGTAATGACTATTTCTGTCTAATTTATTTAAGCGCATTTTCTGAAATTAGCGCTGGCGCATTGCGAAAGAAAATGTGAACTATGATCCCTTAGGTACATAAATTACATTTGTCGTAACAGCAATTAGTTTGACTAGTTTTAGAATCTTACTTCTCAATTTTAAGATTTTTTCTATTATTTTTGATAACATGTCGATACATAAACATTTTTTTTATAATAATATATTAACGGGATTATATAACTTCATCTAATAAAGTATCCAAAGGATGTTGATACGGTTTTCACGAGGAAGGTTCATGTTTAATTTGCAAAAAAATGCATCCTTGCAAAACCGGGTGAGGATCGCTGGTATAGATATAAATACTTTTAATTATAATATAATAATAAAATATAATAATTTTTATGAGTGATAATAACTGTTAATGAATTTTGAACTTAAATACTGGCTGACTTAAAAAGGTTTGATATTCAAACAAGGGAAAAAGAAAAAGAATAATTTTATGTGTGTTTTTATACATCTGGATAGATGGTTGTAAAATATTTTATATATAAGTTATTTTAGATGTTTTGAAGTAATTAAGTTTATAACAATAACAATAGGTGCTACATACATACCTACCTTATTAGGTAAAAGCGATATTGTTTCTATTTTTAAGTATATGTTTCCTAGAAGAAAATCATGTTTGGGTAGGTTTTTGCTAGACTTCATCCGCGTCCCTCTGGAATAGTAGGTTTTTTTTTTTGAAGAAATATACCTAGGTACCTATATCCTATTTTGAAAACATGTACCTACCTACGCAAATGTAACAAACAAACTCACTTTGCATTTGTAATATTACTACCTATTAAGTATGTGTTAGATATCTAATAGGTATAGATATATTTGAATAGGATTGTGACTCCAAGCACTGTCACACCCGCCCTTAAATTAGAGTGTGGTTGGTTATCTTACCTTTTTTTCCAATTTGTTCCTAACAACTTAACAATTATACCTAGGTATATCAAAGGGAAAAAAATTGTGTTTAGGTACATATAGACAAATGTAGGTAAGTATATCTATTTCACACCTTTCTTCCAGCTAACTGGTATCTTACATCTTTGTTGTAACAATTTGGTCTTATAACGCACATATTACTAATTAACATGCCTCTGAACACGCTTCCTTCCTAGGAGCTATAGGTATATATACCTAGACTGCGACTTCTAAGGACCAACGTAATTAAGACTGTAACCACCTAGTCTCCAAAGAATTCTGTAATAGATTGTTCATACTTAAATCTATTTCTCAACTAATGTTCGCCCACTTAATAAAATTCGACCATACTGTAGAATAAAAAATATAGAAAAAACATTTTCTATATTTTTTTCATTGACAACAATTTAGCCCAACAAATAGCTCTTCCATATAAAAATATAAAATCGACAAATAGGTATTAGAAAAAGGAATGCAAATTTTTCGCTTCCATATTCATAAATACCCATGTAGGTGTATAAATTATTAATTTTGAATTAAGTGTAGGAATTTGTTTATATAAGTATATTTTTATTTCATTACTAGCTGACCACAGTCGTTTCCCTGTCAATTTCATATAAAAATACCTTCAAAAATGTAAAAATTTCAAGTTAATACATCGGCTATTTTGTGAGTTTGGGGACACAGACAATACGGAAGCCGAATTTTTATTTATAAAGAAAGACAGGTAGATAAAAAAATTGGTGTAAATTGACAAACTTGACAAAATAAACCTACCTACTGTCTACAGCACAATAACATTATCATCATTTGAAATAGTCAGTGTATAGTCGCTATTATTATTATTATTTTTTTATGAAGACAATATTATCTACTAAACATAAAAAAAGTAATCATACCGGGATTTGGTTGTGACTGATAATTTGGTTTCTTCATCCATTCGTATGGAGACCGCGGCGTTTCCGGCGGCTGCGACGGCCTCGAACTAGGGGACGAACCATCCGTGGGACTCGCTAGCTCTCCTCTCCCGGGGGACTGTATTTCAGCTATCTCCCTTTCGCCTGGCTCTCGCTTCGGGAAATGATGCGGGTCAGGAACCCATTCTCCATTCCCCGGTGGACCGTTCCATGCGCACCATTGTTGCTCTTCAAAGTTCTGCGGCTGCCAACCGTACCATCCCCCAGCGCCATATTGTCCACCCTTGCCTTGGTACATAGCGAGAGGATTAACATAATTCACCATAGTTCAATCACTGTCCAAGCATCGCACTTGCAGTCACAACACTTCACACGAGCACACTGCTCACGCTAAGCAAACGCGAAAGACTGGCAGATAGTGTGGTACCTTGCTAGGGCTTGGCAACCTCGGTTGGTCGGTGGGGCGTCGGGGGCCAGTGGGCGTATACGGCCACGACCAATAGAATCGCTGCACGCGTTTACCCCGCCCCCACACCACAGCTGCATGTCCCTTACATTTCAAGCTAATTTGGTATACAATTAAAAATATACATATATTAAACACAACGAAAATGGTTCCATTTTATTTTCAGTAATTTGTAATTTTTATGAACAATGAATTTTCAGACAATAGGTAATTCATTAATGCTTATGCACTTATTATTAAATAGGTAAACGATATTTTAAAATGTTACTCTAAACTAAATAGGTGTTTTGTAAGTATACCTACTTATAAAATGAATTTTATAGGTTTCTTGAGAAAAATATACTTAATATGTAGGTATCTATTAGTTTTTGTGTACAAGCATAAGAATAAATTTATTCTTATGCCTACAAAGAGATGATATCGATAAGTAGCTATCAACCCAATAGATATTAATGAGAATAATTTTTAATGGACACAAGAACGAGGTATAAGTATAGGATATCCGAAATTATTACCATTAGGTAATACTAATACCTATTTAATGTTAAAGGATCTCTGAAGAATAATTCTTGCAGATCTTCTTTATTGATAATTCTTTTCTTTATGACTGAATTTATAATAAACTAGCGTTCCGCCCCGGGTTCGCCCGAGGTGCAATTTTTAAATACGTAGGTATAAGAACATTCCCCGTTTATCCCTCTTTCCATTGGTGAAAACCGAATTAAAATCGGTCTACCTGTTCACGCGTGATGCCGTGACCAAGGGAAATAGGGATTCATTTTTATATATATAGATATAGATAGAAAGTAATAAATTATGGCTATTTTTTGTTTTGAAAAATCTCATTATTTTCTTCTAAGGTAGGTATCTTATATTTCCAAAAATCCTTTTATTTTTTATTTCCTGAACAAGTGCACAGAATTTACCTATCGATTTTTATTACATAAGTAGGTACCTATGTTAGATCTTGATCGGATTATGATGTAGGTACATACGATAACTATAAATCGTTTTCTTTAGATATCCTATAGTAAAAGACAAGTATCTTAGTAAGATATGTAAGATTTAGTCAACGCACACTCTTGTCAGAGTGGTAGTGGTCGTGCGGATGATGTATAACACGGAGGATGGTCGTGTTCGTCCTTCCTGGCTTGCCGCACTGCCGCTCTCGCGATGCTTCTCCACTTTTGTCTGCTGGTGGCGTCACGAGCACACTATACCACAGATAGATCGATTTATGGATTTTATTAGATCTGTCCAGCGGGTAGGCTATCCCTTCTTGGGCGTTTTCCCTCCACCTGACCCTGAATCACAAGGCATTCCATCGAAATTTCCTTCCTAGAGATGTGGCCAAAGTCTTTAGCAGGTATTCGCATAGCACAACCGATGAAAGCCTGTCCTTAACTTTAAGCTCCTTTAAAATTGATTTGTTGGTGCGCAACGCTGCCCATGAGATATTTAGGAGGCGTCTCCAGCACCACATCCCTAGTGCGTCAATCTTGCAACGATCTTGCAGTCTTGGCGCCAGCAGGTTTCAGCTCCATAAAGAAAGAAAGATGTACCTATAAAATTCTTAATACTTTGTCTTGAAATTATAAATTTGTGTTCTTATTATTAATTTTTGTATAAATGACAGTTTGTTTCTTAATAAAATAAAATCTTATCTCAAATTAAAACCTACTAAATGAAAATATAGCAGTCAACTGAAGTGAACATTTGTTAATAAGTAGGTACTTACAATGCATCAAAAATATTCCTGTAACATTTTGCGTTCTGTAAGCTGCAAGCTGTAATATTCCTGTAAGCATCATTTTGCAGATTAGGCATGTTGTAAGATGGAATAGTATTGCAGAGTACCTACCTTACTCGTATCTACTCTCTAACATTGCTTTGGTGAGTAGGTACAAAATAAAAGTCGGTTACCTAATAATTAATCCAATAAACAAGATAAAGTTGATAAAACAACTCATATCTCTAAACGCTACAAATATTAATGTTGATCTCTATGCTTACAAGATCAGACATAGCATATAGGTACTCTTGTCGAATACAGTTCGTTGTATAGATACCTATTATTCGTCCTTTTAATTGTGTGGAAAAACAAACGTTGTGATAAGTTTGCTATCGCACGAAAACAGACTCAAATTTTGAAGTTCTTACTTGTACCTATTCGAAAACTAATTTTCAACCAAAATATCGTTTTTTGCGAGAAGTAGGTAAAGTAGGAGAGTAGGTAGGTCAGATTTCGTTTTATGAATTGAGTGATAACACAGATGTTTCAATCCGAGTGAAGCTTTCTGTATTTATTTTTCATGGTGTTGCTTGCAAAAAGCAAAATAGGTAATATTCATAATTATTTTTTATGGGTAGACACAAGCAAATTGATTGCTTTTACATATCTCAAACTTACCTACTCGCCTATATGCGAAAAGACTATATCCTCGACCTATATATCGGAACAAATTCAGATGCAATCGAATCTGACTTTTAGTATAAACAAATATTTGACAAATGTGTTTATTTTGAATAGTATAAACTGATTATAAGATCAAATATACTTAATTTGAATATTAGGTATAATTTCGAGCCTTAAACCTTAAACGGTTGATTAAATCTGTGGATGCTGTAAAATGTAAAATAAAACGTAAGCGACTTTTGAGACGAATTTTCAAGTAGGTAAATACAATTTTGAAACCTATTATAGGCAGATCTATTGAAGAAAATGATAACTGTACCTAAATAAAAACGAATTCGATACAGCAAAATCACAAACCCTCATTCATTGTCAGTTAAATTAAAAATAAAATTAATATGTACCTACTGACAATGACAGCAAATTAAGTGTTTAGTGTAAAATAAATAGTGTAATTCTTCAAGTAGTTAAAGATCCTTATGATTGAGTAGATCACGATATTAGTGAACCATCGAAAATAATAGTTAATGGGTTAACGAATATAGAGAAACTTCTCAATTATTTAAAAAAACGATAATGAGCAAATCAGATAAGTATAATAAACGAACTTCATATAAATGCAAGATTAAATTTTCCTAGATGACATGTTATAATAAAAGCAGACTTGATTGACATTCATAACCTATTCAAACAAAATTCAGGTTAAAACAAAGAGTATATAATCACTACGTTTTAAAATGGGTTAAAAATACGTTTTAGTAGTCATCGTTTCTTTCTCTAAATTCGGGTGGGCAGTGCAGTTAAAACAGAAAACAAAAAAACAAGTCTCGCAAGCTTTTATCATCATTACTTGGAAGAGGTCGAATACCTGTAAATCTGCAAACAGATTTAGGCAAGGAGTTTTACAATTTTATTACGAAGTTAAAAAAATTATGAAAACCTGATATAAACCATTATTCCACTTATTCAACGAAAAAAGCTTCAATCGTAGAAAGATTCATACGAACTCCAAGAATTACTTTACAAAGAATTTAATAGATATAAGAGGTAATTATAGTAGTTCGATGGCACTCTACAAGACATAATCAAAATATATAGGTACCATACTATTCATAGCACGATCGATGAAAGACCAGTTTTGTGTGACTAGTGCTTGCCTTAACGCTCTGTTCTAGGGTTCCCGGGTTCAATTTGAACTTTTCAAATTTGGCTCTGGTCTGGATCTGGAAAGTAGTGGTAGAGCATACTGCGTTTTGCAGTCATTTGGGCAGCCCGTCTGGCGGCAGTCACCAACCCCTTACTGACGACCAACGTGAAATAACAGCAGGTATGCTGTTGTGTTTCTTCTGTAGGCGCACTTACAGCACCTGTGGCGTTGCTTGTGTTATAGGCGACGGTAGCCACCTACCATGAGTGGACCGTCAGCCTGTCTGTCGACCTTAACATAAACAAAAAAAAAATTAAATGGAATTAAAAGTTTTATAGATCGCTTGAATGAAATAAACTTGTCCACGATCATTCCATTTAAATGATAAATAAAAAATATAAAGAACATTTTTTCATAAATTGTATGCGATATTCGTTGACGAAACGGAACGTCAGCCTAGAAACACTAGAAACCTACTAGAAACATATTGCTATCCTTGTTCAACCACAGCATAAAATTATATGCCTACCTATTTATTTTCAAAATCCGCATTCGACATTACTTTTTAAAAACATGTCGCAGATGCGTTCGCGAAATAAATTGACGTTGCTAAGTATATTATATAGGACAGAAAACCGTCCATTTAAGGACGGTCTGGTAACATGCAAGTAGGTATTATGCTGGGCGCATACATACGTTTTCCGTATTCGATTTCCGAATTCGTTTTCCGTATTCGGAATCCACACAATACATGGAAAAAAAACGAATGTGTGCGGCAATCAATGTATTTTCTATCTATTTGATGCATTCGGGTCTCCGAACGCGGAAAACGAATTACATTCCGTACGTCCGTTTTGAATGTGGGCCCGTGCGTTCGGAATCCCCATGCGGAAAAAACCTAATGACGTCATGCGGAACGCAGCGCTTGCATACATTTTTTTGTTTCGGCGCACACGTTCAGAAATTTCCATTCGAAACCACGTCGCGCGCTGTGCGTATTGGATGTGTTGTGTGTTTTTCACGTCTCATCACGAGTGCATCAAGACAATGTGTGAAGCAAAAGCATTAATTTTAGCTGTTGAAAAACATCCCTGCTTATTGAATATACATAACATATGCTCTCTTTAGATAAAATGGACTCTCGTTGCTTCTTCGAGTGTTTAACGGATGAACCCAATACCGACGTTTCTTTTTCTTCTTCGATAATGATAACAGAAATGCAATTGCAATTAAATCGTTGTTCTCCATCGTCGTGCGTTCACAAAGCCACCACTGAACGTACTGGCAGTATAATATTCCGAATGCAAATTCCTAACGTCTGCGCTCGGTACACGGAATTCCGAATTCGGAAAACGTATTTATGCGCCCAGCCTTAAACGTGAAACAACATAGTCTTTGTAATCTGTGTATAAAACAGTAAACGGGTAAGGAGGACCAACCCTAAGGCCGGCGAATTCGTTTACCGCGTTCGGAGACCCGAATGCATCAAATCGATAGAAAATACATTGACTGCCGCACATATTCGTTTTTTTCCGTACGGAATATATTCCGTACGTACGTTTTGAATGTGGGCCCGTGCGTTCGGAATCCCCATGCGGAAAAAACCTAATGACGTCATGCGGAACGCAGCGCTTGCATACATTTTGTTTGTTTCGGCGCACACGTTCGGAAATTTCCGTTCGGAACCGCGAGATGTTTGTTTTGTGTTGTGTATTTTTCACGTCTCACCACGAGTGCATCAATACAATGTGTGAAACAGAAGCTTAAGTTTAGCTGTTGAAAAACATCCCTGCTTATGAAATATGCACGACAACATAGATAAAACTCTCTTTAGATAATGCAATCTCAATTAAATCGTTGTTCTCCATGGTCGTGCATCCACAAGGCCACCACTGAACGTACTGGCAGTATAATATTCCGAATGCAAATTCTGAACGTTTGCGCTAGGCACACGGAATTCCGAATAGAGAAAACGAACTCGGAAATAGAATTCGGAAAACGTATGTATGGGCCCAGCCTAAACGCGAGAAAGTGTCTGTCGGTCACAATGGGGTAAAAAACTGCCTTTTGCTCACTTCAGATGGCAGCACTGTTGGTTGTTCCCTAAATCTGACAAGTAGCTGTCATTTTCTATAGTAATTTTGTAAACGAACAAAAAGAACTGAATTTATTCAATTAACATGACGCTTATTTTCAGCTTTGGATTGCAAAAAGACGGGAATCCATATATTCCCTAAAGATTTCAAAAGAAAAAAACAATGGATAAAAGCTTTACGAAGAAAAAATTGGAAGCAGACTAAATATTCAAGATTATGTGCAGTAGATGCTTTTCTTTTCCTCAACTGTTCTTTTAACTGCTTAACACTCTATGTCGAATATATTTTTGTAGAAATAAAGGCAAATTCGCTGATAAATACAGGGAACCAAAAACACAATATGGTGGCGATTAGGATCACTCAACAGTGGCGCCACCTACGATTAGCTTTCAGTTTTTAACCCCATTAATTGGGGGGCGCTGTAGTAATATTGGGATATGGCGCTGTAGTAGCATTTTATTTACGTTGGTGTCATGAACTACGCAACCAATCAATCATAGATTCGCCAAATCATTCACCAAACCATTAAATAGTGGTTCATAAATTGGCCAGAATGGTCCATGTGTAGCATTGACGAATAGGCGCAAGATAGTGAATGGGTGGCCGACCGACACTTTCTCATCCATAAAGTTGGTCCTTCTTAAGGTCAAACCGCACTTGGGCGGCGGCGCTGCGCTGCACCACAGTTTTTGTTAAACTGTGGCTGCACGCAGCGACACCACACTTGCGCGGCGTGACATTTTCTCGTAGTAGCAAGCACAGAGTTTTTTATAATTCCACAGAACACTTTATACTCCCAAGAAGTCACATAGTGTTCTGTAATCCTGTAATTATTTTTTAAATCATATAATTCCGGGTAATTGCTACCCAGATTAGTTAATTTCTCGTCATTCATCGTGCCTCGATGTGCGATCGCTCGTGAACAGACTAGAATAGGAAGAAACATGGGAGAAAAGTGTCTACGGCGTGCGACTCAGCGCCGCGCTGCTCCAACGAGGTTACGTTCATTACGTTCATATGAATCAATACAAGATACATAAACATATTAAATACTAATATAATATTTTTTAGTGTAGCGCCGCCGTGCCGCGCAGTACAGCGTCACACAGCGCGAGGAGCATGGGCGGTTTGACCTATATTTCCATTCTCCATGATCTATGGTTTTGCATTTAACAAATATTGCAATTTCTTTTGTCTGTGTAACTTCATTATTCATTTAAACAACATAGTCTTTATAATCTGTGATTCATTTCATTTATCTCAAACTCAAACTTCAATCCACAGACTAATAAGTAGATTGCTTCAATCAATTCATTCATGCATAAGCAGGCGGTTTTGGTTTTGTGTGTTTTGTGAATATTTTCCATATATCCAAAATTATTGCTTAAATTTAAATTGTTTATTATCATCTTAATTTCATTATTTATCATTCGATTTTCAAAGAAAGACACTATGTCTTCGGATAATATTGAAAAACTGTATCAAAACTACGGGATTTTGGCTGACGCCAAAGAGGACATCTCAAAGGTAACCTCCCCGATTGTACAATTTTATTTTTTTCTGCATTAGTTTGACAATTTTTTTAACAATATCTCATTTTAGCACGAAAAAGAATATCTGGAAATACTAGCAGCGGTTAAAGGTTCCGATAAAGAAAAGCGATTGGCGTCTCAATTCATTGCGAAATTCTTTAACAGCTTTCCTAACCTTGCTAATGAAGCTATCGACGCTCTATTCGACCTTTGCGAGGATGATGATGTAGCCGTAAGTAATTAAGTATATTTAAGATTTTAAATTTAAGACCAAGACTATGTTCATTAGTTATAATCCTGTCTGTCAATATAATACTACAATTTTTTTAAAATTAATTTGTAGCTATGCCCTTTCTAAGTATAATATACCTACTGTGTACGACTATTTATAAAATTGCAATAGGTATATTAGAACTAGTTGAATCAATATTCAACGTCATTGCATGTAAATTTGACATATAGTCAAACACATTTTATTAGTCATACTAATTGTTGGTTTTATTTCTTCTTTTTTGTTGTGTAAGTATATCATCTGCAACTGATATAAAATAAGAAATTGTATGTGAAACAAATAAGTTGATAAACTAGAATAAGCTCCCACAAAAGCAGTTTTTTTTTGATACTTGAATAAGTTGAGAACTAAGGTAACTTTATATTGAAGTTTATTATAATGTTTATTTTGAACATTTCAAAATAAACATTAAGATTATTAAAATTATGGTTAAAATTTAAAATATTGGGCAGTAACATTCTATGCTTGTGATGGACAAAAATCAGACCGTTAACATAATATTAAATACTGCAAATGGAAATTCTGTCCGGAATGAACATTTGGACTCAGACTTAGGACTTGTAGCAAGTAATAGACATTTAGCTTATAAGGTCATTACAAACAATTATTTAAAAATCTACATGAAGGCAAAATGAAAACAGCTTCTCAAGTGGTATACAAAAGGAGATTACATACAAAAACATTTACTGACTGATTTTAACTTTCAAGCAACATTTCAATAAAAGGAATGACTGAGTTTGTTCTCGTAAGGGACTGAGCTCTAAGAGAAGCTTCTCAATTAGGCATAGGGTAGGCATTCAATAGTTTAGTGGGATGTTGGTTGCAACACACTTTTGCATATGGAAACTTGAGTCCATTATGTACCAAGTTAGATTTTTCTATTTTGTCTTCGTTCGCATATGTTTATAAAATATAAACTTAACAAAAAAATGAAATGTGTCTAGACTTAAGCATAGGGCTGTTCGCTCACACAGTGGAATATTTTGAATTTACAAGTAATTTCAGTAATACACATTATATTTATTATAAATTAATAGGCTTTATCTGTAAAAAAAATGAAAGAATGTTCTTTAAGAAAACCCCAAAATTATTTTAGATTCGCAAACAAGCAGTTAAGGATTCTCCTGCATTATGTAAAGATAATAAAGAACATACTCAGAGAATTGCGGAAGTACTGGCCCAGCTCTTACAGTCTGATGACACCACAGAAATCAGTATTGTTACGAATTCTCTACTTACTATATTGAAGATTGATCCAAAAGCGACTCTAGCTGGCATCTTCTCTCAAATACATCAAAATACAGATTCTGAGGCAAACGAAATTGTTAGAGAAAGGTGTATCAAGTTCTTATCTTCAAAAGTAAAACAATTTGGCAGGGAAGTGATCAATAAAGAAGCAGAGGACCTTATTATTACTGAGTGCAAAAAGATTTTGGAGGTAAGTGATTAAAAAAACAAAAGAAAATCTTTCTTTTCTCCTCTACGTGAGATATTTTCTACATTGTTATTTAAGTGTTATTTATATATATTTATTTTAAACTAGTTGCATTGTTAATTTCATATATGTAGAAACACGATTAGAGTCCCCGGCATCATCGGTCCCGAAAGGACACGACCAGGATTCTTCGTATCATTGGTCTCCACACTTGATCACAGATAGGCGCGAATATTTGATCCATATTTGATCACGTTAGGTCACGCGCTGCAATTCCAAACAAAACGCCACAATCGGCACAAAATAAGTCCTCGATCGCATTGTCCACCAGCCAATCACACCAAATCAGATAACACTCCACCAAACACGTAGCACCAGCCCCTTGATGTCAACCGATTGCCTTCCCGTGAGGTACCCCCCGGCCGACGTGCCTCTGCGCTAGCGCTCGGTGTTGTGTCCGAGTCAACGACAATGACATTCCGATCCCGCTGTCCAGTTGACAAATGACAGTTGTCAGTGCTGTTCACTCCCGCAAATCAAAAGCGCCGACATATATATTTTTTATGTTAAGGTCGGCAGACAGGACACCTTACACTTGATTTGCTACCATCACCTATAACACAAGTAATGCCACGTGTTAACGGCAGAATCTTAGTGTTATAGTTCATGTGGAGTTATTTTAGTTATAAGTTATTTTACCTTTTGTATAATTGTATTACAGTCCACCAACTTTTGGTAAACACAAAGGATCTCAGGTACATGGGGACGGAATGTGACGGATAGTGCTATCGTGCTAATAAATTTATTTTGTTGTAGTTTTTGAGTCAGTGTTGGTCCGTTCGCCCATAGTGAATGTCGTGTACGCGCTCTGAGCCTCCTTTGTGTTCGCCACGTGGAATAAATGCCATGTTGCATTACACGTGTGTACGATAGTGTCTGTATTTTCCTTTCCTACATAAACCCCTAAACTCTAAGCAGTAACGCCGTTTGGTGCTGCAAATGCGTTGCTGAACTTAGTTGGATTAAGGACAAGGGATTAGGAAAGAATAGGGAAATGGGCTTTAGCATCTCTTGCTCACTCATCAAAACACAACAGTACAGGTAATGTTGTTTCATGGTGGTCTTCTATAAGGAGGTGGTTATGGATGCCAGACGGGCTGCCTAAATGACCTAATTTTGTATTGATTAGTTCATTTATCCGATATACAGGCGTGATGTTATATAGGCTATATAAAATTCAGCTAGTGAAAAATTAAATATCAAAATTGGTCATGTCATTCTCAAGTTATGCTCCGTCATACTTATGGTTATTGATTTTTATTAATATAGACTAGCTGACTTTTTCTGTTACCTCTTTCATGCCTTAACTACTCTACTGATCATCACGAAATCCTGACAATTTCAAAGACAACAAATAACAAAACAAAAAATTTACAATTCTTAGGTCATTTATATAGAAAACACAACTAATGCTGATTTAAGATATTTAATTCAATAAATAAAGCTATTTAAAATATAGAGAAGTGTAATTCCTACTTGTGTAATAATTTTCACTTCATGTTATCAGGACGTTGTTGCTGATGAATTTGAGCATATAATGGATCTACTGACATGGTCGAAGTTGGGTAAAAACTCTATAGGGAGAAGAGAATTGGTGCAGTTGATCGGAGCTCTGGCGTTCACTCCTGATGACTGGCATCCAGAAGACCCGGAATGTATTGACAGAATTTTGCAATGCTCACAGCATGCTCTGCCGCTGTTTTCTGTAAGTGTTATTTTCTTTTTAATTCATAAATATTAGATTTCTTATCTTCCATATTATCCTATCTTATTTTTACATTTATATATGTAACTTGTTTGCCTGTAATTCTATAGTAATTTTTAAAAGCAGCTAAAAAAATTTTATATCAAAAGTTAGGTGACCAACAGATGAGAAAAACTGTTTCATATAAAACCCATTTATATTTAGATACATATTTTATTATTGCAATGTAAAATTTCACAGGCTCAAGTAAAATCAGATCAGTTTGTGAATTTCTTCTGTGCTCATATCTTGAATCATTGGAGTGAAGTGGCGACCACTGAAGGCGGAGCAGACACAAAGCTAGAACTGTTGAAGATCTTCGCTGAGATTACAGAGTATAGCGGGAAGATGGATAATTCACAGGATAATATCAATACTGTATATGATTTATTAATGGTGAGTGGTCTTTTTCGCCAATTTAGTACATTGTTAATACTCTATGTATTACAATAAATTCTTAATCTTCGATTAATATATGAAAAGTTCCGAAAACACCTAATTTGTTACTTTGATTTAAAGAAAATATTCCTACTATGTTGAGAAAGCTCTTATGATTTATTTAAAACCTGATAGCTGGGGCAAAATATGTCATATAGTCAGGTTCTGAATCAACAATGTCATTGCAATAATTTATGTAAAAGAATTAAATCTCTTCCCTGATTAAGTTTTAGATTAAGATCACATAATGCAACTGCTCATATTCATGCAAGCATAGGTTTTGTGCAATTAGAAAATAAATGTAATTTATTTTCATAAATAATTTTCATCTTTCTATTTTAAATTTTTTGTTACATTTAGAAGAATATAACAGATTGGTTTTAGGATTTTTTAATTTTCTAATAAGTACAGTATGAATCGTTGGTCAAGCTCATATTTTGTAATTCTAGCTTTACTTACCGGAGGCACCTGTGGAAACCGAAGCAGAGAAGTCTGCAGAAAAGCCAGAGGCAAACGAAAACAAAGAAGAGAGCAAGTCGGAACCATCTCTGCAGTTCTCACATGTGGAGTGTGCCCTATTCGCGCTTCATTCTTTGTGCCGAGAGGCCCCAGAAGCCTTGGGCGCTGATGCTGCAAGGTTGAAAGCCCTCAGGTTACGGCTTCAGTACACAGCCAGACTGACACAGGGATACATAAAGAAGTTGAAGGAAGTCACACAGGTGAGTTTGTTTACTTGTTTACTACTTAACTACCGCAATTTTGCATAAACGTCAGAGATACAAAACAGGGTCTTATCTTTCATCCAGAAAAAAAAATACTGTCCCCGAGGGACCATCTAAAAATAAAATATACAATTCAATTCCTGACAAAATTATATGAGCAATGTTTTAACACCTAAGAAAAAGGGGCACTTACTTTTAAAATGTTAAAACCTATAACATTAATTAAAAGTCTTTTGTTAAGGCTCCTGGAACAGTTTGCCTTCTGTCAATCATTTTTTGTAACAAAATTTTATAATAATGGACTATTTGTTAATACATTTATCAATATAAAGAGGTCTGATAAATGACAGATTTATTTAGATGTTTTTTACTATTCAATAATAGTAAAACTCGAATAGTTAGTAAAACTGTTTTTACTGTTCAATAACAATACTCAAGACTCTGCAGCGATGTTGCATTGACCATCGCTATATATCGAAGTGTTGAAGTGTTTGTACAAAATAGCCACTATCTCAGTTCGAGTACAAAAGCAAAGCACACAGTCTATTTCATTGCAAATATGTCTGAGACAGGTTTTAAAGCATATTTTAAACAAAAACAACAAAAAACCCGAAAATTATGAAAAAGTGACTTCTAAAAAAACCTAAAATGTTAAATATCTCGAAAGTGGTTATTTTTCGGATAGAGTATTACGGAATGAAAATTGTTAGTTTTGATCAATACTAACACCTCTCAATGTATGTATGATCACTTACGAAGTAACCCTATATATGAAAAATTCGCAGTCATATTATTTTAATAATACCACCCACCTAGCACTTCTCAGTTCCCTCTAAGCCACAGTAATACGAAATTAGTGGGTCCTGACCTAATACTATAGACGAATTAAGTATGTTTATGATCACAGTGATGAATGAATGGTTTTTGTCTCTTATTTTCAGGGTAAAAAGGGCGAAGATGCCAACACGGAGGAGAACAAGCTGAAGGTGGCAGCGTTAAAAACAACATCAAACATTAACACATTGATCAGAGACATATTCCGAACGCCGCCAAGCTTCAAGAGCAAAGTGCAACTCTCCTTCCAGAACAAGAGAGTCGAAAGAGAAGTAAGTAATTAAAGTGAGAAATTTTGAGTTTCTTCGGAGGTAATATATCCTCTTAATAATTCTTGTACTGTATCACATACTCTTACATGGGTTGTGTTGCAATTAAATAAACAATTTCTGCGCGTGCGCGTGACAAGAGATAAAGTCAAGTACGTTGTCTTTTGGACCCTTTGTAGTAGTAACATTCTTCGGCTAATTTGCGAGTTTTTTTTTTTTTATACCTCCGCTGTTCTGTATCAGACAATATCAATGCTCACCCAATCCTATACCTAACTCGATTATCAAAACTAGGTAAATATTGTAATTGCATCTCTGGCATTATTTTCACAGAAAGTCATATTATACCTTTGCAAAGGTTTCCCGATTATAAAACAATAATTCTTATCTATACATATAATAAAATCGTAAATAAGTCGTGTCTGATTTCAATATTTTTTCAAGAAAACAATTGATACACGTTGTACTTATGTTACCGAGGTCAAAAAATCGTTTTTAGAATTTTTATCTGTTTATCTGTACGTTTGTGCATGCAAATCTCAGAAACGGCTTAACCGATTGCGATTTTCACTGATGTATTGTAGCAAGCTTCCCATAACATTTAGGGTTTGTTTCATTCCAATCGGTTTACAAACAAAAAGTTACGCGCTTACCGAATACCACGCGTACGAACTTGCGGGATCAGCTAGTTATACATAATTGTAATATATTAATGGCAAAAGCAATTATTAGCCATGTCATTTAATTACTTTGACATTGGCTACGCCTGTAGCGTCACTTCAACACAAATAAAAGCTTTATAAGTATTTGTAAGTACACGCACACAGCGCCACGTGATAGAACAAGTTGAGGAGAGTATAGCAGAAATGCGTTTACACTCCAAAAGGTTAGGTTTTTGTTTTATTTTTTACAAATGTCTCAACGGCTCCTTAAACACATTCAGCCATGAGAGTCGGCAAAACAAGCTCAATAATATTAATATTGTCCTTATTATTTTAGGACTCTGAGAGCTCATCCAAAGAAGACAATGAGAAGACATCGCTGGGCCAAAAGCGACACCGCCCAATAACATTTGGCAATGGCACGGAGAAGTCCCAACCAAAGAGATCCCGTAGTGGAGAAAGAAGCCTTAAGATGTACACACCGCCATCTGGAAAATACAGTTCCAGATTCAACAACTCTGCGCCTAGATTTTCTGGCGGAAATTATGGAAGAGGTCGGGGCAGACGCGATTTTAGAAACACGGGAGCCCCTTTCAGGAGGCGAAGCAACTACTAATGACTGACCATTTTACGTAATTGACATAAATATTGACACAGACTTAAAATTCAACTACTTTATTATTTTACTGAAACCGTCACGAATTTCCATGTATCGCCAAGAGTTTGGCCAAAAGTTGGGAATTATTTGGCTCAGAAGTTCTTCAGCCAAAGACTTGACTGAAACAAAGACAATCAGACATACTAATTCATTATTCGGTTGTTTATCTTTGTTTTTTTTTTTATTATTATTGTAGACGGAGGATCCAAGGAGGGTGTTAATTTTTATTATTATCCAGGAGAGTATTCTGCAATAGTTTTTCAACAGGTGCTCCCATACATGATGCTTTTCATAGGCTGTCTACATTTCACGGTGAGTAGGCCTGAGATTTTTTTCTATTTGTTGCTGCACTCTACGTCTGCATTGGTAAGTACTTTAGGTTTAATATAAAAATAAGGTCACTCTCATATCTCGGAGGCAGGCACAGTTCTTATCGGTTTGATGTCATTTAAGAATTACTGTAGTAATGTAAGCAGTGGCGTAGCTAGCGTGGGTGGCACCCTGTGCGGACGTCGTGGTGTCACCCCAAAATAAAAATCTGTTGAAAATAATAAACATTTTGTAATAAAGTATGTTAATGATAACACTATTTTATTCTTTAACATTGACTTAAAAGCAGTAAAGTTGGGTATTGTAAAAAAACAGAGTGAATAAACCGATTTAATAATAGAGTCCCTTAAAGTTATGTACAAATTGTAATTATAATAATCTAAACAAAACAAAATTTAATTAATTGTATAGTAAAATTACTCGAGTCTAGATTATTCGAAGTCAACGTGTTTGTTGATTCAGTGATAAATAATGAAAAATTCTTGATTTTGCTCGGGAAAAAATTATGTTATAGTTTAATAAATATCCTTGGTGATTTTACGCTTCAAAACACGATATTTACAACTTCACCCGATAATAAAATATTCCGAAAACAGGAAAATTTTGAGTTTTTCGGGTCGTAATTAAAATATGTCACACTTAATACTCACGAAAAAAATATCAAAAGTAAGTAATGATGTTTAAAAGGATATTTTATGGCTACCTTTTCTACATTTTTTTCTCTTCTCAGTTTGCTTCAAAGCCAAGACCTGTGCATTCCCGATTTTTATCCATTGAAAATATCTGTTGTTTACATACGTGTTTGTTAGCATTTATGAAAATAAATCTGTAAATATTAGTTTTTACCGACTCCTGTGCGCGCGGGTGAGGGTGAAAAACCCTTAAAACTTAAATTTAAAACCTACCGGCCTTAAAATTTCTTTTTTTCTAGCTTTAACAGCTGCAAACTCGGAAATTACATCATCAAAATTTATGTATTGTGTTGCCTCGTGTTCTATTGTTAATATGTCAAAATTGTCCGGGTCTCGTTGGGGTCATTGTTGCACGCAAGCAGTTCTTAATTAATTTCAAGTTGCTGAAACTCCTTTCACATGAAGCAACTGATTCGGAATAGATTCTGTAAAATCGCATACTATGATGAATTTTAAAGTCAAGAGACGAATTATTAGAAGCTGTAACTTATCTGCTTTTAAATGTCTTCTCAACCTTGATATCTCAAGGTTGCTCGGGTAGTTTAGGGTTTAAGTTTCCACCATTTCTGAAATCGAGTAATAAATGTTGCTTTTGTATTGGTACTATTTGTGATAGCAAAAAGACGACAGCAGAAACAATACAGATTATTAGTTATAGGAGAATAAACCATCCATGATCGCAGAATTTTTTTCACCATTAGGCAATACTTTATAAAACCAATCTTTTGAAAGATTAGGAACCTTTTGTTTTTGATCCGTCCATAGATACAGTGGAAAAAGGCCCTTCTCTGTTTTGGAAATGTTCATTTCCTTTTTTATGATCTCAATATGAACGTTATCAAGAACATCTATACTCCAATATGAGACATCTCTCAAGTTCTGAAGTGATTCATCCATGCAAATACTGTCTTCGATAATAGAAACGTTATCATTATCATCACTGTCATTTCCAGTTTTTTTTCTGAGTCATCTTTTTCATAAGTTACCATCGTTAATTCTGTATTATCGCTAATGCTTCCTGAAGTTGAACTAACATCATCAGGATTCTTTCTTGCAACAGCTTGACAATCAGTTTCATTTGATGAGCTTTGGCTTATTTTTGTAACATTTTAAAGATGGAGCCAAACCCGCTTTGAACTACATTCATTTTAGCCTGTTTGGCTTTTCTCTGCTGAAACCCATTTTGTCTTTTAGATGTATGAACACAACAAGGTATATTTATCTTTTGGGCTATGTGGTAAATATACTCTAAAAAAATATTTTTAATTATAGTAGGTATTCATCGACGCCGTCGATTCGTCAGCATAAATTATACATCTATTTGTAACATACATGTATAAACATAATGGCAAAACCTTCATATAAGCCCAAAAGCCCGGGTTGCCCTAATGCTCGAACACACACGAGTACATCAAATTACAAACGAAACTATTCATTCTATCTAGCATGAATTGTTTAAATTTTCGCGCATGAAATGAGAATGAATAACGCAGGGCGGGTAAGCAATGATTCTTTTAGGGAAATCCTCGAGTAATTTTTATCTATACGAAAATGAAAACAAAAAATTAGAGGAATCCCCTATCGACGAGCCATAGCTTAAAGACAGACGCGACGTATAGCTATGAACTTAAAAAAAAAAAACAGTCAACTTAGTGACCGATCAGATTTCAGCATTAATGAAAAGTGTAGTTTACTATATACTCTGCTGTTTGGTAAGGTCAGTAAAACAAGCAGTAAGTAAAATAAAACAAGAAAGTAATAGTTCAGTAAGTAATGAAATAAGTAATTCTAGAGATCACCTATTTTACTAAATATTTTTTTTATTAAAAAAAAGATTTCTCGTCAGTAGAGAGGATGGAGTGGAGAATTTATTCGAAAACAATCTACTGAAATTATGTACTTGTGTGTCGGTCATTGATAGAGTTTTCGATCCTTTCCATTTTTATTATTAAGGTTTTTTAAAGATTTGTGTAAGTAGGTTATATTTTTCCATGGTCGTCGGATATCACTCCCAAACTGGTGGCACCTGGTGCGGGCTCCCCCGCCGCATCATCCCTAACTACGCCACTGAATGTAAGTATTTTGTGCTCCTAAATATAGCGGGCTAGAGCCACCGGTCGTCTGGATTTCTTGTTTCAGATTTTTTGTCAGTGTAATAGTCTTCGAGGTGGTTATATTGCTGTGGATTGATTTATTCACATTATAAAATAAAAAAAATTAATAGAATTTATTGATTTTTAATTTATCACCCAATCCCCAATATTCATCTTTCCTTCAATCTTATAAAGATAAATAATTCACTTATCTTATTCGGACTAGTGAGTTCATAATCAAGTAAAGGCAAAGATAAAATGAAGATTATTTTATTAAGATATTACTTTCTTATAAAAATATTGGAGTTCAAAATCTAGAACAAATAACACTTTCCAGTATGCAACTGAAAATGTCTATATTAGGTATAATGCACGCGCGAATTAAATGCAGTCTACTAAAAATGAATTTTGATATGGTTTCCACAATTAATGGAGAGAGCATAAATGAGGAAGAATTGTATATAAAACTTGCAAAAAATAATTGCATGTGTACAAAGCTGGAGCTGGCTAATAAAGTATAGAAATCGATAAAATACTACTTGACATAAAGAAATTTTGATAAATTGGGTCCCAACACCACCTCTACAGTTGCAGTCAATTCGCGAGTACTATGGTGATAGTCTAAGTAAGGTCACGTTTGTAAGTTCCATTTAGAACTTATCTCATGTTGTCAATCACATTACACATGATACGGTCAAGTTCATAGCAAGGATCTGAATTGACATAGTTATTTGTATTGCTATCCATATGTTCCAAGATCTCAACTGGCACTTTAAAGTTGGATTCAATCTCATTCTGATCAGGCAAACTTTGGAGAGCATTTTGTAAAATATCTTGCACTTTATCCAGATGCTTCTTAAATCTAAAACAAAGTAATATTTGTTACATCAAAACTTAATCTAACTAACTATTGCTTAATCACACAAAAGTATTTTTTATTCAAATAATGTCTAGATGAAAAGAATAGAATTTTACCTAATAGCAGTTTCTACCCTCTGACGTTTCTGTAACTCCATCATAACTCTTAAGGTTTCTCTTGCTTGATGAGGTCTGAATTCATTCAATAAATGGTGGATATGAATAAACAGTAGACTCAGATCTTCAACTTTCTCAGCTCTTTTTGGTGAATCTGGACAATGTACCAATAAATCTAGGAGATCAAGAAAATTTACTAATAAAGAATGATTTAGCTTCTTCAATTCCCTTCGTCTTTCAAAGTGCATTGGATATAACCGCCGAAAGCCCTGAAAAGTATGTACAGAAGTGAGTAGACTGTAAATTATCTGTAAAGATGATATAGAAGACTCAAAAGATATAAGTCACAAATTACACGTGGAAAATTTATTATCTTAAAATCATTAATGGTGTGGAACACAGAGGTGGTAAGTATATTTTTTTAAATAAAAAATGAGAAGTACACAGAGTCTATTCTAGTAATATAAATTTTGTTGTGCAGGAATGTGTTCAACACACCATAAACTGAATAAGATTAAAAATATACTTTTTTTACACATACCACATCTCTATTCTATGCCATCAACTTGAGCTCTTTGTAAGGATAGGTGTATGCGTTCTGACATCTTTTACATAAGAAACACAACAGCAGAGGTGGTATTCTTTAAGAGGATAGTGTTATAGGCGATGCTAACCAAGTAGATGACCAGCTTAAAAAATGGGGACAGAAAAAATGAGCAGAATTCTCTTTTCAGTCATTCATTTTATAGAATTAAACTAAGGGCACAAATATTAGGACTCGTCTTTAAGAACCATTTCCTAGTTTCTAGTCTTCAATTTAAAATTATTGATATTTATGTTTTGGGCAATAATGTTGTTATGTAGATGAGTAATTAAAAACAACTTAAAAAAAAATTCTTACCTGACTCTCCAATGAACGAATTATTGTGTCGTCAGCATTGAAAGGATGCCCAAACATTGAATAAGAGTCGTGAATAGGACGCGGTGGTAAAGGTGCTCTATTTCTTCGTACATTGTCATCGGTGTAAAAGTTGATGTACTGAATAGGAGGCAAGGGTAATGAGCTGACTTGTGCAGTATCGGATGACATTGTAAAATCTTTCGTTGAAGGTATTTTGGCGAATACAATACAAGGCCTACAATTGAAATTACAAGACGACGATAACTAGAACACGTTTTTGCAAGAATACGCTTTTGCACGTATATCTTATACCACTGAGAAGCACGTATTCCTCTTATGCTAATATGAGCAAAATAACTTCAAATATGGAAAATAACAGGAATTTGATTCGGTAATTTTGATATTATATTGGTTTTGGTAGATAGATAAGACAGATTAGATACTGACTCCTATATAAAAAGATACTCTGTGGATACTGAACTGAATTTGATTGATTTTGACGTCACGCCGTCACGCTCCTATATAAAAAGATACTCTGTGTTTGACGTATTGAAAATTTGAAATCACAAACAAACGACCGTACTCTTTGTCACAGACCATCGAGTATCATAACGACAACATTCTTTGACACCAAAGACAACACTCTCAGTCATAGATATTAGACATCACTCACTTCAGCCCACGGAGCATATACAAAGAGGAGATGTTATTATTGAATTTTTCTTTAGAGCATCGCGTGACTACTGCGCGGGGCAAGGAGGAAGTTAGACCCCGCCCAATTATCTTAAATTGCCAATGAAAATTGACTGTAGTCTACAACAAACAAGCGCCGCCACACCGTGACCAGTGCCGACAGCAGACTGACCAAGACCACGCCCACAAAAAATGACGTCAGGACCTAGTTTGAAATCAGTGCACAGTTGTTTAGGCCATCTCCTCTTTGTATATGCTCCGTGCTTCAGCCCGCCCCTACGAATTAGCCATATTATTATATTTAATACTCTTAATGCTAGTCCCCGTAAGTTGCAGCGTTGCCGAGACGAAACTACATCTTTTCTCTCACTCGTTCAAACTTGACGAGTTATGCGCATGCGTTGCGACAGTAGTGGGAGTAGTGGGAGAAGCCCAGCCAATAAGATGCTTATAATGTAGTTTTCGGATATGCGCACAAGCGCACAACGTTCGAAGTCTTCATGAAGGAGACAGACATATATATGTCTGCACCGTTCGGTCGGCATCAGTTCGGTGCACCCTACTAGCAATATGGAAGTATTAAATAATGATTAAATATATGTATTCACTTATATTCGATATATGGAAGTACTCTATATTAGCCATAGGATATTCGGAGATTTAACAAATGTTTTTTCTATTCGATATATTTATAAAAACATCGTATTTTGATAATAAAACTAAAGCTGACTAATAATAACAATAAAACAAAAGTGAATTTTGTTCTGAGTCTGATACGAGTTGTCAAGTTTCGAGTAATAAGTAAATTAATATTTTAAACAGACTGCATGCATTTGCTGTGTAGATTCTACTTGATGGCGAACTCAGAACAATAATTAAAGCAGTTAGTTGTTTAGTTATTGTTCTGAAATCTGATGTAGCGAATACGAATATTCGATTTTGTTATTTATTATGTATTTTTCACGTACACACAGAACATACAAATGTAATTCGATGTCTCTGTTAAATAAGTTTGTGTTCCAATCCAAACGGCCCGTTCCCATCAGTTCCCATTCCCATTCTTTTTGTCTTGACATGACAGCTTGACACAAATTAATCGTTCGCTTCGCTTCGCTATCGCTATCGCTAGTTCATGGTTGGTTCGATTGAGCTCGATATATTTCCGATTCGAATTTCGTTCGATGACTAATTAAAACAAAATGTTCTTCAACGATTTTTTTTTGTTAATTTAGTATAATTTGTTATTAAAGTTGACTAATTGTTCATCATATTTTTTGTTGTTATGTATTACCTGCCTATAATATAAATAGATGCAATGTGTTGTGTATTCTGATTCTTAATAAATGGCAATTTTTAAAGTAAAAGGTATGTATGTAGCCGGTTTATGTTTGTTTTCCTTTTTTGTTTCATTTGTTATGCCTAATTTTAAAATTGAAGTGATAACTTTGAATGTGGTTTTTTTGTTTTTATTAACGAATAATGAACAATTAAAAATTATTAAGTATTAAATTTACACAAAGCTTTGTTTTCATATGATTGTTCCATTACAAAGAATGCAATAACATAAATCTTTATGCTATGTTTTAGTAAAAGACATGGCTGGAAAAGACGACGAAGAGGTTATATGCCAAACCTTCATGGTGAAAAGATCTCAGAACAAAAAGTTATTTACTCCTGTTAACTATAGGGAACGTTGGATAGTACTTACAAGAAAAGCTCTTGTATATTATGACTCTGATAGTGAAGTAAGTATTCTATTTATTCATTCATAAAATTACGAAAAGACATAAATAACTGATTATATAAAAATATATTAACTGCTTTTTTGAATGCTGCTCAGGATCTTTAAATAAAATTGTAAGGTAAGTGAGAAAATATCTTTATTACAATTTAAAAATTTTGATGTAAGTTTTTGTATTTATACTTATTTAATAAGTGTTTCAAGTGAATTATAAACTTGAAGATAAATTTCCTTTTCACATTATATTCAGGTTTCTTTGAATGTAAAAATACGCTATCCTCTATTATAACGAATTCAACAGCTTTTTCAGCTCAATTACTTTTGATGGAATGTCATGTAAATTAAAACAAGACTCAGTACCTAGTACTCAACTGAGTCGGTACTCAGTAGTAAGCTATACTTCAAGAAACTAAAAGCTTACTACAATTTTATAATTAAGTATTTTATAGAGAATTGTAGCTGTTGTACACGACTCCGTCCATCTGTGTCTGTTTATAAAATATTAGCATTTTTGTATGGAGAGGGGAGATGGGGCCTATGTTACTCACTGATAATTTAGCTTCATGTAGGTGAAAGAATTTTTAAAACGAGTAGTAGTTTTTGAGTTTATTCATTATAAATACAAAAATACATACATACAAATCTTTTCTCTTTATAATATTAGTATAAGATTACGTTCTGCGAACTTCTTGTGTGTATATTATTCTTTTCCAGGAAATATTTTGATTTACCATTGATTGACACTTTTAACAGCCACCTACTTACTATCTAAATTTTTAATAATAGTACCTTCACACATAGTTGAGTAGAGGTAGGAATTAGAATAAAAGCATTGTTTTAATTCAACTTGCATGTTATCATATTGATATCACAAGCAACTAATATGTAATTTTGAGTAATACTAATAATAATTTTGAGTATTTTTTCTACTAAGTAATTATGTGATTATACCACTATACTATTTTTTAATACTATTTTTTTAATCTTGTAAATTTTGTAATACTTTTGAGGATTTTAATGAGCATATTTCTTAAATATATGAATATATTAAAAAGCCCACAATAAAATAAAATAAAAATATACTTTATTACATAGGAGTAAATTTTAGTCTCTTACAAAGTCAATTCTTTAATATTTATCACCAGTTTGGAATGCATATTCTATGAAGAGACTCCTAATTGGAAGAGATCTCCTAATTTCATTTTTCAATATCAATTTGTGATGCTAGTATAAGTAGTATACCATCAGTCTCTAGCAGCCCCATCAGTCAAATAAATCATTACATGAGCCATTTTAGTAGGTGCTTAATATATTGGACTTTATTATTGACTTATAAATTGTATTATATTCATGACATTTTTTAATAAATAAATGCCAGTATTTTTGTGTGTATTAAAATTTTTACAAATATACACTTTAAATTTATTTCTTAAAAAATGACTAGGACTTGATTATAAATCCCTCTTCTGCAGTAAGTACAAAAATTATTTGTATTTTGGCAGCATGCCCTCAAATCAGAATAGCATAGGATAGAACTTATTGTGAAAGTAAAGGCTATTTTTAAATAGCCTTATCTTTCTAACTGTGAATGCTGCAGCACAAAGTCTATTCACTACTTAACAGTTTTCTGTCCAATGTAATGCCCAAAAAAAGTCTAGATTGGATTACAAGGTCCAACCTCTCAGCACCCAGATACACCTCAGATTACATTATTTGTTAGTGAGATAATTTTACACTTTTTTTGCAATTTAAATTTACATTTACACTAAGCCAGTTTGATACCACAAAGAAGTATTTTTTTGTTTCCTCGACAGTCAGTTGATCTTATAAAAAGAGATGTGTCATCAGCAAACAGACTTAATATTACTTATTTTGTTAAATTATGTACTTAATTCAATGAGCCCATTGGTCGAGTGGTTAAGTTGTTTGCCCTAGAACTCTGACTCAAGGGTTCCCCCGTCCAATTTGTCCATGCCATGCTGAGAGTCCTTTTCTGTATGCTAACATATTGCTCGGCATGGACAACATTGGAAATGAACTTTTCAAAGGTGGTTCTAGCCTGGGATTTAGAGTGGCAGGGTACATTGCCTTTCACATCCTTGATGCTATTAAGGTCGGCAGCTGGAATGTTGAACCCTGTGGACCCCGGTGGATAAAAATTATATGTTCTAGTTTATAGATTACATAAAAAAAAATTTTTAAAGAATATTCAGCAATATCAAGAAAAAGATTTTCTTTTTCAAAAGTAATTTACTTAAAATCTTTGGACACATATTACAAGGCCCAATAAAGAATATAATGTAAAAGCAGGCAATTCCAACCATAGGCATCTAGTTCATTAGTTACCTTTGAATTAACTTTGATTATAATACTAGTGATGTTAAGAGGATTTAGAAATGAGCTTACTGCATCTAGCAGATAGAAGAAAAGAATTTTTGAATTTTTAGGCTGCAATTAGACGAACGCGAAAAATTTCTTGCGACCGCCGCGTTCATCTGCAATACTTGTGTTCATTCGAAGCAAATTTAAATTCTACTGACTAGGCAACAACATACAAATTCTTCGCAAACATCTAAGCGCGGTGTTAATTCGATCGGTCCTACTAGAGATCGTAGTAATAACAATATTTGAGCCGCGCAATTGCGCTGAGCGCATTTGAGGAGTAGACATTACCCAAAAAAGCGATAGAAATCCCTCATTTTGCTGTGACTTGCGTAAGGCGTAAGGCGTGCATAGACTAGTATTGGATAAATGGTAACGCCCTTTGAAAGCGTTGACCATGCCGTCTCTAGTAAGGAGCGCGGGCGGCGCGGCGATTCTTTGCTCTGTGGGTACCTCCACCTTTCTGCTGGACAAGCCAACGAGATACAAATCTGCATTTGTTGTGATGGCAGGCAACTCAATGCATATTGTCATTATTGCTTACTTCGAAGATTGGTTATCGCTGGTATAATTTATTATAAACTTTGAAATTGATTTTAATGTTAATCTCGGCAGACACGAAATTAAATTTTCTCAATATGTACATTATCTCATCATCTCAGCCGTAAAACTTCTATTACTGGACAATAGAAGTTACGGCCTCTCCTCCTAATTTCCCAATAGGATCGATCAGAAGCAGTCTGGATCCACCATCAGCCTCCGGCCCTTATCAGGTCGTCTGTCTACCTTGTGGTGGACGTCCTACGCTGCGCTTGCCGGTCCGTGGCTTCCATTCGAGAAACTTCCAGCCCCAGCGGCTGTCAGCTCTCCGTAGTCCGTACTTGGTGTCCTGCCTACTGCCACATCAACATATTAATCCGCCATAACATAACATACTTATGTCGGTAACTTTTGTTTGTCTACTAATTCCTGATTGGATCTCGCAGTGTAACCCCGAACATAGCCCTCTCCATAACATGTTGAGCGACGTTGAGCTTTATTACGAGGCTCATAGTTAGAGGCCACACACATTGGTCGAAAATTTTTGTTTTAAGGCACTGAAGAATTTAGGACGAGAAGATGTCTCGGAGCTTCTCGAACGCTGCCCATTCGAGCTGGATTCGACGATTGACCTTGTCGAAATTGTAGATCCAATAAATGCATCCAAGAATACTCAATATTTTATTATAAATAATTATAATAAAGTATTCTAGCAATGACCAATTCCTTTTTTTATTATTTTTTTATCTTTATATAAAAAAAATAAACTGCAATTAATTATATTATTTTAATAATTACAATTTATATGATGTTTATTTCTAAATGTGTATCTGTTAAGTTGGTACAGATAATTGCGAAAACTTACAGATATTGCGAAGTGCTCCCTCACTTTATAAGGTGCACTCCCCTGTAATGTAACATTTCAGATTCGATTTTGAGCATTTAGTTTAGTTGATTTCACAATGTCAGACGAAGCGGTCGTTGTGGTGAGTGCTGCAATATTAATTCGACATTGTTATTCACGTAAAAAAAAAACGTATTGAACGTAGAAACGATATTAGTGTCATGAAAATTATACAGGTTGCACACTGTAATGTTCGGTTCTCTCCCTCACATCAGTGAGCATTGCATCAGTAATGCTCGAATCTGTAACGTTAAGCAGCGTCTGCCGTCTACATTGTTTCGATAGACATTGTCGAACCAGGGGCCTTAGACAAAGTAGCATTCGCTCCGTAGCGAAGCGATATCGAAGTTCGTTATCGTCTCAGAGACAAAGGAATCGACACTGTAACACGTGATAAACACGTGATACCTTGTCATGATTTCTTTGTCTCAGAGACAAAGGAACGACACTGTAACACGTGATAAACACGTGATACCTTGTCATGATTTCTTTGTCTCTGGGACGATAACGAATTTCGATATCGCATCGCTACGGAGCGAATGCCACTTTGTCTAAGGCCCCAGTATGGACGTGTCGCTCGATCTGACGAATCATGTCATGTCGGGTCGAATCAAACGCAACCCAAATCAAGTCGGTACAGATCAAAGGAAGTCGAAGCGACATGAATAGTGTAGACGTGTCGATGCATGTTGCTCAACATTTGAATCATTGCTCTGTATTGTTGTCATTGCGTCACATCTGTATTCCAAGGTTAACTCATTCATTTCATCCAGCAGTAAATTCTCTATAAATTCCTCTGTACTATATTTTTCCTGCCATTGACAAGCTAGACCATATCCAAACCTCTGAGGTCGTCAACGAGGATGTTGCTGGTTTGCAACTTCAATGATAGCTGCTGCTACTGCAGATCTTCAGAATCACTCATTCCAAATTTAAATTAAACAAAGTAAAGAAAGTATGTGTGTCAGCTTCGACGTACGACTGGAGTTTACTCCTTAAGTACGATTGTCTTTGACTATGCAATAGGAAAAGGGTAAATAAAAACGCAATCTATTGTACTACAATAGAATTAGGTGAAGCAGCGGCGGATTTGGGTAGAACTCCTTAGAAGAACACAACGCTTTTTAGTTAACGCTTGTATTAATTTTACTCCTCATAAAATTTCCGTACTGGGTCCCTTATATCAAAATCGATTCTTAAAGAGTGAACTCCTTGTTGTTTTGTTTTCACTTATGTAATTGCCCGGTTATGTGTTAGGTCGAGTATGATATACTGAGTCAATGTGGACGTGTCCAAAGTCGAACGTGTCAAATGAGTTTGTCGATTGACCATGTCGACCGACCTAATGTGGACGCAGCTTTACATTGCAGGCGAATGCTTCGGTGAGGGAGCACCTTTAGTTAGATATACTAAATAGTATTTTTATTTGTTGTATTTTATTGATGTGTGCTATTTTTTTAAAGTAATGGTTGTCTTTTTTGATAGAGAAAGTTCGTTATCTTTTCGATGGTGGAAAGAAATGGTTTCTAATTTTTATTTTATTTTTAATACTAAAGCTTGTCAATAACTACTAATAAAACTAGTTATAACGATGGTAGTATTTATGTATAACCAATTTCACAGTTTTGGTAAAGGTAGGCATGGATTGTCAATTGTGTAGTTACTTCCTAACAGATTGCCCTGTCTGGCTCATATGTAACTAAAAACCTACATTGTAAATTGGCTACTAAAAAGGGAGTCATCGTTTTGAGAAGTTTTACGGTCACTATGACTTAAACAACTTTACAGAGACAGGATTTCTTCTTCATCTTCATTTCTTCAACTTCTTCCGCAGTTGGAGGTTTTGAGCGTAGTTGTCGCCCGGTTTATGTCTTTATTATGTTGCTATGTTCTTTTCTGTATGCAAAATTCTATTATGATTAGTTAAGGCGTGAAAAGTTACAAATATTTTTTTTACCAGCAAACCAGGAAATTTTTACACTTACCGACATTAATTTACGGTTCTTATGCGCTCGACTAAAAGACTGATCTACTTACATTGTTTCTATAATAAAAACTTTGATACCTACTTAGGACTGTGTTTTCATTTTTTACATTTAAAAATCTATTGATGTTTTTATTTACATGAAATTTAATTATGGCGCGGTGATCCAAATTGCTTGAATTTCCGATTTCAACTGACATGGTGATGTTCGTTCCATTCGTCGGTCGTATTTATACTACCATGTAGTCCCGCAACTAGTTTTATATATACCTAGTCGGGTCATAAGATCTGTCACATGTTTATTGTGAAATAATTGAAACATGTTTGTCTATACCAAACGGAAGTTATGCTAATTAATTAAAATGACCCCCCCCGATTTTGAATACAAACCTTCAATCTGCACTGCCAGTCTCTATAGCAGCACGAAGGTCCATACCATACCATATCAATATCGGTGACTGCTTGAGTGATCCTAAATTAGGATGAAGCTTTGAGCAGACCTTTTCCTCCAACGGATTTAAGTCTGGAGGGGAAGGCCCAGTCTTCGTGCTGGATAAAGTCAATTGCTCGTGTTCAAAACTACCAATAAATCCACTACGTCTCTGCAAAAGTTGAATTGCTAAAAGATTTCATTATTAACTTTGCTATGAATTTTATATCAAGATTTGCTAATCAACTTGAATCTTTATCACGTCACTTGTCGTTAGGCTTAATCTGATGATAGACCGGCCTTAAAAAACTGTAGGGTTAGTTGGTAGGGAAGAGCGCATGCGCGAGCTGGGTGTGTCTGGCTTTAGCACCCGGCTCGCGGCAGTTCCGCACCGGCTACCGTTGACCACCGCACGGCACTATCGCAACCCTTCTACACGTCGCTTTACTGGTAAATTATCAAACACTTCATTTTCACCAGCTTGTTCATAGATTACATTCATCAGTACCTAACTATACAATGATCGCATGTCTCATGTCAAAATTCATTCGGAATACTTTCGGAGACGATCATATTGCCATACAATTTGTGCGCATTCTTACATCGTAGTCGACCTACGCAAAACCACTTAGTATGTTTGTGTTTTAAGTGACCAGTTTTTTTTTCTTTGCTTAATTAATACGCTAATTGACTTATAAGGAAACTCAGCCTTGATGCCTTTTTAAATTTTCGCAATTGTAACTTGATTTTATGTTCATTGATCGCTTATCGTGTTAACGGAATAATTTTTTTAAATTAATTTCATTAACTTTGTTGTTAAAATTGTTATAGATGCGAACTCTTAGGAAAAATTCCGTTATAATTGGAATGAAAAGTGCCGAAGTGTTTGTTCTCTTTGTGTTAAATTTAGTCACTAGTTGCTTACGAAATGTACTTCCCCTACATGACATTGTCGAGAATAGCAACCCCTCACTGTAATGTATGTACTCACGCCACCGCTTCACGTGCGGTCTCTCGTTATCCAAGCAGTTTTAATGGAGGACCCTCCGAGACGCTCTTTAATTGTTTGAAAAAGGTACGAGTCTCTGTCAGCTTTTGTTCAAAGCATATCATTGCTCGGTTTGCGGATCGCTCCTTTTGTCAAGCATTCATTTCTACTGTCGGCGCTTCATGTTCCCGGATTTCTTCTCTTTATGACTAATTTCGCGTTCATCTGTACAGTTTTTATCTGGAGGCATTATTTGTTTCATATATTACTAGCAAACCGTCCCGGCATCGAACGGATGTCCGATTTTTCCTTTCACTGCGCTTAGCAACACATTTGGCGATTCATTTTTATTTATATAGTATTACCTGATGCCCGCGACTTTATGTGCGTGGAGTTCATCTATGAATATATGTATAATTTAAAAACAAAAACTTGTAAACACAAAATAAAACCTATAGGTAACTATAATAGGCTTTCGCATTTCCCCGTCGTAACTTCTAACTTCCAATTAAAAACTATTTAAAGATTCTACCCGTGTTTTGATTTACTAATTTTAACAAAAAAACAGTTACTGTGACTAGACATATTGCCTAGGGAAATTTATTTTATGTAATGATGAGTATCTAGTATAAACATGTGATACATTATGTTACTTGTATGTATCAATAGTTTTCGCAACGTACGCCAAATAGTGATTTTTATAGGCAAAAGATTTTTTATACCTTATGTTATTTTATTTTAAATTTGGTAGAGTACTTTATTTATTTTTTATATATATGTGGGATACGGGGAAACAATTAGAATGAACAGTCTCTTTCAAGATCAGTTTTTTTTCTTTTTGCACACATATTACATTACACACTACACACTACTCGCGTCATTTTTCTCTCTCCGTCTTCCTTCTCCTTCCATCATCAACACTTCGCTTCTTTGTCTCTTTCACGACATGGTCTATTATGTGTTTCATCAAAACCTTAACCTTTAATAAAGGTTCAATTTTATTTAAACAAAACTACTATAATAGGTATTACCTACAAATATTAGGTATAAATGTTCATTAATTTTTAAACTAGGTTTAATATTGTACCTAATACGTCTTTTAGCAGTTACATCAACATGTTTCCGTATAACATAAATCATATGAATCGTGTCGTTAGCAGAACGTCTCAGCGAAGTCGGCTCGAGACGTACTCTCTCTATATAAGTAAGCATAGTTTTGATGTACGAAATGGGACAAGCATTGTTCCCTCATTCCTTTTGACGTTTGTCAAACTTGATGTAGGTCTTTTAATTTATTGTTACGATTCAATAAACTTGGACGAAAGGAAGGGATATACTCGCGGTTAGTTAGCTGTGTGTGATTTTGTGTCGAAGTTTATATTGTCTTCTTAGAAAGGACTGCACGTGTGGAGTTTATTAAAGGGAAATTTTATTTTATATTAGTTGAATGTCCTAGGTAATTTATCTATTTAAAATAATTACAACTCGTTTTAATTATACTCAACTACTACGATTCTTTTCAAAGTTCGAGTGAATAGGCATCTTCTGGGTGAGCTCGCTCCATTGTTGGTTTCATTTTTTCTACACTGCTAGATGCTGTCCAAGAGTAAACCCAACATCGATCAAAATCTGTTAGGTGGTTTAGCGAAGAAACAGACGAAGGCAGACAGCGACTTTATTTTTAATATAAATAATAAATATTAGAACAGGGGTAGCGGTTGCAGGATTTTTGAACATCTGCGAATGCGGATTTCATGTTTTTTAATAGGAAATAAATGATTGAAATTGATCATTATAATAAATTTTAATAAAGTAATCAAGCTCCAGCCTGGGGACTAGCCCCATATCTGTATCAGCAAAAGATTCGCATTGATTTGTTACGGATGTCTACATCGATGCGGAGATACGGATTCGAATATCCGAAACAGTACATAGATACATACATTAATACATAGATCGATATAGATACATTAATATAAACATAAAATAAATGAAAAAATTAAAAATCCTTTATTTACGCGAACATACATACAGTAGTTTACAGTACAAAATATGTTCTATCCGACAAGGGCATGTGATTATTTGTATTATCCTAACCCCTTATTCTTAATTCTACTATGGGCGCACTTGCAGCACCTGTGGCGTTGCGTGACGGTAGCCATAGACTTAGATATGATTTTTAATATAAATTAAAAATCCTATCTAAGTCAATGTACTTCCATCCACACGTTGACTTTTGATTATAAAGAAGAGTATCCAGTATCCACGTACCACCAAGTGGACTGTTACCCTGTCTGCCGCTCTGTCTCAAAAAGGAATGATTAGAAAACATATAAGAAAATATGTTGTACGGTTTAATCAACATATTTTCTTTGGTCGTGTTCCGTACGTCCGAATAAAAAAACGTAACCCTTATAGGATCACTCGTGTATCCGTCTGTCCGACAATCCCCCCCCCCCCATCTCCGAAATTACTCAACCTAAAATTTTGAAAAAAATACAGAAATTAGTTTTCTACTTATAGATTATAGGAAAATCCATAAGAAGTCCCATGATATTAAAATGACATGGTAAATCACTTAATATTATGCGGATAGGTAACATCGTACGGAACCCTCTTCACGCCTGTTCAACTCGCACTTTTCCCGTTTTTTTTTTCACGATAGTCATACTTGCTTTTTTCCAAATTTAACATAATCTCAAACAATGAACAGATTGAATTTTCAAACACATTCATTAATTCTCTTCAGGTACTTACTTCACTTCTTCATTAGCCGTCTATTCACAAAGTTTGAAAGGCTCTTATTACACTTAGCCCTGCCTTTGTTTAATTTTCATTGCTATTGACATCAATTGGAGTTGAATTGTACAAATTGTCCTTTACAACGTGAAGCAATTTTCGATACAAACAAACTGCCATTGGCTCAAAATCGGAATTGCTGATTTCATCATATTTTTTACATAGAATGTCGATATTTAATTTGCAATTTTATTTGCTACTGCAGATAGTCTGGTTCACAAGTTCAACATGCTGTTAATAAAGCTCCTAAAAATGTCTGCGATTGTTCAATTGCATTCGGATAGATGTCTAGAAAAATGTATTAAAAATTTTTACCAGCACATAAACAAGTGCAAATTAAGATGAGAAAAAACATATGCGTTTAGTTTTTCCCTAATAACTCAAAAAATACCAAAAATCGAAAAATAGATTCCTAAAGAAGAGGAAATTTCCTTTAAAAACTCCCTACTTCCGGATCTCTATCTCCATCATTTATAATTTTAATTTAACACTGAAAATACGGTCGCTACGGCATGCGTGCGCCGTCTCTAAACAGGGTATTGTTATTTCTTCTCTAAACTAGGCATTTAAAGGGGAAATAACAGGTGTTAAAAGTATTTTTTTTTTATAAATTAGACCACTGAAAAAACAATAAAATCCAAATTTCTTAATTTGGATCTACAACTCAAAATTCGATTTAAATGGCCTCTTACATTTAAAACTTGTTCCGTTTATAAAGTGCACTTCGTTGAGAGATTTAGAATTCTTCCACGTATTGAGGATAAGATAATGTGGAATAGATTGTGTTCTATGGGTAAAAGACAAACTGGCAATTTGGGTTCGAGCGACGACTTTATTCGCTCGACGGATATTGCTTTAGAATCATTCTCACTGAAACATTTCGCAGTTCCCTTTCGGAAATCCTCTTAGTGGTTACGGGGACAGAGTTCATGTCCGCGAAATTGGATGTAGTGTAATTTCATTGGTACGTTCTCGGCTGCCTCTCGTTTTAGTGAAATGTCTTTATAGTCCAAGCGCCGGAGCAAAAAAAGTAGGTTCGTAAAAAAATGTTCGGGACCGGCTATTTTTTTTTTGGAATATGTTCAGGGGTGTCCCCTGATTGTAAATCCAAGTTGGCGTCATCGGGGAGGGTGAGCGTCAGCCGCCATCTTGAAAAACACGTTTTATTGAATATCTCGCGAACCGCGCATCGTACGACAAAAATAGTGCAGATCATTTTTGTAGATAATAATATTTGCCATCTTTTTTATTTAAAACTTTTTTCTGTAAAAAACATAGTTTTTTATTTGTAGCGCTTCAAACTTTTTAAAATATGGTTTTTGCTAAATATATAGTTAACGGTTCATGATAAATGAAAAATGGTAATAACTAAATTTGTAGAGCATGAAATTTCCTATAAATTTCATTCGGAACTTTTTCCCGTAGCATTTATAGTTTAGGAGCTGCAGCTAGGTAAAACTTGCACCTCGTACATTATCAGTGACAATATTGCTCGTTTGTATACGAAAACCATTTCATAACGCATAAAATGGCATAAAGTGTTCCAAAAAATGTCAATGCAGCTGTGTAACGAATCAATTAAAATTATAAATAGTGTGGAGAACAACGAATAATTTATCCATCTTTATTGTTGCTTAATATAGTATCATCATAAAAGTTATTATGTAAAAACGTGGCGCATTATTTTACAGGGCGAGTCTAATTCTTTTCGATGTCGACGGAAGACACTCATCTCCTTCTGAATCGATTTCTTCTGCCTCCGCCATATCCGAAGGAGACGAATCGAAGGTTGGGTCTTCTTCGATTTCGTTTTCGATGGCATCTATTACGTCTGGCACGTTGTCGCATGTTTGGCCACTGCAATTCGAGCAAATGATTGAACATTTCAAACCAGGTTTTCAGCATCCACAAGCAGCTCCGCAATATTGTAGGAATGTTGAGGGGGGAAAGTCCGAACGACCCAAAATATATACTACAACTCATAGGCGCATGATTGAATATATAGCATTATAATCTCGTGAATATTTTGCGTTCACTCGACATTTACAGCGTTTTAGCTCCTAAACTATAAATGTTACGGGAAAAAGTTTCGGATGAAATTTATAGGAAATTTCATGCTCTACAAATTTAGTTATTACCATTTTTCATTTATCATGAACCGTTAACTATATATTTAGCAAAAACCATATTTTAAAAAGTTTGAAGCGCTACAAATAAAAAACTATGCTTTTTACAGAAAAAAATTTTAAATAAAAAAGATGGCAAATATTATTAGCTACAAAAATGATTTGTACTATTTTTGTCGTACGATGCGCGGTTCGCGAGAGATTCAATAAAACGTGTTTTTCAAGATGGCGGCTGACGCTCACCCCCCCCGATGACGCCAACTTGGATTTACAATCAGGGGACACCCCTGTACATATTCCAAAAAAAAAATAGCCGGTCCCGTACATTTCAAAAAAAAAACCTCTGGCGCTTGGGCTATTATAAACAATCATAATTTGCGGATTGATTTAGAATGAATATGATATTATTATTTTACTCAATTTTTTTTCTCGCCTCGTCATATTTGAATCAATATACATATAATACAAATAACAACTGGTTTGATAAACGAAACTACGAGTATCTTCAATGATGGCAAGATATTTCACAGATGCTCTTTTCAGTTAATAATTTATGGTAAGGCTTGAATTTTTTTTAATGATAGGATTGGAAGACAAGCTGACGGTCCATTTGATGGTGGGTGGCTACCGTTGTCTATAACACAAGCAACGCAAAAGCTGCTGCAAGTGCGCTGCCGTCTACACTAGGTTTAAGGATAAGGGATTGGAGAGGAAAATAGGCCTTGGCATTCCTTACTTACCGAAACACAATAGCACACGTGCTGTTATTTCACGGTGGTCTCAGGTAAGGAGGTGGTTACTGCCGCCAGACGGGCTGCCCAAATGACAGCGAAGCGAAGTGTGCCCTGCCACTACTTTTCAGATCCAGACCAGAGACAAATTTGAAAATTTAATTTTCAAAGTTGACCCTGCCGGGAATCGAACCCGGGAACCCTAGAACAGAGCGTTAAGGTAAACAACCTAACCACTCAACCAGTGGGCTCGTCAAATTATTTTGGAATATTACATGTTCTAATTTTATATGACGATTCCTTCATCATACGTTACTCTACGTTTACTAGTTTGAGTAAGTACTAGCTGAGCCCGCAACTTCGTACGAGTGATATTAGGTAAGCGCGTAACTTTTTTGTTTGTAAACCGATAAGAATGAAATAATAACTAAATGTTACGGAAAACTTGCTAAAATACATAAGTGAAAACCGCATTCAAATCGGTTAAGCCGTTTCTGAGATTATTGTGCACAAACGCACAGACAAACAGACAAAAATTCTAAAGCCCATTCTTTGTGCTCAGATGAGCACTTTAATTTGGACACCATTGTATATGAAAAGGGACAGTAAATTTAACGTTCCCTTAATTCGATTAAAATTTGCTTCCAAAGGTCGTATGTGTGTCAGTAGGGTCACGGTAGCCCCTCGGTTAAATTTATTTTGAGAACGAACGTCCACACCCTACTCCCACGGGAGTCCGAAAACACTCGCGTCTAGTTCTTTCTTACGATTCGCAACCATCACGATGTTTCTTTGATTTATGATGGACCTTGGCTATGTGCTTTGTCAATTTTATTGTTTGTCCCTGTGCGTAATATTAAACAATTCGTCAAATCTAATGGTGGTATCAACTACGAGAATTATAGAGATTCGTCACTTACAAATATATTATTACTACCTTTTGCCCGCGAATTCGTCCGCGTCCCTTTTACTTGGGTATTAAAACATTTATTCACTATTTATTTTTATTTTAATTTTTAGATTCTTCGGGAAGAGTATTTTTTTCTGGATGAAAGGTACATAGTCCTTTTCTCTATCCCTGAAAACGTGTATGCAAAATTTCATGTTGATCGGTTGAGTAATTAAGAAGATGAAAGAGTAAAACAAACTCACTTAACGCATTTATAATATTAGTTAGGATGCGAAAGAAACTTTGTGCGTCTCCATTTCTGTCTGTTACATTTTTGTGTTTTCACGGTCGACGAAATTGGGAGTGAAATATGAACATCTTTCTTACCACTTTTTCTAATAATCCTGGCGATGATTAGAAAATGTAATAATTCTGGCGCGGGGTAAAAGCTCTTGATGAATTCACACGAAGTGACTCTCCTGGTAGCCCATTTTAAACGTCAAAGAGCCTTAACGTGTGCCGTGAACCGTGTAATAAGTCTTGCGGTCAAGTACCTACCGTGTTTAAAATCTTGGGTTGTTCGAAGTCATTATGCATTCATGTGCTAGCTTGAAATTTCTTTAAGAAATTAAATGCATTGAGTCGACAAATTACACCAGATATTATCAAAAGGAAAGTCGATTGTAGTCAATTAGAACTTTAGGTATGAAAAACTTGATGAGGACGTTTCAAGTTCGCACCGACTTTGTTAAGATTATCTTTGTTTTTTTAATACAATATTAACTTTTCGTTATTTAGAGACGTATAGCGAATTTATTTTATACTGCTTAAATATTTTTTTTAATATGTAAGTATAAGTTTCTGTAAAATTTTCAATATAAAAGGGATTTACATGATTCATACTGGGCACATACATGGTTGAACAAATTAAACGATTTAATTGTTTAAAGATTCATTAGAGTTCTCTTGTTTGACTGGTCATACATGGTTGAACAAATTAAACGATTTAATTGTTTAAAGATTCATTAGAGTTCTCTTGTTTGACTGGTTGCATTACATAATGCATTTATTTACATTAAGTTACCACAAAAGTCCCCTTTAATTTGCCACATGAGGAGCATCTCAGTGGAAACGCGTTGCAAACGCGGTAATTGCTATATTCAGAGGCGTGTAGTTTGAATAAGTACACTTCTAACTTCAGAGTTGGCAGTCTGCCAGTACGTTCATCTACCCATATCGTTGTCAGCCGCTTTACATTTTGCATTCACTAATTTGCATCGACCTATAAACTATCTTAGTAATATTCACGCTTCATTTTGTAACAGACTGAAACAAAAGTTAAGCTTTTATCTCAACGTTCCAAGCCACTGCGCAGAACCAATAGTTGTTATTGATTCTGTGGTAAGTTCAACACCGTTGGCGGTGTATGAACTTTTTTTTTATTATCGAAAATTCATTTTTTTGTAAAGTAGTTATAACCTATTTAACTTTTTAGAGCGGATAGCTCTAAACGCCGAATTTACATCGAAAAGGAGATGGAAAAATACATGGAAAAGTAGATGTGTCCTTCTCTTGATGCAACCTGGTAAGGTTGACCTTTAATTTTTAAGACTGAGACTGTGCTTAAGTTTTAAAGAGATTGAAACAAATGGAAATCTGGTGTTGCCAGGTAATGGCTATACGGTAAAAAATTTATTCACAGCCACGAGCCCTCAATTATTCCTCAGTGAATAATAATGTGTGTGGGAGTCATTTTTGTGATGGAAGATCATATCCGTTTCCTTTTATTAATTTTAGTTGTTTCGTCTCAATTTCCTGTTTTAATCTCGCCAACTGTTGTTAGTAGAGTACGCTAGTACTAATTATTTATACTGTGGTAGAGATTCGAATAAATGGTGTTGTGTTGCCCGGGTAAAAGATCATTTGAACATCCTTTACAGTCCTCCATAAACTACTATCACCTTACTACGCGTTATTCCGGGGGTTTCGCTATTTATTATTAATCTTTATTTGACGAGCGCGTTGGATGAGTGGTTAGGGCGTTTGCCTTAACGCTCTATGCTAGAATTCCCGGGTTCGATTCCCGGCTGGGATCTGGGCTGAACTTTTCAAAGTTGGATCTGGTCTGAATCTGGAAAAAAGTGGCAGGGCACAACACTGCGTTTCGCAGAATTATTTGGGCAGCCCGTCTGGCGGCAGTAAACCAATCCGCTCACAAAAGATCGCCGTGAAATAACAGCACATGTGCTGTTGTGTTTCGGTGAGTGAGTAAGGGGTTGCCAGCCTATTTCTCTAACCCTTTCCAATCCCTTATCTTATCTTACTGTAGTCGGCAGCGCACTTGCACCACCTATGGCGTTGCTTGTGTTATAGGCGACGATAGCCACCTACCATCAAATGGACTGTCAGCATGTCTGCCGACCTTAACATAAAAATATTTTCAAAACTGTTCGGTGTCATTACATTTAAACAGAGACTCGCAAATGGAACATTTCATGAGTTTTCTTTCAGTGAGCTCGCGTGGCACCCAAATATCGAACCTTTGTTGTAACTTCTAATACCTACAAATCTTGCTCCAGTTTTTTCACAAAAGGCGTCGATTTTATTCGTAACAAGGCGGCTAGAGCGAATTGCATCTTGAATGTTAAAATTTCCAAACTTGAAACGCTTGAACCAATTTCTACTCTCACTGACACCGCATTAAGTTCATTAAGGACGTTTCTTTTTTTGTAATGAAATTTCAAAAAGTAGCGAATTTTTTTCGTTTATTTCATTCAATCAATCAATCGAAAAATGTCCTAATACAGTCGTTTTCTTTGTAATGTTATGGTTTCAATGGTATCCTAATCTTTGAAGTAATCACAAAGATTACAACTAAATATATATTTTAATTAGATCGTCAGCGTCCTTCGGGAACAGTACTTTCTACTGTATTAAAGGTACCTAATTTTCTTTTCTGTAGTTCTGACAAATTTCATGATGAGTTCGCTTGAGTATTTAAGGCGTGAAAGCGTAACAAACAAACTCACTTACGCTTTTATAATATTAGTTACGATTGCAACTTCATACGTACAAAATACCAAGATATTTCTCTTCGACCTATAAGTCTATACTTACTAATATAAACTGCAGTTTGTTAATATTATTATTTTTTGTTTGAACGGAGAACTATTAGTCAGATTTGAAAAACTCTTGATAGGACCAAGTCTTGAGGGAAGGTGATAGGCTATTTAATATCAAATTAAGACCATTAGGAGCCAGCAAAAAGCCAATACCTCAAAAAGAACGTAGCGACAACGATGTAACAGCGCGGGCGAGGGTTGCGTTGCGATGGGTCGGTGATTGAATTGAGTTCAACCGCCCAAGGAAACCGAGCAATTAGGTAGCATAGCACACTGTATGTATAATTCTATACAGAGTGAATCAGGTTACTCTGTATAACACAAAACACTAGAATTACCATAATTGGGAACTTAATTTAAATTGTTTTAACGGTTAAAACAAAATTACTCTAGATCTGCACTGACCTCAATATTTTATTAAATGCATTGCCTGTGCTAGTGGATGTATCTTTTTAAATGCAAGTAACGCAAAACGGTTTGAACTACATACTCGTACGTAGATCTGTTATCATTTATTGAAATGGAAATTAATTTTTTTTATACGCGCTGCCGAAACCGCTGATGAAAGCGTTTGTCTCCCACTTTTATCGACTTCAATCAGTGGTTATTGTGCCGTGTACAGTGTAAGTTATTGCATTTTACTTTATTTTTTTTGCCAAAGATTTTTTTTCGTCGAGATACTCGACTGAAGTCAATTCTAATTCTACCTAAAGTATGCTGGGTACATGCTTTTCTATTACAAAAAGTTATCTATTAAACTAATTAAAAGATTTGTCAGTTATTAATTACGCAGATCTCAGCTAGAGTTGTTACTTGTTACGTATTTATTATACTGGACTAAATAGCTCGTCCAGTATTTGTCATAATTTAAACCATTTATAAAAGTGGAGACCAGAGTGCCCTTTAGTGCTTTTTTGACTTTCAGTGAAAAAAGAATTTGTTCCTTATTCGTTTTTATTGTAAAAGTCGGCAAGAAGGCTACGGTTAGCATTGCCTTTAAACACATCACAAATAAGATAAAAGATACGAAATCCTAGGAAAATGGGCTCTGGCATCCCTTACGCATGCAACCCTTGCTTCGCTAAACACAACATAGCAGAATTTTATAGTGGTCTTCCATAATGAGTGTAATTACTAAAGCAAAGGGTTAGTCTAGTTGCCTTCCACTGTTTAAAATAAAATCACTCAAAATGTTTTCCTCGATTGAACAGTTCGATTTAATTACAGAAACGCAAAGAGCGCGGTCGTATCACGACAAGCACGATCCACACCGTTGAGCAAGCGCAGTTGGTGGAGCTCAGCAAACAAATACCAGAGGGTGACGGAGAGAAAACTCCCTCGTACAAATATCCCTTTCAGGTAATATCGCATTTCGTGGATACGTTCAACTACTTAACTCATCAGAAACATTCATTGTATTATGAGATTTTTTTAAATGTAAAGGTCGTCAGACAGGCTGACGGTTCACTTGATGATAGGTGACTACCGTCACCACAGGTCACAGGTGCTGCAAGTGTGCAGTAGTAGTAAGTGTGGTAGGATCAAGGAAAAGGGATTAGGAAACAATAGGGAAATGGGCTCTGGCATTCCTAACTTCACTCGTCAAAACACAACAGTACACTGTAAAGGAGGTGGTTACTAGCACCAAACGGGCTGCCTAATTTATGACTGCCAAACGCGGTGTGCCCTGCCACTTACTCAATACTGCACTGAACTGAGAAATTTTTTTTTGGAGTTTACTCGTTTACTCCTTAAGAATCGATTTTCATATAAGGCCCCCGGTATGGAAATTTTATGAGGAGTAAAATTAATTCAAGCGTTAACTGAAAAGCGTTATGTTTTTCTAAGCAGTTCTACCCAAATCCGATAGATATCACCGCTTCACCTATGGCGCCATCAATAGTGTTATATTTTTTAATCAGATCTAGCTAAATCCGATAAATGTCGCCGCCTCACTTACATAATAGGGAATATGCACATTTTATATTTTCATACGTTAGGTTATATCGTTATATAACCGTAAAAAAATATTCAGCGCCATAAAACAGAAATTTGGTAACAAAAAAAAAGTTAAAATTAACTAACAGCTACGGGCACTTTAAACACCCGCCCTTTTGGCTCGCTTGTCGTGACGTCAAAGTCTACAATACAATCAAATGTTAAAAATCACAAACATCTACACACTTGTTGACATTTCATAGACGTTGACGTCACATTCGATCTGACCGTTTCAAGTATTTTGAATTTCCCACATTTTTATACACTTTTTAATAATTATTTACTTAACGAAAAAAAAATAATATTAAAAAATATTTACATAGACATAATTCTAAAGCAAAAATGTTGATAAAAAAAATATATTTAAGCCTTTTTTGAATTAGACGCATATTCCCTATTATATTGTACCATAATAGATGGCGCATTTATTTACACTCTTTTCCTATTGTCACAGTTCCATAGTCAAAGACAATCGTACTTATGGAGTAAACTCCAGTCGTGCATTCGGAGCTGACACACATTCTTTTTTTGGTTATAACATAATCGTTTAAATCTGTTTGAATAGTGATCATTAATGACATTGAATTTCTTTTTTAATATAGGTACAGTACATACTCACATACTCACCCTAACGCCCTCGCTACAAATAAAATACACTCACATCATTTTTCTTCTGATTTTGTAATGACAATCGTTCGTTGCTAATATATTGTATCAATTGACAACAGCAAGTTCAATTCTGCTATTTTCTTTAAATAATTTCATAGTTTGGTTATTTTCTTTCGAGTACCTAAGGGAAAGGAAATTCATACGATGAACGATCCATGTAATTGAACTGACGACATAATTCGATTAATTATTTTTATGTTTTGTTACACTCAATTAAACACTGTCAATTTTAAAAGAAATCGTTACGGTATGGAGAGAATTTGAAAAAAAAAATCGTTTTTACAGTTGAAACTTGTACCATTAGGTAAGTTAAGAATTTATAGATTTTTACTAGGAAAATATCGTGTAATTTGGTAAATGGGTTTCATAGATAATAAGTTTGAAAGTATTAAATAATCTGTTTGAACTGCACACTGATTCGAACAACGTATCGAGTACGCGCTTCGCGCTCAATGTTTTATTTTATGTTAAGATCGTCAGACAGGCTGACGGTCCACTTGATGGTAGGTGGCTACCATCGCCTATAACACAAGCAACGCCAAAGCTGCTGCAAGTGCGCTGTCGACTACATTAGGATTAAGGACAAGGGTCTAGAGATAGGGAAATGGGCTCTGGCGTCCCTTACTCACTCACCGAAACACAACAGCACACGTGCTGTTATTTCACGGTGGTCTTCTGTAAGGGGGTGGTTACTTCCGCCAGAAGGGCTGCCCAAATGACTGCGAAAACGCAGTGTGCCCTGCCACTACTTCCCAAATCCAGACCAGAGCCAAATTTGAAAAGTTCATTTTTCAAAGTTGACCCTGCCGGGAATCGAACCCGGGAACCCTAGAAAAGAGCGTTAAGGCAAGCACTCTAACCACTCATCCAACGGGCTCGTCAATTCGTTAATTTCGAATGTTATATTTACAACATCTGAAATATTCACAGGAAATTACTTAAATTATTTAAATTAAGAAATATTTTTGTTACCAAATTTAACACAACTAAATGGCCTTATTTTGATAAAAAAGAAAGTTAAGTATAACTTAAAAAAAAAAACAATGGCCTGGATTCATATTTTTGACATTAGACAATCTCAACTATCTTTGTCTTTCGGTTCAACTAGTTTTTTTTTAAAGGAATAAATATATTACCCAATTTTAATTTTGCATTCATGTTTAAGTGTGTGTCCTGAATGACGGCGTATACCAGCAGCTCGCCTGGCAGTCCCGACTAGTTTAAACAAATCGTGTATTTGTTTCTTGCGCGGCGGATTCCGCTGCCGCGATACGCCGTAGCTTAGGCCACACACTAACAGAGTTTTTTTCTACTAAATGTAGGTAACATGCGCCATAATTGTAGATAATTGAAAATAAACATACCCTCCGAAAAGGGAGAGTGTGAAACGGGGGCAAGCTCGCTGAAAAAGGATTATATGGATTGTTTCATAAAAGAGTACCTATATGGCATTGCGTTTGCTGGCCGTTACGCATATTTTTTTACACGCCTGTGTGCATATAAATACATTTTTAGCACTTGCAAGTTATATAAGAAGTCCGTGCAATTGAGCACTATTGCATTCACGCAAGACATAAATCGTTTAAAAAATAGGATGTATTGTATACAATAATATTATAAAGATTTGATTTGATTTTTGTATGTTTGTTTTTAATGGATAAACTCAAAAACTACTGATTTTAAAAATTCTTTTACCTATAACTATATTATCAGCGAGTAACCATAGACTTGTATTTTATTTTCAAAAAAATTACGAGATTATTACAATAATATGTATATAGTAGATATTCATCATTATACTCAAAAGGCTATAAGCTATAGCGCTATAACTATTATAGTTAAGTCACAATAACCGTTTTGTTGTTAAAATTAATCAATTAGAACACGGGTAGAATCGAAAGATGATAACATTCATATAATGAGATTAATCCTTATCCAACAAAATAGTTACATAATTAAGGTTGAATATGTATTTAAATTATTCGAACCAGGCCTTTCGTTTATTAGGAGTTAGTAGAGGCATAAAAATTCTAAAAATTAAAAAATGTGAGCAAACGGATTGGTCTAGTCTGTAACTAACTGCCTTCATATTATATTTTTTTGTAAGTTTATATTAGTTGTTGTTTATAAAATTATATTTTGATATCTTAAGATGACGTTCACGCGAACGAGTATCTGCTAACATTAATTTAGCACGATACATTGAGAAGATAATTTGGAAGCATCATCATTCTGCAATTTAGATTCTAAAATTACTTTGGCTTTCAAAAAACCTGACATGTATTGAAGAGAAGTCACAAATCTTATGAAATAAAAAACTGGTGGAAAATCTCTAGTTAATATTAACATTAAAAAAAGTTTATATGAAATTGTATAATGTTTCTTTCGCAATGTAATAAACTTTATGTTCTGTTTGTGAAGCAAATTTAAAAAGGTTTAAAAGCAATTCATTTTGGCCACCAGCAACTAATGCAATTATGTTTAATAGATACGGAGCCGTCTACCAAAGAAATTGCCGTATATTTAGTTGAAAACGAGCTGTTTTTATTCAAAAGCGTAAAGTTAAAAACTTCGTTCTGCATTTCCTTCAATTTTCCTCTCTGTGTTTTGGAAAATATTAATTCTTTTTATGCTCACTTTTTCACGTTTAATTTTTGTCTCGTGATATTTTTCTTTGAGGAATTCTTTATTAGCTACTACAGTATTATTTATTCCGTGCACTAACAGCTATTCATAATAATAATGACAAATGTAGAGGTGATCTTAAATATTGCCAATAACAATGTTTTATACAAATCGGATTATTCCATTGTTCTTGTTTTAATAATCCTACTTTTTAATTTTTGGACACCAATAATGTTCCTTACACAGAAGAACACGCATTCACTGGAGCTATTTGATTTGGGCTTTGCTGACATGTACTAACTCCCATATCTTTGCTATTTTCGTTATTATTTATGAATTAAAATTCATTTATTTGAATTAAATTATACATTAATTATGTTTTCAGCCGCTTGAAAAGTTAAAAGTAGCCTTTGCCCTCCCTAAACACCATTCTAAATAGAGGCAAAAGTATATTTGAAATAACATCTATCTACATACAAACTCACATCTAATACATAGTTTACCCTAAATTTCAAGCCACTTACCTGCATGTTTGATTCAAGAATTCTTGATATTTATTTTTGTTATCTCTACCCAAAATATGCAACTTCTTTAGGAATATCCGCGGAGGTCAGTTTTTCTCCATGCATAGTTTCATCAAAATTGGTTCATGAGATGGCATAAATTTGGTTGTATTATAGGCGACATTTTACACACGAAATTAATTACTTAAATCAGTTAGTATAATAATATGCATTATAAATCTAAAATTTGGCTTTACCTGCAAGGCACATTGATGCCATTTATTTCATTTTTCATTTTAAATGTTGAAGCTTAAGGACACTCAAAAGATTTATACATTATTTTATGTTTACATGTGTGGCTACTGAAATGGCATATTGGATCAGTATACAATACATATATAATGAAATGATAATATCAATTTAACTTATTGAGGGTCAATAGCAAACTTGTTCTCGTCCTTTATCTAACTTAGTTGTTTCTAGTTTGTGATATCGAATTGTGCAGAGTCTCTGTTAACTTTGTAACTATAACTTTGTCCAGTTATTGGTCTCCTACGAACCGGTCGTTATGTTCCTTTATGTTAAAACCGTGAATACTTTATCATTGTTATTTGAAATTTAAAAAATCATAAGCCAGCACAGATATGTTATAGCAATGTATATTACGTTATATTTTCTATAGTACTCGTATTTTCTGAATGACTGGACTATATTTAGTATATGTATATTAGATCGGGGAAAAAGTCTTCGCATGTAGTATGTATAAACTTTTAATGAAATCTCTTCGGCTGTACTATTTGTATCTGGCTGGTTTTGATGATCTACATATATATTATATAGGTACTGTAATTAATTGTAAATAAATTAAAAAAAAAATGTCTTGAGTTTTCATATAAATGGGAAGAAATTTTTCCCAAACCTATTATTATAATCATGTCTCTGCTGGGCTTCATTCTCTAGCAGTATCAGTCAAATAATAATAATTAATGTGTTTTCCATATAAAAAATAAAATTTTTATATAAATTGGGCACACTGCTATCTTATCTGTGTCCCTTCAAAAGGCTGTTAGTCATTGTAATTTCTAATGTTACATAATTATATGATAAGTTGCTTGTGTACCATACCATATATTACGATTGTGTTATCAAGTGGACTGTCAGCCTGTCTACCGCCCTTTATCACAGAAAAAGTAATGCTTTTGCCACACTCCTTGCCATAAAAGCTTTACACTGTATATGTTGACATAGCATATTTTGTGCAGGTAGGCTATACCGAACAGAACACCGATTACACACTGTATCTGGTCGCCAGTGGGCACAAAGAACGCTTAGAGTGGATAGACGCCATCAGAACGGGTACGTTATTATCATTTTAATTATCTTTGTGACTTGTGTTTTCCATATTAGCACATAAATTAATGATATAAAATAAATAATTTGAACAGTTCTGAGATGTGATTGAAGCTGAATCCTAATATTATAAATGCGAAAGTGAGGTTACGATTTCACGCCTTAACTACTCAACCGATCATTATGAAATTTTGCATAGGACATAGGTAGGCTAGAAAAAAGGTATTGTTCCGGAGGGACGCGGATAAAGTCGCGGATAAAAGTTAGTATTAGTCATAAACGTTAATAATGAATCGGATTGTGTTAAAAAAATAAAAAATATCGTTGAATGGAAGGCGTAATACACCACCAGTATCGTGGATTTAACACCAGTATCGTCGATTACTTTAGGAAACATTTGTAGAGATAGATTGCAGAGATATCATTCTCGAACAAGAGAATATTATTCATTTATTTATTAAAAACTCTATGTACATTCTGGTGCAAAAAGAGCATTCTCTACCGGTCAACCTTTGGGATAAACAGAAAACACAACAGATTTACAGAAGGACTAAGTGACTAAAGTGCACAAAGTGACTAAACACGACAATACAAAATAATAACAAAATGCTAAAAACAGACAAATAAACAAAACATAGACTAAAACATATAAAAATAAACGATATACATATACAGACACATATATACATATATAAGAAATGTCCTGTAGTGATCGCATATATACACGGTTTTTAAAGCAAGATCTGGTGGAAATATTTAGTATATCTTCGGGTAAGGTGTTCAGGGACGAATGGCCTGAAGAGTAAAAGATTTTTATACATAAAGTCAGTATAAGAAATGCGAAGACGTAAAGTGCTACTAGAAAGTACCTCACGGCTTTAGGATTCGGAAAGGAATTGATATTTACTTTTTTTTTTTTTTATGTTATGTCGACAGACAGGCTGACGGTCCACTTGATGGTAGGTGGCTACCGTCGCCTATAACACAAGCAACGCTACAGGTGCTGCAAGTGCGCTGCCGACTACAGTAGGATTAAGGATAAGGGATTAGGAGGGGATAAGGAAATGGGCTCTGGCATCCCTTACTCACTCACCGAAACACAACAGCACGTATATGCTGTTATTTCACGGTGGTCTTCTGTAAGGGGGTGGTCACTGCCGCCAGGCGGGCTGCCCAAATGACTGCGAAACGCAGTGTGCCCTACCACTACTTTTCAAATCCAGACCAGAGTCAATTTTGAAAATTACATTAAAATTTCCAAACTTGACCCCGCCGGGAATCGAACCCGGGGCCCCTGAGACGTTAGGCAAGCATTCTTGCCACTCATCCAACGGGCGCCACTTTTTAAGTACTCGTGAGTGGATTCATAAGTATAGAAAAAAAGGATACAGAGGATTCTCTGTGATCTGCGTTGGCGAGTAGGAAGCCATTTAAGCTCAGACCGAAAGGAAGAAATGTGATCATACTTACGAAAACAGAAAATGAAACGAATGCATTTGTTAAGGCGACGCCAGCCCCTAATGATAAAAAATCCACTTATTTGTAACCGTTTTCCTTTTAAATTATCATAATAATTATAATTTAAAAAATACTCAAATCATCTGCAGGATATATGAAAGGGGATCATCATAATTATTTTTTAAATTATATTTAATTATATATATATATATAAAAAAAATACTAATTTGCCGTCTAATATCGATGTTGTAACCGTGCGATTTGCTTAATAATCAACATTTTAAATAGCTAATTCGTAAGATAAATTTTAAGATCCACTATCTGAAGTCTCATCAAAAGAAAAATTTGAATTATACTTTATTTAATTTTTAAATAGATATTTCCGAGATTTGCAAGTAGTGACTCCCCCTCAGCAGTCCCGTCAATTCAGTGCGGGACGAGTTTTGCGGATGCAGTCGCCTTAATGAGGCGATCTAGCTTAGGTATTGAGATCAGCATTTAGATCTGGAAAACACACATCAGCATTATCAATTAATGGGAAAAATCAGTATAAATAAGAGAGATTTTTGTTCGGTTACGTGCTTTTGTTGACTGACCACCAATTTTCATCCGATCTATTACGTTTGAACAATCGAAACAGTCGAAATATTATGTACAATTAAATTTACTAATTAAAACAATGTATCTTACCTTACACATATTATTTTGTACGTGTTATATTTTTGAGAATTACTCAGAGGAAAGTTTTAGAGCCATGTGTAATCTTAACATGAATTTATTCAAACAAGACCTTGTAGTATCAATATTTTATACCTACCAGATTTAATTGCTAATAAGGAGTCAATTGTTGCAAATATAATATTGTGAAATTACTGATCATCAAAATTGTAAAAAAAAATTGAATAAGAAAAGAGACGGCAAATTCGGAATGACATTAAAATTTCAATATATTTTTCCTTCAGTAAAGCGTATTAGTTATGGTTTCCTTACAAGTATGTACATAGCTTTATACGGGAAGGAATAGTCATTATAATAAGTAATTTATAAAAGCTCGAGGCGCACAGCTTGACTGATGCCGATATTGATCTTTTGGAACTGAGCCTCTCTCAGTTCATTACGAACCTTTTTCAAAGTTTCCACGAGATAATGACTGCCCGGATCAAATTTACTGAAAGCATTTCACTTATCATGTCCCTCGAAATATTTAAATTAAAATTTCACTCCAAACTAAATGACGGTGAAATTTTATACCGAAAATTGTGGCGATTTGAACAGACGCCAATAGGGGATCGGACAAATTTTCAGAAAGTGTTTTAAATTAATCTTCATGGATATTTATTCCCATAAAAAAAAACTATTTTATTTATTTATAGCCTTTTAGGTACTCAAAATCATGTTTTAATATTGTTTATTTGAAAATGTCGCCAAAACGCCACGATAGTTCATCTCAGAGCGCGGTAACGTCATTTGTGGTCATATCATAAACAAAACAGATGCATTGGCATAAGACAATGATTGCCCACAAATGACGTCACGCAGTGTGATTGGTGTTTCAGTATAGATTAAAAATATTGTAAATAATAAAATTTTATTTCTTCATTTAAAAATATTCAAATGAATTATATTAAATTATTATTCGATAAATAATCGTAAAAAATTATATATTTTCTTTCTAAGTACATTTTAGATTTTAATCTGATTACTGTCCGATCCCCTATTTTAAGTGAAGACATTACGTGTAAACAATAATCCTATACTAGCTGAGCCAGCAACTTTTTTGTTTGTTAACCGATTGGAATAAAATAAACACTAAATGTTACGGGAAGCTTGCTATAATACATCAGTGAAAACCGCATTCAAATCGGTTAAGCCGTTTCTGAAATTGGCGCGAAAAAACGCACAGACAAACAAACTAAAAACTATTTTTTTGACTTCGGTAACATAAGTACAACGTGTATAAATTGTTTATATGCAGAATACACGGCTCGTTTACGATTTTATTATATGTGTAGATGAAGTCGCTGCCCGCACTCATCATTTTGATACGGTTTTCACTAATCGAAAGAACGATAAAAGAGGAATAATTGTGTATATAATTTGCAGGATAAAATTGGATCCGTGCGAAACCGAGGGCGGGTCGCTAGTATTTTTTAATTGAAAATGTGTTCACATTACTGTATTATATTGAATTTAATTTTTTTTGTAATTGACTGCCTTGCTTCATCAATCACATTACTGACACAAGTGACACATTAACAGGACCTTACAATGAGAATCTATTATTATGCTTTATTAAACTTTAATAACATGTAATTACCGTATTATATTATTGCCGAAAGTACAGATAGGTGTTCTTTTTATTATTTTTCTTTATCCTAAGTACAGAATGTTACCTTTACCAGTAACAAAATACGTACTACTCAATTCAATAAAGTTTGCAACTTGCAAAATAATAGGCGCTCCCAACTTCAATATCCGAATATTGAGCAAGAGCCAGGCTGTTTCATATAATACCATTTTTATTATTTTTTGCCTGCGACTTTGTTCGCGTTTCTTTAAAAATTATAGCCTATGTGTTATTCCGATGTTCAAACTGTAGAATTTCGTCAAAATCTGCGTGAGAGTAACCAACATAGGTAGGTACTTGTACATCCACCCTCACAAACTTTCGCATTTATAATATTAGTAGCACTCATTATCCGAATTATAATAGCATTCTGTTTTTAAATATTGTACAAAGGGCGACTGTAGCCTGTTTACGTTACATTTCCAATTCTAAACTAAATTTTATTTTTAATACGAATTTATCTACCATTGGGTATAGAAAATAAATTGATTACACAATAATGTTATCCTCATTAAATTGAAGAAATTGTTATTGAAGATTTTGTAGTGAGTTGTTTTTAAATTGGAGTTAAATGTTTTAACCCTATCGACTTATTTTTCCACACTATATAATCATAATGTCCCACGTATAATGTAACTTAGAAATCCCATCACTTTTCGCAATTATCTCTATGCCAAAAGTTGCTGTACGGTTAGCCAAACGGTTACAAAGAAAACGCTATAACTATTGTATAGCGACGGGCGATTTATTTTGAATCTGCGCGTACGCACCGGGATCTGTATTGCCGTTCCGAATAGCGCTTTCATTCGCTCAAGGATGTAGATGTTATAATAAAAGAGATTAAGATTTTATAAAAAGGAATCAGAAAGGCGATCTAGCTGACGATTTTATTATTTTTATTAAGTCGACGAGATCCGCTTATACCCTATTTTTACCTGTCGAAAAAGGGAATAAAGCTACTCTAACGGAAGATCCAACGGAAGACGTGATCAACGGAACATATAATATCTATATATAAATACATAAGGACTATAGTGTTTTTTTGTGTTCATAGGGACTCTAGTAGTGAAATTAAAGTGTAGTGTTTCCTCGAAATTCCATCTTTTCTTACAACGCGCCACCTTCAGAATTGTTACACTACAATGTAGATGTAGATATATAATAACGAAACAGTGGATACGTACCGAAGATTATTGATGTGAGCATGTCGTCCAGTGTGCATATCGAACGCCCGACACGTGTTCTACCACCCGGCCGTGTGGGCTGCTCGGCGCTGGTGTTGCTGCGACGCAGAGCGGCGTTCTGCGCCAGGCTGCGCCGTCGCCACCGGCTGGACGCTCTCCGAGCTCGAGATCGACTTCCTCGCGCACGATCACTCCAATACCGCCACCACTACACGTGAGTATCAATTCGAAGGCTTACACCGACACGCGACGCTGCGCGCACGCCGTTATACCGAAGTGATAATTATATTTCATAATCATTCGTTGATTCTGTACAAAATAAGGGGAAAAGTCTTTTCGCATATAGTATGTATAAACTTGTAATAAAATCTCTTTAGTTGTACTATTTGTATCTGGCTGGTTTTGATGAGATTAAAAAGGTTGCATTTCAAAAAAAAAAAGAAACAAATTAGTAAAATGTTTGCAGCTATTTTTCATTTGTTTTTTTTTTATCAAAATGAATGAATCTAATGAAGAAATTCGATAGATTTTGAAATTTTATTACAAAAAATTAAAAAATGGAACGCAAGTTGCGATTTTTTTTTTGTGACGTTTTTGGCCCTAATGCAGTGTCAATAAGAGTAACACAAAGTTGGTTTAAGCGTTTTCAATCCGGGAATTTTGATATCAAAATGCACCTCGCTCATGCCACCCTGTTACGGATAAAATGGACGCCATTTTTGAAAAAGTGGAGCAAGATCCACATATCAGTAGTTACGATGAAGAGCTGGGAATTGACCACAAAACACTTGATCCATATGAAAAAAGCTGAGTACACAAAAAAGCTCGATATTTGGGTGCCATACGAGCCCACTGAAAGAAACCTTATAAATCGTGTACTCATGTAAGATTCTTTATTGAGACGTAATGAAACCGAACCGTTTTTGAAAAGATTGATAACTGGGAATGAAAAGTGGATGACGTACGACAAGAACGTGCGAAAAAGGTAGTGGTCAAAACCCGGATTAACTCACAATAAGTCGCAATGTCAACTAGATACATATGTGAAAAATCATTGGATATACAATAAACAAATGTTCAGCCATCAATATCAAGCAGCTCCAACAGTCGAATAATCATTCATGAGTAAAAATGATCATTTTTGGTTCACGGCTGTGTTAAATCTGCAATGGTAATTAATGGTTTGACAATATTAATAAAACATGTATAACGGTAGAAAACTTTTCCTCTACGGCAGAATTAGTCAAAGTTTGCTGTACTCAACTGGAAATTTCAATACTTACATAAAGTTTGGAAAATTTGCAAAACGGTGACCCGACAACAAAAGATATTAGTAACACTAAGTCTTTCGGCAAGTCACATCATAACTCTAAATTTGTTTAAGATAACTTGTTATTGTTATCTTTAAATATAAACACAGCGCCTCAAAATGAAAAGTAATTTCCATTAAAATGAGTGTTTCTACCTTGTGCATTGACGTTTCATAACACGCTCATTTTATTGTACGGCATTTTGTCTCGGCAATTCGTTATTTTAAAATGAGTCTTACTGTTATTGTTTTAAAGTAGGTACTCCATACCCACAAAACGTGCTCACACGATTGCATGACGTCCTTAGTGCATACCGTAGCTAAAGGCGAACATCACATTTTTAATCATCGTATAGATTTTCATCAGAATAGCGGCACGTGATAAAATGAGCCCAATTGCATAGTTTATGAAAATTCAAAAAATGACATTCAAAATAATTCAAGTTCAATTCAAGTTCAACAAATGTTGTAAATTTTAATACATATAATGTTCACTTATTCAACCGACAAGTGGTGTGCAAATAAAAACATAATAAAAAAAAAACAATTATTACATACATATTTTGCATCTATGTAGTGAGGACAAATCTCAACCCATAAGAGATAAGAAAATTTGTTCTTGGGAACTAAGCCTTCGATTTTTGAAAAAATTAAAACTGCATTCAAACTTCTTCAAATTACGACTCATACGCGACTAAGAACCGAACCTGATCAAATTTCTATAAAAAAAAAATTGCAATTGTATTTGATAGTGTGGGTCATAAACAATAAGTTTTGCTATGCAACTTTGTTATAAATTGTCTAAAATTTTAATAAAATTGCCAAAATGTTTCAATAAATTATTTAGAGCCCTTGTTCGAGTGGTTGAAGTTCTTGCTTCAACGCTCTGTTTCAGGAAACCCGGGTTCGATTCCCGTCAGAGCCAACTTTAGAAATAAACTTTTCCTAGTTGGCTTTGGTCTGGAACTGACAAGTAGTGGCAGGGTATACTGCCTGTCGCAAACTTTTCGGCAGCCCGTCTGGCGACAGTAATCATCCTCTTTACACACGACTAGGTTTGCCAGGCCTCGAAATCGAAAATCCGGACACAGACTCATATTTAGCCGGACATTTTGCCATAAAGGCCTGACACACTGGTTTTTAGAAGAAATAGTTCTTTTTATTTGTGCATTTATAACTTTAAGACTTGCTCTACTCTTTATTATGTATCATATTATAGTGTTTTAAAAAAGTAATTTGTAAGATCGCGAATCATGAGTGTCCGCGTGATTCTGGCCGCTGAGGGGTTGATCAAAAGCCTAACAAAAGCCGCACAGGCCGGACTTGTATATATTTGGCCGGACACGACTGTAAAAAGCCGGACATGTCCGGCTAAAGCCGGACGCCTGGCAACCCTACACACGACCATACAACAGCATAATATGCTGTTGTATTTCGGTGTGTAAGAAATGCCAGAGCCCATTTTCCTATCCCTTCTTAATCCCTTATCAGTAATCCAACTATGGTCGGCAACGCACTTGCAGCACCTGTGACGTCACTTGTGTTATAGGCGATGGTAGCCACCTACCATCAAATGGACTGTGTAGACTGATATGATATTAGCATTTTGCCAATTATTGAAATTGTGTATATTTCTGTTTATTGTTCATAGTTCATACAATATTCCAAATTTATTCCTAATGACTCACACTATCAATTACGGTCATAAAAATAATTATGATTTTTAGGGTTCCGTACATCCTAATAAAAAAAACGGAACCCTTATAGGATCACTCGTGTGTCCGTCCTTCTTATCTCCGAAACTACTGAACCTAAAATTTTGAAAAAAAGACAGAAATTAGTTTTCTACTTATAGATTTCTTATAGGAAAACCTATAAGAAGTCCATGATATTAAAATAACATAGTAAATCACTCAATATTGTGCGGATAGGTAACATCGCACGGAATCTTCACGAGAGTTCAACTCGCACTTGTCCCGTTTTTTTTAAGAGCTAGACCAAGTTTGATTCTTGGTTGCGTATGAGAGTAATTTAAAAAAGTTTGAATGCAAAACGAACCGCTTCACTTGGTGGTGCAATGCCATGCTTAGCGATTCAACGAAAGAGCGTCAAATTCGGTGTGGAACATAGTATTAAGAGGTGACGAAACATGGATTTATTGCTTCAATCCCAAAACAAAGCAGCAATCGAGCAATCTGATCTTTCAAGATCAGCCGAAACCAACCAAAGTAGCGCTCCTGCGAAGTACCTTTAAGCTTTTTTTTAAAATAAAACTGGACAGGTGGCTACTGTTGCTTTGGGGAATCATCGTACCGTGAATAGTGATTGGTACACGACCATTTGTTTACCGGAAGTTATCGACGGACAAGAAGGGGAAAAAATTTGGATTTTATACGCTGAGCTGTCCTGCATTGCATACAGTCCCGACCTTGCACCTTGCGACTTTTTTTGTTCTCAAAAATTAAGAACCCAGTTACGCGGTCAACAATTTTCATCACCAGAAGAGGCTGTCTAAGAGTATGAAAAACATGTTTCCGAGGTCACCACGGAGGAGTGGCATAAATATTTCAAAATTTGTTTATTCCTATGAAACAATAAATTTAGTTTTGACCAATTCAAACTAACGCCCACGTACGCTCGACTTGAAGCGTGTTGATGTCTTTTTTAAAGTAAATAAAGTGGGATATTGTACTATCACTCACTCCTACGGCCGATTCTAATATGTTTGAATAGAGAAGCGAATTTATCGCGACATGGACTGTATGTACCTACATTAAAAACAAGAAAAAACACACACTTTATTCAAAATATGTAACTATAATGGGATTTATCTATCGCAATTATTGTAGTGTAATTTCGCCAACAACATCTTTCTGTTATTAATGTCACAGTTTATTTTAAAAAAAAATTAATAAAAATAAAATTCAACTCCCACACTAGACATTATCTTGACATCTGATTGGTCACACAGGGAATGTGTGTATAGGTCACCCATATTTAAATATCACAAGCTTCCAGATACCGAGCGAGTTTCAAACGAGAATTCAAATTTGCTAAAAGTTTTCCGCTTTTGTCCAAGTAAACCTATGTATGTATAACTTTGTGCTTATACATTTCGACGGCTCGCAACAATTTAAAAATGACAAAAGTTTTATTTGAACCCGTTCACTTTTAGGGCGCATAAGATCTATACCCGACTCGTTTATAAGTTTTTCTTTGTAAACAAGTTCGTTGAATGTGTCAAATTCTTAGAATGACTTATCTACTATTTCGTTTGTATTCATACGTTCACATATTTCTCATGCTTTAATTTTTTGTATGGGATTAAACACGCTTTTTATCTAATGTTATATTTATGTAATGCCGAATGCGTTATGCAGCAATGCTCCAATAAATTGAACACTTCCGAGGTGTAAGCGGTTTAATTTTCTTATAAATTAAACACATTCATTTCGAAAGCTACTAAAATTAGCAAATACAACGCTTGCAATACTCAAAGATAAATTTAATGTTTAGTTATAAATCATTAAACCCTGTTGATTAATGTTAAAAAACAATTCTTAAAACGAGGACTTAGCAGAAAAGCGTTATTTTCGTCGCCTAATTTGACTTGTTAAAGTGAAATTAAAACTTAGATAAAAATACAGAGTATAATAGACTGTATTGAAAAAAGTTTGAATCCGGCAGATTTATACAAAAAAACAATTCTGAGAAAAAAATTACTGCTCAAAAAAGCTCGTCACATTAATAAAAAAATTCAGCGACAACTGCATTTGTTTTTAAGCTTATTAATCAACTTAAGTTCCGTACTAAAGTCTTAATCGGCTATATTAAAGACATCTCTCTAAAGTTTTCAAATATTCAAGAATATTTAAAAATCAATAAAATATTTTTTTTTGAAACATTCAATTTAGAGTGTATTCTGCAAAAAAATGTGTATTGTTTGATGTTATAGAGTCGATTTGAATACTTTAGTATGAATGTGTAATTAGGTAGATGCAATTATAGCTTGGCCTACTCGCTGATTACAGATAATTTCAATTTAAACCTCAGATACGCCGTCAGTTGCCATGTGAATTATGTGCTTCGGAATACGGGAGTTTTCAATAATCTCTGTAATCAATTGTAATTTGCCGAGATCCATTAATTTGTTTACGTTAGGATTCGAGGTGAACATCGTATCATGCACGTGCGTTATTATATCCTTCCGCGTTATAACATTGTTTAACCTTTCTGAGTGCGTTATAAGTTAAATATGTTTAGATCAGACAGTAGAAAAATAAATAAACACTCGTTTTAGACGTCCGATAGGCTTCCGCGGAAGGCAAGCCGTCGCTCAATACGATCACCCGTCTCGCTCTGGCTCGTGCGATTGCGCTTCGGTGGAATGGTGACGGCGAACCGCCTGCGCATGGGCATCGAATGGTGAATGTAGGACACGACCATCTTTAAAGCCCTCGCCACCTCGTCTCAACAAACGTAAAGCCATGTTCTTCATGGTGTTTGATTTACTTAATGTTAAGTATTTATAATAATAGAAATATATTCATGTGTTGGTAGCGTGCACAAAATCATTTTTTCTTCACGACTGTACACAGTACAATCAACAAATTTCTCAAGTTTGCATTATAAGCACATTATAAAAAAAATTTGGATTATTATTATAAAATAATCACTAATTATTTATATTTAACACAAAATTTATCTTGTAAATGTAAAGTTTTGCATCAGATACATTTATATTAACTTGAGTAATAAAAATAGACTGGTGATTCATAATAGCCAAGCTCGAATCGAGAACAACGTACACGTGGACAAGTAAAAAGTGTATTAACTGTAAAAAAAACTAGCCCAATTGGTTGTCTCGCGCCGGCGAGGCTGTATCTATCGATATCGGGTTTATTGTGCAATAGGCTTTAGTTCGACGCGGTACATTGACACGTCGCGTTTGGTCGGCAGTCGGAACGCACCTCCGGCCGCGGCTACCGTCTCCATGTTGCAGAATAAAACTGAAGACGAACGGATGGTCACCAAGAAGAAGTCCAAGATACCATGCCTGTCTCTATCGTCGTTCCTTCCCGCTTTAGAGGGTACGGTTTAATTGTTTCGTGTGACCTCTATGAAGACGGCCTCGCCTTCACTCGGTCTGGTTGCACTCACTTTCTTGTCTTGGTCAGGTGTAATGTAATGCCAACAAAAGTGATATTGTTCAGTGGTTTCGTTACCAGAAAATTTGTGTGTGTGTTGGTTTTGTGGTTAATGTGCGTGTTTCGGTTAACTTCCATTCGGTTTGTATGTCATACGGTTTTTTTATATATACATATATTTCCAAACAAAACTATTTGTTTCCGTGTTTTTTTACCAACTTTACACAAAAAGCGTGACTTTAGTTACCTCAATGAGTTATTCGGTTGTTCTTAGCTAATAAATCCATGGTGGTTTTGAAAAAATACAAGCGAATAAGATCTTAGTTAGTTTTCGATTACGGTTTATATTAGAGTTTCCAACATTCGCTTATGCAAATATACAATTTCATCCATTAAATAACTAGGTACTTAGTAAAATCATGAAGGAAACTGGCATAATAATTATGTATTGTAAATTACATGTAAAATTGCAACCATTCAAATGCACAATAATTAATTAGAGTTTGAATATAAAGAAATGACGATACTGAATCTGAAACGTGCCAAAGTATTTATACTTTATGCACTTGTATTATAGTTCCTAAATCCGAACAACATATTCATAATTATATGAATCAAATTCATATGCTGTGTTTACGATCTGAAGAATCGCTTTATTTGATAGAAAACTGTCTCTTCTGCGAAATAACCTTCTTGGTATAATGTATCTCAATAAAATTATAAACGATCATGACTTGTAAGACGAATGGAAGTTTGGCTGAAAACACAGATTTTCGTTGAAATAGGGTCAAGTTAATGGGGGTACACTACTTTGACTCTCGGTACTCTTCTGTTCGTTGTATTATTGTTTTTGGAGTTCCAAGACACTTCTCTTTGTCGAATACAAATAAAGTCAAGTTTATTTATAGTTGTCGGTGTTTGAGGACATCACAGACTTACACATCATGACCTTCATTTAATTTCTTTTAAACATAGCCGTACCTTTTTAATTTACCCATAGACATTTAAGGAATATTGTCTGCCTAGACTCGACTTACTCGACTCGACTTAGTGTTCGTCCTACACGAAAAACTTTCTAAAATGGAATCGCTATATTCGTTAAGTTAACAAAAGTTTTGGGTTTTCCAATTAGAATTTCAGAGTTTCTCCAAAGCGAATACAATCAAAATCTTTTAATTATTGTTATGGAGAATCCTCTCGAATACTGTTAATAGATTTGGAACCATAAAATATTTTACTTACTAACCCATGACACCACATGTCATGTATAATGTACGTATGTACCATGTATTGACAAAATAATCTAAACTTAGTGTATATGTATCACATGTCGCACTGTTTTCGAGATATTGAGCTTTTTTTGAATTTTTAAAAGATCCCTGGGGTCAATAAGATATTTATGAAAAATCATTTCAAAATAAGAGAGAAAAAAAATATTTTAACAATTTTTTGTTAATTTTCAAATTAACACATCTCATTTGATTCATCTCGCCAATCTCTAACTTACCTATACACTGCAACTTGATAAAATAAATAGGTTTTTCAAATATATTTATTTTTTAAGAAAATGCGGCCTTTCCTTGGCGTTTATTTAAAAAGCTTTCTAATACCCTCTAATGGATCTTTTTTTGTTAGTTTCTGTCTGGGAACAAGTTTACAAAACATTTATTTTTTAGGTTAATATGCCTAGATTATTTGTCAATTTAAGTGATATAGAGAGGTGAATCAATCATTATGTTCTTTATGTAACATTTTTCATACTTCGTGTAAACTCTTTTATGAATTTCAGAGTTATTGTTCTAGTAGGTAAAGACAAAGTTACAATTATATATGTATCTAACTGTAGAAAGAAAACTAGCGAGGTCATACCAGTGAGAGCTAAATTTTTGAAAAATATAACCCATTATCATCAATGATATAAGCATTTTAAAATTTACATTCACAGGACATTATATCTGTAAATATTATTGTTTTTTAATGCAGATTATGCATTATCACTTTTTCGCTTGTAAAATATAATTTGGTAAATACATTAAATAAAAAAAGATTCCATAAAAGCTTCAAAACAAATGAAACATCATCAAATCTTAACATTAAGAATTTTGTCAAATTAAAGGCAAGTCCTTAGTTATTGAAATATGTTTTTTTTTTAATTCGAATTTTCTTTGGTATGAGCTCGCCTTAACTGTATCTGTTTTTTTGTTCGTGCCGAAAGTTATTTGCCATACTGATTATTGTTTACTAACTTAAATCAGAATTTTTCATTTGAACTTTATGGTTTTTGTAAAACCATAAAGTTGGTCGTTACTGGGTAAACTGGGTTATTCTCTAATAAAAATACCACTTTCGTTTACTTGTGTCACTTTGACCTTAAATAGTTATAAAAAACGTACTAAGTCTGTTGTGGTTAACTATCTTAAAAAGTTGCCCACTTATTGTAGGTTCTAAAATGATAAAATACATTTAATTTTTTTCTTAAACAACGATATTGCTATTACGAAACCAAAGGAGTTGTTTTTTCAAAATTATGTAAAATCTTAGCTTTGTTTAGATTAATTTCTCAACACTCTGTAACTAATTCAAAATTACGTAATAGGCAAGCCACGCTTACATTTACAATGGCTACTTACTCGTAGAAATTACATTCACATTTATTTTCAAAGTTCAAATTTTTTTCTCTACCGGATAGCCTGTATATGCACTAGTACATCTTTTGAAAGTATGTAATTGGGTAAAGTAAATAGTTGAGCCTGTTAGAAGAACTCATTAATACACTCCCAATATGTCTAGAAAAACTTTTTCATCTTCTCTTTATTATTTTAGAATCTTTTTTTTAATTATTCTGAAATGCATATCTTATTCCAGTAACTCTTTTTTTATTTTCGTAATAATCTTCTCAAAATAACTCTCAATTATATCTTTATTGTTTTTTGCTCCTACATGCTTCCATGTACAGATAGTAGTGGCAGGGCACACTGCGTTTCGCAGTCATTTAGGCAGCCCGTCTGGCGGCAGTAACCACCCCCTTACAGAAGACCACCGTGAAATAACAGCGCGTGTGTTTCGGTGAGTGAGTAAGGGATGCCAGAGTCCATTTCCCTATCCCCTCCTAATCCCTTATCCTTAATCCTACTGTAGTCGGCAGCGCACTTGCAGCAACTTTGACGTTGCTTGTGTTATAGGCGACGGTAGCCACCTACCATCAAGTGGACCGTCAGCCTGTCTGCCGATCTTAACTTAAAAAAAGCCTCGATAATCCGAAATTACAGAAACACACCCATGTTCGAACTCACGGAGCATTCGGATTACAGTATGTTAAAAAAGTTTTCGAAAAAATACGATGATTAAGTATTAAAGTTTTTAATCACAATCTATGTTTACTTAGTCAAAACTAATGTAGTATTTTAGTCTGGCGGGTTTTATTTATAGACCAAAAAAGCTTCATCTCTCAATTTACGACGCAACATTTCGGTTTAGGGACTACATTTCTAACCTAAAAAACCACGGGTACGTGTGTGGAGCTGGGCATTTGGTAGTTCGGATTATAGCGACGTACGGATTAGCCTGAGTATAGACTATCGAGGCTTCTACTGTGTTTTAAGGCCATTACTTTTTCTTAAGTTTTCTAAAATAAAATATTTAGCTAGAGCTAACTAAATAACTTTACTGAAAATTAACTAATTACTTACTGAAAATAATGGATAGCCAGTTTTTTACTGAAATAGTTTGATTTTTTTTTTATAATTTGTCTCACTTACTTGAATAAGTGGAAACACGTATATTATATGTTTTTATAGCATCAACAACAAAACAACATTATTATCTTATAATAATTATCTCGAATCAAATTAACAATGGCAGCAATTTTAAAAATAATTATATGTGCTGGTGCTTATTTATTTAATTATGTATCCAGTACGTAACTGTTTGTTGTTGTCTTAGAATTTGAGTAGAATTGAATAAAAAACTCCTAAACATTGGAATAAAATATTTTTTTATTTGGCATTGATTGTAGTAGTAGGTATATTTTTTTATGAAATGCTTACTTTGTATTACATACTATTGTTAATTTTACATACTTCTGTACATTATTAAGCTAGCTAATGCTACATTTCTGTTCTGGATTTCTACACCCTACATTTCTAAACTTAAAAAGTCAAAGAGAAAGCAGCATCAATAATTAGCCGCTGTGAAGTAAAGCTGGTAGTTCGTTCCAAATAGAGGCGCAAGACCATCTGAGTATCTATGCTTAAGGCTTAAGGCAACGCTAATGCCTCCTTTCCTGCAGTTTTACTCGCAAATTAAGCAGAGACTCAAAACTAACTAACAAAAACTGGCTTAGTGTCAATTATTGTCAATTTATGATCGGGGTTGTAGAGTTTAAGTCGATGGAAATATTTTCGTTAATTAATTTAATTTAACAAACAGTCGATCGAAAGTCAATTCAATCCATACCTACATTAATTGAAGTGTCTGTTTGTAATATCAAAATTATTGCTTTTTCTAAATGTACATAATTATATCAAAGTATATACGGTACAAAAAAATAAATTTTTCAAATTTTTGGCTGTTTGTTTGTTCCTAATCTCCGAAGCGGTTAGACCGATTTGACGGGACTTTCACTGACAGATAACTTAGGCTACTTTTATTTTAGAAAAATAAAAAATAATGTATTAATGGACAATGTCCAGTACTACGCGCATGTCCCAGCGAAGCGTGGTCGGGTTCAGCTAGTTGTAACTAAATATATTAAGAAGTAATCATTGTGTTTCTGTAGCGGTGACAGCGGCCGTCACGATGCCTGGGGGAGGAGGCGGAGCGCCACCTGGTACTCCTTCGACCAAGCCAAAGGTAAGTAACTATCACACATATTCACAATATTCAAATAAAAGTAAGGGCCTATTAGAAATGTTTGTATGTTTATACATCTCATGTCTATTTCAACACTTTGTTCTATCGCGCTAACTGTACGCTCATTTTTCTAATATAAGACCATAGAAAAAATAGTAATTTTTAACTACATACATACTACATGCTTGCGATCACTATACAAAGCAATAATAATCATAAAACTTATATAAAACAATAGCTGCGTCTGCAATGACAATGATATTGCACGAGTCTTTCTACAGGGCCTTGAATATTTCAAATGTGACAAAAAAACATGTCGGCCTATGTATGGACTATACGGTCGACGTCAGTCGGCCAACGTGACTATCGTAGAGATACTCAGGCATAGTAATTCAAGTTTTAGGCATCTGTCCGAAGATCATATATGTATGACAAATTAATCCGAGTTATCCAAAGCAACTGGCTTTTCTGTATGGTTTTATCGAGGCCTAGGTATTATAGTGCACATCTGTCCGTTCTTTTAAATTGTCGTGCAACGCTTAATTTAGTGAATTCTCTCTATAATTCTGATATCTGATTACTCATATTATATTTTATGTTTTATTTCTTTTTCAGGAGAAACAGAGGCCGAAAGTGGTAGTCGCATTATATCCGTTCAAAGCCATTGAAAGTGGTGATCTCTCGTTAGAAAAGGTAATCTTAAATTTCAAGTTACATATTTCATATACGGGTACTTGTTGAGTATATATATATATTTTTATATTGTAGGTATTTTTTATATTGTAGATGTTTTCGTCCCAGTGGTTGCCTAGAATTACTTTGTTTCATTGTCATAGTGTAATTGTTGTTTGCAGGGCGCTGAGTATGAAGTGATTGATGACAGTCAAGACCATTGGTGGAAAGTGAAAGATGAAAGTGGGTAAGTGGACTTACTAATTTATTGTAATGACATAATTGTTCGCTAACAATTATGCTAATTAGAGGGTGTTCTTGTCAAATTCCACTTTAAATAAACGTTATGCAAATTTTATTTCCCACTTCAGGTCAGTTGGATACATTCCAAGTAATTATGTTAAGGAGAAAGAGACTTTAGGATTACAGAAATACGAGTGAGTATTGTTTTCTGGTTTTACACTAATTTGCAATGTCGTTTTAATTGTGCATGAACTTTGACATTTTGACAATTTTCTTTATATTACATTATTTTTGATCTTTTACGTCAATTCTGTTTATTTTTGACCTAATGATCATCATTAATATGGTCGAAAAAAATCAATTGTTTCACTTTGTTAATTCGCACCTTATGACAATAAACAATAACTCTATTGGGTTAGGTATATATATTGCTACAAAATGTTTTTATATACAGATTAAATAATATAGTGTATAAAAGCCATTCGAATTTCAATCGTAACAGCGAACATAGGATTTTTGGCGCTTCAGTGTTTAGTAAATTTATGTACACTTACTGGCTTCAAATTTTTGCTAAACTCTATTACACTCGTAGCTACTAATTTTAGTTAGTTTTCTAAAAAAAATATGAAATTTATATTGTTAAATTTACTACAAAATACTTACGTGACGTTATTATAGTGGGAGCTGAATAACAATTTAGAATTTTTGTTTTTGAACTACTCCCAATTCATGTTCGGGCGACTGGAGTTTGTTAAAATTTTAAATTGCAGCAATCTACGTAGAGAAATAATCTATGATATTTAGCCATTGACCCTTATCCAACATTTAAATTACTCGAAAATAAACATATTCTTAGATTATTATTGTGAGTAAACAAAACTGACATATAATTATTTATTCATTTGTCTTGTGGCGCACAAGTGATTCGGTGTTATAATCTATATATGAATACAATTATTTGATCCTCAGATGGTACGTGGGGGACATGTCGCGACAGAGAGCAGAATCTCTACTCAAACAGGAGGATAAGGAGGGTTGTTTCGTTGTGCGAAACTCCTCCACTAAAGGGATGTACACACTCTCGTTATATACCAAAGTGTAAGTTCTTTAGTTTAGAAAATTCTTCATTTTTTGGGCTTGTTTTTGTTCTCTTTCACTATTATATAATTCAAAAATGACCAAATATCATTGGACTGTTACAATGTGGAGCTCTTCAATCAAGGTTTTAAAACTTTTGCAATCTTGCAATTAGTTTCTCTTTTCCGACCACAACATTAATTAGTATTAACTTTCAATCCACTTAATATAAGTAGGAAATAATAATAATTACAATGTTTCGTTTACTTTTAATTTTGTAAGTATTTATTTCGTAATCTTAGTTTGTAATTGTATCAGTTGAAATGATTTTAATTAATGTTGAATGAAATATTTATGTTATATGATAACACTGAGAAATGTTTGAATTCCGTTAAATTTCATACATATCAAATTGTAGCTTTACATCTGTGAAATGCTTTAAAGTTCCGCATGGTTACATTATTTTACAAATACTTAATTTGACCACAATTTATACTCAAAAACTAAGAAATTTATTTAGAAATATCTGAATTAACGTTTGATAAAACAGTTGTGGCGCCTGAATTGTGTATCTTATATGTTTTATAATAATTTGTGATTAATTTTTCTTAATAAGTCTTACTTAAAGTTAATATTCCTCGAGAATAGCCCAACGAAGCGTCCACACTTACATGCAAATTTGAACTCTATAATCAGTTGTATTGACATATTAATTAGGTATGTATATTCATATATGTGTATTGATTGTTTCAGAAACTACCCGCAAACGAAGCACTATCACATAAAGCAGAACGGGCGCGGCGAGTTCTATTTGTCGGATAAGCATTGCTGCGCTAGTATTCCGGAACTGATCAATTACCATAAGCACAACAGCGGTGGACTTTGCTCAAGGCTGAAGGCCACGCCGTGCGACCGCCCGGCACCACCCACCGCTGGACTTTCGCACGGTAATATCTACTATTTGAGGCCTGCTAATAGTTTAGATATTACCTAAAACTGTCTATGGTTTTATTGATTTAACTAGTGCTGTAGATATATTTCGACCATTTTTGCACTGTTTGTAATATTAGAAATAATCAATTAAAATACCGTTGTGTTTCGGTGAGCGAGTAAGGGGTGTCAGAGCCCATTTTCCTATCATTTCCTCATCCCTCATTCTTAATGATATTATGGTCAGCAGCGCACTTGAAGCGCCTGTGGCTTTGCTTGTGTTACAAACGACGGCAAACACCTACCATCAAGTGGACATCCAGTCTGCCTTAATACCTAAGCTTTATTACATAAAAAAAACCAAGATTCAATATTATCCATCCAACCTCTCTAAATCTCGTTGCAGATTTCATGTGGGAACTTGATTTTCGTAGCATTGCAACAGCTAATTACTCGAAAGCTATTTAAAAAGTAGTAGCTTTTCAAACTCTTTTTTTTCTTTGAATCCGGCTTTTACAGGATTAGTTTTTAACTGGTTAGTAGCAAGCACCGGTATTTTTTCCACTGCAACTTGTCCACCGAAGTGTATGACTGACCGCTTTTTTTATTTTAATGAGGGTTACCGGGTTATGACTTAGTCAGCCTCGGATTATCAAAGACTATTGAAATATTGGTCTTATTTAATTAATTAATTAGAAATAGTAATGTAGGTTAATTGTGAACATTGAGAGGCAATTGTCACATCATCTCATGTATACTAATTTGATTCGCTTGGAGTTTGTCTTACAAAGTTTAAGATAGTGATACTGCGCGCGTCGTTTTACACGAATTTCTAAAAAATATTGTGATTCACGTGAGAGTAATACAAACAAAATAAAAATGGAACAGGATAGATCAATTTCTATTTTTGCTGCAATCTATATTTATAAGTTTAATTAAACAATAACGTTAAAAAAATAATGAAATGGTGCAATTTGTGCTTTATATTTTGTACTATTTCTACAAATTCAGACCGTTCGTTGAATAAACAATACGTGTACATGAAATTTCAATTAATATGTAAGAAAATAAATAAATATTATTATAAAATACTAGTGTCTCCATTACATAAAAAAATAATTAAATTATATATTAAATTATTTTAAAAATACATTATAAATGTTCATGGCAAATACTGCTACGGTCATTAGGCGCGCAGAGCTTACGAATATTTTGACTTGCGTTACAATTGTTAAGCGCTCTTAAACCGCAAGACTAACAGTGGAAGTATTTTAAAATAAAGTGTAAACTGTTTTTCGAAATAATTAAATAAAGTATTGAAGAAGGCTTTGGGTCCCTATGTTGTTCTCCATACTAATATTATAAATGTGAAAGTAACTCGTTCTTTTCAACCCTTACTACTCAACCGATCATCATGAAAAGAACATAAGGTATATACCTTTCACCTAGGAAAAAAGTGCTGTTCCCGAGGGAGCATCTAAAAATAAAAACATATATGGCAAAAGTGTAGCAGCAATAAAGATGTCAGGCGTTATATTATTTTAGTTTTCAACCAAGTCGCGGGCACTAGCTAGTAAGAATATAATTTTCCCAGTATCTTACTTTGTGGAGACTTGAAAGAAGGCCAGTACTCACTGAAATAAATAATAATAATAATAATCATCATCATTTATTTTCTGAATATAGGTTACAATAGTTTCACTATGTAAAAAAAATGACGTTAATAGCCGTCAGCAGTTCACCGATAGTAACTAGAGAGCGTCGGTGGCGTAGTGGGAAAGACGCTGAGCTCCGAGTTTGATCTCCGGTCATGCATCAGTAGATTTTTTCTAAAAACTTAAGTGCAATTTACGCATTGCTCTCAAATGGTGAAGGAAAACATCGTGAGGACACCTGCATACGCTAAAGAAGAAATTCTAAGGCGCATGTGACGTTCTCCAACCTACACTTGGCCAGCGTGATGATGATAATAAACTTGCCACCGTGTTCTCACAGGGCAATTGACTCAGTTACCATTCGCTGTCAGATTTTCGGTCCATAAAACTACTTTTCATTGTTATTGCATCTGTGCAATAATTTATAACCAAAATGCAATAAAGTTGATTGATAGGCTAGACATGCACGATGACCGAAGATCAAGTATTGAGTGGAAGGCATGTTTGTACTTAGACAAGTGGGAGATCGACCCGTCGGAGCTGGTGCTGATGGAGGAGCTGGGTACGGGGCAGTTCGGAGTGGTGCGGCGTGGCAGGTGGCGCGGTCGCATCGACACCGCCGTCAAGATGATGAAGGAGGGCACCATGTCCGAGGACGACTTCATTGAAGAGGCCAAGGTCATGACGTAAGTATTAATGTAACCTACACTATTGAATGGAATAAATAGTGTGAAGTAATAATGCGATCTGTCGGCAGCAAGCTGCAGCATCAGAACCTGGTGCAGCTATACGGCGTGTGCTCGAAGCACCGACCGATCTACATCGTGACGGAGTACATGCGCCACGGCTCGCTCTTCAACTACCTGCGCCGCATCGCCGCCGACCAGCCTGGTCCGGGCGTGTTGCTCGAGATGTGCATACAGGTGCACTATTTCTATTATTCACTACCAGAACCCGACCATGCTTCGCTGTTGCGTGCGCGTGGGACGTCGTCCGTCTATGACAAAAACCGTGATAAGTCGAAAATATAAATAAGATATTCATGAATTATACACTCAAACCATCCTCAGAAATTCCTCTTTCCATCTATACAATCAGGAACAAATTCTGTTCACAATTTTCCGAGATTAGCGCATACATACAGGCAGACATAAAAAGGAGGACTTTATATTATTTTTTTAGGTACATTTAATCAGATTTGCATAACTTGCGCTGTGTGCCACATTTATAATGTTAATACCTTACAGGTGAAAAAAAAACACAAAAAAAGAATTATTGTTAAAGCACAACTTATGTGTTAAATATTTATTAATTCATATTTTTTATTTATAGTCGAGCAGACTTTACAGTTAATGTACCAATTCGTTTTACTCGGATTTTTTTCATTGTGTTTACAAAATAACATATTGTAACGCAAATAATTTTAAAAACTAAATAGGCAACTGTTTTTTTAGTTCCTATATAAGTATTCATCATAATATTTCGAAACTCTGATCGAGAAATCCTTGATATATCAAAAGAAACCATTTTGTGTATAGACACTTTTGTATGATTACTTCCCAGTTTTTGTTTGCCATTCAAGTAATACTAGTATTTGTATTTTCTTTAATGTTACGGAAACAAATATTTCGGAATTATTGCCGCAATTACACAGTCCTCCACTTAATAAACAATTGTCACATTTTTTTTAACTTTTTCAGGTGTGCAAAGGGATGGCTTATTTAGAAAAGTATAATTATATACATAGAGATTTAGCTGCTAGGAATTGTTTAGTTGGAGATGAAAATGTTGTTAAGGTGAGTTATATATTGTGATTTCGTTATCGTTTTTAAAGCGTAATAGGCCCTTTGAAGTGGCAAATAATAACGGTTAGATTTTGTTATAATTCCTCTTGTGTTCTTTTTTTCTTTCTTTACACACATAAAGCCATTAGCCAGGGAACCATTGGAATCTTGTGAACACATAAATTTCATTTTATCTTTATGCTCTTTACAGTAGGAATTCGGATTAAACTCCCTTTTTTAATAAAGATAGTATTAGAGATTAATGATAGTTTGAAGAATAAAATGTTGAATAGGTATCAGAGTAATAATAGGAATGGAAATCATACGCTGATATCTCTTGAGATGCGTAATGTATTGTTATTTTAGTTTTAGTTACTTAATACGCAGCTTGTAAATAATATACTTAATCGTTTATTTTTTCGTTATTAGAACAATCCAAATATTCTTTATTGCATTGACCAAATTTCGTTTTTACTTCTAAATTAGAGTAAGTATTTAGTTATAAGCTCATTTAGTTACTTTTGTTCGTTTTCAGGTGGCCGACTTTGGTCTGGCGCGATATGTTCTAGACGACCAGTACACGAGCTCAGGTGGCACCAAGTTCCCCATCAAATGGGCGCCGCCAGAGGTCCTCAATTACACCAGGTTCTCCTCCAAATCAGACGTCTGGGCCTTCGGTGAGTGTCACAGCTGATTCTTATTCGACTTGAAAGACCATACATGATTGGTTCTTGAAAAAACTGGTAAAAATGCGCCCAAGCACAATTTTACATTTCGTGCTAAAAAGAAGAGAAATAACTTAATTTTCCTATGTAATTCAGAAACGTTTTAAGAGACAAGTAAAATGTAAGTTAGTGCATTCTATTAGTTGCAACGGATTGCAGCCGATTGTAGCGTTGAAAGTAGAGGAATACATCTTCTCAACGCTAAAATTCTGTTTGGTGATAGTTAGATTTATTGGTTGACATGTTTAAATAATAAACTGTGTAAAGCAACGCAATTATATTGAGATTAGATCAAATGTACTCAGTATTAAGGACGATATTCTTTTACGAAGTATCCTTTAAGTTGTGTGCATTAAAGGTGTATTAAAAGATCTCAATTGCTAACCGCCAGTTTGCACCCAAAATTAAATTACTGTCTCAAGATATGGTGGATAATAAACACACCGGCATATTTAGCGGAACCCAAAAAAAAATTTCCATAATTAAAAAAATATGGTTTTATTTTAAAATCTACTTACTACACTTCTTTTGTTATTTAAAGTTTCATTTGTTTTACTTAAAATGAGATCACATTAAGAACAGATTTTGCGAGTAAAGGCTATTTGTGAAAAATGGTACATTTTTTTAACTTTTCATGTAACCGGGAAAAGTGAAAATTAATATTAAAATAACAATTAATTAAATTAGAAAAATGGTGATTAATATCGCGTATTTCCTCCACGTGCTCTTATTAAAGTTTCTACCCGTCTAGGCATACTGAGAATGATGTTATCGATGGTTTCCTGGGATAGTCTCCCCCATTCCTCAACTACGGCGATTCGCAGTTCACCCACGTTGGCAGGAGCTGGAATTCTGGACTTAACTTTTCTTTTCAGCAAGTCCCAAACGTGCTCTATTGGGTTCATATCCGGTGATCTCGCCGGCCACTCCATAACAGTGATATTCGTATCATTAAGATAAGCTTGAGTTTCCCGAGCGGTATGCGGCCGAGCATTATCCTGCATAAAAACAAAATCGTCACCGATATATGGGGCAAACGGTACGACATTTTCTTCTAAAACTTCTCTGATATAGCGGTCTGCAGTCAGACTCCCTCTGTCAATCACTACCAAGTCTGTGCGAGCTCCCAAACAAATGCCCGCCTAAACCATTATTGATCCACCACCGTATGCAACTGTAGTTTCAAAATTTGTCTGAATGTATCGTTCTCCTTTACGTCTGTATATTCTTTGCCTGCCGTCAATTTGATTTAAGAGAATTCTGCACTCATCACTAAACAATACCTTACTCCATTGGTCCGTGTTCCAAAGTCGATGTTCCTGAGCAAAAGTTAACCTGTTTCTACGATGATTTACGTCGAGCCTTGGAGCCTTGGCGGGCACAAATGAACCCAAACCAGCTTCTTCGAACCTTCTTCGTACCGTACGCTCACTTACGGTTACACCCCGCACTGCTTCTAACTCATGTCGGGCTTGGACGGCCGTCAAACGGGGGTTCCTACGTACACGAAGCCGAATGAAACGATCATACCTACTCGAAGTGCGTCTTTTTCTACCTTGTCCTGCTCTTCTCACATAAGTACCGGTCTCCCTGAACCGTTGGATACTGCGATGGATCGTTGAAACTGGTCGACGAAGATTTCTGGATATCACTCTGTAGGTTTTACCATTTCTTCGCATTTCGAGTGCCCTGGCACTCTCCGTTGGGGCTAAGTCAGGCATAATTCAATCCTCAACTCCAGAAAGATACGCGATTAAAAAAAAACTAACAAAAAACAGTATTTCAATGAAATTTTAAATCAAACTCAGAAGGAAGAAATACTCGAAGTTCGCTCCAGATAAGGTGTATTTGAATAAAATTAAAACAACATGCGTAAAATGTGATGTTCAGTTGTTTTCTTAATTTGAAAATATTTCTTTTTAAATTAAATGACGTATAAACCAGCCAGCAACCTTATATGATACTGATATCAAACCTTTATTTTATGTTCCGCTAAATATGCCGGTGTGTGTAGTATTGGGAGCTCACTTTTGTACATCCTCAGTTATTATATATTAGGGTGTTTGCAGGTGTACTGATGTGGGAGGTGTTTACGTGTGGCAAAGTGCCGTACGGGCGCATGAAGAACTCGGAGGTGGTCGAGATGGTGCAGCAGGGCAAGGTGCTTGAGAAGCCCAAGGGCTGTCTTAACGAAATATACAATGTAAGTTTCATACACCTGTTTGCGTTGTATTGAGCGTAATTATTCTATGTAAGTTTAATTATGTGAACAAGCGTTGCTGGACCTCAACAAAAGAAAATGGTGGCGTTCTTTTGAGGTGGACCTCAATAGAACGTGAATATTCTTAAAAGTTTATCTGAGATTGATCAAAAATAGCGATACTCAGAAATGGGCTTACAGAGTTACGGATATACGGATAGTTATAAATATACGGCTGTCATTAGCTCGTAGAACCGATATCCGACGAGTTTGAAAGGTCACGTATGTACTAGGAGATCCTGTGTTAACCACAACATTCGACAAAAGTCGTGAGAAAACTATAGGCTGCGGTTTGGTTAGTTTTCACTGTACGTTGAGAACACTAGCTTTCGACGCAAGGAAAAATGAGAAATCATCAAATCACAACCCTTGATGTCAGTAGAGATATATAAGCACCAGCTGTACAATAGCGAATGATCTGATGGGTTGTTGAGGCGGTGGTTTCAATTGAAATTCGAGTGCTTTTATTGTAAGTTCTTATAAGTTCTTATACTAATCTCTCTGTTTTGTATATGATTCGGGCGTTTTTATTTACTTTAAACGTTCGCTAGGATTTCACTAAGATTAGGCCACTGTCCTGGTGGTACACGAGACATAGAATTGTGTACCAATTGTGAACAATGCGTTGTACCACACTATACATATGTCTGCGATCGATCGAAGAAATTGGTAGGTGAAGATATTCATGCAATATTGGCCAGTGTAATAAAAACAGTGAGTTAAGCCTCACAATAAATTTGTGTAAGTTCAGGCGAATAAAAGCGAAAAATACATATTCTCGATTTATGCCTTCTTCTCATTGTGAGCGGCAACATGCAAATACCAATATGTTTGATTAAAATCTGTTTGACTTATTTAGCTCCTAACTTAGGGAGGTGTTACTACACTTAGGTGCCATTCGCGTTTCGCTGGACGATTTTAGTTACTGTTATACAGGTTCGTTTCTATCAGCCTCGTACAGAGCTGAATGAATGACAATCAATGCAAATTTGTCGATGAGGAGTCGCGTACAGCGTTGAACGCTGCGGTTAGCGTGCGAATGATATAACAAACTATTTTCACTTGTACTCGCTGTTTGGTGCGAAAGCTGAATAATTCGGAAAGCTGGAACTGACGTGTACGCATTTCCATAAAAAATTGCTGTTTTCCATGGAAAGCTGAATTGAATAACTCTCTGTATTTGGTGATTGTAGACGACGATGTCCAGCTACCGTCATTGAATCTGACTAGAGTGTGTTGTGTTTGTCAGATAATGTGGATGTGCTGGAGGCCTACGCCCGAGGAGCGGCCGCCGTTCCGCAAGCTGAAGGAGGAACTGGCACTGGTGGCGCAGGCGGTGCTCGCCGACTGACTGCACCTGCTGCTGCGTCTGCTGCTGCCCTCCCCCCGACACACACCCGCACCTCACCACACCCCTGCGCACACCCTGCCAAGGGTGCGACGCATGCGCGAGGCCTCTCCGGTATAAAGCACTCTTCTTCACGCTCACTTCACTCGCACGCGACAAAACTCGCTCGGTTCGCGCTCGTTGCGGTGGCACTGCACACTGCATCGCAAATTAAAGAGCCTCCGCCCGCGAATCACTTGTTTCATTGATTGTACTTCCATACTTACTTTTTTTCACTCTGTGGATTTGTATAGAGTAGTGACTACCAACAAATTTTACCTCATATATAGTGAACAAAACCAAAAAATCAACTTTGTTAAAGCATCTTATGACTAATAGTTAAGTCCGGGATGAAAAAGAAGTCGGTGTATTTACATAGTCAATAAATAATACAAGTGTTAAGCTTTTGCGCAAATTTCGTTTTCACCTAGATTCCCCTCTTAAAGTAGAATCTTGAGATTTCTTAACTGTTTCTCTATGAAACACACTCTATAAATCATCTTACTGTTGAATACAATAAATTCACAAATATTCTTTTCACAGCTTCAACTAATATCTTACTTATTTTGTTGCTATGGCGTGAACGGCTTTATAATATCTAATACAAATAGCGGTGTGAAGTGTCACCGTTAAAATAATTCCTTTTGTGCATTTATTCTTCAAAAACACAAAAATAACGTTTTGATAAGAATGAAAGATAAATTTTAAAAAAATAACTTAAATGTATGCACAAAAGAAATTACACTATCAGAATAAGATAAAACATTTGTATCAGTAACGCAATCTGTTTGACAATCATGTTAAATTTGGAGGAAACATATGATATAATCTATATCATATGTTTCCTCCAAATCTATATCTCCTTGTGTGAGTGATGAAAACTGGTAACAAAACAGTCTCGCTTCTTGATAATTCGTTTCCGAAAAATTTACGGTGCTCAATTGCAGAAACAAAAGTAGGCTTAATATCACAAATTTGCAGTTTAATAATTTTCCTCGACCGAGAACCAAACCGGGACTGTTTTGAAACTTTTACTGTCATCTAAACAATATTAATTGCAAAGTTCTTTAGGAAATAAAAAGTACAAGTGTTTGTATGTTCACGAGCGAGTACGTTACTCAATTATGCATTATGCAATTTTAATATTATTTGAAATGGGTACATAATACCGTGATTATTAAGGCAGCTTGCAGTCGAATTTTTCTTAGTACGGTGCTCGAGATTAAAACAAAGGGAATCGAATCTCTTTCTTTTTTGATCGAGTGACATTCGATAAAATCTTTTTAGTGTTTTCACATGCAATATATACAATTAATATGTAGAAATCAAGTACTTACATATCGGCTTGAAGTCAACTTCTTAAAGTAGATATTAAAATGTCGAATTTATCTTTGATAGCTCTTCTCATCAGAAAGCCTAAAATTGAAATTGTTATGGAAACAAAATGCCTGTTTTGTTATACGTAAAGAGCAAAGCGCTAAAAGAAATGATATCTAAGATTTTGGCATGATGCATGGAACGCCTAATAAACGTCTTTTTGATGTCCAAATGCCCAACTACATATGTCGTCTAAGAAAACTATCACAGCGAAGATGTTCGCTAACATCTTGCTCATGTCTCACATGTAACAAATAGAATGATAAAACATTCTATATTACATCACTTAAATTTCGAATAAAATATGTCTAAAATGAAAACTTCAAAATTCAACTTTCTTGTAACAATATTCCTTGCAAGGATTTTGAAAATAGTTGTTTAATTACTATATTTAAAACGAAAACAATGTAGACTCAATATCAAAACTGTAGTAGCATGTTGTTCTAGTATTTCTGATTGGAAGGGCAATGAAAGACCGGTCGTCACTGGCATCGAATATGGACAATAAATCGAGCGCCGATACGGAATTGAGGAATTTATTATAAATAGTGTTTACAATAATGATACAGTGCCAGTAGGACAGTAGCGTAGACACCGCCAAGACAAACTGCACTCGCCTTCATATTATGAATGATATTGGTAAACCACAAGTAACACAAAACGATTTCTAAAGTTCATATTCATCTTAGCGAGTCTAATGAGATTGGATCTTTGGGCCTATCCACACGTGGAGTGTTACGTCTTTTGAATCATTTTTGTGTCTATTACCACAGTCTAACCATAGTTACGTCATACAGTCAGGCAACGAATGTACTTACGTAGAGCAACGTTCGGCGAACTCGCTTCAGTTTGCAGGCTCGAACATTGAGCGTTGCCCGACTGTATGACGTAAGTATGGTTAGACTGTGCTATTACTTTTGACATTTGGTTGATAAAATAAGTCTGATAAGTTATTGAAAACGTAACTGGTAATAAATAGTATTATTAAAAAAAGCATTTCATATTTTAAATGAAATAGCAATCTTATTCAAAATTAAATCGATGGGATCTATTCATACTAATTTTTAATATCATAATAAAAGCGACACCCAGATCTATTAACTCCTAAACCTTGAATATGTATGTATGTGTGTATGCAGATATTTGACACACAATATGTGGAGCGAATTATTTTGTAGTAGTATTTTTTATCATGTCATATTAAAAGTAACTTTTTAAAATTCTATATTAAGTTCTAATTTGAAAATGATTATAAAATGACACTTGTTTGTGGCCATATGAAAGTCCGTATCGTCAGTCCGTGTGAATGGGCCCTTAGACTATTATTTATACAATGTTATTATGGTTCCCATAAACGTGTGATGGCGATTAGATGCCATTGTAGGTTGACGCCATCGCTCACAAGTACACAATGGAGAATATAACTGTTTTATGTTTAGGCAGTACATATCTCAATCAATTTCACCAATTAGGCTTATTTTATAATAATGACAGTAGTTTTGATTGTATATACATGGTAGATATTTAACTAGTCGTTAGGTACGCGGCTAATTTTAAATAGGCAGCTATTGTTCCTTTACGCACAAATACCATTTAATGTTTCAATATAATCATTTATGTAACCGCAGTCCAGCTACTCAGATTGTTTGACGCTTTTTCATTGCATTTTTTTTTGTTTGCAATTTAAAAATGCGTGACCAATAAAAATAATAATAATGTCAATTCTAGTACAGTCAGCGTCTAAAATGTCTTAACACAGGAATGCTGTAATTTCTAATTACTTCTCAGTGTTTTAACATTTAGCATATAAATCATCGTACCACAAGAAAAATATTTTTATATTCTAAAAAGATTTAACGTCATTTGAAAATTTAATATCAGTCTTTTTAATATCAGAATCATAAATGAAGACAACGAATAAAAATATTTATTCGATTCATTATAAAATATTTTTCAGTCAATTAATACTTTTACAGTTTACAGCATTTTTACTCTAAAAACCGTTACCACAAACAATTATTAATTTGTTTTTTGATATTTTACACTGACTGTACAATACTGTACATTCGTCGAACCATTGTGTGTAATTAGACTGTTAACGTAACATTGCAAGCGATACAATTTTTTTATCTTCAACACCTTATGAATATCCAACAATCATTCTATACAAATCATGTATTTATTTTTTGTAATGTCACTGCTATTCTTCAATCGACGAGAAGGAAAGAAAAATCATTCCAATATAATTAATATCATTCCATTCCCTTAGAAAAGAAACTAGTCATAATAGGGAATAAAGAAATGTGATAAATATTACAGTATCGTATTGATTTAAAAATCTTATAATCGATCGGTTTTTAAACGAATTTTTATAAGGAATTTACAATTTTATTCATTAGAACTTTTTTGTTGTCCGATTTTTATACATAGTATCACTGTATGTAAAGCATATCAGTTTAAAGGAAATTGACGTCATTTGGGTAGTTCTATATCGGTGTTATATTGAGTCAAGGAAGTGATAGCGACGTCAGACAAAATTTCAGATTGTTTTTACGATTAATACAATCGGCCTGACATCTTGCACTTTAAGCCGAAATGGGCGTGGTGCACAGCAGTGACATATTATCGTAGGATGCGTGCCAATATAATTTATTTGTTCATACATACTTTTTAATAAAAGTGTTTGTATGTTTTATTAGACTGGACTGAACGTCAATTTTTATCAGTAATTTATTTCACTGTATTTTTTTTATTTTAATGAAAATGTAATGCTAAGGCATGGTGAGTTATTCTAAGTGTAAATGATATTATTTCACTAGGTTGTAACTGTGTTTTATGTGATAATATATTGGACTGTGTAGTAGTTTCATAGACACTCGTATTTATGAATTGATGTATAATTTTAATTGATGTATTTTTTTAATTTATGTGGCTTGATTGGTAAAAACTTTAGTCACTATTTAGAAACCTTAAAGACAACTTATGTTATTGACTCAACTTATAATCTTTAGTTAAATAATTAACATAAGAAGTCTATCGAGCTATGTTGCAAAATGTTGCTATCAAAACAAAGGCCAGACCGACAAAATATATATACATTTTTGATTTGTAAATACGATTGCGTGTGCTACAGTAATATTTATGAGAATGAAAGATTAGTTCCGTTATTTAGATTTCTGGAATAAATATAAGTACAATAATGTATGTATGAGATGCATGTTGAGTCCAACGATAGATATAACTTGCTTTGGAATTGTACAGTCATTAATTTGTATAACTATTTTGTAAAAGTATTAAGCCGAATAAAACACTTATGTAAATTGTGGTTTTATTTAATTTAGTGTTTGTGGAAATTCGACCATAATGAAGGTGGAAAAGAAAAACTTTTTTGACAACCCTAAAATGTATTAACTCTTACGCATTCTGTAACTAACTGACGCTTTCAGCAGATAATTTTGCATCAGCCTGTGGCACAGAGGACTTTCGTATGGAAATGCATACAGCATAAATTACGCGACTCATAACTCAAACATGGTTCCCGTCCTTAACACTAGTATGAAGGCCGGGAAAGTAATTTACCTACCTTAACACTGGTGTGAAGTATCAGTGTGAAGGTGGGTCGGACGCGAAAAATTACGTTCATTTGGCCCAGACTAAAGCTCGTTAAATGGGCTACTAAACAACAAGCTATAATTATAAACTAACCCCCGACATTCTATTGACATCATTGCTGAGGAGTTGGGTAACCCGCAGACCACTTGATGCTGCATCATTAGGTCGAGGTTACAATGTATAATGGAAATACAACCGAAGTAACAGCACACCAAATTTCAAATCAATCGAACCTATGGAATTTAGTGAGATACCTTCGATAACTAGGAAATGATCTTCAAACGCCTGTCATAATTTATAGCCAAGAACCATCTCGGCTTTCAAACAAAGAAACGGAATCAAATTCGGTCCATTCGTTTGGGAGCTATGCCACAGACATACACCTAAGACTATGTAAAAGTATATTGGGAGGTTAAACTTATAACACCTCTCTATTGCGTCGGGCGTAAAAACGCCGATACGAAATAAATGAAAAAGGCTCACTGTATTCGTCAGTCAGGTTACAGAAGACCAGTAAGTAGAAGAAAGAAAGTAAGTTCTTTACAGCAGAAAGCGTGTGTGTTGTATTTTTCGTCCGTTATCCTGTCAGGGTAAGCAGCCGGCTTGTATATAGCCCTTGGTGTTGTTTGTATATTAAAATAAATGTCTTAAATTTTCGGTTAGGTATTTCAAAACGCTTCTTATAAAGAGTTTCTCAAACCTTAGTGTATATCGGCACAACATGCGGCCGGCGCAATTTGTATGAAACCAAAGACGGCTTTCGTGCCCGGCGACACGCTGAAGGAGTCTTAAAGTGTCTGGCAGAAGTTATGGCCCACGGAAAATGTCTGGTAGTGCTGAATAACATATAATAATATCCAAATCAGCCTTTACAACATAAGTGAAGATAGTCCTATTTTTACTAACCTTCCTCATCCGATAGCTCTAAATTGACCGTTTATCCAACATATGTATCATACGCATACGTCCAAAATACACAGGAACATTACTCGATACCCCACATTATGTCCTTTAGAAAATAAGTTATGTCTCCCATGCCTGGGATCTTACTCTAGTATGAGAGATAAAGAGTATTGAGTATCGATTAGGTTTCTTGATTTCGTATATCAATTTGGGCAGCGATGGAAACCCATTGGACGCTTGTCATTAACGGCATGTGCCAATACGATTAGGGCACGGAATTTTTTTAGCAAATAGCGAAGGAATTTTGTCACACCGAAACAATTCCATCATTTCGTTTGCAAATCATAGCGACACTACGTTTACTGATTCAGTCCGGTGTCGAGGAGACAACAGTTTTTCCATGACATTTCGCTACAACTGGACGAACTGATGTTGCTTGTGACGCTAAGAGTAGTCAAACCAAACGACAAGATTTCTTTATGGTTGGCCATATCAAAATCGTTGAAACACAAAAGTGGGATTTGGACTAGCGATTTCTTTTATGTGAAAGTGAAACGGATCGAATCACCAAAAATATTAAAGTTAAGTACCCTCTTTATAGCATCAACAGTCCAATATAATACAACGAAGGTTTAAAAACGAGTCAGAAGATATGTTTCATGAAAAAAAAAAAACACTATTGCAGACACTGATAATTATATTTCATTTAAGAGATAATATAAGTACTACCCTGTGATTTTATCAGGATTTTTCGTTAAATATTCATTTAAAACACACATATTTAAAGCAATAATAATTAATAAGACTCGCATAGACTACCTAAGTTACATTTAATTGTATTTCTTAAATTATTTTGAACCTTACAATTAATAACGAATCTCAAAAGGCAAATAGTTGTGAATTATTCCATCAGATTAAACTATAAATTTTGATTCTATTCGTATTTGGACAAGATTTAATCATATTTCGCCTCAGAAGAACGAGTACAGTCGAATTTCATATAAGGTAGTATTCATTATATAACAAATATATGAATGCTTTTCAAAGTATCTGTATCTGTCTATTGATATACGTCAAAAGTTTACTAGGTTTTTCCGGTTATCGGCTACATAAGTAGGTTATGTTATTATTCGACATAAACAGGTTGGTCCAACCAGACACTATACATATGTTGCAGGGATTAAAAAAACGATTTTTTTTTATTTTCGACGACTAGATTCGACTGATTAGCAACTTTCGGTTATCAAATATATATCAAATGTAGTTCTCCACTTACACCCACATATATATACTTTTGTTAAGTGAATGTTTTATTTTTTATACGATTAGCGACCTTTTCATCGGAAATAGAGCCCGTTGCATGAGTGGTTAAAGTGCTTGCCTTAACGCTGTTCTAGGGTTCCCGGGTTCGATTACCGGCATGGTCAATTTTGAAAAATGAACTTTTCAAATTTGGCTCTGGTCTGGATCTGGAACCGTGAAATAACAGCAAGTGTGCTGTTGTGTTTCGGTGAGTAAAGGATGCCAGAGCCCATTTTCAATCTCTTATCCTCCTACTGTAGTCGGCAGCGCACTTGCAGAAGCTGTGTCGTTGCATGTGTTATAGGTGACGGTAGCCAGCTGCCTCAAGTGAACCGTCAGCCTGTCTGCCGATCTTAAGACAAAAAAAGGCATCGTTGAATTTATTAATTCGAAAAAATCCTTCGTCAATAATACATTTCACCTAAATTACTCTTCATTGGTTTATGAACAAGGTCGTAAAAACTTCATGTTAGATTATACATAGTACCTACATATAAGATAGATAAGTGTGCTTATCGTTCTATCGGTAAAATGACTCACAATCGATGAATGAATCGATTCTGTGGACCGTTTTTTATCGACGAAGGGCATTTTCGAAAAAGGGTGGAAGTCGAAGAAGCATTTGTTTGGTAAATCTATTGGTATAAAACAGCGAGCTCATTTGATAATAAGAAGACAAGTTGCGAAAACATATCTAGTTTGGAAATGACAGCCTAAAAGAATAATCTTCTGAGAGATAGTAGATAGTAACGATGTGTGAAGATATCTCTGTTTGGTATTGTTTGACTAATATTTAAAATACCCAAGAGTTCAACACATAACTTGCCAGTATGAGATATTGATATCCTTACATATTATAAAACAAAGTGTTTCGGTGAGTGAATAAGGGATGCCAGAGCCCATTTCCCTATCCCCTCTTAATTCCTTATCCTTAATCCTATTGTAGTTGGCAGCGCCTTGCGGCAGTTGTGGCGATGCTTATGTTATAGGCGACGGTAGCCACCTACCATCAAGTGGACCGTCAGCCTATCTGCCGATCTAAACATTAAAAAAAATGTTTGTTCGCGATAATCTCAAAAACTACTGAATGGATTTTGATGCAGTTTTCACCTATCAAGAGAGTGATTCCTGAGGAATCTATTGGTGTATCTTTAGGTTAGGTTTTATCTTTAGGTTCCCGAGGGTTTGCCAATTGAAGCATACTATGTACAGTGGCTCTAGCATGAGTTTACGATACTACACTCGCTAGCGAGAGCGTAAAAAATTTATATGGAAAATTGACAATTTGACATTGACAGTTCACGATTTTTCATACAAAAGTTTTACGTTCTCGCTAGCGAGTGTAGTAAACTCATACTAGAGCCTCAGGTGTATCATCAAGTAGTTCTACCTAAATCCGATAGATGTCGCTGCTTCATCTAATTCTATTGTAGTATAATAGATGGCGCTATCAATAGTGTTATATTTCTTATTTTTCAACGCGGATAAAGTAGAGGGCACCAGCTAGTAGGTACTCAATAAAAAAGTAAATTAATTCAAACAGCTAGTACAACTTGATGGAATAATTCAAAATTGCAACCATAGGCATAACGACTAGTATTTCTAGGTGGAAACTGTTAGGAATGTTAAGGTACAATTCATAACATAAAACGCTAATTTCTTATTTTTTAAGGTAAGTATTTTATACCATGATTCATTGTCATTGGTTAGACGGGGAGTTTGTGACAGGACGCCACGCCCAAAATTTACAACTATTTTTTAGTTTTGTTAAACTAAACTAAAATTTTCATAAAAAAAATTTTAATCAATTTTTTAAAGAAAATAGATTTTATAATTGATCTCGGACCTCAAAAAATCTCTGAACTTTAATATAATATGCACATATTAGAATTATAGGTAAGTAGATATATAAAATTGTATTAATAAATTAACTATTAAAACAAATAAAATATTTTATGTAGGCAATATTAATAGATCGAGTTCCAATCATAAAAGCTTTTCTTTTTACGTATACATATTTCTTTTTCATTTGGAGCATCCCCCAGTGCTCACCCAAATCAATGAATCATTTGCATACTACAAATTTTATAACAGTTATACCTATGTTTAAAATTTAATTCTATTACTAAATATACATCTGATTATAATAATATATGTAACACATTCTAATAAGTAAGAAAGAAAAAATGCTTTTAAATGTTTATTGAAACAGATAATAGTATAATCATAGTTTCGCACTTAGAATACAGAACAAAAAAAACTGACGTTTTAGAAAACTAGATAACAATTTGTGATATAAAAAAATCAATTCTTAAATAAATAGACTACTTATAGTATCTCTATTTATTTATTCATTTGCAAGACTAGGACCATTTTTACAAGCTGACAACGAAACAAGAATACACTATTAAAATAAAATATACTTGTCTGTAACGCACGGCATGTCCACGCACTACTTTCTAGCAAGTAAACTAACTCCAGTTAAGATTAGTTTAATGTGTAGTATGTCAATTTAGTATACAATTAAACTATTACGAATAGCACATAATTAAACGATTAACATATTTACATGAAAGTTTCCCATACTATATACTGTTTGACTCACTTCATGAAAATATTCTTGCTGACAGACAAAAGCATATAGCTACATTAATTGACTATTATTTTTTATTTGGTGTTTCAATTTACTCGTATTTAGAGGTAATATAAGGTAAGTTTTGATTTGAAATTTTACTGATTTCAAATGAAAAAATATGCCTCTATTAAAATGTGTAATTTAAACGTTTAGTATAATTTATACGACTACATGTATTATACAAAGCGCATAAATTTTTTACATGTTTGTGAATTTTCACACAATATCTCCCCAATACTTCTTTGTACATTTTATAATTTTACATAAAAATATATGTTTGATCACGTTTAAATGTTAAAACACAATGACGATTATCACTGATTCATATAAAAAAATAATTTATTTGATGTAGGATGTGTGAGAGAACACGTTTTTAACTAGCTTAGATTCTTATGCACATTTAGTTCGCACGCGAGCTTCAAGAAATCCCGCGCTGGGGTATATTTCTGATTTTTAAAGAAGTATACTTATATTGTGATGAATTTAAAAATTGAAAATAACGTAACTACACAAACGCAAAAGGCACACAAAATATGCACAAAAAAAAAAACAGAAGAGGTAAGGAGGACTGACTTATCTCATATAAACTTGTTAAACTGAAAAACTAAAAAACTAAATTGGGCAGAATGGCGCTTGTGTAGCATTGGTGATTTGGTATAATTGGTTGGTTGCGTGGTTCATAAAACCACCGTAAATAAAATGCTACCACAGCGCCTATTTAAATAGTGGCCGTCGGATACATTCTCACGTATACAGTTATGGTCAAATAATACAGAACATATTATAACAAGTCAAATAGAATATTAGCTAAAAAAAACATACACAATTAGTCTACAAAATGTCATCAAAATAATCTTACTGAGCTCCTAGATTAAAAAGTAGTTTATTTTTAAATGACATTAAATTAATTGAATTTAGATTTTAGATAATCTGCATAATATTAAGAGTAATAGTTTTTGTTAACTGGCAATAAGAAATCCTTTAAAACAATAGCTTTTTAGGGCCAACAACAGGAGATACAAAAAATCAGGTTTTACACTGACGATAACACAAAAGGTTCCCTGTGAGAGTCGCTAAAACTCAAACAGAATGTAAGTTTGTTTATAAAAAGCTGAGCGCTTTTCGCTCACCCAAACGTTGTTGCTTTTATGGTACTAAGATCAAAAACATTGGACTAAATTCGAAAATAAAAAGGAACCACCCGTTGTCGGTATTCATTTGCATTTACACATTGGAGTAAAAAATTAAAGTATATTATCTACCAACCTAAAGATACATACGTAACAAATTTAAATTTAATCAAAATTACCGTGAAACAACAGCATGTGTGCTGTAGTTTTCGGTGAGTGAGCAAGGGATTCTATGGCCCATTTCCCTCTCCCTTCCTTTCCTAATCCCATATCCTTAATCCTACTATGGTCGGTAGTGTACTAGCAGCATATGTAGCTTGTATTATTTGCGAAGGTAGCCCACCATCAAGTTGACTGTCAGCCTGTCTGACGACCTTTGCATAAAGAATACATTTTATTTATAATAGGTGTGTTGTATATCTTTAAACGAATAAATCAGTACACAGTATGAAGTCCCTCTTTTTTTGGCTGTCTGGATGAATGCGCTAATCTCGGAAAGTTGTGAACAGATTTTGTTCCTGATTGTATCGATGGAAAGAGGTATTACTGAGGATAGTTTATGTGTATATCATTGAATATCTTATTTATATTTGCCGAGTATCACGGTTTTTGCCAAAGAAGACGTGGGGACCCACACGCACGCCGCAGCGAAGCGTGGCCGCGTTTACCTACTATAAAAATAATTACCAATCGATGTAATAATATACTCAAAATAACTTAGTATTGCAAGTAAATTATACTTTATTGCTAAAAGTTAGATGCTTTGTTGATTTTAGATTTGGTCTGTTGTAATTCAATAAGGTAAGAAAAAGCATTTGACTCGACAATGACCAATTATCTATCTGTGACAGCTACTGTCCTAAAATGACTATATTTGGCTGGCTTTTAGCAAATTATAGAAAATAACATAAGTATTTTTAAGAGATCTAATTAAAATTCAGGTACTTAAGTGTCAATTAAGTAAATAAGACAAACGTTTTTACTGTATGTGACCTTGTTCTGGATAATTTGTTTTTACTGATATTAGAACTCTTTTTAGATTGGGCATTACAAACTGCTTAATTTCTTTATGAAAAATGCATACAGTTAAAAATAAAATGTATTTCGCTCCTAGAATATGAGGTCTAACGTAAAAAAAAAATTGCACTCAACTGGCCATTTGGAATGCTGGACTGACATTAGCAACCATGTGTAATGAAAACAATTTTTTATACTTTTACTCCAGACAAAATAATTTTAGATTTCCGTTAACCATAGATTTAATGTTTTCACGACAAATATTCTGTCTGTTATATATTCTGATAATAATAAATGTATAGAGTTCTGAAGGCCTGTCCTTTGGCTGTATCTAGACTGCATTATATAGTTAATAATTGTAGTGATACTAGACAAATTCAACAGAGAACTAATGAAACTCTTGAAAGGAGAGGTAAATGGCAGCAAAAATAAAGAAGCTACTTACAATCGCCAGCGAAAGTTGTCAACTGTAAGATGCAGACATAGTTATTTTGTGTGTAAAATGACCAAATTTTAACGAATGCATACTTAACCTAGAATCGGTACTATCTACAGTAAATTACATGTCTGTCGGCAAAATGTCAGGTATCAAGTACTGGCAGAGGTCCATCTCGGAATTCACAAATGTCACTTTGCCCGCTGTGTTCTCGTCAAGCCTGAAAATAATACTCTACTGTAACTATAATTTGATCACTTTGTATTGTAATTCGATGAACTGTTCAATTTTTTTTTTGTTATGTTTGTCTATAGACACGCAAGCAGTATTTATTGAGTAATAGAGATACTCTAGATTCTATTATTCTATGAAGTATGGGTAAGAGTAGATATAATCTTACTAGCTTTTGCCTGCAACTTTTTGTCGGAGCCTCTTTTTTAGGTGTTAAAACATTTATTCAATCTTTATTGCTCATTTATTTTTGTCAGGCGTTGAATATTTTATTTTTAAACGATCCTTCGAGAACAGTACTTTTTTCTGGATTCTGGATAATATACCTGACAATGTATTGCCAAATTTCCTGTTGATCGGTTGAGTAGTTAAGGCGTGAAAGTGTAACAACAAACAAATTAACTTTTGCATTTGTAATACGTAAGTTTTTTTTTGTAAATTCTACGAAAATGTTAACAAAATATGATAATAAATTAGTTATGAATATTAAATCCATTATGTTGAGTACTAGCAGCCACAGCTTTCAATCACATGCATAATTTTTTTCATACAAAATAACACTTAGGCACTTTCTATTATTTTTCATTACTTATTAAAATTTTATATGAAGAAATACAGATAAAATCACAGAATTCAAGATAATCCCCATTTCTGTGAAAAGAACTGGTGCTTATACAGTGCAAGTTTATTCAGGGTTTTTGACTGCCTTTTTATCTAATGGCAGACTGGCAGGTTTATGGTCTACGATTTACTTGATGGTAGGTGGGTACCATTACCACAAGCAAAGCTAAAGTAACTAAGTAGGTGGAAGCACACTGATGGTCTTGAAAAGATAACGGTTAAGGGATAACCAAAAGACAAATGTTCAATCAAAGTGGTCTTCTGTAAGGGGGTCATTACTGCCAAAATGCATTCTGCAATCTTTAAAATTGCAAAACGCATTGTGCCCTCTTATTGCAAAAGTTCTTGTGCACCTAAGCTAGATAATGATAAATCTTTATAGCTCACAATTTGTTAGTAAAAATAGAAACTTAAATTGGGCTCGAATTATATGCACCTGCGCGACCACAAGCGATGAGATTGCTCCGCTGTGAATTTGTATGAAAATATACGTAGCGCGCCGAGCGACCGCGCCGCTGCTCGTATTATGATTTGACACGAATAGTTTCATACAATTTCAACAGCGGAGTGGCTTGGCAGCTGGGTTGCGCGGACGCATATAATTCGAGCCTTAGCGTCCTTAAAAAGAATATAAAAAGAGCCGGTTACTCTGGATTCCCTAGATAGTTGTAGAAAGCCAGCAGCAACAGTTCACATACAGTCGAGCCTGCTTGCAAACGCACCCAGAACGCTTACCCTATAAAAACGATATTAGTAAAATTTAAAGAACTTACCACCCTTTTATCACTGTCCAACAACCAGAGAAGAAAACTGGAGCGTTGATTATAAGACACACGCCAAGCCTCTCTGGATAGTGTCTACTGAGAAGCCAGATTAAATTTTTGAGGACCTGGTAGTCCATACAGGACACTGTAAAAGCATTCAGGTCGAAAACTATGCATAAGTTGTCCACAACTTCCTCAAAACATCTTTTACTTGCATCCTCCTGGAAGATATTTAATAAATTATTTTCTATTTTGTATTTGAAAGATTTTATTAATAAGTCAATTAAAATACTGTCAAATATTGGTATGTTTGCTTCTTTTATTAATTTAATGGTTGAATTGATGTCTTTAAAATGTTTACACTCAAAGTACACTCAAATACTCAAAGATGCCAACCACAGCAGGATTAACAGGATTAACGAACGATGCAATGAATTAATAAACGATAATTTATTAATTCATTGCAGGATTCTCTACTTAATGATTTTTCGTGTCTCTACAACACTTAAGAAACACCTTTTTCATTTCTCAGCCAATGCAACTTTAAAACTAACAAGAATTACAAACAGCAGTGTTTTTGCATTACTCAGCATCAAACAATAAATGATTGTCTTATGAAGAATTTAACATCTGAACCTGTCAGGACATATTGTGGAATTAAGTGAGAATAATCAATAGGATACATTGAGTAAAGGTTATAGGTTGAAAAATTAGTTAAATAGAGGTCAATAATACTTTCTATTCTGAATGATTAAAATTTATTTTTGACAAATGTATTCATAATGGACTCTTACGGAGAGTCCTAGAGGATTTTGAAAAATTCGTTAAATCAAGATATTACGTTATATTGAACTCGTTACACTGTATATCATTACATGTGTTTAAAAATGAGATATACATACCAAACAGTACACAATAAACTTTGTAAGTTCCTCAATATTTCTGTCACTTGAACTGTGATTCTTTGCTGGTATGTACACTATAGGACGACCTACTATGTCCCTGTGTCTGAGGACTCTTGCCTTATTCGAGTATTTCTTGATTAATTCCTTATCATCAGCCAAATCTGTTACTCCATATTCAGCTCTCCATTTATTTGTTTTCAGTATTGCCTAAAAAAACATTTATTGATACATATAATTTATTATTACAAGATCGAGTATTTCGAAGGGTTCGAAGGCCTCGTCAAAATGAAACTGTTGATATAAAATCAGAGATAGAACTTCAGATAGATTAATTAATAATAGGCATTATTTAAAAAAAATGTGAAACATATTGAACACATTTGTCTTACCTGAAAGGCGCTGTCGACATTTTTGAACGCTCTTAAATACCTCTTTAATGAGAAGTCATTATGATATTGTGCCGGGTCTGCGCTTGCAATCAAATTCATTCTACTTTTTAATTCTTTTAAATCTTCTTCGTTAATGGGGCTTAGATCTTCTGCCATGGTTGTTAGAATATGCTAAGGATTTTTTATATTCAACGCAACTAATGTATTCTCTGAACCACTTTATATACTAAAATAAAAATAGATTAATCACAACTAACACATATAATTGAGGAAACCACTTAAAACTTAACAGAAAAAAAAACAGAAACCGAGGCTATCTATCGCAAAAACATTGATTAATTTGACATAACGTTATCACGTCACGTTATCTTATCTTGCAATTTGACATTGACACTAACATTTTCTTGACATTTAATAAAATATGTCAGACGGAATCTGACACATAAAACGAGCGGCAAATTTAAAAGTTTATCTCGCCTATTACCACAGTTTTACAATACTACAATGTATTGTGAAACTGTGCTATTACTATGAACGAGTTGGAAGTAAATAAATAATTCAAAAAAATATTTTTTGATGGTATATTGACTACAGGATTTGTTAACCTGTATGTTATTCTAAAGAGTTTTATCCTTGAATGATATTACTTTACTACTAAACTTAAAATATATGACTTTTATTCATTACTTTTATTCACGTTGTGAATAAAATCTTGATTTGACCTCTTTTACGTTATTGTAAAGAGTTATAACTTTATTGTTTATTTCTGAAGCACGTTATAATTGCAGAATTATCTAGGACTGTAGAATTATTGAGGATATTAGAGTTGTGATTATATTTTCTTACCTATTTTTGGTTTTTATATCTTAGTGGGTATATAATAATGATAAATATTAATAGCTGGTTGTTCTACAGAGTTTAGTTTTGAATGCAAAATGTAAAGTATATACTTTGTAGTCTTTCATCCATAGATCTAGATTTAGCTTGACCCTCATATCTTCGATTCAACAATGACATCTTACGTAGTCCACTTCCTCTAATTTTTAGTATAGGTATATTTTGATTTTTTTCAGTCAGCAATTCAATTAATAAGTTTTTTGCTTATCCACTACACGCCCTGACCTGGACCCTGAACCTAGACACTATTTTTGTCCGTTTAACAAAATAAAAATATATTTAAATTGTACAACATTTTATTTCAATTGTTTAAAGTTTTAAGTCAAGAGGCCGTTAACAGTGAATGCTGGAAGATGTGGAACAGTCCTCCTAAAGTCATCGACTTCGCAGCAGAAGCTGTATCCGATGTCAATGCGATCTGCATTCCACCTGAGCCAGCTGAAGGCGTCGTTGTTGCGGCAACGGTCCGTGCAGAAGGTGAGAGCGCGCACTTCCTCTTCGGTGTAGTACGGGTTGTTAATGCTTACGAATGCTGTACCCAAACGAAGCGAGGCATCATAAACAACCTATAAAAAATAATAAATTTTATGCTATTATTTTTAATAAACGGTAAATATGAATTTCTGAGGGTGTTACGTATAAAGTTATAAGGGAAATTTTCTAGTCAACCGCGATTACTCATAGACAATAAAGGCAACTTTATTGTCTTTCACGTTCAAAACAAAAACCATTGCAATTTTAACATTTGCTATGCTTCGAGCAGGAGTTAGTATACACAATTATACACCTAACATTAGCTGAGTCCCGCGGTTTTACCAGCCTCGGCTTCTAAAGGTTACAACGTGACTGTAACTGCCTTCATCAAGAATTGGGCTATGAAATGTAATAATAATTTTTAAATCCTAAATACTAATAGTTCCAGAGTATAAGGTGGTCAATCAAACAGACAAATAAACTTTTTGGCTTTATTATGTTAAAAATAGATATAGGTTATGTCCATCTGGAACAATGTATCTTTTTAAATAGTAAAAGAATTTTTCAAATCTTTATAATATTAGTACAATAGTACAGCTTGGATAAACACTTTGGATGTTCATATAAGAAGTGAATTCCGATGTATTTTGTCTGGTTGTTGTTAATACAATGGGTGTTAGAAGTGAGCATTATTCTTCTATGTACAATGTATAAAAAATATTCATTAAATAATCTTTTTATGAATTGTTATCACATTTAATCTGTATTCGAAATTAAATCAGTGTTAATGCTTGATAAAAATTGAGGCAACTCATTTTTTATCATTATTATTTTAGCAAAACAAGCCGAAATTATATGAAGAAATGTATACCTATTTGTTATAATTAAAAATCAATTATAATTAAACAAATTCAGAAGAGTAGACTTACCTTGTAATAATACAGGGGCACTGGTAATTGGGGGTTGTTATTGGCGTCAAGGTGCAAGTAGATGTCGACAAGGCGATCATTTTGGTCGCGTAATTGGGATACGCCGAAGGTTCCGGTATATACGGTGGTGTAGTAGCCGGCTTCACCGATGCGAGCACGAAGGTTCTACGAAGTAAACACGATATTATGTTATATACAAACAAAACTTACAAAACAATCTGTAGTAATAACTGTATTTTGCTACCATGGTTGATTATAAGCCCATGTCTACCATAATCGCCCACACAGAGGGGTGGCTTTTAGCCAGCAGTGGATTTGTGGAGACAGCACACTCTCCGTAGCCATTCCGCAGTCATAAACAGCCCGTTTGACGGCAGTAAGTGGTCACTTGCTGCCATCAAAAATGGTACCCTTTAAAGAAGACCATAATGAATAAAAAGAGCATTTCTGCTGTTGTGTCAAAGCCTCCTCTTATCCTTAATTCAATCAAGGTCTTACCATAAGGTTATTCTTCTTACCATTAAGTAAACTGTGAGCCTGCCTCTATACAGAATATAGGTTCTATCTTGTCGTGAACAAAGCTAATGGGCCTGATGGCATACCCAAATCTTTTCAAGGTTCGAGTGAATAGGCATCTTCTGGGTGAGCTCGCTCCATCGTCGGCCTAATCCTTCCTACATGGATATATGCTGGTCAAGAGCAAACATCTTTAATAAAAAAATAAAAAATAAATAAACTAATTTACAGACCTGTTCAAGCCAGTTCCAGTTGCCACCATTAAAAGGCTGCCACTGAGGAGCGGCGTTGATGAAGTAGAAGGTGGACCGCTGGCCAGTAGCGTAAATGAAGTCCGTTTTAGCGGCGAGATGTCCTCGTGACAAGAATTGAGTGCTGGTCACGTACTTGTCAGCCAATTCCTCACCGACATAACTGGCAATAGTCTCTTTCTGAGTAACTTGAGTGTATTTGTTATTCACGCTCACGCCAGGAAAGAAACTACCAGCTGGAAGGAATAACGGTTACTTACTTATTATGTACTAGCTGAGCCCACAACTTCGTACGCGTGGTATTCGGTATAGTGCGTCACTTTTTTGTTCGTGAACCGATTGGAATGAAACAAACGCTAAATGTTACGGGAAGCTTGCTACAATACATCCGTGAAAACCGCATTCAAATTGGTTAAGCCGTTTCGGAGATTAGCGTGGACAAATGCACAAACAAACAGACAAAAATTCTAAAAATATTTTTTTGACCTCGGTAATATAAGTACAACCTGTACAAATTGTTTTTCTGTAAAAATATTTAATATACTTTAATATACACGGCTAGCTTACGATTTTATAATATGTATTGATTACTCAATAGAACTTAGCTAACTCTTATCGTCTTCAAAAGAATGCTTTTGAATATAATTTGCATTGTTTTTATGTAATACGCTGATGGGAGACTCGTGAAAGTACATATCTATATTGATAGGTAAGCATTTAAACGTTTTTTTATTTTTTATTTAACTACATTTAATTATTTTATATTTTAACTATGAATTATTGTTTATAAATTTTTCTTCAGAGATTTTTTGGTTCCCGTAAAAAATCTTAAATAGATAATGCCACTCATCAGTGTTTCATCAAAATCGGTTCGGAGCTTGTGCCGTGAAAAGGTGAAATGGACATTCTAACAATTTTTTCTTTTCTTTGTATTTATATTTATGAAAAGAAATTTTAAAAAAATATACAGGAAACCGCTCTGTAGTTTATTTTCGATATAATTTCAATGATAGCACAGGTGATAGTACTTTATCACTAACGTATATTATACTTAATTGAAATGATTTAGATTGACAGATTCGTTTAATGTACCCTATTAAAATTATAAAAAAGTTGTTTCACACATTCCAATATACCTACCTGAAAATGTTAGATTGCAACATAAATTATTATTAATTATTTGTAATAAACTTGAAGAAAGTTAAGGCTATATATCTGATAAAAACCTCACTAGATAGAAAATCGACTAGTAGGTACCTACTTTATTTCAAGTAGTATTATGTATCGTTTATTACTATAACACTGTAATAACATATGTGTCGTGAATTGCTCTTGATCTTGAGGGATACCATTAAAATTTATTTATAAACTCACACAACGCGTACAAACGACTCTTAAATTATTTATAACTCGCAACCCACCTCTGCAATTTTTCCTGCAAATTATATACCTACACAAACTTCCTGGTTTATGGCTCTTACCATTAGTGAAATCGTATTAAAATCTATTTAGAAGTTAGCGGAGAAACAATTATAACTAGCTGAACTCGGCCACGCTTCGTTGCGGCCCATACGGCGGTGGAGTGCGCGTGGGGCGCGCGGTACTGGACACTGCTTATATATAATACTATTGATCGTAGCGTAATGTTATATAGCCTATAGCCTTCCTCGATAAATGGACTATTCAATACAAAAAGAATTGTTCAATTCGAACCAGTAGTTCCTGAGATTAGCGCGTTCAAACAAACAAACAAACAAACTCTTTATATATTAGTATAGATATGTAGACTTTATGTAGATATACTTATCTATTTTTGTATCTATCTATCTAGTGTTCAATTAGTCAATTATTCATGATTGTTGAATTGTTTGGTTAACCGCTTCATATTTTAAATATATATTTATAAAAAATACTTATATATTATCATCATCTCAGCTGTCGACTAGAAAGTCGTTGGGTTTTAGCCGGTAGGAGTCCGGCATAACCCATAGTGTCCCCTTTCGCTGCTGGGTATCCATTTCCCAACGTTCAGAAGCAGCCTAGATCCACGATCGACACGCGGCCTTTATCAGGTGGTCTGTCCACCTTGTGGGTGGACGTCCTACGTTGCGCTTGCGTCTGTGGCCTCCATTCGAGAACCTTCCGGTCTCAGCGTACCGAATAATTAAAACATATTTCTCATTGAGAAATTATTAAAACATATACTCACATAATTTTTTATAAGAACTGAAGGCAACGATTAATACGTTACATGAAATGGCGAGTAAAGCGTCTAGACTAGTTTGTAATGAGTAGATAAAATAACACAGACCTAACCAACTCGGCCTGTCGACACCACTTTGATGTACAGCGTTTGGTGGGTTCTGTTCGTACCACACGTACAAGACCTCCAGTCTGTTTTGGTCGAAACAAGACCAGTATAGTGGACGTAAAATGTCATCTACAATGAAGCCGACTCTGTGAATAAAAAATTGATTTAAACTTCCTCATATACAAGTTGGATGTGAAGCATAGGTGGCTTAAATATAGATATTATTAGCGTGTTCCGGGAAAAATATTTCAATTAGAATGCGATGGGATCTGTTTTATCGTAGTAGCGCATGATCTTCGATGGCAGACACCTCTGAGTTATCTTTTATATATGTACTTATCCTTTATAGATTGTATATATAAATGAAGTTTAGTATAATTATGCCATTATAAAGAGTTGCTTACTGTATGACTAGGTTGTTGTTATAGCATCTGGAAGTAGTACCAACGGCAGTGTGGAACGAATGTGAAGAACATGTGAGACCACCAAACTCTCCGTTACCGTTAAGCCATCCAGCGCCAGAGACAAGATTGTCGCTTACACATGTCGCCGTCTGTTTACAATAAAACGATAAATGTGTACAGATTGTGAGTAGAAGATGAGTTTGTGAAAGATAGATAAACGTCTTGACGCGTATTTTGATTGTAACTATAAAGCTTTTACCATAAAGCTATGAATCTAAGTGTAGTTTTTGTCTTTAGATATAACTAAATCAAAGTTAAATTTATTCTAAATCAATCATAGTCTGGTTCTCATGTATGGTGGGACGCATATCATTACTGCATGAACCTCAGGCGAGAGCAGATATGTTAGTTGTCACATATAGTGACTTGGCGAGCCAGTGCAGTATGAAAGTACACAACACTAAGTATAAAATAAGCTAAGCATGTTTAAGAATAACTCAATGCTTGAATGAAGATTTATTTTGGACTTCTTTATATTGAAACGAAACATACGTTTTAACAGAATCTTTTCAACAGATCCTCAAGAAAGTGTTACTAAGCTTAGAAAAACTTAAATGTTTTCTCACGTCTATTAAACCTGTTACTAACCCCAGTTGCGACGGTGGAAGCAATATTAGGGTGCGTTATAGTCCTTCCAGATCCTGTGCATGCGATGTAAACCTGTTCGCCGGTGTTCAGATGAATTTGTCCAGTATTACCAGTTGGTACCAGGTAATCACCATTTTGGAGATATACTGGCTGGGGCTGTCCAAGGTCACCGTTAACGCGGATTGTACAACCTGTGCAAATGAAGAATTACTTATTATGCTGGATAACATTAAATAATCTGTATATCCTACTAAGCTGAATGTAAAATATTAAACAAATTTACTGAGTGACGGTTTGTATATAATCTTTATTAAAGAAGAGTCTATTACCGCTCGAACGTGTGGTGGCACTAGAAGCGTTGCCCCATTTCTTCTCCTCGATTTCTAACCAAGCGTCCAGGTAGTCTTCGTAATCTTCCTCGCTAAGGATCAACGCCAGATGGCCAGGCTCTGGGAGCTCTGTAGGCAACGCCACTACTGAAAGAACAGCCACAGCGAGCAAGAAAATGGCACGCATTTTTCTTGAATTATTAATTACCTATATCAGTTTTATACGCCTTTGGCTGTGAAGCCAATGTGAAATTTGTGGGGACTATGTCATTTTTATCATAATTTCATACCAATTTATATGGGCACCGTGATATCGAGTGATTGGAGGATTAAATTGATTAGTTCCAATTGATATTGTTTCACGATCAGATAATATAAAAATATGAAACAATTAATGCAGATTTATGTTTGATTGATTGTATCGTGATTGTATCACAGTTAAATAAAAGATGGAAGGAGTGCAAGAACCGACAAGAAAGCGGAGTTTTATCCCAGAGGCAAAATTATTCCGAACTGGTAGTAATAGTGATTTATAGCTGGATCTTAAATATTAAGAAAATTTAAAAATTAATTTGAAAAAGCGATAAGATTCTCGATAAATTGAGATGAGATACATAAATAATGAAACATTTGCCTAATGTTCCAATGTGCCCTATGTATTAATATTAGATTTAATAGAAAAAAAAAATTAAAATTTTGAATGCATCAATATTTTATATTCTTAAATCTTGACAAATTATATTTGATACCTAAGTGATCGGAAATCTTTGTATTTTAAGATATAAACATTTACAACAGAATAATATAATGAAAATAGCCCTTCAGGGTAGCTGTTTAATTCTTAAATATGGCCGACTTTTTGTACGTGACGGACGCGCTTGACACATCCTAACTTTATGATCGATTGTGTTTTCGTCATTTGCTTTATCTAAAGATAAACTGGCAATGTCTGATAACTTGCGAAAGCGCAGGCCGGATGGGGCTCATAGGTCCTTAGGGCACCATAGGTGATCTAAAAAGAGTTGCTTTGAATTTAACCAATGCTTGCTTGTGAATCATTAAGTCAATTGAAAAACATTGCGTCTTGTAGGCATGAAACCGACTGGCAGCAGTTGCCATGCCCTTATAGAAGACCAGCATGAAATAACAGCATTATGTGCTATCGTGGTTCGGTGAGTGAATGAGGAAGGGATGCCAGAGCACAATTCTCTATCCCTTCCTAATCTCATATCCTTCGACTTTTAAATTTTTTTATTAATTGATTTGCTCTTGATCAGTATTTGAAAGATGAAGCTGATAATGGAGCGAGTTCACCCAGAAGATGCTTAATTCACTCGAACTTTGAAAAGATTAACAGTGCACTCCCTGCAAGTGATAAGTGGACAGTCAGCCTTTACATAAAAAAGAAATTGGGCTCATTTTGGATAAGGGATTGGATTTTACCATCGACCCTAACATTGATTCATTGATTGGTGTCGTATAAGCCCCGCAAATTGCTAATGCCATTTAATTTAATAGCTGTATTTTTTAGTTCCGGATGACGTCACGTGAATGTTAATGTGATAAGGTTCCTGTGCATTACCAATTTCTGGGGACAGATATCAGAATTTTAAGTTAAATTTCAGAATTCTCTACCTATATTAGGTTACTATGAGTTAGGTACACATTATCATCTATAGGTAGGTCATCGTGTTAGATAGAAATTTCCAGAAACTAGTACCTACCTAAGTATAAATATAATTTAAATTATATGTGAATATAATTTAAGTTCGGCTAAATCTAAACTAAAATTTTGATGAAGTTTTTACTCTTAATTAGCTAACTACTCAAAGAGATATTAGCAAAAAGCTTAAAGTAACAAGATCTTTTTCAAAGGAAAACACACACAATGCACAGTGCTGTCACGTAGGTACTGGCAATTCTGATTGATGGCAGTAACCACAGCACATTACAGAAGACCACCGTGTAATAATAGAATGTGAACTTTTATAATTATGTTCATTGGGTGAACACTAAAGCTCATCGCTATATCCCGATATTGACGCTTGCCCAGATTCCTAACCTAGGAGCAGCACAATTGCAACCCCCAGAGCGTTGCTGGTGTACTAACCAAGCGGCCATTTTAAAGAATTCCTCAAGTTTTGAAAATGAGGCAGGTCTTATATTTGGATTGCGCTATCCTTGTATTTTTCCTTCATTTTCATGTAAATTCGTCAGACAGGTTGGGGTCAGCACGGAAGGTGGCTGCCGTCACAAGATGTCTGCGTCATACAAGCAACGCCACAGGTGCTTCAAGTGCGCAACCGACGTTTGTAAGATTAAGAATAAGGGATTAGGGAGATTAGGGAAACCGGTTTTGGCATTAATTCACGGTGGTCTTATGTAAAAGTGTGGTTACAGCCGCCAGACGGTTTCTATTGTGACTGCGAAATGCAATGTACCTTGCCACTACTAAAACACTCAGACCAGAGTCAACTTTGAAAGTTCATTCCAGCCGAGAATGAAACCAGGGACCCCCTGAATCAGAACAAGCACTTTAACCGCTCGACATAAGGACTCGTCAAATTTAAAGACTATTTAAGCTTAAAAACTATTTTTAGGTGCTTAAACTCTGCTGGTTGCACCTTCATTACTTTGGGAATTTAATCTACAAGTATTTATACATATGGCATTGTAAAAAAGTCGCTGTTCGCCTCTGTCTACTTCTCCTCTAAGTTCTTCTAAACCACAAAACGGATTTTGATACAGTTTTCACTAATGGAAAGAGCGATCAGCGAGCAAGGTTTGTGTATATAATTTGCAGAAAAATATTGCCTCCGTGCGAAGCCGGAGACCGGTCGCTAGTTTATATTAAAATTATCGTTTGGTGAAGAAAAATTCAAACGTACATACAAATGAAAAATGAATATGTAGTCACTATCGAAACTTTTATTGTTATCATTGATTATATATGAAAGAAAGAAAAAACGTATTGTTTTTTTAATAAATAACATTCGGTACCAAAATGATAAGATAAAACACGACAAAATTGTATTAAAAATATTGGCATTCATGCTTTCTTCTCTATGTCATAATGGTGTCCATACAGAATTAAGAATTCTGATGATTTTTTTTTTCATTTTGAAAATTTTACCTACTTTTTTATACTTTCTGCAGGTAATATTTAATATCAAAAATTTCACAATATAATGGAAGTATCTCGAGGTCTTAGAACATCTTATTTTTGAGTCTTACTTGCCAGCAGGCGCAGCAGACAAAAATGACAACTTTTTAGAGCAACTTGAACTTGTATGTTTAAAACTATACCATTTATATCTATTCCCATTGCACCTGACAGCAGTAATGACCCTTCTACAGTCATCATTATTTTCTGAACAAGACCATATTTGGAGGCATACAGGTTCTATGTGGTAGCTTTAAATTCATTTCTCTTTTCAAATGAGAATCTTCATATGAGAATAATTAACACACGGAAAATGCTTTCGGACAAAATTGATAGCTATAAAAAATTTAAAATAGTCACACTATTGAACTTACAAAATAGTTATTCTATTAATAATTTTTCTTAATATGAGAATCTACATATTATTATGACAAAAATTATCGTGAAAAATTTTCTCAATAGAACTGGTAACGAAAAAAATTCTTACAATTATTTAGTTCACGTAGAAATGATTGAAAGCTAGCTTTTTTCAGCGACTTCGACCACATTCTATGGGGACAACACTATTTTTTTTTGGATGAAAAATACTCTATAGCCTTCCCCGTACTCCTGAAGACGTGTGTGAATAATTTCATGATAATCGGTACTTTTGCACTTTTGCATTTATAATATTAGATACGGTTTTGCTGCAGAAATTACATCACTACACAAAATTATACCAAGTCGGCCACTGCAAAACATGGCTTATAACGCAGGCAGAGTTTCGTCCAATTTATTTCCCATAAACCAGGGCTTGTTAATATCCGTCGGCGTATGTACCTCTCGACGTTCCTAATTTTCTCCACGTTTCCACGTACGACTATATTATATGCTGTGAAATGAAGTAAATAAAGGATAAAGTTTATTTATAATCAAAATAAACCACCTCGTTTCCTGCCACCGGTACACAAAAACTTTTTTATGTGAAACATTTAATTAAAACACCTAACAGAGGCGGAAACGCCGCGTGGTATTGCTTCTTAACTACTTTATACTTAAGAGTTTGGGCTTACAAATTACGTGTCTTGTTGGAGAAAGTTTTAAGCCCATAAGGGAATAAATGAGTTTCGGGATTAATTCTATTTGTTTCAATATTATTGTGAAAGTTATGCTTTGCTTGATATTTTTCATCATACAAATGCAAACACATTTCATCACATAATACGTAGTTTAAAAAAATAAAACACGTTTTTATCATGTATTAGAAATTTAAAATAATTAACTTGCCATGTATTAGTTACCACATAAGTACCTATTAATTTTACCTTTGCCAATATGTTTACTTCTTTTATTACCAAAGTACCCAAAATGTGTGGAGCGTAAGTACCCAAAAGTGCCAAAAAAATAATAAGAGCCAAAACTCGAGAGGTTTACCACTGGCCACTGAAAACGAGCCCGTTGGATGAGTGGTTAAGATGCTTGCCTTAACGCTCTGTTCTAGGGTTCTCGGCCGGGTCAACTTTGAAAAATGAACTTTTCAAATTTGGTTCTGGTCTGGATTTGAAAAGTAGTGGCAGGGCACACTGCGTTTCGCAGTAATTTAGGCAGCCCGTCTGGCGGCAGTAACCACCCCCTTACAGAAAACCAACGTGAAATAACAATATGTTTTTTTTTTTTTTTTTTTTTTTTATTTATAATTTTAACAGTTTAAAAGAAAACTAAATAAACATTAATATAATGATAGCATTAAAAACCACCTAGGTTTAACCGTTTGCTATCATAATGCTTTAAATTATTATTAAAATATTAAAAGATTTAACAACAGCACTAAGATTTAACATCTAACTACATATGTACAATTAATTACAATGTTGATATAATCAAATACAATTTAAAAAATATTCCTTTAATTTAACTTTAATATTTTTAGTGTTTATACTGTTACACAGATCTGAAGGTAGGCTATTGATAAGGCGCGGGACAATATAAGCGGTAGTCCATTCCCCGTACATATTATTGGCACGCTGTGTACATAACCGCTTCTTTGAAATTGCCCTAGTGCATACAGGGTGTTCCATCACTCTCTTTAAGGATTCATTAAAATATTGTTCTTTCAGTAGTGAAAAAGCAAATTGAGTATTTATTGGTAATATGTTACAGTGCTTAAAAAGATCGTTTTCATCTTCGTAACATATATTTTTTAATTTAGGTGAGACTAATGTTTTTAGAATTTTTACCTGTATTTTGTAAATTTTGTTCATATGAGTTTTATAGGTGCGACCGTAACTAGTAAGGCCATATTGTATATACGGTTCTGCCAGTGCATAATAAAGCATACGTTTCACTTTATATGGAATGCGATTTTTTAATATCGTAATATTTGCAAGGAAGGTCCTTAGTTTACCGCAAACTTGTTCGATATGAGGTTTCCAATTAAATTTGTCGTCTATAGTTAATCCGAGATATTTTTGCGTTTTGACGATTTCTATAGATGGACAGTTACAGTTTATTGTATTGAGAACGTGTAAACAATCATGTTCATGGGCTAGTAAGTTCTTTATAGGGAGTTGTCTAATGTACGGTGATTTTATAATTAACAATTTTGTTTTGTTTGCGTTAAGCACAAGGCCCGAATCATGACACCACCTTGTTAAGTCATTCAGATCGGATTGTAATTGTTCACATGCCTTGGTCGGATTTCTATCAGAAATTACAAGGCACGTGTCATCAGCGAATTGGAAGCATGTGCTATATCTGATGCAGTTGCTCATGTCATTGACATAGGATAAGAAGTGCAGTGGACCCATTACAGAGCCTTGAGCTGTCCCCTCGGTTACAGACATGGGTTCACTATAAGTGTTATCGATTTTTACCGTATATGTTCGATTTTTTAGATAGTTCGTACACCAAGTCAGTAAAGGGCCACGCACTCCACAATCGTCCAATTTGTCAACTAGTTGGTTATGCACTAATGTGTCAAATGCTCGTGAGAAGTCAATAAGGAGGACAAGAACATATTTTTTTTCGTTTAATTGTTTATTGATTTCATCAGTGAACTTTGACAAGAGAATCGAAGTCCCTTTACCAGACTGAAAGCCAAATTGGTTTCGGTTGATTACATCGTGCTTCCTATAAAAGGCAGATATTTGATGGCATATATATTTCTCAACAATTTTGTTTATAGATGAAAGTAATGTTATTGGACGATAATTTGAATAATAGTTTTTCTTACCTTTCTTAAAGATTGGTCTTACACACCCTTTTTTTAGTTCATCCGGGTAGTGACCAGTTTCAATAGACTGATTAATTAGATCGGCTAAAGGGTCAGATATAATGTCACCTAACATTTTAATATGAGAAATTCTAATATTATCTGAACCCGGAGCTTTCTTAGGGTTTAATCCTTTAATTATTTTATGGACACTGCTAGCAGTGGCTTTTTTAAACAAAATACTTGAGTCCAAAGATTTACGTGTATAATTTGGATCTGTTAATTTTATATTGCAGTTAGGCGTTATACCTTTTACTGCTCTATCAAAACAATTTGCAAAGTTGTCGGCAATGTATTTTGTAGAAATTCCTTGTGCATCAAATGCTCTGTGTATGGCCATATCGAGTGATAGTGTCACTCTTCCTAGCATTTGATTTACAATTTGATATATCTTTTTTAAATTTTTAGTGTTATTGTTAATATATTTAATATAGTATTTATTTCTTTTCTCTTCTAAAATTTTGTGGATCTTATTTCGTATTTTATTGTATTCTAATTTTAGTTTTGGGTTATTTAAACTGTTTTTCCATTCACGAAATATTTTATCTCTCTTATCACAAAGCTGGATAATATTGTTATTGATCCAGGGTAAATTGAATGGTTTTAAATGTTTATTATACACTTGTTTACTTGTTCCATTGTTACCTGCAGAATTGTTGGCATTTTTAAAAGAATTATAAATGAAATTTAAGATCTCAGAAGGAGAAGTCATACTTTTAGTTTTTGTCCATTTAACTTTTTTTAGTTCATTATAGAAAGTGTCGTAGTTAATAGTATTTCTTTTAACACTTTTTTTATACTGCGGAATCTCAGATGCTTCGTTAATGCAAGCAAAAATTATTCCTCGATGGTCTGCCAGTACGACATCGAGCACCGCTGTGAACGGATGTAATGTGGGAAAACGTGCAAATATGTGGTCAATGCACGATTTGGTGAGGCGATCTTTTTTAGTCTCAATTCGTGTGTAATCTGTTATTCCACACATTAGTCCTAGTTCACTAAGCGCTGCTAGATACGAATCTTTATATACTGAACCTACCTTCAGATCAATGTTAGTGTCACCAATAAGGAGGAAATTTTGCTTACGTTCAAACTTACTAATGTGATTACATAGCTCCTTGATGCATAGGTTGATATTTGTTGATGGCGGCCTATAGACAGCACACACAACTACATCACAATCTGAATGTAATTTTATGGTTCCTGTAATGTTTTCAAAGGTTTTAGTTTTTTGTTCAATTAATGTGAATTTAATATGATTTCGTACGTAAATAATAATTCCGCCACCTCGTTGGTTCTTTCGTAGTTGTGAGTACATTCTGTAGCCAGGTAAGTTATATAGGTTAATTATTTTATCTGATATACCAACTTCCGTCAAAATTACAAGGTCAAGTGGAAATTTACAATTATGAATATTTTGTTGCAATAAAGTAAAGTTTTTTGTAAGTGATCTTATGTTAAAATGTAAACATGATAGACTTACACTCGTTTTTGGTGGCATTTGTTTGAAAAAATTATTAGTGTTGTTACAATGAAAAAATTCTTTAACTTTTATATCCATAGTTATGCCACGGTTGGTTGTTAACAAAATAACTTTTTATCTGACTTACATTGGTGTAGACCATTGTGGTTGTACGTCAGAGTTAGTCGAGCACAATTTTTCAACCTGTTTTATATCTTCCAATGTACGGATATAATAAATTTTACTATTGCTAGACTTTCTAGCACATACTTTTCCATTCTTACACCATACATATTTACACAATTTGTTTAACAACTGGGCTTTTGAGTTATACAATAAAGTTTTTTGGTATTTAGTTAAGGCCTCTCGTATGTAAACACGTCTTTCAGCTTTTTCCTTCTGGATATTCGGCATAAGTTGACCCACGGTAATGCATTGTTGCTTACTAGCATCGATCCATTTTTCCTGAAGCACCTTCGATTTAAGTTCTACGAGTATAGGTCCTGGCTTATCCTTGGTTCCTGGTAGTTGCCGCGATGATTGGACTTCCTTATTCTCAATATTCAATTTTAATGCCACAGTGTTTACTAGTATTCCTACATCTTTGGGTGGTATTTCAGGTAAGCCAGCTATTTCCAGGGATGATGTAAGAGACTGTTGCTCAATTTCTTTTAATCCTTGTTCTAGGGTATTAACTCGTAGCTCCAGATGTTTGTTTTTATTTTGTAAGTCATAGTTTTTATTTTCAAGATCTTTAATTTTGTTGTCTTGTTTTCTCATCGCTTGCTCCATCGATGTCAGTTGCTCACTGAGAAACTCGAGAGAGTTTTCAAGACCTCTGATTTCCTCACGGAATGTCTTCTTTATCTCTCGACTGATATCCAGCACTAGTTTCTTGGCATCAATAATTGGAGCCATATTTGCGGGTTCAGGTGTTTCATAGTTCTCCTCGTCATCAATCTCTTCGGGGATCATAAAGGAAGACCTGCGTGAGTTATTTTTTTGACAATCGTCACAGCTCCATTCTATTCCGGGCGAATTTCTGAGCGTATTTAGTTGTTTATTAGAAAGCTTTGAACATATAGGATCAGCATGTACTATTTTATCACATCTACTGCATTCAAGTCCAGGTATTTTCTTGGTAACATTTTTCTTGCATTTATCACACTTTTTTATTACCATGACAGAAAAATGTCACTTGACTACACTATAGACGTGGATTTTTAGTCTAATCTTTAATATTTAGTAATATATACTATTTACTTTTATTTATTAATTATAACAACACGATATAAACAAATATCAACAATATTCATTAAAAATCAATAATAAGAGATTAAATTTATAAAATGAGAAATAATTGTTTTGACACAGCATTGACAGAACATTATTGTTGTGATGTTGTGTTTCGGTGAGCGAGTAAGGGATGCCGGAGCCCATTTCCCTATCCCCTCCCATACCCTTATCCTTAATTCTACTGTAGTCGGCAGCGCACTTGCTTAGTTGCTTAGGCGACGGTAGCCATTTACCTATTACCATTAAGTGGACCGTTAACCTGTCTGCCGATCTTAACATAAAAAAAGAAAAGTCATCAGATCAGACCCAACATACCAAATTATTTTATTTTACATACAAAGCTTCATTAAATCAATATAATTGGTGAATTAAATTAAGAGAAGCTTATAAGTGTTGAAATTTCCGTATACAGTTCTTGTAAACATTATCAATGTTTTTTACACAAATTCCAGCCACCACGAATAATCTTGAGTTTAATCATCGTCTGAAATTTCCGTAGCAATATAGTATTTCTATACAGTTGCGGGCTTTCACAAATATGTATAATTAGAACAGGTTGCACAGGAGCCTGCGGGCTTTCAGATAGGAAGAGATAGGAAGAGTACATACCTCGCTTGGCACAATTTTTGACTTATCAATATAACAATAAAATATTTATTGTATACCTAATATAAGTAAAATATTTTTTGGAGATAAAGAGCCGGTGCTGACTGTTGGCACATTATAACACGGCAAGCACAGCAAAAGATTTTTCCTAAACACATTATTTTGAACCTTATTGCAATGATTTTAGCACTCACACTCCTTCAAGAGACCGTAGCGTTCCGCGTCATGTTACGTGATGCCTTCAGCATGCTACGGCAAGTCGCGGCAATAAAGGAGTATGACTGCTAATATTATTGCAATAAGGTTGAAAATAATATGTATAGGAAAAGTGCCGTGCCATACCGGCAGTCAGCGCCGACCCTAATCTCAGATTAATTCATATATCACATTATACTCGTACTAGCTGAACTCGGCCACGCTTCGCTGCGGCCCATACGGCGGCGGCCGGCATGTGCATGGGGCGCGCGGTAGCGTGATGTTATATAGCCTATAGCCTTCCTCGATAAATGGACTATTCAAAACAAAAAGAATTTTTCAATTAGAACCAGTAGTTCCTGAGATTAGTGCGTTCAAACAAACAAACTCTTCAGCTTTATAATATTAGTATAGATTAAATAAGAATAATATGCATAATTTATTAATATGTTATTTGGTGTAGATGATAATAAAGGCGTAAACATCAATAAGAATCTTTGTTGGTAAAATAAATAGAAAAAATAAATATATCAGTTCAGTACAATCTTTAGCAAGCATTTTTTATTTAATGATTGAATCCGATTTTTCACAGTCCGTTTAAAGAAATCAGTAAATGTAATAGTCTCATGCTATGCTATATTGATCTTGAATGAATCATAATCTTCATTCGTCTTAGTGATTAATGTATGAGTAGGTAAGTAGCCTCCTAACTCTTCAAATTGCCACTTGTAGGAAGATCGTAGCTAATTTAAATTCATTGCCTCCCCTAAATTGTTTGCCGCGACATCTCAAAGTGTTAATAAACAATGTTAACCCACTATAACCTATAAAAACTTGTGAATAGGGGTTAATATCGCATACGGGGTTACCGCAGCCCGATGAATTAGTAATATTTTGGTTGGAAGGGTCACGGTCGGGTACATTATCCTGACAAGGGTGGTTGTATTAATGTCTCTATTTTATCTACATGTATTTGTTTCTGTATGTTTGTGATACTACACAGTATCGATAATCTATTTAATCTGGAACGCTATATGTATTTGGTTATATTATTTACTAGCAGGCCGTCCCGGCTTCGCACGGGTGGACATTTATTTTTTAAACATTTTTGAGTTTATTCGTGGAAAACAGCAATTTTGTATTAGAGAGTGGGGGGGGAAGGAGTAAAGGGGGAGGGAGAGTAGCCTATGTTACTCGCTGATAATCTAGGTTTCTATAGGTGAAAGAATTTTTGAAATCGGTCCAGTCTGAGTTTACTCATTACAAATATACATTTGTATGGAGAGGGGGTAAAGGGGGGAGATGGGGGAGGGTGAGTAGCCTATATTACTAGCTGATAATGTAGTTTCTATAGGTGAAAGAATTTTTAAAATCGGTCCAGTAGTTTTTGAGTTTATTGATTATAAACATACAAAAACACACACATACGTATATATACAAATCTTTTCTATATAATATTATTAGTATAATTAGTATTAGTATTTCGATACTAGTATAGACATAGATTTTGTCCCTCTTTAAAATGTCCCAACTCTTGAATGGTTTTATTTTGGATCTAGATTGAATAAATTAGCTATAAGTCAAATAAGTACCTACATAATAATGCACATGAAGTATTAATTAAAATGAAGCAATTATAAAATGTCAGTAAAACGGGTAATTATTTCGTTTTATTAATAATGCATTAATAAAAAAAGGACTAAATGCTATTTTTTGTGAAGGTCATGGAATTAGATTATTACAATATTATACACACGCAGCCGGATCTTCGAGAGCCTTAAAATTTCACTGATTCCATAAGAATAAGTAAGAACGAAGTTCTTATTTATTCTTATGCTGATTCAACGTGTTTAGTGAAACGGTTATCAAGTATATTATATCGTAAGAACTATAAAATCATTTACTTAAAAGGACAATTCTGTAACATCATCTACGAATTCTTGAACTAGGTTATTTAATTGCTTAGAAGTTAATTTTATAATTTTTATTTATTAGGTCGGAGAAAAAGTTTCTTGGCATTTTATATGAAAACTCAAGACATATTTTTTCAAAGTTTATTTACATTTAATTACAGTATATATATTAGCAATTTTGTTCGATGACTTTTTGCCATCATGTAGGTAGTGACATGGTCCCGTTGTTGTAGATATTTTGGGAATTATGTATATATATATATATATAACGTCCGTATCATTGGTCTCCATATTTGATCACAGATAGGCGCGAATAGTCGGGCGCGGAGAATAAAACTCAACGTTAGGTCATGCGTTGTAATTCTAAACAAAACGCTATAATCGGCACAAAATAAGTCCTCGATCGCATTGTCCACCAGCCAATCACACCAAATCAGTTAACACTCTACCAAACACGTAGCACAATTCACTTGATGTAAACCGATTGCCTTCTCGCAAGGTACTGCTCGGCTGCCATGCCTCTGCGCTAGCGCTCGGTGTTGTGTCAGAGTCCACGACAATGACATTTGTTCACCCGCTGTCCAGCTTAACTAACAGTTGTCATTGCTGTTTACTCTCGTTAATCAAAAGCGTTGTCATATATATATATCGGAAATGGCTTAAACGATTTGAATGCGGTTTTCACTGATGTATTGTAGCAAGCTACATACATAGCAAGCTGTTTGTTTTATTCTAATCGGTATACAAACAAAAAAGTTACGCGCTATACCGAATTACACGCGTACGAATTTGCGGTACGCTAATATTATTATTTATTCTGTGGTTGCGGGCTCAGTTAGTTCCTAATAAAGCGGATCAAGCAGGCTGACATTCAACTTGATGGTATATACGTATGTATGTGGCTAAGGTCGTCTATAAACACAAACAACTTTAAGGACGATGCAAATGTGCTGTTGACCTTCTTACCTATAAAGTTGTTTTACCTATAAATGATTTAAACCTTTAGATTATTTATTCTGTGCCTTTAATATTTGTTTAATTTAAAATAGCTCTAGTCCCTTACCAGGTAAGGGGCAAGAGCTATTTTAAATTTCATTACATACTAGCTGTGCCCGCGACTCCGTACCATTCAAATCGACATTAGAGTGCATAAAGCATAGATAGACAAAAATTCTAAAAAAAAAGGCTGTATGGCTGTTTCCTTTGCACTCATTGAAAATAAAAAATAAAAAAGCGGGAAAGCAGACTTTTTTCAGTATCTACCTAAATATTTATTGCTTTTAGTAAACATTTGCGTTTGTTTTATTCTAAATAAAACTGTGTATATGTAAATTAATTTTTTATTATTTTTTTTATATTATACTATTTTTTTTGCATTATCACGTGTTTCATTATTTCCTCATATTTATTGAGAAAAGCACTATACCAGCCTCGACCGGAATGAGGATTGCCGGACTCAGATCTTTATCAACTTCGTCCGGCAATCCTTCACTTCCTGGACTCTGCAGTAATGCACTATTACCTCGGTGATATAAGATACAAGCTATAATTTTTTTTTTAAATAAATATTTAATGTAAAATACATTAATGTACATTTATTATATGTATTAATGATGTGTATAGAAGATGCTCGAAGCAACACAAAAACATATTTTATCTTTGGCCCAATGATGAGTTAAAAAAAGTTTGTAGTAGGTACCGAGGTTAATGAAGGGCTGACTCCAAATTGCTTAATTTATATTATACAAAAGATCCCCCCTAGTCCGGACGTCATCCCTTTTTGATTTACTTGGAGATGGGATTAGTTCCTCAAATCTGATATAGAACTACAGAATATTCTATCAGAGGATACATTAAACATTCAGCTTAATTGGGAGTGAAGTTAAAATTGCTTAGGAACCGACTCATTAAAATATAACTTGAAGTAATTGTTTTGTTAATGTTATTTACTTTTGTGTTAATATTGATTTTACCGCCGTAGATAGACGTTCTTTACGGAAATCGTCAGTGAGATTGCTCCTACCACGTTTAAACTCACTAAACCAGTTATAAACAGTGGCACGTAAGGAAATGCCAATCGAAATCTATCATAACTTCATTGTTGATGAAAGTCATAATAAATCAGAGAGAGAAAAATCTCTCTCGTCAAATTAATTTGGACGTACGCACGATTTTAAATGAATCCAAAATTGTAAGAAATTACAACGAAAGCTTCGTATTCGAAATTTAAATTTATTTTTCACTAGCTGTGCTGCGACGAGAAGGTCAGTCGTCCAATCTATGTAGCTCAGATGGGCAACGATCGGGAAGTTCCGAGACATCTTCTCTTCCAAAGGGTCAGTCAGCTGAAGTGGCGATGGATGGGATAGATCTGATGGGAGTTGGGGAATACGAGTCTTGGAATGGAGACCACGGACTAAATGCCCCGTGGCTCCTACCGGCTAAAACCTAATAACTTTCTAGCGCGGCCGTATATAGATGGGCGGGATCGCGGGAACGTTATGACACGAAATCCGCATCCCGCCTCGGCTATCCAGCGTGGGGAGGGCTATGTTCTCTGTAGGAAATGTTCCCTGTTGTGTTTCGGTGAGTGAGTAAGGGATGCCAGAGCTCATTTCCCTATCCCCTCCTAATCCCTTATCCTTAATGCTACTGTAGTCGGCAGCGCCCTTGCAGCAGCTTTGCTTGTGTTATAGGCGACGGTAGCCACCTACAATCAAGTGGACCGTCAGCCTGTCTGCCGATCTTAACATAAAAAAGGAGGTACCTATGACGGCCATCTTGGGGAACCTCACGCGGGCGGTAGTCTTCTCCTAAGACTACAGCCCAGGTCTCAATCGAAATCAGACATAGGCCAGCCGCTTGCGCCCGAGTCTATTAGGGCGGATCGGCTGGGAAAGGCCTTCACCGCTCGTTAGGTCGATCACCTCAATCTGCATTCCGTATTGTATTTTGTAATTATAAAATTTTAACAAAGATTTTGAATTACTGAATTGTCCTGAAATACTGGACCTTTTCAATAAAGTATATTATTTTTATTATACGTAAAGCATTGTTTTTAGCATTATTAAGCACAGTTATCTAAGTATATTAGAACTAAAAATTCCAACTTTAATTTTGTAGAATAAATAGAAAGGAATTTCAATAAAACTTTGTTCATCTTTTGGAAGTTTGGAAGTAAGTATATATACTATATACTCTGCAGAGACGATAAACATTGTAGAGAAACGAAGAAGATAAACCTCGAGCAAGTGTTTTTGATGTTTTAGATGATTTACTTTTATAATTTTCGTCCATTTACTCGAAACTTGTTCCATAATTCAACACACTTGTTCTCAGCTCAACTTTTAGTAAATAAATAACAACCTATTTACGCAGTAACATGTCCTAATATTATTTTTATCATTCTTTGACATGAAAATAACTAAATGTCTATTATACCTTTTTTTAATGTTAAGGTCGGCAAACAGGCTGATGGTCCACTCGATAGTAGGTGGCTACCGTCGCCTATAACACAAGCAACACCTAAACTGCTGCAAGTGCGCTGCCGACTGCAGTAGGATTAAGGATAAGGGATTAGGAGTGGATAGGGAAATGGGCTCTGGCAAGCCTTACTCACTCACCGAAACACAACAGCACACGTGCTGTTATTTCACGGTGGACTTCAGTAAGGGGGTGGTTACTGCCCAAATGACTACGAAACGCAGTACTTTCCAGATCCAGATCAGAGCCAAATTTGAAAAGTTGATTTTTGAAAGTTGACCCTGTCGGGAATCGAACCTGGAAACCCTAGAACAGAGCGTTAAGGCAAGCACCCTAACCACTGATCCAACGGGCTCGTCAAAATACCTATACTTACTTAGTGATAAATACATACAAACCTAGGCACTTGTACTGAGAGTATCGCATTGTCATTTTAAGGGAATTCCCCTATAGGTTTGAATTATTAGGTATTAAAATGAGCTTACATTTCTGATTTGAATAGGTATTAGAAAGGTTCGCTGGGTACCGCTTTCGTTATATAAATAATAGCGAAAGACGATCGTTGGCTAAACCTAATATTGTGATGCGTAAGAAAATCTGAGAGTTTGCTTGGAACCGGAAAGAAAAACCATTTCATTTTCATGATAGCGACGAAATAAGAAAAATTGAAGCACTGGTGAGGAAACGATTGAGTGTTTTTCGGCAAATAATGATTTTACAGACATGGTATCACTTAAAAATCAAAGAAACGGACAATATATACATTGTCTAGTGTCTTTCATAACTAAAAATCTCACACAGCCTTACAGCCTAAAACTCTGACCTTACGACTTCTTTTTACTTTTTCAGCCTGAAACTTTGAATTTCAAAAAATAAACAAAATTTTCGACGTATAGATTTAATGAAGGTGTAGTACGCTTCGTGGGGGGATGATGAGCGTTCCACAAAGCCCTTCGGAAGACTGACAGATGATTTTCCAAAAGTCCCAACCAATGCTAAAATATAATTAAATTGAGGCAAATACTTCGAAAAAAAAAATACCCTAAATTTATAATATGTGATCCAATTTGAATATGAATCCGGATATATTTAGTTTGACTCGCGTACTCTGTCTAACTGAAGGGCGAAGAATCAATTATAACTTAAACGATTATTACGAAATTTGATTCGGGGAAAGTATGAATAGGAAGGGACTAAGGATATTTTTTAATTACAACCTAAAAGGGTACAAAATCAGATGAAATATAGAAGAGCTGGATACGGATTTTTGTAACTTTTGAAACTTTCTTGTGACTTTTGTTTTAGCTTTTGTGTACAATTAGTAAAAAATATTTGTTTTTTTTAAGAGAAATTATGGCAGACAGGCTCATAGTATTTGGTGATAGGGTTGCTAGGCAAATAGGATAGATAGATGGAGATAAGGGTATGGATTCCGGCATCCATTACTCCCCTGAGCTGTTATTTCATGGTGGTCTTCTACAAGAGAGTATAGTGAAAGCCGATAGACGAGGTGCTCATTTTATGAATGTGTAATGCTATGTGTTTGTCTCTACTGAAAATTGAAAATGAAACAATTTGGCCTTTTGCCTGGTCTTGCCTGGTCTCAATGTTCATTCAAATCATCAACTTGCAAAAGACATTAAACTACTACATAGTATGATCACAGTCTAACCATACTTACATCATACAGTCGGGCAACGCTCAATGTTGGAGCCTGCAAACTGAAGCGAGTTCACCGAACGTTGCTCTACGCAAGTACTTTCGTTGCCTGACTGGTAATACAAAATGGATTGCGAACATTATACATGTATGTATAACGTTCGCAATCCATTTTCGTTTATATTTTCAAATGAGTAATACTTAGGTTAACGTAACACAAATAGACAGGATTTTAGTATTCTATGATACGGGTTTCGTTTCGAATAAGTGAAATTTTTCTTTGCCTCCGTTTTTATTCGTACAAAAGAAAAAGTTTGTGAGTTTGTAAAGGTATTTGCAATCTTTTGAAAGCCCTGGGAATACTTCAACAATCTGATATATTGTTCAGAGGATTTCTCTACATATGAAAATTCGAATTTGGAACAAAGATCGGGCTTCAGTAGTTACGTCTACAATAATGTTTTGTTAAATATAGAATAATATTTTTTGTTGTGTATGACAAAATGTCATCACAAAATTGAAATAAGTGCACGCAACATAAAATCGTAAAAAACAACTGTTGCGCTGATGAAATTACTTTTGTAACTTTATTGGGAACATAATTTTGTTACGTATCTACAGATTAAATTCAATCATATAATTAGAAAGAATACAATTATTAATTACATACACCTTTTGAATTTTTCGGTTCTTTAATCATAGAATGTTATCCCTTCAATAAATTTTGCTTCACGCTTTTTGCAATAATCATTGCATGTAAAAGAAGTGACAAGTTTACTAATGAGTTCATAGGTATCTAGGATATCTAGTAACAGTTGTGCGATGACGATGTAAATACACGGAGGATGGCTCCAGCAATACCTCTCCATTTTTGACGGTATCACAATAGATCGAGTTGTGGATCCCATCCAGCGGGTAGGCGGTATCCCTCTTGGACTTCCACGTTCCATCTGACCCTGCATCATTTCAGAAATTGGCCCATTTGCAATAACACAACCGAGAAGCAACAACTACACGGTACAACGACAAATGACAAATTCTCAATAATTGCATAAATACTAAAGTATTATGCAATTATTAAGCTAGTAGTACGTATATTACTACTATGACCCAGCAGACGTCGTCCTGCCCGAAACAGAAAACAATTCTCTAACCCGATTGTGGTGCCACCTACCGGGTCCAATTTTATTTTCAAACCATGTGTCAAAATAACGCGACACTTCACGGCAATAAACGACGGTTATATTATTTGTATATTGTTCATACAGAAATACTAAAATCGCGATTTAAAAGTTGGAAGTGGGGGTAGAAGGGTGAAGAATACTTTACGATTTATTCTCATACCTACTAAATATACAAACAAAATTTCATAAGAATCGATCTATCCGTTTCGGAGGAGTTTTGTTACAAACACTGTGACACGAGAATTTTATATATTAGATTATAATAAGTATATGTACATATAAAAGAAAAATCAGAGGAGTCTGCTACTAGGTACTATAAATATGGTTCAATAGTCCTATATGCAAAACACACTGCGAACACTGTTATAAAGCTTAAACGAGAAATTTAAGACCAAACGTTAACGACTAGTCGATAATTGATCGTGGATTTTCTATGTAAATTAAGCTAACAAGGACGAACAGTAGAGGTTATTTGCCCGAAATTGATAAAACGTTTTCGACTCGGTTCGTTTGTAAAGTTGTCATGAGGTCGTATATTTGATGGGCATCAATGCTTCCGGAAATCGCCTGAGTAATCCGGCAGAAGCTCGGTAAACCGCGATCATTTCAACATCATTTCAGTAACAATTTTGGTAGATTTCAATTCGGTTTATGTTCATTGCGGGGTGAAATTGAAACACATTGTTACCTTCGACTGATAATATTATAAAACACAAAGCGATTGCTGATAATTTTGATATTCAAACACTTGGTGTTCATTGGAACACGAATACTGGCCTAAAATACTTAAATGTATAATATTGTTACGTGCGGGGTGAGTTAAAATGCCGTGTAAAGGCAAAAGGAACGATTTATTTTCACATACCAAGATGACTGTCAAAATCACCAAGCTTGTCCGATGAAACCGTTAAACTTGCCAAAAGTCGCTGCTGACAACATTATTTTCCAATAAAATAAAGGAAGAACTACAATAGTATATTTCATTACAAGTGCGGAAAGGCTGTCATTGCAAAGAGTTCCGACAAATGTCTACCCGAGCCGAGGCGCAGCCGAAGGCGAAGGTTGACAGTCGGAACAAGTTGCAATGATGGTTCCGCACGTGTACTGAACGACTATTTTTAATACAGTTGCGAAAAAATGAAGCAATTTAATAAAATAATAAAAACACAATAAACTCAACTAACTAATATGCAACAAACAACTAAACTCGCAAAGAAAATTTCTGGAAAATGGCGCCAACCGTAGAATATAAGCAGAGATTTTTTTTCTTCACCACTTCTGGTAGGCAAAGGAAACTATGCCCATACAGCCAAGTCTTCAGTAGAATTTTTTTATTGATATGAAATGAAAATGAAATGAAATGAAACCTAACCTAACTCATTCAATCAAATCATTAAATCTGATATTGAAACAAATTAGTAGCTTCTTTTTAGAAATATACGTATTTGCATGAATCATAAAAACTTCTATGAATTTTATTTAGTATAAACATTATGGTTGGTTTTTCTTTTTAATAGGCAATATTTTGACAGTTGGGAAAGAGAACGCACGAGTTCGGGAAAGGTAAAAAAAAAGCACGAGTATGTAATAGCCCACATCCCGAACGCTATACATCCCTGCAATACGCCACTTTTTGAGCAACTGTATTAAAAATATATTATACAGTATATACAAATATTGAGTGGAAAAAAAGAACTCCTAATATAGTTAACAGTCAAGTATTTTTTAAACATTATTTTATTTGGTTTTTATTATGTAAATATAGAGTTAAATATAGCTCTCTCAAGCCCGGCAGCATTTTGAGTTGTGTTCATGGATTCAATACTTCACAATTAATAACAAATTACAAAATCTGCTTAGCGCAAACTTATTTCTATATAGTCGTCTTCAAAATGTGGTATTTATTTTCTTCAAAAACTTTTCCATTTTCTTATTAAAGACCTTACAATATTGTTATCTCATTTTTTCTCTCATAATCATCGCCCTTTTTTAATATATTTAGGCAACAAATAATGGTAATTCACATTTATTTTCATAAAGGGCAACGATTAGATACATAATTGATATAAAAATCTAGGTAGGATGGCAACGGAGGTGCGCGCAAGGTCTGGGGTCCTCTACTTTTTCGTTTTGAACAGCGAGACTAGACCCTTAAATACTATATTTCGCACGGATGTAATTTTTTTATTGCAAATAATAAACACAAACCTCAAACGAGTGTGTCTTAGTTTTTTCTTGATTTAATTTCTCTATTGAGAAATTTAGTTTATTTTGTGATGACAAGATAGAATTATGTATAAAGCTTAGTAGAGCAATGCAAAAAGCACCTTTGATTTCAAGAGCGCTCTCAAAGGAATACGCTCCGGGATGCCTCGCAGGTGTGTAACGACTATTCATTGATTTAGGAAGTCATATATAACATGCCTAAGGTGCCTTTTGCCAATTTCATAATAGATGAAGTTTCAAGTTGCTTTACTTTGGGCATTAAGTCGTGACCTTCATGTTTTATTCAGATATACACTTCGACTTTCAACCAACTCTACTCAAGTAGAACTACCTCCGCTACATATATAAGTACCTTTTATCATTTACAGTACTGGAAGCAGTTACAGACACATTTATATGGATTCATTAGCAATGAGTAAGCCTTTATTATCATGAGTCGAATATGTATCTACTAATAGTGATGGCTTAATCATAACGAAATTAAATATCAGGCAAGGTATTATAAAACCAGGTTGATATAGCCTAAAAAATACTTTATTAATTATACTATTTTCATTTTAATCTAACCCGAGTTCACCCGAGAAATTAGTAAGCCCAATCTTCACGATTTTCAGCAATGGCCAAGTTTGTAAAATTGTATAATGGGTTATATTTCGATGGTACCTACATTTTACGTTGTGTCATGGATGCGTGTTTAATGGTTTATGTTTTGTAAAATATGAACGTAATCATATAATGTGTAATGTGTATTGATTTTATTTAATTGTAATTTTCTTCAAGGTTAGTTTTGTAATTACGAAAAAATACTATTAGTTTAATTTAGGTCAAATTGTATCTTTGATTATTTAAAAATAATTTAAACAATAAACAAGTCTGAATAATTTCATTACTACACTGATTCGTTAAAACTATCTGTATTTGAAATCGAATTTAAATTTTTTTATCGATAATCTTAGAATCTTTTATCGATAACTTTATTATATTGAGTTTATAGCATGTTCCCCTTAGGTGCTCGCCAATATCCAACTCCCCCTACTCTTATTACTGAAAAATAGATTTGAAAAAAAAGAGTAGGAAATATTAAAGTTTCATTTTTTTAAATCTTTATTAAAGAATGATATGTTCATAGTTATTTGAATTTTATGTGACTACATTTTTCTAATAACGATAAACCCGAAAGGCGGGGTTAGGAGTTACGAAGAAATTACGAAGAAGTTTAATAAAAGACTTTGCTTGTAGGCAACCGTGTCGCGTTGCATGTGTGACTACTCGTATTTGACGCGTATACGGTACACATTGCAAAAATTAATAAAGAAGGAAATGTAAGAACGCATTTTGAACGAGGTGCAACTCGGAAAATGTACGCAATTCTGTTTTGCGACTCAGTTTTCTAATCAAAACAATGTATGATGTTTGCAGAAAACACTTATTAAATTGAATTAATAAGACACTATTAAAACACTGAATTAATTACATCAACCATCATCATCAATAACATTGTTTGGTTTACATTGAATTATAAATTTAGTCCCTCGTTTTGTCCCTTGGTCTCACACGTCAGTTAAATTAAACTGACAATACAGTGCACATTTCGGTTCTATTCGATACCTAATGCTAATTTCTCGTTGGCAGCATATATTACTGTATAAATTTCTTAACATAAATGTGAATGTTGGACATTTAATTCAGAACGGTGTCAACAGATGGCGTTGGTCCGCAATGTTAAATCGCGCTAACGCTGCGTTTGTGGTAGTTTGTTAGAATTAATTCTTATTTCATAATAAAAACCTTTCTACACGGGAAAAGGTGTTCTGATCATTTCCCTACTTCCCTTGGGATGCATCCTGCATCTCTTGGGCGTACAAGTGCGTACATAATCTTGGTCCTTCGTGGCCGGATATCAACCACGATATCCATGTTTGTTTAGTAAAACTACACTTGCGGGCAGCGGATTGCTGTCGCAAACGCAAGTACCAGGAGCCGACCGAGGATACGTGCGTCTTCGGTGGAAGGCGCTGGTCAGGACACGGTGGGCGGTGCCTGCCCATCATCATCAACAGCTGCTGGCGCGGAACGAGGACCGCAGCCGGTACTGGAACATCACCTGAACGGTGCAGTACAGATCCTGAAGGCCGAGGGGAGTCAGGGCCTCCCTCCCTCAGTGCGTAATTGCGTATCGTCAGTGTGAAGGTTAATTGTGAAGTGTGAAGTGAAGTGTTATCATAGTGTGAGTAGTGTAACTCATAAAATGTTGTTAGTCTAATTCAACTGAACACAGGTCTCTTGGTCTAAGTTCGGATTTTATGATACATCATTTCAGACAACATCTTTCGTGACTTCATTGGGAATTTATAATCTATCGTTGACCCGACACTGTGACGTAGAAACCTTGTGTTGTGTACGTGTCTGTGACAAAACACAATCGATTAGAAAGATATGGGCCATAGAGGTAATATACCGATAGGCGCAAAGATAATAGAAATAATAGCCAGTAATTTAGACGAGTTAAAAAATCAAACCAAAGCCGACATTGTGTTGTTATCTTTAAATCTAAGTTGCAAGGAATAAAACCATAATAACCTTTACCGAAAGTAATTTAATGTAATTACTTATTTTTAAAAAAAATTAAATATGAATGAATAGTAATGAAAATAAATATTTATTTCAGTAATTCGCATTACCTATTTGAAATTTGATTTTTTTAATGTTAAGGTAGGCAGACACTGGACAGGCTGACGGTCCACTTGATGGTAGGTGGCTACCGTCTTCTATAACACAAGCAAGTGCGCTGCCGACTACAGTAAGATTAAGGATAAGGGACTGGATAGGAAAATTGGCTCTAGCATCCCTTACACACTCACCGAAACACAACACCACACGTGCCGTGCCGTCTTCTGTAAGGGGGTGGTTACTGCCGCCGGACGGGTTGCCCAAATGATTGCGAAATTATTTATTATACTGTGGTGTTGTTAAAGCCTCGAGAGCGGCTGGACCAATTCGGATTTTTTTAAAAATATTCTTTGAAATTCCAGAAAGATTCTTGTGAACAGAAAAATTAAAAAAAAGTGGCGGAAATTTGCATCCATGGTAAACAGGAGGCAGGTGGCTAGTATGTAAATAAAATTTAAGTACATACCTAAGTGTTTTTCAAATTTAATTCAGAATGAATCCAATATGAAACCTCTGGTTGTCCTAGATGAATAATAAATAAATGAGATGTAAAATAATTTCAAAATTGGTTTTGATATTGTTGAATGTTTAAAAATACACACCGATTTTATCTTCTCTTACAAACGCCGTGAATTACTAGCGACTAGCCCTCGGCTTCGCAAGGATGCACAATCCGTTCTTCTCCATCGTTTTTTCGATTAGTGAAAATCTTATCAAAATCCATTGGGTGGTTTAGAAGTGAAAGAAGAAAGTGACAGACGCGGACATTGACTATAATTTATAATATGTAGATATATGATATGCAATAGGCTTCTCTTCTCCGATGTGCAGTTTCCTTGCGATGCTTTCCATCATCTGTTATTTTATGTTATCATTTATTTTTTTATATTTCCCCCGCGGGTTACACCACCCTCGTGGGCCATTTATTACATAACATATCATTACTACATAATTATTATTTAAAGTATATAAAATATGAGCGTTTACAAAAAATGTATAACAACGTTAATAAAATCAGTAATTTACTCGACCAATGCTCGTAGAGTGGAGAGGGGGGGTGGTCCGGTACCCCTAACTAAATCAGGGTCTTTATTTATCTAAACTTTTGTAAATTATATTGTTTTATTTTGCTTTGTTACTATATCTACGATTTTTGTAATATATTTTATAAATTTATTTCTGGTGTTCTTATCCATCATAATTTTACTTATAATATATTTGTCTAATTTGCTATCAATGTCAAGCTCCAACTCCATACGTGCCAGCGCAAACCTAGGGCATTGGAGTAGCAGGTGCTCCACCGTCTCCCGCACCCCAGGCTCACACAGGCAGTCCGGAGATGGTTTCTTTTTATATTTATATAGATAATCTGAGAACCCACCGTGGCCCGTTAGCGCCTGTGTCAGGATCTGCGACATTCGGATTTTTTGAACTACACTGTACGCCGCCTCCGCGTCAGGAAAAAACAATTTTGTAACTCCGGCCGTCTCGCCGTCGGCATACATTTGCTTCCATTTGGCGACAGTCTCGCCGCTTACCAGGCGCTTTATATATGAGATGGGGCATTTATCATAGCTTAATTTTAGCTTTGATCTTAGTGCCCCATCTTTAGCTAGGAGGTCAGCTCTCTCGTTACCCCGTATCCCCACATGAGCCTTAGCCCAAAAGAGCCGCACAGTCCTCCCCTCTGACTTGATGTCGCGTAAGTTTGCTTTTATCGCACAAGCCTATGGTATGTATTGCGACTCATGTCCTCACGTATGTTATCATTATTTATGTCCTCACATGAATATCTGCCTGCGCTCTTTGGAGATTTTCGTCTGCCGTGTTAAAAGCCGAGCGTTAAGGCCGTTGAGGCGTTAAGTTTATGATTTATAAAATAACAGTTTATAAAAAATATTTCGGTTTTGAGAAACTCCCAGATACTTCATAATTTTTTTTCTACGCCCATCAATTACTGTAGTTGTAGATGTATTTACATATAGCTCAAAAACAAACAAAGCAATTTTAGTTATAAATATGAAAAACTCTATGCCATCCGAGGGACTCATCAGGTTAATTCATCTGGTTTAACTCATCAGTGCAAATTACCTGTTATAAGAAAAACTAGCTTTTGTCAGCGACTTCATCAGCGTCCCACGGGAACAGTACGGGACTGTTCCCGTACTGTTAAACAAGGCGTACTGTTCAAGGCGTGAAAGTTTAACAAACAAACTGACTTACACATTTACTTTAGTTTATATTTACATACAAATATATCAGATAATTGCAACTTCACGTTTTTAAGTGTGGATTAAATAAATTTACAGAATGGTTTAAATAAATTTTTTCGTTACCTTAAGCGTACATAGGCACATAGCGGCCAGGTCGCTGCCGATAAGCCGCTGTGGCCAGGCGGCTTTCAGCGGCCAAAGTTGCGACCAAGAATTTGACTGCACGGATTAATTTTTTATGGACGTCGAGGAGTTAGCTGTGCTCGTGTGTTTAATTATGCAGAAGCAAAAAGAGAAAACTAGACAAAACAAATATTGGGTGATTGTATTATTATACTTAACTACTAATATAATTTATACATGAAAAGTCATGAAGACACGTTTCTCAATTATATGAGAATTCTCGTTGGCCGCCGCGGCATGACCGCTAAGTGCGTAATGACGCTAATTGGTAAGTCAGCTAACTCCCATTTCTATAATTTTTCAGGAGACATTATATTTTAAGGACTACTGAATATAAAATTGTACATTATCAAAAATAATAGGAAACGATGATTTTACCTACCAAAATGATTTTGTTTCTCCATAAATAGTCGATAAAAAATATTAAAACGTTTTGCCTTGTCCTCTTATAATATTACAATCGCAAAATATCATATTCTCAAAATATTAGAAGTACAATCAAACAATGAAAAATATCTTCTGAAAAATATATTGAAATATAGTTATCTGACTTGCCAAGTTAGGTAACGATTGACAAGTTAATACGACTTTTATCAATATAATATTTCAGCTTTTTATAATCCTTTCATTTGAAGGACACAAATTAATGAATAAAGATGTACTAAATTAGAAAATTTATTGAAAAACAACAGCATGTTTGCTGTTATCTCTTGATAAATTTGAGATCACAGATTGGCAACTGTTGGCTATAAAATTAAATAAAAAAAAAAATAAAAAAAAAATTAAATAGGGAGGGATGCAAGTGTATCGCAGGGTGGTCTTCTGTAAGACGTCAAAATAGCTAGACGACCAGTCTAATTAAAGCATGCATAATTCAATAGGCCACTACTAAAAGAGTAAGGCTCAGAATTAAGTTCATATAAAACACATTGTACTTATGTTACCGAGGTCAAAAAAATAGTTTTTAGAATTTCTCTGTGCGTTTGTGCACGCTAATCTCTGAAACAGCTTAACAGATGGCTTAACCGCATGGTTTTTACTGATGTATAGTAGCAAGCTTCCCGTTACATTTAGTATTTGTTTCATTCCAATCGGCTTACATACAAAAAAGTTACGCGCTATACCGAATACCACGCGTACAAAGTTGCTGGCTCAGCCAGTATCAAAATAAATCTGTCTCACTGGAATTCTTTTCCTTGACACATTTTTTTGACTCCTTTATTTTTCCATTTTTCCTTTTTTTTTTTCAATCTGTCACAATAGAGGATCGGACAAATTTTCCGAAAGTGTTTTAAATTAATCTTCATGGATATTTATTCCCATAAAAAATACTATTTTATTTATTTATAGCTTTTTAGGTACTCAAAATCATGTTTTAATAAGTTTTGTTTCGTTGAATAGATTCTTTATTTGTTATTATGGAACGAAAAAAAAAATCGTTGGTATTGATTCCAGAAAGTGAAATAACAGATTTAACAACCGATAGCCGTGCACTGCAGACAAGACAATGATTGCCCACAAATGACGTCACGCACTGTGATTGGTATTTCAGTATAGATTAAAAATATTGTAAATAATAAAATTTTATTTCTTCATTTTAAAATATTTAAATGAATTATATTAAATTATTATTCGATAAATAATCGTAAAAAATTATATATTTTCTTTCTAAGTACATTTTAGATTTTAATCTGATTACTGTCCGATCCCCTATTATGGTCATTCAGTGATGTATGTAGATTATTCATTGGTATGCCGGGATACACTCAATCATACTTCCTAAGTAGTATAGTTGCTAATTATACCAAGTCTGTCGGAAATATTTTCTTCATATGTGTTTTCACTTTGATATTTTTCCTGAGCTAAAATGTTTGGATGTGAGTCCATTTTGTATTTGTATTTATTGGCGATTCCTTGAATTTTTTCCTTCACTTTGTTATTTGTATTTAATTTTGTTATGTTATAATAGTAGAGAATATGTACACCATCTTTCCTGCTAAACCAAATAGGGACTAATTATATAATATCATTGAGTTCAAATTTAACCTTTCATTGCTTCTCATAAACTCTTAGTTACCATCATAAAGAGAAAGAAGGAAAAATAAAAATGCAAATTGTCATTCATTGTTTATTGTTGTTTCAATGTTAAAATAGTGACTTTAAGTGCAAAAATAAGTATGTTACTTATAATGAAAATGAGTGCTTCCAAAACATTAGGTAGGTAATCAAATGCATTTATATTATGTAATTTTCAATATTATTAAAAAGACTTTTTTATATCTAAAGGATAATCGATGTATGGTAAAAATTCAAAATTTCTTTACTTTAAAAGCAGGCATCCGTAATATCCTACTCATTCACTTATAAAGAATCAAATATATCTACAAGGTATTTCAAGGCCGTGATATCGTATTTACTATAGTTTTAATTAGAGATAGGATTAATAGACATCACCTGTCTATGTCTGACATTTGTTTTCTTTTAAACTCCGTTCCATAGAAGATGGCATCTTAAAAATCAAATCACTTTACAATTTACATAAATTGAGAAATAGCTTTTATATTGGTCATGCTTAACATTTTTTTTTTAAATATTTTTTTGATAAAAAATAATAATTTGTAGCAATCTATAGTCGGAGTCAAGAGATTATAAGTTTATTTTGTAAACAAAAATGCTGGGGTTCACAACATTTGGATCGAATAATAATTATTGTAAGCAACACAATAATTAAAAAAAAACACGACACCGATTTCTAACTAATAAATAAAATGAAACAAAAACTAAAATTAATATTAAATCCAAAATAACCTAATCTGTAAAAACAACAAGCGACCCTTGCGTATTTTAAACTCGAATGACGTATGAGTATGATTCGTCTACTGCAAAAGTGTGGACCAAATGTTTACGTCTGCTTCTTTATAACTGTGAGTTTAGAGTAATAATTCCAACAAGTGGGTATGTTGGTATTATTACTCTAAGCTTGCGAGTGTCGAAGTATGCGCTATACAGATAAGTTTTTTGAAATTGCCCGTGTTTACAGCTTCTCTTGACGGCGACAATAATGACTATCCAGTAAAATACTTAATTGTATAGACATTTATAATTTTCAAAATATGTTAGAGCAATATTTACAGGTCTTTTGTTGTTTTTGTCTATACATATAGGTAATAAAATAGTAAACGTGTCTGTACATTAAATATTAAAAAAAAAAACAATTTGTACACGTTGTACTTATGTTACCGAGGTCAAAAAATTAGTTTTTTTTAGAATTTTTGTCCATTTGTCTGTGCGTTTGTGCACGCTAATCTCAGAAACAGCTTAACCGATTTGAATGCGGTTTTCACTGATGTATTCCCGTAACATTTAGTGTTTGTTTGATTAAAATCGATTTACAAACAAGAAAGTTAAGCGCTATACCGAATGTCACGAAGTTGCGGGCTCGGCTAGTTGAGAATGTATTTAAACGTGTCAAATGAAGCTATACGTGTAGGAATACAGCTTAGCTTAGTCTCTTGATTGCTCAATCGCTAGGTATTTCTAATTCAGAAATTCATATTATTTAGGTAAAAACAAGGTGCCGATATTTTTTTTTAAAATACGACTAAAGCTCAGCTAAAATGAACCAAAAAAAAAGAAAAAAACAGATAACCCAAATAAAGAATAGTATTAGTCCATTGGTCGAAATTCGTCCAAAACCATTTGAAAGACGGGGATTTTTTTATTTATGCCTGTCAGTACCTACTAAACAAAAAAGAAAACGATAAAAATATATATTGGCCTGTTTTTGGCTTTTTTTTTCAGAGTCTAGTTTTTAGTCAAATTTTTTTAAGAGAGACTCTCGAAATAATAAAACGAACCATCGCATAATGGACTACGAGCCAGGTACAAAATTCGTCAATCATTTCCTCTCGGGCGATAACTCGTAAAGTGCTTGTGAGAGTTGTATCATGAGGCCTTGTGAACATCAGCTGCCGCTTCGCGGGTACCCTCATATACGTAAAAAAAACTTTTTAGTCATTTCCTCCCTATTGAAATATTTATCAAATTATAGTTAACCTAATATATTGAAGAAAAAAAAAGTCAGCTGATTATAAGGTGGTGGATTATATTATGTCAATTGATGATATCGATGGCTGAAAGCAACAGTGAGATATCTAGGCTATGTAGAATTTTGAGATAATGAGCATTGAAAATTGAAACATACATTTAAATTTTAATAGAAATAATCCTGCAGCGCGGTTTATTAAATTTGATTGATTTATTATTAAAAATAATATGATAGTTAAAATTTGTTTTTATTTTAATAGCAACATTAAAAAAAATGTACTTTTGTAACATATCTCACTGTTGCATTACAATGAAGCTTCATTTTGTTCTAAAATTCGAATTGTCTCAGCTTCACACCACCAAGGTGCCTTTGTTAAAATAAACACATATTTTTTGTTTTAATATATTTATTAGTAAATTAATATACATTGAAATCTTTGGCTAAAACAAACATTACTACCTCTTTTTAAAAAATATTAAGGTAACAAAATAACTGTTTAATTGACATACCTTTTTTGGGTTTAAAGAAACTTAAATTAAATTGTGTGTTAAATACTTGTGTGCATATTGCTTTTTTGACTGGCTGAATGTTTTGTTCATTACATTGTTCTGTGTAGAGTCTATACATTATGGACAAATTTAAAGACCCATCCAAATATTCCCTGACACTGTCAGCTCTGCAATAGTGTGAGGGCATCCGAGGAAAGCTGTTAATATGACTTTTAACCACACTTAAAGCTTCGTTGCTTGTTTTGTTTCCACTTGCTGAACAGCCTCTCTTTTCTCCTTCTACAAAGCCATCTTTAGATTTTTTAAGAACAGTTGTTAGAGCATTATTAGATACATCTAATGTAGCACAAAAATAATGCTTACAAACTCTTATCTTTTGCCCGTCAACTTCAAAATAATATCCATAGTTTTCCTTTCTCTTTGCATCATTTACACGTCGTCTCTTAGGCTCTATTTTCATCATACAATGAGATAAGTAATCTCGTTGTCTAACTTTATCTGCTAAACCATAAAAAGTGTTGAATAAAGTCAGTCGTTTGTCTTCTGAAATTTTCTCTGTGCATTTCAGTTTGCATTTAGATGTACAGGGTGCCTGCAGTGATTTTGAGCGATGTAACTTTCCAAGTTGAGATACATATTCTTGACCTGAATTTATTTTCAGCTTCTTCATGTTTCTCTTCCATTCATTCTCATGACGTTGCCTCTTGCGACTTTTTATTGGTAAGATCATCTCTCTCTCAGTTTCTTTATTAAATAAAGGTTCAGGTAGGTTAAGGTTCCACTAGAGGATGGAACGGTTTTTGGCCTGTCACTATCAGTGCTTGATTCTTCATCTGTGTCTGGTATGTAATCTGGGCCGGAGTCAGAGGGTTCAAAATCTTCTACAAGAGATGCAAGACTGCCTGAAAGATATTATTATAAAAATATTAAAAAAATATATTACGATTTTAACAAAAATAATAAATTATGATAGTCACAGTAATGTGTCAACGCCAAAAAAAAATATTCCAAGACATAGTGTTTCCAAAAAAGCAGACCTTGGGAGAAGCCAGGACAGATGCTACGATGATAAAAGAAAGTTACTTACTTTTTTGTCCATCATGGTCATCTGGGTCAGGAGTGGATGGAATAATAATATTTGGCCTGTTACAATCAGAGCGAGTGTCTTCATCTGTTTCTAGCACACAATAGGGATCACTTTCGACATGACATACAGGACTGGACTCTAAAACACAATACATAGATATTTAATATAATTATTCACATACACTAATTTATAAATTAATAGTTTATCAACCAACCTTTGTAAATATGATTCAATGAATCATCAATCCAATCTAAAATTCTTTGTTTGCTTGAAGTAACTTGAACTTGTGTGTTTGAATTAACTGTACCATTTGAATTTTCTGAAATTAAGCATAAGCATGTTCATTTTAAAATGTGTAAAAATCACAATGTAATTCAAGAATAAAATATAGACTTAAAAGAACTAATTACATACCTACGGTCCTTGTTTTATCCACTTGTTTAGTTGCCAAAATACACATTAAACGGCCACGTGAAATCATGATTAAATCTTTAACAATGCTTCTACCACAGGAAAACTTTATAATCATTATGTCTTAATGTCCACAACACACAATTACTAAATTATTTTAGAATTTTAGATACAATAATCAATCAATAGTACACGAGGTTATATCGACAAGCTGTCAAAATCAATCCAAATGAGCGGGAAGTCAGACAATAATAATTGTTATATCTCAGTGTTGCCAGTACGGATAATATATTAAAGTTGCAATTTTACAAGCAACAGTGGGATAAGTGTTTTGTCCCACTGTTGCTTTTATCAGATTGAAAAATATAATTAATGAAACACTGGGTTATACATCATAGCCAATGACGGGACACTGTAAGCTAGATATCTCAGTGTTGCTTTGGTAGAATGAACGGTTTAGATTAATTTTCTATGAAAATGTCAAAAACGCATTTTTGACGAAATATCCCACTGTTGCTTTCAGCCATCGATATGAACTTGAAAAATGCTTTCATCTGGCTTATGCGTTACACTCTTGAGGTCATCAGCTGACAATGTTTCCACCGCGATACAGCCAGCTGACATTTAAATTTTTTCATAATAGCATATAAACTGTCATCTGAAATTTTTTTAACTGTTTTTTTTTTCTTCAAGATATTAGTTTAACTAAGTGGGTATATGCTCTATGCACAACAATAGAGACATACAATCGAATCAAACGAGTAGCCAATAATTAGTGTTAAAAAATCTTACTAGGCTCACCGAACTACCTACAGAGAATCTGATGGCAAACAGCACGACTTGATAAGATTTTTTATTATATTCAAACAGTGGAAAAAACACATTTTCTTCATATAATTAGGCCAGCAAAGTTTGTATGAGAAAAATATTAAATGAACATTATCTTCTGTGGAACGGAGTGTCTTCAGACTAAATAAAATACAAAATTCACCTTTTGATGCCGGAAGAAGTTTTTAAATGAATTAATGTATATATGTAAGATTAATTTGGTGTCTTTTTTAAAATAGTTTTAATCTAAACCTTACTAAAGTTTACACACCCTAAAAGGAACATTATTGTGTAAATGTGCTTGAAAAGTAGATATTTATTTTCGGTGGTTTTTGTTATGAATAATTTTAATGCATTAATTTTAATTGATTTTTGTTTCGAGTATTAAAATACTTTCAAATTGGTGCTTGTAGATTTGTTAAATTCTCGTGTATTTATCAATCCTAAATCAAACAAAGATTACCAATCAGAGCATATAGTTAAATATAACTTAAGAAAAGAAATTTTCAATTGAAAATTTTGTCAATACTGTTTTTTTTTTTGTAACTGTAACAAAAAGAATGTCCCATATTCAATCTACTGATGTCACATAATTAAATTAAATAAATTATCATAAATTACAAGCAACAAAACTTAATTACCTGTCTAACCATTTACAAACTAATTTAATTTAACACGTTGCATTCGTAACAAGTAACATAAAATGCAGATAAAATTAAGTATGATAACAACTTTATTGTACTTAAAAAGGTTTATTGTTAAGGCTTTATTTACACTGCATCGAATGGAGTAACGCCGAACCGGTGACGGCCACACACATCGGTTCGCATAGATCGATTGGGTCATACGTACCAATGGGCGTTGAACGGATATTTATAAAAAAAAAATGAAAACTTATTTATGGAAAATTTGATTGAATTGCAGTATAAATAAAACCTTTTTGCACTGCAATAGGACTCAGTTTAACTTATTAAAAATTTGCCCTAAAACATTACATAAAATTTTGCCACAACAAGTATTGTACTGGTAAATATTGGGGCATTATTGGAATGGTACATTGTTAAATATCATTGCATTCTTTTAAGTAGTCAGTTGTTTAGTAAATAAGAGAGTCCCCCAAAAATATTAGCGCTCCTCGAGCGACAAATAAAAGGGAAATTATAATTTGTTGTAACGCTATAGATTTAATTAGAAGAATATATCTATTTTAATATCGTAATAGATATATTATGGACAATAGATATCGATGATTGCACTCACTTATAGTGTCTAATATAGTGACGAACGAATATAATGTAAAAATCAGTGCTTCAACTTTACAACTTAGTGACCTAGTGATATCATTCACATTATAATATTCTCGTTTAAGATAGAATTTGGTCGCGAAAGTACACACTATTATAATAAGAGCTATTTTTTATTATTTAAATGTAATAATACCTAGACGAATGAAGGCCTCCAATACAGTATGTACACAGAAAAAGTTTAAGTCTAATAGGAAAGTATCACTAAGTAATATTATATATACTTTAGAAACGACATAATTTGATTTACACGAGATATATTGAGAAATGAATTCATAGATTATAATATAAAACGCGTAGATAGAAGCAAAAAAGGAAGATAAGAGATTCTTCTAGAGAGCTCATGGATCTTAAAAACTGAGTCCAGGGGTCTCAAGTTTCATTCGGTCGTTCAAACAACACTGTTTAGCGTACCTACACACGACAGTTTTTGTGGATTTTTAAAATGTTTTCCTTTGCCTTTGTTTCCAAAAGTCACTCAAGACGAGAAATCAAGGCACATGGAATTACTTGCCATTCGTTAAGTACTTTAAATTTTTTTTTACAAGAGAACATGAACACTGAACGTTGAATAACAGCTTTCGTTTTGATCCGAGTGCGTGGCAGTGACTCTTATGTTGCCTCATTCACGCGTCTGTTTGAATACTGTAACGACTAACTATGGGACGTTCTGGAAAAAGTGTTCGCGCCGGCCAAAAATCTCGAAACTTCCACCGTATCGATGGTAGCCACGCCCTTTCTCGACTAGTATCAAAGGAAATTGGTCCTTATGTTTACAACATAGAGAAATAGCATTCTCGAACTTTCAATGATTTGTTTACAATCTTGTTTACATTATCTGGTAAATTCCAAATACATCGAGGCGTTTGGCGCCAACTTTAAATAAGAGTGCGGCCGGCCAAGAGTAGCGAGTGTGCGACAACCAGCGATACGAAAGCGACTTTTCGGAGCTTTTGTGAAGTTACCTGCGACAGTGAACCGGCGACACATTAAGGGGATCATTGACGACTTTTGGCAAGTTTGACGATTTTTTGGCAGTCCTCTTGATTTGTGAAAATAAATGGTTCCTTTCGCCCTTACACGGCATTTTAACTCACCCTGCACGTAACAATACATTTGCCTATCTCTCTATCTCACTGTCTATTATTAGACGTGTCGCTATTGGAATTGTAGCTATGGGGGGTGAATTTTACGCATATAGTTCTATCTAGCCCATTTAACGATTAAATAATGTAAGAATCTTGCCCTTTTTTGCTTCTACCTACGATAAAATGAGATTTTTCAGTACTTAATGGGGCGTCATTTTTAAAGCAGTGACAAAATAAATAACTTCTGTATGCGATTCATTTATAAATGCAACTTTTCTACGCATCATACTCTGCAAGACTTGAAACAAATCAAAATTGTCACATTTTATCGAGAAATCAGTGAAGTTGATACATCTAGATAACAAGTATAATCTAATAAACATATTCGAATCTTATAATGTCTAACTACATTCACGAAAAATCCACAAAACATCCCTATGGCGTAACATAGTTTTCGCTTAATATAAAAATGAACTTACTTTTTACACTATGACCGAAATTCTCACAGCTTTGTCTTTCATTGTTCGCTAATTAGCGAGTCGTAAGAGTAAATTCGTTAAATACTAAACTAGAGGTATAACTACTACACATAGAGGTATTGGCATTAAAAGTGATAAACAACAAACATTCCAAGTCTCTCCACATTAATCCTTCAGAAACGAATCGATTCGATGCGATTATCATAACATGCATAAAATTAGAGGAAAGGCTTGCTACAAAACCCAAATATTACACACAAAATACATACAAATACGATATGATAGTGAACAGTAAACCCTCATTCGCAGATCCAACATGTCAAATTAACAATTCGAAATGAATTTATTCAAAATAGCTAATCAACGGATATGTGAGATCATAGAATACGACAAGAATCAGTACATGCATACTCTAATATTAAAAATGAGACGTTCCTATATAATTATAATCATCTACAATAAATTAGTTATTGCCGAAGATTGACACTACGTAAACATCCAAGGAATTATCACAAAATATTCCATTTTAGAAGAGAAAATTAATTGGGTATGAGAAATTATATCATCTAAGATTTAAGGTTCATTTTACATCGAAGCTAATAGAAATTATTTTTAAATTCCAATTCCTTTGGTATTTTGAGATTAAAATTTATAAAAATAAATCGTTGATCTCATTTAACAAATAAAATTCATGCATTAGGTGTAGAAGGTTGATAAAACGTTATTCATCATAAATTTTTTAATTGAGATATAAATTTAAACAGTATTTCTAATTTCTTTTTATCTGTAGAAGTGAGTACCTACTTACCTATAAAATGCTTCATCTATATTCAGTATTGCAGTTTTATTTTAATCAGCAAAAATAGCAACTTTTATTTTTTTAAATATTATTCGTGAGCTCTGTGATGCCTAGATACATTAACAATAGATATTTATAAATAAATAATAAAAAAAAAATGATTAAAAATTGGTAATATTAGAAGCAAACATTCAATTTGTGTGATTATCATATTTTCGTAATCTAAAATTATATTATGTTCTACATCAAATGGAGGTTTTTTAAAGCCTTTTCATATTGAATAATTAATATTAAGGAAATACTGCATTACTTTTATTTAAAGATATCATATCAGAACCACAGATTTACAAAAATAAGACGCTGGAAATGGCTTTCATCGCGATTTTTTTTATTCCGATGTATAGTTGTTTAGAAAAAGATATAACATACTATTATTTTCTTAAAATGAACGAGCTTCATAACTTTTTGGTAAATATTTAATTTTTAAATGTTTTTTTAAATATCTATTATCATACACAATACGAATATGCATGTATATTAAGCCTGTATTTATTTCGATAAGTCCTTATTATTAAAAAAAAAACCTAAAAATTATATTTTCAGATGTTTGTTGTTTGTTACATTACAGAGTTTTCGATATTTTGCAAACAATTTGCAACCACTAAATCGATACGAATGTGTGTATGTACTTAAACATACATATTATATACCGCGTTCCTCCGTTAAAGAGAGTAACTACATTTATTCAATTCAATTGAGCTTTTGTCCACAGAAAATACCAGTTTTTTATGGAGAATCGTACGTCTCCATACAACAGCTTTCGCGCCAAACAAGTAGACATTGAGGACAAGTGTGTTCTATCAGTTGTATGATTACGACAGTGAACATCAACGTTCCACCGAGTTCAGGGTTGTTCAGCCGCGTTCAGCGTTGTACGCAGCCAATAGAAGTGGTTCAGCGGAGATAATACGCTATGACAGCCGTACATTGACTGTTAGACGCGGAACTGTATAAGTGTAACCAGAATTGAGCTGAATAAGTGTGGTTACAATTAAATATGCGTTTGTTAATCTTATGTACCTTATGGATACGTCTCTCGTTTATGTCCATAGGAATACATAACTACTACCAACTTGCATGTTACCTATGAAACTTTATAAAGAGCCGGGGTTTCGTGATTTAGATTTCTGGCAGCGTCTTATTACTTGTAATTCTGGAAACATACTATATTAGTTTTGCATTTTGTAACTGACTTTACAGAATACTACAAACAAAGAACTGAAAACTTTAAAAAAAACTGAATTTTCTTTGAAAATGGCGTGCAAAAGATACTCTGGTTGACAGTTTATATAATGAATTACACACCTTAAAAGATTATCTTCCGTTGAGAAATTTTAATTGCATAAACAACTTTTCATAATTTACCTAAGTATATATAAATATTAAACTCTGTGAATTTAAAAGTTTTACGAATCCTATATTAAAAACAGATCTTAATATCACTTCAGATTTAGAGTATAATAATAAATATTCGTAATGTTTCTCGATACATTCAATAACTTATGAAGTCAATACTACGTATCCGTGGACCGACGACGGACGTCGAGTCCGCATAGAATAAAGCCGGAGCCGAACACTGTTATCACATTTTCATGACGATTGCGCTAATGTATTGACGGCTTTATGTTCCCTTATATGACTGTAGAGCTCCAGCCGCTTACCGTGGTATAATCCAGATTCATCAACAAATCCTTTACACATATACCATTTCCATCACACCGCTGTTTCTAAATCCTCGGAAACTAACTGAAATTGTTCCTGACCTGCAACGAAAATTAATATAACCGTGAAAAGTTATTTCAGCATATATTTTTATATGCCTTAGTAGACAAACAATAATATATGCATACACAGTTAGTTCTGTGACCGGCGGTTTCGCCCGCCTTGAATTATGAGATCATAAAAATCTTCTCCGTGAAAAAATAAATGGTGGACTCTTGAAGGATAGTGGACTTTAGCGATTACATAAATACAAATAATAAATTTGTATATATACGACTATAGCTGTCTTCTGCAGCTTTATCCGCCTTGAAATTTGACAGCATAAAAACATTTTCGATGATATAATACATGAAGGCGTCAACTTTGATGGTGATCCGTCAAAGGAATGTAGAAGTTAATATTTTTTGTTATTAAAGATTTAAAATATACATTAAAATCACATTTTGACAATCCCTTTAGATGAGCGGTTAGGGTGCTTGCTTTAACGCTCAGTCTCAGGGATCCCCGGTTCGGATCCAGGCAGTCAACTTTGCAAATGATTTTTTCAAAGTTGACACTAGTCTGGATTTGGTAAGTAGTGGCAGGCACTGCGTTTCGCAGTCATTTGGGCAGTCCGTCTGGTGGCAGTAACCACCCCCTTACAGAAGACCACCGTGAAATAGCGGCATTTGTGCTGTTGTGTTTCGCTGAGTAAGTAAAAGATGGCAGTGCCCCTTTCCCAATGCATTTCTAATCCCTTATCCTTAATCCCATCATAGACGGCAGCACACTTTCAGAACCTGTGGTGCTGTTTATGTTATAGGCGACGGTAACTACCTACCGTCAAGTAGACCGTCAGCCTGTCTGAGACGAACGTAACATAAAAAAGCCTCCATGAAAAAACCAAATTCACAATAGTCGGTCAAACGAATATGGATATTATATTATTTTAATATTTTTTAAATTATCTTTTAAAGTATTTCAAATATAAAGAGAATGCTTACTCTCTAAGTACGCTGCTAGGTCATGGTCCTCGGCTTGCAGAGCGAGTTGACGCGGCGTGTGGCCAGCACGATCGGCGCGCGTCAACGACGCCCCGCCAGCTACCAGCATACAGCAAATGGCTCGACGACGATTCTCAGCAGCCTTGTGTAACGCAGTCTGTCCTCTCTCATTGTCCCTCATATTCAGTATCGAGGATGGCGCGCTGGCTATCAAGTATTTTATGATTTCCTTGTTCCCGTAACGAGCCGCTACATGTAGGGCCGTTTGACCGCTAGCATCAATCGACAGAAGAGAGTATCCAGCTGCGTGCAGCTCTTTCATCTGTAGGTTTACAAGCATATTAATTACACTCATTTGAAAAAAAGCAAAAAAAAAAGTGTGTGTATCAGCTCCGACGCACGACTGGAGTTTACTCCTTTAAATGTATAAAATTTTCCTCGTGTCAATAGATAACTGGATACCTAATTATTTTATTTTAGTTACATTCTGCATACTCAGACATCATCAAGTGTTACAACAAAAGTTATGTTACGTTCGGTATACACAGATGTCACTACGTTTTATAAGTTCAAATAGTTAATTTTTTCGACGACAGATGTCGCCGCGCCGGCAGGTTATAACGCGCTATCCTTTCGTTCCTTAAAACGGACTACACTTTTCATACAAGACTTCAACGTTTGCTTTTATAGCCCAAATAATCGAATTAGGGAACATAACAGATAACGTAACGCTTTTGTCTTAACACTTGCATCAATTTTACTCCTCATAAACTTATTTACTTAATTTTATTCGATAATAATTTGAATTTTAAAGAGTAAACTTCAAAAAAAAGTTTTGATATTTTACCTGCCTGAAGAAAATACAACAAGAAAAAAAGTTTTAATTAATTTGGACATGTTAATGGCTATTTACAAAGTGTCATGTTGCTTAAGAAAGTAAATTCTCAATCTAAATTTTCGACTGACGTTAAGGAAAATAACTACATGTATTTATATTTTGTTGCCGAAATTAATAAGTATATTTTAGACAAGAATTATCTCGTATCCTTGACATTTCAAAATATTATTTATTGCTATTTAGCGAAATTGGGAGAGAGGGTTGCAGCAAAAAGAAAAATTTGATAAAATTAACAAAATAATTATGTCACGTGTGAACAACAAGGTGCAATTACGTGAGTAATAATTGCCAGCAAAAATTATGTTCCGCCCAAGGTAATGAAATCAGGGCGGTCGTGTGTACTGAATGTGTTACTAAAGATATAAAAATTATATACATTTTTAAAATTATCAAAGATTGTAAAGTTTGGAATGTGTCTTCAAATTCGTGTTCGCGTTAATATTAAGTCTAAATATTTTTTACATTTCCTACGTCGCTGCCACTTCAAGAATATCTTATAGAGTTTCAATGCCCTCTTTATATATATATTGCTGTATTTATCACAAACATACTCTAGACGAGTTTTTTCTTTTAAAGTGCTATATTGTCTATTACAAAGCTAAAACAATATTTTATGGCGAACTTAAGAAATAGACAGGAAAGTTTTAAGTCATATTTAACAATTAATAAACAATTAAATATAAATAGTTCCTTTTTTTTATTTTAAGCAAGACAAAAATGTATTTCATATTTTAGAAGGGTATGGTAATAAGTGAAGTCTATAGGAATGACCTACAACTGCGTCAAACAACAGATCTAACGTATTTTATAAGAAAAGACAGTTTTTAAAATTATGTTATTTCTGGAATTAGAAATAACACGGTTATTTCTAAAATTAGGTTGAAGATGGAATATTGCCGATCAAAGTGGTCAATACATTATTATTATTTATAAATATAATTTATAATTATATTAGGCCATTATTATTAAAACCTAATACTATTAAGTAATTAAATAATCACATTAAAAAAAAACTTAAAAAACCGTTATAGTTAAAAATGTTGCAGGTTTAAAAAGTTTACATTGATAATATTTGCTCATGTTTAAATTTAAACCGATTTTCACAATAAATCACAACACAAAGGAATAGCCAATTACAGTTATCGTCATAGTATCGCAGAGTATAATAATATTATCATGTACCACGCAATTGCTTTTCTGCCATGAAAATCCGGATAAAACCATAAATTGTCCGATGAAAGCGGAAAGCCTGATTTTAAATCCGTAAACCCTTCTGGATTCCGAAAAGCAATTAATTTTTTTAAATTCTTCAATTGTGTTGCGAGTATAAGTATTGTGAAATAATTATAAAATATTATCTTTTGAAGATCTTTATAATTATGTAAAATCCTTTAGTAAAATAACAACAGGCATTATAGAGTTCGCCACATAATACATATATGCATACGGGTTGTCCGTGCTGTGAGAATTTCCCTCGCACTTCACTCGGTACTCTACAAATAGTCGCAACGCCCTGTCTAGTCCTGCCCGACTAAGAAGTTGCACATGTGACAGTATTACAAGATTCGGAAGCCGCGGGCGCTTTATCGCATTAACTAAATCAATCCTCGGAAGCGAGGCCACCGTCTCTCACCACCTAAGGGGGTAATATCACCCTCAAAGTGTCGTCACTTTATGACGTCACTCGTAGACAAAACACTATACATTTCATGGATAAAGTTCCTTTCAAATCAAATCATCTAGTTAATGGATCTTCAATCAGTATTATATAACAGTTCTACATTATAAGACACATCACATAAGACACTCTTGGTTGAGTTTTTAAAGAATATTTTTTTTTTAATTGTAACAATTATTCTTACTATATAATAAGTTCTATGAAGTATAAAAGCCAATAAGTTCAAAAAGAAGATTGTCATTGTCTTGTCATTATTTTAAAAAAATAATGAATAAAGTTATAACAATAAATTTTATAAATAAGACTTTAAATGTCGTTTCTTTGTTTACAGGGCAACGCAAGCCTATTTATTTATAATTTTAAATAGTTTTATATATATTATATAAAATTTTTGTATAGAAGTTAAGTGCCCTTGTTAATATTTTTTCTAGTTTTATATTCACAAAGAAAAATCCTCATTAATTTTATTGTAGTCTTTTTGTCGATATTTTAATTTTAAAAATATTTTTAATATTGTGCCATATTTTTTTTTTCACTTTTTTGGAAACAATGCATAAATATTCAACACAATTCAAAACAATTTCAAAACAATGCATAAATATTCAACAATGAATGTTACTATTATTATCGACCCCGACAGCTGTTGAGAATTAATTTTTTTTTTTTTTAATGAAAATTACTACATTCAAATAATAAATGCTTACCATTTTCAAATCGCCAAGTTTAGCAGCTTTCAGGAGAGCGTCTGATGTTTTTTCCAATAAATTTCTGTAACAAAACAACACTTTCAATTTTGGAGTTAAGAATCGATTCGTTACTCCTTAAGAATCGATATTCATGTAATGCCCCTGGTATGGAAATTTTATGAGGAGTAAAATTATTACAAGCGTTAACTAAAAAGTTTTATTTTATCTGTCATCTGTGCGACAGCAGACAGTATTTATGTTCCCTAATTCTATTATCTGGGCTATAAAAGCAAACGTTGAAATCTTGTATGAAATATGTAGTCAGCGTTAAGGTTGAACTAGTCGATACTTTTTCCATACAAATTTCGGGGGCGTTTTACTCCACTGTTTGACATTGTACATCAACAGTTGAACCTGATATCGTTTTGTCTCATTATTACTTTTGTCTGTACGGAAACAGAATAGTAAAATAAAAAGCCATTAAAAAGTTATGAGCCAACAAAGATTAATTTTTCTTGATAATTTTAACGTAACTTTGGGCGTAAATAAGTAATGAAAGAAGTGTAAAATCTCCAAAACAAAATCGGCACCGACAAAGCTCAATTATCGAACTTTAATTATAACTGATTTATGCAGAAGTTTTTTCATAAAACTCCATTTTTCAAAGGACTTTTCGTTTATTTTTACGCTCTCGGTTTACTTTCAATTATCGTGAATTTCACTCAATAATCTCTGTCGGACACGATGCTAGGTGGGACGTGCTTTTTGGCTGCGCCCACGCGTGACTTCGAGCCCGTGGCTAGTTCATCCTTAAGGAACGAAACGATAGCGCATTATAACATGCCGGCGCAGCGGCATCTGTCGTCGAAAAAATGAACTATTTTAACTTATAAAAAGTAGTGACATCTGTGTATTATACCGAACGTAACATAACTTTTGTTGGAACACGTGACATCTGAGTATGCAGAATGTAACTAAATAATGTTAATTAGGTATCCAGTTATCTATTGACACGAGGAAAATTTTATACGTTTAAAGGAGTAAATTTCAGTTGCGCGTCACACACACACTTTTTTATGTATTTCAGTAAAATCTTATCTTTTTTTAATTTTTTCATCTTTTTTATTCTTATCTTCTTTATTCTTTTTTCTTTTTTTATTCTTAAATTAATCACGTAGAAATTGTATAAGTGGACACCATAGAATATTTGAGGTCCAGAATATATTTTTTAGAATATTTAATACTTACATAAAACTATTAGCTATTAGCTTCGTATGAAGTTGAAACGTAACAAAATTTATAAAAGAAAATCTTGTTTTAAATGCATAATCAAAAGCGTTTTTCCTGTCCCTATTGCGTAATACAGTTTATTAGGCTACAATACTTTGCGCCTTCTACTTATAATAAATTTTATTGGGTCATCCAATCTGGACTCATTGTTTCCAGAATATTGATGGATTATATTAGTTTAATTTTTAAAAAATCCTTGCAGGTGCTTATATGTATTGCATAATAAACGAAAGAAAAAATGCACAAATGAATATTCCAATCAGCAAATTATCTGACTGATTTGACTTAATTGACTGATTAAATTTGATCTGACTTTCGTAACTTGTCCCAAACAAATGTCACCTTTTAATAATAAATAACTTATTCGACTAATAAATAACAACAATGTCGAGCCCATTGGTCGAGTGACGTGTGTTGCTTGCTTTAGGGCGCTCGACACAGGGGTTCCGCGTTCGATTCGATTTGACTCCGGTTTGGATGTGCGGGATTTCGCCCCCTGTCCGTTATATGAGTCCGTTATCTAACGGAATTTTTGTCTGTTTGTCTGTGCCTTTGTGCACACTAATCTCAGAAACGGCTTAACCGATTTGAATGAGGTTTTTACTGAATTCCAATCGGTTTACAAACAAAAAAATTACGCGTTATACCGAATTCCACGCGTACGAAGTTGCGGGCTCAGTTAGTTCCATAATACATTCCTATTTCCTATTGCTTACTTTGGGGACCATACAATTGTTATGTTATATATATATGTTTAGTGTTGGTGATTTATTTATTTTGTTTAATTTGACTTTGTAGTTAAGTACAAGCAGCAGTTTCATGGCCCTGGAGCAAAATTTTTCAAGCGCCCTCTCTCATTTTTTGGACTATCGATTGTAACATTGTAACTTTGCGAAATTGTAACTAAACATTGCATGCATAGAGCTAATAAAAGTATTATTATTATCAAGAAAAATATGCTGAAAGATTACAGATTCATTTATCATTATTTATTAAAACTGAAAAAAAATCATACACAAACTCATTTCTAGTTTGTGTATAATTTTTCACGTGCCCATATGAGAGAGAGGCGTTTGAAAAATTTTGCTCCAGGGTGCTAAAAGTGAAGCTTATAATACGCTTCTTTGTTTTGAAATTGATTTTAGTTCCGTTTTCCGCTACCTTTTCTGGAGTACATTTAATTACCGGCTATTTGGTTCATTTATAGATATCTGTTCGAAACTAAAATGTTCCGAAAATGTGAATTATGAATATTTATAATTAGGCGCAAAAAAAATTTGCGCCCCCCGGGCCCCGGCGCCCTGGAGCAACTGCTCCCACCCGCTCGCCGACGCCGCGACCCTGAGTACAAGTATTGTTGGCTCATTCTTTTTTACATACTTACTAAGAAATCTTATATGAAACTCCAACTTTAATTGAAACTTTAAGTGAACTGTATATTTTTTAAATTTTCTTCGTGACAGTTGTTGAGAAGTGTATTCAGCCTTTTTATGAGACAAAGCGGAAGGCAGAGCAACGATCCATTTGATGGCAATAAGTAGCTAAACTAAGCTAAAAACTGCTGACCTTGTCCTTGTCAGCTTCCTGACCTAAGCTGCTGACCTTGTCCGTATACATAGTAACGGATAACCATTTTTTAAATAACATGTTTATAATAATAATCATCTTCTCAGCCATAGAATGACTACTGCGGGACATAGGCCTCCTCCATATTTTTCCAATAGCACCAGTCAGAAGCAGCCTGGATTCTTGGCGTTTATTAGGTCGTCAGTCCATGCTGTTCTACGCTTTACTACGTCTCCACCCGATAACTATCCGGCTTCAGCGACAGTTGGATCTGCTGGGTTATGTCGGTGACTTTCGTTTCTATTTCTGATTCGATCTCGCAGAGAAACTCCGAGCATAATCCCTACCTAGCTCGTCGAGCAACGTCTAGCTTTCCAACAAGATCAATAGTTGGACTACGTTTCAGCGCCATACAAGTACATCACCACTAGCAACAACGTTTGTTTGGATGCACAGGGAGATTTTATTTTGAACAAACAGACAAAAAGAGGATAATAATAATAAATATATATTTTAAACTACAGATAAATGTAAATCTAATTGTCTATAAACTAAATCTATTTTAGCGAAGAATAATCTGCTAAGTGTAATGTCTCACCTATAACCAAAAACTGCTTGATCAAGTCCAAAGAGCTTTTCATGAATGCTGCATGCAATAGAAGAAAGAAAAATAGAGTGCAGATTACAGTATCAATGTTTGTGTGCGGGTGTGCTTTTGAGTAATTTTTCACACGTGAAAGAAATCGTGACTATTTCAACTACATTCTTTATCTAAAATACATTTATGTTTGTCTATGATATCAATCTAAGTGTGTGGTTCTGGTGTTTTAAGAAAAAGCGTGCATGGGTTTTGTACGGGTCTGTAAACTCCTGTAACTATGGTACGACTGTGTACCTGCTAGTGGGCAACGCTCCCGTAAAGAAGCGTCGCTAGCAGATTCGGTGGTAAGGCCGAAGAGAGTGGGTAAAGTTCCAAGAACAAGTACGTACTAGTTACCAGGTCATGCGGTGTGAAACGTAGACGATTTTATTCTAAAAGTGGTGGGTTTATGTAAAAATTTCACTTATTGAACTAGTGGCGACCGTGCCAAGCGCCGAACAATGAACGATGTAATAACAATAATTATCTCTATGTGTCCCTGTCACTTTTCTATTCACTGCGTTGGCCCCATTTCTCTTCGAACACTATGCGCAATCACTTGTATACATATACTGATTATATGCCATATATCATATGAAACTATACACAAGTGGAATAAATAGTCGTTATTCAATATTATTTAAGGCTTTGACAAAAAAAGTCGTAAAATGCTTTTCGCCTTTTATGACATTAGTTATTTGCCTACAGAGAGCTCTTGAATACTTTAACCATATTACCAGACACAAAAAATTCAAAAAAATTTTAAACTTGTTCTTTGTGGCTGGTAAAGGGGAAGTAAGGAACCTACGGACATATACCCAGCTCTTTCAACACCAACATTTTCTTGTACAAATAAAGTTATAAGAATATTCAATAATAATAATGAAAGTGAAACCTAGCCGCACCGATATTATCACCAAAACGCAAGCGTGTTTGTTCTCTGCAAAAAGGAGCCCTTTCGACTTGGCTCCCACTTTCCGAGGTGCATCCGTACCTGTGGCCAATGATCTTGAGCTTCTTGGCATGAGGTTGCGCTCAAATCTCAACTTCGGTACTTCTATCGAGTCCAAAGCCCAAACAGCGGCCAAAAAGTTGGGCATCCTAAATAGAGTGAAGCGATGCTTCACACCTGGACAGCTCCTCTCTTTATACAAGGCACAAGTCCGATCTTGCATGGAGTATTGCTGTCACCTTTGGGATGGCTCAGCAAAATACCAACTTGCTGCACTCGACTCGGTGGATCGCAGAGCTAGGAGGCTCATTGGCGATGATACACTAATAAGAACTAAGCTGCAGAGCCTGGCACATAGACGTAAAGTTGCCTGTCTGTGTGTATTCTATAAGATGTACTTCGGAGAGTGTGCTCAAGAGCTGCATGAGATCATACCGCATTCCCCTTTCTTCTATCGGACATGCAGACGTACGGCTGGTTACCATCCTCACCTTGTCGAAATCCCTCTAATTCGGACCAAGCGCTTTAAAACATCTTTTGTGATGCGCACTGCTAAGGATTGGAACTCCCTGCCGGCGTCTGTATTTCCGAGCTCATATAACCCAAATCTTTTCAAGGTTCGAGTGAATAGGCATCTTCTGAGTGAGCTCGCTCCATCGTCGGCCTCATCCTTCTTACATGGATAGATGCTGGTCAAGAGCAAACCCATCTTTAATAAAAAAAAAAAAAAAAATCTACTCCGGAAATTAAAGTCAATGATTTTAGAAAGATTTTATCTGTTGAAAGATTATTGAGCTATCGACACTCGATGTTGGCGTAAATAGATAATATAGACTCTATAGTAATATAACACTATATAGTAACCATTGTTTCTATAAACAAATTCATGTTTGTTATATACATCAAACAAATATAAATCTTTGGATAGTAATCACATTATCATCCTGCATGATTAAATATGGATAGAAGTATCCATCGACTAAGCGTGCTGTGATCGTAGCAGGTAAAGGAAAAATAATTTGTTTCGGATTTCAAAAAAATGCCATGTAAGGAAGTAAGAAAGGAATTTCACTAAATACTATTTTAACTCTTCAAATTTAAAATAATTAGTGTTAAAATAATGTTTTTTTTTTCATATAGCAACATTTACATTAAAAAAAAAATTACTCGATAAGTAATAAAATTAAATATCGATTAGATACTGATAATTGATATTTCCTAAATCGTTAATTATATAAAATGACTTTTGTAATTAATTGCATGACAACTGATGAAAATATAATAGGTTAGGGAAAAAGTATCTTCGTATTTTATATGAAAACACAAGACATTTTTTTTTTTCAAAGTTTATTTACATTTAATTACAGTACATACGTGCCGTTTTGTTCGATAAATTTTTACCATCTTTGAAGGTAGAGACATGATTCCGTTGCTGTAGAAATTTTGGGACTTCTGATTAAAAAAAAACGCGACAAGTAGTTCTTGCAGTCTTCTCTTGATGTTAGCCTGACACTGCCTAAAGAATTCTGGAGAGACTGAAACAGCTGAGAAATCTGAAGATGCAAGGTCAGGACTATATGGCGGATGCATTAACACCTCCCAGCCAAACTCTCTTAATCTTAATGTGGTCTAGCGTTGTCGTGATAAAAGACCACACCCTTTCTATTGATCAATTCCGGCCGCTTTCTCTCAACTTCCTGCTCTAATCTCATCCAGTTGTTGGCAGCAGAGATCGGAATCGATGGCTCTGCCCGGCGGTAAAACCTCATAAGGAATAATGCCTTCCAATCCCATAATACACACAACATTAACTTGTTGCGACTTAACCCGGGTTTTGGTACAGTCTGTGAAGCCTGACCGACCTATGACCACGACCTTTTTCACACGTTTTGTCGTATGTGATCCACTTTTCATCACCAGTTATCAATCTCTTCAAAGACGGTTCGGTTTCATTACATCTCAATAAAGAATCGCAAATGAGTACACGATTCATAAGATTTCTTTCAGTGAGCTCGTGTGGCACTAAAATATCGAGCTTTTTTTATGTTAAGGTCGACAGACAGGCTGACGGTCCACTTGATGGTAGGTGGTTAACCGTCGCCTATAACACAAGCAACGTCACAGCTGCTGCAAGTGCGCTGCCGACTACAGTAGGATTGGTAAGGGATTAGGAGGGGATAAGGAAATGGGCTCTGGCATCCCTTACTCACTCCCTTAGATTTTTTTAAATGAGTCAAAACTGTTTTGTGGTCATTTCCCAGTTCTTCAGCTATGTCGTTACTACTGATATGCCGGTGTTGCTCCACTTTTTCAAAAATGGCGTCCATTTTATCAGTAACAGGGCGACTAGAGCGAAGTGCTTTTTTTGCTTTTTTTGAAATGTAACCTTTTTAATGTCATCAAAACCAGCCAGATACAAATAGTACAGCTAAAGATATTTTATTACAAGTTTATGCATACTATATGCGAAAAGACTTTTTCCCCGACGTAATATAACCTGGACTGATAATAATTAATTTGAATAGAAAAATAAAAAATATATCTCCCATTATTATAATATGGCTCCCAGTTATAAATAGGAATACATATTCGCGTTTTAAAAAATATATTTTATAGAAAAAACAGTTCTGTCTATCTAGTTATCTATTGCTATTTAAATAATATGTTCATGCTCCAAGCTCTAATGATTCCAGTAATACTATATAAAGTGCAAATAACAAGTACTTATTATTTGTTAAAAAATAACCCTCTAATTTACGATATTTTGTATCAAACCCTATCTATCATTTTTATCATTGAAACGATCTAAATCGTGTCAAATTTTGTTTTGAAACCGAAAGATTTATTGTAATTTTTTTCAGTCATCAATCACACAAATTGCTTTTTAAATACACACATACAACACACAAAAACAAAGAGAAGAATTAAAAGTAATCGCTTACGTTTTAAATCGTACGATTGATTCGTGTGTGTGGTGATCTCTGGTCGGTGGACTGGTGCATAGAGGCGGTGAGTGAGCGTCGTGAATGGTGTTAGCCGATTTCGGAGAGAGAGACTTGGTTTTAGCGGTGGGGGGTGTTTTAGGACTGGCCGGCGCAGTCGCCGGGGTGGGAGATTGTGGGGACAGCATCTCTTCCGAAGTCCGCGCCGGACTGCCCAGACCAGACTCGCTGTCAACACAAATAAAGCATTAAGTTTAAGAGACAAATTCTAAGTTGGGTCCACTATGTATTTTAGGCATTGAGTATTATCTAAAGAACCTGACAAAAAACACTATTTAGAGATTTTTAAATCTTATAAAATATTGACCGAATTATCTATCTGTACTACGTGTAGACTAACACACAACAACCTACGCTACGCTGCGCTTGCCGGTTCGTGGCCTCCAACCCACAACCGTTTGGCCCTAGCGGCCATAGGCTCTTCGTACTACGTGCCCTGCCTACTGCCACTTCAACTTACTAATCCTTCGGGTTATGTCGGCAACTTTCGTTCTCCTACGAATCTCCTCATTCCTGATTCGATCTCGCAGTGCCCTCTTTGCTATGCAGCTATGGAGCTCATTGAACGACGTTGAGTTTTCTTACGAAGCTCAACACACTGGCAACATACATTGATCAAAAACTTTGGAAACTGAGGAATTTTGAACGAGAACAACATAATAAAATTACTCTTATGTTTATTCTATTCGCTGCGAACGTACTTCTTCGTCCAAGCATAATTATGATAATTGTGAATGTTTATATTTTGGGACATTTTTTTCCTAAATGTGTAATAATATGTTAGTACCGATTGCTACAAAAGAAACAAATGCGTATTGCCATATTATTACACTTGCCATATTGCCATATTAAGTAGTGACAGGGCACACTGCGTTCCGCAGTCATTTGGGCAGTCCGACTGGCGGCAGTAACCACCCCCTTACAGAAGAACACCGTGAAATAACAGCACGTGTGCTGTTGTGTTTCGGTGAGTGAGTAAGGGATGCCAGAGCCCATTTCCCTATCCCCCCCTTAATCCCTTATCCTTCATCCTATTGTAGTCGGCAGCGCACTTGCAGCAGCTTTGGCGTTGTTTGTGTTATAGGCGACGACGGTAGCCACCTATCATCAAGTTCATCAAGTGGACCGTCAGCCGATCTTAACATAAAAAAAAGATAGTTGTGATCCGTTTGTTATTAATACATATTTTATGCTGGAAAAAAAAAGAAAAAATGCCTTATTAAATGTAGGTAACAAAAGAGTATAAATAAATATCTCCGAACAGTAATAATTCTCGTTTAATGCCTAAATAAATGAAGTCGTATTGTGTCGTAAGCGAACGGAGTTTTCTCTATCGGGCAGATCAAATAGCGACTTTCGAACTGACCGAAAAGTTTCAGCGGGGAAACCAAAATAAATATTTATGTTTTTGGGGAAAATAACTTTCAGTCGTTGTTAACTTTTAGTTATTTGTTTCGCGTTAAGTAAATTCAAATTCAAATAAAGGTACCTAAATTCTAAACTAAACTGCGAATTATTTTATTTCAAACATAATTCGAACAAATGTTCTGAATGTTGTTATTGTGTTATATTTTTCTAAAAACATCTCAGCGAATTTTAGCCATCATGACTTAGAAATAACAATTACATTAGAGTAGAATACATTATAAATAATTAATTATTACCTTGTATGTGACTCGGGTACATCCAAAGAGACTCCAGCACTGGGTGTGTCCGCGCTCTGCGATATATCCAACGACACTGAGACGGAAAGACCTGTTACGTCAACATTTTATTATTTAACAAACATACTACTTTTCTTTAATTTATAATATACATACTTAGATACTATAATTATATTATTACTCACAAATCGATATAAATGTATATTTCAGAAGCAATGGACATGAAAGCAGATACCTTATCGGATTTTTTTATTTATGACATATTTGATCCTACTCCTGGACGTAAGCCTCTTAACAACGCTTAGTCCTATTTGCACACTAGCTCAATACGGATTAGTAGCACTTAACATGTCTTCTAACATTTCCTGTTCGAAGAATTCTATTACTACCTTCAATCGTTCAGCTTAGTTTGTCTTAATTTCAACATTATAGCAAACAATTATTATTTCTAATAATAATTGTCAGGGCTTTTGTGCGTGTGTAGTGGCAACAACCTTATTTTTGTATCAATGTTATTTCAGCGAACGGGTTGTAGTAACCAATACAGGGACCCAGAAATAAGCTTATTTCAGAGGATAATCCTTAATTTACACTAGAAATACCGAAACCGCCTAAACTAATAATTATTAAATTTTGTGAAAGTGTGTGTTTGGTTCCAGTTTGAAAGATGAGATATAATTTATAAACATACGAGGACTACGTCGCTAGTAAAAGCTAGTATACCATAAATCATAAATGGCCAAGTAACTCCATCAGAAAAATATTCTGCATTTTATTTTTAGTACAGAACCTCGTTGGAGGATAGCGAGTGACGCTTATAGATTGTAGTAAATCTTATCTTGTAGATTGCAGTGAGTCTCAAACTCTACGTGGGCGATATTAGCCGAGATCACGTAATCAAGGTTATATGAGAAAGTAAGCTAAAATATATTTCAGATGACGTTATTGAAAAATAATATCACAAGTTTTTTTTTGTTTTTGAAGTAAATCGTCACCGGTGTGTTGCCAACTATGGTAGGAAAAGACCATGGGATTAAGGAAAGGACAGAAAAATGGGCTCTGGCATACCTTACTTACTCGACGAAACACAACAGCACACATGCTGTTATTTCACAGTGGTCTTTTGTAAGTGCTCGAAGAGTTCAAAACCGTTTGTTACTTGCCTGTAGTAGTCTCTAGCGACATGGACGGTCCGGTTCTGTCGAGAGAAGCGGTCGTGTCCGGATGGGCGGTGGACATTGAGTCCGCACGGGGTCCGCAGTCTGAATCCGCCCGCGTTGCGGACCCGCGGCCCGCCATAGCGGACTCCGCGTCCGGCGTGAGCGGAGCCGCGTCCAGTATATAGATGTTCTCGTGACCGATATCGGTGGTATAATGAATGTTCTCTTGCGCCTTGTCGATGCGGAAGAACCGCTCTGCTGTCACGGCTGAAGACATTATTTTTCATTACTTTCCACAATATAAAATACGCTTTAAAAAAAAAAAAATCGAAATCCTTCTGGCGATGTGGTGTAAACTGTAATTACAGTCGATTTTAATGTTCTTTAACTCACTACATCTAAAAGTTATCACATATCAAAGTCAACAAAAAAAAATTGGAATTGTTTTAAAAAAAAAGTAACATAAAAGCTAATATAGTTATACCTATACAAGTTCTACAGCGATTTAATATTTTATCGATACGTACAAACCGCGGGTTAAATCAATTCAAGAGATAAATTATATGTTCTATATATGTTATAATATATATGTTAAAAGAAATAAATTCAAGATATATCTGTGATATCCAGATTTACTGTACCGTAACTTGTGATTTTGTAATATTAATGCAACAAGAGATGTATGGACTTTGAAACTATCATTTCAAAGGAATACTAGCAAGTCTACTACTATCATTACTTACCCCTAAGCTAAGCTAAGACAGTATTATATATTATTAAAAGACCATGGTTAGTTTATTTATACGAAGGATTTGCGACTGAGCAATTCATTTCCTCCTGTTTTTTGTGCTCAACGCCGACGACCAAATTCGCAGAATAATGCGTAGTAAATGTCCAGTGAGCAACTTGAAACGTGACTTGAATCCCTAGTTGACTAATAAAACTATAGTGGTTTTCTCCAACAAATACAACCGTACTAAATATTCTTGATATTGGTGTATTCAAATATTTTGTCTTATGAGAACAACATGTATTTTTACTTACAGTCGAGAAACCACCAGTCGACCAGGTTAGCATGCGCGGGCGATTCCTTCATTATATTCTGAACAAGAGCTCTAGTCTGTTCAAGATCTGCTGCCGGATTTGCTTGTAGTGTTCCTATTCGTTCAGCTGTAACAATAAAAAATAATATTACATATTATTATAATTAGAATTATACAAAAAATAACTGAAATGAACTTGAAATATTGTTACTAAAAATTTGTTACGCACAAATCTAATTTAATTTTTGTTCAAAATGTTTATGTTCAATTTTTTTTATTCGTTGAGCATCTTTCAGTAATTAGCGATAAGAATTCCCTTAAAACAATGAACATGTAAAATTACAATATTTTTAAGTGTTATGTTGAGCATGTAACCCAAAACTGAGCAAGTCTTTGAATAGAGTGCTGAGCAGAGTGCTGCTGAACTTCAATGGCTAAGCAGATTACACATATAAAACAATCAAACGACGCTTTATATTCTAGATTTAATGGAAATTTTAAATGGAAACCATATTATACCAACCAACCTTTGCAATGAAATAACAGCACGTGTGCTGTCGTGTTTCGTTGAATGAGTAAGGGATTCCATTTCCCTACTCCTCCTAATCTCCTATTCTTTATCCTACTAAGTTGATTATTGCTTCCAATAAGCGACATTCAGCCTTTTACTGGCGACTATTACATTTTATAAAACTTATAAAGTTGTAAATATTTAACTAGCTATTACCAGCATGTACACCATCTAAATATATGGACTCTTGTATATATTATACATTGAATGACCTCTATATGTGTAGGTACACATCGTCTCCTTTTCATTTAGCGCCTTAATTCAAATCAGTTGAGCATACGTGCAGAAGACAATTTAAAATGAAATGAAAAACAAAATAAACGCACCTGTTTTAGCGAGTAATTCCTTGTCGTAATGATGCCGCTCGTAATCCGCCATCGTAATGAGATTCACGGTGAGAGTGAGTTTGTCCAACGTCGCTTGTCTGTGACACACACAAGACAGACACAGCTCAGTGAATTATTTCATTAGACAACACGGATCAGACCTTTGCGGAAGTGACGCCGTCTTTCTTGCAAGAAAATCTTAAGCCGCAATTGCTACATATTATACTGCCTTTGTTTCGCAGTTGGAATCTTATATAACTTTTAATTATTTTTTTTATTGCAACAAAAATGTCAACTGATCAATCAAACTCAATATACTAACTGCATTTTCACACACCGTTTATTAAACGTACATGAGACTATTGAAAGATTTAAGAATTGTTCCTAGTTCGAGGCTCCATAAAAAAAGTAATTCCTTCAAAAGTATACGGTACTATAGTAATAATCAGCTCTTGGATGAGTGGTTAGAGCATCGATGCTCGGCAGGGCCAACTTTGAAAGTGAACTTTTTAAATTTGGCTCTGGTCTGGATCTGGAAAGTAGTGGCAGAGCACACTGCTGCGTTCCGCAGTCATTTGGGCGAGTTCCCGGGTTCGATTCCCGGCAGGGCCACCTTTGAAAATGAACTTTCTAAATTTGGCTGTGGTCTGGATCTGGAAAGTAGTAGCAGAGCACACTGCGTTTCGCATTTGGGCGGCCCGTAAAATAACAGCACTTGTGCTGTCGTGTTTCGGTGAGTGAGTAAGGGATATCAGAGCCCATTTTACTATTCTATCCAATCCCTTATCCTTAATCCTACTACTGTAGTCAGCAGCGCACTTGCAGCAGCTTTGGTGTTGCTTGTGTTATAGGCGACGGTAGCCACCTACCATCAAGTGTAACGTCAGCCTGTCTGTCGAACTTAACATAAAAAAGAAGTCAAACGATGCATAGCAACTATCTAAATTTGATTCATTTATAAAAAATAAAAAAATTGTGCACTAAATTGAGTAGCAAACAATCTTGCTGACAAATTGCGTGGAGATGAACTGTTTGTTCACAATATCGCTGTGTTGACAACGAGTGTGTTTTTTTAAATAATTTTTTTGTTTATTGTTTCAGCTTTATTAAAAAGCAGATACGGAAGTTTCTTGCCGGTTTCATCGCTATAGAAATAGCTTTCCGGACTGGTGGCATATTAATTTATTTCTATTGTGTGTGAGACGACCTATCTATAAATTGTGAAATTGCACTCGTAAAAGTATAAATAAATACCAAATACGTATCTCAATGGATTGTTAATGTAGAGGAATTCTAAAGTGTTAAATTAGCGTGTGTTTTCAAAACGTGCACTCGAACTATTATTATTAGTCTATTATTTTTATTGTTATTAATAATTATAAATTACTATTAGGCCATTATTATTATTAGTCCTCGAATTATTAATCTTACGAAAAGTTCCATTATTGCTCAGCGTGCTATGGAAGAGTGTTATGCTTGTAATTTTCCCGAGAGATACTTAGAAACATCCATGAAGAAACATATAGGACAATTAATGTTATTCACATATGTCATACTATACTAAACGCAATAATTAAAGGATTTTCAACAGCCTGTAACTTCGAAGAAAATGGTCGTACAGAGCTCATTAAAAAAGAAAATTGTAGCTTCAAGTTTCTAGTTTTTGAATCCAAGTTTTAAATTTTTTTTTTATGAGCTACAATTTTCTTTTTTAATGAGCTCTGTACGACCATTTTCTTCGAAGTTACAGCCCGTTGAAAATCACCTAAAAATTTGGAACTTTTTTTATATCCTTTTATTCTTGCGTTTAGTGTATATGAAATGGCATTGGACAGGTCAATCTTATAGAAAAGACAACCGTTGGAGAAGAAATGTTTTCTAATGGCTCCGCCGACATGTATGTGGCTTGGCAGAGAGCAACTGTCTGTTCCTAATGATGTTGATGATCATGAAGCTAGGCCATCAATCCTGCTTTGTAAAATTGCGTTTTGAGAATGTACATGAACCCCTTTTACATCTGGACGACTTACGGAGCGAGGGCTCGACCGGGCTTCTTCTTCGCAAGCATCGTAGCCTGGTTGAGTAGGGAAAGTGATATGACTGAAGGCGCCAGTCTACACGCCTCTCCGTCTACTTGCATGGGTATCACCTTCGTGGTCACTATCTTGGCAGTTTTGCATTGAGTTATGCATGTTCCGTGTCCACCTGCCTGCAGTAAAGGCTGAAAGAGAAACAATCTTTTAAAATTTCACTTTTAAAAGTATGAATTATGTGAATTCTTATCAGACCTTGCCATTTTCTGTTTTCTAATATATGTTTCATTCGTTTGACATTACCAGACTTCTCATCTAAATCTTACTGTGTCTACTGTCATCTAGTGATTGCTGCCCATATGTTATTTAAAGGTTGGCCTCTATGTATGTATAATTAAATATATATTATAAATTTTATAATTCTGCACGGGTATAGACCACATTATACATGAAAGATATATCCAAATTGAACAAACACGGAAAGTTATGTTTCATCGAGAACTTTAAATGCTGTCAAATTATTAGTCAGGCGTAGTCACGGAACAAAGCTTACTGTTATAATAATAATTTATGAACAATAATCAAGATTATTAATTATATTATCTTTTTATAAATATTTTATACGTATTCATAGTTATTCATATTGTACACATTTAAATTTAAATTATTAAGAATTATAAATCAGAACCTACATTATTTCTGCAGTTACATATGTATATAGTAATAACGATAAGATTAACACATATAACAACCGTATATACAAACAAACAGCGTTATAACATTAAAGGGTTACAAGAATAATTATACCAATTTTAAACCGAAAACATTTAACTTACAGTGTATTCTGTGTACATACCCATACGCACATATAATGGGTGATTCATTTGGAGGTACTTTTTTGTCTATAGATTTTTTGACAGATGAAGCGTGAGTCGTGATAACTTTTTATGGTATTTTTGTTCAGTATAGTTTGACATTTCATCATGGAAAGACTTAGCCCCGCACAGTGTCTACAAATTATTCAGCTGTATTACGAAAATCAGCGTTCTGCGAGGAATGTGTTTCTTGCACTTAAAGAAACTTATGGTCCATATAATCGGCCTACCGAGCGCACATAATCATGCCATGATAACAGACTATTTGTTTCCTGAAATTGAAGCCCGTGATCTTCAGGACATTTGGTACCAACAAGACGGCGCCACTTGCCACACAGCACGTGAAACCATGGCTTTATTGCGTGAACAATTTGGTAAACAGTTAATTTCGCGCTTCGGACCGGTGAGTTGGCCACCTAGATCTTGTGATATCACACCCCTAGACTTTTTTCTTTCCGGCTATGTAAAGTCCAAAGTCTATATTGATAAGCCGGGTACGATTGAGCAACTGGAAGCCAACATTACTCGCGTTATTCGCCAAATACCAATCGAAATGCTTAGACGTAGACGCGTCATCGAAAATTGGAACTGCAGAATGGACTATGTTAACCGGAGAAACGGCCAACATTTGAAAGAAATAACCTTTAAATAATAAATGTAAAGAATAGTTCTTTTGTATAACAATAAAAATTACCCGATAAATTTGTTTTTATTGAATTTTTTTTTTGTTTTGAAAAAGTACCTCCAAATGAATCACCCGATATAAATATACGTTAAGACGTGTTAGTTACACCATTTATAAATCGACGAGAACGGCTGGACCGATTTTTATGATCTTTGATTTGTTGAATTTGTCTTCGCCCCGCTAGCAAAATAACTATTAAAAAGTCTGAAATAAATGTGAATAAAATTCATTTTGTGAGGCGTATTGGTTTTTATTCTGAGGCGGTAAGAACAAAGTTCGCCGGATCAGCTCGTATTAACGCAAAAATAAAATACTATTAATACGGCTTTTCGCTTTGCGCAAAGAGCACGGAACAAATAACACATTTATAATTGAAGCAGACTAATTTTAAACTAATCGATACAGGCAGCCAAGACGTATCGCACTCTTCGACGTACAAGTTCAAAGCAATTCAAATTCAAAGGGAAAAAAGTACGAGCATTGATAAATTTGATAAATTTGATAAATCTATGAACGTGACTTAAATAGATTGGGATTTGTACATCGAAATCCCTTTTATTTTATTTTTATTATTAGCGACCCGACCCCGGCGTCTTTATCGCTCTTTCCATTGGTGAAAACCATATCAAAATCCATTGGGTGGTTTAGACGGAGTTAGCGGAGAAACAGACAGAAGCGACTTATTTTATAATATGTATAGAATAGACTAGATGTCAAAGCCAAGATTCCAGCTGACTTATTATTCTGTACTTTTAATAGGGAACCCAAGAAACTCTATAGAACCGAATTTCACATGGACAAAGTGGCAGACAAAAGCTAGTTCAATTATGACAATGATGATTCATTTCAACAAAAATATAAAAAAATGTTAGATGACCGAATCAATAAGTAGACATTCCTAGTTGTAGTTACATATTCTGATTTTTAACATTATAACATCTAGCACTTATAACATCAGTTTAAATTAATAGATATTACCATACTAGCTTGATACAATACATCAGTGAAAACCGCATTCAAATTGGTTAAACCGTTTCTGAGATTAGCGTGCACAAACGCACAGACAAACAGACAAAAATTCAAAAACTATTTTTTGACCTCGGTAACATAAGTAACTAATTGTTTTATTTTTGAAAAAATATTCAATGTAGGTACTGAAGCGGCTCGTTTACGATTTTATTATATGTAGATATAGATAGATATTCATACAACAAGTTCGAATTATTGAAGAATTACCCTTACAGAAATCAAATGGCAAAGAAAAGGAATAACTCGCGAGAAGCGTGAGTTAAAGAATAACAATAAATAACATTTTGTGTTTACATTTATTTCGTTTATACCCTTCGGCGCAGGATATTGTTTCACGGGCGAATCGGTATGAAAGTATTTTGTAACGTTCGCAAATATAATAAGGTGTGTATCGCATTATGTAGCGGCACGTTATTATAAGACAACGTGAAAAATATATTAAAAAATAAAAACGTATTTCTGCTTAATACGATATTCGTCTAATTTAAATCTATACTTCAGAAAATAAGTAGTTATTCCTATAACTATAGAGAGGCACGATAAATTAATTTATTCTTTTACTATATTTAAGAGCACTCTTGTTCAATGATTTCTCCCTTACAAAAATACAAAATACAAAATAATTTATTCATATTCTTAAGCATAGGTACAAAAAGAGGTGCAGGGGGCCTCCTATTAAGTATAAAATACTTGTATCAGGAGAACCCCGCTTCTCCAATAGCGTACTAAAATCCAAAGAATACAATAAAGTGTATGCTTGTATGAGTGTGTGAATGAGTAATAGTGTGTGAATGTATATGTGTGTGTGTGAATGTGTATGTGAAGTAGCATTATCTATAGAGTTAAGTGTAGCTATTACATAAGTCCCCCTTCATAATCAAATTAATGTTTTGATAATAAATGTTTAATTTAGTTAAGTAATAGTCTTTAATAAAGATTCGGTTTCATTATAATTTAGGGTCTTGCTTGAGCCAATCAGTCAGGGTCATTTTGCAATTATAGTGTGTCATAGGATAAATATTAAGTTTTTTATTTAATATGTTGTATAAATAAGAAGTTTGGGTAATATATTGTCTTCGAGCAAAGGCAGTTTTTACAATTTTTGTTTGAACAACTATATCATTTCTTCTCTTTTTAATTAAACGAGGGTCATAATTTAAGGATTTATGTAGTTTAAGTGTAGCAGTTAAGATATATAATTTTCTTACATTTAGGACGTCACAATAATTATAAAGTTCGTTAGTGGGGAATCTATGTCGCAAAAAGTACATCACTTTAAGTAATGATCTTTGCACCCTTTCCAATTCTAAAAATTTAATTTTAGAGGCTCCGCCCCATATTGGAACACAATAACACAGAACTGTTTGAACTAAGGCTATATATATTTTATTTAAAAGCTCTTTGTTTGCAACATGGCGAAGTGTTTTAAAAATCCACATCAGTTTCCTAACCCTGCCGATAATCTGTTCGATATGGGAGTGCCATGATAGTCTTTGATCAATTATAACACCCAAATATCTAACCGTTGAAACCTTATTAATATAGCTGCAAGAGCAATTTGTACTTACAATTTGTATTTGTACTTTTTAATATTTTCTCTTCCTTTGATTTGCAAACCAAAGATACTTGTACTCAAGCTTATTCTATTTACTTTTCAATAGCCTTGTCCCGCGGTTTCACCCGCCGTATAATTTAAATTGACAAAGGTTTGCACATTTTGACTTTTCTCGGAAATACTTTGATTCTCGTCTAGCGGCTGCCCTCGCTATAACCGCACGCCGTAAAACTTTGTGTTCGTTTAGCGTTGCTCCTGCTTATTTTTCTTTTTGCTCAACTTGTAAAGGTCATATTTGCTCAGTATGATGATAATAGCCTATAATCTTCCTCAAGAATTAGGTTATCAAATGTAAAATCAGTCTGGTATTTTCAGAGTTTAGCGTGCTCAACAACATTAACAACATTTTGTTGTTTGTTATAGTTTATTATGTTGTTATTAGCGTGTCAACATTTTGACGAGCCCGTTGGATGAGTGGTTAGGGTGCTTGCCTTAACGCTCTGTTCTAGGGATCCCTCCCGGGTTCGATTCCCGGCAGGGTCAACTTTGAAAAATCAACTTTTCAAATTTGGCTTTGGTCTGGATTTGGAAAGTAGTGGCAGGGCACACTGCGTTTTCGCAGTCATTTGGGCAGCCCGTCTGGCGGCAGTAACCACCCCCTTACAGAAGACCACCGTGAAATAACAGCACATATGCTGTTGTGTTTTGGTGAGTGAGTAAGGGATGCCAGAGTCCATTTCCCTATCCGCTCCTAATCCCTTATCCTTAATCCTACTGCAGTCGGCAGCGCACTTGCAGCAGCTTTGGCGTTGCTTGTGTTATAGGCGACGGTATAGCATAGATATGTCTGCCTGTATATATAGTATAGATTTTCTTTTGCATTTAAAACCAGATTTTATGATGTCATTGGCTAGCAATTTTTAAAATTAAAAAGAAAATTAGTATTTGGATACTAACTAATTGATATGTGGTTAATCCTACAACTTCTATTAGGCCGTCTTCAGTCGAGGGTTCTTGAGCTCCTTGTGATTTGTTCCAGGGATGAGTTCCACCCCCGTAGCTGAAATAAACAAACTTTCTCAAAAGAAATTCAAAGAGTCATTAGCGTACTGTTAATATGGTGTCATCACTAAGGGTCTTTGCCTTGTTGGTTGACTTCAAATGTTTCGTTGTGAGTAGAGAGAACATCAAAGACATTTTAACATATTGATATAAATTAATATACTTTCAACCAAGCATTTATCACATTCTTTATTTCGTCAATAAAAAAATATTTTATTTTGATACACAAAAAATGTACGAGATGTACAATATTAGCTTTTCCCACTTTGTCATTCTTTAGAAATTTTTAAAAAAATAAATTAGCAATAAGCTTTTATTCCATTTTTTGCTGCTCATTACTTATTTTTCTTTCTTCAATTTTATTTGTAGATGATCCCTCGGAAACAGTTTTTGCTGGATGAAAGGTACACTTTTTACTTTTTTGTACCCCTTACAACTTGTATGCAAAATTTCCATGGTGATCGGTAGAGCAGTTAAGGTGAGTAACAAACAAACTCTGGTGGCCGCGACTTCGTCTGTGTTGAAAAAATGAAAATATATAACACTATCGATGGCGCCATCTATTATACAATAGAATTAGGTGAAGCGGCGACATCTGTCGGATTTGAGTAGAACTGCTTGATACACCTGTATGCTCCAATTTAAAAACCCTAGGAAAACAAAGGAATTAACGAATTATACATCAATATATTCCTCAAGAATCACTCTGTTGATAGATGAAAACCGCATGAAAATCCGTTCAGTAGTTTTTAGATTATCGCGAACATACATAAAGACAGACGCGGCGGCGGGGGAATTTGTTCTATAATATGTAAGGAATTAAGAATTACATTAAGTATATTTAAAAATATTTGATTTTTTTATAATAACGGTCCACAGGCAGGCTGACGGTTCACTTCGCAGTTAGTGGCTACCGTCGCATATGAAAGGATATGAAAACAAATATGAAAGCTTTTACCATCCCTTACTCACCTACCGTGAGATTTTCTGTACGGTGGTGGTTTCTGTCGCCAGACAGCCCTATTTATGATTAACGGTTAGCAGTTTCTTACAGTACAACACTTGTCGATTGTTTACTATCAATAATAATGTTATTGAGATTATAATTTGCATCCTCATAGACGTAAGACGTGACTTGATTAAGGCGAGGTCTTATCTCAGTTTCAAATCACGAAATGACTTATCACCCTAAACATTTACTAACCAATTAAGGTTGACTATTGATTTTAATAGTTACGGGTTGGCACGGAAGATGATCTATTTATTTTATGGGGTTCTCTCATATTACATCTAAATGTAGATAATTGGGTAATAAAGGTTAGTTTTATCTCATTTATTATTTTATATCATAAAGTACTTTGGCAATATTTTATAATAGTGGCAGGGCACACTGCGTTTCGCAGTCATTTTGGGCAGTCCGTCTGGCGACAGTTACCACCCCCTTACAGAAGACCACTTTTGCGTTTCGGTGAGTGAGTAAGGGATGCCAGGGCCTATTTCTCTATCACTTGTAACAACTGTCGCGTTGCTTGTGTATAGACGACGTTAGCGAACTACCATCAAGTTGACTATCAGTCCGTCTGACGATCTTAATATAAAAAAAAATATTTATGCACTTTAGTCTTCAAGTCTAATTTCATAGAATTCGATTCAGTAACAGATTGAGAAACGTACAGAGTTCCCATTTACATTAAAAATTTTAGTTAAAAATTGTATTCCAAGATTATAAAACGTCCTATGTGTGAATGTGACCTAAATTCCAATTTAGGTCACATTCATCATATTCCGGTTTCGTCATGACAAAATTATTCCGTTTTGGTCAGAGAAAACTGAATACAACTTCGTCGTAATGAGATGTTGCCTAGAAAAAGAAACGTATTTTAAAATAATCATCTACATTTTCATTATTGGCCTTTTAAATTTAAATATTTTATTTCGAACAAAAACCCTACAGCAACACAGAAAATAACAACATACAATTGAGACGCATTACTAATTTACATTGCCAGTTATAGGGTTTCATTACGTAAACAATATTTTGTTATGTAAACATTAAAGTGTGTGTATGGTATTAAGCAGCAATGTATAAATTTAGCAACGTAAACGTTGCATTAGCATTTTATAACATTCTCGCTATTATATTAAAAATTCTATTTCTACACATTATTAAACTTCTGATATTTCATGAAATTTTATTTGTAAATTTACAAAAAAATTGTACGTCTTAATAAATGTGTTCAGGACCAGTTTTTATTTTATTTTGATTGTATACTTCAATTTTACATCTATTATTTCTAAAACTAAAATTGTCAGTTAATTCTTTTCGCATTGGGTACTGAAAGCTACAGTAAGTGTAATATAAATCCTATCTATAGTGAAATATATATATCCGTTTAAGTTGACAAAAAAACTTTAAAGGAAGAAAAAACTTCCTGATGAACATCAAATCTAACAAATTTCTCAAAGTGGGTGTTCTAAACGTTAAAGGTCTTACTTGTCAAGTACTTATTGTCATGATAAAACAAATCCTAACTACATAAAATATTGTTTGTTACGCTTTGACGCCTTAATTAACCGATCATCATGAAATCTTTCCTACGCGTTGTCAGGGACATAGGGTACCAGAAAAACAGTACTATGCCCGAAGGATCATCCAAAAATTGAAAAATAATAATAATCTATGATCAATAAAGATTGAATAAACGGCAAAAGTTGGTATTTTATACAGTAAAACAAATATGCTATAGAAAGCATTTCAATACGGTACCTTGGAATGTTAAGAAACACAATGGCGTGTACTTTGTGTTCACGCAGCACTGGAGTGAGATCTTTTCCATCACACTCCATTGTCACGAAATCAGCCAGTCCTTTCCACTTGCGCTGCATCAGGTCCTTGCCTCCCGCGGTGCCGTAGAACAGTTTGTTTCGTATTCTAGAGTTGAATTTCTCAGGATGCGCTTCTATATAAACAATGAAAAAGGAAAGAAAATGGAGTTCATATCAGTAGTGCGGGATTTTGACTAGAAAGTTATGCTCATCTGCCGTCATTTTCAATTAAATGTATGGATTAGAAATAATGATCACTCTTCATTCATATTTTTTTTTTAATTTTATTAGGGAAAACAAACAATTACACCATGTATATTAGACTAACAAAAAAACATACATAAACTTAAATCATAGTGCATTTTCCACAAAGTAGTAAATAAATTTTATACAAAGAGGACATATAAATACACACCAATAAAACAATGAAGAGAGAAAACTCAATAATAAAAAATAAAAAAATTATATATTTTTGTGGACTAGTTGCAAACAGGTCAATTTGTGTAAAGAAACTATATGCATGAATATATTCAACATGTATACATATATTACGTAAAACATACAACATATATGGTGCAGCTAAATGTCGCTAGGAAACTAGCGTGACCAGTAGAAAAATAATTCGAAGCGACGAGAAGTCCTGTCAGTCCAGAGAGGGCCATTTAGCAGTATATAACGTCACATTTGAACGTAATAATGATTTAGAGACTGATTCAGATTATTTTTAATTACATATTCTTTAATATTGACGAAATAATTTTTAAACACAAGTGTTTAATATTATTAATTATCCATTCGCTACATTAAAACAGTAAGTAATCAAATTAACAGTTATTAAAGACCAGCAACTTATTAACCGGACTATAAACCGAAAATAAACAATAAGTAATTATTAATGAAATATTTATATAAAATTATACATATAAACTTTCAATCATCATCGTTTTCAGATGCTAAAGTTTCAACCAATTCAATTATTTTGTTTATAAACCGATTGGAATGAAACAAACACTAAATGTTACGGGAAGCTTGCTACAATATATCAGTGAAAACCGCATTCAAATCGGTTAAGTTTTTTCTGAGATTAGCATGCACAAACTCACAGACAATCCGACAAACAGACAAAAATTCTAAAAACTATTTTGTAGCTCGGTAACATAAGTACAACGCGTACAATTTTTTTTTAAATCTTTAATGTACAGAACCGGTTCGTTTACGATTTTATTAAATGTATATATGTAAAAATAATTATTACGATGTGACTATAATAAATTAAATAGTAAAAAGATCATTTACTACACATGATGTCATTGTTTTCTTACAGCAATGAAGTTTAATAGCTGACAAATTCACCCCGCTGGATAGAGGCCTCTGCGTAGACCCCCAAAGCTAAATAATTTCCGTAATTATTTAGTAATATAGATTTACATGACCACCAGTTAAATTCATGACAGAATTATCTTGACTTTTAGAGTTATCATGAAAAGAATAATCCACCCACTCGTGCAGGAACACCTTTTAATAGTTAATTTGCAATAAAGATCTAAACTAAAATTAATTGGTTGTGATTTAGAAAATATATTACATTTTCCTTTATAACAAATTCCATTCTGAATCTATATCATCCTTTAAAGTTGATGTAATCTAAAATTGTTTGGAACGTATTAAAACGGATTCGCTCGTAGAATGCTTTCAGAATGTTTGCTGACCTGGTGAAAGTAATTTATTCGATCTTTTACGAAAGCTATATAAATTTTGATATCGGAAGCAGAATTGCAAATCCTTGCACCATATTCTCTGTCCAATGCAAACCTAGACCAAATTAAACTCAGTGTTTTCAAATCTCAGATAAAATTTCAGATACGAAGGCATTTTGTTATTACTAATCTGTAGGCACTGTTTACATATAAAGAATGTAGACGACTAAATAAAATTCATATTAGGAGCCCTAACAAATTTTGTAGCTTAATGGCATACGGTTACTTTCAACAAATACAAATTGAAACAGAAAAAATACAGGAGCCGAAAATCCTCTGGACAAATAGTTAGTTGGACACCATAAAATGATTCTAGATAGAGTTTTACTTGAATTTCGCAGACAATCGTTCTGCTATGCGTCCATAGAGATTGTGCAATAGACAAATACGGATACTACTGAACGACGAGCGAAAGGATTTCGTCTGATTTTGTAGAATATTAACATTACAAAATGTTTACAAAATCAAGAGAACTCGTAATTTGTGTATAAAAATATCGATATACCTCTGGCCTCGTGGAACTCAAGGGCTATGTGCGCATCTACACCAAACGAGAAGTAGTTGTTGACAACATTTAGCGGCAACTGGTCTTTAGCGTTAGACGTATCTTCGCCGCTCGCATCTTGGTTTGGTTCCACGGTCAGCTCCCATCTGTCCAAGAGCACCGTGTCACTTTCGCCGATGTGGGTCAGGATCTTTGATATCGGCTCGTCTTCGTAACCCTGTAAACAACTTGCAAATTAAATTTTGGCCCACTTTGTTGTTGTAATGAATGTAATGTCGACTTCACCGTGATAAATTACGCCCGGAGTAGTTTATTACACGTTCTTACGAAAACTATGCCTGACACTCCCTCAGTACTTTGTCAACTTGTAACTTCCTAAGTCGTGACAATTTATTATAGCGTCAAAATAATAATCCTTTGTAAAAAAATATTTCTCATCACTAAACAAAATTTTCTACATTTGGGAACAGTGTTAAAAACGAACTTAAAACTCAAAGTGATTTTTTTTACATTGTTCCATATTTCAATCAAAGGTCGTACATTGGCGCCACAAGTAACGTAGCTACGAGTAATTTGTAGCATGTCATAAATAATATCTAAAAGCTTTTCACTGTCCGGGTAAATTGAAAAAAAAAAGAGAAAAAATACTTTTTTTCTTCAATTTACGCGCATAGCATAGCAGTCCATAGCATCAGATAGGTTTTCCCAGAACTAACCATCCATTATCCCATTTAGATTAATGGAGGCAAACTGTGTTTTAAATATAATAGAAGGCGCCATCCATTTGAACTTGTTACTGTTTTAAATAAAATGATATTTTTTTAATCATTTTTAATCTAAGACATGGATTATATTTGTGCCAAGATTAATCGAAATCGGTGCAGCGGTTTATGTGTGTAATATCTGTAACATTCAAAAGCCTTCATGACGCATATTTATAATAATACTATTTCTTATCGCTCGGGAACAGTACTTTTTCTAGGTACCCTATGTTTTCACTATACGACTAACAACGAGTATGCAAAATTTAATTATGTTCAACCGATGTTATCTGTTTTGTCTGTTTCTCCGCTAACTTTGTCTAAACCACCTGATGGATTTTAATACGGTTTTCACTAATGGAATGACCGATAAATGGGGAAGGTTCTTGTATATATTTTGCAGAAAAAAATGTATCCGTGCGAAGCCGGGGACGGATTGCTATTTGTACATAATACATAATAAATAAAATATACAAATTGTTTAACAACAAATTATCATTAAACACAATTTTCTCTCACAGTGTGAATTCGGAATACCATTGAAGAGGGCGACGAACAAAGAAATTAATGTCGACGCCATTAGGCCTATTCTTTTCGTTGGGCGTTAAATCCGGATGGACCTCAAATTTTACTCGTAAAAAAAATGCTACGGGAGGGTATAATGACTGCGAAAGGGGATACAAATTGTAAAACGAAAATAATGACGTAATTTTATCTTGATAAACTACGGCTGGATATTTATGATTGTTAATGGACTATTTTTCTCAGAAGAGCCTCAACAAAATATGCAATTAAACAGAGAGACCGAGAAAAGGAAGATTTTCAGATAGCAAAAATACCCCCTCGACCGGTGTTTGTTTGTCATTTTGGAGAATAATGAAATTTTGACGAGCGCCGCAATAAAGGTTGCTTATGAGCTCGTTAAAAGACATTGTCATCTAGGTTTATTGCTTCAGGTCGCAACAGGTAATCATATTTATGTGTATATATATAATATATATATAAGCTTAAGCGCGCCTCTGGTGACGGAAATCGACAACTACGATGGGTCTCTTCGGTTGCGCTTCGTCAGAGTCTAGGGATGCTGTACCTGAGGCCGGGCCGGGTCCGCGGAGGCTCTGCCTTGTTCGGATCGGGGCGCCATCGAGTGCAGACGTGCTTGGGAACTGACCTACTTCGCTTCTTTGTGTTACATTACATAGTTGAACTTTTAGAAATGGTGTATGTAAATAGATCATATTGGTATCCTTGCACGGACACCCACCTTATTGCCCACAGTGTCAAGAAGTAATAAGATTAGTACTAAATTCTGGTGGCCCCGACATATATATATATATATATATATATATATATATGTATGTATCGTCTGCTCCTTTTAATCTAATTTTCTCTGCTCTTTTAATTTAATTTTTTTTTCAATTCTGCAACTTATTTTTATTTAAAATGTGCTATTTTTTTCTATAATTTTTAATTTTTTTATTTTGTGTATTAAATTGTGTAACGTCCTAGCACTTATTTTACTTCAATTATTCCTTTTTTTAATTGTTATCAGCCCGCCACCATCAGCGGGAGAAATATAAGGTAACAATATAAAAAGAAAAAATTCAACGGTTGACAAAAATACATGAGCAAAGGACATCAAAACCAGGCCATTTTTTTCCTTTAACTTGCAGTTTGGAGATTTTGGTAATAAAAGTGGTCAGTAATTTCCTTTCAATATTTCAGATTTTATAAATGGAGATAATATTTGAAAATTAAAAAACTAATAACTTAATTATAACAAATGGATTTTTTAATTATCTGTGAAACCTCATTACCAAATTACAAGATATTTTCCCAATAAAATCTATAATTTCTTTTTATCTAATGGTACAAGTTTTAACCCTTAAACTGATGGCCCGATCTCCATACAAAACGGATTGATCTTCTTTATATTTAACACCTACGAAAAAGGGGCGCGTAAGAAGTCGCGGATCAAAAGCGAGTAAATTATAGGTATTCGTTTATGTGACATATTTACGAGTAGCGATATTTTGTTAACATATATCAACTAACAAAGTTTTAATTGGTAATTTAGTAACTAACCTACGTTTCTGAACGGTTAAAGCTTGAAAATTAAATTCAAATATCGTCAAAATCGGTTCAGTGTAGCGCAAAATTAGTGGTCACACGGCACTGCGTTAACTTAGAGAGCAGATTAGATAGTCGGCGATGATTGATGTACGTACCCCGCCCCAGCCCAAAGCTCTTGCCAGATCGTTGCCAGTACCGAGTGGCAAAACTCCAACAGCAGGTCGTGCTCCAATGCGATCGAGTACGCTCAGCACCCATCCCACAGTTCCGTCGCCACCGCACGCCAGTACGCGGAGATTCGGCACTTTGCGAAACATCTCCAACCTGAAATAAACATTCATAATTTCCTCTCTGCTTATCGAGACTTCAATCTTTGCATTTTAATTAGATAGCCCGTGCGATATGACAATACGAACTACAAACAAAATCTATTCGTTCACAGAAATGAATTTCTTAAGTACCTACCCTATGCAACCAATGAAGGCAACCACATCCAGTTGGACAGGTTTTATAAGTGGACCGATAGGTTTTATAAGTGGAATAAAAATGGCGATCACTTACTCTCTTTCTTCCGTTGAAAGAAAAAGGAACCCATTGATCGAGTAGGGGTGTTAAGTTGTTAACGGATTATCGTGGTCCCGAGTTCGACTCCCGGTATGCCCAACTTTAGAAATGAACTTTTCAAAATTGGATCTGGTCTGAATCTGGCAAGTGGTGGCAGGACCCACCTACTGTCAAGAGGACTTTTATTCACTCATTCATCTCAGCCGTAGGGCGTTCTCTGCTGGGCATAGATCTCTCGCATAATTTTCCAAAAGGACCGATCAGAAGCAGCTCGAGTCTGCCGTTAACCCATGGCCTTTATAAGATCGCATGTATACGCCTTGTGGGCGGCCGTCCTAAGCTGCGCTTGCCGGTCCGTAGCCACCACTCGAGAATCTTTCGGCCCCCAGCGGTCGTCGACTCTCCGCATACTGTGTGTCCTGCCCACTGCTACTTCAACATACTGGATCCGCCGGGTTATATCGGTAACTTTCGGATCTTCAGCCGTCTGATTTTCTTAAAAACAATTGAATCCATTTGTTAGATCTAATTCATCGCCTTCCTAAGTACCTACATTCAAGTAGTATTTCAAATCTGTTATCATGTTACAAAGGGTTGTTCCGTACTCATCCTATGACTCCACTACTATATTTTTTCCTAACACACGCAGTTACATTTTCAAGTTTTAACACAAATGAAGGTTCATATATTTTTTTAAATCCCTTGAACATACCAGTTGTTTTTACATAATTAAATTAAAAATAAAATAAAAAATAAAACAAATGAGTAATCTTTTAAGAAAGTGTATTAACAACTATGTAAAGGTCTCAAAAGTTGTATCTATTTTAGGCAAACCGTCAAAATCATAGATACATTATGTCGAGCCACAAAAGGGACAATTTTGCTTCGGTGCAGTCAAAGCTCAGCAGACCGTGTTCTGAAATTACAAAGAACTTGTCTGTTGTCATACATGTCATGTAGCTAAACGAATTTATCGCATTTCATTAGACGATAGGAATGGAAAAACGAAGAACCAATGCGATTCTTTCATTGGGAAATTCTTTAATTTCCTTTACTTTAACTCTCTGTCGTATTCTCGGATGCTTAAGCTCATCCATTTAATCACCATCACAAATTGATATAAACCCTCCTCTTATAAATCATTCAGTCACAAAGTTTTCGACTTGTTCTCAATTAATTCGCCGGGATCAGCGACGTTTATAACGTCAGAGCTAAATTTCGCACTGATGGAAATTATATTACGGGGGCAGGTGTTACAATTTCGTTGTTATTAATTTAAGAATTTATACATACACAATTCTCAAAGTTTAAATATACCTACAATCATTATTAACAATCAATGACACATGGCGTTGAAACCTGATCTATTTTGGGTCGTAAGAAAACTCAAAGTCGCTCAACTATCATAGCCCTCTCGGCTATGCTCGGAGTTATCGAATGAATTGAAGATTCGTAGAAGAACGAAAGTTACCGACACAACCCGACGGATTAGTAAGTTAAAGTGGCAGTGGGCACTTCAGGACATATAATACTCGAGTGAAAGGTACGGACAGGCAAGGGCAGCGAGGATTTCCAAGCACATGGTGGATCGACAGTGGATCCAACATATCCAAGCAGTGCTTCTAACCGATCCTATTGGAAAATTATGGGGGATGCCTATGTCCAGCAGTCGATTTCCCACGGCTGACATGATGATGATGATGATTATCAGTCAATATATCAATCACTGTTGAGCACGTACTTGTTGATAGGGTGCATGTTAAAATGGCCTCTCCAAAAAGTGAGAATCTATTATCATGGTATTATATTGCCGATTAGCAGGACTCAGAGGTATAATAAGCTAGAAAGAGCTATTGGGATTTTATCGCCTACAGTTTCTACATTCACAGCTAGCAACCAGCCGTCAGCTTTACAGGTATGCATTTTTTTTTGGAAATTTATGCACAAAGCTTTCCTCGTTTATCGCTCTTTCAGTTAGTGAGAAACAGAGAGAGAGGAGAACACAGACTTTTATAATATGACTTCGCAGTCATTTAGGCAGCCCGTCTGGCGGCAGTAACCACCCCCTTACAGAAGACCACCGTGAAATAACAGCACGTGTGCTGTTGTGTTTCGGTGAGTGAGTAAGGGACGCCAGAGCCCATTTCCCTATCTCCTAGTCCCTTGTCCTTAATCCTAATGTAGTCGACAGTGCACTTGCAGCAGCTTTGGCGTTGCTTGTGTTATAGGCGACCGTAGCCACCTACCATCAAATGAACCATCAGCCTGTCTGCCGATCTTAACTTTAAAAATAATAATAATAATAAAGATATGGATATAGATGAACAAGAGCAATGGTTTCGAAAAGCAATTTAAGAAAATCAGTGACTTCCACAAGCTAAATTTAGAAAATAAAATACCTAAGTAATTCTTGGAGAGATGAATGTGTATAATTTTATTTATTCATTTATTTATTTTATTCACAACAAAAACCCTACAGCGTTACAGCAGAAATAATATACAGCAGAAATAGCAAAAGAGACAGCATCACCAAGCACATTGACGGCCCGTTGGATGAGTGGCAAGAGTGCTTGTCTAACGTCTCAGGGGCTCCGGGTTCGATTCCCGGCGGGGTCAAGTTTGGAAAATTTTAATGTAATTTTCAAAAATTGACTCTGGTCTGGATTTGAAATGTAGTGGTAGGGCACACTGCGTTTCGCAGTCATTTGGGCAACCCGCCTGGCGGCAGTAACCACCACCTTACAGAATACCACCGTGCATATACATATATGTGCTGTTGTGTTTCGGTGAGTGAGTAAGGGATGCCAGAGCCCATTTCCCTGTTCCCTCCTAATCCCTTATCCTTAATCCTATTGTAGTCGGCAGCGCACTTGCAGCAGCTGTGGCGTTGCTTGTGTTATAGGCGACGGTAGCCACCTACCATCAAGTGGACCGTCAGCCTGTCTGTCGACCTTAACATAAAAAAATAAAACATTGCCAATTGCTCCTTTATACATCCAAATTATGTTGAAAATTAAGTTGAAAAGTAAAAATTGAAATTTTCTGTACAATAACTGAATTGAAATAATTTTTCAAAACAAAATTGTTTATACCTACTACTATAGCAAAGAAAATTGTCTTGTTGACGAAAAAGGGGATTGATGTATTTATTATATTGTTGCCGGTGTCTTCCCTGTAGAAACAACATTCCGGAACCGGTGGAAGATTATATTTCCTTTACTGGGTTTGATGATCTACGACTATAAATTATATGCCATCTATAATATATTTATATTATAGATGGCTATACTATAGACATAATATATTTTCATTTATAGATAAATTAGTAGCCATACGATTATATAAAAAAAATTGTCCAAAAATATGCAGATTGTATAAGCTTTACTTTTACCTATACTAATAAATAAAATTGATCAGTCTGTTAGTTATGTCAAAATAAATGATTTTTACTACATGTATATCAAAGTGCTATCGGTGCTTATAAAAAAAAAACATTTTTTTTAATTTTCTCTGTCTGTTCCGGCTAATCTCCGAAACGGCTGGATCGATTTTAACGGGATTTTCACTGGTTGATAGCTGGTGTTATAGAAAGTAATTTAGGCTTCATTTTAGAAAAAGAAAAAATATTATATATAAACACTTAGGCAGTGTCCAGCACCGTGCGCCCCCACGCGCACGCCTCAGCAAAACGTGGCCGAGTTCAGCTAGTAATAAATAAAATAAAATACGAGTAATAGGGGATCGGACAGTAATCAGATTAAAATCTAAAATGTACTTAAAAAGAAAATATATAATTTTTTACGATTATTTATCGAATAATAATTTAATATAATTCATTTACATATTTTTAAATGAAGAAATAAAATTTTATAATTTACAATATTTTTAATCTATACTGAAACACCAATCACAGTGCGTGACGTCATTTGTGGGCAATCATTGTCTTATGCCAATGCAGCTGTTTTGTTATGATATGACCACAAATGACGTTACGCGCTCTCAGATGAACTATCGTGGCGTTTTGGCGGCATTTTCAAACAAACAATATTAAAACATGATTTTGAACACCTAAAAGGCTATAAATAAATAAAATAGTATTTTTTATGGGAATAAATATCCATGAAGATTAATTTAAAACACTTTCTGAAAATTTGTCCGATCCCCTATTATTTCCATTTGGCATACTTCAAATGTTACCTAGTCTAAAATAAGTCGACAATTTTGCTTACCCTGGCCCTGGTCCACCCTGCGTAAGATCAAAAACTTGTCGAGGGTTCAGCAACCACTGAAACTTCTGCAACAGCTTGACACCCTGGTTGCCGCCACTCTTCGGATTAATGAACACCAGCACTGGTTTAACACTTGAGGTCGGTATAGGTTTTATCACAAACGTTTTTTGTTCATTCTTCGCGTCTTTACTCTTTTTCTTCGCAGCGTTTTTCTTTTTCGGCGATTTCCTTAACGACGATTTGAAACTGCCTCTTCTAGGTAATTTCACTATCCACGACGGTGGAACGATGATTGTGGATTGCGTACCTGTTACAGCAATTAGTGTTAAGACGAAGGGTGTATAATAACAATAGCAATTAGGGTAAATTCTCTAGATACGCCATTATTCTCTTGATAGGAATTGAAAAATTTATCAGTTATTAATTTTATTTTTCGATTATTTTTGACAAGTATTAGACAAGCACTATTAATGATGATAAGTACTATTATTAGTATTGGATCATCGATATTACTTTAAAATAACCTTAATTCTAGACTGATAACTTTATTTTTTCGCGTGCAAAAAAAAAATACTTTCGTCGCAAATCAGCATTAAAATAGTTACAAAAACTATTTCCTGTATAACTATAGCTTCTAATTAGTCTAAATAAATATATATCATGTCTATGTGATTTGACAAATAGAAAGAATACCCACATTAGATGCTAAATTCAACAACTTTTTTTATTAATTGAGTTAATTCATTAAATATTTGAGTTTGTGGTCAATTTTTTCGAAAGATTTGTTGTGATTTATCTTATAAAGTTATTATTATTAATGTTAATTCATTGCTGTATAGGATAGCGAGTTGACCACTATAAAAAAAGATTAAATATCAATGCCGTTAACTTGTTCATGAGGAGAAGATTTCATTCGTAGAATTTACCACAAACTCACATAATGAGTAGAAATGGATTAGGACGGTAATGTCCTTCCGCATAATGTCCGTTTGTAGTTAGGAATTAGGAATAATAAGGTAAAACAAAGAGATTGTGTCACACATAGTACTTATAAACATGTATACAGGCTTATTGAAACTTCGATACATTCTCTCCAAGGGATTAAAGAGTTGTTCGAGATTTTTGAGATCATGTGCTAAATAATGGATTTATTTTAGAAACTTGTACGATACATCTCATACAATGTTTTATGCCCATTCACTGTAAACGGGCATTGAAAAGATTTTTATTGAATTATCTTGAGATTAGACAACATGAAATTTAATATCATTGCTTCAGTTTAATGTAATCTCTACATAAGTTAACTTATCAGATAATTGACAAAAAAAGAAAGATTAAAATATGACCACATTCAACTATCACAAAAATTAAGCATCATCAGCTAGGGTACCCCACATGACAAATTTTATCGCAAATGAGCAAATATTTAACCCCTCCAAGATAATGTATCGAATTTCCAGGCACTATGTATAATGTTAATTGATTTTTTATAAAAAATTACTTTTCGAAAAAAATTAAATCAATAATGTTAATTTGAGTAAACTACTTACCCTTATTACTTTAATGATTTTTAATTTAAAAGAGCAATTAATTCGGTGGTTTGACAATAGGACGTTTTAAGAACGAGGCATGTTGAGCACGAGACATTATGCGAAAGGAAAATACCGCCCTAAGCCGTTAAAAACATCAAGTCATTCTATAATATAATCTGTCAATTAATCAAGTCTTACTATAGTATGGTATAAAATTACCTAAGGAACACTCCTCTCCTATTCGCTGAAGGTTGAAGCAACTATCTTTATTATGATAGGCGTCTTTGCACCAAGAACAGCTCAACGCCACTATTTCCTTCGAGCTAAACGACAGTTTAGCTTGCAGCGACTGTCAACAAAGACAATAACATAATTTATGTTCGCGAATAGGCTTAAAAACTGAAATGTTTGATGCAATAAACTAAATTGAGAAGCAACATAATTCTATCTAAGGTAGCGCCTGACATTACAGAAATACGCACACCATGGTATGATCCACCATGAAGTTGGATAGCCTTGTCTACAGAATCTTGTTCGGATACGCACCACCCGCAGCAGCGGCGCCGGAATGACTGTGACCACAAAACAACATGCAACACACATGCAAATGAAAACACAAAATGAGTAAAAAATAATATAAAAAAAAACACCAAAGTAACAATAAGTAAATAAATAAAAACTTGTATTTAGAAAGAGGTTAAGTTAAGATCTACGACGTTGATGAAAATTTAAGAATTTATCTCTGCGTTGTTTAATAAACTGTCTTCATTTATTAAATATCAAAATACATTTTAAATAATACATTCAAATAGAGCCACGCAGTACTGGGGTGTGTTTTTGCACACAAATAAAGGTTTTTTTTTTAATAACTTTTTCACTAGTTAAATACATAAAATTTTTGATTAACCCGTTTCTAACGTTATCATAATTCAAACATGTATAACATCTAATGTTAGTGACATAAAAGATGGTATTCTGAGATGGCAACATAAAAGCGTTTTAAAAAGAAAGCAGTGCAAATTATGAACGCTACGTAATTTTTAAGGCAAAAAATACAATGAAAACAAAGTTTTTAATTTCTGGTGGACGTCCGAGCGAATGTTGGTGTCGTGTCGCATGCAAACCGAATGCAAATCATGGCGAGCCGACAATGTGTTCATGAAGTGGTCGGCCACTACCCACAGACCACCTGCCACCTGCTACTACAAACATCACTCATACCATACTTGACACATTTATTTATAACACAGTTTTTTAACTTAGAATATATGTACTTTGTCTAAGTTAGAAAATATTTCTAGAAAAGAATTTTTACTTTTAAACTTATACAACGGATTAAAATTATAATTACCAATTTACTTAATATAATTATAATGTCTCAAGCTATGAGTAAGTTCAAAGTCGCTTAACGGGCTACGGAGAGGGCTATATGCTCGGAGATACTTTGCGAGGTCGAATCGGCAATGAGGAAGGATTTTTTTTTACGTTGGGAAATCCATCATGGATACCCAGCAGCGAAAGGGGGACGCTGTGGGTTTTGCCGGACTCCTACCGGCTAAAACCCAACGACTTTCTAGAGCGGCCGTAGATGGGCGGGGTCGCAGGAACGTTGTTGCACAACTTCGGTGACAGACATATAACCCTGAGGATTAGCAACTTGAAGTTGCAATGGGTAAGACACACACATAGTGCGGAGATACCACAGACCGACATATTCACATGATGGAGAGACTACATAATATGACACATGATGGCCGTGGATCGTCTCTGGACCCAGACTGCTTCGGACCAAGCACTATTGGAAAATTATATGGAAAAACGGGACAAGTGCGAGTTGAACTCGCGTGAAGAGAGATCCGTACGATGTTACCTATCCGCACAATATTGAGTGATTTACCAAGTTATTTTAATATCATGGACTTCTTATAGGTTTTTCTATAATCTATAAGTAGAAAACTAATTTCTGTATTTTTTTTTTCAAAATTTTAGGTCATGTAATTTCGAAGATAAGGGGGGAATGGTCCATCAGACGGACACACGAGTGATCTTATAAGGGTTCCGTTTTTTTTATTCGGACGTACGGAACCCAAAAAATTATATTATTATAAGCACTATTGGAGACATATACGGAAATGGGCGTCTTCCAACGGTGATGACGACGACGACGACGACGACGACGACGACGATGATGAATGTAATAGATGCTTCACTAGTAATGTTTCCGAAAAAATCTTTTTTACCTACGCTACGTCATATTTGTTTGTTTGGCCAGTATATGTTTGTTTGTCAAATTATATCTGTATTTGTGTTAATAGATTTTTTTATATTTTATTTTTTAGGTATTTGTACGGGTCACTAAAACATTAATTATCACCGTGAACTTAAAATACATTCCTCAAATTTAAACAACCTATTTAGACACAGACGAATCCAATCTCGGGTGCGAAATGAATGTCGAAGTGATTGACGAATTACCTTTGCAGAATTGACACGGCTGGCTAATCTCCGAAACAAGAACTGATTTTGACGTCAGTTTCATTGGCGGTTGGGAAATAGCAAAACTTTTAAAGTAATTTAAACATTTTTATAAAAGATAATAAAAAAAATTATAATAAAGATTTTTAAAATCTCTTATTTAATAAATCAAATTCTTTATAGACTCATTAGCATAAAAACGGGCACTTTTCCAAAGAATCAATTTTATTGTTACTATTAACTACACTGTTTGATAATTTTAAATTCGACGGTAGCCACCTACCATTAAGTTGACCATCAGCCTGCCTAACGAACTTTACACAAAAAGTATATTTTTTATGTTAAGATCGGCAGACAGGCTGACGGTCCACTTGATGGTAGGTGGCTAGCGTCGCCTATAACAAAAACAACGCCAAAGCTGCTGCAACTGCGCTGCCGACTACAGTAGGATTAAGGATAAGAGATATAAACCAAATTTTGTGCTACTCTTACTGCAGACATAAATAAATTGTAAATAAATTTTGTTTTATTATTAAGTTTAATTAACGCACCGCTTCACATTAATATGTAAATATTCCGCGTAGACTTTCTACAAACTTTAATACTTAAAAGCCGTGAAACGTCAAGGTTAAGTTAGATTTGCATTAAAATTTGTTCGTATTTTAAAAATAGGGTTTTATTTCGGCGAAACAACGTTTCACATGTGAATTCTAATTAGGATTATGGAATTTTTACATATAAAACCTTCTCAAGGTCTATACTACAATACTCCAAGCTCCAACGTACGCGGAACATTATGTGCACATCGCAAGCAAACTATTTTTTTTTTTACTTTACCTACATTACTTACATAAATTTAATATGCAAATTTGATACGGAAATATTTCATTTGCTTAATTAAGCAATAGAATTACTTTTGTATTCTGTGATGTACTTTTCTATGTGGTGATGTTTACAATGGCGTTTTTTTTTAGTTATTATATTATTGTACTTCTGTAAGATAACCTGTACCTTAGATAAAATAAGAACTAAAGATAGAAACCTGTATACGGCAGAATGAAGCCGGTAAAACTACGCCTCACCGTGTTCATACGCTACAACATCAGCGCGTGAAGCTAATCGTAATAATTAATTAAAATATTTACTAGAAAATGCCGAACCACGTAGTGAAAGGGTGTAAAAAAACCAGTCTTCAAAAAATAAAAAGCAGAATGGAATCACATTTCACACGTAAATTTGGAAACCAATATTTTTAATAAAAATTCAGTTTATAGCCTGCCTATAACACACACGTTTATAAAACTGGCTTCATTAAATTAAAGAAATTATATAGATTCTTTGTTTGTTGTATCAATAAGTTTTCCTCTTCTGTGGTTTTCCATCAACAGAGGGCATATCGAGGGATGAGCGATAGCAACCCCAGTTTACTCATCCAAATGTAATAACAGCGTGTTCGCTGTTTTTCACGGTAATGTTCTTTAAAGCGGCTGGTTTTTATCGTCAGAAGACTACCCAATTTAAGACCTCAAAACACAGTGAAGCCCGCTTACTACTACTATAATGTAGCATATATACTATGAATTACTAGTAAAAGTTTATTGCACGCAAATGTGTAGACGGTTTCTAATTAAAAAAAAAATACCTTTATTGAAAGATAATATCTTCAGTGGCTTGTAAAGCTGTGTTGCAAATAGGTCGTTAAAGCGAGTTAGGGTGGGCAGGTGATTATAAGCTTCCGCGATCTAAAATGGTGGTGCATGGACGAACGGCTAGCGGCTGCGTTGGCGGGCGGCAGCTCGCCGCATTACACTTTAATTGACGTAACGTGTATAATGTATGTATCTAAACATGCATACACAAAGAGTACCTAAACAGCGGAGTAATATTTTTGTACGTACAAAAAGACAGGAAGATTGACGGTTCATTTGATGGTAAATGGCTACTGTCGCCTGTTAAGACAATTCCAAATGTGCTGCAATGACGTCATCGACCTTTGACCTTAGTAGAACAAAGGTTAAGTAAGGACAAGGATATAAATGTACTACGTACTAGATTTCACCTTCCGAACACTCACTGTGTTCCAGAGAACTGTACTGTACCCAGTACAGTAACCTAAGTATAGTTACTTAAAGTACTGTATCCCAATAAGTATCTACCCACATAAACAATAAGGTAAGTGAATTAATTGTAACGGTAAATGGATATAGGATTCAGATACGGAAGGTGTAAAGGAAAGAGAGGTTAGTCGAAATGAAATCTGTGGGATTCCGCACCGCTGCTGTCCGAATTTTATAACTGTTGTAACCGCTGAACAAAACGCGTAACCGCCGCAGAAAACACGGCGCTTACAACCTTTTCACCGCAAAAAAAATACTACTAACAGAGCGTAGCATGTATCGTTTATAGTTAGGATAACATCTCTAGTACGTTAGTACATTATATCTCAAATGTTAACCGTCTTACTACAAAAACATTAAACATACTTTAAACAGGCTTTGTACACGTGGTTAAATAAAACTTTACTACAAAAGAGTGTCTAGGCATTGTCTAGGCATTGTTTAGGGTTTTGTAGTAAGACGGTAAAAAAGATTAAATAAGCACTGTCTAAACACGTGCTTACGTAGACAATGTATAACTATTTAAACATTGTTAGGCGAGCGCTTAAAATATCCTTACCACAAAACCTTGTTTAGCGCTTGTTTTTGTAGATAGTGTTAAAGTACGAGAATGATATTGCATTATGGCAACCCTGACAAACATTCATTCAGTCACTCGCCCTGAATTCATGTCGTTTTCATTTTACGCAGATTTTGGTTTTCACAAGCTATTATTACGGACTATAGTAACGATATAAGTAAATTATCAAATTGGAATAAGGCACAAATTACAACAAATACGTTAGATTGTTTATAAAATTTTGTTATATCAAAAAACATTGCGCTTAATGGAACGTAACTGACACGGGCGTAATTGTCAAATGTCAAGTTGGATTTGTTAATTTAATATTCTTATTTTCATAAATTCCAATTATTATTATTAACATGGATAAAAAACGTGAGCGCGGCGTTGCGTCATCGTAATATTCGAATGGATTAATTCGCTCGCGATGTATCCTATCTCACAAAATTATATATCCTTATAAATAATTCATATCCTCCATACGTAATCAATTAAATTTAAAATATCCATAGTCATTTCAAAAATCAAAAGAAATCTTTAATATTACGCAAAACGATTACAAATTTGACAGCACGTCCAAGGAGAAGCCGCTAACTAGATAGACATTTGTTAATCAAGCATCTGGCGGTATTTAAATTTAAATAATGCTCAAGCATTGTCTAACCCTAAACAATGCCTAGACACTCTTTCGTAGTAAAGTTTTATTTAACCACGTGTACAAAGCCTGTTTAAAGTATGTTTAATGTTTTTGTAGTAAGACGGTAAATGTTTAGGAAGACGTTAGTACATTTACGCATCGAACACATATTGTCACCTCATGGGGGTCTTCTGTAAGTGGATGGTTATTATCGCCAGAAGGGCTGTCCAAAATGACCTTTATGTGACGACAAAACATGAAAACACAAAGCTCCGCAAACTCCTCGCCCCACGTTTGAATAGGAATTATACGAAACCTCGAGTTGTACAAATTCCATTACTACAATTCTTTGTAAATGTAAAACTTTTGCATTCAACTAAAGTACGGTACAAGTTGAAATGAAATGTTACCTCGGAGCTAAAGTTAATAGACAGACAGGCTCAGCCATAACAATGTACTGTAGGTGGGTACCACGAGTAGGCACTTGCAAGTTTAATCTACAAACACTCGCAAACTTTCCTCCCGAGTGCTCTCTGACCGCATTCGATGCTACTTACCCATCTATTTACTCGCTCTCTCAATAATTAATGACTCGATTTAAACCGCCACCATGAAGAACAGACTTAATTTAATAGCTCGGACTAGGTGTTAGTTGAAACGAGAGAAGTTACTACCTTGTATAATATTGCAAAAGTTATTGTCTTTCTTTCTCCCCGAGTGTTTCTTTAATAAAGTAAACAATCTTAGATAAACCTTCAACTTTTTAACTGTTCTGTTTTAATAATGCCAAACAAACTTTGCCGGAGGTGGTCTGATAACTTTACTTTGTTTTAAAAAGTTCAATGTTTGAACACGCCAAAAACATAATCTACTTTAAGTCGAAAATCAAATTTTCGAAGCAACTAGTATTCGTTCAGCATTTTTTTTGTCGTTTTTTTGAAAGGCAGTTAGCTTATCGCTGACAGTCTATCTGATGATAGGTGGCTATCAAACATCAAACACAAAAACAAAATACTATTCACACAATGTCAACGACGACGAAAGGATTTAGGCTTTGCCGCAACATGATTATGATTGAGAAAATTAGTAGTCAATGCCAGTTAAACAATGATACAGGTGACATAAAAACGGGGATAGCTTTTAATTTTAAGAATATTTCTTGGATAAGCAATGATTGGTGACGGCTAAATGAAGCAATTGGAGGTGTTCTAATAAGGGAAACCATGATTCAATGCGTATTTCTCGAGAATAGGTCTAAAGAAGTTAATATGAAGTTAAAATATACCCACTTGAAATTACACAGGCAAAATTATAGGGTACTTGTAGCAAGAGTGATGGTTTAACGCTTACCTTTCCGCAAGCCTTGCATTTCCCCTTCTCAGATCTTCGGTGGACCCAGTGGTGATGGGTTATTGTTTGCTCCCTGTACTGCCGCACGCCCACGTCTCGAAAGGTAGGCTTGCAGGTGAACTGCACTCTGTCCATTAAGATGTCTATACACGCCGTGTGCACGACGATCTTACACGCAGAACATTTCATGCGGGCACCAGATTTCTGTACAACAAAATGGCAAATTTTAATTCATTTTACACCGAAAGAAATTTTAAAATTTAATTGACTGCTATAGCTAGGTTCTACCTACTGGAAAAATAAAAGCTACCTTCGGTCGTACGTATTAAGAGTATTATTTTATTAAAATATATAAGTAGGTATAGATAACAACAAATTTCATTTCAATATTTTCATTACATTTTATCTAACTAATACATTATTAATTGTTGACGAGTACATCTATTTGGAACACACAGTCTAATTAGGTAGAGCCAACTTCGAGAAGGAGGTCAGTCGTCGAATCCAGCTCGGATGGATAGCAGCGCTCGGGAAGCTCCGAGTCATCTTCTCGTTCAAAATTCCAATTTTTCGATTTTTCGACCAATGTGTGTTGCCAGTTGCCAGGTGTGACATATGGTGCTGAAATGTGGTCACTAACTATGGGCCTCGTAAGAAAGGTCAACGTCGCTCAACAAGCTATGCTATTCCTGCGAGATGGAACTAGGAATAAGGAGATCCATAGACGAATGAAAGTTACCGATAACCTAGCGGATTAGTAAGTTGAAGTGACAATGGGCAGGACACATAGTACAGAGAGTGACGGCTGCTGGGGCCGGAAGGTTGCCGAGTGGAGGCCACAGACCGGCAAGCGCAGCGTAGGATTGTCCACCCACAAGGTGATCAGATGACCTGATAAGAGCCGCGGTTCGACAGTGGATCTAGGCTGCTTTGTGCAGCAGTGACGTCCTACAGCTGAGATGATGAATATTGCAAAGAGGTAGGGTAAACTACGATCAGACGTATGAAGTAATCTCTGAAACTGCTAGGCTACTGTTTAACTACTACGCGAGCGAAGATTGACGGAAAAACTTAAGAAATGTAAGATAAAAACAAAAAGTTTAAAAAATATTGCTCTCGAAATGTGAATATAACATAGAACGACTCGCTTCCGGCTTCGCACGGATGCAAAATAGTATCAAAATTCTTCGGGTTGTTCGAAGAAGTCAGCGGAGAAACGGACAGGAGTGGACCGACTTTATTTTATAATTTAACTAGCGGCCCGCCTCCGGTCTAGCAGGGGCCAATTAGGTTTTATTTTTATTATATACTAGCTGATCCGGCGAACTTCGTACCGCCTCAGATTAAAAACCCGTTCGACACAAAATGTATGAAAAAAATTATTTTATTCACATTTTTTTCCTGAATATTTCAGATGTTTTACTACTATTCTAGTCCAGGTAACCTTATAATATAGACCTTGCGTCAAATCCGGTAGTTAGGATTTTTTGCTGATTTGTTTATGAGATTGCTGCAATGTATAAAGTTTGAAACCTCGAGCGCCGAACGTAACCTTGTCATAAATCGAAATTAAAAAAAAAACGCAAAATTTTCGATTTTAGTTTATGGCGAGCTCGTTGGACGAGTGGTTAGGGTGCTTGCCTTAATTCTCTGTTCTAGGGTTTCGGGATTCAATTCCCGATAGGGTCAACTTTGAAATATGAACTTTTCAAATTTGGCTCTGGTCTGGAGCTGGAAAGTAGTTGCAGGACACAGTGCGTATCGCAGTCATTTGGGCAGCCCGTCTGGCGGCAGTAACCAGACCACCCCCTTACAGAAGATAACCGAGAAATAACAGCACGTGTGCTGTTATGTTTCGGTGAATGAGTAAGGGATGCCTAAACCTACTGTAGTCGGCACTTGTAGTATCAACTTTGGCGTTGCTTGTGTTATAGGCGACGGTAGCCCTCTATGACTGACTGTATCAAGTGGACCGTCAGCCTGTCTGCCGATCTTAAAACAAAAAAAAATTAACCCTAAACGACTATTTAAAAACCTTTAAAAGTTCATTATTTTTTTCGAACCTAGTAATTTTTAGCAATATTTTGTCGTCCTGAATGAATGTTAACCCTGTTTCTTTTGAACTCCATCAGGGGATGGCGCTGTCAATGTTTTTTGCCCACAAGACAGCCTCCATATCGACATCGGGCAGATCGTCGCCTTCTGGGGAATCTAAGTTTATTTCTATTGCGACATCTGGTATGTTGGCTCAGCTGCAGTGCAGACGAATGAGCATTTCATTCCTGCCTTCTTGCAGCTGGACGCGTTCTCACAACCACTCTTGCAGCCGCAAGAAATCATCCGCAAGAGATGATATTGGTCAATTATGTTTCAGTTTCTTTGTCTCCGCAGAGAAAACAGTGTTCTCTGAAATTAAACTATTTCATTTAATTAACTCCTTTGATGGTGTAACATTGATTCTCCAAGACGAACAACTGCTTTGATCAACTTTGGATTATTGTATTTCATCTGAGAATGACTTGTTCATATATATGTCATTCTTACCCTTCAGTAAAGGCTTATTTTCTTGGTTTTTTGTTAGAGAAATACTGGAGGCAATTAGGGTTTTTACATCTCTTTCTTTCACTAATCGCACTTCATCTTCACTTAAACTCTCCTTAGATATAAAACACAAACCTGCGCCGGGACTGGAATCCGATATTATGTGAAAAATGAAATGAAAAAAATTGGTTAAAAATGCTACAAGTGACGCATTAGTGACATTCGCAGAAAAGACGTCACACTAGCAACACTAGCATACTTGGTCGGAGGTAATTGGTACTACATTGCTAGGAGGGTTTCATTGATGTAATTCAGGAACCTCGGATAGAACCCGCTCGTGTTCTCGAGTGACATCTAAAAATTTACACATTGAGTCCAAAGAGTCTAAGTCATCTAGTTTCATGTTGTAGCAAGCTTAGTCTACTTTTAAAACGTTCTGAGTAGGAATTATTGAAAAACTAGTCGTTTAGGATTAAAATCACCAAAAACTAAAGTAAATTCTAAAATATCGCGGTTTTTTGGATTTATGACAAGATTGCGTTCGACGCTCGAGGTCTTAAACTTGAATTATATGTACATTGGGCCAACATCATAAGCAAGTCAGCAAAAAATTAGATCTACAGGATTTGACGCAAGGTACCATCCCTTTCAGTCGACAAGGTTACTGGATTATTTGGGGTGGAGACAAATTCAATAAATCAAATATCATTAAAATGGTCCAGCCGTTCTCGACTTATAAATGGTGTATATAGACAGATATAAACCTTCCTTGAAAAATTATCTAACTGATAATGAAAACTGCATCAAAATACGTTGCGTGGTTTAAGAGGAATTAGCGGACATACAGACAAACAGACGCGGGCAGCGACTTCAATCGTAAACGAGCCGTGACATTAAATATTTTTTCGAAAAATCAATTTGTACTCGTTGTACTTTTATATTAACGAGGTCAAAAAAATGGTTTTTAGAATTTTTGTATGTTGACTGTTTTATTAACAAACATAACCACGGCGACAGTGGCGCCATTTTTATATTTATAGACGATCCCTCGGGAACTTATTTTTTTAATTATAAAAGTATCCTATATGTTAATTTAGGTATATGTCTGCCAAGTTTCATCCAAATATATTTAGTAGTTTTTACGTGAAAGATTATTAACAAACATAGATCCTTGATAATTAAAATCGCATTTAAAATATAAATGCGATTGTCGCATTTATAATAATTAGTAGGATATGAAAAATAGTATTATACACATGAAAAATTAATATGTTATGTTTAATAGCTGAAGTATTGCTGAAGCCATAGGAGAAAATTCAAATTGATATGAAAGGCGTCTTAGTAGTGTAATATCGAATGCGTCAAGCACTTCAGGGATTCGTGTCGGAAAGTTCAAACTATACCCTTATCAAAATATCACCTTTTGATGTCATGTTTGACTACGATATTTGTGTATTACGTTCGAGTGAATTAATCTGAGCCAAATCAAATGTTTATTTTTTTATTATTCGTATTCGAGTGGCTTATAATTTCATATAATTTCATGTATATTATAGTATGTACGAAATGCTACGAGCATTTAAACGAGGAATTTAAAATTCAACTCGTTACTTTGTACAATTCTTTTTTTTTTTTTTTTAATATTAATTTTAAGATTTTATTTTTATTTTATAGAAATCATAATTTTGTATTTATAACGCCTATCTTATGCACTTAATATCCTTATTTCTTTCTTACATAAAATTAGCTGAGCCCGCCACTTATATAGCGCGTAACTTTTTAGTTTGTAAACCGATTGGAATGAAACGAACACTAAGGGCGACTTTTACCAAAATTTATTTAAAATGAACTTAAATCTATTTAGTTAAATATGTTTTGTCTCGAAAAAAGTATGTCTTGCACCTTGTCAATGTAAGTCGTATTTAACTAAACACAGATTTGTCTGTGGTTTGTACGTTTCGTTTTACGATTTGATCATTGTTGTGACATTTGTTTCATTGTCGTGTTGTAGGACGGTTTTTTTTTTGCTTAAAATGCCCAAAGTCCAAAGTGTATTTAGTCCAAAGTGTCTGTGATTGTGATTGATCTGTCTATGCTGTCATTGTCATCTCAGTCTCCAATTTCGGGAAGCTACATAAACAAAAGAGTTCACGTGGTTATTTATTATTTGTTAAAGCCGAAATTTCGTCATAATGAGTGGCACGGTGAAAAATAATTGGGTTCGCGGGTCCAACTTTTCAAAAAAAGAACAGATGCTGCTTTGCAAAATTACAAAAACATACACGGCCAAATTCATAACTTTGTAATCAAAATTTAAAAAAAATCACAGAAATGGGTAACAATCACACAAGTAAATTCTCAAACCTCACAACCACACAAAACCACATAAGTACACAAGTAACGACGACGTTCAAATAACCTCAAAAATACCAATGCTAAATATGTTTAGCGTGCTAAACAGCCCTTTTCGGCCGTTTAATTTTGACAGTTCGTTAATCGCGTTTTACTTCTCGTGCAAGACCGCTAAACAAGTTTAGTACTTAAATAGAATTTAAAACGTGTTTAACTGTTTGGTAAAAGCCGCCCTAAATGTTACTTGTTGCGTGCATATGAATCCTGTACCTATTAATAAGTTAATGTCAGTTTGAAAAAATGTATTAATAAAATATTTTTTTGTGTATTGTTCTAATGGCATAAACAAAAAAACACAATTTCTAGGCCTGTTGAATTGTCTCCGCCGCCAGCGAGTTTTATTGTAAATGTCATTTGCCTCAGTGAAGCCCTTAAGGTATATTCTACTCCGTACTAAATGCTACCGACTAACGACTTATCTCGACGACCAATAGCTTTCATATGCTTCGACGAGTACCTATCTATGTAGTAAAACTGTATGCTATATCTATATGTGTTTATAAAAGCCTCTATTCCCAATGTGTTAAGTGGATCGGCTCACACGCATGAGTTGTTGGGCAAAATTGGACCGCGTTTAATAGCTCATTCCTACCTTAAGACGCTTTCAATAGACCATATTTACTACAGATGTACACATAGACAAAATTCTTATATAGTCCCCGGCTTATATAATCCCGGCTAAAAAAAGATTTAACTTTTTTTTTTCAAATTACATACACATACCTTCCTCGATTATCACACTTTCCATTAGTGAAAACCGTACCACAGAGAAACAAACAGAGGCAAACAGCGACTTTATTTTATTATATAATATTTATTATATAAAGTTTTTGAGATCAGTGAGCCCGTTGGATGAGTGGTTAAGGTGGTTGCCTTAGGGGACCTGCGCACATAGTTGGCTAGCTGTGTGTGCCTGTCGGAGTTGTTGCCTCGGCAGAGCCCGGTCCATCCGCTCAAAGGAGACACCGAGGAGTTTTAGTGGATATTCCCAGTGCCGCTATGGTCAGGCGCTGGGCCACCCCCACTTACTCCTACCGTCTAGCCAGCGATAGGAAATCTGTAAGCGGATTACACCTCATTAAAAAAAAGGTGTTTACCTTAACGCCCTGTTCTAGGGCTCCCGGGTTCGATTAATGGCAGGGTCAACTTAGAAAATGTACTTTTTAAATTTGACTCTGGTCTGGATCTGGAAAGTAGTGGCAGGGCACACTGCGTTTCGCAGTCATTTAGGCAGCCCGTCTGGAGTAACTACTCCGTTACAGATCACCGTGAAATAACAGCACGTGTGCTGTTGTGTTTCGGTGAGTGAGTAAGGCATGCCAGGGTCCATTTCCCTAACCCTTCAACAATTCATTATCCTTAATCCTACTGCAGTCGGCAGCGCACTTGCAGCAGTTTAGGCGTTGCTTGTATTATAGGCGACGGTAGCCACCTACCATCAAGTGGACCGTCAGCCTGTCTGCCGACCTTAACATAAAAAAAAACCTTAACATAAAAACAAAATAAATATATGTATAAATACATATATTTATTTTGTTAGTGTAATTAATGTATCGAAAAGATTCTCTAAAGGAGCCGATTTCCCTATCCCCTCCTAATCCCTTATCCTTAATCCTACTGTAGCCGGTAGCGCACTTGTAGCACCTGTGGCGTTGCTTGTGTTATAGGCGACGGTAGCCACCTACCATCAAGTGCACCGTCTCGGTCGGCCTGTCTGCCGATCTTAAAACACACACACACACACATATGCTCGAGCCTTTCGAAAATAACACACATGATAATCTTTTCTGCTATATTATATAAGTTGCAATTGCAACTGCATTTTTAAACTTATAATATACGAGAAAAAAAAACTTTGTTATCAAAAACAGTTTACCTTACAGGGACAAAGATACAGGGCCTATTCAATGAAACTTAACGTAGAAGTTCGTGAATCTTGCCGATTAAGCGACAATCGTCTACATCCGAAGACAACCTTTGTTGTGTCGTCAAAGCCGACCATCATCGTGGTGAAAATGTTGCTAACGGATCATTAATCTTTCATTCAACTAGCGACGGAGCAGCTGCCACACAATGGCAGCGCAACTTGCTAATGGCTGTCAGGGAAATTACAATTTCACCTGCCAAATTGTGCCTATAATATCCCATATATTTTCGTCGGCTCGTTATGGCACCCGCTCTTCACGATTCATTGTTAAAAAGAAACACATAAGGGTGAAGACGAAAAAAGATTTGTACTTTCACTGAACACAGGTATACTCCAATAGGAGGGACGTTTCCATGTTTATTCCCAATACTGAAAATTGAATAAATCCACAAAAACCTTTATGGCGTCCGCCTTTTAGAAATCAAATTAGGTTTTCGCTCAAGGTAACATTCTGCGTGAATTGTATTAGCATTTCTCTTTCTGTTTAACAGGTATTGGAAAAGTGTTGCATTTGTGAGATAGGTATCTATCATTTTGATGTTTTCACGACGAAACCATTTTCTTACAACATATTCTAAACATCTAACAGTTAATTAATGATTAATTAATTAATGATGTTGTTAATCGGGATTAATTGTGTCTTGTGCGTGTTTCAAAAATCTCTAAATTCTCTAATTTTTCTCTAATTACTCATAATTAACATGTCATTAATCATTTCCAATAGTACTTTTTTTTTATTTAAAGATCCCTCGGGATCAGTAATCTCTTCGAATTGATTTTGTAGGTTTCATTAAATCTCTTTATTCTTCTTTTTTTATATGACTGCCAGTTTGTACTGCTGTTAGCTGTTTAGTCTAACTACTTCGCCCAGGTAACAATATTTATACCAATAAATTTATTTCCAATATAAAAGAAAAAAAAAAGAAGCTTCTTCTGCGAGAGAAAAAGACTTCAATTTTCAAATATTCCACAAGCACATTAGATGAATTTAATTGAGTCAAGCTTTTCTTGGACGTCCAAAGAGGTATTTCGAAAAGAAGGTGTTTTCCATTTACATTATAAGAGTACACGCAAATTTTGCTTCAAGGTGTAAACGCATGTTACTGTACAATTAGGTTCAGAGGTTCAAATCCAGTAAGTGGTATTTTAATCAACAGAAAAATCTTTATTTAATAGCAGTAAGATCCTTTAGAACCTGTTATCTCTATAACCTCACACTTCAGCAATCATGGCAGAGTTTCGTACCCAAAAAATATTGCTTGTGTGTCTTGTCGTCTTGTTATGCCATAGATAGTGTATGTGACTGCTACTAACGCAAGCGACATCACTGTCCAGACTTCTGGACAGCTTTACCATACTGTCTGTCTACATTTTGTTGTCACCATATTAGTAGCAACAAAAGTTTACAATATACATACATTAAAAACTATACAGAATGATCCATGAATAAATTATTTGAAATTACACGGTGATCAATCCAAAATGTTTTGTCGTGTTCACATGTTTCAATAGAGATTTTATCTTTAACGAGCTGACCCGGCAAACTTCGTAGCGCCTCAGAATCAATAAATGTTGTATAAACTTATTAGCTGATTAAATTCAATTCCTTAATAAATGAATAGTCAAAATGAACTAAGTTCATTAGTGTATTAAAAGGAACGTATACAAATATCAAAATGAAACTATTTTAATTACATTTAAATGAATTTAATTCTCTATTGAAGCGAATCGAAATAATTCGTGTATCATTTTTGTACCTGTTATGTATCAGACATGGCGTTGTATACGATTTTTTTTTGTGATTTCTTACCTACTCTAGTAATACTGCGTTTGGCAGGGGTTTAAGGTTGTGTGTCTCAACGATCCTTGACCCAAAGACGGCGCGAGGAAACACAGTGGTTTTTTAGTGAGTAGATATCTCACATATAGGATCATATATGAGATAACGATTACCATGGGGAGATGGTAAGTGTCTGATTTCAGATTTCCTTACGCAAAAAAAGGACCACACTGCGTTTTGCAGTTTTGCAGTAATCACCCCCTTCGAGAAATAATAGCACGTGTGCTGTTGTATGGTCAAGCCAGCGCACTTGGGGCACCTGTGGAGTTACTTGTGTCATAGACCGTCAGACTGTCTGACGACCTTAACAGAAAAAAAACTTTCCAATGCGCGAGGAAACTTCTCGAGGCCGAGAAGAACAAAATGTTTTTATCGAAATGTTCTCTAAGGTGGATGTGAAGTCCACCAACCCGCACTGGGCCAGCATGGTGGACCATATAGACCATACGCCCTTGTCGAGAGGGTAATTAAACCTGTGCCCTTATAGTGGGGACATATAATAGGCTGTTGATGATGATGATGATGACGAATTCATGCCTTTAAACAAGTCTATGTTTAACTTGATTATTTCAACGAGCAAAAGTGAAAACCAAAAATATAGTCAAATAAAAAATCAAGGGAATTCGTGTTACCAAGAGTTTTCAGTAAAGTTCTTTATAACTGACCTGACACTCGGATTCTCCGACGTAGCAGCAGTCGCCAGAGACGGAGGTAGGTGCCCAGAGATGTTCGCCACTGATGGCAGTCTCAGCCCAGTCCGGTGTCGAGCGTAACACCCTTGCACCGCCGCTCTCGGCTGTGCGTCTGTGTAACAAAAATCATTTATTTCATATTGTATAACGAAAATCATAATTTTCTTCTACGTGTAAAATAAATATTTACTTTATTTGTGTAGAGTAAAATATGACTTTTTATAGAGGCAAGATAAGCTTATTCCTCAGTCATGATTAGAGAGGAGTCTGGCTGGCATCAGAAATCACCCCGCAACAAAAGATCACCGTGAATTAACAGCATACTTCCTTTTGTGCATCGATCGGTGAGTTAATTTTTATTTTATGTTAAGGTCGGCAGACAGGCTGACGGTCCACTTGATGGTAGGTGGCTACCGTCGCCTATAATACAAGCAACGCCTAAACTGCTGCAAGTGCGCTGCCGACTGCAGTAGGATTAAGGATAAGGGATTAGAAATGGATAGGGAAATGGGCTCTGGCATCCCTTACTCACTCACCGAAACACAACAGCACACGTGCTGTTATTTCACGGTGGTCTTCTGTAAGGGGGTGGTTACTGCCACCAGACGGGCTGCCCAAATGACTGCGAAACGCAATGTGCCCTGCCACTACTTTCCAAATTCAGACCAGAGTCAAATGTGAAAAGTTTTTCAAAGTTGACCTGCCGGGAATCGAACCCGGGAACCCTAGAACAGAGCGTTAAGGCAAGCACCCTAACCACTCATCCACTAGTATGTACACATTTAATATGTCACCGTTGTCAAATTAAAATCTAAAATCAAATTCAACATTTTGGCCTAATTATGGATGGTATAAAAGAACTAAGTGTTCAACAAAAATATGCTATTTGAAGCAGCTAGAATCTGATATGTTCAAAATTTACACTATATCAAAATAATAAATAAACTATTAAATTTTCATGTTCAAAATTTCATGTTTTCATGTTCATGTTACGTATAACAACCCTAACTGTCTAATAAAATAATATTTTTAAAAATAAAGTATACTTTTAGCACATAGCAGATTTTGGTTTGACAACAACGCAGTGCTTTTTCATTAAAAAGTGCAGCTAGATTAAATAAAAGCTCAATATCTAGAGAAGAAAATTCAAACAAAATCCATTCGAATGTATGCAAGTATTAAATTTTATAACATTTTGTGTCACTTTAGTTAAAAATATTAGATTCTGGACGAATATAAAATACCCAAAATTCGTTCTTTTTCAATTATGAAACCAATGGTTTAAATAACGTTAGGAAACAATTTTCATAAAAGAGTTCGGTGTGTACTATGCAAAATGAATGAGTTGTTTTCATGTGATTAATTGTTTGAAAATGTATTGGTACTTTGAGTGCTTTACAATAGAAGCTTATTTCAAAGCAAAAAAAGAAGGATTTTATACATTGACTTTAAAATAATGTGCATTTGGGATTTGATCAAAACCAAAAATAGAAATTTGGGAAAACAAATAGTTAATATAACAACAAAGTAATGAATGAATAACTTAAAAAATATTCATAAAATATTTAATGAATCCTTTTTTTTTATATTCTTTTATCTTGTTATATATCACATTAACTGAACTCGGTCACGCTTCGTTGCGACCCATACGGCGCGGCGGCGGCGTGTGCATGGGGCGCGCGGTACTGGACACTGTTTATATATAATACTATTCGTAGCGTAATGTTATATAGCCTATAGCCTTCCTCGATAAATGGACTATTCAAAACCAAAAGAATTTTTCAATTCGAACCAGTAATTCCTGAGATTAGCGCGTTCAAACAAACAAACTCTTCAGCTTTATAATATTAGTAAACAAGTATAGATTTATAAGTTAAAATGATTCACTGTAAACTTAACACCTCTATAAATTCGTCGCATATCAACTCCATAAGAGAGCAAAACTTCACCAAAATATGGTGGTGATATTGTCAAAAAAGTTAATATGGTATGGTGTTTAGACATTAATTAATTCGACTCTATTAAAATGCCATGAAAATACGAATTGTACTCTCATCAGAAAAAAAAATATTAAGAGGTCAAAGATAGCTTTTTACAATATAATATTCCAACTTCGTAATATTTGAAGGAGATAACGAAATTGAGGACTTGATTGAAATCAATAGTATAACGGCGTTCTCAAAAAACATGCTGAGAAGTCAATGTGCAAACGAGAATTTAATGCTTTTTACCTAAAGAGCAAGTGAAAAGCAAACCTTACATTTTGTCCAAATATTCTCTTATGTTTACTGTTCATAAGGTTGGGAATAACTAAGCCCGGTCAAGGAAAAGCTATTTAGACGGATACAGTATTAAAAATTAATAAATTAAATAAGTTAGTTACCTTAAGCATTTCATACACATTATAACAGCCCTTTAAATTATACTTAGGAGTTATCGTAAAATAAGAACTACGCGCGAGAAAATAAATTCAAACGGTCTCTACGCGACAACGGGGCTAGCTTGATGCAGATGCAAGCGTTATATTTATTTATACATATAATAAAATTATAAACGAGCTAACGAGCTGTGCCTGTACATTAATTTATTTAAAAAAAAAACATTTGTGACAAAAAAATAGGTTTTAGAATTTTTGTCTGTTTGTGCATTTGTGCACGCTTATCTCAGAAACAGCTTGAAGCTAATAATACTGTTAAGAATAACATAATTGAATTTCAAATCTAGGTACTGAAATATTTTAATTTATTTTTTTCAGTAACAGTAATAATATAATTTAAGATATACAAACGGCAGCTTTACTGAAATACTTTTGAATGTCGTCTGATTTTTTTTTCACCTGCTATATCTTAATGCCACTAAACTTACTTGGACCGGGCTTAGTTAGTCCCCATCTCATGAACAGTAAACATAAGAGAATCTTTGGATAAAATGAAGGGTTTACAGAGTTATGTCATGTTTTCTTTTCACTTGCACTTTAGTTATTTATTTCTTTTATATCTTTGTGTTGTGGGTTTTCTGAATCTTGGTAATGCATTCTTTAACAAAAGTATTAATGCAATCAAATACTGTAAACGTAGACGATTTTTATTTATTTTTTTGTCAGGCGTCTCACCTGGCAAAAACATATATTCTCTAAAAGGAATCTAAAATAGTTGGAAATACAATTTCGCAAGTTTTACTGCGAAATAAATCAAAAATGAGTCTTGACAATAAAATACTTCTATATACCAACTTAAAAACATCATGAAGCCTATCTGGACTTATGTTATTCAGTTATGGGGAACTGCGTCAAACTCAAACATTGAAATACTGCAAAGATTTCAATCTAAAATTCTACGAGTCATAACTGACGCCCCTTGGTTTGTCACCAATGACTTGAATGTACAAAAAAAGAAGTAATAGAGATGACCAAAAGATACAAGGATAAGATCCTCAAGCATCCAAATAGAGAAGCTAAAGATCTTATGACATAATCCTATTTGAACCGAAGACTGAAGAAAAGGCTACCTCAGGATATTTTAAATATTTAATTATACTTACTTTTGTAATTTGGCTTAAATCGGGAAACATCGCTGGATGATCCTGACTCGTGTCACCGAAATCAAAATTGCTGCTGCATGTCTTATGACAGATTGCAGCTATGGGGTTATAAAAATCTAGGCACTATTAATAGTATTATTACTAGGTCACAGTCTAGGTATATTATTTATTGGTATGCAACAGAATTTATTTAAAATACTTGAAATCTCTTTTAATGTTTTTAAAATATAGGCACACAAAACCTGCATCAATGAATTCAAAATTATCGCGAAAACAGCTAACCACTACATAATGATATAATTCTTCTTGCTCCTCTTGTTTTTATTTAATGTTGAAAAATATTTTTCCATTATTCAACATAATATTTCATATATTCCACAAAAATCTGACAGTCAGTTCTGTTCACATTGCCCTTAATTTCTCAATTTTTATTGATCAGTTGTCAATATTTTAATGTCATCTTTACCTATTTGTATTTTCTTTAGAGGATCAATAAATAAATCGTATAACTAATACAGTCGTAAAAAATGCAACTGGCTGGAAGACTTTTAAAATATTCGAAGAAATGTCACAACAAATCAAAATCAAATAAATTCCATAGTTGAAGAAAGAAGAAAATAAAATTAATTGTGTTAAAAGTCAAAAAAATATTCGGAATAAACGGAAAAAAGATATTTTTAAATATTAACAAGGAAAAATACTAGGTGAGTTATTTCATTATTGAATTGGTAAAATAACAGGCTTAATAAGGAATCCTAATTTAAAAAAGAAATGCATTATTTTTTGGCTTCGAAGGTCGGTTCGTATTTTATTGTTTTCAATAAAGTTTTCTTTTTGGGACGGCCAAGATGCATTTTTTTAATGTTAAGATCGGTCGGCAGATAGACTGACGGTCCATTTGATGGTAAGTGGCTACCGTATCCTATAACACAAACAATGCCAAAGCTGCTGCAAGTGCGCTGCCGACTACAGTAAGATTAAGCATAAGGGATTAGGAGGGGATAGGGAAATGGGCTCTGGCATCCCTTACTCACCGAAACATAACAGCACACGTGCTGTTATTTCACGGTGGTCTTGTAAGGGGGTGGTTACTGCCGTCAGACGGGCTGCCCAAATGACTGCGAAACGCTGTGTGCATCCCTTACTCACCGAAACATAACAGCACACGTGCTGTTATTTCACGGTGGTCTTGTAAGGGGGTGGTTACTGCCGCCAGACGGGCTGCCCAAATGACTGCGAAACGCTGTGTGCCCTGCCACTACTTTCCAGATCCAGACCAGAGCCAAATTTGTAAGTTCATTTTTCAAAGTTGACCCTGCCGGCAATCGAACCCGGAAACCCTAGAACAGAGCGTTAAGGCAAGCACCCTAACCACTCATCCAACGGGCTCGTCAAAAAAAGGGCATTTATTCAAAAAGATTAAATATATACATAGAGCGGTTATTGGAAAGTTTTTCAAACAAAAATGTTGATCTTGATCGACGTATCGCCACCTGTCTTGGAAGTAGCTAAACCACGTAAGACAATAATTACAAGATATTTGTGCTACTGCACGATTTGATATGTTTTCATATAACTACGGTTATTATCGATAAATGAATCTAAGATGACCGAGAAAAGCTACTAGGATTTTTTCAAATTCGATTTCAAATTCAGAAAGTTTCGACGAATCAGTACAGTAATGAAATTATCCAGGTGAATGAATAATAATCCATAATGAAATGAAAGATTCAGACGTACATATTTTTAAAATTATTTTTATTTAACATTTAAATATACGATTTCACCTAAATTCAATTTACAGTACTTTTTTGTAATTACAAGACTAAACTTGAATACAGGGTAGAAAAAATCACTGGGCCCTGAAGAAAGACCACTTTAAATCCTTAAGACAAATTATTTTACTTAAAGGAAATATTCCTTTATTTTCCTTATTTTTTCAAAAGCTTTTCGAGAAAACTGCATTTACAGATTTCTCGAAAAGCTTACTTTAACCGGGAATCGAACCAGCTAAAAATTCAAAAAATAAACACTCGCTATTTTATTCTACTCATCGATAGGATCAATGTTCAGGATAAAATCTCTAGGATAAAATAAATTTTGTATTTCGGACACTAAACTACTCAGGTAAGCCTATAAACAACTCTATAAACAAAATCATTTTATTCCCAATTTTTTTACTTTCCTCTCAATAGCATAGTAGTGGAATCATAAATTGGTCAGCACGTCTGTCGGCAATAACCACCACCTTACAGTTGACCGCCGTGAATTAACAACACGTGTTTTATCGTGTTTCGGTAACAGAGTGAAGAATGGGATAAGAAGGGATAAAAATTCCTCTTATCCCTTAATTCTGCTATCAATCAAGGTCTACAGCGTATTTGAAATCACTATGCCGTTGCTTGCGTTAATCTCCTAACACCAAGTGGACCATCAGCTTCCCTACAGACCTTTACATAAAAAATAGTTCTCGGTCATGTTGGATCCCTTAAAATGTGCTTTTGTTTCAGTTAATAAAATGGATTGCGCACACTGTAAAGCTACGTTAAAGGGCTGCGCTTCGATCAAATGTAGCATGTGTTCATCGCAATTCCACCTTGGCTGTGTGAGCAGCCGACATCTGATACCCAACGACAACAGTTGGTGCTGTAGCAACTGCAAGTTGGCGACCCTGAACGCAATACTCCCTGAAAGCTCTACAGTGTGTGTGTAACTCGTTGTCTGGACACTTGTATCTGATTGTCTTTATGAATAAACGTTGTCAACTTTTATTATAACAAATGTTTCTTTAATAACATACTCCAGCACCTCGCAGAATATATTCTTATAAAACTGATCGCTCCTTCACGACCAACTAAAATTACATGTACCAACTAGTTGTGCAGAATGGAACTCGATGAAGATTTCTTTTCAAATCAAGGGCCCTAATTCACTAACGCCACTTAGCGATTCCACGCGATTCCTTACTTCGAAAGCACGTCATATCCTTACAAATTGTTACGATATCTGCTAAAAACTAAAAAGTCATTCTCTTACATATACATATATAAATGCCATGATAAGACATTACGTGTTTTGATAAGGTAAGACAAAAGCGTGAAATCATAATTGCCATACAGAATCAAGGCCAACTAAGTGATAAAATTTTATTCAACGAAACAACTAGGTAAGTGGTTTTTCTTTATACCCGATAGTTGGAACCTTCCTTGAATACTAAATAGAAGGAACTGTTTTTCGCGATTTAATATTTTAATGTTGCATTCCAATTTGTTCTATCAAAAAAACTAGTAGAACGTGGAGGAAAAATACTCAAATTATTTCTGTTTAATAGAGTTATAAAACATATAAGCTGGCTATTAACTTGTGGGAAGGTGTGGGAAAAATGATTTCAGTATTTCCATCAATGGAACACCCCATATCCACCATCTAAAATTATCTTTGGTTTCCGTACCTGACCTATCTACGTAAGAAATTATAAAACAAACGTTTTATAATTTCTTACGTTGGTAGGTTCTTACGTTGATTTTTTTTTTATAACTGCTTAAATGTTATCATTTAATTTGTCAATAATAATTAATGAGAATTAAAAGCTGTATTTAAATTTATTATAGATTAAAACAGATTTAATGTTACATATAAAAGCTGATTATTGCATTTTGTGAGAACATTTACCATAGTAATATATATATAGACCATCAGAAAAAGCCCACCAACTTTTTTTAAAAAAGCAGATATTTTGATGGGAGAATTATGGCCAGGGGTGCCGTGGGTCCGAAGCGGAATTTTCCATTAAAAATTAGGGTGCTATTTCGACATTAAGTCAAAATAAGGTGAAAAAATAAATATTTTAAATCAAATAAATTACAGTGTGTTTTTTTTGCAAAAGATAAAAAAAAATATTTGAATTTTTCACATAAATTTTGAGATCGGCATGTGTTCACAACGTCAATTCTTTTCTATAAATAATATCGTTATGAAATCCTAATAAGTTCGATAAACTTTTTTATATCAACATTTTTCTTCAAAATAAAATTAGATGAATATGAAACGAGGCTTAATTTTAAATTAAATAAAACTTTGAAAAAGTTGATAATGAGCCTTCAAATCGAAAATACAATAATTAAGCTTTGGCTAGCGACGAGACACCATTTTTATTCAATTTAATATATATAACATAAAGTTTTTTTCTTATTTAATATGAACGATTGTCAATTATAAATTTTATACAGTGCATTTTTGAAGAAATATCAAAAGTATTCCAGTTAAAAATTAACATATTTTCATTATATATATAAAAATTACCACATTTGTGTTTGTTGTTTGTTGAAAATCAAATCTCAGAAACTCACAATGGTCTTTCTTACTTCTTCTTGTTTGTCTATGTTCTAGTGGTTAAGGGAGTCTTAGCATACCATCTAGTGTATAGTAGCCAGCTACCATCTAGTGGACCGTCAACCTGCATGACGGACGACTGTTACATAAAAAAATATATGTTTTTGAATTTTTATCCCAATAATCATTATCCTTTGTCATTTATATACAAATAAAAATCTTTGAGAATCATCCTTAAAAGAAAGACGTTGATTGTTTGCCAGCCGTCTAGTTGAATGATCAGGAAATAATTTCATGCTCCTGGGGCACGCTTTAGGTACCGATAATTAGATTGAGTTAAAATAACTTCCCCATCAAAGAGACAAGAAGTCGTTTCTCTTGATCAAAGTGATCAGGAGAAATAAGAGAGTCATAATTATCTCAAGTGTCTCCTCCCCTTTTATTGGTCATTTTACCGAAAGGCCGAAAGAAAGTAATTTTCAGATCAATTAATGTTTTTGGGGAAGTTATAATAGACTATTATATTTAAATTTCTACAGCAACGGGATCATGTCACTACCTACCTACAAGGTGGCAAAAAGTCATCGAACAAAATGGTACATATTAAATATGTAATTAAATGTAAAAATGTCTTGAGTTTTCATATAAAATGCGAAGTAACCTTTTCCCCAACCTATTAGTAAGCTGTAGATATCATACAGAAACGTTACAGGACTTCTTCGTTATCATTGCCCTGACGACAGCGGGTAAGGACAGTCCTGTCCCATGACTGCCGTCAGAGCCGGACATCTCATTGACCCAACCTGAAGGGAACTCCGCCAGCGTGCGGTCGGCCGTATCAATTGGCGCCCACATTCGTGGCAGGCGGTGGTTCGTTCTCTTCTAGCGATGTCGCACAGGTACTTTCCGAAGCATCCATGCCCCGTAAGCACCTGCACAAGCCGGAAGGAGAGCGAGCCGAAGAACACAAGCCTAAGTACACACAAAGCGACCGCTTTCGACCCATGAGAATATATTAAAAAATAATATATTAAAAATTTAGCTACTGGAATGTACTTTTAAAAATGATATAATTTCCAACGTTTTGTTCGAATGGTAAGCAAACGTTCGCAGATGGGGACTGTCGCGTCGAGTGTTGACTTTGCGAGGAAGAATGGTTCTCAGCAAACATAATACGAATAGCAAATAAAATGTTGAAATGTATTATATAAAACATCTCTATTTATATCCTCAAAACACAAACCGCAAGAGCGCTCTCATCGCGAACCTTTAATCCGCGTTCAATTTTAAATACGTGTACAAAATGTACATAGATAAAATATGTTTGAATTGTTCACGTAGAAGTTTATCGCGTGGGAAGGCTATTGAAATCTGTACTCACCATTTCATTTCATGGCTTCTATAATATATTTTCATTCAAAAAGAAACAAAATTTATAGGTATAACGTCACTGTATGATAGACAGAGATTGCCACATCGTGATTTTATGAAACGTGGGTAATTAACTCGACGGGCAACTCGGCGCGTGTTGCTCGTGGGTCGAAAAAAAGGAACAAATAATTGATTTGCAAGATATATATACGTACATATATTGGAAAAACAATTTAAAAAATAAAAATAAAAAACAATGTGTATGTATGTTCCCTAAGTAATCTAAAACCGCTCAACCGATTTTGATGCGGTCTTAACTAATGGAAAGAGTGATAAACGAGTAAGGTTTGTGTATATATTTGGAAGATATAGAACAATCATTCCGCGAACAATTCATAGTCACACCGGTTGTTACACCGGGCGTGACCACGGATAATTTTATTTATCCGTTCTTAATACATCCGGTGTGTAATTTTAATTTTATAGTCCGTTGATTATGAATTCACTCCATCTGTCTCTTTTTCCATTACATATTTGATTAGTTACCTATATGTCATATAATTTGCATTGGCGAAGCGCATCCGGCGTTGACGGTCGGCTCACATAATTTATTAAGCTTCAATCAGACTGAGTACACAATATGATATAGAACATACCGCGTGTACCTGTCATTAACTAGTCATGGCTACTGTGCCGCAACACAACACTAACTAAGTTATTATTAAAACTGTTTCATTTGTCTCGTCATACAATAGGTAGGTAATGAACATGCAGATATTACCAGGCTCCTTATAAGTGAGTGAAACAATGACATTGAAAGGCATAATTCATACTTATTTTAAGAGTTCCACGCCTCAAAGTGAAAAAAGAAACCGTTTAAACGCATATCTCAGTTTTAATTCCAGTCAAAATATATTAATATCTTTATTACATAAGAATTTAATGTACGTTTGTCCAAAACCAAATCTCCGAAAATACTTTTTGGATCATGATGAAATTTCGCATAGAGGTTGTTAGGGAGGGGTACAGAAAAGGAAATAGAGTACCTTTTATCTAGAAATAAGACCAGAAATAATTATAAAAAATTCAAACCCTAAAAAAATATAAAAAAGAGGATATGGAGAATTATTTAATCAATAGTTAGAATGGACGTGTTTTGGACCATTAGTAAAGGTACAGACAGACATTCTCATTACTAGCACGAAAGCATGCTATTATTGAAAAATTACTACTTACCTAGTAGCACGTGTATCGAAACATTGCTAGTAATGAGTATGCTTATTTTGAGCATGCTCAAAAATCAATATAGTTTGATTTTTAAGCGTACTACCTGAGGTGTGGGTGGAAGGGGGCGAGCTCCGAGTGCGTTTGAACAGTGCTTATATGAGCATGCTAAGTACGGATTCGATCGATCTCCGTGATAAATGTTGCGTCAATTAGAAAATTATATCGCCGTGGGGACAAGAAAAAACGTTGCTTTTCGTGACACACGTTCCCCTCTATATAAATCTAGTGTTTCTCTTTTATTTATCCAGTTACTAACCCAAATTCTCATTTTTTTTTGTTCTTTTATTTTTAATCAAATGGTCTTCAACAATTGCGTTATAATCACGATGATTATTTTATCGAGTTCTGATGGATAGCATTGGCATTATTATATCTTTATACCTCCATTTTGGCCAAAAGCTTGGTTTCAAATAGCACGTATATCCAATTGCTTGCTTTAAGCATGCTTATTTAGTAGTATGCTTAAAACTAGCATGCTCTTTACAGAATGCTAGTTTCAAGCAAGCTTATGAGCATGCTTTTTTATGAGCATGTCTGTCAATACCTTAAGGGATGCTTTACCATCGAAATATTTTCTCTTATCCTTATCCTATAATAGTTTGCATTTTCACTGGTATTGTTTTTGTTCCAAGATGACAATATCTAGGTGGATATTGTCGCTTGCCAGTGTAACGACACAATGAGAACAAAAAATCGCGAATATTTGACACTTTGCACTATTATAAACTTCGTATACAGCGAGTGTTTTAAAGTATATATGTAACTTAATATACATTGTTTCTTAACTTATTTTAAATTTACCTTCATGTATCGTTGGCACGGTAAAAACTCACTAACAACAAACGTCACGCGAACCGCTAATATGCCGTTTTAATATTTCATTTTTTACATATATTCAACAATGACAAATATTTGAACAGGAATTACGAAGAAAGCACAAGAAAATAATAAGTACGCTAAAAAGGTATAATAAATCAATAGACTGAATGAACGAATGAGACGGGATGATAAGATGGGAATAATTTGTATCGGTTGTTTTATGGAACGCACGGCATAACAGACTCCAAAAAGCTCTTTTTTTTTTCAGGCAATGATAGCCTCGTTTCTATATTTATAGCGTTTTCCATGCACCTATATATTGTATATTGGGCAAGTACTGTATTATGTACCTTTATATTGTACATAAGACAGTAATTGCACCTTTAATTCGTGGTCCAAAAGTATATTACGAATATTTGGTAGAGTTAACGACTGTAACAATTAGGTATAAATAAACTAATGCTAAGTGGTCTCGATTACACCTTACTAACGCATCGAAATAATAGCAAATGTGCTGATATATCATGGCAAAGGGGCAAGTTCACTGCCACAAGTTTTTGACAGTATGCTCTGCCTGTATCTATACATATAATAAAATTTTACACGAGCCACATTAGATTTTTCAATAAAACAATTTGTACACGTTGTATTTATGTTACGTTGGTCAAAATAGTCAAATCAAAATAGTCAAAAATAGTTTTTAGAATTTTTGTCTGTTTGCTTGTCTGTGCGTTTGTGCAAGCTAATCTCTGAAACGGCTTAACCAATTTGAATACAGTTTTCACTGATGTATTGTAGCAAGCTTCCTGTAACATTTAGTGTTTGTTTCATTCCAATCGGATTACAAACAAAAAAGTTACGGGCTCTATCACGCGTACGAAGTTGGTTTCTTTACAAATCTTAAACACGTTGTTTTTGTGTACGCAGAACAATACAAATCATAAATTAGCCCCTTACCTGTCCGAGGGCAGTAACGCAAGACGGCTATCAAATTAAAGCATGCGTAAAAGTACGTATTTCATTGCGTGATTGTGGGATGTCAACGTCCATACTACTAATTCCTTTATTAATTTAAAGGTTGATTAATTTAATGGACGAAAAGTGATCTTAAGACAAGGACTAACGTCAGACCAAACACAATTTTTACCAAAATGAGTGCAACCTAATATAAATAAATATTGAATAACAATTTTTTATTAAATTAAAATCTGTTCGGTTCTTGGAGATAACCGAAAAGATTTAGAATTGGAAGGTTTTTCTTAAACATTGTGTGAATTATGAAAAAAAGTACATAGTCGATTAAAACTTTAGTATAGAACTTAAGTTAGTTAATAAGCTTAAAAAAGACTGTGAAAGCTTTTTGTTTTTAAGCAGTAATTTACTAATTATTATTTTTTCAATATTTTTATACAAATCTTATTTTACAATTTTATTAATTTTTTTATAAAAATCTGATCGATTCAAACTTAAATATAGTCGATTAAGCTTTGTATTTTTAAAAAAGTTTTAATTTTACTCTAACAAGTCAAATTAGACGATGAAAAGTCTAGTAAGTCTTTTTTGCTAAGTCCTCGCCTTAAGTAGCTTGTTCAAATCAAATGTATATACATGATACGAATTGTAAATTCAACGTATTACGAAGTAAATTGAAAACAAATTTGAAATTATCCTTCGCCCGGATCTGAATAAAAAAACAATTTATTTTTTCGTGTTAATCTTTATGAAAATGACAAAGAAATGATATTTATTGAAATTTGATCCCAAAGTACCGAAAAAAGGCGGTAACGTGAAATATTTTTGTATTTCATGATTTAAAAAAGTATTTTTTTGTTGTTTCTGCAAACCGTATCTTTAGGATTGTAAAACTGACTGTGATGTAAAAACAATCAAGTCTTGTATTGTAATTGCAATGACTGTAGAATTATATTAATATCAGCATACCTATAATGTCAAGGAGGTTGTGTTTGCTTGAACCTACTTGCCTTTTAAATGTACACGCAATGTCCGCCCATTCTATACAATATGTTCATTCAAAGACACTTTTGTGAAAATAATATGAGTTTTTGTGTATTCACTAGCTTTGCCCTGTGGTTTTACTCTCCATTTAATTTACATATGCATGCCAAGCTACTCTTAGTAAAGCTTGATTAGCATCGCAGCTTGATAGCATAGTAATCCAGGACTACTAGATAGCAGATTGCTTGTTGATTGATAGATTGATGGCTTGATAACAGCTTCTACTTAGCTTAGTAATCCAGGACCTGAGTGCAGTGCTGTGAGGAAGATCACGTATGGAGAATTTTTTTTCAGGATAGTTTAGGTAGTATTTAAGACTTGGGTGGATATCCGCCACCTGGTACATTTTACAGTTATGACGTCATAAATTTTTTATATGAAAATAATTTTTTTTTTCTCAGAAACCTGAGTGGGCTATCAAATGAAAAAGCTCCATGAGATGATTCCAAAAAAGTTCCACACCGTTCCAGTGTTTTTGAAAACATACTAAGTTTCGGTTTTTCCTGACAGGAAACGGCATCGGTAAACAACAGCCAATCTTCTGTAAGGAGGATGTTCCAACAACGTCAGCCCCGACTCCTTTATAATGTCCTTGTTATCTCAGTCCGATGTGCCGGTGCGTTGTCACGGTACAAGCACCGAGTATATCCTACAGAGCGACAGCTCCCTAGAAACGTAAATTTTATTAGCTTATTCTTGTAGGGCTGTCACACAGGGAAAATATTTTTTTTTTGTAAATATAAGTTTATTATAAATGGCTTACTTTAAACAACTTTTTTCTAAAAAAATTATTTTGGAGTTTTTTGCTAATTCGTTTCACGGTGTGATATATTCTTAGCCTAATATACAGCTTTTTTAAATAATAAAGTGGAAAGCAATCACATTTTATGGAAATTTGAATCCCTTCCATAAAATGTGATGTGAATTTCTTATTCACAAGTCATCATCATCAGTTCTATTTGGAGACGGTGCCAGCCAAGAAATCGAGTTCAGTTCGTTCAGACTTCGTTCTCTTGTTTTCATTTTCCATTTGAAATTAATAATGTTATTTTTAACTTTTTTGTGTAAATAGCCTACCCACCTAGGTTGATTTTTGAAAACGATTTTTAGTTTTTATTAAAATTTATTTATTTCACAAGTTTTAGTTTTTAGGATACCTAGACAGCTCTCCCCTGGAATTTTTCTTTATTATTATTATCATCATTAATCTAATTACGCAATCACGATGCATGTGCTTTCATCCGTTGAAGAGATTCTGATTTTCACGTCGTACTATTTTATTATTTGCTTAAAACTGTACTTTATTCCATAAAACTGTAGTCAGGTACCTCTCACGATCTTTCGGGTATGTGAAGAACGACACATTTATATTTCTTTTAGTGTTATTTATACACACACACAGCAATTAACCATTTTCTTTTCTTTTGCGTAATAAATAAAACCAACGCATTTGCCTAATAAGTAAAACCAACGCGCGCGTCCCTGCCGCTTAGTCCGCTCGGGTTTGCCGAAGCCGCCCGAAGATCCTCTCGGCTCACGTTCGTGAACCCGTCGGTGAGAGGTCACGCACACATAGCTGCGCATGTAGTGAAGTGCCTGCCGCCGCACGTTTCTTGAAGCTGTTCCTCTGTGGTATTAATGCTCTGTGGTACAAGCGCCATGTATCCAACCGCGAATTCGGACGTAGTTTTGTAAGTTCTTTAATTAGTTGAGGCAGACCAACTGTTACGTACCATTGAGCGGTGACTGTCTTCTGTTCATCCAAGGTAATATTTTTAATAACACCTCTTTTATTAAATAATACCACCACCATTTTCTTCTTCTCCGATCGTCACTGTTTTACAGTAGTTGGCATTTCTTCGTTTTCAAACAATATACATTGTTTTTAGATTTACTTTTATGTCGTAGTAGTACAGCCAAGACTCGTCACCTGTTACTATACTATTTACATACTGTGACTTTCCGTGGTCAAACATTCTAAGCATATTTTTGCACCTAGCAATCATGGAGTATGTTTAACGAACAAATGTTTTAACACATAATAAAAAAAATGAGCCTGAAATAAAATGATGACTGTTTATTTATTTATTTAAAGTTTATTTTTATTGAATACAAAAATTTAAATATTTATTTCAAGTTGCAACAACCACCAACTATCACAACAACAATAACAATCACCACGGCACGCGTCGCCACACCGTACACACTACTACTCATAGACTGTATATATGTATATACCATCGTATAGCGTGGTGACGGTCGCCACGGACTGGCACGTTATCAATCAGTTTCACCCGCGCCTATAGATGTTTCACATCAAAAGGGAGCAGGCGAAGTCGTGGGCAAAAGTTAGTAAATAAATAAATATAATACACAGAACATCTCATTTTTAAGTAAACATCCAAAATATAGTTTTCAGGAAACTGACTGCGTATCAATACACGTTCACATTAGCGTACGTTTAGCGATCATGATATAGGCTTTGCAATCGGTCAATGATGGACGCTTGCATTTCCGAAGAACCGGTAAGGCTGTTCACTCGCCGTGAACGAGTTACCTACGTTATGCATGAAAGGACAAGGTTATCGCTGTGACTCATTTATTGAGTTTTATACGTAAGCGGAACTATGTTTTAATCGCAATTTAAAACGCGATAAAACAATGGGAAAGGAACCATTTAAGTGAGACCGGTCTTTACACAAGCTTTGTTGGTCCCAATCATAAGAAATGTGCGTTGTTTTATACTGTTAGCGATTCAAATACGTCACAATTCAGATATTATGTAGCATAATATATAGCGATTGATTAACTTACAATTTAATGATAATGATGTTAATAAATGATAAATATATTTTAATGATTAAGTTTATGTTAAAATCATTTGCCAGTAAGTTAAAGATGGCTATTTTTCGGTTTTTCGTTAAATATATTCAGTGTTGTTTAAATTAATTTTAAATTTCAAGCAGTAGCAGGACTGCGAAGAGCCCGCCCAGCATCAGTAACCACCCCTTACAGAAGACCACCGAGTTAAATACGAGTTGACTAATAACTCAACAAAATGTGTGTTATTCTGTTTCGGTGAGTGAGTAAAATAATTCCTTATTCTTTGTTCTACTTAGATCAGAAGTGCACTTGCAGCAACTATGGTGTAGCTTCCTATCAGCAAGTGAAAAGATTTAAAGCCTTTTAAAAACGACCAATGTTAAGAAAATTACGACTAATATGGGAAAAGTTAGATTTTACTCGCATCACTGTTCACCAGGCGTTAAGAGATTAATTGGAATAAGAAATAACTGTGCAAAAATGACTTTTTTTACTATTTTTGGGCCAATTATTACCTTAATCGTATACCTTAAGGTAAGGTGTATACCATAATCGACTGTTTTAATTCCAAACATAAAAAAATTTGCTCTAATGATTCAAAGAAAGTTTATTTATTTAATGAATAGCAAACCTATTCATTAAATAAATAGGTTAAATAATATGCATACAATAGTTTACAAATACATTAAAAAAAAATACAAAGCTTATCATTAGGTTTGATCAATTACAATTTATAAGTACAACAAAAATAATATTGTATACTTACATTAATAAACATACATACATATAAAAGTTGAAAGCTTTTCGCTTGTAATCATCAGCGGTCTTTTATTAAATGGTAGTTAGCATAAAAACGCATTTGTGCTGCAGTGCAGTTAGAATGTGACATAATAAAGAGCAGTCCCAGTGTAACCGAGTTTCGTATTGGAGAATGGGATTTAGCTCACAAACCTTACAATCAGTCAAAGCGCCTACTTGCTTTGCGAACCTCGACAAACGGAATAATCGACGCCGCATTTAGCAACGATGGACATTTCTAAACGTTTTTTACGGCGTGGAATACAAGAGGTTCAATGTTTAATGTCAGTACCTAAATCTAATATTATACAAGCAAATCAATAGCAAGGTTTCGACTTTTCACAAAATAAATAAAATAAAATAAATGAAATAAGTAAAAGAAAGTAAGTGTTTTAAAGCTTTACAATAGGCATGATGACTGTATTAAAGAATGAAAAAATAAATGGTTTTTGGATAAAAATATTTGTTGAAAGGAGTCTAAAAAATTACTCATTTTTTGTATTAAAATTGAAATTAATAAGATTTTCAATAAAATAGAAGCATAAATAACTGCAATCGGCCATGTTAACTGAAACACCAATCAGAGCGAATGACGTCACGCCCAGGTAAGTGCCATCGTGTTGCTTGACTTTGCTTTGACAGAATGAAAAATCTGATGAGATGTCGGTGACGTCACGTTTCATCAGACGCGACGCCACGACACCTAAGAGCGTTTTCGCGCGTAATTCAAAATAGATTTAAAAACATTCAATAATTCGCGTTGAACTTTAGTTTTTTCTGAAATATTATTTTTTTCGGGTATGGTATACGTGTATCTACATTATGGAAGGGAATTTCAAAATCAGTCATCATGCCTATTCTTTTATATCTAAATCAATGTAATATATAATTATTATACATATTATAAAATAAAGTCGGCATCTCCGCTGTTCTCCGCTCACTTCTTCCAAACTACACAAAGGATTTTGATAAGCTTTTCACTAATGGAAAGAGATATTTAAACGAAAAAGTTTTGTATAAACCTATCATTTAAAAGATGAAAGCATCCGGTGCGAAGCCGGTGTGGATCGCTAATATTTAATAAAAAGGTTTTTGGAGTTTACTTCTTAAGAATCGATTTTCATATAAGGCCCCGGTATGGAATTTTATGAGGAGTAAAATTAATACAAGCGTTAACTAAAAAGCGTTACGTTATCATGCGTTACGCATGCATTTATGTTTCTATTCTCTGGGCTTATAAAAGCAAACGTCGAAATTGTATATTGTAGGTATACCTAAAGTATTATGACAACGTGTTTAAATGATTCTCAAATAGTTATTAATGCCTTTTATATTTGCAATGCCTTTTATTTATGCAAATGTAAAAAAAAAACACATTCTATTTCCATGTTTCTTTACCACGGAACCGAACAGTTCCTAAGGCGTCTTGTGACATTTCTATACTTGACAACGTCTCTAATAAATCCAGTAAAAGATATTGCCAAGATCCCCGTGAAATTATCTCAGACATTTTGTCCTGTAAAAGCGTTCCCAGCGAATTGAAAAATACGAGTGCTTCTTTTTTTAGTATTAATAAATGTTGTTATAATTATTATTTTTAACATTTCCTAAAAACTGTTGTTATTTTTAATAAATAACATAAATAAATAACGTAAATGCCATTTAAAATTAATTTGAATGGTTTATTTTTCAGGCTTATTAGATATTTTTTAAGTTATAATAAGTTCAATTATGTATTAATTTACTAGTTTATCAACGCTATACCTATACAAAACACTTAACTAAAAATGTCTAAAAACAAGAACCATTCATTTATTAATGCTAAATAATGTAGACTAAATAAGGGGAAGGGCTGCAAGTAAACTGCCGACCTCAGTAGAATTAAGGATAAGGGATAGGAAATGGGCTCCGACATCCCTTACTTACTCACCGAAACACAACAGCACACATGCTGCTATTTCACGGCGTTCTTCTATAAGGGTATGGTTACTGCCGCCAGACGGACTCCCTTAATGACTGCGAAAGGCAGCCACTCTTGCCAGATCCAGAGCTACCTTTGAAAAGTTCATTTTCAAAAACGGTATACTAATAGGAAATAAGCTGCAGAGCCTGGCACATAGACGCAAAATTGCCTGTCTATGTGTATTTTATGAGATGTAATTCGGAGAGTGTGCTCGGGAGCTGCATGAGATCATACGGCCTTCCCCTTTCTTCTATCAAACATGCAGATGTACGGCTGGTTACCATCACACCTTGTCGAAATCCCTCTAATTCGGACCAAGCGCTTTAAAACATCTTTTATAATGCGCACTGCTAAGGATTGGAACTCGCTGCCGGCGTCTGTATTTCCGAGCTCATGCAACCCAAATCTTTTCAAGGTTCGAGTGAATAGGCATCTTCTGGGTGAGCGCGCTCCATCGTCGGCCTCATTCTTCCTACATGGATAGTTGCTGGACAAGAGTAAGCCCATCTTTAATATTTAAACAAAAAAAGTTAAACGACTTACGAGTTAAGCTCCCGTGACAGCGCTAAGCCTACTTTTATGTTAACAGTTAACATAAAAGTTAACAGAAAACTTTATGTTAACAGAAAAGACGTTAATAATTTTATTTGACCTATAATATATGTATATAGCTGCATATGAAAATTGATACTTGCATCACGATATCGTCCGTGTTTTTGTTTGAATATAAATTTAACAAGTATTATACAATATTACAAAAGTAACGTAGTTCTGTTTTCTGTGTTGTCGAATTACCTATGAGCAAAATTTTATTCAGTTTATTTTTATCCTAGTCTTTTAAAGGTGAGAAGGCAGGCTGACGGTTGGCACTAGATGGTAGATGGCCATAGTTGTGTAAAAACAGTCAGGGAGGATGTAAGTGCGCAGCCGCAGCCTTTGACAAAATAAATGATAAATCAAGATGGAGATAGGAAGATGGGCATTGGCATCCCATATCTGCTTTCTGTTAACAGCAGTAAGCATACTGTCATTTTACGCTTGTGTTTTGTAGGAGAGTGGCTGGCTAAAATCGTAAGATATACCTGGTTTATGACTGCCGATTGCAGTATTTATATTATATTGGTAAATTTTACTATCCTTTTTAATTTATTAGAAAATGTTTCTCACACTGAACACCAGGTCGATTGCAAGTGCGATGCCAACTCTACAATTTTTAAATCTATAAAGAAGCCCATATTGTTGCTAGGTGGATATGCCTCAAAATAGTGTTTGTTCCAAAGTTCGGTTCACGAGACAAAGTTTCTATTCATTCGACCTGCGGCATGGCGCGGCGCCTTATCCAAATAATGTGGTAAAAACTTCGAGTAGGCATTAATTGCAGCAATTCATCACCATTGTACAGCTTACAGGACACACGGAGGTTACATATTTTCTTTAAAATAAAAGAGTTCTGTTAGCGTTGTTGTGTAGATCATCGATAATTAGAAAAAATAATAATAAACTATTTTTATTCTTTTGTGAAAAATATCAAAATAACAAAATAGGAATAAATTTGTCATAATAGGTACCACAGACCATTATGCTAAAATATTTTATTATCAATCTCTTTTATTTATCTATATTTAATTCTCTAATGACATAAACTATGAAATTACAAAATTTTCAGCCAGCAAAAATAGCGGTAGTTTGAGAATTAAGTATCAAAAAATCAATAAATAAATAATAAATGACGGGGTATAAGTCGTTAAACAAACACTTGCACCTCCTTCTATTCTCTCCGAGCGACATTGTCCTCCCGAGAGGACAAACAGACATACGGACGATATATTTTAGCTAAATTAGCTGACACCATTTATTTGTCTCCGAAAATAATATTATTGAATATGTACTAACTGAAATTGTATATGTAAATAATTATATTATCAACTAGCTGAACAGCAACTTCGTACGCGTGGCATTCGGTATAGCGCGCAACTTTTTTGTTTGTAAACCGATTGGAATGAAACAAACACTTTCTTGCTTGCTACAGTACATCAGTGAAAACCGTATTCAAATCGGTTAAGCTGTTTCTGAGATTAGCGTGCACAAACGCACCGACAAATAGACAAAAATTCTAAAAACTATATTTTTGACCTCGGTACCATAAGTACGTGTACATTTTTTTTTTTTAGAAAAAACACGGCTGCAGACACGGCTCGTAATGATTTTATTATATGTATAGAATAGACGAATAGCCTTGGTTATATAGGTAGAAAACCAGAACTCATCTTATATTGTAACATGACATAACCTAACAAAATTACATAATTTTTTATGTTAAGGTCAACAGATAGGCTGACGGTCCACTTGATGGTAGGTAGCTACCGTCGCATATGACACAAGCAACGCCACATGTGCTGCAAGTGCGCTGCCGACCATAGTGGGATTGATGATAAGGGATTAGGAAAGGATAGGGAAATGGACTCTAGCTTCCCTTACTCGCTTACCGAAACAACAGCCGAACATATCTACTGTTATTTCACGGTGGTCTTCTGTAAGAGAGTGGTTACTGCCGCCAGACGAGCTGCCCAAATGAGTGCAAAACGCAGTGTGCCCTGCCACTACTAAACTATTGTTAACTTACTTCTTATCTATTAAGTAAATAGTCATTATAAGTTCCAAAAGGATCTTAAATTCTTCGAGGTTAAAGTGACTGAAAAATATAATAAATGGAACAATTTCTAGAAATTGATAAAAGCAAAATAAAATTGCACTCAGAATAGTTTTCTAATTAGAAGACCACATTTCCTATCTTTTATCCCTGGCCCTTATCTTTTATCTTGCGTTACTTGTGTTTATAGGCGATAGTATCGACCTATTATCAAATAAATTGTTCTACATCATCTTGTGATCTGCGTGACTCGAAAAAAAAACTTTCTTGTGATCTGTGCTGTGACTATCCCTAAGGATTTACGAATAGACAAATTAATAATAACCTTGGATGTATCCAAGGAGACCGAACTCCCAGTTCCCATTGGACTTAAATAAATAAATTGACACATTTATATATAATGGCAATAATTTAGATGCCGGAAATTAAAGAGATGAATATCAACGTTGGGGATATACACAGGAGTAGGTAAACCATTAAATGCGTGTCTAACCAATTCAGGTAACAAGAGATGAACACAGATAATATAACACTCGTACTGTCGAACAATATTAGGTCGGGGAAAAAGTCTTTTCGCATATAGTATGTATAAACTTGTAATAAAATCTCTTTGGCTGTACTATTTGTATCTGATTGGTTTTGATAACATTAAAAAGGTTACATTTAAAAAAAAAAGAAACAAATCCGCCATATAGCCCTGACCTTCAGATTTCCACCTGTTCGGTCTCTTCAGAATTCTTTAGGCAGTGTCAGGTTAACATCAAGAGAGGTCTGTCAAAACTACTTGTCGCGTTTTTTTTATCTGAAGTCCCAAAATTTCTACAGCAACGGGATCATGTCACTACCTACAAGATGGCAAAAGTCTTGTGGGTAGTAAAGTGTATAATAAAGGTATACACAATTAAAAAGCGACCGGCTTCGCACGTATGCAATTCTTTTTGCAATTATATACCTAAACAAACCTTCGTTCGTTTATCACTCTTTCCATTAAAAAAATCCGTCGGATGATTTAGAAGAAGTTAGCGGAGAAGCAGACAGAAGAGGACAACAATTTTTTTATTTTATTTTATAATATGTATAAAATTTAGAGAGATTACAGATATTTCTGATGGACTTGGATGATTTATGCTACAAAAATCCCAGTGATGGTATTTTCACATCCAGCCGAAAATACGAAAAAAAGCGAAGCGCAGAGGACCGTTCGTGGTGGCGAGTCGTGGCCTTTATACAACAGTGGAGACACAGGCTAATAATGTTGATGATGATAATGGTATTTTCAAGTATTTTGTTATTAAAATTAGAATTTTTACTTTGTCACTTTTCATAAGTAATATGGTTTTATAGTGTTGAACTATTGACATCACCAAAATGTAAATTGTGTGAATTTTGTGTTTTTTTTTTATTAAAGATTGGTTTTCTCTTGACCAGCATCTGTCCATGTAGGAAGGATGAGGCCGACGATGGGGCGAGCTCACTCAGAAGATACCTATTCACTCGAACCTTGAAAATATTTAGGTTGTATGAGCTCGGAAATACAAACGCGCAGGGAATTCCAATCATTAGCAGTGCGCATTATAAAAGATGTTTTAAAACGCTTGGTCCGAATTAGAGGTATTTCGACAAGGTGAGGATGGTAACCAGCCGTACGTCTGCATGTCCGATAGAAAAAAGGGGAAGGCGGTATGATTGAAGCATCGATGTTTAATTACAATTTTGCTCATTTACGTCACTGGACCATATCTCAAAAAATATAATCTGTTTAACCACTTAATTCATATATTACACAAATCATATTCACTGTCGATGTTAGAATTAATAATCAACTTACTTGCAACAGTATGTGAGACTTAAGGCGCTGTATACATTTAGGCGTTGAACATGTGGTAAACAACAATAACATATCTAGTTATTTTTTTGACGAAAGTAAACTGCTGCATAGATGCATAGGGTATCATATACCTTATTGCATGTACGCAGGTACCTATGCCTATGAGGATGATGAAGCTCAGCTCAGGCCCATTATTCATATCTAATATATAAAATTCTCGTGTCACAGTGTTTGTAACAAAACTCCTCCGAAACGGCTGGACCGATTTTGTATATTTGTTAGGTATGAGAATAGGTCGTAAAGTATTTTGCACCCTCCTACCCCCACCCCCCATTTTTTAATGGCAATTTTAGTATTTTGTATGAACAATTTTCAAATAATTTAACCGTCGTTGATTAGCGTGAAGTGTCGCGTCACTTTGACGTTATGATTTGAAAATTAAATTGACCCGATAGGTGTCGCCACAATCGGGTTTCAGAATTATTTTCGGGTTCGGGCAGGACAACGTCTGCTGGGTCAGCTAGTAACCTACATAATATGATTATATGAAATTCTTAGGGTCAGTTCACACCGGAACGCGACGCGGCGCGCGTTCTATTCTTATCTAAGAAAACAATACAATATAGCACTTATTTACTGCGCCAAAAGGTATACCTACAGTTCAATGATTTAGAGGCGCAGCGTGAAGCTGTCGACACCTCTCACGTATTCGCTGAATTGTGTACCTTTTTTGTAGCAAATAAGTGCTATATTCTATTATTATCTTAAAAAGTGCGCGCTGCGTTGCGTTCCGGTGTGAACTGACCCTTATTCACTAAAGTCTTTCCCGTTGGTTCTAATCCTGAAGGCATTTTCGATCGTTAAAAACTTGAAATACTTACTAATAATATATATTTCTACGTATAATTAGTGTTCCCAGATACCATTGTAATGTAGAATATCATACTAATTATCATAACCTTAACATAAATAAATGTTGTTTACAATATTCATTAACTTGTATTGTCATATTTGAAGTGGAGTCTTAAGTGTTTTCCTTAATCTTAAAATGTTACAAATTTATACATACCTACATATAACAAAAATGTAAACTAGCCGTGTCTGTACATTGAAGATTAAAAAAAAAACTATTGGTACACGTTCCATTTATGTTACCGAGGTCAAAAATATAGTTTTTAGAATCTCTGAAACGGCTTAACCGATTTGAATGCGATTTTCACTGATGTATTGCAGCAAGCTTCCCGTAACATTTGGTGTTTGTTTCATTAAAATCGGTTTACAAACAAAAAAGTTACGCGCTATACCAATACCAGGGGTACGAAGTTGCGGGCTCAGCTAGTTGTACCTACAAAAAACGCAAATAGCGCAATTGAGTGTAAATAATATAATGGGTACCTAAGCCAAAAAGAAAACCTGGAATAAAAAGCTTTTGATATTTCTTTTTCGCATCTCCAAAACTGCGGATTTTGGCCGCAGCTCGTCCAAAGTCTGTCCTATTAGTCCAAGCGCCGGAGCAAAAAAAGTAGGTTCGTAAAAAAATGTTCGGGACCGGCTATTTTTTTTTGGAATATGTTCAGGGGTGTCCCCTGATTGTAAATCCAAGTTGGCGTCATCGGGGGAGGTGAGCGTCAGCCGCCATCTTGAAAAACACGTTTTATTGAATATCTCGCGAACCGCGCATCGTACGACAAAAATAGTGCAGATCATTTTTGTAGATAATAATATTTGCCATTTTTTTTATTTAAAACTTTTTTCTGTAAAATGCATAGTTTTTTATTTGTAGCGCTTCAAACTTTTTACAATATGGTTTTTGCTAAATATATAGTTAACGGTTCATGATAAATGAAAAATGGTAATAACTAAATTTGTAGAGCATGAAATTTCCTATAAATTTCATTCGAAACTTTTTCCCGTAGCATTTATAGTTTAGGAGCTGCAGCTAGGTAAAACTTGCACCTAGTACATTATCAGTGACAATATTGCTCGTTTGTATACGAAAACCATTTCATAACGCATAAAATGGCATAAAGTGTTCCTTATTAATAATAAGTGTTCCTTATTATTAACCTCTTGCGCTTGGACTATATTGTGTATTGCAGCAACAGCGAAAAGGGATTAAACAAGTTTGGTACAGCGCTAACCAAATTACAGGGTAAATTTTGAGTGTATAACAAAAGATTGTAACTATATCTTCAAGTTATGGGCGACAAGTTAATACATAGATAAGTAAGTATGTAGTTAATTAATTAATTAATTTATTTATTAACATGAAATAATTAAAAAAATATTTATGTCCCATAAAACTGGAAAGCAGTTTGACTATGGGATCAAACTAATGTTATCAAAAACAAAACTGAATTTAAAAATAAATGTAACCTAATTTAAAACCCTAAACCTAAACCTAAATTTCATTAATTAATTTAAAGAAAGCAGATAATTTATTTTTAAATATAGTTTTATTTTTCTCGTGGACAATGTCTTCAGGCAAACTTTCAAGCAAATATTTAAGATAATTTAAAATATTAAGTAAATACAGAATATTTCTGATAAATTTCAATCTAGAAAAAACACACAGTTCTGTAAAACGATAAAACAGAATATTTTTTGTACAACAGTGTTATAACAATTTTAATGAAACGTTATTAAGGAAGTGAAGTACCTACATAAAACGAGTGTCGAATCACAAACTACGTGATAGAGGTACGTCCGCACAAGGTCATCAACGAGAATGATAATTGTTATCTGGATTATTACATAGGTACACAAGATCACAACGCAGATTATAAAAATTGCAGCGTTCGCTATTTAATTTTAAGGGGAAAATGTAATATAAAAGATACAAACGAGAACATTGTAAACATCTACACATGTAAGTTCATGAGTTACGTATTTATGAACTACTTCAAGACGTAAAAAATAATGATTGCTAAATATCTCAGCTTTTATGACATCGAATTATGTCATAGCATATAGATATTACAAAATAGACCGGATTCTTAGGTTCCCAGACTCGATGCCTGGGAAGAGTCTGGGCAAGCATAATTTATTTTATTTATTAGTTTATTTTATTTTTGAACAAATACAGAAAATAACATACAATAGCGATAGTATTGCTACATAATATACGTACATTGCCACTTACAGTTTCATTATGTACCTAAATAGATGTGACGTTAAAAACGGGACAAGTGCGAGTTGAACTCGCGTGAATTCCGTACGATGTTACTTATCCGCACAATATTGAGTGATTTACCATGTTATTTTAATATCATGGACTTCTTATAGGTTTTCCTATAATCTATAAGTAGGAAACTATAATTTCTGTATTATTTTTTCAAAATTTTAGGTTCAGTAGTTTCGGAGATAAGGGGGGGGGGGGAATAGTCGGACAGACGGACAAACGAGTGATCCTATAAGGGTTCCGTTTTTTTATTCGGACGTAAGGAACCCTAAAAATAATAGTACCTAAAAATACATTATCGCCGAGGCCGGAAATAGAGCAATTTTCGGCTGAATAGCATTGAAAGTACGAGGAGACGCCGAGTACACTTTCCAAGATTTTTAAAGGCCGATGCGTAGGCCGAGACCCTTTTAAACCAAATAGGCCGTTAATTGCTACCTCGGCCGAGACTTGGTAAAGTATTTTTCTCTAAGTTGCAAGGAAATAAAAGGCAAAAACATGTTAAAAAAATAATATTCTTGTTAATTACAATTATTACAATTTGTACAATTCCACAACCGTAGCTGAACACACTTTTTTCAGGTAAAATCCATTTCTCCGATGAAATACCAATTTTTTTATGTAACAACTTCTAAACGCTCAAAATATTTGTTAATTCAGATTAGAATTGACAATATCAATAAAACAAATGGCGGTCCTTTATTCCTTTAGACCTGTCCTGTCTATAACAATAGAATATTATCTTCTTGGAGAATGCCGGCGTGCAAACAGAAAAGATAGATTGGTACACTCTTTTTTTAAAATAATGAATCCATTTCCCAGCAAGTAGGAGAAAAATTAATTTTAAACAATGAGGGAGAGGATCTGGTTATGGAGTTATTGTCCTTCAGCGCTATCAGATACTGCACTTGAAAGATATTTTCTGCAGGTGAAAAATGAAAATGATAGGTGTATAAACTTGTAAGTTGAGAGTAATCTATTGTATGGTATATGATATACGGATCTATGGTATATGGGTTTTTCTAAGTGGGTTGGAGTATAAAAGAACTTGCAATCAAATCAATGTTAAAATTTACAATATTAAATTTGCAATGTTATTTATAGTACCTACTGAATAACTGAAAAATAATAGGGGTTTAAATATGAAATTGCCGTTTTGTCGCACTGGTCACTTTGAATTAAAATTAAACCTGCATGGTGCCAGACTTCAGAGTGAAACTTTTTTAAACGAAAACTACAGCATTGTAAATAAATTTTAAAAAAAAACATGCAATTTTTTACATTCAGCTTTTTGTTAGAGATGAGAATTTGTACTGGCATATAAAACTTTATATAGTTCATAGTTTAAAAAGAATAAAGAATAGAAAAACAAAATGTATTGACAGAAGTGTATTTTGAGAAGTTGGATAGGGACATAAAAAATGGTTTTCGTTTAGGTTTAATTGTATTGTTATGTTATATGAACTAGTTTATAATATATATATATATAAATATGTGAATAAGAAATAAATGTGCACATATACAACCAAAAGTTTTTGTTGATGAAGATTTCCCCAATAAGAGGTCATGGGCTCTCCACGTTGAAAATTGATTGAAGAGGAAATATAAAAAATATGTGAAAATGTGATAAAGCCGATAAAAATATCTAAAAGTAAGTAAATTTAGATGAAATACTAAAAGTGGAAAATAATTCAATGATTGACAAATCGATGACATTAAGAAAATTTTATTAAGATAAATTAGATAAATGAATTCTGAAAGAATTAGAATTTAATTTTAATGAAAATTATATATATATGATTGAAACGAATACAAAAATGGATAAAATTAAATGTTGGGATGATAATTCACCAAAATTAAATCATGAAAACGACTACACGATATGGAGAAAGAAAATAAAATTATTATTATTAGCCAAAGATTTGAGTGTTGTTTTGGAAGATTCAAAAACAGATGATAAAAATTTTATAACTAAGGATGCCAAGGCGAAATACATAATTTTCAACACTTTAAGTGATAAATATATAAATCACGTAATAAATTGTGAAACCACAAAGGAAACATTGTCAAAATTAGACAAAATATTTTTAGGAAATGAAAATACTCAAACATGTCAACTTTTAGAAAATTTTTATAAATTTGAATTTACCAAAAAGGACATAATGATGGATATCAGTGAACTAGAGAATATTGTAATAAAAATTAAAAATTTAGGATCAGAAATATCGGAAACTCAATATATGACAAAAATATTGAGTAGCCTTCCTGAAAGCATGAATAACTTTCGAACAGCATGGGATTCAACTAGTAAAGATGAGAAAACTGTGGAAAATTTAATTTCAAGAATATTGTTGGAAAACAAAAGAAAAGAAAATTTGAAAACAAATGAGTGTGACAAAACAAACGAAGGTGTCAAAATTGAAAATCAAAACAATAGTGAAGATTATAATACATTTATAGTAATGAAAAAATGCTATAAATGTGGAAAGAGAGGACATATAGCTAAATTTTGCAGAAATAATAGTTCTGAATTCAGACCAAATAATACTATTCAATGTTACAAATGTTTAAAATATGGACACAGGAATACACAATGTAATGGAAAATATAATTGTATGGAATGCAACAACAATAGTCACTATACAAAATTTTGTTTAGGAAGAAGTTCAGTAAGTAAATATTATTCAGTTAATACTAATGAAGATTTAGAATTTATTATTGATTCTGGAGCAACGTGTCATATCATAAATTCACCGGAATTTTTAGAAGAAATTAAATATTGTACACAACGAATTATGACAGCTGATGGAAATATACATGCAATAAACAGAATGGGAAAAATAACCTGTAATTTAAATAGATTAATTTTAAAGGATGTCTTACTTGTGCCCAAATTAAAGAAGAATTTGATTTCAGTTTCGAAATTAACCGATAATAATTGTAAAATTAATTTTTTCAGAAATAGATGTGAAATTTATAATTCAGAAAATCGTTGCTTTCTGAGAGGAACACGTAGTAGTGATGGGTTGTACTGCGTGAAGCTGTCGCTTAAAAGGTTTGCTGTACAGGATTCAAGGCCAGTATCAGTCGATAAAATTAATATGATTTCACAAAATTTAAAATTTTGGCATCGTGCTTTGGCTCATACACCGATTTCGAAAACAAAGAATTTAGTCAAAGGTATTAATATTAAAAATAATAATGAGATGGACACCTGCGAAGTGTGCATACAAGCAAAGCTAAGTAGGAAACCATTTACAACAGAGAGACATAGGGCTAGTAAACCATTAGAAATTGTTCATAGTGATATTTGTGGTCCAATTGGGGTTGAAACTTGGAACGGGTACAAATATTTTATTACCTTTTTAGATGACTACACACATTTTATTAAAATTTACTTATTAAAAAGTAAAGACGAAGCGTTTAATAAAATTATTAATTATACAAATTTAGTGGAAAATCATTTTAATACAAAAATTAAAACATTTAGATGTGATAATGGGGGTGAATATAGTAGTAACAAATTTAAAAACTATTGCGAAAATAAAGGAATTTTTATTGACTTTACTATACCATATACACCGCAACATAATGGAAAAGCAGAAAGATTAAATAGGACTATTTTGGAAAGAACAAGAGCTTTACTTTTTGACAACAATCTACCAAAAATACTGTGGGGTGAAGCTATCCTAACTGCTGCTTATCTTACTAATAGATGTTCAAATACAATAAATATAAAAACACCAGCTGAAATGTGGTTCAATAGAGTACCGAATTTAAAACATTTACAAATTTATGGATCATTGGCATATTTTAAAATAAATTCAAATTTAAACAAATTGGAATACAGATGTAATAAGGGATTATTAGTAGGCTACACAAATAATGGTTATAAGATTTGGGATCCAATTAATTATAAAATACATTATTCAAGAGATGTTAAGTTTGTTGACAATGCGGAAGAAATTTCAAAATTTTTAAAAGAAAGTCGAATAGGAACTAGTATAAATGATATAAATGACTTATTTAAAGAAGAAGAGTTGGTAGAAAGAAATAAATTTGAAAGACATTATGGATTTGAGAGGGGAAAAATGAAAAATAAAGTAAATAAGAAGGTATTTTTTAAAAGTTCTAGAAAGAAAATGTTTATAAATGATTCAGAGGAAAGTGATAATGAAAAAGGGAGTGTTTTAGAAAATAAAATTGGAGAAGAAATTTGTGAAGAAAATGACATTTTTGAAGATAGTATTGGAGAAATGATAAATGAAGACAATGTTGAAAATGATATAGGAGATGTTGAAGATAATAAAGATATTAGGAGGGTTGAAAATGAATTATTTGAAGACGCTATTGATACTACAAATGAAGATATGATTAGAAGGATTTTGCCAAAAAGAGAGAGGCGATTACCAGCAAGGTTAAAAGACTATGATTTAGAAAGTTCGTTTTTAACTTATAATGAGGTATTAGAAGGTAAAGAGAAAGAGTTATGGAAGATAGCTATTAAGGAAGAAAAAGATTCATTAGAAAAGAATAATACGTGGGAAATTGTTGATAGATCTGAAGCAAAAGGAAGGAAAATAATTACTAGCAAATGGATTTTTACAGTGAAACCCGAAGGGAGATTTAAAGCAAGACTAGTTGCGAGGGGTTTTTTACAAAAATTTAATATTGACTATAAAGAGACATACAGTCCTGTAGTAAATACAACCAGTGTAAGATTATTATTGTCGATTGCAGGTCAAAGAGGATATAAATTAAAACAATTCGATGTGAAAACAGCTTTTTTGTATGGTGAACTAAATGAAGACATTTATATGGAAATTCCACTAGGATATGATGTAGGAAAAAATAAAATTTGTAAATTAAAGAAGGCTTTATATGGGTTAAAACAAGCACCATTGATGTGGAATATAAAGTTAACAGATTATTTAAAGAAAATTGGTTTTGAACAATTGAAATTAGATCCGTGTGTATTTGTATGTTGGGAAAAAGAGATTTATTTGGCAATATATGTTGATGACGGCATTTTAATAGGTTATAATGAATCAGAATTGAATGAAATTATAAACAAATTAGAGAAAGAGTTTGAAATGAGAACTTTTGAAAAAATTGAAAAATTTGTTGGAATTGATATTTTGTTAGAGAATAATTATTTAAAAATTAATCAAAAATCATATATAGAACAATTACTTAAGAATAATAATTATGATACTATTAGGGAGTGTCAATATCCACAAATTCTAATTGACACACATCAAGAGGGGAAGGTAGGTGATGATGATGTGCATCGATACAGACAATATATTGGCTCTCTATTGTATCTGGTAAATAAAACAAGACTTGATATCTCTTTTCATGTGGGTTATTGCAGTAGACATCAAGAGTGTCCAAATTTAAATGACTTTGCGAATATTAAAAACATTTTTAGGTATATTAAAAGCTCAATTAACACAGGTATTCATTACCTTCGGGGTAATGATCTGACATTAAGAGCCTATTGTGATGCGGACTTCGCAGGTGATCCAGACACGAGGAAAAGTACAACTGGTTTTGTCATCTTGTACAGTGGAGGACCAATTCATTGGTGCTCACGCAAACAGTCGGTCACTGCTCTGTCCAGTACAGAGGCAGAATATATCTCTGCTGCTGAATGTATTAAAGATCTTTTGTATGTCCAAGGGTTATATAAAGAGTTAACAGGGAAAATTCCTAAAACTGAATTATTTGTTGACAACCAATCTGCGATTGTATTAATTAAAAATGGAATTTTAAATAGAAGGAGCAAACACATAGATGTCAAATTTCACTTTATTAAGGAGAAAATTAATCAAAATTTAATTGAAATATTTTATTGCCCAACAAATTCAAATCTAGCGGACATTTTAACTAAAGGTTTGGACAGAACAAAGTTTATGCGTTTAAGAAACTGTATAGTGAGTGATCAGTGAATAACTGACTGTGGACTTGTTTGTTTTTAATTTAATATCATTAATAATTTTATGTAGATGTAGAACTTTGGATAATAATTCAAAATTTAGTTATAAGTTGTTTAGATGATTAATTTGAAATTGTTGTATAAAGGGTGGGTATAGTATAGGTTAGTTATGTAAGTTTTTTAGGTTTTAATGGAGTTAGAAGTATAGTCAGTGTTGGTACAAAGTAAAAGTTTTATTATAGTCAAATTCAGAGGGGATGTTAGAGATGAGAATTTGTACTGGCATATAAAACTTTATATAGTTCATAGTTTAAAAAGAATAAAGAATAGAAAAACAAAATGTATTGACAGAAGTGTATTTTGAGAAGTTGGATAGGGACATAAAAAATGGTTTTCGTTTAGGTTTAATTGTATTGTTATGTTATATGAACTAGTTTATAATATATATATATAAATATGTGAATAAGAAATAAATGTGCACATATACAACCAAAAGTTTTTGTTGATGAAGATTTCCCCAATAAGACTTTTAACGTGGTACAGCGAAAAACAGACTAATTTTCGAATACGAGTTCAGAACGCAGCAGAAACTGCTCGTAATGTCAACGCTGTTCGGAGAGAATACAGCTAACGCACGCACCGTGCGTTTTTGGTTTAACCGCTTTTGTAGTGAAAATTTCGACTTGAAGAATGAACCACCAGAAAGACCAGCCACTAAGGTGAATAACGATGATTTGAAGGTGATGGTGGAAGCCGCTCCGTATCACACTAAGGCTTGAAAAGGAACTTGAAAATGGATGCCTAATTTTGAGATTAGAGAGCAGCGCGCAATGAAGCCTTACCTTGTTAAACCGAGACAGAAATGAAGGGAATTGTGACGTGTGAGACGAAAACTGAATTCTTTAGGATAATCACAAGCGAAAAACGCAATATGTTTTATAGTTTAATATCCTTGATTATTTTACGGTTCCAAAACACGATATTTATAATTTCACCCGGTAGTTAAATTTTCCGAAAACACGGAAATTTTGATAGTTTTTCGAGTTGTATTTAAAATATTTACTTTTACTCACGAAAAAATGTCAAAAAAATATCTCTTCTCAGTTTGCTTCACCCGCCGCGCCGCGCCGCGAGCTTCTTCAAAGTAGGGCTTGAGTCGCTTTGGACTTACTCGTATCCATTGAAAATGGGAAATGGTCCTGCATAGAGGTGTTGTTACACATCTTCGCTGGGGTCACTCATAGAGTTTATCACACTCTTCCGCTCCGCTCATCCATCTCCACCGAAGCTGAGCAATACTGAAGGAGATAGGCCCTAACACTACAAGACAGTTAGAAACCATCCGTCATTCTCCAACTCGTTCGCGATTTGGACAATTTTTTGCCAGGAAACAATACAAAAATGCCTTCACTCATATAGTTTTTGGAGTCCAGGTCCCCAGAGTTCTATCGAAAAGGTTTAAATGATCTTCCTATTAGATGACAGACGTGTATAAACAAGGGTAAATATCTTGATTAAATATACATATTTTATACTACAAAAAAGTTTTAATTTTTCATATTTCATACTTTAACCGTTAATATTACAAAATTCGTAAATTCCATTCATTACCAAATTATATAGATACAGCATTGTAATACCAAACAATGCAGACATTTAAAATTGAATCTTAAAAGCAATTAATAAAGTATGCTTTCGTAATACGATTTAAATTAATTTTGATAGGCTTTCAAATTTCAATAAATTCCGACGTATTCCCAATTCACATAAATATCCTTAAAATACCTACTATTTTAATGGTCGCAATACGATAACAATGTTACGATACGATAACAACAAACAATTTATTTTAGTAAAGATATTATTAATTTTATTGCAGGTTAATTCAGATTAAAATAAATGTGATTGACTTCTATAAAAACCATTGTACATAAAAAGGTCCCTTTAGATTCCGTGGCGTAATAGATTACAGAATTAGCGAAGTTTTATCAGAAATCCTTAGTGCTAATAATTAGTTAGAGCAGGCGTGAATTTCGTCTGAAAAAAAGGAAATACCGAATTATAGAGTGGATCAAAGACATTAAAGATGATATTATCCTTTATAACACCGTTATACAAATGTGGATAAAGACAGACTCATATGGAAGTTAAGTGCGTGGAAGGTATTGTAACTGAAAAGGGTATTAACAAAAAGTGCCTGTTTGTCTTCTTTAAGCAAAATATTCTGTTTTTCTTTCTGACAAAATGTGTGAATCTAATGAAGAAATTCGATACATTTTAAAATGGTATTACAAAATGCAACGCAAGCCGCGAAAAAAAAATTGTAACGTTTATAAAATGTCACAGCAACGAGATCGTCACTACCTACAAGATGGCAAAAAGTTATCGAACAAAATGACACAATAAACTTTAATTAAACTCAAATAAAATTAGAAAAAAAATGTTTTGAGCTTTCATATAAAATGCGAAGAAACTTTTCCATAACCGATTGATTGTTAAAACAGTTACCCGATTGATTGTTCAAAAGTCAAAAGGGTGTTACTCGTATGTAAAAAAAGTTAACCTTTAAAAATAAATATTTCTCTGACATTTTAGTTGGTAGATTTCACGTAACAACTCAAGCGGAGGACCCTACCTTTGTGCATTCCAGTGACAAGCACTTGACCGATTTCACATTCGTCACAAAAACAGAACGCTCGCATTTTATTTACTGCTTTTATTATTCGTCCCTTTGTGCTTTTTTTGGTTCTAGTGTACACTGCAATGTTACTTATTCCTTAGTTCTTTATGTCTAATGCAATAAGGTATATTGTTCAGTTTCTTCAAACGTAGTTGATCACCAATCCGTTGCACCGTCATGGTCATGGTTCCATAGAAACAAATCGACACAATGGAGTTTCGACAATATGGCATTTGTTTTCGTAATATTTTCATGCTAAATAACCAACCCACGTTCCTATTTGACAATGCCATTCTACAGATTTTGGACATGCAATCAACATATTACACTTTGTAGTCTATGCTAATCTAATACAAGCAACCTGCCCCCAGCTTGGTACAGGCACAATTTTTTTTTTAAATTTTTCCTCCAACTTCTGGAGTTATGCGTTTATATGCATTTAGCGATTCATTTTTAGCTATACTCTAATACCTACATATATAATAAAATCGTAAACGAGCCGTGTCGGTATATTAAATATTTAAAAAAAAAAAAATTGTTTGTAAATGTTGTACTTATGTTACCGAGGACAAAAAAAATAGTTTTTAGAATTTTTGTCATTTTGTCTGTGCGTTTGTGCACTCTAATACTAGAAACGGGTTAATCGATCTGAATTCGGTTTTCACTGATGTATTGTAGCAAGTTTTCCGTAACATTAGTGTTTGTTTCATTCCAATCGGTTTACAAATAAAAAGTCGTATACCACGTGTACGAAGTTGCGGGCTCAGCTAATTTATAAATATAATTATGTATAGTTAGATTTAATGTATTCTAATATTATAAAGCTGAAAAGTTTGTTGTTTGTTTGAACGCACTAATCTCAGGAACTACTGGTTCGAATTAAAAAATTATTTTTGTTTTGAATAGTACATTTATCGAGGAAGGCTATAGGCTATATAACATCACGCTACGATAAATAGTATTATATATAAGCAGTGTCCAGTACCGCGCGCCCCATGCGCACGCCGGCCGCCGCCGTATGGGCCGCAGCGAAGAGTGGACGAGTTTAGCTAGTTAAAATGTAAATAGGCTAAGGCAAAACAGTCTTTCTCTTTCTAATTTATAAATTAATAATAATAAATATTGAATGTTACTAAAAAATATTATTATAATTTGGAATTTTGGAAAGATGGGAACACGTCAAGACAAAACAGTTACCAAAAAAGTACCATTTTCTCCATTAGTTTTTGAACCGATTTTTTTTTTGTTGAGTAACTATTGACGAACTTATTGATTGAGTTTTTTCCCATTGAAAATTAGAGGAATTTCGACCAGTAGACGAAGACTGGTTACATTAAATTCAATAGAAACTCTGTTTATCTCTAAAACTACAATTAGTACAAACCACGTATAAGCTATGCGGATTTATGAAATATTTTTGCAACATTTTGCTATTAAAGCTTGTATACCACAGTCTATTAATCAGGTTATCGATATCATATCAAAAGTGCACTCTCATAATATACCTACTTTAAAAATAACCTTATTGTGTTCTGGTGTTAATTGTTAAAAACGAGTTTTAATATGAAGATTGCAAATGGTTGAAATTTGGTCCTATATGCAATAAAGCATATTTTGAATTTGTCATAATTGCCTTCTCAAATTCAGGCAATAAGGAATTCTCTTACGACCTTCTTGCCATTAAAATGTATCTCAGTTCCACCACAGAGGAATTCCTCTGTGGTTCCACGCTCCGAGATTTTATTTTCTTACTTAATAACCAACATTTCACGCTTGGCTTGAGTGAAGGAGATTGTGATTAAGGCAAAAGAAAATGGGCCACGCCCAGGCCACGCCACGTATCATAGGTACACAAATATAGTACAATCTATACTAATATTATAAAGAGGTAAATTGTATATGTTTGTTTGTTTGTTTGTATGTAGGAGGTAATCTTTGAAACTACTCTTCCGATTTAAAAAAATCTTTATGGGTATTCCGTTTTGTTTTCGAAGTAAATTTTTAAAGTACTGGAAGAACTTGAGGAATTTTTTAGCTAACAAATTATAATACATTTTGGATTTTCATGAATACTTACATATTCGATAAAACCGATAGCGAATGTTTACAACCGTGATTTACTAAAATTATTTAACATTGTCCATTGTTTAAGGAAAATATTGTATTGAAATTACAAACATAAACAATGTAGACTTCGAAATAAACTAATACGTATAACAACAGTAGCTTTAATTATATAATTCTTTTTAAATAGCATTTTTTTTAAATCAATCAACAAATCGTTTAGAAATCAATCATTATGAATCACATATAGTTATTAAAATTTTAATTACAAATACCCTTTAAAGATTTCTAACATTTTTATATCTATCTATATCTATGTATGATACATGTACATACATATAAAACTAACTGGTGCCCGTGGCTTCGCCTGCGTCAAAAAATAAAATAACAACGCCTGACTAAATATATGAGCAATGAAACGCCCAACATCTTTATTGCAGTTATAGCTTTGCCAGGCTTTAGATGATCCATCGGGAACAGTCCTTTTTTTCTGGATGAAAGGTTCCCTATGTCCTTTCCTGCATCACTGACAATGTGTGCAAAATTCCATGATGATCGGTTCAGCGGTTTAGGCGTGAAATGGTAACAGACAGACAGACAGAGTTACTTTCACATTTATAATATTTATAAGTATGGATAAGTCGCTTTTATTTTCTGTCTGTTTGTCTCCGCTATTTTCTTTTAAACCACACAACGTATTTTGATAGGTTTTCACTAACGGAAAGAGCAGTAAACGAAGAAGAAATTATTATCTTAAAGTTTAAAATCAGTGAAGCAACAGCACAAAAATATTTTGATTGGATATTATAATCTGAGGTCATCCACAATCCTTTCCGTATTCGAAACATTAAAAAACAGCTTACGGAAGTTAATATAAGGACAAGTTGTGTGCTTAAGATTACTAAAGTCTACTAAGTTATATTAATCAGCCAAAATAAAATACCTACACGTCTGTACAATCAAATACATACATTTTTATATCAACGAAGAAAACAATACTAATCGATATTTTAACACCAAGTTCAAGGTTGTTTCATAATGAATATATCAAATCAATATTTTACAATGTCCACATCAGCTGTTTACTTATCAATACCTGCGTGGACTTGTGCATTGAAAAATCACGCACTTGCATTGTACAAATTAAATCGAAAGATTATCATCAACTATAACGAACACAGAGTCGGGAATATACATACTTATTAAAATATTCCATAATCAAATGGAGACACATACGAACCTCATGCGCAATTTAATCCTCTTTTTCAATTTTAGATTAGGACACTTTCTGAACACAGAAAACGATACGCCACTAAGAAAACCCATTATCACTAAATATATCACAGATGTTTCATTCACAACTCGTTATTTATTGTTATTATTTATCACAGATATGTGTATTATTATTATGTCGGTAGTGTAGTGCGGCTGAGGCGTACGCCGTAACGCCCGTGACTAAGCAGTAAGCGGTTTGCGACCATAACATCGGAGCCGGGGTAGTCTCGCAGAACTCGCAGATGGTTGAGTTTGGGGTCGAATGAATGCATCGTTGCACACTTAACGCGTCACTCAATTAAGGCTTCGACACATATCCAACGGGTGAGAGCTATGAGTAGTAATATTACGTTAAAGCTACCAGCGATTATTTTAGTTATTTTTTTCAGCGTGGGGTTCTTTAGCTGTTCCGGCCGAATATACGTCAGTACACTAAAAAACGATTAATCCGTGTGGTAATTGCCCCACCAAACCGTCGAACATGTGTCGAAGCCTTAAACTGTGCACATCGAGTTACATTCTACACATACGTTCGATAAGTGAGGCGTGTTTCACAGAATGCGTTCGCGTTAAAGTGAGCTCAGAACGTGCGCCTACCACTCACACATTAACGTCTAAATCAGCATACAATAATGGCCATGTATTGTTCGTTACATCCTTTTAGGTCACGACTTCAATCATCTACATTATTTAATTTAGGTACATAAATGTAATATGTACGTAGGTATAATATATACATCTATACATATGTATATAGGAAATACGTGTAGGTATTTCACTCGAGTCAATATACCTACTTATCTACTTGCATTTCTGCTTTGATTTGACGTCATCTAATCAAATAACAATTCACCTGTTTGCCTATAAACCTGTTTTATGAGCAATTATATATAGATTTACTTCTAAACTAGTTTCTTTTTGTAAACACTGTAAAACCGATTAAGAGCGATTTTTCTTCATTTAGTGCGTAAGTTTATAAATGAACGAAATGTAATAAATTTAATTTGTAAACAATAAATAGCGTTTTAGAAATAAACTTAATTGAATAATTTTAAATATTTGTTTTTTTACAATGTAGGTATATTTAAAATTTTCAATGGATATTACCTACGGAATTATTTTATTTTCTTAAAATTTCTTGAATAAAATTCTATAAAAGAAAACTTTACTTTAAAAATAAACGTATTTGAAAATACGTTGTCTACTACTGAATTATACTTTTACTTTCGCTGAAATTCATAAAAAAGCAACAATAATTTATTATCATAAATGTAGAATTATAAGAATGACGATGAACTCGAAATTGGTATTGTTTCGTAGTTTTCCATTAAAAAATTAATCACGCCGTATCGCCAACGGGCCTGAATAAGTTATTTTAAGCACCGCTTACGTCAATATAAAAGCCTTCCACCCACAGACAACGTCTCAGACGCATCGTAAACGAAGACTGTCTGTCTCTTTCTCTCTCGACACGACTTGACTATAACTATCTCGCTCTTGCTGTCACAGCAAAAATGTCAGTTCATTTGTTGCAAAATAATAAAAATACACAAACGACACTAGTGCTTATTAGTTTTTGTTTTTAGCATCATTGTTTCACAACACAATATATATAAAAATGAATCCCCATTTCTCGTGGTCACGGCATCACGCGCGAACGGGTAGACCGATTTTAATTCGGTTTTCGCTAATGGAAAGAGGGATAAACGGGGAATATTCTTATATATAAAAATTGCACCACGGGCGAAGGCCGGGGGCGGGTCGCTAGTCTCTATATATAAAAATGAATCCCCATGTCCCTTGGTCACGGCATCACGCGTGAACGGGTAGACCGATTTTAATTCGGTTTTCACTAATGGAAAGAAGGATTAACGAGGAAGTTCTATATATATAAAAATTGCACGCCGGGCGAAGCCGGGGGCGGGTCGCTAGTTATTAATAACGCTTTCACGCCTTAACTACTCAACCTATCATCACGAAATTATGTTTACACATTGTCAGAGATACAGTAAAAGACGTAGGTACCTAGGGTACCTTTACGTGCAGCAAAAAAAGCAAAGTTCCTGAATGATCTTCTAAAAATAAAAAAATAAACGCCTGACAAAAAAATAAAAGTGGCGTGGACGTAGTCGTTTGCAAAAGCTAGTAAAGATTGTCAAAGCGTAGTATTTTCAAGTGACAGTGAATAATTACAACATTCTGTAGGTTGGGGGCGTTTTGTCTTAAATTTCATTTTTTGTCTGCTATTGCTCGTGAAATTCGTTCCTCTTTACCATACCTACTTATCATTATGAAGCCCTATCTATATACGCAGATGTGAAATTGTGAACGCTATGAACTTAGTTAAGTGATCATAAGACTTGTTTTTGGTGAGTACAACTTCTCCTGAAACTTGCACTAAGTTCCTGACCCGTCCTGAAAGGGAGGCAAGGGATAATTCGCGCGAGTTATAATTAATAACTGATAACCACATGAATGCCATTTTAAAGGAGTGTAAGTAATTGTTTTTATTTAATTAATATATTTTAATTTATATATGAAATAGGTAAAGACAAAAGAGTTTAATGCTTTATTTCAGTCCTCTATTTAATATTGGTGTACGGTGGGCGAACACTAGATTTAAATTTTTATTAATGTTTATTAATAAATACTTGTTGTATTTTACAATAATTGTGGCAATGGAGAAATCAAAAATGACCTCGTGACAGTCGAGCAAGGGCCGGCGCAAATTGGAGGACGGCACAGCAAAGTATATCAATTTTTTCATATAATTTTATACCTTAAACGCCTTCAATATAATTCAAATTACATTGTATCATGCTAGGGCAACAATCAGCGCGCTAAGGCATTCACCAGTAAATAACACAGTGAAATTTAAATTATATTAAAAGCACTTAAATATAATACAAAATTCTATGAAAAAAAATTAAATACTTTGCAGAGCCGGCCTTCAGTGTAAACCGGTCCTAATGGAGGATATAATTCTGAAAGCTCTTAACATAACTACTTGCAAGTAAAGGTCGCATGCGGTCGAAGTCAGCAATGGCACGATCTTTAGTTTATCTTACCTGAAAATAACAAAAGGATTACTTAATAATAAGTATAAACAGATTAACAATATATACCTCACAATGATAAAAGCTTTAAGTGAACTTTGTTCACTTGAAATGAAAGTGAAGTCACAAAAACTGTTAACTTGAGGCTACAACCATTTTTCTACAAAATTAAAATAGTTGTCATGGTTAGTTACCTATATATCACGCAAATTAATTTTTCAAAAATTTAGAATCTGATTTTTCTGTAAAAAAAACTGCGCGTGTAAAGAGTGCGTGTGTCAGAAGTGAAACTTTTTTGGCGATCAGATATACACCTGGTAGCAGAGATATCCTGATGATGTCAGGAAATGTAACAAGAATCGTTACAATAAACGTTACAAGAAGCGTCATACAAAATTCGATTTAGAAATGTTACTCTGATCGCGCTCAAAGAAATTTAACTTCAAAGAGAAGTAAGTAAAGATATTGACATATTTAATAGTGTTGGGAAAATTTCTTAAAAAAAGGAAAATTAGTTATTTGCGACTTATTATTGCAAATTAAATTAGAGTAATGTGAATTAAAATTTAAAAAATTAATATAAAATACATACCTAACCTATAGATAGAATGCATGTCTTTTTTTCGTCTGTCCGCTTTTATCTCTTTTTAAGCATTATCTTAAAAATAAAAATAGAAATACCTTAAAAACCTTTTCTGAATTAATAATACACATTTGGCAGTTATGACATATGATGCTAAAACATATATTGTATAATAGTCACAAACAATAGGCCCTGTTAGAAAACTCAACGTCACTCAACGTCGCTAACGGGCTATGGAGGGGGCTATTTACGGAGTTACCTGCGAGATAGAATCAGAAATGAGGAGATCACCGAGTCACCGACACACCTATAACCTGGTAGATTTACTAATAGGTACACTTACTACCACTACTATATGTCTATTTAATACGCTTACTTTAACTTACTAGCTGATGTCGCCCACAATGGATTAACGATTAGTCCTAAAGATGGATTAACGACATAATAAGGACCGCAAGCAAATCCAGGCTGCTGCTGACCGATTCTATTGAAAAATTACGGGGAGGCCTATATCCAGGTGTATGTCCTATGGCTGAGATGACGATTAAGTGGATAATGATTACTACAGCATCAATTAAAAAGCATTAAAGATAAAAAGTGAGAATCTGTAATCTTTGTTATAAAACCTGTTGAAAAAATTAATAGAAACATAATATACACCTACCCTAATTTATAATAGAATAGTTTGCACAAGAACACAACTCTTATGTCTTTAGTAGTGTCAGGGCACACTGCGTTTCGCAGTCCTTTGGGCAGCCCGTCTGGCGGCAGTAACCACCCCCTTACTGAAGACCACTGTGAAATAACAGCATGTGTGCTGTTGTGTTTCGGTGAGTGAGTAAGGGATGCCAGAGCCCATTTCCTAATCGCCCCTATCCATTCCTAATCGCTTATCCTTAATTCTACTGGGGTCTGCAGCTTACTTGTAGCACTTTCGTTTATTTACTCTACATTTCCTAGCATTAATAGGTAAATGGATCTTGGCTTTAGATTTCTTGATTAAATTTTCTGTATTTTTGTAAATAATATTTGCAAATTTTGTGTAAATTATGTAATAAAAAAAATCTAATAACCTTATAATCATTATATTAAATCTAATAATTTAAGCTCATTTTTTTGTAATAAGTGATAATTATGTTACCTCATGGTTTTTTTTTTAATGTTAAGATCGGCAAACAGGCTGGCGGTCCACTTGATGGTAAGGTGGCTACTGTCGCCTATAACACCAGCAACGTCACAGCTTTGCAAGTGCGCTGCCGACTACAATAGGATTAAGGATTGGATAGGAAACTGGGTTCTGGCATCCCTTACTCATTCACCGAAACACAACAGTACACATTATTTCACGGTGTAAGGGGGTGGTTACTGCCGCCAGACGGGCTGCCCAAATGACTGCTAAACGCAGGGTTCCCTGCCACTACTTTTCAGATCCAGACCAGAGCCAAATATGAAAATTTCATTTTTCAAAGTTGACCCTACCGGGAATCGAACCAGATTGAGGCAAGCACCCTAACCACTCATCCAGCGGGCTCGTCAAATGATCGTCAAAGCTAATGATAATTATAATAACTGACTTTATCGACGATCTTTACGTTAAAAGAAACCCAAAACACTGAAATGGTATCCCCTGCTGCAACACTAAAAAGGAATATCTTAGCGTTCATTTTCAGTGAAACCACTTTATGTGAAAAACAGTGCTCACACAGTGCCTGCACTCTCTAGCTAAACGGTTCACACGAAGTACGAGTATAAATCCTACTGTTTGCTGTGCTAGTCCGCACAAAGGGAGGAATTTAGTTTCTATTTTGAATTTGATATCGTTTCTTCTTATTGAACCGTCTTTACTTATCTTTCTAAAGAGGAGTAAGTGTTTTTTTTTTTATTTCCTCGCATAAAAAGTTCTGAGTATATTGAATGTACTTAGAATTCAGATTCTCATTTCCCAGCTGATACAAGTTCAGTGGAGCTGCCGTTTAGAAATTCATATTGAATTTGTCCAAATGTAACAAATAGAACAGATAAAGTTCTAGCGCTGATTTTAGTACTATAATAATCAAGGAAAATGGAAAATACATTAAATAATGCACGTAAGCTATATACTATCAGTTTTATTTGTAATTAATTTTGATATATCTTTGTTTTCAATTGGTTTTAAAGTTAATTAGAAGGTTTAGTATTTGAGAAACCTTAAAATTTAATAGTCTGCATTCTCCTTTAACTTTAAAATTTAAAAAATAATTCGACAAAATAAAGTAACCGTTAAAAAATTAAAATTACTTTTTTTTTGTTTTATGTCCTTTTTATATTGAGGTGTTCCTTTTTATGTTGTCCTTTTTAGGTTCTCGTTTTGGACAATGCAATAATGGAAATATTGCAAGGATATAAAATATAGAAAATATTGGAAATAATTAGAAAACAACGGAATCTGACGTCATTCTCATCTTGAAAGAGAACACGAGGAGCTCTTGTGTGGTTGCCCATTTGTCTGAGGCGAGCCTCAGGCTTTAGGATTTATGGAGACTGTCGCCGAGATTCAGTAAACCTATGTTTTGTTAAGGATATTAACATTATCATGGACACATTTATATCTATATATTCTTGTAAACATATGCGATAGCATTAATTAAAAAGACACAAACTAGAAATAACCGCAAAGAAAATTGTAAGTGAGATTATGATGAGATTGCGCTATTATACTTAGTTTCAATCAAACTAGTAATAAATATACTGTGAATATAGTAATATTTTTTGTTTTTTTTTTATGTTACGATCGGCAGACTGGCTGACGGTCCACTTGATGGTAGGTGGTTACCATCGCCTATAACACAAGCAACGCCACAGCTGCTGCAAGTGCGCTGCCGACTACAGCAGGATTAAGGATAAGGGGATAGGGAAATGGGCTCTGGCATCCCTTACTCACTCACCGAAACCCAACAGTATATGTGCTGTTATTTCACGGTGGTCTTCTCCAAGGGGGTGGTTACTGCCGCCAGACGAGCTGCCCAAATGACTGCGAAACGCAGTGTGCCCTGCCACTACTTTTAATAAATAATAACAATAATAATAAAAGAGTTTATCAACAAAATTATTCCAGATATCAAGACTTGGAATATTAATAAGCATTCAAGTTAGGAAGTGTAAGTAGTTATCCCCTGACCTTCAAGTTTACCCTGTGTTTTCGAGATTAGGGACTCCCCACTATGGCAGAATAAGATATATGATTATAGCATAGAACACGAATCTATTGTTATTGTCAGTTAAATGAGTTTGTTTATTTGTTACGCTTTCACGAATAAACTACTGAACCAATCACCAAGTATAATTACATACATATTGTCAGGGGTACATTAAAATACATAGGGTACCTCTACCTTTCATCAAAAAAGTACTGTCGTGGATCATCTAAAAAAAATATTAAATTTAACGCCTGGTAAAAATATATGAGCAATAAAGATTGAATAAATGTTGCAACACCTAAGAAACAGTAGGGAACGAAGTCGCCGGCAAAAGCTAGTTAAAAAATATATCACATATACATATAATGTTCAATTTGCTATAAAATATGCCACGGATTCACAAAATGTATTAAAGTGCACCTCAATATTTGGTATTAAATTCACATCATACTACATTATAATATTGTGTAAAGACTTTATTTCCCTGAAGAATACATTTTTTTATGTTAAGTTCGGCAGACAGGCTGACGATGCACTTGATGTGACTACCGTCGCCTATAACACAAGCAACGCCATAGGTGCTGCAAATGCGCTGCTGACCATAGTAAGACTAAGGGTAGGGAAATGGGCTCTGGCATCCCTTACTCGCTCACCGAAACAAACAGCACACATGCTGTTATTTCACGGTGGTAAGGGTGTGGTTACTGCCGCCAGGCGGGCCGCCCAAATGACTGCGAAACACAGTGTGCCCTGCCACTACTTTTTAGTTCCAGACCAGAGCCAACTTTGAAAAGTTCATTTCCAAAGTTGACCCTTTTTTTGCCGAGAATCGAACGCAGAACCCTAGAACGGAGCGTTAAGGCATGCACTCTAACCACTCATCCAACGGTCTTATTGTTAGAAAATTCGTTAGCTGCATTACAAGTTAGTAAAATTCGTCGAGAAATGTGATTAACAAAACCCAAAGAGCATACGTGTAAGCATTACTATTAAGCTGTTCGAGATTGCGGGCGCTCGCGAGCTTTCATCTTGTGATTGCCTCTCCTTTCAACAAAACATTAATCAACGAACACGAACTAAAATTACTCCCTACACAGTCGGATAATTACTTATTCGTGGGTAAACAATTGTTAAGACTATTACAACAGTAAACAAAACCATTTAAGATACTATTGTGTCTTTTATGTTATGCATTGTAGTCCCAGCTTATATGAATTAGGAAAAATAAACCAATAGAATTTAATCTGAATGCACATATATATAATACCTTACTTATTCTGAGTACTTAAACGATAATTAGAAGAGCTATTCCAGCTAATTTAATTAATTTGTAGATTTTCTTTAAAGTAAAAGTGCTCAGATAGGGTGACGATCCACTTGATGGTAGGTGGCTACCGTCTCCAACAGCACAAGCAATACCACTTGTGCTGCACGTGCTCAGCCGACTTTAATAGGTTTAAAGATAAGGGAGGGATAGGGAAATGAGCTGTAGCATTTCACGGTGGTCTTCTGTAAGGTGTAGTTATTACCGCCAGATGGGTTGCCCAAATGAATGTTAATCGCAGTATGCTATGCAACTACTTGCCAGATCCAGACCAGAAACAACTTTGAAGAGTTATTCTATCGGGAATCGGAACCAGGACCCCTGAGACACAAGGCTAAGGCAAACCACTCAACTAATGGGTTTCACTTAGTAATTAAACTCTTATAAAATGGCTTTGAGTATTTACACTTTCAAATGGTAATTGGAGAAACAAATGTACGTATATATGGTTTAATGGCTATGATGCAATGAGCAACAACATTATATCAAACTATAAACACCGTCATATGGAAGACTACATAAGCCGAATACAAATGAAATATAATTTCTCAGATACTGAGAGACCCATAGAAATAATATAACCTTTTATTTTATTGGAATTTTATAGAATATCATTTAGTTAGGTTATAACTGGTTAAAGTAGGTTTAGACGTGTATGGTTGGAAATTATGATATGATTTGTAAAGATAAGCGGACGAATTCGCGAGCAAAAGCTAGTTCATTATATTATATACTAGCTGGAGCCCGCGACTTCGTCCGCTTTGAAAAATCTATACATATAATAAAATAGTAAATTAGCCATGTCTGTACATAAAATATTTTTTCGAAGAGACAATTTGTACACGTTGTAGGTACTTATGAGTTCAAAAAAATAGTTTATTGAATTTTTGTCTGTCTGTCTGCGCGTTTGTGCAGGCTAATCTCAGAAACGGCTTAACCTATTTGAATGTTGTTTTCACTGATGAATTGTAGCAAGCTTCCTGTAACATTTAAGTGTGTGTTTCATTCCAATCGGTTTACAAACAAAAAAGTTACGCGCTATACCGAATATCACGCGCACGAAGTTGCGGGCTCAGCTAGTGAGAAAATAATAACGCCTGTGGCTGCATCAATCGAGTCCCGTTGTCGCGTCATGTTGATGCGAGACCGGTTGAATTGCTCGTAGTTTTTAATTTTACGATAACTCCTAAGGCAGTCGTTTATTGTATGGTGTACTATTAAACTTATTTAAGTAAATGCTAAATGAATACCATATTATATGTGATCATTTTATTAGAATTTAGAATGGGTATAGTAAGCTATGCTTAAAAGATAGTTATAATGCTATCTTGGAGTTTTTTGTAGATCTATGAAAGAAAAATAATCCACCATAATTATATTGTTTTATTATATATCTCAAACGTATTGGGCAGCGTTTTCGATGAAAGCTCCCAGACGGTTTGACATCTTCAACAATCATTATTTCAAGCAATTTACACAAAACGTTAATGAAAGATACAACTAAACCTCCCTCGGGAATCACTCTGTTGATAGATGAAAACCGCATGAAAGTCCTGCGGAGGAATTGTAAGGATTGTTTACAATTAACAATATATTTATTATGTGACTACAGCTAGATAGTGGGATGAGTTCATTACGTTCATTATGTATACGCTAAGGTTCAAGGCGGTACGAAGTTTAGCCGGGTCAGTACCCGGTGAACTTCGTACCCCCTCAAACCCTCAATTCGGTACAAAATGTATGAGAAAATGTAAATATTTCAGATGAAATTATTTCAGATTTTTCAATTTTTCAATAGATAATTCAAATCTGTTGAAATTGTGTAACTAATACGACTTTTTTTGTTATAATATATAGGAATGTACATATAGATTACATAATTGCTAACAAGTTTTTTTTCTCATAATCCCCATGAGTAATACAAGTCGACACTGTAGGTCATGCCTAGACTTTATCTTCGTTCTTTATAGAGCGTGCCGACTTTAAGAGGATTATGGAAATATCTTACTAAGTAGGTACACGGGTCAAGACGCTTTAAGTATACATATAATAGGTAAATATATGTACATATATACAGTTAGTGTCACTTAAAAATATCAGGTGATGTAGTGTGTAAATTTGACGCTTTATTTTTTGCTAATAAACTTAATTTAAAAAAAAAACGCATTTAATATTCTGAAGTTTCTTCATTTTGATGATATTGTTATTGTTGGAAGCAGGAAATTACACAATAATGAAGTACCTAGCCGCTTCGTTGCGGTTGTTCCAACTTAAAAAGGTTTATCTAAAGCTTAATTTATCTACTTAGAAAATAACTTTATGTCAGGTAACATGCAGTAAATAATTTTTGTTGATAATTATCATTCAAATATACTTAACGTTTTCTGTATCTGTTTAAGTTTGTATCAGCAGTTTCTGTTTTTTTCTTTGTTTTTTTTTTTTAACGAGGGAGAAATCTTCAAAAGATACCTTATGAGCACAATAACACTCCTCGAGATGGGTGTGATTTTAGTCCACAGGGGACTTTGGAACCGTCACCGATCAGCATTTCCTGTTTTGCGATAATTATATTCATAATTATCATCATAAGTCCAAAAGGGTCCACTTTGGACCATATCCTTTTTAATTGAACGCACCCATACTTGGTACCCCTTTATCAATACTAATTATTACAAAGACGTAAAAAGTTTGCATGTTTGTTCGTTTGGAGGTAATCTTCGAAACTACTCAGTCGATTTAAAACCCGTTCGAGCCCGTTGGATGTCTGGTTAGGGTGCTTGCCTTAGCGCTCTGTTCTAGGGTTCCCGGGTTCGATTCCCGACAGGGTCAACTTTGAAAAATGAACTTTCAAATTTGGCTCTGGTCTGGATCTGGAAAGTAGTGGCAGGGCACACTGCGTTTCGCAGCCATGTGGGCAGCCTGTCTGGCGGCAGTAACCACCCCCTTACTGAAGACCACCGTGAAATAACAGCACGTGTGCTGTTGTGTTTCGGTAAGTGAGTAAGGGATGCCAGAGCCCATTTCCCTATCCCCTTCTAATCCCTTATCCTTAATTCTACTGTAGTCGGCAGCGCATTTGTAGCAACTTTGGCGTTGCTTGTGTTATAGGCGACGGTAGCCACCTACCATCAAGTGGTCCGTCAGCCTGTCTGCTGATCTTAACATAAAAAAACTCTCAATCTGTTTGTTAAAGTGAGACAGATTTATTTTGATATATTCCAACAAAGAATGAGATAGGAATAAATCTATTTAATTTTTAACGCACAGAACTCGAAATATGTGGTTGATATTTAATGTCCCGCGATCACCGAAAATATTTTTTTAAAATTCCCTTACCACTATCCGCAGCAGCGCATAACCAGTATCTTCAACGTACAAATGTGCAAAACCAATGTCGGCTTAAGCGCACCTACTACAGTAAGAATGTGTCGCACGTGTCGCTTGGGGGACATCGATGTCTTCTCGGAACCGGTGGAACATTCAAAAATAAAATAAACAACTCATTTAAGTAAACAGAAATCAATACTGTAATATAAACATCGTTGACAATGTTCTGTCATCCAATACTTACATCTGTAAGTATACTATAATATACAAGTATTACTCTGAGTCTGAACTTCTCGAGTTGATTGTGTAATATTTTGTTACCGTTCTTGTGGTCAATGCTGTATGTACTCACGTCTGTAATTGGTATGCGCTGTGATTCATTGTATAGTAAACTCGGCCACGCTTCGCTGCGGCCCATACGACGGCGGCGTGCGCATGGGGCGCGCGGCACTGGACACTGCTTATATATAACACTATTTATCGTAACGTGATGTTATATAGCCTATAACCTTCCTCGATAAATGGACTATTCAAAACAAAAATAATTTTTCAATTCGAACCAGTAGTTCCTGAGATTAGCGCGTTCAAACAAACAAACAAACTCTTTAGCTTTATAATATTAGTATAGATGTGTAACATGTATGCTATTGGTGTATCTTAAATAAATAAATAAATAATATATTCTCTCAGAAGTTAGATTTTTCTTCGGCCTCAGACCCAATGATCTTAGTTAATTTGAAATCTACGTTTAATTGTAAAAGCCTTCCTCAGCAAGCTCGAATGGGATTCGAAACAGCGTCGTCTTTGACAGCAGCAACCTATTCTTACTGGGCTATTTATCATTGCAAATATACGAGTACTCCATGAAACTTTACAGAAGCCACTGTCTTCGAGAAGAATGGGTATATATAAAACTAAATACCATTATGTATAACGAAATAACAATAGAATATTTATAACATTTTATTTTTAGTAAGGTCATTTCAATCAACGATTTTGATCAATAAAACAGTCAGGAAAATATATGATTACGTCTATCAACGCTATAGATTTTTTTTATGATTATTTTTTTTATCAGATAAACTTAATTTAATCGTACATAATACCCAAAAGTTAAATTCGCAGGATTTTATATGAAAATTATTTGAAATTGAACAGAATTCAGTTATTTAAATTTATTCATGGTTACAATATTAGATTTTGTCACTTAACACAGCTCACCGTAACTTAATTAACTGCGCGGTCAATACGAAAAAGATTTTTATTTTATATAATTACCTTGTTATAAAATGAGAAACATAAAATAATTGAATAACATGCCTGTGAAACTGTTTTATTACATATAACTATGTATTTATAATCTCAGATTATAAATAAGCTACTCATTATCATCTTTCATCATTTAGCAGTAGATCGTCCACTGCTGTTTTAGGACATATTTAATCAATTCTCTAAGTTTTCGAAAAATATGAAATATAGTCTTAAATATACATAATATTATTAAAAGCGTCTCTTTGTTAGGAGCAATCGTGTTTACCTATAGGCAACCATAAGATTCATTTATCATAATTTACATTAACTTTTGCCCACGACTGTGTCGACATCGTTACGTTACGTAACGTACGTAACGTTTTCTTTACGTGTCGTGTAACTCTGATATATAAACTATATTTGTGTAAAGTTTGATCAAAATTCGTTCAGTTGTTTTTGTGTGGAAGATTAACAAACATACATACAACCGTCCTCACAAACTTTCTCCTTTAAAATAAAAATAGGACAATAACGCCTTGGCATAATTTCAACTCTATTTTCAATAGACTCCATTTCTAGGATATTAAAAAAAATTGACTTTGCTAGTTTACTTGCACATTCTGAATGAATTTTGAATTTTTCAAAATTAGGACGTGGTTAAGTGCGTAGTCACTGGAATGAAAGTTGAATTCTAGCAGCGATTTAACTATGTCTTTGTTATTGCTGACATTTCGTTAAATGTCAGATGGATCGAATCAAATCTAGCTTTAATTAGAAGGTAAGTAATATGAAACGACGTTAATGGGTATAATGTGTGGGTGTATACATATTCCTGTATCAAGTACCTAACACAGATCACCGTGACATAAGAGATGACAGATTTCGTTCCCTTATCTTGTATCTTCGGAATAAAAGATACGAAGATCCTTGAAGGATATAGGACATTTACTCATATATCCTTCAAGACGTAACTTGGCTTTTTATGCGACTGTAGCCAACAATCATCGTGGTAACTCTGTTATGAAAATAATAACAAATACGAATCTACGATGTATAAAACTATTTAATAGTTTGGCTTATTGAAGAAAACTTTTCGAAGCAGGTAATTTTTTTTTATTTCCAAGAAATATGATTTTTTTTTAATTGTGAAGCCTATGTTATTTTTGACGGTACATCCGTAATCAAATGCAATACGGAAGATAGAAATAACGAATAAAAAAAAATACTATTTTTAAAATTTTTGTTTGTCTGTTTGTTCCGGCTAATCTCCGAAAAGGCGAGACCTATTTTGACGGGACCTTTACTGGCAGATAACTGATGTTATAAGGAATAAATTAAACTACTTTTATTTTTAGAAAACATCCACGGGCACGCTGCAATAAGATTGAAATCGATTATATGATTCGTGTTAATTCATGTTTATTTCTTGTTCAAGGAACAAAGCAGCATAAAGATCCTTCAGATCAAAGGCACAAAGGTTAATTGGTAATTGAATTTAAAATTATACCGGCACGACGGAAATGAAAGGAAACATTTCGATAAAAAAAAGTAAAAAATTTCCCGCCCGCCCGCACCCGGGACGTTTGAGATTAGCGACTAATTTATTTACGGCGACATCTGGAAATATAAAGTTCTTTTCTGAAGGAATATGAATTTTTATTTGGCTCAAAATGACGCATTTAAATATGACAGGGAAAAGTTTGCTGTCGCTATTAATTTAAGCGAATGAATTAGTTTAATTTTGTGGGATCAAGTTCTATTCCTTTAAGACTGAAGTTTCCTTTAAATGGACTGCAGAATCGGTTTGTGTCCAGAGAGTATTAAGCGAAATGGAGCCCCATTCGAACAGTTCTCGGCAACCAAAACCGCTCAACGACGTCCGGTCTCACCGCAACCATTGAGTGCAATTCTATACTATCTTGTACGGCACATCTCTTTGTAAGCTTTCAGCATTCCATATTTAAATGCAGGAACACATTATAAACTAAAGTACCGCCCTGACTTCGCACGGATATCTAATTTTTCAGAATTTTCTCTTCATCTGAACCTTCCTCGAAATACAAAGATTATTGGAAAAAAAAATGCTGAATTTATGCAGTCGTTCTCAAAGGAGATCAATCAGTTTTGTATGGAAATCTGGCCACCAGTTTATGGTAATTTCGTTTTAACGGTTGAAACTTGTACCATTAGGTGAGAAGAAATCATAAATTTTACTGGGAAAATATCATGTAATTTGATAATGGGATTTCATGGATATTTAAGTTTGAAAGTATTAAAAAATCCATATCCAATAAAGTAATAAGTTTTTTATTTTTTAATGTTATCCCCATTTACAAAATCTGAAATATTCACAGGAAATTACTGAAGTTAAGAAAGAATTTTATTACCAAAATCTTCAAGGTATAGTTAAAATTAAAAAAAAAAAATGGCGTGGTTTTGAAGCTTTGCGTTAGCAACACATTTAGGGACACATTTAGGGATCACCACAGAATAGGTACATATAATATCACTCTGATTCGGAATGTATGTAATATCACCTATATTACCACTTTTTCTTCAAAATCTAAACCAGAAGGCTGACAATATAATATAGGTACTGACTGTCGCTTGGCAATATTATTTTTGTTGTCTAAATTGAAAATGATATTTACATGCGATTTATTGCTGAACAATAAATAACTACAACTTATCTAAGAAACTATAACAATTGGATCTACTTTTTATGCCGTATATATTTAAGACTAGAAATAGTTGTTTGTGTGTAGATACTAATGACAAATCGATGTCCTATTGTGGGGCAAAGCTCGGCAGCCGACACGACAATGTAAGTTTAATTAAATCAATTTTGTTTATTTAAAAGACAGAAGGCAGGCTAACTTGATGGCACGTGACTATAACGTCTGTAAACACAAGCAATTTTATGTTATACATACTAGCTGACCCAACAGTCATTGCCCTGACAATTTCATATAAAAAATACATCCAAATTTCAGAGATTTCCCTGTGGATTTTCCAAATTTATTTTCAAGCAACCTTGTCGTGACAATTACGAATACAAAAAAAAATACAACAAAATCGGTCATGCCGTTCTCAAGTGATGTTCCGCCATCACTTGAGTGACAAGTCGAGTCGGCAAGTGACCTTGGTGGGAACCTCTAGACGGACCAACAGAAACAAAAAGTCTACATAATTCGATTGATCCCACCACATGCGTTTATGATTTCTGGTGGTTCGATTAATCGAACCAACGGGAAAAAAGGTTCACATAGCTAAAAAAAACGCCAGACAGGATAGAAAAATGGGCATTGACTTATTCACTCGGCGAAACAGCGCAACATGCTTTTATTATTATACGGTGATCTTCCATGAAGGGGTGATAACTGCAACAGATGTTCTATGGGTGTCATATGCAATGTGCCCTGTCACTACTAATGACATATCTCTCAGTAAAATACCAGGTTTTTACGATTCCATTTGGAGATTTTAAATTAATTCGCCAGACAGGCCGACAGCCCGCTTGATGGTAGGTCGCAACCGTTCCTATTAACACAAGCAACACCAGATATGAGTTGAGCCAAGTATCCTGAGCATTGAATGAAATCAATTTGATCAGGGGTGGTGTGGTGTTATTTTGTGGTGTTATTCTGATCAATTATGAAATGTCTGCTTTGTATTGTACCCAAAAAAGCAATCATGACACTAAAGTTGACTCCTTGCAAGGTGAAATTTAATTGATTGTGATGGTTACGATAATCCAATGACGATGCGTATCCTGCTGACCTCAATTTATACACAAGGACTGATATAATATCAACGCTGTGCTTTGCCTCAGCTTTTGCTGAGCCAGATACCTTTTTGCTGTCATGTCGCACACTCAATAGGATTAAAATATCTGGGAATTTGTATTAATTTTAAATTTGTTGTTATATCTACCATCGAGTGAACCGTCAGCCTGTCTGTCGACTTAACATTAAAAAAAATCTATTTTTGTTTTGTTAAACAGTTGTATTGTTATTTCTTTTATTTCTGTTTGATAGGGAATTTGCTCTGGCATCCCTTACTGATTCTTCGAAACACAACAGCAGAGCATGCTGTTATTTCACAGTGATCTTACGTAAGGGGGTGTTTAATTTATGACTGCGAAACACAGTGTGCCCCAGCCACTACTTGCCAGATCCAGACCGGAGCCAAATTTGAATAGTTATTTATATTAGAAGAGCAATCAATTGTCAAAATTTGTCCGCTGCCAATCCGCAACGGGATAGTGTGGTAATGTTTTCACAAGATAAGTTTCCACACAATATAGTCTTATACCGGAATATCCTACAGGTAATTTCCTATGTGGTTTAGAAATAGGCATTAAAAGGTGATTGATGTCTAGTCAAAGGTCAGCTAGAAGACACTTGGAGAGTGCCAGTAAACGTAAAAAGGAAACGTAATATAAAGTTATAGCCTATAAAACCGTCACATGCCTTCAAATCGGGTCAAAGTATCACCTAGGACGTCTCAAGTGGGATACGAGATACAACATGTAAACTCTGTTTTATTGTCCATCTCCATATGTTTATATTAGCGTAAGAAATTAAGTTTATGAATCATAATATTACTAGTTTTTACCCACGACTTCGGCCGCGTATCTTTATAAATTATGTATAGCTTTTGTGTTATTCTGATGTATGAACTACATTATTGTAAAGTTTCATTAAAATCGTTTAGTAATTTTTACATGAAAAAGTAATATAAACATTCATCCTTTCAAACTTACTAGTTATTCTCGCAACATCGTACGCGCTGTAGTTCGTTTTTTGGAAATCTCTCAGGAACCTAACATTTTTCCAGGATAAAAGTATCCTATATGTTAATCCAGGTAATAAAAGTATCTGCGTGCTAAATTTCATCCAAATCAGTTCAGCCGTTTTGCTTGATTGAGTAACAAACTTTCGCATTTATAATATGTATTATAACTGGTGCCTGCGACTTCATCCGCGTTGAAAAATAAGCAAATGTACGTATACTTTATGAGTAATATAACGCCCGCGTATGCATCAAGCGAATCCCGTTGTCGCGTCGCGTCGCGTTGGTGCAAGACTACTTGAATTTATTTTTTTAATTTACAATAACTCCCAAGACATTCATTTCAATTGTATTGTGTAAAGGGCTATTATAGTGTGTATGAAATGCTTAAGGTAACTAATTTGATAATGATTAATACTGTATCCGTCTAAATAGCTTTTTAAACACCGTATATGTGATCATTTTTGGGTATAGTAAGCTATATTTAAAAGTGGACATATGCCAACCCGGACTTTTTTGTAGACAATCCCACCATACATTGTTTTGTTTTATCTCAAACGCATTATGCAGCGTTTTCGATTTACACAAAATCTTAACGAATTATACACATGAAGCTTACTCAGGAAAACCTCATAAAAATCCGTTCAGTAGTTTTTGAGGTTCTTGCGTATATACATACAGGCGGACAGACTGACAGATGCGGTGGGAGACTTTGTTTCATAATATGTAAGAATTATTAGGATGTAAAGAAAATTAATGATCCAACCGACACTGAAAGAGTTTGAAAGCAGATTAAAAGCAGCTGAGTGAGCTAAGGGTATTGACAAAGTTGACCCCCGTCCTTGACTCAATTATTAAATATTGTTTGTAAAATATAATGCAAATAGAAGATAAGGATTTTAGAGTTGTTAGTCAGTCGCAGGAGATAAAATAACGTCATAAGGTTATCCGATTCCCTAAAGTTGCAGTTTTAAGGGCTTCGTAGTGTTACAGATTGTTTTTTTTTTTGCAATTTAATACCACAACAACCAATATCTATACAGAAAAAAATGTAGGTAGCTAATTTACTCAGATAATTAGTGTGTGTGTCAAAAAGAGTAACTATTTCTTTTGCTTCAAACATATTTTATTACCTACAAAGCTACAAATACTACCCTGTGTAATTTTACCTACACTAAAAAATATACGAAAGGAAACAAAAATTAAAATGGCCTTCCGCGATCGTTCGTGGAGCAGATACCTCAAAATTGGAGGAAAAATCTTTATGACTCTTTGAAAGTTCCGAAGCGTGAATTTAAAATACATAATCTCTCTAAGTAGACGGCAATTTTCAATTACGAGGCTTATGCCTTTAATGTCCGAGCAACCTGCCGAAAAAGTCGAGATTTATAAATTACAAATTTAAATCAGCACTTTTTTGTAAAAATCACTTCCTGTACTATCAAAGTAGGAATGAATTGAAATAATGTAAGGTTTGTAAAACAGAAAAAGGTCGTACCTATGGAACAATATATATAATGTATATGTACTATATGTATATAATGTATACAAGTATAGTACCTAGAGAAGAAGCAAGCTGGCGGTTGGTGTGCCACTCGTGAGGGCTTCTCATCAGGTCAACGCTCAGAATTCACATAATATGAATACATATTTATATATGTGTAATTTAAAATATGTATAAATTTCGGATATTTACCCTGTTTTTTTAAATACAATAAATCTATAGAAGTCTTATCGTTACTGTATATTTTGAATTTGGTTGCACTTGTATTTTTATGAAAGAACATATTGTATAGTATAAAAACTACAAATTCAACACAAATATTTGTCAAATACCAAAAAGAGATATTACATAGGTACATATTAGAATTATGTAGACGGTGTAAACGGTAGGCACCGTCGCCCATAAGTACAATGGCCAGACGAGGATAGAGGATCGGACTATTACATCCCTTTTATACATACCGAAACACAACAGTAGATCTTAAAGATCCGAACTTCCACATCTATCTCTATACATATAATAAAATCGTAATAAAGCCGTGTCTGTACATTACACATTTATTTTTTTCAAAAAATCAATTTGTACACGTTGTTCTATGTTACCGAGGTCAAAATAATCGGTTTTAGAATTTTTGTATGTTTGTTTGTACGTTTGGCCACACTAATCTCTGAAACGGCTTAACCGATTGAATGCGGTTTTCACTTGTATTTTAGCTAGGTTCCCGCAACATTTACAGTCAGATTTTCAATTCGATGGACTAAAATTACAGCTAGAATCGACCTTTTTTTAAATGTTTTTAAGCTTAGTGTTGTAGAAGGACTCTCATTTATAAGCGAGCTCGATCATTTTACCATCAAGTCGATGGTTGAGTTGTATAAAAAGAAGAGAACAAAATTATGGAACTGGAAAACCTTATTTTAAATTTTAAATATCAAATATGCTAGCCAGAAACGACGCAGCTCCTTAATCGACAGGCAGGACATAATTTTGTGGCGCAATTGCAATACAAAAATATCGCAGACAAAGGAAATTTATTTATTTTTAAGGTGAGACTTTGGTGAACGTAGGTAAATTTACGAATAAGTATTCATGTTAAAAGCTAGTAAAATATACTGCTTTCATTATAATCTACTTCTGTTTTAGTAGATCCAAAGGTTGAAAGTAATTTTTAGAAGAAATAAAAAAAAATCTTTATTTTACAGACTCATTTAAAAAAAGTCTTGGGTCGAGATGAATATAAATAGGCGGCGACAAGCCTTCCCTGAAGGCTTAACAACGGGTTTTAAAGCTCCCACAGGAAAAGGAAGACGCCTTATAATTAGTCACATTAGAAGCGAGGAAGGCTTTTTAGATGGGAGTCTGTTGATGTTTGAGTCAAGTGATTATCACAATGAAATGAATGCTAACATTTTGAGGAGTGGCTAAGAAGAATTTTGCCGAAATTAAAAAAGGATTCCATTTTGGTGGTAGATAGTGCTCCTTACTACTCCCGTAAGGTAGAAAAACGCCTACGGCATAGGTACTACGCATACTACGGCATGGCGTAAAGCCCAAATTCAAGAGTGGCTGAACTCAAACAATATCAATTTTGAAGACACAATGATCAAAGCAGAATTACTAGAAATCGGTAATAAAGCAAAGGTAGATTATAAAAAAAAACGTAGTTGATGAGCTTGCTGCAGAGTACGGTTACACGATCTTAAGACCGCCCCCTTACCACTGTGAATTGAACCCTATAGAATTAGTATGGGCACACCTAAAGGGGCATGTCGCAAGAAACAATAAAAGTTTTAAAATGCCGAAATTAAAGAATGCTTTAAATAACACCACAACGGTGGTCGAGTTGTGTCGATCGTGTTATAAAAGAAAAGAACAAAATGATGCAACTCGACCATCTTATTGATGACGTGACAGAAAGTTTTATAATAAGTGTAACAGACTCGGATTCTGAAACTGATTATTCAGAAATAGATAGTGTTTAAAAAAGTTCGGTTTTTATTTATTTTTTTCGTTTACTTTTTAGATACCCTATCTATTTTCAAAAAGTATAAAATCTTAATTACTGATCAATTTTAGGCTACATTTTTATTATTGTTATCGGGTTATCATTTAAGAAAAACAAAAAAAAAATAGCTTGATCAATAAATAAGTTTAAACATTGAGCTTTCTATTGAAAAACAGGCAAATAAAAGTATCTTGAAGCATCCATTTCCGTCACTACAATTATAAATCCACACTACTTATGCTATTGATCAACCCCAATTCAAATTAACAAACTTTTATTATAAAATAAAAAAGATTGAATGTTACCTATGTTCGATCATTCAGGATACAACACTGTTTTTACATTACGATAAAATGGTAATCCACCAAATGTCATTTTAGTCAATCGAATTAAAAATCGGACTACTTATAGTGTTTGTTTCAGTCCGATCGGTTTAAAAACAAAACAAAATTATGCTCTATACCGAATACCACGCGTATGATGTTGTGGGCTCAGCTAGTCTTAATTAGAACTTTTCATGAAATGTCTACTTCTTAAAATAGTTATCTTTTGTAATAACCAATAAGCCTCGTTACGTTATTTTTGACAGTTTCCATGTTCCATTAATTAAGAAGCGAAACTTGTACTCTCATAATGCCTTCTTGTCTGCTATCATTATTTCTAGTAGAGCGAGGCACTTATAATAGGCATGATGACAGATTTTGAAATTCCCTTCCATAATGTAGATACACGTCTACCATATCCGAAAAAAATAATATTTCAGCAAAAAACTAAATTTCAACGCGAATTATTGAATGTTTTTAAATCTATTTTGAATTACGCGCGAAAACGCTCTTAGGTGTCATGGCGTCGCGTCTAATGAACCGTGACGTCACCGACATCTCATCAGATTTTTCCTTCTGTCAAAGCAAAGTCAAGCAACACGATGGCACTTACCTGAGCGTGACGTCATTCGCTCTGATTGGTGTTTCAGTTAACATGGCCGATTGCAGTTATTTATACTGCTATTTTATTGATAATCTTACTAATCTCAATTTTAATACAAAAAATGAGTAGTATTTTTTAGATTCCTTTTAACATATATATTTTTCTCCAAAACCATTTATTCTTTGATTCTTTAATAGCGTCATCATGCCTATTACAAATTCGGAATGTAATTCAATTGCTCGCTGAAATAGCCTCACGGTGTTTTTTTTATGTTAAAGTACCGATAGGCCGATATTCAGGCTGACGGTTCTATTAAAAGGTGGCTACAGTTATCTATTAAAATAAGCAACCATATACAATTTAGGATAAGAAGACACGTTAGAGCGATCAGTAACTGAGTAATATTACTTTGGTACCTAATTGGCTGGCCGGCAGTGAATGGATGTGGAGGGCCGAGGATCGCGTGGTGGTGGGGCTCAAACAGTAAGCCTACCTATGTTTCTTAGAACGGTACGACTCATCAAAATATTTATTTTTTTCCCTCAATATTTTTTAAGTCGAAAGAATGAGCAGAAATAATTGAGCAGAAATTGCTCGTTCATAAATTCAATTTGAAACTTTCGCACGAATCGTTCCGACAGCAGTTGCTACGAGCTGATTGGAATACGCTTTGATTGGCGGTACAATATAATATCCAATTTTGCAAAATACGGAGGGGCATCCTTCCGATACATGTTAATTGAACTTACAAGCACTTTGGCTCCACTACCTACATTAATTAATTTCATAATATGCTAGTCTATAGTTCCACCTCTTTGTTTATGTATTGCATGAGCGATTATTGAAGGGATACGTACCTATATTTGCTGATATGCTCATCATCATTATACTGATTTTTAATTGACAAAATTTTTAAATATAAACTTAGACTATATTTCTTTATTGGAATTTTTTTATTTTACTATTTTATTGTTTATTATTGTAGTTATTTTATTTAATACTAGCTGAGCCCGTAATTTCGTACGCATGGTATTCGATGTAACGCATAACTTTTTTGTTTCTAAACCGATTGGAACGAAACAGACACTAAATAAAAGGTTACCTGGAAGAAATCGCTATAAAGTGATAAGGCCGCCTTTTGTACTATTGCTTGTTGTTTCTTTCTTTCTTTTTATTCTGTTTTGTATGTTATATGTTTATAGTACAAATGAAGAGTTTATTAATAATAATAATAAACTCAACCAGCCTCAATAGTAACCTGATGCGGTTGGGGTTCCGTGGCGGTTCCCTCCCAGCTCAGATGCAGAATGCGGTGCTACTCGATACGGCCAGGATCGTGCGTCGGTTTCTGTCTTTGTCGTCTTGAACCCCGACTGACTATGCTTCTGTCGGGGGTAACACCGTCTCCCCCTCATTTTGGCTTTTGGAGGGGAAGATGAGTTAAACTGATCAATAATAATAATAATAATAATAAACGTTAGGGAAACATCAATGAAAAACACATTCAAATTGGTTTAACATTTTCTGAGATTAGAGTGCACAAACGCCAAGACAAACAGACAAAAATTCTAAAAACTATTTTTGGCCTTGTTAATATAAATACATTTTTTTTTAAATAATATACCAGAGATATGGCTCGAGTACGATTTTATTAAGTCTATAGAAGATGTATGTATGACACAAAATAACATAGAAGCAAATTTAAAAAAAAATTAGCACACAATAACTTCAAGCAGTAATTTTTTTTAAGTTTATTTTATTTTATTATAGATTTTTCCCGGGGGTTCCCAGACCTATTCTACACTGACTAGTTTAATAATGGAGACCTAAGTTCTGAACAAACGAAGGCGTTAATGTAGTTTGAAAAAAAAAACGCGTAAAATATTATAAAAATTGGGACCTATTAGTGGGACGAAAAGTCCCAAATTTTAATCCAGTAAAAGATTATCTGTGTGTCAAGTTTCAATTACATCAACTCAGCGAATGTGATCGTTTCATAAAATGTGATCGAACCTTTCACAATAGCACTAGCGACCCGCTTCTGGCTTCGCACGGATGTATTTTTTTCTCTTATTAGTTTTGTAATAATAAATTGTGTATCACGACACGATAGCAATAAAATAAAAAATCGAGATTCGCAGATATGTGCATACCATACTACTTGTGTACTATTGTTGTATTCTGTGACCATACACACAATACGGAACTTATTAATGGCTACCAGATTGCGATGCTATCTACTAAGGTTATGTATTGTATTGAAATTCAATATCGTTGGGGTTTAAATAGATTTTTACTAACGAATTAGTTAATTGACAGATTGATCGATGACCCGAAATGGACGCTGACCCTCCCCCAAGTAATTGATCGTATACAAAACGACGGATCTCTCCCCGACTGGTAAACGACGGGTGTTTAAGTGTACATACATTTTCATAGACATTTGGTAGCACCCAATTGTTCGAATAAACTACTTTCAATATAATATAAAACAAAAAAAAAACACATTGCAGTTAGGAAAAAAAAAGTATAATATGTATAATGTACTAAGAGCTGTTGCCGATGACTTCGTTCGAGTTGAAAAATAAAAAATATAAAACGCCTGCCATCTTTAATGCTGTTATAATTTTGCCAAGAGTTGGATTATTATTTTTAGATGATCCTTCGAGAACAGTATTTTTTTTCCTGGATGAAAGTTATCTCCTTTTCTGTATCCCTGTTAAGGCGTGACTTCATATTTATAATATTAGTATTTGAATTCCATTGCTGATACTAATCAATTGGTTTTAGAGAGAAGTCAAGTTAAAAGCAATCTAAGTTAAAGCCGCCAAGAACCAATGTAACTAGAAAAGTTTCTTGTGTGGTTGTCACCTCTAATAACAATGTCTTATTTGAGAATGTTATTGCAAAATTTATAAAACGTTGTAGGAAATCCTAAATAATATAGGAAAAACACATTCCATTTCTTGTCTAGGTACCGTAAACACATAAAATTGAAATATAATAAAATAAAATATTTAAATACTAAAAAATGTAAAAGTGACCATATTTTGTTAAAATCTGATAGCATCTTCCAAACATCTCAAAAATGACTCAAATTTTTTTTGTCTCTAGTTTTCAATAATTCAATAATATCTTCGCACTATCAAAAAACATTGTACTTACTGGCGAAACGAATTCAAATGGCAGCCTAGGTACATTATATTTGTTTTTTGTACAAAAACAAATTTTATGTTGTTTACATAAAACAATTATATTGTTATGTACGCCTGAGTTGAAGCCCGACTAGGGAGGGTTACGATAATAATATCTGAGAATAGGCTGATTTTAAGGGTTAAGGTTTTATTTATGTAAAATTGACAGGCAGACTGGGAGTTCATTTGATGGTAGATAGTTCATCGTCATCATCATTTCAGCCGTAGGACGTCCACTGCTGGATAAAGGCCCCCCCCTAATTTTCCAAAAGGACCGGTCAGAAGCAGCCTGGATCCACCGTCGATCCGCGGCCGGCCCTTATCAGGTCAGGTGGACGTCCTACGCCTCGTTTGACCGTCCGTGGTCTCGCTTCTAGTGTAACCCCGAGCATAGCCCTCTCCATAGCTCGTTGAGCGACGTTGAGTTTTCTTAAAGACCACGTTTCAACAATATAATTGTCTTCGCTGGCAACACACATTGGTCGAAAACTTTTGTATTAAGACACTCGGGAATTTTGGACGAAATGTCTCAGAGCTTCCCAAACGCTGCCCATCCGAGCTGGATTCGACGATTGACCTCCTTCTCGAAGTTAGCTCTACTTAATGGCACTGTTTGAATGTTAGATGCTACAAGCCTTAAGTCAAGCTACAAGCCGTTCTCGTAGGATAAATGGATTAAGAGGGAATAGGTAAATGGATGCTGTCATTTCTTACTCACTAACTGAAACAAATCAGCACATACGCTTTTATTTAACGATGGTGTTCTGTACTAATTGTCGCCAGACGGACAGCCCAATTAAACTTTTTGTAGGCGGAAAAATAAGTACGTAGGTTAGTAGATAATTCGAGACTAATTAATAAAAACATATTGATTTTTAAAAAGATTTACTCCAAATTGTAAATAACTCATCCAATTTAGCTCACAACGATTCAGTGAGTGGTGCAGAAAAGTGGACAAAAAGTAAAAGCCCATTTCCCTATTCTTTTCAAATCGCTTATCCTATGCTTGTGTTAATAGGCGTCTTTAGCTGTCACCATCAAGTGTATGACGGTTCCAAAGTCCTCTATGGACTAGAACCACACCCATCTCTCGAGGGGTGTTTTAGTGCATTGCATGCGGCATTTTCATAAGGTTTCTTTTAAAGATTTCTCCCCTTGTAAAAAAAAACCATCAAGTGGACCTTCAAGTATACTTATATTGAAAAATGATTTCGATGCACAAACATCTTAAATTGGTCGGTTATTCGGAAAAGTAAAGGCGAAATTCTATTTAAAAGAACAATAAAACGATGCGTTAACGTGATTCCTTTTGTCTGAGGTAAGAAATTTGATCATTCTTCAAGTATCGTAATAACATTTGTAATATTATATGTCTGTTATGTAAACAGGCTTAATAGGATACTGTCTGAAGTCAGACAAGACATAAAAGAGTTATTGTATTCCTTTGAAACCTGTTGATGACGCCTGCGGCCGGCGCGGACGTGACGGGTTTGTTAACAGAGTCACAACGGAACACGATCCGATTGTTCCACATCACGTCATATCGCCTGGATGCCTCTTCCATTGTGCAAATTGCTCTACGAATCGTATCGTAATGTTTCCGATATGTCAATGTCTAAATCATCGTTTATCTTTGGATAAGCGACCCGCCCCTGGCTTCGCTTGGATGCAATTTTTTTCTGCAAATGTCTACACGAAACTTCCCTCGTTGATGGCACTTTCCATTAGTGAAACAGTCAGACGTGGACGAAGTTAGCGAGAAACAGATAAATGCGACTTCAATTTATAATATACAGAAATTAGCGTTTATTTTATCTTTGATTTAATTCGTGTAGGTACTGTCACGTATTTTGCACAATAACGAACTATAGAATATCAGTCATTATCTCAAATACTCGAGGAAACAGGAAATAGTTAAATAGGAAATAGTTAAAAAGTATAAAACAATATAAACACTAATTCTCATATATTTAATTCTTTAAATCGTTAAGTCAGGGCTCACTTATATCTTTTATGTAAATATGTATTACATTTATTTATTTATTTTATTTTATTTTAGGGAAATTTACCTAGAGGCACAAATATTACATATTAATCAGTTTAAACATACACCAAATAAAAAAATTCCACTTATAGCATGAAAGATTGCAAAGATTAATTAAAACCACCATTCACGGCAGACAAGTTACACTACAATATAAGGAAATTCTGTTAGGAAATAAAAATATAATGTATAATGTTAGGAAATAATGTATAGGAAATTCTGGAAATTTAAGCTTATTTATTTTATTAGGAATGTAGTGGAATAAAATTTAATTGAAAAAGTATGATAATTATTCAAGATTTAAAACCTGGAATACACCACTCGAAAGTTCACAATACTACACAATACATGGTACCGGAAATCCGGCAGTGTGCGCCCTACATTCTAGAATGAATAGCGACATCGTCACACTTAAGAGGGTAGCACACTGTGTTAAAATTAATAATGTTATCTTGGTTACTTTTAATTGTTTTTATTCAACATTATGTGAGTCGGAACCTTCCCGGACATAATAGAATAGACATTTTTGTTGGCATTTTTATATTTTTTGAGGCATTATTTGAGCAAGACACATAAGCTATGAAGTGGCTACAGGAATTATTTTACCATCTGCATAGGTACAATTTTTTATTACAATCGATATTGTTAAAGCGGACTGAGCTCTGCGCAATAGTGCTAAGTGTATTATTTAATCCACTTTACTTTAGTTACATTTCCCTTAGTCCATTCTTTTTCTATTTCTTCAAGTGATAACAAATTAAAATACAGTATAAAATATAATAGGTAGACTGGCGACAGTCCAATTGTCGAATATAGCACTCGTGCTGTTGTGTTTCGGTGCATGAGTGTGGGATAGAACCCATTTCCCTATAATGTTTCATAATTTCAGCGAACCTATCAGGATTATCAGGATAATTAAATTATTATCCTATCAGCGGGGCATTTAAACTCCATGGTGTTGTTTGTGTTTACAGGCGACGAAACCCATCTCCTCTACCATTAATAGGACCGTCAAATTACATGTATGTACATCGTACATGCCATCGTTTATTATAATAAAACACATAAATATATACACAGATTAGTCGGTGTTAAATATTTTCTGTCTGTTTCGGCGTTAACTTCTTTTAAAGGATTTTGATACGGTTTCAACTAATGGAAAGAGCCATAAACGAGAAGGTTTTGTATATGTCGGGTGTGCACGACGAAAGGAAGAACATAACACTGGGTGGGCGTTTCATTAGTCTCTTCATTACTTTCACTCATTTTATTTTATAATAATTTAACTAAAACTCAGAATAGAGTCTATTAACAATATTTATATTTTCTAATTATTACAATTTACAATATTTAATAATGAATGTCTTTTCTATAATTATTCTCAATGACACTGTAACCTGGATTATCGAATGGACACTACATAATTATAACAGTTCCTCGATAACGCGCCTAACAATATCGCTACAGATTTCCATCTTGAACCGCAGCCTAATGCTCGGTCACGTCTGCTCCACTAGGCGGTACCAGAGACTCTGTCGAAGCAACCCGAAGCGTATGCAGGCGTTGCTTGATTATGTAGGCTCCATATGATGATTGATAAGGATTGCCTGACATATACATAATTTGCAGAAAAAAAAATCATCCATGCGAAGCCGGAGATGGGTGACAACTAGGTATCTTATAAACCTATTCTTGTCTTCGTCAAGGTGACACTAATCTTGCCAATTAAAGTTTATTTAATAGAAATTAACAGCAAATAGTATAAACGTGGTGAGTATCCATATTATTTTATGGACAAAATAGTATTTAGAGAATTCAGGTACCTAACTTGGTGGCAGTGTTACCTTGCTGAAAGGCAGTACTTATTCATTGAACTAGGTAACGCTCAGCTCCTATATATATTTGTCCTGAGACCAGAAACTCAGCTAAATTTTTGAATAATTTATGTCATTTAAACTTCTCGGGTTTTTAGTACAGTCAAACAAATATGCGCTTTTTTTAGATTATTAGACTTTTAAATACCCAGATATCTAATATCAGACCAGTTTGTAACTTTTGTAGCATATACGACTAGGTGTAATAGGTGTTTGTTGATTGTTTAAAAAAACAATTTGTTTTTGGTGAAATCAGAATTGACGAGCGCCTTGGTCGAGTGGTTAAAGTGCTTCTCAGGGGTCTCGGGTTCGAATGAACTTTTCACTGTTCGCTCTGGCCTGGATCTGGCAAGTATTCGCAGTCATTTGGGCAGCCCGTCTGACGGAACTAACCAATACCTTACTTAAGACATCATGTGTGCAGTTGTGTTTCGGTGAGTGAAGTAAGGGATGCCAGAGGAAATTTCCCTATCCCTACCTAATCCCTTTTCCTTAATTCTCCTATGGTGGACAAGACATTTGCAGCACCTATGGCATTGCTTGGTGTTATAGACGACGGTAGCCACCTACCATCAAGTGGAGCGTCAGCCTGTCTCTCGACAGTGGATTCATTTAAAAAAAGATACATATACATTGGTTCATACATATGCAAATACATATAATAGGTTCATTTAAAAAAAGTTAAACACGTGTATTTAACGATTGTACAATATTGATACAATGCGCGCTACCTTCGTGTGTTTGCAATGATGCCGGCTATTCATCGATTGACCCAAATCGTCTAACAATAACGCACGACCGCCTTTACCGAGCCCAAGCTTTTCCCGAACTATTTCAATGATTGTGCGGTGGGGCTCTGGTTTAAATTAAAATAAAATAGTATATGTATAAAATTTAAGGGGCCATTAAAATAATACGAACTTAAATAATTTGAACGGGTATAAAGGCATATATCCATTACTTGTTTAAAACACGATGGTATAGACGAAAGCTGCTATTTTAACTTAGTAGCTTTTAAAACTCAAGAAATGATTATATTTACACGTACAGTGGCTTTACACTGACTGTTATTATTCTTACACGTCAAGCATACAATAAGGTGAGTCTTAACAAAAATTTAATACATACAAGGTAGGTATATTAAATTTTAAAAATCTTCACAAAAATTCGGACATTTCATAAAATTGGGATTTTTTTTCTATTTTATTAATATTAATATTTATTATTCTACATGGAGATAATCACATTAATTAATAGACACATTTGTTTCAAGATTTTTTGTTTCCCTTTTAAAGTTTTCTTTTAACAACTTTTAAAGTTTTCCATCTAATTAAAAAAAACTTTGACAATTTTTAAATGCGACAATGACCTCTATGTAGATATAACGACAGTATATTTGACATGCAGAAATTTTACTAGTAATTACAAAAGGAGAGCGAAGCGTAGCAGAGTAAAGAAAATTTGTGAAGAATTATCTCCGGTATTACTGCACTTATTTGAAAAACTCTATCACTATTTGAAAGGTACTTTATTCCAGATGGAAAGTGTGTTTGTTTGTTGTTATAAGAGGAAATTATAGATTTTACTGTGAAAATATAGTATAATTTTGTAATGGGGGTTTTATAGATATTTAAGTTTGAAAGTATTAAAAAAATCTGTTTGAACTGCGCACTGCCTCGAACAACGTGTTTCGAGTACGTGTTTCGCGCTCCATGTGTTAATTTCGAACGTTATCCCCATTTACAAAATTCAAATTCTCCAAAGTGTAAGTTAAAAAAACAATGTACTGATTTTTATTGATATCATATACAGAAAAGTTCACCCAGAAAAAGGAATCCGAGGAATCATCTACAAATAAAAATAAAAACAAGTTAAAAATAAAAACAAACGCCTAACAGAAAGTGCTTAAGTATATGTATATGAGCAATAATGAACGAATAAATTATTGCTTACTAGCGACCCGCCCTCAATTTCACCCGGGGTGTAATTTTTTTTTATATATAAACATTCCCCCTTTTATCCCTCTTTCCATTAGTGAAAACCGAATTAAAATCGGTCTATCCTTTCACGCGTGATGCCGTGGCCAAGGGAAATAGGGATTCATTTTTATATATAGAAGATGTATATTTTTGCCGAGCGTTGATTTTTTATATTTCAATTACTTAAAAAAAGGGGACGCGGATGAAGTCGCAGGCAAAAGCTAGTAGTTAGGCTAATATTAAGAATAATAACTCCCTCGACTACTTCCGGACGAAGCTGGGGCGCGTCGATGTACGTAGTTGGCGATAAGTATAGAGCATGTTTTTGTCTTCATAATAATATCTCATCAAAACATGGCATAACTTCTAAAGAACCTTAAACAAAGTTCCTTAAGACAATCAGTTAAAACGGTTGAAAAGTAGACATAACCTAATTTTCTCACTTTAGCACTCTGGGAGAAAGAAAGGCACAAGTAACTTCTCTCGTTTGAACTAACGATAAGTCCGAGCTGTTAAATTAAGTTTGTTCTTCATGGCGGTTTAAATTGAGTCATTAATTATTGAGAGATCAAGTAAATAGATGGGTAAGTAGCATTGTATGCGGTCAGATAGCACTCGGGAGGAAAGTTTGCGAGTGTTTGTAGATTAAACTTAGTATCTACTCGTGGTACCTACCTACAATAGGCACATTGTTATGACTGTGCCTCAATGTCTATTAACTTTAGCCTTGAGGTAAGAATTCGGTTTAACTTGTACTGTATTTCAGCTTAATGCATATGTAAGTTTTAAACTTACTGACGGCCTAACTTCCAAAAGCTCCTTTAAAATAGGAGCTTCTAAAGCACGTAGGATTACCTTAAACAGTATACAGGATGTACAACCAAATAAGGTCCAAGTGATTGGCTACTTATAATGTAAGTCAGATTTTTATTTGCATAAAATTTGGAAGATAAATATATCATAGAGATAAATCTTGTCCTGGCTTAAGGATACTTGGAGGATAGGATACTATTTGTCCCACTGACGTAGGTATAGTTCATGCGGTAATAGCAATGGCAATTAGTTCTTTTTTTTTTTTTTTATTATAGATGGGTTTGCTCTTGACAAGCATCTATCCATGTAGGAAGGATCAGGCCGAAGATGGAGCGAGCTCACCCAGAAGATGCCTATTCACTCGAACCTTGAAAAGACTTGGGCTATATGAGCTCGGAAATACAGACGCCGGCAGGGAGTTCCAATCCTTAGCAGTGCGCATCACAAAAGATGTTTTAAAGCGCTTGGTCCGAATTAGAGGGATTTCGACAAGGTGAGGATGGTAACCAGCCGTACGTCTGCATGTCCGATAGAAGAAAGGGGAAGGCGGTATGATCTCATGCAGCTCTCGAGCACACTCTCCGAAGTACATCTTATAGAATGCACACAGACAGGCAACTTTGCGTCTATGTGCCAGGCTCTGCAACTTAGTTCTTATTAGTGTTATAGAAATAGTTCTTAATGTTATAGAAATATGACGCAAATAGAACTACTCGTAATCGAAAAGAGACAAACCGACCTCAAAATTCTGAAGGCTATTTTAGATTTCCTCTTGATTCTTATGGCGTGTCGCCTTCTAGCCAAGGCAGCGGCGCCCGCGAGCAGCGGGCCTTCGGTGTCGCGGTCGCTTGTATCATCCTCGAAGCTTGGGTGTCTCTCAAGTTGCGGGCGCGTATGCGTCGACGTTGCCACGGTTCGGGAACTGCCCTGGGCGCTTTTACCGGTGCCCCAGGACAGCATGGAACTCCGCAGAGACCTAAACGTCTCCGTTGTACTGGCCCTCTCGCTTCGCCGCCACCATGCAACAACATATCGGCGCACCGACGACGAAACGATCCAGCAATCGCACTCACACCGCGCACTCTTCTCACCATTAACTTCACTAATCGCTTCTCGCTTCACATAATACAAATAAACTGGAACAACGTCACCACTAAATATAAACACTTTTCGTTTGTCCCTAAATCAGTATTCTGTTAAATACGTTTTCTTCGCAGTACAGGAGCGTGTTATAGGAAAATGCGCGCGCAATCGTCCAACATCATATCACTGAGTAATCACTGTTATCTATCTGACGTTGGGACATAACGTCGAGCGGTTATTTCTGTGTGTGTATCAAATTGATCTATTATCACCTCCTTTATTAGAATCGTTCACGAAGCGGCGATTCAGTTCCAAAATTCGTTGAAAATGTGTATCTAGTGCGCTTGGACATACGAGTACATTTGTGGTTACTCAACAAGTTGATCGACCTCAAAATAAATGAATCAGGAGAACGGAGCGAAACGAAAATGAATGTTTTAGATATTAATAAAAAAATATACTGAGAGCATGGAAAATTCAGGGTAGAAATATCTAATTTAAAATCAGGTAGCTTTCCCCTAGTGAATCCGCAAATTCGTAACAAGTACAGGGAGGTGTAATTTTACGAATAAAATTATTCGCATGTGGTCCCCAAGGTGTTCTCGAATGCGGCGTATGAAAAATACAATGACATTACACATATATGAGTCAGTGTGCGGCCTTCAGACCGGCTCGCTTAATAATTTAACTTTTTACGGTCTATTGTACACTCACAGCGTTAACGAGTTTTCTTTGAAATAATAATAATAACAGGGTAACGCACACACACAAAAATGTACTTCTTAATCGAATCCTCAACATTGCGTGTCGGTCGTACCGCGTCACAGAATGAATTATTGTTTTGTCGTAAATAAAAGGTCCTGTAGGATCAGGATACGCGACACCCATACGTGTTAGATTGTGGGAGCGTACGCGTGGACTAACTAAAGTAGGGTATCGTTATGTGTACTGTGGTTGCGCGGGCGCACGTCGCGGCACCGACGACGGTTCGGCTACATGCCACAGAGTAGCGTATTTACAAATGCCCGTTAATTTTTACCAGCTTATTCTATAGTTATTTAACTAATTATATTTATTATAGCTATTTAAAAGCCCGTGTGGTCATACATAATAAAGCTTATTCAAAAGTATCATAAATTATTTTTTCAGAAAAATATCAAAAATTATCATTGTAAATTGTTACGCTTCGATTAAGAGATTATTATAATTATATCACCACGCAACTCTAGACATAATTTTCAATTTCTCTTATACAAGTAGAATAGTGGCTGCCTTTGAGAAGATGTTTAGTGTTATAACAAACGTTTTTATCAGGAGTTAAAATACACATAAAAAAATAATTGTTAAAATATTAAAAGTTATTAATTTTGTAGTTTTCTATTAACATTAGCACTGCGAGATTATTTAAAATATCATTGAAAGCAATTTCTGTAGCTTCAACTTTCAATGCTATCATTGACCACTTTTTTTTAGTCCATTCATCGTGTATTTGATTTATTTGACTAACTTGTTGCTTATTTAGCTAAAGCTATTCTTTCAACATTTCGATTCTGTTCTGTAATTATTTTGAGGTACCCAAATTTTGTCCCTAAGACATGGTAATGTAATTCTGCACGATTGGAAGAATTTATAGGCTTTATAGAAAAGCCTATAAAAGAGATTTCAAATCGCTTTTGTAGGCTTCAAAAGAAATTCAAATCATGACCGTCCAAAAACAACTGATAATTGTAATTTCGCCGCCGCGTCCCGTAACGCGCGGTCACAGCGGTGTAGTTCCAAAATAGAAATACTTCCAATAGTCACGCTTGCACAAAGATATTAACATTTGTCACCTTGACGAAAGATGTGCCATTATGTATACACGTGGCAGAATAATATGTAATACAATTAAACGAATACATTGTTCTTTCGCCGCGCGCACGATTCACGTAATAAAAAATTAAACATTGTCTATTTTATTTTTTTGCAATATATTGCAGGGGCTAACAGTATTTTGCCAAGACATTTCAGTGCCTTTTTTTCAAACGACACGGCTACAAAACCTCTACTTTATAATGTTAAGAAAAATATAATTTTCTTATGTTAAGATTGGCAGACAGGCTGATGGTCAAAGCTGCTGCAAGTGCGCTGCCGACTACAATAGGATTAAGTATAAGGGATTGGGAGGGGATAGGGAAATGGGCTCTGGCATCCCTTACTCATCGAAACATAACAGCACTAGTGCTGTTATTTCACGGTGGTCTTCTATAAGGGGGTGCCCAAATGACTGCGAGCCACTACTTAAACTTAAGATACCACAACTTACGTAAGATGATTAAAGTTTAATCATTGAAATATAGTTAATTAAAACATAATAAATTTTAAAATAAATTATAGTATCCAAATAGGCATCAAAATCGAAATGGACAGAGTTAAAATTCGTTGAGAATTCACTTAGAAGGCCTTATCGAAAAATCAGATGTCCCAGATGCGTATTATGATAATATGTTATTTGAAGATTTGAGAATACTCGAGATAAACGCTTTACCACTCAATATCTAATCTTTATTTTTCCAATTATCTGAAGAAAATCATCTTGTTATTTTAATAATTCAATAATTTAAAAGATTATTCCACAATTGCTTTCTGTCTAAGGTTAACAATTTTTTTATGTTAAAGGGTGGAAGAGAGGCTATCGGTTTAGTTGATAGGTAACTGGTAACTGCGTCACCTATAAACACACAAGCCCATAAATAACAACACCAATGCATGCTCTGCTAACTTTGAAAAGATAAAATAATGAGTCAAATTCGGTATACGTTGCATATCGAAACTGGATACGTTACTAGTACATAAAAGCACACGTGCTTTTATTTCATGGCGGGCTTCTGTTAGATAAAGATTAAGTTGTTAGTTAGTTACTGCCATCAGATCGGCTGTCCAGTTATGACTGGGAAACTTATACTGTATAACCCTCCCACTTTATTCATAAATATAGGTAAAATATCGTCGTTATCAAACCAAAAATTGCTTTTGAGATATTGACAAATAAAGTTTTCCCGAAAAAAATTCAATGAAGGTTTATTTAAAAAAAAAAAAAAAGTATTTTATTAGAAACTTAGGGTTGTTATACCTACGTAAACTTATTGGTGTTTTAAACATGAAAATAGTTTATTTATTATTTTGATAATAGAGTAAATTTTGCATATAACATACTCTAGCTGCTTGTTCATAGCAAATTGTACTAATAGGTCCTAGTTCGATAAATAGTGCTTATAAGCACTTTGCCATTTTTATGATGCTTATGAAAACTCTGTACAAGATTTTAGATTTTCGAAAAAATTTTAAAACGTACGTGTTATACATCATTAACAATAATTAAGTTAATTTGCAAGTTCGCTTCCACTACTTGACCTTTTAAGCTGTCTTCACAATTAGACGGAATTATCTGGTGTAATTCAATGATAGTGATATTTCTTATTACTTATAATGCGTTCAACCTCCATAATTTAGCTAACTGCAATTTTAATCATAGAACATTTTTTAATATATTTAAAACTAGCTACCCGCACCGACTTCGAACGGATGCAATTATTTCTGCAAATTATGCATACACAAACCTGCATACACATTTATCGCTCTTGCCATTAATGAAAACCGTATCGTTTTCATTAATGGCAATCCGTTAGTTGGTTTAAAAGATGTAGATGTAGATGATATATGTATGTACATAATATGCTCAATGGAATCAAGGTTCAGCCTCTATCTATATTAAACTGAATGAAATCATATCTTCTTTCTTCTTATCTTCTATGCTATATATTAGTATTTAATCAGTTTGGAAGATAATATCTATTTTTTTTATATATACAAATAGATAAATAGATAGTCCATTTAATGGTACGTAACTTTGTTCTTGATAGAATAGATAAAAGATAGATAAACGGGCTATTGCATCCCCAATTAACTCAACAAAAAACAAACATCACAACAGAGCCATTATTTCACGAAGGTCTTAATTAAAAGGGATGTTACTGGCCAAAAAAAAAGTGAAAATGTGTCTTTAATAAAATAGTTAAAAAAGTTTACAGTCTTAAACTATATCAATCTATACATAATTATATCTTGTCACAAAACATATGTATGTGTATTTTTGATTGGCCATACAATAATTTTTAACATATTTAAGCTACTTTAAGGTAAGTTATAGAAATATTTTTTTTATTTTTTATTTTTTTATTTTATTTTATTATTGTTATTATTTTATTATTATAGAAATAATTTATCTGTAATCCATTTTTCCGTATTTAAATAAATCTTATCCATTCTCGAATACGTTAAACATGGTTTACTCAACTAATAAACAAGAACATTATCAAGAAGACAGTCGATATACAATTAATTTTAAATGTTCATGTTCACAATGAAACAGGAGTTATTAATTAAATGTCACCTCACAACCTTCATGTGTCAAATAAATGTCAACTGAGCAATGTCCTCAATACAATCAATCGATATACTTTATCTTTATATGTATATAGTTTATAAATACTATGCTAACCAAATAACATTTGACATAATTCAAATATATGGTCTTTATGATTTTTTATCACTTTATTTATATATAAAAGTTGAGTAAATGTATAATATAATGTATAATGTTGCCCGCAGTTAAAATTAAATAATTTCAGAATTCCAGAAATATCCTAATGCGAATGTTTGTATGTTTATTCTTCAATAATGTAAGCACGGCTGATCGGATTTGGATGAAATTTGGCACACAGATAGTTTATTACCTGGATTAATATATAGGATACTTTTATCCTGAAAAAATGTTAGGTTCCCGGGGAATCGGCTAAAAATATAAAAAATTCAGCGTCACAGCGATAAAGATGTCAGGCGTTATATATTTTCATTTTTCAACGCGTACGAAGTCGCGGGCACAGCTAGTAATAGTAATAGTAATATACGAAACTTTGTGAGAGACGACGTATTGATATGTGTTAACCTTTACGCAAAAACTACTGAAATAATGTTGATGAATATAATTTACAAAGACAAGTTGAATATGCCGGAAACTTTGTAAGGACTGGTACAAAGTTTTTTATGTAAAAGCTACACTTAACATATAGATAATGCTACTTCACATACACATTCACACACACGTACAAACATACACATTTTATTGTATTCTTTGGATTTTAGTACGGTGTTGGAGGAGCGGAGGTCTCCTGATATAGGCGGGGAGGCACCAATCCTAAAAGCTCCGTGATACGGATACTAAAATTTTTAATAAAAAATAAAAGTTAACACAGACGAACAAAATTTGCTTGGTCGGCGTGGATTTGATTGGCCGGATATATTTTAAATAAATTGTTAACTTATATTTTTTATTAAAAATTTTAGTATCCGTATCACGGAGCTTTTAGGATTGGTGCCTCCCGGACTAATACAAGTATTTTTATACTTAATAGGAGGCCCCCGACACCTTTTTTGTACCTAGGCTTTTTTTGTACCTTTTTTGTATATGAACAAATTATATTGTATTTGTATTTTGTATTTGTTGTATTTTGTATTTTGTATTGTTTGTTTCTCATTCACACAAAAACTACTAAACCGATTTTAATGAAATTTTATAGTAATATAACTCACATACATTAAAATAATGAATAGGCTATACCAAAAGGAAGTCGCCGGCACATGTTATTACTTACTAATATTATAACTGGAAATGGATTTATGGATGTTTGTTACTCTCTCGCGCAAAAACTACTTTGCGGATTTTCATAATGTTTATTTAATGCCGGAATTTATCTTCTGTGTCATCCAAATGTTAACCTATTAAGTTTTTATGACTTATTTTGGACATAAATAATATTATTAGGTTATTTTATTCACTTAATTAAATATTACACTAGCTGGTCCCTGCGATTTCTTCCGCGTTGATAAATGAAAAATGTAATACCTGAGAATACATATGAGTAATATAATGCCTGACATCTTTATCGCTGTGACGACGGTGGCGCAGATTTTTTTAAGGTTTTTACACGATCCCAGATAATAAACTATCTGTGTGCCAAATTTCATCCAATTCCGTTAAGCCGTTTTGGCGTCATTGAATAACAAACATCAAACATCAAACTTTCGCATTATGCATGTTAAAACAGACTTCGAATTTGGAATGTATTGGGATGAAGTACGTCCTGCACAACAAGTACTCTTTCTTGTGATCTATCTGATAACGCCACTTTTTCGCAATTGATTGTTATGGATGTTTGACGCCATTTTTATGCTCTTGGAAGCTGAGGCCACAAAGACGACAGCCTCTTAAAAAAATGTCTCATTAAGAATTTATTCGGATAAGAGTATAAAACCGTTGATGTGATGTCGAAGTATAAAAGTCGCTCTCTTTATAATAGCCGTAATACTTCCGGCGTGTTTTATAATGATTCAAATTTTTATATGTTTTGTGTATAAGATTTATTATTTATTATTATTAGATATTATTGAAATGAAATAGTTTTCTACATATAGGTTATCTACAATATCAAAATAGCCATTGTCGATGGTACCATTCTAGAATTAAATTTTTAAAATAATAAAATAAAAGAATCAGTTATTCTTACTTATTTAATAAATAATTGTTTGGATCGATTTACAATTTCGATTTCAGTTAATTATTATATTCAATAAGAAGTTTTGAAAATACCAATGAAACGGTTTGACAGTATTTCGATATCTAGACGCCAGGAAATAAGATATCTCTCAATTTCCAGTTCCATGTCTGCTCTTGATGCCGGTAAAATTATTTATAAAATCCAACTGGGATTAATAAGAGGCTTTAAATGAGAGATGAGTTTTTGTGTACCCGAATTCGTCGTTAATTAAGAATTCTGATCTCCTAAAAGGTTCAATTTACATAGATCAATGCTGCACCTCAAATTTGGGCTTGGCTTTGAAAATGTTGGAAGTTGGAAGACTTATTATGTTTATGAAGGACCGTGTTTGTTTGGCCCAATTTATGTGTTACGGAGTTCTTACTTAATATTCAGAGGTGTAAGACAAATTAAGAAGATGTTAATAATAATAACAAATTATTATAGCGAATTTAACTTTAACTGTATTTTTTTTTAAATGCTCTGGCTTAATGCATTCCTAAGTTCCTGTGGGATCAAGTCTCGGACTAAAGTTGGTCCGAGGATTAAGTTCAACACTGGAACAGAAATACATATTAAGTAACTAGCTGAGCCCGCAACTTTGCACGTGCGATATACGGTATAGTGAGTAAATATTTTGTTTCAAAATTTTAGGTTCAGTAGTTTCGGAGATAAAGAGGGGGGGAATGGTCGGACAGGCGGACACGGGGGGTCCGCATGTCCGGAAAAAGGGTTCCGTTTTTTTTATTCGGACGTACGGAACCCTAATAATCCTTATCAAAATCAGCAAGTTTATCGATACAAGTATTTAATACACGTGATTTTTGCTTTGCGCTGCATGTGTTTTGTACGTATAAAGAGATAATCTATATTAATAATTTCGTCAAGGGGTACGGTAGACTAGATTGAAACCTTACCTGAATAATAAAACATAAAAAAAAAGATTTCGAGTCGACAACATATATCCGCAAAATTCCAATTGTCAAGTATTTTGTTAAATTCTAATGGCGCTGACTACAGACTAATACAACATCTTTGCCTGTGACATCTTGAGTGGTTAATAAACGTTCCGTTTCATTCATACTAGCGCACATACGCCTCGCCACTCAATACGTCTTCGCACCATTCATTTTAAAAACAAAGTGTCCATTACAAAGAACTGTGGCTCATGTGACTGTGTAAAACGAAACGTCTTGCCGCAAACATTGAGCGAAATCTATGCCGCTTTGCCTTTAATATTCCTTGAGAACCGATAGCTACAGAACTATCTACCTACATTTTGTACCTACATGTGCACATATTATGAGTCATATTACACCCGAGAGAAGCCGGGTTTTCATCTAGTACGATGTATAATATGTAAAGCGCGACCACAAAGGCAGTACAAGTAGGTCAAGACGCGTACGCTACTACTGCGAGGTAGGTAAGGCAAGGGCGAAGCCGCGGGCACATCTAGTAAAATATAAATAGAACCGCCCCGACTTCGCGTGGATATATTTTGAATACGCAAAACTATCTCGCTGTTATTGCTCTTTCTATTAGTGAAAGCCATATCAATATCCTTTGCATGATTAAGGAGAAGCAAGCGGAAAAGCAGACTTTGTTGTATTGTGTTATAATTATATGTATAACTAGTTGAGCCCGCAACTTCGTACGCGTGATATTCAGTATAGCGTGTTTTTGTTTATATACAAATAATATAAAGGAGCCGTGTCTGTATATTAGATATAAAAAAAATTCTACACGTTGTACTTTATCTGTTTGTCTGTACGTTTGTGCACGCTAATCTCAAAAACGGCTTAACTAATTTGAATGCAGTTTTCACTGATGTATTGTAGCAAGCTTCCCGTAATATTTCGTGTTTGTTTCATTCCAATCGGTTTATAGGAAAACCTATAAGAAGTCCATGATATTAAAATAACATGGTAAATTACTCAATATTGTGCGGATAGGTAACATCGTACAGAACCCTCTTCACGCGAATTCAACTTGCTTTTTTATTGATAATGTGACCAATAAATATCACTAACGATTTTAATCACTTTTTTTAATAAAGAAGTAGTTATTGTGGCTGAAATACCACGCGTACGAAGTTGCGGACTTATCTAGTCAATCATGTATTATGTCTCACTGTTAAAAGCAGCGTTTTCTAGTCGCCTTACTTTGCAAATTCGATTACCAAGGAAAAGCCTCATCATTTTATGGGATAATATATAGCCTATGTCAATTTTGAAGTTCCATTGTAACAATGGCTGAAAGTTTTTTTTAAATCGGATTAAAATTCGAAGATTACTCCCTAATACAAACATACAAATTTTACTTCTTTATGATATTAATATAGATGATTATATAAAGCTTTTTGTTAAGGTAATATAATGTATACATAAAAGTATAGGTAATTATGTATAAAACAGTTTTATTGGTAATAATGCAACGCACTCGTACTAAGCAATAATTTACTAAAGCAATAATTTGTACCTACTCAATATATCTAGTGGAATTCCAATTGACATGCGAATTTAGGAATATTTTGAATTGCTCTTTCGGCGCTTTCGAGAGCAATGTCTACAGCAGAGAATATTAACCGCTTTTCTCAAATAACTCCAAGGTGGAGAGCTAATTTATTACTCTGTAGTAAATTTTGTGCTATCCGTACAATTTACTTAATTTTTATTAAATTAATAACAAAGCTAAATAAAACAAGTTATAATAAAAAAAATAGATAAACAAAGACCCTATTTGGTTAAGGGTACTGGACCACCCCCTGTCCACCCTACGGGCATGGTCGAGATTAAATTATTGAAATTATTGTCGTTGTTACATTGGTAAGTGTTATATATTTTAACAAAAATAATGTAACAAAAATATAATTGTACACAACAAAGGGGAACTTTATGTTATGTAATAAATGGCCCACGAGCGTGGCTTAACCCCCGGGAAAGAAAAAGTAAATACCTATCTCAAATGATAACTTGACATCTTTCTCAGGAAGACCAATTGAAAAATATCGGCAATTAGTGAGCTTACGTGAAATCTAACATTAATCTTTTTTAACTAATATGTACCTAATAGACAGGCAGACAGTTGTGTAATTAGGAAGTCGCTTGTTGACCAGAGCAACACCAATAGGGGGGTAGTAAGTTATTAATAGGGTATAGAAAGAAAATTCTAGCAACATAGGAATGCATGGATTCCAATACTCTCATTTTGTACATCAAGTTTTGTATATAGTAGGTATAAATAGGGTTGTGCTCTGAAATTGTATAAGGAAAAAGTAACAAAACGATGGACTATGGGGCCTGTCATATATTCTTATATTGTATATCCCGCATATATTATGTTAAAGGAGTGTTGGAATATATTAGTATGAAGAAGTTCATATCAAGTTTTGAAAAGTGTACATCACGAGGAATCGTTCATTTGCCGGCGAATCGATATTGTAATGTAGAGCGTCAATCCCGATGTCTGAAAATAAATAGTGTTTGAAAATGTAACGTGGCGTGACCACGCGACATTTACTCGCGACGCGTTTGGGGACGCGCGTGGTCTCTCCCGTCCGCAGGTAGCGTCACTATGTGGCCACGTCTGCCAAGTGATAAAAATATATTTAGAACCGAAGTATGCGCGTGATCGGCCACTTCGGCGGACGCGTCTATTTAAATACACAATTCAAAACTCCCCAAACATAAACGCGGAACAAAATGAACCTTCATTTACATCGGTGAACAAAATTTATGGGCGCGCTTAAAACAACGCAATTCGACAAAATAAATATTCATTAAATATTTAATTTGCACTACCGGCGCGGCGGCTCCGCGCCTTGCATGGATCATTTTTTCCGCTTTGCTCTTATGGAGCAAGAAACGTGGCAATTATAATGTGAATTACGACTCCATTTTTATACTAAAAAAAATCCTAACTAATATTAAAAATGCGAAAGCGAGTTTGTTTGTCTGTTTTCCCTTCATGAAATTTTGCATACACGTTGTCTGGGATACATAAAAGGATACTTATATACCTTTCATCCATATTGCTCATTTTTTTATCAGGCGTTGTCAGTCGCGGGCAAAAGTACTTCAATGGTTGTTATATGCATAGGCGTCGCCGGGATTACATTCAGGGGGTGCATCTGTCCCTACACAAATTATTAGAGTTTAGTTCACAAATTCAAATTGGTCTTAATCTATACTAATACTAGCTGACCCAGCAGACGTTGTCCTGCCCGAACCCGAAAATAATTCTGTAACCCGATTGTGGCACCACCTATCGGGTCCAATTTTATTATCAAACCATATGTCAAAATGTCTAAAATTGCGATTAAAAAATGGGGGGTGGGGGTAGGAGGGTGAAAAATACTTTACGACCTATTCTCATACCTACCAAATATACAAAAAAAAAATCATAAAAATCGGTCCAGCCGCTTCGGAGGAGTTTTGTTACAAACACTGTGACACGAGAAAGAATTTTATATATTAGAGATTATAATTTCGAAACTCATCAGATTTAAAAAAAAATCGTTCACCATTAGTTTGAATAGAATTTCAGGATGGATTCTAAATATTCCACACAGGCTAAGCCGCGGACACCAGCTATCTAAAAATAAAGCTCCAACGCTTGGAAAAAGTATAATGTCAGGCGTTATATTTTTTATTTTTCAACACGGACAAAGTCGCGGACGCTAGCTAGTATCTAAAAAGCTCCTAAAAATGCGTACGATGGCTCATTAGATACGAAATTATGTCTGTTTTACCAGCACATAGACCATAGTAAAAGGATGAGGAAAAAAAGGCATTTAGTTTTTACTATTAACTCAAAAACTATAAATGGTAGCGAAAATGGGATTAAGAGGAGGAAATTTCCGATAAAATAAGCCCTACTCCCGAATCTCTATCTCTATTCACGCCGCCTCTATACTTATAACAAAAACATTTTGCAAGAAATGAATACTTTGTGAAGAAGAATTCACCCTATTTTCCGTTTTCCATTTGACGAAACCTTCGTACGTCTTTTCATATTGTTCTCTAGATTTTGTGGTAATAAGTTTTCAGATAATATGCCTCTTCACATTGACGTATTATATATTACTAGCGTAAGGACGGGCCAACAACGGCGCGGCGAATGGCACCAGCGCATTGGCCCTAAAATCTCAATTTAGGGCCAGCTAACGGCAGTCGTCGTCCCTCGTCCCCGTTAGATTGTGGTTGAGAGAAGTTTTGTACTAAATTGTTATAAAAATGCCTAGTTGCGTAGTAAAAGGCTGCAAAAACTATTATACGAAGGTTAAAAAGGAACAGGGAATATCTTATCATCGGTAAGTAATCTTGTTACATGTTAAATAATTCTAAAGTCAATGTTCATAATGGCGGCCACGTGACGCACGCGAATTAAAATAAACGTAACCTTGTATTGACGTCATTCTTCTATTTGTTTTTTTTTTTGTCTTATAAATTTGGCGTAGGTGTAAGTATATTTTTTAATTTGTAACTAGCTGACCCAGCAGACGTTGTCCTGCCAGAACCCGAAAATAATTCCGTAAACCGATTGTGGCGCCTCCTATCGGGTCCAATTTTATTTTCAAAACATATTTTAAAGTGAAGACCTATTCTCATACCTACCAAATATACAAAAAAAAATCGTAAAAATCATATCTTACTATACAAAAAAAAAGAAATTATTTCTATTTTACTGTATCCGAATGTTGTATCGATAAATTAATCTACAGCAGGCCTACTATGAATGTCATTCGAAGTTTCCTCTCTCTCTATCGTATTTGCAAGTGGGACACAGAGGGTAAACTTCGTTTGTCGTTCATGGTAGTAAGGCAGAGCCATCTATTAATAATTCATCGAACTAACCTATAAATAGACACTACTGTTGAATAATAAACTTTTAATTTGCAATAACAAATATTGATGTCAATAATTAAGATAAAACTATCCTATCTTTTAAGTTGGACCAAATAATAGATACTTACGAAGTTTGATCAAAGTCGGTTCAGTAGTTTCAGAGTTTATCACGAACATACATCCTAACACGAGATTTTTATATATATAAAATGTAACAGTGACGAAAACATGAAAAGTAAAAATTTATTAAGAAAAAATATATGTATACAAATATATGATGACAAATTAAGATTCAAAAATATTTAAAATAGAGATTTCCTTATTATTTAAATAATATAATCTTTAAAATTTCAATAAAGGTGATTCATATTAATTTTGTGTTATTTATTATCAATTAATGGCACTACTACGAGTTTTTTTCGATAGCATGCATCTCCCACTTTGTATTTCGATTTGAACATCAATCGAATTGTAAACCAATTTGTAGATACCTTTTTTCCTACATAATGCTTTACTTTCTGAGAGAACTTTTATTAGTATCTACTTTAGATTATAGCTTTATAAATATGTACCTATAAAAATAGTAATAGTGATCACTATATATAAATAAAAATAAAACTTTGAATACTAGCTTTAAACTGGCTAATTACGATAAAAATATCATTAAAATCCATGAGCCTACATAATATGTACAATGTTACGTCGTAGATGCGTACGAGATAGATGGCGCTACTGTTTGTCCGTAAAAAGTAAGCTTGTGTAAAATGCTCTGTTGGGCGTATCCCTACTTAATTAAAATCGTTGCCTCTTCAATTATGCAAGGTGGCGTAAAATCCATCTCTTCCCGGATGTAATATTATTATTTTTTATGTAACAACTTCTAAATGTAAAAATATTCTAAATATTAGTTATTTCAGAATAGAATTAACAGTATGAATAAAACAAAATGGCGGTCGTGTTCTGATCTAGTTCGTCGCGCCTGGACAATTAGTTGACCGTGTTTTAAAACTATTCAAAACTATTATTGTCTTCTTGGAGATAGCCGGCGTGCGAAGAGAAAACATCGATTGATTTATTCTTGTTTTAAAAAAATTAAGCCATTTCCGAGCAAGTGGGAGAAAAACATTTTAATACATTTTTCTAGACCTCATTCCGAATCCAATGAAATATCGCGCACATTTTTAGGAACTTTATCAACAATTAACACCAATTTGAACATGTGAATTATATATTACATTTATATTATGTCGATTAATGTCAAATTCAAATCGAGCACTGAGCAGTATTTGATAGCAACCACGAGACGGCAAGAGAAAAAGAGGTAGACAAACAAAAAGATGGGCCGACGATGTCACAGTCTAACCATATTTACGTCGTACAGTCGGGCAACGCTCAATGTTCGAGCCTGCAAACTGAATGTTGCTCTATGCAAGTAGGTACATTCGTTGCCTGTGGGCAACGAATGGTATGGTTAGACTGACGATATTAAGAGTGGTGGGGCAATTTGGTCAAGGAAGGCGAAAAATAGGAATGAGTGGAAGCAGCTGGAGGAGGCCTATCTGTCACAGGACACGCTGAATAACTAAACCGGAAAATCCGTTGTGTGATTATGTATAATATATTTAAAAATTAAAATTGTTTTAGTTAGTGTCAGTAATAAAGGCTTAAATAAATAAATAAATAAATATGCTTCGCACATAGATCACAAGATTGTGGTCGATAGAATTTATTATTAATGTGTTGAACAAATTTGGACAGTAACCTAGACGCCTAGAGTTTTTATTCAAGTGTTATAAAAAAAATCACAATCATTATTTGCATATAAAATGTAAGGAATAATTCAAAGTAGTCATACTAAAAATCAGTAGTGTGTTATCAATAACACACTATTGTGTGACTTATTTGATGCCTTTCATTATAAGTTTAATATTGTCATATTGAAGTCTGAAGGCAATTTCGAACAATAAGTTTGATGCCGTTGATATTTTTGTCTTTTATGTTACAATGCTGGTTTATTTTGTTATATGCGTGTGTGAAAAAATAATAGAACGCCTATCAAAAGAATTATTTATTAATATGTGACATATATATACGTATATATAAATGTCCGTTGCTTTAAATATTGCATACATCGAGTTGAGCGGAGAGTACGTTCATTTGGAGTCATCACCGCCTTGTGGATGTATAATGCTCAAACACTTAGTAATTCACTTTCCACATGTAGTAATGCAGTGCTCGTTTCAGTTGGATCATATTAGTTTTACAGCCATATGCAATAACTTATGGTCGTTTAACAAAGAGCCTTGTCAATACATTTCATAAGGTTCAGATTTTATCTCAAAATTGTATAAAAAAATTGCTTTCTACGTTTGTCTATTTGCTATTAGTTTTAAAACATAGTTTACCTACAGGAAGAGCAAATGATCATTATGTTTCCTCCACACATTCAAATACTGAAAATATTCAACTCAGATTCGAACTTTAGTCTTCTGAGACAGTACAACGCAGGCGAGTGTTTAATCAACTGGGCTCATACTTTACACAATTGTAATGTGTAATGTTTATAAATAGTACCTACCTATGTCTAGGTGGAACTTATATTTCAAAATTTTGTAATCAAGTCGTCAATTTACTTTATTTTTATTTACTTGTCATGTATTAAATAAAAATTAAGATTCTCACTTTATCCATTAGTCCAGGAAATTTTAATTACAAATCAAAATTTGAGCCCCTGGCATTTTTAATATAAATTATAAACCTTTTTTAAGATATACCTAACTTTTTTTTAATATACTCACGTATATCAACCTTTATATATCTTTTAACGTCCTTCATTCTACAGGATGGAATCGAAAATTTCTTTCACCAATCGATATTTAATATCTTCTAGAAACTTATATCAAAAGTGCCCTGACGGACTCAAATTTTAATTTGTTCGTAAAATTTTCCTGGACGTTACGAAGAACGGCTGAGTCTGTTGGTGTACTTATATAAATAAATTATGTTATCGTCAACGCATCCCTTAAATTCTGTGCCAATTCAACTTCGCATTTCTGTATAAAATGTTAATTAGTCCACACGTGTGAACGTTCGCCGTATAATACAGTTGTTCAGAGTGAAGCAGTGTGAAGTCAGCTCCGGGAGATAAAGGAAAACACCATAAATTCAAGCAGCGATAGGCCTCCAAATACGATACTCTCATTAGCGAGAACTTCAGACTCCAATTTTAATTAACATTACACCAATTTATTCACAGATTTATTGCCGATATTTGGAGGAACAGAATAACAGATTTATTTGGCAAAAGTATCCTAAGAAATACTTGCCTAATTAGTGTTTAAATACACTATAATTTCCTGAAGGATATTTTCATAGATTTATTTATTTCAATATATAAACTTTTACAGAATTTACAGAGCTTTAACCAGAGCAGTAATTGAATGTATCACCGCGGTTCGGATGAAATGTTTTTACGAATAAAATATCTATATTTTATTCGTAAAAACATTTCATATAGTTTGTTGACACTAAATAGGCGTTTCCTTAAGATGCCGCCATCATGGCTATCTTAAGATAATAATAATTGCATTTAAATTGCAAAAATTTAATAATTTTCGAACAGAATAATTTCAAAATCTAAACAGCTTTCACGCAAAAACAGCTTAACAGATATGGATGAAATTTGGCGTACAGATAGTTTATTGCATGGATTAAAATATAGGATACTTTTATCCTGGAAAAATTTTAGGTTCCCGAGGGATCGTCCAAAAATATAAAAGTTTGGGCTCCTCTGTCGCCGTGGAGGCGCGGGCGCCACCGTCGTCACAGCGATAAAGGTTTCAGACGTTATTTCATTTTTCAACGCATTCGAAGTCACAGGCACACGTTAGTTTTGTCTAAATTATTTCGTTATATCAATCTTCCTGAAGACAGTTACGTAAAAACTATCTTTAGGAAAATGGACGTCACGCTGGATAGATTTTCTTTGTTTTATGAGGATGAATAAAAAGGAAGTAAACCAAGCTAAAATCTACCGACTAGGTTAACGAGTTATCAAACTTATTTCAAGTACTTTTGCTCTAGTAAAATAAATTCAAATGCAAATCAAACTTCCGATTTCCTTCGTAAACTTTAACCCGTGGTGAACCTCGATTGGAACTGAATCAAAAAAATGCAAACACTTTAATTCAAACTTAACTTTAATAAAGGCTAAAAAAACCAGCAAGTTGAAATAGTATATTCTGTGTTTTAATTTATATCGCGAGTAAGTTTAAAGTTTTGTACGATTGCATTAGAAAATGATTTTCCTAATAAATTTTTTGAGAATCTGCCTTTTTGCGAATCTGTCCTTATGCAAACAAACCCTTTATTCAACTGTATTAGTATAAATTTCTGTCAGCATAGATGATGTCAGGAATTTATTTTATAGTGTACCATCAAAATTCTTGTAAAATGTTTTAGAATATAAATCTTTTTATAGTTAAGTATAAAATCTTTTAGATATAAACGATATTAATAAATCATTAAATATTAATAAAATTAATTATTTTCTTAAAAAAAGTACCAAGATCAAAATAAGATAAAAACCTATTTTAATTTTAAATATAAATTATTTATGCTGTAAATAGGTCAATTCTGTAAATAGGCTTTATTTCTGTAAATAGGCAAATTATAGTTACAAACAAATAACGTATTATAGTTACTTCATTAATATTATTTTAACATACACATTAAAAATATAACTATAGAATTCATTGGGTTACAATATATATTGAAATAAAGACAATTATTATAGACTATTGAAATTACCTTTTTTAATGAAATATTTCATTAATTGTCCTACTCTATTAATGGTCTCGGAAAAGGTTTACAGTCGCAAGCACAATGTTATTGTCATTACAACCGGAAAAAGGTTGTAGTTAATTTACTACGAGATTTTATGCCTTGGAGCAAAGAACTCTTTAATTCAGACGTAACGGAGCTTGTTATTTAATCAAAACAAATTATATTTTTATTACTCCACTCGTCCGCGAGAGTGATGGAATAAGTAAAAAATACTTGTCAAGATTGCTTCGGTAAGCATCTTGTGTTTTTTTACAAAAAAGATTTCCGGTACAAAAATATATTCATTCGTGGAAACGTCGGGTGGAAAATTGCGTTCGTAGTTTGGGTCGAAGGCTCGTTTAGTACGTGATGTTTATGTGTAAGCACCCTTGCGTCGGAAAACACCTTTCATTCAGTCCATTGAAAAAGGTTCTCACGGTGTAAATATACGTTGTTAGCAATATGTCGACTGGCTACAGCTCTATTTTCAATAAAAGAATGTATATATATATATATATATATATATATATATACAATATTTATCATCGCTGCTAAACGTCATATTGTCACAGAAGACATTTCGTTGTCTACTCCAACCAACCCTTTACAGTAGATTACCGTGAAATAACAGCATGTGTGCTGTTATGTTTCGGTGAGTGAGTAAGGGATGCCAGAGCCGGTTTCCCTAATCCCTTCTTAACTTTGGTCGGCAGCGCACTTGTAGTACCTGTGGTGCTAACTGGTGCTAACCGGCAGCCTATCTGACGACCTTTACTTAAAAAAAGTCTTTTCTTGTCGTTTTACAAATAATTTATATTCAACTAGCGACCCGCCCCCGGCTTCGCCCGGGGTGCAATTTTTATATAAATGAACATTCCCCGTTTATCCCTCTTTCCATTAGTGAAAACCGAATTAAAATCGGTCTACCCGTTCACGCGTGATGCTGTGACCAAGGGAAATAGGGATTCATTTTTATATATAGAGAAGATATAGATAGATTTCATATAATTTTGTTCAGTATAAATTTTAAAAACACTGTCACAATTGTCAAATTATCTTTATCAAACAAGTCACAAAACAGTTTTCATTCTACTGATCCTGCTAATATTTGTGAGGATGGATATATGGATGTTAGTTACTCTATCTGTATGTATGTATGTCCGCGATAATCTCAAAAACTACGAAATCAATTTTCACGATTTTTCATCAACAGAGTGATTCCTGAGAATAGGTGTATAATTCGTTCAGGTTTTATTCTTAGGTTCCCGAGGGTTTGCAAACTAGAGCAAAAAAAAAACAATAGACATCGGACTTTTGGATAAGTTTAAAGCACTTAGCCCTTATAAACAAAAGCTTATATACTAATTTGACTTAAGGGACTCTTGGCTTGGCATCATCTGGTACAGAAACGATTCCTGAGTGAGTAGATTGCTGGGAGATGTGATAAGGAGTTTACTTAGGTGTGGAGAAAAGCAATCAGAGCTTATAATGTTTGTGTTTTTTTGATATTAAATGATTCACAAAAGAAACCGTTGTAGGTTACATATGTGGTAATCAGACGTTCTGGCCACAACGGTTTCTTTCTAGATTCAAATCTTGTTTTGAATGTCAAAATGTAGAAAAACTGGAATGTAGTAGGTAATGTATTATAAAATGTAATGTCTATTTTTTCCTTGCAACAATAATAAGTTTGTATAATATATCCACTGCTTTTATTTTACTCTTAAATTTAAAAAAAAAACCATCTGAGCAACATTTAGGCATGGGCTTTTATGGAAACTTGTGTATCGTTATTTCAAAAGTTACACATACTTCCCTTACCTTGGGACTCATATATAAATACATTGTGTACCTACTTATATTTGTTAGACAATATCCAAATTACTCTGTCGAAAACAGATAAACAGAATCACTAACCAGGCAAATTAGGAGTACCAAAATGTGGAACAAAATATGTAACAGAAATGTTTATGTTTTGAATATTTTATATAAGATAAACCTACTTATATATAGTTACTAAACTATCTAGGGCAAAATTTATTAGGTAAATTTAATTATTAAGGACAAATGTTTTAGGATAATAATAACCTATTTATTTATTGGGACATTAAATAATTTTAATATGAATAAATTAAAATGAATGCCTCAACGCGTTGCTAAGCGAAATACTTGAGAACGGTTGAACCAATTCGGTTATTTTCTTCTTCAAATATTCGTTGAAGTCCAAGTAACATTCTTATGAAGAGAAATATTGAAAAAATCTTAAAATTAGACATCCGTGCGATGATGAGGGCGGTTCCTTGTACTATTATTGTATTCTGTGGTATTATATATAAATTCATTAAACTATAGACAAGACATATTGGGTCTGCTATTGCCGGTTAGGATATTCTTTGCTTATATATACGAATTAAGATCCTTTAGTTAGATCAATGTTTATGCAAATAAACATTTACTTATTTCTAGTCGGCTAGATAGGCTGCTTTTTTACCTAACCTAGCCTAATTATCATAAATTTTAAATAGAAATACCAAAATAATTGCACTGATCCAATATTAAACAAGGAAGATATCTGGTACAGCCGTTGGATGAGTGGTTAGGGAGCTTGACTTAACGCTCTGTTCTAGGGTTCCCGGGTTCGATTCTCGGCAGGGTCAACTTTGAAAGTGAACTTTTCAAAGTTGGCTCTGGTCTGGATATGGAAAGTAGTGGCAGGGCACATTTGGGCGGCCCGTCTGCCGGCAGCAACCACTCCCTTACTGCACCGTGAAATAACTTCACGTGTGCTGTTGTGTTTCGGTGAGTGAGTAAGGGATGCCAGAGCCCATTTCCCTATCCCCTCCTAATCCTACTGTAGTCGGTAGCGCACTTGCAGCACCTGTGGTGTTGCTTGTGTTATAGGCGACGGTGTCCACCTACCATCAAGTGGACCGTCAGCCTGTCTGCCGATCTTAACATAAAAAAACACTAATGTTAATTTAAGTAATACTAATCACTTAATGCTCCTAGCTTAGCACTATAGAATAACAACTCAATAACAATTCAATTATTCGAATCTTTATTCACGTTCTATATTAATATTACTATTTATAATATTATATTATATTAATATTATGTTATATTATATTATTATATTATATTATATTATATTATATTATATTATATTATATTATATTATATTATATTATATTATATTATATTATATTATATTATATTATATTATATTATATTATATTATATTATATTATATTATATTATATTATTTATATTAATATTTACTAATATTGCAATGGCAATATTAGTAAATAATTCTAGCTAATATAACAACTTAAAGATACTTCATATTATACTGTACCTTTTATATTACTGTATTTAAATCCCATTCCATTTTTAGCTAATAAGAAATAATTATAAGGCCTCGTTTAAAAACCCGCACACATCCAAACACGCATTACACACATGCAAACTTTCGTCGTACATGTTATCTATTTTTTTCTTACTTTTCCCACCCTTTAAATTCAAGACAGACCATTCCAAGTCGTCGCCGTCGCAACGCTCGCAACACGCGATCTTAAGCCTGTCCGCTATACGTGTGTGTAGTGTGTGATAATTTAGCCAGATAAACGCTGTGTAACAAAAAACGGGCCTTACGGGTAACGCTGAATTTCAAAGAATAAAAGAACGCTTTAATCAACAGAAGCGAGAAGCGAGTCGAGCAGGCGAAGTAGCAACATATCTACCAGTAAGTCTGTCTTGACTCCTCTCCTTGATACACCAGTCAGGATTAGAATTTACACTTCTTAATACAAGAATTTATTAATGCAATAATTAATAATTCTTGTAAACTTTATAAAGGTTAAAATTAAATAATAATTGAATCAAGAAATGGAACTTTATTGTAACTTTGTTAATTGTCGATAATTAAATTTGATGAACATTAACTTAGTCGTTAAAACTTTAACTTTAGTTAATTAGGGCTGCGACGCGTGATATCTATTAACTCATCGCACGTTTATTAATAAGCGAATACGGAATTATTATTAGATATAGGAATCGAAATATCGTAATAAAATTGAATTAATTATTTAAAGTTTTTCGGAGTTTTAAACGTTTGGTCAGGAATGTATTTCGTATTTGTAACTTCTTCAACGTAATATCTATACTTAATATATAAATCTGAAGAGTTTGTTTGTTTGTTTGGTTGGTTGAACGCGCTAATCTCAGGAACTACTGGTTCGAAATGAAAAATTCTTCTTGTGTTGGATATTCCATTCATCGAGGATGGCTATAGGCTACATAACATCACGTAGTAACAACATCAGTATTCAATTTTGAACAATATTGCCCTTGACGTAATTTGATTTCAATGAACATCTTAGGAGATATTTTAAATTAAAATTTATTTTTTTTTATTAAAGATGGGTTTGCTCTTGACCAGCATCTATCCACGTAGGACGGATGAGGCGGACGATGGAGCGAGCTCACCCAGAAGATGCCTATTCACTCGAACCTTGAAAAGATTTGGCTTATATGAGCTCGGAAATACAAATTAAAAAGTACGCGGGAGAAAATGAATTCAAGCGGTCTCACATCAACGCGACGCGAACGACGGGTCTCACTTGATGCAGACGCAAGCGTTATGTTACACATTTATATTTTTCATTTTTCAACGCGGACGAAGTATATTTTGTAGACTTTTTGGAGCATTTTTGTAAAAATTCCCATTATAAAAGAGTTAGAAAGTTAGAGTTAGACCTAGAGTTAGAAGATGTATGTAAATTGAGGTTTTGAGTATTTTTCCAGGATTTTAATAGAGTTTTTGTTATTTTCAATCGATATTTCTAATAAAGAACACTCATTCTCCATTCTTTCTTCTGAAGTGTTCGTACCTAGCATATTATATGGACTTCTTCAAGCATTCTATTTATGCCGGTTGAAAAATTCTTAGAGGGCCACCTTGCTTCCCTGGTTTTGCTTGTATCCTTAGACGACGGCAGCCGTTGTCGGCTTGTCACAGAAAGAATTGTAGAAGCACGAAGTGATAAATCAACTTTTTATCACTTTTTATTTTTAAACTTAATTTTTATTGCGTCCTTACAAGAAATATCAAATTCCATTTAAATTTGATTCGGACAATTTGTTATTCTTAAAACAAACGCGTGTTTACCTAATCCATTAATGTGCGTGTGTTGACTTTTAATGTCAATATGACATCGTAAAGTAAGCGTTAAAAAATTGAGTTAAATTCGTCGAGACTCAATCGTAAATCATGATAACAAGACCATTAGACGTTGATGCTTCACTTTCAGCGCCTCGAAACGTTTCAGCGTTATACAAATTACTGGTTTTGTGTCCAACCGTGACAAACAAATTGCTTCTCACAACTCTAATGATCCGTTCTTCACCATAAATAGCGTCTTCGTATTTACCATGTACAAGCTAAGTTATATGTAAGGAAACCTTAAATTGCTATGTGGCTCTTTTCTTTTTTGCTGGCGGTCCACTTGATGGTAAGTGACTACCGTCACCTATAAAACAAGTAACGCCAGGTACTGCAAGTGCACTGATATTTGGTACATAAAATAGGCCTAAGTTGTTAGCAAATATTAGAAACACATATTACACATAAAATAATCTATATCTGAGAATCTATATTATAATTCCAATAAATTATCTATTTTTTGACTCTGGTTTAATTTGTTATACATAAGCCTATTACGAATGCTGTATTTTTATAATATGCTGTATTTGGACGCTGTAATGAGAGTGTAATATGTAGGTAAGTTACAGTTATTAGAATGTGCAGTATTGAAATTCTGCAAAAACATTTCAGTTTCTTTTACAAGTAGATCTTTATTATAATTAGAGACCGGATTATGTGCATTTGAATATTTACATATGCATTTGGCTATTTAAGCCATTCTCAGCGACATAATATCATATTTTACCTAAGATCTAGTTATGGTGCATATTATCGGTACATTTACAATATTTTTCCGAGTGCAGGGTCAGTAGCCGCGCGCGTCTTTTGTTTTGACAGTTACGATAATAAAATGAAAGTATTAAAAAGCTTGAAACTCGCGGTTTGGCATTGACTGAATCTATCCAAACAATGAATAAAATCCACCAAATGAACTCCACGTTGCCAACGGCATTGCCGTATAAACTTAAAGAAAAGTTTGGATGTGGAGCGAACTTACAAAAACATTCTAAATGATCGAAGACACAATCTTACCACTGAACATTTGGAACATGTTTACGTTTACAAAAATATTAAATCATTTTAATGTCATGTAATGTTCCTGTACTTGTAATCCTTTGTATCGCCTATCAAAGGATAAACTAATTGTATGCTGATTTTGAAATAAAAGAATAAAAATTTATCATTTAATTTCGCATATTCTGCCAATTTTTTTACATATTTCAAGCATTTTTTTGCATATGTGAAGCTTTTTATGTTGCATATAATGCGGTTTCTATTTATAATAAACTAGCGACCTGCCTTCTATTAGTGAAAATCCGTTAAGTGTTTTAGAAGAAGAAGTTACAGATAGAATTCGACAGCGATTTTTTTTTTTGTAAAATGTTTACGATTATAGTTGTCTTGTTATGAAAATTAATTTATGATTAGAAAAAGTCGTTTAAGTAGGAACTTTCTCAATCCTACTAAAATATTGACACACCATAGTAGGATTAAGGATAGGGATTAGGATGAATTGGGGAAATGGGGTCTGGCATCCTTTGCTCACATACCGAAACAAAACAGCACACATCACCCTAGACGAAATCGAAGTAATAGCGCGTGCAGGCGATGAGACGCCCGACGAGAAGCGAGCATTGCTAAGAAGAGCCTCTGTCAATTTGAAATTGAGGGACACAGCTGGTGTTTTAATATAACGCTTTTATGAGGGGAAATTTATAGTGTAATGTAGAATGAACAGTCAAGGATTAATTAATTAATCGTTAGTGTTATTTAAGGTTTTCTGTAAACAGAAAAAGAGAAAACAGAACTAAAGTTTCAGGGTTGTTAATAAAAGACTAAGATTTTTATCACAGACAATGACTTAATAAAAATAACATAACGAAATATCTGAAATTATATTAAAATTATGAAATATGTCCGATTTTTTACAGATAAATAATTTGTCGGTTTCGGTTTGTCTTTCTATTAAAAACAATAAACTCTTAATTCCAAATAACGATACCATTTAACACTATTCAAACATAAATACGATACTTTTTTTTTAACAGAACTATATAAGTATAACGTTCTTGTGGAACTATAATATGTGTTGCGATATTATACATTCTTGGAGCTTTCCTTTGAGGTAAAATCACACAATCGGTTTTTCCGCTCACATTACCATAATATTCAAAGGGTGCCAATGCGTACATGATATTCTTTGTAACGATGCAAATTGCTTCTGACAATGGAAGATCAAAAGCCTTTTTAGGTGTTAATTACAAAATGTGTTTCTTCGTCAACGAATTGATAAAGGGATATACTTGCCTACTTTTCAATTTAAGATAATTACAACGTACAAGAGCATAAAAGGTTTTTACCAATACTATTCACCCGCGGTTTTTTGAAATAAACGAAAATGAATAAAATCTTTATATTCTTTTTATACAATTTTAACTTGTTGATGCCTCTTTTAAGATTAAAATCATACTTGTCCCGCCCATATTAGACTAACACCTAAACATATTTAAATAAAACACATTTTAAGGTGGAGATTAGAAAGAGTAGACATCAATGTTTGCGTGAATTAGTGTGTTGTGTGTTTGTTATAGCGCGAGAATGTACATTTATATAACTATTTGGAAAAATATGTACATAGTATCAAAAAAATTTAGAATTGTCTCTGTTTGTCTGTGGGTTTGTGCACGCTAATCTCAGAAACGGCTTAACCAATTTGAATGCGGTTTTAACTGATGTATTGTAGTAAGCTTACCGTTACATTTAGTGTTGCGGCTCAGCTACTCGTAGTACAGAATATTTTTTGATCTGATGTTTGGTTCAAAAGTTACAGTGGTTTAAGAGAAACAACTTTTTTATTTTCAAAACAATGGAAAAAAGTAATACCGAGTGTTGATAAAACTTTGCTTTTTAATGGAAACGAAAAAGCGAAAGCATGGCTTGATAAGTGTTATCCGGACTCTGCACCAGGAAAAAACGACCATTATTGAATGCTCTGAATGGTTAAATTTAAATGTGGTCGTATGAATAACAATGACGCTCTGGTCGTCCAAAAAGGATTATACCAAAAAACGTCAAAAAGTTCACAAAATCGTTTCGACAAACCGTAAATGGATAGCTGACACTCTAAATATATCAAAGGAATGTGTATAGGTAGGCTTTATTTTCAATGAATATTTGTCTATGAGAAGGTTGTTTTCGAAGTGGTTGCCGCGTGTGCTTACAGTAGACCAAAAACCATAACCGATGCTGTTTAAAGCAGTTTCGGCAAAATAAAAAATACTTTTTGCGTCGATACATAACGAAACTTGGATCCGCCCTTGCACACTAGAGTCTAATCGGCAGTCAGATGAGTGGATAACAACCGATGAACTTCGCCCAAAATCGCAACAGAGTGCTGGAAAAGTTATGGCCTCCGTATTTTGGTATGCGTACGGTGTTTTGTTTAACGATTATGTACTTACACTTTGAATTGCCTTTTCACAGACTTAAAAAAATGCTCGCCGGAAAGAATCTTGGCCCGAATGAGGAAGTAGATCGTAAAAACAAACGCCTATTTTGAGACCAAAGATAAATCGTTCTTCAGGAAAGGTATAGAAATGTTAGAGAAGGGCTGGAATGATTGTATCGCTCATCACTATGGTGATGAATAAAATCTAATTTGTGTTTCCTTCATTAGCGGGAACTTATTACATTTTATGCAAATATTATTAAATGCGAAAGTAAATTTGTTCGTTACTCTTTTCACGCCTTAACTTACTCAACTCATTTGGGCAGCCCGTCTGGCGGCAGTAACCAACCCCTTGTGCTTTTGTGTTTCCGTGAGTGAATAAGGGATGCCAGAGCCACCCCATTACATGGGGTAATAGGCTTTGGCGTCCCTTACTCGCGCACTGAACTGAACACTGAACTGTATGTATTTTTGTACGTTTGTAATGTATAAACTATAAAACTACTAGACCAATTTTAAAAATTCTTTCATCTATATAAGCTAAATCATCAGCGAGTAACATAGGCTAAACCCCCCCCCCCTTTACCCCCCTCCGTACAAATGTTTGTAAAGAATAAACTCAAAGACTACTGGACCGATTTTAAAAATTCTTTCACCTATAGAAATCTACATTATCGGCTAGTAACATAGGCTACTCACCTTACCCCCATCTCCCCTCTTCACCCTCCCTCCATACAAAATTGCCTTTTTCCACGAATAATCTTCTTCTTATATATAAAAATGAATCCTGATTTCTCCTGGTCACGGCATCACGCGTGAACGGGTAGACCGATTTTAATTCGGTTTTCGCTAATGGAAAGAGGGATAAACGGGGATTGTTTTAGGGTATATAAAAATTGCACGCCGGGCGAAGCCGGGGGCGGGCCGCTAGTATTTTATAAAATAAAAAGACGCGGACGAAGTCGCGTGCAACAGTTAGTAAATAAAATAAATAAATAAACTCTATATGCCCAATTTAATCTAAATCGCTGTTATTTCTGATCGTTATATAATAATCTCTCTACGGTCCTTAAATATTTTTCATGACAATAATATAAGTGAGACATGCTAATTTATAATGTTAATATGCGCTAGTTGTAAGTTGAATAGTTGGTATGTGAATGAAAGTGAATTAAAAAAAGGAGAATTAATGGACTGATTACTTTGTTATCTTTTAGCTGTGAAAAGCTCGAGGTCATAAAACTTAATATATACCTAAGTAATACTTAATATTATAAAGAGGTAATATTTATATGTTTGTTTGTTTGTATGTAGGAACTTGAAACTACTCATGCTATTTAAAAAAAGAAATTTCACCAATAGTTAGAACAGAATTTCAAGACATAGGCTAAATATTCTAAGCGGGCGAAGCCGCGGGTACCAGGTATCTAAAAATAAAGATCCAACGCGTCTTTTATTTTTCGCGGGCATCAGCTATGTAATACGTATTTATAATACATTTCAAGTTGTTTTCTAAAAGTTAAAAATTGTTTCCAACGAGCTTAAATGTTTTAACATCAGGTCGAAGTGAAAGTAAAAGATATATTTATATACGTTTTAGATACCTACATGAAGCAACTGGAAGGCAAAATTTGCGTGACTATATTTTAGTTAAAAAGGTGGCGCAAAGGTGTCTCCTCGGATCCAGGAGCTTACAATAAATTGTGACTGTGCCCAATTGTCACTGGTTGTACTATAAATTCTTTTCAGGCCAGTTCTAATTTCAAAATATCCAATAGAAATAAAGTATTTGAAAGTGTTGGGAAAAGTAAGTTGTCAATAGATACAGATTGCAACTGTTTTAGTAAGACTTGTGTATAGATTTGTAGATAGATTGTGTATTAATTTGTATGAAAATAGTAAAATAACGTGAAAATAAAATAAGTGAAAAAATCCGAATATTTATGTAAGCTACTTACATGTAGTAAGTAGCTTACAAAAGAGCGCACCGCCTCACTTAATGGAATTCACAAATATTAACTACTAGCTACCCGCCCCCGGCTTCTATCTACAGTTTTATCTACACAGACCTCGTTAATCGCTCTTTCCATTAGTGAACGCCGTATAAAAATTTGTTAGGTGGTTTGGATGAATTTTGCGGACCAAACAGACAGAACTGGACAGCTACTTTATTTTATAATAGATATAGACATAGACATAGACATAGACATAGACATAGACATAGACATAGACATAGACATAGACATAGACATAGACATAGACATAGACATAGACATAGACATAGACATAGACATAGACATAGACATAGACATAGACATAGACATAAATATAGATATAGATATACAATAGATATAGATATAGAAAAATTAATATTAGAAGAACAAAATTTGATTATTTGTTCAATTGCAAGCAATAGGAGGGATTGAAATGATTTTTAAAGAAATCTTGCACACACTTTTTCGATATTTTTTTAATTTTCATATACTTAAAGCGTGATTTCAGTTTGAAATTTCCATATATGTAAATCGGTTTGAAAAGCATCGCTTGGAAATATTGCCATTTGATGAATGTCATCAATTGGTATGGTACAAGTAATTGACGATGACCCAGATTAACAGAGGGCGAAGCCGCGACCAAAGCTATACACTAACGCTAAATTCTAAGTTTTTTATATACTAGGTTACAAACAACACGTTATTGCAGTTTATAAAATATTAAATATGATATTATGGTTCATCTTTCCAAATCACGTTCGTATATAGGTTTAAGCCCACGAAATTTGAGGGCTTCCTAGTACTGCCAGCGGCAAAATGGAGCACGTACAAACGTCACTTTGTTATTAAACTAGCAACCGTGAGAGTCCGAGTCCATTTATGGGAAAGATACACCCATTTGGAGTAGCTACTGACCAATTCCGCAATACCCATTCTATGCCGGACTTAAATCAAGGTATACGTGACAAGAATGCCGTTGACAAAAGAGCAACGCGTTCCTGAAAATTGGATGCGATTACTGAGCACAGAGTGCTCAAAAGGGAATAGGGTTCTGTTGACCTATTCACATATAAAGTGGCTACTCGTTGCAAAAAATATCCACTTATGTTAAAGTTTCTAGCGGGAATACTAACTTGGTCGTTGAACACACTTACAGCTTAGTTGTAGACATTCTTAAGCACAAGGGGATGCCAGCGCAACTAGATTTATGAAAGGCCATCTCTCCAGTTTAAGATTTTACGTATAAATATGTACCTTTCATAATTTTGGAACTACATGTTAAATACAATATAGATACAGATAATTCATGTTATAACTATTGTTACAAAGTGTTGCAGTATATTTTGTAACGGAATATTAATTTATGCCATGTTATGATGGTAAAGAACACTAGCGAAACTTTTGTTCAAAGAATTTTGAAGCGTCTTTGAATGTCGTCAAAGTAAAGAGAAATAACTAAATTTTCCAAGGTTTTTCAAATTATACTAATGGTCTATCTAAATTTCGAAATAAATATCAATTTTAAAAGAAACACAATTGACTAACCATCTCCTTATGAATAATAGGATAGTGTTCTATGTAACCATTCAGGCTGTCATTCTGTCGACACTGACGTCTTCCTTTCCTTGAGTAAATGACAATTTAATGTGATAAATAAGGTACAAAAACCCCCCCTAGGTGTGCCAGGACCTTGTCGTGGTGGGGGGGCTTACCCTGGGCAATCCGGGCGGTTGCAGGGGTCGGTGCTTTTCTCTCACCGACCTTTGCCCGACCGATCGGATTGGCTTTGGGGACAAAGAAGGCACACACCGAGGTGGGCTCCGAGCGGGCTCCGTTAAACGGAGCTCGTGGCGGAGCACTCAATAGTTGAACCCGAAATTAACTTGACACTGGCAGACAATGGCCATTTTCAGGATGAGCCGAATTGCCATTTTTGTAAAGAGAAGAAGAAGAAGGTACAAAAAATTATATAATTACATAATACCAAAGAACACTATTATACTCGTAACGAGGATACACGTAACAACAATTTACCTAAAAAGATTTTTTCTGAACTCAATTTTAAGCAGCTACAGTTTATTTTAATCTAAAAATACCCTAAATATATATTTTCATTCCAGACTTTACTTAGTAATAAATCTAAGACCAGTTAGTTCAGTAATAAAAACTCTATACTTTTACATATTTTTCACTTGTAGACATGAAAAATTCAAGGCAACAAAAATTTGTATCGGAGTTCGCCACTGTTCTTAAGTCCCATCACTGCTAGGCATTGATTTCTTCTCTATGTTAGAAGGTATCCACAATGCTAGCTTATGCAGATTTGAAAGCTTGCAAATGTCTTTGAATATACCTAGTTTTTTTTATTTTAAATGTAAAACTCTGCAAGTAGGCTGACGCTCCATTTGATTGTAGGTCCGTTGCTTATAAATACGTAACAAGAGCAAGAGTATACCTTGACCTCATCAAAAGTCATAGTGATCTTCTGTCAGACGGGATGGACAGCTTATTGACAGTGTGACTGGAAAACAGTGTGCCCTACCATTTCTAAACCATGATCAGATTGATTTGTCACACCTTAAATACTGAACTGATCATCATGAGATTTTACATACACGTTATCAGGGGGTACAAAAAAGGACATAGAGTATTGTTCATCTAGAAAAAAGTGGTGTTCTCGAGAACGCGGACAAGTCGCGAGCAAAAGGTAGATCTTAACATGTTTTCTTCACCCTTCATTAGATTATCATTGCTAAAACAATTAATCTGTTTCAGCAGATTTCATAGAGAATTTTCAACTCGTATTTTGTTACACTGTAAAACTTACACTTACACTGTTACACTGTAGGAAGAAGGAAGAAAAGACAAGATATTGAAAAAAATCACTTGCCAAATTTCTTTTCAAGGAAACGTATACATATTTCTAACAATTTACGATTTATCCTGTGCAATAGCTTACGATATTTTGAATGAGAAAGGTAGTGTACGATTTTATATGTGAATTTCGTTATCATTTATCTCAAAAAATATCCGTTGCCTTACTTCTGGATACTTAAACACGAAAAAAACATAATGTACCAAACTTATTGAGAATATATTCTTCATCTAAGGCGCTCTATATAGATTTATATCTTCTCTCTGTCTGTTTCTCCGCTAACTTTTTCTAACCCACCCAACAGATTTTGATACGGTTTTCACTAATGGATAGAGCGATAAACGATGAAAGTTTGTGTGTTTAATTTGCAGAAAAAGATACATTGTTAGTTATGAGTTTATAAATAAATCTTAATGATAACCTTTTCATAAGTACCACAAAATTTTTCAAACTAATAAATATTAAGATTTCTATCTTCCAGAACAATGTAAACTGTATAGAGCTCAATTAAATTTTCAACTACTTTAGTGGGTTGAAATTATAAAACAAAATAGGCCTTCCGAAGGTCCAAGCTCATTAAAAATTAGATCAAAATAGGTTTGGTTAATTGTTATCAGCAACCTTCAAAATCATTAGTTCTATTACTTTCAATTAATTTCTTCTTGGTTGGTAAAAGAACGCATGTCTTAAACTACGGCTGACGCAGATTCGGATCCAGATTGTGTTTACATATTTGAAGTAAATGTGTAAATTGTACAAGAAATAAATAAATACACTATTTATTTCTTGTACAATTTACATGTGTGAATTAAAAGTACTTGTATAAGAAGACACTGGTCTACTCTTCAATCTTCAAGTCTTTGATGGTTGCTACTTCTAGTGGTATGAATCCGCGCTAGTCCGCAGTTAGCGTCCTATAGCTTCATATAGAAAAAAGTAGTAGTGCTAAAGCATATAGCGTGCTGTTTTGTACGCTATGGCAACTTTTTGTACCTTATGTTGTTTCACTACCGTGAAATAACCGTGAAATACCGTGAAATGATAATAATAATGGCTGCGAAATAACAGCACGAATGCTGTTGTGTTTGGGAGTTCATTTTCTTAACCGTTACTTTCAATTAATTTCTTCTTGGTTGGTAAAAGAACGCATGTCTTAAACTACGGCTGACGCAGATTCGGATCCAGATTGTGTTTACATATTTGAAGTAAATGTGTAAATTGTACAAGAAATAAATAAATACACTATTTATTTCTTGTACAATTTACATGTGTGAATTAAAAGTACTTGTATAAGAAGACACTGGTCTACTCTTCAATCTTCAAGTCTTTGATGGTTGCTACTTCTAGTGGTATGAATCCGCGCTAGTCCGCAGTTAGCGTCCTATAGCTTCATATAGAAAAAAGTAGTAGTGCTAAAGCATATAGCGTGCTGTTTTGTACGCTATGGCAACTTTTTGTACCTTATGTTGTTTCACTACCGTGAAATAACCGTGAAATACCGTGAAATGATAATAATAATGGCTGCGAAATAACAGCACGAATGCTGTTGTGTTTGGGAGTTCATTTTCTTAACCGTTCTGGTTTTGGTTCTGGTGTACTTGTGTTTATAGAAGATGACAGCCTGTTGGATGAGTGGCAAGGGGGCTTGCCTAACGTCTCAGACCGGTTCGATTCCCGGCGGAGTCAACTTTGGAAATTTTAATGTAATTTTCAAAATTGACTCTGGTATGGATTTGAAAAGTAGTGGTAGGGCACACTGCGTTTCGCAGTCATTTGGGCAGCCTAGCGGTAGTAACCATCACCTTACAGAATACCACCATGAAATAACAGCATATACGCGCTATTATGTTTCGGTGAAGAGTAAGAGCCCATTTCCTTATACCCTCCTAATCCCATATCCAATCATACTGTAGTCGACAGCGCACTTGCAGCAGCTGTGGCGTTGCTTGTGTTATATGCGACGGTAGCCACCTACTATCAAGTTGACCGTTAGCCTGTCTGTCGACATTAACATAAAAATAAAATAAAAAAAAGAAGTGGAAGGCACCTACCATCAAGCGGACCATTGGCCTGCCTTTTGACTTTACAAAAAAAGCAGGCTATGTCCAATAGTGGGCCATTTACAAGCTGTATAAGTGATTCGACAGTATTTAAATGAATATTTCGTGCAGATACGATAATATCGTTGGAGCTGAAAACAATAAAAATGCAATTAGTTTTATGGAAAAACAAATTTGACGAGTTTTCGCTGTATATCGAACAAACGATGTTTTACAGCTTAACGGACCCTTTATTTAAATTTCTCTCGAGTTTTTCGCATTTAACAAAGTTAATCGGGCGCAACGAAGCAACCAGGTTTCAAGATCATTCCGTTTTTGAAATCATAAATTATTCAACATTATTTTTAAAAGAAAGGAGGCCAAGATGTTTTACAAAAATATTGTTAAAGTAAACACGAATAAAATTAACGTAGGTGCCTTAGCTTTTGTAAATTATACTTTGTAAATTACTTGTATTAAATTGGGTAGAGCGTGCCACATAATTAGTATGGGTCAACTGTGCCTGCTTCATCTAAAGTACTCGTATCAGTGTAATTTGACACTTGACAATTTGACAAAACCACAGAGTCTCATAAAGGTCAAGTGCTATGCTACCCAAAGGAGACGAGGGAAACTGTCGTTGGAAAATCAACATAGGCACATAGGCCACATCTGCACCTCACATCAGGTGAGATAGTGGTCAAGCGCTACCTCGATTACATAAAAAAAAAAATAGGCGAGAATACAGAAATCGTGTGTATATAGAAATATACAAACTAGCGAACTCGTTCAGCTTCGCTTGGATGCAATTTTCATCTGCGAATTATTTACACAATCTTCCTAGTATATCGATTCTTCCATTAGTGAAAATCATATTAAAATCCGTTACGCATAGAAGAAGTTCCCGGACAAACAGACAGAAGCGGACAGAGACTTTTATACTAGCTGTTGCACACGACTTCGTCCGCGTCTCTTTATAAAATTTTATTCGTGGAAAACGGCAATTTTGCATGGGAGAGGTAAAGGGGGAGATGGGGGAGGATGAGTAGCCTATGTTATTCGCTGATAATGTAGCTTTCTATAGGTGAAAGAATTTTTGAAATCGGTCGAATAGTTTTTGAGTTTATTCATTACAAAAATACATATATATACATACAAATCTTTTCTCTTTATAATATTATGTAAGTAATAAGTAAAAAGACGTATAGATAGAGATAGGTACCCTGCCAAGCTCTTCTGCGTCGTTCGCGTGAGCATCGCGCGGTCGTACCTACTGCCTTGTATTTATTATAATTATTATTTTTAATAAAAGTAGCCTAAGTTACTCCTTATAACATCAGTTGTCTGCCAGTGAAAGTCCCGTTACTGCCGTTTCGGAGATTAGGAACAAACAGATTAAATTTTTTTATTTATTTATTTATTTATTATACATGAAATTATTAGAAAAATATTTACAATGTCCCATAAAACTGGAAAGCAGTTTGTCTATGGGATCAAACTAATGTTATCAAAAATAAAACTGAATTTAAAATAAATGTAACCTAAATTAAAAACCTAAACCTAAATCTAAATTTCATTAATAAAATTAACTTAAAAAAAAACAATCAATTTAAAAATTGGTTTATATATGTAAGTACATGTATATATGTATATGTACTTTATATACATTTAGTAAAAAGCAACTATTTTGGCATTACAAACACTTAAATTTTATTTATATGTAGGTATAGACTAGCTGAGCCCGCAACTTTGTACGCGTGGTTTTCTGTATAGCACGTAACTTTTTTGTTTGTAAACCGATTAGAATGAAACAAACACTAAATATCACGGGAAGATTACTACAAGACATAAGTGAAAACCGCATTCAAATCATTTAAGTCGTTTCTTAGATTAGTGCGCACAAACGCACAGACAAGCAGACAAAAATTCTAAAAACTATGTTTTTGACATTTATGTCAAATTTATGTCAAATCAAATACAACGTGCACAAATTGTTTTTTTTTTATATTGAATGCACAGAAACGGCTTGTTTACGATTTTATTTATAGATCATATAACATGTTCTTATTTGGTGAAGACAGAATTAGTTTCTATATGAGATGAAAATTTACACAAATTTCAACTCCCAATCACTTTAGGTTTTATGCTTTTTGGAATACAACCTTAAATATTGAACTTAAAATTAATATATGAAAATATTACCTTTCATTCACAGATCCGCTGACGTGCTTAACTATAATTGCCCTAGTGAAGGTTTTTCACTAAAAAGGTTTTCCCTAGGCCATGCAATATGACATTTAGTTCAGTGGTGAAAAACTAAGTTCTAAGTAGATTCAAGGCGCCTCCTAGTTTGAAAATCAAAATGGAAAATAATATATAATTCTTTGATTCTTTGATTATAAATATCTTACACTTTTAAGATCTTTTCAAATATATTGAATTTTCTATATATTTTTAAAATATATTGAACTTTTCACGAAAGAAATGTTATATTTGAATTCGTTTGGTCAACAAAGATAATAAAAATTGTCTAACATCTTAGCGTTTTCCGTTTGAACGTGTGTCATTATTTCTGCGAAAATTGGCAAACTTGTTAGCATTCGCGGTTCAATGAATCGTCAATAATCAATTTGTCCACTTTATCTGTACCTACCAACGGATTATGTTTAACAAGCGGCTTACTGACATCGTGCAGCGAACCGAAACTTTACTTCCGTAGCACTTGGATAATATAACGTTTAACGCAATCAAGAGATTCCTGACTCAATTCCTCTAACCCTACTCACCTTACTATCCACTGATTCAATACAACTGAAGCAGGGAATTGAACACAATCTCCATCGGGTTCGCTCAAGAAATATACGTTGTTACGCACCCTTCCCTAATTAAAACGTCGATCACACCAACAACCTCTAGGCTATTACAAAGCAGAGACAGCTTATTGATACAAAGTTGAAATTTGATACACATATCAATTTCTGTGACCCAAACGCAGAGGTGTGACGTGAATAGATGAAATCTGTATATGGGATGTCATTTTTGAGGGGAAGGAGGAAATTTAAAAAAAAAATTTGAAAACTGCATCGTGTGACATATCAAATGGAAGGTCTTGTTGTGAAGATCTTAAATGTATTTTTTTTTGTAATTTTAAAGTAAACAGTTTCCAAGTTATTCAAGAAAATTTACGAAATTGACCATGTGAGAGGTCAGATCATCCAGTGAATGTTATTGATAGTTGCAACTGGTGCTATAACCATATTAACGAATCAATCTAGACACACGAACAGGACCCAGCACCCCAGCTCCTCCCGGGTGCAATTAGGAGAGTTATATGGTGTAATGTACTTTTAAATACTAAAAAAATTCAAATAGGTAGGTGAGGCGATTTTGAAGATCAACATGTATAACTTTTTTTTTAAATAGAGCACTTTATCTCTCTGTTTAATATAATATTAGCATAGATTATTATAGATTTTTTCAAATTTTTTATGTGTTTATGAATCAAAATATTTTGAATTAATGTATTAATAATGATGCGATGACTTATTGATATTAATAATATTATCAAATATTTTATTACAAATAAATTCTGTTGTAATCAATGTTGCCTAGAACGTTATATTATATTTAGATGTGTTGCATAGTTACTCGTAAAACTGTTCATTGCGTATTTTGTATATTCATTGTTTAAAATAAAACCTGCGAATAGATTTGTGTTAAACGTGTTAAAACAATAAATAGAACAAAACAACTGCAACTAAGTATAATTTTGTATATTATATTTTTGAGCGATTACGTTGCTGTTGTTCATAGACGACAGTTTGCATTCACCCTGCATACATTTGTAAATAGTTAATTAAATTTCTCAACTACCCACGTCATACTCCAGAACCATACTCTAGGGACGGACAAGGTTCAAACATTAAACATTTAAGTTTATACAATTTATACATCTGTTAAACAAATTAAATATTGTGTAAATATTACTTATTAAAGTTGTATAAAACTTAAATAAATGTAAAATATGAAGTAAAAGACAAAACAAAGCCACAAAATTTTTATCATAAGCGAAAATATAATTTTATTAACTGACCTGGAATCGGGAGTATCGGTCGGTAATGATTCTTTTGTTGCTAGATGGATCGATGGCTGAACTTGTGTCGACGTCAAAGCTAAGGCCTTGTATCGTGTTTGCTCTGCTGTCGGTAGCACAATGTCAACGGATCGCGAACGTAGACCAGTTCCCGGCACTGTTAAAGAATCACCCGTACCACTTAACTCCTCGGCTCTGGCACCGCCGGACACCTTCGAGAAAGATGAGTCTACGGACGCGGCGCGGTCGCGTTTCAATTCTGGGACGGTCAAGTAAATATCATGTACCAACGAGTCACGCGGGCCACTGGCAGCGCCTTCCTCAGAAGCGCGGACATTTTCAAGAGAACTCCCCGTCGGTTCCACAAAAAATGCCTCCTGACGTGATATGGAGCGTCTACGTTGAGGTAAAATCGGAGGTTCGTCGTTGGGCGGTTGGAGTTCAAACGATGGAGCTCCCGGTGATGGCGGTGGCGATTGTAATGGCGGTGGTATGAATGTCCTCGGTGGAGGAGGTGGTGCTAGAAGGACCCTGGGGATCTCAAAATCACTGTCATCATCGTCGTCTTCGTCTTCTGCCGAGGAGGAGGCTGGGAGCCGTTCTGGGGTCGTACGCTCTTCGCTGCGTCGTGCAAGCCACGTTTCCATATGGCGACAATGCACGCATGGTGGCGGGGTACCTTTGCCTGAACGTCGACGGGACCATAATCGTGGAACCTAAGAAACAACATCTGACATTAATAATTAATTAGTAGTTTCATTACTCCAATCTGCTTTTGATCCAACTTATCAACCCATAATTAATCCATAACCCCGTCTACTGGAAAATCGGGGAGGCCTATATGACCAGCAATGGGTGTCTTACGACTGAGATGATGATGAAGATAAGTATGGTCCCTATTTGATGATAATTTGAAAGTCCTTATTAAAAAAAATACATCGTTTTAATTCGAGGTAAACTCTAAGTAAAAATAATGGGAAATTAGAATTCTCAATCATGCACTTAAGATTTCTGGTCAGTATCGATGACTAGTTTTATTTATTATTGGTTGTTGGTAAGTAAATTAAAACATATAAAGCAATAAATGTTAAGTGCTTTGTGTATGAAATTAAAAAATGAATCAATTTCTTTTTTTACCATTTCTTTAAAGAGTTGACTAGCTAATGATCTTAACGGGTTACTTCAATCACTTCTAATATATAAAATTCTCGTGTCACAGTGTCTGTAACAAAACTCCTCCGAAACGGCTGGACCGATTTTTATTTTTTTTTATTTTTTTACATATTTGGTAGGTATGAGAATAGGTCGTAAAGTATTTTTCACCCTCCTACCCCTACTCCCCATTTTTAATTACGATTTTAATATTTTTGTATAAACAATATCCAAATAATTTAACCGTCGTTCATTGGCGTAGAGTGTCGCGTCACTTTGACATTTAATTTTAAAATAAAATTGGACCCGATAGGTGGGCGCCACAATCGGGTAAAAGAATTATTTTCATGTTCGGGCAGGACGTCTGCTGGGTCTATAATACATCTACGTATGTATGCATCTATCTATGTATGTATCCATAATACATTATAAAATAAAGTTGCTGTTCACGTCTGCCTGTTTCTCCCCTGACTTCTTCTAAACTGCCCAACGGATTTTGATACGGTTTTCACTCACAAAAGAGTGATAAATGAGGAAAGTTTGTGTATATAAATTGCAAAAAAAAATTCATTCTTGCCAAGCTGAGAGCTAATACAAGAAACTACGACTCGTCAAAGGACCTAACTTGATTTTAATGACATCAATTTCTACCTTATCTACTAAACAAATTATGAGTTATTTTGATGTCCTATAAGTCATTATTTTGTTTCAAAATTCAGATAATTAGCATTATATTGTCAATTACTATATAATGATCGTTAAATCTTTGATTAATGTGTTGTATTGTCTATAATAATGTGGGTCAAGTACATCCAATTGTGTTTAGCCAAGTGAAAGACGACGATGCGAAGATGCCAAGTCTAAGTGGATACTAGTCGCCGAGTAGCATCCGACGCTGTAATATTCAGATGAATGCAGCGTTTCTAAGAGAAAGCTTAATTGGCAATATATTGCAGATTATGCAATAGGAACAATTTTTTATGTGGAAATAGGATTTACGGTTCACAAATAGAGATAATTCTGTTTTGTTGGGACGTGACTAAGTTTTTATAGTTCAAAAAATTGAAATGAACAAATTATAATCAAACTGGCAGCCTTATTCATTTGGTTGTCTGAGAATAATTTTAACATAGGTAATTAACTATGATTTCTATATGGAATCAAAAGGTGGAGTCTATTCTTATAATATGTAACTCTCAAAGTTAGAAATATGACATAAAAAGCAAATATGACACGGTATTAAGTTTTTCATATTAATATATTCGAAAGGTTATTAATATAAAAAATATAAGTGGTTAGGATGCTTGCGTTATAACGCACTGTCTTAGGCATCCCAGGTTCGATTCGCGGCAGAGTCATTTGAAATGAACTTTTCAAAGTCGGCTCTGGTCTGGATTTGGAAGTAACCACCACAAAAGACCACCGTGAAATAATAGCATGTGTGCTTATGTGTTGCGAGTGAGTAAGGGGTGTCAGAGCCCCCTTTCCCTATCTCTTCCAAATCCCTACCCCTAATCGCAATTACAGCACCTGTGTTGTTGCTTGTGTTACAGGCGACGGCGGCCACCTACCATCAAGTGGACCTTCAACCTTTCTGTCGAGCTTAACATAAAAAAAGTTGTTTTCCTTAGAGAGAAAATGGCAGTGAACTCTTACTTATAGGTTTATACTTTTGTGACCCATTCGTTCACAATTAAATACTTGTTTACATAGGAATGTTTGGAGAGGACAATATTTATTTAAGAATTATAAGGTACTGGTTTAAGGGGTGATCTGTTACCAACGTTATTCAGGCAAACTTAACAAATAAAATATAATATATAATATGTAATATGTAATATATAATATATAATATATAATATATAATATATAATATATAATATATAATATATAATATATAATATAAAATATAAAATATATAATATATAATATATAATATATAATATATAATATATAATATATAATATATAATATATAATATATAATACATAATATATAATATATAATATTATATATACTTACATGAAAAGACAAAGAAAATGTCATATTGGCATGTAAATGGCGTCTAAGACTACCTTAAAAACAATATAAATGTTTAAATAAAATAATATAAATGAACAAACCTCGAGATAAGTGCCAGAGTCGTCTGATCCGGCCGAATCGAATGATCGGCTGCGGCCTCCGGACTGAGGAACTGATAGCAATATGCTGGCTCCTGATCCTCGAGCCGCTTCCAGCTGAATCTCATCGAACGACGCCGACCGGACCTTTATAGAAACAGAAGCAATAAGGATTTTAGTAGTGAAATTAATGCTCAATTATTCATTTACTTTCAATACGACGATTTATGGACCCCCACAGACAGAAAGTCCCGTACACTGAGGGACAGTATAAAAAAAATGACCTGATTAATTTTACCCTTTCCAATGACTCCCTAATTATACATTTTTACTAAATGTTTAAACTTTAAAATATGAAAACCGACTTTTAGAATAGTTTATTATACGTAGCTTTCGTAAAATTAATTCGTTAAGCTGAATTAACGAGTAAAAGACAAATAAAATAGATGAATTCCTCTTAATTAATTTGTATTATGCAGAATTAATTTTTACTATTCATGAAATGTCATCGACTTACTCATATTCAACTCCAATGTTTTAGATTTAAAATATGTATAAAAAAATCTTATCTTCTACCACATTTGCCTTGATTTCAACACGTGCTCTTGGCATGTGTATTAGTGCTAAGGTTACGTTTGCTATAAATAAATTATATTTGCTTAAAAATTGGAAATTGGAAAAATTGGAATCAATCAATAAACCAAATTTAACCATTACACTACAAACTTCGGTAAAATTAGTGGTACGTGAGACAAAATATCGTCAAACATAAGTTTCACGTGTTATATGTAGGAAGTAAAGGCCATAGCTTAAATATATCTACTTTACTGTCTAATGGCATAATTTTAATTAAATATTAAATGATGTCTTATGATTATATTTTTTTTTAATTCCATAAATTCATTGTTTTGTTTCATTGTGTACTCAATCGATAGTTTAGGGTACTTATGGTGTTTTGATCGGATGAAATTAATTTCAACTATCAAAATGCAATTTAATAATTTTAGACACGCTCGAAGTTAAAATTATCAATTAGTTTAATTCGTTTAGAAAATTTTGCAATATGCTATAAAACGAGTCGTTGTTATCAGATAACAGGGCGAATTACAGAAATTGAAAAAAAAAATCTCTCACTTCAGTAAAAGTGTCGTTAAAAAATTCGGAAGAAAAGTTATTTAGCTCTCTCTGCTAAATGTTTTTTTGCATAGCATAAGAAGGTAAATAAATGAAAATATTTTACAGTTATTATGAGGGAGGCCCATTTCAGCAGTGGAACTGCCTACAGCTGAGATGATCATGATTTTTACAGCCAATTCTGAATGTATATCCTATGATAAAGAAGAATTTGGCAAGACTTATATGTGCTCATAAATAGGTTTCCGTTTTAATATTTAACTTTTTCTCTATCACTAATAAAATAAGAAATATATATCTCCAAAGAGTAATCTTATAAAAAGCTTTTCCAGAGGCTATGCAATAAATTTATTTGATTATAATTAATAAAAAATTACAGATTCCTTTCCTTTTCCGTCGATTTTAGATTAAAAGTATAAACAGAATAAAAATCTCTGGCGTAAGCCCTTATATCTACAAAAAAAGGAATTATTTTTGGCACATTTTACAATGATAATATTGTACGTGTAATTTGGTGTCTTATGCAAAGTTTTCGTACAACAATTGGAGAGTAGACCGGGGACACATCTGAATTTAAACCAGCTTAGAAATCTCATGTCTTTCACAAATTAGACATGCTCGCGTGAGTTAGTTCAAAGTACTATTGTCTTCAAGAATAGTCTTATCTTCATGCGGCGCGGCGTTCGGTCGGTAAAATCTGACCTCATATTAACCTAGAAAACTGCGATTACAAAAAAAAATTTAAATTGAATTCAAGGTTTTTTTATTTTCAAACACTAGCTGTTCGCCCGCTAAGCCTGCACTTAATTTAGAGTATGAAAAAATTACTGACACGAAGCTATAATGTAATTTATGTGTTACAGGTTCTTTTCACTAATAAGGCGATATAAAAACGCAAAAATTATTATTTAGTTCTAAATTAAGGTTTATTTAAATAATCAATTCTCATGGGTTCAAATAATGTTATACAATACAGGATAACTGTTCTCTTTTTAAATTATTTCTTTGTTCGTTTAAATTTAGAATTTGTTCGTTTAAGGGATTCACTGAGGCAAATGACATTTACTATAGAACTCGCTGGCGGCGGAGACAATTCAACGGGCCTAGAAATGGTGTTTTTTTGTTTTTACGATTAGAACATTACACAAAATTTTTTTTTTATCAATACAATTTTTTAATCTGATATCAACTTATTAATAGTTACAGGATTCATATGCGTGCAATAAGCCGTTTTCGAGAGAATTTTCAATAAAGGTCAAATTCTTCTTGTGTTCTAACTTTTTTTGTGGAGTTTCTATAACTTTAACGAAAATTCTAATTAATACAATTAGGTTCTTCACATGTTTAAGTATAATATATATTTTTTTCAAAGCAATTGTCTTGTCTATTTCTTGTAACGTTTTCATTAAACAATGGATATTTTTAGTATTTAGCGTTTGTCTCCCCCTTAAATTTGTACACCAATACATATTATACATATTATAAAATAAAATCACTATCAGATTTTGTTTCTCCGCTAACTTCTAGTTTTGATACGGTTTTCACTAGTGGAAAGGGCTATAAACAAAGAAGTTTTGTGTATACAATTTGCAGAAAAAATTTGCATTTTTTTAAATTTATTTATTAAGGTCACCGAATAACTATATGCGTAAACTATCTGTAAATTTTAAATTTTTTTTAATGTTATTTTGTGTACTTACGTGACTTCCAAGGTAAGTAAGATGTGCGATAAAATGCAAGATTTAACTTCGTCAGTATTTGTTTTGCAACTTTGTAGTTTTATAGGCGCTCGTTTGCTTCCTCGCTACATTTTAACAACACTTTTACTGACCAATATTTACTTGTATTTAGTTCAAGGTATTATTTCATGTTCACCAAAATGTTATTATTAGAAATAACAAAGATTTGCGATAATGTTAATCTCAAAAAAGAAGTGTTTGTAATTTTCAGGTTACAAATTATTTTTTCAGTCTGACTGGTTCTATTTTGATGAAACCTCATTGTTCACCCTTTACTAGTAGCTGTGCTAATAGTGACATTAACATATGATGAATTTGAGGTCAATATAAAATTTTGTAGGTTTTAAGTATCATCTAAAATCTAAAGAATAAGTATGTTAAATGAAAAAAATATTTAAATTAATAATGTAATAACAATTACTGCTTATTTGTGTTCGTATCTTTTTCTGTTTTTATTTGTATTTTTTACCTATTTTTTCTTTGTGATTGTAGTGACAGTATTTTGCTATAAAGTTAAATAAATAAACAAAGAAGAATATCAAGGTTAAGCCATAAGGGGTGTAAAACAGGGTGCCAAAATTTCCCCCCAAAAAAGAATTTGGTTCCCATTGTTTGTTTTTGTTCTAAAAACATATAGAGCCTTTATTTACTTAAGTTGATGAAGTTTACCATATCCAACCCCTATAGACAACAATGTGCGTCGTAAGAAAGCTCAAAGTCGCTCAACGAACTATGGAGAGATCTATGCTCGGGTTACACAACGAGATCGAAATCAAAAATGAAGAGATTCTTAGATAAACGAAATTTACCGACATAAAGGATGATTTATATTACACCGGGCCGTGCCCCGTCCGTGCCCCGGCCGGAGCCCGGTGAAGATATTGTTAGTATGCTTTTGTATGGATCAATTCATATTACACCGGGCCGTGTCCGTGCCCCGGTCGGAGCACGGCCGGGGCACGGCCGGAGCGCTCCAATCTCGAAATTTCATAAAATGTTTGTTTTCACAGTGCGCTCGGAGACAGCTTCGCGAGGCCCGCTCGGGGTATAGTACCTATTAGTTTTTTTAGTGGTATCATTTAATGTATATTTAGTTTCTTTTTTAAATTGTTAAAATTATAAATTAATTAATTAATTAATTAACCCGAGGCTGACTGCCTCGAAGTATAATATTTTTTAAATAATATATGTTAATATATTTCTGGTAGGTATAATATATTTCTGCTTAAATATTTTTTCAAAAAAAAGAATTTCAAAAATATCTCGGGAGCGGTGCGTCGCAGACCCTCCGTGTTGGTACTCATTTAAGAGGTCTCGGGGAGAGGAATTTTTCGGTGAAGACGAAATTTCGAAATTCGCATTTTTGGACTTTTTCAAAATTATCTCGGGAGCGGTGCGTCGCAGACCCCCCGTGTTGGTACTCATGTAAGAGGTCTCAGGGAGACGAATTTTTCGTTCACGACGAAATTTCGAAATTCACATTTTCGTTGAAAAACAAAAAAAATCTGTTTAAAAACAAAAAAGTTACACGTTTTTCCGAATACCACGCATACGAAGTCGCGGGCATAGCTAGTATAGTAATATTAATACAAAATAGTATAATAGTACTTGGAAATGATAAGGTACGGGCAACGCCCGGTGGCGGCCCGTCGGCGGCACGGTGACAAATAGCAAACCCGGCCGGGGCACGTTGAGAAAAACCCGTTGAGCGCCCGGCCCGGTGTAATATAAATCATCCTTAACCCGGCGGATTAGTAAGTTGAAGTTAGTAAGTGAATTAGTAAGTGGGCAGTATAGTACGGAGAGCCGACGACGGTCTGGATTTGAAAAGTAATGGCAGGACATAGGTACTGCGTTTCGCAGTCATTTGGGCAGCCCGTCTGTTGGCAGTAATCTCCCTCTTTCAGAAGACCACCGTGAAATAATAGCATAATTATGTGCTGTTGTGTTTCGGGTGAGTAAGGGATGCCAGAACCGAATACCCTATTACTTATCTTTAATCCTACTATGGTCGGCAGCGCACTCGCAGCACCTGTTGCGTTGCCTGTGTTATAGGCGACTGTTAGTGAACTGTCAGCCTGTCTATCTACCTAAACATAGAAAGAAAGAAAAATATTACTTTCTCGTCGGTATGTATTTTTACAAACGTATTCTCTAGAAAAGAACAACAACGAATCCCATCTTTAAAACTACAATGCTATACCTATTGAGCTAATGGTTGATATTGGTTATAAAGGCATTGAATTATTGCCCGTTATTCTTATTTTATTTTTCATTTTACATGTAACATAATAATATACTTTGTTAGTTGTCTGACTAAGTATTCGACTAGTCTAGGCGCGGTTTATACTGAAGTGGCGTAGCGCGGACGTATGGCGGAAGCGGGTACTCTCAGAAACACAATATAAACCTTAATAATACGCGAAATAGCGTCGTAATTGTCGTAACGAGAACTGCGCCCGCGCCATCGGGCGACAAACGTCCCTCGCCCCCGCCACCAAAAAGGCGCGCCGCCGCCAGCGCGTGGCGAGCGCCAGTCACAGAGTATCTTTTTGCGCCAGTCGCAAGCTAGTTGTCGCACCAGGAGTACGTTTATGCATATACAGGAGGGACACTAAAATGCGCGACGATATTGAATTTAATATAGAATTTTGTCAACTTGTGGAGCAATATCCTGCTCTATATGACTACAGTAATGCCAGTTATAGCAACCGTAATGTGCAGGATAAATTATGGGGAGTAATTTCAAAAAAAGTCGGAGCACCAGGTATGTTTTATTTATTTTCATACTTACCTACCTACATAAGATGATAGAAAGACTATACCTAGTATTATTTTAGTCTGTTTTGTTTGAAATTGAATTGCTTATTTTGTTTTATATGTTATGTCTGTTTTGAAATGGAATGGGAGCTTTTTCTGTTAGGTATTTTGTAAGATATTCCCTGATGATTTGTGGTGTTTCCAATCTTTGTTGCATGTCTATGTTGGTTCGTCTCAGTTTATTTCTTATACGTGGAACAGAAAATTTTCCGTCGTGTCTGCGAATAACGTTGTGCAATACACACATTGCTTTAATTATTACATCCACATTATCCGGATCACAGCAGATGGGTGAACTTAATCCGCAAAATTTGGATCTTAACATGCCAAACGCACATTCTACAGATTTTCTTGCTCTTGACAATCTATTATTAAATGCTCTTCTAGAGTTTGTTAATTGATTGCGAGCATAAGGTTTCATAATATATTTTTTGAGCGGAAACGCTTCATCGGCCACGAAATAATAGGGCACATTTTGGGTTTCGCCAGGCAATGGTGCAGGGTCTGGCAGATTAAGATCTCCTCTTTGGATAGCTTGTCCGAAACGACTAGCTTGTAATGCTCGTCCATCACTATTTCGGCCGTATTCACCTACATCTATTGTCAGAAATAAGCCGTCGGCATCTACTACTCCCAGTAACACAATAGAGAAAAAGCCTTTATAATTTATGAAAGTTGAACCCGAATTAAGAGGTGCTTTAATTTTAATGTGTTTTCCATCTAGACTTCCCAGGCAAATTGGTAAGTTCCATAGAGTGTAGAAACGTTCAGAAACTTCCAGCCATTTTTCTGTTGTCGGTATTGGCATATATTCTGGTTGTAAGTTTTCCCAGAGAACTCGAGACGTTTCATGAACAATTTTTTGAACAGTGGTTCTGCCTCGTAGAAAATATGTAGAAAGCGACTGAAATGAACACCCGTCTGCATAGTATCTGTAACAAAGTAATGTGTTAAAAATTTGAACAAACTATGTTAAAAATTTGAATCTATTAAAAAATAGTTTATACAGGTTGTTAATTTAAAAGCTATACTTAGCTGGGTTTAGTATCGAGGAAAGAATAAATACCTATTATTATTTCAGTTTCATTTTGAGATATAGATAGTTAAGTAAGTACCTCTTGTTAACATTTAACTTACTATTCTGGTTTTTTTTCAGAGAAGGAATGCAAAGAACGATGGAAGAATATTAGAGGAAGATATGCTAAATACTTAAAGTCACTAAACATGCCTTCTGGTTCTGCTGCGAAGACTGTCAAAGAATACTATCTTGCTCCTTACCTTCATTATTTAGACAACTTTGTAAAATCTCGTGTTTCTAAAAGCAATCTGAGCAGTTTAGAAAGTAATGACATTATAAATTATAGTGAGGATGATTCTTTATCTCGTGATTCACCAGCTGGATTCGGATCACATTTGGCTTCACCCACAGCTACTTTGCAAAGTCCAGACATAATGCCATTGCTACCGACCAAATCACATCAGTATACTTTAAAAGATGTAAATAAAACTGCCATAGAATACTTTTCTTCGAGGACTAAAGAAACGAACAGCGAAAAAAACTGTTTGGATAAACCCGATACAGATCTCGCTTTTTTACAGAGCATGTTACCCGATATGAAAAGTATGACACAAGCTCAGAAAAGAAAATTTAAAATTGGTGTTTTAAATCTATCCGAAGAAATTCTGAGTGAACCTATCCCTAGACCGATGACATATTCTAGAACATCATACAGAAGTGAATCCCCTTACACTAGAACTCCGTCATCACATGAAATGTCTAACGAAAGATCTGCGTCTCGCGAGTCAGATTATATACCTCCTCGAACTGAATCACCCTACTACCAAAGCACTTCGACTCAGGAAATAAATTATGATTGTCCTATGCCATCGAATCAAACACTGCCTTACCCAGCTCCAGCAGGCCAGCGAACCCAGACATCTAGAACTGAATCACCCTACCAAAGCACTTCGACTCAGGAAATAAATTATGATCGTCCTATGCCATCGAATCAAACACTGCCTTACCCAGCTCCAGCAGGCCAGCGAACCCAGACATCTAGAACTGAATCACCCTACCAAAGCACTTCGACTCAGGAAATAAATTATGATCGTCCTATGCCATCGAATCAAACACTGCCTTACCCAGCTCCAGCAGGCCAGCGAACCCAGACATCTAGAACTGAATCACCCTACCAAAGCACTTCGACTCAGGAAATAAATTATGATCGTCCTATGCCATCGAATCAAACACTGCCTTACCCAGCTCCAGCAGGCCAGCGAACCCAGACATCTAGAACTGAATCACCCTACCAAAGCACTTCGACTCAGGAAATAATTTATGATCGTCCTATGCCATCGAATCAAACACTGCCTTACCCAGCTCCAGCAGGCCAGCGAACCCAGACATCTAGAACTGAATCACCCTACCAAAGCACTTCGACTCAGGAAATAAATTATGATCGTCCTATGACTAGAGAGTGTACAGGGATCCACCTGCCTATGTATTCTCCTGTGACTCCAGCTACTCCTCAGTCGTTTACAATCTTAGAACCATCTCACCATAATACTTCCAATGAAAACACTGAATTCGATAATTTAATTAATAAGTTGTAATAAATGTTAAGCTTAATTATGTATAATGCAATAAAAAAACATAATACAAAAATATTTTTTTCCTTACCTAATTGTTATTAGTAGTCTTTCTTCAGGGCAGATGGGCTGTCTAAAATTTGTATGCTGTTTCTGGAGATCTGATCTCACTTTCGATAATATACACTGGAAACATTCCTTCGACATTTTGTACACAGTATAAAAGCGATCTGGGTATGCATACAAATTTTGCATTAATTTGAAGTATCTATGCTCCTGACCTATTTGCCACACAGGATGCACCCAATATCTTCTGTGTCTTTGCATGTTGATAATTTGTAGCAAAGCCAAAGCATCTTCGTCTTCTGACAAAGACATGTTGTCGCGAAGAAATCCAACTGTAGAATGCCGCCACATCAAATCTCGCCGCGCGCCTCCGCCACTGCAGTATAATTTTGCGAGGTGACAAATGTCTGCGCCATCGCCACTCGCCGTCGCCATACGCCATACGCTTCTTTAGTATAAACCGCGCCTAATAGCTCGCCACATGAGCCTTAACTTCCAAGTTTGACAGTACTCGAGAATAATTTGATAGTTACTCAGAGTGCTGTCAAATTATTCAAGATAGGATAGAATAACAAAAGAAGATTTCAATAGAAAAATTGATGTCAAAAATATACCACGAACGCAAAATTAGCACGCAAGTGATATTCTGACTTTATGTAGACCACATACAACTTACTGAATAAGTAAATTATTAAGTAATTAATGTTATTTAAGTAATTAGGTAAGTAAGTAAATATACAGACGTATAATGGCAGACTAAACACAGCGTCGATGTGACTAGTCTGGTAATGTTATCCCAAAATCTATCGCTTCCTCTTGGTACAACAAATAAGGTACCGAGTTAACAATTACGGGTCACATATTCAGAGATTAACCTTAGGTACCCAATTTTATATTTCGTAGAAAAATTCTTAGTACATCATTTTGTTAGGTTTAAATTTCTAAATACTTAAATTTACATATACTCCAACAAAGAGTTATTGCTTGTATGAGTCTTGCACATTGACTAAACATAAGTTCATTCTAAAAGTATAAATAAAATTGCAAAACAACTGAAGCAACAGTTGAAAGATTTAAAAAAAACGGGACAAGTGCGAGTTGAACTCGCGTGAAGAGGGTTCCGTACGATGTTACCTATACGCACAATATTAAGTGATTTACCACGTTATTTTAATATCATGGACTTCTTATAGTTTTTCCTATAATCTATAAGTAGAAAACTAATTTCTGTATTTTTTTCAAAAGTTTAGGTTCAGTAGTTTCGTAGATAGGGGGGGGGGGGAGAATGGTCGGACAGACGGACACATGAGTGATCCTATAAGGGTTCCTTTTTTTGGGACGTACGGAACCCTAATTAACGAACATATCTTTCGATTATGTGTATTGAAGAAATTTGTTGTCGTATATTCGATCTTAGGTGCGTTTCTAGGAATAATTTAAATTAAAGTTACCTAGCAACATTATTAGCGTACCTAGCCCTGAAATACAACATTGGCGTACCTAGCCCTGAAGGATATGATTAATTTCTGAAATATCTCTGAGGGTGTTGGCCATACAATCAACTCTTTAATTTTTCCTGCTATGATTAGGATACCTTTTTGAGAGCGAGCTATCTCTACAGTATAGAATGTGTTTTGTCTGCCATCGTAAGAAGTATGAGTCAAAGGATGTAAATGGTGTATTACCTGCTTGGGCACCTCGAGGCTGCTCTGAGTCTTCATGTCTGCTGGAGTAGGTGTCCGTGATCGTTTGAAGGTAGTGCGTAATCGCTGCATGGCGGGCGGGGCGGGCTGCTCGCGTGCTGCTCATCTCGCGGGCCCGCCCCGCCGCCCGCGCCGCCAAACGACCCCCTCACACACCTCACCCTCACCACCACTATGCAACATGTCAACACACTATTGAATATACTTTTCAAATTAGGACCTATCAAAAAGACCAAGTCACTTTATGTGTTTAGCTTTAATGAAATCTATGATCAAAGCGTTTATTCGAATTACCTATAAAATGTTTTTTAGATAATTAATAACAACAATTAACCAACAATAATTTGTCGTTACTTTAGAACAATAAGGCTCTAAGCATCCTTTTATCTCTGACATAAAAGACATCCTTTTAAGAAAGGTCAACACCAACAGTTAATTTCTTTCAGTGTAATTAACATTTACTTACATTATAATTACATCATTTATTCACAATTGAAGCATTAAATTGCTTACTTGACATTTAATTTTGAAAAATAATTACTTACACTTGCTTATAATCTATTTAATTTTATCTTACAACTTTTCTTTTAATTTTTAGGAAAACTGTGTTATGTTTACAATATTAACCTTTGACCACTACACTGCCAGTATGAACTTCCGTTTTCCACGTAACTTTTTGTATATCAATAATATAATTTGCGATTTCATTCGATAAGAGAGTCTCCTAAGTACTATACTTTCTATGACATTAGAATAGTTTAAAAATTTATTTCAGACTAACTGGTACCCGCGGCTTCGCCTGCGTTGAAAAATAAAAAATAACTCCTGACTAAATGTATGAGCAATGTAACGCCTAACATCTTTATTGCAGTTATAGCTTTGCCAGGCGTTATGATCCCTCGGGAACAGTACTTTTTTCTGGTTGAAAGGTACCTTATATCCTTTCCTGCATCCCTAACAACGTGTATGCAAAATTTCACGATGATCGGTTCAGCGGTTCAGGCGTGAAAAGGTAACAAACAGACATACAGACAGAGTTACTCGTAATTAATTACTTGTAGCACTAGTGTTGATCAGTGAAAATATTATAAAAAAAAATATTTAAAAAAGTAATGTTAATTAAATCGCAATGTATTTTTATTGTTAAATCGCATATTATTCTTAACTTTTTTGCTACTAATAACTATTAAATATATTTTCTTGCATCAATTTGCCTTTATAGTATACACATAAATACATATGTAAGTGTAAAAAAATAGTTGAGAATTGTGGATGTTTTGTAAAAAAATTCTCAATATTTTTCAGCCAACTAATGGTCTTCAAGCCAAAGTAACTGATGAGCCCGTAGGATGAGCGGTTAGAGTGCTTGCCTTAACGCTCTGTTCTAGGGTTTGCGGGTTCTCTGCTCTAGCTTGGATCTGGAAAAATGACTGCGAACACTGTGTTTCGCAGTGATTTGGGCAGCCCGTCTGGCGGTAACCATCTCCTTACAGAAGACCACTGTGAAATAACAGTATGTGTGCTTTTGTGTTTCGGTGAGTGAGTAAGAGCATCCTTAATCCTACTATGGTCTGCAGAGCTCTCGCAGCACCTGTGGCTTTGTTTGTGTTATAGGCGACGATGGCCACCTACCATCAAGTGGACCGTCAGCCTGTCTTCCGATCTTCACATAAAAAAGGTAAGTTGAAAGTAAGTTATTAATGAACAAATCCTTTCTCTCTACTGTGGAAAGCTAAAGTATATCTCAGGTATTAATATATGATAATAAAACAACAGGAAATACCTTCCCTTAAGTTCAAGCTACGATTTCTCTTACATTGTATAAGTTAATAATTTATATATGAATATTTCACATGCGGTACGGAACGCCTGATGTAAAAATGTTGCAGGCGTCCCGACGGACGCATAATGAGATACGAGTTAACACAGGCGCTACGCAGGCAACCCCTATTAACTCAGTTAATAGAGTATAAAATAATATTTTTATTTTCAACCTGGAACCTTTGCCTTTCTCTAGATGGATATTTTTAATATTCATTAGTATTTTAAAATGTATCCCCAGTGTCAATTTCGTGAAGATATTTCAAAGTAATTATACTACGTGCATTGCAGTAAAAAAGCGAGCTCGCAAGGTATCTGTGGACCAACTTGTTCACACAACTAGTTGCGCGATCATTTCCTGGTTCGAAAATAATGGACCTGTGGCACAACCATGAAAAATTATGCTAAGAAACGTTGTTTAACTTAATCCCTGTAACACAACTATTCAAACTACCGGAACAATAAATAAGTCGTTGAATGTCATAACGATATAATTAAAAATGAAGCTAAAATAAACGAGTTCAACTATGACAAAGTTAGTAATGTTTTTTAATTCTCTTAAACTCTAACTTAATTTTTCTAAGGCGTGTCCTATCGTAATGTCTTGACTTATATCTGCATCTGTCTGGATATGTATTTCATCTCTTCTTTTAATGTAACCGCATGCCCAATTTGTACCTTTAAAATGTGTGTTACCACTCGAAATCTTATTCCAAAAAACTTTTTGATTTTATTTCTGTATTATACGCCGACAACAATAAAATAAATGTTGTTTATTTGAATTTATCGTATTGCAATAATAAACATGAAAGCCGCATCAGACCGCAACAGACAGTATGGATACCGCAACAGACAGTTCGTAGACTAACGTTATCAATTCGTATTATCTCCAGAGGATTATCTCCATTCAAATATCTGACAGTGGTCTCGGTCAAGGTGAACGATAAATACCTAGTATTATGATTAGAATACTCTAAGGAAAGTTTGTTCAAAAAGGCTGTTTTCTATAAAATTTGGGCAATTTTTATGCACTAAAAAACAATAAGGCTCTAGTAAAGTCCAGTGCTTTGCTAGCACCAGTCCAACGAGATAAACTGTTAAGAAGAGCTGGTCCGTAGATCAGTTGATCACGCAAAAAGGTTTATCGAATTTCTAATGTCAAGGCGCACAGCGTTCTGCACCTAGAGACTGGAGGTTAATGAATTGGCAGTTATCACTTCATAAAATAATACCACAGCAGATGTAGTTTTGTGTTTAGGTAAGTGCTTGAGTAAGAGATGTCAGAGCTTATTCGCTCATCAATACTTTCTTTCTTATCCTTTATTAACTAACAGCTTTTAACTAGCTGTATCCTAACTAGACATGTCGGCAATTCTCGGTAACTCTCGATATTACTTGGCCTATAACCTTTCTCAAGAATTGAGCTATCTAATACAAAAATATTTTTTACAATCCGACTGGTATTTCAGAGTTAAAAGCGTTTAACTAATCAAACAAACTCTTCATTTCCGTTCGTAACTTGCATTCTTGCTGGCTTTGCTTTTTTGCGTTTTTAGAAGACGGTTACCACCTATACGGTTAAGTTAACCGTCAGCATACCTGTTAAAATGCCATCAAAAGCAAGAAGTCTTTCAGTATTTAAATATATTTTACTCAGTTGAAGGCTGAAAAAAAATCATTAGAAGGCTGAAAGATAAATGATGAAAGATAAATGATAAATGATGTCCACGATTAAAACACAAAGAACTTTTAATCCTAATTATACCCAATCCATAACATTTTCTATAGTCACATTCTAATATTTTCTATAGAGTCCAAAGAAACAGTTAGTATGTAAATATACGTATAAATATTTTAATGAAATATTTATAATTACCAGGATTGTATTAAACTATGTTTTATATATTAATGAAACTAGACAATGAAGCGCTAGAAAATAGAAGAGTAGAAGAATAAAATTTATTCGAGTAATTTTTTTTGTAATTATACCGTTGTAACATCAAATGAATAAGTAATTATTAATAAATCCAGAAATTCAATTCTATTGAAATTCTTTTTATGGAGATTACTTAAATGAGTAAGTACAGTTCTAGTTTTAGGATAAAAATAAGTCACATTCTAATTTATATCTCAAATTTATCTATATTTGAACACATCAAGTACAATCAAAATAACCTATTAGTGAGTTATTTGGCAGGAAATAGGGAGACCATCGCTCGTAAAGCCAAAGTGTTCAATGGAAATGAAAGCTGATAATGACTGTGTGCCAAGGAAACGGACCTCCTTAATACAATGTTGAGTTTATCCTGTCTGTCTAACTGGTCTAAAAGTACTACTTCATGTTATTTTATAAACTTCTCGATTATAAAATAACATAGAAGGAGTTATAAAATAACATAGAAGGAGTTATAAAATAACATAGTAATCACTTATGTCAGTTATAAGTCAATTATTAATAACATAGTAATTAGAACAGTTCTTATGAGTTAATAAAATACCACCAACAACTTCTTCGCTTGAAATATATGTATAGGTACAAAACTTGTTGTAAGCTTTACACCATATTTTAGTGTTTGACAGGAAATTTATTTTAACACCTGTTAACCAGAAAATTGCTTTTGAAAGTTGCTTCAACTAATTATAAGGGGATAACATGCGGACTGAATTTTAATTCGTTATATTTCGACTGCGGAATACAAAATTATTGAAAGTTTGCTATAAATCACAGTCAAATAGTTTTCCTTGTTAAAATTCAATTGTAAAATCCTACAACTATAATAATATTCGTTGTTACCCATACAAAAAGGCATCCATTATAAAATTTCCTTATTAAAAAAGAAGGTTCCTTCAACATATTTCATAAGATAATATTAGTTAATCTTTTTTTATTGTTTAGAAAAAGTTGCAATATATCATGGTTCACCAAACAGTTATGTTAAACTGCCTGAAACTCATAATACATCGTTTTTATGATTTAAAAGACTCATCTACCAAGTTAGCAATAAAAGGGGCTTGAAAGGTGCAATTTATTACAGGGATTAGTTAGGGATTAGGGTGGTTTCTTTCAGGACGTTAACGCTCTTCGCACATTATGTTATCCTTTCGCGAGATATTCCAAATGTGTTCTCCGTATGTCGTCTGACTTAACAAGTAAATAAATATGAAAAATTTACATATTTACAACTCACGTCAGAGTATTAACTATTTGATACAAAATTGTGTCGGCCTGTCGGACTTGTAACACTGTATAATTATATCCTTACATATTACAAAACAAATTCCCCCACCACGTCTGTCTGTATACACAATAATCTCAAAAACTACTGAACGGATTTTCATGCGGTTTACATCTATCAACAGAGTGATTCCTGAGGAATCTATAGAATAATAATTCGTTAAGGTGGAGACAAACGCTAAATACTAAAAATATCCATTGTTTAATGAAGATGTTACAAGAAATAGACGAGACAATTGCTTTGAAAAAAAAAATATATATTATACTTAAACATGTGAAGAACCAATTGTATTAATTGGAATTTTCGTTAAAGTAATAGAAACTCCACAAGAAAAGTTAGAACACAAGAAGAATTTGACTTTTATTGAAAATTCTCTCGAAAACGGCTTATTGCGCGCATATGAATCCTGTACCTATTAATAAGTTAATGTCAGTTTAAAACTTTGTATTAAAAAAAAAAATTTGTGTATTGTTCCAATGGTAAAAACAAAAAAAACATCATTTCTAGGCCTGTTGAATTGTCTCCGCCGCCAGCGAGTTCTATTGTAATTGTCATTTGCCTAAGTGAAGCCCTTAAGGTTTTATCCTTAGGTTCCCAAGGGTTTGCAAATTGGTGCATACTACTATCACTACTATGCACACGTGTATCACCAAGCAGTGCTGCCCAAATCCAATAGATGTCGCCGCTTCATCTAATTCTATTTTAGTATAATAGATGGCGTCATCTGTAATGTTATATTTTTAACTTTTCAACGCGGACAAAGTCGCAGGCACCAGCTAGTATGTATATAAAGTGACATTTCAAAAATTACTATTCACTTGGCCAGATTACACAAGGACCTAGTAGAAAAAGACATAATTAATTTAATTTCAAAAGTTCAGTTTTAACAGGACTTTTGCATAATTAAATTTTAAAGGGTAAAAGGTTAACTTTTTAAGCGTCGGAATAGGCTGAGAAATTGATCACGAGCGGTTTGTACACATGACGGGAATTAGAATTTAACGCGTTCTTAAAGGGATAAAGATATTCAGTAGGCAACGAGGTAACGGTTATTATATAAGCACCAAAACATAACAACAATTATTGTCTTGTTATTTCTCGGTAGTCTTCTGTAAGAGGGTGATTACTGCTACACAATTCCTAAGTAGATATTTTAAATAGTAGAATAACTGCGTATTAATAAAGTAACGAATGTCACGCGTACTTTTATAAGTATACTCAACTGCAAAGTATAAAGTAAGCTGTGATTAACATAAAAAAGTTGAAGTAATTAATCATGAAGGTAGACATTTTCGGTCTCGGTATACATCGTGTGGTACAGTCATGCCAATTAATATATATATTCATAAAATTTGCAAAAAAAAAAAAGTTTAAGTTACTATCCTGGGTTATAAATGCGAAAGTGGGTTTGTTTGTTTTTTTTTTATGTTAAGAAGATGTTTCATCTATAAAAAATCCATACTGTTCCGTACAGACGTGGACGGACTCACTGGTGAAATCTAGCAAAAATATTTTAAATACATTGCAGAACTTTTAACTTCATATACTGCAGATTTTATAATTTTTTTAGATTCATGCATTTTTTTATGTTTAGATCGACAAACAGGTTGACAATCCACTTGATTGTAGGTGGCTAATAACACAAGCAAAGCTGCTGCAAGGGCGCTGCCGACTACAGTAGCATTAAGGATAAGGGATTAGGAGGGGATAGGTAAATGAGCTCTGGCATCCCTTACTCACTCACCGAAAAACAACAGGGAACATTTCCTACAGGGAACATAGCCCTCCCCACGCTGGATAGCCGAGGCGGGATGCGGATTTCGTGTCATAACGTTTCCGCGATCCCGCCCATCTACGGCCGCGCTAGAAAGTTATTAGGTTTTAGCCGGTAGGAGCCACGGGGCATTTAGTCCGTGGTCTCCATTCCAAGACTCGTATACCCCAACTCCCATCAGATCTATCCCATCCATCGCCACTTCAGCTGACTTACCCTTATATTTATATAAATTTTATATTATTTTTATTATAAAATTTTTATTATAAAAATTATAAATTTTTTATAATTTTATAATTTTTTTAGATTCATGCATTTTTTTATGTTTAGATCGACAAACAGGTGGACAATCCACTTGATGGTAGGTGGCTACCTTCGCCTATAACACAAGCAACGCCACAGCTGCTGCAAGTGCGCTGCCGACTACAGTAGAATTAAGGATAAGGTATTGGATAGGAAAATAGGCTCTGGCGTCCCTTACTCACTCGCCAAAACACAACAGCACACGTGCTGCTATTTCACGGTGATCTTCTTTAAGGGAGTGGTTACTACCGCCAGACGGACTACCCAAATGCACTGCGAAAAGCAGTGTGCTTGCCATTTATTATTATTACAAATAATACAATAAATATTTATTTTTACAATTAATAAATATTATACATATTTATTAATTCTAATAATATCGTGATTTTGCTACTTTGTCTGAGAATTGTCACTAAACTTGACCTATTTAGGTATCTATGTACCTTTGTACGTAAACAGGAGAATTTATAATTTGCTCATTCTCATAGCTGTGCCATAGTGTTATTTTATCTTTTCTCATAATGTTATTTATATTTTTCGTAATCACAAGGACCTTCCTATGCTTAAGCAGAATAAAGTAGGTATCACCCCGTTCTGATAAATGGTATTGAAATCAATTGAGAAGAAACATACAACATACCTATTCACATTTTTAATTATAAAAGATAGCATAGTATATACTCGTATTTAATATAATATACGATTTTAATGTAAGATATACACTTAACATTTTTATATTAAGCAGATTGCTCATTAAAAGAGTTAAAATAGTTTAAAGAATTTTTACTAGGTACTACTTTTATATATTGCATTAATATGTTAGGCTCCCGAGCGATCCGCAATAAATATAAAAAATTAGGGGGCACCACGGGGGCACTGCCGCCATGGCGGCGCCATCGTCGTTACAGCAATAAAGACGTCAGATATTTTCTCAGGTCGGAGCGCGGACGAAGTCGGGAGCACCAGCTTAGTATTATATAAATTAAAGTAGCTATCTGTCTGTATCCCTTTCTTCGCTAACTTCTTTTAAACCAATTTGTTACTGTTTCACTAATGGATAAACGATAAACGATGAAAGTATGTGTATATACATATAATAATTGGAAGAAAAAAATTGCAAGTCCGAATTCGGCGGCGGATCGCTAGTGTATAATACTATATTAATTGTCTCTATAGTTAAAACTGTTTTAAAGCTAAGTCTTTCTAATTTACTTTACGCAAGTACTTTTGCAGTTAACACGATTAATATACACTTTATCACTATTTCCATTTTGTAACTTATACATATTAAAAACTTACACAATCTACGATGGTTACATAAAAATGTGCATGACTGTACCCACTTTGCGTGTAGAAATGCGATGGTCAGCTAAACCCGCGACGACATTTAACAGGGGACAGGTTGTTATGAATGTATTTAAGCCCCATGAGAGTACATATATGAACTTCAAAGAAAAAAAATTAATTAAATTAGCCTTTAAATTGTGGATCTGAAAGTTGTTATTGCTTTGAAATAGTTGCACAAATACATTCATAGTACGAGTATAAGAGCATATTTAATATCGTTCACGTGTCGTTCTCGTGCAGTTAAAATATACTTTTTTTATTGTAAGGTCGACAGACACGCTGACGGTCGACTCGGTGGTAGGTGGCTACCGTTGTCTATAACACTAGCAAAGCCACAGGTGCTGCCAGGGCTGCCCAATTTCTGTAAAAAATGTTTACAGAAAAATACTGAATATATATGTATAAAGATGAAAAATACTTTCCCACGTTAAACACTACACTTTATAAATAAATAAAAAAGAAATTTTATAAAGAAAGAGATTTAAATTATTTTTAAAAGAATTATTTTGGTTAAGATGACGCTTTTGATGGAATATCGTCTTGGGATTTATACATCTCCACGGGAATCATCCTGGATCAGTCGACCACGCAAAAAATGTTAATTTTTAGTGAGAGAGTTTTGATAAGTGATTAAGTGATGCCAGAGCCTAATTCCCTATACCTATGCTTAGGGACAAGGTTCCCTAGTTCCCTTCTCAAGGACAAGGTTAAGATAAGGGAATTACTGCCTGCCTATCATTACATAAGATCCCATTATTTTACTTTTGTTTTCTCTACTAAATTTTCAAATACCTGTTCCTTTTCAAAGGTTTGAAATACCTCTATTTAAAAGTAGTAAGAGCAGAGATATCGAATCACATACGTAAGCGATATCTGAAGTAACATACGATCCAGAAATACAGCGTTCCATCGATGTACGATTGAGATCGGGAGGCGGAACAAATCGCATTCTGTTTGCAGGGGTGACATCGACGGCAACCCTCCCAGCTCGTAACTACGTAAAGTTTTAAAAGAACACAACTCGTCCGTGAACAAAAGAAATAGACGTACTTTAGGAGGATTTGGTTAAGGATTATATTTACAAAAACAAATTATTGTACTCTTTTATACAAATCGACATTTTTAGATTATTTTACGTTTTGAAAAAGATTTTTCCTTTTTTGAATTTCCTGTTACACATGTGTACATATGTATATCTCTGGTTATATAATTACATATGTCATACCAAGACTAATGCAACATCTTTGTGTCATACTGATGATATACTCTAAATATGTCATATCGTCGTTGTCAAACTAAATTCTACGATGTGCAAAAAGTATTCTTTTGAGATAATAACAAAAAACGTTTTTGTTGAAAAATTTTATATGAAGGATTTTTTTTTAAGTGTTTTATTTGAAAGTTAGGGTGTTAAGTATATTTGAAAGTTAGGGTGATAAGTACTTAAACTTATTGGTCTTTTAAACATTAAAAATTAATAATTTATTTATTATTTTGATAACAGAGTAAACTTTGCATATAACAGATTCTAGCTGCTACGTAGCATATGTTATTAAAGAGGTTGTAGTTCGACAAATAGTGCTCATAAGAACTTAGCAGTTTTTTTTACAGTAGATAAGGCAGTGAAGGTCAAAATGTGGGAATCTCAAAAAAGTACACATATGTAACTAATGACGACATTTAGTCACGATGAGTTTATAATTTTAAAATCTCAAAAAAAATTACGCCCTTGTAGAAGGATCTAGTTCTGGACTATATTTACAAAGACAAGTTATGATACAATCGAATCGAAAGAAATCGTGTTCAAAAAAGTCTGGAATAAATTTTTCTGTTAGTTGAAGGAATAATCTTCTGTAAATTGTGATTGGTGTTGTCAATCTCATAGTTGACGAGTAATCCCTAAAAAGAAATTTCATTTTTTCTAAGACAGATTAAATCCAAATATAAACACAAACTTGTAGCATAGCGTTTTCAAAGCATAGTAAACGAAGTTTAGAGAAAAAATTAAATCTATTAATTAAATCTACAAAGAATTCGTATTATTTTGTAAACAATTTTTAAATGACTCCTAATTAGTCATTTAAAAACTGTTTTATATCTAAATTAATATTCATTGCCCCTAAAAAAGTGGCACCATGAAGTCACGACATAATGTTGTGTCAAATCAAAATCTCAAAAGTGTCAAAATATAAAAAAATGTGTACAAACTAAGACAAATATAAAAAAATAACGCTTGTGCTCTCTTTCTACTAAATAATTAGGTAGTAAAATTATTTTTGTTTAACTTATCTGTATTACAAAAATAGTCGCTGTCCGTCTCTGTTTTACTTCAACTTTTTGTAAACCATCCAATGGATTTTGATACGGTTTTCACTAATGGAAAGGACGATAAACGATTAAAATTTGTGTGTTATTTACATAAAAAATGCATCCATACGAGGTCGGGGTCGAGTCGCTAGTACATTAGTGTTATACTCGTATAAAACTTTAAAACTTTGTAAGTTGTGAAAGCGTAATGAGTCTTCTAGTGTTCCAAACATTGATTGATGTATCGAAAAGCAAGTCTAGCTGGAAAACGTCTAGAAAGACATCCATTGTTCTTTATTACAAAAGACGGAAGCGGTACTCGTCACCATGTCAGGGTGTTATTTTGAAAAATGATAAATTAACTCTTCACGCGTCCAGCCTCTCGAGACACACGGAAGATCAGTGGATCGAATATCGTCAGTTTTTAACAAGAATTTTTTTCACGCATCTGTTGCCGTACCTACTCATAATAATTTTATTGGAGTTAGTAGGATATGTGGAAATTAAATTGTAAAAAATGTATAAACATAAAAAATTATAAAATATGTACATTGTATAACATTATATAAAACATACAATATAAATATGTTATAAAATTACTAGCTGAGCCCGCAACTTTGTACGTGTGGTATTTGAGATTATACCTTGGGTTTACATTATTGTCATTTTCTTCAAAAAGCTTATGTTACTCTTTGAAAATGTAGCTTTCTGTAGGTAGGTGAAAGATATTTTAAAATCGGTTAATTAGTTTTTTAATATATCCATTACAAATAAATATACCAAAAATCAAATCTTTCCTCTTTATAGGCACATATCACACATTTATAACAGTGAAAGTAACTCTGTCTGTCTGTCTGTTACCTTTTCACGCCTAAACCGCTGAACCGATCATCATGAAATTTTGCATACACGTTTTCAGGGATGCAGGAAAGGATGTACCTTTCATCCAGAAAAAAGTACTGTTCCCGAGGGATCATCTAACACCTGGCAAAGCTATAACTGCAATAAAGATGTTAGGCACTACATTGCTCTTATAATTTTTTTTTTCAACGCGGACGAAGCTGCGGGCACCAGCTAGTTATATTATGTATTATTTTAGATGTATAAACAAAAATTACATATTTTTCGTATAAAATGAATTAAACAATGAAATAATTCTTGTTTCGAAACATGTTCTTATATTTAAAGCAGATACGAAACTTTTTAGAGTAAATTTGTCTACATTAATTTATAAACCGGAAAATATCTCAATTTTTTTTAATAGGACCAAGGAGCGCAACTTGTTTGGTGACAAAGTAAAGAACATTTCACTTCTGATTTTAATATGAATTCAACGCAAAGTCCTGCCTATTAAAAAGTTCAACCTTGTTTTTTTCCTTATTTTTTGCAATAATATTATCAATAATAAACACATCACCGTATCAATACTCTAAACTCTAAACCCTGGTTACCTACCGTCCTAAACTTTATCATAAAGATTACATTTAGGGAATAGGCTTTTTATTGAGCTTTTTTAAATCGCTTTACAGCTTAGAAAATATTATAAAGATACCAACAAAATTAATCAAAAATTTAACTTGGTTATCTTTGACACGGTATTTTTGAAGTAGAACAGACGTTACGGGTGAAATGATATATATCTGCACTCGTTACTCTAATGCATTTTTTAAATATTTTTTTATGATAAGATCGGCAGACAGGCTGACGGTCCACTTGATGGTAGGTCTACCCGCGCCTATAACACAAGCAACGCCACAGTTGCTGCAAGTACGCTGCCGACTACAGTAGGATTAAGGATAAGGGATTGGATAGGAAAATGGGCCCTGGCATCCCTTTACTTACTCACCGAAACACAACAGCACACGTGCTGTTATTTCATAGTGGTCTTCTGTAAGAGGGTGGTTACTGCCGCTAAACAGACTGCCCAAATGACCGCCAAACGCAATATGCCCTAGCCACTACTTTCCAGATCCAGACTAGAGCTAAATTTAAAAAGTTCAATTTTCAAAGTTTACCCTGCCGGGACTTGAACCCGGGAACTCTAAGGAACAGAGCGTTAAGGCAAGCACCCTAACCACTCATCCAACAGGCTCTTTAATAAATTTATAAACAACGGAATTTAAAACATAATTATTAGAGCTGCTGTTGCCAAATGTTTATCCTTACATTATAAGAACAGATCAGATATATACCATCCGCCTACAACATTTAAAAGTTATATTCAAGTGAGAATATCCGAAAAAATTCAATTAATTTCTTTTTTGTATTCTGTTATGTTTCGGTAGAAATGTTCTCACGCTGCTTACGCTACAAAGCTTTAGTTAGTTAAAAATCTACGTGAGGTTAACCCATGAATAAAATTTTATTCAGGATCGGAATTATTAATAATCTGAAGGATTAATTTCGGGACTATCGTCGTCGAGGATATAACCGGAAGAGAATTGTCGTAATGGAAAATTAAACCTTTTCAATTAATTAGTTCTATTGATTGAATTGGTTTTTGAAAAAGATTGAATGGGTAGAATAATTAATTGAATTGATTGATTATATGAATTTTAATTTGAAATGTGTAATTCAATGAAAGTGATTCTATACCTTTACGCCAGATTGCCTTTATAAATATCAATATTAAAAATTAAGTCGTTGTTCGCTTTTGTCTGTTTTGCCGCTAACTTCTTCTAAATCACGCAACGGATTTTGATAAGGATTTTACTAATGGAAAGAGCAATAAACGGGAAAACTTTGTGTATACATTGCGTCCCACAACTTTACCACATGGAGGGAAAGTACCTTAAATACTATAGATAGAAAATTTTACTAAAAAAAGACTTCATTTTTATTTTAAAAACAATACGAACTGCATTCAAATAATTTTAAATAATCGCTTGTCTGAACCGAGAATCGAATCCGCAAAAAAACCTGGTGTGGTCCCTCCACGTGGCAAAGTTTTTGGACACTCTGTATAATTTACAGAAAAAAAAAGCACCAGTGCGAAGCTAGGAGCGGATCGCTAGTTTTTTAATAATAATATTCAATTAATGCTTGTACAGAAGGAAGTTATTTAATTATTCGCTCGCTATACGGGTTCGAAATAAAGAATTGCATTATAAATGAGATTTGGGGCTGAAACGTGCTGGGTGGCGCAATGTTATAGTACGTTCTTCACGTTTTCGTTCGAACGATGACCGAATGCTCCATACTACACATTTTACGAGTACCTTTCGACGTGGAACTTGTAAAAGCCACCTTTTTTACATAAATATCCTCTCACGCCACTGTCGACTTTCCGTCGGTGAACAGATAACTGTCAACTGTGCACGCATCCTACAGGAATTTACATTGTTATCTTTATTTATGCAATAACATAAATTCTTTCAGGATTCCCGGTTTTATCGGAGCTCAGTCAGTTTCAAGCGCAGTAAGGGCGGTTTTTAGCTGTCGCTATTATTTTGACATTATAGGTATATATTAGATTCAAATACTAATTAAGATCTATATATGAATAGGTATAGAAAAAACAATTCATTTTTGCTCGCATTTATATTAATATAAATTTTCTTTTTTTGTTCGTTAAGTAGAAAAAAAATCGTTTTTTACGATATAATTATGGTGGAATATCAGGTTTATGAAACTCTTTAAGCCTTGATCAGTCTGTAGTAAAAATATTATTTTTCGCATGAAAATATAAACTTGAATTCAAATTTGTTACAAAAGTTCGAAGAGCGTTTTCATTCACTAATTAATTTGTCTTCTTCAACTTTAATTATACTCTTATAGTTTTTTAATTAGTTTTTAACATAATTAAGTTAATTTAATTTTAAGTTTCAAATTCATACAGCATTTATTCGTAGTGGCGTGGTGGACAGGAATTATATTTTTTTATTTATTTTTTAAACCTGTTTTAGGTTATTTGAATCCAAGACCATATTGTATTTTTGATCTTGGACTCGTGACTTCCTCTGGGTGTTTTCAGAAATATCAATTAATTGAATTATACAATGTTTTCTCTAGGAATTAACTGTTTTGATTACTATTTTTTTTTAAACAGATCTACCAATTGCTTAATTTATTTAGTTATTTTGGACCCTATTTTGCTATTTTTGGATATAACTACTGACAAACATACATGATATCTGTATAAATACGATATATGATGTCTATATATTGTATATAAATACAAACAGGCAATGTAAGGGAAGTATATGTTTTATTTTAAGTAGCGGTACACAAACAACCCTCCATAAACCCTACGCCACACATTTTCTGATAGGTTTTTTGTGTGTTTTAAAACTCTCATTATCTCGAATAAGCCGTGTTTTAATACCGAATAAACGTAACCATGATAAGCAATCATCTCTGCTCCTATACAATCTCTACAATCAAGCACAAATCCATCTACTTTATTACAGACCAGACTGGCATGAGAATCTCAATAACAATGTTTAATTTTCGTTACTCCTAGATATTATAACTAGTTTGACCATAAATAATGTTACCTAAAAACTTGATTTCTCGCCGTTTCACATATTTTTTTCGTTTTAATTATCAAACTAGCGACCCGCCCCCGGCTACGCCCGGGGTGCAATTTTTATATATATGAATATTCCCCGTTTATCCCTCTTTCCATTAGTGAAAACCGAATTAAAATCGGTCTACCCGTTCACGCGTGATGCCGTGACCAAGGGAAATGGGGATTCATTTTTATATATAGAGATGAATGTTATGTACTTTTTCAGGAAAAAAACTACTGAACGAATTTCGATAAAAAATTTCATTAATGTACTTTATCAATATAATACATAGGTTATAAATATATGTAGACCACGTTGCGGCAAAAAGTTAGATCTTTATCTACTCCCTTAGTTCCCAAAGTGGTCCAGGTGGACCTCCAGGGGTCCACAGGAGACTCGATGGGTTTGGCGTGACAAAAAAAAACAATCAATTCTCACTTATTTCTTTTAGAAAACTCCCCATTCGTAGTTGGAACTCAACCGTAACGCAAATTTCCATAGTAAGATCTAATCTTCACATTTTTTGTCAACTTTTGGGAATATGGTAAAAATGTAGCTGCAGGCTGTCCACCGGAACCAGCAAAATTTTGAAAGTGGTCTATGAGAAAAAATGTCTGGGAACCTCTGAATCTACTCTAACGATTATATGTAAGTATCGACCTAGTAGTTTAAAATGAAAAAAAAGTAGTGGGTATAAGTGCCGATATGTCGAATGATCACAAATAACATTTCAACATTGTTTATGTCTAGATAGTTATTACAAACATGGCGTTGAGGCCGTTATGCTTTTGTGTCGGCGTCCAACCGGCATTGTTTGGCGTCCGGCACCGGCAAAATGTCCCGAATGCCGGCACGCCGAAGCACCCATCTAAATCAACTCGGCAAATAACCGTAATGACCTCCTTCGCTAAACATTTTTCACATATTTATAATAGAACAAAGTTTCGTAGTGAAAATGTCGAAAAAAGACTTCGAGGAGATATTGGGCCTGTCATTACGATATCAATGAATATTTCCGGCCAGTTCAGCCGACTTCGAATTTTAAAAGTCAATTAGGTAGTCTAAACATCCACTCATAACATAAATAAACATTTTAAACATCAAGATTGTAAACTGACAAAAATTTCAAACTATCTGTAAATAATGAAAATATATGAATTATTGCTCCTGACGTCTTTTACACTGTGTTTTTATAATATCCCTCCGGAACCTAACCTATATGTGTGTGTGTGTGTGTCAAATTTCATCTTAATTCGTTCAGCCTTTTTTGCGTTATTGAGGAACAAACATCCAAGCATACAAACTTTTGCATTTATACTATTTATACATATATATACATATTACAGAACAAAGTCGCTGTCCGCTTCTATTTCTCCGCTAACTTCTTCTAAACAACCTAAAGGTTAGGTAAATGTCTAAACCTACGGCCTAAAGATTTCTAAACAACCTAATGTAGTTTTCACTAATGTAAAAAGGTATAAACAATGAATGTTTTTGTAAATAATGTCGCAAGTTATACGTATCTATACTATAATATTATATAAGCTGAAGAGTTTGTTTATTTGTTTGAACGCGTTAATCTCAGGAACTACTGGTTCGAATTGAAAAATTATTTTTGTTTTGAATGGTCCATTTATCGAGGAAGGCTATAGGCTATATAACATGACGCTACGATAAATAGTATTATATATAAAAGCAGTGTCCAGTACCGCGCGCCCCATGCGCACGCCGCCGCCCGCCGTATGGGCCGCAGCGAAGCGTGGCCGAGTTCAGCTAGTAAAATATAACATTTAATGTGTTTTAAAACCGCTTATATAAATAATTTTACATCAAAAAAAGTTATAGTGATATTAACATGTTTTTAATTATATTTAATGCATATTAATAGAATTCTTAAACATTTATCAATGTGACTGTATATTTTTGAATTTCCAAACAGCAGGGATTTGTGGAAAGTGTGTAACGGGCGATTTATTTAGTCTCGAAGCGTACAGATGTATTGACAAAGTTATGATTTAGTACGAATAGGTAAGGCTCTTGGCCTTGGGAGATGCCTTTATCCAACAGTGGAAAGACACAGACTTATGATAATGAAGAATAAGTATAGCCAAAATAGCCAAAATAAATAAGATCACCACTTTATAGCAAAAATGTATGGTAAACTATTGAAGTAAGAAATGAGGTACGTGCCACCTTCGATCTATCTGTTGGATTTATAAAATCTCTTTAATAATTTATAATATTCTCTTTAATACAAAATTATAAGATCGAGGGTATTTATATAAATCTTTTAAATATATTTACTTACAATTACAGGTAACTACTTCGTTTCAGACGACAGTAATTGACAGGTAACAGCTAGTTATTGATACAAGTGGATTAGGCTCTGAAATGCATTATTGACAGATGACCTGTAAACCCGCTTTATAAATACATATGCGGTTTAATTCACCCGTTTGTTGATTTTTCATTATCTCTTGTTTTATTGTTTCTAAAAAGTTGATATTATAATTGTGGGCGTTTTTATAATCTATATATACCAATATTTTAAAAAAATCAATTGCCTTGCGTTCTGCTCCTCTCCGCTTCCCAGATCACTTCGCTTTGATGTAGTCCAGCCCTTAGTCTCACAAAAATAAGAAATGACCGATTTTAATTATTATTACTCTCAATACTTGCGTTGTTTAAAAAAAAACAACGCCAGTAAAACGCCAGTAAGTAACCAGTAAGAAATGACCGACTTCAATTTTAATTATTCCTCTCAAAACTGGTGTTGTTTAGAAAAAAAAAACATAATTTTTTTGGGAAAAACCCTACCAAAGGAACAACCTGCAAAATCACCATTGGTATGAAAATTTCAGCTTTTTGTTTTCAATTGTTTCACAGCTAACGCCATCATTCTGTGCGGTAGTGTGAACTTGTCCTTAAACGTTAATCAGCGAAGTGTTTCAGAATTTCCATATTGTAAAATTCTCATAGTTTAAAAGACTTCAATGACTGAAAAGACTTTCCAGTGCTCATTACAATATTCTCAATCACAATGAATTAGACTTGGTAGGTTGATTACAAGAGATAATCGATTATGATAATAATAAGTGATAATCGTTGTACGAAATTCACCGAATCATCTAGTCTGGAAAATAGTGGCAGGGCATACCGCATTTCACAATCATTTGGGCAGCCCGTCTGGCGGCAGTAACCACCCCCTTACAGAAGACCACCGTGAAATAACAGCATGTGTGCTGAGTGAGTAAAGGATGCCAGTCCATTTCCATTAATTCCGATATCCTTAATCCAACCGTAGTCGGCAGCGCACTTGTAGCATCTGTGGCATTGCTTGTGATATAGGCGACGGTAGCCACCTATCATCAAGTGGACCGTCAGTCCGTCTGCCGATCTTAACAAAAAAAATGTGCAAAGAATTTCTAATAAATAATTATTTTCTGTACATCACAGGAGAGTCAGCTGTATCTGTACTGTATGCAAGCTGTGTTTTATTGAAATGGATAAATATTTTATTTCCTTTTTTTACTAATCTGTTCGAAATGCGTTAATCTACAGACCTTTTTTTATGTTAAGATCGGCAGACAGGCTGACGGTCCACTTGATGGTAGGTGTTGCCGTCGCTTATAACACAAGCAACGCCAAAAGCGGCTGCAATGGGTTGTCGACTACAATAGGATTAAGATAAGGAATTAGGAGGGGATAGGGAAATGGGCTCAGGCATCCCTTACTCACTCACCGAAAAACAACAGCACACGTGCTTCTATTTCACGGTTGTCTTCTGTAAGGGGTGGTTACTGCCGCCAGACGGGCTGCCCAAATGACTGCGCAACTCAGTGAGCCCTGCCACTACTAAAAAAACTAAACTCTATATAAAAAGTGGTAAATTTTTTGGGTAAATATTTCGGGTAAAGTTGCCGTACACGAAATGTGAAAGTCTGTCACCGCATTTTTATTGGGGAAATTAATAAGAGCGAAGTGGTTGATGCGACAGCCCGACAGCCCTGATAATGGATACTACCGAAGCGCGGGAAAAAAATGGCGCCTATTCCATGTATTTACTGCTTTTATCAGACAACGATAGAAATAAATGATTGCACACATAAATCAACCCTTGTAAAGTGAAAACCTTATATTCTTACTACATATCTTCGACGGTTTTTTTATGCAATAACACGAAATTACAGTTTACTTTCGAAAATTGTAAGACATTTTAAAAGTGACACTGTAGTACCTTTACTCTGCTATTACCAAATCATCATCCTCATCATCATCAGCCTGTGTCTCTCCACTGCTGGAAGTAGGAGGCTCGCCACAATGCACGGTCCTCTGCGCTTTGCACCCAACCGCTCCCCGAAGCCCTTGAGGTCGTCTGTGCACCTGGCCGCTTACCAAAACAGTGAACAAGTACCAAAGTATCGTATATCAATGTGTTGGCTCATAGAGATAATCTTTATATACGCCTCTGTCAATTTCTCCGTTAACTTCTTCTAAATCATCCAATGGATGTTGATACAATTTTCTCTAATGTAAAACTACAGTTTCGCTAGTAATTTATTAAGATACCTATTTGAGAGCAAAAGCTAGTTCTTCACAAAAGAACAAACTTGCATATACTAATCAGACATATCAGATATATCAGATAGTATAACTACTACTACACATCGAAATAATATAACGCATTCCAGTCCACTGCTACTACCTACATAATTAATCGTGTGCCAGTCTTGAATAAATGATAAGCCTTCTTTATTCCTTTTATCTTAGAGAATTAATGATTCAGTGTGTTCTTACTATTGGATAAATCAATAACTACAAAAATAATACAAATTATTATCGCAATATCTATACAAAATATAATAAAATCGTAAACGAGCCGTGTCTATACATAAAATATTTTTTCAAAAAAAAAAAAACAATTTTTACACGTTGTAAAAATTGTTGTAAAAATTGTAAAAAATGTTACCGAGGTCAAATAAATTGTTATTAGAATTTGTTTGTTTATCTGTAATTCTGTCTGTTTGTCTGTGCGTTTGTTCAAGCTAATTCAGAAGCAGCTTAACCCATTTGAATGCGGTTTTCACTGATTTATTGTAGCAAGCTTCCCGTAACGTTTAGTGTTTGTTTCGTCCCAATTGTTTTTTGTGTTTACAAACAAAAAAGTTACGCGCTATACCGAATATACCATGCGTACGAAATTGCGGGCTCAGTTAGTAATGAATAAAATAGTCTTATGTACATCATCATTTTTATGGCTAAGTGGGATGGACAGGTTGAAAATAATTGAGATATTGCGTGTGCAGTCCCAAGCTTCATAATCCCAGCATATTGTTATATGTTCAATGCAATTTTATATGCATAAATAAACCTTCCTGGGCTATCGCTTTCTCTATTAGTGATAACTTTATCAAAATCCGGCATTAGCATACAATTAGAAATCATATGCTAATTGTATACGTAACACATATACAATTAGCAGAAGTACCTAAGCAGAGAAATTGACAGAGGCGGACATCGACTATATTTTATGGTATTTAGAAATGTTATAGAATATTTTGAAGACTTCCCCCCAAAAATGACCCCACATACAGATTTCATCTATTCACGTCACACCTCGTTGGGTGTACCAAATTTTGGGTCACAGAAATTGATATGTGTACCAAATTTCAACTTAATCGGTCTAGTAGATTCCGAGATAATTGACTGTGAGCGATGGACAGACGGACACACGAGTGATACCTATAAGGGTTCCGTTTTTTTATTCGGACGTACGGAACCCTAAAAAGTATTAAATGATTATAACTTTTGTATCATACAAAATCGAATTAGAACTTTTAGGTCTAAAATGTTCAGAATTGACCCCTCAATGCCCTTGTTCGATTTGATCCATACTTCCAGGGACACCCTGTATATTACATATATGTATGTGTGTGTAAAATGAATGAAAAAAGACAGACTCGGAAATCTTTAAAACAATCACAACAGACATTAAGTATGTTTTTTAATGGAGACTGTTTTTTATATTACTAAGGGTGTCAGGCAGGCTGACGCTCCAATTGATGGTAGTTGACTGCCGTCGTCCAGATGCATTTAGTGCTACTAATTGGAATCAACTCAGAAGGTTTGCTCGTCTACGGGACTACGTTTCTATTCATAGCAGTGGGATCTTATCTATGGCGCACAGTACGGTGGAAAAATCTTTAATGATATCGATTTTTAAGGCAGACTAAATCCCAAGGCAGAGATAGTTAAACATATAAAACAGGTTGAAATTAAAATTCCAAAACCAGAAGTTGATACATATATGGAAAAGACGTTGTTTTCGTGGATATATGTCGGCCAGACTATGGAAACAAAGGGTGTCCACTCATTCACATTTCTCGTCTCGAGTTCGCCATCATCTCGGAGAGCGCCTATTCAATGCCTTTTTATAGTGGACACTTATTTCGTTTCTGTTTCTCGGTGCAGTATTGCGTCATTTCTCAACCAGTAGTCCAATTAACGAGGCTTATGCAACCCCAGAAATTCCTCTGCCAGTGAGAGTAGGTATGTGATAAAGTAAGGTAATACCACGTAATACACATTACAGATGTCATATTATCCAAAAGATTTGGATAAGAAAAGTTAGGTATTTTTACCTGGTTAGTTAGGATAAGAAAGTGATGGAACACCTGTATGCACTAGGACAATTTCAAAGAAGCGGTTATGTACACAGCGTGCCAATAATATGTACGGCGAATGGACTACCGCTTATATTGTCCCGCGCCGCACTAAAAATATTAAAGTTAAATTAAAGCAATATTTTTTAAATTGTATTTGAATATATCAACATTGTAATTAATTGTACATAGTTAGATGTTAAATCTTTAATATTTTAATAATAATTTAAAGCATAGTATGATAGCAAACGGTTAAACCTAGGTGGTTTTTAATGCTATCATTATATTAATGTATATTTAGTTTTCTTTTTAAATTGTTAAAATTATAAATAAATAAAATAAAATAACCTAAACATGAAAATCGCTTACAACTCTCTGTGAAAAATTACTCAGACTGAAATACTTTCTGTATATGTACTTATGTATTTGCTGGAACAGGAGAGTATAGGTATCCAACATTTTTTTAAATTTTAGAGGTACTCTAAATTTAAGTTTTAACATTTTGCGCTATAACTTTCACTGAAAAATTGGTCTGCTAATTTTTGTTTTTTTTTATATAGTTTTATTTCTTTAAATAAATAATAATATTTTTTTAATAATAATAATAATAATTTGTTTAGTTATCCAAAAGACTTTCAATTTCAAACATATTTTTTGGATTTTTGTTTAATTACGTCATGTGAAAAATTGCTCAGGTTAATTCAATGCGTTTATTAGTCAAGAGTCGCTGTATTTTAATAGATTTTCCAATAAATTAATCCAATGGAAATTCGGCCTAATGTCAAAAGGACAGCGTGTTTTGTCGTCTGGTAATAGACGTTTCTGATAACGGACACTTTTAGATGATTAATTTTCGTTACAAAAGCAAAACTTTTTTGATAAAACTTGACAGACAGGTTGACGGCCCACTTAAGAACAACTGCTGTCGCCTATACATAACTACTTACATATTATTAGCAGATATGCAAATGTGCTGCCGATTAGGAACTGAACTAAAAAGACAAGAGGATGATTAGAAACTGGTAATTTACGCCATTCAGAGTAGTATTTTCTAAGGGGACGGTTACAAGGCAGCTCGTCCCCAGTATGTGACTGTTGAAAGCAACCATTTTCACGTATACCTCTACGCTTTAATGTTCAGTTACGTGTTCAGATGTTCAGGTGGCTTAGATGAAACTCTAATTATTATCTTTTTATGGTGGAGATTTTATGGTCTACGTTGATCAAATAAAAATAAATTCCAATTGTAATAATATTAAAAGATCCGCCTTCAGGTGTTGACAAATAAAAAACCCACAGCCTATAAAAGAGCGCGCTGTCGCCCGCGTGGAGGCAATTTGCTTACGGTCTTCGAAGGTGCAGCATCGTGCTCGGCGAGTTCTGGTATCGTACAACCGTATTATTTTTGACTAGATGAATATACTTTGTTCCACTGTTTCTATAGTTGATTCGTTCTGATTTTGAATTTGTTTAGTAGAAAGATTTTGTAATTAAATTAATTGTAAAGAGGGTATTTTTAGTTTCTTCTTCTTGTTTTATATTTTTTTTTGTTGATTTGGTTTGCGAACCTTAAATCAGAAGTGGGATTCGAACACATCGTTCCCCTTCGCCCTTTTAACTGTTAGCTGTAAAATAATTGTATACCTAACAGTGGAACTGAGTAGGCATCTGACTGTGAGTGTTTTCTGTTGTTTTGTACTTACGAGTGTGCGATGTCTGATCGTGGTCGGGACCGCGACCGGGATCGCGATCGGAGATCGCAAGATAGAAACTCGCAAGGTAGATCGCGAAATAGAACTCGTCGACGCGATGATGGACAGCGAAGCCGTGATCGGGCGCGTTCGCGAACTCCTCCGATAATTCCTTCTCAAACGGGACTTTTGGAACGCTTAGATTCTACTCTTAATTCAATTATGACTCGAATCGATGCGTTAGAGAACGGGTCAACTAATGATCCCAACAGTATGCGTGCTATCGTAACTCATAAAGCGCCTATTAACGGAAACTGTTCAAATAGCCTACAATCGGAAGAAATACCCTCACGACCGCGTGCTTACGAGTTTATTAATCCTATTGTTTGTGACAATGATAATGTCACCGATACTTCTAACGCAATATCCGAGAAAGATACAGCATTCCAATCTACCCGCAAAGATGAACCGACGCCGTCCACCTCGGCTCAAGGTTTGGTTGACGTGTTAAAAGTTTTGCAATCTACCCGCACCCGTGATTACTTCATTTCAAACTTTGATCCGTCAATCCACAATATTGAAACGTGGTGTGAAGAGGTAGAGCGCGCCAAACTTGCGAATGGTTGGAACGACTACGAGTGCTTGTCGCGGGTCGCGAATTGTTTAAAGGGCGAGGCTCGTACGTGGCTCAACGAATGGACATCGAACGATCGTGGGTGGCGTAATTTCTTTCTAGAATTTAAATCTTTGTGCCCGCAAAAATTAGATTATGCGAACATTTTGTATGACGCGATGAGCACGAGTTCGGATAAATACGCTACGTACGCGGAGTATGCCCGACGAACGCTGATGCGCCTCCGGGTAGTGAAGGGTATTAGTGAGGAGCTTATGATTCTGATCATTATTAGGGGTATAACGGATCCTCAAATTAGGGCTGCCGCAGCCAACGCTAATCTGACTTCCGAAAATTTAATTTCTTTTATGTCTCTTTATGTAAAACCTGCTTGCAATAAACAAGAGGGGCGTACATTGACCACTAAAAAGCGACCAGCAAATGGTGGCGCCTCATCGTTAAACAAAATCAAATGCTTCCTCTGCGGTCGAATCGGGCACAAAAGTTATGAGTGCAACAAAAAGTCAAGGTTAGATACCAGTACCAACCCCAATCCGAGTCCCAGAGCTGACAAGGACGCTGCAACTAAACCTGTTACGTGCGCTTCCTGCAAGAAACCGGGGCATTCCGAGCGAACGTGCTTTGTTAACAATAGATCAGGATCTCGCAACAAGCGAAATGTGAACTTATGCTCGGAACTTGCACCTACCGGTAATACAGACCTAACCACAGCTGTTGTCCAGGGCATTCCTGTCGATGTGCTTATCGATAGCGGTGCACTAAATGTTTCGCTCATATCGTCTGACGTGTTGAAGCATTTTGCGTATCGGCGAAAGCCGATAAATCGCACGATAAAAGGGATAGGTAATCAGGAAGTGGTAGCGAACAGTTACGTAACCCTTACCATTGAGTTCAGTGAGATTTCCTTAGAGGCTGATCTTGTGGTAGTTCCAGGGTCATGCATGAACACTCCTATTATCATTGGGACTGATATTTTAAACCGTGATGGTGTCACATACGTGCGCACTAAAGATAGACAATATTTGACCCAGAGTGACACTATTGTGACTAAGGCACATGATGTGGGCACAGTTGTCAGCGGGGAAGTACCCATCAATACACCCCTTCAGGGCCAAGAACGTGAATCTTTACTAGACGTTCTCAAGGAATACTCGGAGTACTTGATCGAAGGGACGGCGAATACTACTGTAAAAACCGGCGAAATGAAAATTAAGCTCTTTGACGATACCCCTGTTGCATATCGACCTTACAAACTTTCTTATCAGGAGAAAATCAAAGTTCGCGAGATAATTCGTGACCTTAAAGAAAAGGGGATAATTAGAGAATCTCAGTCTCAGTATGCGAGCCCCATCATCCTTGTAAAAAAGAAGGACGGATCAGACCGTATGTGCGTTGATTTTCGCGCACTGAATCGACTCACCGTTCGGGATCGGTACCCCATGCCACTTATCGACGATCATATCGATCGTCTTGGCAAATTTAACTTCTTCTCCAGTCTTGACATGGCTACGGGGTTTTACCAGATCCCGATCGAGGGGGATTCTATACACAAAACTGGTTTTGTCACTCCGGAGGGCCACTATGAGTTTGTCAAAATGCCGTTCGGTTTAACAAACTCTCCGGTTGTGTACCAGCGCATAATCAACGAAACGCTTCGTGAATTTATTGACGCAGGCTCTGTCCTTGTCTATGTTGATGATGTTCTCCTCATGAGTCCTACGATCGAGGAAGGGATTAACTTGTTGGGACGGGTGTTAAGAACCCTGACTGAGGCGGGTTTCTCTATAAACTTGCGTAAGTGTGCATTCTTGACTAACGAGGTAGAGTACTTGGGCAAGGTGATTAGCCAGGGTCAGGTGAAGCCGAGCCCTCGCAAAGTCGAGGCCTTGGTTAATTCCACCCCACCCAAAAACGTTAAACAGGTTAGACAGCTCTTAGGTCTAGCCGGGTATTTCAGGCGTTACATAGAGGGATACGCGACAAAAACCGCCTGTATATCACGTCTAACTAAGAAGGATGTGACCTTCCACTGGGGTCCAGAGCAGGAAAAGGCGCGGCAGGAATTGATTAGTCGACTCACTAGCGAGCCCGTGCTTGCTATATTTGACCCTGAGCTGCCCACGGAAGTCCACACAGACGCAAGCAGTATAGGGTACGGTGCGGTGTTATTGCAAACGCACAAAGATGGCAAAAAGCGGGTTGTTGCCTATTTTAGCAAGACCACGCAAGGCGCGGAGAATAGGTACCATTCCTACGAACTCGAAACGCTCGCTGTCGTGAGGGCATTGCAGCACTTTCGCCATTATCTGGTTGGTCTTAAATTTAAACTTGTAACTGACTGCAATGCTCTCAAGGCGACGGAGCGAAAGAAGGACCTACTCCCGCGAGTGGCTAGATGGTGGGTGTACCTACAAGATTTTTCCTTTGATATTGAGTATCGTAGGGGCACCCAAATGCCTCATGCTGACTTTATTAGTCGTAACCCCACGGCAGACGTTCATAACGTTGTTCGCCCCCGTAATTGGGCGCAAATGGCGCAAGACGGGGACAAAGAAACGCAGGAATTAGTACAGCAGCTACAGGAGGGTCAACTAGACCCTAAACGTTATGTACACCAGAACGATCTCCTATATTATCGTTACTCGCCGATAGGTGAAGAATCGAGACTGCTGTGTTACATTCCTAAAGGACACCGATTAAGTTTGTTAAGAGTGTTCCATGACGAGCATGGACATGTAGGCGTTGAGAAAACTAAGGACCTCATTTTAAAACATTTTTGGTTCCCTGGGTTGCGGCAATTTGTAGCCAAGTACATTGGGCACTGTCTCATCTGCATCTCAAAAAAACGTGTACCGCGGGCGCCCCATCAATACATAACTTCGTGGCCGAAACCAGAACTTCCGTTTGAGACGGTGCATGCTGACGTTCTGGGTCCATTACCCGCGTCTAACGGGCATAAGTTCGTCTTATTGGTAGTGGACGCGTTCAGCAAATATTGCCTTCTTTACCCTATGACTCGCCAAGATGCTGAAGAGTTGAAGCAAGCAATGTCCAATGTGATAGCGCTGTTTGGTGTTCCAAAACTGCTGGTGGCCGACCGTGGGCGCATGTTTGAGGCGAGAAGTTTTGTCACGTGGCTTAGCGAAATGGGCTGTGATGTCCACCACATTACGCCGGAAATGCACCAGTCAAACGGGCAAGTTGAGCGATACGTACGGACACTCCTTAATATGATTCGTATCCAAGTTGACGATAAGAACGATACATGGTCTGAGACTCTCTGGCGCCTTCAGCTTATTTTGAACATCACCAAGCAAAAGACCACCCAGACTTCTCCGCTGAATTTACTGGTTGGTATCGATGGTGCTACTCCGGTCATAAGGAGCCTCATCCGAGACATTGCGGTTGAAGACATGCGACCCAATCGCGCGGCATGGCGTGAGATGTGCAGGACGAGAGCCAGTGAACTTTTGAGACGCAATCGCACTCAACAGGACAACTACGTAAACGAAAAGCGCCGCCCTGCACGTGTGTTTCAGCCGGGTGATATGGTCTTTGTGATAAAATACTCGCAGTCGACCGGAAAACTTGATCCTGGGATGCGAGGCCCTTATCGAGTACTGCGTGCACTACCAAGCGGCCGTTACGAATTAAAACTACTGAGTGGGTCGTATGGGAAGACCACGCAAGCGGCGGCCGAATATATGGTACCCTGGCGAGGAGAGTGGTGTCCTGAATCGTGCGCTACTTTCTTCGAGAGTGAGTATTTTATCATTTTGGTGAGGGTATGTGTGTTGCTGCGGTAACCACAAGTTTGCATTCCCTAAGCGTGTGCTGCGGTCTCGCTTAACTAATTGAACCTATGGTTATTGTTTGATGTACAATGAGTGAATACTTACTATCTGGCTGCGGTCAGTGAGTATGTACCTGTGTGTTGCTGCGGTAACCACAAAATCGCGTGTGCTGCGGTCACGCTAGATGGTCTAGAACCTTAGCCGCGGTTAAGGTTGTAGAAAGGAAGGTCCTGCGGTTCCTTCGTTCCCACGTTATAGTATGCGCGCTTAATTGTGTTAGTGAGACGTCTCATAGGCTGTTGCTGTATAGTTGATGTATGATGGATGATGTAAGTAACTGGAGGGAAGGCTGTCTTTCTTATAATTAACTTCTGAGAGCAGTGAATGGCGTATGAATTAAATGAAAGTGAACAGAATGTGTGAGCTAAAGTGTTCTGTATTTCAGATAATTTAGGAGAAGAGACGGACGATGGACTAGCAGCACGGCAATCAGCTGCTGGACCATCGTCAGAGAAACCACACGTCAGATTTTCACCCGTTGCGGAGTCTGCCCAAGCTTCAGGCTCACCTACGGCATTGGCATCAGAAGAAAACGTGTGTCCACCTTCTACAGCCACAAGCGATGATGAGACTGCTTCCAATGTCACGGCTACAGGCTTGTTAGGTCCAGAAATTCTGGAAGAACTTTTAGGTTGAAAAAGCGATCGAGGACGACGCTGCATCAGGAGAGGCCGTAAAAGATCCGCCTTCAGGTGTTGACAAATAAAAAACCCACAGCCTATAAAAGAGCGCGCTGTCGCCCGCGTGGAGGCAATTTGCTTACGGTCTTCGAAGGTGCAGCATCGTGCTCGGCGAGTTCTGGTATCGTACAACCGTATTATTTTTGACTAGATGAATATACTTTGTTCCACTGTTTCTATAGTTGATTCGTTCTGATTTTGAATTTGTTTAGTAGAAAGATTTTGTAATTAAATTAATTGTAAAGAGGGTATTTTTAGTTTCTTCTTCTTGTTTTATATTTTTTTTTGTTGATTTGGTTTGCGAACCTTAAAATATAATAAATAATAGACATACTGTTATTAAAACAAAACACTGTGTTTTGTTTTAATTCATATATTTTAGACAATTTTTAATAATAAATTACCCCAATTAGTCATTTAAAATTGAAATGGAAGGACTCCACGTGACGATTAATTAAATCATCAGTAATTGCCTCCTTTTCAATTATATTCATGTACGAGTATAATACATATAATACATTATACATATATACGTTATATATAGATATACGTTTACATATAATGTCGGGACTATAGTTTTGTCTAAGTTTACTTCACAAAAGCAATGTTACCTTCACAAAAAATACTTTATGTCATTTACCTTCATAAAAGCACATGATAAATTAAATCCAATACATATTGTTACATGCAGGGTGAGTTAAAACGGCGTGTAAGGGCTAAAGGAACGATTTATTTTCATAAAACAAGATGACTGCCAAATTCACCAAACTTGTCCGATGAAACAGTTAAACTTGCCAAAACTCGTCAATAATTCTTTTAATGTGTCCCCGGTTCACTGTCGCAGATAACTTCGCAAAAGTTTCGAAGGGTCGCTTTCGTATCGCTGGTTGTCGCACACTAACTCATCTCGCCCGCCTGTTCTCTTATTTATACTTGGCGCCAACGCCTCGATGTATTTTGAATTTTCCAGAAAATCTAAACAACCCATTGAAACTTCGGGAATGCTGTTTCTGTTGAAATCTAACTTCTATATTGTAAACATAAAAACCACCAATCGGAAAGGGGCGTGGCTACCATCGTTCGAGACTTTCCAGAACGTTCCATAATTAGTCGTAACAATATATAACATTAAAAAAAACACACACACACAACGATAAAGCCCTACCGGGATTCGAAGCTGCGTCTGCTATCGGCATCCATTGGCCTATCAGTTTTTTTTTTTTCGTCATAATGTATAACAATGTTTCATTTTAAAACAAGAGACTCGGGTCACGGCAGACAAGTTTCAATAGTACTAAATACATTTGAAACGAAATCTGCGTCAGCTTGGGATTTATTAACACCCTCAATTCGCATATAAATAAAATTCTACACCTGTTGATGCTCGACGAGCTCGGTTCGTGAATATTTCAACGCGATAGTGGTGACTGAAATAATGCCATTCTCTTTGAAACATGTTAATTAGGGCAAAGTGTACACCTACGCTACTCTGACCACTAAAACCTCACTTGTATGCATTGCTCTTTACAGCTATGTACATATTGATTTTCCTATTCACCCCACTCTCTATAAACGCGATCATCCCCTTTCTAAAGCTCTTAAAACACGTTACATTTTTTCCTTACCCATACTGATAACGATCTACACATGTATATATATCGTATATGTATATGATATGTAAATAGGTAAAGATAAGTGAGTTGGATGAGTAGTTAGGGTGCTTGCCTTAACGCTCTGTTCTAGGGTTCCCGGATTCGATTCCCAGCTGGGTCACTTTGAAAAATGAACTTTTCAAATTTGGCTATGGTCTGGATTTGGAAAGTAGTGGCAGGGCACACTGGGTTTTCGCAGTCATTTGGGCAGCCCGTCCTGGCGGCAGCAACCAGCCCCTTACAGAAGACCACCGTGAAATAACAGCACGCGTGCTGTTGTGTTTCGGTGAGTGAGTAAGGGATGCCAGAGCCCATTTCCCTATCTCCTTTCCTACTGTAGTCGGCAGCGCACTTGCAGCAGCTTTGGCGTTTACTTGTGTTATAGGTGACGGTAGCCAGCTACCATCAAGTGGACCGTCAGCCTGTCTGCCGATCTTAACATAAAAAGACGATTTTAGTGTTATCTAGAAGCACATTATTAGCAGTGTACAAAGTTTTATGGAACTTTTAAGAAATTTTTCTTAAAAGCTTTGTTTTTCAATTTGCCTAATCTTTATAATGTAATAAATTTTAATATGGAATTAAAAATATATAAGAAAGTGTACCATAAATACAAACAAATGATTATCGAAATGGCTGGAATCAATGAGATATGAAAAAACAGAGACACTTCTGGACGATTAAAATAAAACATCAATCGTATAATTTTACAATATACGCTCATATGCACACATAATATGCCCACATGCACAATGCACATATACAATAAATAAACGCACGAAATTATATCATTCCATGCAACACGCACACAATACCCATACAATATCATTCACATACACATTTAGTGCTTAAACTTTTAGATTTAAGACCTAAATTAAGCTAGTGTACTGCATATACAATGAACGGCGGAGCTTTCTGACACAGGCCTTTTAAGCTTAAAAGGAAGCTCCAGCCAGTGTATATATAATGTGAATTTGTGAAATAAGTATATTTGTGAATAAGAAATAAATATATAATAATTTATTTATTTATTTATTTATATTTAAACAAGACGACAATAAAAGTTTTAAAAATACATATGCTTCGACAAGGACCCTTCCATACCACCTTACATTAAAAGGGGGCCTGTGTATATATAACGGAAAAGAAATATAAAGACTAATTTTTGAATTTAAAAGAAGAAACTCAATTTTAGAATATTAAAATACACTTCTATTTAATTACAATTTTATAACTAATATAAATACTTATAAATAATTTAAACCTATTAAACCTTTGGCAGACGGAAAAGAATAGAATATGTTAGAACGTATAAATTATGGAAGTAGTTAGAACAACATTTTGGATTATGGTTCTTGTAATCTATGGCATTAATTTTTATGTTGAAACTTTAGAGTTATGCAGTATGTTATGTTAATACGAATCACGTTGAAAATAAGTAATCTGTCTGCCAATTTTAAATGTACCCAAAACAAGCTTAATATATTTAGTTTCACCAACCGATCGATATAGAAGCCGAGAACTACATAAGTGAATTTACCCGTAAAAGCAGTGATTCTCAAAGTGTTGGGATTTATAAACGCGTCTAGGCGTCCGGCTACTAGGCGTGCCCAATACCTGAAGTTCGATCTCAGTGACACACTTTGCTTTAAGCAGAATAAACAAACGCCACATGTGCTACTTAATTTAGGTAAGAATAACCTGTGGTTTTGACAATTAAAATTATGACTATCGTTCGGGCTTCGCGCGCGTGTTATTGGTTTGATGGTATTTATAATGTCAGGCTTATGTCAATTAATAATTATGTATCTCTGAAATAGTTTACAGATATTTCCAAAATAATCCAATTTCAAAGAGGTTCCGGAGATTACTCTCCACATACAAACAAACTTACAAAATCTGCTCTCTCTGTGTGTGACTGCGTGTGTTTATTATACCGTAAATTTAAAGGTACATGTACAATATAATAATATTACGATTCCTTAATATTAAAGAACGAATTGGTTGGTACTGTTCGGTGAAGTAAACTTAGGACTAGTTTAATGTGAACCCCTCCTAAAACCCCAATCACCTGTATTGTATTACCAAAGAATTTAATCGTAGCAAGTAAATGTAAAGTAAAGAACTTGTATTTCAATATGAAATGAAGAAATGTCTTGTAAGTACGAACACAAACACTGCCATTAAAAATATTTGAAGAAATTTTAAAGTCCTTTTTCTTTAAGTAATGAGAAGTATAAGTGAAATTTTTTTAAATGTTAAGGCCGGCAAACAGGCTGACGGTCCACTTGATGAAAGATGGCTACCGTCGCCTATAACACAAGCAACACCACAGGTGCTGCAAGAACGCTGCCGACTACAGTTGGATTAAGGATAAGAAATTAAGAAGAGTTAGGGAAATGAGCTCTGGCATCCCTTACTCACTCACCGAAACACAACAGCACACGTGCTGTTATTTCACGGTGGTCTTCTGTAAGAGGGAAGTTACTGCCGCCAGACAGGCTGCCCAAGTGACTGCGAAACGTAGTGTGCCGTGCCACTATTTCCAGATCCAGACCAGAGACAACATTGAAAATTTCTTTTCCAAAGCTGACCTTGCTGGGAATCGAACCCAGGAACCCTGAACAGAGTCGTTAAGGCAAGCACCCTAAACACTCGTCCAATGGGCTCATCGAAATTCGTATTCTCAAAGTTTTTGTTGTCGCGTCTTTTAAGAATCGAACAAAAATTTTGAGAACCGTTGGACTAAACTCGCCCTACAATCGAATTACTGTATTACCCCACGTAAATAAGGTTAATGTATAGTTAATTAGGATAAGTAACCCCATGACTAAATTGCAATAATAACCATTACGTTAAATTTGAAATTGATTTCGTAAAGGTTATAGTCATGAAATTAAATGGTTATAATTTTAACGTTTATAACTTTTGTTATAATCGTTTATAATTTTAACTGAATTGCAGTAGAGAAAACTCTATAATACCTCAATTTAAGATATGCCTTGTAAAACTAATCAAAAGTTTTTTTCTCTCATAACTTAGACATTAATTTGCCTTTTAAAGCTAAGAATATGAAGTTATCTTTAAAATTAACTGAAGCTTTGTTATACATAATGTGACATTTCATAAAATATCTTGAATAAAAGTAACCTGACAATCCAATTAATTAAACGATTCAAACAAAATCGCAGAATAATTATATTACAAGAATCGCACAACAAGAAAAACAATGTATTTTTAGAAATAGCCAAATTGATTGAAAAGGCCACTAAGAAAATTATTTGCATGAGATTTGAAATTATCTGACCTTCAATTATTTTATGATTTCTTTATAGATGATAATCGCCGGGCAGGGTGATCGTTCTCTTGGTGCTAGGTTAGCGTCGCCCTTTAAGCACAAACAAGCACTATGGCGATTTCAAATAGGTTGCTGGCCTTGATGATATAACGGAAGTGGAGAGGATAGAGGATGACGCTCTGAATTACTTTACTCACTCGCCGAAACACAACGGTACACATGCTTTTTTAAAGTGGAATCTATTTTACAAAAAATAAGATCTTACAATAATATATTTTCCCTATACTACATCTCTCTATATATAAAAATGAATCCCCAGTCGCCTTGGTCACGGCATCACGCCTGAACGGGTAGACCGATTTTAATTCGGTTTTCACTAATGGAAAGAGGGATAAACGGGGAATGTTTTAGTATATAAAAATTGCACCACGGGCGAAGCCGGGGGCGGGCCGCTAGTATATTAATAATAATACACTTCTATCTACTTTATAAATTGGTTCATTTCACTATCAAAGCCAGTCAACTCTGGCTTTTCTTGTCAAAATATTTGCGTTAAATCTTCCATCTTCTTTTTAGTTTAACAATTTCCTTTTCTTTGATACTTTCAATGTTACTTTAAAAGTTTCTTGTACAACTTCTGTTATTTTAAGAACATATTATTTAAAAACATTTAAAATAATATGTTAAGAATTAATATGTATTTAAAATAATATGTTTAAGAACTGACTTTTGGAATGGGCAAAACAAATAGTATGGAGAGACGACGGTCACTATGGATAAAAAGTCTTCAAAATGGATAGCCGTAATAAGGGCCTCGGGTCGACGCTGGATCCAGGCGACCCCCTACTCGACCTATTGGAAATTTATGGAGAGGTCCAGCAGTCGACATCTTCCGATAAAGATTTACAAGTGACAGGATTCGCAGTCATATATTGGGCAGACCGTCTGACAGCAGCAATAACTCCCTTTACAGAAGATCACAGTGAAAAAACAGCATGTATGCTGTTGGGTTTGAGTGAGTGAGTAAGGGATGCCAGAGCCCTTTTAACTATCCTAATCCCTAAGATCTACTAAGCTCAGAAGAGACCGTGCAGCACATATAGCGTTGGTCGTATAAATAGGCGATGATTGCCATCTAGTATCAGCCTGCCTGATGATCATTACATAAAAAGGAGATGATGATGAGAGCACGCTGAGCGACTTTAAAGTTTCACAAGGCCAACAATTGGAGTTTTCCATAGTAGGCACTTTTTATGTTCATGTGAGAAGCTACGTAAATTTAATAACGTTTTATGCAAACATTGTTGAATGCAGTGGCTTGGAAATCTCTACTTCCAGCCGACTTATTCTTAAAGGAAAATGCTATAAAGCAGAGAAGATTAAAGTGCCCTTACTTGTGCATTTATCCGGCGTTGCCTGAGGGCGCCAAGTACTTCAAGTCCATCATATTTTTAACTTGGCCTTTTCTTTGTATTATATAATATTACAATTTTGTCAAGTTGTATTTATTAAATGTAGAAGGAAAGGTTTAAATGACACGACGAAAGTTCTTATAGTTCTGATGGAGTTGGTAACATGTAATCTCAGACCAAATAAAAACATAGACAGAATTTTGCATAGTGATGCCGGTTTTATGAATATGTGTGCGTAGGTTGCCATAACCGATGTTGCCATAATCATTCATAGTAGGTTCTCCAATACTTGTCAATCAAATAAAATGACAGGGTAATATTTTTTTGTGTATTTATTTAAAAACTTTTGTGTTGAATTCAATTTCTTGTAAGATTGCCTTTTAATTTTAACTAACGAATAAACAAACAAATAAATAAATAAAACATCCTACACACAAATCACTCATACAACCGACACCTAGGCACTTACGGAGAACCAGAAAGAGGTAAACCTCCGTGAACATCGCGGGTCTTACTGATTAGCTTTTCCCCATCTACATATATCGCGACTTTCCCAGTCGCCATGTTTGCAGGGCTTGAGTGTTTTTAAACGCTCGCGCCAAGTCCGCGCAAACCGATAGAGGAAATAAAAAAAATCACTCATACAATACAGCATCTTCCCGATAGTACTTTCACTAAATCATTTATTAACAGTTCTATCAAAAGTACAGCAGCACTTCACGGGACTGCATGATTCAATAAGTAAGTAGGTACCTATGATAGAACGGGACACGAATTTCCCAAGTCCCGACTTGCATAATTATATATTTAAAAACAGGGTAATTATAACGCTTAAAATATAAAGGCACCACTTTGAGGTTTTCCAATTTGTAATTTTTATTTATTTTAATTGCATAATGTTAAAGGGTTTTTGTACGCGACGAAATATAGAAATGTAAATAATAATAATAAAAAGACGAAGACAACAGGTTAGAGCGAGACGACAACAGGGGGACCCTAAACTTTACCTTTGCCGTCTCGATACACGTCCTTAGAACGGATATTTCTTGTAAATAAATTGTAAATATGTAGAATAAGATAGGGGAAATATCCTGTAGAAATTTCATTAGGATAAGATAAAAAATGAAACGCACAGATGTAAATAATGAATAAAGACACAGAGCGGGCTTAGGAAGAGTGGGGATAATTCCGCGAATTGAGAGAATCTTGGTGGGGATACACTCTATATAAACGCGCCGACTTCCTAGCCAAAATCACTTCCACTTCGACTTCCACTTCCACGATCGCAAAGGAGTCACCGACCTGGCCGTATGAAGAGGCCCGAAGAATAGCCGCGAAAAGGCTGAAGAAAAGGTGTGTGTGAATTCCTGGCCGTATGAAGAGGCCTGAACAACGCGGTCGTAAGAAGAGACCGGGAAGAATAGTGTAGTGCGCGTAGTAGGCAACCAGTCGGGGTATAGGACGCGAAGTGGCACGAACAGACCGCTCCCGCTGAGACTCTGAGCCTAAGCCCGCTCTGAATACATTGATCTAGTTACGTGGTGTTTTCCTCCAATCCCAGCAAACGGTGCCGGTAACGTGTCCGGTACAGTTTTTATACCCTTTCACTACGCAATTCGACATTTTCACTACTGTAATTTATTACGTCAAACTGCAAGCGCTGATGTTGCTCAACTAATAAGGCGAGGCGTATATGCACGGCGAGGCGTAGTTTTATCGACTTCACTCTGCCGTCCACAGATGTCTATCTTTAGTTCTTATTTTATCTGAGAAGGTCATATAAAAAAGCATATAACCTGGGAGCACACGAAGAAGCAACCCCAGCAGTGAAAATAATATTTAATCTACGCTTACCATGACCAAACAGTTTCTTAGCTCAGATGAATACGAACATTAATTAATTAATTACTTAATTAACACACAGAAAAGAGAGACAAATTTTAACATAACCAATGAAATTGCTAATGAAAATTCCTACACACGAACATACATGAAACAAAAAGTATTTAAAGCAAATTCTACGAACAGAAGAAGTAGCTTTGAAATATGCAGCAGTGTAATTGAGAGTTTCAAAGGATTTTCTACTGAATATTTTCTATTTAATACCCTTTAAAGCCTTTGTGTCGAGCCAGCCATTGATCCTTTTGTTCGGTTTGTTATGATAGTAAACTTTTAGAAAGCTTCCTTCAAAATAAGGTTAAAGTGGATTAATGCAGCATACAGTATGGTAAGTATATCTTATAATATGTGTTACGAAACAAGGCGTCCCACGGCAGTGAGTGAATGGACTTTTCACTTTGAAGATGAGTAATATTTCAATTATGGAGGCTTTATTTCATTTTTAAAGGTCATTGATACTGCATGCAAAGCTTTTAAAAAAATTGTTAGCTTCGGTTGTGTTTTTTTTTTACTTTAAAATTTTTTCGATTCTTTGCTCAAACAATTTGCTTTTGATCTTTTGAACTATCTTTTGAGAACAAAGTGATTTTTCAATTCAATTAAATTTACTATCTTTCAATTAAATATGTCCCACAGGGTTTTAGGAGATAGTATAATTAGTGTTTTTATATCTATTTCTCTTTAATAGTTTAATAGTGCCCAGGCAAGTTTTGTTCGCCAGTCATAAACTCGGCAGCTCTACCGGTAAAAAAACAGCACATATGCTGTAATATTTTGCTGATAGAAATTCTACCATTCCCTTATCTCGCAATATGTTTAGCTTTTTAATGACTTCTATGTGACATTAATGTTGAGCATTCAACTAGCCCAAGATCCCAGGCATGCCAGACATAACGATAGAGGGGAGAATCGATCGGGGAATCGAGTACATAGTGTTCCTATTTACTTTGATTGTACTTATACGTATCTGGTAAGTTGGGCTAATTTAGAACTATCGGGTGAGAAAAGTAAGTAAAAATAGGACTAACTTCATTTGTTTTGTAAAGGCTGAATGCAGTGTGTCACAGCTAACGCGACCCTGCAGAATGAAATGGGTCTTGAAGCATTCATTTTGCAGAATGCAGTTTTCTAGCAGAAGTTATGGCCCTCGGGAAGTGTCTAGCAGTCATGATTTTGTAATAATTTTGTAATAATATTCTACAAAACATTTATACAAATCAGTCTTTAATTAAGTGAAATTAGTTCTATTTTTAGTTAAGTTTATTATTTTTAAGTTAGAGTTAGTGATAAATATATCATGTTAAATAATTATTGCAGGAAAAGCAAATGTACCTTAAGCGTATACCTTTCATACGTATTTATATAATAAACATTTATTACACAGAGCCTTTATTGATGGTTAGGCCTCGGACAATATTTATAGTATTATTATTAATGAAACTATTGTTAAACATATCCGACTATAAGTTGTTTCTTTTAATGATAAAGAAACCCATGTAATAAATAGTATAACTGTTTCTGTGTATTCAGTTTAGGTAAATAGTACCACTTCGTCCCGAACCAATTTCTATCCTTCGTTCAAATATAACAATAGAATCTCCCGTGGGAGCCAGAGGTGAAATGCTGAACGGTCACCATTATTGTCACATATAGAAGTCGTTAAAAACTATTCCCAAACTCTTGAGTTATTTAAATTTAATTACTTTAGTCATTTTAAGTAGGTAGATTAAAATTGATTATTTGGCTTTTGCACATGCATTGGGAATTTGGGAAGTTGATTCCTGGTACATGCATGCAGTTTAGCCGCTAAAGTGAAAATAAGGTACAAAGCTGCGATTTGCCTTGTTACGATATCATTCGTCTGGTAATTTGCATAACAATTTTATTAGGAATTATTTGAAAACTGAAGAATCGTTCCTGTATACAAGTAAGCTTTGGCTCAAGAATGCTATTGTATGCTCAAAATGTATGCGGGATATATAGAATGCATATTATAGGTATATGAAGGATTCTAAATATGTATGTAAAGATACAATATGTAAAGGTCGACAGGTAGGGTGGCTGTCCACTTGATACTAGGTCCCGTTCCTGTTCCTCGCGCGCGTCAGTGGACCTGGCGCCTTTCCAATTATCAACGGACCGAGTATCGTGAACCAAATCTCCGCCTTCCCCATAGCACATCTAGCAAGGTCTGAGTATTTGTATTACCTATTTTGTGAAGTAATTTTGTAATGGTAGTGATAATGAAATGTAAGCGCCTTCAGTGCACTTGTGTGATTTCGTTTACTGTGTGACAAGCAAGACAGTTTCCATTTACCGTCCTGTTAGGTAAATGTTAGGAAAGTCCTGTTAAGAACCTTCAAGGCTGTCGATGAAGTGGTGTGTTTATGTGTATGTATAATAGTGCATATAAAATACACATTACAACCCAAGCAACGCCATAAGTGGCTGAACGTGCCCTGCCCACTTTAATAGGATAACAGATAAGGTGGGATAGAAAAATACACTCTGGCACCGCTTACACAATAACGAAAACACAACGGCCCACATGCAGTTATTTCTCGGTGATCATCTGTGAGGGGTGGTTACTGCCTCCAGATGGACTGCACAATTTAGAACACTGGCACTACTGAATAAAGTGTGTATTGAATAATACTGAATACACTAGTTTTCATAAAGAAAAGAATGGAGATAAAAGTAGAAAAGCTCTAAATTCACCAACACAAGTTATTTACACACATATTCACTTATCCAACGATACTAGCCCAGCCTGCTAGTCGGCAAAGCAAACAAGCCATTCGCTCGTTGTGTATCAGACTATGTTTGCCTACTCATTAGCAGAAAGGCCGAACGCCCGCCGCCGCAGACTGGAGGTGTTAACGGGGCCTATATCGCGGAAAATTCTGATACTATTTTCGTTATTTACTTGACTTATCCACCCACGCATCGTTCGTAGCACAAACAATATACAAACCATTCGTCAACATTCCATTGTCTTGCTTTTTGTGTCGATCTCGCATTTTATTAAATGGTTCGTTTTACGTCATCTCTTCGCCTGTTTCAGTTTGACATTATTTATCACTTTTTAATATTCTTACAAGCCTGCATTTTGGATATGCCTAAGTATCTAAATTCAGAAGGTTCCGGAGACATCTGCCGAACGAAAATTCATTAGAGCTAACAAAGATCTTTCATCTTTGTGTTGCCAGTGTTAACATATGGCGTTGAACTGTGATCTCTAAATTGACCTTTTAAGAAAGTTAATTTCGCTTAACAAGCATCGTTACAAGATTCATTTTTACACTTATTTTCATCATCTTCTTTTTACGTTTTTTGTTCGATCTTCTCCATTCCTAAACCTTTCCTTGATATTGCTGCACGCGGCATGCCACATTACATTGCATACTTTATACCTAATGCTTTCCTTTTACAAGAATGAATTCCGCCTACGAACCCATACTTTATTCTGTCCAATCTAACAACTCGACGACCTCTATCCGTTGAAAGTGCGTAATTTTCTTCCGGAACGTGTGGGTTGGTGGGAAGGTAAATAAAAGAAAATAGAGCAAAAGTACAGGAGCAAAAAACTTACATGTTAATTGATTTAGGCCACATTGGGACTACGATCTTTGTTGCGTATAGTCTCGTAGTTACTTATGTTTTGATTAAGTCATTAATTAAAGATATGTATATGTATCAATAAAGTTCATTTATTTATCCATTGAAAAGTTTTAAACTTAACGAACTTATATTTGTTAAGAATTACTTATTGGTGATTTCCAATAAAACTGTTGTGACATTTAAGTTGAAGGATATAGTCCTCATCAATAACTCCTTGTGAGTATATAGTGCACTGGAGTTCTAATAGTCAAGGCTGGTCAATTTGGTTAACGTTTATAAATGACCCATGTAAACAAGTGTATTGATTTAGAACTAGCTCTGCGTTGCAAGGTCGCTAAAAATTTTTTTTTTCTGATTTTCTGATATTCTGCAGGCAATGTAAAGGACAAATGTGCAAAGATTCACTTTTATTTATAAAAAAAGAAGACGAGCACGACAAAATTTTGCGAAAGTATAGAACTTATAATACTATGGTAAATAATATTTTGGAATTTAAATATTGCAAAAAATTTATCAAAAGCACAACAATTCTACTAAAATTTTATAAGAAAACATTGGTATTGAAAATACGCATTTGTTGGGCAAAATCCAATCAAGCCCATTCTCACAGTTCTCAGAGTACGTTTCTACAATAGACAACTCGAGGAATCCAACCCAACATTCTTAAAATTTACTGGTTAGACCGCTAACACTCTAAACCGCTCAAACATTGAGCTCAATATTCAATACACTTGTAGAAGGGAATATGTCATTGTTCGTAATAGAACAAACACTTTTGTTGACAGCTTGTATCTCTCTTGGACGCAGGTGTCTCCTGTACTCGAAATTTATTGAAAAGAAGCCGGGAGCATGTAACACGTCCAATAAAAGTTTAGTACTGCTAAATTCAAATTTATAATGCATAGTCAAAATTAAAGTAGGAAATTTTCACATTGCGTACTGCTACAAAAGCATTACTCATACAACTAACTATGGATCGTTCTGGAAAAAGCGTTCGCGCTGGCCGAAAGTCTCGAACGTCCCACCCTATCGATGGTAGCCTAAAGAAATTGGTCCTTATATTTACAACATAGAATTTACATTTCAACAGAAATAGCATTCCCGAACTTTCAATGGCTTGTTTACGACCTTGTTTAGATTTTCTGGAAAATTTAAAATACATCTGGGCGTTTGGTGCAAAGTATAAATATAAGAGCAGGCGGGCGAGATGAGGTGTGGTGCGACAACCAGCGATACGAAAGCGACTCTTAGAGCTTTTGCGAAGTTATCTGCGACAGTGAACCGGTGAAACATTGAGGGAATCATTGACGGTTTTTGGCAAGTTTAGTGATTTGGGAAATCATGTTGGTTTGTGAAAACAAATCGTTCGTTTCGCCCTTACATGGCATTTTAACTCACCCCGCACGTAACAATATGAAGTGGTCAGGATTAATAAACTTAATATGAAGACAGTCATTTAGGCAGCCCGTCTGACTTCAGTAACCACCCCCTTACAGTGATGCGTAAGTAAATAAGTAAGTAATAATAGTAGAGCCCAATCTCATGTCCTCAACTTGTCCCTTTAGCTTTATCCCATCAAATTTGGTGGAACACTTACATCTCCGCATGTTGTTTATGTTTACTGTTAACCTGCCTAACGAGTGCAATCATAAAAAATACATAAAAGTATATCATATCATTTTTTTATGTTCTATTTTAAATTTTTTAAGTATTGCTATTCATTTTTAATAGCGGATCACTATTCAAATTGGTAAGTCTAAATGAAACAATACTTTCACTCAACGAAATATAACCTTAGTATATTTGATTATTTGGTTACTATAGTAACCTTTCTCTCAATTCTAACGTTATAACCTGTATTAAGTATACGATAATACGCACATAATACGTAAAAAAAATTAAACGCTTTTTTTTTCAATATTTGTTTTTAATCGCAAAAGAGGGATAGCTCGCCTAATTTAGCACAAAAGCTTACATAACTACATCATGAAACCTACTGCATGAATTGGAAACGAAACTCACCGACTTATATCTTTGTTTGGTTGGTTTCACAGTACAATGTACATAGGTACATAATCAAAGCATTCACAGAAATGGCTACTTATTTCGCAATTTGGGCTTTAAATTACTGCAGACTAATTTGAAGGATTAATTTTTGTTTTTACCTTTTTTTACACTAAATAGTCCGAAAGTTGTAATAGCCAAATCTTTGACTCGTAGGCTACACATACTTTCTAAAGCGACTTTCCAAATGCCTAACCTGATAACTGAATGTACAACTTGTGAACAGTACTTCTTCCATTGCTGTTAACATTTGTCTTATTATTTTTTAGTAGCTGAGCCCGCAACTTCGTACTCGTGGTATTCGGTCGTGCAACTTTTTTGTTTGTAAACCGATTGGAATGAAACAAACACTAAATGTTACGGGAGGCTTGCTACACCTCAAAAATCCCGTTTCTGAGATTAGCGTGAACAAACAAACAAACCGACAAACGGACAAAAATTCTAAAAATATTTTTTTGACCACGGTAACGTACAACGTGTACAAATTGTTTTTTTTTGTTTTTAATTTAATGTACAGACACGGCTCGTTTATGATTTTATTATATATATAGACAGATAAAAGTCAGATTTTTTTTATGATACTGTCCCAATGGAGGTATGTGTCTACCGTCACCTACAAATACATACAACTTAACAGATAAAAGTGCTCTGTCGACCTTGATAGGCCAAATGATAAGGGATAATGTCGGGATAGGAGAACAAACTCTCACCCATGCACGAAAATAAACTCTTCCGTGAAGAGGTAATTTTTTTTACTAGGAGTAATCCGCTTACAGATCTCCTGCCGCTGGCCGGACAGACGGCAGGAGTATGTGGGGGTCGCCCAGCGCCTGATTATAGCGGCACTGGGAATACCCACTAAAACACCCCGGTGTCTCCTTGCCCTTTGAGCGGGGTGGACCGGGCTCTGCCGAGGCAACAACTCCGATTCACCCCAGGGCGAGAATAAGAAAAGCCTAGTGAACCCATGTTTTTCTTATTTACTCAAATTTAACAAACAAGGACAGCAAAATTCAACGAAAATTAAATGAGAAATCTTAAAAGCTTGTCTAAATACACAAACATAAAATCTTCTTATGAACTCAAACAACTTTTTCTCTATAAGCATCTCCAAATTCTCCCCTCGTAATCTAGTATGAAACTGTTAACGATAAAGCACGGAAACGTGTTATCTCCTCTCAACAAAAGCTAGTTTATTCAACTACGTGCGCCGCCTACTCCCCGAACCACTATTTTGTAGCTTATACAAAATTCATTCGCCCAAAACTTCCAACGAACGTTGGAACACAAGTCAATTAGTTTATATTGTTAGTGTATTTGTCAAGGAAAGAATTTGGCTTTAACGTCATATGGACAATGTAATCCCGTAACACAATTTAAATGCCAGAATTTACTGGATGGAATATTAGTGTTTCCTTCAATCGTCATCCAGTGTTAGTATAATTATTGTACAAATTTTCTGTAAAGCTTTACAAATAAATCATGTCTTGATGTCACTTTTGAAGAGTTACATTAAATTAAATTCAACATAACACGTCTTGTAGTGGCTCGGTCTAACATAAAAAATAATATCAATAATTTAGAAGAAAACTCTACAATGATTGTGCCTTTCACGATGCAAACACAACTTAACAAAATAAAAGTGACAGTAATAAACAATATAAAACACTAAAATAATAATAAACAAAAAGATCCAATACAAAAATAAATAAAAATAATAATAAAAAATAAAAAACTTAAAAATTAAATATTTGTACATAATATTAAGCAGTGTCCTTTACTAGTTCAACCTTCAAAGAGGCCAAAGAACCAGAAAAAATGTCAAAGTTATTTTGTAATGCGTTAATGGCCCTACATAGGCGTGGGAGAGGAGAATGTTGGCCCAAATTCGTCTTCGATGTAGGCGGAGTGAGGGTTTTTCTGTTGCACAGGCGACTATAAGAATTCGGAACAGTGAAATTCAAGCGCTCCAGGAGATCAGGCGAGTCAATATAGCCTCGGGTCAACTTAAAGGCAAATAAAGCGTCACAAATCCTTCTTTGGATAATTATGTGCTGAAATCTTCAGTTAAAAATCACAAAGTAGAACTTCTTCTCAGTTCCGCAATCCGCCACGGAATCTGCATATTGCATGAAAAACTCAGTAATTTCTACATCTCAAAGCCCCCACCCTCCATACAAATGTATGTTTGTAATGAATAAACTCTAACACTACTGGACCTATTTTAAAAATTATTTCACCTATAAAAAGCTACCCTCCCCTATGTCCCCCTTTACCCCCCCCCCCCTGCATATAAAATTACCGTTTTCCACGAATAATATTTTATAAAGAGACACGGACGAAGTCACGTGCAACAGCTATTTTTTTATATTTTTAGACAATCCCTCGGGAACATTTTTCCAGATGTGTACCTAATTTCATCCCTATCCATTGAGCTGTTTTTGCATGAAAGAATAACAAACATCCATCCTCACAAACATTCGCATTTATAATATTAGTAGGATGTAAATTGTCAAAATATGGACATTTTTTCATGTAAGTTGTCAAAACATGATGAATTGTCTAATTGATCATTCATTAACAAGAAATTATTCGGGAACGCTCCCTCGTGTAAACGTTGTTCGCTTTGCCCCATGATACACAAATATTGATGTAAGGCGAAAACGCCTTAGGCTAGAGAACACATTTTGTAAATGCGCTATATGAATTCTTCATAAGTATATCACAGGCGGATTGAAAACATCTCAGTAGGTTCTTTACAAGTTCGTGGAAAATAGTCAAACACAAAATATCCATATGAAGATAGTTTGTAACTAAAGAAGATTTATTTACTTATTTAATTTTTGAATTAAATAAATAAATCTTGTAATGATAAAATAAATAATGATGAGTGTTTAATGAATCCGGCATGAACCAGTTAGTACATGGTGGTCTTCTGTAAAAAGGTAACTCTCTGCTCAGTTCATGGCTACAGAACACATCCGGCCTCACTCTAATTCGATTTGATAATATCGAACAACTGTATATTTTGTTTCTTTGTTTCTTCTACTGAAAGGAAACATTTAGAGAAATAAATAAACAAAATTTCTCTAAGTAACATTTGGAGCATAGTAAATCAAACATTTTTTTTTTTGATTATATATATCTTGAAAAGTTGAAAGGATATTTGTTGATAGGTCGCAGTCTTATACTAAAAATCGACGTGAATGAGTGCATGAAGACTTACTTTGTATGCGACAGTAAAATTATCTTTTAGTACCTACTACAGCAGACCTTTCTATAATAATTTACTTATCAAATCAAAATTCTAAATTATACCTTGAACCATGAAACTTTCTTTTTGTTATCCTAATCTACAATCTAGATAATATAGTCTATTTGACACATGCATAAAATAAAAATCTCATGTAATTACGTTTTGATGCCAAGTCAATAATCTATTTGTGTAGTATTTTCTAGAGATACTATCCAATGGGCACTAGCCGAGGCGCCTTAATAAAGGCGTGGATATGTAAATTGTTGGAGTATTTTTGGAGCAGTCTGCACTCAGCTGGGTGAGAGCTCAGTTACCGTACAGATTGAATCATAAAGCAAGTTTGACGTCAGACCATTGCCCTCTATATCGCCATTTCTTCCGCGAATAAATGTTGGGCAGCCGCAATGTCTACGTTTGTATGTGACAATACCAAAATTTAATATTTTATACGTAATGTACATCCAAACGAATACTAAAACAATATGGTATAAGCGTGTATATTTTTTATTTTTTTAATCTATTGTTTACTAGCATGGTAAAAAATATAAATACTGTTGGAACTGTTTCCATTAAATTTAAAAAAAATATTTAATAAGGATAATAAATTTGAGGCATTTAAACCCCGCCGTTTTCGCGTACCTTCATTGACGTCACAAACTATATCCAGCGTTTGATCAAGTATACGAGTCTGTTGACATAGCATACATATGACGTCACATTTCGTCTCAACCAATGGCGTTCGTTTCACAATTTTGAATTTCCCTCACATAATTTGCACTTCTCATTTGTAAAATTTTGCAATAAAAAAGGAATCAAATAATAAAATAATTCTTTAGATATAATGTCCGGTCAATAAATATTTGGAAAAAAAAAATTGAACGAAATTTAAAATTTATAGTCATATTTAGTCCGGACTAATTGTCTATCGGTTTTTAGGGTTCCGTACGTCCATATAAAAAAACGGAACCCTTATTGGATTACTCATGTGTCCGTCTGTCCGACCATTCCCCCCCCCCCTTATCTCCGAAGCTACTGAACCTAAAATTTTGAAAAAAATACAGAAATTAGTTTTCTACTTATAGATTATAGGAAAGAAGTCGTATAAGAAGTCATGATATTAAAATAACATGGTAAATCACTCAATATTGTGCGGATAGATAACATGGTACCGAACCCTCTTCACGCGAGTTCAACTCGCACTTGTCCCGTTTTTTTTTTTTTTTTTTTTTTAATTTGAAAACGCTTACCTCTGGAATTACCAACCGGGTTTGTTAAAAACATTTTACGTTTGATAGCACAAATCTTGAAGAAGCTTATACGCTTCGCTACATCACGCTACCACTCTTAGGAGCCTAGTAAAAAGAATAAATTAAAATTAAATGAAATAAAATTAATTAATCGATTTAAATTAAGTAGCCGCCGAAACCGCGAGCCCTAACAATAGTAGAGATGAAGCTTCTGCACTAACACGTAGATAAGTATAATATTTCGATGATATCGGGTGTTACCAACACTCACAATATTGTCCACAATCGATTCATTATCTGCTGACTGCAGATAGCTTTATTCTGCATTGCGCAGCCTAATCAACTTAATCTCGATCTGAGTCAAATATAATGTCTCATTTCTTTGAATATAAACAGATAAGTTTTGTTTTTTTAAATATTAATAAGTCATTCAATGACGAAAGCGGAACTGTGATTGCGAAATGATATCATTTCTCCTGATATCGTTTTTATCAGGATAGAGGGTAATAGCAGTTTATATTATCAAAATATATTCTATAATAAAATCGCTGTCCCCATCAGTCTGTTTCTCTCCTAAACTACTCAACAAATTTTGAAACAGTTTTCACTAATGAAAAGAGCGATAAGCAAGGAAGGTTCCTGTATATTGCTTGCAGAAAAAATTGCATCCGCACGAAGGTGGAGGCGACGTAACAATAACATCACTAGAAAGCCTGCTTTTCTGAAAGGACCCATTTTTAAAGACATGGCGATATTATGACGATCTAGGTATTGTATGGGCAGTTGTGGTAGATTATAGCGCGCCCATACCTCCTACAGAGGAGAGGTTTGTGTCAATCAGCATAGCTTAGCATTGAAGAAAGTCTGAGAGTTCTCCAACATGATGATGTATGACCTAAAGATCCACCACGCGTGTTCTGGTTGAGTGATCCTTATTTCTATTACACACATGAAAAACATAGTATATTAAATAAATAGTAAACACTAAACTAATGCCATTGGACATTTTTTTTGTCGTGAATACGTCTTTAAATTTGCTTCCATAGTGGGATGTGGGAGGCAATTCAGAAAATTTATGATAGCAATATCGAGGATACAGTTTGATGCTGTTGTAACGGGGTGGTTACTGTCACCAGATGGGCGGCCCAAATGACTACAAATTCACTGTGACCTACCACTACTTAAACAATAAATCCAGAAATATGTAGGTATATTCAGAAAATAGAAAAGTCATGGTCATGTTACATAGAAACCACTTTAAGATTATACAATTTTGAAATTAAAATAAAAAACTTCCATATATCCGTTTGATATAATATGGTATACTATCTGATGTCCGCGGCTTTGCCGGCGTTGAAAAATAAGAAAATAACGCCTGACTAAATATATGACCAATGTAACGCCTAATATCTTTATTGCAGTTATAACTTTGCCAGGCGTTAGATGATCCCTCGGGAACAGTACTTTTTTCTGGATGATTTCTATAATGAAAAATATTAGTATATATATAGGATATATGGTAAATATGGTAATATGGTATATACGTATATGGTATATTCGATTTTTTTTTGCCACACCCAATTTTTTTTTTCGTCAATATAAAAACCAATCTCAGCGTGATCTTGCTGATATTCAGTAGTGTACCAGCTGTGTTATTATCTCAAAATAAACAAAGTTTAGTCTCAAACAATGGAACCTGGAACTTAGATCTCAACAAGTGAAAGGAAGTAATTCAATTTTGCCAAGAGTGGGCATGAACTCAATGGCGGGAACTTTATTCGCAAACAACAGCAACTTTTGAGCAGCCAAGTTTAGAAAACATCTATGTAAACAGCAATTTTCAAAATATTGTTAGACATTCATTAAGGAAAATCGTGAAATAAGTCGTTTAATAGTGTTAATTATAATTGTAAAAAATTCTGTGACAAACATAATCTACAAATGTATGTTTGTGATAATATTATTTACTTACTTCTAATCCGATAAAATCACTCAATAAAATAAGTACTTACATCAAAGTGATCTTCACAAAAATAAATCTTTTTCGCTAATGGATTTGTGTCTCCTAGCAATCGAAAATCACTTTTTCGCAATTTTTTTTTTCGTAGAGCATATATAAATATGCTCTACGAAAAAAAAATTATTTATAAAAATAAACACATAAAAAAAGTCTAAGCAACACATACAAATTTCAATTTTACAATGTGTTTTCGCATTAAATCCTTAGTGTTTTCTTATTTATACTTTTTTTAATGCTTTTTTTATATTAAACCTAAATTTTTTTTTTAATTTTTTTTTTAATAATCTTAATTAACAATAATTACGAGTAAGTACTGTATGTAATCAACTAAACTTAAACTAAAATTGCATAAATTAATACAAAGTGTGGCCTCCTCTGTTATTGAGAACTTGCTGGCACCGATTATTCATAGAATCGATAAGACTGTTAATGTTATCCTGCGGCAATTGTTCCCAATGAAATTTTAGTAAGTCCATCAGTGGTTGGGTTGTTGTTACCCCATCCAAGTCCTTTAAAACACGTCTCTGGAGCATGTCCCATGCATGCTCGATGGGGTTGAGGTCTGGCGATTGTGCAGGCCAAGGCAATACCAGGATGTTTCCCTTGTCAAGTACTCCCGTGTGTGCAAAGCTGTATGCGAACGCGCATTGTCATGCATCAACGTGAAATCGAAGCCAAGCGTTTGTGCGAATGGACGTAGTACTAAAGGACTAAAGGCGACATTTGTACTAAAGGATGATAGGTAGACTGACACCAAAATGGATGGATGCAACTGCGTTGCCTAGATGATGATAAAGATAGGATGAGGATAAGAGAGTGGCCTATGTTATTTTCATTAAAATCATAAAAACGAATTAATTTGGAGCATATTAACATTTTCTTGATACCAATACACATACACGTAGGTAGAACGTTAATTCTAAGAAATGGCAATAATATCATTGTATACAAATGTAGTTTATTTGCTTGCAAACCGGTATTTCTATTTGAGTTTATCTGTTTACATTTGAATGTGTTTCATTATTAGGTAGTTACATAAAATAGAACGAGACTATTAGGTTTGTTTCAAACAGAAAATGCTTTTGTTGTTCTTACTTTCATATACATACTTACATACTGATTGTAGTTATAATCAAAATCAATTATTATTATTTTTAAGGATATATTGAATCCCCAAAAAAGGTGTGATTTTAAACATAAATCACTGCAAATGCAAATTATTTTTTTGCTAATTGAAAAACAAACACCACAAACAAATGTATATACAATAAATATCTATATAATAACAATCATTACCTATACGTAAAAGATAACTTCGAATCTCTTAGTTTTAAATATATATATATATATATCTTTCCTTCGTCTACGGATCTCCTCATTCCTGATTCGATCTCGCAGTGTAACCCCGAACATAACTCTCTCCATGAGCTCAACGAGCTATGGGTTTCAGCGCTATATTTGGACGAGTAGATGTTTCGAAGCTTCCCGAACGCTGCCCATCCGAGCTGGATTCGACGATTGACTTCCTTCTCGAAGTTGGCTCTACCTAATTGGACTGTTTGTGCTTGCATAACTCCCCTGATATTGTTTATAGGCGATGGTGGTTTTCTACGATCAAAAGTGAACTTTCATATCTTTTTTTCTATCTGTCTGGCATCAGTCCACCAGCAATAAAAGTTTTAGGAGTTGCGATTTGTGGACGTTTCCTCTTTTGGTGAAATTTTGATTGAGATTCAATTCCAATATATTGCTTTGGCGTTTCAGCCGGTCCTTGTATTTATTGCAAATCGTGGAGTGACAAGCGGAGCCCGAGAGTTCTATTCCTACACTTCGTATGAGCCAATACATTTCCTGGAATTTTTGATTTCAAGTTAGCCGTAAAAAAATATTAAAGTTTATCTATTTCTTTCAAAGTTTTTCATTTATATTATGTCCTTATTTAATTAAAATGTATTTTAGGTACCCTAATTATTTCACGCACTGTTTGATAATTTTATAATTTATTTTTACTTTATTAAATAAATGAAAGTATTGTATCTGTACCTACAGGAAGGGTTGAATGTACAGGAATCTGTACAGGAAGGTTGAACATTGATTAATGCATCTTATGCATCGATTAGACGATGTTGTATATCTACAATAAATGTTAGATAAAATAATCATTAAATTAATAAAAAGGTTTAAAGTGCCATTATATATTTTTCTAAAATATTAGAGAATCTCCTGAATTACTCAATTGTTTCTCTTTGTTTTAGGTGTTAAAGTGTACCTAAAATCGTGAAAATTACAAAGTAAACAAGATTTATAATGTAAATAATAACTCTGCTTCGTCCCATTACTCCGTTGCTGAGGCGTATAATTTTAAGTTCATTCTAAGTTGTGTTTAAACATCGTCAAAGGCAGCTTCAAACAAAACCTATGCATCTCAACTAGTACTAATTTAAGTTAAGAATATATTTAAGTTATAAAAGCAGTAAACCGGCGTATAAAACCTTATAAATTAAAAACATGAAACAGTACTAAGTAGGTAATAAAAACAACTAAAGGATAAAATATAAACGTGAACATCGCTTGAGGCGCGAGGAAATGAAATTTTCATCTGCTCTGCTTTCGTGCTTTGCGTAGCTTCCTGATATGAAATGCAAAGCCAACTTGGAGAAAATTAGTACTCAGGGGAACTAAAGCCTAGACGGAAACACCTATAAAACTTAATTATTGTACCGTATACTTTACGTCTACTTTAATAAATAACAAAACGTCAACACATAAAACCATTAATTTAAGTTGTGGCCAACAAGTTCATGGTCTTGTAGTTTATTTTTTTATTTTAATAGCTGCCCGCCTCTGGCTTCGTATACGGATGCGATTAGGTTTTATTATATATAAATAAACCTTCCGGGAAAAATTATATTATCTAATTGATAGTGAAAACCGCATCAAAATCCATAAAAAATTGCGTGGTTTAGGAAAGTTAGCGGACAGATAGACCTTTTTGTCGACAAAAAGACAGACAGACCCTCCGGACGACTTTGAGCACTTCCTAACGATTTCGTAGCACGATAGCACAATGGTAATTTTTGAAACCACCATACCATAGAGCGTTTGTATTGTATCATACCATGCTTTTTTTTTTTTTTTTTGTTATTTCTCATCGATTGTCTATGCAGCGACTTCAATTTATACTATACTAGATGTTGCACGTGACTTCATTCCCATCTCTTTATAAAATATTACACGCTGATAATGTAGCTTTCTATAGGAGAAAGAATTTTTAAAATCGGTCCAGTAATTTTTGGGTTTATCCATTACATACATACATACATACAAATCTTTTCTTTTTATAATATTGTTAGTATAGACTGGTATAGAAGTATAGACAAGCATTATTAGTTTATCCCTACCAGCATTTATGATGTGATATATGCTACTGTGATAAGCAAAAAATGGCAATCGTCACGATCGTATGTAAATTAAGGGGGTCCATTCCCCAATCCCGACCTTATCTATACTAATAAATGTGAAAGTAACTCTGTCTGTCTGAAACCTTTTCACGCCTTAACTACTCAACCGATCATCAAGAAATTATCCATACAAATTGGCAGGGATACTGAAAAAAACATAGGGCACCTTTCATCCAGGAAATAATAATAATTGCAAAACATTCACACCCGACCTATGGGACTGAATTATAGAGGAAAGTGACCAAATATGGGATAGTATCCCTAATATGGAATACCGACAATTCTCTCAAACGAAAACTCACAAACGCGACAAACAGTGTTTGTCTCTTTCTTTCTATCCCCATTCGCGCGTACAAGTTGTAACATGTCAGTCGAGCGAGCTATTTCGTCAGTGTCGCAGTGTTTTGTTTTATCGCTTCCGCATAACTTTCTAAGGTATGTAAAAAATACGTATTTTTTGTACAAAAAGTGTAATACAAAAAGTATTGTTTTTATAACTTCTAGGGATACTTTAGATGTACTGTTGTAGGTTTTAGCGGTATTTGATTGTATTTCTTTCTTAAATATAAAAATTTTTATGTCAGTTTGAAGTCGTTGGAAAATCCAAATATGGACGGATCATAGTATCCAATTATGGACTATTCCATAATTGGTTCTCTTAAGTATCAGCTGACTTGATGATTTTGTTAATTATAAATTTAAAGTAATTCTTTTTATGTTACCGCGGTCGACTATCTTGCTGCGCAACAAGACGCAGTTAAAGATGGTTGCACAGTCAACGTTACACCAATAACATAATGTGCCCAACCTTTAAGACAATCGATGGCCAATTTTGGAACCCCTGATGACTGTCTGCCTTTAACTGAAGCTTCCACACCCAGACAAGATACAAATATTAAACCTGTACCTGTATTAGTGTCTCCATATGACATCAGTCCAGTACCAAACAAGAAAAGGAAATCATCTAATAGAGGAAGAAAAGCATCTGTTGCAGCAGTCATCACATCTTCACCTTACAAGAATGAGCTCATAGAAAAAAGCAAGAAGAAAGAGGGAAAAGAAAATAAATTGGCAAAGAACAAAAATCAAAAACAGAACGAGAAGAAATCAAAAGGGAAAAAGCCAAAAGAAAAGATTAAGCCTATGTCAGATTCAGATGATGACGAGATGATGCTGTTTGATACCGACAGTGAGCCCGATGCCTTGATAGGAAATACAGCTCCAGACTCTGAAGATTCGGAGTGTATTTTCTGTGGCATGCTGTTTTCGGATGATTCTCATGGGGAAACATGGGTCAAGTGCCTCATGTGTGGTCTCTGGGCACATAATGATTGCGCAGGACCAGAGTCTGACGCCTGGATTTGTGATTTTTGCAAATAATTTGTGATCCTTTCTATGTTATACCAAAGTTTCCAAAGAGTCTCATGTAAGTTAAGGTTAATTTTTGATGGTGTTTATAGTATTCCATATTTGGGGTACCTATTCCACATTTAGGTACCTTCATCATTATTTAGTTTTTTTTTTAAATTCTTACTTAAAAGTAATCAATGTAACCAAAACTTGTTACAAAATAAAGCGCAAATATATGATTGTTAATAATTACTACAAAAAGTTTTTTATTTATAACGTTTGTGCAAATTATGCGTAAAAAACAAAATGGTATTCCATATTTGGTCACTCTCCTCTAGTGTTTAAATAAGCATAAGTTCCCTAAAGTAATTTGACCTAATGAATTCCTTCACATTATCACGTATATTATTTAATTTATAATAAGTACAAGATTTTATTTTATAACACAATTTTTTTACTTTTTTAAAAGAAAAAGTAATAAAAAAATTTAAGAGTTTGCGACTTCCCGTAGTTTCAAACCTTTGAGTCAGATACACGTTAACCTTGTGGTCAGAAAAATAAAAAAGTGCAAAGTACATAAAAAACGTTTCGAATAAAATCGAGTTAAGCTGTAAATAGGTTTCAGATTTGTTTGGCAAGCAAAAAGCCAGCTTCAGTTAGATCTCGGTGACGCTAACACGTCACATGAGTGGAAACCGAAAGCCTTCTCGTGTTCTGTTCAAAACTTGCTAAGTTGTCAATTAAATTATTAAACACGGTGAAGCAAACCACGTATCCTATGTAACAGGATTGCAAGGATTATTATCCTACATACTCAATACATATAGCTCAAAATTGAGAATCTGAAACTGTCTGAGTGAAAATTGTGCTCATACTCGCTTCCTATAAACAATTTACACTTACCCAGACCTCTGAATTATTTTGGCTATTATAGTTATTAAACTAAGGCTTTAGTGGATCATAAATGTTCAGAAAAATTATATCCGTGCGACGTCGTTTGTTTAAAATAAAATAAGATTTATCAAATAATGCTTATATCTTTTTATAAGATGAAATATACTAAATATGATTAGTTATTTATTTGATTGTCTTGTAATTCGAAATGATAGGTTGTTTGTTTATTTATGCATTTAAATCAATCATTTCGAATCAATTATGTTTCCATTTCATTCATTTCCATTCATTCATTCATTCAAAAAACGAAAACATTCTGCAAGAAAGTTGTTGATTTGTTCTTTGAGTGCGTGACCGTCCCAATCTTACCAGCCTTATTTGCAACTAGCTGAGCCCGCAACTTTGTACGCGTGATATTCGGTATAGCCCGTAACTTTTTGGTTTGTAAACCGATTGGAATGAAACAAACACGAAATATGGGAAGCTTGCTAATACATATGTGAAAATCGCATTCAAATCGGTTAAGCAGTTTCTGAGATTAGCGTTCACAAACGCACAGGCAAACAGACAAAAATTCTAAAAACAACAAATATTCTTGACCTCGGTAACATAAGTACAACATTTACAAAAAAAAATTATTTATTTTTTTCGAAAAAATATTTAATATAAAGACACGGCCCGTTTACGATTTTATTATATTTATTTTATTATACTTGCAATCAATGTTTAAGAAGTCAGCGCAAATACAAACATTTTTATTGGTATTTGTGGTAAAACAAGGTAAAAATATAAGTTCCCAGGTAGGAAGAACGTCTATTATATACCTAGAGATAGTGTTACCGGATTTAAACGTCAATTCAGGTCTATTCTAAAGAAATGTGATGCTGAAATTCTATAATTTTGTCTCATTGGGAGGCAAGTCTCGTTAGCGCGTTGCATTCAACTTTCGCTAATGAACTAGTGAAACAATTTTTCTACTTTACAATGAAGATTCAAATATAATATCTACATTCTTAGCCGATATAATTTACTTATCGGTGTGATAAGTATAATAATTATGTGTCATTAATTTATTTGATTACAAATGTTGACATTGAAGTTTCATATTGAGTCTTGGGTTTTAATGACAAAAAACAATAATATTATTTCAACTATTTGTTTCTAATGAAAATTAAAACAACTAAAACCCCTTGCTCGGGTGGTTAGGGTGGTTATGTGTTTCGATTCCAGGTTCGATTGCCGGGCGGAGCCAACTTTGTATGAGTCGTCTAATCTGGCAAGTAAGTAACCACCCCCTTATTTTTATAAGGGGGTGGTCTTTTGACCACAGTGAATAAAATAAGGGATAAGATGCCAGAGCCCATTTCTCCTATCCTTTCCTAATCTCTTATCCTTAGTCCCACTACGGTTGGTAGCGCACTTGCAGCAGCTGTGGCGTTGTTTGTATTATAGGGACGGTAGCTACCTACCATCATGTGGACCGGCAGTCTATGTGACGATCTTAACATAAAAAATAAAACGTATATACAAATAATTCATTTCTATATAAACAAAATCAAATCGGAGGATCATTGAAAAAAAAAATCATGCAATGTACTGTGTCCGAAATGGATTTGTGGTATGCTTACAGTTTTTTAAATGTTAAATATGCTATGTTTTTGAAAAGAGGCTAGGTGGAGGTTTTGTATAAACCTAATTAAACCTACTTCAATTATAATGAGACCTCATTATAATGAGGCCCTATCGGTTATAACGTCAACAATATTCGATAGGCAAAAAACAATTTTTAAATAAATAAACGTGAATAAATTGTATACGCGAATTGCAATCCATTCAATTTGTTCACCACGCTAGGGGTACTCTTACAGTTTGCAAAGACACAAGACGGCATATGCTTGATATTATAGCGCCTGAATATGCTTCATATTATAGCGCCTTGTCCATGGAGTGACTATTCTCTGTAATCTCTGTATGAGCGGTTAGAGTGCTTGCCCTGGGGTCCCGGGTACGATTCCAGGCAGAGTCAACTATGGAAATGAACTTTTCTAAGTTGGTTTAGGTCTGGATTTGGAAAGTAGTGGCAGCTGCGTTTCGCAGTCATTTGGGCAGCCCTTCTAGCGGCAGTAACCATCCCCTTACAGAAGACCACCTTACTTAAGACATCATGTGTGCTGTTGGGTTTCGGTGAGTAAGTAAAGGATGCCAGATCTAATTACCCTTCCTTATCCCTTATCCTTAATCCTACTGTGGTCTGCAGCGCACTCGCAGCACCTGTGGTGTTGTTTGTGTTATAGGTGACGATAGTCACCTACCATCAAGTGGACTGTCAGCCTGTCTGTCAACCTTAACACAAAAAAACGCTACTCTAAATCAGAGTAGTTTCTGTTGTCACAGTTTAAGCGCATACAGTTTTAAGCGCAATTGCTCCTTCATGTTCACTATTCTGAGGTGGGGTAAAGAATTTATAGACATGTTTGATGTAATCCGATGACATATCACTTATGTCATAAAATTATAATCTGTAATCCAATTTAAAAATCTTGATAATAAATTAAAAAAAATTGAAATCTTATGGGGCATCCTCACACTTCGCCGGTTATACCGCCGGCCTTTCGCTAAATTTTGGCTTGTCACAGTTGCTGATATTTTTTCGTCAAAGTTAGTGGTGTAAATAGAAGTTTGGCGATTTATAATAGTACTGTACTATCATCCCAGTTAAATTTTGACTAGTTTTTATTAAAGATTTTCTTAGACCAGCACGAGGCCCAGCACTAGTCGAAGCCGAAGGCGAATTGCCGTCGGTCATGTGTGAATGCGCTATTACATAAAATCCCCTAATCTAGTATCTTACAGATAGAGTTTCTTATGAATTGTAATTTTAAAAACAAAAATTAGATAAAAATAATTTCCCTAACAGATTATCAGTTAATAAGTTTACGACTTAATGAGATACCTAAACAATAATACAAAATCTTTGACATTACATTTTTACATAAGTACTTTAAGTTAATTAAATATTACTTTAGTTAAAATTTGCACAAGGAACAAAAGAATATAATTAAAATACACAAATATTTTAAATTCCAATTTAGTGACTGTTTTTGAATTCAAAGAAAGGTCTGAATAATTAAATAGTAGGTTTAAACTGATGTGACTATGTATTTTCATTTCAAATTACATTTACAAAACACACACACACACACATTTCGATGAACCAGCAGCATCGATTCGAGCATATCGATATACTTAGGTAACTGTTTTACTTTTTAAACACATGTCTCACAACTAAATAAAATTAAATTGCACGTAGGTATGTATATTTGATTTCGAATTTAGTTTTACGAGAGACAAAAATAATGTAAAAACGCATTATTACCTACAATTTATCTCTTATTTTGTTTGTATGGTACACATCAGTGAAGAAAACGTTTTCGATGTAGTTTTCATTGTCAAGAAGAAGAGTTCTCTGATTTATATGTCTAAGTATTATATTTAATATTAAATATTACATTAAGAAATAATATATTACACAATAACAAATAATACATCGCATATAATTAATATAATGATATATTAATTAATATAATTAATATAATTAACATAAGAGCGGCGGTGGCGCAGTGGGACAGACGCTGCCTATATTGTCGAGAGGTCCGATTTCGATCCCTGGTCATGCCATCTACCAACGGGTTTTTTATCTAAAAACTTAAGTGCATTTTACTCACCAAAGAAAAGGACTAAACTTAGCATCCGGTGGTCATCGAGCGGTAGGCATAAGCTCATAGAAGTTTAATCCTACGTCCGACAAGATGACGTAAATGGTGTCGAGTTGGCTACGCGTAGCAAGTTCGGGCCTCTGACGGCTTCCGACTTGTGTACAGTTGCTATTCCTCACGTGCGTTAGTCGACATGACGCTTTTGTTAACGGACCGGGTATTATGGATGTGGACCATACCTCCGCTTTCCCCACAGCACATCAGCAAGGTCTGGGTATTTGTATTACTTACCTATTTTATAGCAGTAATAAAATAGGTAATGTAGCGCCCTCAAGGCACTTATGTGATTTTGCTTAATTATACAATTTTCTGACACCCTCCTAACAGAACAGTAAGGCGCCCAGTGATATCAGAGTCTCGTGCGAACCTATAAAGTTACAAAGCTGGCGGCGAAGTAATGTATATGTGTGTGTATTTTACGTGAGCATATAAATTAAAATTAATACAAAAATGGCACAAAGTGGGGCGCCACTTTGTAACCGTTTATTGTGGGCGCTTACAGCCACACACAGAGAAGTCGAGGTTATGATCTAAACACGGGTTTTACAATTACACAATCAGCACACTTGAACTCTTGGTCACGTTCTCTTCCTATAACAAAGGATTTTATATTTAGTTTTCTAACGCAACACGAGGGTACATGGAGATGACGCTTCAAACGCCCACCCGAGGTATTGAGATCCCAGAAGCTGGCCGGGGCGTGAAATCTACGCCCGTAGTTAAATACCGTTGTCATTTGATAAGTGTGGTGACTCGTCGTCGACATGGTATTGGTCAGCTAAAAGCTTAGCCAACCAGCTAATTGGTTAAATTTAGCTGGCTAAATAACGAAATCGGCTAAATTGTTATATAAGGTTATAAAAATGAAATTGCTTATGCTTACCATTATATTTTATTGACAAGAATACTAGGTGTAGTTACTAAAATAAATACAGCATCATGGATATAACTATAGAAAGAAATATCACATACATCCGTTGCTGGATGAAAGAAAATATACTTTCGCGTTTTGAAAAGTACCTGCTTCCATAATTATCTAATTTGCCGTGTCGATTCCGGCAGAATATAATAAAAAATATCAGTGAAAATGATACTAGATATTTATTTCACTGTGACTCATTAACATACTAATCGCGAAAACAACATGTTTCCAATATAAATATCTACTTTAAATATGTTTTACAACCTATGTAATTCAAAACTATGAAAAATGTTGCTTATTTTCGTTTGCATAACGTCAAAAATTGTCCTACGTATTCGTTAAATAATATCTAATCCACTATTAACCATAGATAACTTCAGCTGAAAGCTAAATATCTAACCTACTGTCATCCATAACCGGAATTAACCAACTATCGATAGTAGTTGTTAGCTGAAAGAATTGTTAGCCATTAGCCGTTTTTTTGTTGGCGATATATTTAGCTGCGGCTAAATATTATTTAGCCGCTAAACGGTTGAATGAGCTAAATAGCTTACAACACTTAATCGACATCACTGGAAACCAGTTGATGAGCGTGTCTTCTCTAGACACGAGCTTAGCAGATGCGATTTTGTTTGACGCAATCAAACAAGATGTTCTACACTGTTGTCGGATCGTCTTTCACATACAAACACAAGCGACTCGCGTGGTCAGATTTACCTAACTTCCTTATTTTCTTTAGTTTACAAAATCAATTAGATAATAAAATATGTTCCAAGTTATAATTTATTTAGTAGTGCTAGACAGACCTTTGCTAGACAGACCAAACTTGAGAATTACGTAGGTTGGACGTTGGTACACATTTAAAAAAAAACGGGGTTTGTACCACCAAAGGAAATCATTATACAGGATGTCACAATTTTTTTTGCAATATGGGGAGTACTTGGAGAGCTCTTGTTTTTTTTATATTATTACTTTAAGTCATAACAATATTTGTGCAAATTTTGATTTCCGTCAGTTACATAGATTGGGAGAAAGTATAAATAAAACAGTTTTCGGTTTAATTGGGTGTCGTAGCCTCCTGAGGGGTAATGGGGGGAGGGGGGGTTAATTTTGTACATCATGTTATTATCTCTATATAAAGCATCATTTGGTCATAGTTTCGAATCCCAGGCTTTGGGGCTCTTTTCCCAAGGCTATCCTGCTATACTCTTTTAAAATATTCACACGGGCCGATTCGTGAACAAAAGGGAGTAAGTTATAAATATGTCACTTTTTTTAGTTTTTTTTATATAATTTTTTTTTAAAGAATATACTTAATATAAACACAGCTTTAAACTGTTACGCTGGCGAAGCCGCATCCGAAAGTAGTGTTCCGAAATAGCGATAAACTTTTTTTTTCCAACAAATTCAAATTGGGAATACAGAACAAAGGCTTATTCAAATTCAGAACTGAATGAACGGCACAACTATTTATTTATCAACTACCTACGAGTAAGCGTTGTCAGTTTTATTGTGTTTTCGGCACTTGAAAACAACACGGAAACTCAATTACACGCGTCAACGGATATTCACCTTGACGCTCTAAATATGTTTTTGGGAATTATTATACTAGCGATCCGCCTCGGCTTTGTATGAATGCAATTTTATTCTGAAAATCTGCCTAATTTATCTCTCTTTCCATTAAGTAAAACCCATTAAAATCCGTTAAATTGTTTGGAAGAAGTCAGCAAAGAAACGACGTGAAGCGCATAGCGATTTCATTTGATAACTAGCTGATCCTGGAACGCCTAAAACCCTCGCCATACAATATATGTGTAATATATATATACATACATACACACACACACACACACATATATATATACACACACATATATATATATAACCTTGAGGTTGATATATAGGCCTTTATTCAATTCTAATCTATATATTTTTAAGGCATCATTCCAATGAACTCATTAGCCTCTGGATCAAATAGGGGGGCTGGTATCAGTAGGTACCTAATTGTGTAACTATATTCAAATGTGATAAAAAATGAATTAATTTCTGAACTGTTATACTATATTAATAGTTTTAATATCTAAATAAGTTCGATGAACCCATTGCTCGAGTAGTTAGGTACCTTAGCGCTCTGTCACTGTCTTGGAAATTAACTTTTGAAAATTGTGCGGTCTGGCAAGTACCTAGTGCAAGGCACACTACGTTTCACCATCACTAGGGCAGCCCTTCTGGCGGCAGCAATTACCCCATTAGAGAAGACTACCACGAATAACAGAATGTGTGCTTTCGTGTTTCGGTGAGTAAATATAAGATACCATAGACAATTTCCCTATCCCTTATACTTAATCCTTGTAATAACAACAGCGCACTTGCAGCACCTATATTGCTGGGCGATGATAATAATAGCCACAATGGACCGTCAGCAAGTCTGACGATAATAACATAAAAAAAGTTCAATTAATAACTATTACTTTCAAATTTGTTAACATGAAAAGGTTGTCTGATAAGATTCGTATTAGAACTAATCTCACTACGTAGCTTAGCAAGCTGTGTGGATATGGGTAATCCACATTTGGAAGAAACACTACAGAAGACATGTTCTCGAATTGCTATTCATCTCTGTCAAGTCTAGAAGATGAGCCGATGACACAATAATATAACGAATTCGTACAGTACTTTAATGGATATTCACTATTAAATAATCACTTATAGTGAATTCTTTACAAAAGACCATTGTCTTGCAATCATATTAGCTAGTAATGATTGTCATCACAAACATTATTATAAGAAGGAAGGTTAATATTTTTATGAGAAAGTGCGCCAAGTTGCTGATGACAATTCACTCCACTTGATGAACGTTAAGGGAAAAGTATAGAATTAATGGAATTGACTATGGCAACCCTTGCTCGCGTTACGAAACGCAATCGCGATTTTCACGTTTCCAATTTAAGAAATACACATTGTATTGTGTTATCTTGTTATTGAACCGCTTCGTGCCTGTTTATATTAGGTACATGCAAACGTATGGTAATTATAGTTTAGGAAACGCCCGCCCGCAGTCATGTTATTTAAACCAAAATAATTCTGTGCTGCTTCACAAATATTCACATTAATTAAATACAAATAAAATATTAATTAAAAACCTTTTGATACAATCAAATAAATATCTATATATATCTACATATACATATAATATGCAAACGCTCTATGCAATTTTAGGCTGTAGAAATACAAACCCAATTGCGTTGCTCTGAAAAGAGAAATATTTTTTATTACACGAAATAAATTTTACAATTTGTATAAGACAAATATTGTCCTAAAATAATTATAAATCTTACCTGAAAAGAGAAACAACATTTAAGCTTTTATTTCAAAATCTTAATTACTTATTGCAAACTCTTTACGGTTATTGATTAAGTATTATCTTATTCACATGACTCGTTACACTTCAATCGTACGTTTTCTTCCCGGTGTAGGTACTCTTGACGTTATACATCTAACTACATACCTAATAAAAAATTAAAACGCGGCAAGTTTAAACTAAATGAAGTGAATGTGAAACCAAACAAAGTAAACTTCATTTGCATACATATTATAAAACCACCCACCGGATTTTGATACGGTTTTCACTAATGGAATAAGCAATAAAAAATGAAAAATGTGTAATATAATTGCAGAAAAAAAATCATCCCATTTGAAGCTGGAGCGATTCGTTATTGTATATCATAAATAAACTAGCGATCCGCCCCCGGCTTCGCCCGGGGTGCAATTTTTATTGCACCCCGCCCGCCCGTTCACGCGTGATGCCGTGACCAAGGGAAATGGGGATTCATTTTTATATATATAGATAATATATATAATAATAGATAAAGCAAATTTTATTTATTTTGGAATTTTACAGAAACAGCGATTAAAATATAGTGGAAGTTCAGAAAAGAGTGAATAGTGTAATAAATATAGTGTATAAATGTAATAATGTAGTGTATAATGTAGTGTAATAAATGTAGTGTATAGTGTAATAAATACTATACTCAAACTGTTGGCTTGAAGACCTGGCTCAAGGTTTTTCCTCAGATACAGAATTGGTAAAGATTAAACCCGTAGAACTAAAATAGCTCTTAGAGTTAGCAAACTAAAGTCTTTGACTTAGTCAAAGACTCTAAGTTCTCTAAGTTTTAGTGTTGGGTCTTAGTTAAGTCTTTGACCAAACCACATGAAAAACGAGAACCGTTGGGCAAAAAATAAATAATTCGCCAAGATTAACAAACCTATGGCTCCCAAAGTAAGCACTTATAGACTTGTATTATGGGAGAATCATACAACGGACGAGGGGCGAAACACCAAGACAAGAGTCAACTTTGAATAGTTTATTTCCAAAGTTGACCCTGTCGTACAGTGTTTAGCTACCTTTAAGATGTCGCTATCACATGCGTGGAGTGGCCAGCATGCAGCTCAAACTTGAACCCCATCGAGCATGCCTGGGACGAATGAGACGACCTGACGCTAGCGAAATTCCCCTACAACCGCCACTGATAGAGGAATGGAACAATATTCCTCAGCATCGGCTCTCAAACCTGTATGACACTGTAACAGCTCGTAGTGGCAATACAGTATACTAAAATATGTTAAAATTGCATATTTGGTACCGAAGCTCTAGTGATTTTGAGATTTAGTGAAAAATTTTCATTTTTACTTAAATTATTTTTATTCAAAATAAACTTTATAATCTTGAACTTTTATGACTTTGATTTAAGCATTATAAAATTGTCTATAATACAGTCTTTATTTCATAAAGCTAGCTCCAATATTTTGGAAATTATTGAGATATTTGTTATAAACCCGCTTTCTTGACGGTCCAGTTTATATTCATCTAACTAAAGTGAAAAAAAAATTTTTTTCTAAATTTACTAAAAAAAAAGCACCCAAAAAAATGGGTGAACATTTTAACATTTTGTCTATAAAACACAATTCAGAAGATTTCACATGAATACATTCAAAATAACTGGAATCCGAGGTCAATCTCCTCAGACACTCCACTATTAGGTATCTACAAAATAATTTAGAATACTACTTAGTTCTATATTACCAAGGCCGTTTCATGTATACTAAATAGGTTTGTAATTTGGTATTCTGTGGAATAAAAAGCTAATTAAGCGGGGTCTGTACGTGACACTCGACCGAGTGCGAGGCTGTAGGTGTCATCAAAAAATAGCAATCGTGCTTCCCACAAGTAGATCCGCCCACCTCAACCGGCTTTTCTTTCTAGGAACTAGCTGTCTTTCTGTATTAAATATTCATTGAAACATAGCCAGCTATGGCCAGCTAATACCCATTTATTGGAAAATAAATTTCCCACGTTTATTATAGATTCGACAGACAAACATCTCAATTTTACTTCGTTGTATATTTGTGTATCTATAACGATAAATGTATTTATAATAGGTTGGGGAAAATGTTTTTTCGCATTTTATATGAAAAATCAAGACTATTCTTACATTGAATTACAATATATAATAGATTATTATAAAAAGCACATAGTTCCGCTGGTGCCATCGCAATGTGTCAATTTCTTATTTATTTATTTTTTTCAATTTTTACGCAAGCATCTAAAACATTGAAAAAGATTACCTATCTGCTAATAAAATAAATAAAATGCTAATAGTGATTGAACAACAGATATACAGACGTTTCTACTGTATTTAATCATTTAAATGCAGAATTTTCATTTTTTATATAAATTTGAAGTTAGTTAACCACATAGGTAATAGGTTTTCAGTTGAAATAATTTTTAAAACAGTAATTAATAAAATTTGCCGTACCTTAGAATAGTAAACCCCCCCCCCCTCACTTATCAACCCGTGAGTGCTGTAGAAGACGGCTAAGGCATTGGCTTGATTTCCTCCTACGTCGGTCGAGCGTACGCATCAAACACAATACTCTATGGGCCACCGCACAGCGACGCTGACGTCCGCGGCAGATTTGCTACGCGCCGCTGATGGCGCGCGTCGGTCTCGCCCGTCAGCGCCGCGCTATAAACCACTATCGTGTGCGCCGCGCGCGCCCAGTGCGAAGCTGACCGGTTAGGTTAGCTGTACGCACGTGTGCGGGGCGCAAGCGAGCAGAAAAGCGCACAACTGTTGCGTTCAGCGATCGATTTCGCAGTGCGGGATTTTTCTTTGTCATACGCGACCGACGACGGTACGCTCGACCTACGTCAGCGTAGGTAGAAAAATCACCAAAGTGTGGGCAGCAGCGCCTTTGCACTGCGCTTGCCAACCCGCCTACCAAGCGAGGCTAATACTGGCAAAAACCCTCCTATGACCATGACCTATGACCATTAATTATGACCAATTATTAGTTTACAAACAATTAAACATAAATATTTGCATGCCCTTGGCGGGTAGAACATACTTTGTACTGTAACTGCTGAATACAAATTAAAATCCTGTAAACATGTGTTCGCGCAAATAAAGATTTATTTTATTTTATTTTATTTTTATTTTAAAGCAACCAGGTGGGCAGTCCCAGCAGTGAAAGTCCTACCGCTGAAATGATGATGATGATGATGATGAATTAATACAATTTACATGCGAGTAAATGAACATGTGCATCACACTAACATCCAATTTTCAATATATTTTCTTGTTTCCTTGAATTTGAAGTTAACAAACTAGGATGATAAATAATGTTTAATCAAGCATCACAGAAGTTTCTAGCATTTTCGCTTATAAATGAATTTGATCTTAGGATTTCTACTAAAGTTGCATGTTTCCATTAGATTGAATACGCTATTAACACTAATAATTATAAACACATTCATTCATAAACTGCTCTGTTATAAATCTCATATCTTTTATATGTCATATCTCCTATAAAATGTTCATATCTGCTCTGTTCCGCTCTTTTATAATAATCATAAATATTTGTTTTTTATTTATTTTCAATTTAGCTTGCATGTACGACAAAATTGGATTCAAATTGAAAAAATACTTACTACATCCTTACTTAAAACTTTCTTTCCGATTTCTAAGAGTGAGATCTACATAATTTTTGTTTTGTGAAATAATAATTAAAACGAAGTCACAACGTGATGTTGATTCTCATAAACGCCATTTAGTACTTTAAAGTGTAAGACTTATAGGAATAGGGAATATGCACATTTTTTTTTATATTTTCATACGATAGGTTAAATCGTTATATAGGAGTAAAAAAATATTCAGCGCCAAAAAACAGAAATTTGGTAACAAAAAAAAGCTAAAATTAACTAACAGCTACGGGCACTTTAAACACCCGCCCTTTTGGTGCGCTTGTCGTGACGTCAAAGTCTACAATACAATCAAATGTTGTATCACAAACATCTACACGCTTGTTGACATTTCATAGACGTTGACGTCACATTCCATAGACTTTGACGTCACATTCGATCTGGCCGTTTCAAGTATTTTGAATTTCCCACATTTTTATGCACTTTTTAATAATTATTTTCTTAACGAAAAAGAAATAATATTAAAAAATATTTACATAGACATAATTCTAAAGCAAAAATGTTGATAAAAAAATATATTTAAGCCTTTTTTGAATTAGACGCATATTCCCTATTATAACACCGTGATAAAAAAATACCAGATTCAGATCCAAAATTCATATTAAAATCAAGATCAATAAAAATTAAATTAATAATTCAATAAAAATTTAAATTTAAATAATATACTGCACTTTAATCATATTATAACTTTTAATTTCTAAAAGCAATGATAGCGGCCACCAATGAAGGACACTGGTTTTAATTTGGGGTGAGTAATTTTCGATTCAACCATCCCTGTTTATCGCTCTTTCTAATAGTGAAAACCGCATCAAAATCCGTTGGGTGATTTTGAAAAAGATAGCGGAGAAACAGACAGAGGCCGTCAGTTGCACTAACGATGAAAGAATAATCTTAGAAGGTAAGTAAAGCCCAGCAGATTCACAGTGTTCTAGTATAGTAGCCTGTCTATACCTGGATACATTGAGGAGACTCATTTACCCAGCAACTAATATGTAATAATATAACATTAACTGGTGCACGCTATTTTGTCCGCGTTAAAAAATAAAAGATATAATGCCTGACAAAATATTTAAGCAATATAACTCCTGACATACATTGATACCTGACATTATAATATGCCAAAAAAAATATTTAATATAAAGTTAAAAATCTTTCACTATTGCCAAGCTATTGATCTTTATTTTTCGATAGCTAATATTTAGCCTCCTATGTCCATCCTGAAATTCTATTGTAACTATTGGTTAAAGATTTTTTTTTAATCGGATGAGTAGTTTCGAATATTACATCCTACATACAAACAAATAAACATAGGTACAAACTTTACTCCTTTATGATATTAACATAGGTAAAACATATGCAAATACATACATACACCCTATCAAAAAGATTAAATATATAAATCTTTGCACGCATTTTCTATATGGAGAATTTTTTGAAGTTAATATGAATGATTACTTTATTTTTAAATCGCACACAAATTTACCAGTAGGTATAGATCACATGAAAAATAATGTAAAGTTCATATAAAAAGCTAGATTTTTAATAAAGACATTAAAAAGTTATGTTAATAAACAATGAACAATGAACCTAACAATGTTTACGGTGTTGGCGCAAATAAACATAAGCATAACCTTGGTCACTGTTTCTCAAAGTTTCGTCTCTGTAATGAATTATGTAATAACTAGCTGAACTCAGCCACGGTTCGCTGCGACCCGTACGGCGGCGGCTTGCGCATGAGGCGCGCGGTACTGGACACTGCTTATATATTATTATCGTAGCGTGATGTCAAGGGCGCGACAACTAACGTTAATAGTTTTTTTATCTTCAGGCTCGTATATTAGTTACTAGCTGAACTCGGCCACGCTTCGCTGCGGCCCATACGGCGCCGGCGGCGACGTGCGAATGGGGCGCGCGGTACTGGACACTACTTATATATAATACTATTTATCGTAGCGTGATGTTATATAGCCTATAGCCTTCCTCGATAAATGGACTATTCAAAACAAAAATAATTTTTCAATGGGGTTAAAAACTGAAAGCTAATTGTAGGTGGCGCCACTGTTGAGTGATCCTAATCACCGCCAAATTGCGTTCTTGGTTCCCTGTATTTACCAGCGAATTTGCCTTTATTTCTATAAAAATGTATTCGACGTAGAATGTTAAGCAGTTAAAAAAACAGTTGAGGAAAAGAAAAGCATCTACTGCACATAATCTCGAATATTTAGTCTGCTCCCAATTTTTTCTTCATATGTTCCCATTGTTTTCTTCTTTTGAAATCTTTAGGGAATATATGGATTCCCTTCTTTTTGCAATCCAAAGCTGAAAATAAGCGTCATGTTAATTAAATAAATTCAGTTCTTTTTGTTTGTTTACAGAATTACTATGGAAAATGACAGTTATCTGTCAGATGTAGGGAACACCCAACAGTGCTGCCATCTGAAGTGAGCAAAAGTCAGTTTTTTACCCCATTCGAACCAGTAGTTCCTGAGATTAGCGCGTTCAAACAAACAAACTCTTCAACTTTATATTATTAGTATAGATTAATCTATGTTATTTATTAATCATGCAAAAATCTTTTAATCAATATTTTCATATTGGCCAAATTTCCCCTTCTTTCGCTTACGTCAAATCGAACGATGTGTTTACACACTTTGACCTTTTCAGCAATACCGTCTCGCTATCGTGTGCATACAACCAACGACAACGACAAACAACATGTTTGCAAATTCTATCCACATATGAAGCAATATAATGGGCAAAAGAAAATAAAACTGATATTAATATTAGAAATTAATTTTTGCGTTATAAAATAGTTTTATAGAAATGCAACTTATTTGAAATACTTGTATTTAAAATGCAAATACGAAATGCAAAAAACCTATTTTATGTTACATTTAAATATATTATTTTTTTAATATTTAAAGTTGTTTCGCGTTTTCGGTGAGTGAGTAAGGGATGCCAGAGCCCATTTCCCTATCTCCTTTCCTACTGTAGTCGGCAGCGCACTTGCAGCAGCTTTGGCGTTGCTTGTGTCGTAGGCGACGGTAACCACCTACCATCAAGTGGACCGTCAGCCTGTCTGCCGATCTTAACATAAAAAAAAATTCGAGACGTATTTTCTACTAGTTGAGCCGGCAACTTCGTACGCGTGGTATTCGGCATAGCGCGTAACTTTTTAATTTGTAAAGCGATTGGAATGAAATAAACACAAAATGTTACGGGAAGTTTGCTACACTACATCAGGAAAACCGCATTCAATTCGGTTAAGTAGTTTCTGAGATTAGCGTGCACAAACGCACAGACAAACAGACAAAATTCTAAAAACTATTTTTTTGACCTCAGTAACATAAGTACAACGTTGAACACGTTTTTTTTTTAAATATTTAATGTACAGACCCAGCTCACTTACGATTTTATTATATGTAGGTATAGATTTGTAAAATACAAAACACCTTACTGTAAAGTCTCGCGCTGCAAGCAAGCCCGAGTTTGCGTGACAATACCCAGTGTTGTCAATGACGGCGAAATTCCCCGAATAGCGGGGAATGAGAGGTTGCTCCGGGGAGCGCGTTGGGGATTGTATTAAATAGTGGAATTTCGTGGAATAGTGATAATAAAATAGGAATTTATTTTCATTGCTACATTGATCATATTTTATGAAAGGAGTTATTAATAAATCCTACATTAATAAAATCGCAGTATGCGATAATAAAATGTCACCTATTATGAATTTATTATATAATATATACAAAACGCAAAATTATTTTGTATTTTCCATTTGAAATAGTAAATTAAGAAATTATTTGAATTTTGTATTTAAATACGTTTTGTAAACTATTTTGTACATGTCTGACAGTTTAGTAGTAGATTTTGTATTAAATTGTTCCCCAAGAATCAACTATGTTCATAAAAAAATTCTTTAAAATCGATTCAAAAGTATAGTCATCAAAAAGTAACAAGTAATATTCCGGGATCTAAGGTGCGAAATATTATTCTATGGGAAATTATTATAAATAAAATGTATCCTTTGGATCTAGGACATGATCAATGCTTTGATGGGTTTTATGTTAAATTAAGTGTTTTTTATCAATTACATTTTTCTTGCATATTAATAAAAATTAAATACAACATACATATTATTAGGAAGATCAGATATTTTCCCTTACATTTAGCCCGAGGTGTAAACCTTGGTTACTCGTATATTTACAAATTTACTTCCAATTTCTACGCTGTAAATCTGATTTACTTTACTTATTTTACCTTAATAAAAATAAAGTCAACGATTTCATTGTGTTTTCAGGAAAAAAGTTACCTATAAAAAAATTATGATACAGTTGGAGACGCATTAATAAAAGCTCTGCAAAACATATACTGATACGATCTGATACGATCTCATATAGACTCGATTGACAATTTAGTGATCAATAATTATTGGGACACTCTTTGATAAGCATTAGCAGTAATATCTTCTATTTCTATAACTTCTTTCTCTATAACTATTATACACAATTATAAAATAAGTATAACAACAAGACGGTAATAGATAACAAGAAGTTATAACTTCTAAATCAAACAACGGATTTTAATACTGTTTTAACTAACGGAAAAGCGATAAACGAGGAAAGCCGTGCAAAGTCGGGGTCGGAATATTTTTGATCTCTGCCAATAAGTATAAATAGAAATCATTTAATATAATTAAATATTATAATATTGTCTCCTTTGTAAACAGACTAGAACGTCAACTCTTCATTTCTAATAGTAATGTAATTTAAAATCGTAAAAACGCCATGAACGGGTGTTCATGGCGTTTTGTTGCGTGTTATATGCAATAAAGCACATCTTAATGTAAATATTTAGTTGAAACGTTCCTGGTATTCTTTCAAATGAAATAGTGAGTTATATTAAGGTTTTATAGTGGCTAGTTGGCTTGTGAAACGCGAACAACATGTGCTTTTATACTTACCTAAATATAAAATAGGACCGCCTTCTATTCCGTTATTACTAAAGATTTACTATTTAGACATTTACCTATCTATCTACATCTAAATAGACTAGCTGGTTCCCGCGACTATGTTTGCGTAGATTAGATCTTCGGGTAGGCTATTTTTTTCTCAATCTGGATACTAAATAAATAATAATAATTGTTTGGTATCCAATACATTTTTTCATCCCATGGTTTACTCTCTTCAAGTTTTTCTTCAAGTTCCGCGATACCAAGTGTACCATAATCGCGGTTTAGGTAACGCGTGAAAATGTAAAAGACATAAAAAGAGAGTAACGCTCGCATTTATAATATTAGTTCAGTTAAAGCAAAATAAAATCAGTACATTTTTCTCCTCTTTTTGGACTGGTGGCTGAATATTATGTATATTATTCATTATGTACCTACTGGTATCCCAAATTAATATTTAAAAAATATTGCTTGCCAGTTCTTCCTTATACGATACGAGCGTATTTAGGAATATCAAACTGGTGGTAATTTTTTTTTTATATTAAGATCGGCAGACAGGCTGACGGTCCACTTAATGGTAGGTGGCTACCGTCGCCTATAACACAAGCAAGTGGGCTGCCGACTAGAGTAGGATTAAGGATAAGGGACTGGATAGGAAAATGGGGTCTAGCATACCTTACTCACTAAAAGAAACACAACAGTACACGTGCTGTTATTTTACGGTGGTCTTCTGTAAGGGGGTGGTTACTGCCGCCAAACGGGCTCCCCAAATGACTGCGAAACGCAGTGTGCCCTGCCACTACTTTCCAGATCCAGACCAGAGTCAAATTTGAAAAGTTCATTTTTCAAAGTTGACCCAGCCGGGAATCCAACCCGGAAACCCGAGAACAGAGCGTTAAGACAAGCACCCTAACCACTCATCCAACGGGCTCGTCTATTAAAATGAAAAAGAATTAACCATTTTAATATTACATTTTATTTCTATGCAATAAAGAATATTTTAAATATTTATTTATTTGTTTACTACTACTTTAGAAAAGCGTTGGATCTTTATTTTTAGTTAGATTAAGATATAATTTTTTAAGTCAATTTGTATAATTAACTTTAGGCGTAATAATTTAGATTCATAAGAGGTTGGATTCCGGATATGTCTGTTATATGTAGCTTAGACTAAGGAATTAATGGCTGTATGAAATCTAATTAGTTAAATTATTAAAATAAATATCTTTTACTACGACATAAGATGTAAAAATAGTAAACAAATGTGTTTTACTGTTTTTTTTTTAAGATAACAATAGTTCGTGTATATGCACCATTTATAACTTTTTAAAACAATAATTGATTTATTTTAACTGTACACAATATTGCGTAATACACAGAAACTGTTTTTAACTAAGACTTTTCGGCTTTATCATAACGCCCATACTCTCTAGAAATTGAAGCGAACTTACTATCAACATCTTAAAACAGTTTATTTATATATTTCTAAGTATGGCTTTCTACTTGGACATAATATTTTTTTTTACAAAACTAATCACTCAACCCTGTTGAGTATTAAAAGATGCTGATACCAACCACTTCAGCTACGACACCTGAGTTACGACACGTCTGAAATGTTAAAATAAACAAAAAAGAAACTTTATATTTTGCGGTTTAAAATCCATGTAGTTAAAAATATGAAACTCATGAAAGTTTAATCAGTACATTACTTTAGATATTTCTTTTAACAAATAGCTAATAATTTATCTATTTTAGTACATAATGACAGTATTATTCTTTAATATCATTAATTTTCTATAATTCACTGAAACAGTCCAACAATGACGTAGGTTTGATAAAAGTATTCACCGAATAAGTTTTCAGACTAATCGTTCAAATAATAAATGTTCATATTATGTGGAAACTTTTGTTCACACTGGCAGTGATACCTTTGATTTTTTTATGTAAAAGTAACTTTGTGCCCTTGGATTAGAGTATTAATTAACTTAATTGTTTTGGGAAAACTATATATTAAAATAAATATTCCGGTCAACAGTGTCAGTTAAACTTTTAATCAAAAGTGTACTTACCAGTGCACGTTTTGAAGGTATGAGAAACCCCAGACGATCAGCCCGCGGCAGCGGCCGCGTGGTGACCACCACCCATGACGGTGAACCCACAATTTTTAAACACAATTAAAACTTATAAATAACTGTACTATTGAACGTAATGAAACGTTTTAACACCGCGCACGAACTATTTGAATTTTTTAACCGTATACTGACAGTCTAGACGAAGTAAGCCGCGAAATAATCACGTTCGCGTAGACCTTTTGAGGTAGAATTGCTACCGGTCTCGCGCGCTCACGAGTTTGAGCTCAACTAACGCTTGGGCGGGCGGAATTTTCCTCCCCGCCCGCCCATGCCCCGCTCCCGTGAGTGCCTTAAATTCCTCGGATTCTTCCTCGCACTTTTAAACGCGGTTTCGTGTTTATCGGCACACTCATACTTTGCGATGAAAGACAAGTAATCGGCTTTATAAAAAAAAATGTTTACGTTTGTTTTGAAGTATTTTGAACGTGTCTTCGTTTAAATTCCATCACAGACACTTCTAATTTTAAAATGGGAGAAAATATGTACGAGTATAGATTTTTACCGTTATTTTCTGTGTTAATTTTTTATTAAGAAAACAGCGCACATCGAATTAGTGTAATGTACGAAAATTTGCGAGAAGATCTCAAGTATTCCCTTAGTAATTACAAGTATTTGTCAACTGATGGCCTGAGCGGGGCTCTTTCACTATCCCTCTTTTGTGTAACGAAAAAAACTGTATGAACGAATTTTAATCACTATTTCAACACATGTAACAATCAATGGCAACTTCTGAGGAACTACAATCCGAGTTTTCAATACACGTGATGCTAACGCCCTCTCGCGTGTTATTATGCCTCAACAATAGATCAAACAAGCCGATATATACATAGATTTTGAATGCAGTGAAAAACAGTTGCTAGTATCTTTTAGTAATAAATACAGAAAATAATTATGTAACAATTCACACATCTCAATATTATACAAATAAAAAAACAACACAAAACTACTGCCCTGTCAGGGACAATGTTGTTTTTCCCCTATGATTCAACAAGACTACAATTATATACAATAATTAACAACGAAGAGACATCGTTCAAAACCAAGCCATTTTTTTAACTTACACTTTGGAGATTTTAGTAGTAAAATCCTTCTTAATTTCAGTAATTTCCTGTGAATATTTCAGATTTTGTAAATGAGGATAATATTTGAAAATTAAAAAAACTTATTACTTTATTGGCTTTCAAACTTAAATATCTGAACTCCTGAACTCCTTTACCAAATTACACGATATTTTCCCAGTATAATTTAAAATTCCTTCTTACCTAATAATACATACAAGTTTCAAACGTTAAAACGAAAATATTCAAAACTTCAAAACGAAAATATTCAAAACGAAAAATTCACACAAGCTGTTAAAACTGATTGATCTCCTTTGTATTGTCTGATACAATCATCCAATTGGTATGGACACTTCTAAATACTAAACACACTAAAAAAAAGTAATTAAACATAATTATGTAGGTCCGGTTCCGGTAAAGAAACTTGGTGGTTCTGGTGTACCACCAATTCCGTGTTAGGTTTCATATGGAGTTTACGGCATGCATTCAAGCTTCATTTTGAGCTTGATTATATTTATTTATACACCCAAATTTAATAAGTTACAAAAATTCAGAAGTAGATATCCCATCTGTCTACTGAATGCGATCTCGCTACAAACGACAAAATTAATTTTGTATATCAACGTAATGAAAGTAACGAAATAATTCCGACTCATGGCAGGTCCGGGCGGGAATCTTAATTCAACGCATAATTTCATAGCTCATTTGCAATTGTAATGTCCTACAAATCCCTAAATAATGCATACAAAAATAATTAATAGAAATGTAAAAATACTTAATAGTAACTTCAGTATTACCAAGTATAATATTTTGACTTAGAGAGCGCTGAGGTAGTCTATAAATACTTATCTAAGTAAAATAAGCACCCACTGCCAAAAATACTTTTCTTATCTTAAATAAATTGGGTATTATTTTTGCATAGTATTATTTTACTTCTTTATAATTCTTTAGTACAATGTGTATTTTAATTTATTTTATTTAAAGTAAAAGAAAATAGCACTTTTTTATTTAAGTTTTCGATATTTTTATACATTCATAAATAGCTATATGAATTCAATAAAAGTGATTAGTGATACGGTTAATGATTTCTGTTACTAATATATTTACAAATTTGATATTTAGCTATTATATTATCTCAATTCGCTGTTTAGATTCCACGTGAGGCCTTTAAAATTACAATTTTATATATAAAAGTAATTATAATCTTTAATTAATCTAAAATAAAGATACATTAAAAATAAAAGAAAAAAGAAAATGTTGTATGACATTCAATTCTATAATAAACAAAATATTACATATTATTATCTAATTTGTTTTAAAAATTTTGACTTTCTTACCCCTAACATTCTATGACCCTTTGACGGTTACATTGTAACAACAATGTTGTTAATTTTAATGATTTATTTTCGAACATAAAAAATTGTCTTTTATTTTTATCTGTCTATCTAATTGATTCCACGGTACAATAGATAAGAAATTCTCAGAAGTCGCCTATTCATGGTTTATTCTAATGTACAAAGTACAGCGTGTTTTTATACGGAATAATTGTGTAAATAAACTTATCTAATCAAGTATACTGACACAGTGAAACAGTAATTTAATCATTAAATAGGTTTCAAAGAAACACTTTTAAACATCAGTCTACTTCTACCAAGGTTTCGGAAAAAATAGTCGAAAGATTATGACGAGCCTGTGAAGAAACCCCTAAAAAAAACTCAGGATACTTTCGAAATCAGATCCGAATTTTGTCGTTAGGTATTTCTTAAGGAACCATATATAAAAAATTATAAGGTAAAAATTTTTACAAATTTACAAATTTACCCTACCCCTACCCATTTCCCTATCCCCTCCTAATCCCTTATCCTTAATCCTACTGTAGCCGGTAGCGCACTTGCAGCACCTGTGGCGTTGCTTGTGTTATAGGCGACGGTAGCCACCTACCATCAAGTGGAGCGTCAACCTATCTGCTGATCTTAACTAATACATACTCAAAATTTTAATGGTGAATTTAACTAATGAAAAAAGCTTTTTTTATATTTATAATGAAAATACACCCTGTAGATGGTTGAAGGTAACATTACCCAACAATAGGGCTCCAACCAAGAGTTACGACACTGATTATTTATAGTTGTACTAATATAAATTACTTCCAAATAAAGGACTATTTGTGTAATTGTCTAATAATAAAATTGTTCTCGTAATACGTACACACTTTATGCCTTTGTACCGCAATTATGTTACTTAGATTGACGCAACGTCTATATCACGTGTCGTGTCACGTAATATGTATAAATTTAGTACAGCTTTAGCTCAGTCACAATAGCAATGAAGATTATCAAACACGTTTCGACAAGTGACGTGTAGTATGCATAATGCATATATTAATATATTACTGTTGGAGTAGGAAATTAAGATATGTTAACTACATATTGAACCTTTCAAACATATAGTCACAGTCACGAGAAGCTGTAAATTATGTAAACAAACATTCAGGGCTTCACAACATTTAGTTCGAATAATAATTATATGCAACACAACAATGAACCAAAACGACACTGATTGTTGCAAAAACAACAAGCAACCCCATGCGTATTTTAAACAAAATAATTACCGCAAATTTAATAACCATGTCATTTTTATTAATTTATTGAAATAAAATTTCGGAACATTTTTAATTATATGACATGGATTGCAAATTTTAGTAAATGCAAATTAGCAAGCGTTTTTTATTTATGTATTAGTAGTAATGCGGGAAATATTTGCAGACCCTTACAGGGTAGAATATAGCGACCATTAACTTTATAAATAAAGATTGAGTCTTGAGTCAAAATGACAGTGAAGAGTTAAGTTCTTTCAAACACAGTTCTAAGTTTAGAAGTTTTAAAATAACAAGAACAAATTTTAAAATACAATGGAGGTCATATCAATTGCAAATAAATATGCTACGCTTTCGTAGCTCGTAGCATTCGTAGCGATCCTGTAAAACTCGCTACGAAAATACCTTTTCTACAACAAGGATAACATAAAAATATAAAACGCCGCCTTATGAAGTCGCAAAGAATTTCATACGTACTTATGAAAAATACTTACTAATTTTTGTTTGCTTTTTGTCCCGCGACGACTCAAGTGTACTAAAACCCTTTTAGGAATGTCGGCACACTTTTTCGTAGCCACTTACCTGAAAAGAAAATAATTGTTGATAACAAGTGCAAAAACGCAAATTCAAAGTGTTTGTTATTATGATTCAAAGGAGAATGCCCGTAAAATGCCTAGAATGGGGCAATAGTCCCAGAGTGTATTTACAAAAAAAATAAGAATTTTTAAAAAAATCTTGTGTTTGTAACTAATCTATACATATAATAAAATCGTAAAGGAGCCATGTCTAATGTCTATACATTACACGTCGTACTTATGTTACAGAGGTAAAAAAATATTTTTAAAAATTTTGTCTGTTTGTGTGTTTTTTGTGCACGCTAATCTCAGAAATAGCTTAACCGATTTGAATGCGGTTTTCAGTTATGTGTTATAGTAATCCTCTCGTAACATTTAGCCTTTGTTTCATTCCAATTAGTTTACAAACAAAAAAGTTACTCACTATATGGAATTGCGGGCTGATTTAGTGATATAGCTTTGTAGTAGATATTTTATTTGATTGCGGCCTAAATAGCTAAGGAGTGATTGAATTGTTTCCATTCCATTCATTCGTTACATTAATTAGTTCGCAAGGCGATGTTAGGTATCATTTTAATTTCATTTCGCCTTTCACGTTATGAGAAGAAATAAAACAATTCAGAGCTGCCCACGTGGTTTTCCACATTTGTACATCTTTGTAGTATGCACCAACTTATATTGTATGACTAAACGTGGCCAAAATTACCTTCGCCTCTCCTTCGAGAAGAATAACATATACATATTTAAAAATCATACATTAATTCAATTGTTTCCTGTCTTGCTTGGATATTCGCACTTTTCAGCATTTTTGTTTGAATCACGTCTGTATTTCCGAGCTCATACAAGCCAAATCTATTCAAGGTTCGAGGGAATAGGGTCTGGGTGAGCTCATCTTTCCTACATGGATAGATATGCTGGCCAAGAGCAAACCCATCTTTAATAAAAAAATATGTACATATATGTAATATTTTATTTTTTATGGATTTTGTTTTGCCTTTTGAATATCACACTTTTGTAACCTATATGAAAAGCAAAAATGTCAAAACTGACTTCTACCTAGTTTTTTGTTTTCATTTTTATAGAAAAAAATTAGCTGCTCTTTTTATTATGCGATTAGTTATAAAATTCCGGAAAAAAACTATTTTCTATTTATTGTGCCTCTCTTTATGCAATTACATGAACGTATTTTGAAGATTTAATTATTTCCTTAAAAACTTGTCTCTGGGACCGGACCTTGTGAATGGCAAGAATGCTGGATACACAACAGATAAAGCGATTTTAAATAGCTTTACAGGTTATTTCATAATAAAACACCACATGTCTTTAACGCTACTAAAATAAATAATTAACATAAACTATTCTACATTAAAAGAAAAGCAAAGAATCAAAACTGATTCGTCCAAACAAATTGAACAATGACCACTTTTATTTGCTCTGTCAAACGACAACGTAAGCAAAAGCGGATGACAACCCGTTGAATGCTCTGTCTCAGGGGTCCTAGGTTCGTATCCCGGCAGATTCAAATTTGTAAATGAACAAATTGGCTATGGTCTGGGTCTGGAAAGGAGTGTCAGGCAGGACACACTGTATTTCGCAGTAATTTAGGCGGCCCGTCTGGCGGCAGTAACCTACATAAGACCACCGTGAAATAACAGTATGTGTGCCGTTATGTTTCGATTCCCTTATTCTATTTCGATATCCTTATGTTTCATTCCTAATCCCTTATTCTACTATGGTCGGCAGCACATTTATGGCAATTTTGGCGTTGCTTGCGTTATAGCCATATACCATCAAGTGGACTGTCAGTGTGTCTGTCGACCTTAAAATTAAAAAAAAATACAAAAAATCAAATTGTTACCCATACATATTATGTAACATATTATGTTGTAAATTATGCATTCATCCACACTCCGCGATCTGTAGGTGTTGGAGGCTCATAACAAGTTGACGCTTATAAAATATGAGTGAGATGAGATTATGAATTATGAAAGATGAGCAAGCCAGTGCAAGATTATGACGTCACAGGCACCGCCTAAAGCGAAGCCGTACGCGACGTTTGGAACTCACGTTTCTCGTATGACGTCACTCGGGAAACGAACACGGCATCCCAGTTTGGCATCAATGGTCAATCTACAAATAGAAAAATCCAATTCAAACTACGACAGCACCAGCGCGATGTCTTATGATAATTAAATTTTGAATTTTGTTTTATTTAATGCTATAAATTTTAAAGAACTAGTTGAGTTTAGCATACTCGAGAGTATTCTAATTACTAGAGTATGACGTCGTCGTTTACCCTTCATCTCCTTCCAGAGCATCGTCAGCCTCATCTTCGCCACTATTGCAAGGGTCCACGACCACTTGAGGGGGATCACTCATATTAAAATCACTGCACAGCGCTCGCGACTTGACCGATTCGTCAAACTACCTTTGAAGACTGCCACACATTGCCCTTGACAAAAGATTACTATCACTACACAAACTATTATTAAATTAAAGTTAAGTTAGAGACAACGTGAAGTATAAGCATGCGCACGAAAGCATACAGGTCACGAAGCACCCTTATGGCTTCGCTATTGTAATCCCTTTAAATGGTAAGTAGATTGCTGTGGTTGCTTAGTACAGGCCAATTCTAGGCCTCACCTCGGCGTGAATTAGCCACCACAGTTCTGATCTATTCAAAGAACACTTCTGTGACAAATAAGGCTTCTAGTGACTATTTTTATTACGGTTATTAAGTAACTGGCCCAGTCTTCATCCTAGATGTCACCTCAATCTTTGCCTCTTTGTTAAATTGTTATGCTTCAACATTTACTCGTCTTTTTCTAGATTTCTCATGAAGTCTTCACTTTACAAGAGACGTAAATCTAATCTTCAAAAAATACTAATTGTTTTCCAATAAGTTTATTCGTTGACCCCTCACCTTCTAAGTTTTGGCACGATAACTTCAAAATCATTATCTTCTGGTTTCTATCTATTTCGTGTACCTATATGAGTAATATTGATTATTTAAGCCCTGATAAATACAGGAAGGCTTATGTCACGGAAGACACAGCCTTCAAAGGGTCATCCCTAGAACGCGATTGGCCTTGCTACGAGCAAATGCCTATCATAAGAATGCTCCGATAGATTGGTAGATACATACAACAATATTAAGGCTTCCGATACAAAATCAAGCACGGCACATTGCGTTTCGCAATCACCAATTGGATGGCCCGTCTGGCGGTCACTGGATCTAAAGTCAGCAACGCACTTGTAGCACCTATGGCGACGGTAGCCACCTACCACCAAGTTAACCATCAACCTGCTTGCCAACCCTTACATATTGCATAAAAGATATTTTATTATACTCTCTTTTTGTTAAAAGATGTGCGTCAGTTCTTATCCTACCTTTAAAACTAATGTTCAACACATATCTGAGACTCTCGCCGGTGCCGAGAATGCTTCAGAGCTATAATAACATATTTTTCTCAAACATGCTCGGAAATGTAGGCATTCTTGTACTAAAAACAAGCCACGAAGTTTGTAATTCTTGGCTCATGCATTTCTTTCTAGGCCTAGGCCAAGAATGTTGTATGAAAATTCATTCCTGGCCGCTGCTCAGCCCGATGAAACCCGAAGTTTCACGAGTCTTCACGAACGCCCCGCCGCTGCTGTCATAGACGTAGTAGGCGGGGGCGAGCACACGCTCTTTTGATGACTGGGCTGTATGGCTGTTTCCTTTGCACTCATTGAAAATAAAAAATAAAAAAGGCGGGAAAGCAGACTTTTTTCAGTACCTACCTAAATATTTATGCTTTTAGTAAACATTTGATTTTGTTTTATTCTAAATAAAACTGTGTATATGTAAAATGAGTTCCAGGGACGAAAGCGACACTGCAATGGATTGCACTCCGCCTAATTTAAAAGAGAAGGCTAAATTAGCTATGGAAAAACCATATCCTTCTCTTTCACAAACTGTCCAAATATGTCAAACATAACATTTAACATTAATTATTTTTTTCATATTATACTAATTTTTTTGCATTATCGCGTATTTCATTATTTCCTCACATTTATTGAGAAAAGCACTATACCAGCCTCAACCGGAATGAGGATTGCCGGACTCAGATCTTTATAAAGGCCTCGCTAAAGCTTGGCCTTGAAACCACTTCGTCCGGCAATCCTTACTTCCTGGTCTCTGCAGTAATGTACTATTGTAGCCCAAATATGACAATCTGGACATGTTACTAAAAGATTGATATATAAGTTTACCAAATTTGAAACGATGTGTTCAACTTTAATCAGCTTGCACACTGGTCCTAGCTTGCACATTGAGTGTTAATGTTAATAAACATTAAGTGTGCTAAGCTGTTGCTGAAGTAAATAAATAAATAAATATTATGACTCTTCAGACTGAAGTGTAATATAGTACACTACTATATAAATATGAAAGGTTCAGCTACAATTTAAGTCATATATTTAAACGACTAAAGTGCAAATTACAGTAAGAATTGTTGATCAAATATAAAATGTCATTACACAATCGTATAAGAATTACCTTCTCAGGAGTTCAAGAGCTCCTTATCCAATATATGTATATATTATATGTATATACATTACAAAGTTACTCACTCGCCTCGTCAACTTATATGACCATCTTCCTATCAAATATTTGTAGCCATTAGTGTCCCGTGGGGTATGGGTCAAATAAAATAAGCTGTCCAATCAATCTGAACGGTTGGTTTACCGCAAACTTTTAATAGATTGCCTTCGATCGCGTCTACACTCAATGTAATAGCTTTGTGGTTGTTTACTTACGCTATAAATATTCAGAAGTAAGGTCTGTTTTTTCCATTCAATATACATTATACAGCTTTAGAGCTGTATTTACAAAAATATACAAATCCATCTTTTCCATCTTCTATTTTAAAACAAGACTCAATAAGGGGCCGATGGTATGAATCCTCGGCTGTCGACTAGACGACAGACGCAACTTTCTTAGTCTCGCAGGGATGCATTTTTTTGTGCAAATTATATACACCTTCCTCGTTTCTCTCCCTTTTCATTAGTAAAAACCGTAACAAATTAGGCGTGGTATTCGGTATAGCATGTAACTTTTTTGTTTGTAAAACGATTGGAATGAAACAAATGTTATGGGAAGCTTGCTGCATCAGTGAAAACAGCATTCAAATTGGTTAAGCCGTTTCTGAGATTAGTGTGCACAAACGCACAGACAAAAATTCTAAAAACTATATTTTTGACGTACAGACACGGCCTCGTTTACGATTTTATTATGTCTATTTTAATTTTTTTTCGTAAATATTTCACATGTTTTAATAGTTAATCCGCTATTTGAGGCGGAGACAAATACAACATATTAAAGTTCATAAAAATCGGTCCAAACGTTCTCAAGTTACAAATGGTTTAACACGACTTTTTGTCAGCGTTGCCAGAAGGTTACTTTTGTAACCTTTTTGGTGATTTTTAACTCCTTCAGGTTACTTCGAGGTTACACTACCCAAAAGGTTACTTATAGGTGATTTTTTGGATCTTGTAGAATTAATTCATAATATCTTACAAAAAACTATGTAGAACAGAACGCAAATTAAAACAACACAAAAATTCGTAATGCAACTAAACATGTCTTTCTCGTTCATACTAAAGAATCACAAATTATTCACGGCATATCTGCTTACTCTCTCAATCAATCCGATTCAAATTTCACAGGTTGTTATTAGAGTCTGCGCAACACCTACTCTACTTGTTTCATATACATACACTTCCTAGGTATAGACAGATTATCTCCAGATTTTACTACTCACTTATCTCGTCATTTTTGTTGTGAAGTTCTTAGTTTTGTTTGTGTGTTAGTGTCTTGTATGAAAAAAGAGTTGGAAACTTGGAAGTGTACAAATTAGTGTGTTTACATAAGTTTACATAACTACCTAAATAATATTTTTTTACAGAATTTTGGTAAGTGAATCCTGTACATTTTTGTAGATTAGATAAATTTGAATTAATTTTTTTTTTCACTTACAAATTAGATTTTCTGTTCTTAATTTCAGATATTTAGAAAAAGTAGTTGGTAAAATGCAACTTAAAAGTGAAAATACAACTACATTATTCATATTTGTGTAAGATAATTCAACCAACATGTATTTTATCAACTTTTAATACGTTTTCACAAAATAAAGGTTACTTTTTACGCTAAAAGGTTATTTTTTTATTTATGTCAGGTAACTTTTAACGGGACTCGGCTGGCAACACTGCTTTTTGTATTTTATATGTTAATATATTTTTTTATTTTTTGAGCATTGTGGCATTTGTATGTGAGTAGTATTGTAATAGGCTTGCATTTGTAAGTATTTATATATAATATGTGATAGTGTATGACTTATTTATGTATTTTGCTTAATTTTTTTTTCTATTAATTGGCTGTCAGACATGCTTTATTTTTGTTTGTTAATTGTATATTGAGAGCTGTGGATTTTGAGTGAATGTGTAAATAAATAAATAAATATATGACTATAAAAAGTTTTTTTATATTTAGAAAAATCTTTATTTTAAAGGCACATTGTTCGAGATGAATGTAAAAGCTATATTAGGTATAGTACCCGGCAAACTTCTTGGCCATCGCGTGAGGTGGTGGGGGAAAGTTTGCGCATGGTATAAAAATATTGTTTCATTGAAAAACGCTATTTTTTTATTACTGGGTTTTTATTGATTGAGCTAATAACGTTTTAGTTGGTGGTATAGAGAGAAAAGAGATCACGAGAGACAAAGAGACTTATTTTTCGTTTCTGCGCATTCAAGGTCGTTTGTCCAAGAAGTTTGCCGGCTACTATATGTACTCACTAACTCCCCCAATCACACCTGAAAGCTTTTGACGAGCCCATTGGCCGAGTTTTTTTCCAATTTCCAATATGTCCCAGATTCAATTTTCGGTAGGACTAACTTTGGACATTAACTTTTCAAAGTTGGCTCTGGTCTGGATCCGGCAAGTAGTAGCGGCAAGTAGTAGCAGGCAGTCACTTGAGCAACCCGTCTGGCAGCAGTAAGCATACCCTTGCAGAAAACCACCGTGAAATAACAGCACGTTTGCTGTTGTGTTTCGTTGAGTAAGTAAGGGATGCCAGCCCTATCCCTTACCCTTAATCCCATGATAGGCAGAACACTTGTAGCACCTATGGTGTTGCTTGTGTTATAGGCAACGGTAACCAGCTACCATCGACCGTCTGCTTATCGACGACTTTTATATAAAAAAACAGCTATGGCTCTGCCGAGGCCGGTTTAGTAAATTAATCTATCTTTTCTTTAAGGAAAAAATCGTTAAGACGATTGCTTTAAAAGCGTTGCTTTTGTAATGGAAAATCTGATATCCGGAGTTTCGTTTCCAAGTAGGTACCTACCTATCAAGTTGTCATGTCAGTGTCTTGATTTACTTTATAGTTAGTAAACAAAACAAACTTCGGGATTCCTTCGGGAATTTTCAAGGAAACTTCCAAGAGTATCTGTTCGAAACGTAAATTACACAATAACATTAATTCTAAAATTTAATTAGAATGCTTATAACTTTACACTTTAAAGATGTGTTTTAAAATTTAGTGGAAAAAAATATTTTTGACTAGCTGAGCCCGCAACTTCGTACGCGTGGTTTCCGATATAGCGCATTACTTTTTTGTTTGTGAACCGATTGGAATAAAACAAACCCTAAATGTTACGGGAAGCTTCAGACATTAGCGTGCACAAACGTACAGACAAACAGACAGTAATTCTAAAAACTATTTTTTAGACATCGGTAACATAAGTACAACGTGTACAAATAGTTTTTTTTTTTTTTTAAAAAACTGTTTACTGTTTACGATTTTATTATAGTATATATACATATATATACATATAATGCATATATATACATATAATGCTTATTTTTACACTGATGTAAACTTTCTTTACGTATCTACTTTCTACGAGTATTATTTTGTAACAAAAACTCGAATAATGTTTTTTTTTTCTTATGTAAATAGTGGCAAGACACACTACATTCAGCAGTCATTACCAGAGCAGTCCGCCTAGTGGAAGGATACCGTGAAATACCGGACCTATGCAGATGTGTTTTGAGTAAACGGATAATAAGGGTTGCCGAAGCAGATCCCAATACGAGGGGTATCCTTTATCCTAGGTGGGCTACGCATTTGCAACCTTTATGGCAAGGCTAGTGTTAATAGCCGTCGTTGACCAGACAGACATAAAACGTCTATTAAGCTTAAAAACCTTCACGAGTAGTTCGGTGGAATCGTTGTTCAGAGCGACGAAGATCAAAATTGCGGATCGCCAATTTCCGAAAGAACACATACTAAGTTTGGAGATTGGCTAAATTTGTATTATTGAATTCTTTCAAAAAATGACTAAGTATAAATTAATAAGCTATTGAAGATTCAAGGCTACATTTCTTGTTATAGAATTATGTTGTTTACAACAATATGTTATGTAGGTATCTACTGTTTTTGTGCCATTGTGGAAAATTAATCTTTTTTCATATTATTACTAAAGGTGGCAGACAGGCTGACGGTCCACTTGATGGTAGGTGACTACCGTCGCCTAAGGACATAAGCAACACGCGCTGCCGACCCTGCAGGAATTTGTTTACTGCTCGCTTGAAGAAGCCCATATTGTAAGCTAGATGGAAACATCTTAGAAGGGAGATTGTCCCAAAGTTCGCGCGTCCGTGGGATAAAGTTTCTACTCATCCGAACTGTGCGCGGCGCCACTTTATCCAAGTAATGCGGAAGAACTTCACATCTATGGCGCGCAGTGCGATGGTAATCATTAGTTGGAACAACTTATCCGAGCACTCGCCATTGTACAGCCGGTAGAACACACAAAGAGAGGCTACATCTGTTCTTAAACTAAGTGGTTATAATCATTGCTGTGTGAGCATTGGATCGTCAACAATTCGAACAATTCGACGCTGCAAGATGTCAAATGGATTTAGCTGATACTTAAGCACGCCAGCCCAGAGGTGAGAACAGTACTCCATGTGGGGCCTAATTTGGGCCTTGGCGTTATTGCTCCGATGAGAAATACTGCTTTGCCCTGTTCAACACGCCAATTTTTTTTTTTGAAGCTAGAGTAGCATTTCCTTCCAAATGACACCTAAACTCGACCTTACTCGAAATGTCCACACCCTAGGATACCAATCCTCTGTGATATTTCGAGGGGATTTGTTTACAGTTAAAATACGATGGCGTTAAAGAAACAATAAAGACTTTATACATAACGGCAAAAATAAGCTGTTTTCTATAATTGTAAACATTCCTTTTCTCCAATTGTAAATACAAGGTAAATCAAAGCGACGACGTAATTAGAAAACACTAGAGCGATTTATTGAGATAAACTCGTGACATTTACAAAAATTTGTAATTAAATATTTCAACACAAAAATATTAAATTTATTAAAATATATTAATTTTTTCTCCTTAAATCTAATTAGATATACTTTTGTATAAGTAATTGTCTATATTCCTAATACAAAATTCTATAGGGAATATTCCCTATACACTTTTGTGTAAGGAAAAGTGTACTACACGAGTTATCTACCCATTGGTTACCTACAATGATTATCTACACATTGGTAGAGTGGTTAAGATGTTTGCCTTAGATCCCGGGTTCGATTTCCAGCCGATCCAACTTTGGAAATGAACTTTCTGGATCTGGCAAGTAGAGGCAAGGCACATTGCATTTCGCAGTCATTTGGGCAGCCCGTCTGGCAGCAGTAACCACAGAACGTTATATTTCGATGGTAACCACCTACTTACAGAAAATAACCGTGAAATAACGGAATGGTTAAGGGAGCAAATATTTCGGTTAGTGAGTAAGAGATGCCAGAGTCCAATTACCTATCCATTCCTAATCCTTATCCTTAATCCTACTATGCTCGGCACCGTTCTTGCAGCCTCAAGTAGACCCGTCAGCCTGTCTTACGACCTTTCCATGAAAATAGATAAATCTTCCTTTTTATTATTTAACACCGTATGTTGATGTGCTCCCAATCTTTAGACATTTAGGAAAAACACTAATCTGCTTGCACGAATACTTTATAAATTTCACGCTTGTCGCAAATTCACGCTAATTTATAATTTGACGTTTTGTCGGTGAAACTTATATAATTTCAAAGTCTACTTCGGACATAGTACTACATACATATTGTTATCTATACTAATACTAATATTATGAAGCTGAAGAGTTTGTTTGTTTGGTTGAACGCGCTAATCTCAGGAACTACTGGTTCAAATTGAAAAATTCTCTTTATTTTGAATTTATCAAGGATGGCTATATAGGCTATAATTATAACATCGCGCTACGACCAATAGGTCTAAGAAATCTAAGAAGTTTTCAGGAGAGACGAAACCGCAAAGGGGATTACAAGAGTAAAATTTATACAAGAGTTACATTCGTCTTTACAAGAGTTCAACTTACACTAGAATCGTTTAGTTTTTTATTGTTGGCAATTATTTAGATTAAAATTTAAATAATAGGACTATTTCGACTAAAAGAGACTATAGGTAATATTACCCGCCGATCATCAAGCTTTAATTGTTCTTCAATGATCATATGATCTAATTTAGTGGACTTGGGGTTTTTGGGAGTAGGTATTCATTTATTATGATACCTTGGGATAAAGTACGTAATTAATTGCACTTAAATTACGAGAGTAACTATTTTTCTAAAATTTGTAAATATTAAAAACATTGCATTTTGGTCACCGTATTTTTTTTGTGATACATAGATAGGATAAAATCTAACATAAGCGATTTTTTTATGAGTAAATTAGTAACATTTCTATATGGATTTTGTTTGTTTCTTTCATACAAATTACAAATGACAACCGATACCTACTCAAGTGGCGATCTCTTTTTAAGTAGCATCTAATCTATATTTCCATACTAATATTATAAAGCTGAAGAGTTTGTTTGTTTGAACGCGCTAATCTCAGGAACTACTGGTTCGAATTGAAAAATTCTTTTTGTTTTGAATAGTCCATTCATCGAGGAAGGCTATATAACATCACGCTACGATATATAATATTATATATAAGCAGTGTCCAGTACCGCGCCCCATGCGCACGCCGCCGCCGTATGTGCCGCAAGGAAGCGTGGCCGAGTTCAGCTAGTAGATACCTAATATACGAGCCTGAAAATAAAAATAGTTGTCGCGCCCTTGACAATATTTAAACTAAATTAAACGTTGATCTAATTACCTCAGTGAAAACAATACTTAAAGATAATCACATAAGATAACGATAACATGGTTTACTCGTTTAGATACTTACTACCTTACTTTATCTACCTCTATCTGTACTGTTCAGGCCAATCGACCTAGAAAATGTAAGGGTTATTTCAATGAAACTGGTGCCTTGATGTGATGTAATAAATACCTACTGTAACCCTTAAATATGAACAAGTAAATAAAACTTTATTTGCAGAAACACGTGTCTACATGATCTTAATAAATTCATATACACAGCAGTTACAGTACAAAGCATGTTTTACCCGACAACAAGAGAATGCAAATATTTGTATTTAATTGTTTTAATTTATTATAACAGCTCTTCTAATAACAACTGTTATCAGAAAAGGAAGAAAAAGGAAAGAGCTTCCGTTGCGTGCTTTGCGTAAACGGTTAAATTATGCAAAAATCATGTATGACGGAATTGTTCCCCTTTAAAAGTTCTAAAAAAGTCCGCGACAGCATTTGTCTATCTTTTATGGTTGACTCACTATAACCTTTTTTATGGAATCAAATTTGTTCTAAAATAATGCATTACTTGCAAAGGTTTTTTTATAAACATGATATTAATCCTTGTCCAAATAAGTACGTTGTTCATAACAAGTATTTAATTTTGAACAAAATTGATTTCAACGAAATCTTAGGAGATATCATAGTTTTAAAATACTTCCACAACAAAATAATGATCAAGTACCACACGCGCATATGATGTGCAAGACGGGCGGTCGTGAGGGGGGCTCCTGCCTGCTCAGACGCTTGGTAGTGTTCAGCGACTGCTTTTTCTAAATATTTTTTGCGCTATCTCATCGTATAATAATACTTACATTAACAAAATGCCTAGAAAAAGAACTCCGCTTTCTCGGCAGTCTGCTACAGCAAAACGGCTGCGATTTTTGTCTGTAATACAATCGTTGTTTGCCTATTATGCTTTTGTGCACGCTAATCTCAGAAACGGCTTAACCAATTTTCCATTGATGTATTGTAGCAAGGTTCCGATAATAAATTTAGTGTATATTTAATTTCAATCTGTTTACAAACAGCTAGTCGCGGGCACAGCTAGTCTTTAATAAAAATAAAAAAGTTAAATTCCTTTAGAAAAAACGGGACAAGTGCGAGTTGAACTCGCGTGAAGAGTTCCGTACAATGTTACCTACCCGCACAATATTGAGTGATTTACCATGTTATTTTAATATCATGGACTTCTTATAAGTTTTCCTATAATTTATAAGTAGAAAACTAATTTCTGTATATTTTTTTCAAACTTTTAGGTTCAGTAGTTTCGTAGATAAGGGGGGAATGATCGGACAGACGGACACATGAGTGATCCTATAAGAGTTCCGTTTTTTTATTCGGACGTACGGAACCCTAAAAAGAAAGAGCAAAGTTCAATGTTTGGGTCCCGGGACATCTAGTTAAAGTCCTGGACCATCCAATGGATTTTTAATACGGTTTTTACTAATCGAAAGAACGATCAACGGTGAAGGTTTGCAGAAAAATTGCATAAGTGCTAAGCCGGGGCGGAGTGCTTGTTATAATATAGTGCTATTAATTTTCAACAACTCCTGGCATATAGTATATGTACCTACGCACATTCATATTGTATTTTATTTCAAACTTAATTTATAAATTGGTTGTTCATGTCAAAAGCCAAAGTCAAGTATACGAGAGCTTTGTCCACACATGTGCTCGCTCGTCGGTAGAATGAAAATTGCTCAAACTGAGTGTTGACATTTTTACCAAACTGCGTCCTAGACAAGTGGGCAGAAAAATGTTTATATAACGCGTAACTAAATTTAAAAAAAAAATATTAGGTAGTCACCTACTTGCTGGATCAAGGTTGCATTAGATATACATAGGCCGGCAATTGTTGCATTTTTTTATTGTAAAGAACTCTCGAAAAGTCCAATTTTGTAGCATTAAGTACATAATATAGAAATATCAGCTGCGAAAAATAAACACATCCGATTCATGTGTAACGAACTATACCAATAATCACTGTAAAGGGAATAATCCCTGTAGATGAAACTTATTGTTGCCAAGCAAAATTTGCCAAAAGAAGTTTGTACGAGACTGAAGAATTCACTGTTACAATTTAAACTTATTTTCTCTGTTAAAAATTTACATCGAAGATTTAAATAGGTGATATACAATAATTTTAGGTTCTTCAGTTAATGTATAGTGTCGAGATACTTACTGAATCTACTATAATTACCTACACAGTTTTAATTAACATCAAATGTGCAATTTGCCATTTGTAAATTCTTATTTTATTTTGGCCAGCTGATGGTCACTTGATTGATGGTAGGTGGCTACCGTCGCCTGTAACAAAATAAGTAACACCACATGTGTTGCAAATGGGCTCTGGCATCCCTTACTCACCAAAACACAACAGCACACATGTTGTTATCTTAAGGGAGTGGTTACTGCCACCAGACGGGCTGCCCAAATGACTACGAAACGCAGTGTTACCAGCCATTATTTGACAGATCCAGACAAGAACCAACTTTAAAAAGTTTATTTCCAAAGTTAACCCTGTCGGGAATCGAACCCGGGAATCAAAGCCTTAACGCTTTGACCTCTGAAACAAAGCGTTAAGGTTTTGATTCCCCGACAAAGCACCCTAACCACTCATCCAACAGACTCGTCAAATCTTAATCTTGCCCATTTAAGTTTTTTTTTAAATAAAACATGTAACTAACAAAAAGGGTAAAAAAACCATCTCACGTTCTCATTCGTTTTATTAGATATACACAAAAGCACATGCTTTAATCAAATTCGAATTTAAAACCGCAATTTCGAAATATATTTATTTACTCACACAATATTGACAGCTACCTTTCTTAGTTCTTACAACACCTCGTCGAGAACAATAATACAGATTGTAAAAATAACAAAACAACTTATACATTTAATTATAACAAATTGCGACTAATTAGAAATCACACTTTTATACAGTGCATGCAACGTGACGGACAAAAATAAAACATGTTTCATTCCCAAATAATATCTAAACTTCACTATACTCCGGCCATTATAAGAGTGCTGTTCTGACAGGTGTCAATTCCATACATTTTCTGTATCGTTTATTCGGAAATGAACTTTATGCAAAGGACATAAAATAAATTTCAAAAACGCATTCATAGAATGACCGTACTATAGCTGAATGAACATTGAACGTTACAACATTTCGAGTTACAAAGATCGCAAGTTAATGTAATTTTTTTTTATCGCGCTTCACCGATAAGAAAAAAACTTATCTCCCTTGAAAATTGAAATGATTGTAAACCCAAAAAAAAAAAAAATTTTCTCTCATTAATAACGCGTCTTTTAGCTCGAAATGTCTACGTCCACTCGTTACAACATCGAATTAATCAAATTACATTGAAGGCAATTAACTATGTACCTACTCCTCTCGACTCCAGAACTGACAATGAATGGCAAAATTAAATGGACGCATACCTCAATTTAAAAAACTTCACAATCCACGCACTCGTAACCATTTGTACCTACACGAATTGATCGCATGACTAGTCTTCTGGTATCAAACGAATTAAGTCTAGTATTGCTAACATTACAAACTATATTTAGTATAACCTAAAATTTATTGGACAGAATACTGTTTTTAAAAGGAGCGTTTTACCAAAAATTACCAAAAAAAAAAACTAAACTTTAAAATACAATAGACATTACACAAATTTGACTGGGCGTTTTTTTTTTTTGCTGTCATAACGCGGAAACCTTAGGCGAACGATCATCAGTCTCAAAATTCACTCATATTTTAAATAATTTAAATTGGTGTAGGTAAATTGATAATATCGAATTGAGGGCGAAGATCAATTTAATTTTCTTTCTTTACTTTCTAATACTTTTATAGCACAAAATTACGATTAAATTACTTTACTTATCTCAACTATGACATCCCGAGGGAGAATATACCGAGGGAGGAAGGACACATTTTGAATTACAACAATGTTATTTTCTAATAAGGTAGCATAATAATTCAATTTACAGTGGTAAACAGCCCTTGGTGGACATACATTAATAAATAAACATTTTAAATTAATAATAAAATAATTTACAAGACAGTTAAAATTGGAGAGGCGAAAGTGGAATATAATTTGGAATAACAAACAACTTCTAACAAGTTTTTTAATAGTATTTGTTTGCATAATAAAGAATATCCAACATTTATCACATCAATATAAATTGACAAATATAATTACCTACCTACCTAAAGAAACTATTTAACTAATTATTATGTATAAACCATTTTCAAATATGGCTCGCGTTGTACAAACATTAAAAAAAATGATAGATTACTGTTTTAAGTACACTGTGGTTTTGTGAATGAATGAAGGTCTCCAAATGTTGCTTTAAAATAAACATATTAGATATCACATGCTCATTTATAAATTAAGTAGTAATTTGCTATTATTTATTTTATTAAATGACCACGCTTAATTTATTTTATTAATTTATATACGCGATCATTGCTAACTATTTATTATTTTTAACCGCGTTTATTTTATATCGCGGTAACACCTTCCTTAACTGTATCGGCTTATTTTACTCAAACGGCACATGTTTAGAATCAAATCGCCGCCTGCGCAAACGACGGACACAATAATTATTGTCCTCTGTCCGTAGTTACACGGTCTATTCTGTCCACTGGTATACCGAAGCTTTTGCCAGTTAATTTTTAATTTGATGTTATTGCATACTATCGAGGACTTTTTTATCTAGGACAAAAAAGTATGTCATTGCTTGCGAGGACCTTTCAAAGTTAGCGCAAATTTGATGGAAACTGAAAACACACTTTCTCGAGCAGTCATGTGTAATGGTTACACTGTAAAAATAAAAACAGACTGTATAATGCTCAAGCTACTCTATGAATATAAAATTATCTTCTGTCTATTAAAACAGTCAAGTTTGTAAACTTTTTCTTATAACTTCTCTGCAGTACTATTGGATTTAAATTATACTGTGATATGCATTCAATGTATACTAATAAACAGGGATTTTCCACATTTATAAGTACTCATTTTAATCTTGCAAGCTCAAGTAACATAGGTCGGCACATTCGAGATAGTTATAGCTTGACGTTAATGACTTATTTCATATTATAAGATATATAATATGAAATAATACGAAATACCCTTAAATAATCAATATCAATCAATGCACAAAACGTTTAAGTGAACCAGTAATTTTCCATACAGGATTAAAATTAAATTTGTTCAATAAATTGACGAAACCATATGTAAGTATTGTAATTATAATTAATCTAACACAATCATATCTTTAGTACAATAAAAATAGCTCTACTTATTAGAAAAAAAAAATATCACCGTAAAATTTACTATTACACAATTATATTCATCATATTAAACAGAAATTATTATGTAATGTTGCAACACTAGCAGATGCATCATAAGAATAAAGGACCCCAAAGAAAAATATCAAAAAATAAAATAATATTTTCTTGTAAAAACGACCTTAAATAAATTGTGTTTAATTATCGTAAAATAATTATTGCGATATTTTACACCGAAACTTTGTATTTTCGCATCTCTATACTTACTTTAACACTTTGGTAACAAGAGATAGTGTCAGTCAATTGCTCAATTTTCTTCCATAATCTTATCTTATATATTACTGATTTCACTCTCACAGCAATCAAACAGTATTCAATACAAGTGCAAGATTATGTCCGTTAAGTATTTTGTGCACTTATCTTAATAGCTGAAAACTATTTTAATACTAAACAATCATAGTCTATAATATGAGTAATGAGAAATCACACAGTGACTGGTATCTTCACCTCTTTGTTTACTATATAAAATTTATGCTTCTTGCCCAAAAGACCCCAAATTACAGCGATATTCTCTATGACAATGTTCAGCGGAATTGTCGCTAGGGCACCGCCGATAAACAATATGCACTTCAAAGAACCGTATCTGTGTATCGGGAATGATTTTAGAACACCGAAAATGTACATATAAATATTGACGCCGCCTATAAAACCACATATCAGGTCTAGAAAGTGCGGACATGGAATCGGACAAAGACCAGCCAGAAACACATTACTTGTAGATAAGGGCATCGTCACCCAGGAGTAACAAGACATCGCTAGGAAAATTTTGTTTACAAGTGGTATTTCTTTTGAATGTACAACCAATAGTATACCTTGTATCCACCGTTTTCTTTGTTGCATAAAATCCCACAGAGTAAACGGAGACTTCTCCCACATTTCGCCTTCCACAAAGTTGAACGTGTACCCTTCCATGTAAGCCTTCATAGCGAAGTAACAATCTTCGGCCACAGAACCATCGAGTCCATTGTCAAAGGAAACTTTCTTCTCTGCACCAGCCTAAAAATGTCAAATGTATTATAAAATATTAATATTACAATATATTAATAGGTGAAGCAAAAAGTCCGGATCCCTATTTGGTATCAATATTTACCATAGGCAAACACTAGTAAAAATAAATACTCCATATTGGTTTTCACTCTTTTATACTAATATTATAAAGAGGTAAAGTTTTTATGTTTGCTTGTTTATTTGATGGAGGTAACTCTCATCCAATTTAATCAATTTAAATTTAACTGCTCATCCAATTGAAAAAAATCTTTCAGAATTTCGGGAATTTCGGGATGGACATAGGTAATTAGGTAGGCTATTATATTCAACGCCTTGCGAATGTATTAACAGCAATAAAGATGTCAGACATTATATTGCTGTACATATCTTTCCTCAAGCATTATATCTTTAATTTTCTGACGCGGACGAAGTCGCCGGCACCAGGCATTTCTAAATATTCTTATATAGTTTATAACATGACATGAATATTTATGCAAAAAAACATCATAAATGGCTTTCAAATTTATAATGAACAAAGATTTTAAATAATTTTTTATTTATTAGGTGAGGGAAAGTCTTTTCACAAATAGTATGTATAAACTGAGAGAATGTATAACTTTCTCTCTGGTACAAATGTTATCATAGCGTTTCGCTCATTCTGTGGCTCCAAAACCCCGCATCGCAATACCTCACAAACAGTCCCAAAATCGGTTACTATTTGACTATACAAAATTTGCGCAGATTATACAAGATTACAAAATCTTGAAGTCCTATATATTAATTATATAAAGGACGGTACCGAAGACAAGATTATAACAATATTTGCTACAAGAATATTTTATAGAAACTTTAATAATTTTAAACTATAATTTAACTTTGATTAATTTAAGTAATATTAGAACAGTTTTTTTTTATACTAAGCATTAGAAAATGTCTACTCTTAACCCATTTATATTCAAGTCAATCCAAATTCATAAATAATATGATCAGATCACACATATATAATTGTAATATTTATTATATAAATTATAAAACAATACTAATATAAAATCATACCTGTGTAACTACATAAGAGCCTTTCCAGCTGAACAGCGGTTTATGAAACAAGTAGAACTGGAGCCTAAGCTTTCCCATATCATCGGAAACACGAAAACTATCAGCTAGGGTCGTCAACCAATTGACTACTTGCTCATTGGCATAAGTGATGAGGCCTTGACCAAATTGATGCTGACCATCAAACACAAAGTTTAAAATACCACGAACAGAGTTCTCAGTCAATATTGTCTCTTCATCCAAATGCACGATCCAATCAGGATCTGCCAATATATTAACATCATCTTCTAAGCAATACTGTAATGCTCTAGATTTAAATAAAGCACCGGTTTTTGTTTTGTAATCAGACGGTACAACCACCTCTCTGACTCTCCTGTGTTTCGGCAGATTTATAGCCTTATCGGTCACTACTTCAATCATGAAATTCTCCATTCCAACATCGATGCATTTATTCATATTCCTTGTGACATTCTCCTTGACAAGTTTAGGAAAATCACCCCTTGTAACAATTCTAATGCATATGAATGGTGCGAGTAACGGAGACCCTTTCAGTTTTACATTTCCAGGGAAAGCATTGAAAAATGTGAGTCCTGCAAAATTACACAGGACTTGGGGTATTGTTAACAAGGTCAGTAGCCTTAATGTGTACAACGTTATGGCACCATATATTCCATAAGTCTCCCATGGATCTATGTATTTTTTCTCTTTGTCGTCTAAATTTATAGCACCAGCAAGGACAAGGAAAAAAAATAGAAAAGAAATAAAAAATATGCAATGCAACAAATGTTTTCCTCGCCCTCTAATCATCCTGGAACAAAAAAAGAATAGTTACATATACCTAGGTAAACCCCCGATAATAATAAAATATTCAAGTATCAATTTATGTTGTAACATTGAAACAATTCCTGATAGACACAAAAACGTTGGAACTCAATATTATTGTATGTATAAATCAATAACATCATTGAAAGGATTAGACTAGTTTTAATGGGTTTAATGGCTCCCAAAAATCATTATTTATTTGTTAAACAGATATATTTCCAAAATAGTTAAAAGATTCAAAAACTGTGATCTCACACAGTCGAAAAAGTAATGAAATGCACTTATGATTTGTTTTATCTACCTTGTTTTCCTGAATTCAAATAACTAACTAAAATATTGCAGGACACGACACACTGACAATGTATTGATTAAAATAATAACACCAATAAAATTTTAATCAGGTATGTATACAATGATTAATTTATAATTATATTCGACTTTTATAACAATAATTATCGTAGTTTCGATATAGAAAATCAAATCAAATCAAAATCAGACACATTAGCACACACACACATGATTCAGAGTCGGTCGGGTCGGAACCATCGGAACCATACATAATTATATATTTATTATTTATCTATGGTCGGAACACTCGGAACATGGTCGAACTCAGAACCTCGGAACGGAAATCGCAGAGATCGTTATGCTAAAATCGTAATATAGTCGACAATTTCGTTTGATAAAGCTTGATGACTTTGACAGTTTCACTATTGTATGATCGTTGACAGATACAACTATTTAAATTCCATTTTTTTTAATATAATTTTTTTATTGCCTAAGTAAGGTAATTTTAAGTACGAAGATACCTAAAATCACGTTACTAAATATTACCAAGGTAATGCCTACAGTTTGCTGTTATTTTTTATAATGTGCATATATTACATATAATCTATATTACTAGTATATAAAAAATTAAAGTGTCTGCTGAATAAATTATTGAAAATTGGAGTCAGTTGATTTGTCAACGATATGCAGTATTCCATATTTATTATCACTGCCCTGTATTTCCCATTTCTCAAATATTTGTCTTGTCAGACCTAAAGCAACGCGGTCGTCACATGCCAAGGACGGGAGAGTGCATAGCAATTACGTGCAAAACATTATTTGCTACTTTTTGCGGGGACCAGGGGGTATACGCACACATTCTAACAATCTACTCATTTCGGTAAGTTGTTCGCACTCACATACTATACCTTCATGACGATTACGAGAAGAACAGCGATATGTTCGCGCGAGTACTAAGAACGTCAACAAACAGATTTCACTGCTCGCATTAGAGTTTTAAAACTGTCGATAATATTTGGGTGTGTATTTTAATTTATATTATATTAATTTATATTATTTTGAAACTGCTCATAAAACCCATTACATTGGCTGTTTTTTCCCTCACCGGGCCGACACCAACACAGAAGCCGACGCAAAAATGTATGAAAACAAAAATGTATGAAAATGTATGACTCGTTTTTTCACTAGCCGGCACCGGCGACGGCCCGGTGTTGACCGGCTAGCTTCCCAGTCCATGCCGGCCCGGCAAAACTGCATTATGAATTGTAGCCGTGTGCATGTGTGAGTGCGCGGGGCGGGTAGGAGGACGCGGAACGGAGAGAGAGAATTTTTTGGGGATCCATTTTCAACTTTTAGTATTGGATGAATCCAAAATTCTACATCTCTGCGTTGGTATTTGCGTCTCAGATGTAATAGATATAACAAATACAGTCGACGGCTTGATGAAACCATCGTTATACCTACGCGTCGTACGTGTCGTCGTGCTGAAGTCCGTGTCAGCACAAGAGCGTAAACCGGCAACAACACTTGGAAAAACGAAGCCCCGGCGCCGGTGCCGGTCCAGGGCCATACCGGTGTCGTGCCAATGCCGGGCCGGCCGGCTAATGGAAAACCGCCCAATAAGTCACAATAAGAAATTACATTACATTAGGTGACGTACATCAATTAAGTAACATTTAAGAAAATTAAAGTGAACCAATGAAAACCTTAATAGATCTAAAAATAAAAATATTAAAGTTATCATGAACATATTAATAAATTACAATATTTATTAATAGTACATAAATTCATTTACATGCCAATAGCGACACACTTCAGTTTTCTTGAAGAACACATACAACACTGTCTGGAAAATACTTTGTGTGTTCATCAAGAAAAACTGAAGAAAATTATATGTATGCAGCCAACTAGCCGAAATTAGCGGCATCGATATTAGTATGTAAATAAATTTAAGTAATAATAAATTTTGTAAATGTTCGTGTCATGCTGACGACTTGTCACATTAAGTTCACTTCTAAAAAATGTCTATTTCCACCTCCTACGAAATCGATGGTACTAGATTTCAAGACAATATTGTTGTACTTTAATATAATATAGACAAGCATTTTTGTTATAATTTGGGAAGTTTGTGAATACCTAATTCAAATTCTACTCCAAAGGCGTGAGCAGCACTTCGATAAGATTTTTTTAAAAAATTGCCGTAGTTAATGAGTAAATGTCATGGAAATACATTGGTCATAAGAAACTTTATCTTAAAATTAAGCTTGATGAACCTAATTTTGTGGACATAATTTTTTAAGATTATCTACTTGCGAAAATGTATACTGTGAAAATGTTATAAGTTTACAGAATTTAAAAGACTTCTGCCTCCGTAAGTTTCTGAGACCACTTTTGGTTTGAAGATAGTATTGGCAGTTAAATCTTCAAGGCTTTCGTTAAATTATTCTCATAAATTGAAACAATCTTTGATACACCATATTCGTATATTTCGTTACTTCATAATGACAACATCCCTTTTTCTACTTTTCATTTTCAAAACTTAAAACCAATTCTTAAAAGTATGTATACTAAAAAGTATTTACTCTTCATCCCCCCTCAATTCGTATCCCAAGGGATAACGAATTGTTATCACAAAAAAAAATTAGTATTTACAGAAATAAAATAATATATTTATATACACTTATATCTACCTAATATAATGAAAACAAAATACTAGCATTCTTTTAAATTAAAATTAAATAAATCAGTAATAAATAACAGTAATGAGTACGTCTGATCTAATCATACACTATTAGGATATATACCTACTATAAAATTAAAATTGCCATTATGTACAAACTTACTCGTGGTACTTATGTACATTAAATTAAGAAATGTTATTTCATGTTTAGTTTTGAAACTAAAAAGCAATGAGTAACTTTGCATAATGACTTAGTCATAATATCAGCGAGATTTTCTTTAGAAGTTACATATCTTACTCTGATTAACTCCTGTTTTACAAGATCTTTAATAAAATGATATTTTATATCAATATGTTTAGCTCTTTTACTATTTTCATTTGTTTCTAACATTTTGATGGCACTTTGATTATCAACTAAAAGTTCTGTGACAACATTTTTAATATTAAAATCGAATAACACACGTTTGACATAGATTAATTCTGTGCAAGTGAATGCAGCTGCCACATACTCCGCCTCAGCTGTGGAAAGTGCAACAACAGTTTGCTTTTTACATGACCAGGTTATTAGATTCGTACCGTGTACAATTGCCATACCACTCACACTTTTCCTATCGATTTTGTCTCCGGCCCAATCTGCATCGGAATAACCATATACATGTTTATACTCACTTTTCTTATATTCTAAACCTTTGAACATTGTTTGTTTTAAGTATCTTAGAATACGCTTTGCAGCTAACCATAAGGCTTGTGTTGGCCGATCAAGGAAACGGCTTAAGTAACATACTGCGTACGTAATATCCGGACGACTTGACGTTGAAAGATACAGTAAACTCCCCATTAATTCTCTATAAGGTTTATCAAATATTACATTTTCAGTCACATCATGTGAAAAATTTACTTCCATTGGGGTTTCCGCACCTTTGCAATCTGTCATATTAAACTTTTCTAAAAGTCTTTTTATGGCACTAGCCTGATTTATTATAATTGTGGAGTTCATGTGTTTAATATCCAGTCCCAAATATGTACCTATTGAACCTAAATCTTTAACATTAAATTCATTCTTTAGCATACCAAATACTCTGTTTATGTCATCTTTATCGCGAGCCATTAGGATAATATCATCAACATAAACCAATAACCATAAATTTTCGCAACGGTATAAACAGAAATCATTTTTTGACTGTACAAAATTATTATCTATCAGAAATTTATGAAATCTTTCATTCCAGCATCGTGGTGCTTGACGTAACCCGTACAAAGCTCTTTTTAATTTAAGAACTTTTCCCTTTTCTACTTCAACCCCTAGAGGCGGTTTAATATAGACCTCTTCTAGTAAAAATCCGTTGAGAAATGCTGTTGGAACATCTAATTGCTTCATACACATATCTTCTTGTACAGCTTGACTCAACATAATCCTTATTGTTGCCATTCTGGCAACAGGAGAATAAACATTAAAATGAGTTTCTTCTTGAAAACCTTTGGCAACTAGTCTGGCCTTTTTAGTCCCATCATTTTTAGTCGTGAAAACCCATTTAGTACCGATAGCTTTAATACCTTTTGGGAGAACGGTTTCTTCCCAGGTTTCCAGAGCTTTGAGAGAGTTTAACTCTTTATTAATTGCTTCTTGCCAATCTTGGCCTCTGTTAATTGCTTCTTGGTAAGTATTTGGATCACCTGTACATAAACAATAAGCAATATTAATTTCATAATCGGAAAGATGTTTAGGTGGTTTGATTAGTCTCCCACATCTGGATTTTATCTCATTATTTATCAACTTATGTTCCTCTCCATCAATAAAATTTTCTTCTTCATCTTCATTTTGTATATCTTCTTTATAATCATCACAATCTGTAAATATATCATTATCGTTGTCGATAGTTCCACCGTTTTCCATAACTTTATTGTTTTCTACTTCATGTTGTCTCTCATTATTATTTACCTGTACCCACTCTTCTTCTTTGTTTTTATTTATATTGGTTTTAAATTTAAAACTATTTTCGTCAAATCTTACATCTCTTGATATAACAATTTTGCATTCTTCATCATCCCATAGTCTATAGCCAGTTTTCCCATAACCAACCATCCTCATTACTTTAGCCCGTTTCGATAACTTATCTTGTTTAGGTAGCGTATAAACCCATGCTTTAGAGCCAAAAACTTTGAGTTTACTTAAATCCGTTGTACCATACAGTATTTGTGTAGGTGTTTTAAACCCTATGGCTGATGATGGGCACCTATTTATTTGGTATGCGGCACATTTTATCGCTTCTCCCCAAAGAGTTTTAGGGAGTTCTGACTCGATCAACATCGTACGTGCTTTGTTATATAAACTTCTATTCATTTTCTCCGCAACTCCATTACTAGAAGGGCAATAAGGTAAAGTGAATTCTAAACTAATACCCTTATCATTAGCGTACCTTTTTAATTTATCACACGTGTATTCGCCACCATTATCGCATCGAATCCGTTTAACCTTTTTATTGAATTCATTTTCATACCTGTTAATATAGTTTATAATATTGTCCGATGCTTCTGATTTATGACTTAATAAATAAACTACGCAAAAATGGGAAAAATCATCAATCACTGTTTGAAAATACCTCTCTCCTGATAAAGTTGTAATGTGCATTGGCCCGGCAATATCAGAATGAATTAACTCTAGTATATCATTAGACCGAGGCCTCTCAAAACGTTTGAACGGTAATCGAGTTGCTTTACCTTGCATACATGCATTACACAAAGCTTGACTGGATGGCAATTGTAATATTTTTAAACTACGAGCGCTTACGTGTCCTAATCTTTTATGCCATAAGTCGGCTTCGACGGAATATGCGACACCAGCACCACATTCACCAACTCCATGTAGGGTAGCCTGTAAAATATATAATTTCCCATTATTGTAAGCCCAAACATTTCCAAACTTAGATGAAATTCTCGCTACATGACTAGTAAAAAGAATTTTATAACCTTTGTCTATAATATTTTTCACTGACAATAGATTAAAAGCTATATCTTTCACTATTATAGCATCTATATTTATAATTATTCCCTGACATACTATTTTTAATGTACCTTTATAATTAGCACTCATACTTTGTCCATTTGCTGTCTTTATTTTTACTGGATTATCCAGTTTGATAATGTTTGTCATAAACTGTGTATAAAACTCATTTACAAGATTATTAGATGCACCAGAATCTACAATGAAACTAACAGAATTAGAAAAAACTTTCTCACTCATATCATGATCCATTGCAGTACATTCAAAAGCAGTAGGGTTCAATCCATTATCTTCATCTGTTATGTTAGTCTGAACTAGCTCTTCATTTTCAGCAAACTTGGGTTTTGCACGCGAATATCCATGTGAAGGCATACTACGCCTAGCTCCAAAGCTAAATCGATGACCACGACTTCCTTGATTTTGTATAGATCTACAGTTTCTTGAATAGTGGCCGAGTTTATTACAGTTAAAACATTGAACATTTGCATGAAATGCATTGCATTCTTTAAATGTTGAAACCTCTCGCTCTTTAGATTTAATTTCTTCGTCTAACAGACAAGCTTTCACTTTTTCGAGGCTTAGTTTTTCTGTTGAAACCGTCTCCAGAGCGGTTATAACATTATTGTAACTTTCCGGTAACGCAAGTAGAAGGTGGATAACTTTGTCGGACTCATCAAAAGTCGATATAGCCTCTAAATTACTCACCAAGGTATCAAACTTTAAAAAAAAATCCTGAAGTTTCTCTCCTGGTTGGCATTTTATCATCATGAGTTTCTTTTTTAAATGATATGTACTTAAAACGCTTTTTCTCTCAAAAATTGATTCAAGAGTTTCGAACATATCTTTTGCCGTTGAGCATTTGCGAACATAATGCAAATATTTGTCAGAAAGGCACTGTACAATGATATTTCTTGCTTTTATATCTGCACTTTTTCGTTCACTATCGTTTTCTTTTCCTTCAGATAGAGTCATCATTAAATTCCTTTCTTCTAAAATTAATTTCACGCGAAATTTCCAATTTCCGAAATTGGTATTTAGACTCCGCTTTAGACTCCATTTTAAATAATATCTACTTACTTGACTTTATGCAACTTCGAGCGTACGGCCCATAACCTATTGGCAGTTAAATCTTCAAGGCTTTCGTTAAATTATTCTCATAAATTGAAACAATCTTTGATACACCATATTCGTATATTTCGTTACTTCATAATGACAACATCCCTTTTTCTACTTTTCATTTTCAAAACTTAAAACCAATTCTTAAAAGTATGTATACTAAAAAGTATTTACTCTTCAGATAGGTCCATATAAAAAGATTGTTAAGAATATTATATTATTTTTAAAATTAAAAAAAATATGTAAGTTTCCACATTTCAAAATATATATATATATATATATATATATATATATATATATATATATATATATATATATAAATTAATCATAAAATGTTTATTTTCAGTAGTAGTATTAAATAATTTAAAATATTTTTTTTAAATAAAAGTGGTATAGAAGTTGAAAAAAAAAATAGTTTTAGAAAAAAGTATATGACATTAACGATTTTATTACTTTTCTGTAATTTTTGTAATTACCAAATTGATTTATTAAATCAAAATAAAGTAACCAAATCATTTTCTTATCAAACATTCTTAATTTTCTAAAAACGTCACTAAATGACGCACGCGCGATCCCGTAGTAAGTATATGTTACAAAACTAACTTTAAAGTAAGAAACTATAATTTTACGAGTCACATTTATCGATTTTTTTTTTCAATTACGCCGTAATACAAGCGCAAGATGAAATTTAAATGAGACTAGTGGATTGGATTTATCACACGATTAAATTAAAGAGAGGATTAATACGATAACAATGCATTTACATTTTCTAAGTTATTGATGGTAACGCCAACATTTTCTTAACTTGATGATTCAAATCATTTTTACAAAATAAAACTGAACAGTTCGGCATTTTTGTTGCACGGTTGTCACTATACCTATTTAGTTTTGGTCTATTGAGAAATCGAGCTGAAGTAGTTTTGTAACGTTTTTTCGAGGTGTAAGTATGCTTTTGCCTACTCCCGTCCTTGTTATGTGACGACCGCGTTGCTCTATGCACAGACGGACGGACGACTGACAATGACAACCATCACCATCCATGACCCATTCTCTCTCTCTTCTCTCTCGCTCATTCATTTGCTTTGCTTGCTTTCCATTCCATTCCATCCATCACTTCCATCTTCCATTCCATTCCATGGTTGGTTTTATTTATAGGCTGTGTTTGTAGGTAATTAATTTGATGGAATGTACGGATGAGTGAGTGGAGTGATATTTATTTATTAGACTTTTATTGACAAAGTTATAATATAACTATTTTTTTAAACAAAATTAAGTTGATGGGAGAAATGCGTTAAATTTTACTATCACGAAAAACAATGTGTACGAATGCAATATGATGACAAAGCAAAGCTTACAAGACAGTGTTTGTGACTCGAAGAGAAAGTCCCTCAACAAATAGTAAATAACGGGTCGATATTTATAAGAATATGTCTGTCTCTGATTTATCTGTAGGATGTCGCTTTGCTGATTATTTTGTGATATGTGGACTCGACTTCGATTCGGGATTAGAACCTGACAGACTTTGTGGTAATGTTGATTTATGCCAGCTGTTCTTCCAATATCCACTTTTTTATTTGTATAGAAATGTATCTTATCGTCTCTGATCTCTCGTTTTTTAGGTGACAATTTGCATGTTTCACCGCTAGACCGGTCTTATAAGGGAAAAATTTTAGCTCATTATCCAGACAATGTGCAAAGTAATCCATTTGATGAACATGCTGTCTGTATGGTATGTAATATCTCATACTAAAATCTAGACTGTAAAATCTAGACTGTATTTTAGTATTTTACAGTTACAATCAGTTTACAAGATAGTGATGTGATCACTTCTTTACAGCTATGCTTACCAGCCGGATTACAATTTAGGACACAAAAACATTGCTTGGAGCCCAAGTTTCATAGCTTTTTAGTAACAAGAGAAAATGCATCAAGATATTATGGATTCAGTCTTATCTTCTATGAAGAAGTTAGAAATAGGAATATATGCAGTGCTATGCATACATTACAGGTAAGCTAACAAATAAACTTATAATATAAATAACTAAAGCTTTGGTGCACAAAATTTTGAAAATTTAAAAAATGAGTATTTGATGCTACTCCCCATGTATTGTTAAAAGTATCAAAACTCCTAGTTCCTCTTGCAGTACATTTTTCTACTCTGACTTACAGATATTGAAATTTCAAACTGAAAACAATTTTTTTTTTTTTAATGTAAACTATTAATATTGTTTTAATATAAGTCATTTAATATTGTTAATATTTTACAAATATTCAGAATGCAGATATTATATCATATTGGCAAAATTCTTATAAGATCTCTTTTTGTTTTCTATAAATTTCTGATGCAAGAATACTATATTTAAACAATTGTTCAGCTATAAATCCCGATGTTTTAAATAAAACATCGGAACATATTTTTTATTGAAATAAAAAACTTATAAAAATAAAATATGGTCTTTAGTCACACATTAACAAACTAATAATAAAGAATTTTTAATATTGGTTCAGTAATTTCAGAAATTACCCAATACATTATTATGTCAGGTCCTTCTCCGGGATACAGATATCATCGAACTCAGGAATAGCCGAACACATGAAATGAGTCTAGAAACTTGTAGTAGGAGATTGTATTTTCCTATAATAAACAATGTTAAAATTTTAATGTGAATGATTATACAAATGTAAAATGGATTTAACTGGAAACAAAACATCTTCGAAGTGAATACATAAGGGTTCCAGAATGTCATTCTTGGTCTTTTTTTGTAGACAATTTTAAGCCCATATACTAAAGTAAATACAATTTTTCTATAAAACATGTAATTCTTTAGTCGAAATAATATTTTTTTCCAGGGACTGGTTTATTGGATGCACTTAAGCACTGTACAAACTTAAATATCTTAAGATTTGTTTTACACTGTTATCTACAGTATAAACATGTGAAACACACACCACAACCATTTGTCATTATTTATCCAAGATGTCAACTTCAATTTACATCTTAATTAGGAATGGGGTGAGGCAGGAGCATGAGTTCACATGAGAGCGATATTGTCTCATATTCACCATACTTTAAAATTTGAAGGTTCTTTTGTCTTAACTTTATTGGAAATATTTGGCCACATTAAAAATGTCTCTGGATTTTTTATCTTTTGGTCATCTGACATAGGCCATAGACAAACAGAGAGAAGATGGGCCTGCTCTACACCTCTGCCTCACTTCCCACATGTCTAAGGCTTGGTATAGCGATTCCTTCCACACTACAGTTATTTATGTACCCTTGACAAGGATCAATACTTGACGCTTTTCACCTTATTTTTTCACCTCTTTCGTGTGATTAAGTCTGATTAAAGAATTCAGTAAATGTCTTACAGAATATAAGTTTTTATGATTATTTTATTAGTAATCACACTGATGTGTGAAAACTTCTGTTTTTGGTAAGACTGCTCAAATTTAACACAGTGACTATCACAGATTCTTAAAATTCATTTAGACCTTTTTATTGAAACATACAAATAACAACTATACGTTAATGTGTTACAGGCAATGTACATTACAGAATTATCAAGCGGCCAAACACCTCCTGGCCACAGAAAGAATTCTGGAAAAGAAAGTTCGAGATCATTGCCACGATCATTCAAACTCGCCCCACATACAGGCGCGGCCCTCACCTATTACGACATAGCCAAAGACAAGCTCTATGTAGCTAAAAGCATAGCACTGATATGTCAATTTCCTTATGTAAGGATAGCTCAACTGTACTTGGAAAATTTATTTAGGTAAGTATCTGACATATTATAAGACAATATTTCAAAACAGGATATTATGTATTGAGAAAATTTAATTTTACAACTTTCTAACCATGGTAAATTTTTAATGTGGAAGCTGTACTAAAATGTGCTATTTTTAAATTGTAGATCTTTACCAAGACAGCCTGGCCCAGGTTTAAGTCCAGAGTCATATGTATATAACTTACTATATGAGGTGCCAGTACCTTTACCAGGGCAAGCATTACGTCTTTATGTGCCTCCAGCTGAGCCACATCTGGATCCTATACCAGTTGTAAGTATATTTTTCTTATTGCTAATTTTAATTTTATTTTACTAGCATTATTTTATTAACGATAAATATGTGCGAACAACCTAAAAAGAATGCAGATTGACTTCAATTTCAGATTTCTTCTGATCGGTCCTACTGGAAAATTAGGGGGGGTTCTATGTCCAGCAGTGGATGTCCTATGGCTGAAATTATATTACTTATCTACATAAATTTGATATTAATTCTGCACAATTTTACCAGCAGTTTTGTTTATGATATACCCAATGAGATTAAAGCCAGCCAGTTTTCAGTCAAAATTATAATATCAGACACCTTAAAAGTATATATCTTTAATATTATTATTATACTTATATGTAAAAGTCAATCTGTATAACTTTGAATAAAACAGTTTCAATTTATTTTTTCCTGATACTGTAGTAATGTTAAAATAGATAACCACTGGATGAAACGAAACGCCGGAAAAAACACCACCTTGATTAAGAAAAAGAAACTACATCGTCATTGTAATTTTTATTTACTTGTTGAGTTCTCGTAAGGTGTTCGTAATGAAAGTTTGTTCGTGTGTTTCAATTCAAATTTATTCAAAGATGAAATGTCTGCTTGAACTGTGGTAAACCCAGGTGATATGGCAAAAGTTGGTACATGCAAACTGTTTTGTTTTTTATGCAATAACTACATAAATGTTAACCAAAGTCCCCAATTGATACAGTTATTTAGGTTTTATTCTCCCAAAAAAATATGCGCCTACAAAGTTACTCAAATTCTGTGCTAAATGTGAATTTAATCGTCTGTTTAATGAAGTTTTAAAACCTATCCTATTAATCCATAAATGTCATCAGTAGAACACATATTATAGGTAATTAAATAAATCGAAGTACATACATAACATTTTGTCTGTAAGCATAAACATATTAAAAACTTATATTCAAAGTTACCCAGGCTCACGGTATCCACTGTTTTTTCATACATTGCACCAACATTTTGTATGCTCTATGGCCTCCATAAATAGATGAGTTAAATCAAATGCATGTCACACTACAACCTAAAGTTATACAAGATATTGACTAAAAACGAATGTCTCTTCTTGACAGGTGTTAAGAATGCCAAACCCCCCAGAGGAACTACCGCTACTTGACTATCCATTGCGGATTATGTTCTCGACACTCGGTGTTGAATGTGTTGTACAACTATTTACGTGTGTACTACTTGAACATCAAGTTTTACTTAAATCAACAGGTAATTAATAGTCCGTATACTGCATGTAAGCTATCAAAGGCACAACACAATTTATCGACTGTTTCAAATAATAATGTAATAATATTTCGTAATCTTTATCTGCATAGACAACACTTTTATACAAAAGTTTGACATGATATTTTATTTTTAATATTAATTAATTTAAACTGTGATTGTTTTCTTATCTGTTTACTTAATTGTCTTGGAAGTAATATAAAAATTATTTAAAAGAATTACATATGTTTTAATTATTTTTAAGGTTGGGTTACATTTGTATTTTGATTAAATATTTATATTTAAAAATAAATGCAAATATAGGCTAAGACATATTATGTACCAATGAAAATTACTTTATTAAAACAACTAACAATTTTCTTTTAGTAGAAGTCGCCCTGAGATATACAAGCAGCATGTATTAATAAAAAATTTATTTACTTATTTGCTTAGGTATTATTAACATTACTCCTTGTAAGAAAAATTTAAATAGGTAGATAATAGTTTAGATAGCTATTGATGAGTATGCTTCTCTATGCACAACATTCTTTATTAACTATAGTCATAATTGTACAACAAATAGATATGAATGCTCATTATATATTAAACTAGCTGAACCCGGCCGGGGCGTGCGCGTGGGGCGCGCACTGTACCGGACACTATATATTGCTCAGTTACTATTGGATGTAAGCCGAATATTCCTTCTCATAAAGCGTCATTTTACAAAAATTTTGAGGTAACAGTTGATTATTATCCATCGGCAACAAAAGTACCACTAAAGAGATGGCGTATTTAATATTTATTTAAAAAAAAATTGTGTAAAATTGTGATTTCACAAGAAATACAACTAACTACACAATATGTAGACTTATGCAAAAGCAAAACCTTATGTAAATATAAAATTTTATTCAAAATGTTTGAGCCGTTTCCGAGATATGCGAAATTTATAAATTTATATATAAAATATATAATTATACAAGAATTGCACATTTCAACAATAATTGCAAGCTCATCTTATTTAAAAAAAAATGCTTTAATTTCAGATTACAACAGATTAATGTTGGTGGCGGAATGCATAGTGTCGCTGTTGCTGCCTTTCACGTGGGCGCATGTATATGTGCCCATACTACCGGCGCCTCTTTATCATTTCCTCGACGCGCCTGTTCCTTTCGTTATGGGTATGTAGCCGTATAAATATCTATGATCCAGTGTCATCAAATGAACAGATATTTTTTAGCTATAAATTTATTATAGTTACATTAGCTTTTAATTAAAAATACAATTCAATATCATCATCTCAGCCGTAGGACATCCATTGCTGGAATTAGGCCTCCCCTGTAACTTTCTAAAAGGACCGGTTAGAAGCTGCCTGGATCTACCGTTGACCCGCGGTCCTTATCAAATCATGTGTCCACCTTGTAGGTGCTGCGTTTGCCGGTCTGTAGCCTCTACTCAAGACCCTTCCGGCCCCAGCGGTCATCGACTGCGTACTGTGTGCCCTGCCCATTGCCACTTTAACTTACTAATCCACAATTCGATATACCTTATGCGAAATTAATGCCGTAATAAAACGTAACCAAAGTGAATAAAATATAGATATTATATATAATGTCAAAGGTAGGTTATTCGTCATCTATCATTGGTGAAAATATTCTTTAAAGAATTAAAAGATTGTTTAAAGAATTGGATGTCTAAAATTGTAACGTAAATGGAGCGTATATTCTTATTGTTGTGGGTTCACAATCGATTTTTTTTTTTCATTACAAAAACAATAGAGTTTCACTTTCGTTACCAAGTATATCGACGTCTGAATTGCCATTGTTTTTTTTTTTTTAATTCTTTCATTTATGAGTTAAACCGCCGTTACCGTCATTATAACACTAATATAAGTAAATGTTCGATAGGCCACTTTGTATTGGAGTTGGTTGATCTAAGGGGATACTATTATAGGCAAATGAATCACCATATAACTAAAGTATCTTGATCTATGTATTTGATCCAAAAAAACCTTGACAGAACAAGATCCAGACAAGACAACAAATAAGACAAAACCCTGAGCAATGACAAAACCTCTTGATCTGAACAAAGACTAAAATCAATTTACCTTAACTGTCTTTTATTCCTGCCAATACAAACAAATGCAGATAAACTTCACTACTATGACATAGCGACATCTGGGCATCGATATGTCCTGTACAGTTTATATTTAAAAATGCCTGAGCAACTATGAGGATATGTGGAAATATTGCTCCCCTAGGTCCTTATCCCTTTAGCCTACCCAGCTCACTTGCAATGTCTACGTTGTTGCTTGTGTTAATTAATGGTTGCCAATTACCATCAAGCTGACCGTTAGACCATCTGCAGACTTTACAAAAAAAAAAAATACAAAATATCCAAAGTTGTCATAATGTTCACATAGTTTATCAATGAACTAATAAGTATAAATGTTGATTTTGTATTTAATTTAAATTTTATACGTGAAATTGGGTTATGAAAAAGATTTATCTAATGCATCATTTTAATATATGGCTGTCTTTTGGCCATCTCTAAATTCTATTGTAAAAATAAAGGAGGTAATACAGTATGTAGCAGGTTGTTTCCCCTTTTTGTTTAAAATGTACTGATTAAAAATTAATAGCAATAGAGCAATAATAAAAGAAAAAAAATACACCGAAAATCCTACTTTTTTATAAGGCGTTTTTATTAGGTTGTAACTCATATAACAAAAATATCGCCAGTTATAGGATTGCCAGTAGCTAGGACACGCAGATTTAGAAAGAAGAAAAAAGCATCTTTTATTCCTCTAATACAAACAATATATGAACAAATAATAATTACAAACAAACAAATATATAAACAAGTAATGAGAGGAAAAGGAACCCTGGCTCAGCTTTTCACTAAGGCTACTGGTAATTAATTATTGTTACTATATTAAAATCGAAAAACAATCATAGGTGCTGACGTCCGCATAATTTGATAGCAGCCCAACATGAGTCTTATTACTTTATCGACACGTCACAATGTTATTTATAAACACAAAATGTAAATAATCTCTTTTTCCATACAGGCCTTCACTCGGAAAGTGCTGCTATTAGTATGGGATCAAACGGTTCCAGAAGTATTGCTCTTGGCTCTGAAGCAGCTCTGTGTTTGGTCGATATAGATAAATCTGATATACAGTTGCCGGAAGAGCTACCAATATTTCCACATCGAACTCCGTTCATTGAAGAGTTAAATCACATATTGGATAAACATCAGGTAATAACATCTTTATGAGTTGATTGTTAAGTGGGTTTTCAATCTTAATTCCACCATTTAGTAAAGTTTAGAGTTGTTCGTAACTTCATATAGCAAACTGTAGCTTATAATTTCTCTAATATAAGCGACATCTATCCACAGATACAAAGACCAGAAACAGAACCAATAAAACTTGGTGTACCCATCAATGGTACATCTTACAAATATATGAACGACAGTATGAGCAGTAGTTGTACTTTGCCCTCAGGTAATATTATTTATCTAATTGAGATTAAGCAATTTTTTTTTGAAAACATGAAACTTGTGGCTAAAAACATGAACTGCGTACATTTATGTACTCAACATACATGTACAACCTAAAAATCAATGATTATAGCTTCAAAATCAATTATAGCTTTTTGTATAACCTAAAAATCTATTATAGCTAAAAATCAATCTTCTTCAGTGGAGTCTTCATACCTCTCAAGTTTGCGAATATACTTGGCTGTGCAGCATTGGCAGTTACAATCTACACTTAAGAGCCACGCAAGGTTTTCATGGTATTTATGTTCCATGGCATACTGCTCTGTGGACATGCTGCTAATGATTTTATACGAAAATAAAATAAATACACTTAAAATAGCATATGTAAACTTAACGGATATACAAAAATACTGTCATTTATTTTCTCAAGACAGGTAATTGCCATGATAAATGTTCTTTCAAATATATATTCTAATCTAATGGTTCGCTGCTTTGATTTGAAGAAAACGTACAAAAACATTAAAAAAAATTCATATAGCCACATTCTTTAAAATTTTCTTAATTTGAAGAGGGGAAACTTCGAATAATATATTCACTAAATTGTATAGTGTAAATTTTATTTTTACAGTGAAAAATTTCAACTAGAAAAATTTATAAAAAATGTAATACAAGCTTCATGTAACTCTTGTTTTGTAAATAAATGATGTGTATAGGCGTTCTCCGTCGTAAACACTCGCACAACGACATTCTCGAGTGGGACGAAAGCCGGCCGCTGAACACGTCCCCTCCGGGCTCGCCCACGCGACGTCCGTCCCACGCCCCGCTCACAGCTCCGCGACGGCTCGACGCTCTGCAACGGATCGTGGACATTGTCAAGCGAACCGGTACTTATTTTCTCATTTGTATTTGTCAAACTCCTCTCACCCGAACTAAAAAAGACCCAAGTTCAAATTCCAATCGGTCCTACGTCTCATACTGTTTATGATTTCGTTTGGTGATTATTTGTAATAATTGGGTGGTATGACATGAAGGTTAGTAATCTTCGATAGTAGCCATATCGTGCCAATGTCCGATGGAGTAAACGCGAATGAAACTAAATAAGTGTAGTGAGTCCCTACCCTAAGAAAGAATTTAGTGAGCATGACATGCCAATCTATACATATATTAAAACAGTAGAATGAACGTGTCTACGTTGAGTATTTTTATCACAAATTGAAAGGGAGCGATAAGAGAAGAGTAAAAAAATAATTTTTTTTTTTTTTTTTTTTTTTTTTTTTTTTTTTTTTTTTTGACAATCTGCAATCAGTACTTGTAACTATAAGCAGATGTGTTATGTTCCACGTATGATATGCCGAGTGTGCCCTCCAATGAAGACATCTCCTCCTCTGATTCAAACATCCAGGATGTCCTTTCTTTTCAACCTTTTCTGATAATGGTGTGTCATCAGGTTAGCTGCCAATTTATTGGTGTGCACATGCAATCTTAATTTATATTTTTGGGAAATGATACCAATTTCTTCCTTGACAGTGTTCATTCCCAACTGTTCGTAGATTTCTGCATTGGTAATAAACCATGGTACATTGCAGAGAGTTCGCAATATCGCATTTTGCATTCTTTGCATGATTGAGATACTCGAGTTGCACGCACTGCCCCATAGTTGAATGCCATATAACCATATTGGTTTGAGTATTACTTTATAGATGAGCAATTTGTTGTCAATTGTTAATTTGCTGTTTCGACCCATTAGCCAATGAATATTTTTATATTTAATGTTTATTTCTTCTCTCTTAGTTTTTATGTGGTGTTTCCATGTCATTCTTCGGTCAAGGTGTAGTCCTAGATATTTAACACTTTCCCTATGGGGTAGAGTGGTGCTTTCCATCATCACCGGAGGACAGTTGCCCTTCCTTAATGTAAAGGTAACATGTACAGACTTAGCCACACTCGCTTTCAATCTCCAGTGTCGAAGCCAGCTTGAAATTTCATCCAGACCTCTTTGTAACTTTCGTGAAGCCACCACTGGGTCTCCGTCGCTCGCCAATATTGCTGTATCGTCTGCAAAAGTAGCAGTGGTAACGTCTTCTACTTGGGGCAAGTCTGATGTGTATATGGTGTACAGCATTGGACCCAGGACGGAGCCCTGAGGCACACCAGCACGAATATCAAAAAATTTCGAAGTTGACTCATTTTCTTTTACTTGAAATATTCGATCAGACAGATAGGAGCTGAGCAAGCAATAATAGCTATGTGGGAGCTCTTTCTTTAGTTTACACAGCATACCCTTGTGCCACACCCGGTCGAAGGCCTGCTGTATATCCAGGAATGCTGAAGAACAGTATTCTTTTTCTTCAAGAGTCTTCCTGATATGTTCATACACCCTGTGAACCTGCTCTACGGTGGAATGGCCCTGCCTAAATCCAAATTGGTGTTGTGGTATTACCTTATTTTCTTTTAGGATGGGCAAGATTCTGCGCAATAAGAGTTTCTCAAAAACCTTTGATAAGATTGGAAGCAAACTAATGGGTCTGTAAGATGGGTGGTTTTCCGGCTTTATGCACCATTAAAATTTGAGACACTTTCCAAAGTCTTGGATAATGTTGCACCCTAAGGACACCATTGAACAGAACAGTGAGGAACACCACAGCCTTTTTTGGTAGTTGCATCAGTACTTCTTTTGTTATAAGATCGAATCCAGGCGCTTTTTTGTTTTTTAATTCTTTAATAGTTCTCCATACTTCGCGAGTTGTTATTGGAGCTGGAGGAGTGGACATTTGTAGATCTTGCTGCAGTATCATGTTAACACTCCCCTCAAACTCTTCGTCCAGTGCTTCGTTTGGGCAGAAAACCCCCGCCAGATGTTCAGCAAAGGTATCAGCTTTCTCTTGATGTGTTTTGGCCCAGTTTTGGTTATTTTTGATGGGGGGCTTAGCTAATTGTGGCCTGCTATAGCTCTTTGTAAATTTCCAGAGTGAGTAATTGGTAGCTGAGGTCGCAGTAAGCGATTCCAGTTGCTCGCTTAGGGTGTCATCATGCCAACGACGAAGCATCTTTCTCAGAATTGTAGCCGCCCTGTTGAAGTTTTTCTTATCATCTGTGAGTCTACTCTGTTGCCACACACGTCGCAGCTTTCGCTTTTCTTGTATTGCATTTTTTATCTCTAGGGGATAATTCATAACTCCTGTCTTACGTTTGCCCTCTGGTGTGCTCATCCAACAGGCCTTCTGTATGAGTGTTGTTATAGATTTTGTCGCATTTTCTATGTCATTAGGTGTTTTTAGGGCTACTTCGAGATTTATATTTTTGTCAATGAACTCCTCAAAGGTTTCCCAATCAGTATACCTGCTGCCGAGAGTCATAGGGCTTGTATATTCCACTATCATTGAGCTTAAAGTTGTTATTACAGGTGAATGATCTGAGCAGCTATCATAGCATGATTCTGTGCTATAGTAGTGTTTGGATAGTCCTTTTGTAATAAAGAAATCCAAAAGGTCAGGAGTTTTTTTGAAGTCACTGGGCCAATACGTCGGTTCAGAAGTCGATATAACAGACAAGTTGTTGTTATTAAGGCTTATTTTTAGCTGTCTCCCTCTCGTGGTTGATAATCTAGACCCCCATGACGTATGTTTCGAGTTCCAGTCACCACCAGCCACAAAGCGACTGCCCAGCGATTTGAAGAATTGCGAAAACATTACATCACTTATATTATGTCTTGGTGGACAGTATACTGCTGAAACCTTAATATCTCCAGTTTTCGTCACCACAACTATTGTTGTCGCTTGGATATGGTCGGTCTTATAGTCTGGCATCTGATAATGTTTAATGGACTTTTTTACTATTATTGCTGTTCCACCGTGAGCAGTCCCATCAGGGTGATTAGTTATATAGCACATGTAGTTCTTAAATGTGATACGGGATGTTGCAGTACAGTGTGCCTCGGAAATTAGTAGAATGTCCAGATTCTGTTCAGTCATTAATAGTTCAGCTTCGTTTTTGTTTGGTGCCAATCCGTTAATGTTCCAGGTCGCCATTCGTAAAGCGGTTAGTTTTGCAGCTTACCGATCAGTGTTGTGATGAGACTCATTAAGGTGCTCATTTGTTGGAGGATTAAATCAAATTTTTCTGATTGTTTTTGAATGATATGTTCTAAATTTGTAGGTCTTACATATTTAATATTTGGATCTTCGTATAATGTTTTAACAGGTTCGTTATCATTTTGATTCGACTTTAATATTTCACTATAGGTTTTCCTTCCAATTTTTTGTCGATGTTCTTCTTTTTTATCTTTTAGGTGTTGTATGTCATCACTACTCCGAGTAGGGCCCCACTCAGGAGTTTCCTTCATTTTATAAGATTTCTTTATATTTCTTCGGGATAGGATCTCTTTGTAGACCTCACATCCTTTATAATTAGCCGGGTGAGCTCCATTACACAGGGCACATTGTGCAGGGGAGTTGCGGTCTCGTTTCAAGCACTCAGTGGTCTTGTGGGATTGTCCACATTTTACACACCTATATGGGCGCATACAATAATTTTTTGTGTGCCCATATTGTTGGCACCTTTGGCATTGTACAATAATTTTTCGTTTTTTAGGATCCTCAACAATGATAGCCTGGTGGTATATGTACTTTAATTCTTTTACTGCAACGTTATTTGGACCGGAAGCAAGATTAACAAACCACGTAGACGTTGGTTTCTTTTCTGGGCCAAATTTAGCATTAATGATTTCTCCTGTGACTTTATTACCCGTATTCTCTATTTCCTCTTTAATGACGTTAATCGGTGTTGATGGGTGGAGATTACGAATTACGATTCTAAATTGCCTAGTATCCTTTCTATTGAATGTGTGACCAATAAGTCCATGTTTCCGTACCAGGTTAATAAGGTTCTTATAGACTTCTAAGTCCACGCTGCTTACTCTCAACTGGTTCCTATTCACGATTTTATAGGTGAATTGTCCACGCTCTGCTACACCTTCTAACAGTTCAGTGAGTTTGCTTACATCTTCTACTCCATAGAGAATGATTGGAGGAGGTTTGCTGGGTTTCGCTGTTGCCTCAGCCTTCGCACCATCGTCTGTCAAATCCGTAGGTAATCCAGTATATCGGTTGGATGTTTTAATACCAATACCAGTTGGGCTGGCTGACATTTTTCTTTTTTTTGCACTATTTCTGTCTGGGATTCTCTGCCAAGGTGGGGGACAGGGCTGACTATCCACAGTTTCTGTCATGGAAATGTCTGTATTGTCTGGTTTGTCTCCATCAGGGACTGCTAGGTTGTTAGTTTCTGTAGTTTCCATGATTTTACTTCCCACCGAAGCAGATCTGGGTCTCGAGTGGCACATAAACATACTCGGATGAAATGTTTGTTGCACAAGGTTTTTATTATTGCTCCTGCTGTTCATATTAGGCGAAATTTTGCCCCCCCCAGAATACGTGGGGCAGTCTGAGCTAAGCTCAGAGAGGGATTCTCCGACACTAGCAGTGTCAGTACCCTCCTGGGGTAGTTTATTTTTAAATCTCGCTGCCATGACTTTTAGGATTAGTCTACCTATATAGAGCTTTCCCAACACTCTATTGGAAGTATTTCAGGGAGTATTTAGTTCCCAGGGTCACTTTTAGCCCAATATTTGGGTCAGGTTATTTAACCGCCGCCTGACACTCGGCGTTGACTGTTTTACGGCTGATAAGGTCGTCTTCATACCAACCCTCCTCTTTTCTCATCCGGGCTTGGGACCGGCAACGGCAGAGTTAAAAAAAAAAAAAAAAAAATAAGTATAAAACGATTTTTAACATTTTTCACGAATATCTCCGAAACTATTGAATGGATTTTCAGGCGTTTTTCGCGGATAGATTAAGATTAACCTATAGCAACATTTAATTTCGTTCGATTTCGATTCTTTCATTAAAATCAAAACGCGGAACGGCCTTTTATTGTGAAAGCTTTAGGATTGTATGTATACTAAAAATAATAACGTTATGGTAATAATATTATCCACCAATTAAAAGAAATGTTTTGGTAATAGGTCTCAAAAAATTAATTATAATCTGAGCGATCACTAGCTGGCGCTCTTCATTTCATAGAATGCATAAGGTTATATTGTTTTTTTTTTTATATAAAATTTATTAATGTAAAAAACGGGATAAAAGTGAGTGGATAAAAGGAGAAAACCCGTGAAAAGCTCAGGTTCTGTAACGATTTTTTGTAAAGCACTTGGTTAAATATCTATGGAAAATTTTTATTGAAACATCTTAAATGAAGTCCACGTGAACGAAGTCACAGGCACATGCTAATTCAAAATGAAACTTAAAAATATATATATTTATTTCACTTTATCAGACAAGGCTTCAACTAAGTTTGTTAAAGCAATTTGGGGGCATGTTTTAAATGAATGAAATTATCATTTCTTGTTATATACTTAAAACATTAAGTGTCAATAAAATGCCGAATCCAGAACTGACCTGTATCAAACTTTTGTTGATACATGTCAGTTTTGATACATATATAAGATTAAGCCAAAGTGAAGGAATAATTGTAATTTTTTAAATAGGCGTAAACATAGATGAAGTGGACGCAGAGACAGTGATGCCAACAACAAAAAAGAAGGTGCTAAATGACGAAGAACAATATAATGAGGATATCCGCTTCAATGTTGCCATAAGAGAGACATTCCTCAACAGATTCGTACACATGTTTTTGATGTACGAGAACTTTGTCATCATGCCCGATCAGGTAATGACAAAAATCTAGCTTTATTCCTTCAGCTTTGTCTAATCTATTCTTGTATATTCTTGTATTCTTTGTAATATTTGCCATAATTATTTGACGCAGTATAACTATTATTACTTTTCATATCAGCGCCGATTTGTAAAAATTCAGTCATTTACTTCAAATATCAAATAACATTATTTCACCATGTGTAAATAGGGGATCGGACAAATTTTCCGAAAGTGTTTTAAATTAATCTTCATGGATATTTATTCCCATAAAAAATACTATTTTATTTATTTATAGCCTTTTAGGTACTCAAAATTATGTTTTAATATTGTTTGTTTGAAAATGCCGCCAAAACGCCACGATAGTTCATCTGAGAGCGCGTAACGTCATTTGTGGTCATATCATAACAAAACAGCTGCATAATCATAACAAGACAATGATTGCCCACAAATGACGTCACGCACTGTGATTGGTGTTTCAGTATAGATTAAAAATATTGTAAATAATAAAATTTTATTTCTTCATTTAAAAATATTTAAATGAATTATATTAAATTATTATTCGATAAATAATCGTAAAAAATTATGTATTTTCTTTCTAAGTACATTTTAGATTTTAATCTGATTACTGTCCGATCTCCTATTTTTTCAATCTAAATAAATGAGTGTTAAAAATAACACACATATAACGCCGCGATTTCTATAGAATCCCAACATTTATTCATTCATAATTCTCAGCCAGAGTCTTTATTTGTTGTGGTAGTTAGTGTAAAATGAAACATTACATTTGCAGGACCGCGATTCGTGGGTATCGTCGCGGGAATCTATGGTGAACTTCGACAAGGCGTCGTTTCTATCGGATCAGCCTCAACGACACCGTCCCTTCCTGTCTCGCTTCCTAGAGACACAAATGTTCGCTTCGCTGATCGACAATAAAATCATGGCCAACTGGGGCGACTACGACGCCAGTCTTCAAGTCTTCGAGCATAGGATTAAAACTGTCAGGTATTTACACACTGATAAAATTCTGTCTTCTGTATCATAATTATGGGTTCAATTTGAACACATGTTTAGTTTTAAATATGGCACTCATTATTTAAATACAACGAAAACAAAAATATTTATAGGCTTTGCTAAAAAGACTCAAATTTAGGAAAAGTCGTCTAAAGAAATACCATACCATAATCAAAAATCTAAAGAAAGATTTTTGTTTTGTACAACTGCTTGAAGTCTAAAAATATTGCAAACTAGATGAACCTGGCCACGCTTCGCTGCGGCGTGCGCGTGGGGCGCGCGCGGTAATGGATCCGTGTTTATATAATATATTATTATTTTTATAATAAAACTAGCCTAAGTTACAACTTATAGCATCAGATATTTACCAGTAAAAGTCCCGCCAAAATAGGTCCAGTCGTTTCGGAGATTAGCCGGAACAAACAGACACACTATTTTTCTAGTTTTCTTTTGTTTTCTGTTTTCGTTTTTTGTTATAAGTAACTTATATATTTTAATATATGTATGGATATACATAATCTTTGAAATAAGTTAAGATTATTTTATTATTTATTGTTTTTAACAAATAAATACATGAAAATGATATCATTATCATGTAACATTGAGATGAACACTAATGACAAAACGTAATAGCGTGCTTAAAACCATTTTGAAGAGTAGGCTATTTATTACGTTTCCGGATTTACATGGACGTATGTATGTTTCGCATTGCGTGACGGCAGACCACATGACGATACTGATCCCCTTAGTAAGAAAATTTAAATTGCCTTGAAAAATGAGAAATCTATACATATAATAAAATCGTTACGCGCCGTGCCTGTACATTAAACATTTTTTTAAAAGAACAATTTGTACACGTTGTACTTATGCTACCGAGATCACAAAAATAGTATTTATAATTTTAGTCTGTCTGTGCGTTTGCGCACGCTAATCTCAGAAACGGCTTAACCGATTTGATTGCCGTTTTCACTGATGCATTGTAGCAAGCTTCCCATAACATTTAATTTCTGTTTCATTCCAATCGGTTTACAAACAAAAAAATTACGCGCTATATCGTATACCACGCGTACGAAGTTGCGGGCTCAGCTAGTATACCATATGAAAGAACTCTTGGTTGAAATTTTGGATAATATAGATAGATAAAATATTTAAGTGATTTTTCAAAAATTGTTACCTAGTCTATTAAATGTGTGACGCAAAGTTTCTGCAATTGTCTCGTGGTGACAGGCCTCTCGGGTCTTGTGGTAAATTAGTAATTCTTTCAATGGTCAATTCAATGTACTACAATAATGTCTAATAGTAAATATTTCAAATTATTAAATAAATTTGTATACTTTGATCTACTCAAGCGTAGTTCTATCTTGCTGACATAAATGCAGATTGACATTCAATTAACTTTATAAGGTATTCATTTTTCTATTACCGAAACATTTGTCTTAAAAGCTTTCTTTTCGGCTTATTCTCCGTAGACCACAATTATGTTTTTTTGTAAAAAAAAATTACAGCAATATTTTTAGGATTATGAAAATTTATGTCATATTTTATTTGTTATAAAAATGTCTTTTTTTTTAATCTTTTTCTACCTCATTGACTCTTCACTGTTATTCGGTTAAATATGGGATAATGCACGATCTTTTTTCACATTTACAAAAGGTGGTTGGTACAATGGGTTTCTTTTGGTGGAAATGGTGCATGCTGTAAAAGTTACAGAGTGCTTAACTGAATAAAATAATTATTGATCGCAACTTGCTACTTTTTGCAAGCGGAATAACATTATTTTGTTTTTATATTTACGCATCACTTGCTTGGAAATGATTTCATTATTTTAATATAGAATACATCAATCAACTCTTCCATACACTAGCCGGCAATATCCAAGAAACTAGACAAATATAGATTACGGAAGCACGACCGATTAGATCATTAAATATCAGATGACCACAATTTTGTTTTATTCATATTGTCAATTCTATTCTGTATTAATGAATTTTAACATTTTAACATTAGATTGCATTGCATGGAGCAGAGAATATTAAAACCGCGCCTACTTTTGTCTTATATTTTTTTACCTGAAAATAATGTTTCATATAATAACCCTTGTATTGCTTATTGCTTTTGCTCTTAGGCGACGGTAGCCACCTACCATCAAGTGGACCGTCAGCCTGTCTGTCGACATAACATAAAAAAAAAAAAAAAAAAAAAAAAAAAAAAAAAAACTTGGACCATAATCTTACCTGTTGCCTTTTTTAATAAAAAAATGTCTTACTGACTCTTATTTAATAATAATGTCATATTAATTTTCAGTCGCAACCTTATATTCCTAAATACCCAAATTGTGTTTACTCATGTGACGTAATTTGAGTCTACGCAAATTCGAAACAATTAAATAAATTGGTGTGTTGTTGTTTTTAACACATTTTTTTTATCTTATATAGGGTATCTAAGGATTTCAACAATTCAAACTGTTATATTATGCAACTTATTGACCAAGACCTCTTTAGTAGAGACATCATTGGCTTGATTTTATTCTGTGCTCTGTGTTAATAACCTTTTTTTTAAATAGGGTTAAATCAGTTTCTATTCAAATGCGTGGCTTAATTGGATTACATATATTTAATTTTATCAGTTAAATATGGGTCAACGAGCTATGGAGAGAACTTATGGTCGGGATTGCTCAGCGAGATCGACTCAAAAGTGATAATATCCATAGACAAACGAAAATCACCGACATAATCCGCCAAATTTGTGAGTTGAAGTGGGCCACAACATCCACTCACAATTTTATGACGTCATAATAAGGGCAGCGGGCCAACGCTAGATCCAGGCTACTTCTAACTGATCCTACAGAAAATTATGGGAGAGGCCTATGTACAGCAGTGGACCTACTACGGCTTAAATGATTATGGATAAGTCCACGGTTGTCTGTGTTTTAACAAAATAAAAATAATTATGCATGCACAATGAAAGTAGCAGCAATATGAAAGATCGTTAACTGGATGAAAGAGTCGTGCAAGTGAGCGTCCGTATTGTTGCAGACGTCGTCTAGGGGAGGGGGGAATGGCGACGCGCGGGTACTCAGTGTGGGCGGGATTAGGCGCTGTGGGAGGAACGTGGGGAGTTGGGGCGGAGCTAGAAGTGGGCGCTCCAGGCGAGCGGTTGCCGCACCGCGCTGCTTATTACCGCGCGTTTCCGGCGCGCTTAGATGCCACAGCACTTGCCCCGCCACTCGCCAACGAGCGCAGGTGCGACACGCCCTCAGACAACGCGAACCATTATCCAATTTGAACCACGTTCAGATAGTAACGGGAAACGCGTGTTTTATTTTAAGGCGCTCTTCATACGAACTATGTGAATAATTGAATATGTTTACGACATATTATGTGTAATTTCGTTTTATAATTCGAATATATTGATCTCTTTCACTCGAATTAAAATTAATAACAATTGATATTATACATATGTATATTTACGGCTTAACTAATACTATTGAAATGGTTTAAAGAATAAAATTGTTCGACATAATATTCGAAGATATCCATGTCGTTGTTTATAGATGATTTTTTTATTTGGTCATTCTCTTCCGTTCGAAGTTCTCTTGCGAGCCAAAACAACTGCTGCGCCTCGACTAAACGCTCGTTTGTAAACGTATTGTCTGAACTTGTTCTTACGGTTTTACAGGCTTCGAAACGCTTTCCCAGCTTTAGAGAATTTTATTTTCTTTTGAAATAACTTTGTCCGATTAGATATTTTAACGAACTGTAAATTTAGATATAATTCTGTCCGTGTTGCTGTAAAACCGACCTTGAACCGTTGATGCTTTAGCTTCGCCAAAATATTTTGGATATTTTTATTATACATGTTTATACTTATGTTATCAAATGTAAATTAATTTAATAAATGGTTTTTAACATATACGACGTTCACGCCTGCATGTCAACGGCAAGCGTTACGCACTGAGCTAACAATTGATCGATATTATTAAAAGAATTATGCGCCGACATACAAACCGCTGTAGGTGCTGTTTATTTGTCTTGTTCATTAATTAAAATTAACACAATATTTAATAATTGCACATTCCTTTATAATTCTCATAAAATTATAGAATGAAAATCTATATAATTATATATAGGTAATAAGTTTCCTATTTGTATTTGCTCCTATTTGTATTGATTATAATATTTTTGTCATAAGTAATTAACGAATGATAATAACGAAGTTACGAAGTACGAACGATTAACGAAGTTAAAATACTAAGATCTCTTTTAATATATACGAAATTGTTAACTCACGTTTAATTGTTTTCTCTTAAAAGTGAAATCGATTAACCGCTTTTTGTGATATGAGCATGTAATATTGTTTGTGAAATGGTTAGTGATTTTGATTCAGTGAATTTTTTTTGTGAACATTTCCATTTTGTCTGCCTGCAAGGCGTTGTGTCCAATATTACTAGGCATTTAAGACTTTATACCTGTAATAATATAGTTCAGTATCACATGGGACTCATTTTTAGTGAATGTCCAGTTTGTGTATGCCAAGGTGTTATATGTTTTTAAATTTTTTATTAAAGTCCATTCCAAATAGGAAGGTATGGGTGACAGATGTAAAGAGTAAATCTAGGGATGTGACAGCTTGCGCTCATGAGAGATGACATGCGATTATCGATCAATCAATCTCATGAAAAATTAAAACATCTGCAATGGGATAAAAATAGTAACCGCAACAACTCGAACCAACGATAAAATACCGACGTAACAGACGACGCCATGAAACACAAGATGGCGTCCGATGATTGGTGCATGCATGCGGTCTATGGTTGAGTCACCCATGTTCCTGTTCGGAATGGACTGTACCATATATTTTATTACCACATTACATTTTATATTTTTATATATTAATTAAAAAGTAAATTACCCGACATTTAAGGTACCTGATAAGATCATGCCTGTGATCATGCTGAGCATAATAATATCATATCACCTCTCCCGTAATTATTGAAGAGTAGACTTTTGTTTTGACGGATTTAAGAGTCTTACTTCTGAAATAAGTGAAAATGTATATCATAAAATTTTATATATATTATATTATTATACTAGATCGTGCCGGCAACTTTGTCAGCATTGAAAAATAAAAAATACAACACCGGAGAAAATATATGAGTATTATAACACTCGAAATCTTTATCGCTGTGGCGCTCAATTTTTTATATTTTTAGAGGATCCCTCGGGAACCTAACAAGTTTTCAGGATAAAATGTCTAATGCATGTTTGTTAAACCAAACTTAGTTCAGGGTTTAAAAAAATCATAAAAATACTCGTGCAAGTTAGTTAGCATGTTAATATTACAATTGTTGCATGTAATGTGATACTTATGCTCATTTTATTTATTATTTAGAATAACAAAAGTGTTTTATTAACTAAAACAATTTATTTATTTGTTTATTTGTCCGAATTATTACGAATTTTTAATGCAATAAAAATAGTGCATTGCTTTTATTTTATGAATTTTTTTTTGTCGTAAATAAGTTCTATATTCTATTGGTATCTTTAAAAGAGCGTGTCGCGTCGCGTTCCGGTGTGAATGATCCTTTATCGTGTACCTACTAGAGTTTGATGCAGAGTTATTTTATGTAAGATATTATGCGAATGTTGTTCAAATAGTTTGACTGCCTTTGACTCACTTTGCATATTTGATGTATAATGAATAAATCAACACAAAGAAACACATCTAAGCAAATTAGAGTTTAACTGCGATCCATTAAAATAAGTTTAACGGCAAGGGTTACGACGTGGAGGGGGGAATGGGCTTAAATATCCCCCACTCTCGCACCAAAACTCAGTAGCACTAGTGCTGTTATTTCACTGTTTTCAAAATAATTTCATCAATTTTTTTTAAGATTTTTTTATATAGTTTTATATCTTTCGCATGTTAAATTATACAGGATTTAACTGGGTCAATTAAATTGAATTGAATAGATCATTGTAAAATCTTTAAATCCTTCTCTTTAATTGTTTTGTTTTATAACATAAAACAACAATGGAGATATAGTTCAAAATCATACGTGAAGCACATTCAATAATAAAAAATATAAAATTAAAAAACTAATTTACATCTATCAGTAGACCGCCACCTTTTCTTTAATTGACTGAGTTATCAAATTTTTCGGAGTTTACTCCTTAAGAATCGATTTCCATATAAGGCTCCGGCTATGGCATTTTTTAGGGAGTAAAATTAATACAAGCGTTACGTTATCTGTCACTTTGACATTTGTGCGACATCTGACGCATGTATTTCTATAGTAATGTAACAATCAACACCAGAGGGTTTCTCTGGGCTTATAAAAGCAAACGTCGAAATCTTGTATGAAAAGTGTAGTCCGCGTTAATAAGGGCTTCACTTGGACAAATGACATTTACATTAGAACTCGCTGGCGGCGGAGACAATTGAACAGGCCTAGAAATTGTGTTTTTTTTTACCATTAGAACAATACTAAAAAAAAAAAAAATTATTTATACAATCTTTTAAACTGACATTAACTTATTAATAGGTACAGGGTTCATATGCGCGCAATAAGTCGTTTTCGAGAGAATTTTCAATAAAAGTCAAATTCTTGTTGTGTTCTAACTTTTTTTGTAGAGTTTCTATTACTTTAACGAAAATTCTAATTAATACAATTGGTTCTTCACATGTTTAAGTATAATATATATATTTTTTCAAAGCAATTGTGTTGTTTATTTCTTGTAACATCTTCATTAAACAATGGATATTTTTAGTATTTAGCGTTTGTCTCCACCTTAAGGAACGAAACGATCGGGCGTTATAACCTGCCGGTGCAGCGACATCTATCACGTAAAAAATGAACTATTTGAACTTATAAAACATGTGTGTATACCGAACATTTTGATACGTTTAAAGGATTACACTTTTTATATATGTATCGCATCTTTGTCTGTACTTGTTAGAATCTCATTTTTTTGTTTTTACTGTCCATTTTTCTGTGACTTATGTAACATTGCATGCATTATAAATTTATTGTGTGTGTTAAATAAACTTAATAATTTATTTTTAGTAGTGCAATTATAAAATAAGAAATATTATTTTTATTTATTTTTTTGTATAGTGAATGTATTAGTTTAAATGAATCTTATTTTAAGCAATGAGTCATGAAGCAGTTCATTCACCTACTCATAGGTAATATATTGAAATAAAGTTGTTAATCCTTGGTTATATTTATTAAGTCTGCATCGTACATATACAACATGTGAATAAAATTTATATCAAATAAATCATTGTTGAACTGTGTATTTATGCATTTTGAATGTTTGTCCCTATATCCCTTTAGATGATGCACACGTCGGTTCTAATGCTTTACGCTTTTCGTGCTTGCTTTTGATGTTTAAAGGTAGATGGAGTTTAAGATAATTTGAGGCCTACTTGACCCAATATGGCGACATGTTCACAAGTTTTCAAAAATAAAAATAAATTAATAATGTAACACTTTTGTATACGAGTGTGTACATTTTCATTAAAATTTTAGCGCGGTTTTAGAGTCATGTTACGCACCAAAAATTACATTTGAAAATTATAAAATGGTACTCGATGCACACTTAAATACGGGCCTCAAATTAACTAAAGCTTTTAGGTTTCCAATTAGATTAGTAGCAGATAATCGCGTGTGATTTCAGGACGAACAGTTTAAAGCGTATAAAAAACGCCAAATGGCAAGTTAAGGATTGTCCACCAGAATTACTGTTGGGTGATATTAGCCGCCGTTTGTCTACAGAGGTGACGCCGGCAGCAATTGCGCAGAATAATCGGGCGTTTGTCGAAAAACTTCTTAAGGTAATTTGAAATCTGTTGCAATTTCATTTTTATTATTATTAGTTAAATCTAGTAAACAAACTTGCTATTATTTTATCCTTTAGTCGAAATATGCCCGCTGTATCAAAGTGAAAACATTTTCCTTTATGAAAACATTTAGTACGTAGTAGTAGGATTTTTAAAAATCAGATATGGCGCTTCAAAAGGCGCCATTAAAATTTTATTTTGCCCTCGAAATTGTTTTTCATATTTAGCTTTTTGGTGTCTCTTGCCACCTGGTGCCCTGAGGAACGCTCCTCTCGCTTTATCTTTTAATTCTACCTATGCAAAATGTCTAGCGGCATAACACCATCTTACAAAAAAAGTTGAGGATTATTTTAAGGAGTTACAACAAAAATAGTATGCCAGAGTCTATTCTCTTGTAGTCATTTTGTTTCTTACCCTCTACCTACTCTATTTCGTTCAAGAATATATTTTTATGAAAGTATAATAAATATTTTTTTATTATTAACCAGGAGTGCAAAAGCAAAACAAAACGCATGTTACTCGAAAAAATGGGCACGGAAGAGACAGATTTGGGACTTGGATGCGAAGTGTCTATTACTGGTGTGGAAGAAAGTACGATGATTGCGTCGCTGTGCGACCTGTTGGAGAGGTTGTGGTCACACGGACTTCAACACAAAATGGGAAAGTCCGCCTTGTGGATGCATCTAACTAACTACCAAGAGTTGGAACAGTGTAGCCACTCTACGAAGCCCATTGACCCAAATTACCTCACACCAGGTAAACATAAAAATGTACTTAACCTGTTTGACCTTAAAGTCCATTTTAAGTTCGTTTATACCATTTTCATTCCTTTTTTATAATTTCCAGATTTAATAAGTTTTAAATCTGTTTAAATATAGGCGTTATAGATTTAAAACTAAACGCTTGAGTTTAGACTAGAGATGCCTATTCGTTTTTATGGATAGTAACCATTATTTGATCTGTTGTCTGTTTACACAAGTAAAGTTAGGGGGATATTAGTGCACTGCGAACCTTGATGTATCTTCTGTTAATCTAATTAAGATTATAATTAATCTTCTAATAATGAAGTTCATAAACAGTTTTATCATTATTTGACGAATAAATGTGGTAACGGTACTTCCAAGTATTATCCTTTCAAAAACCCTGTCAGAAGAACAAGTTACCATACAAAATCAATTCCCATTCACTGTTTCATAATTATATTTTCATAATCATCTCAGCCGTAAGACATCTACTGCTGGGCATAAGCCTCCCTATAATTTTCCAATAGGACCGGTCAGAAGCAGCTTGGATCCACTGTAGCATTATATCACATGAGTACCGACGCAGTACAATTACACATGACATTATTTATTTAATTACTTGTCTGTATTCACAGCCGACCATCAGGTCTTTCTTGAACCAATGAAATTTTAACTAATTTAGTCTTTAATGGTATATATCCACTGTTAGATTCACAGTTGTCCCAAAATATAGAACTGTAAATATTATGATTTACATTTGTCAATAAACATTCAGATAAAATAAAAACTAAGGATAGAACCCTATGAACGGCGGAGTGAAGCCGGTAAAACTACATGTCACCGTGTAACATACACGCAAATCCAATGAAATTACGTCTCGCCTTTAGTTAAGCAACATCAGCGCGTGGAGCTTGACGTAATAATAAAATATTTACTAGTGAAAATGCCAAATTGTGTGGTCAAAGGGTGTAAAATCGAAAAAAAAAATACATTTCACAAATAAGTAAACTTGGAAAATAATATTTTCAAATATAAATTGAGATTATAGCCGGCCTACGCACACATGTTTATAAAACCGGCTTCACTATTTTGTCTGTAACGTTCTGTGTTTAGTTCTTATTAGATCTGAGAATAAACATAATTAATTTTTAAACATGCAGCCTTGGCCTGGTGTGTATTACGGAAACGACTGGATTGTAAGTAAATATGTACCGTACAACAAGACCTCTATTATATACGTAACTAGAAGTTACGTATGGCTCCTCTCCAATCTTTAATTGATAATTTAGTATTGTCAAAACTAATTAAGCAAGTAATTTGATCTATTCGTTATCTTATGGTTCGATTAGGTATTCAAAAGATAATTATATATTAAATCGTAGTAAACAATGTTGTTGAATAAAAATGCGATTTGATATTGAATTTTTATTTGTAACTGAATAAATTTTATTCGAGAACAGCACAAAAGATAAATACAATTAATTTTTTGTTGTATTTATGAGAAAATTAAATTGATCTTAGTAATATATTGGTGAAAATAAAGAGTAATTTCATAGAAATATTGAGACAAAAAAAAACTGAATTGGACATTTTGAATTTAGAACTAATATAAAATATATTTTCAATTCTTTTTTGTGTGCTAAGGCGACAGGAGCTTAAACATGGCCATCCACTTGTTACTTTATTAACTTTTTTTTTGCAAATTCACTGTAGACATTTTTTTATTATTATTATTTTTTAATAGAAAGAGTAGGCAATTTAATTTAACAAGTTGCATAAGTGTATATATTCCTATAATATTGGTTAAATCTTTTAATCCAGATCTCTCGTCGGTGGGTGCAGAAGTGGAAGCCCAGCAGAGCGCGTCCAGCACCAGTTCGAGTAGATCCCGCGACAGTTCGCGCGGCGGTTCAAGAGACAGCTCTCGGGACCGATTAAGTAATTCCAGCACATTAGAAAGGAAGAGTTGTCAACCGCCAGTACCGCTGCGACCACTTCCAGAGAGCCTCACTTTTGACATGAGGTACCTTTCAATTCTCATCCATACTTTTTAGAAATTTAGTAGTGGAATATATAATAATCTTTTACAGAATAAAAAACTGTTTTTAGAACTTTTGTCTGTTTGTCTGTCCGTTTGTGCACGCTAATCTCTGAAACGGTTTAACCTATTTGAATGCGGTTTCCACTGATGTACTGTAGCAAGCTTCCCGTAACATATAGTGTTTGTTTCATTCCAATCCGTTTACAAACAAAAAAGTTATGTGCTATTCCGAATACCACACGTACGAAGTCGCCTGCACAGGCTCGCCTTTAGTTAAGCGATATTTATTTAATAAGAGATAATTTAAAAATATATAGAAAACTTAAAGTATTATTAATGTATTTGTAACTATAATTGTGTATTGTGCTAATACAATGCCTTTCTTGTTTATCGCTCTTTCCATTAGTGACAACTGTATCAAAATCAGTTGGGTGGTTTAAGAAGAAGTTAGCGGAGAGATAGACAATGGCAATATAAGACATATAGATAATTGGTATTTTTAACCCCCACGCCCGACTCAAAAACGGCGTTTGACGTGTGTGTCTTACTATGGCATCGTAGCTCCCAGACGGATGGACGGTTTTTTTTGTTTGTTTGAAGCTGACATGATCGAGATGGTTCCTAGCTACACTTTATGAAGATCTGTTCAGGTGTTTGAAGATCATCAGCCTATCTCCTAGCTGACGAAGGGATTTCACTAACTTCCAATTTCGATTGATGTGAAATTTGGTATACTGTTACTTCGGTGGTATTTCCATGACATGGTAACCTTGATCTGATTTCTAACTATGGACCTCGTAAGATAGCTTAATGTCGCTAAACGAGCTATAGAGAAGGCGAGGTTACACTGTTGATCCTTTTTTTTTACGTTGGGAAATCCATCATGGATACCCAGCAGCGAAAGGGGGACGCTGTGGGTTATGCCGGACTCCTACCGGCTAAAACCCAACGACTTTCTAGCGCGGCCGTAGATGGGCGGAGTCGCAGGAACGTTGTTGCACAACTTCGGCGGCCCGCCACGGCTGTTCAGCGCGGGGAGTACACTGTTGATCCTGCTTTCAACAGTTGACGGCATTTAGTAAAACTTTTTGCCACCGAGATTTTTTAGACTAATTCGATCCCGCTGAACACGATTCTGCCTTTAACCTGGTTCTGCCCAAATTTTCCACCAGTCTTTATTTTAAAATAGGCTAGTTGACAAAATTTGGAAATACAGTTTAAAACTATAGCTTAGCATCTATTTCACCCCAAAAATATATTATTTTAAGAAAAATAGGTCTTTTACATTAGTATTTTGAGTTTTTAGAAATGAACTTTAAATTGACCGCGAAAAAGGCCAAGACTGTCATGGCGTCTTGAATGACGTGACACCGCGCGAAACAGCCGTGTTTCTTTATGACAGTCAATTGTGTTTTTTAATAAATAATGAATTCCTCGTATTATAAACACTGTATAATGCCCCAATGTAAAAGTACAACGATAAAAACGCCAAACAAATTATTCATATACATACGTTCCAATTAAACAATAAACAAATACGAAGAAAGTGGTTAAAAATGGCAAGGAGGCAAGATACTCTTACTTTATTAACTGATTCCACAATTGATTTCTGTGAAGATCCTTTTTATGTAAGTATTAAACACAACTTGATGTATCTATTTATAAATGTATAGTAAAAGAAATGAATTTTCCAAAATCTACATAATATACCACACATATCCTATAAAATGTTATGACTTGAATAGGGTTTTATGATTCCACAGTAGGTAATGCGACTCTCTGACTGGTAACTGCGTATTAAATAAGACTTTGTTTGTTCTTCACATAATACTTACATAGAAGTTAACATTGCGGAATTCCGATGAACAAAAGTGGGTGTTCATTGCAAAAAATTTGCCAAGCATAACGGCGTCAATTTTGGGCAAATGACTGCTGTTTGCTTTGTTAAATCCTGATTCCATGGCAAATTATACCTGTCTTTCAAGATTAAACTAAAAACGAACTGTATTAATTTAACAATAATTGCTGGAAACACGAAATAACCTGTTCACTTTATACGAAAATGACAGCTACAACATGGCGTTTCGAGAGGCGTGACGTCACGCTTCCATGCGCTTCTTTGATTGGTGTTTAATGTCACGTGATTAAACGCCTCATTTTGTCGATTTTATTTTCCAAAAATATTATTAATCTTTTATTATTTTAATAGAAAAGTTGTTGTTTTGTTTACTAATTATCATGGTTAATCATTAGATACTCTAAGCCATCCGATTTATTCTTAGTGGAAACAAGCCTATTATGGGGGATGCCTATCTGCAGCAATGTACGTCCTACGGCCGAATTGATGATGCAATACTAAAATATATTTCCTCCTCCGACGAGGTCGGCAGGGCACTTGCAGCATCTATGTCGTTGCTTGTGTTAATAGGCGATCAAGTGGACCGTCAACTTGTTTGCCGACCTTTACATAAAAATCATAAAAATAAAAGGTACGTGTGTTAATTACAATAAAATGTTTTATTTCAGAAACGTTCAAGCAATGACAGATATCAAAACCGAGATAGGTTACGCCCGTGCGTGGGTGCGGTTGTCTCTCGAGAAGAAATTACTGTCGAAACATCTCCGTGAACTGTTGGCGGACACGACATTGCTTCGGTCTCAGTACAAGAGAACGGCCTTTTTAAGGTGCGAAGAGGAAAGAGAGCAATTCCTGTATCATCTGTTAACACTAAATGCAGTCGATTATTTCTGTTTTACTAATACATATCCTACTACAAGTAAGTAACCTTCTTTTCTGTTTATAGAAATACTTTTATAGAACTTACTCTAATTTTTTGCACCTCTTAAAGTTTTAGAAAAATCTGAATTATTAATCATGATAGCGAAAAGTATTCTTTTAACAAGATTATAATATTATTGGCTCATAGTGATTGAATAACAAACATCCAAACGTCTTTAAAAAAAATCTTATTTATAATTTTAATAATATAAGTAAAGTAAGATTATTATAGAGACTACCAAAAGATTTTTCATCTTTTTCAAGAGTATACGAGTAAAAAACTGTGCTACAATGACCAATCAATTAATTGTGTAAACCCCAGTTATAAAGAATTCGCGTGCCCACTGTTGAATATATGTTCTCAAAGAAGACCACCATGAAATAACAGCACGTGTGCTGTTTTGTTTCGGGAAGTGCTCTTCCCGAACGCACGACACAGCGTGGGTCGCTTTGTGGCCAGCTTGACAAACGACATGCAAGACATCACAGGGAAGCGGCTAGATGCGAAGGCTTAGACCGTGTGGCGGCAAGCCTTGGGAGAGGCCTATATCCAACAGTGGAGAGACACAGGCTGATGATGATGATATATTCTCATAATGTGTAATTATAATCATGACACGAATATATTATACATATTATACTTTTTGCATATTTTGATAAGAATTACCAAATCAGGAGGTTTGTGGATCTGATACCATAGCTAGACAATCCCATAATAAGGGCAAAATTTTGAAAAGTATTATTTGATTACTTTAAATTGTTGTTGATAGCTATTACAGAAGATCATACATTTTTTTGTTATTTAAAAGTAATTTTCTAAATTTTTTCAGAACTTCCTTATAGAGTTTTGATAGTACCATCTCGGAAAGCAAGTCAAACGACAGCGAACTGTTGGATTGCCATATCGGGAGCAAACGGAGAATCTACACCTAAAATACCGATACCAAAAAATACAAATGAATTCGTTTTCCACGTAAGTATTAAATTAAATCCACATCTATATTTATGTAGATCTATATATATACATATTATGTAATAAAGTCGCTAACCTTTTCTAAACGGATTTTGATACGGTTTTCACTAATAGAAAATTTATAAAGGAGAAAGGTTTGTGTATATAATTTGCAGAAAATATAGCATCCGTTCGAATCCGAGGGTGGGTCGCTAGTAACCTTTCAAGTTATTAAGATTTTCACTTTTATTTCTTTTATAAAAACTTCCTTGTATTTTGACCTTAATAAATAAATAGCGGTCTAATAGCACTTACTTACAGAACAGCGTCATTGCGTAATTGCGTCTGTTTTGATCATTATTTAATCATTTAATTATTAAAAAATGTGTTTGTTTTTAAGAATTTTCATTAATTTTCGAAATAAATGAAAACATGTCGAGCATCATTCATATTTGGTATGTATCTTTTATTATTAATTTAAATAATAGTTTTAGGAAAAAAATATTCCAAAAAAGAGAAGAGAAAGAGAACTGTCGTATAAATCGGTATTTTTGTCGACACTTACTTTTAAGGCAAATGTTTAATATATATGTTGTTGGTGTGACATACTTGTACAAATAAATAAATAAATAAAACATGTGCGGATCTCCTCATTCCTGATTTGATCTTGCAGAGTAACCCCGAGTATAGACCTCTCCATAGCTCGTTGACCGCGTATTTATTTTGTTGTCGTTGACGCCGGATTATTTTATTAAAATAGGCAAAAGGAAGTAGATAAGCAAAATCTTAGTTCATTAAATTGTTATTTTTAATTTTTTACTGTAACTTCAAAATTGATCTATTCACGGAAATTGAGGTTTGTATTAACTGTATGGGAAGTGTATTACTTCGTGCAAACTTTCAGTGTGTAAAGAGCGTAAGGATGGGAAAAGATGAGTTACGATTTGCAAGATTAGTATGGCGGTGGAATGGGTATCGAATGATTGATTGAATAAACCAAAAATGTGCCATTAAAATTTGCCTACTGCATTGACTTTCTACAAAGGGATTATAATTTTAAATTGTCTACTCTACTCAATAAAAAAGAAAATATGTTTTTACTACGTTTTAGCACAAAAACTTGGGAATATTGTCGACGTTACGAATCGGCCACGATAATACCGGATTATCGCCAAGATGGCTTCTCGACCAAGTGTTTGTAAGGAACGAAGTAACGGGGCACACTTACACGTAAGTAGATAAGTGTCCTATAAGGTATTTCCTCTGTTCTTTTTACAGAACCATTTCAACAAAATTCACATATGAAAATTATACATGCCATTGATTGATATGTCAACTTAAATTCTCTGAACTTATTCACACTCAAGTCTGTACTTCATAATGTTTTAAATTAGTAATAAGTTTCAAAAAAGTCTTGAAAGTAGACTAATTTGTTTATGTATGTCTGATGATATAAACTTCATAAACTTATGTATGTTCATTCATAAACTTGCTACTTCTATAGTATTTTTTTGGTCAATGGTTCTTTTTAAACTTGAAAAACCGTCCCTCCTAAATTATATTTTTAGTATGCGGTTTCTAAGGCCAAGAATACACAATTACACATACTGGTAGAGTATTTAAGGGCCCAGCAAAGCATCTAGCCTGTTTGTCAAAATTTGTGAATGTTTACTGGCACCTTGATAATTAAGGACAAGACAACATATGTTTTTGTGGCCTGTTGCCAAAGTGCTAATTAAGAATATAAATCGCCCTATTAAGGCCCCGTAGGTGATATCGCGCCGCTCGACAATAGGTATTTGACGCGCGGCGGTGGCGCCGCCATGTGATCTTTCGTGAACTAAACTACGGACAGCGGTTGAGTCGGTGTAAACGGTTTTGATCCTTTCCATATATTTTTATAGTAATTAATAAATTAGTAATGTCTTTTTTCAATATTTTTTTCTCTTATATTTATTAAGAATTATACAATGTTAGTTACTTTATATTAGTTTAAATATTAAATATTTTTGAGTATGTACCTCCATTACTGATATATATGTGTGAAAAAGTAAATCACTAATAGTAAAATCGTAGAGAAAGCCAATTCATTATTTATTATTATTTTATTTATCGTTTACTATTATTTCATTCATTATTATTATTTATTGTGATTGTTTATTTATTATTTTTTGAAAATTTTATAATAATGCCGGAAATCCGAAACTATTAATAAAATTAAGGAAGGTACCTAATAAAGCCATAAATTCTGTTACAAATGAAAATGCATTTATTTTTTTATGAAGTAAGGTAATCATAATTAAACTTACGTATACATATTTATTGAAGCCTCAGCAAAAAAAAATTCTTTTCAAAATGGCCACCTTTAGCTTTGATAAAGGTCTTTATTCTACACTAAACGCAACAATTAAAGGATATAAAAAAAAGTTCCAAATTTTTAGGTGATTTTCAACAGGCTGTAACTTCGAAGAAAATGGTCGTATAGAGCTTATTAAAAAAAGGAAATTTTAGCTTCAAGTTTCTAGTTCTTGAATCCAAGCTTCAAATTTTTTTCTCGTTGGCGATTTATGAGTATAATAGTCAGATAAATCAATGTTAAAAAAAATTCAAAATTTTTCTCGTCTTGAAAATGGTGTAAAAGCCGTAATAAATTTTTTATTGTAATGGCACAGTAAAGATCTTTTAGAGAATTTAATTCCCTATAACTTGACCTCCTCATGAGCTCTGTACAATGAAAATACATGGTTTTTTTATCCAATTTCCAAAAATAAGGAGGTTTTCAATTTTGATGTCTTTTTTTGTATGTATGTTACGTGATATCTTCGCCAATTGTAAACCGATTTTCAAAATTCTTTTTGGTTCATATAGGGTTGAGGTGACAAAGCGTTCAATGACAAAGCGTACATTTTGTCATTTTGCTTGTTGTAGTGTTCTTCAATCGTGGAAATGTTTTCTTCAGTAACGAGGATATTTCTGTGTCTTTCACCGTCGTATCGGGACAGAAGGCGTTTTGATCGAGTCACTCTCTTTATCTGTAGGGATTGATTTAGGGCATGTCCTGTATATCGACAATAGCACCGAGCTTCAGGTTTTGTTTTAATATACGCGACAGAGTCCTACCCGGAATCTTCATTTCTCGCGATAAGATTTTTATTTCCTTATGGGGTTTCGGCGAATTCTGGCTTTAACAGCATTAACAGCCTTTGTAGTTCTAACAGCATGCGGCCGTCCCAATCTTTTATGGTCATCGACAGAAGAAGTGTTAGTATATCTGTCGATAGTACGATATATACGAACATACAGCTGATACCAAGCTTCTGAAGTGTCTTGAATATGACCGACGGCTCCATACCCACTCTGTGTAAGGCTGCAATCCTATTTTCTTTAACACCCCATTTCATATTGTAATTTGATAATATACACGAAAAAAATATGTGAAATAGCGAGAAATCAAAAGAAGTTTTTGACATAAGTGTTTTCCAAATTGAAAATGAATAAAGAGTTGAAAAAAGAAAAAGTTTTGTAGCTTTTTCGCGCTTATAATTTGTTTTCTTGTTCCACCTGCAGTCTTAGTCTATGTTGGCCAAGTTTCAGATCGCTAGGCTTACGTGAAGTGGCTGAGAAATTGATTCAGTTTTGTTTGCAGACAGACAGACCAAAAGTAAAGGATGAAACATATTACACCGGGCCGCGCGCTCACCCTGTTTTTCTCAACGGCCGGGTTTGCTATTTGTCACCGTGCCGCCGACGGGCCGCCACCGGGCCTTGCCCATGCCTTTCATTTCCAAGTACTATTATACTATTTTGTATTAATATTACTATACTAGCTGTGCCCGCGACTTCGTATGCGTGGTATTCGGAACAACGCGTAACTTTTTTGTTTTTAAACAGATGTTTTTTTTGTTTTTCAACGAAAATATGAATTTCGAAATTTCATCGTGAACAAAAAATTCCTCACCCCGAGACCTCTTAAATGAGTACCAACACGGGGGGTCTGCGACGCACCGCTCCCGAGATATTTTTGAAAAAGTCCAAAAATGCGAATTTCGAAATTTCGTCTTCACCGAAAAATTCCTCTCCCCAAGATCTCTTAAATGAGCACAAACACGCAGGGTCTGTGACGCACCGCTCCCGAGATATTTTTGAAATTCTTTTTTGAAAAAATATTTAAGCAGAAATATATTATACCTACCAGGAATAAATTAATATACATATATTATTGAAAAAATATTATACCTCGAGGCAGTCAGCCTCGGGTTAATTAATTAATTAATTTATTTATAATTTTAACAATTTAAAAAAGAAACTAAGTATACATTAAATGATACCACTAAAAAGACTAATACCCGAGCGGGCCTCGCGAAGCTGTCTCCGAGCGCACGGTGAAAAGAAATATTTTTTTGAAATTTCGCGATTGGAGCGCACGGACACGGCCCGGTGTAATATGAATTGATTCATACAAAAGCATACTAGCATCTTCACCGGGCTCCGGACGGGGCACGGCCCGGTGTAATATAAATCATCCTTAAAGGTAGTAAAAATTATGTCCATTAAATATTTTTTGCACCTATCAACCTTCTGAATTCATGATTTTTTTTTCATTTCACAATGCCAAAGGCACTGTTTTTTCTCTCACGCGTCATTGTTAGATCAATAAAATATTGGATTACTTATAATTCTATTCTATTTTTTTTCGATATATAGTTATCTTCGTAATAAAGAAAAAACAACGAATATCTGAAATATAAATTACATACTATATACATCGCAATTATACTTTATAAACAAAAACATAGTTTTCATCAATATTTAGTAGACAACAAAAAAAAATATAAAAAGAAAACTGTCAAAACATTTTGGTTGCGCTATATTGTTTGCCCGGTTCGCCGTTCGATCGCTCGATGTGGTCACGTGGGCGCACAACGAAAAGCGATACGTCCTCCCTCTAGAAGCGCTTGGCGCGGACTGACCGGCTAGGGAATGTGTCTTCTAATATATTGCAAGATTTGCGTGTTTTTACGAAATTTTTTTTTAGTATTTTTTGTAAATCTATTTATTTAATTTTTTGCACACAAGTAGTTGATGATGTAAAGTTTACAGTGGTATTTTTATTTTTAGCAAACAACATTTAGCCTATTCAGAAAAATCATCAGTTTTGGGTGGATATTTTCGAAAATTGCACTGCGTTTTATATTTTATTTTTCGAAAATTTTGTACGAAAATAAAAAATTGTTTCATTCATTCCTTGGAAGACTTCTATGCCAATGCACAGTATTTTTTTCGTTAAGTTTAAACTACAATGTCGACTGAAAACAGCAAAAAAATTGAGTCCCCGAACATCAAATTTTCTGAAACGGATGTTAGAACATGATGGATAAATCGAAATTACAGAAATAAAACAAAAATGTGGCTCATTTATTCCATTACTATTGAAATAATCTTTCTAATGACATATTACAAAGTACTCAACTCTGTTTATTTTATGAAAAATCTCTAAAATAAATTGACTGAAATCGTTGCAAAATCACCATAGGCCTCTTAACTACCAGATATTTGACAAGGAAATAGACAAGATGAGGATGGGTGCATGGGTTCTGGGTTACCCTTATTCAGGACCAATATACGTGATGTTAAACCCTCCCACTATAAAATTATCTATTTTTTAAAAACCAAATACTTATATATTAAAGTTATAATGCTGTTTTGTCCCAAGAATAAATTATTAACCAATTATAGTATTTTAGTGTAAAGGTGCACTACTTTCCGCAGTGGGTAACAACACACAAGAAATAATAGCAGACATACTGTTATAATACTTATAACACTTTCATTGCGTTAGTAAGGGATCCCAAATTTACTCTTGTTCTGTCATATTTCACAGAATTTAATGGTTTCCTTCATTTTTTGGACGATCCTCTTGATGGTAGGTGGCTACTGTCGCCTTTAAACACAAACAACCCTACAAGTGCTCTAAGTGCCAAGAATACTAGGATTAAGGGATAAAGTATTAGGAAGGGATAGGAAATGGGCTCAATCCCTGCATGTGCTTACAGGCGACTGTGGGGCTGTGGTCTCCTATTAACGCCATCGGTAGCTCACAGCGTCACGTTGTACGCCGCATCACAATCCTTACTAAAGAAATGTTTGCGGTATCTTTGATACACCGATGTCGGTATTCAAAAGTTATTTTAAACCATTGCTGCGTGCACGTCATGTCTAACGCCAGTATAAAATCGCATATAACCACTGTCGAGTACTGTTTCGATCGAGCCGTCGTGCGCTTCTGAGGTATTATTGAGATACTGATGGCCTGTGGCGTTCAGACGTTGTTTAAGATGAAGTCGCACATCACTTAGTTATACCATTTAATAAGAGACCGTAGCCTAACTATTTTTCATGATATGTGAAAAAATTTGCCTGCCGCCATTTCTCATAATAAATGTGTCTCTGTCGTCAGTTTTCCGTGTAATCGATGGTTGGGATCGGGCGTGGACGACGGGTCGACGGAGCGCCTATTGGTGGCGCAGCGGGTTCGTCGCGGGGGAGGGGCAGGCGCAGGCGGTACGGGAGGGGAGCGCACTCCCCGCGCTCCGCACACGCCCCCCACCCCCACCACTCACCTCTCTACCTCTACCATTCAGCACATGATCAGTGAGTCCTTTGATTTTTTGAGAATTCAGCATTCTCATCGAGCAACTAAGTATTGCGAATCCATGTTTTCTGCTTGCAAGTGGGTTAATACGATTCTATATGTTTCCCAAGATTGCTATGTTTATTCTGATTTTGTCACCGTTAGAGCAAGTGGTTACTACTAACTAATGCACACATGAAATCCAACATGTCTGAAAACCAGAATTAATTAATGTTTTTATTAATACCAGTGTTCGATATTCAACCGTAATTCATTAAATTTTTAGGCAAGTACCATATTAATCTGTTCTCAATTTGACCACAGATTTTTACCATAAACAAAAGATACATATTACACAGGCACGTGTGCGCGTATGTCAAAACTCGCTAGTGTGTGTAATGTTTATTTTAATTAATTTAATGTATTTTTAATGCTTATTATATAAAAATATTAGCTTTCTCCAGTCCTTCTCCATATAAACTTTAAGTGTATCAAAGGTCACACACTCCTCGTTCTGCGCAAAGTTTAAAGGCATACAAAGTTTTCGTATGTAGGTATCAGACTGTTGAATTTTACCCTAAACTAAGAAGCTGGAATTCTTAATTCAACCTATAGACGTTACATGTGTATTTTAAATTATATTGCTTTTTTATACTTTTCTAGTAATAAATAAGTTTCAAAAAACATAGTACTATGAATATAGGAAAATCAAGAAACAATTAGCCGAAATAATGGTTTGTTTAATTTAAGGCGATTGCGTGAATGCCATTGTGAAGTGGCATTACCAGTCGAAGAGGGAAAAAGACGCCAACTCGCTGAGCGTGCTCTTGTGCGGCGAGAACGGGCTTGTCAAATGCTTGGAGCAGGCGTTTCTCTGCGGGTTCAAGTCAGCTCGTCTCTTCGGAAAGAATCTTTTTATTTGGGACTATTTCGGTAATTTTTAATCGCGTTTAGACTGTACTGGGTATGTCTACGCGTGTTCTATACTTTGTAAACGCAATGTTTGGTTATTTGAAAGTATTTAGTTTTGTTATTTTGTTATTTATTATTTATTTTATTATTTAAATCCAAATTCTACTTTTGTTAGCCAGAATATCACTTTCACTTCTGTTTTATCAGAATCAGAAATAACACTGTTCTTATTGGTTTTTCAACCAATGATTTTCATCCTCAGCTAAATGGTTTTTGCACCAACATTTTTTTTCTTCATTGAGAGTAAAAATGTCATTACAATGACTGAATGGTTTGAATGGTAAACGAATAAATATTTTCTGATGAACAGCTCGAGTGAAAGACGAGTTTAAACTGAGCCTCTGCGAGGAGGGTCAGGGGGCGAAGTCGTGTGGGGTGGCATACAACTGCCGTCAAGACCAGGAACACCGCGCCATCTGGCGGTGCTACTGCCACCTCATGGACGAGGTCAACTCTGTCGCCAGGACCCTTGGGAAGGATGGGAAGTTTCAGCTCTTCATTTGCCTCAGTTTAAGGTACTGACACATTACACGGGTAAATGGAGACTGTGAAGACATTTTCTTAGGGTTTTTAGTCTCGTTTTTACAGATTCTAAAGCTTTCTGAAATCAATTAGGTATATATAATGTATATATATATAACAATTGAATTAATAAATACTTATTTGAGTAAACTGAACTGCGTATGCATTGATGAATTTGTGGTTAAAATAGTAAAATAGTAAAGAGAAAAAAAAAATAGCTTACGCTTCTGCAACATTTATTACTATTGCCAGAAATGATCCTTCGATGTTGATACAAACTTGACGTCACGTTGCAGTTCACACTGGTTCAATGTCATCATCTCGACCGTAGGAAGTCAAATGTTAGACAAAATTATGAATAGCTCCATTTTGTAAAATTAGTAACGCAAAATATGGGGCAGATCCAGTTTCGAATCACCATATAGCCTGTGTCCCTGTGATGGGAACTAGAAGTAACCATTTAACGGTCAACACACAACAAATAATAGCAGACACACTGTAATAATATAACACTTTCGTTGCCTTAGTAAAGGATCCCAAAACCCTTATTCTGTCATATTTTACAGAATATAATGGTTTCCTTCGTTTTTTTGGACGGTCCTCTTGATGGTAGGTGGCTACCGTCGCCTATAACACAAGCAAAGTCCAAGTGCTGCAAGTGCGCTGCCGATCATAGTAGGATTAAGGATAGGAAGAGATAGTGAAATGGGCTCTGGTGTAAGGGATTACTCACTCACCGAAACAATACAGCACACATGCTGTTATTTAATGGTGGTCTTTTGTAAGGGATCGGTTACTGCTGCCAAACAGGCTGCCCAAATGACTGCGAAATGCAGCGATCCAGACCAGAGCCAACTGAAAACTTCATTTCCAAAGTTGCCCTTGCCGGGAATCGATCCTGGGACCCCTGAGACAGGGCATTAAAGCAAGCAGCACCTTAACCACTGGACCAAGGGGCTCAAATTACGGGGAAACCTGCTCTTCCAAGAAAACCCGCATTCTACGAAGGCATGTGAAGTTCTGTCTATCTGCAGTGAACTATCATAGTCTGTTGGCTCTTACCTTCTCACAAAATAGTGAGGCCTGTGCCTAGCAAAAGATCGTAATAAGTCATGAATGTACTTATGTACTCGTCTTTTTGCTACAAAAGTAGCGATCCGCCTCCGGCTTCTCACGAATGCATGTTTTTTTTTGCAAATCATTCAAACAAACCTCGTTTATTGCTCTTTTTATTTGTGAAATTCGAAATGAATAGAAGTTAGCGGAGAAACAGAGGCAGACAACGACTTTATTTCATAATATGCATAAAAAAAGACAAGATTTTTTTTTGCAGAGAACATTGGCTCCACCGGATGTTGGTTCCCATGTCCCTAACCAGAGTCACTGCAGAAATGTACGAAGAGCAAAGCTTTCTGCGCAAGCGCGGACTGCTAACTTTTCTCAGGCAAATACTGGAACCGCTGGACGAGTTCGACATTGTTCTAGAAAATTCTCTCACACAAGGTATATGAATAGTCTGTTAGATTCATAGAACTGGAATTATTGATCAATTATTTTTGTTAATTGATTACATTAGAAATTAGCACGTTTACAGTTTACATAATAACCCTCAATTGCGTAAGTCCAAATTACTTAAAATCTCATTGTGTTAATCGTGCACCATTTTTTAAAATTAATGCATATTATCAAGATCTAAAAGTATTCATTTGAGTTGCAACACAGAATCTATAAGATTCATATTCTTTCATAACTCACCTATGTTCATTTAAGAAAACATAAGAAATAAGTTTAACCCTAAGAAAGAAAGTTGGGGGGACTAACTGCAATACTGACCCTTAGCACAAAATAAATAAAAAATATTACAAGTATACCTCAATGCATTATTACCTACAATTAGTTAATCTCATTTAAAATAATATTTGTAAAAGTACAACTTATTATAGTGAAAAAATATTGCATATTATTATTAATTATTTTATGTTATGTTATATTATGTTCGCCAATCAGATAGATGTCAAATCAATTGTCTTAAAACGCAACTCAAAAGTATATTTTGACATATTTTGTCACTTGACCACCACATATGAACTTTGCACATGTTGCACTATAAAATATTTAAGTGTTCTGAGAATGAGAGCCATTCAAAATTAATCCAATCATTCAAACCGGAGCCATAATATGATTTATTTTTTAATCTGAATACTTTATTCCGAATATGACTTTTTTAAGTGTTTGACAGATTAATAGTCTGTTTTTGAAAAATAGTCTTTAACTTGCTCATTCGGTGCGCTCAGAATACTCTGAGCGAGTTACGATAATTACTGATTGTTGCGCTCAGAATACTCAAAAAAACCGAAGGAGCAATCGCGCATAACATTGAAAAGTTACTAAGAATTTCTCAAATCCAACTGTTGGTATCAGAGATTAGCGCGTTCAAATATTTTTTTTCAGATTTATTATAATAGTATAAATTATGAACTTTTAGGACAAAGTGTACGGTTAATGCGAAATTTTGATTGAACGCGTCTTCTGATTTATTCTTTACTCGTAAGACAACGCTCTAAAAAAGCTAAACTAGTCTGGTGGCAGATCTCTCTCTTGTTCTAAAGTCAAATATTTTATAAGCCCTCTATGTATTTAAAATTAGAATACCCTGGTGTTATTTTTTTAACGTCTGCTCGCTATTGATTAGGCAGTTCATTTTTGTTTTTTATTTTTTACTAAAATCGAAAATGTAGTTCGCTATTAGTGTTATCAACTTACAAATAAAAATTAAATGTTTAAGTGACTAGAATACTGCACACATAAATGATAATTATAAAAATATAAAAATATTTTTCAATTTGTTAACTATTTATGTGTCCACTATCAATAGAATCCATTTTTTTTAGTTTTAAAAGTATTAAATATATTTTAGATTATGAGTTTAAAAATACTCAAAGGTTTTGCTCTTAACCTCATGAATTTTTGATATTTTAATCAGGGTCTGATTTTTATACCTATATCAGTTGTTAAGTTTTATTTGTGAATGTTTTATGTTGTCTCTTGCCACTTGAATCCAAAGATTATGTTACGGTGCTTATGGCTTTTATTTAGTTTTAATAAATACTTAAGTTAATAATCCTGCCCATTGTAGTTTAGGTAATGATAATGATCTTATAAGTATATTTCATATGGTTTAAAAATTATGAATTTTCATAATTTACACATGTTTTTTAAAATGCATGTAAGATCAACACTTATGGAATCATTTTTACTAATGCATTTCAAGTTGCATTACTAAGTTTAATGTTGACTAAGAATTTTGTATGATTTAAAGTTAGTTACAATTTTAAAACAGTTCCAAAATAGATCTGTTTTTTTTTTACTAATAATTCATATAATACTTATTACTTTTTTTTTTCATTAATTTATTCAATATAATAAATTTATTCTATGATGATATGTCAAAATGATATATAAGTGAAATATAATATTATAAACATGCTTCCAACGATGAAATTTAATATGGTCAAAGCTTGATATAGACAATGTTTTACTTTGTAATTTTATCCCACCAATTTTATACTGTTGTCATTTGAAAACTTTTTTCAATCGTATATTCTTAGATATTTTGACATGTACTTACAGTCCTCGTTGTCTAAATCAAGCTTATCTAGAGGTATTGAAATGATTTTAAATATTCAAATGATAATTTTAATGCATTGATTTTCTATTTTTAAAGCACTTGTCTTAATGCTGGCGACGAAATGCAATTAATATTGAATAATTCTTATCTAATGTAGAAGTTTTAATAGAATAAATTTGCAGCACAAATGGGCCAAAAGCAATATGTGACGATCGCAATTAAAATCTCAGACCATTTTGGACCTCTGATTGTTGTCCGACTATCATTCTATTAGTTGTTCTGTGTGTTTCTATGGACCATATCAAAGTATTCATGGGTATTTATTGAACCCATCGGATTATTTTATGAAGGCTCAGTACTGTCGTGTGACGTCATGATAGAATCAGTCAATTCAAATCGTTTTCTATAACCTGAGTCCACTTAGTGAGAAGTATTTTTTTGTTTTATGTAATGAAAATAGTCTATTATTTTTACACCATAGTTAGCACTATAGCTACGGATAATAGGCATGATGACGGTATTAAAGAATCAAAGAATAAATGGTTTTGGAGAAAAATATATGTTGAAAGGAGTCTAAAAAATTACTAATTTTTTGTATTAAAATTGAGATTAATAAGATTTTCAATAAAATAGAAGCATAAATAACTGCAATCGGCCATGTTAACTGAAACACCAATAAGAACGAATGACGTCACGCCCAGGTAAGTGCCATCGTGTTGCTTGACTTTGCGTTGACAGAATGAAAAATCTGATGAGATGTCGGTGACGTCACGGTTCAACAGACGCGACGCCATAGAGCCTGAGACACCTAAGAGCGTTTTCGCGCGTAATTCAAAATAGCTTTAAAAACATTCAATAATTCGCGTTGAAATTTAGTTTTTTGCTGAAATATTATTTTTTCTGATATGGTAGACGTGTATCTACATTATGGAAGGGAATTTCAAAATCTGTCATCATGCCTATTATGCACATAATACTTAAGTTGTTTAGAGTCTAAAAGCAACTTTAATTAAAATATATTAACAGATTATTTATTTATATTTTTCATATTACATTTTTATTGGTTATTGTTTGGTATATGAATATTCTTTATGGTGATATCATATATGTATGTATATGCTTTTCGAATTGTTAATTAATTCGAAAAGCATATACATACATATTCGAAAAGCACCAAATAGATTAATTAAAATGGTGCCATTGCTATCATTGCTCGTCGTCGGCAGTGACGATAAGTGCTTTAATTAAATTTCCTTAGCGTTTTAATTCACTTAGTGTATAAACATTGTTTCTTCTAATGAGTAAATCATGGTTGTTTATAATTCTTACCGTCCTGTGCGATTATAAACAATACTGGCACTTAAATGAAATTTACGTGTTGCTCTATTATTAACGTATTTCTAAATAGGTATGTAGCACTTGATAACAATAACCAGTGATAATGCACTCTTATGTAATTCTGCATAACGTGCCAAATTATATCTTACAAAAGTCAACATATACACCAGTTCCAATAGAACGGGACAAATGTTTGCCGTATGTGTAATATTGCCAAATAAAATTCAGTTTGTGTACTAATAAAACTTGTCATAGGAAAAAATATTTACCATATCAAAAATGTGGTCACACGGTCTTGATTTTAGCGTCACAGAGCTCCACAATAATACATTAAGAGTACCTACACTCTAAAATTGCAAATGTTCTTCCATTACCAATCCTTTTAGATAGTGGTTTTATAGAATCATGTTTTCGAGAATTCAGAATCATATTTTCCTTCGAGAGAATACACCTTGTGATCCTCGATATACATATGTATTTGATAGTTGACAAATAAGCAGTAATTGATGATTTTGTCACGGTTTGGTAAATTCAATATTAGAATAAAACAGTAGAGTTGTCTGTATTGAAGAAACTTATGATGTTTAAAAAAATAAATGTTTAAAAAAATTTGATTGAAGAATAAGTTCTTTGCTAGTTTTTGCCATTTTTTTAAGGTAGCTTGTGTCAATTTTTTTTTTAAGTCTTCCTAGAATCTTGAATGTAACTATTTACCAAAGATTACCGAAATGTTCTCATTTTGCAATCATTGTTATTATAGTCAACCTTGTCAAATAAATGTCCAATAAAATAATATTGCCAAACAAGTGGTTTTTTTATTCCTACCGTAAAAAATCACTTATAAATAAGATGATATATGTGTGTGTTTTTATGATAAAAGATGAAAGACAGGCTGACAGTCCACTTGTTGATAAATAAGTTTGCCCTGCTGACTTAGAAAAAACTACAATGGACTCAAACAGCACTCATGCATTCAACACAACAGCACACCTGCTGATACTTCTCGGTGATTTCGGTTGATACTGTCGCCAGAGGGACTGCCTAATTTATGACCGCAGAACGCGGGGAGTACGATACAAATTACGATAAAACAAACCTTGGAATTCACACAGGTGGGTTAAATTAGCTGAATTAATATTCATTAGATGTGTAGTTAAGGTACTTGCTATAACGCTCTATCTCTGGGGTCCCGGGTTTGATTCCCGGCAAGGGCAACTTTGAAATTACTTTTCAAAGTTGGCTCTGGTCTGGTTCTGCAAATTATGGTCGGGCACACTGTGTTTCGCAGTCATTTGGGTAAACCGTCTGGCGACAGTAACCACCCCCCTCAAATGGACCGTCTGCCTGTCTGTCAACCTTAACATGAAAATATATAATACTTACATATAGCATAAAACTGAAGCAAAGCAATTCTATCAGGGCTTCTGGGGCTTACAATTTAAACTTTGTTAGGGGAATCGTTACCGGTGTTTTGCGAGACCTAAATGGTATACTGAAATACATAAATAAAAAAAATCTTTATTGCATAGACCGACAGTAATTTAAATTTGCGGATTGTAGATTCTATGAACAAGAACCCGACAAGATATATCTGCTGCTCTATATATTATCATATATTATAATAATTGAACGAAGATTATAAATCACCCTATCTTAGATTAAACGATATAACCGGTTTTGTAAAAATCAATAACTTATATAACTTCAAAACATTTTTAAGTTTAATACATTTTTAAAATTTAAGACTTTGATCCCGAAATAGATTAAGTACCTATATACTTATTGTATTCGATGACGTTTAAAAAATTAACCGATTAAAATATTGTCTAAATTATGAAAATAAGCTTAAAATCTAACATCCTAGATCGAAATGCAATTGCAATCTTCTTTAAGGCTATAACTTCTTCATCAGTATCACATTAGAATTGTAATGGTCAATTTATTCTTTCAAATTTTACACTGCTGACTACTTTCAAAAATAAATTAAGAATTTAAAAAAAATCTTATGTAGGTACCTAAAGATTCTAAGACCCTAAAAATAATGTATTTAAAAGTAAACTCGCAGCGAAGGCTGCGCTTACCCCTCATAGGTATTGTTTCCCAATCGGACCAATATGAAAAACAGGATTGGGCCAATCCTGTTTGTTTTCATATTGGTCCGTGTTTATATATTGGTCTAATAAGCCCATTACAAAATAACATGGAGAATAGAAGTAAGGATTACTAAATTCGACCACTGACGGTCAGTTTAACTAATCAGTTAAAAATTACGGTTCGGTGCGTCCGAAAAATGCCATCAGTTATTCACACTCACGGTCAGTTAAATAGATTATACGTTAGTTCAACAGTCAGTGCGTGTCGATACTTACTTATTACCATGGAAGTATAGTACTTATTACTTCCATGCTTATTACTTATACGGTTGTTAAACGCAAACATCCATAAATTGGCCAGAATAGCGCTTCCGTGGTCGTTGGTTGTGTAGTTCAAACGACCGTAATAAATAAAATGCTACTCCCTACACCCCAATGCTACAACAGCGCCTCGTATTGGTGCAGCCGGACACTCACAATTATAGAGTTGATCCTTCTATTCTTCATACAAAATAACTATTGGGTATGGGTACGGTACTGAACAAAAGAAGGAGATATTTCACAAAATTCACAGTTTTTCACGTTTCCAATGAGAAATATTATATGCCTAATAATATTTTTCATTGGAAACGTGAAAAACTTGTCTCTTGTCTGATAATAAAATTAAATGATACTTTGTGAATGTTGTAAAATATCTCCTTCTTTTGTTCAGTACCGTACCCATACCCATAGTTATTTTGTATGAAGAATAGAAGTAAAGATCAACTCTATAACTGTGAGTGTCCGGCTGCACCAATAGGAGGCGCTGTTGTAGCATTGGGGTGTAGGGAGTAGCATTTTAAAGTTACTCTTCATACAAAATAACTATGGGTATAGGTCACTGACCTCCATATATACAAGTACGCTGGACCTACGATACCCTTTGAAATGACAGCTCTATAATATGCTTATTTGAAGCGCCCCCAATGCGTGGGAAGAGAACTAAATCTGACGTAACTTGCAAATGGCCGCTGTCTCGTTTAGATTGTTTCCCGTGTTTTTAAAGTGTTTTTGGAGGTTTAACGCGATTAAGCTTGTTAGTTGTGTCGTATTAATTTAGTTGACACATAAATAAGTGGTGGTCATTCATAGGTAAACTATGAAAGAGTGTGTGTTATGCAAAACTCGTTACCAAAAGGGAAATGGGATTACATTCCACAAGTAAGTGAATTTACGGCTAATATTCAACAAATTAAACTTCTATTGATATTATACTTAAAAATCTGTCACTAATCTTAGTTATTATACCTAATTACAACATATTTGTCTTTGTATTACCGGTTTATTTATAAACAATAAAATTTAATAGTGCTGTCAAGTTACCTGTCGATAAAACTTATCGATATTTTTCCTATCGATATCTATTTACTTTTAATAACGGAAATCGCGATGACCGATTTTTATTATCAAATAAATATAATTTTAAAATAATTCACAGGTTTCCGACTGACAAAAGAAGACTGGAATTATGGCTGAAAAACATTGAAAAGCCTAGTTGGCGTCCGAAAAAATATGATTACATCTGTTCAAAGCACTTTTCTGATGACTGTTTTATTAAACATAACTCATGCACTACTTTGAAAAAGTGCAGTATTCCAACAATGTTCTGTAGCAGTGCCCGTAAGTATAAAATACGGTATTATTTCTAAGATATATATTAATGGGTCATACATAATATTTTTATTCTGATGAAAATTCAATAGATTTTGATTTTGTATGATGAGTTATACACCCTTCCAGTTATTTGGGAAGCTGTCCCTTACACCATGTGTTAAAATAGTATATTAAATAACGAATATTGTTTTTTTTTTCTTCCTTCTGATAGGTTCAAATTACGAAAAAGGCTGTTTTATTTCAAATTAAAATATCATATGTTTTTGCAGAAAACGTATCTTCAATGCATGAAGTATCTGTATTATCTGGAACAAGGATGGTTACCTCCGCACCCCCTGTACCTGAGACAATAGCTGTTGATGTACAAATGGATCAGAATAATACCAACTTGAGTGGTAAGTACTTAATCAATAAAATTAGGACCACATGTCACCTTTTATGTAAATTACTTCAAGAGCGCGCTATAAAACAGTATACTCTATGATATAATTATATTTATTTTTTATTTGTGGGTTAGTTGTTGATAAACAGAAATTTTGTTTTTAGGTCGAAAGCGTCGAAGTACAAGCTGTGACCAGCAACAGAGTACTCCCTCAAAGAAGGTTAGGTCTCTCTCCGAAGTCTGTGATAATATCAAGCATGATCATCGTTATGAAAACACTCCTGAGTCATCCAAAAAAGCATTGCAGAGGGTTAAAAATTCTTTGAGAAAATCAAGAAATCGTGTGAAAGTCTTGTCACAACATGTGAAACGTTTAAAAGTCAGCGTCTCTAGTTTACGCACTGTAATTAGTGAACTAAAGAAAAAAAAATTATTGGTGATGATTGTGCGGATATGTTAAATCAGTATGATGATTTTAAGCCACAGTTGCTTAAAAGGATGTCAGTAAATACTGGTGGAAGTGTAAACCGTTCTAAGTATCCACCAGAGTTAAGATCCTTTGCGATTACTCTCCATTTTTACTCGCCAAAAGCATACAACTTTGTTAGAAAAAAATTCAATTTAGCATTACCACATCCAAGTGTAATACGTTCATGGTACAGTTCTGTCGACGCGAATCCTGGGTTCTCTGTTGAATGTTTTAATGCTTTGAAACTTAAAAGTGACCAAGCAAAACAAAAAGGTGAAAAACTAATATGTGCTTTAATTATGGATGAAATGAGTTTAAAGAAAAGTTGTACTCGTAGTCGCGATGGTGTAACTCGTGGTCATGTTGATCTTGGTATCGATTCTGAAAGTAATGATTTATCTGATTGTAAAGACGCATTGGTTTTTATGATTGTTCCCTTAAAAGGCAATTGGAAAATACCAATCGCCTATTTTTTTATCAATGGGTTATCTGCTGATACAAAGAGTGCCCTTATTCGTCAGGCTCTAATTCGCTTGCATGATGTTTCGGTTGAAATATGCTCTTTGACTTTAGATGGGCCGCCGGAGCATTTTTCAACAGTTGCTAAACTAGGGGCAGTGTTAGAAACAGGAAGCAACACGAAACCTTCATTTTATCACCCTTCAAACAAAAACCACAAGGTTTATGTAGTATTTGACCCCTGTCATATGCTTAAAAATATTAGAAATTGTATAGGTGAATTAAAGGTACTTAAAGACCACGAACAAAATTTAATCAAGTGGGAGTATATAGAGAATTTGGCAGCTTTGCAGGAGAGCGACGGTCTAAGATTAGGAAATCGGCTGAGAAATTTACACGTAAATTATAGAAAAATGGTGATGAAGGTCTATCTTGCCGCCCAAACCCTAAGCAACAGTGTCGCCGATGCCATTGAATTTTGCGACAAAGTTTTAGAACTTCCAGAATTTAAAGGTTCTGCTCCCACAGTTAGATTTATAAGGGCAGTTGACCGTATTTTTGATTTTTTGAATGTGAGAAATCCATGGGGCAGTGGTTATAAAAGTCCACTCAGGACTAGCAATGAAAAGAGATGGCGGGCCAAAATAATGGAAGAAATCAATTATCTTAGCCAACTAAAGCTAACTAATGATACATTGTTGGTAAAATCACGTCGCAAAGTAGGTTTTTTGGGGTTTTACAATGCAGTTATTTCGGTACTTCATATTTACGACACGTATGTTAGAGCAGAAAACCCCGAACTTAATTACTTATTGACATACAAACTCAGCCAAGATCATTTAGAGTTATTTTTTTGTGCAATACGCAGCCGAGGGGGTTGGTGTCCAAACCCAACAGCTGCTCAGTTTGTGAATGACATCCGTCATTAAATATATAGACATCCGTCTGTACGCCGCCGTTAAAAACTACTCACTATATGTTACTGGTGTAAATGTACGAAATTTTTTGTCGCGACAAATTATTTGGGCTCGCCAATGAGTAGTTTGTTGCGGCAAAAACACATTTTTTTGTAGACTAGTTACACTTAAATAATTTTCCAACTGTTATTTAAACAGTTGGAATTATGATCAACTGAAAAATTATTTGAGCAGTTATTTTATTTTCGGGTGGTTGGTAAATTACTACAGCAGTAAAACATGAATAGTAATAAAAAGAAAATTTAGCGGTTATTTCAGGTTCAAAAATTATTTAAACAGTGTAATAAATGAATGGTCAGTAAAATAATGGATGGGCGGTAACATCCGAACATCACTTTAAAAAGCAATTTTTCAATAAATGGGAGATTATATTACCAAAAAATAAAGAGGAATGGGCTCAAGGAACATCTACTTGCCCAAATTTCTTTAAAATGTATATGTGTAAACATGTGATTGGCTTAGCCATACGCTTGAAGTAAGTACTTCAAGCGCCGTGGCTTAATTTGATTTGATACAGATTCTATGGAATAGGCCAAAATCGAAGACGAGCCAAAACACGTGCAAGCAAAATCAGCTGTCAAAAATTAACTAAACATTCAACATGGCCGAACTTTTTGACATAACGCATATTCAGCATATTCGTCTACTTGATCACTCCGGCATGATTATTAACGATATTTTATTTGGTCACACTGTCTAACAAAAATTATTCTTCTATTCAATGATGCGTTTAGTCTGATTTTGTCGTGATGTATAAAATTTACAAAAATAATTCAAATTTCCCTGTTAAACGCAAAGTACGAAAAATTGTTGATGGTATGTAACTATGAAGATGATGAAGGTAACTAATAAAAAATGTTAAAGGATTGTACAAATATTTTTATTTTCTATAAATACCTTACCTATTCCACTCCATCCTAAACAAACCTCATTTCTATTTAAAAATCGTGCTCCATTTATTTTTGGATCTAACTAGCCACATACTAAGTACCCCTTAGTCCGGCTTAGGCATATCCTAAGACCGGCAGTGTGCGCCGGCTTCAAAGAGAATATAATCACTACGTTATAGCCGGCTTCTTCCGTGGTACATACATAGCCTATGTCACTCGGGGATAACGTACCAATCCAACGGTGAAATAACTTATGAAATCGGTCTAGTAGTTCCTGAAATTTGCGCGTTCACCAAACAAACAAACCCACCAGTTTTATAATATTAAAACACTATAATAAATATATACAACCCGTCCGATATATCTGTATCTGTCGGAAATATCGATCTATTTTATCTCATTGCCCCATCTCTATTATTAGTTCCGTTCCCACCCACTTCTGCAATCAGCGCCAAAATGGCGAAAATCAAATCGCCTCACTATGGCCCGGCTTATCATAGGTCCAGCGTACTTGTATATATGGAGGTCAGTGGTATAGGTACATAGTTTACTCTATGGTAACTTTTATGTTCTGTTGCTCTTTTAGATTTTATATTATTTTTTTTAGAATAAAAAAAAAATTATATCTCAATAATGCAGACACGCTAAAATTTATTATACATATATAACTTACAGGTTTAAGTTTTCTTACGTACTTTAATAATAAAAAAATGTACAAATAATTTGAAAAGAAACTTGATGTGATTTTTTATTCTTTGAATTCTTTCGTTGCAATAACCAAACGATGCAGAAAACCAAAGTGGCGGCAATTTTCACTTAATCTTTGAAATATTGATCGATTAAAAGCACCAAATTTTACACTATGGTGTCAAATAAATAAATTAGAATAAATTTCAGCTATAATACATATATAAGTCATAAATAAAAGCCATTAATTTTTTTAAAAACAAATAAACAGATTGATTTAATAAAATGTAGTGTAGATGGCGCCATATCGCTTGTTGTGCGGTCGTTCGTTCGACAAGTAAAATGGCGGCGATTAATGTGAAAGGCGAAACGTTGTCTTATTTCCAATTTTGTAAATAAAGTAATTACGACTGTGGAAACCTACTGCTAAATTAAGGGAGAAATAAGATCGAATGCAAAGTGTTTAATATAAAGTGATCTGATGTACATTACATACGTTTTAAATACTAAGTGGCTTTTCACAATAGACAAAACCCGTCACAACGAGCAGCACTCGAGGCCATATTTATGATGTTATCTACCGTGTGAGCGTCCTCCGAAACCACATTGATAAATACTTGTCGTAATCTAAGGCAATGGTATGTTTCTTTGCAAAAATAGGAAGTTAGCAAGTTCCATCAATAAAATGCGTATATGCCTCTGTACTCTGACGCTTCCATGGCGAAGCGGTAGGCTAGTTCGATAGCACTATTAGTCTATTATTATAACTAGAAAATAAACTTTCTGAACCAATAAACTAAAGTAAACATAAACAATTGTTTAACAACAGCATTGATTACTTGTTTAGCGATATCATAATTACAAAAAAAATACTATAGGTTTGTTTCGTACTAATGAATGTCTTTCTTCTTTTCAGGAGTGTTTTGTTTTTGTGAAGAATTTTGAGTAATTGAACATGACTTCCAGTGCTCCAGTTTAGTGTTAGTTATACTACTAATGTGTAAAACAAACTATGGATGAAAGTGTGGACTTCTATTGACCTATTACATATATTGACAAAAATAACATCACGGAGGTGGTAATGGATCCAGTAGGACCATGGGCATATTCTTACAACCGATTAGCAGGGGTCCAGGCTGGTGCTGCAAGTGGGGACTTTCATCACCACCTTGCAAGCGGTGGATCAGGATTAGGCAGCCAGTCTGTACCTTCTACAACGAGCCAATTGTTGCTTCAAGCGGCTCACACGACAGCTTCATTAGCAGGACAGTTGGGCACATCGAGTGCATCGCCATTCAATCCAGGAGGTTTTCTGTCACCACCGGCTGTCGGATATGACACAGTATTTTCGCCATTATTTCACCATGCGAATCCGAAGCCTGCACACTACAGTTCTTCCCTTCAAGCTCAACATCGACAAGTTATAGCGCAAGCGCAGGCGGCTGTTGCCTCCAAGCAATCTTCAGTGGAAACTGAACTTTCCTCATTAAGAGACAACTACACTCATCAAACGTTGTCTACACAAGGAACATCTTTCTTTGATCAAACGTCAACGCCGGGCAGTACGGCTGGTTTAAGTTGGCAAGGAAATAATCAACTTCCAAGCCCCTTTGGAATTTTACCCCACGAGAGTGTTGTACCATCATCTCCGAGTCCAGCTACAACAAAAGCGTCTGCGACATATGAAAATTTTAATGCACATTTTGCTGCAGCGCAAACAATTAACAACCACCTTAATTCTCAGCTTTCTGGTTCCGGTAAACAAACGAGGTCAGGGTCACCAGCTAGTGCACCTAAACAACCGGCCACCTCAACATCATCATCTACTTTTTTTCAATCACCTCCATTTGGAAATCAGACTGATAATTCTTACAGTGCGGGTAGTGCAAAAAGTGGTCAACTCTCAACACAGCAGGATTATGCTGGAAGTAAGTCATATTCAAGCTCCACAAGTTCCACAGCTCACTCTCAGCAATCATGTATAGTATCTACCCCTTCTGTGACCTCCTCACCTACATCCTCCAGTAAAGATTACCGATCTGCCTCTGGCACTCCTTCACGACCTTCCGCCTCTATTTATAATTCTCAGTCTCCTAAAAATACAACTATGGAGAAACCTCCACGACAATCTGCCAATGGCAGTAGCAGTTTTGTTTCTCCAACATCCAAACCACCACAAGTACAGACTAAAGCTCAAAGTAAAATTTACCCAGAAATAAGTAATGAACAAAGAAAAATCTGTGATTCAAATGATAAAATTCAGCCCCAGTCTTCGCCCATTAGTTATTCTATAATGGATGCTCCAGGGAGGTTAAGTTACAATAACAGCAGTGGGAGTTCCTCAAAGTCTAGTAGGGTTGGTAATTCACAATACTCCACATCACAAGGCTCTAGCTTCAGACATTATCAAAGTGGGAATAATGTCGAGACAGACTATCATGTTCGTGCCAAAAGTAGTTCAAGTACGGACACCGGTTACTCCAGTAGCAGTTCACAGAATGGTCCCGATTGTGGTGTTGTCGTTGCCAGGAGACAAAGTCCTTTACATGTTCCAGCCCAAACTTCACCATTAGGTCACGGGTCTAGTCCTGCCTATCCTATGTATCATAGTCCCATGAATTCCATGAATTCGCCCCAACAGCATGGTGACCATTACAATAAAGTTAACAGTGCGCCCCCAAGGTCACCTTTAGATGCCTCAGTTTCACGTCCATCATCACAAAATAGTCAAGTAGGTTATCCTTCTGTTATAACTAGAGCATTAGGCATAGAACAAAGTAAGCAGTACCCTGATAACCGGTATGATCGTAGTCAATCTACCAATCCGGCTTGTTGGGAAAATGATCGTCAGACTTCTAGGAAATATTCAACTAATAGTAGTAGTAGCAATAACTCATATAACAATAGTGGTATACCTGAAAATAATACTCATAGTGAGGAACCTGTCCAACAACCTCAGACTACATCACAGAGAACACCAAGTGTATCTGATAAACATCAAAATTATTTTGATAGCAATAATGTAGCTTTACAAGATCTGTCTAGTTGTCGCGGTGACCCCATGAGCATAGTAAAAAACTTGCAAAGTTTGCAACAAAGTTGTCAACTGCAAGAGGTGAAATCTAATAAAAGTCAAACCCCAATGTCCACGTCGGTCGCTTCCAGTAAAACTATTTCTAGGAGAAAAAGTACAGAAAAACCCCTCCCTCATGCAAATATGAATGAAATATCAAATGCAGTTATGGCTGACTACTTAGCTAATAGAATCCCGCCTCCTGCGCATAGTTCTACGAGCAGCCAGCAACAAAATGGCAGCTATTTTGACTTTGAAAGGTGGAATTTGCCCCCACCTCCTCCTAAAATGTTTCCGGGCACCACACCTTTCGGTTCACAGGCTCCTTTACACGCGACGAACTTCAACCAGCACCAATTGGCCTTACCTCATGGACATTTAACATATTTTCCATCCTTTCATTTAGGCCCTCACCCCGAATTCCAATCCTCTGTGGAGTTAACACCATTGTCGTCGTTCAGTGAGACTCCACCTTCGGCTTCCTCGTCCTCATTTTCAACGCCCGAAACGCGAGAAGAGGAACAGCCAAAGGTGGTAGTACCCAATATAGAGGAAGAACTTGGTTTCCTTGCAGAACAACGGGGAAACACTGCGTCGTCGGTAGCACCCTCTTCACAGCAGCCGAACATTAACAGCACTTCACAAGACGCTACTACAAAAATAATGGAAAAAAAATTCAACGTTCCCGTGACGGGCCCCGGTTCAGGCTTCATGGCTTCTTATTTGAAATTTTTGCAAGGGGAGCGAGACACTTCTCCTCCGCCGGCCGGTCGCGGCGCTCGAAAGTCCACCTGGTCCAGAACGAATACGAATAGCAATACAAACAAGGCGTACCCGCAAAACGAGCACAAAGGGCCCTGCGACGCGAGCGCACCCCAACAGAGTGCGAACGGCGCTATGACGGCCACGAACGTAATAAACGCGGGCATGACGCTGAACAACCAAGCGATGGGCTCAGCGGCGAGTATGGGGTCGGCCGGCTTGTTGGGTGCTAACCAGGTCCTTCTCAGTTCGCAAACGAAGGGGGTCGAGTTGGAGGACCCTCGTTACTATAACTTGAACAAAGAGAGGAAGCGCAAGTACGACGGCAGCGAGGAGGCCGCGTACGAGGCGGACGAGGAGGCCCGCAGACTGAACAAGCCGGTGCTGAACGTGCCCAGCACGCCGCTGGCCGAGAAGGGTAAAAAGGGGCGAACCGGTGCCGCCCTAAAAGCCACGCCCTCGGCCGCCGTGGCCCCGCAGCCGGCCGCGCCTAAGAAGCCACGAGCGCCTGCCCCTCCGCCCGTGGCCTTGCAGGCCACGCCCCAGCAACAGTACTATTACCAACACCAGCCCGAGGAAGGTGCGTTCAATTTGCTAGATTTCCACTTGAGAAGTAGAGCGCGTTGGTGAAGAGCTAGCCCTGAAGCTTGTATGACAGGAGCGAGCTAACCGCCGCTCTGGCGGGCTTCCGTGAAAACTTGTTACATTTTAACTGTGATAATGTATAAAAAATTTTATAAAATAAAAATCTATCAATACCTTATTGTAAATAGTGGCGGGGTAATGTGATCGTATCTAAGTAGAGATGAAATATTTTTAGGGTTAGTCTGTAACAAGATTTCACTTTACTTAATCGTCAATGACACGCGACTAGTGCCATTTAATTGTAAATTGTATAAAATGTGACTCTTGTCATACTCGCTACTGAAGGGGTGCTACCATTAATAATTCCAATATAGTGGTATATTTTTTTATGGGTTTCCATACCAGTGGATGTATGCTGTAAATATTTTCTAATGTATTGTACTGCAGTATTTGAGTTTAGTTGGTACTTACGATAGTGTATCGCATACTGTTCGCTGTTAGCCGAAAGTGATTTTACATTGTAAGGATGAAATGCATAATACAGCTATGAGTGAGTGACGGTGTAATGGAAGGCCACGCCGGAAACATAGGATTTTGTATTTCTATTTAATTGTTATTTGTTTATGCACAATTCTCAATATTTTATGTAAATACTTTTGTATAATAGGAGAAAACATAAAATAAACACAAGTATATTACTGATGATGTGTTAAATAATTTTAATTTGTAAATATTCCTGGTAGCACCCCTCACTACGCCGGACGTAGGGATAACATGTACATACGTTTTTAAAACATGTAGTCTGTATACAATATTATTGTTTGATTGTGAAGTTGTCAGCTTTTGTATTAAAAATTACCATCAAAACTGTGCCATATGTACATGTTATCACCGTTATTTGGCGATCCTGTTCCTTCACCAATCCCTACCTCATTTTTTATTTATTATTTGATTTAATAAGAATTTTAAAGAGTTGGAATCAATTGAACATTGGAAATATGAGGTAATTATTCATTTCTTACATCGCATCTTATGACGGAGTTGGGGATGACTTATTGAATGGAATATTCTTTTAGTTGCTGCCCACAGCACCACTCTGGGTTACGGCAACTATAGCGGGTCTGACGACACCAATTCCAGTAGGAAGTTGCACCACATTAAAACTCACCAACAAATTTCCTCCACGAGTCAACTTGACAATACTCGACAAGTAGAGGAAATGCCTTATCAGGTAATTTAATATTAATAGTATCTTCAGACACTGTCATTATTAACCTCAATTCTGTAAAACTAGTGACCCGGCTTTGTACGGATTTTTCCAATTTTTCTTTCATAAGAACTGTGGAATATTTGTAAAAAATAAATTATTTTAGCCAAATTGATCCAGCCATTCTCGAGTTTTGAGCTTAGCAACATTTTTATGTATATAAATAGATATACTAGCTATGTCCTCTCTTAGTACACGCTGTAATTCGTTTTTTGAAAATCGCACAGGAATCTTAACATTTTTCCAGGATAAAAAGTATCATATGTTTATCCTGGAAATAAACTATGTGCCAAATTTCATCCAAATCCGTTCAGCCGTTTTGTTTTGGGTGATTGAGTAATAAACATACGAACTATCCCATTTATAATATTGCTAGCTGTGTGCGCGACTTCGTACGTACTTTACTTCGTTTTTTTATAATCACACAAGAACTTAACATTTTTCCAGGATAACAAGTATCCTATATGTTTATTCAGATAATAAGCTGTCTGTGTGTCAAATTTCATCCAAATCCGTTCAGTCGTTTTTGTCTGATTGAGTAACAAACATACAAACTTTCGCATTTATAATAATTAGGATGAGCATCTACCAGAACTTCCGGCATATAACCTTGTTATTGCAATGCTTCAATTAATACAATAATGTGGTTACATTAAAACTTAAGTAACAAATACACTCATCACTTTTTCAAATTTCTCTTGTATTTTTTATGACATTTATAACTTGCATATCAATAATACCCAACGTTAATAGTGCTGGTAAAAAATATTTCTTACATAATTTTTTGACTCTTGCTAACCTGCATCAAAAACAAATGAATGCTGTGCAATAAGAATTTATAAAAAAAAGGTTGAAAAATAAACTAAGAAGAAAGATTCCCATAGAGTTTAATAATGTTCTTATTTTAATTTAAAAAAAATTAAAATAAGAACTTTTATTTTTATTATGTACTTAATCGTTTCAGTCTGGAGAATTTGTGGCAATAAAGAGTGAGCTAAGTGAAATGTGGCCGGCTATATGGAGAGTAGACGGTAAAACATTATTGCAGAAGTATGAGCCTTTTGAAGAAAATGGAAAAGTTTTATACAGAAATATATCAACCGTAAGATTTTTTTACTTTTACTCTTTGAAAGTTAAAAAAGTATCCTCGTTTTTATATGGCATTTTTATAAACTTTTTTTATCATTATGCCTACCGGAACTGGTACAAGATATCTTCTCTTATTTGAGAGCCAGTTTACATTTCTTGGTTCTGGTCTAAGATCCAGCTGCAAGGTTAATACAGTGGGTTTATATCCATCAGGGCATGAAGCGGCTTCCCCCGCTTTGACTCATTCCACTAAATTCGTCTGTTATTTAGTGTTGTGTGTGACATGTGACGCGCCCTTTTAGTCCCTATTGAGTTGTTTTTTTAATAAACTATGAATACTCCGCGTGCAAAAAGTTAAAACAAAAAAAATGTAATTCACAAGCAAGCACGTCAAATAGTAAAAATGTGTGTATTGAAAAAAAAATACAAATAACAAATTGACTTTTTCTTTTAACGATAAGTAAATTAAACAAATCATTGAAATTATTGTTTTCTATTAATCTAATTTAATGGGAAAATGGTAAAAAATGACAAATTTATTTACAACCACAATTGTCGATATAGTCTGCATAGGGTCATAGGTAATGATTAGGTCACAACACTACCCTCATTCCTCAAGGAAGGACATGAACTCGCGCACCAACAGTATGTTCATCTAGTTTTTAATTAATGGGGAATATATTTAATTAATGGGGAATTGAAATAATATTAATTTATTTTTCGGTTAAAAGATAGATTAGAGTGAGAGAGCGCTTACGCGCAACATTGCTCGTCAGATAAGGAGAGTCAGCTGTGCGAGTTTTTAAAACCACAACTTTTTGTATTCAATCATAAGTCTGTAAATTTTCTAGTGTATTCAATTAGTCTATTAAAATTTTTCAGTATGCAGCTTGGAACCCGGAAAACAAGAAGTTGTACACGCAGGTTCCGGTCAAAGTGCGATCACAATCTCACCTGGAGACTGTAGTAGAATTAATTAGAAGTGAAGTAGCCTTCGACGATTGTAATTTTATAGAGAAGAAAATGTTGGAGACGCAAATGTATCAGGAAAACTTCGAAGTGTACATACAAACCCTCATCTCTCACGCGCTGGACCCCAATTTCCTTACTGAAATATTCCAAGAGCAAGGTAATCTATACAAATCTAAAATTGAAGTGTCTGTAATGACAAAATAATTCCTTTTTACTAAATTTACATCAAAGTATATATATGGTACAAGTATAACAAAAAGTCTCTCTGTTTGTTTATCCCGCCTAATCTCCGAAACGGCTGGACCGATGTTGACGGGAATTTCACTGACTGACACTCCTGATGTTATTAGGAGTGACTTAGGTTACTTTTATTTTAGAAAAACAAATGTAAGCCATGTCCAGTACCGCGCGCGCCCTACGTACACGCCGCAGCGAATAGTGGTCGGGTTCAGCTAGTATTATACATATAATTATGTGTTTTTTTTTCTCTTATATATTCTATGGTTTTCATCGTGAGCTTGCTTTAATTAAAAGAAAGAACAACTTCATTGTTAAATTAACTAATCTCAGACCTCAATCAAAATATCAATTCTTGCTTGATGAACTATTTTTGGACTGTGTCACCAAGATTAACAAATTTCAGTTTATTTACCTAATGTGGAGTTGATTTTAGTGTTAAGTAAATTTCACTTGTTATAGATTAGTTGTATTGAAAAAAAATCTCAGTTGTGCTCAGCTTGAACTGCTTGCGATCGACTAGGTAGATGTCTCATTATGTGTGATGCACATACTTAAGTAGTGTAGGTGGGTCACGGTGTACTTAGGTCACCTAGAAGTTTTCCAAAAGAATTGACAGGAACCGAAGCGCCACGGTTTTGATACAGCGCGTTCCCTTGATAAAGAAGTTTTTCGCCACTTGCAGGAGGTTATTCTGGTATAAAAAAGTAATAGGTGTTAAAAAAAATTGTGAATCGACCGATATCTACCAATATTACCCGACATCGATTCAAAGAGCTCTCGCGATCGCCCGTTTGAGCACCACTGAGCTACCATAACATTGTGGTGATTTGTGATACAGACGAGTACTTCCTATCAAACGTGAAGACAGTGGACGAGGTGACGGAGGTGACGCGCGCGAGGGTGAGCGCGGCCGTGTGCGGAGGCGCGGCCGCCGGTGGAGCGCGGGCGCTTGACGCGGCCGTCGGCACGTGGCCCGGCCTCAGCGTGGCTGCCGGCGCGGGCACGTGTCGGGCTTGCGGCCGCGCGGCCGTAGCCCGCCTCTTGCTCTATGGTCAGCCGTACAATCCCGCCACCCTGGAGCCAGTGCAGCCGGACGCGCGCCTCGCCTACGAGAAGGAGTTCCTGGTGTGCGCTACGTGCTGTGGCCGCGTACAGCTCTACTCGAAGATCTCTCATCAGAAGTACTTGATGTACGCCGAGTGCAGCAAGCGAGTAGCCGACAAGCGAATGCAGAACCCCAGCAAGGACACCACGGTCATACTCAACGAGTTGCTCGCCGACGAGGTCTGGTTGTCACAGGTAAATATTCCTCTAGAAGAGTGTGGCACACAACAACACCAATTTAAGTATTAGTATTAGAACTGGAGACATAACCTCAGTTTATGGAAGCTAAGTTCCTATAATTACCTATATATAATGGTTAAGGTAAATTATAGTTCACTATAGTAAATTATAGTTCACTATAGTAAATTATAGTTCACTAAAATTTACCTTAACCAACATTTTGTAATGCAATAACGGTAAAAGTGAGTCACACAATTGCTTTGATCTTATCAGTTCATCCAGGCTGTACCTGATTGTAAAGCCTGGATGAACTGAATGAAATTTAAAAAAAAAACATATTTTTTCCTACTGTTATCTTAAATTTACTAAATAAATCGCATTTTTCTTGCAAAAATTGAACAGATCAATAAATAATAAACAATATTCTAAGGCTCCAAATCATGTACTATAAGAACTGTATTTGTATTATGGAAACCATATTACAAACTAGGGGCGCAAACCTTAACTTGACCATCGGACTTGTGAATGGAAAGAGTCTCAATAAAGGGCTTCCCAAAATTTGCAAAATGCAGTGTGCCCTGCTACTACTTTCCAGATCCAGACCATTCTCCTTACCTCCGTTCTCCATACCTCCGTTCTCATTCAGTCAGTTTTCAGAGTATTAATTAAGAGTGCTTTGTCCGTAGTTATTCCGTGACGTGCGACATTCATGGGCGGACGCTGACGCGTGGGAACGCAAGATGAGGCATGCCATGTCACGCCACATGATTTAACGGACATCACACACTTGTATCATCAAATGCAGTTATCTCTTCTTATTCCTCGATTGCATGCTGGACGGCGAGAGATCGCTGTGTTTTATATTTCTTATATTTTCACAGGCAATGGGGAAGCATTCCCAGATATTTGAAGTAATGTCAAAATGCCATTTTTTTTTATTTAAAGAAATTGTTTTATAATTTACATGGACGACTTCATCTTGTCACAAAATACTAATAATTTTTCTTTGTTTTGTAATACCGTGACGATTTATGACTAGTCAATAGTTCTAATTCGCCTTGATTACAATCATAATATTTATTGCATCACAAGATTATGAAGTGACATTATAATATGAACATCATATTTGTTGTTAGTAAAACTAAACTCATTCAATCGTTACAAATTATATTTGTAACGCTAATACACAGGGAAGCCTTCAGCGAAATAAATATGTTTACTGTTTCATTAATAGGTATTAATTTTACAGTCAATTCTTACAGTCAGCCATTAAATGGCCATTAAATATGATGGTTGAATTTGTAGCCACTGATCAAAATTTTTCTATTGTGTAATACATATTTGTTACTTCAGTAAATTTAATATAAATTAATTTGCAGTAACTACATTTACTATAGTAAAAAGCTATTAAATGACAAAGTTTTCGTAAAAAATATAGACTTGCATGTTTAAGATAATCCCTACAGTTTATTCTAATAATTTACTGACAGAGTGAGTCATGACTTATTTCTGTACTTGAAACAGAGACAGAACCTTACGGGACGGAGTGAGTTATGATATCATCAAGGCTGCACCCCAGGTTCGGGTCCCCGATTAAGGGGTCGAATGATTTAAAAGAAATTTTATAATAACTTATATACAACTTTTTATTATAACTATTGTATAGAATTCATTTTACATGATCATATAATAGTTAAAGTTTTTTTCTCTACTTAAATAAAGCCAAATTTTTTTTGTAGTGGTTATGAATTCACCATTTCACTTCGTAAATTAAATTCGTAATTAGTAACTAACTAAAAGCCCAAAGCATAAATTTTAGGGTATGAGCATAATTTAATGAGAATTTACTCAAATATTTGGGAATTGTGTTAACCGCTTGATGCGTCAGCATTTAAACACATTTGAATCTAGGGGCAGGTTGTAAATTAGTTTTATGCATCACTTAACTCTTATTCCTCTTTTGTTTTTCATTTTTCTTATGGGCTGTTATCACTACTAAGATCTCTAGACAATTTGTAGACAGATGAATAAACTGAAAGGTTTGGCAATAATCTATTTTATATGCGTTAATATTAGCTTATAGTTATTGTGATAGTTGTGACTTATTCATAATAATTCTATTGTTCCAGTGGCCCTTTGACACTTTTGTTTGTCGAACATAAAAAAATTAATAAAACCAGATGTCAGATTAAAAAAAACCAGCTCTTAAAGTTAGCTAGTTACCTCAGTACAATATATGCTTTAAGCCATTGTAAAGTTTCATGCACGATAAAAGCAGTTATGTTAATGAGCAGACGTTTTGTCTTGTATTCTCTTAATCATATTTATTTAACGGCTCGTCCCTGGCTTCATTTTTTCCTGAAAACTGTATACATAAACTTTTCTCATTTATAGCTCTGTCTATTAGTTAAAACAATATCAAAATCCGTTGGTGCTTTAAAAGCTAGAAACTGAATCGAAAAACGACTTTATTTTATAATACATATGTATTTTTACACTCCATACAATACATGGAAAACTATATATACTACTCAAAACAAAATAAGGGCCACTAAGATTTTTTGCTGTACCATGAAAACAATAAAGACATTAAATTGTTTAACTTATGTAACTACAAAATAATGTTATTGGTTATAATATAGGCTAACAATTGTTTAAAATAATGATCATGAACTGTTTTTTTTAAGTTCATAATGAAATTGGCCATTTTGAATGAAAAACATGAACCAACCAAAGAAATCACCGGAAAAAGACAAAATACTGTTCTTGTCACTTTTGTTTCTTCTTTTTAGTAACGAGTATGTCCTCCTCTCTTAGCAATACACTCCTGAAGCCTCGTATGCATACTCAGGATCAAATTCCTCACGTTTTCATCTGGAATCTCCTCCCAGGCACGTTTTAAAGCGTCAATCAGCTGCTGTTAGTTGTAGACCCCTTGCTCATTCTCTCTAACCCTTCGTTTCAATTGGTCCCACAATTGCTCGATTGGATTTAAATCCGGACTCTTAGCTGGCCATGGTAATACCTCAATATGAGACCCTTCTAGGACAGTTTGGGTCGATCGAGCTGTGTGTGCACGGGCATTGTCTTGCATCAGGATGAATCCAGGCCCCACTCGCTATGCAAATGGGATCACTTGAGGCCTTATGACGTCTTCGATGTAACGTTCTGCAGTTACGGTACCCGCATTTTAAATGGTGAGCTCGGTTTTGCCGTGTAAACTAATCTCACCCCAAACCATTACGTTGGGACCACCGAAACGGTCAACTTCGTGGATGCAGGACTCCGAAAAACGCTCGCCGCGTCGTCTCCACACCCTAACACGCCGATCATCATTAAAAAATTTTACTTTGCACTCGTCTGCAAAAAGCACCTTGCCCCACTGATTAATCCCCCAGTTCAAATACTGACGGCAGAATCTTAAACGGTTTGCACGTTGATCCCTAGTCAGAGGAATTCGAACAACTCGACGTCTTGACATTTGCTGGTCTTCGTGCAATCGATTAGGTATAGTTTGATCACTGACACGGGTACCCGTTGTCAGCCGTAGGTGGTGTTGTAACTTACGGGCCGTTACTGTACGATCATGACGAGCACTTAGTTGGACGTACCGATCCTCGTGCGCCGTTGTTACACGAACTCTACCTCAACCGGGTCTCCTGGCAACACTGCCGGTCTCTTGGAAGCGATTCCATACATTTTGGAAAGCTCTTCGAGAAAAACCCAACTGCAAACCCACGTAACGCTGAGAACGTCCTTCTTGAATCATAGTTATGGCTCTGGTTGCTGTAATTGTATCCATGTGCCTTCGTACTGGTGGCATGATTAACGCGAGATGATAAATGAATCAATTAAAATTGAAAAAGTAAAACTTTTTTCCTAAAATAACCGAAACAAGTTAAGAAGACAATTGAAGAAAAAGATAAGAATAACTTCCGATTATTTTTTTTTTCTTAAAACGATGGCAAATATTTTTCAAATTAGGAAGCATAAAAGAGATCAAACACCAAAGAGTTCGTAATATCAATATAATGCTACTTATCAGTTACTTTCAGTTTACTAAAGTGCACTTAAATGTAAATAAACTAGTGGCCCTTATATATAAAAAAATCATATGTAATACAAATACAGGGAAAACCTGTTATATCGATCTTCAATGGACCATAAAAATTGGTTATTATAAGCAATACTAATTCCATTAGGTATTTGGCAGGTACCTTGACATTAAGTCATTGTAACCGATCAGTCGTTATAACCGAAGTATTTGTATCCAGTTTCTACTGTTAATGTTAAAATATTGTTTTTTTTTTTCGGTTTGACGCAAGTATTGCGTTGTAGGTAAATGGACGGTGCTCAAAGGTGCCTCGGTGAGCGCTCTTGATGCGGTCCACACGTTGGTGTTTTGCCTCGCTAGCCAATTCAATTACACGGTTGTCCAGCCTGCCTCACAAGGCCCGCCTCGGGATAGTGGTTTTTACTTGAGGCTGCCGCGCGAGCCAAATCTGCGAAGCTGCCTCGCGAGCCCGTTCAGCCTATTTGGAACCCAGCCTATTTATATTTTAAAGCTCAATTTTATTTTATTTTTTGTTTCGTTTTAGTCTATTTATTTTAAAAGTGACGTATGACGCCTTACATTATATGTTTATACATTATTTTTACGGTATTTATTTTAGTTTTATTTTTTTAATTTAGATAGCAATACCTATTTGATATTTACATATAATCTTTTATGTCAAAAATAACTCGATATTTCAATATGCCTGCCTCCTAAATCAAGCTTACAAAATTGTCTAGAGATGTTTGTTTGTACACAATTGTATGTAATAAAATTATGGAGCTCCGGTGCCATTTTATCTCATTAATACTGTTACTTTTTTATTTTATAGTTAAGGTACAAATACAAATTTTAATATAATTGGGTACAAAATTTTATATTTGCAATAAAATCAGAATTATTACACTCTTCATTTGTATTAAGTTATTTTTTTTATTAAATCAAATAATAAAACTTGTGAATATGACTTTTGTTGTTGAAATTTTCGTACATAACTCAATTTAATTGAATTTTTTAAATTGTTCTAAAATTAATATATTTTTCTAAATATTAATTCAATGTAAAAGCAATATACGCACAAAACTATTTATTAAATGAGTCCATTGTTATGTCATTTTTTATGTTCTTAAATATTGCTTTTCAGTGTATCCGAATTTACATTGCGAAGTTTATTTTAAATTATTTTATTGATTTTTTTTATTTACACCTAATAATTATTTGGTTTATGCATATAAGATGTCCAAGTCTCATATTGTACTGGTTTTTTTAAAAAAATGTAAAAAATAGTAAAAGGAATTTCAGTACCGCCAAAATTTAAATAATATATGGTTTTTCGTTAAGTTCAATACGAGCTTCAACTGGCTACTGAAATAAATGCATGTGAATTTATAGTTACTAATGAAAATTTCGCAATATGAATTCAGTGCCTTGCTATTTAAATTCAAGATAATATGTGTTCTCAGAATACTGAACAAACCAGAAACCATCTAACATCTCACTTCGCCGGACTGAAACCAGTTACTGAAGACGGTCGCGAACCGTACAGTCACTAAGAAAATTGTTAATGTAAAAATATTATGAACTACTTGTAATTGCCAAGTTGTTTCCTGTAAGTAAACTGAATAGTTAATAATTTTATTAAATCAATGAAAGATAGACTTGTCTATAATTATATTACACTTTTGAAATTGTACTTTTTTTTTAAATTACGTATATAAATACACTATATATTTTATATACAAAACACTAGATACTGAAAAAACTACATAATAACAATGAACCAAGGAAAAGTAGCCGTTAACAAAAATTAGAATAAACAAATAGATTACGATTTTTCTATGGGATTGTACAAATGAGATAGCGACATGAAAAATATGCGAACGTTGACGAGTAACTGAGAAACAGAACGTCGTCGGCTGACTGGATGTATCACCCCATATTATCATATCGGCTGTGAAGTGTCAATACCTTCTATCTCACATTTTTTGAGAAATTGACTTTTATTTCAATGGCTGTAAGATCGATTTACGCGTATTTTGGTGAAACCGCGGACCCAATATCTTTAACTCACTTCCTTGTTATTGATTTATTAACTTTAAAGTTGTAATGTAACTAAACATTTTTTACTTTTAAAATTTTGTTTACGTTCGAAGGTATATTCCTACGACGTGCCGCCTTCGCCCCCTGCCACTAATTATATTTACTGCGACGCCACTCACAGCTACCTTCTGTCCATTTATGTAAGACTTAAATGTAAATTTTAGTACTCACTCTTGGCAAAGAATGGAACGCATGTTTACTGTATAGAGAAATTCAATGAGTTTATATTTAATGTAAAAAGTATACATTTTATGTTTCTGCAAATAGTGTGGTATGCAAATACGATTGAGTGCGGGTTCTGGTGTGTTGTGTATTCAGAGTATGATATCTTAAGTTTTTGGTGTTGTCAGGTTCGCTGTTTCTTGTTTTTTTTTTTATTAGTATGAAAATTATGTAATTCACATACGTATTAGTATAATATATGTCGTAGGATTTCTGAAAACGTATTCTTTGCTGAAAATTCTGGAATCATTGCAAGCTTACTGGAATAAAATCTTTGTTAAAGAGCAAATCTCTTCAAGAGCATTATTATTACAATGTCGAAATACCTTTAACTATTTCCCTGTTGATTCATGGAGGTAAACCAGAAAGATTATAGACTCGTATGTTATTTATTCTGATTGGTTTTCTTTCTTATGTACCATAGAGACAAGAAAAATTTCGTCTGGCGTTTTGCCTGCACTTGAATTTTGCAGTTTTGCATATCTTACCTGATAATTAAGTTACTAAAAATTTTCAATATTATATTTTTCTTTTTGGGATATAACTTTAAAATTGTCTACCGATTTATATACTTGCCATTTACTGTCAGTTATTTTGTTCCAAAAAGATTTTCTTTGACACCTAAATTAAATAATACTTTAGAATTATGCCTCGCTCGTCCCGATATTTTGTCCCACATTCCCAAAATTTCCTCCTTTTTCCCAAAACAATATTAGATTCCTGTTTCGTCCCAAAAATTTAACAAGTTTAAAGTACAGTTAACAAAAATAAAGCTAAATAATATTTTATTTATTTGTTTTGTTTCTTTTCAAGACACTTTATTACGTTTGGCATTTAAACTTTCCGTCGCGGTGAATGAAATGACTACCAATTTGAAAAACTATTTTGTCTCCATTTTTTCGGGAAAAATTAGTAAGCGCTTTATTACACTAACTTATATTTTTTTTTCAACATACTTAAATCATGACTTAACAAAATATCAGAATAAATCATTCTAATAAAAAATCATGAGGAATTAAAACATTTCTGTCAACATTCGTATGTATTGTCAGATTTGGTTACCAGTGTTTTAGCTATAACCTTTTTTAACTTTAGTTGAATTTAATTATTATTAACATATAAAAGGTTTTATTTTCTCCAAGAGTCATACCTACAAACTGGGACGTAGTGGGTTTTTTTTTAGAGGCATCTCAGAGGGACGAACCAGACTCAAACCAATATTCATACTAAAGGAATAAAAGAAAACTATATGCAGCACAAGAAGTCAAGTAATTAGACGCCATATTGTGATTTGATTCGGCCAATCGGCTTCCTTGGGTTTAAAAAATACGATCTCGTAAATAACTAGAAAGATTGAGAAATTTTATTCTGTTTTTCAAATATCAACATCTTCGCAACATTTTTACAAAGAGCAGTTCCTTTTCGAAAATCGTACGACATAAAACGCATACATTGGGGATACCTTAGTAGGGATAGGTGGAATGGGCGAATAGATGACTCTTTTAATTTATCTACCGAGAGTCATTATTATGAATTAAAAAAATACTACTTATTTTATTTATTGTATTTTTAAAAATTCTTATCAATATGTTTTGTGTTTTTTTTTTTTAAATACAAATCTTAAAACGCCAAAATAATCTCAAGTGATTGTTTTAATAAATGAAATTGTGTCGGTGATGGATGTTAGTAGTTTTAAGGGGGACGTATTCAACATGTGAAACTTAGTCGTCGGCGGATGGCGTCACTGTCGCAAATTTCACATTTTTCTTTATCATCACAAATAATGCATTCACTCTAAACTAGATATAGAATTTTTTGTATAAAGTGTGTTTCGGTGATAAATGGATAGCGAACAGCGCCATCTTTTGACGAATATGTGTCACTTGAGCGAGACGAATCACTTATAATAAAAAGTGATCGTCGTGTCACATTCCTAAAGCGGCCTTTGCATGTCCAATTCGGTGATTTTTTTATTCTATTCAATAATATGTATATAATATATATACATATGTAATAATTAGGCTTTACATCTGCCCTAACTTATAAATGAACAAAATATAACGATATTATATTTGTATTTAATAATAAGTACCTACACTATGAAAAGATATTTTGTATAATTGCATTAGGTTGTATAGGATAATAATATAATAAATACAACAATTTAGAATTAAATTAGTATGTAGTGTTGTAAAATACAAAAAGTTCTGTCTGTAAAGTGAAAATGAAGTATTTATTTTACTTAGATTGGACGGAACTAGGTCGATTGTCTTGACACCATTTCTTATATATAAGACATCCTAATAAATGGCAATTTATGGAATAAAATGTCTTTTTTTATAACTATTGTAATTTTGTTAATCCTTGATAATATCGCCCAGCAAAACAAAAGAGAACCACTAATTGGTTTTACAACCATTCTATTTTCCCAACTCTTGGCGTGTATTCATTATTATTGTGAACCTCATCTCATCGTAGTTTCCCATAGGAACAAGTCATTTGAATTGAGACACCTAGTACCTACCTGCTAATCGATCATGGTTATTATTGTAGCTTTGCTCCACAGTAAAAAGAAATTTATCCGAAAAAAAATTTCATTTTTCCGCTTACAGCTTCAATAAAACTCGGGATCTCAGGTCAAACGCGTATCCAAACGATGTACTCCTCCTTCGATAAGCTCATAGCCCTTTTTTACGCTGGGAAATCCTCATGCATACCAGACAGCGCAGGGGGCGCTGCAGGTTATGCAGGACTCGTACCGGCTAAAACCCAACAACTTTCTATCGATTCTGAGTAGGTATGTATCGGCACTATAACGATTTTCCAGGGTGATTATCTGAGCCCACTTTGATTCGGCCTGGCGTTGAATCCTCTGAGTACTGTCTTGGATGACTTGGCAATGGGCATTTAGTTTCGGAGAGGAGGCCATCAGATGTTACCGTCTCCACATAGATGATCTCAAGTTGTTCGCCTCGAATGCTTACCGTCTGAAGGAACTGCTGAGATTAACTGAAAATTTCTGAAGATCCATCAGGCTCGACAAATGCACGGTAAATAATGTGGAGAGGGGTTTACTCGTTCGACGGTGTTGAAATTGGCCCAAGGCAGCAGAGGTCATACTTTGGAACTGAAACTTATCTAGGATATCTGAACGATATTTAGGTAAGTAAGTCTGAATCAGTGGATGTGAAACAATCGGGCTGCGAGGAATTTTGGGAGCGCCTAACAAAAGTTCTTAGGAGCTATTTGCCGAGGCCACAAGATATACAATCTTTCAACGGCTGAGTCTTGCCCGTTCTTCTTTGTACTTCGGCTATCTCTTGCGAGGGTTTTGTCTGTGCGATACAAGACCAGGTGCTCAAGACGCGAAATTACCGGAGGTTCCTACATCATACAATAAGTAGCACAGAGGCCATATGTTGAGCCTGTTGCCATCCTGGAGAGACTCTTCGGCATGTCACTTCCGGTTGTTCGGCGCTTGCCAACACTGAATATCTGCATAGGCACGAACAGGCGGCAAGGATCTTGTATCAGGGGCTCGCTCTAAAATACGGCTTTCTTGAACAGAGGATGCCTTATTAGCGGTACGCGACAGAGCCAGCAGTACCTAAGAACTATTCTAGCGAATAGTCCTGATATTGTGTTGATGGATCCGGAATAGTTGCAGGGTTTTTGGTGGATGTCACTATCCCGCACATAACGAGTCTCTGGATCAAATCGGTTACAAGAAGATACTGTCGCACGCTCCGTATTCTCCGGATCTGGGCCCATGCGATTTCTTCTTGCTCCCAAATTTGAAGACTTGGCTCGGTGACAAATGTTTCACATCAAATGAAGAGGTCATAGGGGCCACGGATGAGTATTTTGCCAAGTTCCAAATGACATATTTTTTTGCAGGGCTTGAAGAAGTTGGAGACGCGCTGGAGAAAAGTGCATATCTCTGGAAGGGGACTACTACGTCGGAAAATGAAATAACAGAAATAATAAATAAAAAATTCATGTGTAGGCTCATTATTTATAAAACCACCCTCGTAATATAAGATATATGAAGAATTTGACGGTCTTGTTCTTCATTTTACTTTAAAAAAAAAAGAACAATAATTATTATTATTATGGTATTTGACTATAATGAAAATATGAAACAAATTGTTAGGAGACTAACTGTAAATATTTTTTGAAACCAAATTAACTTCATATAACAGTATTTAAAAATATATACGATTTTCATAAGAAATCATTAAAAGAATTAAATTTTCATGTTTTACCACGTGATTAAAAACGCACGCGATTGGTGGCATATAAAATTGCGTCATTTGCTTTGTTTACAGTCGATGCATGGTATTATAGGTATAGTACCTACGGTCATTCTATGAATGCTTTTTTGACATTTCTTTATGTCCATTGCATAAAGTTCATTTCCGAATAAACGATACAGAAAATGTATGGAATTGACACCTGTCAGAACAGCTACGATTTGACAGCTAAATATTTGTTGGCAAGCAAGTGACGTACGAGCATGGAAGTAATAAGTACTATATATGCGTACGAGTAATGATATCACGTGACTTAAGGTTTTGGCGGTCTTATTTAATTTTATAATTTAAAAAACTTTGATTGTAATTTTCATAGAAAATAAAGCAATTCACAAAGAATGAATCAAATTGCAAGTGTATTATAATATAATTAACAATTTGAGATATTTTCCTAAAATCTGTCAAATTCCCTAGTACCTACGTAATATTTTAAGGTTCTTTGTACTTTTTAATCTAGTAAATATTGAGAGTATAAAAATGATATCTCGTTGTACTTTTGGATTTCTCGTAAATCCTGGAAATTGGCCTCGCAATGGTTAGGCCGTCGCTAGTCGATGGAAATTACCACCTAAAATTTTTATAAAGGTGAGTCCAGACTACATAAGATTTGTTATAAAGCATATTTTATGTGTTGAGGAAACAAGGTTTTGTTAATAACTCACGCACGATATTGTGCACGAGTCAGATGACTCAGGATGCGATGGAGATAACTGTATTATTATGTTAGGATAACATTGTTATTTTAATGTGTAGTCTTGTTTTTGTTTAATAATGGTATACAAAAATAGTTATGTAATATGTTATTTAATCTGGACGCACCTTTAAAAAGAAATGAAACAACAAATATAATCATAGAATACTTTTAATTTTTATGCACACAGCCTCTATATGAAAGAAATGAAAATATCGTTAGTCATTAAAATTATATTTTGGACTTCACAGTTTTACATTATTTAGTCCAAAACGAAGCTGTAGTACTTCTGAATAGAACCAAAACAACATTGCATGTCTTTTTAACCTAAAAGGGACTTAAATCGCGTCCACCTTTTAGATTAAAAAAGGCCTAAATTAATCATTAATTCAGCAATAGTAGCAAAATTAAAATCTTATATAAATAAAAGAAGCTTTCATATGACATAAACTTCGGTCGAGAAATAAAAAAACAATTACGTATAGAACATCATAACACATACATATTATTCATATGAATTTTTAAACAAATCGTATTAAAAGTACAAAGGTACATGAGATTTGGAAAGGTCCCGGTGAACGGAGTCCCGTGCGCACTTCTGCTGTACTCGAACCGCGAGCTACATCCATAACGACCTACATTAACATTACGTAACTTACACATTAAAGTCAAGTAACTTATTTTTTATTCGCTTTTACGTTTTTAGTTTTACTTTTTTTTTAGGTTTTCTTTGTGTTTTGTATTTTTTTTTATAATCTCTATTCGTTATGACCACAGCGTTGTTGCCGGTGAAATGTGCCTCCGACGAATGAAAATCAGTTTACAGTGTTAGCGCACGCGGACGCTATTCGGCGCCTCCGTCGTGCTTGCGGAAATGATGCGCACGCGGCCCCCTCCCCGCCCCTCCGCTGGGCGCCCCGCGGCCCCCCCTCCCTGAACCTCCCCGACCTCGGCTTTTGAACCCCCCACCGTAGCTGGAGCTCTCCCCATATCGATCACGACCGTTCTCATTCTGAGTATCAGCCGCATCCCCGTTGCCGTAATAGCCGTCCTTGTTGTTGCCGTGTCTGCTCTGGTAGTCGCCACCGTACTGTCTGCTTTGGTTCGACCTGCCCTGGTACTGGCCGTGATAGCCGTCGCCGCTCTGTCTGCTCTGGAAGCCACCGCGTCCCCTGTACCCGTTGGACGGTCTGCCACCGCCGCGGTTGTAGCGTCTGAACCTATTCTGACCGTCTCCCTGGCCGTGGCTCTTGCGTTCGGTCTCATCGCGTTCGGGACTGCGACCCTCGTACCAGTCGTCGTTCGAATCTGCGGGAGCCGGGGCTGGTGTGGGAGTGATGGCGTCACGCTCTTCGAGCCGGCTGGGCGGTTGCGGATTCGGCTGCGGCTGCGACTGTTGCTGGGGTTGCTGCTGCGGGGCGTGCTCGACCGTGAGTGGCTGCACCTGCGGAAGCGGTACCGCCGAAAACACTTCGGGATGCGGATAATGCTGAAGCGGCATCACGTTCGGTTCGCCCACGCGCGGTATCTGCACGTAGTGCTGATTGGTGAACGTTTGAGTAGGAATTGGCGCCGGTGGTGAAGGCTGATTCAGTATCTGTGGCGGCTGAGGAGTTCCCACGGGGCTATCGATCTCCGACTCTTGGAGGAAGAAGAAGTTTTGCGAGCCGATAACTTCTGCTATGGGCCTCTGCTGCGGATGATATTGCTGGGCAAAGTAGGCCTGTTCAATTTCCTGAAGGGTGACGGTCGTGTGCGGACGGATGGGATAAGCCGCCGGGACGACGGCCGGTGCCACCGCGATGGATACGTGCGCAGGATAAACCGGCGCGACAACGGGCTCCACCAACTCCTCCACTACCTCCTGCGTCTCTTCCACTGGAGGAACGCAGTTCTCTTCGCTGGCCAACTCGGCGGTTACGACGTCCGGTGTTTTATCGAAATATCCACATTCGGTTATAGCGGCGATCACTTCTTTGACGTGCGAGTATGTTGTGCCCAACACTTCTTTCGGTTTGCCATCGATAATGGCGTACAGATGTTCGGCCGCTTTTATCACTTGTGCTTGAAATCCAGGCTGACCATCCTCGTTGGCTTCGTGTTTTGGTGTGACCTCAGGGTACCTGTGAACAAATTTAAATCAATTAATTTTACATAACACTACATAATTATATTGGCTGTACTAACAAATCTAATTCAAGGGAGCCAACGATGATGGCTCTTAGTTGACAATAGGCACGCTTATTTTGACTTTTCTCGGTAAAGCTCGGTTCTTGTCAGAAGGTCGTCCTCAGCTGCTGTAGTGGGTCAGTACTCGCCGCATCGTTTTATTTTAAATCAGCTCCAGCTGGGTTGCGGTAGCTCCAGAGCAGGGTTGTTGTGGATATTCACATCTACATCTGCAAATGCAGAACTTCCTCAATAATCAATGCACATCTTTTGTCGATGTAGATGAATACATTTATACTAACATTATGAAGAGGTAAAGTTTGTTTGTTTATATGTAAGAGGTAATTTTCGCAACTACTCATCAGATTTAAAAAAATCTTTCACCGACAGAATAGCATTTCAGGATTCTATTTCAACATCAGAGTGTGAGGTGCGAGTTTGCCTCGATCAAACGCATCGAACGCGTAAACGTGAATTTGTATGGAATGAAGCAGCGCTATCTAGTAGCTAACTAGATGGCACTGGTTCAATCCCATACAAAGTCACGTTTACGTGTTTGATGCGTTTGATCGAGGTAAACTCACACTTCGCACACAGCTATTCTAAAAAATTGGCAAAAGTATATCTTTTGTTTTTCAAAGCAGACAAAGTCACCAGCTGGTATTTATTAAAATTATCAATTAAAAAAACTTTAAATCCGCATACACGGATGTGATTCTCCAAAATTCCACATCCATATCAGCAGATGTTGAAAATTCTGTATCCACAACAACCCTGTGCAGAGGTCCAGCTATTGTATTAGTATAGAAGTATCAGTGACCATTATTTATATGCTGTAACACAATGAGAACTCAAATGTAGAGTTCATTTCAAAACTCAAAGAATTCTTTAGTTCTAACTAGTGCAAATTATAATTAAAAACTACTCTCTGAGTAAAAAAAAACTTTGCTAATAAATTGTATGAAAGAATTTCTCAGGCTAAGGACGCTGACAGGGCCGCTTGAGCATGAACATAAAGTTATAGAAATGCAATTCACTTACAGCTCATCAAGAACTTTCAAGTCATCCTCAGAAAGCTTAGCAGCACCATTGGTGCCGTTGAGGAAGTGCTCCCTAGCTTCACTGCATCCCATCTGCGTGAGGCAATCTTGAATGAGGAGCACTTCCCTTATCTTGTTAGTGTCTGCTGTGTACCTCATCCATGTTTCCTAGAAAACAAGTTAAAAAACCACTAAGATTTTTTTTACAAAGCCGCGGCAGATGACTAGGTGTGTGGTCTTCTTTATTCATAGATAAAGAACTGTCTCAATATTTAGCAGAACATTTAAATGGTCTGCTAAATATTGTTTATTACACTACTTAGAGGTAATGTATAACTTTAATGAATTAATAAATGACAACACAACTTTCATATAATTTTATTTAGTAAAATAAAAATTATAACTTATGATACTTTTAAACTAAGCAAATTATAATTTAGCTGACCAATTGCTATTAGATATTAGAAACATACATTATAAAACTGACTACTTATCTAGTTGTTTAACCAATTCTTTTCTTTTTTTTTAGTGCTGACAAAAACATGACATCAAATAACTATCAATCAAAAAATTAATTTATTGTTAGGGTCAACCTAGGCTAAATGTAAATGGCCCTCTGGAGCATTCTGTCTATTTTCTTAATCGGATTTTTATGTAAAATTGTATGTTGTCACATTTACTTAAAAAACAGAGGATCTTAGTGGTGTTCCATTGAACATCATGGGGTATCTAATAAGATCTACCTTTAAGTTATAGACTAAATCTATATTGAATACCTTCTTGGCTAACTTCTTGGCCTCACGTTCTGCTGAAGTGGCAATTGAAGTCACTTGTTTGGACAAATCCCTTGCAAACTCTAGTGTTTGAGCCACTTCATCATATTTGGCCACAGCTACTTTCTGATCTGCTTTCAGCTCTTTTCCAGCTTTTTGCAAATCACGGTAAGATGTCAACTTACTCTGAAAATTAATTATTCAATATTGAAAGTTAGCAAATATTCCAATAGCAGATTCCTAGATAAAAATGGATGTTGGTGTATATGCATGATTAAAGTAGATAAACTAGGACACAATTTGACCAAATACTATTAAACATATTACTATATGTCTTTTCATCAAGGTCTTTATACTGTCCATTTTTAAAGTTAGCAAACATCAAAAACATATTACGAAACTTACAGTATATATTCTTATTAAGGCTATGATGCCAAATAATCTTATGCAATCTCTAAAAGGTTATTTATTATCAAGGTATCACACCTTCCTTTGTGAGATATGTTCCCCAAATTCCAGATCAAATATTTTTATATAAAAACAAAGAAGTATTCAAATCTAATAGTGATCAAGTTTGCCAAATGTGAAGGACTTTCGAAGGAGTAAAATTTAGAATAAAATGAATATATATTTACATTTTGATTTAAGTACATCTACAGTTTTAAATTTACTTAACAGTATTGGAGATTTACTTCTTAAAATATTACAAAAAAACTGTAGGGATCTTGTAATACACATCAACAAAAATGACAATATGATTATTACTTGTACAGGTGTCTCCCCATATTCGATAATATTAGTGTAGATAAGCAAATCGAATGATAGTAGTACAGTCTGTACCTATGTAATATCCCATACCTATCCTATGCAAGATGCAATTATGTCGAATTAACAAATAACAAAAGATTCGGTCAAATAATTATATTGTCCGATTGAATACGCAACTTCATGTATTGATGTGTCAATATTACACGGAAAAATCCTTGCAATAATAATTACAAGTTTCGATCATTCGTTATTGTGCTGAACAGCAGCAAAAAGCACATGTGTGAAAATGGCGTCAGCGGTACGCAAAAACACTATTTACATAAACTTAAAACTGTTTTTAAGGGAATATTACACGATTTTATACTCTATTAATACGAAAAACACTAATAACTGAGGTGTAAATAAGTATTGGTAACATGAAAGTTGCGGTGTAGGGAATAAAATGTAAGATAAGATGCGTACCTTCCTTTTCTCCAAATTCCGAATTTTGTGTTCAATAATGGTCATAATCTGTCGTATTGGGGAATTATCCGTTGCCTCCGAAGAGGCTGCTTTCTCCGATTTTCCATTCGCAGTCGCAGCAGAAGGCATTCTTCACAGGCAACAACTTTATTAATATTGAGTATGGTGGTGGTTTTAAAGAGATAGATAGAAATTCTCTCTACCTACATCTACGTATCTATTGCTATACACACAGTACAGTATACTTTCTATACCACATTACAACGCATAGAGCACACTTCAAACCAAAGATGTTAGTTTATATTTGCTTCAAACATCTCACCTTCTCTTGTCAAGCAAGTCAAGGAAACCAAAGATAATTGTATTAGTGTATAGATGGAACAATAAAAATTGAAGATTCCTTCGATACTCGATACCCGTCTTTCTAATGGCTGCATGTCGTATGTTAAAAAGAGATAACAATAGCCGAATATGACGTCTTAAAACGCTGCGCGCCATAAAAGAGGCAACGTCATATTTGTTTATATCATGCTGGTTAACAAGCGCGTTTAGCTTTATGTGATTTAAAATACTTAAAAATCTGAAAGTTTGATTTCATAAATCTGTTGCTTGCCAAGAATGGCTTTTACTATTCCCGTTTGTCCAAGTCGAGTGGGTGTTTTGAAGGAGAATAATGGAAACATATCATTTCACCGGTAAGTCGCACAGCTCGCATTCATTAATTTTGGTGTTTTGTAAACAAATTTTTATAATTATTTACTAAAAATGAATCATTGTACATGCATACACAGCTCTAAGGTTGATTTATTTAAAGAAAAGCTGGTGTTTATAACTAAAATTTACAAAAACCAAAGTTAATCGGAATTGTTGACATTTGTCTTGCTTTATAGTGCTGTAGTCTGACTGAACTTGATAAGTATATCGATATCGATAACTAATTTATTTTTAGTAGAGTGTTGACAATTTCTAGCATTCACTGCAGGTTGAAAGTAATTTTTATCAATTTATTAATTTATCAATTTTATAATTTATTTCCCACCGACATCGATTAAAAAAAAAACGTGGACAAAAAATGTAAGAAAAGCCGACGATTGGAGAGCTTCGCAATATACAAGAATATGCTCGATGAACTTTGAAGATTCTTGCTTTCGCCAAGGATATCAGCGTAAAATTCTACACTCGTATGTAGTGCCGACAATATTCCCAAAATTACCACCATCGTGTAAACCAGTAAGTAATATCTATAAGTTATAAAGAAGTTATGCTTCAATCTATGAAAATTATGAAAATCTTTTGAATCATTAATAACCAAAAACTATTTCTTTTCAGAAATTACCCAGAAAAAGAAAACTTACTAATAAATACGTGGATACCCAAGCGTCAACATTAACTGCAAGTCTTTAAATTAAAATGTTGACGAATCACAGATGAACGATATCACAGATTAAAATGAAACGATATCACAGATTATCCAATCTGTGATATCGTTTCTAAAAATAAAACTTTAAGATTATCGAGTTTTTTTTCTCTCGTAAAATCCTACTCCCGTTCTACCCCTTAAGGATGGATTCTAAATATTTCTACTCAAAAAATAACTATTCTTTTGAAATATTTTGGTGAAATAAATGCGAGAGGTTGCATACAATCTCATACAACCGATTAGCAATGCGGCGAGTACCAGTACGCACCCACATTTTATTTATATTGAATAACCAAACAGTACACCGAAACGCATTTAGCCATACTTTTTATCCGTCATATATTTAAAATCTATATCAAAGATATCTTATCAATAAAAATGCACAGCACTATTATACGCTATAACTTTAGCTTGCATTGTATAGTTAAAATGGAGACATTCACTCAACTTCGACCCGACAGATTATATGTGTATGTCTCTTTCAATCTTATGGCAATTTGAAGGTGTTAGAAAGAATAAAATATTGCTGCATTTTGTGATCCATCTATAGGTACAGACAAATACAACATCTTTGAAGGAAACGACGCGAACAAACGAACCATCCATAGACTATTATGTTATTAGGAACGAACCATGGTGAATCTATTCTCCATGGAACCAACCAAAGATAATTGTATTAGTGTATAGATGGAACAATAAAAATTGAAGATTCCTTCGATACTCGATACCCGTCTTCTAATGGCTGCATGTCGTATGTTAAAAAGAGATAACAATAGCCGAATATGACATCTTAAAACGCTGCGCGCCATAAAAGAGGCAACGTCATATTTGTTTATATCATGCTGGTTAACAAGCGCGTTTAGCTTTATGTGATTTAAAATACTTAAAAATCTGAAAGTGTGATTTCATAAATCTGTTGCTTGCCAAGAATGGCTTGTACTGTTCCCGTTTGTCCAAGTAGAGTGGGTGTTTTGAAGGAGAATAATGGAAACATATCATTTCACCGGTAAGTCGCACAGCTCCCACTCATTAATTTTGGTGTTTTGTAAACAAATTTTTATAATTATTTACTAAAAATGAATCTTTGTACATGCATACACAGCTCTAAGGTTGATTTATTTAAAGAAAAGCTGGTGTTTATAACTAAAATTTACAAAAACCAAAGTTAATCGGAATGTTTGACATTTGTCTTGCTTTATAGTGCTGTAGTCTGATCTTGATAAGTTTATCGATATCGATAACTAATTTATCTTTAGTAGAGTGTTGACAATTTCTAGCATTCACTGCAGGTTGAAAGTAATTTTTATCAATTTATAACAGATTTCCCACCGACATCGATTTAAAAAAAAACGTGTATAAAAAATGTAAGAAAAGCCGACGATTGGAGAGCTTCGCAATATACAAGAATATGCTCGATGAACTTTGAAGATTCTTGCTTTCGCCAAGGATATCAGCGTAAAATTCTACACTCGTATGCAGTGCCGACAATATTCCCAAAATTACCACCATCGTGTAAACCAGTAAGTAATATCTATAAGTTATAAAGAAGTTATGCTTCAATCTATGAAAATTATGAAAATCTTTTGAATCATTAATAACCAAAAACTATTTCTTTTCAGAAATTACCCAGAAAAAGAAAACTTACTAATAAATACGTGGATACCCAAGCGTCAACATTAACTGCAAGTCTTTAAATTAAAATGTTGACGAATCACAGATGAACGACATCACAGATTAAAATGAAACGATATCACAGATTATCCAATCTGTGATATCGTTTCTAAAAATAAAACTTTAAGATTATCGAGTTTTTTTCTCTCATAATAAAATCCTACTCCCGTTCTACCCCTTAAGGATGGATTCTAAATATTTCTACTCAAAAAATAACTATTCTTTTGAAATATTTTGGTGAAATAAATGCGAGAGTTTGCATACAATCTCATACAACCGATTAGCAATGCGGCGAGTACCAGTACGCACCCACATTTTATTTATATTGAATAACCAAACAGTACACCAAAACGCATTTACCCATACTTTTTATCCGTCATATATTTAAAATCTATATCAAAGATATCTTATCAATAAAAATGCACAGCACTATTATACGCTATAACTTTAGCTTGCATTGTATAGTCAAAATGGAGACATTCACTCAACTTCGACCCGACAGATTATATATGTATGTCTCTTTCAATCTTATGGCAATTTGAAGGTGTTAGAAAGAATAAAATATTGCTGCATTTTGTGATCCATCTATAGGTACAGACTAATACAACATCTTTGGAACCAACAATAAAATGGCTTTGTTTGATTGGTTGCCCGAATGGAGAATAGAGGTAAGAAGGACCAATTCCATAATGACATATTGGTGTAGGTAGGTTACCATAAAATAGGGGCGTTGTGTAGCATTGGGGTTTCATATTCTACGCACGCGCGTGCACCAATACTACGCAAGCAGTAGTCTGGTCAATTTATGAACCACTATTGGTTAAAGCTTGGCAGTTCTTCAGAACTCCTATGGAGTTTTTTTTGAATAGAGTAAATATTAAAATAATAATAATAGGGTATAAAAATAATAGTAAATTAATGCTTGTTTCAGAAAATTTTACGTAAACATAAATTAACACCCAATATAACTTAGTCCTCCTTATCTGAAACAGCCATTAAGTTACTGTTATTTTTACACACTATTATTATATTTTTTTAATATTTACTCTATTTTTAAAAATACCTATATTAAAGTGCTACTACAGCGCCTCTTATTTAATGGTAGCCGACCGACACATTAAACAGTAGGGACATCATTTATTACAAGACTAAGCTGAAAGGGTCTACTCATGATCATGATACAATTCTTACGATACTCCCAACAAATTGAATCGAAATTGACCGTACTCTACTCACGAATTAATTCTGCTTACAATTTTATTTTGACAGCTGTGCAAACACACGTAGATAACACGCATAATATATGGTTCTTTCAAAATATCAAAAAACGGGAAAATAATTCAAGGGTTCCAATTGAGGGTTTTCCCCTAGATTTAGGGGGGAAACATGAGGAATGTGATTTTTTTAGGGACATAATATTTTTAGGGGTTTTTCCAAAAAGCGACATCTAGTGAAGTATACCATAGGCTCTTGATTTCCAGGAACATCTTATGCATACAGTGTAAGTCTATTTAGGCTATGAATTTCAAACTATATCCCAAGAACTGGACCAAAACGACTTAGTTGATGTCAGAGAGAGATGTAAGAACTTTTTAATTTTTATGTTGTTTGACAGCGCAGATCCAAAAACGTCTTTAACTTTAACAATTTTAAAAATGATTGCTGATTTACACCCAAGGGTTACAACATCTCAAGTCAAACCCGATATCAAACTAGTAACACATATTCAGCGGACTCACATATATGGCAACTCAATGTCACATAATGACATTGAGTTGGAGTAGCTGCAACCAAAGATAATTGTATTAGTGTATAGATGGAACAATAAAAATTGAAGATTCCTTCGATACTCGATACCCGTCTTTCTAATGGCTGCATGTCGTATGTTAAAAAGAGATAACAATAGCCGAATATGACGTCTAAAAACGCTGCGCGCCATAAAAGAGTCAACGTCATATTTGTTTATATCATGCTGGTTAACAAGCGCGTTTAGCTTTATGTGATTTAAAATACTTAAAAATGTGAAAGTGTGATTTCATAAATCTGTTGCTTGCCAAGAATGGCTTGTACTGTTCCCGTTTGTCCAAGTAAAGTGGGTGTTTTGAAGGAGAATAATGGAAACATCTCATTTCACCGGTAAGTCACACAGCTCGCACTCATTAATTTTGGTGTTTTGTAAACAAATTTTTATAATTATTTACTAAAAATGAATCATTGTACATGCATACACAGCTCTAAGGTTGATTTATGTAAAGAAAAGCTGGTGTTTATAACTAAAATTTACAAAAACCAAAGTTAATCGGAATTTTTGACATTTGTCTTGCTTTATAGTGCTGTAGTCTGATCTTGATAAGTTTATCGATAATTTATTTTTAGTAGAGTGTTGACAATTTCTAGTATTCACTGCAGGTTGAAAGTAATTTTTATCAATTTATAACAGATTTCCCACCGACATCGATTTAAACAAAACATGGACAAAAAATGTAAGAAAAGGCGACGATTGGAGAGCTTCGCAATATACAAGAATATGCTCGATGCACACTAGATTCTTGCTTTCGCCAAGGATTTCAGCGTAAAATTCTACACTCGTATGCAGTGCCGACAATATTCCCAAAATTACCACCATCGTGTAAACCAGTAGGTAATATCTATAAGTTATAAAGAAGTTATGCTTCAATCTATGAAAATTATGAAAATCTTTTGAATCATTAATAACCAAAAACTATTTCTTTTCAGAAATTACCCAGAAAAAGAAAACTTACTAATAAATACGTGGATACCCAAGCGTCAACATTAACTGCAAGTCTTTAAATTAAAATGTTGACGAATCACAGATGAACGATATCACAGATTAAAATGAAACGATATCACAGATTATCCAATCTGTGATATCGTTTCTAAAAATAAAACTTTAAGATTATCGAGTTTTTTTTCTCTCGTAATAAAAACCTACTCCCGTTCTACCCCTTAAGGATGGATTCTAAATATTTCTACTCAAAAAATAACTATTCTTTTGAAATATTTTGGTGAAATAAATGCGAGAGGTTGCATACAACCGATTAGCAATGCGGCGAGTACCAGTACGCACCCACATTTTATTTATATTGAATAACCAAACAGTACACTGAAACGCATTTAGCCATACTTTTTATCCGTCATATATTTAAAATCTATATCAACGATATCTAGTTATCAATAAAAATGCACAGCACTATTATACGCTATAACTTTAGCTTGCATTGTATAGTCAAAATGGAGACATTCACTCAACTTCGACCCGACAGATTACATATGTATGTCTCTTTCAATCTTATGACAATTTGAAGGTGTTAGAAAGAATAAAATATTGCTGCATTTTGTGATCCATCTATAGGTACAGACTAATACAACATCTTTGGCTGCAACTGAGTAACAAAAAATGGATTTCTGATCCACACAGTTGGCAACCCTAATGTCAGACCGTGAGGCGCAAAGAATATACTACTCTCTAGCGAGGTGAGGCGTGATGACAGTTGACAACAACAAAAAATATTTGAAGTGCAGAAATCTGTTTTTCATTTTCAGCGGTTATTGGTATAGTTTTTTGAATTTTAAATGTCTCGACAATTTTAATTATTATATGATATTAAAAAATACATATCACAATTAGCGTTATATGTAAACAAGAAACTTTTAATCCTTTGTTTTCCTTTAGAAACATGAATTTTGTAAAGGTATGTATTCCTAACCTATTTTTGGTATATGTACTACAGCTATTTTTAATTTTATTATAAAAGCCGAATGTTGAAGTCTGGACTTTTGAATTTTTTATTCAAGAACAAGCTATTATAGTATAAATATAAAAACATCCTGCAAGCAAATTATTTTAATAAATAAGCAAATTATTTATTATTGTTGGTGTAAGTGGTCTTGCCTACTATGTACATGTACTATGTAAGTATGTACCTAGGTACATTAACACAGATTTTTACTTAGAGGTCTTAAATACTTTTTCTGATTAATATTTCATCATTCACTAATGAAATGACTACGATCTTACAAATGTATTATTAACAACAAATTAAGAAATTCAAATATTAAATACAAATTAAGAAAAACGAATATGCAATGTATGTCTTACTATTGCTTAACTATTAATTTTAATATTGTATTTTTTTTCTTTTCGCAATCTGCAATCGGTAGTTGTAACCACAAGCAGATGTGTTATGTTCCACGTATGACATGCCGAGTGTGCCCTTCAATGAGGACATCTCCTCCTCTTATACAAACATCCAGGATGCCCTTTCTTTTCAACCTTTTTTGATAGATGCATGTCATCAGGTTAGCTGCCAATTTATTGGTGTGCGTCCGCAATTCCCAACTGTTCGTGGAAATATTGTATTTGTTAAGAAATTTTTAAAGTTTAGGAATATTTTCCAAATCTTTTATTTAAACTTCTAAGGTAATGTAATTTTTATAAAACATTGTGTACAGATTGCTAATATTGTTGGTCGGGTGGAAATACCAAAAGTACAATTCCTGCAACTACACACTTCAATGACCAGATGTGAAGCACAGAAGCAAACAGAAAAAAGTAAGTCATGAATATTTACATTTAACAAGAGCAAACATTGTTTCTGTTGGAATATATCAAAATAAATCTGACTCACTTTAACAGATAGGTTTTTCTCCTTCATATATATAAATGTTACTTTTATTACTATAGTTCTTTGTTTTATACAAGAGCCCAATGAATTTGACTTTATTATTTGTATTTTGTATTTAGTTCTGTCATGTTATAATAGTAGAGAATATAAAGACACCTTTCCTGCTAAACCAAATAGTATTTAAATAAATCTTTCACTGCTTCTTATTTCCCAATAGTTTCCAATAATTTGGGATAATATATTAAGCATTAAAGGCAATATATATATTTTTCTTTTATTGTTAAATAGTACCTAAAAAAGGTTCAGGTCATTATACAGAATTATAATTTTAAAAATTACTAAACAAATTGTCTTCATTTTGCATATTCATACTTCAAAAACTATCATTTTATATTGTAGCAATTAATAACGTTACTTTACTTGGACGTGTTGGTGCTGATCCACAAAAAAGAGGTAATGAACAGCATCCAGTTATAAACTTTCCTCTCGCAACACATTTCTCGTACAAATATGAATCTGGAGATATTCTACAAAGAACGGATTGGCATAGAATAAGTATTTTTAAACCCAGCCTTCGAGATGTTGTGTACAAATATCTGAAGAAAGGCCAAAGAGTCTATGTTACTGGAAAAATATCTTATGGAGAAATTAAAATGGACGATGGACAAGTGAGAACAGCTTCGACAATTATAGCAGATGATGTTATCTTTCTCCAAGGGCAAGAGCAAGATGTGACATCTTAATTTTTTTTTTAATCTTGCATTATTTGCCATCATTTCTTGTAATAAATGTATAAGGTTTTTAGAATATTGTATTAAGAATAAAAATAATAAATAGTAAGTTTGAAACAAGTTCTTTTTATTTCATAAAAATATTAAGTATTAGATGTTGTTTTTATTTATAGAGCTAGTTTTTCAATAGGTCCTGTTAAATTTTCAAGTTGCAAGACAAAAAAACTGATTTTTTAAAATCATGAGCTCCTCTAAAGAAAATTAGATCATTAACAAATTGGGAAAGTAAATTAATGGGATCAAAAACAAATAAGAAAGGGAAATCAGAGGAAAGTACATTAATGAACTGTTTTAAATAAAGATTTCAACATGATTTTTATTTAAACGCTCACTCAACCTAGCTAGACTATTTTTTTATAGATTTTTTTAAATTTGTAAGTAGCTGTAAAATGGAGATGGTGTGATCACATTGATGATAACAAGCAATAACAGGTGGTCAAAAATCGGAACCGAATGGTACCCCAGAGTTGATAAGTGAAGGAGAGGGAGACCAGTAAGGAGATGGGAGGATGACCTACCAAAAGACTGGAGAAGAAATGTCTATGATAAATGGAATGGAAAACAATAGAGGAGGTCCATGTCAAAAAGACAACCTGACAAGGAAGCTGATTCTAGTTAACTAATACTAAAAATAGGTATTTATTTAATGGAATGTTAAAATTCAAATTGTATTTTTTATTTTATGTCACGGCAGTACTACTTAGCAGCCAAAGAAGGCATTTGTATTCTTGATTAACGTGATGGAATGGAATTTTAAAAATATCACATTTTCCCCGTGTATGGTGTACCGAAACCTGGAAAGGATCACTTCTTTATTTCTTCTTACCACCCGATTAGCCTGCAGTAATGTCTAAAGTGTTTGGAAATAATACTTGAAAGGGGCCTAAAAGAGGTCAATTTGAGTTTCCAAACCAAAACTCGACAATAGAGCAAGTCCATAGAGTGGTAGACAGGATAAGAGAATCCAGACAGGATAAGAGACTGTATTTTTGGATGTCCAGTGGAACTTTCATTATATCTGGCACAAACGGCTTCTCTTTAAGCTAAAAAGTAGCTTGTGCCTGTATTGATATGTGTAAAACTAAAATGTAATAAACCTAAAAATCATTGGTTTGAAAGACTACATTTCGCGAGTGACCATGGACTAAATGAGATGTGCAACCTAGTTTCGGTGGTACCCAGCATCTCTGAAAGGTTCATATGACAGCACAGGTTCGCCTGTGCGAAATGACATCAGGTGGTAAAGATTAGAAAATATCTGAAGTAAATCAGACTCAAATATGATGCACAGATGTCAACACTGCACAGGCTTCATCAGGAGCTCATACTGAAATATGGCTTTCTCAACGGATTGTCTCAACAGTTTGGCTTCCCGTCAGCGTGGCACTAGACTAGAAAGCGGTTTTGATTGAGAATTGTCCGTCGGTTCCTGTCCTTGTCCCCCTGAACCTCGACCAATTGTGACTATTTCACAACGGTCGATGCGCGTTTTGATTAGCGCGACTTCTGCAGATTGTATGCGTTTGTATAGTTACAATCGCAAATGAAACGAGCTTCAAAGGCCTATCTGCGCGTTTTAAAGTATACAAATGAGATGATCGTGTGCAAAAGCCATAACTTGCAGACTGCCTTGCGTTTGCTGAGCGTCCTGATTGCGTTTAACGCGCGTCGACAGTTCGTTTAAAAGACGTTGTATGCTAGGCTCTTAGAAAGGATTGACGACCCCTTGGTCGAGTCTCCTAGAACTTAGCGCTCAGAAGTCCCGGGTTCGTATTCCGGTAGGCCTAACTTTGAAAATGTACGTTGTTTAGTAGTGTTAGGGCTCACTGCGTTTCGCAGTCTTTTGGACAGTCCGTCTGGCGGCAGTAACTACCTCCGCACAGAAGACCACCGTAAAATAACAGCATGTGTGCTGTGTTGTGTTTCGGTGACTGATTTAAGGGATGCCAGAGCCTATAAATCTATCTTTTATCCTAATCGCACTTCCTGCATCTGTGTTATAGGCGACGATAGCCACTTACCATCAAGTGGATCTGGATCGTCACTGAAGATCTTTACATAAAAATAGTATGATATTTACATAAGTAGGTATATCTATAACTCAATTTGCGAGAAATCAAATTGAAATTAAACTTTAATGTTTAAAAATATAATCACATTTTTCAAGATGAAAAATAGAAAACCAGGATTAAAATCAAAAATTTTAGATGAAAAAAAAATCATAAATGATGAGTTTCTTATATTTAGAAAACTTCATAAGAACTTGTTAAGAGTTTTTTTGATACTTTCAGTGCCGATTTTCCTAACATAATTAATTAAAATAAAAAAAATAATACCAAATATTGGTGATCCCATACTAAATTAAGCACCAATTAGCAGTGCCGGTCACCCGCCTAGCGGGTCCATAGAAATATAGGCGGCATCGTAAGTTACGTTCGAAATTTTGTGGACGTGTTAAAATGTGTAACGTGTTTTGTTCTTCTACAAAAAAGTTGTTTTTATTTTTAAAGAAAGTTTCAGTTGAGCTTTAGGAGTTGGGCTTTTAAATTTACTTTTTTTCCAGATGGTGAATAAAAAGATTAAATACATAATCATTCATTTAATTTTTATGTTATAATAAATCGACACAATATTTTTTTTTTAATATTATAAAACAAGTTTCACATTGTGGACAACATGTTGGAAATGACGCAAACAATATTATGTCGAAGTAGAAGTAGATGTAAAAATACAAACTCGCATACTGCCTATTTACTCCTTATAGGTACTTTTAATAAAGCTCCATTGTTTTACTCTTCATAAACATACATTCTCTTTACAATCATAGCTATTTTACTTACATATATTCCTATCTATATTTACAGGATATTTTTGACATTTACTTATCTATTATTGATAAAAAGAGATCACAGAAAATTGTAGCTGGAAATCGTTGAGTAATACATCCAAATAAGGAATATACTCTTATGTATTTATCTACCACTTTATATTCTTTTTTTTTTATCACAGTAGACGATTTCTACAGTAAAGGCATTTTAGGTATTATGGTATTATATTTTTCAGTATTATTGTCCCTTACGTCTTCAATTTAAGTATTCTTTTAAATTATAACAAAACGATTGCTATGTTAAATAAACGTGGTAGTTTTAACTGATTCGCATGCTACAATTGAAATTCTTTGCCAAAAAGTATCAATGGAAGACGTTAATATTACGTTGGCATATTTTTGACTCGACCGAGCTTCTGAACTTTTCAACTGTAATTATAAACATAATATCGTAAATCTAATTAAATTATAAAAAATGCATCAAAGATCGCGTTGTAATTAACGCACATATATTGACTTTTGGCAACAACATTTAAGACTGCCAGACTCCAGTCGTGATACAGTTTTGTGATCTGTTCATTGCACAATATAAGTAGTTATTTACTTAAACAGTCTCTTATGATTTCAACACAAATAAACTCTCCTTCATAATTTCTAACTACTTAAAAATTAATTGACACTATTTAAAAAGAAAAATCACTTGGCACAAAGGCATTTAAAGGTCCATACCCTGTTTGTAACTCCGCAGAGACCAATCCTTAACAAAATATCCGTCAAAATACTCTCACGGTGTTTCATTAATCGGGAATATTTTATTTTAGCATAATTTGTCATAATTATATAGGAAGACTAATCGAATCGCCCCGAGAGGAGTTTGACTAAAACTTTGATGGATGGATCTTGGTTTCGCGTCGCAATATAAAATGTCCGGCGAAGTTTAAATATTACGGTTATATTAAATCATTGTTCACACTTTTCACTTTTTAAGTTGAGCGCGTAATGTTCGTACGTGTATTCGCTTTCGCGTTTTAACGCCATGTTTTCACCGATGAGGGCGCTGATGCGATGTTTGTCGTGTGACTGGGTAGGGGGCGCTACTGGCGTCGAATCGGATCGAGCGCGTTTCCTCCACGGCTCGACCGCAGCCATGCTCAAGTCAGTAGGCATGTCTTCATCGACGACCTCCTCTTCTCTATCCTCTTTCATTTCTGTCTTCACGACCGACTGTGGAGTCACCCTGGTCGGACTCATTTGTTGACGCAGCAACGATATATTCTTAATATTCTTCAATTCTGTTGGATTTCTTAAAAATCTGCAAATAAACAAAACAAACCACTTCATTAGTCAGATGAAAGTGCGTATCTATATAGTTGAAGTTAAGTTTATGTTTTTAGTTGAAGCTCTTTACATTGCTTTGCTCCCATTTCGAGGTATGTTTTTGTCATTTTCTTTTTTTAATTTGAAGGTACAAATCGAAAAGAAAAAAAAAGGATTTTGTCACCCTTTGTTGTTAGAGATGTGCAAGGAGACAAAATTGTTTCAATTTAAAGGCAAGGTTCACACAAAAGGTCATCTTTACGCAACAATTATCGGAATGTGTATATTATCTATAATAAAATAGTTTGTTCTGACTGACTTAACGCACTGCCAAAACTACCAAGTCTAGAAAGCTGAAATTTGGAAAATAGCTTTATTTTATAACGTAAGCATCCGCCAAGAAAAGGTTTTTGAAATTTTTTGTGGGAAGCCAGGGGCGAGTCGCTAGTCTAGTATAGGATGATTCACGGTACGGCGGTGTGCCGTCGCCGGGCCGCGCCCGTGCAGTGTCGTGTCATTTCCACCGTGTACCAGCTGGGACATGCTACACCAAGTTGTTTATTTATTTGCACGCCCGTGTTCGCGTACGATATGTAGCAAGTGTTTTATTGATTTTCCATACTTTACATTGATTGAGTGAAAATTAATGCGATTTTCATACTTTGAATTCGTAGTAACCTGACCGGGCCAAAATCAGGAAAAATCAGGCCAAAATCAGGAATTGGTTCACACAAAAGTATACTAAGTATAGATATATAAACGCACTAAGACCTGGCTCCGGCACGGTTTAATGTGAAACATTATTATAATAATTAGGACATAGTTTATACGAAAACAATAGAATACTTACTGGTAACAATGTCTTTCCCCTTGCACCTTCCGTAAGATATTGACACGGTAGTAATATCTCAATGCACGTGACATCTTGTCGTAGTTCATCGACAGGTGATTCTTCTGAATGCCCCACAGCTTTGCAAGCCCTGCGGGATCGACAATTTTGAATACACCAGTTTCTCGGTTCTTCCACGCAATGTAATTTGTGTACCGCTGGGTGGGATCATTTAGAAGTTGTTGAAGGAAATCCCATAGAAGTCTTCCATCTGAAAAGAAGGAATAAATAAAATAAATTTGGGTGGAAAATAAATTACTTACATGATTATGTGAGCTTTTTTTTATATAACAAATTAATGTTAGAATAAAATGATACTAACTTGTATTAGATTCGGGCATGTCATTCGGAAAGAACTCTCTGTGTTGAGTCCGATAATGTGAGTGTTGCGGTGCTGGATGTGTTTGTGGCGCCGGACTCGTTAACGGTGCATCCTTAGGAGATCGTGGCTGTGGTGTGAACTGTGTTTCTTCATCTGAATCCGAATGATTACTTCCGGAGCTAGCGGCTTGGACAGCCGGTGGGGCAGGAGGTGCGTATGTGGTCTGATAATTGACTGTGTCACCGCGTTGTGGACTGCCCGAACTATCTACGGATGGTGCGGGACTTAAGGTTACGGAATTAGGTTGAGCGGCAGCCGCGGCCGCGCTGTGGAAATGGTGGAAACCGTCGACAGTCCACGTGGGAGTAGGCGGGTGGGAGTGTGGGGAAGGAGGGTAAGGAGCACCCCTCGCCGTAGGAGTCACCGGCGATGATGGGACTCTCCCCAACAATGCCGCATCGCGAACTAACATTTGGAGTACGTTGTGAAGGACATCACCGGCGCCTGGGCAACGTTCTCCCAAATCCGTTTTAGTCAGAAGGCATAGAGCCTTACCTGTTGAAATGAATAAAAAAAAGGTTAACTGTTGTTGATTTCGAAATTCCATTCCAAAATTTTGATGAGCTAATTGGATGAGTGGCTAGGGTGTTATCCCTCTTTCTTAGGGTCCCGGGTTCGATTGCCGGAAGAGCCAACCTTGGAAAATGGACTTTTCAAAGTTGGCTCTGCTCAGAATTTGGAGAGTAATGACAGTAATCACCCCCTTACAGAAGATCACCGTTAAAAGGTATGCCCGAGCCCATTGACCTATCCTATCCTAATTCGTCATCCTTAATCGTACTATGGACGGCAGGGCACTTGCAGCACCTATGCCGTTGCTTGTGTTATAGGCGACGGTAGCCACCTAACATCAAGTGGACCGTCAACCTGCCTGTTGACTTTGACATAAAAGAAGTATGAAAACATTTTCAAAATAAATTCTTACCATTCATTTGAAATAAATCCATGTCGAAATTGGGTAAATCGAATTCTCTCTCGCACCATTTTAAGAAAACTGCAACATCTTCCCTAGTCCACAACCGCGGCTCCGTTGGCAACCCCGGCGGCAGCTGTGCTTTTGCATCGCCTAGAGGTGATGGAGGTGGCGGGGCCCAAGGCAGGGGATAGCGCCAAAGCAGTTCTGTAGGGCTAAACGGAAGCGGTAACCGCTCCATGCTCGGCCCTGACGGCAGTTGTAAACTGACAACTTTCATCACGGTTTTATCTGAAAAGAAACATTTTCATCTACTTAACTAAATTTAATTGGAAAATAGAAAAATCTATGTTGTGTCTTTGAACAAGAAAATAACTTTTACATGTTCAGTTTCCTATTGTTTTTATTTATACATTTTGCAACATTTTTTTTGTCCGTAATTTTACTTTGAGATAAGACTATTTATACTCGTTCTCCGTGCAATATTTAAATTAATTCTTTTTTTATCTCGTCATTTATTTCTTCATCGTGCTGTTATCGCAGTTATGTAACTAAATGAACTTTTTATATTATATTGTATGTAGGTATTTAGTTTACAGTTGAAGATTTAGAATAGGTACTTTGAATTTGAATGTAAGAATAGATAAATTCTATTCTTTGAGAGTTTTATTTAAAAAAATAATGTATATAATAAATTAAATCAAATATTTACTCCTTGACATTAATTATGCATTTCCGAAATATTACACAAGAAAAATTGTTAGTTACCTGTGCACGAAAACCACAGATAACATAAGTATTCATCGTCAACATGTTTTCTCTCTTTGGGCCATTATCTTAGATTTTTATTTAATTTGAACTTGACCGTCCCAACACGAGTTCAAGCGCAATGTATGTTACTGATCAACATGTTTTCTCTTTACATTTTTAACTGCAGACATTTTTCTATCGCCATCCGGATGAGTGTTATCTCCCAATGATAACCTAACAACAATATTTCACGTGATATTTTTGTATTTTTACTAGCGACCGGCTCGGGGCTTTGCTCGGATGCATTTTTTTTTCTATAAACGAGGAACTTTCTACATTAGTGAAAACCGTATCAAAATTCGTCGGTTGGGTGGTTTAGAGGAAGTTAGCGGAGAAACAGAAGCGGACAGCGATTTTATTTTATGATATTTACGTTTTGTGATTTTATTATATTTATTTATTTATTTTATGATATAGATGATAGATAAAATATTTTTTACGTGTCTGGCTATATTACCGATACAAAACATTTAATTAATTATTATAGTTTCGTATAATTATTGAAAAAAAAGAAATTCGTTATTACCTATTAGAAAAGTTAAAACCGAGCAAGTCATCCCTAACTTTAATTTCAAAAGTGGAATTGGTTGACAAACACCTGTTACAATCGGAGTAATGTTTGCGCGGGGATCATCCGCACATTGTTAAATTACAGGGGTAGAATATATTATATCTTTACATCGCTATAACTGGGGGAAAACCAAATATCTATTAAAGTTTTTAGGTGGCTTGGTGATTTGGTTTTTTATTAATAATATTTACTTCAAGTTTGGCGTTTCACGAGCATAAGTCTGGTCGAGTAGTTTTGTGAATAAAATAATATTATGTGGTGCCGGAACGAAGTCCATATCATTAGGCACGGAGGCCTTATCGGGCGCGGTCGGAAATGCGTGAGTCGCGATAGCGCGAACTCCGATAAGCAAAAGCTACTCACTGGCTGAGCTGATCCGGAACTAGTGGCGTCGTCAACAATCCCAGAAGTAGGCGTACAATGGACAAATCAGCACAAGTACACCATAGTCACAACACAGTTGCACAAAATTCAGTGTTTACAGAACACTTAAAGACACACGCGTAGCAGCAGCGTTCCCTCCAAACGTGTCGTGTTACGGCGCGCCGTAAATCAGCAGCGTATCTGAGGGATCCAGCTAGAAGACAAGCGTCGCGGGCGGCTCTCCGACGCGGACTGAAGCGGTGGTGGCGCGGGCGGACGTACGCGCGCCCGAACTCCCCTCCCCCGCCCATGTACCCTTCACCCCCTCGACGGCTCACATAATAATATTACCGAGATAAACTTTGGAAGCGAGACCAAGCAAGTCCCATTTTTAACTGCTCTTCGAACATTTCCGCAAAACCGTTATTGAAGTTTCGCCTGACTGTTTTTGACTGATAGGTCCTGCATTTTTGACTGATAGCATTTTTATAATTTTTTTGGAAGGTAAGTAATAAATGCAAGTAACATTTGGTATTATTTAATAACATTTGAGTATTTTTACCTAGGGCACGCGGAAGTGCCCACTAGTTGAATTGTGTGGCAGGATTGCGTCAGCGCGCCAGTTTTTAATAACTCGCAATATTTCCTTGTTTGTGGAGTAATCGGTAGGCGACCGGTACGATGCGACTTGTTTGTTAAATTGAGTGCCAAATATCCGGTCGCGTTTGCATAAATGTGTGTACCTATCCTACATACGTATTTAATTTATATGCATGCATTGGGTGCCTGCAATAAACTACAATTTTTAAAATAATTGGATTTTTAGATTCCTTTTTAACGACCTTTAACATAATCTTTAAATGATCTCATAGAATAAAAAAATCAGTCAAAAATAGTATAGGTGCCTATTAAATATTAATTGTGATAATTAATAGGTAGTCCAAGATGTCGTGGCAATACGGAGACAAAGCACAGGAAATGTTGAGCGCTCAGCCGATTTCCTGGTGCGGAGTTAAGACAATATGATATGAACGGCAACCGGTTTGAGCTGAGCTCATTTGACCCGGCTATGCGTGTATGTAGGCTTTTTGACGTGAATCATAGCTGCATACTAAAATTATTGTTTCTTATTTCACACGGATTTCTTTTCAAACATTTATGTACTTACCCCTATTATTAGAAACAATATTGACTTTGAGCAACTTACAATTTTTGGTCATAACGCATATAGTTTGTCGTAATAGCGACTTGCCTCCCCGGCTTTGCACGAAATTTTCAAAAATCTTTTGTTAGCGGATAAAATAAATCTATACCGATGCTGAGTACCGATGTTCCAAATTTCAGTTTGTAGTTTTGGTTATGCGTTGATAGTCAATCAGGATAAATGATTTTATACGTATAGATTATTTCCTGGGGTGAGTTTTGGTATTTATGCTATTGAAGTGGGTTGGTATGCAATACGGATTTGGCTGGCATTCACTGTGTTTTGAATCCTGCTGGAGCAGACGAGAGGCAGAGCCAACGTTTCGTTTGTGTGTGTGTATACACACGAGTCGGAATGGTGGTGTGTGCGCCCTGGCCGCCGTCCCACTACCGGTTCGAGACAGAAATATTCGGCAGCCAAGACGGAAGTGGCCTCGGAATCTTTACCTGTTGCTCCCTTCGCCCGCCCCCGCGTTCCCCACGCGTGTCGTCTCGCTCGCACATTTTCTGGCCGCTGATGGTGCGATGGCGGCACGCAGGCGTTCGTCGTAGAGTTATGTGAGCTGTAATTTGGAGAATAAGAGACGATGTGTGGCCGTACGTGACCGTGACCGGACATCTCGTTGCTACTTTCTTTGTCGACTTTTAATGTTATGTTTGTTATGTAAATACTTATAAAATTGATAAGGTATGACAGTAAGATACAGGGTTATTCGATTCTCAATTGATATCGAATTACCTTTGGAACAAATAAATGCCAATCTATACATATGATAAAATCGTCAACGAGCCGTGTCTGTACATTGAATATTTTTTCAAAAAACAATATGTAAGTACGTGTTGTACCTACTTATGTTACCGAGGTCAAAAAAATAGGTTTTACAATTTTTGTGCACGCTAATCTCAAAAACGGATTAATCGATTTCATTGCGGTTTTCACTGTTTTGTTGTAGCAAGTCTCCCGTAACACTTAATGTTTGTTTCATTCCAATCGGTTTACAAACAAAAAAGTTACGTGCTATACCGCATACCACACGTACGAAGTTGCGGGCTCAGCTAGTTCAATAATATAACAAAACAACACATGTTATAAAATAAATAAATAAAATAAATTTATTTTACGTTAATACAATATTATTCTAGACAATTCTATACACTTATTTAAAAAAAGATGTAACAATGGTGTAAGATAGTACATGATAAAGTAAATTCAAAACATAACCTCAATTATATTGCTTAAAAATTACCGATAACATGTCTATCATAACAATGTCGGATAAAAAACGATTGTAGGGATTCGTTGTTTTCCTTTAAATAAGGTATAAAATAGTTATTTTAAAAATTACTACTGAACCACTCTATTTATGACGAGACGAATTGCGTAATTAGAATTAGATATTTAATTATGAAGTTATGAATACAGATCAAGTTAGGTATTCCTAAATATTTATATAGGTGCTATAGGTACGGCAAGCTATATAAAAAAGAAAAACTAAATTGAAATTCAAAACCAAAATGTCAAATAATCAGTGAAGTATAGGCGTACCTATCTCACTTTTGTAGTGTAATAAGCACCGTTATTTTAGTTGCTTATAATACGGTAATTATTTCCAGTTTGTGATGAGGCTTGTGGACGCGGAGCGAATGGCCGGACCCGAACCCGAAAACATGCGGAAGTGACAGAAATAAGTTTATTGCGTATTCATATAATAAGACAGACGTCTACCTACAACTACATGTAATTAGATAAAGTCTCTGGAAAGATCGTTTGAACATAGATATCTAGATCTAGGGTTTGAAATGTCAAGTGTTACAATACCAATAGCATATAAGCATAGACTATAACATAATAAACACGAAAAAAGTATAATTATATTTAGCTTTTTATCAATTCATCATCATCGTTACTTAAAAAATCCTTTGTCCTGACCATTAACGCACAGTCAAAACTACTAAGTCTAGAAAGGGAAAATTTGAAACATAGGTTTATTTTAACGTAAGCATCCGTTAAGAAATGAGAAAATTTCAACAACGTACGAAATTCCACAGTTGGACATGGGCATTATAATTGAGCATCCCCTCACTTGATCCTTTGACCTCCACTTGACCCTATCTAGGCCAAGCATCGTTTCAGCGAGCAGGTGATCGGCCCACGGGACGTTTCGATCGTGGCCTAAGATTCCTTTACCCTAACAGTCAGGATAGGTATGCTCCACCCATTGCCAGTACAGCTGACTATGTCGCGACCACCTTACGGTAATTCTTCGATGGATCTCCATATATCGAATCATATTCCTCAGAGATATGCCAAGCATTGCCCTCTCCATTTATTGGATGAGCATTTTGTTTATAATTATCAATTTAAACTGATTATGCCAATATAGAGCGAATAGGAAACGAAAGACAGAATAGTTTAGGCCGGAAATTAATACACGCGGGAAGAGGAAATTAAAGAGCAGCGGCCTGCAGGCAATGGAAGCTAGGGGGTTAGGGAGGGATGCGGATCTTTGTGTGGTGGCCACGACCCGGAAGAAACGCAGGACCGCCGGAACAATCCGCCTGTCACGTTGGTTGCCATTTTATTTCTTTATAATATTATTTTAAAAGATTTTTTTCTAATGTTCGCTAACATCCAATTTCTCGTTACATTTCAATTCAAATAATAAACAGAAGACGGAAGGCGGGAAAAGCGTTGCGAACATGTCGCCGGAAGTCTAGACCGGATGGCGCACCATTTTAAATTGCAATCATATGGAAATGGCCGCACTTCCTTCCTGCTCGTTGACCCGGATCAAACGTGTTATTGTACCTATTCCCATTTCTTTGTAAATACTTAAGCAAATCCGTTTTGTTGTTGGGATTTTTCACTGATGAAATTACTCTAGCCCATCGACTGCAGAAGTTCGTCCAACAATGTGACACGAGAATTTTTAATCGAATAAATAAGTGTTGAAACTATTCGACGTTCCCACTACCTACTTCCGAGCGTTCGTGGGCGACCCCGATTTACCCACTGTTGTTCTCGTGTTACATAATCAGGTGCTCAGAACTAGGCAACGATGTCACACCGAAAAATTGCGCCACTTTGCGCACGGAACATTGGGTCTCAATGTTATTATTGAGTAATCTCTCTTCGAACAAACTACGCCTATCTTTGAATACGCTATTTGCATTTACAGATAGTAATCGGGCTCTTTACAAAAGAGTCTTTCTTTTTATTAGCGTCCTGGCCCGGTTTCGTTCGAGGCCCAAATTTAAATCTGCCTTTCATACCTACGTTAAACGGTTGAAACGTATTTTTGACGACTTGAATTACAAAATTTCAATTTTAATAATTCATAAGTTAATACAATCTATTAAAATTTAATGCGTAGGTAATTTTAGTTTATGGACACTTTTGAAAATGTTAAACTTTTAAATTCAGAAGTGAATCACCTTTTTAAATTGAATTCGACGATAAAGTAACATTATACTAACGCGGAAATTCTTAAATGACTATCGCGTAGCTGTTTCCGTATTCTTATCAACCTATCGACTAAATTTCAACACGGGTATCGACTTATCGCATTGACGATATAAAATAATGTGAAATGCAAATACTAAATATATAATGTTTTAAATAATGTTGTTCTTTTTTTATTCTTTTCGTGTTCTCTGTTAGCACGCGATCTCCATTCCGAGGCCCCTAATTGTCGTCCGAAGAAATCGTCTACTTCCGTCGCCCTAAGGTTCACTGCGACGACTCTCGAACAACCAACTTCTTGCTCTCACGAAACGGAAACATTATTATGCATAATTATTTATTATTAGCTGGTGCCCGCGACTTCGTCCGCGTTGAAAAATATGAAAATGCCGTCGCCGCGTCGCGTTGATGCGAGACCGCTTAAATTTAATTTCTCGCGGGTAGTTTTAAATTTACGATAACTCATAAGATATTCATTTAAATTGTATAGTTAACAGGACTACTATAGTGTATATGAAATGCTTAAGGTAACTGATGTATTTAATTTAATAATAATTAATACGTATCCGTCTAATTAGCTTTTCCATATAGCTCAAATAACTGCGAAACGCAGGGTGGGTACACTGCGTTTCGCAGTTATTTGAGCAGCCCTTCTGGCGCCAGTAACCACCCCCTTACAGAAGACCATCGTGAAATAATAGCACGTGTGCTGTTATGTTTCGGTGAGTGAGTAAGGGATGTCAGAGCACATTTCTCTATCCCCTCCTAATCCATAATCCTTAATCCTACTGTAATCGGCAGCGCACTTGTAGCAGCTTTGGCGTTGCTTGTGTTATAGGCGACGGTAGCCACCTACCATCAAGTGGTCCGTCAGCCTCTCTGCCGATCTTAACATAAAAAAACCACAAAATAAGTGATCATTTTTTAGAAGTTATAATGGGTATAGTAAGCTATCCTTAAAAGATAGACATAATGCCATCGCGGACTATTTTTTAGACCTATTAAAAGAAACACATTCCCACCATACATTGTTTTGTAATATATCTCAAATATATTAGGCAGCGTTTTCGATGAAATCTCGCAGACGGCTTGACATCTTTAACCACCATCGTCATATTTCAACCAAATTACACAAAACTTTAACGAATTATATACCTAAACCTTCTTCAGAAATCGCTCTGTTGATAGAGGAAAGCCGCAGAAAATCCGTTTAGTAGTATTTGAGATCATCGAGAATATACAGACGCGACGGCCCCCCCCGCCATTAAATTAGTCTAGGAAATCCTTATCCTTAGTCCTTGCGGCTAAGGATAAGGATTCTTATTGGACTACTGCAGAACACACAAAGAAATAGTGGGTAAATTTCGTGAACCGGCTTAAGAGTATCTGGAATTTCGACCGGAGGATTAGCACAACATGAGCACAACAATGAAGTATTGACCTATACATATACCTACTAAGTAACGCAAATGCTCTAGATACTTGGTAATAAGTAATGACAGGACACATTTCGCAGACATAAATTCCACAGTAAATCTGAAGTAGTGAGTACAGAAAGACCCATACAAGCATCTATGGCGTTGCTTGTGTTAATAGACTATGGACCCAAACCGACTGAAAAAATAAAATAAAAGGTGGATGAAATAATAGTTAGCCATTGTTTCTTTGAAAACTATCAAAATTTAAAGAAAAACTGTTTTCAAAATGTAATTCGTCGGTCGATAAGTAATTATACGTTATTCTTATAAGAGCTTAATTTTATTATTATAGTAAGACCATCTATATTTCTATACTAATATTATAAAGAGAAAAGGTTTGTATGTATGTATGTTTGTAATGAATAAACTCGAAGACTATTGGACCGATTTTAAAAATTCTTTAACATGTCTAAAGCTACATTATCAACGACTAACATAATATTTTATAAAGAGACGCGGACGAAGTCGCGTGCAACAACTAGTTTTAATATAAAGTTATTACCTCTGAAAACATTGATGTAATATATAAAATTTAAAATATGTAATAGGTATAACGCGTTCATGTGAGTATAAAAATCGATGCTACACGAACTTGTGAATAGACAATTAATTATATTACCGACTAACCCCCTGGGCGAGTTTCGATGTGCACAAGTGTCGCATGACAAAGCGACCCCTCTGAACGTTTCGGATCAAGGCGATCAAAAAACTGGATTGAAAATGCACCCGTATCAAGGGAGATCATTATAGACCCCTGCATTTTGTTTAATGTCGAAGAAAACATTTTTTACTAATCTCCAACTAGGTACCTATGTAGGTACATACGGTACTATGTAAGTAAATATATGTGTATATACATACTTACCTAATATTAAATAACTTTAGTTAATAATAGCTAAAATTAATAGCATTCTACCTATGGGTGCTACTCTCAATATACTTATATAGTCTTAGATGGGTACTATTACCTGCTCATTAAACTCGATTTTATTTAATTATTTTCCCACGATAGAAAATTACAAATAATTTTGTATGTAATTTTTGACTGGAAAAATTGGATTTTTTCCACTTTTGACATTCAGTCAGTGAGAACAGTCGTTTTAGGCGTTTAGCGAAATTGTTTAAAAAAAAATTCAACACCTAAATATATCTAAGTAAGTAAGTATATCATATATCTAAGTATACGTATTATAAAAAGTAGCTATTTGCCTATGTCTGTTTCTCCTTTAACTTCTAAACCTTGATCTTGATATGTAGGCCCGTTTTACACTTATGGAAGGAGTTATAAGCGAGGAAGATTTGTGTAAGTAGGTATATGTATAAATTGAAAAAATGCATCCCTGCAAAACCGGGGTCGGATCGCTAGTAAAATATATAATATATACATTATACACTACCAAATGACCATACTAATACATTTATAAACATTATTAGTTTACTTATTATAAACACAATTAATTAATAATGTAATCATAAGAAATCTGTATAAATATCGTCAGATCGGTTGTAGATTTTATTGTGTGACATTAATGCGCGTCATAAAAAATTGTATCGTCTAGCTAGGGGCTCGCTCGGTTGGTATGTCCCAATCGGGCCATATGCGCGCGCTCCCACGCGTAGTCATCGCACAAGTGTGCGCGAGCGCCGATCCGAGCGCCACATCATCATATACCTACACGTTGCCACCATGTGTGAGTGAGTGAGCTGCTACTTCCTGGTACAACGCGCGAGACGCTTTATTTAAAACATTTCCCTTTGTGTGAGTGCGCAATATTATTTATATTCATTTACTTATACTATACTACGAAGCTACGCATACCACGGTTGCTACACGAATGTTATTACATTAATAACGAGCGTGTGTGTCTCGAGTCCCTTTAATCTCTATTGTACTTCCTGATTTCGTGTATGTGTGAGTGAGCCACTTGTTTGAATGCTAGGGCGACTTTATCTCAGTGAGGGACAGAGTGCAGCGTCCGATTACTGTAGGGTTGGTGAGTGCTGTTTTCATTGTGTCGATAAAATACGACTTGTCTTATCGGGGCTGCGATGAACACCTTTAAACTTCATTGTCATGTTGCAATTCGAAGTCATAACAAAGCAAAGAGCTCGTGTTTTCATTCTCATTGGCAACAGTAAGCATAAGAGCCAGTTGCAGTGTCTCAAACACATAGTGTTCGTGGTAAGAAACAATACCAGTTCCGCTGCTGTTTGCGAAATTGTGTTATGCCAATTTCAGGAAGTGGTTTTTAATTTGGTTTAATCAATTGGTAACACTCCGCACGTTAATATTTTAACACTATACAATAAAAATACATCAATTTAATATAAACATAACGCAATTTAATATAACGACATCTCTTTGTTATGATTTGTATCGAGATTCATGCTCCCTTAAAAGTATTTTATATCTGTTATTATGGAATCAATTCTAATTAAAGTACCTACTGACCCTACTCTTATTGGTGCTACTGAAAAAAGTTTGATTTTAATTGAAGAAATAATTTAAAATATACTGTAAAATTGTCGTGATGAAGTTACAATGGAAGATCACACAATTATCAGCTAAGCTAACAACACATATGGAGCAATAAGCTGTAAAGGTTATAAGGTTGTAAGGTTAACGAGTCCGTTGGATGAGTGGTTAGGGTTCTTGCCTTAACGCTCTGTTCTAGGGTTCCTGGGTTCGATTCCCGGCAGGGTAAACTTTGAAAAATGAACTTTTTAAATTTGGTTCTGGTCTGGATCTGGAAAGTAGTGGCATGGCACACTGCGTTTCGCAGTTATTTGAGCAGCCCGTCTGGCGGCAGTAACCACCCCCTTACAGAAGACCACCGTGAAATAAGCACGTGTGCTGTTGTGCTTCGGTGAGTAAGGGACGCCAGAGCCCATTTCCTTATATCCCCTCCTAATCTCTTATCCTTAATCCTTTATCCCTTATTCTACTGTAGAGCACACTTTTAGCAGCTTTGGCGTTGCTTGTGTTATAGGCGACGGTAGCCACCTACCATCCAGTGGACCGTCAGGCTGTCTGCCGATCTTAACATTAAAAAAAAAGTTACTACAAACTTAGGACAAAATATGCTAGTTTAGATTTATTCCAGTTCTTTTTGTTAAGACTAAGATGTTAAAGGCGTATATCAATATAAGCCTTTAGCGTAGGTATATTAAGCTTTGTGTTTTTCTGACATATTATGTTGATCAATGTTGATGTTGATAAGAACATCATCAACAGATATATGTGAATATCATAAATGTGACTAAGAGATACCATCTTCGTATGAGTAACATGGGTGAAGATAACATATAGGTATTTCTGCTTATCTACTAGTGAGGATCTTGTTCTTATATCATTTATTATTAGGTAAGATGTAAGTAACTTAATAGCAATTAGTAACAACTGTGGAGGTCCATAGTTGTTATGCTAATCAAGTAATCAAATGTAGTTAGCTAGCAATTTACACTCACGCGCTTTTACTTCGTCTTCGCTTAGCATCCCTTCTGGGTTTTTTTCTTTTTAATCGGCTTGTAAGGGTCATAATCATGTAAGCATGATGATAATAGCCTATAAACTTCATCAAGAATTAGGCTATCAAATACAAAATGACACTTCCAGAATTTAGCGCGTTCAACCAATCAAATAAGCAAACTTTTTGCTTTATTTTATTAATAAAAAATTGTATTAAATTAGTATTTAAATAATATCGACATCGATAATATCTGTACGACACTGGCATTAATTCCTCCCGGAGAGTGGCAAGTGGACAGATGCGGTTCATAGGGAACAGTTTGCGCAATACGAAGGGGTCCAGTTTTTCAGGGGGAGTGCCATGAATTTTCACTGTCAAACCCCGTGTAGTTCACATCTGTCGCGTTTATCGACTGGAGATTAGATACAGCGTCATTAATTGATTCGATCGGGAAAAGGGGTTTCGGGTATACTTTAGGATAAAATCAGCAAATGTCCAAGCTGAAATAATGGGAAATAAATAAGATTTCGAATGACCCTCGGCTCCCGTCTGATGACTGACGTTTTTTAAAGCATTTTTGGGAAGCATGTCTTAGCTCTAAATCATAGTATGACAATGTAAACCAAGTTGTTTTTGATTACTTACTCAGCGATGTAGTAAAACAAATGGTTTCAGTTCCTTACTATAGGTACAAATGACCTAATAAAGTTTCTCTATCTGGAAAACATTTTAAAGACGTGAATTCTATGTGCGCTAACGTCAGTAACAGTAACATTTGTGCGTAATGCAATTACCTACTGAATTACATAATAGTATATTTCATTACAAGTGCGGAAAGGCTGTCATTGCAAAGAGTTCCGACAAATGTCTACCCGAGCCGAAGGCGAGGGTTGACAGTCGGAACAAGTTGCAATGACGGTTCCGCACGTGTACTGAACGACTATTTTTAATACAGTTGCGAAAAAATGAAGCGATTTAATAAAACAAACAACTAAACTCGCAAAGAGAATTTCTGGAAAATGGCGCCAACCGTACAATATAAGCAGAGACATTTTTTTTCTTCACGCATTCCGGTAGACAAAGGAAACTATGTGCCCATACAGCCAAGTCTTCAGTAGAATTTTTTTATTGATTTGAAATGAAAATGAAATTTAATGAGATGAAATGAAATGAAACCTAACCTAACTCATTAAATCAAATCATTAAATCTGATATTGAAACAAATTCGTAGCTTCTTTTTAGAAATATACGTATTTGCATGAATCATAAAAACTTTTTAGTAAAAACTTCATGGTTGGTTTTTCTTTTTAATAGACATTATTTTGACAGTTGGGAAAGAGAACGCACGAGTGCGGGAAAGGTAAAAAAAAAGCACGAGTGTGTAATAGCCCACTTTCCGAACGCTATACGTCCCTGCAATACGCCACTTTTTGAGCAACTGTATTAAAAATATATTTACAGTTTTTTCTCGAATGGGGGGATGCACTTGTGGGTTTTGAATGTGGCGACGACAGTTGACGTAAATGACGTAAATACACGTCGTCGCCTTGAATTACTTGCATGTATTGCATGTATATGTAGTATGGAAAATAAAATGTTATTTTTAAATAAAGTGTCAGAAAAATTATATTACAAGAAATCAAATCAGCTAAAATTCGTTAAAAATTTAATAGGTATGATGTCAAGATTTGCACACCGAATTTCTCTCGGTTTTTTATATATTTATCACAGAAATGTTTTCTGTGATAAATAGTATATAAAGTATAGTTTTTTTCGCAAATAAATTATTATAAAAGAAATGTTTGATATAAATATTATAGATAAAGTAGGCTGTAATGTGATGCGATGCGATGGGATGCGATGCGGTGCGATGCGATGTGATACGATGCGATGCAATGCGATGCGATGCGATGCAATACGACTTCTTGTTGGGCTGTCCTCCAGTATGGGCAGACCACGTAGCTAAGTTTACTGCTGAATGACAGGACTTCACATAAGTGTTTTCGCTATGGTTTTCTTGCACGCGCAGGTAACCTCGCCGTATTTCCTTTACTATTAGAGGAGAGACTAATATTATTTCTTAGGTAGGTATAAGTTTTTTGGCTATAAAAAAAAACTAAATATGTATTATTAAAAAAAAATTAATAATATTTAGACTGTCTTATTGATTTGTTCTGTTTTTTGTTTATAAGTACGCAAATTGTTAAGGAATTTGGTTTTTGTTGGCTGTGGGTAGAGTTATGCGTAGCACAACTTTGGAGTAAAAAATGCGATACACAAAACTGCTGAGTTGATTACACTTGTAAGTCGACACCTTGCTTCAAGAAGCGTGAGAAGGTAGGGGTGTTCACCCTTTCATTAAGATTGGTTCGCAGGTGTATTGTAACTTGGATGCGCGCCCAGTGACCTTTTTTATAACAGGTACCTAAATTTAATAATATTATTAATCTTTCACGGATACCAATAAAAATATATTTGTGACATAATAACATCCATTGAACTGTGGATGTAGTTAAATTATTGTATGTTGACAATTTTATTTCAATCAACTGGGTATGTAATGAATATGAATTTGTCGTCTTACAGAGACGGCAAACTCAGGTTTTGATCCCAATTGGACCTGCACCTGCACCTCTCAGATAATGATCCTCGAAGACTTCTCCTAGACGAATAGTAATAAAAACATCTGACATCAGGCATATATGGAGGAGTATAGCTCCATATATGCCTATCCATCGAACTATAATAATATGCTTATTATAGTTCGATGGGCCTAGCAGTGGAACCAAATATTTGTAACAAACATTACGAGCGATACACACGAATAAAATAAAAATAAAATAAGTGTTTTAAAATTTCAAACTTGAACACTACGGTTTTGAAAGTATAAAGTATAAATATAAATTTTCCAACTATTATCAATATACCTATTTGAAAAAAAAAATAGGTCAAAATTTAGATTTCTGGATTCAGAGATTAAAAAGACAAGTTCTCAACATATTTCTGGTATTCTAAAAGTGTTCATGTCTACTACTGTGTCAAATCTCGCGCATTTCTTCAAGACGATGCGTTTAATTAAAGTTGCTAACAAAATAAGTTATTTATCGATGTTCGCGTTAGTCGACATGATTGGCCGCTACGTTGTAAGGCTGAGTAATTGGAAGACAGGGGCAGCTGTGGCCTGATTGAGTTGCAGCTTATGAACACGCACAGTAGTCGCTCTTGTAATTCTTACTATATTTTTTACTAACCAGCATCTTATTACGAACAAATCTTATCGAGTTTGTAACTTTGATTAAGGACTTCTTTTATGTTGCCGAGTTGAAAAAGGCCAAGTCTGTATATCTGGAGAGGGTCTAATGTGATGTGTTCAGAACACGGGTTTTAAAAGTGGCCTATATGTACAAACGGGCAAGGTTTTTCACCTTGCGGTGTTATGATGAGCGATAAAAGAAATCGGGCGTGTAATGAGATGCAAAAAGGATGAAACGTAAACAGGTATAGATAAGTACATTAATATTACAAAAATATGTACTGGAAGTTCTATTATTAGTATCCTAAATAATATTATAAATGCTAAAGTGAGATTGTTTGTTATGCTTTCACGCCTTAATTACTCAACCGATCATCATCAAATTTTGCATATACGTCAGTTTTTTTTCAAAAAAAAAAAAAAAAAAAAAAAACAATTTGTACACGGTACTTATGTTACCGAGGTAAAAAAAGTAGTTTTTAGAATTTTTATCTGTTTGTTTGTGCGTTTGTACACGCTAATTTCTGAAACGGCTTAACCGGTTTGAATACGGTTTTCCTGATGTATTGTAGCAAGTTTCCCGTAACATTTAGTGTTTGTTTCATTCCAAATCGATTCACAAACAAAAAAGTTACGCGCTATTCTACTGAATACGACGCGTACGAAGTTGCGCGCTCAGCTAGTATTACATAAATATTTATTATAAAAAAAGTGCAAATATTAACTTTGTAGACACAACACTTGGAAATTTAAAAAGAATTTGATCATTAATAAATTGCTATAGGTATTAATATTATAATTCATTATTATTTTAAGTTTTTTATAAGCAGAAACAGTTAGGCAAGTTTTTGAAAGTTCGAGGATCTCTGGTTCAGAGAGAAAATAGTTATTTTTAAGAACATCCAACCGCCAATTTCCCTTGCCGGACGAGTTGACTTACAAAAATTAGGTAAACTTCAAATGAGCAAAGTTTTCTTAGGGCGAGTTGACCAATAAAATTTCACTTGAGTGGGGACTCATAGAGTGAGATTACATTGGAAACGTCAACTATTCTGCGCTATCTCTGTTTTATGAAAAAGCAATGAAACGCTCTATGACAGATTTCCATAAAAACATTGTAGATTTTTTTTAATTTAAAAGTAACACGGAAAATGCTTGAGCTCAACGTAGATTAACAAAGAAAGATGTGGTGAATACGTGTCACATAGGCCGTGAAACCCCGGCTTTGTCCAAAGTGTAAAAGGGTGCACTCATTAGGAAGATTGCTAGGGCGCGGAGCAAACCAAAAACATTGTGTATTCATTGTGCGCTGTGCCTGCGTCGCGTAGCGTCACTGCGTTTGTCGCCACATTGTTTTCGACGAGTACGTTATGTGGTTATAGTGTTGTCTCCTCGGTGTTATACTGTTGTTTATGTTCAGGAAGTTTACATTTTCTGGGACAAAAGAGATGAGGCTTCTGCACAAAGAAAGTGCATGCGGGTTAGCGTATAGTTTAAAAAGATGTGGTACCTATACATGCAATCTACCATTAATGGGATTAAACTTCGCTGTGCCCTCACGCTATAAATCTCTACGTGTATTTTTGTTTTAAAAAATCTCATTCGTTAATATTAAATAATTTGTTTTTCTTTTTTAATCAATTTATCTGTCTATACACATTATCAAAGAAAATCGCCCGTGTCCGCCTCTTGTCTGTTTCCCTCGCTAAAATCTTCTAAACCACCTAACGTTTTTTGATATGGTTGCACTAATGAAAAGAGCGATCAACGAGAAAGGCTTGTGTAGGTATATAATACGCAAAAAATGTAACCGTGCAAATTTTGATATAGTTTTCACTAATGAAAGGAGCGATAAACTAGGACGGTTTGTGTTTATAAATTGCAGAAAAGTTGAATACGTGCGAAGTCGGGGAACTTCTAAATAAATTCGGAGTTGGTAAATTGAGGGAAGCTTCATCAAAGTTTTTTTAAATTTTTTATGTTAAGATCGGCAGGCAGGCTGACGGTTCACTTGATGGTAGTTCACTAGACGGCCACTACTTTCCAGATCCAGACAAAAGTTCATTTTCAACGTTGTCCTTACCGGAATCGATTCCAGGAACCCTAGAACAGAGCTTTATGGCAAGCATCCAACGGGCTCGTCAAAATTCAAAACGTCTATTTGAAATTAAAATTATTTTATATGTATATTTGAATTTTATATTTTATATTTGAAAATATAAAATATGTATAATAATGATTAACTTACATTGATCCAATCAGTGTTAGATCCCAATTGAATTGTTTTGTGTCCTAATTGATTTGAATTAAAGGAAGTACAATTTTTTTTTGTAAAAAAATTAATTCAGGTTACATTTTCAATGTTTTTAAAAAAGTTATAGTTATTGAATTTAAATATTAGTAGAAGATTCCAATTAGTTTCAGTGGATTGTCACCTACCTACTATCCGCGTGGATTGTCTGACTAGTGTCGGTCTCTGTATAAAAACAACGATTAAAATTTTACCAATTCACACATAATATTTTATACTGATTTTTTTAATTCTAAGGTCATATTTTTCTGGGGCTCCGTTATTTTTATCAACACTTGGACAAAAAATGATAAAATAAATCTCTATTCAACAATGCTAATTCAAAACGGATGTAAAACAGTTATACAATTAAATGACTTAGAAATTTTTTTACGATAATAAAATATATTTTTTTAGCAATATTAAAACTAAAGTCAATAATATGATACCATGAGCATTCAAAACGGATGTAAATAGTTTTTATAAAGGACATAAACAAGATAATATGCAGGTATGTATGGATTTAAATAGTGTTTTTTTTTTAATACATGAAGATAATCGTAAACAAAGCGTCGCTGGCGCCGACGGCTGTAAGTAAAGGCAAGATGGCGTCAAGCAGGAAGTGATGTAGGAAGACGTTCTAGCGTCCTTCAAGGCCAACTACGCGATGAGCTCCATCCCAGCACAGACAGAACACATGTCATTAGGCTGTGCGCTGCGTCGCCTCGCCTCTATTGTTTTGTAATTTCAATTGTCTCGGTCACAGCCATCTAAGTGAATGGTTATTATATATTTTACTTCCTCATAGTTCAACAATATCTTATGAGTATTTGCTGCCTATTTAATGTTTTCATATGGGAATATTTCACTCGAATGCCGGAAACACCATTCCCGAATCCCGTAAGCAACGGACCTGTGCTTACGTAGGTAACTCTTTGGCTTCGCCATTTGAAATGTAGACGCAATTTATTCAAAATTTAAAACGATCATTTTCGGTAGGATTAAATATTTTTAGAAAATTACCTATATACATTAAATTATGTTTGTAATATTCAAGAGCAGCTCGAATCCAGCTCAGATAGACAGCGTTCGCTTCGAGACATTTACTCGTACAAAATTCCTCAGTGCCTCAAAACAAGAGTTTACGACCAATGTGTGTTGTCAGTGATGATGGCCCTGAAACGTGGTCTCTAACTATGGGCGTCGTAAGAAAGTTCGACGTCGCTCAACGAGCTATCCTCGGGGTTACACTGCGAGATCGAATCAGGAATGAGGAGGTCCGTAGAATTTGCCGACATAACTTGGCGGACCAGCAAGTTGAGTTGCAGTAGGGCAGGACACATAGTACAGGCCAATGGCCGCTGGGCCCCAGAAGGTTGTGAAGGCTATGGACCGGCAAGCGCAGCATAGGACGTCCACCCACGAGTTCTGACCGGTTCTTTTGGAAAATTATATTGTTTAAATAGGGGTTTTGTAGGGTTTTTGTTTAGAATAAAATAAATAAATAAAAATTATCGTTTAAAAAATCCAAAATCCATTTGGAGGCTTTTGTTGTCCAGCAGTGGACTTTCTACGACTGAGATGACGATGCTGTTGAATATCAAGGAGAGGGAGATAAAAAAAAACATTGGATATAATATTCTGTGTATATTTTATTAATCGTAATTGAATAAATTTTAGTTATAGTACTATTATTAAACTTACTCTAATTTATTCATAATTATATTTCATTTATTTCTGAGAAAGACTGACCCTTTCTTGATTTCTCCATCTTTCTGGCGAAAAAAAGATATCGTTCAAAATTGTTGCAGTGACTTTTTAAAAGAAAAAATGTGATACTTTGAAATACTACTTCTTTATCTCGTCGGTGGTTAACTTTTATTGTTTTATAATTTATATTCATAATCTCTAAAATTGTCGAACCTTTTGAAGAATACAAAAACATTTACTACTTTCTATTTTTTACGTGAAATTACAAAAAGAAACCCCGAAGGGGACTATCACTTGGAGGTGGGTTGTTTTTGAAAGGAACAAAAGCCGATATCCTAACTCAATTGAAGCGTAAATGCGTAAACATAATATAGTAAGAAACCTTCTGTTGCAGACAATAATTTTTTTTAAATATAAGGATTTATTTATGTAAGGTCATCAGATGGTCAACGGTTCAAATGATTACGGTCAACATGATACCTCGACTATTCTGCCAACCTTAGTAAGGATAAGGGCTGGAGAAATGGCATCTCTTGACTGCGAACCCACTGTGCTCTCCCACTATTAAATATATTTTTATTTTTGCATTACTTGTATATATTTTTATGGATTTCTAACTGAAAATGCGATATAAACACACTTCAGGAGCTTGTTACATTATTTATTTATACTTAAGTAGTATTTTATCCATGTTTATACTAACATATGTGTTCTTGTTTTATAGGTTCGTATATGGAAAATATATTAAGGGAGGAAATAAAATTAAGTGTGTGCAAAAATTAAATACGTATATTAAACTTTTTCACCTAATGTCACACACTCAATATTTTCTTTCTTTTTTTTATATATATAACCAAAGAGAATAATTATTTATATTAAAACCTCTACAATATGCTTTGCGTTATTGGAGCTCCTAAATGTTGTCTAGATGCCCCTAAATTTAAGGGCTTCCTTTTAATGACTGTGGCTTTCGTTTTTTTACTACCTAAGAATATTGGTATGTAGTTTAATTGTTACCTGTTTTATTTTTTTGGTTGGTCCAAAAGAAGGAATTCATGGATACATAAAAGTTTAAACATAATGAAATCAGTTGTCTCGAGTATTATGATAGATCGAACCCACGGGAAGTTTTTCATATAGACGCGTATAGTATGAGTTCCAGTAACGCTTTTTTTGTGATCAATTACATCGACCAGCCCACTTATAAAAATTCCTGCCTTACTTTGCATTAAGCAACTATCTGATGCGTTTGGTTGGGCATTTGCACTATACTATTATGAAGTTTGCTTTCAATCGGCACTCTATTTCTTTCAAATGCAGGTAACGTTTTTGAGTCACAAAGGGAACGAATTTTGTCCGGATAAAATATTAACTTTCTCACAAAAGAGAACATTATATTTCCAAGTATAGACCACTTCTTCGCTTCCGAACAATGGGTTCAATGAAAAACGAAGTGGTAAACAGTGATTTCTTTACAGGTCCGATTTGGATGAGCTGTTTTTGTTCCCGAACTATATACTGTGGCATGACTCTTGGTAACATACAAGGGAATTAAGCCCTTATGAGAAGTGTATTGTGAGCGAGTTCTATTACAAAATTCAGCTCGATTCGATCATATAGGTACATTCATAGAATTAGCGAAGCCCGCGCGCGCCTTTAGTAACGCGCGGGCTTCGCTAATTCTATGGGTACATTGAACAATAACTAACTTTATAAAAGACAAATTTATTTTAAAAAATTTATATGTAGAAACGAACATGAAGATTCTTCTTAGTAAGTTTACTATTATAATATATTTAACTAACAAAATTTCTATGAGTAGGTTAGTATACACTTGTCTATACGCACTGTATTATTTTAAATTTTGGACTATACAGGGTGATCAATCCAAATGGGTCAGAGAGTGCAAATTTTAAACCATAAGAGATACTATTTGTTCTTAGGAACTAAGGCTTCAACTTTTTAAGTAAGAAAAACTGCATTGAAACCAACTTTTAAAAGTTAATACTCAACCAGGAATCGAACCCGGTCAAATCTCTGTAATATTACCCTCGTTGATAGTGTGGGCATAGATACAGCAATAATATAGATAATATAATATTATGGTGTGGGTTTTAAGGAATAAATTTTCCTATGGAATCTTGTATAAAATAATAAACAGAAATGTCTACAATATAAATAATTGGCAAAATATTATTTTATCAGTTAATTATAGAATCTAATATGTGAATAAATGCACTTGTGTGCATTTGTATTGATCATCCTGGTATATGCACCAATATTATAAAGAGAGTGAGAGCGGAATTTGTTAATTTATTTGAAAACTAGCTTTTACGAGTAAAGAAGGCCATAAGGCACACTATATCTTTCTCTGAATCCTGACAACCTATATACAATTTTTTTGCAACTGAAATATTGTTCTTATATATTGTTCATCGACATTTCTGTACATAGAGTCCATAAATTCATCAATAAATTGTAAGATAATTAAAATAAATACTGTTTTTTGCTATCGGTTGCACCCCGATATTGTACAAATGGAAGTACTCGGCGCCACATTGTACAAATTCCTTTTGATATTAAAAAAATAACTGTAAGTATATAACATACAAATTAATAAAAAAATAAGTATAATATAACTTGGAAAATAAATGCCAATGAACCGTTTAGTGAATAGGTTGTTTTATCTATTAAAAATTATCTATAAAAATGTAGGAAAAGTCATTTTCCTTTTCCAAATTGCTTTAGAGATTACAAAACATAAAGAGCTATTTGTGGGTAAATATATCAGTTATGTATAGATGGGAACATAAAAGAAAACGAGGGAATAATGAGTTCAAGAACTTATATTTTTTTAAAGTTTGATTTTTAAAATTCTCCATACACAAAAGCACCGACTAAACGGAACTGCAGGGAAGCTTCAATTGTGCTTTTGAAGCTCAACTTGGCATTGTGTTTTATGCGCCGGCGTCTTTTTTCTATATTATATTCTTTACAACGGCATTCGCATTCTTGCATTCTTGCCGTATAGATCATCGATTCTTATTTTTGATACCTCAACTTTACCCCAAAGTTGAAATCGCAGAACACTGTCAATGATACATCTAATTGATAAAACAACGTCAAGATGACCTTATAATATGCACATCACTAAAACAGGAATTAAACAACATGTAATCTAGCACTAAAAAAATATATTTATTTTTTAAACATTTTGGATATTTTTTTTTTTTATTAAATCATGGTAGCCCTTGACCACTATCTCGCCTGATGTGAGGTGCAGATGTGGCCGAAGGTGGACCACGCTTACCTAGTAAATGGCCATTTACCCTAGTTTTGAAGACCCCGAGGTTGTAGTTCTGTGGGAACACAGACGCAGGCAATGAGTTCCACTCCTTAGCAGTCCGAACAAGGAAGGTGGAACTGAAACGCTTTGTTCGTGATCGAGGTACATTGACCACGAAGGGATGAAACCCCTGCCCACGTCTAGTGGTCCGCAAGTGGAACGGTTCCGGTTGGATTAATTCGTACAGTATAGATGGATTTTATTCGGGGAAACGGCAATTTTGTATGCGGGGGGGCGGAGGGGTTTGGTTTAAAGGGCAGAGATGAAGGGGAGGATGAGTAGCCTATGTTATTCGTTGATAATGTGGCTTTCTATAAGTGAAAGAATTTTTAAAATCGGTCCAATAATCTTTGAGTTTATTCATTACAAACATACAAAATTTTTTTCTTTATAATATTATAGTAATATAGTATAGATTATAAATATCTTCTCAGGTTCATATATTATCATCTCACACAATACTAAGCCACGGTCAAGTGCTTGTTGAGTCGTCGTATCGATAATTTCTTTAAATTTATTTCTCCAGCACCTAGAGTATTTTGTCTGTGTTTTGCCAGCATTAGCCTAAATAGTCAACAGGCGGCATCCCTCTAACAGTGAGCTATTATGTACTCTCTCTAATGGTCTGTTCCTCTGTACGTAATACATTCTTATATGAAAACTAGGCAACTGTTAATTTGCATTATTTCGTTAGATAAACATTAATTAAGAATCTATTTAAACCTACTTCTAAATTAATTATATACTTGTAATATTTTTCTTTAGAATGACGGCGATATTATCAGTTTTCAAATCGGGATTTTGCCGACGAATTGTCTGCTCGCTCCTTATATCTTTCACACACAACGCATCCCAAAGGATTTTTGATTGTTATAATTCCGGCAAGCATTTCCATAAAAATCATTTCAGATCTTTATCTTCGTGAACAGGTCGGATTCTTTTTTTTTAAGTACATCATTTATTATCTTTAAGGGTGCGTTTGAGAAAAAAAAATTGGGATCTTTAAAGCGCCGCGGAGGCCTTTCTAGGAAGCGATATGGCGTTCGTTTGACATTCATCCGTGAGATGTAATATAGTGCGTCCAAACGAATGGTATGGTCCAGTCGAGAGGGTGGTTCGACGAATTTAGACCCGCTCGGAATGAGGTGTGAATTTAATAGTTGTCCGACATAAAATCGTATCTGATATTGATTTTATTATTGATAATGATTAGCTTTTGTTAAATAACTTTTTAAGGCATCACATCTTTATAGAAAGGTTTTTTTTTTATATTATAATGGTGGCCACCAGATGGTAGATGGTCACCGTCGAATAAGGGAGACAAGCAACACTAAAGAGGTTAAAAATTATTGTAATTTGCTAACTCCACTGACGTCGTTCTGTGTTGCGGCTTTAAATTTTTCTCTTTATCGAATTACAACGAATTTTAGAAAATAAAAAATAGTTCAGCCGATCTTGAGTTTGCACTTAGCAGCACACTTAGCGATAAAGTTTTTATTTATATAGATTATAATTATTACATATTATATTATAACTAGGTATATATCATTTAGTTATTGTATATTGTAGTCATTATTCTTATTTATATTTATTTATCTATACATATAATAAAATCGTTTCTAGAATTAGGTTTTTTTTAGAATTAGAATTAGGTCAAAAAATAGTTTTTAGAATTTTTTGTCTGCTTGTCTGTGCGTTTGTGCACGCTAATCTCAGAAACGGCTTAACCGATTTCAATTCAATTTTCACCACTGAGGTTATATGTACTACGCATACCTCTTTATATGGTTATATGTACTACGCATACTACATCCTCTTTGATTTTCACTGATGTTTTGTAGCAAGCTTCCCGTAACATTTAGTGTTAGTTTCATTCCAATCGGTTCACAAACAAAAAAATTACGCGTTATAGCGAATACCACGCGTACGAAGTTGCGGGCTCAGTTAGTCTATACTTATATATAATATCATAAAGAGAAAAGATTTGCAGGATTTGTAAATTTTTGTATATTTGTATTGAATAAACTCAAAGACTTTTTAAAATCTGGACCGATTTTAAAAAATGTTTTCACCTATAGAAAGTTAAATTATTAGCGAGTAACATAGGCTACTCACCCTCCCCCATATTCCCCCTTTACCCCCTCCATACAAATGTATGTTTGTAATGAATAAACTCAAAGACTACTGGACCGATTTTAAAAATTCTTTCACCTATAGAAAGCTACGTTATCAGCGAGTAACATAGGCTACTCACCCTTCCCCATCATCTCCCCCCTTTACCCCCTTCATAAAAAATTGCCGTTTTCCACGAATAATAGACGAATAAAGAGACGCGGACGAAGTCGCGTGCAACAGCTGGTATTAAGTATATTTAGTTGTGTACAAAAAAAGAAATTTTTTTGTCTTTATGTATACAAAAAAATTTCTTTTGAAATATTTTTGTGTGTGTTGTGCACACTTTTAATTAAATTACATATAGAAGAAAAGAATGTCACGAAAGAAACTTTCATTCAAAAGCTTAAGTATGTATGTTATGCTACTGTGTTTTGCTTAAGTTAAGCTTAAGCTTAAATGAGAAACTCACCATTGAGTGAGTAGTTCGTGTAATAAAAAGTTAGATAAAGCCCTGTATGTATATCTATTTTATTTTAAAAGGGTTTTATTTTTTATAAACAGCCAAAGCATTGCTTATCGTTTACGACCACTTTTATCGTTTCCCCGTGAAGGTTGTATTGTTGAAAACAAACGATGTTCAGGATCCGTGTACGTAACTGTTTTTCTTATCTGAAGATCATCTGTGCAGGTATAATCGGTGCTTGTAAAGGTTTCTGGATAAACCCTTTCATACCTCGTTAACGAAGTATCGTCACCGAATGGAATGGTTGGATCAAGCGGAGCTCTTTGGGTAGGGTAGGCATACCCAACTAACATTTTGGTAATAAGAATAAGTGCTAAATGAGCTATTTAAGAGAAATTTAAAAACCTAAGATTCTATAAAGGAATTAACAATAAGTGATATAGCGCGCTATAACTTTCTTATAACTCTGATTTGGGCCCACGATTTTAGCGCTTAAAGTGACTTAATAGTAATAGGGCAGTGATAAATGACTGGTAATAAAGAGTTACAATAGTGCTATTGAAGCAGTGCTTGCCACTTTAGGTGTATTGTAAGCTATACTCAGGTTAATTTATAACTGCAAAGTAGTAAATAAGTTATAAAATCCACTGAAATAACTTTTTCAACAACATGTTAGTGGTTTCACGATACTATTTATACCTTGAGGATATATTGAAAGTATTAAGTAGAAATAAACATCACCCAAAGTCTGATTATTTTATCTATTACCATCAAAAGCATTAAAAATATATAGCAGTGCACATATTCATGTCCAACAGTGAAGTTTGAAAGTGACTACTTAAATAGGTAAGTCAATTAACAATTTGAGATTATCGTTTTTATAATTATGAGTTCTCGCTGCGGTTATAAGTATTCTGTAACAATATATACTAGTTTTCATCTCAATTTTGACGCGCCTCAAAAATAAGCTACTTTTGATTTTATTATGTAGGAGAAATTACTGCCTCGGCTATTTTTTTAATTTCAATTATGGTTGTAAATAACAATTCTTGGTACGTCTATGTGTTTTTTAATTAAAAACTGTCAATAATGTAAGTAAATCAGTCGGGCAATAATGTTTAGACCTATTTTTTCTTTTTTTAATTTTACAGGTTATATTTATTTAATGGCGTTAATTCTAAATCGCTTAAAGTTCCCTATAACTCTGTTATTCCCAACACAGTGTTAATAAAACGTGAGCTAGCACTTCTATGCCACTTGCAGTTTTACAATGTGGTTATAAAAGTGACAAGACAACAAGTTTTATAAGTTTAGCTTGCATAATGGTCCTATGTGAATCGTAAGCTAAAATTTTTTTAGGGTTCTGTTATTGTTTGAGGAAAACCTTTATATCAGTACATACTTATTACGTGCGGCTGAACGATCCCATAAGCAGTAGAAGGCTCGGGGGTCGCTTGCAGTGCAAGTTGTTTTTGATACGTTAATCTTATGTATTTTTACATTATTACCATTCTTTTCCCATTATTTCAGTAACTTTACTCGTACTCGTTATGACGAGTACAATGACGTGTTTAAGTATGGACAACTGGTGGGATCGCGGCCTAACATTTTAACGCCCTATATTATGTAGGTACTATCGACGTAGGTACAGTAGGATATTCTGCGCAGTCATGATATAGGCGTCATCATCTTTGCGATGAAAATAAATTGATATGTTTTATCTTTCCAGTTGGAAAGGTAATACATACTTAGTTAACTACTTAGTTAATTTAAATCTTTTTTGATCCGAGGTGATCCGAGGGCTGACAGCTTTTTTATCCCAAGAATTAGCATAGCCATTTAGAAAGGAAAAAACGCTGCCAGCCTTCTGCGCGCCTGCTCCGCGGCGACGCTCTGGATGTTATTTATGTATTTATAATTATAATTTTATTGTTTTGAATAACTTTGATGGAACAAATTAAAATATCATAATTTTAATTTGAGTTTTGTCTTTTTCAGAATGCCTTTTAAAATAGTCCAAACCTTTGAAAGTAATAGAAACAGATTGTTTACTGTGCTTTCCGCGTGGGAAAATATAAATATACTAAGATGGCCACGCAAACACTTGACTAAATACAGAAAACAAGATGAGTTTTCAACACCGGAAGTTGATTGGAAGCAAATGAGATGTATGGTAAAAAGACAAGAAATGTGAAGTTATGAGACTGCCGAGAACGTAATAAAAAAATGTTTAGAATTTTTTCTAAACACAAAATCGCCGGCACTGTGCTAGGCGTCGCAGATGTAAAAGGGCTCTTGACAGCACGATTAGAAATATATTGGAAATCATCCATAAATCTTGACGGATTATTTTATTTTAATAATATTAACACCAAAATATATGTATTTCGATTAAAACGACATTTTTTTAAGAAATGAGTTTTATTTTCTCACTGTGTGGATAAGAAGAAATTAATAATACAAACTAATTTGAATTTTACATCTTTAGGATATAAGATAACATATTTCGCCGATAAAACGCTTGTTTCATGATTCCTAAATGAATCAAATGGGAAATTGTTCTATGTTAATAATGGCCTAAAGTTTTCGTCAGTTCTTGGAGAAGACTTTCTTGTCTAAAGTATGCGATGTGTGTGAGTAATCCCCTACAATTGTGCATTTTAAACAACCATGCTTACCATTAAAGTTACAAACACCTGAAAAAGTAATAAATACCATAAACATATTGTATAAACTATCTAGGTACTATTCAACAAAACTTATTAAAAACGTAAATAAATAAGCTAACCTTTAATAAAAGCGCGTGCAGGGGAATCACATATAAAACATATTCGCCACCATCTTCGATGGTTTCCAGAAAAAAATCTATCGGTGTTTGTAAAATAGTTCGAGGGGCAGATGGTAAAATATCTGTAAATCTCCTGTTTAAAATTAATAACAAATCCTTCAAAGCAGCTTGGCTAATATTTTGTTGTAGCGCCCATGTTCTTAAATCATTCTTTAAGTTTATGGTTTTCATATATTCACTGTCTTGCTCGTCATTCGAGGTGTTAGGACTACTGAGAGAAGACAAAATATTATATTCATCATCGTTGATATCAGTTTCCTGTTGTACGGAACCCTGTTGTAAGTTTGTTGCTTGCGCTTGACTTCACTGGTACTATAATTGTAACTTCTAATGATCCTTGTATTCTTTGGAAGCTTTTTTTGACTCCGCCGGTCCTTTTTCTAACTTTGCATGGTTGCATGGTCCAAACAATTTTTTTTCTAATAAACGCGTTGCACAGTGTAAACATAAGATACAAAATATTATTTTTGAGGTTACATTAGATTAAGATGTATTTCAGTGATTTAAATTCTATTACTCAACTTAAAGTGATAATTTAAGAGTTATGGAATCTGTCCACAATGTTTGCCGCCATATACAAGTATTTCTAAAACCTACTGTATTACCTAAGGTTAGCCAGGTAATCGCATCATGTAACCTGTAATCATTTAAAGGTGGTTTCTGACTCTTACAGCACCTAGCTCTATAAGATTTATAATTAACACTTCTATGACACTAATAGCTTTCTTGTTAGCTCTTAGAACTCCATAAAACTCGTTAGGTGGTGCAAGGTATTTAACTAACTCTATTTAAGAACATCAGCCGTTTGTAAGTGTCAGCAGACACTTTGCAATTGCTTTCAGTGTTTTACGTTTCCTAAAGCTATAAGAGTAAGTTATACAATAGTTCCGACTAACTCCAAGCTAGCTCCTTAAGTTACAATTGTTTTCTTTGTTGCCGTTATTCTTCTTGAAAGTTTAATTATTTATTCTTAACATCACAGTAGAGTCTAAAGTTATTGTGGGAGCTCTTATATAACATTTATAATATTATGAGTGCCATAAAAGGTTTCCCTTAGCGCCATAATGTTTGTTGGGATACGGACGACTGTTACGCAATTTCCCACAGGGTCTCGAAAATAGCTTCTTTTGAATGAAAGTACAATGGAAGGGCAAGAGTCAGGTAAAACGATTCGATCGGCGGGGGTCCATAGCTTGAGTTTTATATTTCCGTTTCTTTGTCCCGACTTCGGTGGCCAATTAATAATTTTTCTAGTTGACCAAAGTCATTGTCGCTCGGTCTCCGCGAATCTCTGCTCCATACAAACGGAGAAGATTGATGAACTCCCGGTTCTATTGCTCAGTTTTTACGTTTATTGACTGCTCTTGTCGTTTTTTCTAAACGACATCTAGTACGTTATTTGTGTGGACCTAGTTTAACGCCGAGTTTATTTATGTAGGTATACGATTTGGTCGAAGCGGAAAACAGTTTTTAACTAAATTTTATATTAATTATTGTAATACAAATGTAGAATAACTATCTAACTAAATATTGTGAATAAATTAGTTAGTTTATTTATTTTTCATCTCTATATATAAAAAAGAATCCCCATTTCCCTTGGTCACGGCATCACGCGTGAACGGGTAGACCGATTTTGATTAGGTTTTCACTAATGGAAAGAGATATAAACGGGGAATGTTCATATATATATAAAAATTGCATCCCGGGCGAAGCCGGGGGCGGAACACTAGTTGGATATTAAATTTAATCTAACATATAAAATTCTTGTGTCACAGTGTTTGAACAAAACTCCTCCGAAACGGCTTGATCGATTCTTATGAAATTTTGCGTGTAGGTATGTCGTAGGTCGTAAAGTATTTTTCACCCTCCTTCCCCCACTCCCCATTTTTTAATCACGATTTTAGTATTTTTGTATGAAAAATATGAAAAAAAAAATTACCGTCGTTCATTGACGTAAAGTGTCGCGATATTTTGATACTTGGTTTGAAAATGAATTTGGACCCGATAGGTGGCGTCACAATAGGGTTAGAAAATTATTTTGTGGTTAGGGCAGGACAACGTCTGCTGGGTCAGCTAGTAATTTATAAAAAAAGATTCATTATCATCATCTCCCCCCTAATTTTTCAAAAGGACCGATCAGAAGCAGCCTGGATCCATCGTTTTGGAAAAAATTACTGATTTTAAAAATAAGGGTTTGATGGAAATTAAAAAAAAAATTATACCTACAAGATGTTGGATTTTGTATTGCGACAAATGGCTTAAAAAAGAAAACATTTAAACAATATGAAAACTTACATTTAGTATATATGTATACGCATATATAGTGTGGGACACTTTCTATGTCAGATACCTATTTATATAGAACAGGTAAACCATAGGAAAACATATTCAAAATATGCAAGTTTATAAGAAAATTAGGATGACACTAGTTCTACGATATAATTTAAGAATTGTTCACCTCAGCTTCTGATTCCAGATGAAGTGGTTTTTTATAAAATTGTAAAGAACCATATTGATTCTTCTATCGTTTCCTTAATCGTATAACATTCAGATGTCCGAGGTCCACTGCTCGCTTCAAAAGCACTGTTCTATGTTCCTCGATGTAGAAAATAAATTATTATAAAAATGATTTCCTAGTCCCCGAGCTTGCAATAAACACAACAATCGTTTTGTTCCATTTCTTAAAAAAGTTTTTGACACTAACTTGTTATTTAAAACTAAAAAACTATAAAACACAGTAATTTTTGCTACAAGGTACAAACTCTCATTATACTTATATAGTCTTAGCAGGGCATACTGCGTTTCGCAGTCATTGGGCAGCCCGTCTAGCTGCAGTAACCACCTCCTTAAAGAAGACCACAGTGAAATAAAAGCATGTGTGCTGTTGAAATTATTAATATAATTTTCATGAAAATTAAAATAAAAAATATTTAAATGTAAGTTATTAAAATGAAATTTAAATTTTAAAACTAATGTATTAAGCATATATAGTAACTTCGTTTGGATTTCATATATTATGTTTAAAAACATACATGATTAACAATACGAGTACATTGAACACTGTTATATCGTATTACTTCTTAGAAACAGCAAATGCTGACTTTGCTCTTCTTTGCTTGAAATGCATTTTAGCGACACTTGTAATACTGATGACTAATAATATTTATAAGAGAGACAGATTGAATTTCCTAATGTGGAAGGTATACACATCTGATTTTTTTTACTATTTAAGAGGTTTATTATTCCAGATGTACAAAGCTTTATATTAAACTGGTTTCTGCAAATTATATATTAAAATACCTTCATCTCTTAAGGCTCTTTCCATTAGTGAAAAGAGATAGAGGATATCCAGATGCAGACAGCGACTTAGTATACTATGTAAGGACATACGTACTAAGTACTAACTTTCCAAATTGCATCTGAGTATGAGATAAAATATAACCTATCTAGTTTAAAATGCAATAGGCAAATGCAAACATTTTCAACTCAATATTATCGAATGGTAGATTCGCTCAATAATAACGAGAAGGCTCCAAAATCTATATTTATTTTTTTATTTATTTTTTATTTTAATGACGGCAGACAGGCTGACGGTCCACTTGATGGTAGGTGGCTACCGTCGCCTATAACACAAGCAACGCCAAAGCTGCTGCTAGTGCGTTGCCGACTACAGTGGGATTAAGGATAAGGGACTAGGAGGGGATAGGGAAATGGGCTCTGGCATCCCTTACTCACTCACGGAAACTTTTCACTTTTTTGAAATTCCAACATTTTGACCTTAGTGCTGATAATTGCTTATAAGCTCTATTTGTCGAACTACGACTTCTTAATAAATTCTTAATAATGCACAATTTACTCTATTATCAAAATAATAAATAAACTATTAAAGACCAATGAGTATGTGTGGAACAACCCTAAGTCTCAAATAAAATACTTTTTTTTAAATAAACATCCATGTTATTTAAAAAAAGTATTTTTGCACATCAGATTTTAATTTGTTTTTTTATAATAATGATAAACAGCTGGGATATGCTTGACATCGAATCCGGGACTGGCACAATCGTTAGTCATATAGGGTCAATAGTCATCTTGTACATAATAAATATGTTTACCTATTAAAAAATCAATCGTATAATGAGGTGATAAAATACACATATTGTTTGGCATAACTTGTAACATAATAACATCGCACAAATATTGTTTTCATGCCCACCCAGTTGGAATCATAACATTATTCCAACTATGTACCTACTCAGACAACCCACGTTCGTTTGCATAAGAAAGAAATTAAGTTTTTATTAAATAACATTATTTTGTAAGAACAGACAGACAGATTCGGATTTCACATAAACATTAATTGTGAATAGATATTTCTTGTAAAAAATAGCACAAATGCGAAGCCGGAGGTGAGTTGCTTGTCAAGAATCAATTATACTTAATATTAAACACTAATATGCGAAAATGATTGTGTCTCGTCACTTTATCAGGCTGCAGTTGGACGCGAAAAATTTCTTGCGGCGGCCGCCTATACAGTTCATTCGCAGCTTTAAACTCTACTGACTAGTCAACAACATTGAAATTCTTTGCAATCGGTATAACCGCGATTGTTCGCCGCACTTTCCCGTTTAAATCAACTTTACGCAGTTGCAACAATGATTATTTTTCTATAACAAAAGAACCGTTGGCTGACGAAATAATTGATGTCATATAAACGAGCCCTTACAGGAAAACTACCAAATTATTTTAATGATATTTGGTATGGACGTAAGTCTAGACGACATGGCTACTTTTTAAACTTATCACGCGGGCGAAGCCTCGGATAAAAGCTAATTTATTTAATCAATGCAAAAAATGTAAGTTATACATATATTTCACAAAAATAAGAATTAATATGTGTTTCTTTATTAATACATAATATGATGATATATAGCATGTCATACCTATACGTGTTTGTAGGACGTATCTTAATTGAATTAAGTGATATTTAATGAAATTTCAAGCAAAATACTAACAGATTAACACTTTGTTGTATACCTATGTTAATTCGTAAGTATAAGTATGAGACAAAAAAAAACTTGAATAATAAAGGCTTTTAGGATCAATAATATGTGTACGAAAAATTTTCCACAGCCTCATCTTCGTGTTTGTCTTTAGTTTAATTTTTTTTTTCGTTTGGACGATTTGTTCGTGCGAAGCGCAGAGTCTCGGTATTTCCTGTTCGCGAAATTAAATTCAAATATATGCATGCTTTTTGTCGACCGAACTCGAATGCCGAACAATCTTACCTTTGTATATTATATGTGTACCTACACATGTCTACGAATAAAAAATGGGACTGGTTATTGATACATACCTAAAGTTAGCTTCCTTATTTGTGTTCCTCAGAAGATATTTCTTTAGTTGTTAACTTTTTTTTTTTTCATAAAGTCTGCGGTTCGCCTCTACTATAGACTTGTCTGCCATCTTGCTCTATAAAAATTTTATAGTACAGTTATTTGGTGCTGAAAAGTTTTCCAGGAGTTTTGATAATTGGTGATTTTATAGATTTCGATGTGCTCTTTCCAAATTTCTACTTTGCCACCTCGTATCTTTGCCGTTCGTGCCGCCATATTGATAAAAATACGCCTGAAAACAGTTTTTTTTGCCATATCTCCTTTTTGACTCATTTTACGATAAAACAGTTATAAGAGCGAAAATAAAAGAACGACTAACGAGAAAGGTTAGGTCGAAGTCAGGGGCGAATCGCTAGTATGGTAAAAGAAAGATATTGTTCACGGTTTACAGTCTAGTCCAGGCCTTTCAGCCTGTTTGCTAAGTGTCACCCGGGAGTAGCGGTCCTAGGTGCACTCCACTTGCTATTTTAATTACCCACCGCTGTTAACTAAACGTGACAGACTAAAACACAGTGCATCCGTACAATAGCGCCAATCTTAAAAAGAATATTCGTTTTGATATATCTCAATTATTAATTACATAAAAATAATTTCTTTTATGTAATGTATATAACCATCAGTATGTTTTTTAAATGTGAATCAAGCATAAAAAATATCAAAGAAGCAAAATAAATGTCTATATACATATATATTATAATGGAATCGTAAACGAGTCGTTACGTGTTTGTACATTAAATATTTTTTCAAAAAGACATGTTGTACTTATGTTATCGAGGTCAAAAAAAATTTAGAATTATTGTCTGTTTGTGCGTTTGTGCACGCTAATCTCTGAAACGGCTTCACCGATTTAAATGCGGTTTTCACTGATGTATTATAGCAAGCTTCCCGTAGTGTTAGTTTCATTCCAATCGGTTTACAAACAAAAAAGTTACGCGCTATACCGAATACCACGCGTACAAAGTTACGGGCTAAGCTAGTTAAAAATATGGCATTGAATTTGATCAAATCTTTTCAATATGGGTATATATTAGAAAATCTCTGTGTATTAGGAATACTTGTGGCTTTTTCATACTTTTGTGCATAGATAAAATACTACTTAACCAGTATAGATGGTCACTCACGTACATTGAATCCGTACCCTATCCAATTTCGCTTATATCTAGATGCCGCCTGTGTAGTTTGTCGCTTATTTGTTGTCATTAAAAATCCGCTAGAGTCGCGGCAGTCGACCCCATTCAGTCAATTCTCGTGTACAAGAGATGGCACTACTAAAATTTATTTAAAATATAAAAGAAGTGGGCACGAACAACGATAAAAAGGCCGTATGAACGGTATAGGTTCTGTTCTAAAAAATAGGGCAATAATATCATACATAAAAGTCACAGATTAATGATAAAAGTACCTCTCAGCAACGTCGCCCTCTAGTTATTACCACGATAATAAGGAACTATAACTGCGTGATTGAATTTGTTGGTTATAATTTTTAACAAAATACACATTAATGTTAAATTCGAGACTCTTAGTGACATCTAGGGAGTGGAAATCCCAATATGAAATTGGCTTCAGATCGTTATATGGAGGTTGACCATCTATACTGGTTAAGTAGTATTTTATCTATGCTTTTGTGTTAGTGAAGCAAGGATGAATTTCACAATAGTTGGCTGAACGCTTTTTAAGTACATAGGAAACGCGGTGTGACAGTTAAGTGCATTTTTCCAGCTCGTGCGCGTACGGTGCGCGACTTGTATCCGGGTCACGCGCGTCACGTAACGGGCTGCTGATAACGGGAGACCTAGGCTAGGTCGCGCAGCGGGATGAGCCATGCGGAAGTGGGAATGCGAACGAACTAATACCTATAGACCTAACAGTTGATTGCGGATTTTAATTTAGAGTCAGAGGCGGACGCGATCGTATCATTTGCTCAATAAAATCTATTTTAATTACTTTCTTCTTTTTACAGGAGCTCTGCTTTTAAAACGCTAGTTAGTATAAATTTTCAGTAAAAAATTTTAACTATATAATTCCAGATGGTCATACTGATTGCCTATCAGACTTGTTTGCTTTTAACTTCTAAATCAATCCACAATTATTATCTATTTGATAGATATACATCTCATATCAATATCTATACATACCTATTATAAATTAGTTGTCCTTTTCTGTCTGTTTCTTTTCAGCTAGGTTTTGAAATTCCAACTAGGTTTTATTCATTGCTATTTATTAGTTACTATACTTTTTTATTAAGTACTTACTGCTTACTTAACTTTGCTCCTTAATTTGAACTAATACTTGAATAGCAAATATTAACTTTCTACTCAAAGTATTAATAAATGTGCTTTTACAAATTGAACTCAAAATTTGTATTAATTTTAAGACAAAAACAATTAATTTTAAGACAAGACAAAATCGGCAGACAGGCTGACGATCGACTTGATGGTAGGTGGCTACTATTTCACGGTGGTCTTATGTAAAGGGGTGGTTACTGTCGCCAGACGGGCTGCTCAAATGACTGCGAAACGCAATGTTCCCTGCCACTACTTTTCAGATCCAGACCAGAGCCAAATTTGAAGAGTTCATTTTTCAAAGTTGACCCTGCCGGGAATCGAACAAGCACCGTAACCACTCATCCAACGAGTCCACTGAGTCTTAAGAATTTTAGTTTGTCGTAAAACAATCTGTCTATTAGTGAAAACCGCATGAATTCTGAGATATTTTTCATAGTATGTACCTACGTACCTATCTAGTTATACTTGTAATTAAGACGTAATTTTGATAATCTAATCGCTCATCTTTTGCAAAAAGTTGCAGATAAATGCATTTTGAATAAAAGTGTTCATTGTGAACAACACTTTCATTAATGCAGGTAGGCACACAATATTTCTGTTTTTCCATTCCGGAGCAACAGTCATACATTGTAAACAATGTCGACAAAGCTCATGAATTTATTCCTCTAATGAATTCCATCAATGACGGACTTGCGTTAATCGTTGGGAGATAATATGAATATAGCGGCAATACAGGTAAACAAATGTTTTTTTTATATTAAGATCGGCAGACAGACTGACGGCCCACTTGATGGTAGGTGGCTACCGTCGCATATGACACAAGCAGCGCCAAAGCTGCTACAAGTGCGCTGCCGATTACAGTAGGATTAGGGATAAGGGATTAGGAGGGGATAGGGAAATGGGCTCTGGCATCCCTTACTCACTCACCGAAACACAACAGCACACGTGCTGTTATTTCACGGTGGTCTTCTGTAAGGGGGTGGTTACTGCCGCCAGACGGGCTGCCCAAATAACTGCGAAACGCAGTGTGCCCTGCCACTACTAACTATAGTATTTGCAAATAACTACTTATACATTTTTGATAAGGTTTTTTCAGAGCAGATAGTTTCAGTTAGTGAAAACGGTTACTTTTTCACAACATGTAAGGGAAAACCTCTAACTGTGGAAGAAAAGCACGTGTGCTGTTGTGTTTCGGTGCGGGAATCCTGTTCTCTATTCTCTCTCATTTCTCTTTACAGTTTCGGTGTTGTAGCAAATAGTGTTATTGTCTGATCACTGATATGAGTATTTCCATTCTTTATATATGAAAACCAATGTAATTAAACACAATTATACAATAATATTGAATAAATAATACTGAGAAAATATGTGTTGAATAAAATAAATTAAAAAAATTCCTACATATATTATTTCTATTATATTCTTTGTGTGTACTGCTATAATTTTCACACTTTATTTTGTTAAAATTGGAATTTTTGATATCTATGATTATACCTCAAAGATTGCAGTCTTAACGTGTGAATGCGAAGGATTGACCTGACGAGGGCAGTTCTTCTTGTGGTTTGCCTATGGTGATGATATTAAAAGTTGTGTCACTGAATACAAACTTTTAGTTTAAAAAAAAAGTATGTCAAAACGTACATGAACTATTCTAATTGATAACTTTAAATTGATAGGTTTCATTCAGTGAGATGAATGTAATATGGTTTACGGTTGGCCGGCTCGCTCTGGCCATAGTTGAAGAAAGCATTCATTGTCACGGCCGGGGCCGTGCGACAACCTGTCGTGCCGGCACAACCTTCGCCTTAGACAAACTGTACATTTTGCCAGTTCGCAACTCGCATATTTGGCGTATGTTATCTTGCTACGCCGACTGCTCAATTAGGTACGTAACAGGTCCGTGACCTTCCCTGATAGTGAAGTTTGAAGAAAGATCTCTTTCACGAGGCAATCTCTAATGTGGTATTCTAAATTATAACGTATTGACGTTATAATTTAGAATAATTCATTTAATCGATATATTGTAATATTTACAATATATCGATTAAATGAATTATTCAAAATGCTAATATGTGTGGCTTTGTACATTGCAAATTATATACACAAACCTTCCTCGTTTATCGCTCTTTCAATTAGTGAAAGCCGTATCAAATTTTATGGGGTCGTTTAGAAGAAATTAGCGGAGACACAAGCGGACGCGATTATTTATAACCAGCTGTTGTACGCGACTTAGTCCGTGTATCTTTTTGAAATATAAGATATGAATATTATAATTTTATAAACAAAAATTAATATAAAGTAAACAATATAAAATGCGTGGGTAATTAAAAGATTAAGCGTAGGGCTGTTCGCTCACACCGCGGCATTTCTTTTACTTTCACCATTTTTATAACTGTCGTAACTTCTAAACGTAGAGTCCGTTCGAATCATTTAAACAGGAATTTACATATTAGTTAAACTTGATTACGAATTATTTGGATAAGGATTATTAATATGATACGAATGTCCACCATCTTTCGGTTCTACCGGTGTTTTGATCGATTAATTTGAACCAGTAAAACGGGTATTATGACTTAACTATTGCCTTGCGAACTTTTTTGTAAGTAATACTGTATTGTGCATTATTTTATATATCATCAGTAGTTTTCGCAGCGTACGCCAATAGCGTACTTTTATACGCAATTTTTTGATACGCAATCAAAAATTACCTTAGTGTAATTTTCGTAAGGATCTATATTTTTTTTTGTATATAAAATACAGCCTGTGTTACTCTCTGATAATGTATGTAGCTTTCTAAAGGCGAAGAAATTTTTAAAATGGGTTCAGTAGTTTTTGAATTTATCCATTACAAACAAATATACAAAAATCAAATCTTTCCTCCTCATGATATAGTGTAGATATGTATAAAATGTACATATATATACAGTGACTATAATATTTTATAGCTTCCACATTCATAAACTGGGCAGCATGCTACGGAAGATCATCGTAATTTGACCTTTGTATTGCAATAGGGAATATGCGTCTAATTCAAAAAAGGCTTAAATATATCTTTTTATCAACATTTTTGCTTTAGAATTATGTCTATGTAAATATTTTTTAGTATTATTTCTTTTTCGTCAAGAAAATAATTATTAAAAAGTGCATAAAAATGTGGGAAATTCAAAATACTTGAAATGGTCAGATCGAATGTGACGTCAAGTCTATGGAATGTGACGTCAACGTCTATGAAATGTCAACGTCAACAAGCGTGTAGATGTTTGTGATTTTTAACATTTGATTGTATTGTAGACTTTGACGTCACGACAAGCGCGCCAAAAGGGCGGGTGTTTAAAGTGCCCGTAGCTGTTAGTTAATTTTAACTTTTTTTGTTACCAAATTTCTGTTTTTTGGCGCTGAATATTTTTTACGGTTATATAACGATATAACCTATCGTATGAAAATATAAAAAAAGTGCATATTGCCTATTGCATCACCCCTGGTGTTGCTAGAGTTTATAGGCGACAGTACAATCAAATGAAATTTTCAGAAAAAAAATTGCATCCGTGCGAAGCAGAGGCGGGTCGCTAGTTAAAAATAAAGAGATAACTTTATCATAAAAAATATATCCACAAGAATTCGGATACAACACAGCTTGTAATAGATGGCTATATTAGGAAAATAACGGCAATTAACACGAATAAATTTGTCACTGAATTGTACTTCGTTTCTCTATTAAAATGTTTAATAATTCAAGAATTATCGTAAGTAGGTGAAACCTATTTGTTGAATGCTTTGATTCTCGGGCAAGAAGTGCGTAATATCTAGCCCAGGCTTATGGTCCTAGGCAGCTGCGTGTACCGTTGTTTTTCGGAATGCCCACGGATCCGGCTTCTCCACTGGCTGCCATATATTGAACATTACTGTTACATTGTTTGCTGGTTTAGGTTCTGGGAAGATGATTTTTTACTGCTTAGCTGTTGTGATGGATGACATATTTAGAGAAGAAAGAAAGAAACGCTTCATTTCTCACAAACGCAAACACAATCGTTATGCTTAGGCGAAGGATTAAAGCGATAAAAAGGTTACTAATTCAACAGAAGAGGTCCACTTTTGTATTATGCCAAAAGTATTCTGCAACCGCAAGCACAAACACGGACGAAGAATTTATATACATATTTTTTTTTTATTATAGATGGGTTTGCTCTTGACCAGCATCTATCCATGTAGGAAGGATGAGGCCGAAGATGGAGCGAGCTCACCCAGAAGATGCCTATTCACTCGAACCTTGAAAAGATTTGGGTTATATGAGCTCGGAAATACAGACGCCGGCAGGGAGTTCCAATCCTTAGCAGTGCGCATCACAAAAGATGTTTTAAAGCGTTTGGTCCGAATTAGAGGGATATCGACAAGGTGAGGATGGTAACCAGCCGTACGTCTGCATGTCCGATAGAAGAAAGGGGAAGGCGGTATGATCTCATGCAGCTCTCGATAAAGTTAACCGAGAAAGCTACTTATGAAGGGAAGAAATTAAAAAAAAGCCCGGAAAAACATGAAAACTCCATTTTCCTTTTTTTAGTTGATAATAGACGTCTGTCGGATCAGCTAGTGTTTAATATAAATTGTATGGCCTCTAAGTATATAATTAAGTACCATTAATAAGACACAAGGCGGACAGACGACCTGATACCACGGACCACGGGTCGAGATGGGTTCCAGGCTGCTTCTGATCGGTGCTTTTGGAATACTAGATTTAAGAAGCTTAATATTTGCGACTCCACCTAAAGATTATTATCAAATCCCTATACTAATCTGAATTTCATTTTAATTTTACGTTAATTTATTTATTAACGAATACATTGGCTTTTCACTAATTAATTAAAGTTAAAGGGTAAAACTAAGCGTGTAATCTAATTTTCTGGAATTCAATAATTTTCTTCACGAGTCAAAGCGTTCAAATCAACATTCTGACCTTGAGTATTGATGCCAGACAACAAACTTCGCGATGTTTCACTCGTGGACACCTACGTCTTGCGTAAGTCTGAATCATAGTCCAGAAATGCAGTGAGCAAGCCAGAATCAGTCGCCATCACATGTGAATCAGCACAACCGGAAGCGCCGCCATTTTGGCTCGCCGCCGCCGCCATGTTTATCACTGCTGCGGAAGTTGCGCGCGCGTCGAGCCGCCGTCTTTAGATACCGTTTTCACGAGCAAAACGGAATACCTACGACCGAACGACGGAAATATTCACTATTTATTTTTGGGTTTGAACGTTTTTCCGCTTCAGAGAGCCACATCAGTGAGTTAATCATACGCATTGGCGATGGAGCCAGGAGTCTGTTGTGTTTATAGGGAAAATTAGTTTGGGACGTATTTTTAGAAACTCGTAATTTCGTCTGGGCTGCCGTTTGTGGTATGCATAACTGCGGTGACGTGACTACGGTACGAACAGTCACTGTGGGCCTTTTAAAACATAATATCATGTATAATTTTATAGTAGCTATTATATAAAATTCTGTCTGATTGCTCAGAGCTATTAATTTTTAAAGTTTTTAACATTAATTAATTTCAAAAATATTATTATTAGCAATGAAACTGTCCCTTTTTACAAATTTAAAATTAAATCCACGAAATTCCTTTTTAGCATTCTGACAGCAATCCCTCTTTCTATATAAATATACTAAATTGTCTCGCTGCTTCTCCATGAAAAATTCATATACGTGCAAACTTCCATGATGATCGAACAAATGCTGTCGGAGTTAGCGATAATAAATATATGAAAACATACATTTGTAAATATCTATCACAAGATATATAAAAATTAATACTGAAATACAAACTTTAGAAGGCACAGTGACGTAGAGAGGTATAGCTAAGACTTACATCGTCTGTGTTGAGGGTAATTATTTTATACAAGATTTTATATTTTATACAGAGAGCGGATTTTATAATTTTGTTTATGTATGATGAAAGATAATTTCGTAAAAATTATTGAAAAAAAAAATCTTTCACAATTTGAAAGATAGATTTTATTTCAGGTGATAGTTTTGTGTATTTATCCTAACTCTTCCAATTCCACTCGGGCGAAACCGAGGCTCGTCGATCTAGTGAATGAATTAATAAACATCAAGGCATAATGAAATTGACTTTTACTAGAGGCTGCTTACATAAAATGACACTAAGCGTAGATTTGCAGTTTTTTTCAAATCAATGCAATCATCACAAGAACTGTAGAATTGAATGTTTCAATTTGTGACCTGGGATGAAAATATTATATTCCTGATGACCTTAAAAAATTTCAGTAGTAAAACTATTTAATAAAGATGTTGTAATCGGTAACGTAAATAAAATAAAATTAAAAAAAATATCTTTTTTATTATTAAAGGATATGATAAAATAAGTATATACATATAATATATACCTACAGGTACCGGTTTTATTTTGCAAACAATCTAGAGATATTCTTTTACTGAAATGTTTCATTATAAAAATAAAAAAATATTTAAATTAAATTTTCACACTTTAAATACTTATTCTATTTATAAATTATTATTTATGCTTATAGGTATATAAAAATATCGTCAAAACAAGACAGGCAAACAAGAATTATGTTTCCTATTTTCATTATTAAGAATGTGTAGTTCTGTTGGCGCGGAGCAAGCGTTACGTGCTGTTGCGCAGAGGCTGAGAGGTTCCAGAGGAATGCGGTCGGGAGGAGCGTGCGCAGGCGGCGGGAGGCAGGGATTGGGAGGGACAAAGTCTCTGGAACTGGTTTTGCTTCCTGTACGTGTCGGATGTCCTGCGGCTTCCTGCCCGTGCCTCACCGCCCACCGCAGCCACGCAACGGCTTAAGGACCAGGGCTAACAATCGACATTTTGCAACATATTAAAAAAAACACTACAACGAATTATTTTATTTGAAATGTAAAAGAAAACATCCAATAACCACGTAATTGGTCCCAAAATATACGTAGCAAAGTTCATGCAATGAAACAATGAAATAGTAATGAAATGGGTTTCAAAAAAAACACGTTTTATCGTCAGTCTATGTTTATCAGGGTTTCGCAAAAAATAGCCAAATAGCGATCCTGAGAAATCAGAAAAATAAAGAAAACAGCACTTGTTTTAGTCAATTAAAATAATTAACGATTTCATAACATAACTAAACATTGAAACAACCATGTGAACTGTGTAAAAATCGCTGTAATCACTGTACTTTACTCTAATTTTTCTGAAAAGTCTTTCACAGGTTTTTAGAGAAATCAAGAAACTACTCTTTTCCATCGCAGCTATGAATGTAGACGCATTTGGGCAACAGTTCTGTTTGTGCAGGATAGTTCTCTCAATGTAATGACAATAGGTTTGAGTAACTCACAAAATACATTTATAGAGTCGTGACGTTCTATAAATCTAGTGTCACACATGCCGACCAGTCTTTTTTTCTTACTTTCAGAATGAATGACATTTATCGTTTTTTTTTTTCAGTCAGATTTTTTGGGGGGGGGGATAAATCCCAACTATCCCCCCCTCTGTATACGTGCTTGATTATCACTTAAATAATCAGCGATTCGATAATTTTCTATACCTTTCGAACCAAACTTTTTTGATTAAACTTGTAATTTTTTATAGGTAGGTAAGTCTCTTATATTCCGGGAAGTTTATTATAAAATCGTACCTATACCAGTGACCCATAAACTATCTTAAGATAGTTTATGGGTAAATTACCCATAAATTAATTACTTATTTTATAGAGACGCGTTTTAGTGCAGCAATATTTATTTTTAAATCTAGTATTGAGATTGTAAATATTACATTTTGAATTAAATTGACTAATAAAATTGTTGTAGTGTTTGTCAGCCCTACGCGCGAGCGGCTCTAGTGGCAAGCAGGACACGCACCATTGAGGACATTCTCTTAGTTTGTTTTTGTTGTGTTGCGGTCGCCGTAACACAACACGAAGCGATCCCCAGTCTTCTGGAATGACTGCAGCTCTGATAAATACAAATTTATTAAATACTGTTGAGATTTTTTATTCAGAGAACTTTATATATGCGACGCCTTAATGTACTGTGCATTAAATATTTCATATATTTTTTAATATTAGGGTACCGTTGTCTATAAATACAAGGGAAAAACAAATTCGCTATCGTTCTTAATAGGGTAAGAAACAAGTTGCAAATAGTTCTATAGGTTCTGCAATGCCTCACTTATGTAAAAAAAAAAAATTGTTATTTCAGGGCTTTCATCTGTAAACGGTTGATTACTGTCGCCAGACCAGTTACAAAATTTATCTCCGTAGAAAACAGAATATGTCCATAAAAACATTTCTTTTCTTAAAATTAACCTAAAGTTAATTAGGTACTATATTTTTGTTTATTTTTTTTATAATTGTTAATTTTACCAAAGTTTCTTTGCATCTAAAGCAGAGCTCTGTATGCATATTTCAATTTCTGTTAGTGATTTCTATAAAAAAATATTGTAAAATAAATTATAAGCTTTAAATGACATATTATTATCTTAATTGGCAAACAAAAAAAAAAGAAAGAGATTTTATTGATTCAACACTATCTTGTTATAGAGAGCAAATTAACGTTAAGTAATTTTGTAAATTTTTGAACATAATTTTATAAATTTGAGATTTTTTTAATAGCGCTATTTACTCAATTTCCTATCTCTATGTCTCCTTGTTTATTTAGTGGGATATTTTATCAAAAAATATTAGTAATACAGGATTATTTTATGCAGCATTAAATGATACCAATTTAAAGTTGCTTATATCGGATAATAATTTTATTTAAATAATTTACAAGTTAATACTAATTTACTAGTAGGTAGGTACTTAATTAACTCAGGTTAGGTACTATTTGTGTAATTACATTTCAATTATCTATAAGGAAGTTATTCTTAGACAATTTAATTAAGAATGGAATTAATGTGTACTGTTTGCATCCGTTTCCCACCTTTTTTTTTCAATCGCTTGTAAATTCAATCGTTGCTAAGTTGTCATGATTTTCCTTCAGATAATAGTAGTTTTTTTAACGTATATCAATGGAATAATACGTTTTTCTGAGTTAATTAATTAATCTTATTCTATTTTTTAGTAAAAGTGTTTTTTTTTATGTTAAGGTCGGCAAACAGGCTGACGGTCCACTTGATGGTAGGTGGCTACAACACAAGCAACGCCACAGGTGCTGCGAATGCGCTTCGGCATCCATTACCCATTCACTGAAACACAACAGCACACATGCTGTTATTTCACGATGGTCTTATGTAAGTTAGTGCTGCCAGACGCGGGCTGCTCAAATGACTGCGAAACGCAGTGTGTCGTGCTACTACTTTCCGGATGCAGATCAGAGCCAACTTTAAAAAGTTCATTTCCAAAGTTGATTCTGCTGAGAATCGAACTCGGGATCCCTAGATAGAGAATCGAACAGGGGAATGGTCATAGTAATTTCAAAGAATGGTCATCACTCTTTAAAATTACACCACAGAACATGACCTACTAGAAGGCGACGTGTTCGTAGCGCACTTGCAGCTTCTAAGGAGTTATTTATATTATTAAGCAACGGTACCGAATTTTTTACATCCTTCAACACTAGGATGGGAAGCAGGCGCACTGCCAACCCTACAGTATTTTCTTTACAGCTCTCTCGAAGAATATTTTAGCTAGAAGGAATCACCTCAGAGCGGAGATGTTCTAAGTTGAATATGTTAATACATGTTTATGTAAATAATTGTGTATGGCAATACATATTTCTCCAATTATATGAAAGCATTTAGTTTCAAACATCAAACGGCTGTGCTTGTTGCAGTATAACCGCCTACGACAGGCTCTTCTAGCTAATAGCACAGAATAAATTTTTAGAACTAGCTTACAGAAGTTGCTCTCCTTTCACATTCAATGTGAGCGACGGTAGGCAATTATATCACGGCACACACGGAGTGACAGAGGCCTGCTAATAAGTAAAGTACCTTACAAAATGATATTTTGTTATCAAAGCACCATCTATCTTATTTGAGATTCGAACTGTGCTGTGTGTTTTTTTATAAAAATTAAACTGCCGCTGCCGGCCTCGCACGGGTGATATTTGCAATTCAAATACTCGCTTATCCCTTTTTCCATTAGTGAAAACTGTGTCAAAATCCGTTTGCTGATTAAGAAGTTAGCAGAGAAACGGACAGCGAAGAAGACAGCTAATTCTCTTTCCAATTGCTACCTTATCACTTTATTTCGCACTAACCCAATTATAACTGAACAAGTATTTAAAAAAAACCTATGAGTACAATTTTCACAAAACAATATCCATCTGAACACTAAAGCGATAACAGCAACTTGTTTTTTTATTTTTTTTATTAACATAGCTGTTCTGAGCGCAACCACTCCGCTAAAACAATGCACATCAACACTTCCGCTTCGTCATTCTTTCCACGCGCAAGGCTATTGCCAAGGTCTCGGCTTTCTACACCAGACACACCGTTCATTAGACTTCATTAATTAAACCTTTTACCATTTTTTATCTTCTTTTTTGCTAGAATCAACTAAAGAAGTTAAATTCAAAAACATTTTTAGTGTCTCCATAACAACGACATAATGTTCTGATCAGATACATTATATTTATATACATCTGGGCCCATCAAGGACAAAATATTTTCTTTTATTAGTATATTAAATATATTGGGATATTTTAGGTATTTATATATGTATCATCCCAATAGTAAACATGTCAGAAATATGTTCCGAACAATTATTTATTTCAGTGCCAACAGGATGTCTATTCCCGAACGGTCTATCACCAAAGCAACGCTGTACATCCGCACTGTATTGAGAGAAGTAATGTTTGGGATTTCATGCAGTGGACTCGGAATTTGTATAATCTTTCCGAGAATATATACAAGACGCTTTTTACGAATTGGCTTTTGCTACTATAAAAGTGACGGTACTTTCCACAAAGTTAGGGTTTTTGAGGGACGCAGTAGGATACATATAAAAAAGTCGAAACGATTTTATTGATTTGTCTTCTCATGCTTGTAGAACGAATTTGATTTTAAACACTTGAGGTCTTTGTTCAATTAGATCTTCAAAACTAAGCAATCACTCAAACAAAACTCTTACGACCCTATACACCCTTTTCTCATAGGAGATAGGGTCTAAAGGCACATTTGTATAAACCTACCATAAAATATGTAGTAATAACAGTAGTATTTCGCCACTGTTATTTGCCACTGTTTATACAAATATTAGCGAAGTGCCGCAATCGATTTTATTGAGGTTTTTACCATTATCCATAGATATTCTTCCTCAAAATCTCATATGTATAAAACATTTCAACAAAATTTATAAATAGGAAAGATTTTTCAGATTCAGAGTGAGATTTTTCAGATTCTGTTAATTGTTAACACCATGCATTGTTATTGTCTCCTTAAGCTTATTGTATTCCATAGTCAAGGAATCAGGAAAAACTTTCGCAACCGCATAGCTTCTTTCTTTTTGGTTTGTTACTATTAAAGCTTCATTTTTAAGTCAAGTTCGGCAGTCAGGCTGACTTTACGACAGGTGGCTAATACCGTCGCATATAAACACAAGCAAGACCATGAGGGTTGCAAGTGTGGGATAAATCATGTGGGATATGGAGGAGTTAGGCAAATAATCCCTGGTCTACTTATCTCTACCATTGTCACATTGTCTACCATGACAGAGCCCATTACCCTGTCCCTTCCTTAGTTTTTATCCACCGTGAAATAACAGCACATTTGCTGTTGTGATTTGGTGAGTTAGTAGAGATGTTAGGGCCCATTTAGCCTATTCCTAGCTAATCCCTTATCTTTACTCCTAATATTAACGTCAGAAGCGTACTTGCAGCAGCTATGGCATTATATGTGTTATACGCGACGGTAGTTACATACCATCAAGTGGACCGTCACCTTATCTACGTATTAAAAAAAAATGTCGACTATTATTTAGTCAATTGCAGCCAAGAAAAGCAGAAACAGGTCGTCGATTTAATAAACGTATGTTGCATTTGAATTGTAAACAGGATTACCATTTCTAAGACTAGTCCTTCCAGTTCAATTGCTGTAACATCCGCGATTTCGTCATTACTGGCAAGAATAACTTGCAAGCAAAGGTAATAATGAATGGACGCGAGCCGGATATCGCAGTTCACACAATTAGCTCTCAGTCGAGTCATTGTTTAACACTTCATTTATTCTTCGCTTCTTTTTTTACATTTGCTATTATCGACAATTTATGGACAAAGCGCGATCACAAAACAGTAATTTCACATGAAATCATAACTAGACTTATCATTTATATTTAAAAAAATTTTCTGACTTCGAGTTGAATCTAAAGTATTGAAAAATCTCTGTGTTTACAAGTTTTAGTCAATAAGTTTCGGAATAATATTCACAATTACGATATCATTTGAAAACGGAATAATATACTTTATTTAGTTAACAATTATTTTACCCTTAATCCTACTAAGGTAGGCAGAGTACTTGCACCACTTGTGGCGTTAGCAAGATTTAGGTATCGATATTGTCCAATACAGTCAAGAAATAAACAAAATTTTGTGGATACACTATTTCGAAAAATTAAAACTCTACTAAAAATAATTTCGCATGGACTATTTTAAATACGCTATTGTTTAAATGTAATTCTTGGTAATTAACTTGGCCTCCTACATAGGTATGCTTCGACAAATAGTTACATTTCTTTGAAAATGCGTAAGCGAAAGTAATTTCTAAGAAAAGTGAATTGCGACCCGGTGGTCTTGTTTCTGTTAGCAGTAATGCTTAACAGAAATATATTTTTATATATTTTCATTTAATAATAATCAATTAGGCGATTATGTCATTACTTATTATTTACTTGAAATGGCCAAATGGCCGGATTTTATTGATAGCTGATTTTGCTTTATTGTCAGACTAACTTGTGACAAGGAGAAAATATTTAATGTACAGACACGGCTTGCTTATGAATTTATTAAATGTATAGATTTAGTATATAGGGCTATATGTTATGGATACAAACGCCCCCAATTCCACTCGGGCGAAATTTTGGCGTATCGGCCTTTTTTTTTTTTTTTTTTTTTTTTTTTTTTTTTTTTACGTTGGGAAATCCATCATGGATACCCAGCAGCGAAAGGGGGACGCTGTGGGTTATGCCGGACTCCTACCGGCTAAAACCCAACGACTTTCTAGCGCGGCCGTAGATGGGCGGGGTCGCAGGAACGTTGTTGCACAACTTCGGCGACCCGCCACGGCTGTTCAGCGCGGGGAGGACTACGCTCCCTATCGGAATCTCGGCGTACCCGAAAACGGAGGTACGCCGGCCATCTCGGGGACCTCACAACGGGCGGTAGTCTCCCCTTAGATTACCGCCCAGGTCCTGGTCAAGGGGGAAGGCGGCGGATATAGGCCATCCGCCTGCGCCCGAGCCTTCTCCGGCGGATCGGCTGGGAGAGGGGATCCTCTTCCCGTTGCCTCTCTGCCGCTTCCTTGCGCGACATAACGTGCTCACAAAAAGTGAGCATCGCCTGCCACGCAAGGTCACTGCCGACCATCGCTTTCACGACGGCCGGCAGTGAGAAGTCGGCGCCCACGACGAGGGACAAAGCAGCGCGCTGCTCTGCCCATTCGGGGCAGTCAGCCAAAGTGTGCTGCGCAGTGTCAACCGCGCAGCCACAGTGGTGGCATTCCTCGGTTGGCTCTCTCACGGCCACTCGGTGAAGGTAACGCCCGAAGCAACCGTGCCCCGAGAGTACCTGCACCAGGCGGAACGTGAGGGCCCCGCGCCTCTTTTGCCAGCCATCCCTCAAGGGAGGGGCGTATGGCCTCGATCGTGGGGCGGCCCGCACTGAGTGGCGTATCGGCCTAGTTGTATAATCGGAATATGGTAAAATAAAATTAATATAAATAAAAATTTATCTCTAAATGTGTTTTTGTTGTGTTAAACACTGAACTTGAACACGGTTGGACCAATTTAGATTTTTTCTTTCAAATATTCGTTTGAAGTCCGAAGAAGTTCTTATTTTATGAAGAGGAAAATTTAAAAAAAAAATAATTTAAATTAAATAGTTTAATTTAAAAACCTCGGAACACAGCTAGTATTACAGAAATTATACAATTATATTAAAGTTTCGTTTAGTGGAAAGCCTTGCTTCGATACACACTTTATTATATCTTGAATTAAGAGTGTTATCAAACGGTCACGCGTGCTGAGCAGAGAAACTTGGGGGCGTCGACTGCGGAGCACGCGATGTCTTGTCACTCTCTTCTGTTCTGATGGTAACAATGTGATTTCGCTATTCAATATCCACTGCTGAAAAAAGTGTAAACTCATCCGAACAATACCAGAATTTTATGTTGTTTCACACTCATAGTTTTCTTACAAATATCGCTATGTGTATTACCACAGTCAATAGTAGTCTGGGCCGATAATAATTGTTAATTAGACAAAATTTCAAGCAAATGTATGACATTTTCTCGTCGAAAATTCCTCATTACCTTTCTTGTAAGAAAGCTCAACGTCGCTCAACGAGTACGAAGACCCGACAGCCGGGCCGGATGGTTCTCGAGTGGAGGCTACGGACCGGCTAGGACATCCACCCATAAGGCGGACAGACGACCAGATAGAGGCCGTGGGTCAGCGGTGGATCCAGGTTGCTTCTGAGCGGTTCTATTGCAAAAATATGGATAAAATATGGATATTGCAAAAATAAGGGGGCTATGTCCAGCCTATCTTACTGCTTAGATGATGACGATGATGATGACATATTATGTATGCATTGCAACTGACTTGCATAGGATAGAGACGGTGAATATAAGCCACAGTAGTAGCAGCACAATTATTTTTTATTTTTTAAACAAAAGCCTTTTTAAAAATAGAATTAGGCTGAAGAAACTGTCATAAAAGCTAAGGGACATAAGTACCCCTTGGTCGAGTTGTTAGGGCTGAGCGGGTTTGGAATGATTCCCAGCGGGGCCATCTTTGGAAATGAAATTTACATAGTTGACTCTGGTCTGGATCTGGCAACTAGTGGCTGAAAACATTGCGTCTCGCGGTCATCTGAGCAGCCATGCCTTTACAGAAGACCATCGTGAAATAACAATTGTGTTGGTGATGCTGGAGTCCATTATTTCCTTTCTAATCCCTTATACTACGGTCGGCAGTGCACTTGCAGCATCCGTGGCGTTTACGACCTCAACATAAAAAAAATGAAGATATGGAAATAAACTCTAGGATACCAATAATCACGCACAAATCAAACAGCAACTGATATTTCAAGCTGGTCACCTTCTTACCGATATAAGAAAGTGTAATAGTGTGTGCTTAGCTAACCAACTCGAATAATATTATGTATTCTAATTTTACAAATATGTTTTTTTTTTGTATGCAGATAAGCTACCGTCGCCTATAATATATACTTACGAGTATAAATAACACCAAGAGAGATAGCAAGTGCACTGCTGATCTTGATAGGATAAAGGATAACGAATATCCTATAGGGGAATGGGCTCTGTCATGTTTTACTTACTCACCGAAACACAGCAGCGTACGCGCCGTTACAGTGATCTTCTGTAAGATGATGGTTACTGCCGCCAAAAGGTTTACAGTTTATGGCTTATCAGTTATGGCAGATATTTAGTAGTTATTGTTTGCATCTTAGATTTAAGAAATCGTCTTTAGTAGTCTTCAGCTAAAGAATCGCTCTAAATATTCTTGGAAACGAAACGACTTTCTGCTGTCTGTTGGAAATCATAAATTTTGCTTCATAACACATTCTTTGGTAATAATCTTATTATACTTAAATGACTATTTGACAAAAAGTTGTCCGCATACATCTATTTGTGACTCATGCAAGATATCATATGTCGTTCTGTTTATTAATATAAACCACATTAATACCTTACGATATGACCGGAATGAGTACTTTGAGTATTGAGTGTGGTGAGTCATTTTATATCAGGTGTAACTATCTAACCAAACAACAATAATAGATAGACAGGTAAACACAGCAATCATGCGGGAACTAAGCCAAATACGAGCAAAATTTTTGAACCTGTACATTAAAAAAAATATCACAATATCAACCCTTATCTTCTTACCTCCCTAACTATGTTAATTTTAATTTTTGTAAAAAAAGTTATATGAAGCTTTTTATCTAAAGTGAAATTCACTACTTACAATATTTGTCTGAAACTTATTTTCTAACTCTTACCACTTTTGTATAATTATAATTGGTAAAAAACACCTATTTTGTTAATATTATATATCTTCTAGAAGCTTATATCAACTGGATCGGAGTTGTTGCCTCGGCAGAGCCCGGTCCTTCCCTCTCGATGGGCAAGGAGACACCGGGGAGTTATAGTGGGTAGTGCCAGTGCCGCTATGACCTAGAGCATAGCGTGGAGCACTGGTGAGCCCCACATACCCCTACCGCCTTGCCGGCGGTAGGAAATCTGTAAATGGATTTCTCCTCGAAAAAAAAAAAGAAGCTTATTTCAAATTGAGGGACTCAAATTTTGATTTGCTATTAAATTTTCCTGGATTATAATTAGAGATTCTTCAGAAAATAATAATTTACAAATTTTGTCGTCTTGAATTGTATTTATCCTTTTAGGGAGTAATCATTAAAATGTTTGTGTTCATTCGTTCATTATATATTATAATAGCTTTTGTCCGCAACATTGTCCGCTCCACCTTATCTTTTTATTCAATCTTTATTGCTCATATATTTTTGTCAGGTATTGAATTTTTTATTGGAGTTTACTCCTTAAGAATCGATTATCGTATAAGACCCCCGGTATGAAAATTTTATGAGAAGTAAAATTAATACAAGCGTTAACCAAAAAGCGTTACTCTATCTGTCTCTTTGACATCTGTGCGACAGTTGATTTATGCTCCCTAATTCTATTGTAGTGTATCAAGCAAGCAAACGTCGCAATCTTGTATGAAAAGTGTAGTCAGAATTGAGGAACGTAACGATAGTGCGTTATAATCGGCGCAGCGACATCTGTTGTCGAAAAATTGAACTATTTGAACTTACATAACGCAGTGACATCTGTGTATACCGAACGTAACTAACATACTTTTGTTGGAACACGTGACATCTGAGTATGAAAAAGTAAGTAAATAATATAAAGTAATTGGGTATCCAGTTATCTATTGACACTAGGAAAATTTTATACGTACAAACACATTATTTTTAATTTTTAGATGATCTCTTGGGAACAGCACTTTTTTTTATGAAAGGTAACCCCATGTGTTATTTAAGTATCCTTGCAAATTCATCATACATTTTAGTTAGGGTTAATATATATGTTGCCGTTGTTTGCCGCTTGCGTTTTTACTAATTTTGAAATTGTAATTAATTAACTGGAAATAATTAAACTTTGGATTCATTTTTATTTAAATTTAAATACTAAAAACTAAATCTAAAAATATATTTATATTAAATTGATTAAAAACTAATAATATAAAAATGGACCCTGCGGCATTGTACCAAGTACGCTGGCAGCATTTCCTCGTTGAACGGCCAAACTAATACGTTGGCCGAGGAAAGTGCCAGCTCTTCGGTCTCCCGTCGCATCAATAAGCCTCTTCGAGATGTCTTTGAAGAGGCTCATTGCTGCAGGGCCCCACGGACAATGGTACAAAACCATATTCGGCGCCGAGGCCACTATATTTAGAGATTTTATTTTTTTCCGCTGCCTCTGCTGCGGCTGCTGCCTTAGTGGATGTTCCATGGAGATGCGAAGGGGCTAGTGTGTCTACACAAGTAGCATCCCACACCAGCACTCTTCCCAATCTCCAGGGAATCAGGGACATCCCATCCCTGATCAGGGATCCCATCCGGTCTCTTGCCATCGTTTCTTGAGGTGCCTGCAGGCACTAATACAGCTGGTACATTGGCTGACGCAAGAGACCGGCGGAGGATGTCGTTTAAGGCAGCATGCCTTGAAAAGCGGCCAGCACTTTTCTGGCAAGACAGTCCGTGGTGACCAAGACGGTCGACTATACTGCCACAGGGACATTGATGTTGGGCGCAGACCGGGACCCCTAGGCGGAGGCAAATGGAAATTCTAAAGGTTGTGGGATCTAAAAAAGTACCAGTGCTTGCTGATGGAAGCAGCTTTGTATTCCTAAATTTAAATTCAATTTAATTATTTCAGGGATGTCCGACAAAAAATATTTGAGAATGTTTCTATCGAGTACATATAATAATAATAAACAATAATGATAAAAAAAGTTACTGACGTCACCATCGTCACATTAGTTAAGTCATCATAGAAATAAATGGAGTATTGAACTTGGTGTGATTAATCTTTGACCTTTTATTAATCAATAATTAGCTCAGGCGATACAAGCTATTGTACACATTTCTATCATTAAATTAATATTATAATATTAAAATTTTAAATAAAATAAGCCTTAATATGCTCGTATTGTATCAATTAAAAATATAATGTCATAAGCAGAATTAAAAACTAAATTGAAATAAATTTCTTTGTCAGGCTGTTTAATCTCGGCGACGATTACCAAATTGATTTTTAAAAAATAGGTATGTGTTCATATGTTTTAGTAAACTTAATTTAATTAAATAATTTGCCTACTTTAATTTTGAATTTTAATTTATTATATTTAATCCATGTACATAATTATATCTAATCTACACTAATATTATAAAATGAAAAATATATTTTTTGTGTGTTTGTTAGTACAGGAAAAATTTAAAAACCATTGAAATGATTTTTAAAATTCTTTCAAACGTAGAAAGCTACATTATCACCGAGTAAAATAGGCTGTATTTTATTTAAAAAAGGAATTTTTACGTAATTTGTACGAAAATTACGTAATTCAAGATTAAAAAATTCGAAAAATTTCCCTATAAGTAAAATAAAATTATTTGGCATGCGCTGCGAAAACTCTTGATGATACATAAAATAACTTGTCAATAGTATCTATTCATCATTACCGACAAAAAAGTTCGCGATGCTATAATGTCTAACTATTATAGTGTCTCAATAACATGTACCTAGTTTCATAATCAATATGTTCTTTTTTTTCGCTTAGAAGTTACGACAGGTACAAAAATGCTAAAAGTTAAAAAAAAAATGCCATGGTAAAAGCGAACTTCCTTTCGCTTAGTCTATAATTAGTTACTTAAACATATTTTTTGTTTATTATTATTATTATTTTAAACTCTTCATTTGTACTATAAACATATAAAGAGGAATCAAAAAATTAAAAAAAAAAAACAAGCAATAGTACAAAAGGCGGCCTTATCGCTTTATAGCGATTTCTTCCAGGCAACCTTAGGGTAAGGAAAATTATATGAAAAATAAAACAATGTAATTAGTTTTTGTTTAAAAAAGATGAACTCCACGCGAATGAAGTCGCGGGACAACAGAAATCCTCCTTTTTTTGTTTACAATATTAACGGTATACATTATTCTTACTCCGAAAGTAGTCGAAAATTTAGCTTACTTACTTTGGAACTTATAGCATTAATTACAAAAATATCGTTCTCGATATTTTCCATCTGTCATGTCCTTATCTTATTTGGATTTTACTTTAAATCGTCAGTATGAGAATACCTATGACTAAACTTTAAAAAAAAAATTGCAAATGAGAAAGCTTATAAGGATGAATTTTGATTAAATTTTACAGTCATATGTTACTATAAACAAATAAATCGACGCAGACGAAGTCACCGGCAAAAGCTAGTTAGTTATAAATATTCTTTAGTCACAATTGTATTATTGAAACATTTTAAAATAAAATAAAAGAGTTTAGACATTTAACAAATTTTGTGATAAATGACATTGAATTAAAAGTTTTCACGATTTCAAAAAGGTTTTTTTAATTTTTTTTAAATTATTATTTTTATATTAAAAAGTACAGTTTCAACTGATTTTAATTTTCAAGCACATCTTCATCTCTGATGTAAACGTTAGACCCAGAAAAGAAAAGCTTTAAAGACAAGAAAAGTTGTCGTTCTTTAAGTTTTGACGAGCCCGTTGGATGAGAGGTTAGGGTGCTTGCCTTAACGCTCTTTTCTAGGATTCCCGGGTTCGATTCCCGGCAGGGTCTACATTGAAAAATGAACTTTTCAAATTTGGCTCTGATCTGGATCTTGAAAATAGTGGCAGCGCACACTGTGTTTCGCAGTCATTTGGGCAGCACGTCTGGCGGCAGTAACCACCCCTTACAGAAGACCACCGTGAAATAACAACACGTGTGCTGTTGTGTTTCGGTGAATAAATAAGGGGAGTCCTTCTTGTTCGATTCGTCGTCGGGATGTCAGAGCCCATTTCCCTTATTCCCTCCTAATCCCTTATCCTTAATTCTACTGTAGTCGGCAGCGCACTTGCAGCAGTAAAGTGGACCGTTAGCCTGTCTGCCGATCTTAACATAAAAAAGAAGGTCAAACAGAGTCGCGCTATAGTACTTGTACACCTATATTTAGCACGAATACTTTGTTTTTCAATACCTCAACAGTGTATCTGATAAAATTTGCACTTCCACAAAGTACACACTATATCAATATCGATCATCCACCTCGTGTCAGAACGATAGATAAGCATTATCGAGTTTGTACGTCCGTAGCTTGTTGTCCCGGAAATCGAGACGCCCCGCCGTTCTACACTTTGACGTCATCTCACTTTGTGTAAAACCAGTTCGACAACAAACGATCTTAATTGTCTTCATATTAATAATATTATTATACCTATCGACAATCATGTTACATAGTTTTCCAATGGCTCTTACTTAATTATCACAACTGTCTTAATAGAGTAAAATATAGATTTAGGCATTTATAGACAATCACAGTCTTATTGAATTATTGATTTTTTTTATGCTTTAAATTAAAGATTAATATTATTTTATCAGTTCTCGGCTTCACAAGTACATACTTGCGAAATAATTTTATAAGCAAATTTCCCAATTTTTCTCTTCATAACAATCTTCTTCAGACTCGCGCGAAGGTCCAGCCACTCTCGAGTATATATAGTGTTATATAAAATTTTCAAAAATAATTTCAACAACGAAGTGATGGAATTTTCAAAGAAGCATATTACATATATTTAAACATAAAAATAAAATAAAAATATTATCTTGTCCCTCATAACTTTTAGATAAAATTTAGTTTATACAAAATAATTAAATTATTTTAATTAATTAATTTAAAAATTAAAACTAACAAATTTAATGATAAATAATTAAACGAATTGTATATTAATAAACAGAATTCATTTCAAAATTTAAGTTGCTACCTATACTATATAAAATTAACCAAGTACTCTTCAAGTAAAAAATACAGGAAAATCTGAAAATCTTGTGTTTTCTTTTTCAGTTTTTTCGTATCTCCTGTCACAAAACTTGGCTAGGGTTTGCATTATCCGTTCACTTTTACTATCCGGATATTATCCGGATAAATCACAGATTTAGATAGATAGATAGATACTCTTTATTGTACACATAAAAACTAAACAACAAAAATATATAAATATATGACATTGTACAATGGGCGGTCTTATCGCTAAAAGCGATATCTTCCAGACAACCTTTGGAAGGACAGGATTAGAAGAAATAGAACGAGGAGAAATTAGCGGTGTACCTCCGTAGATAAATACATATATATACATACATACAATAATATATTATTATTACATACGCAATATGCAATACTAAATAAGTCGAAATATTAAAATTGTATAATAAAATATTTAAAATGACATGCAAAATCAACAAAAATGTAGTTCTTTTTCTTATGAATAACAAGTACCTAATTAAAATCTTAATTTTAAATACTTCTTAACAAAATGAGTATCATAATATTATTTCTAAAATAATTAAAAAGAATATTCCAAATTAACAACAAAGATAGGTAGGTAACGCTATCATCAGAACAATTTGATAAGTAAGTAGTAAGTATGCCGGCTGTTTCAAATTCGAATGCTGCAACGCCATTGGTCCGGTTGTATGTATATAGGCCATATATACATACAACATATATGGCCTATACATATATGTTGTATGTATAGGCATCATGATTGAACTAAATTGTTCTACTGACAGTTCTGACTTCTGACAACAGAAAACGTATGAATAAACGGAAAATTTAATTCCTATGTTAAATGTAAAGATTTGCTTACATGAATCTGTATATGGAACTATGGATGTGTATTTGTAAATATTTTTTATCACTCTGAAATGTCTAGACATACTCATATTTGGATTAAAACATATAAAATAACATTATTTCAATTTTATAATTGGAAAGGAGATATTATTAATGCTCGTTGGTTGTTTCTGTGCGATTAATACATTTTAAATTATCCGGATATCCGGATTTTGTGGTACAAATTACCCGGATCCAAAATACGGCGGATATCCGGATAAAACGGATATCCGGGTTGCAAACCCTAAACTTGGCTCGGTTACTTGGCTCCTTATCAGAGTCACATGAAACTCCAGATTATAACGAACTGTATCGTGATAAAAATCAGCTCTTCTGATGGATCGAACTTGGCACTGCAAGAAATTTAATAGAACTAGTTGGTATTTTTGATAACACCATATGAGCCTTACAGAAAAAAATGGTGCAAAAAAAATAATAATTCTAGCTTGGAGCAGTTTATTTTAAACTAGTGTTGTTGACTTCATTCGACCATTGAATGTGATGTCGACATACAGTATACCGAATACTCTGTGCCAAAGGTTCTAAATGTATTCATGTAAAATTTGAATACTTTATAGGTAAACTGTATCTAAAAAGCGGAAGTACTGACCGTACTCAATTGCAGTACTTAATTGCTAAAATAAATAAATTACACATGTGCATATATATGTATGTCCGTTTGTACAGACAGTCAAAGTGCTTTGGCAAATTGACCTTAATTCATTAACAACCATTTCAGTGACATCTAAATACATGTAAGTTATTTTTGTTTTCGTATTTAGCGAACTGAACAGTTTTTTGATAGAGGTCTTCTGATAGATTTGGAGTGTCACACATATGATTCCCTCAACATTAGGTACATCTAATTTGAATTTTAGGTACATTAGGTCATTTACTGCACGTGCGATTAAACTTTGGAATGCATTGCCTTTGAACATTAGACAATCCAATTCACTGAACATATTCAAAAAAGCACTCAAGACACATTTTCTGTCAAACTGAAAACGACTTTATTTGTTTATTTTTTATATATAGGTTTACCTTCTAATATATTATATTTATTAATCTATCTTATTAATATTTGTGTATATTCAATTTATGTATTAGTATTTAGTAATTAGAATGTAAGTGTATGATCACCTTACCATGACTTTTACCACCCACATTATTTTATTTTTAATATAATTTTCCATATGCTAAGGTTGCCTGGAAGAAATCGCTATGTAGCGATAAGGCCTGTACTATTGCTTGTTGTTTTTTTTATTTATTTATTTATTTATTACACATGTAATAATTAAAGTAATATTTACATTGTCCCATAAAACTGGAAAGCAATTTGTCTATAGGATCAAGTTATGATGTCAAACTTTATCAAAACTAAAATAAAACTAAACTGAACTGAATTGAAAAATAAATCTAACCTAAATTAAAAACCTAATCCTAAACCTAAGTTTCATTAATTAAATTAATGTTATATGTTTATAGTACAAATAAAGAATTTAATAATAACAATAATAATATTTTTTTAAAGTTAAGGTCTTCAGACAGGCAGACGGTCCACTTGATTGTCGCCTATAACACAAGCAAAGCCACAGATTCTGCAAGTGCATTGCCGACTATAGTACTAGATTAGTAGCATTAAGAATAAGGGATTAGGAAGCGATAGGGAAATGGGTTCTGGCATCCCTTACTCACTAACCGAAACACAATAGAACACATGCTGCTATTTCACGGTGGTTTTCTGTAAGGGGAGGGCTGCCCTGCGAAATGCGAAACACAGTGTGCCCTGCCTTACGACACATTTGTGTACCTATATTATAATTTTTTGTGTCACATCACAGACATCACAAAGCTTTTGGTAGATTTTATTTTCTTGTTTTTGCCTGCAAGTACCTATATAATAATTTAGGCGTCGCAAATTGGAGTAAATTTTCACATTAAAAGTTCAAGTAGCTAAGTTGAAGATATGTAATATAAAATTATGAATATTCTGAAGAAGACGCACGCGTTGGATTTAGTAATAGATTGTGGCAGATGTTTGTGCAATGGCGAGGACGTTGATATCGAATTAGTTCTGCCGAGATGAAAGCGGAAGGGTGGTCGCTCAGTCAATTGGCACAATTGCCAGTAATTGTGGGCGGTATGTCCGGGCGAGGCGCGACCCCGGCGTCGCGAGCCGGCGGCATGTCGCCAGCCGCTTGCTTTATTACGATATTACATGCTATCCATACCGGTTCTATATCTATCTACTATACACACGTCGAATTAAAATCTCGTGTATCTATCACATGACAAACACATGACTCAAATGGAAATTTCTGATGGTTAAAATTGTCTTTTCCCTTCCAATAATAACCAATAACTGCTTAGGTTTTTACTTGAGATTTCCTTCTGAGTATATTTTGCAGTGAAAAGTTCTTCCTTCCTTGTATGATCTGCGAAGGTCAGTTAGTAATCAACATCAATCAAGCATGTTGCCGTTTCCTCATAGTACAACATATTGTATGCTATCATGTTATATATGTGTTCTGCTATTAATAGGAAACATAGTAGCCGAATTTTGAGAATAAGTTAATGAGTGGTGTTGTTATCACGCTACAAATGATACCCTCCCAATTAAATTTAGTCAAATTTAAGTTTGTGTTCTCCAATTTTTTCTTGAAAATATTAACAGGTATAAAAAATATACCTAATTCAGTTATTTTTTTTTCTTTTTTTTTAAGTTAAGATCGGCAGACAGGCTGACGGTCCACTTGATGGTAAGCAACCAATTAATGATAAGGGATTAGGAGGGGATAGGAAAATGTGCTCTGGCATCCCTTATTCACTCACCGAAACACAACAGCGCATGTGCTGTTATTTCACGGTGGTCTTCTGTAAGGGGGTGGTTACTGCCGCCAGACGGGCTGCCCAAATGACTGCGAAATGCAGTGTGTCAGTATCTGTGACAAGAAAATTTTCTTGGTCTATATTTTCATTTGGTTTAAGTAATTTGGGAGTGTCCTGCCTAAATTGAAACTTCATCAACATCCTTGCCGTATTATATTCTATACACTTACTTAAAACGAAATCTGTTTTCAACAATACGCACTATACATATTGCTTAAGTAGAAACACTATGCAAACTACTTAACGCCCTGAGAGCGAAAGTAATACTCGTACTTAATATCCAGCCAACAATCAAGTTTAAAAAGTTTGTATTCATGACCTTTATTCCCTCGAGTCGGAGGGTTCAAGTTAAGTTATAAGGGTTCGTTTTAGTTCAATTATGTCATATTAATGCGCTATTTTTTTAACTAATCTCAAAGGAAAATAATGAGTGGTTAGATATGATATTTACCGTAGAGTAAGATGTCGGTTAATAATGCAAGTAACAGTCACGAGCTGTGCGCACGCGCATGCCAGTGTGCACTGCAGGGCAACGCGGAAGTCGCACACACTTCCGCGTGCCGCCATCTTGGCTAACACCTTGTTAGATTCGCCTCTGATCTACCCGTGTTCGATGGTATATCGCTGTGATTTTAAGTTTCATTGTTAGCCATCGTGTCGAAGTTCTTCTAGAAACGCAATTAAACTGCCGTGTAAATATCTTATTTTATATGTTAACTTTTCTTTCACACTTTCATTGGTGATCGCAAATAAACAATGGGTGGATATTTCTTAACCAGAGAGCACTTATTAAGAATATTTGAAAATCAATACTGTAGTTCCCAGAAAAAATATATACGTAATAATATTGTTGCAAATTAAAGATCAATATTTTGAAAGCCTCACATAGTTTTTACAAATATTTCACTCTTTTAAATTATCACAATCTTCTTCGATTATCGATATTTCCCTTGCATAGTTTAGTTAGTGGAATTAAGCAGTCAGAGGCAAACTTTGCTTGCTACTTTGCGAGATCATCATCATCATCATCATCAGCTTGTGTCTCTCCACTGCTGGATGTAGGCCTCTCCTAAGGCTCGCCACCACACACGGTCTTCTGTACTTCGCATCCAGTCGCTTCCTGCGAAGCCTTTCCGGACGTCTGTTAACCTGGTCGCAGGGCGTCCCATGATGCGTTTTCCAATTTATGGCCTCCATTCGAGAACTCTTCTACCCCATCGGTTATCCGCTCTGCGACAGATGTGGCCGGCCCATTGCCATTTCAACTTGCTAATTCTCTTTGGCTATGTCGACTAAGTTGCGAGAATTTGCTTCAAAGTATTTAGGAACTAGAGAAGTGATTGTAGATTCGAATGGTGCATACCTACCACTAAAAGAAGACAAGTTGTCTATTACTACTCGATTAGACATACCAGATATGTCTAATCTAACGAACAACAAATGAAGATGGACAAAGAAGTTGACAAACGAATATCCCGAAAAAGTAATACCGCACAATACACGTTTCGACGCTAATCAACCCTGTGAAGGATCGAAAGGAATAGAAGCTGAGTGTCAACGTGTAGTTGCCCATAGAATTTTAAACCTTGAAAAATTTAACTATGTACTTACTCTAAAACCAAAAGATGACTCAGTTACTTTTTGCGGTAAAATATTTTATCTAAAGTTATTTGTTGGTTAATAACTTTATTTGATACATGGTCATTTAAAGATTAAAAGTTATGTCACAGAGGAGTAATATTAACTCCTCTGTGGTTATGTGTTGGTTAATTTTTGTACAGACATATACCTTTTATAGGAAGGCTTTATATAATCGTGAAAGTGCATTAGAATTAGCAACTATCCTGTTTTACCCAAAACTAGGTACAGAGATAAGCAATTACCTGAATCGATTCTAAAAAATGCAATCACGCAATCATTCTAGTAAAGTAAGTGCGTGTAATCGTGTAACAACTGAACGTTACCCTCTCCCCTCTCTGTCTAATTACGGCATAACGTGGTTAAACAAAAAGAGATGACCCACTTTTCGGTACCGGTCGTGCGAGATCGGGTGTAAGCCGTTTTATACGTACATACGTTACGTTACGTGTTCGCAACGATTGTGGAAGATGTATGATGTGAAATTGTGAACGATGGAAGCGTGTAACGGAATTATCGATGTGAATTTTCTCGCCCTAAAACTGTTTTTGCACCCTTTTTCCGTTTCTGTGTCGTGTGTCACGGGATTTGTGCAACGGCATGTAACATTACTTAATGCATTTTTATTGAATTCGTTTCAAGTTATTGCAGCTCGCTGTTACCATATCCAGTTCAATATTGCCAAATCGTAACATTCCCATTCTCCGTTGTATGTTTTATCTCAATCTATGTTTTTTCTTGTCATACATTTATTTATAAATGCCAAATAATTCTGTCTGTCTGTTTCGTTGTCAGGGTAAAACCAAGAACTCACTCTGACGAAATTTGATACCTATGTATGTATATAGCTTGAAACCTGTAAACATATATGTATATGTATGTATATACCTTATAAAGCATGGAATCTTGTTTTAATATACACGATATACTTTCGAATATCCCAGGAGGATTAAACGTTATTATTTAATTAAACATAATTAACAGAATAATATAATTAAACACAGATTGAAGCGTTCATACCCTGGGTCTTTCATCCACAGATCACGCAATTAACTTGTTTATTGTTCCCAATTGACATAAATATTTGTTAGTTCCTTAATTTTTTTATATTCTAATTCTAATTAACTGTCCGTGTTGCGGCATGATGGTGGCAGTGATGACATACGTGCTGAATTTTTTTTATTATGTTAAGGTGGGCAGACAGGCTGACGGTCCACTTGATAATAGGTGGCTACCGTCGCCTATAACACAAGCAACGCCAAAGTTGCTGCAAGTGTGCTGCCGACTGCAGTAGGATTAAGGATAAGGGATTAGGAGTGGATAGAGAAATGGGGAAATGTGGTATCTTAAGAAACTTTGGCCTCGTTAGAAAGTTCAACGTCGCTAAACAAACTATGGAGACAGTTATTCTCGAGGTTACTCTGCGAAATTGAATCAAGAATGAAGAGATCTGTGGATAAACGAAATTTACTGCCATAACCTAACAGTATAAGTTGAAGTGGAAGAACCGTCGGTCTATTAAGAACTCCTTCTACTAAGAAGGGACGCGGGTCGATACGGGATGCAGGTTGCTTCTGACCGGTCTTACTACAAAATTATAGGTTTGACCTATGTGCAACAATGGATTGCCTATCGCTGAGATCATGTTGCAACATGTACAGTGAGACGCCACGCTGAAGAGTCCCCACCTTGATGATTTATATTGACTAGCGGAAGCAGGCGGCTAGTAATGCGTAATGACGGTTTATGGAGTGGTTCATAGGCATCCCTCAGACAGTCCACTGATCAGTAGACTAATATGATTATTGATACTTAAAATAAATATACATGTAAATTGTGCCTATCAAGACATAAATCGCAGTAAAACATTTTGTAATAGTTATAGGTGGTTATAGGCAGTGTTAAGTAAGCACCGGTATTAAGTAACGAACGCATTTCCGACAAAGATTGTTATGTAATTATCCTCTTTACCTAAGGAAATGCTTTCAGGAGAAAAAGATAAAAAACTTCTGTGATGTCATGTCATTTCGTATTTAATTAAGAAGCTTTTTAGGTCGAGAAATGCTTAAATGTCAAGGTCACCTTAACGTTACGGTTCTTAACTTCTTAAACACCTTTTGGAAATGAAAAAAAAAAAATTAAAGGCATTTTTTTATGTTAAAACTGGTATGCTAACGACCAGTAGATGGTTACTGTCGCTCATTAATTACACATGCAACTGCACCTGCGCTGCCGTTTTCAGTAGGATAAAGGATTAGGGGAGAACTCGTCAAAATACAACAGCATACACACTGTTATTTCACGGTGGTCTTCTATAGTGGAGTGGTTACTGCCGCCAGACGGGTTGTCCAATTTATGACTGAGATTTTATAACTTTGCAACACAAAGTTTCGGATGATACTATATGAGCATAGCAAGGAAAACGGAAACCCATCGCCTTAGCGCTTTTATTGTCATTTATATAGCATTCTATGTGTATAAAGCAATACTTAAAACTCAAACTTTAACACGCTTAACTTTAACAACTTAAACTTTAGAGAAAACTGAAGTACAAAGGTGTTCTTTCAAAATGTTACTCAGTAAGAGTTGTTTTCACTGAAAATATAGACACGAAATTTTATGTTTTGTAGTCGAAAGGATAATCTCGGCCATTAGCCGCGGGGCCCAGTGGGACGAAGAGGGGACGAGGTGGGGCGAGTACAGGCGGCTCTACTACGTAATCCCGCCGCAACGGCACTTCCTGAAGGTGGCGCAAGCCGCGCGCGAATGTCGGCCGAGCATTTCGCGCCACTTTCGTAATGCGTTGCGTGGTGCGACCGGCCGCCTTGCCTGGCCCGCAGGAAGTAAAAGTTCGAAGGTAAGAAAGTAGGTCTCCGCTGTAATTGGCAACGCGCCTGCATACTAATATTCGCTATATGGGTTGCAAGACATCCACTCCACCTACTAAAAAATAAACGAGAAGGAGAGACAAAAACCTAAAACGATGTCTTAGGTTACTCATTTAAACATAAATAGCAAATTGTATGCAAGCAATTAAACGAGTCAGGATTAAAGCTATCACGTGTTGCGTTAACGGCACGATATGGCACGTACACACTTATATGCGTAGTGTGTACATAACACACTTATCGTGTGACATAACTTGCGCAGGCGCCTGCTTCGCTGACCCAATCTGCTAGCTCCATGACGTAATACCCGAACCAAACACAATGCGAACTAGACCGATTGAAGATGCGCCGATGTCGTGATCGGACTTTAACGATATCTAATAACTTATAATTTATTTATAGAAACGTATTAGAACTTCATAGATCATAACAGTTATGAGAAGTGTATTGAGTTTTCTTATCTCTATAATAAACTAATTGGTATTTTTTTATAATTTTTAGTAGAAATTTAATTTAATTTTAGTAGAACATCGAAACATTGAACAAAAAAAAAGCATTCCAGCCAAACCGAAAATCTCAATGCCTTTCCGTATGTATTCTTTTTCCAGTAGCAGCCGTCATAAGGTTAAGTGCAGCTGTTATAAGTGTACTTACTATAAAAATCGAAACCGAAGTCTCTGTCTCGCACAGAACTCGGAAAGAGCTGATTGGCGGATATTTCAAGCGGTCTAACGATAAATTTCTCTTAAACGCTGGTTTATTAACCGTTCGATTGCTCAAAATAGAGTAGAATTTGCAAAGTGGTCGCACAAGTTGCGCCAGAAGTGCGCAGGAAGTCGGCGCAGCGTCCATGGCGAGTGCGCGAGCGCAACCGAAGAAATTGGGCGGCGCGCAATGCAATGGAGGAAGTGCCGCTATCTGATGAGGCTTGCAACAGAGTACGCCGGCATTCGCTTTGCGAAACCGCTTCTACTAAAATTGCATTTCTGACACAAATTAAATTTCAGTTACTCAAGTGAGTGTAATATTTCGTGTTCACTTTACAACCGCTATCATACTTGCATTTCGTTGGTTTTATTATTCCAAAGCCTATTGCTTTATCCTAACCCTTTATCCTCTGTTTAAACATCTGGTCACAATATAATCTGCTTGCCTGCATCAATAATTTCGGGTTATACGTTTTTTTTTCTTTTTTTTTAATGTTAAGATCGATAGACAGGCTGACGGTCCACTTGATGGTACGTGGCTATCGTCGCCAAGCAACGCCAAAGCTGCTGCAAGTGCGCTACCGACTACAGTAGGATTAAAGATAAGGGATTAGGAGGGGATAGGGAAAAGGGCTCTGGCATCCCTTACTCACTCAAGGAAACACAACAGCACACATGCAGTTATTTCACGGTGGTCTTCTGTAAGGGTGTGGTGGGGTGTTGCAGGGGCCGGTGGGATCACCGGTGCTGATCGGATTGTCGTTGCGAAACAAAGAAAGCACAACCGTGAGTGCTGACAACGTGAGGAAGCGCCGTGGGTTTTTAGTGGGTAGAAGTCTCACATATCTCACTTGATCTGGCTCGCATATATGATATTCCCACGCAAAAAAAAGTTTAGATAATGATGGTTATCAAATATTTCTTTACCTATGTAAAGATATTATATCATCAAAAAACTTACCTATATAAAAATGTCCCTGAGGGACTCAAATTTTGATTTGTTATTAAAATTTCCTGGACTATTATCTTCCTTCGGCTCATTTACTAGAGAAATCGGAAGCGCGGGGGATGAATGATATCGTAAAATATAATCCACAAGAAAATAGAAGTTATACGAATCGGAATTAGCCAATTGGAATGTTGGAAGAATTACGTAACTTCAGTTTGCTATTGGATTTCCATAGTTCGAACTGAAAGATAGTTTAGGCTCTATGTAAGAATTGTGGAAGATTTCATACAAATACATATTAATGTTTTCATATAAATTTCGTTCTTATTCCCTAGATATATGCTGTTATTTACACTGTTTGTTAATTAAAACTTTAACCACACTTACCAACTTCAGGCTTTATAATTCACCGGATATACAATCTTTAGACACAAAATTAGCCATTTGACTTGATCATATTTAACAAAAAAAATTTCAAAATTTAGGCTTAAAAGAAGCAATAAATCGGATCTAAATTGTTTCACATGTTGAAACATAAGTTATAATTTATGAGATTAAGCCTAACAAAGATTGTAAAAAAAAATATGCATTTTCTATCTCCTAGACTTCTTATCCCTCATACTATTAAGGTCTGCAGCGCATATGACGACCGTCCACTTGCCAGCTTATCGAGCTATACAAAAAAAAAACAAAAAAAAAAACAATGCCTTTATTATGTACTTTACTAACATAGCCTGGATTAAAAATCGCGGATGTAAAGTGTATTTTTCATAATCAATTCAGGTAAATATAAATTGTATTAACCAAATTAAAAATATGTTACAAAGCATTTTGGTCACGGTTTGCGGAAACCGCGAAAGTTACTCAGATGAAGATTCTGGAGTTCCTTTTCTGAAATAACTTAGATGTTTGAAATTGAAATCAATATTAAATACTAAGTTGCAAGGTTCTAAGGTTCTCGTAAAACAATAGTTATTTTATGCAATAGTACGCCAAAAGTAACACTGGTTATTTAGTGATAAATTTAACAAATTTGTATTCAAATATTTAGTACTTATCTTTTGTGACAATCTGGTGGATGAATTTACTTGACAATGAAACTCCGACAGTCGCGATATGAATTATTATGATTACAAAAAAGGTCTAAAGGCCCAAGAATATTTTGAACTTTTGGTTAGTACTTTTCTACTTTGGTGAGTCTGCTTGTTCACAACCAACAGTTTTTAATTGGTTTGCTGAGTTTAAAAGAGAACGGAGAAGCTTTGAAGATGAAGCGAGGACAGGTCGGCCGCCAACCGCAGTCACTCAAGAAAATGGTCAAGAAGTTGAAAAATAGATCCGAGAGGTATCTAGAATATCTAAAGCTTGAGTGAAAACGGGGTATTGGATCAATAGCGATGATCCAGGATCACTAACGCCATCAACGCTCACCGTTATACCTGGTTTGCATTGTAACCTGTTGGTGTTTCCAAAATGAACGAAAAGTCTTGTTTGGAATGACATGAAGCCATGATATCCATTTTAATCTGGTTTTCATGGTCTTGACACCATTTCAGGTATCGTTTTGTCCTTTTGACCTTTCAACCTTTTGTTCCGAAAATGATATTAGTATCTATCTCGTTCTAATCCCCTTGGCCCGAGTAATAGGTGGTAATAGTGTGCGTAATAGTGGGCGTAGTGTTTCCTGGAACGTTGCCGCTATCCCAGAACCTTTCTTCCCCAACGGTTGTGTTTCCACGAACTATTTTTCATTAGAATAACAATTATAAGGGTCAAAGTTTAGACCCTTGAATGATATTCTTGTACTAGTCAAACATTTTTGTCTCTCAAAGACGGACCTTATTTTCATTTCAAAATAAACATTTTTTAAGAGAACTGCTATATGATACTCGAAAATATATTTTTCTACGTGGTTGCCGAACCGCGATGGCTTATGCTATCCTAAAAGCGGATAAAAGGGAAATCGGGTAGATTTCAGCGAGAGCCGGAACCCGGAAACGAGGGAAGGGTTAGAACGAAGACGAGGCACGTTTCCGCCGGAAGTGAGGCGCCACGAAGGTGGATATATAGAAGACAAAATAAATAAAGCTTCGCCATGTTGTCGGACTGGAAATCAATAAATCTATTGGGTTTTGCATCTAGGTACGTACGACTTCCATATCCTGTTTACTTACAAAAATTCAGTACGAATTTGTGAGAAGTTTAATTTTTATTGCAACTTAGCTATACTTAGGTACTTTCTTAATGTAGGTACGGTATATCGTTTTTAATATCGGGCTTTCAAAATATAACATCACAGTATGAAAAGGGTAATAAAAATATGTACCTATTTCGTATCGGAATTTTTACATTTAATTGAATGTTGTATATAATTCCAACAAAAATTACGAAAGTGAGTTTGTTTGTATGTTACGTTTTCACGCCTCAAATACTCAATCGCACAGAAAAGGTCATAGTGTATATTAAAGAACAGAAAAACTGTTCCCGATCGTTGCGAACGAAGTTGCAGGCTAAAGAATTGCTAATTATTGTAAAAAAAAATATTGTTGTAAAGAAATTATTGTTGTAACTATTGTAAAGAAAGCTAATTTATTATACACAATAAATTTATATTATGTTCAATTAAATAAAAGAAGCGGTATAGCGCTTTTTGTTTGTAAACAGATTAAAATGAAACAAACACACATTTTTTTAACCTCGGTAACATAATTATGATGTGTTCAAATTTTTTTTCTTTTTTTGAGAAATGTACAGAAACGGCTCGTATAGATATTATAGCATTAATGTTGATTCAAATATTATTCAGTATATTAACATATTTGTCATTTATTGACTAAAATGAAACTTTTATAATAAGTTTCCTGATATAAGAACGTAAACTTCGTTAAAATGGCGTTCTTGTGCGCAAACTATCTCGATAATATCATTTTATTATGTTGAAGTAAAATGTATATTATTATAGTAATATTAATAATATATACATTTTACTACGGAATGGAAAATGGACTAAACGGTTTGTTTCTTCCGGGTTACCAATGTTAAGGAAACAAATAAAAATCAGAGTGTTAATTAAATTTGTTTTTGACTTGACGCCAATACAAAGAATATTTAATTAGATATTACATTTAATTTCGACCCGAAATTTCTCAAACAAAATCTCTTTTATGGGATACATTTTATACAAATGATCGAATCTCGTGACTTAAGAATATAGGTAAATAGGCAAATTAGTTACTCTCCGTGGTCTACTTGTTACTTGTATTGTAGTTAGTTATCTTCGCCTAGAAACATTAGCAATTAGAAATACGCTGCTGACTCTGATAGATAGGGGACTGTTTTAAGATAAACGATCCTTACTAAAGAATGGAAACAACAATCCATTTGATGATACTTCAAAACGATGGTTTCTGCCGCCAAGCGCGATGCCACGATTGTAACTGCTTTATAAAACCTTGCCAGTAGGTACGAAAATTATAAGAAGTCTCTTTTTCGGCAGGAATTTGTATACTGCTCGCTTGAAAAGCCCATATTTTAGAGAGATGGAAACATTTAGAAGGAAGATTGTTCGAAAGTTCGTGCGTCCGTGGGATAAAGTTTCTACTCATCCGAACTGTGCGCTGCGGAACCTTATCCCAGTAATGCGGATGAACTTCGCATCTATGGCGCGCAGTGCGGTGGTAAAAGTTTGAGGTAGGCATTAATTGGAGCAACTCACTCGTCATTGTACAGCCGGTAGAACAAGCAAAGAGAGGCTACATCCCTTCTTAACCTAAGTGGTTCTAATCGTTGCTGTATGAGCATTGGATCGTCAACAATTCTAACAATTCGGCGCTGCAAGGTGTGGATCTAGCTGGTACTTTGGCGCGAAAGCCCAGATATATCCCAGATCCATATCCCAGATAAGCTGTATAAATTCCTATATAAATTCTTGCCTCTCCTATACATATCCAATATAACTTTTGAAATAGACATAATTGAATGTTCACAAACTGCAGATTACTACACACTGCTGACCAGTAATTTTGATAACAGAATAATTTATTTTCACTGTTTTAATATTAAGACTGTATTGAAGAGATAATGCATGTCCGTTCTAGACTGATACGTATGTACGTAAGGAATGTTATGTAAATCAGTTTGGTTACTTGTCGATGTATGTCACGGCTGTTCAAGTCATAATTCTCGGAAGTTGAGAGGAAAACAAAGTAGCACTTGCGATGGGAATATAAGCTGATATATCTGCTACGCAAAAGTCTATCTGGTGAAAAATGAAAATCAATTAGATTGATATTAAGAAACCTTATAACATTCAATTAAAAATTATCAAATAAAACGGATGTTCAAGAATATCTGTCAACTTTGTGGATATTATATAAATAATTAAATACTAGCTGTGCCCGCGGCTTCCCGGCGTGGAATTCAGATTTCTTTTTGGGTACCTAACCCGCAGTCGTAGCGTACGCGTCTTGACCTGAGTATGTACTTGCACAGTTTCTGTGGCTTCACGGCGCGGTCGCGCTTTACATATATCGTATTATCTCATATATATTTACATATATCTTTAAGTCCAAAACATATGTAGTACAAAGCAAAAAACACGTGTATTAATAACTTGTGACGATAAACTTGCTGATTTTGATAAGGTTTCGTAATTGTTGATAATATGTCAGCATTACGATTTTAATTATTTTATTATAATAATATGGTTCAGCCAGGTGGTAAAAGCTCATAATAAACAATGCCCTTTCAATCCTACCATACACACAGCATCACCTAATTGCGAATTAACCCGGGTTCTGTGAAGCCTGACTGACATTTGACCACGACCTTTCGTACGTGATCAACTTATCATCACTAGTTATCAATCTCTTCAAAAACGGTTCGGTTTCATTGCGTATCAATAAAGAATCGCATATGAATACACGATTCATAAGGTTTCTTTCAGTGAGCTCGTGTGGCACCCAATATCGAGCTTTTTTGTGTACCCAGCCTTTTTAAAATGGGTCAAAACTGTTTTATGCTTAATTCCCAGTTCTTCAGCTATGTCGTAACTACTGACAAGCCGATCTTGCTCCACTTTTTCAAAAATGGCGTCCAATTTATCCGTAACAGGGCGACCAGAGCGAGGTGCATCTTTGACATCAAAATTCCCGGATTGAAAACGCTTAAATCAACTTTGTGCTACTCTTACTGACACTGCATTAGGTCCATAAACGTCACAATTTTTTCCGTGGCTTGCCTTGCATTTTTTCCTTTTTTGAAATGACATTTTAAAATGTATCGAATTTCTTCATAAGATTCACTCATTTTGTCAGAAAGAAAACAAATGAAAAAAAGCTGCAAACGGAAATATTAATAATTTTTTTCTTTTTGAAATGTAACCTTTCGAATGTTATCAAAACCAGCCTAATTCAAATAGTTACAGCCAAAGAGATTTAATTATAAGTTTATACATACTATATCCGAAAAGACTTTATCCCCGACCTAAATCCTATGTCCGTTCTGAAATTCTGTTCTAACTATTGCTGAAATAATTTTTTAAATCGGTCAAATATGAAAACGAATTATTTAAAATCTCCAATATATTTTGTGCGGTTCTCATAATATTAATAGTCGAACCACTGACATATTGTTTTAGGGTGGCCAAAAAGCTTGAGTGGAATTGAAGCAAAAATGAAATATAAAAAAATAAAATTTAATAATATGCAATGGTCAAGTTGATGTACAACATTTTATCTTGTATGCAGTTTTAGAATTTTACATTCACAAACTGTTTACACAGAATTCAGTTCTTTCTCTTTATCTCTTCATTATCAAAGTAATATCAAAGATTCCGCTAATATAAACACTATATCATGTCCGCTAATATAAACACACATATTATATAGGTAGGTTATTTTATTGCACACTAGCGACCCGCTCCCGGCTTCGCCCGGGATGCAAGTTATATATATATATATATATAAACATTCCCCGTTTATCCCTCTTTCCATTAGTGAAAACCGAATTAAAATCGGTCTACCCATTCACGCGTGATGCCGTGACTAAGGGAAATGGGGATTCATGTTTATATATAAGAAGAAGAAGATATCTCTCTGGACTAAAAGTCTGCGTTGTAATTTTTAACTCGCTTGAAATTACATTAGTTTTCTAATTTTATTTCCTCCCTTATTCCATATAAGAACCTATAAAACAAGAACATTGCTGAATACAAGGGTTTGTTGTTAACAAAGTTACCAACACATACATATATACATGTCACAAGTAACGTAAATACGTATACAATTGCATTTATTTTAAATTTTTGTAATTAAAATTTAATGTTTATATACGAGTACGTCCTCTGTGTATTTATTTATATGTCATGAATGACATAAATAAACACACAGAAACACACACAAATTTAAGTATGATTTCATAAACATTTAAGTAGGTACTTAACGTTAAGTATTAAGTAATTTAAATAAAGTCTCACTTTTCCTCTCCACTTTTTTCTATTACCTACTCCGCTAACATCTATTCTTTCTAAACCATCCAACCGATTTTAATACGGTTTTCAGTATTGGATAGAGCGTTAAACGAGGAAGGTTTTTGCATATAATATGTATTTATATATAATTTCCAATAAAAGTTGTATCCGCGCGAAGCCGGGGGTGCGGTTCGCTAGTATAAAATAATCAATAAAATTTATAACAATGTTCGGCGTAACTATCTGTCATAAAATATATACAAGATGCGAAACGAAATAAGACAAATACAAGGAAGGAAACATGTTGATATTTGCTTGTCGAGTCTCGAACTCGACCGGTTCCGCAAGTGTTATTCCGAATAACGAAAAGACCTGGACTTTCCGACACATGTATGTGTTATTTTTATGTGTTTTTTTTTTTGGTGTCATATTTACGCGGAGGACTAAAGCAACTTTTTACAGATGGGCAGTCTCCAAGGTCAGCCGGAACTCAGCTCTAGTCGGACGCCACTTTTTTATAGCGAAGGAATTAAAAAAAAACCGCACTGATGTCTTCACAAACAATTTTTTTAAAAGATATATTCATTTAGACGAGCTATGACAACTAGTACAAACATTATTATTTTTGAGTACTATTACCTTAAATTGCTACTGCGTTCCCCAGTAGCAAACCGCGGACAGTCTCACTGGCTGCAGTAACAAGTGGCTGGGAAATGGGCTTTTACAAAAGAGCCCTTCCTAATCCTATCCCTTATCCTATGGTTGGCAACGCACTTGCAGCACCTGTAGGGTTTTGCTTGTGTTATAGCCGACGGTAGCTAAGTACCATCAAGTGGACCGCCTGGCGACTTTATCAAATATCCAATCCAGACGTATTGCAATAAAATTCGGTGTAATTACCAATACAGTTATTCCGAAATTCAATATATATTTTTATTTAATTTTTAAACACAAAACCACAAAGTTTTTAAATTTTTAATGACTCCGTTTTACAAAGTAAGAATGTCGTAAAAAAATTCTCACACAATCTTAAGTCAGAAATAATTTCCGGCACTTTGCTAAATACATCCTTTGCCGTACATACGACATGATGTTAAGTTGATGAATAATCATTTTTTTTACTGTTTATATCTCATTTATATAAATATACATCTAGTAGTTCTATAGCTATGGAGTATAGATTTAGACACAAGCTATAGATCTATAGCCCATATAGTATGGGGCTTTCCATAAGATTTATTCTAATATTTGGTTGTCGCGGATGCTCACCGTTCCAGCATTCCATTCGAGCATAATTTGATCTGGACAAGATTTGATCATATCCTTTCCGGGCGACCCGTCAGAACTAATTAATCTACCTGTCGGAACGGATATGATCAAATTACAGTAGAGCAAATTTAGCCTTGGCCAAAGGAGTGCTGGAACACACCCCAGAGAATAGAATTAGGCAATATAAATGTGCGACAGCTAATGTCAAAGTGACAGATGAAGTAACGCTTTTTAGTTAACGCTTGTATTTCCATAGACCTTATATGAAAATCGATTTATGAGGAGTAAACTCCAAAAACAATATTTTAAATTTTAGTCTGTTCAAATCAGACTGGTAACTTCTAGGTTTTATCGCGTTTAAACAAGCAAACTCTTCAACTTGATTATATTAGTAAGTCTAGATTACATTGTATTGAAGACTGGACAACCATGTCTTTATCTTAACTTCACGCATGGTAGGTATATACATACATTGTATAATTTTGTTACATTGGTTGTAGATAAGGGCTACAATGTCTCGCCAATGCTGTTGTACTCGCGATAAGGGGACTGTTCATTATTCAACTCTTAAAAACATACTTTTTTATATTAAAAAGTACCTAGACTGTCATAGCAGACGACCAAATAACCAGAATCAACCAAGACCAAAGACCAAAGAAAATAAGTAAATATGCTAGCGAAGGCGGAATATTTCGCTGTTAGCTTTCTGTGAAGAAAAAGATTTAGAATAAATTCCCAACCAGTAAAATTACGTACTATAGCAGTTGAGACAACGTTTTCTGAAACACTATGTTTAAACTACTGAACACTATGGTAGCATAAACTGGGTTCCACATTTATAAATCGGCAGCACGTCTGCTGGCATTACATGCTTCGTTACAGAAGATCACCGTGAAATAACAGCACGTATGCTTTTGTGTTTTGATGAATGAGTACATATTTAAGCAGATTACCTTGCAGCGTTTGCTTGTGTTATCTACCATTTAGTGGATCGTCAGCCTGCTATATCAACTTTAGCGACCCACATATTTAAAAAAACGAACAAGTGGTTAAGGTGTTTGTCTTAGCACTCTATCTTAACGGTGTTGGGTTCGATTCGAGGTAAGATTGGAAGATTCGCGGTAAGGTTAAGATTGGAAATGAATTTTCAGAGTTGGATCTGGTCTGAATCTGGCAAGTAGTGGCTGGGTACACTGCATTTCGCAGTCTTTTGGGTATCCCAGTCTGGCAAGTAACTATCTCCTTACAGAAGACCACTGTGAAATAACAGCACGTGTGCTCTTGTGTTTCGGTGAGTGAGTAAGGAATGCTAGAGCCTATTTCCTTATCCCTTTCAAATATCTTATTCTTAATCCTACCATGGTCGCCAGCGCTTTTGCAGCACCTATGGCGTTACTTTTAGGCGACGGTAGCCACTTACTACCAAGTGGACCGTCAGTCGGTCTGACGAACTTTAAATTCAAATGCACAAAGAGTACTCTATCAATGCATATAAAGTTGTTTCAAAACTTATATTTGTATTAAAACAAACCGTTTAGCATTTGTTTCCTCAAAGGCTGATGAAGCTCTATCCCACTTGATGTAAACTTTGTAGTAGTTTTTTTTTGTCATATTTTTTATTACCAATCAACATATTTATGTACTAGCTGTCCCGCGACTTGGCACGAGTGGTATTCGGATTAAGGAGTAACTTTTTTGTTTGTAAACAGATTGAAATGAAATATACAATACATATTACCGGAAGAATACATCGGTGGAAACCACATGAAAATCGCTTAAGCCGTTTCTAAGATTAGCGAGAACAAAAACACAGACAAACAGATAGAACTTCTAAAAACTATTTTTTTCACTTCGGTAACATAAGTAGGTACAACATGTATAAATTATTGTTTTTTTTTTTTTTTTTTGAAAAAATATTTAATGTTCAGGCTCGTTTACGATTTTATTATATGTTTAGATATTTCCCTAAAACCACAAAAAATATTTTAAAATCATATCTTTAAAAAAAAACTTTAAATTTGCTTACAAAAAACCGATCCTAATTTGAAACTGAGTAAACGGTGCGATGATGTATACGAATAAATACAAAAAAGTATATTTATTAGCTTTATCTCCTTACAAGTTGGTAGGTAGCATTTCGGTATGTCATTTTATTTACATCTCCAACATTCATTAATATGGAGATGGAGTTGTTATGAATATGTATTATGCTTGCAGAGACTTCGACGACCGCTCTAGAGGTCAATGTCAGCTGAATGTTATAACCAATTTAACAAGACCCACGCCGGAACGTTTAACTTTCTTAACTCTTCTCTAAATTTACGATACAAAAGGAGTCAAGGGGGTGCCAGTGAAAATGGTTTGCGTTTTATATTGCTGGTTCCGATTAGTGAAGAGAATCAAGGAGTTATTTGTTTGTATACCTATTTCTTTCTTTCTTTATTTCCATACTTACATTTACTTTACGGGCTAATTATTATAATGCTACACAGTAACTGTACATTTTTATACATAAATAGACATATACATATCTTAAGTGTGTATTAATTTGAATGGTTTGGTTACCACATTATTACTATTAAAAACCAACTTTTATCTGCGACTTTGTCTGTGTCTGCGCCCCTTTTGAGGTGGTAATAATATATATATTCAATCACTAGCTGGCGTCCGTGGCTTTTCCCGCGTTGAAAAATAAAAAATAACGCTTGACTAATTATATGAGCAATGTAATGCATAAAATCTATATTACAGTTATAGCTTTGCCAGACGTTAAATGATTCTTCGGGAACAGTACTTTTTCCTGTATGAAAGGTACCCTTCCATTCCTGCATCCCTGACAACGTGTATGCAAAATTTCATGATGATCAGTTCAGCGGTTTAGGCGTGAAAAGCTAACAGACAGACAAACAGACATAGTTACTTTCACATTTATAATATAATATTAGTATATATATGGATTGCGCATATATTTTTGTTGGGTGTTGATTTTTTTTTTATTTTTGACGACAGTACTTTTTTCTGGATGAAATTCTAGACGTGTATGCAAAATTCCCTAATAATCGATTGAGCAATTAACGCGTTAAAGGTAACAGACAAACTCACTTTCGCATTTATATTTTAGTTACTTAGTTATAAATAATATGGCTCTCGTGAATTCGCTCTCGTGAGACCTACGAGTACGTACAATTTAATTTATACATCTTCTCTCCTTCGCCGCTTTTTCGAAAACACTTTCAAGATTCGTCGCATGGGAAGCGGAGAAACTGGCAGAGATCGACTTTATTTTATACTAGCTGAGCCTGCAACTTCCTACACGGATAACGCGGAGTATTCGGTATAGCGCGTAACTTTTTTTGTTAGTAATAGTAAACCGATTGGAATGAAACAAACACTAAATGTTACCGGAAGCTTGCTACAATACATCAGTGAAAACCTCATTCAAATCTGTTTCTGAGATTAGCGTGCACAAACGCACTCAAAAAGACTGGATCTACAAAATGACCTTATCTGCATAAGAATTAGCTCGCAAAAGTAAAGTAAAATAATAGTTAAAAATTAATCACAATAAGCAGATAATATAGCTAATAGAAGTTCATTATATATTTTTTATGTAGTTTCCGACCACATTTAGATGTCTAATCAAAACAAGTAACCTTTAACCATTTGAAAGCTTCCTCCTTTCAAAATTTACAAAAAATCACTTAGGTCAACGTTACCGCAGTTAGAATAAAAATACATGTAAATTACTCATTGAAATCAGGACCGTTAAATTGTCTTTAAATCTTTTAAACGAAATGAAGATTTAAAGAGAATTGCCAATAGAATAAGTAATTGAAATTAACAGAGCCGTCTTAAGTCTATTCGGCGCCGGGGTGCGGGGCTCAGCCTGCGCCCTCAGCCACCCGGACGTCTATATCAAAGGGCGCAATTAATCGCCTATGACAGACGCACAGGTGCCGCGCCCGCCTCGCGCCCATTTCAAATGAACTTACACTTTATTGACTTAGATATCATTTTGCTTCAAGTGCGGGCGACCGGGCGGCAATGTTTCAAAGGTTATACACTATCTTTGGATTGGAGATTTTGCCGCGCGCGTGTTGCATTTAATAAAATTGTTAGAGCGCCTACATACGGCCCTAAAATCGGTGGCAATGTCGGGAGAGTGGTAGTGGGGATGAAATCGGCCGCTACTCTACACACGTCCCTGCCACTAAGTGTGAAACCGACCGTGCAACAAAGCGCTCGTCTATCAAGATGCCGTCGACACTCTCAAAACATCAGAGAGTATAGGCATCACTCTGGCACTTTCTACAGTTCAACCAAGTCAAAGACGAAAAAGGAAGAACTGGTTGATGAAACGCCATGAACTTTTTTTAAAATATTATTATTAAAGGTGGCAGACAGGCTGACGGTCCATTTGATGGTAGGTAGCTACCGTCGCCTAAGGACACAAGCAACATCAGGGGGGGTGCATGTGCGCTGCCGACCTTGCAGGAATTTGTTTACTGCTAGTTTGAAGAAGCCCATATTGTAGCTATATGGAAACACCTTAGAAGGGAGAGAGACATTTGGAAGCAGCTGAAAACTTTTTAAGAATGGATATAGAATGTGTTGAGGAACTCCTTGAAGAGATCATTGACTTTCGTTCAGGCTTCTCGCTTCTTTTCCTTCGCCATGTCTTCGCACGGAATACAAATTAAAAACACAAAAATACGTCTTGTCGCCGCTGCCCTCGCAGACACACTGCGGTGAAATCGGCACCGATTTCGCTACACACGATGCGACAACGCTCCCTAGACGATAATCGCCCCTAAATCGTGGATTCGACCGACCCGATTTCAGAGTTAGGAGGAAACTGATTACGATTTGCCTACACATGAGGCGATCAAGGGAGCGATCTAGGGCGCTCCCCACCATTTCCCCGATATTGCCACTAATTTTAGGGCCGTGTAGGCGCTTTAATAAAAGTAAAACAATGATTATTGTTGATGACTATTTTTTTTTATATTTAATTTTGCGCATACGTATTTGTCGTAACAAGTATATGAAACTATGCAATGGCGTTAAGTTCAATGAAATATCTAAATACTCAGCGCTCGGCAGGCGCCCCCGGGCGCTCCGCGCCCGGGTGCACCGCACCCCTTGCACCCCCGGGTAAAGACGGCCCTGGAAATTAATAAAATAAAGAAAAGATAAATGAAATACTTAAAATTGTGTTTAGAAATATTTTATGAACTAAATAGCTGAACCCGACCAAGCTTCTCTGCGCACGCGCGGTGAGCCTAAGTTACTCTTATCACATCCGCTATCTGCCAGTGAAAGTCTCATCAAAATCGGTCGAACCGTTTTTTTTATATGTACCGTAGGTATATACTTTGATAAAAATTTAGTAAAAAGCAATTATTTTGACATTACAAACGGACACTTCAATTTTATTTATTATATAGGATAAAGCATAGTGGTTGTTATTTATAAAAAAAAATGAAAAAAAATACGAAGGATACTTACTCGTAGCCCACTCTGTAAGGTAAAGCGAGTGATGTAATAATGTGTTCGTTCGGAAGTAAGTAGAGCGCTGGTGAACAAGGCAAGGCGCATGCATGCCCGCGCGGCGTGACACGACTCCTCCAATTGGTCGAGATTGTGCGTTTCCGTCGCTTGCGCCGCTTCCGGCCGATAACAGCAACACCGCGCCGGCCGGCGTCCGCGCACTGCAACTTGGAATACCAACGGTCAACGGACTTGCTCAATAGCCACACATTTATCCAAGCGAGCATCGGATCAAGAGACTGTTTATTTAATGAGACCTCTGCCTCTTTCAATTATACTTACTTATTAAAAACATTTTAAGGAAATAGTTAACATATTGACCACATAATTAGATTTTGTAACATCGAGCCTACGGTTTATGTGCAAATTGAACATTGTGGAATAAATAGTAGAAATGTTTTTTCAAAATGTTTTGTTCATAATATTAAAGCTCGTCAATACAGTAGGTATATTATATTGCATTTTTAAATTAAGATTAATATTAGGAAATTGAATGCTCTTCCTAAAATGTAAGCATTTTTTTTAATTTGCAAAAGAATATTTAATATTATATGTCAATAGAAATAGTTTTCAATTTATAATAATAAATCATTTCTATTTTCAGACAAATTAGTCCATTCGTAGTAAATTCCATAAAAATAAACTAAACTATTTACATCTTCAATTAAACGGAAACTTAGTTATAGTATATTACAATATCCACAAAGCAACTCAACGACGGAAATGCAAATTTATGAATCGACCAAAAAACACCGCGTCCATCCTGTCCGCTATCATCTTCAGGATTTCATTGGACCTCCCCCGCAACCTGCACACAATAGATGCACTTCTTTTTCGCATGATGACATAGAAATCGTCTACACCAGCATCCGCAAATATTGCAGATGAGCTACAGAAGCGTGGATGTTTCAATAGAACCCTCAAAGCGTTATTATATTGGACCTTTAAGTCATTTAGACCTCCTGTGTGAAATTAGTCCATAGTGCACATGTGTAGAAACTCTGGCTCTACCTATACTAATTTATGCATAATTTTTATATTTAAATTTATACTAGATAGATTATATAGATAATCTAAACTAACATTTTATTAATCATCATTTTGTATAAAAAACTATTTCATTTTAATGCTGTCCCTCAAGTAACATATACAATTTTTGAAATTCATGCAATATTTATTGTATACCCAATACAAATTATACTGTTAGATCAGCTGACAGAAATTAAAAAAACATGTTAGGTAATATTAATGTCAGACATTTAAACGTGTCTCATTCACATTTTACAAAAATTGTTAATTTGTTTTTATGTACCAACTGTTGGCAGTCTAATAATATGTACCTACTATTGCAACGTTTGGTGTTGAGTAGTGTCAGTTGTAAACAAGATTATCTCTCATAATAAATATTGCAAAAGATTACAACGAAGTGAAGCGGTGGACATTGCGACACGGTCCTGTTGTGCAACTTACTCAGACGATCCGTTAATAAATGTAGTGTAACCAAACGTTTACGCCACAACGAGAATTATTTACAAACTGAAAGTGTCTTATAGTTTACATGACATCTTCTGTTTTCGTTTAATTTTCGCTTAAGACAGAGGCTATAGCGACCTAGCTTATAGTTTCTTTGATGAATAGGATCAGAAATTGGTCGATATATTCTAGAGAATTAGCAAGTTGAAGTGGCAATGGGCCGGTCACATACAGCGTAGAGCGGATAACCGATCGGGTAGAAGAGTTCTCGAACTGAGGCCATCAATTGGAAAGCGCAGCGTGGGACCCCCTACGGCCAGGTGGACAGACCTGAAAGGCTTTGCAGGAAGCGGCTGGATGCGAAGCACAGAAGACCGTGCGTGGTGGTGAGCCTTGACAAAGGCCTTTATGAAACAGTGGAGAGACCCAAGCTGATAATTATAATGAGGCATGAGTGATACGACCTGCTTCAGCTCGTCATGACGGGCTAAGTCGCTGAAAAGAGAAAGTTGGGCGAAGAACTGTGGTGCACGTGATTAATGTTAAAGTTACACTTAAGGTCCAATTAATGGTAGGTGGCTATTGTGCCTATTACACAAGCATTGCCATAGCACAGGTGCAGGTGGTAAGGTCGAAATGGCCATCTTTATTTTTTTAAGTTAAGATCGGCAGACAGGCTGACGGTCCACTTAAGTAGGTGGCTACCGTCGCCTATGACACAGGCAACGCCACAGGTGCTGCAAGTGCGCTGCCGACTACAGTAGGATTAAAGATAGGGAAATGGGTTCTGGCATCCCTTACTCACTCACCGAAACACACAGCACACTGCTATTATTTCACGGTAATCTTCTGTAAGGGGGTGGTTACTGCCGCCAGACGGGCTGCCCAAATGACTGCGAAACGCGGTGTGCCCTGCCACTACTTTCCAGATCTAGACCAAAGCCAAATTTGAAAAGTTCATTTTTCAAAGTTGACCCTGCAGGGAATCGAACCCGGGAACCCGCTAGAACAGAGCGTTAAGGTCTGTCCTCTATTAAATTTCATCATAAAAAACAGACTTGTTATTTATTTTGATAGTGTGTTTAAAAATTTTATAAGCAGATCAAATTGCTTTGAGTAAGCAATTCTGTAACAAGCAATTCTTATGCTTCAAAATGAATGCATACAATATTTTGATACCAAACATTTGATAGCAATATCAAATATCAAATGCCTGCTAAACGCACTAATTGAGTCCAGTGAGTGCTCAATTTTCTGTTACCCTACATAAAGGAAATAGCTGAGAGTTGCGAGGCGCGAGCGAGTAGACCGGAGCGGAAGTGGTGGCCGTTCCCACGGACATTCATCCGTTACTTCACCTCGCTGCCTCCCCCGCTGTACCTCTCTTTCCCCTGCCATAACCCGCCTCTTACACCTTCGAACGATTACACTAACTTTCTTGGAACTAAAACTCCCATATTCATTGGTTATTTATTGACATTTACGTCAAATCTTCGATTATATTTTACCGCTTCTCATAAACTTTATAATATCACCATATTGCTGCACATATAACAATCTATATCTATCCTCTTACCGTATCTAATGTATAATGAAACGTAAATTCTAATTTAAAAATATTTACGACCTTAAGGACAAATTCATTACAGTTTAAATTTAATACAAAAAAAAAAACAAATTAGAGATCTGGTCGAAATGTCCTATCGAAATGTTTATTTTCTAATAGCTAAGGGTTGTATATATTACTATGTATTATTTACTTAATCTGTAATAATCTGTATTATTACAGTAGTAAACAGTTTCTCGTATACGTATTCACTATATCGTAGCTCGCTTCCGATTAATTTAACTCAATATATTTTTTAAAAGAAGATTGGACAAAGTTGAAATTCCCTCCACTTTTCCCCTTTAAAAGTGTAATTATAAAAACTGATAACATTTTACGCTTCTAACTTTAGTAGTTTATGAGATTTCGTGATTAATTAATTAGTCAGTGAGTATTCGAAGTTTCGCATGAAATTCGATCTATTTCATCAAATTCATGAGAGATCTTGTGAGATCTTTCAAAAGTTTTTTTTAGATAAGGGATTAGATAGGGTTAGAGAAAATGGCCTCTAGTGTCTACTCACTCACCGATACACAACAGCAGATATGCTGTTATTTCACAGTGGTCTTCTGTGAGGGAGTAATTAAACGCAGTGTGCCCCCTGCCATAACTAACTTACTCGTATATACATATATAATTTGCGAATATAATATTGTGCTCACAAAGGTTTTATTTCAGTTACATTGTACAAACACATTTGATTTTTTTACATGTGAAGGTTAAAAATGGGCAGAGTTTCGTAGTTAAGCTTTTTTTCCAAAACACAACAAGAAAAAATAAATCACGTACATGTGAATGAGTGTCGTTGTTCAGAAATTGGTCAATGTTTACATCACGGCACGTTAGGTCTTGCTGATCTCATTGTTTAGTCTGGTATGTCGACCAAATTATTCCTAACAAATCTGTGAGCCAGTGCGGACACGATGCCTTTATTTCAATTCAATCTCGCTATGTTTTCAAACAATTGTCAGTTTTTGACGAAAGTGTTATTTTTTTTAGTTCCGTTACGAATCTAGATTATTTAGCGTTTAATACTTTTTCGTATATTGAAGTTGCAATAATAAGAACAATAAAATAAGTATTCAAATAAGTACTTAAGTTAAGTAACTTAATTTGCACCAAGTTTAGTGGTAAACTTAATAAGTAAGTAAATTGTATTGCTTATACCACGTACTTACTGGAAATTGTTACATTAACGCTTCTGCACTAGGTGGTCAGACGAAATTGTAAAAGTAGCGTTTAATTTAGTCTTGCGCTTTGTTATGGTAGAGGTCTATGTCCAGCAGTGGGCGTCTGTCGGCTTTTAAAATTAGTAATAATTATATTTATGATGTAACAACACAAGGTCAACTAGTCCAAGACTAACTTTGAAAAGTTTCAATATTTATCTTGTCGGGGAATTGATCCAGGGACCTTCGAATCAAAATCTAACATCTTAACCGTTCGCCCAGCGGGTTCCTTAAATAAATAACACAAAATAAAATCTAAAAATCGAGTTCACCTTTTACTAAATAGAGGATAATAATTGTTACATGGGTACGAGGCGGAATTTTCATTTCTGTTCTAATCGAACTTGTGAGGTTTGTGATTTTATTAATCTTGGTATGAGCTGTGGTAGTCCAGTTGGTTGGTGGATTTTATTTCATCAGCAGTTGGTGGATTTTATTTCATGTGTTGATTCGAAGATATGTGAAGTCTTACTAATTCGCAGTGGGATAGTATGATATATTTACCATTTTTATGTTCTACTAGCGACCCGCCCCCGGCTTCGCCCGGCGTGCAATTTTTATATATACTTATGAACATTCCCCGTTTATCCCTCTTTCCATTAGTGAAAACCGAATTAAAATCGGTCTACCCGTTGGCGTTCACCCATGACCGGGTAGACCAAGAGAAATGGGGATTCATTTTTTATATTTTTATTATATTTTTTTGGTCGGTTACTAAAATATGGTTCTAAAAAATTGTAATTCGTTCTATTTTCCTATCGACCAACTAATTGTTAGACGTGTTGGTGCTTGGGCGGGAAATGCAATAAGCAAATATTGGAAAAGATTTTTATCACTATTAGTATTGCAAAAGATTTGTATGTTGATCGTAACAAAAACGATCGAAAAAATAAGTACAATTCTTTGTTCGAAAGTCGTGACTCGTGATCACTCAAGTCTCGACCGGATCTCCGGGCGGTGCGTTGCCGGAAGTACGCAAGACTTCCGCTCCCTCAGGAGTCGTTGTCATGCTTCGTGACTCCAGCGCATCGCCCGTGCTTTACCAACGGCTAGCACGACGCGATTGTGAATTGGATATTCATTCATCATATAATTCATATAATTTGTGCCCTAGTCCTAGTGAAAGGGGAATCTCTTTGGAAAAGAAAAAGAACTTTCCAAAAGAGAAATGGGCGAACCTAAGGACCAGGTCTTAGTATATACTTAGTCGCTTCTCCTATTTCAGTAGATCTGACTACTGACTACTTATTGTTATGGAAATGAATCTTCTCTCAGCAACTTTCTGCCAGGAGGCACTCCTGCCCATGGTGGTTCGCACCGACCATAAAACGATTCATTGCGCTCCCGGTTCTCCCTAATGTTGAATATTAACACCTATTAACACAGTGATGTCGCTTTTAAAAAAGCTAAAATCGACGAAATACATAAAAAAATTATTGAGTGTAATGTTATCACAATATTTGATTTATTTTCTGGTCAATGATATTTTGGCTTCTTTATCGTATATTTAATCTCGAAATCTTTATACAAAAATTAGAATTAAAAGCGATTTTATTTACTACTAGCGGCCCGCCCCCGGCTTCGCCCGTGGTGCAATTTTTATATATATGAACATTCCCCGTTTATCCCTCTTTCCATTAGAGAAAACCGAATTAAAATCGGTCTACTCGTTTACGCGTGATGCCGTGACCAAGGGAAATGAATAGAAGATAGCAAAAGTACTAAATGTTAATTCAATAATTATTTCTAGAATTCTAAAAATAAACTTTAGATCCGAACTTCCGAGTATGATAATAATTGCTTCTACAAACAATATCTTCTTCTACAAACACTCAGGCCGACAAAAACCGGTCTAATAGTGAGTACAAACATTTTAATGTTAAAACGTATGCGAAATAAATTCATTAGATATATTTTGTATTTGCGATATTATGGAGTCTACCCTCACTATCCATTAATGTATCCCTCCTTATTTATACTGGGATGGGAATGGTTGGCTACAACGACCTGAGAGAGACGTGATCTCTAGCTCGCCTCATACATTTTTAATAGTGAACTATTAAATAAGATTAGACTGTGTGTTCCTGATAAATTTGTGTGGAGGAGACGGAAACCTTCAGCTGTTGGCCATACCGCACCCAAATGGCAAGAACTGATTTGCTCGGGACTCCCAACGCGAACACTGCGCAACCTCAATAAAATGGCACAATTAATCGACCTGTTCAATTGCACACTTAATGAATTCATTAAGGGACTATTTGTAATATCTTGTAAGAATTAATTTTTGTTTATGGTTTTGTATGTATAATTTTATTTATAACTAGCGACCCGCCTGCGGCTTCGCCCGGCGTGCAATTTTTATATATAAGAACATTCCCCGTTTATCCCTCTTTCCATTTGTGAAAACCGAATTAAAATCGGTCTACCCGTGCACGCTTGATGCCGTGACCAAGGGGAATGGGGATTCATTTTTATATTATAGAAAAAGATAAGGAACTACCACATCGCATTGGGTTACTCCTGTAATGTGTGTACATAATAATACTATGTTGAAATAAATCTAGAGATAGAGCCGTTTATGTACATTAAATATTTTTTCAAAACAAACAATTTGCCCACGTTATACTTATGTTACAGAGATCAAAAAAATATTTTTTTTAAATTTTTGTCCGTTTGTCTGTGCGTTTGTGCCAGCTAATATCAGAAACGGCTTAACCCATTTGAATGCGGTTTTCACTGATGTATTGTAGCAAGCTTCCCGTAACATTTAGTGTTTATTTTATTCCAAATGGTTAACAAACAAAAAGGTTACGGGCTATACCGAATACTACGAGTACGAAGTTGCGGGCTCAGCTAGTAAATAAATAAAAAATAAAAAATTACCGATGTCTAATACTATAGGTTTATAGCAAATAATGATGGGAATGTGCTTAGAACAGTTTTTTGTAGTTATATTTATAAGCAAGTCATAATGTAGTAATTGTCTATTAATAAATTAGAAATGGGTCTCAATCAATTAATAGTTGATTGAACAAAAACTCTTCATTTTACTAATTTCTTTACTAACCCTTCTGCTTGTTCTTTTGTTAGTAATTAGGTTCAGTGACTACTATTTATGTGTAATAAAAATTAGTGCAACTGTTATGTGTACTGGCAATAATTTGTCTACATAAAAAAATATTAATTTCAAGTGGAATCCTACTTGTTGGTCATATCAAAGATGTTGTATTATATAATTTCACATGTGACATTTTTTGTCAAAAGCACGTATTCTCAAATTGACAAGTAGTGGTGTTTATGAATATCAAAATAGATTTTATTTAACTTGTGATATATTTTAATTGTGATTCCATATATGTGGTCTTTTAAAGAATTTAATTACCATTATCATGCAAAAGGAAGTTCGCGCATTCTCTTCGATAAGTGATAATGAAGTGATTAAATCTTTTCTTCCTCCCCTGATAGTGAACAATGTACACACGAAAGTTGAAGCTGAACCGGTAAAAGATATACTTAGTTTCTAAGGTACAGTACTAGCAATTTAAAGTAACTTGAAATATAAATCCTTGACAGATTCCGACGGAAGATTTATCAGTACACTTACAAAAGAAACTTATCGCCAAAAAGACAGTACCTCAGCCAATTCTAAGACAAACAGTAGACAGAAAACCACGATATCCCTTAGCACTTATTTGGACTCCTGAAAAGCTGTGTATTGATATAAAGGACAAAGTTGTCTTAAAAAAATTGTGGTGAGTAATAAAAGATTTAAAAAAATGTTTTTAAGTTTAAAAGTTTTAAAAAGATTTAACAATATCTTAAGTCACTTGTGCTTGCAATTCTTGAATCACATCGAGATTAATAGCATGCAAGTCCTAACAAAAGGTTTCTGGGGAATGAATTATTTAGTCCCTAATCCTGATCAACTACGTCAATATTTTTTGAAGAATACTTGCAGGCTAACGGTCTACTTAATGAACTATTACCTCATCAATTTCGCACCAAGACATCAAAACATACAACGATTTACGAATAGGATTAGGATCAAATAGAGTGATTTGTTTATATTACTAGCTGGATCTGCGACTTCATACGCGTAGTTTGGGATTAGCGTGTAACATGATGTAAACTGATTAGAATGAAACAAACACTAAATGCTACCGGAAGCTTGCTACAATACAATCGCATTCAAATCGGTTCTTAGATTAGTTTGCACAGACAACGATTTTATTATATATATTATGGTGTGTTTACACAATATTCCGAATAAAACAATGCAACTCTCATTTTCAAATTAAAAAACGAAAACTAATTCGTGGACCTTAATATTACAGGATATGGAACCGCTGTTACCATCTCATCTACATCCATTGCTGTGGACTGTGGGATGAGACAATACGTCTCGGAGCCGAATGGCGATGCCGCCCGCGCACTAGATTTTTATTAGCTCCGGGCATAAAAGCTGAAATACTTATTGAGGCTACGCCACATATGGATTCTCTGGTGCCATGTGCATGTTCTGGGCTTAAAATTGCCGCTCAATATATGAGAGATGTAGCAGTTGGACATTTCGTTGTGCCAATAGAAGTAAAATTTAACAATTACACAGCTTCTATCGCTGAAGAACAGTAGAGGACATTTCATATAGACCTCGATTGCGCAATAGTTTTATGTGTAACATCTGAATAAGTAATATCGGAATAGTAATAATTTTTTTCTGATTTATCCACTTATATCTATTTCACTCTCGCACACGGGTGTACTTTCATTTTTTTCTTCTATAAAATTAAATGTGTGCTTACTACGATTCTTTGAAGGTCGTGTCGCACGCAATTAAATAATATGTTTGCGAAACGACTACTAAAAATATATTTATATTTAAAGTTGGCATTTCGAACATTTCGTAGGAAATAAAATCGTGCGAAGTGACGACCAGACTAAATTAGGGTGCTGGAATTATGGTTCAATGAAGTTTATATACGGGCTCACAAATAGTCGCTGAATAATCCTAAGCGTTGTACCAAATGTAATAGAGGATGGTGTAGGAACATGAACGATTTTAATGTATAAGAAAGGCATTGCAATTTATGCTTTGCAGTGGAATGAAAGATTTCACGTTGTTCTAATTCCATTTCTACTAAAAAAAAGTGAAATGACCAATTCGTGAATTATCAGGATAGAAAAAGTAACAAGACCCAGAATGTATTTCCCGAGTATCTCTTCATCGAAATCTTCTGTGCTTATAAAATTGTTTGTCCTGACTATCACCGTACAGCCAAAACTACTAAATCTAGAAAGCTGCAATATAATGTAAGCGTTCACTGAGAAAGGATTTTTGCAAATTTCAAGTATGTGTAAAGCCAGAGGCTGGTCACTAGTGTAAAAATTATACTGCTTATTCAGCACTTTTCACCATGATCTGTTAAAATAATTTTACCGTATCGATTGCTGTGATTTTTTCTTATTAAAGAATTTCAATATTCTATTCATAACTTGACCATGAACCATGATGCTTGACATTACCTAAATTTGTTGTTTCATTTAAGTATTTAAAATCTTTTGCATAATGTAAGCAAAAACAATACCTACCTATTTAAATATTAGGTAACTATTATAATTGTATAAACAAAATCGCACTATTACTTGCTGTGCCAGCGATTTCACACACGTAAGCACAAAGGTATGTTGCAAATAATATGATACCGGGTGACTCAACAAGACGGAGGGGAAATTTAAACCTTACAATAATAGAAATTTGTTTTAACAGACCACATTGTTTAAGTGAAGCTTCGTAATAGTTCTTTTTTTAAATTTTGTGTCTAACAAATAATTAGTAAATAATGTAAACCAGATAATTTATGTATACTTTTGTTATTGATTAGTTAGTATAAAGATATTTCAAAATATCCCTTATATTTTTCTGATGTGATATTTCGTTTTTGTTAAATATTGTAAATGTTATTGATTTCTAATATAATAATAAATTATTCTGAGTATAATTTATTTTATTTAAAAGCAATATCGAGTTTTAAATTATTCAACTGTACAGTACGCCTTATTATCCGCGAGTTAACATAGTAAAAAATAGGTAAAATACAATTAGGTATGCCTAGTCACATATATCCGCGAATTAATTGCCCGCGAGCATCGATGCCCGCGAGTTAACGTATAACCCGTCTCTGACAAAATTTGGATTCATATATATATTTATTAAAAAAAACCTTATCCGTGAATGGGGTATTAATTTCGTCCACTTGAAAAATAATAATATTGTACAAAACTCCCAAATGCTTTCTATGTCTCTTCTTAGAAAATTGATTTAAAATTAGCGTTCTTCTTCATGAAAAAATGATTTTAATTTTTGATAAAACACCATTATTTGGTTAAATACATTTGCAATGATTTACAATCCATATATCTTCAGTATTGTGGAAGTAAATTTGTTTCCCTTATTGTGAATTACGTCATGTGTATAGTATGAAGTAACAATCCAGGAGGTTAGTCGCCCAGAATAGCAATCAAGATAAATCAACCCATTCGTGCTCCGCACAAATGGGTAACTAACATCAGCCCTAATCTCGTCGGTGAGTCATTGGACTTTGTCTTTGTCCTCAAATACTAATAAAACTTTAGTTCGGGATGTGTTTGTTTATATGTAGAATATCATTGTAACTTTCGCCAACAAATATTGTTATTAACAATCTTCAAATTGACTTTTTTTATATAATTTAATATCTATACTAATATTATAAAGCTGAAGAGTTTGTTTGTTTGTTTGAACGCGCTAATCTCAGGAACTACTGGTTCGAATTGTAAAATTCTTTTTGTTTTGAATAGTACATTTATCGAGGAAGGCTATAGGTTATCGAGGAAGGCTATAGCGTGATATATAATATCACGCTACGATAAATAGTATTATATATAAGCAGGGTCCAGTACCGTGCGCCCCATGCGCACGCCTTAGATATGGGCCGCAGCGAAGCGTGGCCGAGTTCAGCTAGTTAATATTTCTCCTAGAAATTTGTATGTACCTACTATTTTAAATAGGGTCACACAGAATAACTAAAATAGTTATAAATGCGAAAGTGAGTTTGTTTGTAATGCTTCCACGCCTTAACTACTCAACAGATCATCATGAAAATAAGGATTAGTTTGTAGTGACAGGGCACAGTGCGTTTCGCAGTCATTTGGGCGGCCCATCTGGCGTCAGTAACCACCCCATTACAGAAGACTACCGTGAAATAACAGTACGGGTGTGGTTGTGTTTCGGTGAGTGAGTAAGGGATGCTAGAGCCTATTTTCCTATCTAGTCCCTTATCCTTAATCCTACTGTAGTCGGCAGCGCACTTGCAGCACCTGTGGCGTTGCTTGTGTTATAGGCGACGGTAGCCACCTACAATGTGGATGTACTACACCTACCATACCTGGTCCGTCAGCTTGTCTGCCGATCTTAACATAAAAAAGTCAATAGTACAGAAAAGGAAAGGACACAGGATGCCTTATAAAAAGTATTTGCTGTCTCTCTTCATAAGTACTGTTTTTAAGTTTTTGAATTTTTTCCAGCAAAACCTCCATATCCATATCTGGAACCCTTATTCGACATGACTCCTATCCAAAATCACTGGATTTGTATAATGCTTATAATTAGTAAAAAAAGACGAATATGTCTGAAATAAACATTTATAATGTTAATAAACGTTTATAATAATAATGTTATTATAACTGCTTTATATATAGTTTACTAAACTCTATAATAATTGTCATAATTAGAAAATGGTTTTATCGTGGAATTAGCTCTCTACAATAGCGGTAATTATATACCTAATGGCTGTGACATAGAGTCAGTCTTAAAATCGCTGGGACTCTTGATTTTTACATTCTACAGGTAGTAAGAGTTGCATTTATGTAAAGTAAGGGCGGCATTAGTTCGAGAAATAGATTTTACGAGTGACTGCGGGGCGATATTTACGAGTGTTTACACTTTGGCCGATTTTATAGGCGCAACGACACCAATACTCCATACCATATTAAATTAAGGGGAAATTATATCACACGTCATCGCTTTGTAACGGCACTACAATACAACTGATACCTATTCTGCTAAGTAAAATAAGGAGGGAAACTTTCTTTATCATATATTTTTTAAGAATAATTCATTAATAAATAATATAATGAAAAACATATAAATAGAGTTTAGTGGTCTAAATGGGCGGTCCGTCTGGTGACAGTAACCATAACCTGATAGAATTAACATCAGCCTTCCCCCTAATTCTTCAAAAAAACCGATTAAAAGCAGCATGGATCCACCGTCGACCCGCGGCCTTTATAAGGTCGGCTGTCCAACTTGTGGGTGGACGTCCTACACTGGGCTTGCTAGTACGTGGCCTCCATTCGGCTCTCCGTAATATATGTTGTGCCCACTGCCACTTCAACTTACTAATCCTCCGGGCTATGTCGGCAACTTTCATTCGCCATAGCTTGTTGAGCGACGTTGATTCTTAGTTTTCTTACGATTCTCATAGTTAGAGACCAGCCATATGTCGTCACTGGTAACACACATTGTCGAAAACTTTGTTTTCAAACACTGAGGAATTTTGGACGAGAAGATGTCTCAGAGCTTCCCGAACGCTGCCTATCCGAGCTGGATTTGACGATTGACCTTCTTCTCGAAGTTTGGACTGTTTGTCCCAAATAGATGTACTCGTCAACAACTTCGATAGTTGTTACTGGGGTGAGCACAACATTGACATAGACATAACTTTTGTCTTGTCTATATTCATCAAGGCCCACCCTTTGGGAAACTCGGTTAAAGCCGTCAAGTCAAACTTATAGAATAAAAAACACGGTAAAATAATGATTGATTGATGAGTAAAACATTGATGTTATGCTTCAGCGTGTGAGTAAGGCTGCAGTTAGACGGACGCAAAAATATCCTGCGGCCGCTGCGCAGCGCCCCCGTACTGTAATCGAGTACTTGTGTTCATATGCAACAAATTTAAACTCTACTGTCCAGGCAACAACATACATATTCTTCACAAACGACGTAGGTACATATTCTCCCGTTCAAATATTCCGACTAAGATTCTTTATACATCAAAATAATTCGTGTCATATAAACGCGCCTTAAGGGATGCTAGAGCCCATTCCCCTATATTCCTTCCTTTAATCATTGTCCCTTATATCAAGGTCAATAGTGCACTTGCAACCCCGTTGGCGATGGTGGCCTGTCTGCTGACTGTTACAAATAAAAAAAAATAGAACATATACATTGTTTTTATACCTATAATATTTAACAATAGAGCAGACGACCAATCAGTCGCTCCAGCAATAGGGCTTCCGGGTGCAGATTGAAACTGATTGATATTGATTCACATTATTATTGTCGGCTGCACGACATGTATGAGCACTTGTGTGGCCGCTTGTCGGAGGAGTCACATCACTAAGATAACTCAAGATTCAAATGGTTCAATTAAAAAAGATAAAAACCTATTTTATTGTAATAGGTACTTAAACTTAATATTAAAATAAAAAATTTAAAGCAATATTTCTATTTTGGTTAACAAATTATAACTTTTAAGGGCAACTGCAAAACAATGTTATCTCAAAGTCATTTATAATACAGTCTAAACTGTCTTCACTGCAAGCTCATACCATTGTCCGCACAGGGAAAATTAAGGGTCGGGGCATACTAGCGCCTAGTCGTAGGGCATCAACTTAGGGAATGCGGCCTAGCTAGTTTAAGGTGAGAGCCGAGAGATCCATTCCCTAAATTAAAGAATATTAATTAAGAATTAAAGAGTACAATTAAAATGTGATCACCCCGTTTCAAATTTACTGCTTATCAAACTGATATCAACTGGTAAATAAGGATTTACTTCAATTTACAAAATATAATTTTGTGACCCTATTGGGCAGAGCAATCTCGGGGAAGAGGACTTTCGACTCTACACGTTATTAGAAAAAATATTAGATAAATGACATAAACATTTTTGAAAATATACACGTAATTAAAGGCAATTTAATTTACAAATAATATATTTAAAATAAATACATCACAAAAATCACTAAATCATAATAAAACAAATTACTTACTTAAAATTGTACAATAGGTATTTGCCTATTTTACGATAATTAAGGTTAAATTGTTTAAACTTAAATATTTATAAACTTTAAGCTATATTTTTTGTTTTGCATAAATATTAACCGGATAACAATAATAAAACACACAAAAAAAACTATTTTGCGGCCTAAACACCCATAAGTCACGTGGTCTGTGAAATTATAGCTTAAAATTGATAAATAGGTAAGTAAGTTTAAGCACTTATTGAAAAATAGGCAAAATTCTAAATTAAATATTAATTATATTTAATTCTAAATTAAATAGTGCCAATGTTTGTATCTATTAACATAATTAAATTCGTGGCAGTAGAGCATACTTATTAGTGGCAAAGGGGAATAAATTATTGGTGCCAGATATTTCGTGCGAGTGGAGCATAAGCCAATTGTAATATGCACTCTTTCTTCTTTATGATATTGCAGCTATCTGCTGCTATATCATAATAAAATAAACAAAAACATTTTATAAAATCTTAAAGTCAATCCGTTTTGTTATTATAATCATTCGAGTATCTACCAAAGCAGCTAGTTCCAGATACATACCTACCTATGGTTGTTTTCTCCATTGAACTTTCAGCCACTATACTCTGCACTCAGATTTTCAATTTTAAACCTTGAAAAAAAAAAAAACTTTAAGTTAACCTTAAATTGGAAACCTTAACAAGCCTTTCCCCAAAACTTATTGCGTAATAATTTCCTACCGTCTCTCTTCTGAGTTCTGATTATATTTTGAATGAGGTCGCTTGCGATAATATAATAATCATCTCAGACGTAGGACGTCTACTTCTGGACATAGAAGCATAATTTTCCAGAACGACTGATTAAAGGCAGCCTGGATGCAGCTTCGGCCCGAGGCCCGTGTTAGGTCCTCAGTTCAACTTGTGGGTAGACGTTCTGGCTGCGTGCGCGTTGTTGGTCCGTGATCTCCGCTCGAAAACATTTCGGCCCCGTCCTTAATCCGCCGGTGACTTTCGTTTCGATAATATAAAATGAACTAAAAATGAACAAATAAATAGGTCGACAACGATACTCAAGCAGTGGAGGCACGGGTGGCACGTTTGTATTTATTTCTTTTCAAAACCGGTCTAATGTTCATAACAAATCGTTTGGTAAGTCACGGTTACAAGCCTAATAAGCAATAAATTTCATTTGTTTTTGCAAACAAAGTGATAAATAAGCGAATTAAACAGAGCGGATCATATATAAGCTTTGCCTACGTACGTGCCTTGGTAGGTCGGCATCAAGTGAAAAGTTAAAGGCGAGTACTCGTTTCAAACTGTTATGTTATCGTATGTCTTAAGACAAATAAGTTACGTATTGGTAAACAAATGAGCGGCATCTTTTCTTCCTTTGAAATGCCGACCTTACAAGCATTCGTCGGACGTTCAAAGGAAAAAGATTTTTTAATAAGAAACATAAAATGTCTGACAATTTCGTTTCACCGATGCCTGTGATGCTCTATTCGGAACACAAATTATCGACTCGGTTTGATCCCACGCCCAAAATAAAATATCATATTTCCTGTCAGTCGAACAAGCTTCAGCATTTGAGTATCTTTTTTTCTTTATTTTTTTTTTAGTGCATCGAGTTTTTTAAGGAACTGCGTCGCACATGTTTGTTCAACATACGCGACGTCTTCATTCTTTATGTTTTTTTTTGTGTCTTCTTGGTTTTAGTATTACGTGATATTGAAGTTCACAATGTCATTCCATATAACTATTGCATTGAGTGTATAAAAACACATTATTACAATACTTATCAAGAGTTCAAGAAAATCTATCCCTACATAGTTTTCCTTGCGACAGGACGCGTATTTGTATTGTGGCTAACATTTCGTAGGTCAACTAGACCTTCGTAGTGTAGAGTCCGTTAGACAGTGGATTAAAACCAAATTTTTTAAATGTAGAATAAAAATATTCCCGCAATAAAAATATTTTTGCTTTTGTTATCCATAATAATGACTAAGTTTGATTTATGCTTGGCATTTTACTAGTGATCTTTTAATAATTTACGTAAACCGAATGTTAGTGACACCTCAACTGTGCTGATACATATTTATTTAGATTTGATAAAAATTTACAAGGAGATTTAAATTTTTTCCACTAGACCTTTTTAATAAGATTAAATGTAGGTATTGTAAGATTCTAAAATTATTATAAAAATTGGCAGTTTTTATACAATTACTAATTTTTGGTTTTGACTACAAATATCTGAACATAAATAAAGCAATAACATATTGCCTTATATTCGGATATCTATCCAAAGATCTAGATCGTGGTTTAACAGATAGTAGACACATTAATAAAAAAAATCTCAATTGGTCATACTTATTCAAGTGAATTTAATATAGGACTGAATCTAGTTTAGTTCTAGTTCTGTCTTTGGGGTAGTGTATTAGAGGTGGTGCGCCGCTTCTCACGGCTTGCGCGGACGCATCGTGCGCCTGCTCGCTTGCATAACGGCTTGCGCGAGCGCACGTAATACGGCGTAATAGTCTGGTTCACAAGTCCCATTTTCTTCGATTCCTGACCACCACCACCGAAAATTATGATTTTGGGCTCATTCGATTCGGAATGACATCTAGAACATTCTATCAAAATTCCAAAAGGGGCTGAAAAAAATTGTAAAAGTTATAAACAATTAACTAAAATCAAAAATAAGGGTTTGGTTTTTTTGAAATATTTCAAAAACTATTTGAGATATTTGAATTTTGAAAAAAGATCCTTAAAGAGCAGGAAATTTCCTAAAAAAAAGTCCTACCTCCCGGAACTGTACCGACAGTCCTTATAATTTTAATTTAGCGGCGAAAATAAGGGTAAAAACGCGTGGTTCGGCTGCCGCATGCATCGCCTCAATCTGACACATGAACTAAAAAAATTATTTTAACTGATTAAATATTAATATTAAGGAAAAAAAAAATTTGGGTACTAAGTAGACACGTCAATAAACAATAATCCGTCAACAAAAAATTTTTATCACAATTTTTTTATTAATTATGCTTTTGTTAATTAGTTAATTTTCACCATTTTAATGTTAACATAAAAATGCTGATTATTTCAAAACTATAAATCTAGAATTTTTTTTGATTTTTGTTAGCTAATCTTACAAAGGTTTAGAAAAGATCCCCGTTGGAAAAATTCAAAAATTTTGATTTTTCACTTTTTTATTAACAATGAAAGGCATTAAAAAATTAATTATGTAAATAAAGCCATCAGGAAAAATTTTTTTTCCAATTATTGTTAATATTTTGTTTTCTTATTGATGAAAGCCATATAACAATAATTTTTTTTTATTTTTAACTAACATTATTTAAATAATTGTTATAAACAAATGCATTGTTTATAAGATTTTTGAAAACTTTTTTTTTGGAATTTCATCCTTGATGAAAATAATGATTTTTAAAAAAAAAATCGTTTCTTAAAAAAATTTTTTTATTAACAAAAAACGCACTTGTTAATTAACAATCTTTTTTGGTTAGTCAATATTAATATTAAGGAACCATTTTTTTTTTAAAAATCATTATTTATTATGTTCTTTCGTATTATAAAAAAAAATAATTTTTTTATTAATTTTTCATTTGTTTATTAAACAAATAATTTGTTATAAACAAATGCATTTATACGAAAATTTTTTTTTTAAATACTAAAAAATATTACAAAAACAACCATATATATTTTTTACATGAAAAAATTTTTTTATATTTTTTATAAAATTTTTTAACATATTGTACTTTTCGACTTGTATTCGTCTTTCCGTTTTTACTCATTGTTATTAAAATAACTTATAAACTATTATAGATACGACAAAAACACTCTAAGACTTTTTTGTTCGTTATTAATTATTAAACAAATTGAGCTTTGAAACGAACCTCTAACTCAATTGTTTATTAACTTTTTTTATTGTTATTTATTAAAGTCACTCAAATTTTACTTTTTTCTTTACTTTTCGATTGAAATATCTTATAAACTAATGAAAATATGATAAGAACATTTCAAGACTTTTTTTTTCTTCGTTTATAAACAAACAAATTGAGCTTTGAAACCATGCTCTAACTTTATTATTTAAAAAGTTATAAATAATAATATTTTATTTTAATTTTTCTTAATGTTAGTTTCTTATTCTAAGGATCTAATTAATTAAAAATAATTTTTCCAAGGTGTATAGTTGACAAAAATTTATTGATTTTTCAGTTTTTAACATTTTACAAGTATAATTATTTTATTTTTTAGTCTTTCTTGATAATCTTTTGGAACGTTTCGGTGGTGGTGGGTCATAAGTCTCTACTTCTTCATTGATTTCTTGTTCTTCTTCCTGTGGTTCAACTACATCTTCTAATAACGCTTCCGCATACTGTTGAGGAAACACCGAAGAATCTGTGGAGTTATCTTCATCATTATTAACATCGTCTCCATTAACATTTTGTGAATCGATAAGAGCTTGTTCATCATTAATGTCATCACTGTCATCGTCAATCGTTTGCCTTTCACTATTCAAGCAACTGTCACCCTTACAATTTTTGCAGAGAGACGAGCATGGAAGGCCAGCCTTTCTGCATCCGCATCTTTTAGAGCAATCTTTAACGCACGTACAATGAAGTAATTTCAATAATTCTTCAGGTGCTAATTTATCGGTCGTTCTTACAGGTAAATACATTGTCTCGGTTTTAATCCAACCCCAATTTTCCGGATCCAATTGATTACCAAGCCAGAACTGTACTTGGTAATAGGTCCGGAAGGAGTGGAGATATGACGCTGCAGAAGTTGGTGGTAGCGTCGCTAGATTTATTGCACTCTTCGATTTACTAATTATGCTCAAAAATCGGGAAACACGAAATTGACTTGCAGTTTTATCGGTATTTAATTCTCCATACAATGACAACATTATTTTTTCTCCGGCTGTTTTGATATCTTCAACAGATGAGTCTGGATTATAAAAACTTCCACGTATTCCATTAATTGATTGTTTTTAACAATTATATCCAATAATTTCTTCTTTCCTTTTCCGAAAATTGAGCTGACTGTATCGCAGCCAGTAAAAGCGTGCACGAATAAAATAATATTCTTCAAATGGAGGTTTTCACTGGTTTGGTAGATTTTATCTGGTTGTTTAGTTGAAGCACGTGGTTTCCACATATAAATATTTAAATCTTCAGGCTATCAGTAATGCTGCAAGGTCGATATCAGTCCCAATTACAACAACCTTCTTATCCGGATTCTTTTGTGCTAGATCTATAGCAGTTCGAACAATTAATGTATCAGCGTCTTCTTTAGCTTGCTTAATTGTTAAGTTCGTGTCCTCTATAAGAGCGCTTTTTAATTTTGCGATGAAACGGGACTTGTTCTTCACGTTCGATAAAAAGACGTCTTTTTTTTCAGTCAATTTCATATCAAGTTCGAATGTGATTTCGGGCGCGATCTTCTTTGAAATTCGTCTGTATCTTTCATAAGATTTAACATTTTGAAATTCTTCTTCATAACCATCAAAAATTATTGAAGTAGTTCTTGAATAATGGCTGAAAATATAGCTCTTGTAATCTTCTATAATGTCATTGAATGTTTTTTTTTTTCCATAACACTTTGTGCAATAGAAACCCTCCATCAACGACATAAAGACAGCCAGATAACTCAGATAAAATGAATGGTGAAGACCTTAAAGTATCATATAACTCTGATTTTTTTGATTCACGCATGATGCCTTTATCATCAAATAAAGCCATTGGAAAAGGAGCTAACTCGTATTGAAGAGCCTTTTCAATGACTGTCGAATCGTTCATCATCACAGCGGCAATTCGTTGGAAAAGTAAAGTTGTGTTTACTGATTTTTTTTCACCATCTAATTCAATAGTTGGTACTGTTGAAATTAGAGTTTGGACTGTATTGGATTTGGAATATTTATAATTTTCGGCATTAAATCCAATCATACTTGCCATACTAGTCAAACCTTTCTGAATTGCTTTATGACAGTCAATATTCGAATCTCCAACCAATCCAGTCGATAAGGATTGTAATTTGGGTGAAGAAATGAATGGCTTGTGTGATTGAAACCAGGTTTTGAATGCTTGTCGATCACTTCTATCTCGTTTTTGACGTGCTGGAGTAATATCTACGTGTTGGTCTGATGATGCCCACTTGACATTAACATAATCTTCTAACTGATTCATTATTTCAATTGCGTAAGGCATACCTTCCAGAAAACGTGTCATTACACTCGAAGTCATACCGCGACCATGTGACAAATCTTGAGCACCTGTATGAATGGTACGCATCAGCATCTGCTCAATAGTCATATCTGTCCATATTCCAGCCCAGGCCTTATCTGTTCTACGTACAGTGAAATTTCCTTCTTCAGCAAAAAATTGATATTCTGTTGGATCCATAATATTTTGTAACGAGCTCATTTGTTGTAAGTATATTTGAATAGCTCGTACATAATTACTATGTCCAGCAGCATGGTAAACAGGTAACATTTGTTGAACACAATATAAATGAAGATTCCAGTTACCAAGTCTTTCGGCTTCAATGTATCGTATCGCTAGAATGATTAAATTAAAATATTGAATCCATAATTCCGCGGTTGGCCCACGATTTTTCAGTGTTTTAACTGCACTGCTTAGAAGATTCCTCATGGCAATCAAATCTTCGTCTTCATTAATACTATTCAATGTTGGGGAATTGTTTAAAAAGTCACTAAACGATTTTTGAATTTTAATTTTTTTACGTTTGATTAATTCAATGATTTCTTCAGTAGTTGGTGAAGCTTCCATGCTTGATTCCTCCACAGCTTTTTTAATTCCTTCGATGTTTTCATGAATTTCAATATTTTCAGCACTTTCAGAAAATTCAGAAATTAATTCACCAATTACATGAGCTGTTGTAATATGAGCTCGCAAAGCTCTTGCAAAAGATGTACACTGGAACATTTTATCAATAGAATTGGTAGCGTAAACTGTACCCCACAATTCCCTTAATCCTGAACCGTCCATAATAGTTCCAACTGCTTTGAGGTACGACATTAATAAGTGAAAGCCACCAATGCGAGCAACTACATTTTCTAGTTCTTTGTTTGGGCAATTACTAAGAATTTGTAGAGCTTTCATGTACAAGGGGTGATCGAAAGTGACGAAAACCGTTTTTTGATTCACTTGACGAGCATGTTTTGAAGCATACAGCAAAGATGTATATACCGTTCGCAAATCAGACGGGTTTTCTTCGATAAATGGTAAATACTGAATGCGAGAAATTTGGTATTGCATACATGACGACAGACGTTCCATAAAACCTCTTATCTCTGGTAGGTTTTCAACTTTTAAATAACTTCCCCATATGTGAGCTGAATAACTAACAGGGATTTCACATGAGAAATCACCAAATTTTAAGCTAGTAATGTCGAAGAAATCAATTGATTCTAGCGAAAATTGATTTGTAGGGAGATCTTCAATATTTATTGTTCCTTCTTCAGATATTTGCACCGCTGTTGGTAATCGATCTAGTTTCATAACTTCGCCAGTGGTTGTTAATGCCGTTGCAGGTGTTACACAGCAAATACCACCCATACAGTGAAAACTATTTAAACCATCTAAAGTTGATGGATTATGGTCAGCATTATCAAAAACGTATTGAAGATAAGCATTCCATTCAATTTTTATTACATTGGATTTAATAGCTGATATTTCATGAAGAGCAACACTATGATATGATGCACATACACCTAATTTTGCCAAAATATTAATAACTGTTTTTGAACCGCACTTACGATTTAAATATATTCCAGTTGCTAGCTGAAGTGGAGACAAGAACGATTTTGGACGGATAGCTTGTACTATTGATGATCCTATTTGATCTATTTTTATTTTTACATCTTTAATAACAGTGTCATGATCTGCAGATAAGCTTCCACAAGATTGCGTGGTTGAAGCTGTATTAATGGAAGATGCATCGTCAAGAGTACAGTCTTCAGTGGTAACACTATCACGAGATCCCTTCGACTTTCTACTAGCTCTTGATATTCTTCTTTTTTGTTTTTGATTTGCATCGAACAATATAATTTCATCCAAAAAAATTTTAAGATATTTAGGTATATCATCACTAACAGAATCAAGAAAATTCACTGCAGATGGATAACTCTTATTGTTATATTTAGTACCTTTTATCTGTTTTCGAACCAATGCCGCAGCTGTCTTTATGATACGAATATTTTCGGCGTCTATTTCTGCTTCACGATGCATGTACCACGTATCAGAAAGCATGCTAATATCGTTACCACAATAGCAAATTGTTGTATCTTTATTCGGAGAATCATAAATGACGATGTTATCGCCATAGTTTTCTTTCAGATTATTTAATAGTGTTACTTTTGTTGGCTTATAACTCATGATGTTGAGTAATTGATTCACAGTAAATTGGCAATCACTGCTACTTTCAATATAGTTATAAACAGACTTCAAGGAATCAAGCAATTCTTTCTTAATTCCACTAACACCAACTTTTGGTATATAAACGAAATCAGTATAACATTTTTTATGATAACGAGCACCAACTTCGATTAACGAGTCAACACCAGATACACGATTTTTAATCTTCACAGAAAAATCATCATTTTTACGCTCTGCAAATTCGATTAATCGAGATTTCATATCCTCAGATCTAATTATCAATTTGTCATCCCCTTTTTTAGTTTGCCAAGGTTTCTCACAAAACAAACACAAAGTTTCAAAATCGAAATCGATACCACGTGATGAGGAACGAGATGTTGATGGTTGAGTAAGACTGGAAACACGTCGTACAGAATTCTGATAATCAGTACGACATTTTTGATGAACACTGATTTCACTTTGACCCGTTAAAATCTTATACTTATTATCTTGTAATATTTTACTATGGCTAATAATTGTGTTGATAGCTTTTTCCTTGATGACGGCGATCGGCAAAAGCACAAGTGGCTTCTCACAAATAAAACAATTAACTGATATATCCATTTCTTCAAAATAAATAATTTCACTATCGAAACTCACAAAATTAAAACACTAAAATGAATGTTGTCTCTGTACTGTATGGCTGTCGACTAAGAACTGAATTACTGAAGATTTGGCTGCTATACGAATGATTCAAAGTTCAGGTATAACGAAAAAGAAGCAAGACCCTTCAAATCCCAGAGAGCAGATGTTTCAACAAAGCAACAAAGAACTATTCTAATTGGTTGGGACCGGAATTCGAAGGTCATTTAAAAATTTTATAGTATTAAGAATAGACACAAGGAGCTCATTAAAATATAATTTACATTAACAGTCAACCACCCAAAATTTTAAAATAATCTTCGTAAGCATCAATGCTAATTACAATTTAATGAGTTTCCAATGATGGCTAATTACTGAAATAAAAAGTAATCGGACGTAGAATAAGAAACTAACATTAAGAAAAATTAAAATAAAATATTATTATTTATAACTTTTTAAATAATAAAGTTAGAGCATGGTTTCAAAGCTCAATTTGTTTGTTTATAAACGAAGAAAAAAAAAGTCTTGAAATGTTCTTATCATATTTTCATTAGTTTATAAGATATTTCAATCGAAAAGTAAAGAAAAAAGTAAAATTTGAGTGACTTTAATAAATAACAATAAAAAAAGTTAATAAACAATTGAGTTAGAGGTTCGTTTCAAAGCTCAATTTGTTTAATAATTAATAACGAACAAAAAAAGTCTTAGAGTGTTTTTGTCGTATCTATAATAGTTTATAAGTTATTTTAATAACAATGAGTAAAAACGGAAAGACGAATACAAGTCGAAAAGTACAATATGTTAAAAATTTTTATAAAAAATATAAAAAAATTTTTTCATGTAAAAAAATATATATGGTTGTTTTTGTAATATTTTTTAGTATTTAAAAAAAATTTTTTCGTATAAATGCATTTGTTTATAACAAATTATTTGTTTAATAAACAAATGAAAAATTAATAAAAAAATTATTTTTTTTTATAATACGAAAGAACATAATAAATAATGATTTTTAAAAAAAAAATGGTTCCTTAATATTAATATTGACTAACCAAAAAAGATTGTTAATTAACAAGTGCGTTTTTTGTTAATAAAAAAATTTTTTTAAGAAACGATTTTTTTTTTAAAAATCATTATTTTCATCAAGGATGAAATTCCAAAAAAAAAGTTTTCAAAAATCTTATAAACAATGCATTTGTTTATAACAATTATTTAAATAATGTTAGTTAAAAATAAAAAAAAATTATTGTTATATGGCTTTCATCAATAAGAAAACAAAATATTAACAATAATTGGAAAAAAAAATTTTCCTGATGGCTTTATTTACATAATTAATTTTTTAATGCCTTTCATTGTTAATAAAAAAGTGAAAAATCAAAATTTTTGAATTTTTCCAACGGGGATCTTTTCTAAACCCTTGTAAGATTAGCTAACAAAAATCAAAAAAAATTCTAGATTTATAGTTTTGAAATAATCAGCATTTTTATGTTAACATTAAAATGGTGAAAATTAACTAATTAACAAAAGCATAATTAATAAAAAAATTGTGATAAAAATTTTTTGTTGACGGATTATTGTTTATTGACGTGTCTACTTAGTACCCAAATTTTTTTTTTCCTTAATATTAATATTTAATCAGTTAAAATAATTTTTTTAGTTCATGTGTCAGATTGAGGCGATGCACGCGGCAGCCGAACCACGCGTTTTTACCCTTATTTTCGCCGCTAAATTAAAATTATAAGGACTGTCGGTACAGTTCCGGGAGGTAGGACTTTTTTTTAGGAAATTTCCTGCTCTTTAAGGATCTTTTTTCAAAATTCAAATATCTCAAATAGTTTTTGAAATATTTCAAAAAAACCAAACCCTTATTTTTGATTTTAGTTAATTGTTTATAACTTTTACAATTTTTTTCAGCCCCTTTTGGAATTTTGATAGAATGTTCTAGATGTCATTCCGAATCGAATGAGCCCAAAATCATAATTTTCGGTGGTGGTGGTCAGGAATCGAAGAAAATGGGACTTGTGAACCAGACTATAACACCGCGCATTATACATGTAGGGCGCATGTCGACGGCTCTGACTTGTACTTTACTGTAACCACTGCAATGTTTCTTAATCATGCAACTACTTGTACCTTTAATACCTCCTTACTTACATACTCTTTGACTATCATTCAGTATTAATACAACAGTATTAATACAATGCCTGCGCAGGAGGCATTGTATGCCTGCGCTAGGAGACCTTGCTCTGATAGCAATGAAAAGCTATGTAAAAACTACTAATAATTTAATTTTACTTATCATATATACATATAATAAAATCGTTCTTTTTCCTGTGCTAATCTCAGAAACGACTTAACCAATTAGAATACGGTTTTCAGTTATGTTAGCACGCTTCCAGTAGCATTTAGTGTTTGTGTAGCAAAAAAGTTACGCTCTATTCCGAATACCAAGCGTACGAAGTTTCGGACACAGAAAATATGCAAAAATTGTAATTATTTTACACATAGCATAAACATTCATACCTTTTATGTTTAATCCAATAATAATATATACACTTTATTTGAAAACCGCATTAGGTAATGCCGTTTCTGAGATTAGCGTGCATGTACGCAAAGACAAACAGACAAAAATTCTAAAAACTATTTTTTTGACGGTAACATAAGTAGGTACAACTTGTACAAATTGTTTTTTTTTTAATATTTAATGTACAGACACGGCAAGTTTACGATTTTATTTTATGTATATACATAAAGAGATTCTTTGATCATTTTTAAGCGTGCTCTGTGCAACTTATTTATTTCTTAAAATCTCTAAGTTTGGCCGTAGTGTTTAATGTTACAGTCGTTTTGACAATTCGTTAACGATTAGATTATTTAAGATCTTTCAATTTGAGCAACTTTTGACAACTTGGTAAATATCCAACACTGAAAGATTATTTGAGAGTTCTACCTTTTTGACATTCCGATTAATGTAAATCTCTAAACATTTCGAATGTTTATAAGCCGGAAACTAATCATTACATTTTTTTAAAATATAAGGTCATCAGACAGGTTGACAGTCCACTCGATGTTAACTGACTACCGTCGCCTATAACACAAGCAACGCCACAGGTGCTGCAAGTGCGCTGCCAACTGCTAACCATAGTAGGATTGATGATAAAGGATTGGGAATGGGGATAGGGGATAGGGGAATAGGGGATACAAGGAAATGGGTTTTGGCACTCACCAAAAGAAACACCGAAACACAACATCACACATACTGTGGGTCTTTAAAAGGGTGTTGACGCCAGACGGGCTACCTATATAACTGCGAAACGCACGTTTCTCCACCACTACTTTATTATTACTTATAAATGCACAAAAGATTTAATTGACAAGTAATGGGTTCACTTCTCTTGACTAACTTAAAATTGTACAAAATTCATTGCTACCAACAATATTAAATTTTCTCCTCTCAAATGGTTTCCATTTACACCTGACAAATATATTTAAAGAACAATAGAGAGATATAAGTAAGCACAATAAATGCGCTTTTATGTCGACATTCGGCACATGCTACCTATTGTGAAACAACCCACAAAAGGCGGTCTAAGTTTAACGTTACACGTGAAGATGACACCGGCACGAGACATCACAGATCGTCCACGTCAGATAAATGCCCAAATCTCGCCTCCATCAACAAAAGATCAGGTTCCAATGGAACAGAATCCGCATACAATCAACGGAAGCGGTAGGCGCCAGCTGCCGGCCGAGTATCAAATACCACGCAGATAATAAAGGATTTGTTAATGCGAAAAACGATAGCACTTAGACGCTTAAAATACTTTTACGCTAAATCGATTTCAGATGATCATTGAGATGAATCGAAGCCATCTGTAAATGATCGCTTCAGATAATATTTTATTATTAAGAGCCTTACAAATCAACCATTCATCAAATGTAAAGAAAGTTCAACTTAAAATTTAAAACTATGAAGATTAAATCAAATTCTATTTATGCCCATGAATCAAATTCTAAAACTGAACTTATGTAATGTTATTTCTTTACTCGCGTAAGGTCACTTTATATTTTATATCCCGCTGTGCCTGTCAAAATTTCGGCACGGAAGTCCTGTGACCGGATGTAGAGGGGGTGGGCTACGGAGATCTTGTGGAGTTCTTCCGGAGACGTCCCTCTTCCGGACTTTCAATTCCGGTCCTGTACTTCCGGTTTAATATCGGGATGATTTACAGTTCCAATTTATATCTGTCAAGAAAAAATGAAAGAAAAGTGAGGCATAAAAAGTTACAGATATTCAAGTATATGGCAAAGTATTGGCTAAGTTCAAGAATATGGCAAATAAACAGAACTATACAACTAAAAATAAATGAAATAATAAAACATTATTAAATTAATAATGTATAGATAGATAGAAAAGTATGAAATGAAATTCAAAATACCAACTCAACCAGAATCAATTGGAATTCAAATTAAAATTTCAGAAAATTTGTATAAAATTTCTTTTAAAAATATAAATAACTAGCGACCCGCCCCTGGCTCCGTACGAATGAATTTTTTTTTTGAAAATTGTTTACACAAACCTTCGTTTATCGCTGTATCCATTAGTGAAAACCATATCATAAACCGTTGAGTGGTTTAGAAAAAGTTAACGGAGAAATAGAGGCGTACAGCGACTTTATTTTATAACATGTGTAGATAGATATAGAAAACGAGTAGATATAGATACTTAGTGTTTGTCTATATGGAAGAGTATTAACATAGATTAATGATTTGTTTTTATGTCGACAGACAGGCTGACGGTCCACTTGATGGGGGGTGGATACCGTCGCCTATAAAACAAACAACGCCACAGGCGCTGCGAGTGCGCTGCAGACCGTAGTAGGATTAAGGAAAAAAACTAAGGAAGAGATAGGGTAATGGGCTCTGGCATCCTTTATTCTCCGAAACAAACCGAAACACAACTGGTCTTCTGTAAGAGGGTAGTTACTGCCGTCAGACGGGCTGCCCAAATGATTGCGAAACACACCCTGCCACTACTTTCCAAATCCAGAGCCATCTTTGAAAAGTCTCCCGGGACACCTGAGACAGAACCCTAATGGATGAGGGGAATCCAACGGGTTGAGAAGACCGATCATAAAATATATGAGTATAAATTTATTTACATAGAATATCAACAATCGGGTTTGACGAATTTATCGTAAAATACATACAAACTGCACAAATTTTTGTGTGGCTTAAAACCAGTTTCTGTACTTTTGTTGCCACTTCAATAAGTAGTCTATTCTAGTCAAAAAGCGGGTAAAAAGGCAATATTTCATTAGTAGGATATGGACTCAATAAATGTGCTATTTGTTATTATTACATCAAAACAAGTCTCCCAGGGTGCAAAGATGACGCTGCGTGAGTCGGAAGAGGATTAGAGGGATTATACATCTTCAATCTTTCAAAATTCTTTTCAAAAACTTTTTTTCGGAATCAAAATCATAGAAGGAATCATCAATCAAATCATAGATCCAGATATTTTTGAAAATTTAATTCTTATATCTATAGGTACATATAGTAAAATCGTAAAGCAACCGTGTAACCAACATTAAATATTTTTTCAAAAAAACAATTTGTACACGTTACACTTACGTTACCGAGGTCAAAAAAAATGGTTTTTAGAATTTTTGTCTGTTTGTCTGTGCGTTTGTGCACGCTAATCTCAGAAACGGCTTAACTGATTGGAACGCAACTGATGTACACATTGTAGCAAACTTCCCGTAACATTTAGTGCTTATTTCATACCAATCGGTTTACAAACAAAAAAGTTACTCGCTATACCGAATATCACGCGTACGATGTCGTTGGCTCAGCTAGTTACAAATATTTCTATTGAGCAAGTGATAAAAAGAGGTGGAAATTTTTCCAGTGCATTACCTTTGATTTGATTCTTTATGACGTTTTACCTTTATTACGCGCTTATCTTTATTTATTGATAAAAATAAATAAAGATAATGGTATTCTGAAAATTTCCGTGCATATAACCTATACGCATCTCTTGCATATAGGTTTTTCTTCGATTTTTTGGCACTGCACAAATTAAATGCGCTCATATTGAAGTAAAAAACCTTCAAGACACTTTCCTATAGTAATTTTATAAATAAGTTAGGTTTGTTTGTATGTTTGTTTGTTTAAATGTAAGAGTTAATCTTCGAAACTACTCATCCGATTTAAAAATTCTTTGACCAATAGTTAGAATAGAATTTCATCATGGCTATAATATATTCTACGCGGGCAAAGCCACACGGGCGCCAGCTATCTAATAGGGATTCAACACCTGGCAAATGTACATATTTCGTCAGGCATTATCTATACATATAATAAAATCGCAAACAAGCCGTGTCTGTACAGTAAATGTTTTTTCAAAACAACAATTTGTACACATTGTACCTACTTGCATATGTTACCGAGATCAAAAAAACAGTTTTTTGAATTTTTGTTTGTTTATCTCCAAAGTGGACTTAGATTTAGACGGCATGTATATTGATTTGCAGTCCAGCAGCAAACATAGTAAAAATAAATTTTATTTGTTTGTCTAGTCGTAGCAATTGAGAGAGTCTAGTCGTAGAGAGTAATTCCGCAAAACCTCTATACAGACTTCATTTTAGTGTGTCAATCACACTGAATTAAATACTAAGTTCTATAAGTTATGTAACTAAATAAAGGAGGAGTTAAATAATAAATTTAAACACGGAATCGTTTCATACATTGTGCACTATCCGTAACTTTCATAAAGAGACCGCGGGAGAGCGCGCGTTTAATATTTTCCGTTGTTGTTACGATGAAGCTAAAATGAGGTGTTGCGTGTTCCGATCGTCTGTTAGATTCGTTTACTATACCTATTATTATATCCATTACTTGATGGACTTACATTAATATTCACTTTAATCAATATTCAAAGTAAATGTTATATGCTTTAATTAAAACAAACAATAATAATAATTTATTTTAAAAATGACATCCATATAAGTAGCATTGTATTTACAATACATATTAACAAAAAAATATTTAAATATCTTTTCAGTGTTATCTTTATTTTGAATTAGCTGTACCCCCGACTTCGTACGCGTGTAGTTAGTTTTTTTTTTAAATCCAACATGAAACTAACATTCCAGGATAAAAAGTTAATCCAGGTAATAAACTGTCTGTGTGCCAAATTTCATTCAAATCCGTTCTGCCGTTTTTTTTGCTTGATTGAGTAACAAACATTCAAATTTTCGTTATTATAGGTACCTAGGTAATAATATAATGCAGGAAAAAGGGAATAAGATGGGAATGAGGAATAAACATGAAGAAATGACGCGTCTCTGAAATCACGCAAAGAAACACGAACACAAGAAGAAACACACGGATTTTAACGGTGACTTTCCTATTGCTTATAATTGCAGTAGTAAGTTTATAACTTCAGAACGCAAAGGGAATGCATATTTATTTGTAAATATAACAAAAGTTCGCACGTTGCACACGCTAAGCTAAGCTGGAGTAAATGTTAATTTTAGTATAATTAAGCCATAGAAATTTATAGTTGACTTAACAGAGAATAAAAATAGTTTTTACGCTTTTATTTTGAGCATCTGTTTTTCTCTTATATTCATAATGTTATTTAGGATGTGTCTATGCAATATCTATATTCGTATTATAGAGTAAAATCGATTTTGATTAGATGGATTTTGATACGGTTGTCACCAACGGAAAAAGCGATAAACGAGGCAGGTTTGTGTACTTGAGTAATTTGCAGAAAAAAATGCTATTGTCCTTCGGTTTTCCTCTCCCCTTTCAACCCCTTATCCTGTCACGAAATTAGAAGATTGCGATTCTACCACTAAGCAAATAAAGGAGAGAGTAAAGAGAGAGAAGGAGAGAGAGTTGGACTACCAGCCTATAGCCTATCCAACAGTTATACAGTTAATATTTTAATACTACAATCCACAGCCGATTAAAACGTTAGTACAGAACTTAAGTTAATTAATAAGCCTAAAAAAATTATGTAGTTGTCGCTGAAATTTTTTAATATTGTCATGAGAAAGCTTTTTTGAGCAACATTTTTTAATTTACTATTTTTTTTTCTTCAGAAAATATAATTTATTGTGCAAACCTGTACGATTCAAACTTTTTTAAATACACTCTATTATGCTCTGTATTTTTATGTAAAATTTAATTTTATTCTCCAACAAGTCGAAAAGGCCGACGAAAATAACGCTTTTCTACTATGTCCTCGCGGTAAGCCCTACTATCAAATGAATCGTCAGCCTAAACGACCGTTATGTAAAAAAATTTACATGTATTAATTTGTGGACAACAAACAAGAATGATTCAAATGCGAATCGTGACTCATTCAGTATAAAAAAAAATTCTTAACGCAAATAAACCCATAGATACTGCATTGAACGTTGTAGGGCGTCCACACATGTTGCGTCGATCAAGACAAGTGCAGTGCAGTTTAAGAAAGAAACAAGAACACAACAAGAGCACAATTCTCAGAAATCGGGTTAATTTGGTGCGTGACGTCATCACCCTGTCCCCTCCCCGCCCGGCGTCGCTCACAGCTTGCTTCCTCCACGGAATTCAACTCGTTAAAGATTCATTTGGATGACACAAAGCAATTGAGAGGAAATAACGCCCACATTTAACGAGATCAGATTGTTACGTTGAATATATTTTTAAACAGAGTATTTAAATGCGTTCATCGAAGCTAATATAATAATGCTGAGTATTATATCAAAAAAGACACGACTGTTACGTCCGTGAATTTATATGAAAATAAGAAGTAAAAATCCTCATATCAAAGGTTATCAAAAGGTTGTCTTGATCGTAAAACGAGTCTACATAGAGATGGTATTTTGTCATAAGATTTTTTTTTCACATAAGTTAAAATACCTAATGTGAGAAGTTTGCACCTTTTTTTGTGTTAAGATCAGCAGATCCATTTGATGGTAGGTGGCTACCGTCGCCTATAACACGAGCGTCGTCACAGACTCTGGCATTACTTACTCACTCACCGAAACACAACAGCACATGTGCTGTTATTTCACGGTGGTCTTCTGTGAGGGGGTGATTACTGCCGTCAGTCTGCTGCCCAAATGACTGCGAAACACAGTGTGTCCTTTCACTGCTTTCCAGATCCAGACCAAAGCCAAATTTGAAAAGTTCATTTTTCAAAGTTAATTTTTCATTGTTGTCTACTCAAATTGAAGATTTAAATCTTTAGTAGATTTGAAAATCTAATTAGGTGCTTTAGATTTCGAGAAAGAATTATGTAACATTCAATATTTACATGGTATCTATAGCATGATAGACAGGATTTCTTTAGAATATTTGACATGTACATATTTAAATAATAATTAACGACGTTTAGTCAACAGGAACAAAAATATAATGTGTTCTTGTTAAAACGACAGATGTTGCAATGGGGGCGCCACGCAGCAGGACGTCCGAGGTTGGATGTCCCATTGATTGCAATTGTCGAGCATTCACATCCATTGAACCCCTTTTATGGTTTTACACATATAAACAATATTTCTCTATCGATTGTTCGTCTGTTACTCACTTTGTTTTATAAGAAATCCTTTTTGGAATATAGTTATAACGATACTAGCTAGCATTTTATTCCAGACTAGCTGAACCCGCAACTTCGTACGCGTGGTATTCGGTATAGCGCGTAACTTATTTGTTTTTAAGCGAATTGGAATGAAACAAACACTAAATGTTACGAGAAGCATCATAATACATCAGTGAAAACCGCATTCAAATCGGTTAAACCGTTTCTGAGATTAGTGTGCACAAACGCACAGACGATCAGACAAAAATACTAAAAAATAATATTCAATGTATCTACAGACACGGCTCATTTACGATTTTATAATATATATAGATAGACAATTTATCCATAGCTAAAGCTAACTTAAAATAGCCAAGCTACAATAGATATCTATTCTAACATATTTATAAAATTAAGTCGCTGTCCGCCTCTGCCTATTTCTCAGCTAACCTTTTAAACCACCCAATGGATTTTGAGATAGTGTTCACTTATGAAAAGAGCGATAAACGAGGAAGGTTTGTGTATATAATTTAAAAAAAATTGCATACGTGCGAAGCAAGTTGCGGGTCACTAGTCATATAGAAATTGGAAATAATTTCAATACACTCTAAGTAGTGGCAGGGCACACTGCGTTTTGCAGTCATTTGGGCAGCCCGTCTGGCGGCAGTAACCACCCCCTTAGAAGACCACCTTGAAATAACAGCACGTGTGCTGTTGTGTTTCGGTGAGTGAGTAGGGGATGCCAGAGCCCATTTCCCTATTCCTAATCCCTTATCCTTAGCCGTCAGCCTGTCTGCCGATTTTGACATAAAAAAAATGTAGTATTTTCATGGAAGTAAGTAGGTATTATATACTAGCTATACCTAGTATTTATAGTTCCATGGGCATTTTATAAGAAAATCTATAGTTTTCTAAATAAAGGTAGTAAAGCTCTCTTATTCAGAAATGTAGAGTAAATTTTCAAATGAGTTGTGAAATTTTAAAATTGATCCATTGACATTCCCTCGACAAGATATGCAGCAAATTAATCATCTCGTTTTAGTCACAGTCGGTTGCCCACACATGTCGGCGGCTATATAAACTACTAGGGAGGGTTTAAGTTAATAGTCAAGTAGCTAAACGAATATGTGAAAATAACATTTAATTAAACATATAAATAGCATTCTTTTAATTAGTACATTTTTTTTATTATGCACAAACATTTCCAACTTATCTAAAACTTTGTAATCTCAGTTTATAACTAAATGTCAACAAATGTATAAATTTAAATTTCATTTCGTCTTTAAATAAAACTACATATTGTATATGAATCATCTTTACATAGTATAAATTGAATTCGCTATTCACGTCTCTATATCCTCTAACTCTTAAACCACTCAACGGATTTTAATGCGGTTTTCACCAACGGAAAGAGCATTAAACGAGAAAGGATTTTATATATAATTTGCAGAAAAAAATTGCATCCGCACGAAGCCGAGACCCGCGGTAGCTTGTATTGTATATTTATATTAGTAGCAAATAAAATAACACTTTGTTTCGCAAACATTTAATTAGGCAGACTATCAGACTGCACCTAAGGGATGCCAAGTAGTGGCAGGGCAAACTGCGTTTCGCAGTCATTTGGGCAGCCCGTCTGGCGGCAGTAAGCACCCCCTTACAGAAGACCACCGTGAAATAACAGCACGTGTGCTGTTGTGTTTCGGTGAGTAAGTAAGGGATGCCAGAGCCCATTTCCCTATCCCCTCCTAATCCCTTATCCTTAATCCTATTGTAGTCGGCAGCGCACTTGCAGCAGCTTTGGCGTTGTTTGTGTTATAGGAGACGGTAGCCAACTATGGACCGTCAGCCTGTCTGCTGCCGATCGTAACATAAAAAAAGGGTTAAAATATCAAGTTTAAAATTAATTTCCTAAACTATAATTTTATTCCTAGTTTGCCCATAATCCATGTTTCCTAAAAAACATATAAGTAGCAAAATGTCTCAATTATAAAATCACTACACTTTCAATAGAGTAACGTAATGAGTGCCCGAAGTTTCGTTTTGATTTCTCTTACTGGATTTTGTCATTGACAAAATATAACTTAACCTGTATATTGTATACTTATGTTGATACGGATTTTTTAAAACAAAATCCTTAATCCTAACCAATATTATAATTGCGAAAGTGAATTTCTTTTTATATTACGCTATAATAGAGGGGCGTACTTTACTGATAACCGTGACGTTTGCAATTTTCAGGGGAACAGAAAAGGACATATGGGTACCCCTATTGAAGCGTATTCATCCAGGTATTTCATTCAGAAAAGGTACTGATCGCCAGGGACGCCGACGGGGTCGTGGGCAAGAGCTAGTTTTTTATAAATATACATTACTAAAGTAACTCTCATGTTTGTTATCTTTTCACATTTAAGGTACTGCATGTAGGGACAGCAGGCATGTTTACGGCAGCAGCAAGCGGCTGCGAAATCATACATTTTTTTCACAACCCAAGGATTTCAAATTTTTCAGTTTATACCATTGAGATAATATGTACTATTGGTTTATACAGACTTATAATATGCGAAAAATGAAGATGTTAAAAGGTGCCCAAAAATTTCCAATGTATTGACATGAATGGATTTGATATGGAGGCTATCTAAACCTGTAATATAGGTTAAATTATCTAATGAACTATTATACAGTTTTAACTCATCACGCGGGTGAAGCCATTTGAAATGCACTTTAAAATTCTTCAAACGCCAAGAAAAAATTAAAAGCCTCAACAGGATCTGATTGAAACCATGTGTCGGCACGGAGAGATAGAATAAATTAAAAAACAATCACCAGATCATTTGAGTAAACAGAAAAAAAGGTAGAAGCAATCGAAACACTTGCTCCCGAAAACGAAAACGTTACTCTAGAAACAACGAAAACGTGGTACGCGTTTCGAGTGATTTTGTATAAAAAGTCTCTTGGAACTTGAACGTTAACTTTTCAGTTTCTGGTTACGCAGTCGCGGACGGTAGGCGTGGGAAAGCTCAGAGGTCAGGTGGCACATGTGTTACACTTCTGTTTAAAAATAATATGCATCTAAATATAAATATAGGTAACTAACTGAGATTGACGTCGCGGGGGAGTTCAGCTAGTTCTTGCCCTCCGGTGGTCCTTAAACAATAACAAATCTTTTGTTTTATTTATCATATATACACCCCTTTTTACGACAGCAGGGGAAAATAGTTGCATCGAGAACCTCTGCTGTTCTCTATTATAAAGATCTTAAACGTTTTTAGTGGGATGTAATTATTAGAAAATTTACGAGCAAATCTTTATTGATTGTTCAAAGATGGTCTCGGAGTGTTGGCGCAACACTCTCTAAATTGAAAGTTTTTTAATAATAACAGGGAATAAAAGTATTACCGCAAAATGAGATAAAACTGTAGATCGCTCGTTAAATATCGATAGATTATAATATACGAAGATGAGGCTGTTCGCCAGCGGCAGAGGTAGGTACTCAATTAAATTTATCGATATTAAAATAGTATGTTATGTTAGTTTAGAAGTTTTACTATAAGGTCGGGGAGAAAGTATTTTCTCATATAGTATGTATAAACTTGTAATAAAATCTCTTTGGTTGTATTATTTGTATCTGGCTGGTTGTTTTTATAAAAATTTGAGCCGTGCGAAGCCGGAAGAGGGTCGCTAGTTATAAAATAAAGTCGCTCCGCTTCTGCCTGTTTTTACGCTAACTTCGAAACAACTCTACTGATTTTGATTAATTGAACGGTTTTCATTAATTGAAAAAAGCGATAAATTATATAGACAAATACAATTCACAGAAAAGTTTGCAACCTTGCGAAGCTGGTAGCGAGTCTCTAGTTAACTATGAGATTTTTAAAGCAGGTTCGCCTGCATGTAAATTTAAAAATTAGCTTAGAAAACTAGAAGCTAGAAAAGCTTAAGGTTTTCGATATTTCCATAAATAATATTATTAAAATAGGATTTAGCATTTTTTTACTGTTATTTGAATGAATAATCTGCAATTGAATGTAAATTATGGTTTTCACAAACTAAATCGACATTTAATATAGATTAAAATAATTAATTTTCCTAACTCGTGCAGCTCTTAATAAAATATCTTACAAATTTTTTTTTTTTTTTTTTGTTATAAGAAACATTTCCGAATTTCAAACACAATTTGAAGGAATTTTTTTTTGTCAACAATATAATTCATTCATTTATTCAACAGTCATTTTTTAGTTTATAGAAAACTGTAAATTCTATGAATAGTCTCGTTATAATATGAATGATAGTAAGCCACGCGTTAGTGTGAGTGTTTATATAGTCATGTCCATTCAGAAAGATTTTTTCACTCAAGGATGCACCAAAATCACCCTAGTTGCAATAATGGAAATATAAAAAGACTTTATGTAAGGACAATGCATGCTCAAGTCGGACACCCACGTAGTGGATTTCTGTGCAATCTCACGGGCTCATATGACGTACAGAAGCCAGTATCCCAATACCCGTTGCGTTACGGAGATTTAACTTTTTGCTTTCGCAAATTCTTCCCAGCATATCAGGCGAAAGGTGACTCGCTCAATTTTGTACGTTCTCTCACTATTTTGTGAGACAATCTACAATCTTCAATTTTGTTTACCAGACTTATTCGTAAGAATTGACCTTTGATATGAACAGACTTTAAAAATAAGGAATTTAGTTACGTATTGATTAAACCCAAGGACAAACCCATTGATCTGTATATCAAATCAAAATCTTACTGTAGGTCACGACTGAATCGTAAATAACATATGGAGAAAAAATGCTTTGTTGTTGTAATCTATATTATAACAACAGAACTATTGTACTGTTTGTCCTGATTGACTCTATCAATGCACAGCCAAATCTACTAAAAAGCTAAAATTTGCTTTCTTTCTGGATGAAAGGTATCCTATGTCCTTTCCTGCATATCTGACAACATGTATGCTAAATTTCATGCCGATCGGTTCAACGGTTTAGGCCTGAAAAGATTTACAGACAGACAGACGGAGTTACTTTCACATTTATAATATTAGTATGGATAGAAATATTGTAATACTTACAGACGATTTCATTGTTAAATTAAGAAACAAAATTGTCTGTACTTATTTTTGTATGTTTTGAAATTTGACGAGGCCTTCGTGACCATAGAAATATTTGTACTGTTTTAATTTTCTGATAATAATAATATTTATTAGTTCAAGTAACGTAGACTCATTATTATTTTTTAAACTATCAAAATAATTTATTATACAATAATTTATTTAAAATAGAAATAAAATTATGCAATAATTGATTGGTTCTATTTGGAACCATTTAATGAATCTCCTTAAAACTTGGCGCGTGTATGCATTTTTCATGAAGAAAGTTTAATGTTGACATATTTCAAGCCGAGCGAAGCAGCGGGACACAAATTGTATGTATATAGGGAAAAAGAATATTTTAAGTTCCTTTATAATTCCACATAGTAATGTTATCAGTGTTGGTGTGTAAATAGGAACAGAAGTTGTCGGCAGTGACACGGAAGCTATCGAGCGAACGCCTGCGGGCTGCTTGCGTCACTGTCAAATCTCAGTTCTATTATCACTTCCTATTGTGTGTACATCGCACCGAGTGTATGTACGCACGAATTTATTCAAATATTAACTTTGTGTCAGACCTAAAGCAAGTGATATAAATTAAAGGAACGAAACGTCTCGTTTGTAAATTATTATATTATTTGTTATCTAATTAAAATTATTAAAATTTGTGAAAAGATAAAAAGTATTTATTAAGATTTATTAAGATTAAAAATTTATTAAGGCCTGCCTTCAAAACTAAGTACCACACTTTCAAAATGGCAATTTCTCTTAAAGTTGTGAAATAAAAAGGATTCGATTTTTTTTTATAAAACACAAGACTTGTTTATGTTAGTATCGGCAGACAGGCTGACGGTCCACTTGATGGTAGGTGGCTACCGTCGCCTATAACACAAACAACGCCACAGGTGCTGCAGTGCGCTGCCGACTACAGTAGGATTTAGGATAAGGGACTAGATAGGAAAATGGGCTCTGGTATCCCTTACTCATTCACGGTGGTCTTCTGTAAGAGGGTGGTTACTGACGCCAGACGGGCTGCCCAAATGACTGCAAACGCTGTGTGCCCTTACACTACTTTCCAGATCCAGACCAGGGTCAACTTTGAATAGTTCATTTTCGAAGTTTACCAACCAGTTTCAAAGTTTTTCAAAGAGTTAAAGCAAGCACCCTAAGCACTCATCCAACGGGCTCGTCAAAATTATCTTTGAAACAAAAGACTAATTGTAATTATCTTCGAATTTACATTTTATGAATGGTACCTCTATCATTTATCTCATGATGAATGTCAATCAGAAAGAAAATCAATAGATTGATAAATGGGTTTCGCAAGTATTAAAGCTTAAGAATATTATTTTACAATTACTGTATCACAAACTGCTATTATCTAAATATTGCACTAAAAAAGGCGATGAAATATTCCTATAATGGACGAATTCCATTATGAATTAAATTTAATGGATGCGACATTTATGAGTTTACGTGTTCATGTCAGAAACGGCAAGAATCTGCGTCTATTATAATGGGAAACGGGGATACGGCGGGCATGACAGCCACTTCCTGGTTCATCGTTCGCCGCTCGCCCGCCAAGATCGCTTGCCAACCTACTAAACATGCTTAGGTAAGTGCCTACTACTATTTCTACACGTGCATAATTTACAAACTAAGTAGGTACAGTACAATATTTCTGTACTTGTAAATAAAAGATGTGATTTTTTATGATAAAAGGCTGAGTGTACACTTTAATGGTAGGTGGTTAAAATCCTAATATTATAATTGCGAAAGTTAGTTTGTTTGTTTACAAACTAATTTTAATCTTCCAAAAAATATCTTGGATACAAGGTCCACAAAAAGAGTACCGTTTCCGAGGGATTATCTGATTTAAACGTAAATCTGTTTTAAACGTACAAATAATACCTAATTACTTTATATTATTTAATTACTTCAAAACATCTAAAATAACTTATATATATATTATAATAGGTACCTACTTCCAAAGTTACTTTTAAATATAATTATATAATCACGTAAAAAGTAAATGTTCTGAAATTTGAGGCAGCGTGCCCAAAATGCTGGCGGCATTGCCTCGTTGAATGGCGATGCTAAGTTTTTGCCCGAAATAGAAACCAGCATTTTGGTCACGAGTGGCCGTAATTAACCTTCCAGACAGATCTTTGAAAATCTTTAATGCGTCCGGCCCCCATGGTCCAAGTGTCTCCACCCCAAAAGGCATAAATAGGCATCCTTTGTCTAAATATTAACGCCTCTTGAAATGTTCTGCATATGTAGCCGCACTACCGGCACTCACTGAAGTTTCTGAAAGATGAGACGGCGCCAAGGTGTCAGCACATGTGGCGTCCCACACAAGAGGACGTCCCATCTTCCAAGGAATGAGAGTCATACCATCAGGCCTCTTGCCATCGTCGCGTAATAGGCCGTTTGGTTCCAAAATTGCTGCGACGTTGGCACTTGCAAAGGCCCGACGGATGATATCATTCAAAGCGCTATGTCGAGCAATGCGGCCAGCACTTCTGTTACAGGATAAACCATTTAATTATGTTAGTTACGCCGGTATACATATATGTCACTACGTTTTATAAGTTCAAATTGTTCATTTTATCGACGACAGATGTCGCTGCGCCGGCCGTTTATAACATGCTATCGTTTCCTTCCTCAACGCAGACTACGCTTTTCATTCAAGATTTCGACGTTTGTTTTTATAATCCCAGAGAGACCCTCTGGTGTTGTTTGTAATACTGCAATAGATTAAATGCGTCAGCTGTCGCATAGATGTCTAAGTGACAGATAACGTAACGCTTTTTAGTTAAGTTTTAATTTTACTCCTCTCCCCCCCTAGGTGGGCCATGACCTTGTCGTGGTGGGGGGGCTTACCCTAGACAATCCGGGCGGTTGCAGGGGTCGGTGGGGTTACCGGCCTTTGCTCGACCGATCGGATTGTTTTTGGGGACAAAGAAGGCCCACACCGAGGAGGGCTCCGAGCGGGCTCCGCCCAGCGGAGCTCGTGGCGAAGCTGCAGTTTTGAATAAGTCGTTATACTTAACACTGGCAGACAATGGCCGTCTTCAGGATGAGCCGAATTGCCACTTTTATATAAGAAGATAAGATAATTTTACTCCTCATAAAATTTCCATGCCGGGGATCTTATATGAAAATCGATTCTTAAGGCCTAAACTCTAGTAAACAAACAATTGGCATTATCTAAATCTAAATAATATATAAAAATTGTCTGACAATAAAATGTAAACAAGAAAGATAGAATAAATGTTTTAACACTTAAGAAAAGGGGGCGCGAACGAGCTCGTGGCCAAAAACTAGTCGCTTATAAACACAAGAAACAACAGAGAAATGCAATTGTACAGCCGAGCCAAATAGGATAAAAGAATACGGATAGTGGATTTTTTCTCAATTATCCCTAACAGGTACATGTACAGAAGCGCATAGCCAAAATACCTTACTGGGGAATGGCAGGAGTTCACACGTGCCTAAAGATTCTAAATTAATAATAAAATAATTGCAATTACATTATAATTCTCGAGTGGAGACAAAGAAGTGGCTAGCGCAGCGTAGGACGTCCACCCACAACGTGAACAGGATGACCTAATAAGGGCCGCAGGTCGACTCTGGCTCCAGCCTGCTTCCGACCAGGTCCTATTTGAAAAAAGAAAAAAAAAATAGTTGAGGCCTTTGTCCAGCAGTGGAAATCTTTCGGCTGAAATGATTGTGTAACTGTGTACCTACGTGTAGCACCCATCTATTGGGATATTTGGAGCTTCGGTCCATTATCAATACTTATAAAATAGTTTGTCTTGACTGACTATATATCGTGTGCTATCAACGCACAGACAAAACTACTATGTCTAGCAAGTTGAAATTTGGAACATACGTTTATTTTATAATTTGTATCCGCTAAGAAAGGATCTCTGAAAATTTAAACTCGTGCGAAGCCGGGCGGGGGCGGCTCTCTAGTTATTTATATTCTTTGTCTCTTTTACTTTTTACAAGCATTATACTTACAGCATCACAAAAAAAACAAGTTTCGTTATTTTTTAGATAGAGTATTTTTTTTAATGTTAAGATCGGCAGACAGGCTGACGGTCCACTTGATGGTAGGTGGCTACCATCGCCTATAACACAAGCAACGCCAAAGCTGCTGCAAGTGCGCTGCCGCCTACAGTAGGATTAAGGATAAGGGATTAAGAGGGAATAGGGAAATGGCTCTGGCATCCCTTACTCTCTCACCGAAACACAAGAGCACACGTGCTGTTATTTCACGGTGGTCTTCTGTAAGGGGATGGTTACTGCCGCCAGACGGGCTGCCCAATTAATGACTGCGAAACGCAGTGTGCCCTGCCACTACTTTCCAGCTCCAGACCAGAGCCAAATTTGAAAAGTTCATTTTTCAAAAGTTTATTTTAAGAAGGCATCTTCTGTTTCGATAAGTGAGAAAGGGATGTCAGAAACAGTTTCCTTATCTCTTTTCAGCAAAAAAAAAATTACCACAGTATTAAATTACAATAAATAACGCTTGTCACTGGAATACAAGAAGTCATTGACGTCACCAGATAACAGATCAATACGTCATGTAAATATCGTTCACTCATAATGTAGAGAATGTCTCAATAGTAGGCACCGCTATTGTAGGCAGCAATTTCCTAGGAGAGTTTGTTTAACCTTGCCTTGCGTTGGACGCCTAGATAGATGGAAACGAGTGACAGTCAGTCACACACGAATAACTAACAATCATTTATTTTTTACTCTTTTTGGGCAAGTTAAGTGATTTGTTGCGTCATAACCTTGACAAAAGTTAGCAGTTTGATTTCCGGAAAACCCCATGCGTATATCTTACTGCTTCGCTAAAAATTTGCGGGTTTTACGTTTGTTAAGATTATGCTTCGTTGGATTTAGTTAGTACGCTTATCTTGAGCAGGCATTTTGTGATTATAATATTTACAATTTTTATAAAAAAAATGTCTAATTTTTGTAGATTGTTTGCTTGGTCCATAAGGAACACGTGATTCTAGGTCTTTCTTCGTACGAATCGAAAATCGAATACAATCCTGACAATTATGCTCTTTCATAATTGTCTTTCCTTGGAAAGAAAACAGTTTTCTTCTTGAGTTTTCTTTCTTAGGACTTTTGCTTTTTCATTGCCTGCTTTTCTCTTCTCACCTTGTCCATTACTGGCTTCATAGCCTTGGGCTTTTACATTAGGGAACTATGTCCCCGATATTAGATATGGTAAAAAAAATGGTAACCTGAGTTTCTTGCGGGGTTTCTTCTCAGGATCGTCATCATATTTGACTATTTTTTTTCGAAACCCCGATAAAATTTGAATGACGATTAAGTGTTTTTTTAAAACATATTCAATGAATAAATTAATAAAATACTGTAACACCTGGTTGATAGTTGATAATCTTTCTCCCAAACGCTTCTATTCTGTCTACGAGCTCGCAAGGAAGTCTACTTACTAATTCTGGGCTATTTTACAATTCATAAGTAATTAATAGGTTTTTCCCGTGACTTTGTACCCCCTTTTTTTATTAAAGATGGTTTTCTCTTGACCAGCTCAGGAGGTTGAGGCCGACGATGGAGCGAGCTCACCCAGGACGCCGCCCGGCAGGGAGTTCCAATCCTTAACAGTAGGTACGCATTATAAAAGATGTTTTAAAGAGCTTGGTCCGAATTAGAGACCCCTTTTTCTTAACCGTGGAATAAAAACCGATGATAGAATGTAGGTTTTCTCGGCCGGTATCCATAGGTTTCCGGGATGATGGCCCAGGTCTGTTGGAAATTCTTCCAAACGTTTCGTCAACAACTGCGGTTGACATCCTCAGTGGTGTAGTCCGTATTAGCAGAAAAAGTACATCACATCACTGCACTGCAATGCACCAAACTGTGACACACTGCACTGCACTTCACTTCTGCACTTTTCGACTTCTCGAGCGAGACTGATTCGTCGACTGGAATGTTTCTATATTTAAATCCCCACCCTGTGGTTGAATTAGTGGGGTGTGGTCACTAGGAGAGGTTATAATAGGGGTTATAATGCCCTCTCTTTCTTTCATTATTATTATTCTTGCGTAGTGCCGGATACCAAATGTTGTGTAGCCTTAGATTTTCCTCCTTCCTGTTGAAATTATTTGGATGCTTGAAAATTTCAATGGCTTCCCGATTAAGGCGTGAGTGATAGTGTACCCCGGATGACAGAACCACTGTGTTTTTGAAAAGGATTTTATGGTTGCCTTCAGAAAAGGCGTGTTCAGCTACGGCCGATTTTTCGGTCTCTTCTCTGCGACAGTTACCCTTGTGTTCTTTAATTCGAGTGTTAATGCTGCGTTTTGTGGTGCCGATATATACTGCGCCACATTCACAAGGTATTTTATATACCCCTGTCGAGGATAATGGATCCCTTGGGTCTTTAACTGAACCGAGCAGGTTTCTAATTTGGCTCGTCGCCTTATATATGGCTTTGATGTTTCTGCCCTGTAACATTTTTCCTATGCGATCCGTTACTCCTTTAATATATTGGAGGAATGCTCTGCCTTTATCTGGGTTTTTGTCTTCGGTATTAGTCTTGTTTCTCCTTGGTTTTATCGCTTTCTTGATTTCAGTGGGTGTGTATCCGTTGCACCGTAGAGTATGGCTTAAATGTTCCAGCTCTTTTTGTATCTGTGTTGGTTCGCAGACTCGTTTCGCTCTATCAACTAGCGTCTTTATCATAGCCCTTTTTTGTTGAGGGTGATGGTTGGAGTTTTTGTGTAAGTACCTATCTGTGTGGGTGGGCTTCCGGTAGACTTTATGTCCCAGGCTACCATCCTCGTTTTTAGAGACCAACACGTCTAGAAATAGGAGTGTGCCATTTTTCTCTGTTTCCATAGTGAATTGTATTCTTGGGTGGATGCTATTGATATGTTTAAGAAACATTTTCAGTGCTTCCTGTCCGTGGCTCCATATTACAAATGTATCGTCTACGTATCGAAACCAGCATGAAGGTTTCTGAAATGCTGTTTCTAGAGCAAGTTTTTCAAATGATTCCATGTAGAAGTTGGCCACGACAGGGCTGAGCGGACTCCCCATTGCCACACCACCTACTTGTTCGTAGAATTTATTATTCACTTGGAAATAGGTGGTGTTCAGAACATGTGTGTATAATGACACTATGTCTCTCGGAAAGATTATTCTTAGCTTTTCAACTGTCTCTTTCAGCGGGACCATTGTAAAAAGGGAAACGACGTCAAAGCTCACTAGAATATCCGTTGGTTTTATTGTCATGTTTTTAATCTTTTCTACGAAATGAGCCGAGTCTCTGATATGTGATGATGTCTTCCCGACATAAGATAGCAGTTCCTTGGACAAGTACTTGGCTAAGTTGTAGGTTGGTGCCCTGATAGCACTAACAATGGGTCGTAATGGTACTCCTGGCTTGTGTATTTTCGGTAGACCATAAAATCTTGGTGGAAGGGCTTCGCTGTTTATGCATTGACGTTTGTCCTCATCAGGACCAGACAGAATCCTCGCGGTTCGTCCGGTACTGAAGGAATGGTTGAGGCACCGACGAGGTGTCCTCACGTTCCATATGGTGCAAGTAATGACCGGACACGGGTGCTTCGGTCATTATATGCACCATATAAAAAGGGAGGAGTCCTCGGTATCCCAGCGCCGGGAGTTGAGGGCAGCGCTGGGTGGTGGAGAGATCACACTGTCAAGCATGGTTGATAGTTTGACCAACTGGAAAGCAGTTGCTTCCTTCTGCGAACACGTGATGTTGCAGAAGGAGGCAGCTGAGAGGGAGCGAGAGGAAGAGGCCGGTCTCGCTTCTCTCAGACGTATAGGCGGTTGGGCAGGAGAAGGCACACGAAGCCCGTCTTCAAATGTCTTAGGGGACCTGCGCACCCCCCCCTAGGTGGGCCATGACCTTGTCGTGGTGGGGGGGCTTACCCTTGGCAATCCGGGCGGTTGCAGGGGTCGGTGGGGTCACCGGCCTTTGCTCGACCGATCGGATTGGTTTTGGGGACAAAGAAGGCCCACACCGAGGTGGGCTCCGAGCGGGCTCCGCTCAGCGGAGCTCGTGGCGGAGCTGCAATTTGGAGGCTCCAACCTTCCGTTGGAGCTTCACCGGTCATCGCTCGCGCGGGCCGAGAATCCGTACTCGGCCCGCGCGATTGGTGGCCGGTGAGAGAGAGGGCACCCCGGTCCTTGTTCGTCAGACCGAGGTATGGGACTCGGTACTGCGGATGAGGATCAGCGGGTGAGTCGCAGCGAGTGCATTCTCTTGGACGGCTCTGGCGCTCAGTGGTAGTCGGGCAACTTACGCGAAGACGGAGCTCATGCGACTGGGAAGGACCAACTGGCATAGTACCTGCAATCGTGGCATGTGGGGGGTGTGGAACACCCGGTGGGCGGTCACCGGCTTAGTACTACCCTCCGCAGTCGTCCGGAAGAGTGAAGACCCGGCCTTGCCACCCGGCTTAGTAGCTCTTCCGCGACGACAACACGAGGTGGAGCCCGTCTCGGGCTGCCGCGATTGTTGGGGAAATGTCAGGGGGACACCCCTATGGGCCGCCCACCCATAATGTCGTATGAGATGAGCGGCCACACGAGCGGGGGTCGTCCGGGGGATGAAGGTGGAAGCGGCCTCCGACTCCGCGGATGGTTGTGCCGCGGAGAAGAGGTAAGGGGTTGATTCGGTTACGAATCCCCTCGCTGACTGCTCGCTGCGACTGATGAGAGGAACTTGGGCGGCTGTAGCCGTTTCGTTCGGGGGCGGCGGACGCGGGGAGGTCCGCCGCCCGCACAACACCGGGCAGTGTAGGTGTGGTGGCCTGCAGATGTTCCAGCGGGCCACCACAGGAGGAGTTTTTTACACGGCTTGCCGTGTAAAAACAGGGGCGGGTCCGCAAGGACATGGCGGTGCGTGGGGCCCGGGGATAGGGCCTGGCTGTGACTCCGGGTCCCATTATCGCTGCCGATGGTGGAACATGGAGGCGGTTTTAGTGGAGTAGGACCGGCGGGGCGATTCGTTCCGTCGGGTGAGTCCCACACACCCCCTCGTCGATCGTCCCCGTCGACGAGGGATAGTGCGTAAATGCATTTCCCCTCCTTAAAAAAAAAAAAAAAAAAAAAAAAAAAAAAAAAAAAAAAAAAGGGGACCTGCGCACATGGTTGGCTAACTATGTGTGCTTGCACAAGGTCACCCTGTCTGGGGATTGCCTCGGTGCCTCCGGGCAATCCCCCATTGGAGTTAGCCTAGTCAGCAATGGCTAGGCTGCCCTGGGGTGGATCGGAGTTGTTGCCTCGGCAGAGCCCGGTCCACCTCGCTCAAAGGGCAAGGAGACACCAGGGAGTTTTAGTGGGTATTCCCAGTGTCGCTATGATCAGGCGCTGGGCGTCCCCCACATACTCCTGCCGTCTAGCCAGCGGCAGAAGATCTGTAAGCGGATTACTCCTCGTCAAAAAAAAGAAGGATAACTTATTATACTATTAACTGATTTTGTTTTGCATGAAAAACCCAAGCCTGATGAGAATTCGCCTTCTCATCAGGCCATCAGCTCATCATCATAACCTCTCAAAGAGAGCAAGTATCTGTGCCATAAGGTATCACATATTACACACTGAAAAACGTTTTTTTTAATAAAGAAATATTTACGTATCTATTATTATTATAAAGAGTGGATTAACATGTGAATACTAAATAAGTCATACGGAAATCCCGATCAGTCGATAATATAATATAAAAGCAACGACACGAGTTGGCTTTTATTGCTAAGACGGAAAAGTGTTTCCGAGTAATATTAAATTATTACACAGAATGATGATATTTTAGTTTGGGCACGTTGTTTTCGAATCTAGCAACACACGGCAGAATGATTAAGTTTACCAACTTCTTAGTAGGCCATTTCGATTGATGATTTAAGAGCGATTGAGTCTTTGCACAGCTAAGACAACTAAAATTGCATTTTTTGTATATTAATTGGAAAAAATTAATATGATTATAAAGTGAAGAAGAATCGTATACTTAATAATAATAAAGGCGTAGGGATGTGACGACCCCATCGCCCAACGGTGAGGCAGTTAATGTGACATAGCTGCCTCGCCGCTGCAATTAGTCATCCCTCATCTTCCCAGGGTTAGGGACTTCACCCCCCACAGATGTTGGAACCGTGTCTGTGGGTTTCCATCTGGATATTTTAAAACGGTCCCATCGGGGAAATGAGCGCCCCCCGTTGTACAGAGCCCATTTTTATGATTTATTTATTTATTTATTTATTTATTTAAGACAGCAACAGCCTGGCACACTTTACAGTTTGACCATATCGCTCAATATCTTGGTCCAGTGTGCAAGCCAATTAGAGCTGAATACATAATTCTCTATGGTACACAAACTCAGTCAGGTGGACTTTTAAGACTTTGAAACAACAAAATGAATTAAAAATAACAAAGTCCAACCAAATCAATTTGTAACAACAAGTCAGAATTACATAGTAAAATGTTAAAAATACAAAATAAAAAAATCAAGGATATGTCTTAAATTAAAAAGTCAGCAATCAAAAATTAAAAAAATTAAAAACTAATATTTAAAAAATTAAAAGGGTCAAAAATAAAAAAGAAAAATCATATTAAAAAAAAAAAAAAAAAAAAAAAAAAAGCAAATCACAAACAAAAGTTATGAGTGCGACGAAATGGCAGCGAGAATTTTTTTTTTGTGGTTGTTGATATGGTCGAAGTGAATATCTAGGTTTGCGCTATAAAATATTTTATTGTAGCTCTGAAGCATTCTGGGGATCGAGGAGTGCCTCATTTGGTTAGTCTTGTATACGGGCACTTGAAAGGGGGTATAAGTTTTCCGTCTCGAATTAAGACGTGGCACTGAGTAAGATACATTCGACATTACATCTGGACAGTCAACGCCTCCACGCAACAGCTTAAAAAGGAAAAATGATGATGAGTTCTAATAGAGTACGTATATGGCCGCTACCTGGGGGACGCCGGGGCACATCCAGGGCAAACGCTGGCACTGGACGTGGCAGAGGGCGAGCCAGCGTAATAAGAGGTGCAGGCAGTCCACCTAGCCTGCCCTTGAATTCATCATCATCACCAGGCGGCTTGGTGCTCAGAATTCCGTATCCGCCGCTGGTGGTCCAAGAAGGCGCATGGCGTGGACAAATGCAATGAATACGATCGCCATGCGCGCTTTTTACATGGCGACAATGACTGAAACTGGCGGAACGGGTTATCGAGCCCGTATGCATCGTGAGTTTCTGCAGTTGGAACCGGAGGTGACCATCACGGAACACAATTTATCGGACAGGGTTCGGTATATACAGCGTTCAGGTCTGTTCAGCGCTGCCGAACTCGAACAACTGAGACAGGAGGTTGCTCCTGACCCGAATGCTGCATTTGTTGTGGATGCCTCCGCGCCGCGGCGTGGTAGCACGGAGTACGCTGTAGACCCCGTGAAGCCGCGTAGTGATGCGGAGACCAATAGCCAACCGCAATATATGCAGGGTGAGGGCGAAGGAGTAACCACCCAGGAAATAAAGCGGATGAGAAGCACACTTGAAGAGGCGATTATGGAGTACCGCTAAACTCCTCTTGAAATGAGGCAGCGCTTACCCCGAGTACCTCTTAGCGTGAAGGTTCGGGATGTCGTTGAGGCCATAAACAACATGCTGCCCTCCTACATGGAGAGCAGCACAGGCCTCTCTGATACGGATTCAATCCTCCTTGGCGCAGCCATGGCTGTATGCCGTATAGTGGGCGTTAAAGTGAGTTTGCCGGGTCGTGCCACTCATTGTAAAGAGGTGCCGGCCTGGCAAAGAAGGATCGAAAGCCGTATCACTGCGGCCAGAGTCCTCATCGGCAAACTGACCAGCTTCAGGTCGGGTAATACAAGACCTAGAGTGATGCGCTTCGTGAGGGAGGCCTTTTCGGGTGAGAGAGTGAGTCTGTCTCACCCGGATGTGCACCGAAAACTCACGGAGCGCATTGATGACCTGAAGCAGAAGATCGCTGCTTGGGGTAAGCGTATCCGGCGGTACTTGGAAAGGGTTAAGAGGTACCGTCAAAATCGCCTCTTCATGAGTGACCAAAAGAAGTTTTATAAAAGCTTGGGACGCCCCGACGGTAGAGTGACTGGTCCTGGGCCTAATCAGACAGAAACTATTGCCTTCTGGCGGAACCTGTGGTCTGAACCAGTTACTCACGAAGAGGGCCCTTGGATGGGGACAGTGGAGGAGGCATGTGCCACAATTTCGCCCATGAACCCCATCACCATAACTGAGGACGATGTGGTCGCTGCGGTCTGTAAGGCCTCGAACTGGAAAAGTCCAGGACCGGACGGACTGCACGGCTATTGGTTGAAGGGGTTCTGGCGTAGCCATGCCACTCTCGCTGTTCAATTCCAGGAGGCTCTTGAAAACGGGGCGCTACCAGACTTCTTAACTACAGGGGTCACTCATTTAACTCCCAAGGACGGTGCTACCGCGGATCCATCCAAATACCGCCCAATAACATGTCTCTGCACTATTTATAAAATACTTACATCCATTCTGAGCTCTAAGATTTATCGTCACGTCGCCGATAACAACATTTTTTTTTTTTTTTTTTTTTTTTTATTATAGATGGGTTTGCTCTTGACCAGCATCTATTCATGTAGGAAGGATGAGGCCGAAGATGGAGCGAGCTCACCCAGAAGATGCCTATTCACTCGAACCTTGAAAAGATTTGGGTTATATGAGCTCGGAAATACAGACGCCGGCAGGGAGTTCCAATCCTTAGCAGTGCGCATCACAAAAGATGTTTTAAAGCGCTTGGTCCGAATTAGAGGGATATCGACAAGGTGAGGATGGTAACCAGCCGTACGTCTGCATGTCCGATAGAAGAAAGGGGAAGGCGGTATCGGAGGCTCAGAATGGATGTAAGGGCGGTAGTCGCGGTAGCAAGGAGCTGCTTCTCATCGACACGGCTGTTTGCAGACTGGTCAAACGCAACCGTCGAAACTTCTACGCTGCCTGGATCGACTATAAAAAGGCGTTTGACTCGGTTCCCCATACATGGCTTTTGAGGGTCCTCGAGTTGTATAAAGTAGATAGTACAACTCGACACTTCCTTGGGACATGTATGGGGCAATGGAGTCTTTCCGGTAAGCGGATGACGGATGCGGCTGATCGGATAAGGATCTGTAGGGGTATTTTCCAGGGTGATTGTCTGAGCCCACTTTGGTTTTGCCTGGCGTTGAATCCTCTAAGTACTGTCTTGGAGGATTCGATGATAGGTTTTCAGTTTCGGAGGGGGGGCCATCGGATGTCGCACCTTCTCTACATGGATGATCTCACGTTGTTCGCACCGAACGCTAATCGTCTGGAGGAGCTGCTGCAAATTACTGAAAATTTCAGCAGATCCATCAGGATGGAGTTAGGTCTCGACAAATGCGCGGATATTCATGTGGAGAGGGGTCGGACCTCTCCACATGAAATGTCGAAGCTGGTCCGAGACAGATGAGGTCGCTCTCCGGGACTGAAACGTACCGTTATCTGGGTATGTCGGAGTCGTTGGGGGTGAGAGAGACGGTTGTAAAGCAATCGGTTGGCGAGGAATTTTGGGAGCGCCTGACAAAAGTTCTTAGGAGCTATTTGTCCGGGGCTAACAAGATCCGAGCTTTCAACAGCTGGGTCATGCCCGTTCTCCTTTATACTTTCGGCGTGCTCAGGTGGTCTCAGACGGAACTGGACACCCTGGATAGAAGGGTCCGCACAACTATGATCTCTCACAGAGTGCGCCACCCGAAGTTATCGGTTGAGAGGATGTACATCCGCGGAAGTGTGGTGGTCGAGGCTTATTAAGTGCCAAGACAATGCGCAACCGCGAGATGTGCAACCTTAGAAATTTCTTCTTGACTGATTCGGGTGGCGGGCTCCGTAGAGCGATCGTAGAATGTGACAACGGACTCACCCCTCTATCTCTATCCGATCAGCAATGGCGGGATCCGGTGGTATTGAACCCCTCTGCCAGGGAGGCCGTATGGAAGGAGAAATAGCTGCACGGACGGTTTTACAAGGCTCTTCATGAGCCTCATGTTGACCGTAAAGCCTCCGTGCACTGGCTGCTCTTTAGCGATCTCTTCGGAGAGACCGAGGGTTTTGTCTGTGCGATACAAGATCAGGTGGTCAAGACGCGGAATTACCGGAGGTACATCATAAAGGATGGCACAGAGGATATATGTCGAGCCTGTCGCCATCCTGGAGAGACTCTCTGACATGTCACTTCCGGTTGTTCGGCGCTTGCCAACACTGAGTATCTGCACAGGCATAACCAAGCGGCCAGGATCTTGCATCAGGAGCTCGCTCTGAAATACGGCTTTCTTGAGCAGAGGATACCTTACTACCGGTACTCGCCAGAACCAGTCCTCGAAAACAGACGTGCCAAGCTCTACTGGGACCGGCCCATCATCACGGACAGGATTATTCTAGCGAATAGACCTGATATCGTGTTGATGGACCGGGAGCAGTCGCGGGTGTTTTTGGTGGATGTCACTATCCCGCATGACTATGGTCTCGTGAAGGCTGAAACCGAGAAGAGGAGGAAGTACCTCGACTTGGCCCACGAGATCGTCGACATGTGGGCTGTGGCCTCCGCTGAAATCATCCCAGTTGTTCTGTCCGTGAATGGTTTACTTAATCCCGATCAGCCTCAGGGACAACCTGAGGCGGTTGGGATTCCGTGGCGGTTCCCTCCCGGGCCAGATGCAGAGAGCGGTGCTGCTCGATACGGCCAGAATAGTACGTCGGTTTCTGTCTTTGTCGCCCTGAACCCCGACCGACTGTGTCGGGGGTTACACCGTCTCCCCCTCATTTTGGCTTTTGTAGGGGGAGACGAGTTAAAATGAGAGATAATAATAATATTTGTTAGTTCAAGTTATACAAAAATTTATTTCAAATTAAATAAAAAATTAATTGACGATGCCGCTGAATTTAGCATAGCAGTGATTTATATGCCTACAGTCCAGCCTGCTTGCAACATGCATAAGTCAAGTCAGTCCATATTTATACATTATCACGTGAAGATTTTGTATTTTTCACTTTTTCATGAATTTTTCAGTTTAAGTAAATATATATATATTGGTTGAGTGGTTATATTAAATCTGTCTTATTATTTATATCCGTCCATTTACAAGTACATAATGAGAATACATATATTGGTACACCTTGTATCAATATATGTATTTACAATATTGGTCGGTTAAAATTCAATGTTCTAGGAATTACGTAACACAGAAACGTACAACATACTAGTTACTGCATCTGTATATAGGTGTTACACTGTGCCGAACAAGTCTTGCGCGCAAGTAATTACGTGATTTAATTAGCTGCCCCGTTTGACCTACATGCGTTATGTAAGACACTTACTTAACATCTGTCATATCATCTTATGTGTTAGACGTAAATATAATAAATACTAAGGCATACTTAGTTAAATAAATTTTAGTATAATCATTATTATCTGTTGGACCTTGCCATCCTATCCACTGCCAGCCGCTGTCTTGGTAAAGCGAGCGGACCAATACCAGGACGTTCCCTCATAGACGATAATCGTGGTCACGAAGGCCCAGTTTCGACTGCACCATTGGCCCCTTTCCATGGTCGCCCTCACCGCGTGGCAAAGTGTATTCAAAAGAAGTGGCTTCTTTATTTGATCTGTCCATCTCAAAGGCGATCGGTCTCGTAATCTTTGCAAACAACAACCTCGTAATCTTATGAATACTTAATAATTACTTATAATAAAAGACCTAGGTACTTTGTTGTAAACTCTGAAGTCATCTTTAAACCTACCATTACATGAATTGAACGAATTAATTTCGAAGATTGGAAGGTTTTTCAAATTTCCCTACATTTATATTTTTTTTTTTACAAAAACAAAATATCAGTTATGAAATATAATGAAAATATTTGCCATTTAACGAATATTTTTATAATTTATTATTTATAAATAAGATATTACACAAATATTTTTAAATAAGACACGCAGAAGATGTGCAATACAACATGCATCACTTCTTTTGGTCACTTTCATTCGTCAGTAACTGTCATGTGAATAAAATTAAAATCAGATCTTTGTATTATTGATCTACGTAAAATTAACCTAAACACTGTAATACTCCACAGCGACGAAGTACGCAAGGATTCAGAAATTCGCGCAACACTGGCACAGAAGGAGGAGTATTTACAAGTGAAAGGGAGAGGGAGTAAGCAGCTCGAGGCCCGCGCGTCACTTCATTTGTGATGTGGTTGTCCGCCCCAGAAAGGGGAGAGGGACGAGATGGGGACAGACTTGACTCTCGATAGGGCCATGGGTTGGTGGTGGGTCTATTGCCCACACAAAAGAAGAGCCAGAAGATAGATAACGAGCCAGAATAAGTGGAAGATCTTACCATCCTACCTTAAGACGTGATTTAATTATATACCTGCCTGGTCCGTTACTCTCACTAGCGACACGACCTACTTATCGTATCCAACAGCCATTCCCTACTCTAGGACTGTTTCCACCCCCGGTGGTACAAGCGGTCTCTAATGAGAGTTGCTTAAGGTAGCCTAAGTTTTTGTTTGTAAGTGCTGAACACTTCTTCCGCTCCAAAGCATTAGGCTAAATTGAAAAGAACAAAAAAAAAAAAAAAAAAAAAAAAAGAAATAGCCTAATTATTCTAGCTGGTCGCGAGTTTTGCGCTTAGCAACAACAACTTTAGAAATTAATTTTATTCATATATATACATAGGTAGATTTAAATTACTAAAATGTATTTGCAATTTCTTGGTAATACTTAATATAGGTATATTATAAACACACGAGACTCTACATACATTACATACTAACTTATACACGTACAAGAGGAATGTACATCCAGTAGACAAAAGTCTCGTTTGATGCGGAAGCACGTATAAAAATAAACGTGTTTGACCCTGCGACATGTCATGTTTAGGTCAAGAACGAACAGCAATCATCGTTCATACCTTAACTGCCTTTACGGAAACATCTGCTTAATAACACTCTTAATTGTCATAAAATCGTTGCCTTTATGACGGAAATCTAAACAGAATAACTTCATGTTTACCTCGTTAACGTTTTCCGACATTATGAAGTCGTTAAAATAGATGACAACATGGGTTACTGTCCTCGACAAATTGTCTCAAGAAATGCGCTTCAAATCAGATCAAATCGTTTATTTCTCAAAAATAGGATAACAAGATCATTTTTTTTGAAGTCAAAATACTGCTTCTGTTTCGGAAACAAAATGGCGTTCTGGAAGAAAAGAAACTCTCCACCAATCGTCCTTTTTTAATCCCATGCATTAAGTATTTGACTATATAGGTATATTTTTTTATTAAAGATGGATTTGCTCTTGGCCAGCATCTACGACGATGGAGCGAGCTCACCTAGAAGATGCCTAATTCACTCGAATCTTGAAAAGATTTGGGTTGTGTGTTGTATGTTTTATTACTATCAACAGCGTGAATACCTACCTTCTAATAACTAATTACTTATTAGTAAGTAATATATACATATATAATACTTAATAAAATTTATATTTTGGAATAACTTATAGGCGGAAGAAGTTGCGGGCAAAAGCTGGTATTGTACGTGTATATTACGTCCCATAATATGTCGTATCACGTATGGTAGATATACTAAAAATTCAATATTGGTGCTGCAAAAGCGATGTGTTCGTGATATCTCAGTACATTTATAAAAAATTTTACAAAATAAATATTTTAAATATTTTACAAAATTATACGTTCATAAGAATATTGACAAATTTAAGTAACTTCCACAACTTAAATTTAAGAAATAAAAATAATTTACAGGCTCTATAAAATAAGTAAGTAATTTTTTTAAAGGTCAATTCACACGATATTCTCCGACACTATAAAACCGAATTCAAATATTTAGAATGCCCATCAGTAAGAATATAAACTACTGTTTAACTTTTCATTGGGTGAAGTCAAAGGCAAAAAGTAATAGTATTCTGAAAATTCATAAATATGTTTTAACTCTTTAAAAACAGATCAAAACAATGCATAATTAACCAGACTAGATGGGGACCTAGTTAAGTCTTAAAACGAATTCCAATTACGTGAATGATAATAATTGTTACACAAGATCATGACGGCTACAATACGTAATAGGCTGGGTGGATGGAGAAAGCAGGCCGGCCTTGGCAGTGAAGTGCGCGTCGTCACGGCAACGACCGCGCCCGGCTGCGCAGGCGCCGACGTTTAATTGGCGCGAGTTTTCACGCATGCTCAACACTTTCGTTGTCATTGAACTTGGAAAGCGGGGATGCTCTGTCATTGTCGGCGTAATAGCTGAGAATGCACTCTCGCTTCGTAACATGCTCTACATTACTTGCGATCTAATTATGCAATTTATACTTACGAGAGGTGTTCATGTTGAGATAGATTTAGCGTTGGATGGATCCTTCAAAGGATAAGCTATTTGGCAGGCCAGCTTGAAATGCGAAAATTCTTTGTCCTCGTTACCAAAATATCAAAAAATTTGCAACAATATTTCTAGGCGATTTTCACGTTTTGTCTTCTTGGACCAATTTGCTTTGCACCCCTTGAGAGCAATTCAGACATTCTGCCTCTACATTATACATTTTAGATTTGGGCTACCCACACTTTAGACATTTTGTGAATCCCATTCGGCAATCTAGTCTAGAATATGTAAACCGAACCGGAATTATGATTTAAGCCAGATAAGTCAAATAAGAACTCGCAAACTTTTTTCGTTGATTTCATTACTAAAAATATGTTTTGTACTTGAAATAAGAAGAAGCGAACAAATAGACAGACGAAAAACTCACAAATCTTAATTCAAAATATCAGAATACAACCGATATTTAAAATATCAGATTTTTTTTACTAATATTTTACTAATAGCATCTAATAGTCACCATCACTAGTCCACCGACAAAGCTTTTATTGATTCTTTTATTAATTTTGTAATATAATACTAGAATTATCCATAATATTTCGGTTTATAATTAATAACAATAAAAACCTTTAATAATATAAAAAATAAAAAAATAAATAAAAAAATAAAAAAGGGCTTTATTAAAAAAAATCTTATAATGTTTCTACTTTTTAATAAGATCAGTAAGGTTTAGGTATCAGAAGAGATTTGCTCATGTGTTCTCTAATTTTGACCAGGTTTATACAAACTCCCTTTAGATGTATTTCCATACTAACAGACTTGCCTGTTCCTAGGCTGTTGCTGATGTTCCTAATATTTCCAGATGTTGTCTGGATTCATAGCAAGCCACTGTAAAGTGCACCATCAGCAGCCTGCCTGCCGTTAAACATTATGCAAAAACAGAATAAGTTTTATTCAATTCAACTGAACTGAATTACTTGTAGTAACGCCAATTTTGATGTGGTCCTTAAAAATCTACGTTATCTGCTTTTGACCGGTTATATGTCTAGCAGTGGAAGTCTTCCGGCTGAGGTAAATATTATGAAGATAAAATTTGTTTATTTTTTATACCTATAAAACTGTTAATCTTTGAAATGACTGAATAAAATTAATTACTCGTATCTTACCTACCCCTTTCTGTGTGTCGGCCCCAGAAAGGGGAGATTCGACAGAGGGACAGAAGGACAAGAAACAATTTGTATACGATTCGGCCCGTATGACTAGACTGTCGAAAGGGCCATGGGTTGGTGGAGGGTCTGTCCCTATCTACTCGTATCTTAAGTATCATAAGCTATCTTTTGATGATAGAATGATTGTTATTAATTAAATGTGTTGATTTATTGTAAAAATCTACGATCACAATCCATACTATACTATAAGATGATAGGCGTTACATTGCTCATATATTTAGTCAGGCGTTATTTTTTATTTTTCAACGCGTGCGAAGCCGCGAGCATCAGCTAGTATACAATATTGTAAATGTGAAATTAACTCCGTCTGTCTGTCTGTTACCTCTTCACGCCTAAACCGCTGAACCAATCATCATGAAATTTTGCATATAGTTAGGGATGCAGGAAAGGATTTAGGGTACCTTTCATCCAGAAAAAAGTACTGTTCCCGAGGCATCATCTAACGCCTTGCAAAACTATAACTGCAATAAAGATTTTAGGCGTTACAACGCAGGCGAAGCCACGTGCTGGTGCTAGTGAGTATTTAAATTAAAGTTGGCTGTAGTCGCTCAGCGTACTATTTAGTAACATTAGTAGAAACCTAGTAATAATATTTTAGATACTTATATTTTTCAAGAGTGACAAAAAAGTCGATAAGTAATAAAAAATTTCATTACATTTAGCTACACGATCAAAATTGTAGTGAAGATGTTTTTTTTTTTTAATTCTGTTTTTTCCTAATGGAAAAAGATTTCAATCATTGCGTGAGTTAATTATGTTGTAATAAGGCTTCTAGTGACAGGGTCGGATCGCTCCCTGGTGGGAAAGTGTGGTGGGCGTTTGTCCGAACGCACTTGCCGCTTCACCGACCACGAAAACAGCCTCGACATTCAACAAAGAAATCTCTAGAGACGTTTTCGAAGTAAAAAATATTTCACCAAGGTCTTCTGTAGGTAGACTACATGTTCAATTTACTACTGCGGAACATATTGTCTCCTGTTTTTAATTCACAATTAAACAATTTAAACAGAGTAAAATTGGTGTTATGGTTATGACACACAGTAATCGTAAAACAACTGAGAAAAACAGCATGTGTAAACACTTTTTATTTAGAGTATTTTAAAGGTAGGTCTCTGATTACGTCAGGAACTTTATTATAAAATCGTGCATTGATATTTAAAATAATTACTTATCTTATAGATAGAGAAACATGCCATAATTTCACAAAAATATAAGTACCTTTCGTTTATATGTTTTATTAAAAGGGTGAAAATCGAGATTCATTTATGTTAATTTGTTATTAACTAGCTGAGCCCGCAACTTAGTACGCGTGGTGTTCCATGTAGCGCTAAATGTTACGGGAAGCTTGCTACAATACATACCTAAGTGAAAACCGCATTCAAATCCGACTGAGATTACCGTCCATAAACGCACAGAAAATCAGACAAAAATTATATTTATTTGACCTCGGTAACACAAGTATACGTATAATACAACGTGTATTAATTGCTTTTCTTTTGAAAAAATAATAATAATAATGTTTACGACTTTATTTTTATTTTTTATTTTTTTTAAGTTACGATCGGCAGACAGGCTGACGGTCCACTTGATGGTAGGTGGCTACCGTTGCCTATAACACAATAGCCAAAACTGCTACCATTGCGCTGCCGACTACAGTAGGATTAAGGGTAAGGGATTAGGAGGAGGATAGGGAAATGGGCTCTGGCATCCCTACTCACTCACCGAAACACAACAGCACACATGCTGTTATTGCACGGTGGTCTTCTGTAAGGGGTGGTTACTGGAGCCAGACGGGCTGCCCAAATTACTGCGAAACACAGTGTGCCCTGCTACTACTTTCCGATCCAGACCAGAGCCAAATTTGAAAAGTTAATTTTTCAAAAGTGACATAATATGTATATTGAGACGATATAATTCCTTTCAATTAATAGTGTAATAAAACAAAATTCATTGGTGATAGTTTTCCAGTCTCTCCTTGTCAGTCCTTGTTTGAATAACGACGTAATTGTTTACGGGGCAAAATTTAAAGATGTATTTTTTGTGTTTTGTCATTCTTATCCGGTTATAATTTATGCAAAACAAAAATAATTTAAACACTTTTTGAAAAAAAAAAAAGGAAAATAGATTTTATTTTAATATAATAAATTTAATTACGGCAATGTTATCTTCAAAACTGCAAATTTAATTCATATTTATTTTGGTTATATAAATGTACACTTACAGGAAGGATAGACGGACGGACACGGGCTTCCGTTGCTCACAAATAACTAATAGTATCTACTTCCAGTTCCGTGCGTCTCTTCCGTTTTGAACTTCCGCTAAAATAGTTTAGTGGTGAATACGCGTGCTCGTACCAGCAGGCGTTTATTGAAACGTGCATAAAATTAGTTTCATTATTAGTGGCAGGGTACACTGCACCTTCCACAGTCATAAATTGGACAGTCCTCTGGTGGCAGTAACCACCCCTTTACAAAAGACCACAGTCAAATTACAGTATGTCTGATGTTCTATTTCGGTGCGTAAACAACAATCTTGTGCTTTACTCTTTATCCTAATTAATGTTGTAACATTGTACATGCCACGTGGCCTATGTACTATCTAATTCGGCATATGCCTGCCCGTCACATATGTAAGCATATACATAAGGCAAATTAACCCGTAATATAACCCTTTCAAGAGTAGATTATATCAGCTTGTATGACGATCTATATCATAAAAAAATCAATTAAGTGTTAACAACAGTTAAGTTTAAATCAATTAAAAATCTCGTAAAACTATCAATTTTTGTATAATAATTTATTAAGTTCATATTAAGAGTTTTGTATTGGATAATAACTGAGCCCGCAACTTTGTACGCGTGGTATTCGGTATAGCGCGTAACTTTTTTGCTTGTAAACGGATTGGAATAAAACAAACACTAGTTAACACATCAGTGAAAACCGCATTCAAATCGGTTAAGCCGTTTCTGAGATTAACGTGCCCAAACGCACAGACAAACAGAAAAAAACTATTTTTTGACCTCGGTAACATAAGTACAGCGTGTACAAATTGTCTTTTTTTTACATATTAAATATCCAGAACAGACATGGTTCGTTTAGGATTTTATTATATGTATATTTTATTCGCTAAGAAAGAATTTCCAAAAATTTTTATTTAACGGATAAAATATAATATAAAACTATGTTCCAAATTTCAGCTTTCTAGACTTAATAGTTTTAGCTGTGCATTGATATGACCAGTCAGAACTAACAATCTTAAATCATTTTTTAAAGGAAAAAAAAGCGTACCGCAGATGTCTACGTTATAAAATAAACCTATGATCCAAATTTTAGCTTTCTAGACTTAGATGGCGGGATAGTAGATAATGATACAAAGTATAGATAATGATAGTAAGTATTATCAATAATTATGGCTGGTAATTAAAAAACACATAATACTACCCACGTTCCACTCCATAGAGCTCGTTGTTCAAAAATCAGTGCACACAATAAGAAAGGTTCAAGAGGAAGCTCGCTCCATTGGTGTCGTCGTTACGGGGCCCTTAGCTTCGTCACAAGCAACTGTGGACCATTTGGTCCCCAGTTACGAGGCAATCATTGTTTCTCTTGTAATATTACATTACGTGCTTTTAAATATAGAAAATATGTAAATATAATAATAAATATTTTTCCTTGACGTCACTTCAGTGAATATGTCACCCTGATCAAGGCAAACAAGTTAAGGTAAAGTCAAGAACTTTCATTTACCTTTTCATTGAAAGTTTCTTAGTAAAGAGTCATTAATAACGCACAATAGTTCACAGTTACGTACTTTATTGCAGAATGATTTATAAATTATTTTTATAGATATCTCTTCTTTAATATTTGTACATTATACCTACATTTAGTTTTTCATTACATAATTAGGTTCAAATTACGAAATAAACAAAAAATTTAGCAGCATAGGTTTATAGCCTACGTGTCGTCTCCATGCATTTTTTTAATTAGAATTACAAACGTGTCATTTTAGTTGATGCGTATCACTTCGTGCTGTTGGACTCGTCTGGTAAAATGATGGTACGTTACTATTTACCAAAACTACTAGCTGTGTGTTGGTGACTGCTTATTATTGTGCGTTACGAAATTCCGTTTATAATTCCGTTGCGAAAAAATAAGCGGAAAAACAGATAGGCGGATAGCGACTTTATTGTATGCTAGCTGTTCACGGGATTTCGTTCGCGTCTCTTTATAAAATACTAGCGGCCCGCCCCCGGCTTCGCCCGGCGTGCAATTTTTATATACCCTAAAACATTCCCCGTTTATCCCTCTTTCCATTGGCGAAAACCGAATTAAAATCGGTCTACCCGTTCACGCGTGATACCGTGACCAGGAGAAATAGGGATTCAATAATAAGAATTCGTGGAGAATTGCAATTTTGTATGAACGGGGGAGGTGTCAATGGGGGAGATGGGTGAGGGTGAGTAGCCTATGTTACTCGCTGATAAATGTAGCTTTCTATAGGTGAAAGAACTTTTAAAATCGTTCCATTAGTTTTTGAGTTTATTCATTACAAACATACGTACATACATACAAATATTTTCTCATTATAATATTAATATAGATTATAGTATGTTGTGTATAGATTACTTGACTTGATAAATGTTCTCTACCTTTGCCTAGCAATGCTTTTGGTAAATAAATTATACCAGACCATGAATATTAATTTTGTTTAGAAAATAAAAAATAAGAAAATAAATGTTTGTTATTTAATACTTGTCGGTGCGCGGTGCGAGAGAGCCTTGGGGGAAAGACACGCCCTATCATGTCGAAAGGTTCGAGTTCGATCCCCGGTGATGCCATGTAGGTACCAGTCCTTTTTTTTAAGAGCATTTACTGACTGCTCTCAAACAGTGAAGGAAAATCTGCATAGAAGAATTCTAAGGCGCATGTGAAATCAACCAACCCGTACTGGGTCTGTGTGCGGTGGACCATATAGCCCATACGCCCGTGTTGAGAGGGTAGGCCTGTGCCCCTGCAGTGGGGACATATAATAGGCTGTTAATAATGATTTAATAGCTGTAGAGGTTTTGCGTGATCTTTTATTATTGTAAAAGAAGCCTGTGTAATGGCACAAATTGCAATATCGTGGTGATTTGTATACATTTTTATTTGTTGAGGTATCTATACTTATATCATAAAGAGAGGATTTTGTAAGTGTCTTTATATATATGGAGAGATCCCTGTCTGTAACTAAGTCACCTATTTTCATTTCAGATGGACAAAGGTTACATTTTGTATATACTAATAAGTCCCCTTCCAATTTAAAGAAAGTTAAAAATTTTAAATTTTCTCAAAATGATTTTAACACTGTATAGCAATAAAATGATAACAGCAAAGAATTTAAATTACATCATATATTCTAACCGTTTAGTGTTTACAGCAATACGTATAAAGTTTATTATCTTATTAAGTACACTAATCTTCTTTAATCGTTGTATAACCGATTGTAAACGTGTTAAATAAATCCTTTTAATTTGTTTCCTCGCCACAGAACATACAAGTGTAATTAATTATTGAGTAACCTTGACAATCTCTTTCAGATTAGAGAAATAGGTAGGGAAACGTCTACGCCGCGACCTAAAAAAGGGACGCTGACGAAATCGCGAGCGGAAATTAGTTTAATGCGGCTTGCAGATTCTCGTAAAGGAAACATAGTTAAAAACATTGCTGTGTAACGCAACATAAGATAAATACTAAACTATATTGTAGATAAATAACATTACAATATAACAATGTTCTACATGACCACAAATATTGTTTCGTTCGCATCATGCCCATTTATTATACTTATATTATAATTTTGTTTTATTAACACATATCGTTCAGACACATAAAACATGCCATTGTAATATAGTCTGGAATAACCTTTACAAAAAATGCACCTTATATTTGTAAAATTATTATGAAAATTGTGATGTATCATGGGAGCCTTAAAGCTTAGAGAACACGTTCTCTGGTGGCGGATCGAGGAATGCCCGTTAACAGCCTTCCAGCTTTTGATACCTCCCGAGGACCAATAAGTCCGGAGAGAAAACTCTGTTGCCAAACCCAATTGGGGAGCTTTTCGGGCATTCTCGGAGTAGAGGTCCTGGTTTGTGATGGACTCTTAGGTCTGAGAGTTCATTAGAGAAGGTGGCGGACAAACCTATTCTGGTCAATGACGGCTCTCAAGTTTTCGAGGAAGATTTCAGAATTGGGTCATAAGAATAAGGAAGAACCAAGGTTGGGTGTCAGGTGGTAGTAAAAACCAACAATAGCCAGTTTTTAATATCATTAGGCATAATAAGAAAGGAAAGAGACGATGCTTACCTGCGTAATGAATGGCCTCGAAAGATTAAGAAAGCCGACCCTGCGTAACGGGCACAGGCTAGGGCGAAGAAGAAGATAAGTGATGTATCATGAAAGTACCATGATCTTCATATTATGGTGACGTATCACGACATAAAGGTAATTAGGTATTAATCGTAAATTACAGCAGATCACGGTCTGCGGCCCAGAAATTTCTGAACACCTACCTACCTACCCTTTTTTATGTGTCGTGCAGCAGTACGATGACAAATATTATCATTTTATGAACGACAGATGCTTATTAATTTTATTTGGTTCTCTTTTTTAATTTAGGTTGTTTCCTAGGGTCAAAATTTGGAGCGTTTTTATAATGAGTATTTTTTTTATTATTTTCTTATTCTGGACAAAAAGTGTAATCTCATTTTAAGGTAGACGTTTCCCTTCCCTATTATGTCAATTAATAAATAGATATTTTCATATAATACCTAATTATCTACTTCATAGTCTGCGAATCCGAACTATATCAAATTATAAAAATACTATTAGCGACCCGCTTTTTCTAAAATCCGTTCTTAGCGGATGTTTTATAACCAATGTTCTAAATATGTTCCAAATTTCAGCTTTATAAGCTTAAGTAGATTTAGCTATGCGTTGAAGGTCATGAAAATATTGTAAGAATATATTAGACAATCCTTTTAACTTTAGAGATTTGGAACTATTTAAAGGCCTATTTTAAAATTTTAATGCGAAACTTAACGCTAATTAATATGTTTTTATCGTCTCACAGATACGATAACGCAGATCGCAGATAAAAACATTGCATTAGGAACGACGAGAGATAACTTGCGAAACAATTTCTATGACTTAATTCTGCTTAATCTCCTATAATCGAATAGAATTTATACTTGTCTATATTTTCAAAAAGAAGATACTTATGTAAACATTAATATGAAAAATTAAAACATTTGAGACAACATAAGAGACAAACAATATCTATATCTACATGTATACTTACATAATAAATAAGATTATTATAAAATAAAGTCGCTGCCTGCTGGTCTTTTTCTCCGCTATCTTCTTAGAAGGTAGTAGGTACAATAAAAAAAAATACCCAGATAAAAGCTCTAAACAAAAAAAGATACTTACAATTTTATATAGAAGTTGCTATGGGCTTATACAATTTACATGACATTTACCTCTGTAGGTGTATAATTACAATCAATAATTACATTAATGGAAGCGCGTAGCACCTAAGTGTGAGTAAACGTTAGCGTGAACCTTATGCACATAGGAATAGAGTTGAAATTAAAGTATAATAAATTCACGTGTTTCCAACTCTACGAACCGGTGCGGTGGCAGAGGAAGTGAGCGGGCATGACCTTGACATTTCCCGCGTAGCGAACGCAGTCGCCTGCCGTACTAGGAAGTAGGAACACGGTGTGACGGCTCCACTGCCGGTGCTGGCCATATCTGTAGGGTTACCGTATGCTAAAAGACTAACTTGTTACAAAAATGTTACTTGCAACACCGCATTATGTCTTCGTAATGTTAATAGTAGAGTTCCTTATGACTTGTGAACATTTGTCTATGACAGATTGTAGGTACAGACTAATACAACATCTTTGTATAAAACAGTTCCGAACCTTTTTTTCGTTTGATTGCGTACCGATTTTTTTGTGTAATAAATAAAAAATAAACCAACACAGTTTTTCTCAAACTTCGAAATGATTATAAACAAATCTCATCCAGTGGGCAATCCAGGAAAATTTACTAACGAATCAAAATTTAAGACCCCCAGCTTTTTTTGACATAATCTTCTAGAAGATATGTGATATCGATGGGTGAAAGAAATTAGAAGGGGTAAAAGTAGATTTTTTTCCAAATGACACAAAAGTTTCATACAAATATTGTAGAGAATTTAATTTTACATAAAATTGTTAATATTACTTACTTTTTTTGTTAAAATTGAAATTAACCGAGTTACAGGTTCGAAGATAAGGGTACGAAGATTAAAAAAAAACACAGTTTTTAAAAATCCCTTAAATATCTTCTAATCTCTTCTCATTCTAATCTCCCTAACTCTGTTAATTTTAATTTGAACAAAAAAAGTTTTATGTAAAACTAAATTTTCCGCAATAGATATTTGTCTGAAACTTATTTTCTAACTCTTACCATTTTTGCATAATTTAGAAAAAACACAATTTTGTTTTTCATACTTCTACAGCATGAAATCCCATTGATATTCCATATCTTCTAGAAACTTATATCAAAAATGCCCCTGATGGACTCAAATTTTGATTTGTCAGGTACAAAATTTTCCTAAACTATTTTATATGTTGAAGAGATTAATATAGGTATTGTTTTAGAAAAAGAGTAATATCTTTGACTCTTTCAAACCAAATACAACTTTGAATTTAATAAACTTGGTAATACAATTTTATTATTTTTCTAATGAGAATCTACAAAGAAATTAACAATAATATATTGTAATCATTGCCTTTAATAATCTTCTTCTATATATTGAATCCCTATTTCCCTTGGTCACGGCATCACGCGTGAATGGGTAGACCGATTTAGATTCGGTTTTTACTAATGGAAAGAGGGATAAACGGGGAATGTTTATATTTATATAAAAATTACACCCCGGGCGAAGCCGGGGGCGGGTCGCTAGTGTTTTATTAAAATGAAGTAAGAGTTCTGTACTAAGACATTATCTTTTACTTTAAGAATACATATATCAATAACCAAATGGAGATTATTTTCTGTTAAAACTGTGATAAGAGCAGCAGGCTGACAGCCACTTGATGTGAAGTGGCTGTTATCTTCTAGATAGGAAGTTAACTAAAATTACTCCATGGGGATTCAAGTGAGTCGCTGACTCTAAGGGACGTGATTTGCTGGTATCTGGATCTGATAGGATTTGGATGATTTGCTGGTAGAAAATTATTTAGGACCCTTGAGTCTCTAGTTAATTTTCTTATACTGAGCTGTTACTAACTGTTTAATGTAGATAACGTCAACCACCAAATAAACCTAAATAATCACCAAATAAACTTTATAAATACGAAAGTGAGTTTGTTTGTTATATACGTCATCATGAGATTTTGTATACACGTTTTCATGGATACAGACAGATATTTATTCTTTAAATATTAAATAGGTTTCAAAAGAAACATTTTTACAGGTCAATTTACATTTACTAGGTTCTCGAAAAAAAAAGGACATAGAGTAAGTACCTACCTTTCATTCAGTAAAAAGTTAGAAATAAGCAATAATGAAAATAAAATTTCAACGCCTGATAATAATATTCGAGAGGTAAAGATTGAATAAATTATTATTTTTGTCAGGCATTGACGCCGACGAAATCGCCGGAAAAAGTTAGTAAATGTATAAAGCCGATAATAAAAGATGGTGGTGGTTTATGATGTTGTCGAATGTTCATCTAATGCCTCTGTGCACAAGAAGATTCTTAGCGAAAATTTAGTTTGCAATTTTGTTAATTTTTCAAGATTGTTACTTATTTTCTAAAGAAATTTATATCCCCTTCTGTAAACTGCTAAGTAAAATTTCTAATAATATTACCAATACAACATTCATGAAAGTCGGATTATCTCAAAGTTTTAAAAAAGTAACACCCTTCTGGGTACATATTTTTTTAAATATTTCAAATAACTAATTAAATGCTCGGTAACCCTACTGACAATCTCAAGTCATATCGGTGATGCCAGTGTATGTCCGCCTTATCAAGGTCAAAAGAATGCTAATGAGCTCCCACTGACTTTTCTTAAACTTTAAACAATTTGTTGTGTAGTCAAGCAATACAAAAACAATAATTTTAACTTGTTTAAACAATTTGTGTTGACATTATTTTATCACATAGGTACGAGTAAGTAGCATCATTAGCATCACAGAGTATACCTTGGCGTGGATATAATCGGACCTAATGGAAAGGACAAATGGGATAATTTTGGATAAAAGACTAGCAATGTACGAGGCATCTTGTCAGTTTCACTTTCGCAGCTTCTTAGCATTCTGTTCTTACGAACATAAATTTTTAAAATAGGACTTTTACTGACATTATATTTTTTATAACTAATCTTCGATTATCCTACAATTTTACAAAATTCATACTCATTATTTGTATTTGAAAGAAGCATCTGCGGCGATCTCGATACGTAGAAATTTTATGTTCCCATCAAATTTATGTTGTTTCAATTTTATGTTGTTAATGTTTGCTGGATTCTTTCAGTGAGTTTAAATAAATGCTTTTATAGTAGACTCTGCACTTTCTTAGATAAGTTAGAGAACTTCAGCGTGTCTGCCGGTCTTCATTACCAAAAAAATTTGTTAAGTTATGATTCTGCACCTGACTGCAGGCGGAAAGCAGCAGGAGGGAGCAGCAGCAGACAGCAGCAGGTGAAGCGACGCCGCGTCAAGTCGTGGCCACATGTTCTGGCTAATGTTGTGATATAGACATATTACCTAATAATAACATATATATATATAATTTATGTATTAGGTAATATGCGAAAGGAAAACAATTAATATTACGCCCTGCAAGCCTTGGAATATAGATGTATGTTAGAATATGTCCTGGTTTTTTGTTTTTTTTGTACAGCTTAAATCTTCCATTCATTGTATAATAAACCCAAATAGAGTTACTTGCATTTGAATGTCACAGATATAGTCATAAGAACAAATCCGCCCTCAATATTATACTACCTAACAGTTTAGAGGAAGGAAAATGTAAACGGATAAATATGCAGATAAGATACAATTTCTGCTTGTATTCATTATCTTATTGGAACATCAATGATGTCTTAACGAGCAAACAAAAAGTCAATAAAATGGTGCAGGCTGTGCGTACATTCCCCCCAAAGCATATTAAAATAAAGAAGCAGACAATTGACCCGCAGACGGCAGCTACTTGAGCCACAATATGAAAATAAACTGAGGACAATCTTTAGTTAAGTTCAGAAAAACCCTTTTGTGGTTCCTCGCGTTTTCGGTCAGGTGATGCAACGGACATTGTATTCGGAAGGACGGCGTCATTGTTTAACTCATATTCAATTGGACTTGTGCTCAGTGAACGGTAATTCTATGCCGGGTATTAATAAATTCATCACGAGTCTACCCTTTTATAAATAGGCTGCATGCACCTGCGCAAGCGATGGCCTTAAACATCTTAGAGAAAACTGATTTATAAATCAAGTTTTTATTTTCAATGACATGCAGCTGAAAATCAATAAAAATGGAAAATCAATTTAGTCGGTGTATAAATTATTTATACTATGTTTTTTTTATAATCTTCAGCATCCTTCTTTTGTAACCATGCTGTTCTCCAACATGGGCTACCCTCCAAGTATATCTAACGCCTTTCATCCCATTGGCTAAAGTCTCGCCATATCTTTATCCGTCTCCTCTTTTCATTATCAGTTAAATTTTGAGTTCATTTTTCTCCGCATCATTTGACCACACAGTCATTTCCAATTTAGTTTCTTTACTACTCATATAAAGTTTCAATATCTCTAATTCTTTTCCTTTTATCGTTTATTTTTAGATCAAACCTGCTTCGATCTCTATGGTATACTGAACCTTATTGTGTATTCATGACCCACCATCAAATGGATAGTCAGCTTGTCTGTCGAGTTTAACATTAAAAAAAAATGGTACCTATTTTAAGTAGTAGCAGGGCACACTGCGTTTGCAGTCATTTGAGCAGCCTGTCTGGCGGCAGTAACCACCTTCTTACAGAGGATCATGAACAAATAACAGTATGTTTCTGTGAGTCAGTAAGTGATGCCAGAGTGATCCTAATCCTACTATGGTCGGCAGGCTACTTGTAGCACCTGTGGTGTTGCTTGTGTTATAGGTGATGGTAACCACCTACCATCAAGTGGACCGACAGCCGTTCTGATGCCCTTAACATTAAAAATACTTTTCCAATGCGCGAGAAAACAAAAAAAAAAATCATCGGAATCAGTCAATCCGTTCTCGAGGTATCATCAAAATAGCAGTACCATACAAAATGTATATTCATTTTTTTTTCGTGAATAGTTTTCGGATGTTTTATTAGTTATTCTCCTATTTGGAGCGGAGACGTATTCAACAAATCAATTGTCATAAAAACCCGTCCTGTCGTTCTTGAGTTATAAATGATGTAACTAACACGACTTTCTTTAATATAAAAAAATATAAATTATAATCTATAAATACATAAATTAAATCGTAAACGAGCCGTGCCTGGGCAGTATTTTTGTTTTTCTTTTCGAAAAACAATTTCTGCACATTGTGAATACTTTAATGTTACGGAGGTAAGAAAAAAATGTTTTTAGAATTTTCGTCTGTGCGCTTGTGCACGGTAATCTCAGAAACGGTTTAACCGATTTGAATGTGGTGTCTACTGATGCATTGTAGCAAGTTTCCCGTAACTTTCAGTGTTTGTTTCATTCTAATCGGTTTATAAGGAAAAATCCAGAATACCACGCGTAAAAAGTCGCGGACACAGCTACTTATAGAATAAAGTCGCTGTTCGCCTCTGCCTGTTTCTCCGCTAACTCCGCTCCCAACGGATTTTGATACGATTTTCACGATAGAAGTAGGAATAATATAATAGACAATATTATTACTACTTCTATTATTCCAACTTCTATGATTTTTACTAAAGAAAGAGCGATCAAAGAAGAAGATTTGAGTATACAATTTGCAGAAAAAATTGAATCCGTGCGAAGCCCGGGGCTAGTTACTTCTTAGTCGCTAGTTACTTCTTGTGCAATTTTCATTCGAAACACAAGTTACAGGCGAAATTTTAAAACTTTTTTGGTATGTAAATGACACAAACTTACAAGACATAAACTCTGTCCATTATGTGTCAACGGTGACCGGAATAAATATGAGCAATGTGTTTGTCAAAGTTGTGATGCCGTGGGAACTAAATACAGACAATTTCAACAATCCACTTATTGTCTACCATAATCACTATTTGGTAAGTCGTGTCGCGGAAGTTCCCTATTTAGAATTCAAATCAAGTATGTGTTTTTCGTAAGCAGGCACACAAGGTTCTATACGAATCATAGTGATAGTTGGTTTTATCACAACTATGGCAACTAATATTTTTTTATTATTAAATCAAGATAGCGCTTGACCACTAACTCACGTGATGTGAGGTACAGATGCGGCCGAAGGTGGACCACGCTTACGTAGTAAATGCCCATTTACGCTGGTTTTGAAGACCCCGAGGTATTCCTGTGGGAACACAGACGCAGGCAATGAGTTCCACTCCTTAGCAGTCCGAACAAGGATGGTGGAACGCTTCAGCGTTCGCAGCGTACTAGCATCCCCTGATATTCAAGTATACAAGATGACAGTATGACCTTCAAGCACGTATACAGAGGTGGGGATAGTTGGGATTTATCCCCCCCCCCGAAATCTGACTGAAAAAAAAAAAACGATAGATGTCATTCATTCAGAAAGTAAGAAAAAAAGACTGGTCGGCATGTGTGACACTAGATTTATAGAACGTCACGACTCTATAAATGTATTTTTTGAGTTACTCAAACCTATTGTCATTACATTGAGAGAACTATCCTGCACAAACAGAACTGTTGCCCAAACTGCGTCTACATTCATAGCTGCGACGGAAAAGAGTAGTTTCTTGATTTCTCTAAAAACCTGTGAAAGATTTTTCAGAAAAATTAGAGTAAAGTACAGTGATTACAGCGATTTTTACACAGTTCATATGGTTGTTTCAATGTTTGTCCCCCCCCGAACCAAAAGTCTGGATACGTGCCTGTCAGCCTTCCTTCATTTATTATATAGTCCAGGAAAATTTAATAACAAATTAAAAATTGAGTCCCTCAGGGGTATTTTTGATATAAGCTTCTAGTAGATATGTAATATCGATGGGTGAAAGAAATTTTTGATTCCACCCTGTAGAAGGGGTAGAAAAAATAAAAATAGGTGTTTTTTTTTTTAAATTACACAAGAAATAGAAAATAAGTTTCATACAAATACTGTAGAGAATTAAATTTTACATAAAAATGTTCAGATTACTTTTTTTGCTAAAATTAAAATTAACAGAGTTACGGAGATTAGAAGATAAGGGTTGATACTGGGATTTTTTTTAAATGCTATCCACCCTTATGTCCCTACAATATTTTTTTTTCTATTTCCTACCATTTTTGTATAATTTGGGAAAAACTGTTTTTTTTCATACCAGTACATTGGTAAATAAAAGCTTTTCTCAAGCCCCGAACTACTTATACAAGAGGCCGCTCAATAGTCCGGATGACGTGTATAACCGGACTACTGAGACTGAATAGTCTCATTAGTTCGGTAAACCGGACTAGTGAGACTATTCAGACTACTGGAATATAAGGGTGGAAAATTTCTTTCAAACGATATTTCATTATCTTCTAGAAACTGGTATCAAAAATACCCCTGAGGGACTCAAATTTTGATTTGCTAGTACCTTTTGCTAGGCTATTATATAAAACAGATAACTAAAAATAACATTCCAAACGACACAAACAATAATAATCGTCTTTATATTCCAAGTAAACCTGCGACCAGCCCACACCGACCGGAAGCAATTCCTAGTACTCGCAGCTAATGAACATGACAATATTGTATATTTTTGTTTTTCCCGTGTAGAGTCGAACGTAAATCTATTTGAAGTGATGTGGCCGCGTTCACTTGACCGCCAAATATCGTCATTTGTATTCGAAGTTGCAACGCTACATGCGGGTGCACAGCGGTATTACTTTACTCCATACATACTTTGGTCGTCAATATAAAACTTTTCTACACATACTTATATACAAGGATAATCTATAGATAAGTAACCATTTTAATAATGAATTTATTGCATATAATAAAATCGTAAACGAGCCGTGTCTCTACATAAAATATTTTTTCAAAAAAACAATTTGTATGCGTTGTACTTATGTTACCGAGGTCAAAAAAATAAGTTTTAGAATTTTTGTCTGTTTATCTGTGCTTTTGGGCACGCTAATCTCCGAAACGGTTTAACTGATTTGAATGCAGCTTCACTGATGTAGCAAGCTTCCCGTGACATGTGTTTGTTTCATTTCAATCGGTTTACAAACAAAAAAATTACGCGCTATACCGAATACCACGCGTACAAAGTTGCGGGTTTAGCTAGTCCTAATACTAAATAATAAAATAAACGCTAAAGTGAGTTGTTCACGCTTTCACGCCTTAACTACTCAATCGTTCTATTGAGATTTTACATACACGGTTGTCAGGGATACAGAAAAGCACACATTGTACCTTTCACCCAGAAAAAGGTATCGTTCCAGATGGATCATCTAAATCTTCTAATATGTATATAAAATTCTCGTGTCACAGTGTTTGTAACAAAACTCCTCCGAAACGGCTTGATCGATTCTTATGAAATTTTGTTTGTATATTTAGTAGGTATGAGAATAGGTCGTAAAGTATTTTTCACCCTCCTACCCCCACTCCCCATTTTAATCGCGATTTTAGTATTTTTGTATAAACAATATCCAAAAAAAATTACCATCGTGACACATGGTTTGAAAATAAAATTATACCCGATAGGTGGCGCCACAATCGGTTTACAGAAATATTTGATGGGTAGGACAACATCTGCTTGGTCAGCTAGTATATTAAAAAAAAAAATCAACGCGTGACAGTAACATAAGATAAAGCAATTATTACTCATGTATATTTTTATAAGGCGTTGAAACTTTTATTATTCAACGCTGAAGAAGAAGGGGCGCGGATGAAGACGCGGGTAAAATTTAATGTTAACATTCAAGTTAAAAAAATCAATACAAACTTATTCAACTTAGTGAGGCAGCTACAGTCAAACAGCTCTGAAGATTTATTAGTTAATTTTTTAATCTGTTTTATTACATATCGGATTTGCAGGTTTTCTCATTAATGTTTTCCTTACCAGTTAGTGGCAATGATAATTTCTTCCTCAACAATGAAGGAAATTGAATAGATTTAGATGTGTAAATCCTTCTAGGGTTCATCACGTCACCGAATCTTGTAATTACAATCTTTCTTCCAACTAGGCATTATCCTCATATTACATGAAGGTACGAACGACCAGATAAGAGGGCTATACTGATTTACAAAAGGCGTATGAATATTTTTGTAACAAAGAATTATCAACCACAAAAATCATTATCAAACCACAAAAAGCTTTTAAAGCAAGATGGTAAAAAATTCCAAGATCTTATGATATTGTGAGTGAAATATACATTTTACGTATCCAGATTATACAGAGCCTTCGAGCTAATAGCTCGAATATTCGAATTCTATAGAATTGAGTACCTATCACCTTATATATAATTGTATGGTTCTTTTGATGGCTTAATTGTAGAAACCCTTTACTGATTTAGACCAATGAAGATTTTTTTTTACCTATTTATCCTAGTTTACATATTGTGTGTCATACCGCAACTATTTGAAGCGTATTGACCCTCATTGTTTTACAATTATCACCGCCCAAAAAGGAAGTAAGACAGCTGAATTAATTTTAATGTTCATATGTATATAATCCATTATTGTTATTCAAATAATAATTTATCGCTTTATTGTAATTAGTTAAAACTATTTATTTAAAAGGAATTGGCCCAATAAGGACGTAGGTAAAGGTACATTACCTTAAAACAAATAAGGCTTTGTCTATCATTATTTGGCGTAATGTCCCTGAGCAATATTTTTGTTTCTTCGAGGGTTGTCTGTAGCTTAGAATGTATTATTCGATCATAGTATCTCTTTAAAAAGGTATATTAGAAAGGTTTTATGTGTCAGAAAAAGAGATTTCTTGTATTTTGTTCCAGTTTTGAATTTTTAGATATTTACTCAAAATTCGATTTATTGGTCAACTCGCGCCTAATACTCGCGAGCGAGCGTTCACTCATTAGTACCGATTAGTACAAGTAGGCTGTGAAACAATTAATGTCGTAATGAGCCTTAATGACATAATTAAGACCACTCAGTTACGGAAGGTCACTGTAAATAGCACATGTAATTATTATCTATACTAATCTATATCTATACTTAATAATAATATATGTTACGTAGGTTTTATAAAGAGAAAAGATTTAAATGTATGTACTCGTAAGTATTTTTGTATGTTTTTAATAAATAAACTCAAAGACTAGGTACTAGACCGATTTTAAAAATTCTTTCATCCATAGAAAGTTACATTATCAGCGAGTAACATAGGCTACTCACCTTCTCCCCATCTCCCCCCTTAATCCACCTCCATACAAATGTATGTTTGTAATGAATAAACTCAAAGACTATTGGACCGATTTAAAAAAATCTTTCACCTATAGAAAGCTACTATAGAAGCAAGTAATAATTTCTAAATATACCTAGACGAAGTCGCGAGCAAAAGCTAGTCTTTTATAAAAAAGTAGCTTTTGGCGCGCCCCTTTTTTTGTTATTTTTAGATGATCCCTTTTCTGTATCTCTAACAACGTATATGCAAAATTTCATGATGATCGGTTGAGCAGTTAAGGCTGTGAAAGGGGAACGAAGAAACAAAAAAAAACACTTTCCTATTAATAATATTAGTTAGGATAAGATGGAGAATATGCGAATCATCGATGATACAACTCAAGCACATTAAAATGCCGCCGTCAAACAAGGATCTGAATAAAATTTAGTGAGTGACACAAACTTGTCGTTCCGTACATAGTTATTATTCACATTTGGCACAATGTTGACTCGATGTTCGGAGTCAACGCACCTTTATAGGGCTCATGTCACGTAACATGGGGAAACCCAGCTTGGAAATGCTGCCAGTGTCTGGAACACGAGCTGCGCACTTAGATATGCGACAATTCATGTAGCCGTGTAGTATTTTTAGATACTAAATAACTTTTCATATGAATTTTAGAGGAAGACTTCTGAAAGAATGCAAGCTGAAACTGGGTCTCGGATGTGCAGAGTAGATTTATTTGGGAGAATTCTACATCCGGCTGACCGCCAACACTGGTCATTGGACAACCTGACTATAGTGACAAGGTTGCGGAGGTCTGATACGAAAATAATATCTAAAACTACAAAATATGTACTTATATACTACTCAAAACAAAATAAGGGCCACTAGTTTATTTACATTTAAGTGCACTTTAGTAAACTGAAAGTAACTGATAAGTAGCATTATACTGATATTATGAACTCTTTGGTGTTTGATCTCTTTTATGCTTCCTAATTTGAAAAATATTGGCCATCATTTTAAGAAAAAAAAATAATTGGAAATTATTCTTATGTTTTTCTTCGATTGTCTTCTTAACTAGTTTCGGTTATTTTAGGAAAAAAGTTTTACTTTTTCAATTTTAATTGATTCATTTACCATCTCGCGTTAATCATGCTACCAGTACGAAGGCACATGGATACAATTACAGCAACCAGAGCCATAACTATGATTCAAGAAGGACGTTCTCAGCGTTACGTGGGTTTGCAGTTGGGTTTTTCTCGAAGAGCTGTCCAAAATGTATGGAATCGCTTCCAAGAGACCGGCAGTGTTGCCAGGAGACCCGGTCCAGGTACAGTTCGTGTAACAACGGCGCACGAGGATCGGTACGTCCAACTAAGTGCTCGTCGTGATCGTACAGTAACGGCCCGTAAGTTACAACACCACCTACGGCTGACAACGGGTACCCGTGTCAGTGATCAAACTATACCTAATCGATTGCACGAAGACCAGCAAATGTCAAGAAGTCGAGTTGTTCGAATTCCTCTGACTAGGGTTCAACGTGCAAACCGTTTAAGATTCTGCCGTCAGTATTTGAACTGGGGGATTAATCAGTGGGGCAAGGTGCTTTTTACAGACGAGTGCAAAGTAATTTTTTTTAATGATGATCGGCGTGTTAGGGTGTGGAGACGACGCGGCGAGCGTTTTTCGGAGTCCTGCATCCACGAAGTTGACCGTTTCGGTGGTCCCAACGTAATGGTTTGGGGTGGGATTAGTTTACACGGTAAAACCGAGCTCACCATTTTAAATGCGGATACCGTAACTGCAGAACGTTACATCGAAGACGTCATCAGGCCTCAAGTGATCCCATTTGCACAGCGAGTGGGGCCTGGACTCATCCTGATGCAAGACAATGCCCGTGCACACACAGCTCGATCGACCCAAACTGTCCTAGAAGGGTCTCATATTGAGGTATTACCATGGCCAGCTAACAGTCCGGATTTAAATCCAATCGAGCAATTGTGGGACCAATTGAAACGAAGGGTTAGAGAGAATGAGCAAGGGGTCTACAACCAACAGCAGCTGATTGACGCTTTAAAACGTGTCTGGGAGGAGATTCCAGATGAAATCGTGAGGAATTTGATCCAGAGTATGCATACGAGGCTTCAGGAGTGTATTGTTAAGAGAGGAGGACATACTCGTTACTAAAAAGAAGAAACAAAAGTGACAAGAACAGTATTTTGTCTTTTTCCGGTGATTTCTTTTGTTCATGTTTTTCATTCAAAATGGCCAATTTCATTATGAACTTTAAAAAAACAGTTCATCATCATTATTTTAAGCAATTGTTAGCCTATATTATAACCAATAACATTATTTTGTAGTTACATAAGTTAAACAATTTAATGTCTTTATTGTTTTCATGGTACAGCAAAAAATCTTAGTGGCCCTTATTTTGTTTTGAGTAGTATATATCTTTAAATTCGTTAGAGATGGCCATACGGGAGAAATTACCAATCGAAATATTCCGCAATACCCGTGGCTAAATTAAACTACATTGCAATTAGTTTACTTACGGAAGAACTCGGAAGCAACCATTGACCAAAATTCTTTCAATTTTTTTTTAAAAGTGATTTTTGTGTTAATTGTTTGTGTTTTGTGTGTTTATTTCCTTTTTAATCTTACTATTGTAGCCTCAAATTGAGGTCAATTAATTTCGTTGTTTTAATCTTTGATGTGGCATCCCACCCGCACGTAAAAGGAAAGATGGCCGTATTCAATTTGTTTAAGATGTCTATATTAGTGTGTTATTTTGTTTAATTTATTTTATGGATTAACTTAATAGACTCCACGCAAGTTCCAAACAAAAGCTATTGCTAGGCGTGGCAATTGGAGTGAAGAGACGTTGAAAGCTGCTATGGCAGTATCAAAACTTCAATGTTTATATTTGGGGATGAAATTAAATTTAAAAAAAAACTTGCCATTCACAATAAAAATGTTCAAGAAGAGTGATTCCGTTAACAGTAGCAAAAAAGAATGGGCAAAAGAAGAAAAATGACTAAAAGTATCAGTGAGGTATCAGTGACTGAAGGCAAAAGAAGCCTGAACTGACTGAAGGCAAGCAAGCCATCTGTGCATTATTAATGCCAACTCCCCCCGGATAGTACGAAAGAGATGGCGAATTCTGTTTTTTTATTTTTAAAATCACTTATCCTAAGTTGTTAACATTAAGATAAGACTTTGTGATTTTCCAAAGATTATTATAATTGTTGGTGGTTATAATAGCAACAAACGTTTGATTATAAACATCTTATTAAATTTAATTACCCTCCAAAAAGTAAGGCCATCTTTTTGGAGATTCAGGTGTTGCCATTCAGGTGTTTCAGAACCCTTTCTATTCTTAATAGGTCTATTTACGCTCTATCACATATCAAAAAGAAAATAAGACATCGAAGTTTGATAATATTTAAATTCAATTTAAAATTTTAGGTTCTTTTTTTTTAATTAGTAGAAAGCACTATCAAAGAAATACGGACTGCATTAGATAGCTAAGCTCTGTAGTGATATTAAACAGGAAGGAAATTTTAAAAATATTCATATTTGTTAGAAATATCAGGATAATAACTGTCACATAGTATAAAAAATTTAAAAAATAATTAAAAATGTGGACATTATCTGTGTTCACAGGCGACATCAAGGTGATCATCAAGTAGACCGTCATCAAGTAGACCGATTTTTGAATAAAAATAAAAGAATACCCTCACGAAATTTGACGAGCAACGATTTCCGGAGGGATAGCAGTAAACAGGTTAATAATTGGAAGGTTCTTAATTGGAAGAAATCTACATGATTTAGTAAGTTTTGAGTATTGCTGTATTGTACAGTTTGTATGTATAAATCAAATAGATATCGTTTACATATTTAAGCATTAAATCAAGCACCACACATTTCTTACATTTGATCCAATTACTTTTGTGTGATAACCGCATAAATAACACAATTGAGAAGCAAAAAAAAAAAAAAGTTACTCGCTCAATATCAAGTTCTTACGATCTAAAGGCTGTTCTGCCTTCATTAAAACTCCAGAAAATTCTCATTTCGACTTAAAATAGAGAATGTAGAGTTCCTAGTAATGTTTATTATGGGATACATGTTGTAACGAAGTTCAACATCAATATGCTGCAGAGAACCCCGCTTCCTGCCGTCCCCGATCCCTCACCGTTATGGTAATATACCTACTTAGACCATCTACAGTACAAATTAACTTCAGTGCGGTCACTGATTCAGGAAACCGTTTGAATATAAGTTTAGTCTGACTTGGCTTTATTTACTTACAATTGTTATATCTGATTCATAATATTATGAAATAAGATCAACTTTTTTTTTAAATTAGAGCTTAGTTAAAAGTGAAAATAAAATGTTCATAGTTTATATTTATGTACTCGCCACCGGCTTCTCACGGATTCTATTTTTTTCTGCAAATTATATACATTGACGAGCCCGTTGGATAAGTGTTTAGGGTGCTTGCCTTAACGCTCTGTTCTAAGGTTCCCGGGTTCTATTCCCGGCAGAGTCAACTTTGAAAAATGAACTTTTCAAATTTGGCCCTGGTCTGGATCTGGAAAGTAGTGGCAGCAGGCACACAGCGCTTTGCAGTCATTTGGGCAGCCCGTCTGGCGGCAGTAACCACCCCCTTACAGAAGACCACAGTGAAATAACAGCACGTGAGCTGTTGTGTTTCGGTGAGTGAGTAAGGGATGCCAGAGCCCATGTCCCTATCCCCCTCCTAATCTCTAATCCCCTCCTTAATGCTGCTGTAGTCAGCAGCGCACTTGTAGCAGCTTTGACGTTGCATTTGTTATAGCGACGGTAACCATTAACCATCAAGTGGACCGTCAGCCTGTCTGCCGATCTTAACATTAAAAAAAACCCCTCAGGAAACTAAAAACTTTTTCAGGATAAAAATTATCCTATATGTTAACCCTAGTAATAAACTATCTTCGTGCCAAATTTCATCCAAATTTTAGCCGTTTTGGTTTGTTTGAGTAACAAACACACAAATATCCAAACATACAAACTTTTACATTTGTTATAATATTAGTAGGATGTTAAGGTCGACAGACAGGCTGACGGACCACTTGATGGTAGGTGGCTATACCGTCGCTTATAACACAAGCAACGCTACTGCAAGTGTGCTGCCGACAATAGTAGGATTAAGGATAGGAGATTAGGAAGGGATAGGGTAATGAGCTCTGTTTATTTTTCATAGCAGACATCTTTCATTATGTCTTCATCGTTTAGCATATTTTGACATTTGAATGAAACGGGACGTTTTCAGTTCCACACTTTTTTTACTACATTTGGTGTGCAAATTCAAAGTTTTTAACTTAAGCAATTTAAGTCTATATTATATTGATATAATGGCAGTCCCTTGATACATGGCACAGGAAAATGTAAATAAACTTTAAACATGTATAAAAATGCATAATAAGTGACGTGTGTAGACTTAACAATAGATATTTTATTACATTGACAGAAAACTGTAGAAAATATTATACTGTTAATGTTATATTAAACAGGAAATCTCATTCTTATTTTTTATTTAGAAACAATTTAATCACAAACCTTAAACAGTAAGGCATTACGGTTCTCTTACCTCTTTGTTTAATTGACTTTTGTCTAAAAGCCTTTAACGATTTTACTATAAATATAGCCACATATAGCTGTGACCGCGACTTCGTCCGAATAACGTTTAACTTTTTTGTTTGTAAACAGATTGGAATGCAATATACACTAAATTTTACCGGAAGTTTGCTACAATACATCAGTGGAAACTACATGTAATCGGTTAAGCTGTTTCTGATATTAGCATGCACAAAGGCATAGTAGGCAAAGAACGATTTTATTATATATATTATGAATTATCACAAGCCTAAGCTGAACCCTACTTAATATACATAGATCTGAGGTCAACTTACATTGGAACCTTCAAAATCACCTAAACTAACTATTTTTACTTCATATAAACTTTCAATCGCCATCGTTTACTGAAGATTTATTTTATTGCATTTTTATCGAAAAAATGTTGGACGTGATTCTTTAAATTTACATAACTTTTTGTTTGTAAACGGATTGGAATGAAACAAACACTAAATCTTGCTATAATACATCAGTGAAAATCGCATTCAAATCGGTTAAGCCGTTTCCGTTTTTTTTTATTTTGGCGTCTACAGAACATGGCACCATATCTACGCTTTATAAGCGCTACATACTAAAAAAAAATGATGGCTTTATATCGCCACTGAATCGCTACAATTTCCATTCATTTTTGGAGGATATTTGATTTTTGTTTAACCGAAATTTTTTTCTAGCAGAAGAAAGTCTTCAATAAGGTTCAAGATTGGAATGTATTCTATCAACTGTAGTTCATACTGCATAGCAGTTTACACAGTTCCTAACAGACATTGTACACTATTGTATGGCTCCCAAAGTACCAACTATAAGGCTCGTGTTATGTGATAACCTTCTACGGACAGGGGACGGAACCAGACCGGAGCCAATTTTGGAAAGTTTATTTGCAAAATTGGCCCAGCCGGGAATCGGATCCAGGACTCCCGAGTCAGGGCGCTAAGGCAAGCACCTTAACCACTCAACAAAAGGGCTCGTCAGTGAAATTATGAAATCAAATGAACAAATATATCTTCTATATCTTTATCTATATATCTATACTAATATTATAAAGAGAAAAGATTTGTATTTATGAATGTTGTATTTATGTATGTTTGTTTGTAATCAATAAACTCAAAAACTACTGGACCGATTTTAAAAATTCTTTCACCTATAGGAAATCCTTCACCATTATAAGCGAGTAATATTTTATAAATAGACGCGGACGAAGTCGCGTGCAATAGCTAGTATAAAATAAAGTCGCTGTCCGCCTTTATATCTGTTCAATTCAAACTTTTTCAATTCACGCAACAGATTTTGATACAGTTTTCACTAATGAAAAGAGGAAAGAGGAAAACGCGGAAGGTTTATTGTTTACAAAAAGATTAAATGTTATATTTATAGAATATATAGAGGGCATTGGGAAATTTTATTTTTCCTACAAAAATATTGATCCTGATCGCCATAATCAAGATGGCCATGGCGTAGCTAAATTAAATAGCCTTGTAAAGTTGGCGATGGACTGAGCGATTTTGTACCACGTGGTTCTAAATGTCACATTACGGATTCCTTCGTCTTGCCCGGTCTATACAGTTGAAAATCTTTAATTATATGTATATAATTTACAGTAAATTACATCCGCGCGCATCAGTGGGGGCGGGTCGCTAGTAATGAATGAAGACCATCGAATTATAATAAGCAGCATCGAACTATAATGTTTATTATAGTTCGATGACTAAGACTATATAAGTATATTAAGAGTAGTAATGAATAAATATTAGTGTTATTTTAAATAATCTTCCGAACAGGTAACATATACATTTAACAAACAACGGGACCATGGAAAAGAGACGAGAAATGTAAACTTTTTAATATTCCATACATGGACTACATTATTTTTCACGGAACACCGGTCGTAGTCGTCAATACAACAATGACAAAAAGTGACAATTGTTACGAGTACTCGAGAATTGTCAACATGAATAGTTTCGCGCTATTCTCGCTAGTTGGGGAGTCCGCGACCTTACCGGAATACAAAGAGGTGCGGCTCTTTACCTTACCTTATGCAAGACGACGCATACGCAGCGGTCAAAGACTCCTCGACACACCCCTCCCTCTTCAACCTTCCCCTCTGACTGACTCCCTGTCGTAAAGCCACGTGCGTCGGCGCATATATACGGCGAAAATGGCCATTTCAAAGAAACCACCGGAACAATAACATTCCATTTATATTGGTGGTAGTCTTCAAATATTTTATTGTCTTTTTTATTAAAGAATGATGACAAACAGGGCCATGCATAAGTAAGTGCTTAGGAAAAATTTTCCTCTAAATAAAAAATAACTACAAGTTTTATACCTATTTCATTTCTAACATATCTCACCTGGTGATTTTGACTTTGTCTTTTTGGCAGAACTGTTAATGACTATGAAACTGAACTCAATATCAATTATATTTGAAACTTTACAAATTTCAATATAGTATAAAATATTGAAATTTGTAAAATATTTGAAAGTTGTAAATTAATAAACATTTTATCTTGATAGATAATGTTCAACTAATAGGATACCTAATTAAATTAGATAATTCTCAAAATGATCGTTTGATAGAGCTGTCACCAACGGATTATAGTATCTACTTAAAAAAATTACAAGTCGGAAAAAAACTGAGTCATAATAATTAATCAAATTAATTAATTAAATTAAAAATAAATAAATTTGTATAATAATAATATTGTATAAAATATTGAAATTTGTAAAATATTTGAAAGTTGTAAATTAATAAACATTTTATCTTGATAGATAATGTTCAACTAATAGGATACCTAATTAAATTAGATAATTCTCAAAATGATCGTTTGATAGAGCTGTCACAAACGGATTATAGTATCTACTTAAAAAAATTACAAGTCGGAAAAAAACTGAGTCAATTAATTAATCAAATGAATTAATTAAATTAAAAATAAATAAATATTAAGTTCTTAAGAGAAGGTATTTCTTGAAATCAAAGATTAATTCAAACTGATCCTTTATCCTATTAAGGTCAGAAACGCACTTGGCATCATATGGCATTGCTTACGTTAATGTAGAGTTCACCGTCAGCCTGTCTGCCGAGCTTCACTTTAAAAAAAATGTATTTACCTACATCTTTTTTAATGCAGGTGATACCGAGGAACGTTTTTAGTTTATATTGACACGGCTTAGTACTTTTATTATGTTCTTACTTCATTTTGACTTTTTTTATATAGATGTAGACATTGAAAGGTAATTTTAGATTCATCAAAAGTACTAACATTTGGAGTAGGTAATAAAACATTCAAGCATGTTAGAATATGTGCATTTGTATTCAATGCATACGTGTCTATTTAAGAAAAACTCAAGGAAATAAAGTATACATAGGTAGGTAATTCGTACTGTTTTGATATTTTTTACACGAGCTTCGCAAGCAATAAATTTTAGTGGCCGTGGCTTTGCATTGACGTAATGTAAACTGATATGTGGCATATATTTTTTTATTTATAAACGACAAAGAAAATATTTTGTCAGGGCATAGGTACTGCCTCACCATTAAAAATAGCACCTTTTGCCCAGAGTATCTTCAGTAGGTATTAAATGGTGTTTTGTCGTGTACCGTTAGCCTGTCTGACTACATTTACATAATAAAAAAAAACGTATGTGGATGTACCTCTTTAATATTAGTCAATATATATACCAACATAACTGTGCATAGTCTAAAATATATTACCAACATAATGTAAGCATCGAAACATATACCTACTATTCGTTTAATAGTACAAAGTATTACGTATATTACAGAATTAACAATATTTACTTAACCGTCATGTGCATCCTCATTTACGACATAAAAAACTTCTTTCTTAAAATACTAATGTGTTTTTATTTTTTAAGAGTAGTAGGTATTACAAACTAGCTAATCTGACAGACGTATTGTAGTTCTGTTATAATTAAGAATAATGGAGATTTATGTTTTTCCGGGCAATTTTTCGAATTCTTCTCTTACTAAGACACTTCTTCGGACTTTTTTTATGTAAAAGGTCGTCAGAGAAGGCTGACAATCCACTTGATGGCGCTTGCTTTAGGTGGCTACTGTCCCCTATAACACAAGCAAATGCCACAGGTGCTGCAAGTTTTCTACCGACTAAGGATTAAGGATAAGGGATTAGGAAGGGATACAGAAACGGGCTCTCGCATCCCCGAATTGGTCCAGCCGTTCTCTAGGTTTACTTAGCAATACATTTTGCTATTAATTTATTATTTAATACAATAATAAATTAATTGAGTTGATTGAGTTTGAGAATTGAGATAATTGAGTTTTTGTGTACGTGTGAAGCAATGGCGAGCGATCCAAGGCATATATGTACCACGAAAACCGGAATAAACGATAAATTTAACGGTAGTTGATAATAAACACGTTCAGTAATGTTGCAGCATAGACTCTAACGTAATTGTGTAATCGCTGAAACGGTTTCCGCGTCGGCACAGCTGACACTAGTGCGATGTTTGAGGGAGCAGCGTGCTATTGCGTCAGCGGAAAGATTGCGGTGCTTGTGGTTACATCAAGAGTGTCGCTTGCGCCACCTGCAGTTATTGGGTAACTGAAGAACAAGTCTACACGGCCCTACCCTGCTCTGCGAAACCCTACATCACCGGCAGTAACATTGTTCCTAAATAATGTCTGCTAGCAATTATCTGGTAGAATTTTTCTGCGGATTTTGAAAAAAGACTGCTGAAATTAACTAACATTCTTTTAAAACTTGTCCCTAATCCCTATTAATATTATAAAAGCGAAATTGAGTTTGTTTGTTTGTTTAGAAACACTTTTACGCCTTAACTACTCAACCGATCATCGTGGAATTTTGAATACACATTGTCAGGGGTAAAAGGACATAGGTTCAACCAGAAAAAAATCTATTCCCGAAAACAAAAAACATTAAATAAAGTTAGGACGAAGTCGTGAGCACCAGCTATTTTTGAAATATTTGAAAATATTGAATATTTTGAAAATATAGTGAGCATATTTGAAAAATATGCACTTATATTCTTAAGCAAGTAGGCGCTTATTTATTTCTTGTATTAGTAGGTGACCGTAGCCATCTTTTATCAATTGGACCGTAAGCCAGTCTGACAACCTTTGTATAAACAGTAGGTAGGTATAATACGTATATTTCAAATTTTAAGAGCTAAGCTCTCTACTTTGACCTGACAGGCCGCGATGTCGCTTTTTAAGATCTATAGGTACAAACGTAAGGCGTTAGTCGCCGAGCACTAAATAGTCCAACCGACATAACCTAAAAATGTGCCCCACATTCTTCGATACGTCACTGCCCCACATTCTAAATTACTGTGTATATAAAGTTGTCAATGCTAAATTGTGGATACAATTTAATATTAAATTAGACTCTATCATTGGGCTGCGGTATCTTCAAAATGTGAAAAGACAATTCAAAAGTCTGTTAACTAGCTTCTTAACACCGTACAAGGAATTCACAAGGCTTTAAAATGCTGTGAACGCATCCCACTACGCATTCCCGTTGCATACAAAATCGGTCGTTATTTTAAAAACAAAACACACTCTGACATAATCGCACCTCCATATTGGGCGAAATTACATTGTTTGATGTCTAAACAATAGCTGTTAACAGTAAAGCTGCTTCTTATTCCGCTCGGACACGGACACCGAGAGTCGCGGCGGCGGGCGGCGTAGTGTCAGCGGAGTCGGTAAATTCCGTACATTGTCATTCAGATTGCTTGTCGAAACGCACGAGTCGGTATGCGACAATGCGGATACGACAGTTTAACGCACCTTCAACTTGACGCTGTCACTAAAGTGCTTTTAAGCACTCCGACTCCGTATATTAGGTACAGTCGTAAAAACGGAGCGATTAACAACGCATAAAAACACTTTCGTTGACGAAGTCCCTTCTAGGAAACTCCAACTTTAGCTTCTTCCGCGTCCCAACTCTCCACCCACTTTATTAATCAGTAAACGTCTGGCGGCCAATAAAAGTGAAGCATTTATATACTGCCCGTCCAAAACCCATAAATCTGACGCGAAAGAATGGCGCGATCCCTGTCCAACATCACAGAAACGAATTTCAAAGGCACATCATTATTCATTCGCCCTATAAACTCAGGTGTTTATACGACTTTGTCATCTTTACGACTTTCTCATTTCACTTGATTTTCTAAGTATAACTGCGATTAGGTATATATTATTAGAGTAATATAAAAAAAGTTATATCTATATGTTTATTTATCTACCATAAAAAATTAAAAACGTCATTATATAAGTTATGATATGGTTAATTAAATTCATCACTATCAACATCATCTCAGCTGTAGGACGTCCACTGCTGGACAAAGGCATTTCCCTAATTTTCCAAAAGGAGCGGTCAGAGGCAGCCTGGATATCAGGAGTGGTGGCCGAATCTCGTCCAGTGATTTTTAACACTCCTTACTTCGCCGTTAGCTTGGCCACTCCCGTAGTAGCCAGGAATGTCGAGGTCACCAGGGACTGGGGGCCTGGTCGCGTTAATGTTGCTCATAAGGAGGAGAGGAGGGAGGGGGAGTTGCCAGTACTCGCCACGTTTGGTAGGCGGGTTAGCAGTGATGGGGGTAGAACTGGCTTAAATCTTCCCTCAACTCCCCCTTCCAAAAAGGATGGTTCACTTGCTTCAGTCTTGCTCGATACCACACAAATGTTAGTTTAAGTAAATAATAACAATATTAACAATTATCAAACAAAACTAAATATGTTCTTATAGGTACTATTTTATCTCATTTACTTAAACCACAGTCAACTGAGTCAACTGAATAATGTAAAAAAAAAAACTACCTCTGTTATAAAAAGTATGCGAAATTATTTAATTATAACGAAAACAAATTTGCAGGCGAGGGTTCCCTAAAGACACATAATTATTCAGACATTTTATCATTATCATTATACGACTTTATTAAGAATTACTGTAGGTACCCAAAAATTGTGAAGATTAAAAGAAGATAATTAATTATGATTAATTAAGATTAATAGAAAAATTTAATCTGTTATATTCAACCAGCATCTAGAGAGTAGAAACAAAATATCATTTTGAAATTAATTTTAATTGCCTAAAACGACCAGAAAGAAAAAATACCGATCTAATGTTGCTTCTGTTTATTACCCCAAACACTAAATTCAGATGGTTAAACATTTCCAGCAAACCGTATTTATGGAGATTTTACAAACCTACACTGTCTTCAAAAGACGTTCAGACAGTGTGTACCTATGTCGTACACACAAGAGTTTAAAAAACAAGTTCAACCGGAAATTGGAATCAATCCAGCAGTGTTTCCGGCCAGCGCTAACAAAATGCGGTACAATTTATTGTAGGTACCTAAAGTACAAGGAAGTTGCATCTCCTCTAACAGCTTTAATTAAAGTGTCAAACAAAAGCAGATTGACATACGTTTACTTGACACATTTTTCATGTTAATGCTATTGACAATGAAATAAGGCAATATGGCACAGTATTACACGATATGTGGTATTGAATTCGCACTTTTTGAAATTGGAATCTACTTGGAACCTCACAAAGAGAATGTTCAAAAGAGCATACGAGTATACGCGACGGTCTGTATTATTTTGCCAACAGATATATTGTAAAAGGTCCGCGATCTTTGTCAATCGTGAATCGACAATTTTACACAAGTGCCTGAATCTTTAGTTTTCATATCAAACAATCAAAACATACCTAAAGAATCTGATCGATGCACAAACGGTTGCCGATCTTTTGTAAACCGCCGACAAATAAAGCAAAAAGTTCAGGCTCATAATGTGACAAAACATTCACTGTGAGAAACCATTTTTTTTCCCAATTCAAGGTATTTTTTTGTATTTCATAAATCCGATTATTAATACTTAGACAACTTTTACACGTTTATTGTTGAATAAAAGGTCCAATGATGAAATTTCAATTAAATACTAGACTAATCCCGATATATATGAAATAATAAGACAAACCTTGGAATAAGGTTTTAATTAACAAATATTAGACTAGTAAAATATATACATTTATGACTACGACAGAAGCTAGACAGATATATGAAAGACAACATTATAGTTTTCATAAAGCACAGATAGAAGTTTAAGCAAGAAGGTTAGATATAATACCACATTCACCCACGCTATGTTTAAAGATAGTCACTAAGATAAGCCGGACGCCTTCTGACTCGGTTTGATCGTCGCAGATTTTCTTCAGCATTGGTATCACGACTTAGTGTTGTGTCCGTATTATTATTAGGTGTTATATCTTCACTGTTGACAGAAGTATCACCTTCATTTGCGTTATCATTACTATCAATCAAATTACTTGGCTCTCCTAAAACTTGTTCGACATTAATTTTATCGATATCATTATCTTCTCTAGTTGAATACTCTTCCACTGGGGCTAAGTATCGATTGGAGATTGTTGTTTCTCTCCCATCTGGTAGTCTGACGAGGGAGTAGTTAGGGTTTGAATGAACTAATTCTACCCTTTCGACTATAGGTTGGTATTTGTTCGTTCTGTCGAAGCGTTTCATTAGGACTTCTCCAGATGTTGAAAGCCAACTTGGAATAGAATTTCCATTGCTTGATCTTCTAGTATGAGAGAACATTCTTTCATGAGGTGTACAGTTTGTTGAAGTGCATAGTAGGGAGCGTATAGAATGTAATGCTTGAGGCAGAACCTTCTCCCAGTGTTCAATTGGCATATTCATGGAGCTCAGTGCTAATTGTATTGTTCTCCACAAGGTACCATTTAGTCTTTCGCATTGACCGTTACCTTGAGGGTTGTAGGGAGTCGTATTACTGGTAGCTATCCCTCTAGAATGTAAGAATTCTTTGAGTTCTGAAGATAAGAAAGAAGAACCACGATCTGAATGTATGTATGCCGGCATGCCAAATATCATAAAAATACTGTTCAAATGTTTTATTACGGTTTTGGCGCTTATGTCTGAACTTGCGAATGCAAAAGGAAAGCGAGAATATTCATCAATAACTGTTAAAATATATCGATTATTTGTAGTTGTAGGAACGGGACCCTTGAAATCTATGCTCAGGCGTTCAAACGGAGCTGTAGCCTTTATGAGTTTCGGGACAATCGATTTTCTGTAGAACTTTGGTTTAATTTCAGCGCAGACTTTACAAGAATTAATTACTCTTCGAATTTCTTCTACTGAATAAGGTAAGTTTTTAGTTCTCACCCAGTGCATCATTCTTGTCACCCCAGGGTGGCATAATGCTTCGTGAAGCGACGTCAGCTGTGATAGTCTAGAGTCGATAGAAGCACAGATTCGGGACAGAGCGTCGGCTACATTGTTTTGCTTTCCTGGTCTGTAAACAATGTCATACTTATAAGGTGCTAATTCTAATCGCCATCTCTGAATTTTCTCGTTCTTGACCTTGCTGTTTATTTTCATGTTGAACATAAACGAAACTGAACGTTGGTCAGTGATGAGAGTAAATGGTTTACCTATCAAAAAATGACGCCATTTCTTTAGTGACTCTACGATAGCGTAGGCTTCTTTCTCGACTGAGGAGTGATTCTGTTCACTTTTGTTTAGAGTCCTAGAGAAGAAAGCGACTGGGCGATGGTCTTGCGATAATGTAGCTCCAATAGAATGTTCCGATGCATCAGTTTCTACAGTAAAAGGCATTTTATCGTCAATAGAATGGACACAAGATTTAACTATGTCTGATTTCATGGCTTCAAAACAATTAATGGCATCGGAATTTAGCGGAAATGTTTTTGTATTAGACAGAATATGAATCTTTTCGGAAAAGTTTGGTATCCACTTAGAGTAGTGTGCAAACATACCTAAAGTTCTCCTAAGAGCTGGTAGGTCATTTGGAGGAGGTAAGTTTATTAAGGGTTTGAGTCGTTCATTATCTGGCTTTATAATCATATCAGCTATTGTATAACCGAGAATGTTGATACATTGTTGTGAGAATTTGCTTTTATCTTTATTCAGAGTCAAATTATATTTATTAGCAGCATTCAAGAAATTTTGTAGGTTAACGTCATGTTCATTCTGTGTCTTACCACATACAGTAATGTCATCAAGATATGCATACACACCTTTAAGATTCTCTTTTTTTATGATCCAGTCAATTGTTCTTTGAAAACTTGAAACTCCATTAGTTACCCCGAATGGTATGCGACGAAATTGATAGAGATTTCCTGCCGCTTCAAAGGCTGTATATGGTTTTTCATGAACTAAAATAGGCACCTGGTGATAAGCACTCTTAAGGTCTATGGTACTGAAGATTGAATATTTAGAAATTTTAAAAATCATGTCTTCAATATTTGGTAGTGGATAAGCATCTAGTTCCGTGTATCGATTTATAGTCTGCGAGTAATCAATTACTAGACGCTTCTTATGATTAGTGCTTTTAGAAATAAGAACTTGAGCTCGCCATGGAGACCTACTCTCCTCTATGATACCTTCACTTAGAAGCTTACGAATTTCTTCTTCTATAAATTGTTTGTCTTCAATGGAATGCTTACGTGATTTAATTGCGATAGGCTTACAGTATGGTGATAAATTTGCAAACAAAGGAGGAGGCGGAACATTTGCTTCAGCAACACTACAGATCTTTATTGGTTCTTCTGTTCCTCCGAAAGTCATTTCTAGAGAAGAGTGTTTTTCTAAAATGTCGTGGCCGATTATTAAGTCAGCACACAGATTCTTAACAATGAGAAAATTTAAGTCCTTATAGTGTTTCTTACCAATCACAGCGGAAACGGTGGTTAGACCAGCGACTTGAGAAGTGTGATTGAGTGACGCCATTGCAAAAACTTGATTACAAGGTCTTCTTTTTATCCCGCAGAGCTTAAAGAAGTCTTCGTTTATAAAGCTGACAGAACTTCCAGTATCAATAAGTGCTTCTGCTCTAATTCCTTTAATATAAGCAGGTACTATTGCTTTTCTGAGTGATAAAGATGCTGTGGCTGTTATGCAAGCGGAAGAATTTTGAACTGACAGTGAGAGTGCAGCATTATTAGGCTTACTTCGGCACACGTTAGCAAGATGCCCTCTTTTGGAACAGATCTGGCAGTTTACCTCCTTAGCCGGGCAGTTTATACGAGGATGTATTCGTCCTCCACAGAAGAAACACTTTCGTTTTCGTGTGATAGCAGCTGCAGAAGTCTCGCAAATGTGCGGGGGTTCTTCTTCTGATTTTGTGGTTGTGTTAACATATGCCAATTTAAAATTATTAGAATTATTTTCAGCCATTTCTAGGGATAACGCTTGATTATAAGCTTCGGCAAGAGAAAGTGACAAATTTTCAAGTAGTCTTTGTCTTATATTACTTGAAATTATTCCTGAGATAAAGGCGTCACGAATATAATCGTTTTTATTCGTCTCGGCGTCAACACTTTTGAAATCACAGTCTTTCGACAGCTGTTTTAGTACTTCCATATACGAATCGATATTTTCATCAGTCTGCTGCCTTCTGGTAGCCAGTATGTGCCTTGCAGCAACAATATTTTTGGGTTTAATGAACAATGAATCTAGTGAAGCCATTGCTTTCTCGTATGTAGGACATTCACTAATGTACTGGTATATCTGCGGTGATACATAATTAATGAGTACCTCTAGTTTCCAGGACGAAGGCGACGGAGTTTCTTCAGTTTGTTTTGTTTCCGATGCCAATAGAAAATTTTGGAATGTTCTTTTCCAATGCACCCACTCTTTGGCAGCGTCACTACTAGTGGGGTTGGCATTGAGCCGTTCGGGTCTAAGAATTTTATCCATAATTTTATTTCTTTATATATTTGTTAATTAAATTGAAATAATAAGACAAACCTTGGAATAAGGTTTTAATTAACAAATATTAGACTAGTAAAATATATACATTTATGACTACGACAGAAGCTAGACAGATATATGAAAGACAACATTATAGTTTTCATAAAGCACAGATAGAAGTTTAAGCAAGAAGGTTAGATATAATACCACAATATAAAATAACATGGCGATAGCTGTGGCAATAACATAAATGTTTCGAGGACATTACCTATTTAATCGCTTTAAGAAACCTAATCTGTCTTTGAAATCCACACACATAAAATACGCATGTAAAATAAAAATTAAATAAATACAAGATGGGTAATATTTATTATCGTAATCAAATTCAATTTCCTTCTACCTCAACCAATCATATACGAATTAACATATTAACTGTACCGTCGATTCGCCTAGATAACTTCGTCTTTTAAACAAATCTTCGCCTAAAATACAAAAGTCTCGAAATATCTAAACCATCGTTAATCGTCTAATCCATGGGTTTTCAAAGTGGGGGGCGCGACCCCCAAGGGGGGCGCAGAGACCCGCAGAGGGGAGCGTGAGCCACTAATAAGGCAGGATCCGTTCCATGTTAATGTGGACTGCCAGACACGTTGCAAGAGGAAGCCTTGGAAATTAAAAACTGTTCTGCCGCCAAATACGATTTCGACAAAATGGGAAAAGCATATTATACCAAAATTGCAGAAAAGGATTTTCTTTCTGCTGTGGTAGCGATAAAAACCAAGTATAGAAATAAACATTGCTAGTGATTTGCACTGTGCCATGTCTGGGGTTAAGCCGAGAATCGAAAACCTCGTAAAAAACATGCAAGCTCATCCATCTCATTCGAATAAGTAGATTTTTGTATAAATTTAATAAGCAATAAAAAATACTTTGATGTTTCTTTCTGTCTTTACATTCTGATAGTAACCTAAAATTATTATTATATTTATAATTGGACAAGGGAGGGGGGGCGCGGAAATTTTCATCTTTTAGAAAGGGGGCGCGTAATAAATTAGTTAGGGATACCCTGGATTAGACTAATCGAAATATCGTCTTCAAAACCAGGGTAAATGGGCATTTACTGGGTAAGCGTGGTCCACCTTCGGCCGCATCTGCACCTCACATCAGGTGAGATAGTGGTCAAGCGTTACCTCGATTACCTTGATTTAATAAAAAAAAAAGACAGAAGTTATGGCCCGCGCGAAGTGTCTGGCAGTGCTGAATTTTATCATTTTGTAATAATATTCTACAAACTATTTATGAAAATTAGCCTTTACAAAATAAGTGAAGTTAGTCCTATTCTTAGGTACTTACCTTTCTCATCCGATAGCTCACTAAATTGACGGTCTACCCTACTTCAGAAAGTTCAAAGTATACATGGGAATACTAGTCGTTTCCACACATTTTGTCCTTTAGACAATAAGTTATGTTTGGCATGCCTGGGATCTTACTCTATTATAGAATGAGTAAAAAGCTTTTGCAGTACCTAATTTCTCTTAACAATGGATGTATCCAAAATCTATGTTATCGTTATCTTTTTTGTTAACAAGTAAAAAAAATTATCCATTGTGAAAATGAGCTGGTTTGGTAGAATCACGGTAGAATACAGTCGCGGGCGACCAATCGCACACGCAGTCCTAATCGCTAGGGGTTGCGGACGCGCGCTGCAAGCAGCGCTAATGGAAATAAGCTCTTAGTGTTATTAATAGAGTAAAAGGAATTTTCTTTTTTTGTGATCTAACTAGGTATATAATTTCATCTTCATTAAAGTAATTCTCCTTAAACAAATATGTAATAATAATGTACCTATATACCTACTGAAGACAATGAGACAATGGACTGTATCAATAAAATGCATTTATTATCTATTTTCTAACTAAAACATGTTGAATGTATAAAAATTAAAGTAACTCATGACATATTTTCGCTTTTTTTTAACCAAAAAAACAAAGCAATTCCTTTAAAAAATAAAGTTTAAAAATACCTATAGTTTACAATATAGTTTACAACACCTACATACCAACATAAATATAAAACAATGTTCTCTACATGGTACCTATACAATATAATTATACTAGTATGATTATATCCTAAGGCTGTCGATTTTTTTGCATTATTTTTAGAAAAGAAAAGTCGTATACCTATCTGATTGAAATTATAAGTGTATGTGTTTTCTGTAGCATATTTTTTAATAAAAACAAATTATCCAGATTTCTAGTTTCAAAGATAAGATAAGTATGGTATCAAGAAATATGACGAAAATATATGTATGTACCACGAACCATAGCAAGGAAATTAACCTTACATAGCCTAAAACATCTATCTCCTTGTAAACAACAACAAAGTTAAATCGTAACTGATTGCGCCATCTGTTGGAGCATTGTTAAAATACCGAAATTTAACTGACACTTTTACTATTAGTAATGTACATTGAAATTGAAGATTGAAACGTCTAATTCCTACGTTTAATTTAAATGTATATTATTCAAACGAATACAATTAATTAATAAAAAATTCAGCCTTAATGTAATTTTTTTTTGTGAATCTGCTTAAATTAAAACAAGTATTATTGTTATTTTTATTTCTTAAATGTCAAACAAACGTCAAAAATCTTGTCACAGGTCACAGTCAAACAAACGTTTAATCGAGCCAAACTGAGCTTTTTATTAAGTTTTTAAACATTATTACTTTATATTTAACAATAAATGTACCAAAACTGGATTTTACCGAAAGAAAAGATGCAAAGTACGGTTAAAGAATTACTCGAAGCTCTCGGGTGAGTGGGAATATTTGAAATTACTAACTCGATAATTTAGTTACAAATTAATGACTTCATTCATTACCGTTTAAATAATTTATAGATGCAATTTGGAGGCAGACACAGTTTTAGAATACATACAAAACGACGCCAACTATGGGAACACTAATCTTTCACCGAAACAAGCGAATGAATACGCACAGAGATTGGCGCTAAAAGCTTCTAACGCAAAGCTATTTTTGAAAAAGTACGAAGATTTAAGGAGCCGAAAGTATGTATTACATTCTACTTATTTCAATCTCATATCTTTTAACTTCTTAATCCCTATTATTCATCTTTCATTCCAGTACCGATAATTTATCAGACATTGTAGCATTATTTTATAAGTTGGTGTGTGATGAGAAGAAGTCTAAATTCAGCAAGCCTAAGGTGGCTCCCAAGCCAATATTAGGCGACAATAAACATCAAATAACCAAAGAAGATCTTCCACAGGTAACTCAATTACTACATATTTAATTTAATTTAACATAATACTGATTGAATAGGTAATTGTAACTTTAATTTAATGAGCCAATTTGTAAGATTTACTAGTTATGTCCATAAGTTTGTGTATTTGTACTACATTAAGTGTATGAATAAATTCAAATCCTAATAAAATTAACTATTCAAATTTGTGGTTTACATTATACAAATCTATTAATATTAGTACTTTATTTGAGTTGGGTGGCTGTTTGAGGCGGGGCATTTATGCATGCACTGGCAAATATAATATTTTATTTTCTGTTAAATTTGTATTGTGTGCATAATGTGACCGTTCCAATAAAAATATGATTCTTTCTTTCTTTATTTCGAGTCCATACTATTTCTGTTATCCATATTAATATAAATGTGAAAGTAACTTTGTCTGTCTGTTACCTTTTCAAGCTTTAACTGCTCAACCAATCATTGCGAAATTTTGCATTTTATTAGAATTTTTTTAATATTGACAGTAATGGCTTACACTGACTGAATAGTCTGGTTCACAAGTCCCATTTTCTTCGATTCCTGACCACCACCACCGAAAATTATGATTTTGGGCTCATTCGATTCGGAATGACATCTAGAACATTCTATCAAAATTCCAAAAGGGGCTGAAAAAAATTGTAAAAGTTATAAACAATTAACTAAAATCAAAAATAAGGGTTTGGTTTTTTTGAAATATTTCAAAAACTATTTGAGATATTTGAATTTTGAAAAAAGATCCTTAAAGAGCAGGAAATTTCCTAAAAAAAAGTCCTACCTCCCGGAACTGTACCGACAGTCCTTATAATTTTAATTTAGCGGCGAAAATAAGGGTAAAAACGCGTGGTTCGGCTGCCGCGTGCATCGCCTCAATCTGACACATGAACTAAAAAAATTATTTTAACTGATTAAATATTAATATTAAGGAAAAAAAAAATTTGGGTACTAAGTAGACACGTCAATAAACAATAATCCGTCAACAAAAAATTTTTATCACAATTTTTTTATTAATTATGCTTTTGTTAATTAGTTAATTTTCACCATTTTAATGTTAACATAAAAATGCTGATTATTTCAAAACTATAAATCTAGAATTTTTTTTGATTTTTGTTAGCTAATCTTACAAGGGTTTAGAAAAGATCCCCGTTGGAAAAATTCAAAAATTTTGATTTTTCACTTTTTTATTAACAATGAAAGGCATTAAAAAATTAATTATGTAAATAAAGCCATCAGGAAAATTTTTTTTTCCAATTATTGTTAATATTTTGTTTTCTTATTGATGAAAGCCATATAACAATAATTTTTTTTTATTTTTAACTAACATTATTTAAATAATTGTTATAAACAAATGCATTGTTTATAAGATTTTTGAAAACTTTTTTTTTGGAATTTCATCCTTGATGAAAATAATGATTTTTAAAAAAAAAATCGTTTCTTAAAAAAATTTTTTTATTAACAAAAAACGCACTTGTTAATTAACAATCTTTTTTGGTTAGTCAATATTAATATTAAGGAACCATTTTTTTTTTAAAAATCATTATTTATTATGTTCTTTCGTATTATAAAAAAAAATAATTTTTTTATTAATTTTTCATTTGTTTATTAAACAAATAATTTGTTATAAACAAATGCATTTATACGAAAAAATTTTTTTTAAATACTAAAAAATATTACAAAAACAACCATATATATTTTTTTACATGAAAAAATTTTTTTATATTTTTTATAAAAATTTTTAACATATTGTACTTTTCGACTTGTATTCGTCTTTCCGTTTTTACTCATTGTTATTAAAATAACTTATAAACTATTATAGATACGACAAAAACACTCTAAGACTTTTTTTGTTCGTTATTAATTATTAAACAAATTGAGCTTTGAAACGAACCTCTAACTCAATTGTTTATTAACTTTTTTTATTGTTATTTATTAAAGTCACTCAAATTTTACTTTTTTCTTTACTTTTCGATTGAAATATCTTATAAACTAATGAAAATATGATAAGAACATTTCAAGACTTTTTTTTTCTTCGTTTATAAACAAACAAATTGAGCTTTGAAACCATGCTCTAACTTTATTATTTAAAAAGTTATAAATAATAATATTTTATTTTAATTTTTCTTAATGTTAGTTTCTTATTCTACGTCCGATTACTTTTTATTTCAGTAATTAGCCATCATTGGAAACTCATTAAATTGTAATTAGCATTGATGCTTACGAAGATTATTTTAAAATTTTGGGTGGTTGACTGTTAATGTAAATTATATTTTAATGAGCTCCTTGTGTCTATTCTTAATACTATAAAATTTTTAAATGACCTTCGAATTCCGGTCCCAACCAATTAGAATAGTTCTTTGTTGCTTTGTTGAAACATCTGCTCTCTGGGATTTGAAGGGTCTTGCTTCTTTTTCGTTATACCTGAACTTTGAATCATTCGTATAGCAGCCAAATCTTCAGTAATTCAGTTCTTAGTCGACAGCCATACAGTACAGAGACAACATTCATTTTAGTGTTTTAATTTTGTGAGTTTCGATAGTGAAATTATTTATTTTGAAGAAATGGATATATCAGTTAATTGTTTTATTTGTGAGAAGCCACTTGTGCTTTTGCCGATCGCCGTCATCAAGGAAAAAGCTATCAACACAATTATTAGCCATAGTAAAATATTACAAGATAATAAGTATAAGATTTTAACGGGTCAAAGTGAAATCAGTGTTCATCAAAAATGTCGTACTGATTATCAGAATTCTGTACGACGTGTTTCCAGTCTTACTCAACCATCAACATCTCGTTCCTCATCACGTGGTATCGATTTCGATTTTGAAACTTTGTGTTTGTTTTGTGAGAAACCTTGGCAAACTAAAAAAGGGGATGACAAATTGATAATTAGATCTGAGGATATGAAATCTCGATTAATCGAATTTGCAGAGCGTAAAAATGATGATTTTTCTGTGAAGATTAAAAATCGTGTATCTGGTGTTGACTCGTTAATCGAAGTTGGTGCTCGTTATCATAAAAAATGTTATACTGATTTCGTTTATATACCAAAAGTTGGTGTTAGTGGAATTAAGAAAGAATTGCTTGATTCCTTGAAGTCTGTTTATAACTATATTGAAAGTAGCAGTGATTGCCAATTTACTGTGAATCAATTACTCAACATCATGAGTTATAAGCCAACAAAAGTAACACTATTAAATAATCTGAAAGAAAACTATGGCGATAACATCGTCATTTATGATTCTCCGAATAAAGATACAACAATTTGCTATTGTGGTAACGATATTAGCATGCTTTCTGATACGTGGTACATGCATCGTGAAGCAGAAATAGACGCCGAAAATATTCGTATCATAAAGACAGCTGCGGCATTGGTTCGAAAACAGATAAAAGGTACTAAATATAACAATAAGAGTTATCCATCTGCAGTGAATTTTCTTGATTCTGTTAGTGATGATATACCTAAATATCTTAAAATTTTTTTGGATGAAATTATATTGTTCGATGCAAATCAAAAACAAAAAAGAAGAATATCAAGAGCTAGTAGAAAGTCGAAGGGATCTCGTGATAGTGTTACCACTGAAGACTGTACTCTTGACGATGCATCTTCCATTAATACAGCTTCAACCACGCAATCTTGTGGAAGCTTATCTGCAGATCATGACACTGTTATTAAAGATGTAAAAATAAAAATAGATCAAATAGGATCATCAATAGTACAAGCTATCCGTCCAAAATCGTTCTTGTCTCCACTTCAGCTAGCAACTGGAATATATTTAAATCGTAAGTGCGGTTCAAAAACAGTTATTAATATTTTGGCAAAATTAGGTGTATGTGCATCATATCATAGTGTTGCTCTTCATGAAATATCAGCTATTAAATCCAATGTAATAAAAATTGAATGGAATGCTTATCTTCAATACGTTTTTGATAATGCTGACCATAATCCATCAACTTTAGATGGTTTAAATAGTTTTCACTGTATGGGTGGTATTTGCTGTGTAACACCTGCAACGGCATTAACAACCACTGGCGAAGTTATGAAACTAGATCGATTACCAACAGCGGTGCAAATATCTGAAGAAGGAACAATAAATATTGAAGATCTCCCTACAAATCAATTTTCGCTAGAATCAATTGATTTCTTCGACATTACTAGCTTAAAATTTGGTGATTTCTCATGTGAAATCCCTGTTAGTTATTCAGCTCACATATGGGGAAGTTATTTAAAAGTTGAAAACCTACCAGAGATAAGAGGTTTTATGGAACGTCTGTCGTCATGTATGCAATACCAAATTTCTCGCATTCAGTATTTACCATTTATCGAAGAAAACCCGTCTGATTTGCGAACGGTATATACATCTTTGCTGTATGCTTCAAAACATGCTCGTCAAGTGAATCAAAAAACGGTTTTCGTCACTTTCGATCACCCCTTGTACATGAAAGCTCTACAAATTCTTAGTAATTGCCCAAACAAAGAACTAGAAAATGTAGTTGCTCGCATTGGTGGCTTTCACTTATTAATGTCGTACCTCAAAGCAGTTGGAACTATTATGGACGGTTCAGGATTAAGGGAATTGTGGGGTACAGTTTACGCTACCAATTCTATTGATAAAATGTTCCAGTGTACATCTTTTGCAAGAGCTTTGCGAGCTCATATTACAACAGCTCATGTAATTGGTGAATTAATTTCTGAATTTTCTGAAAGTGCTGAAAATATTGAAATTCATGAAAACATCGAAGGAATTAAAAAAGCTGTGGAGGAATCAAGCATGGAAGCTTCACCAACTACTGAAGAAATCATTGAATTAATCAAACGTAAAAAAATTAAAATTCAAAAATCGTTTAGTGACTTTTTAAACAATTCCCCAACATTGAATAGTATTAATGAAGACGAAGATTTGATTGCCATGAGGAATCTTCTAAGCAGTGCAGTTAAAACACTGAAAAATCGTGGGCCAACCGCGGAATTATGGATTCAATATTTTAATTTAATCATTCTAGCGATACGATACATTGAAGCCGAAAGACTTGGTAACTGGAATCTTCATTTATATTGTGTTCAACAAATGTTACCTGTTTACCATGCTGCTGGACATAGTAATTATGTACGAGCTATTCAAATATACTTACAACAAATGAGCTCGTTACAAAATATTATGGATCCAACAGAATATCAATTTTTTGCTGAAGAAGGAAATTTCACTGTACGTAGAACAGATAAGGCCTGGGCTGGAATATGGACAGATATGACTATTGAGCAGATGCTGATGCGTACCATTCATACAGGTGCTCAAGATTTGTCACATGGTCGCGGTATGACTTCGAGTGTAATGACACGTTTTCTGGAAGGTATGCCTTACGCAATTGAAATAATGAATCAGTTAGAAGATTATGTTAATGTCAAGTGGGCATCATCAGACCAACACGTAGATATTACTCCAGCACGTCAAAAACGAGATAGAAGTGATCGACAAGCATTCAAAACCTGGTTTCAATCACACAAGCCATTCATTTCTTCACCCAAATTACAATCCTTATCGACTGGATTGGTTGGAGATTCGAATATTGACTGTCATAAAGCAATTCAGAAAGGTTTGACTAGTATGGCAAGTATGATTGGATTTAATGCCGAAAATTATAAATATTCCAAATCCAATACAGTCCAAACTCTAATTTCAACAGTACCAACTATTGAATTAGATGGTGAAAAAAAATCAGTAAACACAACTTTACTTTTCCAACGAATTGCCGCTGTGATGATGAACGATTCGACAGTCATTGAAAAGGCTCTTCAATACGAGTTAGCTCCTTTTCCAATGGCTTTATTTGATGATAAAGGCATCATGCGTGAATCAAAAAAATCAGAGTTATATGATACTTTAAGGTCTTCACCATTCATTTTATCTGAGTTATCTGGCTGTCTTTATGTCGTTGATGGAGGGTTTCTATTGCACAAAGTGTTATGGAAAAAAAAAAACATTCAATGACATTATAGAAGATTACAAGAGCTATATTTTCAGCCATTATTCAAGAACTACTTCAATAATTTTTGATGGTTATGAAGAAGAATTTCAAAATGTTAAATCTTATGAAAGATACAGACGAATTTCAAAGAAGATCGCGCCCGAAATCACATTCGAACTTGATATGAAATTGACTGAAAAAAAAGACGTCTTTTTATCGAACGTGAAGAACAAGTCCCGTTTCATCGCAAAATTAAAAAGCGCTCTTATAGAGGACACGAACTTAACAATTAAGCAAGCTAAAGAAGACGCTGATACATTAATTGTTCGAACTGCTATAGATCTAGCACAAAAGAATCCGGATAAGAAGGTTGTTGTAATTGGGACTGATATCGACCTTGCAGCATTACTGATAGCCTGAAGATTTAAATATTTATATGTGGAAACCACGTGCTTCAACTAAACAACCAGATAAAATCTACCAAACCAGTGAAAACCTCCATTTGAAGAATATTATTTTATTCGTGCACGCTTTTACTGGCTGCGATACAGTCAGCTCAATTTTCGGAAAAGGAAAGAAGAAATTATTGGATATAATTGTTAAAAACAATCAATTAATGGAATACGTGGAAGTTTTTATAATCCAGACTCATCTGTTGAAGATATCAAAACAGCCGGAGAAAAAATAATGTTGTCATTGTATGGAGAATTAAATACCGATAAAACTGCAAGTCAATTTCGTGTTTCCCGATTTTTGAGCATAATTAGTAAATCGAAGAGTGCAATAAATCTAGCGACGCTACCACCAACTTCTGCAGCGTCATATCTCCACTCCTTCCGGACCTATTACCAAGTACAGTTCTGGCTTGGTAATCAATTGGATCCGGAAAATTGGGGTTGGATTAAAACCGAGACAATGTATTTACCTGTAAGAACGACCGATAAATTAGCACCTGAAGAATTATTGAAATTACTTCATTGTACGTGCGTTAAAGATTGCTCTAAAAGATGCGGATGCAGAAAGGCTGGCCTTCCATGCTCGTCTCTCTGCAAAAATTGTAAGGGTGACAGTTGCTTGAATAGTGAAAGGCAAACGATTGACGATGACAGTGATGACATTAATGATGAACAAGCTCTTATCGATTCACAAAATGTTAATGGAGACGATGTTAATAATGATGAAGATAACTCCACAGATTCTTCGGTGTTTCCTCAACAGTATGCGGAAGCGTTATTAGAAGATGTAGTTGAACCACAGGAAGAAGAACAAGAAATCAATGAAGAAGTAGAGACTTATGACCCACCACCACCGAAACGTTCCAAAAGATTATCAAGAAAGACTAAAAAATAAAATAATTATACTTGTAAAATGTTAAAAACTGAAAAATCAATAAATTTTTGTCAACTATACACCTTGGAAAAATTATTTTTAATTAATTAGATCCTTAGAATAAGAAACTAACATTAAGAAAAATTAAAATAAAATATTATTATTTATAACTTTTTAAATAATAAAGTTAGAGCATGGTTTCAAAGCTCAATTTGTTTGTTTATAAACGAAGAAAAAAAAAGTCTTGAAATGTTCTTATCATATTTTCATTAGTTTATAAGATATTTCAATCGAAAAGTAAAGAAAAAAGTAAAATTTGAGTGACTTTAATAAATAACAATAAAAAAAGTTAATAAACAATTGAGTTAGAGGTTCGTTTCAAAGCTCAATTTGTTTAATAATTAATAACGAACAAAAAAGTCTTAGAGTGTTTTTGTCGTATCTATAATAGTTTATAAGTTATTTTAATAACAATGAGTAAAAACGGAAAGACGAATACAAGTCGAAAAGTACAATATGTTAAAAAATTTTATAAAAAATATAAAAAAATTTTTTCATGTAAAAAATATATATGGTTGTTTTTGTAATATTTTTTAGTATTTAAAAAAAAAATTTTCGTATAAATGCATTTGTTTATAACAAATTATTTGTTTAATAAACAAATGAAAAATTAATAAAAAAATTATTTTTTTTTATAATACGAAAGAACATAATAAATAATGATTTTTAAAAAAAAAATGGTTCCTTAATATTAATATTGACTAACCAAAAAAGATTGTTAATTAACAAGTGCGTTTTTTGTTAATAAAAAAATTTTTTTAAGAAACGATTTTTTTTTTAAAAATCATTATTTTCATCAAGGATGAAATTCCAAAAAAAAAGTTTTCAAAAATCTTATAAACAATGCATTTGTTTATAACAATTATTTAAATAATGTTAGTTAAAAATAAAAAAAAATTATTGTTATATGGCTTTCATCAATAAGAAAACAAAATATTAACAATAATTGGAAAAAAAATTTTTCCTGATGGCTTTATTTACATAATTAATTTTTTAATGCCTTTCATTGTTAATAAAAAAGTGAAAAATCAAAATTTTTGAATTTTTCCAACGGGGATCTTTTCTAAACCTTTGTAAGATTAGCTAACAAAAATCAAAAAAAATTCTAGATTTATAGTTTTGAAATAATCAGCATTTTTATGTTAACATTAAAATGGTGAAAATTAACTAATTAACAAAAGCATAATTAATAAAAAAATTGTGATAAAAATTTTTTGTTGACGGATTATTGTTTATTGACGTGTCTACTTAGTACCCAAATTTTTTTTTTCCTTAATATTAATATTTAATCAGTTAAAATAATTTTTTTAGTTCATGTGTCAGATTGAGGCGATGCATGCGGCAGCCGAACCACGCGTTTTTACCCTTATTTTCGCCGCTAAATTAAAATTATAAGGACTGTCGGTACAGTTCCGGGAGGTAGGACTTTTTTTTAGGAAATTTCCTGCTCTTTAAGGATCTTTTTTCAAAATTCAAATATCTCAAATAGTTTTTGAAATATTTCAAAAAAACCAAACCCTTATTTTTGATTTTAGTTAATTGTTTATAACTTTTACAATTTTTTTCAGCCCCTTTTGGAATTTTGATAGAATGTTCTAGATGTCATTCCGAATCGAATGAGCCCAAAATCATAATTTTCGGTGGTGGTGGTCAGGAATCGAAGAAAATGGGACTTGTGAACCAGACTAGAATGGGGTCCTTTAATGAGAAGTTTTTTCATTCCCTTTTAAATGCTGACAGTAGACTTTAGCAGTTATAGATGAACCTTTTATTATGAATTTATAATATACAACCTCTAAAACGAGTCCATCAAGTCTTCTTTGGCATGATGTTAAGATGGTACCTTTATATACACCCATGGATCAAATAGTTACAGTGTAAAGTAAAAATAGATAATTTCTTAGATGTAACAGCAATTCCTGAAAATCATTCAATAATAATAATAATAATAATAATAATAATTTATTTGAGATGACCATGGGTAACTGATACCAGAGATGACATTTAGTTTTCTTGTTCCTTCATGACCAACCGATATTCGGTGTGCAAATCTTGACATCTTGATGCTGTAAATCTCGATTGTTGTGTTATTACTGATAATACCATACAATACCATTCCTTATTGACATCGAATTTAGGTACATTATTTCATTATTATTATTTTGACTTTCATGTTTTGCTTCTCGCCCTTATCTGTACTTTCATTTGTAGTTGTTGACTTATTGTTGTAATCACTCACAATTTTTTTTTTTTTAATTACAAAGTATTTTTTAAATACTAGCAATTAAAATGATACAATGTAATAGCTGCAGATACCTGTTATACTAGCATATGTTTCAATATTTGCTTTTAGTGGTACCTAGATGATATAATACTTTAATTGTGACAATTTCTACTAATTTTGAAATGGATTAGACTCTAACACATTTCTTAATTTTTTCTTAACATCTTAAGTATCTTTTTAATAAAAAGAGCAACATTACATAACAATCTCCAAGCAACATTAGACAACTTCTCACAAACTTTATTGTATTTAAATCTTTATTTACTACACAGTTAATATTGAGAAAAACAGCTTCAACAATTTTACTATATTGAATTTCATATTCCTAATCAATGTGTTTTTTTGACCTACTATAGAAAGAAAGAAAAACAACAAATTAACAAAAGTATTTATACATTAGAATAAAAGATAAAATGATAGGAATACGTTTGTTTTTATAGCAAACAGTTCTATTTCGATTTTGAATTAATAAATATATCGTCAATATTTTTCATAGTGTAATATTTATTAAATCAATTACAGATAAAAGATAAATTACTGAAGGCAGTCGATGAAAGTAAAAAATTAGTTAAGAAATCACTTGAGGAGAAAGAAATAAGACTACGACCCAATTGGTATAACAGCTTGGACTTGCCAAATTGGCAAAAAGATCATCCAGCAATGTCTTGGGATTTTCCTAAAGATTCTGTGCCATTAATATCATCCTTGTGTAAGTATTTTATTTTTATTAATATTTCAACGGAATTCAGATGCCTGTGTGTGTGCATGTATTTGATGTGGGGTCCTTTTTGATCAACTCATTAGTCGATTGAAACATATATAATTAGAAAAACATATTCAATGTAATATTATTTTAGTTTAAAAATCTAACATATAACCTTTTGAATGTTTTCTTAAAAGCACTCAAAAACCTTTTGATGGGCTAATAAGCTCTTATGGACTTTGAATAAAAAAATAATCAATAATTATTATTACTAAATAATTTGCTTTATTTAACAATATTTTTTGGAATTCCATATTCATTTCCAGTTATTTTGACATGATATAATCTCCACTAATATTGTAAAGAGGGAAGATTAAAAGCTTTTTTTTTATCTTTCCTCTTTTTTTGTGTGTTGTAAAGGATAAACTTAAAAACTCAAAACTGCGGTGTGAGGGAATGGCCTTATCCTAGTTTATAAAATTAGTTTTTGTTTATAAAATTATATATTCATATTATCTTAAGATGAAGTCCACGTGAACGAAGTCGCGGGCATCGGCTAGAATATTTTATAAGTATTTTATAGAATGAATATTTTACTGAGATTTTTATGTGATATTAAAAAATACTTATTTCCATATTTCAAATTTTATATATGAACTTAAATGCAAGTGTAAACTGACGTCATTTATATCATTTATTGCATTTGATATAATCCATTTGTTCATTTCATTAAAATCAATTTTATGAAACAGAAAAATTCCCTTGAATTAATTTTTCATTTTTTTTTCCTTTAAAGTGGAACTCTTAAATACATTTGCGAAATTGTACCAGTCTTTTTTTTAATTTCAGCTGGAATTCCTTTAGAATCTCAAGAAAATATTATAATAGACGAATTGTTATACATTTTCTCTGGTATACCTGGCAACTACATTGTCCATCAACCAGTGAAGGACATACACAGCCCGAGAACATTCCTTATATCTGAAGACTTGGACGACGCACTGAAACAAATTGTCCAACAGATGCTCCCATTAGCGTCAAACTACTCTATAGTGAGGAGGTTCATTGAACATTGTGATATGTGGTCGGGACAAGTCTTACATGCGTTAGTCGCTGCTATCGAAACATTATTGAAAGATTATTATGTAAGTTTAATAGTATAAAATTACAGAGAACTATTTTTTTATTATTTGTAATATGTAGCTGTCAGTGTATTTTATACTTATTGTATTTCTATTAAATTTCTGCTATCGTAAAAGGAGAGAAGCAATTCCATCATAGCGGTAATTTCAAAATGGAATTAGTAAATTTTTCTTTACTAGGTGAATAAATTATAGGCGTGGACCAAAAATAATATTTGGTTCCGGGCTTATGCTGGGGAAAGCTCTGTAGAAAGGAGTAGTTTAGTGACTGAGTCGCCTTATATGCTAAGATTTCACCGTCAGTGATTATCACACGCGACACGTAATCACTCATTACGCGGGTTCAAAGATAATGCCAAACGCACAAATGCGCCTATTCTTTCTCAGTTACAAATAAAAACACGACCGTCTACTGTATGTCTGCAACATATTCTTAAGTATTTCAAACACATTGTAAGAAGAGGTGGTGACAATCTGGTAAAGGTAGTTGTGGTTGGCAATGTTGAAGGCAATAGATTGCCAACCGCCAATGAGGTGGACTGATCAAGTAAAGGATGTCGCCTCTTCTGATACACTTTGTCAGGAAGTGAGGGTGACTATGGACAGGGGCCGATGGAGGCGGATGATGCAGTCTAGACTGGTAATTCATAAGCATGATCCTCAGTAATGAGGGACCAACTGGAGAGAAATTTATTTGACTAATTTAACAATTTTATTTATGATAGATGATAAGGGGAACTAAAATAAAGGGAATAAAGGAATAATTTCCACAGGAACTAAAAATACACGACAAGCTATACTCTGTGGTTTTAACTTACAATAATTATGTTTATTATAACTTAAACCGTTACTCTGTTAAAGTAGCGTAATCTATGATATTAAGTACTAGTTATAAACACATACCTTTTACGCGCTTTCATCTTGAGTGATCTCGCTTCGTCGATCATAGCGTTTAAAGGGGTTCTCAACTTTCATATTAGTCTAGCTAAACTGCTTCCAACTGCAATCTTTCCAGTTAGAATTATGTTAAAATTTTTTACTACATACTTTACGTTTACCATGGTAAGTCGTCGAAGGTTGTGCCATATAACGTTTCCATTGACTGTACCAAATGTGCATAAAAGTTCTTCTTTGACCCTCGCAGTACGTCTGGGTCTGGTATTTGGTAGTTTTTTCAAAACACACTCATTACTATAAAAGATTATTATAAAACTACGCCCTTTTTATTATAAGGTTATTATGCCAAATGAACTTGTTTATGATGGTATTCTTGGTGTTTTCCATTCAGACTATGTTAGCACAGTTGGAAACGGAGCATATTTCAGGCAGTTTGACACTACAAAAACTGTGGTACTTCGTGTTACCAACAATGCACACCATGCAAGTGCTTGCCGCCATTGTAACTAGTATTGGAAAGGTTAGTACAGCCTCACTCCCTATAAAGTGACATCAATGTTTAAGGCATATGACAATTTTGTATGTATATTTTTAGATTTATATATGCAATAAGCAGATTGACCTCTAACAACTTCATTAAAACAGATCTTACTTTTACAGCGGAGAATGAAGACTCTTAATTAGTTGTATTGAAGCCTGGTTGGCAACATTTTGCTTAAAAACACTAAAGGCAACTTTATGTTTAGCTTGATGTTTGCATGAGCTTCCTGAAGTCGAGTTGAAGTAATTTCAATAATGCGAATTAAATTAGCCAACATCTCTTAAGAGCTTAGCAAATCGAATAGCGTCTTTACAATTCCGGGTGCTGATGGCACTGCCCCGATTCTGCAGTGCATCAGCAATGTTCGCGAAAGATTATGTTAAGGTCGACAGACAGGCTGACGGTCTCCTTGACGGTAGGTGGCCACCATCACCTATAACACAAACAACGCCACAGGTGCTGGTAGGATTAAGGATAAGGAAGGGCTCTGGCATCCCTTACTCACTCACCAAAACACAACAGCACATATGCTGTTATTTCATGGTGGTCTTCTGTAAGGGGGAGGAGGGTACATGGGCTGCCCAAATGACTGCTAAATAACGAAATGTGAGCTGTCACTGTTGGTTTTCTACCGTGGAAACCGAGGGAATAAGCCGTTTACATGAGACTTATATTAATATAGCTAAGGACTGTAACATAGGTCTTAAGATTCCTCGACAAGCCCATTGGTTGATTGGTTAAGGTGCTTTGTTAGCGCTCTGATGTATAGGTTTGATTCCTAGGTGCGCAAACTGTGGATTAACTTTTCAAAGTTGAGTCTGGTCAGGGTGTGCAGGATTTCGTCCCCTGTACGTTGAATGGTTAACCCATAACACAAGCCTATAATTGCTTACTTTAGCACCATACATTTTTTTTTGTGTATTTTGGTGATTTTTATTTGTTCTTCCTCACTGGTATTGTGCATTGTTATTTTATATTATTTATGAATTTTCATTATTATTATTGCATATCATAATTTTAGAGGGCTTTATTTGACAGAGCGAGGTGCGCGGCGGCGGAGTGCTGTCGGTGCTTCACGAGAAGACTGGCACTCTGCTGGGCGATGCGCGCGCGCAAGAGATCGCGCTGTTCCTCACGGAGCGAGCCAGTCGCCCTTATCTTACCACCCTCGGCCACTGGATCCACAGGGGCTCCATCGTCGACCCTTTCCATGTAACTATGTCGCTTCTTTATACCTTTCAATTATTACAATGCATTGGTATAATGAATTAATTCACACATATAAAACACAACCTAACTTTACAGAGTTTCTAAAGGAGTCCTAATGTTGTTAGTTCCCTCACACACAAGGTTTATTTACAGTGTTCTAATTTGTAAAACATTTTTGTCTGTAACAACTCAGAAAACTAATTTCTAAAATAGCTCGAATGAAATTTAGTGGGTTCAGTACTATAATTGTTTAATTATAATTATTTTGTAAAACAATTCCAGGAGTTTATGATAGAAGACAACGAGCTAATAAACAAAGAAGAACTACCTGTGGATTACTCTGCAGACTACTGGGAGAAGAGGTATAGCGTACAGAGAGATAGAGTACCCAAATTCCTAGATAAGTTCACAGACATCATACTCAGAACTGGGAAGTACCTGAATGTTATTAGTCAGTGTGGTAAGTAAATGTACATACCAATTCCAATTTTGATGTTATGGCCCCATCGGGTTCTCCGTTGATTCCGCCGGTGTCAAGGTCAGGCGAAACAATGTTTGGGGGATACCTTGTTTAGTTAAGCTTATATTAAAAAGAAAAAAGTTAAGAAATCTGAAGGTGAAAACAGAGTTAGTAAGTGAAAAATAAATAAATACAATATATAAATATGTTGTATTGATAGAAGCTTAGTTAGTAATAAACTTAGTAATAAGTGAAAGTAAGCATTTTGTTACAGTAGGATCAGTCGTTTGACTATTCTTATTTATAATTTATAGATGAATATTATTGCGCTTTATGAATTTTTGGAGAATTTTGATATTAGGAGTGAAGACAAGCGAGAGCAGGTAGTAAAAATACATATAACCATTTTGCAATTATTGACAGGCTTTTTTGGTCACTGTCAATGAATCAACTGTTTCCGCTTATCATTGTACTCTCTTATGGTGCAACGCCTGAATATATTTTCCTTCCATAAAAAAAGCATGCTTTATAAATGTAGATTGTCACCAAAATTCAGTCAGTTCACTAACATAATGAAATCTATTTAAAAATTTAGGAACTAATTTAAAAAAAAAACTCATCCATAGTGGTAAATAATCTTTATCTTTTGTCTGGATACCTTACGCCAGTTTGTAGAGTTCTTCTTTAAAGGTATAAAGCTGGTTATATTCGTATTCTAAAGATATCTATCACACAGAGAATTTCGAGTGATGCCGCCTCATTGATTGATGCGAGATATCACCTATATTTTATAATTTGATTACAGATAAAGCCATAACAAAGCCAAACATTGAAGAAATAAAATACTCTCTAAGGGAACAAAATTACGGTGCCATAATACAGAAGGCGTATGCGTTTGCAAGCAAATCACTATTGGAGTTGTTACTGAAAGAGTATGACTTGATGGGCAGACTCAAGTCTGTCAAGAACTACTTCCTCATGAGTCAGGGAGACTTCATAGTTCAGTTCATGGATGCCACAGAACAAGAACTTTCAAAGAAGATTGACGACATCATACCGTCAAAGTTGGAGTCGCTGTTGGGACTGTGTTTAAGGTTTGTTTAGATCTCAACAATTCCTTCAAATAATTGACTTATTGATTGAAAAAAGTTAACTACTTGCAATTATAACTTAATTTTGTTACGTATGGCGGGAATTTAGAGATGACTATAACTTTATTTCGGTATGCCGAAGTACCTATTAATATGAAGTGCCAACGGCGATGTGAACAGTTTTAATCAAGGACTGACTGGCATGATAAAGGAATAAAGGAAATAGGTACTTGATGAGTCAGTTCCTTTTCACTCAAAACACCCACTAACTCCTAGATGGAGTTAGTGGAGGAATAAAGATGCGCCAATAACTATTTCATAACCAGCTAATGTTCATTAGATGAAAAATGAATTTGTTTAAGCATATAGGTAGGAAAGGAATGGTATAGGTAGGAATAAACGTTAGATTAGTACCAATGTCACTACATCATCAAGATTTTTTTTAGAGGGTTACCGTCGTTCATTGTATAAGCAACGCCGTAAAGGTTTGACGAGCCCGTTGGATTAGTGGTTTGGGTGCTTGCCTTAAGGTGACGCCAGCCCCTAATGATAAAAAAGTCCTCTTATTTGTAACCGTTTTCCTTTTAAATTATCATAATAATTATAATTTAAAAAAAACTCAAATCATCTGCAGGATATATGAAAGGGGATCATCATAATTATTTTTTAAATTATATTTAATTATGTATATATAAAAAAATTACTAATTTGCGGTCTAATATCGATGTTGTAACTGCGCGATTTGCTTAATAATCAATATTTGAAATAGCTAATTTAAGATTCACTATCTGAAGGCTCATCAAAAGAAAAATTTGAATTATATTTTATTTAATTTTTAAATAGATATTTCCGAGATTTCCAAGTAGCGACTCCCCCTCAACAGTCCCATCAATTCAGTACAGGACGAGTTTTGCGGCTGGAGTCGCCTTAAAGCTCTGTTCTAGAATTCCCTAGTTCAAGTTCAAAGTTGGCTCTGGTCTGGATCTGGAAAGTAGTGGCAGATCCATTTCGTTTCGCATAAATTTCGGTAGTCCATCTGACTGCAGTAACCAATCCCCTTACAAAAGACAATCGTGAAATAACGTGTTGTGTTCAGTGAGTGAATAAGGGATGCCAGAGCTCATTCCCTAACCTTTCCTAATCCCTCATCCTTAATCGCAGGCAGCGCACTTGCAGCATCTGTAACGTTGCTTGTGTTATAGGCGACGGTAGCCACCTACCATCAAGTGAACTGTTAGCCTATCTGCCGAACCTGTAACTCCTATGGCGTGCTTTTGATAGGATAAAGGATAAGATATTAGGGAACAGGTTTTGGCATACTTTACTCACTTACTGAAACACAAGAGCACATGTGCTGTTATTTCACGGTAGTCTTCTATAATGGGGCGGTTACTGCCGCCTGCCAGCTTACCCAGTTTATGACTGCGGAATGCAGTGTAACCCTCCACAACTTTTCGGTAAACATCTTTTAGGTTTCCGACCAATATGCGTTGCCAATGATGATATATTTTGCCGAAACGAAGTCTTTAACTATGGGCCCCGTAAGAAAGCTCGACGTCGCTCAACGAGCTATCGAAACAGGAATGAGCAGATCAGAAACAGGACCCGACAGCTTATTAAGTTAAAGTGGCAATGGACAGGACACATAGGCTGGGGCCGGAAGGTTCTCCACCAGGTGGACAATCTGATAAGGGCTGCGGGTCGACGGTGGATCCAAGCTACTTCTGACTGGTCCAACAGAACACGCGCTACGGCTGCACGGTCTGCGCTTACATATATCTGCCTAAAGAACTATTGTCAGTATATTAAAAATTTTGTCGCTTTGGTTGTAGGCTTTCTGCTGCAAGCCACGATCCGTACAATGAGGACATGAGAGTGGAATTACTCCCATACGACTTGCAGTTCCAAATGTTCAAAATTCTGTCAATTGAGACAGAAGAAGAAAAAGGTAAGTTGAAGTCACACACACTATCTGTCTGTCTGTTATCTTTTCACGCCTAAACCGCTGAACCGATCATTATGAAAATTTGCATACACGTTGTCAAGGATGCAGGATAGGACATAGGGTACCTTTCATCCAGCAAAAGTACTGTTCCCGAGGGATCATCTAACTAACCCGAGGATCTGGCAAAGCTATAACTGCAATAAAGATGTTAGGCGTTACATTGCTCATATATTTAGTCAGGCGTTATTTTTTTATTTTTAACGCGGGCGAAGCAGCGGGCACCAGGTAGTACAGAATAAACCAGAAGAAGCGAGCGATCTATTTATAATTACATGCTAACCTTTGTGTCTAAACTTCTCATTACAACTACAATTTGTGATAGGAAAAAAAAAACCTTTTGAGAAAATGACTTGTGGACTTATACACGAAATTTAATCCAATTCTGTTTCTTCGCAAGCCTAGTGTCACTTTTATAGGACCTAAGGACAGTACCCGAGTATTTTTATTATTTAAGATTCCAGCTTAAACAATAGTAGTTTCAGTTTCTGTAATTGTTCGAATTTGTTTCCAAAGTGACCCGCGTTATTATTATGTCGTATTGAGAAATAAGGGAGTAACTATATTTATTCAGCTTAATTCAAACAGGCGAAAATGAGTATTAGTGTGTTTTATCATTATGCAAATGATAACCACCAAACAAATTAACTAATTGGAAAACGCAGCGTGGGACGTCTTGCGACCAGGTGGCCAGACGACCTGAAAGGCACCTCTGGGAAGCGGCTTTATGCGAAACGCAGAGGATCGTGCGTGGTGGCGAGCCTTCGGAGAGGCCTACATCCAGCTGTGGAGAGACGGGCTAATCATGATGATGGTGATGATACTAACCGTTCAGCGCTGTACGCGACTTGCGACTTCTTGTTGACAAGATACAACTTGCATTGATTCTCACTCATTCACCTCTGTACGCCTCTGATAGAAGCGGAACTGTATAAGTGTACTTCCTAAAATGCCCGTAGAGTATAAGAGCCATAAAGAGCCTACGCCGCTGTCTGGCACGGAGGCGTTCTCGTTCGGCATGGAGGTCCGCTGGCCAGTGTCGCTGGTGCTCAACCACAAGGCTGTGGCCTGCTACCAGATGATCTTCCGACACCTCTTCTACTGCAAGCACGTCGAGAGGCTGCTCTGTCGCGTGTGGCTATACAACAAGGTCAGAATACTATTTATTTATTTTTTAAAAATAAAACTTCACAATCATTATAGAGAAACATAAGCTTTTTTTCATACTAACATCGTCAAGTCTACTCCTAAATACGTCGACATAAACGCGCTTACGAATGATACAGCCACAATTTTTAGAAATTGAGATTACTCTATGCTAGGATGGCGTTGCTCGAGACACTGCTTATGCTAGTCTTGCTCCTGTTTTAAAACGAAAACAAAAATTGGATGGTTGAAGAAAATATTGTGTACTTGCGTCTGAAGTGCATTTCATTTGCGATTGTAGCGATATAAACACATACAATCTGCTAATACGTTTATTTATTTATTTTGGATTCTCTGTTAAAGTAATTCACATTATTGCTAATCTCTTTTAAAAACAAGAATTATTTTCATATTAAGAATAATTATAATATAATACAGGAAATAATGCAGCTGTACTAGATTTCAAATATCAATTAGGAAGTAATTACATTTATTCAGCTCAATTCAGCTCTTGTCCATTGAAATAACGGTTGGTATGGAAATGCGTACATGTCCGCTTTCTGAAGCTGATTTGAACTGAATAAATGTAATTAATCCCTTAGTATGAAACGTTGGTTAACAGTGAGTTAATGTTAACATCTGACCGATTATTATCAGGTGGTGAAGCGGTTCTCTGAGGCGCGCCTATACGCAGACGCCTTCGCACTCCGCCAGCGTATGCTGAGCTGCGTGCAGCACTTGCAGTACTACATGTGCGTGGAGGTGCTCGAACCCTCCTGGTGCCACTTAGTCCAGAGCCTCGATAAGGTCAGACTTTTGCTCTTTTCTAAGTTGTTATTCTTGTCTTGTTAAACTTGTTCCAAGGCAAGGCCTTTCTGTGTTACAACTCACTGCTAATAGGCAGGAAGTTCACGTATCTTCCAAAATTTCTAGTCATCCACACAAGCACGTTTTAACCTAACAGCAAGTGTATCCATTATTTATCTAATGAAACAAGGCAGTACAGCAACTTATTTGTCTAAAATTTACCCTCCGCCACTAAAATCTTTCATAAAGTATAATTATTTTAGAATAAATAATTTTAATAAATAATAAATTTTTTTTCCTTTTGTATAGCATTGTATATATTTTTTTCCCTTACCTATAATAAAATGTTTCAAATTGAAATAATTGTAAAAAATAAAATAAATATCAAATGATGAAGTAGTTATAAGCTCAAATGTATGCAATGTCAATAACGTAAAATAAGCCTTCCTTTTTTGCTGTTTATTAGGACGCTAGTGCCAAACCATTTTATATCACATATCACATTTAAGATTCTTTCTAAGAAACAGAAGAAGCACACATATATGGGTGTGCTTTGACTCGACAATGTGCATCTGAATATTTGATCAATGACAACAGAAGAAACACTTCGTATTGTGTAGTTTTAGGAGCAGTTTAGCACTGTTGCTCGCAGTCATAAATTGAGCAGCATATCTGGTAGCAGTAACCACCCTGTTACACAAGACCACCGTAAAGTAAAAAGCACATGTGCAATTGTGTTTCAGTGAGTGTGCAAGGGATGCTCGAGCTTACCTTACTTACCCACTTCTTATATCTTATATTTTATCCTATCAAGTTCGACAGTGTACATGCATATACCATACTTGTGTTAATAGGTAACGGATCTGTCTAATATTGCAAATGTCTTTAATTCTCTAATTAATCTTGTTCTTTACCACATGATTGTGGTGATGAAAAGATACAATTTTGAAACTTCTTTTTCTTTCAACTTGAATGCAGTTATCGACATCACCAGGACATACAGGATAGAGTTTTGCACTTATTGCCTATTTTTTTTAGATATTTTAGTTTCCTTTTTCTATAATTTGTTAATAAGACAAAAAATATCATTAATATTGGCTAATGTTAACATATTCAATAGTATTTTAATGAGTACTAAGTTTCTAAATAAATAAATGAATATATTCAAAGACGTATAATGTGAAAAATACAAAATATGTATAATGTGAGTATGACAACGAGAATAAACTATGCGATTCAAATTTTGAAGCAAATCTCATTGTTCATCCTCGAAAGAATTTTAATTGTTTATTGACAACCAAACATGAAGAAGGTCTTGTACATGTTGGACATTAAAATTTTTGGACACTGTTCGAGTAGGTTTTAAATACCTATAGGTATGTTTACCAATTTTGATATTTGTAAGATTTTAATTGATAACATGTTTGGTGTTTCTGATTTGAATGTTTGACAAAATGCATTAATATTAAAATGCATTATGCACTCGAATACAAATACAAATTTCTATTTTGAAACATGAAAAATTAAATGATTTTGATATATTCTTGGTTTCTTGGTATTCTAATATTTTTGGTTTTAATTTTTTCATAAAAAGAAAACACATTATATTTAAATGTTTTATTTTATTCATAAATTTAAAAATGAAAAAAATGGACGCATAGGATATTTAAAAGTGGTTAGATTGAATGAGTAAATACTATATATATTAAAGCTATAACATATAAAAAATAATTTATGTGATAATATTCTAAAACTAAGAAGTAATTAATAAATCTATTGAAAAATTTAAAAGAGAAAACAACTTATTTTAGGTTCTCAGCACTTCCTCCACTTTTTTGTCAAGATTTTCAAGTTTCGTGTCATGGTGTTCCAGTTTGTTTTTAATCTCATTAAGGAGCAAAGTCAATTTACTGTTAAGTTCGTCAATATCAGAGACATTAGTCTTTCGGCTTATTATTACTTTAGCATTCTTCACAATCTTTCTATCTAACCTGTAACTTTTACATCTATCCAAGCAGCATCCACCACTCTCAACATCTTCTTCTTCATATGCAATCTTTCCCAAAGGTTCAGCGTGCGGTATCTCAATTTTGTTGTCTTGATTCGGTTTTACAAGTATTTTGTATTTAGGCAGAAAATGTGGAAACAAGGTTATACGTTTCGCCAAAGGTTTCAAGTAAAATGGTTTCGGTTTAAAGAAGCTCAGCTCTTGTAGATGTGAAGGCAACCATGACCAACACTTTGACGGTCTTCCGTATGATGCACCACTGCCGATGAGAACGCTTTCGAAATAAGATATGAGCTTAATTCTGGAAATGTGTCCCACAAGCTCTGCGTCAGCTCTAATTTCCTGAGTGTCACTAACCGCTAAACCATTCAACAGGTTGAACAGAACTATTGGTACCATGAACACGAAAACGATAAATATAATGTGACTCGTCACCGGGAATGTACTGAATTTAATGGAACCGGCGTCGAACTCTCCAGTCAACATTACGATAGTTTTAAACAGAGATCTACCAGGGTCTTCAAAGAAATCTTCATCCTCATCTCCATTATCCTTTTCTGTGTTGTTAGGATCTGGCGCCTTTTGATCTTGATCCTGTACAACTTTTCTAAATAAGGTGTAAAAACTCAGAGCAAATGCAATTATCAGAATGCAGTACCAAAGCAAAAATTTAAAGAAATTCCACGACACAGTTCTCAACATTACAATGTTCGTTGACAGTGTTGGGAATTGTCCAATCAGCAGAACTAATTCTGCCGATGACAGTAGAATAGCCACAGCTGATAATTGTTGTTTCGTAGATTCCTGTGCAGAATTATAACACACGATCCATGCTGTTACGATTATGAGCGCAATCTCCATCCAGTTCTCAATGCTTTGTAGATATCTTGTAGGTGATACCAATAATTGAAACAACTCACGAAGTATTAACAGAATCAATCCAATAACGGCTCCGACGTGAGTTACTACATTTATTATTTCAATATAATCGGATTGTTTTTTCTCTACTCCATAACCCAATATTATGTAGAGAATCAAGCATAACCACAAAAGTGAATAGAAAGTGATATTTGCATAAAAGAGACAACTTATTCTTTGCCATTTTAGATATAGAAAGCTTGTAATCACTGGATGCTTTAAAAGTGGCCGTAACTCTTCATTTCTGGTCATATACAAAAGCGCGTCGGTCTCTGGAGCCAATATAGAATCATAGTTTCTAACATTATTGCTGGAGTTGTCCATAAGAGGCTTCTTACTTAATTCACTTTCAAGAGAATTATTGGGATAAACCAGGAAACTATATTTCATGTGAATTTCATAGTCATCGTCACTGGGACGTTCTCCGTTTGTCGTTATGCATTCGTCAAGATACGTTCTCAATGTTTTAGAATTTATGTCTGCTAGCGGCGGTTCGTTGAATTTATTTCTTAGTCCCACACAAGCACCATGCCTTAATAAGTCAAGTACTGTTTCATTGTCACCGTTTCTTGCGGCGTAGTGCAGAGCTGTGTTGTCTTTAATGTCTGGGTGGTTAACATTTATTTGAGTTGCAACTTTAGGGTTTTTAAGCAGTAACTCCAAGCACCCTTTAAAATCAGATTTTTTATTATCTGAGTAGGATCGCATTCCTTTGACGGTGATTTGTAAAAGTGATTCCCCATTTACGGGGTCGAATAAAGTGTTTTCGTTATCGACGAACATTTTAAGAATTTTGTAGAACCCGTTTTGGCAAGCTATTGCTATTGGTCTACTCGTGTTACCGGAACATGTTGCATTTGTGTCTGCCCCTGCATTTAATAAAGTAGAAACAATTCTTTCAAAACCTTTATCCGTTGCTAATTGCAACATAGTATTCATGCCGTTATTTGCGGCTAATAAAGGACGATGTTCATTTCTTTTAACAAGCTTTGTGAAGTCACGGATGAAGTTGTCTTCTTCGTGCCGACTAAGATATGAGTATAATTTGTCGATATCTATTTCTTCATCGGGTTTAGCGGCGGTATTAAATTTGTGCAGCAAATGTGGGAATGCTTTTTCTAAATAATCACGCGCTGTTTTACCTCTCCTGTCTTTATAAACTTCCAAATCGACTGGGTCTTTAGCATAATCTAAAATAAATGTTATAACTCTTTCTAAACCTTGTTTTGCTGCAGAATATACTGGAGTTATGCCCTTAGAATCGGGTGTATTAGGGTTGCATCCAGCTTTCAGCAATAGTTCCGTCATATCTTCATACACCACCAATTCTCGCTCGCGGTCTTCATCTAAATCTTCAATCTTCTTTATCGCCATAAGTAAGGCCGTGTTGCCTTTGCATTTAACATTTACATCGATACGGTCATCGTCTAAAAGAGTCTTTAGAGCATCTAAATTGCCGGTTTCAACTGCAAAGTGTATGGGCGCCGCGGCATGAGTTTCATTGATTTTATTCACTTCCACTTCATGCTGCAGTAGGAGTTTCACGAATTCTTGTTTATTTGGTTCGGAAACAGCGAGTTCAAGACAGGTTTTATAGTCAGGGTACTGATAGACATGCTCCAGATCAACAGAGCCATAGTTGACTAGTTTCTTGAATGTAGCGAAGTCGCCATTCCGCAGGGCTGTCCGCAATTGCACTTGAGGGTCCGTGCCGAATAAGGAGGCGCCCCTCGACAGTCGGTTCGTATTCATCTCGTAACTTTCCACGGTGACGTCTCAATAGCAACTGGCATCTGAAAATAAGAAAAACACCATCAATATTTTGGGTCACTCAATTTTCCTGTTAACGCTAATTGTTTTATAGTTCTGTACTTTATAACGGCACATTAGTTCAATTCTTCAATTGAATTTAATTAACATTTTGTACATCTGGCCATCAAACTTTCCCATAGTGTACGCATGTTGCATATTTCATCAATTTTCACGTTAAAAAGTACAGTGGCAAGCTTGTAAACCGTTTGTATCGATAGTCATAATTAAAAATCTTAATTATGATAAAAAATATCTTCAAAATTGTCAGTCTATACCTGAGAAATATACAGTTAAGACTTTGCGGCAAATGTCGCCGCATAAATTTTGATAAATAACACCAATTTATCATAAAGTTCTCTTTAAAGACTTTCTAAACAATTACTTTGTTCTATCTAACCGTGTGTCATTGTTTTAAATGAGCCCGGCAACGTTTGCCTATTAAAATGTTACTGACTTTGTTGAAATAAAAACAATGTAATGTAGCTTTTATTACGTGGCTCATAAGATTTCACGTATGTGTACTGCACTCGTATAATCTCGAGTATAGAGTAATGAAGGGGCCAATTATACCAAATTTCTCCGGGTGCAATAAAATTAATGCTGTGCGCGTGCCGTATGCCTCTTGCCTTCGAGCCAAGAGTAATTGGACCGATTTGCGCTCTCTAATTCTATTATGCCACCTACTCTTATTTTTTTCTCTAATCAACAAGTTCTCTAACGGTATTTCTAGTAGCTTTAAATTTTATCTTGTTGCTCTAATATTACATGTTTTCTCATTGAAAATTCATAATTTCCGTACCGAATAAGATTGGCTATGGATTTTCATTTGAGGAACAACGGATTGATATTGTATTTATTTCATGAGGTTTTTTAATAATAATAATAATTTATTTGCTAAATATAGGTTTTCGTGTGATATTTGAAAAAAGAAAAATTCAATTAATTTAATTTAAATTGACATTGACACGAACGTTTCGGTTCTTCTCGTTCTTTCTGATTTTTATCTTTTTGTTCGTCTCCTAAAGGTGCTAAATAGACTATATAACCTTCCTAAAGAATTAGGAATAGGAAATGCAAGTTAGAATATTTGTATATACTTGTCAATAAAATTTCATTTAATTTCATTAATGCAACTTGGTGTTTCATTTAAAAAATCTACGTGGATAAAAATGTTTTTATTTTTTGCTATTCTTGCCTGACTATTGCATTTTTTCAAAGATGTAGATTTAATTCCAATATTTGTAAACGTAGAAAATATAGCCTTAATTTTATGTGTACATACTATACAATAAAGTCACTGTGCGCGTCTCTCTGTTTCTCCGCTAAGTTTTTCTACGGGTTTTGACAAGGTTTTGGTAGTAATTATGTATATAATGTGCAGAAAAAAATTGTATCCGTGCGTTACAAAAAAGTTACATGCTATACCGAATACCACGCGTAGGAAGTTACGGGCTCAGCTACAATAAAAATATAATCATAACTTTCTGTCGTTTTCAATGCTGGTTCGTTATTAATGAGTGCACAAATGTTTACATGCCTAATGAAAGTAATGAAACACTGATGCGTCGGCGAAATAAGAGACCCTGTATATGTGTGTTGTTTAGCAATTTGAATATTAAGCACCCGTATGTTAATAAGTATGCTTTTAGTAACTTTCGGTAATCAGCGTTTTGGTCCACCATTTTCTTCGGACTAAATAAATAATTAGTTCATTCTCCGATTTCGGTACAAGTTTTGTATAAAAATTTACATAAATTATAATCTTAGAGTTGTTGATGTTGTTTATGTAAATTAATATATTTATATTATCTATGAATAACCGGATAGTTGAAGTTACAATAAGTGATAAAGTTTTATTAATTAATTTTATTCATTAATTTAATTACAGACTATTGCATACGATCATAATTCAGTCACATTAACATACAATCGTATTTTTTTTAAATTTCAATTAGCACCGGTTCGGAATGCCGATGTGCCATGAGAATGAAAATGGCTAAAAACTATTTTTTTTATATATATAAAATTCGTTAGTCAGGTTGACGTTCCATTTGATCGCCTATTATCACAATTATCACAACGGCCACATGATGTTGTTTCACTGTGGTCTTCTGCCAGACTTGCTGCTCAATATAATAGTGTATAATAAATCTATAAATCCTACTAAAGTACGTTTTAAGTAGGTACTGAAATAATTTTATAATCAGTCATACAAGCGTGCGCAGCTTTAGTTGGTTTAATTTGCCTCGGTTGTCGGATTAGTTCAAAAAATATTTGTCTTTCAGATTAAATTTAAACCCACCATGACTTAGTCTCAGGTCATGCGTCTCTAACAGTTATAAGTTTAAATCCTATAACAAGTATAAAGACACCAATATTTATTTAAAAAAAATTATTGCTGTATTCGTTCAAACAAAAAATTTAAGCAATACACCAACGATTCATTCTCTTAACAATTTTTTGTCAATCCTATCTGTGTGCTAAATTTCTTTCAAATCCATTTAGCCATGTTTGCGTTATAGTAACAAACATCTAAACATCCAACATCATAATATGACGAGCCCGTTGGATGAGTGGTTAGGGTGCTTGCATTAAAGCTCTGTTCTAGGGTTCCCGGGTTAGATTCCCGGCAGGGTCAACTTTTAAAAATGAACTTTTCAAATTTGGCTTTGGTCTGGATCTGGAAAGTAGTGGCAGGGCACACTGATTATCACGGCCCGTCTGGCGGCAGTAACCCCCTTACAGAAGATCACCGTGAAATAACAGCACGTGTGCTGTTGTGTTTCGGTGTGTGAGTAAGAGATGCCAGAGCCCATTTCCCTATCCAATCTCTTATCCTTAATCATACTAAGACGTTGCTTGTATTATAGGCGACGTTTGCCACCTACCATCAAGTGGACCGTCAGCCTGTCTGCCGATCTTAACATAAAAAAAAAGACATACAAACTTCCGCATTTATAATACTATTATGAAGTACTATAGTATTTTTTTTACAAAAAAATCAACTTGAAAGAATTATGTCTGTGTCAAAAAAAAATATGTTTCATAAAATTGTCTAATAAATACGTTTCGCACAGTAAAAAGAGATGTCTGAAAATACATGAAATGGTTATGCGTTTGTTCTTCCTAAACGTGTTTGAACTCAAGAGTGCTCGCTAAAATAAACACAACTCCCGAAAATGTTGAGTTAACGTGTGTTTGCAGCAAACAATAGCTCTGTTCGGTCATCGGAACGCAATGAGATACATTGCATACACATTTGGCCATTCGATACTGTTAACTTCCAGGCTATACATACTATGTATAATGTATGTTTATGTAAATGTGGGACTGATTCATTTTAGTACGTAATCACTTTGTTATTGATTTTTTAATGTAAAAGTTATCAGACAGACAGACACTTGATGTTAATGCGGCCACCGTCGCTTATTAACACAGATATGGAAGGAAAATGGACTCTGGCATCCCTTACTTACTTTATTTTATTAAGTTATTCATTCAAAAAATAATAAAAATTATGGTCTCCTGTGAGGTGGTTACTGACACGCAGTATGCCCCTTTCACTAAAACACTCAGACCAGAATGAATTTTGAGAAATTCATTTCCAAAGTTGGCCCTTCCGGAATTCGAATCCGAGACCCCGATGTCAGAGCAAGCGACCGTACCACTCGACCAACAGGGTCGTCCAAATAACCGATTATGTTATATTTTTATAATGCATTTATTTATAGGTATTTATATTTTTTATTGTGTATATTTTTGTAGAAATAAAATACATATAAATGCATATATAATAAAAAATAAACACCTCGTTACTTCAAACTTTCTTAGAAATCCTAAAAAGTCTCTAGAACATTTTTTAAATAATAATCCCACGTCGCTTCTTTTTTATTTCTATTTATGTATTATTTATAGTTAAAATGTTAATTTTTTTTTAAATATTTAGAGCCTCGCAAACATTCTAAATATTTTTACAAATGAAACATCAATAAACTATAATTTTAAACCGATTAACTAATATATTTTAAATCAAAGTACACGCACACAATACTCATTTTCCAAAACAGTTACTTGCGTAAGAGCAAGTATCCGTCCACTTGTACGATTGTATCGGAGATCATTGTGCGCACTGCTATTACCTGTTAGAGAATAGCCGTTTACAAATTGATTAATAGACTTCTTAAGACCGGTCGGGAGATAATGAAGCCGCTTGATAAATTAGCGCCTAACAATTTGTATAGATGTAAAAATTTGAAATGCACGTTGAGACTTTGTAACAGCAGTGTTTTTGGGAGTACATTCGATTATTCTCCAAAATTCAATTGGTAGCTTTGAATTTGCTGTCTGATGGCATTAACCACTCTCTGATAAACGAATGAGTGAGGGATGCCAGAGCCTATTTCCCTATCCTCTTCCTATGCCATCGCTGACCTTGATACCCCTATGGCGTAGCTCGTTAATAGACAACGGTAGCTACCTACCGTCAAGTGGACCGTTAACCTGCCTAACGACCATGCTATAAAAAAATCTGTGATGCCTTCTTAAATTAAACTTTCAGAGACACAAATAATATTAAACACTTAAAACTATTAACAATTTTATATATGTAAGTTTTAAAATAAATAAATCGCTATTATTCGACCAATATATTTTCGATTTTATAAAACCTCTTGTGAACTATACATACCTATACAAAGATTTTAATAAGATTCTTAACGTATCATCTTGTTTTTAATACTACTATTTTATTGGCTAAGCGTTTTTTTTATTGTCATGAACAAATGGATCCGTGTTGCTATTGGACACGTTATTTTCATACGATATTGGATATCCAATTTGAATGGTAATATTGATAAAGTAAATAGTCTACATACTTTCATGTGAATAAGTTCATACAATGTGATATTTAAAGTATTTCGTGACGAGAAGACCTTATCCGATAATCATGCTAATATAATATCAAGACAAAGCTTAGAAAAATTGTAACAAGTTATGAATAATGTAGTCTCACACTTTATATAATAGTGAAATGAAAAATAATAGTTATTTTTAAGTGATTTTAGATTCCCATAAAATAGAATAATAAATATTTGTACTTAATTACAGATATTTTTAAAAATATGAACAATTTAATTATTTAACAAAATTACCAAAAAAATCTCCTCAATCGATTCGAGTCTTCAATAATGTATTTAGAAATTGTATTATGTATCGTACCTACTTATTTAGACCACAAAGATCTATTAATTATTTGCTCCAAAATGACCACGTGACATATTTAAATTTACAGGCTTGCCCTCTAACGATAATGGTCTTCATTGAGAAAATCTACATTGGTTATGATTTTGTGAAAACTAATTATATAAAAATTTCCAATAAAATGCAGGACATGGAAGTAGATAGAAAGTCCTAGAAATATTTTTAAGCGGTTGACCAACTTACTAAGTAGATACCCAGATAAATAATAATTGAGGATATTATCTCCATTTAGTTTTAGGTTTTTTATGTTTCATAGTTATTTTATACCTATTTTTTAAAATATATCATTAGGTCGTACAATTTTAAAGTACTGTATGAAATTTTCCGTTTCATATAGTAAGGTCAAATAAAAATTCAATAGGACATTTGAAAGAGCCGTTAATCTTAAGTAGGCAATCTTTTGCATGTTTAACTGAAAACTGTGAATATGTTTAATTTAAATTTCGAATTGATTATGTTATTTTCACGTTCTAGTCGCGAATAATAAAATTTAAATACGTCTATGACCGCTTTGAAAACCTTGAAAACATAATGTCGTCCATATAATATTGTAATTCGTATACCAATTCCCCATCCAATATCCTTGGCATTTAGATGGACCCATGAAAAGTAATAGTTTGAAAGGTGGCTAGGAGTGTTCCATGAACGACATTGCAGTTGACCTTTAGCTAAAAAATCTAAAATTATTATGAGATCTTTTTGCCACACTATGTGCTATTCTTATAGCTATATAGTTTTGCTAACAAAGTATCTTTGAACTTTCGAGATACTATCTGCAACAAAACACGACGTGCATACACACATTTTCGAGATACATCAACTAGGTAAGTTACATACATATATAAAATTCTATCCAAATATAGGTTGTGATTTTAAAATATTATTTTATGTATGCAATAAATAGATTTATATGAATCGAAAGGAAACGATTTAATGAAATCGAATTTTTGAACATTTTTCGGCAGTTATTAAAAGCTCTACGAAGATGTTAATAAGAATAATAAAATTGTGTGTGACTATAAATTTGTTTCTTTTTTTTTCGTAGAAATCTTGGCTCGAATTGAATCTCAGTAACTTCCTCCAACTTTTCATTTCCATAGTAGATCTTGCCAGAGTGGGAACCTGAGACCCTTACATCAGAGAACTAACTAATTAATCATGCAATAATCGAGTTCTTCCTATAATGAATGTAATGAAATTACTGGAAACTACAGACAATTTATTTATAATCTTCAGTCTCTTTACTGTAAATACGTACCTCTATATTCCGTTGTTTGATTAAACATAATTAATAATACTGAATTATTTCGAAAAATATTCGAAATTCAAAATTTATATATCCATGTGAAAAATAAATAACAGATATAGAATAATGTTTATACTTTAAATGTAAAATTTTTAAAATAGACAATTTTTTCAACAAAAGAAAAATGAACATGAAAATCGAATTTTTCTAGTCATTTTTATTATGGTCATTATGACAATGCCCACATCTCTCCTCAATCGGGTCTTAAATTTTATTTTTAGAAATCAATAAATGAAGACAAATTCAGTTTCACATTACCTCAAATACCTTGTTACCTCAATTACCTCAAAACACTATAAGAAACCCATAGACATCGAGGCCGGAATTTTGTCATGACATATAGACCTTGACTCAACCATTAGCGCTTTATTCACTTTATCAGTAACCCCCATCGGTTTTATTTGCATATTGAAAGTGTGTTTATCTCAAGTGTCTGGCTGATTTGATTCATGTCCTAAAACGTATAGGTAGAGTGATTTGCCTTTTCAAAATTCTACTAACAGTATTGTAAGGATGGATGTTTGTTGGATGAATTTTGATGAAACTTCGCAGTAATATAGTTTATACATTAGAATAACATATAGCCTGTAATATATTAATAGGAGAAGCGATAACTTTGGATCCCTTTGTAAAAAAAAATGTGCGGACGGTGTGAAATTTGGTACAGTACCACACGTTTAACACACGCACACACATCAGTGAAAACTGCATTCAAATCGATTAAGCCGTTTCAGAGATTAGAGTGTACAAACGCAGAAACAAACAGACAAAAATTCTAAAAACGATTTTTTTGACATAAGTACAACGTGTAAAAATTGTTTTTTTTTTTTTTTGAAAAATCTTTAATGTACAGACACGGCTCGTTTACGATTTTATTATCGACCACTGGGCGATCGTTAGTTTACAAAAATACGCAGACGAAGTCACGACCAAAAGCTAGTAAACAATATTTTGTTAGGTGTGTTTTGTGTCATTTGTATACCTTTGGCCGCTGGCGGTGTAACTTGGTAATTTGGGTTGAAGCAACCCGTTTTTCGAGTGCAACCACCATTAATTTATCTATAGAAAAAATAATCTCTAATCGGTTCGGCAATTAGCCGCTTCCGTTATTACTCTTTGCGTTTATCCACACGCTACCAGTCTCGGCCGCCTCGGACCAATAATTGTTAGACACGCCTCTGATTCGACGTAAAACTGGTGCTCGTTAAGAAATTACTGTACGTATATATGTATCTGCCCATACAGAGTATAACCTGCCTATACTTGTATGTTAGTCTAATATATACTATGTTATCATATAAGCTGGAATTCAAGTTATTTATTGTATCAAAAGTAGGTATATTAGGTTTTAACTTTAAATGGGTATATTTCGTAAAATGTTCAAACTTCGCCCTATAACTAATTGCAAAACACTTGGCACTTTAATAACATAACTTGGGTCATTGTTTTATAATAATACCTAATAATAATTCTATAAAATTCTTCTGTACGTATGTATGTCACTGAACTTCTACTAAACAACTGGGCCGATTTTAGTGTTTTTTTTGTTTTTGTTTGAGTGGATTCCTGGATTCACAATAAAATTGGACTCTATAAGTGGCGCTGCGATTAGGTTACACAATTTTACGGTTTTTGGCAGGGCTATGTCTGCCAGATCCGCTAGTATTATAGTATTAAGAACATCGCAATGTTAATAAAATGTAAGCACATCCAGGATTCCTTACATTTTATTTTAATTAAAATGTAATTACATTTTACAGCAGTGTTTATGTTCTTATATAAAGACATATTGGTGAAACTTTAGTAGATAGATATAAATAAAATTAGAGTTAATCTCACTAAACCGTTACATAAATTGAACCAAGCCACTACGTGACTCAATATTAATTTCATAATAAGAATACTGCGGTGTACGATATTTGATGATTCAAGTAAAATTATTATGCTTTGGTTTTCGTTTGAATCAGTAATAATTAATAATATATATTTTATTGGCCTCAAAACCGCTTTTTTAATTAATCAATTGTCTGTTTGTGTACCCACTTACATCAATATCAAATTAAACATATTATGTACAAATTAGTTGTTCGTAAACTAAACATTTAGTATTAATAACTAATATAAGTTTTTTTATTTAATTTTATATATCTGTGTAAGAGGTTTGTTCGATGAGTTCGATAATTAGAGAATTTATTACCAAAGACATAAATTCTAATAATTAAATATAATATAAACAGTGCAAAATAATATTAGTAATATTATTAATATGAATGCGAAAATTTCTGAATATGGGTGTAATAAAAATATATAAATTTTTGTTACTCTTTTACGCAAGAAACTACTTCACGGATTTTGATGAAACTTTGCAGTAATGTAGTTTATATATCAGACTGACAATGGGTTATATTTATAAAGATACGCCGATGAAGTGAACAAAAGTTACAAAAGTACTCGGAAATGAATACCTATAAAAATAATATATAAAATGTTTCATGTCTTGGGCTGGTACACAATATATTATCAATTTATTATATTCATCGTTATCTTTATAACCATCAAACGTGATGTTAAGATTTTAGCAGTGTTTTCTCTAGAACTAGTCTTTCGTTATGCTTGCCACCGCAGACTCAATTGGAATTGAATACTGTTACTGGCGGATGGCGCCGGCAGATGAATGTTTGATCCATTGCACTACTATGCTTGAGGTGACAGTTATAAAGATAAACGGAGTTCATCAATAACTTTTACTATTCATGAATGGCGAGCCACTTGGTAGACGGTGCGTGGGTGTACAGACTTGTTTGTGTGAATATTGTGCATTCTGAATCAACCTGCATCTTGACAGCCTTGGACAATGACGCAATATTTTTACCTACCTACCTAGACCTCTTATTTACTTTGTAACCATAGGTTTTGGGGATGCAATAGAATGAGATAGTATTGGAATGTTTTAAAGCAATTTTTGATATCGAATCGTCTCGCAATATGATACGCATTCGACCAAACGGGTTTAGTGAATTAATAATGCGTTTATTCCAATAACGGTCTCCTGAATTTAAGGTTGTCTTAACTAGTTTGTAACTTGTAACATTTCATTCCAGTTGGACCCAAAACAAAATGGCACATTAAATAATTTATAATGTAAGTATCTCCGAAACCTCCAAACCGATTTCAATGATATTTTGTGAATGTTTATGACTGGTTCCAGATTCCATCTTGAAAGATAGGAAATAATTTATAAAGATACACAGATCTTCTAGGACATCGAGTCTTCCTCAGAATGTTTACCTTCGCCTATATATCAACTAATCATTATTTCTTATCCACACATTAAATTGAAAAACAGAGGGATTGACTTGATTGAAATTTAAACCTGCGTCTGCCGTGTCGACAGTCGAAGGTTTTAGCCACTGCGCTTTATCACTTTTTAATCTTTAGAGCCGTAGCAATTTTGTTTATGTTCAAATCGTGTATGAGATTCACGCGCACATATCGCAAGCTGAATTATTACAATAATATTGATGTTGAAGCGATACCGCTAAAGGGATAAAAAAAAGTAGAAATTTGTCAGCATTACAACATTTCCGGCTCTTGGCCAACTAAAAGGCTTCCGTTCCGCATACAACATTAGGTACCATTTCAACACGCACATTTCGACCTCTAGTGGGACGCTTTTTGTCAACAGCTTTGCGCTTAATTTGCTTCGGTTTTAGAGACGAACGATGTCCAACTGCCCACTTTCTTAAAAAGAATCTGTGCCTGTATAGTGAACTATGTTAAATCACGCGGTTTCATCTACGTTAAGTAGATGTAAATATTGGGATAAATAGAAGTACAATCACGTAAAGCACGTATTTTTGATGAAATGCAATTAACTTGTTGAATTAAAAAGATGCAGGCAATTGTGTATTGACAATTATTAATTGGTTTAATTAATTTTTGTTCTCTGAGTGCGGCAGTTACTGCCGCACTCAGAGACGTTCATTAGATTAGTACTAATAGACACTTAACTAAATACAATTAAATACGTTAATGAGCCGCGGCTCCCAGAGACGAAAGTTAATGGTTCATTAGTTAAATACCACTTTAAGTAAGCATAGGACTGTGCGTTCTATCGAAATGCATATCGATAACGTGCAGTGTTGTCATAAGAAAAAAACTCAATGACACGATATCATTCAGCAAAGCAATTTATGTATAGAAAAAAAATAAGAGTTTCATAAAAATCAGTTAAACATGTCTTTTCTTATTATTATCAGTTAAAATTAACAATAATAGACGTAATTATAATTAAATAAATTAAAAAGTCAAGATTTTTTAAATACGGCAACATTTCACATCATTGTCAATTTTAATTGTCAATTTTTCATAGAAGTAATATACTTTACTTTTTTTCGTAAAGTATCTATTATTCTTATCATCTTGTCAAGATATAAAGTTTTTAAATTTATTTATTTTTTAAATAATTTTAGCTACCTATGTAACGACTCCACGAACAATAGATTATTATTAATAAGATTATCTCACTTTCGAAATGTCAAATTCTCCATTTAAGAAGCTTAAGTAAGGGTTGAGCTGTCATTAAAGTTAAGTGTCACTTAAGACCACTAATCAACCATTAACTGTCTCTGAGAGTAAACATTTTTAAATCTTTACTAAAGAGTCGCTAAGTAATCATTAAAACGACTCTGAGTGCGGCAGTATGTATGTGCATGACGTTTAACTGGGCGTCGCGTATATGTTACACGAAGGGTTTATGTGGAAGATCAGTGTTGGCCTGTGCCATTTTGCTGGCACAGCTGAGTAAAACCGGAATTTTTCGACAAAATTTTGTGAAGTGATTTAACAAAATGTAAATGAGGTTTGCCTATTACGTAATTTTGAATTACATAGTCCTTGGTTTTGTATAAAGAGCAATAATCGATATGGCAAAAGTAGAGAACTTTTAAAAATTCAGAAAAGCCCAATATATCAAAAACGGTGCTTTTTGTGTTAAGATGAAATAAGATATTTCTGAATGGCCATGATCTGCCCTATCGATAAATCCAACATCGATCACTATGTGTACCCCTGTGTCTAATATAAATTATAAAAAAAACGGTCTACGGTCTTTACCTACTCCAAAGGACAGCAGTCATGAGAGAACAATACTGTTTCCTAATATGACTACATTGCCTCCTCATGCTAACGAAAAAATATCGTTTAAAAGTTAGCGATGATTACATTTAAAAATTAAGAAGGCTGACGAACCACTTGATGGTGACTACGGTCGCCTGTAACCACAGATATGCAAGTACACTGAAGACCTTGATAGAATAAAAGAAAATGCAGTAGTCAGATTGGAAGAAAGTGGGTGTCTCTGCCTATTTTATGACAGGAACGCAGTTTTAATAGTTTTAATACAATTTTTCTATTAAGACGAATCAATATGTATTTAATTACATAAGACGTTTACGTCCTAACTCAAATGATATGTAGTTAGGGTATATATTAAGGCCCAGAATAACGTATTTGCAATCGCTGTGGTTATCTGAAATCTATAAGATGCTCCAATAAAATTTCAAACAGGATGCCTGCATTAATACGCATTAATGATGTTGACCAATGAACTTCGTACAAGTAGGTACTTTCTTAGCCCATTAAGATTCGCGCAATATACGTGCTCTTTTATAGCACCCCGTGTTACTGGTTGAATCTTAAGTTTCTATTCGAGTCGCTGGACCGGCACAGGCCACTTTGTGATAAAGAGTTTTTACATAGAACACTGTTTCTTAACGGTTTCATTTTACTTTCGGATTGTTCGTAGTACGTTTCGCTTTTTTTTTTTAAATTATCTCTTACGATTAAATACATCCTCTTCTAAATTTAAAAATATCTTCAGAAACACATTAGAATTTCCGCATTTTTAATGAATAAGTAAATATATATATATATTAGAATGACCGCAGTGATTTCAGTCGTATCAACAACATGATCTCGATATTTGCCTTAGTATTGAAACTAGCTGTGCCCGCCGCTTCGTACGCGTGGTATTCAGAATAGCGCGTAACTTTTTTGTTTGTAAACCGATTAGAATGAAACAAACACTAACACCCGTATTTATAGTCGAGTAAAAGTCATTACTTGAGTCAAAGTAATTGCAACGATTTTTGTTCTATAATCATGCAAATACTTCAAGTAAGAACTGTCAGTAGTTAGAATTCTTAACCAAGCAATAGTCACCGATTTCTTTACTTAAGCAATTACTTTGTGTGTTGTTCTGAGTTTAGCTTGTCGTTTTGTATATTGATTGAGGTTAGATTAATTAAAACGATAATTAATTTAAATAAAAAAATTAAAACGATAAATAATTAAAACGATAAATGTTTTCCAATTTAGATAATGTTATTAATGATATTTTGCAACAAATTGAAAGAAATATTTTCATTTGTGAGCCTAGGAATACTAAAGTTTACTTTCGTAATGTGCACCCCTTTATAGATTTAACAGATGTTAATTTTAAAATGAGGTTTAGTTTTCGAAAACTGTTCTGAATAGTGTGATTTTAGCATCGATGGATTTTAGCCTTGATTCGAGACTCCTTATTATCCGAAACACAAAGGGAGTTGCCTATAAGTCCAGATGTCAAGTTTTAATTGTTTTCGATTTGCTTCTAACAACGCCCTATTCGAAATATATACTATTACCAACACCAACAACCAACAATTAACTCTCAAAGAAAAACAAGCAAAATAATAAACAAAGAAAAGCATGACGTTGAAGTACTACTTAGGTACAATCCTGCTAATTTAAAAATCAATTTCCATGTATCAGACTTGAAATGTCAAACTTACTACCGAAATTTGAAACAAGTAATTGCTAAGTAACAAGTAATTGCTCGACTATAAATACGGGTGTTAATGTTACGGCAAGCTTGCTACAATACATCACTGAAACTGCATTCAAATTAAGCCGTTCCTGAGATTAGTGTGCACATACGCACAGACAAACAGACAAAAATTCCAAAAACTATTTTTTTGACCTCGATAACATAGTGCATGGAGTACAAATTGTTTTTTTTTTTTTTTTTTTTTTTTTTTGAAAAAATATTTAATGTACAGACACGGCTCGTTTACGATTTTTTTTATATGTACTTATAGATATAGATTATGGCTTGCTAGCTGGTGCCCGCGACAACGTCTGCGTTGAAAAATGAATTGACGCCTGACATCTTTATCGCTGTCACGACGCTGGCGCTGCCACTGCGACAGTGGCGCCCAATTTTTTTTTATTTTTAGGCGATCCCTCGGAAACTTAACATTTTTCCAGGATAAAAGTATCATATATGTTAATCCAGGTATTAAACTATCTGTGTACCAAGTTTCATCCAAATCCGTGCAGTAGTTTTTACGCGAAAGAGTAACAGACATACATACATCCACAAACTTTCGCATTTATAATATTAGTAGGATTATAAAACTAGCTGATCCTACAGACGTCTTTCTGTAGGGTCTGCACAGGCTTGACTGTGGCAACTGAAGTGTAATTTGTTTGACTTCAATATTTGATTCAAATGTTTGAATTGTCAGCTAGGGACTTTGAATGAGAAAAAGAAAATGGGCTTTTAGGTTTCCAAGCAATTTTTCCAAATTTTTTCTTCCTAAGAACCTACCTCGGACGTCAACGAATATTTAAAATAAATCTTAATTGGTCCAGCCCTTCTCGAGTTTTGGGCTTAGTAACAAATTTAAAGATTCATTTTTATTTATATAAGGTATAAATTCTTGGAAATTAAATTCATTTGTGGTAAATCATTATAATTTATTACGAATTAATTAATTTCTGTCAATTTCGTTTTAAGCTTACTAATCTAGTTAAAAAGATATGAAATATCTTTTTAACAAATAAGGCCGAATTGTCTTATTTGTTTGTCTTATTCCGAAGAAATTGTCTACAATATAAGGCCGGGGGACACCAACAATAAAACAACAATAAGAGTGTGAGTGACAACGGAGTTTCGATTAATGTTTTAACTCCTTCAAAGATGCAAAGATAACTTAATAGTTAACATAAGTTTGAAGTAATTTTAATGTTTATCAATATTTCAATCAATGCTCTGTTTGTAATCGCCGAGTTTTATTTTGTTCGATAAAAAGATTAACAACAACATCTTTCGAAGTACTCGTTGAATTAAGAAGCGTTTTTTCTTCTATTTGGTTTTCTCATTGACACACTTTAAGATTGTATTTTATTTTTGTTATAATAGTTTTTAGAAGGCACAAGATTTATGCAACTTTCGTCCGATAATTGATCGAATTGAAATATAACTTTGTGTGTTATATACATTGACACTCTTTTCAGCACTACCAAAAACGACCAAAACAGTTTTTCTGCATACGGAGACGTTAAGTAATTTCAGTTATATTATGTCCAAAAACGTGTAACGGCGTTGATTGTTTTGCATTAAGCTAGTATGGTAGTCGATAACGAATTCAAGTGACTACTTTTAAGATACGTAATATATTGGAGGACCCTTATATGGCAAGGCGTCGGCCTGGGACATATGTGGGCGAGGTGTAGTCATCGCCAATGTCTACGTTAAATGTGTTTGTATATTCATTGGTGCTATGGTATGCTCTGTTCGATCATACACCGAAGCTTGCGAAAGTCATAAAACAAAAACAAACAAATTTCATTTACTGTTTACCGTGACCAATGATGGCGAGATGCCTTCGCGTGTGAATCTATAACGAATCTGTGTCTAAACGCGTTACTACAAAATCGTGTTGCACACATAATTTTCATATTAAACTTGACAAACGGGGACCGCTACTCAACCAGTTGAGTGGAGGCTGTGTCGGCGTGAGAAACCGCCTATAAAATATCTGCAGACAGCACGGCCGAGTCAAATTAATGACTTTCCAATGAAGATAGTCACCTGTCTGCCACGAGGGTCGTCTCGGGTCACCTTACGTCCGTCAAATCCATTATTCACTTCACTTTTTCATAGAAATTAAATTCATTCGACAAAGTCTTCTCGTGGATCCTCTAGGGGCTTCTCATCAATTATATTTTACTTGCTTGCGCCCGCGACTACGTCCGCGTTGATAAATGAAAAATATAACACATGGGAAAACTTATGAGTAATATAACATCTTTATCGCTGTGACGACGGTGGCGCCGATTTTTTTACGTTTTTAAACGGTCCCTCGGGAATCTAAAATTTTTCCACGATAAAAAGTATCCTGTATGTTATTCCTGGTAATAAACTATATGTGTGCCAAATTTCAACCAAATCTGTTTAGCTGTTTTGGTGTGATTGAGTAACAAACACAGAAACATACAAACTTTCGCATTTATAATATTAGTAGGATAACTTCCTTGCAATTATAAATTTGTATTTTTTTGCCTGAGTTTGTTTGTTATGCTTTCACGCCTTAACTACTCAACCGATCATCGTGAAATTTAGGATACACGTTCTTAGGGATACAGAAAAGGACATAGGGTATGCAGAAAAAAGTATTGGTATCAACTAAAAATAAAAATAAGAAATTCGAAAAATAAAAAAAGCCTGGTAAAAATATATAAAAATAAAGATTAAATATTTTTTTTAATGCACCTAAGAAAAAGCGGCACTGACGAAGTCGTCGGCAAGAGCTAGTTTGCAATACAGTTAGTAGACTTATAGTAAATTAATTGGATTTATTAGGTTAGCAGTTTTGCTTTAAATCAGATAAAAACTAAATAAAACCTACATACAATCGGTTTTACGAAGATATAACAAAAGCAGCAAAAGGTCGTCGTCTCAACGTATTACCTGTTAATAAGTAACGTAATACCTAATTTATCCAGTAGTTTAGGCATTTATTTAATTATCATTAAATAATAAAAAAGGCCTTTTCAACAGTTTGTTGTTGTTGTCGATAATGATGATTGATTTATTTGTGTCATTTTGAAAATAATTATGTACGCGAATCATCGTTCAAATATCTAAAATTATACATAGGCAATTGTTTAAACAAGTAGACCTATTAGATCAGATTGCAGAAATTTATAATCTGACTGGAATCCCATCAAACCGGTACGCTATTAGCCAAATTTAAACACGACACGCGTTAAGCAAGGATATGCACTAACGGACCCCATTGTCTCTTCTAAACCATATTTAAACCTTCACCGGATATACGACACCATTTCAATAAAACATTGACACATGCAGTGCTTGTCTGTCGTTTCATTTATCAATTATTACCACTTCCCGGCTATATTACGAGCGTCCCGCTTATACGGGCCCATATGTCCTGCATCATCGTATTTTAATATGACGTCATCTGTCGACCTTGCTCCTCTGCTTCACACTCGACACATGCTCTCATCTCCTTTCAATGTTTACTATTATGTTTTTCAATAACTGTTGTGTATTAATTTGAATTTTAATCTATGTTTTGTCACAGCGTTACGTTGCGATGCCACCAAGGCATATTTATGAAAAGTTTTTCCTACAATGAAATCACATAACTATTTTTCCAGGCACTTATCTATTATGACTACCTGCGGGATATGTTTATATGCATATTTAAAATGTCTATAGCATTGCCTATACCAGGTCTTAGTCCTACTATACAAATCGAAAAGTTCAAGATTCCATTTGTCGAACAGTGAAATTTTTATTGTTTTTACGTTGATTCCTCAATGAAATCTTATACGAAATTGCAAGTGTATGATTTTATTACTGCTAGTATGCATTTGAAAATGATTATCATACCTGTATTGGATTCACAATATGACACTCGAGATACAAGGGAAATAATACATTACGAAAATCCGAATAGCTTAGCATGTCCAAAGTTGATATTTTCCTATTGTAAGAATGAATTTAAACACGAAACCTACCTAAATGTTGAGGTTTTCCACAATTTTACACTGTAACACAGTTCACTGTTTTTCTGGTATCACATAGGAACTGCAAAGCGGCAGCGTTTCTCGTGGTCGTTGGTAGAGTGAGGCGTTGCGCCCGCGCACCAATGAATGTGGGCGATCGGCGCTCGCTGATCCTGCGCAACTGACCAACCGCAATTACATACTCGTATTATGTATCACCATGCAATGCGAAATAAACCTCTTATTCAGCAAGCAATCACATACTATGGCCGTTTGTCTTAATATTTTATTTTATCGTCTCGACTTCTATGCTGTCTGAATTCAAGTTTTAAGTATTGACATGTATAAAAAAACATCTAAAAAAATATATCCAATTAACTGAAGTAATCGGCGCTTTTTTATATCTTATACAAGTAGGTACTGAAATGTACCTTGATGGTTTCCAAGATTCTAAATTGTATAACACAAAGTCGCTGTTAGCATTTGTCTCCGCTTACTTCTTTTAAAGCACGTAACGTATTGAAAGAAAGTATGTATTGTATTTAAAGAGCGATGAACGAGGTAGGTTTGTTTTTATAAAATTGCATCCTTGCCAAATCTGGGCGGGTTGCTAGTGCAATTGACGTTGTTACGCGCTGAAGAAATAAATATTGGGCAGTTTGTGAAGTGCGAATAGCTAAATACTTCAAGAGTACTGCTAGTCGTGTCAGCCATGTTGTATACTTTTTGCGAAGGCTAATTTTTTGCAGTGGGCGGAGCAGGTTTTCGTTAATTTGTAGGCGTTACTTAACAGACGTCATAACACTTACTCATTGCCATTGTCGAGGTAACAACACCTTTTGTTACATTTATTTTTTAACTCATCGTTTATGCCTCAATCTTGAATTTAATATATTATAGAAGTTTCGAATCAACCTTACTTTACAGCTTCAAATGTCTTAATATTATACAATATATACACCAGGTTCATGTGGACACGATTTTGACGAACAAATAACACATATCTCTGTTTTATGTTCTTTTATTGAAGTGGTCGGTTGCTACTTTTTTTGTGTGCAATTCTATAGAAGACTGATGGTTGATGGCTACCGTAACCTATTAACGCAAGCAACACCATGAGGGTTGCTGCAAACCTTGATGAGATAAAGAAATGGGAAAGGGAGGGATTTGGGTAATGTTAACTAGCATTCTTACCGACATATACAATAAATAGTACAGAAGCTATTATTTTACGGTTGTCTTCTGTAAAGGGGTGGTCACTGGTCACCGTCACAAAAAGGGCTGTCCAGTTTATGACTGCAAAAGATAATTAAAAAGATAATTTAAAAAGATAATTAAAATAATAATAAAATTGTGTGAAGCAAGGTACCTATTTTAGCCCATTATAAATTATACCAGAAAACGTACCATTATATTGATTAAACGTACATATAACATTATATTGATTTAATTATGGTTTTGTGTTGGTTTTTATCAACCTGGCATACTTGACAAGAGGGCGCTCTTCATCGTAGCGGTCGGTGTTGCCAACAGAAGGAAGAATGCTTCATTATGCCTTATCAGCAGTTTCCTTCCAGTGCAGAGACTGTGCATGTAAAAACTTTCATCTTCTCCTAGGCGGCAGTTAGAGATTGACTGTAAAAAGTGATTCTAACTCTTTTTTTAATTCATGTCCGTTTACCACACTGACTGACACCGGACAATAGGACCGAATCTGCTACCGATACAATTATTTATTGCAAATTCTATGTTAGTTTTATTTATTTATTTTAAATTTTCCACGGATGTACCTATTGACTTCACGATCTCAATGATTGTTAGTTGTGCTCACTTGCTAAAACTCGGTTTTGGTGGCCCCTAATAAGTCAATGAAACATTTTAGTCATCTCAAACTCACGCCACACAGTCATCTATTTATTTCATTAATTTCTTCTGTTTGTTATTTCAGGTCAACAACGTGGATGAAGTACTCGAGAGGCATAACGATTTCTTGGAGTCTTGTCTCAGAGATTGTATGCTGACCAGTCCGCAACTGCTAAAGGCGGTCACAACTCTCTGTCTTGTTTGCGTACAATTCTGTACTTTCATGCAGGTAAAAATTAAATTTAAATTAAGTTCAACAATGTAACTAAAAGACCAGCTGAATTAAGGTCTATTTATAAAAATTAACAATTGATATTATGAAATATTTCTCAGTGAATATTTATGTACTGCTATTATTAATATTTTTTTGCAACTTTGCTATGCGATATAATATCGTATGAATACCTTATTTATTATAAATATATTGTAATTTCATTTAATATTATAGTTCTTATACAATGCAAATAAAAAACGCATGTTCTGTTTTTTGTATGCAACTTGCATCCAATACTGACTGGGTTTTATTGGTAAAACATTGCGTTTTGCCAAATTTGGGTAGTTCACGTCTATATTTCTCTATATTTTCCCTTGGGAAAAAGTAACTGGACTTATGTTATCTTTTCGTTGCTATACACGATTCGCTGTATACAAATACTTCTCAATGTTTTAGTAAGCCGCTGAAGATATAATCACTGTTCACAACCAACTTCGCTTGATCTATGTGTGTGTCGGATATACTTTTGTAACATTATAATTTATATTTTGTATGTTTCTTTTAATGCTACCAAACACGTTATTTGGCTAAAGGAGATGCACAAGTACTTCGTGGACGCAGAACTAAACAGTATGATCGGGACTACGTATGACAGTGCAGATTATACTGAGGTACATTTGTGAGCATTGGTGAAACTGCACTCAAGTAAATAATACAAACGACGCGCACTAAAACATCCATTCATGTGTATGCGACCTGTTTAACACGAAAAAGAAAGATTATTTAAATCGAGACTACATTTTGTCTAACCAATAAAGTCAGGTTCGAATGATACTTGCTGTAACTTTGAAGGAAAGATTCGCAACCTGCTTGTCTAAGAAGCTTAGCAAACTTTTAAGAAGTCGTATGAAATTTTGCGAGACCGTTGTAGTGAGTAGTCCAGCAATGGTGCGTTCATATATATAATACACGTTGGATGTTGGACTATATTTTATACTATAGTCCCACTAATTTGACAAAAGCTTGACGGCCTTGAACTGTTGTAGGTATGTACTATTCTGCTATGTTGTATTCAATTTTCATATCTTTAACAGGTCTTCCTTTAAAAGGTAACAATGGATCTGCTGTCTTGCCATCGATCTATTATCAGAATGTCAGGGGATTGCGATCCAAGACGTTAACATTTTATCGCAATTTGATTAAGTCTCCTTATGATATAATCGTCCTTACAGAGACGTGGCTCGCTGATGGAATCTCTAATTCAGAGTTATTCACGGATAGGTACTTGGTTTGGCGTCGTGATCGCGATTACTCTCATACGGGCCAAAGTCGTGGAGGAGGTGTTATTATCGCTACTCGTCGTGACTTATTAGTAACACCTAATGTGGAATATCACTCATCTGCTGAGGATCTGTGGGTTACTTTGACAATTGCCTCTCAAGACAGTCGTCCATTGGTCATGCGGCTTGGTGTTTTGTACCTTTGTAAACAAGGTATGGGATTCACATTTTCTCAGCAACTGACGAATTACCTACATAGACTTAATGATTTCATTTTACATCATCCCAATGACTATTATTTAATTCTAGGTGATTTTAATATGAGTTCCATTCAATGGGTTTATTCAGATTCTTCTATAGCCTATTTACCAGTGTGCTGCGGTGGAGTTGATGAGCAAACACTAATTGATGATATTACCACGTACAATCTTAACCAATACAATGGGGTTCTCAATCACTTAGGCAAGATCCTTGATTTGGTACTGTGTAACGCTGTTGTTTCTGTCAGTGAGTGCCACGATCCTCTGGTTCCAATCGACCCATACCATAAGGCCTTATTAGTCTCTGTTGATTTTATGACAATAATGCCTTTGAAATATAATCCACACCTAAAGTATTTTTATAATAAAGGTGACTATGATTCCATTAACTCGGAACTGCGGAGTATTAATTGGGATAAAGAATTTTCCAGCCGGTCACTTGATCATTCAATTGACTTTTTTTATGATAAATTTGTGTATCTGCGGAATAAGTACATACCTTCTAGGTTGGTCAGTTCTAGATCATCACCTAAGTGGTATTCTCAGGCCCTTATTAATGCTATTAAAGAGAAACATAAATATTATAGAAAATATAAAACATACAAAAACAAGAGTGATCTCCTTTCCTTTAAATATCTCAGGGCTATGGTTTCCCAATTGGAGAATGAATGTTTTATTAATTATATATCAACCACTGAATCTTCAATTGAACGTAATCCCAAACACTTTTGGTCATATGTCAAGTCTCGCAGAAAAAATAATGCTATTCCTGGCTGTCTACAATATGGTGATGCGACACTCAGTACTGGAATTGACATATGTAACGCATTCTCGGATTATTTTAAAACCACTTTTCTGGGTCAAACCAACTGCTCAGCTCCGACTATAGCAGTCAAACATAATGCAGTGGCTGATGTTTGTTCGATTGAGGTTGATGATGGTTTACTTGTTAAGTTGTTAGAAACGTTGGACCCCACGAAAACTGCGGGTCCTGATCATTTACCTGCAATTTTCTTGATTAATTGTGCAAAGAGTATCGCTGCTCCTATCAGTATCCTCTTCCGGAGATCTCTTTCCACGGGTAAAGTACCTGATATTTGGAAGAGAGCTTACATTACCCCTGTTCACAAAAAAGGCAATAGAAGTGACATCTCAAACTATAGGCCCATATCTAAATTATGTATTATATCTAAATTGCTTGAAAAAATTGTTTACAATCAGACTTATTCATCTTTGAAAAATGTGTTTAATAATAATCAACATGGCTTTATTAAGGGTAGATCAACGGTTTCAAATTTAATTCTTTTTAATGATTACATTTCCGGGGCCATGGATGACGGTTTTCAGGTTGATGCCATATATACGGACTATAGTAAGGCTTTTGATAGAATTGACCATGATTTACTTATTACCAAATTGTACAACCTTGGTATAAGGGGGAATCTATTGAGATGGTTTGAGTCTTACATAGCTAATAGGTCTCAAGCTGTTGTTGTCAACAACTATATATCTAGCTGGGTAGTTGCCCCTAGTGGAGTACCACAAGGTTCTCTGCTAGGTCCTTTGCTGTTTAATGTGTTTGTTAATGATATTACTGACTGTTTTCATCATTCTAAGTTACTTTGCTTTGCAGACGATATGAAGATCTTTAGTAGAATCACTTCCATTGAAGATGTTGACAACCTCCAGGCTGATCTACAGCGCCTTGATGATTATTGTCTCATCCACAGGCTGGGTTTGAATCCCTCAAAATGTTTCTCTATAACATTCTCGCGTAAAAGTATTAATATTCCATCGTATTATAAGTTACAGGATCAAATTCTTCAATCTCAATCGGGAATGAGAGACTTGGGTGTTTTTCATGATTACAAATTGCATTTCAATTTACATATAGACCAGATTATTTCAAGTTCAACCAAGGCATTGGGGTTTGTAATGCGGAATGCTACTGAGTTTACTAAGGCTAAAACCTTGAAAATTTTATATTGTGCTTTTGTGCGAAGTAAACTGGAATATGCATCGCAGATTTGGAATCCCTGTTATCAAATACATATTGATAGACTTGAGAGGGTTCAGAAGAGGTTTGTTAAATTCCTATGTTACAGATTGTATCAACCTTATAACCCAGTTGAGTATCGTGATATCTGTAGGCGTCATCATTTATTACCCCTTAATTTACGCCGCGAAATATCTGATATTTCATATTTAATTAATGTTATTAATGGTCGTGTGGATTGCTCTGATATCCTCTCGTTGATAAATTTCAATGTACCAACTAGATCTGTTAGGTCATTTAACCCAATTTCAATCCCATTTGCTTCTTCTAATTATAGACAGAATAGCTTTCTTTGGCGGGCTAGCAGGAATCTAAACATGTTGTTCAGTAGGCTGGGTATTGATTCTGATACTGATATTGATATATTTAACTGTAAATCGGCTGAAGCTAAACGTAAATTGACAGCTATACTGTTCTGCTGAGCGGTTCTTCCTTTTTTTATTAGTACTTAATTTTATTTTTGTTATTTAAATATTGTTAAATTAGTTTATTATTCTTTGTTCTTGATTTCAGTTGCTCATTGTTTAATTTTTCATTTTCATGTCCTTTTTTTTTGTATAGAATTTGCGTGTTGCTGTGCGTGTATTATCGGTCGTCTCAATTTCTAGTTTGTAGTTTATTTGTGTATGCCTTAAAATTGCCTTGTGTTACCTATTCCTATTATAAACTTCTTTTGTTTGTGCTGTTGGTGTACCTTTAGAAAATAAATAAATAAATAAATAAATAAATAAATAAATAAATAAAAGCTCCGTAAGGATAGCAAAACGACTATAGAAATGGATCTTTAGATACGACAGCCTGCGTTGTTCACACCTCAAGTTCACCTGGCACTCTAGCTGCTAAAGACTAGGTTGCCTCAAAATCATTATTTTCTTAATTCAAATACTATAATAGGATATAATAGGATAGGTATAGTCTATAATAGGATTTGATTTTTTATTAAATATTTGGAGCCAGAAAACGTTATAATTTAATATGATGTTTAATTTTTCTCTATTGTTAATACAAAAATTAAAAGTCTTTCAATATGTTTTTCTCAGTTTTATTCATGTTAAAATTACAAATTTAATTAAATCATTGGTATTTTCAGAATAAAAATATTAAATATCGTCGCTCGTGGCGTTGGGAGGTGTAGTATACTCATTCTTTCTATGTTTCTGCAGTTGGCCGGTTAATCGATGATTAATTCTCTCAGAACAGCATTAACATAATAATTAATCTTCTTATAAGGTCGCATACACACAGTACAAAGTAGAACTCTGTCACGTGTAAGTCGAATGCTTCCATGTAGTATTTGTGAAACGACAAAATCATTTTCAGCTTTATTCACTGTTTAATTAACGACTTTGCGTTGAATCACTCTTATGTCGGTAAGTATTATTTGAATGTCATTGAGCTTCTGTACTGTATATTTTATTTACAACTAGCTTTTGTCAGACAATAAGTCGGCGTATCTGTTCTTTTTCTTCTTGCAATGAAACATTTGATTATTCATAATTTTATATACACAACCGCATGTTAGTAATGCCGCGACGTAACTGCAGTACCTGCTGCCAACTTCACCGGCAAGCAAAGCGCGTAAAGACGATGAGATGCGACGTGTTGAGTCAGAGAAACAAGCATTGCCGAGAAAGCCGAATTGTTCATGCCTTTGTGAATTTAAATTGAACGGCGGGTGAAACCACGTGATACAGCTAGTGTATATAAGGACGGAGACGTGTTTAAAGGTGTCAATGTGCGGTCTGTGTAATATATCGTTTGATGTGACTTCAGGGCGAAAACGGTACAGTGTCGAGCACAAGCAGTTCAGCGGACTCCTTCGCCCGTTCAGTCTCGCGCTACGGACTTCGATTCACGGCGGCATTGTTGTCCGTATTGGCCATTATTGAGAGAATGGCCAGAGACAATAACACCAACAAACTGCTTAATATATCTGCAAGGTAGGTGGTGAACATTTTACGTTACACTATGTCTGAGATTTGTTAATTAGGATTAGGTAATTTTATTTAAGTTCAAATCTTCTTCTTAACGTGTCGCTTCTCAACTCCTCAAATAAGAAATCCCACTCCTGCCTATGCTACGCTTTCCCTGTATTTTCTTCCTATGCACCACTAGTTGAAGAATATAGTGTAAAATACTGCAGCTTCCTCTCCTTTATCGTTCCTAAACCTCCATTCTCTTTCTCATTCGACGCAGAAGTTCAACATTTGTTATTCTCTGCATCCATGTATCATGGATCTTGAATGCACATTTTGAATGCTTCGAACAAAATGCTGAAGTTCCACTCTCCACTCACAACAAAACACCTAACAGCGGACCAATCTCATGCAGAGTCTGAATCGCCTGCAACACAGGATGGTAGTGACATGATCCCGTTGCTGTAGAAATTTTGGGGCTTCTGTTCAAAACAACGCGACAAGTAGTTTTGGCAGTCCTCTCTTGATGTTAACCTGAAATTGCCTAAAGAATTCTGAGGAGACCGAAACAGGTGGAAATCTGAAGGTGCAAGGTCAGAGCTATATGACGGATGCATTAACACCTCCCAGCCAAACTCTCTTAATTTTTGCTGAATGGCTAAAGATCTGTGTGGTTTAGCGTTGTCTTGACGAAAGACACCCTTTCTATTGATCAGGCCGCTTTCTCTCATCTTCTTGCTTTAATCTCATCAGTGGTTGGCAGTAGAGATACGATGGTTCTTCCCGGCGGTAAAAGCTCATAATGAACAATGCCCTTCCAATACCACATAACAACACCTTATTGCGAGTTAACCCGGGTTTTGGCAGTCTGTGAAGCCTGACCGACCTTTTTCGCACATTCTTGTCGGACGTGAACCACTTTTTATGACCAGTCATCAATCTCTTCAAAAACGGTTCGATTTCATTACGTGCCTCAATAAAGAATCGCAAATGATTACACGATTCATAAGATTTCTTTCAGTAAGTTCGTATGGCACCCGAATATGTACCCAGGTTTTTGTGTACCCAGCTTTTTTCAAATAGGTCAAAACTGTTTGTGGTCAATTCCCAGTTCTTCAGCTATGTCGTAACTACTGATATGCCGATCTTGATCCACTTTTTCAAAAATTGCGTCCATTTTATCCATAACAGGGTAACCAGAGCGAGGTGCATCTTTGATTCAAAATTCCAGGATGGAAAACGCTTAAACCAACTTTGTGCTACTCTTACTGACACTGTATTAGGTCCAGAAACGACACAAATTTTTTTCGCGGCTTCCGTTGAGTTTTTCCTTTTTTGTAATATAATTTAAAAATGTACCTTTTTCTGAAATGTAACCTTTTTAATGTCGTCAAACCAGCCAGATACAATAGTACAGCCAAAGAGTTTATACATACTATATGCGAAAAGACTTTTTCCCCGAACTTATGCAGCTTTCAGGCTTTCAATGCGAACTTATGCAGAATATTGTCCGGTGTGTAAATGTGTCTTTAGGCAACTTTTTATATCGAATTGATTTAGCATTTTATGTCATTACCAGGTTACACTTCAACACGTACTACGCGAAACAGCTCGAGATGTTCTGCAACGACGAGAAACTTCTGGAAAGCGACAAGAAGTCTGGCAAAGAGAGCTCCTCCTAGCATCGAACAGTGCGCTCGCGCAGCCGCATCATAACTGCCGTATAATTACACCAGCGTAATTACGCAGGTGTAAAACTATTACAGAAAATAAAAGACATATTAACCTATTCTTCTGGACAAGCGGTGATTTTAATGCGGCGATGCCGACATATAGTGACCGACATGGCATTGGGTTCACTACGTAGTGTTTTAAATTACTTGTTTAAAAAGTATATCTCTGCATGGAATATTAACCATCGTAATAATAATCTTTATTGGAGCTAAATTATTCGTAGCTATTAGTTTAATGGCTTCGAATAATGTTCATTGTTTTAATACGTCGTGTCATATACATAAACTATTGTATTAGTCTCATATTAGATTATTGCCATTTGTCTATTATATTTATAAATTTTCTTTGCAATACATGTAACGGAATAATTTTATATAGCACCATTTGTTGCCTACTTTTAGTGAAACTTCTAGTAGCATCTAATTTGCTTAATTAAAAAATATTAAATAAACACAGAATTAGTCCAACAATTTTCGTGAAACGTTGCCAATTAAAATCGACATTTAATCCCCTAGGTGTTGTGTTACAAGATAAAATACGTTAGAAATTGCAGTAATATCTAAATTGTCACGCATTGAAATATTTAGGCGTCGGTAAGAATTAGTAGATTAAGCATATTATGACTAATTTGCAATCTAATTGAGTCAAAAAGTGTAAAATAAATTTACAAAAATAGTTTAGACTTTGTCTTCGCAAATATAGTGTAGATTTTAGAAATAATGAGGAAAGCCCCAATAATATCTCCCTAGTTTTATACACAGGAGAATGCTCGAAAGGCAGTTGGTTGAAATAGTCGATAATTTTAAAAAAATGTCGAGAAATTTCACGACTCGACTGAAAAATTATTTAAAACCACTTTTGTAAGAATTTGCGAGTTTAGGATCAACAACTTTTGCTCTCTTCAGTAAATTTATATGGACATAGCGCCTAATATCATAAGACACTTTGCCAATGTAAAACGTTTAAAGTTGGTATAAAAGTCAATGTAAATAAATAAAATAATTTATTTACAGGCCGGTTCTAAACCCACTTTAACATATTATTAATTTCGTGTGAATTGTAAATTCGAGATGTATAATGAGATCTATCTTCTGTCATGTCAATTTTTATGTATATTAACTTGATATCTGGTAACGTATATTTTTTCACAAATACTATAAAATATATATAATTATTTTTAAAAGGTAACATATTAAATTATATCCTATCTCCAAACTATTGTTCAAAAAACTACTTTTCAACGCTTTTATTTATTGAACATAAACTGACCTCTTTGGTCAAATCCAAGCATTCTCCTTCCAAACTTCCCTTAGTTTAAAGCTAGATAATTAAATTGGTCTGAAATTTTAGCACCAATAAACTATATCCTTACTACCACTAAGTACAAACTAACCATATGATTATGGAATAATGAGAATTATACAATTGTATTTTTTTTACACGAGAAATAATTAATGTGTCTGCACGATTATTATTAATATTAAGTAAACCGTTTCCGTATTTTAGATTGAATCCAGTCGATTAGTAAATTATTATGTAAAATTTAAAAGTAAATTGTTTGGCAGTTGGAAATAAAATTTACATTAATGTGCACTTATGAATATGGTATACTTAATTTGTTAATCTAAGTACTTACTATGACAATGTTTATAAACTCTATTATTCAAACGGTATTTATCATTCGTCACAGGTTAATATTTAGTAAACAAATGAAAGCTTGATTGAAGCCACTTGTGCACTTGTGAAAGTCACAAAGCAATCGACACAAAGTTGACGTTTGTTGACTTACCTTTGAAATGTTAAGATTTTGTGACAATATTCTTACATAAATAAAAAATCTTATCATAACGCCATATTAATTCTGCAATGTCTTCATTATTTGTTTTGCGAAAATTTTAAATTTTAATTCCAACTGTAATAAGGTCTAAGAAAAGTGCGATATTTGAAAGTAATCTCTCAATACTTGCCATATTAATTCTTAGGTGGTAGATTGTTAAAATTAGCCATGACAATATAGTGTAGCGATATTGATCTGTTGTAACAGTTTAATTTAAATTATGTTCTAATTTCAAATGTTACTTTTTTATTTTTAAATTACGTTCGGGGCGTTTCTCGAGTATTTTCTCTTAAAAAAATTTCTACATTTTTAAATTTTTCAATTCAATATGAAATTCTTGTTATGAAAATACCTGGAAGTAAAAGATCTGTAAAAAAAGAAACGCCCACATACTCACACATTTTCTTATCGGCTGTGCATCGATGCGTATATTTTAAAAAGACATTGTAATGTTTAATTACCAAATAAAAAGCGTTTATGACAATGACATAAATCTATTTTATTAACAGACTTTTAAATTATACATCCTTATTTTGCGTAACATTCAAATGGTTTGTGTCCTTTTTTTATATATTAAAAAACAGCAAATCACATCTTGCTATTGAATACAAGGGAGGAGGAGCACTGTATAACATTTCATGATTAATTTGCAAATTTATTGATTTAATGTATTTATGTGAAAAACTCAATAAAACTCTCTCTCGTGCTATTTAATTTTAAATAGTACATATCAACTTGCGTACACTTACATTAACAAATGAGTATAATATAATAATAAAACGCATATAATGTTATACAGCGCAAAAATACATCAACAATAAAAACATTCAACAGTGGAATACTCACTACATTAAAATGACGCCTCTAATAAATTCTAAAAAAAACTCGATAAATGACACATGAATGACTCGAAACTTATATGGGAAAATTTAACACAGCATTCGAATAACTTACGATAAAATTAATTTTAAAGAGGAACTTGGGACAAGACTGTAATAAAACTTATTGGCGCATGTGTTTTTATATATTAAAATTTTTTTTAACTAACCCTGTGTATTCTAAAGAAAGGTTTCCATAAAGGTTCCATGCTCAACGGACGCTATCTGTTTATAGCTATCGAAGTGGAAGTTCTAACAATTGCAAAACGGTTAACGTTATCAACGATCAACTGACCATATTTATTATTATTACCATATTATGAAAATATTGCATAGCGTGAATAACATTTCAATACAGATCACGAAAATTTCTCTAAATGCCAAAAAATCTTTTCTAAATTATGCTTATTAAATAAATCACAAAACTGTATAATTTTTTTTAGATCCGTTGCTAAAAGATACCATTTTTAAAAACATAATTCCACTTCGACGACTGTGGCTCGACTAACCTAACCTAAACTGTTTGACCAAAAAAAAAACTCTTTAAAAACTACCAAGTTATAATATTACATGAATATTGCAAATCACTAATATCACTGAATTACAACTACGACGCAGCAATGAGTATAATCGGCGCAAATCTTCATGGGCTCTAGCGATATCACGTAACAAATATGTGCAGTAGAGTTTGGGACTGTTTGTGAGAAATTGCGACGCAGCAGGGGGAACTACGGAATAAGCGAGACGCAATGATAACATTTGTACAAGAGAGAAAGTAGTTGCGCCATATTGTTTATTCGGACTCGCAATACGGTATTTGACTATAATGAAAATATGAAACAAATTGTTACTAGACTAATTGTAAATATTTTTTTTGAAAATATGTACAATTTTCATAAGAAATCTTTATTAAAATTAAAATTTCATGTTTGACCACGTGATTAAAAATGCACATGATTGGTGCCATATAAAGTTGCGTCATTTGCTTTGTTAGTCGATGCGTGGTATTAGTACAGTACATGAGCGTACTACGATTTGACAGCTAAATATTTGTTTGCAAGCAAGTGACGTAAGAGTATTGATATCTCGTTTTGGCGGTCTTATTTATAATTTAAACTTTGATTGTAATTTTCATAGAAAATAAAGCAATTCACAAAGAATGAATCAAATTGCAAGTGTATTATTATAGTATAATTAACAATTTGAGATATTTTCCTAAAATCTGTCAAATACCCTATTGTACATGCGCAAACGAGACACCTGCCCAATGTCAGAGCCCAAGATTCGCGAGTATTATACTCAATCACACTACCTTAATGTAGATCTTTTAATGTTTGTGAAATGGTAACTAACGTTAACAACATTTGTGCATACATTCACTAGGACTAATCCAAACAGAAATTAACACTTGTTTATACGCATCAAAGTCGACTTTGCTAAAAATTATGCAAACTTAAAACCACAAATATGAACGCCATTTTGTCTATACAAGGCGAATTTAAAGTTCCTATCCAATTTTTGTAAAATATTTTAATTTTGTGTAAGAATACATAAAAAAATGTTAAATTATTATAATAATAAAGAAAAATTATCGGCATAATTATAAGTACTGTATGGAGCCTAATAGACACGTGTAGTTCCGAGAACCATATTCGCCGTTGAAACTATATCAGTCCAATCCGAACGATCTATCTAAATACGTTCCTAGTTCCCGTAGTTCCGTCTCCGTACCGACCGGGCGAAAGCCGAGCTTGGCCAAACGCCGACACTTTTCTCAAGTAGTCGTTTTATCTAGTATCGAGTCAGTGCGGTGTGAGCGAGAGAGTTGTAGGCACATATGCTATTTGTTCTTCTATAGGGTAATGTGCCTTCTGTCTACGTATTAAGTCGATAATTACATGTTTTCTGTTTTAAAATTTCCGACGAACTGTTTTGACGACCTGTCCGGCAAAATGTGCACCCATGGAACTATATAGTTCTGCGAACATGTTTAAGGAACTAATTCCGTAACGCAAATGAACCGCTCCAGGTTCAATCCAATAGAGGACATGAGGACATGCGTATCTCTAGAGCCTAACACTTATTCGCTGCGAGGACATTTGGTTAAGCACGATAGCCGATATTTTTAAGAAATTTTAATACCGAGTGCTACTAAAGAAATAAATGCGTAATATTTATCATCGAAAGCATCAAAGCTTAGTTTTCACAAAAATGGCCGCCGACTAATTTATGTAAAAATAGTGTCGCGGTGATGCAAGTACTTTACAATCGTTATGAATTAGTCCTTACTTGTTACACATTTCAGTCAGTAAAACAAGCACACACTTAGAAACAGTTTTCTATCGGCACACAAAGAAAAACCGTATACAGTAAGTACTTTAAGATTATGAATATTAAAAAAAATATATCGGAAATTAATGGTTTGATCATTAGATATACCTTTTACTTATTGCGAAACATGAAAGCATTACAGTCTAAATTAAAACCTCTAATTCAAACATACTAAGTATTTAAAAAAAGAACTAATTAATCATGTTGGTTTTTCCAAACATTAACCCTCAATTGGGGACCAGCAAATTTTTTCGTCATTTTCTTTGGAGGCTAAACGCATAGTTAAGGATTTACTTTCTCTTAACCAACTTATTTAAAACACAGAAATAGTACATTTTATGCAAAGTTGAATATCGGTGAATAGGTATCTACTAAAAATTTAAGTTTAATTTTGTGTTTAAAAAATCAATACACAGTGCATTATATAAAAAGTGTAACCTTTTAACCGTCAACATTCATTTGCCTACATCTTCCGCCTAATGTCAGACTTAAATAAATAAAAAATCGTAGGAGCAGTCAAGATATTAAGCGCATTTTATGTTTTTATTTCAATTTTGCTTGAACAAAGGAACAAAATTTCTAATATCCATTTTATTACAATTTTTATGCACCTTGTCAATTATGTGATTAAATTAAAGCAGTTTTTTTCTCAATAATATCATATAGCAATATTAATAACAACTCTATAACCTCCCAAAATGCGGAAATAATACTCTACCTCTCAAACCCTACCTAACAAGCAAAGAGAGCTGCGGAAAGATAAAAGCAAATGTATGGCGTAAAATAAAAAAAACGCTAGAGCACATAATAATTAATCTACAACAAGGAGTTCTCTGTCTATATACAGGACGAATTAACTAAATAGACGACTAGTCGGTCAGTGGTGGCCATCACCACATGTGAGTCTCTCGGATTTCGCTTATTATCTGCCCGGCACGCTGCAATGCCTGCAAATAAATAACCACATTTATACTTCATTTATTTTTGTACTAATAAGTGGTCTTAAAAATAATCCATGAATTTTTTGGAAATGGGAAAAAATTTCATAAAAATGGAATGAAAACGTAAAAATTTATAAAATACGATTATAATATACACAAGAAAATATGACTTCGGTACAGTTGAGCACTCGCTCCCTCTACCGTGCAGCCGCTTCCAAGGTTGAGAGTCATTATGGTCGCTAACCTTCTTAGAGGAGCGGCACTAAGAAGTTGGTAAATAATTTTGAGGCTGTGTCTTCTATGAGTAAGTAATAAATGGGATTAATTAATTGGTGTAATGGGTGTAATTATTCTTAACTAAGCAGGTATTAATTAATTTAGAAAACTACAATAAAACAAGATCAACGTTGTGTCCTTTGAAGATCTGTCCCCTGATCCTTATAGAAATAGGCCTTTGAAGATAGACAGTATATAGAAATCTTCAATACGCAGCCTCAATACATATCAATATGTAAGAAAATTTAAAAAATAAATTATCACTAGAATTTTCTAGTTTCAGTAAACTTATTGCAATAACTTTTAGATTTAGTACTATAATCATTAATTTTACTGTGGTAGTGCACAACTCATTGACAAGTCATTTATTTGATAAGAAAGAAGGGTACCTTAAGCATGTCGGCGGCCTCCCGTCGACGGTGCGCGATGTGCTCGGACTCGTTCAGCAAGGCGTCGGCTTGGTCCGACTTGTAGAGGTGCGTCACCAGCTCCGACTGCAGGTTGTCCTTCACGTAGTTCACCAGGAAGTGCATCACCGCCTTCGGCACCGAGTCTTGGATCGACTTACGCACGATGTAGAAGTACGACTTTATCAGTCGTTCTGCAACACCACACCACCCACGTTCCCATTATTATTTCATCTCTCCGGACCAAAGCACCAACAAAACTCTAGGTAAGCCATATGGGCGTAGAACAAAAGCCCGAGAAGTATGTGACAAGATATGACAAAAAAATTTATTTCATTTTATTATAAACTAATACATACAAGTACACGATACATACATAATCAAGAAACCTATTTGAAACAAAATACAAGCTGAGCTAACATTTCGTATCTCTTTTTTAGCTTGAAAACTAAACGTACGAAGTAGCTTGATCATGGATTTAAACTCAAACCAAACTACGTACCAGGGATGTTGCGAATATCCGCATCTGTATAAATCAAAGCGGATGTTCATGCGGATGCGAATGTTATACTGGTTCTTTTACTCAAAAAAGAATTACTTTCTTACCGCACTAATAAAAGTCAATGTGGATGAAAATCCTTTTAAATGGTGGAGTGTTCATCGAGAGGAATTTAAGATATTATCACCGATAGCACGAAGATTTTATCCACTCCACCAGGCAGTGTCCCTAGCGAAAAATTATTTATTTAGTAGTGCGGATTTCATTTACGAACCTCTGCATAACCGCCTTGAATCAGAAAAGGCGGCAATATTACTCTTTACTAAGTATAATACTCCTATTTTTAACTTCACTTACTAATATGAAAATTAGTAAGTGAAGTTAAAAAAAATAGATAGTAATTTTCTTTAATAAAAATGTTAATAATTACTTTATCATTGTTTTAGTTCTTCATTCATATACTATATTTACATAAGATTTTAAACATTCGCATCCGCGGATGAAGCCTTCAAAAATCCGCATCCGCATTCACATCCACGGATGTGAAAAAATCGGCATCCGCAACAACCTTGCTACGTACATCTTAATAACGTCGAGCATTTGTTTTTATCAGGAATGCAAAATTGCTTAAAACGACAACACTCAAATGACTGAATTAGAGTAAATGGTTTGAAGAAATGCTAAACCACAAACGATCAGTATAAATTACCTCATCGTTTAAACACGACACATTTAAATGCAACTAATGCTACAAATTTAAAAATTTATGTAAATTTAAAAAATCAAAATATTGTAAAATTTACACTGCACGATTAGAATAACGGTTATGAAGAAAAATAAGAAGACATAGTGATTAGAACACCACATTATAGAAAGCGACAAGCAAACCAGCAATATATTGATGGAAGGTGGGCGGATACGTGGAGAAAGCGTATGCCTTGTTCTGATCAACGAGCGATCGTTCGCACGTTTCAATAGTGCAGAAATATACCTCTACAGACTATTTTTTAAATACTGAAGGTTTTTAAGATTTCCTAGTGATGTGTCAAAATTTAAGCAATGTGACTGCATAATTTTCATCTCTTTCTCAATTGAGCTTTGCCCCATAAACTTGTTTTAATATGCAAAAAACGTAGTCAATAAACTTAAGTTTATCGTAAGGAGGTGTGTGTACCCATGTCGCTTGCCAAAAAAATACAAAAACCGATCTTTGTACATTAATTGAACACTAATGAACCGTTAAATATTTGGTCAAGACAAAAGTAAATACACTCAAGACATTTTGTTGTATCTTTTAAAAAATTTACGTTGAAATGATTATCTATCTACACATATAATAAAATCGTAAGTGAGCCGTGTCTGAACTTAAAGTTGTTTTTCAAAAAAACAACTTATACTCATTGTATTGTACTTATGTTACGGAAGTAAAAAAAAATAGTTTTTAGAATTTTTGTCTGTGCGTTTGTTCGCGCTAATCTCAGAAACGACTTAACCGATTTGAATGCGGTTTTCACTTATGTATTGTAGCACGCTTCCCATAATATTTAGTGTTTGGTTCATTAAAATCGGTTTACATACAAAAATTTACGCCCTATACCGAATAGTTACCACGCGTACGAAGTTACGGGCTCAGCTAGTACATATAATAAAATCGTAAACAAGCCGTATCTGTAAAGGTATTTTTTCAAAAAAAAAAAAAAAAAATTGTACACGTCGTACCTACTTATGTTACAGAGGTCAAAAAAATAGTATACAATAACAAAATTTAATCTCTTATTTTACTCGATTATCTCAATTTAAACTAAACCTTGTTAACAATGGTCTAAGGCGGAAGATACCATCTAATTAGTTTGTATCAAACGACATTAATGATCTGACCAGGGGCCCTAGCCAAGATGCAAACTATTGCAAACACTTCCTTTGCGTACTTACGAAACGAAAGAAATAAAGCCCGGTGATTGGTTGTTGAAGTTACAACTATTACAACAACCAATCACCGGGCTTTATTTCTTTCGTTTCGTAAGTACGCAAAGGGAGCGTTTGCAATAATGTGCATCTTGGCTAGGCCCCCAGACGTGTAACGGCCGGGCCGGTTTTTCTAAGGAAATTGTAACGATCGCTCGATGATTAGTACGTGGCATTTGTGCGTTAAAGCCGCGTGCATTCATCAATGCCTCACCCACTAAATCCCCCATTTGACTCAAGTGCATCATCGTGACGCTCTCTACGGGGTTTCCGTAATGTATAGGCAATGTTGTGATGTCGCTCCGTCCACCTAGCATCACACAACAAATTAACACACCAAACGAATACTTTCCGTCAACAGTTCCATGCACGAAGTTCCATCGCTAAACGGGTCCAACCGCGTATTTTGTAAGTATAATTGAATGACAGACTCAGCAGCGAATTGAACTTTTTTAAACTTAAAAAGGATAGATTAATGTTACTCGCTTTGTGTAAAGGGCCTCCAATGTAAAACTAAAGTCCAGTGTGTGTGTGTGTTTGTGTTACAACTTGTCTTACAAGAAACCCAAGACAGGAACTTCGTAGATTGAACTCATTAACACAGGGACCTTCACAGAGGTTTAAAAGAAAAACACATCTTTGAGTCGATCCTATCAAATCTATGAGTATAGTGAATGTCAATAAAGAAAACACACAATAAAACTTTTGCACAATTTGAAAATCGTTTCTGTTTTAATAAAGATTGGTAGTCTTACTTGCACTTCAATAGAAGGCAAGGTGGTTAAAATCGCCTATTTACACAAGAATTCGATAGGATAAGCCCAGACTCTGGCATCCTGGCATAATTATGTTGTGCTTGTCCAATGAATGACACAACGTTTAATTTAAACAGGAATGATAGGTTCATTAATGTACATTTTACTTTCCAATATATTTTATTCTCTTTTTTTTAATATATTTTTAACATGATGCTTTCTTATTACGATCCTGATTCACTCTGTTCAGGCAAGCTGCAGAACACTCAGATATATAATATGCCGTTATAAACTATAATCATTTTATACCTTGCCTTTACATTTTTTATTTTGAAAATTTCGCATATTATGTGGGACTTATTATTGTTATTGGCTTGACACGACTTTAGTAGTTTTATATAAAAAAAGGAACTTTTTACTTATTACAACAAATAGGATATAGGTAAACAATATTTTACAAAAGTGACAGTAAGTATAGTCAATTTACGGAATGAAAAACCGAGGCTACTATATATAACTATTCTAGAAAAGAAATCCATTCCAATTTACGGGAACGCGTGACGTGAGCACTTACCTATGACGTCACAGTCGTGCTGCTCCCGCTCGGACAGCTTCCGGGAGGTTTGACTCGGCACTTCCGGAAGCAAGTTGACGGGTTTCTGAGGCGTTGAAGCCTTCTCACCGACGCCATTCATCTAGCAATGTGACAAACGCTTAGGTTAAATATTATAACAATGTCATCAAACTTTTGATGTGAATACGTCTTTAAATTTGCTTCAATAGTGGGATCATCAGTTGTTATCATCAAAAAACTGATGATTACAAAGTAGGGGGATACAGTTTGATGCTGTAGCTACATCATCTATCTATCATCTACATCCAAGATTTAATTAAACCATTCGATAGCTAAAGGATCAAAGAATTTGTTATGTTTGGTGAAGATTGTGAATGCGGTTCAACGCTAATGTGAAACTTTATTACGCTTATAACTAAAATCACCCAAGCGAAATCAAAAAGCGAGTTATATAGATGAAAAGCGCCATCTTGTTAAATAATATTAATTTTTAATGAAAACCGCAAAGCGCCAACTAGTTCTGAAAATAAATTATGAAATTATCCCCTGGGAACCATTCTCGGTGCAACGAATGTAGCATATTTAAATCTAAAATAAGGTCCGTTTGTGTGCTGAAATTTATCCAAAACTAATTCAGCTAAATTAGCGTGATAAGTAATAAACATAACATCTTCATAAACCTACCTATTACTAATATTAGTAAAATTACCTGTGGTGGGGTATTTGGTGAATCGCTATTGCTTTGAGGTGGAGATTTGTTATCGTGTCCATCAGTGATAGCTGGAACATGCTGTAATTTATATCGATTACTTTAATGCTTTGAAAAAATTAATTATAAAAAAATTCAATAGTTTTGTGGTCAAATATTTCCGTTATTTTATTGTATCCTTTTCATGTCAATTTATTTCGTCATCACACTTAAACTATGGTCTTTACTTGTAAATCAAGTTTTATCTCTTTTTCTCAATTGTTATCCTAATACCAACCTATTTTCCGCAATGTTTATACTTGACGATTTATTTTATAAAACACGACATAAACACCATTATACACTTGAAAGACAACAAAAAAAATATATAAACTACGTAATAGAAAAAAGCAAACTAAAACTATGCAGGAAAGACAAATTGTATGATGTCTATTAATAATACTACAGAACACGAGTATGTTACATAAAAATCACAACTAAACTAAACATAACTAAAAAAAACTTACATAATTAAAGGGCGGTCGAACGAAATTACAGTTGACCCGCGGTAATCCGACAAAGGGAAGGAAAACAGATCATGAAATTTGTTGGATTATAGACTACTACCCTGTAGTTCGGAACTTTTTGAAAAGTACCTTGTTATCTGACAAATAACATATCAAAGTATTAAGATTCTACATGTACCTAGACTTAGTACAAAAAATTTATTATAATTTAAGTGGTCCAAAATATCATATTTTCGCTTTTGGGTTTAGGAAGGCATTACGATATGTATGTGATGTACGTATACAATGAACGCCTGCTAGGCCTCTAGTGCCACCAACACCACAGTCCCATTTAAATAGAGACGATATGAATACGCGTCCAGCAAAATTCATGGTGACGCTAACAAGTTACGATCTGTTCAAACACCCATGTTTCTTAATAAAATCTTCCTTAATGCGTATTGTGCATGTTATTGTACATCTTCCTAAATATGTATTGTACATGTTAGTCATGTCGGATTACAAGGGGCGCCGATTGCTGCGGGTCGACTGTAATAACAAGTGCAGGAAACTCTATCTAATATGTTTTGGGGGACAAGCGCGATCTGGCGCCCCACAAGGGCAAGCAGTGGAAACATATGTTTTATATGCTTAGTGTAAAGGTCACCGAATAACTATATGTGTAAACTTATCTGTAAATTTTAAAATAAATAAATATATATGTCTTTCATTTTGGGCGGTTACTCTGAGTAACTACCCTTGATAGAAAGAGTGCTCTCTGTTCTTTTTTAAAATGTTGCGCTCCTTTTGTATACATTGGGTTACATTAACTCGTTGGCTGGACTTTAATTATGTTGACTAGAGGACATGCAAGATTTGTATTAGTAACTTGTAAACACAGTTGCAGGCGTGCGTCAAATAGAATCAATGTGAAATCTAATGAAACAACAAAACATTTGAAAGGAAGCCCACGCTATGTTGTAATGATACAAATTTTATGTTGCTACAATGCTTGATATTATGAAAAAGAATAAATAATAATGTTTCAATTAACTCGTCCACGTTGTCATCTTTTCTTTATTCCATTTTATTAATTGATTTTTGTTGAAAATTAAAAACTTAAATTCCCGTACAATCACATTACGTGTTATATAACATAAATTAATATGCGCTACTGTTGCCATTTAATAAACCACATTGGAATGATAAATCATGGAAAAATGCGTCTAGATGAATGTTGCACTGCATTACCTGACTGTTACCTTCCCATATATTTGCTAAGAATACAAGCGTGGACCCCCTTTCACCCATCTGTCGTAGAAATAGCTACAAAATATCGAACAATAAGTAGGAACACTGTAATAAAATACTTCGAAGAAAAGTGCAGTCTTAATTTTTTAATGTGACTCAGATAATCAAACATTTTAAGAAATATAAAATATATTAGGTCAGGGAAAAAGTCTTTTCGCATATAGTATGCATAAACTTGTAATAAAATTTCTCTTTGGCTGCACTATTTGTATATGGCTGGTTTTGATGGCATTAAAAAGGTTAAGAGGATACTGCACAAAATTCTGGAAATTTACTCATTTTTAAGTGACTAGTACTATGCGCTGAATTAGTTAAATACATTAAAGTAACTTTTGTAGGTTAGCCTGATCCTTGCACAAGGTCACCGCCTTGTTGAAATTTGAAACAAATACATTTAAAATTAATAAAAAATACTTAAACGGAACGACTTCTAAAAATTTATTTCTTCGAATACTTCTTAAATTTTACGCATGAAGCACTAATTCTCACATGAAAATGTTTGTATTGATATTCCGCAGATCCCCCCCTTCTTAATATTCATTATAAAATTATAAATATGAAAATATTAAGACTTTTCAATATTTTAACCCAAACGCCTGATGGTTTTCCAAACAAAAAAAATTGCTCTAATAAAATCACTAGGCGCACTTATTTGTCGTATGACATGACGCCATGAGGTCAATGTCAAGTCAGCTGTGTTATAAATTTTGTATTTACATTTTACACATGTTTAAGTGTTTTTTGAAAGTGAAGGATGGGTAAACAGAAAAATAATCATTATCTAAGTGACCAAATAAAAAATTTATCCTAAGAATGCTGCTATAATGTGGTAAGTAGACTTCTATTTGGAAGTATTTTTATCGGAGAACGTAATTGTCTGTTTTTTTTTTCTAATTTGCATACTTAATAAAATTAATCATGTCATTGGTTACACTTTCAGGCAAATAAGAAAATCTGGACATGCAAAATAAAATATTGCAGTTGAGTCGAATTCCGTACAGAGTAGTGCGAACGCAGAACATGCAAATGCATACAGGTAAATACAGGCTTGTTTTCACTGAGAATAAATCGGATGGCTTAGAATTTCTAATGATTAACCATGATAATTAGTAAACAAAAAACAACTTTTCTATTAAAATAATAAAAGATTAATAATATTTTTGGAAAATAAAATCGACAAAATGAGGCGTTTAATTATGTGACATTAAACACCAATCAGAGAAGCGCATGGAAGCGTGATGTCACACCTCGCGAAACGTTGTGGCTGTCATTTTCGTATAAAGTGAACAGGTTATTTCGAGTTTTCAGCAATTATTTTTAAATTAATACAGTTCGTTTTTAGTTTAATCTTGAAAGACAGCTATAATTCGCCATGGAATCAGGATTTAACAAAACAAACAGCTAATCCGGTCAATTTAGACATTCGAAGTTACATCAATTCTCAATAAGCTGAAAATCGGTGAAATCGTTCAAAATATGATTATAAACAAAATCAGAAAGTTCCCCATCCCTCCCGTTTTTGCAAAAAAATTTTTTCAAGGTCAAAGGTCGAAAAAATGAGTTTTTTGCGATTTTCAGCAAAACCGTAAGTTTTATCATAAAAATACCTCAGACAAAAATTGTAGATCATAAAATTATCTACAAAAAATGTATAAATACTTTTTTTCCTACGAGTCACCGTTTCTGAGATATAACGATTCAAAAAGTTGTAAAAGTTGTAATCGTCATAATATGCACACGTTTCCACGTCACCTATGAGGTAGTGTACTTAGCGCATTTTTTTTAAACTCTCAGAAATATCTCTGGTTATATCTTAGAAACGGTGGCTCGTAGGAAAAAAAGTATTTATACATTTTTTGTAGATAATTTTATGATCTACAATTTTTCTCTGAGGTATTTTTATGATAAAACTTACGGTTTTGCTGAAAATCACAAAAAACTCATTTTTTCGACCTTTGACCTTGAATAAAATTTTTTGCAAAAAGGGGAGGGATGGGGAACTTTCTGATTTTGTTTATAATCATATTTTGAACGATTTCACCGATTTTCAGCTTATTGAGAATTGATGTAACTTCACTCTTATTTTTTGGTCTAATTTGACCGGACTAAGCAGTATATTGCCCAAAATTGACGCCGTTATGCTTGGACAATTTTTTGCAGTGAACACCGACTATTGTTCATCGGAATTCCGCAATGGTAAAACTTCTATCTAAGTATTATGTGAAGAACAAACAAAGTCTTACTTAATTAGCAGTTACCAGTCAGAGAGTGGCATTTGCCTACTGTGGAATCAGCCGTCTCAAGATCGCCGGTTTTTCTTGCCCTTGACCAAAACTGGACAGAATTTTCATTTAACCATATACTAGGTACAACTGATATGAACTGAGCCAAACCCTCATTGATGAGCGCCATGGAAAATGGTATTTTATATAAAAATTTGAGAACCGGTGGAAACAAAAAATGTGTTCCACCATGTTGTTAAATACACGTCGACACTTGTCGACACAATCTTATAACTTTTGTGACTAGAATGCTTTTACAACCTAAAATTTTTAAAACATTTAAAGATTTACTTTTTGAAAGTATTCTTACTTTAAAGTTTGTTCTAAATAAAAAAAAAAGTATTTTCAATATAAAATATGTTGTAATATTGAGCTGAGAAGCCAAGAAAATGTAAAAAAATTGTTTGTTTATATCTGTATATATTCAACTTCACCTGTTAAATTACAATTAAATGGTGGCGCGTCTGTAAATTTCAAGCTATTTTACCAAATCACACGATGAATTTCTTTTGCCACTGATATCAGGACAATAAATATATAAAAATACAATTAATACGATAGTAAAAACTTAACTTGACAATATTAATAAATGGTGATTACGTTTATTTTCTAATTTGACATTGACTCAAAACCGCTGACTTTGAGGTAAGCGAATACAAAGTTTTATTTATTTTTATTTTTTTATTAAAGATGAGTTTGCTCTTGACCAGCATCTATCCATGTAGGAAGGATGAGGCCGACGATGGAGCGAGCTCACCCAGAAGATGCCCATTCACTCGAACCTTGAAAAGATTTGGGTTATATGAGCTCGGAAATACAGACGCCGGCAGGGAGTTCCAATCCTTAGCAGTGCGCATCACAAAAGATGTTTTAAAGCGCTTGGTCCGAATTAGAGGGATTTCGACAAGGTGAGGATGGTAACCAGCCGTACGTCTGTACGTCCGATAGAAGAAAGGGATGTGCTAGGCTCTGCAGCTTAGTTCTTATTAGTGTATCATCGCCAATGGGCCTCCTAGCTCTGCGATCCACCGAGTCGAGTGCGGCAAGTTGGTATTTTGATGGGCCATCCCAAAGGTGACAGCAATACTCCATGCAAGATCGGACTTGTGCCTTGTATAAAGAGAGGAGCTGTCCAAGTGTGAAGCATCGCTTCACTCTATATGGGATGCTCAACTTTTTGGCCGCTGTTTGGGCTTTGGACTCGATAGAATTACCGAAGTTGAGATTTGAGCACAACTTCATACCAAGAAGCTCAAGATCATTGGCCACACGTACGGATGCACATAGGAAAGTTGGAGCCAAGTCGAAAGGGCTCCTTTTTGCAGAGACCAAATACGTTTGGGTTTTGGTGGCGTTAAAATCAGCCAGATTCTTGTCACCCCATTGGCATACAAGATTTAAGGTTCAGTTAATTCGCTCAACCATTGCCCCCCAACGAATCCTGGACAAATATCTCTCTATGACCGTATTGTCATCTGCGTATACAACTACTCCTGGAAGAAGTAAGTCATTAATATGAAGCAGGAAAAGAGTTGCAGAGAGAACAGATCCCTGAGGAATACCGGCATCAATTGCCATGAGGTCCTAGGAGCAGCCATCAATGACTACTCGAATTGACCGTTCATTTAGGAAATCAGAAATCCAGCTACAAAGAGACCGGAGGGGATGCCGTATGTAGGAAACTTGCCAAGTAAACGTGCATGCTAAACCCTCTCAAAGACCTTCGATATGTCGAGTGACACAGCGAGAGCCTCGCCATGTTTCTCGATGGCTTCACTCCAGTATTGCGTGACATATACCAGAAGACCTCCGGTTGAACGTCCCTGGCGAAATCCATATTGGCGATCACTGAGCAGGTCGTTAACTTCAAGATATGTCAGCAGCTTACTATTCAGTACTCTCTCTATAACCTTACAGAGTACAGAAGTGATGGCGATTGGTCGATAATTACAGGGGTTGGCACGGTTACCCTTTTTAGGCACTGGTTGAACATTGGCAAGCTTCCAAAATGCCGGCACGGTATTCGTCCTGAGAGAGAGATAGTACAAGCGTGTAAGTACAGGAGACAATTCAGGACCACATTCCTTCAGGACCCTTGCAGGTATGCCATCAGGTCCACTAGCTTTGTTCACGTCAAGACTCCGTAGTGCTCTTCGAATCTCTTTGTTGTGAATCTAGATCTCTGGCATTGAAGATTCACAACGAGGTATTGATAGTGGCTGTTGAGAGCTGTAATAACCTTAACTTCATCAATTTGTTATTGTTTATTGTTTGGAACGTATATGAATAATTTGTTTGGCGTTTTTATCGTTGAACTTTTATATTGGGGCACTATACAGTATTTATAATACGAGGAATTCATTATTTATTAAAAAACACAATTGACTGTCATAAACAAACACGGCTGTTTCGCGAGGTGTGACGTCATTCAAGACGCCATGACAGTCTTGGCCTTTTTCGCTGTCAATTTCAAGTTCATTTCTAAAAACTCAAAATACTAATGTAAAAGACCTATTTTTTTTAAATAATATATTTTTGGGGTGAAATAGATGCTAAGCCATAGTTTCAAACTAATTTCCAAATTTTGTCAATTAGGCTATTATCCGGTAACATTGCATATGTTAGTTTGTAATAGGAATATATATTTTTTCAGCAAAATATTTATTTGGTCAGCAACTTTTTTTGGTTGACCTAGTCTAGTACTTGGTCACCAAATAGGTTTCTTAGCTAATCAAACATTTATTGGTTAGGTTAGATTAGGTTTTTTGCTTTTGATAACAGCCGTTTATAACGAAACTGTAAACTGAAACCGCGCATTAAATTTGTAAAACTGTTCATTGATAGACCCAAGTACTGAACAGTGCATGTTCGTAGACAATTTCGGAACGGAGAGGTTATAAACTATCAACTTTTAAGCGTTTTATTTTAAATTCAATGTTCCTTTCATAATATTCGTCAGTTATGTTTATTATAAACTAACGGTGTTTACAATTTGCTCTCTGTCGTTTTTAGTGTTTAATTTTATTTCAGGCTACCAATAGCAGAAATTCAAACATCCTCGGATAATCAAGACAGTGGAAAAATTCAATACGTAAATATTTCATACGAAAAAAGACTGGATAGAAAAATGGCAATTAAGGAGCCTGATTATATATTGAAAGCACTCGAAAGATAAGGTCAAAAATAAACGACAATTAACAAAATAACGATAATACCACGACAACCAAACATCACAAATTTAATAATAAAAACTTTTTATTATTTTTTGCAGTTTTTCATTTCTTCTTTCATACTTTATTTATTCTTTTCCAGATATGCAGGTAAGTATACATAGGTAAAATTATTTATAAGAAATGAACAAAACACAGTGATCAGCTGAATATTACGTTATATTATAATAATAACTAATTATTATTTACATATATTACATTCTATTATCATTTATTACATTAATTTTTCCCAAAAAAAAAATTAGTAAAAATATGTTTTACTCTGTGTTGAGCCTAATCTGTAAAGTTATTTTTGTGTGCGTTCCGTCACCGCTACTCCAATTCGAAGATTTTCGATCGCGCTGCACGCTCTTAACGAAACAAATTAGTAAAATATTGTTTCCACCTATTTTTCATTTGTTTTTCTTTCTGTCAAAATGAAGAAATTCGATAAATTTTAAACTTTTATTACAAAAAAGGAAAAAATGCAATGCAAGCCGGGGAAAAAATTTGTGACGTTTATGGACCCAATGCAGTGTCAGTAAGAGTAGTACAAAGATGGTTTAAGCGTTTTCAATCCTGGAATTTTGATGTCACAGTAGTTACGACATAGCTGAAGAACTGAGAATTGACCACAAAACAGTTTTGACCGATTTGAAAAAAGTTGGTTACACAAAAAGCTCGATATATGGGTGCCACACGATCTCACTGAGAGAATTCTTATGAATCGTGTACTCATTTGCGATTCTTTATTGAGACGTAGTGAAATCGAACCGTTTTTGAATGGTCACGCTTCACAGACTGTGCCAAAACCCGGGTTAACTCGCAAAAAGGTGATGCTGTGTGTATTGCAAAGGCATTTTCATTATGAGCTTTTACCGCCAGGCAGAACCATCGTTTCGGATCTCTACTGCCAACAACTGATGAGATTAAAGCAAGAAGTTGAGAGAAAGCGGCCGGAATTGATCAATAGAAAGGGTGTGGTCTTTCATCACGACAACGCTAGACCACACACATTTTTAGCCACTCAGAAAATATTGAGAGTTTGGCTGGGAGGTATTAATGCATCCGCCATATAGCCCTGACATTGCACGTTCAGGATTCTACCTGTTTCGGTCTCTTCAAAATTCTTTAGGCAGTGTCAGGTTAACATCAAGAGAGGACTGCCAAAACTACTTGTCACGTTTTTTTTTATCAGAAGTCCCAAAATTTCTACAGCAACGGGATCATACTTACAAGATGGCAAAAAGTCATCAAACAAAATGGTCTATATATACTGTAATTAAATGTAAAAGACTTGAATTTTCATATAAAATGCGAAGAAACTTTTCCCGACCTATTAATAATAATTTGAATTAGAAGCAAATGAATGACGTACGTATAAAGTGTGTCATTAGTAAAATGTTACAATAAACCAAACAAGCAATGGAAACACACACATACATTATTTTCTAACAATGTGACAAATTATTCAAGCGAAACCCACGTTAATTAAACATTTACTTGTATAAAACTTATGATAAAACATTGAAATTTAAATGCTTGGTCAAAAGCAGGTGAATAGCAGCGTGAGTTGATGTTGTGCCCGCGTGAGTTGTAATAGAAGAAATCATATGAATCACGGAACATGAAATTCAATGGCGGCGCAGTTAGCCGCCCAAAATTTCATGTAGGGTGTTGTCTTTAACGTAAAATTGACGCTGCGACGGGTATTTGCGCTATTTTTAATGACTAATTTTCCATGAATTGTCTCAAATTTAAACCCCAATTATACAGAGGTAACATTTATTTTTAGGAAAGATATTTTTAAAAAATTTTTTTGTTCTAACTGGCGAATTCTATGTGACTGAACCAAGTTTTGACAGATAAAAGTAAAGCGTTTTAGAAACCTCCATTTCAAGTTTGAATGCCTATGACTATTATCGACATCTGCTCAGAGATGATGCACAGATTTGGTTGAAACCGTTACTTCTAGTACTTAAATGCATTATACATCAGAGCCATAACTTACGTTTACATGGTGATCCAATGGTTGGTTAGTGCGCTGTTAGTACCGATAGTGGCGGAAAAACACAAAGAGAGTATACTAAGATAAATACTTTGAGGACAGTGGGTACCGGCGAGGAGGTAGGCCTGGGCTTCTGCCGGTAGCCGGGGCTGTGCTCCTCCAAGGCGTCGGTGCTCTTCAGCAGGCCGGACACGAGTGCCGCCTCTCGATGGAAGTCAGGGTGCTTCGTGTTTATGTACGCCAGCTCGATGGCCACCAGGTTCTCCACCTGAACAGTGACATCACACATTGGAATAACCAACTTGTCTTGATGAACCGACAGTGTTATGTTAACTGGCCACAATGAGAGTAGTCTCTGTGATATAGGAAAGCTGTTACCGCCCCAATAGTACACTATAGTGAGGCAGTAAAAGACAATGGCGAACTTAACTTTTGACTTAATTTTCTGCATTATTAAAGTTCGCAATTACGATCAAAATTGATTTTTAAATTACACAAACGTTTTTTTTTGTTCAGAGTAAGTATTCTAGTTTAAAGTTTGGGAGGTTTACATACACAACGGATTATAGAATAATAACCTATTTATTTGTAATGATTATTACAATTTTGTAATGATCATGTCTTGGACCAATAAATAAAATAATTCTGCAACACAAGAATTTAATTTATTTGGCCAAGACTTGATGTTAAGCCAACATATCAACAGAAAAACCAATTTACTTTAAACTTATATTATCACTTCTCTTTCCCATATTATTTACAATTATAATATGGGTGATGACTATTGAAGACTACATAATTTTTTCAACACGAAGGTAGCAGTCACTACCTTCGTGTTAAAATTCGTTGAGGTACAAAATCAGTAAAATAAGAAATAAAAGACAAACAGGCTATTTAATTGATTTCTGGAAACCATAATATATTATTCAGTCATTGAATATATTGAGCCCACAAGAAGTTATTTTTAATTACCTCCTGAATAAAGAGCAAATAAGAACTGTTTAAACAAGACGCAAAAATGTTTAATATGGCGTTGCATTGACATGAGATAAAAATTGCTATATGTCAAAGCACATCAAGCAACATGACATCATAGATTCAGCCAATTCAGGCAGTTTTCGATAACAAGGCGTCAGTTTAAAAAAAGTTTTTTTTTTCGGGTATGTAATTTGGTAGTTTAAGACCACTGTATAGATAAGCTACCTGTGGCCCGCGGTTTTGCACGGGTGGTGTTCTGTTTTTAATAGATATCCATTTATGCTCTGTAGCTGCAATTCAAATTTTCAACTTTCTAACTTCAAAGAACAAAGACTTTCAGACAAAGTTCCCATTCTCATCCAATTTTAAGTTGAAAATTTCTAAAATACTTTCTTAGCGGATGATATAAAATAAACCAATGTTCCAAATTTCAGCTACACTTAGTAGTTTTGGCTGTACGTTGATCGTCAGTCAGTACAAACGATTTTATACCGTATATAGATGAGAAATGAGAATATGTTAATGAAAAAGGAAAAACTAAAAAAAAAATATTAGTAACACACCTGCTGTAACTAGCAGCTGACATGAAGGGTTGCATTTTTATATGCATTTCTGGCATGCTACTTGAAATCATCAATGAATGTCCATACGTGACAGATTGAGATGAAAATAGGACAAAAAAGAAAACTTGATACATGTTGTCTCTAACCATGGAGTTGGTGGCTGGGAGGCGCGTGCGCAGCAATTGAGTGACCACGTCGACGATGCGTTGGTGAAGGCGCGGGAAGCGCAGCATCTCCTGCTGCACCTCGGTGCCGCAGTGCTGCACTATGCGCTGCATCTCTTCGTGCACCTAAACACACATTCACTGCAAAATGTTGCGCTCAAACATTTACCACGCCATTTGCGCTCAACTTATAGCAAACAAAATAGGATGCTTAATTTAAATTTAGCTCAAAGAAGTGGAGTTCATAAAAATTGACACTGATCACACAAAATATGTATCCAGAATCTTCGAAGGAGAAAAGTGGACTGTATTTGCGTAGATACAATCAAAGAGGTGAGGAAAGGAAACAAGGGTCCTTTGAAACAGAACGTCATTTCTATAGCAAAATTGTACGAATTAAAGCAGTTGAAATAATAATAACACCGAGATTTTAATCGGGAAGAGGGTGTTAAGGTTTCATCTTCGTGGAATCCATATCATTATGAGTAGATGCAATGTGTGGTATGATCCGATAAATTGCCGTATGTTGTGAGTGTTCTTCCGTGATGGTTGAGTAAATACCCTGCTGAGAATGATAAAATAAGGGCCAATTGCAGGAAGTTGGAAATAATCGCGCGGTTGGTAGATGCTAATACTCACCACTTCAGTTCAATCGAGACCACAGGCTTTGGGACATGTCAGGATTGTGGAGGTAAATAAAACAGTTTATTACGCGATATTGTATATATTATACGCGAGTAAGTCCCGTGAAATTATTGGCATGCTCTTAAACGCTATGATAATATTGCATAACTACAACGTTTCACAACCATGGTAATGATGAATTTTCCCATAGAGTAAATGTGTGTTTCAATTGATAATTGTTTTAAGGCCAATGGAGATCATTTTGAAAGAACTTTATATTTTTAAAATTCTTTTTAACAGCCCTTATGGTCATACTGGATTTACATTCTTACCAATTCAACACATCGTAGTGATGGATCTTCTAGTCTTCTAATCTGTCGCTTGACGAGCAGTTCAAACGAAACTTCAGGTACAAAGAGAGCTGGTCTTGGACCAGTCGCGTTACGGATGGCCGTCAAAATATCCATGCGGGTTAGACCTAAATGTACGTATTACATTAATGTATATTCTTAAATCTTTATAGATTTATTTGTAAGACTATTTATCTTTTATTGAATTATTAGACGAATTATATTTTACTTGTTATATATTGGAATAGTTTTACAGTCATCCCATCTGGGGGAAAAACCCTCTAACAAATTACTACCATTGATAACAATATACATATATGTGCTCCCCTCTGATAGTGCACATGCATTTCGTTTGGTGTTACGCCTGTTACACCTGACCATAAGTGGGTATTAGTCTCTCTGAAGCTATTGGGCATTAAGAAGGATACGAACCAACTAAAGGATGTATTGAGTCAAGGGTACGTCCGAACGTTTCGTGGAAAATGTAGCAAATACGTGCTCCTCCACAGAGTTCCGTAGTCTCAATATTGCGAGCAGTGCCCTCTATCGTGGAGCAGTAAGCACTAGCAAACTTCGTGATGATTTGTAAAAGCGTCTGCGACTTGTCCGATACATCCTCACCATACGAGTTCAGGAGCGATTGAAACTGTGAAATCATTACATTCACACGGACCTGAAAATTAATTTATACACTAATTAATTAGGTTTACATAATTAGGAAACTTAGAAGTATAATATACAAGCGAGATTTATTGTGAAAGCAAACCCGAAAATAATAGGAATAATTTCTATGAATTTAATTATATTTTCAGCCTATTTTACACTTCCTTGTAAAAGTCTCTTTATACATATATTAGGAATACAAAATTTTCCAACAATTATTTTAAAATTTACATTTATATTTTCATGTGGGCTTAGCAGTTACGGTCGTACATATAAAAAATATTTAGAAAAAAAATCAGAAAGGAGCCGTGTCTGTACATTAAAGAAAAAAAAAATTTGTACGCATTGTAGTTGTATACAATTTGTACTTATGTTATTGAGGTCAAAAAATTAGTTTTTGTCGGTTTGTCTCTTTGTCTGTGCGTTTGTGCACGCTAAGGTCTGAAACGGCTTAATCAATTTGAATGCGGTTTTCACAGATGTATTGTAGCCAGCTTCACGTAAGATTAAGTATTTATTTCATTCCAATCGGTTCACAAACAACCAAATGGTAATCTTTACCGAATACCACGCGTACGAAGTTGAGTAAAAAATAAAATCACACAAACATAAGGATACTAAAAATACACATTCTAAATAATTAAAACTGGAAATAACAATAATAAAGTAATTTAAGTACAATGTACAGGATAACTCAATGTACAAACAACATTTCACTGTAATGTAACCTTTTGTTCAAGTCAGTATTATCAAGTCAGTACAAGTCAGTACCTTAAGTTCGGGCAAACAATCCCTAATATGATGCATGAGCAATCTGTTCAATGTCTTAGCGAGGTATGGGGTGCCATTGCGAGTTGCAATTGTTGGATACTTTCTTTGTAGGTATGTCGCTTCGTCTTTTAGGGCATCCTGTAAAAATCAAAACTGTACATAACTCACCATTATTATACGTTCAAGCTCTCGTTTGAATACACTCAACATAAGTCGTCTGGTTTGTGTTACACTTCTTTGAATACAGTTTATAGAGGGTATCCAAGTGTTACACCTGACCGCATTCTACTTTTTTTCTAAATGTTATCCAGGTAGATTTATTCATTTTGGCTTATTTTACCACAAACAATACATAAGAGCTGATTTACCATACCCATTTCAAATTGAAAACATAATATTTCTTTAAACAAACTTTGCCTGCTCTATTCTCCTTAAATCTTTAATGTTAGTATAAAATTTTTTTTTTTCTAATATACTTAATAACAAATAAAAGAATATGCACTTTCTTGCAATTTTTCCACTTCAACCAAACTATACATCTAAAACGTAAATAATGTAATAAGTGGGGAATTACCGTAATAGACTTTTTATCAATAATGTCTTGTTGAGATCTGTTTACTACGCCAATTATCCCCAACTTTACGGGAATAACCCGTCCACACAATATGTCTATTGCGTCAGTACCTGAAATAAAATTTGTTTGCTATTAGCAACTACATCACTTCATATAAATTGAATTCAAAACAGTGATAGTCTGTTGGGACAAAAGCTATGCTATCGATAAGGCAGATGTTCTGTTCAAATTTCGATTAGACCTCCACTCTCTATCTATTGGATTTAATTATTACTTGCCTTCGAAAATCTGCGTTTTCGAGAACATCACCAGTCTTAGGAGAGATGTTATTTTTCATATAATCTACAAATTGAGAAAGAAGTACTAACAAATGTAACAAAGGCGAACTACAGAAATTGCATTGAGAAGAAAAAAAGCGACGAAACTAAAAACAAAGTCTCCCTTACTGTACCTAGGGAATGTATTACATAATTATATATTATTGTTCTTCTTTTTTTAATATTTGTTTTAAATCAACGAAAGTATTATTTAGACGTGAACGAAATCGCGGGTAAAACTAGTTTCAAACTCAAAATATAGCCACAATATAATATATTGTGACTGAAATTTAGACACATTTTCTTTACCTTATAATATTCTTTGTATAAAATAGGAAACTAAGTAAGTATAGATATTGAATTATAAATTTGTATGTATTGTTATTAATTTTTTATAAGCAAATCAATAGAATACATATCGAGATGACTATTTTTAAGTATTGCACAATAGATTTGCAGTATAACTCATATAATTATTTGTTGGGGAGATAAGAATCCTACTAATGTTATCAGGGAATATGCGTCTAATTCAAAAAAGGCTTAAATATTTTCTTTTGTCAATATTTTTGCTTTAGAATTATTTCTATGTAAATATTTTTTAATATTATTTCTTTTCGTTAAGAAAATATTTATTAAAAAGTGAAAAAAAAATGCGGGAAATTCAAAATACTTGAAACGGTCAGTTCGAATGTGACGTCAAAGTCTATGAAATGTCAACAAGCGTGTAGATGTTTGTGATTTTTAACATTTGATTGGTATTGTAGACTGTGACGTCACGACAAGCAGCCCAAAAGGGCGGGTGTTTAAAGTGCCTGTAGCAATTAGTTCATTTTAACATTTTTTTTGTTACTAAATTTCTGTTTTTTGACGCTGTATATTTTTTACGGTTATATAAAGATATAACCCATCGTATGAATTATTTAAAAAAAAATGCATATTAAAAACTATTGATAGATAACTCACAGATATTTTAAAAACTGTACTTAATTTTCCTAGTGATATAAGAAGATTAAAAAACATGACGGTTTTTTTACTATATTATTAAAAGTTAAACCAATCTATACATATAAAAAAATTCGTAGACGAGCCGTGTATGGATATTAAATATTTTTTCCAAAAAACAATTTGTACGTGTTCCAATCTGTTTAAAAATGATAATGCTACGCGCTATACCGAATACCGAAGTTGCAGGCTCAACTAGTCACAAATAAACATGGAAGTCAAGATTTCAAAAAGATTGTATTAGTGTAATTAGTTAAGACACCTTTATACTTGCTGTTTAAAAGAAATGAAAATATATATGTATATAATATATAATATTATGTGCATTAACTAGTTTACAAAGAAACAAAATAATAATCATCTTACCAGCATTGGTAAACATCTTATTGGTAAACATCTTACCAGCATCCATGAGATCAAGTTTAGTGACAACAGCAAGAGTCCTCCTGCCATCGGGATCAACTTCTTTGGCCATTTTGATGGCTTCGCTGGTAGCCATATCAGTGTTTGCAGCGGTTACCGCCAGGATTATTGAATTTGGATTCGCTATGTGTTTTATAATGAGGTTCCTTATTTGATTTTCAATGTCTTCTGGCTGATCACCTATTGGCACCTGTTCATAAAAATAAAGCTAAATTCTTTTTTCCATTCGAAGAATGGTGTGGAGTACCTAAATCACATTTCTTGCAATTAATGCAGAAATGCATTTCTTGCAAAAATGCATAGTCTAACAAGAGACATGATATGTATGGCAATACATTGTATGTTATTGCAACATCTCACCTAGGATGAGAACAACAAGTATCAGTCAAATTAATCTGGTAAGCCAATTTAAACATGCCTGGAATTAAATTGGGCTAAGTATATTATACGCCCAATTATGAAAAAATTTATGTCCGAAAACCAGATATCTGTTTGCCACATAAAAAAAATGCACCCGTGTAAGCGGGTCGCTAGTGCTGAATAATTAGCTAAATGTGGTTTATACAACATTATACCTTTATAAATATAATACCTTTGTAATTCCAGGAAGATCCACTAAAGTAAGGTTGACTACACGAGCCGAGTAAATCTTGAGATTGATAGGCTCTGGACATATACCCTTGTTGCTGCCTGCCATACGGTCTGTCTCCCGTTCTATTTCTGTCCTTATTGCGTCGAAATCTGAATAAATCTTTTCTTTTGTGTGGAGAAATTTGCCCCATTCTTCTAGACTTATTGTACCTTTAACAATTGAAAAAATATCATCTAATACCATTAATAAAAAATATTCAGTTTTTTTTTAAATTACATAATTGCATATGTAATTTGCATATTATAAAAATACACTATACAAACTATGTTCGAACTGGTCTCAATATTTCTATTTTTAGTTTGAAAACATGATATTGTATTGTATTTTATTTTATAATATAATAAAATTGTAAACAAGCCGTGTCTGTACATTTAATATTTAAAAAAAAAATTGTAAATATTTTACTTATATTAACAAGGTCAAAAAAATAGTTTTTAAGATTTTTGTCTGTTTATTTATGTGTTTGTGCACGCTAATCTCAGAAACGGCTTAACCAATTCAAATGTGGTTTTTCCTGATGATTCCCGTAAATTTAGTGTTTGTTTCAATCCAATCGGTCTACATGTAAAAAAGTTATGTGCTATACCGAATACCACGCGTACGAAGTTGCGGGCTCAGCTAGTTTTATAACAAACTTAGATTATTCTATGTACAATTGTTTCACACTATTTTCGCAAGTCAGTAAAAAGAATAAGGGTATAACTTTGCAGATATTATCATATTCACAATAAGTAGTGATTGATGTTTTATGTATTTAAATAACAACATTGTGAAGCAAGGCAGATTCATTGATTTGTTCTAAGGCAATGTGCATGAAATTAGAGGTAAGTAAAGGTGATAATTATTATTTTTATCTCATATGTGAGGGATAAAAGAACAATGTAGCATTCTAGCCAAAACATTTTAATGCATTTAGACAATTATTTGAACAATAAGAAATAGAAAAATGAAGTGAGATTTCTTTATTACACTAATAATAACAATTAAAGTCATAACACAACCACATTAAACAAAGACAAGGTGTTTTGTTTACAGTAATACAAACCTGATGAAAATATTGAATTGGATATCTGATATATTGGGTTCCAGGATACTCTCTCTTTGCATTGCTCTCTTAATTCTAGCAGATAGTAATAAATATATAAACATAAATTAACTACTCAAAAAAACTAAAAGAAAAGTATTGAAATATGTAAAAGATAAAATTAACTGTAGTAGTAACATGGTGTTCATGTATTCGAAAAAAAAAAGAACTATCACCAATACTAGCACATCAAGTCCTATCCCACATCATAATAAGTTTAGATGGGTGGTAAATCTATAGTATATTTTCATTGCAGGTCAAGCTGCTGGCAAGCTAGCAATAGGGATTAAATTATAACCTTTTGAATTTGATGTGTAAATTAGAAATAATGTTACTTGCTTTAAAAAGGCAAATGAAAACATCAAACCTCAAACATTGAGGTTGTAGAAAACTAGATATAGGTATTATATTCTTAAACACGTAAACTCCTAATAACATAGTCACCATATACGTAGATGCACAAAACTCATAAGATGCTTATGAGAATGCCCTCATAAAAAAAAACGAAAGAAAAAAATTATAATTTCTAGTAGTCTGTGAGTAGTAAAAGAAATTTTACCATAATTCTATGTAAGAATTGTAGATAAAGAGGAATAGAAATAGAACTTACGTTAATGTCTTACCGGAAACATAAATTAAAAGCCACTTAAAATAAACAATTTTGTGTATTAAAACATGCTTCACTATTAATAACAGTAAGTATAGACACTTTATAAAAAAAAAGAAAATATTTTTATTGTATAAAAAAATTATAGATAATATAAAACTTTACTAAGTGCAATGAAACCTTTGTAATACATAACAAAGGTATCTCCAATTGAGTGATCCATTGAAGCAATATTTTATTCATACATCTGTGATTAGTTAATTAGGTACTTAATTCTGAATCAAAACAGTTTTGTTGTCATTTTGAATGTACAGTAGTTTAAATGAAGTTGGTATTATTGTAATTATTTGCTGACAATATCTACTCAATTTTCATGCCTTGGATTAACACTACTGTAATGGAGTACTACCGCCTATGTGCAGGCACTAATCTCAATAGGTAGAAGTTTTTAGAAAAAAATATTATAATGATAACACCAGAATTGAATGCATAAATTTTGGAAGAATTTGTAATAAAGAATTTTACAGTACAATATAAAAGAAAAGATATAAGTTTTCATAGGCTGCAAGTAAACTTTCCATGCAGACAATTAATTAAAAACACATGTCAGCCAATGTAAATCCGATTGAACATAATTTTTATTAGTATTTATTATTTTACTTACAGGAACAATAAAAACTCACCCTCTTCAGCTGAGCGATGTTCTTTGCTGTCCTTAGGACTATAGACTAACTGCAGGATTAAAGGTCTTCTGGTGACAATTCCTGGGCCTCTAGGCAAAAAAGAACGTCCCACAAGGCTTTCTATTACAGAACTCTTTCCAGAACTCTGTTAGATAAAAACGAAGAATTCTTATAAGAAATAGGCAAGTGCATTAAATTTTGTAATGAATATATTAAAGAATTATTACTATACTTGTAAAAATTTTGTTAATCTTACTATACAATATACATTTGTATGTATTTTGTCAGACAATAATTTAATTTTATCCAATTGGAACTATATCAATGAGAATATCATTTATGAATGGTCAATGACAGTTTAGTCAAATTGAAATAATGAGGACAAAGAACTTTAATGACATCTTTACATAACCATTTTAGGCTATAAATCAAATTATAAATAGTTTTAATTTAAAATAATACATTTAATTGATTATGCAAATTTATAAGGAAAATATTTGATATCTACCTGAGTTCCCAAGACAACTATTTGAGGTAATTGGATGGCATCAGCTCCAACGGTATTAAAAACGTCTTGTAATTTATTAATAACTGGTATAAGGGCTTCCATAATTAAATAAACAGTCTATTTTATGTGACAATAATAACCGAACAAAGCACAACGGTTATACCCAAGAGCAAGATTTCGTCAATCAATTTTATCAAAACAGACATATAACCAACCACCACCGGTGAAAGTCGGCCATATTGTATTTGTAGTGTTACTAAACCAAAGAAAACTAAATCGGTAGAAATGTGGACAAAATAACGGTAGAAAACGGGAAAATTTGTGAGTTGTAAATAAAATAAAAATTAAGCATATTTATATCTTATAGGATTTTAATTGAAAAAATGCCTTAAAATATTCACAATCACTTATATAACATTTTTGCTCATATACCAAACAAAACTCATATTACAAAACCAACTCTTATATCAAACTTAAAAGACTCTCTTCAATTTTTTTCTACGTCAAAACATCTTCTTTTTCTATGTTTGAATTACAAAACCTTTTTAATTCAGCCCAGTATTTAAGTTCAATACTTTAACATCCCCTCTGAATCTTAAATACCTGGCTAACTATACTACTCAATCTTTATATATTAAATTTAAATCTATTTAATAATTCATGACACTAAAACATCTTCATTAAATTAAAATGCTCATCTAACATCCCCTCTGAATTTGTCTATATTAAACTTTTCTAAAAACCCCAACTGACTGTACTACACCAAAATAATCTGACTGACTGTACTTCACCAAAATAAGCTGACTGACTGTACTATCTATCACCTATAATATCTATCCATCACATACATTACTCCATACCTATCTTCAAATACATTACCACAAACAGAACACTAATACCTACAACAAACTAACCCCCTAAAATATAAAAACATCACAATCAATTATAAAACACTAACTCATCATATAAAACACTTATATTCTCCTTGAACTTTATCTTCATCTTATATGAAGATCGTCATCAACAACATCTCCACCTTCAATTACTTCACTATATAAAACTCCTCTATCTTTAAACTTCAAACCATCTCTTATTTCAACATTTCACCCCACAAATCTATAATCCTTTCTATATTTCTTTCTTCCCACCAACTCTGGATATTGCTTTCCAATTGCTTTCTATTAGTCTCCTTCAATACAGCCATCAGTCTTCAAACTAAATTTCCTGAATCCTTTCGTAAATAATTTTTATCTCGCATCAAATCTTTCAAAATATATATATTCCCTTTTCCTTCATATTAAAATTTCTACTTAATCATTTATTCTTTTAAAAATCAATTTTGTAAAATTTTTCACAAAAATGTCATCAATTGTCAAATCAATAAAATTTTCAATTTTCGTAGCCATCTTTAATCTTCCTTTCTTGATATATAATTTTCAATACTTTTTTCATTAAAAACATTTATTTAAAAACATTTTCTCTCCATAACATTTTCATCTATAATTTTAAATTTCTTCTCTATAATTTATATAACTTTAACATTATATAAGCTAGATTTATTATATTATGTTCAAAAACTAATCAATTTTGTCATACCAACGCGCTTTTAACATAGAAACAAACATATAAGATAAAAGTTGATTGTATGTTTTTTTTAATGTACATACCTATCAACCCCTATATACATACATGTATCTTCTAACTTCCCTCATTCTAAATTTTTATTTTATCAAAAAAAAGTTATAAGAACATTTTAATATAAAACAAAATTGTGCAGAATATTTGTTTGAAACTTTTTTCGAATTCCTACCATTTTTGTATAATATAGAAGAAAAAAAAACAACTTCTACAGGGTGGAATCGAAAATTTCTTTCACCCATCTATATTTCTAGAAACTCATATCAAAAATGCCCCTGAGGTACTCATATTTTGATTTGTTAGTAAATTTTCCTGGAAGCAACATAGTCTTTTATTCCTTTGGCCGGGGAGACCCCCTGCCGTCCCTGCCGACCTATATTGTTAAAAGCTTATTTTATTTAAAAAGTCAGTGGATGCATTCATTTTATGTAGTTAGTTAAAAAATGGAAGAATATTATCGTTTTACTGTAGATTGGGAGATGAGTTTAGAAATCAGTAGATCTCCCGTTTAATCGGGAGGTTCGGGAACACAAAAATGTACCACAGACGCTAGACAGACTTTTGTGAGCACAGAATTAATATACTCTCTAGCGAAAGTGTGCAGTGTGACCAGATTATTTTTTACGAAAATACCGAAGCACCTCAAAAAAATACTGAAATATACAAACTTGCACAGGGAAAACATACCAATAAAAATACTGATTTTCAAAATTTTAAAGTTTATTCAATCATCATCACAATATAATATGTCAGAATTGTATTTTAACATTCTATTTGAAGGATTAAAATTAACACAACCTCCTTGATCTTTACACCTTGCTTTGTTTTTAAAATTGCTATCATACATTTTTGTTTATAAATCTGTTCCTTTGCTCCGTTTTTATTAAATTTATCTGTAAAAATATGCGCTCGCATGCAGCATTCGATACAGGTATACATAACAGAGTAACGTATTTGTTCCCACTTAGCCAAATAACTTTGCTGAAAACTAGACATGTCGTTCCGGATAGATGCGTCAAGTAAAATAAAAACAAAAGGAAAGCGCTCTATTTATATGATGACAAAAACGTACTACTAATTTGGGGAAATTTCCGATTTATCGAAAGAATAACCTCAAAGATTCAGTTGAGTTCAGAACAGAAACTTATTATACTTAAACCGTACTAGATGATTCGATACTATTAATAATTTTACTTCGCCTGACACCTGCCATGTCCTATCTATAACTTACTGATCTTTGCTCCTGAATGAAATATAGACGTCGGAAGCCCCTGAACATTATCGTTCGCGGGGACGTTCGCTACGGTGTTGCCATAACTTTTTATCCAAAATATATCCAAAAATACTGACTTCTGCCAATATACCTACAAAAATACTAATGCTTGGAAAAGTCGATAAAAATACCGAAAAATTATTAAAATACTGAATATGGTCACATAGAAAGTATATACAAGGAGTATTGTATGTATCCTTAGGTAGTATCTAGTTTGTGGTTGTATCTGTTGAATCTCCTGATTATCAGTTTGAAAAATTATATTTAGTTGTACAATTAAATACACCAATTGAAGCTATGAGTAACAAAATGTGGCAAAATAAATATACGAATTCACATTTATTAAATTTAGATGTGAGGAATAATTATTTATTTCTGATGTTCTATTATTCAAATAGTTATCAGAGCCACCTTTAAGTTTAATAAAAGATTACGTATAGGGTTAAGTGGGACTTATACCGCACTAAAACACCCCTCGAGGTGGGAGTGGTTTCAGTTCTTTTCGCCCGGCCCTTACGAAGAATAACTTAATTATGAGGGAACGACTAGCCCTGGAGGGCTACATGCAACAGCGACAGTTTTTTTTTGGGAGAAGCAAAATTTTCGAAAAGTCAAAGGTTAAGATGATGTGATCGATAATGTAGGATTTTTACTCAGTAAAACCTTTCACTCTCTAGTACCCAGTATCGCGGAATCGTGTTAGCATTACTACGCAGTACTAGGACTACTCCTTACCACTGTCTGGAGCTACACCTCCATGTCTTTTTCTTCCTTCTTCACCAGCAGGACCTCCCTCACAATCCCCGTCATTGTTCTCCAATTGTCGGTCGTCGCCAACAACGGAACGATATCATTTAGCCTTCGAGGCACTTTTTTCAGACCTATCAACGCATCCGTATTTCAGACCAATGCTGAAGATGTGCTCAAAAAAAGATATGTTCGGCGAAGTTAACAATTTCCCGACAATATACGCAAAAAAGAACGTTTCATATCCCCATACGATTTAAATAGGCATTGAACTGTACAGTGTACGTGTCCACTGAGGAACTGTGTAAGGTAATGATCTACCTCTCCATGTTTCCTTAAGACCCAGTTATGAACCCGCCCCATAAGCCTATAGATCCAACAGCCGGTTCCCCCGGATTCCAAGCGTTGTTGCCATAGCGTCAAGGTTTGTTCGCGTTTTCGGGTTCTAACGTTCATCAAAGGTCGCTCGCCAACCTGTCGAGCATCCCATTTACGCCTCCTGTTGAAACCCAAAAGGTGGATCGATTTTAATTTACCCGAATCTGGAACACACTTGTCACACGCATCGCGTGGATAGTGTAAGTACATCCCTCCACCTTCCCATGCCGAACTGTGTGTGATAAAAGTATGTCTTTAAGTCCTTTGTTTTCATAAATTCACAAAATTTCAAGAGAAATTGTCATTCGTGGCGTGGGACCAGTTTTGTCTATAGCTTTATAATCGAAGTTGCCATGACAGCAATTTGACATTGACAATTCTTATTTATTTATTTATTCACATTGCTGCAAAAAGAAACAATAATTTGTTGTACTTTACTTTACCTACATATTACTTATTTTCTTGAATTGAATTAGATATTATTTATTTCAATTTTAAAAGTTAATTTGTTCATTTACCCCAAACAATAAACATAACGTAACATCATGTTTAATTCTTTGGTATTTTATATTTTTAGCAAAGTTCATTGTTATTTATTATTGAAATAAAGATTAACTCTTTCTTTATTTCTCCAGGAGAACCACGTGGATTCAGGCCGTCACACTACCAATTCTAAATCTATAGAATTTGGGCCTTGGCATATATCGTTCGACGTGAGTTGTATCTTACCCAGCGTTTGTTCAACTAAGGTTGTTTGTGAACGCAATGATGACCAATACTGTCAATTTTGCATGTAAGTATCACGGTTTTAAATATCCATAATCACATTAATAAAACTGCGTTATGTATTCTTTTATGTTAAGGTCGACAGACAGGCTGATGACAGACTTGATGGTAGGTGGCTACCGTCGGTATAACACAAGCAACACCGCAAGTGCTGCAGTTGCGTTGTCGACCACAGTGGGTTAAAAATAAGGTATGTTTAGTTCAAATAGTTTTTGATTTATTTACAGATACTGCAGGGAACTGGAAATACCACATTTTCCTGATATGGTGTTTCCTAAGAACATTTTGACATTGGCTCATAGAAGTGGCGCTAGTATAAATTTTAATCCATTGGATGCTTTACGGCGTGTGGCAAATACTGTAGAGCCAATAGAAGTGGCTTGTGCAGAAGCTTGGCAGGAATCTAGGTTTGTTTTCCAAATTTTTGTTTGTCAAAGCTAATCATAGTGCCCCATTGCTTTGCTTTAAAAAAAAAAAAATAGGACAAGTTATTTATTGGTTTAATCAGTCATTATATCAACACATCAAACACATTATCAATTTTGAGTCTAAACTGACAAAGCTATAACTGCAATAAAGATGTTAGGCGTTACATTGCTCATATATTTAATCAGGCATTATTTTTTAATTTTGCAACGCGGGCGAAGCCGCGGGCGCAAGCTAGTAGTCAATAAAAAAGCTTTATTATTAAAAGATATAGAAGATAGATAAGCATTTGTAGGATTATTCATGAAATTTTCAATAAATTATGCAGTTGTTTTTTGTCTTAAGTATGAAGATTATGATGCATTAACAGCAAACATGTTGGTTGCTATACTAATATCTCTTCATAATTTTGTGATATTTCTGAAGACCAGAAGCGGAAAAGAAAAAACGCCCATTTGACTGGACATTCTCAACAGACTACAAAGGTACACTTACAAATGTGCCATCAGAGAGAACAGATGAAACTATTAATTTTGATATTCTAAAACAGAAAGATCAAATACTCTTCTATCATGATCTTACATTATTTGAAGACGAACTCCACGACCATGGTGTGTCAAAGCTTTCCGTAAAAATTGTAAGTATAATTTTCTTTTGATCCCTTTACAGTTTGTTCTCTTTATAACTGTATAATTCATTAGTATAAATACTCTATTTTTATTATAGTAATGTTACAGACAATGGTTTCAATTGACTATAAAGTTTTTATTAATACTTTCTCACATCTTCCATAAAACAGAACAGAATTATTTAAATGCTCTCCTGTTCATAAAATCCAGTTGAATTTTTGCCCAATGTATTTTTCATTAACTGGTAATTCAGGTTTTTTTTTTGTTTTAGAGGGTAATGCCTACTTACTGGTATGTGCTACTCAGATTCTTCTTGAGGGTAGACGATGTACTTGTACGGTCAAATGAATCTAGATTGTTTCATATGCTCAATTCAAACTATGTTCTAAGAGAATTCACCTCCAAGGAGTCAAAATTTCAGGATCTCAATGTGAGTAAAAAATTGGTTCACTAAGTAAAATGTTTTCTTAATATAAAATTTTATAATATATGTTTTTTCATTTTTAGATTTCAACTGCACAAATGAAGGATGCAGATGACATCATTCCAATTCTTCCAGTAATAGAAAAATATACTGAAAAACTTTTAGTTGATTCTGATACACAATGATGAATTCAATGATTGTAACATGTATCTTATTCAGTAAGCTTAAAAAATTATAGAAATATATGGAAAACAAATATTTATGAATATTTTATTAAAAAATTCTGATCAAATTAATTTCATGAAGTATCACACAAATGTTGTGAGATTTTTAGAAGCTGGAAATTTATTATAAATGTATAAGAAACAGAAAAAACTCCAGAAATTTGTGACAAAGCCCAGTAAATTATGATACAAGTAGCTTATTGATGATTGGGAATCATGGATACACCCTCTAACAAATCCATTTAATATTTAGTATCAGTTCCAGCTGTGTGTAAAGTTTATTGCAGACAGTGTAAAAATTGTTTACTTTTTGGCCATACCTTGATGTAATATAGTTATAATAATTTTAACTAATACACTAAAGACACAGTATAATAAAGAGTACTAGCGTACTAAAGATATGGTCTTATTGTAATATATTGTTTTTATTAATCTCATATGAGAATCATTGCATCACATGCAATTAATCAAATTATGTTATCGAGAAAATTCACTAAATCTCTATCTTATCTAAAATAGAGCTAATTGTCTCATCCTTAATTATTACTTAAATTACCCTAAATGTTATGTAAATAACCTATCTAAAAAACAGTTTTAGGCTTCTGACCATAAGATCACGTCGATTATGTTAAAACGTGAACACGCATATGTTTGGTGTTGTTACACTTTTAATGCTGCAGGCCCACGGCCCGCATTCACGCGAGCCAGACTGCGCCAAGCTGGGGCGACAGGCCATAGGAACCGTTGCATCCGTTGAGGTCTGCGATGGCCCGTCGCCGCCTGCCCCGTAAGTTCAAAGACTTCGGCGCGGTGCGTGGGGGGCTCCTGTCGCGGCCTACACTAACGCGTTGAATCGATCGTCACTGAATTCATTGCCTTTGCGGTCGTACGTGTGTGGAGGAACGAAATAACATTCGAGTTTTGAAATATCTATGAAAATATATATATTTTTTAAATAATAGTACATTACTGCAGAGACCAGGGGCCCTAGCCAAGATGCATACGCTTCCTTTGTGTACTTACGAAACGAAAGAAATAAAGCCCGGTGATTGGTTGTTGTGACAGTTGTAACTTCAACAACCAATCACCGGGCTTTATTTCTTTCGTTTCGTAGGTACAGTCAAGGGCAAAAATATCTGTACGTTTCCAAAGCGCCAAAATTATCTGTACAGTTGAGAGGCCAGAAATATCTGTTCGATAATTCGGTTAGAAATATGTGAGCATTTAAAGGGTCAAAAAGATCTAGACGTTCACGTGGCCATAAATAAATGTACAATGTCAGTCAAATATATGCAGGCAAATAGGAGGGCATAAATATCTATACATGCAATTATCATATATATGAGAACAAAACGCGCGCCAAAAATATCTATACACGTAATTGTCATTATATGACAACAAAACGCGTACCAAAATTATCTATACATTTATCTGATAGTCAAACTTACCACATAGGTATGCAAATATGCATCTTATTCAATTGAGATAACTAACTAAATGTAACACTCTAAATTCGAATTTACATTCGCTTTAAAACTATCTTTAAGAATTCTATTTCTATTTCTTATACGTCGACAATATCGATAGTTTTTAAGAAGAATAATGTCCAGACTTTCGGACTGTACTAAACATCGCATCATAATTATTATGTTGGAAGACGGAATTCCGGTAGCATAAATTGTTGAGAAAATGGGTGTAATGGTGAGTGATCCGAATCATACCAGATTTAAATATGTATTTTAATATCACTTTTGTTGCCTACGGATATTCATTGTCTTATCTTTTAATCGTTTTAGAGGAGCACCGTATATCTAAGGGTGAAATACAGGAGAAGGAAATGTAAGGAACCATGCATCTAAAGGACGACCTCGAAAGACGACGCGAGAGTGTGACGACGACGAAGATGTCAAAAACCAACGTTTCATTCGCACTGCGGACTTAGCAGTGCCTTTAGCAGTATCCACCCACACAGTGCGACGAATATTTTTTTTTACGAGGAGAGAAATCTTCAAAAGATACCTTATGAACAAGTTCCACATGCAATGCAAATGTCCATAGAGGTTATGTGGGACTCTTACCGCACTAAAACTCGTCTCGAAATGGGTATGGTTCTAGTCCGCAGGGGACTTTGGAACCGTCACCGGGAGTCGAGTGCGACGAAGATTTCTTGAAGCTGGCTTTAATATGAGGGTATACGAAATTTTAGGTTATAAGTAAGAGATAAGAGTTTTGAATAGATAGATAGGTAAGAGTTTTGTGTAAGTCGAGGTTATAGGTAAATGATGAAAGTAAATAATTTAAGTTTTTCAAACAATAAAATTCAGTTTTTAGTGATCTGTTTAATTTCCCCCCTCCTAAGCTTATACACGTCCGCCTGCTGGGCACAGGCCTCCTCTCAAGCACGAGAGCGATTGGTATATAGTCTCCACGCTAGCCCTATGCGGGTTGGAGACTTCACATTCACCATAGAATTTTTTCCCGGATGTATGCAGGTTTCTTCACGATGTTTTCCTTCACCGAAGAGTGATTGGTAAGTATACTTTACATGACAAATTAATTTCAAATTCACACTCTTGTTTAGACATCCTAGGACATGTAGTAACTGGAAACGCCTTGTCTGTCATTTTCTGTACAAAAAACTCGGCTCTCTACGTAACGTACGTAGAGGGGTAAGCTCTTAAAGGCAACTCCAGTTATTAAATGCTCTAAGTTAGACACACACCACAAAGAGGAATAGAAACGAGAAAATAGAGTAAAAACCTAAGTGTTCTTTTTAACGGCAAATTGACATTCGTAAAATCACTTACATTAGCGTAAGTAATCGAAAGATTTTCGTACTAATATTGTATAATTACTTAAATTACGAATAAATATCTTCCGTTTCATCGCTATGTCTAGTATAAATATGTTACTGACAAACATTTAGCATTGAAAAAACGCTAATATAATATTCACGAAAAAAGCCACATGAAAATCCTATATCGTGTAGCTGTGAACGCTGTGAAGCAAAATCTAAAATAATAGGATTACAGGTGAAACAAATGTTACGTTAATATCGCCACGATCAAAATGAAAGAGACAAACCAATCATAATGACAGAATGGTACTCTTTTCGATGATTGTCATAATTCAAAATTAGAAAACTTGTTTGTACAGATATTTATGCCCTCCTATGTGCCTGCATATATTTGACTGACATTGTACATTTATTTATGGCCACGTGAACGTCTAGATCTTTTTGACCCTTTAAATGCTCACATATTTCTAACCGAATTATCGAACAGATATTTCTGGCCTCTCAACTGTACAGATAATTTTGGCGCTTTGGAAACGTACAGATATTTTTGCCCTTGACTGTACGCAAAGGAAGCGTATGCATCTTGGCTAGGCCCCCAGGAAGTGAAGGATTGCCGGACGAAGTGATAAAGATCTGAGTCCGGCAATCCTCATTCCGGTCGAGGCTGGTATAGTGCTTTTCTCAATAAATGTGAGGAAATAATGAAACACGTGATAATGCAAAAAAAAAAATATCAATGAGTGCAAAGGAAACGCCCCCGCCTACCACGCTTGTGACAACGGCGGGCGCGTTAGTGAAGACTCCTGAAACTTCGGGTTTCATTGGGCTGAGCAGCGCAGCGGCCAGGAATGAATTTTCATACAACATTCTTGGCCTAGGCCGAGAAAGAAATGCATGAGCCAAAAATTACAAACTTCGTGGCTTGTTTTTAGTACAAGAATGCCTACATTTCCGAGCATGTTTGAGAAAATATTTTTTTAAGAATATTGACTACTGAATAAAACCACAGCGGTTGCACACGCAGCTTGACGCGCCAGGCCACGCTGTGAGAACGCGCGGCACAATTCGATATTACAAAATATTTTTTACTTTGAATTACTTTTCAATTACTTGTACTTTTGATTCAATTACTTTGTATTAATAAGTGTAAGAAAGTAAAATTAATAAGTGTGTGTAAATGTAAAATTGTTGAGGAAATTATATATGAAAGGATCTGTGAATGTGGGAGGCAACTATTACGTTAACTCGGTTGTACTCATAAAATTTAAAATATTTATAGTTGGAGTTGGTAACTAACGTTTGAATCTACCTTATAAAATTATTTTAAATACATACTTGTATAAGTATGTACATGTATTTATTTATTTTTACTGTAATCGTTAGCATATGCATGAATAATTAGTACATACATAGACTTCTTTGGTTTGAGCCGTTGAAAAGCGCGAAATACCTCGTTGAAGTGAAAATCATTACACGTGATTCTCATATAAAACGATCCAGCATTCATTTTATTCACTTTACTTATTTCATCACGTTTCAAGCTACTATTACATCCCACTATATATATTGTAACCATTTCTAAATATTTTGATTCCCTATCTACACTACTAGTTTTCTAATGCAGTAATAGTAACTACGAGTATACCAAACTACCTGACTTCAACGATAATGTACTACTGTTATTATTATATTACCTACATAATTATATTAAGAGTAGCTTCTTGTAACCCATCTTTTAAAACGAATGGTATATACAAAATTTTATTGAAATCGGTTTTGTCCAGTCTGTGAAGGTAAAATACGGCGATACTGCATAGTTTTTCCAAACAGCACCGATTTGCACAAAAATTTGAATACAGGTTCTACTTACCCTCTACTTCAAAGTTGACCTTGTGCTGGGGGTTGCTTTTATCCTGGTAGCGGATGCCATCCTTTCTCTGGGGTGAAAAATGTCTCATTGAAAATAAGTCCGGAAATGGATAGATTGACCAATTATAAGCAACTTTTGTTCTATAAAGTTTTTATAGAACAAAAGTTAAAAAAGTAACATAATAATGATAGTAGTACCTGTGGTAGTACATAATACTATATTATCATTCACCTCAGGTATTTTGGTTTTTGACTTTGATTATGTATTTTTTTACAAGGGCAGACAAGGGACTAAGATATGGTCGAGGTTCTTTATTCAGTTTAGGTAATTATTTTGGCGATAGAGTGTCACCTTTGCTAGATTAGCCGGTATCACTTCACGACTATGTGTTCGTATTGTATTTGATGAAATCAAACCACCAACCACCTTGCTTGTAATTGGTATACCTACCTATGGCTTGGTACTTGCTTCCGTGCCAAAAGGTAAAGATGCCGTAAGAATAACAAGTGTAAGATGAAACGTAGTGTTGGTAAGAAATAAAATTATAATTTTCTATAAAAAAATTTTTGTCGGAACTCTTCATTACTGATAGAAGATTAGCGTATGCTAACCGAAAAAAATCCCTGTATTCCAGAATTTCTTCAGGGAAAAGAAGATCTAGACTAATCCCAGTTTATATTACTACAAGCGCACTTTCTTGTCCCCTATCTTATCTACTCTTATATTTCGACGTAGACTGGTTTGTCATTATGATCAATCAATAATTATTACATGATGTCTGGTATACTCATATAAAGTAAATTTATCACTACATTGTATGTATTGTTATCGGACAATTAATACAATGTGATATTGTTGTGGATAAAGATGATGGAAAAATTATAAAAGGTATAATGTTTACGAAAATTAGAAAGTTTTTAGCAGTGTTAGTGAAATGAGTTCCATCGCTATCGTCACATAGCGACGAGTTCTGGAAAAACATAGAAGCAAAGATGATTTTTTCGAAGCTAACATTGATTTGCATAGTTACTGGTAAGTATTGACTTTTACTTATTGCTAAAATATATATGTATGTTCTGTGATCGGTATACCCATTTTGTGTAGTTTTTTTGGTGCCTAATTCTTTAGATAACATATGGTTATGTAGATATAATGTTGTCAAAGTAAAATCTGCTATTGCAAAAGTATACTTTTGGATATTGACAATTAAAATAAAAATCTGAAAAATTTTACATTATTTATTTGTCTACATTATTTTATATAATTTTACATTATAAATTTATTTGTCTTTTAAATATGAAAATTTAATATTTTATTTATTATTTTGATAATTGAGTAAATTTTGCACATAAAATAGCTGCTGCACATAAAATATTTTATTGAAAGGTTGTAGTTGAACAAATAGTGCTCATAAAGTACTTTGCCATTTCTTTACGATAGATAAGGCTGTGATCTAAGGTCAAAATGTTGGAATCTCAAAAGAGCGCACTTAGCAGATTTTGTTAGACTACGACGATATGTACCTATATGTTTTAGTGTGTCGTTTATGTACTTGTGCAATTACCATTGTCGATAATGTCAGAATTTAGCTGTATATGTGTAAGTTTAAGTGCATTTTAATTCTCGTCTGTAAGCGAAAAACTGTTAGCCTAATGAGACGGCCCAATCTTACTTAGACTACGTTCCGAGTGCCCTTGCAAGAAGGAATCCGCAAAGAGAAAATTCCTAGCACTTAAAACTAGCTCAGACGATAAGCAAGCTCAAATGGAAACTAACAATCCATAGCTCTGCTCAACTCGTAGAACAGACAACCTTTTGGGAGGAAAGGTTTTTAAGTTGTCTGATGAGAAAATCAATGGATGTCCAGCAGATGGGGAGATATGTCTAGTTGTTGGGGTCTGTCGACAGTTCTATGTCTGTGAAATGTTTTTTTATGCCATTTTTAGGTTCCGTACGTCCGAATAAAATAAAAACGGAACCTCACTCGTGTGTCCGTCTGTTCGTCCATCACTGTCAATTATCTCCGAATCTACTAGACCGATTAAGTTGAAATTTGGTACACATATCAATTTCTGTGACCCAAACGCAGAGGTGTGACGTGAATAGATGAAATCTGTATATGGGAGGTCATTTTTGGGGGGAAGGTGGAGAATTAAAAAAAAAAAAAATTTTGAAAACCGCATCGTGTGACATATCAAATGGAAGGTCTTTTTGTGAAGATCTTAAATGTATTTTTTTGTAATTTTGAAATAAATAGTTTCCAAGTTATTCAAGAAAATAGAAGAAAATTGACCCCACCCTCTTATCTCCGAAACTACTGAACCTAAAATTTTGAAAAAAATACAGAAATTAGTTTTCTACTTATAGATTATAGGAAAACCTATAAAAAAATAACATGATATTAAAAAAATAACATGATATTAAAATAACATGGTAAATCACTCAATATTGTGCGGATAGGTAACATCGTACGGAACCCTCTTCACGGGAGTTCAACTCGCATTTGTCCCGTTTTTTTCTACATTATAATTGTGTTCTGGGTGGAAAATAATAGTTTCATAGCCAATCTTCCCGATAACCAGCCGAAATAACAGAAGACCACTGTAAAATAATATCACACAAATGTTCTTTTGCGTTTCCTTCCATAACTTATGAATAGTGAAGCCAGGGTCGGATTTTCAATACTAATTTTTATATCTTCTTTTAAATTTTCTTTTGTAAATTTGTTTCCTGGATATCAATTAAAAAATAAATATGAATTATACAGTTTTAGGTTTACGTCGATATACTCTAGGTAACTACGAAATAAGCTTAGAGAATCTATTAAATATGCAACTTGGACTTGGATGGCCGCATTCCCTGATAGTGTCCAAAGGACACGAAGCGTTGATAAAGTTAAGTGAGACTCCAACAAACCAACAATCGTGTGTTGTGACCACACCCACTGGTTCAACCTTTAATGTAAACTCTCCGCCAAATAACAAGTAAGTTATTATACTTAATTTAGGTAAGACATAATCCACACATTATGTATAATGGGTCGTATAATTCATTTAGAAGTAAAGATATGGTAAACGGTAATTGTAAAAAATAACGATTGTAAAAGGCTGAATTTTCGTCCTATGATAAATTTTATAAAGAACGTTTTTAATTTACCTACCTTCGGAATCATCGGGGCATCAGTCCTACCTGCATTTTTTTTTCAGAATTTGAGTGTTTTAAATTAATTTTTATCAACTTTTGAAGGTGGTCGCTGTAGAATTTAAATACATTGGTACTATTTAAGGTTATAAATATTAGTATTCAATATTATCCAAAATATCCAATACTGCGTGTATCCAATATCCAAAATTTGAAAATTCAAGAATCTAACAAATATACTCGATACTCCATAATCGTTTTTTGTGAAATTTGATTGGAAGTTATTTCGAACCTTGGACAAGGACATAATTAATAACGTCTTTAAATAAAACATAACAACGTTACACTTTATAGATTCGAGAGTTGGAGCGACTCATGTGGTCTGAGGATACGTAATATAGAAGAATCTGATGAAGGACGCTGGCGATTGACAGCTACAGGAGCAACCGGATCAATCACTGGTTGGAGCGCAATACATGTCGAAGGTATGAGTTATTGTTTTACCATTTGCTGATTATATTTTTACCAGATGTTAATTGCTAATGTGGCTAACTACATTACTTGGGTGCTTATAATGTAAAAGATTTTGACATTGTTTTATAACAAAATGAGAGTAAAAAAAACCAGTAATATTTTTCTATATAATTTTCTTCTGTCTGTATCTACGTATGTGACTAAAGTCCGCCTAAACAGCTGGATCGATTTTGATGGAATTTATTGTGTATGTTTGAGTTAGATTCACAATTGGACCAAATAGATGGCGCTGCCGGGACCGCTTGTATTCTATAGATGTATTGTAAAGTATAACTTATGATTTTTTTCAACAAATGAAATAATTTTAGCTTTACAGAAATACGAGAAATGTTAGGTACCTATTAAAAATCAAAGAAAAACAATAACAGGTACTTATATATAAATAGATAAAGACAAAATAGTTCTGTGTTTATCATCCGATTTACTCCTCCTTGTTTAGTAACTATTAACGAGAATTAGTGTTATTACTTAAAAAAATAAAAATAATTAGTTTTGTTTAAAGGTCGTCAGACTGATGGTTCACTTGGTGAACGCCACAGCTTAAGGATGAGAGAATAGGAAGGAATAGGGAATTTGGCTCTGGCATCTCTCACTCATCGAAACACAACACCATCATATATGCTTTTATTTCACGGTGTTCGTCTATAAGTGTGTGTACTGAGTGACGGCGTATCGCGGATTCGAAATGGGAAGCAAATACTCTATTTGTTTGAATCTGTTCGGACTGCAAGGCGAGCGGATGGAGTATATTTTTTCGTGTGCGGCTGAAGGCCGATCCGAGACTCTTAAGTCAAAGCGCTAAAGTAAAAAATGTGTTGAGTTCAATGTGCTCGTCGAAAACCCATCGAGGTTATAAATTTGAATTGATATGGCCGAATTTCGACCATTGGACAAATACTAGTTAATATGAATATAACAGAAGTGTTTATTACACTCTCTTCTAAGTCTGGTTTTTGCTTCGCAACTTCGTACGCGTAGTATTCGGTATAATTAGCGCGTAACTTTTTTTGTTTGTAAACCGATTGGAATGAAACAAAGACGGAAGCTTTTACTTGATCAGTGAAAATCGCATTCAAATCGGTTAAGCCGTTTCTGAGATTAGCGTGCACAAACGCACAGACAAAAATTCTAAAAACTATTTTTTTGACCAAGGTAACATAAGTACAACATGTCCAAAATGTTTTTTTTTTTTTTTTTGAAACAATATTTAATGTACAGACATGTCTCGTTTACGATTTTATTAATGTAGGTATAGATCAACAAACGTGCATCAAGAGCGTTAAAAGATTAACCATGAATTAGCAGTAAATCGCAATCATACCGAAGAATTCAACTTAAGTCAACCTAGGCACTTACCGATTAGTCATTCAAAAAGTATTTTATTATTTTACATTGATAGTACAGTTGACTACTTCTATATTTTTAATTACAATTTCAGAAGGCATAGAAACGTACACGCCGACACCCATATCATTGTACGATGGCGAAACCACTCACATCGAATTGACGACACTAGACAATTCTTACTGTCTTGTGGCGCAGCCATTTTCGGAGAGTTCCTTAGTTCCTGGTCACTGTAGTATCACGTTGGAACGCGCTAGCAGAGCTGTACAGGGAAATTGGAATGTTTTGCTTGGTATTCCTGGGCGAGTGTCGGAAATAAATGTTCAAAAACAGGTGTCCGTTCAAGGTAAATATCTCCTAACTAGCTGGTGCCCGCGACTTCGGCCGCATTGTCAAATAAAAAGTGTAACGCCGGACGAAATATATAAGAGTAATTTTTATATGATCCCTCGGGAATAATAGTTTTTTTCTGGATAAAACGTTATGTCCTTTTCTTTATCCCTGAAAATTTGTATATTACTATGAATATGACGGTCCTAGCTATGCATCTGTGTGTATGCCTATGAAATGCAATGGCTGTATGAATTGGAGATGTATTACCAGACTGTTTTGAGTTTGTTGTGGCTGGCTGTTAAAAAATAACTTTACAGCGACATCTTCAGTACTATTTTACTTTATGGTTTTTTAATCATTGTGAAATAATGTTAATCATAGTAAAATAATGTTAATAAAAAAAACTCTTAGAGACGATTTTTTTACCATAAATTTTATTGATTTTATTTTTAAAGTTTTATGTACATACCTCTATTATTATTAATATATAATTATTACTTACTGGCTATGCCCGCGGCTTCACGCCCGTGGAATTGAGATATCAACACAGAATACATAATATCAAAAGAATCGCAGAATCAAGGTATCAGTAAAAATCAATTATCACCTCGCAGTCGTAGCGTACGCGTCATGACTTTTATCTGCCTCTGCGGTCTCCTATTTAATTAACAATACGTCAAAAAATGAATTTTGGGATTTTTATGAATTTTTATGATCCCTTTTTTAGGAAGGATTGTGCTACTGGATAAAATATGTTCTACTAGTAAAAATACGTGTTAACTATTTGTTTTAATAAAAAAATGTTACGAATCCCTGAAAGTTTGTTTACATTTTTTTCATTGATTCCATGATTTAGAAACATATATTGCTTAATCAAAGCTTTCTTGTAAATGAAATTTTGTCTTAAACGGTATTATTGGGTTAAAGCTTCTCAGCCACATTGCATTCATTAGAGCAGCCGATTTAACTTTTAAGAGTAAATCGAATTTGTGATCTAATTTTGTCACCCTTTGTTTGCCAATCTACGTCTGTAAGCATGAAACTAGCCTCCAGGGTATCAAAGATATTTAATAAACAATTGACACTTAACATACAATAGATTCACTAAGCTGAACGTGGCTGAACTCAGTACGCATTGCATTTCCAGCCGAGCGTTTGGACGTTGGCTACATTCGAGACACCAGCGCCAACAAGCTTCACTTGTACTGCAATATATTGCACACACACAAAAACATCACATTCTGTCGCTTCCAGCAGACTATCTCTTCCAGTGGATACAATCTCATAGACGGACTCAGTGATGGTTCGCACAGGTAATATATTTTTTTACTAACTTTAAAAGTAGAAAATACAGTATGCAATATGCAAATCCTTGCTAGGTAATTGTTATACATTGCGATAAGTCTTAAAGCGTCATTTAAGGACTTGTAGAGTGTCTAAAGTTGATTATCAAAAAAACATAAATTAATTTTATATTTAATTTGGTTTAAGCATTCATTTAAATATGTCGTTATATAACATACAATATTTTTTGTTATTTTATATTTTTTTCGTCATTAAGCAAAAAAAAGTCATTTGTGGTCGCCCTGATTTATATGTAGGTAGGTATACTTCATTATCGCCCTTATAAACGGTACACGTAAGGACATATTTTTTAATTTTTTTTTGTATCGCAACATATAATTTGTTTTTGCGATTTTGACCTTCTGCTTCTGACTTTTAGGGCGATTAATTAACAAAAAAAAAAAATCTAACAAGGGGCCTAAACACAAATCGAAATTTCCTTTTTTCCTTGTAACAGCCCGTACTGTGTTGGACCATATTTTTCCCCGATATTGCAGCATATGTGTGTTATTGAGTTGTACAAGGTCTAGATTTTATTTAAAAGCTGTCATTTTAAAAGTTTGTAATGTGTCGTAAGTTTTGCTGCGTCAAAGCAAAGAAAGATCTAGAAATGGGTTCTAAAAACCGATTTGTTCGTTAAAATGACCTTTATATAACTGATCGTCTGATAAATTTTTTATTATCATTTTATAAAACGATAAAAAATAGTTAGTTATTTTTTTAATAGCATGTATACCCATTTCAAAACCAACCGAGATATGTATCTTACAAGATATGCAATCTCAATAGAGGTGCGGCTGACTGCATTAATTATTAATACATTTTTTTCCATTAATGTTATTTAATATGGTCATTGTGCTCAGCCACAAATTGTATCACTTCAGCACTCATTAATGCACGTTTGACAACTAAATAATCACTCAAATATTTCCGAACATTAAACATAGTATGTATGTATAGTATATAACATGAATAACAGAATGGACCCCACGATTTCAAAGAAAAAAAAAAGAGGAAGGCAAAAGAAACGCTGTTCCGACGACAATAAAAAGATTTAGGGCCCATTATGGCAAAGAATAGCTTAACTGAGATATGACTGGAAGCTATGTTATATACATAATGTAGGTAATTGTAATTTTCCAGTAGGACCAGTCATGTGCAGCTTGGTTCCAGTGTTGACCTGCGGTTCTTATTTGGTCGTCAGTACTTCTTGTGGTCGGAGGTCCAGCCACGTTGACTCTCCGAACTATGTGTTCCCCATTGCCAATTCAACTTACTAATCCGTTGAGTTATGTCGGCGACTTTCGTTTATCTACAGATTTCCTTATTCCTGATTCGATCATTAGAGTCAACAGCAGTTATGTTGTCTATAATACAAGCCACAGGTGCTGTAAGTGCGCCGCCGGCCATAGTAGGATTAAGGATAAGGCATTACGACGGAATAGGAGAAAGGGCACTTGCTTCTCTTATTCACTCACCGAAACAAACAGCACACATGCTGTTATTTCACGGTGGTCTTCTAAAGGGGGTGGTTACTGCCGCCAGACGTTATGCTCAAATAACTGCGAAAAGCAGTGTGCCCTCCCACTACTTTCAGCTCCCGACGAGAGTCCCTCTGAAAAGTTCATTTCCAAAGTTGGCCAAAGCGTTAAGACAAGCACCCTAACCACTTATCCAATGAGCTCGGCAAATAAACGTCAATAAACATGTGTTTGATATCGTTGTATTTTATATAATAATTTAGAATTTATAAGAAGCCTAAGAGACATACATTAATGTAGGTAAACTCTGACGCATTCATAATTGGCGCGTAGACGATGGTGGCGCTGTACGAGCGTGGGATCTCAGTAATAGGTATTTGGGAGAATTTGTTGTCTCAACTCACTATAATGTGAATAACCGAAGACAGAATGCGACGCAACACATTCGCGCCATTTATTCAACTCCAGTACATTACTAACATACTCCAGTAATTCCAATATTTTAGAAAAACCTTCACAGATAGTAGCTATTGACATCCCAATTTCAAATGTAAATTACAGGTAGGATGTTTCTATCGAAAAACATTTTTGGATTTTAGTCAGTAATTACAAGAATTCAACCCGCGAAAATGTCACAAATTCTGCACATTTTAGAAATTAATTATACTAAATATAAAATTAATTTCAGTTTTTTGTTGCGATGCAAACCTTCATATTATGTCCCAGAAATGTTATGTTTTTTTATGTATTGCTAATACTTATAATTAATGAGTAATCATGGAATTACGTAGTATAGAATAAATAAGCTGTTCGAGTTGGAAAGTGCCCTCTTAAATTAAGAGAATGCCAGAAGTAATGCGTATCAACCAGTACATTTGATCGAAGATATTTTCTATATTGCTATGAATGTGTTTGACGCTATTTTTCAGTTACTACGGAGAGGGTTTTGTAAAGAGACACTGCGGCATGACGATAGAGATGCCAACGGAACACGATTATGGAACTTGGCGATGTTCAGTGGGAGTTCAGGAATGGGTGAACAATAATATCCACATGGCTACACCTTTACAGGCTCTTATTAACATACCATCCTTAAGTGAGTTTATAAATTTTTTCCCTTAATTGTTCATCGACATGATGGTCTCTTATTAGTAATAAGCTATCAGAGAATAACTTTTGGGATTAAGAAATTACACTTATAAAATTATTTGTCTATTCAAAATTCTAATAACTTAGTTGTTTTAATATAAATTTTATTCGTACTAGTGTTGGAAATATTCTAGCTGCAACTGGTTTTTTAAACAGATCAACAAAACTAACAGTAATTAAAAAACCTGGGGCCTTATTCAAAGTAACATTTTAAAAACGACAACGAAGTTCGCAAGAATAAAATGTATGGGATGTACCACGTGATTTAGCGACGGCATATGTCAATCCCATACATTTTATGCTTGCGAACTTCGTAATCGTTTTTAAAATGTTACTTTGTCTAAGGCCCCTGTATCTTTATCAACAAAATGATTACGTATGGCATTACGTCACAGTCCTAGGAAAAGCCCATCAGTCTGTCGGCGGTGGGTTCTCCTCTTTGTAAGGAGCCCAATGCGGATTTCACACGTCTCCAAAGGTTGCTAAATCCTTTCGGATCAAATCAACAATATTTTCCTTTACGGTTTAACCAACATTTTAAATCCACACATGAAATCGAAAATACCAGAGAGAAATATCTATGTTTATGGGCCTTTCCCTAAATGTTCAAGCTTATCGTTTAACCTCAATTAATTGGGGTTAAGATTAAATACGAATTGAATGTTAGTTAAGTAACTATTAAATTGTGTAAAACTCAACTAGTTAACAAAGTTTCATTGTTTTAAGATATCTTAAGAGTCTAAGTCTTCAGATTATTGCTAATTATTGAAGATGATCGAATTAATTGCATATGTATAAATTCCTTTGTATTTTTGTAAGGTCATTTATTGTCGCAGTAAAGCGTTTATTACGTCAAAGTCGCCTTCATTGACACAAGCAACGCCAAAATGCGCTGCCGACCTTAGTAGGATAAGGGATTAGGAAGGGATAAAGAAATCCCTTATCTACTCGCCGAAACAAAACAAAAGACATGCTGTTATTTCACAGTGATCTTTTGTAAGGGCCAGTCGGACTCCCAATTTTTGACTGCGAAACGCACTGTGCCCTGCCACTATTTAAATTCTATATTTCAAATATATATTCTAAGTATATTAAGTTTGTAGTGTATTGGAAATATAACTTCTTTGAGTTATAATAGCCGAAGGTTGTTTTGTGTGGCTTTGTAAATTAACGCGAATATTTCTGGAATAAATCCAATAAATTTGTAATGGAATTAACAATACGTAAATAATATGGTTTGCCTTTTTTAAATAGATACGAATAATATGCGGAACGTACTAATGAATGGAGTCGGATTAAAGACAATTTTCGTGCAAGAAGAAGCCCCTGTTACTATAATGTGCCGCGCCGACGTCTCCCTCAAGTACTGTTGGTTCCAACATCCGAATGGTTCTCAGTTCACGCCGGTGCCACTTGTTGACGAAGGCCAACTATACTGGTATGTTTACAACATATCTATCTATCTATACTAATATTATAAATAGGGTACAGTTTGTATGTTTGTTTGTTTGTATCTTCGAAATTACTTATCCGATTATAAAAATTCTTTCATCAATGATTAGAATAGAATTTCAGAACGAACATAGAATAAAATTCCACGCGGGCGAAGCACTAGCTATTTAAAAATAGAGATCCAACGATTGGCAAATCAATGTATGTCAGGGGTTATATTGCTTTACATATTTTATCAGGCACCAGGTAATACAAAATACAATTAAAAATTCTGTTTGTATTGATTTACATGTTAAAAGGTATGAGTTTTTTTCCTGTGTTTTTTAGTTAGAGTACTATTCATAGAAGAAGCTTCTTTTATTCTATATATATCTGGGATTCTCCTGTAAAAAATTGAAAATTATGCACGCGAGTTTGGAATGAAATTTTACAAATAAGTAGGTATTTAAGTAGTGATTTATTTACTGATATAATACGCTTGCTTCTTACCGCTTAATACCTACATGAAATGAGGAATAGACAAACATATTTTCGAAAATAGACATAGCCTAATTTGTACATGGACTTGAAGAATAGAAGAAATTAAGAGACAAAAAGTTTCTGTTAATCATACTTGTTAGTAGGTCGCTGCATAACAATACCAACACCAGAAGCAGGCCTGGTTAGAATTAGGGGCAGGGAAGTATAGGATGGACTCTGGCTTCCTTTATTAACGCACAACATACGTGCTCTGATTTTACGGTAGTGTTAATAAGGAGGTGGTTAGGTCTGGCGACGGTGAGTTCCAGGCAACACATTACACTAGTACCTACCTAAATGTTTGTACTTGCTATTATATGTTTATAAGATTAGTAAGTGATTTTTCGTCACATAGTCCCAGTTTCTTCTTTAGCTCTTTCTTAACAGTTACCCAGTAGACTTGCGACCTTCGTACGTGATTGTCCCCCGCTTATGGTTTAAGGTTATTCCAGCCACCCTAGTTCCGCTGCGAAGCAGAGCCTTTATAGTATCGTTACAGACTTCAGACTTGTTATTGAGATTTTCCAAAATTGTATGTCTTTGCTCTTTTGTGATTACGAATTCTAGCATTATGTATGTTTTCATTTTAATTAAACAGTTCCTACATAATTGTTTGTTTAATATATAAATTTATGTACAAATAGTACGTCCCACTACTGGACACATACCTCTTCTCTGTGTGAAGAAATACGGGCTACGGTCCACCAAGCAAACCCACTGCGAATCGAGGACTAAACAATGTTTTCAAAGATTTTAATCTTCTCGTAGTCTCTAGTGATTTCTAATCCAAACATGAAATCTAAAAAACTTAAAGCCCGACTGCGATCCGATCATGTGTTAGCTACATTGACAGCATTGCTTTCACCCCACCCGGTTATTACGGCTTATTATAGTGTACGATGACTTATCACAACACCTGCCCTTGTGCGCCATTAGTTTCTACTTTAGTGACTTAAAAGTTACTGTAACTTGTGCTTGAGCTTATGTTATGACATTGAAATAAAATCAATAGACTAATAAGTGTTAATTTATAGGTATTCAGGCGAAAGCTTTTCCACAGGTGACTGTGGTATAACATTCTCTCATGTGTCCAGAGAGGAAGCTGGTGAGTGGGTGTGTCATATGGGCCCGAGTCACCAGCTAGGGGTTGAAAGCACTGATCGGGTATACGTGCGTATCACGGGTCCCCTGGCGGCTAATTTGCAAGAAGTAGCCAGCCCTATCGGTGGCAGTGTTACCCTATACTGCCATACCTCCAATGGGAACAGACCACTGCAATATTGTCGATTTTTGTCACCGACGAATGTCGGATTTATCATAGATTCATCAATTACTGAATACAAGTAAGTTTTTATTAGAATTCAAAATATTAATAAATATTTTTTTTTAATTCTTTTCTGTATTATTAAAATATAAATGGTTAAAGGTGTCCTTGTATTTGGTCAATTTATATTTCTTTTTGATTTTAATTCTATTGATCAAAGCATAAATGTAAGCAAGTTTTGGAAGCCACGATCGAATCGACTCTTTGGTTGAGCACCTGCTCTTTGGATGACCTTAAAAGGCAGTGGATGATGTGGAGGGTGAAGAATCAAACGTAGAATGATGATTATATGAATCACAATCATTTGCCTCTTTCATATAATTTTAGATATTCCTTTTCATAAAAGTCATCGTCCCGACTTACGAAATACAGCTCTAAGAGTTCTTTGCTAGTAACTTCGTTATAAATGTTGTCCATTCATATACATACATATATTGAAAATTCGCTGAAACTCATCAATAAAGACTTAAAAAACAAGATCAAAAATAACATGTGAATGTTGGAACTATTCATATTTTCGAAAACACAAATATAGTTAGACGATTAAAATTGGCAATTTTTTTACTTGATCGTCATCATCAACAGCCCTATTATTATATACATATAATAATAGGGCATAGGCCTGCAGGGGCACAGGCCTACCCTCTCAACAAGGGCGTATGAGCTATATAGTTTACTACGCTGGCCCAGAGCGGGTTGGTGAAGTTCGCATGCGCCTTAGAATTTCTTCTTTGGCGTATGCAGGTTTCCTCAGGATATTTTTCTTCACCGTTTGAGAGCAGTCAGTAAATGCTTTTAGAATCAGTAATAGTTTTTAGAAAAATCGGGATCGAACTCGGACCTCTCGACATGATAGACTGCGCCACCGCCGCTCTCACGCTATTTTTTTTACTTAGTTTTGTGATAAATTAGTGATATGTAGTGACTGCTTACTGCTACTGCTTGCATCTTACTGCTACATAAAAAACACAAAAACGTAGTGTATTTCGCTTAACAGAAACAATAAGAATCGTATGAATGGATATTTTCTTAGTTATATTATATCGATAAAGTATTTTAGGTTCAATTCCAATTTAGTATTTCGACTAGATTGTAATCTTAAAAGGTTTTATTTTTTTCAGATACGTCCTAGTTTATCTATAAAAAAATCACTTCGAAATACACGTTTTACATACACTTTCTGTTATAACATTAAAACCATATACATGTCTTGTATTACTTCCCTTAAAAAAATCTTTTATTTAAAATGTTTTGATAGGGTTTTAATTTCAAATCTCTCATAAAAAGTTAATTAACATTTTAAAACTTTATTTAAGAAGTGTTTTAAAAATGCGGGATTATATATTATTATTTTTTAAATGATCATAGAACATTTTAACATATCAATGAAATGAGTTTTTTTTAAAGTAGGTGCCTACACTAGTGGCGAAAACCGCCCGGACTCTGACCAGCCCAGTTTTAAAAGAAAAGAAAATTACATAAAAATAAAAACGTAGTAATATTTTTTTAGTTTTATTTAATAACATAAAAAAATTCTGGTTTAAGTTCGATACTCGGCCGATATTACTTCACCCCTGAAAGGGAATTGGACTACGGTGACTGTTCACTAACGATAAGTTCCGTACAGCACGATGACATCGGTCAGTGGACATGCGCTGCTCTTCTAGACGAGGAAATTATGGAATCCAGGGATTACATCATACTTCATGTTGCTGGTAATTATGTACAATTTCTATCAAAGTTTGGAATACAAAGTTGCAATCATGAAATGTTTCAGGAAATATGCTTTTCTTTACACTATATATGTTATTTATACGCCGGGCGAAGCCGGGGCGGGTCATTCTAGTATTCTATAAATTATTATAAGCTACTCCATACAAAAATAAATTGAAAACGTATGAACTGATATTAGTGATTTTGTTTTTATGGAACGGAATACGAAGCAGTGAATTCAAATTTAAAACTGTAGAGCCTGCAGAGTACTGTTAGCACTTCATGAAATTCAACAATATCTCTTACATTTATTTTACTAACTAGCTGAACTCGGCCACGCTTCGCTGCGGCCCATACGGCGGCGGCGTGTGCATGGGGCGCGCAGTACTGGACACTGCTTATATATAATACTATTTATCGTAGCGTGATTTTGCCTATGCCTTCCTCGATAAATGGACTATTCAAAACAAAAAGAATTTTTCAATTCGAACCAGTAGTTCCTGAGATTAGCGCGTTCAAACAAACAAACTCTTCAGCTTTATAATATTAGTATAGAAAAGAACAGAACTTCAATGAAAAGCTTTTTAAATTTCACTTCACACTAAGGTTTTTTTTTTGTTTCAGAATCCGCCAATTTATCACAAGCCGGCATCATTGGCATGTCTGTTGGCATCGTGGCACTTGTAATTTGTTTGGTGGGTATTTTGCTCTTCAAAAGATGTAGAAAAAATAATAACACAAATTCACCGACCGCTAATGTCGTAACTTACGAAACCCATAGAACATCGTCATCGACGAATTCTTCAAATTTCTCCGAGGAAGGACACATTACAATTAATTAAAACGGTCTTGATACAAAATATTTGATAAGATATTTAATTGAAGTCTTGACTTGTATTACTTTTAAAATTTAAAACCAATTACTAATGCAATACCTTAGAATTGATATATTTATTGACACTAGAGAATGTTTACCTAATCTAATCACGCATTGATCATGTAATTCTAAAATTCCCTTTTGAACTCAAAAAATACACATCTCATAGATGTTTCTTCCTTTTTAAGTCCCTTGAGCGTTTTTAATAAGTATTATCCATAAATAAAAATATTTTTACTTAGTTATTTGTTTAACTGTTTTTTTTAATTGTCAATTTGTCATGGTTTTTGAATCACCATAGTCATTAACATTAACACCGAATATACGCCTATTGTTAGACATAAGCCTCCCATAGACCACTAAAATACACGACCAGTCCACATCCACTGATTTCCTTCGACTTATACTGTTGCGTCGGAGTGGTGTTGGGGAACCGTTGAGCGTAGCGTTTACCACAGCACAGGAGAATCACAGGAGAAATAAAATACCGTGTTTGTATATGAAAATATTTTACTTTTATAAATAGAGCTATAATAATACCTTACTAGGACCATGTTTACTGATTTCAAATTTACTACTTAATTATTGAATCAGTGAAATGTGAAAAAAAAAAATGCTACCTTCACACAAGCGTTACTCACATCTAAAGGTGCTATCACAATAGTACGATTAACACAAAACTTTAAAGTCCAAACTGTGGTAGTTAATCTCACATAGCTGCTGAAATATTTTATACTTCTGCTAACATCGCTAGAACTAGATAAATAATACGGGGTTCCTTTTAATTGAGTATATCATAATATTATTAAATACTCAATTAATTTGAGCATGAGATTTTATGTAAGCAAAGATATGTCAAATTTTAACAAAAAGTGCACACTAAAATTATTTTAAATACCAAAAGGTACATTTTTCTAATAAATTCATCTTCCTATCCAAGATTAAACACACATAATAAAATAAATCACATAAACATTTATCTTTTACTATGAACCGGTATAAACTAAAATTGGATTTTGTAACTCTGTAACTCTGTTTTGCATACACGTTAGGGATGCAAGAAAGGACATGCAAGAAAGTACTGTTCCCGAGAGATTATCTATCGACTGGCAAAGCTATAACTGCAATAAAGATGTTAGGCGTTACATTGCTCATATATATAGTCAGACGTATTTTTTTCTCTATCAACGCGGGCGAAGTCGCGGGCAGCAGCTAGTATTAGATAACCGCGAGATAGCATTAGCGTAGTGAATGTATCATATTGTAAGTAGGGCGAGTGTATCACCACGTAGCAGTCGGTTGTGTTGCAAAATATAATGAAAGAGGAAAATATCGCTTTTTCTTTATAACTGTTTTTGATTGATATTTAGCGAAGTTACGCAATAAAAAGTTTTTCCCTTAAATACAGCCACAAACAATGCGGTTAATTATGTTTGAAGCTCCGTCTTAGTTTGAAAATTTGTTTACACAAAATCACATGCACAAATTAAATTAAATGCACAAATTAATATGGGATTATTGAACAATGATAGTGATATTATGATAACACCTCTTCTGCGACAGTTTTTTATCTAGGATCACACAAATGCTCTTTACGAGAGCAATGAGTAATCAAAGTTCTTTATTAATCGCTGTATAGACACTTTGTTGAAGAATTTGTTAATAGCCTTCACGCCGGTCCTGACGATTTGTTTTACGACTGGTGGTGCGATGTCGTCCATAATTTGCTTCCAGTTTTCGTTTGCAAACTTGTGCGTCGCTTCGGCTGTAACATAATATGATTTCTTGATTACTAAATAACCTTCAGGCTTTATAAATAACAATAGTTTTTTCCTTCTATGAAAAGGTTGTCAGATCGGCTGACGGTCTACTTGATGGTAGGTGGCTACCGTTGCCTATAACACAAGCATAGGATGTGCAAGTGCGTTGTTAATCAAAATAGGATTAGATATAAGATATTAGGAAGGGATAGGCGAATGGGTTCTGGCACAAAAGCACACATGCTAACAGCGTTATGGTGGTTTTCAGTATGAGGTAGGGGGTTGTTACTGGTGCCATTTATGACTGCGAAACGCAGAGTGCCCTTCCGCAACTTGGATAACTTGGAGACATCATGTAGATATGTAATCTTATGTAATTATGATAAGATTGGGCCATTAACGTAAAGTAGCGTATGCTCAGGGCCGGCTTATAGTGCAGGGTGTGCCGTGCATACGGGCGCAGGGTCTTAGGGGGCGCCGAGCAAACGCCGCTCCCGCACGCAATACCTCCAAAGGAGCTTGTGTCACTCGCGGTAACGACGCTCTCAAAGACTCTATCCCCATGTTATGACCAACGCCGGGCGTGGTAGCAAAGCAAAGCGCGCCACGAGCGGCCAGCAATTTAGCATTTAAAATGTTATAAAACCAAAAATGAGACATTAAATGATTTTCAACATACTGATGGAGAGGGCGCCAGGTTATAGATTGCACACGGTTGCTACATGAGCTAGAGTATACGCTAGCTAGAGTATTAAATATGGGACCAGCATCTATCCATGTAGGAAGGATGAGGCTGACGATGGAGCGAGCTCACCCAGAAGATGCCTATTCACTCGAACCTTAAAAAGATTTGGGTTGTATGAGCTCGGAAATACAGACGCCGGCAGGGAGTTCCAATCCTTAGTAGTGCGCATTATAAAAAATGTTTTAAAACGCTTGGTCCGAATTAGAGGCATTTCGACAAGGTTGAGATGGTAACCAGCCGTACGTTTGCATGTCCGATAGAAGAAGGGGGAAGGCCGTATGATCTCATGTAGCTTTCGAGCACACTCTCCGAAGTACATCTTATAGAATACACACAGGCAATTTTTTGCGTCTATGTGCCAGGCCTTTATCATATTTTCAATTATAATCAATTATAACTGAGTACTATTACTTTTTTTATGTTAAGGTCGGCAGAGAGGCTGACGTTCCACTTGATGGTAGGTGGCTGCCGTCGCCTATAACACAAGCAACGCCAAAGCTGCTGCAAGTGCGCTGCCGACTGCTGTATGATTAGGGATAAGTGGATTAGGAGTGGATAGGGAAATGGGCTCTGGCATCCCTTACCCACTCACCGAAACACGACCGCACACGTGCTGTTTTTTCACGGTGGTCTTCTGTAAGGGGGTGGTCACTGCCGCCAGACGGGCTGCCCAAATGACTGCGAAAACGCGGTGTGCCCTGCCACTACTAAGTATTCTTATTCAGCTATTACTCCAACGAGTAGGTAAATGTATTTTAAACTACTTACATAACAATTTGTTTCCATTAAATAAGTTTGCGAAGGTGAACGTCGTCTTTGTGATGTTGTAATTGTAGCTAGGCTGAAGAAGCTTCAGATGCGATCCCCGGGTGTCGTTTACGAAACCTAACTTGCAGCGTATCTCAACTAGGATACCCTCTATAAATAAAATTAAAAAAGTCTATAGTAAACAAAATAAACAGTAGCTACGTCTGAAAACAAAATGGTTGCATCATTTTTATCTACAACTTATAAAATAAAGTAGGTGTCCACATCTGTCTTTATCTCCGCTAACTTGGACCGCTAACCCAATGGATTTTGATAAGGTTTTCACTAATGGAAAGAGCGATAAACCAGGAATGTTTCTGCGAAACCGGGGACGGCTGTTTAACAATTTGTGATAGTTAAAAATACTGATTCGTAAAAAAAGTAATGAATTTACTATTTAATGCATCATAATTATGTAATTTAATTCTATTTCTTGTAAGTTTATGGGTATATTAATTTAAATGTAGGAAATGTATAATAGGATATATAATAGGATGTAATTAATGTAACGTAATTCGTGTAACGGGCGCCTGGTCCACAGAGTGAAACTTTTTTAAACATATGTAGCTTTCGTTTAAATTTATTCTGAGTGTACACTCAGGTGTATCATATAGAAAATGTATACAAATTGTTTTTTTGAAAAAATATTTAATGTACAGACACGGCTCGTTTACGATTTTATTGTATGTTTAGATAATGTAATTAAAGTACTGTATTATGTTTATAGCTACTCATCATGACACACAAAAAACTTCGCGAGGCTCTAGGTCTAATTATTATGGTTCAATCACAATAACCGTTTTATATTCAAATTAGTCAATCGAAACAAGGGTAGAAGATGATGGACATTCGTATCCCAACTAAATTGTTTCTTAACCAACTATACATAGATAGATTACTTTTGTATATGTATATTCCTTTATAAATTATTCGAAACGGACATTTTCTTTAGAAGTTAGAATGTTAAAATAATTTAAAAAAAATGTGAGCGAACAGGCATACGCTTACGTACATTTTTTCTGTTTAGTTTGTAATATTAATTTTTGTTTATAGAATTATAAATTAATATTTAAATCGGCTATGTATAAAACTGGGTGTTTCCTACGGCTACGCGCCTTCTGTCGTTATCAAGTAAATATACCATGTACGCATCAAGGACATGGTCTACTTGTGTGTCCAGTTCTTTTTATTTTAAGTTTAATTTAGATATAATCTTAAAAAATAATTATTATATCTAGAGTGTTCATACAAGTTTAATAGTCCAAGATCCCAGGGCCCCCAGACGTTACTTATTTTCTCATAAATAATAGACACGGGATAAAGTAGTGTTCGTACACACTGTGAGTGTGTGCATACCTGCTAGCTTGGGTCGACGGCCAATTCATGCGTACCAGGCGCTAAACATTCATGAATATAGTCCTCACTTTTCTTAAAGTCTCAGGGCTGATTTTTACATATATTTTAGATAATATTGCTAGTAACTAATAATAATTATTGCCAGACACTTTCCGTCGGCGCTTACCCTTTACAGACCCTTTGATGCTCCAAAAAATAATAATAATGAAGTTTTACTTATAGTCTCAATTTTGATTTTTTTATAGGACATTTAGGAAACTGTTTATAAACTTTTGGTCAGCAGCCAGACCAACTGGAAGGGCCAAACATCCCCCCAGACACACATAAAGTGTCGTTATTATACCTGAGTCAGTCAAACTAAATAATACAATAAATCTAAGTTTCTTTAACCTATGTTTTCTTTTTTATCATTGAATAGAATTGAATACTAAGATTTTAAAAAATCATGTTTATTAAATTATAAAATTACACAAAGCTATATATTTTTCTCTTGGCATTTTTTGGAGTAGGTTTATCAAAATTTAAAATACGGAGAGATTCTTCGAGTACACCTTTTACACCACCACTAGCACGTTTTGCTGCTTCTTGACATAGCTAGTACGTGTAATATAAAATTATTTGCCACTTTTGCGGAGGGCAGGGTAATATACGCACCCATACTAACAATTTACTCACACTGGTACTTGTTCACACTGGCATACTGTACCTACATGATGACGACGAGATAGAGAGCTATATGCGATTACTGTATGTTCGAAGGAGTACAGGAGTACTCCACTCCTGTGATAGATTTCACTTGCTCGCATGGAACATACACCACCTTTTTATAAACTTGATATTTAATAACATTTTTTACAACACAAAACTGTACAATTCGGCTTTTTATTGTTAGAAGTTGGCCACATATTGTAAGATTTTTCTATCAGATTTCTGATTAGGAAATAAGTATAGGAATAGAAAGAGATCGATAAACATAGATATCTCTCTCACACTAACCTCGCGCTTAACATATAACGACACTTTTTGTGTGTCTGGGGGGATGTTTGGCCCTTCCAGTTGGTCTGGCTGCTGACCAAAAGTTTATAAACAGTTTCCTAAATGTCCTATAAAAAAATCAAAATTGAGACTATAAGTAAAAATTCATTATTATTATTTTTTTGGAGCATCAAAGGGTCTGTAAAGGGTAAGCGCCGACAGAAAGTGTCTGGCAATAATTATTATTAGTTACTAGCAATATTATCTAAAATATATGTAAAAATCAGCCCTGAGACTTTAAGAAAAGTGAGGACTATATTCATGAATGTTTAGCGCCTGGTACGCATGAATTGGCCGTCGACCCAAGCTAGCAGGTATGCACACACTCACAGTGTGTACGAACACTACTTTATCCAGTGTCTATTATTTATGAGAAAATAAGTAACGTCTGGGGGCCCTGGGATCTTGCTCTATAAGTGTTCATCGTAATTTCTTTTTTTAATTCTATGTCGACCTGAAATCTATAATGTATAAATCAATAATAATTTTGAAATAAGTATTTTCTAAAGTGGTCCTGGAATTATATTTCGCTTTTAAAAATTCAATATCCTTGAGAAAACGCTTGATTCTTCAAGTTGTAACGTAAAATGACTTTTACGGTTTAATACGAGAATATTAATTTTAGTGTGAGTTTTTTTTTTCAAAATTGACCCTGCCGGGACTCTGTTTACCTAATAATGTGTATGCAAAATTTCATGATAATCGATTGAGTAGTTAAGGTATGAAAAGGTAACAGACAGACGGAGTTACTTTCACATTAATTTATAATATTATAAATAGTCGCTGTCCGCCTCTGTATGTTACACCGCTAACTCTTTTAACCATCCAAAGGATTTTGTTATGGTTTTCACTAATGGACAGAGGGTTAAACGAGGCTGGTTTGCGTATATTTTGCAGAAAATATTGCGTCCGTGCAAAGTCTGAAGCGGGTTGCTATAGTATATAATTAACATAAACTGTTAATTATCAACAGTTTTAACAAAAAAAAAGACTACCGGTTAAACTTGATTTTAAAAGGAAGTTAAAAGAAAAATAATACAAGTTGATGCGGCAATGTCAAGGTCAAAAACAAAGTCCACGTTGCCTGTAATTTACAATGTGTGCAGAGTGCGGGCATTATAAAGTACTGTAAATATTTAATACTAGGATCTAGGAAGTAATATAAGTATTAATTAAGTATTTATTAGTAAATACCTACTATGTTTGAGATTTATAAATTACTTAATGTGTTATTATGAGTGTTCGTATTTTTTAATCATTACTGCTGGTGGATAATTAAACTGCTCCACAGTTTTTAACTTAATTTGAATCTTTACAATCTGTACTAATGAATAAAATATAAGTCTATAATGTCAAAGTTTCCTACACGGCTAGTTGCTGGCCAAGAGCAAGCTCATTTTTAATGAAAAAATATAACCGCTTTTTACTAAATGAATATCAAAGTATACATTATACGGTACTTATAACAAAAAATCAATTTGTAAAATTATTCTCTGTTGGTTTGTTCCGACTAATCTCCGAAACGGCTGTAATGATTTAGAGGGACTTTCACAGAGGCAGATAGCTGATATAAGGAGTTACTTAGGCTACTTTTATTCTATATTAAATAATAAAAAAAATATATCATATAAAGCGTTAAACCACGCGCACACCGTAGCGTAGCCGGGCCGGGCTCAACTAGTCTTATATATAAAAATGAATCCCTATTTCTCCTGGTCACGGCATCACGCGTGAACGGTTAGACCGATTTTAATTCGGTTTTCGCCAATGGAAAGAGGGATAAACGGGGAATGTTTTAGGGTATATAAAAAAATTGCACCACGGGCGAAGCCGGGGGCGGGCCGCTAGTTGAATATAAATTTCCCCGCGCGTATGTTATGGTCCTCATTAATAAATATATTTGACCATAACTATTTACAGAATAAAATAACATTTTACTTGTAACAAAGTTATTAGTTTTTGAAGAAAATCTCAAGAAATATTCGTTACATCCAGCAATTTAAGTAGGTAGGTACTTACTGAATTGCTTATTGAAGGGTTCTTTAACTTACGCGATAGAAATTGTAATGTCGGAATTTATATTGTTTTAGCTGAAATTCATACCAGCTAAACAATAACTGGAATAAAAAAATACTATCCGAAATATCAACGCTTATATTTCTTGACGTTTTCCCTATAACATTTCTGGTTACTCGAAACAAGAACTCTACCTGTCTTTTCAATGACATTTCAGATCTATTTTTAATTTTTTTAAACTTAAATTACATATTATTAAATTTAATTCGAATTGATAAAACGTGTTTAACCAACTTTCAACCTAAAAATGTTTTGTGACTTCGCATTACCGGCAATCGAATCGAAATTTAAGTATGATATACTTAAGTAGGTTGTATACTTAACACTTAAGTGATTAAGCTTATTTCTATTAAATCCTTGTATTTAAATTGTGACTAGTTACTTAGGCAATCGTGAATGTTGAAAATAGTCGTACCTGCTTCAACGAGCGCGTCTCCTTGCCCTTGAATGGGCAAAATAAGAATGCGGCCATCCACCTCGTACTTGGCAGTCAGATTCATGTTTCCCTTGAACGCTAATGTAAACTGCTGGTCCTTTATGTCCAGTCTAATAGATCATGAAAAAAGAAAATTATATTATACTTACTAGCTGTTGTACGCGACTGTTTATAAAATATTATTCGTCGAAAACGGCAATTTTGTATGGAGGGAGATGGGGAAGGTGACTAGCCTATGTTACTCGCCGATAATGTTAGTTTTCTATAGGTGAAACAATTTTTAAAATGAGTCCAGTAGTTTTTGAGTTTATTCATTACAAACATACAAAAATACATACATACATACAAATCTTTTCTCTTTATAATATTAGTATAGATAAGTAGGTAAATACTTAAATGAAATACAATACGATACAGAAAAATGTCATAGGCACTTCAGCATTCGTTAAAATTTTACCTACTCGTTAAAAATTTCTGACATTTGGACTATTTTTTAAAAAATATTACCATTTTATAGGCACTTAAAATGTAACACTTGCTTTATAACAACATACAAAACAAGAAGTTACAGGAGGAGATATTTAGGGAATTTGCGATCAACTGCTGTGTTTACAATTGATTTTTTCGATATTAAATTGTCATTCACAGGTTTTTCTTTATGTAAAGGTCGTCAGACGGTCGCTAGCGGTAGGTGACCACCGTCGCCTATAACACGAGCAAGTTTACAGGAAGTGCGCTGCCGATCTTAATAGGATTGAGGATAAGGGATTAGGAAGGCATTGGAAAAATTCACTCTAGCATTCCATGCTCGCTCATCGAAATACAACTGCACACATGCTATTATTTCACGGTGATGATTTGCAAGGAGGTTGTTGCTGCGATCAGACGGGTTGTTCAAATGATTGCAAAAGCAGTGTGCACTGCCACTATTTGCCAGATATAAACCAGTGGCAACTTTGAAAAGTTGGTCCTTTCGATAGAACGAGGGACCCCTGAGTCAGAGCTGCAATATGAAATCACTATGACGGTTTCGATTAAGGTTTAGACAAGGCAAGACGAGTAAAGGGGTGTAGTATTTGTCATCCATATACTGGTTTTTATTTAAAGAGTTAAGTAAAGTAATAAATTACGGTGCAATTATTTCAAACTCTGTAAACCAGACGCATTCACTTAGACAATTTTTCCTTTGAATTTAATATTCTGATAATGTGCGCTCATTGAACACAAATCAACCTTACAATGAGTGTTCGTAATGTAGGTACCTAGCAATCGCACGTAATAAAACAAATCATAGCCCATGATTTTCCAATAAAATATAATTATGGCTAGCTTATTTACATACAATAAGTAGCGAACAATCACGTGTGTTCAAATGAACATAAAAAAATAATAATATAACGTTTGATTGGTTTTTAATTTGTTCAATCGCAATAAATCATTGTATTTTGTCAGTGATGTAGTAAACTTAAAAATAAGCTATGTAAGTATTAACTTTACTGAAATTAAACCAAATTACTTTTGGTCCGAGAGCCGTATAAAAGGCGCCGGATATGTGGGCATGTGTGAAGCTCTCAGCCCTTAAAAATAAAAAATAAATAAAACTAACATAATACCTACTTGCTAAGTTGCGAGAAGAAGTGATCAGAAGATGTAGGGAGGAAAATAAACTCTACCTGTATCGCGTAGGTATTCCTCTTTATCGTTGCCTTATTTACTTTATGGTGGAATACTAAAAATGATCAAATTACCCTAATCCTACTAATATGTATTATAAATGAAACAAATTATATGTCTGGATGTTTGTTACTCAATCACGCAAAAACGGTTGAACGGATTTGGATGAAATTTGGCACACAGATAGTTTATTACCTGGATTAACACATAGGATACTTTTTATGCTGAAAAAATGTTAGGTTCCCGAGGGATCGTCTAAAAACATAAAAAAATCGGCGCCACCGTCGTCACAGCGATAAAGATGTCAGGCCTTACAAATATGTATTACTCATATGTTTTCTAAGGTGTTTTATTTTTCATTTATCAAACGAACGAAGTCGCGGGCACCAGCTAGCAATATTATAAATGCGAAAGTTTATATGTTTGGATGTTTGTTACAGATACCTAGATTATTACCTGGATAAACATATTGGATACTTTTTATCCTGAAAAAATGTTAGGTTTCTGTGGGATTGTCAAAAATCGAACTAGAGCGCGCACGAAGTGTATAATTCTGTATTGATTATACCTTGTATTGAGTACCTATTTGTTGGATATACCTACTGCGTTTTGCAGCTATAAATTGGGCAGCCGTCTGGTCACCGTAACCATTCTCTTGTCACCACCATGAAATAATAACAAGTATTTCAATGAGTAAGCAAGTGTCACAACCGATTCTCCTGTCCCCTTGTATATCCTTAATTGTCAAGTTGGCGTCTTTAAAAGGTGACGGTAGCCATCTACCATCAACCTCAATATGAAAAGCGACTTTAATCATTAAAAACCATCATCGTTTTGTAATAAAAGACGACTTTGTTTCAAATGCGAAAAAAATTAATGCTAATTTCGTAAGTTGCCGGTTCGCCGTTCGACCTCTAACAGAAATCCTGTATTCTGATATGAGGTCATTGCCAATACAAAGTCTTAGTTTTGATATTTCAAGGTCATATAAAACGAGTTAAGTACATATTTTATTTGAATAAAATATTTCGAAAGATATTAAAATACCTATTAGGTAGATACGTATTTTAACAATAATATTTAATTTGAGTTGTTTTCTTTTTTTCATAAATATAAATGTATTCGTATTTCTACATAAAACCTATTATTTGTTTTATGTAGGTATTGTATAGTACAATCATAATTTATTATTATATTAGGTACCAAATTAAACTTTTATTAAAATACACTTTAAATAATTTAAACCTATTAAACCTTTGGCAGACGGAAAGACCGAAGAGTCCTATTATTTTAAGTTATTTTGATTATCTATACAGGTGATGATTAATCCAAATGGGTCAGTAAGGACAAAATCTGAAACCATAAGAGATACGAAAATTTGTTCTTAGGAAAAGGCTTAGATTTTCGAATTAAGAATTCTCTTTGTGTTTAGGTGTATGAACGTATTTCATGCTATTTTTGTTGTTTGCTTTTTATTTTTATTTTTTATTTTTTTTACTAAATCAAGGTAGCGCTTGACCACTATCTCACCTGATGTGAGGTGCAGATGTGACCGAAGGTGGACCACGCTTACCTAGTAAATGCCCATTTACCCTAGTTTTGAAGACCCCGAGGTTGTAGTTCTGTGGGAACACAGACGCAGGCAACGAGTTCCACTCCTTAGCAGTCCGAACAAGGAAGGTGGAACTGAAACGCTTTGTTCGTGATCGAGGTACATTGACCACGAAGGGATGAAACCCCTGCCCACGTCTAGTGGTCCGCAAGTGGAATTTAATTATAAAATTTTGTATTTATTTAGGTAATTGCTTAGTGTTGCTTGTATATAAAGGCATATGTGTTAGAATAAGATTTTGCAAGTGTAAAACATTTTTGTGCCTGTATTGATTTCTTTGCAGGTGTATGTCAAATAAATAAATAAATACGAAAACTTGGATTTAAACTTTTTTAAATTACGCTTAAAAACCTGGTCAAATTTCTGTAAATAAACGATTGCAATTAATTTTATTACCGTAATTGATAGTGAGAGTAATATATAAACAAATTTTACTGTAGAACCTATATAAATAAGAATATAAAATATAAATAAGAACACAGAATATAGAATCATATATAAATAAGAATAAATTTTGCTATAGAATCTTGCATAAATAATAAACAAAAATGTCTACAATTTAAATAATGGGCAAAATTTTAATATCGTATCAGTTCATTATATGAATAGGTCACTTATGTGCATGCGCGTCTTACATCGAAGGACATACCTACTTATTGTGTTTATTTGAAATTAGAATTCGTTAAACAAGGGTACAAAGTTTAAAAATGGAATATAAAATTATTGTTTTTCTTCAAAATAACAATATATTTCTTGTATTTTATTTAAAAATCCGGATCATTTTCTATTGTTTTTAACTAGATAGTGAAAAGGGTGAACTGTTAAATTTATTATGGTAAAAATTCAAGACGACATGCCTATAAAAGTGACTAACATTTTCAAATAATTTATTCATTATTATAATGATTTGATATCAAATACATTTTGCCAATCTTTAAAACTGTAGGTAATTTATATAATAGAACAATATACATTTTTGGATTTTTGGAACGGCTACCTTTTCCTCCAGAATGAGTAGATCTGGGACGGTCTCTTGTACCGGGTCGAATAGACAGTGACATCACCAGTACCGCGAAAACCTCGAACCTTCGGTATACCTACCTGGCAGAGAGTTGGTGATAGGTCCTCGGAAACTATAAGAGAGGGTCATCGGGGGTTACCACATCGCGACCTATCTCCATCCCGTCCATACACTTTTTTATACTCCGTACAATTTTTTTGAAATTTCAAATTCCCGTGGCTCGTAAACGGTGCAACTCATCAAGGCGGTCACTTTGGGGGATAACCATCACTCCCCGAAAACCACCAGCCGGGACCGTCACCTTCTTATTATTATACATTATTATCTTATTATTTATACAAGATTCTATAACAAAATTTATTATATATATAGAATATTGACTGTTGCACGTGTCTACAGGCGATAGACATCCCATCTAATGGACCATATGATTGCCTCATCATCCGTTAAAAATGGTTAAAGGTATTTTGCTTAGGACTACTTTTCCCCTGAAAACTGACTGTTTACCTCCTAAGCATTGCAAGCTTCTACGTTTTCGGTCGCAATCCATACTAAATAAGAATCAGAGTAATAAGTGTCAAAGGAGACTTAAATTGGATGATTTATTGAATCACACCTACAGACTTCAGTTTAAATTCATATATAATCGAGTCACGTAAAAGCAAAATGACGTCAGTGTAAGCGACAATGTAACGATAGAATGCTTAATAAGTTGTCTGTTTTGAAAAGTGTACGGGAAAATGCATCAAGACTTAGGTAAGTATATCAAGACTATTTCACATGAAGTTAAGGAAAAAGCAGTCTAGTACCTATATAGGTTCGATCCTCTTCGGGCGTGTAACTTTAATTTTTATTTTCTATTTTGTCTATTCCATAGTAATACATTATACTTTTTTGCGATGGAAAATATTGAAGGGAGACTTACACTTCTAAAAATCTACTAAGTCACATGATAATAACACTAACTGGAAGCCATGATAAACAATGTTTCCTCAATTAGTCTTCAAGACTGATACACTCAGAAAAGTTAAGAAAGAATAATTTTTCAATTATTCCTTATGATTTAATACTCTGAATGAACATAAATAAGCAGACATTTTTACCAAATTTTGTTACCTTCAAAATCGATCGAGAAGTTCGTTAGAAATTTAAATAATACAACATTCATGACGTCATGGTTCCTAAAAACTGAATACTCACGCAAAGTGTGTCATCTCGCTGGTACTTAATCCATTTAGTTTTGAATTCGTGAATACCAACTTCAGTCCATTTTGATCAATTTTAATGTCATCTAAGTGTAAAGGTTCTAATGAAGGCACATTCAATTCTGGAACGCCTTTTGTAAATCGCGGAAGACTCCGTAGTATCTGCTCCTTGACGCACGATTGAAAGTCTTCTTTAAAGTCGCACGGCGTTATGTAGTCCGCTGAAATTGAAATAATAATAATATTCCATAATTCTAGTCCGTCAATTATATTACCGCAAGGAATGCGACACAATTTTCAGAATAAGTTTAGTAACATCAACCAACACGTTGATTATACTAACTACTGTTTAGTAATTGTCGCTGGAATAAATTCGAAGATACATCTTTTTAATGTTGTGCTGGAATTGGCGGCCCATAGGATAGCTTCATATTAGCTATTAGTTCTATAAACACCCTATGATACAATATGTCACCGGAAGATAACAAGATCCGCAAGTTTATAAATTTCCTAGGATCCTAATTTTCGTAGGAAATTATCAACTTTCGTAGGATCCTAAACGAGATATAAATTGTATGATTTTACGCCCACATTTTCACAAATTTATCAATTTGCAACGTCTCGTGGTAAATTTATAAACTAACGGATATCCATTCGTAAGATTCTAAACGGTTCGACCAATCACAGAAGAGCTTTTAATTTTACGCTTCTTTAAAATACGGCAAATAACACACTGCTCTCTGATTGGTCGATGTTGACAGTGGCAATGCTTGTGCTAGAAAATTTGTTCACTTCGTCAACAAAGTGAAGATAGGGCTTTAAACATCATTTAAAGCATTATCTTCATCATTTTGACTGTCCGCAGATTCTAGGTCGCTCATTATGGGTCTAGTTTAGGTCAAACACACGAGCAGCCGGTTTATTTATGTTCCGTGGCGAACAATGGCGGTGGAGAGAAGGAGAAGGAACACGTGAGTTATTCTTTTTTTTTTTTTTTTTTTTTTTTTTTTTTTTTATTATAGATGGGTTTGCTCTTGACCAGCATCTATCCATGTAGGAAGGATGAGGCCGAAGATGGAGCGAGCTCACCCAGAAGATGCCTATTCACTCGAACCTTGAAAAGATTTGAGTTATATGAGCTCGGAAATACAGACGCCGGCAGGGAGTTCCAATCCTTAGCAGTGCGCATCACAAAAGATGTTTTAAAGCGCTTGGTCCGAATTAGAGGGATTTCGACAAGGTGAGGATGATAACCAGCCGTACGTCTGCATGTCCGATAGAAGAAAGGGGAAGGCGGTATGATCTCATGCAGCTCTTGAGCACACTCTCCGAAGTACATCTTATAGAATACACACAGACAGGCAACTTTACGTCTATGTGCCAGGCTCTGCAGCTTAGTTCTTATTAGTGTATCATCGCCAATGAGCCTCCTAGCTCTGCGATCCACCGAGTCGAGTGCAGCAAGTTGGTATTTTGCTGAGCCATCCCAAAGGTGACAGCAATACTCCATGCAGGATCCGACTTGTGCCTTGTATAAAGAGAGGAGCTGTCCAGATGTAAAGCATCGCTTCACTCTATTTAGGATGCCCAACTTTTTGGCTGCTGTTTGGGCCTTGGACTCGATAGAAGAACCGAAGTTGAGATTTGAGCACAACCTCATGCCAAGAAGCTCAAGATCATTGGCCACAGGTACGGATGCACCTCGGAAAGTTGGAGCCAAGTCGAAAGGGCTCCTTTTTGCAGAGAACAAACACGCCTGCGTTTTGGTGACGTTAAAATCAACCAGATTCCTGTCTCCCCATTGGGACACAAGATTTAAGGTTGAGTCAATTCGCTCAACCATTGCCTCCCTCTCAGAACGAATCTCATCGCGACCGGCCCCCGCGCCGGACAAATATCTCTCCATGACCGTACTGTCATCTGCGTATGCAACTACTCCTGGAAGAAGTAAGTCATTAATATGAAGCAGGAAAAGAGTCGCAGAGAGAACAGATCCCTGAGGAACACCGGCATCAATTGCCATGAGGTCCGAGGAGCAGCCATCAATCAGCCATCAACCAATCAAAGCGCAAATGGCGTTTTGTTATTGCTTACATATTATTTTACGCGTGAGTTCCGTAATTTTATCAATTTCCGAAAATGTAGGCGTAAAATAATACAATTTATCTCTCATTTAGAATAGTTTAATTAGTTTATTTATGTTAGAATAAGTTTCAACAATATGTACCTTTTTTATGGTAGGTGGCTACCGTCGCCTATAACACAAGCAACGCCAAAAGCTGCTGCAAGTGCTCTGCCGACTACAGTAGGATTAAGGATAAGGGGTTAGGAGGGGATAGGAAATGGGCTCTGGTATCTCTTACTCATTCACCGAAACACAACAGCACATGTGCTGTTATTTCACGGTGGTCTTCTGTAAGGGGTGTTTACTGCTGCCAGACGGGTTGCCCAAATGACTGCGAAACGCAGTGCTGCCATTACTTTCCATATCTACACCAGAGCCAAATTTGAAAAGTTAATTTTTCAAATTAGACTCTGCCGGGAATCGAACGCTAGAACAGAGCGTTAAGGCAAGCACCCTAACCAATCATCCAACGGGCTCTTCAACTAATTATACTTAATTAACTTTCAGTTATCTATACTTATAATAAAATCGTAAAAGAGCCGTGTCTATAACATTAAAGATTTAAAAAAAAAGTTGTAGGTACACGTTGCACTTTATGTTACCAATGTCAAAAAAATTTAGTTTTTATCATGTTTTTATTAGAATTTTTGTCTGTTTGTCTGTGCGTTTGTGCACGCTAATATCTGAAACGACTTAACGACGACGCTAATCCCGTAACATTTAGTGTTCCATTTCATTTGTTTCATTCCAATCTGTTTACAAACAAAAAAGTTACGCGCCATTTTGTATTCAATAACACGCGTACGAAGTTGCGGGCTCCGCTAGTATCTAACTAATATGTACATCTAATGACAACTGAGAATCTATATAAAAGGAATGAAAGAGACGAACCATTATTTGCGTACTAAGTCCAAAACCATATCCTAGTATTGCTGTATATGATGGTACATAAAGATTAATTACGGAAATTACGTTGATAATGCAAAAAAAAAACTACACCATATTTGTTCTGACACATAAACAACTATTTCACAAGTAAGTATTTATTATATTTAGCTATATCTATTCTAATTACAAATACTATAAAAAGGTTTGTATTGTAGGTTGTATTGAATATTATTAATCAATTTGTATGTTTGTTTGTTTGTTGGAGGTAATCTTCCAAATTACGCTTGGCAAAAGTAAGTATAATTTCAGGCTTTTATCTATCTTTATATATAAAAATGAATCCCTATTTCCCTTGGTCACGGCAGCACGCGTGAACGGGTAGACCGATTTTAATTCGGTTTTCACTAATGGAAAGAGGGATAAGCGGGGAATGTTCTTATATATAAAAATTGCACCCCGGGCGAAGCCGGGGGCGGGTCGCTAGTATTTTATATTCTTCAACGCGGACGAAGTCGCGGTCACCATCAGCGGCACCCTAGAACCAGCTAATTTAAAATGTAGATGTAAATTTCGACGAGACGAGTTAAGCTGCTTGCCGCATCCCTCTAACCCAGCGGTCACGGGTTCGATCCTGGAGGGCCAACTTTTTCAAAATTACAAAATTGATGGCAGGTGACTACCATCGCCTATATAACGCCTATATTAGATCCATAAGCTAATCGTTAGTTGGAACTTTATTATATAAAATAAGAATGTATTTATAGTGAGTAGTTTGACAATTCTGTTGTTACGACTGACTATGGAATGTTCTGGAAATAGCGTGGAATGTTCTGAAAAAAGGGTGGGAAAAGGGTCCCACCCTATCGATAGTAGTCACGCCACTTCCCGGTTAGTGTCAAAGGAAATTGGCATGTTACAACATAGAGTTCACATTCAACAGAAATAGTATTCCCGAACTTTCAATTTACAATCACGGAATAGAAAAAACTCCGTGTTTATAATTTTGTTAATATTTCTAGTAAATTCGAAATAGATCGAGACGTTTGACGCCAATTATATATAAGAGAGCCGGCGCGCTGTGGGCGGGAGTCAGTTGTGTGCGTAATAAGCGAGTTTTTAGTAAAGATTTTAGAAAGAAAGAAAGAAAGCATCTTTTATTCCTCTAATAAACACAATATACATATAACAGCGATTCGAAAACGACTCTTCGGAGCTTTTGTGAAGTTACCTGCGACAGTGAACCGGCGACTCTTTAAGGGAATCATTGACGATTCCCTTAATGAGTCGCCGGCAGTTAAACTTTGGCAACTTTAACGGTTTTATCGGACAAGTTTAGCCCTTTTGGAAGTCATCATGGTTTGTGAAAATAAATAATTCTATTTCTATAGAGACTTCCATGGAATCAAAGAAAAGAAATAGAGTTAACACTACCCGAAATTCCGAAACAGAGTGACTAATTTTCCAAATAGATCATGCATAGATCATGCATTTTTCTCATTTATTTGTAAATCATTTTTTTTGTTTAGTTGCTATTGACGAGATTTAGTGTTATTAATGAAAAAAAAATAATTAGAAATTTTTCCCCACTTTTCACTATTTGAAATTCGACCAATGGGCGAACATCCGTTAGTTCAAATATTCAAAGTCGCCTTCACTGGAGTGCAATATGGAGCAAGGAATTTACTTGTTGCCAACTATTGCCAAATCTATCGATTGAAGAGCTCGTCAATTGAATTAAGTAAATTTTTAACTACTTTTAATTTTTCTTAGGTAGACGGATGTTTTTTTTATTTTATATTATTATTTTTTTAAATAAATGATTCGTGTTGCACTGTCACCCCAAATCGAAAAAAGAGAATGCACAAGTAATTCAAAGATGGCAATAAAATTACTCAATATAGAGGTTCTGTTTAGTAAAATTGCTCAACAATCAAAACACGTTCCGCTTTCAATGCCACCGTAGTTGATGCCGCGATTTAAATGAACCGATTGATCATTACCTTGTCACGTGTTTTGTAAAATAAAATAATAAAAAAAGATCTTAAAATATATAAAATAAAGTCTGTCGCTGTCCTTCTCTGTCTGTTTTACTGCTAACATCTTCTAAACCATCTAACAGATTTTGTATGTGGTTTTCACCAATAGAAAGAGAGATAAAGGAGAAGGTTTGTGTATATGATTTGTGAAAAAAACATTGTTACCCTACGAAGGTAAATATTGTTACGTGTGGACTGAGTTAAAGTGCCGTGTAAGGGCGAAAGGAACGATTTATTTTTACAAATCAAGATGACTGCCAAAATCACCAAACTTGTCCGATGAAACCGTTAAATTTGCCAAAAGTCATCAATAATTCCCCTATTTGTCGCCGGTTCACTGTCGCAGATCACTTCGCAAAAACTCCAAAGAGTCGCTTTCGTATCGCTGGTTGTCGCACAACTAACTCACACTTGACCGGCCTCCTTTTATTTATACTTAGCGCCAAACGCCTTGATGTATTTCGAATTTACTAGAAAAGGTAAATAAGATTATAAACAAACCATTGAAAGTTCGGGAATAATGTGACTTATCTTAATAATAATGTGATAAGATAACATTATAAGATTAACATTTAATTTGGAAGAGATTGGAAAAAATACATTTAAGATCCTTACGAAAATTACGTAACAAAATGCATCAAAATATGCCTATAATTGTCAATATTTGCCGTGCGCTGCGAAGAAGGGCGAAAAATATAATTTAAACTATATTATTTGAGTGCGTACTGAGTTCGCTTACGTGGATTTAGAAATTAGCAACTAGGTAGTGAATATTTGCTCTCCCTTTCGTGAAACAGCTTCCAAGGTCAAGATTACTATGATGGTCGTGAAGCTTCATGTAGAAGTGGAAATTTTATCTTGTATTTAGTTTGGATTTCATAGTCTAAGATGCAAACAAGTTTAGTGCAACTGTTAAAAAAAAAGGTATCAAAAATAATTATGGTAAAGGTACTTGGCAAGATTTTGCTAGGCAACCCTGCGGCAGTGTATGACCCCCCGTGTAATCTATAATTTAAATCACATTTCGATTAAATAAGAGATAGCTGCAGAATATTACGATGGGATCTTACGCTATCAGTCTTTTCAGAAAAGGAGGTTCACCATGATGCTTTCGTTCAACACTAGAGCAAGTTATTTGCTTGCAATTTACGCACAAAATCAAATAGATTCAAAGGTGAAAGATCGAAGGAAAGTGTTTGTCTCACTAAGCTATCACAGTCTCGTATTAAATACTATGTAAGGTCTTGTCTTGTATTAAACTTGATGAGTAACTTACCTGAACCTTATCTAACGACTGTATCTATCGTAATTTGTAAGCAAACCGAAGCGATTATGTGTTTGTAATGAGTAATTGCAGTACACACAATAGAATCCAGTGGATGTAATAATTATTATATTAAATGCGACACGTTAATAGAAAATTATGTTCATATGAATAAAAAGTAAATATCTTTGTGAACATGTCGTTTGGTTGCTAATCTATTTTTTTTATAAGTAAAAAAAAAGGCTAACGAACACACTGATAGTAATAAATATCCTTTGGTATGTGGCTAAAGTCGCCTATAAATTCAAGCAAATAGGATAAAAGGACAAAGTGAGGATAGCAGCAGGGTTTTGATAGGAGGCGTTTAGAAAGTCATTCATCTAAATGGATAAAATATTCAATTATATGAAAAAACTATTCTAGGCACTTTAATACTGTATTTTTTAATAAAATAAAAAGAATAGTTGTCTTCTTTACTCGTATAAAGAATAGTTCAAAATTCAATGTTAGTGGGTAAAAAACATAACTTTTTCCAAAATGTGTTACTTATTGATCCAAAGATAAATATAATATTCTAAAGCTTCATTTATAGTTAATAAAAAAAATGAGTATTGGTTTTTTAAACCAATTGGTATAAGTAACCCAACTTTATACTAATTACTTAAAAATATTTTTATGATAAATTTATTTAATAAATGTCAAATAGGTTGTCTTAATTTTAGTATTCACTATTATGTAACTATATTATAGTTTAGAGCTTTTTAAAAAAATAATAAGACCAAAACTAAATTTTAATTATTTCATATAACTTTTTATGCCTAGTTAGTTTTTTTATAATTAGAAAAAAAAATGAAAAAAATATTTGTTATGTTGTTATTTTTGAACTGTATAATTATATATTTATACTAATTTAAAACTAATAAATAATTAAAACTAATTTAAACTAACTAATTTAAACTAGTAATTTTAATTTACTTAATAAATTTAATGTTTATTTAATTTATTGATGTTAAAGGATACATGAATAAGTGTTTATTCACTTAGGATCTTTGATAAAACTAATTTTTATATAATTTATATGCTTACGCAAAAACTCTTCCTGTCCATTCGATTTGCAGAAGATGGTAAGTAGCAGCACTACACTGAATGTCTTCATTGTACCACTATTAACTTTGCAAAGTATTTACAACCTCTACCAGAGGGTTTCGAGTCAAGAGTGCTGCGATTACTGAGCGCGTCTGCCTTCGCGACGAACAACTTATATGTATTCGACACCGCATCGTCAAAAATATATCCAATTAAATATTAGCTTCAACGAGTTTTTTATTAGGTGTGAACTAAATTTAAACAAGACTTATTTAAATATTTTAAGAAAAAATAATAAATGTAGTGTTTATTATAAAGAATACAAGGTCACACTGAAATAATATTTTATTTTTGAACTAGCGATCCGCCCCGTCTTTGCAATTACAATATTTTTTGCAAATTATATTAAAACAAGCATTCCATTATTGAAAATCCTATCAAAATCTGTTGCATGGTTCAAAAGAAGTAAGCGGAGAAATGGAAAGAGGCGGCGATGAATTATTAATCTATATATATATATAAATGAATCCCTATTTCCCTTGGTCACGGCATCACGCGTGAACAGGTAAACCGATTTTAATTCGGTTTTCACTAATGGAAAGAGGGATAAACGGGGAATGTTCATATATATAAAAATTGAACCACGGGCGAAGCCAGGGGCGGGCCGCTAGTCTATCTATTATATAAAAATGAATCCCCATTTCCCTTGGTCACGGCATCACGCGTGAACGGGTAGACCGATTTTAATTCTGTTTTCGCTAATGGAAAGAGGTATAAACGGGGAATGTTTTAGGGTATATAAAAATTGCACGCCGGGCGAAGCCGGGGGCGGGTCACTAGTTCTATATCGCTAGACGATGTCCATCTTATTTTATAGAAAATATTTATAATTTATAAAAATTTTACAAAAAATATAATTTATAAAATATAAAATACAATATAAATTTATAAAATTAATAATTTAATAAAAATTGTTTTAAATTTTATAAAAACTATTTTATAAAATAAAGACGGGATGTAAGTAAATATTACATTAGTAATATTCATGTTTGAAGGCTTGAAATATATATTATTAAAAAGTGGAATGCTGTTTTCGTGGGCGTAGGATAGGATAGGGGTAGGATAGATTCAATTTAAAATTACAATTGGATATTGGCCTTATATCGCTGCTTTAGGACAACGCTAGACCACACACTGCACGATAGACGGTCGCTAAATTAAACGAGCTGCGATTGGAATTTCACCGACACCCACTATACTCCCCGGACCTTGTTTGAACAGATTACCACTTTTTCCGTAATTTGGAAAACTTCTCGCAAGAAAAAATATTCGATTCCGATGAGGCAGTGCAAATTGCCTTCAAAGTTTTTATTGATTCTCGTTCCTACAACATCTTTAGCAAACAATGAACCACTTATGAGATGGTGCATAGATCGCATTGATTAAATAAATAATTTCATAGATTATTTATTCTACATTTAGCGCCAATTTCATATGTAAGAACCTATTATTAAATCTTTTTTATTAGCATATTAAAACAAAAATAAAATTAAATGTTTTGTCTTTTCGTTTTTATTTCTTTTCTGTTTACATGTAAGTACTTTGTCTTTTTGAGAACAAACCAATGTAAGCAGTTATGATTGATATTTTTTTCCTTCTTTAACATTTAGTAAATATTTTGAGGGATTTTTTATTTATAAAATAAAATTACATTATGTTAAATTACAAAGGAAAAAAAATTGCAAATAACAAACTAAATCTTAAATTAAGTTCAACAATGTTTTTTAAGGTTAATATTTTTAAATTCTTAACTTTACATTTGATTAAAAAAATATAAAATAGGAATGTTTAAAAATGTAAAAAAGATCAAGATCAATTTCTCAGATCACGCACTTTGTTATTTTAATAGAAAATATTAATATTGAAATCTCGAATTAATCATAATAAAATTACTTGATTCAATATTTTTAGAGAATGGCATTGTTGTGTTGATAATAAAAAAATGTGATAAAAATTATAATACTGTTTATTCAACATAAATAAAAAAATAAATTATATAACTATATTTTTTGATTCTTCAATTTTTTGATTCCAGGAACCTATTGAATTAGTATTATGTGGAACAACCTTGTCCTTTTATTAACTAGTGTGAATTAAAAAAATTCAAAATCATAATTACTTTCTGTATAAATTTCTAAATTAAAAACTAAAAATAAATTAATATTAAACTGATTAAAAACTAATAATATAAAAATGGACCCTGCGGCATTGTACCAAGTACGCTGGCAGCATTTCCTCGTTGAATGGCCAAACTAATACGTTGGCCGAGGAAAGTGCCAGCTCTTCGGTCTCCCGTCGCATCAATAAGCCTCTTCGAGATGTCTTTGAAGAGGCTCATTGCTGCAGACCCCCACGGACCGAGTGTGTCGACTCCGAATGGTACAAAACCATATTCGGCGCCGAGGCCACTATATTTCGAGATTTTATTTTTTTCCGCCGCCTCTGCTGCGGCTGATGCCTTAGTGGATGTTCCATGGAGATGCGAAGGGGCTAGTGTGTCTACACAAGTAGCATACCACACCAGCACTCTTCCCAATCTCCACGGAATCAGGGACATCCCATCCGGTCTCTTGCCATCGTTTCTCAAGATGCCTGCAGGCTCTAATATAGCTGGTACATTGGCTGACGCAAGAGACCGGCGGAGGATGTCGCCGGTCTGAATGTCGCATGCCTTGAAAAGCGGCCAGCACTTTTCTGGCAAGACAGTCCGTGGTGACCAAGACGGTCGACTATACTGCCACAGGGACATTGATGTTAGACAAATTTCTAAATTTGATAAACAACTGCTGTCATTTTGGATCTATTCACACAATGAACCAGCAGACATAAAGTTATATTATATTTCGATGGCAGACAATTATATTTGATAAGAAAAGTTAATCTAAGATCTTCGTTCAACTAAAACAGTTATTTTTTAATAAAATTAATAAAAACACCGTTAACGGGAAGTTATTTGAGGCACTAAATAATGATGCGGAAATAATTCGAAGCTGAAATAGTATAAAATACAACGTATTTAAAATGTTTTCGAACTTTATTCAACAATATAGTATGCCATTTTTTGTCATATATAACAGAACTATTAACATAATATTAACGTAAAATAAGATAAATTTTACGTCTTCAGAAGGGATATATATAAATATTTGACTGTTAATGCGGCTGCGGTACATAACAACGTTGAGTTCATCGCGTTTTTATAATAATGACTGCAGCAGAACTATAAATGCATACCGGTTTAAAAGGGTGAATTCTGACGACCACATGCAATTGTGATTCTAGTAAGGTAAGTTCTGTTTATGACATACTTGCTCATTTAAATAAGTCGTTGATATTCACTATATAACATAATGATTATATCTTACATTATATTATATATTATTCATGTAAAAGCCATGTAATAAGGAAATACTTAATTGTTTTGCTTTTGTTAAAGTTTTGTGTTGCTTTGGATATCTCAAGTTGCACTTTTTTCTGCAAATTGTATACACAAAACTTTCTCGTTTATCGCTCTTTCTATTAGTAAAAATCGTATCGAAATCCGTTGAGTGGTATAGAAGAAATTAACGGAGAAACAGATAGCAAATTTATTTTTTAATATGTACTTATAGAATTAACATAGACATAGAATATAAACAGAAACCGATACTTATAGAAATAGATCTTGCCTTTATTTGTAATAGATTATTGGCTAAGAAATTTGTTAAACATTGTATATAATGAAAATGCTTATGAAAGTGTCATTTTTAGGGATCCGTACGTCAGAATAAAAAAACGGAACCCTTATAGGATCACTCGTGTTTGCGTCTGTCCCTTATCTCCGAAACTACTGAACCTAAAATTTTGAAAAAAATAATACAGAAATTAGTTTTCTACTTATAGATTATAGGAAAACCTATAAGAAGTCCATGATATTAAAATAACATGGTAAATCACTTAATATTGTGCGGATAGGTAACATCGTACGGAACCCTCTTCACGGGAGTTCAACTCGGATTTGTCCCGTTTTTTTCTACATTACAATTGTGTTCTGGGTGGAAAATAATAGTTTCATAGCCAATCTTCCCGATAACCAGCCGAAATAACAGAAGACCACTGTAAAATAATATCACACAAATGTTCTTTTGCGTTACCTTCCATAACTGATGAATAGTGAAGCCAGGGTCGGATTAACCACGCCAGGGCCCCGAGGCAATCGTCTCAGGGTTCCTTAAAAGTTTTCTAACTTCCTCAACTATGCAATTATATTTAAAATTATGCTGTTTTTACTACACTACCAAGATATGCAAAGTTTTGAATATCTTAGTCTCTAGTTTGTTAAAATCGTCGCCAATTTTAAATTATTCTTCAAAAAAGTTATTCCTCAATAACTTGAAATACGTTCCGAAATGTACTGAATTATGACGAAGTAGTGTAAAAAACAGGACAATAATATTATTATTAAGAATTTGTTACGTAAAAATCTTCTAATTTTTTAAATTTCTTTTCTGATGCTATTTCGGGAATGCTATTTCTGTTGAAATGTAAACTCTATGTTGTAAACTTAAGGATTAATTTCCTTTGATACTAGTCGGGAAGGGGCGTGGCTACCATCGATAAGGTCGGACGTTCGAGACTTTTGGCCAGCGCAACGCTTTTTCTAGAACGTTCCATAGTTAGTCGTAACACTATCAAATAGGGTCTTTTTTTACGACTCGATTTTAAAATAGGTACTCAAATTCAAACTGAAAATATACTTCTTTCAAAAAATGTTGTCAATCTTGGTGTATCTTATTTCATGTCGTATAAGTAGGTATATATTCTTTTAAATACGTATAATAGACATATCTTTGAGTTTTGAGTGAATTGAAAAATGTCAACGTCTTGTATAAAACAATACTCTAAAATACGATGAATGATGGAACTCATTTAATACCTTTGCGTTTTAACCTAGTATAATGTTATAAATGTAAAAAAATAATATACTTAGACGGAAATTATGTTTGTATTCCTGTGCTCTTAGGTCTGGTCACTGACCAGCGAAATAACAATATTAAATTTAAAATGTCAATGAAAACGACATGTGTCAGTATGACATTGACATTTGACACAGTCATATCGCTACCGGGGTGTGTTGCAGCCAAAGATAATTGTATTAGGTACAGACTAATACAACATCTTTGGTTGCAGCACTCCTTTGGACAAATATTGCACGAACTGGAATTGTTCAATGGTGCTGGAACGACCAATATAGCTACTGTCAGAATTTGAGCAGTGTTTTTTAGGTGGTAAGATTAACGTACTGAAATCCCGGAAAATATTCTGGAGAGGAAACCTTTGTGCACCTCATTACCACACTAAATGAACCAGCAACTAGCAGGGAGAACTATGTGGAACACATAGTTTCTAATCAAAATAAAACAGAATTCCAGTCTCATTTATGACTCCACTACGCGTCATATATAATAGACATGGTAGTTTCGCTATTAGATTCCATTTCGACTATTATACGTCCCAAGCTATTAGCTTACATCGCCGATACCTTTTACTCTTAAATTTTTTTGACTTCATCTATTTATTGTGCTGAGTTTTGTTTTGATTTTGCCGAGGTGATGGATGATAGCCTCGGCCGAAGGACTGCTCGGGTGTGTTCCAGTACTCTGCCTGTCGGAACGGGAATGATCAAATGACAGTAAAGCAAAATTAGCCTTGGCTGAAGGACTGCTGGAACACACCCCACCACTCCTTCGGTCAAGACTAATGCAGAAAATAATTAGCTCTGACAGATCGCCCGCAACGGGTATGATCAAATCTTGTCCAGATCAAATTATGCTCGAATGGAATGCTGGAACGGCGTGTATCAGCGGTTAGAGCATAATTAGCCTTGCCTGAAGGAGTGCTGGAACACACCCCTGGAACATAACTCCCGATTTATAATTGATCACCAAGATGGACGCCACACTTAGGATTATAATTACAATTATACTTATACCTGAATGCTAATTTTCCATGTCGGAACTACACAAGATATCATAATCATAATTAAAATAGTGAGTAAATTCTAAATGATATGTTAATGCGCGCCGCGGGTTCTTGTTTTTCCCTGTTCAGTGTTATATGTCAATGGCACAAAAGAAATCTATACAATTATAATAAGTCTTTATAGCTTGTTCGTTTTTTTTTGTTTGAACATACTAATAACTGGAAATTCCAGTCGGATTTGATAAATATTTTTTTTTGCATTTGATTGCACAATTCTTGAGGAAAGTTGTACTCTATTTAACAATGATTTAACGTCGCGAAGAAACTTAGGTGCCGCCGAGCAAAAAGAAAAGAAATTAGCCGCGATGCATGGGTGGGGCTCTAACCGAGTGCTGTCGCTAGAAGAAAACCGAGCATTACCGAGATTGTGTATGATTGTGTAAATTTTAAACAAACTAAAATTCTAAAGTAAGTAAGTCATAGTAATAACTAATGATAGTCTTCTGTGCGCTTATGTTGGTATTATATGTATAATCTATACTAATATTATAAAGCTGAAGAGATTGTTTGTTTGTTTGAGCGCTAATTTCAGGAACTTCTGGTTCGAATTGAAAAATTCTTTTTGTATTGAATAGTCCATTTATCGAGGAAGGCAATAGGCTATATAAATCACGCTACGATAAATAGTATTATATATAAGCAGTGTCCAGTACCGCGCGCCCCGCGCGCATTTCACCGCCGGCGCCGTATGGGCCGCAACGAAGCGTGGCCGAGTTCAGTTAGTTTAGAATATAGACACAGCAGTGCTTCAATATTTATACTTTTACTAATATTATAAAGCTGAAGAGTTTGTTTGTTTTGTTGAACGCGCTAATCTCAGGAATTACTGGTTCGAATTGAAAAATTCTTTTTGTGTTGGATAGTCCATTTATCGAGGATGGCTATAGGCTATATGACATCACGCTACGACCATTAGGAGCGGAGCTTTAATGAAAAATGTTGCAAAAACGGGAAAATTATCCCTTTTGAGAGCTTCCGTTGCGTGCGCTGTGTAAAAAAATCATGTATGACGGAATTGTTTCCCTTTAAAAGTTCTTAAAAAAGTCCACCACAACAAATGTCTATCTTTTAAGGTTGACTCACTATAACCTTTTTTAAATTTGTTCTAAAATAATGCATTATTTGCGAAGGTGTTTTTATAAACATGATATTAATCCTTATCCAAATAAATACGTTATACAAGTATTTAATTTTGAACAAAATTGATTTCAATGAATGTCTTAGGAGATATCATAGTTTTAAAATAACTCTACATAAGTTAAAAAATCTCTCTAAATAATTTAAAATAGTTTTAAAATAACACCTGACCGAACCCGGTTGGAAGAGGCTATAGCGGCCTAGGTTGCTAAAATACCTGGTGCACAAGACAACGGGAAACCACTCCACTACAATTCCCTAGTAATTCAGCATGGAAAATTTCAATAAAGTCTCTTAATCCCTTTGGTTAGAAACAACTAATAAAAACCTACCCTTATTGGGAGTGACCTACCACATTGCATAGGCAGTCATGAAAATTAGATGGACAGCGGTAGCAGTCTCTTACTTTGTGAAATAACAGCACTTGTGCTGTTGTTAGTATGGAATGCCAAATCCTATTACTCTGTCCCTTGTCCTCTATCATTAATCCTGTTGGTGTGTACGTACTTTTATTTCTCTGACGTCAATAGAGTTATGGCTTGTGTTTATGGACGACTGCAATCGCATATACAGTCAACCTGACAGCCACTGTTTAATATAAAACATAGTTAAATCTTTAGTTAAAATAGGAGAGTAGTTAAATCTTATAGTGGTAATGACCTCGGATGAAAGCCTCTTAGATAAATCCCCAGTGTCACTAATAGTGTTGTAGTAATTACAGCAAAACATGGTAGTCTGCTTTCCTGCGATATGATGGAGTGGCTTACAGTGATGCGATACTTATATATATATATAGTTAAAATTATTAGGAACCCACGTGAACCAACTTAGTATCTTTTAATTACTTAATAAATGTCATTCATATATACATAATTAAAATAAGGAAGCATTTCTGTTTCCGCAGATGCTAAATACTTAAAAATGTATTATAATGAATCTAATAATAACCATATCAGAATTTATATTAAGATTACAATGTCGTATTTTTTGTTATTATTACTTAATTAATTATAAGATGTTATGGATTTCCTATTTCTTATAGAATTGAAAAGATTAAATCAAATGATACAAAAAGACTAGGAGACACGTTTTGACACCACAATTGTAAAAAAATACTATTTCTAATTCGTTTAAATAGTCTAGTAAAAATGCTATTGTTTCCATTTAAATTTATGTATTCTACACTTCTTTTATAATGCTTACGTCTCATCACAGGTCTCATTCATATTGTAGTAAAAACAATTACTTATTAAATTATCTCTATAGATTTTTAATCTTTGGATTTTTTCTTATATGTATTTATGTCAATGAGCTTCTCTTAAATTTTGATGAAATTTTTTGTATGGTTGCTTGGTTTAGAAGTTTAGATATACAATTGGATCCAGTAGCTTAAAAAACGTTAAAAAATTCAGTCCGTGCGAGGTTCGCAAGAGATTTAAATTCGTTCTAAAATTAAATTTTCTACATAATGAGTCATCCTGTTCTACAATCGTAAAAATCTTCAAAGACAAAATAAAATCTTGCCAAACCAGTAAGCCACACAACATAGAAGACACCTTGAAGTAATGGCACTTATATGTTTGTATTTTTTCTTAGATCAAGTCCTGCTTATCCTTCATCCTGTTAATGGACGAAGTAGTCTTCACCTACCATCAAGTGGGTCGTCTAGTGAAATAGTTATTTATTCATCAAATAGGTTTCCAAGAAACTCTTTTAATGGTTATTACATATTTTACCAGGATTTCGGAAAACAATAATAGTTTTTGAGTTATTTGCAAAAATATTTATTTTTTTTATTTCCCATTTTTTTTAATCTCTAATTTTTTATAAGGTTTGCAATGTTTATATGCAGCTCAGCCTCCGCAAGAGGTAGTTGCGCGAATCCGACTGCGCGCGCGCGGTAACCTCCTCCGGAAATGGAGTGAGAGGTTGGTCGAGCCTAGTGTTGGCCACCGCACAGTAGAGGCCATTCGTCCAGTGTTGGACGTGTGGCTCCAGAGGAGACACGGGGCTCTCACGTTCCGTCTGGTGCAGGTGTTCTCGGGGTATGGCTGCTTCGGGAGTTATCTCCACCGGGTGGCTCGTAGGGAGCCCCCAGAGTGTCACTCGTGTGCGTGCGCTGAGGACAGCGCATTGCATACTCTTGCGGAGTGCCCTAGATGGTCGGACCATTGGATTTGACTTCTCTCTGCCGGCCGTAGTGAAAGCTATGGTCGGCAGCAGAGCCGCTTGGCGAGCGACTCAATCCTTCTGCGAAGATGTCATTATCTCGCAGAAGGAGGCGGCGGAGAGAGAGCGGGAAGACGACGTCCTGTCGCATCCCCTCTGTCGCCGACGAACAGGACGCAGGCGGCTGGAGCACGCCCGCCACCTGGACCCCTGACAGGACTAGGGCGGTAGATGGGGACTCTGCCGCTCACTTCATCCTGAGAGGCACGGCGCACCTTGGCAGTTCGGGTGCGCCGTCCAAATGAGCCGTATCCCCGCGGTGGAGCTGCGGAGAAGTGTTCGTCCGACCTCGCAACTTCACCAATAGCGGATGAGGAGGACGCCAAGAGATTTAGTCGGTAGGTCTACCCCACTACCATCTCGGGGCAGGAGTCTGACATAACTCACCGGTATGTCCCCAGGCCGGTGGGTATCCATGATGGATTCCTCATGGAAGTTCAAAGGAATGAAACTTATGCACATTTTTCTACAAGTCATTACGAATCAAATAATAGTACCTAGGGGAGCCTAAGAGGGGATTTACTCAAGAGCATATTAAGGTATGCCGGATTAAGTACATGCTGAAAAGTGTGCATTTTAATAATCTCACGACTTGAGCGTGCCGTAAGGGAGTTGGAGGGTCACAAAGTTGTAAAAACCTAACATCACCTCGACATTCTCGAGCGCGGTCAATTTTTTAAAGGAAATAATTCAAGGATAACGGGAAAACTTAATCTGCCGATTTCCGCAAGCCGAAGTAACAAATATCGACAATAAAGTTTACCGCATTCGGCTGCAGGGAAACATGACTATATTTCCTACTCCGCACCTATCTCTCTCTTTCGCTATTTCTCTATCTTTCACTCTTTCGCACCATCTCCACACGCCAGCCATGACTCCATCACGCCATCACAGCTGATCACAGCACTCGTGGTATTGTATGTACAGTGTTCTGACTGATTTGTTGTATTTTAGTGCTACGAATGAAATTTTGTAAATTTAATATCTTGTACGATGAGGAGTGGCGGTCTTTTAAAGTGTGTGTTACGTGGACAAAATTCACTTAAAAAAAATAATTAAATTTACGTTGGAAACTATAAAAAAATATTGTTTTAAACTTTTTTTTACTTGTTTCTAAATGCACGCTTAAATCTTGATTTAAAAAAATCAAGAATTTTTTTAAACCAGATTAAGAAAAATCCTCCATTCGATAAAAAAAAAAACAAAGATTCTTACATAGCAAATTAATTAATAGACAATCAGCGTCATTTTTTGGTTAATGAAATAATATAATATAAGAGTAAACATCAAACAAAATACTTTTTTTTTGTAACAGGTATGTTATGCGCAAATCATTGATACCATTTTAGGTACCCTTTTGGGAATCCTACATAAAAACATTCATAAATATTTTTTTCCATGTCAACTTTTTACAGGTTTTTTTTTGTTTATTGAAAAATTATTGATATTTTTGTTATTTGTATTTAATCCAATAAACATAAAACCTTAAAGAATTATATCTACACCTAAATCTTCCTCAGAAATCAAACCGCATAAATAAATGAAAACCGCATGAAAATCCGTTCAATAGTTTTTCAGATGATCGCGTACATACATACAAATATGATTTGTTTTATAATATTTAAGGATATAGTTAACCTGATGCGTACGTAGAAGAAATAAGATACTCTAGTATTCAATTACCCTTATATGTGTAATAATTGTTAACTTAAAGAAAGTAAAATTTTTGAATTAGAGAGAAGGCTTTTGAGGTATTTGGGGGCGAGATTGCCTACTACGCATATTAGTTTTATAAAAATATAGTTTTTATAGTGAGGAAATCGGTCCACAATTAATTTCATAAAGATTTTAGAATCTAACCTAACTTTTCCAGTACAAATAAATTTTTACTTAGAACTACCAGCATCAGCATCACTTATGTTCTTATATCAGCTTATATCAGTTCGTGTATGAGTTAAGTGGTTTTCTTTACATGTATATTTTTAAATAAAAGCTTTAACATTAAAATTAAAACTGACTAAAGTTTAGCTGTAAGGTTAACATTTAACTAAAATCACGCCAATGATGTTTAATGAAGTAGGTACACGGTATAATAATAATGAGTTAACAACAACAACAAATTCTTAAAAATACATTTTCTATTTGATACTTACTTTGATTATTTTAAATAAATAGAAGTTATTTACGGCACGCAACCGCCTGATTGTTGAGTGCGATTACAAACGCAGGATTTGATTGCTTTTGCTATTAAAAAGTTTTAGGCGTTTCTTTTTCATTAAAATGCATGCAAATAAAATCGGAAGTGTCTATTTGTGATTTTAATATGAACTCTAAATACGGGATTGTTTTGATACAAGGCATTTTCTATTTTCTGGCATCCATTCATAAGAACGTCTTACAGAAGAATACCATAAAATAAAATCAAAGGAAATCAAGGGAATTTGTGTTGTCCTGCTATAAAAGAAAATAAACAGCAATAAAAGCTCCAAAGACTTTTTTTTTTTTTTGAATGTGTATGTAATGGAAAATTAAAGAGAACGAAGTGGCGTCGTCGATTACCCAAGGGTATAATTTGATTGACATGACTATTAATTAAGTACCAGCTGAGCCCGCAACTTCGTACGCATGTTATTCGATATAGCGCATAACTTTATTGTTTGTGAACCTATTGGAATACAACTGTAAGACATTAAGTCTTACAGGAAGCTTGCTACAATACATCAGTGAAACCGCATTCGAATCGGTCAAGCCGTTATGAGATTAGCGTGCGCAAACGCACAGACAAGCAGACAAAAATTCTAAAAACTATTTACTTGACATCGGTAACATAAGTACAACGTGTACAAATTGTTTTTTTCGAAAAAATATTTAATGTACAGATACGGCTCGTTTACCATTTTATTATAAACTAGCGGCCCGCCCCCGGCTTCGCCCGTGGTGCAATTTTTATATACTAAAAAATTCCCCGTTTATCCCTCTTTCCATTGGCGAAAACCGAATTAAAATCGGTCTACCCGTTCGCGCGTGATGCCGTGACCAGGAGAAATGGGGATTCATTTTTATATATAAGATAGATAAGACTAGCGACCCGCCCCCGGCTTCGCCCGGCGTGCAATTTTTATATATAAGAACATTCCCCGTTTATCCCTCTTTTCATTGGCGAAAACCGAATTAAAATCGGTCTACCCGTTCAAGCGTGATGCCGTGACCAGGGGAAATGGGGATTCATTTTTATATATAAGATAAGATATAGATACAAATATAGATCTCGTAAGACTACGAACCGTCAAAAGTGGAGAGATATCCCAGCAGCGTCGGTGCGCACAAGAAACGAAAACGAATTGATCATCCTTTGTGTTCATCATTCGCACGACGACTCTGACAGAGTACAACTTGACAAGAGTACAACTCTGACAAGAGTACCTTGACGATGATGATAAAGATGATTATAACATATACATATATGTTACACTGCTGGGAATAAACGTGAATGGGATTCGAAACTTGATTGCAGTAGTGTCAGCCGAACATTCTACTTAATGAGCTGTCTTTGCTTAATGAATGAAATTTACAATAAGGTAAGTATAATGCCAATTATAAAATTATATTATTATTCACCTGAATTATTATCCAAATTATATTTAAATGTTCCGCATACTAATTTAAGGAATTGCACTTTACTGCATGTAGGTCAAGGAAAAACAAATTATAGGAAAAATTCATTCATGCCTCGTTCATGTAGGCTTTTTAATGAAATGTTATTAGATACAGATGTCGACCTGTTCCACCAGCTCTATAGTTAAAACTAGAAATATTTTAATCGAAAAATTCTTTCAGTAAACTATAAATTCCATATATTTTAGTGTATCTTGCCTACTGTGAATGCTAGTTGTAACTGTAATTACTCTTTCATGCTATAAGTGGAATTTTTTTATTTGATGCGTGTTTCTATTCGAATTGTTACTATGTAATATTAGTGCCTGTATATTTCCCTAAAATAAAATAAATAAATAAAGTAAATAAATAAAATTTCTGTAGAATAATTTCGAATATGGTTCACATTATAATTTAAGATGGTTTATATAGTGCTACGTAACTATACGGTTATCGAAATGAAAATTCTGCACTGAAAAATACAATGGCAGTCTGAAACAAACAGAAACCGTTTTCAGTACTCTGACTCTGCAGTCAGTCGAAAGCCGCTGTCTGGCTAAGATGGTCGGCGCTCGTTTTACGCACTGCGTTACGGCTTCTCGCGAGATCAGTGAAAACTTTTTATCGTGTCCGTTAAAACTAATGTTGGATTTTTAAATGCGTAAAAATATTTATTTGCGTTTCGATAATATGTAACTAAAATGGGGTTTTGAATTTTTTTTTCACAAAATTATTCCATAAATGTGCATTTCTTTTTTTAAACGAATCTCGATGTGTCATAAGTCACAATGGGCACAACCATTTTTTTGTCGTTCTAAATGTTTGTGCATGTTAAAATATTTTTTAAAAATAATAAAATCTCGTCCATTGTGTTTTAAAGTTTGAATATATAAAATTGTTGATATAATGTGTGTGTTTAATAACTTTTAATTGTATTTCCGGATATAATAAGAATTAAAAATCTATTTATGCGCCAATGTAGGTATATTTGGTTATATATATGTATATTTATATCTCATCCTATCCAAGGAGCGCCTAACAGATACACCTTTAGACGTAAGGTTAGGGTTAGGGGATATCTGTTGACGCTCCAAAATTCATAATCTTAGGTACATTCAGCATTTATAACCGCATTAATACATCAAAATATGTGAGTTTCTCTGTTCAATGGTTTTGCTCTGTTCTTTGTTTTTTCTATGTTCAATGTTCTATTTATCCACATATCTACATGTAAGTAATTTATAAAGTATGTTTGTATCATTTTCTGTAAGTCACAGACGGTGCTGGCTGAAAATCAGCGCTGTGGGTATTCGTCCAGCACCTCGGCACAATGCTGAGCCAGTACCCGATTCTCTGCCGCGGGGACAGACACATATTTAACTTGTTTTTCCATTAATTTTTGTACTGTTGTAACAATGTATGTAATGTTAGGTAGTTTCTTTCGTGCAGTGAATAAAAGCCTTTCGTTTTTTCTTCTTTCTATTTGGTTCATTTATTTTAAATTATTCCATTTCAAATAGCAGGCAACTTATTACTATGAGAATATATTTTAAAAGTTAAAAGAAGTCAAGGAGCAATAAAGTAAATTGTTATTTACACATCTCTTTCAAAATAGCCATTGAATTGCGAGACATTTTTAAGTCTTTGATCAGTTGAAAACACTTAAATTCCAAGAAATTTCTTATTTCGTTTCGCGTCATGTCAATAGATGATGTTATGAGTATGCTGTATCAAGTTTTGAATTTACGAGGATTAATTTTGAGTTTAAAAAGTCTAGTAGCTTTGTAATAGTAAGGAATATATTACGTTTTTGTAGTGTTAAAACTATTTTGGAAGTGTGGTAATATGTTATTTTACAAGTGTGGTAATTTGTTATTTTAGAATTGAAAAACATTGCTAAGAAATATATGAACGTTATTCCCTAGACTAGACCGTTTCAAAATTAATGTATAAAATTTATAAAGACATCAACTCTTAGTAGTGCCGTAATAGTGGTAAATGTTTTGCGTCTTCTATACATTGCTGTGCATGTCTTTCTTTTCTGGGTACTCTGGGTAAAGGCCCAATGTCCCGCGATCAATGAACATTACAGTTCTTGTCAGATCACAAACCAATAGCATTCAAATATGCTCAAAAAATATATATCGAAGAAATTATTCAGAATTTTGTTTATCTCCGTTTTCGTAGTTTTCCGTTTTATTCACGGCGTCCCTATTATCCTAAAATTACCATTGCTTCCAACAGCTTACAAATAGTAGTGTAAGTATGTGTGAACAGTCTAAGAGAATACTCCTTAGTAATTATAGTAGAGTAGACGTCCATACAGACGCCATCGTTAGAAGGGCTCAAATTGTCTGCATTACCGAATTGAGCATATATGAAGAGTTACCCCACCTACTTGTCGCAATGCATTCGAACGACTGAACAACAAAAAGAAAACTGCTAACGACTTTTTTATTTAGCCTTAAAAATTTAGTTTGAAATTCCGAATTTAAAATGATTATTATAAGCAAGCTTCCTTCTTCCAGTAATTAAACAGATTGTTAAATTTAACAGTTTAACAGATTGTATTTAAACAGTTTGTTTTGGAAGTAAAGTTCGCAAGAACAATAAAAATAAAAACTAATCTTGTTACTTCAAGTACGTGACCATGATGCCGAAGTATTATCACGATTCCAATATTGTTAGGACGTGCGACATTAGCAAATATCTGTTATACTAAATTGAAAGAATATGAAAGATTTATGTCGTCAAGGTAACAAGAATTAATTGAATCCTCTTGCTGATATTAGTTATTATTTTAGGCAAATATTTAGATGCAAATGATATTATAGTCAAGAGGGTGTATTATGAGCACTTAATTCGGGCCAGTCTGTTAATTTACGTTAATTAACGGCAAAATTTAATGGCGCGGTAAGCATAATAAAAACATAATTTCCCGAATGAAATTAATAAATAACAAGACGCTCCCAGCTTCGCACGGTTGCATTTTTTTTAATCAAAGTTGATATATAGAAACCTTCCTCGTTTATCGTTTTTTACACAGAGACTTAATTATAATATGTAGATCTAACCGTTCGCCCTGTTTTTCTTCATTTTAGCAATAGCATAATATTAATAAAATTGATGTATCAAATTATTAAAGACAACGATTAACCAATAAAAGTATATATATTAAATGTTTTTGACACATATTGTAATTTATATTTTATCTTATTTTATTAGAAACTACCTGAACCCACAACTTCGTACGCGTGGTGTTCCGTATAGCGCGTATTTTTTTTGTTTGCAAATCGATTGGATTGGAACATCGAAATATAATATTACGTATTGGAATGAACTAGCATTCATACATCAGTGAAAACCGCATTCAAATCGGTTAAGCCGTTTCTAAGATTAGCGTGCACAAACGCACAGACAAACATATGAAAAATCTAAAAACTATTTTTTTTACCTCGGTAACATAAGTACAACGTGTACAAATTGTTTTTGAAAAAATATTTAATATGCAGACACGGCTCGTTTACGATTTTGTTATTTACATAGGTAGATACAGACGAATAGACTATTATTAAGAAGTACATTCATGATGTCTTGGTTCCTCTTCTCAAATATAGAACTCTTGAGTTCTCTTTTCCAACTTTTTTTGTTTTACAGGTAAATTGTCCCAAATGTGTAAAATAAGATTTAAAGGTCAGGTCTTTGCTCTGGTCATTTGTCATGGTTTGAATTTCAACAACGTCAAGGTATTCAGCGATGAATGGAACTACATTATTATCTGAAACCTTCCACATAAGTGTGTAGAGTAACACTGTCTCTATTGAACACATTGAGTATGGTACGAGCCTCGTAACGAATGCCTCCTTATAACCATTTCACAAGAAGCGTACCTTTCATTTTGACGTCCATATACACGTTGAAGCTCACCTGGACTACTTTTGTATAGTGTGTGAGAAGTTTAAAGATTAGAGCTGGACGAAAAGGATCAAAACTACTTTTTGCCAAGCTTCTTCTTACTGATAGTTCACTTACAAAAATATTTTAAAGACGTGAATTGGCCTCATTGGCTGAAGCTATCATTCAAACTAGTCTTCCAAAAGCATCTGATTCCTGAACAATCACGTTTTCAAATGATGCGATTTAGAGGCATTAGCATCAGCTAATGTTAAGCTCCAATTCCATTAATTAATGAGTAAAGTCCAGTTTCAGCTAATATAATCCCTTGTTGCTCCAGTTGAGGTATTAACAAATTTATGCAGTTACTACCAAAATAGGTGCATGCTAATGATGTCATTGAGAATTGTTGAATATTTTAAATTCATTAAAAAAATTAATTAATGACGAAGGTTTATTCAGAATTTGCTTTAAGATTATGTTATCCGCTCTAATAAAGAATTTATATTTAAAGATCCAACATTAATATGGCAACAAAAACTTTATACTAAGAGACAAATATGGTGAAAAATTATAAAAAAAACTTAGTGAAAATTGGTCACAATTCTTGACACGATGTGTAAGAACGTTAAGAATGTGACGTGGGAGGCGGAGTCCCTTATGGGAAACCCGAAGCTGAAGGGTTGGAGTCGGTACTGCCCTAGGGCTGCCTTGTCTCACGTTGGACTCTTCGTTGCTCTCATGCTGTATACGGCTGGAGGTGGTTTGGTGAGTATTTGTAAAAAACTTCAAGGAAAAAAGGTAGGTAATTTTAAAAAAATTCCGTAATTATATAAGTATTAATTTTTCTTTTAATTACGTCATCTCGTTTTTTTGAAAGTGCAGGCATGGAGTATGACAGTATACTAGATAGTGAGTGGTTACACGCTATAGACTCAAGAGGCACCTGAGAGGATGCATGTGAGCTGGAGAAAGTAGTTCGCGGTAAAAGCACATCAAAGAAAACGATTGGCTGTTTCTTCGAAATTACCGGTCATGTAACGGCAATACCATTCGAAAATTGTAGGATGGTCAATTCTGAATGTTGCACGTCCATTTATTTACCAGAAGTCTTCGGAGAAATCCGAAACGGACGCTAATCACTCTTCATCATGACAGTGTGAGCCTTCACACATCGTATCAAATAAACAAATTTTTGTGCCGCCAAAACATCGAATTGGTGGGTCATCCTCCGTACAGCCCTGACTTGACACCTAATGACTTCTTTTTGTTCCCAAACATAAAGCGTGGATAACGCTTTTCGTTAGCAGAAGAAGCTGTTGAAACGTTCAAAAACCACCATTTACATTTTTTCAATTGGAGTGGAAAAAGTGCTTCGAAAATAGGTTCCAACGCATGCATAAAAGTGTATAGATCATCGTGGAGAGTACTTTGAAAAACAATAAGACCAATTCCATCATCAATATTTGTCTTTTTATTAGTAGGCTCAATACATAAGTAGCAACCCTCGTAGTTGCCAGTACAGCAAGACGGTCTGGTAAAACTATGAATATACAAAAATTACTCTGGTTTTATATCGAGTGCCATATCGAGTTTAGAAAATTTAAATGTGATAATAAAAAATAATGAACAGTGTCTTAAGTATGTCACATTACATGCTAATGAACACTGAATGAATAAAATAAAATAAAAGACAAATTAAATAAAAACACACCATTTACTGCTTGAAGGCGTTAGGAGGCCTATTTATGTTTAAAAATACACAGTAAATTATTATTTGGTTATTACCTTGCTATGAAACGAATATTTATGTCTAACATAAAACTTAAAACTTTATTTACTTAAAAATATTCAAACACCCCTTGTTCGTTCGCAATAACTAGGTTAAAATAAGAATAAGTGCATGGATCTCAAATGAGTTTAAAAATCGGCAAATTCTTCGGCATACAAACAAATTGGGCTCAATTTAATTTTCTCTTCGTCATAATGATCAAAATTCGACGTATCCCCAGGAGACCTAACTCTCGGTACATAGGGTGATGGAATTCGACAATTCAAAAGGTTATCCCAATTAATTTCCTTAAACCATTCATGATTTTTGAAATCCAAAATTCCTTTTTTAAGATTACCAAATCGCTTCGATATGTCACTCTGTAAAGTATTTGAGATTAAATCTCTTAGCTGTGAAGAAAAGTGCGGTGGGCATCTATATTTTCCTGCTATGATTTTCTCATAAATTCGCATGGGATCTGAAGCATAAAATGGTGGATGTCCAGCGCTCATTTCAAAAATAAGTATACCAAGGGACCACCAGTCAACTGCGTTTCCGTAGCCCTTGCTTAAAATTATTTCTGGTGCTAAATACTCCGGCGTACCGCAAAGTGTCCAAGTCCTGTCACTTATAAGTTTTGTAAATCCAAAGTCGGTGATTTTTATATATCCCGATCTATCTATTAAGATATTTTCCGGTTTCAAGTCACGGTAAACCAAACTGCAAGCATGTAGATATTCAAATGCTAAAATAACTTGAGCACTATAGAATTTCGAGGAGCTCTCTTCAAATTTACCCATTTTACGTAAGTAGCTGAATAACTCTCCTCCTGGTATGTAGGGTAAGACAAAATAAAGGTACACGTTGTCCTTAAAAAAGTATCTCATGTATAGAACAAACGGAAAATTTAAACTACAAAGGACCTTCTTTTCGTTAAAGCTATGTTCGATTTGTTTTTGTTTAACTAATTTTTCCTTTTCCATCATTTTCATGGCATAATATTTTCCACTATCTAGGTGCTTCGCTAGATAAACTGTACCAAAAGCACCGGTTCCGAGGACCTTCGTTTTTTCAAAGTCAGATAAATTTGCATTGCTTTCTTGTGTTTGATTCCATGATTCCATAAACTCTAGTTTTAACCTGCGTAAATAGCGTGAGTATTCTTCTTGTTGTGCAACAGAATAACCACCTTTTTCTGGTAAGTATCGACTTTTAGACTCTTCGTGCATAATGTCCCGAATAAATGGTCTATTATTAACTCAAAGTCAATATTTAATACTCTTCGGGCTTATCTTCCTAAACCTAAAATTGTAATAAGCTTTAAAGTGAAAATTCCTTAAAGATTATTCGGTCAAATTCAGAGACATTTGAAAGTAATTATTCTTGTTGTTTACTGCTGTCATCTATTATGAGCAAGAACGTTGCCGTGTTTGTAGGTTTTATATGTTAAGTGTAACCCATATTTCAACTTTCTATGCTTTTCATAAACTGTTAAACCCTTGTTGTACGATCCAAGAAAGATCCACATTCTGTTTGCTTAAATCATGAAAAAATATATCATATATTTATTTAAGAAATATTTGATTTTTTGACAAAAAGTGGTCTCTAATCACAATTGAATCTCCTTGTCTATGCTCTTTATTTAGAGAACTTCAGATAGGAATATTTTAAACAAGCCAAATTTAGAAACATTTTTTTAATTTTAAATACAGCGTCTACTATTTAAAATAGCTGAATAAATATATAATAATTATAATAAAATGTAAAAAGTAAAAAAACAAAGTCAAAATATAGCAAACTCCTCTTCATATAGACATATTGAAGACTTTTTTATTTTTACGTCGTCATATTTATCGAAATGAGATGTGTCGCAAGATGACTCCAATTTCGGTATGTACGGTGGTTGAGTATGATGTCTTAAAAGGCTATTCCATTGAATGTCTCTAAACCATTCATGTGTTTTAAAATCCATCACGCCTCTCTTTAAATTTCCGTATCGTTTCGAAGTCTCAAACTGTAGAGTGTGTGTCAATAAATCTTTTAATTCCGTAGAAAAATGATGTGGATATTTGTATTTGCACTCGATTATATTTTCGTATATCTTCATTGGCTCTGAACCGCGAAACGGCGGAAAACCTGCACACATCTCAAAAATCAATACACCGAGTGACCACCAGTCGACAGCCTTGCCGTAGCCAATGCTAAGGATAATTTCTGGTGCTAAATATTCAGGTGTACCACAAAGGGTCCAAGTCCTGTCTGTTATTAACTTTGTAAATCCAAAATCCGCAATTTTTAGGTACCCCGATTTGTCTATTAGGATATTTTCCGGTTTCAAGTCACGATAAACTAAATTACACGCATGAAGATATTCAAAAGCTAAAACAACTTGAGCACTGTAAAATTTTGAAAAGTGCTCTTCGAATTTTCCCATTTTACGCAGATAGGTAAACAATTCTCCACCAGATATGTAAGGTAATACAAAATAAAGATATACGTTGTCTTTAAAAAAGTATTTCATAAATACTAGGAAGGGAAAGTTGATACTACCAAGGACTCTCTTCTCGTTGTAGCTATGTTCGATTTGCTTCTGCCTTACAATTACTTCCTTCTCCATCATTTTCATTGCATATAATCTATCAGTGGTAATATGTTTCACTAACCATACTACTCCAAAGGCTCCCACGCCGAGAACTGTTTTCAATTCAAAGTGACTTAAACTTGCAGTACACTCCGATTTTTCATTCCATGAATCAATAAATTCTTTTTGACATTTTTTTAACTGGCGAGAGTATTCTTCTTGTTCTTGTACAGAATATGTCGTTGTTGGATGTAGGTTCTTCAAATCTATTTTACTGCCAAGCATTGGGTGTTAAATTTAAAATCTGATCTTATACTTAGGAGTTGAATCACAAAAAACGGACAATTTTTTAACAACACATAGGAATTCTTGTTCTTCACTAAGAAGTCCATTAAGTAGAAGACGAAGATATGTATTTCTATGTGCAGTTTGATTAAAATAAATGTAAATATTATTTTTCATCGGCATTTAAACGACAAATATAAAAATTGGAACTAATTAGGCTAAGCTAATTACCACATGATAGCATGTGATGGATTTAATCAAAGACTAATGGACTAAATAAATATATCTGAGGATTTGATGTATAAATGACAAATAATTATGAATTACAGACAAACGAAATTACCGTTGATGTGTAGTATTTCCATCATTTAAAAAAATTAAAGTTCGTTTAATTGTTTAATTAATTGAGTAGAGTAGTTATAATTCTATTCAGCTTTCTCATCCAACCACAACTAGGTTTAAATTAAAATAAGTAATTATTTCTTTCAAATTAACGGAATACTTTCTTTGTGCATTCTAATTATGTATACATCACAAATGAAAGTATAAATATTACGATATATTGTAATATGCTAAGGTTCCAGAAATTGTAAAACCGTAACGACCAAGTTATTAACAATGGAAAATGTGCGTGCAATATTTCGTTATAAATATAAATTGTAAATTATGTTTTTTTTTAATTTAAAAAAAGATGTGCTTTAAATAGAAGTGGCTTTAGTAGGCGTCGATATCTTGTATTTCGAAAGAAAAGGTATCCTGAAACATAACATAGTCTATAGTTATGCGTAACATGTTTATGCAATTGTCTCTATGAAAGACACTCTGCGTAGTAAAGAGGAATGCAAAGGCAACTTCTTTGGTTGAAAGATGTCAAACCTGTTATCTCTCACAGATGTATTTACAGTTGAATTGAAAAATGTTTCGGGTCTGCTACTATTGATTTTGATTTGAGTTTTTTTTTGCTATTTTTACAACTGACACCGGCAAAATCATCGGAGAAGAATAGATTTACCATTATTTATTAAGGAAATGAATTATTTTGTTACAAGTAAAGTTAAATAGCAACTATTATTGAAAAGAGCGCATGGCTAAAGCATTTACCGCCCAAAACCACCAAGAACATGTACGATATTTAGAAATGCTAAAAACAGAATTCACACATAAATTTGCTAACCCACCTCCCTTAGGCTCTGTTGGAATTGACGAATACGATAAAATCAAGACTATTGGACACGGAGCGTACGGTGAAGTCATTCTAGTAAGAAATAAGGTTACGTTTGTATATCATGCTTTGAAAGCAGTCGACAAAAGTGTGGTTGTTGAAAGGAATCATGTGAAACATTTGGTTTTAGAGAAACAAATTCTTCAAGCCATTCAGTTTCCCTTCGTAGTTACTCTAGATTCATCCTTTAAAGATAACTGGTATCTCTACTTCGTAATGCCATTTATTGCAGGAGGAGAACTATTCACATATATTCAACGATATGGAAACTTCTCTGACACATTAACAAAATTCTATGCCAGTCAGGTTGTTTTAGCACTAGAATATTTGCACCACTGTGGAATAGTTCATAGGGATATAAAACCAGAAAACATCTTACTCGACACAAATGGATACATAAAAATATGTGATTTTGGATTTTGTAAAGTGTTGAACAAAAAAACATATACATTATGTGGGACACCCGAATATTTAGCACCAGAGGTTATTTTGTCAAAAGGTTACTCGTTTCCTGTGGATTGGTGGGCACTTGGCGTTTTAATCTTTGAAATGGAAACAGGATATCCTCCATTTTTTTCATCCGATGCCAACAAGTTATACGAAAAAGTTTTGGAAGGTAGCTATAAATGTCCAGATAACATAAAAACAGAATGCAGAGCTTTAATTAAAGGTTTACTTCAAGTGGAACCAACGAAACGATTCGGTGCACTGAAGGGAGGTGTATTTGATATTAAAAGTCATGCATGGTTTAATGATATCTGTTTTACGTCAATATTACATCAAAGAGTTGAAGCCCCATTTGTACCCGTATGTACAGCTCCGGGAGATACGACTAACTTTCCAGAAATTGAGCAAACTAAATTGAAAACCACTACGAAACCTTATTACGAAAAGGAATTTCAAAATTTTTAAGTATTTGGGGCAGCTTTATATATGCAATTTTATATATGCAATTACATAAGCACTATATCTTAAATCTGTTCTGGCTGCGTATCCAGAGAGATTTGATAATATACTCGTCGTTTAATGTACAGAATTTAATTTGAGAGCTTTTGTGACAATTTGTATGTGGGAAGTAATTTTATAAAAAGCAATTTCTTAAATCAGTATGAGTTACATCTATTGTTATGCTTATTATACTATCATTAATAAATCACGTCCATAACTGCTAAAATCATACTTTTTTTTATTAAAAATTCCGCAACACTCTGAACATCTTATTTTTAAATATTTTATGCAGTTAACTCAAATAAAATACTTGTTTTGTTTATTCTTTTATATTTTTGGTATAGTTTAGCAAATATTTTCTATTCTGATTACAATATATTATCAATCTTAGTTTCATTGCAATGGTTAGTGAGTTCACACTAAATTAGAAATTTCTAGTTCAATCTACATCTTCTGCATTATCTCCCATGAACAAGTTTCATTTAATTCTTTTTTCTTGTGAGATTGCCCTAATGTTTTTCTAATTAGTGGGCGTCACCAGGTTATCGTTGAAGTTAAGTTAATCAAGCTATTGTAGGCTCACTGAAATATTTCGGAGCCTTCCAAAAGTCATTTTGTGGTCTAGTCGTTTTACTGCTAAGCCTTTCAGTATAGGCGTTCCACGAGGTGGCCGAAGCCATTTTGGGATGAAGACCTTCTGCTTGGTGGTCGTGTTACTACAATGTCATTTGTGATATAGGCTTTCTGCAGCTGTGGTCGTTTTGCGAACTAGTCCTTACGTAGATAAGGTCATTTTGTAGATCCAATCGTTTTGATACCGACCCCATTTTTTGTTGCTGTCGGAAGCTATATTCATTTTGATGGGAAATTCAATTAAATTCCGTCACTACTATTCAATGATTGAGTAGTACCTATGTTGGAACAATGTATGATAGTTTTATGTGGCTTTATGTTCTAATTGGATTTTAGAACGAAAAGTTATATGTTTTATACGGTGCTCACAATTGTAAGTTGTGGAGACTTTCTTCTTTTAATTACCTTAAAACACCTCATATCTTCATCACGTCAACTTAAACGTATTTTTTATAATTTCCATATAAAACCTTATAAAACTTACAACTAACTCACAAGTGCTGTTAATTTTCATAAACTTGAATACAAATTGTGTATTTTAAGTAAATAATGAATTTATGAGAAATTTACTCTACACTTGTTAATACAAAAAGGAATTAATAATACACACAGAGTATATTATGTACTTTGAATTTATTTAGTGTTTGCGGGTGTTTGTCAGTAATTTGTCACGAAACTGATTGGAAATGTCGCTAAATGAATTTTATAGATAATGCAAAATGAACTATGTAAAAATGAGTAGAAAATGATATATGATAAAACTGGCAACGAAAGGAATTCAAATTACACACACGAATGTCAAGCTAAACACAACCGTTACTTAGATTCATTGAAACACGAGTTTCAGAATAGTTACTGTAATACTATAACTTATGCAAAATCACCAGAAGACTTCGATAGAATAAGAACTTTAGGCGTTGGTTCATATGGTAAAGTATACCTCGTGCGCGATAAGAACACTTTTTCTTATCATGCCATGAAGACTATAGAAAAAACAGTCGCGGTTAAAAAGAAGCACGTTAAGCAATTGATAACGGAGAAAAAAATTTTGCAAAGCGTTCATTTTCCATTTGTGAGTTCATTAGATTTCTGTTGCAAGGATAATTTGTATTTGTATTTAATACTACCGTACGAGTCCGGAGGTGAACTGTTTACTTTGATAAAGAAACTTGGACTTCTCTCGGAGCCTTTGTCACAATTTTACGCATCCCAGATGGTTCTGGCTTTAGAATATTTACACCATTGTCGCGTAATACACAGAGATGTGAAACCAGAAAACATTTTGATCCACCAATCCGGATATCTGAAGTTATCTGATTTTGGATTCAGTAAGATATTGAAAAATCGCACTTGGACATTATGCGGTACTCCAGAATATTTAGCTCCAGAAATAATTATGTCCAAAGGATACTCTTATTCTATAGACTGGTGGTCGTTTGGTGTTCTAGTTTATGAAATGATTGCAGGTTATCCACCATTTTGTAATTCGGATCCAATAAAACTGTATGAGAAAATTCTCGCAGGTCAATATCGAACACCGGAACTAATGACCCCTAACTGTAAGTCACTGATAAAGAATTTTTTACAAGTTGATCCAACGAAGCGATTGGGTTCATTAAAAGCCGGAATATACGATATAAAGGCCCATATGTGGTTTAACACTATTGATTGGGAATCATTATTAAATCAAAGTTTAAAACCTGCTTACATACCAATTTGCAGAGAGTTTGAAAACGACAGTAATTATCCGGAAGTAGATGACTGCAAATTATTGACATCTAAAGTCTGTGTGTACGAAAAAGAATTTGAAGATTTTTAATATTAGATTATAATGTATAATGTGAAGCTTTATGTGTAATTATCAACAATCAGCTTATTTATATGTAACGTAGGAGTATTTGTAAACAATATATATTTGTTTAACCAATATTTTACTGGACTTTAATTTTTTTATATCTTCCGACAGAAAGTCTGATCATCCGCTTGATGGTAGGTAGCTACTGTCACCTACAATACACAAACCAATAAACACGTGCTGCAAGTGACAATTATAAGATTTAAGCGATTAGGAAGGAATAGGAAATGGGTTCTGACTTCCATTACTCACGCACCGAAACACAACAGCACACATTCTGGTTTTTCAAGATTTCTGTAAGGATAATTTTATTTAATATTTTATTTAGTTTATTATTACAATGACCTTTCCTATTCATAAAATCATGAATTATAATTCATGAGAAAGGTAAAAAGGTCAATTTTCAGTTTTAATTTTTTTATTCTATGTGATAACAAACGGTGTATTTTTGTGCAGGTGTTCCGAGCTCTTGAATACCCGGCTGAAATGGCTAAACAGGAGTTTCACAGAGAAAGACTTCTCACAGAGCGTTGGAATTTAATACGCATCGTTTCTGCTACAAAGAATAATGGAACAGATGCGATGGAAAAGTTACTTAGTGATTATTTAGCTGTATATGAGAAGGTAAATTATTATTTAAGCAACTATTGTGAGGATATGAAGCAGCTTGTTTAGTGGCTACGGCCCTGTGAATATATTCTATAAGTACATATTAGCTCAATTATGCAGTTATGCTTGATTGAAGCGGTCTCATCAACGCCAGAGTTATCTTTTGACACACACACACCCACACACATACATATACACACATTTCTTAATGTTATATATATAATTTTCTCTTATTGAATCCATTGTATTTATTATTTACGACAAAGAACATCTAAAATTATCATTTATGATAAAACCACCACGGGTGGAATAAAGCAAGCCTACTCGATTTAAGTGGCTAGCGTTATAAATACAATTAATGCTGAATTGAAATATGTTGCGAATCCTGGAAGGATAAAGAATAATGGACAAGACGAGAAAAGATAAAGGGGAGTCCATTCTCCAGTCCCATATTTTAAAATAAAGTTTTTTTAAAGGTATTAGAAGAAGCGTCTTCCAGCGGGTTATCGTTAGAAGTGGGCAGAAATTTTCCACCTCTGGAAGAAAAATGGAGCATATTACAAGCTGTGTTCTTCTCATCCACAGTGCTCACCACTATAGGTGTGTACGAACATGTAAGCATTAACATGTAAAAAAGATACTTTTGGTCAGGCATATTATTAAATAACATAGAAATATGATTAATGAGCACTCCGTTGCGATAGTAGTTCGTGTTGTACTTCATTTTTGATTAAAGGGTTACAACTTCGGAAAATCATATATAATCTTTACTGGAACAAATTTTTCAGGTTACGGAAATATTGTACCAGTAACATTCTGGGGCCGGTTGTTTTGTATTGCTTACGCACTCATCGGAATACCATTGACTTTGACTGTCATAGCTGACTTGGGCCGAGTTTTCGCGACAGTTGTATCAGTTATTGCAAAACATTTACCGCCGATGCCAAGTAAGTGTTTTATTGAAAACCTTTTTTGTTATATAAGTCTTCACATTACATCTCCTGAAACGTGTGACAAGTAATAAAAATTGTAAATTAAAATTGAAAGAGATGTACACTTATAAAAAAAAATGTTTTGATGAGATATACATACATACTTGAAGATTGACGATTCACCTGATAATATAAATACCCAGAGGAATGCTTATACTTAGCCGACCAATTAATATATGTATATGTATAGCGGAGATAAAACCGTCAATGAAGAAAAATTGTGACAACAGACTCAGTTTTATCTATTTTTTTAATTAGAGGTAGCGGACAAGCAGTCGGTCCATTTGATGGTAGGTGGCTACCGTCGCCTATTAACACAAGTAACTCTATAGGAATGGCAAGTGAGCTGCCTACCTTGATAGTTTTTTGTAAAACATAATTAATAACGGCACGGGCCTTCATTAGATAAAAACGAAACAGCACATGAGTTTTATTTCACGGTGGTCTTCTCAAAGTGGGCAGAGGGTGGTTACTGCAGCTAGAATTTTAGCCTTTAATGTTTGAAGAAAACACTCGCATAGACTCATCCAGGAAATCGCTATGTTCTAATAAATACACGTTATAATACTTTTCTTCTATATTGGACATCACTTGTGTATTTTAATATTTTATGACCGCGCTTGTAAGACTTCAGAGCAATATTTTATTGGAATTCAAAAGCTAATAAAATTTTTAGAATGTTGCACTCGAGTGTCGGAAGTAAATCCAGCGGGTCAACGGTCACTGTATGCTTTCTGGGCAGTAGGGTTTCTGTTCGTCTACTTGTCTGCTGGGGCGGGCCTTTTCAAGATGTGGGAGGATGACTGGACGTTCTACGATGGATTTTACTTCTGTTTCATAACTATGACAACAATTGGATTCGGTGACCTGGTTCCAAGTAAGATTATCATATTTTTAAATTCATTTTGATTTTGATGTTATTTTTGCATTTTTTTACTTTCTTGTGGTGAGAGTCAACATTTGCTTTAATTTCGGCTGTATTTTCTTTATTTTTCATCAGGCTTCATTTACGTTCTTAGTACATGTGAATTTGTAATAATTTTCTTGTATCTAAATTTTTAAGTATACTCATAATTCAAAGGTTGATCTATCTGTTCCATATATACATCTTTTATTTTTTATAGATATAAATACATCTTATTATAAAATATTATAATTTTTTTTATCTGCCCTAAAGAAACACAGACGCAGTCCTAAGGTAGTTTCAAACATATATCTATTGGTCTTTACATTATCTTACATATCTAATTAACTCGATTTAATTAAACATATGACAAGGTTTTGGCATTTTAAATAAATTGTTAAATTTATATTACCAAGGACAATAAAACAAGTTTTTTTTTTTTTATGTTAAGGTCGGCAGACAGGCTGACGGTCCACTTGATGGTAGGTGGCTACCGTCGCCTATAACACAAACAACGCCTAAAGCTGCTGCAAGTGCGCTGCCGACTACAGTAGGATTGGATAAGGGATTAGAAGGGGGGATAAGGAAATGGGCTCTGGCATCCTTTACTCACTCACCGAAACACAACAGCACGTATATGCTGTTATTTCACGGCGGTATTCTGTAAGGTGGTGGTTACTGCCGCCAGGCGGGCTGCCCAAATGACTGCGAAACGCAGTGTGCCCTACCACTACTTAATGTTAAAATACCGAGGTTTTTATAAAGTTTAATCACAAAAGGGAAAATCTTATCCATCCAGCATAAGTTTATTTCTAAGTCTGTTAGTCTTTAACGATTATCAGTTAACGCTTTATTTATATATTTTTTACTTATAAAATCATATTCAACGCTGCCATTGCTTTCAGAAAGACCAAAGTACATGTTATTATGTACATTATACATTCTGATTGGATTGGCTCTCACATCAACTATCATCGAGTTAGTGCGCCGGCAGTATGCCAGGTCTTGGCAACAGCTGAGAGCGCTATCCGGTCCTTTGGCTGATACATTGAGAAGACTGGGTGACGCCGGCAGAGGCGTCGACGTCTCCGCTTTACACAATGATTTGAGGAAGGTGCTCACGGTTGTAAGTAATTTTAAATTCGTAATTAGAAATATTTTCACTGCACAAGTAGTAACAATATTTTTTAAACTCAACCTAATAAAATTGGCTGTAGCTATTGCGTTATTTTTTTATTGTACGCTTCAATAGACACAAAAAATCGAAAATAAAAACCAAAATTGTAATGATCAAATAAATGTAACATTAGAATTTGGTTTTAAATAAAATAAAAAGTAAGAAATAGATATAAACAAATATTATAATGCGAAAATGATTGTCTGTATGTTTGTAACGCTTTTACGCCTTAACTACTCATCTGATGGTCATGAAATTTTGCGTACTCGTTGTCAGGAATACATAAAAGGACATGAGGTACCTTTCATTCAGAAAAACGCCTACCAAAAATATATGAGCAATAAAGATTAAATAAGATTAACACGCGAATATTGGGCGAGGACGAAGTCCCGGGCAAAATGTGACCTTAGACGACATCTTAAATAGCAAAATGATAATGTTATGTACGAAAACAATGCTGAACATGCGAGGAGACACAATGAGATATATTTCCGGCCTTGAACTAAATATTTTATTGACGTTATTCTAGTACAAGAAAAAAATAGTATTGCAATGTGAGGTGTAATTTAAAAATCATGTAATGTTTCATGTTCAGGGTACAGTCGAGTTTATTAAAACACTAGCTAAGCCCGCAACTTCGTACTCGTGGTATTCGGCAAAGCTATTGGTATGAAACAAACACTAAATGTTACGGAAGCTTGCTATACTACATAAGTGAAAATTGCATTTCAAATCAATTAAGCCCTTTCAGAGTTTAGCGTGCACAAACGCAGGGACAAACAGACAAAAAATCTAAAAACTATTTTTTGACCTCGGGAACATAAGTACAACGTGTACAAATTGTTTTTTTTTTAAATTTTAATATTTACATATTGACATGGCTCCTTTACGATTTATTAAATATGTAGGTGTAGCGACTACATACCATCACGTATCTGCAAGTAGGAAGTTTATAATAAGCACGTATTAACATAGTATATAAGTCATATTTTATCCTAAATAAATTAGACGTTATTACACCTTGTCTCGTTGTACTTATTGCCATAATAATTAGGCAAATTGGTGACCCCGACGTGATACCAGCAGAATGAATTCACCTACTTGCAAATTGAACTGCGGTCAACAAGAAACACTGGAAATCGCAACCGGCACCTCCATTTTATCCCGCATTCCGGAGTTTTGGAGAGATCAACCCAGATTATGGTTTACACAATTTGAAGCCATAATAGCGCCACAGAAACAAGGAGATGATTACAAATATTTTAAAGTTATAGCAAAACTATCGAAGGACGAAATACTACAAGTAAGTGACCTCATAACCTCACCGCCTTCCACAGAAAAATATAAAATCATCAAGGAACGTCTAATAAGTTGCTACGAAGAATCAGAACAGCGCCAATTTCAAAAATTATTGTCGGAGATGGACCTGGGTGATCAAAAACCTTCGCAACTTTTACGCAAAATGCAGAGCCTTGGAGGAGGAAAAATCAACGACGAAACTATCAAACTGCTGTGGTTGAGACTTTTGCCAACATCAGTCACCACAGTGCTGGCTGTTACCGAGGACATGGATATTGACAAAATGAGCCAAATCGCCGACAAAATCATAGCAAATTCAAAAATTACCGAGGTGTCAGCAATTAACGAAAGCAAAACAAACGAAAACGTAATGGCATGCATTCTAGCGCAATTAACAAACATGCAGTTAGAACTAAGTGCAATTCAGCGCGATCGCAGAAACTATCGGCACGATCCGAGTCATTTCAACCGTCAGCATTTTTCATCAAGACCAAGTTCAAGAGCAAACAGTCGAGAAAGGAAACACTATTGTTTCTATCACAACGAATTCGGTAAATATGCAAGGAAATGTGCTAAACCGTGTGGTTGGAAACAGAATTTTATCTCAAGGAATCAGGGAAACTAATTAAAGCACAGACTACGGCGGATCTCTGTACTATTCACCCGTCTAACCGCCTCACTATTACTGACCGAAAAAGTGGTATTAGATTTTTGATTGATACGGGAGCAAACATTTCAGTTATTTGCAAGTCACAGATACATTCATTTATACAAAATGAACAATACACACTCTACGCCGCTAATGGTACGAAAATAAAAACTTACGGCGAAAAAACACTTACTTTATACTTGGTTTACGGAGTTGTTTGCGCGAGGACACGGGATATAGTGCAGCAGAAATGACATATGGCGCACCTATACGTCTTCCAGGAGAATTTTTCGAATCATCTTTTCAGCATTCTACGTATGAGGATTTTGTTAAAAAAATTCAAGAGGATATCACTCAGATGACATCAATATCGAAACGCAAGAGTCATCATAAAACTGTTTTCATACACCCCGAGCTCAAGGAATGTTCACACGTATTTGTAAGATGCGACCGAATAAAAAAAGTCTTTCACCACCCTACGAAGGGCCATTCCCAGTGATTAGAAGGATGGATAAGGCATATAAAATTAAGATCAAAGATAAGGAAACAGTTATATCAATAGATAGATTAAAACCAGCATTTATCATCAACAACAAGACTACAAACGTGCCAAATGCAGAGTACCGCCACAGCGATTCAGGCACGTACATAACCAGGTCAGGGCGGACAGTTAAGCCAACAGTACGTTTCGGTATTCGCTGATGCAAGCAATTAGTCGATTTAAATAGCCGCGGTATCACAGTAGACACCATCAGTTATCGTTAACGCCCTCGAAGAACAATGGGCAACCAAAGCTCCAAAGACCAAATAGTGTACAACGCCGATAGTTGCCTCAACCAAAATGAAGCCGACCAGCTCGCAAGTCTCGTCTTGGAAGAATTAAGGTGGACGAAGAACATCGCATTGGGACAAATTATCATTACACTGGGAATTTTCCTTCTCTATGGAATACTCAAAATAATAGACAAGAGAATGAGGAATCTCGCAAGTAACAACCAACACAAGTGTAATGGATAACGTAGGTCATGGTGCGTGCATTACAAATATACGCATCAACACAGACAACGCGTCATCACAACATCAGCAAATTCCACACATAACTTAATCAGCAAGTTTAAAGTCACTACGATGTTTATTGTAATATCAGGGCACACGATTATTTTTTGCTACACGAAGTAGGCTAAAAAATATTTTTTTTTTTTTTTTTAAGGGGGGTGTATATGTAGCGACTACATACCATCACGTATCTGCAAGTAGGAAGTTTATAATAAGCACGTATTAACATAGTATATAAGTCATATTTTATCCTAAATAAATTAGACGTTATTACACCTTGTCTCGTTGTACTTATTGCCATAATAATTAGGCAAAGTAGGTATAGGTATTCAATTTGGTCATTAACACGTCTTCTATTTTTATATTTTTAAAAGATTTATCTTTCAAATGATGATAATGTTACGACTAACAATGGAACGTTCTGGAAAAAGCGTTCGCGCCGGCAGAAAGTCTCGGACGTCCACCCTATCGATGGCAGCCACGCCCCTTCCCGACTAGTGTCAAAGGAAATTGGTCCTTACGTTTACAACATAGAGGCGTTTGGCGCCAAGTATAAAAAAGAGAGCAGGCGGGCGAGATGAGTTAGTGGTGCGACAACCAGCGTTACGAAAGCGACTCTTCGGAGCTTTTGCGAAGTTATCTGCGACAGTGAACCGTTATTGACGACTTTTGGCAAGTTTAAAGGTTTCATCGAACAAGTTTACTGATTTTGGAAGTCATCTTGGTTTGTGAAAATAAATCGTTCGGTACGCCCTTGCATTTAACTCACCTCGCACGTAACAATATAATATTATGAAATCAAATGTGGTATGATAATTTTTTACTCTTTTGAAAAGAAGCCATTATTTCGTTACTCATAATAAGCGTCATAATTACTTTGACATTAGATATTTTATAACGAATTCTTCCAGAAACTTGTTTTAATTTTACAGATCTCTTTACAATATTTATTAACCTTTAAATAAGTTGTTTAAATTAACCAATTGTTGCAGTAGGTAGTTTGTAATATTTGTAGTATTTGTTAGTATTTTTCCATGTTTTAAAACTCAATATGACCCAACAAAGGCCTGGTTACAAAATTTAGTGTTTTGGTATAGGTAGGCACACGATAGATCTCCCTGTTCGAATATTACTACCGCAGTCATTGTTACTTCGGTAGTAAGATAAAGTATGGGGATTATCTCATGCCGCATTGGGACGAGGTCAAGCCTTACAATTTATCCTTGACGTGACTTAACCTAGACTTTTGTTCCAAACATTGAAAAAGTTGAGAATTTATGTGATTCTACAGTTTCATTGAAACGTAAAGTAAGTAATTGCTATCATATGACATTATAAACCATCAAATATACCTACATATATTTATACATATTATAAAATAAGGTTGCCGATCGCCTGTGTCTATTTCTTCGCTAATTTCTTTTAAACAATTTTTTTTGATACGGTATTCACCAATGGAGAGAGCGATAAACGAGAAAGGTTTCTGTATATAATTTGCATAAAAAATTACATTCGTGCGAAGCCGGGGGCAGGTTGCTAGTTTCATATATTTTTACTTTAAAATTTTTCAAGACTATTCTGAAAATTATTCGTTAAGTATATTATTATTTATTTATAAAAAAACATTCACGAATATGAAGAAAATATTTTTTAATAATTTTGCGATGAATATCTGTTAATTTATCCATTAATAAACTGTTCTTGCGCTATTAATTTTTCTTTTTCGATCATTATTGAAATCATTATGGGTACAAACAACATGTTCTAAACAGAAGTTTTGTAAGAACTGAAAATCTTCAATACGCGGAGAATGTTTTGACAACAGTCCAATGGATCGTAAACAAACGTCTTGTCCGCCTTCATCGGAGTAATCCTCGGAGAATTATTAATGTTCGCTTTGTTAAATTATTTCTGAGTGTACCTACCTACGAAATGTAGTATAAAAATAGATCAACGCTTTAATTTAACAGTATTTTCTTTAATATTTTGGTTGATTCGAATCTGATATAACTTAAGAGGCTTAGGTAATTAATTATTCCCTGGAACTTTTGTATGTACGGAAAAGACGACACTGCCTTAAAGCTTTTGAAAGCTTTAAGAAAAACCTTTTCAAATGGAAAAATTAATTTTACATCTATAGGTATTCCAATTAAACGAGCTGTGCCTGTAAATACATTAAATATTTTAAAAATTTTTTTAGATTTTTTAGAATTTTTGTCTGTTCGTTTGTGCACGCTAATCTCAGTAACGGCTTAACCGATTTAAATGCGGTTTTCACTGATGTTTTGTAGCAAGCTTCCCGCAACATTTGGTGTTTGTTTCATACCAATCGGCTTACAAACAAAAAGTTACGCGCTATTTCGGACACCACGCGTGCGAAGTTACGGATTCAGCTAGTTAAAAATATTTTTAGACTTAAAACCTTCGTTTATTGAAATTTAAAAAAATTAATTTATTTTATGCTAGCGTTCAAATATTGTGGTTTGGTGTAAAACTTAATTTAATTTTCTGTATGCCTTACATAGTATGAAATCTATATATATAAAAATGAATCCCTATTTCCTTTGGTCACGGCATCACGCGTGAACGGGTAGACCGATTTCCATTCGGTTTTCACTAATGGAAAGAGGGATAAACGGGGTCGCTAGTATAATATACAATTCAAGCTAACATAATATGTATGTTAAATATTGTAAATGCGTTCCCAGCATATATTTTCTATCTTCGTTCACTTAATTGGATCCTTTGTTATTCAAATATATGTTATTCATATGTTATTTATATGTTATTCAATATGTTATTCAAATTAATTGGATCCTTTGGGTTTTCATTCGTTTTGGTAACATCGGAGTTCTGAATTTATTGCTTGTCGAAATTCAAGTTTACATTAGATTAATTAGCAACTAAGAGAGTCTCCGATCTATTGAAATAATTCAGTTATCCATTCTTAGTTAATTATTTTTAAGAATAAAATGAGGAGAAATGACTGCATTTCATACATTTTTTAAATGATAAAATTAGCGGACAAGCAGAGGCTGGTGTTTCATTTGATGCATGAAGTGTCTATTTTTACCTGTAAAATCAGGTATGATTAATCTAATTAAAGGCGATTTACTTAAGATAAAAAAATTGATAATTAATAATGAAATAATAAAATTAATTGAATAAGTAGGTAATAAACTAAACTATTTCAATTACATACTTTTCTTAACGAAAATTCTAGGGAACTGTTACAACTTCCCAAAAAGCATTTGATATATAAATATAATTATAGTTTTCTTTTAATACTCATCTTATGCTTAATAATAATAAAGTTTTGTAATAATAATCGTAATATGATAGCGTAAATATTAATATTACAGACCAAATATTTTGATAGTTTAATCTTAATGCTTCGACGCGCTCACTGAAATAATATTGTGAATTTCCAAGGATTTTGTATGATCATGTACACAAGTTTGCCTCCTTTCCGTCGATATTTACTCAAATAATTCCTTTCTTTGAGCAATGACACTCAATTTGTATATTTACATAATTTTTTACTATTGTCACTATTAAAAATTACACCAAATCATTATTTCTTAGTCGTACGTTATGTTAAGCAAACATCTGTATTTTGATGTTTTTACATTGAAAATCATAATTTGGGCATTCTTTTGTCAATTTTCTGTACAAGCGATAAATTATATTGGGATAAAAGGTAGGTAGTATTTTCTTGTAAATGCATAGAGATTTTTGTTAAATTTTTGAAGGCTGCCTAAACATGAACATTGCATGCAGCTTTGCATTCATTCATTAAATATAAAGCTAAGTGAATGCAGATTTGATGCAAATAGAAAGTAAATTGCAGTCATAAATAAAGTAGTGGCAGAGATCACGAGCTCTATCTTCTAATATATAAAATTCTCGTGTCACAGTGTTTGTAACAAAACTCTTCCGAAACTACTGGATCGATTTTTATGGTTTTATTTTTTGTATATTTGGTAGGTACGAGAATAGGTCGTAAGGTATTTTTCACCCCCCTACCCCCACCCCCCATTTTTTAAACGCAATTTTAGTATAATAATAACCATTGTATAAACAATAACGAAATAATTTAACCGTCGTTGATTGGCGTGTAGTGTCGCGTCACTGACATATGATTTGAAAATAAAATTGGACCCGATAGGCGGCGCCACAATCAGGTTACGGAATTATTTTCGGGTTCGGGCAGGACAACGTCTGCTGGGTATTTTATATATTTTTACATTTCTTATGACATTGAAAATTCTAACAAAACAAAATGTAATGTCATTCTTTCCTAAATGGAGCTATACGTATAGGTGACTATAAATTTTTTATGGTGCTTACATAACATTAGATCGAGGTCAACGAATGTTTCAATGTCGCAATAACTACCCTTTTAGTTTTAGTACCCCATAAAAATTTCCAAACGTTCCGGTCATGCTTTTTTTTGCATATGGTTTGATGTGTACAGTTTTTTAAATAATATTAAGCTATCGTTTAAGGGAGCCTAATTTTACGAGTACTGGTGTATTTAATTAATAAATGCGTCATATTAGAACAGTTTTAAAATATAGGAACACATCTGGCTGGTAGTTCAAATCTGGCTGGTAGTTCAAGAGATTAACAACGTATTTAAACAAAAATTAAACTTCATTTTTATTAAAAACTAGCGACCCGCCCCTGGCTTCGCCCGGCGTGCAATTTTTATATATATGAACATTCCCCTTTTATCCCTCTTTCCATTAGTGAAAACGGAATTAAAATCGGTCTACCTGTTCACGCGTGATGCCGTGACCAAGAGAAATGGGGATTCATTTTTATATATAGAAGATAATCTTAATTAATCTATTCATATATAATAAAATCGTAAACGAGTCGTATCTGTACATTATATATTATTTCACAAAAACAATATGTACACGTTGTACTTATGTTGCCGAGGTCAAAAAATAGGTTTTAGAATTTTTGTCTGTTCGTCTGTATGTCTGTTTGTCTATTAGTTTGTGCACGCTAATCTCAGAAACGGTTTAACTGATTTGAGTGTTGTTTTCTCTGATATATTGTAGGAAGCTTCCCGTAACATTTAGTGTTTGTTTCATTCCAATCGGTTGACAATCAAAAAAGCGCTATACCGAATACCAAGCATACGAAGTTTAGGGCTCAGCTAGTTTTTAAATAAAGTAAGTGTCCGCTTGTTAGTTTTTTCGCTAACTTCTTCTAAACCACCCTTCTTCTTCTTTGGTTTCTTCTATGGATAGAGCGATAAGCGAGGAATGTTTGTGTACCTATACAATTTTAAGAAAAAAAAAATTGCATCCCTGCCAACCCGGGAGTGCGTCGTTAGTTTATAATAAAAGAAATATTAGAAATATTGTATTAGAAACTAGAAATAAAAAAATAAAAATAAATATGTTGTAACCTTTATACGCTGTCGAACAAAAATATCTCTACAAACAAACGGATGGATATAAATATCGAGATTTTAAATATTTTTTTCAATAAAAGCAAGTAGTGATCGTAAAATATGTTTTAAGAAGTGCGTCACGGTTATAATATCAATGTTAGCATTCAATAACACATTTCAAAGTCGTGTCAATACTGATTTTACATACGAAAAGTCTACACGAAAAGTCACGTGAAAATAAATATCTTTAATTCTGCACATCCTGAAGTACATATTATCATTACCTCCATCATACAACCGTGTTACTCACTCATCATATGCCATAGATGTTAAAGAGATGCTTAAATTGTCTTTGCAAAAACGGCTGAACGGATTTGGATGAAATTTGGCACAAGCATAGTTAATAACCTGGATTAATATATAGACTACTTTTTATCCTGAAAAAAAAGGTAGGATCCCGAGGGATCGTCTAAAAATGTAAAAAATTGACGCAACTTTAGCATATTAGTAGGACTAGCAGACTCACAGACGTCATATTGTCAAAAGCTAATATTGAGCTTTTTAAAAAACAATCCGGTCAATTGAGCCAATTTTTCCACATTTCTTCCCATTTTTTCTCAATTAGCCGAATCGGACTAGCCGATTTTCCAATTTTGCCTTTAGCAACATATTTAGCTATTTATTTTTATTCGTATAGATTTGAAGGGATTTTATTAGGGTCCTCCGCAATGAAGGGACATGATTAGGGTCCTCTTTATCATTGGTCTCCATATTATTTGATCACGACATATAGGCGCGAATAGTCGGGCGCGGAGAATATAATTCAACAATAGGTCATGCGTTGTAATTCTAAACCAAACGCTATAATCGGCACAAAATAAGTCCTCGATCGCATTGTCCACCAGCCAATCACACCAAATCAGATAACACTCCACCAAACACGTAGCACAATTCACTTGATGTAAACCGATTGCCTTCTCGTAAGGTAATCCTCGGTCACGGTGCCTCTGCGCTAGCGCTCGGTGTTGTGTCAGAGTCCACGACAATGACATTCCGCTCCCGCTGTCCAGTTGACAACTGACAGTTGTCATTGCTGTTTACTCTCGTTAATCAAAAGCGCCGACAGATTATTATTGGTCATATTTATTTATTTATTTATTTAATAATTCATTATTCGGGTTACTCAGACCCAACGTGTTAGTAAAATCGTACAGAACCTATTGTTAGTATACATACATAATTTAAACATACAGACATTTTACTAATAAGACATAAGAGAATGATTTTTTTGTAAATAAAATTAATCTGCACGAACATCATAATTATCAATAACGTCCACTAGTGCACATAAGCTTCCCCTATAGGCTTCTTGCAACACTCACTTTGTTGTGGACCATCCAATATATGTCTCGCCATATGTAGCTCACAATCAAGATCCTGTCTTCCACAAATGGTATCGGTTCTATAGATTTTTCAATTTTAAGTTTGGTATGCTAAATATTGTAAATCAGTTTTTTTTTTTAAATTAAATTTAGTTAGTGCGATATTGAATAAGTATTCGCTATAATAAGTATGAACACAATATGAATCCTAATGAAGTCTACGATCAAGTTTATAAAGAAACCGATAAAATCTTAAGATAGGTACATCTAAGTTATTTATGAACTCACTTGGTGATTTATGTAATTGGAAGTGATTTAAGTAGTAGTCATTTGGGCAGCCCGTCTGGCGGCAATAACCACCCCCTTACAGAAGGCCACCGTGAAATAACAGCATGTGTGCTGTTGTGTTTCGTTGAGTGAGTAAGGGATGCCAGAGCCCATTTCCCTATGCCACTCTTAATCCCTTATCCTTAATCCTACTGCAGTCGGCAGCGCACTTGCAGCAACTGTGGCATTACTTGTGTTATAGGCGACGGTAGCCACCTACCATCAAGTGGACCGTCAGTCTGTCTGCCGACCTTAACATTAAAAAAAAAGTTTTATGAATTTCTTCTTTATGAATTCTGTATTGCAGGGAATCTCCAAATATTGGTAGCTTTATCCATACTCTGCTCTTGGTAACTCAAGATTACACGTTGAGTAATCTTGAGTATTGTCATCAGGGTAAAAGTTAGAGACTGTCTTGTGTGGCATTAAGATGGAATGTCGCGTTGTTTCATATTTTCATTTTATTTAAACCTAAATGTGTACATCACAAACAATGTCTTTCATTTTAATTCAGTGTCGGAAGAAAAATTTGAAACAATGTGTTGAATTACAAAGTATTTTAATGCGCTTGGTTACAATTAATAGTTTTCTTATTGCTCGTTAAATTATTAATGTTTCTTTTAACAGTGAATGCATTGGTACACAACGTATACAAATGTGCCATCAATGTACATGTCCCTAAAGTTTAATAGTCTTTCGGATTTGCAAAATATATTGTTACAAGGTTTTTTGTGTATGCAGTAACATGTTTTTGCAAGTAGAAAACATTAACACTGATCACTTTTGTAAACTCTACTTATATAACAAAGTTAGTCCGAGTTCGATCCCCAGTCATGCCATGTACCAATTGTTTATTTTTTCTAAAAATGTAAGTGCATTTTACTGATTGCTCTCAAACAGCGAAGAAAACCGGCATATGCCAAAGAAGAAATTCTAAGGCGCATGCAAAGTTCACCACTGGGCCATTCCGCACTGGCCCAGCGTGGTGTACCATATAGCCCATACGCCTTTGTCGAGAGGGTAGGCCTGTGCCCCTGCACAGGCCCACTGGTTGTTGATGGTGATGATCCTAGACGACATCGTATTTTGAAGGAAGACTATAGTATTGCACTTTAGTTCTACTCAATAGAAATTACAAAGCATTCCGATCAAAAGCATTCCGATCGTGCAAGCAATTCAAAACGTTCATTATTATCATTCGTCACAACTTCATTAAATAGTTCAATGAATAGTCAGTATATAGATTGAAATAATACTAACCATTGATTTGCGAGTTATTTTATAAAGAGTTCTCAATTCGATGTGCCTTTTAGCATAGGCCTCCTCCAACTGCCTCCATTCATTTCTATCTATTGCAACTTTTGTCCAATATGGCCCAAAGGTCATTCATCTTCCCATCTTCTTTTAGGACGCCTCTGTCTTTGGATACCAAACCGTGACTTGCTTGCTCCATTTATTTGTTTTGCAAATTAAATTATAATAAATTTGGTGAAAGAAAGATGTTAGATAAAAAAAAATAGTAAAGAAAGTCAAAATAGAATTAACTATTACGATCATGTAATGGTAAGTATTAGCAAACCATTACTATACTGAAATTTACTGAAATATGTACTCACTCAAGACATAAGCAACATATATTAGCACAAACTATAAAAATATACAAACAGCCTGTGTTGTGATAATACTCTCCCAATGAACTAATGTTCGTGGTTGCAGAGCTGTAAACAATCATAAGATAGTAATGTAATAAAATAAAATGCCTGCAAATGTCATAGAAATATGTCCAATTTTCAGAAAACATGCGAAAACGTTGCAATGGCTTTAATATAATGTTGTCATCGTCTCACTTTTGTGTAATTAACGGGGTAAATGAGCTTATTTGTCGTCCGTAAAATCTGTTTTTAGAGCCGGCAAGTGCATGAAAATGTTGATGTGAACGCTCTCTTCATTTTAAGAGTATTCTAAAAACTTCGTCCTATCAAATTTCATGTATTGATTGCTTTTCTTTGTAATTTACGTTTGCGATGCATCTTCTGATTGAGATTGCTGGTATAAAAAAGAAATGAGACACGCGGTATTCAAAGAGTTTTAGTTTACCTTTAGTAAAAGGTTCAAAACAAGTTTTCCCGACCTTTTTAATAAGTAAGTTCGAGTTCAAATTGAGCAAGTTAAAGGAAGGTAGTTTATTTGAGAGAGTGTCGCGTGACGGTCGTGACTTACATTAGCGTGTTGTAAAGCGCTGTAAAACAACTTCCAAAATCAAGATTTTCGTGACAGGGTGAACAGTTTATAAGTTGGTTTGAAGTTTTTTCGCACTCGCACCGCATTATAAGACGCGTTTGGTTTCTTTATGCAAAAATCAAATAATTTTCCGTTAGTCATTGTTATTTTTAAATTATTCAGGATTATAGGAATTTGTTACCTCTATGTCGCTGTCCATATCGAATTGGATTTGATTTCTTTTTTATTTTTATTCCCATATTGTACTTTTTTTTATTTATTTTAATACTAGCGACCCGCCCCCGGCTTCGCCCTTGGTGCAATTTTTATGTATATGAACATTCCCCGTTTATCCCTCTTGCCATTAGTGAAAACCGAATTAAAATCAGTCTACCCGTTCACGCGTGATGCCGTGACCAAGGGAAATGGGGATTCATTTTTATATATAGAAAAAGAAGTAACATCCACATAAACATGTCCAAAATTCGGGATAATATTTTTCAATATTACTAAATATTTACTAGGACCCTTAAAATGAATTGATAGAAAGTAACTATTAGCTTATAGGCAATCAGAGAAATATCTGTCCTATTGGGTTGGGACCTATAAATTTGATATTTAATATCACACACAATTTTCACCGCAGATATCAATCAATAAATCAATATTTATTTTTAGTGATTTCAAAACAATGACAACAAAATTCTCATTCAGGATTTTGCTAGCACAGGCGAGCACTGATTTCCGTTGGAACCCTTCGTTTAACCATAGGCCTAGCTGCACCATATCAACATGCAACTGCGTATACAGTAATATGATAGCCGTGACATAACAATAAATAAAAACTTTCTTGACACAATAAACTTCCACGTTCCTAATTACGACCTGTTGTGTCGTCTGTAGTAAGTCCATTTTCTCAGTGTTTTAAAAATAAAACAAAATAAGTAGGTAATACGATTTTTTACCGGATTAAAATACATACAGAATTGTTGGCATTCCAAAAGGTTATTCACACAAGATTCGATTATTATTTTTTGTTTACAAGGTGATCAATCCAAATGGGTCAGTGAGGACAAATCATAAACCATAAGAGATACGAAAATTTGTTCTTAGGAACTAAGGCTTCGATTTTTGAAAAAATAAAAACTGCATTCAAACTTTTTCAAATTACGTTCATACGCGACCAGGAATCGAACCTGGTGAAATAGCTGTAAAAAAATCGCAATTATTTTTATTACTGTAGTTCATAGTGTAGGTCATAAGGAATAAATTTTGCTATGGAACCTTGTATTAATAATAAACAGAAATGTCTACAATTTAAAAAATTGGCAAAATGTTTCAATAAGTCTTACATTGAAGAATTTACTGTGTGTATTTAGAATTTGAAGGTCTAGCTTCAAAGCTCTCTTTCAGGAGACCTCTATTTGATTCCTGATGGGAGGACCAACTTTAGAAATAAACTTTTCCTAGTTGGCTCCACCATTCTTATAAAATACCAGCGACCCGCTTCCGGCTTATACCTACAGTAAAGGTCTTTAGGTATCTTAGGTGTTTATGTCACTATTTTTGAGGTAATAGAAAGAAAATTCACAGCAAGATCAGTTCACGTAGTACAGCAATTCTAAAAATTTCTATAATTGGCTAAACCTCAGAATACAGGACAAATGAAAAGGGTTTATCATTATATAATCACGATTATATGATGTGCTTTCTGTCCAAAAACAAACGCACTATGATAATATAATAGGCAATTAAAATTTAATTCGTAACTATTTGTATATACAGTAATATATGATATACACCACATCCATACTATATCTATGTATATAAAAATGAATCCCTATTTCCCTTGGTCACGGCATCACGCGTGAACGGGTAGACCGATTTAAATTCGGTTTTCACTAATAGAAAGAGGGATAAACGGGGAATGTTTTAGTATATAAAAATTGCACCACGGGCGAAGCCGGAGAGGGCCGCTAGTGTATTATGAATGTGAAAGTAACTCTGTCTGTCTGTTATCTTTTCACGCCTAAATACTCAATCGATCATCATTAAATTTTCCATACGCATATAGATATAGAAAAGGAAATAGGGTGCCATTTAAGAAAATATCCAGAAAAAAAGGACTTTTCCCAAAAAATCCTGGCAAAACTATAACCGCAATAAATGTTATCCTTAATCCTACTGTAGTCGGCAGCGGCACTTGAAGCAGCTTTGGCATTGCTTGTGTTATAGGCGACGGTAACCACCTACCATCAAGTGGACCGTCCGTCAGGCTGTCTACTGATCTTAACAAAAAAAAAAAAGATTGAATACATTATTGCTCATTTGTCAGGCGTTTCATTTTTTAAAAGGCTCTCGAATGAAGTCGCGGACATCAGCTAGTACTGTATATAATAATGATATACATCGTAGAACGATTATATCATAAATCATGCGTGATATCCACAGAGACAATTATCGTTCAAAGCTACTATAGTAGTCTGTTTCCTTAGCTTCAGAAATGATTGCGCATGCTGGTCGGCCATGTGTTGCAAGGACCGAGTTAATTTTATCAATTGTATACGTATGTCAATATGGCAATGTTTTGTTCCAGGTGACAATGCCTCGTCTAAGCGGCGGTCGAGACAGTCTGGCAGACAAAAGACAGCTGGAATGGGAAGCAGCTGTGGAGGCTGTAATACGCGATATTACATCTCCTACTTTAGATCAAAAGAAACCACCGATAGTGCAAATAGTCATATATGAATCTTCAGTTTAGTAATTGTGATCAAAATGTTAAATTTAACACATCAAGATGAGAATGTTCATTTAAAAACGCTTGGCATTGTTTTCGTAGCCATTAAATTTCTAGTTCTCTCCTCAGATAATTATAATAATTACATTATGACTCAGGTGTCCCGGGTTCGAATCCCGGCAGGGCCAACTTCGGAAATGAAGTTTTGAAAGTTCGCTCTGGTCTGAGTCTGGCAAGTGCTTAGTGGCAGGGCACACATAAAATAACCACCCCGTCTGACAATAAGACCACCATCAAAAACAGCAAGTGTGCTGTTGTGTTTCGGTGAGTGAGTAAGGGATGCCAGAACCCATTTCCCTATCCCATGCTAATCCCTTGTTCTTAATCATACTAAGGTCGGCAGCGCATATACAGCATCTGTGGTCTTTCTTTTGTTAAAAGGCGACGGAATAAGCTACCTATTATCAAGAGGACAGTCGGCGAAGTTTACAGCTTTTCATATAATAAAATAATACTCACGATTTAAATATTTTGTATTGGAACATGATAAAATACGAGTACATAACATTCTGACGCATTTTAAAGCATACTCGTATTTGTAGATATATATACATGCTTTAAAAAGCGCATTATTAACACATATTATGCTGAAGCAAAACTTTGATTCACTTGCTGCAACTTCTCGTGTTTATGGAATTCTTAATCACTTGATTTTTTAGAAGACAGATGAGAGATAGTACTCTTTATAAGAATCGATCGACCGTCGATCGATGACATTGATCGACGTCTGTCGATTGGTGTGGTAGATTTGGCTGATGGATACCGATCGGTCAATCATCGATCGACGATGGATCGATCGTCGATCTATAAGTGATCATCCATAAACACTACCTCCATCAATATCTTTTAATATGTATTCAGAAGGTGACGTATTGTAAGGGTGTAGTTTTCTCTCTCTTTCACAATATTCATTTGTACTACTGGTTAAGTAGTATTTTATCTATGATTTGTACATAGAACTCACGATACGTCATACGTAACTATACATGTGTGTCTCTGCGCATAAATTGTGTCCCTAAATCTCCATTGAAAATCCTAGTTAAAGGTGATCCTGGGAAGAAAATTCACAGAAACATAATCAGTTCTTTGAATTGTTGTATACACTAATTTCTTCTTTATATTGTAGGTAATTATAAAACCTCTTAATGGAATAATTATGTAATTTGAATGAATTAAAATTTTCTTGCGTTTTGTCAAATTTATGCTAGAAAATAAGGTTTTATTCTAAACATTGAAGTACTTAAAAGTACTGAATTGTAGATTCGACTGGCATGCTTCCGGAAGAAAATAAGAAAATGTCAAAGAAAGTTTAGATTTAGGTATATCACGTCGTGTGAATATTCTGGCCTAGTCAAGCGTGCAGATTGAAAATACAGATAGTGTATTATCTAGATTAACATATGGGATACTTTTTATCCTGGAAAATGTCAGGTTTCTATGTGATTTTCAAAAAACGAATTACAGCTCGTACGAAGTAGCAGGCACAGCTAGTATTAAATAAAATTTTCACCTTCATGAATAAATGAATAAATATACTAAAGAAGAACGAAACTAAAACTCCCATTATCTCCAAGATTATCTATAGACATAGTGGGACGTATCGCCTTCATTTCTTATTTGTAGTATCTACTTAAAATGTTTTATGCTGTGTCACGCGTTGTGGTTGGTGTTTTTTAATAATGAAATACTCAAATCTGATTTTCCTAACCTTATCTTTAATTAATTGTAAGTAGGTACTATTTTATAATTGGTGGTTACTAGTCAACAGGCTAATTCTCATAGTTGTTTAGTATTTTAATTTCAATTTATGTAGCTTTTCCAGATCGACATTCTGATAAAACATGTATTAGGTCCTTACCTATGAAACTGCCGATTTTTAATACTGGCTAGTGTGAATATCGATATCTTTCGTGCTACTTAGAATTCCAAATCGTCAGATTATTAAAATGCACACTTATCAGCATGTAATTAATCTACCATACCTTAATCTGATGCGCTCGAGTAAACCCTGAAATCCCCATTTGGGCTTAATCTATATTTATTTATTTTTTATAAATAAATAAATATAGATTAAGCCTAGCACAGAGGAGTCTATAATATATATTAATATGCCAAAAAATAAATATATGTATATTTATATTGTCCTACTAAGTTCACGTTGTTATGATATACGCAGTAAAAATATATATTTACAGCTGCGTGTGCGTGGTCACACAAAAAATACTATATATAGAAATTATATATCGTAATATGCATTCTTATAATATATGTTATAGGTACGTCTGTGCTGGGCTTAACGCTTGCTGTGAGGCGGCCTTTAGTAAAATTACTCTTTAAATACCTCTTGCTTAACATCAAAGACGATTTCGGGCTTCCACACTCAATTCACGTTTTGCAGCTAATTTTGATATTATTTATGGTTCTATTTAGGACAGTGCTAGTGTTGAGGATCTAGAAAATGTTTGTTAGAACTACACCTAGTGTTAGTGGATGAACGTGTAAAATGATACCGGCTTTAATATGTAGATCGTGGCATGTGGCGTGCCAACTTCAGAGTAATTGATGTGTGTGGCCATTAAACTGTTTTTCTTACATACCTGTTTATTTTTTATCCCAAAATATGGTTCACTCACGCATATGTCTCGTGACATATTTGGCACAAGTGTTTGAGTTGAATTTAATGTGTCATGAAAATGGAAATAATAAAATAAACACAGTGTTTTGAGCTTTACAATTTTTAGTTTAAACTAACTGACTGTGAAAGTAGTGCAATGATACAAAAGCATGAAAAAATAAAAAGAAGAAAAGAAGAAAACATGGATCTAGAGTAGACGTTGTCGGTCATTCGTTCTTCAAGCCTCGAGAAGAAGCTACAAGCTAGAGCAATAATTAGTAGGTCGAAAACTATACCTTAAACCGAATATTTACGACTCGTTTTTCTTTGCACTAATTCAGTTTGAAATGACTAATAATTTAAAACAGAAGCTGTTCTAATAAAATGCGTATCATCCTTGAGTGCTTTAGTTATTTCCTAGAACGTTTTGTGGTATGATGTGGTCTACCGGTATTATATGATCCATCTTTCGATTTTATTGGCTAATAAAATTATATCCCCAATGTTTGTGTAATAACATAATTTATGGAGCAAATTCAATGCAGTTAGGTATGTACAAGTGATCTATGCAATGAGCAGACATGCGTTGAACGGCTTCTATACTTTGCAAGGAAATAATAAGCGATTCACTAATTAGTTAGTTACCAGGTGATTATAGGTATCTCACGAAGCTTATAAACACCATGGGATATAACAATCAACACCATGGGACATGCAAGTGTGCTATTTATCACGATAGTTTAAAGAATGACCTGAGGTTTTAGTCATTTTTAAGCCCGATAAGCTGAGGATATACGAATATACTCGATTAGAACATGTGAAATATATCTTAATTTTTTACCTATTATGATAACGTCGTACGCACCCATTTCTTAAAAATATACATATTTACAAATGCTTAACTCGGCCGCGCTTTTTATTTCTGCGGCCCATACGGGGCGGCAACGTGCGTTGGGCGTGCGGTAATATGAGAGGCACGCGGTACTGGGCACTGCTTATACATATACTATTGATCGTAGCCTCATGTTATATAGCCTAAGCCTTTTTCGATAAATGGACTATTCAACACAAAAAGAATTTTTCAATTCGAACCGCGCGTTCAACCAAACAAACAAACAAACTCTTCAGCTTTATATATTAGTATAGTAGAGTATAGAAGTATAGATACCTATTTCAATTATTTTGTGTCTACTTTCTTAAAGTCTCATCTAACACTTTATTTTTATGTTTTTTGATAACAATAAAAAAAATCTATTTTTATATTTTTTATGTTAAGGTCGACAGACAAGCTGACGGTCCAATTGATGGTAGCGGGTACCATCGCCTAAAACACAAGCTTCGACATAGATGATGCAAGTGCTCTCCCGACCAATAGTAGGATTAAAGATAAGGGATTGGTAAGGGATAGGGAAAAACCCTCCCTCGGCTTCGCAAGGATGCAATTTTTCTCTACAAATTATATACTTACACCAAACTTTACAAATTTATTGCTTTTTACATTAAAGAAAACCGTATTAGAATGCGTTGGGTGGTTTATAAAAAGTTAGTGAAGAAACAGACAGACGCGGACAGCGACTTTATATGTATAGAAATTTAACTTTTCATGGTTTATATCTAAAATACATATTTATATTGATTTGAAATGGTTACGACTTAGTGACGTTACAGTCATCATAAAAGTATTTACAAAGAGAATGCGAAAGAAAATGCTTAGAAACATTTTATAGAGCGTGCAATAAAGAAATGAGTGCAAACTATAAATTTTTCCAACATTTAAAGTGCTCGTTTGTTTAAAATAACTAACGAATTGTTTATTTTAAACTCTCATCATCATCAGTTCCGTAGTTCTATTTTTGAAGTGCGACTGTTGTGATTTATGTCTCGGTTCATCTTCACTCAGTGACTCACTTTCTGACCAAGGCAAGTGTGATTGTTAGAATCAATCACATATGTCGCAGTATTAGAAAAAAAAAAATTAAACTCAAAAAATAACTCCTTTTCGGATCGAGAACAAGGTGCAAAAATTATATATAGATATAGATTAAAATTAACACCACTAACTGTCAAAGAATGTCGTTAAATAAAATATTATGTTATTTAATATATTTATTAAAGGACGAGCAGACTTTGCAGTCAATGTACTAATAATTCTTCTTACTACTCAATAATGCAAAAGCGGCTGAACGGACTTGGATGAAATTTGGCACACTGATAGTTTATCACCTGGATTGACTTAAATAATACTTTTTATCCTGAAAAAATGTTAGGTCTAAAAATATAAAAAAAATCGGCGCCACCGTCGCTAGGTATATACTAACTCATATACTTAAAAGCATGTATTTTTATTTTTCAAAGCGTACGAAATCGCGTTCGTAAAAATAACTTTATACGTTTTATTTTATTTTTTACATTATTGTAGATTTAATATTTTATGATTTTCATGACTCGTGGCATATATAAAAAAAAAACTTGTGATTTCTTACCTAACATATTATTATTATAAAGTCGGTGCCTGCTTCTCTCTCTCTCTCTCTCTGTTTCTCTTCATTACCTTCTTAAACATCCAACGATGTAGAGTAATGGAAAGACCAATCGATAAACGAAGAACGTTTGTGTATATAATTTGCAGAAAAAAAAAGGTATCAATGCGAAACCGGGGGCAACCGGGTAGTTAATGATAATGTTATAACGTGAGTCGTAAAGGACACCATTTATCAAAACGATCAAACATTCCGATTTGATGTTCCGCATCAAATGGCACGCCCTAAGGAATTATTACTTTATGGCCTACTTTACAAGTTCGCTCAACGCATTTTGTCATTTGTCATTCAGGTCTGTGGTAGGTTGAGTTGGATTACTACTGTATACCTTTCCGTTGCAACATTGAAACTTTTTTATTTATTATTTTACTGTTTTTTCTTTTTCTTAAATCACTTTTTATATTAGTGATGCTACCGTATTTCTCGTCACAATATGGCTCATCAGCCATATTATATGTCCCCACTGCAAGGGTGGTATGGGCTTTCGTTTCGTAGCGAGTTTTCCTTCACAGTTTGAGAGCAGTCAGTAAATGGACTTAAGTTTTTAGAAAAAATAAAAAAATAAAAATAAAAACATTGGTACATGTATGGCATAACCGGGTATCAAACTCGGACCTTTCGACACAATAGGTCGCGTCTTTTCCACCGATGCTCTTCTACATATTTCTTTTCTGGGCGACGTGGTTTGATATTGCAAGGATGAGATTTTTCCTTGCGAGGAATCGAATAGAACATAGGGAGATAAAAGAGATAAAACTAATAGATCACTGCTACTCCTTTCTAAGTTGGGGAAGCAATCAGACCTCGAATCTTCATAGTATTTCTGTAACCCTTCCCAATCCGTCATCCTTAATCCTACTGATGTAGTCGGCAGCGTACTTGCAGCATCTGTGGCGTTGCTTGTGTTATAGGCGACGGTAGCCACCTACCATCAAGTGGACCGTCAGACTGTCTGCCGACTTTCACATAAAAATAAAAAAGTATGATATACATATGAAGTTGATATGAACCTTCACATTATAATATTTATTTTGATTGTAGCTGTTTTAATATTTGTCATTTAAAGAACGTACTCGTTCTTTAAATGACAAATATTAAAACTTGCGACAGCAGTATGTAAGGCCGGTCCGTGTGATAAGGTTTTTGAGGTAAAAGGTGGATATAAGTCACTTTCCAAGATTGAGGAATGCATTTACTAAACTGAGAGCAAAATAGCTCTTTGAGGAGAGTTTAAAGAGCAAAATAAGTACAGTTATTAACTTTAGGAGCAAATATTCAACATGCCTGCAGGAATTAGGTTCAAAACACTGTTAACAAAACTTAACTCACTGTGGATACAAAAGTCTTATTTAAATTTGAAAGTTGGTTGGACCGATGGGAAATGTCCGACTATGTTAGCCATGCATAGTGTTAACATAAGTGAAGGAAAGGCTACAATCGTAACATTAGATAAAGTATGGCAAGCGAGTATAACAATTCCTACAGATATAGCTATCGCGAAGCACAATTTCACGAATTTTCCCTTTCTCCGGTACATTTAACACTGTAGGAATTATACAAATTAAAAAAAATATTATTAAGGGTGGCAGGCAGACTGAAGGTCCACTTGATGGTAGGTGGTTACCGTCGCCTGAGGACACAAGCAACACCAGGGGGGTACATGTGCGCTGTCGACCCTGCAGGAATTTATTTACTGCTCGCTTGAAGAAGCCCATATGTAGCTAGATGGAAACACCTTAGAAGGGAAATAAAGTTTCCACTCATCGGAACTGTGCGCAGCGGCACCTAGTCCAAGTAAAGTGGATGATTTCGTATCTATGGCGCGCAGTGCGGTGGTAAAAGTTTGAGGTAGGCATTAATTGGAACAAGTCATCCTAGCACTCACCACATTATACAGCCTGTAGAACACACAAAGATAAGCTACCAGGAGGGCAGCTTGCCAGGGCGGCGATTGAGATAATCGATCGATAGTTACTTTGGCCTACTGTTTTTATTCTGGTTTTGGTTATAAAAATATTTGGTTCTTACAGTTTCAGTAAATATACAGATTTTTTCTTTCATTAAAAATCGTCATACAGGCTGATGGTCCACTTGATGGTAGGTGGCTACCGTCGCTTATTAAGCGCACTTGTAACGCCATAGATGCTGCAAGTGTGCTGCCGATCTAAGTAAGATTATGGATAAGCGAATAGGAAGGGATAGGGAAATGGTCTCTGGTATCCCTCACTCAATCACCAAACAGCATTATTTCTATTGGTATTCCGTAAGGCGATAGTTACTGCCACCATAATGTAAATAGACCTGCCAGTACTAAATACGTATCTCTGAGAGACTTTGTTTGTTTCTTGTTTCCGTATCGCCGTCTTGGTCCCATATCACGACAATGCTGACAGGTGTTCTCTTTTTATTGATTTACGACAGATCTAAACTAATTAATTCATTTACAAAGAATTATTCATTGTATTCATTTTGTTTATTTTAAATGTCATTGACAGTTAGTCAATTACTTTTTTCAATTAAGTGTTTTCAAATAATATACTGTTTACCAAATTTACCATAAAACGTATTCTACATAACTTTGTTTTACTAAATTTATAAGTTTATGGAAAAGTGTAAATGTATGTGTTTGTGTAGTTAACTGCAGTGTTAGATGTCCAGGCAGGTGTAAAAACATGAAAGAGCTTTTAGTGGACTTCAAAACAAGCATTCAACACTGAATGTTTTTGTAACAATAACAATGGGATGGTTTAAGTAGTTCTTGTAACAGTGAATAAAATTAAGTCTGAATAGAATTTTACTCTTTGAAAGCGTTTGTTCTCCTTTTTTAATAAGTTATTCGGGTGTCCTTCATCCACTCTTAATTTAGTCACGAAAAATAAGTGGATTACTATTTATAGTTTCTATTTTATCCACCTGACTGTCAAATACTTTATGAGTCAAGATGTCATTCAAAATACTATACTTAATCCGAAATACACGAATTGACAATGGTTCTTATAAGTATTCATAAAATACAAATAAATTTCAATGTGTGAAATTTCCTTACGTATTTTTGCAATGACTGCCATTTTTTCTCCATTTAATATAGGCTTTACATACTTAGTGAATTTAAATACCAATTATTTTAAAGTTTACCTCGTTAAATGCAAAATTGAAGAGAATGTACGTACAAGAGTCATTTACGTAACATGTGAATTTCGCTATTATAGCTTCGCAGTCATAATATGTTACCGTCAACATGAGCCAAGTATGTCTCTGGAGATTTCCGGCTATAATAGAATTCAGTGAGAGATAAAATACCCATTTCATATTAAAACAAACAAATGTACAGATCAGATAGCCAACAAACTTGGAGTTTCTGATCGAGAAAAGTCAATTGTAAAATAATTCAAATAAGTATATAATTATAGAAGTTCATAAAAGATCCAAAATTCAAAACGCTTTCAGAGTTTTAAATACTTGTAAAATAAAAATGTGAGACTCGCAATGTATATATTTAAATTGTCGCTTCTGATCCAATTAAATGCGATGAAAGAATTCCAGGAAAGTTTCGACTCGACCTATATTCATTTCAAATGCATTTTCTTCCAGAACCAATTTGTGTTGCTTAATGTAAACAAAGAATTCATTAGTTATTTATTTGCTATATAAAAATACACATCTAAATTAAACTAGATAAATTTTTGTGCTACGAATCTATTTATTCAAATTGAATAAAGTCTTTCTATAATTTAGCTTCTTAACCTCATCATCACCATTTCAGAATTAGGATGTCCACTGCTATACACAGGCCTCCGCCATAATTTTCTAATAGGACTGGTCAGAAGCAGCCTAGAACCACTGTGGTCCCGCGGTCCTTATCAGATCGTCCGTCCTTGTTGTGGTTGGTAACTTTCTCCTTATTCCTAATTCTCGCAGTGTACTTTCCATAACTTGTTGAGCGACGTTGAGTTTTCTTACGAACCCCATAGTTAGAAATCATGTTTCAGCACCATTATGCTATCTCTGAAAACACACATTGGTCGAAAACTTTTAAGAAACAAGAAATTTTGGATGAGAAGATGTCTTGGAGCTTCCGGAATGCTGCGCATCCTACTTGGATTCGTCGATTGACCTCTTTCACGAAGTTGGATCTACCTAATTGGACTTAATCTAAAATTTCGTAAATATGTAAGTGAGAAGGATAGGTAAAAACGAATTGTTACAACAGTTAAAGCAATAATTGATGTACATATTTTTTACTTTATAAAGTGTGTTCACTTTATGGTAGCTAGGTGCATGGTTACTGTCGCCTAAGGACAAAGCAACTCCACTGTGGATGCAGATTGCAGGTGCGCAGCCAACTCCGTAGGAATTTAATCTAATATGTAGTTGCTATAGGAGTGGTACGAAAGAAAGTCCCATTGTAATGAGTGCCAATGACGATATTAAAAAGAACTGTATTGCAATAAGTAATTTACAACTTAAACGTTTGAAAAAAGTTATAAAATTAACTATCAAATTTCTGCGTCCGTATAATGAGTGTAGCAGCTATAAAAACCCAATCTCGGTGTAATACGGAACATGGTGGGCGTGTCGCTCACCGGTAATTAACTGGGGTGTGCCTAAATTGGTTTAATTGACTTGTATGTGACTTACACGCGTATAAAATATTTAATGAATGAAAAAATTCAGGGAAGAGAATTTTGAAAATTTACGGCTCAATGGTCTGAATAAAAGGGAAATTCAGCATAGTGTCGATAATCTTTAATATATAAAAATGAATCCCCATTTCCCTTGGTCACGGTATCACGCGTGAACGGGTAGACCGATTTTAATTCCGCTTTCACTAATGGAAAGAGGGATAAACGGGGAATGTTCATATAAATAAAAATTGCACCCCGGACGAAGCCGGGGGCGGGTCGCTAGTTAAACATAAAACAGATTTTCCACTAGAAGACACACAAACACGGATAGACTTTTCTCTGTACCCACTGACTTCTAATAATATAATAATTTGAACTTTTAATAGCAGGCTACACTGCGTTATAACATACATTATTTTATGACATTCTGCTTTATAAACTTCTCTCATCAGCGTGATATATTATATCATAATATATCATCACTATAATACTACCTTTTTATGTTAAGGTTGACAGACAATCTGACGGTCCACTTGATTATAGGTGGCTACCGTCGGCTATAAACACAAGCAACGTCATAGGTGCTGCTAGTGCGCTGCATACCACAGTGAGACTGAGGATAAGGAATTGGAAAGGGATAGGGAAATGGACTCTGGTATCCTTTAATCACTCACCGAAACATAACAGCACACATATTGTTATTTCACGGTGGTCTTCTGTAAGGGTGTGGTTACTGGTGTCAGATGGGCTGCCCATCTGGCGCCAGTAACGCAGTAACGCATTAATCTAAGTAACGCCAGTGCGAAACGTGTCACACAGTGTCACTATTTCCCAGATCCAGACCAGAGCCAACTTTGAAAAGTTTATTTGCAAAGTTGACCCAGCCGGGAATCGAACCCGGGCCCCTAAGACAGAACCACTCATCCAACGGGTTCGTCGTGAAATAACTACTGTGAAATAACAGCACGTCTGTGTCTTGGAGCGTAAATAAGGATATTATCAGAAGCACTTCTATTACCATCATTTTATCTTATTCTCAAGTATACCGCCAGAATAAATGCTGTCATTAATCAGAAAAATAGTAAAGTTCATTAAGAAGCCAATTAGCACCCGTGCCTTACCTTACATTACCTTTATTGATTTAGGTATATGGTACCTAAACTTTTTACCTTTATAATGCTTGTAAACGTCGCTACTAGAAGTACAGATGACTGTCTGCTTTAGCAATTCATCTAGCATGTTAGAGGATAATTATAAATTTCACAACTAAACAAACTTTATAATTTTAAATTATTTTAGTTGATAGGCAGACGGCCAGACATTTCACCCAGTGACAGAAACGTAAAACCCATACATCAATCAAATGAAAGACTACAGTGATATTTATGAACAGTTTCGAATAACATATTTTATGTTGTGTCTGTTTTCTAACTCGTAATGTTTATTTTAAACTTTAAGGAGTCTACTTCGCAATCCTTACATCTATTCGGGGAATATGTACACTTCTTTAAATTTTAAAATTTCCCCATATAATTCTTAATAAACCATTTTAAACTCATATATTAGGCACATCAATAAAGTATGGCTCTTTGGTTTGCGGTTGTTTAAACATTTCTATATTTCCAATAACTTCACAAAATCCCGGCCAATCCCTGCTCAGTATCATCGCATTGCATAAACAAAACAAACCATGCAAACGTTAATGTAAACATTGTCTTATGCAAACAGATATTATAGTTTAGTTTTCTTGCGCAAATAGTGGAATTTTAACTTTTCTAATGTTAGCGCATTGGTGTTCATTCTTAGCAAGAATAAGAGGAATTTTTTTTTGGCAATTACAATATAATGAGACCGTTTCCAATAAATTTTGCAGTTAATGCTACATGTCACAAGGCAACTAAAATATGGAACATCTTGAAGTAGTTTGCGGACTTGGTCGGAGGGAATTTATTGTGCGTGACTTCTAGCTGAGCTACATTTTTGAGTTGTTTGGATATACATTCGTTTGTATATCAGTTTTTAAACATTTAGCCATTAATAAGAGCTTTCAATAAAATAATCAGATCAAAAATTAACAAGGAATAAATTGCCTCCAAACTTTCTTACCGGCAGGGTGTTCCAGTTTTAGCTATTTTGTTATCATAATTGTACGATAAAAGTTGTGTAAATAAAAATTGTTATTTTGAAAATATGGCTGAAATAATTAATCAAAGTAGTGCAAGCGAAGCGGTAGTCTACAACTAGTGCTTTCAGACATAAGTTCTCTAAACTTTTAACGTCAGGCCAGCCGGAAAGATACGTGAGCAGTTTTCGAAAGAAGATACCTACTTAAGATTACTTAAGATACTTTAACGCACATGTGATCCGAATGTAATTGCGTCGGTTCCCTGTTCTATTCACTTGTCACTTCGATGGAAGTGACCCTGCTCTCTTTTGGCCATGAGAATTGTTTAAGTTTCAGTGAATGTTTGCTTAACTATGCAATGATCATGTAATATTTCTTTCTTTTGTGTTTTATGAAATATTACATGATAAGATTTAAGTGTCGCATATGCAATTTAATATACAGAAAAAATAATATTTAATTTTCACATTATTATTTTCAATGACCATTTTTTTTTTCAGTTAGAAATGGCTGAATATACTATGCTAATAAATAATTATGATCTATTTATTAAATTTTTTATGCAAAATATAAAAAAATATTCATATCAGTTTTGAATAATATATTTTCTCTATATATAAAAATGAATCCCCATTTCCCTTGGTCACGGAATCACGCATGAACGGGTGGATCGATTTTAATTCGGTTTTCACTAATTGAAAGAGGGATAAACGGAGAATGTTCATATATATAAAAATTGCACGCCGGGCGAAGCCGGGGGCGGGTCGCTAGTTAGTAATAAAATTGAATTGAAATTGAATAATAATAAAATAATAATAAAAAATTCAACGCATCAACACATTAAAAAGTATTTTTCACTAGGACTAATTACTTCTGTATGAAAATTTGCTTCAGATCTTAATAATCTTTAATAATACTCGAAAGTGTTTCATAGGAGTAGGTATATTTTAAAAAAGTGTGTTACAGCTCCGCCGCACGACTCGTATTTATTCCTTTAAAAGTTAAAAAACATAATAAAATTATCTGTATAAAATTTTCCTCGTGTGAATAGATATCTGGATACCTAATTAGTTTATATTATTTAGTTACATTCTGCATACTCAGATGTCACGTGTTCGAACAAAAGCATTTTAGTTACTTTCGGTATACACAGATGTCACTACGTTTCATAAGGTCAAATGGTTCATTTTTTGACGACAGATGTCGCTGCGCCGGCAGGTTATAACGCGCTATCGTTTCGTTCCTCAAAGCGGACTACACTTTTCATACAATTAATAAGCCCTTTTATAATCCCAGAGAATATAATTAGGGGACATAAATACATGCGCTAGCTGTAGCACAATTTCAAAGTGACAGATAACGTAACGCTGTTTGGTTAACGCTTCTATTAATTTTTCTACTCATAAATTTTCCATACCCGGGGCCTTATATGAAAATCGATTTTTAAGGAGTAAACTCCGAAAATCTCTGGGTAGTGTTTTAATTTTTCATATAGTGTAGCCTTATTCACTATCATCTCTTCTTGCCAGAGATGGAATTTCATGCTTACTTCATAATTGAACATTATTTCACCAGTAAAGAAACTATGTACTTCTTTCTAGAACTATTTTCGATCGACACATTATTCATACAAATAAGACAAGCATATTCCTTTCCCGTGTGCACTAAGGACGGACGTCCTTAGTGCTTATCTATATGCTCCGCAATGCGCCGCCGCCGCCGGCGGTCCTCAGGATGCACACTTATCAACATAACTTTTTAGTATTGATATTAATTTTTAATTATTGATACTGTAAGTATTAAAAAGAAAACGCAGCAATTTGAGTTTTACTTCTTTAAAAGTTTTAAAAATTGCCCGTTACAGTTTAATTACTAATTTCAATTCTAGAACTTTTTTTAACAAACACTAGATCCTCTCCATAGTTATTAAAAAAATTGTACGTTGTAGAGAAATCAAGAGGCGTGTAAATGAATAGGCACACTCTATAATTTCATTTTACAGCATTTTAAAATATTTTAATTGTCTGTGCGGTTATCGTTCTATAACAGGGAGAGTGGATATTTTACCCATAGTGGATTAAATAAATTAATGAATATAAAGATTTACAAAACATATATACATATATTTACAACAAAACAAACCAGCATTGTGATATAAAAGACAAAAATATCAAAATACTTATTGTTCGAAATTGACTTTTCGGACTTCATTATGACAATATTGAACTTTTACTGAAAGGCATCCAATAAGTCACAACACTAACTTACTATCTGAAGCAGGATTTTACTGGCGCGCCCACAAACACACACACACACACATATCTTTTTCTTTTTAATGACTTATTTTGTTTAATTTTTAAATTGTATTTGCTATGCTATGCTTTACGATTCAAGCATTGCTTAGTGAAAGGTCACCGAATGACTATATCTGTAAACTAACTGTAAATTCTAATTTAGATAAAGGATATATATTTATGCCTTTTGGGGTGGAGACTCTTGGACCATGGGGACCGGACGCGTTAAAGATTTTCAAAGATCTGTCTGGAAGGTTAATTACGGCCACTCGTGACCAAAATGCTGGTTTCTATTTCGGGCAAAAACTTAGCATCGCCATTCAACGAGGCAATGCCGCCAGCATTTTGGGCACGCTGCCTCAAATTTCAGAACATTTACTTCTTACGTGATTATTACTAGAACAGTTAAATTTTTTGTATCAATTTCTAAAATTTTAATTATAAGTTTTAATTTACAATTTTACTGATAATATATTATATCTACATTAGATATAACTATTTCTTGACGTCTATTATGGAATACTGTAAACTTTAAAAATAAATAAATAAAGATTCTAAGTACCTACCTAATTTAATAATGACAAAGCACACTGTGTTTCGCAGACATAAACTGGACAGCCCGTCTAGTCGCAGTAACAAATCACAGACGACCACCGTGAAATAACATGTTTCGGTGAGTGAGTAAGGGATGTCAGAGCCCATACTTAATCCTTTGTCTTTTATTCTACTAACATGGCAGCATAATTGCAAATGTTTAAATACCTACATACTTTTCTGGTGTCACCCTTAAAAATCATCATAGACGATTAATGATTAACATATGATATCTTATCTTCTAAATTCTTAGTATTACAAAGTGGTAAGTCCATTTTATTATTCAACATTTGGGAAGATAATTCAGATCGGATGTGAATTTTTCGGCTTTGTGTATTTTTGATAAATACCGTTAAAATACATCCATAAATGCAATGTGTCTTCCTGCAGGTTTAGAATCAAATTAATTAAAAATAAAATTATTAGGTAATCTTGTTATAAATGTATTTATACATCGGTATGAGTATTCAATGGTCTAAATTGAACAGCCTGTATATGACTTTTATAAAAGCTCTTACTATTAGTCGTAATATGTTGGAGGTTATAATAGTAGCTCCGGCCTTTAATAGATTCGGTACATTACATGAGACCGAGTTGCAAAGTCGCCATGATAAAAGAAGAATTCTACAAGTCTTCGGACATAATAAGAAAATTTAGCAAAGCTATGGGCGTTAATTTCCGTGTGAACAGGAACATATTTGAACATTTTGGAAATTTATGGTTTTACTATTGGAACTTTGTTTGGCTGAACATAGATGTGTTCGGAGAAATAATGTTTGCTATAACTGGTGTTATGGAGGGTAAAGATTTTGTTGACCTCACGTACATACTGCCTTGCATCGCTATGTGCATGCTGGGCAATCTGAAAACCTACCATGCTGTGGCACATTCTACACAAATCGTGGATTTAATGAATTCTCTGGAAAACATGAAATTTCATACCGAAGATCGTAATGCCATTCAAGAGGCATTCGATGAAATACTACCAAAAATGCACAGAGCTCTTAAAATTCTTAAACTGTCTAACATAATCACAATGATAAATTTCGGAATGAATCCAATTCTTGTGATGGCAACAGTTTATTATAAAACAAACCAATTGGAACTCCATCAACCATTTCATATTTGGTATCCTTTTGATGCGTACAATCGCATAACATTTCCACTTGTATATCTTCATCAAATATATTCAGGTACCTAATTATTTTTCCTAAGAGCAATTGAAGAAACGTTCTCGAAAACGAAGACAGACGAAAATAGTACCTACTAATGACACCTTTGGTGATATCTTTTCATCGGGTTTGATTTTTTTTTCTGACTCATCATCATATCATTAGTAGTATCGTCTGTCTTCGTCTTCGGGAGCGTTTCCCTAGTACCCGTATTTTCGATATCATTCTCTATACCCGACTTATATATTTAACTAGTGACCCGCCCCCGGCTACGCCCGGCGTGCAATTTTTATATATATATGAACATTCCCCGTTTATCCCTCTTTCCATTGGCGAAAACCCAATTAAAATCGGTCTACCCATTCACGCGTGATGCCGTGACCAGGAGAAATAGGGATTCATTTTTATATATAAGAGATTTAATAAAAACTTAACGCTCTGAATGAACCGGTAATATATCTCTACTAGGAAATATCAAGAGTTTTTTTTAATAGTAATGAATTTATGTTCACATTGTGTTTTATAATTGTGTAATACTATCTATATTGTTCAAATTTTTAATTTCATAATTATTTTTTTTATTAAAATATAAAAGAATTTGCAGGCTGTAGGGTCCTAGTAATGTCATAAATTAAGCAATTCCCTTTAAAAGTGGTCTCAACAGACAAGACCCCTCGAGGTCTCAACAGCACAAGAAAGTGCTGTTATTCCACGGTGGTCTTCCGTAAAGGCATTGCCATTATCTCCAGATAGTTTTCCAACTTTGTGACTGCAGATCGTAGTGTGTTCTGTAAATATTTTATTTTTTGCAGCTTGGGTAGCTCTTTTTACTGTTTATGGTCCAGACTGCCTTTACTTCGTTACGTCTTCGTTTGTCGGCATTCAATTTCGTCTTCTACAACATGAAATTCGGGAAGCGATTCCAGAAAAGTTTACTGGGACTCGAGATGATGTGAAAGATTTTTATATAAACCTTCAGAGACTTGTAAACTGGCATCTAGAATTAATACGGTAATATAATAAGAGACCAATTACGTATTTTTTTAAATAAACCGTAGTAGGCAAGCTGATGGTTCATATGATGGTAGATGACTACCATCATACGAACAGGGGGTTGTTAGTGAATAGGCGATGCTGCAAAAAATATTTACAGATCATTTGAAGAGCTCTACATTGTCGTGAGATGGATACACCTCAGCAGGGTGTGTTCACACGAGATAAAATTTCTACCCAATCACGCCAGGATTCTAAGTAATTACAAAATCATAATTTATGGTTTTGTGCTTTGGAATTATATACAACTAAACGCTCGTCCCAGGAACTGTTGTGTTCCTCATTTTCCACTAATAGACAGATCGATATCTAGTGAAAGATTAGTGAGAAATGTATCAAACTCCGTTGGGTGGTTTAGAGTTAGGAAAGAAACAAACAGAGGCGGACGGGGATTTTATATTATATTATTTTTTAATACATGTGTAAATTTAATGTCAATCTCTACAAAAATGATTTATCGTGTGATATTCATATACTAATTTAGTATTTAAATGATAATTGAAAAATAATTTTAATTTTTACATTGTGCAGATGCGTCGGGCTTTTAGAGACGATATTCACAAAATCTACTCTTTATAATGCCATATCAAGTTCCTTTCTGATATGTTTAACAGGATTCAATATTACTGTAAGTATTGGTACAACATTTCTAATATTTATTATTTGTTATTAAAATTAAAGTTTCATAATTGTTTTTTGTTCCATTCAGGCAATCGATCACGTGCCATTTGTAATGACATTCGTTGCATTTCTCATCGTCACATTCCTTCAAATATATTTCTTCTGCACCTTTGGTGATATGATATCCAAATTGGTAAGACGAAAATAGTTTTTTACTATTTTATTTATATTTATAATAGAAGTGGACATGCAATTTAAATTCGAATGCGACACGAACTTACAGATTTTATCTTACATAATTATAAATATATCTTATCTTACATAATCCTTTCCTTTCCTTACATCATTCTTCAGTAGTGACAGCGTAGACTGCGTTTTGAAGTCATAAATTGGGCAGAGTCACTAATCGACGACCATGAAACACAGAATGTGTGTTCTTTTGTTTCGGTGAGTTAGTAAAGGATCCCAGAGCCCCTTTTCCAATCCCTTCCTAATCCCTTATCCTACTAAGGTCTATAATCATTAATCCTATTAAGGTTGGTAGCGCATTTGCAGTAACTGTGGCATTGCTTGTCTTAATAAGCGACGGTAGCCACCTTCCTCCGAGTGGATCGTCACTCAAAACTTTTATATTAACAAGTATATAAATGTTACGTTTAAATTAATGTAATGTATGTTGCCAGTGATGACATATGGCGCTGAAATATGGTTTCTAACTATATGGACCTCGTAAGAAAGCTTGGTTGCTATGCTTGGGGTTACACTATGATATCGAATCAGGAATGAGGAGATCCGTAAACGAACAAAAGTTATCGACATAACACGACGGATAGTAATTTGAAGTGGCAGTGGGCAGGACACATAGTACGAAGAGCCGACGGGCCCTGTCGGCTCTGTTCTCGAGTGGAAGTCACGACCCACAAGGTAGACAGACGTCCTGCTAAGGGCCGCGGGTCTACGGTGGATTGAGGCAGCTTCTGACCGGTTCTTTTGCAAAATTAGAGGAAGTCCCTTGCCCAGCAGTGGCCGTTTTACGGCTAGATGGTGATGATGTTTAAACTTATGTGCACTGTTTTATATTTCATTTTTTAGAGTTCAGAAGTAGGTGATGCAGTTTACAACAGCCGCTGGTATTTAAATGACTCTACGTTAAACAAAAATATGCTAATTTTGATAACAAGGTAATACATATTTATATGTATAACAAAAACAAAGTTAATTAGTAAATTCATTTAATTTAAAAATTTCAGCGATAATAGACATAAAAACTGTTTCAGGTCACAAGTCCCCTGCAAGCTCACTGCGTTAGGTTTTGCCGATATAAATCTGAAAGCATTTGCTCGGGTAAATATTATTTTTAATTTATTGTGAAATATTTTTCATAGATTTTGTCTTGTGAGCAGCAGCGCAGAGCTTCCAACGTCTTCCAAGCTGGACAGTCCTTCTGCCAGCTTTTACAGAATACCACTGTAGAACATCATCATATTTGTTATTGAGTTTCGGTGAGTGAACAAGGTTTGTCAGAGCTTGTTCCCCTGTTCTCCTGTTATCTCTTTCCCTTTTTTATATTTGCCCCTCATAACTTTGGAGTCTAATCTTTGGCATAATTGCGGCCCCTGTTGTAAAAAGCTCCAGAAACATCTTAGGTAATGGCACTTTACCTAATAATGAATAAATTCACAATTAAATATTTAAGAAATTCGCAAAGCTAGAAAAACATTAGCGAAGAGGCGAAGTCTATATTGGTTCTATGATATTATTTATCATGTACTAGCGACTACTATCTCCGACTTCGCAAATTTTTTTTTCTGCAAATTATGTAAACATACGTTCTTGTTTATTGCTCTTTCTACTAATGAAAATCGTATCAAAACCTGTATATATATAATATTAATATCAGAACGAATAGAGCGGAAAACACACAGAAAATTATTTATATGATTATAGATGTTACATAAAGCAGTATTTTGTACAAGACAAGAAAGTTACATAAAGTCAAGACAGTAATAACTCCGTGGGACTAAAAGACGGCTGCTCGGTTCGGTAGACTCGGATTTGAAGCCGTTTGCTGAGGCTCTGAGGCTTAGATTTCATGTGTGAATTGCAAATAATTATCACTTTTTCTAACACGAAGGAACACTTCGAAAGGAAACCTGCATGACCTAGACGAAATGAAGTTGTAATAATTTACTAACGATCGGGCGCCATGCACACACAAAAGTTACAAAACCTGTGCAAGACTAATCACTCAATGTATCCCAAAAAAGCAAATAAGTTCATTTTTTCCGATTTTTTGTTTGTTTCAGATTTTAAGTACATCGTGGTCGTATTTTACACTTTTGAAGACGATGTACAGTTCACCACGTAATTCGAGTTAATTTTTGAAATTCAAAAGTACAACTATAATGAAATATTAAGTTGAAGCACTTTGTTTTGTCTTTACAGGCTTTCGGCAGTTACAGCTCTATATAAATAGAAATTTCTATGTTAGATTATCAATACTTATGTTAGACTTAATACTGTTACCAATATAAACCTACTGAAAGAAAGTTTCTCTCACTTAACACTACAGCCGCCAATAGCATCAGTCTATTTCCAATACTTAAAACAGTTCTAAACAATGGATATCAATATGTTACCCAAGCTCTTGTTTACTAATGCACAAGGTCCTCCAATCCCTCCAATATTACCTGGACCTTACGGGTCTGTAGAACGTGACTTTAGAACGTTATATCCAAAAGCACTTACCATTAACTTCGTCAACAAACATTTAATTTTGACATTTGCTTGCCTCTGTTTCATCCGCATATATGTAGGTACTGTACAATGGATTTGTTGTTATATTATCAGCAAAATAATAATAATAATAATAATAAAAATAATAAATAAAAAAAAATACTATTTGCTGTTAAAAATATATTTTTTTAAATTTAATAACAAGTAAATTAAATACATACTAAGATATTAATAATGTCTTCTATATTGGTATATAGGTATTATAATGAAATTGTAAACGAGCCGTGTCTGTACACTAAATATATAAAAAAAAAACAGTTTTACATATTGTGTACAACTGTTACATACAGAAGTGAAAGGAAAAAGATGATTGTCTCATTATTTGGACGGACGAGACATTGTGCAACCATTGCGTTAGTTAGACGATCAAAGGATCAAAGTATATATCAAAGGATAACTGCAGTCTGGTTATTAGTAATATACCAGTCTGCAGTAAAGCGTAGTAAAGCGACGGTGCTTACAAAGGAATGAGGACTACTTCGAAAAACAATAAGAATAGAAACAGCTTTCAACAGCGGTTAGAAAGTATCGTATCGCTCCGAAATGGACACAATACAGGAATCGAAGGAAAACTATTTTAAACAACTTGCGTCGTAAAAAACCTACAATTTGCTCTAGTTTAATTTCTATGTTATAAAATCAGCTGTTGGTTTTCCTCATAAATAAATATATTATTTATTCAGCGACAAATGGTCGGAATTTTCGCAGCGTTCAAGGTGAAGGAAATAATGACTACACTACAAGTACTGTCGATGATAGCTGGATAAAGTGCATATTTTATTGTAATTAGTTCCAATAAAGTATCTATATTGCCAAAATACACATGATTTTAAAATTTACACTACCACCGAGTAGACAAAATCTAAAGAAGGCAGATTGTAGCGATCCCGATACCTAGTCAGAATTTCATTAATTCATATTTTAATAAAAAAGTGTATGTATTAGCTCCGACGTACTGTAATGCCCCCTTACGATTTATATAGCATATAAATTGATATAGTGATAATTAATCTATATGGATTTACAGCTTATACCTGGTATACACCTTCCTTTCTTCACATACATACTAACATAATGATTATAAACCTATATAATAATATGTGTTGGCTTTCTAAACAGGGATAAAATGAAATTTATTTTACTCTGTTTTTATTAAAGATAAGTATAAAAGGTATCTTTATTGGCATTGTGATCGTCTAATAGTGGCAGTGTTCTACGTTGTGTTTTAATAGTAACCCTTTAGTTCTTTATAGAGGTACGTAATATTTTGTGCTAAAATGTTTAATAAATTAAATAAATACATTTCCTGACATGGGATTCCAAGTATTGAGGGTTTAAGTATACATTAAGCAGTTAATAATAAGGAATTAAACTAACTTGGATTAGATTTCGTTTGATTGCCTAGTGAATCTTTTATAAGCCATGAGGCTAATGGAACCTACGAACTCATTCTTCAGCGAAGGAGTTTAGGATTCTGGTGAGCTAACCTAACCCAACCACCGCCCTCCAGGTGTGAGAGTCAAGCCACAGTTTCCTCCCCCACTTGACATGAGGAGTATTGATGCGTCACGAAAACGATAAATGGTAGGATGTAAGGAATCCTCCAATCCTATATAAATAGTTGTTTTAACATTTACCAGCGAGCTTCTCTAGATCAATTAACACCATCATTATGATGTCAAGATTTCAGGAACATGGATGTCTCTTTGAAAGGTCTGTACCAGGTCTTTACTTTATATTGCTTGCACACGCTCTTTCTGACTACGGGTAGCGGCACGGGATTCTGCTGGCTTCGACTGTTGGGCACCTCCCCCGCGGTCTCCTTCCGCTAAGATCGTCGGCAACCTCAACATCTAGTCCAGAGATCCCAATTAACTGATGGTGCCACCTCGCAGTTTACGCCTTATTTGAAACGCGGCAGCCGAAGAAATGAACACGCATGTTCAAAGCACCGCCTGATTACAGCCACTCAAGGACGATATTTTGATTCAGTATTGTGTTGTTAGGTGGGAACCACCAAATGGTCGTGTTAGCTGACCACGAGCTTCTCCATGATGTAATAAAATAGTAATTGTTTTAATTCCAATTCAATATTGAGATTGGAGTAGGTTTTGAGTAAACTCATAATAGATAGGTTTCACAGGTCCATAAAGGCTGCGCTTAGCAGATATGTTGTTAGGAAATAATAAGACTGTTTAATTAGACAGGTCTTACAATGTAGGTAATAACTGGAACAAAGCAATACTTATGTATCGCTAGTATAGTAATTATATATTTTTATGGTCGCACACATTGGTTCCGATTTGTAATGTTGAATGTATAAATTAATAGGGCCAAATCCAGTTGATTCTGCAGGTATTATTCAGGAACAATATAGGTACAATGTCCATGCATTGTAAAATATATAAGTTTCAGCTAGTTATAATGTTGATTGGAAATAAGCAGACTGATGAGTTACAACCAGATCTGCGATCAAAATTCAGTATCAGGAATCCATGTTGTGTATAATTTCAATAGGTACATATAAGGTAACAATTAGGAATTATTGTATTGATGGTTGATCCATTTAAATGGCAAAACAAAAGTCATATTGTATTATTTTATTATAATGACCAGTTGTCTAGTACTTGTAGTTATGTATGATTAACTATTAAAGTTCAGTCTAAGATACTTTAAATTGTATTAAACTCATTAACTGCGTCATAGTTTGATCAAAAGGGCTTCTTTCAGATACCCAACTGGAAAATATATGCAATTGAGAATGTATACTACGTATGAGCTACAATCTCCATATAAATTATATATTGAAAAGGGGTCACAAAGAATATTTGCTACTACATAAAACACCACACACCATCAGATTTCCACACTATTTGAAGACTTTCCGCTACTCTTATGAGTAGGAGAAAGGGTTTGCCTCACTCAATATAATGCTTAGAGTTACGTGGTTAGCTAATTTATAGTATAGATTTCGGCTAATCAATACTTCACTATCTGACTCCATTAATGTTATCATAGCACACTCTTGCCCGTTTAACCAGAAGGTTGCATGTGTTTATTACCTTACTCCCCGTACTCTCCGAATGGAGACTCCCTTTAACAATAGGGGTATCATTCCCATCTTATAATAAGAGGAAAGCTCTTGTCTCTCCCGATGCAATAATTAGAATTATGCGGTTAGCTAACTTATGGTATCGATAACGCAATATGGCTTGGTTACACTTTATTGGTTAACTACATTTATATTCTAAATGCGCTTTCACTTCCTTCCACTCATCAGGGTATTAGTTATATTTATTCCCTATCCTCCTGTCATTGCTGGTGTTTAATTTCTTACTTTCTCACATAATGCTATTTTCCTTAAAGTCTTATTTCGACGTTGCCAGTGTTATGGGTCCTAATCCGTCAATATAAAATTTTCCTATTTCACTTATTTGCTAATTAGCTCGGTATGGCTATTCTACATTTCTAAGAGCAATAAATACCAATTTACTCACGTACAACCTTACTCTTAACTCTTACTCGTATAATAGTATATCCCTATTGAGTATAATACTACATAGGTAGTGAATATAGAAATTATAATACAAGTGTTATAAAACCGTACCTATAACATATATTTGATATTACAAGTACCTAATTGCTCTGCCAAAACAAACATACATCGCACAATCATTCTTGCTATAAATTCTTAACCTAAATATTTATTGAATCCTTCTCTTTTAGCCTTCCAATCCTTTAACTGTTTGCCTATCAGTAATTTTAGTATACCTAATTTCCTCACATACCAAATCCGACAGCGATCAATTACACCTATTATCCTATCCTAAATAATTCCCTTTCCACGCTAGACGTGGTACCGTTACAGTACGACTGGACTTTACTCCTATAAACGTATAAAATTAAATGTATAAAATATCCTTTGTGGTATAAGTTTCAATAGTTCATTTTTTGAGGACAGATGTCGCTGCGCCGTCGGCACGTTATAACGCGCTACCCTTTGAGGTACGACCTTGACCTTTGAGGACTACATTTTTCATGCAAGATTACGCGGATGTTTGCTTTTATAATCTCAGAGAGAATAGAATTAGAGAACATAAATACATGCGTCAGCCTTCGCATACATGTTAAAGTGACGAACATTACGACATTCCTTTCCCGTGTGCACTAAGGACAGATGTTCGCTTATTTCTATGCTCTGCAATCCGCATACGCGATACGTCGACCCTCAGGATACACACTTATTCAACATATCTTTTCATTTATTGATATTAATCACCTATCGCCTTTCCTGTTCATAGTTTTTGTGTTAAAATCTTTTCATCTGTAGGTATTAAAATGAAAACGCAGCATTTCCACATCTCAATCTTACTTCTGTCAAAATGGAAAAGTTTTATAAATTACCCGTTACAGTTTAAATGATGATAATGATTATGATAATACAGAACAATGATAAACCTAAATCTGGGTACACTTACGAAGAAATGTGCAAAACTCGTAAAGAATTTAAAAACAAACTTAAATACTGTCAAAAGAATCAGGACCAGATCAAAATGGACCGAATTGCAACAATTCATAAGGCTAAAGATTTTGGAAAATTTTGGAAATTAACAAATAAATTGAAACCAAAGACGAGACTTCCAATAAGTGTTGATAGAATAAATGAACCTAAAAACATTGCTAACATGTTTAAAAATACTTTTAAATTTGACCCACCCAAAATTCAAAAAGCTACATCGGCGGTAATCTATGCTGAAAGACTTGCTACCCCTGAGACCCCTTTTAAAATCACTGCCTCTGAAATAAGTAAAATAATTAAATATATGTCTCGAGGAAAGTCTCCGGGACATGATGGACTCAGCATTGAGCACCTTCAGCATGCCGGTGTTCACTTACCAAAGGTGTTGGCTATGTTGTTCACACTTTGCATTAATCACACGTACTTACCTGATGAACTAATGAAAACTATTGTAGTTCCTATCATAAAGAACAAAACAGGTGACATTTCAGTTAAGGGCAATTATAGACCAATATCCTTAGCAACAACTATAGCCAAGGTCCTTGACGGCGTTTGGTTTAACCCTGAATTATGGACAATTTGGTTTTCGACCAGGGCTTTCCACTGAGTCTGCTATACTATGTCTCAAGCACACTGTAAGATATTACACTGATAGGAAAACGCCTGTGTACGCATGCTTTTTGGACTTATCTAAAGCTTTCGATCTGGTCTCATATGAAGTCTTATGGAATAAAATGTATTGTGAAACAGACTTACCGTTAGCAATTATTAATATATTCAAATATTGGTACAACCACCAAACCAATAGTGTTCGATGGGCGGATTCATTGTCGGACATATACAGTTTGGAATGTGGTGTAAGACAAGGTGGAATAACTTCACCTAAGCTTTTCAACCTGTATATGAACTCACTAGTTAAAGAACTCAGCTGCGCTGGCATCGGTTGTTCTATAGATGGCTGCTATATTAATAATATTAGCTACGCAGACGACATGGTGTTGCTGGCACCCTCGATCAATGCCCTTAGAACACTATTGAATATATGCGAGAAGTACGCTGAAACCCATGGGCTCAGGTATAATACCACCAAGAGTGAGCTGTTAGTGTTTAAAGCCGGGACAAAAAAATATGATTCAATTCCGCCAGTATTACTGAACGGTGTCCCGCTTGTTAGGGTGAGCCAGTTCAAATACTTGGGCCACTGGGTTACAGAGGACTTGTCGGATGACATCGACATAGCGAGGGAACGTAGGACATTGGCGGTGACCCCGAGATGGCCGGCGTACCTCCGCTTTCGGGTACGCCGAGGTTCCGATAGGGAGCGTAGTCCTCCCCGCGCTGAACAGCCGTGGCGGGTCGCCGAAGTTGTGCAACAACGTTCCTGCGACCCCGCCCATCTACGGCCGCGCTAGAAAGTCGTTGGGTTTTAGCCGGTAGGAGTCCGGCATAACCCGCAGCGTCCCCCTTTCGCTGCTGGGTATCCATGATGGATTTCCCAACGTAAAAAAAAAAAAAAAAAAAAAAAAAGGGCATTGGCGGTGAGATGTAATATGATGGCCCGCAGGTTTGCACATTGTTCTGATGAAGTGAAAATAACATTATTTAAGACATATTGCCAGTTTTTTTATACATGTAACCTGTGGGTTAACTACACTCAAAAATTGTTTAATGTCCTGCGCGTCCAATACAACAATGCCTTCAGAGTGTTTCTGGGGCTGCCGCGCTACTGTAGTGCATCGAGGATGTTTGCAAATGCAAGAGTTGCAGATTTTTACGCTATAATGCGAATGAGAATAGCATCTCTGATGACTAGAGTACGGGGCAGCCCCGACACGCTGTTGAAGGTAATTGCTGGGAAGATGGACTGCCCAATAATAAAACATTGGGTGATGTCACACATCACCCTTAATAGAAAATGATAGGTTCTATCATTTTCTATGATACTTGCACATTATGTATATTGTTAGTTTATATTTTAATTTTAATTTTAATTTTCTACAATGTATAGTAATATAATTTAAAAAGCTATGGACACAATGAAGTCTGAAATAAAGTTATTATTATTATTATTATTATTAAATATCAATTTCAATTCTAGAATTGTATGTTTTTAACAAACACTAGTACTTATTACTTCCATGCAAACACTAGATTCTTTCCATAGTTATTAAAAAAAAATTGTACGTCACACAGACGTCAAGAGACGTGGAAATGAACAGGTACACACTATAATTTCATTTTACAGGATATTTAAATATTTTATTTGTTTGTGTGGTTATTGTATAACAGGGAGAGTGGATATTTTACCCAAAATGGATTAAATAAATCAATAAATATAAATATTCTAAGTACCTAATTTAATAGTGACAATGCATGTTTCGCAGAAAATAACCACTCACAGAAGACTACCGTGAAATAACTACATGTGTGGTCTTGTGTTTTGACCATCCTTTTATTCTACTAAGATTGGCAGCATATTTGGAGCATATTTGGCGTTGTTGTATGTGTGTTAATAGGTGACACAGCAAATATATATTTTTCTGGTGTCACCCTTTGAAATCATAGACGATTATATGTTTAACAGATGTGAATTGCAAATATAATCGAGCTTCTAAATTCTTAGTGTTACAAAGAGGTACTAAGTCCATTTTATTTTATACAAAGGACGTGAATTTTTCGGCTTGGTGTTTATTTGAAAAATACCTTTAAAATACCGATAAATTAATTTTAATGGATATAAATGCAATGTGTCTTTCTGCAGGTTTAGAATCAAATTAATTAAAAATCTATTTATGAGGTAATCTTGATATAAATACTTATACGTCAGTGGTGTAAATTGAACAGCCTGTATATGACTTTCATAAAAGCTCTTGCATTAGTCATAAAATATTGGAGGTTATATAGTAGCTTCGACCTACAATAGACACATGAGATTGAGTTGCAAAAGTCGCCATGATAAAAGAAGAATTCTACAAGTCTTCGGACATAATAAGAAAATTTTGTAAAGCTATGGGCGTTCATTTCCGAGTGAACAGGAACATATTTGAACATTTTAAGAATTTATGGTTTTATTATTGGAACTTTGTTTGGTTGAACATAGATGTGTTCGGAGAATTCATGTTTACTGCAAATGGTATTATGGAGGGTACAGATTTTGTTAATGTCACGTACATACTGCCTTGCACCGCTATCTGCTTGCTGGGGAATCTGAAAACCTACCAAACTGTGGCACATTCTGCACAAATCTTGGATTTGATGAATTCTCTGGAAAACATGAAATTTCATACCGAAGATCATAATGTCATTCAAAAGGCATTCGATGAAATACTACCTAAAATGCACAAAGCTCTTAAAACTCTTAAATTGTCTAACATAGTCACAATGATAAATTTCGGAATGAATCCAATTCTTGTGATGATAACAATTTATTATAAAACAAACCAATTGGAACTCCATCAACCATTTCATATTTGGTATCCTTTTGATGCGTACAATCGCATAACATTTCCACTTGTATATCTTCATCAAATATATTCAGGTACCTAATTATTTTTACTAAGAGCAATTAGAAAAACGTTCCCAAAAAGGAAGACAGACGATAGTAACTATCGTCTGTCTTCGATTTCGGGAGCATTTCCCTAATACCCGCATTTTCAATATTATTCTCCATACCCTACTTGGATAATTTATTTTAAAAAACTTAGTTCTCAGAATGAAAAGGCAATAATAATATTTTGAGAATAGAATATAACGTATTATAAATTTATTATTTTATTATATTTCATAAATTATAATAAATAAATTTCATACAATTGGTCCCAGTAACCTCATAAATTAAACAATTCCCTTAAAAGGAAGAGTATGAGGTCTCAACAGCACAAGAAAGTGCTGTTTATTCCACGGCGGTATTCTGTAAAGGCATTGCCACTTCCTCCAGATAGTTTGCCAACTATATGTCTGCAGATCGCAGTGTTCTCTGTAAATATTTGATTTACACACTTATATTTTTTGCAGCTTGGGTAGCTCTTTTTACTGTTTATGGTCCAGACTGCCTTTACTTCGTTACGTCTTCGTTTGTCGGCATTCAATTCCGTCTCCTACAACATGAAATTCGGGAGCTGATCCCAGAAGAGTTTACTGGGACTCGAGACGAAGTCAAAGATTTTTATATTAATCTTCGGAGACTTGTAAACTGGCATCTAGAAATAATACGGTAATATAATAAGATTTCAATTAGGTATTTGTTTAATAAACCGTAGAAGGCAAGCTGATGGTTCATATGATGGTAGGTGACTAAGGATGGATTCCGCATCTATGTCGTTTATGAGTTTTAGAATAATTTAATCAGGAGTTTATTTAATTTAAAATTGGATTAAAAACAGGATTTTATTAAAATGTTGATACTGACCCGAACTATTAGGTCCAAAATCATAATTTATGTGCTTTGGAATCTGATTTGGCACGTATGCAATTTTTTACTGTAAGTTTTATATACACAATCGTTCCTCATTTTTCAATGAAACGATCGATATCTAATGGAAGATTAGTGAAAACCGTATCAACATCCGTTGGGTGCATTAGGACTCCCTACTTCGAGGTACTTTAATGAAAACCTTTTACATTGTGTACAAGTACCTTTTACTCCCACACTCAATATATATGTATATCGTGTGACATTCATATACTAGTTTAGTTTTAAATGATACTAAACCAGTATATGAATGAAAAATAATTTTAATTTTTAACATTGTGTAGATGTGTCGGGCTTTTAGAGACTATATTCACAAAATCTACCCTTTATAACGCCATATCAAGTTCATTTCTGATATGTCTAACGGGATTCAACGTTACCGTAAGTATTGATACAAAACTTCTAATATTATTTATTATTTGTGATTAAAGTTTCATAATTATTTATTTTTCCATTCAGGCAATTGATCACGTGCCATTTGTAATGACATTCCTTGCATTTCTCGTTCTCACATTCCTTCAAATATATTTCTTCTGCATTTTTGGCGACATGATAACCGTATTGGTAAGACGAAAATAATTTTTACTTTTTTATTTATATTTATAATAGAAGTGGACATGCAATTTTCACACAGTTTCATTATACTTAAAATCTGTAACCCTTTCAATTCGAATGCGATACGAAATTACAGATTTTATGTTACATAATTCTTTCCTATTCTTACATAATTCTTCAGTAGTGACAGCGTACACTGCATCTTGCAGTCATAAGTAGGGCAGCCCCTTTGTATAATTGGGCAGCGTCAGTAATTAATGTCTCACAGAAGACCACCATGTTCTTTTGTTTTGGTGAGTTAGTAAAGATGCCAGAGCCCCTTTTCCAATTCCTTCCTAATCCATTTTCCTATTAAGGTCTATAATCATTAATCCTCGCATTTGCAGCACCTGTGGTATTGGTTGTGTTAATAGGCGACGGTAGCCACCTTCCACCGAGTGGATCGTCACTTGTCAGCTTTTTATATAAAAAAACTTTATATAAACAAATACATAAAGGTTATATTTAAATTAATGTAATGTGTGTTACCAGTGATGACATGTGGCGCTGAAGTATGTTCTCTAACTATGGGCCTCGTAAGAATGGTCAATGTCGTTCAAGGAGCTATGGAGAGGGTTATGCTCCGGATTACACTGCGAGATCGAATCAGGAATGAGATCTGCAGACGAACGAAAGTTGCCGACATAACCCGGTGGATAGTAGGTTGAAGTGGCAGTGGGTAGGACACATAGTAAGAAGAGCCGACGGTTGCTGGTGCCGGAAGGTTCTCGAGTGGAGGCCATGGACCCGCAGGCGCAGCGTAGGACGTCCACCCACAAGGTGGACAGACGAGATGATAAGAGCCGCGGTTCGACGGTGTATCCAGGCTGCTTCTGATCGGTCCATTTGCAAAATTAGGGGGAGGCCTTTGTCCAGCAGTGGGCGTTCTACGGCTGACAAAAATGATGTACACCGGATTTAAATTAATGTACACTGTTTTATATTTCATTTTTTAGAGTTCAGAAGTAGGTGACGCAGTTTACAACAGTCGATGGTATTTAATTAACTCTACGTTAAACAAAAATATGCTAATTTTGATAACAAGGTAATACATATTTATATTTAAAAAAATTAAATAGGAAACTCATTTAATTTAAAAATTTCAGCGATAATAGACATAAAAACTGTTTCAGGACACAGGTTCCGTGCAAGCTCACTGCGTTAGGCTTTGCTGATATAAATTTAAAAGCATTTGCTCGGGTAAATATTATTTTTTAATTATTGTGAAATATTTTTCATAGATTTTGTTTTGTGAGCGCACAGCTTTCTAACGTCGGCCAAGCTGGACAGTCCTTCTGCAAGCTTTTACAGAATGCAACTGTAGAACATCATCATATTTGTTATTGGGTTTCGGTGCGTGAACAAGGTTTGTCAGAGCTCGTTCCCCTGTTCTCCCATTATGTACGCGACCGCCGGCCTCCAGCAGGAAAAGCAGTGGAAGCAAAATTATTTCTCTCTTGCAAACGCTTGGCTATCAGCCTATGCCGACAGCCAGAGGTCCGGGAGGTTATCAAATCACTTACCCTATTTCCTCGTCTGGGTTTCGACCGTCGTGTAGACGGTCCACGGCAAGGAAATATATATACAATATAGATCGAGTCAGGAAATACAGGGTAGGAAATACCGTGTCCTTCACCCCAGATGTCGACGAGAGATTGATGGGTTCCCGACGCAAACTCCCGCCACCACAAATGCCGATTCACTCCACTAGTCACACCCCAAAAGATGTCCTTTTCGATGGTAGATCACCAAAACAGCCAAAAACGTATTAACTAAACACTCGGGATCAAAATCACGCCGCGCGCGTCCCTATGCTGTCCGATGTAAAATAATCTCTAACTACCGACCACAATATTTTCGTGTTCCGGCACGAAAATAATTAATTACCTCCTGTTACCCTAGCAAATATGAGCCGGACCTATAAAAATTGCATCGGCTCCAAACACATTATCTCTTTCCCTTTTTCATATTTGCTCCTCATAACTATGGAGCCTAATCTTCGGCATCATTGCGGCATCATTAAAAATCTCCAGAAACATCTTAAGTACCTAAATAAAGATAAAATTCGTAGATAAGATACTTAAATAAGATCTTTACCTAAAAGAAGAAACTCACAATTGGTTGCATCAATTGTAAACAACACTAAATAGGACACAACACTAGAGTTATACACAACGCATATTATTATTGTAATTACACGCAACGCTAGAAAAACATTAGCGAAGAGGCGAGAACTATGAGCGAATTAGCGAAGAAGTTAAGTCTACATTCTATATTATCATCTACTAGCGAACGGCCTCCGACTTCGAAGATATAATTTTTCTTTTGCAAATTTTGTACAAGACTAATCACTCAATATAGGTTTCTTAAAAAAAAAACAAAAAAGGCCAATGTTTTCAGATTGTTTTTTTGTTTCAGATTTTAAGTACATCGTGGTCGTATTTTACACTTTTGAAGACAATGTACAGTTCACCACGTAATTCGAGTTAATTTTTTAAAAGTCAGAAGTCCAACTATAATGAAATATTAAGTTGAAACACTTTGTTTTGTCTTTACAGTCTTTCGGCAGTTACAGATCTGTGTAAATAGAAAGCTCTATGTTAGATTATCACTACTTATTTTAGACTTACTACTGTTACCATGTAAACCTACTGAAAGAAACTTTATCTCACTTAGCTCTATTGCCGCCATTAGCTTCAGTCTACTAATGCACAAGGTCCCTTAGTCCCTCCAATATTAACTGGACCTAACGGGTCAGTAGAATTTTGAGTTTAGAACGTTATAGCCAAAAGCACCGTTAACATCGTCAACAAACATTTAATCTTGACATTTGTTTGCCTCTGTTTTTGCACAATGGATTCTGTGTTATATTATCAGCAAAAAATAAATAAAAATAACTACTTGTTGTTACATTTATTTTGTTAAATTGAAACAAAAATTTCAGACCCTTTATCTAATTGACGAGTCCGTTAGATGAGTGGTTAGGGTGCAGAAAACCGCAATCGTGGCTTTGTGGGGGGTGGTGAAGACTCGGTTGCAGGGGACCGGCCTAGTAACCACCCTCCGCAGTCGTCCGTAAGTGTGAACACCTGGCTTCGCCACACGGCTTAGTAATTCTTCCGCGACGACAACACGAGGTGGAGCCAGTTCTTGGGCTGCCGCGATTGCTATCGCGAACTGCCTAATCGTAGAACACTTTAATTAAGCAGTGCGAATTTTATTTATTACTATGTTCACCTTTACATATCGTGCACTCGTATCTGCCATACTGATTTACTGGTACCGATTTACCGATTTACTGACATACCAACTTACCGACTTACCGAGTTACTGACTGATGCACTGATTCACTGATTCACGTGCTTTACACAAGCGAACCATCAACTGATTAGGTATCTGAAAAGGCTGCTTTACACAAGCGAACCACCAACTGATTAGGTATCTGAATAGGCTGCTTTACACAAGCTAACCACCAACTGATTAGGTATCTGAATAGGCTGCTTTACACAAGCTAACCACCAACTGATTAGGTATCTGAATAGGCTGCTTTACACAAGCTAACCACCAACTGATTAGGTATCTGAATAGGCTGCTTTACACAAGCTAACCACCAACTGATTAGGTATCTGAATAGGCTGCTTTACACAAGCTAACCACCAACTGATTAGGTATCTGAATAGGCTGCTTTACACAAGCTAACCACCAACTGATTAGGTATCTGAATAGGCTGCTTTACACAAGCTAACCAACAACTGATTAGGTATCTGAATAGGCGGGTCCGCAGACTCTGAACAAAGGGCCTTCAACCTCCCCTTGCAGCCCTCCCTGTCCTCTCGACATGATCTGATCTGATTTCTGTCACTGGTATACTGATACTGATATACTGGTATGATTGCGTATATGCAACAATAACGACTGTTCGCTATTCTATCGGTTCCATTCTAAAGTTCTGTGCTTGAACCGCCGGCCGCAGCGATCATCACTCATGATTTTTATAGCATTTAAAAACAATGGTAACAAGTACACAAATAAGCACAAGAAATAAAGCTGAATATGGAAGTCACTCACCAAGTGTAGTCGAAAACTCACTGTATAAATATACCACTGTCTGGTACGGCGGCGCTCGGGGAAGTGACTCTCCAGAATGAATTGACGCGGTATTTATATTTTACTTCATGCGCAACTACCCTCCATTTAATTTACATTTTAACAGATATGAATTTGACTCGATTCGCGTAGGCAATACGCGACAATTGCTGTAGAAATGTCAGGTGGAAACCTTTCGAACTGCGGCCTCCGACTCTGCGGTAGGTTGTGCCGCAGAGAAGAAGTTATGGGGTGCTTCAGAGATGAAGCCCCTCGCTGACTGCCCGCTGTGAGAAGTGAGTATAGGCGGCCGCTGCGAGAGACATGGGGTCGTCCACCGTCATCACAACACCGGGCAACGAGGGAAGACGTACTGTGTGTTTCCGGCGCGTCTCTTCACGGCGCGGAGGTCAAACTCCGCCCCTAATTGAGGTGGAGCCCGGAAGTCTGCGGGCCTTGTCTGGCGGGGGGAGGCAGATGCACGTTCCGATGATCTCTTTTCGCGGCTTGCGTTGCATTTTTTCCTTTTTGTAAAAATTTTTTAAAATATATCGAATTTCTTCATTAGATTCACTCATTTTTATAGAAAGAAAAATATCTAGAAACAACATTTTACTAATTTGTTTATTTTTTAGGGTTCCGTACGTCCGAATAAAAAAACGGAACCCTTATAGGATCACTCGTGTGTCCGTCTGTCCGTCCGTTACAGTCAATTATCTCCGAATCTACTAAGTTAAGTTAGTTAAGTTAAGTTACTTAAGTTGAAATTTGGTACACATTAAAATAAATTACAATAAATTTAGTTTCCAAGTTATTCAAGAAAATAGACGAAAATTGACCATCCTCTCCGAAACTATTGAACCTAAGATTTTGAAAAAAAAAATACAGAAATTAGTTTTCTACATATAGATTATAGGAAAACTTATAAGAAGTCCATGATATTAAAATAACATGGTAAATCACTCAATATTGTGCGGATAGGTAACATTGTTCATCGTACGGAACCCTCTTCACGCGAGTTCAACACGCACTTGTTCCGTTTTTTTAAAATGTAACCTTTTTAATGTCATCAAAACCAGCCAGATACAAATAGTACAAGTACAGCCAAAGATATTTTATTACAAGTTTTTACTTGTTACATACTAAATGCGAATGGACTTTTTCACCGACCTAATACGTACTAATATAATAATATTATATCAATAAATTGCTTTCTATTGATGACAACATTTATTTTTAAGTAAGTACCTACTTAGTTTATTTCATTAGTATTTTTTTTATTCATCTCCAAGTTAATAAATAAATTATCTCCAATCAACAAATAACATGCCTCGCCTCTTCTCTGCAGTGCATCTATAGCGCGGTTAGAAAGTATCGCGTCGCTCCGCTGCCGCGGCCGCGGCCATACTGTGGTTTAACTAAAACAAAGAAAAATTATTTAATATAGACAAAACACAGTAATCAAAGGAAAACTATTTTACACAACTTACGTCGTAAAAAAGGAGTATAATCTACAATTGGCTCTAGTTCAATTTCTAATGTTGTGAAATCAGCTGTTGGTCTTCCTCATAAATAAATATATGACTTATTCAGCAACACATTGCCAGAATTTTCGCAGCGTTTAAGATGAATGAAATAATGACTACACTACAAGCTGTGTTGATGATGAATAAATAATGTATCTATCTCCTACTAATATCGCATACTGCTCAAATATCAGGACCGATTAGGTAAGTATAAGTTTTTCTAATATTTAATGCGCTATGGGCCTCTAGTCGAATGTAACTGTTTTTTAGAGCTCACAAGTAGGCGACGCAGTTTACAACAGCCGTTGGTATTAATACTTAATTCCACATTATTATAACAAAGTATAATATTAAATGTAAAATCGTCATTGCAAGCACAAGTCCATTGCCAGGTGACTACGTTAGGCTTCGCTGATATAAATCTTAAAGCTTTTGCAAGGGTATTATTAAATTATAGCGGGTATCTGCCTCAAATATTTTTCACAATAGATAAACAGATACACATGTTTATCCAATGTTAAAGAAGCTTGTATTTGGTGGATTCAGAAATGAGGTTTCTGTTACTCTTCATGAAGTTAGAAAATTCTGTACAATAATTTCCAAGTAGCCATAATGATTTTCACAAGACTATCATGATTTATGAAGGATAGTGTTAAAAGGGATTAACGTTATTTATCAGTGTCTTTCCTGGTCACGTCTCTCAAACATTGGTCAAGGCCGGATTGGATATGCAAACAGAATTGGCGCAAACTTTCGCTGACATATAGGGGTCTTGTGTTTGATAAAATATTTAGAGCGGTTTTCAGGAAAGAATCCTGAAGCTGACAGCTGTTTATTTAAGTTTGATACTTTTACTTAAATGTCCTTGGTCTAAATTTTGATTAAATTTTGTTTAAAATTAATAAAATATTTTTACTAAAATATTTCTGAAAATTTGGTAAAGAACTTTTCAAAGTTGACTCTGGTCTGAGTGTGCAGAGCAATTCACCCCTTGTCCGTTGTATAATTATTCTATAATACAAGCCAATATGTATATCAGTGGAAACCATATGAAAATCGGTTAAGCCGTTTCTGAAATTAGTGTGCACGAAAGCATAGTAGGCAAAGAATGATTTTATTAAATATGAAAATTTACTAGCCTAAGCTGAACCCTACTTAATGTGATTTATCATATAGATCTGAGGCAATTTAAATTGGAACGTTAAAATCTAAAACTATTTTTTTTTACTTCGGTAACATAGGTAAGGTATAAATTGTTTTTTGAAAAAATACTTAACACGGCTCGCTTATTTATTATTGTCACTGAGCCATATTTTAATGTTATTTTATGACAGGTATATAAATTTTATAGTGTTTAATGCCAAAATTCTCTAACAATAATATTAGACGTACCTTGAAATTTTCAAAATGTCCTAAAAGTATTATCTGTATTATACGAGTACTATATTAGATATATAAGTTTTTAGGTCAAAATCGGTTAGTACAGGTGTTTCAAAGTCATTCCGATTTCTTACAAGCTTAGCGAAACAAGCATTTTGGCGTAGGAAACAAGCCCTTTCCATTGAACGCAACCATACTCCGCAACTAACCAGTCATTCCCTTTCTCAGAGATATCAGCCAAGCCATATACAAAATTCGTCTACCCCTATTTATAAACCTTTTGCGAAGCATTCCATTATGTGATAAGACTCAAATATATATGACATAAATTTGTATTCCGAACTCAATAAAACGATAACACTATCTCTAAAAGGGGCTATTATATTATCATAATGTGTCTAGGTAAGAAGGCAAAATCACCGTGTGACAACTTTATTGGGCCATTGATACGATAAGAATGTTATGTATACTATCGTTGAATCGAACGAAATTTTAAAGACTTGATTGAATTTCTTCTAATATCTAAATCTTGATAAGAAAAAAATATAAAAGTACATATTATTAATTGATTTAGTACTAACTTAATGAACGTCTCTGAGTGCGGCAGTAAGAGTATTATTAGCATCTCAGAAAAATAAACAACGAAGAAAGGGGTTAGCTAAAATATGTAATTAAATTAAATATTTATATACCATAAAGACAAAACATATAATGGTGATATACAATAATATGCATATTCCTACATATAGTTCATTAATTTTCATAGTTTATGTCTTTTATGTCTTTTCATAGCCTTGGTCTTCATCAGTTCTTAATATTTTTCTTTTTGCAAATATACCTTAACTAGCTTCTCCAGTCTTGAATAATAACTTTCATGGTGATCGATTAAACGGTGATAAACTGAACTAACATTGTCAGTCCATAGGAAATATTGTATTTAACGACCATTTTACACCATTTTAGCATTATGTTTGTAATGAATAAACTTAAAAACTACTGGACCGATTTTAAAAATTCTTTCACCTATTGATAGCTACAATATCAGCGAGTAACATAGGCTACTCACCCCTTACCTCCCTCCATACAAAATTGCCGTTTTCCACGAATAATATTTTATAAAAAACTCTCCTGTAGTATTTTACTGTTTCGTATAGAGTTGGATTGAACCTTGAACGAGTTAGTAAAATTACCAAGCCTCTGTTATATACTCGTAGTAGGTACAGCGCTGGGGTTTTCATGACATTTACTGCAATACCAGTGCCATTATACAAGAACGGAAATACCAATACTGAAAGGTTATAACTCCAATTTGTTGGTTACCTACTTCATTTATTGTTATTTACGATTATATTAGCATTTATTCAACCCTTAACTTACAAGTGTGCAAGCATAAGCTTTCATAATTATGTTATATGTAGTTGCTTTTATATTTCTTTAACACGAAGCTATAAGTAATGATGAATGGTTTCCTTATATATTTACACTGAGCCGTTAGGCTGGTACCTATTGTGTGTGTTAAGGGTCAAGGCCGTTCGTAAACCGAATACTTTCGAAAGAATGTATGTTTGCATCCGTGACTCCAAACTATCTCTATTGGGAATCCTCAATAATGTGATGATTCTGTGTGATTATTTCCCAATATGCCCATTGCCCTGTGCATTTAGAATATCAGTGTATTGGAAATTCACTTAAATAAATATTGAGGGAACAAGGAAAAAGTTTACCATAATAATAAAGGAATCGTGGCATAATAAGGACAGTGGTAAGGTACACTGCTGTGACAACTTTAATACTCTGTGCAAGGAGTAGCCGACTGTTTATGAAGAAACCTAGCTGAAAACACGTTGGCTATGGTAATATATCGTTTGCTGTTATTTTTGTTAATGTACAATTAAGTGATGCATAAACAATGTTATAACGTTTTAAATGTTTTGACGAGCCCGTTGGATGAGTACCTTATACTTGCCTTAATGAGTACCTTATACTTGCCTCAATTCTTAGGGTTCCCGGGTTCAATTCCCGAGAGGTTCAACGTTGACAATGAAAATTGGCTGTGGTCTGGATCTGGAAAGTAGTGACAGGGCAGTGGCGTTTCGCAGTCATTTGGGTGGCCCGTCTGGCGGCAGTAACCACCCCTTACAGACGACCACCGCGAAATAACAGTATGTGTGCTGTTGCGTTTCGGTGAGTAAGTAAGGGATGCCAGAGCCCCTTTTCCTATCCAGTCCCTTATTCTTAATCCTACTGTAGTCGGCAGCGCACTTGCAGCACTTGTGGCGTTGCTTGTGTTATAGGCGACAGTAGCTACCTACCATCAAAGTGGACCGTTAGTCTGCCTGCCGATCTTAAGATTAAAAAAAGTGTCGGGAAAAAATTATTGAAATGGCCTTTAAGTAAGATTAAGGTAGCAAGGTGCTTGGCAGTAACTTAGAAACGGCACTTGCAACTATCAATATGGAAACACTACTTTGGCTGTCCGCCAAAAGCATGTATTCCTTGAGTAAAATGCAATTTCGATGCGGTTACTACTTAAAACGAGTTCACGTAGGTGTAACTAGGACGAATGAAAAGAAAAAGTGTTCCAAAATTTTTACAACCTGAATTAGTTGATTTTAAAACTACTAAAGCTTGATGTGATTGATTTACTTGATAGTTGATTAGTACAAGCTATTTCGTGAGTGTAGCCATTCGCCAAAGAACCAAGGTTGTCGACATATAAGTCTGGTCCTTATAATTATTTTACTCATACTGAGAGTAGAAATTAATTAGGTTTTTCATTTGAAAGTAAACATTCTTCAAAAATTGTTAATCAGTCAGAACATATAAATCCGTACCCAACACTTTTATATCGTGATAAGGTTTATTTTGACCCAAAAATGTTTAACATAATTAACTGTTTAGCGGTATTTAACATGTCAGACTGGATAAAGCAAATTATGGGGTATTATGCTTATAATTTGCCTGTTGCCTGTGTTTTGTTAATATCAGAGATTGAAAGATAACAATTACGTCCGTGTTGTTTTAAATTAAATATCACGATAAAAGTTTCAAACATACATCACCATCTCAACCGTAGGAGGTCCACTGCTGGACAAAAGCTTTCCTCTATTGTTTTAAAATTTATGGAGGAGCTAATTACAGCAGTAGACGTCCACCGGTTGAGATTATAAGGGTGAGGATGATGATCGATGTAAATATAAATAAGAACAATAAATTATAAATTGATTTTTAAATAAATTTAAAACATGAAACAATATTTTCAAATAAAATGTTTAATTTAAATTCCCATAATAATTTTAATAAGTCTATCTCTTAAAATGAAGATTATTTTTATGTAAATTACCATACCCTCTTAAGATTTAATACTTACGTATTAAAACATTTCTTCTTTTGGAGACGAACCGAAAAAAAGTTATTAAATTTTTCATAAAAACGTAAATGTTTATGTTAAGCCTTCGTTTCCAGTTAATATATTCAATGTGATACGCCCTTCGAGCAAACAATGAACCTTGGAGTGAAATTCGCTCATTCATCGCTCACAATCTGCATAATACCTGTGGGCAGACACTTTTATGTTCTTACACACTGTGGTACCCAAGTTGCATTGTATTATATATCTATAATACTTTTTTTTACTTTTTTTACCCTTTAATTAATCTTATATATGTATATAAAAATGAATCCCCATTTCCCTTGGTCACGGCATCACGCGTGAACGGGTAGACCGATTTTGATTCGGTTTTCATCAATGGAAAGAGAGATAAACGGGGAATGTTTTAGGGTATATAAAAATTGCACGCCGGGCGAAGCCGGGGGCGGGCTGCTAGTACTTAATAATTAAAGGTACCGATTTCTCAAGCCTGTCTGTTAGTTCACTTAGTTCTTCTCAGATGGGGTTTTAACTCTCATTTAAAAAAAAACTGAATTTTGAACACAATAAAATATTTTAATAAATTTTAAAAATAGAACAAATAATTTTCTGCGTATGCACTTTTATTACTTGCAGCTTTTAACATAGATTATTTTTTATTTTTTATTAAAGATAGGTTTGCTCTTGGCCAGCATTTATCCATGTAGGAAATATGTGGCCGACGATGGAGCGAGCTCACCCATAAGATGCCTATTCAATCGAACCTTGAAAAGATTTGGGTTGTATGAGCTCGGAAATACAGAGGCCGGCAGGGAGTTCCAATCCTTATAAAAGATGTTTTAAAGCGCTTGGTCTGAATTAGAGGGATTTCGACAAGGTGAGGATGGTATCTAGCCGTCCGATAGAAGAAAGGGGAAGGCGGTATGATCTCATGCAGCTCCCGAGCACACTCTCCGAAGTACATCTTATGGAACACACAGACAGGCAATTTTGCGTCTATGTGCTAGGCTCTGGTCAAATGCTTCCACGAGTATTCAAGGCAAGTACCCACTTAATTTAAAAAATATCATTAGTCTCGTATATAATCGCATAGAGTTTGCTATTTAATGGGGTATAGTACTCGGATTTCACGAATGTCTGTTAGTAAATAAGTAATTCTTTTGATCAAAGTTTAAGCACAGAATAAATAACAGTACGTTTAAGTATCCACCTACTTATTAAGTGTTAGTGTTACCTGGGTGAGTGAGTGAGTTGATTTAATATGGATGTCCAGATTTGTTTGGAAGCGTGCATTCTAGCGTAACACTGTTGTGTACCTACTTCTCAATATATTTTTTTTACACTCAATACAACTTTTTTGAAATTTCAAACCCCCGTAGTTCCCAAACGGTGCAACCTATCCCCCGGTCACTTTGGGAGATAACCATCACTCCCCGAGACCCATCACCAAAATAACCTTAATTGGGATCTTTAATATAAAAATAAAAAAGACTGATAATATTCAATGCCTGATAAAAATATATTAGCAATAAAGACTGAATTAATGTTTGTCTTTATTGCTCGAAGTGCAGTAATAAATTGCAAGGACTTACACACCAAACTTTTGTTACGCTCTTAGTACTAATGTTACAAAATTTTAGCAGTTACCCTCTACCAGATTAGAAACTTGTAGAAACTGTCTTCATTAAAATTGCAAAAGTTACTGAAACAATCACTCACCCGACTATTTGATACTAATTTTTCAAATTCAAATTCAAATTAATTTATTTGCTGAATATGGTATACAAGTTGTAAATTTTTATACATATATGTCCACATATTCTACCGACAAGCGGTATGCAAATTAAGACAAATTTATCTAATAAAATAAAAAAACTAAAGGACATGATTTAAAGACATAGTTTGCATCACTCAAAAATTCTTTGAGGGAATAATATGCTTTTTCCACCAGAAAATTACGTAATTGTTTCTTGAATACTGTCAGTTTTCCAATATTTCTTATATTTATTGGAATTTTATTGTATAAGTGTGGTGCCATACAAAAGATACTTATTTTTTTCATTCTAGTTTTGGCAGGGACCATACAAAGCTTATCATTATGTCGTGGACGCTCCATGAACTTAAATATGTTAGGATTTTCTTTTATGAACATTACACACTCAAATATAAACAATGAAGGCACAGTCAAAATTTTTAACTTTTTGAAATACATTTTGCATGATTCTCTTTGTTTTAAATCGCAGATGGCTCTAATACACTTTTTATGAGCTTTAAATACTCTTTGATTATCAGTAGAGTTTGCCCAGAAAATAACACCATATCTTATGATTGCAGCCGCTAGGCCATGGTAGGCAGTAACTACTTCAGATTGTTCTACTATTTTTCTCAACTTATTTAAAGCAAATGAATAGTGATTTAATTTCTTACATACATTATCTATGTGAACTTTCCATGTTAATTTGTTATCGATGTGTAGTCCTAAGAATTTTGTCACATCAGTTTCCTGTATAGTTTCATTTAAGTAATTAACATTAATTTTTGTTTGCATCTTGTTTCTAAGCTTAAAATTCATTATTTTCGTTTTTTCAATATTTATTTTTAGATTATTATTTGGAAGCCATTTTATAATGGACTTTAGTGAATCATTAATATCTAGCTCTAAATTTGTATCATCATCCTTTTTGGTAAACAAAATGGTACTGTCATCAGCAAACAGTGTCATGTAATGCTTCGTAGCCGTTGGGAAGTCATTTATGTATATTAAAAACAGTAACGGGCCTAATACACTTCCTTGCGGGACTCCTTTATTTATTATTCTAAATTTGGACTTATATATTACCTCTTGTTTTGTTTTTGGATATATTTTTTCAATTTGTGTAGCCTGTAATCTATTGTTGAGATATGATTTGATTAAATTATAAGTATTGCCTCTTATACCATATTGGTGTAACTTTTGTAAAAGAATATTTTTTATTGGTTAAATTTGAGGTACTTGATCCCTTAGATACGTTCAATATAATGACGTAAGGATATAATCACTGTGAGAATTTAAATAGCGTGGTCATATTATGTTATATCGTAATAATAAATTATATCTTTTTTTTTAAAAAAAACTGTCCCCCTCAAACTATATTTCAGTGGCTAAACTCTCGTGACACAATGACATTACAATATATTTTGTTGAAGTTGGTATAGTAAATTATACTTTTATCGGTTTGTACTTTTAATTGTTTTGATTCGTCTCTGATATATTAAAAAAAAATCTTTATAACCCTACAAATAAATAGGCTGTTGAGTCTAAGTTGAAGAATCTGTGTTATTTATATCTTGTCGACATTAAAAAGAGGGGACAGATAATTACTGACATAATGATTGTATTTAATATAATTATATTTAATTTATATTGAGTTGAAATTGCCAGTGGCTGATATATGTGGTTAAATAAATAACAATTTTTTTTTTGTTGTACGTATATAAATATATATGCCCAAAAAGTTTGTGTCAGAATAGTACTAATGTTTAGAACAGTACTAAGAGGTCCAAAAGGTTAGCTATAGGCTATAGCCATTGAATGCAAATCGAATTAACTATCGCATACTAAATAAACATTGGGCACAGGCAGATTTTTATATAAAAATAAAATGTTCGGGCATCAAAAAGTTATCGGAAAAAAGCCCGACATATATGGATGAAGAAAGGGTCAAAGTGCTTCGGTAACAGCAGGTTCTTTTTTGTTTTGCGAACTCCTAAACAAATTTGAAAGCTTTTTCTTTCGTTTTTTTAATAAGTAGTTAACATATATGCACACGCACATCGCTTGCAATTTCGTGACACAGAACTATTAATCTTTTTCTTTAGCAAGTCACCTCTCTATTCGTGAAATAGGTAACGATTACATTTTTATAGTATCTTCCGTATCCGTTGACCTAAAAACACGAAACTATTATGTAGGTACGTGACATGACGACGGCACCATACAATAAGAAATGATGTTGATGTTTGATTTCGTCTTTTAATCTATGTTTTTGTGTAAAAGTCCGAAGACAGGCTGACGGTTCACTTGATGTAGCTGGAAACATAGTCTATAACACAAGCAACACAATAGATAGCAACACAATGTCAAAATTAGTACGACATTTTAGTCGTACTAATTTTGATAGCAAGTCCGCTGTTAGGGAAATGGGCACTGGCATTCCTTTACTCATTTACCGAAACAAAACAGCACACATGCTGTTTGTTTACGGTGATCAATTCAAAATCGTGAAACATGTGCTGAATCATCTGAATCACGAAGACGCGACTTAGCTCTTGTGAAGAGCAAGGCGAATTCAAACTCATTCTACCACTTTATCTTTAAAAGAGTGGTTATCTCATGGATTCTTTCACAAACAAATTACAAGATTCAACTTACGGCCTTAAAAGCAGATGTTGTACCAGCGCAAGCTGCTAGTCTATCTTAGAAAAAATCAATCAAATACATTGCGGGGCAATTTTCATTCGCAAGACACTTGTGTCTTAAGTTTCTAAACCTTTGATAGCTAGTAAGTATATAAGACGGATTTCTTAAAATAATTATATAAGAGTCCTAAATAGACCAACTGTACAGATCACATACATATGTATCTTCAAAGATCTGTTAGTTTCATTAAATTTGTTATATTCCACAGTTAGGGTTTACCCTAGCTTTCTGGATAAACAGAAGAAAGAAATTACATCTAGTAAGCCAAGTTCTAAAGCGAAACTTGTATAGTGCTATCAAAGTTCTAATGTGGTTCATAGAACTTAGGATATAAATTTCAATCCCGCAGGGAGGTTTTACTCGCAGTTTTATTGCGGTTTCAAATATGAGTAAGATAATTCTGATAAGGTTTAAGTATATATAAATGGATTGATGTTCAAATTGTGATTTAAACAGTATTTTGGTGTCCGAATTTAAGAAGTTCATTGTTTGCTTGTTTTATGTAAAACATTGCCATAATATAAATCATATAATTTTAAAACACGCTACTGAATAGCTGGTATATGTGATTAATATATTTTCATTTTTAATTCAGGTTATATATGAAATTAACAAAGATTCTATAATCTCTATATATAAAAATGAATCCCTATTTCCCTTGGTCACGGCATCACGCGTGAACGGGTAGACCGATTTCCATTCGTTTTTCACTATCGGAAAGAGGGATAAGCGGGGAATATAATAGTATTATATTATAGGTATAATATAATACTATATTATAGGTACCTAGGTAAATTTGTATGCTTGTTAGTTTGTACCTAAGCAGGAGGTAATCTGCGAATCTACTAATCTGATTTAAAAAAAAATCATCAATAAGTTAGAATAGAATTTCAGGAATGATATAGGCTATATATTCCACGCGGGTGAAGCCGCGGGCAGCACCGCGACTGACAAATGTATAACAGCAATAAAGATGTCAGACGCTATATTGCTTTACACATTTCGTCTTTTAGTATTCACCAGCTACTAGCTGGCAGTTAGGTTACAAATATAAGTCGCGAGAATAGCTAGCAATATGTAAATATACAAGCGGCTCGCTCTCGGGTTCGCGTGGATGTAATTCTTTTCTGCAAATTATATACACAATACCTTCCTCGTTGATCGCTTTTTCCATTACCCACACGCCACTCTGCAACATTCCCGACGCGCTACAAAACCGGGGCATCCCTATGAACATCCGAAATGCATTATTGTATTGAAATATATCCAGTCAATCAATGTCGAGCTTTAAATAATATAATATTTTAATTTCCGTTTAATTACTTACTAAGTAACCTAACCTAATCTAATGTAACCTAACCTAATGTATACGAAAGCAATTCATTATCATCAGAAGGGCTTTGTTTCCAATTTTCACTTATTGAATTAATAATGGTGTAGACATCAGTCGCTTTGTGTATCTCGCCACTAATTGGCTAAGTGTACCCCACTTGTCCCTTTTGTAGTGTTCGTTTTAAAAGGAAAGTACGTAATTTAATAAAATATTCATATTTACTTATTTTAGATTTAGAATAATAAATTATTTACAATAAATGTATACAAATTATACATAATATCTGGCTTGGAGAAGAGAAGAGAAGGGAGAAGAGAAAACCCTTAGGAAGGGTTCCAAAGCTTGCTATTCAATTAATATGTATTATTAATTATTTAATGAAATAAAGTAGTTCGTACCTGGCTTCTCACGGATGTATTTTTTTGGATATTATACCTAAACACAAACTTTCATCGTTTATTGCTCTTTCCATTAGTGAAAACTGTATCAAAATCTGTTCAATGGTGCACCGTCGACCCGCTGCGCTTATCAGACCGTCCATATCAGATAATTGTCCAGCGTTGCGATTTCCATTCTATCATCCGTCTAGCCGCTTAACCGTGAAGTACTAGCTTAGAATAGTACCCCACTATCTCCACAATTCACGAGTTGAGGTTCTAAGGGAAAAACCACCTAAGGGTGAGCAGCAGCCAGGCCCCCTTGGCGAAACACCCTATGATCTACAAAGAAGATAATTTAGTAGTTGTCAATATTGAGTTGCCATTAAGAGATTTTTTATCTGTATACAAGGCTGAATATTAACTGAAATTTGCATAGAGGACAGCCGTCGAGGCCAAATTGGATTTCGTTATAATTAATGTTTTTACCCCCAGCGTGTTTCATTAAATACAACGATCATGTTTGGCTGACATTTTAAGAATAATGTATACATATATATTTTGCTTTAAGAACAGCATTGTAGTATAAATACATATATACTATTAAATTCTGCAGCAAACATAAATTATAAACATTTATTCTGTTACCGGTCTAATGTAGGTAGGTACATCAGTTTTTGCCGATTTTTTTATTTTATTTTAAATTATTTGTCATTTTTTATGCATTGTCTTGTAATTATTCGGTTTTGTTCATTGTAAAATATACACATAAACTTGTCATATATAGTTTAAATGTCTAGATTAAGAGGATTGTGAAGCTGTAAATTTTTATACAAAAAGCGATAACGTTTTCCCCCCCGTAAACATAGTGCAATTTTTATAATTTTTGGAAATGTTGTGGATATAATGAAAAACTAGGTCCGTAAGTTTTTATTTTCAAGAAATATTGCTTACGATATAAGTTATTAGTATCTAATATCTATATTTTTTACTTAAAAATTTCCTCAAGGGTTTTTATTTTTTAAAATTAAATTAAACCGAATTAAAGAATTAAAGTTTTAAAAGTACATGTAACCCTATCATTTGCATTGCATGCGGCATTTATTCATAGGGCATCTTTTGATCTTTTGAAGAAAAACAATTTTGTTAACTGTCAGACCACTTGCCGGCCTTTCATAGGGAAAAATCACAGAAATCGGAAACCATTATTACTAAGAAGGGAAAATGTATTTTTTTTTAATTATTAAATTACCAAATTGTACGGTGTGCCACATGAAAAGTCAGTTCCGACATATGTTCTTTGTTGTTAGATAAGTTTGTTTCGTATCATACTAAAGGATCATGTGGCGTTTTAGTGTTTTTGCTACACGCAATATGTAGGCGCTTTCTTAAAGGAAATATAAGAAATACATTTTTTCCGCAATTCCCATGTTGCGGTAGTTTTTATTGTTACGAAAGTTTGTGTACTCATATTGGATAAACAAAAGATCTTACGGTAATTTATGATATTACATAGTAATTAGTAGTCATAGATATTTTGATAAATCAACCTACCCTTGAATGAGTTTATCAGCACATGCTTTCAACTAATATCTACTATGTCTATGCGGTAAAAATATCTAAACAAAAACATAATAAAATATAAAGGATTATTGTATTATACCTTTGCATGTAATTTATTTTTAAATGACATCAAAGATGTCGAGATCAGTAGAACTTGTCGATAACTCGTTAGACATGCGTGAACCGACTCACTTGAGAATTCGTCCCACCTGCCGGGATTTGCTAAGAGATTACCAATTTTATAGAAACGCTTCGGGTCGCTTGCATTTTTTTCTAATATGTTTTTTTTTTCAATAAAATTGTAAAGCATGAACCTAACGAGTTTCTTACCCTTTCTTTATTTACGGCGTTACTGTTTCCCATTGGTCTACTTACGTAATGGGTGGTTGGCCTCCTCGTTACAATATCGAAAGAATCTACGTCTTTCGTTTCAGCAGCCGGGCTTTAGAGCGACAGGGTTCCTATAACTAAATTAAAAAACTTAGCTGCTTATTCATTCTAACTATATACATACTTACTAAATTTAACTAACTTAGTTGCGTTAAAATTTAAATTTAAGCCAACTATTGGAATTTAATCTCTTGAAGGCAAGCATTACTAATGTTGGCGAACTGGCATTTGGTACGTCGTTAGTTTAAGAAAACTTAGGAACTGTTGGCAATTAAGTAAGAGAGAAATAAGAATAAATATTTAAATAAGCTCCGAAACATTATGAATTAACTAGAAAACTTTAAAAAAATATGCAAAGTAGCGTTGCTATTAGAGCTAATCCCTCTATCGAAATATGACATGTTTCAAATAATAAATATTTATAGGAATGATTGATGTCGACAAAATTAACGATGCGAAATTGCCGATGATAAATTATGCTTACGGCGGACATAAGTGCAAATTTGGTTATGACGTCTCGTTTCAATATAAAAACGTATCTATATATGATTAACTATAAATTTATCCTACTAATATTATAAATGCGAAAGTTTGTGTGTTTGTTACTCGATCACACAGAAACGGCTGAACGGATTTGGATGAAATTTGGCACACAGATAGTTTATTACCTGGATTAAAATATTGGATACTTTTTACCTTGGAAAAATGTCAGATTCTCAAGGAATCTTCTAAAAATTAAAATAAATTTAGTCAACCACGTCGTCACAGCGACAAAGATGTCAGGCGTTATAATATATTACTCATTTATTTTCTGAGGTATTATATTTTTCAACGTGGACCAAGTCCCGGGCACCAGTGCAAAGAATATACTACCACATACTACTCTAGCGAGAGTAGTATAGTTTGGTGTAATTTAAAATTGACAGTTAAAATAAAAATTGACAGTTTAAAAGTGACAGATTTAAAATTGGTATAACAAAAAACAGAAAACACGGAAACGGAAATATAATTTGTCGCAAAATTCTAAAAAAGGGAGAGCTATGAACGTGGGAAGAAGTCAAGTTCTCAAGCAGAGCTAAGAAGAATTGTGAACAAGCTCAGCTAGCGACTCTTTGAGCAGCTGAAACGCCAGAGCAGGCGGATTATAGGAGTCAATACAAAACGTGTTCATATATGGCGTCCAAGCCAGTTAAAGAAACCCTGTAATTTCCCCATTAATAAGTCTCAAGGCTAAATGCTGATGGTCGTTTTGCTTCTCACATGGTCAGCTTTATGTTGGTTGTTCTAGAGTCTAGAGTATCGAGTGCTCAGAACTTGTATGTATTGGCGGAAAGTGATAAATCATATAATGTAGTTTATAGAAGCATATTATATTAAAAAAATAATCAAAAATGTTTCATTTCTCTCTGGCCCCAACAATAAAGTCAACGTGGACGAAGTAGCGGGCAGAGGCTAGTATTTAAATAAATCATTTAAAATATATCTATAATCGGTCTCACTTTATTTATTTCTTTTACATATAAACAACATTTTTAGTTCTACTGTGAAATAATAATAATAATGTAATCCTAAGAACTTAAGAAATTCATTGCTGAACCAGGTTTCACTGTAACCACGAGATCTTTACTGTCCTATTGTCGGTCCAATTATTCGAGGAGAAACCGGCGTAGTATATTCGGCACGTGAAATGTTATTTTATGATTTAAATTTTCATAGTTTAATGAAAAATAAGGAATAAATAAAATTAAGTCGATTCAACTTTATTAGTTTTGTAAATAGTTTTAAGTAGCGCAAAGTATGACCAAGACGTGCTCAAGATCTGAAAAAAAAAAGTTATATTTTTAATCCATCGAACTATAACATTATAATGTTAACTGTTTTAATCAAATTTATATAATCATATATGCATAGTCTCAATCATAGGTATATTTATTTGAATTTCATCAATATTACTCTCCGATTTTTTATAAAAAGGCTTTCGACCGTTTGCATAACGCATCCGATTTATTTATAATTTCCGATTTTAATACAAACACACTATAACACGTACCCTTGTGAAAGCTCTCAAATTGATATCGGCAAACCCATAGGCTGTTAATTTGCATGGCTTTTGAGCTCTAAAATCAAATAATAATATTTTTACATATGTGACAGAATTTAAAATTATTCATTATCCAAATGTTTCACTTAAATATCACTTGTTTAGTAGAACTACACTCTCTGAGTTAGTTTCTTTTAAAAAATAATAATGAATTTCTGATATTGATATTAGAAGACACATGAAAAATTGGATATTATTCTCAGATTCATTATTTTGAACATTTCATTATCTCAGTCGTAGGACATTCACTGCTGGGCATAGGCCTCCCCTATAATTTTCCAATACGACCGGCCAGAATCGGCCTGGATCCGCAGTCGACCAGCGCTCCTTATCAGGTCGTTTGTCCATCTTGTGGGTGGACATCCTTCGCTGCGTTTGTCTGTCCATGCGGTCTTCACTCCATTAATAAAATTAATTATTGATAATCTTAAATACTGTCTAGTGATTACAACAAAATGCCTATTATTCCCTATTATTTCTACAAGATGAGCGAACTTTTTGTTACCAACTAGATATTTATTTTATATACAAAATTTGGCCATTTTTATATAGGGATTTAGATAAATATCAGTAAGCCTATGTCATTCATACTCATAAATTGTAGGTTAGGGATAATTGTTTTACAAATATATTTACATTAATTTAAATTCGGGACAATGTAAATTAGAAAACGTAATTTAAAAAGTCGCATTTAAATAAATAAATGGAATTTTCACGGTAGGTACGCATAGAATAAACGATTAACTTTACCTTGTTAAAACAAATATTAAATCTTTTCCAACGGAAGGGTCCGCGTTGTACCATTGAGATTTATAAACCGAGTCACTTAATCCCATACTCTAAAAATAACAAAAATAGTTTTAAAAAATCTCATAAAACACTGCAGTCTATTCACAATTGAATAAACAAGAAGCACTTGTGCTACTTACCGATCGCATTATGGTGTCACCATAATAGCAGAATAAGTATATTTGAAACAAACTTAAAAACAAAAATATAATGAATGGGCCAATAACAAGCAAATTATTGTTGACCTGAAAAATATTATTATTAAAAAGTTTGTGTAATAGTAATATGTGTATTTAAAATATACATATATAATATTACTTCTTATATTGTTTCTAATAAAAAAAAAAAAATTTTAAAAAATATGCAGACCAAATAAATTGTCTTTCTAACTCTCCACCATAATAAACGTTTATTATTAAATTAAAAATTGATATTAACTAAAAAGACAACAATATTAAAAGACATATTTCAACGTTTAGTTGATATTAGCAGTTATATTTTGTAAACTTCTAATTTATAAGAAAACTAGCAGCCCGCCTTCGGCTTCGTCCGGGAACAATTAGGTTTTATTTTATATGTAAATCTTCCGTAAAAAAATTATCTAACTGATAGTGAAAACCGCATCAAAGTCCAATGCGTTGTTTAGAAGGAGTTAGCGGATATTAGACAGATGCGGGCAGCATCTTCAATTTATACTATATAAATTTCTTGCTTGATATATCCTCTACAAGTAGTAATAATTCAAAAATACATTATGAATTTGACGTTAAAGTAATATAAACAGATGAAAAAAAAAGCGCATAATTTACGCGAAAAACTCAAATAAAGTAAGTTCATTTTGGGTCTTGAAGGCCATCATTAAGCTTTTTACTTTAAACGAATTAACATACATACCGTAACGTTGAATCCAGTGAGACATATCAACGTAGAGCTTGTGAAGGCGTTGAAAAGAGCAGACTTTGAATAAATAATTTCTAATAAATCGACGCATCTGAAAAAGTTACAACACTTTTTATGTGAGTAAAATGTCTTTTTGAGATATTAAATCCTCAAAATATTTTTCACGTATAGTGGATTTGGAATAGAAATCACGCATCAAAAATTGCGACATAGTAACTGAATTGTCCTCCTCATTTTTGGACATAGTTTTTTTTTTACACACGTTTGGCAGTCGTAAATTGGCAAACACGTCTGTCGGCAGTAACCACCTCCTTAGAGACGACCACAGTGAAATAACAGATTGTGTAATAACAGAGCTTATTCCTCTATTCGTATTATTTATTGTATAATTTATCCCTATCCTTATCACCTATCCCTAATCCATTTATTGTACGAATTAATACAGTAATATTAATGTGACGACGCAGGTAAGATTATTTCCGCAGTCATAGAGTGGAGGCAGGAACCACCTCCTCACACAATACTACCAAATACATTCACCAAGTCGTATTGGTGAATGAGCAAGTGCTACCAAAACTTGTTCATCTGCTATTCTATTCTATTTTTGATATTTAATTTTGAGTGATTGTGGTGTTTTTTTTATTTTTATTTTATTTTATCCGATAAGTTAAAAACCACGCAGGGTTTATCTAGAGTACAGCTGTCTACATAATTGTACTATCACTACTCACTAGGTAATGATACAACTCTTATTATGAACATTAGACCAGCCCGTTGGATGAATGGTTACGTGTGCTCCTAAACCCCATTTTTTAATCGCGATTTTAGTATTTTTGTATGAAGAATATTCAAATAATTTAGCCGTCGTCGGTCATTGACGTGAAGTGACGCGTCAATGAAGTGACGGTTTAAAAATAAAATTGGACCCGATAGGTGGCGCCACAATCGCGTTACAGAATTATTTTCGGGTTCTGGCAGGACATAGTCAGCTGGGTCAGCTAGTCTAATATATAAAATTCTCGTGTCATAGCGTTTGTAACTCCTCCGAAATGGCTGGACCGATTTTTATGATTTTTTTTGTATATTTGGTAGGTATGAGAATAGGTCGTAAAGTATTTTTCACCCTCCTACCTCCACCCCCATTTTTTTATCGTGATTTTAGTATTTTGTATGAAGAATATTCAAATAATTTAACCGTCGTCGGTCATTGACGTGAAGTGATGCGTCAGTTTAACATATTTTATGGTTTTAAAATAAAATTGGATCCGATAGGTGGCGCCACATTCGGGTTAGGGAATTATTTTCGGGTTCGGACAGGACAACGTCTGCTGGGTCAGCTTAAAATAAAAAAATTAAATAGACATTAGATTAAAAAAAATATAATAATTAATATTGAATGGTATAAGAGGATATTGAAATAGGTACATGAATTACATACCTCAATAATGCCTTATGTCTTTTTACTAAATCAACAAATTTTGTTTGAAATTCAATATCTTTTTGTTGTACCATCCCATTGTAAGTCGGTCCAATGATTCTTTCCATGTCATATTGTATAGAACGGAAATTAATATGAATAAATGTGCAGCAAGTGTAGTAGAAACAATCCGGTCCAAACACCGAGAATACAGCAATAATTCCTGTAAATGTCAATTGAATTTTATTAATGTTATTTTAGCAGAAGTTCTCCACTGTCTATTATATCTACTTTAGGTAGGTATACTATCTGTTGTTATTACTATCTATTATTATATGTATATTTCAGTAGAAGTATCTACTGTATTCTGTTGCTAATATCCGAATGTTTCGCTGCTGGGAATCACCGGCCTCTCTATGAATAGTACTAGCTTACTATGAGTAAGATAGTATGGACATTGTCACACATCACACTTCTTTGAATATTTCTAGTCTTGACATTATTCCACTTATTTTCCTTCGCCGTAAGAGCAAAGCAATCTCTATTGGTAATCCACATTTGATATCAAAACATTTGGAAAAATCACATAAGTCCAAGAACAGAAGAATAGAAAAGTTTTAGGGGTTACCATAGCGGCAACATTGTACACTTTTTGGCTGTAACAAATAGTGCACTTTTTAATTATAATTAATTTTCGTAGGACCATAATAACAACACGTTCTACCCTCCTCTAACTATAAAGCCGTTATCCCTCAAGTGGCCAATTTTGACTTTTAAATTGAAAGTAATACAGTTTAAAATTGTCTATCTTTCTGTCTAGGAACCATTTAAAAATAATAATTAGTTCCAGAGATACAGAAAATTTCTAAGCCGTTAAATGACAGAATTTTTGATGTTTCCTTAGCTTAAAAGCGACTAACCAACGTTTCTTCGCTAAAATGTCCGTTAAAGTACCTTAACTGCCAATTTTGATGATTATTTTTCGGTATTTTCCTTAGTCAAAAGTACGTTATCTGATTATTCTTGACTACAAATGCGCGAAGGAACTATAACTTCTTTTTAGTTAAGCTTTCTCTTTGATATTACATCAGGAGTTGATAGACTAAAAAGCAGTTTCAAAAGAAACTTCTTAAGTGCAGTTATCCTTCCTTAACGCCATTTTTTCTATCAAATCGGTGAAAATTAATTTCAACTTGTGCTTAACAATAAAGCAGCTAAGTTGCATTATTTAACTACAAGGCAGTTATCCGCGCAAGGTGCTTTTTTTATTTCATTGACAATGCTTAGCTTAAAAGCATCTATAGAGGTATAACTGCTAATAGAAAAGGTTTTGTAATTTGATTCTGAGCGTATAGCTTGGCTATAAAGACATTAAGTCACTTAACAGCTTTTTAACTAAGAATTTCAGAATAAATTTTACAAAGCATTACAGAAGTTCAAAATTTACTGAAATTACATCACTTAAAAGCCGCTAGGGTATCGTTAACGACCTTTTAGTACAGTTTTTAGAGGCAAAAAATTATTTAAATGCTTAACAAAATCGAAAATATGCGATTTAAAAACAATCAAAAAGGGTTTTTGAACAGAAGGGATCTTTTAGGTTGTAAGAAAATAAATCTCAATTGATTTCTCCAACAATCGTTAATCTACGACTTATAGTTTTTTAGAAATTAGGACCCGCGCCTTTTTGCCGTTTTTCTCAGAAACAACTTTTTGGGTTTAACGGCTTTTTAGTTAGAGGAGGGCAGCGTTATTCTGCCAACAATTCCAGACAACATATTTTACTTATTTTGCAGGTACTTAAGAGACCTTTATTCATTAAATTGCTAATAGGTTCTACGGTTTGCAAAATAGCGGGAATGGTATTTTTATAAATGGGATAAACCCGTATTTAAATTATTTTTAAAAATATTTTATTCCCGCCTTAAAAGACTAAGCTTTAAAAGTAATAATATTTATGCAACTAACTCTAAATACTTGTTCTATAAATGCCGTGTCATCTATATTATACATTGGCTTACAGTTATTTATTTTATCTTTGTTACATGGTTCTGACTCTTTTTTTTTAACTCAAAAGTCTAAATTCTCATTTTTTATTCCAATTTTTAATGAATTTATAAATGGAATAAAAATTGAATTGTGTGGGAATTATATGCCCTATTTATTATAGGTGTCTTCATAAATATACGTTTTAACGTTTCATTAATAAATATATAATTATATTCGTATTTATCATTTATGAATTTACCTGACCAAATCTGATGAAGAAAAACAAACGGCCATATTTTAATATTGAAAGCATCGAATGGATATAACATTAGAAAAGGCAATAGTAGATTAAGTTCTCCTTCGCGGTAATAGTTCAAAGCAGTTAACATCAGAGGACTTAAAGCGAAAAAGAATATTACGAACACATTGATAAAAGTTAGTAAATTTGTGGCTCTATTCAAATAAGGGAAACGTTTTTGCAATAATTCATCGGTTATTTCTTTTCTGTCGGTCCCTGTTTGAATCTGTCGAGTCTCAAGTTCGCGTAAAGTGCGAACGATTTCGTTCAAATGGTGTGCGTATTTTATACAATAATATCCTTTCATGTTAGCGAGTAGACACAGAGTGATGCAAGGCAGGGCGTAGGTGAGTTCGGTTAAACTTTTGCCGGTCATAGCGCCGTTAAAGAACCAAGCAATCTCACAGATTAGATCGGAGTTATGCCAGAACACATTAAAACAATAGCTGAAGCGATGGCGTAGTCGCTGCACCAAAGTGCGATCAGAGTCCTCGTCTTTTAATTGAGTGCCGGTTACTCTGAGAATTTTGTTAACTCTATTCAGAGACTTCTCAAATAAAATTCCCGTGATGTGTGGTTTCACCATTTTGATTTTTTTTCTTCTAAAATAAAGTTGTTTTCTTGAAAACTAACTGTGACTTAATGAGACAGTGATTGTTAAACATTTGAAAAATATTCTAATCGTAGTAACGATGTGAACTAATTAAGCTATCAATTGTAACCAACAATTAGATGATCGGTTGAATGTATACAGGATGTTCAGTTATGTTAGAAAATATTAATGATTTTTTTAAACATAAAAGAAGGGAATCAGGCTGACTGTCTAAATGCGGATGCGGATTAAATTTGGAACCCGGATAGACAGTTGGTTCCATTTGGGATAACACTTCGGCTACTTTTTATCCCGGTAATGTAATTTAGTGGGATAATGACATTTTTTTTGTGACATAGGTTGACTTAGATAATTTACTTTAATATGAAGGTAGACAGGTAGACTTGACAATTATGTTTAATGGAAGAGACAATTTTATTTTTAACTAGATAAATCTTAGATAATATTTTTAACTAGATAATCCAAATAAAAAATAACTGTTTTATTTGGAATGACACAAACTTTAAATGTTACGGGAAGCTTACTGCTTATACATCAGTGAAAACCGCATTCAAACTGGTTAAATTAGCGTGCACAAACGCACAGACAAACAGACAGAAATTTCTATCTTTTTGACCTCGGTAACATAAGTATAAAGTGTACGAATTGTTTTTTTGAAAAAATATTTAATACAGACACAGCTCGTTTACGGTTTTATTAAATAAAAGCAATACTTTCTTCTTAGTGTAGATGAATTATTTTTACTGTAGCCAATGAATACTAGCAACGTATTTTAGGTTTGCAAATGTAGTGCCGACCTCTACGAAACTCAATGAGTATCTTCTATAAGCCATTCAAAGAATGTAGCAAACATATCCAAGTAAGAATAAGCTAAAAATTAGCGACCCGCCCCCGTTTCACCCGGGGTGTAATTTTTTATATAATATAAACATTCCCCGTTTATTCCTCTTTCCATTAGTGAAAACCGAATTAATATCGGTCTACCCGTTCACGCGTGATGTCGTGACCAAGGGAAATGGGGATTCATTTTTATACATAGAGATAGAAAGATTTTAAAGTACCGGCCACGCTTCACTGCGGCGTGCGTCGAAACTGCGGTATTATATTTAATTTAAATTTTTCTAAAATAAAATTAGCCTAATTTACTCCTTAAACACCTGCCTGTGAAAGTCCCGCCAAAATTTGTCCAGTTGCCAAAATTCGGAGATTAGCCGGAACAAACAAACATTTTTTTTAATTTAGTAAGTACCGTATATTTATAAACTTTGAAATACATTTAGTAAAACCAGTTATTTAGACATAATAAGCAAACACTTCAATTTTATTTAATAGTATAAATATAAATTAAAATAATATTTTCCTTAAAATCTTGTAAGCTATCGATATTTTGTAAAAAAGCATCTTATAGATATTAATGCTGCACAGCACTTCAACTAAGAGAAAGTTTTAAAAAATTACTTCCGTTACTTATACGCACATCTAGTGCTGTATTTTCCAAAGATTCTGAAATGCAGTGAGTCTATAGTAATTTAAACCTTGCAGAAAACCTTGTACTGGATCATGGCAAATTAATGCAGAAAACGAATCCATAAACATAATCAAACTATATAAGAAATATTTTTAAGTAACATTTTTATTAAGTAGACTCAATTTCGTTTAGCGTTTTATAATTATAGGTTTGACATAATTACTCAGTACGGTTATGTTAATAATGGTAAACTCTTTCCTAAAATTATTTTAAGTAGACCTTCGCTTCAATAATTTTGTATAATTTTGAATAATTATTATAGTAACAATGATATGAAGGATTATAAATATTGTTTATAAAATAATTAATTAAATAAACCTAAACCTAAAATTAAATAAAACCTAAAAAATATGTAAAAAATTGGGCGCCCGCGGCATGATGCCGAGGATGCTGGCAGCATTTCCTCACTGTATTGCAATGCTAATTTGATATTTTTGATATTTATTTATATTTATTTATATGACTACATAAACTTCATATATCGTAAACTTCATATATCGTCAAACACAATATAGGTAAATGAATCTACAATCTGTTAAACCAGCAATAAGAAACCTTCAGCTTCACCATACATGATGATTCAATAGGTTCTACGTTTTAATATCCAAGCAGGCCGATGACGGTGAGTCTTTGGAATAATTCTGTTCAGATTCTAAATTTTCTAACCTAATTTTATAAAGGTGTTAATGGACGCTCCGGAATTAATTTGGCATCAAATAGTTTTTATTACCTTATTTTTTGTTTCCGAATGCACTAGTATTTAGCCAAACGAACGTTGTGGCTGGTACTTATAACACCATTTGGGTAGGCCTTTGCCTTTGCCGTATGTTACCTACTTCAATTTCGTTTTCTTTGTTTGTTAGAAAAATAATTAAATTTTAATTTCGCATTATTATCGTATAAACTTCTAAAGGGATTGCATGGAGTTAGGCATAATCTAAGGCGTTTGAATGTATCCTATTTCTGGTTATGGAATTATTTTCGGGTTGTGGCAGGACAATGTCTGCTGGGTCAGCTTGTTTTTATATAAAGACAGTCGCTTGTCCAATTTTATTGCAAGTTATGGACACAAACCATGCTCGTTTATCGCTTTTTCGTTTAGTGAAAACCGTATCAAAATCCGTTAGGTCGTTTAAAAGAAGTTAGCAGAGAAAGAGGCGGAGGCGGACGGCGACTTTATTTTATAATACTCGTATGTATAGATTGGATAACAACATAGAGCACTTATGTGCCATAATTTAATTTCTGAGACGAAAATAAGTTGTGTATGTTCGAGCGGATCACCGGCGATAGCTTAACAATATCTAATTTTGAGCTTATTATTTATTAGCTATTTAGGTATGAGCTTATAGCTTATTAAAACAGCGAATTAGGTAAATTATGTAATCTAGGTATGTATATCTGAAAATTATACACGCTTCGCATAATGTGCAATAAACATGAAAATATTAGCAAATAAACAATTTTATTCTTATGCATTCGTGTTGACTGCATTGCACGAAGTTTTAATGTTGACCTACTTCGGTATATGAAATGGGTGTTTACTGAGTTATAAAAATAAAGTGAGTTAATTGTTTGGTAAATACAAAGAACATCTTGAATCTAGATTTAGTGAAGATAGATTTAGTCTACTTTTATTTTACATGATACAGGGAATAACAAAAAAAAAATCGTTATGGCTTATCCAAAAATACAGTAAGCGTTATGGATATGAAATAATATAAATAGAAAAAAGGAAAGTTAGCAATATATATAACTATAACTAATCAACTATAATTAATAATTAGAACTATAACTAACAGTTTATAACATAGTATAAACTAATTAAATCTATAGATATTATATAAACAGCTGAGCCCGCAACTTGGTACGCGTGGTATTCGGTATAGCGTATAACTTTTTTGTTTCTAAACCGATTGGAATGAAATAAACACTGAATGTTACGGAAAGCTTGCTACAATCCATAAGTGAAAACCGCATTTGAGGATGTCGTATTAATTATTCGCTTTGTATAATTAAAAATCGTCCATCGGTTTTTATTGAGTGTATTAGTTCAACGTTTACATTTTGATAACGAATTTTATATATATTTATTGTATGGCGGTAGAAGCATATTTCGTTGATTTGCGGTTTCTGAAAGTCTTCGGGTAATTTCGACGACATTCGGTTAATGCTTTAACAAGCTGTTTCTGAGATTAGCGTGCACAAACGCACAGACAAACAGACATAAATTCTAAAAACTATTTTTTGACCTCGGTAACATAAGGCAATGTGTACAAATTGTTTTTTGAAAAACTATTTCATTTACAGACCCCGCTCGTTTACGATTTTATTTTACTATGTATAGATATAGATATAGATGTAGATACAGATACAGATACAGATACAGATATAGATATAGATATAGATATAGATATAGATATAGATATAGATATAGATATAGATATAGATATAGATATAGATATAGATATAGATATAGATATAGATATAGATATAGATATAGATATAGATATAGATATAGATATAGATATAGATATAGATATAGATATAGATATAGATATAGATATAGATATAGATATAGATATAGATATAGATATAGATATAGATATAGATATAGATATAGATATAGATATAGATATAGATATAGATATAGATATAGATATAGATATAGATATAGATATAGATATAGATATAGATATAGATATAGATATAGATATAGATATAGATATAGATATAGATATAGATATAGATATAGATATAGATATAGATATAGATGTAGATATAGATATAGATATAGATATAGATATAGATATAGATGTAGATACAGATATAGATATAGATATAGATATAGATATAGATATAGATATAGATATATGTAGGTGAAGACGCTTTCCATCTCCGCTAACTTCTAAACCACCCAACGGTTATTTATACGGTTTTCACTAACGGAAACAGCTACTCGTATAAACGAGGAAAGTTAAGTGCATATAATTTGCAGAAAAATTGCATCCGTGCGAAACCGGGAGTGCGTCGTTAGTAATCAATAAAATATATATTTAACAGAAATAGCTATTACCTTTTTTATTTACCTATTTTTAATGTTTTTGACTTGTCATGTTTATATTTTAATATAAAATTCCCCTTTTAAAAGTTCTGATTCTATGTATGAATAAAAATCGGAAACACCGACATTAATGTCGATGGTCCGCAGTCACGGCCTCTTTTGAGGTCTATTAAAAAAAAATTAAAATTGCATGTTGCTTCACACATGTCAAAAAAATAAAAACATTTCAGTTTTGTGTTTTCATGCTGGTTCGTCATAACATGAAATTTTTTTAATAATAAATTGCTTATAAACATGCCACTATCTACAAGTTTCAGACGGGGTTAGTTATTTTTTAATAGTAATATAATTAATTTAAAGTACCTTCTATTTTCTAGATTAATTCAATTGTATATTCAGAGCTGTGGATTTTGTTTCTGTTTGTTTAATGCGGACACAAACATATTCAATCTGTTTAAGCCTATGTACGAATATCACAAATATTAGATACGACTGCTGGGTATAGGCCAGTGCTTTGAATGAGGATGTGTTGGCTATAGTCCATTACGCTAGACCACTGCCTATTGACAGTGATTGTATTCTTTGAAGATTGCTACAGTGATCTCAACTACCCTCTCAGCAAGGACGTATGGGCTATATGGTCCACCACGCTAGCCCAGTGCGGGTTGATGGACTTCACATGCATATGCAGGTGCAGTCCGTAAATATATGTGCAGTTTGGAAAAACCCATTGGTACATGGCATGACCGGGGATCGAATTCGGATCTCTCGACATGATAGGCCGCGTCTTTCCCACTGCGTCACCGACGCTCTATACGTATATTATTTCTATATCTATGAAATCAAATTGAAAAGGCTCGCAAGTAATAACAAGATTTGAACCTACATCTACCATTTCGGCAGCTGTGTGTTTAATGACTATCCTTGTAAGTGATTACACAAAAATAACACTTTTAACTTCACATCAAGTAATGGCAAATTAAATTTTAAACAGAAATTTAAGTGTTCATTTTGAAATAATTTATATTATTCAGGACAATTCGCTTTTATATACATATCTATACATATCATAAAATAAATTCGCTGTCCGCCTCTGTATGTTTTTCCACTAACTTCTTCTAAATCGCCTAATAAAATTTGATACGGTTTTCACTAATGGAAACTGCGATAAACGAGAAAAGTTTGTGTATATAATTTGCAGAAAAAAAGCATTCGTACAAAGCCTGGCATGAGTTAAAAAATCTTTACTTGGACTGCCCTGGATCGTAGCCAAACTTCGGTGGCCTAGGCTTCAAATTAATTTTGTTTGTCATTCGTTTCTATAAACGAAAAAAGTACTAAGGTATATCAACTGTAAAATGAACTGTAAAACAAACATCTTTTTTAATTCAGAAATGTTAGTTGCAATAAAAAACGCAAAGAAAGCTAAAGATAAGCAAAGTGAAGACATACCTTCAGCGGAAGAGGCTTCTGAAAGTGGAATAGATGAGAGCAATGTTGATAATGAAAACCCAAATGGATCTGCAGTTCTAATTAAACCTATCGCTTCAAATCAGCCAGTGAAAATTGAAGAGAGAGAAAGTAATGAAGACAACACCAGTAATATAACGAAAGAGACCAACAGTAATAAAAGTGTAAATTTTTAATTAAGTTATCTTTATAATGAACTAAAAATTCTGCCTGAAATTGTAAGCTAAAGAATAAAATTTGTTATAATTTTAAATTCAAAAGTATTGTTCCGTAGAACAACGGATAGACAATAAATAATTTATTTAAATTCAGTATATAAATAAGTAGTGATATACATAAATAATTAAGAAAGATTTTTTTTCTTGAATAAAACATGTTTGTTTTACTCTTTTATCCATTCATTGAATATCCTTTTAAAAACAGGAGCAGTGGCAGGGCACACAGCGTTTCGCAGTCATTTGGGCAGCCTGTCTGGTGGCAGTAACCACCCCCTTACAGAAGACCATCGTGAAATAACAGCACGTGTGCTGTTGTGTTTCGGTGAGTGAGTAAGGGATGCCAGAGTCCATTTCCTTATCCCCTCCTAATCCCTTATCCTTAATCCTACTGTAGTCGGCAGCGCACTTGCAGCAGCTGTGGCTTTGTTGCTTATGTTATAGACGACGGTAGCCACCTACCATCAAGTGGACTGTCAGCCTTTCTACCGGTCTTAACATTAAAAGAAAAGTAATAACTAATTTCTTTTAAAATTCAGGGTGGTAATAGACAGATTTTTTTCTCAGATTTTGCAGTAGGGCAAATCACTATCTATTTCGCAGTCAAATTCAGTTCGCCTCTGTAACTTCTCTAGTAACAGAAGTACATATATGTATGGTTGTTTGGAGCACTAGTAACGTATACTGCATTCTTTTGCTCTGAAGGCATTCTTTTCTCCTATCCTTTTTATTGGTAGCTTATTTTTATTGGTGTTACTTATATAGGTGAATATAGTTGCATACAATCCAATGGACCGTCAAGACTGTAAGCCCTCATTTTCATATAACAAACAGTGGCAAACCAAGGATTATGAGAAGAGTCAGTGATTAAGATACAGATATATGGGGTGGAATTGATCGCGACGAGCGGACGTCGTCGGCGGCGGATTGGCGCCGCGCCAATGTACGCCTTCTCTATAAACATAAAGTTGAGGATACAATGAGCTGACAAAATTCACCTTAATTGGCGCGTAAATCTTGAAATTTAAAGGTTATTACAATATCGAATATTTCTTTGAGTTTCAGGGCAGGCTGTGTATCGAAATCATGAACTGTGAAGCCAACTTGATTACAATTGACAATTACGACACCCTTACCAAAGAATATACTAATTCTACTCTCTAGCGAGAGGATATATATACTACCCTTACAAAGGGATACCGTAAATTAACAACACGTATTTTGCTGTGTTCCGATGCCTGAGTAAATTATCATATTTTCTCACTACAATTTTTGCGCGTTTTGGGCTATTAGAGACATCCCATCTGAAAAGAGGTCATTTAAATTTTAAACTCACAGCAAACCTTGAAGGATTTGCTTTACTATAGTACGGATAAATATTACGAGAAATGTTTTAGAAATAATTTTAAATAATGTAACTGTTATTAAAATTAACCTAATCTTAGCTGAGTATATTACCATACTTAAAACTATAATTTGTTTCCTTTTAGGTCGCGCAACTTTGCTGGTGGGACAATTTAGACGATTCCTTGAATATTGTTCAAGGTCTTGGCAGCAATTTGTTCACCAAGCTTCGTATTTAAAATAACCTTAATTTTGTAATTTGAATAATGTCCTATCGGCTGTAAAAGTGCATGCTTTATTAAATTGTAAAACTATTTCTTTATGTATCCCGAAATTTTTTTCGAGAGCTTAAAATTTTCCCACTTATATACATATTTACACTCAATATTGATTTTGCGTTTGATATTTGAAATTCAGACTTTAATAATTGCGAACAGTCTATCACATCTCTTATACAATCTTGCTTCTCGATTCCTATTAAAAGGTAGTGTCTTCATGAAATATAGTAATAAAATTTGTTTCCAAGACGATTAAATTGATGTAGAAAAGTTTAAAAATTAATTGTATTGCACTGTAAATAAAATAGCAACAATTAAATGAGAGAGTAAATTCTTGGAAAATATCTCCAGGCGTGTACACTGTACAGTATGCTGTCAAGCCTACAGGCAAAAGATAAGGGGATACGTTGGAAAATTTCACTCCTATGTGAAATTGCGTAGGTGTCCAAAGATAAAGCAAAACTAGTTCCTAACCAAAAGCAATTTATTTTTTCTCTCTTTATGTGTTATTACTTGTGTATCAAATAACAGCCATTCTTGGAGAAAAGAGAATATCAATATCATTCTTTACGAAATACTGTTTTTGTTTGTATTGTGTTTTCTTTTACTATCGTTTCTTGTTATTTGATAATTTTTTGTTGTCCTTTAATAGTTAGAAGGACTTTAACACGTAAAAGGTATTAAAAAATCTTTAATCACTATCGAATCACTCAGATTGCACTGTAACTTTAGCAAATTCTTTATCCAATCGGCACAGATTCCAGGATGATCAGTCAATAAAATAAAAAGGAAATTAAATATTTTGGGTAATCTTACATATCTTACTGTGTTCAGATAAGTAATATTATATTTAATGTTGAATTTTGTAAGTGTTTTTAAAATTAGAGTTTTTATTTTTAAAATCACATATAATTAGGATAAAAGTATCCTTCTTGTAGTAAAAAGTATCAATATTTCTATGTCAAGTTTAATGCAAATCCCGTGATATAGCTACAAACATACAAACAAACATTTTCATTAAATTCGCGATTATAATGTTAGTACTTTAAAATCAATGTTTCATAAAATATACACTATCTATACTTCCAATACTAATATTATAAAGAAGTAAAGTTTGTATGTAGGAGGCAATCTTCGAAACTACGTAGTCATCCATTTTAAAAAATCTTCCAGAATAGATTACAGGTTGGACATAGGCTATTTATTTCACGAGGGCGAAGCCGCGGGCATTATATACCTAAAAATAAGCATTCAACGCCTGGCAAATGTATAACAGCAATAAAGATGTCAGGTATTATATTGCTTTATATAATTTGTCAGTTGTTATATCTTTTATTTTTCAGGACGGGGTCACTGCCGCACAATATCGCGACATTTCTTGTGTTTTTTTTAATGTTACAGTTTAGCAGGTAGACTGACATACCGTTGCATTGCCTATAAATACCATCAAACCCAAATTGCGCTGCAAACGCAGTTGGGTTAAGGGATCAGGGACACGAATATGTAGGTCCCTGTCGGCGTCCGTATTTCCAAGGTCATACAACCTAAATCTTTTCAAGGTTAGAGTGAATAGGCATCTTTTGGATGAGCTCGCTCCGTCCTCGAACTCATCTTTCCTGCACGGATAGATGCTAGCCAAGAGCAAACCCATCTTTAATACAAAACTCATTTAGCAACACAAAACACAAGTTCTGTTACATTACAATGGTTTTCTGTAAGGAATTCTGCTGTCAGTAGGGCTGCCCAACTATTGAATAGGAAACGCACTGTGCTTTTATTATATATCAGCGACCCGACCCCGGATTTGCACGGAGTTGAAATTTTCAAAAATCCTTTCTTAACAGATTATTACCTTATAAAATAAACCAACGTTCCAAATTTCCGCTACACTTGTCCTGATCGTCAGTCAGGACGAACGATTTTATAATTACAGATTAGGCATCAAATACTTTTGGATTCTGACACACTTCATGAGCAAACATACTAGATTTCTCATTTTTGCAATAGCAACTGAGCTGTAAATTAAGTTCAATTTATCAATATTAAAAAAAAATACTAAATTTATTTAGTAACAAACAAACTTACTTTCGCATGTATAATGTTAAGAAGTTAGGATGACGTAGATAACTTTTGTAGACGAAGATTTTAACAATACATTTAATGTACTTGCCCATATGATTAGGTATCAATTATATCCATATCAGTGTTTATCATTAATTACGAAAACACAAATGCTTCATTAATACACACAGAAACGTACAAATAATATGGATATATAGAATATTGTTAAAATATTGTTTATATACATATAACAATATATAATTATATTGCCTCAAGAGATAAGTATGTAAGTGTTTGCGAGGTTTCTCATTTTTCAAAAAGCGTTCGTTGTAAGACTATCATGAAAGCTTTTTAATATAACTTGAATCAATAAAGTGTATGTAATATTCTTTAAAAGTGTTATTGCAGTCGTTTGTGCAAAATTCATCTGAGTTTTTGGCCCAGATAAGCATGAACCCGATTGTATTCAATCTCGCTCCAGTCCTAATGGCGTCGAATTCAATTTATATTCATTGTAAATTACTTATTATTATAAACAGCTGAAATTTTTAGTTTTATGCAGACATAAACTGGAAAGCAGTTCTGGCGGCAGTTACCTTACAGGATCTAGATCCAGATCAATAATTCTAAAAAGTAAATCATGAAAGTGTGAAAAAAAAAAATTCTTATGTCAATCGCACGAAGGATTGTAAAATAATGTTAACTTTGTAGAACCATTTACTAGTATTTTAAATAATGTTTAATTTTAATTGCTATTAACTTAAGGGGGAGACAAACCCTAAATACTAAAAATATACATTGTTTAATGAAAATGTTACAAGAAATGGACAAGACAATTGCTTTGAAAAAAATATATATTATACTTAAACGTGTGAAGAACCAATTGTATTAATTAGAATTTTCGTTAAAGTAATAGAAACTCCACAAAAAAAGTTAGAACACAAGAAGAATTTGACCTTTATTGAAAATTCTCTCGAAAACGGCTTATTGCACGCATATGAATGCTGTACCTATTAATAAGTTAATATCAGATTAAAAAATTGTATTAATAAAAAAATTTATTTTGTGTATTGTTCTAATGGTAAAAACAGAAAAACACAATTTCTAGGCCTGTTGAATCGTCTCCGCCGCCAGAGAATTCTATAGTAAATGTCATTTGCCTCAGTGAAGCCCTTAATTTAGTTTCACTTCAGAGTGTGAAAAAACTTTTTAAATTTTCCTTAAAACAATATAATATTTAGTATAAAAATAGAAGAATAAGAAGAATTTTAGTAGTGCAAGACATACTGCATTTTTCAGGCAATTGGACAACTCGTCTGGTGGCAGTAAGAATAAGGAATACCAGAACCCATTTCTTTATCCCTTTCCAGTCCTTTATTCTTAAACCTAATAATAAGGTCGGTAGCGCACTTTCAGCATCTGTGGCGTTACTTGTGTTAATATTATAGACAACGGTAACCACCTACCATCAAGTGGACCGTCAGTCTGTCTGGTGTCCTTTACTCATGCACCGAAACACAATAGCATAAATACATGATGTTATTTCGTGTAAGGTGATGTTGAGGCGTGGTGAGGACTCGTGTAAGGCGACAGCTTAGAAAAGGGGTGTCCATTTTATAACTGCTCAACGAACCCTGCAACTACTAAAATATTAAGTACTAGCGACATGCCCCCGGCTTCGCTCGGGGTGCAATTTGTGTATACATAAACATTCCCGGTTTTATCCCTCTTTTCATTAGTGAAAACCGAATTAAAATCGGTCTACCCGTTCACGCGTGATGCCATGACCAAGGAAAATAGGGATTAATTTTTATATATAGAAGATATATCAAAACGTTAAGGGATTCACTGAGGCAAATGACATTTACTATAGAACTCGCTAGCGGCGGAGACAATTCAACGGGCCTAGAAATGGTGTTTTTTTGTTTTTACCATTAGAACATTACACAAAATTTTTTTTTATTAATACAATTTTTTTATCTGATATTAACTTATTAATAGGTACAGGATTCATATGCGTGCAATAACCGTTTTCGAGAGAATTTTCAATAAAGGTCAAATTCTTCTTGTGTTCTAACTTTTTTTGTGGAGTTTCTATTACTTTAACGAAAATTCTAATTAATACAATTGGTTCTTCACATGTTTAAGTATAATATATATTTTTTTCAAAGCAATTGTCTTGTCTATTTCTTGTAACATCTTCATTAAACAATGGATATTTTTAGTATTTAGCGTTTGTCTCCCCCTTAAGTAAATTTTACTTATTCCACGGTCGAACTTGTCAATAACATTAGCTACGAAACTTAGCAGCAGCATTATTTATTCTGAATCTACCTCGAACTTTCAGATGAGATTGGTCAAAAACATTGTACGGAAATTTTAGCTAATCTAAACAATTTTATTTGTGTGTAATCAAGGACACTTAAAACTTGATGCCTTGTGCGGAAGTGGTTCTCTTGGGAGGAATGTTGTAGACGGGCTTAGATTTATTGGGTCTCATTTAAAATGTTGGCTCTTTCTCTTCGAGGGATTGCAAAACTATTTGGAATATTTATTCATTATAAAAATAGCTTCCATTCAAATACACTTAACTGGTTTAGTGGATACAAGTATTATGTACTATTATTGCATAGGTATAAACATATTATAAAAATAAAAGTTGTGAAGAAGTTTAAAACTTTGTTATCAATTACAGTTTTTTTTTAATGTAAAGGTTGTCAGACAGGGTGACGTTCCACTTTAGTCGTATGGTAGGTGACTACCATCGCCTATAACACAAGGCGCCAGGTGCTGCAAGTGTACTGCGACCCTAGCAATTTTTTTTATGTTAAGATCGGCAGACCACTTGATCCGGCTGACGGACCACTAGGTAGGTGGCTACCATCGTCTATAACACAAGCAACGCCAAAGCTGCTACAAGTGCGCTGACGACTACAGTAGGATTAAGGATAAGGGGTTAGGGAGGGATAGGAAATGGGCTCTTGCATCCTTTACTCACTCACCGAAACACAATAGCACACGTGCTATTATTTCACTATGGTTTTCTGTAAGGGGGTGGTTACTGTCGCCAGACGGGCTGCCCAAATAACTGCGAAACGCAGTGTGCCCTGCCACTACTAAGGATAAAGTGATTAGGAAGGCATATGAAAATGGGTTTTGACATACCTTACTCACTCACCGATACACAAAAGCACATATGCTGTTATTTGACAGTGGGCTTCTGTAATAGAGTGTTTACTTGCCGCTAGACGGGATGCGAACCATTATGCGTTCAGTATCCATGGTCAGATCGGTTTGTTAGCTACTTTCCAAATCCAGACCAGAGCCAATTATAACAAAGTTTGCCCTGCCGGGAATCGAACGCGGGACAGAGGATCAAAGTGAGCAACTTAACCACTTCACCAAGAGTACAACCAAATATCGAAAAATGGATTTGAAAGTAACTTGCCACACAGATAGATTATGCCATATATTAAGACACAGAATTCGGGATCAAAATTAGATAACGGAATAGCTAGCCCTATAGGAGTATAAAGACTTTATTCCTAAAATTATCGCAAGATATTTATAAACCCAAAATATTTTCATATTTAGAAATTACTGAAATTAATTAATTTCATTAATTCTTTTGTATGATTGTTTCCTTGAATCATTTGATTCTTAACATTAGAATATAAAGCCATGTTATATGTATTAACATATTTATATAATTAAATCAATTCAATTACAAAATGTTTCGCACTAAATATTTGTTATCAATTATTATAAATTAATTATTAAAATGCACAGGAAACAATTATTTAACATTAGTGAAGATATATTAAGTTATTATAAACCTAAAACTAAATAAACCTAAAAAATATTTTACATATTGGGGCCCTGAAACACAGTATATTAATTTTTTTCATACTGAAAGATGGAAATACACTGGTCCTTCCATAGTTATCTCTTAAAATATACTGTTACCAGTATATTTACCAGTATACCAGTAGTTATGATTTAGAAAGGAAAGTGTCGAGGTCAACCGACAATAAAATACTTTTTTCATGGTATTCCCCAGAGTCTATAACCGAAATATACTCGTAGCAGCTGAGATGGCATCAATAAAGTTTAACAAGATTGCTCATAAAAACTAACAAGCAGTCTTCGTTCATATTCTGTAGTATACGATTACATATTTAGAAAATAACTTACTTTATGTCTAAATGTAGAACTACCCATGTTCATTTAACAATAATAACAAATAATAATAATAATAAATAATGTCATTTTTATTTACTTATTTATTTTCCTTATTAATTTTAAATTTTTTACAATATTATGTTGTTTACATATAGACGAAAAAAAAAAAGATATATTGTATTATTATAAAAAACTTCAAACTACAATTCTGCAGATAGCGAGGCAAGGCCCAAGCTACCGGTGGTTATGGCTGCAGCAGTAGTATTATTATTTATTCTGTGGCTGCAGTCTGAGAAGCCTCCTGACAATACGTGCCGTGTCAAGAAGCACTGTCTTTTGTATCTATTAGTGAGAGCCTCTTGAGGTGTTCGCCGTTCGCGGAAACGACTATCGGGACGATAATTGTCGAATCGACATCCCACATGGTGGTCACCTCGTGAGCAAAGCCAAGTCTATATATTCTTACTTAAAATAAAGTTACTGTCCAATTCTCTCTGTTTCTACGATGATTTCTTCATCACGACGCAATGATATTTCATTCGGTTTCCATTAATAGAAATAGCAACAAACGATGGAGGTTTCTGTATATAACATTGCATAGATATTGAGCCGGGGCGGGTAGTAAAAATTAAAGATTAAATATTAAATTTTCTTTACTTTGAGAAGTTCCCGGCAGGGTCAACTTTGAAAAATGAAATTTTCAAATTTGGCTCTGGTCTGGATCTGGAAAGTAGTGGCAGGGCACACTGCGTTTCGTAGTTATTTGGGCAGCCCGTCCGGCGGCAGTGACCACCACCTTACAGAAGACCACCGTGAAATAACAGCATGAGTGCTGTTGTGTTTCGGTGAGTGAGTAAGGGATGCCAGAGCCAGAGCCCATTTCCCTATCCCCTCCTAATCCCTTATCCTTAATCCTACTGTAGTCGGCAGCGCACTTGCAGCAGCTTTGGCGTTGCTTGTGTTAGGCGATGGTAGCCACCTACCATCAAGTGGACCGCCAGCCTGTCTGTCGATTTTAAAATAAAAAATAAAATAAAAAAAATCGTCTGAAATGCACTTACTTATTTCATATGTGTTTGTTCAGTGATTAACTATTTTGGCAATGAACGTAATTAGCTGGCCAGTGTTGTATGTGATATGTGATTTATATAAGAGAAACCATAAACAAAGACAAAATAAAAAAAAATGTAATCATAAATACAGTGTCAACTTTGACAACGAATTTATGTCCATTTATAAATAATATTAAATAAAATTCTACTGATTGTGTTAGTTTTACCTATAAAATGGCTAGGTCAACATCTATATACAGGCGTAAATTGCCAAAACTCATAGCTTGTATGACGAAAACCAGCTTGGACGATATGAGAAACAAGACCCTTTATAATTTGGATTTACTTGATGCTAAAGGGATTCGCAGGTAACAACATACGAAAAGAACAACAAAAAGCCCTTAATCCCCAAACTTAATCTAGCCTAGATATACTACACAGTTATCGACTTACATTTATGCTGTCATACCGAAGTTAGTTATTATCACTTACTTCCCTTGCGTTTTGTAAATAAGGGGTGGAATATGCATCCATCATCTTAAGGCCAACCATTTATCACTTAATAAATTATGTGCTAAACTACATAGATCTCAACCGCATGAGGCATAATGTAATTAATAAATAGCTATTTTCCCTATCAATTACTTCACTAGAAATTATTTCAATATCTTTCATTATGCTTTAATAGACGAATTTTATTTGTAAAATATAATCGAAAGTAAGGTATGCTTATAAAAACGTACTTTTTGTATGAGTCTACTAAATGGTAAGGACTACCGTTGCCTATAAATAAAAGCAACGTCGTAACGGTGGAAAATTAGCTTTCAATATTAATAGGTCAGAGTATAGAATTATTAAAGGGTGGTGGAATGGGCTCCAACATCCCTTACACACTCATCGAAACATAACAGCGCTCGCCCTATTATTTTTTGTGCTACCTTTTATGGGAGTGCTTACTACCGCCAGTTTTGAAGGCATAACGCATTGATAATTATCTACTTGAATCTTAAACACAAGCTTAAAAACCATCAACCATTACTTAATTCAATGGAATCCCAATTCAATTATTTAATCAATCAATTTATTCAAATGTGATAACATGCACTTTTAAATATATATGTATTATCACAGATCTTGGGCAAGTTGATTCGATGCCTTTGATTCCTATTTCAGACGCAAACTTCCTTTGCACCAATGTCTCATTATGGAGCTAAGAGAGGCAGGATTTTATGAATCTGCAGATTATATGCAAGATCTTATTTACGATAATACTCAGCTTGTAGCTGAAGATGAAATTGGGATTGTTATAGATCTTAGAATCAGGGAAGATTATTTAGAAGATATTTCTGAAGGAATTAAGACAGCTGAAAAACAACGTGACAAAGGTAAAAATATTTCATTTTCTGTTTTAATTAACTCTTGGATACATAGTGTGGATGTGAATTCTTCAGTGTCTTACAAATGGTTATTCGCTTTAATGTTGAAGGAGTAAGTAGTTAATATACTTAACAAACCTGACGGTTTACATCCTGGACTACTTTCTTATCACTAGAAGTGGCAAGATAGCTAGGTACCCAAATATTTCCAAATGCGACTATTTCACGATAGTGTCACAGTCTAACCATACTTACGTCATACAGTCAGGCAACGAATTTACTTGCGTAGAGCAACGTTCGGCGAACTCGCTTCAGTTTGCAGGCTCGAACATTGAGCGTTGCCCGACTGTATGACGTAAGTATGGTTAGGCCGTGATAGTGTTCTCTGAAAGGGTCCTGCTGTAGATGTTCTGCCGATATTACGCGATATACCTTGTCACCAATAATAATTGTAAATATATAATAATTATGATTTAGGAACGAATTTATTTATTTAAAATCCACAGCTCTTAGATATTCAATGTACAGATAAGTAGGAAATAAATTTGTAATATGTAAAATTTGTAATACATTTGGTTTTCAGAGAACACAAAAGATGAGTCACTTTCATTCCTTGAATTAGCAATGAAATATTCAGAAAGAGGTAAAGGTATATTGTGGTTAGCTGAGAAATTCTTCCTCACATCAATAGCGGTTGCAAGTCAGTACATGCTTGACGGTGGAAGACAGAAGTGTTGCTGCAAATACCATTACGCAACGTTTCTTTTAGATAAATGTAAGCAGTTATATTCATAGATATATTTTTTTATGTTCAAGGGTAGCAGGCAAGCTGACGGTGAGTATCGTCGCCTATATTAGCAACATTAGAAAATATGCAAATAGGTACACTGCCTACGCTGAGAGGATAAAGGGAGCCACAGAAAAACACAACACAGCACTTGTGTGCTGTAATTTCAAGTTGGTATTCTGCAATGTGATGGTTATTGACACCTCACGGGCTGCCGGTTTATGATTGAAAGTCAGAATGCCACTACACTGGGTGGAAAAAAAATGTTCAAAATTGTTAAGTTTCAAATTCAATTTCAATTATGTTTCTGAAAAATGTATATTAAATCCAGCAATAAACCTATTAAGTCTAGTTGAGTGTTACAGAAGCGTGTACTTAGTTTTTTTATTTGAATTTATTGAAACTAATAGCAAATTATTTTATTTTAGTTGCAAATGCTGATCCTGACGAACCATCCCAAATATTAACGGAAGTCAGGGACAATGCAATTGGAAAAGTAAGTTTGTATAAAATATAAATGAACAAAACATTGTTGTTATTTAAGTAACTGTATGTAGCTGTAACTGTATTTTATCATTGAGAAGAGAGTAGGAAATAATGACACAGACAAAAAACTGTTAATTAATTCATTAAATGACCCAAATGACTTAAAACATCTTTTATAATGCTCACTGCTAAGGATTGGAACTTCATGCCGGCGTCTGTGTTTCCGAGCTCATACAACCCAAATATTTTCAAGGTCGAGTGAATAGGCATCTTCTGGGTGAGCTCGCTCCATTGTCGGCCTCATATTTCCTACACGGATAGATGCTGGCCAGGAGCAACATATCTTTAATAAAATAAAATAAAAAACGAAGCAAGCGTGTTTATTTTTAACTTATGCAGTAGACAAAGCAGAAGTATTCTTTATTTTATTGTCTTTCTTCCTAGTTAAAATAGAATAGGTTTATCAACATCGATCGAAAATACTTTTCGTGCTTTGCATTAAATACAAGAATTTATTAATTGTTTAACAAAAATTATGATTTAGGGTTGGTTATTATACGAGCCTACAAAAGAAAACGAAGAAGTACCATCCGATACTGTGTTTGCTGCAAGTGCGTTACAGTTGCATCGGGTACTTCTCACTAAAGCAAGAGCAGTTCGCATGAAAGATCCAGCGAAATCGGAAAGATTGAGCCGTTTAGCAGAGAGAAGAGCCAAAGATGGTATTGCTATTATAACTGCCACATTACAGAAATCCTAAACGGATATCATAATCTTGATTTATTTTGTAGCTGAAGCGCCGGCAAAAGAAGCGGAAGCTATTCTTGAAATTGGAATTTGTCAATTGAAAATGAACAATTTGAACAACGCTCAGAAAACTTTTGAAAGAGGTCTAAAGATGTTCAGTCAGTGTAATAATATCGAAGGTGTATGTAGTGGAAAAATGTATCTTGCTTCGGTATTGCAGAGGTAAAACACTTTAGTCCAAATTTTTAATATTTAAGGCACGTCTACATAAAATTCAATACATTCAACAACAACGATTGTTATCTAGATTGGGCGATCACGAGACCGCTAGTAGATTACTCACGGAAATGGGCGCATTGGCCATGGAAAATAGTTTGAGGAAACATCTGGGACGAGCATTGCATTTGCTTGGAGAATTACATCTTCGAAGGGAAAAACCAGAACTTGGTACACAACATCTCTCAGAAGCGTTCGCTTGTTTCATGGGATTTTCTTGGAAAGTAAGACGCTTTAATGGTTACGCTACTTGAAAAAATTTAGTTTTATGACAAAAGCCAACACTATATTTTTAAATTAGTCAAAAGCCATAATTAGTATGTAAATGAAAATTTTGCTCAAGCCAACGAATAACGTAAACCTCAATACACTATGCTGATTTGGATCAGAAAGAGTATGGCAGCTTCCCATAGTAATACATCATTTTAGTTAATAACAATCTTTAGCGTCTTTAAATAAAAATTAAAAACACCCTATTTAATTGAGCATCCGTTCCCGAGCTTTGCACTAAAAAATATAAACAGATGAAGATTTGTCAGAAATTTTATAGATTGTGTTACTTAATTCAAAATTATATATTTTGCTTTTGTATGTAAAATGATTTTTAATTATTAAACAAGTGATTGTCAGCACGCGATTTCTTATATTAAGAGCCTATCAACACCAACGAATTGCAACAACATAAAAAAATCGACTAGCAACTCTTATCGGGAAAATAAAATAATGAAGCATTAGACAAAAAACTAATTATCGGTATAGGTACTATTTTTTAAGCTGGTTTTGTGCAAATTCGTAAAAACGGTTTTTACGGTTTAAAAAAAACCGTTTTTTTTAAACCACACCTCATTGAGGCATTTGCATTTATACAGCTTTTGTCCATAGAAAAGACTATGGACTATTTTGTTTTCGCGCCAAACAGGCGAATCTCGGGACAAGTGTGTTTTATCATTTATATCTTTAGTTTTATCATTCGTATAACGACAGTGATCAGCACTATTATGCAGCGTTCAGCGTTCTCAACTCCTCGTCGATAAGTTGCTACTTGTATAGATTTTTAGTCATTCAGCTCTGATAGAAACGGAACTATAACCAAAATCATCCATCAAATAGCGAATGGAGCTAAATAATAGCGAGCTCTTAATTGACTCTTTTTGAACAAAGTCTTATCGATATTCTTGTAATATTATGATTTTATTTTAGCTTGATCAAGAACAAGGTCAAACTGTAAAAGACAAAAGTTTAGGCGTAATTTATAAACAAGCGGAAACTGAGACATACTACGAGGAAGCAGAACAATCGAGATTAATGATGGCTGTGTCAGCAGGTAGGTACAGTAACAATGCGAGTCACATAATTATGTTATGTACATCATTAATCTATTTTTGCATCTATTTTTTGTGCATTTTAGACTATGTTCCCTTTAATGTACTTACAGTAAACTTTGTGTGAGGGATAGTATATTTCTATGTGATTTACATATTAATAGGGTTCCGTACGTCCGAATCAAAAAACGGAACCCTTATAGGATCACTCGTGTGTCCGTCTGTCCGACCATTATCTCCGAAACTACTGAACCTAAAATTTTGAAAAAGAAAATATATACACAGAAATTAGTTTCCTACTTATAGATTATAGGAAAACCTATAAGAAGTCCATGATATTAAAATAACATGGTAAATCACTCAATATTGTGCGGATAGGTAACATCGTATATAAAATAAAGTTATTATTATATAAATTTAATTAAAAATTAATATATTTATCTACTCTCAAATTTATTTTTTAAATATTTCGTCTCTTATGTAACCTAATTTAACCTTAATAACCTTCTTAATAACCTTTCTTAATTTTGCGATTTATTTTGTACAGAAATATAAATTTCAAATAACACTTAACACTTTTATAATCAATTCATTTTTTAAATGGCAATTAAAAGCTTTACTACTTTTTTTTTACCAGGTCAAGAGTTAATGGCGTCATATTTTAACCTCATCCGCGAGTCTCGTAGTTGCGCCGTTTCACAAATGAAATGTATAGAATGGAAATTGTCTCGTGCCAGCTGGTGGGTCAGAAGAGTTTATCACGATTATCTACCCTGCATGTGTGATCTTCACAAGCGTACCCCACTCGATGTTCTGAGGTACGGATTTTTAGAGATACGAATGACATTGCGCCACTTATCTTTTTAAAAATACCACTTTTTCCTCTACATTGTGTAGTAATATATTATTCGTGTCTTACTGGTAAAAAATTATCTGATACAGTAATGACAGTGTGACAAACAATTTAAAAAAAAGTAATTCTCCCGAACGATGACTTTAAATTATGTTTCAAACTCAAAACTCGGAGTGTTTTTTAAAAAGATTCCGAGTATTTTTTTTAATAATTTTAATTTTTTTAAATATTTATTTTTTTAAATAATTTTAATAATAATGAATTAATAACTTCTCTATTAGGTTAATACTGTTGTATATAATTAAACTAATTATACTAAATACATACTAGTAGAGAACGTAGGTACATTAAAATCAATTTTTCTAGTACTGACATCCAAAATGTTTATTAAAGGAAATAAAAGCGAATAAAATATACCTACCCTGTCATAAAGGGGCTTTGCAACAGATTACCTAAGGTTTTATAGGGTACATTTCCGACAAAATTGAGGGTGCTATGTCAATATCCTTGGGGTGCGACGTAAATTATAGTAAATGAAATTGGAAGCTACGTAATTAGTAGGCAATGCAGTCTAGTTTGTTGTTGTTATCCCATATTGGCTTGTTTAGCAGTGGTAATGCACACTGCGTTTCGCATTCATAAATTGGGTAGCCGTTCATAAATTGGGTAAGGGATGTCAGAGTCTATTTCCCTATCCCTTGCGTTGCACTTGCAACGCCTATGTTGTATCTTGCGTTAGGCGACGGTAGCCACTTTACACGGAAAGATGAGGAAAAACAACATAAGGAAACCTATATGGTTACTTGGTCATATATGTATATCAGATCTAGATTTAAATATATTTAAATATCTTATTATAATAGTACTAAATTGCTGTTATTGCAATTTATTACTTAAATAATAAAAACAACGTTGCGAATTTAGTGGACGTCAAAAATGCGAATAAGTATTACAATACAAATTTGGGTAATGTTAACATCGGCAGACAGGCTGACGGTCCACTTGATGGTAGGTGGCTACCGTCGCCTATAACACAAGTAACGCCAAAGCTGTTGCAAGTGCGTTGCCGACTACAATAGGATTAAGGATAAGGGATTGGGAAAGGGATAGGGAAATGGGCTCTAGCATCCCTTACTCACTAACCGAAACACAACAGCACACGTGCTGTTATTTCACGGTGGTCTTCTGTAAGAAGGTGGTTACTGCCGCCAGACGGGCTGCCCAAATGACTGCGAAACGCAGTGTGCCCTGCCACTACTTTAGAGATCCAGACCAAAGATAAATTTGAAAAGTTCATTTTTTAAAGTTGACCCTGCCGGGAATCGAACCCGGGAGCCCTAGAACAGAGCGTTAAGGCAAGCACCCTAACCATTCATCCAATGGGCTCGTCAATGGCTGTTTCTTGACGTACTTTTCTAAACCATTAACAGATTTTGATACGATATTCAGAAAAAAAAAATGCATCCGTGAGACGCCTGGCTGGGTCGCTACTTTAATATAAAAGTTGTGTTTTAATCTTATTGTTCACGTTATTTCATACACATATACAAAAACATATTACACAATATGACAAAATAATTTTTATTGTATTATTGTGTGGATTTATATTAATTTTTGGTTCAGTTGATAACTTACCAACTATTTTTAAGTCGAATCCTATATGTAAACTTTAATGAATAATGAATGCCTTACCTATAATAATTATTTACCTATAATGAATAAGAGTTATTATTAAAGTTCAAAATAACTCCTCATTTCAACACATTTTAACTCATTTTAACCTCTTCTTTTCCAGTATTTAGGTTCAATGTCATACGCCTAGGTAATATGCTCATATATTTGCAGCCACATTTGCATGCAATTAATGATATGGGCATTTGCATGTAACTATGGTTATTTTACCTGTAAATTATATAAACTACAGTGGCCTTCAAAACCAAGTACTACACCACTTAAAACTAACTAATACCCCTTTTCAAATTGCCGTATTACTTTAGACTTTTTTGTTTATGTCATTTATTTCTTGATCGATGATTTTTAGGATTCCTTACGTTCGAATAAAAAAACGGAACCCTTATAGGACCACTCGTGTGTCCGTCTGTCCGACCATTCCTCCCCCCCTTATCTCCGAGACTACTGAAACTGAAATTTTGAAAACAAAATACAGAAATTAGTTTTCTACTAATAGATTATAGGAAAACCTATAAGAAGTCCATGATATTAAAATAACATGGTAAATCACTGAATATTGTGCGGATAGGTAACATCGTACGGAACCCTCTTCACGCGAGTTCAACTCGCACTTGTCCCTTTTTTTTAATTCAAAGCCAAGTTGTCTTCAGCACGTAAACTTTAATTATCATACCTCTTTCACCTGAAGAATGTGCAAAAATCATGGCTTTTCTGGAACTAGGCGTACTGCAAAAATGGTGGGTGTAATATTAAGAACGGTCCGACAGGTGAAGCGAAGGTACGAAGAAACTGGAAAACATCTGAGGAGACGTGTAATGACAGAGCCAAGTGCACTAGTACCAGAGAATACCCCTATATTGGTATTCTCTTGTACTCTCAGCGCCCTAAAACATACCCTGATGGAAGAATGGGAGAAAATTCCCTAACATCAACTCGTCTTCAGTATGCCAAACTGACTCGAAGCTGTAATCAGAAACTAGGCAATACTAGGTATTAAAATGTAAATAAGGCAATAAACTACTTATAAATGTTGTTTGAGTTTTTTTGCTCGTAATTTTTTTTTGTTTTTATCTTTTTTTAAGTTAAAAAGATTGCTAACGTGTAACTAACTATTTGCTATAAACCGTTTTTTTAATTCAAAAGTCTTTAGGAGAAAATACAATTTTAAAAGTGTGATACTAAGTTTTGAAGGCCACTTTAGTACCTATATTTTACATTTGACTGACGTTCGTTTGTGTTTCTCTTCCATTTTTGTCTATTTGGCCTTTCTCGATATTCATAAACTACCCAAAACCACAATGTTTTCATGTGTTTTTAGAAATAAACTGGAAATGAAAGCTTCTAGCGGTGTTGTCGCTGAAGATTTGTCCGAAACGAATGCTTTCATTGGAAGAGCGTACACAATCGAAGATATACAAAAGCTACGAAGTAATGTAAACATGAAGAAATATTAACTTTATACTTACAAAAGAGGTAATGAAAAAGTAAATCTTAATTGTTACAGTTTTTTATCTGCTTATTGTATTTCTATAAAAAGAATAAAATACATATATTACTCGCACTCTTCATTGTTGTTTGTTGTCTCTTCACTCTTCAAACCTACTGAAACTTATACTGACGCGAGGTAATCCACGATTTTAGTTCTAATAATGATTGCGATTTATATTTAGACACAGGAGAGTAAATTATAATAATTGCATGATCTAGTGCAAATAATACTTTTCTGATCAATTGCAAATTTAATTAAACTTTGATTTGTGTTAGTAAGGTTGATAAAATAGTAAGTTTCGGAAACTTTCTTTAGCTCTGACAAACCCTTAAAGAAGTTCCTTTTGTGAATGACCTGTTGTGTTTCAGAGTTTAAGTGAGGGACCACAGAGCATTTAAATGGTCTCCAGCACATATGCATATCGATGGTTTTGTTTATATTTGTAGACAATAGTAGCTACCTACCGTTAAAGAATCAGGAGTTTTATTTTAATTGATGTAAGTAAGTACGACAACTTATATCAATAAAAATGTGGAAATTTAAAAAAGTGAATCTTTATTGCTCGCATTTACGGGAACGTTACAAATTAGGTGGCGCGCGTGTCACACCGGAAAATGTAGTCATTCTCGTTCACCTATAGTCAGCATATAATAAATAAAATTATTTTTATAAATACTGATGAATATGAGTGAAATAAAATTTAAATTATTTAGTGTGAGTGATATTTTTTATAGATTCTATAGCGTTTTCCAAAAATACATCTATACATCTCCCAAAAAGATGCCTTCGAAACGTTCCTTATCCCCGTATTGATTAATTCCTACTGATTATAGATAACCTATTACTACCGATTTTCCTATTAGTTACGATCAACGCTGCAATAGAAATCCAGGCACCAAACGCCACACTACATCCATTTTACAAACAAATTGTGTTTCCCTAATTTCTTCTGCGGCTGCAACGCGCCAGTAAAAGTATAAAGAGTTGAAAATAAAACCAGTAAACCAAATTCTTCCACCATTTTAATCGTCTTTCTTAATAATGTAATTAACAATAATTGATCAGTACTGGTATCACGAAAGAAAAAAGTCAATACGATTTTAATTTTATATACCCATCCATGATACCTTTTACTAATTACGTATCTATAAATCTTTACTAAAATAAGGACACAGATGATTATTTAGTACGCTTTGGCCATTTTCTTGCGGGGTTCAAGGCGGACCTTAAATCCTTCCTCTCGTTTCAAAATGATGTCAGCTTGAAGTCGAAAGTCTGACTCTTTGAGGTCAGAATAGACGCGGAAGTTCCTCAATATTGTGGACAATATGATCTTCAATTTCAACATTGCGTATTTACGGCCTGTAAGAAAATATAATTTAATACAATTTTTAATGCCTCATAATTTACTTTAGTGTCATTTTGGTACTCCACAGATTTCAACCGTAATTTTTTTATTAATATCAAAATATCAGCCAGACTACATGAGATCATTAATTTCAATGTAACGTGTATTAGTGTAAGTATTTTTTGTCATTTTTATAACATCTTTATCTGTCTGAATTTGTATCGGCATATTATAAAATAAAAGTTACATCCCACTGCTGCCCAAGTTTCAAGTTAATGGGAGAAGGCAATTATGTTAATTACGTTAAGGCACATTATATATTGGCAAGAATAACATGTCTTACAATATTTACAGTCTTCTAGGACGAGAAAGTTTTCTCGCGAGATTACCCTACGCTGTTAAGGCTCAGAGATGCAACAGAAACAGAATCTATGTCTGCCTTTTCGAAAGTTTAGGGTTAAGTTAAAAAGTACGTTACACATACCTATCTTGATCTTTTAAATTTGTACTTACCGACGCAACTTCTTGGTCCAGCAGAGAATGGAACGAAGGCATAGTAGTGGCGGTTAGCAGAACGCTCGGGCAGAAAATTATCAGGGTCAAATTTCTCCGGATTTGGATAAACATCAGCACGTCGATGCAATTTGTACGTTGCAATGATTACCGTAGCACCAGCTGGTATTTTCTTACCGTTGGACGCTGTAAGGTAAGGAAGTTGGCAATATAATTGATAGCTTTACTAACTTCAGTTATTTCCCAATGGAAACGCAATAGAGAGATAGATAATTTCTATAAATATAACAAATAACCTGACGGGGCTTCTTGTATTACCTTACAGCTTATTCTTATCTGCTATTCATATTTCTTACAATATGTATTTTCATTTTATGTTTCAAAAAAAAGCACTTGTGGTGGAAAGTGAATACTCTTAAAGATTATCTGACTTCTCTCTTATATGGTAAATTTTAGATTGAACAGATTGACTACAAAAAAAAATTATGCATGTAATATACATAGATATAGTCCCCAGTACAAGGACCATACATTTTTTTGACACATACAAATGTAAAACTTTGTGAGTGCCTTTTTTGCGATGAGTCCGACAAACTTTTCTAATGCAAAAGTATCGACGCTGCTGCGTTTTCGAATGCGCGATTCCTGGAATTGTCGATATGACGTCATTATGACTCTCCGTATAAACAACTTTGATTTTTGGAAATTTTTTTAATAAAATTAATTTTAAAATTGTGGTTAACTTGTCCGACAAAAATCATGTTGCGTATGGGGTGGCCACCACCCCAAAAATGTCGATATGACGTCACTATGACTCCTCGTACATACAAGTTTCATTTTTTGAATTTTGTTTAGTAAAGTTAATTTAAAAATTGTGGTCAACTTGTCCGACAAAAATCATGTTGCGTATGGAGTGTCCACCACCCCGAAATTGTCATTATGACGTCATTATTTCTCCCCGTACATACAACTTTAAATTTAATATTTTTTGATTTAAAATAAAGTACTAATTGTAAACAAAAATGTGTCCGACAAATACACGCTGAAATTGTAATAGTTTAACAAACTTAATCCTGGATATCCTAATCAGATATATTAAAAAAATGACATATAACATATTATTGATGACATATGACAGAATGAGATTATTATAAACTATAAAGTAATAAATTTTTCATAATTTGTAAATTTAAGTACTGAAAATAATTTATCTGAAAATATTCCCATATTTTATTTGAATTTACGCGGCATAGTTTCACACGAGCCACGTGTCTCGCAGTGTTGCCACATACCAAATATTTAAAACTGTATTGCAAGCTCTAAAAATCTGTATGAAATCTGTATGTACATGTTAAATATTTAGTACGATAGTGCCACAGACTTATTAATCAAAGCAAATTATGTTAACATAATACCAAATAAAACTAAACTCCAATAAATGTGTTTAATAGACAACTTAAATTGAATAATAATTAACGTACAAGAAACATAATTCTAAAAAGGAATAAAAAATTCAAGATGCATATGAATGTGCCATGAATATTTGTACATTTCTTTATTAATTTTGTTTAACAGGTCGTTAGTTACTTTTAGTTTGTAACATGGCTCATTGTTCGGCATTTGTTTTGTTAGAAGTAAAGCTTTAATAGTGCCTGTGCCCAAGCTATTGCGTGTTTTCGTTTTTATGAGATTCCAGGGATCGAGCATTCGAAAACGCAGCAGCGCCGAAACTTTCGCATTAGAAAAGTTTGTCGGACTCATCGCAAAAAAGGCACTCACAAAGTTTTACATTTGAATGTGTCAAAAAAAAATTATGGTCCTTGTACTGGGGACTAATATGAGAGTGGAGCTCATGCTCTATTTTCCTGCAATCGGTATTTATCCACTTTAAGCATAATATTGAATGAAATAAACGCATATGCATTGACGCCCACAAGAGAGAAATATAATTTTAAAAACTTACGTAAAGTAACGTCATTATTAATATGACGAGCTATAATTGGCACCGGTGGATACATTCTAAGTGTCTCCATAAGGCATCTTTCAAGATATTTCATTTCCAATGTATCCTGGAAAGTTGCTGGTCGGTCGGAATCCCCAAATATTTTATCGAGCTCTTCGATTACTTTGTCCTGAATGTCTTGGTGGACACCCATCATTGATAAGAAGAAGCTACTGCCTGCTGCAGTAGTGTCGTGTCCCTGAAAGTTTTGTGATCATTTAGGTATAACATTGTGAATTAAGAAATATAATAGGCAATCATATTCAAAGCATACAAGACAATAAAAAAATTATATACGTGATGGAAGTCAGCAGAAAAAATATAATATATTAATAACACTAGCAGCGATTTTTTTTTTGTTTCGTCGCTATTGATGAATGTTTTAGTGTTATCAATAACAAAATGGAAAAAAATGTTTCTTCCCTAGCACAGTAAAATTTCGACAAGTTGGTATTTATAAATCGTCTTACCTCAAACATTATAGTGTCAACCTGTTCCTTAATTTCTTCATCAGATATCACAACACCACTCTGTGAGCTCTCCAAAAGTAGATCAAGGAAAGCAAGTCTTTTCTTCTGACCCACGTCGTTATCATCAACGTCCAAGTCGTCTTTTAAGCCTGCTGATTGACCAAACGAAAGACCTTCGACAGATGTGAGATTAGAGGCAGCTGTGGGTTGTTCTGATGGAGTATCGGCTTTTTCGGCGGATACAGGTTTCTTGCCAGCCTTGTATTCCTCCTTCTTCCTCTTTAGCACCTATAATAGTTACGTTCACATTAAATGTCTGCTGCAATGAAACTGGTAACATTATTGAAGTTGAAACTTACCTTTGTAGTCAATCCATGAATTATACCAAGAAGTTTATTTTGATTTTTAGCGTACTGAGTAAAGTTAAAGAGGATTTCAGGTCGCAGCCAAATCTTTGTGTGTCTCAGATGTAAAATGTCACACATTTTCATAACAGCCATGGCATATTCAAAGCCACTTTGATCCTGAGTACTCTTGCTCACACCCATTGCAGTTTCTGTAACGAAATCAGAAGTATATTTTTTACTCAACAAATTGGGTTGAATTAAAACTCAATGATATTTTCCCCGGCTTGATTTTTTAAATTTTATAGGTAGTATGTAATGTATAATACTAAATAAACTAAATACAAAATAAACTAATAACCCAGTTTATAAATATATAATATATTTAATATTTGCTCACATGATAATAAGTAAAGTAAATGATAAAGTGTAATGTGTTATGGTCTTTAATAAATTATTTGAATTTGAATTTTATTTTGATATTGTTATTCATTGCTTAAATATATACGTGTACAACTTGACTTCGAAATTATACATACAATCGATCGAGTCCAAGTTTCAAATTTAATGTGGGTCAAAAAAGAACTAATGAATTTATTCAAATGTATTTCCCTTGCGAAATTTAAAGGCTACTTGGGTAACATATGCGTAATTATAAACAAGCTTTCTTTATTTGTATAGGGACGTAAAGAACCCTATGATTAAATATGTTTACCCTATACGATCTCGTGTAAGAAAATCTGTTTTTGTTGTTGACGACATTATGTCGTCAGAAAATCTCTCAATCTACAAAACATTTGTCTATTTATAAATAAATATTAGTTTTATATATACATTCAGCCTAACCATGAAGTTAAAACATCCGAAAGATTTGATTACAACCTCTGCTTAGGACAGCCAGACCCTGACGTGTATTTTGATTGAAGGTTTGAATGTTTTTTTCTCAATCACGCATAAAATGTTTACTTTTTCACATTTTAGAAAGCTGAGAGAGTGGCCATGTCTTGGATTATCACAAACTGTACTTTTTACTCCGGTGATATGATTTTGTGAGATTATAGTTTCGAATTACATAGTCTATTATTTTATTATAAAGGGTACCATTGTATTATAGGGTAAAGAATAAACAAGGGGAATATATAACTGGAATTTTTTACTCACTCAGCAAACACAACAGCACACGCGTTGTTATTAGAAGATAAGATTGGGAATAGAATTTGATGTTTGTTATATTGACTTTAGTACAAAAATAATAAATCCTATAACAATTTTTTGCAGATCCGCAAAACCAATTAATGCTTCTATTTCCTAATTTTTTGTTTCATAGATTAATTGGCTTCTGTAAGCTCAGGTACTAGTACATATCCTATCAACCAGATGATATAGTATCCTATTAAACTCGAAATTAAAAATAAGGAAAGAAATTCGAATATTAAAATAACTATTTTGAATATTTAACTCTAAATAAGAGAAAAGAAAGTCATTGACCTCTATCTAGGACGAAACAATTGTGCAATAAGGATCCCTATAGAGACTTGTAACGCGAATCGCTCGGTAATGGACACTATTGCCCATTAAGACGTACGTGGGTACGTGGTGGGTCGCACCATTACTTGACAATTTTTATGTAGTTTTGTCCATGAGATCGTATTGCTATTGCGTGTAAAGCAACTCTACTCAAAATTCGTTAATTTTACTGTACTTATATGAAAAAATATTTGAACTATATATTTCAAAACAAAATAAACATCCTGAATCATCCTTGTTAATAAAGGTTGTGGCAAATTTCTTGTATTTTTAATCTATGCATATAAAACAAAGTCGCTGTCCGACTCCGTTTCTCCGGTAAAATCTTTGAAACTACCCCATGGACTTGGATACGGTTTTCACTAATGAAAAGAGTGAGAACCGGGGACTGTTATATAATTTGCAGTAAAATTTAAAATATACTAGATTATAAACAGATAGATAGATAGAGAGAGAGAGAGAGATAGCTGTAAAATTAACCCATGAATATATCTAGGTACTAGCTGAGCCCAAAACTTCGTAGGTACGCATAGTATTCCGTATAGCGCGTAACTTTTTGTTTGTGAACCGCTTGAGATGAAACAAAAACTAAATATTACGAGAAACTTGCTACAATACATCAGTGAAAACCGCAATAAAATCGGTGAAGCCGTTTATGAGATTAGCGTGCACAAACATACAGACAAACAGTCAAAATTATAAAAACTATTTTTTAACCTCAGCAACAGAAGTAGGTACAACGTGTACAATTTTTTTAAATTATATGTAGATGGGAAAAAAATTATATGGCTCAATTTTGTCTGCATATTTGTTTTACAAGTGACTCGTACATAAGATATAATTAAGTCAGATTAAGTACACATGTTAACGGAATAACTATTAATTAATAATAGAAGCGACATGTTATTTAAATTAGGTTTTGTATAATGACTCAATTACTACGCATTCACAGAAAGCACGTGTGTTTATATGATTTTCAACGTCATAATATTATTGAAAACATAATTAAACTAGCATAAAACTGTATGTTATGGTAGAATTAAGTAAGTAAGTATTAAGTAATTAAGTAAGTAAGTAATTTCGCTGGATAGTAATTCGTCTGGATTTCGCAGTCATTTGGGCAGTCGTCTGGCGGCCGCAACCACCCCCTTAAGAAGACCACCGAGTAATAACAGCACGCGTGCTGTTGTGTTTCTGTGAGTGAGTAAGGGATGCCAGAGCCCATTTGCCTATCTCCTTTCCCTTCCTACTGTAAGTCGGCAGCGCACTTGCAGCAGCTTTGGCGTTACTTGTGTTATAGGCGACGGTAGCCACCTACCATCAAGTGGAAGTCTGCCGCTCTAACACTGTCGGGCCTTCCGTCTCTGGAGTTGCGAATTGCAGAGGCGGCGCAACTCTACGAGGCAAAGAGGGGCAGACCGCAGTGGTATTTGAAGGGCAGGGAAGTGGAGGAGAGGGTCTCCTTTTTAAGAGCCCCTCATCCGGCCACGGACGTCGTCGTCGATTTTGAAAACATTGAGTGTGAATCGCAGGTGCCAAATATCGGCCTTGCGATCTACACTGATGGGAACAAGATCGGCGGCTGAGTCGGAGCAGCACTTTCCTGCTGGAGGGACGGTGCGGAGATCTTTGCGAAGAAGTACGCGCTGGAGACCTTCTGTACGGTGTTCCAGGCGGAAATGTACGCCCTCCTCAGGGCGATGGAAATTGCCAGGAATAGAAAAGAGGTGGAGGTCAGCATACTCAGTGACTCTCGGTCCTCGCTGGAGCTGCTCAGGGGAGACCGGAACCCATACCACCCTTTGGTGCACGCGATTAAAAATATCTACGCTTAATGGCATCGGAGGGACGGTGGACCGGCTCTATTGGGTACGCGCACATGTGGGGATCAAGGGGAACGAGAGGGCCGACGAACTGGCTAAGCTTGCAGCGACCAAACTTAAGGTCGCCAAGAACTACGATAGGTGCCCCTTATCCTATATTAAGGGGCACCTAAGGATGGAGGCCGTCGCCCTGTGGGGGAAAATGTACCAAGAGGGCACCACCGCTGCGGCTACTAAAATCTTCCTACCGGACGCTGTGGCCGCGTACAGGATGATACGTAAACTGCAGTTGTCACCAACTCTGGTGCAGGTGTTCACGGGACATGGCGGATTTGCAGAATACCTGCACCGATTTAAAAAGGTCTCCAGCCCGGACTGCCTGTGCGGGCACGGGGTAGCGGAAACAGTTCTGCATTTATTGGTGGATTGCCCCAGGTTCGCGCGGGCGATGTTCGTGCTGGAGCATGACATAGATGTAAATATATCAAAAGAAATTATACTGGAAATTATTAATAATCAATTTTAGACTTTTGCCACAATGTGGCATCGGTGTCGATTAAATCAAACAGGACATAGATTAATAGTACGAGGGGCACACTGAAATGATCGGGAATAAGAAAAACCACATGCACGGTATAGCTAAATTGTATTTTATTGTTTTTCGAAGTATTCTCCATTCAACTTAATGCACTTTTCCATTCGTGCAAACCAATCATTAAAACAATAATTCCAGTCTGAAGTTGATGTTGACAAAATGGCTGATTTGTACGCTTCCACAGCTGCTTCGGGGTCTTCAAACCGTTGACCGCGTAATAAAACTTTCATTCTAGGGAATGTAAAGAAATCGTTTGGGCTCAGGTCAGGACTGTACGGAGGATGGCTCATCAGCTCAACGTTTCCTGCTTCAAAAAATCATTTGTCTTCCGAGCCGTATGGGAGCTCGCATTATCGTGATGTAAGATGATGCGACGTTTCGGGTTATTTTTTCGGAGTTCGGCTATCATTTCTGGCAAACAAACTGTGATATACCACTCGACGGTAACCGTTCTGCGTTCCTGTAAAGGAATTGTAGCAACATGCCCCTTTTTCGAGACAAACGTAGCGACCATTTTCTTTGCGGGAGCGAGTCACTTTCGTTGGCTTGACCCAAACTGCTGACTGATGTTTTCTTTCAGGTTCGTATGAATAAATCCATGATTCGTCATCTGAGACGATATTATAAACGGCATTTGACTTCCCTCCGTTGAAGCGTTGCACCAATCTACACGAGCCGCCTTTTGCTCTTCGGACAAATTGTGGGGAACCCAGCGGGAAACTAGCTTTCTTACACACAGCTCATTATGTAATATCGACTGAATTGCAGTCATTCCGATATTGATAACAGCCCGAATCTGCTCGTATGTCACATGACGGTCATTTAATATAATAGTTCGCACAGCTGCGATGTTTTCAGGCGTGACCGCTGTTCTTGGTCGACCTGCAGAAGAAACAGTGCTGAGCGACACACGACCGCGTCGGAACTCGGCATACCAGCGGTATATTGTCGTTTGACTCGGTGCTTCAACATTATAAATCGAAACAAGTTCGCTGAGACATTTATCTTGAGATAAGCCGCGACGAAAATTGTGATAAATTATGGCACGGAAATGTTCACGCGTGAGCTCCATTTCTGTTAACGACGTGTCAACTTTAAACCAACATAGTTTTTGTTTAATAAAAAAAAAATTGTTTGAATGTCATTAAGATTCTAAGAGGCCAGTATTCAAATTCTAAAAAAGGTTTTATTGTAACTCAATCCGAAATATTCTATTCCCGATCATTTCAGTGTGCCCCTTGTAACAAATTGCATAAAAGACTGTCTGCCAATCTTAACATAAAAAAAATCTTTAGCAGTGACAGGAAACGCTGCGTTTCGCAATCATAGGCAGTCCGTCTTTCGACAGTAACCTACCCCTTCCAGAACTGCATGTGTGCTGTTATATTTACGGGAGTGCCAGAGCTCCTTTTCCTATCCCTTCCTATAGATTAAGTATAAGAAGATTACCTTTATACTAATACTAGATATAAGGGGACAGCGCACTTGTAGCTTTGCTAGCTAGGCGACGGTATAATAATTACCAACCATAAATGGGATTGCCAGTCTGACGAGTTTTACATAAAAAATATGTCCTTTATAAGGTCTTTAAATACCTAAGTTTTAAAAGATAAACATTAACGTGTATAATAACATGTAAGTATAATTCGAGGAAATCAACAGTTACATGACTACAATTAAATTTTTCCTAAGCAGTTTTAGAATACATTTATAGTAATTCAGAATAATAATCTTGTTTACAGTAACTTGCCTTTATTATTCAATATGCAAAAAACATGACGGCATCATTCTCGAATGGTATAAAGTATTTAACAACCAGTAAATATTTATGGAGAGGCATACTGTGTCACTAATTATATCACAATTTTGTTTAAATAATCCCGTAAGAGGAGAAAAGAATCCGTGAAATTATGCTACCATTAGAAAAAAAAGCATGCCTGGTGAATGATATTACTGTTGACTTTAGATTTCTTTGGGTAGCAATATTTGGCGAATTCTAAATAAAAAAGGCAGACCCTAGTTGTGAGATGAATCACAGGCTCGAACAAGCACTCAACGGGCTTGTTCGAGCCCGTTGAGTCACTCACGTCACTCTCGCCCATGGCTCGGCGTCTACTGACGTGGTGCGTTCGAGTCAGTGTTGCCCGCTTGAGGAAGAGAGTAAATAACCGCATACACTGCAAGTTATCATTTTCATTTTCACGGTTGATTGGTCTATAATCGAAGAGGACGGTATCTACACTCTCTACGCGTATTTAGTTAATTACCCCCTTAAAAAAAATTGAAGACCTTCAACGGCTTTCAAATCGCATGAGCCTTGTTATACGGGCTTGTTATGTCCACTCGCGATTAGATGTTTGTCAAAAGACTTACGTGTGAAATGTTAAATAATATTGTTGTGGCACATATCGTTTCCAAAGATAACAGTGAAATAAAAGCACATGTGCTGTTGTACTTCTGCGTGTGGGTAATGGATTTATATAGGTACATTTCTACAAAAACGTTGTCCATCGGCCACTCTATCATAAATCATAAACATTCATAGTCACCTGTATACCTACGCTTTGGATTTTACTTACATTGTAATGATGACAAATGTAGAAATGGAGAATATCAAATCGAATGTATTGAAATACTTCTAAAACAGTTTCATTTTATTCGTGTTAATAAATTTTGTTATTATTCTTACAATAAACTGGTGACATTAAGCTATCTTAGCCGTCGCAATAAAATAAAACGTTGCAACTTGCAGTGCATGAACACCTTGAACATTTGCAAATGTGCTGTTTTAAATTAATTATTATGAAGGAATTTGTAAGCTTGACTCGGTCATTTCTGCGGGTGATATGTAGTTTCGCAAACGTACCTAAATTCTCGAGACGTTAGCTTCAAGAACACTGTCCAGTGTTCCGGTGAGGGCCAACGAGGCCTGTGTTGTCACCGACTTTGCTAGAACTACGTGACTTGACCACTAAATCGCTTTTAATTCTAGAATTACTTTTGCGTACACAACCGAAAAGAATTAGTACAATTTTAACGGGTAATTCATGGCTTTACTAATATATTTTTTTCTTTTCAACGCTTTTTCTATTTGTGAAAACCGTAACAAAATCCTTTAGATGGTTCAGAAGTCAGCGAAGAAACAGACAAAGGCTGATAGAAACTTTATATTAAAATATGTTTAGTTATAGATATATGTATATATGTCTTATGTAAACATATCTTCATTAATTCTCTATCAATTAACTACAGAGTTCTTAACATTAGGTATGTCGAGTTATAATAGCTAACTTTGATGGCTACAAGTATGCTAATATAATGCTGTTTGAAGTGTATTTATGCGTAAATGTCCTTCGTAATGCAATTTTGAGCTGAGTAGGTGAATTAAGAAACAGTCCCTAAAGTATTAAATATGTCACGTTTAAATAAGCAAGTAAATTTGGAATCCTTTCAATTTATAAATAAGGTTTCTTGTTTTGAAAAAAAAGCTTGTTTTTGAATTTAGGCCTTTTTGCCATACCTACGTAGTATGACGTAGAAACAAATTCGATTTTTTTTTTATTTGATGCACGAATAAATATACTGTGTACAAACACGGAAAAGCCACAATTTTACAAATGGAATAGCCACAATATTCAAAAGTTACATACTTAGAGTAAATCTTGAACTCAATAAAAGTAATGCTACAAAAAATATTGTTTTGTTATTGAAATTTACATATAAAAAAAATCGAATAATTATAATTTAGGCAGTTTTGGGCGATCTAAATTTTAACAATAGTGAGATAGCTCTATTTAATATTTTAAAATTGATTTTTAAATTAAAGAAAATCACATGGCAACTCCAAAACATTTTGATGCCAGGATCCTTCATAAACAGATTTGTAAATTATACAGTTTATAAATAAACATACCTACAAGTTAATTTAAGTTTAATTTTAATATAAGTTTAAGTTTTCCATCTTAATTAATATTTTTGGATTGTTCTAAGAGGGAATTAATCTGAAAGTTAACTGAGGTATGTTACTGATTTGCATAGAGCTACCGGACCGTTTGTAAGGTAACCCCCTCTATTCACTGGACTACGAGGTTCGATTTTAATCAAAACTGTACTCAATATATTGAAGGGGGCCCAAATGTGAGTGATATTTGCTTACGGTACTGTGAATTTTGTTGGAATTTGCAAGTAGGTTACAAATATTGTACAGCCATACGAATATTTGCGATAAACCCAAACACAATTTTCACATGTATACTCTTTAAATAATAGTCAATAAAATAAGTACGTACCCAGAAGTATTTCGACGGTACACTCGCTCATGTAGTCGTGACAATCGAACGTACCGCTTTCTTTCTTCAATTTATCGACAACAGCCCTCGAGTTGGCGTTGAACAGATCGATGAAACTCTTCAATACGTTTAGATGGAATGTCGGTGCAATGAGTTTACGGTGGGATCGCCATTTTTGACCTTAAAAGTAAATATAATTAAAAATAAAAACTATGTTAGGATTAAGAGTAATGGAGAAGATGAGAGGAAAGGCAATGGGCTCTGGCATCCCCTAATCACGCAACGAATCACATCATAGAATATTTATATCGGATGATACGATAGGTCTCATTAGTCAAAGTAATATTTTATATATAACGGACTCACTGCTGAAGAAAGATTTTCTCGTCTCTACATATAAAGATACCTTTTAAGATTATGGTTGGGAAGGATCATATTTTAATAGCCATAATTATTTCTAATACATTTACTCCAAAGTTAAATGGTCTTCATATGAATATGAAAAGACAATTATGGAATAAGTACATAGCAGAAGTATAGTGAAGGGGACGGATGATAGAGCGGAAGTCACATATGAATATTATGATTATTATTTGCTTCCGCAGGATTTTTATGGTAAGTTCCTCCTCGTGCGATCTTACCTTGGAGAAACGTCGTCACAAACATAATTATAACAGTTTAGCATCTCATTCTATTATATTTAAAATCCACATTGCTATCCCACTCTTGTTTGTTCACGTGAACAGGAAAGAGCCAGGGTAAGCAGACGTCACTTTGAGCCCAAAAATAAATGTAAGATATATAAGGGACATAAGTGTTTAATAGTTTTTGTTATCATCATCACAACATACAAACATATAGCATAATTAACAAGATGTTCATAATTATGTAGTGTTTTATCACAAAGTTTCTGTTTTATGTCTATTGTTTCATAGACAAAACCATGGACAGTGCAGATGTTGTGCCCTAAAGAGCAAGGCGACATTTTTTGGATGTTCTAAGTTAGTATGCACTTAGAAAATTGCACTTATAAATTACTATATGTAATCATACGGCTATTAGACCAATAGCCATATGGTTTTATAATATTAGGGAATATTTTGACATGTTTGATATTTAAAATTTGATATTAATGATTATTTTTTTCTTTTATGTTATGACTTTGTACGACAGACGTGGCAATACATGAGGATACATACTAAAACCAATAAGAATTCACACTGGCCCATGTTATTTGTAAATAAATTTGAATTTAAATTTAGACATTTTGTTAGCGGAGCAACATTGTGTTGCGGCAAATAACTTATCCTATGTTTGTACTTCAATCATAGTTTATGTTTTCTGAATTGTTCAACATCAGTTGAACAATTCAGTAGAATAAAAAAATATGAAGTAAATTTTACCTGTGCTTATCAAAAGTCCATTTCCAAGCCAAGGTTTGAAGAACTTATATTCATCGGCCTTATCGATGTGGACGTGGCTGCTGAGGATGACTTCAACGTCCCGCGGATCATAGAGAAATATAAAAAGTCGAGGACCGATCCAAATCTTCACAACTGCCTCTTTATCAAATTCTTCGCTCTTCTCAACTATTTTCTTGAAGATGTCTAAAGAAAAACACGAATTAATCTACGAAGTCACTTCTTTGTTGACTAACTGAAATGTTTTAAGCAAGGATTTTTCCTTCCTAATTCAAATGGTTCATATGATCTACATTCGTTTTTATAATAGTTTTATTGAGGAAAAATATTTTTTATACAATATTTAAACATAATATTTCATTTTTACAAGTTACAAGGTAGGACCGATTTCCAGACACTTTTGTTGAAATAAACTTAAATTTTATGAACTTTAAAGAATAAAGTTTATAATAATAGATTATTATTACGAAATCTAAATTTTAAGTTATAAAAAATTCAACCCACCATGCGAACCGCCTGTAAAATCAAGAGCGTTTCCTAATAATGGCAATCCTTTAGGGCCTTGGATTTTCTCAGCGAGCTCGTAAATATGCCTGCGAGATATTTTCCAATACATGTACCATAACGCTAGTGCTGGTACTAAAAGAACATAAAACAGATTTGTAGCGGCCCACGTGCTGCTTGGAGCAACATTCTCCGCCGACGCATATGACATTGTTGGCTCTTGTACTTGCACCTGCAGAATAAATAAAATCTAATTAAAATGAAATCATCCTGGACTTTAAAATATTAGCGAAAGGGGATTCAATTTCTTATCCAATTGTTGTTTTTTTTTGTCTTTTCTTGTTTTATCTGGTTGAATCTTGTCTGGTTGAACGCGTTAATCTCGAGAACTACTGGTCCGAATTGAAAAATTCTTTTTGTGTTGAATAGTTTATATATCGAGGAAGGCTATAGACAGGAACGTTAGCTGCTTCGTGGCTACAGGCTATAGGCGTGATGTTATATATTAACATCACGCTACGATCAATAGTATTACATATAATATTATATAATAATCAGTGTCCAGTACCGCGCGCCTTACTCGCACGTTCGTCGCCATCGTATGGGCCGCAGCGAAGCGTGGCCGAGTTTATTCCTAAAATGGTTTGGATGACCATTTTGTGCAGATTTTTTACATGTTTTTAGCTTTAATAACTTGTAATCTCAAATTTATGTATTCAGATAAAAATTTAGACCAGGCAAAGCATTCATTATTATAATCCTAAAATAATGTTTCTCTACAGCAATTGAAAGTATATTCATTTAAATCAAAATAAGGACTCAAATGAATTTATTAACACGCCTTTCAGTGTGACAACGTTTTAAAAAACGCCTTTTTGTTTAAGATTTTCATTCTACCAAAAACGAATGGATTGCTTATGGAATATGTGCGTAATCAATCATCAATACATATTATAAAAAATAAAATCGCTATCCGCCTCTGCCTCTTTCTCGGTTAACTTCTTCTAAACCATTCAACCAATTTTGATACGGTTTTCGCAAATGGAAAGATCGATAATATAATTTGCAGAAAAAATTCCATCCATGCAAAGTCAGGGCGTTAAAAAATAAATCAAAAATATGTTTTTCGTAATAAATCGGTTCCATTAGTTACATGATACATTCTAGTTTGTTGATCTCGGCGTTGCCGACTTTCATGCTTTGTCCACTATTTACAGTTTTATATATTTAGTTTGTATTTACATAGTAAACGAGCCGTGTCAGTGCATAAAATATTTTTTCAAAAAACAATTTGTACAAGTTGTACTTATGTTATCAAAGTCAAAAAAATAGTTTTTAGAATTTTTGTCTGTTTGTGCACGCTAATATCAGAAACGGCTTAACAGATTTGAATGCAGTATTCACTGATGCATTGTAGCAAGCTTTCTGAAACATGCCGATTTTTTTTTATTCCAATCGGTTTACAAACAAAAAAGTTACGCGCTATACCGTTTACCACGCGTACGAAGCTGCGGGCGCAACTAGGAGTAAATATTACTATGATTCACCTACAATAGAGAAAGATAATACTTATAATTTCACCTTGTGTATTAATTCATGTGTATCAATTACATACAGGTAGGTACTTATATATTAATTGTTTTTGAATTATTTATGCTTTAACTAATATTCAATATATATTTTAGTAACGATTACTCTAATTAGAACAATTATTACATCAAATAAATTATTCTTTTAAAGGACTTCCTCATATTGATATTTTCAACGGAAAACCGTCAAAGGTAATTCTTAAAAGTAGTCTAGATGATGCAACGGTTCGTTTGTAATGTTAGCGTCAAGTACACTTTATAAAATGTGGTAGAAAATGTAGGTGAATATGTCGCATAACTTCCTCGTTGGAATTTATTATAACAATCTCTATATCTTCCGCGAAATTGCAGACGTTAATGCGAAATCCATTTTCTACTATGAAACAGTCATCATACGAAGTTTTATACCTACTTAACTCCTCGGCTCCGGATGGATGCAATTTTTTTTCTGCAAATCATATACCAAATCTTCCTCGTTTATCGCTCTTTCCATTAGAGAAAACCGTATCAAAAGCTGTTCTGCTTTAGATCTATACTTACATGGACATTACGAAAATTACTAATCTCTGTTGCGTTTTCACAGCCAACACTAACAGATTATATAGAACTTTGGTATGAAAAACTTTAAATAGAGGCCGGGCACACTGCGTTTCGCAGTCATTTGGGCAGCCCGTCTGGCGGCAGTAACCACCCCCCTTACAGAAGACCACCGTGAAATAACAGCACGTGTGCTGTTGTGTTTCAACGAGTGAGTAAGGGATGCCAGAGCCTACTGTAGTCATTAGCGAACTTGCAGCACCTGTGACGTTGCTTGTTTTATGGCTGACGGTCCACTTGATGGACCGTCAAGTGGACCGTCAGCCTGTCTGCCGATCTTAACATTAAAAAAAATATTATTAAACTTTAATCTATAAAAATGGTGGACTAAATTGTTACATGTATTTAATTCTGACTAAGGGATAAATTATTTTATTAGATTTTTATTTATTAGAACTATCTTTAAAGTAAAAATCCCTTCTTGTTTTTTCCACATCTCATTACATATATTATTATATATTTTTTGACAGTTAGCAATTCCGTCCTTTTGCTATTACATGTAATGTCAGAAAAAACTGACAAGAAAAAAAAATTCACTACTAAAATAGTAATAAAATTAATTTTAATGGTGTTGAACTGTAACACTATTAATGTTAATGAAACAGGTTTTTTAATAGGACTATTAATAAAATGTATTGTAGTTTTTATTTAATTGTTTGAAGAAAAGAAGTAATGTGTCGTTGAAGGCGACATAAATTACGTTACTAACACTATTACGACATATAATAACATTTATATGTCTCATTTGAACTTTTTTAAAGGAAAAACAAAGACATATACGTAATAATGAAATTGTCCATTTTGGACCAACTTCCGCAAATATCTACTAACTCTGAAGGATAATGTTTTAACTTCAAAATCCTTAGAAAATTTACTCATGATAAAACAGAATGGCTTTCTTTTTTATCGGCTATTAAAGAACGACGGCGTTTCTTCTGTTGTGGTAAATAAGAAATTTTAATGTAGTACCAAATAAAAATTAGGATAATACATTATTTTTTAGACACGTATTAAGCTGATTATTGCCATTGTATGTATAAAGAAAAGGAGAAAGTAATATTGTGTCAATAAATATATAATCGACTTCAAAAAGGTGATCTTGTTAGCCTATTTTTGATCAATAAACGATTTCATTTGAGTTGGTATTTCGCACATTAAATTATCAATTTTTCTCTTAACCCAAACATATTAATGAGTTCAGATTTTTAATGCCTGTAAAATAAGTTTTCCGTGAACATAGAAGAGCCTATAAAATAAAGTTTAAATCCGTCAATAGATTTAAATAAAACAAAAGAATTTTTGTTTCGTTTTCAAGTCAGTGAGTTAAGAAGAATTGTTCAGCAATCGTTCAAAACTTAATATTAGGTTAAAATACCATAATCTCCTTTTGATTTCACAAATATCTTTGAGAGGTCCCCACACGAATAACATCACAAATTGATGCAATCTTTAATTTACATTTCAACACAATTTTACATTTGGCTATTTAACATTCGAAGAAAATATATTTGAAAACACAATTTTGCCCTTCAGTCATGTGTAAAATGTGTAAGTGAGTATTCCATAAATTATTATTTGAGCATTTGTGAAAATTAAAACGGTAAAAGTAATTTTTCATCTCACTATTTATCGTAAGAGCAATGACTCTGCAAAAATGGGGTAGCTTGTAAAATAAACATAAACTTTCTTCATTTACACCTAAAAAGAAAATATTTACTTTTTTCTAGGGGGCACTGGGCAAAAGAAAATTTTGAAAATACTGCAGGAGCACAGGCCTACCCTCTCAAGGACGTATGGGCTATATGGTCTACCACGAGGGTTGGTGGACTTCACATACGCCTTACAATTTCTTCTTTGGCGTATGCAGGTTTCCTTCACCGTTTGAGAGCAGTCAGTAAATGCACTTAATTTTTTAGAAAAAACCATTGGCACGTGGCATGACTGGGGATCGAACTCGCACCTCTCTATATGGTAGGTCGCATTTTTCCCACTGCGCCATCGACGCTCTAACATTATAAAATTTATTTTTAATATTAAATTTGAAAGTTAAAATTCTCTGCAGTTTTCAAATATAGTGAAAATATCTTTTAAGAATTGAATTCATTGATATTCATAACAACAAAATATTTATTTGCATAAGGATCGGTGTGTTACCAAGATTACCTTAATTGGTAAAAAAAAACATTTTTAGGTACATTATTTCTTCAGGTGACATGTTGGTTCATTTAATATTGTCACTCTTTAATAATTATTAATGAACAAAAATGCTTTTTATTGCAATGTGAAAATGTTATGTCGTGTACATTATTAATATATACATATACTTTATGAATACTAAAGTATAGGTACTAGCGTAAGCGCCAGCTAAACTAGGTCGTATCTGCTTATTTCTATTGACCTTTGGATTTAATTGTGAATAATGTATAACGCTGCTAATGAGTTTTTAAGGATTGCATTAATTTTAAATGAGTTATCCATCAAAGACGCTTTTATAGCGTTCTTTAACTCCTATTTGAAAAGCTATTAAAGTTAAAAACAAAATTAGTCCAAATAAGTCAAAAGGAAACAATAGTCTGATTTACCATGTGACTAATTTCGTAATGTAGTAAAAATATTTATTTTTTACTAGAGTCCCGCCCCGGCTTCGCACGTATTTGAAATTTTCAAAAACTATTTATTAGCGGATACTTATAAAATAAAGCTATATTCCAAATTTCAGCTTTCTAGACTTAGTAGTTTTGGCTCTGCGTTGATAATCAGCCAGGGCAAAAAAATATATAAGTATAGATTATGAGTATTTATTAAAAAGGGGTGTAAGGAAATTCTATCGTTAACTGGAAAGTTAAAAAAAAATCTTTTTATAAATAATAGATTTCTATATTTTACGTCCGAATACGAGTGCATAACGGACAGGCAAATAGCCTATTAGAAAGTTTTGTTGCCTATATAGCTCAGTCTATTACTATTACCAGTCTATCACTATTACTAATTACTAAGGATAAGGGATTTTCTGTTTTGTGACAAAGTTTTATATTTTTATAACTCCGGGAGACCGTCGCGTCGTGGCCGCTCCTAATATGCTGTTGTGTTTATGTGAATGAGTAAAGGGTCCCTGAGCCTATTTTCCCTTGCAAATCCCTTATCCTTAAACCCACTAAATTCGGCAGCGCACTTGGAGCACTGCTTGTTTCAAGAGGTGAAGGTGCTTACCATCAAGTAGACCGTATCAGTGTTATATAGATCTGATTGATTCAAAATGACTCTAAAAGTGTGATTATCAATATTTTATTTATATAAAAATATATATTAGTCATAATTGAGTAAAAAATCACACTTTTAAACTTTTTGATAATTCGTAATTACTATTAAAAAATTTGAAAGCAGAATTAAATTATTATTTTCAATAACATAAAATAATCAGAGTTCGCTGTTATTAATAATAGGTACCTATCTGCAATTCTGCGCAAAGTTATATTATACATTAATATGTTATTCTTTAAACTGTGTCATTTTCAAAGTGAACCAAAGTATAATGCAGAATGCAGTCTCTGCATTAACCGCAATTTAAATGCTGCGTTATCAAAACTATAAGTCGCGTTACATAAAATGTAATATTTTATGTAGTTATTTTATTTATTTTGTCATATTAAATTAATTACTGTTTTGAAAGAATATTTAAATAATAATCCAGAAAAAAGCTAGGGCAGTTCTTACTATTTTGAAAAGTAAAATTAACAAAATGATCGAAAAAAGTTACTATTAAGAAACCACAACGCCTTTCTTTGTTTTTATAATTTAAGATGACAAATTTCAGATTTAAAAAAAAATATCCGAAATTTATTAATTTATTTGTATTCATTCAATTATTAAATAATTTAAGAAAGTATTAATTAATTAAAATAACCCCCTATATTATTTTCTCAATAATAATCTTTCTTTGCATTAAAAAATAAAGTAAAAAGTCCTACCTTATTAGTTGATGTAACACGTATCACAATCCACAATTATCAGGGATGATCGAAGTTATCCGAGCGAGTCTCATTGGTAACTATTTTATAAACTCACGCGCAACCACCTATATAACACGGCTGTGACGTCGCGATGGACGTCACAGCCGGTACGAAGGAAAATTTATCGGACACAATAATATATTATTTAACTGATGGTTAAGAAAATACATAAATATTTGATTAGTTAATAATTTACTAAACTGAGGCTATTATTGTCTCCAGATATAATTAATATTTCTTGAAGTTCAGGGACCTTTACGATTTTTATAGGAAATAATGCGTTGGCGTTTATGTTTCACATTGGTTTTAATATTTCAAAACATACTTAATATTTTATTTCGTAAATTTAGCTTATATGACAAATGACACATTTACATTTACCTAAATTGTGCAATTAAAATCATTTTCGGAAATATTTAAGTAAAACTTACATAACGATTTGAAAAATATTTATACTTGTCTAATTTTTGTTTTTATTAATTCCGATAAACTAAATGCCACATTTTGTTGTGAAATATTATTGATTACTAGCTGGTGCTCGCTACTACGTCCGCGTAAAAAAATGAAAAATATAACACCTGAGAAAACATCTTTTCTTAGGTTAAATATATAAAAAAAAATTGTACACGTTACCGAGGTCAAATAAATAGATTTTTTAGAATTTTTTGTCAGTTTCTCTATGCGTTAGTGCACGCTAATTTCGGAAACGGCTTAACCGATTTAAATGTGCTTTACAATAATGTATTGTAGCAAGCTTCCCGCAACATTTAGTGTTTGTTTCATTCCAATCGGTTAACAAACAAAAAAGTTACGCATTATACCGAATACCACGAGTACGAAGTTGCGGGCTCAGCTAGTAAATAACGCATGGTAACGCAATGACATACAGCGATGACGGTGGCGCCGATTTTTTAATATTTTTAGACGATCCCTCGGGAAAAACTGTATCCTATATGTTAATTCTGGTAATAAACTATCTGTGTGCCAAATTTCATCCCAATCTGTTTAGCCGTTTTGGCGCGATTGAGTAACAAACATTCAAACGCACAAACATCCAAACATACAAAATTTCGCATTTCTAATATTAGTACGATATAATTTTAAAATTAAAATTCAGATCAAAGTCAGGCAAGCTTCTTCATGTAAAAGAAGAAATATGTAACGCCATTAAGGAAGACGGATAAATTTCGAATTTTTTTCTACGCCACTTTCCGGCCTAATGATATTTTGTGAATAGTTTACATTAAGTATCATCTCTTGTAGCATTCAATCTTAAACACTAACCACTTAATAGGCTTGGACTCCATCTTTAACTCTTTCTCTTGTTAATGGTCTTTATTATTGGTGTTAATATTTTCTTTGACCTTACTTCTTTCGTAGTTCTTTTAAAAGTGAACTTTCTGTGCTTTTCAAGTAAAGGTTTATTCCTGTAAGAAGGGAATTTATTAATTAATAGATAGGATATTTAATATACATTGCTTTTTCCTTCAATTTTCTTTTGTAATTAATAACTTACTTTAAGTTACAATAGTTTCTGCTGTTGCTATACGAATTAGACACAGGGATACCGAGTGATTATAAGTTTTTTCTCGTGTCCTATTGGTTTTGGTATACTTTTTAATAAAATAAAATACTTAGATATATTTTTAAATATGCATAGATATTAATTAATATATTTCTTAAATAGGAATTGGAAATGTATTTACATTCGGGATATCGTGGGATGGGACGATTCATCGCCAAGCCATTTCAGCGCCATTTACAAAATGTGTTACAAGACTTATTTGTATTGGAAATAAAGTTACTCGTGGTATTGGAAATGGGAGCGGAGCACAGCGGAGCAAGCACACCCGGAATACTGGTTTTGGCAAAATACTGTCGAAATGTGTGTATTAAAGAATGTTTAAAACATTAACATTTCCTAGTTTTCACACATTTCCGGTGATATACATTGGTTCCTACGTAAAATAAAAGTCTCAAATACAGTATAAAAGTATATACATTGCCCCGGGTTCGCCCTGTGCTGTGTGCTGCTTCGCCAGTTGCCGGTTCTGCTCACACTGTGATCTTCTATCTTCAAGTGCGTTATGAGGTGACCTGTTCCTCAGCTGGTAATGTAAAGACTTTATCTAGTGAGAAGTTATTTTATACATGTGATTCAGGATATAGTTTTAGCAATAATCTTAATCTCTCTCTATTAATTGTATTACACTCTGTGACTATATCTCTTTTCAAAATCATTCCATAAGAACTCCTTTAGCCTTTAGATAAGAAAAACCCTTTAGTAATATAAATTTACTAGTTTTTATCGTCGACTTTTTTATTTTTTTTAAGTTAAGATCGGCAGACAGGCTGACGGTCCACTTGATGGTAGGTGGCTACGGTCGCCTATAACACAAGCAACGCCAATGCTGCTGCAAGTGCGCTACCGACTACAGAAGGATTAAGGATAAGGGATTAGTAGGGGATAGGGAACTGGGCTCTGGCATCCCTTACTCACTCACCGAAACACAACAGCACACGTGCTGTTATTTCACGGTGGTATTTCACGGGGTGGTTACTGCCGCCAGACTGACTGCCCAAATGATTGCGAAATGCAGTGTGCTCTGCCACTACTTTCCAGCTCCAGACCAGAGCCAAATTTGGAAAGTTAATTTTTCAAAGTTACCCTGCCGGGAATCGAACAGAGCATTAAGGCAAGTACCCTAACAACTCATCCATCAGGCTCGCCAATTTATTATTAATTTATTGTCGTTTTATTTAGACTTCGGATTCACGTGGATGCGTTTTTTTCTGCAAATTATTTACACAAACCTTCCTCATTTATCGCTCTTTACATTAGAAGAAATCATATCAAAATTCGTTGAGTGGTTAGCGAAGAAACAGACAGAGGCGGACAGCGACATTATTTTATAATGTTATGTATATATATAGATTAGGGATTGGGTATATTCATTTTATTTTGTATTAAACTTCATAGTTTTCCGCCCTGAGGCAGCTTCAAATTGTTTCTTTTAGAATGACACAATGTTCTTACAAATTATACATACATTAATTAAATCATGAATGAATGAAGTATTTAATTTAATAAAACTTAAACGTAAGACCACAATGTCGTGTCTATAATATTAATTCTGTGCCCATCCATTTAGTTTTAACAAAGAGTTATCGTGTGAATACTTATCTATACATTGCAAAGCTTTAGATGTGAGAATTATTGTCATTTATTTATAAAGACAACCATTCTTTGAAAGTTGATAATATATTTTATGTATCTTAATTGATATATTTTCCTACATATAATACTATCGCTCTTATAACATTAGTGATGTGGTGACTAAAGAGTATGTTACATCTAATCAGTTGTCTGCCTGTCCTTCACACTGTCGTAAAAAAATTAAATCGGAACAGCGGCCGGTTATATATGATTAATTATTAATAATCTTACACCAATTAAATTGACTCTGGTCTGGATTTGAAAAGAGTGGTAGGGCACCACTGCGTTTCGCAGTCATTTGGGCAGCCCGCCTGGCGGCAGTAACCACCTCCTTACAGAATACCGCCGTGAAATAACAGCACATACGTGCTGTTGTGTTTCGGTGAGTGAGTAAGGGATGCCAGAGCCCAATTCCTTATCCCCCTCCTAATCCCTTATCCAATCCTACTGTAGTCGGCAGCGCACTTGCAGCAGCTGTGGCGTTGCTTGTGTTATAGGTGACGGTAGCCACCTACCATCAAGTGGACCGTCGGCCTGTCTGTCGACCTTAACATAAAAAAAAAATATAATTTTTAAATGTTATGTAAATTTACAATTGACAAATTGTATATGTACTTAAATTTTAGACGATAGTTTATTTCTAGATAGTTTTCTGCGAACAGGCTGTTATTGAATGCACTACATCTGCGTGTCGAGTGTATTTGGCTCTCTAAATCCAGATATACCTGAGATTTATTTTTCATTTTTGAGAAATTTATAAAAGCTATTTAAGTAAAGTGAGCTCTTTGAAAATATTTAAGTAACAGAAACCAGTTTGGAAATATTCCTTCTTTGTGGAAACGACATGTAAATAAGTGATAGAGGATGTCAATTTTCCAAACGCATACGTACAGATGCAAAAATCTAGAAGACCAAGCAATTTATACTAAAGCGAAAATCTGGTTATAGATAGTCATGACTAGACCTATTTTGGATTCCAAGGTATTCTATTAATTACCGGATACCTGTATATCAACTTCCAAAGAATTGTCTGTATACGATTACTATAACATAATACATCCAAAGGCTTGCAGGGTATATATATATAGCCTTTGGATGTATTATGTTATAGTAATCGTATAGGTATTCACACGATAACTCATTCCTAAAACTAAATGGATGGGCTCAGAATTAATATTATATTAGATCGGGGAAAAAGTCTTGTCGCAAACAGTATGTATTATAAATCTCTATATATGAATAAACTTGTAAAAAAATCTCTTTGGCTGTACTATTTGTATCTGGCTGGTTTTGATGACATTAAAAAGGTTACATGTCAAAAAAATGTTTCATTTGTTTTTGTTTCTGTCAAAATGAGTGAATTTAATAAAGAAATTCGAATTACAAAAAATGCAACGCAAGCCATTTTTGAAAAAGTTTTGAAATACTGATATACCAGATCGGCATATCAGTAGTTCGACATAGCTGAAGAACTGGGATTTCAATACGGTTTTCACTAATGGGAAGAGCGATAAACGATAATAATAATTTGCTTAAAAAAAATTGCATTCGAGCGAAGCCGGAGGCGGGTCGCTAGTAACGTAAATGCAAAAGTTTGTCAGGATGGATGTTTGTTCCTCTTTTACGCTACTCAACGGAATTTGATGATTTTTATAGTAATATTTTACACAATTACACGTGCTATATAATTTTTAAAAATACACTAAAGAAGTCGAGGATAAATCTATATTAACATAATCTAAAGGAATTTTTATAATTGCAGCTTTGATTTTGAAAAGAGATAGCCACAGTGGTGATACATGTTTCTTTTAATGTACTTTTCATAAAATAAAATAAGGTTTTTTCATACTACACCGTGCCGCCAGGGGTCCGATCAAGTGTCATAGTATGCTTTTGTATGAAGAAATTCGAAATGTTGAAATGTTGGTGGGTACTGTTTTCCGGCTCCGGCGCAGTCAAGTCGCGTTTATGACTGATCCTAAGTATTGGAATAATAAACAAAAAAAAAAAAATATTTGGAAAAAAATATAAGACGAAAAAATCAGTTAGGTAAACAGAAATTTCATTTTTAAACTACAAAAATCTTTTATTTACATTTTAATTAGGAATTACTATATCCTTAAATAGTATGCTTTTGTATGAAGAAATTCGAAATGTTGAAATGTTGGTGGGTACTGTTTTCCGGCTCCGGCGCAGTCAAGTCGCGTTTATGACTGATCCTAAGTATTGGAATAATAAACAAAAAAAATATATATTTGGAAAAAAATATAAGACGAAAAAAATCAGTTAGGTAAACAGAAATTTCATTTTTAAACTACAAAAATCTTTTATTTACATTTTATTTAGGAATTACTATATCCTTAAATAGTGTAAATGTCTGTCTGTTATCTCTAACTTCTCTAACTCATAAATCATGCAACGTATTTTGATGCGATTTTCAATTTCGGTTAGATAAATTTTTTATTCCCAGAAGGTTTATATCATAAAACCTACTTGCACCCGTACGAAGGCGGAGGCGGGCCGCTACTATATCATATATGTTAGTACACATCATTGATGATCAATGATCAATCAAATTGTAAAATGCTGCAAGTTTAAAATAAAAGCATAATAAAAGCACGGGCACGGCTCTGCGACGGCACGGTGTAATGTGAATGAGTGGCCTGGCCGGGCGGGCGGCGCGGCGCACGAGGTGGAATGACACGGCTCGGACGCGTATTATGAATTCCTACTTGATTGCAACACGTCCATAGTGTTGAAGTTCAGTAGGATATTAGGGCATATAGTTCAATGTCTTAGTAAACGTAGCTGAGGGTTTTCATGGAAAATTTAAGCAGGTTTTAATGGTTCTGACTGAATTCGATTTTTCGTTTTCGCTGTAATTTTTCTGAGAATTATAGCCGTAGGTTCCACTTAAATTTTTTTGCTTATCTATATCCTTGTTAAAATCCATCCTTGACAACAACACACGTAGTGATTATGCATCAGTTAAGACAAAGCACATTACAATTACCTACCATTTTCCGTATGCAGTAGGAATTTTAAAACTATATAATTACTTAAATCCTCCTCAACTACAACCCAGTCTTGTGCTGCAGAACAGTAGGAAATGTAGGAATTAATAATACGCGGCTCGGGCACAGCCAGGTGGCGGCAGGGTGTAATAGGAATCATCCTTTAGGCTGAAGAGTGATGTAAAATTCGGAATATTCCGTTTAACCTTACTGCAAACTGCTAGTGACGCAGATGTTCTATTTTTAGCATTCGAACTTCACATTCGAAACGATATTCCGTAAATAAATATTTGTGTGAACATGGTACAGTTGTAAAGTTGTAATTTATTTATAGAACACGTATCTCTAGGTTCTAGATGAATGGTTTTTTTACTTTAGATTAAGTTACATTATGTAACAAACTTAAGTAGGTATCTATTTTAGGAATTTAAACTTAATCATTTATCTACAATATTTATTATATATTCACAATGCTAGTCCCCGCAGATTAGATGAAATTTAAAAATATTTTTGAAGGGCCGTTACTCATGTTAGGTGATAATTAATTACATAAATCAGACATGAAATTCAAATACTCGGTGTTTCAAAGCGATCTGAACTCGTTTACCAAACTTCACTTTAATATTATATTAAGTACCTATATATCCCTCCCATATATCACTTTTTTTATGTTAAGATCGCCAGACAGGCCGAATGACGGTCCACTTGATGGTAGGTGGCTACCGTCGCCTATAACACAAGCAACGCCAAAGCTGCTGCTAACAGTTTTTCCTTTTTTCTGTTCTGAGATCTACTAACATATATGGGGTAATCATAAATGACTATTGCCTACATATGAGAAAAAGGACTAATAAAGCACTTGAAATTAAGTAATTACTATGTATAATACCTAACTTGCAATTATATTGTTCACAACCATAGATGATTTGTCTTCGCTAGATACCGCCCGTCTAGCAACTAATTTCTCTAGTCTGTGTTTGTCCTAATGCTATTGTGTAAGTAAAAAAAGATTAAAGCGTGATAACTTTTACCCAAATTATGTGGAAATTAATATCAATATGTGAAATTGTTTATTTTTTACGTCAACAAAGTGTAACTTTTTATCACAGTTTTATGTTCCACTGAGATTGGAGCCGAGCAAGCCGACTCCCCATAGTGATCTGTCTGGTTGATATCTGGTTGGAGCGCCAGCGGAGTCCAACCATTAATCTATGTATACAACTAATATAAATAACAGTAACAAAAAGTTCAATGTCTTAATAAACGTAGATGAGGGTTATAATGGAAAATTAAAGCATTGAACAACAACACAGTGACGCTATTCAGAGTTCTAAATAACTTAACAGAAAATTTATCGATACGTCATAAGGAACCTTGAAGGTACAGACGGAAAGATAAATAAAAAAATAAAACATGGGAGACTGCGTTAGCTATCCTGAAATAAACTTTTTTGTTTATGATTGAATAAAATACACTTAGCATTTTTAATTTAATTATTTTTAATTTAAACATTTTTATGCAAATATAGGTAACAAATTAACAAAGGTGGCTTAACAATTTTTTATATTTGCCGTTCATGGGTGAAGATAATTTTATTAAAAGTTATTCATTAGATTCATTAGACACTTTTTTCGTATGACGCAAATATTACACTGGTCATAATTGTTTTGTTAGACCTTACTGCCCTTATGTATTCTTATAAAATGGTCTAGTTTTCCTTAATGCGATTTTTTTATTGTGTACGTAGTTAATGTTTAGAACATAAAGAAATATATCCTTGACACTTAACTATCATAACTCTTTTACATTTTGCCTTAAAACATATGTATTTTTTAAAAAGATAAAAAGATGATTTCAATTTCTTTAATCCACTAAGCTAAGACAAAGTTAAGGAAGCAAAATTTTTTTTTTCTTTTCAATGTCTAACTATAAGAACAATGCTTTTATCTGTCCGTGTAACCCTTATAAAGTTTAATTTTTTTTAATAATAATGCGTACCTACACATATTCACTTAAATGAAATGACCGCGCACATTTCTTTCACATAACAAGAGTGTTGAATTCGAGGTGGAGCAATAACATACCGAATTTGATATGAACTCTTCGAAAATCATAAAAAGAGGCTGGTTTTAGGAATTCGAAATTTAAGGACACAATACTTGTAATGTAATGTTCAACAGCCGGTTTTCAAATGGATAATAATATGGTGCGTTTATTTAAACAAGTAAATTCATTTTTGCGATACCCGACCACTTTGCATTGGTGTGTATTGAGATACCTTATTATTATATATCAAACTAGCTGAGCCCGCAATTTAGTATGCGTGGTATTCGGTATAGCGCGAAACTTTTTTGTTTGTAAACCGATTGGAACGAAACAAACACTAAATGTTAGGGGAAGCTTGATGCAATACATCAGTGAAAAGCCCATTCAAATCGGTTGAGCCGTTTCTAAGATTAGCGTGCACAAACGCACAGACAAACAGATAAACAGACAAATTTTTTGACCTCGGGAACATAGTAATTTTTTTTTTGAAAAAATATTTAATGTACAGACATGGCTCGTTTACAATTTTATTATATACTAGCTGTGCCCGCGACGTCGCACGCGTGGTATTCGGAATAACGCGCAACTTTTTTGTTGGTAAACAGATTGGAATGATATATAATGCACTACATTTTACCGGAAGTTTGCTACAATACAACAGTAGAAACCACATGAAAATCGGTTAAGCCGTTTCTGAGATTAGCGTGCACAAAGGCATAGTATTCAAAGAACGATTTAATTATATATGAAGCATCGAAATATAATATAACGTTCTAGATCACCAGCCTAACCTAAGGTTAACTGAAATTGGAATTCCAAAATCACCTAAACTGACTATTTTTAACTTTATATAAACTTTCAGTTATCATTGTTTTACAGATGATAATGATAATATATAGTTAACGAAAGTTTTAGCCAATTCAACCGAAGAGTTATTTTATTGCATTTTTATCGAAAAAATGTTGAACTTTATTTTTTAAAATTACATAACTTTTTTGTCTGTTTGTCTGCGCGAACAAACGCACAGATAACCAAACAAAACTATTTTTTTTTTAAAGAATATTTAATGTACAGACACGGCTCGTTTACTGTAATGGTAGGGCACACTGCGTTTCGCAGCCATAGGCCAGCCCGTGTAATCACACCTTACAAAAGCCCTTCGTGAAATAACTGCATGTACATGCTTCGGTTCGGTGAGTAAATTCCAGAAACAATTTCCGTATGCCTTCCAAATCCAAAATGTGTTAGAAACTATTTTTAATATCCATAGTCTCTAGCTATGAGTTTCGTAAGAAAGCTCAACGTCGCGTCGCTCAACGAGCTATGGAGCGGGCTATCCTCAGGGTTCCACTGAGAAATCGAATCAGGAATGAGGAGATCCGTAGACGAACGAAAGTTACCGACATAACCCGGCGGATTAGTAGTTGAAGTGGCAGTGGACAGGAAACTTAGTACGGAGAGCCGACGGCCGCTGTGGCCGGAACGTTCTAGAGTGAAGGCCACGGACCGGCAAGCGCAGCGTGGGACGTCCACCCACAAGCTGAACAGACGACCTGATATTAAAGGGACGCAGGTCAACAATGGATCTAGGCTGCTTCTGACCGCGCGGTCCTTTTGGAAAATTAGGAGAGGTCTTTCTTTCCTACGCCTGAGATAATGATGATGATTAGAAATAATTTATCATTGACTAAGAGAAAAAAATCAGAAAAGGAAAGGAGCCTAAAGACAGAGCTCAGCGGTGGACATATATGTATTCGCTACGTCATGCTTATAATATTTGATACGGTAGAGTACCTGGCGGGGATAACTTTAAAAAGCAGCTTAATTGTCTTATAATGTAAATAAAACGGGATACACAGAGACTTTTTTTAATAGAATTTTGTACCTTAAAGTAGAGTGTTACTCATAAGTTCTCGTAATACAAAAAACAGTCACTTGCAAAAGCGAAACTTATATTTTTTAAGAGTGAAACCACCCACGCTGTTGAGTACCTGCCATGTCACATATAGAATACTTAACTGCTCATTATTTCATATTCAACAATACCGACAATTAACCGCCGATAACTACAACTCAGTGGTAAGTAACAAGTTTAGTAACTTTGCCCTTGAAAATTATAGATGTGAAATTTTTTATAACACTTCATAGTACCTACTGAATGATTATCCTGATGATTCAACATACTAATGTCGCTATTAAAATAAAATAAATAATAGTATTAAGTATATCTCACTTTTATAATTAATGAATATAGTAATAAAATAAAAATTAATAAATATAATAGTTAAATAAAGTAATCTGTGAAAATAAAATATAAAGGCGAGAACAATCGCGGAGTGACACATCAAATGTGTGAATAAAAAGATCAAGGAGATCAGATCTCTTAGTAAAAAGATCAAGAAGCTGATACAACGCTATATCCGCCTGTACAATACAAAACGTATTGAAGAAGCGATGAATCTCAAACAAAGGGCTCGAAAGTGTTCGCTCCACTGCATGCTCAAAGCCAACTAGCCAAACTCAGAACCAGTAACAATGCCGAGCATGCGCCGTCACCGAGAATCTACGATGACAACGACCAGAGATCTCCACTGAACCGACGATAACATTTCCGACGCCAGTCTGGGCGGGATCGAAATAGCACTGAGATTGGTTAAGACTGGTTAACCGGTGCCGATGGAATCACGACAGAGCTTCTGAAAGCGGGTGGGACTGTAGTCCTGAAGGAACTTCAGGAAACTCTTCAACTCCGTTACATATAGCAAAATCACACCGTAGTCATGGAGTGATGGTATGGTTGTTCTTTTCTTCAAAAAAGGAGACAAAACTCTCCTCAAGAATTTCAGACCGATCCCACTCCCCAGTCATGTTTATAAGTTGTTCTTGAGACTAACACAAATAGTCTATAAAGTATTTAAAAAGTATCCTATATGTTACTCCAGCTAATAAACTAACTGTACGCCAAATTCCATCAAAATCCGTTCAGATCAGACGTTTTTCCGTAATTGAGTAAACATCTAAACATAATATAATGTTTACTTATAATATTTATAATATTAGGATTACATTTAGGTTTAGGATTTGCGAATAACATAAAAACTTCATATAATTTTCCGACATTTACCTATAGATAAATTGAAGAAGGAATAAAAAAATAGTGTTTCCAGTCACCTGACAATTTTGACTCTGTCGACAGCTTTGACAATGTTGTTGAAACCGACAAATTGTAGTAAATTTTTTGTGAATTATAAAACAATAAAACAATAATAAATAAAACAATGTACAAAAAGCCAAACATCAGAGCGAACTCACCTCCTGTAAGAAGAACTAGGGCTATTTGTAAACTGGGTAAAACGGTTGAATCTAACTTTGATGGGAATACCGCAGGGAATGTAAACTTATCAAACCTACAAGCTGTTAAAGAAGAGACCAGAGCCGACCTAACCGATGACCCTCAAACACTAGAAGATTCAAGCGACGGGTTTTACAAATCAGAAGTTGAAAGATTCATCGAAATATCCAAACATTTCTCGAGCCCGCTACGCAAAACTGCTTCGTATCTCTGCGAAAATTGTCTCGTTACTTATCCTAATCCTTACAGGATCGAATATAAACGTGGCAATGTTACAACACAGCACATACGGTTCTCTAACCTCACTCTGGAACCGGTTTACATTAAACTTTACAAAATAATACCTGATTTGGTACAACTTAAGTTTATAAACCTTGCGGCATCAAAATGCAAGAGAATTCCGCCGGGGTTGTCGTTCAATTTGGGCTTTGTTTATGACGACGTTAATGAGAAGCCCTCGTGCAATGCGAAAATGATATTTGTCGCGACGAAAAAAACTACAACACCATGTTATCAAATATGCGAAATCGAATTGCAAATAGACGCCATGAAGACCAAATTATAGTCCATTTTAAAGACTATCTTAACAATATTTATTTGAGCTAAATCATTATCATTTCTGCACATCAAAAACAAAATCTCAGTCGCAAATTGATATTTCATAAGAAATACTCGTGAATTTCTTTACTAACTCAAAAGTAATGTTATCGTTTTATTCAGCGTCATTGTTCTGGGGACATTAGAGGTGATTTCATTTCGTTGTTTTCGTGTTAATAAAAAATCATAAACAAATAACAACAGCCCAGGGAAGCTGTATTTGCGCCTAAAATTCCAAGTAATTTCTATCTTCATAGACAAATTAACACAGCCTAGATTTAATCCTTGTTTTGGATGAGAGATCTATAAAGTACCTACCAGTACAAGGTGAACCTGTAGCTGCAAGTAAACTAAGTGCTTATTTTAATTATAATATTCTAATTGCGGAACTGACTACCTATGTGGTGGAAGTTACTGGAAAAACATAACTAGGCATTACTATACATACTTTACTTGCTACAGCTATGTAGTTTTAATTATTGTAACGATTGATGACCTTAAAATAATCCTTGTATCATTTCCTTTTTTGAAACGTATATGAACAAATAATACCGTTAGAAATATCCAATATAAAAGGAATGTAAATTACATTTAGTTATTTGATATTAATTTTCAATAAATAAATTATGAATATTATGAAAATGGAGATTGACATTTATCCCAGTGTATAATGAATTAACAATGAATTAACATTCCAATTAGTACTGAATGTCTGTATTGTGTTTCTATTAATTGTATAAGTATGCTAGCGGCCCGCCCCCGGCTTCGCCCGGCGTGCAATTTTTATATACCCTAAAACATTCCCCGTTTATCCCTCTTTCCATTGGCGAAAACAGAATTAAAATCGGTCTGCCCGTTCACGCGTGATGCCGTGACCAAGGGAAATGGGGATTCATTTTTATATAATAGATAAATCTCATTCAAATAGCCCAACACTACTCAAAATATTGATATACCATCAATTTATTAATTTTTTCAGCATTTTATTAAATTTTGCAATCTTACGCATCGATTAACCATGTGTTATATTTTTGTAATAAGTTGATTAATATCAGAGATTTTTATGGAAATTAGAGTTACAGCCTTATTCCAAATCTGCCGAACACCGCGTAAGCGTACCTAAGCCTCCATAAGAAGTTGCCCTCTATTGGAAAACTGAGGAACTAATTAGAGCCGAAGTGTATGTCAGTTTACTCATATTAAATACCTGAAAAATATTCTAACAGTACAAATATATGTCTACAGATGGCACTTACTATTAAATCAAATTTTCGAATGTTAAATTACTTTGATATGGCACGATTCGTTGCTTCACACCTTTTTACCACCCTTTTAATTCTAATGGTCATTGCGCGACGAAAAATTAATTAAACTTCTCCAACGACTAGGCTATCAAATGCAAAAATACAAGAATACTTAATTTTTGATACATATATATGTATTTATTTATTTTTTGGTTTTTTGGTAATTTTGTGTCATATTTTCCCTATAAATTATTACAAAATTTAATACCTACAAAAAATGGCGCGGACAAAGTCGTGGACTTAAATTAATATTGATTTATCGAAGAACAACTCAATGGGATTGTGACAATTATTTTGAATTGCCAGGTTTCTCTTACCAGAAACCTATCAGAGTACTTGAGTACTTATTTATCAGTGCAGACAAGCACAAGAACCTCATGGACTCATGTTCAACTGGGGCTCTCAAGTTTAGCTAGTATAGTAATAACGCATTATTATTTATTCTTTAATAAGGTTTCTAAAGCAAATCGCTGTAATGTATTTACTTAAGTTTCTGTTAGTAATATCTAAGAAATATAATTACATGTAAAAGTTGTAAACTATAAAAACAATTGGGAAACTGTTAATTACACTAAATCCCTTTTTTGTAACATTTCTTGTATTGCCCAGTGCAGTGCACATGTATTTCCACAGATGGCGCTATTATCACATTAGTGATTCAAACTTCAAATTACTAAGCAAATACCTACGTGTTGCTTCACATAAAAGCGTTATTTATATACCACCATTTGACTATAGATGGCTCGGTTTTTATAAAGAATACTATAATTTTCTACAAGTAGTAATTTACATCAAAATATAGTGTATAATTGAATGTTTACAATAATATAACTACATAACATGTTTAACGCACGTATATGAAATTTTATCCATTACAGTCTATGTAGACTGTAATTTTGGATGCGGTTTTCACTTTTGGCAAGAGCGATAAGGGAGAAAGGTTTTGTGTATATAATTAAGGCAGGAGGCGGGGTGCTAATATAATAATATTTATAAAAATATAATGTTCCCCAAAGAATGTTATCGATCACCATGAAATTTTGAATAGACGTCCGTACGCCTGACAAAAATGTATGATTAACAAAAATTCAAAAAATGTTTAGACATCGAAGAAAAGGACGCGGCAAAGTCGCGGGCCCAAGCTAGTTATGTTGTTTTAACAGTAAATTCTCCAACATAGACGCTACAACGATTTTATTAAAAATCGACAACAAATTTTACCACCCCCTTAAAGAAGACCACTGTGAAATAACAGCACGTGTGCTGTTGTGTTTCGGTGAGTGAGTAAGGGATGCCAGAGCCCATTTCCCTATCCCCCTCCTAATCCCTTACTACTGCAGTCGGCAGCGCACTTGCAGCAGCTTTGGTGTTGCTTGTGTTATAGGCGACGGTAGCCACCTACCATCAAGTGGACCGTCAGCCTGTCTGCCGACCTTAATATAAAAAAAAATATACTTGAGTTTTAAAGGCATAAAGAAGATTGTAGTATATATTTGATGTATTAAAAATAATAAACAATGAAGTATTTTTAACAATAACTTTAACAGGTTAATAAACACGGATTTACAAATGTAACAGGTTAATTAGCGGAAATATTTTGCGGGCGAACGCGTTGGCGTGTACACATACGCAGCATATTGTTTTGGTCAATGCCAGGACACGGCCACCACGGCGGGTACCGTTAACCCGAAGTGGGACAACCGGCGCGTAATAAAATAGCATACTTATGGCACAAACTAGTATTATTTTTAATGACACAATTTACTTTTCCAAATTTGATGTAACGCACTTATTCTTACAGAACTTTCTTGCGGAAACAATAAGAACAATGCGACATGAGCTTAGTGGCACGATACACTGCATTTTGCAGTTATTTGGGCAGCCCGTCTGGCGACAGTAACCACCCCCTTACAGAAGACCACCGTGAAATAATAGCATGTGTACTCAGGGCCGGATTGTCCATAAGGCGGTGTTCCTAGGGGCCCGCATCCGGGCAGCTCACTGAAAAAAAATTTTTTTTTGAATGAATGTTAAATTAGAAGATTTGTACGTAATAAATTCTTGGAAACATTATTATTGCCGTGTTTTTTATACCACTTCGTCATAATTCAGTACATTTCGGAACGTATTTCAAGTTCTTACAGGATAATATTATAGGTACTTATTTACCGAGACGATTTTAACAGACTATAGGGACTAAGACGCATCAAAACTTTGCTTTAATAACATTTTTAAAAGGGTGATAGCATATCTTGGTAGTGTAGTAAAAAATTGCATAATTATAAATAGAATTGCACAATTGAAGAAGTTATTGAATTGAAGAATTGAAGAATTGCACAAACGAAGAACCTACCTTCAAGTGAACCGTCAGTCTGTCTGTTGAGCTTAATAAAAATAAAGTACAATTTGCCAAATGCAAGGTAAAATGTGTCTTTTTTTTTCGTAAAGGTTTTTTTGTCTCACGATTCACCATAATAGATGTCTACCTTGATATAAGAAGGGATGAGGAAGGGATAATGGGCTTTCTCATCAGATAACCGTGTTCCGGTGACCCAAAACAGCACATCTGCTAGTAGTCATCTGTAAGAGGGTGGTTACTTCTGCTAAACCGTCTGCCCTGTTAATTACTGGACGCTTACGTCTATGACTAGCTAGTGATCTACTAGGTGATTCCGGTTCGCTCACCGGAACACAAGAATACAGGTTCCAGTGGGGTTATTCCACTGTGGTCTTCTGTAAGGTTGTGGTTACTCCAAGGTTACTCCAGCCAGATACGTCTTCCAGTATGCCCTGCCACTGAATGAAATTTACTAAGCTTTATGAAATTTACTAACAATCTCAATGATGTTTGAGAGGTGTAGGTCAAAATGAAACAAACTCTTAAGAGCTAAGTTGCAACCTCTACACACAAGTTCACTATGAAATAAGAGCGTGTGTACTGTGGTTTTTCGGTGCAGCTTTTTTGCCTGTTCTCAACTTAAACCTTACCTTACCCTGTGTCTCATTCAAATACTTTCAATTAAAACATTCACTTAAAATATTAATACTTATTATAACTTTTAAAAAATTCGTGTCTCCCATGAGGTTTATAAACTGTGCAAATATTCTGTCTCATTATTTTTTTACGAAAGAATTTTTCAAATAGGTGCAGTACGTGGTTCCACATGTACAAAATCCGTCCCCTCTCATTATATATTATAGATATGTAATATATAATTGAAGAAAATATGCTAGGGTTGCCACTCCGCATCTTTGCATAGCTATTGTAAATTAAAAAATATATTTTTTATTTTAATAATTACTGTTAGGTTTCTTTCATTCTACAGCGTGTCGCCGGTCGTGTGCTGCGTCGCTGATCGAGTTGAGCGTATTCGACCGGCCTAGACACGGGATCATGGACACAATAACAAAAGAATTATTTTGATTTCTTTGGTACATCATCACTACAAAAAACGCCGTGTCAGTCGAAAATCAAAATTATTAATTTATTCTATAAATTCAAAGCACAAACGCTAGGTAGAAAAACACAACCAGCAGAACGCAGCACTATGAAAGCCGTCATCGGTTTCATACAATACGCATGCACACGCGACCAGCGACACATTGAAGAATGAAAAACGTTTGAACGTTTCTTAAAAACTTTTTAATTATAAAAAAAAATTACAATAGCTATGCAGGGATGTGAGGTGGCAACCCTAGCACATTTTGTTTATTTATGCATTATATTTTATAAAATATTTATTTTATTAGGAAACTCGATGAGAGAAAGTCAACCTAAGTACTCTCGAAAAGGTCATCAATGTCTAAATTGATTGGATAGACCCAAATCACAGCAGTAAAGCAATTAATTTATATCCAGCCTGGTAACCAATGCAAGCATAGCATTTTAAATTCAAAAAGCGAATTGTACTTACGATATCTTAATATATAAAAATGAATCCCTATTTCCCCACGGCATCACGCGTGAACGGGTAGACCGATTTTAATTCGGTTTTGACTAATCGAAAGAGGCATAAACTGGGAATGTTCATATATATATAAAAATTGCATCCCAGGCGAAGCCGGGGGCGGAACGCTAGTTGATTATAATTATTTTCCATATCCTATGGCTTTAAATAGAGCAATAGGGTTAGTGTTATCCGGTGTTAATAATCTGGTGATGAACACGCAAAAATTCAACCTTCGGTTTGTACAAAACCTTCCTTAAGTAGTGTTGTACCTAAACCGAGTAATGGACTCCTCTCCTCTAATGGCAACCTCTTGTTACTCTATAATGAGTCATTGTTGCATGATCGTAACCCATGACGTTTGCGCTTAACGGGAGCTTTCCATCTCCGCAGTCCACAGTCCGGCAGGATAACGGGATCGCTCCCTTCGATTTCAGTTTGAAACGCCTTTCGATTTCAAGCCTTTTGTCGCCGTTAGCCGACCTCCAGCTTGCCTTGCGTCACCTCGCCCGTGTAATCGGGTTTTAGAAAATGAAATTCAGCGCGGTCGTGTCCTTTCTTATATGGCGACGCGATACTCTTTTGCGTCTTCACGCCTTTTATAGCCCGTTGTTATGACAAGGCATACCGCCACGTCACATTGTCCTCTTAACTGAGGTGATTTAATTACATTTATTACCGTGCTAAGAAAGCAGACGTATTTTTATATAATTTTCAAGTTATACTTCTTTTGGCGCGTTAAGGTAAAAATATTAGAGTGTATTTTTAGTATGTTTCTGAAGTTACCCACGCGAAACATCATGAATTTTCTATATTATTATAATTTTCAATATTAAGTGACGAGCCCATTGGATGAGTGGTGATAGGGTGCTTGAACGCTCTGCCTCAGTTCGATTCCCGGAACCGTCACTTTAAAAATGAACTTTTCAAAATTGTCTCTGGTCCGGATTTGGAAAACTGTCTTGGCGGCAGTAAACACCCCCTTAGATCACCGTGAAATAATAACATGTGTGCTGTTGTGTTTCGGTGAGTCAGTAAGTGATGCCAGAGCCCATTTCCCTATTCCTTCCTAATCACCCTTAACCCTACTTTGAGCAGTACCAGCACGTGTACTGTTGTGTTTAGGTGAGTGAGTAAGGGAAGCCATATCCCCTTCTAATCCCTTACCCTTAATCTACTGTAGTCGGCAGCACACTTGCAGCACCTGTGGCGTTACTTGTATTATAGGGGACGGTAGCCATATACTATCAAGCGGAACGTCATCAGCCTGTCCTTCCATTTAAAAAAAAACTATAAGGTAAATATTTTTAAATTTAATTTTTTATTATTTATTTAACTTATATTTGTGACATTTGATGGATTTAGTTCAAAACGTATACGTCAAGTGTAACACTGTTTTTATTTATTACTAGCGTTCCGCCCCCGGCTTCGCCCGGGATGCAATTTTTATATATAAGGACATTCCCCGTTTATCCCTCTTTCCATTAGTGAAAACCGAATTAAAATCGGTCTACCCTTTCACGCGTGATGCCATGACCAAGGGAAATGGGGATTCATTTTTATATATAGAGACTAGCTGGTGCCCGCGACATCGTCCGCGTTTTAAAATAAAAAAATATAACACCTGAGAAAATATATTGTGTGAATTATGACATCTTTAATGACGGTAAATTCGCTTTAGCGTTGCAGCAAGATTCATTTATTGACTCACTTAGGTAATAATAATGTAGACTTGTTATTAACTTAAGTAGGTATTAGATTCATCATAAAAAGCAATAATATTGTACAAAATTTATGTATCAAAGATCAACAACCTCAAACCAGTTCAATCTGCGTGACGGATGTCAATTTGTAAGTATTAATTTTTTCAATTACCACAAACTCATACATCTATCTGTTTCATGGAAGATTTAATTGGAGTGTAAATTTCCTAGTAGTGGCGTGGCATTCGTAAGCGACGCTGATGAGCAAAACCAACATAGAGTTAGCGGTAAATCTAACCCTTTAAAAAAGCTCATTGTCACACGGCTTGTGAACTTGCCTCCGTACTTCTGCGCAATTTTCCGACCGCGTCTGCTATTGCGAAAATATTCCGGGAGTGAAAGAGACAGCGTTATCCGGCGCTGAGGAGTGAAAGGGAGGTCCGATAGGCTGCGGCGGAGGTCAGGGAACCACAAGTGGGTCGGCTTCATCCTTCCTTCACCAAGTCTAGAGCGATGACTGTTGAACTTGGACACGATCGACTGTAAAAACACGGTTTTTGAATATGGAACGCTGTTTGAATTCACATTCGTTTGTGTTATAAATGACATGTGACAGACATACATACACACACACACAAATCACAATGAGTATTACTTAGGTATAATGTTATTTCAAACCTGAACTGAAAATTCTTTATTAAACAGTCAATGACGCATGATACTTCTTGTATAACCTAACCTTCTTTTCGATAATCTTATCGCTTATTTTGTACTATGTTATTACTACTACTAAAATGACTATAGCAGCATTATTGTAAATCGTTTATATGCCAATCCATCAATCAAAGTAATATAAACCTATCAAGTTCTGACTATAATATATAAATTTAAATAGCCGTGAAATAATAATTATGAAATAACGGATATTTATCATTATCACACATATTGTAATGAATATTTTACTGATGCGATTGCTTGGCACTGATTGCTGAATTTCTATGAGATTACTTGCGGGATTCGTATTCAATAAAAAAAATATGAATTCCCAATCAGTGGTAAGCATAAATTTAAAAAAAATGACTCTAAAATGATTATAATATATTTTTTAGTGTTACAAACAAAATATGATCCATTTATCTATGGTTGTGTAGATAAATACCTATGTAGGTACTGTACCTAATATGTGTTCTTCTTTACTCGAAATATTAAAATTATGAAATTAAAGATATATAAATATCCAATGATAATAAATAAGCTATGACCGAACAAATACCTTGCGTTTTAAAACGTAGGTGTTCTTAGACAGTGTAATCTGAGCGTAACCATTTTTTAATAATAGCAGCATTAAAAGTAGCCGTTCCATTAATTATGTAGATAAATATCTATACATATAATAAAATCGTAAACGACCCATGTCTATATATTAAATTTTTTTTAAAAACAATTTGTACACTTTGTACTTTTGGTACTAAGGCCAAAAACATAGTTTTTAGAATTTTTGTCTCTGTGTCTGTTTGTTTGTGCACGCTAATCTCAGAAACGGCTTAACCGATTTGAATACGGTTTTTACTGATGTATTGTAGCAAGCTTCCTAATAACATTTAGTTTTTGTTTCATTCCAATCGGTTTAGAAACAAAAAATGTATGCTCTATACCGAATACATACGTACGAAGTTGCGAACTCAGCTAGTCAATTATTATAATTATGTACCTAGTAGAACCTATAATATTGGCAACCCTAAAGGACCCAGTGCCCAATAAATTTAGAATTAATAACTTTTGATATTGTTATTAAAAATTAAAAAAAAAATTGAAAGGACATAACTTCCTATGTTTAAAAGTAGTGGAAGGGCACACTGCGTTTCGCAGTAGCAAATTGGACAATTGACAGCCCGTCTGGCAGCAGTAACCACCTCCTTACACAGCGATACTGCGAAATAAGGGATGCCAGAGCCCATTTCCTTATCCCTTCTTAATTCCTTATCCTTAAGATCTTAATTATACTTAATCTTACTGGAATTAGAAGCGCACTTACCTCATCGTAAAAATGCTTGACGACCTTTACATAAATTTTTTTTTTAAATATTTATAGTTATAACTTAACAAAACAAAAAAAATGATTAAAATTGCGCAATAATGTCTAACTTTCGCAGATAAAATTGTGTGTATTTTATTGGTCCTATAAAGACATTGTTCTATATTGACGAATTATAAAATTTGAGCTAACCTAAGGAAAATCGATTATAATACGAGTCGATACGTATTTGTAATAATTTAATCTCTATGATTGAATTAATAAAGGTGGGACAGGCATGGCATCAAAAATATTAGGTCTGTAATAATGAGAGCCTATAAAACTTTTAATTCCTCTACTTTTAAACGTCCTTCTACAATTTGTCTAACTTTTAAAAGTCAAAATAAATACGTTGAAATTAAAATTTTAATAAGTATAATATATGGATTCGTATTCCTTTATTTTTGTTTTTTAAAACCACCCAAAAATATTGTCAATATTGTTGTTGCTTACGAATGGCAAAATATTCTTGTATTCTCTCCACTCCAGCTACCGCTTCGAATTGGTAATAGTAAAAATAAAATCCAAATTCAAGTCTCAAACGAAGAATGATGCAACCGCCAAAATGGTCAGCAGCGGTCATTTCACTTTGGCCAACTTACGCGAGGTGTTCGATGTCATCTCTCTCTTTCCACCTTATCTAAAATCCCGCGAGAACAAGCGGGACTTGACGCGAGTATTGCTTTTGATTCACAATTTTATGAGTGGTCTACTCGTGGGCCTCTCGAGACGTATTAAATTCTCATAGCTCAGAAAAATGTTAATGCCCTTTAAAACTATTCGTTAGTGGATAAATAACTACTTTGAATTAAGCCCAGCACAGACGTAGCTATAATATATATTATCTATAGCAAGGCATATTAGGTACTATATTTATTTTCTGCAGTATTTTTGAGTGATTACAGGACACAACTAGATATTTTCACTGCGACACGGGGAGCGCGCATATATTAGTTCGGGGAAAAAGTCTTTTCGAATATAGTATGTTTAAACTTGTAGTATGTAATTTTTATATGGTATGTAATTTATTTGTTCGATGTTTGGCTGTACTATTTATATCTGGCTGGTTTTGATGACATTAAAAAGGTTAGATTTCAAAAAAAGGAACAAATTAGTAAAATGGTTCTATTTCTCATTTGTTTGCCTTGCCTTGCACCTTCGGATCCACCTGTTTCGATAACAAAATGTCATTGAACAAAATGGCACATATATTATACCTACTGTAATTAAATGTAAATAAACTTTGAAAAAAAAAAAAATGTTTTGAATTTTCATTTAAAATGCAAAGAAACTTTTACCCCGACCTAGTATGTATTATGTATATATATTTTAACACCATACACCATCTGTGATGGGGTTTATTTTTAACTTTTTGTCTTAAACCACCACACACTAATACATTTTCTCTATAATAATAATAATAATAATTTATTTATTTGCTGAATAAAGGTGATTACAATGGTTTTATAATGTATAAAGCTCGCTACATGGCTACATTCTACCCTTTGGGATGTGCAAATATTTTGATATTTTGATGCTTCATAACAATGTAAGTATAATAATCAATCACTAGTATCCACCAAGTTATCAGACATATATCTTTTAAATCATTGTAACATTTATCAACCAGTAGTTTTTTAACTCTCTTCTTAAATATACTAATATTGAACTGCTTATATATAAAAATGAATCCCCATTTCCCTTGGTCACGGCATCACGCGTGAACGGGTAGACCGATTTTAATTCGGTTTTCTCTAATGGAAAGAGGGATAAACGGGGAATGTTCATATACATAAATATTGCACGCCGGGCGAAGCCGGGGGCGGGTCACTAGTAATACATAAATTGAGTTTAGATACTCAACGACTCCGGGCAATTTGAATGTGCAAAATTAAACATTTAAATATTGAATAAATGTTTTTTTGATATTACCTTGAGTCCGTCCGATTTTAGGTCAACACATTCTTATGCATGAGGTCCTTTGCAACTGATTTCACAGCGTCTATTTAAAACTGTTCCAAGAAAACAATTTTAACTTTCTTCTAAACGTATCGTCTTCGTAAACCTTTTTGTTTCATATTTTATTACCCCATCTGTTGTGTAAAAACAACAATTGAATACCAGAACGGTCAGTCATTGTATAATACTGTTGACTCCACATAGCAAATTACAAACAAACAATCCAAATAATTTATAGTTCGAAATGGAAAGTATGTTTCAATGAAAGCTGTCCAAAATACCTTCGTTTTAATAAAGGCTTTTTAAAATACAATGCTCAAAACCGTACCGCCTTCTGTATCTGTAACGCCTTCTCAGTATATTGGTTGAATTAGTTCCGATTTGAAACTGGTTTATTGTTAAAAATATTTCATTATTATTACGTCTTATGCAAGAACAGCGCAAACTACTTCTGTGAAATGCGTCAAAATTATTGAATATTCAGTCTTAAATATCCGAAAAATATAGGTTTTGCAAAAACCGAAAAAAAAAAAAGTGTCGGGCGATTTAGACTGATTATATTATTTTCGCAAAACCGAGTCGTAGCTTACATTTTTATGGAATAGCAACAATGTTAATCCTTATTACACTGAAGTATAATACTAAATAAGAATTGACGAGCCCGTTGGATGAGTGGTTAAGGTGCTTGCCTTAAAACTCTGTTCTCGGGTTCCCGGGTTCAATTCCCGGCAGAGTCAACTTTGAAAGATGGACTTTTCAAATTTGGCTCTGGTCTGGATTTGGAAAGTAGTAGCAGGGCACACTGCATTTCGCAGTCATTTGGGCAGCCCGTCTGGCGGCAGTAACCATCCCATTACAGAAGACCACCGTGAAATAACAGCACGTGTGCTGTTGTGTTTCGGTGAATGAGTAAGGGATTCCAGAGCCCATTTTCCTATCCAATCACTTATCGTTAATCCTGTAGTCGGCAGTGCACTTCCAGCAGCTGTGGCGTTGCTTGTGTTATAGGCGACGGTAGCCACTTATCATCAAGTGGACCGTCAGCCTGTCTGCCGATCTTAACATTAAAAAAATTTAAATGTTTTCAGAGTAATAATAATAATCTTCATCCTACCACAGAAGGCAGCTCACTACAGCCTCTCTGCCATCACTTATTAATAAGTATAATTAATCCCTTAAGATTAGTAATTTACGGAGGTATATTAAAAGTTCTCCAACTCACAGTAGGCTGGCATGGTGGCATTAAAGCCAAAACTTATTACATAGAGAGAGCCTGTATAGGATGTAACATAGTGTAATATATGTAACAGTGGGAAGGTACATCATCTCTCCACTGCTAGATGTAGGCCTCTCCCATGGCTCGCCACCACACACGGCCTTCTGCCCCTCTCATCCAGCCGCTTCCCGCGAAGCCTTCCAGTCGTCTGTCCACCTGGCCGCAGGGCGTCCCACGCTGCGTTTTCCAATTCGTGGCCTACATTCGAGAACTTGTCTACCTCATCGGTTATCCTCTCTGCTGCCATTGTAGATGGCATTGTAGATGACCTGCCCATTGCCATTTCAACTTGCTAATTCTCTTGGGTATGCCGACAACCTTGAATCTATTCTTGCTAATTCTTTCAGAATTTCTGATCCTATCCACCAAAAAAACTCCGAGCATAGTTCGCTCCATAGCTCCCTGAGCGACTTTGTGGATCAGTATATAGTATAGGTACAAGTTGATACAATATATGTAACTGAAAAACAAAAATTATAAGCGACAAGAAGTTGGTTTATGTCTTGTGATGAGATGTGGTCGCGCTTGGTGACTTGTGATCTAGGTCACGTGGTGCATTGCGAAGCTGGTACCAGGTCTTGCGTCACGTTGGCCGCAAGTCCCGTGTCCCCTCACGTGTATAGAGAACCTTGAACTAGTTCACTGATGAATTCCACATACATATTCTATAACTGTTAGGTTTTCAGGACAAGGGTTTGACGACAATCATTAACTTGTCATTATCATTACATTAGCTAAGTTTAGTTTGAAATTTAGATGTTCTAAATATTTACATATTTTTTAAAAATTTTATACTAAAACCAGGTGTAGCAACCTGGTAATAGTCACCAAAAGACTGTGTACAAAGTAGGTACAGATAAGTAAATTTACAACTAGCCTTTAAAAGATTACATGTAATTTTTACCTAATGATCTGTGGAACATAACAAACAAGCTTGTTCGGGAGGCAGCTGGAAGTCATAAAATCTGTGCTCCAGACGATTTGCAATAACCTTTGAAAACAACTTGTACACATGGCTCAGAAGCGTAATGGATCTATAACTCTTCAAGAGGGTTTTTATCACCCTTTTTGAAGAACAGCACCATCACGCACGACCTTGTTCCATGCTCCTGGCGTTATACCGCCGAGTAGGACGGAATTGAAGAGGCGCTAGAGGACGCTAGAGGATTCCGTCGTCACCGGGTGCCTTGTTGTTTTTCAGCTGTTTCAGAACCATCGCTATATCGTACAGACTGATGTCCGAGATATCTTCGGTGTAGCGTCGGGTTAATTTAGTTCTAGGGTCTTTTAGGGCCGAACTTTCAACAGATTTTGTGCTTGAAGTATACAACTGTTCATGGAACTTTTCAACCTCCTTCAGCACATCTGCTCTACTCGTAGATGACTACACTGCCATCTTCTCTTTTGAGCTTCATTAGCTCATATCATTAGCTCAATGATGTCATAAAAAATTGGCGGGATATTTTTGTAGTGGTGGGGCATAAATTGAGTAACCCGTCTGACTAACGGCAGTCTCCCTCACAGAAATAGACCGTTGTGTTTCGTTGAGTTATTAAGGTATGCCGGAACCCATTTCTTTGTCCGTTCCTAATCCCTTACCCTTAATCGCACTAAGGTCGGCAGCGAATTTGTAGCACCTATGGCATAGCTCTTGTTAATACATATGCATCGTTAACCACTTACCATCAAATGGATCATCAACCTGCCCGCCCACTTTTACATTAAAAAAGTGTATGTGTCAGCTCCGACGCGCGATTGGGGTTACTCCTTTAAACGTAAAACTGTATAAAATTTTCCTCGTGTCAATAGATAACTCGATACCTAACTATATTATTTAATTGCATTCTGCATAGGTACTCAGATGTCTTGTATTCCAACAAAAATTATGTTAGTTACGTTCGGTATACACAGATGTCATTACGTTTCATAAGTTCAAATAGTTAATTTTTTCGACGATCGTTTCGTTCTTCAACGCGGGCTACACTTTCAGCTGTCGCGCAAATCTGAAAGTGACAGATAACGTAACGCTTTTTAGTTAATGCTTGTATTCATTATACTCCTCATAAAATTTCCATACCGGGGGGCCTTATATGAAAATGGATTTTTGAGGAGTATACTCCAAAAATGAGACCCTCAACCCTGTTAGGACAAATAGACAAGAAGTTGAATACATGTATATGACATGAAGATCTATCTCTTTTACATGCAAACAATCTCCGCAGTAAATTGTTCAAAGTGGCCAAACCTTATCTATCTCTGTCTTCGCATACCTTTAAGGCTTTATGCTATAAAACCGATTCTCACGAACATTCGAATGAATTCTAAACACGTGCGATACCTTCGAATGCCAGGAGGAGACAATGCCGAATCGATAAGTAACTGTAACCGACGCCAAATATCGATTCAACACGTCTCTGTGACTGTATTGAGAAGGACAATACGTTCCTCAGTCTCGTTAATATAGCTGTCCGACGATGCACTACCTTAGATGTCATGCAATTGTTTTCATATTGAAAGAAGGCACGATTCAATTGATTTTTATTTTTAAAATAAATTCTATAACTTTTTTGTAGGTATTTAAAAATAATATTTCTTTTCTTTTGCAGTTCACCATATTTTCATTTCAACTCAATAAATAATCTAGTAAATTTACTATCTAAATATGTACTTCTATTATTTCGATGACTGTAACCTGTAACTAACAATCAACAACAAGTTATCCAATATATGGAGAACAGTGTGTGTGTGTGTTAAAATTGAAGATTAAAAACTTATGTATGTAATTTAATAATTTTTAATAACTGTTCAGAATCTAATAGATAAATATAAGTAGGTACCTAGTTAATTATATTTGGGTCCCATGATACAGGCACAGTATAATAAACAGTTGGTCTAACTAACCATACTTACGTCATACAGTCGGGCAACGCTCAATGTTCGAGCCTGCAAAGTTCGCCGAACGTTGCTCTATGCAAGTACATTCGTTGCCTGAATGTATGACGTAAGTATGGTGAGACTTTGTAGAGAAAAATAAATAAATAATTAAAAAATGATTTAATTATTTATTTATGTCTTTTCGCATATAGTATGTATAAACTTGTAATAAAATCTCTTTGACTGTACTATTTGTATCTGGCTGGTTTTGATGACATTAAAAAGGTTACATTTCAAAAAAAGAAGCTATTTATTTATTTATTTATTTATTTTTTGTTCTAAAGAAGAAATACATTTTAAAATTATATGTAAAATAAAAAAAGGAAAAAATGCAACGCAAGCCGAGGAAAAAATGAACGTAATGAAACCGAACCGTTTTTGAAGAAATAGATAACTGAAAGGTGGTTTACGTACGACAAGAACGTGCGAAAAAGGCCATGGTCAAAGGTCGGTCAGGCTTCACAGACTGTCCTAAAACTCGGGTTAACTCGCAATAAGGTGATGCTATGTTTATGGTGGGAATGGAATTGTTCATTATGAGTTTTTACCGCCGGGCAGAACCATCGATTTGGATCTCTACAGCCAACAACTGATGAGATTAAAGCAAGAAGTTGAGAGAAAACGGCCGGAATTGATCAATATAAAAGGTGTGGTCTTTCATCACGACAACACACATCTTTAACCACTCAGAAAAAATGAAGAGAGTATGGCTGAGAAGAGTGAATATAAGTGTGATCATGCAATCTAATCAAGTAACGAGTTAAATTTGCAGGTTAGCATACACCATAAACTCCACAGAATACAATCTAGCCTCATCTGAACAACTTGACACTATCTGACTTACCTCTCATACCTGTGGGACTTGTTCCTCGAGTTATATACAAGAAATAAGCTAACTGCTTGTGAATAATGACAAAGATACGTATCTATATATTTATGAAGTTGTATAAAATAAAAGAACGCATTGTTGCAAAAATCCTTGCACTAGATAAATTTAAATTGAATATAAATTTTTCTATCTTTTAACTCAATAAATGAATAAGTAAATGAATAAATGAGTAAAGTGAGTAGGTAAGTAAGTGAAGTGAGTAATTATTGGATAATTATATCTTTGTATAAATTAGGAAACTATAGTCGTGAAAAAGGCTTATTTTTAATAAAATTGTTCTAATTGTGTTCTAAACATTCTATTCTAATTTATCTTGTTATTCTGTTTTTGAGAAATAAACGATTTAATATGATTTTAATTTGAAAATAAAATAATTTTGATGATATTACATATTTACACTTTTTGGCAACGATATTTCTAATTTAGCATATCTAGGAAGGTTACGCAATATATTTTTTTTTACAAACATGGTTTATATATTTATAACTGAAAGAAAAAAGATATAATTACGTATTTCCATGACTGCCAAATGTATTTGGCACAGACAAATATTCAATTTTTTAGGAAGAATAAATAGGTATATGCCAATTACAAATGCCTTAGCCTAGAATAACGGTCTCTTTACTTTGAAAAGATGCTTGTGCCTAATAATGTCTTAGCTTCATGCGCTATCAGGTTATCGTTACAGCATTCTGCTTATCAAATATAAACTGCTTATTGATAGCAATCAGACTGGTTCTGCTTAACCAGCGCGGAGCAGAATTCTCTGAATTTAAATACAAGTTTATTTATAGAACTCCAAGACAAACAACCGTTAGAATTAACGAAGCACATTAATTGGCAAATTTTCTATGCGAAGAGTAAGTGATATATGTACGTTTACACGCTGAGAGATGTTTGAGAATAATTTTTGTTTATCTGTTTCTTTTTTTTTGAGTTTACTTCTTCAAAAATCGATTTTCATATAAGGCCCCCAGTATGGAAATTTTATGAGGAGTGAAATAAATACAAGCGTTAACTAAAAAGCGTTATGTTCTTCCAAGCAGTTCTACCCAAATCCGCCGATGCTTCAGCTAATTCTATTGTAGTATAACAGATGGCGCATTTATTTATTTACCCTCTTTCCTATTGCATATACAAAGACGATTCGTGCCTCGGAGCTGACACCCACAGTTTATATTTTTTGTTAATTTCAACGTTTTTCAATTATGGAACCCTTTTTTTTATACGAGGGGAGAAATCTTCAAAAGATACCTTATGATCAAATGCCGCATGCAATGCAAATGCGCATAGAAGTTATGTGGGCCGCGGCCGGCACAACGGCACAAGTGGTCTCCGGGCCGGAAGGTTCCTCGCAGGCACTGTATCCTGGTTCTGCCTCGGAGGTGAGAAGTTTGAGAACGTGTCAGGGCAGCTGCGCGTCGTGGTTAACACCAGCAAGCGCCGTGTTTGCTGCTGCGATGTGGTCATCCTGGTCCAACAGAATGTGTCGAAGTCTTCTTCTGAAACGAGAAAGAGTATTGTTAGCATCGGGAGTATAAATGAGAGAACTAACCACTAGCGGGTTGGAGTAGCGAGGGAGTTTGTCGTAATACTTCAAGGCGAATCCTTGATGCACTTGACGATTGATGGGAGGTTTTGGTCGTGGTGGAGATCGCAGTTGTGGATATACCACTGCTCACCGCAGGTCCTTTTCCATTAATTACCCCTAGCAAAGTGTTTGCAAAATTTCATAATAATCCATTCAGTAGTTAAAGCATAGATATATTCCGTTCTAGTATTCATATTTATTTTCTATTCCAAACGGATACCATTGCATTAACTAATACCAAAACAAAGTTCAAAGATAAAAGGTACAGTCAGTTAAAAGTTTTGTAGTAATTTTAAGGACCTTTAATTGAAAAAAAAAAAAAAAACCAGTTACTTAAGTACATACAAAAAATTAGTTAGCAATCGTCTACTCACGTTCTCATTTATAATATTAGTTTCAATATCGTAAAATAAAAGACTCGGGCTCAATTTCTTGTAATTTTTAATAATTTTATAGACCAACCCAAGTTTACAAAAATTCTCCGCAATTTTTGTATCGCATCTAAGTAATCTCTTTAGATTGTGCATTATGTTTTTTAGCTTCAGATTTAAAAAGAAAAAATACATCTCCACATATCGCCGTATGTAAGACGTATATTTATATTCTAATATAATTTCAAATTGATGTTCTATGTCTATACTTATACCTATTTCTATTACAGTACACAAATAACTGTACACTATTGTGTCGCGTTGTAAATTCTTCCTGCCTATATAAAGGCATAAATTGTAGTACACAATGGCAATCATTTACTCATCAAAAAAGCAACATCCATTGACAAAGTGATTTGCAATAACTAACAACGAGTAGCGGTGCGCGCGCGCATATAACGGCACGACGACGTGAGACGTAACGCGTTATGTCACTTGGCCTTGGCCTAGCGTATGCGTTACAACACTACCCGACCAACGGAGCGAGCCGTTTCCGTTCAGTGCCCGTAGACAACCAATCACCGGGCTTTATTTCTTTCGTTTCGTAAGTACGCAAAGGAAACGTTTGCCACTTGGCTAGGGCCACAGAACAGAAACACGCCGCAGCCAGTTGTGTCCCCACACAACACACGTTCAAGGGCACATTGGTACCAAATATGTACTTTACGTATTGAGTATTTTGACAGGTTATGGCACCTTATTTCAAGGGTCCGGTCCCTACTTCCATTCCTGGTAACATCGAAAATGAAAACGAAATTTTCAAAATTTATTTTGGTCCGGTTGTGCCAATAGCTCACTGGGTTGTGCTGAGTTATACAGTCCCTTGTGTGGTTCCCATTATAAAAGACTAAGATGACCCCCTATTGTTTAAGTGGTTGATCTAATGAACGTTTCTGCAACGTCCATTAACTTAATGGTGAAATTACATTATATTTAATTAGGCATTAGAAAATGTCGCCTTAATGATTTCTTTCTTGCAACTGACTGTAAGATGCTTGCCTTGGCGCGTTCGAATCCCGTCACGTTCGATTAGAAATGTTTCAAAGTTTTACGGTTCAAGTTATACAAATTTTAAGTTGTACGGTTACCTCATGCTTCCTTTGGGGACCGTACAATAGATTAGTCTGGGCGATTTTTATATTTATTTACTGATTTTAACTAGCCTATAGTTATTTTGATAGCCTATAGTGAGCTTCGGACCATTTGAATAAATACCGATCATGTAAATAAGGTTACCAGGCCAGTTGATGGTCTACTTGGTGGTAAGTGGCTACCGTCGCCTATTAACACAAGCAACGCTATAAGAGCTGGAAGTTCGCTGCTGGCCATAGTAGGATAAGGAGTTACGAGGGGATGGGGAAATGGGCTCTGGCATCCCTCACTCTCTCATCGAAAAACAAGAGCACAAGAGCTGTTGTTTCACTAGGTCTTCTCTACGGGGTCTTTACAGTCCCCAGGCTGGCTGTCCAATTTATGCCACTACCAAGTTCTGCAGTTTCTCTTAGAAGAACATATTAATGTATTTGAACTTAAATACTGGCTGACTTAAAAAGGTTTGATATTCAAATAGAGAAAAGAAAATATAGAATATGATTTGACGTGAAAATTTAGTTGAGTTGTGTTTCGTACATCAGATTGAAATGTCAGTTATTGTGAATATTTTAAGGTATTTAAAATAAATAAACAAGATAGTGCACACCATATAAGTTGATCTGTTATTTTACATAGATCCCAAGAGTATTAAAAATCGAGTTTAGATGGAGTAAATCACGAAGAAAAACCTATAAGAAAACAAAGGTCTTCTGTAAGAGATTATTAGGTGTCCTTTATCACGTCACTGCAAAAGACTTTCAATTTGTTGGACAATTGACAATAGTTGTAGTTCGCGGGACAACGGACGTCTGTCCGGTTGCGCGTGTTAGTCGCCATTCCCTGGAGATGGATGTAAGAACTATTGTTTGCGCGGACATCTAGGTATACGAAATACAAGCTGGTAACATCACTACGAGTATTATTGTGCATAGCTATTTCAAACTGGGAATGCTGGCATGTGTTTAATAATATCACAACTATTTATTTTAACTTGTTAATATGAAATAAATAAATAAATCTTTACTTGCACAAACATTTAGGCGCCTCCAGGTTCTTAATTCATATACAGCAATTACAGTATTATTATATTATATTAAACTAGCGACCCGCTCTCGGTCTCACATGGATAAATTCTAAAGTATATAATTTCAGGCGTTTCATCTTTTCATTTATTCAACGCGGACTAAGTCGCGGGCACCAGCCTGTTATAAATCAAAGATTTTCGGGCCAGACAAAAGAATCCGTAATGTGACATTTAGAACTACGTGGTACAAAATCGCTCAGTCAATCGCCAACTTTACAAGGCTATTTAGCTACGCGTAGCATCCTGATTACGCTATATATTCTATTTATTTAATCTTTTTATTATTCACAAAGGGTGGCAGGCAGGCTGACTGTCAACTTGTTGGTATATGGTTACCGTCGCCAAAGGACACAAGCAACACCGTTACAAGTGCTCTGCTCATGCTGCAAGAATTTATTGTCGATACATTGAAAGACGCCCATATAGTAAGCTAGATGGAAACACCTCAGAAGGGGATTTTTCCAAAGTTATGGCGGGCGTCCGCGGGATAATTTGTATATAAGTAGATAAAGACAAAAAAAATTGTTTAAAAACTTTTTCATTTGATTATGTATTTAGTAGCTATTGACGAGATATAGTGTTGTCAATAAAAAAATGTGTTGTTTTTTCTTTTTTACCTTCGAAGTGATTATGGAAGAATTTCATGAAGTGGGAAACACTGGGATTATTCCACTTCGTCTCGGAAGGTTCGTCCCCGTCTTATTATTTTTCCTACGCTATAGTGTCTTTCGTCCCCATAGCAATTTTTAGGTGTCCGTTGTCCCCATGTTACCAATGGTTTTTAAGTACGATCAGCACTAGTAGGTATACTTAGCTATAGATAAATCAATACTAATTACATGTTTTTAATGGTCAAACATCATATTTTTTACCGAATGTATGAAGGTCAAGTGTTGCATATTATTTCTATTAATGTAAATCAAGCATTGAAAAAAAAACACCCATAAAAAATAAAACAATGTGACATATGTTTAAATGTCTGAAATCTTTGTTTATAATATGTCTGAAATAATATGTAGGTGACCGAAGTCAAACGTCTACTACTGACGTGATGAGACGATAGTTACGGAAATCGTCTCATCACGTCACCAGCTGGATGAGACGATAGTTACGGAAATAAAATACTGATCCTGTTGAAACGGTTTACTTCTCAAAACTTCCTGTCTTACATGGTCTTCACTGACAGTTCTTTCTTATCTTAAACTAAACTGTGTCACATGACACAGGACAATGACATTCGGTGCGAGTCAATACGGGATCAATGTAGAATTCGAATTCTATATTATACATTTACATATTTATTATGTAAAGATCGTCAGACAGGTTGACGGTCACTTGGTAACCGTCGCCTATAATACAAGAAATTATATAATACATATAATACGCCTATAATACAAGATAATACAAGAAAGATGCTGTAATTACGCTGCCGACCAATGTAGGTCAAAGATAAGGGTTTTAAGAAGGTAGAGAAAAATGGGGGAATTAAATTTTTCATGTCCTATGTATTAATACATTGTCACATATATATTTTTCACCTATCATGCGACAATTATTCTCGATAACAATGTTCCATACTTTAATAGTTCCGTGCCATAATTACTTGCTTACAAAGAACACAATTGCTTTACACAATTGCTTGCAAAGAACACTTTATACTATCATTGTGTGGTTCAGGAATATTGTTTTGTTTCGTTATGAATTACTTTCTTAAAACACCGGATTATATAAAGCATAAGCATAAATAAACACCAGATTATATAAGCTTAGCATAAGCATAAGCTAAGGATGTATAAAGCTTTAGCTGAGAGCATATTGTCCTACGGGTTGAGCAGCTATGACCGCACTTATTAAACGTACCTAAATCAAATATTATAACATCCAATATAGATTGTTGAAATTAATAGTACTTTTGAAAATTAAAAATAAGTATAGTGAAGATCCCATGGGACTCTTTAAGTACTGTGAGTGATTCCTATTCATACGCCCTGTGTAGCGAGTTGCACACGCACAAAGCGTACCGATCGCGATGCCTCGATCGGCCGGTTTTGCATCTTGTATGCGATTCAATTGGTTTAGGCATTGGATGTTGATGAATTAATATTGTTATAATTATATATATATATAGTGTAAAGTTGTGTTGGCATGAAATAAAATGTCTAGACAAACCAATAATAGTTTACAGACATCTTGTGCTTAAATACATATCATATAATAAATAAATAAATAAATAAAAAATATACTCAGATTAGATTATTATATTCGTTTCTATACAAATACCTACTGTCACCAATAAAGAACGTTGAGAGTTGTTGTTTCCAATTTAGACTGTGACAGTAGTTTGTGATTTTTGACGCGTGATCCTTCTGGCGATATTCTGTGCTAAGACTATATATCTTGGGCAGACATATGTATAAGTATATTGAGCATGGAAGTTGTATATAGTACTTATTACTTCCATGATATTGAGTAGTTTACATCAGTGATTCTGTGTGGCTTCTTTTTCACATTTGAGACCAAAGAGTATTCACTACGTTTTATTTTAGACGCATCACGTTAAGATGAAATTTTTATTAATGCAGTTATTAAAATAATATCCACAAATCTGATTAAATGACAGCCCCTTTCTTCAAAATTGCAATGGAAAGAGCAAGGAAATCCGCGAATAAAGGCTGTTCTCTAAAATAACGTCAAGAAATATAGCAAACGGCGATCCCAAAATTGGCGGTACTCGTGCCGGGTCCTTGTACCTCGGTGTTTTTGCCTTCCGTCTTCTTTCCTCGGTTTTTCCGTTCTCGACTTCTACGGTCTTTGTATCTGCCGGGGTTTCTGTATTTCTATTGATTATGAGTACTTAAAGACTGGTAACATCCACACAATTATTATGGTAGGATAGAATAAGACCCTTATAATGTCGTCAGTCCACCTAGTGGGGGGTCTGCCGACACTGCGCTTCCCGGTGCGTGGCCGCCATTCCAGCACCCTAAGTCCCCAACGTCCATCGGTCCTACGAGCTACGTGCCCCGCCCATTGCCACTTCGTTTTGCGATACGTTGAGCAATGTCGGTCACTTTGGTTCTTTTGCGGATCTCCTCATTTCTGATTCGATCGCGCAAAGATACTCCGAGCATAGCTCTCTCCATCGCCCGCTGAGTAACTCTGAGCCTTCTTAAGAGGCCCATAGTAAGCGACCATGTTTCGGAACCGTATGTTGTCACTGGCAACACGCACTGTTCGAAGACTTTAGTCTTCAGGCACTGAGGGATAATGGACAAGAAGACATCGCGTAATTTCCTGAACGCTGCCCAACCTAGTTGGATTCTGCGGTTCACCTCTTTCTCGAAATTGGACCTACCTAATTGTATTGTATATCCGAGGTATATGTACTCGTCAACGATTTCGAGCATAGAGTTTTCAACAATCACTGGGTGGAGCGGAACTTGAGTATTCAACATAATCTTCGTCTTACTCATGTTCATTTTAAGTCCAACCTGTTGAGAAACCCTGCTGAGGTCATTGAGCATTGTGTTGAGAACCCCCAGAGTCTCTGCCATAACAACTATATCGTCGGCATCGCAGGTGGGTGATGTACTCGCCGTTGATGTTGATGCCATATCCGTTCCAATCCAGTAGCTTAAAGACGTCCTCCAACGCCGCGGTAAACAGCTTAGGGGAGATAACATCTCTCTGTCGCACTCCTCGCTGCAGTTGGATTGGTCTCGTAGCTTGGTCTTGAATACGGACTGACATGGTGGCGTTTTCATACAAACACTTTAACACCTGGATGTATCGATAGTCGATTCGGCACCTCTGCAGCGACCTCAACACAGCCCACGTTTCCACCGAATCGAAGGCCTTCTCATAGTCCACAAACGCTAAGCAAAGTGGCTGGTTATACTCTTCAGTCTTCTGTATAACCTGCCGCAGCGTATAGATGTGGTCTATGGTACTAAAGCCTTTTCGGAATCCGGCTTGTTCAGGAGGCTGGAAGTCATCGAACCTATTTGCGAGACGATTCGTAATGACCCTCGAGAACAGTTTATAGACATGGCTCAACAGCGAGATGGGTCTGTAATTCACCAGTAGAGTGTTATCACCTTTTTTGAAGAACCACCACGCTCCTATGCCACGCCTTAGGCGTTACACCTTCGTGAATAACGGAATTGAACAACCACTGTAGGACTTTCAAAATCGGTTTTCCACCCGCTTTTATCAATTTAGCAGTGATTCCGTCATCACCCGGCGCCTTGTTATTCTTTAACTGTTTGAGAGCAATTTTAATCTCGTATAGGCTGACGTCCGGAATATCTTCGGTATAGTGCCAGGTAAGTTTGGCTCTAGGGTCTCTGGCCAAATCTTGGACAGGCTTTCGGACTGAGGTGTATAACTGTCCGTAGAACGTTTCGACCTCTCTCAAGATCTCAGGCTTCGAGGAAATGAGACTACCGTTATCGGCCTTTAGACGCGTCAGCTGGCTCTTTCCGATAGACAGATCCCCGTTGAACACTTTTGAGCCCCTATTTTGCTCTATAGTATCTTTAATGCGCTCGGTGTTAAAGCTGCGTAGTTCGCGCGTTTGCAATTTTGAGATCTGCCTATTAATCCGCTGATAATCGGATACGTCTATAGAAGACTGGAGTCTCATCTCGTTCCTCTCGTTCATGAGCCTGAAGGTCTGGTCTGAAAACTTTTTGGGTCTCTTTTGGCAGTAGGTCTTATAAAACTTAGACCCAACAGTTCGGATAGTTTCCACCAGCGTCCAACGTCACAGATGCGCAGTCCTCAAGGCAATCGAAGCGATTTTGTAGTTTGAGTTTGAAAAGCTCGGGGTTTTGGATATGTATAGCAGTTGGACGGAGCGTTGACCTCACCAGGCGAGCCCTTTCCAGCTTTACGTTGATATTCAATGTGCCTCTTACCATTCGGTGATCACTTCCGGTTTTAACCCTATTGATCACAGTAACATCATTGAATATGTGCCGCTTAGTCGACATGATGAAGTCAATCTCACTCCTCGTGGAACCATCTGGACTCAGCCACATCCACTTCCTTTGTGGCGACTTCCTGAAGAAGGAGTTCATCATAAAGAGGCCCTCCCTCTCCATGAAGTCCGCCAACAATTGCCCCCGATGGTTCCGCCGCCCATACCCAAATTTACCCACTCTCACCTCACCAAAGCCTCTCTTGCCCAGCCTTGCGATAAAACGACATTATAAGAGTCGCGGGGAGTCGCTGGCTTCAGGCGGCACAAAATCGTGGTGTTTGGCGGTCATTGCAGGAGGCTTATGTCCAGCAGTGGACGTCCATCGGCTGAAACGACGAGAATAAGACCCAAAGCTATCTCATGATTTGAACCCTTTATTTCTTTTCTTATTTGGATATCATAGACCCAGGTACTATCCCAACAATATCCATTATTATTGTTATTAGGAATAAGACAAAACATTACTTTAAAGGGATAAAAGGTTACCATAGTATTGAATTATTATACAAAAACTCTTCTTTCTTTCATTTCATTCATTACAAACTTAAGTGTAACATTTATGCAAAGAAGGCTGTATAATACTTTTATATTCAACTAGTGATTAACAAACATTTTTACTAATCAGACAGGCAGTTCGTTAATGTTCACATGCTCCTGGCAATCAATCCAAGTCTAACAGCATTCGACATAAGGCGGACTTATTTAGGTGGACAAATACATGTACGAGTAGGTATATTTGAGCTAGTTTCCATACGTTTCCGACAAACGATAATATTGATTGATGCTAAGTGATCTAGATCAAATGTAAATGAAACATACAGTTACAGCAACAAAAACACATCTACTTTTAATTAATTATATATATTACCTTTTGGTCGTGACTTCCTCCGCATCTTTATAAAAATGTATATCCCATCTTTCATGTATAATTACAATAAATTTTAATACATTTTATGCAAATGATAAGTTCCTAAACATTTTAATAATAAGTAAATTTTCTTTTGCCAGCAGCATCGACGGCGAACTATCGAAACAATATGATCCAAGACGTTCCATTGTCCAATTTTATCTAAGACAATACAAACAGGCTGACAGAGCTACTTTCACTGGATATCTAAAAGCTATTTTAGATACGTATAATATACTAGCTTTTATCCGCAAATATGGCTGTATATCTTTATTAATTATAGTTGTACTGATATGTAAACTACGTATATTTTATTGTAAGATTTCGTCGCAATTCAGTCAGTAGTTAATGTGTCAAAGAGTAGCAAACGTTTTTAATATTTCTATGATGCTACTAATTTCGTAAAGGCGAAAATAATGCTGCCTGATGTTACTTTTTGCGCCTAACTCATAGAACTTGCAGAAAACATGAGAAACCTGTAAAGAATTTAAGTACATTTTTTTTTTGTTGTCCTTAAGATCCATAAAATTCAATTCTACTCAAACATGCTTACTTCGGTCAATTGGACTCAATTGGATTATAAAACCACTAGAGTAAACATTTTATAGAGCTCATTTGGCAACGGAAGCTCTTATACCGATTCCATAGTACATACAAGTAATTCCATGATTACTCCTTAATTATTGTTCGTGGCAATATATAAAAAGTATATGTTGCACGTTGTGCTGATGGAGTTAAAATAACATTATATCGTCAGTCTTTTTTACATGTAACCTGTGGGTTAACTACACTCAAAAATCGTTTAATGCCCTTATCGTCCAATACACCAACGCCTTCAGAGTGTTTCTGATGACTAGAGTACGGGACAGTCCCGACACGCTGTTGAAGGTAATTGCTGGTAAGATGGACTGCCCAATAATAAAAAATTGGTTGATGTCACATATCACCCTCAATAGAAAGTGACAGGTGAAGTCAGATTATGTTTATTAATTTAATTTTTTTCTAATGTTTATGTAATATGTAAATGTATATACTATATACAGTATTTGTATATTTTTTTAAAAGCTATGGATCACATGAACGTTTGGAAGGAAACTAAAAACTGAAATTAATTTCAAATAAGATACAATTAATTTCTAAAATTTGCAGTGACTTTCGCGAATGTCCTAATTACTGCTTACAAGCCAATAAAGTTTTTGCAAGAAAACATCCTAAAATATTAGAACTGCCAGCGTGTTTTATTTTATTTTCGTGAGTTCAATGAGTGCTGCGAATGTCTATCGTCGCATTCTATCTTCGGTTATTGCAGACAAGTAAGTTGAGACAACAAATTCTGCCAAATTCCTATTATTGACTGCACTCGTACAGTTGCTTTTCATTTAAAATTCACCATTCAATTGAATGAACCGAATACTTCACTCGCTCGTATAGGGCGCTCTTAAGCCGTCACGTAAGTAACAATGGAAATGTCATCGAAAGGAAGTTAATTAAGGATCAGTGTGAAATAGCGGAGATTTAAATTACTTACAGTTGGTTACGAGGCTTTATTACCCAGCCATTGAACCATATAGCAAAGTAAACACTGAAAAGCAATTACCGTGGCATCTTTTACTGCTGTAGTTAAAACTATGTTGCATATGTTACTAAAGACATACGAACACTATCTTGTGTAATAACTGTTGACTCGACTAAACTCGAGTTATATAGTTAAAGTTTAAATAACCACTCAGTTGCAGTTATACCATATAAATTTATATATAACACCTCGCCTGGCGGCAATTATCACCCTCGCACAGAAATTTTTTTCGCTTTAGTCTCTTTACCGTCCCTCCAACTTGATAGCGCCGCACTAAGTCGCCGTCGACCTAGCTCCCATCGGTGTATATGTTTAATCCTGAAGGATAAATCTCGGATCACTTGATGTTTGCAAAGTCGACCGCGACCCAGGTCGCGGGCTTTCAAGAGAACATCCTCGTCTCCACTTCTTTGCCTTTTTATTTGATTGCCTTGAGGCAAAGAGAGTAAGCTCCTCTTTGCCTCATACATAGATCCGCGCCGCCTCATCCTCGTTAAATAGATTCAGTCCTCCTGAAGCAGATCAAACAGATGCCTAACCTATCAAAATTATCTATTACCTTAATTATCCTTCCTTTAAATAAATATAAATAAATTTCAATTCGAGTAAACCTTGAACGAAATAAAATTAGCGAGAACTGCTTTTCATTTATCCTAAGAAAGTTTTGCTGTAGGTAAGGATTGGAAGCAATGATAACTTGTTTTATACGAGAAGATAAACATATTCAAAGATATGGGACTAGACGTGATATGAAGTTTAAAGTTCTTTCTATAAACACCAGTGTTCCTTTTTCATGTGCCCTAAGTGAGCATAGAATCATACAAACTAATCATTCTTAACATAATAAAAGCGAAAACGTTTTTGCTGATATATAATTATAATACGTTGCTGCTATAAACCTGGGACCCTGGGAAGGACATGGAATACTTTTTAATTTTTACACACCTACAAAAGAAGAAATATTCTAATGGTGATTCGTGTTCTTAAAACAGTTTCTATTTTTAGCCGAGTTTTCGAAGGCAACTCAAGAGATAAATAGCGTCACAAATGAGCCCGAATCTCAAGGCTGCACATTGTGCGAAATGCTTTTGTTCGATGTATTCTACGCCTACACGAAACCGCCTCTTTGAAAGGTAAGGGATAAAAACTGACTTCTGATGAATCGTTGATAAATTGTGGGCTTATCTGGACCGCCGTTTTCAATGGACTTATTATCTTGAGGTCATTTGAAATGCCAAAGACCAATAAGACAAGGTACTGTATATTACGTTTAAGACTTAAAAGCCCAAGTGGAAGCAATTGAAATAAACGAAACAGTTTTTTATTTTATAAGTAATTTGGTATTTAATAAATTACTTATAACCTAATTAAATTAATAACAACATTCGTTTAATTGTAATCTACAATAAGATTGATTACGTCTCCGAGACATCTTCAAGTCCAAAATTCCTCAGTGCCTCCTTAAAATAAAAGCTTTCGATAAATGTGTGTTAGTAGTGATGACATATTATGATGCTGAAAAGTAGTTTCTAACTATGGATCTCGTAAGAAATCTTGTTCAATCAATGTCGCTAAGCGAGCTATAGAGGGTTATGCTCGGGGTTACACTGCGAGATCGAATCAGGAATGAGAAGATTCGTAGACGCACGCAAGTTACCGACACAACCCAGCGTATTAGTAAGTTGAAGTGCCGACGGTCGCTAAGGCCAGAAGATTCTTGAACGGACTGGCAAGCGCAGTGTAGGACGTCCACCCATAAAGTGGACAGACGACCTGATAAGAGCCGCGGCTTAACGATGGATCCACATTTCTTCTGACCGGTCCCTTTGGAAAATTAGGGGGAGACCTTTGTCCACTATTACACTAGATTAGAAATCTTTTACGATTTTTAGAATTCTGACAAGACATTAGTGAATTTACACTTGACGATATGTTTACAATACACGTATTTAGTTCAGCTGTAACTTCGAATTGTGCTCGAAACTGGAAGCATTCGAAATGTGGATATACAGATGCATGCTTGGCATATCATGGGCGCAGAGGAACAAATGTTGAAGTTTCGGGTGGAATGAGAAAGAGAATGGAATTGTTAAGAGCAATAAAGGAGAGGAAGCTGTAAAATTTCGGGCAAGTAATGAAAGGCGAAAGATAACTCTTCAGCTGGAGATGCAAGATAAAATACAGACCAAACTTAGTAGAGACAGGATTAAGTACGTGGTTGAAGAATTTAAGAGAATGGTATGGTAGAGCACTCGCTCTTTCTTTCATGCAGCAGTTCTCTTCACCTTAAGAAGTGTAGTTCGGCTATATTTTGAAACTATTAACTGTATCAAAGTAAAATAATTATTTGGACATGTTTGCGATTTTAACAAGGTCAATACTAGCTAATTTTTTAATTTAAAATGTTTGATTATTATTATCTATTTAAATAATATTTTATTCGGTTGCATATTGCAAAATGAAATATGTACGAGTAAAAATGTCAGTGTTCTGATCCACGTGGTATATGTCAGAAATGAATGCAAACCTAATTTTTAATTTATTTTTATTGTTTAAATGAATATTAGTAATTAGAATTTAACAATAGGGGATCGGACAGTAATCAGATTAAAATCTAAAATGTACTTAGAAATACTTAGATACTTAGATACTTAGAAATAATTTTTTACGATTATTTATCGAATAATAATTTAATATAATTCATTTAAATATTTTTAAATGAAGAAATAAAATTTTATTGTTTACAATATTTTTAATCTATACTGAAACACCAATCACAGCGCGTGACGTCATTTGTGGGCAATCATTGTCTTATGCCAATGGAGCTGTTTTGTTAATCACAAATGACGTTACGCGCTCTTCAGACTAACTATCGTGGCGTTTTGGCGGCATTTTCAAACAAACAATATTACAACATGATTTTGAGTACCTAAAAGGCTATAAATAAATAAAATAGTATTTTTTATGGGAATAAATATCCATGAAGATTAATTTAAAACACTTTCTGAAAATTTGTCCGATCCCCTATTTTTAGAATGAAATTATGGTCTATTTTTAATTAAAAGCGCACAATAAAATTAAAAAACTCTTTTTAAACGTGTCTTTTTAAATCTTTGTTAAATTTCAATAATTTGCTGTGTTTATTTATTGGGTATCTGCCCACTGGTTATATGCATATAATTGTCATTAGAACATGACTTTACCTGTCAAATTTAACCTTTGCATTCTTATTTGTTTTTCTTGCGATGATCGAATGTTATTATTATAAGAACCTCGATCGAATGTTTCATGTAATACTGACACTTGAGGAATGAACCGTGTCCAACTAAAATTGAATTAATATTTTTTTAGAGTACACATGTCGCTTTTATTACCATATTATAAGTACGATATACCTATGAGTCGGTTACTTCTATTTTTTTTTTCATATAGTCAAAGTCAATATGACTTATAGACGTATATTATTAACTTATATATTATTAAAACATGTCAATTGTATATGTAGCCATAACTTAGATCAGGCCTCTTCTCCACATGAAAGTAATTTATCACTATCATATAAAACAATATATTGGAGCTAAGTATATTATTATCTCTACAGCTCTTGTGCGCGATTTTATGCGTACAATTTTATCAATTATAGTCATGTTTTGATGCGTAAGTTATAGAGTACTGGAAAGTTTAATCAAAAACAACAATTTAGTAGTTTTTGCGTGAAAGAGTTAACAGCATTAAAGGGCTCAACTGAAAATCAGCGCTGTAACAATGTTGCAGCCTAAGCTGAGTTGTGTCCTTTTGGTGTTTATTTATTATGTTTCTTTTTTTGGTTTATTCATATATTTCTCTTTTTTATGTGCCAATAAATGTTAGTTTGTTTGTTACTTTCTTTCTTTCATCCTCACAAGCTTTAGTTATTAATTAAGTAATGGAAGTGATCATTATTTTTAACAGTTTTAGACCGTGGCCCTCTTACAAAACATTTTGAGGTTCTAACACCGAACACTTCTTCTTTAGATTTTTAGTTTGTTATAAAGTGCTATCGATTGTCATGTTTCGAAAGGTTGCAAGGTAAATGTTTTGAATATTTGCATTGTCTGTAGTAGAGCTTCAAGTATACCGAAAAGGCGCTAGTGTGCCACGTGTGCATGGACAGACAAATTGTTCCGTGTTAATACACTTGGTTGTACGAATGATGCAATTGCCCTGCCTATCTTTCAGGCTGACGGTCCACTTGATGGTAGATGGCTACCGTCGCCTATAACACAAGCAACGCCACAGGTGCTGCAAAAGCGCTACCGACTACAGTAGGATTAATGATAAGGGATTAGGAGGGGATAGGGAAATGGGCTCTGGCATCTCTTATTCACTCACCGAAACACGTGCAGTTATTTCACGGTGGTCTTCTGTAAGGGGGTGGTCACTGTCGCCAGACGGGCCGCCCAAATGACTGAGAAACGCAGTGTGCCTCGCCACTACTTTCCAGATCCAGACCAGAACCAACTTTGAAAAGTTAAGAAAAGTTGACTCTTCCGGGAATCGAACCCGGGAACCCTAGAACAGAGCGTTAAGGCAAGCACCCTAAGAACTCATCCAAAGTTGATAAGTTTAAAGGTAAAGCTATTGAAAATATAGCTATAAACTTTCTCTTGCCCTTTTAAGACTTTCCGCGATAGATGAAATAGGAAAATTATTAAATTAAATCTTTGGTAAAATAATTTATTAATCATTAAATATACTATAATCAAGTTAATGAAGTCCAAATGTCAAAATTTTAAATTTTGTGATTAATTTGTGACAGTCTTATTTATTTTTAAATATTGCTATATTAAATGTAATTTAATTGGATCGCACCAAGTGCCATGCGTGAATCAACAGTAAAACACGTTGTAAATTGTAAACAAGCCAGTAACGACCAGTAAGTAAGGGCAGTAAACTGAGGCCGCGCAGGTGATTTTCTTGCACGTGGCGGAAACTCTTATGCAGATATCACACTATATAATCAAACTGCTACTAATTGTATTGACATTTATGGAAATAATAGAATTACTGCGTTCCTCTACTATGTGAATGTAAATTTAGGTACTTACCTATTATTATTACGTTTGTGTGAGTACATTTACAGTTACTGTTTTTATATTGCGAATTTAAGAAGCATAATTTATTTATACACTGTAATTATAATAAATAAGTAAGTTTGTTAGGACGTTTGGTTGACGAAAACAGCGTCATATCTGGCTGACTGGCGAATTTCTTGACAGAAGATTTTAGCTGTTTGTATCAAATCAATCAATACACATAATAAAATCTTAAACGAGCTGTGTCTGTACTTTTGTTTTTTCAAAAAAACGATTAGTACAGTTATGTTAGCAAGGTTGAAAAAATTGGTTTCAGAATTTTTGTCTGTTTGTGCGTTTGTGCACGCTAATCTCTGAAACGACTTAACCGATTTGAATCTGATGTATTATGAAATCCGCTACTGCCAGCAGAGAGAACTTGTTGAGACAACTTGTTACTGTCTAACCGAAGACAGAATGCACCGTGTAAGACATTCGCGAAAATAATAAAACGTACACTAGGAAAAATCTTTATAGATGGTAGCTATCTAGCTAGGATGTTTTCTTGCAAAAACTTTATTGGCTTATAGTCAGCAAACTTCCCGTAGCATTTAATGATTGTGTCATCCCAATCGGTTGACAAACAAAAAAGTTAAGTTAATTGAAATAATTCGCGTTATTCTAGATCGATTAACTGAACGCGCTTCGATCGATTTAACTGAAACTTTTTTTAACTGGACTTTATAAAACTATCATTAGATTTTATTCCGAATACTACGCGTACGAAGTCGCAGGCACAGCTAGTTAATATTAATATTATTTTTATATTAATATTAATGTGTGTCTATGTTTACATGTTTATGTTACTCTACGATTAAACTGTAAAATTTGAATTAAACTTGAATAAAATGGATTTTGTTTTAAAATAATTAAACGACAGCAGCTTATATTAAAGAAAAGTATTTTTTTAAAATATATTTGCAGGTAGGTAAATGGTCCACTTGATGGTAGGTTGCTAATGTCGCCTATTAACACAAGCAATGCCATAAGTGATGCATGTGTGCTACCGAGCTTAGGATAAAGGATAAATGATTAGAAGGGATAAGGAAGTGGGCTCTTGTATTCTCCTAAGGTGGTGGTTTCTGTCGCCCGACTAATCACCCAAAACGAATTCGCAGTATTCCCTGCGTTTCGCGCAACGATATATTGACTATTTTATTGAAAATGATAAATTATACCCATTCGGTTTTAAGAAATTACTATGTATTTCACGTTTTAACCCCCGACGCAAAAGAGGGGTGTTGTAAGTTTGACTTGTGTCTGGATGTATCTGTGTATGTGTGTTTTTGTGTGTCCGACTGTGGGATCGTATCTCCCAAACGACACGATCGAGATGGTTCTTAGCTATAATTAATAATGAAGATCAACAGGCCTTTGAAGATAATCAGCTCATTTCCTCCTAGTTGACGCAGAGATTTCATTAACTTCCACAGGTCCGATTGATGTGAAAATTGGTATAGTAACCACTACTGCGCGATATCCAACTCCTCAGCAACTTACAGTAGATATAGCGTGTTTGGACTCAATAGAAAGGAGGGGATTAGTTCATAATTTCTAATTATAGGTTGTTCGGCGATTATATGGGTGTAATTATTATTATATGTATTAGGTATGTACGCGAATGCGTATTTAATTATTTCCACCCCTTCACTCGGTACGGCAGCTACACTTGCATTTACACTAAAAATAACAAGATTGATTGGTTCCCCTTAATGATTCGAGAAGCATTATAGACGTAATCATTAATTCAAAGAGAAGGATAGTGTCCAACATTGAAAACGTTTACGCAACCCGAAAAGTGAATAAGTAATTAATTTGAAATTTCCTTTGTGAACCAATATACTCGTCGACTGATGATCAATTAACAATAGAACATGTTACAATGTGTATTGTTTTCTTCCACCGACTATTCACATAACGGGAGCCATCGTCATATATTAGTTCCGAGTGTTGCTCGCGTCATGCACTTATTGCCATACACTTATGGCTAACTACAAAATTACAAAACTTACATAACCACTTGATAATTATCTAATATTAAATTTAATTAATATTATATTAAAGTTTGTTAGTTCGAATGGAAGAAGTAATCTCCGAAACTGTTAAACTGATTTCGAAAATCCTTCCACCAATATTTGAATCGGACTTTCAGGGTGGACAATATTATATAGTGGGTAATACCACAGAATAAATAATAGTACTAGCGTAGTAGTACCGCAGGCAAAAGCTAGTATGATATATTTTTAAGCGAAATTAGTAATAATGTTGATAGTGATTGATGGGCAATTTAGTATTTAAAAAAAATAGTATTATCTCACAAAGCTTCAAATGTTTTAATTTAGTTTGGGGGTTAAATAACCCTATTTAATTTAATTAATGAATAACTAATTTATGAATAACCGGCGACAGTAACCAAAGTCTTAAGAAGGACCATTGTAAAATAACAGCGGTATTGTTTTGGGTATGTTAAGAATCCTTAAAAAAAATGTTAAAAATGAGCAACGAATCACGTTTAGAAAGCTTTCTTATTGCAAATTAAAAAAAAAAACAGCTTACAGATAAATTAATTACAATATTGTTTTTTTTATCTATTAAATGTTTTATCAGCTTATTGGAAAGCTGTATTAATATTTTAGTAGTTGTCTTGTTTCTATTTTTTTTTCAAACTAAAAGAAACCACGTAATTCGGTGACTGCTGGTGTAAGAAGAAACACATTTCTCTTTAAATGCCTTACTTAATGATTAACATAACAGTCTTAGAGTCTGCACATGTGCACTACTCTACACTGCTTTTGAAGTCTTAAAATTGGGCAGCCTCTCTGGTGGCAGTAACCACCCCTTTACAGAAACCAACCATGAAAGAACAGCATGTGTGCTGTTGCGTTTCAGTGAGTGAGTAAGCGATGCCAGTGTCAGTGCCCATTTTCCTATATTTTCCTAATCTGTTATCTTAATACTACTAAGATTGGCGGCACACTTGCAGCATCTGTGGCGTTGCTTGTGGGCCACTGGATGGTAGGCGACGATAGCCACCTACCATCAATTGGACCTTTAGACTGTCTGACGACATAAAAGACTTAGGTTTTTTTTTTCTTCTATTATTAACTATTATTAAATACCAAATTAAATTCGTAATTTGGTATTTAATAATAACTTTTTAATTACCTGACTATTCCAATTCTCTTAGTGATAATTAATCTATTTTCTGTGGATTTCGTTTTACTCTATGCGTAGAGACACACCATTCTCTTTTACGCTCCCTTGGCTACTTCTTTAAAAAAATATTTATATTTGTTACTATTTCATTTTATACGTTTACTAAGCAGTTACTAATTAGTTATGTTACTAATTAATATGGCTTTAATCAGAAATCAGTTCACTGAAATGTTTTTTTTAATTTCTTTTTAATTTTTATTTTATTAAGAAACAACCAGTCATATATACAGGTACTAATAATTAAGAACGCAAATTTATAATTCAAGACTTTTAGTTTCCTAATTTATACTAAGTAGACAAGTCAAAACAAAAATAAATAACTAAAAATCTAAAGCCAATAATAAAGATTGATTTCATCAATTAATTGAAATGATAAAAAAATGAATTTTTAATAAGGCTTTTGAATTTAGGAATATTTTATTTAAATAAATTAATATTTCAGAGATTAATTGTTATAAAGTCTGCATTCACGTCTCTTAAATGAATTCTAATAGAAAGTTTTTTACTTTCTAATAAAAATAAGGCCCTTTTTACGGCAGTTATGTTCACATTTTTAAGGCACTTGGAAAGATATATTTATAATGACATTATTATAATAATTAAAGAATCAACAATAGTTGAGATTGAAAAATATATCGCATATTGGTGGTGCTTGCATTTAAATTCTTATGAGATATTATTAAAATATTTTTCTTCAATAAGCCAAGATTATGTTTGATATAGCATTAAAAATGCCTATTTTCAAAGATATTAAGATTTTTTTGTTCGTAACCCGTAGTAAAAATGAGGGCATTTGATGTTTAATGAACAAAAAACGAATTAAACTATATGGGAAGATGTGCATTGCACCTGATGGGAAACGGAGACCACCTTGAGACATTTATAAGGAAACATGCCGAGTAACTCAATTTTAAATATTACACTACCAGTATCTTGTTATAATTGGTGTACTGAACAGGAATAACTTCACTCCGAATAGAAGTCTTAAAAGTTCTAATTCTCCATAAGTCCAAGATCAGGATTTTTAGAGTAAGCGTCCAATTTTTGTAGACATAATGTGTATTCTACTCGTATATAATGCGATATATTTTTTAATTCTATTGGCTGTAAAATGATGACTGTTCTTACGACTTATTCCACTTTAACTTACTCCAGGTTTTGTTATAGTAGTGCACTTTGTAGGAGCCATCCCCAAACCATCCGCATTACTTGTTTAAGTAGGCCCTTCGGAGGAATTGTTGAGAATTTCATCCTGTGGAGATGGAAACAGTAGACTGGACTCTCCATCCCATTCTGCAACAACAGTGATTTTCAAGGAATCTATGAATAACCTTGCAATTTCAACAGCTAAATTGCATCCCGCCTATATTTATTATACTTTACCATAAAATATATATTATAATATGAAGTTAACTATTGTGGAATATCCAAAAAATACTGAAACAAGTTTCCTTAAATAAAAATAAAACAGCCATATTTTCCTAAGCATTTATTAAAATATCTTGTAAAAGCAATAAGTGGTATTTATTCGTACATATCTCGAAATGACACATTACATACGTATAAGTAATCAAATACCCTAACACTATGCTTTCAATGTTACAAACATGCAATAGGCATAATCAGATACTCGTATCGAAGTTAATACAGACCTTGACCGTGAGTGACTGCGCGCGCGCAGCGGTGCGCTCTACTGCCGTGCTTAGCTCCCCGCACACCGCAGATCGCCTTCCTATGGCTTACATCAAAGAATAAGTAATTGGTGCAATATTCAAGTAAAGTATTCTTAATTAAGTTGGGAAAACATAGGTTTTTTTTAACAAGATGTACATCTGCAAAGGGGGTCATGATAAACAGATAGATTGTTATGCAAATAACACACTCGTCAATTATTAACATAAAAAGTAAGTCCGGAGTTCGGAGGTAGAGCGGATCGAATTGAAATTTATGAACTCATTTTATTTAATTTTTACATGACACAAGTTTAATTGTTACACGACAGGAATTAATTTAAAATCAACTTGTAAATGAAAAATCACACCGCATATATTATAAAACCGAGCAGCCCGTCTGGCGGCAGAAACCAATCCCAACTAACACTGTGAAATAATAGGGGTGCCAAAACACTTCCTCAAAAGTCGACAACTCATTTGCATCTCATATTATGGTGTTGCTAGGATTATTGGCGATCGTAACCACATGCCATCAAGTGCAACATCAGCTTGCCTGCCAATCTATACATAAATAATTTAATTTAAACCGTGCGCGAAAACCGAATCGGCAAAAAACCAAGGTTGGTACAACATCCTTTGAAATTTGTATGAAGTTTTAGCAGGATACATTAATTAGTGTGGGTTTGACAGCCATTTATTTACAATTCGAAATGTTTCTCTGGCGATTTTTAAAATGCAAAAAAAAAAACAAATTTGCTTGATATTTTGTATTCCACCAATGGAATTACAGGTACGTAATCATTGAAAATGTAGCAGAAGTGTTTTCTACTCTATAGAGAACGCATGCTTTAGTAGACATAAAGCATTCAGTGAGAGTCGTGAGGTCGTAGAAAACTTTCCTCATGCGAGTCGTCCATCCAGCTCTGTTAACGACGATAACATCGAAAAAATGAAGAAAATTGTGTTCTAAAATCGTCGTGTTGGTATTAGAGAGATAACAGAAGCTTTCAATCCTCTTATGGACAAACTCAACACGTCATTGTTGTTGACTCGTACCTGTTAAAGACAATATTCGAGTATCTAAAGGTCGCAAAAGAGATGCTTCATTCATCAAATACATTATTACTGGTGATGAGACGTGGATTTATGAATAGGACGTCGAAACTGCCCAACAATCTAGCTAATGGCGCGCCAAAAATGAGCCAAAACGGATGAAACCACGTCATAGTCGGTCGAAAATCAAAGTGTTGCTCATTGTTTTCTTCGATTACCGTGGTGTAGTTCACCATGAATTCGTTCCGTCCGTTCGGCCGTAAACTTACATACCGGATTAGTAGGCAGACAATTCATGAATTTTTCACAACGATAATGCGCCTCACATTCGCCTCACACGCACAAAATAGGTAAGCATTAAAAAAAAAAAAAATTATTTGACAATGCCGCTGTATTTGGCACAGCAGTGATTAATGTGCCTACAATCCAGCCTGCTTGCGACCATATTTAGAATAGTCTTGGTACTTACCCACACCCTACGCACCAGGGACGCGCACCTCTGCAAACATACCTGATGCGCTGCAAAATCGAGATAATCCCAACATAACCCTAAAAGCGTTGTAAACGCTTTGAGTATATCTGGTCCACAAATTGCACGTGTAAAATGCTCTGAACGAAGTGATTTCACTTTTCTAGATCAACGTGCAAATCTGCGAGCCAGCATGTTGCTCTTACTGATAAATGTCTTTTTTTAAACCAGTCCGGGTCAAATTTGTTCAGAGCATGTATTTCAAGAATAAAATAAGTTAGTCTTTGACAAGGTGCGCGAGCGGTGCGCTTGGCCGCAATTTACGTCGCAAAATTACCGCCACTTGTGTAATGCCGCAATAATATATTATTTTATCATTCAATGTTGTCTTCGTGCCGCGTGCTTTTTATCTAGTACTTGTTCACAACAAAATGTTCATCGTCTGTGGATAATAGAATGACTGATGATTGCACGTTATTCGAACATCTCTATATTTTAACAAAGTAACTTTTGAATCTATCACTATGGTTACACTGACGTCATTAGTACCGCCAGTGTTAAAGGCTACTTTTCAACTCTCTACTCAATTCTCAAACTACTCTACAATTCCTTTTTGCCATTAATTACAGCCAGCTTAGAAAGGATCGGTGTCAGCTATTATGACGTATACAAATTCCATTATAAGTCCATAACCATAAAATTCCAAACAAATAAAAAGTAAATTTTAACGTTATTTGGTCCTTCGAGGCGGATTGTAAGAGAGTTTAAGCTTGTTAAGCCATACAATTATTAAGTCAAGTTTTAAGAGCATGAAATGCAACAAACTTGAACAGCGATAGTTTCTTACTGAGAAAGATTACAGGATAGCTATATTCACATAAAATTTTATACTCTCCAACATCCATTAAAAGAGCACTTGCATCATACCGGGTAAGTACTGTGTAAGTTTTTATTGGGGATAGGCTGCTTAGCGACCGGTTTGCATCCTGCTTGTCCCGTGCCTCTACCAGGGAACTAGTAAAGCGACATTGTTGATACAAACAACGTAAAGGGCTATGTATACGGAATGTATTACGGATATGTTTTAAACTAGGTTCTATATTTATTATTTGTTTTATTATTATTGTAGTGGCAGGGCATACTGCGTTTTCGCAGTCATTTGGGCAGTCCGTCTGGCGTCAGTAACCACCCCCTTATAGAAGTCCACGGTGAAATAATAGCACGTGTAAGGGATGCCAGAGCACGAGTAAGAGATGCCAGAGCTCATTTCCTAATCCCTTTTCCTTAATCCTACAGCAGTCGGCAGCGCACTTGCAGCAGCTTTGGCGTTGCTTGTGTTATAGGCGACGGTAGCCATCTACCATCAAGTGGGCCGTCAGCCTGTCTGCCGACGTTAACATAAAAAAAATGAATACAACATTTTTTTAACTCAGCCTCTCCGAGCTAAAGAAGGGATTGACTACAAAATACTAAAGGTTATTGCATGTTATTTTTATTGAAAACAATGGAAGAGAAATTAAAAAAATAAAATAAAGATTAAACGTGGATCGACTGGACTACCTAGTCCAGTCGATCCAACCTTAACAATCACTGGAAAAATTCATACATACTTTTACTGTATAAGAAGAACTATCACGTAAGAAAGCAAACGAAGAAGGTACCTAAGAAAGTAAAGAATACAAAAAAGAAATAACTTAAAACTGTGGAGAAGAACCAAATATTAGTTATAAGTAGAACGTTGGATGAAGTCGAAAATGTCGAAACAGAGTTGTAACGCTCTAATGAGAAAGCAAAACGGCTGAAGGGTCTACAACCTCCACGTCACGACACATAAATGTGCTAAATTCGTCAAGCGACGGTAAACTCGACGTGACAAGACACTATTAAACTGTTTGAAGTACTTATGTTGGAAAATAATTAAGACATTCGAGTGGGTGCTTGAGCAAATAGAGGATACGCATGGAATTATAGTAATGCTGGAATTGAATAGGGCAATTGAAATTCCACACAGGTACTATGTTGTACTACTTTATTAAATACATGTTCGTAGTTGATGGATGTCGAAAAATAGCAATTTTAACTACTTTATAAAATATTGCCACGTCATACAGGCCAAAACATACCAAAACAATTATAATTATAGTAATTATACCTCGATTATTTTATATCGTATATTTCTCATCTTAATGAAAAAGAGTCCTGCACTGATAAAATTTAATATTTAATCTGTTTCAAAATTATTTCTATTGTCGTGAGCAACTTTGGTGACCTGAGTGGTCTTTTTCAATTTTTCTAAGAGAGAATTTTTGGGCACCTTACTAATTTACTAATTTTTATTTACTTTTTATAATTTTAATGGGAGAAAATAGTTTTTTTTTTTTCATGTGCGAAATATATAAAAATACTGACATTATGTACTTGTTCTGAAATTATTAATACAAAATTATGTACAAATAGCATCACAATAACATTAAAAGTCAATAAACTCTTCGAATAGGTAGGTACTTTCTTTAAAGGCGTGAAGATTGACGCCATGATCGCATTCAGATATGATTATACCGAGAGGTGATTCAGATTCACGGCTGGTCAATTTTTTACGTTGTTGTTGAGGTCGATAGCTCCACCGATATGTGGGTCAGCTGCCGCCGGCGGCCCTGCAAATAATCCTTACTTAATGGCCAAAGTAAACAGAACTCGTTCGTAATTATATATCATCCTATAGGTACTATATTATTATACTTTGATATGTTGGTGATTGGCACTGTTTATTCATTTTTTATGTTTCATACAAAGGGCAACGATTTTATAGACCTCTTTAAGATAATATTTAAATGCAACAAAATATTGGTTTCATGAGATGGAGACATATATTTTTAATGTGAAAACAATCGATTGTTTTTATTCCTGATATTTTGTAATGTACAATAATTTTACACCCTAATATAATATAATTTTATATTATTTTTGATTATATTACATTATGTTATATTATAGTACGTAACGTAACGTAACGCAACTTAATATAACATAATATAAGAATATTTTCTATACATATATTTCTATCACATTAAAACATTCATTATTTTTTAAAATTATATTAATTCACAATAATATTGATTAAATATGGTACTTTAAAAAAATGTTAAAATATTTAATTTACTACTTTATACTACTCCATAATTTTAATTTACATACGCGCAGTTTAATTTAATGGGACGATGATAAGGCGGTTTACATTTTATATTAAACTGACTTTTGCCCGTGACTTCGTCCGCGTTTCTGTTTCTTAAGCGTTGAAAAATAAAAAAAATATCGCCTGAGAAAAATATATGAGCATTAATGCATTCAATATTCATTGCTCATATATTTATGTAAGGCGTTAAAAATATATATATTTTAATTTTTAGATGATCCTTCGAGAAAAGGTGCCCACCTTCTGTATCCCTAACAACGTGCATGCAAAATTTCATGATGATCGATTGAGTATTTAAGGCGTGAAAGCATAACTTCATAATTACTTTAGTTAGGACTGAAAGAATAATATACAAACATATTAAGAAAAACAAATATTATTCATTTTTTTTCGGTTGAAGATATTCATAGAATAGTGTGTAATTCAATTTCGAACTATCGCGATAAAAAGTACACAGTCATATAGCAAATAGGAGTTACCTACATATTGTTAAGATACATTTTTTTGTGGGGCCACTCGAATAATATGAAAAGTGACAGAGTGAATGTGTACGAGGTCAATACTCCGGCAGTAGGTCAGCAATGAGTCGCTGCGGAGAGGCCCAGGAACTGGCTCCTGGCTCGTTTGGACTGCCATTTCCTCTTTCATCACACCAACACAAAAACACAACACACTAACACACGACGTTTATTCAATGTGCATTTAGTGCAAATACCTAGTGTTCACATTGAATTGATTCCAAATCCATTACGTAAGTACCTTAAATAATCTTATGCCAATTTTTTATTAATTTTAAAAACACTCATTGTAGTATATTTACTTAGCTAAGTAACAAATTATGCATCACACATGTATCGCGACTTATTGTAATGTATTCATAAAAGTTAAATTAAATTAAATGAAAGAAACAAAATAAGAACATTTGTAGCAGTAGAATTAAATGTTATTCTATACCATTTATATATTAATTATTATTATTTTTCATTTTATATATTTAATTATTATTATCATTATTTTGTTTCATTATTTTTGTAGATACTTATTTTCATTTGTACATTTATAACGCGAACTTATCAATATATTCATAGGGCAAGAACGGAAGTACTGTATAAAGCCTGTAATATATCTTAAAAATCTATTTATTTCGTAGTTGTTTCTTAAAATCATAACAAATATTCATCTATCCCCTCTTATAATATCACATTTACAAAAAAATGTTAGTTAGTTGAACGGTGATTAATGTAAATTTAATGGGTCGATGAATAAAAATATATACTCAACTATATTTAATATTATTAAAGACCGTTAAACTTTTTTGCTTTCATGAGTAAATACTGTAGTTCAACTATAGTTTCATATATTTATTATTTATTTTACGATTTAATCTTCAGAAACCACCCCTCGGAATAGCGTGGTCCTAGTTCTGAGGGGACTTTGGAACCGTCACCTGTATATTTATTGGTTAATAATGATTTTCAATTCAACAATAAATTTATTAATTATAAATCTTACAAATGTAAAGATCTTTTAAAATGAAAATAATCTAGATAATATAATGAATAATGATACTGTTCAAACTTACCTAAGCTTTTTATATACATATATTTATTTATTATTTTTTATATTAAGTTTACTGTAAAGTTAAATAGTTGGGACTTCAGCAAGAGGCCTTAAGAGTTATTCCTCTCGCAGAGGACAAGAGAGGGCGTTCAACTTTAGCTATTAATGATAGAATTATATGGATATCCATTTTTTTTTTTAACATTGTTTTAAAATTAAAAATATTAAAAAAAAAACATAATATTGCCTTTAGTTTTGTTAAATATAAATGAAAATAACTTTCCAAGTAAGATATCTGTTCAATTTTTCTCTAATAATATAATTTTATAAACAATATTTAATATAAGTAATAAGATGTTAATTATTTTATAATTTAATAAATAATCCTTAATACAAATTTAATAAAATGGTTTTGTATCACACAATAGTCAAATGTACGCTATACTTAGTCGACGGTAGCCACCTATCACCTACGGTAGCATCGTCAGCCTGCCTGTCACCCTTAATATTATATATAAAAAAATATTTATAAATCGTTCAAATATTTAGCGCTGTATTAAATTGACAATACTTGATATTTTATAGTAACTATTTGGAAACAAATTAATCATAAACAATTTTCGTAACTGACATGTCTATATACAAAAATTTATGATCCCTTAATGATTGGACCCATACAGTATGGTGTTTGTAACGATTTAATGGTTACATTAAAACTATCAATCACTTACTTTAGATAGAAAATATCGCGACGATACAATATGTAGGTAGGATTTAGAAAACGAACGAACTTCATGGACGTGTGAAGTTCTACCAGTCCAAAATTAGCTAGTCTAGTAAACTGTACAACACATTTCTGTCCTCAGAATGATGTGGTCCATATCTACTGCTTAAGAATTGTGCTCAGCAGTGGGGCGTTTTGTAATTATGTTTGTAACATAGTATACAGCCGTATACGACTCCAATCACATGTCCATGTTATGTATAACAGTCAATAGAAACACTTGTTCGTTGCTTAAGGACAGAGTCAGCTTGCGGAAATTGTACAATAACAAAAAATATATTTTAGAAAAATAATGATGGTAATTAAATCAATTTAACAGTAAGTATAATTATTAAACGATTCACAGACGTACTTACTTATAATTCCGTCATCATATTAAATCTATACTTACTAATATTATGAAGTTGAAGAGTTTGTTTGTTTGTTTGTATGGTTCAACGCGCTTATCTCAAGAACTAGTGGTTCGAATTGAAAAATTCTTTTTGTTTTGGATAGTCCATTTATCGAGAAAGGCTATAGGTTAAATGACATCACGCTGCGACTAATAGGAGCGGAGCTTCAATGAAAATTTTTGCAAAAACGGGGAAAATTATCCTTTTTGAGACCTTCCGTTGCGTGCGCTGCGTAAACGGTTAAAGTTACGCAAAAATCATGTATGACGGAATTGTTCTCCTTTAAAAGTTCTAAAAAAAATTAGGTGACAACATATGTTTAAGGTTGACTCACTATAACCTTTTTTATAGTAATAAAATTTGTTCTAAATTTGCGTAGGTTTTTTTATAAACATGGTATTAATCCTTATCCAAATAAATACGTTATTCATCACAAGTATGTAATTTCGAACAAAATTTCCCTTGACATCATTTGATTTCAATGAATATCTTAGGAGAGTGTGCTCGAGAGCTGCACGAGATCATACCGCCTTCCCCTTTCTTCTATTGGACATGCAGACGTACGGCTGGTTACCATCCTCACCTTGTCGAAATCCCTCTAACACGGACCAAGCGCTTTAAAATATCTTTTATATTGCCCACTGCTAAGGATTGGCCTCCCTGCCGGCTTCTGTATTTCCGAGCTCATACAACCCAAATCTTTTCAAGGTTCGAGTGAATAGGCATCTTCTGGGTGAGCTCGCTCCATCGTCGGCCTCATCCTTCCTACATGGATAGATGCTGGTCAAGAGCAAACCCATCTTTAATAAAAAATAAAAAAAGATTTCATAGTTTTCAAATAACTCCACAACAAAATAATGATCAATGTATCACAATCATATGATATGCAAGGTCGTGAAAAAGAAATGCTTTTTTTTAAATATTTTTTGCGATATCTCATGTTATAATAATAATTACATTAACAAAATCCCTAGAAAAAGCTAAAAAAAATACAGCTGACGCATGTATTTATGTCCCCTAATTCTATTTTCTGGCCTTATAAAAGTAAACGTCGAAATCTTGTATGAAAAGTGTAGTCCACGTTGAGTAAAGAAACGATAACGCGTTATAACCTGACGGGAATAGTACATTACTGCAGAGTTCAGGAAGTGAAGGATTGCCGGACGAAGTGGTTAATAAAGATCTGAGTCCGGCAATCCGTCCTTGATAAAGATCTGAGTCCGGCAATCCTCATTCCGGTCGAGGCTGGTATAGTGCTTTTCTCAATAAATGTGAGGAAATAATGAAACACGTGATAATGCAATAGTACATTCCATAGCTAATTTAGCCTTCTCTTTTAAATTAGGCGGAGTGCAATTCATTGCAGAGTCGCTTTCATCACTGGAAGTCATTTTACATATACATAAAACAAACGCAAATGTTTACTAAAAGCAATAAATATTTAGGTAGGTACTGAAAAAAGTCTGCTTTCCCGCCTTTTTTATTTTTTATTTTCAATGAGTGCAAAGGAAACAGCCATACAGCCCAGTCATGAAAAGAGCGTGCGCTCGCCCCCGCCTACTACGCCTGTGACAGCGGCAGGCGTGTTCGTGAAGACTCGTGAAACTTCGGGTTTCATCGGGCTGAGCAGCGGCTAGGAATGAATTTTCATACAACATTCTTGGCCTAGGCCGAGAAAGAAATGCATGAGCCAACAATTACAAACTTCGTAGCTTGTTTTTAGTACAAGAATGCCTACATTTCCGAGCATGTTTGAGAAAATACTTTTTAAATGTTGTTTATGTAAGTGGTCAGTTCTGGAAACAAATAGTGTTCCCTATATATATTACTCATATTAAGCTATGGACTAGAGGTACTTATGGACTAGCTCCTACTTACCCCCTACCATCTAGTGGGGAGTCAGCCTACCTGCAGCTCTTATCATAAAACTGACATTGATATTCTCGAGTGCACATTTCATCTATGTGAAGATATCTTTTCAAGCAATATCTGTTGGATGTGCACAAATTAACGGTTCTAATAGCCTCTACCGATAAGTAGAGATTCTTCATAACACGCGTGATTTAGTATGATCAGCGATATTAAATTACACACTGTCGTAGAGTTTAACAAACATTATTGAGCGGTCGGATCTGTAAGTAATTCTGTACAAATATTTCGCAATACGTCGTCCGTGCCGGTGTGACGAATATTTACCAGGTAATTAAGGCTATTCAAACAGTCAATCGGTCTTTCAACTTGACGTAAGTGCTTCGTTCCAACCAATAAGAACTGTTCTCAAAGTATTGATCGATGTCCTGCAATTATTCATACGTGAAAAATGGCAAAGCTGTAGAATTCGTAACGACCGCCCGAGACTTAAGAGTCACTTAAAATATACATTTTCTTGTAGTTAATGTTTAAGAGCATTGATATACATACTAATATATCTATGCTAATATTATAAAGACCTAAAGTTTAAATGTTTGTTTGTTTGTATGTAGGAGGTAATATTCGAAACTATTCATTCGATTTATGAAATTCTTTCGCGATATTTTGAATAGAATTTAAAAATAAAAGCCCAAAAAAATACGTTATGTGTTTTATTGTGTAATATTATATTATCAGTATGCAGTGATAATATCAAATTAACGAATTCCTAATATTATGTCCATGGTCAGTTTATTGTGATCAATTATATATTTTTTATTCACAAAATAAAAAAAATGTTTTTAAGACACAAGTGGTAAAAAGTTAACGACGAACTATGTGTCAGGGTTGTTGCGGGTGCAGACATTGATTTTGAAAAACAGAAATAAATTTTTTTTATTAATTAACTAAACATATAGTAATAAAATTGAAACAATTTAAAAAAAAACTAAACAAATTATTAAAAAAATCAGTAAGGGACTATAAATTAGTAAGGCCTTCATATTCGCATGCTCAAAAGATTCGCAATGATTATTGCAAATGTGATGAAAGTTCCGCAGCGACACCCTGTATAAAAATTCGACCGCTTGCATAGGTACACGCATAGGAATGTGTAAAGGTAATTATTCCGAAAAGAAAATAAAATTGAGAAATGCTCTTCAACTTTGACTAGATTATCACACGTATACATATAGTACAAAATTTTAAAAGATTCATAATAAGAGACATTACACACGATACCTATGTATAAAAAGTTAAATATGTAATTTAATTCATTAAATTATATTTACTTAATTTTATTTACTTTATTGAAGTAAAGTGAATATCAGTTTTAAATTTAATTTAAATTCAACATAAGCTTATTTTAAAAGCATTATAATGCAGTAATTAGCACCAACACCAGTGATTAACAAGTGATGTAACACCTATTCCGAAATAACAATATTTTAGTAATTATGTCATTTTCATTATGTTTCTACAAAGAATAAAAGGTTTTAAATATATTATACTTTATTAAACTTTTAATTATAATAATTTACTCCTAAATTACCAATTTCCCATTACACCAAAATAAGGAGTATTTAAATTCCCCTGGAGTCTTTTTTTAAGAAAATGCACATTCACTTACTAACATCAATGCATTCCTCACTTGTGACATTTATGTGGGTTGAATACTTGTCACAAGTACAATAAATGTTTAACTAAAACATTTACACATGCCACACAGCTGACGAGACGTGTTCTTTATAAGTAACAATAAAAACTCAAAGTTTTGTACAAAAGTTTCGATATTTTTGACTTAAAATTAAGTATAGTCACAAGATAAAGGAGATAATGGCATAGAAAAATAATATGTACGTACCGATATTTTAAATATTCAGTATTTATTTAATTTAATAAAATTATTAAATATTTAGCCAACATACAGTCACTGGGAATAGGTATACGTGGTATCAAACAAAAGTAGACTGAAGCTGCCGAAATGTAGTTTTAAAACAGCAAAGAGCTTATAATAATTTGAAATATATATGTTTTTAAATTAAAACAAACACCTATTCTTAGCAGGAGTTTAACTCAGTGTACAAAATACGAAATTTGTTTTGGTTAAAGATTTAAATTTACATATTATATAAACATACTTAGGTATACACAGATAAACACCTAAAAGATACATAGATATACATGTATCTTACTTATGACTATAGTTGCATATGAATGAATTTGGCTTATGCTCCGCTCGCACGAAATATCTGGCACGAATAATTTATTCCACTTTGCCACTAATAAGTATGCTCCACTGCCACGAATCAAAACCTTTTTATATAATTTCCCTTTTGGCACGAATACATATGCTCCGTTGCCACGAGACTTATTATTACTCTATATTTGTACAGTTGCAAAAAAAAAATTAATAATTAAATTTTACCTCCCTACAATGTAATTTACAGAAATAATATTTTTATTTTGCTTGTTTTAAACAGGAATACTTACTAGGTTGTCTAAGAGAATACGACTAATAAGTATCAGTACAATGAGGGTTTTCTGAAACGGTCTAATTGAGATGGCAGCACTGTAGCGTCAGGTCCAATGAACTGTCAAAATACATCCGCAAATTGCAATTTTGTATGTATTTTTTGGTTTAATTATTAAACCAACACAATAGAATTTCAATAATTCATGATTAGCACCTACGATTCTGTGCTATCTGACAGCTGTTTAGACCTGACGCCTACGAAGCGCCGCCTGGTGGCAGAAAGAGTATCGAAAACTCTCATTGTTGCGATAATTTAAAATTTTCATTAATGTTCTTTGTTTTATATTTTATATAAATTCTATTAATGAAATGTGTACGAAATAGCATTAACAAAATTAAGAATACATATAACTTTAGCTATGCTATATATTATATGAGCAAAAGACGCGAGTATCTGCAAGATTTTTAATAATAACGTTTTTAATAATAATTACGTAATAGAAAAGAATAAATGAAAGCCATGTACCATAATCACGGGTACTAGCAACATTTCGTATGATATTATTGTCAAGCTTGTATTCTTATCGCATATAATGCCTCAAATTTAAAATACAACGATAAATGAGGTACAGATGTATTACTTATAGACGATAGATTCGTTCATATATACATATATTTTTTTTAGCCACTCAAATATTTTCCGATGCAGACTGCACTGTCCTTCATTGATCACACCTTGTGACATCGCATGTGCTATAACGCAATATGTTTCGCAAAGATCATTGAAACGTCACGCAATTATTATGAATGAAAATAATTGAGGAATCATTGCACATTGGCTCGCAATTCATCTGGTGTGCCATAAGAATAATAATGTAGCAAAAAAATGTTAGCAATTGTGTCCAATCTGAGCAATCTGCGTTGCGGTTACGGAGATAATGCAAGAGTGCAAGTCATGTGGCCCGCCTTTGCACAAACTCTGAAAGGGTTGCACCTCGACTCGACACATGTTATTTGCATCGGCCATCAACAAAACCAAACCAAATTTGAATCTTTGTGGTTACTTTCTTGTGAATAATATTGAACAATGCCTATATACAAAATCGCGTGAGTTTGTAAGAAAGATGTACTTTTGTACTATTGCTTGTTGTTCCTTTCTTTTTTTATTCTTTTTTACAGTGAGCTGTTTTTAGGGTATTGTAAATTGTACGTCCGAATAAAAAAAGGAACCCTTATAGGATCACTCGTGTGTCCGTCTGTCCGACCATTTCCCCCCCCCCCCCCCCCTCCCTATCTCCGAAACTACTGAACCTAAAATTTTGAAAAAAAAAATACAGAATTTAATTTTCTACTTGCAGATTATAGGAAAACCTATAAGAAGTCTATGATATTAAAATAACATGTTAAATCATTCAATATTGTGTGTGCGGATTACTCTCAATATACTTATATAGTCTTAGGTGCGGATAGGTAACATCGTACGGAACCCTCTTCACGCAAATTCAACTCGCACTTGTCCCGTTTTTTTTACACCTATCTTCTATTTAAGATAGGTATAAAAAAATAAAAATATTATTGTACAAATAAAGAGTTTTAATAAATAATAAATAATTATGACTTTATCATGAAATTAAGTATTTTCTACTTTTTTTAGATTTTTTTTTATAGTAACATCTTGCTAGTCGTATTAAATTAGGCATTGTTCCATTCGCACTAACTAAAACTTAATTTGAATGTAAAACTCCACAAATTATATTGAACATTACGATAAAAATATAAATTTTGGCAAACTATAGGTACAGTCAAGGGCAAAAATATCTGTACGTTTCCAAAGCGCCAAAATTATCTGTACAGTTGAGAGGCCAGAAATATCTGTTCGATAATTCGGTTAAAAATATGTGAGCATTTAAAGGGTCAAAAAGATCTAGACGTTCACGTGGCCATAAATAAAAGTACAATGTCAGTCAAATATATGCAGGCAAATAGGAGGCCATAAATATCTATACATGAAACTATCATATATATGAGAACAAAACGCGCGCCAAAAATATCTATACACGTAATTGTCATATATATGACAACAAAACGCGTACCAAAATTATCTATACATTTATCTGATAGTCAAACTTACCACATAGGTATGCAAATATGCATCTTATTCAATTGAGATAACTAACTAAATGTAACACTCAAAATTCGAATTTACATTCGCTTTAAAACTATCTTTAAGAGTTCTATTTCTATTTCTTATACGTAGACAATATCGGTAGTTTTTAAGAAGAATAATGTCCAGACTTTCGGACTGTACTAAACATCGCATCATAATTATTCTGTTGGAAGACGGAAATCCGGTAGCATAAATTGTTGAGGAAATGGGTGTAATGGTGAGTGATCCGAATCATACCAGATTTAAATATGTATTTTAATATCACTTTTGTTGCCTACGGATATTCATTGTCTTATCTTTTAATCGTTTTAGAGGAGCACCGTATATCTAAGGGTGAAATACAGGAGAAGGAAATGTAAGGAACCATGCATCTAAAGGACGACCTCGAAAGACGACGCGAGAGTGTGACAACGACGAAGATGTCAAAAACCAACGTTTCATTCGCACTGCGGACTTAGCAGTGCCTTTAGCAGTATCCACCCACACAGTGCGACGAATATATTTTTTTTACGAGGAGAGAAATCTTCAAAAGATACCTTATGAACAAGTTCCAAATGCAATGCAAATGCCCATAGAGGTTATGTGGGACTCTTACTGCACTAAAACTCGTCTCGAAATGGGTATGGTTCTAGTCCGCAGGGGACTTTGGAATCGTCACCGGGAGTCGAGTGCGACGAAGATTTCTTGAAGCTGGCTTTAATATGAGGGTATACGAAATTTTAGGTTATAAGTAAGAGATAAGAGTTTTGAATAGATAGATAGGTAAGAGTTTTGTGTAAGTCGAGGTTATAGGTAAATGATGAAAGTAAATAATTTAAGTTTTTCAAACAATAAAATTCAGTTTTTAGTGATCTGTTTAATTTCCCCCCTCCTAAGCTTATACGCGTCCGCCTGCTGGGCACAGGCCTCCTCTCAAGCACGAGAGGGATTGGTATATAGTCTTCACGCTAGCCCTATGCGGGTTGGAGACTTCACATACACCATAGAATTTTTTCGCGGATGTATGCAGGTTTCTTCACGATGTTTTTCTTCACCGAAGAGTGACTGTTAAGTATACTTTACATGACAAATTCACACTCTTGTTTAGACATCCTAGGACATGTAGTAACTGGAAACGCCTTGTCTGTCATTTTCTGTACAAAAAACTCGGCTCTCTACGTAACGTACGTAGAGGGGTAAGCTCTTAAAGGCAACTCCAGTTATTAAATGCTCTAAGTTAGACACACACCACAAAGAGGAATAGAAACGAGAAAATAGAGTAAAAACCTAAGTGTTCTTTTTAACGGCAAATTGACATTCGTAAAATCACTTATATTAGCGTAAGTAATCGAAAGATTTTCGTACTAATATTGTATAATTACTTAAATAACGAATAAATATCTTCCGTTTCATCGCTAGTTCATGTCTAGTATCAATATGTTACTGACAAACATTTAGCATTGAAAAAAACGCTAATGTAATATTCACGAAAAAAGCCACATGAAAATCGTATATCGTGTAGCTGTGAACGCTGTGAAGCAAAATCTAAAATAATAGGATTACAGGTGAAACAAAGATCAAAATGAAAGAGACAAACCAATCATAATGAGAATGGTACTCTTTTCGATGATTGTCATAATTCAAAATTAGAAAACTTGTTTGTACAGATATTTATAAACGATTAGTTGCATCAATTTGTATCTATATATTTGGCACGCGTTTTGTTCTCATGCCTCCTATTTGTCTGCATATATTTGACTGACATTGTACATTTATTTATGGCCACGTGAACGTCTAGATCTTTTTGACCCTTTAAATGCTCACATATTTTTAACCGAATTATCGAACAGAGATTTCTGGCCTCTCAACTGTACAGATAATTTTGGCGCTTTGGAAACGTACAGATATTTTTGCCCTTGACTGTACAAGTAAATTTAGTCTGTCTTTATCTTGACGTACAAAACTTATATTTTTTATTTGAAATCACTATGTTTGCCTTCAGTTAGAAACGCTATTCTATGAACTTGACATTGTTAATTAAACTAATAGCTGTGCCCATGATTTCGTTTTTTGAAAATCCCACAGAAACCTAAAATTTTTTTTTTTTTTTTCAGAATAGAAAGTTAATCAGGTAAAAACTATCTGTATGCCAAATTTCATGCAAACCGTTAGCCGTTTTTGTGTTATTGAGAAACATAGATCCAAATATACAAACTTTCGCATTAATAGATGGATTAGGATTACTTCTTTTTTTTTCCTATACAACTTTTACATATTTTTTGACGAGCCTATTGGGTTAGGGTGATTGCCTTAAAGCTCTGTTCTAGGGTTCCCGGGTTCGATTCCTGGCAGGGTCAACTTTGAAAAATGAACTTTTTCAAATTTGTCTCTGGACTGGATCAGGAAAGTAGTGGCAGGGCACACTGCGTTTCGCAGTCATTTCAGCAGCCCGTCTGGCGGCAGTAACCGCCCCCTTACAGACCACCGCGCAATAACAGCACGTGTGCTGTTGTGTTTCGGTGAGTGAAGTAAGGGATGACAGAGCCCATTTCCCTATCTCTTCCCAATCCCTTATCCTTAATCCTATTGTAGTCGGCAGCGCACTTGCAGCAGCTTTGGCGTTGCTTGTGTTATAGGCGACGGTAGCCACCTACCATTAAGTGCACCGTCAGCCTGTCTGCCGATCTTAACATTTAAAAAAAAATGTGCTGCTGGTACATTTTTTATTATAAAAATAGCATTATAAAAATTATAAAAATTATAAAAATTAGCAAACAGTCTGATCTGAGAAACAGACTAACAATCCTCTTCACGGTAGGTTTCTCAGTCATCTATAAACAAAAGTAAAACAAAAACGGTATGCATGTGCGTTGCCGATCTCGATAGGATAAAAAATAAGGAATATGAATGGGCCCTGACATCCCTTACTCACTCGACGAAAGACTATAAGCACATACATACGCTGTTAATTCACAGTGTTCTTTTAAGGGCTACCCAATTACTGCGGAACAAACTGTGTCCTGCCACTAATATTTCCTAAGTAAAATGTTTGTCATAAATTTACTTGCCCATTCCCTGTTCGGCCCTGTAGACCCGAACAAACTGACAAAGAGGCGACACAGAGGCAAATTTCTATTGATTCTTATAATTACCATGTATAGATCTACATAGTAATCGCAATATTATTGAATATGGAACAGACCATATATTACGTAAAATTACTTGCGATTGTTTTCGTAAAGTCAATCAACTTCCGAACAGTGGTTAAAAACAATAAAGACGAACTTAATGCACTTGTTTGTGCCATCCGGTATTTTAACAGCAGATGCCAAAAATTAAATGCATCTCGGATACCATCGCGTTTTTTATTATTATTTGGAGATCCTAATTATATCAATTAACTGGCTAAAATATATTTATTTTCACGTGTCACGTTAGTAATAATGTAAGTATAATTAAAAATATATAATAAATAATATAGTAAAAATTTACCTCCATTCATAAGAAATGAGAGAGTAAAGATTAAATTTATAGTCTTCTTAAACATATTACGTACATAAACAGATTGTAAGTGTTTGGCATATTGCATTATATTGTTAGGACTAACTATGGAACGTTCTGGAAAAAGCGTTCGCGCTGGCCGAAAGTCTCGAACGTCCCACCCTATCGATGGTAGTCACTCCCCATCCCGACTAGTGTCAAAGGAAATTGATCCTTATGTTTACAACATGGAGTTTACATTTCAACAGAAATAGCATTCCCGAACTTTAAAATGGTTTGTTTACAATATTGTTTATATTTCTAGTAAATTCAAAATACATCGAGGCATTTGGCGCTAAGTATAAATAAGAGGCGGCCGGTCAAGTGGGCTTTTAGTGATGCGACAACCAGCGATAGAAAGCGACTCTTCGGAGCTTTTGCGAAGTTATCTGCGACAGTGAACCGACTTAATGTGTATTAAGGGAATCATTGACGACTTTTGGTAAGTTTAACGGTTTCATCGGAAAAGTTTAGTGATTTTGGAAGTCATTTTGGTTTGTGAACATAAATCGTTCGCATCTTACACGGCATTTTAACTCACCCCGCACTTAACAAATTTTGTTTCATATAACTATGTTTTTATAGAGAATCCGTACCGTTTACAGTTAAATGGTTTTGTGGGACGATTGATAAAAAATATAGTAATATAAAAATATTACAATATTTTTTTTTATAAATGGTGTACCTGGGATAGTACTTCCATTTCTTTAATTCTAATTGGCTCTATTGAGAGGATGGCACTTTGTTATAGTGTTCTCTATTACAATACTAATAATAAATAATGGATCCACATCATTCACTACAACCCGTTGAAGTCTTTTCAAACAGAATCCAGAATAGGAAAAGTCCTGACACAAGATGCCTTTGTTGAATTAAAAAAAATATTTTCTAAATTATTTCAAATCCCTTCCCAAACATTAGTAGAAATCAAAGATACTAAAGTCATTGTGTAGGTATTCATACAAATGATTTCATGTTCAGTTCTCAGAAACTAATTCATTGCATCTAATCTTCGGTGACTGCTAGTTTAAGAAGTAACACATTAATTATTTTTTTAATTGTATGGCTTAACTAATGATTAACATAACATAACATTTGTCTTTGAGTAATGCAGGGCACACTGCATTATGCCAATTTTAAGTTTTTTGAAGTCATAAAATTGGGCAATCAGTCTGGTGGCAGTAACCACATATCATACAGAAGAACCATGAAATAACAGCATTGTGCTGTTGTGTTTCTCTGTGTAAATAAAGGATACAATAGCCCATTTCGTTATCCCATCCTTTATTCTGCACTTGCAGCACTTACAGCCTTTCTTTTATTAATAGGCTTACAGTCTTTCTTGATCCAGTTGAAGACAGGTTAGCCACCTGCCATCAACCGGCTTGGCTCCCGACTTTTACATAAAGAAATATACAGTCAAATCCTACATGTAAATTTGTTACCAATGATGGCGAAGCTTATTATTATTAATTTAAAGTTAATTTGAAAATGCAAATGTAATAAGGGTTTGAGTTATTTTTAATATATATAAATTGTCAATACGCATCAACAGTTACTTACACTAGGACGTTGTATAAGATAAATTTATTACAATAATACATCGATAAAATTTCAATGAAGGCTCATAAAACAATGTCATGCGTAGAATATTGATGAAGATACCGCTCGACACGTGTAATAAATAATAGTTAAATAAATTTAATTAAGTACACATCCGTTTGGAGGTAACCTTCCGCTCAACAAAGGCTTTGCAGGTAAAACAATATACAAAACACATGAGTATAACTGAGCAAGTCACCCAGGCAATCCTTTCCTTTCACCCTTCGTGGGAATCACAGCAGATGTGCCTCTAGTCACAAGAAGCCTTTTTTCTAATCTCGATTTAGTAGGGTGTCCATATTGTGTGTTGAAGTAATAATTTTTAAATAATTATGCCAAACGTCAAACATAATGCACACTTCTTGTTTTATTTGAATCAAAATACAGCAGACTTTTTCACAATAGAAATAAAATCGTATCTTGGGAAAACTCTACAAAACTAAAATTTTTGGCTACAGCTTGACAAGATCTGATTTGATCTGATCTTAATTGTGTCTGATTGCAGATTCCGTTGTCTGCTTTGAATCTGTAACTATTTTAATTATAACTTTAGATATTAGTATAAGTATTCTTATATTTTATTCTATAAGCCTTAAGGGTCGATAATAAATTTGTAAATGCTGTGTATACCTATAATTGGAACTCACATCAGACTATGACCGAATGTGAAGATTATTATTTTATGATTGTTGTGTTTTCTGTTGGTGTACCTATTATAAATAAATAAAAAAAAAAGATCAATCAAATCGCCAAACGTTTGCTGATATTTAAGGGCTTCCATGTAGTATCTAAATTTTGATTAATATTGCAGGAATTAATTTAACATTATGTATTCGGTATAGAAGTTCGTTATTGCCCGTAACTTTTTGTTTCAACCGATTGGAATAAAATAAACACCAAATGTTACGGGAAGCTTGCTAAAATACATCAGTGAAAACAGCATTCAATTCAATTAAGCCGTTTCTGAGATTAGCGTGCACAAACGCACAGACAAATAGGCAAAAATTCTAAAAACTATTTTTTGACCTTGGTAACATATATAAGTACAACGTGTTCAATTTTTTTTTTTAAATATGTTATGGCACGGCTCGATTTTATTATATGTATAGATATAGATAACAACAGTGCCATACTACAACACTAAATTATTTAAAAATGTCCGCTGGGTACATTAAATTTCTCAACTTTCATATTGTTACTTTCAAAGTAATCACTTCTCTCAACTTGCCTATCTACGAAGCATATCTGGAATGCACATTTTCGAATAGACTTTATTTTTATCAGCGATGCAGTCCTTACCTAATTCATGAGCGTAAACTTGTTAAAAGCTTATAAAAATCGCCGCACACTATAAAACACGACTCACTAATTTGTCTATTGAAAAACAATTACGTATCCAAATTAGTCGGAAATAGTTTTAATAATTTACATAGTACCAACCTAAAAAATTGAATTTTGCAATGACTTAGCTATTTAAATTAAATTTTAATTTTAATCTTGTTGCTGACAGCAAGCCTCCTAGCAGGCATGCAGTGAAAACGGTGGAAAAAAAAGGCCGGAGTCAACAATAGTCCACGATAGGTGGATCTAATCAACTTATGTGTAGTTAATTGGTGAAAGAATTTGCTTTATATCTCACGCTCGTGTCAGTCCTCGTAATACAGCAGGGATATATACATATAGAGAGCGGAATTGGGATAAGGGGAAGGATTGTCATGCCTTCAAACAAATCTCCTGGTCGCGATGTCAAGAGTCCTTATATTCTTTTAAATCTATTTTAAGCTATAAATTTTCATTGTGCATAAATAATAACCGGATAACAATGACAAAACACAAAAATATGACGTCATACAGACCACATGATCACAGGCGGCAAAAATTAAATGAGATTTATTTTTTTGTGTTTTATTATTAGGCAAATACCCTATTTTCATTGAACGAAAAAAAGAATATCTAATGCGAGCGTGCCTACGTACCAAACTTGTTCTTTAAACTTATTATATTCACCAAATAATGATTCAACTCGGGTGAGAGGCAAAAACGAATACAAAACTAATTAAATGTACTAATAGGACTGTTGTATATAATATCCATACTTTTAGAACTAATTTACATACACCCTACACCAATATGTGCCGATATGATCAATAATAGGACAGGAAACAACAAAGTTACTGTTTGTTACTCATTTTTTGATAAATTTTTCGTTGCTGGAGTAAAGTTGAATGTTTTTGTGTAAGGGTTATTACGTTTCGCATCCGGCGAACGTGATAAGTGTGAGATAACTGCAATTCGCGAATTCACAGGACAATTTTGCACTCGTTTATGGAAAAAAAATACGTATTAAACCAGATGTTAACTTTTATTTGAAACATTTTTTGTGAATTATTTCTTCAATTGAAACTAAATTTTGCGAGTTTCAATGATGATAAAGAAATACGTAAAAAGTAGGAACGTATTCAATTAAAAACACCAAGTACCTTAAAAATACCTTAGCCTACCAAGTTATACTGCAGTATTTGCAAGAACTTACCTAGTTATATGTATAGAAATGTGTAGGAAGTTTGAATGTGTTGTTCTTTCTCTCTCTCTCTCTCTCTCTCTCTCTATCTCTCTCAATTAACATCGGCTAATGTAACCTAGTTTTATTGCAAAAATAATTCCATATAATATTCTGTCTATACAATGATCTATTCTAATTTTGTATTCAGCAATGTGATCTGCTTTCAAAGTTTGCTGGTAATTTATATAGAAGTTCGTTATTGTTCTCTAAAATATTTGTAAACAAAATCTTAACTATATTTTTGCATTTCAGTGTAGTCCTTAGATTTCACTGAACAACTTTACAGTTGGTATTTAATATATGAAATGTCAAATCACCAGGTCCAATTAAAATTTGATATACTTACTTAAATTTTGATGTGAGCGCATTATTTTATTTATTTTATTTAAAACAATATGCCAACGTTAAGCTACGAAATATCTTGTTAAACTCAGCCAAGTAATAATTGTTTTAATTAAACTCAACGCAAAACCATTAAAAATATATACAAGTTATTTACAAAGGAAATTCCTAGCGCATCAGAAATTAAATAAATTATCACAAATTAATTTATAATTATTATGATCGAAAAGTTAATGTTGCAGTTAAAATGATATTATTAAATAACATTTCAATTCCATGAAATGACCGAATCATTTTATAATCAAAGAAAATTTAAAGAATTTTTTTTCTGTCCTCAAATATTTTTAAAAGTTGAGAAGTTAAGAAGCTTATACTACTTAGGAACGCAGTGACGAGTTACCTGCCTTCAAAATTAATTGAAAATTAAATATACGTAAACTCCAGATTTTCATAACGAAGTTTTTTGAGCTCATAAATAACGCTAATCAATAAATAACTCATAAATAACTCTTAATCAATTTATTTACTTAACACATTGAAAATATAACATAATATATATAGCAAATTGTAAATTTTCAAAAATATGTATATAGTTTATTTTGTATGATATAGTTTATTACCTCAGTTAACATACTTACAGGATACTTCGAATCCTGAAAAAATGTTGGGGTCCTCTGGGATTTTCAAAAAACGAACTACAGCACGTATAAAGTCGCGCGCACAGCTAATACATATTTAATACCAACTGAGCCCGCAACACTAACTGTTACGAGAAGATTGCTACAATACATCAGTGGAAACCGCATTCAAATTGGTTAAGCCATTACTGAGATTAGCGTGCACAGACAAACAGACAAAAATTCTAAAACTATTTTTTTTTTACTTCGGTAACATAAATACAATGTCTACAAATTGTTTTTTTTTTTTTTTTAAACTTTAGGTACATACAAACAGCTCGTTTACGAATTTAGTACATGTATAGATTAGTCTCAAAAATAAGTCTGCATGCCGCTTTTTATTGCATAAAAAAAATTAAAAGCCAAATAATTACATATAACTACTCTATAACAGTTTAAATTCCATAACATATCTGTGATACATACAGAATGTATTCATATTTACCTAATTGTCGATTGAAGTTATCTTTATCTGTACACTGTAAAACAGAGAACGGTATTTTTCAAACGGAGGCGGTCCATTGTACGTTTTATAGCCTTTTAGGGTAATATTTAAAAAAAAACACTAATATATTTTATCTAAAAAGTTATAAGTTACAGACAATGAAGATAATATTTATTTCGTTTCCAAAATATCGGAAAGAAAGTTGTGAAATTGCGGCTCTTTTGACGGATTTTTTTTTTGAACTGTACAATTGAAATAAGCCTTTTACGTTGTTTTGTTTCCTTGGACAATGTAATTGCTTTGGTGCAAAGGGTTTGTTTATTTGTCGGTACCATTTATTAGTAGGTGCCACTATAAAAGAGAAATTTTTGAAGGTATGACCTGACCACCCAAAATTATACATGCTTAATCTAATCAGATGTATTATGTAAGAGTTTTGTGATGTTTAAAATGTGTTTAAATTATAATTTTTGAAGTGAAACTTCTTTGCACGCGAGGACCGAAAATTTTTAAGGTCGAAACTCTGTACACGCGTATGAATTTTTTATCCAATAAAAGCAACAATTACTGATACAAACATCATGTATATCTTTTTTGGATTAAGTGCACCGTTGACATAAGATGACATAGTGCAAATAAGCTGTTAATTCTTGTATCATGAAGGAAAGCTGACCCTGGTAAGCTGAGACTAGTAAATTCCGACTTTTTTTTTAAACCCATTAATTAAAGCATTTCTTACCTATTCAAGGTTTCATTGTCATGTGTTTTTTCCCAACAGTTATTTTTTTATGTTGAGGTCAGCTGACAGGCTGACGGTCCACTTGATGGTAGGTGACTACCATCAACGTTACAAGTGCTGCAAATGCGCTGCCGACTGCATCAGTAGGATTAAGGATAAAGGAAGGGTTAGGAAAATGGGCTCTGACATCCCTTACTCACCGAAACACAACAGCACACGTGCTGTGTTATCACGGTGGTCTTCTGTAAGAGGGTGGTTAAACAAGCTAAAAGATAAAAGATAAAGGTGATAAGAGATAGCATTTGCCCAGACCTACCTTTAGTGACTCTCATGGCTAAGACATGGGAAGAAAAGACGTTGTTTGGTTTTGTACACTGTTTTTAACTTTTGACTTTGATAAAACATTGATTCCATGTGTTGTAGATTGTTAAATAAACACATCAACAATGCCTAGGGATATTTCATTTTTACCTTATTTTACAAAATTCTGTAAATATTTTGTTAAAACAATTATATATGAAATTAAAGTTTATTTTATGGTTTATGCTTGCAATATATAAAAAGAGATGCATCAAAGATTTTTAATTAATTTTTTTGTAATTTTATTTTTAGGTTTAATTTTTACTTTGTACATAATGGATTTTATATAGGGGATTATGAAAATTAAAGTAAAAAAAATAACAAAAAAAGGCATTTAATTAAATTTAATAATCAGTATTTCCTCCCCTAACATTAATTAGAGTTCGGCATCGGTTATTCATGCTCAAAATTAAATTATCCAAATCGAGCTGCGGTAACAGGTCCCAGGTTCTTTTCAAGTGCAGGAAAAGTTGTTCTTCTGTCATCAGATTTGGAGAAAAATTAACCATAGCTCTTCGTTGTAACATGCCCCATGCGTGTTCAATGGGATTCATGTCGGGGGACTGAGCAGGCCAGTCCATAACCCTGACTTCATGTTCCCTAAGCACAGATGATACCAGCTTAGCCGTATGGGCACGGGTATTATCGTGCACGAGTTGGAACTCCTGACCTATTTGTACCCTGTGTGGGATAATCACAGGTTCCACTACCTCATTGCGGTATTTCAATGCATTCATGTTCCCTCTTATCCAAATGAGATCGGTTCGCGCACCTATACGAATACCAGCCCATACCATGATAGTCCCGCCTTGATATGAATGGACTTCTTGTGGATGCTGGAGACGGCTTCGTCTACCAGGAACTCGCCAAACCCTTAACCTTCGTGAATCCGGATGAAATCCAAACCGAGACTCATCAGAAAAAAGCACCATGGACCATTGCTCGTCACTCCATGCGAAATGTTCTCGAGCCCACAATAGTCTCCGCCCGCGATTGCCACGCCGCAAAGCTGGAACCCGAAGTGGTCTGCGAGAACGAAGACCAGCTTCATGTAATCTTCTTCTTACAGTTTGGTCACTAACCAACAATTGGTGGTCAGATTGTAGCCTTTGAACCATTTGCATAGCCGTAATATTCGGTTGTCTCCTAGCGATATTTTGAAGAAAACGGTCCTGTCTAGGAGTGGTGATGCGATGGCTGCCTGAATGCCGTTCAGCGACATCGCCTGTAGCACGATAACGTGACCATAACCTGGAGATTACATTTTGGCCGGTTTGCAGAGTTTTAGCAAGCACAACGTTGTATAGAGCCAGCTTCCAACATGCCTACAGCTATCTGCTCTTCCCTTGTCAAATGTCGACGTGACATAAATAAATGTAACACACGTTTACTTAAATTAGAATAAAGAAAATGTGTAATCGCTTTTCATTTTTCAAAACTTCACTGTTATATTGTAACACGAACCAACTTTTCGACCGCCAAATTCGAATAATCGATATTCTTTTGTTTCAAAATGTTTTTTTTTTTTTTTTTTTTTTTATTTCGAAAGAGGTGGTGGAGAAGAAAATATTTTATATACAAACTATTTTTATAGTGTGAATAGTTTTTAAGTCAAGAAGTCTTTCATGTAATATCCCTAGACATTGTTGATGTGTGTATATCATCGATATGGTAAACACTGCTACTATGAATTTATACTCTAGAATTTAAACTAATAATGTATTAATTATCTTTACAAAGACTGTATGCAGAAAAACTAACGATGCCATATTGTATGAGACTAAAAGGAAGAGTTTTCATTCTGATTGTACATTTACACAGTAGGGATAGATAGATGGACAAAGAATGTATCCCCACTGGTAGAGATAAATGAAAAAAAAATACCATTCATTTACAAAACATTAATACAAATATTAATATATTGTACTAGTGGGATACATTATTAGGGATATGTGGAACAGGCATAAATCTGTATTGAAGAAAAACTAGTCAACTACACTGATTTAAACTCTCAATATACTTATATAGTCTTAGAGTCAACTGTAGCTAAATTCTTAAGATAGTTAAAAAATATTCAATAAAATATTTTTTATATAACATAAGCACAGTAATTAATTATTAAAGAATACATTTCAATAAATATAATTACAGTGTGTTTCACAACGTTTGAGTAAAGGCCATTATTAATACATAATTATATTAAAGTCTTAATACATCTTTAATCCAAAACTATTGTAAACTACCCAAAACTAATGTTGTCTCACATTGCTCACACGTAACGAGGGATGACACTAATAGTAAAACCAATAATAAAATCCTATACCTACACTCCTAAATCTAAACTTCCAGCGTTAAATATATCTTAATGTACATAAATTTTATTTTCATTTATTCAAAATCGCAAATTTCCGAAAATACTTTAACAATCACCATGAAATATTGAAAACACTGTCAGGGGTACAGAAAAGGAAGTGGGTACCTTTCATCGAAAAAAAAAAGGCCAATAAAGAATGAATAAAATTTTCTACATTTAATAAAAAGTGGCGAAGTCGCGGGCAAAAACTAGTCCAAAATGATTTAACATAAATACAAAGCGTAAAATTAAATGTTAAACCACGTTCATTGATAGTCCTTAGGGACTTCCGGTGAAATCCGGACTCACAAAAAAAAAAAAAAAAAAACAAATTCTAACAAATACACTTAAGAATAAAGCAGATGGCGCCAACATCCGAACGGAAATCGAAAGGGATTTTTTAAACATTTTCTGCGGTGATTACAAAAAATCTCGATTAAGATAAAAAACAGTGAAAGCGAATAAAATATGGGGAATCGTGGGAACAACTTTTTAATCTATGATACTTATAGTGTAAGCGGATACATATAGCAGACAATTTAAACTTTGTCTAGTTCTATCTATAAATATTCTTTATTTTCTATTCTCTTACCTATTACATTGTGGGCGGTGGTGGTTAAAATAATGTCCCGTTGGCCTCCAGTGACTCCCAGTGGTGAGAGGATATAAAATTTGTTCCGACTCCTGCGGACTAACACTGGTGGTGATATAAACGGTGGCCAATGGGAAAATAGTGAGTACTTCTACAACAGTAGTAGACCAACAGGTTGACATTATAATGGCAATGGATGCCACGGCAAATGTAACTTCCTATCCCAGTAACGAAATGTAACGCTAGTCGATCGACGTTGGATCCAGGCTGCTACTGACCGGTCCTATTGGAAAATTATGGGGAGGCTACTGCTGCTGAGATGACGATGATGACGACCTGTACCTCGTCTGAGGTACAGACTTCTTCAATTTTTTTTATGTTAAGATCGGCAGACAGGCTGACGGCCTACTTGATGGTAGGTGGCTACCGTCGCCTATAACGTGCATATAACACAAGGAACGCCAAGTGCGCTACCGACTACACTAGGATTAAGGATAAGGGATTAGGAGGGGATAGGGAAATGGATTTCAATTCGATTTGTACTGATAATCATTTACTCCATCACTAAGGAAACCTAAGAAAAGTGAGTGTGTAAGAATTCTATAAATTTGTGAAGACATTTTGTGTTATTTCCTGACAATATGCAGCGAGATCACACATTTTTTTTTCGTTTTCTTATAGAGTCATTTTCGTGTCTGTGCCAAGCTTTTATGATTTCATATGCCTCTAATAAATTATTTGTTGAGGACAGTGGTCACATTAAAAATAACATATGACGTCCTATTAGGATACAGACATGAAACGACCGCGTTACGCAGATAAAATCTCGTAGCATCTGTTTAACAAAAATTCTTTAGAAATTCATTAATTTTACGATCTATATTAACTTTGTGATAAGTGGATTCTAATGAAAAAATCATTTAAACAGGTAACAAGAGATGAAACGCCATTGGCGATTCAGGCACGAGCGTGGGAGCATGCCGCAGGTGCGATTCAATATATCGGAGTATTTGTTCGAAGCCACAACGCAGATGCACACACTGCACTTGACGAAGAGTAAACATGTTTATAGACGCAAGACGTTGAATTATAATGGGTACATACAATCACGTGATATGTATACATGTGATTGTATGTAAAAGATAATAGATTATATATAAAAGATAAGAAAATTCAACTTTGATTAATATATACTGCTAGATGCTCAACAGCCGCTCAAAAAAGCAACGCAAAAAGAAGGCATAAATGAGTAATATGCCTTGTTTGGCATATTACTTGAGTAATTTGCCCGGTGACGTTTACGATGAAAGCAAAGATCTTTTTATGATGCTACGTGGTGTATCAAGGAGAGGAGTCAAGACAAACTTACCGGTAGATGTGAGTCTTTCCTCGCCTGCTCGACTCGCGCTGGTTCGTTATCCACCACAATACTCGAAGAGTTTTTTATTCGTTAAAGCGTTAATCCGGAAAGCCCGCTTTGTTTCACACAGAGTTTAGATATTTCACACACTACACACAAGATTAGCGGATAGTCTTAATTGCGGGTTAAACGGCGTGTTGCGAGCGTTGCGACGACTTGGACTTGTCTGTCATGATTTTGAGGGTAGGAAAGGGTAAAATAAATAGATAATATGTAGGTAGTTGAGTGTGATGCGAATGTTTGCATGTGTGTAATGCGTGTTTGGATGTGTGCGTGTTTATAGTATAAACGGCGTCAACGCTGCGTTTACATTCATACGTTTTAAAATAATCGAATTTTAATAAAGGTCTTCTAACAATAATGTCTTCATTGTTTAAAATAATTTTAGCACACTGAATTTAATTATAAAAATATTAATGGATGCACAAAATACTGGCATTAAAATAATTATAAAATTTGATTTGCTATTAATATTGCAACGAAGCCTTTTCATAAATACATATCTAATTTCAAATTTCATTGCAGTATCTCCTATTCTTTCATCTTATGTAATCTTAATAATTAATTATTAGTAAATAATTATACTTAATAATAAAAATTGCAAATAAAATTCGTATAAAGGACAGGGGAAGATAAAAATTAATTAAATTCAGCGAAACCCTTTTACACCTGGTCAATAAACTTTTTTCAATTATACTTTTTTCGATAAAAAATATTCGATAACACAAGGTGCAAAAGCTAAGGAAAGTGAACACCTTATTAGGATCGCTAACCTGCGGCCATTCCTTCACCGAAACCCAAAACAAAGCAAATCAACATCCGATAATAGCTTTCTAAATTATGGCCTTAGTAACCCATTCCTGACCTACCATCAGCTGCCTTCCTTCGACCCATATGTTACAAATGTAGGTCAATTAGACAACATCTCTCTTATTGCACTAACTACTTTATCGCTTTGGATTTTAGGTTGATTATTAGTTACAAAAGCACTGTAATGCCATGCATGGAAATTAGACAGTGGTAATGAATCTTCTAAAACATGGCATCTGATTTGTTCATTCCAAATTGGTGACAGGTGCATTTCTTCGCGAGTAGTCATTTGTTAGTAGAAATCGAATCTGATTCTTAACATTGAGTTATTATTTTCAAATTAGAATGAAGGTTTTTTTCCAATCTAAGAACTTTATTTCATATTTTTTATCGAAGTTTTTATTTTCTAAAAGAGTCCTTGAATTTGTAACATTTATTCAGTGTATGAATACATTGAAATAAAAAAACTATTTGCCTATGCAAATCATCAGTCGTAATGGTTGCCTCTAAGCAAAATTATTCACAACTACAAAGGAAGTACAAAGTCATTGGTGTTAATTAACATTTTAAAAGTAAGTATTGAGATTTACTCACGATTACAGTTGCTGAGAGGTAGAACAATGGATTCATTCACATCATAACAGCGGTAATAGTTTGAGCACTGCTCTATAAAACAGTTGCGAATACACAAGTGTCAGTCAAGGGCATTATTTCATACAATGTGTGATGGACGGGCAGACCTATGCAATATCAAGGGACACGCAAAAGCATAAAAGGAACCAAAAAAAAAAACAGTGTTATAACGGGTTAGACAAGTTGAGTTAATATACATATTTATAATAATAATTATGTATATTTTCTATGTATAGATCATCAGGCAGGCTGACGGTGCGCTGCCATCGTAAGTAGGATTAGGTATAAGGGATTATATAGCTAGATTATTTAGATTACCTGGAAGCATGAATATCTGAATATATAATTCTATATTACATATACTTTTTCTAAACCCTCAGATCTTTTATCGTTTAGCTGCGGTAATAATAATATTTCCAACTGTCAAGTGTTCGTTTAAAAGCGTACATATAAAATGTACGTATATTTACGCAGTTTTCAAACAACGGTATTTCAAAACATTATTTAATATTTGCTTTAATATAACACAAACATATTCTCGTAGATAATTCTCATTTATTTATTGATGATATGTCTATTATTGTGTATGCCTCCATGTAAATGTAGGCGAGACGCAAAACTCATTGAAGGATCACTGCAATTATTTTTTTAATGAAATAAACTCCATTGTACCGTTTTAGTAATTTTGTTTTACGTTTTAGGTCTAAACACCTAAAACGTAAAACAAACTTACCTCTACATACAAACATACAAACTTTACCTCTTTACAATATTTGATAGATTTTGACTACGTTTACTGTTTTTTTAGGGTTCCGTACGTCTGAATAAAAAACGGAACCCTTATAGGATCACTCGTATGTCCGTTTGTCCGACCAATCCCCCTCCTTTTATCTCCGAAACTACTGAACCTAAAATTTTGAAAAAAAATAATACAGAAATTAGTTTTCTACTTATAGATTATAGGAAAACCTATAAGAAGTACATGATATTAAAATAACATGGTAAATCACTCAATATTGTGCGGATAGGTAACATCGTACGGAACCTTCTTCACGCGAGTTCAACTCGCACTTGTCCCGTTTTTTTTTAACAAGGTCGTCAGACGAGCTGACAGTCCAATTAATGGGTAGGCACCGTCGCATATTATTACTAGCAACGTCACAGGTGCTGTAAGTGCGCTGCCGACATTGGTTGTGTTATTAAGGATTAGGAAAATTAGGGAAACGGGCTCTGGCATCCCTTAGTCTATGAAACACAACAGCACACATTCCGTGTTAGTTCACGGTTATGTTCCGTAAGGGGGGTTACTGCCGTCAGAAAGGCCGCCCAATTTATGTGTATTTATGCGAAACGCAGGGTGCTGGGGGCCCTGCCACTATATACATATATAATATAAAGTTAAATATATAATGAACCTCTCATAAATGTCTATCCCTTAAAATAAAAAAGCCTTTATTGTTGATTTTTACATTATTACTTAAATTAATGCCTAAACTAAATTTATTTTAAATTATTATTATTATTTCATAGATCGGCAAACGATTGCTATTCACATTGTCTCCCGACAAAGGCCTGCCTTAAAGATTTTCACTTAGTCTTTTGTTGTCCTTTGCAGTACGACTTACGAATCCATATTGGACCAGCATTATCATCTTCCCATCTTTTATAGTAGTCTAGTTTAGTTCTGTTCCTTTTATTTTCTCGTGGGTACCATTCCGTCGCTATTCTAGACCATTTCTCATTTTCCTCTCTCATCATATTATGTCCTGTCGGTAAACGGAAAACACAACAATTTTGTAATAAGTCTATCCCTTAATTGATGTTTAATATTCAATTAATAAAATAATTACAATTAATTATTTAATTTTGGTGTTTTTATATCTATAAGCTTTTATATAACTAACTTAATATTTTTATACAATATATTTTTTATTTTAATAATACTTAGATTGTTCCTGAATTACATTCGCTATGCTTAAATTTAATAATATATATTTTCAGTTTAAAATATTGATACTTGAAAATCAATTTGTAAAAACGCTTGGTTCGTTTCATTGCATTATCGGCGTGGACTGATCAAAAAAACGTAAAAATATACTTACACTACAAAATTATTTATCATAAATGATATCTAAAGACTTTCAACGATATTATACGTACATGTGTAGCTTTTAGGATTAGTTTAGCGGCATTTTTTTATTGAATTTAAAATATAACACATTATTATCTATTTAATACTTATGAATAGATAAAGACAAAATAGTTCAGTACCTAATCTCATTTGTTTTGAATATTGTTTATTATTGTTAGTATTGTATTGTAGTAAAAAACGGTTTACTAGTATTGTATTTAGGTTTCCTAATTTACTAAAATATATATGCTTTGGCGTAACATATGCAATATTTTTGTGGATTCTCAGGTATAAACTATATTCTGTAACAGCATAAACACTAAAAATATTAAAGTTAAATTAAAGGAATATTTTTTAAATTGTATTTGATTATATCAACATTGTAATTAATTGTACATAGTTAGATGTTAAATCTTTTAATATTTTAATAATAATTTAAAGCATAGTATAATAGCAAACGGTTAAACCTAGGTGGTTTTTAATGCTATCATTATATTAATGTATATTTAGTTTTCTTTTTAAATTGTTAAAATTATAAATAAAAAATAAAAAATTGTCTTGGAAAAAATCTAATAAATTTTGTAGCTTCAACTATATAAATTTTGGTATATATAGAATATAATATTTACATGTGAGATGGTATGATTAAATATAAGACCACACACGACAGTGACGGTAAACTCCATCTTGTATAATAGTTACAGTGCGCCGGCATAATCTAGTCGCCGGCGACAACGTAACATCGCGGTAATGGCGACGCTGCGCAATCTTCCGTGATAGTGAACTTGCGTTTTTTCGCGGCGCACGCGCACCGTTATTCTGGGCTACATTCCGCGGTTGCCGCAACCGACCGCTTGACAGCGCCACCGCTCGACGCGTTCTCTGCTCATCTATTACTAGGTATTACAATGTACAGTCACCTGCCTACTGCCTAATAATGTAAAGATTATTGTACATGTATCATTATTGTAATGACAGAGCAAAACCTAGATAATTTAGGCTTTATTCAACATAAAATTGTACATAATAATAAAACAGATAATCCGAATGGATTGACAATTTGACATGTTATGACACATCTATGGTCAGAGCAGTGCCATACCATGGAGGTTTATATCACATCAAAAACGAAACTACAAGCATAGTGCTTTATCTCATTTAAACATTATGTTAATTAATTTAAACATTAAAATTTAGTTAATTGCATTCGATTTGTATATGCTTCTAATTTGCTTGCCGCACTCAGATCGAGTAATGCGTTTACGTATAAGTTTAGTTGGACCTAAGTTAGGGTAGGAATATAATTTTTCGTGTTACATAATTATAAAATCTCACTCTAATTAGTTTTATTTATTTTGGGTAATTTTGTCCAATTCCCTGTTATTGAGTATACTCTAGGATTGTGGAATAGTAGCAAATTAGGAAATTAGGAACTTCAGGAAAAAGTTTTTATGAAAAGGTATCATTCACTGCTACACAAAAGCCTTCCTTCTAATTTTCCAAAAGGAAAGGTCAGAATCATCATGGATTCATCCGTCGACTCGCGGCCCTTATCAGGTCGTCTGATAAGGGTCTGATCCATCTTGAGAATGGAGGCCTAACGCTGCGCTTACCGGTCCGTGGCTTCAATTCGAGAACCTTCCGGCCCCAGCGGCCGTCGGCTCTCTACACTATGGCCCATTACCACTTCAACTCCTCATTTCAGATTCGATCTCGCAGTGTTACCCCGAGCATACCATAGCTCGTTGAGAGAGGTTGAGCTTTCTTACGAGGCCCATATTTAGAAAGAAAATAATATATGAGAAAAACTAATGATTTATATGAAAACCCAAGCGTTGTTGGATTCTATTATATTTAACTGGAGACCCGCCCCCGGCTGCGCATGGATATGATTTTTTTCTGCATATATATAGACAAACATTTCTCCTGTATCTTTCTTTCTATTAGGTATCAAAATATTTTGGGTGGTTTAGTAGAATTTAGCAGAAAAACCAAAAGAGACAGACAGCGACTTTATTTTATAACTAACTGGGCCCGCAACTTCGTACGCGTGTTATTCAGTATAGCGCGTAACTTTTTTGTTTGTACACCTATTGGTATGAAACAAACACTAAATGTTACAGGAATCAAATCGGTTAAGCTGTTTCTGAGATTAGCGTGGACAAACGCGCAGACAAAGAGACAAAATTTCTAAAATTATTTTTTTCATCTCGGTAACAAAAGTACAACGTGTACAAATTGTTTTAAAAAAAATGTACAGACACTCCTCGTTTACGACTTTATTATATGTATAGATATATAATAGTTATATTAAATAACTTTTTATATATATTTAAGCATTATAAAATTTATCTTTTTTTATGTTGAATTACTTAAGACAAACCCTATCACAGTCGACTGTACTATTTCTTGTTTTCGTGTTCTACTCAAGTTGGTACAATGCGGATCAGTCAATGTTTTTCTTATGCCATTAATTGTCACACAAATGTCAACTATAGCTTCTTGCCTTGGACCTGGAATTTAAGCACAACTTGCTATTGCCTACATAAACTTTAACGGCTTATTTATTAACCTAAAAAATTTCACATGATCTTGGTAACTCGTGTTAAAAAACTTGTTCAATATGTGAAAAGTCAAAACCAATTATTATTGATTTACTTAAGGCAAGGAAATATAATTTTGCATGTGAAGAAAATCGTAAAATTTGACCTCTATTATTTTGTAAAACTGTAATAGATAAATCTGGATTTTTAATACCTGGATAGGTAATTTAGCATTCAGAAATAAACAGCACATGTGCTGTTCTCGATGGTCTTCTGTAAGGAAGTAGTGACTACCATGTGACTACCACCAGTAGGGCTGCCATATTTATTACAGCGAAATTGAGTGGCAGGGCGCCACCACTATTAATTTATAGGTTTAATTTTTTTTTTAATTTTAGAAACAGTTTTTACAGAATAATATAAAATTTTAGCTTTTTCGATTTTCCGACGTTTCAAGTATGATATGTAATCTTATTAAATTATGTACTAAAAGTCTATTCCAAATAACATATTTAAAAAACGCCTCTAACTACAATGTTGGCATTTTAATTAAAAGAAATGTTATCTAGGCTACGAAGAAAACCTGAAAGACGTAACCGAGTTATTAAACTTTACAGCGTCGATAATGGAACATCGTAAACACCAACTTGTACATGTAATAATACAATGTAAAGCCCCACTATATAAATTACTCTGTGATGTTTTCAGATGTCAACAAATCGAAATGCATTCAATACAGATAGGCACTAAAAAGAAATAGATTGAATAAAAAAACGACTTACGTAATTCACTAAACGTCTAGCGAACAAAACAGAGTCGGAATAAAATAAAACCAAGACGGAAAATAACAACCTCTCTAATGCAAGATCTAAGCTTTGAAGGCTACTCGCGCGCAGGTCGACGACCCGCCATTGCCAATGTCAGCCATCTTGAGTTCCGCAACACGTAAGAGGCTGTAACGCTTTGTTGGTGTGGGTACGTAATGCCACTTTTTCTATGTCAACGTGAATGTGTGCGTTGTTGAGAAGTGAATGTGTTTACAACGCAGTGTTGTTGTGTGCTCGTTTTTGCTGCTTCAGCTAGCGCTAGATGGCGCTTCTTGCTTCGTTGTTAATAGTCCACGGCATGTCCACGGACTCATTAACAATTCAATCGTCATTAATCAACATCAGCAATTTAGAACGTGTTATGCCATTAGCGAATGCCAGTAATTTTTGCAAATACGATTATCGAGCTGGACAGTAAGTACTTATTTTTAAAACCTTTACTTTGGTAATTGGATTTAAGTCCCATTCGCCCGCAAGATTCACCCGAAAATTAAATTGTTAATTATTTTTCCCTACTCACCCGCGAATATATTTAAAAAAAAGCGATAGCAAGACGAATGTTTTGAATATTTAAAGTTGAGTTATTCAAGACCTTATACTAAATTATGTCTAAGTAAAAAAAATATAAAAACGTGACATTTCGAATTTTTTAGTGTAATATTAATTATTACATTTTTTAAATTACAAACCAAGACAAATAATAAAAATCAAATATGCAGTTCGATGTACGTAGGTACACTATTTAAGGCGCCCTTATTATTGTTTATATAATGTTATATAATTTAAAACTTAAGGTACGTAGACTACCTAGGTATCGTCGGTCACCTGTTGTGTAGTTCGTTTCATAATTGGATTATATTGTAAAACAACCAGGACACGTATTTTTACTAAACCGAAGGTTTATTAATTATACACATTTATGAGTGGAGGTAACATATTTTTGAGACAATCTTAATTAGTTTGGTTTTGATAAGATCGATATAAAATAATAACCATCATCATCATTTATTTCAGATATGACATCCATATCAGTAACTACAAAAGCTACTGTCAGTAACTACATCTCGATAACCATATCAGTAACTACAATCCATTACAGTAAATTTACAATACACAATAATACATTTTAATAAACTCTTAAATATTTTTTGTTGTTTTCAAAATGTCTGAATGGGCAGTCGACCTTATCCATAATTCAAAAAACACTTCATTCCAAACGGCCACAGAATAAGAACAAATCTTGCAGCCACATTTATTATGTGAAATCATCATGGACGGAAAACAGCTCATTAGAATAATGTCTCCTATTAATCATCGAGGAACACCGCATCGCTTTTGGCTTTGCTAAAATAGTGTTTCATGTACAATATAAGTATTTTATTAGACTTATGGCTAATAAAATACTTATGGCATAAACTTATGAAACTTTGTGGCAATAAAGTAAAGGATATTTGTAAATTAAGAGGTGATAAAGTGATACATGTAAGATGAGGCACCGACTTACTTAGCCGCGTAAACAGCACAACTGCTGTTGCGTTACTGTGGTATTCTAAAAGGTAATGCTTCTAAAAGAAGTCAAATGGACTGTCTTCTTTATAACTGCTAAATGCTGTGAGTTTTAGGTCAATAATGCGCTGTGAAAATACATTAACTTACAATAGAGGATAACTTTTTCAAATTGACATCACAAAAGCTCCGTAAATATTAATTTGAATCCTTAAGTTTAACCCCGTGAATGAGTTCGTCATAATAGTTGAAAATATAGATGTTCGAGAATAGCCTAATTCTCACGAAAATTATGAACTATTAAATTACATTTCCACAGTTAGCGACGTTAATGGGCTACGTGTAGGTAATAATTCGAGTTTATTGGACTGGCTGTATCAAAATTAAAGTTTTTTTATGTTCATATTATTGCGTAATTTTTGTACTAACTTATAATATAAATATTTACACTATGTAACTTATAGTTACGAGCAGTCGTAAGCGAAGGTTAAGTTATCAGCGACCAATAATATCACCGTCATCATCATCAGCCTTTGTCATCATCATCAGCATTAATGGATAAGGGCCTCTCTCAAGACTCGCCACCACTCGGGTAGCGAGTGGTGGTATTACTATTATTTGTATTTTTTATCTGTTTTTATTTTTTTCTCTAAAAATAAAATTATTCTACGATAAGAGTATTATACTCGTTAGACGATCAAAGCATTCACATGCAAAGGTTAATCGGTCTAGCCTTACATACAATAAATATAATTGTCTATGTTTTAGTGCGAGGCATACTTAAACATTGTACACGAACAGGTATTTCGCGATCGGTCATCTATAAAGCTAACTATTAAGTAGTTTAAATTTAGTGGGAATATAGGTTTATGTTGGGTGTTCATGACGAGGCCAAATACATATTAAATAATTGAGACACGATATGATGCTATTTGTAACATTTATAAATTCAAGCCTATAATTTTGACGAGCCCGTTGGATGAGTAGTTAGGGTGCTTGCCTTAACACTCTTTTCTAAGGTTCCCGGGTTCGATTCCCTGCAGGGTAAACTTTGAAAAATGAACTTTCAAAATTTGGCTCTGGTCTGGATCTGGAAAGTAGTGGCAGGGCACACTGCGTTTCGCAGACATTTGGGCAGCCCGTCAGGCGGCAGTAACCACCCCCTTACAGAAAACCACCGTGAAATAACAGCACGTGCGCTGTTGTGTTTCGGTGAGTGATTAAGGGATGAGAGCCAATTTCCCTATCCCCTCCATAATCCTACTGTAGTCGGCAGCGCACTTGCAGCAGCTTTGGCGTTGCTTGTGTTATAGGCGACGGTAGCCACCTATCATCAAGAGGACCGTTAGCCTCTCTGGGGATCTTAACATAATAAATAATAATAAAAAATAATAATATCAATTCAGTGCAAATTTAATATCGAATATAATACAGTACTATATGAATTTTTCAAAGATGATCTCCGTTTAATATTTTGGCTATCATATACTGGACTTTTTTGTATTTTGAATTATAAAATCAAAATCGAGCGTTAATATTTTTGATGTTACCACAGAATATATAATACACTCTTAATTACGTATTAAAATATTTACCTCTTAGCATACCTTAGCTTTAGCACTCTGCAACTCTATGCAAATTCTTAAATGTAAATCCTACATAAAATTTGTTATATATCCAAGGTAACGCCAGAACAGAAATGACAGAATAAGATATTTATTATTTAAACATGATAGAAATTGCAACTAGGGCAGACTTAGTATGTGCTCCAACTGGCATGATTTAAAAGGTGTAATTATGATATTACACAAAAGGCATAATTTCTTCCAGTGGCACCACAAGGAAGTATCATATTTATGTAATAAAATCCTTGTTTAATTGTGACCTCTAAATTTTAAACCATTTGTTTATTTGATGTAGGTAAAGTCAAGTAAACAACCTTCTAAACTAAGTATACAAGATGTTATTTTAATGTAAAATTAATGAGTGTTTTTGAATTTATTTCTCGTTTACAGTTTGTCAGTTCGTTCTTTTAAAACACGGTAATCCTAATTTCATGAGAACAACCATTAAATTTTCGCATAAATTTTTAGCTCTTTTTAAAAAATGCGTTCAGCAGTCATATACAGTGGGCAATATATTAAGTAACCACGCCCACATAGACAAAAACCGTGAAATATATAAAGTATTCTTGTGTTAAGGTTAGTAAAGAATTCCAGGACCCATGCTTCTATCTTCTCCTCATCCATTATCCTGCCTCCCATCAAGATCGAAAACGCACTTGCAGCCTTATTAATAAGCAACTGTTGTCTCGTGCCATCAAGTAGTTCGTCTGTCAACCTGTCTGTCGACCTTTGAATAAAAAAATGGATTAATTTTTATTTCTTTTTTCTCTAACTTAAGGAAATAAAAGTAAGTACATACATTATTTTTTACATTTTAAGTTGCGTTATTAGATTGGGCACATTTTGGTAATAATTGTCTTCGGTCTGACGTTGACCTATACTTAAATAGGTGCAATATTTTACAACAAATTTTTGTAACTTCTTGGAGTTAACTGAACAGATTTAAAATTGGAAGATTTATCTTTAATACTGTGTTAAATGTGAAAAAAAGTAGCCAATTAAAACTTTAGTAAAGAACTTAATAATAACGTAGTCGTCACTGAAATTTTTTGTTGCTGTTACACGAAAGCTTTTTTTTGGGCTGTAATTTACTTTTACCCTAACAAGTGAAATTACCCGACGAAAATAACACTTTTTTGCTAAGTCCTCGCGTCAAGCAATAATCATTACACTTTACACATTTACACAAGTGTATATGTGTATTGTGTGCAGTGTATCTATTAATATTAACAACTAGCTGAGCCCGCAACTTCATACGCGTAGTAATCGGTATAGCGCTACAATACGTCAGTGAAAACCGTATTCAAATCGGTTGAGCCGTTTCTGAGATTAGCGTGCACAAACGCACAGGCAAAAACACAAAAATTGTAAAAACTATTTTTTTGACCTCGGTAACATAAGTACAACGTGTACAAATTGTTTTTGTTGAAAAAATATTTAATATACAGACATGGCTCGTTTACGATTTTATTCTATGTATATATAATTGACAATAAGATACAATAAGAGCCTTGCTAACGGCTACAAAAAGTTCACCTGTGGCATTTTGAAATCAATGCTTTATCAATATTCTACGGAAGTCACAAATACATTATTCCCTTAATATCCCTAATCTGACCTAACTACAACAGATATAATCAATTGATTATATCTGTTGTATAATAATTGAATAATAAATTTTAAGTACAACTTAAAAAGCATTAGAAAAAAAATCTGAAAATATTTTGTTTTCGGTAGGTATAAAAGATCCATATGTTTGTCAATTTCCTTTCAATAAATTATCCCATCCTTTTTTAATGTAAGTATATTATGTTTACTTTTTAAATAATATTATTTTAACATCAACATTTTATTTCAATATTAATTTTATGTAAACACTTTAAATTTATATCATAATTACAGGTTTGGTTATAATCGTCATCTCCGTGTTCATAATAAAAATGTCGCTTGTTCAGTCTATAAATATGTATTAATTTTATATGATTGACCCGGAGAAACCTTTCGACGATTTTTGATATTGCCAAACTTATCATTTGACCTTTCGATCGCGTCGCCATTCTCTGCAAAAACTGTAACAATTTTGCATTTATGTCCTTTTTTATTCATCCTTCTTCAGAAACTTTTGTGGTTTCTTTGTTTGATATTAAAAACTCATAAATTTAAGGCTAAGATTAATTGAATTTAATTAATTAATTAAGATTCTAAGTTTTCCGGCGTGGTGGGTGTCGATATCGCAATAATACATTTCAAATGTTTCTGGGTGCTTTTAAATCCTCTAGCTGCGCGAACGACGTAATTACTATAATTTATTGAATATACTATTGCTGTGTGACTTAAAGACATATTTATTATAAAACATCTTACGCAACAAGTAAAATTATTTTAATCGAACTGTAACGTTCGAATTGCAGTTTTTTTCATTTTTTTTTTCATATTTCTTAAAAAAAAAAGAGAAAAAAAAAACAGTGCCACCTGTGGTCACTATATTCAATAATATATTATATTTATTCAATACTAGCTGGTGTCCGCGGTATCGACCGCGTTGAAAAATAAAAAAATAACGCTTGACTAAATATATGAACAATGTAATGCCTAACATCTTTATTGCAGTTATAGCTTTGCCAGGCGTTACATGAACCCCCTTTCATAGATATTTAAAAGTACGTGCTTCGTGCTCAATGTGTTAATTTTCGAATGTTATCCCCATTTGCAAAATCAGAAATATTCGCAGGAAATTACTGAAAGACAAAAAAAAAACAAAAAAAAAAACAATGACTTGATTTTGATTGATGTCATTTAGCTCTGTCTGGAAAGAATTGTAAGTTATACGAACGCTATGTTATGCTTCTGCTAAAGTAACAGTGGCGGTATATAGGTGTAACAATCTTTTAGTTGGGACTGCAAAGACTGCAAGATCACGAGGGTGATTGCAAGCAATTGTATCTGCACGTATCAATCAGGACGTGCTACCTTGGTTGATGTTTATTTCATGTGGAAGGAGAATGCAATAACTGAGCAAACTAAAAAGAACACTGCCTTCGCCATAATATACTTAAAACAAGCAAGGTGGTAATTACTACAACTAAACCACCTTCAATTATGCATAACGACTGATTTTGAAAAACTACTCCATGCTATTTCTACGCATTTTCTTTCCACAAAATAAATTTCATTTCTAAAAACAGTGGTTTTGAAGAAAAAAAATTGAGGTTTTAAATAATAATAATAATTTATTTATTCATCATCAATTCACTTCTAACCCGCAGACACAAAATAAAATCACAAAAAACTTTTGGAGACAACTATACAGATTAGATTAGATACAATTTAATTGGATCCCTGACTTTGAAACTATTTTTAATGTATTAATCAAAGTCAGGGAATTTAGCATTAAAGGCTAATTATATTAATATTCAATTATAGGAAATAATGAAAATAAATACTACTAATAATACAAGCTTGTGTTAAGTTTTAAATTAAATTAATTATTTTTAGATAAAAATTTTGTATATATATATGCTTATTTACAAATATATAGTAAATAAATAATATAAATATATGTTAATGTAGGTGAAACGAGAAATATATGATTAAATTAATAAATTTTCTGTAAATAAGACAACTTCAGCAGGTATGAAGTGGTAGCTTTTTTTACTTTAAACTTCGTCAAAGGGTAGATAGCTATGGCTCTATGTAGATGGTTGTATAGTTTGGAAGAAATAATTTCAAATTGGCTAGCGGCAAAGGAGGTTCTGTGTTTGTAGACATGGCATATATCAACACAGGAGCGTCGATTTAGGATAGTTGCATCAAGAGACAGGTTAGCGTGCTTCCGAATTACAATTTAAACTTTGCCCCAAAACGCTAGAATAACAATAACGTCTGCTGTGACGTCACGCTTTCTCAGGTATAGCTTGACAGTTTACACAATTCAAGCGACACGGTGATATTTGTGACGTGATTCTCTCTGATTGGTGTTACACTTGACATGGCGGATTGCTGTATATTATACTTTTATTTTATTGAAAATCTTAACTGGGTCAATTTTTAGAAAAAAATTAACATAATTATATATTTCTCTAATGTCATTTATTCTTTAATACCGACATCATGCCGAAGTGTTCCGGTTCCGGCGTGCCGGTATGACACAGAAATTGTTGCAAACCGTCAAAAAGGGCAAAACTGAATATCTGGGACATGTGTAACGTAACAACAGAGGCTCTAGTATGAGTTTACGATACTACACCAATTCTACACTCGCTAGCGAGAACGTAAAACTTTTGTATGGAAAATCGTGAACTGTCAATGTCAAATTGTCAATTTTCCATATAAATGTTTTACGCTCTCGCTAGCGAGTGTAGTATCGTAAACTCATGCTAGAGCCACTGATATAAAATGCTTTAGTTGGTTATGATGGGAGACAGTGCCCAGGAAGGCGGAAGAAATCATGACTACGTAACATCAGGGAATGGACCGGGATCTCCAGCGCAGAACATCTATTCCATCTGGCCCAGGACAGGGAGAAATTTTCAGAGCTGACGACCAACCTGCAGTAATGGAGAGAAGAATAAGAAGTCAATTGCATTCGTGTCAATCTGCGGTAGTCACCTATAATATATTACGCCCCGAATAAAGTCTCACATTTGCAATTACTTATATTTGTAAGATGCGAAAATAACTATGTATGTCTGTTATCTTTTCAAGGCTAAACCACTCTATCTGTTTCGATTAAATTCGTATGAATATATGTAAGTTGAAGCCTCGGGAACAAAGTAGGCTATTTTTTAATTTCCTTTTACGCGAAATTACGGACTAAACCTAGTAATAAGTGATAAACTATTGGTTTAAACTTCACAGAAATATTTGGCCTCGGATCTAGGGACCTTCACCGAAATGTTACGATAGTTCGTTAACCTGACCCATTGTTCAACGCGAATTATTCTCATTTATTTATCGCAACCACGATCGCCTTCATGATTTCCGCGTCATGACATTTGTAATTTAATATTTAAGCTTTACGATACATCGATATTTATGAGGATCCACGAGGAACAACTTTGGATGCGGATAAGATTTATATGCGCAAACAATAATTATTGGCATTTTTATGCGTTGGTTGCAGGATATTACTGAAGCCGTATATAATGATTGCTTGAATCCATTCACTTGTAATTGAATTTTATGTTCTGTGTGGTCCATTGATATCTGCATCACATCGACTAAATGTAGACACGGTATCTTTATTACGAAAATAAATATATCTATATCACATAATATATTGCCAATGCTGTCTCAGAGGTTTTTATTTGTGGCTCTTGTAGGATATTGTACAAATAAAAGTTTTATGTATTTTATTCGAGTATCGTGAATACCCCTAAGATAGATTCGCATAATGACGCACGTGATATATACAGTTATTCAATTTATCCGTATTAATTAATATTACTCAGAGATAAAAAAAAACTGTTGTCTGAATATAATTGAATACATTTGAAAATATGATTCTAAAAATTCTTTCACTAATGAATAACTATTTTATTTATTTATTTATTTAAGCCTTTATTGCTGACACTAACTAAAACAGTTTAATTTTTAAATATGTTATACATAATCACACATCGGATTTTCCGGATTAGTTATTCAGCGTATCCTGTGACACATAGGCCTCCTCCAGCTGCCTCCACTCAATCCTATTTTTCGCCTTCCTTGTCCAAATTGCCCCACCAATTGTCTTAATATCGTCGGCCCATCTTTTTGTCTGTCTGCCTCTTTTTCTCTTGCCGTCTCGTGGTTGCCATTCAGATATAATTTGGGTCCATTTTGTCCTGCTGTCTCTCGTCATGTGTCCTGTCCATCGCCACTTTAATTCCTTTATTTTCTTTAATATATCATCCACTTTTGTCGTAGCTCTAATTTCTTCAGCTCTTTTATGATGTTCCGGTTCCGGTTCCGGTGTCTAAAAAGTAAAGACGTGTTGCGAAGTGCTCTCTTATTTTAATCAAATTCAGTGCAAAAATCGTAATACATATACAGTAATATATACAAACATTAAGCCATTGATTTAAGCTACCCGAGACATTAGCGAATTGAAAAAAGGAAGTTATAAAAGTGATCATAAAGTGAAAACATTTACAAAAATTTGTGGATTTACAAAATTAATAGGGTAGACGTCACGTTCCGTAAATATAAACATTAAACTTAACAAAACTGCAAATTGTGCAAGTGATTTGATTAATAAAGGACCAAAAGTGCAAATAAAGGGTTATAAATCGGGTGAATTTACCATCCAGAACTAAAAAAAGCGCAAATAATATTGTCGAATTATAATAAATGAACTGTCTTTTGCAAACTGTGCTACCAACATCAGGGAACGAAATACTACGTTTCGTTATACGCAAAACTATCTGAGAGTTGCCATCCCTACAGATGAATTAATTATAAACTACATTAGTGTTGTCAATACTATAAACAAATTAAAATTCAAAAAAGAAGGTGTTGCCAATTAAAAAAAAATCGGTTTAGTATACTCAACATGGACAACCAAATGCAATTATTATTTTCAAAAATAAAATTGGAAATGGAAAAACAAACAAAAATTCTAACTGATTCTATTACAAAATCAGTATTGAAAGAAATGGACGATAAATTAAAACCAATTGTGGAAGAAAATATTATTCTAAAAAAAGAAGTGGAAAAATTAAATGGGAAAATAAAACGTCTGGAATTGGGAAAAAAGGAGAACAATTTGATATTCTACGGCTTTGAGGAGTCCATAGAAAACATTAATGTAATAGAATTGATATCAAAAACTTTAAACGATTGTGGCATCAAAATTTGTAAACAAGATATTAATAATGCATTTAGAATTGGCAAAGAAAAAGGAAAACCACGTCCAGTTTTAGTTAATATGTTAAATGCATGGAAGAAAAACGTTATTCTGCGAAACAAGAAAATGCTACCAAAAAACATTTTTGTTAAAGAAGATTTTAGCAAAGAAGTATTAGAGAAGAGGAGAGAACTGATGCCTCAGCTCAAGGAAGAACGAAGTAAAGGACATATAGCATTCATAAAATATGACAAACTAATAGTAATAGGTGAAGCAGACGAGACAAGTGATAAACGTAAAAGAAAACAACCAGCCTCACCGAAGATGTTCACCGATACTGGAAATATTCGTAAAAAAATTAATAAAATAAATGACTTCGAACAAATGTATAGAAACAGGTCATATTCAACATCTGACTTAAATAAAGAATAACAACCAACACACATCGGAAACCGGAAGACAAAAACAAGCAAAAGGAAAAAAGTTCATGAAAAAACTAAAAACAACACAACTCCCCCAAGCCGGATGGTCTCCGTGGGGGTTATTGACCAACACCCTCCAGCTCCAATAGGAAAATGTAAAAAAAAAAAAATGTCAAAACACTAAAAACAAAAGAAAATAGTAAACTTTATATTGCCACCTTAAATTGCCTAACACTGAGAACACATGAGAGACTCACCGAACTTGAACTAGCACTTACAAAAATTAAATGGGACATAATAGGTTTAAGCGAAGTAAGAAGATTAGGAGAAAGCATTGAAGATCGTAAAGAATACATTCTGTATTATAAAGGCGAAACAAAAGGAAGCCATGGGGTTGGCTTTTTAGTTAAAAAACATCTAGAAAGAAACATAGACGAATTCAAGGGCATATCGGAAAGAATAGCTGTGCTTAATATGTTCCTGCCAGGGTACAAAAATAAATGGTCTATAATTCAAGTGTATGCTCCCACTGAACAACAAGATGAACAGGCTAAAGACCTTTTCTACGACCAATTGTCATCTGTCTTACAAGACACACATAAAAATGTTATGGTTATAGGAGATTTTAATGGTAGAATAGGCTCTCAACGACCTGGAGAAGAAAAAGTAATAGGCAAATTCGGCTTTGGCAAAAGAAGCAAAAATGGAGAAAAGATGATTAATATGGCATTCGAAAACAACCTTGCATTCATGAACAGCTTTTTCAAAAAAGATCCAAAGAAAAAGTGGACATGGTTATCCCCGGATGGATTATATAGAAACGAAATAGATTACATAGCAACTAACAACAGAAAAGTCTTTCAAGATGTAAGCATTTTAAATCATTTTAATTTTAATACCAATCACCGAATAGTAAGAGCAACAATAAATGCTACAGAATCGAAAAAAAGTAGAATCACATTCAGTGCAGCAACTAATCCATTAAAAAATCAAAATATGGTAAACAAAGCAAAAAACAAAATAGATGAAAAATACCACAAAGAAATAAATGAAATGTATGGTCAGTTTTTCAAGAATTTCTCGAAACCTAAAACAAACTACACGGAAATTGAAACTAAAACATTAATTGAGGAAAGGAGACAGCTTTTAAAACTTGGAAAAAACAAACAAAACCTTAAAGCAATATCAGAAATAAGCAAAAAAATAAGTAATAGTATCAAAAAGGATCGAACTAAAAAAAGAATAACAGTTCTCAACTACCATATAGAAAAGACAGGAGGAGTTAAAAAAGCTCTTAAAGAATTAGTAGAGACAAAAACATGGATTACAAACGTCAAAAATAATGCAGGAAAAAAGAAAACAACAAGGAAAGCTATAATCCAGACAGCAACCGAGTTCTATAAAAAACTTTATGCACCAGATGATAATATTTCGGATCTAAACGTAACTCTAGACGACAATGAGAAAGAAAATATACCAGTTTTTCTAAATTCAGAAATAGAGAGAGCTGTCAGCAGCCAAAAGAACGATAAGGCACCCGGACCAGACCAAATAACAAATGAGATGATTAAAACTTCAATAACTGTACCGGAAAACATAAGAAGACTCACAGAATTATACAACACCATTCTAAGTACGGAATCTATACCATCTCAATGGACAAAGAGTATAATTATACTGTTGCATAAGAAAGGAGATAGGGACATCATTGAAAACTATAGGCCTATAAGTCTCATTTCAAATATTTATAAAATATTTTCTAAATTGATATTGAACAGAATAACGAGTATAATGGACGAACAACAACCTATAGAACAAGCTGGTTTTAGAACGGGTTTTTCAACTATTGATCATATACATGTGATAAAACAACTAGTGGAAAAATGCCAAGAATATGGTAAGGCTTTATACATTGCTTTTGTAGATTACAGTAAAGCATTTGATTCAATAAAACATGATTCGCTTTGGAAGGCTCTAATTCACCAAGGTTTGCCAAAAAAATACATACGTATTATTAAAAATATATACTCGAATAGTACAGCACAAGTAAAACTGGAATCAACCGGCGAAGAGTTTCCAATAGCTAGAGGCCTGAGGCAGGGTGACCCACTATCCCCGAAGCTTTTCTCTGCTGTATTGGAAAGCGTATTTAGAGACCTTGAATGGGAAAATGTTGGCATAAAAATCAACGGCAGACAACTGAACCATTTAAGGTTTGCCGACGACTTAGTTCTAATAGCTGATAACGCCAATAAGCTCCAGCATATGTTGAATCAGCTGGCAGAGGCAAGCAGAGTAGTTGGTCTTACCATGAACAAATCAAAAACAAAAACAATGACAAACAGAGAAGAAAAAACCATAGAAGTAAATGGGGAAGTTATTGAATACGTTAAAGATTATACATATTTGGGGCAACTAATTTCTTTCAGAGACCAAACACATATAGAAATAGAGAAAAGAGTAGCTTGTGCGTGGAAAAGGTATTGGTCACTGAAGGAAATATTCAAAAGTAAATTCTTCCCGATGACAGCAAAGAAGAGAGTATTCAACTCGTGCGTCCTGCCATGCCTTATGTATGGATGTCAAACATGGCCATTAACTCAGAAACATCTTCTAAAGCTAAGAGCGTGCCAGAGGGGAATCGAAAGGAGTATGATAGGGGTCACGTTAATGAATAACTATTAGAGATAAGCAAATATGGTAGATAACATAATATTGTGTTAAAAATTTTCTAACATAACATTCTTTTCAAAATTAAAAGTTGCAAAATACGTAAAAGCAGACATAAAGAAATTAATCAACAAAATAAATGATACAAAATAAATGATAAAATTGGATACTGGATATGTCACACCATATCCGGTATCCAATTTTGGTTATATGTGTAATTACTTTATTTTGGTAAGGTATGTATTCACTTCGAACTTTAGTATTTGAAAATCAGCTCAGAATAAAATAAAATTGATTTATTTCTGGCATTTAAAATGACCCAAATTGTATACATTAAATATATTTATGATACTAAAAATTCAAAATTGATGATAAATTTTATTAAAATAAATAAATAAAAAATTATAGTCATTACTCATTTTATCAAGGTCAATCTGTCACATTTTTATGTTAAATAAGTATTAATTGTTATAATCAGTTGTAACTAGTAATAATTGTGGTTATGTTAATGAGAGGTGATTTCATTAAATTTACTGTTAACATTAAAGTTTAAAATATTCCTTTGGTATGTACATAAATCATTTTAGGTAGGTACTTACTTCAATTTAAAAAATTAAATAAAGGCCCATAGTTTACGTAATCGCTTACCGACTACCACTGGGTGTAAAGTGGCGGATTATACTGTTACCTCCCGGCTTTGGTCGCACGCAATCTGCAGAGCAAGGAATCGGTCATTTTGCGCATGATGACGTAGAAATAACGTTTCTTATGATTTTTTATCTTAAAGAATATTATCAAAATTTTTATTAAACAACAGACGATCCAGAAAAAAATTAGCGAACACGATTAACACAAGCACGCTTAGTAATGACCTAATGCACCACACTACACTATAAAATACGGTGACGTACGCTTATGGAAAAGCGAACATCGTAAACCATGTATGGTGTATTGGCTAAATCATACTGTGCATGAGACATCATAAGCGCCTTAAGGCGATGCCAGCCCCTAATGATAAAAAAATCTACTTATTTGTAACCGTTTTCCTTTTAAATTATCATAATAATTATAATTTAAAAATACTCAAATCATCTGCAGGATATATGAAAGGGGAACATCCTAATAATTTTTAAATTATATTTAATTATATATATAAAAAAATTACTAAGTTGCGGTCTAATATCGTTGTTGTAACTGTGCGATTTGCTTAATAATCAATATTTTAAATAGCTTATTCTTAAGATAAATTTTAAGATCCACTATCTGAAGTCTCATCAAAAGAAAAAAATTAATTATACTTTATTTAATTTTTAAATAGATATTTCCGAGATTTGCAAGTACGGCGGGTAGCGACTCCCCCTCAGCAGTCCCGTAAATTCAGTGCGGGACGAGTTTTGCGGCTGGAGTCGCCTTAAGAGGCCAAAACCCAACTCGAGTTATATTTTATCCTATTTCATCAATCATCCTTAATTATCGCATCATTTTAAGAATGATTATATTTTGAATATTTAGTAAGGTTAATCATCTCTCATCTCTGATGATTTCAACAGACTAATAATATCAAGGGTACAGATTAATTCTTTGTATTGGAACAGAAGATTTCATTTCCAATCGTATTTTCCTTGCAACTTGTTAGCTCAATGTTTTGAATGCCAAATAATTTTAAAGTAGCCGTAAGGAGCGTCGCAATAGCCGCCGCCGTTAGCTCCGATTCACTTCCGTTTCCTGCCACACTGTACCTTTGTTACGCACTTCCTTACTTTTTGTGACGTGACCAGCAATTGGTTATAGGAACGCCACCAAGTCACCACTTACATAGTAGTTTAACTTTTTTACCGCTGCAGTTTTAGTGTTAAATCTATAGTAATATAGTGAAGACGAAAATTACTACATTAAAGAATTCTATGCACCAATATTTCTGTACCAAATTTTAATATCCTTTCTTTCTACAAAATATTTAAAGAGAGCACATTTTTAATCTAACATATTTCTATATATATGGGTCTCCTACGGGGCCTAATCATCATTCATCATTCATAATCTCATTCATAATCAGAATTGGTTCATATACTCCTACATAACAGTATATCACATTTGTATTATTAAAACTAGCTGAGCCCGCAACTTCGTATACGCGTGGTATTCGGTATAGCGCGTAACTTTTTTGTTAGTAAAACGATTTGAATGAAACAAAAACTAAATGTTACGGAAAGCTTGCTGCAGTACATGAATGAAAACCGTATTCAAATCTGTTTTAAGCCGTTTCAGAGATTATCGTGCACAAACACACAAACAAACAGACAAACCGACAAACAGACAACAATTCTAAGAACTACGTATATTTTTTGACCTCGGTAACATAAGAACAACGTATACAAATTGTTTTTTTTTTAATATCTAATTTACAGATACGGCTCGTTTACGATTTTATTATATGTATAGATAAAAGACTGTTTAATTCATAAAAGTATGTTAATATTATCTATCCTTTATAATGGACAATGTTAACGTCTATAGATTTTTTTCTATCAAACTATAAAACCATAGTTCAGTAGTTTGAATTGGGTAAAACTCCAATTCAAACCTGTCGCCACAATAAACTGTAGTAAAAACTCAACGGTTTTCATCTTACATCCATTCGAACGCCACCAAACGCCACACACCCACGACTACCTGTGTGTACGATGGGTGATCAATCCGAGGGAATCTTTGTGTATTACGGAGGGGTGGAACACAATTCGACCGTGGGAACGTCAAGACTTCGCTCAGTTATGAATGGAAATGTGATACACCTGTGCCATATTTGATATAATTTTTTTTTTATTGTCACCTTCAGTTATTCAACTACTCGGATAATACAGAATAATTAAAAATATTTTTTGTAAAACACATTTAAGTGGTATTCATTCAAAGATCATTATTATATTTACATTTTCATATAAAATAATTGATCCTAACATAAAAGACTCATTTTTAATAAGTAAGTCTTAGGAGCATCGGTGACACAGTGAGAAAAACGCGGCTTATCATGTCGAGAGATCCGAGTTCGAACCCCAGTCATATCAAAGGTTTTTTTTTTTCTGAAAACTTAAATGCATTTACTGACTGCTCTCAAATGGCAAAGGAATAACTACATCGCGAGGAAACCTGGATACGCCAAAAAAGAAATTCTAAGGTGCATGTAGAGTCGCATTGGGCATGCACCCACCCCCATTGGGCCAGCGTGATGGACCACATAGCCCATACGCACTTGTTGAAAGGGTATACCTATGCCGCTGCAGTGGGAACATATAATAGGCTGTTGATGATTACAATGAAGTCATAAAGTAAGTCAGCTTTTGAAAGTCAAACAATCACCAATTTTCTTCACATTTTCCAAAACGTTTCAAAGGTTATTTTGAAGGTAAAATATAAATGTGTTCGTGTTTGTCAAACAAACACTTTATACTTATTTTATGTGATAAAGATGTTAAAATCAATTTGAACCAATATTCTAATTTGACGACGGTACAATTGACTATTTAAAAATAAATATTTTTCTAGCATCTTAATAGTGGCATGGCGCATAATCATAATAAACAGGGCACTCACCTCCTTACAGAAGAACACCATAAAATAACACTGGATCGATGCTAGAGCCCAATACTTTATGTCTATCCTATTTTTTTTCTTCTTCTTTATCTTCTTTATCTGGTTTATATAACACAGAGAGTTTATACTCTCTGGGTAAGCAGAACACTAGTGGATCGTCAGACTGCCTGCCAACCTTTAACGTAAAAAAGAAGAAATACATTAAAATAACATTGTCCAAAACCTGCCTGTAAATTTTATATGCAGGCATAAAAATGTGAACTCCATTAAAATGTTATTTAAGCACTTGTTTGGGATTAGGTACAAATTGTATGATTACAAACTAAAGCAGTAGCAATTTATTTTTCCAAAAATTGGAATGTCTTTACGCATTCTTTACGCAATTCAGGCTTAAGTAAAAATTTATTATGTAAAAAATTACTATGACAAGATTAATTTAGTAAAAGAAGGTTAAAATGGCTCTAAAATGTCTAAGATATCTAAGTCGTAATCCATTATTACGGATTTCCCCATGCTGGCCTAGTTAAAAAACGCACAGTATATCACGGAAATAAGTTCATTACACCACAAGTTCACCCAACGGTTGATAATATTTTGCTTTAGAAATGATCCTAGACATTTTACAGACGATTAACATTACTAACAAGTTCACTATCTCAACTGGCTACTGAACCACTGGCTCGATCAGTTGATAAACAAGTTTGACTTGTTGTCCACAGATTGATAGTGTCAGAAATGGAACTGTACTGACATTGATGTAAAACTGTAAACTGCAGAATTCTAAAGCTTGCTTGTGATAAGATCGTAAGAAATATGCGAGTTGCTATCATTTTCGTTTTAATCTCATTTTTATGCAAATGTTTCTTAGAAGGGTTTAGATTTATTGCTTTTTTTAAGATAATTTAAATTTTTATGTAAACTAGCTACTGTCTCCCTGTGTTCTGTTCTAAGGTGTATTCATCTAGCTACAATATGGGTTTCTTCAAGCGAGCATTAAACAACTTCCTGCAGGGTTGGCAACGCACTTGTTTTCTGAATGATAATCATCATCAACCCACAAGGCCTTTTTTTCGTTGGGAAACCATCATGGATACCCGGCAGCGAAGAGGACGCTGCGGGTTATGCCGGATTCCTACCGGCCAAAACCCAACGACTTTCGGCCGTAAATGGGCGGGGTCGCGGGAACGTTGTTACGCAACTTCGGGGTACTCGAAAGTGGAGGTACGCTGGCCATCTCGGGAACCTCACAACGGGCGGTAGTCTCCCCTTAGACTACCGCCCGGGTCCTGGTCAAGGGTGAAGGTGGCGGATATAGGCCAGCCGCCTGCGCCCGAGCCTCCTCCGGCGGATCGGCTGGGGGAGGGAATCCTCTTCCCGTTGCCTCTCCGCCGATCAACCCACAAGGCCTACTGTTGCAAATCACGTGGCGATCACAATATTTCAGCAATGGACGAAATGATACTGGTACTCTAGCAGACAGAAATAGCCACTAAGACAAGATAAGATACTGTTGCAAATACACCTTTTTAACCGAGTTTTATTTTTCCAGTTTTTACACCACACTAGCTCCTTCGCCCTCCGCATTCATCCTTTGCTATCTGCTTTTATCAGCAAATGGTAGCGGTCTATGGGGCGTTTAGACTCTTTTCCATAACTTGTTGAGGGACTTTAAATTTATAAATTGTACTTATTGCCCTGTAATATGAATACGTCGCAATAAGTAGCATTTTCTATTTAAGAATAAATAAATAATTGTATATTTTCATATTAATTTATGAGATATTATCAATTAATTTTCAATTTATAAGTGTTTATTTGACCGTAATGAGGTGACGCGGTATCATAAGAGGTCAGTGATGCAACAAGGTTTGGTCTTGGAATGAAAATTACGATTATTCTGTAACACCTCACGTGTTTAACGTCACATGCTCTCTACAAGTCAAATATAGTGTTGTTTTAACTCAACGTAGGCCTTGAAAGACTAATATGAAATTCCAAAACGAAATTTTGCAAGAATCAATTTAAAAGTAAACACAGAAGGTGAATAAGCTAAAATTTTAACTCTCCTTATAGATGTCGTAGAATAAAAATATAATTTTCTTTACTCTAATTAAATTAAATAAAAATTAATATCTACACGTGTTGTCATAATATATAGGTATGTACCTACTATTTTATTTGAATATATTCTCTGTAAATTATTAAACGAAAAAACTAGTTATAAAATTAAATTATAGTACGCCTGTCCCATTCCTGGGTATGCCCTAGGTAATGGCTGTAGTCTCACAATTCTAAGCACTTCTGATCGGTCTTCATCAACTTCAATAATCATTTAATATTTTAATTGTTTTATGTAACTAGTCGCACCTATGCTTTTTTTTTGTCTGAAAATTACATATACGCACATGGGATTAGTGATTAGGGCTGCAGAGTGAAGGACCTCCTAACGATGCGTGTTATGTCAAGAAATACCGCCTTCTGTATCTGTCAATTGATCCCGCCATCTAGCGAAAGCCTCTTGAGATGTTGGTCGAGGCTTTTCGCTATAAGACCGTTCGCCGAGACGACTATCGGGACGATAATTATCGAATCGACATCCCACATGGCAGTCACATCATGAGCCAAGTCTATGTACTTGTTTATGTTTCTCGACTCTCCCGAGATTTTCGTCATGCGGGACAGCGATATCGACAAGTATCGTCCACGATATCAGACTCTTTGGCGACAATAATCCTGTCCGTGATTATAGAGCGGTCACAATAAAGCGTGGCATGACCATTTTCCAGAACCGGCGCAGGTTCATATTTGTAATATGGCACCATTATTATTATTATTATTATTATTTAATAATAACAATAATTATTATTTGATAATAACAACACTGTGTCTGTGTTTCCGAGCTCATATAACCAAAAACTTTTAAAGTACGAGTGAATAAGCTTCTTCTAGGTAAGCTCACTCCATCGTCGGCTTCATCTTTGCTGCATGGCTAGATGCTGGCCAAGAACAAACCCATAATTAATAAAAATAGAAAAAAAATTCTATGATAATAGTTATAAGTAATTTAATAAATTTAAATCATTTTTCAAACATTTGTCATCAAAACAGCTATCCTTGAAATATTTTAACTCATTTTCGGCAACTAGGAAATTATTTAAATCTTTTTATACAACAGCATTAATGTTAAATTATCTGAATATTGTTTTTTTTATGTCTTAAGATGACCCTGAAAATGTTAATTTCCTAGACAAACATGTATTCAGCATATCGCTGTGTAATGACTTACACCTTTCTTTTTCAAACTTACACCGGAAAAGGATTTGAATAACAAATTGAAATTTGTTTTTTTTTTAGACTACACTAAAAAAAGTTTAAATCTGGCAAATTTTAACAAAAAATTCCATTTTCTCAAAAAAAGCTTTCGTGTTACAGTAATAAAAGTTTTCAGCGAAAACTCTTAAATTAACTTTTAAAATTCTAGCTATTATTATTATTTCTTTTTTCATATTTTACACAATATTTTAAAAAAACCTTCCAATTTTAAGTTATCTCCGAGTAGCTACAAAAGTTTGTTGTGCAATATTGCAACTTAACTCATAGATTATTGGTTGCGCTCATTATGGTGAAAATTGTGGTCTGTCTGACGTTAGTCTTTGTCTTATGCTTTAGTTTTAGTATTTAATTATTGTAATGCAGGGGAACACTGCGTTTAACAATTATAAAATTGTAAACCCGTCTGGCGGCAGCGACAACTCGCTTCCGTGAGTGAATAAGGGATGCCAGAACCTTATTTCCCCATCCTCTCCTAATCCATTATCTTTTCATCTACTTAAGTCTTAAAGACACTTGCAGCACCTATGGTGTTGTTTGTCTTAATAGGGGATGGTAGTCTATTAATATTCACCTAGCATCAGTTGGATCAACTGCCAGCCTCCTTAAATAAAAATGCAATTGTTATTGATACGATAGTGTCTTTTATCTTGGACCTTTATGATCGAATTCCGCGCTAATAACAAAGAAATTAGAGTTATAAAAACAAATTTACAGCCTTATTTTAAATTAAATTGTAATAAAGTATCAAAAACATAATATTGTTCTCATTGATTTTACACTATAAACTGATATTCCAAAGCAACGCAATAACTTTTCAATAAAGTGTGTTACGTCAGAATTCAGTAACATAATATAGATTGGCATTTTTATCCCACTGTTTCAGTTATTGGAAAGTTAATTTCAAAATTACAAATAATATTTCCACCGTATATTTTGCATAGCTGTTTATTATTTTTAATATATTTATTTCAAATAAATAACGTACCTACAATGTAATTTATTATCGAGAGTATTCTTACGATCCTGTAGTTTTGTATCGCAAAACATAACAAGAAAATCTAATCTACATTTTCATATCTTCAAAAACTGTATAAATTTTATTTTGTTAACCAATCAATAGACGCGATTTATTTCTGACCTATAAAAGCGTTAAGAACAGTATCGTCGAGATATTTTGAATCTAGTGATAACGGGCGGAAGATTGAAATTTAAGGTAGTGAGCGATGAATTTGTGATGTTTTGTCTCGACACACGGTGTATTGCGCGGAGAATATTGCGCGGAGGCCGGCCAGGGTCGATGGCTTCTCGGAGACACGTGAGTGGTACCGTTAACCCGCACACGCCAGGGCCTCCAACACATGGAAAGGAAAATCTGTGAACCAGTAACGTTAGCAAAATAATAGCTAATGAAATGTACTAACTTATTACAACAAGCAGTTTATGTTTGTATCCATAAATAAACTCAAAAAGATTTTTTACGGTGTCAAATATTTTATTTACTTAACTTTAGTTTATTTCTTGACTAATGTGTATGAAAACTCATTTACCTACATGAGTTTAAGTTCGACCTCTATACAATAGATTCAATCTAATTAATATTATAGAACATAGTAAATAAATATAAGTGAACCATGTGTATAAAAAAAATTAGAAATATAAAGATTGTTTGAGTTTTTTACCTTCATATGTAATTTATAAATTATTTATGCGCTACATATGGAGTTATAGTTTTTTTATTTCGTTTTATGTAACCTAAATAATTAAATAAAACATAACTCATTCTCTTGTCTGTTAAATCTTACTTACAACAAGTTAGAAAACGCTATAAATTAATTACTATAGTTTTAAATCCAAATTTATTTAAGAGGTTTTAATGTTAGTTCATATAATAGACACTCAGGATATATCAAATTGCTAAGCTAATAGATACTTCAAAAAAATCTCTTCAATATTTTTTTCTCTTTTTTACAAATAAACCATTCGACAGCATAAAAATATAAGAATTCATAAAATTAATTTCCAATTAAAAGTCACAATTTTCTATTTTCAGTGATTGAAAACGTTTACGATTACATATTAAATTACGTCACACTTCAGTAAACAAATGAATCGCAGGTAGCGCATCTTTTTTATAATCATTTCACAGTCACGTTTTTTATGCTTATTATTATTATTGGTCAGTAAGCCAAAATGAGGGGGAGTCGGTGTTACCCCCGACAGAAGCATAGTCAGTCGAAGTTCAAGACGACAAAGACAGAAACCGACGCACGATCCTGGTCGTATCGAGCAGCACCGCCTTCTGTATCTGGGCCGGGAGGGAACCGCCACGGAACCCCAACCGCTTCAGGTTACTATCGAGGCTGGTTGGGATCAACCCGTTGACGGACCGAGCAACTGGTATGATTTCAGCGGAGGTCACAGCCCACATGTCGACGATCTCGTGGGCCAAATCGATGTACTTCCTCCTCTTCTCAGTCTCAGCTTTCACGAGACTTTCACATCCACCAAAAACACCCGCGACTGCTCCCGGTCCATCAACACGATATCAGGTCTATTCGCTGAAATGGTCCTGTCCGTGATGATTGGCCGGTCCCAGAAGAGCTTGGCAAGGCTGTTCTCAAAGACTGGTTTAGGTTAGTACCGGTAGTAAAGCATCCTCTGCTCAAGGAATTCGTATTTCAGAACGACGTCCTGATGCAGGATCCTGGTCGCTTGGTTGTGCCTGTGTTGGCAAGCGCCGAAAAAACCGGAAGTGACATGTCGGAGGGTCTCTCCAGGATGACGACAGGCTCGACATATATCCTCTGTGCCATCATTTATGATGTACTCGTACTTCCGGTAATTCCGCGTCTTGTATCGCACAAACAAAACCCTCGGTTTCTCGGTTATTATTATTATTATTAATTTGTTATTTCTTTACAACATAGCAACTTATTTAAATTGCAAATTAACTAATAAAAAGTTTAATAAGTGGGGGCCCTATGTTCAGCACTGGACGACCTACGGCTGAGATGATGTAATAATGTCATGTGTCATATTACACTAATAAGTCTGTCTATACTTAAAATTAAAGCTTACTTATTAACAATAAATGGTATATTAAGATATAAATACTAAGAAAGGTCCCTAATGTTGCATATGTAACAATTTCACTAACTTAGGCGCCACCACATATGCTTATTAGAAAAAGGCTTACATTTATTCATGTTAATGTAACTGTTTGGTTACTATTATGTACAGTTGTAACAAACAAGCAAATCGACACTAGACAATGTCGATTTGCCTAAATATTCGTTTACGTAATCGACAATCATGGCCATTGACTAAATTACATGACGAAAACAAAAAATATATGCGTCACTGAATTTATTTTCATTTTATTACGAAAGAGAAATTCGTATATATAATATATTTTTATGTCTGAAAAACGTTAACTGTCGCACCCAAAGTAAGCCGTCTCGCTTTACACGTAGGGCCTACACTCGCCTACACTGTGCGCATAGCAAAGATTTTCAAATATATATCGGACAAGACGAAAGAATCCGTAATGTGACATTTAGAACCACGTGGTACAAAATCGCTCAGTTCATCACCCAATTTACAAGGCCATGGCCATCCTGATTACGGCGATCAGGATCAATATTTTTGTAGAAAAATGTTTCCTTATTTTCCTTATAAATTTATAAAACCCTTTTCCCTATATCAACCTATTAGTTTTACAGTCTCCCCTTCTATTTCTGATACTATGTTCAGATTGGTGCTAATATATATGAGATGTAATTTTTCTTGCTCTATGTGTTTTTTTTTTACTTCTCTCCCTTCACGTCAGCCATTGCGTTCTCTTGTCTGCCATCGCACACCGTAAATAATATAGATTTACATCTACGACGAATATAAAAATCATTTGTAAACGTGCAGTTTATCGCTAACCCTACATACGTCGCTGCGTGAATAATATTTGACACCATAATTGCAATCCTACTTATCTTTTAATAGAGTTCAAAATCATCTGCTAAAATATGCGCATGTATGGGTTATTAATGAAACATTCATACTGATGTTATTACAATAACAATTTAGATACATGTATATGTATATGTAGAAGTAATAATAAGTTGTTTGTATCCTTGCTTGACCGACATTCTTTCTGTAAGTGTTACATTTAGAGAATTCTTTACATTTCATTTATTTATAAATACTTATTTTTATTTAGTAACAATGTCAACTAAATGTTACATATTAATAACTGATTTTCAAAATAAAAACACTTAATTTTCTTACAATGCTGGAGACATGCTAACATTCTTCTTGATGATAGATGGTTACTCTTGCCTTGGGACACAAGGAGTATGCTATGTATACCCTAGTTGTATAAAAGGTATCCTTACCTTACCTTCAGAATTTTACGGTGATTTTTACAAGTATCCAGGTTATCTAGAACTCAATGTATCCAGCCGTTATAAATGGAATTCTATTAATATGATTACAACCAGCCGGTTAACCTGCTGTTTACCCTGAGTTAATTGTAGATTTTTCGTGTTTCTACCTGTCTACAACCTAACCTAACACACCCATATAGTTCGTTTTTGTTCTGTTTAGCACCTACCTCTATCAGAATTGTGACATCTGTTCTAACCACTCCGCTCTTTAAGACATAGCGTGAATATTTCTCTAAGTACAAACATTTCTCTAAATTAATGAATATGTATGCTGTGGTAGCCTGAAATGTGATGTGTACAAGCTGAACTATGTTATGCATTTTGTTTTGAGCTTTATGTACACTATTACGTTGGTTATCCATAATAATAAATAAAATAAAAAATAAATAAATAATTTAATCAATAAACAAAAATAGGTTTTCCAAATCCTACTAATTGTTCCTGATTCACGAACTAGTTTAGACTTACACGTAACAAATCTAAACCTAAAAGCGAAGTCAAGACTTTTTTGACTAAATAATAGTATATACTAATTTTTACTTTAACTATTGGATAAAGTTGTATGTGATTACCCCCCACAAGTAAACAAAACATATTCTATAGAATTTGTACAATTTTAGAAAAACAGTAACTATAGAAGATTGTTAAAGTTCTATATGTTGTGCAATTTCAGGATATTATAGTTTTGTCTATTGTATTCATTAAGATGGGTATAAGCATAAGACAAACTTTGCATGACTAACTAATCAAGTCACTCAGTAGATACGCGTTGATGTCTTTTATTAGCGCTATCAAAGAAACATGTATCTTCCTGTTTTAATAATTTGATTTTTATTCATAATTATTTTCTTTTATTTTTGTCTTTAATACAATATAATTTTATATACCTATATCGTTATTAAAATTAGTCAACAATCATTACGTTATGTTAAATTAAATAGATCATTTAAATAAATTTACACTATTTTTATTTCAACCAAAAATTACATTTTTATATTTCAACAAAACTTCATTATTCCTAGAACGAAAAACTAACAGTCATATTTTAAATAATATTTTATGACAGAAATCTACTTCATGCATGCCAGTACATATTTATAAAATGTTGGGATTGTAACCTTTCAACACTCTTCCCCAAGACCAACATTTTTATTTCTTAATCCTAATCCCTCAACTAACCTATTAAAACAATTTCTTCCTAATGGCTTAGTTAACACATCTGCTAACTGTTCTTGTGTACATACATATTTAACTTTAAGAAAACCTTCCTCAATCTTTTGTTTCACAAAATTATATTTAATATCTATATGTTTTAGCCTTTTCTGATCTGGATTTTTGACTGCTTTTATTGTACTTTGATTGTCTTCTAATATTGTTACATCATTAAAATTAATATTTAAGTCTTTAAAAATCTTTACTATCCAACATGCTTCTGCTGTAGCCTGACATAATGCAATCAATTCTGCTTCAGTAGTACTTAAAGCAACTGTACTCTGTTTAATTGATTTCCAGACAACTGTATTATTAAAGACTTTAAACAAAAATCCAGATGTAGACTTCCTATCAGAATCCCTAGCAAAATCTGAATCAGCATATCCTATCAAAGGACTACATAACATATCTCTCTTATATACTAAAGCAAAATCAATACTATATTTAACATATCTCAAAACTCTTTTAAGAGCTTTCCACAACTGCACATTCGGCTTTGACTGAAATCTACTCAAATAATATACAGATGTCGCTAAGTCTGGTCTAGAACCTACAGTGGCATACATCAGACACCCTATTAGAGACCTACATTGCTTTTCGTAAGCATAATCTATAGTGTCACTTTCTAACTTAAAATTCATTTCCATTGGTGTGTAACACCCTTTACAGTTTTCCATATCAAATCTTTTTAAAACAAATTGTAAATATCTCTTTTGCTCTATCATTATATAATCATCCCGTTTACGAATAGAAATACCTAAATATGTTAAATTGTCACTTCCCATATCCTTCATTCTGAACTGTTTTGATAAGTACTCCTTTACCAATTCTATCTCTTCAAGACTATCGCCTATTAATAATAAATCATCAACGAATAATAACAAATATAATTCTCCTTTCATAAACATGCAGTAATCATTTTCAGATCTAGTAAAACCATAATTTCTTATTGTTTCATTAAAACATTCATACCAATATTTTGGTGACTTCTTTAATCCATACAAAGATTTTGTTAACTTTAAGACACATCCAGTTTTAATTGTTAAGCCAATTGGTGGTTTCAAATAAACTTCTTCATCTATTCTCCCATACAAAAAAGCTCCTTTAACATCCATCTGATGTATTTTGTAATCCTTTTGTACGGCAACTGACAACAAAATTCTTAATGTCTGTAGTCTTAATACTGGCGAATATACATCATCTATTTCTTGTTGTTGTTGATAACCTCTCACAACTAATCTAGCTTTATATACTTTTTCCTTTCCTATGTCTTTCTTTGTAAACACCCATTTTGTGTCCAATAGATTTTGATTTTCTGGTTTAGGAACAATGACCCATGTGTTACTCTCTTCTAAAACATCTATTTCCGCTTTCACCGCCTTCTGCCAACCTTCTTTATCCTCTCTGAATTCAATTTCTTCAAAGCATGTCGGTACATCCTCATGACCTGTTAATAATGCATATAACGCTTCATCTTTATCTAAACCCATATCATAGTCCTTATGCCAACTTGGTTTAACACGAACTCTTTTGCCTCTTCCCGTTTCATTACTTTCGGTATATGCTACTTTTTCCTTTTCCACGTTTCTATTTACCTGTTTATCTTCTTGTATTAATTCTTCTCTTCCCGTTTCTGTACTATCGCTTCTTTCTTCTGGCTCTTTACCATTTTCTTTACCTTCCGTATCTGAGATTGGTAAATACACATTTTCTTGCCGCATACATCTTTCATCGAATACCACATTCCTCGCTTGTATAACCCTTCCTTGTTCTGGATCCCATAATCTATATCCTCCACTACCATATCCAACCATCATCATCTTCTTTCCTTTATCGTCAAGTTTCTTTCTTAATTGGTTAGGTACATGATTATATGCAATACTTCCGAAAACCCTAAAATGTGCAACATTTGGTTTAACTCCTAACCATAATTCACTAGGAGTTTTATCTCTTCCCGCCGATGGACTTCTGTTAGTCACATATGCCGAGTATAATATAGCTTCTCCCCAAAACTCTTTTCCTACATTTGCATCTATTAAAATTGTTCGGGCCTTATCCATCAATGTTCGGTTTAGTCGTTCAGCTACTCCATTCATTTCCGGGTTATAAGGAACAGTATGTTGCATTACAATTCCGTGCTCGTTGCAAAATTGTTGGAACTCTCTAGATATATATTCCCTACCATTATCAGACCTTAACTTGGCTAAATTTAAATTAAAATGTTTAGTAGCATAGTAATAATACTGTTTGAACTTTTCAAAAACTTCAGACTTGTGTTTAATTAGATATATTATCACGAAATGTGTAAAATCATCAATAAAAGTGACGAAATAACTGTGTCCATCCCAAGTATCTGGATCAATTGGTCCACATACATCGCTATGAACTAACTCTAAAGGCCTATTCGCTCTATGACCCAACTTTTTAAAAGGTAGCCTTGTCATTTTTCCTAAAAGACATGGTTCGCATAATATTTCGTGAGGTTTGTTACCTTTTAGCTCATTTAATCCAAGTACCATTTCCTTTTGAGTCAAAATGTTGATATTATTACTGCCTAAGTGACCAAAACGCCTATGCCACAATTGAAACAGTTCCTTTTGGCTATCAGATTTTAAATAATTACACCTAGGTATTGTAACTTCAAAATTGATTACATATAAAGAACCTCTGACATAACCGATCATTATTAATTTTCTATTATCGAAAACTTTTACCATACCTTGAGAAAATACAATTTCTAGTCCCTTTTTCTCCATTTTTGATACTGATAGTAAATTTTTCCTTAAATCTGGCACGAAATAGACATCTTTAATTGTACAATTAATAATTCTATTTCCAACATAGCATTTAGTCATAACATTGCCGAAGCCTACAGCCTCCATTTGTACATCGTTTTTAGCAGCTGATATTTTCCTAGGTTCTTTTAGTTCTACATAGTCTATAAAACAGTCTTTATTATTAATTAAATGGTCAGAACATCCTGAATCGATATACCACTCTAAATTGTAACACTGAGAACGTAAATCAAAACTATTACACTGAAACGACACATCTTCTTTCTCAGTAAAACACGAACGGTGCTCTTCTTGCATTGGGGGCACATACTTCCCACTTCTTCTGAAACCTTGTCCTCTTCTATAGTTGTAATTGTTGTTTCTTCTATTACTGTTATAATTTCGATTACCTTTAAAATTATTATAATTGTTACCTTTTATATAATTATTATGATTTCGTTCTTTTCCGTTATCATTATTAATCTGTTCACCTTCTCGTCTCTTAAATCTTTGATAACATTGACTCCTTACATGGCCTGGCTTGCCGCAGTTATAACAAGCAAAGGCAGTACTGCATCCAGGTACACTTTTGTTTGTTTGAAAATTCTTTCTCTTTTCCTCTTCTCCCAATAATCTATTTTTGACAAAGTTTACATCAACCTTTTCCATTGTCTCAATCGCAGTAACTACATTTTCATATGACGCTGGCATAGATAGTAATATATAATTCACCATTTCTTCTTCTGACAGTGGTGAGTTAGCTTCTCGTAACTCTGTGAACATGTTTTCTAATGATATCAGATGGGAATTCAATGATTCCTTATCATTATATTTTGTATCGGACAGTTTTCTTCTTAAAAATAATTTGTTTTTTACTCCCTTTTTAATATAAGTTTTTTCTAAGATATCGTACATTGAATACGCCGATTTCTTATCTTTCAAAATATCCAAGTGGCTATCAGCGACGCTACTTATAATTATAGATTGCGCTTTTGCGTCTTTATTTTCATTTTCTGGGTTATTGCTAAACTCGTCGTTTTCAATGGCTTTAATGACACCATTTTCTCTTAATAAGCTTTTCACACGAAAGCTCCATGTACTAAAATTAACTCCTGCGAACGGCGTTACGTTATAAACCTTCTCTCGAGTCCACATTTTGTCCAATATTTATTAATTATAATTATTACATAATATAATGAAAGCCATTTCAAACCTTTTAACTAAATGTCAAATTATGTTCGCCAATTCATTTAATTCATCTTGTTTATCTTTTTACAATCACACAACTATGATATTATTCATCTGTTAAACCACGCTCTGCTACCACTGTTAAATTAAATAGATCATTTAAATAAATTTACACTATTTTTATTTCAACCAAAAATTACATTTTTATATTTCAACAAAACTTCATTATTCCTAGAACGAAAAACTAACAGTCATATTTTAAATAATATTTTATGACAGAAATCTACTTCATGCATGCCAGTACATATTTATAAAATGTTGGGATTGTAACCTTTCAACACGTTACAATATGTTATAAATTAACATATTGTAATGTAACATTAAAAACATTGAAATGATTTTCTGAATGAATCCAAGTCCACTCATTACAATTCTAAATAAATCAATTTATTATACATAATGTTTTATGTATGTTATGTTGTTTGCATCAAAGAGTGACGTAAGACGATCAAATCACAGCCGAAATCGCTGTTCACATTAATTTATAATTTACTATTCATTATTTACTTTTGCTGTGGCAGCTTGCGCCAATCTTACTGAAATTTATCTTCCCGACCTACCTATACTAATATAATAAAGCTGAAGATTTTGTTTGTTTAAAAGCCCTAAACTCTAGCACTACCCTACCAGTAGAACCAGTAACCGAGGATTAGAGCTAATAGTATTTATAAATACAACAATTGACATTTTGTGTTATACTACCCACGACAAAATATTATATACGACGAATTATGATATGAATTGATTCCGTGTCAAATACACTACCTCATTGGCGATAGAATTCAATTCTCAAATCTCATTTGAAAATATTTTAATTGTAAAAATATAAACGATTATTATGATACAGTTAAAAATAGAACGGATACAAAGAAATACGTGACGTTATACTCGTATTGTATCTATTAAAAGTTGTTTGTATAACCTTTACAGTTATATTATGACATAACCTATATTTCAATATAAACTTTTTATATTATCATATATTTTTATATCTTATTACATGTTTTTTTTAAAATTAGTTGTCACTACCTATATGTATAAGATATTATAGTGACATTCCATATCATCCCCGCAAATTGTTAATGCGCCGAAACCTTGTCACATTAACATCCACGTGACGTCATCGACAACTAAAAAATACAGCCAACAAAAAAGTCACAAGTGAGTGTGTCACGACATTAAGTCACCAGAATAACGAACAGACGCAATAGCAATTTGTTGGGCTCTTATATTTTATTTTCATAAAATATATTTAAACCTGACCGCGGCATCCGAATAGACACAGCGTTAAGTCCAGATGCGAGTTCAATTATATTTCTAACGAATAGTTTGATTACTTGAAAATATCAATCAATAGAATTATTCTAAAATAAGACTTCATTAATTATAAGCTACCACCAAGGTCTACTTTCTTACCACCATGACGTAGCAAGTACAAGCGACATAGGACACAGGACAATAGTCCCTGACAGGATAAAAGGCACGAGACACGGTGCCTACCCATCAGAATTTATTTTTTCAAAAGTCAAATGAAGCCGGTTTTTTTTTTTTTTTAATTGGAACCAAATAAAATTATCATTTACAAACTTATACTGAATTGAGATTTTTGAACAAGCAACACAATATGTGTCTATAACTTACTGTAGGTACTGCATTTTAATTCAGTATTAGCCACTAACATGGCTCTCTCTTCTATATTAATTGAACTTTTAAATAAGGCTTCAGTAAAAATTTTTAATTTCTACGTTACTTTGTAGTTAGTGCAACCCAGACTTTTCATTACATAATAACCAAAAATTTTATACAATTTTTTTTTCTTTATGGTGTTAAGTACTGCAAATTTCTTATTCAATATTGTTCTCTAGAATTTTTTAAAGATATTTAAAAGTAGGAATGAAATTATATAAGAAAAATTTGGCTCTCATAACGGTTCCAAACAGGGGCGCCCCTGAGTCCATGGATCGGAATCAAGGTTTTCGTGGCACGCTCTTGTTTACACCAATCTGGGCGCGTTTTGTTTACGTTCTGAATACGATTTTAAGGTCGTTGCCGCACACCGCAGCGATCACATCGAAATGGGTCGACAAATGAATGCCTAAGTGATAGGGAACAGCAACCAGTTGCTTGGAAACATGAATATTTTAGAACAACGCTGTATTCAGAACGGGAAATGGGCTAAATTTTAAAATTCGAATTTGAATCGGATTTCTTTCGAAACGCCTTATGTAACTTCCTAACGGTTGTGGCTTTTCTATTTTGTCCCAAATACGTCAAGCCTGTTGCATTGAAAAATGCATAAGAAGCTTCATATCATGAATGTAATTCCGGAATAATCGTGGTTTATTCAGTTTTCATCACCTTCTTTTAACATATCATACCTATTTCCCTTTTCTTGTTTACACGGAAGGTAAATTAAATTATAATAGATATGCTTAAGAATTCAAATATAATACAATTTTAATCTTTCCTCCTCATCTCGACAAAATCCCTCTTTTTCGAACCAAACGCTTTAAAAATTCTTTCATAATACTCACTGTCAAGGATTGGAACCGTCTGTGTTTCCGAGTCAAATCTTTTTAAAGTTCTAGTAAATAGGCATTTTTTGAGTAAGCTAGCTCCATCGTCGGCCTCGTCATTGCTGCACAACTAGATGCTGGACAAGAGCAAACCCATCATTAATAAGAAATATAAAAAAAATCTTCTTCATGTAGATGGAGACACGGCAGCTGATGATAGAGTAAGTAAACACACTGCACTGTCTTTTGTAAGGGGAATAGTTATTGCCGCTACATATGCTGTCCACTTTATGAGAACGCAATTCAGAGTACAGAGTGTTTGGCGGCAGTAATAACCCCGTGGAAGAATTTCACTGTGAAACAAAAGTTGGTGTTTCGGTGATTGAGTAACGGATGCCAGAGCCGTTCCTAACCCTATCCCTTCCTAATCCTTAATCCTACTGTGATCGGCAGCGCACTTGCAGCACCTTTGGCGTTACTTGTATTATAGGGACAGTAACCATTAGGTGGACCATCATATTTTCTGATTTAAACAATCAATATGAAGTTGATGATGAATTAAGCTACAATGTTGGTAATTTTTCTACTTTAAATTTGTCTCTTAATCCTTTTCCTTACATGGATATTGGCAGTACATTTGCGTCTCTTTCCGTTTTTCTCATGAAACTCATCGTCAAACTTTTATCGTAATCTTTAAATGTGCTTTAAACTTCTTGAACTTTATACGCACTTAGTTTACCTTGCACTAACGCATTACATAGACATACATATATTGTATATATGTATGTATTAATTTATATTGTTTTTCTCACGCTGATTCATAACCTAACCAAAATATGTGAGCCGGTCTCTGTGTCCTCATTTTTTGCCACAAACAACTTCAGAGGGCATTACCCTTTCTCTCTCTTTCTCGAATGAAAAACACCTTCGTTGGAGGTGGGAGGCCAACTATCACTAGTGCGTTAGGAAAACAAGCTGTTTTGCCAAACGATGACGGAAATGGTACACAGATTAGGACTAAGTATTTACACTTTATGGAGATCAAGATGAACTTGCGTTTGACCGTCTTATTTTAAATTATTACGATACCAAGCTTCTTTGGTCAAGTCTTGGTTATCGTTTTCGAACACCGATTTGTCCATATGAGTGAAAAGAGATTGTTTCTCATAAATTAAAAAAATCAGAAACACTGGGAAATAGAATATGTAAATATTTAGGTCGTCATACAGGCTTACGGTCCACTTGATGGTAGGTGCTGACTACCATCGCCTATTAATATAAGCAACGCCACATCTATCGTGAGTGCACTGCCGACCTTAGTAGGATTAAAAGGATAAGGGATTAGGAAGGTATAAGGAAATGGGCTCTAGCAATTCACTCGCCGAAACACAATAACACACATGCTTTTATTTCACTGTGATCTTCTGTAGTTACTGCCGATTGACGGGCTGCCCAATTTATGACTGCGAAACGCAGAGTGCCTTATATCACTTGTCAAGAGTCAAATGTAATAAAATAAATAAATGTGATAAATAAAATGTAAATGATGTTATTTCTTAAATTGTGACTAGCTGTGCCCGTGACTTTGTACGCGCTGTAAATGGTTTTATGAAAATCCCACAGGAATATAACATTTTTTTAGAATAAAAAGTATCTTATATGTTAATCAAAGTATAAACTGTGTGCTAAATTTCATTCAAATCCGTTCCGCCATTTTTGTTTGATAGAGTAACAAACAGACAAACAGACTTTAGCTATGTATTATTAGGATTTATAATATTATTAGAAATGGGATTTTGAGTTCCATTTTCTCAAGATCAATTGCATAGCTATATAGGATTTATAGAATACTAATGTAAGAATTCAGAGTCACGTAGAAGGAAGACGCCTAAGAGGGAGATCATCTACCGACATCCACAATAAGATATGATCCACAACTCGATATACTGTGATATAGTGTGCTCATGACGCTACAAACAGACAAAAGTGGAGAAGCATCTCAGAAGCTGCAGTGCGCGCCAAGAAGGACGAACACGACCATCATCATCATCCGCACGACTGCAACCACCCTTTTTTTTTTTTTTTTTTTTTTTTTACAAGAGGAATCCATCATGGATACCCACCCGTCTGGGGACAGACCGGTGGGTTATGTCGGACTCCTGCTCCGAGATGGTAGTGGGGTAGACCTACCGACTAAACCTCTTGGCGTCCTTCTCATCCGCTATTGGTGAAGTTGCGAGGTCGGACGAGCACTCTTCCGCAACTCCACCGCGGGGGTCCGCATCCGGACACGGCTCATTTGGACGGCGCACCCGAACTGCCAAGGTGCGACGTGCCTCTCAGGATGAAGCGGGCGGTAGAGTCCCCATCTACCGCCCTAGTCCTGTCAGGGGTCCAGGTGGCGGGCGTGCGCCAGCCGCCTGCGTCCTGTTCGTACGACTGCAACCACCCTGACGAGAATGTACGGTCCTAACATTATTAGGAGTGTAAGTTAAACTAGATGTAAATATAAGTATAAATATACGTAAATATACATATAATATAATGGCCATACATATAATAGATTGCTAAAGATGTGCCAAGAGTATGCTATTTGTCAAGGTTTAAAATATAACCCAAAAAATAGTGAAATCATAGTATTCCGGTCCAGTGGATGTGGCCTCGATTATGTGCCACCAGTTGTACTCAATAATAATATACTGAAATGAGTATACAAATTTAAATACTTGGTCCACATTGTCACTGCAGACCTGAAAGATGATATTGACTTAGACCGGGAGCGTAAGGCATTGTCAGTACGTTCTAACATGCTTCCGCGGAGATAAATTACTTGTTACCACTGTTAACATCTCCTATGTCACCATCAGGAGGCTTTCACATTTAATACCAAATTTGGTGAACGAATTAAACACTAAATTAAGAAATTCCATTAAATTAAATAACAAAATCAAGATGAACATGGCACTTATAACTTGCTATATTTAATAATATAACGTATAGTTTATTATATATTATAATCATAAATTCAAATAATTTCATTGTTTAACTGAGAAACATAATTGTGGTCTTCGAAATACTATATTAATTTTCCAATAATAATGTGTATTATGACACTAATAAATAAATAATAATTAATAAAAAGTGTAAACGGTGGAGGTCGCAAAAATATTTTCAAAAATATATATATCGGCAATTGCAGTAAACGAACGCATTTTCCGATTACAAAAACAGTCAAACAGCGAGGCGTGTCTAATCCAAGCGCGGAAATGACCGAATCGATTGGCATGGAGATTGCTATTCTATTCCAAGTCCGCAGAACCTTACCCTAGACATTGGAAGTTAGCGGGTCATCGGCCGCGCTCCCTCGTGCAACTTCGCAATTACTTTTCGTGGTCGCAATTACTTTTCACTAAAAATACCTGTTACTTTTATCTTATGGGAAATCACGATTTAATTCACTGCCATCCGTTGAGTTAGGAATATTTAGTATCTACCACAACCTTAGAGTATAAAAATTACTTATAAGCCAGTATTTTTTATTTTTATTTTAGTAATTTTTTGTATGTTTGAATGTTTGTTCCTTAATAACGCAAAAACGGCTGAGCGGATTAAAATGAACACTAATTACACAGATTAGAAATAATAGTCCATATTTGCACACTTTCGCGGTAAAAGAAAAAATTGTACCATAACCTGAGGATCTACGAACACCTAAAAGACTATGTAAATGTGTGAACTCATTACAATTGGCAGTTAAATAGCGTGATAATTGGTGAACTATACCATAGGCTATACCTTCTTTGTTACACAAAGGAGAAGACAGTGGCCAACAGTGAGAGTAATACCCTACAATTATATAACACAAATTGTGTTATATAATTGTAGGTATTACTTGTAGGCTACCTATATACATTATCCTATATTGTGTTATATGATACAAATAATTCATCATCATCATCATATAAGCCGTAGAACGACCATTGCTGGAGAAAAGCCTCCCCCCATTTCCAAAAGGACCGATCAGATGCAGCGTCTGTATTTCCGAGCTTTTCAAATCTTTTCAAGGTTCGAGTGAATAGGCATTTTCTGGGTGAGCTCGCTCCATCGTCGGCCTCATCTTTCCTGCATGGATAGATGCTGGCTAAGAGCAATCTCATCTTTAATAATAAAAAAAGCCTGGATCCACCGGTGACCAGCGGCCCTTATCAGGTCGTCTGTTCACAGGGGGGCGTTGACTCTCCGTACTACGTGTCCTGCTCACTGCCACTTCAACTAACTAATCCGCAATTAACAACTAACTAATTATGTCAGTAACTTTCGTGAGTCTATGGATCTCCTCATTCCTGATTCGATCTCGCAGTGTAACCCTGAGCATGGACAACCCTCGTTGAGCGAGGTTGAGCTTTATTACGTGGCCTATGTTCAGCGCCATATATCATCACTGGCAACACACATTGGTCGAAAACTTTTGTTCTAAGACACTGAGGAATTTTGGACGAGATGTCTCTGAGCTTTCCTACCGCTGCCCATCCGAGCTGGATTCGGCAATAATTACACAATATTAATTAAACACATACTTTTATACATATAGAATCGAAGCTCACGCAAGAAATTTTCGAAATGTTTATTAATAGACAGAACTAATAATAACCTTGATCTTGGATGGATCATATTCGTGACTGAATCGGCTTTGAATATTGCACAATATGGTTTTAATTGCCGCCTCACCATCAACGCGTTTGCCCGATTCGCTCCAGTTCTTACCGATTAAGAGTTTTTACAGTCTTCTTCCTCACAGTCCAGTATACAGTTATATTCGCGGTTGGTTACCGAGTTATGGTGGTCTATGAACTAATTAAGTTGTAAAATTGATTATCGCTCCTCCACACCAACTATTAACTTTGATATTCGATAAAATACGTCATCTACGCAATAAAACTATATAAGTAATACAATATTCTATAATTATTGTTAGTTATCTATTGCAACAATGTCACTGATTACATAATTTTACAATTATATATATGCGTAGTTTTCTGTACGTAATTCAATTGAATTACATTAACATAACCTACTCATAAGAATAGGTTCCATGCTGGGCAATTAACAAGACAATTATCTCACAAGCCCGTGAGTTGTCAATCATCTTCCAAATGTGTTTCTATTCCACGGGACTTATGAAAAAATCCATACATCGGCTAAATGAGCAGCAATGATTTTGAAAACTGTTTGCAGACCTAGCAGATGTACGTATGTTAAGCTAGCATTGTAAAGTCGGCAAAATAAAAAAATTTTTAGCTCAAAATTTAGTGCTAATTGAGTGCTAATTTAGTGCCAAACAATTAAAAAAAGTGCTCCTATAAAGAAGCAAGAAAACGATACAATGCTACCTTTTTATCAAGCTAGCATTGTAATAGTTTGTAAAGTCGGCAAAATAAAAAAAAATTTAGCTCAAAATTTAGTGCTAATTGAGTGCTAATGTAGTGCCAAACTATTAAAAAAAGTGCTCTTATAAATAAGCAAGAAAACGATACAATGCTACCTTTTTATCAAGCTAGCATTGTAATAGTCGGAAATCAATAAACTCAGATAATTAGCATTAAGTATTTGTAGTCAAAATTAAGTGCTCAATTAGTGCTGACCTTCCCGAGCTTAATTAGGATAAAAAAATTAATTTTAATATAAATAGTAGTCAACAATGCTAGCGGGACGGAAGTGGCGCATTGTAAAGCTGGTAAAATGGGATATTATTAATTTACTGCTTATTTCTCACTGTGAAAATTAAGTGCTCAATTACTGCTAACCTTCCCACGCTTAATTAGGATAAAAAAATTAATTTTAATATAAATAGTAGTCAACAATGCTAGCGGGACGGAAGTGGCGCATTGTAAAGCCGGTAAAATGGGATATTATTAATTTACTACTTATTTCTCACCGTGAAAATTAAGTACTCAATTAATGCTGACCTTCCTGCGCTTAATTACGATTTTTTTTTCTTAAATTCAAAAAATTTTCTTCGTGGACATGCAGTTTTTCAGAGCCATGTCACCATTTTTTTTCACAATTAAAAGTATTAATACGTAACGTACATAGATACGCGTGGAGTCTGATATGCTGTTATAATGTTAATTTGCCTATTTTTAATCTTTTATTATAAAAGAATTATGAACCCTAGGTCGCTGAAATTTTCAGACAACAAATATTATTAATATTTTTATTGATCGTCAAAATTTCATAATGATTTCAACATTTTCGGTAATATTCTGTACCTCCTTAACTTATTTTTTCTTTAAAATTTGAAACTATTCTTTCCATTCAAGTTTCTTAATGTCGTAAAAATTTTATATTTATAATTTTAAATTCAACAAAACTTTCATCAACGATCTATAAAGAAAAAAAATTAATTTACATATAAGAATATCTTTTTATTCTTTGAACCATATAACAAAAATGGGGCAGCTGTAATAAGAGAGCTTAAAAACATCCCCCAAAAAGTTGAGGCTCGTAGGATTAATCCCCCAACAATATACAATAAAAGAACAAAAACAGAAAATAAAGAAAATGTGAACGATAACAAAGACTGGAAACCAATTGGACATTATGTAGCCATTAGTCATCGTAGAGATGGGTCATGGGTCCTTTACGATGACAGAAAAGAAAAAAGAAAAAGAGTGGGACAAAATTTTAAAGCAGAAATAGCCTTAATTATGTATGCCACGGATGCAGTTCCTGCATAGTTATTATTATTTACTATAATGAAAATTGCAATAAATTGTTTGCTATAATTAAAATGTTTTTCTACTAAATGTCCTAAACACATCGAAATTTAATTGGGTTCTATATCTTAACAGAATATGACGGAAGAATAAATATATTCTAAAAACGTATACAAAATGACAAATGGTTGATTACTTCAGAAATCATTCAAGTTCACCGGCTCTACAATGCAGTAACCGTTTTGCTAGCATTGTTGATTACTAGTAATATAAGCAAATAATTGTTGTTTTTTTTTTTTTCAAATATATTACTGAACGCTCAGCACTTATTGAAGAGAATTCTCACAGTGAGAAATAAGTGCTCTGTGATACTGAGAGACGAGTTTTCCAGCTGCACAATACGCATTGAACTTCCCAACTTCGCACAAACTTGAAACATTATATAGTTTCAAAAATATAAAAAAATACTTTTTTCCTTACTTAAGCGCGGGAAAGTCAGCACTAATTGAGCACTTAATTATCTCGAAAAGAAATAAACAGTAAATCAATAATATCCCATTTAACCGGCTGCACAAAGCTCCATGGCTCTCCCGCTAGCATTGCAGATTACTATTTATATTAAAATTATTTCTTTATCCCAATTAATTGCGGAAAGGTGAGCACTAATTGAGCACTTAATTCTGACGGTGAGAAATAAGCAGTAAATCAATAATATCCTATTTTACCGGCATTACAATGCGCCACTTCCGTCCCGCTAGCATTGTTGACTACTATTTAATTTTTTAATTTTTTTATCCTAATTAAGCTCGGGAAGGTCAGCACTAATTGAGCACTTAATTTTGACTACAAATACTTAATGCTAATTATCTGAGTTTATTGATTTCCGACTATTACAATGCTAGCTTGATAAAAAGGTAGCATTGTATCGTTTTCTTGCTTATTTATAAGAGCACTCTTTTTAATTGTTTGGCGCTAAATTAGCACTCAATTAGCACTAAATTTTGAGCTAAAAATTTTTTATTTTGCTGACTTTACAAACTATTACAATGCTAGCTTGATAAAAAGGTAGCATTGTATCATTTTCTTGCTTATTTATAAGAGCACTTTTTTTAATTGTTTGGCACTAAATTAGCACTCAATTAGCACTAAATTTTGAGCTAAAAGTTTTTTTATTTTGCCGACTTTACAATGCTAGCTTAACATACGTAGCAGATGTACATATATACCAGTTGCTGATGTTTGCTGATGACTAATCAAACAAGCCTTATCGATCGGTGTGACATATAAACTTTTCTGCTTACAATTCTTGTTGTGCCTAGGTAAAAAAATGCTTACTATTATCCAGTTCCGGATTTACTTATGGTGCATGCAAGGTATGTGGTGCACACTGGCCCAGCGTTTTAAAAGGCCCTGACTCAGGTCGGTCGTGTCTACGCCGTAAATCCTAAGGTGTGTTCCAACACTCCTTCGGCGAAGCTAATTTTGCTCTACTGTCATTTGACAGACCCTTTCCGGCAGACCGAGCATAATTAGCTCTGACAGGTCGCCCGAAAATCTTGATCAAAAAGAATGCTGGAACACAACCCAAGTGGCATACCTCAAGCGAAGTAAAGAAGATATCATTGCTTCCCAACACCATTTACACTATATACAATAGATGTCCCTGCCGGGGATGAAAGACCAACGCAAGCGCCTTAAACACTCAACTAAGTGATGAGATCTCAACGATGGAAGTAGCTTTGGCATATTGTAACATAACACGCTATAAGTCAAATATTTAGCTATAATAACCAAAGATATTTGTAAAGATCTGTCCTCAAGTTAGAGACACTCCAAGGGATATGATATTCTTAAGTAATCTTGTTTGTATGGTTTTTTATTTTTTATTATTAACATTTAGTTATTTAATTTTTTACAATTTTAGCTATGTTATTCACTAACGACAAAAGTGACACTAACTAGATATATTCACGATTCTCTAGATACCCATGTACGTAATACTTTCTACCTATTTTAAGCATTTTAACATGAATGCACAGTTAATGAAGAGTCACCTTGGGCGTGCTACTGAGTCGAGTGAATATTTTTTCCTGTTTCATACTCGTACAATACAAAGATGTGTTGCTAATACGTCATCAAACACAATAACACTTCTATTCATTTACCGTTAAGGACGGCGATCTTCATGTTAAAAATATTGTGCAATCTAATACAAGGACATGTGATTTTTTCTGTGACATTTTCTAATCAGATTAGCTTAATAAAATTAAATAGGTAAGACTATTTTAATAAGAGTTAGGGGTTTAACAAAATTCATAGTAATGGCTTTATCCGCTTAGTTATAAACTTAATGAAATGTCTTCAACAGAAAAAAAAATAAAAGATGTTAAGTCCTAACTTAGTGTCCTAAATTTATATTAATTTAGGAAAATTTTATGAATTTTTTTTTATGATAATTCAAATTTAAATTTAAGGGATGGCAATCCCTTATCCTTAATCCTACTGTAGTTGACAGCGTACTTGCAGCAGCTTTGGCGTTGCTTGTGTTATAAGGCAACGGTAGCTACCTACCATCAAATGGTCCATCAGCCTGTCTGCCGATCTTAATTTTGGAATTTTCAACAAATTAGAAGAAGAGAATTTTTTGCAAATTGTCGTCATAAGAGTTACTATGTATCTATAGTTATAAACTATCTAACTAAAGACATACATATATTTTATAGTATATTTTTACAGATAGAAGGGAAAATGTTCATTAAAAAAACTAATTTTTAAACATCATTGTAACGCCAGTCACGTTTATTCACTTTAATTTAGATTAGACGCCTGCCATAAGTAGTTTCGATATCTGCATACGTACTTACTTCCGTTGCGAAGTGAGGGCGCCCGCATCACATTTGCACTGGCAACACAATTTTTTATTACACCTTTCTCAAAATTTAATTTGAAATTTTATTATCAATTTCGTTTTGCGTCCCCTTATTTTAGCCAAGCTCATCGTCCTAGCCGCTGTATAAAATAGAAGATGCTTCATGCCTTTCATGAACGACAAGTCATCGTTTCATAAACAGAAAGTTAATTTATGATATTGTTTCCTCTTGTATATCCATGCCTTCCATACATTCATACGGTATTCTCGTTTGACAGAGATAGTTAGTGTGATCTTTTTGTTAATTGCTACAAACGTCACGAATTACCCACTATCTTTGTTCAGAAATAAAATCCCTAAGACTGTACACCATAATAATATCATTATATCATTATTATGATAATAATGATATTATTAATGATAAAGTCAAGAAGAAGATCTAGGCACGCCCTGATAGACCCGGACGACTCGATTACTGCAGCGAATGATGCCTTCTACAGCTGAGTCAATGACGAACGACCGACACCTTGGCTTGGAATACGAACAACCAGAGGAAGACGAAAGCCACCAAGCCCATCCTACCTAACGACTAGATATAATTATATACTTAGAGTAATAATAAGTGCTAATGATATTATATACCTGTTAGCTTGCCCTTTTCCTCATCCCTCAGAAATATGTAAGTACGTAGGTAGAACCATAGATAAAATACTACTTAACCAGTATAGATGGTCAACTTCCATATAACGATCTGAAGCCAATTTCATATTGGGATTTCCACTCCCTAGATGTCACTAAGAGTCTCGAATTTAACATTAATGTGTATTTTGTTAAAAATTATAACCAACAAATTCAATCACGCAGTTATAGTTCCTTATTATCGTGGTAATAACTAGAGGGCGACGTTGCTGAGAGGTACTTTTATCATTAATCTGTGACTTTTATGTATGATATTATTGCCCTATTTTTTAGAACAGAACCTATACCGTTCATACGGCCCTTTTATCGTTGTTCGTGCCCACTTTTTTTATATTTTAAATAAATTTTAGTAGTGCCATCTCTTGTACATGCGAATTGACTGAATGGTCGACTGCAGCGACTCTAGCGGATTTTTAATGACAACAAATAAGCGACAAACTACACAGGCGGCATTCAATGTACGTGAGTGACCATCTATACTGGTTAAGTAGTATTTTATCTATGGTAGAACATACTGCTGAGAATATAATTATATCGTAATATAATATTATTGTATTACGATATATACAATATATATTATTGTATTATAATACTGCTGAGAATATAATTATATCGTAATATAATATTATTGTAGGTTATATTGATTCAAGCTCACCCCAAAGTCCGATTTCGCTTTTAAGGTCCTCAGACTAAAGCAATAAACAAATACGAGGTTAGGTATTAGTGAGTAACATTCTCAGATAATGGGACTTCATCATGTTCATAAGCACCTGTGTAGTCATACATATATGCATAGGGTAGGGTACCTTATGTCCACCTCGTTTATTATTAAAACTTTATTAGAGAAAGTCTGTCTATTTTGTACAAAGATGTAATTTTTATTAAGAAAGCTATCACTTGCTTTAATGCCGTAATTAATGAATAGGTCACTGTACATTGATTCTTAAAATCCAAGTCCCATAAACCAAACTCATAAGTTTTCTTTATATCGCTTACAATGATAAACTAACTTCATACGGACCTATTGAATTTGAAATGGTGATAAATGAACTAAGAATACATTTGAAAATACCAGTTAAGTATAAGCATTGCTACATAAAAAGCGTTTTGAACGTCGTTTAAAGGCATGGGATTTTATTGGCTTCACAAGTGTAGTTATGCATAATGTAGTTCCAAAAAAAAAATTTGCTCTCTAATACTATTGTTTAAATTAAATGTCTTCGTATCTGAAACGAATGGCAATGAACGAGCAACGGTCATCATCATCGCTACCACATCTTCACAGGGTATGTTCCCATTCGCCACCACCGTGCCCGTCACCAGTGGTGGCAATTGAGATTTCTTTTCCCAGTAGGCAATTGAGATTCGTTTATGTTTGTTTTTGATCCAACAATTTTAACGACATTTATCCTCTCACTAATTATAAGTACAAAAAATAATAATGAATATATAAAATACTATACTTATGAAATCAACACTATGTTTCATTTTAATTATTACTTTGTACTCCTTTCAATTGTGAAAGCAAACCCAAAACTTTAGATTGTGGTTACCATTTGCTGTCAATGGCCGGAGTAACTGGAGCAGTCAGCAGGACAAATAACTCAATTATAACCATTTTTGTCTCTTGCTACAATGGAAAATCACTGGAAAAAAGTGTTAATTTACTCAGTATATATAAAGGATGAACTACTATTGTTTAGAGTTAATGTAATTCTGATTTATTTTTTACAAATGTTTTTTATAAATGTTTTTACAAATGCCACCACTTTTGGAGCTATTATTTTGACGTGTTTTATCAGCAGCATCTTCTTACAGGTGATACGGTGAAATAAAAGCACATATGCTGTCATATATCGCTATCGATTTCCCTAACTACAATTTGTCCCTATTTTAATAGTATTTCCTTCAAATCTTTCAATCTTGTTTGAACGATGCCCTATTGTATACTAAAAATAATATGTACCTAATTAACAAATTAACGGAACTTATAAATTTTATTAGAAATAAACAAAGGATAATATAAAATAGCCAATTTATTAGCTCATTTTTCTATCTCTTCCTAAAGCCTATTCTTAATCCTACTATGGTCGTTAACGCACTTACAGTACCTGTGGCGTTGCTTGTGTTATGTAGGCGACAATAGCCATCTACCATTAAATGGACCGCTAACATGTCAGATGACCTTAACATAAAAAAGTTGTTACATTTGCTTTTTATGTAATTTTTTTTAATTATAAAATTATAACCATGATTTTCAAGTTTTGTACAATATTTATATAGATTAAGTTTAAAACAAACTGTTTTTAACTAAAATCAATTCTGTGTAATTTAACGCCACTAACACATAATTAATGAGTTAGATTTTTTTTTTCAAATTCATCTTTATTTTCTCTCAAGGAAAAATAAAATATTTCTAATCCAGTGACTTTCCGTGTAGAATGGATACTCAATATGTTTATTAGTCTCTATTTTGTTACTTTGTTCTGGTAATAAGAAGCTTTTAGTTTTAATTTATTTAAAAAAAATAGGAATAATTTTGACAACTTTCCTTAATAACTTTGACAAAACAACAAAGGATAAAATATGAAAAGATAGAAGAAAACACAGAATACAACGTTAACCAGAAGCCGCTATCAAAACAACAGGTAGTAGAGTCAGGGCGTAAACTGGGTTCCTTAGTCATAAACTGGGCAGCCAGTCTGTCGACCCTGACCACCCCCCTACAAAGAAAAATCCATTTTCATGTCCCCTTATGTTGTGTGCAGTCGCTGATATATGCATTTAAACCTAGCGACAGTGTGCTTGTCGAAAACTGAAAAAATATAAAATCCTATTCACCATAGGGAACCCTAGGCACTCTCCTGTCCTCAACCCCCAATTGAACCAATTTAATTGGTTACATTTCCCGAAGCTGGAACCAAACACCCAAACGCTTAATCAGAAGAATGTTTTGGTATAATGAGTTGACAATATTCATGACAGATTAATTATTAATAAAGCTATGGAAATATTATCGTTCTAAATAATTATGGGTTAAAGTGTGATTAAATCTCTCTCTCTTTTCACACATTTTAGGGACCTCAGTGGGATTGTGACATGAACCGATGAACGCTCAACATTATTGACATATAGAAGACCCTTAACCTAAATTAATAAGTGCTCTAATGTCGTTTGTGTATTTAAAGAGTCTACGTGTACATGTAAGTAAGAAAGAGATAGTAATATATATTTTAAAGATATAACAGAATAAGGTAACTGGCACAGGTTATGAACAATTCGTATTGTTTATAAAGTCTGTGATATACTTTTGATGTGAAACGTGTCCAAATATTTTTATATATTTAAAAAAAACACTAAGTAATAATTACCCAGAAATATATGTACTTACCTTGGACAAATCATTGGGTAAGAGCAACTTCAATAAAGATAGCGACAGAAGAGTAAAGTTGGGATGGACAGCATTAAGCATCGTTATGTCTTTTCGTCACTATTCTCTCAATATCTTAAGACAAATGCGTTACAATCAGTGCTAGTTGCAGTACTGAGACTTAAGTCACTGGTGAAAATTGTAAATCCGGTAACAAGTTAAAGGGAGGCGATATAGCCCAAAGAATGTGTCTGCTGAAGTAAGAATGGGCGAGAAATACACGTATATGTCACGAGCGGCCCTTCGCAGGGTTCCTGCGACCCTGCCCAGCTACAGCCGCGCTAGAGAGTCGTTGGGTTTTAGCCGGTGTGAGTCCGGCATAATACACAGCGTCCCCTTCGCTGCCGGGTATCCATGATGAATTTCCCAACTTAAAAAAAAAAATAATCCAATTAGGTATTAACCTTCCGTTAAAAATTATGTAACTGATAGTGAAAATCGCATTAAAATCAGTTGCGTGGTTTAGGGGGAGTTAGCGGATATAAAGACAGCGAACAGCGATTTCAATTATTTATTCAATGTAATGATGCAAAGGATTCACTTTGGACGAGGACTCTTGGAGAATGGTGGAAACGTCCCATGAGGCGACTACCTGCTCGCTGGACCAATGATGATGATGATGGTTAAAATGTTATGTCATTTTAAAGTGGAATGTCAACAGTTTCAATAATTTCTTAATATGAAACTTCACGTAAACAATATCTTAATTATTCGCCATGAAAGAGAATTTATTTTTCCTTGCTGTTCAAGTTATTTACATTAAAAGTTATGACAATCTGTACATAATTACCTTATACCTTTTGCAATAATTTTGTCTACAGTTTCTCCGCCAACAATCTGAAGGCAAATTAATATTTCCGTCTATTAAGGCATAATATATAATTATCTACATCTCTATCTATATCCATACATTTTGTAAAATAAATTCGCAGTCCACCTCAGTCTATTTGTCCGCCAACTTAAAAGAAACGCAATTTTGATACGGTTTTCGTTAATGAAAAGAGCGATAACGAGGAAAAAATATTGCATCTGCGTGAAACTGGGGGCCTATCACTACTTGTAAATAAAAAATATATGTGGAATCAATCCTGCATTATACGATTACACGATTTCACAAACAAAGTGACTAATTTTCTTCATAGTCTTCCAAGTTAATTAGTTCAAGGATACGAACTCGCTCGTCAAAATAAAGACCAACGTTCATTAGAATAACATCAGGGCTGAAAACATTACAAAATCAATTGCATTTGTTTATACTTAACACAATTGACAATACATTGAACTATTGGTACCCGTTTTGCAACAAGTGGGTTTGAAATTAACAGATGTTGAAATAGATCGTCATCGTAGATCATTGATTGTTTTAGTTTTTGTTCTTTTAAAACCGATTTTTCAGCACGTAAATATATATATATTTCTAAGATCATTTGTCCTGACTGACTATCAACGAACACAAAACTACTAAATATTTATATTAAGTTGAAAATTCTTTATTTTATAAAGTAAGCATCCGCTAAGAAGCAATTTTTGAAAATTCAACTCCTTGCGAAACCGAGGCGGGTTGCTAGTACATAATGTTCATAACATTATGAACATTACATTATAAGTACCTACTAGTTTAAAGTAATTGTACAATTAGGTTTTCTGTGCTTAAACATATTGATAAACCAAGCAAATTGCTTGTTATTAAATATGTACAGAAATATATAAATAAAACAATTCCGTCTTAAACAAACAAAATTGTGTATTTAAAAACTTCATTTATAAATTAGAATGAACCCATTTTTGTTGTAATTTAATTAATTAATTTAGCTTATTGGCAAAAATAATAATTTCAGCGGCTGTGATTTGTTCCATAATTAACTAACGACCCAACCCGGCTTCGCTACACATTTACAAATATATTTTTTTCTGAAAATTAAACAATTCTGTATATAATATACACAAACCATCCTCGTTTATCCCTATTTTCCAGTTACAACTGTATGAAAAGTGATTTAGAAAAAGTTAGCGGAGAAATAGAGTTGGACCGCGACTTTATATTATAACTAGCGACCGCTCCCGGAATCGTCGGGTGTAAATAACCCTCTCTACAGCTCGTTGAGCTTTCTTACGAGGCCCATAGTTAAAGACCACTTTTCAGCGCCATATATCAGCCATATTTTAAGACACTGACTAATTTTGGACAGAAGATGTCTCTGAAGTTCCCGAACGCTGCCAGAGGATATTTATTGATTGATTCATATTGATTGCGACTTAAACTAAAACCACAGTCTAACCATACTTACGTCATACGGTCGGGCAACGCTCTATGTTCAAGCCTGCAAACTGAAGCGACTTCGCCGAACGTATTGCTCTACGCAAGTATATTCGTTGCCTGACTCTATGACGTAAGCATGGTTAGACTGTGCTAAAACTAGATCCAGCAGGAAGGCCTAGATCCAGCAGTGAAAGTCCTATGGCTGAATGTACAAGACTTATAAGTATTGTAATTTCGCATTATTTCTTCTCTATTAGGTACCAGAAAGAGATATTAATTAAAATACATGAATAATACATGTTCACGCCAATCAAATAAAAGCCAGTTTTTGCATTAATTTCATGGTCAATGTCACCTCAGATGTTATTTATTCAACCTTAGGTTACAGGAAATAAAAAGTGTATTGCGTCCTAATCTAAACATATTTTAACATACTAGTGTCAATACCACAGTGTTTGATTTTTGATGCCTTCATTGGCGATGGTATAAATCTGTCACACAAGTGCAATAGTCATACTAGCAACTGGCAACCTACAAACATGTATCGGCAAATTAGCGTCTCGCACCGAAACGGTGTCAGCCGTCGAGGCATTAGTAGCGACATTAGTTAAAGAGGTCACAACTCGCATGAATATGCATGCCCCTTTTGTCACACCAATGCACTGTCTTTAACTCCTAGTACCTACATTCGTACACCTGCCAATAAGTCAAGTATCCGTGGAGATAAACGAATTTTTATAAACAAACTTTTTTGTTGATCATTCTCGACTACAAATGTCTAATTTTTTCACACATTTTAGTTAGTATTTCTAACAATCGCATTGATATTTATTTTTTACAAGCTGAGTCCGCAACATAGTTCGTACGCTTGGTATACGGCATACGTGTAACAATTTTTAAAATGTAACGGGAAGCTTGCTACAATACATCAGTAAAAATGGCATTCAAATCGGTTAACCCTTTTCTGAGATGGATGCACAAACGCACAGACAAACAGGCAAAAAATTCTAAAAACTATTTTTTTGACCTCGTTAACATAAGTACAATGTGTATTGTGTACACATTGTTTTCTTGAAAAAATCTTTAAGATGCAGACACGACTCGTTTACGATTTTATTACATGTATAGATTTTTATTTCGAAACATGTTTGTTACGAACACGAATTTCATTTTTCAAAAGCTACTATACTGTGGCAGGTGATGCGTTTTTCTTAATAAATTTTTCTTATGTTCTTCAAGGAATATTTGAACAATAAAATTAACTCAATTGGTCGAACCATTTTCAAGTTTTACGTTTAGCAACACATTTTAGGGATACATTTTCATTTTAGTATATATATTTTTTAGTAGCACAGAAGACCACCGTGAAATAACAGCACGTGTGCTGTTGTGTTTCGGTGAGTGAGTGAGAGCCCATTTTCCTATCTAATCCCTTAATCCTTAATCCTATTGTAGTCAGCAGCGCACTTGCAGCAGCTGTGCCGTTGCTTGTGTTATAAGCGACGGTAGCCACCTACCATCAAGTGGACCGTCAGCCTGTCTGCTGATCTTACTATTAGCATAAAAAAAGATTAAAAAATAATAATCTTTAACAAGATTAGGCTACCCAGTGTGCATACACATAACTCCCTGACATAAATTGTCTATGAATCCAAGAAATCGTTACGGACATGGTTTAAAAATAGATTTTCTGTTCTATGTAGATTATGATATCTCGTGCTGGTTAGATATGTCCTAACATCAAATAATTTCATTGTCGAAATATAGATTAAAATTTTAAAAAAATCGGCCAGAATTTTATATCAAAATATTTGTATAAATTAGTTTTTTATAAGTTTACGATTTCTTAATGTTCTTAATTACAAGAATGATTCAGCCGATACATACATAGAGGGTGTTGAATGCGGTTCTAATAACTATACGAGTTAAATAAGGTGAAGTCTTAAAACATCGCATTAACCAATCTGTTTCAGGCAAAGAATAAAATGGCATTTAAAGAACCAACCAATAAGGAAGCAGCACTCCTAACTTTTATTTCATTGGTCTAAATTTTAGTTAATTAAATTATTATTAAATAATGAAGTCCCAGTTTATAATATAATTTTTATTAGAACATATCAATATGCTTTTCAGCTCATTATCAAGTATCATAAAATAATGATTATACAATAAAAAATAATAATAATAATAATACTTTTATTGCTTACAGTACATGAATGTTTCAACAGCCCAGACAGTATTACAATTTGAGTCCCTCCGGGACATTTTTGATAGCTTCTTGAAGATATATGTAATATCGATGGGTAAATGAAATTTTTGATTATAAGTGGTAGAAAAAAACAGGTATTTTTTCCAAATGATTCAAAAATGATATCAGATAGAAAATGAGTTTCAGATAAATATTAATTTTACATAAAAATGCTTTTTTGACAAAATTAAAATTAACAGAGTTAGGGAGGTTTTTTTTAAATCCAGATAATTTTTCTTACTCTGGTAGTTATATTTGTACGCGTTCCTGCAATTTCTGAGAAAACGCTTCTCCTTTTTTTGAGGAGTTATGAGATTGGTATGATTTCGCGTGTTTTTAATGTTTAGATACCAGATTGATATCTTCACGATATTTTTTTTTGCCGATACACACATCTGATTCAAATGGTTACTGTACGGACCGGTATTCATCTGGGTACTTATGTCGTGCCTGAAGCATAATGCCTGAAGCCCAATGTAATAAGCATAAGCATAATTACATTGGGCTATCACTACTATGTCATCCTTACTAATATTATAAATGGGAAAGTGAATTTGTTTGTTTGTTACGCTTTTACGCCTTAACTACTCAAATGATCATCATGAAATTTTGTATGCACGTTGTCAGGCATACAGAAAAGGACATAGGGTAACTTTCAACTAGAAAAAGCACTCTTTCCGAGGGATTATCTGAAAATAGAAATAAAAGAATCAATGCCTGACAAAAATATACAATGAGCAATAAATATTGAATAAATATTTCAACACTTAAGAAAAAGCCGCGCGGAATGAAGTCGCTAAAAAAGATAATATATTTAAATAAATCTTCTAATATATAAAATTCTCCTGTCACAGTGTTTGTAACAAAACTCCTCCGAAACGGCTCGACCGATTTTTATGAAATTTTGTGTGTATATTCAGTAGGTCTGAGAATAGGACGTAAACTAATTTTTACCCTCCTACCCCCGCCTCCATTTATTAATCGGGATTTTAGTATTTTTGTATACTTAAACAATATTCAAATAATTTAACTGACGTTCATTGACGTGAAGTGTCGCGTCACTTTGACATATTGTTTGAAAATAAAATTGGACCCGATAGGTAGCACCACAATTTTTGAGTTCTGGCAGGACAACGTCTGCTGGGTCAGCTAGTATGTTATAATATTTTGATTTTAATGTATTTATCATCCGATGTAATTACGCCAAAGTAATGAGGTTAAATCAGTGTCCATGTTTTTTTTTACATCTCATTAAAATAAATAATTTAAAATGGGCTCGAATCTTATCTTAGAGCAGGTGCGGCGAAATGATCAGGACTCTAATCAACACGTGTTCCTGTTGCCAAAATTAAAACTGAAACCACTCCAAAGTACCACCTGCAAACGCGTTATATAATTAGAAGGATGCACGTTGTAGACATTTGCAGCCCAGCTATTAAAACCGACGATACCGCAGATAATATTAAAATTGTCCTAAAAATTAGTCTGTAACTCGATTATGCGATAATAATGAATAATGTACGCGCTGCTCTTAATAAATGGCACATAAAAAATTAAAGAATTCGCAGCTGCACCCCTTTTCAAATGTCAGGAATAATTAAGTTACACAAAAACAGCACTTTATAAGACCTGACAAATAGGCCAATTATTGCATTACTTATAATTGACTGCTTATTTATTGCGTTTTAACAGAAACTCTTTCCTTGCCAATGTGATAAACGTCATTTTAAAATCTTAAAATCAGAATAGTGCACACTCGTATACTACTATGTTTTATGCATGGAAGTAATAAGTACTATATACAACACTTCCATGGTTTTATGTCATAAGGATATCTAAAATCTGCTATGTGTAAAAAGTATACTTTTGAGATATTGCCAAAAAAAAGTTTTACTGAAAATTTAACATGAAGGTTTATTTAAAAAAAAAGTATTTATTTGAAACTTGGAGTTGTTATACGCAAACTCATTGGTCTTTTAAAGCGACGAATTGGAAATTTTGATGTTTTTTACAGCAATGACAAAACATATGAAAGTGGTGTTTGGTAATCTGTTTCTTCTTTTTACTGACTTCATTTTGTCAGTTGGATTACGCCAGTGGTAAACTTTTATAATAGAGAAAAATTTTTCAAATAAACCTCTTTTAAAACACAGATTTACATTTTACAGGCAAACGGGACCAATTTATATTACCAAATATTCTATGTACATTAGTATAATATACACTTCAATTTTACAATTGGATTTCTTAAAATACATTACAGTTTTTAATAAAAAAAATCGTTTTGTCGCATACGACCTTACGACATAAGCAAGCGCGCTCTCGTTTTCGTATGCAATCACAGCCGTATTATTTGTTTATCGCTGCGTCGTCGCCTTAAAACTGTTGCACGTAGCATATTAAGAGGTCGTAGTTTCATAAGCACTTTGCATTTTTTTATTCACTAAGACAAAATGTTGAAATCTCAAAAAGTTTCCCTATCCCTTCCCAATCCCTTATCCTTAATCCTATTGTAGTCGGCAGCGCACTTGCAGCAGCTTTGGCGTTGCTTGTGTTATAGGCGACGGTAGCCAACTACCATCAAGTGGACCGTCAGCCTGTCTGCCGAGAAAAAATGCACATAGCAAATTTTGGTTTGACAATGACGATATGGTCTTTATCTTGTTTTCGCAAAGCGCCATGTAATTTTATTACCTATTTTTTATATAAAGGTCCCCAGACAGGCTAATGACGGTCCACTTAATGGTAAGTGGTTCCCGTCAACTATTAACACAAATAAAGCGTTAGGTGCTGTAATAGGGGATCGGACAAATTTTCAAAAAGTGTTTTAAATTAATCTTCATGGATATTTATTCCCATAAAAAATACTATTTTATTTATTTATAGCCTTTTAGGTACTCAGAATCATGTTTTAATATTGTTTGTTTGAAAATGCCGCCAAAACGCCACGATAGTTCATCTGAGAGCGCGTAACGTCATTTGTGGTTATCATAACAAAACAGCTGCATTGGCATAAGACAATGATTGCCCACAAATGACGTCACGCACTGTGATTGATGTTTCAGTATAGATTAAAAATATTGTAAATAATAAAATTTTATTTCTTCATTTAAAAATAATTAAATGAATCATATTAAATTGTTATTCGATAAATAATCGTAAAAAATTATATATTTTCTTTCTAAGTACATTTTAGATTTTAATCTGATTACTGTCCGATCCCCTATTGCCTTGCCGACCTCAGTACGATTAAGAATAAGGGATTAGGAAGGAATATGGAAATGGGCTTTGCCATCGTTCACTCAGTCATCGAAACACAACAGCACATATACTTTTATTTCAAGGTGGTCCTCTGTAGGAGGGTGACTGACTGCCGTTAAATTATGACTGCGAAACGCTGTGTACTACTAAAACACCCCAGACCAGAGCTAACATATCCAAAGCCATACGTTAATCGTACAGTCCTGTCCTGTCACGTTAAAATTGGACATCAGAAAAGGCAAAGATATGTATAAAGATCTATAAAAATGCTTCGTTCACATGACATGAATGTGGATAACTTGCTAGGTATGCTTTTTCTTCTTCTTTACTTACATAGCTTTAATAATTTTAATATATTTTTATGTATAAAATTTTTTTGGGACCTGTCCTTTTAAACAACAAGGTTGCATACCAGGACGAGAGTCGAATCACTTAGAATGTGGCTTTCCGAGTCAAAATACGAGGTAATGCAACCCTTAGACAACTTGGGAGCCTGTCTAAGGGACCGAAGCCCTACACTATTTATAAATAACTAAGATTATTAATTATATATTTTTTTCATAAATTTTATACATAGTTAATCATATTGTGCTTACATAAATCTTAATTTTAATTATATTTTTTAATAATTTAATATTTTATATACATAAACAGTTTTAATAAAAGGGTCCCCTTACTTACTCACCGAAACACCAACACAAATACTTTTATTTCCTACACCTTTGCCGCGTAAAATACACAACTTATTTTGATGCGGTTTTCACTAATGGAAAAAACGATAAACGAGGAAGGTTTGTGTTTAAAATTTGCAGAAAAAATTGCATTCCTTCGAAGCCGGAGTCGTGTCGCTAATATATAGCACGACCAATTTGTTATGTAAGTTCTTAATCTTATCTATATCTTATATATAAAAATGAATCCCCATTTCCCTTGGTCACGGCCCACGGCATCACGCGTGAACGGGTAGACCGATTTTAATTCGGTTTTCGCTAACGGAAAGAGGGATAAACGGGGAATGTTTTAGGGTATATAAAAATTGCACACCGGGCGAAGCCGGGGGCGGGCCGCTAGTATTATTATATAATGAATTCCTTTACATATATTTTGAACAAATAAAGATGTTACTAATTTCGGTTCTATAAACGATGCTCAACGGAATATAAACACTTAGGTTTACAATTCATGACATCAATGTTAGTGGTGTCAACACTTGCTTCAACTTTGTTGCACATCTACTCGTAAAAATATAACCAAGTATTTGACTTGCTCGACTCTTTGGTAATAACTTTTATGATAAAATACTCGTATATTCTTAAATTTACTTGGTCGAAAAATTATTAATATAATTTTTAAACATACAAATATTTTTTATTTAAATAAAAAAAATAAGTTTGATAACCTGGGCATCTCATTTGGCGGCATAATCAACCCCTTACAGAAGACTATCGTGTGGAGTTTCTGTCAGTAAGAGATGCTAAAGTCCATTCTCTTATTTTACCAAATTTATTAATATTTATACTATCAAAGTCGGCAGCGTACTTGTAACCTCTACGGTGTTGCTTCTATTAGGCCACCGTTACCACTTACCATCAAATATAGCGTGCCTGTATGGCGAATTTTACATAAAAAATCTATACATATATTACAATAAAATACGAGCCGTGTCTGTACATAAATTTTTTTTTTTCACAATTTTAACAAAAGAAACTGACATTTTATACACGTTATTCTTATGTTACAGAAGACAAAAAAAATAGTTTTTAGAATTTTTATCTGTTTGTATGATTGTGCGTTTGTTCGCGCTAATCTCAGAAACGGCTTATCCGATTTGAATGCGGTTTTCACTGATATATTATGGCAAGCTTCCCGTAAGCTTCCGTTAGTGTTTGTTTCATTCCAATAGGATTACAAATAATAAAAGTTACGCGCTATACCGACTACCACGCGTACGAAGTTGCGGGTTCAGCTAGTTATAAATATAATTTTAAGTGGCATTTAATTTTGCTCTATTTCAGTGCAGCCTACATTTTGTGATCACTAGCGCTTAAGTAGAATGCAGAACCCTGGAGTAAATTATACGATATTTTGTTTTTAATTTTTTATCGTTGGGTAACAATCCTAAAATCTAATTTCATTTTCTTAACCGTCTTCGCTGTATTCCGAGTCTTAAGCTAAGCAGCTCGTCCAGAGGTAAGAGTCTTATCTGACTTATTGTCTTTATTTGTCTTATCAAGGACCTATGAAGCACAGACCATAGAATTAGTTCATTAAAAATTATGACTACAATTAATTGTAACATTAAAACTCTAATTAGAAGTATCAGATGAGATCTAGACTCACCTTATGATACATTTTTTTGATAAGTTTGTATTGACACAGATTCAGAGCTCATCCCTATTATACATATGCTAATAATGATAGGGGAGCTAAGGAACACTGGGTGCTGACTTAAAATAGTCAGCCTATGCCTCTAGACTCTAGACAGCTTCAATGAAGAATGCCAGACTATATACTTTTAACTAGATGTAACCTCATCTAGTTAAAAGTATATAGTTACCAATTCCTCCTAATCACCTTTTTGTGATGCTTTTACTTTGCTATCCTATATTTTTTGTGCACCCATTTGTTAATCTGCCTGCTGCAGTGTTTCCATCCCGTTAAAATATGGAGCTCATTAATTAAAATTTGGAATTAGCAAAGCAGTTATAACACTTGTTATCAAATGAATTTTATTGTAACAAAAAATGCAAAGGCTTATTTTTAAACCAAAATATTTCTAAAAATAGATATTTGTAGTTTAAATTTCAATCGTTAGAGAATCTTGATTCAATAAACTCAAACATCTTCATAAGGAGAACACTAGAGAGGAAACGAGTTCTGTGGCAATAGGCAATTTCGTAACATTTCGCCTCCGCGGCCTGTGTCTCGGTCAGGGCCAGGCGAAACACGTTGGCCAGACGATACAAGATTAATACAGTACGCAACCTTCCGACGTACGTACGTAACGCTGCTTGTCCCTTGACTGTTTCAGTGTGTTGCCTTACTGGTGTTCATCTGTGGTGCATGAGGAAAGGGGAATAAGTTCAACGTGGAAGGTGAGAGGGGTGCAGGGGAGGGGAGGAGTGAGGCGACGGCGCACAGCGGAACGCTAGATCGTGCTGCACCGCCGAGCGCGACCACCAAAGCCACGACACCGCATTGCAACACAGCTCGTATACGTATCAAATTGTATTACACGACTACGCCCTTTGTAGTTCCAATAGTAAGTACTTTCTATGACATGCGTTTTTCAGTGTTATTATATCCCAATTTGAATTGACGATTGGACGACCTGCATGTAGCGTATCAGACGACCTATACGTATAAGAAATTACTAGTAGACTAGCAATATTCTGAGAATAGTGAACTTAACTCCAATATCCTCACATTGTGAAGAAGGATTGTCCTGACGTGTCGTGAGATGTGACACAAATGTTACACGTATTTATATATTTATAATTCATCAATTTATAAAATACTAACAACCCGCCCCCGGATTCGCACTGATAGGTTAGTGTATATATTTTCCTGAAATACTATACATACATATATACATCATTTATTACTTTTAGTGAATACAAACCGTGCCAAAGTCCTTTGGGTTGTTATATAGATATAGATATAGATATAGATATAGATATAGATATAGATATAGATATAGATATAGATATAGATATAGATATAGATATAGATATAGATATAGATATAGATATAGATATATGTAGATGTAATAGCGTTGTAATTGGGTACCGTATTGGCGTTGTATGTAATAATTCTATCCTGACCCAAAACTAAGGAAGCTATAAATTTTTATTGGCGTCCTATCTATGGTACAACTACAAATTTCATTAGACAGAAAATTTGTTATTACCGTAAGTTGTCTGAACTAACAGTTAACAATAACAAGTTTAAAACAGGAACTGTATAGTAATTTCATCCTGTCTTTGATTAGATAAAGTTGGAGTTCATATTCAATTAAATTTTAAGCCTCGAATAACATTCAGAATATAATTCGGAGATAGGGCACTGGAAAAGACTATTAAGCAAGTATTATTATTATTAACAAATTAACATTAACATTACAAATCATATATCATATCAAGGTTGGATTACTTGCAGGGTTCCAAGCGTGCTGGCTGTATTGCCTCGTTGTATAGCGAGGCCAATTTGGTGACCGAGGTAATTGCTAATTCCAGGGCGCCATTATAAACGGTGTCCATCTTTTTTATATTGAGACGGCTAGCAGAGACAGTCAAAGCCATTTAATAAGTATTATCACTGACGCGCGCCTGGCTTCGCGGGTATGCTAATTTTTCTGCAAACCTTCCTCGTTTATCGTTATTTCCATCGTGAAAACCGTATTATAATCCTTTGGGCGGTTTAGAAAAAGTTAGCGGAGAAACAGAAGGTAGTGGACATCGACTTTATAATTATGTATAGCGACACTCAGAACCTGATTTGATAGAACGAATATGTAAAGATTAATAACGTTATCATTATTTATTCCATGATAAAGACATCGTTTGTGATGCGCACTGCTAAGGATTGGAACTCCCTGCCGGCGTTTGTATTTCAGAGCTCATATAACCCAAATATTTTCAAGGTTTAAGTGAATAGGCATCTTCTGGGTGAGCTCGCTTTATCATCGGCTTCATCCTTCCTTACATAGATGCTGGTCAAGAGCAAACCCATATTTAATAAATAAAAAAAAAGATAAATATGCATTCCTCTCATAGCTGGTTTCTTTAATATAACAAATAAATATGACGGTAATTATTGTAGATGTAAGTACGCTCCACTCCCGCGCAGCGTAATCGTTCGCGTAAAGCCGCATAACGTTACCTACATTGATGTAAGAGGCGTAGCGACGACGACGTCGTTGCGCAGAAACGGCGCAGATGAATAAAAACCTCTGCAAACGCATTAACTTTGGCGTCATAAAGATACAGTTTTAGATAAGGTTACTAGAGATACAGAACTTATCCGTGTTACCAGATTGTAAGAGAAAAATGTGACTGTTAATAGACTAGATACCTGCAAGCAGGATATTCATCAGCACAAAGATTTTCATTGCAAACGAAAAAAAGTTTAAAGTAACACTAAACGTGAGTATGTACTCTTGACAGTACTTAAAAATACTTACTTTAAAAATAATTATTTGTATATTTTAAACCAAAAAATATCCTAAAATACACATGAGACTTGTATTTGACAAAAATAAGTATTAAGTTACATTTATTCTAAAACATTTTTATTTATAACTAACTTACCCGACAGACATAATCCTTAATACATATCCTTAATCCTACTGCAGTTGGCAGCGAACTTGCAGCAGCTTTGGCGTTGTTTGTGTTATAGGCGACGGTAGCCACCTACCATCAAATGGACCGTCAGCCTGTCTGTCGACCTTAACATAAAAAAAACATTCTGTTAAAAGCTATTGGATGGATAATGGCGGTTGATGTGTAATTTAAACATTTTTTTCCGGTAGCCTTCCCATTTTTTCAACTTTCCTCGGACTTACGACTACGAACGAAAAAAATAGTCCAATTGGTCCAGTCGTTCTCGAGTTTTGCGCGTAGCAAGATTTATGTAGGCAGGCAACTCTGTGTGCTTCCAAATCAGTGTGTGTGGTAATCAACAGCCTTTTCTTCATCAAACATTCGACGATCTTAGTAGGACGATGGATAAATGATTAATGATAAATGATTAGGAGGGGACCGCGAAATGTGCTCTAACGTCCCTTACTCAGTCACCGAAACACAAAATCACACATGCTGTTATTTCATGATGATAAGGGGGATGGTAACTGTCGTCAGACGAGCTGCCAAACGAAGAGTACCCTGCCACTGCTAATAATACTAATATATGTAATAATCTTGAATCTAGCTTGAATCTAAAAAAGTACAAAATTTAGTGGAAACTCGCAGAAAGCTATTGTAAGGTTTTATTTTAGTTGACACTTTCAGTTAATTTTAGCAACGGTGAAGATTTTAAATTTGAGTTCACCAATGTCGTATCGTTTTTGGATGTTTTGATTAATTTCAATTCACCTCAAAGCCATCAGTCAGATTAAGCAAGAAAAGTAATTTTCATAAGTCAAACGGCGAACGGAGGTCGTCGATCCTACGGACCAGTGTGACCGGATCTTGCAGGAAACTTTTTATGTGACCGACGACGGCCGGCGGTTGGGTATGTACCTATTCTACAAGAAACAGCCGAGTTTACTTCTAGACATACATATCTGTATAAATACATTAAGTAATTCTGTAAGTACGACTTTATATTTATTTATATACCATCAACAGGAGAACTGTCTGTGTAAGCTGTTTGTACTAACGACCAGCTCCTGGCTTCGCACGGATGAATTTTTTTCTACAAATTATATATGTACACAAGTCTTCCTCATTTATCACTATTTAAATTAGTGGAAACCGTATCAAAATCAGTTGGGTGGTTTAGAAGTTAGCAGAGAAACAGACAGAAGCGGACAGCCACATTATTTTATAATGTGTAATAGTGTATAAACATGTATATAGATTTTATAACTAAAATCTTATATAATTTCTTATAATAATTCGAATGTTATTCTTGCTGATGGAAAATGAAACAATTAAACTTGAAATTGAACAAAAAATTCTTATGATTGACTTAATATTACTTAATGTAAAGTTGGTCAAAGTAAAAATTAAAAATACATCTGTAAATAAATTGATAATACGTATACCTAGATAAAACTAACGTAATAATAATATTATTACTATGAAAGATAGCTGTGATTTAAATGAAATCGAATTCTCAACACATTCATCTATCATATTATCATATTTTTGTTTGAATAAGTTATTATTGTTGAATAACTTTCTCAGGAAAACAATAAAATCTTGTTATGCACAGAAAATCAAATAAAACACTTATTATAGACTAGTGTACGTTATGGCGCGTAACTTTTTTATTTGTAAACCGATTGGAATGATACAAACACTAAATTTGCTACAATACATCAGTGAAAACTGCATTCAAATCGACTAAGCCGTTTCAGAGATTAGCGTGCACAAACGTACAGACAAACAGACAAAATTCTAGAAACAATTTTTTTTTACCTCGGTTACCTAAGTACAACATGTGTAATTTATTTTTTTTAATTTTTAACGTACAAGCACGGCTCGTTTACGATTTTATTATATGTAGGTATAAATTTCTATGCTCTTATGAGCAACGATTTGACTTATAACTATTAAATTCTTTTTCATAAAGAGTATCTCGATTCATAATATTCTTTCATCTATTCCTAGCAGCGTTATAGCTTTTTGCTGGCAACATTATAATTATGCAAAAGAAGTGCCGTTAAAACAAGGGCGCAATATTATTATTGATTGTGTTTAACTTCTTGTTCAATATCTCAACAGTTAACATATGAAAAGGTGAATCTGCAATGTATGGATTGCGTATAAATTCTAGTTGACGCTATACTCGTATGCATTTTTATAATTATCACCTCGGGACGACTGGCTATACAGTTTACATATCGAATACCGGTCCAACGTTTATTTTTACAAAGGCTATGACATCAAGCGTTCAGTGTCAATATCAAATGTTAGTCTGAATTTTAAGAATGCCATGTCGATAAAAGTAATATATGTTCGTTCATACATGAATACCATTTATACCAATTTTATTCAGCTGAGAAAAAAGTAACATCAATTCAAAAAGAAATTACTTTAAAAAACGGCAGACAGGCTGACGGTCCACTTGATAGTAAGTGGTTGCTGTCACTTGATAGTAAGGCTTTTATTAATGTCCTGCTGACCCGGATAGGATAAAGGACATGGGATAATATGAAAAATGCAAAATGGTAAAAGATACCCTTTATTTACGCACTTAATTACATCAGGATAGGTATTATTGCCATGTGGTCTGCTATAAGGTGACGTTTATTACAAACGCAGTATCCCCTGATACTATATTTATAAATATAGTATCAGTAAGGTCACCAAGGTCGTATCAAACTAATCTCAAAATGGGCAAAATTTATCAGACTCCCTTTCGATATAATTTCACTCGCTAAACTCCGTAAATCCCGCTACATGACCCATACGCATTAGGGCAGTGTGTGTTTGTTACATGTACATTTATCTATAGCTATTCATCCAATATAACGTCTGCAGTATGCGCAAGCACAAATCGTACGGCATTCCTGCGTTGGCGCATAGAGCGAGACAGCCTGAAGATGATATCGTGCTGTCCCTCTCTGCCCACTCGCAATCCTTTCCTTTCTACCTGTTGTGCTTACAAAAACCGGGTCCTTAGGGCCGCTACCTTACGTGAATTGAATAGGGATTGCGGGAGACTACGGCGCGGCCCATATAAAGATGGGGCAAGGGCTGATATACATATAAGGCGCTCTGAAGTAAAGTTCGCTCGAGCTCTTGAGAGACTATTTACCTTGGGGATATGGCGAGCAAAAAACTCACATATTTATGTGAGCAGATTGCATAATAGCCGGCCGTTTGGGGAACGGGACGCGATACGGAAGAGTGCGTGATTTGTACTCAAATGAGTGGATTCATCGCTACTTCACAGAATTTTTCAACAAACAAATGTATGTTTTAATTATACTTAAAGGAAATTATATAACATGGTTTGGACATGTTTGGAAAATTTCTTCAAATAATGCACTTTTTTATACATGTTCACTTGATGGTAAGTGGTTAACGTCACCTATTACAAGCAACGCCACAGGTGCTGCAAGCGCGCTGCTGACCTTAGTAGGATTAAGGATAAGGGATTAGGAAGGAATAGAGAAATGGGATCTGGCATCCCTTACTAACTCACCGAAATACAACACCACATGCTGTTATTTTACAGTCGTCTTCTCTATGAGGGGTTAGTCAATGCGGTCAGACCCGCTGTCCAATTTAAAACCGCGAAACGCAATATGATCAGCAACTTTAGAAATACCAATTTTTTTGTTCTTGATCTTCAGTTTTTCATCTGGCGTATGCATAAACACAGTATACAACAAACTTGCTGTAAGTACGTAGAATTTGATTCTTCACCGTCGAAGTATTTCAGCCATCGTGGTTCATCGTGATTACATTCCAAGTTCGAGAATGAAACGATCCAATCGCGATAACAGAGAGCTTGATCGTGACGTGGCTGACATTCGCTGCGCATGCACGGTCCGTGATCTTGGCAATGGTAGAGGTGCGCGGACGCAGGCGGTGCGGTGGCGGGCGGTAGGCAACGCTATTGCGGTCGCTGTACCCGCCTGCCCCCCGTGCTTCCTACCACCCGCCCCGCACCCATTCCAGCTCTGCACAGCCTTTGACAACCGGTATACGTGGACGCTTGAGAATTTTCTGACGTTAATTCACGTAACCATGTATTCGCGCAAACTCACAATTGAACTTTTAATGAGGGTTTTCGGACGTGAAGCAAATCTTAAAGAACTCTTATAAACACTAGAGCGTTTTATAACCACAAGTCATAATAATATCTGCAGTAATGAATATTTCATGGCTGTTTCAGTATTGTGAAAGCAGGGAAAGTACGATAATCTCCTATTATACAAATGCATCTTACTTAGTCATACGCCACGTATGTATCTTATCAGTCTCGTTTTGCTTACATAATGAGAGTAGCTTGAAATCTGGAAACATCAGGGAGAATTCATACCTGTTTGAAATACAGAAAGAACTTTGTGATAGATTAGATCACGGAGCATATACAAAGAGGAGATGGCCTAAACAACTGTGCACTGATTTCAAACTAGGTCCTGACGTCATTTTTTGTGGGCGTGGTCTTGGTCAGTCTGCTGTCGGCACTGGTCACGGTCTGGCGGCGCTTGTTTGTTGTAGACTACAGTGAATTTTCATTGGCAATTTAAGGTAATTGGGCGGGGTCTAACTTCCTCCTTGCCCCGCGCAGTAGTCACGCGCCGCTCTATAGAAAAATTCAATAACAACATCTCCTCTTTGTATATGCTCCGTGGATTAGATACACATAAATTACAAGAATGATGCCAAAGTAGCTTTAGGATTTTCACACTAAAACGAGATTAAACCATTTGCTACAAATTTTTTGTGTCAGAAAAAAAAAATATAAATAAAATAGGTGCATATTTTGAATATAAACAAATTTTCTAAACAAATTTTATAATAATTTTCCAAAATTCAATCAATTTTAAGAGTAATCTTTTGGCATAATTTATTAGAATTAATCTATGAAATATTTTAGTTTAAAAACAGGTGAAATTTATATTATTTTACAATAATTCATGTATTTTACGTGAATTTTATTTAAAAAATTAGCAGTATGTTTGTGAGTTAATCTTCAATACTTATTTATCAAAGGCCCATAGCAATGACGATCCAACATTTCAAGAATGACAAATTCATTAATAAACTAGTTTTCACCACGACTTTGTCCTTTGTTTCTGAGTGAAATATCCCTATGTCCTATTCTGTATCTCTGATAACGTATAAATGCAATATTTCGTAATAATCGTTTGAGTAGTAAACGCGTGAAAGTGTAACAAATGAACTCAGTTTGACATTTATAATATTAGTTAGGACTAGCTGACTCCGCAACTTCTTACACGTAGTATTTGGTATAGCGCGTAACTTTTTTGTTTGAAATCCGATTGGAATGAAAAAAACACTAAATGTTATGGGAAGCTTGCTACAATGCACTAGTGAAAATCGCATTCAAATAGGTTAAGCCGTTTCTGAGATTAGCGTGCACAAACGCACAGACAAACAGACAAAAATTCTAAAAACTAATATTTTGACCTCAGTAACATAAGTACAACGTGTACATTTTTTTAAATTTTTTATATTGAATGTACAGACACGGCTCGTTTACGATTTTGTTATAATTAGGATAGCTGATGCATAATTCTCATGCAGTTATTCTAATGCATAAACTACATTTGTGTAAAGTTAATTCAAAATTCGTTCAGTAGTTTTTGCATGATAGAGTAGCAAACATCCATCCGTAGGCTTCGTAGGATAAAGATAGACAAGTAAACGAAACTGATTACGCAACAGTTTATTAAAAATGATCTATTAAGGAAGGCCCGTGTTGTCAATTGTAGTCAGTTGCGCGTAATCATCGAACCGGTTCTAAACATTAATACTATCGCAATTTATTCCCCCATGTCGTTATATTGCGCGTGCTCGGGTGCAATCATCGAGAATGTACAGTGGGCAACACTCTGCGACACCGACGTTAAACACATAACGTAATAACAATAAGAGCGAATTTGCACGAGTGCTAAAAGATTCACAGACTGTACACAAGTGTACCGTTGCTCTGCGATCTGTATCAGCGACACACTTGATGCATTTGTGGTGAAGCGGTGAGCTTTGCTACATCACAACATACGTCCAATTTAATTGAACAAGGTTGTACCGAGGACACACCACGGTCCGAACTGTTATTTCAGATATTTCACACATGTCCAAGTATCCTCGGTGTCGTATCTGATAGAGTTCCGTAAGTTTTTTGAAATTTTAAGCAAATCAAAGAATTCATGTAGCGGCTTTTAAAAATGCTTAGCGGTTAGGGGTTTTAAAAACATAACAATAAGATTTTTCAAAGTCTACAATCCAAAATTGTATACAACTATCTTAAGATCTTATCGTAGACAATCTTAGAACCCTTTTTAGGAGGGGAAATGACGATTACGCACTATCCCCCGCCGGGGGGGAGTGTGGGACTCGCCCGGTGAAGTGACTTATCACCGGGAATACCCACTAAAACCCCACCGGATTCCACCATCAGCGGTGATGTGCGGGTCCGAGTTCACAGCGAGGCCTTATCCTCGGATCCCCACGCACCGCTATGTTAGGCTAACCTTACCTAACCCAGCTTAGGGCAATGGCTTCGCCTCAATTCAAATGTGGCGGTCCACTGGAATGCCGTGAGCCGCCACTCGTCCTTATTGGACAATCTTAGAACCCTTCCTTAAGGGACCCAATAAAATTATATGGGACCCCATAAATTTATACAGAAATTATAAATAATTTCTGTATATTTTTTAGAATATTAATTATTCAGAGTCATATACAAAATTTTAAATGACATATGTACGCCATGGTTTTATATATATGTTATCATATGACCTTAAGACATGATGGGTATTAAATAATATTGTGTCATAAAACCCATCAAATTTGTCTTCAGATATTGAAATAATTTACAATCTTATTATTTTAGATACAAATGCACAAAAACCAATCATTTTCCTCATAACATCTCTCAGGATTACATTCCCTCCAGCCGTTTCTCAGGGAATTGACAAGATGATTCTGTCATTAACTTGTCAGGGCTGAGTTAGAAATTAATGACTTGTACCATCCATTGGTACATTATTTACTTATTTAATGTACTTGTAAAGATACATTTCACGTGATTAACTATATTCTAGGTTTTACCTACTTGAATAAATAACCTTTAAAAGTATAGGTACTGTGAAAAGCGAACATTTTATTATCTAAGAACATAAAGATTTATTGTAAATTATTTTCCATCGAACATCTGATTGCACAAGATTGTTTGTGACAAACATTGGTCAAACATCACAATGTTTGCAGTAAACTTGAAAGAGGTTAACGTTGCCTAGAACTTGAAGTCGATGTTCGTCGGCGCGGAACCGACGGGACGTGAGTGCAAGCTGTGGTTGCGCAATCGGCGCGCACGCTTCTACGACTATAAAGCTTCACGAGACTTACTCCATCCTGTAATTGCATTTATACATCTCACCTTAACACACGTTACTGTCGCCTATATATAAGTATAACTATAACACTGCACGCAGGGCACACAGCGTTTTGAAGACGCAAATTGGGCAGCGAATTCGTGCCAAGGGTGATTGCCATCACCCCTTTACAGAAGACCATCGCAGTTTGGCCATATCTTAATATATAGGTTTATATTAATAAATTGACAAGATTTATTAATTATTAATTAAACTGCTTTAAATATTAAATATTACATTAAGAAATAATATTTAATGCAAAAACAAATAATACATTATTATCTTCTCTATACATATAATAAAATCTTAAACGAGCTGTGACTGTACATTAAAGATTTTTTCAAGAAAACAATTTGTCACGTCGTGCTTATGTCGCCGAGGTAAAAAATAGTTTTTAGAATTTTTGTCGTTTATCTGTTTGTCTGTGCGTTTGTGCACGTTACTCTCTGAAACGTTACTCTCCGAATTTGAATTCGGTTTTCGCTGATGTATTATAGCTTCCCATAACATTTGGTGTTTGTTTCATTCCAATCGGTTTACAAACAAAAAAAGTTACGCACTATACCGAATACCACGCGTACGTAGTTGCGGGCTCACCTAGTATATAATAAATATACTATAATAATAATATAAATATTGTAAATGCAAACAATTTTATTGATAATTTAAAAAATTGCTTGCATTTTTTAATCTTTTGTATTGTGACGAGGCCTTCGTGGCCTTCGAAATACTCTCGTATTTTTTTAATAATAAGTTATGTATCACGATAGTAAAAAAAATGAAAAAAATAATAATATATAAACCTATACATTAATTTTTAAATTAGAATTGCCGTATAACTAATCTTAATATATGTGTTTAATTTTCACTATTAAAAGTGGAAAGGCAGACTGTGCTTCACAGTCATAATTTGTCAGCCACTCTGGCGGCAGTAACATAAGAGAACCATGGAAAAAGAGCGCGTGTGCTATTATTTTTTCCTAATATCCCTTCCTAATCCCCTTTGGCAGCGCACTTGTAGCACCTGTGGCGTTGCTTGTGTTATTGGCGACGGTAGCCACCTATCATCAAGTGGACCGTCAGACATTCTAAAGAACTATACATGAAAAAAACTTTTTATCAAATATCAAAAAGCAAACGAAGTAAAATTCGGTAGCACGTTAAGTTTTGATTTATTTGTAAGATTTGTGTTAACAAAACACTTTATGGCTAACGTTCATAATCCTTTTTTAACAAAAGTGATTTATGTTCTTTAAATTAGCGGTTGCGGATTTCGGAAATTTCAAACTATAAGGTTGTTAATATGTATGTCGATCGACGTGAGTATGTTAAATTGTATCCAAATTTGCAAATCACAAATAAAACCTAAGTAATTAATTTTTAAACAATACAAGACAATTTTTTGGTCAAAATTTTTTGTGATGAACAACATTTATTTACCACAGAAAAAATTTTAAACAAAATTTTTAACATAATAAACAAGCTGATGGTCATAATATATTCATACCTATTCGGATTCATGTAATAAGTTCTTACTACTTCTAAACCACACAACAGATTTTGATACGGTTTTCAACAATGGAAAGAGTAATAAGCGAGGAATATATTTTATACAAGCTGAGCCCCCAACTTCTTACGCGTGGTATTCGGTATAGCGCGTAACTTTTTTGTTTGTAAACCGATTGAAATGAAACAAACACTAAATGTTACGAGAAGCTTGCTACAGTACACCTGTGAAAACCGAATTCAAATCGGTTAAGCCGTTTCTGAGATTAGCATGCGCAAACGCACAGACAAACAGACAAAAATTCTAAAAACTATTTTTTGACCTCGGTAACATAAGTACATTTTTTATATTTAATGTACAAACATGACTCGCTTATACGATTTTATTATATGTATAGATAATTTGCATAAAAAAATGTAACGTGCAAAGTACGTACAAGAGAAAGGCGCCCAACAGTGAGAAGTAATAGAATGAAGACGGAACTAATAATAACAACGAAAATTAAAAAAAAGTTCTTTACGTTTACCGACATAACTCAATTTGGACCGAGACGTCTCAAAAAGAGTTCGTTTTCTCAGTAAAGCCTCTCTAAGCCACAAGGAGACGGTGCATCTTAATCTTTTTTTACTTGTATATTTTCGGACTTACATTGTAAGATCAAGGACGTTGTATCTTTTAAATTGCGAAGGCTTTCGTAATAAACACCTCCAATGAACACATTGAAAACTACAAATAATTTTATTATAAAAGTTGTTTTCAAACGGCTATTGAATCTGCCGGAAGCGAAACTTGAATTATAAAGGAAACGGGAAACACTTTGTGTATCTGATCAAAGGTTTCGGTAAAAGCTCTTTATAATTTACAAAGTTTAATTGATTAAGTTTAATTTAAGAAATTAAAGTTAATATATGCAACTCAACCGACTTGAGTCATTCATAGAGGGACCGGGTTGAGGATAGACATTCGGAAAGAAGACGCTTCTGACATGACGTTTTCAAGCATAAAAATAAATGAAAATAATTAATAATAATTCATTCATCATCAATTTACTTCCAACACGCAGACACAAAATAAAATCACAAAAATGTTTTGGAGACAACTATACAGACTAGATTCAATTTAATTGAAACTATTTTTAATCTATTATCAAAGTCAGGGAATTTAGCATTAAAGACTAATTATATTAATTAATTATATTCAATGATAAGAAATAATGAAAATGAATACTTAAATTTTAAATTAAATTAATTATTTTTCGATAAATACCTTCAAGTGGACCGTCAGCCTGTCTGCCGATCTTAACATAAAAATATACATGCTTATTTACAAATATATAGTAAATAAATAATATAAATATACGTTAATGTAGGGGAAACAAGAAATATTATATGATTAAATTTATAAATTTTCTGTCTGTAAATAATACAACTTCAGGAGGCGTAGAATGTAGAATCATAGTGAAAAACATTTACAGGTTGAAACTAGTATAAAAAAAATTCAAATTAAAGAAATATGTTGTCTGCTGACACCGAGCACTAAACCAGTTTATTCTGCTGTATACTTATCCTACCTAATCCTACTAATATTTTGAATGCGAATGTTAATTACTATTTCATGCAAAAACTACTAAATAGGTTTTCGTGAAACTTTATAGTAATTTAATTTTTACATCAGAATAACGAAGCCATTTATGAAGGTACGCTGGCGAAGTCACCGACAAAAACTATTAGGTACCTAAATACAAGAATATAATATTAGGCAGTACCTACGTATCTACAAATCTACAACTTCATGCCCGAGCATCAGTAGAAGTTCTGATCATAAATCTATAGTAATATTATAAAGCTGAAGAGTTTCTTTGTTTGAACACGCTAATCTCAGGAACTGCTGGTTCGAATTGAAAAATTATTTTTGCTTTGAATAGTCCATTTATCGAGGAAGGCTTTAGGCTATATAACATCATGCTACGATAAATAGTATTATATATATATAAGCAGTACCGCGCGCCCCATGCGCACGCCGTCGCCTTATGGCCCGTAGCGAAGAGTTGCCGAGTTCAGCTAGTGTTTAATATACATAAGGACACTTATGAAAAAAGACAAAATAAGAGAATGCAGTTGCAGAGGCACATATTTTTAGCGTGAAATTAAAAAAAACATTACAGACTTTCTGTCTTTAGAACTTTCATACAAGTGTAAATAAACTTGTAAATGATATAAAATATTTATAAATTCACCTCAAAATTAAAAAAAATCTTTACGTTTTAATTGAGAAATTAAAATATAATTTTTAATTGATATTTATCGAATATGCTCTTTAGTACTTCAGACCACTAAACTAGAGTCAAATACAACAAACAAAATCGGACCATTTTCTAACCAACTACACAAAACATTTTAATTTGAATGTCAACACTCCTTTCAGGAGACAATCATAAAATATTTTTATTCTTGGAAACTGTGTTTGTAATTCTTTTTGTTTGTATTCCGTACAATCCTCTGCAGGACACGTTCAGGTAGACTTTATTTTTAACGATACAATATAGGAAGAATCAAAAGAACCCTTGTAAGGTTTTCCGTCTCATTCTTTTTTTTTCTCTTCCACATGAGAAGAAATCACCGATCAATTATTTTGTTCTTATCGGAACAAGAAAGTGTTTCACAAAACATTATTACTGATACAGAAAACTTCTAAAAATCCTATTTTACTCACATACCTACATAAACTCTCATTTTTTTTGCAATCTTAAAATGTAATTACACTACGATTTTCTTTATTTTTTGGATGTTAGGACTCGTCAGGTTTTCACGAATTGAATTTGTTGAATCACCGCGATACTCCACTACAGACTCGTTGGATCTTGTGAGGTGAACATCTTCCCTTCAACAAGTCAATTTTTTTAATGATAAGATCCACAGACAGGCTGACGGTCCACTTGATGTTAGGTGGCTACCGTCGCCTATGACACAAGCAATGCCAAAGCTGCTGCAAGTGCGCTGCTGACTACGATAGGATTAAGGATAAGGGATTAAGAGGGGGGATAAGGAAATGGGTTCTGGCATCCCTTACTCACTCACCAAAACACAACAGCACACGTGCTGTTATTTCACGGTGGACTTCTGTAAGGGGGTGGTTACCGCCGCCAGACGGGCTGCCCAAATGACTGCGATATACTTATATAAGTCTTAGAGTCCAGTGCCATACTAGAAACATTAGTCTGCTACATACCTTCCTATCTTTTTGTTGTAATCCTCTACCTCCATAAAATCTAATAAAATTAGATAATTCTATTCTCAGTCTTTCCTTGCGCTGCAATTTTCAAGGAGTTTTTCATAGATACTGAAGAAAACTGTATGGATCAGTGATGAGGGTGGGTGTACCAAATAAATGAGCACTTTTACTATGGGATATTTTGTAGAAGTGCAGAGTGATTATTGCGTGTGGTGGAGGTGCCGGTGGTCGGTGCGCGGGCGCACGGGGCCGGTCGGGCGGGCGGCGCCGGCGCGGGCGGGGGCGGACCTGTTCGGGCAACGGTGTCGCGAGCACCGCACGCATTAAGCGCTCGCTCAGTCCTCACTCGGCAGCCAACGGTACTACATGTGCCGCTAGCTGCTACGTAATAAACAAACATCAAGCGCGAGGTAATCTTTCGTGTAGTGGTGTTACGATGCTATCTTGTGATCGAATTGGACCAAGTGGATACTGACAGTACTTGTGACAGAGACGATTTTAAGGATCGAGTGCAGTGCTCTAACGCTTGAAGATGCCCAAGATCTTTCTGATAAAGAAACGGCTGCACGAGCAGCAATTGGGATTACAGGAGGGACAAGAGCTTCTTGCGAGCAAATCAGACCCACTCTGCCCTGGATCCCCTCTAGATGATGGACCCATAGCCCTTCTGTCTAAAAAAGACAAGGAATGCAGTGGTAAGTCTTTCTTATTATTTTAACATTAACATGATACACTTGCAACAATAAATTAATTCGTCATAAACCAATTCATGGTTAAGATAATTTTAATTTCATGCAGCTCATGCAGCTTTAACTTGTCTTCGATTTCATGCAGCTTTAACTTTTCGTAATGGTAGGATTAATTTTGTTCCATTTATATGTTTTCTTAAATTTCACCTATCTCTCATAAAAGTTTAATTACTTTATTACTTTTGATTTCAAAATAGCTCATTTTACTGGCTTTTTCTTGCGAATTGGTCCTTGCATCTTTATCTGACGTATGATCTATATTACTGTAAAGTTTATATATATCGTCACAAACTTTAGCATTTATTTTAGTAGTAGCATTTGTATTTGAAACTATTTTTTTTACTATTATTTGAAACTGTAGTTTCTTCAAAATGCCAATATGACTATTGGATTCGACATAATTTCTTTGTGTTTACTAATTGTAGACTTAAATATTTATCAAAGACCTAATACAAAAATAATTTAAAACAAAGACTACACCTAACATCATATTGTATAAGCTTAGCATAGCAGCGAACTTCCACTGGACTATGAACAATTTAACGGTCTCAGGTAGTTACGGATCGTGAATCATTGATATAACTGTCGTGTTTTTTCGCGTTTCTTCGAAATATTTACTCTAGCGACATGCTAAAATTTGTATGCATATACCTATATGGCTTTTATAATCATTTTAGTGCGACGTATACTTTTATAATCGAGGAATTGAAACATTACACTTTTGCATAAGCATTTACAACGTTTATTTTATATTAGCTGACTCCGCAACTTCGTACGCGTGGTATTTGCTATAGCGCGTAACTTTTTTGTAATCCGATTGGAATGAAACAAAAGTAAATGTTACGGGTTGTTACAATACATCAGTGTAAAAACTGCATTCAAATCGGTTAAGTCGTTTCTGAGATTAGCGTTCGCAAACGCACAGACAAACAGACAAAAATTCTAAAAGCTATTTTTTTTAACTTCCTTAACATTAAGTACAACGTGTACAAAATTTCAAACAGTTTCAATTGTGATTTTTAAACTTTCTTTGACATCTAGCATTTCTTAAACGTATATAGGTATATGGAATTTTGTTTGCCCTTTATTTCCATTATACCTACCTAGGATTCAACAATACCTAGGTTCAGAAAGATTATACGAGACAGGAATTAGCCGGATGATGTAGGCAGCGAAGTGTCAATGATTGCGGCACAATAGCGTTACTTCCGGTGACCAATCATCGCCACTCGCTTTGTATTTAGGTTAGTCACCGCAATCCTGCATCTAAATTCATTCTAATTAACCACAGACTCACTCGATTTTACAATCCATTCGTCCTTTTCATTTTTATATCCTATTGTGTTGAAAAATAATAAATCTGAATTGCTACAGTGAATTGCAATCATATTTTTAGATAATTCAGTTAAAATATTAGGTACTTATGTCTTTATGCATAGATAATAATAAAGTTATTACTTCTAATCAGTTTTGGTCCTTCTTAAAAGTTTTAAAAAACTTTTGATATGTCGCCACTGATTATCCAATTTAAGTTTAGGGTTAGTTAGTTTAGGGTCCGAATAAAAAAAAGAAACCCTTATAGGATCACTCGTGTCCCCCCCCCCCCTTATCTCCGAAACTACTGAACCTAAAATTTTGCAAAAATACAGAAATTAGTTTTCTACTTATAGATTATAGGAAAACCAATAAGAAGTCCATGATATTAAAATAACATGGTAAATCACTCAATATTGTGCGGATAGGTAACATCGTACGGAACCCTCTTCACGCGAGTTCAACTCGCACTTGTCCCGTTTTTTTAATGTAAATATCGGCAGGCAGGCTTTCGTTGATGGTAGTTGGCCCCACGCCACGGGTGCTGCAAGTGCGTTGCCCGATGTTAGTAAAAGGGTAAATAATTAGAAGGAACAGGGAAATAGCATCTCTAACTAGCACATGCTGTTAATACACGGTGGTCTTTTGTATGGAGATAGTTACTGCGGCCAGTTTAAAACTGCAAAACGCACTGTGGCCTGCCTAGATATCCTATTCATGTCAACAATTGAAACACATTTAGGCCTTACACTGAAACTAGTTTTTCTACTTTTATTTGTCATAAAACAAAACAAGACATACCGTTACAAAAAGTCAAGCCCGCATCTGCACCGCAAAGGCGTCATTATCGCACCGTTTTTTATTAGTACTTTTTAACGCGCGCAGAAATAGACGTAAAATGAATTTATCGGTTAATTACAGGTGGAATGCCACCTGTAGGTGAAAAGGGCTTAATGCTGAAGGTCGTGGGACCCTTAACCTGCATACTTATAAGAACAAGTGTCTCATAAATATGGGGTAACTATTTGAGGGGGAACTTAAATATCGGTCTTTATTCCGTTTAACTCTTTATAAATATCGCTTACTTACAATCAGTATTGTCAGTATATTGATATGCTATCACTAAATACTCAATAATTATAAAAGGACGTCTGACAAAGGATTTTTTTAAATAAAAAAAATCTAATAATTAAATTATTGTAATCCTTTACTGAATTCGCTTGTCTTACTGTTTTGTAATAAAAAATAAAACAGAAACGATTAATTAAAATTTTAAGTTTCTTGCGAAATCACGAAAACGTTCTCAAACAATTTGTATTCCGTTTAACAATTGTATTCATCTAAGCTACAGTTTAAATGTTTTTAAAATATAATTCCGCATTCCTACAAATTTTTTTATATTTCGAAATAAACCGATTAAAGATTTCAAATTTTTCATCTTTAAATCAGGTGACAATTATTATTGTTTGTCAGATCCTCTTTATTGTGCTATACTCTTACTTCAAAAAATATTTGATTAAGTATTGTTAATAGTAATAACAATAATTGTTTTAAAAAGTAACAACAATACGAAAAAAAATTACAATATTATAGACGATTTCAATTGAAAAGGTAGTTTCAACAAAACCTCTATTTTATTGTCGTAATAAAGATGTTTTTCCTTTGTTAAAATTATTGGAATTTTGCATATTTATTGCGCTTGAAAACAAGAATATCATTTTTAAAATAATACGGTTACTTATTTAAAAAAAAAACGGATTTATAGATATTATTTAATTTGATAACAATTTCAAATTTTAATACAAAAGACTTCAACGGGTTTTCCTAACTGCATTCTCTTACAAGGCGATGCCGACCTTTCTTATTTTCATTTTGTTGGATAAATATTCGTTTCCATTTTTACTATTTTTGCTTTACTAAAATAAATGTATTTTTACCAATAAATTTTTACTAAAATAAATGGCTACATTTAGTGTTTAACTAGCGGACCCGACCCCGGCTTCACACAGATGAATTTTTTTTGCAAATTATATACACAAATCTTCCTAGTTTATCGCTTTATTCATTAGTGAAAACTGTGTCTAAATTTGTTTCCTATTGGAATTTCTAAATTCAAAGCTAGCGGATACAGACAGAGGCGGCCAGTGAGTTTATTTGCTAACTAGCTGTACCCGCTTACGCGTGGTATTCTTTTTTTGTTTGTAAACCGATTGGAATGAAATAAAACTATATGTTATGGGAAGCTTGTTACAATACATCAGTGAAAACCACATTCAAATCGATTAAGGCGTTTCTGAGATTAGCAGGCAAATAGACAAAAATTCTAAAAGCTATTTTTTTGACCTCGGTAACATAGGTAATTACAACGTCTCGGCTCGTTTACGATTTTATTATATGTAGGTACGTAGGTATATAAAAGATATTTAACAAATGTGTTTTGTGAATATGAAATATCTAGCTACTGTTTATACATTAAATAATATAGAAGTAAGACGTAGGAGTATAAATTTTTTTGAAGTTTTGAAATTCAAAACTCATTTATACTTAAGGGCTACACATTAATTACGTAAGGACGATTTTGGTAATTTTTGATCCCCCTGCCCTCATAAGATAAGATTTCTCGCCCCCCCCCCTCCCCTTTTTATGAAAGATTTTATGTGGTATTTTTGATACCCTGCCCCCATAAGATAAGATTTCTCGGACTCCCCCTCCCCTTCTTATGTAAGATTTTATATGGTATTTTTGATCTCCCTGCCCCCATAAAATAAGATTTCTCGGACTCACCCTCCCCTTCTTATGTTAGATTTTATAGGGTTTTATAGAGGGATCAATTGCACTAAAACTCATGACGTAATACAAAGATTTTTCTTCAGCTTAACAATGTTCAGGTTTTGAATTAAAGAATTTGAAAACTTAATAAGCAATAAAAAATTTCAAAACAAAATGTTTATCCAAACGCTTAACTCCTATCATTGCGTGTGGATGTTAGAAATTAGGAGTTTCTACTTATAAGTTATTACGTAAGAATGACTTTTACCCCTAGATAAGCATATGTTGAGATTTTGAAAAACCTTCCTTTGGGACGCTTACTTTATTCGTGAATGGCCCCTTATACCTCATACTTCTATATTAATTAAACAAAAGATATATTAATTTTAATATAATTAAGACTTCTGACGTCTATTCTTGTTATTTAAGCTTTAATAAAACCTTACAGGTCAAGATATACTTTACGTCTTCCGAAACGTGTTACGAAATCTTTTAGAGGTTATAACGTGAATTATGAATTGAAATGAAGGTCTAGAGCCAATAAGCTTAAAATTCATTCAATAATTTAGTACTTATTATAGATTTTTTTTCCAGTGTCAGTTGTACGGTACATGCATATTCCTATATTGAAAAACATTCCCTTTCCTTCGGAATCTATGGTTTTTCATGACAATGAAAAACAAAAAAAAATTGAAACACCTCAGAGGCTTTCGGGTGCGGTTTTACGATCTTGAAAGGATAAAGGATAAGAGGTGATACGGAGGACAAAGGATAACGAAATTTGACACGCTAGTGTATACGTGCCTTTATTTCATGTTGATCTCTTAGGTGTTTAGGTACTAATGCAATACGCTGCCCTGTTCCTTCTAAACCACGCAACGCATTTTATTAAGATTTTCACTAATGGGAATCAACGAATATGGTTTGAGTATATAATTTGCAGAAAAAAGTTGCGTCCGTGCGAAGCCGGGGCGGGTCGCTTTTCCTTAGCTTGGATGATATAAACTAGCTTAGCCCGTAACTTCGTACGCGTAGTATTTGGTATAGCGCGTAACTTTTTTTTGTAAGATTGGAATGAAACGAAAACACTAAATGTTACGGGAATCTTGCTATAATACATCAGTGGAAACTGCATTCAAATCGGTTAAGCCGTTTCTGAGATTAACATGCACAAACATACGGACAGACAAAAATTCTAAAAATATTTTTTGACCTCGGTAACACAAATACAACGTGTATAATTTTTTTTTTTTTTTTTTTTCAATATTTAATGTACAGACACGGCTGGCTTACGATTTAATTATATGTATAGATATAAATTGAAGTCGCTGTCTGTTTGTATATCCGCTAACTTCCTCTAAACCGCGCAACGGATCAGTTAGATAATTTTTCACGGAAGGTTTATATTGTAGGTTTATATAGTATAATTAAACCTAATTGCATCCGTGCGAAGCCGGAAGCGGGCCGCTAGTTGACTATAAAATAAATATTTGCAAATTCACTTTTGCAGCGTGCATTTAGCCAATACATGTATAGCATTGATATTTGAAACAAGGTGCATTCTCTCTATATCAACTAAACTCCCCTTAAACCTAACTTAAATTACTTGTACTGAACATTAATTCTTGATATTATAAACTCAAGTTTCATACTATGTTAATTACCTACATATTTAAAAAAAAAAAATTACATATCAAATAAAACGTGCTTGCTTTTACTATAATACCCACTAATATAACAAAATTGTAGAGTTTGTTTGATTTGTTTGATTGAACGAGTTAAACTTTGGACTGGAATGCGTGGGTTATATGTACTTCAACTCAGTCAGATTTAAAAAATTAAATAAAAATTTGGGAAGAACAAAATATCTTAGAAAATTAAACGGCGGCTGAAACCGCGGGACACAGCTAGTATAACCTTCTTTCTGTACATTAATGATTTAAAAAAACATTTGCACACGTACTTATGCTACGAATCAAAAAAATGGAGGTCAAAAAAAATATATTTTTTTTAGAATTTTTGTCTGTTTACAAAAAACGCTGTTTACAATCTCTGAAACTGGTTAACCGATTTGAATGCGGTTTTTATTTTTTTTATTATAAATATATATTATTAAAGACAGGCTGACGGTCCACTTGATGGTAGGTGGCTACCGTCGCCTAAGGACACAAGCAACACAAGGTAACATGTGCGCTGCCGACCTTGCAGTAATTTGTTTACTGCTCGCTTGAAGACCATATTGTAGCTAGATGGAAACACCTTAGAAGGGAGACTGTTCCAAAGATCGCGCGTCCGTGGGATAAAGTTTCTACTCATCCGAACTGTGCGCAGCGGCACTTTATCCAAGTAATGCGGATGAACTTCGAATCTATGGCTCGCAGTTCGGTGGTAAAAAGTGCTATGTATTATAGCAAGCTTCCCGTATAACATCCAGTGTTTGTTTCATTCCAATCGATTTACAATACGCGCTATATATACCAAATACCACGCATAGGAAGTTGCGGGTTCAGCTAATAAAATAAATATATTTACAATAGCTATCACACGCCTAAAGTGTGAAAATCTATTTGTTAGCCTTATTTCGTGCGTAGTAAATGTTTTATTACTTTCAAATTTTATTGATTTTAGTTTAAAAATTAAGATATCGCAATGTCTACTTTTAAAAAATTTAGTAAATGTCAATGCAAAACTATAAATTTTAAACGAGATTCCTTATTTTACCGCTCTTAAACTAAGATAATATTACGTTGAATTTTATAATTTTATAAAATATTTAGCCATTTTTAATTAGAATTTATATTTTAAATTGTTACAAATTTCATTTTAACAAGTCATCTAGTTTTTGACAATCTTTTTCAAAATTTAACACAACATTATAAGGTAGTCTATCGTTGTTATATTTTTAAAAATTCTACACATGAAGCCTTTTATTTATTTATAGATATGCATTTATACACTGTGATACTATGGAGTTAAATATTGTCTGAAGAACATATAGTGCTGGTGTTACACTATTATAATTTTACAATGAATGCGTGCACACACGCTCCGGCTTTGAACGGCTGCGTCGATGTCGATGTTCACATTAAGGCCAAGGGCCCATTCAACTTGATTGAACACCTCACTAAACTTGATAGATTTGGTGCACGAAGCTCGGTTTATTACCCACATTCATAATTACAATATGTATCAAAATTTTCATAAATACGAGGTAAAAGCATAAGTTGGCTGGGCTCAAATAATTCAAATTATAAAATAAACAAAGTATCAGTTAGGTAAATTGTTGTTGTCAATTTCTTGTTCTATAATATTTCAATAGCACAGATTTTATTAAATTTGTACGCGTGGTATTCGGTATAGGGCGTAACTTTTTTGTTTGTGAACCGATTGGAATAAAACAAACACTAAATGTTACGGGATAATACTTGTAGATCAGTGAAAACGGTATTCAGATCAGTTAAGCCGTTTTTTAGATTAACATGCACTAAAATTCTAAAAACTATTTTTTGACCTCGGTTACATTACGACGTGTACAAATTGTTTTTTTTTTTTTTTTTTTTTTGAAAAATATTTAATGTACAGACACTGCTGGTTTACGATTTGGCTTTTTTTTAGCTTTTGCTCGCGAATTCGTTAGCGTTTCTATAAATTATAGCCTCTAACCTTCTGTAAGCCTATTATTAGGCTATCGAATGAAAAAAGATTTTTTTAAATCCTACTAATAGATTTCAGATTTCAACGCGTTCAGCCAAACAAATAAACAAACCCTTCAGCTTCATTATATTAGTATATATATCACCTATTATCAATTAGGTAATCATTTGACATTGACATTGACACTATGTTTCTAATAATTTTACCAAGAAAATATTGAAGTCCACAAACTTAAGGGACTGGAGATGAGATGATAGGCTAAAATATATGAAAGAAGAAAAATGACACCTAAATAGGTATTAAATTCACAAAAAAATTAGTTGTGCTAGCAATTGTTGTATAATAACATAACTAATTGTTTAAAATAATACATTATTAAATTAATAATTTAACATTCACCAAATACCTAGCACATAAAAGGCAAAAAGTGGCGATTATTAAAAGTAACAAGAACGGTATGGTCATTAACCAAAAGAAAAAGAAGTTGTTTCGCCATGTGGCCGATTTATGGCCATTGTATGAGGTATCGACTATTGTACTTCGAGTGTTACCATACTTTTGTATCTTTTTCAATAATTAAACTACCACAAACGTGCATTCACTTTAATACTGTGTCATGCTACAAATATTCTCTGGATATTAATAAATGTTATGTTTTCGTTAACAATAAAATAAATAAAATAAGTAAAATATAACAGTACCATTTGAACTGTTGGTATTTTACAATACAAGAATTATACTTTTTTTGCAATAAAAAATGCAACAAAAAATTATTATAACTCTATCTATTGTTACGTAGGTTTTTTTTTTTCAATAAAATAAAATATGGTGTATTTTTATTTACAAAATATAATAAGGGGTATTTTAGGGTTTTTTATGTTCGTCTATTAGATTGTTATATTAGATATATTAAATTTTGACAATTATGAGTCGTAGAAACAGTGATTAGAAAAGCGCAGAATTTACTTGACGGTACGTGACTACCGTCACCTATCCACTGGTTCCTTAAGTGCGCTGCGACCTTAGTAGCATTAAGGATAAGGGCTCAAAGGGGATAGGGAAGAGTTGTTATAAAATTAAGTACATTTTTTATAAACTGAAATTATAAATACGTTTTCTGCTATTGTTAAAGTAAGTTAATGACAAAAACCGTTTTGTTGTAATAATTAAGCCTTCAAATGTTCAAAATACTTAGTTATGATTATTAAAAGAACTATTTAGTCACTATATTATTTATAATCAAGAACTTTGACCTATTGGTTCTGTTCAGCTCCATCATCAACGTTTTTATGATGTGTTAAAAACAATTTATGGCCTATTTTTCATATCAACTGTATTATAAAACTGACGCTTTTAGCGGATTCAATACATCTTAAGTCACCGTTGTAAAATTTCATTATTTTTAAAAGCTGTTAAAATATTGAGGATTCATTTGAACTATTAAACGAATTTAAAAAGAATTAAAACAAATAAGTGATATTTATAAACGATAGTGTAATTTTTAAAAGCTTCAGTTTTTATAACCATAAAAAATTATATAAATCTCAATATCCAAAAAAGTGTATGTACATTTGTGAAGTTTAATAAATATTGTAAAATGTATCAAACATTTAGTAATTCGTTATAATAAAATTAGGTATTATTTTTTTGGTTTTGTTTTAATATTTTCATAATCCACTATACAAAATACTATACACTATTAAAAAAAGTTACTTAGACACCGTCTATCATATCATAATTAGTATTTTTACTATTGCTTTTAACAATTGTTGTTGGTATTCACCTGTAAAGGCATATCTGTTGACTAAGATTTTGCAAGTGTAAAACATTTTTGTATCCGTACTGATTTAGTCGCTGGTGTATTTGTCTAAATAATAATAATAATAATAAACCTCCAGAGGCTCTCACTAAATGGCTAGATCAAGGGACAGATACAGAAGACATGGCACGAATTGTCAGGAGGTTCCTTACTCTGCAGTCCTAACCACCGGTAGCTTGGGCCTTGCCCCGCTACCTGCGGAATCCTGATTTTAGGTTTTTTGTAATTATTGTTGTGTTTATATATTGTGAAAAATTTAAAACCAAGACAAATAAATAAAATATGTAATATAGTAATAATTTGGGAAACATCAATATTATGAAACCCAAGAATATTTAAACCAGAAGAATTGGCTGTAGAAAGTAAATATCCAATGTTGCTTCACTTAAGTATCCGTCGATGAGGCAAGAGCACCTTTTTTTATTTCTCAGATGTTTTGCACGTGACGTGACCCTGTTAATTCTAGGAATGATCCCGGTTCTAACACATGTCCCGATGGACATAGAAGCGACCGGCTTCGCAGCTATTAGAGAATTTATATAGTACATACTTCGTTATGCGGGTTCAGCTTGTTCGTAATTAGACAAGTAGTCCAGTTTTGTAGCATCTGCTTATGTTTTCTTCATTACTGATACAGTAGACAAAAAAATAACGTCGGACAATTTAAAAGTTCATAGTTTCTAATGATATTTTATGTATCGTCATTTTCAAACCAAAATCTCCTAGGTATGTGCTAAAAGTATACTTTTGAGATATTGACAAAAGAAGTAGTCCTGAAAAAATTTACATGAAGGTTTATTTAAAAAAAATATTTAATTAATAACTTGGGGTTGTTATACATAAATTTATTAGTCTTTCGACAAATAGTGCTCATAAGCACTTAGCAGTTGTTTTATACGATAGATAAGGCATTGAACTACTCACTAAGGTCAAAATGCTGAAATCTCAAAAAATTGCACATAGATTTTAATTTGACAACGATATAATATAATATATTATATATAACCTCAAAGTTGACAATGAAAACAGAATAGATGACTTACATCATCCGGCTAAACAGAATTAGAGAACCCCTTCCACTAAATTCTAATTCTGAGAGAAAATCATAAGTATATAGTCGTGTCAGCGACACTATGATAATAACCATAGTAGGACCTAATATATTTCAAAAAAGGTTCAATCTGAGAACGTTTTGACAGTGCATCGTTTAAGACTAGTTATTTTTAATAAATCTCATAAAGCATAACAGTCATCTTGTCGATACTTTGATAGCGTCGGCATTCCTACTCCGATAACGATACATATAAATGTTTCATTCCGTGGAACCATCGCCTGGAACAAATATCCAAATACTAATTAGTAAAAGCATTAAATACCCATTTAGGTCCGACACGGGATAGTTTAGTCCCATCTCCCATTGAAAGACAGCAGACAGCTGGGCTGAGATTACGCGTAAACGAGAGATAACTTCCAAAACAACAGTTAAACATAATATTCATTTATCGTTGATGGCTCTGGTTGAATTTAAATAGTAGGTATACTTTTTTAAACTCAGGTTTCAGAACAAAACTTAACTACATCAAAAAGGTTTTTTAGTTGCAAAATAAAAAATAACATTTTTTGGTTACTTTGCCCATCCAAGGCTTGGTGAACTTTTTAAAAATATTGAACTGAATATATGTTTTATATGTTTTACAAATTCGGGTACTTATATACTCCTAACATAATTAATTAAAATGATTCTTTTTAGGATTATTATAAATAATACTTACTTACTTGTTGCTATTAATATTGTTTTATTGAATTTTTAATTATATTATGTAAGTCTTGTAGATTTTCTCATACTGCTTCTTCTGTCAATATTAATCCGATATAAAATATTGAATGAGCAAACGAGGAGAAGTGGTTAGGGCAGGATATTTTCGGAGCATAACCTTCTGTAAAATATTTCCATTATTATAAACAGGCAAGACTTTGAAAGTATATTTTTAATTAATACCTTCATTAAGTACATGTTCTACACAAACACGATGTATGAAGTAATGGTCTAAGAGTACCTAGTGCAAGAGTTAAAGTTTTAAAGAAGTACCCTATAGTTCCCACTGCCTTTCAAGAAAGGCGTCAGCTGTCGTTTCCACTGCCACTGCCTTGGTCACAGCGCGTAAATTGTACACATGTAAAACAAGATTCAAGTTAAAATAAAAATGGCGAATGGTTACCGCACGCTTACATCTCACAAGCGTAAGGTCATCTCCTCCATTGTTGTGTCGTGCCGCAATAAAAGATAATCATTTCGTGTATTTTGGAGCAATTTACTGCAACCTTAAAGAGACCGCCCACGAACATTTGACGACAATCTACTCTGACGACGCTTTAATTGAATAAATGGTTTTGTGAGCTGCATTGGCTGCATTTGCATGCTGGATTCATTTTAATCCAATAGGTAGAGGTACCTGCTTTTAAGCGTGTTAAATGCTCAGAAGTTCCAATATTTTAATTTCATCTTATTGTGATAGACCTTTTTGAATTGTTCAAATTCGAAATAACGGTAAGCTACTTAACGGATAAACGCGTAATAAAATTCAAGTTTCCTCTAACGAGATTCAGAATTGACAACAACAGTCGAACGCCTTCTCAGATTCCGGATTTTTTTCTATTAGCTAGCCAAATTGGTCGACTAGCCTTGAACAGTTCGCTAAACATATTTGGGTCATTAACCCTTACCAAATCTGGCTGTGATTCACGGCATGATCAAAATAATAATAAAGCGTTGAACAGTTTTTGCGACCGTTCTTTTTAGAGACCAAATATTAGACATGGCTCTTTTTTATGGACAGAATAATGTACGACGCGTTGAATATATCCGGAAGGCTGTAGCAATTACGCTTTGTAGGCGTATCGGGCGTAGGAAGGGATTTATTGAATTCATAGTTAGACAACGAATGCGGAATGCTAAAGAATTTTAGTTTAATAATCATCTCTGTTGCATATTTCAAAGAGACTTTTGTCTCCTTCAATGTCAGACACATTTGTATATGTATTCACGCATACATTACGTTAAAAGAACATCAGTAATTTTCCACTTGCTCTAACTGTAAAGGCGTCCAGAGCGAATCCATTACATAACGTGCTGTCTTCATCTGCGAATGTCTGCAAAATAATGCATGTGTTTCAAATATAAGTAGTTAGTTAGTCACATGTGGTTAAAACGGTCCCCATGTGCGGCCGAACCCACGATAAATAATTCAAAACAAAAAATGTCCTTCGAGACGACCTTTTAACCGATCCTTAGCGGCGACCGAGCGCACGCGCTCCCGATCGATGTACCGTGTGCTATCGGTACTTATGTTTATGGAAAAAAGGCTTCAACGGAATTTTATGTGCTCTCCGGGCGGAGCGGTTCTTCATAGCTGTTTTACGTTTTATTTAATGTTTTAAATGCTAACAGCGTCCGATAACCCCCACCGCAAGGACATGCTAGTCCGAACGCCGTCCGGAGCTAGTTTTTATTTATGAAGCGGCCAGTAATACCGCCGGCACCTTGTCATGTTTCTATGCGTACCATGTATAGACAATGCACTCATTTAAGGAACAAACGAACTTTGTAACACTTGGAACGCTTTGTTTATACTTTACATAGGAAACGAAAATATAAACAGCTTTTTTTTAAAACAAAATAGTAATCAATTAGTAAACACGAGCAACAGAAAACGTGACATTACGTAGCGAAGGTCTGTGCATGATCAAATTGCGTACTTAATTGTAACATTGTAACAGTTCAATGTGGACAGGATATAATTAATCATTTTCAAGATTTAGAATAGCATTTTTCTAATGATTAATGTGTCGATAATTACTAGGAACACGAACACCTCACAGCGCCGAAACAATTGGGCATTCGTGTGAGCCAAACTGTTTGGAATAATAAAGTTGTCGTTCAGACAGTAACCAATAACGTGCAAATTTGACATATAGCAGAACTTATTAGTTGTGCAGTAGTAAATAAAACAAATTTATTATATTATTATACATTTATTTATTTTCATTTTTAATTATAATTTTTTTACAATATACATATACATATAAAAACAATAAATATTACAAAAAAACTTAAAATTAGATATCCGCTTGTTAGGGCTACCGGTGGTTAGGGCTGCAGAGTCATGAACCTTCTTACAACTCGTGCCGTGTCAAGAAGTACCAACTTCTGTATCTGTCCCTTGATCCAGCCATTTAGTGAGAGCCTCTGGAGGTGTTGGTCGAGGCTCTTTGCTATAAGACCGTTCGCCGAAACGACTATCGGGACGATAATTGTCGAATCAACGTCCCACATGGCGGTCCTGTCCGTGATTATTGAGCGGTCCCAGTAGAGCGTGGTATGACCATCTTCGGGAACGGACGCACTTATATTTAAGTCTTATTGATAGATTAACGCACTCATCACACTAAGATCAACATTTAAATAGTTTCTTCTAATAAATTATTTATAAAGTCATATTATTAAATTTAAATTGTTAAGAGAAAACAAATATTTATGAGAAAACAAATAACAAAAATGATGTTTAGGTTGATTCACAGATGATTCAAGAAATATAGAAACGGTATATTATAAATGAAAATATAGATTCGTGAAGAAATTAGAAATTATAGGTGATAGACGAATAAGTAGTTCACTTCAAGTTCACCTTGAAGTTACCTACAATCTTGACTCAGACGCGAAGGAAATATAAAAGCAAAACGAACCACAAAGGTTGGTAAAGATAGAGGTCTAATAAACACAAAACAATCAAAACTACAAAAAAGTAGGTAAGTATACGAAAATTGCAAGTAGAGTTCAGAGATAATGTTTTTTTTTCTTTGTGTCTAAAAAGGAAATTGTTGCCACATTATAGAAAGAAGCGTACGTATAAGAGCAAAGGTGAATTAATAAGGAAACAAATATCGAACTCATTACTCACGGCTTGAGATTCACTAATTATTGCCAAAACGCGAGGAAGGTTGGCTTTAATGGCCAAATAATGAGTGTTCGCATTCAAGGTTGCTCGCACAGTTCCTCGACAGGAAACAACGAGTAACTGAATAGATATGGACATGGTAATTACGGGGCCTTGACTTACCGTTTTAGAATAAAAATGGCGTACTTTTTAAATGGAACTAGGTGATAATTATACATACGAAACATTTTAAAAGTCAGAGTTTAAATAATATTATATAACTCTTGAGGCTTGCAAAAATAAATAAAATAATACCTATGACTATGAATTCAAAATTATAACCTTAACTACATTGATACTGATTAAAATAAACAGTAACAACTACATAAAAATATTAAAATTATTATGATTATTGTAAAATATAATTAATTTTATAGAGCAAACAAAAAACCTTATTTACCTTATTTCGTACTGTATGCATAGCCTATATTTTTTTTAGTTTAATTCAATTAGGTCACTGTCAAATTACAATTGATTATAACAGTATTAGGACGAGTCAAACTCGCTCGTATCATTAATTGAGCGATTACAAAGGTGTTGAGTATGTACAATAATTCAACTCTTTCATGGACGGTTCTCTCATTAGGATTCCCGCTGGCACCGACAACAATCATGTGCGATTCAAAGAATATTAACGACTTATCTAGTCTGGTTTTTAAATGTCAGATACAACTCGGTGAGCAAAAAAGGATCGACGGGTATTTTCCTTTAGATATAATAAATTAATTGGTATTGATTTAAGAACATCAATATATACTGTAATATATAAAAAGAGAGAGAGAACTGATTTTATGAGCTGAGCTGAGCTGAGTAGGTAATCTTCGGAACCATTAATATATTTAACAATAATAAAAATAATATCAATTTACTAAATATGTACACTTAAAAATATAATTCATCATTAGAACCATATAATTATAATACTGTAAAAATTAGTGGGGAAATATAAAAAAGCGCTTTGAATTTATACATATAGACAAAAAAGGTAATACAATTAATACATTATAAGGATATGTTTGAATTCTACGCTATTTAAAAGGTTGATAATTCCAAATTGATATAGGCACCCAGGCAAAGCAGTGCCGCGTTAATCTAAGTTATAGATACAAACGAATTTAGTAGAACGTAAATATTTTTTTTTAAATTGTAATTTCATATAAAATACCAACTCTATTATCATGTTACATTTTGTGATTAGGATTATAATAAGAAGCATAGAATAGAATCCCCAATGCATAATCACTAAGATAAACTTTATGTGTACCTACTTACCTATTACAGCTGATATTTACTAAAAAAAATCAATTTCAGATAGTTTTTTACAAGCATAAGTAATGTATCCCTTATATATTACATATCCTTCCACTTCTACGATTGTTAGAAATAATTTCCATTTTAGTTTCCTAAGTATAATATTCGACAACAAATAAACTTAGTTGAGCTTAATAATTATTCATTAACTATAATTAACAGTAATCATTAACTATACTTAATCTAACACCGTTATATGATTTTGATTATCAATATAAGTTATAATTGTTCATTCCAATAAACATAACGGGATATCAATTTTAATTATTAAATTTATATAATAGGTAGTTACGTAGGTATATTTTTTTGTTATTTTCTTCTTTATTTAAGACACCATATCTTCGATGTATAGATGTAATGTTAATTATATAACATGAATACGCTAAGTGACCTTTGTAAAAGACAATGGAGCAGCTTACAACGCTTATCTTTAAAGGAAGCTCTGGTACATACACGTTCGCTGGGCAAATACAGGGTTATTAATTACAAGGGCTTGAGAAAATCGTATAGAAAATCGCTACATATACCCACTGCAAAATATGCACCTGTAAATGGCTGTAATTCATATAAGGTTACGATATGTTTTATCGTAACCGTAAACGCCTTAGTAAAATTACGATATATTTTAATCCCTTTTTTGGAAGAATCTTTACTTAGATGACTCTTACCTGCTTGGAATAAAGGATTATTACAAAGTTTGCTAGTGTTTATTTTGGTAAACTTACTTTTTCGTTATAATTATTACTTTCTTTTTATGTTAATTAAGTTGAAGGACTAATGGCTAGGATTGAATTATTTAATCTTCCTTTAATTTTATTATTATAAATTTTTATTTAACACTGAAATGAAGGATAATAAAATTGTATTAACTTACTAATTGAATCAGAAAATAGACTAGTATGTTTTTAATTCGGAGACTGTGCTCGGGAGCTGCATGAAATCATACCGCCTTCCCCTTTCTTCTACCAGACATTCAGATGTACGGTTGGTTATCATCCTCACCTTGTCTAAATCCCTCTAATTTGGACCAAGCGATTTAGAACATCTTTTATAACGCGCGCTGCTTGGAACTCTCTGCCAGCGTCTGTGTTTCTGAGCTCATACACATACAACCCAAATATTTTCAAAGTTCGAGTGAATAGGCATTTTCTGGGTGAGCTCGCTCCATCGTCGGCCTCATCTTTGCTACACGGCTAGATGCTGACCAAGAGCAACCCCATTTTTAATATACATATGTATATATTTTAAAAAAGGATAATAATTGTGCAACCGATTCAGTCCAAGGATTACCAACGAACCCAACCTTCAGCCATGGGGAACAATGAACAAGTCATCAACTTTACGTGCATGAACATTTAAAACGTTTCATTATTTACTTAAATACTACTGACAACATTTTATTTCCTATTATGTTCCTATTGTCAGTAACTACTTGATCAGTATAAGTATGATCAGCATAGCTTTAATATTGGTCTTTGCAAACGGCAAATAAATAGTACCTAATAAAAATGAAGCTGTTTCGTTTCAAACGAAAAAAAAATATCTAAAAAAATGTTTCGGAAAAAAACAATACGGTGTGGTGCAGTATGGAAAAAATTCCAAATTTGAGATCGCATCGTCACGCCTGGCTGCTCAGACGCATACAATTACGGGCACCGCACAAAAACGAGCCCCAACAATGCAGGCAGCGTCCTTCGGTCCCTAACAAAAGCCGAGAAAGGGCAAAGGAACTTGTTCGAAACAACCTTGAGACTTTCACTAACACACTTTTTAACCAAATTAAAACATAATAAAAATTTTGACTATGTCTCATCTACCTTTTACGAGTTTGAATAAAAAATAATTCATTATCAACCCAATTTAATCAATCTTTGCTAAATACCCGTGAATCGAACGTATCCATTTAATCTATTTAGTTAATTTATTAGAACCTAGTCTACAGACATCTATGATCCACAATACTAACTAAACAATAGAAGTACAGTAACTTTGATTTCTACGTTACATTGATCTGTTCCACAATACGTCCACATAAATATGGTTACTTTTACCACAATTAGTATCTCATTGTCTTTCAATATAAACAGTGCTTCATTGCTAAGGCATACCATTGGCTAAGACATTCTTATGACCACTGTTTTATTGAGATTTACTTTTAATTATATTTTTTTTTCTTTCAATTCATTTATATAATTATATGGTTCAAATTGCGATTTTTTCAAAGCATTGCAAGCAGGAAATATTGAACATTGACTGAATAGCTGAAATGGCGTCAATGGCAGGAGATTTGGGTCGAGATTGAATTTGTCACTGTGTCCGCTGGCACGCCAATTATAATAATGCGACACGCTTACGCACACAACTACAATATTGTGGGTGTGTGTGCGGAGGCGAGTATTACCGTTATGGAGGCACATACCAGTGACGTCAACGAGGCCTCAAGCCTCAGACGCTGCTCGAATACGTTAGCAATAAACCAAGAACAAGTAGTCATTCTATCAATAATTTGTGTAGAAGTAAACCTACATAAATCTGTTTCCTAAGTAAGTCTGTTTTCTCAAAATTTTTTATAATTTTATGAAGTAGTATCATTTTCATTTTTCAGATCGCGATGTATTCGGACAAAGAAATGAGGTCGGCAATGCAAAAGAACCAAGAAGATTCATTTCTTCCATTCTCGGAGGTGACGTTCCATACGGAAGCCATCGAGGTCACGTCCTGACACAAGCAGAGAGAAAACAATATATTCCATTAGTATTAGAAGAAAAACAAAAATCTGAAGACAAACCACTAATAAAAGAAGAAAAAGATCTCATAGAAAATAATGTGGTGGTACTTCCCACTAGGAACTCGCCATCCCCAGAGTCAGCACCTTCCCCTGGCATTGATAATAATGTCACATGTCAAAAAGTTTCAGTTATTCAGAGAACACCTTCACAGTCACAATTCCGCGATAACAAAAAAGAAGAAGTGAGCATTCCAGCGACATTACCCACACCAGAACCTGTCCAAGATCAACCCATCGATTATGTTATCGCCAAGAAACGTGGCGAATCTGAAGATGAGGAAACTGAAAAGAAAATACGAGAGCAAAGACGTACAAGCAGTTCCAAAATAGCTAACGGTATTTTGGCTAGGCCTATTTTAGTTTTACGTAATCGTCCAGCTAATAAAATTCCCGGCATAATTAACGCTGCTGCCGGACATGGACGTTCAACTAGCGGTAACGGTTCTGGATCAGGATCACAGAATGGCAGTGGATCTTCAAGCTTCAGTTCAGGTAGCGGAAGCACTGCCCCGTCTTCTGGTGGCGGAGGAGCTATGGGAGGTGGCTCAGGTAGCGGTGGCAATGGTCGTGATGGACGATCAAACTATGGACCTAATAGTCCCCCTACAGGAAGTTTGCCTCCATTTTATGAAACTTTGGGTCCATCGACTAAAGGAGGGCAAAATTCTTTTAATGCCAATGGATCTTTTTCAAATGAATTCAACATGATTAATGGATTTAATGTTGATTGTGAAAACAATGAGAATGCAACAAATTTCTCAGAACAAAATAAACAGTATTCTTTAATGCAAAATGCACAATATGGTATTGCTCTTAAAGACGAAGAAATTGATTATGAAAATAAGTTAGAAAATCTTGGTTCCATAGGGAACTACGAAAATAATTTCGAAGATTCAATGGTTGTCGATATGGGTGAAAACGTAATAGACAGCTACCAGTTTTCTACCACCCTAACTTTCTCCGGAGCTAATGAAGGGATTCTTGGCAATTTGTCTGACTCGACGGAAGACTTTGCAAGTTTATTAAATAACCACGTGGAGTCAATAACTGACTCAGAACTGAGAGAAACGTCTTCGATCACTCCAGATTCTGTTCATAACCCTCTTGATATAGAATCATTAGCTGAACAAGTTAACATAAGTCGACAGTATTACGAAAAAGCTAATTATTTGGCATTTGCTAGCCAAGAACAAAGTTCTTCCTACAGTTTTGGTAAAGAGAGGTCTGATTTACTGATGCAACTTAACCCAGCACTTTTGCAACACAATGAGGGTCAAATGCAGCAGTTGCAAATACATGTTCAGCTTCAACAGAGACAGCAGATATTGTCACCTGGTTTCCCATTCAGTAATCACTCCCTGGAACTGGACTCACCAACAGGCGTATCACTGCCCTCACCGGGCGGGAATAACTCATTGGACGGAAGCAGTCACATCGAAAACTCATCCCTTAGTCCAGCTGTAGCCGTAAGTGTCAAGAAAAATTCAAGCAGCGATGGCAAAATACAAATCTTGCATCAAAGGGTAAGCATTGTTTGATTTTAAGGCGAAGCTTTGTTTTTTCTCCTTTTAATGTCGTTTATACAAAGAATGTTTCTTGAAGTCATCACAACTACTTAATGAATGCAATTTCGCTCATCACAAATTAATTACTTTTGCTCCCACTGAGTCTACTTTAAAAGAAATAATCACAGAATACAACACCCTCTCTGTATTTATTAGCAAAAGTAATTAAATTTATTGAGTATTGTTGCAATTATAAAGAGTTATTTGGTTAAAAGTAACATTCTTGTGTACAATATCGACATCGAAGAACAAAGATAAATCATTACTAAGTAATGCGGAGCCTGAATCAACTTATGCTTTAACTTATTGCAAAATATAACTGATTACTATACACAGTTTAAATTCATTTTGATTTGGCTCAGCCTTATGCTATACATTTCTTACAAAAAGTTGCAAGAATTTGTAGCCTTCGTGATACATGCTTATTTTAGGAGTATTTTATACATAACAATACAAAATGCTACGATTGCTTATTTACAGTTGGGTTTACCTGCGGAGTTGCCTCTAGAATTCATTAATGGCGGTCACGGCGTAAAAAACCCTCTAGCCACGGAAGCAAATGCAAGACAAAGAGATGAAGAGAAAAACAAACAAGTTCTAGTTAGCGAAGACGATCCCACAAAGTTCGTTTGTAGAATCTGCTCCAAGAACTTTAGTTTACAGAGGCTCTTGAACCGACATATGAAATGTCATTCAGATGTGAAGCGGTATCTTTGCACTTTCTGCGGAAAAGGTTTCAACGATACCTTTGACCTAAAACGCCACACCAGGACGCATACTGGAGTCAGACCCTACAAATGCAACCTTTGTGAGAAATCGTTTACCCAAAGATGCTCATTAGAATCGCACTGCTTAAAAGTCCATGGAGTCCAGCATACGTATGCCTATAAGGAACGAAGAACTAAGGTGAGCGTTTTTTTAAATAATAAAGTCCATAATCAATCCAAAATTGTAATAAGTAGAAACATTCAATGAAAATATTAAAAATCAGCTATAGCCCGCAACTTCGTACGCGTGGTATGCGGTATAGCGCGTAACTTTTTTGTTTGTAAACCGATTGGAATAAAATAAACACTAAATGTTACGGGAAGCTTGCTACAATACATTAGTGAAAACCGTATTCAAATCGGTTAAGCCGTTTCTGAGATTAGCTTGCACAAACGCATAGACAAACAGATAAAAATTCTAAAAAAACTATTTTTTGACCTCGGTAACATAAAGGTACAAGATGTACAAATTGTTTTCTGAATAAATCTTTAATGTACAGACATGGCTCGTTTATGATTTTATTATATGTAAGTACAGATATTTTAAAAAAATATGAAAACTTTTTGTATATAAACTTTTAGTGATACGTATATTAACTAATTTATAATGATAAAATGTAGGTACTTCAATAATTCGAAATTTTCATTGAATGTTCTTATAGGAAATAATAAAATAATATAAGGCGCATCATAAACATATTGTTAAAAATAGTAGTTAGGTTATAATTATTAATGAATAACAGTGTTAGTGACCAAACAAGTATCAATAATGTGAACTGAAATTACGAAAGTCTGTTCTTTAGAGTGGATTGAAATCAGAACTCATTCGGAACAAAAATGAATGGCAATTTTCAATTTTATTTTGTGTACACGTTCAATTTATTTATGGTCAACAGGCACTCTATGGTCACTTATCTTAATCTTGATGGGATAGTGGAAAAGGGAAAAAAGGGCAGGAATGAAGGCTCTGCAATCCATTGGACGCAGAAATACCATGGAAATACCACACCAATTGTGTTATCATATCACAGTGGATATATGTCAAAAAGCCTTTATTACGTTCTATAAAAATGCATCTCTATCAGAAAGAAAGTAGCCATAATATATTTCTATACATACTGTGTTCTAATTTAAATAAATATAATCTATTTTTCAGATGTACGTCTGTGAAGAGTGCGGCCACACCACGTCGGAACCGGAAGAACATTACATGCACCTCAAGAAGCAGCATCCCTACTCACCAGCACTGCTCAAATTCTACGATAAGAGACATTTCAAATTTACAAATGCAACTTTTGCAAACCAGTTATTGGGGCAGCTTCCAATGCCGGTCCACAATTAGATATAAAGACAATAACATGACTAAAACTAACGATGAATGTCAACATCATCTACTCAAGTTTAGAGTTGTAAAACTAGAAATGTAATGCTTTCTGGAATAACTATGTATAGCCAAATCTATTTCGAATCACGTAAATTATGCTTAACTTTTCAACTATTTTTGTTTTAGTATATTTCAAATACGGCCATATCGCCTTCCTCAGTTGATCGCTCAAAGCACAGCATCTGAGGGCTCTGTATAATCCTAGATCAGGGGTCGCCAAATGGCGGACCGCTGGCACCGTTATTTTATGCGGACCACGAGAACACAGCAATTTCGATCTCGACTTATTAATGAACATCTCCAGTTTGCACCAATTTTACTCCAAACTTCAGACAGATAGTCCGCAACGAAAAATATCATTTTTCACTTTATTTCGGTAATGCAACGAAAAAAATACCTTTATTTCGGTAATTACATTTGTTTAATAAATATTTTTTTCTATAAAATGTGCGGACCGCGATGGTCATTTCATTTCTTAAAACGGACCCCGAGCGAAAACCACTTGGTGACCCCTGTCCTAGATCAACACGTCAATATTTATGCTTTTTTCAATCACAAACAATTATTTACATAAAAATGTCACACGCATATTACATAAAAAATATATAGTGAACTAACTGGTACTCGAGGCTTATAGCTTTGCCAGGCGTTAGATGATCCCTTGGGAACAGTACTTTTTTCTGGATGAAAGTCTTTCCTGCATCCCTGACAACGTGTATGCAAAATTTTTTGATGATCATTTCAGCAGTTTAGGCGTGGAAAGGTGACAGACAGAGTTACTTTCACATTTATAATATTAGTATGGATGAATTACGACAGTCTAATTGATTTGAGCAAACGACTTACATCAAGCAAGCCTCAATCGTGCTTATGCTTGCAAGTTTAAAATAAATATGAGTTATTGTAAATTTAGTGGATAAAATGTATTATTTGCGAATTTATTTTATTTCTTAACTACTATATTTATTTGAAATAATGCTCGAGCAGCGCATTATTTGTTTGTTATATCGTATGTAAGTATACTAAGTCAATCTTGGTTGAAAATTATGCGATTCTAACTCTAATTTGGCTGTAACTTAAGAACCAAACGATTATTTTCCACTTTGTGTTATAATAAAAAAAAAAACAGTGTACTTAAAATTATAAATTGATTCCGTCCGTTTAAAGTAGAAATTCAATACTGTTATGACTTCATGTATCCCAGTGTCTTAACGAGTAGTCTTCCAAAATAAATGTATACATTCCTCGTTTAATAGTATACTTTAATGAAGTTTTTCTTATGCAGGAAACTATTGTATTAATTTTCGTTTCCAACGAAAAAAATAATCAGTCGTTTAATTCAGCCTAGATTTTAGGCGTGACTGCAAATGCGAAAAACTGCAAAGTATCGGGTATAATGTGCAATTTTTGGTGTCGGTACGGGATTATTATCTAAGTTAGGAATTAAGATAGACTATAAATAGATTTAAATGTAGTATTTCTACACGTTAATGTGTCTTGAATTCTTGAAGTTTCATTTCAAAACAGCTGAGCCGAGGTCTGAGGTGTCGCGATTTGAAGATTGGTGCTATGTTTGTAGATGCCTGTCTTGAAATGAAACAAAAACTATGATACGGATGACACCTATTGTCCGTTTCATTAAAGAAAACTTCTTTACGATTTCACGTTAGGAAATATCTTCAACGTTTATTAGTGATACTAGCTCCTAATTGTACCCCAAACCAACAACACAAAATATGTCACAAGGTATGCTTGTAAATTGTTCTTAAAAATGTTATTTTTGTATGTACTTAAGGTTGATGTCAAAATTTGTAATTTGAACATCAGTGCCCCCATGGGCGAAGATGTCGTACCATGATAAAATGCATTTCTAGATATATGTTATAGTATTTAAATTATAGTATTGATTGGAAACACTATAGTTACGTGCTGTGAGTGAATGAGGATCCTCTATTGTATAAATGAATTATTTAATGTGTCGATTGTTTTATATGTTACTTGTTCGTTGCGGCGATCGAGATAATCTTGTCCGAGCGCTTCCCAGTTATTGATATAGGAAAAAAATAATATTATGATGCTCAAACTGATGCCTTGCGCTTTCATAGCGAAGCTATCGTCCGAAATTATAAATTGTAAATATAAATGTCTAAATTTAGAAATAGTAGAAAGAAATTATTAATTACTTAAATTTTTTAGTACCTAATTAGCGCGTATGAGATTTTTTTAAAGTAAATTGTTGTAATTTTCTCATTAAATATGTTTTTGTAGATCTGAGTTTTATATTGGCTTATCGTATCCGCGAATCGGTAATAGTGAAACGTTGCGTAATGTTGAAGTGATAGCGCATTGCCTTTGTTAAACCTATCTGTTGCATTTACTAGCATTTCAAATACATTGTCAAATGTAATTTTTAGACTCTTTGTTATTCCGTATTGATAAGCAATATATCATGATTAAACATTATTCGTTGTTTTAATTTCATCGTTTTTATCACAAATTGTAAAAAAAAAAAACATTTCCAACACTAATGCTCCCCAAAGTATGCTCCCCAAAGTAAACACTAACACAAGCCTTGTTATGGGATAACCATACAATGGCCAGGGGCGAAACCTTGCACGCTCAGGCCAGAGCCAATTTTGAAAATTTTCCTTTGCAAAATCGCCCCTGCCGGGAATCGAACCAAGGACCCTTGAGACAGAGCGCTAAGGCCAATGGACTCGTCAAAATAATATGTGGTAATTAATAATATGTGTGAACATATTATTGCCATTATACCACACATAATAATATTTCGAATATAACATTAATTTAATAATCTCTAAATGTGTTGCTCTGTTGCTAAGCGCTAAATTCGAGAACGGCTGAACCAACTCGGCTATTTTTTTTTAAAATTATTATTCGTCCCAGGAAGGTTGTTATGAAAAGAAAAATTGCCCCGGAAATAGCATCCGTGCGAAACGGGGTCGTCAACTGTTTTATAAAGGCTATTCGATATTATGTTGTCAAATAATAGTTTGTCCAGTAAAGTCTAGTAAAATAAACTATAATGAGATCAGCAAAGTTCTGAAATAATTTAAGTTAGTGTGTCGGATTTAAGTTTTCCAAACTGTTTCAGAACTTTTGAATGTGAATAGTAACGTAACGATAATAATTTTTTATTTTAATTTTATAATTTATCGTACAAGTATCGATTTATTTGGGCTCAATTTAATATAAATACGAAATAGTAATGTATACAATAATAAATTACAAAGAGGAATGCCAATAATATCAAGATATCAGTGCAAAATAAATACAGATTCAAAATGTCGAAATGACATCTCACTATTTTGAAATATTAATATGGAATTTTAAGACGAAATTTAACCGCCGACGACAAGAGCACGTCGAGTAACGATGGCGAGCCGACGCCGCCTTCGCCGCCACTAAGACCAGCGCGGAGAAGACGACCCCCACTGCCGGCACGCTTGAGGCCTGCAAGGCAATCTGCCTCGCGCCCGCCCATTGCTACGGATGGTGTAGTGCGCCGTATGCGATGGTCTCAACCAATGAATGACAACTACACGCGTGCCTATTACGGGGCCACAGAAAGGGGAATTAACCTGACGGCGTACCATGCCAGGATTCAGTCTCTGTTTCAGGCCCTTGAACCAGCCGTCACCGTCACCGCTCATCGACTATCGGATCCAAGTGTACCAACGTTGGATCAGTCTGCATTTATCGGCTACGATTGGGCTCAATAGCTGCTGACTGACACAGGATCTACACGCTGCGCTGCCGACACCGGAATCGACTAGTATCCCGATACGGTAGATCCTGTTGACCAGGAAATAGATTGTTCGAGCACGAACATAAGTACTTCTGAGACGATTGTGTAGTATCGCACCAAGCCTGATGACAAGCTACATCTACCACGTTTGTCAACTCATAAACAAAATATTGCACCTATGGGAGCCCTAAGCACTCTGCCGAACCCTTACATAAGGCCAGCAGAGACTAATACTCAATTTTGTACTGCAGCGCCTTCGCGGCGTGCCGCAAAAGACAGACATTGAAGGCGGTACTTCTTGACACGGCACTATCACGCACTATTGTCAAAAGGTTCCTCACTCTGCAGCCCTAACAACCGATAGCTTGGGCCTTGCCCCGCTACTAGCGGATATCTAATTTTAAGTTTTTTATAATATTTATTGTGTTTATCTATATATTGTAAAAAAAATTAGAATTAATAATGAAAATAAATAAATGTGTATAATAATAATGCTTTATTTCTTAAATTAGTACACATGCGAACAAGAATAATTTACAACAACGATGTAAGCGTAGTTAACTTACTCGTATATGACGTTTTTCGGCATCTATAACGCGATGTATCGTAGCGCCTGAATAATAATAATCAACCAAGGGCACAGGAACGAGCATGTTTGCCATTACATTTTTAATTTAAAATTTCACAACACGATTTCATCAGTCGGATCAACGTCTTTTGTCATTACTTCTGTATCGTAGCCTTTTTATGTAAGTACTTATAACTTGTCAGATGGACTGACGGTCTAATTGACGACCACGCCACGAGAGCAGCAAGTGTGCTGCTGCACTTGTGCGTACACCTCAGTAGTATTGCGAAAATGGGCTCTGGCATCCCTTAACTCAACGAAACACAACAGCACACGTGCTGTTATTTCACGATGGCGTTATATAAGGGGAAGGTTACTGCTGCCAGACGGGCTGCCCAAATGACTGAAACTGCTACAGATGTAACACATGTACAGATGCAACCTACAATGCAATTTAACGAATGTACAAATCTACAAGTGACTATAGACTAGAACGCAGTCTAGCCTGACGCTACAGTCCACAACGCTAACCCACTAGACTTCAGATATATTTAAGAAGTTTTTTAGGTCACGAAGGTTCCATCGCGATGTTTTCTTTTGCCGTTAGAGGTCGTGAGCTATTATAATCAAATTACAAAATGCCAAAGTTGCCGGTCTTAGCGGGATTTAACCGCGATTATATTATTTAATTAACATATAGCGACAGTACTTCTTCGTTTGTATATAACATCACATAACATCTCAGAGATCCAAAAATAATGTTTTCGTTACTTTTTTTTTTGAAGAAACTATTTTTTTGAAGAACTATTTTGTTATCACATTTGATCAATTTAAACCGAACGCCACAACATAAATAAAAATAAAAAAAACAATAGCTGCCTTCAAATACGGCCGAAGCTAACAAAACAGTATGCTAATGGGTCGCTGTAAATTCTTCATCATCAGCTCGTGTCTCTCCACTGCGGCATGTACCAAGCACGGTCTTCTGTCCTTCGATTCCAGCCGCTTCCCACGAAGCCATTCAAGTCGTCTGTCTACCTGGCCGCAGGGCGCCCCACGTTGCGCTTTCCAATTTCTAGCTTCATTCGAGAACGCTTTTGCCCCATCGGTTATCCGCTCTGCGACATTTTGTGACCAGCCCATTGCTACTTCAATTTGCTTATTCTCTTTGGCTATGTCTGCCTGCTACAGCGCAGGTTTCGACTGCGTTGAAGGTTTTTCATAGTCCACAAAGGCTTCGCACAGAGGCTCATTATACTCCTGATTTTTCTGTATAATTCTGTATAATTTTTCTATATATGTGTATGTGGTGTTGAAGTCCAAACGAAATCGCTGTAGATTACAAAGATTTTGGTTTAAGAGGCGTATATAACATAGTTGGTACCCTGAATATATAAATAGAATAATAATCTTACCTACATATTATTGGCATACCTGGGGGCCTAGCCAAGATGCAAACTGTTGCAAACGCTTCCTTTGCGTACTTACGAAACGAAAGAAATAAAGCCCGGTGATTGGTTGTTGTTACAGTTGTAACTTCAACAACCAATCTTCTTCTTTCGTTTCGTAAGTACGCAAAGGAAGCGTATGCATCTTGGCTAGGGCCCCTGATCCAATAGGGTATTTTAGTCTATATGAAAAAAAAATAGCTTAGGCAAAAAGCAGTCGGAAAATGTTAGTTTTAGTTCGTAAAATAACAAAATAAATTTTAAAATTAAATTCAAAGTTTTCAGAATTTTTAGTCTGTTCATAGTAGCCGCCATGTTTACGTCATACGGTTGTGTAAACAAAAAAGTGTCAGTCAGAGTCATGTCAATTACCGGCGCATTTGTTTACACAGACAACTGACGTCATGACCACAGAGCAAAATGGTTTCCAGCATTTTCGTCAAATTACGCGCGAAATTTGAAAATGTAAATTTTAAGTGCATTTTTATTAAACTTATCGATTGAATAAAAATTTGGTGATTTTTTAGTGATTCATTAGCACTACAAAATCTAATTGAAATACTTTTTAAAAATGGGTGTAATACCCTATTGTAAATAAAAAAATTCTAATACAATATAATATTACGTTTTAAAATAAAAAGTGTTTATCAAGTTATTAAATCAGTATATTATTTTTTTATTATCCACTAAAATATTCTCAAAGCAATTTTACATAGCCATCATTAGCTTATCACAAATCGTTTTCAATTATCTAAATTCCATGATTATTTAGTCTTTTGGGACAATAGAGTAGTTTTTGTTTGTTAAAGCTTGTATTACAAAATGTTAAAGTTTGCTAACAATATTACTTACAAGTTGCTAACAATTAGAAATATTTTTAAGTGTTTTGCTTTTTAATATTGTGATTTAAAAATAAAAAAATACTTAACGTCAGTGTGATTACGACAACTTCTCTATTTCTCCGCTAACTTTTTCTAAACCACACAACGAATTTTGATGAATTTTTATACGGTTTTCACTAATAGAAAGAGCGAATACCGAGGAACGTTTATGTATATAATTTGCAGTAAAAATTGCGAGATTGTGCGAATCTCAGGGCAGGCCGTTACATACCGGCACAAAAATGTTTTTAGGCAATAATTGCCTAATCGTATTCGGTCAGTTATAGTATGTGATATATCTAGACACATAACAACCGAATTTATGGAATCATGTAAATTACCAATAAATGTTAAAGTATTTACCATCAGCAAATTGGATAAAACATTATAGAAGTTAAAACTAATTAGGATAGAAAATAAAGTTTGCGAAAACTGTGAATTCCCCATTTTAAAAGTAACAAAAAACAGGATCTTCGGTGGTTTAACTCAAATTAAAATAAGACTTAACTGATTGTTTACGTTGCCGGCAGAGAAGTCAAATTTTTTTGAACTTGGTCAGCTATTTTAAGGTCTCACTGCATTCGTAAACAAACACTATTGAAAAATATATAAATGTGTTCATAAGATTAAAAAAATTGAAGCTGCGGATTGTATCCCGCGTCTTAAAAATTACATTTTACTTTCAATAGAAATTTTCCTGATACCATACAATTTTCTCTCAAATACAATAAAATAATTATAATTAAATATTTACATTTCAATTATTTCAGTCTGTTTTTTTTTTCTTATAAATATAAAAATTATAAATCTTTCGTTATGTTAACTGTACCTTAAATATATAAAAAATACCTTAATAAAATTAACAATTAGTAACCTTCGTCTTTCATTTTCTGTTCATTTCTCTTTGCGTTTGAGAAATATAACATACTTCGCCGCCCGCCCCCGGCTTCGCCCGGCGTGCAATTTTTATATACCCTAAAACATTCCCCGTTTATCCCTCTTTCCATTAGCGAAAACCGAATTAAAATCGGTCTACCCGTTCACGCGTGATGCCGTGACCAGGAGAAATAGGGATTCATTTTTATATATAAGATTTAATTATTGTTTACGAGTATATTTTTACTGTTTTTTTTTTTAAATTCATTTAAAAGAATGTAAAGCACATTAAAGTGTTCAATGGTAATTATCCTATTAGTTCCATGTGAATGTCAAAAGATTCAATAATTTATATATTAAAGTAGACCGACGCGCCCCGGTTTCGCCTGGGGGTAATTGAGGAACTTAATAAACATTACTTGTAAGTATTATAATATACCTTCCCAATAGTAAAAGATTTTTTTATGTAGGTAGGTGCGGTGGTTCTGGAACTAAATCTCTAAATATAAACAAACTTTCAAGATACGATCTCCATTTTTATAACATTCTTATAGATTCCCAAAATAGTTGAAATTTTCCGGGACATTAATTTAAAGTTGTGTTTCAGAATGTCATAAGATGGATTCCTCTGAAGAAAGACCATTAACAATTGAATATAAAAGACGATATAACCAAATATACTATTTTCCACTCAAAATGTTTGGTTTTTGGAGACTCGATTTTAAGAATGAGCAATTTAAAGAAAAGACAAAATGTTCTTCGCTGTACAATGTTTTTCTTAGCTTTGTCTTCAATTTAAGCACGATATACATTCTCTACATTGCAGCAGTGTTAGAAAAATCATTATTGACTACTGAAATAATAATTATAATAAAACTAGCTATCATAAATAATTGTTTCTTGATAAACTATGCTATTATGAACAATCGCAGCAGTTTAAATATAATAAATTTTTTCATTAAGATTGATACATTTTTGGATTTTAATGAAACAAAATTTATGAGGGATATTCAGTACAGAAGGTACGAATTTTTGGTCACAATGACTGCACTAGTTGAATCAATCATCGTTATCGTCATAGCTATTTCAACCAAATATTCAATGCTATTTGCATTAGCCTTAGAAATTTATTTTGTGGGATTATATTCAATATTCTATGAAATTGTATTTATGATGCAATATGGACCTTTCTTGGCTCGGAGAGTGTGTTTTTTGAACTTGATTTTAATGAAACTAGCAGACATTGACGAAAAATACCTTGCAAATACTTTACCGGATAAAAATTGGAGACCGTTGACAGACTATTGCAAGATGGTTGTGGACTTTCGAGAGAGAACAAAACATAATGCAATCCCAGAAGCTTTCACCATGATATTTGATCTGTTACAAGAAATTGAAACGAACTGCAGATTTGTGGTAAGCAAAATACTGTATAAGTTTTGCGCTGTGTTAATATTTCAGAAGTTTTCCAAAATTAAAAGCTTAAGGGATTCACTGAGGCAAATGACATTTACCTACGATAGAACTCGCTGGCGGCGGAGACAATTCAACAGGCCTAGAAATGGTGTTTTTTTGTTTTTACCATTAGAACATTACACAAAAATTTTTTTTTATTAATACAATTTTTTAATCTGATATTAACTTATTAATAGGTACAGGATTCATATGCGTGCAATAAGCAGTTTTCGAGAGAATTTTCAATAAAGGTCAAATTCTTCTTGTGTTCTAACTTTTTTTGTGGAGATTCTATTACTTTAACGAAAATTTTAATTAATACAATTGGTTCTTCACATGTTTAAGTATAATATATATTTTTTTCAAAGCAATTGTCTTGTCTATTTCTTGTAACATCTTCATTAAACAATGGATATTTTTAGTATTTAGCGTTTGTCTCCCCCTTAATGCAAGATGACGATCCATTCATATCAGTGCTAGAGGAAGCCTTTATTATGCATGGAATCACTTAGTGGAGTGCCGAATAATATATACTTACATGTAAATTTAATATGACTTTACATCAAACATAATATCATAACATAGTTTCGTAGTCATAAACTGGGAAGTTCTGGCGGCGGTAATTGAAACTTTGTGGGCAAAAAAGAAATAGAAAATGACTTGTAAATTATTATAACTTAGCTGAGCACGTAACTTCATACGCGTAGTATACGGAATATCGCGTAACTTTTTTGTTTGTAAACCGATTGGAATGAAACAAAACTACTGTACCAATACATCAGTGAAAATCACATTCAAATCGTTAAGCCGTTTCTGAGATTAGGTGTACAAACGCACAGACAAACAGACAAAAATTCTAAAACCCATTGTGTTGACCTCGGTAACATAAGTACAACGTGTACAAACTATTTTTTTTTAAATATTTAATGTACACACACGGCTCGTTTAAGATTTTATTATATGTATAGATACATATATAGAGTAGACATATTTACGGGATGCAAGCATAAACAAACAGTGACACAATCTATGATGGATTTTTATTATAACTGATGTCAAGTATAATACCAACAGTAACCATCCCCTTAAAGAACGCCACCGTGAAATACGTATGCTGTATGAGTAAGAGATGCTACATCCCATTCCGCTCTGCTCTCTTCATCGCTTATCCTTCATATTATCAATCAATGTCGGCAGGGCAATGCAACAACTATGGCGTTGCTAGTATTTTTTTTTGTGTTAAGATCGGCAGACAGACTGACAGTCCACTTGATGGTAGGTGGCTACCGTCGCCTATAACACAAGCAACGCCAAAGCTGCTACATGTGCGCTACCGACTAAAGTAGGATTAACGATAAGGGATTAGGAGGGGATAGGGAAATGGGCTCTGGCATCCCTTACTCACTCACCGAAACACAACAGCACACGTGCTGTTATTTCACGGTGATCTTCTGTAAGGAGATGGTTACTGCCGCCAGACGGGCTGCCCAAATGACTGCGAAATACAGTGTGCCCTGCCACTATTTTCCAGATCCAGGCCGGAGTCAAATTTTGAAAAGTTCATTTTTCAAAGTTGACCCTGCCGGGAATCGAACCCAGGAACCCTAGAACAGAGCGTTAAGGCAAGCACCCTAACCACTCATCCAACGGGCTCGTCAAATTAATAGGCGACGGTGGTACTCTACCTTCAAGTGAACCGTCAGAACGACTGCCGACATTTAAAAAAAGTTAACAATAATCAAATAGTAAACAAGTGGATATCAAAATCCATCTTATCAAAAGGGTACTTCACACGTGCGAACAATAAGTAAGATCATAAGTCTAACCATACGTTAAACTGTGGTAAGATTATGTTTTATTTCCCAGTTTCAATTCGTTCTGTTTTGTTTTGTTTTCTGACATACCTACAAACACTAATACCTACTCAAAAATGTATCCGCGTCTATGTAAATACTGAACATTTTTAGCTAAGCACTCTAATCTAAGGAATTTCAACTATGGCAATGAAATTTTCCAAACTGGCCATAATCTAGGGCCACACAGCCGTAAACATCTAAACCAGAATCCTAGATTCTAGGTATATTGTATTTAAGTCCTCTGTATGGTTTCCAAAACTTAAATGGGTTGATGTGATTATTTGGAGATTAGTTTATTTATATAATACTAGCGTTCCGCCCCCGGCTTCGTCCGGGATCCAATTTTTATATATAAGAACATTCCCCGTTTATCCCTCTTTCCATTAGCGAAAACCGAATTAAAATCAGTCAACCCGTTCACGCGTGATGCCGTGACCAAGGGAAATAGGGATTCATTTTTATATTATAGAAGAATAAGAAGAAGATTTGAGGTGATTTGACTTTTGTAAACTTGTGTATAATATTTTTAATTACATTTGAAATGATTATTCCAGATACTGCTATCTGTTATAAGCATCACAGGTGTTACATTCGCAACAGTCCAAATACAAATTACCATGTTTAAATCTGAGGTAAATATGAGTTTTTTTTTATGTGTTCGATTGTAGAAATGATGCTCGCCTTCTTACAATCACATATTAAATAATTTAAGCTTAGAGAAGGAAATCTGTGTTAAAAAAGAAATTGATGAAGTATTGCTTAAATAGCTTATGTCAATGAAATAACACTTGGATTTAAATATTACTTTAATACTTACTTGTGTTAATTGAATTCTTGAAACTGTTGTATTTACAGTTTTATGGGACAATGTTCAATTTTAAGTTTTTTTATTTGTTTAATAAATAAATAAAATAAATTTGACTTTACACTTCCCAAAAAAACTTAATTATAGCTGACATAATTTCGTTAGTAAATTGTTGAATATACAGTGGTTGAATATACTCTCTTTTATGATAAAAGATGGCAGACAGACTGAAGATTAACTTGATTGTAGTGTAGGTAGTTCGAGAGGCTTATTAAGCAAAATATAACTCATAGAGTAAACAAAAGCGCTACAGATAATTAATAATTATATGCAAGGTGTGGAAATGGGAATGGATTCTGTACTCCTTTACTAACGCACTAGGCACAACAGCATATGTGCTGCTATTTCTGGATTATCTGTTGGCGTGTGGTTACTCTAGCCAGATTGGTTGTCTCAAGTTTATGACTGGGCATTTTTCAGAATTGCTAGTTGTAGTTGGTGCCAAAATTTCTTTTGTAAGACTGCAGTCGGGGTGCACTATAAATATCTGTTTTTTCTCTATAGGGCCCAAATATATTGAAGACTGGAGCTGCTGTGACGTGGGTGATGATCTGTTGGGTTTCCCTTTATTTCTGGACAGAGCAAACAACAAACATGTTTAACAGACAGGTTCATCAGACCAAGACTATTTCCTGTTACATGTTATTGAATCCTTCCAATAGTGGTAAGAAACTTCTATTTATTTTGATTAATCAAATTATGGATTATTAAATATATTTGTAATATCACAAATAATGATAATATACTTTTCTGTACTTATTAACAGATCATTTTTTCCCCGCGATTCAGACTACACCCCTTTTTCTTAGGTGTTAAAACATTATTCAATCATTTTTGCTTAGATATTTTTGTCAGCTGTTGATTTTTAATTTTTATTTTGAGATGATCCCGTGGGAACAATACTTAATTTCTGGATGAAGGGTACCCTATTTCCTTTTCTGTATCCCTGTCAACGTGTATGCAAAATTTCATGAAGATCTGTTGAGTAGTAAAGGACTTAAAGCGTATATAGCAACAGTACAGTAAAGAACCTAATATTAGTTAAGTCAAAAAATTGGGACATAAGGCCCTTTTACCCTGAAATTTTCCATTTTTATTTTTTCAATGAAAAAATATGCATTGGTTTTTATCATCTTAAGATCGGCAGACAAACTGACGGTCCACTTAATGGTAGGTGGCTACCGTCGCCTACAACACAAGCAACGCCACAGGTGCTGCAAGTGCGCTACCGACTAAAGTAGGTATAAGGATAAGGGATTAAGAGGAGATAGGGAAATGGGCTCTGGCATCCCTTACTCACTCACCGAAACACAACAGTACACGTGCAGTTATTTCTCGGTAGTCTTCTGTAAGGGGGTGGTTACTGCCGCCAGATGGGCTGCCCCAATGACTGCGAAACGCAGTATTCCCTACCACTACTTTCCAGATCCAGACCAGACCCAACTTTGAAATCCTGGAACAGAGCGTTAAAGCAGACACTATGTACTGGTACTTACCTTAAACAGTTTCCCAATATTTATAATTGTCAATATGTCCTAGTCAAAAAATATTACACTTAAAATGCAATGCTAACGTTAACTAGCATAATTAGTTTAGTAAATTAGCATAAATTGTTTTGTAAATTAAATAAAAATAAATTAATAATTGAGTAATAATTTTATATTATTGTCGAAATATGATCGAGATGGAAAAAAAACAACTTTTGTAATGTTCGGAAATAGGTATCTACTAAACAAGAAAAAAAATATAGGAATAGGAAGTTTTAATTTTAATGATGATGATAAAAGGTTCCTATTCCTAATAGAATAATTTAACTCTGTCTGAAAACTATAAAATTAAACGGTTTCAACTCATTTTTTTTTTTCAGATAACATCATCCATCTTGCTAAAAGCGTTATACGCACCATAGAAATTCGAGACACGAATGTTTATATTTACGGCTTATTTTCCTTTGACTCGAGTTTTCTTGTGAGTTTAATTTCGGCCATCTTTCTATACATAACTATACTGTTACAGTTTGAATTTCCAGTGGATATCAAAGAACAATCTAACCAGAACAAAACTGAGTTTTAAGTTTTTTTCACGTTCAGAACTTCAGAGACATGGTATCGTCAATACAATACAAAATCGTATTTTCTCTGTTTATTTAGAAATGGAAAAAAGCTATCGGATGTTTTAATTTCAAACGAAAATAAAATCAGATTAAACTTGTTTCTATAAGAAACGAAATCTTAACAGTTTTAAATGCTTTACATTTTTATTTATTTTAATTTTGTTAATTTATTAAGAATTTTATAAATATATTTCAATAATTACAGGATATATTATTCTGAATACAATACACATTTTCAGGCTCAATCAGGGGTCTAATATCAAATACGGCAAAGTTCACAATTTTTAAATTTAAACATTATCATACCAAACACTTTCTTTGCAATTTGAACGATTTATTTTGTAACAAAAACGGCATAGTCACGTCCATTTCAGTGTGTTTTATAATATATTGCTATCAAAAACGATCTATTGCTATCAATTACTATAAATCAGACATGGTAGACTTTGCCATATTTGATATTAGACCCCTGAAATTATATATTTTTTATTAACTATTATAATAAGTTATAGGTGCTTACTTATCTGGGTAGATTGAAAATTAGGCCTGACATAGATCCATTCAATTACTAAAATCAAACCACCCACAGTATTTAGTTCAAGCCAGTTAACTGTGCGAAGTTCAAAACGTATGCGATAATTAGTTATGATTTTATAAATTGATTTGTCAAACAATCCGACGTAATTTCCGCAAATCGAGCAAATTGAGCAGCGTGCTGTCATTAAGTACCTCCACAAGTAGGGTTAACGCCAAAGGATATCCATGATGATATGGCCAGTGCATTAGGAAATTCCGCTTTGTCAAATTCATCTATTTAAGCAGCATTTAAGCGCGGTGGAGAGAATGTGGAAGATGAACTCCGCTCTGGAAAGCCTTCGACGTCCACTACTGATAAAAATATTAGAAAGTCTAAATGCTTTAAAGGGGGACTGGCAGAAATGCATAGTGCTTGGTGAGGATTACGTAGAAAAATAAAAATAAAATTGATTTTATGGGTTTATTTTTTTGGTTAGGCCGAGTACTTTTCAATCCACCCACGTATAATAAGTAGGTACTACTAAAAGAACATTGAATAAAAAATCAATAGAATAATGATTAATATATTTGTTATAAAAAAATCTGTGATGCAGGCACATTAAATGGAATAATTTCAAATAGAATTTGTTTGTTTAATTGATTTATTTAACACAGCTGAAGTTTTAAAAACCTCAATGACAATTGGCTCATTCATATGAAACATTCTTTCTATGATATCTAACAACAGTAAGTATCTTGTATCTGGGTACAACTTACCAGGAAAAATAATTCCTGTTACAGGAATCAGGAAAAATAAAATATTACCTAATACAAAAAAAAAAGGCAAAAGAAATGCTAGACCACATAGCCGGTGGTCTGATGATATTATCCAAATCGCTGGGAAAGACGGGATGACTACAGCATTAGATAGAGAATCGTGGAAAAAGATGGAGGAGGCCTTTATATATATATATATATATATATATATATAATCCTAACACATAAATTACTAACACTTCACTAACTTTTAATTATACACTACATTTCTGTTTTCTTAGAGAGATTTGGAAATAAAAAGGCTATATTATTATTATATTAATACAAAAAAAAACTTTGAAAAATAACTTTTGAATTATAGTCATATAGTCACTGCACGAAACGTATGATGGGATATCACGTAGCGGACTGACTTACTTTGCATGCGATATGATTTTTTTATACGTTTTATTTTCAATTATTTTTATTATAATGTTGATATTATTAGACGTCTAATAATGACGTATACATATAAACTTTTTTTATGTAAATGTCATCCGACAGGCTGACGGTCCACTTGATGGTAGGTGGCTACCGTCGCCTATAACGCAAGCAACACCACAGGTGCTGCAAGGGCGCTACCGACCATAGGATTAAGATGAAGGATTGGGAAGGAATTGGAAAATGGGCTCCAAAACACATTAATACTGTTATTTCACGGTGTTCTTCTGTAAGTAGTTACTGCCGCTAAACTGGCTGCTTAAACGACTGCAAAACGCAGTGTCCTGCCATTAGTTACCAGATCAAAACAAGAGGCAACTTTAAAAATTTCACTACAAATTAAGCTCCGCTGGGAATCATGCCACACCACCTATCATCACCAAGTATGTAGTGTACTTGCTACATATATTTAGATTTTTGGATTCAATAAATAAGTAGTTGATATAAATTTTAAATTTGTTTCATTTCGCCGTAATAATATCAAGCTCAACCTTGATTATTTTAATAATATGCACTTGTATGTAATTCGTTCTGCTTAAAGTGTTATATTTTTTTATCACACCTTTTGTTTTTTACATTATAATTCTAAGTTATTTTTGATGATATCTGAATACTATGAGAGGAAGTTTATACACTCCGAGGCGGTTACGAAATTTAGAAATCTGGTGGCTGCAAGTCTCGGAGAATGACTATTTCATGAAGTGAGTTTGTTTGTTAAAGTTGACGATTAGTATTTTTAATTAATCACCCAAGGGGGAAATGTATCCCATGTTGTTTGCAAAGGAAGAATAAGGAATGGCGACATTTTGGCTGCGATAGGCCGGAGTAGTTAATAAGCCACCCGAATAATACTCCCATTAATAAAATGTTACCCGCCTTAAAAACTCCACGCGTAGTCAGTTGAAAAATATTTTTAATATTATTTTTAGTAATATAAAAAATATTTCAGGTGTGGTGACAAATTAGTGATATGTAGTGAAATTAGTGCTACTTGTAAAGAACACAATAACAAAGTGTCTTTTGAACTAATGTAGTGACAAATTAATGATATTTAGTAATTAGTGCTACTTGTAAAGAAAACAATAAAAAAGTGTCTTTGAGCTAGTGTAGTGACAAATTAGTGATATATAGTAAAATTAGTGCTACTTGTAAAGAACACAATAACAAAGAGTCTTTTGAACTAATGTCGAGACAAATTAGTTATATGTAATAAATTAGTGCTACTTGTAAAGAACACAATAAAAAAGTGTCTTTTGAGCTATTGTAGTGACAAATTAGTGATATATAGTGAAATTATTGCTACTTGTAAAGAATACAATAAAAAAGTGTCTTTTGAGCTAGTGTAGTGACAAATTAGTAATATATAGTGAAATTAGTGCTACTTGTAAAGAACACAATAAAAAATGTCTTTTGAGCTAGTGTAGTGACAAATTAGTGATATATAGTGAAATTAGTGCTACTTGTAAGGAACACAATAACAAAGTGTTTCAAAAAAACAGTCTGTACACGTTGTACTTATGTTACCGAGGTCAAAAAAATGTTTTTAGAATTTTTCTCTGTTTATCTGTTTGTATGTGCGTTTGTACGCGCTAATCTCAGAAACGGCTTAACCGATTTGAATGCAGTTTTCACTGATGTATTGTAGTGAGTTTCGAGTAACATTTGGTGTTTATTTTATTCCAATCGGTTTACAAACAAAAAAGTTACGCGCTATACCGAATACCAACCGTAAGAAGTTGCGGGCTCAGCTAGTAGAGAGAATGAGAATCGTGTCAGTGGACATTATTCTTAGCAAATAATCAAATTAGTAATGTAGGTAAAATTAAAACTTTCCTCCTACATCCTTAAAACAAAAAAATACCTATATATTATTTTTGGTACTGAAAAAAGTGCCTACCTATTTTCAATAATAAGTACGTACATACATACGTACAGTCTATGCGGACAAAAAAAAAGATATTTTTCCATACTGGTTGTTATTATATGAATTTCAATAATTATTCTACTTAAGTGACTAAGCAAATCATTTGCATTTTACAAAAACACTTTTTGACAGCTTCAATGCGATCGAAAAAATTTGTTACAGTCAAACAAGGCGACTTGGTAGACAAAGAAACTTGGATGGGTATTGAAAACCTTTTGTTCTTGTTCGCCATCAGTTACAGAAGAAGGCAAATTAGTCCAAGTACTTCCTTAGAAGTTATAGAAATGACGCAAATATAACCAATTCTATGAGCCTGTGTGCGTAGGTTTGATATGCGCAACGAATTCCATACAGTGTTTAAACAAATGTTTATTTCGTACCGCAACTCGTTACCTATAAATACGAAAACAATTTTACTTATAACTCAGTATTAATTCGAGTTAGCAATTTGATCGCTATTTGGAAAGAAATTTGCAAAAATGAGAACAACTGTGTGCTTTTTGTTGATAGCTTTGGCTGTAGCCCAAATCGTAAGTTTATCCGTAATTAGAATCAAAATGTTGTCAAAAAAAAATTTATACTTATTTTTTATATATATATTTTTGCAAATGTGTTATTGAATGTTATATTTAATTATTATGTTGATTTTCAAGAATATATAAATATAGATAATAAAGCGAAAAAAGTTTATTAAAATATTTTTTTTATATTAATAAACAGCTATTTTTTGCAGTGCGCTATGCCAGCTGATAAACCTGCAGATGCAGGAAAAAAAGGTAATTTTGATGTTGTTAATAATTTCCAACTTTAATAATAGCTATATTAAGGAAATATTTTCAGTGTCAGGGAGTCAGATCCCATTCTCTTCTATTTCATCTTGGGCTTCATCCTTTATCCTGTCAATGTTGAATAGCTTTTTCTTTCTGTTTATAAACAAAAGCAATGGCACAACGATAGCTATCAAGTTATCTAACAGCCTGCAACCCTTTATAATATAATGATAATATTTCAATTTTCAATATTTTAAAATGGACTTTGGTCTGTGATTTAGCTGCTGGTGCTGCAAAGGATGCTGCAAAGGATGCTGGAAAGGATGCAAAGGATGCAAAGGATAAAGGCACTGCTGCTGCAAAAGGGGCAGAAAAAAAAGCTGAAAGTAAGTAATTTCTTTTTAAATGGCTCTGATTAGAATGCTTTAAAAGCTATTAGATGTCAGTAAATACTCGTTGCGGCAAACGCAAACTTTTGATAGCATATATTATATGTGATACTTTATAAATTTTGCAATTGATACTAAGATAGATGAAAAAATACAAAAAATAAAAAATGTAATGCAAAAAATATATATTTCAAACTAATTTTCAATGTATAGTCGCCGTCACGAGAAGCTGTAAATTGTGTAAACAAACTTGCCACAGTTGACAATTATCAAGAAATAATTTCACTGATGGGTTATAAAGAAGCGAACGTAAACATTTGGCCTGTAATTTTGGAGTAGACTAGCATACTTTTACGTAATTCGAGTTTAAAATTCCCATGAGGTTGCTTGTTGTTTTTGCGGATTAGGTTATATATTCTTCGTAGGTACCTATTTAAAAAAATATTAGTTTGCCACGTGGCAACGAAGCGTAAGCCGATTTTATTATTAATTTTGGTTTTTATTTCATTTTGTTTTTATTATTTAGAAATCAGTGGCATTTTGGTTCAATATTTTGTAACATATAATTATTATTAATTGATCCTAATGTTGTGAACTTGTTACATGTTTGCTTACATATTTTATACAGCTTCTCGTGACTCCGACTTTACTTACAAAAATTAAATATAAAACTATATTCCACATTAGCAACTAAATCTAAACAAAACTAATAGAAAATGAAGAGTTTATCTATGACAAAGTTGTCTAAATTTAGGAAAATATTGTAATATTGTAGCCTTGTCCGAAGAATTAGAGAAGTGTGACAGAACTTCCGATTGTAGTTCTTGAAATTTTTATAATTTTTGTTTAGCGTAATATGCATAATAAATTTTATTATACTATATGCGGATGGCTGTTGTCTTGCAGTAGTGTTGACTTACATCGATTGTCGAGATTATATAAAAAAAAGCTTTTCATTGTCTTTTCTAATGGTTGACAGTAGATTTAGTAAGCCACTCTTTATGAAATAACATTATACAACTCCTAAACGAGACCACCTAACATGAGTTCTTCTGAGTTCGCTAACAAAACATGACCATTATTATTCTTCTGCCTCATATTAGACTAAGCATGACGCTTAATAGACGGTTTGTCGTATAAGCCATTAATGGTTTTATAATTATCGTATATTTACTATTTAGCGAAAATTACAATAGCATGTAAAATCAGTTCGTGTGAAATTTATGAAATTGAATTTATTTTGAACTCTTTGCATTATAAATTAGTATTAAACCATCATTTAATTTATTGGCCACAGAGATTGAAGCTGTTTTATGTGAATTTTGAGAGAGAAAGCTCTTTAATTTTATATACGTAAATAAAACTAATTTTGTGACTTTTCCATTCCATAAAAAAGAAAAAAAAACAAGAAATCAAATAGACGAGTATAAAAAATATTTTTGCCAAATTCCTTAATTAACAAAATGGCACGCACTTTTTTCACTGAAGTGGCAAGCATCACCTTTCATACTTTGTTACCTACTTTATTATAATGTGTGTTAACTAATGTAATAATAAATAAATGTAAACAAATGAGTGTTAAAAAAAAACAAAAACTTAAAAAAACTTTAAAGAAATTAAACTTAAAACAAAATTAATTAAAAACTTCAAAAACTTAAAAGTTCAGCAAATCACACTTAGATTGTTCAGTATGTAAATTTTAAAAACTTTATGACGTATGTAAATTTTATACAAGATACCCCAAAATATTATTAAAATTGCTAGAAATTGCTATTGTGTGTGAAATTATACAATCATTTGCAGGAATATATGAAAGAAATAAATATGAAAAACTTTAAAACAACATAATGGACATTTCTTCACAAACATATTTTCTACAGTGTAAATGAATACCTGAAACATAAATGGTGACTAAACATTAAAATAATAATAATTTGTGAAATAAAAAAAAAATACTTTTTAATACAGTTGCTCAAAAAGTGGCGTATTGCAGGGACGTATAGCGTTCGGGATGTGGGCTATTACACACTCGTGCTTTTTTTTTACCTTTCCCGCACTCGTGCGTTCTCTTTCCCAACTGTCAAAATAATGTCTATTAAAAAGAAAAACCAACCATGAAGTTTTTACTAAAAAGTTTTTATGATTCATGCAAATACGTATATTTCTAAAAAGAAGCTACGAATTTGTTTCAATATCAGATTTAATGATTTGATTTAATGAGTTAGGTTAGGTTTCATTTCATTTCATCTCATTTTCATTTCAAATCGATAAAAAAATTCTACTGAAGACTTGGCTGTATGGGCATAGTTTCCTTTGCCTACTAGAATGGTTGAAGAAAAAAAATCTGCTTATATTCTACGGTTGGCGCCATTTTCCAGAAAATTTCTTTGCGAGTTTAGTTGTTTGTTTTATTAAATTGCTTCATTTTTTCGCAACTGTATTAAAAATAGTCGTTCAGTACACGTGCGGAACCGTCATTGCAACTTGTTCCTCGCCTTCGGCTGCGCCTCGGCTCGGGTAGACATTTGTCGGAACTCTTTGCAATGACAGCCTTTCCGCACTTGTAATGAAATATACTATTTTCAATTACTAAGAAATATTTACTGTAGGTATGACGTTAAAGATATGAGTTTCATTAATTAATTAATCTATAAATTTCACTGGATTTAATTCACATTTGCATGCCGATTATTCGCTTGATCGTGAGAGAACAAACGGGCACAAATAATAAAAAAGAAATAAAAAATATATCAGTTGTTGGAAAGAAGAGTTGAGTGTCAGTTTTATTAGCAGACATATTGTATAATTTAAATATCTATATATTATTAATACTCATTATAATTTAATTGCATACAGTCCATTCCTCAACAACTGGTATTACCATACCATATGATTAGTGTTAAACGAATGTAACACTAATTAACTGTTAGACAAACGTGTTAACAAAACAAAAATTGTATTTCAGAAACTGTGCTTCTGCATTTTGCATATAAAGACTTTTTTTTACAAATTTAGATTTTCTGATTATGACGACTGTATATATGTTAATGTAATATTGTTAGCTGAGAGCATATTGTCCTACGGGTTGAGTAGCTATGGCCGCACTTATAAAACGTACTTAGATCAAATATACAACATTTAATATAGACTGTTGAAATTAATAGTACCCTTGAAAATTAAAAATAAATATAGTGAAGATTCCTTGGGACTCTTTAAGTATTGTGGAGTGATTCCTATTCATAAAAAAGTTGACTATACATTACTCGAGGAACAGTACTTTCGCGAGGAAATTCAAATAGTCAAAACTCACAAAATAGTCACTAGAAGGGCCACTAGTAAGTTTGTATATAAACCAAAATTTATTAATGAGTATGGCAAACGAACCTGGCAATATTATAATTCCCCATCTAATTAATAATTTACCTATACAAATAAAAAATGGAATAACACAAAAAAAAGCATACCTTAAAAAAGTGTTATACCTAAATTAAATATAATGCAATTATATTTATTTCATTGAATAATATAATTAAAAATCTTATTGATATAATTAAATTAAATAATTAATTAAATACATGCCTGCATAGAATGGGACACCTGTGTAGCGAATTGCACACGCACGATGCTTTGTACGATTCAGTTGGTTAGGCATTGGATTTTGATGAGTTGTAACATTATTATAATAATATGTATGTACTTAGTATAATGTTGTTATATTGGCATTAAATAAATGTCTAGACAAACCAATAATGGTTTACAGACATTGTTAATATTTTGTATTCGATTATGTATCAGATAATAAATAAATAAATAATTTCGTTGTATTAGTATAGTTTGTAATATTTAAAAGGAATAAAAACACATCAACAGAGTGCTATAAACAAACGAAAGGTTGGGTTAGTTAATAAATATAAGTTAAACGAACCTCAAAATTAAAATTATGAGGTGAGTTTGATCATAATTAATATTATATAGCGGAAAATGAAACTTCTTCAGTACTGATTTAAGATGAAAATGAATAGGTTTCTGGTTTAGATATGTGAAATCTAAGATAATCTCAAGAAATATCAAGATCACTTGCAGAGCCTAACATAGATTGTTGTTTAAATCTTCATTAACTTGCAATATATAGGGTGTGAAGTGTTTTCGTTACTTCAAAAATTTCACAAACCCATACAAATAATTCCGGTGCAAAATTTTCCGGTGAAATATGTTTTTTTTTTTTTGAGTGAAGGTTTTTAAGATATACTTGTAATAAGTATTTATATTGGTGACTCCAAATTCCATCTGTAAATATAAATTCTCCATTTTTTTGTTCGGTTTAGATGCGGCAAAAGGAATAGGCAAAACGTTTAAGGAGGTCGGGAAAGATGCCGTGAAGTTAACCGACGACAGCCTGAGTGTTCCGAAAGAAGCCTTTGGTAAGTAAAAATTTGTTAAAAGTTATGACAGTTTTCAGTCCATAAAGTGGACGAAAAAGTATCTAGTGATGGCATAAAACGTTAGACAAGACTGTCAAAACAATACTTGTCAGCGGCACTCCCGCCTTCTTTACTATTATTTTATTTTATTACCTAATGCTTATTTCAACATTGTAACTTTGGTTTTTTTTATGTTAAGATCGGCAGACAGGCTGACGGTCCACTTGATGGTAGGTGGCTACCGTCGCCTATAACACAAGAAACACCAAAGCTGCTGCAAGTGTGCTGCCGACTACAATAGGATTAAGGAAAAGGGATTGGGAAGGGATAGGGAAATGGGCTCTGGCATCCCTTACTTCACTCACTGAAACACAACGGAACACGTGCTGTTATTTCATGGTGGTCTTCTGTAAGGGGGTGGTTACTGCCGCCAGACAGGCTGCCGCAGTCTGCCCTGCCACTACTTTCCAGATCCAGACTAGAGACAAATTTGAAAAGTTCATTTTTTCAAAGTTGACCCTGCCGGGAATCGAACCCGGGAACCCTAGAACAGAGCGTTAAGGCAAGCACCCTAACCACTCACCCAATGGACTCGTCAAAATTTAATTCAAAAATATATGTTTGTAAAATAGTCTGTCTCCTTTTGCGTAGCATATCGGTCAGTCAGGTTCATTTTCACTATTCTCCCAGCAAGATAAACAATTGAAATCACTGCAGAAAATAATTATTTACAAAATTAAAATTCTGTGGCCACATGTATATTAAAATTCATGCGAAATGGTAGTTTCATTAGAACAGTTTATAAGAAACTGTAGATTCTGTAATAACATATGTACAATATGTAGATTCTGAAATAACAAAATTGTTTCTATTTTTCAGACTCGGCAGCAAGCGGTTTTTTGGGTTTATTCTAATGCAGAAGATGGAAGCTTAAGAGATGTTATACTAGCAGAACCCACTCGCAGTAACTTTTAACTTTTAAAAATGTGTAATAACTTCAAGAAGAATTAAATAGTTTATTTAACACTTACCTCAAATTTTAATTAAGTACCTATCCCATTTATTTTTAATTATAGTTTCGCCGCGCCGCTTCATCCGCCCTGAAATTTACTTTTACGTTATTAGATATGCTTTCACGGTGATCGGTATCTACCTTATACGAAACAAAAGAAAACCTGTCTCACTCTAAAATATATGTATTGAGATTGTGAACTAAAATTAATTAAAGACTAGGTTTTTTTCTACAGTAAAGTCTCAATGGATTCGTTGCGCTCTCAATATTTATTTTAGCATAACTTCTAAGATATTAATTTAAATTATGTTGGCAAAATATGTTTAAAAATAAATACTTTATGACTAACATAACTATGCATTCTAATAAAAGCTTCGCAAAAAGGCGCCTATTGTTTTTTGGTTTGGTAAATTTGGTTACCTGTTAGTTTTCTTTAGAAGATAGAAGTCTATTCCCATTAGTTCAATTCAGAGTTCAATTGATTGAACTAAGACATAAAGTGACGAAAACTTTTGCAGATCTATTTGAGGCCTATGTTTTTGTCATGGATTATTCCAACTTTTGTAGATATATTACCTGAAAATTTCAATATTTAGTAGTGGGTGGGCACACTACGTTTCACAGTCATTTGGGCAGCCCGTCTGGCGGCAGTAACCACCCCCTTACAAAGGACCACCTTGAAGTAAATGCACGTGTGCTGTTGTGTTTCGGCGAATGAGTAAGGGATGCCAGAGCCCATTACCACAATACCTTCGTTAACCTTCGTCGTCATGCTAGGCACCTGCACAGATCGGCAGCGCACTTGCAGCACCTGTGGCGTTGTTTGTGTTATAGGCAACGATAGCCTCCTACCATCAACTGAACGGTAAGCCTGTCTGTCGACCTTAGCATTAAAAAAAATGTTCAGACCTAGCTTTTCAGGTGATAAACTTAGTAGCTTTTTGGTGTGCGTTGATAGTCAGTCAAGACAAACAATTTAGTAAGCATAGTTATTTTACAAGCTAGCTATATTGTGTCGCCAAGCTCTCTGTCTTAAGCAAGCTGATTGAGAACCGATACTGGATAAATAGAACAGAGTAGCAGAATTTGCGAGAGAAAATGCTAACTAAAGGCTCAAAAAGTGGACGGGTCCTCTTCTGCAAGATTAGCCAGTCATATTTAGAGGGAAACTCCGACATTATCAGAGCCTACAAGTCTGACAAGACACTTGGATTAAGTAGGAAATGCTATCTTTCATAAAATATTGATAGTTTTAACTGGTTACTACTATTACTACTATTAATTTTAAAAAATGACAGACTTCACCTTAAGATATACATCGCCTAAAATATTAAACACTTTTTCATTTAAATTTCACTGACCATATTTTCAGACCTAAACTTAATGTTGATTTCGTGAAGTAAAATAAAGATTTGCAATTTAATAAATCATCGAATGAAACCGATTTCAACTATTTGGTTTGTTTTTGATATTTTTTGTGCCATGTAATTAGAAAAAACACAAAATACTTCAATTTGCTTTTAATTTAAAAAAAAATATAAAATGAAACATTCTTAATAATAATTATCCCAATATTTATTTTAAAATAAATGTATATTTCCTTCATTTTAAATGAACAATATTTTATTTTATTCATTTTAATATATTTTGCAAACAGCAGAGTAAACGTCGTAAACATAAATGTAAAAAAAATTGTTTTCTACATTAAAATTGTTATAAATTTCATTAAAACTTTAATAACATATTATTAATTTAAGTCTTAATATTTATGCTACGAGTAACATTGCTTGCCAAATTACTATGCAAATAAAATAATTACAAAAATGATAATGTGGGTAGTAGGTACCTACATAAAACTTAACAAAATGAATGTATCAATTACAACCAAAAGATGATTTGAAAATGGTTTTTAATTAATTTAACATACAGTGGGTTTATAGTAGATATATACTTTTTCTCTTATTCTATTCCCTTACACAATATTTGTATTTGAACTTAAGAGCGTGCCGCGCGATCGAAAATCTTCGAGTTGGAGTAGCGGTGACGGAACGCACACAAAAATAACTTTACAGATTAGGCTGAACACAGAGTAAAACATATTTTTACTAATTTTTCTTTAGGAAAAATTAATGTAATAAATGATAATAGAATGTAATATATGTAAATAATAATTAGTTATTATTATAATATAACGTAATATTCAGCTGATCACTATGTTTTGTTCATTTCTTATACATAATTTTACCTATGTATACTTACCTGCATACCTGGAAAAGAATAAATAAAGTATGAAAGAAGAAATGAAAAACTGCAAAAAATAATAAAAAGTTTTTATTATTAAATTTGTGATGTTTGGTTGTCGTGGTATTATCGTTATTTGTTAATTGTCGTTTATTTTTGACCTTATCTTTCGAGTGCTTTCAATATATAATCAGGCTCCTTAATTGCCATTTTTCTATCCAGTCTTTTTTCGTATGAAATATTTACGTATTCAATTTTTCCACTGTCTTGATTATCCGAGGATGTTTGAATTTCTGCTATTGGTAGCCTGAAATAAAATTAAACACTAAAAACGACAGAGAGCAAATTGTAAACACCGTTAGTTTATAATAAACATAACTGACGAATATTATGAAAGGAACATTGAATTTAAAATAAAACGCTTAAAAGTTGATAGTTTATAACCTCTCCGTTCCGAAATTGTCTACGAATATGCACTGTTCAGTACTTGGGCCTATCAATGAACAGTTTTACAAATTTACTGCGCGGTTTCAGTTTACAGTTTCGTTATAAACGGCTGTTATCAAAAGCAAAAAACCTAATCTAACCTAACCAATAAATGTTTGATTAGCTAAGAAACCTATTTGGTGACCAAGTACTAGACTAGGTCAACCAAAAAAAGTTGCTGACCAAATAAATATTTTGCTGAAAAAATATATATTCCTATTACAAACTAACATATGCAATGTTACCGGATAATAGCCTAATTGACAAAATTTGGAAATTAGTTTAAAACTATGGCTTAGCATCTATTTCACCCCAAAAATATATTATTTTAAGAAAAATAGGTCTTTTACATTAGTATTTTGAGTTTTTAGAAATGAACTTGAAATTGACCGCGAAAAAGGCCAAGACTGTCATGGCGTCTTGAATGACGTCACACCTCGCGAAACAGCCGTGTTTGTTTATGACAGTCAATTGTGTTTTTTAATAAATAATGAATTCCTCGTATTATAAATACTGTATAGTGCCCCAATATAAAAGTTCAACGATAAAAACGCCAAACAAATTATTCATATACGTTCCAAACAATAAACAATAACAAATTGATGAAGTTAAGGTTATTACAGCTCTCAACAGCCACTATCAATACGAGAATCTTCAATGCCAGAGATCTAGATTCACAACAAAGAGATTCGAAGAGCACTACGGAGTCTTGACGTGAACAAAGCTAGTGGACCTGATGGCATACCTGCAAGGGTCCTGAAGGAATGTGGTCCTGAATTGTCTCCTGTACTTACACGCTTGCACCATCTCTCTCTCAGGACGAATATCGTGCCGGCATTTTGGAAGCTTGCCAATGTTCAACCAGTGCCTAAAAAGGGTAACCGTGCCAACCCCTGTAATTATCGACCAATCGCCATCACTTCTGTACTCTGTAAGGTTATGGAGAGAGTACTGAATAGTAAGCTGCTGACATATCTTGAAGTTAACGACCTGCTCAGTGATCGCCAATATGGATTTCGCCAGGGACGTTCAACCGGAGGTCTTCTTGTATATGTCACGCAATACTGGAGTGAAGCCATCGAGAAACATGGCGAGGCTCTCGCTGTGTCACTCGACATATCGAAGGTCTTTGAGAGGGTTTGGCATGCACGTTTACTTGGCAAGCTTCCTACATACGGCATCCCCTCCGGTCTCTTTGTAGCTGGACTTCTGATTTCCTGAATGAACGGTCAATTCGAGTAGTTATTGATGGCTTCTCCTAGGACCTCATGGCAATTGATGCCGGTATTCCTCAGGGATCTGTTCTCTCTGCAACTCTTTTCCTGCTTCATATTAATGACTTACTTCTTCCAGGAGTAGTTGTATACGCAGATGACAATACGGTCATAGAGAGATATTTGTCCAGGATTCGTTCTGAGAGGGAGGCAATGGTTGAGCGAATTAACTGAACCTTAAATCTTGTATGCCAATGGGGTGACAAGAATCTGGCTGATTTTAACGCCACCAAAACGCAAGCGTATTTGGTCTCTGCAAAAAGGAGCCCTTTCGACTTGGCTCTAACTTTCCGAGGTGCATCCGTACCTGTGGCCAATGATCTTGAGCTTCTTGGTATGAAGTTGTGCTCAAATCTCAACTTCGGTAATTCTATCGAGTCCAAAGCCCAAACAGCGGCCAAAAAGTTGGGCATCCGAAATAGAGTGAAGCGATGCTTCACACTTGGACAGCTCCTCTCTTTATACAAGGCACAAGTCCGATCTTGCATGGAGTATTGCTGTCACCTTTGGGATGGCCCATCAAAATACCAACTTGCCGCACTCGACTCGGTGGATCGCAGAGCTAGGAGGCCCATTGGCGATGATACACTAATAAGAACTAAGCTGCAGAGCCTAGCACATAGACGCAAAGTTGCCTGTGTATTCTATAAGATGTACTTCGAAGAGTGTGCTCGAGAGCTGCATGAGATCATACTGCCTTCCCCTTTCTTCTATCGGACATACAGACGTACGGCTGGTTACCATCCTCACCTTGTCGAAATCCCTCTAATTCGGACCAAGCGCTTTAAAACATCTTTTGTGATGCGCACTGCTAAGGATTGGAACTCCCTGCCGGCGTCTGTATTTCCGAGCTCATATAACCCAAATCTTTTCAAGGTTCGAGTGAATGGGCATCTTCTGGGTGAGCTCGCTCCATCGTCAGCCTCATCCTTCCTACATGGATAGATGCTGGTCAAGAGCAAACTCATCTTTAATAAAAAAAATAAAACTTTGTATTCGCTTACCTTAAAGTCAGCGGTTTTGAGTCAATGTCAAATTAGGAAATAAACGTAATCACCATTTATTAATATTGTCAAGTTAAGTTTTTACTATCGTATTAATTGTATTTTTATATATTTATTGTCCTGATATCAGTGGCAAAAGAAATTCATCGTGTGATTTGGTAAAATAGCTTGAAATTTACCAACAATTTACCAAAAATTTAAGCTTGAAACAAATTTAACAGGTGAAGTTGAATATATACAGATATAAACAAACAATTTTTTTACATTTTCTTGGCTTCTCAGCCCAATATTTCAACATATTTTATATTGAAAATACTTTTTTATTTATTTAGAACAAACTTTAAAGTAAGAATACTTTCAAAAAGTAAATCTTTAAATGTTTTAAAAATTTTAGGTTGTAAAAGCATTCTAGTCACAAAAGTTATAAGATTGTGTCGACAAGTGTGGACGTGTAAGCAGAAGATTTTACCGATTTAACAAAATGGTGGAACACATTTTTTGTTTCCACCGGTTCTCAAATTTTTATATAAAATACCATTTTCCATGGCGCTCACCAATGAGGGTTTGGCTCAGTTCATATCAGTTGTACCTAGTATATGGGTAAATTAAAATTCTGTCCAGTTTTGGTCAAGGGCAAGAAAAACCGGCGATCTTGAGACGGCTGATTCCACAGTAGGTAAATGCCACTCTCTGACTGGTAACTGCTAATTAAGTAAGACTTTGTTTGTTCTTCACATAATACTTAGATAGAAGTTTTACCATTGCGGAATTCCGATGAACAATAGTCGGTGTTCACTGCAAAAAATTGTCCAAGCATAACGGCGTCAATTTTGGGCAATATACTGCTGTTTGTTTTGTTAAATCCTGATTCCATGGCGAATTATACCTGTCTTTCAAGATTAAAAAAAGTAGCGTGCCTATCGATTTTCTATCGTCTACACTATGGAGAGTGTGCATCTATGTTGTACGATTTAATCCAACCGGAACCGTTCCACTTGCGGACCACTAGACGTGGGCAGGGGTTTCATCCCTTCGTGGTCGATGTACCTCGATCACGAACAAAGCGTTTCAGTTCCACCTTCCTTGTTCGAACTGCTAAGGAGTGGAACTCATTGCCTGCGTCTGTGTTCCCACAGAACTACAACCTCGGGGTCTTCAAAACTAGGGTAAATGGGCATTTACTAGGTAAGCGTGGTCCACCTTCGGCCACATCTGCACCTCACATCAGGTGAGATAGTGGTCAAGCGCTACCTCGATTTCATAAAAAAAAAAAAAAAAAAAAAAAGAACTGTATTAATTTAACAATAATTGCTGAAAACTCGAAATAACCTGTTCACTTTATACGAAAATGACAGCCACAACGTGGTGTTTCGCGAGGTGTGACGTCACGTTTCCATGCGCTTCTCTGATTGGTGTTTAATGTCACATAATTAAATGCCTCATTTTGTCGATTTTATTTTCCAAAAATATTATTAATCTTTTATTATTTTAATAGAAAAGTTGTTTTTTGTTTACTAATTATCATGGTTAATCATTAGAAACTCTAAGCCATCCGATTTATTCTCAGTGGAAACAAGCCTGTTGTATACACCTCTGTTTGAGACATTAAATAGATAGGTAGGTATTTACCTGTATGCATTTGCATGTTCTGCGTTCGCACTACTCTGTACGGAATTCGACTCAACTGCAATATTTTATTTTGCATGTCCAGATTTTCTTATTTGCCTGAAAGTGAAACCAATGACATGATTAATTTAGCCATATTTAAGTATGCAAATTAGAAAAAAAAACAGACAATTGCGTTCTCCAATAAAAATACTTCCAAATAGAAGTCTACTTACCACATTATAGCAGCATTCTTAGGATAATTTTTTTATTTAGTCACTTAGATAATGATTCTTTTTCTGGTTACCCATCCTTCATTTCCAAAAAAACACTTAAACATGTGTAAAATGTAAATACAAAATTTATAACACAGCTGACTTGACATTGACCTCATGACGTCATGTCATACGACAAATAAGTGCGCCTAGTGATTTTATTAGAGCAATGTTTTTTGTTTGGAAAACCATCAGGCGTTTGGATTAAATATTGAAAATTCTTAATATTTTCATATTTATAATTTTATAATGAATATTAAGAAGGGGGGGATCTGCGGAATATCAATACAAACATTTTCATGTGAGAATTAGTGCTTTATGCGTAAAATTTAAGAAGTATTCGAAGAAATAAATTTTTAGAAGTCGTTCCGTTTATGTATTTTTTATTAATTTTAAATGTATTTGTTTCAAATTTCAACAAGGCGGTGACCTTGTGCAAGGATCAGGCTAACCTACAAAAGTTACTTTAATGTATTTAACTAATTCAGCGCATAGTACTAGTCACTTAAAAATGAGTAAATTTCCAAAATTTTGTGCAGTACCCCCTTAATTATTACAATAACAATAATTTTCACAAATAATTGTGAAAATTATTGTTATTGTATATAATAATTCATAAATAATTGTGAAACAAGAAAGCCTCTTAATACTCGAAGAAAAATAAAATTTACTAATGAAATGTTTTTATTTGATATGCGAAATCGTAGTTCGATTCAATGTAACCATTACTTTGGCTGACTGAAATATTATCGAACAAAAAAAGCTAGAATTGCTATTTATGCTAAATTATTCATCATTAAAAGTTAAGTTGAGAAAATAAAAACATCTTAACAATAATTACTACGACAGGAAAAAAGAACTTTCCGGTGAGCTGGCATCATGGTTTAAAATCTCTAAACACCTCGAGAATGCAAAGGCCATTCGTGAAACAACAAAGTTTCCTGGCTCTACTAAAACGATCACACTTATCTAGCATTATTAGCACAGGTGTACGTTTCAGTTGTCTAAATAAGTACGCCTTTCCTATCGCCACGAGCGTAAGGCGAGTTCACACTGGAGGGACTGCCGCTACTCGAAGCATTGTCTTGATTTAGTTGCTGATCACTGCGTGTAGACCCGCGCTTATCTTTCGACATTTGTTCCACCTATAAACATGTAATCTTTATTATATTGTAAATTATTAATCATCTAACTTTTTTTATGTTAAGATCGGCAGACAGGCTGACAGTCCACTTGATGGTAGGTGGCTACCGTCGCCTATAACACAAGCAACGCCAAAGCTGCTACAAGTGCGCTGCCGACTACAGAAGGATTAAGGATAAGGGATTAGGAGGGGGGATAGGGAAATGGGCTCTGGCATCCCTTACTCACTCACTGAAAGACAACAGCACACGTGCTGTTATTTCACGGTGGTCTTCTGCAAGGGGATGGTTACTGCCGCCAAACGGGCTGTCCAAATGATTGCGAAACGCAGTGTGCATTGCCAGTACTTTCCAGATCCAGACCACAGCCTAATTTGAAAAGTTCATTTTTCAAAGTTACCTCTGCCGGGAATTGAACCCGGGAACCCTAGAACAGATCGTTAAGGCAAGCACCCTAACCACTCATCCAACGGGCTCGTCAAACTCAACTGAATGTTAGCTTCTATATTACTTATGATTTGTAATTCACAGTCCAACTGTAATTATTATAAATACAAGGATGTTTGTTACTCTTTCACGTTAAAACTTCTGAGTTGACTTTAACGAAACAGGGGCCTTAGACAAAGTGGCATTCGCTCCGTAGCGATGCGATATCGAAGTTCGTTATCGTCTCAGAGACAAAGAAATCATGACAAGGTATCACGTGTTTATCACGTGTTACAGTGTCGTTCCTTTGTCTCTGAGACGATAACGAACTTCGATATCGCTTCGCTACGGAGCGAATGCTACTTTGTCTAAGGCCCCAGAACAGTAATATAGTTTACACTTTAAATAACACGTGTATCTATATCTATAAGTACATATTACAAATAAAATCGTTGTCCGCCTCTGACGATTTTGATGCGGCCTTCACTTATGGAAAAGTGTGAGAAACGAGGAAGGTTAGTGTATATAATCTGCAGAATAAAAATAGATCACCACTAGTAGCCAGGAGCGGGTACACCAGTATGAGAACTTTTCAGAGTTGTTTCGATGAGTGAGTAAATGCCAGGAGCCCATTTTCCCTATTCCTTCCTTATCTCTTATTCTTCCTTGCAAAGTCGGCACTCACCTTAGCGTTGCTTATCTATAGGCGACGGTAGTCACCTACCATCGGGTGGATCGTCAGCCTGTCTAACGACCTTTACATAAACAAAAACCAGTGCTAGGCTTTTTTTTCTATAATCTTCAAAATGAAATTTGTTGAAGATCCCTTTTGCTATTTATTATGGCACGGACCCTGTTTGGCGCTCGTTCCTGATGAAAGCCAGAAGCAACATTGGTGCACATTCTTTTATAACAAAGTTCCAGGAATAACTTTACACAAGTAAATCTTTAATTTCCACAGTCTTTCATCGGCTATTAATAACAATATCTGTGATCGGTTTTAAGAAGACCCCGCTTTTTATAAGCCTAATATTGCGTACCTAATACACTAAAGACAATTATTTTGATAAGACCTTTGTCAACACTTGAAATACTTTGGTTGAATCAAATGTAAATGCAGCATAAACTGGACAGCTCCTCCTTACAACAGACCTCTGCCACTACTAAACAGCTCACAGCTCGTGTGTTGTGTTTTGGTGGGAAAGTATGGAATAACAAAGCCAATTACTCTATCCCCTGATTATATTATTCTACCAAACTCGACAGCGTACTTGCAACCAAGTATCATCAAGTAGGCCATCACCCTGCCTGCCGACCTTTATATTATAAAAAAAAGCACAGAAATATTTTAAATTCAAGGTCTATCTATACCGTTTATAGTAAGGAAGCCAGCTATATAAATGTTGCCTAAGGTCAAATTCATTCTTCCTGTTCGCGACAGGATAAACCGGTTTAACAAAGCCGTCCTATGTTTGGTAAGAGAAACTAACTTAGCTTAGGCTACCATCTCACCATCATCATCATCAACAGCCTATTATATGTCCTCACTACAGAGTCACAGGCCAACCCTCTCACAGCGCGTATGGCCTATAGGCATGCTGGCTCAGTGCGAGTTGGTGAACTTCACATGCGCCTGTCTTAGAATTTCTTCTTTGGTGCATGCAGGTTTCCTCACGATGTTTTCCTTCACTGTTTGAGAGCAATCTGTAAAATGCACTTATGTTTTTTAATGCCCATTGGTACATGGCATGACCGGGGATCAAACTCGAACCTCTCGACATGATAGGCCGCATCTTTCCCACTGCACTACCGACGCTCTAGGCTATATAGGATAGCCTAGATTAAACTATAGTGAGAGGCACAATTACACCGCCTACCCGGCTAAAGTGACATAACTTTGTTTACAATAATAAACTATTGTTGATCCATTTTTAAAGATGCCCTCAAGTGTGATTCTCTTTCGGAAGGAGATGACCGCTTCATCGTGTTCAACGTTCTAAGAAATCGCTTCACTACGGCTTCCGAGGCTCGTATCACCTATTTGAGGTACTGAATGTAAGCGTTAGCATTAGAACGTACCTTGATGCCGTGGATTAGCACGTCTACCATGGCCAGCTTGCAGCCCGGACTTAAACCCCATCGAACACGTTTGGGACAATCTTAAAAGGCGGGTACGAAGTCGGGTTTCGGTTCCTACCTCCAACAATAAGCTGAAGATTTTTGTGGTCGACGAGTGGGAAAAAATACCGCAGTCAGATATTCAAGACATAATGGATAGTCTCCCAAATCGACTGGAGGAGGTCATAAGAGACAGAGGAGGCAATACTCTTATCTTACATCGGAAAATTTAAGTGGGCAGTTAATTTCGCCTCTGCGTGTAATAGTTTTGACCAGTTTGCCCTAAAATTGAATGTAATGAAAAGTAATAATTCATTTACAAATAAATATAAAATGTAACAAAAAAATTTAAAATGCTTAAATTTTAAGTTTCACTTGTGCCAATATTTGAACATGTTTGCATAAAGAGACATTTGTTTCGGCAGTGACGTGTTGTATATATGTTACGGTAAGTGTAATTAGTGTGGTTAGTATTAATAATAACCGGTCATTATTAATAATTACTTCATGATTTGTTAAATGTAATGAAAACTGTGAAATTTATCACCTTTACTGGTTGTTATTAATAATACACTACTGTCTTCGGTGAAAGTAATAAAATAAAGAAGAATCGATTTCTTTTTTCGTCAATATTTATTAGTAATTTTAAGATTAAAATAATACTTACCACATTATTTATTGGTAATTAAAAGAAAATAATGTGCTAAATAATTATTAGAGCCCGTTGGATGAGTGGTTAGAGTGCTTGCCTTAACGCTCTGTTCTAGGATTCCCGGCTTCGATTCCCGGCAGGGTCTACTTTGAAAATGCAATTTGGCTCTGGTCTGGATCTGGAAGGTAGTGACAGGGGACACTGCGTTTCGCAGTCATTTGGGCGGCCCGTCTGGCGGCAGTAACCACCCCCTTACAGAAGACCACCGTGAAATAACGATACGTGTGCTGTTGTGTTTCGGTAAGTAAGGGATGCCAGAACCAATTTTCCTATCCAATGCCTTATCCTTAATCCTACTGTAGTCAGCAGAAGCTGTGGCGTTGCTTGTGTTAGGGGACGGTAGCCATAGATCTACCATCAAGTTGACCGTCAGCGTATCTGCGATCTTAACATAAAAAATAATTAGACACTACTGAAATCAAATAGAAACGCCAGTATTAAAATGATACAATTATATTGATCGAAACAGGCGCTTAGCGTACGTTATATTTGAAAATTTATTACGTTTACAAAAAGTAAGGTGTAATTATAAATAATAACCGCTAAAATTTCATCACTTTTACCTTCCATCTTTGTAAATATTAATAATGATTGGTAATTATTAATAATTTTCAATTATTCACACTTACCGTAACATACATATTATTTAAAATGTATGTTTTGTATCAATATTTAAATTACATATTTAATATTGAAAATATGACCAAGTAGGTTGAAATTATTAATTCAACGCATTGAAACAAAAAGTTACCCGTTAAATAAATACCACACTGGCCCAATTAGCGGAACAGAAAAAGGCTGAGTATAAAATTTTATAATGCAAAAAATGATCTTAACTAAATTTTATTAAAAATCAAAAATCATGCAGGGTAGGTACGGCAATAGGCGCCGGTAGCCATACTAACAAGTGGACCGTCAGTCTAACAGTCGAACTTTTCATAAAAAAAAACCTGACAATAATTATGATAGAGCCATTAGCAACACCTATGTCAAATTTTATTTCTGAATTCGCACATAATCGATTTTTTTTTATATTATTGAAGGTTACGTGATCCACAAATCCAGTAACGTGACGTATTGTAACCACTAAGTCGGATTGACTAATCTGTTTTTTCTTACGTTAAACCTTACTTCCAGTTGACTCATTAAGTACTTAGCGATTGTGAAACGGTCCCTTAATTTCCGTACTAATATGACTACTAAATAAAAAACACCGGCGGCATATGTAAAAATAAATTAAAAGAGTAACCGTCTTCTGAACTTGTTATATGAAAATAAATACCAAAAAATCTTAACAATCCATACAAATATTACAAATGTGTGAGTAACTCTGTAGGTCTGTTTCCTATCCATTCCCTTTCCCTATTCCGTAATCTAAAAAAAAGGACTTCCCAAGGGATCATCAAAAATATAACATATCCATCACCTAAAATTACCCCAGGCGTGTTTCAACGCCTGGCATAAGTATAATAGCATAAAGATGTCAAGCGTTATATTTTTTATTTTTCAACGCGAACGAAGTCGCGGGCACCGGCTAGTTTAAATAATTGACAAATATTGTGCGGCGGTTAAGAAATTATAGTATACACACCGCAGTGTCGATCGCCCTAAACTGCCAGGTCCAGTGCACTCTGTAGAGGAAGGGGCGATGATCGAAGCGGTTGTCGTCGGGGCTGTATGTCTCCGCGTGGTACGACGGCGTCAACACCGTCATCTTGTGCCGGTTGATGGCGTAGCAACGGAAGAAGTGCTTCACCTTCTCGGCCACCTGTCACCACAATTCCCGCAATAAGGCTAAACTTAGTCTATTTTCAGGCTATTATATTATTATTATGTTACACTAGCGACCCGCCCCCGGCTACGCCCGGGCAATTTATATATATATATGAACATTCCCCGTTTATCCCTCTTTCCATTATTGAAAACCGAATTAAAATCAGTCTACCCGTTCACGCGTGATGCCGTGACCAAGGGAAATGGGAATTCATTTTTATATATGGGATTAGTAGTGGCAGGGCACACTGCGTTCGGCCATCATAACCTGCGTACCACACCTTTACAGTAGACCACCGTGAATGAAATAACACACGTGTGCCTTTGCATTTTAAGGGCTACCAGAGCACATTCGCGTATTTATTGCTACCCTGGAGTTGCTTATGCCCATAGGCGACGGTAACGACATAACATGACCTAGTTGAACTATAATAGCCCATTCCACTATCCTCGTCCTTACGCTTTATCCTACTCCTAATTTTTTTGCGTAATCTACAATAACATTTCAACATATTGGTGTTGCCCAGGCCCAGTTAGGCACTTTCCTGACTGGTCGGTGCAGAATCTGGTATACCAAAACGATACTGTACTGCTTACACTTCACGATACGTTTTCGGCACAAATTTTGTAGTACGCTTTATGACCTCGTAAGAAAATGTCATTTATCACCGTTTATGAAAACGAAAGCGCTATTGGTGACATCAGTGTATAGAAGAAAAAAATTGCAACTAATTGTCGCAGTTAGAGAAATTATACATACGATTATGATATTTTTTATTGATATATAGGATGTCAAAGAAAGCGTATCAGGAGCTTTAAAATCTTTTTATCCCACCTAAAACCAAATAAAACACAGCATTGTTACTACGAATTTTGTTTTGTTTAGTGCGAATAAGATGATCGTGAGCGCAAAATACAAGTTTTACACCAATGAAATTATGAAGCTACCCGAAAAATGGCAAAAGATCATTTGATAAAATAATGGAAAACAATAAAGATTGATTTTCAATAAAGAAAAATTGCATTCAATCAAAAAAATAAAAAAATATTTTTAGATAAATCAATATATAACTACCATCTGTTTTTCAAATGAATTTCAATAAATTATTTTATTGTCTGCATGTTAGTATTTTTATTTTACACGCGCAAGGTAGTCCTTCGAGCCAGAATCTGAACCTGAATTAACGTAAACAAATATGTAGAAAATATAAAACAGTAGCTTAAATATCTGAACATGTGTCGCAGTTACCTCCTGTGGTGTGCATCTGTCGCTCCACGCGTGGACAAGTTTGTGGTACATGGAGAAGGGCCCGCAGTGCTGGGTCTTGCGGAGCCGTCCGAACTCTGACAGCTCCGCGTACGACATGCCCATGTCCTGTTCATCCGTCTGCGTAATTTGTCCCGCACACAGCGGCTCCAACTCCGCAGTGGGCGGCGCTTGCAATATCTCCGACAGAGATGGCAGGAAAAACCTACCAACACCTTTATTAATAGATCCGCATAGGCTATATATAACACCAGCTGAACCCGTCCAGGAAGTAACTTAGGCAAAGTATCCTAAGTTACTCCTCCTAATATCAGATATCTGCCAGTGAAAGTCCCGTAAAAATCGGTCGAGCTATTTCGGATATTAGCCGAAACAAACAAACAAAAAATTATAAATTGTTTTAGTAAATAGCAGTTATTTTCACACTGCAAACATACACTTCAATTTTATTTATATGTATAGATAAAAACTTTCCTCAAGTTCAAAGCGCTAGCAGACTCTATTGATTGAAGATATTTTCGAATATAGCTAGTCATTTAAGACACGTAGGTTGCCTCAATCTTTAATGTAATTGATGATTATTTTACTACATCAACAGCCTCTCGACAAGGGTGTATATTTACCACGCTGGTCCAGTATGAGTTGCTGGACTTCACATTCACCTTAGAATTTCTTCTTTGGCGTATGCAGGTTTCCTCGGGATCTTTTCCTTCATCATTTTGAGAGTAGTCAGTAAATGCACTTAAGTTTTAAAAACCCATTGGTACATGGCATGACCGAGGATTGAACTCGGACCTCTCGACATGATAGGCTGGCTGCCTCTTTCCCACTGCGCCACCGACGCTCTCACTTTAATTATTTTACATTAAAATTAAAATAAATATTAATGAGTGAAAGCTCACTGAGACTTGAACTTAAGTATGCTGTTTCCGTTATCAAGCGTTCGACTCACTAAACTATGAATATAATTTAATTATGTATATTTAAATATCAAAGTAAATTGTTATTTACAAAATTATGATTAGCCAATGTATTACGGGTGAGTGCCGGAAAACTAGACACTCTTTTGACTTGATAGCAAAGCATTTACTTTTCTCTTCTGCTATGTTTCAGATATGATAAATGGCCCATTAGAAAATCCAGTCAAACACCCCAAATATAAATTCAATTATTTAAAGTGTTCAATAAATTACAGTAATATGTCTATTTAATTACAGTGGCTCCTTCTTACCGATTCTTAGCGTAGTGCAGGAATGATTTCAAATCAGTCTTAGATATTCCTCCGATTGGGTTGATATCGGCACTGGAACAGTCATACTTTGTCATGTAGCCTCTTAAAGCCTCATCCACATTAGAGGAACCCAGCACTAGAAGACCGCCAGGTCTGCCTCGGGCCCACAACATCAATTGAGCGAATAGGTAAGATAGAACCATGCGGAGACGAGCCTTGAAAAAATTCAAATGTACAAAAATATTTAAAGAGGCAAGGCACATTCTGACAGTAATAAGCATTCTCATCCTCATAACCCTTGATAACCGTAGTGACCCAAATACAATTTTGATTTGATTTAATTTTGATTTGACAATAAAATGTGCCAAAAAGGGAAGTGCTGGTACTCCCCTAAGGCCAAGGGATGGCACAACCTCTGATGTTGCTTGTGTCTATAGACAACGGTAGCTAGCGATCAAGTACCCTCTCATTTGTCATTAAAAAATCACTTCAAATTATAGAGTATAAGTCACACATCATTCCAATGAGCAAATATCATTCCAGTAAACACATCAAGTGTTTTTTTTTTTAGATTGGTCATTCTATGAATGCGTATTTGACACTTCTTAGTGTCCATTGCATAAAATTCATTTTAAATCATATAATGGCCGGAGTATAGGTCGTAAAACAATCTGACAGGTAAGAAAGGGATGAATGACCACAGATAACGACCATAAAACATTAAAAATAACTCTTAATTGCTTTATAAAAATTAACTACATAATTGTTAAACTTAACCATTGAAATAAAAATATGGGCCTAGGCGTAATATGTATTTTAGATTCTAAAAAAAAATATGTTCTCCAGTTTTATTTATCTAGGTACTTATATGGATGTCATATTTTCGTTTATACGTTTAGTACCTAATTTGGTAATTCGCTATTTAATAAAGAGAGCACTCGACGAGGTTAATTATCGTCACAAACGCAACAATGCGATTGGAACAAACCTCAGTCCACACCGAGGCGAAAACATATTTTTTTATGTAAAGACTGGCAAGAAGGCCTGTTATACTTGCTATGGCAGGTAAGGTAAATGGTTACCGGTAGTTGGCTAGGTGGTCTGGCCACCTAGCAAATCCACGCAAGTGATGGGATAAAGGATTTGAAATATGGAGGGATATGGGAATAGACAGCTCCGTTGAAAGACAACGTGCTATTATTTCTCGGTGATCTGTAAGTTTTTGCAGTGTGCACTCCATAGTCACTTTGTAATAGCTCTACTTATAGATCCATGTTAGTATAATAGAATTTACTCTCCTATATTACACTGAGGAATGTCAATTACCTGTATATTTTGTAAGGCGAGATTTTGACGAGGGCAACCACCGTTGGTCCTGAACTTGGGCACAAGACTTGTTGCTGTCGTGAATATTCCTATGACAGCGCTCACTGCCGCATCAATCACTATTGGGAAGTGGAAACTGCCTATTTCACTGGCGAGCTAAAACACAAAACAAATAATACCATATTCTGATTCATCGAATATTAAACAACCTTTTTAAATTCTCCATTTCCGACCATTAATATTAGGGCTTCGAACTTTTACAACATTAGGTTTCCTCGCGATATTTTAATTCACTTAAAAAAATTAGAGCGAGTGACAAATGGTCTTCCACATATGAATAAAGATTCAAAAGATGCAAACCAGCTATGATTATAACAGTCCTCAGTCGTGTCGGCAGGCGAGCGTTTGTCCTACTGGGCTATCACTACTTATTAAATTCACAGATATGAATAAGGAAAGGAAGGAAAAGACCACGAAATAAGATGTTATGATCGCATTAAGATATTCTCTCAAGGAAACTTCTCTAAAAACCTAGAAGTTTCTGTTTGTTTCTAGAGGCAAATCTAGTTTGAAGGGAAATAAGAACATCAATAAAGTTACAGAAATCTATTCTTTTTGAAAAATCATATTTAAAAATATACCTGAGACGCTCGATTTTTGGTATCCTGGCTGGAATTCTCCGAAGCCATATAACAGGTGACCAGCAGCCTGTTGCATAACTCCATCGGGTCCTGTGGCGTGTAATCAGACTGACAGAGGATCTTACGAACGTCATAGAGCACTTGGCTCTCTGAAAGAAAACATTTGAAATGAATAACAATAGCTTAGGCCAATTGGTATAATATGCCATTTAAGCGATGTACTTGCGATGACGTTAGTATTGAACATATGAATAATTCTATAAACTCAAATCTCTTACAAGTATCAGTCGCCTTGTACGCCTCGTTGTATTTCTGTTGCAAATAAAATTCTATATAAACATTAAATAGTCGTTGAAAAGACATAAACTTTTTGTGAAAGTATTTCTATAGAAACGATACTGATAATAAAGTTTTCCACGCAAGTATACCTTTCGATAAAACTTATTTGCCGTGTATCAGGGTAGACCATGGTTTACTACTGGATTGCTACAGGCTTCAAGATGCAATTGTGAGACTTAGTATACATACAAACAGACGTTTATACGTTTATAAGAACAGTGACAAATTTAAGAAAAATCGTGACTTTCACAATATAAACCTAAATTAAATTAATTATAAATTATCTCAAAGAGATAACATATGGTTATAGTACTACAATAAGTTACCAAATGACTAACGAGGAACAGTAATATCAATACCAAGATTAAAATCATTCATTAAAAAAATCACAACCGGCTTGCTGAAAAAATGTGGATTGGCGGATTTTGTTAACGAAAGATTTACTTAAAAAAACATGTTGCCAGTATCTTTCTCGTAGAAAGAGCTTTTCAAACAAGTGGTAGAATAATTCGCTTGTTATATTATATCTTACGATATGTAACGATAGTTTACTTACATACTTTATCCTACTAATATTATATACGACAGTTTGTGAGTATGTTTGTTACGCCAGCCAGCGCGGGGACCAGCCAGCAAATGAATAAATTATTATTTATTTAATAGATATTAATCTATGTCCATCTACAAATACACTTTTCAAATAGTGATAGAAATTTTCAAATAGATTCAGCTTTTCCTTTCATATACAACCAACTTACCAAAATTACAATCTCGCTTTATTAATATTATTTTCTGTGCGCTGTAGCTTCGCCAGTCTTTAAGTTTTCAACATAAAAACGTTCTTCAAGATATAAATGATATATGTGTCAACTTTCATTGTGATCATTCAGCGTTAGAATTACGCGATTACGTACACATAATACAATCAACAATTTCTATATTATAATACGTATATAGTACAGATTTTTAATACATAGTTGGTCTTAAAATTAGGTAGGTAACATACCTCCTTTTTGTATTGCATCACAGATTTGAGTACACATGGAGAAAACGATGCAGGCGGTACTCGTAGAGTCCACTCCCCCACTCAATGGCAAGAAGAATCCTCCTTGGCCAGAACGACGGAGATAGTCCCACAGCCAACATGCTGGACCTATCATCATACATTGATTTGCAATGACAAGTTCTCAGATTGATTATTTAAATTTCTTGAACGGCCGCCAGAAGCCAGTTTACAATAGAAATTAAATAACAATTTATTTATCAAATTAACTGAGCCCGTAACTTCGTACGCGTGGTATTCAGTATGGCGCCTAACTTTTTTATTTTTAAACCAATTGGAATGAAACAAACTACATGTTACGGGAAGCTTGTTAGAACATATTCAACAAATAAATAAATGAAAAAAAAAACCCAAATTTTTCTTATTTTCTTCAGTAGTGGTAATGCGTTTCGGATATGAAGTTTATCAAAACTGGGCACCCCGTTTTACAGCAGTAACCACTAACTTACAAAACACCACCGTCAAAAAACTTTTGTAAAAGATATCAGAAACGAATGGAAATCACCACAAGAGGTTCACTATTGTAGATCAGTGAGTAAGAAATGCTTGTCTATTTACCCCTGTCACCTCCATGTCCATTATCATTTGTAACGTAGAGGTCATCCAGAGTAATAATTGAGTACAATAATAACTTAATGCAAGTATTGCTATGTGATAATTGCAATAATTTGAAGAGCCTGTTGGATGAGTGGGTAGGGTGCTTGCCTTAACGCTCTGTTCTAGGGTTCCCCGGTTCGATTCCCGGCAAGATCAACTATGAAAAATGAACTTTTCAAATTGGGCTCTGGTCTGGATCTGGAAAGTAATGGCAGGACACACTGCGTTTCGTAGTCATTTGAACAGCCTACCTGGCGGCAGTAACCACCCCCTTACAGACCACCGTACCACAAGAAAGAAGACCACCGTGAAATAACAGCACGTGTGTTCGGTTGTGTTTCGGTGAGTAAGGGATGCCAGAGCCCATTTCCCTATCGCTCTCCTAATCCCTTATCCTTAATCCTACTGTAGTCGGCAGCGCATTTGCAGCAGCTATGGCGTTGCTTGTGTTATAGGCAACGGCCAGCTACCATCAAGTGGACCGTCAGCCTGTCTGCCGATCTTAACATTAAAAAAAAACCTATTTTGTTTACACCAAAGCAATAATTGATTTCAAGTTTTGACTCGTCTAAACACGAACTTGTACCATTAGTTAATAATTTAGTAGTCACTGCTAAATTAGTAATTATTAATGAAAGTGACCGTTAATTTTGATGATTATGAACTGAATTGTTACCCAGTTCAATCTCCTCTTCGGCAGTCAAATATTTCCACTCGATGGGCAAGCTTGTAGTCAAATTGATATCCTCGTCGTCTGACAGAGCGAAATCGACAGAGATCCGCGGAAAGGGGGGGTTCGACGCGGCGAGATGCGATCGAGAACGTATTTGAGTACGATACGAACGAATATCCTCCAGGTCTATCGTCGCTGTTATCACTTCCTAAAACATACAACCCAATGGGTGAAATTTATTTCTTATCGAGTCTATAAAGTAAATTGACGATTTTATATTTTACTAATTCCTGGTTTTTTTTAAGGTCGAATTTGTAAGTCAAATTAATCAAATGCGCTGCCGACCTTAGTAGAATAAAGGGCAAAAGATTGGGAGGGGAAAGGGCAACAGGCAATCCCTTACTCACTCACCGAAACAAAACAGCACAGATACTGTTATTTCACGGTGGTATTTTGTAAGGGTGTGCAGATCCAGCCCAGAGCCAGCTTCAAAAAGTTAATTTCCAACGTTGGCACTGCCGGGAATCGAACCCGGGGTACCTGAGACAAGAGCACGTTAACCACTCATACAATGGGCTCGTCAATTCTCACTATAATAAAGCTTTATAATTTACATCACAATTGTGAACTAACTGGGAGCATTGACGTAAGAAATATTTCAAAGTTATTTTTATGCTATGCTAAGCGAGGCTCTGGCATCCCATACTCACCAAAACTCAACAGCACAAGCACTGATATATCCCAGCGGTTTTCCACTTACATTTAATGAACGTTAAATATTAATTAATTCAATATTACGTACATAATTCCATTTAGATTTTTAGTGTGATGTTCGTCAATTGTAGGACGATAACTGTCGCATATTAACACAAGCGAAGATAGTGCGCTGCATCTTGAAGTTGCAATATAACTTACCACATCGTGTAAAGCGAACTGTAAGCTTCTGCTGACGATTTGACCATTGACGGAAACACAGGAACAGCCATTAAAATATATCCTCTGACCGTCGCAGCCTCTCAAGTTACTGAACAGATATGCGCCGCCACTCTTGAATGTGGCACTTTTCACTAAGTCTACGGTTACGTATGCCTTCCTCAGTTCCATGTAGCTGCCCGAACCGTTCGATATAATTTCTGCGCCATCGAGGCTCAGAGGAATGTGACGACTGTAAAAATAAAAGGCTTAAACTTAAAAATTGGTTGGAGCTTTAAATTTTTTTTTTAATTCACAATAACTATAATAGATGGCAAGACAGCTTCATATAATTTTACCTAAAAATTTCGGCATATTTCCCAATACTTCCGTGTTATTTTATATCTGATTACTTTCAATACCTCATTCTATTAAAATCAAATTTCATTTAGTTTCAAACAAAGCATCAAATTATATTGTTATAGTGATAGTAGTGGTAGGGCACGCTGCGTTTCGCAGTCATTTGGGCAGCCCGTCTGGCGGCAGTAACCACCCCCTTACAGAAGACCACTGTGAAATAACAGCACGTGTGCTGTTGTGTTTCGGTGAGTGAGTAAGGGATGCCAGAGCCCATTTTGCTATCCCTTTCCAATCCCTTATTCTTAATCCTAGTGTAGTCGGCAGCGCACTTGCAGCAACTTTGGCGTTGCTTGTGTTATAGGCGACGGGTAGCCACCTACCATCAAGTGGACCGTCAGCTTGTCTGCCGATCTTAACATAAAAATTGCGTGTGGTAATTCCGTTTCATTTGTTGTATGTATTCTACTTCTCTCCGTGATTGCATGCAAGTAGATGTTTTATAAAGGACGCCAAAAACATTAAGCGAAAGTACTCTCCGTATAGTTAATCACGTCCGGTGACGTGATTAACTATACGGTTCAACTTTTTTTTAAATCTTTTTTTTAAAAAAAGGTTCAACTTTTTTTAAACATAAAAAAACGAAGAGTTTCTATGTAAGAATTCTGTGTAACGAATTTCTGTGTAAGAAATTGCATAAAATGCACAAAGATAGTATAATGGCTAATGGCCGTAAGAAATGGCAAAATGTCATGCAAACAAATGTTTCACCAATTTAAATTCCTTACGATAGAAGTTCAATTTTTATCATTTTGAATACAATTGTAATTATTTTAATTTTAAGGATGTACCTTTGCGGATTCCATAACTCTTCGCAAATTTCAAATCCTATACACGTGTCCCTTGTCGCAATAACTGCGTCGCCGATGGGAACTGTTGTCTGATTTGTGATAGCACTTATCATCCTTGGCAAAAAGTAATCTTCTACTTGACGATCCTGTAAATTAAAAAAAAATAATGTTTGCTTATATACACATCAACTTGGGACAAGTTAGGTAGAGCCAACGCGAGAACGAGGTCAATCGTCGAATCCTGCTCGGACGGGCAGTGTTCGGGAAACTCCCATACATCTTCTCGTCCGAAATTCCTCAGTATCTTAAAACAAAAATTTTTGACCAATTTGTGTTAACAGTGATGACATATGATGACGCTGAAACGTCGTCTCTAACTAGGTCAGCATAAAATAAACGACGAATCCCGGATTATATTTCATGTATTTCTTAATTCAGTTTCATTCAAATTCAATTCGTATTTCTTTACGGGATATCCTTTTTTTAACCCAGTTTATGAACGCTGTTTTCGAATGAAGTTATGATTAAATGCGTCCTCAGATTTGTTTCTATATTCCGAGACACAGAATTCTAGTTCTATAAAATAATCCAAACACCACTTACTTTGGTCCAACATGAAAACCACCTCGACTCCCTGTAGTTTCCGTCCTCGCACAACATCATCTTTGGTCTAATTAGCAGGATCTTTTTATTTAAGAAAGCCACTCTACAATTGTAGGATACGTTTCTGTGTTGAATCGGCATGCCAACATCTATGAGCATATCATTACATGTGGGAGACTTGAGCAGTTCGGCCATAACTTGCCAACTGTGAAGGAACGTGTCCGGCTCGTGGAAATGGTCTTCGCAGCTGTAGCCACTGTTGAACAATATTGTTATATTTCTAGAGCACCTGTTAAGACTTAGCGACATAAAAATCAAAATAACAAAAAGTTCCCTCAACAAAATTTTAATGTAGCATTATTAATATTTTTTTGTAAATAATAATAGTTAATTGACCCTATGTAGTAACCAAATCCCCACAGGGCCCTAAGCTGTCTTAATTCTTAAATTCAGCTTTACTGAATGTAACCGTAATTTTATAAAATATTCAACAATATTTTTTATGTTAAGTAGTGGCAGGAAAGACTGAGCATCTGACAAACTGGGTAGCCCGACTGGTGGCAGTAACCACCACCTTACAGAAGAGCAGAGTAAATAACAGCGAGTGGGCTATTGATTTCAGATGCCAGATCCCAATTCCCCTATCCACTCATTATCTCTTAACCTTTATTTTAATCAAGGCCCACAGCGTAATTATCTCCATAGCTTTTCACGCATTACTAGACGACGGTAGCCAATTGGATCACCTGCTTGTCAAAATTTACACAAACAATTTGTTTGGAAATCATTTGAGATCACTTATTTTGTGTCAATTTGTCAAGTACTACAGAAAAAACCACAACGAACGTTCTCGATAACACCAACGACCACCGAGAATAACGATAGAGACTCCTGTATTACAAGATTATCAATTCATACCATATTTCCAATTCAGGGCCAGTACGATAAAGCGCGCCCATTTCCTTTGCTTCTTGGATCGACTGCAGTATTCTATTCATGTTCCCCTCAAAATCTAAAGCCCATTGGTTTAGAGTGCAGACTGCTACGGTTACTTTTCGACCCATGGTGCTTTAATAAACTGCAACAAAAATACAGACTTTTCTAAAGACACCAAAAAATCTTTCATTACTTTTATTTAAACGAACATTTAACACTAGATTGCAAGAACATTTAACCGCTGGGGCTGGATGTGAAGGGTAGACGACCGTCAGTGGTGGCGAGCCTTGGGAGAGCCTATGTCCAAAAGTGGAGGGTGATGATAATTTAACACTAGTTACTGTTTCTATGTCATAAACATTACTAAGTAGTACCTGTTAAAATCTCAAAGCACAGCGGATAGCGGATGAATTTACATAGAGGATGAAGAATTAAGTTCTATAAAGGGTTCTATAAGTTACATAATATCCCAGTAACAAGAAAATAATTGTTATCAAAGCTAGCGTTATGTATCCAATTTATATGTAATAATAATAATTTTTTTGCATGCTGATGGTCAACTTGATTATAGATAGCCAGGTGGCTGCTATTACCACAGTAACACCAACAAGAAGCCTGATGGGATAAAGAAAGGCATAAGAGTAGGTACTTGATAGTGGTAGGGTACACTGTGTTCCGCAATAGTAAGCTGAACAGCCCTTCTGTTGGCGACCTTAGTAGAATAAACGATAATAATCCGGTCAATTTAGACATTCGAAGTTACATCAATTCTCAATAAGCTGAAAATCGGTGAAATCGTTCAAAATATGATTATAAACAAAATCAGAAAGTTCCCCATCCCTCCCCTTTTTGCAAATTTTTTTATTCAAGGTTAAAGGTCGAAAAAATGAGTTTTTTGCGATTTTCAGCAAAACGGTAAGTTTTATCATAAAAATACCTCAGACAAAAATTGTAGATCATAAAATTATCTACAAAAATGCATAAATACTTTTTTTCCTACGAGCCACCGTTTCTGAGATATAACGATTCAAAAAGTTGTAAAAGTTGTAATCGTCATAATATGCACACGTTTCCACGCCACCTATGAGGTAGTGTACTTAGCGCGTTTTTTTAACGTGGTTTCCCCAATAGGCCTATTCCACGGGTCAGTTATGATCCCGTTTAATTTGAAACTATTGCAAAATAATGAAAATCAGCAAAGACTGGCAAAGATAAAAGCGTTGTAAGTTAAAACAAAATAGTGAATTTTAATCATCAGATTCGTAGCTTTCAAATTCTTCTTGTTCTTCTTCTTGATCTTCTTCTTCTTGTTCTTGTTCTTCATCTTCATTCGAGGTGCATGTAAATTGCGTCAAAAGCGATGTATCGCATGTCACCTCGTCCGAATCAAACGAATCCTCCATTGTTGGTGATTCAACATTAGAGCACGACCGCCCTTGACAAGTTGTACATGCCAGAGAACAAAACAGTCCAACTTTTTTGCAACCACATTTTGCATTGCATCCCTTTTTGCAGTTGCAAAAAATTGTGTTCAGCAGTTTTTCCGGCGCAGGTGGAAGTAAAGATTGGACTGGTTCTAATGCATTGTTCACCAACTTCCAACCCCAGTCTGTAGGGTCTAGTTGATTACCAAGCCACACTTGAACTTGGTAATATACCCGAAACTGGTAATATACAGAGTAGCATTCAAGACTAACGGTATTTCATTTGTTATAGCAGGTATAAGACCCTAGCCACGCACGCAGTCGATCAGAAGACAGATGTTCTCTCAAGGTCATAATTGGCGTATAATTTAAGGGACTGGGTTTCTTTCTACCTGATTTTCTTATAGTTATAACTTATGTATATTTTATATTTTAACTGTAAGTTATAATGATCGATAGAAAAATATTTAAACATATATTACAACTCGGGAGATGTATATACGTGGCGTACTCATGCATATTATGACGATTACAACTTTTACAACTTTTTGAATCGTTATATCTCAGAAACGGTGGCTCGTAGGAAAAAAAGTATTTATACATTTTTTGTAGATAATTTTATGATCTACAATTTTTGTCTGAGGTATTTTTATGATAAAACTTACCGTTTTGCTGAAAATCGCAACTCATTTTTTCGACCTTTGACCTTGAATAAATTTTTTTGCAAAAAGGGGAGGGATGGGGAACTTTCTGATTTTGTTTATAATCATATTTTGAACGATTTCACCGATTTTCAGCTTATTGAGAATTGATGTAACTTCACTCTTATTTTTTGGTCTAATTTGACCGGACTATAAGGGATTATAGCCGAGTCACAACAGCATACATGCTGTTATTTCAAAGTAATGTTCTGTTCTGTAAGGGGATGGTGCCAGAGAGGCCGCCTTATTATTGATTGCGAAATGCAATGTACCTTGCCACTACAAAATTACAAAAGGGATAACTTTATTTAACGCCAAGTCTTTAAATTTTATATGACAATGTAATAATTAGAAAGTTATAACAATAAATTATTCCCCTCCCATAATTTGTTAACCTAAATTGCATTTCCGCTTCTATAAATTTCGCCATTTCTAATCTATGTCCTGAATACTATCAGATTAGCCTCGTCCCAAATCCTACTAATCTGTGATAACGTAATACAGGAAAATCGCTGCTACTTGACATTCAAAATTTCATATGAATAACATTCTATATCGCATATATAGCAACGATAAGCCACGAAAAGCTGAATGTACATTTTGAGTATTGTCAATACTTTTTTTTTTTTTTTTTTTTTCATAAAATAGTAGGAGATATGAAGAACTTGTTTAAATAGAAAACTAAAGGCATTAGTAATTGTTAGCAATAAAAGATAGCCAATGGTCAAATGTTAAATGGTCAGTAAAATGGTTAAAGCAAAACAGAAGAATTTTCAATATTCATATTTTATTTTTTATTTTATTTTTGACAAAACCGCATCCAGTTTAGGTAATACACCTAAACTGGATAATAATATTTCGTTGACAAGTTGACAAATTGATGTTGGGAAAGACCAGATGATTGAAGTGCGCTACCAACCCTAATAGGATAAATTGTTAAAAGAGACAGGGACGGTTAAATATACTGTGGCATCCCTTATATACTAATTATCGAAACAGTAAGGATGCTAACAGTCATCAGACGTCAGCAGTGTCAACAGAAATAAAAAAAATTTGACATAAAAGGATCCACCTAAAAATGTAATCAACTTAAAAATATAATTAAAATTTTTAGGTAATTTAAAACTTGAAAATTGAATAGTACAATAGAAGTACACCGCTGGCACCCGACCCTGCTGGATTTAAAAATAAGAACTAAAATTGAAAATACCTACAATAATTAGAACGGAAGTTAAAAATAAGATCATAAACAACAAATGATGTCTCGATTTGATAATAGCCAATGAAACTTCCATAATATATAAGTAGTAATAAGAAGTTGAAAATCGATCCGCACCGGCTGGTGCCAGGGGCAGGTCAATAACCCCGCCACCCTTACTCCTTACAAGTCCTTATAAAGGCATCTAAGGATTTCCGCAACATGATATGCCATACATGTATAACTAATGAATTTTCCATATGAAACTAGGACACGCTGAATGAAATTTTATATACATTGGTTAACAATTAAATTTAATTTAATGTTAATTCAATATAAATTGAACGTTTTTATAACGCAATTTATGCCAGAGCTTGAAGAGGACTTTTAGGGCCTTTCGCATGGAAAACTACATTTACCTACTTTAAAGAAATATTATTTCTTAATAAAATCTATTAAAATAAATGAAAATCACCTTCAAAATAATTGACCTGCTGCAAGGTCGTAACAAGTCTAGTGCGTATTCAAAGCTAGACCTAAATGAGAAGCTATTAGAAAACGGTGTGAATACGAAAACACGACCTTGCGCTCAATGACTTGACTTCTCCATCCGTAGGTGACTTATAACGATAAAAACTATATTAGTTTGTTACAATAAAAAAAAATTGTGTAAGCTTAAAAATAAAAAAAAATCGTTGAGCCATTTGCTTCCACGCTTCCAAATAGATGGGACTATTTATAAAAATCGATTTGCCTTTGATTTAAAAAAAAATTATATATGTATCAAAAAGTTTTCTCCAAAATATTAGAGATTTCTCTCTCCAGATGTTGCTTTAGTCGCCAAAGAATTCAAGCGACATCAAGAACGAAACAGAACCATATAATAATTTGTTTACAGCAATTTTTTCATCATGAAGTTTTATCAGGGATACAGAAAAAGACGTCCAGAAAAAATACTGTTCCTGAGAAAATATGAGCAATAAAAATTGAGTAAAAGGCTTTTTTTAACGCGGACGAAGACGCGGGCGCCACCTAGTTATTAATAATTTCGCGAACAGAGCATACATACACTCTGTTCAAAATTTCTATAAATAACTCAGTTTAGTTAAGCGCCACCATTATTGTGAGGTACACACTTCAAGTATTGTGTGATCAAGGACCTACAATAAAAACTACATTACTGACTGTTCACCTAGAACTGCTTTTAATAAAAAATTCCAACTATTGGAACGTTGGATTTTAAGTAGTACCTACCGTAACAATTTGTAACAGCTGTAACTATATATAGCCATGGCCTCAGACCGACAAAAACTATAGACAGAGCCCTTACGAACAAAAACGTTTTAAAAAATGAAGCCGGTTCGCTGAAGGTTTGTGCATAACTCTACTTTCGTATAGTGGCCATGCGTTTGTGTATGCAGTTAAAAATGTTATCCACTAACTCAGAGTTCCGTACGTCAGAATAAAAAAACGGAACCATTATAGGATCACTCGTGTGTCCGTTTGTGGGTCGGTCACAGTCAATCTACTAGACCGATTAAGTTGAAATTTGGTACACATATCAATTTCTGTGACCCAAACGCAGAGATGTGACGTGAATAGATGAAATCTGTACATGGGAGGTCATTTTTGGGGGGAAGGTGGAAAATTAAAAATTTTTTTTTTGAAAACTGCATCGTGTGGCATATCAAATGGAAGGTCTTGTTGTGAAGATCTTAATTCTTTTTTTTGTAATTTTAAAATAAATAATTTTCAAGTTATTCAAGAAAATAGATAAAAATTGACCATTCCCCCCGAAACTACTGAACCTAAAATTTTGAAAAAAAAATACAGAAATTAGTTTTCTACTAATAGATTATAGGAAAACCTATAAGAAGTCCATAATATTAAAATAACATGGTAAATCACTCAATATTGTGCGTAGATTTAAAAAAACATGATAGGCAACATCGTACGGAACCCGCTTCATGCGAGTTCAACTCTCACTTGTCCCATTTTTTTTTTTTTTTTTTTTTTTCAAAATTGGCATAGAGACTGCAAGAGTAATTGGGAGCTAAAATCTAGACAGTAACAGGATCGACGCGAATGGCCCTTGTGCGCTTGAAAATTAGAAAAATCAACCCCTGAAAAAGGCATAAAGTAACTGGAGAAAAAAATTTGAAAGAGTATTTAATGCTAAGTGTTTTACATTTTCCAGAAATAGTTTATAAATAAGTGGAAAAACTCGATGCACACCGCCCATCACACACCATAATATTCACTCCATGGAAAAAATGAATTTTAATAAGTATTAAAATACTTCTTTGTTTTTGCAAAAGAGTACTTTTTGCAAAAACTAATTTTGTATATTCTATTTAAATAGTCACATATTTATTAAAAAATGAAGATATCTAAGCGAAACAAAAAGAATCACAAACCAACAATACGTTGTTTCATTAAAAGTAAGTATTTTTTTATTGTATTATTATTTGTAATACTTAGCAATATTCATTGATTAAAACAATTAATTGAAACAAATACGTTTATAACAAAGCGACTTATTGTAACAACTGATGGCTATTATTAGACATTATTCATTATAACGTTTAACAGAATATACAATAATAATAAACAGATAAAACACAAAACAACGATAATTGTTTCAACCTGTCTCTCACCTTATTTTAGTTCTTGTATCCGTAAAGCTGAAGATATCGATTTAACTATGTTTAAGTTGCCTAGGAGACGAACCCGCAATTTTATTACTAAGTTCCATTAAAATTTATTTCTATATCTTTCATTTATTCATAATATTAAAACATTTGTATATTTTAGATTTTGTTATTAAGGAAATTCAATACATACTTAAAATTAAAATCACAATAGTTAATAGTATAAATTTTCTTACCTGCATAGAAAAGGTTCAAATAAAAATAACATATTAAATTTTAAAAAAAACTACTTCGCCTATCCTGAAAGACTTAATCGTAATTGAGTTATATTCTTTGTACAGAAAATTTCACTGGAAAATTCATCTCATCGTGTGCTAGAATTATTTATTTCCTTGTCCAATTGGAAAATAATATTTTAACTATTATACATTTTTGTATATTTTTAACAGTTTTACTGTAATATTATGAACTTCAGCATTTATTCATTTACTTGCTAAGTAATTATGTCAGTAGTAAGATGTTGATAATTATGATTGGTTTTTTTTTATTTCCACAAATTTCACCATATGTTTTCATTGTTATGTATATGTATGATGACAAATGGCAAAGTCATCGCCCTGCACCTCTTTATGTAATCACTTCGGTACAAAAGTGACTTCAGCTGTAATTTTCACTTCTCATTTTCCACAGCATTAACATAAAATAGAATGGAATAATAAGTCCAGCAGAGAAAGACGTGGCTATATTATATATTAATAGGCTAAATATATATTTTGCCTTCACAACACAGACGACTTATTAAGTTCACGTTTTCACTATAAAATATATGTATTTACAATATGTCATATTATATTCCTGCATAGGCCGTAACGCAATAAAAATATTACAACAACAAATTGCAAACACCATATTCAGGAAATATATTTTTTATTTGAATTTGAAAAATGACTACTATATTTTAGCTTTGGAATTTCTCATGATTCTTATATCTACAAACAGAATTAGTTTTACGACCATAATCTGGGCCAGAAGTGAAGTTAGAGCGCTTCTATACGGCCTTCCGACACACTACGTGGAAGTGCAGTCACCCTTAATACTTACTCGGAACAAGTTAAATGTTGTTTGAGTTCGTTCAACATCATATTAATTAAAATTGAGACTTAAGCTTGAAAAATGAATCACTATTTCAATGATGTCACTGTTAGAGCGGTAGATGTAACAAAACTGTTTCTAATAGTATATGCATGAGGTGTTGACATATTTATGCATATCGTATATTCATTTGAACACTGTCTAGACATAAAATGAAGCCACCGACTGCATTATGTGACAATCGTACAAGAACGGATGGCAGAACAAGTTACTTTTATCGTTTGTGAAATACCTACTCTAAAATATTTAAAGAATTATAATCTTTTGAATATGCTGTTAATTGATCAAGACAATTCTAACGATCATGCCGATCGTAGCAAACAAGAGTACAAATACGGACACTACAGTAACTAAAGACGAAGAACTGCGAGATGAAAATAAAGGTAGATACAGTTAATATTTATATTTAAAAATAATTTTTGCTTTGATAGTACTGGACTTGTTTAACAGACATTTTCTTAAGATAGATTAATATAAAGGTAAAAAAGACAATAATTTGTCTTGCGAAAACCGTCGCATTATAATGCTAACATTGGTTAACATCACCAAGTACAATTGAGGTCTATTGGATATCGATTCCATAACACACAGTCAATGCAAGATGAAATTAAGGGTATCGTTAAAATTAATGTTTATAACAGTTAATATTAATAATAAAAATAATATATAAGAGTTAATTTGAATTAGTAGGTAATTCCACTTTGATAGTATTAAATTGTTTGAAACACAAATTCAAAGAACATACATAAATACATCCGTAACAGAGGTTTACATAAAAGTAAAAACGGCGTCAAATAATTCGTTTAGTGAAAGTATTTTCCTTTCTTATCTATTACCCAGTTTGTGCGTTTCATCAGGATTCATCTGTTTTTTCGGGACTCTTAAAACCTTAAGTAACATTTTGCTCCAAACAATATTTGCCTCCTACAAATCAAAAATCCCAGCCGAAATCTCAGTGCGTTTATTTTTATATTAAACATGGCGCTCTTGGCCAGCATCTTTCCATGTAGGAAAGATGTGGCCGACGATGGAGCGAGCTCACCCAGAAGATAACTATTCACTCGAACCTTGAAAAGATTTAGGTTGTAATTGCTTCTTCACAATAATGTTATAAAATCATAAGTATTTATCATATTTCTTTTGAATCCTTATTGAATAGCATTGTTCGAGTCTATTTTTGTCAACAATGTAATTGAATCCATTATTTTTGCACTTTTGGAGTTTTGAATAAATAAATTGTGTATTCGAGTAAATAGACCATGTCAACGCGTGCTTTATTTGTCAACACGCAGTAAACACCATAAAATACAAAAGATATCTGCTATTGTTAATGGTAGTACAATCAGGCAAGAAACTAATATAAATCGAATAGAATCGAAGTAAAGTAATGTGGTGTAGAATATGTGAACATAAATACGTATATTTATGGCCCGTACTTCAAAGTACAATGTTAATTTTATTAATCAGACCCTGTTATAAAATAAAACAAGGGAAAAAATGCACCGGATTTGGCGGTCTTGAATCGGGCAGCCCGTCTGGTGGTAGTATCTACTCCCTCACAGAGTAAATGATGCCAGAACCCTTTCCCCTATTCGCTCTCAGTCTCTTTATTGTATTAAGGTCGGTAGATCAATAGCAGCACCCATGGCATTGCTTGTGTTAATAGGCGGCATCAAATGGACGGCCGCATGCCTTTACATAAAATAATGATAATAATAATAATATAAAAAATAGTAAGAACAAGAAAAGTGGAATGACTGATAAATTTTAAAAACACATTAATAACAAAATAACATCAACAGAAGCTTCATTAAGCCATCAATAGAACCATTATGATTAAATAAACAGATTGTTAGAGTCATCAATTACCTATCTAATGTTTCAAAACAAAAGTTCAATTGTTTTAATGAAAACATCGATTTAAAAAGCGTGAACTTCTGTGTTGAAACAAACCGTCTGATAATTAAACAATACATTCTACAGTTAGAATGCCAAAGTACAACTTTGCTAAGTAATTAAAAATATTAATAGCCTTTAAGAATTTGAAAAGTTTTCTTAAGGCCTTATTCATCATATTGCGTGACTGTCATGTATTAAAACGATCCTGATTGTCTGAAAATGTTCTTTACTACGAAGGCTATAAACTTCCATGAATTCAAGTGAATACCCCACTGACGTCACCAATCACCTGACAGACTGTTTGCGATCGAAACATGACAGCCATTATAAACAGCTTCCAAATTACAAAAAAAAAAACTCTGATACACGACATCGCCAGTTCGTATTTGGCCGTCGCGCACCTTGCCGGGTTGCGTGGAACCAGTGAATTTTGTAACCATGGTGACACAATGCTTGGCATCAGAATTATTGAAGATAACAAAGACGTAGCGTTAATTATCTATAGATACCACGACACTGAAAATTTTAGTTAAAAACTTGCGAATGTTGTATTCAAGAAGCCTCCTTAAAATGTTATGGTGGAAACAGTTAGAGAGTACTCACAAAAACGCTATGATGATAGAAAAAGAGGAGCAAAGAAAAAGAGAATTCTCGTATGTTGAAAACACAACGGTCACACTAACACTGCCCACCAGAGACCATGTATTGCAAGACAACTTTTTACTAGCTAATTTAGAACAAGTAAGAACCTTACAGGCTTCCCTGTTCCCAATATGCGCTAAAGGTAAATTAAACATTTTTTCTTAAATTACCAGAATTAATAATTTTTTCTTAATAACATTTCTTAATTAATTAAATTTTCTTAAATACACGCCAAAACTAAACATTTTTTCGGATATAGTTGAAAAATTCAAAGCAGCCTTTTGGTGTAAAAATTTATCGCAATCACCTCGATCAAACTTTGTAAGCCATAAAATGTAAGTCGTTCTAGGTGTAATATATCTTAAAGATTTTTAATTCGTCTTTTTGTTTGCGCTTCGGTGAGTGAGTAAGGGATGCCAGAGCCCATTTCCTTATCCCCTCCTAATCCCTTATCCTTAATCCTACTGTAGTCGGCAGCGCACTTGCCTTTGGTGTTTTTTGTGTTATTGGCGACGGTAGCCACCTACCATCAAGTGGACCGTCAGCCTGTCTGCCGATTTTAACATAAAAAAAAGAATTCTCTGCAATTAGTTTATGGGCTTTGTGCCTTGCATGTCGGTTAGGAAACTCGGCAATTCTATCACGCTAGCATACTACGGTATGGATCAGACTTCACATTCAAAAGACAAGCAAGATTCGAAACAAAATTTTTCTTCATAGTTAAAATTATTGATCATTATTTTAACTTTATTAAAAGTAGAAGAGATTAGGACTTGTACATGCCGTGTTGACAGTCAAATGTACGTACTACTGGGCCTATCATTGTATCTTACTGTAGACATGATACGGAGAACTGACAGTCGCTGGGACCGGAAAGTTCTCGTGTGAAGACTACGGATCCGCAAGAGCAGCGAAGGACACAAGATGAACTGACGACCTAATGACGCTGAAACCAGGTTGCTTCAGATCGATCCTATTGGAGAATTATAGGGATGCTTCCTACGGGTCAGATGATGAATTCTAAAAAAATAGTAGGTATGTTTTGCTTTCAGGAACTTTCATAACAAACTTTCTACAAAATACAATTAAAACTAATCAACTCGAAATTACCACTGACATAAAAACATTTAGGACGACGGCTAAACTTAAAGAACCACGTGATCTATTCGCACTTCCAAAAGAACTGGACTGCCCCCAACAAGCACCTCGTTGGCCTTCAGAATGCCAGGTAACATAATAACAATAATTGAATCACAGTCCTTTAAAGTTGCAATTAAATTCCTTTTAAGTGTGAAATTTCTCAAATTTAAAATTTTACATCGAATAGGTGGTAGAAGAAAGAATACAACATTTAATTTGGAACCCTGCTACTCCAGAACCTTATTACGTATCAACGGGTAGAGAATTAAGACCTCAGCCTGTAGGAGAAGAAGCAGGCACAGTTATATACCAGTACTACCCTATGAGCGCTGTAAATTACGTAAGTAGACTTTTCAAAACTGAACTCAAAGACTTGATAACTTATGACAAAAATCGAATGCATTTAAATTCCAGTTCAGCCGTTCTACTGTCGGAGGGTCCCGTCTATTCCTATCAGCTTGCGCTACTGCTAACGGTGACGATGATCTTCGTTTCGAATCTCGATTCGAAAGCGGTAATCTGGCTAAAGCTATTCGAATCACTTCGTCATATTATGAACTTCATTTGCGCACTGATCTCTATACAAATCGCCATATGCAATGGTTTTATTTCAAAGTCACTAATACACGAAAGCAAATGATGTACAGGTAAGAGATATTAATCTCGTATCAAATTTAAAGGACAACTTCAATTTCCATGTAACCTTCGAGGCTTTACAGGTCTGTTTAAAGGCCACTATACTACACACTACAATGGTTGTTAAGCTCATGAAACTTAGCCTTTGTTTGGAGAGCTTCAACATTTTGACAAGCGTTTAATCGTTCAGTCGCAAATTATCTAAAATTCAAAGTTATATGTCCTAAATAACGTTTTCAGGGTTCCGTACGTCTGAGGGTTCCGTACGTCCGAATAAAAAAACGGAATCCTTATAGGATCACTCGTGTGTCCGTCTGTCCGACCATTCCCCCCCCCCCCCCTTTTTTCTCCGAAATTACTGAACCTAAAATTTTGAAAAAAATACAGAAATTAGTTTTCTACTTATAGATTATATATTGTACGGATAAGTAACATCGTACGGAACCCTCTTCACGCGAGTTCAACTCGCACTTGTCCCGAAGTGGATTGTGAGCTAAACAATATGTGAGTGTAATAGTATAAACATTGCTTTTATAAATATGCAACTGAATAAAAAAAATACAATAATATATGTACAGTGGAATCCGTTTATAATGACATCGAAGGGCCTTGACAAACACGTCACAGTAAGCGGACGTCATACAAAGCGTTTTGTGAAAAATTATTTTAATATTTTAATATTAATAGAGTATACTTAATTATACTTATTTTAATAGAGAAATATAGCATAACATATCAAAATAAAAATTGCACGTAATAAGTACGATACATGTATATATGTATGTAAAAAATGAGCCGTCTTTTTCTATTGAACTAAGTCGCTCAGCTCAAAAATCTCAATAAAACAGCTCACTTGATTCATTTTCGTTCGTTTATGTTAGCCAGTCGGAATGTGACACTTCACTTTCGCAAAATAAAAAGAAAAGAAATACATAAGTGAGTCAATTGACCGATTTGAACGATTTGACCGACCTACTAATTATGTACATAATTCATTTCAAGTCTATTACTTACTGAGATTCAAAACAAAAACGAGCCACGTGCCGATCGGTCATTATAACCGGATATAATTTATTAAAAATGGGTCATAACAAGCGAAATGTCACTGTAAGCGAAGTCATTATATCCGACTTTTATACAAAGAATTTTATATGAAAACCAAACTTCGTTGTGTAATTACGTCATAAGAGGCGGTTGGTCAATATAGGCGGAGTCATTATAAACGGATTCTACTGTATATGCAAAATCTAAAAATTCACATATTAATCAAATTAATCACTTTCCACTTTAATCCCATCACTGGAATAATAATAGTTTGTGCAAAGAATACTTTACTACACTGCGTTCTTGAAGTAAATCATAAGAAAATTAATCGTTAATAAAAACCTCTGTAAGAATATTGAAAGTAAAATACTGTATAATTTTGCCAAACAGCACCGATTTGCACAAAAATTTGGATTCAGGTTCTATACTTACCCTCGACTTCAAATTTGTGTCGGGGGTTGCTTTTATTCTGGTAGCCAATGCCACCTCTTCTCGGGGGTGAAAAATGAAAATAAGTCCGAGAACTCTGTGATGATGTCCTTTTTTAACAAGAATGGAAGCCCTAATATGATAATGATAATAAAATGCATATTACAGGTTATCAATAGTCAATTTATCCAAAGCGGAGAGTTTATATAACGAAGGAATGCGACCATTACTGTATTCAACTAAAGATGCTCTGTTGCATTCGATCGGCTGGAGACGCTGCGGTGATAACATCGCGTATTACAAAAATGATTCTACGTAAGCTATAAAAAAACTATTGTGATTTAAAGGAAAAAAAAGGAAATAAAATTATAAATATATTTGTAGGAGATTATCTCGAAAATTAAGAATTCTTTGATTCACTTATTTTTTTTATGTTAAGATCGGCAGACAGGCTGACGGTCCACTTGATGGTAGGTGGCTACCGTCGCCTATAACACAAGCAACGCCAAAACTGCTGCAAGTGCGCTGCCGACTACCTAAAGTAGGATTAAGGATAAGGGATTAGGAGGATAGGGAAATGGGTTCTGGCATCCCTTAATCACTCACCGAAACACAACAGCACACGTGCTGTTATTTCACGGTGGTCTTCTGTAAGGAGGTGGTTACTGCCGCCAGACGGGCTGCCCAGATTATAAATTATTGTGCTAACACGTCAACTATTAACACATCAAATACGTGTCTGTTTCCAGGCTATTGCTGTTAAAAGCTCGATGATATTGAGCAAGTTTACTAACTACTAGCACGCATTTATATTTATTTGCTTAAACTTTAAGTTGTAACTACACAAATAAACTTTTTGTGCAGTTAATAAGTTCTATATTTAATATTAGGACTAACCGTGTGTAATCATAGTTGCTAGTTAACATTTTTTACTTTAATATCTTAGCTACCGTACTGAGCGAATGGAAACTTCTGTGCATTACATGTTATCGTCACTATCGGACAATCTGACTCGCCCTCTACTAAACTCACACAAACATAACCGATACTTTAGCGCCATCTATTGCCGATTTTCAGTAAAATAATCAGACATTTATCCTACTAATATTATAAATGCGAAAGTTTGTATGTTTGAATGCGTTTGTTACTCAATGAAGCCAAAACGGAAGGATTAACAATTGATGTCAAAACAACGCAATTTCTCAGAACTAAATCCAAAAAAGTGTATATATGTACAACGCTTATGGGTATATTTTCAGTTAAAAACCCCTTAATGTTTTAGATGCGAGGAGGAAGAACAATTTCCGAGCTACACTTTGACCTTTAACATTGAATTCCCTCACGCAGACGACGCGGTATATGTAGCTCATTGTTATCCTTACACATATTCGGACTTACAAGAATATTTATCGAGGTTGCAATCTCATCCTGTCAAATCAACGTACTCAAAGCTAAGACTGCTTTGTAGAACTTTAGCGGGCAACAATGTGTATTATTTGACAATCACTGCACCGCCAAATCCCAACGAGATGGAACAAAAGGTAACACAACATAATTTTAGTAAAAATCGCGGCAATAGTTTCATTGGTGATTGCCGATATATTGATGAGCCCGTTGGATGAGTGGTTAGGGTGCTTGCCTTAACGCTCTGTTCTAGGGTTCCCGGGTTCGATTCCCGGCAGGGTCAACTTTGAAAATGAAAACTTTTCAAAATTGGCTCTGGTCTGGATCTGAAAATAGTGGCAGGGTACATTGCGTTTTACAGTCATTTGGGCAGCCCGTCTGGCGGCAGTAACCACTCCCTTACAGAAGATCACTGTGAAATAACTGCGCGTTTTGTTTCGGTGAGTGAGTAAGGGATGCTAAGACCCATTTCCCTAATCCGTCCCAATCCCTTATCCTTAATGCTACTGCAGTCGGTAGTGCACTTGCAGCACCTGTGACGTTGCTAGACGACGGCAGCCACCTACCGTCAAGTGGGCCATCAGCCTGTCTGCCTATCTTAACATTAAAAAAAATTAATTCAAATTCATTTATTTTCAGGTAACTAGACCCATATTTTACATTTCTACACATTAGTTATTAATATATTATATCTAAACAGTACCTAATTAAATAAAATAAAAGCAAATTTTTACATATATCTATTATATCCTAACAGTAATAAGATATAATACAAGATGAAAGAAAAGAAAAAATAATAATACGTAAATGTCTAAAAACTACCACCAATATGTCTATTACAGCAATGTTGGATATATAAACAATCTAACCTATCGGCGATCATTGCTATAAGTTTGTTAGAGCTGTCCCGCACCCGCCTAACAAGTGATGCACATTTTTTACGTATGTTAGTATAGAAACAATCAGTGCTCATCGCTGCAAACATGCCCGAAGCACTACAGAAGCGGGGTAGCCCTAACATCGCCCTAAACGCGTTGTTGAATTGGACACGAAGGGTGCTGTAACATTTTTGTGTATAATTTGCCCACAGAGCACAAGTATACAACGAAGTGCAATATGCTTTAAATAATGTAAGTTTTACATTTTTTGAACATCGTTTAAATCTACGAACTAGCATATTTGTCCTTATGGACAAAGCCCTTCGTTCTCTATCGATATCAGCATTGTCTTTTAAGTCGGCCGTGACTATGTGCCCTAAATACTTAAAATGGTCCACCTTTTCGAGGGAAACGCCATTCAGACGCACAGGTGGTACCCTATTAGGGCTTTTAACATTTGCCGTCTCAAAGACCATGAACTGACTTTTTGTGACATTATATTTTAGCCCATGCTTACAAGCATACCTCTCACAGATGTTCAGAAGTTTACGTAAACCACAGACAGAAGCGCTCAACAGCACCATGTCGTCTGCATAACTAAGGTTATTAACACATACCCCATCAATGTGACAGCCGAGACGCTCGTTGCTGAGCTCTTCGATCAGTGCATTTACGTATATATTGAACAAGGTTGGTGAGGTGATACCGCCCTGTCTCACTCCGCATTCTAATTTATATGTATCTGACATTGTTCCCGCCCATCCTACGCTATTAACCTGGTGCTCATACCAATATTTAAAAATATTAACAATTTCAGATGGTAAGTTAATATTATCCAACTTTTCCCACATGATATCATAGGCAACCAGATCAAATGCCTTGGACAAGTCGAGGAAACACGCATATACTGGAGTTTTACGACAAATATAGTATTGGACAGTATGCTTAAGACAAAGTATAGCACTTTCAGTTGATAATCGCCGTTTAAATCCAAATTGATTATCATGTAAAGACACATATTTCTCCAGCTGTGTATTAAGCATACTATCAAAAACTTTTGCCACAACCGTTGCCAAAGAAATAGGTCTGTAGTTGTTTTTATCAGACAAATCACCTGTTTTATTCTTAACTATTGGAACTACTACAGTTTTCATCATATCAGATGGCAAGTAAGAATGGCCTATGCACAGTGAATAGAACATGGCTAATATTCCGGCTATATGCGGGCCGGCGTAACGAAGATGCTCGACGGCTAGGCCATCATGACCTGGAGATTTTCCTCCTGTCATTTTTCTAATAGTTTTTGTTACATCCTTTGCATTAAATTTTACCCCTACTATTCCGATTGGCAGCTCATCTTCAAGAATCCTTCTCACAGGATCCAAAGATGATCGTATGGAAAAATGATCCTTAAAGATGTTCGCAATATCCCTATGATTATTCACACCATCGATGCTTACCGGGAGTCCAGGTTTTGTATTAACCTTACTAGTACATTTCCAAAAACCCCGGAAATCACCTTTAGTATGCTTTTCGGCAATGAAATCCATTCTAATTTGTTCTTGATGGTTTTGACACCATTTCAAACGAGATTTAAATACCTTTTTACTTCTACGCATTTCTTCAAAAACAGCCCCATACTTGGGTCTTCCGCATAAAACCCATTCCGAGAACTTTGTTCTAGCCTCATTAATGCACACATAAGTTTTGCAACTCGTCTGACTGTAGTAGCTACCCCACTAGAGAAAATAATCATGACAATAAGAGCACTGGAAATGTTTACTTTCAGTGAGTGAGTTAAGGGAAACCAGAACCCATATCCCACACTCTTTATTCCATCAGAGTTGTGTTCCTAGGCGGTGGCAGAAGATGTCACCACCGACGGTAGACACCTATAACCAAGTAGACTATTAGCTTGCTAAAACTCTTAAGCTTAAAAAAATTACGATGAATTTTTCGTTGTTTTAGAAAAAGAAAGCTGTGGTAATAACAGCAAGAGTACACCCGGGCGAAACACCTTCTTCGTGGATGATGAAAGGTTTCATGGACTATTTGACTGGTGACTCCAATCAGGCTCGCGAGTTGCGTGACAAGTTTATTTTCAAACTAGTGCCAATGTTAAACCCGGACGGTGTAAGTAAAGATAGTAGATTTTTATAAAATACTATTCGAAATCAAATGATCGAATAACAAACAGGTTTACTCGATATTCAAGACAAGTAATTGTCAGGGGATATTCTATTTCGAGGTAACATTTCGAGAATATATGTATGTATGTACATTATTACTTAAGCCATATTGAAAGACTACTTTCCATCACCTATGAAAATAATTCTTGTTCTTATTAAATTTAATACAGTTTTTATTTTTTTATTTTTTTTTCTTAGGCATTTTTTTTTCTTAAATTATATACACAAACCTTCGTTGTTTATCGCTCTTTCCATTAGTGAAAACTGTATCAAAATCCGTTATGTGGTTTAGAAGAAGTTAGCGGAGAAAAAGACTGAAGCGGACAGTGACTTCATAATAATATGTATAGATATAGATGTGTAAAACCTTTTCTTTCAGTATATTCGTCTAAATATAAATGAAAACCTATTTTTTTTTTTGTATTTACCTTTAAAAAAATCAAGGCAAATGAAGTATGTTCCCTTGCCATTTAACTAAACGAGTGACTCATTAGCTTATTAGTTGTAAAATATATTAAAAATTTTATTCGATTTTCAAATTAATATCCCTACCTAGGCTAAAGCTGTGAATCAAATTCACTTTCCGCATTTCCGGTCTACTTTCAAAGCATTGAGCAATGAAAATAATCATTTGTCCCACAACACGAATAAAATTGTCACTGTGTACATTTTTAATTGAACTGCATTTATTGTAGGTAATCGTTGGAAATAATCGTTGTTCATTGACCGGAAAAGACCTCAACAGACAATATAGAACCGTTATAAGGGAAACATATCCGCCAGTGTGGCATACAAAAGTTATGATACGAAGGTCAGTATCAACTTTGAACGACACAGGTAGCAACAGTTACTATGAATACATATTACTAATAAAATTACCTTCACAGATTACAAGAGGAATGTGGTGTTGCCATGTATGTCGATTTACATGCGCACTCTCGAAAACATAACATATTTATTTACGGATGTGAAAGCAGAAGAAATTGCGATAGAAGATTACAAGAACAAGTATTTCCTCTTATGTTACACAAAAATGCTGCAGACAAGGTACGTAAAATTAAAGGGAGTACGCCAACAACTTTGTTCTCTCACATTTTTTGAGCTATTCTTATTTGCCAATTAAATACGTCAACCAAACAGAGATTATTACAAAACAATAAAATATCGACAAGATGGCGTTTAAAAAGTTTTATAACATTCGCCTATTTGGATCCACAAATTTATCCAAACATTGAGGCTCATGCACAAGCGTACTGACAAGGGCGAGTGTAAAGGGAAAAGAGAATATCGATGCGCAGAGAATGCCAGGAATGCGCAGAGAATGTCTAGTAGGATTAAATTTTGACATTGAAGAAAACAATAGCGCTATCCACGCGACGATCTAATCTTTCGTAATCATCTAAACGCCACCTAATTGCAACAATCTAATGGAATTAAGAGGATTTAATTACTTTTTTATTTTCAGTTTTCTTTCGAGAGCTGCAAATTTCGCATTCAGCGCAGCAAAGAGGGTACAGGCCGAGTTGTAGTTTGGATGCTAGGAGTTGCAAACAGTTACACAGTGGAAGCGTCTTTCGGTGGATCTGAATTGGGGAGCAGAATGTCAACACATTTTTCCATTCAAGATTATGAAAGCTTGGGGAAAACTTTCTGCGAAACTTTGTTAGATTTCTATGATGAGGATCCAAGCAAAGAAAGACTTAGAACAAAAATCGTAACTAGACTTCTACAAGAAGGATCAAACGCAGATGAGCCTACTAATATTGATCTTTCTGATTACTCAAGGTAATATGCGATGAATTATTACAACATTATTATTTTTACTTGTAGACTATAAACCTTTTTCTATTCTAGTGATGAAGGTGACACGTCGAGCAGTAGTTCTGAAGCTGAGGCTATGCGAGACAGACACATTGAAAAAGTCGTACATACAGCGCCACCTCCTTCTCCAATACTTCCTGGCATAAATCGGAGTTTTACTGAAGTAAGTGCAAAATTAAATAAACAAATCAATTAAGAGTGTTTATCTTAAATCGGTTAACCTAAACTTAGAAATATTTGTTTCACAGAAACCAAAAAAGCAACATCCTAAACTAGAAAAAATAAACAGAATTGAAAAAAAGAAAATGAAAAGAGAAACATTACAAGTAAGTTAAGTATATGTCTAGTACTTCTGTTATTTTTTTTTAAACTTTGCATTAAATTGAATAATTATTTTCATTAGGTATCAAGAGCTACAATAGATTTAACATCTGATGCAATGACTGACGCATCATCGGATGGAGAATCGTTTGACGAGAATAGAAGTCCTACAAGGAGAGTACACAAATTATTCCATTCATCAGCTAAAGCTAAGCCCAGGAGAAAAAAGAAAATGCCGCCTGAATTGAAAATTATACCAGCACCGGTAAAAAACACCGTTAACATTTTAAAATGAGACAATTATTTTTTTACTTAAACTTGTGAGGAATAAAACACACTCATTAAATGTTTGACACTGCGACGCATTTATAGACTATGAATTTCTCTATTAAGAAGCCCACTGTAAACCCCACATTCGATTAAGATTTTTAATTAAACTTACTTTTATCTTTACCAGACCAGCGATTCTCCTTATCACTCAGACGGTGAAAAGAAATCTCCTAAGTGTACAAGACCTCGTAGTGTGTCAATGTTTAATGATCAACCTGAGAGATTAAGACTGAATCCTGCCTCTTGGCATCAATTTAAATTTTTACCTCCGCCCAAGTGAGTATAAATACTAAACCTCAGCTATTAATACTACACAGAATGTCCACCACAACCTATGTTACATCAATATTACAAAATATCTTATTAGTTTCATTTACATCTCTTATATTTCCATAGATCTATAATATAATAAATTTACTTGATTTGCTTTATAGTTCAAATCAAGAATCTATACCCTTGCATTTATGTCCAACAAAAGTAAAATTATATTTAAGTATTGTATTCTATTTCCCTAAACAGGTACCTCTCTGAAATTAAAAATTCTGAAATTAAAAACAGAAACACACAGCCCTCCGAACTACAAGTAAAGCTTAATTCTTTGAAGAGGAATGTATGGACTGGTGTACAGAGTGATGATAAGGGACCACTTTCTTGGGGAGTGTCGAGTTTTGCTATGAATTCTTATTTTACAGATAGTGAAGCATTGTTGAGGTAAAGATGAACAAATATTTATTTGGACACTAAATATTATTTGATAAATGAACCTTTAACTGTTTTTGTAAACAGGTCGTGTTCTAAGAAGTTAGAGGAGTTAGAAAACGAACAAAAGAAGAGTAAAGATGAAAAGAAAAAGAAAAAATCCAAAGCGAAAAAAATTTCATTGAAAGTGCCAAATTCTGTTGAAGATATATTAGAACCTGTAACAAAGTTGACTAAGAGTTGGAAGAATAAAGGAAAGTAAGTTCATAATATAATTATATATACTGTAATTTATAACTACTTTTATAACAGAAAAAAGAATAGTATAGATGGATAGATGTTAATATAATAAGAATAATTAGAAATGTTAAAATATTTAGGACTCATAAAATTAAAGCACTTATTAAAATTTAGAATATTTTTGTAGGTAAGGTGTTATGACAGTTATAATAATAACTAACGCTTTATTTTAGAAGAAATGAAATGTGATTTAACCTTATTATAAACTTGATACAATACTATTGTGAAATTCCTAAAACTATTTATTGTTCAATATTTTCCACAATGGTGATGATAGAAATATTCAAAAAGTTTCAAAAAATACATAATAGAAATATTTAATCACAACACCATAACATGTATTGTATATAATAGAAACCTACAAAAATATTGAAATATATAAAAAATACAATAAATAATTGTTTTATCAAAATTGACTTGTTTAAAAAATCTGTGCTAGAAGGTTCTATTCAATATTTTGGTTTAATTAATTCTTAAATGTTTCATTTTATTTTATTCACTTTAATTTAGACAGTGAAAGATTTAAACTAGTCATAAAGTAAGAATTATGTCTGAATGAGTGTGTATATGAGTATATAAATATATAGTGTTTATGTGTAAAGAAGGATATATTCAATAAAAATATTGAAATCTTTAAATGAAGAGTAAATCAAAAAAGTTTCATAAAATTTTTCAATTCAACCAATACATGGTCCACTTATCTGTGTATTGTGTATTAATCAATTAAACATATTTTTCCAGATTAAAACATACAAAATCGGAGGGTTCAACTTATTTAAACAATACTAGCTTTACCTACATACCCAGAAGCACACAGTCACAAACTGTCACAAAGACGAGTCCAATTGAAAATAGACAAGCAAAGTCCCGATTCAGAAAGAGTGCTTTTGTTACAACCGCTGTTCAGAGTAAGAAAGTAACCGCTAAAGGAAAAAATGAATTACTATCGGAGAATTCTGATTCAAACGATTCAATTTCATCAATTAAAAAGAGTAAACAGAAAACCAAAAACAAAAAGAATAAAATAAATAAAGCTGCTTCAGAAATTAAAACAAAATATTAATTATTATAAAAATACTAGAACAATGACTATAGTTTTGTACTTACTACAATATCTAAAGCAAAAAAAATTGCATCTTTTGTTTATAGTAAGACCAGATGACAATTAATAACACAGCTCTATCACTGTTTTTTATTTTAACTTTTGATTTTAAGTAGAAATCCTGATATCAGTAACTAGATAATAAAAAGCAAACTAAGCTGAGATAGCTTAGTGGGAAGAACATTCAACTGCTTACAAGCCAATGAGGGCTAGAGACTCCATTATACTGATATCATTCAGTAATTTTCTTCTTATTTTGTGAGTAGAAATGGAGTAACGCCAATGATGACAAATGAACGTTATCAATGTGTCGAATCAAAGCATGAAGTTATCTTACTTAATAATAAAGTATTAAGAAATTATTGAAGTGTTTAGTTACCTAATTAATTGTTTTTCTTCTATTTTATGTGCACTCTAAAGTGAATAAAACATAACTAAGCATAGTATTGTTAGTAGTAGGCTAGTAGGCTTATTAGTATTTGTCTGAATTCATTGTTTGCTTTGAAATGTAATACATTATGTGTACATTATGTGTATGCTTGACATTTTTGAAAACCAGTGTTTTAAAAAATTTCCTTCAAATCTTATGTTAGATTCTTATTCTTCTTTACAAATGTCCTGGCTCCATCAGATCTTCTCCGATGATTATGCCAGTGTAACTAACACTGGCATAATCATCGGAGAAGATCCATAAATCCAAAAACCCCAAAAATAGGAACATAAAAAATGCTAAATTCAAATTAAAAGTAACAAATTCTGAGAATTTTTTTCCAAAAACTCTTATGTGTTAGATTATAATTTTGTAATGTAAACCACCTAAACCTAACCTAACATCCACCATAATATTTTGTCTTTTTTAAAAAAAAAATTCTCATTGTTTTCTTATTTCAATGTACTACTTGCTCACTATTATTTATATAGTGCTTCTAAAATGAATAGATTATACTACATGTACTTTCCTAAAAAAATACTTTGTATCATATTGTAGTTTTATTAATGTTAATTACTGTTTTTTACTGTTTAATGAAAAAAAAAAACTCTTGAAAGTTTTATAATGCATAAATAGTAAGTGATTTATTTTAATATCCTACATAAGATCGTCATTTTTGTAGTTTTCAAAAATACATATATACATAACTCTTATTGGATTTTCTTTCTAAATGCCTCCACTGCGTGATGTTCACTTTGTTTCGTGATCTAAATAAAATGATTTCACATTTTCGATGGTGCACACATCTTTTATTCCATTAAAATTTCATAACATATTTAAAATAACTTATTACAAAAAACCAACTCATCTTTTCATCTCAAAAAACTAAAGCACACTCTCTTCAAATCTTTTTACATATTATGTCAAAAACCACACCTTGTTTTTCTATATTTTAAATTATCAATACTTTTTAAATCGGCCAGTATTTAAGTTCAATACTTTAACATCCCCTCTGAATCTTAAATACCTGGCTAACTATACTACTCAATCTTTATATAATAAATTGAAATCTATTTACTAACACATGACACTAAAACATTTTCATTAATAAAATACTCATCTAACATCCCCTCTGAATTTGACTATATTAAACTTTTCTAAAAACCCCAACTGACTGTACTACACTAAAAAAATCTGACTGACTGTACTTCACCAAAATAATCTGACTGACTGTACTATCTATTCACCTATAATATCTATCCATCACATACATTACTCAATACCTATCTTCAAACACAACACTAATTCCTACTACAAACTAACCCCCTAAATATAAAAACATCACCTTCAAATATAAAACACTAACTCATCATATAAAACACTTATATTCTCCTCGAACATCATCTTCATCGTATAAAACATCTCCACCTTCAATTCTTCACTATATAAAACTCCTCTATCTTTAAACTTCAAACCATCTCTTATTTCAACATTTCACCCCACAAATCTATAATCCTTTCTATATTTCTTTCTTCTCACCAACTCTCGATAATGCTTTCTATTAGTCTCCTTCAATACAGCCATCAGTCATCAAACTAAATTTCCTGAATCCTTTCGTAAATAATTCAAATTCATCAAATCTTTCAAAATATATATTCCCTTTTCCTTCATATTAAAATTTTCTGTTTAATCATTTATTCTTTTCAAAATCAATTTTTAATATAAATTTTTCACAAAAATGTCATCTATTGTCAAATCAATAAGTTTCCAATTTTCGTAGCCATCTTTTAATCTTCCTTTCTTGATATATAATTTTCTATACTTTCTTCATTAAAGACATTTTCTTTCCATAAAATTTCTTCACTATAATTTACGCAGTGGAAGCGTTCCTGAGTCCATGACCTCTTATTGGAATTACTTTCTAAATGCCTCCACTATGTTTTGAAATCTACTTAAAATGATTTCGCATTTTAGATGGTGCACACATCTTTTATTACTTTAGAATTTCATAACATATTTAAAATAACTTATTACAAAAAACCAACTCATCTTTTCAACTCAAAAAACTAAAGCACACTCTCTTCAAATCCTTTTACATATTATGACAAAAACCACATCTTGTTTTTCTATATTTTAAATTATCAATACTTTTTAAATCGGCCAGTATTTAAGTTCAATACTTGAGAATGTCTAATTTAATGTTTAACCTAAAATATATAAAATAAGCTTTTCTAATACCTTAAAAATATAAGAAAATTTTTGGGGTAGGTTATGCGGTTTAGTATGCCCGCACAATCTTTGGGCTACAAGGTCAGGGTCACAAGTGTATAAACAAGCCCTAGAGATCTAGGGCTTAAATCATATTTCTGACCGACATATTATCATTAAAATAATATAAGCTTCAAATCTATCTTATTTAATAATAATTGACAATGAATAATGAAAAATACAGTACCATCTCTTTAACAAAATAAAAGTAAAATCTCAAAGTACAAAGGTTCTTACCAATTCTGCGGTTGATACAAAATAATGCACGCCTTATGAACTTAAAAATATAATAGATTGCATTTAAAATTAAGTACTATTTTGCTTAGAAACACTAACAACCAATAGGTTATTTTTTGTTTTTATTTTAGAGTCAATTCATATTCATTCACCAAAATGAAATGTGTCAGTCACTTGACATTTGTTTGACATTGCCTGAATGATTTTTTTATGTGGCAACTTTAAATTCTGAGGCGATTTTTTTATTAAAATTCCTGCAAAATGAATCTTAATTTAATAACAATACCTACATTACAAGTATTAAAAAATAAACATTGAATATGTAACAAACATTTACTAGTCATCAATTCTAAATAGTTGAATTAAAACAATCAAAGTATTCCCTTACTTCCCAATAAAAAGATTACCTCGGTACTAGCTCGTGGGACATCGGTGATCAAGCAACGGTAAAAATGTTATTCAAAAACTTTTATGATTATCCCATGAACGTTTTTTTCTTTTATGTTATGTCGACAGACAGGCTGATCCACTTGATGGTAGGTGGCTACCGTCGCCTATAACACAAGCAACGCTACAGGTGCTGCAAGTGCGCTGCCGACTACAGTAGGATTAAGGATAAGGGATTAGGAGGGGATAAGGAAATGGGCTCTGGCATCCCTTACTCACTCACCGAAACACAACAGCACGTATATGCTGTTATTTCACGGTGGTCTTCTGTAAGGGGGTGGTCACTGCCGCCAGGCGGGCTGCCCAAAATGACTGCGGAACGCAGTGTGCCCTACCACTACAACAGTGAACGTAAGAAAGGAAATGAGATCTAACTTCCCTGCCATGTTTATAATTTTATTAAAACAAATATTTTGGTTTGTGGACAGGGCTTCAGATTAATATGATTAAATGTCTAAGATATAAAATAATACCTAGGTACTTTTAAGAGTAGGAAAGTAGGTAATGTCCGCATTTTAGACAAATTCTTCTTCTTAAATTAAAATTCTTTCAATATGTACCTATACATATACATTCCTAGACATAAGCGGTTATGTACACAGCGTGCCAATAATATGTACGGGGAATGGACTACCGCTTATATTGTGCCGCGCCTTATCAATAGCCTACCTTCAGATCTGTGTAACAGCATAAACACTAAAAATATTAAAGTCAAATTAAAGGAATATTTTTTAAATTGTATTTGATTATATCAACATTGTAATTAATTGTACATAGTTAGATGTTAAATCTTTTAATATTTTAATAATAATTTAAAGCATTATGATAGCAAACGGTTAAACCTAGGTGGTTTTTAATGCTATCATTATATTAATGTATATTTAGTTTTCTTTAAATTGTTAAAATTATAAATAAATAAATAAAATTTAGTTAAATTTGCTAAATTTCGATAACGAATGCAGGGCAGTCCCCTATTACTTCTGTGGCAATACCTACTTCATTATAATAATATTAATGTTTTTAAATCGTTTATTAGCAAACATTCGTAAGCCAACTCGTCTGTGTTAAATTGACAGAAGCAGAACAAAACGAAGTTGAAACTGGAGTGTTAGCTGAAAAAGAGATTATTCTAAGTTCGCCTGCTGAAGAAAATTGAAGAGCATTACTAGCTCTTACTCCGGTTGAAGTAAAACCAGGGTTCTGTGGTTCTCCCGTAATGGGGTTGAAAGAACTACACCGAGTTTTGGCCAATATACATGAAGTGACATTTGTGTAAAATTCTACGTTATCGGCATCTATTGTTATATTAACGCCAGTCCTAGCTTCTCTAGTACACTGAGTTATCTGCAAAAAAAATGTAGTCATTGGGACGTTGCAATATTAATGAAGAGCAGAAACTGTATATGATATGAAATCAAATACCAAATTGATAGAATTGATTCTTCTTAAGCACCGTACAAAATCACAATAGCCCATGTAGCATCCCGAAGGTTGTACGTTTAGAGCCGACGCTGCCAATGTCTAGAAACAATTTATATAATTAATAGCAGTTACTTATTACGTTTTAGGTCTATTTAATTAATAAATATAATTGGTACTTATTTTAACCTTTTTTTTACCTATCACTTTGTGATTGTGATTGGTATTGTGATAGGTAACTTAGTTACCTATCACAATAGGCTTACATTATACCTAACCTTTTTTTTTTACATACCGAAAGAGCTGTAGCACAAGAAGCATAAGTTGTATTGGTTAAGTATTGCGTAGCACATGCACTTAATCCATTTAATTCTTGTGGCCCCTGGACAAAAATATGAAAAATGTTTATAAACATGCACAAGTAATTTAGAGAATACCTACTGAACTTTGGGCAAGATATACGCAAAAGTCATAATGTAGCACTCTGCGGATTCAGAATAATAATTTGTTCCGGGCGTTGTTGTTGGGGCTGGCCTCGATTCTGCATCGTGAATGTTCACAGAGGCAAGAGTGGACTGTTTCTTCATCATCATAGACAAACGCTGCGTCTCCCTGCTCTGCAGAGTGAGAGCCAGCACTAATCGCGTCTTAATGATAGCCGGTAAGCTTGACTCTCTTTGCATGAACAAGTTTAAATGAAAAAGAAAAATTGATTTTATATTCTACTAGTAACCCACCCCCGTTTTATATATATGAACATTCCCCGTTTATACCTCTTTCCATTAGTGAAAACCGAATCAAAATCGGTCTAACCGTTCACGCGTGATGCCGTGACCAAGGGAAATGGGGATTAATTTTTATATATACAGAAGATGTATATGCTAACAATAGGTTCGTAAAGATGTTACTAACACAGCTAAAATAAAGATGATTTTTATTATTATTATGTACGTTATACTAATGATAGAATATGCCAACTTTGACATGTTCCGATTTGGGAAAGATATAATTAATAAGTGAAACACCCACATATAGATTTGTTACGTACTAAATCTTCTAATTTAATTTTTATTAAAAAGGTTTACGTTCTATTTTTTCGGTGGCCCCTAAGGGCCCCTAGCCGATGCGGGCCCTTAGGCAGTTGCCTACACCGCCTAATGGATAATCCGGCCTTGACCTTATATTCTTTTCTGTATCCCTGACAACACGTATTCAAAATTTCATGATGATCCTTTGTGTAGTTAAAGCGAGAAAGGGCAAACAAACAAACAAACACACTTTAAACCCCACGGCGTTGCTTATGTTAATGATTATAGCAATCCGCCATCAAATACATATATTATAGTCAGTCAGACTGACTATATATGTATTTGATGGCGGTTCAGTCTGTCAACCGTCCTTTAAAAAAAAACCTAATTTTATGTAAGACTAAGCTTAGTATGTATTTTCATTTTTTACCTCTGGCAAGGAAGTGACACTGGCGAAACAAGCAATACAAGTATCTCTTTCAGTAACATTAGACGGTCTCGCAGTACTGCAAACTATATTAAGCAAATTCTGCAACTGGGCCCTGTAATAAGAGTTCCCTGTAGCCTTAAGAGATGTTACTTAAGGCATATCAAATACAAAAAAATCTCATAGAGACATTTTAACATGTATTTAATTATGTATTTAGAAAAAGTAGATAATAAAATTATTCTACAAACGCATTAGATGGACAGAGAGAAGAAAGCTTCTGAGTTTTCCATTGAAGTATTTTATTCTTGACTTCGCTGAAATCAAAAATCCCATTTGATATTACACCAACCTAGGACAATGTAAAAGGAATCATTTTTACAAAAATAAAAACTAAAAACAAACAGACAACTAAGTAAATACAATTAAATAAATACAAATATTGTATTGCAAACCATATGCAAACCCTTGTCGGATAGAACATACTTTGTCCTATTATCAAGTACCTATAAATTTGTACCTACTTTGTATACGTACTATATGAATTAAGATCCTATAGAGATGTTTTTGTGCAAGTAAAGATTTCATTTTATTACTTATTTTATTTAACTATTAAAATCATAGAGGTAAACTTACTAGAAAAGTGAACAGAAATCCATACTGAATTTGTTTCATTGTTCTCTTGTCGTATACTTATATACCTACAAATACTTTACTTATGAAAACAAATATAAAAATAAGTACTGCTTCATCGACATCTGTTTAAAAAGTGAATTATTGTCACAATTCTGTTAAATAAATGCTGCTATTATTTAGTGTTACAAATTTTCACTTTCCTTTCATGTGCGAGGAGCGTGAAGTTATATAAAAATATTATAAATGATTTATAATTACTGTATAATAATATATTTGTGTGCAATCTTTATTGTCGTATGTAATTATGTGGTTTTAAGGTATCATCTAAACTTTGTCAATACAATCCCAATTTTGTCTCGCACCCGATGTAGAGCGTAAAACAAAAGTCCATTTAGCTTTTTTATATAAAATGAGAGGGTCAACCAGACAGGTCCATAGCAATTGACGTGAGGTGTTTAAGAATGTCTTCCAATAAGTTAAGAATATAATAAAGCTGAATAATTTGTTTGTTTGTTTGAACGCGCTAAACCCTGGACTAACTACTATTCAAATTTAAGAATTCTTTATACATTTCATAGCTTAATTCTTAAGGAGAGTTATGTATAGGCTATTTATCATCACGCTATATGACTCTTAGAATCACAAAGTAATTGCGGGTGCGGGTGATGAGATGCGCGTTAAGTCTAGGGCGACCGCTCGAACAAAACTACCAAAAAGAGACCAATTGCATAAGAATAAATACTAACCAAGTTATTATAATATTTTATTTGGTTAGTATTTATTCTTATGCCAATTGTTCATAACTTTGGCAATTTAAAATAAACGGCGAATGAAACCGCGGTGGCGGGAGCGGAGCGGAAATGAATAAATAACAAAATTCTAATGGTTGTTTCTAACACATCTCCGCTCCGCTTGTCTCGTCTCCGCTTTGGTGGAATCCGGGCCTTATATGCAGTTTTTTTATTTACTTGTTTTCTATTATTTGTTTTTATTTTATTTTAGTTTTATTTTTGTATTGGATCTTATTTGTTTATTATTATTTATATCTTAACTGTCACTTTGTTTTGTTTTGTTGTGTTTGCATGATGAAAGGCACAATCATTGTAAAGTTTCTTCATATTGTTACGATTAACTATGAAACGTTCTGGAAAAAGCGTTCGCTGGAAAAAGTCTCGAACGTCCCACCCTATCGATGATAGCCACACACCTTTCCGGTTAGTGTCAAAGGAAATTGGTCCTTATGTTTACAACATACAAAGAGTTTACATTTCAACAGAAATAGCATTCCCGAACTTTCAATGGTTTGTTTACAATCTGTTTACATTTTCTAGTACCTAAATTCAAAATAAATCAAGGCGTTTGGCGTCAAGTATAAATAAGAGGTGGCCGGTCAAGTGTGAGTTAGTTGTGCGACAACCAGCGACACGAAAGCGAATCTTCGGAGCTTTTGCTAAGTTATCTGCGACAGTGAACCGGCGACACATTAAGGGTATCATCGATGACTTTTGGCAAGTTTAACGGTTCCATCGGACTAATTTGATGAAAATAAATCGTTCGTTTCGCCCTTAAACAGCATTTTAACTCACCCCGCACGTAACAATATTAATTGATTTTTTTTAAATGTTAGATTGTGTGCTGTTTTGCAAACCGAATAAAAAAAATAGATTTGTTTATGAAATTATATATTCATATCTTTTTTGCTAAAATTAAAATGATTACAGTTTGCAATATTCATCGACAGTGGCCTACGCCTACGTTGTTGACATTATCGCTGTCCTTTTCTTCAATCAAGCCCATTCACGAGCTCATCTCAGATTACCGCCCCGTAATTTTAAAACTCGGACGGCAGACAGACCGCTCTCATAATACCATCACCTGCATTAACTGGAAAAAACTACAAAAGTCTCTCGCGAATCCTTCGCCACACCTGGACCAGGTCCCTGACACCCTTGACAGACCCCACGACATAAGTGAAGCAATCAGAGATCTCAAAAGCCACCTTAACGATAGCATCAACAACTCCTCTAAGGAGATCCCGGCGGCGAGCGATCGCCGTCTGGAACTCCTAGAAGGACGCGAGGAGATTGTTGAGGGCTAAGAATGCTACCCTCACTCGTGACTCGTGCCCACGAAAGCGAGAACCGTTTTCGTTTACGCCGACTACAACGCCGTCTCAAATCGCACATAGCTGAACTTCGTAGTGACCAATGGAGCCGTCTATTATCTGAATCTGACCTATCCCAATCTTCACCGTTAACACGACCAAACGGCACTCCCGCATTCCACCATGACGACAAGGTCGAATACAATCGCCGATTCCCTCGAGGCCCAATGCTCGCCCAGCCTTCAACCGGTCCACGCCAGTCACTTCGTCCGGGTGGAGGAAAAGGTGGGGAAAAGAGCATCACAGCCTCCGCATTGTCAAGCCTCAGGCCTTGATCAGACAAGTGAACCCTAAGCAATCGTCAGGTATAGACCGAATTTCCAATAAACTACTGAAGCTATTCTCGCTGAAGCTATTCTCGCCGATGTTATTATTGCTCTTATTATGCTGGCGCTCTTATAGAAGATGGAAGGGGAGGAAGCGCCTGGAAGGAAGCGATAGATATTGATGTTGCAAATCCGGGCAAGGATTGCAAAGTCCGGCAATTAGCCTACTCAGCTCCATTGGGAAAATTTACGAGAGAATTCTATTGATTTGTAAAGGAAGAAAACACTATGAAGGAATTTTATGAGTATTTTTTCAAAATTATACAGAATCCAAGGTAAAGTAAAAACTGACCTAGCAACACTGATTGGTATGGGCTCTAGCATGAATTTACGATACACGATACGATACTCACGATACTACACTCACTATATAGCTAGTGAGAACGTAAAACTTTTGTATGGATAATCGTGAACTGTCAATGTCAAATTGTCAATTTTCCATATAAATATTTTACGCTCTCGCTAGCAAGTGTAGTGTGGTACATGGTACATAGAAGCATTATATACTATATTATATTATAGTATAGTATCACTAGTATCGTAATTCGTAAACTCATACTAAAGCCACAGCCACAGCTCAGCTACTATGGAAAGATGGTATTCAATTCAGCCCAAAGATTCAGCACATTGATTCAGTAAGCATAATATAATTTCAGTGGCTCTAGCATGAGTTTACAATACTACACTCGCTAGCGAGAGCGTAAAACATTTATATGGAAAATTGATAATTTGACATTGACAGTTCACGATTTTCCATACAAAAGTTTTACGTTCCAATACGTTCTCGCTAACGAGTGTAGAGTAGAATTGGTGTAGTATCGTAAACTCAATAACATCTATGTAACATAAGAAAGAAAGAGTTTGGAAAGAGTATAAAATAGGAGTGGGCTGTACTAGGTAAAATTGGGAACCTGTTCCGAGTGTTCCTGTTCCTTGGATGGAAATAACAGTTCCATTTACCTGTTACTAAATAACACCCTGTTATCTTCCCGGTCTACATGCTCGTAGTCGTCTGTTGTTTTTTTTTTTTTTTTTTTTTCGTGTCAATTGATTCGTTCCATTCTATTATTCAAAACAGATTTGAATACATGCCATATACATTCAAGGAGTATGCATCACACCAATATGATGTAGAACCTCTATAAATTTAACACAACAACAACTAAATAAATGAAAGAATGGCGAAATTTTTGTTCAAAGAATTTTGAAGCGTTTTTTAATGTAATTAATATAAAGAGAAGTAACTAATTTTTCCAAGGTTTTTCAAATTATACTAATGGTCTGTCTAAGTCGTATATAAATATCAATTTTAAAAGAAATACAATTGACTAAACATCTCCTTGTGAAGCGGTATATAGTGTTCTGTGACATCTTCCTTTAATTGAATAAATGACAATTTAATGTGACAAATAAGGTACAATAACAGAATATAATGCTTTCAAAGATGTTGTATTAGTATCTTTGAATGCTTTAGTGCTTTAGTTATTATTCTATGTACAAACATTATAATACCACAGGACACTATATATACTCGTACAGTTTATTTTAATCTAAAAATACGCTAAATATATATTCTAATCCAAATAATAGGTGTTATTTTACCTCAAAATATTAAAACTAAAGTATCTTTAATTCCAGACTTTGCTTAGTAATAAATCTAAGACCACTTAGTTTAGTAATAAAAAGTCTATGGTTGTTCTTTAAACCAAAGATGTTGTATTAGTCTGTACCTACTTTAAACGATGAAAAATTTAAAATGTAAATGTCAGCTGTCATTACTGTCACTGTACAAATTTCTGAATAATAGGTGTATCTCTTTTTAACCAAGGTAAATGGAACAAGAAAGCTAGCTTGTTCTGTTCACCTTGTTCCGGAACTGTTCCGGAACAGGATGACGCGTGTTATTTTTTTATTGAATAGATAGAACCACAGATAATGAACAGGTGAACAGGAACAGTTCAATCGACTAAGACGTCACAGTTCCAACCTGTTCTTTTAAAATATCTGTTCTTTTTAACTGTTCCGATAAATACGCCTCACTCCTAATAAAATTGAAATCACTAGTCATAATCAAAGCAAAGAGTATATAATCATCATAATCGTATCATTTGTTATTGGAATAGATCATCTTATTTAATTAAATAAACTTTCTTTTTTTTATTTTTTATCTTATAATGATTGAAGGTCGTGCAAATGTAAGTATACTTTTTATAATTACGAATAAAGATTATGAAAATATAAAACAAGTAACCTATAATTTGATATTTCAGGAATTACCGGACTTTCAAGTTTTTCAGACAGTCATAAAATACTGTTTAATCATTATTGCATTGCCCGTTCTCTCTTTCTTCTTTGCAAAAAGCGTCCTATTTGATGGCATACTTCATCTCACACAGATCAACAGCAGCGTTTATTCTGCTGTAGTTGCCGTTGTTGTGTTACATGTCACTTTAGGTGCTTACATATATAAAGCATACAGTGAATCCGAAAAGACACCTAAGCCCATTAAGAAAGATTAAATATACATACTTAACTTAATCCTAAGCATAATTATTCAATTTATATCTAAGCAAGAACAAACGCAAAATGGATAACTTGTACATGAAGGGTGAACGGTTACAAGTGCACACAAACAACTATGAAATATTTGAAGGTCGCTTTTATGATATTACCAGTGATAAATCTAGAATATCTTTGTATGACGTTAAGGGGGTACAGACTGGCGTCAATGAAGAAGGTATTCATCATTATTTCTATGATGAAGTCAGGAACATTGTAAAGCTACCGGACACCGATACTCAAACACACCTAAAGATATCGCAGAAGGATTTCGAAGATATTATCAAAGTGTCACAAAAGTATATTTATATCAATCAAGTTGATAGCAATTTTCATGAGGCAATGGAGAATCTTAACGAGTATAGTTACATTGCTTTAAGTACAGATGGTGCAGGTATGGGTAGAAAGTGTAGAATGCCTTTCATAGTGCTATCGACTCCACACCAGATTTACATATTTGATATTCAAGTTATGCAGTATCATGCCTTTGATGCAGGCTTGAAAAAGCTTCTAGAGAGCGAAAATCCCAAGAAGATTGTCCACGATTGCAGAAAGATTTCTGACTGTTTGTATCATAAACATAATGTTACACTCAAGTCAGTCTTTGATACTCAGGTAAGCTAATCAACGATAAAGTTACAATTTTCTTAGTGGATTCTTACTTTTGCCATTTCAATTTATAACACATCACAAATTGTAAAGAGTACTTATAATTTAAAAATAATTAATTTTATTTTTCTTTCCATATCATATTTTAGTAATTATAACAAAGAGAAAAAGAAATTTAATGGTTTAAATATTGTAAATGAAGTCAATTACAGTTTATTTTTCTTCATTATTTGCCTCTTGTTTGTGGTAGGTCCATTATTTATACTATTTTGAAAACAATCGTCACGTAATTTTTATGCTAATGATCTCTTTATATCCTAATAACATTATAAATGCGAAAGTTGTATGTTTGAAGATTTGTACCTCAATAACGCAAAAAAGGCTGAACGGATTTGGATGAAATTTGGCACACAGATAGTTTATTACCTGGATATATAGAATACTGGAAAAATGTTAGGTTTAGATGGATCTTTAAATGATCCCTTGGATCATCTAAAGATATAAAAAAATATGTACTGTGGTACCAACGTCGTCACAGCGATAAAGATGTCAGGTGTTATAACTCACATATTTTCATTTTTCAACATGTACGAAGTTGCAGGCACAGCTAGTAAATATGCGTATGTATGTTCCTTGTGGACTCCGAAACAGAATTTTTTCCAGAATTTTTTTTCTACATTATAATCGGCAGACAGGCTGATGGTCCACTTAATCGTAAGTGGCTACCGTCGTCTATAACACAAGCAACACCAAAGCAGCTGCAAGTGTACTGCCGACTATAGTAGGATTGATGATAAGGGATTGGGAGAGGATAGGGAAATGGGCTCTCCCTTACTCACTCACCAAAACACAATAGCACACGTGCTGTTATTTCACGGTGGTCTTCTGTAAGAGGGTGGTTATTGCCGCCAGACGGGCTGCCCAAAGACTGCGAAATATGAATTTTTGGATACACATCAGGGGTACAGAAAAGGACATGGGGTATAGTATATTCCGCGCGGACGAAGTTGTGGGCAAAAGCTAGCTGAGGAATATCATCTATTAAGTATTTTTCTAAGGTTTTTATAATTACAGTGATGCTGTCGCAAGTGTCCATCCTATGTTGGACAGATAGTTACATAGTAAATTGCTAGAAATTTAAATTGTATTCAAAAATTTTATTATGTAAGTACTAGTTGTCCCGACATTTGTTGCCCTGTCAATTTCATATAAAAATACCATCCAAATTTCTTACTTTCTCATTTATTTTCCAAAAAATTTCTTTCATTTGCTTGTCCACACAATTAAGAAAACAACAAAAAAATCAGCAAAATTGATGTATCATATATGTGTGCTCAAGTGATGTATCATATATGTGGCATTAATTTCGTGATGTATCATATATGTGGCATTAATCCCGTCAGTCAGGCCGTCCATGGACATAGGCCTCCTCCAGAATGTGCCGTAAGTTGTAATCGCTAGCAGTTCTACGCCACTTGACCGGTAGATCGTCTTCCCACCTCTTTACTTGTTTTCCAAGAGCCTTTTCCCATCTCTGGGATACTACTCCGCTAACTGTCTCGTGTCCACTTTTCTTTACTTGACCTTATCATGTGTCTGCACCGTTTCCATTTAAGCCTTCTAATTTTTACCGTTACATCTTCGACCTTTGTCAAAACACGTTTGACATGACGTTGACATAAGTTATTATTGGCAGCACAAATGTTTTGCATACTATTATTTTTCTCTGGGAATGGTATAGATTTGTTTTTTAGGACTTGCTTTGGAAACCAATATCGAGACCACCTATTCTCTTTGACGTGACAACATCTAATAAATCGATTAACGCCGGCTGCACGCATGAAAAATGATGACTCATTGTCCCGTTACGCTCTAGCCGATGCACGATCGGAGCGAGAGCGCGGCACGATCGGCTTGCGCCGCATCTATCTCTCTTCCACTCGATTGGCCTATGCATCCGAGGAGAAGAAACAATATTTTTTATGACGTCACGTTAAACTATCGGCCGTAAACCGACTTTACAGACGATTTTTTTTAATTTCTTTATACTTAGTTAAACTTTATTACTTATTGTTTGAGGTTATTGTACTCTGGGCAATTTACTTGCGCAAGGCTTCTTTTTTAAATACCTTTTTTAATTCTTTTTTTAAATACCTAGTTAAGAAAATGAGTTGTTAAGAGCAATGTGACGATGAATTGGCGCTGTTAAGAAATTGACGTTTTTTTCATTCTTCTGTTGTATCGTAGTTGCCCAGCTCATCTGGTTGCACTTCCTACCCTTTCACAGAAGGCTATAAGGAACAGCACACTGCTTGTTTGTGAGTAAGGGATGCCAGAGCCTATTTTCCTATCCCCAATTTGTCCTTTTTATGTTTATCCTTTCAAGCCCGACCGTGCTATTCAAACATCTACTATTATTTTCTAGCACCTGGAGTTCTTTTTAAGTGCATAGACTCAAATAAATTGATTTTTATATAATTTTTTTAAAACTATTCTAGGTTGGTGATCTTATTATCACCAGGAACAAGAAAGGTTGCTTGCCGACAACTGTTAAATCCTTGTCGGCATGTTTGTATACTTACATTGGGTTACAATTAAACTCTATTGAAGAAAAAGTAAGTAAATTGAATTGTTATGTTCTTAATGACCTCATTTGATAATGTTAACACTGTCAGCATTTTTTTGCACCTAAGCTAATCTGTATTAAGTGCTAAATCATTCTTTGCATTGTCAACATTACATTGTGTTTTTGTGTGATATGATGTTGAGTATATTCTCAAATAATCCTACATCTTAATATTATTAAAAAATCCATAATATTATTTAAAGAAAATTTAACAAGACAAAACACATTTTGTTTATGTTACATTGTTGTGTAAGTAACTCAGAATAAAAAAAAATACTAGAATTTTGTTCTAACAAAGTTGCATCATGCAGTGAGTGTATGAACAAGCCTCATTTAGATAATCTGTAATAATATTGAACCACGATTTAGATCCGTGATTGAACCTATTACAGGTTATCCAAAATGAGTTCTAAAAATTCTACCAATAGTTTTAAAAAACTTTTGTGATAAAAGATATAGAATAATATTATTAAATCAACTTGTATGGAGTACCTGAGTATATAACCTGCTGAAATGCATTTTATTTTAATATGTTCTTTTATTTGGGCATTTCTCAGAATTACTATCACTATTGCTACTAGTAAGTATATTTCGACTTTTCGTCCCATTGTTACTAGGTAAGAAAAGTGGGAACACTTTGTTGCAACATTTCTAATACTTAGTAAAAATAATGGATTTCTTTGACTTTTTACAACATAAAATTATTTTAAGTAAAATAACAATTTCTTTACTCTCTTATAATATCAGTTGGTAGTAATTCTGACAATTTCAATTGGACCTTATTTTATTTCTTTCATAATAAATTTAGTGTCTAAATGAAAAATTCAATTTAGAGACAAAACTTGCTTTTAGTCTCTTATATAAAATTGGAATTTTTATAGGTAAGTTTTTTGTTTATTTCAATTTATATTTTTTAATTCAAAATAATTTATTACAATTTCAGCTGGATATAATGCAATGCAATGAACGTCCACTATCAACAAAAATTAAGGAACAACTGTCAAAGAACATTGCCTTTGTACATCGTTTGTCAGAAATCATTAACGTCGAAATGATGTTGCCCTTTGTAAGGGGAGTTGAATGCTTCATAGAAAACCTGCGATCCTGCGATGAATTCACGGCATGGGAGCTATGCGGAAAATATAATCAATTACCAAATGATTTTGCAAGTGCTATTGAATATTGAATATTTATTTTTATCACATTCCGCCAATAAAATATAGTTTTAGTATTATTATTTTTTTTTACTTGCTTTTTACATCCCTCTTTTGCTTGTTGTTCGCCTTGTTCGCCCTTAATTATTTGCAATTTTTTTTATTAACAATAACTGTTTTACTAGTATTGAATAAGATATCATTAGTCAGTATTAAACTCCAAGAGTAGACGTGTGCATGGGCAAGCACTTTGTAATCTGCTTTAATTTTAGTTACATTAGTAAAAGTCTCCCCTTTATGTTTGGGTTTCCATAGAAACTTAATTTCTTAAGGCCCCCGTGTACTAGGCGACTGCGACCATCATTATACATTAAATGAAATTAAACGGCACACACTAAGCGACTGCGACCAAGCGGTCGCGGCAACCAGATTTGATGCGCGAGACAGAACCGCGACCGACGCGTTACAGATTACTGATTACTCCTTCGCCCATATTTGGTCGTCAGACCAGCTACGAAGCAGACGTGTGCCCATTATTTTTGCCATGGATTCAGACGTCAAAAGAATTTATTGACATTCTAGTAATAATTAAAAAGCTGCTTGTCTTCATAGTGTCTAATTTCCTTCAAACACACCACTTGGATAGTGTGTCATTCTTTCATTAATTTGTTATTGATCCATCGAAGCACAGATTTCCAGGCAATTGAAGTTAGGGAATTCATGGGGAATCGCCCATTTCCTAGGAGGTGGCTTCTGGAAGAATTAATCCACTTTAGAACTGTTTGCCCTCCCGGTAGCTGAGCGAAATACCACTCTTAAAAGACATCGCGACCTCGCCCTCAGCGGATTTCAAACAACCCCAAGTTTTTTTTTTTTTTTTTTTTTTTTTTTTTATTATAGATGGGTTTGCTCTTGACCAGCATCTATCCATGTAGGAAGGATGAGGCCGAAGATGGAGCGAGCTTACCCAGAAGATGCCTATTCACTCGAACCTTGAAAAGATTTGGGTTATATGAGCTCGGAAATACAGACGCCGGCAGGGAGTTCCAATCCTTAGCAGTGCGCATCACGAAAGATGTTTTAAAGCGCTTGGTCCGAATTAGAGGGATATCGACAAGGTGAGGATGGTAACCAGCCGTACGTCTGCATGTCCGATAGAAGAAAGGGGAAGGCGGTATGATCTCATGCAGCTCTCGAGCACACTCTCCGAAGTACATCTTATAGAATACACACAGACAGGCAACTTTGCGTCTATGTGCCAGGCTCTGCAGCTTAGTTCTTATTAGTGTATCATCGCCAATGAGCCTCCTAGCTCTGCGATCCACCGAGTCGAGTGCAGCAAGTTGGTATTTTGCTGAGCCATCCCAAAGGTGACAGCAATACTCCATGCAGGATCGGACTTGTGCCTTGTATAAAGAGAGGAGCTGTCCAGATGTAAAGCATCGCTTCACTCTATTTAGGATGCCCAACTTTTTGGCTGCTGTTTGGGCCTTGGACTCGATAGAAGAACCGAAGTTGAGATTTGAGCACAACCTCATGCCAAGAAGCTCAAGATCATTGGCCACAGGTACGGATGCACCTCGGAAAGTTGGAGCCAAGTCGAAAGGGCTCCTTTTTGCAGAGAACAAACACGCCTGCGTTTTGGTGGCGTTAAAATCAACCAGATTCCTGTCTCCCCATTGGGACACAAGATTTAAGGTTGAGTCAATTCGCTCAACCATTGCCTCCCTCTCAGAACGAATCTCATCGCGACCGGCCCCCGCGCCGGACAAATATCTCTCCATGACCGTACTGTCATCTGCGTATATTAATGACTTACTCCTGGAAGAAGTAAGTCATTAATATGAAGCAGGAAAAGAGTCGCAGAGAGAACAGATCCCTGAGGAACACCGGCATCAATTGCCATGAGGTCCGAGGAGCAGCCATCAATGACTACTCGAATTGACCGTTCATTCAGGAAATCAGAAATCCAGCTACAAAGACCGGAGGGGATGCCGTATTTAGGAAGCTTGCCAAGTAGACTTGCATGCCAAACCCTGTCAAAGGCCTTTGATATGTCGAGTGACACAGCGAGAGCCTCGCCATGTTTCTCGATGGCTTCACCCCAGTAGTGCGTGACATATACAAGAAGATCCCCGGTTGAACGTCCCTGACGAAATCCATATTGGCGATCACTGAGCAGGTCGTTAGCTTCAAGATATGTCAGCAGCTTACTATTCAGCACTCTCTCCATAACCTTACAGAGTACAGAAGTGATGGCGATTGGTCGATAATTACAGGGGTCGGCACGACTACCCTTTTTAGGCACTGGCTGAACATTGGCAAGCTTCCAAGATGCCGGCACGGTATTCGTCCTGAGAGAGAGACGGTACAGGCGTGTAAGTACAGGAGACAATTCAGGACCACATTCCTTCAGGACCCTTGCAGGTATGCCATCAGGTCCACTAGCTTTGTTCACGTCAAGACTCCGTAGTGCTCTTCGAACCTCTTTGTTGTGAATTGAGACCTCCGGCATTGAAGATTCACAACGAGGTATTGATGGTGGCTGTTGAGAGCTGGTGTCCAGGCGTGAGTTGCAGGCAAACAGAGAGGCGAAAAGATTAGCCTTCTCTATTGCAGTGTGAGCCAGTGAGCCGTCTGGTTTCAGCAAAGGAGGAAGCGACGGACGACAGAAGTTGGTTTCAACGGATTTAGATAAGGACCAGAACTGCTTACTACCGGGAGGGTATGTTGCTAACTTGGCCCCTATTCGTCTAATATGGTTGAAACGAGTCTTACGGATTACCCTTTTGCATTCCTTGGCAGCGGAATTGAATGCCCTCTTCTTAGAACGAACCCTTCGATCTCGAATTTTGCGGTCACGAGCCTGAACCCAGGCCTTGTAGGCAGACTCTTTACGGGCTTGTGCTTGTGCACACTCCGCATTGAACCATGGCCGAGCTTTCAGACCGAGCGGGATGTCGGAGAATGGAATAAAATATTCCATTCCCTGCCGTATCACATCAGCAATCGCATCGGCAGAGACCGAGGTGTCGCTCGTAGAAAAGCACAATTGACGCCAAGGATAAGATGCAAAGAAGAGCCTCATCTCATCCCAATCCGCTGACTTATATCGCCAAACTCTCCTCGTGCCTCTGGGACTATAATCAGGAGGAGAGCGGTTCGACACGGACTTCACCAGACAATGATCGGATGTCCCTAGAGGTGCCGAGACCGATACGGAATGCTGGTCTGGATCAGTTGACAGCAGAAGGTCGAGGCAGTTGGGTGAATGTCCATCAACATCAGGCACTCGCGTTGCAACATTTACCAGTTGGGTGAGATCTAGTGTTAGTGCAAATTTGCGTGCTTCTCTCCCAGCATGGTCCGTTTCCTGGTACGGGAAAAGCCATTCACTATGGTGGGCATTAAAGTCCCCCAGGAATACAAGCTCCGACGAAGAATACCTTTGTTGAGCTACATCTGCCATCTCTGTCAGGTGGTCGAAAACTCTGGTTGTCTCCTGGTTGCTGCCATGTGATCTGTAGATACATGCATAGACAGTTTTTTCAAACCCTGTATCTACCAAAAGCCAGACAGTAGAGAACCCAGAATCCTCAAAGCAACGAAGACGTCGACAACAAATATCATCACGAACATATACACAGACCCCAGCGTGTTTTCTGAATCTATGCTCAAGAGAGTACCCTGGGTAATTGAGGTATGACGCGTCCGACGGTGTTGCTATCTGTGTCTCTGTGAGAAAGAATAGGTGCGGCTTTTCGGTCTCAAGGTGATGATGTACCGGGTCGAGATTTGAGTGCAGCCCTCTGATGTTAGTCAAGTGCACTTTGAGTGGGAGGAAGTGCAGCCGATTTTTACCTATATTTTTCCTTAGTTTGCTTTTCATGGATGTTGAGTGATTTATGGGGGAGCATGAGAAAAGTCTAGGCGTTACCCAATTGACTATGAGGAACTAATGGGCTAAACCGCACCTTGGGGAACTCACTTGGAGCCTGCGGGGACGCCCTAACCCCCCCGAAATGGCCACCGGGTCCTCCCTTCCAGTCGCCAACTGGCACGGTGGAGCATTTCGGGATTTTTCGCGCGTTGTGTGGAGCAGCCTTTCACACGTGGCTGACGTGCTAATTGGGCCCCCTACTACCGGCGGTCGGCCTACGGCTAGAGACCGTGCTTAGGATCCCGCTAGCCTCCAGAATGAGTTTCCCGATACAGTGTCGTCCACCAGTTACAAAACCAGTCCTAGGCCACGCAACTGACTCCCCTCCACACTCCCCAATGGCACTGATACTTCCGCTCACCAACGGAACACGATAAGAAATCATTTGGCGCTGGACTCCGACGGAAGGGTGGTCGCTAACCAGACGGCCCTTTGCGACTGCAACGAGCCTACCACACCGCTTTAAAGGATCTTCAGCCGCCGCCACCAATTGAGGTAGCGACGTTGCCCGGGGTGGACCGCTTGGAGGTAGATCCCCACCAACCCCAAATGAGAATAAAAATCCCAGTAGTACCATCAATGGTACTGCTCAGTGGTACTACTGGGAATGTGGCAAAATATCCCAATGTTTTCTTCTTCCACTTCAACAAATTTCTCGTCAATTCACATTGTGTAAGCACCCACTGTCCCGCTGTTACATTGATCACTACCGTACCTGGAATAGCGAAGGCTGCTAGGAACTAAGGGCTTGGTCGCGATTGTGTGTTTATCATTCGAGTATTGGCAGGGCACACTGCGTTTCGCAGTCATTAATTGGATAGCATGTCTGGCGGCAACAACCACCCTCTTACAGAAGACCACCGTGAAATAACAGTATGTGTGCTGTTGAATCTCAGTGAGTAGGAGATGCAAGAGCTCATTTCCCAATCCCTTATCATTAATCGCCTATAACATCAAGTGGACCGTCAGTCTGTCTGTTGAAATTAACATTAATAAAAGCGATCGGGTTGGCCAGTGCAATTTCATATGATTGTTCGCAGAATACGCTGCGGATAGTTTTCCCATAGCCGATTTCTACGGCACCAACAGGTTGCGTTGGAGGGGGATACTATTCTAAGCAGGTACCTCACAACAAAACAAAATAATTAAGCTATGCTAATAATTAACTGAGAAAGCCGTGGCTTGTTGAATTGAGTCTATGAAAAGTGGAAAACAGAAATTGTCAAGATTTGAAAGGCATCCTTGATAAGTTAAATTAAAACAAAAAAATCGGCTTGTAAAATTTCTAATAGCTGGAAAAACTTACCTCATCCACATGTCATGACTTACCTGATGGAATTTGAGTTTTGTATGGAAATTCGAATTTTTGGGAGACACCTAGACCTTAAAAGAGAGTTGAAAGAAAAACATAAAAATAAGCTTATTTTATATACATATATGTATGTCTGTGATCGCTCAACGCAAACGTCGATAAAAAGGCTTATTGCTATTTTTGTAACAATTAATCGTTATTTTTATATGTATTAGGCATAGGCACCTATAGTCATTTAAGTAATACTGGCAAATGCGTTATTTTTTAAGGATAGTCTTGATTTATCAATCATCATATCTTCTCTAATATAATGCACTATAACGTATTTTAATACCTATGTGGTTTACAGTAGTGGTATATAATCTATAAAGTTTGTCATCATAAATTTTTCGTAAGTGTACCAAATAACAAAGCTTTTGTGTAGAAGAGGCGTCGCTTTAATAAACTATTAACCTAGAATCTAATTCTTTTCTTTGGAATTAATTTAAACCAGATTATTATTTTTTAATTGAACTATTTTATACCTATATCATCATAACCTATGTCTACGATAATTATACTATACTACGATAACCTATGTCCCAACACTGCTCGTTTTCACTTGTTGGATGTCGATTCGTATAGTAGTCGGATGTCCGTTTTGATTGAAGTTGAGCCCAATTTTTGACGATATACCTACTATACACAATGGACGTTGGCGAATAAAAATAGTCAAGAAAAGAAAATTTTGGGTAAAGAAGATTTACTTTGGGAGCATCAAACTTACTTTGATAGTATTTACTTTGGGAGTGGGAAGAAGGCTAGCGGGCCCGACAACCGACAAAATAAAATGTGAACAGAGCGTCTTCCCTACTCATAGCGAGTGAGATTCGACACGATTTTTTTACGGACGTGCGGGGCTGGCTAACATTTCTTGTCGGAGCCGACATAAACTGGTCACATAAATGTGGACAGTTTCATACAAAATATTCAGCCACTAGGAGCACCCGTTATTATGTCGGGTCCGACACCCAACAAGTGGGAACCAGCGGTAAATGTCGACAATATAGCTAGATACTTAATATTGACACATATATAATAAATATCTTAATAATTATGCATATTGAGATATTTATTACTAATGAAAACAATTACGTGACCCATAAAAAACGCGCTTCGCGGTGAATTACATATTCGAAAAGCCGATACCCAACCAAAGCAAATATTATTGTTAAAACTTTTACGTGTATTGACTTAATAGCGACCCGTTGTCAAAAATGCAGTCTCGAAGGTTGCGTTCAAAATTTTTCAAATAAAGGTGTACTTAATACAAATGTAATTTCCGTTTAAATATAAACCATATAATTATTGTTTTACGTCATTTCATATGTAAATAAAAGTAAATACTATTATGATTGCCATATTTATACTTCTTACTGCATGATGTACAATATTTGGAACAAAGTTAGCCTAGGTGCATGTTGATCCAAATCTGGATTCTTTTTTTAATAACTTTTCCAAAAGTACAATCAATTTTTTTTTCAGGAGTAGTTTTGACAATTAAATTACCTACATGTATTTTTTTAAACAATTTAAAAAATCAGGGTTAAATCGACGCTAATCTTTGAAAAACAGTATATTGCAAATGTAGAATGCATTACTAACCAAATGTAGAATGCCAGAGCGGTTAGCGACACTAACCGCTCCTGGCTGTGTCTTAATAATAAATTAGCGTTACATTAGAGAAACGTTGGGGCGTATTCCCTCCCTATTATTTGTATTGGTACGTTACACTAAGTTTGTTTATTTTATGCGAATCACTTAACGGTCTGAGGACAAAAGTAAAAGAAGAATTGATATAAATAAAGTTTATTTGCAATGAGTTATGTGCTAAGAGGTTTCCTTGAGAAAGAGGTTTGGGTAAAATGCCAACCCCTCTATGGATTCGTCTCGACAAGCCAAGCCAAGGCGTTCCGTTGTGAATAACCGTTCGCGGGCGAGCAGGACGGAAACATTGTTGATTTGCGACAGCGTCAGAGGAGTCAAAGAGCCATTCTCCTCGATCTGTAAGTAACAAATTATATTATTGTGAAAAGCAATTAAAATATTAAACACTAACTCTGTCTGCGACTTTGGTATAACTTTTTTGCTTGTAAACCGATTGGAACAAAACAAAAATGTTACGGTAAACTTCCTACAATATATCATTGAAAACCGCATTCAAATCGGTTAAGCCGTTTCCGAGTATAGCGTGCACAAACAAAAATTCTAAAAACTTTTTCATTTCGGTAAAAGTAGATACAATTTGTAGATTTTTTTTTAATATTTAATGTACAAACACGGCTCGTTTACGATTTTATTTTATGTACCTATCGAACATTGTGTAATCTTACATTTTGAGCGTTGTCATTTGATTTGAAAGAAATGAAGCTTTTTTTCCATTTCGCTCTGACTTGAATAGGTAAGATATTTTCAGATGCAAAATTGAAAATAGTTTATTTAATGACAATTTCAACAAAGAACATTAAAATACAAAAAAAGCCTAGAGTCCAATAGAAATCGGACACCTATAATAATAAAAAATAAAAATAATACGGTTTTTTGAGAAAAATCTCATTGTAATTGATATGACAGAACATGTAAAATCGAAATAGAAAATATTTTTCAATACTTTGATTACAAAAATCTTTTCTACTATCATATATAATGTATAACATCTGATCAAATTTATCCCGGACTGGTCCATTTAAACTACGCCCGTAAAAGGAATCCGTAAAAAAAATCTAGGTTGATTTGGTACAACCCTTTGACATTTGTGTGAAGTTTAAGCGGAAAGCTTTTCCGCATTCCGCGGAAAGAACGAACGAGCCTCATGCAAGCTATCCATCCACCACTGTTAATGACGATAACATCGAAAAAGTGCAGAAAATTGTGCTCGAAAATCGTAGAGGCTTTAGAGAGATAGCAGAGGCTCTTACGGATCGACTCGACACATTGTGGTTGATGTTTTGGGTATGAAGCTCATCGCTGGCAGACTCGTACCGAAAAATCTGAATTTTTTGCAAAACGAACGTCGCGTAGGGGTCGCAAAAGAGATGCTTGCCAACGTAGACCCTACATACATCAAACCATTATTAGTGGTGACGAGATGTGGAATTATGAATATTACGTCGAAACTATCCAACAATCTAGCGAAGGGTCGCCAAAACCGAAGAAACCATGTCAGAGTCGGTCAAAAACCACGGTGATGCTCATTGTCATGCTTGTGATGTCTTCGAATACCGTGATGCGATTCACCTAATTCGTTCCACAGGGTCAAATAGTCAACAAGGAATACTACGTGGCTGTTTTAAGGCATCTAAGTGACACAATTCATCGTAAACAGCCGGATTTGTGGCAGTCGCAACGAATACATTTTTTTTAACCAGTCAGTGTCAAATTTGATCAAAGTATGTATTACCTAGGCCATTAGAATTTCTTATATTATTAAACCAATCATAATAAATTCTCTGATAGTGAAAACTGCATGGAAATAATTTTTAGTTTAGAAGTTTTATTATTAGAAACTAGCGGCCCGCCCCCGGCTTCGCCCGGGATGCAATTTTTATATATAAGAACATTCCCCGTTTATCCCTCTTTCCATTAGTCAAAACCGAATTAAAATCGGTCCACCCGTTCACGCGTGATGCCGTGACCAAGGGAAATGGGGATTCATTTTTATATATAAGAAAATTATTGTGAAAAAAAGTTTGAAATTTATTCTGCTGACCTTGCCTTCTAGTAACTTCATATGAAACTCTTTATAGATTTTTGATGATTTTCTAGAAAGGACTACTCACGTTTAGATAAGAATAGAGTAGGATTTTTTATTATCAGTGAACAGGGTTAAGGGATAACATAAATAGATAGTTCCTTTTTTAGAAATTGGCTCACCAATAAACTAGTAGATTTAGCAATTTCTTCATCTCTATTTGAATTCAACTGTAACACACAGGCTCCACTTGGAAACTTACGAAGGGACATTGGAGCTCCGATAGTTTGAAGCAATCTGAAAAAAAAAAAAAATCCAAAAATTATGACACAGACAGAAATCTCATTAGAATGATTATAATTTATGACTGAAAGAAAAAAATTAATTTTTTTTAAATGTTTAGGTCGATAGACAGGTTAACGGTCCACTTGATGGTAGGTGGCTACCGTCGCCTATAAGACAAGCAACGCCACAGGTGCTACAAATGCATTGCCGACCATAGTAGGATTAGGGAATTGGGCTCTGGCATCCCTTACTCACTCACCAAAACACAACAGCACACATGCTGTTATTTCACGGTGGTCTCTTGTAAGGTGGTGGTTACTGCCGCCAGACGGGCTGCCCAAATGACTGCGAATCGCATTGTAAACAACTAAACTTCAAGGCCTGACTCACTTGCAAGCGTTTAACAAGTCCTCTGGTGATATGAGCTCCAAACCTCTAGCTCTGTTCACTCTACACCATACATCTGCCAGAGACATTATTCCTCCACAGTCCTGCGAAAATAAGGTCATAAATTTTTCAGAAAATCCCCAAGTAAGTAATTCTAAATTCTAAGGTTGGGTGAGTTAAGAAATTGTAGTAGAGAAAATCTCTTGGCTTATGAAATATTGTTATTTTAAACACAGCCATACTAAACATTATAGAAACATATGAAATCACATAGCATACAATACATACTTCAATCGCACATTACTGCCGAGGCCAGAAATAGAGCAATTGTCGGCCGAGTCTTAGCCGAGACTTTTAAACCAACAAGGCCGTTAATTTCAACTTTGGCCGAGACTTGTACAGTACTTTTTTCTAAGTTGCAAGGAAATAAAAGGCAAAAACATGCAAGAGAATAACATTTTGTGAAGAAGAATTCTCCCTATTTTCAGTTTTCCATCTGACAAAATCTTTATACGCTTTTTCATATTCAATATATATTGCTTTACATATTTTGTCAGGCATTATATATTTTACTTTTCAACGCGATTGAAGCACCAGCTATTAGTGAGATATCATACATTTTAAATTTTTGTAGAAACTGTTTTGCATTCTGTATCTCTAAATTTGATTGATATTATTGATAGTATAGTTGTGTTCTCTATTATATTAAATGTATAAAATATTTTTGGCAATATTTTTAAGGCTTCTATTGACAAGATAACCTCATATTGCACTCAATTTTTTTTAAATACAAGATTATTTCAAGTAAACTATCATATGGTTAATTAATGAAACAAAATTAAATCACACAAACAGATATGCGTCATGTAAACAACATTTTATGTATGTGAGACTCTTCAGGCGATACAAGCACATTACAACTTGCACAAAATAATGGGTAGTAATTTTTTACATGTCCTAATATAGAAATGAAATTTTACAATATTTCCGTGTAATACTGAGACATTATAAGATTTCACTTTATGACAAGTAGAAAAAAGACCTGAGGCACTATATATCTTAACATGCCAGACTTGATTGCATTGTAAATTATATAGTGAGATATAAAAATTACAGAACTTTAGGTGGTGTTTAAAAGATAACCGATTTAAGAACCAATAGTTAATAATTTACATGAATCAAAAGTTATCTCAATATCTGTTATTTTTTAAGATATCACCATTGATAGGGCAGCGATATTTCTCTCGAGAGCTAAGTTAATGTATTTTCTGCCTAAAAATGTAGTTGCAGTAAAATATAATTACCAACAACACAGCAACCATGGCGTCAGAAATCTGCTGAGCTAGACCCATGTAGTAATCAGAATCTGATCTAAATGCGTCCCTTGTAACTGGATCATCAATACCCAAGCTCATGAGGTATGATTTGAATCTAACTGTGTCGTCTTCTGAGATATCCCCCTGTTTTTCCTGTAACATTAAATAATAACAACTATAGACTTAAATATTCACCAGGCCAATTAAAAGTAAAGTTAACATAGACTTCACCGTGCTCAATTTACTATATATAAATTTTATTTCTAATTAATGACTCATTGCTTGTTCTAAGTCTCCGAGACAGTAGTTCTCCAGTAGAATTCTATATTTCAGATTTTATTATACACAAATAAGCTATCAGAAAACTTATGCAGTCCTTCTGATATGGTTAACATTATTATTGTTTGATTACTAGTTGGATATTAGATAAGACCACCAACCCACAATATAATTTAACTAGATGAAAACCCGGCTTCGCTCGGGTGTAATGTGACTCATAATATGTACACATGTAGGTACAAAATGTAGGTACCTTGATATTTCTGTAGTTATCGGTTCTCAAGGAATATTAAAAGCAAAGCGGCATAGATTTCGCTCAATGTTTGCGGCAAGACGTTTCGTTTTACACAATCACATGAGTCACAGTTCTTTATAATGGACACTCTGTTTTTAAAATGAATGGTGCGACGACGTATTGAGTGGCGATGCGTATGTGCGCTAGTATGAATGAAACGGGACGTTTATTAACCACTCAAGATGTCACAGGTGTCAGTGAGTGACGTTTCGCTAGAGTGGCCGATATGGCGACTGCGATTTGTTTGTCAACACCATTAGAATTTAATAAAATACTTGACAATCCGAATTTTGCGGATATATGTTGTCGACTCGAAATCTTAATTTTTTTATGTGTTATTATTCAGGTAAGGTTTCAATCGAGTCTACCGTACCCCTTGACGAAATTATTAATATAGAAGAGTACATCACATACATATATTTCACACCTACCAAATTATTAATAAGATTTTAATTAGAAAACAGAAACAGTACCTACGTAAATACATTAAGTGTAACTAATTTTGAAATTAATTGCTTTAGAATCTCTAGTTTTAAAGTCTCTACAGAGGAAATGAGAACATTTAATTTAGAAAAATGCTCTCTCAGTAACTAAATATTGAACTAAATGTAACCACAAATGAAACATATAATATATAGTTTTGATTAAACTCTTCTACATTTAGTAAAATATTTTATGACATTCTGGGTGCAAAGGAAAATATTTAAAAAAATACTCACTCTAATCTTTGTAGAGATGCTTTTTGAAATAGCAACCATTTCTTTTGCTTTGTCCATAAGTTTCGTTAGATCTTGAAATGCTATTGTTATACTTTCATCTGTTGCTTTATGTTGTTCCTCTATAGTTCTTTCTATACCAACAATTCCAGATCTAATTTTGGAATTGACAGGTGTAACCGGTGGTCTGGAGGCACTGCTTGTTGTAGACAAAGTTGGTGAAGTCGCCGGAGTTTGTCTCTCCCATGATTTAGATGCAACAGCATCATTTAAAGCTTTGTAAAAGGCTGCATCAATGCCGTCTTTAAAAGAAAACTTTATAAAGTGGTACGGACTTACAACAGCTGGGCCAGGTCTCTTACCTACAAATTAATGGAAAACTTAAACTGTAATGGTCCAACAGTATTCAGTACATTCCCTTCATCAAAAAAGCTTCCAATTAAGTACAGAAGCTTGAGCACTATAGTATAGTATTATTAACTCCAAATCTTAACCTGCAGCACTTTATTTTATAAATGCCATATTAAGAACTATAATATGTTAAGGTTATTAGACTTTCTGACAGTCCACTTGATGGTTACCGTCACCTAAAACAGAATGCAATGCGCATTCTGCATTAAGGATTAGAGATTAGGAAAGGATAGGGAAATGGGCTATAGCATCTTTTACTCACTGACTGAAACACAACATACATGCTGTTATTTCACGGTAGTCTTCTGTAAGGAGGTTGTTACTCCTGCCAGACGGGCTGCCTAAATGACTATGAAATGCAGTGTGCCCTGCCACTACTATTATTTTTGAAATATTGCTGAATAAGCATATAATCTTTTAGTCACTTTATACCATCATAATATTGGTGTAAGTCTTATCTGCTGACCACAAAGACAGGCTATGGTTTATATGAGATTGGCATGGTGCATGCTAGTGCATGTTTCTCTAAACCATATTGGAAGGGAGATATTTGTTTTTGTATTGCTTACTAAAATAGACGATGTTATTACATTCTATTGAGCTCTTTTAGGTTTCTGCCATATTTTTTTTAAGAATTCCAAATAAAATAAGTCAAACAAAATGAAATAAATGGATGAAACGAGCGGCCGATGCTGTGGTGCATATCGGTGATATGTTATGTCTATTATTTGGTACACGGGATGGGGCAGATATCAAAATAATCTACCCCCCCCAGCACAATTCTTAGATACGGAAAATCTTTCCAATCCCGTTAATGATTTTTAGGGTATTTGAGAATTAAATTAATTAGTAATGTATGTTAGTATAAAACTATAAAAACTATATTTTATAAAAATATAGTTTTTATAAAATATAGTTTTTATGGCCAGGAAATTCATGCACAATTAATTTAAAATAAAATATAACCTAAATTTGTTTATATTGTAAATTAATAAATGTACATACCAAGTACATATTAATTAATGTAAATTAATACGCTTCAGTTCGCTCGCGCCTTAATCTCTTAACCTAACCGTTCCAAGTCGGATTTGCTCTCATAGAGGTAACGGCCAGGAGAGGTTTTAGGTTATTATAAAAAAAAAACCACGGAGGCTAAGGCGGTAGCTCCCCTTTGCTTCACTCCCGCCTTAACCTCCTAACCTAACTGTTCCAAGTCGGATTTGCTCTCATAGAGGAATCGACCAGGAGAGGTTTTAGGTTATTATAAAAAAAACATGGAAGCTAAGGCGCCTAAGACTAACACTATTTATTACTCTACGTCTGTTATATTGTAAATATTAATTTACAATATAAACAAGTTTAGGTTATGATTTATAAAATTAATTGTGCATGAATTTCCTGACCATAAAAACTACATTTTTATAAAATTAACATACATTACTCATTAATTTAATTCTAAAATACCCTAAAAATCATTAACTGGATTGGAAAGCCAACCCCTTAGATATGATTATTTAATATGACTTTGAGAACGAAATAAACAAAGAAAATTAAAAAATGTCCTTATTGTGTAATCAAAATGCAATAAAGTATAATTTTATTGCATTTTATCTTCAAATGCAAATATATCAACTCTGATGTTACTTAGGAGAACAATAATTGAAGGTATATGTATATTTAACACTGCTGAAAAAAAATATTACACCACTAGTCCATACAAAGTTATTCAAAAATTAAGTCTCAACAAACTTGTGCGGTAAGTTATTTACTTGAAGATTCTAACTATACTTAACTACTATTGTCTATTGTCTGAATATTTTAATAATTTAAATATTTAGTCAAGTCAAATCAAGCACAGCATTATTGTTTTCCCGCTATCTGGAGGAGTAATAAAACATAATATTTTTACTTGGCAGACTGATGGTCTTTAGTACTGTAATACTTGGTCACCAGTAGATAAAAAAATATACAAGTATGAGAATGATAAATTAGTTGTTTACTTACCGGGTAATGCAGGTCCTAAGTGTAATAATATTCTTTTAGGTCCACCTAAACCAAACACACCGCTATTTTCTTCTTCAATGCAAAATACATAGTACAAATGAAGAGATAAACAAATGAGACCTTTTGGTATATCACCTGGTTTTCCCCACAAAATTCTGTGTGTGGTCAACACAACTTCGCCATCTGTGAATTGAGTCTGGAATAAAAGTTATAATTATTAAGATTAATAACAATTTAACACTGTAACAATAATACGTATTTTGTTTGCTTGATTACATTATACATTTACACAAATACACACCTTATCATCTCCGTCGTAAATTTTTACATTTTTATCCCTTTTAAGGTAATTTTCGCCATCGAATAGACGAGCTTCTATATATTCAAATCTGTCCATAACTAGCTATCTAATAACCGATAACCCCTTTGTGTAAACAATAATTTATTTTGTCTTCGTTAATTCAGTCAAATATTAAATATTATTTCACGGTAAAAACTTAAAATCAATAACAATTTCAGAAAACCCAAAAATAAAAATATTAGTATCCACTAAGTATGCACCTATATTAACAATCTTCATATACAAAGAAAGAAAGAAATAAATTTTATTTATAATAAAACAGTATCTAAGGTCTATGTAATTTTAAATTTGTAATATAATATTCTAAATTATTTGTAATTTTTTCAAATTCATTTTAACCTTTTAAAATTTGACAATTGACATTGACATTAGCTAAATTGGCTTATCTTTCCTAATATACACATACTTATCTATGGGCTTATCTACGCATAGTCTACGTTTTACGACTACTGTGCTAATGTTGCCATTTCTTAAGAGATTACCCGGTTTATAGGGCAAGGAATTTTTGCACAAGTATTTTAAAAGTAAATATTTCAAAATTGTATATTCTGTGGTTATTATGTAACGAGCATGGAAGTAATAAGTACTATATACAACAGGAATGACCTGTTGTCGCAAAATTGAAGCCGAAAGAGAGATCAGTAACTGTACCTCTTATCCCTCTCTGGCGATGGTGAATATATTGAAATATGATTTAAGGACAATAATTATAAAAAATGATTTGTGATTTGACGTCAGCAGATCATTGCTTCAGATGGATTTTAATCGAAGATGCTAATGATAAACTTGCCCTTTGCGGTACTATACATTTCCTGTTTTTGCTTGCTTTTCACACTCGCGTCATATAGGTAGGTACTTACCTACTGGTCCTTGTGGGACACGACATGCAGCTGGACTGAGATAAAATTACGATAAGCTACCTATTGTGGTATATTTAATTAATTAGGTAAGAAAAAAACAGTTAAGTTTGTAACCGCGAAACCTCTGCGGAGCGTTAGGGCTCCGCAGGCGTTCCAACCGTTACTCACCGACTGAAACTCAGGGGTAGACACTACACGAGACCAGTGTTAACTCTCAGGGCGCCAACTACCTGGGGTGGACTTAGACAAAAGAAAGCCAAGTTCAATCACATAACACTTTACTATACCAATAAATTTACACACTATATAACAAATGAAAATTTATACATGAAAGAGAAAACAATTTAGTTCAGAAGGTTGGTCCTGATCTTCCTCGCAGAAGGCGGGGGATGCTCTTAAACACTCACTTGTAGACACAAAGCACACAGACCACGCCGAAGTGATGCCACGTGGCCTGGTGGCTCGGCGAAGGGGTACCTGTCGACACGTGGATGTCGTCGCCTCCGACTGCGTCGCAGCTATAGTCCAAACCAGTGGTGGCTTGGACTGCAGCCATATTATCCATATTTCCCTAACATTAGGATCTTTAGGAAATCTGAAATTGAACCCGTTATGTTAATAGAGAAAGGAATAAAAAATGCATAGGTATTTAAGTTATTTGTTCTTGAACTAGGATTGGATAGTCATGCATGGTCACCCTAATTGTTCACTAACAAATTATGTTTAAAACTATTACCTGTGAAAAGATAAACCACAATCAGGATAATACTCGCTTCCGCAAGCCTCCACGACACAAATTCTCCCCATTTTAATTAAAATTCTTCAAAAATATCACGAAATCAAAAACATTCCGCCATTGACGTCCGAGTCGGCGATTTCATGTGGGGTTGTCAGGTCAGGTGTCCGTATTTCATACAAATAAAAGAAAACCTATACGCCAATCGCAAAATTTTTGCGTTAAAAAGGCTTTACACGTAGCAACAAATAATATTGCTTTAACATGTCGGTAATAAATTATTATTTATATTTAGAAACATTTTAGAAGTAAATGTTTTTACTTCATTACATTAAATCAATCGCATATTTTTCTACCATTTCTACCAACTTAACTCTGGCAACTCTATAGAACGGGACACAGCGTTCAGTGGTGGCCCTCTCACTCGGCTTCATTTTTATTTTGCGCGCAACAAGACTCTTACGACCTTAGCATAAGGTTTTATTTTCTTTATTTTAGCTGCAAGATGCATAGATAGAGCTTATTCCTTATATAATACTTCCATGGTAACGAGACTTTCTTGACACCAAATGATTGATCATGATTTATGACCATTTTATGACATTACATGACATTTGACATTTGTATGTTTGCTTTGCTTATTCTATGTCTAGCTCTAGGGCTTGCGTAAAATGAAAGGAATGGAAATGAAAGGTTATTTTCTAAGTACTTGCAAATGCAATAAATAATTGCATTTATCGCTGTAGCCTCGAGTAGACGTAGACACTTTGAATGAAAATATTTTTTACAACGAACTATGGCTGATTGTACGGAGACTTTAGCTGAGAAAATAACTAAACAAGGCGATATTGTGAGAAAACTAAAAGCTGCCAAGGAGTCGACAGATCAGGTTAGTTTTATTTTGGAAGTCTTGTTAATTTGATCTACCAATGAATATTGTAATATTAATAACGTGTTTTTATTTGTTAAACTTTATTGGGTATATTATATACTTGTGTTCTGTGAGAAGTCAATTGTAACTTATAGGTTATAATATTTTTATAGGGACACAGTTCTAACAATTCTCATAATCTTGAACAAATAGACAAACATCTGGCGGAGTTCAGTTATATATGTGGCCACACACCTAGTTTAAATGATATATTGTTGGCAAAGGAATTAGGATCTGAAGTTGATTTTAGAAGTTATAAATATATCAAGAGGTGGTGGTACCATATGCGAAGTTTCAATGATGATGAAATAGTAACTCTACGATTTCATAGTGCAGATGCCAAATTCAAGGTTAATAATGACTTAGAAGTTCTTGAAAATCAGGTCAGTTTTTCAAGACACTTGTACAGTTGAAAGCTTTTGTAAATATTAGCACACCCTTTGCATAATTATGGTTTTTTCGTCACCACAACACCCCCCAAAATATACCATAAAGATACATATATGTCAATAGTGTGTTTTTCTTTTTTTTCCGGTAACAAAACAGTGGTGACGAGAGATCATATAGTGATAAATTTTGGAGGAACTTATTGAAGCATGCCTTATAAAGCAATGAGGTTTATAAAGAGCTATGTGTTGTCTTCTAAGTTGCACAAGTTTGTTGTCAACGGTCATTACACACAATCTGTTTCAACAACATCTTGCTTAAAGGTATTAATCAATAGTTAATGCTTGATTTAGTTCACCTTTTGTTAAAACATTTTAAAAATAAGGTAAAATAAGCAATGATTTCTATACCTTGAAGATACAAGTAATAAGGATCAAAATTAAAAATTTTGAACAAAATTAAAAAATTATGCTATTTAATATAATTCCCAATAAGTTCAATGATACATTTATTGGATCTTGTAATTAATTCTCAAGACCAATTTAGACAATTGAGGCATTTTAGCTATACCAATGAGTAGGTATTTTGGAATTTAGGTAATTTGCTTTTTAGACATGACATTTAGGCATTTTGCTTCAAAGACAAATTGAAATTTACACATTCTGATCATAATTGATCAAGAAATACTTCTTGCCTCTTTGATTTTTCTTTGCCTCAAAATAGGCCAAACAAGGTATTTTTGACTAATATTACGAAACTTTCTCCCCTAACTTCTAAAAATTGTTGTATCTAAACCTGGACCATAGATCAAGTGAATTAGTAGATAGTGAAGAACAAATTAATAAACAGTTATTGTTACTAATATTCCTTTACATTCTCAAAAACTATAGCCATAAACTTTCCAGTTAATTCCCACTTTCTTAGGAAGTGGTGTACCGTTTTTTACCATTGTTTGGATTCAAGTTCAAAATGATGAACCTAAGTTTCATCTCCCACTAAAATCTCCAAAATTCAAAAAAACTTGGAACTTGTTTTGTGTGCTAGTAAGAGCATTCTAGGCACTCATCTTGCACTTCAGTCATGGAAACTAAAAAATCTTGGTCCCTGATACCCCAACTAATTAAGTAGCTGATAAGGCAACTTTCAATGCATAATTCTGGCCTTGCTAATTTCAAGAAATGCTGCAGACATAGCAACTTAACTTGCAAGTAAACCTGACTTGTGAGTCTGTTTCTGATTACTGTACTCAAATAAATTGATGTAGCAACTAGCAACACAAAATTGTATTGATTATCTTAATTATTTTGGGTTTTCTCATCTGGCAAAGGCATCGGACTCCTATGCATTCCTCACAGTTTCGCCGTTTTACTCTGTCCATATCTTTTTCTATCTGTTTATATTTCTATCTGTTGTTGATGTCGTGTTGGTCAAGTCGTAATAAAAGTGCAAGAAATATTGCTTCATCGAGGTTCATTGTCATACTGGTATAATGAACAATCCTGTGGAAATTGCAACAACTGTAAACTTATACAGTATATTGCACAAAGTAAATTAATTACAAAAAGTAATAAGTAAATTGCTGCAACTTCGTCACGGAAACTTGATCTTAAGTTGCATCAATTGAGTTGCTCTTGTCTGTATAGTGTCTAAATCCCTTTTTTGTTCAAGAAAATAATTAATGGTAAAACTGCACTTATATTAACAATGTATCTTAATAATTGATTTAATAATATAAAATTGATATATTAAGTAATTGAATATATTTACTAACATTTAGAAACTATAGTTAAGTTTTAGTAAACTGTTGTAGCCATTTCTAAATTGTATCAATCTTTAGTTTCCTTTCCCAGATAATCCTGCACTAATTTTTATTTCCCAATAACGCACATAAAATTAAGTCTTACTATTCCAATATTTCACTGAAATTAGCATGGAACTTATATTTGAACTCACGATTTATATTGTATCATTTAAAATTTTAGATCCAAGTAGAAGTAGCGAAACTCTTAGCTCTCAAAGCCCAGTTGGTTAATGAAGATGCTGCCCCACAAAAGTTTGTGCTTAAAACTCCAAAGGGGACGCGTGATTTCAATCCCCAACAGATGTCAATAAGAAATGAAGTACAACAAAAAATTATTGAAGTCTTCAAAAGACATGGAGCTGAATGTATTGACACACCTGTCTTTGAACTGAAGGTAACAAATTATTAACTATTTTGAGAATTACACTAGATATGATGCTACGAATATTATACGGCTTTTAAAGGCAATATTGAGTGTCCTCTGATCTCCAAGTTAAGATTCCTATGTTTTGGAGATCAGTGGCAGCATTTTTACTTCAAGTCAAACACACATTTATTTATTTACTTATTATATAGCATAAAGGAATGAAATTAGATTTTTTTATTACTTTACTGTTATTACATAGTATTACTGTTTGTATTAGTATGGGAAAAATTGTACAAATGTAGTATGGTGTCTATAGTCCATAAAGTGTGTGATTATTGTTATGCAAAAACCATGAAAATATTATTAAAAAAAATGTTTCACTGGGGCCAAAGTTCTTGAGTGCAGACCACTGCCCAGTAAGCTCAGCATAGGACATCTATCCACAAGATGGACAGACCACTTAATGAGGACTGGAGGTCAATGATGGATTCAGGCTGCTTCCAACTGGTCCTACTGGAAATGAGATGATGATGATGAATTCACAAAAACACAAGTACAGTTTGTGACTGTTGAACACGTTGTACCCTGCCACAGATTAATATCATTTTTATATTACAATTTCTCCATAAATGCTTTTATTAAGTGTTAAGTGAAAAAAAATATCTTTATATTTCATTCCAGGATGTCCTAACGGGCAAATATGGTGAAGATTCTAAGTTAATTTATGATTTAAAAGATCAAGGAGGCGAGATTCTCTCTCTCCGATATGATTTAACGGTACCCCTCGCTCGGTACTTGGCAATGAATAAAATAAGTACATTGAAGCGTTATCACATTGCTAAAGTTTATCGAAGGGACAATCCTGCCATGACCAGAGGCAGATATAGGGAATTCTATCAATGTGTAAGTATTTACATTGTTAAGTAATAATAAACATTAATTTGTTATAATGTTTTTTAACACAGATATTTATTGTGAGTAGAAATATTAACCATTTATTTACCCTTAAGTTAATGGATATGATTTCTGTTCCTCAATCAACAGCATTTATAGTTTATCTTAAGTATAATTTTTGTGTGAGATATTTACTTAAAGGACTATCAATTAAAGAACCAGGCAATGATTTTTCTTTTAACTTTGGAGCATTTGGTAACACAAGTCTTTCTTAATTTCAGTTATTTCTTGTGAATATTTCAGATTTTGTAAATATGGATAACATTTGAAAATTAAAAACTTATTACTTAACTGGAACAATTGGATTTTTTAATACTTTCAAACTTAAATGTCTATGAAACTCCATTACCAAATTACAAGATATTTTCACAGTAAAATCTATAATTTCTTCTTACCTAATGGTACAAGTTTCAACCATTAAAATGAAGATATCATACACTGATGGCTTGACCTCCATACAAAACTGATTGATCTTTCAATTGCTCTTATGATGACTTTTAGATGTAATTTTGGTGATATATAGTTTTTTACCTTTTTTAGAAGGTATAGCACAAAAAGCAATCCTATAATCCCTAAAGCAAGATTATAATCCTCAATATATTAACTTAAAAAGTGAACAAAATGTAATTTAAAAAAGTTTATTCACATAAACAGGTATTCCATACAAATTAGTTCTTCATACCTCTGTAGGTTAAATATGCTGTGATGTAATTAATCATATTATCATGTTTGTACTACATATTTTGTATCTTGCCAATGTGTATATTATACTTTCTAGCCGTTGCTTATGTTATAAAATAAACCTATGGTCCGAATTTCAGCTTTTTAAATTTAGTTTAGTAGTTTTGGTTGTGTTGATAGGCAGAACAAACGAATTAATTAGAAAAATATTGTTATTAAATTAGGTCAATAAGATAATTTATTTAAATTTCTCTTTTGTTAAAAAGTTGTACACTGAGAAAATTAAATTACACTTACATCCGGGTTGAAGGCCATTCAGTTTTGAAAGTAACTAACCCTACAAGCAATGTGGAGGTCAGACTCTATAAAATAGCTTTGGTGAACTTTTCCTTAAATTCGTAATTGTAAATTTCCATGTCCATAAATGTTGTTACATTGGTTTTGTTTTATGAATATTTATGTTTATAAAACTATTTATGACTAAGATAATAATGAATTTATCTTATGATATAAAAGTGTTAAATTCATAAATTTATGTTCACTATTTAAGAATTTTATTTGCTCAGATTTTGGTGAGCACTTTATATGACTCTTGTTAAGAAACTTGATGGTCTGAGAGGACTGGCTATCCTTAAGAAGTGTGAAGCAGTACTAACTTGAGTCCTTGAGTAATACTCGGGCATTGCAGAGAATGCCTAATAGTCTGGTTAACAAATTCAAATTGGTGTTAATTATTCTTGATTAAACTTACTTTAATCAACTTTTTTAAGGATAAACTTAAAATATTTTTCCATCGGAACTTGATTCTTAGAAGTGTTAAAAATACACCATACACCATTTTCAATTGTTATTTAATAGTATAAAAATATTTAGCTTTAAATTTTTCAGCGTTAAATTAAAATTATAAAAAATGGCGAGATCCACAAAAAGGAGCTTTTTATCAGAAATTTTATCCTCTTAAGGAATCTTTTTTCTGATTTTCGCTATCGCTTATGGTTTTTGAGTTATTAGGAATTAACCCCAATTTAAACTTGTGACCTATTCTATGGAAAATATTTTTTTTTAACAGACAGGCTGATGGTACACTTGATGATAGGTGGCTATCGTCGCCTATAATATAAGCAACGCCAATGCTGCAAGTGCGCTGCCGACCATAGTAGGATTAAGGATAGAGGATTGGGAAAGGATAGGGAAATGGCCTCTGGCCTCCCCTCGCTCATTGAAATAAAACAACAGACATGCTGTTATTTCACGGTGGTCTTCTGTGGGTGTGGTTACTGCCGCCAGATGGGCAGCCCAATAAGATAGTAGCGGCCAATAAGATAGTGCTTTAACTTAACTTTAACTTTTGTGACTAATTTCTAGGATTTCGACATAGCCGGCCAGTATGACCCAATGGTACCAGACGCAGAGTGCCTCAAAGTGGTCACAGAAATTCTGGACACACTCAACATAGGCCAGTATGTATTAAAGGTGAACCACCGAAGATTGCTCGATGGAATGTTCGAGGCATGCGGTGTACCTGCCGATAAGTTCCGTAGTGCTTGTTCTACTGTGGATAAACTTGACAAGGTAAGCCAGTTACTTCACTAGAGATTTTATTGTTTAATTTTTTTCTCATTAATATGAATTCTATGATATTAATATATAATCTATACATATAATAAAATCGTAAACGAACTGTGTCTGTACCTACATTAAATATAAAAAAAAAAATTGTACACGTTGTACTTATGTTACCGAGGTCAAAAAAATAGTTTTTAGAATTTTTATCTGTTGGTCTGTGCACAAACGCTTATCTCAACTTGGCTTACCTGATTTGAATGCAATTTTCACTGGTGTATTGTAGCGAACTTTCCGTAACATTTAGTGTTTGTTTTATTCCAATCAATTAAGAAACAAAAAAGTAACACGCTATTCCGAATACAACGCGTACAAAGTCGCGGGCATAGCTAGTGAATTATTATATTTGATGAGATACAGCTGTCGACAAGCTGATAATCATTTAGATGAGAAGGTTGCTTCTGATGCCTATAAACAGAATCAGCATCAAGTCACTCCCCAAACTCAACAGCATGTCTTCTGTGAGAGGGTGGTTACTACCGCTTTTCGTTTAATGACTGCAGAATACAGTGTGTCCTGCCACTAATTTTTTTCCGTTCTTTGTTTAGTTGAAAAATTAACAACGCATATTTTTTGTATTTTATTTCATTTCTACACCAGAAAGTGTTAGAAGTTTTGGTCAATTTGTATATTTATGATTGTATATTTTTTTATTTTTATAGTCTGACTTTTTATTCAAATTTCAAATATTTTGAGTCCATAAATCAAGATACCAGATTAGGACTATAAACAATAAAATATAAATCAAAATTATGAAATCATATAATAAAAAAATTGTAAAAAAATTTGAGCTATCTCAAATAATAATTGAGTTTTTTGAAACATAACCTTTTTAATGTTATCAAAACCAGTCAGTACAAATAGTACAGCCAAAGAGATTTTATTACAAGTTTATACACTATATACGAAACGACTTTCCCCGACCTAATATAATATTGTAGAAAAAACAATACTTTACGTTTTACACAATATTTTGCATGTGTGTCTCGAGACACCACTCGTCCAGGGCGGAGAGAGGAAGATGGTCTCCGATCGCGTGTGGCGGTCGCGAACCGAACGCCATATGAAAGCATTTAATGAAGTAGGTGTCTGGGTCTCCAGTCTCTGTCTTCGGCCGCGGTCTCTGTCAACTTTGGGTGAACTTTTCAAAGTTGGCTCTGGGTCTAGATTTGGAAAAAGTAGTGGCAGGGCACACTGTGTTTCGCAATCATTTTGGGCGGCCTGTCTGGCGGCAGTAATCACCCGATACAGAAGACCGCCGTGAAATAACCAGTCTGCTGTTGTGTTACGATCGTGGTATCCTAGTATAGTCGGCAGCGCACTTGCAGCACTTGTGGCATTGCTTGTGTCATAGGCGACGGTAGCCACCTACCATCAAGTGGACCGTCAGCCTGTCTGTCGACCTTAACACTTTAAGTTTTATTCCAAATTCACTTTACAATTTCAGTCCCCATGGGAGGAAGTGAGAACAGAAATGATAAAAGAGAAAGGCATTTCTCCCGACGCCGCCGACAGAATAGGGGTATATGTCCGCTTGAACGGTGGCACTGAACTTGTAGATAAACTGTTGAAAGACGAGAAACTGTCCAAAACTAAGGCTGCAATCGAGGGTTTAGAAGGAATGAAATTGTTGTTGAACTATTGTGAACTCTTCGGCATTAAGGATAAGATACTTTTCGATCTGAGCTTAGCGAGAGGACTGGATTATTATACTGGCGTCATCTATGAAGCGGTGTTGACACGTAAGTTCTAAAATTAGTAGTATATTTGTCAATTGACCAATGAACCTGTTTTGAGGAAATCTGGCGCTTTGAATTTATGGCAGATGTTTTTCGAATCTTTATAAACTTTTCATGTGGACATATTTATGTTTTAAATAATTTTGGTTTTGGTATTGAGGATCAGCCACGAGAAGGTACGCAGTTTGGTTAGTACACGAAAGTAGTGTCACACTTGCTGTGTGCCGAGACACAGCGCGCATGCTATTTTACATAGCTTCACGATGCGCCTCTCGGCACGTCGCGATGTCGCGATACGTATCGTTTTAAGCATCTTTGCGTCGCGTGGCATTTCGGTCTGAACTGACCCCAATATGTTGTATCCCTAATTTAGTCCAGTGAATAGAGGGGGTTACCTTACAAACGGTCCGGTAATTCTAAATTTTTGATATGTTGTCTAGGATGAATAGTAGTGTTTAACATGCAAAATGCACAATTCTCCCCCCCGCCGCCACCCCCGCCATTTTGAAAAAACCAAAATAAATCGGCACTTTCTTCAGATTTTCGCTTATATCTTCGTTTCGGTGCAATTCACTGGACTAATTGGACATTAAAAACATTTTTAATTGTATGTTATTTGTTTAGAGCCTATTAAAATTGGCAACGAGGAGCAAACGGTTGGATCGATCGCCGGCGGAGGTCGTTACGATAACCTCGTTGGGATGTTTGATTCGAAAAACAAGCAGGTACAGTATTCATAAATGCTCGTATATTTTACATTTGTTAAAGCTAATATTTCAAGATACGCTCAATGGCGCCACATACTGTTGTATATTTACCGAAAAGATTTATCTAGTCTAGATCTATAATAAAACAAATTGTCATCTAAGTCAAGCACTAGGGATAATAGAGTGATGCTAATGAATCGGTAGGTGCCTTGCGTGGGCGTGAGTATCGGCGTGGAGCGAGTGTTCTCAGTGCTGGAGGCGCGAGCGGCAGCTGGAGAGCTACGCGTGCGCACCTCCCAAGTGCAGGTGTATGTGGCCTCCGCGCAGAAGAACTTCCTCGAGGAGCGCATGAAGATCTGCACTCTCTTGTGGAATGCCGGCATAAAGGTAAGCATGCTTCGAGTAACAGGAGTAGCCATCTTAGTACAGTAGTTTTAATTTTAATTAACGATAAAATTTAATGCAATTTTTATCGTTACGGCTCACCGCGAGATGCACCCTAGTCCTGGTGGCGAGTGGCCTGCAATGAAGCAGACGCTAACTAGATATAAAAGCTCCCCCCCCGCAGAATACCCGCGCTTGGAACGTCGTCCACCTGTAATTGGAGGGTGTATGAATCCGCTTCGGACCCGCTCGAGCCCCTCGGTTACCGGTTACAGGATACTTGTGCGACAGTGATTGTGTGGGGACCCTTCGGCGCCTGTACGGTTGTTGGCGCCTTATTGGGTTCTGGGGCACAAGGCTGTATTGAAAATATGTACGCGACCGCCGGCCTCCAGTAGGAAATGCAGTGGAAGCGGAAATAGATTCTCTCTTGGAGACCAGCAGCCACGATAAAGTCCGCGTTACACGAATCAGGAAGGGGGGGGGGGTCTTGGACGCTTGGTTATCAGCCTATGCCGACTAATCAAAATCACTTACCCTATTTCCTCGTTAGGGTTTCGTCCGTTGTGTAGACGGTCCACGGCAGGGAAATATATATACAATATAGACCGGGAGTCAGGAAATACAGGTTACGAAATACCGTGTCCTTCACGCCAGATGTCGACGACAGATTGCTGAGTTCCCGACGCAAACTCCCGCCACCACAAATGCCGATTCACTCCACTAGTCACACCACAAAAACTGTCATGTCAAAAAAAAAACATGTCCTTTCCGACTACAGATCGCCAAAATAGCCAAAAAAGGATTAGCTAAACTCTCGGGCTCAAAATAACGCCGCGCGCATTCCGATGCTGTCCGATGTATATACAATCTCTAACTACTGACCACAATATTTTCGTGTTCCGGCACGAAAATAAATAATACCCTACTCCTGTAATCTTTGCATAGCAAATATGAACCGGATCGATAAAAATTGCATCGGTTCCAAACAAAATACATCATGTACCTACATATGTATGTTTACATAATAGGGGATCGGACAGTAATCAGATTAAAATCTAAAATGTACTTAGAAACAAAATATATAATTTTTTACGATTATTTATCGAATAATAATTTAATATAATTCATTTAAATATTTTTAAATGAAGAAATAAAATTTTATTATTTACAATATTTTTAATCTATACTGAAACACCAATCACAGTGCGTGACGTCATTTGTGGGCAATCATTGTCTTATGCCAATGCAGCTGTTTTGTTATGATATGACCACAAATGTCGTTACGCGCTCTCAGATGAACTATTGTGGCGTTTTGGCGGCATTTTCAAACAAACAATATTAAAACATGATTTTGAGTACCTAAAAGGCTATAAATAAATAAAATACTATTTTGGGAATAAATATCCATGAAGATTAATTTAAAACACTTTCTGAAAATTTGTCCGATCTAAACAGATATCCAAACATTCACAAACAGCCGAGTGAGTGAATAAGGGATGCCAGAGCCCATTCTCCTTATCCATTATCCTATTAAGTTTAGTAGAGCACTTGCAACCCGTTGCTTGTGTTAATAGTTACCATCAAGTGGACTGTCAACTTAACTGTCTTAAACTTGACTGTCTTAACTTACATTAAAAATAGAGAATTAAACTTGAAAGTTTCAATATTTTCAAGTTCCTATACCTAATTGTGTTTTTAGTCTATATGTAGGTATATGTTTTGTTGAAATGAATCTCCACTCAGCACTTACTCTGCTCAATATAACAGACTACTTCATACGTTTTTACCTGTTCTGTAATTCTTTTTTTAATTCACAATACGTTGACCATCATCGTTAACCATACAATGCTCTTTTTAATTATTCCCTTATGAAAAATTCGTTAATTTTTCCAAAACGGTCGACCGACCGATGCTTCGGTGGACAATCAATTCACTTATTTGGTAGAAACTGTCGATCGACGTCGACTGATTCATTCTACTATCGATCGACGATCGATTGGTATGGTAACACCCTTGAACAATAAACAAGCTCTTTAAGTACTTGGCTCTTACTCTGCTAGCCGAAATCCCATAACCAACAGTTTGGTTGATCTAACTATTAGCTTAAATGCCCCCACTAGGCGGACAATGAGATCTTAACTTTAGTTCGTAGATTTTAAAATTGCACGCACTTAGCGACAAGCGGCCAACGTACAATCTCGGTCGCCGTGACCTGGGCCGCCTAGGACGCTTAATATCGTGTAAATGTAGTTGTTAATATGTTTATTTATATAATTTACTGAAAGTTATTAATTTTCAGACCGAGCTTTCTTACAAAAAGAACCCGAAAATGCTCACTCAATTGCAACACTGTGAAGAAAATAGTATTCCCTTAGCCGTTGTCCTCGGAGAGTCTGAACTGAAGAGGGGTGTTGTTAAAGTACGAGACATTGTATCCAGACAAGAGGACGAAGTACCTAAAGATAATCTCGTGCGAGAACTCAAGCAAAGAATACACAATTTGGCAGAAAAGGAAATCAATGGACCGAAGGCATGAAAAAACAATATATTATATATTGGCCTGATTGATGAAAGGCATACTAGTTAATTTGATAGTATGAATCAAGTGCTTTTACTACTTGATTCATATTAAATATTTATTCAGCGTAATTTATTGCCTGCCTTTGATTTTCCTAAATAAACGACAAACAATGAACGTGGTTCATTTCTTTCTAATTATGGACGTTCGTAAATACATTTATTACTTGTGTTTTGTTTAGGTGGATCATTTTCGTCATATCGTCGTTGTCAAACCAAAATCTGCTATATGCAAAAAGTATACTTCTGAATTATTGACAAAAGCAGTTTTCCTAAGAATTTTACATGAAGGCTTATTTAAAACAAAAGTATTTAATTTGAAACTTAGGGTTATTATACGTAAACTTATTGTTGTTTTAAACATGAATATTTAATAGTTTATTGATTATTATGATAGTAGAGTAAATTTTTTCACACCTAATAGTATCTAGCTGTTGCACATAGCATATTTTATTAAAAGGTCATAGTTCGACAAATAGTGCTCATAAGTACTTAGCAGTTGTTTTATACGATAGTGAACTGTTTAAAATTACAAAAAGAGCATATAGCAGATTTTATTTTGACAACGACGATATGTCGTTCGGTGTTCGTCACGAAAAGTTATCAATAAATTTCACACACACGGAAATAAAATTCATCAATTTATCAAGTTGTTATGGTAAAATTAAACTTACTTTTTAATTTAGAGAGAGATCTTAGTATGATAAGCCTTTGAATTTTTTTTTTTTTTAATAACGAGTGATCCATGTAAATTGTAATTCGTATGACGGAGCCATAAATTAAAAGATTTTCTCAGTAAAGAAGTTTGAGAACCTATCTACAAATATGTGAATAAACTATATAGTGTAACAATTTGAAAAGAAAACACTACAATTTCAATATAAACATTTATGTAATAAATAAATAAAAAATACACAAAAATGTTAATTTTCTAAAGTAATTTTGCTAATACTATATAATATAAAATGGCATTCCTATTGGTTCAGTATTCGACAATTCACAACGCATCACTTGTTAGGTTCTTGTTAAGTTGTGTTCTTCCTTGTGATATTTTTTATTTAAATAAAAAAACAATGAAATTTAACATGATACAAATAAAAATTAAAATGATTAATTTTAATTTTTATAAATGTCAGAAGCATTTATTACAACAGTTATCAGTTGAGTTGGCTATGAAATGAAAAAGTTACACCCGGCAAATTGTTACGTAAGAACTTTTACCAATTAGAATATAATTAGAATTTAATAACTCATATGTGATTGGAAACAATATTTCATTTAATTTTTCCAAAGTTAAAAAAAATATATACACAAAGATGAATTGTTACATATGTTGCATCTGCCTTTTTATTTGTCTTAATTGCGTTATAAAATTAATATTTCCGATTCTTTTTTTTTTACATAAAAATACACACTCTACGATGTTACATCTAATACAAAATGTATTTTTGAATTACAAAGAGTTTTCGTTAGTTAATACATTTTAGTTTTAAAAATTGTTTAGAAAGGTTTTAATTTCTAATATTTAATTTTAATTTCTAACTTCTAAACCTAATTTCACTAATAAGCGATGTACGAGGAATGTGCAAATTGCATACGTGCGATGTTGGGGGCGGATCGTTAGTTCACAAATAAAATACTTCACGTGTTAATTATCTAGTGATTTATTATGGTTTGAAATTTCTTTTCTACTTCAGTATGTCGTAATTTTAAATGTTGCACTAAGAACATGTTTGTGTATTATATTTAAAAACTTAGGTATTTATTAAAGGTTTATTAAGATAACCTTTTGTTTAATTTATTCCTAAAATTGGTGAACAAAAAATAATTTATGAGAAGTAACTGCAGATAGATGTGGCTAGCTTCATGTAAAAATAATAGTGTGTAACACCAGGAAGGACGCAAGTAGGTACTTTGTTGACCCTGATTGCATAAAGGGCGAGGATAAAGATACACACGCCAAAACACAATAGCACACGTGTTTGGGTCAAATCACACCGAAACGCGACGCGCCGTGACAATATAGAACTTATTGTAACTCTAAAAGCTACACAGTTCAGTGAGTTACTGAGCCTTCACGCTGCGTAGCTGTGCGTCATCAGAAGACGCAGCTCGAACCTACTTTACATAGCTTCACGATGCGTTTCGTGGCGTCGCGATGTACAGAGCAAAACAACTAACCTCTTCAAGCATCTTCGCATCGCGTCGCGTCAGTGTATAACTTACTCTTACTTCACGATGGCTTAGTGTAAGTATATGTTTATGAAGAATAAGTGATTTTTTTTGCGAAGGCACATTGTTCCAAAAGGTGTCCTCTGATAGTAAATTAATTTAAAAAATAATATTTTATGGAGTAACAAAAAAAAAAAAATAGGCGATCGTTTTTACACGCTAGCGATACAGCGTTTGTCGGTCTATTTTTCGGGAGTCGACGTTTTTTAGGAATTTCTCTACTCGTAACTTTAATATGTACTTTTTGAGTTATTTAAAAAAAGCTTAACCCCTTTTTTTTGATAATATTAATTATTTGCAATTATGAAACTTTGCTTCAATCAACACACTTTTTTCAATTTGTTTAACTAGACTATAAGGTAAGCCTGAGTCTGTTAACCTACTAAGCTCGGCAGCGCCTGCATACTGTACAACACGGTTAAAGAGTGATTCAGCAATAGACAACTTAAAATTAGTCAATGATTTGAATACTTAAATCATGACCTTAAATAGTACTTGCCTACATTGTCTATTAACCTTATAACGGTTTGACAATAACAGGAAGTGTTCACCTAGATGCAATGGTCATTATCATTCATGTGACGTACCTATTTCCGAAATTTTCCTCTTTGAAAAATTCTGAAAAATAACATCGAAGAGTAGGAAGTAAGAATCATTCTATAATTAATCAGCGACACGTTCCTGGTTTCGCTCGGAGTTAAATTTTTAAACATTTCTTAACGGATGTTTACGTTTTAAATAAACCTTAAAACGTTTAAATAATCCTGACTAAAGGCTGTACGTTGTTAGTCAGGATAAACGATTTTGTGAGTATAAAATTAAATATTAATCTCATCTCTCATTGAAATCTCAAGAACTGCTAAAGCTCGAACAATGGTATCTTATCAGACCATAGTTTGTGTAATATACTTAGGAGCCGTTTTTTTATGAGACGGAATATGGACGATGGGAATCAAAAAAATGTATTTATGTGTAAACTCAAACAAGTTACATGTAAATATATGTATGTAATAACTGATATATGTACTTACCAACTTCTTACATTGCACTAGCTATAACTAAGTTTGGAACTTATGTAATTTCTTGTTGTCTTCAGTTGGATGAACTTTATACCAGTAAATCCTATTTGCAAGCTTTTAATAAACATTTTTGTTCGATGATCTTTGTCCGACGTAATGTGTAATTTTTAGACCTAAAAATCAACTAAAAACCGACGAGGATTTTAAATATTCGATGTTGCGATTTATAAACGTCCCACCTTTGATTTCTCATACGACTTACGAATCAATGAACTTAAAATAGTCAACGTCCTCCATTGGTTTTTGTTAACCTCGATCGGTTTGTCCTACAGCACGTCCGCGTGTTTTTAATTCATTATTGTCATGTCATGGACGAGCCGATCTTGTAGCCGTTTTGGTCACTCATTGTCTCCGGTATAGCCGCTGTGGTTCCTGTCATTGTGCCCTAACTCGCCGTGAAGTCCAGCACGATTCTCATCAATATAAAACTGTTTAAGTAACTAGACTCCCACCTATTACTCATTTGGACGTATCGGGAACAAGATCTCCAGTGTCAGTGAATTGTTGTGTGATGAGATGATTCCTCGGTTTAGAACTTACTTTAGTTTAATTGTTTGTGTGATACTTCTAACTTCGGGTGTTGGTGCGTCTGTTTTGAAGGAAGCGTTAGAAGAACATCTGAAAGATGTCGCCCACAACGAAGCTGTCGAAGCTATTAAGCTTGACAAGCAAAAGGGAGAAAAGGTGCATCAGATAGCGAGTGAAGTTAACGATGTCCATAAAAATCAGTATTCAAAAGCTAATGACGAAGCGAAATATTTAAAGAAAGATCATGACACGAAATCCGTATCGGACAGTGACTCTTATCAAGGATACAACTCGAAGCAAGATAAAGAAGAGGACAGTCAGGCTAACGGTTTTAAAAGAGGTCATAAGAAGGGACACCATAAGCAGGGATTTCAAAATTCTTATCACAAAGATGAGTCGTCTAATAAAAGTACCTTCTTCGACGATTTCAACGATGAAGGCGATCAAGCTGGTTATAATAGCAGACTGAACAGTCACGACAATCAAGGCAGTAGAGGATATCAGGGATCTCATAACAATGGTCAAGAATACGTGCGTGATGAACACCAGGGTGGTGGCTATAACCGATACGGCGACAGTGGGAACAAGCACTTGGCACATCAAGATAACGGTAGGAAGTATTATTTGGATGACGCTGCAAGTCACAATAAATATCGCAACGACCAAAATGCGTACAACAGAAATAAGGTCCATGACCGACATCAATATAGAGAACCTCCTCCGCCTCCACCCCCACCACCACCACCACCACCACCACCACCACCTCCTCCGCCGCCTATACATCATCACGAACCAGGCTGGGATTGGCAAAAATGGGATGATAGAAGAAATTTTGATCACTCCGGATGGGAAAGAGATCCCGGTTGGGAAAGAGATCCAGGTTGGGACAGAGATCAAGCATGGCGCAGAGATCAAGGATGGGGTAGAGATGTGCCTCATCCAGGATATCATGGTGACCATGGTTTACATCACGGTAGCGGTTACAGCTATGGTCCCAATTACGGTTATGGTTATGGTGAATCGAGAGCAGCGCCTGTTGCACAAATTCCTAAAAATATACCAGTAGTTGCTCAGAGGAAACAGACTATAACTATTTATGAGGATCCAAGGTATGATGGAAGGGATAAGGAAAAATTAAGAAAAGAAGAAGGTGATTATCTGCAATTAGAATTTAAACCCAGTAGACATCGGTATGCTCGATACGACGACACATATTATTCCGCTCCCGTGACCAGAGAAGGCGGTGTGGAAGCTAGTAAAATAAACAGGCTGGTGTACAACTATAGACGACATTAAGCAGAATACTAACACTGAACCGAAGATATGTCAATGCTTTCTATAGATACTCATTAAAATGTTAGCTTAAGAACTTGATTATAAGTCAAATGCAGTCACAAATTAGAGTTGGCTTCTGGGGATGGTGATGGGTAAAATAAATTTTATTTATTCAATTGTTGTTATATATCTTCAGTGTAGTCAAAACACATACCTAGTGGTAGTCGTTTAATAATGAATTTACGCACTTAAATGACAAGGCTACAACATAACTTATTATTTTCTTCAAATAAATATAAATTTAGACATCTCTTCACGTTCTTGTTAAATAAATACTTTACAATGTCTCTTTGTCAGTAAAATTAGATATACAATAGCTTAGTATAAAAATCTAAGCTTAGTATCTATTTTTTGATAATAAATTATTTTTAAGTGTATATTTGATATATAATTTTCAATTTACCTTAATTTTCTCGCACCTGCAGCTTTTATATCTGGCGCTCTATTATATAAGAGACTAGCGACCTGCCCCCGGCTTCGCCCGGCGTGCCATTTTTATATATATATAAACATTCCCCGTTTATCCCTTTTTCCATTAGTGAAAAACGTATTAAAATCGGTCAACCCGTTCACGCGTGATGCCGTGACCAAGGGAAATGGGGATTCATTTTAATATATAGAGACTAGCGACCCGCCCCCGGCTTCGCCCGGCGTGCAATTTTTATATATATGAATATTCCCCGTTTATCCCTCTTTCCATTAGTGAAAACCGAATTAAAATCGTTTTACCCGTTCACGCGTGATGCCGTGACAAAGGGAAATGGGGATTCATTTTTATATATAGAGATTACTTGTACTGGTTTTAGGTTTAACAATCAACTTCAAGAGTTCATATTGCGTTATTATTCGCAGATTACACATTTTACAGTTACAGATTAAAGATTTTACACTCGAAGGTGTAAAATCGACCTGCAGGAACCTGCAGGAATTTGTTTACGGCACGCTTGAAGAAGCGCATATTGTAGATGGAAATATTTACCTCAAAAGGGAGACACCAAAGTTCGCGCGTTAAAAACTTGGGGTAGGCATTGGTTATAGGAGCCGATATTGAAACGTTTATTTAATTTAAGGAGACAAACGCTAAATACTAAAAATATCCATTGTTTAATAAAGATGTTACAAGAAATGTTACACAATTGCTTTGAAAAAAATATATATTATACTTAAACATGTGAAGAACCAATTTAATTAATTAGAATTTTCGTTAAAGTAATAGAAACTCCACAAAAAAAGTTAGAACACAAGAAGAATTTGACTTTTATTGAAAATTCTCTTGAAAACGGCTTATTGCGCGCATATGAATCCTGTACCTATTAATAAGTTAATGTCAGTTTAAAAAATTGTATAAATATTTTTTTTTGTGTATTGTTCTAATCAAAGATGTTGTATTAGTCTGGTTCTAATGGTAAAAACACAGATATGTCTGTGGGTAAAAACAAAAAAAAAAAAAACACAATTTCTAGGCCTGTTGAATTGTCTCCGCCTCCAGCGAGTTCTAATGTAAATGTCATTTTCCCAAGTGAAGCCCTTAAAATAAACCTTTTTTTTTATTTATAATTTAAAATTAATATGTTTTATTAAATTACTAACTTAAAATGTTTACTTTATAAAATACAATTCATACTTTATACGAGAAGTTGATAAAATAAGTGAACTTAAATGTAGGTATTCAAATTTCTCTTTCTTTCATAAAAGACGGATTCTTCAAAATGATTTCATATCACACGTCCCTTAAAGCGTGAAGGGAAAATACTTTGAAGTGAAAATTCCTCGAGGGCAGTATCTACGCGTCGGATAGACGGTCAGTCGGGCGGCATATTTCAATATGGTACATCTGCTACAGGCGAATAATTCCGGCTTCCGACCGTGACGGTAGGCGGTCGGAGCGTGCAAAATCGGGTGTCATTGGTCCGGAGTCCGGAGTAACTGACGACTTATATTTTAGTCACAACGTTAATTTGCATGTCTTACCTACATGCAAATAAAATTGAAGTGTCTGTTTGTAATGTCAAAATAATCGAAGTATACCCATATTTAATATAATTTAAAAAAAGGCAATTTAAAAAAAAATGTCTGTCCCGCCTAATCTCCGAAACTGCTCTATCGATTTTGACGAAACTTTCATTGGCAGATAGGTGATGCTATAAGGAGTAACTTAGGCTACTGTTATTTTAGAAAATTAAAACTATTATATACATATAACATGTATATAACAATATTTTCTTTTTGTCACTTATTAAAAGACCGTTTTTTTTATAAATGCCTATAATTTTAAAATTAAAAATAAAAGAAATAGATAGAAACAAGACAGAATTCGTCAACCCCAGCCCTGGATTTTTCAATAGGCCGCATAGGCCGCGGCCTATGGGCGGCAGCGGCCTAGGGGCGGCGGATTTTAGATGGTTTTTACACGCTTTCGGAAGCCATCAAATTCTTGTGCGATAATAAATGCAATAATAATAATAATTACCTAATAAAGGCCTAGGTATCTACCTAGGCCACGAGGAACAGGCGGCACAAAGTGAAGGGGCCTATACTCAAGAAAAGTATAAATCCGGCACTGGTCAACCCTCGAGTTCTCACGTAGTTACGGTTTTTAAGTTTATGCCACAAAAATGTTTATGATGTCAATCAAGCCAAATCCACGTATTTAATTTAAAATGTTTCAGTGTTTTAGCCATTAAAACGTTACAGAGTTACTTTTGCATTTAAAATGAAAAATTTGCACTGAAAAATATAGTCAAAATCTATACTAATATAGTAAAGTTGAGACTGTGTTTGTTTGACTGAACGAGTTAAGCTCTCCAGTATATTTTTGCATTAGATAGCCTAATTCTTTAGGAAGCCTAATCATCATGTTATGACTCTTAGAAGGCGCGGAAAAAAAAAGAATATTAATTGAAAAAGAAAAAATAGCACATGCGGGCTATGATATGCTATGTGCGTCAATAGACGAGAAACGAACATTACCGAGAACCTTTGTCAATTTAAATTAAACTAGGTAACAACTAGGTAGATATATAATGAAGTACATATTTTGTTAAATAGTGTTTGAACGAAGTAGTGATGGTCCAGTGGCGCAAGAAGAAAGGAACAAAGAAAGAAATTAACAAATATTTAATTGCTTAAAATACTAGTATAAGAACTTAGGTACCTACTATTAAGACCCAAATTAAATAAATGTCTAACAAATAGTCTGGCATTAGTAAGGATACATAGTCGTACATCGTACAGTAAGGGGCATAGTCGTACAAATTTTATTTATTTGCTTTTAATTTTTATTGATATTGATTGATATACATATTTATAATTAATAATACTTTTTTCATTGGTGAATTTTTCATTTTTTCATAGTATTTTATGGGATCTCTATATTATATTTTTATGGGATATTTTTTTATGGGATCTAACAAAATATGTAAGCTAAACTTATATATTTTGTTTCGTCTGATTTTTGTTTTATAGTGATTATAGAAAACTTGTTTGTTTCACACATGTATATATATATGTAGTGGTATAAAAATCACATATTTAGGTTCTCAATATTCTACCAATGTTTCTACCGATACGGACCTATGACAATGTATCTTATGTACCTATGATAGCATGGTAGCCTATACGACCAAAACACAACAGCCCATATACATATTAGTTTTTTTGGGGATGGTTAAAGCGTAGAGATGAGTTGAGGTTTTATTACTCTAGTAAAACAGTGTGTCCTGCCTTTAATACTATTGACATTAGATAAGTCAATTGTATGATATAAATTGTGCTATATACTATTGACATTGGATAAATCATTTGTATGATAATATAAATAAAAATATATCTGCCTATGCAATACAATGCGATAATTACAAAACTTTTCAAATTAAGTCGCTTTATTACCCTTTTCCATTTTAATTAAAAGACATCGTTATTGAGGCACTACCCACTCGTGGTTATTTTTCAGTACTTTTATTTGTAATTTAAATTTTGCAACCCTTCCGTTGTGGTTCGTTTAGGGGGAATAAACTAATTTAAACGCTAAGCTCCCGACAGTCTCGTACCATAATATGTGGATACGTAACGTTTTCAAATTGGATTATAATGTCTACATAATGTTTCAGCATTTTCTTTTTTAAAAAGAAAAATTCATTTTTTCACAATTTATATTAAAAAAAAACCGTTAATTGGTTTTTTTTTATTAAGGTCGGCAGACAGGCTGACGGTCCACTTGATGGTATAGTGGCTACCGTCGCCTATAACACAAGCAACGGCAAAACTGCTGCAAGTATGCGCTGCCGACTACAGTAGGATTAAGGATAAGGGATTAGGAGTGGATAGGGAAATGGGCTCTGGCATCCCTTATTCACTCACCGAAACACAACAGCACACGTGCTGTTATTTCACGGTGGTCTTCTGTAAGGGGGTGGTTACTGCCGCCAGACGGGCTGCCCAAATGACTGCGAAAACGCAGTGTGCCCTGCCACTACTTTCCAAATCCAGACCAGAGCCAAATTTGAAAAGTTGATTTTTCAAAGTTGACCATGCCGGGTATCGAACCCGGGAACCCTAGAACAGAGCGTTAAGGCAAGCACCCCAACCACTCATCTCATCATTTAAACTTTTGTTTTAAAACAAAGGTTTTCCACCAATGTGTGTTTCCAGTGATGACATATGGCGCTGAAACATTGTCTCTAACTATGGGCCTCCTAAGAAAGCTCAACGTCGCTCAACGAGCTATGGAGAGGGCTATGCTTGTGGTTTCACTGCGAGAATGAATTAGAAATGAGGATATCCTTTGAATAGCGAAAGTTACCGACATAGCGGATTTGTAAGTTGAAGTGACAGTGGGTAGGACATAATACGGAGAGCCTACGGCCGCTGGGCCCGGAAGGTTTGCGATTGGAGGCCACGGAACGGCAAGCGCAGCACAGGACGTCCACCCACAAGGTGGACAGATGACATGATAAGGATCGGCGCTGGATCAAGGCTGTTTTAAACCCGTCCTATTGGAAAATTATGGGGGAAGCCTACGTCCAGCAGTCAGTAAACGTCTATTACTAAGGCTGAAATGATGATGAATATAACACGTAGTCCCTAAGTACTCCGTCGCTTCGCCACTCGCCTAATTCTGTAAGTATATCTATCGTGGTATTATCATATAGCTTTGCTTGCTCCTAAATAAACTTTCTTAGGTAGAGGATAAATTACACAAAAATGTATTTTAACAAAATTTAGCTTTATTAGACTTTATTGAAATGGTATGACAACACTGTAGCAAACAGACTACGGAATTTTTTAGTTGCAAATTGCATAATTCAAATTCGAATAATGAATAAACATAAGATCAAACAAAATTTTAGTGGAGAATATGAATATTACCAGCCAATCTGCAATTTTAAAATTTTTCAAGCGTTTACCTATCTTTGTATTGAACGAGAGCGAATAGTCCATTGCAATGGTGGTGAATTAATAAAGGAGTTGTAGTTTACATAAAATCTTTGAGACACTGTGATGTCGGATTATGAATATTTATTAGAAATAAATAATTTTTCAAAATGTTGGAACTGGCGTTAGTACGTAATTTGAATATCTCCTTAAATTGATCACAAAAGTTCCGGAAGAAATTTGTAACCTAACCTTAAAAATCAATACTAAACAATAATTCATGTAGGTAATAATTCTAAGAAAATACATAGAAGGAAATGTTAAAAATATTAAAATATAGTAGTTTTTAGAGGTTGTGCGGCAACTCACGACAAAAAAAATCACAATCCGCCCGCAATCGTTAACAGGATGGCCCGTCTAGCGGCAATTTCCACCCCCTTAACCGCCATGAAATAAGAGCACAAGTGCTTTTGGTTTTGAATGCGATATGCCTGCCCTGCTACTACATGTTTATTTAATTTTTTTGAAAAATGATTTAGTTCTTTGTTGGAATGATGTAGGTTGGGGAAAAAGTTTCTTCGCATTTTATATGAAAACTCAAAAAGTTTATTTACATTTAATTACAGTAAATTATGCGCTATTTCGTTCGATGACTTTTTGCCATTTTGTAGGTAATGACATGATCCCCTTGCTGTAGAAATTTTGGCACTTCTGATCAAAAAAATGCGACAAGTAGTTTTGGCAGTCCTCTCTTGATGTTATTAACCTGATACTGCCTAAAGAATTCTGAAGAGACCGAAACAGGTGGAAATCTGCAGGGGCAAGGTCAGGGATAAATTGCGGATACATTAACACCTCCCAGCCAAACTCTCTTAATTTTTGTTGAGTGGCTAAAGATGTGTGTGGTCTAGCGTTGTCGTGATGAAGGACAACTCCATTTCTATTGATAAATTCCGGCCGCTTTATCTCAACTTCTTGCTTGCATGCCGATCTTGCTCCACTTTTTCAAAAATAGCGTCGATTTTATCCATAACAGAGCGACCAAAGCGAGGTGCATCTTTGAGATCAAAATTCTAGGATTGAAAATGATTAAACCAACCTTGTGCTACTCTTGCTGACACTGCATTAGGTCCCTAAACTTAATGTCATTAAACAGGCTGACTGTACACTTGATACTAGATGACTATAGTCGCCTATAACACAAGCACCGCCTCAGGTGCTGCAAGTGCGCTGCCGACCGTAGTGGGATTAAGATAAGGGATTAGGAAGAGATAGAGAAATGGGTTCTGACATCCTCCACTCACACACCAAAATACATTACACATGTCGTTATTTCGGGGTTACGAGGGTGGCTACCGCCGCCACACGGTCTGCGAAACACTGTGACCCTTACCAGATCCAGACCAGAGCCAACTATGAAAAGACGAGCGTTAAAGCAAGCAAATTAACTACTCAACCAAAGGGGTTTTATACCGTTGTAATAAAGTATTTCCAATATTTTCACATTTCCTGGAAATAGAGAAAAGTCTTAATTACGACAACATAAAACTGAAAAACTCCGGAAAAGGTTCACAATCACCTCCGTGCGAACTAATCACCTCATCCTCTCTTTTTATTGTACTTGCTAACGACTTGTCTTAGGGCACTAAAGCAATTTCAAAATGGCACCCGAATAACATGCCAATAATCGTTAGCAGCGATTGGAAAACAAAACTGTGATTATAGGGTTTTATCTTGTGTGTTCTGTCTCGTTTGCTCCCGTTGACAAGTGTGAATTTCGTCTCATTTATCTTGGGAGGGGCCGGACTAAAGTGACATTACTTTAACGAACTTTCGATGGTCCGTATCGTTGGAATGAGGGTGCAAACAAGACTACATTTTAGAGTTACTGGAAATAGCTATTGTATTATGTTAATGTTAAGGTAGGCAAATGTAGTCATGCTAAAGATTGTACAGCATTAAGATTCTTTAATTCTTTAAATTGTTATTTGCTAGTAAAATAGCTCGGAGTGTGAATAATATGTGAATTCAATATCTAACAATAATTCAATATCTAAACAGCACTATATCAAACAATATCTTAGATATCAATAATTCAACATATACTATTAATATCGGTTAATTAATAGTACCTAGGTAAAAAAAAATACTTTGCTAAAAATATTTCTCGCTACCATGTAAGTAAAACCTTTAAATTGGCGTAACAGAAAAAAAAATTAGTTACGTCAGGTGCTCCAATAAAAAACAATCAAAAAGAAAAACATTGTTTATATTTTATGACGACCCGTTGGATGTGTGGCAAGAATGCTTGCCTAACGTCTCAGGGGGCCCGGGTTCGATTCCCGGCGGGGTCGACTTTGGAAATTTTAATGTAATTTTCAAAAGTGACTCTGGTCTGGATTTGAAAATAGTGGTAGGACACACTGCGTTTCGCAGTCATTTGGATAGCCCGCCTAGCGGCAGTAACCACAGAATACCACCGTGAAATAACAGCATATACGTGCTGTTGTGTTTCGGTGAGTGAGTAAGGGATGCCAGAGCACATTTTCCTATACAATCCCTTATCTTTAATCCTACTGTAGTCGGCGGCGCACTTGCAGCAGCTTTGGCGTTGCTTGTGTTATAGGCGACGGTAGCCACCTACCATCAAGTGGACCGTCAGCCTGTCTGTAGACCTCAACATAAAAAAATGTTTTGTAGTGGCAGGGCACATGTGCCAAAATAAAGAATTTATAAATTTGGCAGCCTATCTGGCAGCAGTAACCACCCCGAAAATCCACCGTGAAATACAGCATGTGTACTGTTGTGTTTCGCTATGTTAATAGATATTTTTATTTAGAGCCTTATCCCCTCCTAATCCCTCATGCTTTATCCCACTAAATTCGACAGCGCACTTGCAGCATCTGTGGCGTAGCTTTAGTTCATCGGCGACAGTAGCCACCCACAATGAAATGGATTGTTAGCCAGGCGTCATTTTTTTTAATATAAAAAAAACATAGGGCCACATTTCAGTACTTAGAATGGTTAATATTTTACAATTGGCCCCGGATCGGAATGCAGATTGTATGAGGAAAAATTCGTCAGAAACCTCATATGTGTTTTGCAAGCTATATCAGTAATATATTACGTGCACTTTCTCGGTAAAAGATAATAGGGTCTCTTTAGGCATCTCTCATTCAGTTATCCCTTACTTACTTACCGAAATACTATACACATATGCTTTTATTTCACGGTGGTCTTCTGTAAGGTTTTGTTGCTAAACTGTTTATGTATTCTGCCACTACTAAAACTACTACCTATCAAGCAAGACAAAATAAAATTAGGTACCTACATACTATATCTACAGAATAGTTGACCAAAAATCCCAATGTAAAAATAATTATAATTACATTTTCTAGTAGGTACCCAGTTTCTCACATATTATTTAAAAGCTTCTCCGCTCGCTCGCAGAACAATGAACTTCGCGAAACTCTTATCTCTGACTGTTTATTGTCCAAAGTTAGTCGGATAGCCGTTTTGTAGCCGATTCCCAGACAACTCTCCGTTTAGATGAGTAAGTTACTTGTTTCTTTCGTGATAACGCTTTACACCATACGACTGCAGAGATTTTTAAACTTATTATACTTAATATAGTTTTAAAGACGATATAATTAAGATTCCTACAGCTAAGCTAATTAAGATTCCTATATATAGAGACTAGGAAGATATCTTGCTTCATACTCTCTTTATTCCGGCTTCTCCTGTTTCAGTCATTAGGTTGAATTACTTTTCAGATTGGCTTTGGACAAGATACGACTCAAAGAACTGACTAAAAGCTTTTATAAAGAAACGAGACAAGACGAATACGCAACATTTATTTGTTATTGTTGATATTTTTAGAAGCTAAAGGTGTAACGTAGTGTTATTCAATATACCTATATGTTTTGTTGTTATGTTATTTTTTTTATTATAACTTAATATTCATAATTTATATTAAACCTTAAGTTCCGTTTAGATATTCAACCTAGGCTTCTTTCTTAAAGAGGTTATTACTTTTAAATTTTTGAATAGTCTTTTTTTTAACTTAAATTGGAACGTGTCAAACTTCTAACTTGTTCGATTCTTACATTCACTTCTTCACCAATTGCCGACCAGTCCTCATGGGATTCACGAGATAGTACTTATTTTTAATATTGTTCCCCTTTTTATAACTTCCACGATTTAATGATAACGATTTATTTTAATGATAATTTGTGTTCTGCAATTATTTTATAAGAGGACATGCAAGTTCTCGCCTTTTTTTACTGTTATAAATTCTATGTTAGTAGAATTTGTTATTTTGTTTAATCGATAATTCATTTTAATATATACTAAGAATCCCTAGATTCATTTTCCTAATAATTTTTATCTATTATTTATTTCAAGGAGGACCCTTGTAACTTGATAATACGTCACCTTGTTAGGTGTCGTACCGCCTTGTTTAACTGTTTTCTTAGACTTACCTGAATGTGTTTTTCAGGGAGCTTTGTTACTTCTGATTTTTGAAGATGAGTCACAGCTATGACTCGGACTATTTCTATGAAGAAAACTTGTACCTAACTAATTGATTGTCGTACTGTTTGCTTACTGCTAAGCTGCGATCAATTCCGACGTACCATCGACGACGCCTTCCTGCTGGCCTGCCGTGGTCTTCGCTACTGATCTGCTCCTCGTGAAACTCCAAGTTCTTCAATTTAAACGAACATTGGACTACGGCTAGAGTGTCTTTTCCCTAAGATAGTTCGATTCCGTGATCCTAATTAATTAAATTTCCGTTAAATTATATTCCTCACAAACAAGGGCATAGAGCCTCGCCTTGACGGAGAGTATCTTTATTTTCTTTTGCTCTACTATTTCTTTATTATATTTAGTTTATTAAAGTTTGTTATTATTTTAAGTTATTATTAAGTTATTATTTTTTTAATCTTGCGGTTTTTTTTTTAAAACGCTGGCGCCCAAATTGCTTTTTTTTATATTAATTAACTTCCTCTTATATTATTATTAAAGAGGGGAATAGTCACGAAGGTCTAACAACTTCGACTCATGGTTCGTTAAATTACAAATCTAAACTTCATAAGGATAGCGTAAAATTGAGGGAAAGTTTGCATTTTAAGTATTAAAAAAGTCGTGTCGCAGCCGTTTCGTAGTGTATAAAAATTGGACAGATTTCAAAGGGGTACTCATTCACTCGTGACGAATCTGCCGCTTGTAGCTAACTAATTGCTATGAAATAAACCACTCCTAAGGGATTTGTCGCTCCGAATTTGTTTTAATCGAAACCGTTCACAAGACAAATTGTTGCAAAGTCTAGCATCCATTTAAGATTTCCTTATTAAATTTTCAAACAGGGAATTGTATGACTTCCCATTGAATGCCGATACAAAACGTCGGTAGCGTGACGTCATTGTCTTAAAAAAGAGTTGCAATATTTTAAATGTTATTAAGGAAATTTCACGGTTTCGCGTCGTATTTTTATGGTTTTTTAATTCTTATTGTTGCAAAAATTATGGGTGTTAATTAATTTTTATAGCAAATTGTTTTCTGGTGCCAACTTTATGAAAAATATCATCTGATGGACTTAATCTTAACCGATTAGACCTTGTAATAAATCATCATATAATTAATGCGACTTTTAAAATGCCTTCATTTTAGATTCACATTTTTCTCAGAGTTGTCGTCGAACATTCGAAAATTGTACTTATAGGAAGCAATTGGTCTAGTATCAGTAGTCCGGTTACTAGTCCGGTTGACCGAACTAATGAGACTTTTCAGTCTCAGTTTAGGATAAAGGATAAAGATTTAGATGAGGATAGGTAATTGTCGTAATTTCATGGTGGTTTTCACGAAATTACAGCAATTAACAAACCTACCGAGTTTTTCTTTCTGAAGAGATGTAGCTAATATTTAGGTTGCTTACTATAAACGCGTTTTGAAGTCAGACATTTAGTAGTGGGCAGTCATTTGGGCAGCCCGTCTGGCGGCAGTAACCAATTCTTTACTGAAGATCACTGCGAAATAACAGCATGTATGCAGTTGTGTTTCGGTGAGTGAGAGCCCCTTTATCTATTACTTCCTTTATTTTAATTTTACTATGATCGACAGCACACTCGCAGCACCTGTGGCATTGCTTGTGATATATACCTAGTCGACGGTAGCCATCTACCATCAAAAGGATCGTCAGCTTGTCTGACGACCGTAGCATAAAAAAGGAAACTCCATGCTATATTTCCTAACATCGTATAGGTACAATTAAAGCACCCTAACTGAAACAGCTACTAATCAAGCTAACAGTTGTAACTGTCAGAATCGCTCGTAACTTATTGGTTAGTACACAGTTGTTTGTGTATGGTACTCAAACAGCCTTCAGGTAAGTTATGGCGGCCCCTGTGTACAGTTTTGCTTATTAACGAGACCAACATGGCGGACGTTTGATAAGATTTTGGTTTGTTTTGGCAGGCATTCGTGCCTCGAGGCGGTCTCCGGGCATTTCGAACTGAGACCACTAAGCATTTTGGTCATGGTGTATGCTCTACTTAACATACTTGTATGGTAACTTGTATAATCTACTCTTATACCAATAAATTGGTGGCTAATAGTATTTACCTGTAAACATCAAATCAAAATTGAATGCAGAGTATGTGCGAAAATGATGAGGTGATTTTTTTACAAAATGAATAAATAAATATTTATTGAATAAAATAAAAAGAAATTTGTAGTTATGCCCTTTTTAAACAAAATTTTAATGAATGAAAACGTTATTCCCACCCAATGAAATCGAAGTTCATATAAAATATAATCTCATCCCGAATAATACATTTATAACACCAGTATAGTAAAAATAGATTTTCATTTAGATCTAAGTCCAATATTTTGCTTTAAAATATTATTACTATAGCTGAGGGTCAACGGGGTTATAGACAACTATAGGTCAACGGGGTTATAGACAGAACAAATTGAATTTCAAATTTAGAATGGTTAAGTATAAAATAAAATAAATGCAGATATATACATACTTCGCTATAAATCAATGATATAATGGTGTACTAACATAGTATACCCACGTACCGTAATTTTTTAACATTTGCCCTGGCGCTATACTAGCATTAAAGCAATTTTGCATAATGTATCCTTCGCAAGAAAATATAAAGTAAATAAATTTTTAATAATTAAATAACAATTTATCGCGTAAATAATGGTTCAGATATATATTAATATAATGCTACACATTTTTTATAAAAATAGTAATGACTAATACGTTTATTTAGGTTTCATATACAAATTTAGATAGATATAGAATTTTTTTTTCTCGTTTAGCGCTTTTTTCATTAGTGAAAGCTGTATCAAAATCTGTTACGTGGTTTCAACAATGTAAGCGGAGGAACAAACACAGGGCGGCTTTGTTTCGTATTATTTAGAGATTCTATTTATAAACTTATTATAACTTATTTTATAACCATAATACTTAGAAATCTTTAATCCAATAGTACCTTATTTATTAAACGCCGTCTTATGACGTTTTTCCTTCTTCTCATTTTTTCTTCTGTTTAACTTAAAAACAATTGTAATAGTAGTCTTTACTTGTGTCTTACTTGTGCATTTCAAGTGTTTATGTCACCAAAAATATGAAGCAAAAAAATATGTTTTCGATATTTGGTGCAGTTGTTTAAGAACAATACCACCGTTTATTACTATACTAGCAAGGGATGTAATTTTTTTCTAGATATTACAAACACAAAACTTTTCTCGTTTATCGCCCTTTACATTACTGGAAACCGCATCAAAATTCTTGAGGTGGTTTAGAAGAAGTAAGCGGAAAAACAGACAGAGATAGACAGCGATTTTGTTTTATAATATGTATAGATATATATTTATTATAAGTAAGTAGAGCAGCTTGTATGTCGGTGCACTAAGAAATTTCCTTGCACCACGCAAGGCGCGCGCATAGCTACGAGCTAGGCACAAATCGCTCGACTGCCTTAGATAGTTGTCGACGTGTGCACAGGAATTATAAACAATAACATATATATAATTACATTAATATACATCACACATATTACATGTACGTTTACATTAGGCGATTATGTACGCCTGGTGAGCATTGGAGGTTCTCAAGCGAAAGGCTTAGTATTTTGGAAATGTACGTATTTGACCATTCGCCAGCTGGGCTGTACTTTTTTAAGTTAAACTCTTACCTGGAGTCGCAATTTTATAAATTGAGGCCGAATACCTTAAATAGAAATCTCGTAGTGTTTTTAAAAACTTATTGATAAAATATCATAAGTTTTAAGAACTTATGTTATGTAAGTGTTTGATAGATAATTGTTAAGGATTCTATTATATATACAAAGACATAATAAAAATATTGTCAATACATTTGAATTGTTTTTTGTAACTGTGTAATTTTAAACTTGTAATTTTTGAAATATTTTTTATCAAAATATTTCGCTTTACGTTTTATATTTGAATCTTGGTTTTTAATTTTTATGCCGGTGCTTTACATATGTTTCCAGAAATTATAATGGAAATTTCTACAAGTCTTGATAGCTTTATTGGTTAAATCGTCTTTACAAACCCTTTTTAATCTTTACTGTAAATATCCTCCTCCTACGGCCTCCAATCAGGAGTAATAAAGTGTTGTTACGAAGTTGTGGAGAGACAGACAGATCTCTCTCTTTAGGGATTGGAGAGACACGAGAGAAATTCGTCTGATCTAATCAACACAAAGTTTTAAGGAGTCATTTGTTTTTCGTTCTGCGTTGTTTAGTAAAGTGATTTAGATTCGTATTTTAACCGAACAAATAATATATTAGAAATTTATTAATTTACGTATATTTCTATGTCTTCTATGTAATATTATAAAGTAAAGTCACTCTCGGCTTCTCTCAGTTTTTCCGCTAATCACACCTAACACATTTTGATACGGTTTTAAATAACGAAAAGAGCGATACACACACGATAACACTAGATCTATCACACGGACCTGTTCTGTTCTATCACACGGACCTCGGACGCTCTACTTTCTTTCTCGTACCTATCGGAATAGCTAAAATTCAAAACTTTATAGCTTGGCAATAATATTTTATGTACGATTTTTTGCAGGCAAGCCTATATGATTGGTTTTGTAATTTTTTTTTTTTTTTTCGTGTTATGCATGCATATAATAGTTTCTTTAGACAAATTGACCTGTTTGCAACTGGTCCACAAAATATAGAAAAGATGTAATGAAATCAATGCATTAGCTTAATGAGTTTTTGTTGTTCTTTTTTTATTGATTTTTCTCTCTTGGTTTTTTTTATTGATGTGTATTTATATGTCCTCTCTGTATAAAATTTATAAAATTTATTTACTACTTTGTGGAAAATGTTGTTGATTGCACTATTATTTAAGTTTATTTATGTTTTCTTTTTTCTTTTTTTAGTTTAATATACATGGTGTAATTGTTTGTTTTCCCTAATAAAATAAAATAAAATAAAATAAAATAAAATAAAATAAAACAAACAGATCGGTGTAGTTACCTATATTGACTTACCTGTTCGCATCTGCTTGCCAGGTAGCCATGCACAGAAATAAGTAGGCAAGCTTACCTAGGCATACTCTCTGTGTTAAAAACTATCAGTTGAGATAAAACTCATTCGCTTATCTAAAGAGTGTAGATAATGAAAGAAAATGAATTAAAATTAATTAAATTAAAAATAGCTATGAACACTTTTCGATAGGCAAGTCATTATAGGCATATTTGTTTATAAATTATATTTGATAAAAAATATGTCTCATCGAGTTATCAGATCGGTGAAGGTCGATCTTCACTGTCTCCTCTACTATTACTACGATTGTAATATCGTATTTTTAAGATAGACAAGTCTTAGTTAATACAAGTTTTTTTCGTAGAATCAGAACATTTATTCGAAAAACAACTTGTGTGTTTTCCGTGGAATGTAGAGTATCAATTATTCTATAAAGTCGCTACCTTAAATTAAATTTCAGCCCCCACTTCAAAGATATCAAAGTGAACATCGAATTAATGCGTCCATTTCTCATTTTAACCGAAGCAAAACTTAATAACCCTACTGGAAACGCAATAATTACCGACGCTCAGTGCGAGATTCGGGAGCGAAATAAATGAGGAGCATTAAGAGACTTGCGTTTAGATATTTCATCCCCCCTGAAGAAGACGTTAGCGGGAGCACCGGTTCGGCACCGACTCGCTGTGTTCCCACGAGTTTAACCAAAGAATATTAAATTAAAACAGACACGCAGAAGAATTATAAAGGGTGAAATTTGACTACGAATACCAACCATTAGAAATAGCTCCTTTAGCGATTGCAGTATTTGTTGCATGCTTACATTTTTTTTTCGGGTAAATGTTTCTTATTCGAAAAAAAAAACTTTAAATATTAACCAAGAGTATTTTCTCTTAAAAACACGATGTTACAATTGAGTACGCTATATTAAAATCTTAAATGTTATTACACACTTCTATATCTACTTATATCAATTATTCTCCGCGAACTTCTTATAAACTAATCCAAAACTAATAAGATGTAGATGTACTTCGGAGAGTGTGCTCGGGAGCTGCAGATCATACCGCCTTCCCCTTTCTTCTATTGGACATGCAGACGTACGGCTGGTTACCATCCTCACCTTGTCGAAATCCCTCTAATTCGGACCAAGCGCTTTAAAACATCTTTTATAATGCCTACTGCTAAGGATTGAAACTCCCTGCCGGGGCGTCTGTATTTCTGAGCTCATACAACCCAAATCTTTTCAAGGTTCGCGTGAATAAGCATCTTCTGAGTGAGCTCGCTCCATCGTCGGCCTTATCCTTCCTACATGGATAGATGCTGGTCAAGAGCCAACCTGTCTTTAATGAAAAAAAAAAGTCTTTTAACGTTGGGAAATCCTCATGTATACCCGGCAGCGTAGGAGACGTTGTGGGTTTATGCTGGACTCTACCGGCTAAAACTCAATGAAATTCTAGAGCGGCCATAGATGGGCGGGGTCGCGGGAACGTTATGACACGACATCTGCTACCTACCATGGCTGTTTAGCGCGGGGAGGGTTACGGTCCCTGTCATATCCTCGGCGTAGTAGAAAGTGGAGGTACGCCGGCCAGGTCCCGTCCAGGTCCCGGTGAAGGGGGAAGGTGGCAGACATAGGCCAGCCGCCTGGGCCCTAGTCTCATCCGGTGGATTGGCTGGAAGAGAGGATCATGTTCCCGCTGCTTCTCCGCCGTTTCCTTGGCGCGTTCACAAAATGCGAGCATCACATGCCATGCAAGGTTACCGCCGACCATCGCTTTCACGACTGCCGGCAGCGAGAGGTCACGACGAGAAACAGAGCGGCACGCTCCTCTGCCCATTCGGGCCAGTCAGTCAAAGTGTGTACAGTGTCAACCGCGCAGCCACAATGGTGTCACCATTATGGCTCCTCGGCATAGAAATCACCCTACAGATTTTGATACGGTTTTCACTAATGGAAAGAGCAATAAACAAGGAAAGTTTGCGTATATCATTTATAGAAAAAATTGCATCCCTGCGAAGCCGAGAGCGGATCGCTCGTAAGAAATAAATAGCTATCGCCTTGAGTCTGCGATAAAAACGTCTTCCTTTAGGCATTCAAATGTTTGTTACTCTTTGGCAGTACACACCTGACAAATTATCAGCTCGCAGGCAATCCTCACGTTTGTTTTTGTTGAAATGTGGATGTTTTTGTGGTGGCAGACTAATGTTTGGTGTAATTGCCTACATCTTTCAGATGTTGTTTAGAATAACCTATTTCACACAAACAATATTGTTAGCTATTAAATGATTAAAAACACAAAATAGTTGAAAGTGAAATCAATTTCTCAATGAAATAAAATATTTTGTCCAAATACCTTGAATGGAAAATTTTGTTTTATCTAAAAAAAGAACAAATGTAAAAGTAACTTTTGGTCGACTATCTTTTTACATTTTAACGGCTAACTTACTAGACCGATTCGGATGTAATTTGGTGGCAAAATAACTGTAGTCCCTGGTGAATAAATAGGCAATTTTTTATTCTTGAACGGTCGAACCTGAAGGCAAAACTTTAAATAAATGATTTTTGTGGCATGTAAACATTTTTTGTGGAAGTTTTATGTTATGTATTTTTCAAAATCGTATATCTGTTCAGTCACGTTCCAATTTCAAATCATGTTCACACCACATATCGACACCAACATTCAAGGGGAAGTGCGTGAAAATTCTCACTAAACTAAATTATTCAAAATATATCACGCGTTCGCGACCCGTACTTTCTATGCATATGTATTTAAATATCTATGAAATTCAAAGGTCATATTCCGAGGTGAAAAATGTGTTATATTTTCTTTTGATATAGATAATATCGTAATAATCAAGATCATCATAAAGTGCCACCTTATCTGTCTTTCTCCTACCGTCCACCTTGGCAAGTGTGTTTCATAACCATATTGTTAGTAAGTATATAGTTATTATAAAATCATTAAACAAGAATATTTAACACACGTTTGTAAATTGTTTTCATAGTGAACGATATTCTATATTTTATTTTAGTAAATACTTTATGTATTGCTTAAAATAAAAAAAATATACGTAAAAATTTACCATGCATAATTGTTTGTGTTCACAAAACTAGAAAACTAATCGATGACTTGAAATTTTTACGACATTGTATTTTAACAATGTTTTTAATTTTTTTTAATGTTTTTAAATTAAATTAAATTAAATTTAAAAATCAATGTAAAAAAAGCAAAATAATCAAGATTAAAAGTAGCACATCCCGAGACATTTTTTTCAAACTACTCAGTCAAGTTCATTTTTTTGTTTAAATTTTCCAAAAACCGTCAAGTCAGTCAAGTCCAAAACAGTCAAGTCGAATATAACATTAAATACAGAGCATTTTTGAACGCGAAGGCGACAGTCGACAAAGCCGAGATATAGCCCGCAACAAAAGTGCTGTAACATTTTATGGCCCGCAATCGGGCGAGTATAGCCCCAGATAGTCCTCCTGCCAACAATTAAACGGCGTAGATAACACGATGCCGGGATTTTCACGACTCCTTTACCTTAATACAAAAGTAATATCAGAGTTCTCTCAATAAAATTATAGGCATTCGGTACTTATATTTGTTACTGTTAGACTTGTTTCTTGCGGTTAGCCTAGAAGCTATAGGTACATAATCTATACATAATTATAATAAAATTTAGGATTTTATTTTACGAAACGTGTCTACATTGAATATTAAAAAAAAACAGTTTGTACACGTTGTAACTTATGTTACCGAGGTCAAAAAAATTGTTTTTAGAATTTTTACTTGTTTATCTGTTTGTTTGTGCACGCTAATCTCAGAAACGGCTTAACCGATTTGAATGCGGTTTTCACTGTTCTATTGTAGCAAGCTTCTCGTAACATTTAGCTTAGTTTCATTCCAATCGATTTAGAAACAAAAAATTACGCGCTATACCGTATACTACGTGTACGAAGTTGCGGGCTCAGCTAGTAATTAATATAATAGTTAATTCAATAAAATTATCGACATTACATACCTACTTATATTTGTTATTGTTAAATTTGTTTCTCTTAATTAATCTTAATCTATACTGATATTATAAAGCTGAAGAGTTTGTTTGTTTGTTTGAACACGTTATTCTCAGGAACTACTGGTTCGAATTGAAAAATTATTTTTGTTTTGAATTGTCCATTTATCGAGGAAGGCTATAGGCTATATAATATCACGCTACGATAAATAGTATTATATATAAGCAGTGTCCAGTACCGCGCGCCCCATGCGCACGCCGCCGCCGCCGTATGGGCCGCAGATAAGCGTGGCCGAGTTGCTAGTATAATATATATAAAAGTGAAAGTTTGTATATTTGGATGTTTGTTCTTCAATAACGCACAAACGGCTGAATGGATTTGGACGAAATATGGCACACAGATAGTTTATTACCTAGATTAACATATAGGATACTTTTATCCGGAAAAAATGTTAGGTTCACGAGCGATCGTCTAAAAACATAAAAAATTCAGCGCCACTGTCGTTACAGCAATAAAGATGTCTAGCGTTATCTTCTTATATATAAAAATGAATCCCTATTTCTCCTGGTCACGGCATCACGCGTGAACGGGTAGACCGATTTTAATTCGGTTTTCGCTAATGGAAAGAGGGATGAACGGGGAATGTTTTAGGGTATATAAAAATTGCAAGCCGGGCGAAGCCGGGGGCGGGTCGCTAGTAATAAATAAATGCCTTATTTTCTCTTTTCGAAAGGTTCTCTTATTACACTAAATTTATCAGTAACAATACGAGTATAAATTTTAGACTTAGTAAGACACTGATGCCTGTGTTTCGTGTCAAATACGTATAAGTGATACTAACGATAACACTTAACATATATAGTGATAAAAAATAATAATAATATAAATACTGGTATTAATTTAAAAATTAATATGTATCGTAACACTGAAAACAGCGATGAATAAGGTTTTTTGAATACATTCTAAAAGGAACAAAAACTTAAGTTACAAACTTTTGCATAAACATGTGTTAAAGGAAATAACAAAAAATAACAAAAAAAAAAACATTTACATGGAAATAACAAAAAGTGAATCTTACTCGTACTTTGTGCTAACTTGTCAAGTAAATATTTAATGCACGCGACTGTACTGCCGACGCATTATTAGGTAGAGATCATTAAATACGTAATTTGGAAAGTAATACAGTTCTGTTTTTTTTTATGTGTAAGTAAGCAGAAAAAATTCTGGCCCACTAATTATTGTTTATGAAATGTTCGCAATGGAAAGGGTTACATTTTTTTAGTGGCGTTGAAAGTTTACTTGCCTTCAGAAGTTTTCGTGACGCAAATCTATCGAAAATTTTGAATTGTACAGGCATACAGCTTCAAATGTGTTCACTTATTCTTTATAACTACTTAAAAGCAGTGATGAATTGGAAACGGTGGTTTTGTAGTAACATATCTATGTTTATAAATTCTATATCTATATTTATACATATTTCAAAATAAAGGCGTTGTTCGCTTCCATTTGTTTTTTTCGCTAACTTCAAAACCACCCAACGGTCTGATAAAATTTTCCGCGACTGGGTCTCTGGTATTATATAAAAAAACAATTTGTACGTGACTAACTCTTTGTTCTATGAAATAAAGACAATTTTGAAATTTATTATGTCAATTATATTATTTTATTGATTTGATAATAAAGGTAAAGCAATAAATTATGGATTTTATTTTTGAAATTATGGTATTTTCACTGTATGATGATATGCGTGACAGTTCTCGCTTCCACAAAAAAAATAACAATTAAACTAACAAATGTATGAAAAAAAAATTATCTATTCGAAAAACACAAAAGGAATTATCACTTTTATAATTATTTTATTATTATAATAGGTAAATGTAATAAAAAAGATATTTTTTAAAAGTGTCAAACGCGTGGAACGGAACTTGTGTCAATAGGGATTGGCACTAGGGATATTTACTTATATTCGTTATATCGAAAGTACTCTGTGTTTGCCATAGGATATTCGGAGATTTAACAAATATTTTTCCTATTCTATATATTTATAAAAACATCGTATTTTGAGAATAAAAATAAAGCTGACTAATAATAACAATAAAACAAAAGTAAATTTTGTTCTGAGTCTGATACGAGTTGTCAAGTTCTAACAGTAATGAATAAATAAATTAATGTTTTATTGTATTCTATAATTTATTTAACATAACCTGTTTTTTAAGATTTAAAAATTTATTTCTAAATCTGAACATCTAAAACAGGTAATTCGATTCCATTTGCTTTGCCAACTGATTCGATATATTCAAACAATCGATTAAATGTCGTTAGGTTGCATCACTAAAATTGTCAGTTACGAACTGTCACGCATATCATCATACAGTGAAAATACTGCAGAATAAAAGTTCGCAAAGCTGTTGCTAGAAGAATTATTATGACCTTATGCCATTGGATTTCATAATACGCAATTTATAAATGACAGTTTTTGAAGTCAATTTTGAACCTTGTTGAAAATTTTAGTAAGCTGTCCAACTGTATTTTGAATTGTGTATTGTGCATGTTACATACTTCAACTAGCAATTATCGTAGGCGTAATTATAAACTTGGCTTGGAAAAGTGAGTAAATTTTATGAACACCCCGGAAATTACGATTGCTGTATCGTTTTAAACATATACCTCGAGTTGATTGTTAAATTAACATTAATTTTATTCATATACAAACCAACTTTTTCTACATTCCGTGAATTCATGCAGAATGTATTTACTAGTTTCTATAAAGGAGAGATAAGATAAATCTATCAAACTCACTCTCAATTTAAGACTTCTTCGTCATTTCAATCTTTAAGCTAGGTATATAAACTTATATAACTAGGTATGTAGTATGTACTGACATGTTGTATATATGATTTAAATATGGAATTAAGATTTAAGAATTAAGTGTCGTTATGAAAAAATTGTGTGTTGTCTTTGTATATATGTTGCATTCCAATAAACGTTTATTTTATTTCAATTAATTTAAAAGATCATTTTTTTCTTTCCAACATTCTGCAATAAAAATTGTCCAACACTACAATTTACACTAAATATTTCTAGAAATGACCTTAAACGAAGATATTATTTTTAATATAGAAATAGAGCGGCAGCACGTTCAGTGAGAATAATCGTCTTTTAAACGACATTGTGAAATAACAGGACATATGCTGTTATGTTTGGTGCATCAGTGAGGAATGTTAGAGTACTATCGCAACATTCTTCTATATCCTGTAACCTGGATCCTGTTAGTATTAGTAGAGCACACTATTTCGGAGTCATTTGGGTAGCCCGTCTGGCGACACTAACGGTCCTCTTGCAGAAGACCACCGTCAAATAACGAAGCCAGAGCTCATTCTTCTATGCCATCCTTATTTCTTGTCCTTTACTCTATGTAATTTAGCAGTCCGTTTGCAATTTCAAGGTTGTTTGTTTTAATACGCCACAACGGCCACTTACCATCAAGTCAAATGTTGGCCTGCCAAATAATCGCCAACTTAAATTATCGTGTTAAATATGTACACAATGAATGTACAAGCCAAACATATAAATACAAAAAATATCCTTTTTTTAGATTAGCCCAACTAAAACTTAGCCCGTTAACAATGGCCAAATGCAAAACGTACGTGAATAATATGTTTTGCCATAAACGCACCTTGCTACTGATCTTTGTCTCGGTGTATACTCTTACTCTATACTATTTGGTGTGTTTAAACATGGCACTCAAAATAATTTACTTAATGTTGTTTCTATAAAAAATACTTGTCAATTGGCAAAAACTTATTTTTGTGTTTATTCTGTGTTTGCACAGAATAAACACTGTTTCTGTGTTTGCATAGAGTTTTGGTGCCAGGATTTGTATTCTATGTATGTGCTACGCTACGACTACAATTATTTTTGTATAATAAGTGGCATATAAAGTAATTATATGACATAAAATGTCACAACATGACATTTATGACATTTATATCATTCCTATCATATCAGGAAATGTAACACGCACCCACGACATAATCTCAATGTGCATATTGTACGATTTATTTACAAACTTGGCCATTGCTAATAATTGTGAAGATTGGGCTTATGTAATCTTTTTCAATGTCCTAATTACAGGCTAATTTCCAGTACTGTACAGTCAAAGCCCAGGCTTGTTGTATGGGAAACGAGGTATCTCCTTTGCACATTGAAAGCATATATCACCAAGCGATAGATGTCTCTTCAATTAATTATTATTTAAAAGATGACTCCATCAATAGTGTTATATTTTTCAACCAGCTAGTCTTGAATATGTTAGAAAGACTTTGGTGGTTTATTGGTGCTGGCTGGAAGTACTCGTATTTCTACCTCTTCATATAATTTTGTAACCAATGAAATTGTACAATTTAAGATTATTAGGAAAATTCGTCAGTGTACGCAAACAAAGAATACCTACCATTAAGCCTGCAATAAATTCTTCAGCCAATTTTCATGCATTAAAGACAAATGGCACTAATTTTAATCGAACCTCGTAATAAAATTTAATCGTTTCTTTTAATTGTTAAAGCGATTCATTGTTAAGTCAATGTAACGCGATGGATCTAGGCTGGTTCTGACTATTGGAAAATTATAAGAAAGGCCTAATGTGGTGGACATACTAAGGCTGAGATAATGACGATTACTATTATTTTGTTATGCACATGTTTAAATATGTATGTATGAATTTTTAAATGTTTTTCATTCATCTGTACATTGAAAATATCTTTCCAGATAGGATAGGAACTTCAGGGACAAGGGAATAGGCAACGAAAATAAATTGTACAGGTGATTTTTGTTTTTTATTTATTAAATATGGGTTTGCTCTTGACCAGTGTCTATCCATGTAGGAAGGATGAGGCCGACGATGGAGCGAGTTCACCCAGAAGATGCCTATTCACTCGAACCTTGAAAAGATTTTAGATGTTATTTTCATTCACTACGGCTTTGTGTAATCTTTTGATGGAGCTGTGGAAGGCCTATCAAAAGTACCTTTTTTATTTATTAATTAGGTAAAAATAAAAACACACACAAGAAAACATTGTGCCAATAATAATATTTCGATTGTTAAGTATATTCATTAACTGTGGCGATAAATCCCTCACTCGTGTTTACTTAGGGATTTTCCTAATGGGTGAGTTTTACAATGACAATGTTTCTCAATCAGCAAACGAAGTCACCCTTGCGAAGTGACACAAATTTCCAATAGAATAACTTTGTTGGGTACAAAGAAAGGTTTAATTTGAACGGGTCATGGACCGGAACATGTATTTAACGTGTAAAATTTTGAAGCGTAAAATTTAATTGAATGCGTTTAGTAAGTCTCCTTATTTGTCTCGTTCGTAACTTAGTAGTGAATTTAATTTTTTTTTTGTAATTACTTTTGTGATCTCATTGCTCCATCGTATCATTATACAATATGACATGATAATATGATAAGAATCATCGTCACCATAATCATCTACTGTGAAAGATAGGCCTTTTTAATTGACCCATTTCAATGTTTTGTTATTCAATTTAGTAGCCTTAACCATTCAATTTAGAGTAGATTAAACTATTACAGTTAAATATGTTTGTCGCGGATCACTTGGCGAAGGAGACAGCGGCAAGCACTAAACGGAAACCAAAATAATATGACCTGTTCCCAGTATCCTTCGTCAGGCGAAGCATCAGTATGCGTTAGCTTGACGAATGGAACCGAAGGTTCTGGAGCAATGGCTGCTGTGCGCGACTGAGGTTACAGGATCGTAAAATCCTTTAAAATAAACAGCGTCTTAAAACAAATGTTCACGGGTCACGGTGATTCTCCGAGTACTTGAATAGTTTCAAGTGAAAGGAGACCATCGTGCATATCCGACCGCAAGAGGTAGAGACAGTCCCCTACATTATTGTTAAATGTCCTGTTTTTTGCGGCTGAAAAATTAGTAGTGGAATACAGCACAGACCTTAGATTAACTGTAGAAACCCTAAAGATATTAGTGAGTAGTAAACAGAGGGAAAAAAAATTCTGATTTATGGCGTAAAAATCATATCAAAGGTAATTGAAAGAAATAAAGACCAAAGATTAATTGTAAATGTATTAATTGTAAAAAAAAACAAGATTATAATAATGTTGAAACAAATTGTAAGTTTTAAAATATCGTACCTATAATTAAATAATAAGAATGAAATATGAAAATAAAAATTGTAAATCGTACGTATGCCAAAAAATAATTGGAATTATAGAAATAAAGAAAAACAGCTGTAATTTTTCTTCTCCCATAATGAAATACGAGAAAATTAGTTAGGATAGAATAGGATTAGACGGGAATCCAACCCCTATAGGAATGAAAGATGAAGGATGAAAGAAAGAAAGAGAATAATTTAAAGAACAGGAATGTGAAAGTAGATACACGCTGCGCAGCTTCGTGCCGGAGGGTTTAGTTAAGTAATTTAAAAAAAATGTTTGTCCACTGCTGATTAGCTGTGTCTTCATAAGGCTTCGATTTTTCATATTGTCAGAGGTACAGATTTTCTTTATGTTAAGGTTGGCAGACAGGCTGATGGTTCATTTGACGGTAGGTAGCTTCAGTCGCCTATACAAAAGCAATGCCGTAGGTGCTGCATGTGCGCTGCCGACTAAAGTAGGATTAAGGATAAGGAATACGGAAATGGGCTCTGGCATCCCTTATTCACTCACCGAAACACAACAGCACACGTGCTTATTTCACGGTAGTCATCTGTAAGTGTTATTGCCGCCAGACGGGCTTGCCCAAACGACTGCGAATCGCAGTGTGTCCTGCTACTACTTTCTAGATCAAACCAAAGCCAACCCGGGCACCCTAGAACAGTCGTTAACGGTTTGTCAAAATAAAGAGGTACAGGTATTTTCAATAAATTAGATACTGCCATATTGATTTTATTGGTAATTACTTTTAGTTGATATCATAAATTTTATACTATACGAATTCACAATATATATATTGAGCAAGGACGTATAAGAGGTTTCTGCATCTTCTGTAGCTAAGGATCACAGTGTCATTATTTGGAAACTTTCGATATATAGATATCTCGCCAGAGTTAAAACTTAAAGCTTTTACTATTCCATCATCTCACTCGCCACAAAGGCGACTCTTCAAAAATAAAAATCTTTAAATACGCCTATAGATGTAACTTGCGTTGTCCTCTATATTCATAGAAAACTAAGTCACAGATTTAACTAAGTATCAAAAGTATTACTTAAGCAATTGCGAAAAACCAATTACTTTTATACGGAAATGTTCGTAACGATTTATTTTCAAATTACTAAAAGATCGGAACGCTTTATAAAAAAAAGTCTATGAATTTTTTAATAAAATTCCCGACTAGTAGGTAGCAAGCACTCCCAATGACTTTGATATTTTTGACGGTATTAATTAAAAAAATTATAAAGCTTCCCCTCCCCTCCCCGCCATCACCCCCAATAGCTATTGTTCAACCCCACAAAGCGTTTATATCGTTCACAAAGATAAATATAAAAGGTTCAGGTAATTGATGGCGCTTTATTGAGTTGTTGTTTGATTTGGGCTTTATTACATTCGTTTTGCATACAATGTTACGTTACACCGACATTTTATTTCAATAACGAAAAATTGACCGATATTTAAAAAAAAAATTTATATAGAAATTATTTAAAAATTAAAACCTTTTGTTTAAGTTTTCTTTATTAAAGTATTATATATGTTTATGTTAAAAAAAACTCATTTTAAGAAAAATCTAAAAGTTATAATTAAATTTATAAAAAAATATTAATTACAAATGGTCATCCATTTGTAATCAAGTCTTTAACAAGTCCTTGGTTGAGTTCAATTAGCGTCAGGGCTATTTTTGGTAATTAACTTTTCAAAATTAGCTCTAGTCTGAATCTGACAAGTTGTGGCAGAGCACACTGCGTTTAGCAGTCATTTGTTAAGCTCGTCATAACCCTCTTAAAGAAGACCGCCTAAGAAATGCCTAAAAATAACTCAAATTTCTTTCGGTGAGTGAGTAAAGAATGCCATAGCCCATATCCCTATCTCTTCTTTTATCCATATTCTTAATCCTACTATGGTTGGGAGCGCATTCGCAGCACCTGTGCTTACAATCAACTGGACCGTCAGCCTATTTCACGATCACTACTTTTCCAATCGAATAGATTGTTTTACGTTCATAGGACACATAGTTGTCGGTCGATAAGCGACAAAATTAAAGACATTTGGTACTTGTCCCTCACCCAGTAACCGAACAGCACACCTTATTTCAAGGTTCAAGAGGGTTTTCATTGTTACAATTGTGTTGAGAGTGCTGAGATGAGTATAGTATAGCTAATCTGTTCTGGAAATCTTATTTTTAGGTTCACTTTATATTTGAAAATTTAGTTACAATATCTAAATTCAAATCCTTCCAATTGGATCCTCGTTGGTGCTAAGATAAAGCCATAATTAAGGAGTTTCTCAATCGATTAAGTTAAGCCGAGTTTAAATAGACGTTAACTCCAAGAGAAAGGTTTACTCCGGCGTGAAATGGCATTAGGTTTTCGCGCGTTTTATGCGCCTCCAGACGAGAGGCGAGTCGCTAAGAAAGGGGGATTTAATGGAAGATTGACTTAATTACCATCGTAAATTAGCGGACGGTATTTTTGATTGATACGACTTGAAAGGAATTGTTAGTAGAATTACAATAATAATAAGATTATTTTATTATTTCCTTTTTTTAAATTATTATCATAATTTTTCAGTAATTGTGATGTCCAAAGTTGGAATTAGATGAATTGGAGTTTTTTTTGCTTGTAAAAAATAGTTTTTAGAATGAAATCCATTTGTGATGGCAACGTATTTTTATACACGCCCCAGGCTTCGCACGGATGGAATTTTTTTTCTGCAAATTTTATACACAAACCTAGTTTATTCGACTAGTTAAAAACGTATCAAATCCGTTGTGTGATTTATAAAAAGTTAGCGGAAAAATGGACAGAAGCGGACAACGTCTTCATTTTATACTAGCGGCCCACCCCCGGCTTTGCCCGGGGTGCTATTTTTATATATATATATATATAAACATTCCCCGTTTATCCCTCTTTCCATGAGTGAAAATTGAATTAAAATTGGTCTATCCATTCACGCATGATGCTGTGACCAAGGGAAATAGGAATTCATTTTTATATATAGAGAAAGAAGATTTATATAGGAGATATACATAGATGACTTTTATATTAGAAATATGTTTTTTATGAAAGCTTTTTGTTCATGAAACAAATCATATAAAACATAATTGAGAAGAAACTTAAAAGCTTTTTTTTACATACCTAATTCCATAATATTTTAAAAATTTAATAAATATTTAACAAACCGCTGTGTAATTTAAAAGAAGTTAGTGGAGAAACAGACAAAAACGGACATTGTCTTTATTTTATAATTTTTATATAGAATATATAAATAGATGACTTTTATAATACAGACATTTTTTATGAAAGCTTTTGGTTTATGAAAACAAATAATGTAAAATAGTATTGAGAACCTTAAAAGTTTTTTTTTAGAAAAATCCATATTTTAAGAATTTAATAAATATTTTATAACTTTTAATTAATTATTTAATTACTAAACTGCCATGAAGGAATCCCTAGTAAGAAGAGAAGAAGAAGACTAGGGAGTCTCCTTAGGAAGACTCCCTATTAGGTATTAGGTTTATACAATATTTTAACATTTAACTATGAATTGAACATTGAATAAATATAATATTAGTAAGAACATAACAATCGTGTTGCATACTTTGTAAGAAATGTGTAAAATATGTAAAACAATTTAATACTTGATCCGTAAGTTATCAGTAAACACTCTGGATACGAGAGAATGCCCTTGTGACTTGCATTTCGCGAGACTACCCGCCGGGACCACAAACCCTAATTATGTCTGAAACAATACGCCGACTTATTTTTATCCACTTTGTGCTCAATCATAATTACCCGCCACTTCCTCGGGGAAGCATTGTTACGGAAAATCATCGTGCTACGTTAGGTTTTGTTATGAACCCGGGTGTTTCTGAATCATATTTTACATCAGTAAAATGAAAATGGAAAAAGCTCTTCCTTTCAGTAACAGTTTATTATAGATTATCAACGAAATTTATACATTGGCAATGGAAATGTTTAAATCGATCCTTCTCAGTTAATACTCACTTTTTGATTCGCTAAAAACCCCGTGCGGGCGTAAAAGCATAAAGCATTAGTCTCGGCTAGCGATCCAACTAAATACCGCCCGTCTAACAAAAAATAGTCCCAGATGTGCGGCAACTAATTTCTGTAGACTAATTGTCTATTTGTCCTTATGCTTACTTGTGTGAGTAAAAAAAACGGGACAAGTGCGAGTTGAACTTGCGTGAAGAGGTTATTTTAATATTATGGACTTCTTATAGGATTTCCTATAATCTATAAGTAGAAAACTAATTTTTGTATTATTTTTTTTCAAAGTTTTAGGTTCAGTAGTTTCGGAGATAAAGGGGGAAGGGGGGGGAATGGTCGAACAGATGGACACACGAGTGATCCTATAAGGGTTCCGTTTTTTTATTCGGACGTACGGAATCCTAAAAAGTACCTAAATATGAGATTTTTTTAATCAATTAAGGTTTGACCACGACAATCTGTTTTGCTACTATTTGGGTAATTTACGATTTCTTTTACATAACTGTGCCCTCTCTTTCTTTAAAAGTTAGTTTCAATTAGTTTCTTCGTAATCAGAGTTGAGTAAATTCATACACTCAAACTGGGTTTCTACACTATTCATCAGAATGTGATGAAACTTAAATAATTAAATTCACAATAATTAATTTAGTTTTTAAAATAACATTATTAAAGTGAGAAGAAAAATTATCGCGTGGCAGCATATAATCGCGATTTTTCTGTTATACAGAGAGTAAGGTTCAACTTTTAATAGATAACAACATAGCCCGCATACTTCAGATCCGAGAGGAAGGTTTGTCTATCCGAATTAGCGTTAAACCGCTAACCTGAAGTGTCGTCTCCATATTAATATTCATATCTAATACAAGCCCCTTGCTTCCACTGATACCTACAGTACAATAACGACGAATATGTTAATTGACAACTCATAACATTAATATTCTACCTGCTTTTGTGCGCGACTTCATATGTTTTTGTCTGGCGTTGAATTTTTTATTTTTGTTTTTAGATGACCTCGCGGGAAGGGTACATTTTTCTGGATTAAAGGTACCCTATGTCCTTTCCTGTACCTGACCCTGACAATGTGTATGCAATATTTCATGTAGATTAAATAAGTAGGAGTTTTGAGGTTTTGAACAAACATTAGTTTTTTTATATAATATAGGTATTACTTATTGTTCTTGTAACCCATTCCAAGACTGTTTTTATAAAAGTAATCATAAGTACGGGTGATTCATTTTAAAAATGATTTACTTAATTTAGTGTCGGCGCATTCGTTTTGCAATCAGAAACTGGGGAATCTGTTTGGTGGCAGTAACCGTTTTTTACAGAAGACCATCGCAAAATAACAGTGTGTGCGCTATCTTTTGGCAAGTAAATGAGGAATGCTAAAGCTATTTCTTATCCTTTATCCGATCGAAGTCAGTAGCGCACTTATATTCTCTCTTGGCGTTGCTTCTGATTATAGGCGACCTACAGTCTAGTACACTTAGTTATAAAATATTTATATATACATATAAAAATAATCATGTAATCTTAATTCTCATTCACTGTGATTCAAATCATGACTAAATTAAAATATGTCATATTTAAATTTAAGATCCCAAAATACAGTAAAAAACTTTCTAGATCATTAGGGATATTTTTATATTGATAATCATTAAATACGTGCTATGCTGGAGAATGATATATATGACATAGACATCATTCTCCAGCAGTGCCAGGGCACTGCGCCGTCATTTCGCAGTCATTTGGGCAGCCCGTCTGGCGGCAGTAACCACCCCCTTACAAGAAGACAGCACCTGTGAAATAACAGCACTTGTGCTGTTGTGTTTCTGTGAGTGAGTAAGGGATGCTAGAGCCCATTACGTTAATCCTTTCCAATCCCTTATCCTTCACCTTACTGTAATCGGCAGCGCACTTGCAGATCCTGTGGCGTTGCTTGTGTTATAGGCGACGGTGGCCGCCTACCATCAAGTGGACCGTCAGCCTGTCTGCCGACCTGAACATAAAAAAGAAAAAGATAATTATGATTCTTTTAAATTAGCTATAACTGACTGAAATCAATATTGACTTTTCTCAGCAACTATCATATTATAAAACTCGCTTTATTGCTTCTTTAGAAAGTTTTAACAGACGATGTGTTTTTAAAATTGTACCTTGAGGTAAGTGTTAAATGTCTTCGTTTAAACGTTCAATATCATTAGAATATAACGAAGATGTAATGCAGACGAAAATTAGTAACAATTTTAAACTAAAGGCGAATTGCGTCAATTTTAAATATACCTATTTGGAATTAATGGTTACCTCGAGATTGTTTTGTGTTAAAATATACCAACATACAAACCGGTCATACTTTAAACTTGAAGTAAAATTATGTAACAAATTTAGATAACTTATAATAATATTTGATAGAAATGTGTCAGAAAAGAAGTAATTACTTTTTTTTTAAGAAAAAATGGTTAAATTTATAATAAAAGTTTCAAAAATCTATTTAAATCGTATTTATAAAGTCACATTTATGAAAATTATCAATATATAAATAAGTTACTTAGTTACCAATATTTTGGCGAAATAACTCTTTAATGACTGACATTTTAATTTAGATCACTGTGTATTATCATTTTATTCGTTCACATTTCAAAGTTTGACCATAATCGTTTTGATTGTGGGGAAAAAAGAATTATTTTAATTTTTTATGGTTAACTGTAAAGATAAAGAAAAATTAGTTGACAAACCGAGGAAATTTTCTTACTTACATATTTATATATAAATTTTCAGGTGCCCTTGCAAAATATTTTAAAAAATCATTTAAACTTCATAGTTTTAAAAGCGAAATAATAATGCTTACAGATTTTTAGCGCATTACAGACATATTTATGATACTGTCCTATAAACACGCACTGTCAAGGGCATGGCATGATTCGTTTCATGACAGTAAGCAGTTAGACCCCGAGTGAAGTTATAATTAAATCAGCAATCATGCCACACTCTTCTAAGTTTGCTATGAATATTTTAGGAACGGCTACGTATGACAGGGGGATTTCGTCTTGAGTACTCGACCCCTGCTCATGCTAAAAGGTGAAGTGAGGTGGTGTAGGGTTGCTACCTATTTCCAATAAATATTTGTCGATAGTTTCATCTATTTTTTTATATCTCGGTGACATGAAATAATTTCGCTTTATTAATTACGCATAATAAAGAATCCAGAAAGGATACGAACAAGAGCAGGCAAATCGTAAAAAAAAGTCATAGTAAGACAACTTTGGCCGCGATATACGCATAAAAACATAATAATAACACGATTATCGGACACTATTTTTCTTATTTACGAAAAATGAGAACCAAAAATTCTTATTTGTCGTGAATAAGAATTATTATTGGACTATCATAGAATATTGCAAAAAAGTCTAATTCCTCAATATTCAATAAAAAAAATTTCGTTTACCAAAAATAAAATTAGTCATTAATGATTTCTTCATATTGTTATTATAAGACGCACTTATTTAATAGTGTGCCGCTGCGTCAATTCTAAAATCGTCATTATTTTCTGAGAAATGTGATTTGCACTATTTCAAACAAAGTTGTGATTTGTACAATGCTTACTAAATTCAGTAAAATAAAGCTGACATAAACAAATAATAACAAAACATCAACAAAACAAAATCGATTGTTATTAATTATGATTAAATAAATTAGAATTATTGGTAAAACAAAAATTATTTGAAGATAAATCTTAAAATTATCTTTAAATAATTATAGAAAAGATAAACGTTAAAATCTTAACAAATTTAACTTAACTTGTAAAACTGCAGGGGATCGCTATCTTATAACTATATCAAAGCTATAAACCGGTAAGAACAAGCTGTTGTTTCTTATATAAATTAAATATGTAACGACTTATCGAAATGCGATATAAATGACTAGCAATTTATTATTAGTGATTATAGGAAAGAAATTTCTAAATAAAAGAAACAAATAAAACCAATTCAATTAAAAATGGGATCAATTGTGTATATTTTATAAGTAACAGCAGTGATATCTTGGTGGATGGAATTACAAGTAGAAGATGTGGTCGAATCCGATGAAATAGACATGGAGGAATGACAGCGTGCTATTCACACCACGGTTATGCACTAAGTCGATAACAGCTAGTGACATACATATGAGTAAATCTTGTACAAATGAAATCAAGTTTTTATCATTCCAACCGAGCCACCTCTCACCTCAGCAACTGATATTAAACAAGTAAGTGACTTACTTTCACTACACATTAGGCGCGTAGTCAGTAATGTGGTTTAAGATTTTGTTAGAGGTAACTACACCTTCGATAGCTCAGTTGGTAGAGCGGTGGACTGTAGTTGGTAACTAATTGATATCCATAGGTCGCTGGTTCAAATCCGGCTCGAAGGAAACTTTTTTTGGTTATACGTTGCACATTATTTCTTTAACTTTGACAGCTTGCAAAAACTGAATCCACATTTCACGTTTGTATACACGCCTTCGATAGCTCAGTTGGTAGAGCGGTGGACTGTAGTTGGTGACTAATTGATATCCATAGGTCGCTGGTTCAAATCCGGCTCGAAGGAAACTGTCTTTTTAATATTAAATATGACATACAGGCTGACGACCCACTGGATGGTAGATGGCTACTGTCGCCTATAACACAAGCAACAACAGGGGTACGCACTACAAGTGCGCTGCCGACCATAGAAGGATTCAGGATAAGGAATTAGGAAAGGGATAGGGCAATGGGCTCTGACATCCCTTACTCACCGAAACACAACAAAAGAAATATACGGTTGAATACTGACGTCGCTATGAGTAAGCGTGCACTATTGCCACAATGTTTATATTTAAAATTTTACTCAATATTTTTGTTTTAAATAATCATACCTACCAAACTTATTAAATTATGTAGATAACTCATACCTTTTATATTACGAGTATATGTATAGTATATAATTTTATGAAATCAGGAATGGCTTATATTTCAATTGATATGTCTTCATTTAATGATTTAAATGAATATTAAGTATATTCACCAAATCAGCGTCACTAACTTGGTTATAACGTTAAAGGTGCTTTCAGTGTTACTTTGCGATATAATGAATTGAGTTTGACGTAAATGTTGTATGAAATGCCAGTTTGACCTTATATTGACTGAAACGCCACCCTTCAACTGGTGTAATAGCCTCCTGTTTGATATTTGAAGTACCCCATTTACCCTGACTATTGACGTATTTGGCAATTTTAATCTTTGAATTGGACTTTGATGCCATCTAAATTTCTAATGTCAACACATTACAAATTCATTTAATAAATTAGTATTAGTTTAAGTTGATACAAAATATTTGCTTCTACTAGTTGTTCTAAAAATAAAGTACTAGTTGTGCTGGCGACTTCGTACGGTATAGCGCCTAACATTTTTTTTTGTAAACTGATTGGAATGAAACAAACACTAAATGTTACGGGAAGCTTGCTACAATTCATCAGTGAAAAGAGATTAGCATCAGACAAACAGACAAAAAATTTAAAAACTATTTTTTTGACCTTGATAACACAAGTACCTACAACGTATACAAATTGTTTTTTGAAAAAAAAAATTAGTGTACAGACACGGCTCGTTTACGATTTTATTATATGTAAGTATTAATATGTATTGGTTGTTTATTTAATAGCTTTTTTCGGGCTTTTGGTGTATGGAAAGGTCATCGAGTTTGAAAGTCAAATGGTCTATTCATTTTAAAAATAATTTAACAAAAAAGTTATAAAAATAAAATTTAACAATTTCCTTTCGTTCAATTATTATGTGGTGGAAGCAATGCATTTAAATTAGGTATCCCAAATAAGTCAAAATCATTTAGAAAGTAAATTATTTCTCTATTAGTACAATATAGTTACAAAGGCACATCTTAATGAACACCTGTTATCTTAAAATATCTAATATTTTATTAATTTTTAATAGTATGAAACTTATCATTTATATTATATTTTATATTTTTTTAATAGGTAAGCAAATAGTAGACATTCGAATTATTTCCCTGTTCACAAGTCATGGACTAGTATCAAGCAAAAGTGTTATATAACAGATCATCAAATAAAATACGTAGTTAAATATTTACTTATTATTATATTAACAAGTAAATTTAATACTTACTTAAATACATTAAGTAAATATTACGTATGTTAGATGTCGACAGACAGGTTAACAATTCACTAATGGTAAGTGGCTACCAACCGTTAGCAACGCTTCGTGAATTGCACGTTGCACCCCTGATCTTTGCAGGTTTATGCATAAGTGACAGGTTGAAGAAATAGCCGAATAGACTCTGGCACAAAAGCACATTTGTGTATTATGCTGTTTTTTCAAGATGTTTCGGTGGTTAATGTCGCCAGACGGACTGTCTAGTTTACGTTGCCGAATGGAGTGTGTCCGTCACTAATAAAACTAACTGTTCGAAAAAACTTTAGAAATTACACGAAACTTCGACTTACAAAAATTCTTTTCATTTACCTTCATTTTGTATATAAAATTTAAAATATTGGTAAGTATTGTAATCTTATCCAAAGAGAATCATTAAGGCACAGGTGTGCCTAATGGCTACTTAAAATTCTCAGCATTAACTTTGTTATCTGGGTACATTATGGTGCTATTTTATATTGTTTTCATGAAGTAACATTTCTGGCTAATGAATTACAGGTTTACTTTTAAATTAGGCTTTTACTCTGTGGCAGTCCAAAAATATAAAAAAGGATATATTTCAAGGATGAAAGTTAAATTAAACATATGTATAAATATTTATTCAGTTTCATTTTAATATTATCTTATATTACAATATAATATCAATGATTCCGCGTGCGCAAATATGTAACATATAATTTTCATTTAAATATTTAATATTAGCTGGTGCCCGCGACTTTGCACGTGTAGAAAAATAAAATATGTAAAGCAATATATAACACCTGACATACATTGACGCTTGACCTTGACATTATACTTTTGCCAAGCGTTGGTTCTATATTTTTAGATAGCTGGTGTCCTGTAGAATATTAGCCTATGTCCATCCTGAAATTCTATTCTAACTATTGGTAAAAGATTTTTTTAAATGGGATGAGTAGTTTTGAAGATTACCTCCTACATACAAACAAACAAACATACAAACTTCTTTATAGTACATATTAGTATAGACATAATTTTCGGCAAAATGTAAGATATTATAATACTTTTTCCGGAATCTAATTATCAGGTGTTTAAAGAATTTATACAAATTATACAAAAGGACCGAGATAAAACAATATATTATTTTGAAGAAACAAATGTCTAAAACTGTTCTTTCATTGTTATAAAAGAATGTACGAGAGATATATCTATAGCTGACTCCTTTCATGTAGGTAGACAATATAGCGTGTCTACCTGACGTTACTCATTGTACGTACTTAAATTCTTCGTTAGGGTTTCACAAGAGGGTGGTCCGATACAGGACGGGTCGGAAACGGCCGCCACGACACTTTCTATTCAAATTAGGAACGTGGCGACCGAGTTTAAAACTAGAAATCACGAAACTTACTAATTAAATTACATCCATTGCTGCCCAGACTGAAATGTTCCCAACTACATTTGAAAGTAATGTTTCGATGTACACTATGATTAGTGTAAACGCTCAAGTGACTTGTGGTTCAGTAGGCAGAACGTCTAAGCACTAGACGACACGTCAGACCAATGCTTCCGGGAGTGGTTTATAAATGCGTGCAGCGGAAATTTTTGTACTCCTATCTACTTTATAGACCAAAATTTAGCATCAATTTTTTAAATGGTTTCTAAATGTACACTTTTAACGAGAAAAAGATAATATAAGTGCCTTTTCCCGCGCGTAGATTAAATTGATAACACGAGTGTATTTCATCGTTTAAAGATAAACGATACTATGGAATTGATGTCCAATTAACAGTTTGGATATTGAGTTTAAAAAACCTGTTTGGATATCAGTTCCTTTGTAAATTACGCACTGTTTTCATCAATATATTATTTTTTACACTAAAAAAATCACTATGAATTTTAGTAATGGCAGGGCACACGGTATTTTGAAGTCTGTTTGGCGGCATTAAATAATCCTTACAAAGGCCTTTGTGCAATAACATCACTTGAGTTGTTGTCTTAGGTATTTGAAAGGGAAGGGTGATCCAGTTTCTCTATCTCCACCTAGTTTCATCATCTATCTGTATAGGTAGCCACCTTTCAACAAGTTAGTTGCCTGCCTGCCGACCTTTGTCACAAAAGGTATTTAAATTTTATTTGTATAAAAACATAAGCAATGTAAGCTATTAAGTTGCTGCATTCAAACTAAAATTGACATGTTTTTGCTATTTGCGACTGGAAATATAACAATGGTAAGGTTGTGTGGTTAACTCGTTTAAATAATAAATCGTGTGAAGCATAATATTCCTACAGGTTACGTTCAAAAAGAATTTAAATAGAAATGATTTTTTGACATTTAGGGTACTCAGTAGACCATCGTATAAAGGTAGCAGTAGACCCCCGTGTTTGGGCTCATTTGAAAGGTCCTAACGAGGAGAACTTATTACAAATATCCACTTTCCACCCCTCATCACCGCCTAATCTTCACAAAAGTAAATAAAAACACAACATAAACACCAAAACCCAAAAATGCCCATAACCATCGTAGGATTATGGGTAAGGCGTAAGGATGGGCTTGGCATCCCTTACTCACTCACTGAAACACAACAGTACACATGCCGTTATTAAACGGTGATCTTCTGTAAGGACTGCCTGTGTGTCTTCTAATTACTGCCACCAGGCGGGCTGCCCAAATGACTGCGAAACACAGTGTAGTCTGCGACTACTTATTTCCAAATCCAGACCAGAGCTAACATTCAAAAGTTCATTTCCATATTGAAACATTTTTCGAATATATTGTATATTCGTAAAATGTTTAATGAGAATACAGTAATATATAGAGGTTAGATAATATGGTAGGTAACATCGAGTTGACTATCAGCATGCTTAGAAGCCTTTACTAGTATGAAAAAGTAATTTGATTTTTCTTATCCTTCGAGCCGGATTTGAACCAGCGACCTATGGATATCAATTAATTACCAACTACAGTCCACCGCTCTACCAACTGAGCTATCGAAGGTGTAAGTTGACATTCGAAATGTGCATACTATTTCTAAAGTTTGTGAAAGGAAAATATAAAATATATATAATAAATTGGCTCCAGACTCTCTATCCACCGCTTTACCAAGTGAGCTATCGAAGATATAACCGTTGGCTTGAAATTTTGCTACATAAATTTAACCAGATAATATGGACGTACCTACATGACATAGAACGTTAGTGTTACATTTTTTGAAACTGTTTCTATTAATTATGTTATATTATACACTAGTTGGTCGCGATTTCGTCCGCATTGAATTGAGAAAATATATGAGTAATGTAACGCCTGCGTCTACATCAAGCGAGTCCCGTTCGTCGCGTTGCGTTGGTGCGAGACCGCTTGAACGCGTAGTTTTCAGTTTACGATAAGTCCTAAGATATTCATTTAAAATGTATGGTGTAATTGCTTAAAGTAAATTACTTATTTAATTTGATAATGATTAATACTCTATCAGTCTAAATAGCTTTTTAAATACCACATTATATCTGGTATTTTCTTTTAAAAAATTTTTCTTTTAAAAGTTATTATGGGTATAGTACCTATATTATGGGTATAGCTATCCTTAAAAGAAACATAAGCCATTACCGACTTTTTTTAGACCTATAAAATACACAATTCCACCATACATTGTTTTGTTATATCTCAAACGGATTAGGCAGCGTTTTCGATGAAAGTTCTCAGAAAGCTTGATTTATTTTTCGACATCTTCAACAATCATCGTCATGTTTTAACCAATTTACACAAAACTTTAACGAATCATACACCTAAGCTTTCTCAGGAATTATTCTGTTGATAGATGAAAACCGCATGAAAATTCGTTCAGTAGTTTTTGAGATTATCGCGATATACACAGACGTAGCGAGGGACTTTTATTTATAATATTATATGTAAGGATAAGTGTAAATCGATGAAACATGTCACATATTAAAATTCTTTTTTTTTGTTAAAAGTAACATTTATTTGGGTATATGTCTTTATTCTTCTCTTTTCTTACTCTGTGAATACTCTTGTACATAGGTATATGTTTTTTTCTAAAGTAGCGATAGTTTTCAGTTCTATCTCAGAGTATTGGTAAACGCTATTTTTTTTATTGGCAGTTCTGGTTAGTACAATACATTGGATGCAAGGACGTGGTTGAATTTTGATTAGTAATAAATTAATAATTTCAAACGGGTTTTATGTGCAGGTTGCATCGCGTGCACCCTTGTCGTATCCTCTATACATACATTAACATATTAATTGAGAATTCTCGTGGCGAGGATATGGGATTCTGGGAGCAAATCTTACCCGACATCACTTGCACGGGAGATTATGGAGATGTACTCGGAAATGTTACGATCGAGCATTGTCTGTCTGATCATTTTTGCCTAATTAAAATTAAAAATTGATAACTACTTATTAAAAATATTAAGTCGGGAAAAAGTCTTTTCGCATATAGTATGTATAAACTTGTAATAAAATCTCTTTGGCTGTACTATTTGTATTTGGCTGGTTTTGATGACATTAAATAGGTTACATTTCAAAAAAAGAAACAAATTAATAAAATGTTGTTTCCAGCTCTTAAGAGCAACTTCACAGACTTAAGAAAAAAAGATGCAAATACAAGTAGACAAATATAATGTTAAATATTATATATCTGATAATTTTAGAAGGTAGTAATTAATTATTGTTTTTAATGCAACATTCTTCAAATATTTGCACACCCCTAAAGGTAGATGAAGCAGCGTGCTTTATTTATAATAAAACTATGGTAATTTACCTATATTCAGGAAATAAATGATTGCTTAATTTGAAAAATAAATTATTATAATAGGTAATATTACCAGCAACCCGCTCCCGGCCTTGCCCGGGGTGCAATTTTTATACATACAAACATTCCCTGTTTATCCCTCTTTCCATTAGTGAAAACCGAATTAAAATCGGTGTACCCGTTCACGTGTGATACCGTGACCAAGGGAAATAGGGATTCATTTTTATATATAGAGATATAAGGATTACGTACTTATTATATTAAAATTACTTTAAATTCAGTTGCTTTAGAGAACCTGTTAGTTTTTTATGTATTTTAATTGATATATGATTTTAACGTGTCATTTTTCCTTTGGGAAAGAAAATCGTTGCCTTTTGCAAAATAATTAAATAACTTAAGGACTTTTGTATTTTGTCGCTATTAGTGATGTATTACTAGTATTATTATTATTGAGAACAGTCGATACATATATATTCAACGGAAGTTGTTAACAAAACGATTCTCCCTGTATTGTGCTTCTAGCCGCACTGTCAGAACATCTAACTTACGCGACAGTTTCTGAACAATAATAGCAGTGGGAACGAAACTATTTAGCAAAGTTTGCTACGTCAATAGAGCGCCACCTCGACAGGAAGGCATAATTCATTTAGCAAGAATTAACTCGCGATGTCTGCTACAGTCAAGAATCTCACGGGAGTTCGCGTTTCATATTTAAGGATATGCATAAATGTTCTTGTCTATTCTAAAATCATACAAAGAATTCTAGATACTTATAATGATTACCTATTACAAATTCGGTTTGACAAGCCCCTTAGTTGAGTGGTTAAAGTGCTTCCTTTAACGTTATGTCTCAAGGGTCCTGAGTTCGATTTCCGGCAGCGCCAATTTTGGAAATTTTTAATAGCTGGATATTTACTTTTCATGGTTTCGAAGTCTTATATAGTCAATATACTTATATAGTCTTAGTGGACTTAGCGATTTCGTACCACGTGGTTCTAAATGTCACATTACAGATTCTTTCGTCTTGCCCGATCTATTGAAAATAGTGTGGCAGGGCACACTGCGTTTTACAGTCATTTGGGTAGCCCGTCTGGCGGCAGTAGCCACCCCGTTACAGAAATCCACATTGAAATAGTAGCCTGTGCATTGTTGTGTTTCGGTAAGTGAGTGAGGGATGCCAGAGCCCATTTCCTTATTCCTTCCTAATCCCTTATCTTTAATCTTACTATGGTTAGCAGCGCAATTGCAGCTCATATGGCGTTGCTTGAGTGTTATATTCGACGGTAACCATGCACCTACCATCAACTGGCTTGTCTGACAATTTTAACATAAAAAATAAATAAATATGTCAAGTTAGAACTTCGAAAATGAACTTTCAAAGATTGAAGTCATGGTGTACCGAATTTGGTACCACAACAAACACATAGCTTATATTAATTTTGTATAGACATCACGGAATGCCACGAAGATAACTGTTCATTCTTACTTCGTCAGCATTTCTTTTATACTTCCCTTGACTCAGTTTTATCAACTAATACCTACAGATATTTAATCTTATTTATTCTTCTTGTTAGTCGTAAACTCCTAGCGGAGTTATCGTGGTTGTGTATCGTCTGTTAGGTTGGTCGTTGCCTCTACAAGACTTACCCATCTCTATCAATACGCGTCACTGGCTGTATGCACATTGCACACTTTTATAAATTTGCTATATATAATATAATATATGATCAAACGAACTTCTCAAGTGAAGTTCGATCAATATAATATGAGTGGTTTCATTTGAAGATACAAATTAATAGGTAGTCCTTTGACCTACAAGGCAACACTCGCACGCTTTAAGAATTTTATATTTATTTGTTTATTTAGTATCGATTATTTTTAACTCGATTAAACTCCAGTATTCTACCTCCTCACTATAGGTACGTAGCCTTGACAGTTCATTCTTTTAAAGTAACGATTTAATTTCACTCTTCTCGTATTTTACAAAACTGGGATATGGGCGGGTGGGAGATTTGTATCTTCAAATGAAACCACTCATATTATATTGATCGAACTTCACTTGAGAAGTTCGTTTGATCATATATAATATTTCGTGGTTTCATTTTCGATACAAATTAATAGGTAGATGTTTAGAGATTGAGTTTTGTCAGTAGGTATTTATCGTGGGTTTATCTGTACACGATAAATGAAATACGAAGTAAGAGTGAAAAATCAATTTATTTAATTATTTATGGTACTTATATTTATTAACCCTTACAAAACTTAGTAATTTAAGTTATTTCAATCTCATCAAACGAAGATTAAGTTTATTCTGAATCATTATTATTAGACGGCAAACAAACTGATTTTGCAAAATTTGACTCCTGTATGAGGTGCCTATGATAAAATTTGGCAAAAGTTTGGGACGACGCAGTCCAGCCAGCAGTTTTACGGATCACGTCGACGCTGAGGCCGGTCGCGCGCGCGGCCGACGTGGCGGCGTGCCGGACGCTGTGCGCGCCGAACACCGCCACGTCGATACCGCTCGCACACAACGTTTGTTTGATCCATCTGCTTATACTCTGTGCTGTCGCGCCCCTGTGGGGACGCTTCACAGTAATTAAGAGATGATCAGTATTTGAAGGTCTTAAGCTTCGAGTCATAGACAAGTAGTCAACAATCGTTGTGGCCGGACAAATCGAAACATTTTCGCGTAAAAAGGGCAAAAACAAAACTGGCTGGTCTCGTCCTATTCTTGAAGTTTTAATCATATCTGATATTACAATCTCAACTCCATTAGTTTTTAATTTAATGTTATCTGTCTTAATCAAAGAAAACGTTTGGGCTCTGTGTGCCGTACATAAGGCCAGTAAAATAACCAGTTTTTTGGTTAGTTCTTCTAAACTTAATTGGCTATTAGGAACCCAGTCTGAAATATAATCTAATACTATTTGTGGGTCCCAAGTGCTTGAGTATTTCGGCAAGGACGGTCTCATTCTGAATATACCTTTCATTAGCCTTTTGATGCAGTCTTCCGAACTTAGATTATTGCCAAGGAATAATGACAGGGCTGAACGGTGACTATTAAGCGTGCCGTAGGACGCACCACCTTCAAACAATTCTGATAAAAAAGATACAACATGGGCAACCGAGGTATCAAATACGTTGTAATCGTTATCGTGGCAAAATTTCCACCACAGCTTGTAACAAACCCCGTATTGTTGCAAGGTTTTATCGGACAGTGACCCGATCATTAAATTTAGGGCGGTAGGCGGCACGCCGCGGCGGGAAAACGCGCACCGGAGAGCACCGCTGCACCCAGGGTAAGCGTCCGGTGGAGTGGGTGTTGCTGTCTGAAATGTGAGAGTACTAAGTTTGGCCGAGGGTTTAAAATGACTATATCTGTAACTAATAAGTCCATTAATTGAGGGTACCAAGCCTGTGCAGGCCACATCGGAAATACTAATATACCTGTAGCTTTGTCTTGAATAATTTTTTGTATGCAGTTTAATAACAATGCAAAAGGGGGAAAGGCGTAAAAGAATTTCTCACTCCAGCTTATTGTGAATGCGTCCACACTAATAGCGTCCGGATCCTGTTTCCAAGCTACGTATTCGAGACACTTAGTATTAGTGCGAGAAGCAAACAAGTCAATCTCTGGTTTACCGAGCTTTTTAATGATGCAATTAAAAGCTGTTTCTGACAACTCCCACTCGGCATCAGGATTCACTCTGCGTGACTCTTCATCAGCTTCGATATTGTCCTTCGTATTTATATACGAGGCAAATAGCCACAGCTGTCTCGACTCGCACCATTGCCAAATATCACGAGACAGTGTGTTCAAATGCTGGAATTGTATACCGCCCATGCGGTTTATGTAACTAATGGCTGTAGTGTTGTCTACGCGGAGTAAGATAGTACAATTAGACTTATCTTTTACGAAACATTTAAGAGCCAAGAATATAGACAACAGCTCTAAATAATTAATATGGAACTGAAGTTCACTCTCTTTCCAGGAGCCGTTTACCCTGGAACCATTACAACTGGCACCCCAGCCAGTACGCGACGCGTCAGTGTAAATTTCCATAGCATATGCTTCGTTTTTTATAGGCCTGTCTGTTATGTAAATATTATTAATCCACCAGTTAAGGTCGTTTAAAATAATTTTTGGTAGTTTTACTTTAGCTTCAAATGTACCATATTGTTTTAAAAAAATATATTTTTGTCGTTCTAATATTTTTGTATACAGCCAACCATAGCGTGCTGCTGGGCAAGCTGATACAAGGACGCCTATTAATTGAGAAAACTCACGGATGGTGACAATGGGTAATTTAGCAAATCTCTGAACCATACAAGCTATCTTATTACGTTTATCTAAAGGTAACGAAAGAGTCATTTGAGTGGTATCATATATAAATCCCAAAAATTTGCACACTTGTAGTGGCTTTAGTTGACTTTTATCGTAATTTATTACGAAACCTAAACACTCAAATAATACTATCGTCTCTTGAACATTACGAAGGCATTCATCATAGCTCTTAGCTAAGCAACAAATGTCGTCAAGAAAGCAGACCGATTTGTGACCACGACTACGTAAGTGTGCTACGACTTCTCTGACTATTTTAGTAAAACACCTAGGTGCTATCCCTAAGCCGTAACATAAAGCACAAAACTCGTACGTTATAATTTCATTTGAATTTGGTGCAATGTACTGGAATCGAAGGTATTTTCGAGATTCTATATCGATAGGTATAAGTAAGTATGATTCCTTTAAGTCAATAGTTGCCATAAACCAGTTGCTTTGTAATAACTTGCAAGCAGTCCGGTAATCTTCCATTTTAAAATGAGTCTTTGGTATAAAACGATTTAATAATTTTAGATTCAAAATAAACCTTTTAGTACCATTAGGCTTAGGGGCTAAAAACGTACTTGAGATAAACTGATCTTCACATTGATCGACTTGTGAAATAGCACCTAGTTTAAGTAAATTATCGAGAGCCATGTACATTTCATGTTGTTCTTTTGATGACCACGATAAGCGCGGCACATTTGATTGATATGGCTTGGTTATAAACGGAATAGGTACTCCCTTCAGAATCCAGCTGAGGATATTAACATTATCTGTAATGTTAAGCCAACAATTATAGAAAAATTGAACGCGACCCGCATGTACCTGTATTAAGGACGTGGTGGGGCACGTGACTTGCTCTGGTACGCCTTGGGTTGTGCCAACGGCGTTGTTGTTGGTCGTCTCGACGACGTGGGTAACTTCTTGTGGCCCCCTCGCCCCCCCCCTGTTTGTCGGGTATCGAGAAGGCCCGGTCCAGTTTCCCTGGAATGATTGACGGGCCGTACTTGTGCTGGTAGCAACGGGATTAGACCTCAGCGAAAGCGCTGTCTTTTTGATCTGTAGTCCCTGCTTCTCAATGGTTTTAGAAGCTTTAATTTTCTCTGGCAGACTGACACCGAACAACGTTTCGTCACGTTCACTTTCTTGAATAAGGTTCAAAAAGGGTTTTGCTAGCCCTGGTGAGATCATTTTGATCCTAGCCTGGGTTTCTTGATGATGCAAATCGCATAGAATGCGACAACCGTCACTGAGCATTTTAATCGCATATATTTTATTGTCGCTTGTCAACAATGTCGACATAGCCCGGCTGATAGCGGTGATTCCTGCACCCAGTTGTTGTTGCATAGCTCCGACTTTTTTGTCCCGTAATCTGACCATTTCTAAAACTGCCGCCGATATCTCAATGTTGAGTTTTGGGGCTTGCAATAAAGTGCAATTGCTGGGAATGCGGTACTGCTTTAATACCTGTTCTCTAACTTCCTTGTCCATACCTGTTTTTAACAGTGGGAGCCAGAGCTGGGTCAAATTTTTATGTATCTCCTGTCCCCACGTCGGTTCTGAATCTGTGGACTCACCGAGGGCGGATAGAATCTCCGGGTCAAGAGGTGGACAAGTCTCGGTCTCTAACGGCGCCGCAACCTGTGCCGGTGCCGGTGCTGGTGGCGGTGGCAGTGGTAAATCATTTTGTGTATAGCGTTCATCCATTGTCGGTGACGCAGTGACTATAATGTCTTCGTCCAAATCAAGTGATGGCGCCGCTCCATCCCGGTCAGGCTCGGTTATGTGCATCCTCGAAGTTTCGCATTCTGCATAAAAACATGAATAGTTACGCCTTGTTCATTTTTGAATCTATGGCGGGTAGGATGCATAATTTTGCCGGGTTCTAATTAGAATCTATGGCAAATCATCGTAACAAAAGGTACTTTCAAATTGAATAGTATTTGTACGATTTTTTAGCGAAAATATGATTTTTGATACACCGCTTACCTTGAACGTTATCTATTTTTTCTTCATCTGAAGATGATAACGAATTTAAACGTCGACGTTTACGTCGTTGTTTATTTCTCAATTTCTCCATTTTGTGTAAATAGTAATTCATTTTCTCGTCGAATGATCTTTTTGGCATCGTGAACGTTGAAAAACAAAATATTTTTACTTAAACGTGAATGTTGAAAAAAAAACAAAATATTTTTACTTAAATGTAGGAGCGCGTGCGCTCGTTGCCTCGCACGGAAAAAGAATGAACTGTCAAGGCTACGTACCTATAGTGAGGAGGTAGAATACTGGAGTTTAATCGAGTTAAAAATAATCGATACTAAATAAACAAATAAATATAAAATTCTTAAAGCGTGCGAGTGTTGCCTTGTAGGTCAAAGGACTACCTATTAATTTGTATCGAAAATGAAACCACGAAATATTATAAACATTTTTTTCATACTGATTTATTTATTATATTTACAAGATGAAAAAAGTCTTCATTAATTAATGACTATAAATAAATGAGCTCAGGTAGCTATTAGCTTTTTAATTTTAAATAATCTAACGACCCGTTGGATGAGTGGCAAGGATGCTTGCCTAACGTCTCAGGGGCCCCGGGTTCGATTCCCGGCGGGGTCAAGTTTGGAAATTTTAATGTAATTTTCAAAATTGACTCTGGTCTGGATTTGAAAAGTAGTGGTAGGGCACACTGTGTTTCGCAGTCATTTGGGCAGCCCGCCTGGCGGTAGTGACCACCCCCTTACAGAAGACCACCGTGAAATAACAGCATATACGTGCTGTTGTGTTTCGGTGAGTGAGTAAGGGATGCCAGAGCCCATTTCCTTATCCCCTCCTAATCCCTTATCCTTAATCCTACTGTAGTCGGCAGCGCACTTGCAGCACCTGTAGCGTTGCTTGTGTTATAGGCGACGGTAGCCACCTACCATCAAGTGGACCGTCAGCCTGTCTGTCGACATAACATAAAAAAAAAGAAAAAAAATTAAGGATTTAATGTTTAAAAAATTTATATAAAAAGTGATTATTACTTATTTTATTCATATAATTGAAGTATTTTTAATGTTATAAATATTTTTTAATTTAGAAGATAAGAATAATAATAATAATATAATAATATTATTATTCTTATCTTCTAAATTAAATTAGTGAAAACCGAATTAAAATCGGTCTACCCATTCACGCGTGATGCCGTGACCAAGGGAAATAGGGATTCATTTTTATATATATAGATATAAAAGACATAAAAAGTAACGTTTCAATTTAATAACACCAATAGAGTTTATGTCGTAATCGTGCTTCACAAAATGCTACCCAAAGTATCGCGCGTCGGCAAAATAGGCTGTTAGGCAGGGAGACTAAACCTGCCCTGACATTCACTTAATTACATAGATTACAAGCTGACATTTTCGCCGGCAATGCGATTTAAACTTGAGTGATATGGATTATCCATAACTGTTGAGAAGGATTTATTGTTCATATATTCGTGTAAGGTGGAGCGGATATGTTTTCAATGTGAATAATATTTTTTATACAATTTATATTAATATTAATGGGAAAAATTAAAAAACTAACTACATAAATATTAATTTTTCTTTGTTAAAAGTTATTATTTATTACGAAATCTGTTCAAAATAATTTTCAATATTCTTATTCAATCTGTATCATTTAATTTAATAATTGTTTTGTGGCACGGATGCTATTTTTTTCTGTATATTATTTACACAAACCTTCCTCGTTTATAGCCATTGGTGAAAACCATATCAAAGTCCGTTAGTAGATTTAGTAGATTAGAACAGATTAAGGCGGACAGCGACTATATTTTATAATATGTATAGACCTAGATACTTTTATTTAGAGACCTCAGTATAAAATCTTATACGTACGAGTATATACATACAATTTTTATATCTCTACATATAAAAATGAATCCCTATTTCCCTTGGTCACGGCATCCGGGGGCGGGTCGCTAGTAAGTGAATAAAAATGAACCAATGTGATGAGTTTTTTCAGTAATTTGACGAGTCCGTTGGATGAGTGGTTCTAGGTTTCCCGGGTTCGATTCCCGGCAGGGTCAACTTTGAAAATGAACTTTTCAAAGTTGGCTCTGGTCTAGATCTAAAAAGTAGTCAGAGCACACTGCGTTTCGCAGTCATTTGGGCCCGTCTGGCGGCAGTAACCACCCGATGGCGGCCACTGTGAAATAAATGCAAGTGTGTTGTTGTGTTTCGGTGAGTAAGTAAGGGATGCCAGAGCCCATTTTCCTATCCACCTCCTAATCCCTTAACCTTAACCCTACTGTAGTCGGTAGCTGTGGCGTTGCTTGTATTATAGACGACGGTAGCCATCTGCCATCAAGTGGACGGTCAGCCTGTCTGCCGATCTTAACATAGAAAAAAAAAATTACAATTAATTCCCTTCTCAAAACATTAATAAATGAAAACAATAAGAAAATTTAAGTATTTTGGAAGTAATTTTTGAATATAATATACAACAAGATACAATAGTATTTTTATGGGTCTAACATTTCAGTACTGCATCTTTTAATAATTAACACAATGTATTATATTAATAACCATGGCTGACTGTTCAGTTCAAGTAAAGCGAGCATTTAATTTTACGTGGATGACATTATTTGCCATGGCATACAACTGTCACGAAATATTAATCAAAGTCGCCGCAGACTGAATAGTGTGTGTAGGGGCTTTTTAATTATAAAACGGGCGTAATGATCATTTTTCATTCTTAATTGCCATTTTCATACGGCAGCTTTACATTTAGCTAATCACCATTATTATTAGGGTAAACATTACGCTGCCTCTTCAGGTTTCACATGACATTTATTCAAATGACATGCAACTTTATGCTTGTGTTTTACTTGTTATGACTTAAGGGCAGAAATTAACAAAGCTGGAGTAGGTACAGACTAATACAACATCTTTGAGCTGGAGCAACTCAAGTGTCAAACTACCTTGTAGGTAAAGTAATAAAGCTGGAATAATAAAATAAAAATGTATTTTCAGATACAAGTAACTACACATTGTTTATAAACATACATTGTGGTTCGAAACAATTTCATACACATATTTTTTTTATGTTAAGATCGGCAGACAGGCTGACGGTCCACTTGATGGTAGGTGGCTACCGTCGCCTATAACACAAGCAACGCCAAAGCTGCTGCAAGTGCGCTTCCGACTACAGTAGGATTAGGATAAGGGATTAGGAGGGGATAGGGAAATGGGCTCTGGCATCCCTTATTCACTCACCGAAACACAACAGCACACGTGCTGTTATTTCACGGTAGTCTTCTGTAAGGTGGTGGTCACTGTCGCCAGACGGGCTGCCCAAATGACTGTGAAACGCAGTGTGCCCTGCCACTACTTTTCAGATCCAGACCAGAGCCAAATTTGAAAAGTTCATTTTTCAAAGTTGACCTGCCGGGAATCGAACCCGTGAACCCTAGAACAGAGCGTTAAGCCCGTTGGATGAGTGGTTAGGGTGCTCATCCTAAGCACTCATCCAACGGGCTTGTCAAAGCCGTTAAATATAATATAAGTAAAGTGAAAGCAAATAACTAATAAAAATAATAAAAACAACAGAACGATAAAAATAAATAACAGGATCCGTAATAAGGAGCTCGCTTTGAATTACGGCTTCGTTGAGGAGGATGCCTTATTACTGGTACTCATCGGAACTAGTTTTGAGTACAAGCGCGGCAAGCTCTACTGGGACTGATCCATCATCATTGGCAGGATTATTCCAGCGATTAGATCTAATATTGTGTTGATGGACCGGGAGCAGTCGAGGGTGTTTCTGTTGGAGCTAACTATCCTGCATGATAACGATCTCGTGAATGTCGAATCCGAAAAAAGAGGAAATACCTACCTCGAGATCGTTGACATGTGGGCTGTTGCGTCCGCTAATATAATCACAGTCGTTATATCTGTTGGTTATATATGTATGTTACATCTTGGCAACAATACAGACTATGTATATTCAATATGTGTCTGTATTCTCTTTGCTTGATATGGTGTGCTTCTGTGAGAGTGAATCCTTGAAATTATGTAAAACTGTGTTTTTTTAATTAATAAATATAAATGTAAACCACCCAGCCTCAGTGGTAACCTGAGACGGTTGGAGTTCCGTGGCGGTCGAACCAGGATGGTGCTGCTCGATACGGCCAGGATCGTGCGTCGGTTCCTGTCTTTATCGTCCTATCGTCTCCTCCTCATGGTTATTGTATGTCATGGGAGATAAGTTAAATTTTTTAATAAATAAATGACATCTATGCCTGTGATACCTATGGGTTCTGCACTATAGGATACCCTTCTGAATGTGATGCACATAGTTGTACTATAATGTACACAAAAAAAAAGGTTTACAGTAAAGATAATATACCTATGTATATCTAAAATTTAACAATTTTAGTAAACTCAATGTTTATCGCACGTAATAAAACGGTTCACGTATGTATAGAAACGTTATGATTGTTGGCAAACAGCAATAAAAACAGTTTCTAGTTGTCTGCTGGTTTGTTTTCATACATGAATATTCTACGCTATTTGGCATTCGCACCATAGAGAGGGGATTTCTAAACATCGAGAGTGCAATAAAACTAAGCACACGACAATCCGACGAGCAATAAAACTCGACGAGATCTCGTACAAAGTTACAGGAATCGGAATTCGGCAGTGGGTTATGTGGTGACGTTCGCTTCGCTTTCCTGTCACGACTAAATCCTGCTTAGTGTGTACGATACCCCGTCGTCGTCGTCGCGACGCCCGCTAGTGTTGTACCATTGAGGTGTCGATTTATTTATTGAGATTTTAATTTATTACTTTTTTACAAAATTAAGAAGTTGATCATAGATTTTTGTAATCATGATTTATTATCATGACTTATTAATAAATATTAACGATTTTACATGTTTGTACTGGCAGTGCACACTGTATTACGCAGTAGTAAATTAGCCACTCCTTCTGGCAGCAATAATAGCCATCTTACAGAAGACCACAGTGAATGAATAGGATAATTTGTTCTTTTGTGTTTCGGTGAGTGACTAAGGAATGTCAAAGCCCATTTACATATCAACTCATAACTTCTTAATCCTTTATCTTACCAACGTTGGCAGCGCACTAACAGCACCAATGGCGTTGATTGTGTTAATAGGCGACAGTGTTATCAAATAAACTGTTCACCTGTCTGACAACCTTTACATAAAAAAATGTGGAAATATTTTTTTAAACCATACTATCACAATGAGCTCAGGTATGTCTCAAACTGTGCATCGCTGACACAAAATGCTAACACAGTCTAAAAATACTTACGTCATACAGTCGGGCCACGCTCAATGTTCAAGCCTGCAAACTGAAGCGAGTTCGACGAACGTTGCTCTACGCAAGTACATTCGTTGCCTGACTTTATGACGTAAGTATGGTAAGACTATGATACTATGGTAAGTATGGTAAGACTATATAAAAATTTCGTCGATATCGATACATTTTCTTATAATCTCGTACCTTCCTTTGCTTAGAGGTAAGAGCATAGCCCTGTAGAACAAACGCCACCTGATATCATTATACTATTATAATATTTTGCTACTTTGCTTGCTGATGTCTTTTTGACGACGACGCATTGAATGCGAAATTTAGGTTGTTTACCTTTTTAGTATAGCACAGGTTCGAGTACGTGCTGTATTTATGTCATTTTTTTTATTAAATTATCTCAAAAGACTTTTATATTAGTTTGATTTAAATATTAGAAAATATTTTAAAATTAAAAATTTCCTCTTATAAGACACCTCAAGAGGAATTCTTTACGAATTTTTTATTTTAAAATTTTCATTTTAAAATTTTGAATTGCAATTTTAATTGTCAGTTTAATTAACTTTTTTAATATATGTCATACAAATCTTGGGGGAATTGATCAAATCACTGAATTGACAGTCTGAAAAAGTAATAGAAGATCAGCACGTGTGCGGTTGTGTTTCACTGTTTTTATATATTTCGCTATTAGGTATTGTTACGTGCGGGGTGAGTTACAATGTCGTGTAAGGGCGAAATGAACTATTTATTTATAAAACCGTTAAACTTGCCAAAAGTCGTCAGTGATTCCCTTAATGAGTCGCAGGTAACTTCACAAAAGCTCCGAAGAGTTGCTTTCGAATCGCTGTTATGCACATAACTGTCTCCCCAGCCGCCGCCGGCTCTCTTATTTATATTTGGCGCCAAACGTCTCGATTTATTAGAATTTATTAGAAATATAAACAAAATTGTAAACACGGGTAGCATTCGCTCCGTAGCAATGCAATATCGAAGTTCGTTATCGTCTCGGAGACAAAGGAATCGACACTGTAACACGTGATAAACACGTGATACCTTGTCATGATTTCTTTGTCTCTGAGACGATAACGAACTTCGATATCGCATCGCTACGGAGCGAATGCTACTTTGTCTAAGGCCCCACTATCGATAGGCCGGCGCGAACGCTTTTTCCAGAACTTTCCATGGTTAGTCGTAACAGTATACAATATATTGTTTATATCGAGAGTGATTTGAAGCGATTATTGTTACTGAATTGCATTAAATGATTGAAATGAATCTAAACAAACAATAATAACAAAACTTACATTAATTATATACTACTAATAATTTAACTACGAAAGTTTGTATGTTTGTATGTTCGAATGTTTGTTACTCAATCACGCCAAAACGGCAGAACGGATTTGGATGATTTTTGGCACACAGCTAGTTCATTACCAGGATTAACATAAAGGATACTTACTTTTTGTCCTTGAAAATGAGGTTCCCGGGGGATCGCTTACAAATATAAAAAATTGGGCGCCAACGTCGTCACAGCGATAAAGATGTCAGGCGTTAGTTATATTACTCATAATATTTCCTAAGGTGTTATATTTTTCATTTCGAAATCGCGGGCACCAGGTAGTACCTGGTTAACAAACGTATAAAAAATATTAGAAAATCTGTTTTTATAAAATAGGAGACATATTTACAAAGGAAAATCCGATGAAATAAAAATTGCGGCCGTACAAATGCGTTGTGCGTTTGCCACGCATTTATTTTTTATTGTGAGGGTTCGAACTTCGAATGTAGCAGGCGCGGGATTTTGTTTAAAATTGCATTTTTATATTTGGAACGCGATCCGCGAGCGACATGCCGGGTGACAAATACGCGTGCCGCCGCCATGAATGACAATTGAAGAGATGTTTTCATAAAGACGGCTCGATTTTTATTTTTATGCGAAAGAAATTGTGCCCATAAAAACGGTGTTGAAATGATGAGTGTCATTTTTCACTGTCGTCGAAGTGTGTTTTTATGGGGCAATTGTGTCTGAATGACAGAGTTTTCTCTCTTTGCGCTGTTCCGGCTACGTGAAGTTTTCGGATCGAATTAAACGGTTGAATGTCTGAGGCATATTAAGCTTGTTTCGTTGCATACAGTTCCAACGATGCGCAGAGCAGCTATGTCAGGAATGTGCTCACATGGTCTGGCTAGGTATTAACTATATGTACACTTGAGCTCGATACAAACATTTAGTGCTGCGAGAGTATTCAATTAATATATGCGTTTCCACGGGGCATAAACTACAATGAATACAAGTATGATTTTTTTACAACTTTATCACTTTTATAATGTTAGAGTTAACTGTGTCCCGCGGATTCACTTGTTATCAGATTCACTCGGTTTTCATAAGACTGCCTTACTTATGGTACATCGCTGTGCAACGTTTGTTCGCGCCATTACTTTTTTTCGTTTAGTCTTCTTTTTGAATTTTTTTTATAGGTATTCCTCATGAAATAGGTTATCAAATGCAAAAAGAATTTTTCTAACCCTGAATTTTCCTAATCTTGAACAGACAGTTCTGGATATTAAAAAAAAACTACATACAAAGTAAAAACGCGTTTTACAAAAAAAAAAGAAACAAAAAAGAACTTATTACAATATTGACAGTCAAAATCAAAAATCAAATCAAAATATTAATTTATCAATTAGGTTTCTCCAAGAAACTCTTATGATCGTCATTTAAATTTACCAGTTAAATTTACCAGGGTTTCGGAAAAAAAACCAAGATGGCGATCCTGAGAAGAAACCCCGAACAAAATAGTGTTTTAATATCATTACAATAATATTAAAACACTATTTTGTTGAGCCTAAAGGATAATTTCACGGTTCCTAAGAATGTTTCAAATATGCGTAATAATATCATATTGAGTAATTTTTTAAACGAATATATCTTTTTTATGCCGTTTCTTTAAACACATTATCTTTTATGCTATACTTTCGACCCGTCTTTCCATTACTATTTCCATCAAGTAGTGGCAGGGGACACTGTATTTTGCATTCGTTTGGGGAGCTACTGGCGGCAGTAATCACCCCCTTACAGAAGACCACAATGAAATTACAACATGTGTGCTGTTGTGTTCCGGTGAGCGAGTAGCCAGAGCCTATTTCCTTATATCTTCCTAATTCCTATCCTTAATCCTACTGTGATCGGCAACGCACTTAAGCACCTATGGCGTTGCTAGTGTTAAAAGCGAAGGTAGCAACCTACCATTAAGTCTGACTGTCAGCCTGTCTGTTGAGATGAACATAAAAAAATATTAAAGTAGTTAGTAGATTAATAGATAGGACGCGGACAGTGACTTTATTTTATAACATCTACTAGCGTCCTGTCTTCGGCTTCGCATAATGCAATTAGGTTTTATTGTATATATGTATAAACTTTTCACGAAAAATTATCTAACGAGTAGCGAAACCTGCATCATAATCCGTAAGTGGTTTGAGCCTCAAAAATGAGATAAAAACTAAAAAAATCACAAGCAGTGAGGCTTAAATGTTATGTAAGGCAAGTTTAAATATTACAACTAACTTCTTGGGAATCTGTTTATTCTTTATGTTAATGGGAGGTGTCCTAGGCCAGTTTACAAAAAGCAAAAATACGATTTAGAAAATTCAATACCATTTTTATTTTTATTTTTCCCAAATAAAAGGCAATTGACTAATTGGTCAGAGGATTCGACGGACAAAAAAAAAACACTCCTGTTTTTTAACAGTCGCCAGAAGCATAGTTTTAAAATTAATTTGTTGTAAAGATAAACAAGACTTGTCATTCCGACTGTACCTTCTGCATATTCCTAAGCCCCAGTGGATACATTTGATTAACCTGACTAGACAGGCTTCATTGATTTACCGTTTGGCATCTACTTTAATCCTAAACTAAAGTCCTCTTGCTAACAGACGAAGGGATTGGCAATCGTATTTGACAATGTAACTAAAATCTTAATAGACAGATATGGCTTTTTAATTAACATGTCTTGGATCTCACGTGGGGGTTTAAATTTGCACATAGAATTTTGCCTAGATTTGAATTTTAGTTGTTTAATCTAAATAAGTAACCTAAAATCGTACTAATATTTTAAATGCGAAAGTTTGTGACGATGGATGGATGTTTGTTACTCTTTCAAGAAAAAAGGGCTCAGCGGATTTAAATGACATTTGACACACAGATAGTTTATTTCCTGGATAGTTTTTGTTTTAGAAAAATGAGGTTTCATAGGGATAGCTTAAAAATATAAAAAATTGGGCGCCACCATCGTCACAGCGATAAAGATGTCGGGCGTTATAATTCTCATATATTTTCTCATGTGTTATGTCCCGGGCACCAGCTAGTCGCATATAAATTTCTTCGAAAGGTATTTATTTTGTGTTGTGTCAACTTCCAGCAAAAATGTAAAAAATACTTGTGTTGCTTGCTTCTGTTATAAGCGATGGTATCCACCTACCATCAAGCGGACCGTCAGCCTGTCTGCCGATCTTAACATAAAAAAAAACATAATTTTGCATTTTGCAAAATAACTGGTGATCGATTGAGTAATTAATGGCGTTTAAGCGTAACAAACTGACTTTGTCATTTACAATATTATTTTAAGTAAGGATACTACCTCATATGACAAATTCAACTGTGAGAAAATCAAAATCTAAGCGTATAAATAAATGTATTTCTCGTGAACTACGAGTAATTACTGTTCCTAAAACACATATTATTCATTCAAAAGTTGCAATTTTCATGTTTCAGGACATTAATCGCCCGATAGGAGGCATTATTCACGGACACGCTTTGCACTACACACACGATTGCTATTCTTGCAAACATCATGACTATATGGCTATAACTAATAAATTAACAACCAATAGGAACACTATTTCTTTTCGATTAAAAGTGAAATTTCAATAAACAATTTTAAGTAACATATGTCGTTTTTTACCATGAAAATAATTTGAGGAAGTCAATCCAATCTGTTCTCTATTACCCGACATGTAAAACGATTTTTCTATAACTTTCACTATACGACTGTGTGGAATTATCTTCGTTTGCAGTTTCGTTTTCTTTTTAAAATTAAACCTCAATACAAAAGAAATAAAGATCCATTTGCATTGTTCTTTCAACATTTAGTTGTGCATATGTATTTATTTGTAGCAATACAATATGGCATGGCATTTATTATGCCAATATCGACAGCCACAGTTGCATTCGACAATTAATTATTTGTAAACAATGCTGGTGCGCGATTTACGGGTTGTATTTGGTTAACGCGTTCTAGGTCGTGACTGAACATAATGACTTTGTTTCCGCTGTAGTATGCTTTGATTCGATGTAAGTAAAATGACGAAAGTATGTAAAGTTTTTATTTTTATACTAAACCGACGCATTCCTGCTTCACCTGATTGCAAATTGAGGAATTAGTGTACATAGTACAAGGCTTATTTCCTTTTGGTAAAAATGTTTTCTTAAAAATAGTGGAAGATTTTTTCAAATAAGTGCAGTAGTTCCTTTGATAATCCTCTATATAAATAAACATAAAATATACATAAAATACGCCCGCTCTCCTTATAATATTATTATAATCCATACTAATATTTAGCCAAACAGTTCAGTCAAAAGGGACAAATAGTCAACTTCGAAAAGGAGGTCAATTGTCAAATCCTGCTCGGATGGGCAGCGTTCGGGAAGCTCCGAGACTTCTTCTCCTCCAAAATTCCCCAGTATCTTAAAACAAAAGTTTCGACTAATGTGTGTTGCCAGTGATAAATGGCGCTGAAACGTGTTCTCTAACTATGGGCCTCGTAAGAAACATCAACGTCGCTCAACGAGTTATGGATAGAATTAGTAAGTGGGCAGGACACATAGTACGGAGACAACGGCCGGAGATCACGGACCGGCGTAGGACGTCCACCCACAAGGTGGACAATCTGATATGGGCTGCTTGTCGACGGTGGATCTTTTTGATCTGCTTCTGATCGGTCTTTTTGGAAAATTAGGGGACGGGCCTTTGTACAGCAGTAGACGTCCTAACGCTGAGATGATGATGAATATTTAACTCATTTCTTATCCTTAATTTTACTATGGTCGGCAGTGCACTTGCAGCACTTTGGCGTTGCTTGTGTTGTGTTATAGCAATATCACAGGTAGGGTAACTTCGATGCAGACTTAAGTAGGATAAATGATAAGGGATTAGGAGGGGATAAGAAAAGAAGCTCTGGCATCCCTTACTCACTCACCGAAACACTGTCATATATAATTTTTGTGACATATCTACTCACTAATAGGACTTAGTATAAAGTAGACTGTGCTCGAACCGGCACGCGACTGACGCGCTGTGCAGTGGACATAGATCACTCAACGTGTCGACACCTCATTTAATTTGGTAAGTACAAAGTAAGAACTACAAAGTAATGCAGCCATTCAAAAGTCAATAATCCGATTGAATCAGTAATACTGTAGTTGTTTTTAATAAAACTATTCCAGGAGAAATCCGCCAAAAAGGAAACCTCGGCATGTGCCGTAAGTAATTTTATCTAGATTACCCAATTTTCATTCTTATTCTTTGGTTTCATGTGTTTAAACTTTTTGTCTCAATTACCTTACACAAGCCTATAATATAAATTTTGATAGTCACTTGCTTAACTATGATGGTTGTAATATTGAGGTTAATTGTCCAATTATTTCATATTGATTAATCAAAAGTTATAACGTTACAAGTTAACCGATAGTTAGTGTGTTTGGATCCCCAGTTATGAATTTTTCTATAAGTAATTTACTCTTTTTTTGTATGACATTTAATTGCATCAATTACAGGGCTTGTTACCAATTAATACCAATCAATTACAGGGCTTCTTTATTTTCTGCTTAATTCTTTTCTTGATTACCTACCAATGAATTACCCCTACATTTCGGAGTGGATGTATAAATATCTGCTGGCCACGACCAAGTTGATGTCATGTGGATTCACAGTGCAGTCTTTTGACGAAAAGACTGGATAATACTAAGTACATTTTCCGAAAGGGAGGCCGGTAACACTACCCATGTATTATAGTAGTGATTGAAGAGGGCCGAGCTACTTCACGAGAATGACTCCAATTTTTTTATTCTTAATTATGCTATAGATAATTATATAGCATAATTATTCTTAGATTAAGACAGCATAACTAAGAATAATTATGCTATCTTAATACTCCCTAATTATCTGTCTAATTTGTAAGAATATAAATATTATTAAGTTTCAACAGTCAGAGTTTTATTTATTTTGTATAAATAAAATGAATTATGAAAATGTAAAACTTTAATATGTAAATAAAATTTATATAGAATTTGAATAAATTTGTAAATTTTTTGTTAGTCCTAGTTAGTAAGTGCGTAGTGTGAGCGGATCACCGACGCCCGATGAAGCGGAAGGATTCCACTCGATCGAGCGTGAAGATACCGCGATAGTGCGCTCCACTACCTCGCCAACACTATGGGGTTGAGGAGTAATGTCTGAGGTAGTGATGCGGTGAGGCAACTCGTGAGGTATATTATATCGATCGTTCACTTTAGTACTACATTTATATATACACCGGTTTATAAAAAATATCAAGAATCCGTAAATAGGTGTATTTAAGAGTATTTATTTTCTTATCTCTTCCTAATCGCTTATTCTTAATCCAACTAGGGTTAGCAGGGCAATTATTATGATCAAGAGGACCTTTACAAAAAAAGGCCCATTCAAAATACCGGTGACGTCTTATAATACCCTCTTATAAACGTATTATTTTAGCGTAAGTAGTCTCTATATATAAAAATGAATCCCCATTTCCCTTGGTCACGGCATCACGCGTGGCGCGGGTAGACCGATTTTAATTCGGTTTTCACTAATGGAAAGAGGGATGAACGGGGAATGTTCTTATATATAAAAATTGCACGCCGGGCGAAGCCGGGGGCGGGTCGCTAGACTACAATAAAGTATATGGAAAGTCTCGTGCAAATCCATTCGTAGGTTTACATTACGCGTGATTGAGTAACGTACATACAAATATTTTCAAAAACTGTTATTATTTTAAAGGTATTTTAATTGTTATAATATAAATTCATTATTTCAGGCATCAGAAGTGCTGAAAACTGTTCTTAAATTTGAAACATATACGAGTATTGGTTGTTTTCGCCATTTGAAGAATAATTTAAATGTATCCACTCGTTGATGTGATCCTCCGACTCGAATAATGTACACACAAAATCTATACCGGCTTAACTGAGTTTCGTTTCAAACTCACAACACATCTGTCGCACAAACAAAACTGGAAACTCCCTAAACGGCTCTCCAATTTAATATTCCCAAAATGAATATTTATAAAGACGTCAACTGTTAATCTCTTATTGTTACAATTTTCGCTCCTCGTGACTGATGATATGAAGACACAACTTGCCTCTTAAGGTGGATGTACACTGGCTTTACCGTCTCATAAATTGAGATGACTGATGTTTTAATTCCTACAATTATTACCTATAGCAATTTCATAGATAATTATGTGAAAAAACACACTGGTTTGAATTTAGAGGCATCACAACACTTATGCATTTCGTTCACAGCGATTTTCGGTAACTGTCATAAATGCAACTAGTTCAATGCATAAATGTGTGTCCATAACACGGAGCATATACAAAGAGGAGATGGCCTAAACAACTGTGCACTGATTTCAAACTAGGTCCTGACGTCATTTTTTGTGGGCGTGGTCTTGGTCAGTCTGCTGTCGGCACTGGTCACGGTGTGGCGGCGCTTGTTTGTTGTAGACTACAGTCAATTTTCATTGGCAATTTAAGATAATTGGGCGGGGTCTAACTTCCTCGTTGCCCCGCGCAGTAGTCACGCGCCGCTCTATAGAAAAATTCAATAACAACATCTCCTCTTTGTATATGCTCCGTGGTCCATAAATTGCACAGCTCGTAAGACATTTTTGTTTGTTGATATTGTTTTTGTTTTTGTTGATATTAGTTTTTGTGAGTAAGGATAGCTTGATATCATTATCTTTATACAATTTTTTTTGGTGTGTGTCATACTACGACAATCTGGGTGTTGCACCATTCAACACGCAACATACAATTTAATAAATCCTGTCGCGTCTTTTTTGATCAGAATTCCCAAAATTTCTACAGCAACGGGAAATGTAAATAAATTTAAAAAAAGTCTTGAATTTTCATATAAAATGCTAAGAATCTTTATATCATTATAGTATAGAGTATTCAGTAGCATAGAGTATCAACGGTTTATCGTGTTGTAGTCTTATATCGACATTTATAATTAAATAAACATTTCAAGGCGTCGTGAGCAGTGTACACGTATAAAGAAAGCGCAGTATTCATCTAAGGAATTAGCGATTTCAGAGAACAAAAGACTTAAGTTAGCTCGACGCCTCCTCTCTGTTATACGAACGATTTATATAAAGAGCTCGGCTTAACAGCTGACGGGCCCCGTCCTTAACACGGCTCTGAAGGCTGTTTGGGAAAACCTGCTATTGTTTTGTACATATACTTTCTAAGACGGAGCTTTAGTGGAATACGAGGCATCTGCATACTTTTGCGTTTCACAATGTTCTTGTTGACGCAATCTGGTTATTAATTTGGGGACTCCCCGTCTTAGTTCACTTAATAGAAAAATCATTCGTCCATTGATTATTATTAAAATATTTTTGTGTACTTTTATTGCGATTGATTAAGGAGTTATAATCTCTATCTCTATATATAAAAATGAATCCCCATTTCCCTTGGTCACGGCATCACGCGTGAAAGGGTACACCGATTTTAATTCGGTTTTCACTAATGGAAAGAGGGATAAATGGGGAATGTTCTTATATATAAAAATTGCACCCCGGGCGAAGCCGGGGGCGGGTCACCAGTTATCAATATAAATAAAAATGAATAGCTAAATGTGCTTCTAAGCGTAAAATTCGAGAACGGCTGGAAAAATTCGGCAATTCTTTTAAGTATATGTTGAAATCCGAAGAAGATTTTTATTCTAGAATAAAAATTAACATGTTTTTATTACATTTTGTGGAAATAAATGATTTTATAATTGCATATACTATATTTTTCCATGTCTGTTCTCCATCATAAGTAAGTATTTATTAATTAGGACTCGAATTTGAAATTTACAAAATTGAAATAATCAAAGGCTATATTTTTGGAAATGAATTTCTGCTTTCTGGAAATGCCCGATTCTACGATTCTGGTAAAGCTATTTATAGGGGCTGTAATATAATTGTCTGTTCATTTTTAATACAAAAAACAGTGCTGTAATTATTTGTCACTAACATTTTCCAGTGACTTCACCCGCGCCCCTTTTTCTTAGATGTTAAAATATTTATTAATTTTTTTGCCAGTCTTTGAATTTTGCTTTTTATTTTTAAAAGATTATTCTGGTTTCTGGATAATTTACTGTTTGAAAGGTAGTTAATGATGTTTGTTTGAGTAGTAAAGGCGTGAAAACTAAACAAACAAACTCACTCCCCTTTTTTTAGGAGGTGAAATGACGTTTACGCACTATTCCTCATCGACGGGAACAGTCGACGAGGGGGAGTGTGGGACTCGCCCGGTGAAGTGACTTGTCACCGGGAATACCCACTAAAACCCCCTGGCTTCCACCATCAGCGATGATGTGTGGGTCCGAGTTCACAGCGAGCTTTATCCTCGGATGGATCCCCACGCACCGTTACGTTCTCTTCGAACCCAGCTTAGGGCGATGGTTTAGCGTCACTTTAAATGTGGCGGCCCACTGGAATGCCGTAAGCCGCCACGTGTCCTTATTGGGTGTTTCAGGGCGTCAGACACGTCCCCTTCTGTCACCCTGAGGTTGTCTCGTGATGAGGATTAACTTAGGATTTTCTTTTACTAAAGATCTAACGACTTTTAATTTAGACTCTTTAGTACGTAATAAGCAATAAGAAAACATATAGAAATAACTATACTAATATATCAGTAAATTCGCATACATAACCGGTAAAAATAATTGTAGTTTTACTAGTTATGAATAAGTAACACATATTACTCAATAAATTACAGTGTATTTTACTAATTCGAAAATTACACTATTGTCAACCGATACGGGAAGTGCTTATTTCTGTTGCACACATTAATATGGTGCTAAATTGTATGTATAATTGATTTTTCAAGGCGCAAATTGGCCAGTATCTTTTCGCGACGCCGTAATGCATAAAAAAGCGGAACAATTGTGAATCGAAATTAATTTTCGCATACTATCTGTCTCGAGTTATGAGTCTCAGCTGTGTGACATCAGCGGCGACTTAGACCAAACTGTATTTGACATAGATGGATGTGACAACTCGCAACCCAACTCGGTGCTACGGGAGCTAAGTGACTGATTGTAGGGTTGTGATACCGGTGATACCACATGTTTGTTTGCCTGATTCTTAGGCGGATTTTAGATCCCTTTATTTATTATTTTTTTAGTTTATTTAATGGAGCATTCAAGGAGGTATTGTAGTAAATAAGAATTAATCAAATAGCTATTTGCTTTCAGATTTTCCCTTTCAGTAATATTTTCAAATCGCTTGCCGAGTTAAAAAAAAAACTAGCAAAACTGTAACAAGATTGAAAACAAGACCGAAAAGTATATCGTTAAAATTATTGAATGTTATTTACTCAAATGAATGAGAATTTTGAGAATGGAACTAGATTTGTTTTCAGATAACAATTATAGACTATATTTTATTTTTATTATTGCTAATGCTTGGATTTTTGATTTGTAAATACCTGCACTAAATGCTCTTTTTCATACGAATAAACCAATTTTGAAAACATTTATGCCACTCATGAGTGGTGACATCGGAAATATGTTTTTCTTACTCTTCGACAGCCTTTTCTGGTGATGAAAATCGCGTTGACCGCGTAACTTGTTCTATAAATAGTCATTTGCGTTGTGCTTCATCGCCAAAAGCAGTTGAAGCCGAGAAAAGCTCTGCTGAGCTGTCAAATTACACTTAAAACTGTAGAATATCATACTACGAAAATTTTCACAAGTTAAATCCATTGTGATGTAAACACGCATTTTTTAAAATGACGCCACAATTTAAAAAACAAGTCACAGTCAGGTGAAAAATCTGTATTCTACAGCCAAAGCGTTCCATTTTCAAATGTTGCAAATATTTTTTATATAAATGGCCAGTTCCGGAAACATATGTATAATGTGCCCTATGTAAAATCTCAATAAGAAATTTCTGTCGATTTATTGGTCAACAAATCGGTTTACTGGTTTGGAGACAGGTGACAGCAGACGGCGGCGTGTGGGGCCCAAGTGGCGCAAATAATTGATAAATTGCCGCCACCGTGCTCCCCGAAGTGACCCAAACCCAAACTCCGAATTTACGACCATTTAATTGTAGCTTAATTCCCGAACTAGTCTTAGCTTGCGTGAAATATGGCTCTTTAGTGAAGCTACTCTTGCGTTTTGGTTTTATGTTACACTGCGTTGATTTTATTTTTTAACAATATTTAGCCGCCAATAGTTCGTCTCTTCATACACTTGGTTCATATTGTGTTTTATTACACTTCGGATATATGGACAATGCTGGTGAGGGAAATGAAGAAGATTGATATGTTGCTACTGGGAGTCTTTTGGACAGTGTTTAGCACTGATATATGTCTCTATACTCTAATATTTATGTAGGTCAGAGTCCAAGATTTATGCCCAATAAAAGCTTTTTTGTCAAAGTAATAAAAAATTTCAGCGACAACTATATTTGTTTTTATAACCTTACTAGCGACCCGCCCCCGGCTTCCCCCGTGGTGCAATTTTTATATATATGAACATTCCCCGTTTATCTCTCTTTCTATTAGTGAAAACCGAATTAAAATCGGTCTACCCGTTCAAGCGTGATGCTGTGACCAAGGGAAATGGGATTCATTTTTATATATAGAGATTAATAATTAAGTTCTGTACTAAAGTTTTATTCGACTACTTTTATTACTTTTTTCATATTTTACACATTATTTAAGAAAAACTTTCCAATTTTAAATCTATTCTGTTATCTCCGACAAGCTACAAAGATTTGTTGTACAATATTGCACCTTAATTCATAAGTTATTAGGTTTTCTTTTATGTTAAGATCGGTTTTTGATGGTAGGTGGCTACCGTCGCTTATAACACAAGCAACACCAAAGCTGCTGCAAGTGTGCTGCCGACTACAGTAGGATTAAGGATAAGGGATTGGATAGGAAAATGGGCTCTGGCATCCCTTACTCACTCACTGAAACACAACAGCACACGTGCTGTTATTCAGCACGTGTGTTGGCCTTCTCTAAGGGGGTGTTTATCGCCGCCAGATGGGCCTCCCAATTGACTGCAAAAAGCAATGTGCCTTAGCACTACATTCCAGATCCAGATCAGAGCCAAATTTGAAAAGTTCATTTTCAAAGTTGACCCGGCCGGGAATCGAACTCGGAACCCTAGAATAAAGCACCTCACGTTGGATCAAGGTAAGCACCCTAACCACTCATCCAACGTGCTCTTTGCGGTCATTTTGGTAAAAATTGTCTTCGGTCTGAGGTTAGCATACTTGTTTAAAAAAAAAAAAATCAATCAATTGACTTGTTAATTAGATTAAAATTAACCTCCAGACTATTTAAATTTTTTGAAGCTCTAGTGGATTCTCAGTGAATATAAAACTGTGGGATTGTTTCTTAATATTTGAGTGTTGCTAACCAACATTACTTTAATTTCTATCAATTGAAAGTGTAAGTAAGTACTACAGGTACTTGTACTCATCTATTCCAACTATTATTTACACAGCGACACCCCAATATTTACACAACTTCCACTAGCAAGTTCCAAGAGAACAACTACTAATCATATTAGCTTTATTAATTATATCCCCGGGCGTAGTCGCGCTGTTATTGCCGAATGAAAATGTATGGCTGTAGTAAGCGCAACTTTAAGTGTAGGGTGTACCGTAAACTAATGTATAGCGGATTAGGAAATGTATTGAAACTAATGGAGATACCATATTATTCCCGATTTGTTTTATATTTAAAATTTCTGTGAGCTACTAGGTCTGCTCTTTACCAGAAGGTACGAGTACATCTTGCTAATTCTATTGATACGTGCGGGGTGAGTGTAAATGTCGTGTATGAGCGAAAGAAACGATATACTTGGCGCTAAACGCCTCGATGTATTTCGAATTTATCAGAAAATGTAAACAAGATTGTAAACAAAACATTGAAAGTTCGGGAAAACATAAGGACCAATAATAAACAGTCGGGAAGGGGCGTGACTACCATCGATAGAGTGGAACGTTCGAGACTTTCGGCCGGCACGAACGCTTTTTCCAGAACGTCCCATAGTTAGTCTTAACACTATATATGTTCTACTCCTGCCGGCGTCTATATTTTCGAGCTCACACAACCCAAATCTTTTCAAGGTTCGAGTGAACCTTGAAAAGATTTGGTGAGCTCGCTCCATCGTCGGCCTCATCTTTCCTAGACGCATATATGCTGGTCAAGAGCAAACCCATCTTTAATAAAAATAAAATGTTTTGTTCAATTAATGATTTACACTGACGAATCGATTATCTTGAGTATCTAGCAGTTTTAAGTAGCTTAAATATTTCTGTATAAAAACCTAAAGTATATATGTGCATTGAAAGCCTCTTTGGATTTCATAATACCATAAAAATATATGCGTATCTCTTTTTTAAAAACATAGTTGTCGGCCTCAGCCTTAAGACGTCCTATGCTGGACATAGGCCTCCCTTAAAAGTTTCCAAGAGCCTGAATGTAGTGTTGCGGCCCTTATTAGGTCGTCTGTCTAATTTATGTCTAGAAATAGATTGAGAAACCTATTTTTGAAGCTAATAAAAGTAATAGACGAAAGTATTATTGAAAAGTATATTACAACTCGCAAATATAAACCTCATAACAAGGAATTATGTGTTTGTTTGTTATAATGCACATTACTCCAATAATGCAATATTACTCCAATTCGATGTTAAAGTTTTATTCAATTTTTACATAATAATTTTAAAGCCGAAATATATTTCTGTCTGAAAATAATCCGTTAATAGTTTTCTGTGTAACCATAGACTACCTTTTAGTCAATCATTATTACCGGAACAAAATGTTAAACGAATTTTAACCAGTTAATACCTTTAACATGAATATCACTACAATTATAATAAAATATACAATTTCGTTATTTTGGAAAAAGGCTTCTAATTTATGCAAAGAACTTCTAATTTATTAGAGCGACAAGTGTTTTCTTAATATTATTAAGCATTTATTTTATATTCACCGTCGCATTTATAAGTTATGAAGGTTTATCCATCACGCTAATGGATGGATAATAAAAAATATTTCTTAATTATTTTATTTTGATGAATTCCTACAATCTACAATTTTAGAAATAACAGGGCACACTGTCTCTCGCATTCATAAATTGGGCTACCAGTCCACTAGAACTAATCACCACTTTACAGAAGACTTGTTGTGTTTCTGTGCTAGAGCACGCAAAGTAAGGGATGCTAGAGTCCCCCTAATCTCTTCTAATCCCTTCAATACACTTCAATATATATGGCGTTTATTATATATCCAATACCTATGTATTAAAAAAAGTCATATCTTTTTTTAATTAAGATCGACGGACAGCTTGACGGTCCACTTGATGGTAGGTGGCCACCATCGCCTATAACACAAACAACGCCATAGGTGCTGCAAGTACGCTGCCGAGCATAGTAGGATTAAGCATGAGGGATTAGGAATGGATATATGACATTTGAAATTATTGATGAGACTATCAATGATTTATTTTTATACTATTGTTATATCTCGGAAATGTCATTTGAAATAATAACGTGAAGGTCATGTTTTACAATTTTTAACGTAGAGTTATCTTTGCATAGTATACCATCGCCTATAACACAAGGCCTCTGGTATTCCTTATTCATTCACCACACAACAGCAGACCACTGTGAAAACTAATTTAGATGGGCTTCCCAAATATGCCCTGATCGCCGGGAGTCGAACTTGAGACCCCTGTGACATAGCGTTAAGGCAAGCACCTTAATCATTCATCCAATGGACTCGTCAAATTGATCGATCCTTCGAATACCATGAAAACATTTTGCATAGAAAGCGTAACAAGTAGTTATTACGTAATTAAATTATATTACATCGGTACAGTTGCGAATTGAAAATGACAGTCTGCGGTTTTATAACTCCGCTCTGAACCGACGACTATCAGATGCACAGACGCACGCTACTGCATTTTATCATGATTTAATTATGACCTCCGGCCAGGCTTACCGTTTCATTTTGACTCTATTGATGTATTGATGAATTATTTTGTGGTTCCATAAATGTAAATCATTTATTTTAGTCAATACATTGTATGTTTATGGAAATTATCGTCAGCACTGCCTGTTTCTTTTAACGGTAGTGTATTAATCCTCACATACTATTTGCATTTAAATTTATACTCTTGTAGGAGCGGTTGTCCTACTTCAAACCTATTTTATATATTTACTCCAAATACACAAAAGGCAAATATACTCTTAAGTAGAAACCTAGATGGTGCTACGTATAGTTTATGACGCGAGTGTTATCTGGCGCCTCTGTGAAATTGTATATATATAAGTACAAGCTATAATTATAAACTAAACCTCGACATTGAGACCATTCTAATGAATACAAACACGCTACGTCTGCTGTAAGTTGTTGAGGAGTTGGTTTTCCCGCAGACTACTAAATGCTAAAGTATCGGCTCAAGGTTACCATGTCATGGAATTACCACCGAACCAGTAACAGTACACCAAATTTCAAATCAATCGAACCTGTAGAAGTTAGTGAGATCCCTTCGTCAACTAGGAAATTAACTAATGATCTTTAATCGTCTAAGATCTTCATAAATTATAGCTAGAAATCATTTCGATCACATTAGATCCAAAAACTAAATTAAAATCGGTTCATTCATTTCGGAGCTATGGTGACACAGGCGGACACACAGTTCAAACTTATAACGTCGCTGATGTCGTCTCACAACGTTCCCGCGACCCCGCCTAACTACGGCCGTGTTAGAAAGTCGTTGGATTTCAGCCGGTAGGAGTCCGGCATAAAACCTTTAAATAAATAAAGTTTTGCAAGTGTTACGCTTTTAATAAATATAATTTTGTACCGAAATCTCATACCGAGACGATTTATGTACTTTGCAAGTGATGTGTGTTGGATTGACCGGTAACTGGATGAATGCATGAATTTTGATTGTACACTTGAAACAGAAAAAGTGCAAAACTAGCAACCTATCACTTAAATTTGCAAACAGCATATAAAGTGAAAAAAAAAAGTAAATAGTCGATTAAGTGTTATATGGAGTTCTGATATTTATGTATGTTGGTACCTACATTACGTATCATTATGCAAATCACGACGCCTGTTCAAAAAGATAAATAAGGTATTGATTAACTACAAGAAAATAAACAAAGAAAGATTAACTAAAGCACATACACGTGTTTTTTTTAATGTTAAGATCAGCAGACAGGCTGACGGTCCACTTGATTGTAGGTGGCTACCGTCGCCTATAACACAAACAACGCCACAGCTGCTGCAAGTGCTCTGCCGACTATAGTAGGATTAGGATAAGGGATTGGATTGGAATAATTGTGCTCTGGCATCCCTTACTCATTCACTGAAACACAACAGCACACGTGCTGTTATTTCACGGGGGTCTACTGTAAGGGGCTGGTTACTGCCGTCAGATGGGCTGCCCAAATGACTGCTAAACGTAGTATGTCCTGGCATTACTTTCCAGATTCAGACCAGAGCTAAATTTCATATAATTTCTCAACGTTGACCCTGCCGGAAATTGAACCCGGGAACGATAGAACAGAGTGTTAAGGCAACCACTATAACCACTCATCCAACGGGCTCGTCAAATTCACGTCATCCGCGTTATTTGAACGAATTTCAAAGCCGGCATTCACAATTATTAGGTTTGAAACTGTAGAAAGAAATTCGTTGCAGTATTTTGCTGACAATAAGTATGACAAGCAAGTGTTTGGACATATTATTAATGTTTTGATGATAAAATATATGAATCATACAATAATTATGCGTTTTTCATTATCATACAACTTTGAGCTTCACCAGTAAAAGGACATCTTAAATAAAATTTGTGTATAAATAAAATTCCCCATATTAAAATATCATACAAAATTTCTAGCAACATGTATGCGCAAATACGTAGAGAAGCGGGCCGACAGATGTGGGTGTATTTTCAAGCGCGAAATCGGACTGCGGCGCGATACGTAATAGTCCCCATGAATTTTATTCTCTAACAGTTTTGAATGCGGTATTTTATTTACAAATATTTTTTCACTTTTAAGAAATATCGTTACAAATAAAATATATTTATAAAATATCGTTTCTTCGCACTGATTCTTTTCTGCAAGTTCTACAAAAACCTTCCTCGTTAATAGCTCTTCCCACTAGTGAAAACCGCATGAAAATCCGTTCAGTAGTTTTTGAGATCGCGAACATACACACATACACGGCGAGTGATTTTGTATTATAATATGTAAGGATTATTTTTACAATCAGGCAAAGCCACAAATCCTTCACACCACTTTGATAATAATAATTATGATATAGGTACCGAAAACGTTCCCGACTCAACATAATGGGGTGATTTTCTGTGTACCCAGTTTGTGTGAAGAAATGTCTACACGATACTTACAGATCACTTTGGATTGATAATTTTTAAAGTAAAGATACCTTTTTAACGATGAAAATCATATGTCATTAACTGACTGATATATCAACACACAGAAGTTAAGTTTAGAAAAAGAATCAATTATAATGTATATTGATAAATAAAATTGAAGTGTCTGTTTGTAATGTCAAAATAACTGCTTTTTATTAAACTTTTTTTAAAAAAATTGTCTCTCTGTCTGTCTGTTTGTTTCGGCTAATATCCAAAAAGATTGGATCGATTTTGACGGGACTTTCACTGGCAGATAGCTGATATTATAAAGAGTAACTTAGGCTACTCTCATTCTTCAGTACAGCTTCAGTTGCAGATACTGCAACTGTGCTTCGACCTTAGTAGAATGAGGGATCAGAGGAAATAGGGAAACTAATTACATCAGCACACATGCTATCATTTCACTGTGGTCTCTTGCAAGAGGGTGATTGCCTCTTGCAAGAAGAGAAATAAAGATTGCACAACGCATTTCAACTACTGCGATTATGACAAAAAAATTTGCAGTAATTTTACAAACAATCACACTCAAAAATTATACGATATTTCAATAAGAATCAAATGTATACATTATATTTTGTCATATCCATTTTTTCCTCAATCGTAACCAATAGCGGCACAAACTACCTTATCATTAGTTTCCACCTCAATATTGAAATTAAGTTGGTCCCTTTTCGTTCGTCCCTTTGTGTTTGTTTAGTTAAATTAAGTTGAAAATTTATTCCGTATCAGCAATGTTACGAGCCCTCCTTGTCAACTTCGAATTTATCATTTTACAACTAAACTAATAGGTAGGTATATAGTAAAAGTTTAAATTAGTTTTTGGTTATTGTTTCTTATATCATATAGATGTATGAGACTGTTTTAACTATTTCTAAATCAATGTTCTTATTTTATTAAATGCACATTTTTTCTATATATTTTAACATCGTTTGAAAATGTAAAAAAAAACATGAAATATTGCATACCTTGAAGCAATCATGAATAACAAGCTACAATTTAAAGTACAAGAATGTTTACATGCTTACGAACTTGAAGATAAAAGAACTTTAAATTAAAAAAAAGATTATCAAACTGTTAAATCATTTGTGTATTTTCCTGGTGTAATTTTCAGATGGCCCTGTACATGAAGTGAGCAAGATGAGACAGTGAATTAATATTCGTGCGGCGATGGCATCACAAACAGCGGACGATACTTCACGCATGCCTTGACTTTAGAGTTTAGACTCATCACTCAGCTATGATATTGTTACGTGCGGGGTGAGTTAAAATGCCGTGTAAGGGCGAAACGAACGATTTATTTTCACAAACCAAGTTGATTTCCCAAATCACTAAACTTGTCCGATGAAACCGTTAAACTTGCCAAAAGCTCCGAAGAGTCGCTTTCATGTCGCTGGTTGTCGCACCACTAACTCATCTCGCCCGCCTGTTCTCTTATTTATACTTGGCGCCAAACGCCTCGATGTATTTCGTATTTTCCATAAAATGTAACAAGATCGTAAACAAGCCATTGAAAGATCGGGAATGCTGTTAATAAATAATTCGTCGCTGTATTAGAAGTCGAACTCGTTTAATGCACGAGATGTAATGCTCACGATAGCAGTCTTCTTTTTCTTAAAATAATATTAATCTACACTTAATTCACTATTTTTTTTATGTTAATGTCATCAGACAGTTAGAAGTTCCACTTGTTGATAGGTGTTTACTGTCGCCTATAACATTAAGCAACGCCACAGATGCTCTAAGTGCTTGTCGACCATAGTAGGATTAAGGATAAGGAGGGAGATTAGGAGGGATTAGGACATAAGAGTAAGAGGGTAGTAACATAAATGCCGTCAGGCCGGGCTGCTCAAATTATTGCGAAACGCAGTGTGCAGCATGTAAAGAAGTATCATGATTGACATTGTCCATGTCGCTTGTAGAACTCTACACATTTCAATGAGACTGATACTGCAGCGTTGTCACAGTGTTTCTGCTTAGAATATTCTTGGTGGTTTCCGAAAAGGGCATGCTCAGCGTCACTGGAGTGCATTCAGTCATACATTCACCGATACATTTTTTTAATTACAATTGTGCTTTTTATATACACTTAAATTGTTTTATTTTTTATATAATTCTGTAGAATATGGACAGAAATAAAGACATATTATTATGATGTATGTAATGCATGCAAACACTTTACAGTGCAAAAGGAATTAATGCGGACTTGCTTCCGTTATGAAATTTCTTTATATAAACTGGGAAGGAATGTAAACGATAACATTTGTTTCAAAAAATAGTTTTCTATAATAGTTGCTGATTGACAAAAAATATTTTTTGGTTCACTATCAAGAAAGTAGTCGAATACTTCTAAACTAGATATTATCTGTGTGAAACTGCCGACGATGGCTATTAAAAGGTATGAGTACATTATATTTTAAACTTTATTGCAATACAATACTGGCAAAACTGTTTAATCGCGCAGTAAATAATTCAAAATATCTGATAATTTTAGTTTCTTAAATATAGTCCACGTGATGGCAGATGATTAACGTCGCCTAGGAACACAAGCAACATGAAGTGTAAAAATATGATGCTGAATTTGCGAATCTGTCCACTAAAAAAATATTAGCTGTGTCTTCTGGTTTCATCCCCCGTTTAATACAATATGCATGCATATGTCAGATAATCCCCAGTACAACCTTCAATCAAGAATTAGGCTATCAAATGCAAAAATCATTTTTATTAACAAATAAATCATATAAACATATTATTATCTCCAATGTGGAGATAATAATATGAATGAAAAACATATCCATTTAGAAATGAATGAATAAATGAATTTTGAACAAACAAATGTAAAGAGTACATTAAATTGTAAACTTTTATAAACAAACATGAGGCCCGAAGAATATTCTTCACCATCAATTGTCACAACGACAGCATAAATTAAACCTCCCTCCAACCCCGGCCCAGTCGGGATTAATGTTAGTATTAATCGAGTGACCGCTGCAGAGGCCGTTCAGGTTATTCCCGTTACATACCATTTATACGACCTTCGGAGTTATATTTCAAGTGGGTATACAAATTAAAATAATCCTAAATATAGCTATTACAGACTTCAATTATGACTATTTCTTGTCTAAATATGAACTACTTGTCTATTTTTGGTATTTGTAATACATTTCCATTTATTGAAAGTAGTTTTATACGGCTTTCACTGTTTTTGGAGAAATAAAGACGCTTTTATATTTTTTTTAAATATAAACGCGAAATATCCTCAAGAAAAAATAACTTATTTTAGGCTATATTAGTTTTGAAAATACAGTTTAAAATAACATTATCTTAATCATGTACATAAGGTTCTTTGTTATTTAACAAATATAAGCGCTTTCCTCCATTCTCTGGTTCGATGATGTCTCTTGGGCCAAATTATGGATACGAATGTTTAATTGAAGTAAATATGACAAGTAATAATAATATATTGTATTTTTCTTAAATTATTTTTTATGTTTTTAAATACTTAGCTTCAACATGCTTAGCCTTCAATCTACTACCAACATTTATTTATTTTCTCTTTTTTATTTCACAATAATAATGATGACGGTTCTCATGATGGTAGGAGACACCGTCATCTATTAAAAATACTAGGATAAGGGATATAAAAGGTGGAGTTAGAAGGACGGGCTCTGACATCGCTTAGTGACTCACAGAAACACAACAGCACAAGAGCTCTTATTTCGCTGAGGTGTTTCTAAAGAGCGTGGCGTTGTCATCACATTCCATTTGTTTTTTTTTTATAAAATTTAGAAACTCTTGTTACACATTAAAATGTTTTTACCGGGAACACACCTATGTAGGTGACCGCCAATTAAATGAACGCGGGCGGTTTATCTTGCACGCCACCTGCGAGCAACGAGCGTGTCTTCCGGACGCCGACTCTGCGCTCGCCTGTCCACTCCACACTCCTTAATTAATGTACAGATATGCGTTACACACGCTTGGAAAATTTCACAGATTCGCAACATCAAATCTCTGCAACTACTAGCTGCATTTAACGACACGATTTATTTCAGATTTTATAATGTTTGGTTTAAGCATTTTTATAGATTAATAATTAATTAATGAAAAAAATCCCAAAAAGCTTTCACGTTATATTGTGAACGAGCAAATAACCTACATAGTACAAATATTACAAAGGAGAGTTATATTATGCAATATAGTATGTTGCTTTCATTACATACGATTTCATGTATGTCGCTATTTTTTATACTAATTAACAATTTTAATAAATATAAAAAATTATAATAAAATAATTACATTTATAAATCTTTTAATTCTTGAAGTCGTTTTTAATATAATTTTTCAAAAATGTAAAATTTTAGGTAAAGTTGCGTACGTTAACGCAGAGCTCTCTCTGTTGTTGAATAGAACCATTAAAAGCATTTCACAGCCACAGCTCAACAACAATGGCGTTTAATGTGATTTGATATCCTCAAACCCTATTTTATCGTCGGATTATTTGATCAAAGGACTAATCGAGTCCACATACCTACAGTTTAACCGAAGATAAACTTGCGACATGCGGGCGGCTGTGCGTGTTTAACTAATGACCGAGTCATGGGGGCCAATTGGGAGACGCGTTTAAACGAAATTTCAACACAGTAGCAAAACTATTCTGCCCACAGAATAATATTAATTCTTAACTAACATTATTAAAGCGAAAGTGAGTTTGTTTGATTGTTTATTATGCTTTCACTAACTTAGAGAAGACCACCGTGAATTATCAGCATGTGTGCTGTTGTGTATCGGTAAGTGAACATAGGAATCCGAAGTCCATTTCTATATCCCTTCCTAATCCTATTAAGGTTGGAAAAGCACTTGCAGCACCTGTGGCGTTGCTTGTGTTAATGGTGACGGTCACCGCTTACTGAACTGTCAGGCTGTGGGATGAATTTTATATAAAAAAACACAAAATAAAGCCGCACGAAACTTATATTAATGGAGATCATTTATATATTTATATCACAAGATTTCACATGTAATTGTTTATCGAAATTGGAATATGTTCGTGCTGTTGTCCGTTTGTATTTTAAAGGAGGTTGGAGATGGGAGGACGGGGTGGTTGGGGGTTCGGTCCAGCGATATCATTAGCCACAGATGCCGCTGCCCGCTGCACGGTATAAATACATTAAGTGCGCCGTCAAACTGTTAAAGTCCGCTTCAAACGTAGTTTTGCACAGATTTTCCACTAATACGGACGTGCCAGTATCGCTCATGACATTGATATCCACTCTTCCTGTCACAAATTTGCATCACTATAACAAAAGAGTATATTAGTTTTTTAATTTTATTTAAAAGTCTAAAAGCGTTATTGAATATCTGTTTTTGGTGCTCTATATATGTAATTCGAAAATTTTGTTAAGATATTTAACAGAAATATATTATATATCTTAAATAGGAACAGTCATACGAAATAACAAATTTACTTTTATGAATACATAAAATGCAATTAAGCAATTGGACTATCTCAAATCCAATTGCTTAGCCGTCTGACCGCAGTAACTATCCCCCTAACAGAAGACTACCGTGAAATAACAGCACATGTGCTGTTGTGTTTCGGTGAGTGAGTAAGGGATGCCAGAGTCCATTTCCCAATCCCCTGCTAATCCGTTATCCTTAATCCTACTGTAGTCGGCAGCGCACTTGCAGTAGCTTTGGCGTTGCTTGTGTTATAGGCGACGGTAGCTACCCACTATCAAGTGGAAAGTCAGCCTGTCTGCCGATCTTAACAAAAAAAAAATAACAGCAATATATATGTCAAGCGTTATGTTGCTCATATATTGTCAGGCGTTATCTATTATAAAGACGTAAAGTTTGTTTGTTTGTATGTGGGGTAATCTTCGAAACTACTCTCCGATTTAAAAAATCTTTCACCAATAGTTAGAATAGAATTTCAGGATGGACATAAACTATACCTTATATTCCACAGCGCGGGCACCAGCTATCGAAAAATAAAGATTCAACGCCTGGCAAATATATAACTAATAAAGATGTCAGACGTTATATTGACTTAAACATTTCATCAGGCGCCTTTATTTTTAAACGCGGACGAAGCCGCGGGCACCAGTTAGTAATGTATAAAAATACAGTGTAAAGTAACAGTAAATTTTCACTCACTCACCCACTCGGAACCGATTGATAAGGTGTTTTTTGTAATTTATTTCATTTATATAGCGAATGTTTTTCTATAAAGCCTGAACTTTACAGTCTTTACACGTGTATGAGTTTCTTATATTAAATATTTTAAAAATAAAATAACTAAAGTTAAAATTAAAAAAGAGTTTACATTAAATATTAATAGAGTTTTCTACATAATGTATATGGGATTTTTAAGTGGATTGTAATTAAAAAAATAATAATTTTAATTTATTTAATGAATAATTTTTGAAAAGTTGTTTACAATTGTTAATAAATTGTTTACATTAAATAAAAAAAATCGCTTGCTCCTTTTTCATCTTTAGCTTCCTCTTTCAACTATAGACCATTCGTAGGCAAATCAAAAAATCATCATATTTTACAAATAATGATTAATTTAATGAAATTCAGTTGTGTACTAGAATATTTACTTAATTGTAATTAAAACTGTCAAGCTTGTCATAATTTCCAAGAAATTAGCGTGGTTAAAAATATAGTTTTTAAAATTTTTGTCTGTTTTCATGTGCGTTTGTGCACGCTAATCTCAGAAAAGGCTTTATCAATTAGAATGCGGTTTTCATTGATGTATTGTAGCAAGCTACCTGTAATATTTAGTTTTATTCCAATCGGTTTACAAAAAAAAGTCAAGTTAATTGAAATAATATGGAATACCAGGCTTACGAAGTCGTGGGCACAGTTTGTAGATTACAAAATATACAAAATCTGTACACTTCAATAAGACGTAGTTATTAGTTATTAATTATTGATTACTAAAATTTATGAATTAGTTAGGTAATATTATTAACTCCGGCTTCGCCTGAGGTGCAATTTTTATATATACAAACCTTCTCCGTTTATGCCTATAATTGACATGTACACTATCTTAAATTTAAAATTCAAAAAGTTGCATTATATATATGTTCAAAATTTGAGCATAAAATACGTTCTTATGAGAAAGGTTTCTGTATAGAATTAGCCGAAAAAAATGCATTCGCGCAAAGCCGGGGACGGGTCGCTAGTAAATAATAATTCTTTGTCACATAAACAGTTTAACCGGACTATGGCACAAGAGTATCAATAAACAATGAAAAAACATCGGCCACCGTTCGTTATATGGACCCATAAAATTCTATAAAGCCAATAAAATTCGTGCTTCGCGTTAGAACGTCCACATAAAATCTCAAAGTACATAAACATATCATAAGAGGGGATGTAGAACGAGTTATCCTCACAAAGAGAGTTTTTCCAGGGGATAAGCGGCGGTTTTCCCAGATGGTTATTTTATACAGTAGAGACGAGTTAACGTCCCTCGGTTTTTAAACGTCCGTTGCGCTCGTAGACATGCTACGACTAGCTTCGTGGAGTAACGCAGATAAATAATAATGAAGTTGCTTTGACTACTTTTGTTTTTTAACTGCGTTCTTTCTTAAACTAAAGCAGTTACTCTCGTTGATCTCGTTGACTTAAATTAATAAAAAAGCAGGCGAAATTAAGACTAACAAAGAGTAAATGAATTTAAAAAACATACTTTATAAGAACAAAAAATACAAATTTGAATTATCCAATAAAATTTTCAACATATACCTAAATTTAAAATTACATATTTAAGGTGCTTGCTTTAGGATAATGAGTAAGATTGTGTCAACAGAAGCTTCATGGAGCCTATCGTGGACACATTTTAACACTTCTTACTTGAAACTCATTTGACAATTACAGGCCTTCTAATTAATTTGTCTAATGTTGTGGTCTCGAGATTCGTACACAATCCTTCAAGTATTTTTCATTTTTATTTAATTTTTAAGCAAATTTTTTCATATTTATAAACACGTTTTTTCGTAACGTCGTATTAAGATATCTTAAACATTTTAAAAATTGTTTAATGTTCTGATAAAACAACTAATTTTTTAACAAATTGCACCGACCGCTAGGCATTAAAATTATATATAATAAAAATGCATACAACATATTTATTATTATATCTGTGTTTGATTGATAGTGAAAAAGAATTAAAATTTGGAATAATATTAATACATTGACGTACATTGAAAATAAGTTGAGGATAAATTTCAAACAAGTTAAATGAAAAAGTGAAGACTAGTCTTGGATATATGTGCCCCTTTGTCCCATTTAATTTTTCTTACTCAAAAAGACAATTATTTATTTGATATTGTAATTTTCGTAGCGATCTTGAATTTTTTTTAAAAATAAAATACAGCTCATATTACTCGCTGATAATAATATATTTTTTTATTGAAAGAATTTTTAAAATCAGTAAAAATTCTTTCAGTAGTTTTTGAGTTTATCCATTACAAATAAACATACAAAAAATTCTCTTCTCTTTATAATATTGGCAAAATAATGAAAGCAAACAAAATCAAGTATATTCTATGTTTTATATTAGAGAAAGTTGTTCAACGTGCTACAGTACGCAACATCTACCGCTTAAATCTTTGTGGTATAATGATGTATTAATTACATTAGTCTAAAGTTTCGTGCAAATCTGTTAAGTATTTTCGAGTGCTATACATCCATTCTCGCTTATACATCCATTCTCACAAAGAATTTAAATAAAATATTCGAATTTATTTTTATTTATTTTTTGATTATAGAAATCAACACATCTGTCGATCGTATAACATAATATTAAAAAATCTTTGTTTATTTTATGATGTACTTTAAATTTTTCCTTCAATACAATTAATGTTTTCGTATCAAAATGTTACCAGCAAATGGAACAGACATAAAACATCATGGAAAATTTTAGCTATATAGATATATATAGTTTACGAGGGCAATTCCTTCCGTTTATTGCGATATAAATCGGTGCCTAGATATGATTTATCAGCTCATCATTTCTAGTTAGGTGTGAGACGACTACCCTTTATATCAATGTTATAAATAATACACAGTTATTCTCGTATCAGTCTTGTTTATGCTTGCCTTAATAAAAATAAACAGTTTTACGAAATATATAAGTATTATGACTAACGGTTATTACTTTTAACATTACAGAGGAAATATTTTCTTTTATACAATAAAACCCTACTGACCTACTAATATTAGTTACGTTTTCACATTACGCTTTCATTTATAATAATTTATTGGCTTTTTTTTTTCAACCATGTTTGGTTGGGGATTTAGGAATTATATTAAATTAATCCTAAATAATATTTAGGAAATATTTAATCTAAAGTGAGAGATTTCTTACAAAAGATTGTTTCGTTCCAGCGATGTTGTAAGGCATCACTAATCTTATTATACTTAGCTAGCGATCCGCCTCGGCTTCGCACATATACGATTTGTTTCTGCAAATTATGTATACAAACTTCGTCGTTTATCGCTCTTTCCATTAGTGAAAACTGTATCAAAATCCGTTATGAAGTTTAGAAGAAGATAACGGAGAAACAGACAGAAACGGACAGCGACTTTGTCTATACATATAGTATAATAAAGTGATAATTGGGCCGTGTCTGTACATTAAATATTTTTTCAAAAAAAAAAATATTTTTGAATTTTTTTAGAATTTTTGGCTGTTTGTGCGTTTGTGCACACTAATTTCAGAAACGACTTAGCCGATTTGAATTCGGTTTTCAATGATGTATTGTAGCAAGCTTCCCATATATAGCTCCCATATAGTGTTTGTTTCATTCGCTTAACAAACAAAAAAGTTACGCGCTATACCGAAATAAAGCGACTATAGATCGATTATAATTTGTATAGTATTCCTTAATTCGATTAACTAAATATCGATATATTTAAGCGGAATGAAGTGCCATGAAACTGAATATGATGCAAGGAATGAGGTTCTTTTAGCGATGAATCTCCAGTCGGAACAAAACCACACTTGACATAAAACGTATTACTTCGCTCTGGGGACACTCACCCTTTGTGGAGACATCGGTACGTTGAAATTGAAATGGATCGGATTCGAGAGTCCATCCATCATGGTCTTTGCCCTACAATCTAATGGTTTTTTAATAATTTCACTTCGGACTTCCCGCCACGCGCGCTTCTCCCCTCATTATGCTCTGTTCACATTTGTTTAGTAATACAAACCACTTGAACAATATCGATGTTTAATTGTATATATTTATAACTATTCTGCAAAGAGTATACAATATTGAATGTATTGCAAATAATTGACATTCTAAACTATTTGCAAAGAAATTACAAAAAATTATGTGATATAAAAGAGGGTGAGATCACTCAGTTGACTTTAGTTCCCTTAAAATGCGAGCTAAGGAATAATCGATATGGTCGCCATTTTAAGGCAGCACAATGTGGTAGGTATCCTTATTTCTTAATCTTTCCTAATTCAATCTTTATCCTTTAAACTTTTCAATTTGAACTTTTCAAATTTGGCTCTGGTCTGGATTTGGAAAGTAGTGGCAGGGCACACTGCGTTTCGTAGTCATTTGGGCAGCTCGTCCGGCGGCAGTAACCACCCCTTAACAGAAGACCACCGTGAAATAACAGCACGTGTGCTGTTGTGTTTCGGTAAGTAAGGGATGCCAGAGCCCATTTCCATATGCCCTCCTAATATTTTATCCTTAATCTTACTGTAGTCGGTAGCGCACTTTGGCGTTGCTTGTGTTATAGGCGACGGTAGCCACCTACCATCAAGTGGACCATCAGCCTGTCTGCCGATCTTAACATTAAAAAAAATTATAAATGGGAAAGTTTGTGGGGAAGGATGTAACTGGTTTTTGATGTGAAATCCCTGAACGGATTTTGATGGATTTTTAAAATAATATAATTATGTAGTTTACACGTCAAAATAATATAGAGACTTATAAAAATATGCGGACGAAGTTGCAGACAATGGCAAGTAAAAATATTTTTTTTAATTCATATTAAAATTATAATTTTTAAAATCCAAGACTTTTTAAGACTTTTTAGCCACCTACTGTCTGTCTGCCGATCTTAACATAAAAAAAAGATCGGCAACAGACTTTCTTTTTCAGACCACATGATGATGGTAGTAAATAAAAAAATTAATACAGTATTTCGGACGCTATCATAATGATCATAGGCAATAATGACTTTTAATAAAAGCAATACAAACTTCCAAACCCTATTGTATTGTATGCCTGCCTGCCTTTACTTAAAATAAAATAAAAGTTAATTTCATTATTAGAAGAACCGCTTATTCTAATTGTGCAAGCCACGTGAACGCAGCATTAGATTTATAAGTGTGATCGAGTGTCGATTGTTCGGAATATGACATTCAATTGGCAGCTCTCGACATAATCGAATAATGAAGGCGAGACGGCAAAATGGAAATGTGATGTCAATTGAGGTGTGAAATCAACTTAAATAATACAATGAGTAAAATTATATAAATAGGAGTAGTCGTTTTCACGCCAATCTATTCATGTATTATATTAAGACAAGCCTTCAAATCTTCTGAGTAAATATATATATATAGTTGAAAATAATCAATAATCAAAGTTCAACTACAGTGTGCAAGATAAATTAAAATCTACGGAAATATTGAGGGACTAATGTACAAAGCATACTGTAAAAGCTTTAAGGGCTTCACTTGGGCAAATGACATTTACATTAGAACTCGCTGGCGGCGGAGACAATTCAACAGGCCTAGAAATTGTGTTTTTTTGTTTTTACCATTAGAACAATACAAAAAAAAATATTTATAAAATTGATTCATATGCGCGCAATAAGCCGTTTTTGAGAGAATTCTCAATAAAAGTCAAATTCTTCTTGTGTTCTAAATTTTTTGTGGAGTTTCTATTACTTTAACGAAAATTCTAATGCCATCAAAAACATAACTTGTAAAAAATACCAAGTCTCGGAACTCAGTTCTACTTCTTCTACCGTCAAAGGTTGTGAGATCCATGTTATGCCAAGTCGGTTAATTTATTCAGTCCCTACTTAAGTAACCTTCTGTCTTGAGTTATTACGAAATTAGCTCACCTAACAACATCTTATATTGACCATATCAATATTAAAAATCTTGTATGTTTTAAATAAATAAATTGACTCAAGATAGGCGCTTTAATTTTTATGAGTAACTAGCGTTCCGCCCCCGACTTCGCCCGGGGTGCAATTTTTATATAAGAACATTCCCCGTTTATCTCTCTTTCCATTAGTTGACCCTTTTACGCGTGATGCAGTCAAAAATATTTGTAACTTACATACTAGTATTGGTTATTAACTTGAATAATAATATTTTTTACTTATTAGAAACTTATTTCGCATGTTGACCAAAATATTACACTTTCAAGTGGGCATCGTTTATTTAGAAATTTATTAACATAATAATAATCAATGTAGACGGAAAGTAAAACAATAATGGAACGAAGACAAGAATGCAAAGGGGAGGGTAAACAAAAGGACCGCGAACACTGACCGCCATAAACAATGGGAAACTATGTGTGCGGTCACCTTTATATTTCATGTAAATCGGCCGCTGCTGTTTCGAAACTGTTTCTGAATAATGGCACTGTACGATAAATAACATTCTCCAACACTTCTATAACGAAATAGTCTAAGAAAAAAAAATGTATTTTTTTTACGCGAAGTCAATTTCAAGTATACATATAAAGAAATTTTGTAAGATTACTTTGTGATTTGTTTGTTTTTTAATCTGATTATACTGTAAATAGAGTATCCATAGAAATTGAATGTCTTATTAAAGTATAAAAGTCGACGAGCCCGTTGGTTAGTGCTTAGGGTGCTTGTCTTAATGCTCTCTCTGTTCTAGGGTTCCCGAGTTCCGACTCCCGGCAGGGTCCACTTTGAAAATGAACCTTTCAAAGATGGCTCTGGTCTGGATCTGGAAAGTGTGCCAGGGCACACTGCGCTTCGCAGTCATTTGGGCAACCCGTCTGGTGGCAGTAACCACCACTTTACAGAACCAAATAATTTTTAAAATTTTAAAATTCTATCTGTCTGTTTGTTTCTGATAATCTTCGAAATGTCTAAACCGATTTTGGGAGACTTTCATTGGCAGATAGCTCGTGTTATAATGAGTAATTTATTTATATAAGTAGTGTCCGGTAGCACGCGCCCCAAGCGCACACCGCAGCGGTTTCAGCTAGTAATAGTATAATTCGAATGAATATCATTCGAATAACTACGTCTGATCTTCTCAAGAAATTAAAAAAATGTAAGGTTTTTAATAATTAGGTACTTGAAAGGAAATAACGACTTTTATCTATTGGCTTTAAGAAATGCCTCTAGAGTTTAAACGAGAGTTTTAATAGAGCAGTTTTTCGGGATCCCACTCGATGCTTGTCAGCCATCCAGCCTGAAGAATTAGCAAACTGTAGTGTCTATAGATAAGGCATAATTCTATAGGCGTGTCTATAGAGCTAAGCTGACGAGGAAAGTTCATATTTGTTTAACTTAAATTTATTCTCATTAATATAACTGAAAAAGCTCATACATATATATCATCTTTTACTATCGGGCATCCTAGTTATTTTTCTTCCTTTTATTTAATTTAGAGGAAAATTTTGAAAATATTAAATACTTATAATGATTTTTTCATACTTTGTCATTGTGTCAGTGAGTCTGTAGTGAGTAGGCATGTAAAGTTTTCTAAGCAAATAAAAATCACTTACGAGCATAATAAAGATCGGCTTTTATGTTAAACACGCTTATCTAAAAACGCATCGTCAAACGCAATCTCGACTCCCGCCATAAATGTTACAAATAACCGCAAAATGACGCATCATTAAATAACATCACCGAGATAAGTACAGATTAATGTGGTTTTTATATCGCAGAATCGATATTAGCTATTCCATCACCCCTCTCGCTGGGAAGCATTAAAAAACGCGCCAGCGATCATGTGTAAGATTTCAAATTATGATATCGCGTGAAAATAAATAGAAAACTAAATTCGCTCGCGACACGTTTCACTGCAAATCGAATGGAAAATACATTATTTTCTATATTAAAATTACTACTTTTTTTATGTGACAGTCATATTTCAAAGCTATGAAAAAGTTTGCCCTACCTACCCGACGATATTGGAAGGGCAAGGCATCTGTTCAGAAATCACCCGGTCACTAGAATATTGTTTTCACTGTATTAGAAACGTGATCGCAATTTTTAAGAGCGAAAAAATTCTATTTCAACTCCACTGTCTGACGTTCGGCGTATTTGATTATACGTCGAGTGTGTATTCCCCTTTACAGTGTTATAAAGTGAAAAATATTGGAGAATTTTACGAGGCAATTTACATCCAATATTGAAATATTCACAGTTGGATTAAAATTTAAGTGGACACCGCTGAATACAGAACCGTTCGGAAAACATATATCGATACGGTCGAGTGCTCTGCAAACACGATATATTAAAGAAATATAAACCCAATATGAATTAAAGAATATAAAAATACAAATAATTATTACTAGGATTTTATTTTATTTTTTGTTTGTTTAGGTAAAAGTTCTCAGACAGGCTGATGGTCCACTTGATGATGGTAGCTACCGTCGGCTATTAACACAAGCAACATCAAATGTGCTGCAAGTGCGTTACCGACTTTATAATTAAGAATAAGGGATTAGAAAGGCATCCCCTTACTGGCATACGATAATCTGGCATCCCCTTACTCATATAACAGCACACGTGCTGTTATGTCACGGTGATTTTCTGTAAGAGAGTGGTTACTGCCGCCAGACGGGCTGCCAAATTATGGTTGTAAAACGCAGTCATTTTCTCACCTAGAGTGACGCGCCCCCGGTTTCACACGGAATTGAAACTTTCAAAAATCCTATCTGAGCGAATGCTTACGTTATAAAATAAAGTTATATTCCAAATTTCAGCTTTCTAGACTTAGTAGTTTTGGCTGTGCGTTGATACTCAAGTCAGGACAAACGACTTTATAAAGATAAGATAGAAAAGAACTTTATAAGGCCGAAACATTTTGTCTTTATGGGCATTATTTGCGATAAATACTAAGACAATAAAGACTAAGACTAGACCAAACTAGTCTTTAAGCTCGTTCTAAGAGACTACTTAAGCCTACGCTAAACTGGTTGATCTTATAGGACCATTTCAGTTTTATTATTTTTACTATTATTTTATTGAAACAAATTTTAAACACGTCACACTAGTACCTCATTTTTTAAATTAAGTTTCATAATATATATCTTAATAAAACATTTAAAAAAAAAAAAAAAAAAAATTGACATTCGAAATTATAACAGTTTCAGTTATGTTTTTTTTTAATTAAAGATGGAGCGCACCCAGAAGATGCCTATTCACTCAAACCTTGAAAAGATTTGGGTTGTATGAGCTCGTAAATACAGACGCCGACAGAGAGACATTATAAAAGATAAATAAAAGATTACAAATTAAAAATCAAGTATTGGCAAATAAAGTATCACAAATAAACAATAAGACTCTGAAAGTTATGTTTTAAAGCAAAAGTGTCAAAACATAATTAAAATCAAAATTACAAACAGAATGAAAGTTAAAATGAAATAAAATTATTGCATACATAAACCTATTATTTTCAACAGCTATTATTGATAACATACGAGTGTTTGCAAATGAAATATATATTGAAATACATAGTAATGTTAGCCAAGATATTCAGAGCGCTGTCAACTCCACGCTCCGCACGTTAGCAACAGTTCACCACAGTTAGGAACTTGATCCTTCGAGCCTGCACTGTGCTAAGAAGATAATATTAATTCACCGCACGGCAGTTCCATTCAAATTAATAAACCTTTGCACAAACGGATCCTACATAAAGGGAACTGAATTAAACATTATTTCAATATTACTTCTTTTATTTCTGTAATATTAATACTTTGACTTTGAAAATGACCGAAAACATACTGAAGAAATCAGCATGTGTGAAAAATCCTCAAAAACATCTCTGGAGTTCTGCTAGTTTATTGGTATGATAGCAAAGTAACATTTATACAGAAGATAATGTGTTAATGTGGGTCCAGTTTAAATTACATATCAGTTTTGTTGTAAATCACATCCACATTATTTAACATTGCTGTATAACATAAAACAAGACTGTAAACATTAAAATAACAGTCCAATATAACACGTGATGACGGGACTCGCTCGCAAATGTTGTATAACTTTGTTTTATTAACACATATGATCCACACATATAAAACATGCCACATAAGTATATATTTTGTTATATAGTCTGGATACACCTTTATGTATGTGAGACGATAAATAAATTTATTTATTTAAGCCTTTAATGCTGAAACTAACTAAAACAATTTTAATTTTTTAATATGTTATACATAATCACACAAGGGATTTTCCGGATTAGTTATTCAGATGTCCTGTCACACATAGGCCTCCTCCAGCAGCTCATTCCTATTTTTCGCCTTCCATGAACAAATTGCTCCACCAATTGTCTTAATATCGTCGGTCCATCTTTTTGTTTGTCTGCCTCTTTTTCTCTTGCCGTCTCGTGGTTGCCATTCAGATATAATTTGGGAACCACTTTAAATAAAACCTGTTCAATGAAAGAGAGAAGAAATGCAAATAAGTATTTATTTCTCACAAAATAAATTTACACCTAAACTTATAATTAAAGATATGTGAGAAAATGGTACCTTGATATTGAACTATGACATAGATCACAACACCAATATTCAGCTAGGGGGCGGGCAGATATATCACGTCATAGAGGTACCATTACAAAAAAAATAATTCGTCTTTGCATATTGCATATAATAAAACCTTAAAATAATAAAGACATATATGCATATATGTAGGTAAATTATGTTATATAAATAAGTAGACCTCAGAAAGTAGTAACATCAGTCATGGGAAATAGAACCTATATTTCTCTCTTGCAGCATTGAAAGCTAAGAACTAATTTTTTTTTAAAGGATGCTGTGGATGCAAGGTGTGAATGTGTTTTCAAGCTCTATATGGCTTATAAGTCATAGAGCATGCATATATTTGTTTTATCACAATACAGAAATCAAAATCAGAAACAGAACAGGCCTATATTGAAATAGGCCACAATGTAAGTAGGTCACATGTTCGTTGTAATATAATGTCACAAACTAGTTGTTCTCAGTTCATTGAAGGTCCCCATAGGAAATTAACGCTGAGACGACAAGAAATAGAGAGTTTATGTGATACCCTTACTTTAAAGGCGGTTTGACAATATCGAACAATACAATTCCTATTGTGTTTGATGGGTATTCAATTGGATACCTACTTACTTGTAATTTTGTGATATTGTATTGTGCTATAGCTATCTATAGCAGACTTTGTCATTATTTATAATGTTAACGTACCTTGGAATGAAAAATATTACAAACTATCGATATTATAAATTAATAAGATAAGTTATAATCTAATATATCTAATAATCGAATTATTAGACATATTGTTATACAGTAAGGCAAATTATACAGTAAAGTCTATTTAATTTAAATAGTCAGCCGCAGCACCGTGCAAATGCTGCCAGACGCCATCGACTCGCCGGACTCAGTTGCAAGGGTTAGACCCGGCACACATGATGCGTTGCGGCGGCGGCGCGGCGGCGCGCTACATACAAATATCGCGCCGCAAGCGCACCGGATTTGCAATTAGCTAAAAGAGGCGGGGAGGGGTGTACACGTCCTTGTTGTTGTGCTGTAGGACATACCTTTATTAACACACTTTTTGTTTTATTTAAGTATTTTTGTTTATTTTTAATTAGGGCTTAAAAAAATTAGTAACAATGAAGAAAATATAAACTCGTATACATCTTTCAGTCGTAAGCGCTGGGTACCTTTTGCGTCCCCACAGTGGCCTATGTGTTTGCCCATGTGTGCCCATGTGTCCGCCAATGCGGCGAAACCTCTGCGATGTGGCGCCGCAACGCATCGTGTGAACCTGCTCTTACGTCATCGCCCCCATGTTTGGCGGCGTCGTCGCTGCCAGACCGCGCCACCGCTCATTGCCGCTTGTTGTCTGCTCCCGCCACCGCTTTCCCAGCTCGAGCCGCTGCTTATTACCAGCTCGCCGCTCGTTAACATAGTTTAGATGTATGTACACGAAGAATAAATATTTATTTAATGAATTAGAAAAGAACGCCAGAAGTAGGGACTCACAAAGAAGTGAAAAAAAATAAAAATGTTTTACTGTGTTTCAAAACTGTTTTATATGCCATCGACAGTTATATGAGTGATAATAGAATAAACAACTAGATATCAAGACTTTAGAGTCAGTAATGATTCCCAGTCTAAAGTTTAGACGTTCAAAAACATACATACAAAAATCATTGAAGTGGATGCATGAAACATTTATTTATACTCATACGTATGAACGCGAGTCCTATGCCTACATATTTGTAGCTTACAAATATGCAAATTGTAGGAATACCAATACAAATTGTACGGTTTTAGAAGTGCGTCTAATATCACATAGAAAGACAGGCGAATTGCTATCTTAATCAATGGCTAGAACGTATATAACACCGTGAATGAGGTTTTTAAGCTGTCAAATTTTAAGACTCTGCTACAAGTCTATCAGTGATTTAAGTTTATTACTTTTATTTAGGTCCTCATTATACATTATTACATTAGGTTTTGCGGCAGCGTATAAAACAGATATATTATTAGATTTTATTTTATTTTATTTTATTTTATTTTATTTATAATAGGTACACCAACAGAAAACACAACAATCATATAATAATAAAACTCACATTCGGTCATAGTCTGATGTGAGTTCCAATTATAGGTATACACAGCATTTACAAATTTATTATCGACCCTAAAGGCTTATAGCATAAAATATAAGAGTACTTATACTAATATCTAAAGTTATAATTAAAATAGTTACAGACTCAAAGCAGACAACGGAATCTGCAATCAGATACAATTTAAAATACATAAATGGTATATAATATTAAGTAGACGATATATATTATAATTAGATAATATTAATGTATTATTATTAAATGTATCTTTAAAAAAATATGTTTATACGCAATTTGCACATTATTCTTTTATACACATTATTTTATTTCATTAGAAATAGAAATAAGTAGGGGAAAACTATGTTTAATTTAGAAAACTAAGCCAGTACATAATTCTTTTGAATCATTGTGAATACTTATTGTATAAATCGTTAAGGTATGATTTGTTTATTCGTCCGAAGTTTAGACAAATTGGGGTAGATTATATTGTCGGTTAGACCGCGAACTGAAATCAATATTGAGCTCGGATTGTTTGTAGAACGTTGTTCCGTTGTAACAACTTGCTGTTATAGTTTTGCAGTGTTTAGACAACTGCGCGATATTATCCACTTTATTTATGTTTTGAGCCAATTTATCGGCTCAATTTGTTTAGTACAACTCAATTGTGTTTAGAAATAATTGAAACGTTAAATTGTCCACAAACGTATAGAAGACTAGTTTTATTTATTCATAATTTTTCCCACAGCGATTTCAGATATCTCATCTTAGAAGGATTTGTAGAATGTTAAAAAAACCTTCCATGTTATATAATTATCTTACGTTATATCGGTTTATACATTTTTGCCCATTATTTATTATAGTGGACTAACTTTTGCTCATGACCTCGTTTACACCCATTTTTCTTAGGTGTTAAAACATTTATTAAATCTTTATTGCTCGTACATTTTTATCGGGCGTTAATTTTTTTATTTCTAACTTTAGATGATCCCTTGGGAACAATTTTTCTTTTCTGTCTTTTTCTGTAATCCTGACATGTGTATATAAAATTTAATAATTAATTAAATTTTATATACATGTACGGTGCGTAATAAATAGTGTGTACGATGTGGCGACGCGTGCCGTGGTGATTCTTGTTGTTGTTGTTGTGATCGTTAGTGGTTGTTGCAACTTGAGATAAAAATTTAAATTTTTGTATTCAATAAAAAAAAAACGATAAATAAATAAATAAACAGTCATCATTTTATTTCACTCGATGTTTCACATCTACCAGGCGTCCCGTGACGGTTTTTTTTTTATATTTAACTTTCTAAGATGTCACATCAAAAACTTTAAGCATGAAAATATGGTCTTGTAAAACAATTGTTACTGTGATTGAAATTATCCCACTATTCAAAGCGTTTTTCACTTCTCATCTTGTTTGGTATTTCATCGCTAAATTTTAATTTTAAAGCCTACCAAACAAACTCACTTTTGCATTTTCAAGATTACGCATACTACTTTCCTCAAATACAAACGAGACAGACCGACTGGCTTCAGTTATCAACAGTCACATAGTTCTATAAGTTCTTTAAGTAAAACACAGCAACACATGTGCCTATTTTACAGCCGCCACAAGTCATGCCCAAGTAAGTAGTGTTGTAAGTAATGTAAGCGCTTGTTAAGAAAAAAAACTAAATCAATGCCAACATAGTTTAATTCCACATCGCAAATAGTGATGAATACAAAATTATTTCAAGTTGCCTAGAGTTACATAAAAGTGCAGTGGTTATATTATAGCTCGAATTGCAGTTACTCCAACATGGATGTCAGGAAGTCGTTGCCAGTTCCGTCTCCCCCGCTTGCAGGAAATACCAGACTACACAACTTGGGTCCGATGAAAGAAATACTTTCGAAAGACTTGTTTGCCGTTCCTTTATTACTCCTTTGATTGTTTCACAAATAATGTTTCGGCTTTCTTTAAATTTTATATTTTACAGAGAACGATTTTAGAAGTGAAATTGAAATGGAAAAATGGAAAAACCCACTTTAAACATTCAAAGTAAATTTTAAGATTTTACATTAACAAATAACATATATTTTTATATATTTGTCCAAATTACCATTTATACATGTATATATTTGATGATTATTTCATTGAACTGTTGGTGTGTTTAACTAATAAAAAATATGGATAAATTTTTTTTTTTTTGAGAATTAGGCATAAAAATTAATCAGTACTATTAAGGTCTTGCATGAAATTATATATTGTTGTTGAATAAATTGTTTATGAAAACAGCAACAACGTTGCACCTTCTTTTAAAAGCAATAAAAATAGTGACATTTCATAGCAGCGTTGATTTTGACTATTTTCAGATTCAACTAAGTATATTATGTAGATGGTTAAAAATTATAAGTAATTAATGCAAAATAAATGAATGGCTAAACAAAATTAATTATTATGTTACCCATTTTAAATAAGGAAATAAAAAAAATATTAGTGAAATAAAAAAAAAGAAAATGTAGAAATAATTTCCATGAGATGTTTCTTTGAATATTTTATTTTAATTAAACATTCATACAATTATGATTTGGCATAAGATAAGACATCACATAAGATTTCTTGTTTCGATGCTCAGAATCTTATTAAATATTCAGTATTTGTGACTACATGATCAAAATTTGGAATCTGTATTTTTGAAAATAAATATAGAAAATAACTTAAAAATCATATCCTAAATTTGTATTTAACATAATATATTTTTTTAGTAATGGCAGGGCAAACTGGAGCAATGGGTTAGTAACCACCCCATTTCCCCATGTTCTGTGTGCTGTTGAGTGAGAGCCCATTCTAATATTTTATCCTTTATCGTACTAATGTTAGCAGCGTATTTGCAGCATCTATGGCGTTGCTTGTGTCAATAGGCGACGGTAGCCACCTACCATAAAGTTAACCATCAGCCTGCCTATCGAGTTCTACGTAAAAAAATACCTGATGATATAAATATTTTTCCCCAATTTAACAAACTTTAAATGCTAAATCAACACACAATTAAAATGACTACAATTAAATACTTATCCGACGAGCTAAGAAGAAGCAAGTTAAATACAGTGCCCTGTATCTAAACAAAGCAATTTCGAAGGCTTAGTTGGAAACTAAAGCGTGATTTAATTTTAAAGCCAAGTTCCCCGCCGGCATTTAGGTATATCCTCTTAATAAATCTGCTACTTACTCGACGTCCGGGATTCGATTCCCGCCGGGCACCGACTCCGGTACGAATTAACTAGTTGGCCTTTCAAGCACTGACCACCGGATGTTACGGCAACTTTGTAATTGGTAACAATTTATTACTCACTTCATAATATCTTCAATGTTATAACATTTGAGACTTGTATAACTGTTTCATTAACTAACTATAATTGTAATTACGAGTTAAACTTTAAAATTACTAAGTAAGTGTATACATTTAAAATTGGTGGTTTCGAATTTATAAATAATTTTATCAAGGTTTTTGACAGTCACACTAACTTATTTGATGTTAAGTCGTGACATTAAAATACTTAAATTTAACTTAAGTTAAAATGCACTTTTAGTTATGACCTGGCCATTTATGTTATAAAGACATATAAAAACATTTAATCAAATAAATAAGCTGTAGTATTTGTTAAAAAATGTAAAAGTATCGAGAATTTCGACTGACTCTCACTGACTGACTGACTTGAATTTCTAACTTTGAATTTTAGGATAAACTATATTTAAAAAAAATATATATTTTTCACAATATTTGGTTGAACCAAATATTTTATTTACAATAAACTAATTCTCTTTACTTTATTAATACTTCTGTTATATGCCTTTTTGTGTTAAAATATACCTATAAAAAATAAGAATAATCTTATTCTTATTCAATCTTCTCTCAGACGTTGATTTTTTTTCTTTTTAGATGATCCCCCGGGAACAGTACTTTTTCTAGATGGTATGTCCTTTTCTGTATCCCTGATAATGTGAATGCAAAATTTCATGATGATCGGTTGAGTAGTTAAGGCGTGAAAGCGACATTCGCATTTATAATATTGGTTAAGATTGCGTCTCATTGCTAGGCGTAGGACTCCTCTTAATATGTATAGAGTATGTATGTACTCTTAATATGTACAGCTTCATGTATCTTCAAAGATTGCTAAAATTCTTATACATGTAGACTTTCACTGGTCCCGATACGAACTTATGTCTGACTAGTTGAACTAACAACTTCGTACGCGTAGTATTCGGTATGCGCCTAACTTTTTTGTTTGTAAACCGATTGGAATGATCAAACATTAAATGTTATAGGAAGTTTGCTATAACACAAGAGTGAAAACCGCATTCGAATCGGTTAAGCCGTTTTTGAGATTAGCGTGCACAAACGCAAAGACAGACAAACAGAAAACGGACAATTATCTGACCTGGGTAATGTAAGTACAACGTGTACAATTTTTTTTTAATATTTAATATACAGACAATTGCTCGTTTACGATTTTATTAATTATGTTAAATTAGATAGCCGACTGGACTATCATTGAACAAACCAAGGCACAAATACGCCCATAGGATGTGGTGTAAAAACCATTTAGGTTTTTTTATCCATTTCTGGACTCTAAGATATATTTCTTTATAAATCCTATAATATTTTATCTATAATCACATGCGTAATCTAAAAATGGATATCAGATATAATAGTCAATATCAATGAAAGATATTGACTAAATAGATATTTACTACATAGAACGATAATAAATAATTATTTAAACTGGAGCAATGAGATCACACACTGACAAGAAAAATGCCCGTGGTCTAAGGATATGGGAATGAAAATTATAATTTGTAAAAATATCTGGTTTTATTGCATCTTTTTGCAATCTCTCTGCATAAGTTAATAAAGTAAATTAGTACTTTAGATCAACTCGTTACTAATTCAATGATAAATTGAAATCGAAATATCGTTCTGTAAGACAGTCACGTCTGAGTACTGATCGTCAAAGGGGGAACTAATCCGAACTATGATTAATTGAATTTGAAAGTGGTTCGTGCAATACCAACACTGGCCTGTGAATCTGTTACTTTGGCGACGTGCACCTTGTACCCTCGTCTCCCGCCCGCACCTCCCGTCGTCTGCAATACAGAATAACTTCTAAATCTGTTCAGCTGTATGAAGGTTAATTGCCTTAAACTTCATCTCCTTAAAATATGTTTTGGAAAATGCTGAGTTTCTAATGGCTAGAGCCCATTGGTCGAGTTGTAAAGGTGCTTGCCTTAGTGCTCTGTTCAGGTGTCCCAGGGTTCGATTCATGGCAGGGCAAATTTTGGAAATGGACACTTGAAAGTTTGCTTTGGTCTGGATCTGGCAAGTACAGGACACACTGCGTCGTGCAGCCATTTGACGTCTGGCGACAGTAACCACCTTCAGTACATTATTCGCTACAAGTGTATAAATACATACATCTTAATAATGTAATCTATCTTCATAATGTGTGTCTACATCTTGTAATAATCCGGGTAGATCATTTTGTAAAAATGCTTTAATGTTTGTGATTGCTCAAATTGGCCTACTATTTTTCCATTTAAAATCTCACTCCAATGGTTTATTTTAAACTAGCTGTTGTTCACGACTTCGTCCGCGTTGAAAAATAAAAAAATAACGTCTGTCAAAATATATGAGCAATATAACGCCTGTTTATTGCTGTTAAATGTTTATAGTGCCAGGCGTTAGATTTTTATTTTTTGATTTGTGCCTCGGGAACAGGTGGGAGCAATTGCTCCAGGGCGCCGGGGCCAGGCAATTTTTTTTTCTTAAATTTTTGTCAATAGCCAATCAAAAATGCGCACCTAATTATAAATATTCATAATTCACTTTTTCGGAACATTTTAGTTTCGAACAGATATCTATATATGAAACAAACAGCCGGTAATTACATGTACTCCAGAAAAGGTAGCGGAAAACGGAACTAAAATCAATTTCAAATCAAAGAAGCGTAATATGAGCTTTACTTTTAGCGCCCTGGAACAAAATTTTTCAAACGCCTCTCTCTCATATGGGCACGTGAGGAATTATACACAAACCTCGAAATGAATCATCTGAACGTTTGTGTATGATTTTTTTTCAGTTTCAATAAATACTTAATGACAATGAATCTGTAATCCTTCAGCATTTTTTCTTGATGATAATAATACTTTTATTAGCTATATGCATGCAATGTTTAGTTACAAAGTTACAGTGTTGCAATCGACCGTTCAAAAAATGAGAGAGGGCGCTTGAAAAAATTTGTTCCAGGCGCTGAAAGTGTAGCTACGCCACTGCCGGAAATACTGTATATACATATGTCTAGGTAAAGAATGATAAACGAGCAAGGTTTGTTTGCATAATTTGGAGAAAAAATGCATCCGCGCAAAGCCGGAGGCGGGCCGCTAGTATTCAGCTGTATGAAGGTTAATTGCCTTGGAAGAATGTTATCATACACCTCATTTCTGGTCAAACAATAATGTAATTTAAGTTACCCAAGAGTGGCCATATAGTTTTAATGAATTGGTATTATACTAACAATGTTTCAAGGATGTTTTACTGTTGAGTTATTCTCGTTTTAAGTAAAGGGTTTGCCACAAGTGGGAATAGTGCTTAAGTTTTTGATAGTTTGAACGGCTTCAGTATTTACTGGCCAAGTTTGAGGGTCAGTTTGAGAAAGTTACGCCATCTCGAGGGAAAACAGAACATTGGGGGAGCGAAGTAAACACATTATTTTTGTAAATCGGTAAATAGGTCGGCAGCTTTCGGTCACACTATTTTTTAATGGTTTGTCTACTTAGTTGCAAATTAATGGCGTAATTAACCGCACCAATGAAAACAAAATAAGAGAAAATTAAAAAATACTGGGTTGATATGTTTCAAAATAACATAATGCAAAGCAATAGCAGTTCAGTATTTTTGGGTTTTAAATAAAATGTTATATTCTTAAAGAAATTTAAATCTATTTTAATGTTCTGGAATAAAAAATAATTAAATATAATATTTATGGCATTGTTAGAAATAACCCATCTACAATTAATTAAATGCACCATCAGCCTGTTCGTCGACCTTTATTATAATAGTATAATTAATATACAGGGTGACCCAGCATCGACGGATCAAACGGGGTTTAGTGGTAGAGGGGCCCAATACCTATCCAATGGACCCCCATGTATGTTCAGCGATTATTATTAGATTTCGAGTTATTCAGCTTTTTGTGCTGCTTTTATGTAACTCCAAATTCGTAAACAATTTATTTTATTGTTAGTAATCCATTATTACTAAAGCTACAATTTATTTTTATTCTTATAGCCTGATACTATAGCTATCACATGAGAACATAATTTAATTGATGCTTTTGAACTACACTGAATAAAAAAATATTGTTCTCAAAAATTTTCTAAAAGCGAGTATAACAACTTAACTTTCTAAGGTTATAACTCAAAAAAATTACTGAAAAAAATAATAATTTAAAATTATCTTAAAAACATCTTTAATATTCTGTTAATACGTCACACAAATTTCATTTAAATATCTGCAAGACCTCTGACCAAAATCTACTTTACAAATTAGGAAAGTGAAAATATCACTTTAATACCACGTGCCTTCTTTTTTCAAATTCCAAGAAAGTTGTTTTCTGTAACTCGTTACCATTGTAGTTTTGACTTATTCTACCAATTCAAAGACAAAGACAAAGCTATGCAGTTCACCAGTTTAATTATAACTTGATACAAAAAAATTAACTGTTCTAAATGTTTCAAAATAATATGTATAAAACAACATAATAATAACAACGATTTATTTTTTCATGACAAATGTTCGAAATGTCCACCAACAGCTTCAATGCACATGCGACACCTTAAAAAAATACGTTTTAATTTTCTTATTTGAATTTTTTACAAAATGAATTACCTAATTTACTGGATGACGTGAACAGTTAAATTTTTTATAGGTACAATATATATGATTTTTTTAAATAAAAAAATAAAAAAAATTAAAACAAGCGTTCCGCTCCGGTTTCGCAGGGATTATTTTATCAATTTCATTTTCATACGAATCTTCCCCGGACTTGACCGAATATTTGAAAATAATTACATTACAAACATTACACCACGGGTATGCAAGAGGGTTATCCAACCTGGTTTTTTTTCATGTCAGGCTGATTATTAACTTGATGGTAGGTGGGCTACCATCGCCTATAACACAAGCAACGCCACAGGTGTAGCAACTTCTGAGCTTAGTAGGATTAAGGATAAGGAATTAGGAAAGGGTAAGGAGATGGGCTCTGGCATCCCTTACTAACTCAACGAAACAGAACAGCGCACATGCTGTTTCACGGTCGTCTTCTGTAAGGGGTAGGCTACTGCCGCCAGACGCGCTGCTCTTCGAATTACAGTTTACTCTGCCACTACTTGCCAGATCCAGAGCACAGCTAAATTTGTAAAGTTCATTTCCAGAGCTGACCCTCCCGGAAATCGAATTCCTGAAACAGAACGTTAACCACTCGACGAATTGGGTCGTCAAACCAAGGTTAAGGAACAAAGGTAAGAATCCTTTACTCATGCAATAATAAACAACAGAACATTTGATGTTATCGTGTGTACTGTTTACGATCGGTTAAAAAATACTGTGACGAAGACAATATTGTTCGAAATGCATTTGTTTAGAATGCAGCTGGCGACCGGTCTGCACGGCTTCGTTCGGTGCGACAAATGCGCCGAATGACTGATTGAGCTCACGTGTTCCCACTGCATAGGGCTGCCATCCGTCCGGGTTTCCCCGGATTTGTCCTAGTTTGGAGGGCGTCCGGGGAGAGTCCGGGCGGGGTTTTTGAAAGTGTCCGGGTAAAACCCGGACACTTTTAAAAGTCACCCCGCCGCCGCGCAACCACCTCAGTGACCTAGGCATAAGCATGGTTGCCATTAGGGTATGCATTAGTATGCATTGCGTACTATTAAATGGTATGGTGTACCGTACTCGCGTACTCTGTGGCCAGTTTGCGTACTTCAATAGATTAACGAAACATTAGGACCTAGTTTGGACGGAAAACAAAACGATTAATAGGTGGCAACATTAAAAAATTTACAGCAACAGTGCCATCTGTTGCTGTAGCGCTGCTGTCACCAGCGTCAATTTATTCCACAAGTTGCGCTGCATCATATTGGCAATATTGTAATTATTAAAATTATATGTATCCTCGTCCTCGTCTTCAGTTTTTAGTATAAAGTGAGAACAAATGAACGGCACATCGAATAAGTGCGAGCGAGGACGATATGACAACCATTGCTAGACGTTCCGATTCACAGCAAAGCGAAATTATTAATTTTTCAAGCTTTAGACCGTAGTAGAAGTATTATGCCTAAGTTGTTGAAAAAACTTTAGCCCAATATGAAACTATGATATATACAATATTATTTTAGATTTCAAGTCATCATAGACGTTATTCAACATTTGTTGAGTAAAATGAAACGCAAGATTTGCGAATTCAAGCATGTTTTGTTTGTGGGTGTATAATAAGTACTATGTATCTAACTCAGCATCAATGTATAGTCTGTGATCTAACTAAAACAAGGTTCCCAATTTATCGGGTCTTCTCCCCAATTTAGAGGGATGGGATTTTTTTAAGGGCTTTATATATTTAGGGTTTGAAATTTTAGTGGCTTTGAAATTTTTGTATTTGTTGAACATTTTTGTATTTCTTTAACATCTAGCACTAAAACTCGTTGCTAAGAATTCGGACTTCTCGTTAATCGGAAACACCCCGTTTCCGCAGGTAAAATTAAGCCCTTAAAATACCTAGTTCCTACCTACTTTTTAGGCACCGTTTCCACGGGTGTATTTCTGACGTTAAAATGCGCGCTCAGCGTGACCACTTTTAGTAGATTTCTACTTTTTTAGTAGATTTAAGGGCAAGGGAGCAAATAAATAAATAAATAAATAAAATAAATCTTTATTTGCGCGAACACATGTTTACAGGATTTTAATTTGTATACAGCAGTTACAGTACAAAGTATGTTCTACCCGCCAAGGGCGTGCAAATATTTGTGTTTAATTGTTTGTAGACTATATTAATAAAGGAATTAATGTTTCTTATTATAAAATTCTTTAACATCATAATAACAACAATCTAATAACCATTAGATTATTAGGATCCGGCAATTTCTTTATATTATTAGGTAGTTTATTGTATGTTTTAATTGCCATAACATAAACATTTCTATCAATTAGTTCTAATCTACATTTTGGTCTTTGCAATAAATTACCTTGCCTAGTTATTTCGGTTCCTATTTCGTTATTTTCGACGAAACAATTCGGATATTTTCTAACAAATATACACAACGTCTTTATATACAAGCAAAGATTTAGTAGTGTAAAATTGTATAGTAGATTCTAGTAGAAAATCGATATTTAAGAAAATTTGGTGAAAAATGTATGAATCCAGGCCAAAACAGAACGATTAGAAGCATTGATGGAAGGGGTTTCCCCATACTTCTATTAAGGTTTTGGAAAATAAACTTTATTGATTAACAACTAAGGTTGTTTTATCAAATTAGTTATGGCACTTAAAACATTTTATACTTAGGTATACTCATGTAAGTTGTTGACTGTTGTTGGTAAGTTTGTTTTATTACATTAACAGAAGTCTAGTCATTTGTTTGACAATTGCGTGCGTTATTAAAATCGTGAAAAGCAAGCAAAAGCGATGCAGATGCTTTGTCTTCCAGTGTCGAACGCAAAATGCGAACGCATATTCTCGGCAATAAACAGGATCAAAAGGGACTATCGCAATAGATTTTATAATCGAAACGTGCGGTCAATTTTACACCTCAAGGAGTGTGTAAGAGGCAAAAACTATACTCATTTTAAACCCGAATCATCTAGGCACAAGTTATGAAAAGTGATGCAACACTATATAAAAATGTAAAAAAAAGTGGATGATAAATATTGATATTAAAATATAAAAACATGTGTGCTGTTTATAAACTATTTTATCTAGAACGACTTAAATATCATTAGTAGAATTTTGAATTAGATTTTGGTAGATTTTAGCAGTGTGTTTGGTAGATTATCTGACGAAAAAGTGGTCACGCTGCGCGCTAGTGTCAAAACCAACCAATGGGATAATAGTGTTTTGACATGAGCACCCATTTTCGTATATGTATTATTTGTATTCGTTATTAATGTATTCGTTATTATTTTATTGTATATTTTTTCGAGGGAGTCCGGGGAAAATCTTTATTTCACCCAAATGTCCGGGGTTTTCGAAGTTTTTGTCCTGGGTCCGTAATTTAGATGGTGGCAGCCCTACAGTGCACAACTCACAGATTTATACACAAATATTTTATGTCAAAATTTTAATAATTTTTACATATCAGTAGAACCTAATTTCACTTCTGCCTAATTTCACAAAAAAATTACAATATAATGTTTGTTGTCAGTGATGATATAATATATGGCGCTGAACCACTCAAGAAAGCTCAGCGTCGCTCAAAGAGCTATGGATAGGACTATGGAGAGGGTTATACTGCGAGATCAAATCGAGAATGAGGAAATCCGAAGACGAGCGAAAGCTATTGACATAACCCGACGGATTAGTAAGTTTAAGTGGCAGTGGACAGGACACATAGTACGGAGAGCTGACGGCCGCTGGGGCCGGAAGGTTCTCGAGTGGAAGCCATGGACCGACAAGCGCAAGGGAGGATATCAACTCACAAGGTGGAGAGTCCTGATAAGGGCCGCGGGTTGACGGTGGACCTTGGCTGCTTCTAACCGGTCCTTTTGGAAAATTAGAGGAGAGGCTTTTGTCCAGCTACGACTGAGATGATGAAGATGATGATTACGAATGTGGATGGATACAGATGGAATGTGGATGGCTCATAACTAATAAAGTCTTTGTCCAACAGTGGACGCTTGTGGGATTATGATAATGTAAGTTTTTTTATTACGTATCTTTTGTTTTTGCTTGTTTTAGGCGACTCTACCAATCTAACATCAAGTGCGGCGTCAGCCTGCCTGTGACACATTAACATAAAAAGTATTGAAATGCTTTTAATAAATTTAACTACGTCACATCAAAATTGGCTAAGATCTATGGAGTTAATCTAATTTCTCGTAAGGGTTGCCTGTGGATGGCTCACTTTGTTTTATACAATGTAAATTTATAGTCATCGGAGTTTAACCGCACACCATGTGCCGATAACCTTTTGTTGTTGTTTCGCAAATTTTCGACTGTTCAATTAGTACACTGTACGCAGTAATGCGTACAGTGTGTTTTTTTTTTTATTTATTTCAAGGATAATAACCAATTATTATGTGAGATCCTTATTGAGGTATGTACAATAACACAATAAATACTGTTTATTTATTGCTGTTTATTTCCTATTGCTAAAAATCGCTTTTTAATGTCTCAATGATTAAATTAAATTAATTAATTAATTAATTAAATTATTGCAGACTTACATTGAGTGATATAGTATAGGTATTGAGACGTTTTTATGTCATTGATTTAATTTATTTTTACATAAAAAGATTTTAAAAAACTGGTTGTTGTTAGCTTAATGTAAAAAGAAAGCATTATGTTCCGAATTGGACTGTATCTTCATTTAAAGTGTTGTGATTAATAATATAATGAAAATAAGGATGGAATGTGATGATAAATTATAGAAAGAAAGTAACTACACTTTCTGCTAACATCTCTGTGTCTTTTGTTTGTTAAAACCCTAAAATACTTCAAAACATAATTCTGTTTCAAGTCATATATTGAATCTGCAAAATATTTTAAGGCATCGATCACGTAACACGGTGTAGTGTAATGATTGTTTGTTTAGGCCCCGTCCACATCCGGTGTCTGTATGACCAACCGGCACAATATGTTTGCACATGGTTTGCACGCAGGACATTCGATTTGCCAGCTTGGTCTCAATTCTTCAGGATGAAGTTTTACTCAAATTATTACTATTAAAAATAACTATTACCCTATATATAATACGGTAGGGGATAACAAGTAAAATTATTACCTATTATGCATGTAAATACTTATTTAAAAGCAAAATTATCTATGAACTAAAACAAAGTTATTATTCGGTTTTTATAAGTTTACAAATTTTCTAAATTAAATATCTCGTAATTTATACAGTGCTATATAATTGTAAAAAAGGAGTGCTTATTGTACAATAAAAATATATAATTTAAAATTATAAATAAGTATTATAAAACACTTCCGAATGGCATTTAAAAAGTTACAATAAATTGCAATATAAACTTGTTTTGTGTAGGTAATTTAAAATTACTATTCAAATTCGAGTCTAATCTTACAGTCTTATTAGTGTCATTATGTAGAGGAATGTCAGAGTAAGATATAAAATATAAAAATATTGTACCAATACCAATTAATGAACAGAAAATAAGTTATAAAATGTATCTCATAACAAAATTCTAACATTAAAAACCCTTTCCCATTTTTAAATAGAAAACTCAATTCGCTAGATAAATATCTAATAAAATATAATAATATCTTTATGCAGAATATTATTTCGTTACGTTTAATTGTCAAATAAAATATTTTATTAATAAAAGCAATTTGCATCAGAATTTATTTAGGCGTAGTCACGTACTCGTTAAGTACAATCAGTGACATAAAGTGAAAACAGTTTTAATGCATTTTGAACACACACACGCACTGGAAATTTCTGCCATAATTTGTGAATCTAAAGTGTACAAAATCGAATATAGAAAATTATTTTTATTATTTTTATTATTAATGTAATAAATAATAATGGAGTTTTATTAATAAATATAAATGAGTTATTTTTATACTTTTTCTTCAATTTCACCTTGAGTACCTATATGACGAAAATCTCGTAAAATTTCGTGAACGGTTTCCGACATGTGCGATGACGATTCGACAATCATTGTCCCAAGAGTCGTTTCGGCAAACTGTCTCGTAGCGAAGAGCTTCACGACCAACACCATAGGCTCTCGCTAGATGACTGGATAAAGGCAAGGCACTTCTTGATACGGCTCGCATCGTTAGAAGATTCTTCACTACCCGCCTCGCTACCTGCGGCACAATAGTGTGCAAGTTTTATTGTTTTTTATATTTGTATTGTAAAAAATTAAATTTAAAATGTCAAATAAAATGTGTAAATTATATATAATAATAAACTTTTTAGGCTAGGGGTCCATAATAACTGTTAATAAAATTTTATGTTTCTATGATGTCTACACAAAATTAGATATTATTAAATTATACTAAATTACTTACTTGTTTAGTATTTTACACTTTCTCTACTACTAATAAAACTTTACACAAAGAATAGAGGATTTTTGGTTTATGTAATCCTTACCAATGCCTCAACAGAGAAGTCTCCGCTCAAAGTAGCGTTGCCCTCAGTCCTCAGACGATCAACAAGGAGGCACATTATTGCAAATTTAATGGAAATGCGCGTTATTGTATTTTGCAAATTTATTGATTGCAAATTTTACATTAATGAAATTTTTCTTTATGTACATAGTGAAGTGTATTGCAATTTATTGTGTTGTAGGTGCAACGTTTTTGAAAGAAAGGTGGTTGGAGGTTCTGTATAAACCTAATGAAACCCACCTCTTTGAGTGATATAATAATAATAATAATAATAATAATAATAATAATAACAATAATAATAATAATGTATTTATTTGCTCCACACAATCACATAAGCACACAAATGATACAAACAATCTAATCCAAATTGACATATACAATGGTTGTAACTGTGTAAGAGCCCGGTGCCCGTGGTAGATATTGAAGAATACCTGTATTACAGGTCACCGGGTCTCACTCCGCAGGTTGCACAATGTTGACATCCACAAATTGCAGGATATAACTGACTTAAATACTAAAAAATACTAAAAAATTCCATAATATAATATAAATATGGTTATCTACTAAAATATATTGTACCGTGGACGAATAATTTTGTTCTGTTTCTTCGTAGTTTAAACTTTTAAGCCATTTAGTGACTACTAATTTGCATTTGGGACGTGGAAGAGGATATATTAATAATATGGAATTGATAATGTTGTATAGGTATCCGCCAAGAAAACAGTAGAACCGATATGAGATGCACAAATTGAATCTTCTGGATGGGCAAATAAGCCCCCCTCTACGTCTATCCCTCTCCAGAACAGGGTTGTACGGTAGTTGATATGTTGACAATGATTGTATTTGTAAACAACTTATATGTGCATAACAAATAATTATACGTAATACGTTTGGAAATGGATTGACCTACCGCCCGTATACAATAGTGAGCTATAAAATTTTATTGGTTTGTAATGTGTACCAAATAAATAGGAAAAAAAGAAATAACTGGCGCAACACTAGCGTGCATGAAAGTACATGCGATACGTATGCACTGAGTCAGCGTGTGATCGCTGGTAACAAATTTAGTCAGTGTCCGCAAACGCATGTTGTTTTAGGTCGTATACAAACAGTGTGCACGCCGTGACCGGTGCTAATACTCTGTTTGTTCTAGATATTTATGATACGTCCACCGGGCGGACTGACCGGAGCACATACACACTGGAATAATTAGCTCGTTATAAAACACATGACGCTAAATTTGGTTTCATATTGAATTTTCTATGCGTCTGTACTATTTTAACGAAGAGTTTAAATATTTATGTCAAAATTTATAATGCCAATTTGATATTCGTGAATATAATATGTAATAAGAAGCCATTAAAAATCATAAACAATTAAATAATTAAGTAAATGAGTGAACCGTCAAGTCTGATTCACATTATTTGGCCAAACCGTATGAAAGAATCAATTTGCTTGGCAAGGCTCTAACAGGAACGCTGGATCAATCTTAATAAAATGTCGCAACTAATTAGACCTGTTCCTTTATCCACTGACTAAATTCACTAGGGTTTTTGTTAAATTAAAAAAATAAAATAAGTTAGTTTATAATTTCTTATATAAATTGTAGATTGTTTGTAGATAAATTGTATAAAATTGTTTTTTTTTTAAATTTTTTATTTACAGAACTACTTGGTTACTACTGTCACAATGTGTGAATGTGTGTTGATGTCTGTGTAAAATAAATAAAATCATAAATCTATACTTAATATTATAAAGCTGAAGAGTTTATTTGTTTGAACGCGCTAATCTCAGGAACTACTGGTTCGAATTGAAAAGTTCTTTTTGTTTTGAATAGTCCTTTTATCGAGGAAGGCTATAAGCTATATACATCACGCTACGATATATGGATATATAACAGTGTCCAGTACCGCGCGCCCCATGCGCACGCCGCGGCCGTATGGGCCGCAGCGAAGCGTGGCCGAGTTCAGCTACTAAATTATACATAATATATTGAATAATTGTTTAGGATATTTTTGATCAAGAACATTTAAGAAGAAACTGGATAGAGTTTTGCTAAATAGCAAGTGAAAACAAACAATGACGACAATGTCTCAACAGCAAAATAGCGTCTTGCTCGGTTCTTAGCTTTAAGTTCTTAAATATTTCATGATTGTATGGGGCAACAAACCTGTCATAAAGATAGTCCAAAAAGAATTTTGAGTTACTTTTAGCGTAACAATTAGTATTTTATAGTTGGCATCCACCTTCTTTAATATCTTCGACTAAAATCAGTAAGAGTAGCACAAAGTTGGTTTAAGCGGTTTCAATCCGGGAATTTTGACGCTCCGGTCGCCCTGTTACGGATATAATTATCGCTATTTTTGAAAAAGTGGAGCAAGATCGGCATATCAGTAGTTACGACATAGCTGAAGAACTGGGGATTGTCGATAAAACAGTTTTGACCCATTTGGAAAAAGCTGGGTACAGAAAAACGTTCGATATTTGGGTGCCACACGAGCTCACTGAATCGTGTATTATGAATCGTGTACTCATTTGTGATTCTTTATTGAGATGTAATGAAACCGAACCGTTTTTGAAGAGATTGATAACAGGTGATGAAAAGTGAATCATGTACAACAAGAACGTGCGAAAAAGGTCGCGGTCAAAGGTCGGTCAGGCTTCACAGACTGTGCCAAAATCCGGGTTAACTCGCAATAAGGTGATGTTGTGTGAATGGTGGGATTGGAAGGGCATTGTTCATTATTAGCTTTTATCGCCGGGCAGAATCATCGAATAGGATCTCTACTGCCAACAACTGATGAGACCAAAGCAACAAGTTGAAAGAAAGCGACAGGAATTGATCAATAGGCAACCCACGTGACTACGATACCTATTCTTTACTTCGCACTAGATGCAAGACTCTCCAACGTAAATGTCACAAAAATTATATATCATCTGTAGAAGACTCCATACATCACAATATAAAATCGTTTTGGACATACATAAATGGCAGAAAGGGTAGGGTCTCTATACCGCAAAAAATGCATTTCAATGGAAGGTTGTCTTCTGAAGCCCTTGACACATGTGAACTTTTCTCTGAATACTTCAGTTCTGTTTTTGATGAGGTCCACTCGGACACAAACCTTCCATCTCCAAATATAAATGTTAAGTTTGTGGATACTCTGTCCTACTTTGAAGTGGATAAGGATGGGGTCTTTGCTAAGCTCAATAAACTTAATATAAACAAAGGTGCCGGCCCAGATGGTATACCCCCTGTTGTCTATAAAATGTGTGCTCGTGAACTATGTGTACCTCTAACAATTCTTTACAATATATCCATTAATACGGGTGTTTTCCCAGCATGTTGGAAATCGGCGTATGTAATACCAATCTTTAAAAATGGTGATAAATCTAGCTGCTCAAATTACAGACCTATCAGTATCTTGTCCTGCCCTGCTAAGGTGCTTGAATCTATTGCTTATGCACCTATATACAGCCACTTTAAGCAGTTCTTGTCCGAAAGGCAGCACGGCTTTGTCAAAAATAGGTCCACTTTGACTAACTTGCTCGAATATAAAAATTACCTGTGTGGTGTATTCGCTGTTGGGGGCCTGGTTGATGCTATTTACACTGATTTCAGTAAGGCTTTCGATCGAGTTAACCATTCTTTACTTGAACACAAATTGTTACAATACGGCTTTCACGGTAATCTCTTGCGCTGGATTGCGTCTTATTTAAGCAACAGGAGTCAGTTGGTTGCACTTAAGGGTTATGTATCGTTACCCAAACCGGTCCTCTCTGGTGTGCCCCAAGGATCGTTATTAGGACCCCTTTTATTCGTCATTTTCATAAATGATCTTGTTGGGCGTTTTCAATCCTCCTGTCTCCTTTACGCCGATGATCTGAAACTGTTTGCAACTATTAGAAGTCAAAATGACTATATTACTCTTCAAAGGGACCTTGATGTCTTGGCCAATTGGTGTAGAGCAAACGGAATGGCCCTGAATATTGATAAATGTCAAATTATCACATTTACATGTAAATTTCACAGATTTAAAAATAATTATTATATTCAGGAAGTTGCACTGAGACGTGTATCCGTAATTAGAGATTTAGGCGTTCTCTTTGATGAGAAACTAACATTTAGGGATCATTATGATTATATTATCAGTAGATGTAACAAATTACTAGGCTTTGTCATAAGATCCACCAAGCAATTTAAAAAGCCTGCTTCCACACTTTCCTTGTTTTGTGCTTTGGTGAGAAGTGTTCTCGAGTATTGCTGCCCCGTTTGGTCTCCCTTCTATGCTGTTCACATTGATAGGATTGAGTCTCTGCTGAAAAGACTTCTAAAAATAATTTCATATAGAAATGGACTCGGTCGTACACTTAATAATTATACTGATCGCCTCCGGAACTTTGGATTATTATCCAAAGTTCCGGAGATGAAAGAGGTATGATATTCTATGTCTTCATAAAATATTGCATTCTTCTTGGGATACTCCGAATCTTCTCTCCGCGATTCAGATTAAAATAAAATATAGATCACGTTCTCCCCACCAGGTCCCTTTTCCATTCAAGCATATAAGAATAACACCTCTTACTACAATCCTCTGATCAGGATGTGTCGAGCCTATAATGACCTGGTTGTTGGACATGAGGCCGAAATAGATATATTTGATAGTAGGTTTTCCATTTTGAAACAGAGATTAGGTTCATTGATTGGGTGTGTTTAGGTAATGTTTAAAAAAAAAATTGTATTGCAGTAATATTTAATAACTATATTCTGTATTTAGTATTTAGTTTTGTTATCGTACTATCTTAAGTTAGCATAAATTACATTTAACTATTCTATGTACACTAGTTAGGAGTGCAATTTAGCAATTGATTTTTACACATGCACTTTTTTTTGTATTATTAATTGCATTCTGTTTGTGTACTTTACTAAAATAAATAATAAATAAATAAATAATAGGAAGGGTGTGGTCTTTCATCACGACAACGCTAGATCACAGATATCTTTAGCCACTCAGCAAAAATTAAGAAAGTTTAGCTGGGAGATGCTAATACATCCGCCATATAGCCCAGACCTTGCACATTCAGATTTCCACCTGTTTCTGTCTCTTGGGAATTATTTATTTAGAGTGGACTGCCAAAACTACTTGTCGCGTTTTCTTGATCAGAACTCCCAAAATTTCTACAGCAACGGGATCGAGTCACTTTCTACAGCAACCTGGCGAAAAGTCATCAAACAAAATGGCATATATATTTACTGTAATTAAATATAATAAACCTTTAAAAATGTCTTGACTTTTCATATAAAATGCGAAGAAACTTTTTCCTCAAAAATATAAATATAAAAATATATGTTCGTATATAAATAAGCTTGGTAGTTTTAGTTACAGCTTATATTTCATAAAAACAGGTATCGAAAATAACAATTCAATTGAAATTACACGTCTTTTTCTTTTAAAGTTTAACATGTAGAAATGAAATGGTAGTTACCAGCAAATTGAGAATATTAAAATCAATGTGAAAAATAAAAATTCTGAAACATTTAATATTGAACAGCTGAAGGTGGCAACGTATTGCGCAGTATTACCGGTAATGAAGATGTAACTCAATAGAGGCGACCGGTAGACGTATCGACTTTCAACCGGCTGAATCGATTACCTCCATAACCAGATTATGCTGACCGTTCGGCTAAGCGCTGTCGCCATCGGTATATCAACTGCCCGCTGGCTAATCAACTCCATATTACCTGTCGTTTATTTGCGGAACCGCGACTTTTGTTTCAATTAGTTTAATTTTGTGGTATGAATTTTAGGATCGTTTAGATTTAGATTATTGAAATGACATAATATATGAAGTCGAGTAATTATAGATAAAAAAAAGGAAAAATGTACTTAGTTACGTTTTTCTGAATTAGTTTCTTCAGAAAAACGAATTTAAACATTTCATTGTCATTTAGAGAGAGACTTATCATTTATTTAAGTTTTTAATGTAGACGTAATTTGAAGTAATACAAAAAACTAAACAATTCGTCATTCAAACGCTTCAAATGTTTATTTTAATAGTTTTATTGAAGTAACATTTATATAATTTATTTTTAGAATATTATTATACCCAAAACTAGGCAAAAGTGCTTAAAAAACATCGATGGCTTAAAACAATAAATACATTATTTATTTCAAAATGCTTAACTTGGGAGTCGAAGGTTGTCAATTGTTTTCTGATTATAAAAAAGAATGTCACTGATGTGATATTATCCTCCACGGCATGGCACTGCTCTGACCAGAGATATGTCATAACAAAGAGTGTCATAACATGTCTATTTGGATTATCTGTTTTGTTAACATGTACAATTTTATGTTGAATGAAACCAAAATTATCTAGGTTTTGCTCTGTCATTTCAGTCACAAATTACAATAGCATTCAATAAATCATTGAAAGCGTATGTTCTGTCTGTTGTACGAAGCACGTTATTCTCACTTTGCCCCTTATCCTATATCCCATCATGACTGATTTTATACTTTGCACAAATGTCGTTTGTTTGCTGTTATAGGCGATTGATTAGATTTTGCGACTTCATCATTCTATCCAAATTAAGGTATAGTTTCATTTTTGCGTGAAAAAGTAACAACATTGTTATAAGATTTTCATTTATAATATTGGTAGGATGATAGCCACCTACCATAAATACCATCGAGTGGACGTATGAAAAATGATTTCTACTATGTTTTCTGGTAATTATTGACGGTTCTTTCCTTAAATACGTTAATATCATGAGAACAATCGTAGCAATGACATAGATGTCACAGTTGAACCATGTATAGATAACCCTTTTGCATGTGTTTAAACTCCATGAGTTTCAAAATATAACATAGTATGCATAGAGAGCGATTAGAATTACTGGCATAGGTCTTAACTTGCCATAGGCAAATTATACAGTGTTAATATATTCATAACAATCTCAATGTTACAAGAAGGTCTGTAATCAATCCTATGTTTTATGGCCTCCTTACTAATTGGACTAAGATTTGGAAGCCATCGTCTTACATATTCATAGAGGCTCAACCTTAGGGCAGGTGTCTTAATTTATTCAGAGAGGCAACGGACATGCAAATTGGTTGGAGAATATCGGTCATGTTTACGTCAGATTGGAGCGAAAATTATTGCGAATTGGTTTACTTGCTACACCATTCTGATTGTTGGGAGCCTAGCTTTGTACTTATTACCTAAATGATAATACCTTAAAATGTGAATAAAGTGTCTACCAACTTATAGAAGACCACCGTGAAATAACAGCACGTGTAATATGTTTCGATTAGTGAAAAAAGGATGCCAGAGTAAAGTTACTTATCCCACACTACACCCACGCATCTGTGGCGTTGCTTGTGTTAATAGGCGATGATAGCCACCTTCCATTATGGGGAAAATCGGCCTTGATGACTTTTACATAAGGAGAAAAAAATGCACTTTATGATTGTTGACATAAAAACTAAATTGTATTGCTGTAAGAATAGATATACCGTATTTTTTTATTAAATAAAATGAATTTTACATTAGATATCTACTGCACATAATATATCTTGACTCAAATCTCTATATATAAAAATGAATCCCCATTTCCCTTGGTTACGGCATCACGCGTGAACGGGTAGACCAATTTTAATTCGGTTTTCACTAAAGGAAAGAGGGATAAACGGGGAATGTTCATATATATATATAAATTGCACCCCTGGCGAAGCCGAGGGCGGGTCGCTAGGTAGATTATTTTGGAATTACTTATTAAATTTTATCTTTACACTACTCGCCTATGTAAGTTTCACCTTTACGTTTTCTTCCGTTTGTGGGTAATTTGGGGTAAGTAGTTACTTTTAATGATATGAACTCCCTACATACCAAAAATAAAAACGCTCAAAGGATTTTGAGACGGTTTTCACTAGTGGAAAGAGCAACAACCGAGGAACGTTATATACACAAACGTTCCTAATATTGTATCCGTGCGAAGCCGGGGACGGGTCGCTAGTATTAAATAAATCTGCAAACTTCCTCAACAATTTGGTTAAGACACCAGCGATTAACGCGCTAACACAAAGAAGAAAAAATGAACTCATCACCTATTATATACATATTACATTTAATATGAATTTCTTTATTCCCTTTCAGTAAATTTCTTTCAATTCAATTCTAATTATATTAGTTTACAGTAAGTAAACCTAGTTTGATACAATACATGTTTATATGGGATAATTCGATCCCATACGAAACGAACCATGAAATATTAATGTGATGAAGGGAAGATGTATACTTGCTAAACCCTCTTTTGACTTTCAAACTTGTGTTGCTTACGCTTCTTCACAATAATTAGGAAACAATTAAATATTTATATTCCTGAAGATTCGACGAAGTTATCCGTTATTTATTACATGTATATGTGAAAGAATATTAATGTTGTAATGAAGAAGTATACAGTAACTGAATAAACTGAAAAAAAAAAGCTTGAACTATACCTATTTCTATTATTATATCTTTTTTTATATAATAATAAACGTAAAGATCACGTATCACGGTGTTCGATCACGCTAATAAACCGATTTCTATGAAATTTTTTAAATGAATATATTTAAAAGATAATATGTAAAGTCAGGATAAGAAAAGGACAATTTATCAGTCATGCCGAAATTTAATTTCAAACGTCATTTGTCTACGACTTGATAAAGGAATTAATTTGAAAACTGACGAAGGTTTTCTTACTCCGACTGTACTCGTAATTTAGAAAGAAACGTGGTCGAAGTCCGGCATTAAAGCAAGTAAATTATAAATAGTAAAAAGATGTTGTGTATATTTATAATTTTTAGAAATACGGTGTATTCAGTTGTTTAAGATGGGGCTGTAATTTTAGCTATATTACTGGCTAAATATTAAAATTAAGTATTGCTGTAAGATTTTGTAATAAAAATATTAAAATAAGAACTTGTTAAGGTGATCATAAACTTTTTTTGATAGACCTAAGTGAACAAGGGACAAGAGAAGTAAGTTATTGAAGGTAGGTTTTAAAACCCGGACGCAAAAACGGGGTGTGACGGGTGTGTCTGTAAAGTCGTAGGTCCCAAATGGATGGATCGATTTTGAACCGGTTCTTTTTTGTTTGAAAACTGACGTGAACGAGATGATTCTTAGCTACATTTTATGAAGATCTATCTGTTCGGGCGTTTGAAGAACAACAGTCTATTTCCTAGTTGACGAAGGGATTTCACTAACTTCCACAGGTTCGATTGATGTGAAATTTGGTATATTGTTACTTCGATGGTATTTCCATGACATGGTTACCTTGATCTGATGATGCAGCATCAAGTAGTCTGCGGGAAAGCCAACTCCTCAGCAACTTACAGCAGATTGGACTCACTAGAAAGTCGGGGGCTAGTTTATACTTTTAATTAAGCTCTTATGTTAAGAGTATATGCTTGTAATTTACATTTCAACACAATGCATTTTTTGGTATTTGTAATCCTATTCATTCATTTTTCATCATTAACAGCCTATTATATGTCACTACTGCAGGAGCTCTATGGCCATACTATATAGACTATGCTGGCCCAGTGCGGGTTAGCGCATTCACGTGCGCTTTGGCGTATGCAAGTTTCTTCACTATGTTTTCCTTCACCGTTTCAGAGCAATCAGTAAAATGCACTTAAAAATGCAGTTATTGAAAAAAAAACTATTGGTACATGGAATGACCGGGAATCTAACTCGGACCTCTCGACATGATAGGCCGCGTCTTACCCACTGCGTCACTGACGCTTGTAATTCTATTTGCTTCTACATCAGGTATAATTCTATTTATTATAATAACAATTATTATTTAAAAAGCATTACTATTTCTATGTAAAAACATTATTTAAAAAATACGAATAATTAAAACGTTTCAAAATCCCTATTTAACATATCGCCGTTATCAGAATTTGCCCTTAAGGAAATAAACAGCCAATCTAACATGCTAATAGCCCTCTGTTATCTTTGGCTTAAGAAGATTTCGTTCAACAACAAACTACGCTTATCTTGCATATAAGGAGTTAGTTGAGAAAGGGCCAACTTACCCCTGTGTAGGGAGACGGACGAGGGGCTAAGTGAGATCCCACTTAAGCAATTATCCAAGCCTGGTAAAGGTCGCTTTGATGACCGAATGCCTTATTAAAACATTCTGTAATGTTTACCTGTTATTTAGGTGATATAGTGTAACTATAATACTCATCATATTTTCACGGGTAGTAACTCGGGAGTCCCTGATTCGACTCTCGGCTGGGACAATTATAACAATGCACTTTTTATTATTGGCTCTAGTTTGGGTCTGGCAATTAGTGTCAGGTCATAAATTGGTCAGCCCGTCTATCGGCAGTAACCAAACATCATCTCATAGAAAACCACCTTGAAATGCCATCTTGTTTTTTTTTTGTGAGTAAGGGTGTTTTCCCTATGCTTACCTAATTGCTAATCCTTAATAATACTCAGGTATACGTACAGAGAACCAGAAAAAGGGCTACGCGCTTGTTGACCCTGATATTATAAACCTAGACTTCACATTCGATCTGACCTTATCAAGTATTTTAAATTTCCCACCATTTTTTTACACCTTTTAATAATTATTTTGTTAACGAAAAATAAACAATACAAAAAATATTTACATAGGAATAATTCTAAAACAATAATGTTCATTACAATAATAAATAACCCCTTTTTAATTAGACGCATATTCCCTATTGTTTAATAGCTTTGAAATTTACAAGGCTCTTTTTTTACAAGAAAAATTGTAATAGCGTACAAAAACGTAATTTATTAAGTCAGTAATTCCTGCATGTGTTAAAAGTAAGTAGTTTTTAAGATAAGTATAATTCATGTGGTTCACAGCTTTATATATTACATCTAATACTGAATACTATTGAATCAAACTTATTGTTGTGCGAGGTCTGACTAGTTGTCCGCGGCAACCAGACGGAATGGCACGCTTTGTGTCGAGTTAGAACAGGTAAATTGTTAACTCGACTCTTAGTAGACGGTTTGAGAAAGGAGCCTCTCGTGATTAGGAATGCGAGCTACTTCGCAAACAGATATCTAGTGGAAATTTGGTTTGTTTGTAATGAATTTATATAGAGTAATTCTACAATTTACTTTAAATTGAACTATTATTTTTAGTCTATAATACTATAAAATTCATATTTGTGATTAAATATTTTTTAATCATTTACTTATAATATAAGAAGAAATTTAAATAATAAGAATATTAGCTGAACCCGCAAATTCGTACGCGTGGTAGGATGTAAACCGATTGGAGTGAAACTAGGAGTCACTATAAATATTACGGGGTACAACGTGTACCAATTGTTTTTTGGAAAAATAATTAATGTAGGTACTCTGTAAATATCAATCAATTGACCTATTAAGTGCTTTTTTTTTAATTTATACCTTTTTCATCGTTTTAAAAAATCAAGCTTATGTATAATATGTATCAAAAATAATATTAATATAAATTTTTGCAGAAACTTCGTAAACAAATTACCTCAAAAGAGATTTCGTGATCAATTTCCCACAATTTATTGTCCCTGTTTCACTTAATTTAATTGATGTATATATTGCTGAAAACACGGAAACAAATGATTGTATGAAGCCACTTGAAACTTTTACTTTGCCAGCGACTGCAGGCACCTTTCAAAACCTAAACAAAGGCGGTGAATTTACAGCTACCAACTTCCAACAAGTTGCGAATATTTGGCTTCACTTATAAATTTGAACGGTTCAGCTTTAATGTATGCTTTACGGTTACGGGATTTAATTTAGTCACACTCGTATCAAAACATATTCAAACATCAAAAACATCGTAAAAAACACATTAAAAAAGTATCTTATATTTGTACCTTTTTTATGAAAAGCATTCTTCTTCTTCTTCTTATTTTGCTTAAGGCTCCATCAGATCTCCTCCGATGATTTTGCCAGTGTCACTTGTAAGAATAGCAATATAAAAAACTCAAAATTCCAATTAAAGTTAAGTCAAGTTAGTCAAGTACAGATTTTTCTTTTAAATTTTCCAAAACAGGTCCGTCAAGTCCAAAGCAGTCAAGTCAAGTCATATGAAATGCATTGAGATAATTAGATTGTTTACATTTCTAAGAGATTTTAAAAAAACAAAGAATTTATTGAAGTAAGATGACATAGTTTAAAATTACTTTACGTCAGATGTGCTATAAATAAATTCAAAAAATTGATTTAAACAAAGTCATGGATAGCATACCTACATATTATAAAATAAATTTATTGTCCGCTTCTGTTCGTTTCTTCGATAACATCTAAAACACCTAAACTTTTGGTACTTTTTATATTAGTGGAAGATTTGTGTTTACAATTTTCAAAAAAATATTGCATTCGTGCGTAGCCGAGAGCAAGCCGCTAGTATTATATGTATGATAATTAAATGAACAAAAACATTATAAAATTAAACTGTAATGAATATACATATAAGAGATTTTTCAATATAATTAGAAAACAATCTTATTTTAGAACGACTTCAAAAGGTCTGTGGACAATTTTGGAGAAGGTAGTACATGTAAAAATGGCAGATTTATAAAAAAAAAAGATTGATAAATCGTTAAACGGCATTGTGTTCATAAATGCAACACCACTTGAATGTAGCGCAATTAATTCCTGATCGATTCACAAAGCTAGTTGGCGTACACCCTCCCACTCGCTCACTACCTGCCCCCACGTGAGCATCAGACAAAGATACGAAGTTTACGTCAGCTAAGGTTTGTTGTACAAAATTTATATCAAACTTTGCTTCAGAATGTTAAAAGTGCCGACTTGCTACGCTGAACTCCTATTCGATGGACAGGTTACTAATGTTTGCTGTGTATTATCATATTAAATATTCCTAAAATTGAGTACTAGTGAAACTAGACTTGTCGTCATAGCGGTCTGAGGGTTAAATGTCGTATAATAATAAAAAAGCTAAGTGTGAAAAGTTCTTTTACATAATGGATCATATTGAGTTTTATCTTTGTTTAATTGTGATGATCCTATTAATGAAGTTTCCGAATTTTAAGAAATGTTACCAAACATAAAGGAAATTTTAATTTTATTTTCTTATGAATATTCTTAGTTCAATTAACTAACGTATTAGTTAGTGTAATGTAATAATTATATAAATTAACAATTATTTCTGCTTGTAGAAGTTACATTATATAAATCGCATTGTGATCTGACATGAATTTCAATATTTTCTTTAGAAACATCTAGTTAATAATGACTTACGTAGGTACCTTAAAGACTTCTTTTCCTAGAATCTTGAAGTTAAATATATATTAAAAACATTGAATTCGACATATGTAGGCGGCACGTTTCACAACACAAGTGACGTGATAGCGGCACAACTGTTTAGATATTCTGAGACGTTGTGAACGCCTGCCGCCGCTCTATTATGTAAGAGCCTCCCTTTTTGTTCTCTTCTCACACTCTTGACGCGCTCAGACGGTAATTATCTTCATACATTTGTTAATGGACAACAACATGTTTGTCAATACATATTACTATAAATATTGTAGAACAGTAAAGTCCACTGCATCATTAGTCAATAGTCATTAATAATTTGGCTTTATACATATTCAGGAATTAAGTTATTTTATGTTTGATCGATCTAACTTAATTAGAACAGATAGAATATTGTTGCTTTATACTGCCTGATGCAAATTTCATTTTATATAAGAAAATAAAATTAACTTTTAATAAAAAATCAACCACTGCTGCACAACCAATGACAATAATTAATATATTCATAAAATAAACCAAAATTACCACTTCACCACTTTGATTAGAAGCCCGCTTCTCCACTTCCGAGAGTATTAATACCCGTTTATACATATTTTATTAATGTGCCAAATTAACTTTGTTACCTTATGCTTCAGACTGATTTTTAATGAGATCAAAAAGTGGTGTACGTTTTAAATTTCACATTTTTATAACCACTCTTAATTACAGAGAGTTCAGTACTTATACTAAATAAAAATAAAAACCCACTAAACTTACAACGAAAATAAAAGAAATATAAACGCAAACGTTTGAAGTTGGGAAAGTTTTAAATCCGCTACACATGACGCGAAAAGTTGGTGCTTGAAAAACTCGAGTTTTGTGTAAATGAGTTTTCAGGGTAGGCGAAGTACACGCATATGGCGAGAGGAAGCGACGAGCATAAATCTACACGACGGTGGCGCCGCGGCCGGAAGCGGAAGCGCCCGCGTCGTTTGCCGCATTGTGCTATCGGCCGTCGGGCCGCGCGGACGTCTCTTTGTGCCTCCCACTTTATAGCCGTCGCATTTCAAAAGATATGCGAGCCCTATCGCACAGTAAAACGCTTTGTTGTTGCCACCTTTGCGGTGATACGTTGCTCGAGGTGGTCGATGTCATTTATATTTATGTTTGCAGCCACCTTGCGGAATATGAAATACATTTTAAGAATACAGTAAGTATACATATTAGTCCATACTAATATTATAAATCTGTCTGTCTGTCTGTTACCATTTCATGCCCAACTACTCAACCGATCATTATGAAATTTTGCATAAACATTGTCAGGGATACAGAAAAGGACATAGGGCACCTTTCATCCAGAGAAAAAGTACTGTTACCGAAGGATCATCTAAAAATAAAAATCAAACGCCTGGCAAAATATAATAGCCATAAAAATATCAGTAAGTAGAGGCAGTTCAGTAGGATGACGGCTGATGTAAGTTTGTGTAACCACTTATCCAATGGGGTCGTCAATAGGGTCTCTCCTAATTAGTCCGTCAAAAATCAAAACGATATTTTAAAGTTTATTGAAGAAATGTCTAAATTAAAAGTGAATCACACGCGACACCTGATACAGGGCGACCACTAATCGTTGAATCATTTGGAGGTAACATTCGTTAAATCGCCCCACTCGTATCGTTGCTATTATGACAGGGTGAACTGCTATTATGACATTTAAATAGCACGCAATTTGCTATTTCAACTTCAATATAATTATTTATATTTTATTACAAAAATTGTACCGTAGTGGTACTTCTATTATTATTTTATTGTAAATAAATGTTTTAGATTAGACATATTACCTCATTTTTCTATTCACTTCTTAAGGCTCAGGAGTAACATTTTTGTAATATTATTTATGCGACTGTCTTAAGGTAAATGTTGTAGATGTCTGTAACTGGCTGAAACTTTTTCAGATAAACTATTCTAGCCATTTAGCAAATGGATTAAACAAATGTGCCGTTGGCGTATCTGTGAAACAATTGCCAGATTCATACAAGCGTATCAAATTACATTCACAAAAAACGTAATTTACATTTTTGAACAACACAAACTCGAACACGACAAACAAAAAGTACAAAGCAATAACGATAAATGCCTATGCAAATTGAATTGTCCGACGCAGAGCGGGCATCGGCCGCGGCGTGGATAACGCATTATTTGTGAAGTCAAAGCACGATTTTCTAATTAACTCTGACGCAAGATATCGAACGAGCTGTAAGAAAAAGAAAAATGAATTATACTAAATTTGTAACGGGCTAGCTACGACGACGTGCTACATTTATTTTACAATGTAAATAATTTAATGTTTCAAGTTCATTTGATACACATTAAATGCAAATAATAATAATAATAATGATAAATGATTATTCTTCATAACGCTTTTTTATATTAAGGTCGTCAGAAAGGCTTACGGTCCACTTGATGCACTTGAGCAAAGAACTGCAATTGCGCTGCTGACTATATTAGGATTACGGATAAGGGATTAGAAAGGGATAGAGGAATGGGATCTTGCATCCCTTAGTAACTTACAGAAACACGACTGTGAAAATGCTGTTATTTCACGGTGTTAGCGGCAGTGTTTCATTGCGATCTCTTGTAAATTTATTTGCTACGATTTTATTAGCCCGAATATAGAGCCCGTGCGAATCTGGGGCAGTCCACAAATAAATGCGGAACAGTTTCCGCTACCTCCTGCTTGCACAGGCAGTCCGGGCTGGTGACTTTTTAAATCTGTGGGATATTCTGCGAAACCTCCATGACCGGTGATCACCTGCACCAGGATTGGTGTCAGTTGGAGCTTTCGTACGATGCTGTACTCGGCCACAGAAATATTTTTGTGCCTGCAGCAGTGGTTGGTGCCTTCGCCGTACATTTTCCCCTACAGGGCAACGGTCTCTCGGTTTAGATGCCGCTTGATATAAGATTGGGGGCATCTGTTATAACTTTGGTCGCCGATAGTTTTGCTAGTTAGTCGGCCCTCTCGTTCCTGACATTCCACTTGATGGTATAGGTGGCTACCGTCGCCACAGTAACGCACTGGTTGGTTATGCCACAGCTGCCGGCTATAGTGATATTGAGGATATGAGATTGGCATAGGAAAATGGACTCTGAGATCCTTTATTCGCTCACCGAAACACAACAATACACATACTGTTATTTTACGGTGGTTTTCTGTAAGAGGGTGGTAACTGCCGCCAGATGGGTTGCCCAAACGATTACGAAACGCAGTGTGCTCTGCCACTACTTTTCAGATCAGAGTCAACTGTACGGTTCAAAGTACAGTTATCTGATATTCAAGGACTTCTTCGAGTGAGAGGAAGACTGGAACATTCATACTTACCAGAAAGCATGAAACATCCGCTGATTATACCGGAAGAAAGCAAACTTACATCACTATTGATTAACGAAGCACACATAACAAGCTTGCACGCAGGAGCAAGATTAACATTAGCTACCCTGAGGCAACGCTATTGGATAATTGGTGGAAGCAAAACAGTGAAAAAGCATTTGAGAACATGCGTGACGTGCTGTCGTTTTAGAAGCCAAGCGCAAAAACAAATCATGGGTAACTTACCTGCTGCTCGGATAACACCCTCTCCGCCGTTCTACCATACAGGGGTGGACTTCACAGGCTCAGTAGAAGTAAAACTTAACAAGGGAAGAGGTGTACGAACATCCAAGGGATACATTGCCATATTCGTCTGCATGGTCACAAAAGCAGCTCATCTCGAGCTAGTCAGTGATCTGTCTACGCCTACTTTCATCTTGGCCCTGAAAAGAATGATTGCCAGACGAGGATGCCCCAAATATCTGTACAGCGATAACGGTACAAACTTCGTTGGAGCTGACAGAGAACTACATAAACAAATAAAACAACTCCAAACTATAGTTGCCCACCAACAATTCTTCAATGATCACGAGATAAAATGGCACTTAAACGCGCCCAGTTGGCCATCAGCTGGAGGATTGTGGGAGGCAGCCATCAAGTCAATGAAGTATCACTTAAAAAGGGTGATAGGGACACAAAAACTTACCTATGAAGAGTTTTCGACCTTGTTATCCTCAATTGAAGCATGTCTGAATTCCAGACCTCTGTCCCCATTGACTGAAGACATAGACGACTTGGAATATTTGACACCAGGTCACTTCCTCATCGGAAGACCGTTAACAGCACTACCACAGGAAGATCTAACCAACAGCAACATTAGTTTTCAACAGAGATGGCGACTAACAGAACAGATGTATCAACAATTTTGGCGTAAGTGGTCATCCGAATACCTTCATAGTCTCCAAGTGAGGAGTAAATGGAACAAACAAAACCAAAATTTAAAACTTGGAGATGTAGTCATTATAAAAGATGACAACTCACCCCCCACAAAGTGGAGTTTGGGCCGAGTAATTGAAACACATCCCGGTCAAGACGACCTGGTGCGAGTGGTCACAGTAAAAACAAACCATGGAACCTTGAAACGACCCATAACCAAACTGATCTTACTGCCAATAGACAGGACTTTAGAAAATATTCCTGAAAAGAAGGAGGAACAAAATCAAACACAAGAACCTAACAGAAAAACAACCCGAACCAGGCAGTCGAAGTTCTCCAAAACAAGTCTAATGTGTTTACTTGTTATGTTAGTCACATTGTTTCAACCAACAGTACAAGAAAACATAAACATTCAACAATTCAAAGATGAAAAACCAGTCTATTTTGATGATGTTGGAAAACTGCAAAACATACATGACACATGGAAGATTATATCATTCTTTAACATGACGTCATACTGGCAAGGAATTCAAAATATCCAAAAATTGGTACAACATGTCGAACCTATAACGCTCATTTGTAGGTTAAACAAGCCTACATATAACATGCAAGGTAATAACACTCCGTGTGAAATCGGATTGTTGTCGAATAAATACACAAATAATTGTGCATTTATCGAGGACACATGTACTGATCGGTGGCTAGAATTACAAAAGCCAAACAGTTGGATTTATTTTTGTTGCCATGAATGTGCATTGAAACTTATATGTAATGAGCGCCTCCTAGCTAAGTCAGCATATGGCGCAGGTATAATCGAAGCCAATTCGAATTGCGTAATAAAATATAAAGCCGCAACATATTACACAAAATCGTTACATGAAAGCATGATGAATATAAACACCGAAATACAGGTCCCAACAGATGACATTAACAACATCAAAAGTCCTCTTCCACATTACTTCCCTAAGCAACGGCTAACTACAGGAACCGAAGTAGCAAACACTGCCATACTACAACAAAAAATAGACGAACTCAAAAGTCAAAGTGAGCTCGACAGCGATTTGACGGCGCACGACATTCATCAGTATGCAGTGTCCTACACCACCCTCATCCTGATGGTGGCCTTCGGGTTGGTGGCAGCATGCACCTACGTGCATTGGAGGAGCATGCATGTTTCAACGGCTACGATCTCTACAACACCGGGACCGAGCAACATCGAGATGACAACACTATCGAGGACGGTGGCTTCGCGACCACAACCCAGAAGACCGGAATACGCCCGTCCCGAACCAAGATTTAATATTTAACGTTCTTTCTATTTCAATAATTAATTTTATTATTAATTTTTGTAACAGTGCACCTTATACAACTGATATAATTGTATGTTTTGCCAAATGAATTCTTTAGCAACCAGGATAACTTTTGTCCTGGCAGGATGTACGGTTCAAAGTACATTGTTTTGTGTTGCTTGAAAATGCCTAGTTAACAACCTACTTGGCGAACGCCGACCTTTTGCGAAACATACCTAAATTGGTACAAACTAAAATCAGTTGCAAATGTGCGCTCATAACATTAACTTATTTCATTGTGCGGTTAGAATAAACATTAACATTTTAAACATTATATATCTTAATGCACATGTGAGACGATCAACATACTTGTAGGGTTAAGGGCTTGCTCCTTACCCATACACAACTTTGAAAAGTTCATTTCCACAGTTTACCCTCCCGGGAAATGAACCTGGATCCTTGAAGCAGAGCGTGAAGAGCACCTAACCACTCATCCAATGGGTTCTTCAAATCTATACATATAATAAAATCGTAAACGAGCCGTGTCTGTACATTAAAGAAAAAAAAAAAAAAAAAACAATTTGTACACGTTGTATTTACCAAAAAATAGTTTTTAGAATTTTTGTCTGTGCGGTTTTGCACGCTAATATCTGAAACAGTTTAACCGATTTGAATGCGGTTTTCACTGAAGCTTCCCACAACATTTCGTGTTTGTTTCATTCTAATCGGTTTATAAAAAAAAAGTTACGCGTTATACCGAATACCAAGCGTACGAAGTTGCGGGCTCAGCTAGTTTTATAATATTTTTTTCTAATTTTATAAAATTAGAATGTACTCGTATTATAAATGTAACAATAAAAAAAAAACAAAATAACACGTATGTTGTATAACACAAGGAGCAGACAGTAAACTATTTGAGAGTATATGAGTTTTCGCTACCTCAATATTTATGAAGCTGAGTTCAGGCGGCGGCCGTCATCAATCACAAAGTTATAAATAAAACAATAAAAGGTAAAAACTTACCGAGTTTCCGCAGAGGGTCCGCCACTTCACTCCTGAGCGTAATATTGGCCAAGGGAAACCCACTTATTGGAATAATATGTAGATTGCAACCATATTACACGTATTTCAACCGATCTGTCCATACTTTATTGCGCACTGGATATCAATAAGACTTCCTAAGGAGGTCAGTTCTATTGTAACAGTTTCCCTTGTATCGCGATGTGTTTACCCTTTTAACACACAATTCAGAATGTAATTTAAACATTAAAGTATTATTAATTTTGGTATTCTGCTGGTTGCAAACATTTACGCAATACCGCTAAATGAAATCATTAAATAGTTAAAGTAAATTGTATAATAATAGAAAGTATAGCAGCGTATCGTATTAATAACTAAATTTTGTGCTATGTAAAATAAAAATTGTTATTTAATTTTTTTTGAATGTAATAATATAATAATAATATTTATTTACCGACTAAAATATTCTAATATTTGCATACTTTTACAAATCAGGGATCTAATATCAAATATTATATTGCAGAGAGAGTTTTGCCCTATATTTTGGTATAAGTTTAAATTAAAAAATTTTGGACTTTACCGTATTTGATATTAGACCCCTGAAATAGTTACTATTCCATTAAATCATTGAGGGAAAGTAGGTTTAATATTTTAATTTGTAAGATTGGATCTATAAATTAGTAATTTAACTTAATCATTTTCATTTGTAAGTAATTATTAATCATTTGTAAGCAAGATAAGCAAGATAATTAACCGAATTTCAATTTCTGAATACAAGTCAAATGAATAAATATTTATATGTATGAAATGGAAAAAAAAATCACATAACCTTAGATCAGTGGTCGAAGAAAATCAAAGATATGAGGATTATCTCAAAATGTCACAATACAGGGTGAGTGAACACACAGAAAATATATACCTATTCAATTTGTAAACACGATATTTGCGAGATTTAAGGCTTACGTTCTTATATGTGACTAGCTGTGTCCGCGACTTCGTATGCGTAGAAAAATGCGCCGCTGACTCTGTTGACGACAGGGGCGTCGCATTTTTTTATATTTTTAGACGATACCTCGGAAATCTAACATTCTTTAGGATAAAATGTATTCTAAATGTAAATCCGGGTATAGCATATGGCTATAGCCATTAATGTCAAATACTTCTCGGCATTTTGTTACTCAGTACATCACTTTACATTGATGTAATACCAAAAGTTAATAACAATAAAAGGGGTAAATGTGCGGTAAAAGAATGTGATATCTGTTTGCCAAATTTTATCGAATTCCGTTCGGCCGTTTTTATTGAGGCACAAACAAGAGTTGGCAAAAGTATAATGTAAGGCTTTATATTATTGCTTTACATATTTTGTCAGGCGTTATATGTTTTAATTTTCAACCTTAATAAAATGACCTATGTACATAGTGTAATATTTTCTACTTACAACATATTAGTTTAAATAATAATATAAAAAACATGTTTTCTAATAAAATAAAACATGATTTTGCCTTCCTTACCATCAGTCATAATTCTACATATATTTACTTAATGCTATTTTAGTAGTAGTAAATACTGAAAATTGATAGATAATATTAAAATAAAATATTTTATTTAACAATTTCTGCAAGTGAGATGAACTTTTCTAATGCTTTATTGTGTTTGTTTAGTGATTATTTTTATTGTTAACATGGATAACAAACTGAAACAACTCGTTTGCTATGATTAATATCAAAAGTAAGTATAGATTGCTTATGTTCAGTTGACATTCAATCGATAATAATTGGATATTATAAGAGGCAATCAAAAAGATAAACCAAAAAAATATAATTTAAGACCGCTTTAATTTCCTGCAAACAAACCGGGGAGAATAACACACGCAATAGTTCTCGAAATAGAGACGGAATAACTTATTTATGATAAATGGTATAAATCATTTTCTCTAACGCGCTCGTAGTAGAGTCGCGCGATAAAAGTGAGCGAATAAACTTTTGTGTGATTCGTAAATGAGATACAGTTGAAGTACTGCGTTACTTTGTTGTTGTACACTTTTACGAAAGAATTTATGGCTGCGACCAAGTGTCACAGAACAACGTAATACCTTAGTTAATCAGAAACTTATCTGTACTTTTCTTTAATATCAATTGCATGATATAAATTTGATATATTGCAATTTATAGGCTTTTTAAATTTATTCTACCAGCCAGGGTTCCTATGACATGGGTTAGAAACCTTGTATAGCGAGTTGAGTAACAGACTATGTGCTCGTGCTTTATAATTTGAGTACTAGTACAGATTAGCCATTTCTTTTTATATCCTGTAGCCATTGATCTATATTGTTAGGTACTATAGTAACTAGATTAGCAATTGACGCGTAAAAACGTTGCCACTTTGCATATGGCTATAGCCATTAATGTCAAATACTTCTCGGCATTTTGTTACTCAGTACATCACTTTACATTGATGTAATACCAAAAGTTAATAACAATAAAAGGGGTAAATGTGCGGTAAAAGAATGTGATTCTCGATCTCAAAAACATAATAAAGAAAATGGGATTAGGTTTAACACATAAGTTTTGTGTTTTTTATTCATCTCATTTTAGAAAACATAAACACAGATTAAACACTTGACACAATTGTCTTCCATTCAGTGTTGCCATTTAGTTAAGGTTTATTTTCCCAGTATACGGGAGTTTTGTAATATTTAACAAAATAAAATCATTTGTCAAATATGTCATTATTTTAGGGTTCCTAAGTGTATATACCATTACTTTAAAAACAAATAGACACCGAACTTTTGTGCTTAGATATAGTTACAAAATATAGGTTCAAAACGTACTATTTCTTCACTATAAAAATTATTTATTCCAAATAAATTAAATAAAAACACGAAGCAAAACGGTTGACGGTCGCGCGGCTATTGAAATCTCTTCAAAGATTGTCATAAATTTTCAAAATGTTATTACTAGCTGTAACCTATGTCCAGTCTATAGCTAAATTAATACATGTAGATATTTTTCTTTTGTATTTTCGTTCTTTTTTGTACTCCAAGCTAATCCATACTCCAATCATCCAATAATTAATGGTGTGTTAAAAATTTGATACAAACATCATCAAAGTTTTTCTTATTTATAATATTAGTGAAATCCATTCAATTCTCACGCACAACAAATAATAGGAAACATTTTTTCTTACCTCATCTTCCAGCCTATATGCCACTTGTAATGCGTTTAATATTTCATGATATCGCCGCGGGTTCTATCGATATCTCTTCTGCCATAAATAACGAACAAAAAGCGCCCAACGCGAGGGGCGCCGCGTCGGTTGCAAAATCAAACACATCAATATAATATTAGGTTTGTTTCCAAATGTCTCTGTTTGTTTGTAACTCATCGATGAAACGTGATTGGTCGATAAATATCTTTTTAAATTTTAAACCTCTGTTCCGTATTTATTGTTAGCACCATCTTTGAACCATTATTTCTTTTCATCAATATTTGATTCAGTAATATCCATTATAGTTTTAAATTCCATGTAAATAATGTTTAGCTATTCTATAGCAAAATGAACAATGCAATATTTAAATAAATAAGTTTATTTTACATTTTAGTCAAATGTTATGTAACATCTAATCTATTTTTTTTCTTGACAATAATTTTTCGTGACAAACATTTTTCTTAAAAAAAAAATTTTGACCACGTTCTCTTAATTATAATTAGTATAAATCATAAATAATTCTTATATTACTTATAAGATGTTAAATAATATGTGAGTCCATTTTTTAAGTACTAGTTTGAATATTTTTCGTTATACCATTGTTTTTTTCGTGATGTATATTATTTACGACTGACTGTAACGAAAATGCACGTTTTACGAAAAATAGAAATTTACCTCGTTTTAATTCCGTGTTAGAATGGTTATATAAAAAAAAATGTCTGTTTACTTATTATGATTGGAATGGGTATTTGTATGCAAGATCGTTAGTAGATAACAAATAGATTTAAATTAAAGAATTGCCACACTTCATAAGTAAATTTTTTTTATGCCAGAATTTTTCGATGATTCTCAGAGCAGCATACAAATTTCTATAATTTTGGCAGTGCACCTGCACCCCCCTCCTGGTGTTTCTTGTGTGCTTAGGCGACGGTAACCACGTAACCGTCAGCCTGGTTACCACCCTTTAAATATAAAGGAATACGAAATTGCAAATTGTTATACGCGGAACACTCGTACATAAAGCAAATGTTTAAAATGTGTAAACATTAATTTCGTTTTCAAATTTGTAATAACCATTATAGTCATAAATAAGAACCTAATTTCACGAGGTTTACGCGGACAGTTCAATTGTACAGAAATAGTTAAACGACATTTGAATTCAAAAGCCGTAAGCGGTGAATTTATCGCGTGTTTCCGATTTAAATCGGCGAATTAACGACACTGGTGGGTTACAATGCGTATTTAACCGATTTATACGAGCTGCATCGCATCGCACGCATGCACTATACCGTGTCCTGTGTTGAGTGTGGTAAATAGTTAAATGCACTTTTACTAAAAGCAATTCTAACCAGACTGTAGCAACGAATATTACTCACTGCTTAGATATAAGCCTCACCTACACATATATACAAATATACAGCCTTTAAATATTTCTAGCCTGCTATCCACACATAATTTTGAAAAGGCTTACCTGGGTTCGAACTTACGTCTGGCATGGCAGCAGCGAACGATCTATTCAATATAGTCCGGTCAAATTAGACCAAAAAATAAGAGTGAAGTTACATCAATTCTCAATAAGCTGAAAATCGGTGAAATCGTTCAAAATATGATTATAAACAAAATCAGAAAGTTCCCCATCCCTCCCCTTTTTGCAAAAATTTTTATTCAAGGTCAAAGGTCGAAAAAATGAGTTTGCGAATTTCAGCAAAACGGTAAGTTTTATCATAAAAATACCTCAGACAAAAATTGTAGATCATAAAATTATCTACAAAAAATGTATAAATACTTTTTTTCCTACGAGCCACCGTTTCTGAGATATAACGAGAGATATTTCTGAGAGTTTAAAAAAAACGCGCTAAGTACACTACCTACCTCATAGGTGGCGTGGAAACGTGTGCATATTATGACGATTACAACTTTTTGAATCGTTATATCTCAGAAACGGTGGCTCGTAGGAAAAAAGTATTTATACATTTTTTGTAGATAATTTTATGATCTACAATTTTTGTCTGAGGTATTTTTATGATAAAACTTATCGTTTTGGTGAAAATCGCAAAAAAACTCATTTTTTCGACCTTTAACCTTGAATAAAATTTTTTGCAAAAAGGGGAGGGATGGGGAACTTTCTGATTTTGTTTATAATCATATTTTTAACGATTTCACCGATTTTCAGCTTATTGAGAATTGATGTAACTTCGAATGTCTAAATTGACCGGATTAATATTAGAGAAAGATCCCAGGCATGGCAGACATAACTTATTTTCTAAAAGGTAAAATATGGGGTATCGAGTAGTGTTCTTGTGTACTTTGAACGTGCACGTATCTGTTAAGTTGGGTAGACGGCCAATTAGATGCTGTTTATGTAACATACGCTAACAATAGTCATCACAATTTTTATACAATTATTGGCTATGGTTTGGATTACCTTGTCTATAACTGAGAATTATTTTTAATAAAGGAAGCGACCCGCTCTCGGCTTCCCTCGGTGCAATTTTTTTCTGCAAATTATATGATTTGCAATGCAATACAATTATTATACGACCCGTTGGATGAGTGGCAAGGGTGCGTGCTTAACGTCTCAGGGGCCCCGGGTTCGATTCCCGGCGGGGTCAACTTTGGAAACATTTAATGTAATTTTCAAAATTGACTCTGGTCTGGTTTTAAAAAGTAGTGGTGGGGCACACTGCGTTTCGCAGTCATTTGGGCAACCCGCCTGGCGACAGTAACCACCACCTTACAGAATACCACCGAGAAATAACAGCATATATACGTGCTGTTGTGTTTCGGTGAGTGAGTAAGGGATGCCAGAGCCCATATCCTTATCCCCTCCTAATCCCTTATCCTTAATCCTACTGTAGTCGGCAGCGCAGCTTGCAGCCGCTTTGGCGTTGCTTGGGAATAAATGCCTTTATTTATTATCAAAGGAAAGATGACATTTACTTTGATAATAATACTTACTTTACATTACTTACATCATCAATTTAATCACCAGAGCGACGTCGGTGGCACAGTGGGAAAGACGCGGCCTATTATGTCGAGAGGTCCGAGTTTGATCCTCGGTCATGACATGTAACAATGGGTTTTTTTCTAAAAACTGAAGTGTATTTACTGACTGCTCTCATACGGTGAAGGAAAACATCGTGAAGAAACCTGCATACACCAAAGAAGAAATTCTAAGGCGCATGTGAAGTCCACCAACCCGTACTGGGCCAGCGCGCAGCGTGGTGGACCATATTGCCCATCCGCCCTTGTTGAGAGGGTAAGCCAGTGCTCCTGCAGTGGGGACATATAATAGGCTGTTGATGATGAATAGAACATTTCATTATAGACGGAAACTATTTTACATATTAAAAAACATAATTAAAACGTAAATTTTAACATTAACATGACGTAGATTAACGTAGATTTAGTAGACGACAGATCTTTCAGCTCTTTTGAGTCTTTTTAACATAATATGGTACTGTATCGTCTTCATTCTGATTCAATACATTCCTGCTTCGTACAACCGGAACAAAATTAATAATACAGAATTGAAATAAAATTAAACTTACTAAACGTAGATATCAAGCAAGCCATATTGTTATCGGGCTTACACATTAATAGTTTTGAATAGAACGCTGCCAGTAGCAGAGTAAGTTTGTTGACTGTTTTGTGTTAAATTTTACTGCTAATTAAAGTTGTTACTTGTTTATTATTGCATTAGTGTGCTGCTAATACAGCTATTCATTCTCGTACTTAACTTAAGGAAATAGTTGTAATTTTGTTGGCGTCCACAGAGTAAGAAAATAGAAGGAAATTTCTGAATACCTACTTGTACCTACTTTACTTTGTTGCATTCATCAATTTTTTATTTTTCTTTAAATATTTTGCATTATACGAATCTACAATTCAGATTTAGCTGATCTTTTAGTAAAGAAACAAAATTATTATCTATGCGACCTTTTTATATGTGTTTGGTGAACACAAAAATACTTAGGTATGAATTTCTTTAGTTTCTCTTAGTAGCAAAAAGTTATTATACGAAAAAACCGTCTTACATTGTACTAAATATGAAGAAATTCATCCTAAACACACGCTTTGAGTTAAAATAGGGTATTACACCCATTTTTAAAAAGTGTCTCAATTAGATTCTGTAATGCTAATGAACCACTAAAAAAAACACCAAATTTTTATTCGATCGATAAGTTTAATAAAAATGCATTTAAAATTTACATTTTCAAATTTCGCGCGTAATTTGACGAAAACGCTGGAAACCATTTTGCTCTGTGGTCATGACGTCAGTAGGCTGTGTAAACAAATGCGCTGGTAATTGACATGACACTGACTGACACTTTTTTGTTTACACAACCGTATGACGTAAACATGGCGGCTACTATTTCATTGTGTTTAAGAACAGACTAAAAATTCTGAAAACTTTGAATTTAATTTTAAAATTTATTTTGTTATTTTACGAACTAAAACTAACATTTTCCGACTGCTTTTTGCCTAAGCTATCTCAATAATATACTTTTAGATTTTTTTTCATATAGACTAAAATACCCTATTATGAGAATACTCGAGATATTGGTTATAGTAATAATTTTGACAGTAATTTGTTTATTAAAAAAAATGTGACCTATATAATTTTCTAAGCATGAGTTCTTAGGGTGAATAATTGAAATTCCAATAGTATAACAAATTCATGCTATAGATACCTATATTCTGTTTCTATATCTACGTATCTAGAGGTCTCGGTGCCGCGTAAGCGTTGAAAAATAAGACACATTACGCCTGGCATACATTGAAGCCTAACATTATACTTTTTCCAAGCGTTGGATCTTTATTTTTAGATAGCCGGTGCCCGCGGCTTCGCCCGCCTACAATATTTAGCCTATGTCCATCCTGAAATTCTATTCTAACTATTGATTAAATATTTTTTTTTATTCTGATGAATAGCAGCGGACATGTACTTGTTGTTGCTGTGTTGCTCGTGTCCTTAGGCGACGGTAGCCAACTACCATCAAGTGAACCGTCAGCCTGTCTGCCACCTTTAATAATATTTAAAAAAAAGTTGCGACGATTACCTGCTACATACATTAAAAAAAAAACAAACAAACATATTATAAACTTTACCTCTTTATAAGATTATAGATTAGAAACATAATCTAATATAAAATTGTTGCTATGATTTGGAGGCTCTTAATAGTTTTTCTCTTGATTCGTCAACTGTCAAACAAAACAAAGTCAACTGTGATTCGTATTTCTTCAAAATGCTGTTGAAAGTCCTGCTGATTAACATATATGTAGGTATTTAAATGATAGTGATGAGATTAGATTAGTGTAGAGATTAAAATAAATATGATTTTTTTTTTCACTATACAAATCCACGAAATCAAATACAGATTATTGCAGTTTCTTTTTTTGTAATGAATATTAAATTAGGTAGCTCCATTTGACGCCTTCAACGTTGAATTGTTGACGATCTAATGCTCCAACAACGACGGTTGTTGAACTTAATAGTTTAAGAAGAGATTTATTAGCCTCCCTTTGTATGTTCTGCTGGCCGCACAATGGCGAGTTTTCCATTGAGTTGTTCCAATTAATGTCTATCCAAGTTTTTATCACCGTACTGTGGACCATAGATTCGCAGTGTATCATACTTGGATAAGATGCCGTTGCGTACAGTCCGGATGAGAGTAACTTTATCCCGCGGAAGACGAATTTTGTAACAATCCCTCCTGATTGATAAAAAAAGTTACGACTGATAAAAATTATTCTTATTATCTTTTCTACTTTAATAAAATAATGCATTTCTAAAATAAGTACTTTTTAAAAAAGCGGTTCGTGATGTTAAATTGTAGAGCCCTCCGTAATCTCATTATATTTTGCGAAGCAAAATTCGAGGATCAGCTGTGGTCTGACAAACGCTCATCTCGATTTACGGGCACAAATCAAACATTTAGCCGGTGGTTGTAAATCAGGCTACCGTTAAATTTATTGCGGGAAGCCCAGATTTGTTGCTAGGCACGTGACTTGCCAAAATATGCTCTTGTGTTTAGTACTACCTACATATTCTTTAGGGTGTTATTTAAACGATCAGCAAAAAAAATAACTAACTTAACCTAACAATTAATGATTGATCAGCCAAGAAACCTATTTGGGCAGCAAGTACTAGGTCAGCCAAAAAAAGTTGCTGACCTAATGGATATTTTGCTGATCAAAATATTTATTCCTTATTCTTTATTTGTATGTACATATCTTTATCTTTTTCTCTATCTTTTATCTACATGTATTTTGTGGTGTCGCATGAATATATATAACTTTTCTTTATTGTTTCTTCCATCAACTTGTCATTAATTAATTATTAGTCAAGAGTGTAAAATTAGGGAATATAATCAATTTGAAACAAAAAAATCGATTTAATTTATTTTGCGATCAGTGATTGAATCGTTTTTGAAAAATAGATACGATTTTGATCATGATCAGACCGAGTCAACACCATTTTTGTATGGGGGAAAGCAAATTAAAGATAGATGAGATAGATGTATTTCAGTTCAAAGATAAGTTGCACGCATAGACACAGCCTAGGTTTATAATGTATTATGATATTTTATTCCGTGCAGGATGAATTAAATAATACCTCCCTAGGCTTTATTCCTTTAAAATGGTACTACATAATTTTTACTACATAATTTTACATAATTTTAAGACTCCAAAAGTTTCCAAAGAACTCTGACCTAGGAATTAAGTGTCAAATTGCAAAATAAGAGACTCTGACTTACTGACTCGGGCAAGCGTTTTCCGATTTTTTGAGCTGTGATTGTGTTGTCCTCGCGTTTCGTACAAGCAATCGGTTTCAATTATTCCGAGTTTCTAAATCCGTATAAATTATTAAGCTGATTGTTACTTTTAAAATGAAATAGAAATAAATTGAAGTATATTTTCTCACCAGACTAAAGCAAGGCCAACGAGACAATGCGAAGAATGTAAACAAACTTTCAAGGGTTGCCAATATGGCTTCCTATACCATGAAACAGATAGCGCCGGCCGCTTCGTGTGAGGGAAAAGGACAGAGGGCCGGCTTTGTTTACATTGTTCGCGTTGTCTCCTTGGGTTTACTATAATACAGTGCTTATTAGTGACGATAAATTAACAAGTGTAACTTAAAATTGTATATATACCATTTTCCTAAAGTTAAAATAAAATAAAAAATCAATTTTAACAGTCATTTGAAAAAATAAATGTGATTTTCCATAAAAAAATTATTTATTTATTTTATTTCAGGCATTTAAAGGCTATAATTAATAACCACAACAATTGAATACAAATAGCAATAATAAACTTGCAATAATTTCAAGCTAAGGTGTATTCAATTAATAACAAAATTTGGAAAAGTTTAAATTACTTATGGGGTCAGCGGTCTGTATAATAGCAACGGTTGCCTCATTAGACAGTCAGTCCTGTCCGCAATAATGCTCAGAATGTCGGGACTGCCACACACACGACTCATCGTCGAAAGAGCTTTCTTTCTTAGGATGCCATAAAAGTTATCCGTTTGTGCATCCGCAAACATGCCAAAGATCTCCAAAAGGTGTTCAAAATTTAGCTTTATTTTTCAATTTTATATTTTTTAAATATATTCTTAGATTCAATTTATTTTGTGACTTGATCATTAAAATATACAAATAATTATTAGGTACTCATATTTGATAATTCCATTATTGATAATGGAAAACATAAATTTGTGATAAATGTATACATTTTGTTATTAAAATGAACAGTATTTTCTTATATAAAAGCGTGCGTTTAATGGTTTTTTAAATATCGCTGAGAGTGGTGCGGCTTCCACACGTCGGTGAACAATGGCGTGGAAAGGGGGAAATATAATTTATTTTCGAGTTAAATCTTTTGTTGAAATAATATGACATTTCTATTTGAAGTTGTCGGGTGATTTATCGGTTGCCTTGTTGCGGTCTCGGCGCTGAACACAACCCGTTCCAAATGTAGGTGTCGTTCACAATCGCTTTATTGAATGATCAATTGTATTCAGGGAATCTTTTTTCCAATCTACAGTTGAAATGGTAAATGCAATTTATATATTAGAAATGCATGAGGTTAGTATAAATAAAGACGATATCTGCGTATGTTTGTCCGCCTAGACGGATGTCTCCTTATTGGTCGGCAGACATGCTGACGGTCTATTTGATAGTAGACGGTTACAGTCGCCATTAGGCCATAAGGCACAAACAACGCCATAAGGGCTGTAAGTGTGCTCCTGACTTTAATAGGATAAGGAGAGGAAAATGGAACGAACTTTGACATCACTTACTCACTTATCGTAAAACAATGGTCCACATATTGTTTTTTCATGGTATATCACCATGAAATAGTATATCACCTGCAAGGGGATGACTATTGACTTCAGACGGGTTGTCCAATATTAATGGGTCTAAATAAAGAATGCACTGTAGTTGACATTACTATATTATGTTTACTGTCTTACCTACTAACATTATAAATTTGAAAGATTATAAGATGTTTCATCGTTTATTACTTGATCATGCGTAAACTGCTAAATGAATTTGGATGTTATTCGCCACACAAATAGATCACGTCCTGGAATAAAACATGGGTTGTCTACAACCAAAATTACTTGTTGGTTGTATTCTACTGTCAAACTAGGGAGGATAAGGTGTCGACTCTGTTAATCTATACATATTTATACATAACAGACGTTGTCCTGCCCGAACCGGAAAATAATTTTCTAACCCGATTGTGGCGCCACCTATCGGGTCCAATTTTACTGTCAAACCATATGATAAAGTGACGCGACACTTCGCGATACTTAAATTATTTGAATATTCTTCATACAAAAATATTAAAATCGCGATTAAAAAATGGGGGTTGGGGTAGGAGTATGAAAAATACTTTACGACCTATTCTCATACATACCAAATATACAAAAAAATAATTCATTAAAATCGGTCCAGCCGTTTCGGAGGAGTTTTGTTACACTGTGCCACGAGAATTTTATATATTAGATATATTAAAATCGTAAACGAGCCGTGTCTGTACATTAAATATTAACAAAAAAATTGTACATACTTATGTTATGGAAGTCAAATAATAATTTTTAGAATTTTTATCTGTGCGTTTGTGCACGCTAATCTCTGAAACGGCTTAACCAATTTGAATGCGGTTTTCAATAATCTATTTTAGCAATCTTCCCGTAATATTTAGTGTTTATTTCACTGCAATCGGTTTACAAACAAAAAAGTTACGAGCTATACCGAATACCTTGCGTACGAAATTGCGGGCTCAGCTAGTTATAAAATAAAGTTGCTGTGTTTCCACCACTCAACGGATTTTGATACGCTGTTCACCAATCGAAAGAACGATAAGCGAGGAAGGTTTGTTTGCATAATTTGCAGAAAAAATGCACCCGTGTGAAGCCGAAGGCGGGTACAGTCGCCTATGAGGAATAAAATAGGAAAAGTAGTTTGACATCTCTTATACCTACGCACCTAAACACACGACTGAAAACAAATTCTGTTACGTGGTGGCCTTTTCTAAGTTTTATGGTGGTTTTACTACAGATAAAAGGGCTGCTAAGTTGTAAGTACAAAATGTTGTCACTACTGAAATGAATTCGTATGGTTTTTTAATTACAGAAAATGAAATAATAAATCATTAACAATTTTCCATATATACTCGTAAGTGCAATATGCGCTCTGGAAACTTTCTAAATCTGTACAGTTTAAAAAGTTCTCGTATAAGCTCCATGTAGATATATGAGTTGAAAAATTTCAATACAATACGAAACGGCAAAAAAGCCCATCGAGTGCTACTGCAACGTTAATTCAAAAAGTTGTTTTCATTATGAGACGATCTCGCGGTGCAATGGGCATACGTGTCATTATATGAGACCTACAGTATGTCTACTTCTAATTATAAGTTATTTTAATAAGATGTATTTCTTGTTTAGTTAAAAATAGTGTTCGCGCCACTTTGCTGGCTTTATTTAAATTTATGAGGAATCGCTCTGATTGGCTAAGAGGGGCCACGTCATTGTGGGCCAATCAGAGAACACCCCTGGTTCGACTCCACCGCCATAAATAAAATAAAGTGTAAGTCTAAAATCCCGCTGAGAAAAAGACCCGCCGTCTTCTTTCTGCTCATATCAAGTGAGCAAACCCGCAGATCAAAAAGGCCCGCTGTCTTCTTTGATCATCCATCACCCGTACCTATCTCTATTACCAAAACTGAAGTGATTGGCGTCGCGAGTGCTGAAAAGAAGAATCCAAAGCTTTGGAGGAAGACTCAAGCCCAGAAGAATCCCGCGGATCACAACAGTAAGTAATAGAATAGAACTCCCGCATTACCTATACAGTCCACACCCGCCGTATTGGGCTCAAACCCGGTAATTTGCTATCGGCAGCCCTTACATTAAATTTTGGTCTCTTCGAGCCTGGATCATTGATCCATTTGTTGTTCCCGTCATTGCACATAGTTGGGCACTTGAGCCTGAACTATTCAACCCCGCAAACATAATTATTTGGTCATCGCATTCCCCCGCAACATTCCCTTAGTTCTTAGTATAAAAATTCGCATAATTAATTTTATTAAAAATAATTTTGGCTGTCTAGCGCCAACCATCAAACAGCAAAACCTTTAGTAGTTGTTTTTTAGATCAAGAATAACCCGCTTAATATTTCTTTAAACATTCCCGCTCATATATTTTTTATCATTTTATTATTAATGTATTCACGCATACCGACGTGTTTACATTTCGTTCTTGTAAAGATTCGTACGTACCTACTGGTGTAATTATTAAAATCCTTTGTTATAATTTAAAATATCAGGCTTACCTACTTCTATAAAAAATAATATTCTTTGTTATAAAAGAAATATCCGCTATTTCTCTCGTTGTCGTAAATAGTGAAATACCCGTTTAGTTTTATTGTTTGTTGTGGTCTTCGCTTTGGTTATTTAGTTACAACATATCAACATTTCTATTCCTCTTTCCGATTGTCTGCAATTATTACGCACATAGTATAATTTAAAATCACGTTTAAGAAAATAAAATAATTAATTTAAATAGAAATATATATTGACCGCACGTATTTGATAATTTGTAATGGAACAACGCCTTACAAATTAAATTAGCGCATATTGAGAATTTGTTTGAAGTTGATTTATTTGAAATATTATTTATCATTACACAACATACCTAACGTTAAAGGCAAATACCTACGAAAGGGATGGACGAGATGAGTTTATCATTAAAAAAGCTCATAGGCAAGCGCGACGCAATTTTTGCTCAATTGCAGACTATTTATGATAATTCTAAGGGAGACCTTCAGGATGAAAAGTCCGCAGACATGTTCTTGTCTAATATTGTTCTGTTGGATGATTATCGCTCTAAGTTTGAAACAATTGTAGACGAAATTAACGACATTCAGCTACGTATAAATCCCTCGTACGAAACAAATTATCAAAGTACGTTAGCCTTTGATGATCTATATTCGCGTTGTATGCATGCAGCGAACAAATTGAAAGCGTCTAAAAATCCTGTTGTTATGACATGCACTACGCAAAGTTCTAATAAACCAGTCATTAATTTACCTAGGCTCGATTTGGTTAGCTTTGATGGCGATCCTATAAAGTGGCCTACTTTTTACGAGACCTTTAAGAGTACCATACATGAGAATTCGGACCTCACAGATAATGAACGAGTTCAGTACTTAATGGGTAAGTTAACTGGACGTGCCCTTGCAGTATGCTCCGGTATTACGCCTAATCAAGCTAATTACAATTTGATATGGAACACGCTGATAGAAAAGTACGAGGATAAGAGGCGCCTAGCCTCCGCATATTTAGATAGAATGTTCGAATTTAAACCCTTCCAAAGGGCTACGTTGCAGAATATGGATGCATTTTTGGAACAATTCTGCCCCGCTGTATCAAGTTTAAAGGCTTTAAATATTGAAAATTTACATGACTTCATTCTATTGCACACCGCTTTAAAGAAAATAGACGTAGAAACCGCCCGCGCCTTTGAAATGGTTAAAAGAGATACGAATATACCATCTTATGATGATTTAGTGAAGTTTATACGAGAACAGTCTAAAATCATAGAACGCTCGACCGAGAATCGATCTCGCAACCCTACGCCCGCATCTCCGTACAATGCAGTTCGAAACAATAATAAACGAGTTATGCATTCATTTGTAGCCGCAACGCCACTAAAACAGTGTTCGTTTTGTAAACTAAAAAATCATGTGCAATTATATAAATGTTTTGAATTTAAAAAATTACCGTTAGAAAAAAGGATTGCATTTATTAAACAGAATAATGGTTGTACTAATTGTTTAAGTTTTTCTCATTACACTGAAAAATGCAAATCGTTGAATTCATGCAGACATTGCAATTATAAACACAACTCGCTTTTATGTAAACATCACTCGTTAGGTACTAGGCAACACGCATCGCCTCCCCGCTTCCCAGTAAAAACGCCCCCGCTGAATTCGTCTGATGATTCACCGCGAAACCAGACGACTGAAATTAATAAGAAATCTCCCGCGCGGCCGTCTATTGATTCGCACCAACCGAATCAAAATATTTCTTTATATAATACGCACACTAATACGACGCGTTTTGAAACCTGTTTGCTATCAAGTGTGTGCGTCAACGCATACGATAATTTAGGCAATTTGAAAAGTATAAGGGCGCTAATTGACCAAGGGTCAACTAATAACTTTATCACTGAATCTTGTTGTGCAAAGTTAGGCTTGAGTTATGATGGAAATTGCAACGCCACCGTTAGGGGAATTGGCTCTTCAACTAAACATATTAAAGGTGCTACGTCGCTTAATTTATATTCTCAATACAATGATAATGTTTGTGTTCAACTTGATGTGTATGTTTTGGATACTATTACTGATAAATTGCCCGCAGTTACAATTGATATTTCAACGTTTTCGCATTTAAGCAATATACCGCTCGCTGATCCTAAGTTTTATTTGCCCGATGAGATTGAAATACTCATAGGAGCACCGCTTTTCGCGAAGATATTTCGCTCGGGACGTATCACTGGATTACCGGGAACTCCCACCGCTTTCGAGACGATATTTGGCTATACCGTAATGGGTAAGGCTCCTGTTGAAAAGACTACAGTTTCTTTTGTGTCTTTATTTTCCGCTTTTGAAAATGATGAACCGCGCATTGAGGAACTTCTTAAAAAATTCTGGACACTTGAGGAGGTATCAGTAAAACCTTCCTTGAGTAGTGCTGAGAATGAATGCGAGCAAGGCTTTGTGCAGAGCGTATGCCGTGATACGACCGGTCGTTATGCGGTCTCCTTGCCATTCTCACACGATCCCGCTGTTCTTGGTGAGTCATATCAAGTAGCCAAAAGACGCTATCTGTCGCTCGAACGTAAATTTATTTCCTCGCCTCGCTTGCGTCTAGAGTATAATGCTATTATCAAGGAATATTTAGAGAAAGGATATATATCTTTGATTAGCAATGATTCCCCGCAGTTGCCCGCTTATTACATTCCGCATCACGCTGTCGTACGCAACGATAAATCGACAACTAAAGTCCGCATAGTTATGGATGCGAGTGCGAAAACTAGCACTGGCCTATCATTGAATGACATATTGCATACTGGTGAAAATTTACAGAATGATTTATTTACAATATTATTAAATTTCCGCTTTTATAAAATCGCACTAATGGCAGATATAAAACAAATGTATTTACAAATTGTTGTGAAACCAGAAGATAGAAAATATCAAAAGTTTTTGTTTAGATTCGATGAGTCATCTCCGCTTGACGTCTTTCAGTTTAACCGCGTCTGCTTTGGATTAAGAAGCAGTCCGTTTCTTGCACTCAGAGTAGTGAGGCAATTGTGTCAAGATGAAGCCTCTTCCTACTCGCTGGCAGCCGAAGTTGTAAAAAATAATTGTTATATGGACGATTTATGCTACTCCGTGGCCACCTTCCAGGAATCCTGTCGACTCAAGAATGAGTTGTTAGATATGTTTATGGCCGGGGGCTTTGAACTCGTAAAATGGTCTAGTAACTCCACGGAGTTGCTCGAAACTCTTCCTGAGTCCCATCGCTACTCGTCTACTGTAAATTTCGATGAAACCAACCAAGGTCTTAAGGTGTTGGGTCTTCAATGGGATCCCGCTTGTGATTGTTTTTTATTTGATATCTCACTCGAGCCCCGCCAATATACAAAACGCAATATATTGTCCGTGATTGCGCGACAATTTGATGTGCTAGGTTTGATTGCACCTACGATTTTATATGCAAAATTAATATTACAACAAATTTGGCTTTTAAAATTGGATTGGGACGATGAACTCCCTATGCATATAAATAAAACATGGGCTAGTTACTTGAAGGAGTTGCCATCTTTACAGGAATTATGCCATCCGCGCCACTTAGGTATTTTGAAAAATTCCAAAATTTCATTGATAGCTTTTGCAGATGCCAGCGAACGGGCTTACGGCGCCGTCATTTATATCAAAGCGGAAACTGGCTCGCAAAGAGCGCCTAACATCAATTTAGTTTGTGCAAAATCTAAAGTCGCCCCGCTAAACTCAGTTTCTGTGGCCAGACTGGAGCTCTGTGCTATTTTACTAATGTCTAAACTGGTACGTCGCGTTCTGGACACATATGAACCGCGTCACTCTATTCAAAATATTTATTGTTTTTCGGATTCAATGGTAGCTTTACATTGGGTTCATTCCGCGCCTAACAAATTTAAAACTTTCGTGGCCACACGCGTCACGAAGGTACTAACCGCTTTACCCGCTCATTATTTTTATCACGTGACAGGAAAGGACAACCCGAGCGACTGTTTGTCACGTGGCTTGTCTCCTGCCCAGTTACGGAACCACCCATTCTGGTTCACTGGTCCATCTTGGCTTTATAAAGACGTACAAGAATGGCCTATTACCGCAATAAACACCGCATTAATTAAAGATAATTTGCCTGAAACAAAGATTACAACGCTTACTACTGTCATTCGAGAGGATGAGCCTCCGTATTTGCTTATTTCTTTATCACACCGCCTTTCGTCTTGGACGAAACTTCTTCACGCTATTGTTTATATATACCGTTTCATACGGAAATTACCGCCCTCTAAAATATTTACCGCTCGTGAAATTAACTTCGCAGAAACCGCTGTTATTAAAGAGTTGCAATCATATTACTTTGCTGAAGAAATAAGTCGCTTAAAATCTAATAAAAATTGTCGAACCACATTAGGTAGACTCGCCCCTTTTCTGGACAACGAAGGATTGTTGAGAGTTGGTGGCCGCCTTCGTAACGCTGATCTGTCATATGATCAACAGCATCCTTTGTTGTTGCCGCGTAGACATCGAATTGTCGAATTGATTATTGATGATTGTCATAGAAAAAACTGTCATACGGGTCCGTTAGCTCTAATGTCAATATTGCGCCAAAAATATTGGATATTATCATGTAGAAATGTGGTAAGACAAGTCATACACAAATGTAATTTTTGTTTCCGCGTTAAACCTAAACATGTTCATCCGTTTATGGCTGATTTACCGGCTTGCAGAGTAAATGAAGCTAAAGCCTTCACGCATACTGCAGTGGACTACGCTGGTCCGATAAAAATCATACCATATAGAAAACGCGGTGTTCATGCCATCAAATCCTATTTATGCATTTTTGTGTGTCTGGTGACGCGAGCCGTCCACGTCGAGCTGACTACAGACTTGAGCACGAACACATTTCTATCCGCATTTAAACGTTTTCTAGCTCGCCGAGGCGCTGTCTCGTGTATGTACTCCGACAATGGCACTGCATTTATAGGCGCAAAAAACGCTTTATCAGAAATTTATGGCCTGGTCAATTCTGAGGAATTTAAGGACTCATTTGCACAGGAATTGGCAAATTCACGAATAGATTGGAAATTCAATCCTCCGCGTAGTCCACATTTCGGCGGTCATTACGAGATCTTCGTAAAAAACTTTAAATCGCACCTATATCGGGTTATCGGCACTCAACTACTTACCTACGAGGAATTGCTAACAGTCATTACGCAAATAGAGTGTGTTATTAATTCGCGCCCGCTTACTTTACTCGGTGAGGATCCATCTGAGCCGAGCGCGCTGACTCCTTCGCACTTTTTAATGACCACTCCGTTAAAGAATTTACCTGCTTGCAGCGTCGGTGATGAGCGACCAACTTTGCTGCGTCGTTACGCGTTATTAGATCAAATGGTGCAGTCATTCGCTAAACGTTGGAAGACAGAGTATCTTCATTTATTGCAGACGAGAGGAAAATGGAATACACCCTCAAATCCCATTGAAGTAGGTACTGTGGTTGTCATCCTGACTGATAACCTTCCGCCATTATATTGGCCATTAGGCATTATTATTGCTACTTATCCCGGCAAGGATGGGATTACTAGAGTAGCTTCCGTTAGGACGGCAACAGGCATCTGTAAAAGACCCGTTGTCCGTCTATGTCCTCTGCCTACCCAGTAGGACCTTTATATTTTTATTTATTATTCCATATTTAATCTATAGTTTTTTAATTATACCGCTGTATTTTGTCCCTTGTGTGTAGTTCCCGTTTTCTTTTATTAGTGTTTAAAAACCGATGGTTTTTAGGCCGGGGGCATGTTCGCGCCACTTTGCTGGCTTTATTTAAATTTATGAGGAATCGCTCTGATTGGCTAAGAGGGGCCACGTCATTGTGGGCCAATCAGAGAACACCCCTGTTTCGACTCCACCGCCATAAATAAAATAAAGTGTAAGTCTAAAATCCCGCTGAGAAAAAGACCCGCCGTCTTCTTTCTGCTCATATCAAGTGAGCAAACCCGCAGATCAAAAAGGCCCGCTGTCTTCTTTGATCATCCATCACCCGTACCTATCTCTATTACCAAAACTGAAGTGATTCGCGTCGCGAGTGCTGAAAAGAAGAATCCAAAGCTTTGGAGGAAGACTCAAGCCCAGAAGAATCCCGCGGATCACAACAGTAAGTAATAGAATAGAACTCCCGCATTACCTATACAGTCCACACCCGCCGTATTGGGCTCAAACCCGGTAATTTGCTATCGGCAGCCCTTACAAATAGTTTTAAATTGAACACAGAAAAAGGCGGTCACAGATCGTAGAACAACAACTGGCTCACTAAAAATACATAAAAGATATTCATAATTTCATACATAGAAGCTTTCACAAGCACATACAGGTCGTTAAAGAGCATTGTGAAATTAATCTACCACAGATGTGGAATGCTAATTCTTCCACGTGAAAGAAACTGTAAAAAATACTCCGTAAGTGTCATTCTTATCAGAACATTGTAAAAATAACCGCACGTGTTCTGTTTTTTCTTTTTTGTTTCTGTACCTAAGTATGACGCAGCTTATGCTAATAGGTTACGGTAGTCATCTACCATTAAATGAAATGTTAGCTTGTCTGCCGAATTTAATCAAAAAATAAATAAATACTCCTGTTTCTACGCCTTTTCTGAGCTAAATTCAATCAGGCTCTTTTAAGCGCTTTTAATTCTCTGAAGACTATTGTTTTGTATTTTGTAAGTTATCGTGTAAGTAAATTTATGAGCTTAAGAAAAGCTTTCTCATATGTAACCACAGATAGAAGCTTCATTAAAAGATTTTATTGGATTGTTAAAAGACTTTTTTAGTTTTTACACTTGTAAAGTAGTTGAATGATGCTCTAATAATAGAAGTCCATATTTAAGTTGAGCTTAGAGCTGTGAGCTTAGAGAAAATTTTCAAAATTACGAGTTGCAATACTGTAAATATATAAATGAATGATTTCACGAGCGAGTGCGAAAAAAGTCGCATAAAGCACCGCCACTGAGGGAAAGAATTTAAAGTAGAGTAAAGCAAATAAAATTGCAGCGACCGTCGCGGGATAAAGCCAACGGCAACAATTGCTACATTCCAGCGTCGAAACGGTTTGCGACCGCTGCGCTGCTCTATTTTGTACTTAGCGGTGTGTCCACAATGCCACAATTAATAAATCTATCTGTAAAGATTTATACATGCAACGAATAGCTGTATCTGCTCTAAGCATTGCTTGAAAGAGACATAATAGTCCAGGAAAATTTACTAACAAATCAAAATTTTAGTCCCTCAGTGGCATTTTTGATATGTTTCTAGAAGATATGAAATATCGATGGGTAAAAGGAATTTCGATTCCAACCTGTAGAAGTATGAAAAAAAAAAGGTGTTTTGAGGCTTGATAGGAATATTTTTTACAAAATATGTACCCTTATCTTCTAACCTCACTGACTCTGTTAATTTTAATTTTAGCAAAATAGTAAAATGAACATTTTTATGTAAAATTAAATTCTCTACAATATTTGCATGAATCTTTTTTCTAACTCTTGTCATTTCTGTATAATTTGAAAAAAAAAAAAAAAAAAACACATTTTGATATACCCTTCTACAGGGTGGAATAAAAAAATTCGTTCATCCATCGATATTATACCTCTTCTAGAAGCTTATATCAAAATTGCCCCTGAGGGACTCAAATATTGTTTGTTATTAAATTTTCCTGAGCTATAATAAAGTTTTGTGTGTATTGTATATGTTGTGCATTTGTGTTAGAGTGTGCCAGTGTATGTGTGCAAAAGTGTATGAAGCATATTACATATTCACTTTTCCTTGGAGACAAATCTGGGGGAAATTTAGGGTAGCTTCATGATCTCCTCTGGAGAATCTTCCGGCCCCAGAGACCGTCTGCTCTCCATACTGTTTCTCCGGTCTATTTTCTCTTTAACTTACTAATTCACAGGGTTATATCGGTGACTCATTCCTGATTCGATCTCGCAGAGTAAATACGAGCATAGCCTTCTCCACAGCTCGTTAAGCAGCGTTGAGCTTACATACGCGAGGCCTGTAACCTTTCATTTTATATAATCTATGTGAATAAACAGATTAATAGAAATTTTCTCGAATTTTTGAAGTATAGTGGATAGACGAATCAATTAATTTGGAGCACAGAAGACCAATCACTTGTAACGGCGATTATTTTCATCTATTTTGAATTTGAATGTAAATAGTACGGGTGAGATTCTTAAATGAATCTATATAAATATGTAACATGCAAAAATATACATAATCCGTGCGCTAGTCGTATCGTTTCAGTCGGACACACATCATCTGCGACAGCTTAGAGGTAGAGGGTTTTGATCCAAGTCGGCCCCAATAAGCTCGTGCTCCCTCAAAGCTTGATACGCCGGATCCCGGCATCATCACGGACGACGACGACGAGGTGCGCCCGCATAAATTGACACGCGAGGCGTCTGGCTGGAGGTTTGCAGTCACACACTGGTGCTGCGCTGAGGCTGGCTCCTCCAGGTGTTCACTGAAGCTAAGTGATCATACGACGGTAGAACAGATCACCCCAGTGTTCACCCAGTGTTGTTCCCTACACACCATCAAGATTCTTGTATGACCTATTTTTGTGTGCAAATATTTTAATAATTTGTGGTGAAAATATCTGTGTTTTATGCTTATTTCAATCTCCCTTCAAACAGTAGGCGCTCCTGAAAACCCATTTACACCAGGTCCCGTGTTTCTATAGGTGAGTTTTGGTCGGATGAGTGAGCGTTTCAGGTTGTCACAATCCTCACTAAGAGGCTGCGCAACTTGAGCGATTACAAGTATGGGCACTGGACTACTTATTTGTATGCACGAGAAAGAATTAATTTGAAAGTAGCAAAAACTTTAATTTTGAATTATTATGATCTAGTTTAAAAGTAAATTGAACAATATTTTTTTATTCCGTATAGATACGTCTTCGCTCCATGTCTATATTATATTATACGAGGGGCACACTGAAATGATCGTGAATAAGAAAAACCACATGCACGGTATAGCTAAATTGTATTTTATTGTTTTTCGAAGTATTCTCCGTTCAACTTAATGCACTTTTCCATTCGTGCAAACCAATCATTAAAACAGTAATTCCAGTCTGAAGTTGATGTTGACAAAATGGCTGATTTGTACGCTTCCACAGCTGCTTCGGGGTCTTCAAACCGTTGACCGCGTAATAAATCTTTCATTCTAGGGAATGTAAAGAAATCGTTTGGGCTCAGGTCAGGACTGTACGGAGGATGGCTCATCAGCTCAACGTTTTCCTGCTTCAAAAAATCATTTGTCTTCCGAGCCGTATGGGAGCTCGCATTATTGTGATGTAAGATGATGCGACGTTTCGGGTTATTTTTTCGGAGTTCGGCTATCATTTCTGGCAAACAAACCGTGATATACCACTCGGCGGTAACCGTTCTGCGTTCCTGTAAAGGAATTGTAGCAACATGCCCCTTTTTCGAGACAAACGTAGCGACCATTTTCTTTGACACGCTGCGGGAGCGAACCACTTTCGTTGGCTTGACCTCGTCTTCGAAGACCCAAACTGCTGACTGATATTTTCTTTCAGGTTCATATGAATAAATCCATGATTCGTCACCTGAGACGATATTATTAACGGCATTTGACTTCCCTCTGTTGAAGCGTTGCAGAGTATTCCGGCACCAATCTACACGAGCCGCCTTTTGCTCTTCGGACAAATTGTGGGGAACCCAGCAGGAAACTAGCTTTCTTACACACAGCTCATTATGTAATATCGACTGAATTGCAGTCATTCCGATACTGATAACAGCCCGAATCTGCTCGTATGTCACACGACGGTCATCTAATATAATAGTTCACACAGCTGCGATGTTTTCAGGCTTGACCGCTGTTCTTGGTCGACCTGCAGAAGAAACAGTGCTGAGCGACACACGACCGCGTCGGAACTCGGCATACCAGCGGTAGATTGTCGTTTGACTCGGTGCTTCAACATCATAAATCGAAACAAGTTCGCTGAGCCATTTATCTTGAGATAAGCCGCGACGAAAATTGTGATAAATTATGGCACGGAAATGTTCACGCGTGAGCTCCATTTCTGTTAACGACGTGTCAACTTTAAACCAACATAGTTTTTGTTTTTAATAAAAAAATTAATTGTTTGAATGTCATTAAGATTCTAAGAGGCCAGTATTCAAATTCTAAAAATGGTTTTCAGTGTGCCCCTTGTATTAATCTAGTTTCTGAACTAGATTTTGTCGTCAATGTAAACGAGCGTTAAGTATTCGCGAAGCTATGGGACAACTAACAGGGAGTTATTCTTTTGTGCGACGTTTTCGGTCGCTTCTGGACTTGTCTCAACAAAAAGTTTCTACGCTTTGTCCGATTGTTATGATGGCAATTTAATATGTGCTAAGGGGAATTACATTTTTCCCATACATTTACAAAGAGTTTTTGACATCGAAAGTTTAACAACTTAGAGAGAATTTCAATGGACAATGCCTCCTGCGGAAAAGAATTATGAGATGTGTCATATATATACTGAATTATCATATAGGTACTGAATTATAATTACTGAATTATACTGTTATTATAAATATATTATAATTGTTGCAGTAAAGCTGAAAATTTAAAATTTATTATTAAATATGCTTACCTATCGGAATTATTTCTTGTACCTTATTCTTTTCTACCCTCTCTTTTTACCTTACATATAAACATAAGTAAGGTCCCGCCGCGTCCATGAAGAATGTTAGTAGTTTGCTACCGCAGTTGTACGAGTAGCTCTGCCTACTCTGCGTTTTGTGGTCGCGGGTTTGATCTTCGCTCAAGAGAAACATTTATTTTGTTCATATACTAACTAGCTTTTGCTCGCGACTAGGTCGGCGTCTCATTTTCTTAGAATATTCCTTTAATTTTTATTGCTTTTGTCAGGCGTTGAATTTTTATTTTTAACTGTTTTTTTTTCCTTGAATGAAAGTACCCTAGGGATACATATTACTGTATCCCTGACGACGTGTATGCAAAATTTTATGATCTAGCAATCTAAGCAATCAAAATATATTTTTTAATTTATTCAAAAGATTTAAATAATTACAGTAATATTATAAAAACTTAAAAACCATAAATAAAAATATATACAATTTTAAATCCTTATAAACTACTTATATATTTGTTATATATACATAACGATTACAATAGAGATTTGACCTGAAATAAATGAATTGTTTCTACGTACAAATTCAAAAACTTCGCACAAAAATATTTCACAATATTAGAGGGATGAAATGTGAAAATATTTTTTTCTCAAAGCGACCCAGTCTGCAAGCGGACTGTGGACGAATCGTCACGCAGCCGTGCCGAAAATTAAAGGATTCCGCTCGTACAAAACAAATAAGGGAATATTTTTTATATTTTTATTTTTGTTAAATAAAAAACGCCGGGATATGTTGTAGCTGAAACTCGCAGGTGGGAATTTAAATAATCTGACAGGGATTAAAAGAAGAAATATCAGCTTTTGACCGGCGCACCGTGGCTCCGGGAGATTACCCACATTACGCTACCTTTTATTTAAATGTTTCGTTTTGAAAAAAATCCCTGGATAAAGGTATGTAAAATTGTATGAGAAAATATAAAACAAGTGATTAAGTTAACCACACTGGTACAATTCCATCAACGAATATAAAATAAACACAAAAACCCTAAAAATACTTGGCCTGTATTGTAGGGACTGAAAACAAAAAGAAATCAGCATACTTCTATATTTTTAAAGATTTAAATCTATTATGCGTCCTTAGACAAATATTGTTGATTAAATTCGTATATAGATATAATTATGTATACATATACTTGGACTCCAGTAACAGGAGATACTACTTGATTTCATGGTTACCAATGACTATTGACTATTCGACATAACTGACATAGCTCACACACTTCAAAGCAAACGATTTTTGTGATATATAATAATCTTAATATATAAAAATGAATCCCTATTTCCCTTGGTCACGGCATCACGCGTGAACGGGTAGACCGATTTTAATTCGGTTTTGACTAATGGAAAGAGGGATAAACGGGGAATGTTCATATATATAAAAATTTGACCACGGGCGAATCCGGGGGCGGGCCGCTAGTCTCTATATATAAAAATGAATCCCTATTTCCCTTGGTCACGGCATCACGCCTGAACGGGTAGACCGATTTTAATTCGGTTTTCACTAATGGAAAGAGGGAGAAACGAGGAATGTTCTTTTATATAAAAATTGCAACCCGGGCTAAGCCGGGGGCGGGCCGCTAGTATTTTTATAAAATTGCCATACGAAACACACAAGCATAAATATTTCTCAATGCATAAAATATACTTTAACTCCGCACTTCTAATCGTTTAAAAGAAATGGTTGCGAGTAACTGGATCTCTGAAATGAACAGTAGTTTAGACCGTTTGCAAACCAATGCATAAATTGTGAACGCCACTGAGGTTAGTTACGGTAAACCCACCCAAACGTCAAGTTGATTAATCACCGTTTCCCCTACGTTATTAACATGGTAATGGTTCGCAGATCGCTTTCTTAGCGATACTTAATGATTGAGGATTTGCGGTATGATTGCGCGGGATCCTTATCCCGCTTGGACTTTGTATAAAACGTTTAGTAGGAGCTTAGGGTTATCTTGCAGTTACAGGTGCTGCCTGCTATGAACGTAATCCAGTGGTTCTGTCTACGTTATATAGCTCTTTAAAATTTCTGTTGTCTTTTAATCTTTTTGAGAAGCTTTCCGGAATTTAGTTAACTTTTATGCCGTATGAAGTGTATGTTCATTATATTTTATTAACTATACCGTATTTCTTTATATAAAACAGTTAATTATACATTTTCTAGTTATTTTCACATTTTAAAGATAATATACCTAATTTATTTTACAAACATTAAGTTGTTATGTTAAGTTAAATTTTTAATTAGTTAATAAACAGATAATAATTAATGTTACTTGAGATATCGCATAAAATTACTCTTATTTTGTTATTATTATTATTATTATTATTATTATTATCTATTTTATGGATAAATTGAGTGGAAAGTGTGGTGTTATATCAAGTAATATAAGACATGTCTTCGTTTTAGTAATTAAACATTGTCAGGCGTAATTCTGTATTTTTTTAATTAATTTAATGTAAGAGAGCAAACTGCGTTTTGCAGTTATAAATTAGACAGGGCAGCCCATGTGGCGGCAGAAACCATCCCCTTACAGAAAACCACCATGGAATTACAGGATGTGTGTTTCGGTGAGTGAGTGAAGGATGTTAAAGCCCATCGCCACATAATTCCTTATACCATATCATACTAAGTTCAGCAAGGCACACGCAGCACCTATGGTGTTTCTTCTGTAAATAGGCGACGGTAGTTCAAGTTCTAATGCATTCTCATTTCTAATGCGTATTTGAAATTTAAAATAATACTCCAAGGTGCAGGATTCCCACTGACCTATCATTGCTTCCTCGTTCACAATGTCCAATTGTTTTTAGAATGTATTTTAGAAGTTTTATATTGCACTAACTGGTGCCCGCAACTTCGTCTGCGTTAAAAATGAAAAATATATCACAAGTGATTTATTACTCATATTTTTTGTCAAGACAAAAAATATGAGTAATATAACGCTTAACATCTTTATCGCTGTGACGACGGTGGAGCCGTTTTTTTAATATTTTTAGACGATCCGTCGGGAAACTAAAATTTTTTCACGATAAAAGGTATCCTATATCCTCGTAATGGTAATAAACTATCTAAAACTACAAACTACAACCTTTCTCAAAACTACAAACTTTTGAATTTATAATATTAGTAGGATTGCAGCAACATAATATTTGTATTTGTCATAATCGATAATCGACGTCCTCTTAAGTAGGTAACGTAAATACTTTGGGAAAGCCTGCAGCACGTTATTGTAATACACAATAGAATTAATAATTCTGATACGTGCAATTTACTAAATTATAACGCATATAGTTGAACTGACACTTTGAGTGCCCACAAATATACTTACATAATACGACATATAATATATTCTACAACAATTTCATACTTATAAAAATTATTTTAACTCGTATGTTGCACAATGACAACATGATTCTGTCTAAAAGGTGCTCGAAAAGACAAAATATTTGCTCACCTATCCGCCGTCCCTGTGGACTGTTGTTTCTATGAATAAAATAACAATTATAAGTGATCCCCGTCCCTTCGGCGCGTGCTTAATTTCGTTTGAAACAATATTCATCTAGCAATTTACTTCGGGACACATGTTCACTTAAAATAATAGTCAAATACTACCTTCAGTTTTTTATATTTTTAAAGTGACGTTAATGACAAAATGCTTTAATTTTAATTTATATTTAATTTTTTTGCAAATAATATTTATTCTAATCTGTTTTGTGAATTTTTCTTATATTATCAAATCTATCGGCTGAATAAATAATAATAACAAAATTACTGATTTTGCTATTTTATTGCTATATGCTTAAATTGCTAATATTATAAAGAACATTATTAATATTAACTTTTTACCTTATTAAATTATTTCATGAAATTTTAACTTTAAAAGAAGCACTAATCGTTTGCTTAATTCTCTGTCAGGTTGCGTAATTGCTTAATTCTTGATAGGTTGGTAAAATCTTAGTATTAAAAGCTTAATTTGTATTAAAATCTCCATTATCTAAGTCAAACATCTTGTCATCATTGTCCTGTTAACAGTACAATGGTGACAAGGTTAAAAGGAAAGGAGTTTTTCTATCGCGTAGCGGAATTTAATAAAAAAATTAAATTCGGTTTGATACTCGTCACAACAGTGTGTCCCACATTTGGATTATATGAAATTTGTGTTCGTCGGTTCTCCATCTCTGTTTGATGTGGGATTGCGACTCGTTGGTAAATTTTAGTAGTAGTTTTGATAGCACCCAACGATGTAATTGGCGGGTATCGGATTAACGACTTCTAGTGCCATTTACATAGTTTGCTCTGTGTACAGTTGATTTGCATTGATGAAAATTTTAATACCATAAATATCGTTCTGCATAATACACCATGTTACTTCACGGATTGCAACAATTCCATTAGAAATAATTTGCTGTGTAGTAATCAATTACTTTTCCCCAAGTTATAGCTTACTATGCGTTGAAATCAACAACATGAAATGCTTTATTATAAATTATATATTTACAGAATTTTATTTTTAGTAAAAAAGTGTGTGTGTGTGTGTGTGTGTGTGTGTGTCACCTCCTACGCACGACTGGAGTAAATCCTTTAAACGTATAAAATTAAATGTATAAAATTTTCCTCGTGTCAATAGATAACTGGATACCTAATTACTTTATATTATTTAGTTACATTCTGCATACTCAGATGTCACGTGCTCCAGCAAAAGTTATGTTAGTTGAGTTTGATATACACTATTGTCACTACGATTTATAAGTTCAAATAGTTCATTTTCTCGACGAAAGGTGTTGCTGCGCCGACAGGTTATAACGCGCTATGGTTTACGCGGACTAAACTTTTCATACAAGATATCGAAGTTTGTTTTTGTAAGCCCAAAGTAACCTTGTGTTGCTTGTTATATACTATTATAGAATTACGGAACATGAATACATACTAATCAAAGTGACAGTGACAAAAAACGTAACGGTTTTTAGTTAACGCTTGTATTAATTTTATTCTTAAATTTTCAACCTTATATGAAAATCAATTCTTAAGGAGTAAATTATGTGCGACGATTATGTCGCACATAATTTAACTTAACGAGCCATTATGTGTATAAATGTCAAGAGATAATGTGGTCAGATTTTTGAATTTATATTTTATATAAGTAACTATCGAGCGCTCGTTACGGAAGCACGTTAGGAGTTGTATCATTAATCTAATTATATCAATCGTATGGTTACAACACAAAGCTATAAGTATTATTATTATAAAAAACTGTACATAAAGTTTGATTAAGTTTAAGTCTTGTACTTAAAGTTGTTAAGTGATTTGATAGTGAATCTTTTGTCAAGACGGTTCTCGTTTCTTAGCCTACCGACTTGTGTCAGTCAGTGGTTCTCAACATTTACTGTTGGCTGTTTTTAATTCTTGCACTGCAATGTTTAAGTGTAAACGCTGTGAGGGTGAGTTTTTGGATGGAATACAGTGTACAGTCTGCCTTGGTCAATATGATTTCCCCTGTGCGGGAATTACAGAAGGGGGATATCGGAAACTTGGAGACAGGAGAAATGTGTGGAAATGCTCTGTCTGTAAGAATACCGCAGCCTCTAGCCCATCTAATGTAACAATGGGGAAGACATGCACGGCTAAATCCCCAACACCTGCTAATATAGAAAGCATCTCACTGGAACTCAAGCATCTAACTGTCCAAATGTCCTCTTTGCCAACACTCTTAGAAAGCATTAAATCTATCCAGGCTGATCTAGCTGACTTAAAAAATATGAAATCTGATATTGCGGATCTCAAACTGATGAGGGCGGACGTCTCCGATATGAAAGCATCGTTGGAATTCATGCACCATTCTGTGGATGCATTGACAAACAGAATCACTGCCATCGATCAGGAAGTCCAGGGACTTCTTAAGACCAAAGATGATGTTGGCTCTCTTCAGCAACAGGTTCGGGAGCTCCAGCGATCCATCCAAGAGCAGGAGCAGAGAGCGCGATTAAACAACATAGAAATCAAAGGAGTCCCAACTACTGCTACAGAGAATCTCTTCTCAGTGGTCTCTAAAATGGGAGATCTTATTGGTTGTTCCATACCTAGGGAACAGATTAATTATGTTGCCCGAGTACCTACGCGAAACGACAGGTCAGACAAGTCTATAATAATATCGGTGCACAGCAGATCCCTGAAGGATGATTTCGTCGCGGCTGCGAAGAGACGCACTATTGTTCCATCTGATCTGGGCCTATGTGGTAACAACCGAATATATATAAACGACCACTTGACATTGCAAAATAAGCTTCTATTGAACAAGGTGAAAGCTTTAGCAAAGGAACGAAATTTTGCATTCACATGGGTCAAAGGTTGCAAAATTTTTATCAGGAAGAACCCTGCGTCATCAGTCTTGACTATCAAATCGGAAGAAGATCTAAAAAGACTTTCAAATTAACATATCATATTCTTTTAATTAACGTTTGCTTTTTTTGTATCACTGGCTCGCGCAATTTGAGAACCGCTTGTTCCTTATATTCTTACGCACAAATCACTGACCATTTGCCACGAAACATTATGTTCTACCCACCTTATTTATTATATGTTTTTCGCTTTTTATACACTGCTGTCTGCACCTATACGTTCAACCTTTTATTTAATACAAATTTATGCGTAGTATTAAGTAATAATACGCTCACTATGTTCCTGTTTTCAGTGCGTTATGTACGGCACTATTGTTATTCTGCATTTCTATTGTATACATATATTAGATATACATATATTAGATATACATATGTAGATATAGATATAGATAGGATAGATAAGAGCTAATTAATATATTTACAATGTATCAATTAAGGATTTTCTACCAAAATGTACGAGGCTTGCGCACCAAAACAACCGAGTTCTACAGAAATATGTGTATTAACAGCTATGACATAATCTGCCTCACCGAGACTTGGCTTTTGGAAGGTGTAAGTAGTTGTGAATTGTTTGATGAACGTTATCTTGTATGGCGACGTGACAGAAATTATAAAGCAACCGAGCAGTCGTTGGGTGGGGGAGTTCTGATCGCAGTCCATCGAAAGCTTGCGGCTGAAGGTCGCGAGGACTGGTGTTCCTCCGTCGAGGATCTATGGATAACGCTCTCGCTTAACAGTATTGAACCTAGGGTCAATCACAAAGTTCACATCTGTGTGGTATATCTCTGTCACCATAGCCCGTTTAATTCAATTGCTTCACAGATCATAAATTTTTCTAATCACCTTACAGATATTATCTTAGGCTGTCCTATAGATGACTTCATAGTGTTGGGGGATTTCAATATGCCTAATATTCAATGGATACCATCAGGAGATGGAAGTTCATATCAAGCCCTCAATATTCAAGGTGCACATCAGTCCCAACTAATTGATAACTTCAACTTATGCAATTTATCCCAATATAATTACATTACTAATGTCAATGGTCGTATATTAGATTTGGTTCTATCCAATAATAATACTACATTGGTGGAGTATTCTGGTACCCCGTTGGTTCCAGAAGATCCTCATCATAAGTCTATTTCCATTTCTGTTAATTTTGAAAGGCTTCACACGTTAAAGTGTAAACCATGCTTGAAATATTATTATCATTCCGGAGATTATGAATCCATTTTATCTGAACTAAATTCAATCAACTGGCAAACCATGTTTTACAACAGAACTCTGGATGATGCTGTTGACTGTTTTTATGATACAGTATATAAAATTCGTAATACCTTTGTACCTTCTAAAACCACCACTCCAAAACGTAAATACCCTCCTTGGTATAAATCCCCTCTTATAAAATTACTAAACGAAAAAAACAAACATCGCATTAAGTATAAAAAATACGGAAATATAAGTGATCTTAATTCCTACAACATATTAAGAGAGCGCGCTAAATTAATGGAGACTGATATGTTTGAGGATTATATTGCTGGTATTGAATGTAATATTGGGAAAAACCCTAAAGCCTTTTGGTCATACGTTAAGAACAGAAGGCAAACTAATGCATATCCCTCAGTTCTCAAACTTGGTAAACGTTTTACAGACCAAGGGGAGGAAATATGTAATATGTTCGCAGAGTATTTTCACTCTAACTTTCTCGAACCTGTTTCCGCTAACAGTGAGCTAGCCATAGATGACCTCGAGTTTCCCGAAACTTTGGCTGATATAACTGACATTGAAGTTGCAGAATCAGAAGTATTAAAACTGTTTAAGTCTCTTGACCTTAGCAAATCTGCTGGCCCAGATAACTTACCTCCTATTTTCATCCACAAATGCGCCACTAGCCTGGCACCTCCTCTTACCTTAATATACAGACGATCTCTAAACGAGGGGGTCATTCCCAAACTGTGGAAGTCAGTATACATAACTCCCATACATAAAAAAGGTACCAAAGATAACTGTGAAAATTACAGACCCATTTCTAAACTGTGTATATTCGCCAAGGTTCTTGAAAAGATTATATATCCTCAAGTGTATTCGTCATTAAAACATACATTTAGCGAACTACAACATGGCTTCCTCAAAGGTAGATCCACAACGTCTAATCTGCTTCTTTGTAGTGAGTATATATCAAAGCATATATCTGAACCTTCACAGGTAGATGTTGTATACACTGACTACAAAAAATGTTTTGATAGACTTGATCACCTAATTCTTCTTAAAAAGCTTAATATGGTCGGCATTCGGGGGAATTTATTCAGGTGGTTTACGTCATATGTGAGGAATAGGTGTCAAACGGTGGTTCTTAACGGTTTTAGATCCTCACTAATGTACATCCCTTCAGGAATTCCGCAAGGATCCTTGCTTGGTCCTTTACTGTTTATAATCTTTGTATATGACATACATAAATGCTTTAAATCGTCTAGAGTATTGCTTTATGCTGACGATATGAAAATCTTATGCCCTATCAGATCCTCCGAAGACGCTTCGCGTCTTCAAGCTGACCTGCATAGTTTTCAGAGTTATTGTAGTATTAACAAACTGGAACTAAATATATCAAAATGTTATGTATGTTCTTACACGCGCAAACTGAATCCAATTATTAATACTTATACCATAAATAATTCACCACTTATGAGAGTAACATCTATCAGAGACTTGGGAGTCATTTTTGATTCCAAATTATTATTTGATAAGCACATCGATAACATAGTAAATAGAGCCTCTAAAGCTCTGGGCTTTGTACTAAGGATGTCTTCCGAATTTCATTCAATCAAAACAATCAAAATATTATACTGTGCATATGTACGTTGCCACCTTGAGTATGCCTCTCAAATTTGGAACCCACGCTATAATGTCTACATCTCACGCATTGAAGGGATTCAAAAACGTTTCTTGCGTTTTTTGCAATACCGTGCTAATAAATTCCTTCCTGACTATCGTTCTCAATGTAAACACTTTCACTTGCTCCCTCTACACAAGAGAAGACAGATATCCGATATTGCGTATCTCTTGTACGTGGCAAGCGGTGCAATTGATTGTCCTGAACTGTTGGAACATATAGGGTTGCGAACCAGTACTACATCTTTAAGAAAACGTAATTTATTACACGTCCCACTTGTAAAAACTGGTTATAGACAAAATAGTTTTATGATTAGAGCGTGCCAGTGTTATAACTCAATCTCAGTAAGCACTATAGATATAGACTTATTTAATACTAGCGCCTATAAAGTCAAGCGAATGCTTACTGATAATTATTTCAATGAGTGATCGCTCGAGCAGTAGCTTTAGTGTCTGTATAATATTAATGTTATTATTATGTTAATGTTATGTATTGTTTAATACCTACGTAGTAATATTTGTGAAAACTTTTAAGTGGCCTTCTGATGTATTTTCTTTTTTTTAACAACCATTGTATTAGCCGTTAGTTTTCCTTCATTAATAAAATAAAAATAAAATAAAATAAAATAAAATAAAATCAAGGATTGAGTGGAATTTCGCTTTTAATCTGATATTTTTAAAACGTTAAGGTCGGCAGACAGGCTGACAGTAGTCAACTTGATTGTGGCTACCGTCGCTTATAGCACAAGCAACGCCATAAGTGCTGCTAGCGTGCTGTTAACTACAATAGAATTAAGGATAAGGGATTAGGAGGCAGTGTGCCCTGCCACTTCTTAAAATACATTACTTAAATACAGATTACAATCGGCCATTTTCAAACACCTTAAACATTATCTATATAAATAGAAATGAAGCGCTAAATGTGTGGCTAAGGGCAAAACTCCAGAACGGCTTTAAAAATTCGGCTAACTCTGAGGAAGAGGAAAGTTGGTAAAATTGTCCAGATATTTGTATACGTGCCAAGCCAAGGGTGAGTAACTAGTTGTAAATTTTTTTTATTATTATTTTAAATAAGGGAACATGCAAATTACTTACTAATTTTAAAGCATCACTTGATTAGTTGGCCGTTGGATGAGTAGTAAGGGTGCTTGCCTTAACGCTCTGTTCTAGGGTTCCCGGGTTCGATTCTCGGCAGGAAAATTAACTTTTCATGTTAGGCTCTGGTCTGGATCTGGAAAGTAGTGGCAGGGCACACTGCGATTCGCAGTCATTTGGACAGTCCGTCTGGCGGCAGTAACCACCCCCTTACAGAAGACCACCGTGAAATAACAGCACGTCTGCTGTTGCGTTTCGGTGAGTGAGTAAGGGATGCCAGAGCCCATTTCCCTATTACCTCCTTAATCCCTTATCCTTAATCCTACTGTAGCGCACTTGCAGCACCTGTGGCGTTGCTTGTGTTATAGGCGACGGTAGTCAGCCAATCAAGTGGACCGTCAGCCTGTCTGCCGATCTTAACATTAAAAAAAAAAAAAATAATAACTGCAGTGTGAAGTCTTTGCTTCTTATTTCTATAGTTTAATCTAATTTTTAAAAATAAGTTATACCTACATTATACCTTTATTTAGGAAATAATAAAGAAATTATTCATTATGGCCAGTCAAAATTACTAATAATAATCAATCCCCTTTAAAAGAACAAGTAATGCGCCATGATTCAATTCCAAGTTGGTTGTCTACCATCTCATTTGGCGATAAGCGGTCGCCATCAAACGCGGAATATTCTTTTTTTCCTCGTCAGGCCTCCCCTCGCAGTAAATGATCGAGTCACTTTTGGCGTGTGCACAAACATTTAGCGCCCTTATCGGCGCTATTAAAGATACGGCTTCATTACACGACCGCGCCGCCGCTGAAAAGGTTGCGGAATCCACTGTGGCTCATTTCATTTATAGATGTCGTGTTCCTTTTAATGTTTTCCTCTTTATTGTTTGCTTTCATTCAGAAAATCAATTGGAAAATTAGAAAATAGAATAAGTTAATTTAATATTACATTCTTTCAAATAACAATGCTCAAATAAATAATTTATTTTAAATACAACCTAAGTAGATTTTAGTATTTATAATTTCACCCAAAACTACACTCATTTTGATTTGGTATTAAGTACTTACTTAAAAATACAATTGATAGTAAATTGTCAAATGGGCTTTGAGAAATTCTATAATAATATTATAAGAGAAAAGATTTGTATGTATGTATGTTTGTATTACAAACATGTAATGAATAAACTCAAAAACTAATGGACCGATTTTAAAAATTCTTTTACCTATAGAAAGCTAAATTATCAGCGAGTAACATAAGCTACTCACCATCCCCCCATCTCCCCTCTTTATGCCCCTCCATACAATATTGCCGTTTTCCACGAATAATATTTTATAAAGAGACGCGGACGAAGTCGCGTAAAGCAGCTAGTATTTATTATAAGACGGTAAAGGAAAAACATTTCATTGCCTTTTTCTTTCATTATATATACTTATACGTATACTTTGTTCACGTATATATACTTATACTTATGCCTGTGTGTGTAGCGAGTTGCACACAAAGTGTACCGATGATGCTTCGCTTGGCCGGCTTTGCATCTTATATGCATTTCAGTTGGTTAGGCATTGGATTTTAATGATTTGTAAGATTGTTATTATAATTATATTTATGTATGGTGTAATGTTCTTGTATTAGCGTGAAGTAAATGTCTAGACAAACCAATAGGTAATGGTTTACAGACATTGTAAACATCTTATATTCAATTATGTATCAGATATAAAATAAATAAATGATAAATATACAATATATGAAATATAATAATGTGGGTATAACACAAGCGATATTCGCTGCGGACTTAAAACGTTGGGCTTTCAAAGGAGTATACATAATGTGTGACGTCATGCGCGGGTCGAGGGAAATGAAGTGGAATCTTTCAGATAACGCACACACTCACTTATAAACAGGTACGTTTCACTCACACACGTTTACATAAATAGCTCTTGTAGGGTTCAGTTCACACAATATAATGTAGGTGACATCGATAATTTGTTATAATGGGACGCAAGTGCTAAATTGAATGCGTCGAGTACAACTCAGATGAAAGATACGTAGTGACATGTTGTAGTAACTGTATTAAGTTATTAATCCTGCATTATATTAAGATCAGTTGTTTAATAGTACCTACTGAGGATTATAGCAAAAGAGAAAGTGACTGACAAAGTGAAATTATCTCTTCGTGAAAGCAAAGTATGTGAAATCGATTCGATGTTTGATAATTGCTCAATAACACGCAATCTGATTAACAGATTTCTGTGACATTTGCCATATTGATAGATCATGGTGTAGGATTAATAAACGAATAAGTATAGGATAATCACATACCAATAATTCCTAATTTCAGGTCTCAGACCGACAAAAACTATAGAACGAACAATACACACCCTTAAGTGACGCAGATAATAGGAAGACGATTCTGCAATAGAATGACGGCCGCTCGACACTCTGACGCGAGTAGTTGATAAACCTAACTATATTTTTTGTTTAATAAGTATTTTATTAATGAATTTAGTTATAAGTTGTTAGTGGGCAAAATTTTTAACTGCACACAAAAACGCAGGACACTATAGGAGACGTCTTCAGCGAACCGGCTTCATTTTCTAAACCGTTTTTGTTCCTCTAGGCTCTGTCGATAGTTTTTGCCGGTCTGAGTTCCAGGTATAATAAAAATAATATAGTTTTATAGTTGTATATTATTACCTATCGTAAACAATTTCCAGTAATAAATATTATAATTAGTGTAATTACAAAATAAGTGACATTGTGAAAAAGTAAAGAATGTTTCAATTTGAAGCAATAAACATAATTAAAATATGTTGCTATGAAATTAGGTCGTCTGGATCCAAGCTGCTTCTGACTGGTCTTACCAAAAAAATGCCTATTTTCAGCACTAGACTTCCTACAACTGAGGCGATTATGATGATAATGAGGTAGGAAATATTTGGGATTCCCAGACATTTTATCTTGAAAAGCCGAAGTATGCCCAAGGTAAATAATGTTATTTTATATTAAATAAAAAGGAACATTTTAATTCGACCTCTAATGATGTAAATGTGTATAGGCACGTGATTAAAACAATTAATTGATCATTTGATATAAATATAAATCCACAAAAATGTTAATTAAAATAGTGGAGTAATTTAACCCAGATCGGTGACTGATTCGCCTTAAGATGGATAAATAAACACATGCATGTTAAAACAGATGTGTATATGGTAAACAAATTCAAATATACAAAATAAGAACAGACTCGTAACATAAACTAAAATAAAACACTTTGACGACGTTTTATTCTATTTTCTATAAATATATTTAGAGATTTTTTTGAAGGGTAATTTTTTTGCGCGTGAGAGAGTAAAATTTCAAGATTGTGTTTTCTGTGACGCTTCAGCGTAACGATCACCTGACGCTTCTTGTAACGTTTCTACTAAAATAAATACTATTAATCATTTAAAATATTTATTATCTCTCTCTCTCTATATCTCTGATAAGTACCGTTTACTATATATTTGATAGCCAAAGAAGTTTCACTTGTAACAAGCGCATGTTTTTTTTTTTTAAATTAAAAAAAAATTTAACATGAATTAAATATAACACTTAATATATATTAAATTTTAATGTGTAACACGGATACGCCTTTATACGGTTTGTGAAATGTTGGTCGTTCTAAGCAAATAATGACCATGTTTTACTTGATTAAAGGAGCTCTAATGAGGCATTCGCACAATTAAACTTCAAAGGGCTTCTGAGATGTTCAATGGTTTTACAGTTGAAGCACCTTTCCTACATTATACATACGCTAGTGACTTTTTGTAACAAATTTGTATCTATAGTGAATATTTTGAGGTAAGCGTTTGAAGAACAAATAGGATTTTCGAGCGTAGTAGGCATTTCGTGTTTCTTCTCACCTAAAACTCGCTAAAAACTAATAGTTTACAGTTATTCATACAACCTACAACAACATTACAGACAAATTTTCGTAACTCTTACAAACACGTAATAATCGGGAACGTAGTGAAAGCGACACAGGTCCTGCTTTGAAGATGCCCGGCAGTTTACTGAAGGTCTGAAGCAAACTGAGAAGAGCGCGCTTGGTGCTCTCGTGAAAATAATAATAATACTTTTTGAGAAAAAGTAGCCATAAAATATTCTTCTAAATATCATTAGTCATTTTTAGCAATTTTTTTGAGTAAAAGTGTGATATGTTTTAATTACAACACGAAAAACTATCAAAATTTCCGTGTTTTCGGAATATTTTATTATCGGGTGATATTTTGAACCGTAAAATCATCATGTTTATTTATTATACTATAATTTTTCGGAGCAAAATCAAGAATTTTTAATTGTGATCAAAAACTGAATCAAAAACAGGTTGACTTAGCCTTAAGCAACTGGCGAATAACACGAATAATAAAGATTAAAAAAATGTGATTTTAAAATAGAAATAGATGTTCAATAATAACGAAATCGCTATTTCGTGTATTTTAAAAGGTAAAATTATATTTAAAGTAGCTATCCGCACCCGAATTCGCATTGATAAAAATTTTTCTGATAAAAAAAAATAGCTGAATCGGTCCAGCCGTTCTTGACTTTTGCGCTTACCAACACATATGACAATTCATTTTTATTTGTTAGATAGATGAATAGATATATCTATGTAGATAGATACCTTATACTATGTATTTAAATACTAAGTATATAAATAATTATAACTTGAGACTTCTTTTTTTACATGTTTATTAAACAAAAAATAAACATTTTAAATGTGTATGTACTAGGTCATTTGAAAAGTTCTTAGCCTAACATACTTAATGAAACCACACGATTTTGAGTTTATTTTTATTTTTCAACATACTCTCCTCCGAGCTCAAAACACTTTTTCCATCGACCCGGTAAGGCTTCGATACCCGTTTTAAAAAAATCTTCGTCTAACTCCTCAAAATAAGCGTCCACGGCGGCTATGACCTCTTCATTTGTAAAAAAATGTTTACCACCTAAAAATGTTTTCAGCTTTGGGAACAGATAAAAGTCGGACGGTGCTAAATCCGGTGAATATGGGGGATGAGGTAACAATTCGAAGCCACATTGATGGATTTCTGCCATGGATTGCACAGAGGTGTGAACGCGCGCATTGTCCTGATGAAACAAGACTTTTCTTCTCAATAAACCTGGACGTTTTTCTTTGATTTCTTCTCTCAAACGACGCAACAGGTTGCAATAGTAATCGGAGTTTATTGTTTCACCCTTTTTTAAATAATCCACGAGAATTATACCCTTTGCATCCCAAAAAACGGATGCCATGACTTTGCCCGCCGATAAAACCACCTTTGCCTTCTTTGGGGTAGGCGATCCTGCTCTTTTCCATTGTTTCGACTGTTCTTTTGTCTCGGGTGTATTGTGGTGAACCCAGGTTTCATCCATGGTTATAAATCTTTCAACAAATTCTATTGGGTCAGCTTCATATAACTCTAAACAGTCGCGAGAAGTTGCGATTCGGTTGCGTTTTTGTTCCACTGAAAGCAGTCGCGGTACCCACCGCGTAGACACCTTAGAGAATCCAAGTTCAGTAGTAATTATATGATGTGTTCGCTCAGATGAGATGCCTACAGTCTTAGCTATCTCCTCGACAGTCAATTTTCGATCAGATAAAATTAAATCACAGATTTTTTCTTTGTTTTGATCAGTGGAAGCAGTCGAAGGCCGGCCACTACGGGGCTCATCTTGAATGGTCTTACGACCACGTTTAAACTCTGCCACCCAGTTTTTAACAGTCGCATACGAAGGAGCGGAATCACCCAAAGTAGCAGACATGTCTTCATGTATAGCTTTTGGAGTTAAACCTTTCAAATTCAGGTATTTTATCACTGCACGATGTTCAATTTTATCCATTTTCAAAAATAGCTCTGACTTGACTTACGGTATCACGTGTAAACGAACAATAAGTTACTGTGAATAAACTAAACTGTGCATACTTGTTGCTAAATAATGTAACTACAAAATGAGAGTAGTTATAAAAAAAACCAATGTCTTTAACCATGTTAGGCTAAGAACTTTTCAAATGACCTAGTACATATATATTTATTTTCTACTCTTAGAATTAGATCAAATAATTTAACTTGTTTTATTGTTTCTCAACTTATTGACTGTTATAACAAATTAGTATAACATATCCACTTGTAATTTAATTCTCGACTAAAATAGGTAGGTACTAGAAATTTACAGAGAAGTGACTAAGCAATATGTTTTGCTAGCGATCACTCTCCGCATAGAAAAGACCACAAAAGAGTTCAGCGATGAAATCCAAATAATATCTAGTGGTGTTCAGCAGTTTGTAACTGTGAGGTACACAGTTACAAACTGGTGCAGTGACCAGAGCTTACAGAAAACCACGGTATAATAACAGCATTTGTGCAGTGCAGTTGTATTTCGATACGTTAGTAAGAAATGACCAGAGCCCTATCACTTGCATTGCCATTTCACTATCACCTATCAGAATCGGCAGCGTACTTGCTTTTAAGGGCTATTGTTTGTGTTTACAGGCAATAGCATCACATGATCCGTCAGCTACCTGCCGACTCGTATATCCATCGGAATAGTGACAATATCGGAAAAATAGATTACCATCTTTTGCATTTTTCCAAGCATTTATTAGAAGCTTTTTTCTACAGGCAATCGAGAACTTTTGGTCACGTTTTGGATGGTCTTAGATCAGTTGGTGCTAATTGATAATGAGGTCAGTGAGTTAAATTTATTTAAAAAAAATAATATATATAACCAATTTTATTAAAATTTAGAATTAAACTTGACATTAATATTCATTTATGACTTTTAAGCGCGTAGACGAAAATTGTATTTTATTTATATTAATCTCTATATTTAAAAATGAACCCCCATTTCCCTTGGTCCCGGCATCACGCGTGAACGGGTAGACCGATTTTAATTCGGTTTTCACTAATGGAAAGAGGGATAAACGGGGAATGTTTATGTGTATAAAAATTGCACCCCGGGCGAAGCCGGGGCGGTTGCTAGTTAATAATAAGTATCGATTATTATTACATCTAATTTTCCAACTATACTATACCCTAATATTTTAATAATGAGCAAAGAGCGAGATAAGTCTGTATTCGTGCTCCATAATAATCAATCTTCCGCACACCCTCATCAAAGGAGATCTTTGATAAAAGCGCTCTTATGAAAAATCAATGGTATTTCTTCTATCGTCTTCGTATTGAGTAGAATCCGATAATATTTTTGATAAATTATATATTTCTTTTTGTTTTTATGTTATTGTAGCTATATGTATTTAATTATGAAGTATGAGATATTAATAAACATTTTATTGATTTGTTTACAGGAGTAACAAAATGCGATGTGATAGTTCCTTAATTATAAATTAAATTATATATACAAGAAATTACAAACTAAATTCAGTTACTATAAGGTATAACAGAGTCCCACTCCAATGAATTCGTCCAGTGTGCAATGTACCAGGTCGATTAATTTTATTTTTTGACTAGATTCCAAAACACGAACTGTTCTGCTGTATGTGGAAAATTTAATTAATGATATAATTAATATTAATTATTATAGAAATTCTTCAGATGGTGGTGGAAACAATTTTTATTTTTATTTTTTTATGTTAATATCGGCAGACAGGCTGACGGTCCACTTGATGGTAGGTGGCTACCGTCGCCTATAACACAAGCAAAAAAAGCAACACTTTTTTAATTAAAAAAAAAAATCACAGACATTAACTTGAGATATTAAGTGTAGACAAAACAAATAAAATTTATCTCCAGCAAAACACCCCATAAAATGGAATTGTCTCGAGAACTTTTGTGAAAGCGATAACGACAGAAGTTGTTTGGAGCTTTGTTCCTCAGCTTACGTAAACGTGGCAATTAAACATTGAGCTACCTCGAACCCTGTGCCGCGTTTAAATCTAGACGAGCAGAGAGAGACTGTAGTAAGATACGGGCTCTTATTACATTTGCCGTTATATACTTAGATACGCAGTGAGGTAAAAAAGAGCCTTCAAGGAGTGTCTGTCTCAAGCTCCGCCCTCTCGTGGGCACGCCCACTAAGATATCCGTTTGAAGGACACTGACTCTTCTTAACTTCATGGCTCGTGTCGAGAAACATGTGTATATACCTAGCAAAATATAGGTAGACGTCTATACACGTCTGTAGTTGTGAGCCTCAATAATGTGTGTGTGAGGTAAGCCTCTACATATTAAAGCTACATAATGTTTATCCCTACTAGTACCTAGTACTGTATGTTGTCTAACTCCTCACGCAACGGACTTTGATGCGGTTTTCACTGATGGAAAGAGCGTTAAACGAGGAAGGATTTTATATATATTTTGCAGGAAAAAATTCCACCCATGCACAGCCGAGAGCAGATTTTATATAATATGTTATTGTAAACATAGTTAATATGGAATTATTAAAAACAGTTAGTTACTAGTAATGTTGCTTCGTGATATGGTAAATGTGATGAAAATAGTGATTTGGTAAAAGTTCCTTCGCATTTTATATGAAAACTCAAGATATGTTTTTTCACAGTTTATTTACATTTAATTACAGTATATATTTATGTGGCATTTTTCTCGATGACTTTTTGCCATTTTGTAGGTAGTGACATGATCCCGTTGCTGTAGAAATTTTGGGACTTCTGATAAAAAAACGCGACTAGTAGTTTTGGCAGTCCTCTCTTGATGTTAATCTGATACTGCACAAAGAATTCTGAAGAGACCGAAAGAGGTGGAAATTTGTTTCTTTTTTGAAATATAACCTTTTTAATGTCATCAAAACCAGCCAGTACAGCCAAAGAGATTTTATTACAAGTTTATACATATACGAAAAGACTTTTTCCCCGACCTAACTTATAATTTTAAGTTTTCGGTAATTTAAATAAAATAAACAATAAATGTGCGTTTCTGACTTATTTATTGATACCTAACAGAAAATAATATTCTGAATAATAATAATTGCTGACAAACTGTCTAATTATGAGGTAAGCGTTGATATTACACAAGCCGCTCTGTTTCTAGGGTTTTCGGGATCGATTCCCGGCAGGTTGGCTCTGGTCTGGATATGGAAAGTAATGTGTTTCGCAGTCATTTGGGCAACCCGTTTGGCGGCAGTAACTACAACCTTACAGAAGACCACATCAAGTATGGTGTTGTGTTTCAGTGAGTGAGTAAGGGATCCCAGAGCATTAGGCTCTTATTCTTAATCCTACTTTGTCGGCAGCGCACTTGCAGCACCTGTGGCTTTGCTTGTGTTATAGGCTACGGTAGCCATCAAATGGACTGCCAGCCTGTTTGCCGAACTTAACATAAAAGAAAAGAATCTCCATTAATCACATTGATCGTAACATATACACACAGATATTCTATAGCGTAACTGTATATGTTCATACTCCAAAATAATAATGCATATTGTTTCACACTTGAGAAATCTTGTGTGTCAATAAGCAAAAAACCAATAGAGGATCGGACAATAATCAGTTTAAAATCTAAAATGTACTTAGAAAGAAAATATATAATTTTTTACGATTATTTATCGAATAATAATTTATAATTCATTAAAATATTTTTAAATAAAGAAATAAAATTTTATTATTTACAATATTTTTAATCTATAATGAAACACCAATCACAGTGCGTGACGTCATTTGTGGGCAATCATTGTCTTATGCCAATGCAGCTGTTTTGTTATGACATGACCACAAATGACGTTACGCGCTCTCAGATGAACTATCGTGGGCGTTTTGGCGGCATTTTCAAACAAACAATATTAAAACATGATTTTGAGTACCTAAAAGACTATAAATAAATAAAATAGTATTTTTTATGGGAATAAATATCCATGAAGATTAATTTAAAACACTTTCTGAAAATTTGTCCGATCCCCTATTGTCGCATTTTATACTTTGTATTATTTTTTCTAGTTTATGCTATTTAATAATAGGTCGTCTTGTTATCGAAGTACATAAAATATTTTTCAATACAAAACATGTTTAAACACTTCAAAATGACACTATCTTCAATATTTATAAAAATAGCAGAATAGTAAAGTAAAATATGTATGTTTAAGAAACAATTTCGAATCGTTCACGACGTGAAATCATGATTTGGAAATAAGTTCAATTTTAGATAAATTTAACGAAATAATATCAACTTCTTTTTAAGATAATGTAATAACAATTTTTTTATCCAGAATAAGTCTTCAGTTATAAGTTTACACCAGCATAGTTCTTCGTCAAGCAATACACTATAATAAAACAAATCGAGACAAACATGAACGTCAAAATAAAAGAGAGCTACAAAACGTCACGGCTACCGGAAACGGATCCTCGTTTAATTTTTAATTCGCTCGGCTGGCGACGCGGCGCTGTCGTCGGCGTCTTCCTGCCGTCGCTTCCGGTCGCGAGCACTCCTTTTTTAGCGGTTGTATTTCCGTTTTAGCCCAAGAGCCGATGTCACGCCGCGTTGGACACGAGTCGAATCAAATGCCTTTTTAATTTTTCAACGGCCCGCTTTGAGAGTGACATACAAAAACTCTCAAGTGGACGTTTCGTTTCCTGGGGTTTCGAATTCATTTTTACTTTGCCTACATTAATTAATTTACACATGACATGTTTTAATTGCTATAACAATAAAAAACAGTGAGGATTAATATACTGTAATATTATTTTTAGGATTAATACAAGTATAATATAACTTTTGTGTTTATATGTTTACATTTCATAAAATTTAAGTCGCTGTTCGCCTCTGTCTGTTTGTCCGCTAACTTATTCTAAACCACCCAACGAATTTTGATAAGGTTTTCACTAATGGAATGAGCGATAAACGAGGAAGGTTTTTGTACATAATTTGAAGAAAAAAATGGAATCCCTGCTAATCCCTAGGAGAGTCGCTAGTATAATAATATGTTGCTAAAATACACTATCATTAATAAGGTGTGTACAAGACTTTATGGAGCATTTTCTTATTGAGCATGCAAAAAAATAAATGCGGTATTTTTAAACTACAACCTCATTTTGATTTACTACTAGTATTTTTTAGAAAATTTTTAGAAAGATACGTAGTTTTCGATGTTTAAATATTTTTCATTAGAGAAGATGTTCATAAAATAAAATTGATTTATACGCATTCAATTCGTCTCCACAGTTTTGTGTAGGAGCTGACGTCATAAATGATTAAGGACTTTCAGAGATTATTTTTCCGTCGGCCGGCATTTTTCTCGGTGACTAAAAAATCCCCATCTGCCGGATATTATCTTTAATTTATGAATCAAGAGGTTTCACTGCTTTCATTACATTGACGTTTATTGAGAAGCAACAAACACAAACGACTTGAGCATTTACAACAAAAAAAAAAGATTCGATAAATGCTACACGATGAACAACTTATTACAGAAAAGTTTCTTTCTTTTTTAGATCATCATGCTTGGAGCCTCACGAAATGCAAAATCAAAAGATTTTTTATCGAAAACATGGTTCCATGATTCTCGCTCTGCTTCGTATTTGATTTTTTTTTCTAAATTCCTTAATTTTCTTAATAATCTTTTTCAATTTTTTTTTTATTTTGGTTTCAAACAATTTGGTTTTTGTGTGTAGATTCTGTATACGAAAAAAGCAAATGATGTTTAGATATTATTTTCTGGTGATAATTCTGTTGTGAAAGGTGATAAGCGAGTCCAAATTACATCTGTCACTAAAGAACGGAAAAAAATCCAGGGATATTTTATCCGGTACGCCCTTTTGCTATCGTTGCGTCAATACGATTAAACTAAGGTATTTTCTATAAGTCAGTTAATGGTAGGTATATTAACTACAATTAACTAACGTATAGAAAATAAGTGTTAAATATAAAGATCGAATATATAAGGTTTTTCACATCGGAATTAATCAAGACTATCGATATCCCCCAAACGCACATTTACTGACCCTTTTCTTTGTTCTTAGATTTGTAGATTCAAAGCTTCTTAATTTATATTACTATTCGGTTAAACTTTCATTTATTTCTTAGAATTTTTGATTTATTTTATGGTTTTAAAACATTTATCTTATATGATATATCAGCATTAATTTTTTTTGTTTATGTTACGTTTATTTTATGTTTCGTCACTAGCTGTACTGACAACTTCGGCTGTTGTTGACATTTTGTTTTTTTAAGCTCAAACTAAGCTGTCACCTTCGGCGCTATTTGTATCATTAAATGCATAAGTGTGGCCGACCAGTAAAATCTTTTTACAGGTCGTTTGTCACCTAGATTTCCAACGTAGTTTTTAGTTCACAACTATTTAATTTATGCTCTGAAAAACTTGACTCCTATTGCATTCCACGCTGCCCATACTTAAAGTGAAGTCCATTCGCGACTAATAAGGCGCAGTTTGTAGGTTTATTATTGTGAAGAAATTGTATTGATCCAACTATTTGTATTAAAGATTTAAAACTAATCTACATTTTAAGATACCTAAAGGTACCGTATTATTCAACTAGAATGCAAGAAAAAATACAGGGCAAACGTTGTAGAGGTAGTAGAAAGATAAAGAATTTAAGAGGATGATTACTCTTTCGTGGAGCAGCTTTCAAGGTTTTAGCTACCCACGATGGTCACCAATCTACGTAGACAAGTGGCACCTTAAAAAGAAGAAGAAATTCTAGTATTTCGATGTTAAGTATTACAAACAGTAATGTAGTCCTCTCTATCTTTTGCCATAATCATATTACATTTAATAATAATTAATAGCCAATTTTTTTTAATGTTAAGATCGCCAGACAGTCTGACGGTCCACTTGATGGTAGGTGGCTACCGTCGCTTATAACACAAGCAACGCCAAAGCTGCTGCAAGTGCGCTGCCGACTACAGTAGGATTAAGGGAAAGGAGATAGGGAAATGGGCTCTGGCATCCATGACTCACTCACCGAAACACAACAGCACACGTGCTGTTATTTCATGGTGGTCTTCTGTAAGGGGGTGGTTACTGCCGCCAGACGGGCTGCCCAAATGACTGCCAAAACGCAGTGTGCCCTGTAAAGTAGTACTTTCCAGATCAAGACCAGAGCCAAAAAAAGGGTTCATTTTTCAAATTAGACCGTGCCGGGAATCGAATCCGGGAACCCTAGAACAGAGCGTTAAGGCAAGCACACTAACCACTCATCCAACGGTGAGTGACTTCAATTTAATTCTGTTGTATAATTCTTTAAGTTTGAAATCGGTTGACTAAATTTTAATTCATATGAAGGGTTAGACTATAATTATACGAATGCATGTATATCTAATATAGATAAAGTGTGGGGCAATGTTTCTGGCTATCCTTGACGTAACATTTTGTCTTAAGCAACGGACGCCATGATTTGTGTGCGGGTCGCGTCCCTCGGGCACTCTTCGTGTTTCGCCAACGGAGAAGCGGGGCCACCTCGCAATTTATGTCTCGGATTTAACTGTCCACTTCAAACAAATACTGTGTTAAATTATAATATCAAGTCGTTTGTGTAACTGAAACTCGTGTGGCAGTTACACGGGTACACAATTGGAATGACATTCCTTTCAGAATTTGGACATTTTTTAAACATATTATAATAAAATCGTAAACGAGCCGTAAATATTAAAGACAGAGAGACATTAAAGATTTTTTTCAAAAAAACTGTTTGTACCATCGTTTTTTCTTTACACGTTGTACTTAAGTTACCGAGGCCTTTTGTCTATTTGTCTGTGCGTTTGTGCACGCTAATCTCTGAAACGGCTTAACCGATTTCAATGCGGTTTTCACTGATGTATTGTAACAAGCTTCCCGTAACATTTAGTGATTGTTTCATTCCGATCGGTTTACAAACAAAAAAGTTATGAGCAATACTGAATACCACGCGTACAAAATTGCAGGCTCAGCTAGTTTTAAATAAAATAGGTCTGTACACCCTACATTTAATTTTTTTATACTAGCGATCCGCCTCCGGCTTCGCATGGATGCAATTATCTGGGTAATTTTTGCAATTTTTCTCTTCATAAGAACCTTCCTCAGACTCCAACATAATTTTTAAAAAAATAGCCGATTTTTTAATGTTAAGATCGGCAGACAGGCTGACGGTCGGTGACTACCTGTCGTCTATAACATAAGCAACGCGCCACGGCTACTGCAAGTACGCTGTCAAAAATGACTGCAAAACACAGTGTGCCCTGCCACTACTTTCCAGATCCAGACCAGAGCCAACTTTGAAAAGTTCATTTCCAAAGTTGAGCCTAGAGCAGAGCTTTAAGGCAAGCGCCCTAACCACCGTTCACGAATTTTGTTCTTAGCAACATATGTAGGTACATACGTTGCGATTAATTTTTATTTATGTATAACTAGCGGCTTCCCAAGGATGTAATTAGGTTTTATTATAATTATAATTGAAAAATTATGTAATTGATACGGTTTTAATATTTTGATTTTCATAGCGGATAAACAGACATACAGACAGAGTGTAGTAAGCTACCGTTTTTTTAGAGTACGTTTGAAAAAGCCTTTATTACGTTTATGACCATTGGACCAACCCGCCGAACAACTAGTTGGTCTGTAGAGAAAATATTGAGAAAATTATACCCATATTGGATGAACTTTATATATTATTTAGACATAGAAATATTATTTTAAATAACAAAAACTGTTCTGTATTTATTTGTAACATGTCAGCAGATAACTAAGCCAAAATATTTTTCTGTATAACTGGAAAAACAAATGTTCGCACTCAATCATGTTCGTGATTACACTCATTAGTCGTCGAAGGCCGCGTGTTCAGCACAAAAGTGGAGATCGCATAAATCGCACGAACACTTCTTCGTTCCCAGTGAAATGATTAATAGTCGCACGGCCATTCAATTCAGATCCTTATCTGGATTATAGTATAACAGCTATTTTTGCGAACATGTATATTATTATATAGGCACATTTATACACAGCTTTTGTTGACTATTAGGACTGAATTCTTTTAAAACTTGATAAACTAAAATCCACATAGGTAGTTGAGAAACTTTAGCATTTTAAATTTAATCTATTGATACGATAGTGGAATAATAATATTATAAGAGCATTTTCCGACGATCCACGACACAACACAACGAACGATAAGCGTTTGTCGTTTGTACGCTTTCACACAACAACGACACTGCAATGCACCAGCAGTGTTTCTTGTACGGAAGCAAGCTCCAGCCCATTCAATATCCATTATCATTATGTTCCGCCTACGAAACCAGTTCGCTGTTTACTTTGTAAGTCCAGCAGGTTCTTTGCCATGGCAAATAAATAGAATCTAAATATGATACAAAAATATGATAAAATGAATAAAATAATTACACATTTCTTTTTGACTTTTTATTTCGACTCCATTCCAGAGGTTACATACCGTCAACCAAACTTTTTTTTTGCTGTTTTGTCTCTTAGGCATATTTTGCTATCCACTGCTTTTATTAATGTCAAATTAAAAGAGAAAAGATTTGTATGTATGTATATTTGTAATGAATTAAAAAATCTTTCACCTATAGAAAGTTATATTATCAGCGAGTAGTATTTTACAAAGAGACGCGGACGAAGTCGCGTGCAACAGCTAGTTATATATAGTGTTTAAAAAAAAATAGGTACCGAAATGAGTATTTTACGTTTTCTCAGCTACTCAATCGACATCTAAAAAATTGGAACGAAGATAAGCAGGACCTTCATTTTACCATGCGGTAAGGTTATATACCAGGTAAAACATAATATGTAGTAACAGTTTCTAATTCTATGTACCTAAAACATAGTAAGTTTAATTAGAAAGTGGACAAACTTGACCCAGACATCAGTTAGCGGTTAGCAAGCTCGGTAATGAACGGTTACACAAGCACATTATCGTGGAACTGGCACCTATAAATAAATATGGCGGCAAAAATGGTGCCAGTTTATCAGCCACCGGAAGTGGACGCTGGGGAACGGAAGCGGCGTAATAAATGTTATTAGATAGCCGCTGGGCTTAGTGGACCCGGATTTTATGTGTTTTTTTTTGGACTTCTTTCTCCCACCATCGGTTTTTGTTAATGCGTCTGGGTTCGAAAATAAATTGGTGGGGACGATTTTAAATGAGCGGCTCCCGGGGTTAAATCCGGCCTCTTTATGGACATTGTTATTATTGTTTATTGGCCTCACATTCGTGCGTTTAAAAGGTATTCACTGAAATATTTAATGATTTGTAAATCTGTTGAAAACATTAATTTTTTACTTAATATCTGGATTTTATTTTACTTAACTTTTTATTGAAATAAGAAATTTTATATGTATAAACATTTGTTCTCAAAGTACTTTTGAAATCTCCGAAAGTACTTTTTCAATCACGATAAAATTTTGCACATACTTTGTCAAAGGTACAGAAAAAAACAATTAATGATATATGATCATTTGAATATTTAATAGGAAACAAATAGAAATTATTGTTTAGTAAATATTTAGAAGACATTCGAACAAGCAAGAATAAGTTGTTTTCAATTTTTAAATATGATTTCATATAAAATAATGAACAGAAATATACCATAATATAAAAAAATGCATATGCTCATATTGAGATTTTATTGTTTCAACGTATCTAAGCTGCGAAAAAGTCCATCATCCTCATTTACAAAGCTTTTTTTTAACCGCACATAGACAGCAAATCGCCTGTATGTGTGTCTTTCTTCTATAAGATTCTTCTATCTTCGGAGAGTGTGCTCGGGAGCTGCATGAGATCATGCTGCCTTCCCTTTTTTTCTATCGGACATTCAGACGTACGGCTGGCTATAGTACGGTTACCATCATCACCTTGTCATTTTTATAATGCGCACTGCTAAGGATTGGAACTCTATGCGTGCCTCTGAATTTCTGAGTTCATACAATCTAATTCTTTTCAAAGTTCGAGTAAATAGGCATCTTCTGGGTGAGCTCGCTCCATCCTCAGCCTCATCGTTCCTACACGGCTCAGGTTCTGAAAGAATTAATGTGAAGTAATGTAACTTTACAGTTAAATTTTTGTTGTCCATTTGTAAACTGGAACAGACAGTTCAATTTTATTTTTCGTGTACGAATTTTCTCATTAAAATAGACTGTAATAAACGGGCGAGAAGTTAGTGAAAAATGGTTCATACAAATACTCATGCGATATGTTTGCTCAATGTAGGCTGTCAAAAGCATCGGCAAACGATACGCGTCGGTTATTTACCTGCTACATCGAGGGAACTACAAATTGGCAGATGCTACAATGGCAAAATTAACTTTGCATTTAAAGACGTTCTTTTTCCCTAAGCATTAGAGCCGAGTATTGCGCGAATCATCGGCAATATGTTTCGAATTTGCTAGTTACGCTCGATTTGACTTCTCCATGATCGGGTTATAGGACTAGCTGGTATATTGCCATTTAAGGCTGACATAAAATTTTACTAATATTGTTATGTTTCATGAAAATAATAATAGACCTGGACGCAGATTTTAATTATTAACGAGTTGGTCGTATTAACAAGTATAATAGCAGATAATAATGTAGAAAGATTGGTTGCTGTCTAGGCAGACGGTGCTGGTTCGAATTCCGGTCGGGTCTGTGAATATTCCAGATTTTATATTTGTGATTAAAAATAATATAATAATATGTATAATATGTATAATCCACATAATATGTATAATCCACATATTATGTGGAATCGATCTATTATTTAAATGAAAGATAGTACAAAATTGTTATTAACCAACAAATAATTTAAATTCTCACATACATTTTAAATTCAAAAATTACATTTTTCTAAGTATCCCATGTATTTCTTCTATTCACTACTTTTCTAGGGGACGTGAATTACAATACATAGAAGTAATACTCAAAGCTCGATTTAATCGTGCTATAGTACATCTATGCAAACACTTTAATATCACTCGCCTGGAGGTGGAATATGGGGCTAACAGCCGATAGTGTCAATACTGGCAAGCCTCCAGCGCTCTGCTTGCACCGGCTATATATACATTATTTACATTGCGATACTCTATTATTCTATATGCGAGTACATGTATTATATAGGCTATTTACACACTAGCGGCTATTGCAAAGTTTTTGGTATATAACTAGGTAACTAAATATAACTATTGGTATATAACTAGGTCTTTGGTACTTTAATAATAAAGAGAATAAAAATAGAGAAATTATTTATTAATAACTAAATTAATTGTTTATTTGACTAGTTAGGGTTCCGTACGTCCAAATAAAACAAAACGGAACCCTTATAGGATCACTCGTGTGTCCGTCTGTCCGACCATTCCCCCCCTTATCTCCGAAACTACTGAACCTAAAATTTTGAGAAAAAATACAGAAATTAGTGTAGTACAGGAAATACAGAAATTGTAGATTATAGGAAAACCTATAAGAAGTCCATGATATTAAAATAACATGGTAAATCACTCAATATTGTGCGGATAGGTAACATCGTACGGTACCCTCTTCACGCGAGTTCAACTCGCACTTGTCCGCGTTTTTTTTTTAAGTTCTATTTCTTTCAGCGCGTTGGGTATAAAAATCATAATGTATTTTTGGACAGGCTGCTTCTGATCGATCCTGTTGAAAATTATGGGGAAAGTCTATGTCCAGCAGTGGACGTTTTACGGCTGAGATAATGAATGTATTTTTATTTTATTACATAGCTGTATGAAGTTAGTTTCTAATGGGACATGCATGATTAATATTTTACACGTTTATAAACCTATAGTTTACATTTATCTTTTAGTCCTAAAATAAGTAAAATAAGTTTCATATTTATGTAAATGTAACCTCTCAACTGCGTCAATAAATAATACGATGATTTTTTTAGTTCATTTGAGTAATGATTGCTTTTTGATCTCTAGTAACTTACCCAACTGTAAACACAAACAACACTGCGCTGTTAAAAAAAGGATAAAATAATTGATAAAGAAATGTATTTTCTCTGTTTGACGCATCGTAACAAGATTATATCACAATGATCTTCTGCAATGGGATAGTTAGTGTCACTAAACGAGATGCCCAATTGATAACTGAGAAACACAGTAAACTCTGTCAATACAAGTAATGTGCATTTTCATAAAAAAATGTATTACCAATTTTCAAAGACTTGAATTTCAAACTATGAGAGCTGCTGAATGATTTCTTGGTTTCGTTTTGAACGATAATTTATTATTTTTATTTGATTTACTAGAAAAATCAACATTTCTTCATAATGCAGTATATCTACTAGACTTTTAACAAGATTTTTTGATAGATTTCCAGGGCGTATATTGTAATTGTATATTGTGATTTCCAGGCGTATTGTCAACTGGAAATAGACATTAAATGAATGCAACATCTACACAATTAGAAAGACAAGACCAGTCAACGAATTATTCGTAACTGTACTTAATTCTATATTTAAATCATCTACTTATATAATATGCGAGTACAAACTTATGTAGTTTATATAGCTTCAACGATTGGCCACATAAGCTTGGATGAGTTCAAAGAAGATTGGTCATTAACACCATATGCATACGTTAGATAATTGGTATTTACATGTACCTACATAATGTACATGCGGGCTCGCGTAACGACAAATACTGTTTGAAAATACTATTACCTCCACTTATTTTATACATTGTGAGCTTATTTGAAGTTTTTAATTTAAAAATATTATTTCTTTCTTAATATGTTTCCCTTTTTTTATTTATTAGAAACTTATAATTTTGAAAGAAAATTATATATTTAAAATTATGCTCGTTTCCGCATAACTATTTGTTTTAAACGAAAATCAAAAATTCACACTTCAGTACCCAAGACCGAAACCTCGTTATGGCCGCCACTAATTACAGCCACAATTTCGTAGTTCCAAATTTGAAATCGCAACCCTTCAATATATCGCTGTCCTACTCTGACGCGACCGAAACAATAACACACTGCTACGTGCTCCACTTGTGCGCGGATGTGTGCGTGAGTAAACATGGGTTTAAGCCTAACTGGCCTTAATGAATCGTAATGGCCCCTATAATTCGCGGCGTAACTAACTGGCCATGTGGGGACGCTGGGCCCCCTCCTTTAGCCCTGTTCACCCCCGCGTCGCCAGCGTTTGGAAGCGAGCCATATCGCGTATGACAGAAAAGATTCTCTTTTTAAAATTTTCAGCCAAACCGCGTTCGAGGTTGCGATTTGCGGGTACGTGTTTTTAATGTTTACACGACAATTTTGTTTTGAGTTGAATTGCTAAAGATTTTCAAACGGCATTCAAGCTAATAATGCACCCTTTCTTTGTTTAAAAATTTAAGAATTACACTCATAAGTTCAACAGCCGGCGCCCTCACTTGAAACTAAAGCACGAAGGAGGTCGTTATTCCTTCTGTAATTTATTTAATTGCTCTATGACGGTAATTATTCATGAAATTACAGCAATTACGGCTCGGGAAACAATTATTTATTGTGCAAACTTGAGTCTTAACTCACATTTTATTTCGCAATGTATCAACAGATAAAGAAATAAGATGCTTTTTCCTTTCTAGCTATATTACTCTTTCATTAATATTTTGTTATTCCTTTATTTTATATTGATTTATTTTGTGTGAAAAATGACAGTCAGGTCAACGGTACAGTTGATGATAAGTGGCCACCATAGCTTATATACACAAACAAGACCAAGAGGAAATGCAAGTGCGTTGCCAACTTTGATGACGCGATTCTCTGCCACGACAATTGACATTTAAAGCAATATTAAGCACAATAGCAATTTTAGAGAAAAAAAAACCTCTTTTTTGTTGTCCCTAAACCAGTAATGATAATATCCCTGTACCAGTATTGGACAGATTATTGCCAGTATATTTTTAAATATACAAGAGTATATTTAAAAGAAATTGCAATATTTTTGTCATATAAAAAGTTGTATTGAAAAAAAAACTTTGGTTTTGATATTTTTTTTACACAAATATTTATTTGGAAATTACGATATCATATACCTAATAGAGTTGCAAATTCAGATTCGAATACAATTATTTCATCCATAAAAGCTGACACGAGCATTAAAAGTTAGTACATAAAACTAAACACATAAAACACAATTTATCATTGATTCCAAAACTTGATTCAGTTTAGAAAAAGGCAAAAAATCCAAACTAGCTGTACTTATTCAAAATAATAATAAAAAAATACAAACACATTATTGTAAAAAATTATTAGTGGCAGAGAACACATCGTTTCGCAGCCATTTGGAAAGCCCATCTGGCGGCAGATACCACTCCTTTACAGAAGACCGGCGTGAAATAACAACATGTGTGATGTTGTGTTTCGGTGAATGAGTAAGAGATATCAGATCTCTTTTCCCTATCCCTTATCCTTAACCCTACTATGGTTGGCAGAACATTTGCAGTACCCGTGGCGTTGCTTGGGTTATAGGCGACGGTATCCACTTACCAACATGTGTACCGTCAGCATGTCAGACGATCTTTCTATAAAAAAATATTTAAGTATTGTATGTGCAAAACCAGTTATTTCAACGAGCAATAGAAACGGCTACCAGTTATCATGTTTCTTTATTGCTGTCGTGTGTTAGATGTCAGTAAATGTCAGTCGTGTGCATAGATTAATTAGCATGTAGTTATTTATGTGATTGTGGAATATGTAAATGAGTTGTGTTTAAGTAAAATGTACAAAACAAGGACGCTTCCACACGTGTAATTAGAGTACGGTGGGGGCAGTTAGCGGCACGTGGCGTGAGCACTAATTTGCGTCTCTACGTGGCACGGCCTCCACTAGGAGGCTTAGTTCCGCGTCTCAGTGCAGACAGAATTAATGGTTACACTTTTAGTTGTCTCTGTTAAAAAATAGTACGTATATATCTAATCACAACGCATCAGGACTATCGTAACTAGTGACGATCTACTTTTGAAATCTTGAATCGTAGGACTAATACACACCTTGTCATATGCGTCAAAATAGATGACCTGTCGCGGTATAATGATTATGTCCCAATTAATCCATTATGTGTCCCCTTGTAAAAACACACGCATCGGCGTGCACAAAACATATTTTATTACCGACGGCTTCGCAGAGATGCATTTTTTCTGCAAATTAAATAAACAAACCTTCCTCGATTATCGCTGTTTCAATTAGTGAAAACTGTATTAAAACCCGTGGCTTAGACAGCGACTTTAGTTTATAATATGTATTTTTTTTTTAATGTCAGGTCGGCAGACAGGCTGACGGTCCACTTGATGGTAGGTGGCTACCGTCGCCTATAACACAAACAACGCCAAAGCTGCTGCAAGTGCGCTGCCAACTGCAGTAGGATTAAGGATAGGGGATTAGGAGTGGATAGGGAAATGGGCCCTGGCATCCCTTACTCACTCACCGAAACACAACAGCACACGTGCTGTTATTTCACGGTGGTCTTCTGTAAGGGGGTGGTTATAGATAGATACATATAGGTACATATAGATTTTTCTCTCATCGAAATTCTTACTGAACTTTCAAAGTTATACTTACTTTATTATTGAAAAATTTACAAATATTATTAATGCGGTTTTGTGCGAAATGTCATTTCAAATAGTTGTCGAGAAAATTGTTACTATCAAATCAAATACCATCAAATCGAGAGTTATGAGTCGCAGTGGAAGCTTGAAGAAAAAGTAGTTATGCTTGTAACAGTAATCACCTATACAACTGGAAATATGCTTGAAATGGATTTCATGGATGACACGTTTCTCTCTTTTTTTATATATTTGACATAATTATGTACAGTTTGTACTGCCAGATCCTAGTAGTGATATTAATCAAACAATTAATATGACTACTAAACTAATACTCGTAAACGTCAATTGTAATTACTTAATTGGCTTATATAACAAAAAGTTAATTTAAATGTGGCTTGGTGTGCCTGGATTTTCCTTGTTCATTATCAAACCGGATTTATTTGTCTAACATTTAAACCTTAAAATTTTTAATGAATTATTAAGACTTTATCCAATTTGTTAAACAAAAATAAAGTGGCAAATGGGGAACAAATCAGAATAAGGGAAGAATTACTTTATAGAATCAAATACTTACTCTTCTAATTATCCTTAGCATACCAACTGTCCGTGGCGTTGTATTAAAAAGAATGTAAAATAACGAAGAGATCCTCCCAGCACACGCGTCGACAGTCCCCGGTCTGCATATTAATCACTGGGCGCCATATGTCGGAACCACCGAATGGACATTGGTCTTACAAGCCTTCATTTAAATTAAAATATTTGGGCCTCGGCGGATATGCAACACTTGGCGATAATAGCTCGAGACCTACTCATAATTAACGAAGAAGTTGTCATACAAAGATAATTAAGTTGAATAAATAATTAGCTGTTCTTATTTTGAAAATGTGATCGTTTAAAAGAAAATACAATAAATTATACATACTGATAATATTAGGATATTTTTACATTGCATCGCGATTCTAATATAATATAATATTAAATTATTATTTAAATGGAAAATCCCAATTAATAATTGTGTTGACATTTGAAAACCTACGTATACACTAGTATACATTTATTCATTTTAATTCTATAAAAAGCTCACTTCATTATATTATATTTAAATTTAAATACTAAAAACTAAAATTATCTAATCTAAAAATAAATTAATATTAAATTGATTAAAAACTAATAATATAAAAATGGACCCTGCGGCATTGTACCAAGTACGCTGGCAGCATTTCCTCGTTGAATGGCCAAACTAATACGTTGGTCAAGGAAAGTGCCAGCTCTTCGGTCTCCCGTCGCATCAATAAGCCTCTTCGAGATGTCTTTGAAGAGGCTCATTGCTGCAGGGCCCCACGGACCGAGTGTCTCGACTCCAAATGGTACAAAACCATATTCGGCGCCGAGGCCACTATATTTAGAGATTTTATTTTTGTCCGCCGCCTCTGCTGCGGCTGCTGCCTTAGTGGATGTTCCATGGAGATGCGAAGGGGCTAGTGTGTCTACACAAGTAGCATCCCACACCAGCACTCTTCACAATCTCCAGGGAATTAGGGACATCCCACCCGGTCTCTTGCCATCGTTTCTTGAGATGCCTGCAGGCTCTAATATAGCTGGTACATTCGCTGCCGCAAGAGACCGGCGGAGGATGTCGTTTAAGGCAGCATGCCTTGAAAAGCGGCCAGCACTTTTCTGGCAAGACAGTCCGTGGTGACCAAGACGGTCGACTATACTGCCACAGAGACATTGATGTTGGAATAATATAATATTAATATAATATTAATTATTAGATTATAAAAATATATGTATAACTATTTAGTACAGTCTTATAAATTTCTTAAAAAGAAACAAAATCTGAAAAATTTCCTCATAAATGGATTGGTCGTTTAGGCACAATTCTTTGGCCTTTGCAGTCACCGGACTTGAATCTCGTGGATTTTTTTTACTACTGAGCGTGTTCAAAACGCAGCTCAAAAAATAAAGCAAAGAAGATTTGTGCGTGCACTTACTCGGTCTTTTATAAGACGATGCCGAACTTGTATTAGAGAGGGCGGGCGGTCAATTCGAACACTTGTTATAATATTTGAAATTAAATCCATGTTTAAAATTTTTCTATCTGTTTTATTAAATTCTTGCACATCTTTATGAGTAAGACAACTGTTATAATGAATTCCTTGTAATAAAACAAAAAGATATTAATAGTAATATTATAATTTTTTTAAGAAAACATAGCATGTATTATACCATTTTGAATAGTGTATTAAGTAGGCAATTTTTTTAGATGACTGGCCATTTTAGCTTGGTACATTTTGCGAAGCCGGATGTTATTAATATTATTTAATTACAAGATTTTTAAAAGAATTTATTATATCATTTCGAGTAGACGATCGTCGGAGAAGAATGGTTCTAGAATAGCAGCTACGAGTACGTACGCGGAGGTGCCTCTGCTTCGTATGCTTTGTGTTGATGCAAGTCTATATTCAACAGAGGGTGTCTATCGGCTGTCAATGATTCCTGAGAATTGGAAGGGAGCTACGAAATCGTGTGACGTAATCGGCTACGTGTTGATGCTACGAAGTTTCGCCTGTTATCTACTTACTACTAAAAATGGCTACGTCGTACGAGTAGATGGTACAAGTGTAACAGATATTACCAAATAATTTAAACAACACTTGTCTATTTATTGATATAATATATTACACTGGAAATCTTTAAAAGCCATACTTGTGTGTATGCAAACGTTTCAAACACTTACAAATGGATAGTTAGGTAAGCCTGGGCCCGACGTCGTCCCGTACAGTGTGATAAATTCATTTTTGGGTAAGGTTTAATTTGTTTGCCGGCGCGCCGCTATTCGGAAAACGCCATTTCTCATTGGACCAGATTACGGAGATTACAAATTCATTAGGGTACCTATATCTTTCGCACAAAGCGACAGGGATTCGCCATAATTGATATTTTGAACACACATGTGTACTAGTTTAATTTAAAATTATTTAATAAATTCATTGTCTGGGAGATTTTATTTAAAATGGTTGTGGATATTTTTTGAAATTGAGACATTAATGTAATTTTGCTTATTCACTTCAGCTGAGGTTATAGTAAACGATTGATAAGACATATAGTGTTAATGGCATAATAATGTATTTTTTGATGTCACCATTTCCTTGGAAAGATTACCATAGTAATAATTATGTTCAGTCGTTAATTTAATTCTACTGTGTAACAATGAGATTCGTAAATATTTGCAAAGTTTATATGTTAATATTCTATTTTGTAATATCGATATGTGTATTATGTTCTCTATGGACTCCAAAACTCAGATCAAGTTAGATTTAGTAGCTATCGGATAAATGGAATTTTTTTTCTTGGTCTATTGGTAATTTTGTGATATTAATACAAAATTAGATTTTTTCTATTTAAAAATAAAAATGAAGTACTCAATTCTTGACAAAAATATATAAGCAATAAAGACTCAATAAATGTTTTAACACATAAGAAAAAGGGGCACCGACGTTCTGTTTGTTTCTCGCTAAGTTCTACTAAACCACCAAACGAATTTTGATGCAGTTTTCACCTATGGAAAGGGCGATAACACCTATGGAAAACTTATTTTAAGCCACTCAATGGAAAGACTGGTTTTCAATAATAAAAAGAGCGACAAAAGAGAGATAGATTCATTGCATTCATATGAAGCCGGTAGAAGTTGGCAAATAACAACAAATCAATTAGATATATATATGTATGGAGATTTCGTATTAATGCGGTTATCGTTTCAATATTGTCTCGGTGGCCACAGGCACGACAATTACGGTCCTTCGGTCGCGAGCCTCAATTAATTCACGTCCAGGCCCGTCTGCGTCACGGCTGCGGTAGACATCCTCCATCCCAGGAATCTTGACCGTGATTGAACGCCGATAGCTATTCGTTACACATAGATAATTCTTGGGTATTTAAATACTTTATATTTTTTATAAACTAAAGACTTCAATTCGATGATATTATAGATTATAAAACCGTTTCAACCAGCGAAAAAGTCTATGGAATAGTTGAAAAATTCTGGAAAATTATCTATTGTATGGTTTGTCTATGGCGTGAACTCAAGACAATAAATGTTGTAAAATGTTTGCACAGATTTCTAGTTTCTAAATGTTTCTATAATAATAATATGATTCTTTACGAAAGGAATTTTTTGGCTGCATTTCGAAATCTTTATATGTATTCAAAAAACGACATTAACATTTTAACTATGGCAACTTCAGGCAATTCACTCATTAATAAACGATATTTCGTACTACATTAAAAATAAGGATTTGATGGTTTCAAAAATTTAAATTAAGCAATATCTGTAAAGTGTATTCATTTGATAAATATATTCCAAGATGAATACCACCCCGTTTACACAATACGAAAACATTCTAAAACTTGTAATTACGTATGCCACCTACGGCGCAGCAGTTGAAGACTATATAAAATATTAATAGAGGGAATCTCGATAATACCACACCTTTACCTGAATACTAAAGGTAACAAACGATCAGTATTCTGTAAGAGTTCAACCGATCCTCCGTTAGAACGATAAGCTTCGAAACTTACACACAATACTAATAAGACAGTCACAAAACTTAAGAAAATTTATAATAAATATTTTTAACTCCACTGATATTATCTATGTCTATGTCATGTCTGTATCCGTGTCCATCTCCATGTAAATAAACTTATTGTTTCCCTATCTCCTTAGTCGTTCAGGATTCAGATGTCCGAGGTGGAGTGCTCCAAACCAGTGTTCTCTGTTCCACAAAGTAGAACATTGAGAAACAAAATATTCTAAAATGAATTTGCAATAAACGCAATTATAGTTATTTTTAAATTGACATATTTAACTGCAAAATTTGTGGTTAAATCTTTTATGTTAAAAAAGTTGATTTTATTAATTTTTAATATTTGTATAATACTTCGTTATATATGTGATTACTTATCGTTGGGAACAGTTTTGGCTAATGATCTATTCTTTTCTGCTTTATTTTAATCGCACGCTTATTTATGGCTGTTTGCTTCCTTAAATTTTAAATAAATAAATAAAGCACTACTTGTATTTCTAGACCGATGGACAAAACGTAGATTTGACATCTAGTGACAAAAAGAGAAGTAAATAAAGTTAATGTCTAGTAGGTATAATTTCATTTTAACATTTTGCTACCAGTCCATATATCCGACCCTCATGTGGCGAGACCTAGACACTTCCAATACTGCATTTTGCTCTATGCTGTGCCTGATGAATTCATCTCGCGACGGTGGTAACTAATCGCTGAGATTCGGCTCTCACCCGTCTCGCGATAATCCCGGACAAATTATAGGGGTGCTTATGCATTACACTTTCTGTTCATTATTTCGTAGTCGTTTCGGATAGGCTATTCTGTTATACATAAGGCTTACTTTTATACTCATTTCAAAAACATATTTTCTCGTGAAAACTATGTAGTTCTCTTCAAATGGTTTACAGCTTTATAACTATAAAGTTTTTATGCGTTACGATATTACGATGAAATTTTATTGTTAAAATTAGAATTATTAATAATTAATTAAAGCTATATTAATTTATTATTTTGGTTAAAAAAAGGTAGAGTAATGGATTCGTGCGAGGTCTTTTTCTCGCACATGAAATAGCATCATAAGTATTATCATATCACGGTTGTCTTTTGTGAAGGAACAGATACATTATGCGAAACTAACCAATAACGAGTCGTGTCTGTACATTATTTTCGAAAAAAAAAAAAATAGTTTTTAAAAGTTTTGTCTGTTTGTCTGTACGTTTATGTACGCTAATCTCAGAAACGGTTTCATCCCGAACATTAAATGTTTCATTATAATCGGGTTAAAAATAAATAAGTTACGCGCTATACCGAATACCACGCCTACGAATTTGCGGGCTCAGCTTTTTAAGTTTTATTAAGTTTTGTGTGCTTTTTGTATATGTCTTTTATTGCAGATTGCAGATAAAAAGCAAAAGTATATTTTAAGTAGTAATTTTAATATTTTAATAGTACAACTATAATATTGGTTGTTTATCATAAAATTTTAATTTTAATATTTTATAGGTTGAGATCATAAATATTCTTGTTCACTAGTTTTTGCGTGAATTTAATAAACATGCATTCTTGTTTTCACAAAAAAATACATTTACACCGTTAGCAGGTTTTTGGTTGTTTATCATAAAATATCAAATAAACAGTAACTACAAATTAATTAAATGCAGCTATTATCGTGGAATGAAAGGGCGATCAAATAGCCGCCGATAGCGTCCAATAAAATAAAAGGACGAGGACTCGTAAATAAATACAGTAAAAAATGCAAAGGGAAAATAAAAAGAGGAATAATGGTGGATATAAAAGGGACAGTTTGCGTCACAAAGCCGCATGCGGGCCTCAGATATTGACAGTAAATTTCATTCATACGGCATTAGTGCCGCGCCATCAGATACAGGGATATCTGCCGCAAACACCTGCACACAATAATCTAATAGACCTGACCTACTAATGCCAACCTTTAAAATACTGATATGTGTGGACGAGGTGCGGTTGAATTAGTAGTAATAGTATATTTATTATAAACAACTCCATCTATATAACATAAAATCAATTGCCTTGTATTGGTATCGCAAAAACTTAAAAAATACTTGACCGATTCGAACATTTTTTTCTGTTTCATGCCCTCTATACTAGAGTAAATTAAAAAAATAATAAGAAAAACGCAAATGTTCCGAAAAAATCGGAAAAAATCACAATTAGTAATATTGCACGGGAATTTTCACTTCGGATTATTTTCGGTAGATGGCGTTTGTGGTGGACCTACCGTTCGACAGAAGCACCATGCACAACTGTTATTTCTAAAGTATGTTTGTGTCGTTTTACAATGTTCATTACAACTAAATATTAAGATTTATTAAATATTATTATCATTAAGTTAAGCATGTTTTCATGGTTAGCCGAGGGCGGAAAAAATAAGTACAACTTAAATATCCAATTCTTAATTTTAGTACTGTATTTGCATTTAAAAAATATTTTTGACACAATATTAATTCACAATACGTGTAAATATAAATTAGAAATGCTTTTAAAGGGAAAATTAGTTTAGACCATTAATGTGCGTTATGAAATTACACAAAATCGCCTATATATTTTTAGTTAAAATTGCAGAATGCAAATTCGTAGCAGTTCGTAGCTCTACATGTCAGTGTGGCGTAGCTGTGTCTACGCCTGTCCGCTACGCGACCGAATCCGCCAACCAATTTAATTGAGACAACCACAAAGAAACATGATACACTCGGACTATAACACGTATGTTATGGGGTTTTTGTGTAAATAGAAAGAATTTCTTTGTTCCAAAGATATTGTAATACACTTTGTTCTTCTTAAGGTGGCGCTTCTCTACGAAGATTGGCGACTAACATGGCTATTTTAACCTTGGAAGCTGCTACACGACAGAAAGAGTGAGCGCTCATACCTTTGCTATCTCTATTTTTCCTTGCATGATGATATGATAATTATGATATATTGTTACCCATCATTACGTGCCCAAAATATTACAATTTCCTCCTTTATCGCTTTTTCACTTCCGTTTTCTTTTTCATTCAACGCGATTAAAATCATACTCATACACCTAAAATACCTAAAATCATTATTTAAGCACAAGTGCATTTTTTCACATAATGTGTTGAATTTTTTAACAACATTCAAATGATTGAGCTGAAACTTGAGTCAAAAGCACTAATTTTATCTGAAGACTTTTGAGTTTTACACGCTGCATTCTGTGGAAGTTCTGAGCATATTGTGAATTCGGCTAATTCAGTGAATGCCTATGTTTACTAATTCCATAGCAGGACAAATATTTCAACCTTTTTATAATTTTGTTTGGTTTTATAGTTTACTTAGTTAATTTTTTCATTACAATTAAAGATTTAAATTAATTCGTATAAAAACATCAGACAATTCTATCTTTAGTAATATTGAATATGTGAAGTTGATTTATTATAATTAATAACTCGATGGAGGAGAGATCACCAACACACTTATTTATATATAATGCCCTGGATTAACAAATCTTTTAGTAATTCGTTCAAAAATTATCTGTAACATTATCTTAACAAAATTTTAATTTTGAATTTATAATCAGTTACAGGATGATTCATACGTATATTACACCGTGCCGCCACCGAAAACGCTCACCGTGTTTTTCTCAAAGGCCAGAGCACGGCCGTGGCACGGACACGACCCGCTGAAGTATGACGACCACAAGATAAGTAATTCTTTTATGGGTCAGTGTATACCGTTTTATAATAAACTGCCTGAGATGATCAGAGGCTTATCTATAAATAAATTTAAAGGTGTCATTAATACCAAACTCCTCTCGAAAGGTCACTGATTATTTAAGCGATAATGAAGCCTGGAATTAAAGCCTGGATTCGGAGCTCATACTATGTTTAATATTGTATATGTACTTTGATTTAAGTATTACTTAAGTGTATCTAATAGTTGTAATTTTATAATTTAAAGGTGACAAAAAAGAATAGTATTCTGAGTTTCTTTCGGGGTTTCTTTTCAGGATCGTCATCTTGGCTTTTTTTCCGAAATCCTGGTAAATTTAAATGACGTTCATAAGAGTTTCTTGGAGAAACCTAATTGATAAATAAATATTTTGATATGATTTGGTTTGATATGAATTGGTTCATACAAAAAGCATACTGTGAATCACGGTCCGGTGTAATATAAATCCACCTTAAATTGTGAATGTTCAGTAAAATTAATATTATTTTAAATTATATTGTTAATCTTATTATAACTTTCCATTAGTGAATTCAATAATATTATGTTGCCTGTGAAAGTGTATTATTCTATTTTATTATTCATAGAAATGTCAGAAATGTATTAATGCATGTACGCCTATTGTTCCTTTTTATTAATACATAAATAAATAGTTAACAATATATTCATATTTATATTCAAAATTTTAACTAATATAATATGATTTCAAATTGCAAATATCTATATATACTTTATTTCGATACTATACGGTATGTATAGTGTATTACTAAAAGTACATTAATTTGATGGTAAATTTTATTATCCCTTTAATATTTGTCTTCATTTCGTTTCCAGGAACAGGACATTTCTATCATAATCCCGAAACAAAATTCGTTCCATTCTTCAAGTTAAGCCAATATTTGCGAGGCCGGTCGACTTCCGCGAGTGTGACCGGCTAATTTATCGCCGGACAAACTCAAGTTTATCGAAAGACGTAGAATAACTTTATTATATAGTGACCGGAAGTGAGGGTGGGGGCCGCCCGCCGTCTGCCGCTCGCCGACTAAAATGGTAATGTTGCAAACAAAGGTGGCTCCATTTTTAACTAAATTATATATATTTTTACTTTAAATAAACAAAATACTAACAATTTAATGTTTGTTTGCAATAATACATAATATAGTTGCAATAATAATTACAATATTTGTTTTTGGTATGACAAATATTGGTATAAAACTAGTATTGTAAGATTTGTAAGCGATACCTTAACGAAAACTTAATACTTATTCAGTTTTCCAAAATATCTTTTCTGGTGAAGTCATGAATTCTATTATGTACGTAAAAATATGCAAAAACTGCTTGTATACTAAAAGTGAAAAAACAATTAATTGAAATATTTTTTATTTATTTTGATACATAATAAATTTTCTTAAATCGATAAAACGTTCATATAAAATGTACACTTAAAGTATAATATTCCCGATTGTACCACTTTATGTTGTTACATTTTTATGAAGTCGGAGGCATTTCTTTGCAATGATGAAATATGTCGCGTTCGTTCCTCGCTCAACCTTCATTGTAAACACATTTCGGAAATCGTCCTCATATGTCCACAGGCGGAAATAGCCAGGGTTTACTTTATTTTTTCAGTTGGCATTCTGCTTTGTCGTGAAACATTTCAAATATTCAAGCATTCAACGCATAACATGAAATAGAACTTATGTTTCTGAAATTACTCCGATTGTAGTCGTATGTATGCAATTTCAAGAACTATTTGCATATACAAACGTAATACAATAAAAAACACTTAAACGAGGAATTACGAAAATATGTTTTTTTAAATTTTTAAATAATTTGTAAAACTTTTGCGAGGCCCCCTCAGGTGCGAAGCCGTCGGAGGTCGCCGACGTCGCCGACGCCTAGCGCCGCCACTGAGCTACCATTTACAGTATTTTGACTGAGAAACTTAATGAAGTGTTAGAAAATTAGGCACGTTGTATCACATAACCTCCTTCCAGAGACAGTAAAAAAAATGCACTACTTAATTAGAGTAAATTGAATTATTTGTCGAGGAATTACCCTTCCTCAGCAATCTCCTTTCTAAGGTGTTTCCATTTAGCAGTAAGTATAGGAGCAGTAAATAAATTTCTGCAGGATCCACTGATCCACGGTGTCTTTAGGCGACGATGACCACCTACCATCAAGTGGCTTGTCAGCCTGCCTGTCATCTTTAATAATATATAAATAAAAACTCTATACTTTACAAAAGTTAGAATGGAAAATAAAAGGTATTTTTTTATAACATATAAATTGTGTCAACAGACCTACAAATAAATATATCTGTAACACTTTATTCTATTTCTACTTACAACAAAATGAAAAATGTCCAATAAAGTTTCATTTGTGTCCGTCCACTCAATACAAAACAGGGCCTTCGCAAAGATATGATACTGTCAAGTCCCGTTCACGGTCCACCGCACATATTCCCTGTGACGTTTGAAGAAACTCCTTGCTGGCCGCTAAACGTAACTTGGCCGCAAACTATATTATTTTAGGAAAAAATTCTTTGAAGACATTAAGCCATTTTTGAAATACCTTTAAAGTAGCTACGGAATCGCCGCAGAAAACTACAGAGAAATAATAGTCTGTGCTGTTGTATTTAGATGCGAAATAAGAGATGCTAGACTCCATTTCCTATCCACCCTAAACTTATTCCTTAATTATGTTTATAAGCAATGGTACCCACTTACCTTCGAGCGGACTGAGCGCTAGCGGCATCTTTGTCGGCTAAAAATCGGCAACTTTTAGTATCAGAATATGTTTGTTCTGATACCCGGTTATAGTATTCTTTTAAATAATTATAATTTTATTCGGATTTTTAACGACGAGCCAATTATTACCTTTTCCTCGACAAAGAACCTTTTGGGGTGAGTAAAAATTATATCCCGCAATTCGACCAGCGGAACAAATAATATAGAGCTCTATAATATGATATTATACGTATATAACACAATTGTAAACTCCACGGTATTTCTTATTTTCTTGAGCGATGATAACCAGCTATTAAGGAATTAACCGTAAACATGAACACCTGCCCCTGTTCTTTGAAAAAAAAAAATTTTGAAGTAAAAGTCTGTTAAAGTTAAAGTTATTGAAAAAATGTGTAACATTTAGTGGTATTAAGAAACTATTTTTAACCTGAAAGTTAAACTAAACAATTGAATAATGATGACAAATATATTAATAAGATAATATATTTAGTTGCAAGCCACACTACGTTCCGCAGAAATGGCAGGTATATGTCCGCCTTTGCTCACGCTTGGTGGCGGTGGTGTTGTTGGAGGTCACACCATTTTGACAGCTCCCTTAATCGCGTATTGTTTTTGTGTGTTTACTGTTTGTTTATTACTTGTTTTGAGAAAAGTGGCAGAAAAGTACGGCTTTTGGACAGTTTGTGAGCTGAAAAAAGAATTAAAGAAGAGAAATGCTAGAGTTACAGGGAAAAAGGACAAAACCTGTGTCCCGATGTTCTCGATGAGCACAAAGGCACAACACAACACTGAGGCATTTTATTTCCACAAAATATTTAATATTCTTTCATTCAACTGAAATGAAATTGAATATGCATAGAGTTTGACAGATAGCAAGACCTCCAAATACACCAGCGCCATCTGCTTTGAGCTTTCGAGATTAGCCGCCATTGCGGAATTAGCCGGTACCATCGCTCAAGAAAATAAGAAATACCGTGGAGTTTACAACTGTTGTAAACTGAGCAACCTTTCTGGCGACAGTAATCATAAAACTAACGTGTAATAAGAGCTCGTGTGATTGTGTTTCTATGAGAGAGTAACGGATGCCAAAGCCAATTCTCGTAGCACTCTACGACTTTTCTCTTTATTCTATTCAGGACTCGCAGCGCATTTGCATCCCTAAGGCGTTACAAATATTAATAAGCAACGATAGCCACCTACAAACATCATTCTGTCTGCTAAATACATTAAAAAAAACATCAAAGAAAATTGATATCAGGAAGACACGAAATCTTCACAGATATTCAATATTCTTATCTTTTCCTATTATATTACTTTTTATATCATTTCGTTCCAAGTTACGTTCTAAGTCCACGTTCCTTTGTCCAGTGGTAGTTCGTACGATAAAGACCCGTTTAATGCTACAAAGTGATCTCAAGTGAAGGCTGATTGTGTCGCTCCGGGCGACGCTTTACCCGACATGGCTCTTATGAAAATTTTGTTGGAAATTTTTCCGTATACACATTATCCTTGAATACCATTCTTTGAAGACATTGATCTCTTGTATGTCGCCGCAAAATTAATGTAACTTCAATATAAGTAAACTCTGAATTCTGAAAATCTGATCTCACGTTTAATAATATCTCAACTATTTGTCAAAAAAACACAGAATTAGACATAACAGGCATTAGATTCCTTTCATATTAGAATATGATATTACTCATTCAATTAATTTTGTTCACACTGTAGTCCCGTCATAAACACATCAGTCCGTCTGGTGACAGTGTACACCTTCCTACAGAAGATTGCTTTGAAGTAAACAACGTAACAACTTTTGTATATTCGTGAGTAAGAGATGCCAGAGCTCTTATCCCACAACCTATCCATTAGTGTATATAAATACTTGTGTTTTTATCCGATGTAGCTAACTACCCTCAAATGATCCGTTGCATGCCTGCAAAATAAAAACAAATCTGGACTTTCGACAGCTATTAGCTTTCGTTTAAAATCAGATTTTCCTCCAAAAAGTGAATTCAAAGTTATAAAAATTTCGCTAAAAGCAAGCAGGCCATTAATTAAGTCATTTTTCTCGACGCTTGCACGCTCTCTATTAATGGGTATACGCCGCCGGTGTCGGAGCTCTGAGCTCGCTGCACCCATTTATAACAATACAAGCAGCTGATAAAACATGGCCGAAACTTGTTTTTTTCTCGCTCACGTAAATACGTTTTGGCTCGTTTCCGAGCTTACCGGGAAATATTGGCACGTATTTTTGCCATTTTTTGGTCATTTAAAAGGAGTTTGTTTTATTTGCGAATTGAGATTTGTGATTGCAGGATTGCGTTAAAATTGCTAAGTTACAAGGATTAGGTAATCGCTCAAAATTTATGAAAAAAAAAACAGCTACATATTACCAAAATTTACTAAACAGATGTTTGACGTTTAATATTTTATAAACCCGTTTCAATTATGATTTAAACAAGTTTTAAAAGTTGTTCATTCTTAAAAATAAAAATAATTATAATCACTTACTCCCTTAATCAGCCATCTAAATATATATCCTTAATATTCTTTAAGGTAATTCGCTGATAAATTTTATGGCAATTCGTCGATATCCTTATGTGATTTTTGATTTATAAGTCAGCAGGTAGGCGGAGGAGAGTGGCAACGCCAGCGAAGTCGCAAATACGCTGCTAACATGATAACTCCATGATCAGGCGTGTTGTTATATGAAAGCGGTCTTCTGTAGGTGGGTGACAATAGACGTGTTGACTAGTATACTAATTGCTGTATGTGTTGTGTGGCCTTCCACCATTATTAATTTAAGTATTTTCATTTTTAACCAAGCAATTTAACAACTATAATCTAACCCCCCTTCAAACTATGATCTAAGCCTGTACTATGTTAAGGCAAAACCCTGCATACCCAGACGTAGGCCAGCTTTGAAATTTTTGTTTCTATCAGTGATTTTGCACTGAATCGAACGCGGCTCCTTGAATCAGAAGATTTTATTGCATTGTAAACGAGCTCTTCTAATGTTGATAAAGTCTTATTTATAAAAATATTACGTATATAACAGTTAATTAGTATTTTATTTATTAAATATATTTTAACACAAGACTTTTTTGAAGTCCTTCTATTCTTAAAAGGGTTTCACAATTAAGGAGATTACGATCTTAAGAAGAAACCTTGAAATAAACTTAGGATATTTCTCTTTTTTATTATTATATAATAAAAACATAGTATACACAGTATGAGCTCTGAGACGATTAAACAATTCATAATTATTTAAATAAACAGAGATTCTACAGCAACCTTGACTCAACATGTTGTGCCATATCGCCAAACCTCCATGACTAAATCAATAACACTTTGACTTACATAACCAATTTTTTGTACTTTCCCCATAAGTCAATGGAATGTGAGGCGCACAAACAATATAGAGCGAACACGTGTTAACAACGCCATAACCGTGTGAGTTAACTGTTCAACTTTCGGCACTTTGTAAAATATGACGCAACGTGGAATGGCCCTTATCACCTTGCTGATTTTGTTTTATGTGTTTTCTTATGATAGACGTTTACTACAGCGTAATAGATTTTTTAAATTTCTTTTATTATGACAAGCTACAGTGCGTTGAAAATAATAAACTTGGCTGGCAGCAGTGACCACTTTCTTAGTATTTTGCCCCGTTTTATATCAAATGTGATTCGAACTATAGTGTGAAATTGTGAAATAACGGCAATCACATTTGTGCCACTAATAAATAATGCTGGAGCCTTATCTCCTATATCCTTGATCTATATCCAGGTTTATCGGCGCAATTGTATCCACTCTGGCGTTGCTTTTGTACAATCAATCCATTAAGAAAAGAACGATCAGCCATCAAACTACCATCGACTAGGCCGTTGGCTTACCTGTCGCCATTTTTTTTTCTACTACTTTTCTTCTTTCATTTAGATATTCTTGCGACATTTTTACAGATGACGTAACATTTTAATTTAAAGTTACTTTATACTCTGTATTAGAAATATATCTGCAAGCGAATTTTATACTTTACACATAGTAGCAGTGCCTAAATCGGGGAAAACTGATTTTATATTTCTTAAAGGGAATATATCAACAAAGAGATTAAATTTGTTTCAAGAGATTAAATTCTAACACGAAGTCGCCAAATATTCAGTCAACTTAAAACAAAACCTTTTTTTTAAGTTAAGGTCGGCAAATAGGTAGACGGTTCACTTAATGGCTACTGTTCTATAACTATTTTTTTATTTATTTTATTCAAAACATATACGCACATCCTTAGAGGAGTGGATACCACAAACTATAATTAATGTAAGAAATTATAAACTAACTTATTTTTATAGACATAACAAATAGTCCCACCCTAATGAAGTCATTCAGTGTGCAATAAAACTAGTCAATTATTGGCGCCATTTTATTAAGATTAGGCAGCGTTTCCGTTAGAGGAACCTTGCCAAGTAAATCAGTCCTTGCGTGCGGCATGATCAATAGCTGAGGTTTCCGTCTTCTCCGTACAAATCTGTCAGGAACACATAGTCCAATCCTATTCCATATTACACAAGCAACGTAAGCTCTGGCATCCTTCACACGCTCATAGCTGTGCTGTTATTCCACGTTGGACTTTTGTAAGGAGGGTTGTTGCTGTCGCTAGAACAACTGCGGTTGCCAAGTTTATGACTGCGGAACGCAGTGTTCCTGCCAGTATTAAAAAAATACCATGGCCGTATTTATTCTCCGAAATTTCATATTCTCCAGAGAAATAAGTAACGTTATGTTACGTTACAAAGTTGAAGTACATAATAAAGTTAACGATAACGGTTCTTAAATGGTTATAGCGCCACTTCTTCTCGTATCGAACCCTTTTTCCTATAAAATGTAAGAAACATTGTGACCGTTCTGCAGCATATGTAGCTCGTTACGACATGAGGATTTTAGGAGGCAAAAAGCAAGTATTTTCTATACTTGCTTTTTAAAATAAAAAATAAACACTTTACTTTGCTATCCTTATCTTTAGACAGTCTAAATTGTAATCGCTACCCGCGTCTGTTTGTCTGTATTTCCTCTAAAACCACGCAACGCGGTTTTCACCATCAGTTAGATAATTTTTCACGTGAAATTTATACATATAATAAAACCTAATTGCATACGCGCGAAGCCGGAGGCTTATGATAATATGATAATTATTATCATATTATCACACTGTGAATTATTATCAATTTGATAATCCACAGAATTTGTTCTCTAAAAGCGATGATATAATATTTTTTTATCGAAGATTTCGACTATTTCGACTAGGTATCGACTATTTTTTATCGAATTTTTTATTGACTCTTTCGAGGCTGGCTAAAAATCTAACCAAACATTACAATGGTATTAATTGTTACCGAAAATACCAGTTTCTCGTTGCATAAATTTTGGTTGAAGTTATTTATATAATAGTGGAATTTAGGTTGAATAATTATAGGCTTGGAATAAATAGTGTTTTGAAATTCGGTTTTGAAAACTGCTTTCACAAAATTGCGGTACTATAATCAATTACTCTGCAATGATCAGAGTTACAGTTAAAATTAAACAGTATCTATATATACTTTACTCTGTGGTTAGAGGGGGCGTGGGCGACAAAGCTAACCTAGTTAAAAAAATTAAGGCTACGCCTGTAAGCCGTACTGACTTCATATATTAACGTATACAGTAATAACCAGAATCAATAATTTGTTTTAATAAATTAAATAAGCCTTGATGTTGCTATTGCTCAAAAAGAATATGAAATTAATTAATTGAAACATAAACCTTCGGGATTCTTTTTTTTTAATCATTCCGGAATAATCCCTGCGTGTATTTATTTCATTTCACAGATGAACTTTTTTAATTAATATCTGAACGAATATTGAGCGACGCAATATTTTTTTTCCTCACAATTAGCCTCGGGTCACACCTTTGCGGCTTCTCTTGAACTTTGACCAGGAATCCGTTGGAATGCTAGCTGTGTAATACGATCATTATTCGGTTGCTTACTGCTAAGCAACTCAACTATCCTTGCTAGGTTTCCCGGTAAACATGAACTTTTATTTGTGAAATGAATTTATTACTTAAACTAGTATCTACGTACGGATATTAATTCCTTAGCCCTTTGTATGCATCTTAATGAACATTGGAGCATCAATCAAATTCAGATTTTCATAGTTTGGCCAGCGATTAGTGTTAATTATTTTCCAAATGTGTTTTTTTCTTATGACCAAATTAAATAATTTTAAGTGTACACCCCAAAACCATTTAAAGGCAAATTACTACTTTTAATTACTTTAAATTACCATTGGCGGAGTGATTAATGTTCTTGCCTTAGAACTCCGCCTCAGGGCTTCGAGTTCGATATCCAGCAGGGCCAACTTTGGAAATGAAATTTTTAAAGTTGTCTCTGGGATGGACCTGGCCAGTAGTGGCAGATACACTATTTGGACAGCACGTCTGGTGGCACGACAAAAGACCACCATGAAATAACAGCACGTATGCTGTTGTGTTTCGGTGAGTGTGTAAAGCTTTTCTCTACCCCTTTCAACCCCATAGTCGCCAGCGAACTTGCAGCACCTATGGTGTTGCATGTGTTATAGGCGACAGTCAGCAGTCATATTTGTAGGCCAATTTGCCACGTGGTATAAGTTCGTGTACAGTTTTGACCCGGAATAGGAAGAAAATGTTTTTAAGTTTACGGGGACTTAAGGTGAAGAGTGCGCCGTGCATTCGTCCTTACGGAGGTTCTATTCAGTTGGCACCACAGTTCAAACATAATGATCCAATTTCTTCTTCATGTACCTCTACATTACTGAAGGTCGGTAGTCAATTTCGTATTAAATTCGTGAGTCGAATTTTTTTTTAACACCGATTCATATTATGCAGAGTGTGCAGATTATACATATTATAGAGTACAACTGCATATTATGCAGTCCCATAAATTTTACGAACTTTTATTTCGAACTAATTTCATTAATATAAGGTTGTTATATGCTTTATATATATGAATATATCTCTACAAGGTAAGGTGCCTACTACTATGTAATCAGAAACTTGCCAACTAACACAAATCGTGGCATTAATTTTACTACACAGATGTAACAATTTAGTATAGCGAAGTAAGCTGTTACTTGTACGCCCGAGGCGGCCTACCTCTCAACTCGACTTAAGCGGCCCACCCTACCGCTAAACAAATTTGACAGCTCCAAGTTAGCCCAAGTTTGTGTATGTGTCTACAAATTTAACTATGCTTCTATTCAAATAACAATATGTGCTTATTACTATTGCAATAGAGTTTATATTACAATGGACCCTAATCGCATACTGTGCAAATGTAAAATTGTCTATCGTATTAAAGTTACAACGAACTAGTTAGCATTTAGAACCTACGTCGAAACAAGTTGACGTGATTATCAAGGCGTTTAGTGTTGAGTTAATGTTCTACGTGATTGTTTTGTTGAATCGTAAATACTTGTTTGATTATGTAATTTTACTTATGAAATATTTTTAAGGTTTTTTTAAGACACCTTTAATGCTGTGTACCCTAAATGTATATTTATTTTATTGAATAAATCGTTAATAATTGTGTAATAATAATCGTTAATAAGTGTGTAACTCGCCAGTAACTTAATCAATTTTTTCCTTGATGTCGAAGTTATCCTAATATTTCGAAGAGAACAGTTTTATGTGGAGTGTAATTCAGAACAACAGAACTATTTGAAAATTTATTTTACTATTTGAAAGGCAAACAATCCTAAATGGACATAGACTTCATATGATATATACCATCTCCCCCAATACCGCTTAGACTAAGCGGCGGGTCACTCCAGTTTGAACCTGTGTTTTAGAGTCAAGCTCTAGAAGGAGATTCCAGCTCGAATGGGCAGCATTCGGTAATTTTCGAGACATCTTCTCGTCCAAAATTCCTCATTGTCTTAAAACAAAAGTCTTAAAACAAACAAAACTGCTCCAACTATGGACCTCATAAGAAAGCTCGAAGTCGCTCAACGAGCTATGGAAAGAATTATGCTCTGGGTTACTCTGAGGAAGCTGAATGAGAAGAGCCGTAGACAAGCGAAAGTCGGCGGCTCAGTAAAGTAATTCCGACGGCCTATTGGAAAATTATGGGGGAAGCCTATGGTCCAGCAGGGGACGTCCTAAGTCTAAAATTAAGTTTTTTTTTATTTTCAGGAGCCGTATGAGTGAAATAATATACGACTCACGCTAATTTAAATCGTTTACTTCTCAAAAGATCACTTTTTAAGTCAAAATACTACTACCGTTTCGGAAACAAAATGGCGTTCTGGAAGAGGAGAAACGGAGAAACTCTTCAGTAATCGCTCTTTTTAATTCCATGGATTGTTATCTGCTAAAGCGTATAATTGTATAATACGCTTTTTACAAATGTTTTAAATTATTTTAATCGTAATTCACGTATGACTTTAGGGATTTTATTGTAGAAACGTACACATTGTTGATCAATGATCAATGATTTATCTACTTTCGTTAGCCTTGTGGGGATCAAAGCAAGATCATGTTTTCTAGTATTACTCGTAGGTACATCTATGAATATATTTTTTTTTTTTTTTAAAAACGATCAATATTTTTATGAACGAAAATGTAATGTATTATCAAAATTATCTCTTAATGACTGTCTATTGGATAAAGTATAAATTACTCTAACAACCCTTTTCTGCAGCACGAAATCTGAACATCAACGGCGTATCGCCACAGTAAAATACCGTAAGACATAACACTGTGGAAATAACTGAAATAAACTACACGTGTTGTATCATCAGTGAGTAGTCAAGTGAGTTGTGCAATAGTAAGTCAATTCGCCAATCCAGCTATATGTGGGCCCCATTGAAGTTCACATTATACAACAATCGTTAATATTTTACAATATATTTTCTTTGGTAATATTTCATTAAATATAAATTGTATTTTAGAAAATTATTTTCACTAAAACTCTTAACTAGCAGTTTACGAACTAAAAATGCAATATTTTTATGTATAACTATAAAATTATAAAGTCATAAGTAATAAATTCTATTAACCAACCCTCAGCATACACTTTGATATTCTTGTGCGCCTCCTAACTTAAGATTTAAGTTTGGAATCCATTTGCATACAATACATAAATTCATATGGAGTTAACCACTAACTTATGTGTGGTAATAATTTCATTCAATTTATGTTGGGAAATAAAATTATTATTTGAGACAAATTATATGATTCTTGTGTAAATCGTCTCCTTCACTTGCCGCCATCTCCTACCGGAGGTTGGCTATCATGGCTATATCTGAATCTTCGATGTGGCGGTTCTAAATAGCGAGGTACTTTGGCCATACCTTTCAGAGAGATTTTTGACCTATATTTTTCCTTGCAGTAGCAGATCATTCTTCTCTCCACGCATGATATGCCTAAAGTATTTTGTATTAAAAACATATTAGGTAATTTTATTATTACAAATTTTCAGTTTTTCGAAAGTGTGTCTTTTTTATAACCAAATTAAATAATTTAAATTTAAGTCATCCCGATTCCATTTAAAGCCAAATTAGTACTTTTTAAAGGAAATTAAAGGACCATTGGTCGAGTGGTTAATGTGCTTGCTCCGGTTTTCTGTTCCCGGGTTCTTTTCCTGGCAAGGCCAACTTTGGAAATGTACTTATTAAAGTTGGCTCTGGCTTATTAAACTGACCCGTTTCGCAGTCAGTTAGGCAGCCCGACTGGTGGCATCTACTTTTCAAATCCAGACTAGACCAACTATGAAAAGTTCATTTCCAAAGTTGACCCTGCTGAGACATTACTATACGTTTGGGTAAAGGGCAACGGAAACCTCAATATAAAGGAGAGAGGGCTGCAACATCTATTAATAAGACTACGAACACACAACCGGTGCTATTATTTTAAGGTGATTTGTAAGGTGGTTGTTCTTACCACCAGACAAGCTGCCCAGTTCATGACTGCAGAACGCATTGTGAGCAAACATAATATAACGCATTGTGTCAACAATTGAATTTAAAAATCAATATTTTTAAAGTTTTCACAGCTTCAGATATATTCAGAGATTCAGAGACTTAGAAGTGAAAGAGTATATGTTATAAGCATATAATGCATATTAGTTATAGATACATATGGGGTGAAATTTTAACGTTTTGAAACTGATTATTAAATAACGAGCCTCAGATTTCGAACAGGGGCGATCATGAAAAACGCTGGATTAATTCTGATTTAAACTCCGCGAGTCGGAAGCTTTTAAATTCGCATAAATACAACATGTCATGGGTAACGACCGCGTCCTGCCTTTATCAATTACAGTGAGGACCTGTGTCAAAAAAATGCGAAACAAAAAAAGGTTACACGAGGCATCGTTTAATATTTACACAAGTACCTCTACGTAACAGCTTCCTTTTATATAAAAATGTATTTTTTTAGTTACTACTCATTTCAGTTTTTATATATAAACAAAGGATGGCAGACAGTCTGACTATTAGCATGATTGTATGTAGCTTCTACCACTTGGGGACACAAGCAACAACCGCTGAGATTTCAAAACATCAAGAAAATTGTTTTAGATTTCTTAAAGAGCTACTAGAAGCTCTTAAGTATCTTATGTAAAACATATTTATTTATTTATGAAAGACATAAAAGTTAGAATGGGTATAGAAACCTATCCTTAAAAGATAGACATGCTATTGCGGACTTTTTTGTAGACCTATAAAATGAAAACAATTCCACCATACATAGTTTTGTTATATCTCAAATGGATTAGGCAGCGTGTTCGATGATTTTTTCCGACATCTTCAAACTCCCAGACGGCTTGATTTTTTCCGACATCTTCAAAAATCATCGTCTTATTTCAACCAATTTACACAAAACCTTTACAATATCACTCTGTTGATGGATGAAAACCGTATAAAAATCCGTTCAGTAGTTTTTGAGATTACGGCGAACATACATACATACCTACCGACACACACGGTGGGGGACTTTATAAATATATAAGGATATAACAAGTTCTTTAGTTGGATAATGAATATCTCTGAAAATCTGCTTAGTTGTTTTTGAGATCATCGCGATATACATACATACAATATACATTGTTTTATAATATGTAAGGATAATTTTAATTTGTTACCTTATAAATAATTTCGAATGAAAATCTTAACATATTACAAGAACTTAAGAAAGTTCAAATGTTATCACGAAATAATAGCAATCCCATCTAAAGCAAATCAGTTTGTTAATAATTTTGGTTAATAATAAATAAATGTCAAGTTGTCATATACGTACCTTACTAAATGACCACAAATTCTATTCACTGGTGTTACTTACATAGTTGACATATTTTTAAAATAAATACGAATTTAGATGAATGAACTACTTATTATATGACGTTGAATGAAAAATTAAAACAAACAATATTATTATCATTAACTAGACCAATGAGCGCTGAGCGCTCAATGAGCAATATAAACATTTTCTGTAACATATTGAAAAAAAAATAAGGTTTTTAAGTAATGGTTGGCCACAATGCGTTTCGCGGCTAAATAACTCTGCCAAATGCAAATAACTCTGCAGAAACAACCGTGAAGTAACAGCAATAACCACCACCTTACAGAAGACCACCGTGAAATAACAGCACGTGTGCTGTTGTGTTTCGCTGAGTGAGTAAGGGATGCCAGAGACCATTGCAGTATCCCTTCCTAATTCCTTACTTGCAGCACCTGTGGCGTTGCTTGTGTTATAGGCGACGGTAGCCACCTACCATCAAGTGGGCCTTCGGCCTGTCTTTCGACCTTAACATAAATAAAAATCTTTGAATTCTAAAAAATAATTAAAAACTTTTGATGAAATCTGTGAAATAGTAACGCATTTCAATCGCAGATTTTATTTTAAATTGAACGAAACTCGAATATGTTTAAAATTGGGATTCGTGAAGTGTGCTTACAGCCTGCATTAATTGTTCGATAGCATGAGAAGAGAGATTCTTTTTTTTTTTTTTCATAATTATTATCCCTCGGGTTTTCATTTTAACAATAAATTAAATTTTGAATTTAATAGTTACCTATTACAAAATATTAAAAAAAAACTTTTGCGCGGATAAAACAAATTGCAAACCGCATAATTAAATTGAATGTTAACGTACATTAATTACAAGTGGCTTAACATACGAAAAATATTTGCTCATTCGCCGGCGAACATGATAAATTGTAAATTACTTGAAAATGTGCGTTTTGAAGCCGAGTTTAAAATTGTTGAAACAACAGTGGGAATGAAATTCACGACCGAATAATGAGCGGCGAATTAAAAATGCAAAAATTGATTAATGGACCGTTGCTGGTCAAATATGTACTTAATACGTACGTTTTTTTGTACGTCCGCGTTCAATCGTGCTGCACTGTGCTTTGAATTATAAAAACAAAAGGAAAAGCGTACTGCATAGATTATTTCCAACATTACAAAAACAAAAAAAAAAGATTTTAATGCTGTAATTGACGAAACAAACGAAAGTTTGCTTATACATCTTTTATGTCGTAATTGTATAAAATCAATGTTTATTTATTGAACGTAATTGTCGACTTTGCTACACCGTATTAAGGTTCATCATCTTAATATCACAACTTCATGGGGTAAAAAAAATTAAAGTTGATAATTAGATTATACTATGTTACAATTCTATTCGTGAATATTAGTAAGGGACTACCTGTTAAATATATAAATTATAATGTTATAAAATAAAATTATAAATAAAACAAATAAAAATAAAATAATAAAAATATAAGATTATAATTTATAAAATCATAAAATAAATAAAACAGTTTAAAAATAAAAAAAAATTGTAAAATAAATAAATAAGTCAAAATTAAATAAAAGGAAATTTTATCATTAATGGAAAGATACGAACATAATACTGTTAAATTGTGAAATATTCCAAAAAAAAAAAAGCAATAAAAATTACCAGTAATTGATGGTTATTTTAAATATTTTTTCAACTTAAATAAGAAAAATCTTTATATTTGAAAATTTATGACTTGTCCTATGAAAAATCATAGGAAAAGATATGATTAGAACATTCTTATTGACAGACAATTCTAGGAAGTTGTACAATATTTGCAATGCAAATATTGTATTAACAAAGTATATTGCCCGCAGAGGACCATATATCGCTTTTTGACCATCGCAAGGTCAAAAAGTTGGGACATAATATTTATCACTAAAAATTACAAATATTGATAGTAATGTAATAACACGCCATACAAATAAATGCACGTTAGCAACGCACGTGAAAAGTGTAATTAAAGCGGCATTTAATGAAATGTTGCCGAGTGGCCCGCGGCGATATCCTCCACACAAATTAACAAACTTTTAAAACTGTCACGAGCCGTAATTAACAATTTCTAGATACATATCATTTTTAATAACATATTTCGAATGCAATTGTCTAATTGGTGCTGTATATGGAATAAGATTAGTTAAATGATAATTAGTTTTACAGGGAGTATAACTATTATATGAGTATTGAGATCTGTACTTTTAAAATCGTTTATCCTGACTGACTAAGTCTAGAAAGCTGAAATTTGAAACATCTTTACAATGTATGCGGGTGCAAAAGGATTTTTGAAAAATTTCAACTCCATGCGAAGCCGGGGGCAAGTCGCTAGTAAACTATCTATACATATAATATAATGAAATCATAAACGAGCGGTGCCTATACATATTTTTTTCTTTTAAAAACAATTTGTACACGTTGTCTTATGTTACCGTCAGAAAAATAGCTTTTAGAATTTTTGTCTGTCTGTTTGTCTGTGCGTTTGTGCACGCCAATCTCTGAAACGGCTTAACCGATTTGATTGCTGTTTTCACTGATGTATTTTATGTAGCAAGCTTCCCGTCACATTTAGTGTTTGTTTCATTCCAGTCGGTTTACAAACAAAAAAGTTACGCGCTATACCGTACACCATGCGTACGAAGTTTCGGGCTCAGCTAGTAAATAATAAATCTCATAGACAATAATAACAACAAATTGTATCCCGACTGTAAACACCCTTTAAGATAGCCACGGAAAAATGAGAGAATCTGTGCTGTTGAAATTCGGTTTCCTCATCCCCACCCCTTAATTTATCAAGGTCAAAAGCCATTATCCTGTCAAATGGCGTCAACTTGCTTGACACCCTCTAAAAGCAATATAATTTTGTGATATAATTTCTAACATAAGGTATACTAATATACATTCTAATAGTAGAGAAAACTCGATGTGCCTCAATGTGTAAAATTCACATGATTTACTCTGGGTAACACTTAATAACCCTTGGTCAATTAGATTCGCCAATAATAGTATAAACACTATAAGATTTTTACATTGATAAGAGAACAGCGCGCATTTAACTAATCAATCTCATGGAAATAGACGTTAACACGCGGAGCCATTTCTGTCAAATCATTGCCATAGATCTAATGAGCAGCACGGAATTGCGTGCTAAATGCATATTAGGTGTCATAACAACACCACCAGAGCTACCTGTTTTCCAGCGAATTACATACAAATGTTAAACAGTAGTTCTTCAACGGTTTATTTATTTATTTATTTAATTAATAAAAAAGAAAACAAGCAACCATAATATTATATGCGATAAAGAAGAGCAAAAAATAATAATTCTAATGATAGGTAATGTAAATTAAGGAATTATTGGAAGACTATTGTCTTATACAAAAAATAAGAAATAATTCTGCGAAACGCAGTAGTCCACAATTTTCTAAAATCTTAAAAAAAAACTAAAAATTAGATTTTATTTAATAAAGAAATAAATTGAAATCAATTATTTTAACTTAGTTCAGTATTTTAACCACGATCCGTCACCTCTGGGACATTCAGTAATTCTTATGTCAATTAATGTCATTTCTTGAGAGGTGCTCATCCACTGACGAGTATGTAAAGTTTTACTGCAGTAACAGTAACACTTGAGGTTTTTTTTTTCAATCTTCAGACCACTCCTGGTTTCGCCATAAAATTTTTGGCTAAGCAATTGGGGTGTTTATTTTCAACTAAATGACATTTATTTGATTACATGTCTGTTCCGATTTATAATATGTTCAATATTTATTACATTCACATTAGATCTAAAAATGATCTGAAGGCGAAACTCCATACACACCAAGGCCAACTTCGAAGATATATTTTCTATAGTAGATATATAACTTCGAAGATATACACTTTCAATCGATGAGATCTTATTTTGTACTTTTCTCTTCACTATAATTATACTGTTTTATAACCTTTTACGCTTATTCTGTAGTCTATAATTAAATATTTTTGTTATATAGTTACCTTACTGCAAGACATGTATTTTATATCCAGATGCATAATGCGGTGCCATTTTGAGATTGCAACGATATGGCGCCGCCATGCAACAAAGCCTAACTAAACACCGTAAACTTGTGAATTATTAATTCTTATCGAGCAATGGTTCAGTCTGACATGACCGGCTTTATGAAAAATGTAATGAATCGCCTTTAGATTTATTAGGGGCGGGTTTCAATTGTTTCACCACATTCAGTCAGTTACGATAATAATATACGATATTAAATTATTATTTTTAATACGAGCTTTGTAGAAATTTTATTTAAAATGTAATTTTTAAAATAAAGTTTTTGTACAAAATAAAAAATACCATTCAGTCAGTAATTTAATTTTTTATTATCCAAAGACCTTTATTTTATTATTCCTACTAATATTATAAATGCTAAAGTTTATGAGGATGGATGTAAGGAAGTATGGATCTTGAATCGTTCAAACGGAGCTTATTTACACTATTTTACACCGTTGCACTCAGTATTCTATAGAGCGCTGTGCGTAACAGTCGTATAACGGAACTGGGAAAAAGTGTCATTTTACGAGTAAGAAAACTAATTACGGCTGCATTATTGTCACCTAAAGTCTTTAAAAGTTTCATCTTGTAAAAAACAACAATATTAGTTGTACCGTAAGTATACAGAATTAATGGGCATTTTCATTTGTTTTAACAACTTTATGCAATACTGTATCAGTCTGTATTAGCGAGCGTTTGTTTCCGTATCGGCTCAGGTCTTGAAATTTCTTCAGCGTACAGTTGTACAGTCGGGGTACGAAAACCTTGGTCAGTTTTTAAATGAATTCTTTTATCAAGTCGTAGGTAGACTCTTAGTACCTTTTGAAACTAAAGCACTAAGCAGATAACTGACAGACGTTTGAAATGAAATTTTGGCATGACTGATAATTGTCCTGGTGCAAGCAAATGACGACTTTCAGGTGACGAACCCTTTTTTACCCCAAGTCAGGGACTTTACCTACGTACGGGGAGTCCAACGCCTCGTAGGTCATCTTTTTCGCTCTTGTTGACAATTAAAATTTCTATCTCGCGCTCGTTTACGTAGAGATACTTTCTGCAGGTGTATGTAATATTTATCAATGCGTAGTTTTCAGATTGCTTTTCAAATGTCATTTGGCTCTACCAAATGTCTACCTCAATTATAATAGAAGTCTTTGACTCTTTTACGCAAAAACGGCTCAACGGATTTGGATGAAATTGGGCACACAGATAGTTTATTACAAGGATTTACATACATTACATGGGCATTAGGTTTTTGAGGAATATATTATCTCAGGTGTTCATTTTCATTTTTCAACGCGGACGAACTCGCGATCACCAGCTAGTAAAGAATAATAACAACAAAACGTTTCAGTGCAATTAATTATGTATTCTTAATTGAAATTAAAAGTAAAAATTCTTTAGTAAATTGTTATTTTTAGGTTAAAATATGGCAAAATATCATATTTTCAAATATGGTCCACTTGAGTAATCTCTTACTCACGCGCAGAAAACATGTGTTTAAATTTTTTTAGAACATATAATGTCCTCCATAACCGGGTGGTTACTGTCGGCAGACGGGCTACCGTTTAGACTGCGTCCTGTCATTGTAGATAATCACTGTTATCAGACTTACAATACTTATTAAGTGTTGTTATAACATTTTTTATAATTAAACCATTGTGAGACTGGTTGCCCTAATTAGCAAATACTAGTCCAAGAGAATTTAAGCCAAGTTAGCAAAAAGGAATACTACAAGCAAGTCATGCACATAAATCATAGTAAAACCTCGAAAATATTATCTGGTAACCCTTTCAGTAGAAGCAGGGGAAGGCAAAGTCGGACTAGCGAACAAATTCGCTAATTTTATCTAGAGAGCTCCACTGAATAAAGATATATTAGTGGTCCGAACAAAGATAAAGGAATAAATTGTGGACGCGATAAATCAGTAAAGGATGGTTTTAATTACACACCCGGCGGAACCACCCGCGGCCGTCGAGTTGAGGTGTAAGCACACTCGGAGAAATATAACATTTTTTTTCTCTCTTTTAGATCTTGTTACAACTCAGGCTGGAGTTCAAGTAGATGTATTTGATACACGATACTCGCCAACTGCCGAGTTGTAGTAATTTTCAATACAAACTACAATAAAAATGCAATGAATTAGGATTTTGCACGAAAAATGGATAATATATTTTCTACACATAGAAAATATATTATCCACGGAGATGTCTTATTTCCTGCTTACTTACATTTAACTGTAAATTTTAATGACATTATTTAGCAAAATAAAACCAAAGTATCCATTTCTTCAAATTTACCATGGTATATTCTGTTCACGTATGAATAGAATATATTTCGAACATTCATGGGCAGTGTACACAATTGATTTTCCACAGTCTCTAATATGTCGATTCAGTAATACAGATTTGTGGGTGATCGTGTTAGCAGTAATTTTGTATAATTAAAGATGATTCCTATAAAAAATATTTAACTTTTGTTTCTTCATTTGCAGAATAGAGATTAGTCTCTATTATTAATTAATTATTAGTAATTACCAGAATTGTTATCAACATCCGTGTAACAAGTAATGGATTTAGCGGTTATAATGATACCAGACCAGCCTTTTTTTTTTTTGCGTGGGAAAATCTGCGAGCCAGATCCCCACCGACCATGGGGACATCGGTGGGGTATGTGGGACTTCTACCCACTAAAAACCCACGGTGCTTCCTCGCGCCGTCTATGGGCGGGGGGGTAAGGGATCGTGGAAAACATGCATCTGCCTCCCCCGCCAGACGAGGCCCGCGCACTTGCGGGCTCCACCTCGATTAGGCGCGGAGTTTGATCTCCGCGCCGTGGAGAGACCATCGTTGCCCGGTGTTGTGATGACGGCGGACAACCCCATGTCCACCGCCCCCGGGCGAAGCGGCACGAGCCGCCCATTCTCACCTCTCGCAGCGGACAGTCAGCGAGGGGCTTCACCTCTGAAGCACCCCATTACCTCTTCTCTGCGACACAACCTACCACAGAGTCGGAGGCCGCTTCCACCTGAGACTCTCGGATAACCCCTGCTCATGTGGCCGCTCATCTCTACGGCATTAAGGGTGGGCGGCCCAAAGGGGGTTTCCATCTGACATTTCCACAGCAATCGCGGCAGCCCGAGAGACGGACTCCACCTCGTGTTGTCGTCGCGGAAGAGTTACTAGGTCGGGTGACGAGGCCGGGTGTTCACTCTTCCGGACGACTGCGAAGGGCGGTTACTAGGCCGGTGGCCCTAACCGGGTCTTCACCACCCCCCACAAGGCCACGATTGCGGTACTCTGCCAGACGGTCCTTCCCTGCCGTAAAGCTCCGTCTTCGCGTGCGTTGCCCGACTACCACTGAGCGACAGAGCCATCCGAGAGAATCCGCCCGCTGCGACCCGCGCCGGTCCTCATGCGCAAAACCGAGACCCATACCTCGGTCCGACGAATAAGGACCGGGGGTGCCGTCTCTCACCGGCCCACACCCGCATGAGCCCAGTACGGATCCTCGGCCCAGCGAGCGGTGACCGGCGAAGCTCCAACTGACCGTTGGAGCCTCCCAGCAAACGCTCCGCCACGAGCTCCGATGTTCGGAGTTCGCTCGGAGCCCTCACGTGTGTGCTTTCTTAGTTCCCCAGAGACAATCCGGTCAGCCAAGCGAAGGCCGGTGACCCCACCGACCCCTGCAACCGTCCGGATTGGCGAGGGTTAAGCCCCCCCCCCCCACCGCGACAAGGTCCCAGCACACCTAGGGGGGGTTACCAGACCAGCCTAGCCTGATATTACAGAGTAATAAAGCTCCAAAAATTGAAGATTAACCTAAGGCCTTGCGATTTTTTTCCGTTTCATGTAATAATAAATTATTAAAGAAAAATTAGAGAATCATATTTTCATAAGTTTACCTTTTATTATCGAACAGTGTTTCTGTTTTTGTCATTTATTTCTAAAACTTTCAGTGATATCAATAATTATTTAGATAGTTTAAGTTGAAATTGTGACAATTTATTATTATAAAGTGTCACAATTATATATTTAATAAATAAACTTTAAGATCACATGATCACAATAAATTTTACTTAATTACCTAGAAGTTAATTTAAGATACATTCCTAAGCTGCATTAGTTTGAGGTCTGTGTGTATCGAACCTAATTAAAGGGTAAGCTGCAATTGCCTCAAGGCAAAATGTAAATAAAGTTAATTATTGCTAGTTAAGTGATTTCAGACCAACTGAAATGTATTTTGCCTTATACTTTTAAATACAGGTTTACGTACACACGTTAACCGTGATATGTCTGTAAAGTAATTTTTTGTGCAAATGAAACAATTTTTTTTTTAAATAAAATTTACATATATTTTATTACATATTTTATGCACCATGTCGGATCCAACCATTGCATCCTGCGTTTCGCACTTATAAATTGGACAACCCGTTTGGAGCCAATAACCGCCAAAAATCGTTTTGAATAAACGATTAAGGAATCTCAGAAACCCATTCGCAAATTTCTCCATCTAAATCCTAATTCTGTGGATCCTAATTCTATTTTACTGTGTATTTGGGTAGATGAATGCGTGCGTCATTATTCTTACCAATTTTCTTTTCTATCCGCTTTACATAGAGTTTTAAACATTTCTGTCAACAGTACAATAACTGTTACGGGTACCATCATAATGTAATGTTGCTACCTAAATTCGATCAGTATTCTCTGAGTGCTCTATGTCCTCTTAATTAGCATTCTCGCAGACTCCCTCAACCGGACTCTGCTACTGAATTTCCATTTGCACTGTTCGTTTGTCCTATACCTGTTTGCCTTGGTAATTAGGTGTACATAAAATACAAACAGAACATTTTGTCTAACATATAAACTCACTAGTTTTCCAGAAATAAGTAAAATAACCTTTAATTCTCTTGGTTTTTATTGCATTGACAAAATTAATGTGCAGAAAGTATTTTAGTAGTAGTTTTGTTGAGTAAAAATTATTTTAACTAAATAAAATATGAACGTCTCGGTATACAACATTGATTTGATTTTATGCGGTCTGAGAGAACGACTCAATTGTGATCTAAAATGACTCGCCGAGGCAAAAAATATCCCTCTCCATAGTTCGTCGAGGGACGCAGAGCTTTCTTACGAGGGCCCATAGTTAGAGACCACATTTAGGAAGAAACATTCATTAAATTCTTCATGATAGATAGAAATAGAGAAGGAAGACACGTAGAAAGCCTTCAGAGCGAATAACTCCCTTAAAGTGAAGTGAGTAATTACACGCGTCAGATATTCGAAATCTCGCTTTGATTCGTACCCTGAGAGCCACGAGTGTTATTTTAATTATAAACATTATTTACCTTAATTAGAGTTTTTGCAGAGAGCGCTCGTGGCCGCAAGCGGCGGCAAATTGGCAGCCCACTTTGAATACGCCATAATTAGAATGAAGTTTTAGAGTACACACAGCAGTCGAGTGCTCGTGTGTTTGCTAAACTGTATGTCGATGGGGCTGAAGCTATAAACGCCGCGCTCTCTGCCAATTAATTCGTTAGGAAATAAATGAAACTGAGATGTAGGAAACCCTATTGAATAGGGCCAAATTAGCTGACTTTGATACAGTCAATTAAAATGCACGCAAGTCTTTTTAAAACAGACTTTACACCTATAGTCGAAAACAGATCTAGCGTTTATTTTAGTCGACTGTATTTACAAGTAAAATTTATTTGATGAACCAATATGAAAATATTGTAATAAATAAATAGATATAGATTAAGAATGTCTCCTACCACTGGTATTTTTATGCTGAAGACAACTTTATTTAACTTATTTTTTTACAAAAATAGAAGTCAGTATTAAATTGTAAAAAGAAATCTAATGATATTTATATTCTTCCGTAAGGAAAATCCAATACTGATTAATCTATAGTTGTCACACCAAGCAATTATTATTATAAAAATTAACTATATCAAAGTGTAATCAAAGACGAGGAAATGAAGGAAAATCTATCACCTACCTCGTAAGTCCTTGTCCTCCAGTGGCGAAGATTGCAACGGGCCCATTACACACAGAGTCCAGAAATTCCAGCAAGTTCAACTGTTACACTCGCAGAGCGGGAAGCGTGACCAAATAGATAAACTACAAGCACATTGCCTGATAATATTAGCGGATGAAATAAATTCAATTCCCGCGGGTCAAGATCTGCGGGATGAGTCTTCACGCGTGTTATTGTTGGGATCATTTTTTTAGACTGACTGCGGTATTTAAAAATGGCAGCTTGCACGATTTGCGGTGGTGACAGACATATGTATGGTGGGAGTGAGACAGCACATACAACAGCGAACTACCATTAATTAATTTAAATTGACAATTGGCTTCAACATATAGGATAGCATAGCATTGTTGAATTTAAATTTTAAATGAATAATTTTGTGTTTAAAATCCATACCAGAGTGGCAACTGCATTAAGCTTATTACAAATATACAGCTGTTTCAGAGTGATTATTGTATATACTCACTCTGACTGAACAATGTTTTACATACACGAGCCGAATTTATTTGTTAAAACGTTCTTACTTTAATTATTTTAAAAGCTAATTACATTTATAAGTAACAAGTCAATATTTACAGCTTAAATGTAAAATGAAATTGTGTAATAGTTCATCAAAATTGAAGCCCCCGGAAGCCGGTTGACCCGGCATTATTGACTGGGGCATGCCTCCGCCACGGATCAACGCAGCGCAATCGTCGCCGATGAAAATGCTAATTTAGCAGCAATTAATTAGCAAACAGACCTCCACCATGTTTAAATCATTATTACACGAGCAGGCGCCTTTGTGCTGCAACAGTTAAATGTGCCACAATTTTTTACATAATTATATGTACCTAGCAAAATTTGAGTTTGGAATTTTCAATAATTGGCCAGTGAAAATTCCCTTTATATGATCGATGTAATAATGAACGATAATATATTGATAATATGGCGTGCACTGCGTTTTGCACTTATAAATTGTAAATAAGCGATGTCAGAGCCTATTTCCTTCTCCTTGTCCTAATCCTTATTAATAAAGTTGACACCTATGCACTTGCAGCACCTATGGTGTTGCTTGTTTTAATAGGCTAACCTACCATCAAGTGGACCGGCAGCCTGTCTGCCGACGTTAACTTAGTAAGACTCATCTGGCCTTATTGTGTGCCGTGAACTCAGTACCTTCTTGAGAATCTACATCTCAAGACTTCACTCAGAAATTCAGAACAGCAGTTCTTCGGGTGTAAAGTTTCCTCGTGTACTTAGCAATCATGTATGAAAGCCAAAGTAGGGTGCCTTTTGGAGCTTCCTATGTGATCAGCACCAAAGACCAAGAGAATGATGACTTCGCTATGCATACTTCTTGAATGGAGAACCGGTATCCTATGAGTCGCGAATAATCTTGTGATACCCGCAAGAAGCAAGAATTGAATACTAAATACTAGCAGGAAAACGAAAATTATTGTGTAATTTTTTTATAATTTTCTATTTTCTATTATTTTGTTGTAGTCGTTGTGCGGCGGCAAGAGCTTTACAATTTATATCTTTTAGTATAAAGTTTTATAGATATAATATAAGATTTATAGATAATTATATATTATAGATATAATATGTTGATTTTGTGAAATCGTCTTTTTTTCTATAAAACAGAAACACTGCAAATTCCTCTTCACCACTAGACTCGCTCGACATAATTTAATAGATGAAGGTCGTCAAAATTTCGTGAATTTGAAATGATACATACCATTTGGTTCATTTTCAGCGGCATAATATGCGAATCTCGAGTTGCAAACGAGTAGGGACTGGTATTCTACTGGAGTATCGTATCTAATAAGTATCTTAATGTGCGAAGGGTCTAACTGTGAAGTAAACAGCATTACGTCGTTGTCAAATCAAAATCTGCTATGTGAAAAAAGTATATTTATGAGATTATTGACAAAAAAGTTTTCCTGAAAAAATTTACATGAAGGTTTACTTAAAAAAATATATATTTGAAACTTGAGGTTGCTATACATGAACTTGTAGCTGACCTACATATATTTATTTCTATATTTATATTTTATAACACTTCACAATTACACGCCTAATATATGTTTATTACTATATACACACTTAAATATAAAATTATCATATTTACAACACATTACAAATTTATAACATACATTTACAAAATATATACAATAATATTAATTGCACACGCAAAGCCGCGCGAAACCCGTAGTATGCTAGTTGGCCGATGATTGTTTACGTTCGCGCAACTACTTACGATTTTTATTGTTACCCTCTGGCGCGCGACTTGATAACTTTGTTTCAAACAGTCGAATTATTAATTAACTGTATCTATTATTATTATCATTGTATCTGTGCTCGGTCCTGTATATCTGTCCTTCAAGTCTGTTCTGAATAAGTGTTGTTGTATTGTGCAAAAGACCAATATAAATATATATAAGTGATTGGGTAAGTGAATTTTATTCCGACACACATAACAATACCCATAAACTTATTGATCTTTCAAGCATGACAATTTAATAGTTTATTTATTATTTTGATAATTGAGTAAATTTTGAACATAACACATTCTAGCTGCTGCACATAACATGAGGTCCCACTTAGACAAATAGTGCTCATAAGCACTTAGCAGTTGTTTTATATAGCAACGATGATTAGCAAATCTGAATGTTCTAAAAAAACTAGATGGTTTCGAAGAGATGTGAACTTCTGTCAATTTAAAATTGTACAAGTATACTAAGTACACCAAAACAAGGATATGTTAGTACAAGCTTTATCATTAAAATGCCAGTGGGCAGGGCATTTAACATGATTTTAAGACCTGTGCAGGTCCAAAAGACATCATCAGGTAAAGGCCCAAAAGAGGGACCTTACGCTAGATATCTGGTTCAAGCAATAGCTGTTGAACTAGGTCCAAACAGGTCAATCCAGAGAGGACTAGTTCTCTTTGGAGGAAACCTACGCCGGTAGAGAGGTCCTTGCAGATCAAAATTGACTAACTTTTTAAAAAAAAGAATAAAAGAAAAGGTTTTTTACTTTTATATAATTTACTTTTACTATGTAATATTTATGCCTTAGTAAAATATTTCACATTATTTCACCATTGACAGCAGAAATATTTTATTTTGTATTTCGTAGTTGTATTTTCCTTATCATTGATCTCATATGTATCAGCTGTAGATTTTACAGTCCTGTCGATATAATTTGTGAATGTTAAAAATAAAACTAATACGATGATAAGATTAGATAAATAATCGTCTTATTATAATAGTGGATTATATTTTCGGTACAATATATTGAACCTGAAAACTTCGTAACAAGTGAGGCGGGCGTCTGCCTATTATTTTAGAGATAAGAGTGAACGAGATGGGTCCCGACCGACCTTATATCGCGCACATTAACTCACCGACGTTCTATTTATGGTGGTGAGCTATCGGGAAATACTAAAACCTTCTCAAACGACTGTAATCCAGAGATAGATGGATGAGGTAATATTTTCAGGTGATATCAATAACAGTCGGATTTATATCTAATATTATAAATCCGAAAATGAGTTTGTTTGTTTGCTACGCTTTCACTCTTTTTAACTATTCAACCGATCATAATTAAAATTTTGCATATACGAGGTGAAATGATAGAGGAAATTCAAAAGGTACCACCATTCATTAAGGAAAAAGTAGGCACTTTTCCCTGGGGACACGGGCCAAACCAAGGACAGTTTCATATAATTTCAGATGAAGAAACTACCCGGACTTTCCTTGCAATGAAATTGCAACAAAATTACTATGAAAAGTAGAAGAAAAATAAATCTATGAATATTTATTTTTTATTTATTCCTTCTGTCTAGTCTTCTTAAATAAAAGAATAATTTTCCAACGCCCAATTGGCGCCTGAGATAATCAATCAACATCGTGAGCAATCTAATTCCATCTTAGTTATCTTAGTAGTGTGTTATATCACGATCTATATAGTATATATATTTTATTATTATTAAAGATGGGTTTTCTCTTGACCAGCATCTATCCATGTAGGAAGGACGAGGCCGACGATGGAGCGAGCTCACACAGAAGATGCCTAGTCCCTCGAACCTTGAAAAGATTTGGGTTGTATGAGCTCGGAAATACAGACGCCGGCAGGGCCTCCTTACGGAAATACGGCAGGCCGGCCAATCCTTAGCAGTGCGTATTATAAAAGATGTTTTAAAGCGCTTGGTCCGAATTAGAGGGATTTCGACAAGGTCAGAATGGTAACCAGCCGTACGTCTGTATGTTCGATAGAAGAAAGGGGAAGGCGGTATGATCTCATGCAGCTCTCGAGCAACTCTCCGAAGTACATCTTATAGAATACACACAGAAGGCAACTTTGCGTCTATATATGTATCTATAGATATTACTTTGTATAATAAAGTCGCTGTTCGCCTCTGTTGTTTCTCTGGTAACATGCAAAAATATGTGTAATCTGTCCGTTAATCGCACTATTCCGGTTAGACAGACAACATCATTTGCGACTGCTTAGAGATGGAGGGTTCTGTGCAAATGCTATATATAAGTTATTTGGTTTGGGCTAGTTTTAGGCCAATATAGCTGTGACCGGTGCCTATGGTCAACACAGCGGTGCCCTCTATTGAAGAAGAAACAGACAGAAAGTGCCGACGATTCTAGAAACATCTAGTTCAGGATACTGAAGTGAACAAAGGGGACCGGAGGTTATATGTATAAGTGAGGGCTTCTTATGCCGATGTCGAAGTAATTCGTGTAAGCTTCACTTAAAGCTTTCACTTTTAATCAGTTTGTTCTGGCTGCGTGCAAAAGTACTCCATTTGTGAGTAAGGGAGTGTCTGGGCGGTAACGCGATACATCCAATTTTGGCGCCCTAAATCCAAGTCAGCCCAATAACCTAATACTGCTACAAAGCCCGATTTTACGCCTATCCCGGCATCATCAACGGCGATGACGACGAGGTGCGTCCGCACAGATTACAGGCAGACGCCACACACATCTGCCTGGCGGTCTGCAAACACACGCTGGTGCTGCACGGAGGCATTCAGCTGGCTCCTCCAGGTGCTCGTGGCAGTTAAGTAGTCCCTCTTTAATACCGTACGACAGGTGTAACAGATTTCCCCAGTGATCATTGCCAAATTGCCCAGAATCTCTATCGGAATTAATTAATTGAGTTCACATGACTTATTTAACTTTTAATTGACATGAATTATTGATGGTCCACGACGTCCACTGGATAGTAGGTCCCTCATTGCTTAAACACAACAATGACATTGTTTAACGACAAAGATACAGACCTTGATAGGATAAAGGATAAAGAGTGGGGTTTGGTGTCCCTAATGAAAAAATCTCACGTGAGCCACGGACGCGCGATCTTTGGAACAGTCTCCCTTCTAAGGTGTTTCCATCTAGTTACAATATGGGCTTCTTCAATCGAGCAGTAAACAAATTCCTGCAAGGTCGGCAGCGCATATGTACCCCTCCTGGTGTTGCTTGTGTTGTGTCCTTAGGCGACGGTGGCCACCTACCATCAAGTGGACCGTCAGCCTGTCTGCCACCTTTAATAATATAAAAAAAAATATTAAAGTACGATAAGCAAATATTTTTGAAATTTGTATATTAAGAAGACAAAGATTGTAAGTATATTTTCTCATCAATTAGGTGTAGCGCGTTTTAATTAAGGTGTTAAAAAAGGGCCATTATCTCGGTCTATTTGCAAGCCGCCCAGCGTCACCACATAAATCAACGCAAGACAATGTTAATTCTGGGAATTAAAAAATACTCCGCTATGAGCCCGCACTGAAATAACGGACTTAGTGCAATCTTTGCAAACGGTTAATGAATTACGTTTGCTAATTTCAAATGAGGGGACGCATTTGGAATCATTTTTAATGTCATTTCGTGTACATTCTTGTTACTATTTAGTTTTATTGGAGTCGAAGCTGTTTTATTCATATAGTACTTATTACTTCCATGGTTTTATTTACTTGTTGGCAAGTGGCTGCCGTCGCCTAGCAACATCATGTGAATGGGCTGTTTTCAGCGAACTGAAGTTATATTATATTTCGATGGCTGTTTTCCTTTAACGGATACAGGACTCTAACACACGTTGAAACACATCAGCACAACTAGAAACTTCGCTATGGTCTTCTGTAATGGGATGGGATATGCCACCAGATATTCGTTTTATAACGGCTAAATGTTCGTTTTATATTTACTTAATCGAAAATACTAAAAATATCAAATTACTTCTGGTTTTGTAGACAAAATTTATATGTTGAAATAATCTGATTGTCTCACATAAATAAGGTCAGACAGTCGTTCACATTTAGTATAAGAAAAGAAGACTTCAATGGTACAAAGTTATTACTGGTAGAGCCGAACGATTCACGCCCTCAGTGATATTATAGTGAAAATCTATGATTAAAATTTATAAAGTAACCCCCGTCCTTCTATTGAGAACATTCTATTGTGCCCAAACACGCTATATCTGCTGTAAGTTGCTGAGTAGTTGGGTATTCAGCAGACTACAGATTCCATGTCATGGAAATACTACCGGAGAACCTGTGGAAGTTAGTGAGATATTTTATTTTATAATTTGTATAGAAATAGATATGCCTATACTATTTGAAATAATAATTGAGAGCTAAGAATAATGGAGACTTCAATGGGTGTAATGTGCTTCTGTCACACGGAATTAATTTGACATGGCTACGCGGCAGATTTTGACATATTGGATGAAGTCTACATTAAGAATGTATTTTTTTTTTATTTCGTGGAGACAAAGTACAACAGATTAAATAGTAATATTAACGAATGTACCGTAATATTTATTTTTATAGATTTAAGAAAAGAATATTATCTATTTTCCCTATTTATTGTAAAGTATTATACTCTATTCGTATATTATATTTACTAAACAATATCTAGTTAAACAACATGATAATAATAGCTCGAAACAAAGAAATTAGATTCGTCCCTGTGTGGCCTCATTTAAATATCTAAAAGACGTTGTGATGTATACTGTGCGGCGAGCCTCCCGCTCTGTCTTCTTAATTAATCACCGCAGATTAAAAATGAATTATGACCAGCGATAAAAAGACATAAAACATTGAAATTTCAAATTTCTTTTGGAATATTTAAGACCTCGTGGAGTTGTACATGTTATGAGTTTTATCATTAGTAAATGCAATCTTTAGAAATCCATAAATGTATAGAATTAGAATCCAAAGACAATGAAATTAATGACACAAATAATTATTTTATTTTGTGGCTTTGATTACATTAAAAAAAATCATAATGGCTGGCCACACTGATTTTCGCAGTCGTTTGAGCAGCACCTTTGGCGGCAGTAACCACCCCCTTTCAGAAGACCACCGTGAAATAACAGCGTGTTTGCTGTTGCGTTTGATGAGTGAGTAATACCTGAGCCCATTTTCCTATCGCTTCCTAATCACATATCCTTAAACCTACTAAGGTCGGCAACGCACTTGCAAATCCTATGGTGTTTGTTGTGCTGTTATAAGCGACGACGGTAGCCACCTACCATCAAGTGAACTGTCTGCCTGCCTGCCGATAGAGATCTTAAACATGAACTTTTTTTATTATGCATTGTATCCAGAATATCTATGGAGTGAAAAATATTTTATCTGTTAACAATTAAGAAATATCATAAGATACTAATAATTATAAACGTCATTACCTATATTTTATTAAAGACATTGAAAATACACAAATGCATAAATTTCTCGGAAGTTAAAATGAAAATGGTTAGCAATAGTAGTTAGACTACACCAAAACGCCAATATTTGTGCAACCATTTATAGGTACTAGGTCGCCTATTTATAAAAAGTTCAATATCGTCATAATGAGATCCGAGAAGCCAATTTCCAACAATAAGTTTGTCTTTTATGGCACAATTTTATTTACTTCAATGCGTTTGTACATTAGCCGACCAGATCAGATTTCCCATTTTAAGGGGCAACAGCCTTCAAAATACAGAATTTGGGATTAAAATAAGGGACAATTCATTATTGCAATAAGAGAAAATTGCGTAACAAAATGACTTATTTTCTATAAACATTTTTTGGTAAGATTTCGCGAACTTTAAAATGTCCTCATTTTGAAGCACAAACATGTATAAATGAATAACATGACAAAATAAATTATCTCGTATTGGTTTTACTAAATTAAGGGACACGGTCACTAAATAAAGGGATTCATAGCTGAAAAACGGGACGTCCCGAGAAATATGGATCGCCTGGTCATAGCCTATTTGCTCATCAACATTATTGTTATTGTTATCAATATGTTTTTATTGTATTTAATAATTTTATATTGATAAGGTATATACTCTTTAATTTGTGTTTAATAAATTATTATTAGACATGGATAATTTTTTTCTCAATTTCTTATCTTTTGGAAGTAATAAATAAAAATTATACTCAAGTTTGAAAAATATAAACTGAAAGTATAAACTTGAGCTACTTCAGATGACAACTTGTGTAAATGGGTCCAGTGAATTTAATTTATGTACGCCGAGGGTATTATCCGAAGCGACGTTTCGCTGGATACTGAAGTTTCAGCGCGTGGGCGTGGATGCAAGGTGGGCGGGGCTAACGCCTACTGGAGATAAATCCCGCCCACTGAGCCGACTCCGCCTCGTCTAAAGGAAAAACGCGTGACAGGTGGGCGTGGCCACCTTAAAGTATCGTTGTTAAGGACACTTTATCAAGTAATTTGTTACCTTCGATACGAATTTAAAATTTATTTGTCTCGCCAAAATGTTCCGTTTAACTTGCAAAATGGCGCCTTAAATTGTCTCACATTAATAGTGAGTACCTAAATGCACTAACAGAACAACAATTCTGAAACATTGCAAAACAGTTTACAATAATAAATTATTCTATAGCTTTAACAAAGGAATCATGTAACGCGTTACTAGAATGAAAATTTATGCCACTAAGAAATTTAAGTTATTTTCACTTCAGAACATAAAATAGACAAATATTTTAATTTCAAAACATCGCCTTTAATGCAAAGGTATTCCAGAAATTTTAAAAGAATATTATCAGAAATTACGAAAGAGTTATATAGCTGAGCGCTACAAAGGAGATACTATGACAAGAATTCCTTTGAGAAAATTATTGGCATTAGAACGCCCGTCTGAATTCTTCAGAGGAAACGTGCAGTTAACCGGATTTCAGTAATTAATTATTAAATAAATGTATACAATTTCATGAATGTTATTATTAAAATTAACTAAATAGTTATATAAATAAATGTGAAATGAATTATGCGTTATAACCAAACAAATTTCGGAGATAAATAAAGATTAAAAAATGATATATTAATGATTACACACCATTTATCTTTAATAATCTCGTTAATAATATTAAATTCATATTCCTATACAAAACGGAACACAAAATTTCGTCAGGCTCATTATCAGTGCTGATTCAGCACTATAAACTAGCTATTGTTTAAATATTTTTAAGATCAATATTTTTTTATAAAATATAGGAATTAATTTACAATAATGTATTGTTAATATTTTGAACAATAATAAAAATTGGACCCAATTTGATTAAAATTGGGTTGAATCCTCTAATGCAAACCACTCCAATGCAAAATTAAAATTGTCGCCAGTTATAAACAACTATAATGATCTTAAAAACAGACGAAGTTCGCTTTTTCACATAATGAGCTATAATGAAGAAATTCCTTACATTATAGTCAGAACCGCATCAAAATCCATAGCGCAGTTTATATGACAAAATGAACGAAACAACACATTAAAAAAATAGATAATTTATTTGAAAAAAATCTCTCAAATTTAAAACGTCTTCATCTCTATTTTTTGTATTATTAGATATAAGAAAAGAATTATTTAGCAAATAATCAAGAAATTGTATAAAAATATTGTAAACGTATAAAGGACGTCAATCAAAACCAGGCCATATTTTTTTTAATTTACACTTTGGAGTATTTAGTAATAAAAGTCTGTCTTACTTTCAGTAATTTCCTGTGAATAATTCAGAATTTGTAAATGGAGAAAACATTCGATAAATATGTTCCATTTGGGGAAAAGCCTCTAAACAAAGGTTTAAAATAAAAATAAAACACATTGAGTACGAAGCACGTATCGATTGTTCGAGTCATTGCGCAGTGCAAATTTTTAATACTGTCAAAATTAAATACATTTATCTACGAAATACGATTTTCCGGCGGGGTCAACTTTGGAAATTTTAATGTAATTTTCAAAAAATGACTCTGGTCTGGATTTGAAAAGTAGTGGTAGGGCACACTGCGTTTCGCAGTCATTTGGGCAGCCCGCCTAGCGGCAGTGCACCACCCCCTTACAGAAGACCACCGTGAAATAACAGCATATACGTGCTGTTGTGTTTCGGTGAGTGAGTAAGGAATGCCAGAGCCCATTTCCTTATCCTCCTAATCCGTTATCCAATCCTACTGTAGTCGGTAGCGCACTTGCAGCACCTGTAGCCTTGCTTGTGTTATAGGCGACGGTAGCCACCTACCATCAAGTGGACCGTCAGCCTGTCTGTCGACATAACATAAAAAAAAAATTCTTTTTACCTAATGGTACAAGTTTCGACAGTTAAAATTCAAATAAAAATAAACTGTTAGTCTGATCACCATACAAAACTGATTGATCTCCTTTAAATCATTGGTAGTTTAAAAATGAAATGTCTGTCTGTTTCTCTGCTAATTTCTTCTAAACTACTAAAGGGCTTTTCTTACGGTTTTCACCAATGAAAAGAGCGACAAATAAAACCCTTTTTATATATTATTTGCAGAAAAAAAATGTGCCCGTGCGAATCCGGGAGCGGGTCGCTAATCCATACTATAAATACATTATAAATGTGAAAGTAATTCTGTCTGTATGTCTGTCTGTCTGTTACCTTTTCACGCCTAAACCGCTGAACCGTTCATCATGAAATTTTGCATACACATTGTCAGGGTTGCAGGAACCCTTCATCCAGAAAAAAAGTACTGTTCCCGAGAGATCATCTAACGCCTGGCAAAACTATAACTGCAATAAAGATATTAGGCATTACATTGCTCATATATTTAGTAAGGCGTTATTTTTTATTTTTCAGTGCAGGCGCCAGTTAAAATATTATAAATATGAAAGTAACTCTGTTAATCTGTCTGTCTGTTACCTTTACACGCCTTAGCTACTAAACAGATCATCATGATATTTTGAATATATGTTATCAGGGATATAGAAAAGGACATAGGGTATCTTTCATCCAGAAAACAAGTAGTATTCCCGAAGGATCATCAAAAAATAAAAATCCAACACTGGAAAAAGTATAACAGCAATATAGCAGCGCGGGCACCAGCTAGTATTATTATTATTTCTCAGCTACTGATTTCGAGGAAGGTTTGCGCATATAAAATTGCACTCGTGCGAAGTCGGGAGCGGGTCGCTAATATTAAACAAGATACTATTTTGTAAAATTCAGCCTCATTTAAAATGTTGGAATTATAGTCAACCCTATTTATATACGTAATAATTCTTTTGTTCACAATTATTTATATTCAAATATTTCAATATTTGAACAAAAATTTGAAAAGTAATGTAAAATATGAAAATTAATTGAAACAAATAAATTAATATAGGGGATTAAGTCTAAATTAGCAGAAGGAAGCAGTCGGTGTTGATGTGTTCAACGATCCAAATAACAGCGTTACTCGTAGCTGCCGACGCGCGATAAACAAATTCAGACGAATCCAATGTTTCATTCCCTTGTATTTAAATTGTAAATATTTAAAGTCAACATATATTTTGCTATATAATTTAATACTTAATTAATTTACTTACTAGTTGATTTTACAAGTGCACAAAACGAAACGACATTACTATCAGCCCTCGCCTTCGGGTCGGGCTGCTAAAAGTCTCGGATAAAAATGGATTTGTGGACGAGTTATATAAACTCTACTTTTCACTTCGATTGCGAGGAAATAAAACAGTAGTATAACATAACATTTCTTTAAACGCACGAAAAAACAAGAGCTGTTTCCCGCCGCTTTATTTTTTTTAAATCTTACGACATTGACATTGACATCTTATGACATTGGCTTGGGCTGCAGCCTACTATTAAATTAATTTAATAATAATTTTCTTAAATTAATTAAATAACCTACCGTACTTGAATTTAAATTTTAATATCTTTTATGTCTTAAAAAACACATAAGGCAAATAAATTTAAGTAAATATTATAAAATAACAAATTCTATCTATGAACTTCTTATTATGTTTGGCTGTATGGCTCATTTTCTTTGCCTTAATATTGATACATTTATGAGTAGATACGTTAATGCACTTGTGCACAAAATTCGATTTTGTGCAGCACAAATCCTGCACAAATAAGCACTTTCAGAGCATGAGAAGTGAAAAAAATATTACCTACATATATTTTATTATTACAATTTAGTACATTAAAAAGTAATGTGAGGAGTTAGTTGAAGCATACGTGTCCCTTGAAAATACTCGTAACTAACCCGCAGAAGGTTATCGTGAAAGAAAAATTGTGATTTTTTTTTTCATTTCCTGTTAATTATTTTTAAGTCGGTTAAAAATTTAACAAAAAGGACTCAATTTCCGTAACACACATACATACATACATAATACTTACATATAACTAAATTATAAATTTATGATGTCATATATAAATGTAACATGCTCATATTTCTGGGCACAGGCCTCTCCCAATCTATATCTCTACGCTATTATTGTAAAGAAAAAATATTTGTATGTTTGTAATGAATATTGGACCGATTTTAAAAATTCTTTCACCTATAGAAAGCTACATTATCAGCGAGTAACATAGGCTACTCACCCCCTCTAAATATAAAGAAGAAGTCTACTGTGAATTGAGAAACTCCGCAGTATTCTAGAACACTCTAGAATTTCTCCGGATTTACTCTTTCACCTTTAGAACAAGCGATCATTATTTCTAATCGAAATTTGCAGGCTACGTCGAGATTGGAGCTTGCATCTGCCGATTCGGCAGCCAGGCGTTTTACCCACAGGACTATTACGTTAAGGTTAGATTAATATTTTCATCATTCAGTACAATAAAAATACTTACTCAGTGACTGCATTAAAAACAACCCTGTTTCTGGGCTCTAGTCTCATTTTATCTATTTTCGTTTTTGTAAAAACATAGGCGACAAATCTGTTATAGTTCTAGATTTTTCTAGCTTTTTATGAAAAATATCAAAAATACTTTTCTAATTGACAGACGCGACGCCTCCAATCCTCCAATAAACCACAGTTGCTTATTGTCAATAACAGTCAATAATGTCAAATGTCTCCAAACTGCAGTACAATAGACATTAATCACATTATTAGCAGTCCGCTGGCTTCCTAGAACCGGATCAACGGCAACTGTTATCAGTGATTACCGCCTAATTGTGCTCTAATCAGGCTATAATTGCGGGCTTCAGGCCACACGTGACGTCATTGTGCATCCTGAAGTCATTAACATATGTACCTAATGCTATGTGTTACGAATAATGGGCCTAATTTCATATCTACAATGGTAGAAGACTATAAAGGCTTGGAACAAAAGAAAGTGATAAATGCTAACTGTTTTACCTGACTGAGTTTCCAATTTAAAATTAAATTTAGATAACATTACCCTAGATTATATTTACGCCAATGTTTCTACTTATTAATGGCATAGGCTATGAAAAAAAAATTGTATTAATTTTTTGTACACACATATTTTTTAGAAAATAAAACCACATAAATATAAGAGGTATTTTTATATAAAATGAACTCAGAGTATTATATTTATTTTTATAAATACTATGAGGATCAGAGGTAATAAGTTACAATCTCAAATAATCCTATAATATTATGTTTGTAAAATTGACATTGAAAGAAAAATACTAAAGATAAGACTCATACAAAAAATAAAGCACAGAAAAATTAGAAATAAGACCAAACTTATAAATGCCTTACATTATGCGCTTAAATCGAAATGGCAGTGGGCCGGACACGTAATAAAAATGCACCCTGAAAAGTGGGCTAAAGACCTGAACCTGAAATGCTGGCTCGGACGGCAAAAAAGACCAGGTAGCCCTACAGCGCAATGGTCCGATAACATATTCAAAGTTTCAAAACATTGGCCAATACTTGCGGAGCAGAGAGAAAGATGGCAGAAATAGGGTGAGACATTTACCCGAGAGGGTCCTTTTACCTTACTAACTTCAACAAACAATGAGTTGTTAAATGTTAACTGTAACTAAAAATGTTTGAAATAGTAACTTCATTACAAGAATTTCTTTTTCTTTTAATATTTTTTTGAAGGAACAAATGGAGTCTTTTTTTACAATTCCAACAGTATTTATAATTTTTAACATGCTTGGACGATGCAAACAATAGAATGAAAAAAATAATAAAAATATATATATGAATAATATTGGGTTTCCAAAAATTTTATTTTATAAATTTTATCTTCAGTCCTAGCCTTTTTGTACCCATGACACAATGTCACCACTAAAAATTTTTCGAAAATTGCGAACATCTTTAATTCCCAGTAAAAATAGTTTATGGTTCAAATAAAATTATTAATGACCTGTAGAAACCAACGATATATTTTTATTTATAATTGAATGCTATGTAAAGGACATAATTATTACTTTTGAGCAATTTACTAATCTCTCGTTCCACACTGTATACCGTTAATCACATATTTTAATATCGACATCGTAATCCTTTAAAGCTGCCAAAAAGTGAAGTAGTGGCTATAAAAAACGCTATAAAACCATAACTGAGCGAAACGTGTAAATAAACGCAGTGTACGATCATAAAACTGTCGAAGTGAATAGCCCAAACAGTTAGCCGCCAATGCCGAAAGCCGCGTTCAAACTGTCTTTCCAATTGTAACTTTGAATTCATTTTCGGTTTATTCTTACCTACACATTTTTTATAAACACACGTGGTAGACAGTATGACGGTCCACTTATTTGTCGGAGGCTAAGTCTGGGAGAAAGTTAACAAGGTAGTCCACGTTGCAAAATAATTCACAGCTCCTTCGAAAACTCCGCGTGTATTGGAAAGAACATCGCAGCAGGCAATTTATCTCACAAGTTTCCACAGAATAAATATTATACGTAGGTATACTAACACATATGTATATACCGGTTCGCAGCAGGCAATCGTCCAAGTAACGAAATGAGCTACTCATAATATGTAATTCTTTTATCCATTGTTAGCGCCAATTGTCAACTCAAATCAATTATTACCGCGGTCAGTCTAAGCAAAACATCGACGTACGGACTTGTCTCGCCGATCTCAATCCGCGAGATTTGAATTTATTTCATCCGGTAATATTATCAGGAATTGGGCTTGTAATTTATCTAATTGGTCCCGCTTCTCGCTCCTCGAGTGTAATAATTGAAGTGGTGAACTGCTGGAGCTCCTGGACTCTGTTGCTATCTTCGCTGCTGGAAGACTAAGTCCGGGTGATTCACGAGGTGGGTAGCAGATTTTCCTTAATTTCCTCGCCGTTTGATTACTACCACCAACAAGAAAAAAATATTTAAATTTTTACAATCGAAGATATTCGACATTATAAATACTTTGGCGTGATCATTTTGGTCACTTCGAACCAAACCACCAATATATAATTCATATATATAATAAGTTAATATTATAAAATTATTTAAACTAAGTTACCAGCGGATAGTGCTATTATTATTAATAAACAACTAGTCTCCTCCTCAAAAAAGCAAAATATGGGGAGACGGTTTTTCCCCAGACAGATGCACAGTTGGTCGGAGTTCGGAGTGACAAAGACATGAAACGATGCTTGGCAGCAGAAGCATCAGTGGTACCTGGTACCTGGCCGTACTATTGATGCTGGTTGAGAACAATCCGTTGACGGATAGAACGTCGTTAGACTCGTTTGCGCTTTTATATAGTACTAGCTGAACTCGGCCACGCTTCTCTGCGGCCCATACGAACGGCGGCGTGCGCGTGGGTCGCGCAGTACTGGCACAGAAAAATAATACTACAGAGGAACAGCTTCAAGAAACGCGCGGCGGCAGGTACTTCACTACATGCGCAGCTATGTGTGCGTGACCTCTCACCGACGGGTTCACGAACGTTAGCCGAGAGGATCTTCGGGCGGCTTCGGCAAACCCGAGCGGACAAGTGGCAGGGACGCGCGCGAGCGACGCAGAAGCAATAGTTTTGTGTTTTATTTATTACGTAAAAGAAAAGAAAATGGTTAATTGCTGTACTGGGTTGTATGAACAATACTAAGAGAAATATATACGTAAATGTGTCGTTCTTCACATACCCGAAAGATCGTGAGAGGTAATAGTACCCGAGTACAGTTTTATGGAAATGGCACGTCGTCGTTATCATTATTACGTTGACCTGTAATTACGTAGTAAGTAGGTATTTATAACAAAACTAACTAGATAGGTACCTAAGAAAAGAAATAAGGATTGGAATTTCACCTAATTCTAAGAGTTCTTTTTCTATTTTAATACAGAAGCAAATAATAAAATAGTACCTAGAAGCAAATTTACAAGAAGTAGGTACAAATTAGGCGGTCTTGTCGCTAATAAGTGATCTCTTCTACATAGACAATCTTAGTACCTATATGGCGCAATAATTTATTTGAATTACTAACTCTGAATTCCACATTCGGTTTTGGGTCATTGATATACATAATATATTTATATTATTATTATTTTTTGTTTGAAAGGATATACTTGTTTTGGAGTATGAGGTGAAAATCGGAATCTTTAACGGATGAAAGCACATGCATCGTGATTGCGTTATTGGATCAATGATAATAATAACGATGAAAAATTACAGGGAGAACTGTCTAGGTATGCTAAAAAGTAGAAATTGTGAAATAAATAAGTTTTAATAAAAACTAAAAATCGTCTTCAAAAATCAACCTAGGTAGCTATTTACACTAAAAAGTTAAAAATAACCTTATTAATTTCTTATTCACAAGTCATCATCATCAATTCTATTTGGAGTCGGTGTCAGCCAATGAGGGTTTTCTATATTTTTTCTGCCACCAGACGGCGTTTCGTAGGCGTCAGGTCTAAACAGCTGTCAAATAGCATAGAGTTGTAGGTACTAAATATAAATTATTGAAATTCTATTGTGTTGGTTTAATAATTTATGTTAAAAAAATGCATAGAAAATTGCAATTAGCGTATGTATTTTGACAGTTCATTGGACCTGACGTTACAGTGCTGCCATCTCAATTAGACCCTTTCAGAAAACCCTCATTAATTAAGTATTAAAAAAAAACCTTACATAAGGCTAAGTATTTATTACACCGTAAAACGAAATAACAAGTATCTCAAAAATAAAATTTTTAGAAAATGGAAGCCATTTGTAATAAACTTAAATTTGCCAACAACAAAAAATAATTTTTTTGTTTTCCCTGTGTGACAACCCTACAAGAATAGGCTAATAAAATTTACGCTCTCAGGGAGCTGTTGCTCTGTATAGATACTCTGTGGTACTGGACACTGCTTATATATAATACTATTTATCGTAGCGTGATGTTATATAGCATATAGCCTTCCTCGATAAATGGACTATTCAAAAAGAAAATAATTTTTCAATTCGAACTAGTTCCTGAGATTAGCGCGTTCAAACAAACAAACTCTTCAGCTTTATAATATGTATAGGGTACATCATCATTCGCTTTCCTCATGCATTATAAAACTTTTTGTTTCCTCTTTATAATGTGACCTTTTTATTTACTTATATTACATATACACTGGCCGGCGGGCTTTCAAATGAAAAAGAACTACAGAATCGAAGAAAAGAAAAAATGGGGATTGTCAGGGACGACAGAGGATTCGGGAGAGAGATTCAAAAAAGAGAAGGTGTACGGAGTTTAATTTTATTAAAGAGATTCAGATTTTCTTTAAAAGGAATCAGAAAGGCGATTGAGCTGACGATCTTTTATCACATCCAGACTGAACGAATCCAACTTTTATTTTCATTAAGTCCACGAGATCCGCTATATCCTATCTTTGCCTGTGCTCCTGTCGAAAAGGGAATAAAGATACTCCAGAACGACGTAATCAACAGAAAATATAAGAAAATATATATACATATAAATATATAAGGACTATAGTGAAATTAAAGTGTAGTGTTTCCTTAAAATCTCCATCTTTTTTTACAACCTTCAGAATTGTTACATTACAAATATTATAAGTATAGATATGCTTATAAATTATTCATTCTGATGAATTAGATTTATTTTATAAAGTAATAACTTTCCGATGAACAAACTTTTTCGTATGTAGATTACAAAGAATACACTTAAACCGACGACGTCGGAGTGTTTCCCAATGAATCGCCCCTTAACAGTAGTGTCTACCGTGTCACGTAATATATATCAGTTTGAACGGAGCACATCAGGTGGGACCGTGTGCGGATCACGTAGGCATTAATAATGATAAATTCGCGTCATTAATTCGTGCGGATTAGTCGCGAGGCGAGTGCGCGCCGCCGATAACCAAATATTAACTCAATTAGTGCGGAGACGAGCGGTTGCTGTATTCAAATGACTGCTAATCCCGCTCGTTGTTTCAAACGTTGGAATTAGGAGCGGTCAGACGCAGCTGGGCGTGTAGATATGTCTGCAGAGACACTTTCAATATATACAACTGTGGGTTAAAAGAAAATTTTCTATTTTTTAAAACAAATTCATCATTCGAATACGGAAACGAAATCGCACTTTTGATAATTCAAAATTATATTTCGTTATATGTTATTTTAAAACATGTAGTAAATTTAGAAATTATTTTAATATATTTACGGAAAAGTCCCTGAAAGTTACATAAATTTTCATTAAAAATTAGCTTGAGTTAATTTCTGAAAAATGGTCTACCTGCAAAAAAGTACAACAATCAGTTCATATCAAGCGATGACAATAAGCACACAACAACAATAATTACACAATCCTATTGATAATTCTACAATGTTATAACTATACGTATATAAATTTACAAACATGATAATCATAATCATTTGGCCGAGCCCAATGGTCAAGTGGTTAGCATGCTTGCCTTAACACTCTGTATCTGGGTTCTCGGATTCGATTCCCAGCAGGGAAAACTTTGGGAATGAACTATTTACAGTTGGCTTTCGTTTGAGTATAGTAAGTAGTGGCAGGGCACACTGCGTTTTGCGGTCATTTGGGCAGCCGGTATGGCGGCAGCAACCATGCCCATACAGAAGACCACCGTGAAATAACAGCATGTTGCTGTTGAGTTTCGTTGAGTGAGTAAGGGAGCCCATTTTCCTAACCCTTCTTATCCCACATATCCTTAATACTACTGACGTCGGCAGAGCACTTGGAGCACCTGTGGCGTTTTGCTTATGTCAATAGGCAACGGTTGTCATCTACTATAAAATAGACCATGTCTGACGACCTTTACATGAAATAACAATGTGAAAAATCTCATTATAATTAGTAAGACTTGGAGATAGCGTAGTGTATTATATTTATTATACCATACCGACAAATATTAGTGTTCCGTCCTTAAAAAAAGGACTAACTTCAAACCGAATCTAATAACCTAGGAATTAAGGTACAATATTGCACAACAAATGTTTGTTGCTTCTCGGTGATTTAAAATTGGAAAGTTTTTCTCAAATATTGTGTAAGATATTAAAAAAGAAATAAAAGTAACCGATTAAAACTTTAGTATAAAAGTTAAGTTAATTAATAAGCTTAAAAGAGAATGTAATTGTTGCTGAAAATTGTTATTACTGTTAAGAGTAAGCTTTTTTTGGCAGTAATTTACTATTTTTTTTCTCAGAAAGTAGATTTTTTGTATTATAAATCCGCCCGATTCAAACTTTTTGTTTAAAAGTAGTCTATTATGTACTGTATTTTTATCTAAGTTTTAATTTTATTCTATTAAGTCAAATTAGGCGACTAAAATAACGCTTTTCTGCTAATGTAAAGTGTGTATGTAAAATGTTGTAATGTAAAATAAATATTGCATTATATTATTGTAATTAATAATAATTGGATTGTGCTATGTGATCTGCATTAAAATAAAATGTTATATAATAAATTAATGATTGATAAATTTATTCCCACACTTGTGCTTTAAAACCCTGTTTCTTTAGTCATACTCGTACTAGTTATAAACCGATTGGAATGAAACAAACACTAAATGTTACAGAAAGCTTGTTATGTAAAAACCGCATTCGAATCGATTAAGCCGTTTATGAAATTATTGCGCTCAAACGCAAAGACAAAAATTTTAAAAACTATTTTTTGAGAATCAATACAAGTAAAACGTGTACAAATGGTTTTTTTTATATTTCATACAGGCAATCATACCTACAGGCACGGCTCGTTTACGATTTTATTATATGTATTGACAATAATTTAATAAAGCATAACTTCAGTTTTAAATATTTATTACGATATTAAATTTAACTATTCATAAAACTGTAAGAATGAATAATTTTATGTTCTCTATTAATATAAATCTTGTTACTATATTTTACAATATTTTGACTTAGTTTTTACTACAATTAGTTGGTTAGTTGCACAGGAAATATGAGTCGTGCAAAGTATATTTTGTGTAAATATTTCAATAAGGACTCATAACAAATCACATTGTACAATTTACTAAGTGATGGATGCGTTGTGTGACGTCACCACAAACGGTTCACAACCCCTGCCTCGTCAGCTGCCCAAATATCAGTCGCCGGTGATCCGTCATTGCTAACAATACATTTGTCATTACGATTAGCTGCTATTAATTGGATTAGTGCAATTAGACATGCGACGCTTTAATCACATGTTTTGACTAACGGGTTAAATCTATGACATACTGTATTATTATGCTTAGGGCGTACATATAGGTTAATAGTTATGTATCATTACTAAATTTAGATCTAATTTTAAAGGATAATTCAATCCAGATCTAATGTTTGCATAGTAATTGTCTCGTGGTATATTTATTTGATACTTAATTTCTAATTCATATTTAAAATTGATCTACAAATTCTTTGAAATCTACGGGAAGATGAAATACAGTACCTATCTGTAATTTGGTAATCTACAAGCTATGTTATATTGTCATTTCTACCATTTCTACCGAAATTCAACTTTGAAACCTGTTTCTAATAAATCCTCATCATCGTCTGCTCTGTACATCGCAGTGAGTCTTTTAAGTTAGTATAAGAATAATATTATTGATACGTTTATCGAGGCTGCAACATGTGGTTACATTAAATTATTTTAAATACCTGTTTAAAAAAAAAAGTACAAATAAAATAAATGTTTAAATATGCTGTCAATACGTTTCACTTACTTGCACTAGATTGATGTCACACGTTTGTCATACCAAGCATATTAGGTTTTACATGCAAAATGCAATGAGACGGTCATCATTGAATCAATCCATATTGCGTTTTCGGCCAAATGACGCTAAATTAAAAATTATTTTTTGACGGTTATTGATTTACAAACCTTTATTTTCTACTGAATTTATGTTGAATTATATCGTTGGAACAAATACCGTTAGAAAAGATTTAAAAATATTGATTCATTAATCATAGGGGTAGGAGCTCATTACTAGACATAAGCCTCCCCATAACTTTCCAGTAGATCCAGTCAGAAGCAAGCTGAACCAGCATGGTCCCGCAGCACTTATTAGGTCGTCAGTCCACCTTGTGCGTAGAGGTCCGTTGACTCCACTCTAGAACCTTCTGACGCCATTTCATTTGTAACATATAAAATATGTGCATTATGTTATCTTCATCTGGTGGGAATCTTCTGTGATCTGTGACGAATTTACGATTAAATGTCAACGATCTTTTCTTAAAATAGACATATGTCATTTTGTCAACGTCACGGTGGTCGAGAAAACTATATAAGAGATGGCAGCTTAGCAAGATTGAATCGAACTACACCGCTAGCATCGGCCTAATTCAAATAACCAAATTTATATTGTTATTCAATTAAACCTTAAATTTCAAATTCTCCCGCAAATTTATTGCGAACCTATGTTGGCATCACAACATAGGTTCGCAATAAATCGGACCCGGCTGTCAAAGTGATGAGCAACATGTAGGGGTACTTACCGCTGGCAAATTTACGTCGTCTCACCAAGGAAAAAGAGTAAGCTTGGCATCCGGCGGTCATCAAGCGTCAGGCGGGCGCTCATAGTGCTCGATCCTGTTGTGTAGTTTCTTGTCCTCGCGCGACGTGATCAGCTTGACGCAATCCTCGAGGTCGACGTGTGAGATGACGTGGGCAGGACCGACGTATTTGGTTTTGAGTTGACTACGCGTGGCAAGTTCAGACCTCTGACGGCTTCCGAACTGTGTACTGCACTGTTGCTGCACTTCGCGCGCATCAGTCGACCTGGCGCCTTTGCAATTATTGTCACGGACCCGGTGTCGTAGACCAAACCTTCGCCTTCCCCACAGCACATCTAGCAAGGTTTGGGTATTTTGTGTTACCTATTTTGTTGCAACATCTTTGTAGTAATAATAATGTAATATAAGCGCCCCACTTATATGTGGTTTTGTTTAATTATACAATTGTGTGACAAGCAAGAGAGTTTCCATTTGCCCTCCTAACAGGATAACATACAAAGGTTAACTATAAACACACATTTTATTTGCTTATTCAAATTTTTGACAATATGGCTAAATGAAATTAAATGAAACATGGCCAATCGGAACCGTTCTACTTGCGGACCACTAGGCGTGGGCGATGGTTTCATTCCTTCGTGGTCGATGTTCCTCGATCACGCACGAAGCGTTTCAGTTCCACCTTCCTTGTTCGGACTGCTAAGAAGTGGAACTCATTGCCTGCGTCTGTGTTCCCACAGGACTACAACCTCGGGGTCTTCAAAAACAGGGTAAATGGGCATTTACTGGGTAAGCGTGGTCCAACTTCGGCCGCATCTGCACCTCACATCAGGTGAGATAGTGGTCAAGCGCTATCTTGATTTAATAAAAAGAATTTAGAAATGTGTTGAACTTTTTTATTTTTTTCTACATACATGGCCTTCAACGAGTCAGGCATCAAACAAAACTATCAGCAACTATTCAACAACTAGCTGAATCCGGTCACGCTTCGCAATGGCTCGAACGGCGGCGTTACATAATTACCTAAGATGAGATAAACAAGAAAAAATATATATAGCAAGGAAGAATAATATAACAAGTGAGAATGATAATATAGCACGAAATTTATAACACAATTTATATTGAAATTATTTAAAATTAATATTAATTAAAGATTTATAACATTAGTCAAAAATCTCTTAACTAGTAAACTTAAGTGAAAGGTTGACTTTAAGCAATATTTTAAGCACCCATTGTATTGTTCTGTTTGAGCTGCTACAAAGAGGTCGACGATTATTCCACCTCAACAGCTATTCTTTATAAAACAAACGCACAAAACCAAAAGCAAATTTAATCCAATCCTCGACTCGACGGAATAAGACGTCGTCTCAAACAAATTATTTGACATAATATCGTTAATTAGAAACCCGCCTTTGTAGCCGAGGGTGGGGTAATTAGGTTCGGATGCTCTGAATGGGTCCTTTTTCTGCTCGTTACGAATGAAACAAAGGGGCAAAGAAGTAAACAGACCGTATTCAGACGAGAGTTTGCATTAGACTTTACAATAAGGAGCAAAGTTTGCTACAATTTGGTGTAACATTTTATGGCTCGTAGAAAAGTATACCTTATTTGTTTGTATTATTAGAAATTACAAAACTAAATCTCTTATCTTGTCGTTTGTAGTGTGCATATAATCTGAAACATACAGGATACTTGATGTGAGAAATGGCTATAATCAGTATAATCAGTATAATACATATATAATGGCTATAATAATTGATGTGTGATTTTTTATTATAAAAGACTGAATGTGTGGAAAATAAGTTTTTCAGGACATCATATCATTTTAATATTCCTTGAAAATTTCACACAAGTAAAGGCTAAGCCCTCGCGAAAGACGTCTCCCCTCGCGGGTTTAATTGCGATGCCATTGTTCCGCTTGATTTGATTTTATATCTCTGTATAGGGCACAATCATAATAATAAGCTTAGCGGTCGCTACGACTGCTACGGACTTGCTACGGGCTACAAAGCTAAGGCCGTAGCTGAATTCTCCCAAAACACAATTCCAAGGAAGGCATAATGACTCATTTACACCAGGTCGACTGACGGCACTGTTGAAGTGCTGTTACTGTTGCCTTCGGCGAGCGACTTACCCGCTTGGTCGACGATCACTTTCTGAAGACATTCGAGTTACCCAACGACGTCACACCTAGTAGACTCTGTCGACTTCGTCAGCGAACTGAGATTAAAAACATAAAGGTTGCAACAGGTTACAATGGTAGGTTGTCGACTTCAGCGGGCAAGCGAAGTCGACCGACGACCTTAGTGTAAATGATCTAATATTATGGTTATTAAAAGGTCTTCGGATGCAAAAATATATTAACATTAATGCATTCAAATGCTCCGCTAGCCCTAAGTTGTTGAAATAATATTAAAGACTAGCTGTACCGCGACTACGCCCTGTAGTTTGTTTTTTGAAAATCCCACCGGAACCTACCATTTTTCCGTGATAAAAAGTATCCTATATAAAAAGTGTGGCAAAATTCATCCAAATCTGTTAAGCTGTTTTTGGGTGATTGAGTAACAAACATTCAGACATCCGAAAATTCAACATCCAAACTTTCGCATATTTATAACATTAATAGCGACCCGCCTCCGGCTTCGCCCGGGGTGCAATTTATATATATATATATATAGACATTCCCCGTTTATCCCTCTTTCCATTAGTGAAGACCGAATTGAAATCGGTCTACCCGTTCACGCGTGACGCCGTGACCAAGGGAAATAGGGATTCATTTTTATATATAGAGAAGATTAGGGTTATGATTAAAAGATCGTTATATTTTTTATCAGAATTTTGAAGCACTTGTTGATAGGATGACATCTATAAACACAAGGAAAACTGTGGCGGTGCAATTACGCTACTAGGCTGAATAACATAATTTGTGGTGATATTCTAAGAGACGGTGGTTACTGATATCAGGCGTAGGTACTACAATGTGTTGCTTTTTTTTTTTTTTACTAAATTGACCTACTATTACTTTTTCATCATTTTCACTTTATTACCTATTATTTACCTATATAAAATAAAAAAGTCTAAAAAACAATGTATAAATATGTAATAACACGTAAGTTATACTTAGTAAATAAAAGTCAGTTAGACGTCTATGCGGCGGGAGCGTTGCGTCATGCACACTCTTTACAATTTCAACAAACAACAACTTATTCTTAATTGTGTTTGCGATTCCTTTAGAAAGCGCCTTTGACTCGGCTCCAATTGTGAGAACTCGTTTTGAAAAGACATTACATTCAACCGAATTGTAAGATAATTAACTCAGATTACGCGAGTTTTAGAGGATGCGCTACGCAAATAACATTGAAACCGCGCGAAAACCGAATATCGAATAAGTTAAAGCCGATGCAAATTCGGTAAAATCTATTATAATCTGCATCGCACACCGCTGGACGCTCTTTTCATTCAATGCCTTTTGTCGGGGGATTCAATTAAGTTTACATCGGCACCGAGGTCAGTTAATAAAAACCGAAGCCTACAAAAATTGGAGCGTAAATCAAATTCAATAAAGTGCAGAACAATAGAGCGAGACGGGCATCGGAAAATGACGCCGGCAAACAATGAGTGCCCGCTGAGTACTGAACGGCCCAATCAATATCTGAACACTATAAAACAGCGTGTACCGTCACATTTAGTTGACCACTTTATCTGAGCGTGACAAAATATTCGTTTTTTTTAACACACGACATTCAGCGACTATACTGATTCAGGAGACACAAGTCAGGATCCTTCAGCGATGTTTCCAGATTTAAGACCAGCACAGACGTGGCTAATTAATGTGGCAAAATATAAGTTTATATTATAGCGATGTACCACCCACAGTGTAGATGTACAATTTTTTTTAATTTTTTTTTGTAGATTACTATTTTTTTATGTTAACATCGACAGACAGGCTGACGGTCCACTTGATGGTAGGTGGCTACCGTCGCCTATAACACAAGCAACGCCAAAGCTGCTGCAAGTGCGCTGCCGACTACAGTAGGATTAAGGATTAGCGATTAGGAGGGGGGATAAGGAAATGGGCTCTGACATCCCTTACTCACTCAACGAAACACAACAACACACGTGCTGTTATTTCACGGTGGTCTTCTGTAAGGGGGTTGTTACTGCCGCCAGAAGGGCCGCCCAAATGAGTGCGAAACGCAGTGTGCCCTACCAATACTAAAATATATCGTAATAAGCATCAGGTACTACAAAGATTTTCAACTGTATAGATCGGGCAAGACGAAAGTACCGCAATGTGACATTTGGAACCACGTGGTACAAAATCGCTCAGTCTATAGCCAACTTTACAAGGCTATTTAGCTATGCCATGGCGATCCTGATTATGGCAATCAGGATCAGTATTTTTGTAGAAAAACTTTCCCAATGCCCTCTCTATTTATTCTATATACTCGTATTTAATCTTTTTTAGGTACTATAATAATATAATAATAATATATATGTTATACCTACGTCTGTTCTGATTACAAAAGTATTTATTATTTAAAATTTACTGAAATAGCCTTTTCTTTAACCTACGTTTTAAATAGAATTGCGTCATAAGATATTTCTGGCTTTCATTTTGCAGAGCAAAGAGCAAGGATGGTGAAGAAACAGTGCACTCTTGCCTTCGCGAACATTCCCGATGCACTGTTAAATTGTTAACACTCCTTGGCGGGGAATTCCGGCCAAGGTTATTACAGGATATGTAATAGTTTCTGGATATATACCGCCGGCCCCAATGACTTGACAAATGTTTTTATTTCTTAATTTTCTACTCCATTTTGAATGACTTAACGGTTTAAAATATTTTAAATTATTACTTTAGTACCAGTTTGATATTATATCAGTGTACGAATCACAAACAACATATTAAGATAATATTCCCATTATTATTTTTTAAAGACAAACACACCAATTTTATGGCCCTCAAAATAAGTATTATTAGGCTTGTATTATGGGATAACCAAATAACGCACAGGGAGTGAAATCCTGCGCACCCAGACCAGAATCAATTTTAAAAGTTCATTTACATAGTTGGCCCTGCCGGAAATCCAACCCGGGACCCCTGACCTTAACACTCGACCAGTTTTCTTTGTAGCTCATCTAAAAATAAATATTAATCTGAAAATAATAGAATTAATAAATAAACAGAAAAAATAGTCAAATAAAATAAACATCGTACACAACGACCGTCTCGTTATTGTCACCCTTTATTATTAAGCATTCCGTCCACCTTCCCACGTCTTCGAATTAATCGCCCGAGAGCAGCCCCCTATTCAAGTTTCTTCGTAACTTCTTTAAAAGACTTAACTCCCATAAAAGGCAGCAGATAATGTTAAACATTCATTTAAGTGCGCCCAAGTCCGTTCAACTTTCGAATCGTCATATAAATCTTCTAATTCTTGAAGCGTTTAATATTCATACGAACGCTCGTGAACATTTTCTCTGAACTGCCGAAAGTTCTTAGCTGTATGAAGCGCTACATGGACTTGGAACTTTGCGAACTTCATTACAAATAATTAATATGCATAATGTACTTATGCGAAATTTATATTTCATCGTATTTAGTAAGTGTTACGTGCGGGGTGAGTATATAGGTATGCCGCGTATTAGCGAAAGAAACGATTTATTTTCACAAACCAAGATGACTGCCAAACTTGTCCGATGAAACCGTTAAACTTGCCAAAAGTAGTCAATGATTCCCTTAATGTGTCGCCGGTTCACTGTCGCAAAAGCTCCGAATTGTCGCTTTCGTATCGCTTGTTGTCGCACAGCTAACTCCTTGACCGGCCGCATCTCTTACGAGATCTTTACGATATCTTATTTGTACTTGCCGCCAAACGCCTCGATGTATTTCGAATCTACCAGAAAATGTGAACAAGATTGTAAACAAGTCATTGAAAGTTCAGGAATGCTATTTCTCTTGAAATGTAAACTCTATGTTGTAGACATAAGGACCGATTTCCTTTGACATTAATCGGATAGGGGCGTGGCTACCATCTATAGGGTGGAACGTTCGAGGCTTTCAGCCGACGTGAACGTTTTTTCCAGAACGTCCCATAGTTATCGTAACATTGCATTTAGACGGTAAATACTTAAATTAATATTGTTGCTCAATATGAAGAACTGCAATTAATCAGTTTCAAAATTCCAAACCGCAAATCTTTAAAATAACTATTAATTAATCACCATGACATTATCAGATGTCTGCGCGTGGTGAGAGGCCTCCAACAGTGGAGAGATACAGGACGATGATGATGATATCAGGGTTACAGAAAAGTTGGTTGAAATGTTGATATGGTAAACACAAATTATTTATTTTAATTTTATTTATTTATTTTAAAATTTACAGATAGTTTACACATATAGTTATTCGGTGACCTTTACACTAAGCATAGCTTGAATTGTAAGGCCAATTTAAAAATTAAGCAATAGTCATTAAAAAGAAAAGGAGATTTTGGTCTCTCTCTCTCTCTCTCTCTCTGTGTGTGTTTGTGTGTGTAGTAAAAAATACAAATTATAGTACTTATGTAAGTTTCTGAACGAAGTTTTTCACACTTGTGGCGCTAGCGTGCTCTCCGCCATATTAGATGTCACCGTGTAAATTTCGGGCATTAAACCGTTTAAACCTATATATTTTAAATAAATAATAATAATAATAATAAATAATAATAATAATAAATAATAAATAATGGTGTTTAATTTCTTCTGTACACATAGGTTACCTTTTATCCAGATTAAAGTACTGTTTCCGAGGAATCACCTAAAAATAAATGTTGAAATAAGGATTGAATAAATGTTTCAACGCCTAAGATAAAAGGGCGCGAACGAAGTCGCCGGCAAAAGATATATAAAGCGATATATGAAACATAAAGCGTAGCGTATTTTATAAGCATAATTGACGTTACTACGCTTGTACAAAAAAAAATCGGTCATGCTAAGTCTATATATAATTCGATTAATAAATTCAAATCAATTGTGAAATATACTATATGTAATATTAACAAAAGTTTTTTATTTATTTAATTAAAAATTATACAATGAAGACTTGTATCCTTCCTGGTATTTTCTTTCACACTTAAAATGTTTTAAAAGCTTTCCCGGTTTTTTTATTAATTAGTAGGTATAAAGATAATTTTTAATGAGATAACCATATATTTGTACCTAACTTATCTTCTTTGTGTTAAAAATAAAACATTGCCTACTATTGTAGGTATGTATAATTTAGCTATCGTTCGTATAATCGCCCTTGACTTCTGCTAACTGTTCGCGATGTGCGAACATACCCGTATACGAAATTCGTTGTTCTACTCTCTCGCTAGAGAGTATATATGTTCTGTGGTTCTACTTTTCTTGACCGAGTTCCCTAAAATAACCAAATTTAATTTCTGTGATTTAATCTCACATAAGTAACATAAATAACTTATTTACTTCTAGGTAAAATACGAGTATGTCAACAGTTATCATTGAACAAACTCAGGATCTGATTTTATCTTATTATTATTAAATAGCAGTAAGGAAAATATGAAGAGAAAATTCAGATAAAAGTTTCATAGAAATTATATGTGTTTGAAAATTACTTTCTGTTGTAATTCCACTGAGAGTTGTAAAGGTGCATAAAAATAAAAATTGAATAGCATTCTTATTTTCTAGCATTCTGGTTCAACAGGGCCCAAGGGACGCTGTGTGAATTGGCTCCAACTCCAACTATCTCTAAAACATTGGCACTTCAGAAATTTGCTTAATATTAATTTCAATTCAAATAGACCATAGCCCAGTGAGATTCAGCACGGCAGTCGAGGATTCCAGTCCCAGTCGGGCTCATCATACTCTGAGGCTAAGATTTCGTCTGTAGTCGCATTCTTTATTGGAGAATTGTATGAATATTCTTATATATATTTTTATGTTGAGGTCAACAGACAGGCTGACGGTCCATTTGATGGAGGTGGCTACAGTGGCCTATAACAAAAGCCTATAAAAACGCCGCCACTGTTGACCATATATGGTCTGGTATCCCTTACTTACTCACCGAAATGCCCAGAAGCTAGAAGTGAATTTTCCTACAGCACACCTGTACTTATTTCACGTTGGTCTGCCCAATGACTGCGAAACGTAGTGTACCCTGCCACTACTTTCCAGATCCAGAAAATAGGCAACTTTGAAAAGTTCATTTCCAAAGCTGACGAGAATTGAACCCGAAACCCTGACACAGAGTATTAAGGGCAAGCACCCTAACCACTTATCCAACGGGCTCGTCAAATGTCCTATGACAATCTTCTAAACGTTTAAAATCCCGCCAATCTTTGCAGTGCAATGCAGTTGTTTAAAGTCGTGTACTGTAGTTACCTAAGTCCTATATAGAGGAGAGCATTATGATGAGCAGTGGAACGTGATTTATTTCCGCTAACTTCTAAATGAGGAAGGTTTGTGTACGTAGGTTGTAGAAACTATTGCAAAGTCGGTGTTGGATCGCTAGTATATTATATGTGCAATATAGTAGATGTATATGGAAATACAAAAATTCAATTAGATATACGTAGGTATGTAGATTTAATTGCATCAACAATTTTTTTGTCATATATGCGTGTCAATATTCTATATAAATACTTATATAAAAATGCTCATTTCTTGTCTACATAGTTTTATTTCTTTTGATAAAATGTTAATATAGGAAGTAAGTTAAACTTAAAGCGTATATAGCCCACAGGAAGTGTAAAGCAATTGCGGGTAGCCGCCAAAACACGTACTTCGCTCATTCGAATCGTTATAGTCCTACCAAATTAAGTAGACACCGAAAACCCCTTCAGCTTGCAACAGAATTGAGGTAGTGAGGAGCAATGAGCGGGAAGATGCGAGTTTCATTTAAGCTGGACGATTATAGCAGTCTGAGCAAGTCGTTTTGACGTCGCCACATCAGCGGTTCGGCTAGCAATGTTTCCGTTCATTTGTGGGCGATATCACAATGTTAGTGTCTTATTCCGATTGCTCCTGAGAGTCGTTTGGCATCACATTAAGTTTCTTACAATGTTGTTCTTCTTTTAAAATGTTGGATGAATTTTTAGAAGTTATTGAAAAATGTAATGTACTGTTCCTTGAAGAATTTTTTTTATAAGCCACTTACCCTCAAGCGGGCATTTGATGGTAAGTGGCTAACGTGCCCCGGCGAGCGCACGGCCTGGTGCAGTGGCAGCACGGTATAATATGAATCATTCTTTAATGTCTAATACTGTCTAATACATATTTTCTTAGGCACCTACATAAAAAGGTCAAAATCTACTTATAGCTTTATTAATCTACGTCTTATCAACAAAACGAGATATCTTGTTTTATATAGAAATATTCTCAGTGTATTTTTCAAAGGCACGAACGTTATATTATATTTCGATGGGCACAACGAGTTTAAGTGTATTAATACGCGCTCTTAAACATCCCCTACATGAATAATTAGGTGTTGTCCCCATTTATCCCTCTCTGTTATCTGTTAAACACGCGTTTTAAATTTGCAAACTCATTCTTTTCGCTTTATTGGGGATAATACGTCTCAGCTTGGATACGATTCTGATTAATGTCTTCGACTGGAGTCGTACCAACTTTGTCGGAGATAGCGGTGAAAAATAAAGGGACGTGACTCGACTAATTCGCTTTTTACGACTACAGGATGTAAAAGGAGTCATTTTAAAAAATATTCGCATTTAAAGAGGTTCCATTATGTTTGAATTGTTCCTTGCAAACTTCACTGGCCGCTGTACTTCTGCCTCTATTTGAAATTCTTTTTTTGAATTCTTATTTGTCAATAGACTGAAAACGTAAAGCGTCATAAAGGATTTGGGTAATTTTTCATAATTACAAATTACAATAAAAGTATGCATTTTTTAGTAATTTCACTGTTTTGTGGTTAGTTTCTTTTTATTTTTCGTTATTTTATTCAATATAAATAGTTCAATATTTCTAATGTGCTTGATAATTTTTAGCGTTGTGTCTAAGTATACCAGTGCATGGTGAAAGGGAAAATGATGTCATGCGAGAGAGATTTCCTTTCATGGTGAGTAAATGGAGATCTTTTATTATTATGATTTTCTATTACTGAGATCTATTGGACGATTTTTGCTGTATTATTCCCTAACTATTTCCAGGCATATGTGTATTATTCGGACAATAAAGTTGTCGACGAAACTGGTAACCGCTTTCTACATAGCGGAGTTCTCTTTAAACCGGATTGGGTCATTACTTCATACATAAAAGAGGATGAAAATAACCTTGCTTTCCCAACAAAGACCTTACTGGCAAGGCTAGGAGCAATCTCTATAGATGCTAACTTTACTCTTAATGAAGACGAGGATGAGCAAGAAAGAGAGGTGAGATATTTGTAATAATATTTCAGAGATCCGATTTTTTTTCTATTTACCTGTGTGAATAGGTATAGCAATTGGGGAGTTCAGTATTTGTGTACATGAAGAAAGTTTTAAAGTTTCTATGTCTTGAATAGTATTACATATTTACAAAATATGCTAGATGGTTTTGTAAATTGAGGCTTCATCGCATGATGTTCCACAATCGCAGACTATCAAGCCTGGCTACTGTAAAAGCTAACCTGTAAGGGGTTCATCATCATCATTATCATCTCAGAAGTAGGATTTCCATTGCTGGTTAAAGGTCTACCCCCTATTTTTCCAAAGGGATACAACCTGGATCCACCGCCGACCCGCGGCCTTTATCATGCCGTCTATACTGTCTATGTCTATGTTTCCAAAGGTAAACATCTTGTGAGCGGAGGTCCTATGCTGCGCTTACCGGTCCGTAGGCCTCACTCGAGAACCTTCCGGCCCCAGGGGCCGTTGGTTCTCCGTACTATGTGTAAGAGGGTGCCTACAGAGAATAATAACAGCACATATGCTGTAATATTTCAGTACATGATTAAGGCACACCAGAGCCCTTTTCCATACATTAATTTTATCTTTTACCTGATATTCCAAGTTTGAAAAAACATAAAAGGAAAATCGATAAAATTGAATGAAATTGACTCTATTTGACATGATGATTCGCGAAAATAATTAAATTTTCCATTTAAAATGTTTCACCAGGCGATCTCATAATGAAATCTCATTATGATATTTTTATAGTTAAAATGTATCCTGTTTAACCTAATGATTAATATTTTCCTCTGGCAAATTACAAGTAAGAAGTGAGTTTGATTTTGAATGAAATTGCTTCTTTCTAATTGGAATTTATTTATTTACAGATCATTCAAATAGTTCGCCCAGTTAAGCTTGAAAAAACACCGTGGTGGCATATTGACATTACTCTCTTGAAGACTGTAACGCCTTTCAACTTAACCAAAGTAGTAAACACGCTTGCATTACATAATTCCAACATTGAACTTAACGACAAAATTTGCGTATCTCTCGTTTATGCTGTAAGAAAATTTATAATTGGCTATATGTTATTTTAAAATTACTACGCTTCGTATTTAGTTTTAATTTGTTTTATTTTTTACAGAAAAAAACCAATCATCCAGACGAAAAAGTCCTATTGGAAATTGTAATGAAACAATTTTATTCGACAGAGGAGAATTGTGGCGAGCATTTTCGTGCCGGAAGTATGATGTGTGCAGAGAAACAAAGTTATGTGAACGTGTCCCAAGACTTTTGCCAGGTGAGATGAATGCGAAGTGTTATCGTAGTTAAATTTTAACTGTGGTTAATTTAACTGTAGTTGTTTTATTGATTGGACTGGTGGGTCACACTAAATTTCACATACCTATATTTGGACAGCCCTTTTAGCGTAAGTTATTAACCCCTTCAGAAGATGACCGTCAAACATTTTTGGGGAAAAGAATCCTATTCTTATTTTGTTCGTTATTTTATATTAAGGAACAAAATAACAATATATTATTATGAGTTTTTCAAACATTGGGGGGATTTAAAGAATTAATTCCATTTCTTACTTTCTTCCCGTTTGTACTATAAGTAAGAAAACTAAGAAAATAGTCGTATATGGCTGTAAGAGATATATCTTTTCATATGCGGGTGTTTATTTATCCATCTTGACGCAAATCAGTCACCAATCTGGGTTAAATTACTCCACTATTTTAATTTTCATTAATGCGGATTTAAATTATTACCAAATCAAATAATCAATTAGTTATCTTAATCATGTGGCGATATAAATTTACTTCATTAGACGGGCGAATTAAAATTATTTATCAACATTGGGCATACTTAGGCTTTCCAAGATAAAATGTATAGGAATCGCAATTAATTTCAATTAATTCGCATTATCATCGCAATCGTCTCAAACCTAGGAAGTCTAATGCTGGAAATAGGCATAGTTTTTTTAGGAAGACCGGTCAGAAGCAAACTGGATCCAAATTCGATCGACGGCCTTTATTAGGCTGTCTGTCCATTTCCATTGATGGACGATCTAATTTAATAGCAATGTTTATTGCTTCAAATTGAAGCATTGTTGCAACATTACTACCAGTAAAAATAGAGGCACTGGTACGTAAAATGGATTTGCTAGTATTATATCCATTGCATATTTTCCTTTGTGTTACGCAAGTAGCTCATAGTTTGTCAAATAAACTTTTTCTATATCTTTCAATCTACTTTAGGTAATAAAAATATATTGCAAACTAATTGTGCTTAAGTAAATGAAAATTATGGAATAGATTTTGTCTGAGTCGTACAACTGCAGTGCATTTAATTCTTACTAAAAGCAATGTTGAAACAAAATGTTCCTAATTTTCTTATTGTAAGTAAAGATGGGAAAAAGTGTTAATGTATACCCGTAGAAATAGGTGGTAGTAATTCGAAATACCTTAAAATGTTTATTATTTTATACGTTTTTCATTTCATCAGGGTAACAGTGGCGGTCCTCTAGTGTGTGACAATTTTTTGGTTGGTCTGCAAACATATATTGATGATTGTAAACCACCGTATTTATATCAGTACACGCCAGCTTGGGTGAAGTTTATTACATGTGGCGTTGAAAGTAAATGCCAAGAAGAGGAATGCAGCAAACTTTGCAGAGCATCTGACAAGGACACTCCAAAAGATATCAATTTGGTATCAATTTTACCAACTAGCAATACACTAGCCTTACCAACTAACAAGGCACTGGCTTCTCTAGAATCCGAAGAGTTTGAAGACATTACAATAACACGAACTGAAGAAGCTATTACTACACAGACTCTTAAAACTACATTAAAACAAACTGAAAACACTGCAATGGATAACATTAGTACTAATAATACTATCCCCACAATTACCACAATTGGAACGACTACTAAAAAATACACAACTAAAATAGAAACCACAACAGAAACAACACGAGAGACTGCAGAGAGTAAATCATACGAAGTTGAGCTCATAAGTAGCAAAAGAACAACGATTACTGAAGCACCAAAAGTTGAACCAACGGAAACTGCTGCAACTGCCGTATCTCAAAAGAAAGTCCATCCTTTCAAATCCAAAATTAATGCTGCACGTAGATTTGATGAATCGGAATCAGACCAAACAGAGAACACAGAAAAGGCTGATGTAGAATATCAACAAGAAAGTATTCCAATGGCAGACAGAGGCGAGAAAAACAATGTTTGTAGCATTCATAGCTTATTTTTAACTGTCCTATTATTGTTTTGTATTATTTAATTTTTGTTTTAATGCAGAATATTATATGTTTTGAATAAAATATAACTAGACTTTTACTTAAATAACACAGAAACATTTTAGAAGTTTCATTAATTAAAAAATAGGCTAAGCAGAAAGTACCAAATTCAAAATTAATTTCCTTGTGTGTATGGACATCGTTTTTACGAACAAATACTTGAAGTAGCGTCGGGTGGTGCACATCGAAGTTTGTTGACTAAGTAGAATTAAGTAAGGTTGCAGCTTTAACGCCTTCGGTGTTTTAATAGCATTAACAAGTTTCCAGACCGTATTGGCGTAATTTGAATTTGAGTATGGTTTTTAGGTTGTTGAAGTACCTATATGTAATTAAAAAAGTTACTCCGCGTATATAACAGAAAATATAATATAAAATTGGCAATTACATGGCAGGTTTTTAAATCCTGAGTTTACCTTTTTTGTTTATTTTTTAATAATGCATTACCACATTTCAGACTCGTAAATAATGTATAAGAGGATATTGTTATCATTATACTAACGACCCGCCCCCGGCTTCACCCGGGGTGTAATTTTATATATATATATATACAAACATTCCCCGTTTATCCCTCTTTCCATCAGTGTAAACCGAATTAAAATCGGTCTACCCGTTCACGCGTGATGCCGTGACCAAGGGAAATAGGAATTCATTTTTATATATAGAGATTTTCGGGTTCGAATAGTGGAATTAAAATAATCCTAAATTGTGCTAATAGATAGTTAATAGAAGGAAATTATCAGAATCTATTTTTATTACCAAAACATATTTCATAAGAAGCGTTAAATATCAAGCAACAAATGTTTTTTTTTTCTTGTTTGGTCGTGGTTCTGCAGTGGACAATGTATATCCTGTAAGATGCAGTAAAAGTATGTTCAAGTATCGGTTACTTATTGTGGATATGGCAGTAACATTGTAATTAGCATAGTGGGTGGCAGTTGGGCGGTAGATACGGTGCGGTGTCGGTATAATCCTGTGGGTCGTCGGGCGCGAGGGACACAATTTACATTTTCACAAGTCGCGGTTAAGTACACTTAACTTCCAAGTCCGCAAGCCTCCCGTAATTTGTTTCAAAGACTTAAGATCCTGTTAAATACACTTGGCTTTGTGCTTGAATTATAGTTGCGAAGTGTCATGTAATGTTACACGGATACTATAATAAAATGCAGAAGTGAATTCGAGTTTTCGTAACGTAGTACTTTTGGTTTCGAAAATTGGGACTTACCTGAGCCTACAGCTTAAAAATCAGTAAGTGGTCCGTTTTAGTTAATTCAGTTAATCCGTTCAGAAAGATTCTTAATAATTCATTAAAAGTCCTTTATCTATACTTTATATTATAAAGCTGAAGAGTTTGTTTGTTTGTTTGAACGCACTAATCTCAAGAACTACTAGTTCGAATTGAAAAAATCTTTTTGTTTTGAATAGTCCATTTATCGAGGAAGGCTATAGGCTATATAACATCACGTTACGATAAATAATATAATATATAAGCAGCGTCCAGTACCGCGCGCCCCATGCGCACGCCGGCCGCCGCCGTATGGGCCACAGCGAAGCGTGGCCGAGTTCAGCTAGTAAACTATAACCGAATGTCCGTATTAACATTCTTCTTCTAAAAACTCTAAAGGAAAATCTGAATTATCTGAAAAATTCATTTAAAAAAATGCTCTACAAGGCTTCGATTCAACGAAGAAATTTGAATGAGCTTTAATAAGCCTTATGAAAGAGCTGTCAGTAAATACTTATACAAATTTGTAAGTTTACGGAGCGTGTAAAGTTTTCATTCCGTCGGAACTTTCATCGTTTACGCTTGAAGTATCTTAGCTATTTACCAAGGTGAATATAATGCACTGATTTGATTCACTATCGGCATATAACGTTTAAGGTGTGATGACTAATTTCTGATTTTGAAGAAAAAAAGAAAAGCTTTTTCTTTTTCTGAATTTCAAGTTATTTTTATATTTTTAATCAAATTACAGCGTACGCGCTTATAAACTGGACAGCCAATCCAGCCATCACTTGTATTTATTTTATTTTATTTTATTTTTACAGTTTTAGGATTTAGGATTATTTTAACTTACAGCTAATAGAATACAATGTAGTCACAGAATAGAACATCAATGGCCAATTAAAAGTTTCCACATATAGGTAGATGACATACAGTATATGAAGTAGGTACGCCACTTGACCAAACAAATTTACCTATATTAAGTAACAATTTATTACACTTTACAAAATTTAGTCTCACAAGTAATTTTAAAGGTTGTTACAGTATTCAAGTAAAAAAACTTAATCTTAAAAACGCAAGCTAATTTTTTTATTTTTTAAAAAAGCTGTTAGCAAGTATATTTTTGAGCTGCCTGGGCGATGTATGGAATAGGTCAACATCAAACTGCATAGAAACAGTATTAAAACACGCACTCGCTCGCATCAGGTAGCTAGTTCATTGTTCATAGTTCATTCAGGTTTCATTGTAGACCACAATGAAAAAGTATCGCTTGTGACAACCCTTTATCAAATTAAATTCGTATATTTTTAATAAAATAATGGTAAAAATTAAAACGTTTTTGAAAGTGACTACATAATATAAGTTTAAGTAAAACTTGATAGCTTACTTCGTTTGCTAGACTGGAGAACAAAACTTCTATTAGATAAATGTGCCCGTATAATGCATATCGTTTTCTCTGAACTTCCGAAGTGCATTGAATCGAAATGTATCTTAATACGACTCGATGTGTTTAAATTCTGAAAGGGGATCGCATCGGAAAACTGTTATGCATATTTTAAAGTTAAATTTACTTACAGCGAACTCACGGCGCGCGGCGGCGCCGAATGAGAATTCAACGAAAATATCTCTTTGCTAACTTTAAAATGTTTTATGATATTCTACGTACGTGACGACAATAAATTTGGAAATAACTCAGTCGATAGATACGGTGAAACGTTTGAAATCTCATTTAAGATTAACAATATATAGGGCGCGTAATAATTTCGGCGCCTTTTCATTTAGTAATAGCAAAAATAGCACGTAGTAAAAATACACACTCGTTTTTTTACATAAGACTACATTAAGTTTTTTGAAAAATAAGGATCTGGTAAAATATATTTAGATAGAAAATTATGAATTTGGAAACATACATTGGCGTTAAACTTTTTTTAAGAAAAAAATTACATTTCTCTTTACATCAAATTATGCAGTTCATCACAGACTAACCATAAACTGTTAGTCGCATCTCTTCAATCATTCCAGTCAAATATTCGGACCTAAGTTCATCTAAGTTTCGGACATCTGAAGTAACATTATGTGTTTGGTGTATAACTAAATATAATTTTGAAACCATAATTGACAAGAAAAATTCGATTTCATGTCGATTATTATCGTATTTTAAAAATCAATTCGAAATTTTAAAAAGGAACCAACTATTTATGTATTATTATTCGAACCCTGCAGAAGAAAATCATGACAATGTCGCTACCAATCGCCGCGGGTGCTGGAAGTTATTACTACCTATAGATTAAGATATAGATATATTTATTTATTTATTTATTTATTTATTTAAATTAATTTTCCAGACAGTTAAATTACAATGCCATAAGTTATCATTGACCCCCACACTAAGCTGTGCTTGTATCGTGGGAGTCTACTGCAAATACATGAACACTGCATATGCTTACTTAATCTAAAATACCTAATATACAATAATATTAAATAAAAAATTATAGAATACTTAATAATAAATAGAGAGTAACATATTTTAGGGGACATATATAAAAACATAGAAAAAGTGCCTATATATAAACTTAAAATTAAAAAGGAAGAAAGCATTACGATATAAATATTAATCATGGTGTAAATCAGATAGAAAATGATAGACCATAGCACACCACAGCTACGCTGGCACAACCCAAAAAATACACAGACTTACTCTAACAGAACAAAAGATCTATATACCTATAGATCTTTTGAAAATTATAAAGCAACCAAAATTGAAATAACGGTTGATGTTATACATACAAATACTTACTGGCATAGTATGTAACTAACAGCTGTACTTTAATTCAATACTTTAATTCGCTTTAATACCAAAATTCAGTGGGTATAAAAGTCTATATACATACATAATATTTGATTAAACTACACCCAAATAATGGAATATTAAATAAGATCCTTTGAACCTGAGGATTTACTTGGCCGATGACGAGCCGACGTATATTCTAAATATTTGTCACAAAAAATTTATAAAGTTATATGCTTAGATTCAATTACTCATGTAGCCTCAATTATATAAATCATAAAATCTTACAAAACTTTGAGAACTGACATAACAGAAAATGAGTTAACAACAAAAGGAATTAATTCAACAATCTCATAAAAAAGAGTAAGCAGTTCATAAAACTTTTAATAATTAAAACTCAAATAAAAATAGGAGCTCTGGGCGTAATGAAGGCTAATATAAAGTGAACTCCCTCACCCTTCCCGGTTTAAAAGAAATTTGTGGTATCAGGAGCGTTTGAAAACATTTTTGGGGGTCTAATGCTCTGGACGTAAATTGCTATTTTTCTGTGGACCCCCAAGCGGAGGGTGAAAAGAACTGACAACTGCCGTTAACTCATTCTGACCTGACATTAAGGAGTGTAAACAGGGAATAGCTCGTAAAACTGATGACTTTATATATTTTATCTTTGAAAATAGCATATTACAACTTCTCACTCGTTAGTACTAAATTAAAAATTTAAATCACTGTGATGTCGAGTCGAGAATGCGAAAATAGATTTTTCCTTAGAAATATAGACTTTTTTATATTTGTAATGATTTATATTTATTTTTGTATTAATTTTTTTTAATAAATTCAGTCATATTTCTGCATTTTTTAAAAATGATGACGCATCAGGAATATTTATTTTCATTTCATTCCGGATAATCAATGTTTGAACATTTAAAATACACATAAGAATATATAAAACATTCTCATAAAAAGGCATAAGGCATTCGTATAATCACAAGTTAAAGAATTTACTTGGTGCTTGGGAGTTGGTGCTGCCAGTATATAACAACGTGATGCAAGATAATCAAACAACCCCCCTTCGGAAAACCACTACGAAACAATAGGACAGTTTTTGGTGTGCTACAACCTATCCTATCTTTTGTACCTTTAATTAACATTTTATCGGAGCCGAAAAAGCACTACAAGCCCAGGGTGTCATAGCGTTCTCTTTGAAAGCGTCATAGCTACTTACTATCAAGTGGACTTACATATCAGCCTGCGTACCGCCTTTTCTCCTAAAAAGTAACAAGCAAAAGCAACATTTAGAGGATCTCTAACTAGTTTATCGGTCCCACAAACGAAAGTCTAGACGACCTTTGTATATTTTGATAATCGGATTGATTGACACAACCGATGTTGTAAAATGTTCGGGATATTGAAAATTACAATAGTTTTTTTTAATGTTCGGTCGTCAGACAGGCTGATGGTCTACTTGTTGGCAGGTATTTACTAAATTATCTATTAACAAAGGTAACGCTATAGGTACCGCAAATGCGCTGCCAACCTTAGTAAGATTAGGAAGAGATGGGGAAATGGACTCTGGAAACACTCACCGATCTCACCGAAACACAACAGGACACATGCTGTTATTTCACTGTGATTTTCAAGGAGATGGTTCTCAATGATACAGTTCTGGTTCTCTTGATTACAGTTCTCAAACTGTAATCAAGACCAAAGGTTCTAAAGGTCTAAATAAAGTCGCTGAATATTTAAGCGATAATGAAGCCTGGATTTAAAAGATTTTGATGTCTTACTATGTTTAGTATTGTATATACTGTGGTTTGTGTATAATAATTGTAATTGTTATATACGTTTGTATTATTTTAAACATGACAAAACATTAGTATCCTGAGTTTCTTTCGGGGTTCCCTCTCAGGATCGTCATCAAAATGGCTATTTTTTTTCGAAACTCTGGACTTCACAAATGGATACTTCAATGGAGAACTCTAGACTACTTCAAAAATGTGATCTTGATATTCTATTTTTGAGAAATAAACGATTTCATTTGATTTGGTGAGTGAGTAAGGGATGCCAGTGCCCATTTTCTATATCCCTTATCCATAATCCTGCTATGGTCGGCAGCGCACTTGCAGCACCTGTGGCGTTGCTTGTGTTGTAGGCGACGGTCGCCATCTACCATCAAGTTATGCCTCTGTCGACCTTAACATAAAAAAAATACTTTTACCCGCAGTTTCTCCGGCATAAAATTTCACAAACAATAAAGTTCCTTAAAATTGTGAAAACTTTACAAACAATAATTTTGCAGTTGTAATATTAGCATTGATAGGGTTTCAAAGTTTAAAAATTATCTTCAAGAAATATCGTAGAGAGATGTCGTGGTTAATCTCATACTAACCCGAGGACTATAAATTGTTGAACAGACTGCAGCTATCTTGGTACACAGACACAGAAACAATTTCTCAAACCACTAGTATTCACAGTTCATAGTTAGGTAACACAAATAGAAACGATATTTGTGTAACGATATCCCTGGATCCGCTTAAACAAAGCTCAAAGGCTCAATTATTTTTTTAGGGTAAAAAGCATCAGATAGGCCTGACACACACTTGATGGAAAATAAGTTGATACCATCGTCTATAAACGCCTTTGAGATTCCTTAATATTAAAATTTTTGCTTTAGATTCATCTTATTTTTTAAGTATTTTTTTAAAATGTGTATTGTATTTTTTTCTGTGAATAAAATATGTTTATGTTCAATCCATGTTAAGGTCGCAAGGTAGTCTGATGTCCAGTTGATGGTAGGTGGCCACAAGCAACGCCACAGGCGCTGTAAGTGCGCTACCAACTTTATTAGGATTAAGGACAGGGAAATGGGATTCTGGCACAACTAACTAACTCACCGAAACACAACAGCACATACGATGTTATTTCAACGTGGTCTTCTTTAAGGGGTTGGTTAGTGCCGCCATACGGGCCGCCCAATTTATGACCGCGAAAAGCAGTCTGCCTTGCTATTACTAAACATAACTGGATCACTCTCGGTAGATCGAGCTACTTTTGGTAAAAGTAGTGTGTTAGTTAATAAGAGATGTATGCTTCATAACAGTCCAAACGATTTGCATCATGTCTTTGAACATTCATGCAAGTACCAATTTAAAAAAAAACTGTTTATAACCTATTTCCATTTGTTATCCCCACCGTGTCTTTATCTTATTTCCTGTCCTATTTAAGGGCGGCGAGCGTTGCAGTTAAACTTTTGTCACCTATAACACAAGCAATGTCACAGGTGCTGCAGGTAAGCTGCCGACTACAGCAGGATAAGGGTAAGTTTAGGTATGGGGATAGGATCCCTATACTACTACCTACCTCTGGCATCCCTAACTCAATCACCGAAATACAACAGCATACATGTGTTGTAATAACACTTTTGGATAGATACATGGACTCCTGGATAACACAGTTTTGATATCCAAATGGACACACTAGACCCCTGAATTATCCACAGTCCTTTGTAAATCAGTAGCTTTTATTCGTAGAACGTTTTTATTGTAAAACTATTCTTAATAGACGAAACAGCAAAGAATTTCTTTGATTCTTTGGTAGAGGAATCGGTACAGATTCTACCCGAAACAAAAAAAGCAAAGTAAAGTGAGATGGAAATGACAAATTTAAACTGTTATCACATCGACATATCAAATCGAATGATGAAATCCGTCGTCGACGTCTGTAGGCAATTTTCAATCTCTTTCCTATTTGTGACAGTAATAAAGCGGCCGGGAAAAGTCAACAATCAATTTTGTATTTCAATTTATTTCCAACCATCCTAGTTCGTGCGATGATAAGAAAAAGAAAAACGCGTTCATTGAAAGCGGAAATTATTGCAAGAAGCCATCAGTGGTGTGCGCCCGGCTTCCCACCTTGTCTCTGCTTTATTTTCATTTTTTCGTCGAACGGTTACACTTTTTGATTTGTGAGCCGTCGCGTTCGCTGCTATTTTTCACGCACCTCATTGTGCCGTTCACGCTCGAGAAGCCCGTACCTATAGTGGCTTGTCGCGGTACACGAATTCGAAACTGCGTTCCGATATTTCGGCAGACAAATTTTCAACAAACTTTATAGCCCAAATAACAGACGAAACTGCGTTCTGCGGCTATAATAAACACATCAAAAAAGTCTAAGCAACACATACAAATTTCAATTTTAGAATGTGTTTTCGCATTAAATCCTTAGTGTTTTCTTATTTATATTAATTTTTAATGCTTTTTTGATATTAAACCTCAATTGTTTTTTTATTTTATTTTTTTTAACAATAATCACGAGTAAGTACGTAGTACAAAGTAAGGTGCCTAATCCACTAAACTTAAACTAAAATTGCATAAATTAATACAAAGTGTGGCCTCCTCTTTTATTGAGAACTTGCTGGCACCGATTATTCATAGAATCGATGAGACTGTTAATGTTATCCTGCGGCAATTGTTCCCAATGAAATTTTAGTAAGTCCATCAGTTGTTGGGTTGTTGTCACTCCATCCACTTTAAAACAAGTCTCTGGAGCATGTCCCATGCATGCTCGATGGGGTTGAGGTCTGGCGATTGTGCAGGCCAAGGCAATACCAGGAAGTTTTCCCTTGCCAAATACTCCCGTGTGTGCAAAGCTGTATGCGAACGCGCATTGTCATGCATCAACGTGAAATCGGAGCCAAGCGTTTGTGCGAATGGACGAACATAAGGCCTTAGAACATCCTCAACGTAATTTACAGCGTTCATGTTACCATTTACAAAAACGAGCTCAGTTCGTCTGTTCTTCATAATACCCGCCCATACCATAACTGTTGAGCCGTTGTATGGATGCACTTCCTGAACGCACCTCAGTCTTTCAATATTTCCAGGACGACGGTACACTCTTACCCTTCTAGTATCAGGCTTGAACCTAAATCGAGACTCATCGCAAAATAAAATTTTATCCCATTGTTCCCGGGTCCACGTAATGTGTTCCCTACACCATTCATTTCGACGAGCGCGATTCCCGTGACGTATCAGTGGGCACCTAATTGGCCGTCGTGCTCGTAGGCCATACTCATGCAGTCGATTTCGCACAGTTTGGCAGCTAACAACAACACCACTTGAATTTTGTAGTCTTAAACCTATCTCTCGGGCGGTTAACATCGGCTGGCGTCTTGCAGTCAGTTGTATGTATCGATCTTGCCGTGTGGTTGTACACCTTTCTCGACCTGGGTGCTGCTCAGCAGGATCTCCCGTGTTAGTGTAACGCTGATGAAGACGGCAAATAACGCTTCTGTTGACACCAAAATACCGAGATACCTGAGATTGACTTCTTCCCGCTTGCAACATCCCTACAGTTATTAAAAAAAAATCTGAGTCACTTTTACATACCTTCTGTTACATAAAATCGTAAGGCTTAAATATTTTTTATATAATTTGCTTGAAAACAACATTGTAATCAAAATGGAATGAATTCTAAAGTAAAACCCAGTTCTATAACCCAGTTATAAGTTCTTATAACCCAGTTATAAGTTATAAGTTCTTATAAGTCAACTGGGTTATAAGTTCTTATAACCCAGTTGACTATCGTGATATCTGTAGGCGTCATCATTTATTACCCCTTAATTTACGCCGCGAAATATCTGATATTTCATATCTAATTAATGTTATTAATGGTCGTGTGGACTGCTCTGATATCCTCTCGTTGATAAATTTCAATGTACCAACTAGATCTGTTAGGTCATTTAACCCAATTTCAATTCCATTTGCTTCTTCTAATTATAGACAGAATAGCTTTCTTTGGCGGGCTAGCAGGAACCTAAACATGTTGTTAAGCAGGCTGGGTATTGATTCTGATACTGATATTGATATATTTAACTGTAAATCGGCTGAAGCTAAACGTAAATTGACAGCTATACTGTTCTGCTGAGCGGTTTTTCTTTTTATTAGTATTTAATTTTATTTTTGTTATTTAAATATGGATAAATTAGTTTATTATTCTTTGCTCTTGATTTCAGTTGTTCATTGTTTAATTTTCATTTTCATGTCCTTTTTTTTTGTATAGAATTTGCGTGTTGCTGTGCGTGTATTATCGATCGTCTCAATTTTTAGTTTGTAGTTTATTTGTGTATGCCTTAAAATTGCCTTGTGTTACCTATTCCTATTATAAACTTCTTTTGTTTGTGCTGTTGGTGTACCTTTAGAAAATAAATAAATAAATAAATAAATAAAACATTTTTATCAAACAAATTGAAATCTCAACTTAATCTGGTTTTAGTGCACTAGACACTATGTTTGCTCCGGTAAAATTAAAGATGGCATCGATAACAATTCTATCAGGGTACGCGAAGCCGACAATGAGAGAGCGGTGCCGGGAAATTGGGGTGATTTTTCTCCTCTGTACACATCCGTCGTACAACTACCATTTGAAAAAATCTGATTAATATATAGATTTTGATGCTTATAAGGTTCGTTTCCCTATCCCTTCCTAATCCCTTATCCTACTAAGGCTGGCAGCTCACTTGCTTGTGTTATATTGTAGCCAACTACCATCAAGTAGACTGCCAGCTTGCCCGGCGACCTTTATATAAAAAACACTTGTAATTCTTTGTCATCATCTGTGTTTTGAGATTCACTTCACTAAATTCTATGTGAATATTTTTTAAAATTATATTTAATCTTAGATTGAATGTCTGCCTTGTAAGTTTTTCCTATTGTAGTTTACTAGCGACTCGCCCCGGGCATGGCACGAATGCATTTTTTTGCAATTTATACATATACAAAAACGTTCCTCGTTTATCGCTCTTTCTATTAGTGAGAACCGTATCAAAATCCGTTGGGTGTTTTAGAAGTTAATGGAGAATAACAGCAAACAGACAGGAAATAGCAGCAACTTTTATAATATATAGGTACATGTATAGTTTTAGTTTAATTTTATTATTTTATTATTAAACTCTTTATTTGTACTATCAATAGAAAAGAATAAAAAAAGAAAGTAACACAAGCAATAGTACAAAAGGCGGTATTATCGCTTTATAGCGATTTCTTCCAGCAACCTTAGGGTAAGGAAAATTATATGAAAAATAAAACAATGTTAAAACAATGTTTAATTTTAGCCCAATATTTATTTTCTTACTCGCTTTTTCCGGCGACTTCGGTCGCCCCCCCAACCCCCTTTCTTAGGTGTGAAAACATTTATCCAATTTTTGTTGCTTATATATTTTTGTCAGACGTTGAATTTTTCATTTTTGTTTTCAGGTGATCCCTCGTAAATGGAACATTTTTTGCATGCAACGTACCCTATGCCCTTTTCTGTATCCCTAACAACTTATATGTAACATTAATGATGATCAGTTGAGTAGTTAAGGCGTGAAAGCGTAACAAACAAACAAACTCGGATGATTTTCGAAATTGTTTTCGTTGTGTTGCAAAGAAAAAGTGTCACCTAAAGGTCGCTTAGACGCGAAAATGCCAACAAATGACATCTACAGCCGATGACATTTTTATGGCACTGATAAAAGTTCGCGAAGGTGTCCATTTTAGTTGCACAAGAGACACCCCGCCTTTGTACATTTTTGTATTTCCGTTCACCTTCGATCAGATATTTTCCTTCGAAAAATGGCCATTCAATCGACATAGTTATCTGTGCTCCAAAAATTATTATTCGTTGGTTTATCAATCGTATAAAAATAAATTATTATTTATTTATTATTTACTAGCTGTGGTGTCCGCGACTTTGTCCGCGTTCAAAAATCCTACTATCCTACTAATCCATACTTACTAATATTATAAATGTGAAAGTAACTCTGTCTGTTTGTCTGTTACCTTTTCACATGAAAGTTTGCATACACGTTGTCAAGGATTCTGCATCATGCAGAAAATTTTCATAAAAAAAAAATTACCTACTGTTCCCGAGGGATCATCTAACGCCTGGCAAAGCTATATAACTGTAATAAAGATGTTAGGCGTTACATTGCTCATATGTTTAGTCAGGCGTAATTTATATATCTTTCAACGCGGGCTCCAGCTAATATTTTATAAATACGAAAGTTTGTGAGGATGTATAAATGTTTACTCTTTCACGCAAAAACGGCTTAACGGATTTGGATGAAATTTGGTACAGAGAGAATTTATTGCCAGGATTAACAAAAAAGATACTTACCCTGGAAAAAATTTAGGTTCCCGAGGTATCGTCTAAAAATATAAAAATTTAATGACATTTTTTATGTTTTTAGACGAGACATAGAGACACTTTTTTAATTATCATTTTTCCTACACGGCCTATGAGATGAGGCCTATTCACTCGAACTTTTAAATATTTTAACACATGTACTAAATTTTGATATAAATAACATATATTTTTTGCATATGTCTGAAAGTCTTCTTCCAATAAAAATTAAGAAACACTTTTACCTGCAAATATATTTGCGCCTGCTACCAAGTCGTTCTGCTCCCATATTATAAAATTCTAAAACTACTTTATTACTTCACAAAAATCCTACTAATATTAAAGATGCTAAAATACTAAAATGCTAAAGTGGCAAGGCAAACCGCGTTTTGCAGTCATAAATTGAGCCGTCCGTCTGGCGGTAGTAACCACCCCCTTAAAGAAGGTCACTATAAAATGTGTGTTGAAAATGTTTTTTTTTTATGTTGAGATTGGCAGACAGGCTGACGGCCCACTAGATGGTAGGTGGCTACCGTCGCCTATAACACAAGCAACGCTAAAGCTGCTGTAAGTGCGCTGCCAATTACAGTAGGATTAACGATAATGAATTAGGAGGGGATAGGGAAACGGGCTTTGACATTGCTTACTCACTCACAGAAACACAACAGCACACGTGCTGTTATTTCACGGTGGTCTTCTGTAAGGGGATGGTTACTGCCGCCAGACGGGCTGCCCAAACGACTGCGAAACGCAGTGTGCCTTGCCATTACTTTCCAAATACAAACCAGAGTCAAAGAAAAGTTCATTTTTCAAAGTTGACCCAGCCGGGAATCGAACACGGAAACCCTAGAGCAGAGCATTAAGGCATGCACCCTAACCACTCATCCAATGGGTTCGTCAATGTGCTGTTGTGTTTCGGTAAGGGATACCAGAGCCCACTCTATCTATCCCCTCTTAATCCCTTATCCTATATCCTCAGATTGGCAACGCACATGGAGCACCTATGGCATTGCTTCTGTTAGGCAACGGTAGCCATCTACCATCAATTGGATTTTGAAGGTCTACTTTAAAATTTAAAAAAAATTGAGAAAAAAATATTATTACTCTTTCAAGCAAAAACTACTGAACGAATTTTGATGAAACTTTACATTGACGTAGTTTATATATCAAAATTACACATCTATGCATACTTATTATAAAATTAAGTCGCTGTCCGCCTCTGACTCTTTCACCGCTTACTTCTAAACCAAAAACCAAGAGCGATAAACGAGAAAAGTTTGTGAATATAATAATTATGCAGAAAAATATTGCATCCAGCACGGTTATAATTTCTAAAAATTCAAAAGTAAAGGGGAAGAATAGTTACACTTTCTACAGAGTAACAGGATACTATACAATAGAAATAAAAGCACGTTTTATTTGAAACAAGGCTTTAATCAGCTACATCTTTGGTCTTATCATTGGTTAGAAGAGAGCCTTATCATTTCATACAAATGCTGATCGCTGATCGCACTTGCTGTTAGGAATGCATAAGTATCTAATGAAATGCTCAAATTATACACAACAGATAAATGATCCGTATATAACGAGATTCATTTCGATATTGCTAATGAAACTAATCCAATTGAACTATTTCATATATTAACACGAAAATTACACAATTCACTATTTAATTCGAATTTTTTTATCATATTGACCAATGTAGAATCAATTTATTACATACAATATAATCTACTTACAATAAATTTATTTACACAAATAATACAAACATTACAACAATGTTTTTTATTAAAGACAATAAACTTAACAATAATATACAATATACGATACAAAAACGAAATAACGAAGTTATCAAATTCAGATTAAATAAGAAATAAACGTACCGGCTAAGCCCAAATATTCACTTAATGAATTTTTTAAGTAAAATGTATTAAAAAATTGGGAAAGTATTTAATTTGATCGCTAAATTATTTAAAATTTAGATTCGATTAAAATTCAATTGTATGGCACTTTATAACAATAAAATAAAGGTAAAAAGATGTTAAGTAATATTTACATTTATGATGACAAATTAATAAAGCTATCTACACATTAGAACGTTATATAAGTTTTAAAAAAAAACTTGCTTGAAGCTGTAACTAAATGCGATATTTTTATTTTCTAACCTCTAAAGGTTATATTGAGGCTTAAATTGAGGCCTAATATAATTGATATTATTTTTATTATATTTAAAAAAATCTATAAAATTAATCTACATAAAGGGGAATGCCCACTTCCCATTAGTGTTTTGGCCACATGTTAATTGTGCTGAACAAAAATGATTCTTACACGAATGTGATCTTTAAAATAGATTATAAACGAAATATTTTGTATTTCTTGAATTAAAGATGGGAAAACCTTGCAATACTTAAATATTGTTTGACCACATTTTGAGGTTATATTTCGATATTTAGAGAGGAAACTATTAAAGATCTAATGTTTTTGGTAAATATTTATGTTTTTAATAAGGATATTATATTAGGATATACGTATTTGTTTTGTTATATCTATGTAACAATAGCAATTCATTACTTTGCAGCTTTGTCGTGTCGTCATATTGACACTATGTAAAGGTTGGTATATTGTAAGGTTTTGAAGAGTTGATAAATGTAATACTAGAGCTGAATAAAATTAAATTCTCTGCTTCATCAAGAGTTCGAATAATATTCTACTAAGAACAGTGTTGATAGCAGAATTAGTATAAGAATTATAGTACGGTCATTCTATGAATGCGTTTTTGACATTTCTTTAAGTCCATTGCATAAAGTTCATTTCCGAATAAACAAACAATACAGAAAATGTATGGAATTGACATCTGTCAGGACAGCACTCTTATAATGGTCGGAGTATAGTATACGTATAAGATTAGTATAGTACTTATTACTTCCATGAGTATAGTACGTTCATCACAGACCCTCAGACCAAAGACCATTCACCAATAATTAAAAGAAATAAGAGAAATAATGTTTAAGAATAATAATAATAAAGAGAAATAATGAATAAGAGAATAATTATGTTTCATTAATATAAATTAATGAAACATAATTATTTCATTATAAAGAACATTATTTAATACATAAACAATATTAAATTACTCAATTACTTAACCAGGACCTTATCACAGATCCGAATTGCAACACAGAGTAAAGTAACAATGATTTGCCCTATTGGGTTACAGAGGACGCTCGAATCAGTTGACAAAAGATACGGAAACCATGAGTAATACTATTAAAAATGAATAAAACAATTCCCATCTTTATTTCTAATAGTATATAGCTTAATATTACTTAAAAAATAGTACTTTTTTTTTCAAATAAGAATTATTGCTGTTCATGTTACTTTAAAAGTGGCCAAAAATGGGCATTGTCCTTTGAAAATCTCTCAGCTAGGACACAACTTCACTATTAAACATAATTATTATAAAGCAATTTTTTTTCTTCAAAACTGCATTTCAAAGCGTTCCTGAATAGTATCGCTCAAATGGATAGGTAGCTTTATGTTAACCATACACAGAGAATCGACAGTCTTTAAACCCGCACTTGTTACATTAAAACTTCTTTAATAACACATCGTGTTAATTAACATGAGATCATTTTAGGAAAATGTCAAATTAACGATTCGCTACATGTATTTTCAAACTTGTTCTCGTGATTTTGATCAAATAATTATAAAGTTAATACTTAGAAATTTAAAATTATTTTCAACTTGAACAAATCTAAGGCCCTTATCACACTTGCGGACGGTGGAGTTGGAATCCGCTGAGTGAGAAACCCCTAGTTCAGCGGATACCCGCTACGGATTCCAGCGACTTATATCCGCCTTTCACCCGGAGAACCAGCGGATATCCACGTCTCGGGTTGGTGTGAATAGTGGATGTTTTGCCAGTACAAAAATGGACGTCGTTGAAATGGCCGCTACGATAAATTACGACGAACAAAAAAAGGATTTTACAGTCATCTTTTCCTTTCCTAAAATCTCAGTCCAGTTACGTGCTTTAATATTTATATCAGAATACACCTCCAGTTTCGCGTCCAGTCTTTTTTGTATTTCACGTATGAGCCTTTCCATATCCGAAATCCATCTTGATAAGACAACAGACGTCCTGGCGCGTCAAACCACATGTACGAACTGCTACGCGGGCCCGCGGGCGCGGAATTTTTGGCGGGTACCCGATCCGCCGCCCGCAAGTGCGTAAAGGGCCTTAAGTTGAGTCCAGACTATATGACAAAATATGTTATAAAACATAGTCACATAGGATGTTTTATATGTGTGAACGATTAGGGTTATACAACAAAATTATATAACATTTGCGCGTGGGTCACGTCACGTGTACTCGTGATGAGACCGTGACAATTGTAGACATGTTAGATAACATTGTTATATTAGACTATTATTTTATTGTGTACAGTCTTCTTTTTTGTTATACAACAAGGGTAACATTTTTGTATAACGTAAATTGTTGTATGAACATTAAAATCGAAAATTCGTCTAGAATTTTTATCAATTTTAGGAGACTTATCATTAACATCAAAAATTTTGTCAAAACCAGGATTATGGAGAGAACATTTAAAGGTAAGTGACATCGGTAACACTTTTTTTTAAATGAAATACCTTATGTCATTTTTAATGTCAATGAAATTTACAAATTTTTTTTGTAACTTAAATAATAATTTTTGAGTTCCTTTCCTTCCAGTCGGTTATAACGTAAACAGTTTAGTGACACAATATTATTCTCCTATCACTTTCACATTTAAATATAGATAGCATCATTTCTTCAGCGATAACTAGCGCAAATGATGACAATAGAAGTACGAGTACATCAGCGTAGTGACTATTGTACAAACAATTAGTCATATGTTTCCATGTCCAAATATTTTTATTTTATACCAAATTATCTGGTCTCGTTAACACTCACTCAAAAGTGTTTTTTTTAATATCAGTCCAAGCGTTTATTTGTTTTAATATCCACACGCGAATTACCCGCTGTTTTAACACGCGCCTAATTTTGGTACTTGGCGTATGGATGTGCCGAGTCTCAGGCGCGATAGTCTCAGCTAGGCGCCGAAAGGCCGAGGGGCTTGAGGTGCGGTGGAGGAGCGAACCCTGCCGGGGATGAGCCTGACATGTTGTTGTTTAGATCCCCTGAGCGGCTCGAGCCATTCATGAGGGCCCCCATAGCATTGCTGGTCTGAAACAAGATACATACTTATATTTATTTATTTATTTATAACATCAATATCTCCTAGATATTAATTTTTGTGGGTTATATTATATTTATTATATACTAGCCGTGCCCGCGACTTCGTACGCGTGGTATTCGGAATAGCGCGTAACTTTTTTGTTTGTAAACCAATTGAAATGCCTGCTAAAATACGTTAGTGAAAACAGCATTCAAATCGATTAAGCCGTTTCTGAGATATCGTGCACAACGCACAGACAATCAACGATTTTATTGTATGGACGATTATACATTAAATGGTATTTTACAGTAGTTTATTAGATTCTTAAAATATTAAGAATATATCTGTTTTAACAATTAAAAAAGGCTAGTTTGTAAATAAATGATGTTATATAATGATGCTTACCGGAGGTGGAGGAAGATGAGTTGTCTGGCGCTTAAGGTGCGCCAATGGCGGTGGATTGTACGCCATATTAGCGAACACAAGTCGCTCCTCATAGTCGTACTCGCAGAGTATTTTGTTTTCGCACAAGTAAAACCTGTCACCCACGCAGAATCTGTCAACAAAATTTAAATCGTTAATCTCATTACCTACACAAATACATTTAGCACTGATGGAAATTAAAAGATAAGCTGAATTAATGTCTATGTTTCGATAATCTGAAAATTTAAGATAATCTGAACTAAATTATTGTTTCCCAAGAAAACTTATACCAATGGTTACTAATGATGGTTAATGATTACTAATGATAAAGTCCAGTACAGCATAAGAGTTTATTTAAAAAAAATCATTAATGATCCTTTATTTTAAAAGCAAAATGTTTTATTTGTTTTTATCCACGTTTGTAATCAAATAGACAAATAAAAAATATATCATTTTTATAACTAATAATGGTTGATGACCAAATATTATTGGTTAGTAAGTATTTATGTTGAAAATTTTTAAGTCTGGTCATATTACCTAATTGTATGGTCAACTCGACAAAGTATTAAAATATTGCGATAATTCTCACTACAATTTGCCTCTATTTTTATCGTTGAGATAACTAGATACTAATCAATAATTACTTACATATATTATATTATATATCTTGTTTTGTTTTATCATTAAGAAAACATACTAAACAAACACTAACACAGTAGCCAATACACATTACATAGCTATAATCGCAGTATAATGAGGACCCACAACATTTTTGTATCTTTGTTGATAAAAGATAAAATATGTGTCTTTATTGATGATAACAAAATAAATGACATACATATATTTATTTTATTTAAAAAAAGCATGTGTCCAAAGTTACATTCAATCTATTTATTTATAAGTTGACTACCTATTTCCTTAACTTTTTCCTTAAGTCTGCACTTACCAATAAACTGGTAAGTGCAGACTTAAGGAAAAAGTTTTATTTTAACAATCTTACAGAAAATTGTAAAAACAAATAATGAATATTTTACTTCTTTGAAATTTTCAAGGGTTGCTTGAATTGTTTTATTTTATGGTTTTTTCCGTATATAATTAATATCTACTAATTTCATTTATAAACGAAAGATTCTATGACCAGCTCAGGTAAGTGATTTTGTAAAAACAAAATGTAGTTTACATTTTGTGATATGTACATTTTGTAAGTTTACAAATTGTATACTTTTAATACAATTTAACAAAACTTTTTTTTTCCTATTTTTAAAGTCAAGGTTGTTTTTTAAAGCCACGGCAATATCAATGTTTGCTAATTTCCTTTTTAATGCACGTTGTGTTTCGAAACTTAATAGTAAACTTAACACGTGAATATAGAAAAGATTTGATAGCCTAATTCTTCACAATTATAGATACTAAAAATATAACTATAATTAATCATTATACTTGTTTCGTAAACGAATGTATGCAGGTAAGACAATGAAATTGTATAATTTTATATTAAAAAAAATGAGGTTTTTCCTCGTAAAAAATTTATAAAATAACACCTATTATAAAGAAACTTTATACATATAATAGTGAACATAGATATACATGTATAAATATTTACATAGACAATCTTAATAATTATTTAGATCAATCGCGAAACAATTAAGTCCCTAATCCGTTAGCAGTTTTGTAAAAGCTATAGATGATGAATATTTGATCATCTTAGAGCCGAAAATCATTTTTTTATCATCAAGCGTAATCTTAATACGATATTGAATCTTTGTTTATTCTTAATGTACATAACTAAATAATGTAAAAAATTTAAAAACAAACTTCACCGTCGCCATTAAGATATGCGCGCGTTAGACTTTTTTAAACTAACTAATGTGCTTTTATACACATATCTATTAAATTAAAATAGAAATCTGTCGATTGTAAAATATCAGTCACCGCTTGCCTTAACTTTACTGTGTCATCAAGTACGTTCGTTGTAGGAAGATCCAATTAGTGAAGCTCCTGGCTAATGATGGCTTCAACCTACGCGCATTATTAAGGCCACCGTGTAAATCTTATTAGGTACTCTTTAAAATAAATACAATATGCATTTGATATCCATGTGTCAGATTACACGCTATATTAATTTTACAAGGCTGAACATTAGTGACACATTACTATTATAGTCATGTCTAAATGCTAGTCTCATGACATGAGTAATGCATTGTTTTGGTTCAGTGATAATTGTAAAAACGAAAATGAGTTTGTTTGTTTGTTTGTCTCGCTTGTACGCCTTAACTGTTCAATTGAATACTTTGAAACTTTTCATACACATAAGGGATACAGAAAGGCACATAGGGTACCTTTCATCCCGAAAGAAACAACTTTTCCCAAAGCAACATTAAAAAATAGAAATAAAAAGATTCTATTAAGAAAAACGGGTGCGGACAAAGTCGCGGGCAGGAGTTAGTCTCTGATAAGTACCTAGTGATCGAATTGTGTAGGTATTTATAGGTTTAACAACATGCGATGAAAGGGAACCCATTCTTTGAATTTGCTCCAATTAAGTCTCTACGAACAGTATCTAATATAAATCATTTACTGATCGAAATAATTATACCCTATTCAGGACTAAAAAAAACGGGACAAGTGCGGGACAATATTGAGTGATTTACCATGTTATTTTAATATCATGGAATTCCTATAGGTTTTCCTATAATCTATAAGTAGAAAACTAATTTCTGTATTTTTTTCAAAATTTCAGGTTCAGTAGTTTCGGAGATAGTCAATTTTCGTCTATTTTCTTGAATAACTTGGAAACTATTTATTTTAAAAATCCAAAAAAAAAAATACATTTAAGACCTTCACAACAAGACCTTCCCTTTGATATGTCACACGATGCTATTTTCAAAATTATTTTTTTTAAATTTTCCACCTTCCCCCCAAAAATGACCTCCATATACAGATTTCATCTATTCACGTCACACCTCTGCATTTGGGTCACAGAAATTGATATGTGTACCAAATTTCAATTTAATCGGTCTAGTAGATTCTGAGATAATTGACTGTGAGCGACGGACAGACGGACGCACGAGTGATCCTATAAGGGTTCCGTTTTTTATTCGGACGTACGGAACCCTAAAAATGGGCGCGGACAAAGTCGCGGGTAGGAGTTAGTCTCTGATAAGTAGTGATCGAATTGTGTAGGTAATTGTAGGTTCAATAGCATGCGATGAAAGGGAACCCATTCTTGGAATTCGCTCCAATTAAGTCTCTATGAACAGTATCTAACATAAATCATTTACTGATCTAAATAATGATACCCTATTCAGGACTAAAAAAAAACATAATAAAACGTCTTACAAACAAAATTTAGTATCACGAGTGGAAAGGTCAGCGTAAAGCAAGGAGCCGCGATAACGTCACGCGAGCGAGCATCCCTCAATCTGGCAAAACAAAAGGTATCGCCTTCGACTCGCCAGTGGCCGCCCGGAACCGTAGCTCCGTCGTGATAACAACAACTGACCTTATCTCCCCCACATTCGTCCCCTCCCTCACCGCAAACCACATCTTCCGCCGCACCCGTGGCTGCCACCCTACCAACTCTTTTGTTTCACTTGTCACAAAAATTAAGCGCAAAATAGCTTCGTTACAAATGTCTCTTTTTTTTAAGGGGCCAATTTCCACCGCAGCTCAGTCGATTTCGCCGCTCTTAATTAACTTTACTTCCTGTTCTCTCGGCTCCCGGACTTTTGTTTTTGGGGGGTTGTTCTTTTTATTTCGCTATTTTTTGTCTGCAGCCGGGTAATGGAAAAGATGTAGAACGCAATTTTAATGACTGGTTGCAAGTTGAGCTTTGTGAGACGCGCCATTGTGTCGCACTGAGTTTTGAATTCGGTACGGACGTGTCTATTGAGAGTTTGGGACACAATGGCGCTTAGATTGACGCCGGAATACAATTCGTAGGAATCTGTGTACTTTGTTTTGTTTAAGGAAGATTTTGTAGGTGTGATGTATTATGCTCGTACGGTATTGACAGATATTTGTGGCGTCGATGAACGAGATGGCTCGGTGTAGCAGTGCGCGGCTTCCGCCGCGGGCGCCGCCAGATTGCTACTAAATTATTTAGCCGTTTAGCGATATTCGCCCCTGATATCTGCCGTCCGCTCGCTCTGATCGGACAGCCTGCAAATTGGATTCAGATTTCTGTCGGCGTGGAAATTGATTTGTATGTGATATTTAATAGTGCACTGAAAATTTGTTCAACAAATTCAAAGACACATTGTAATGTGTAGACACCGTTTTATTTTAAGACTTATGTTTGAATGTTTAAAAGTGTCTTTCCTTTGACTCAAGGGTTCTCAAATTCGATTCCTAGTTAGGTCAACTATGACAATATGACCAAAAACACCAATCGCTAGGTCCTTCTACTTTAGCACAATATATAGCTCTAAAATAAATTTCTTCACATTAAGAAATTACTATATAAAAAAATTATAAAATTGATATTATATTAACAATATCCATTTTATAATGAGTACCACACAGTAGATTAGGCGAAACCTAATCTACTCAGAGTTGGTTGAAAAGTTGGTTTTCTGAAATGAACATTGCTAGAACAGAACCCAGGTCATGGAATCCTTAAGTCAATATGTTAAAATTATTTGGTCTTGATTTTCTGTCTGAATAGTCCGTTGTGTATTTTTTATAGTATAATCCTAAGCCCCAAGCTTTGTTTAAGATCATAGAGTTGTGTGATTTCCACACGAGAGTTTCTTAAAGAAAATAACGTTAAACCAATTAATAATTTGTGTTTTTAATTCGCTGTCCCCCTCGGAGCTGTTTTTTTCGTAAAAACGCCAACAGAGATTGTAATAAAATGGCCGAGGATCCACAAGTGACATATAAACCATTCAGCTCTGTTCCAATCTTCGCGACCTCTCTATTATTTAAGCAAACTCAGTCCGAAGAAGATTGCTGCTCCTACTTGCATACCTATTTGAGAATTGTGAAATAGTCTTTTTTTTGTTGTTGTTGTTATTACATTTTTGGTCTTCTTTTTTTTTATTACATTTCTCTGTTAAATTTTCTTTCAAATTTCTGATGATTGTCAACTTGTAACTAACTTGTAACGTTGATATAACATTTAGTTTGAAGAAAGTTTCCTTCAACAGTTGAGAAATAAAAAAATCGTGTGTATTTTTTTGTAAGTAACGATAAATATAAATAATTAAATTTTTAAAGTAATGATTAAATTGAAGAATATAAATTGGTTTCATTTTGCAATGCCAAAGAGTTGAGTTCAAATTACTTAAGTTACTTAAAATATTGCAACTTATATACAACATTTTATTTCATTCATTTATTGTACACACACGATATTAACTGAATGTGTATCGTTCATATGAATATAAATTATATTAAAGAATTATTACTATTTCAAATAATACAATTAGAACAACATAACGTACACTTAATATTTTATTTATTAACTGAATTATTGACTCTAATTATGACTTAATCACTAATCCTTAACGTATGACTCTAAAAACAAAAACTCTTAAAAAACCTAAATTTTATATTTTAAATAGGTATTGTATATATACATAGATATGTATCGAGATATCGAGGTATGTAAATAAAACTGAATCGCTCAATATGTTGCTAAGTGCAAATCTCGAGAACGGCTGGAAGAATTAGACTTTTTTTTTCAAATATTCTTTGAAGTCCGAGAAAGGTTTTTATGAAAAGAAAAATTGGAAAAATTATAATAATTTGACATCCATGCGAAACCGGGGCGGTTCTCTAGTTTAGTAGATACTGTAAATGCCAATCTACACGATACAGACAATCCTGGCATCAATTCAATCTGTCATCTAGATTAGATCTAAGTCGGATTGAAATTTATGATGAAATATTTAGAAAATTTAATGCGTTCGATCTTGATTAATACAAGTTCATGGATTTAAATGACACTTTTTCATCGTCTAATGGTCACCATTCATTGTATTCTTGATTTTCGCCATACATTTTTTATTATTTAACGAACCTTTATTATTTGTTCAAAGTTATAATAGATAAAAAAACTACAATTCAATTTTAATGTCGATCTCTTGGGACATCACGGACTTTCCTGGTGTCAAAAGCGCCGGCCTTATTTTTTAAATAACATAAATACATCAGTCTCTTGCCACCATTAACATACCTTCGATGCTTGAACCTAATGGTATCGTACGTGATTATGGCAAGAGATCTGATGGGATATCCCCAGTTTCATAGGTCGTCCACTAATGTGGGATGCCACCTGCGTCGACAATTTGGCACCGTCTCATCTTCATGGGACAGTTGCCATAGCTGGTGCTGCTGCAGACGCAACCGAGAATGCCAAAATACACAAATACACATATATCGGTACCGACTAAATTTTCATTCCCTTCGGTGTCTCTGGGTCCGTAGAGTCCAAAAGTGCTTCGAAATTTTAACACTTTATTAAAAGTGTTAGATTCCAGAGCTGGCTTTTACCTCGGTCAGCAAATTAACCTTGAAATACAACGAGGTAATGCATTCTGCATGCTTGGGACCATGCCTAAAGGACCAAAGCTTAATATGACAGAGTACTATGTATTGGTAAATAATTAATATTATTAATTAATTATAATGTTTTCATAAATTTTATACATTATATAGAGAATAGTCTTAGTTATTATGTATAAATATAATTAAAAACCCCTTTTTAATTATTTTTACTAAATAAAACTTGTATAAAAAGGCTTTAAAAAATAAGTTAGTGTAACATTTCCAATTGTGCTTTTGTTTAAAACCTCCAATAGCGAAAATCGTTTAAGTGTGTAATGTATTTTCTTCTCCACGTGGGTATGTTATGTAGCGGAAAATTTAATCGCGCTCTTTGTTTGCCGTCCGTGAGATGAATAAACCATCTAAACTCTTCGCGCTACAATATACCTGTCCTATTCACTCGTGTCGCATCGTGTATTTCTCGTCTCGCTCGTAAACTAAGAGTCCCAAGCTGGACCTGTATTCAATAGAGCGGAGTCCCCGTTCAATTTTCACGGGTACAACCGTGTTTGACAGGTGTGAGGATAAAGTGAACACTGAATAGAATTTTATACGTGAGATGCGCATTCAACAATTAAAACATTATTGTTGTATTCCAATTATTAAAGAGCTATTGATTTTTTTTTTATATTATTGCTTTGATGAGTAGATTTTTCTATAATAATTTCTCGACAATAACTATTATTTATAGTTTAATAGACATTTCGCACAGAACCGCATTAATAAGTATGTAGTTGTAAATATCAACAATAAAGTATAACTTTTAAAGAACTGGTTATAGAAACTCAGTAAGAATTTCGATGAGAGAAAAGAGAAATCTATACATAAAATAAAATCGCTGTCCGCCTCTGTCTGATTCTCCGAAATAATTAAGATTTGTGTATATTATGTATAATAATTTGCAGAAGAAAAAATTGCATCCGTGCGAGCCAGGGACGGGTTGCTAGTTACTTATAAACAATTTGAGAATATCCACTTACATAATTTTCAGCTTATGAAATAATTATTTTACTATTGGAAACGTTAAAAGTTTAGATTTACGAATGCTAACTGAACCCATTTCCCTATCCCCTCCTAATCCCTCATCCTTAATCCTACTGTAGTCGACAGCGCACTTGTAGCACCTGTGGCGTTGCTTGTGTTATAGGCGACGGTAGCCACCTACCATCAAGTGGACCGTCAGCCTGTCTGCCGATCTTAACATAAAAAAGAAGGTACTAATGTAATTCAATTTATTAGATTCTGAAAAGACTTTCCATATACTTCAACATTACTGAGTTTATCCTTTAATGTTTACATGCATATATTGTAACTAAACAGTTTATTGTACATAACGTACTTTTTTTTTCTACTGCTTTTCCATAACCTCTAGGTTTTGATACAGTTAAAAATAGGTGCATTTTCTATTTAGCTGTAGGCTTCAGTTAGTCAACGAAAAATTGACACTACTTTAGAAGCAGACAATATGGTAATGCCAACTGTGAGTCACCAGAAGCAGACAAAATGACATCTTTTATCCCCTTCTATCAACTTTAAAATCTATTTCTTACTCTTTCTTTTTCGAGTATTCGTAATAAGACAAGTGTAACCCTTCATTTGCGCTTCTTTATAAAGATAACAGAGGCAATAGAAATCAATGCAAATTAGTTTTCCATTGTTGAAAGTTTCTTAGCATACAAACCCAGAAAAACACAAAATGTTGGAAGTATTTAAGTATGAGATTACATTCGCCTGCTGCTGTTTGTGAAGTCTGTGGTATCACTTTTACGTTTGTGAAACTGACCTGTGATTGCATTGTTGGCAAGCGAAGCACTCGAGGTGATAAACATTGCTGCGCGCGCGCATCACCATCTCAAACGCCGGTATCACTTTGTTGCACGCCGCGCAGTAACCGGTGTTCCCGAACAGCCTATACAAAAAATTATAAACTCAACTTTTGTTTATGATCAGAACTGTAAAATTAAATAAATCATTTAAATACAATTCCCATAGTTTTATTTTTAAACCAAAATTAATTTTTATATTTCAAGAAGCTTTATCATTCCTAAAACCGTACTATCAACTTTTTAATAAATATTTTAAGACATTCTTAAAATATTAAAATACGCAGAACTTGCCTCAAATAATCCCTTTTGCAAAGAATAAGATTGGCACGAGTATATAATGTATGCCCGACTTCACCTAGTCGGCAGTCGCAGCATCCACATTTCAGGCAGTCCTCGTGCCACAGCTGATCTAACGCCTTCAAAAGGTACCTCTCGGTTATGACTTTGCTGCATCCAGCACATATCTGTCAACAAAGAGTACCTAATTAAAAACAATATTAAATTTTAGTTGGGCCTTTACAAACTAAGGAGTTTTGTTTTTTATTTACATTATCATTTTCAATTGATAATGTAAATAAATGTTTAAAAGTCTTTTAATACAATAATTAATACGATTATTTTACACAAACAATAGAATAGAAAAAAATTCCAATATAACTGTAGTTTAAATAATTGTTTGTTGTTATTTCCAATAATTAATTATTATGTGTTTACAATTCATTTTATTATTAACAGTTCGGTATGCCGATACTATGAGAGAGAACTCCACAAGATAGTTCTTAAATGTTGTTTTTAATTAATAAATTGTACTATAACACTATACCATATTGCACCAGTTATCTATCAGTTTTAAAAAAAATCCTAAAATTGCCTAAATGTGAATCTTAAAAACTTACATGTACATAATGTAACATATATTGCCTAAATACAAGTAGAAAATACTAGAAGTTATAAATTATAAAATATGCTAAAAAGAGGTCCTGGTAACAAAGTTTCTAGCGTGCTGATACGATTAACAAGGTAACGAGGAGCCTTAGATACATAGTTCTCAGCTCTTCAATTGCTACTTATGTCCCCAAGAAGCTTGGTAATGACTAATGATATTTGATGAATATTATACTAATAAAAATTAAACTTTTACTTCCAGTTCATTATTATTAGATAGAAATAGAAATATTTGTTTGAGTGAAATGTAATCTACGATTAAAAATTAAGATGACAGTAATATTAAAGATTAAATGAATATCCTATATACATTCTATCATTAATAAGGGCACACTTTTTTATCTATACTAATATTATAAAACTGAAGAGTTTGTTTGTTTGTTTTAACGCACTAATCTCAGGAACTACTGGTTCGAATTGAAAAATTCTTTTTGTTTTGAATAGTCCATTCATCGAGGAAGGCTATATACCATCACGCTACGATAAATAGTATTATATATAAGCAGTGTCCAGTACCGCGCGCCCCATGCGCACGCCGCCGCCGTGTGGGCCGCAGCGAAGCGTGGCCGAGTTCAGCTAGTTTAAAAATAAAATGTCAAAATGTAGGTAGAAATTACTTTTAAAGAAACCACATCTTAATTCTTGAAATTTCTTGTTATTCCGTTTGAATATATTTGAAAAGTTTAGGGAGACAAGACGGTAATGATTCTACATCTCTTATCAATGGAAAATAGTTGTGTATGTTTTGAATTTTTTATAATATAATGTGTTATTATTATTAAGGTTGATGTTTCTATAGTAAGTAATACCTGAGGCTGTGGTGGTTGTGACGGCGCAGTGGTCGACGTTTGGGAGGCAGCCGGGAGAGGCGACGCACGGGACTCCTTGCTAACCTCCATGGCCAGCATGTGGGAGCTTAGCACCGGACTGCCGCCGCTCGCCTGCTGCGGCGTACGCCTTTCACACTGTTCAAATAAACAACTGTTACTCAACACTTTTATTAAAACTTTTCAAAGCAACTGTAGCTATTTCAGGAAAGGATTTTATGCGTATGATTCCGGTAGTGACACTATAGAATATCACAGTTAAATAACTAGTGATTAATTTATGCAAGAGCGCCAAGGCTTACACTTTTTTACTCGATTTAAGGTGCCACTCGAGCATTCAACATTAAAAGTCACATTTCACGTGTGGGGATGTCTTTCTATCCGCAACTCGGCACATTAAAATGAATCTAGAACCTAACAGGAACTGATTTACATGAACATAGCGCATATTTTCCGCCCATTAACAACGTATTAAATATCCAATGAGAAAATGTGCTGCAATCGACTTGGCGACCGAATTGTAGTCCGTTTTATGTTAGAACATAAAGTTCAGAACCATGAAATTTATCGCCTGTAATTTCTCGAAAAAATTAGCGCAACTATTCAACCGATTAATGAGAACATGAAACGCGACACGCCGTTTCTGAACTATAATAAATCATACCTAACCTTTAAATAAATTGACAAAAAGTTTATAATTGAGGTCGATAATAGAAAAAAAAACTCGCCCTAACTTAGGCACGCAGCGAACCGTCGTCACGGATAATTAAAATGTTAAACACGATCATTTTTCAATTAAATTTGGCAACATCAGCTGCGCACGGACAACCACAAAAAGCAGTTTCCGAGCGCCTAATCAATATTTCCCAAGTAAAGTCATTATCGCTGCGAAGTTTTCTTGAATGACAAGTAAGTATTTCTTATTTTTCGATGAGTTTGCTTCAATTAGTCTTCCGTTTATTAACTAAGTCTTCGATTACTATGACTTTAAGTCTTAGAAGGATCATAGTACAGAGAGCCGACAATTCTCGAGTGGAGGCCACTCGAGCAAACGCAGCGTAAGACGTCCACCCACTACAGTAATAGACGATCTGATAAGGGTCGTGAGTCGACGGTGGATCCAGGCAGCTTCTGACCGGTCCTATGTGGACGCCCTACTGCTAAGATGATGATGATGAAGTCTTCGAAGAACTTGCTTACTATCAAGGTTATCGTACGATGTATCCCTTCAGCAATAAAGCAATTCTATTACACATATAAAAACGAAATATGCGAACAAGCTGAACAGGATTCAAAATTTTGGCTACAATTGAGCGTGCGTCCCATTTGGGCTGTGAATGCTTCTAGTACGACAAATTTGGTAAGTATTAAAAGTCAACGATGCCTGAAACAACGACTATTGTGAACTCCGCGACGAATGGATCGAATCTCTCATTTTTGTGTGTTTAGGAGAGTGTGTCCGCTCCGGCGCCCATAAATAATAGGATTCGGATATTGGCCGGAAGCATGCACACTTCGCGCACGAATTGTGTCAATGACTGTTTGTTTTTCAGAGGAAGCTAATCAATGGATTCGTTAAGTAAACCTATCAATTAAGGTCAAAGTGTACACTGCACACAAAATATTAGTAAGAATTAAACCAGGACAATTAGTGAAAAGAATTGAGGAAAATGCTTTTTCTGGAATTTTACACACAATTATTTCAATCAACAAACTACTGTATTTTTATATTTTCCTATAAAAGTAATTTATATTTGCAATTATTTTATAATATTGATATACTTCTTTCATTTATTCATTTTTAATTTAGGTTTTTTTATTTTTTATTAAAAAAAATCGATTTCAAAAATTAAAAGACTCACCCTTGTCCGTAGTTCAGAGAGTTGATTTAATTATTGATGACATTGTATTCCAATTTTTTATTTTTATTAATATTATTATTGGGATGTTGCTCTGGACTCTTTGTTGGTGCAAGCTGTGCCTTCTATAATTGCAGCGGCATACAGTCAAATTAAAAAAATGTTGTCTACTTATAGATATCTTTTCAATTTGATTATTTTTAACCTAACCTAACAATACTGATTCGTTTTAATTTTATCGGGTATGTCCAAATTAAACAGATATTTTATACGCAACAACAATTTGTGTAAACACTGTATACGCATGCACAGATAACGTTTTTAAAAATAAATGATTAATAACATTAATCATTTTCAAAAAGTTGACTACGGAAAACATTTAAATATAGAAGCAAATAGTTTCATTTGAATTATGCGGCTGCGCAAATCATAGGCAATAGGGCGGTACGGCACGTTCGCGCGGCGTTTTTTCGCAGTTGACAGTTGGTGAAGCGAGCCTTCGTGAATAATTACCGATCGGTGACAGCGACAGGCCCCGGCACTCGGAAAACAACCCGTGGCGAATGGCGAATGCAACCAGTCGAGATTAGACGCAGAGCGAGCAAAAAAACTCACGCCTTCCATTAGCATTGACTTTCGAAATGTCAATACGCACGAATTTGGATTTAACGTCAACTGAGAAAGCCAACACGAAACTATAGGAGACACAAATGACCGGTAAAAGCGAGCCACTGTTTTATTCAGTCTGGACTAAGGCAGCGATTTTTAAAGCACTCTCGTCGGATTTATATTTCGTAGTCGGACTTGTATGCTTTCTAAAATTTTAAAAGTAACAGAAACACTTTAAATAATAATATAATGCAAGTCAACGAAGATTGTAAGCAACAATTATGTAGGTGATATTAAAAAGTATCAAGATCACCTACAGTGATCTTGATACTTTTTAATATTTTCCTAGATTTCACACATCTAAATCCGTATTAATTTTCCGCTATACTCGTATTAGTTATGATGTGATTCGTTTGATATAATTTATTTTCTTCTTACTTACTAAAGCCAAATATTCTGGTAAAAAATATCAAAACCGTTCCTAGAATCTCCACAAACTTTATGATAAATATGGTATTCAAGAACACAATGGCATTCAGGTAGGAAATCACCTAATCTTTTGTTACGTTTATAGCTCGTAGACACAGTAAAAATATGTATAAGAAGTGTTTTTCCTACTTTTAAAATGTTACAAACTGAGTACAACTGTCCTTTGAGTCACATAATAATCACATGTTCTAACAATCTGAGAACGGTCCGAGACCACAATACTGATGTGGTCTGTAGAATCTCTATATATCGAATGTTGCTTAACGAGTGGCACCGTGATAACAAGGCATGAACATACTTTCTTTCGCTATAGTGTGTTTAACGTTTCCAATGCTGGACTTAGATTTATTATGACCCCCAATACGTTTGGTATTAGGGTTTTTTCAAAGAAATTAGTGAGACATAATATATGTCTAGGTAACCTTTGGGGAAAGTTAGATCTTAATGTTAGGGAATATGCATCTACCACAATATCATCATCATCATAATTAACAGCCAATTATATGTCCCCACTGCAGAGACACAGGCTTACCCTCTTAATAAGGGCGTAAGGGCGTATGGCCCACCACGCTGGCCCAGTGCGGGTTGGTTGGTGAATTTCATATGCGCTTTAGAATTTCTTCTTTGGCGTATGCAGGTTTCCTCGCCATGTTTTCCTTCACCGTTTGGGAGCAATTAGCAAAATCCACTTAAGGTTTTAGAAAAAAAACCATTGGTACATGGCATGACCGGGGATCGAACTCAGACCTCTCGACATGGTAGGCCGTATTTTTCCCACTGCGTCATCGATGCCTTTCTTAGATAGATCAATTTAAGAAGGCGAGTCAATATTTTCTAAGAATCCAGGGTTGGAAAGATTTGAATGCCAACTAGGCACTTGTAACATTGAAGAGAGAATAACAAAAGTCAACTCGGATGCTACCCGAATAAAACTACAGGTTATATAATAATAATTGTCTTGACGGATGGTTAAAGGTTCCAAGCCTCCGGTAACTGCTATGAATAGCTTTTTAAATAGAAATCCAGCCTTCGTTTAACGGTCGAGTGAAATACCGGACGAAACACAAGATGAAAATGTGTGCTGGAATGTGTGTAGTGTATAGTGTGGAGTGTGCAACAAGCGAGGCTTGCAGTGCGCCGGGCTAAATTGAAGGATGCTTCACGCGGGCCGCGAGGGAGCTCGCATCCGGGCCGGCCAACATTAATGATTAACACAGACGCGGTCCGAGACCAATTATACGCTGCCGCCACACACCAAATTAGAAACTATTTTCACCCATTAGTGGCCAACTTCATAATCAATTACACGTTAAAATTTCAGTACTGTTTCGGAGCTCTCTGTTTGGATAATCGGAGTTTGTGGTCCCACGGCGAGCTATTACGTGGCTCTGCGCCGGCTATAAAGGCTTTTGTTCGTTGGAAAATTTTAATATACGTAGTTTATTTCGAATTCAGTTAGCGGTTTATATATTCAGTACAATCAAATAAACAATGCCAAGACAGCTTATTATTATGAAGTAACACTTCATAATAATCATAATAATTTACTTCATTAGAAGTAGTCGATGGTTATGCAAAGATAAACAAAGAAAGTTTGTGTATTTAATTTGTAGAAAAATGGCTTCGTGCGAGCGGGTCGCTAATATATTTATATGAAAAATATTTTTTCGCAGTTTTATATAAATATAAATTTATATATATTTGCCCTTGAGTGATTTAGGTGATAACATTGCTAGTGTTATAATACGTATATTATAAACTAGCTGAGCCCACAACTTCGTACACGTGGTATTCGCTATAGAGCGTAACTTTTTTTTTTGTAAACCGATTGGAGTGGTGACACTAAATGTACTGGAAGCTTGCTACAATACATCAGTGAAAACCGCATTCAAATTGGTTTAGCAGTTTGCGTGCACAAACGCACAGACAAACAGACATACAGGCAAACAGACAAAAATTCTAAATGCCATTTTTTTTTACCTCGACAATATACGTACAACGTGTACATAAAAATTGATTTTTTGAAAAACTCTTTAATGTGCGGAAATCGTTTACAATTTTATTATATGTATAGAATAGATGTGAAAGTTTGTGAGGATGATTTTTCACGCATGAATACACCATCATATTTTAGGCATAAGTTTAACATAAAACTATTATTTAAAAATGTATATGAACAAAATCGCGGTTAAAATTCAGTGTACTTTTATGCTCACATTTATATGTAATAAATAATAGCATTCCTTTTCGTTAATGAAAAAAGATATCCTTTTCACAAATTTTTTAGAGCTCACAAAGTAAAAAACTTTAAAGATTAACTTAAATTTTTCTGAAATTAAAAATATCGTTGTAATAACGAAAAACGTTATTAACACCCATTTGTATTATGAACGTCGATAGATAACTAAAAGATTCCTCATCAAGTAAAACAATCCTTAAGGCGAACAACTAACAGGATTGAGTGCACTCTGCTAATCATAATTCATCAGCGAGATTAAAGAATAAGCGGAGAGATGGGGGAAGTACACCCTTCGCTACTTCCCCCCCTTTTCACTCCCAGCAGCAGTGTGAGAGTAACAATATGATTGCCACACCTGCGGAAACGGCTCAAGTAACGAGACGAGAAGCTAAATAATTCAACTAGCCACTACCAAACACTGCTCCACTTTATCACAGTTTATACCTAAGTAGCGTTTTAAACACTTAATTGTCCATCGTACACTCACAGCACAAGGCAGTTAACGCAATTTACTGCCTTTTGAGTTTTCCTCTATTTAATTAAGACGAGTTAAATTAATTAACTGATTATGTTGTAATATTCATAATTAGTCGAGATTCATAAATTTTGTGATTGCGTTTACAAAAGCCTTTAAAAAACGCAGTAAAAGCTAACAGAGGAATGCTTTTATCTCGTCTTTACACCATAAAATCCACCCGCAATTAAGAGCGTTAATTAAATTAGCACAGTTAATATTTTATTACTTTAAATCTATTTTTTATTATATAGTTCGGCAGGCAGGCAGACGACGGTCATATTGACGGCTAAAGTTGATATTATTCTGCATTATTATTTACGAAAACAGTAGCATATGCGACGTGTTCTCATTTCAGTGTGGTCTTCTAAAACAAATGATCACTGCCGCTTGACGGTCTGCCCAATGTATGTAGTGTGCTTTGCCACTCCTAAAATCAATAAATTTCTGAAGTATTTCACATTTCATTGCGATTTTTTTAAATCCGACTGATAAACAACGTATATTGTTGTTTAAAAACTTGAACCACAAAATCTAATCTTTGATGATCACTAATATACTGAACTTACAGGTATAACATATAACTTGGCTAAGTTAATTGACACACTACAACAGATAATGACGAAAAATATGTAGTTTTTATTTTATGACAAAAATTATTTTCAATAATTGACGGTAAATTATTGATAAATTATCGTCATTGACGATATTTATTTTCATTAATGAATGTTATTCACGGTTTTTAAGTATAGACATACAATATTAAAACAACACATAGTTTATGAGACTACCTAGAAAAAAGTTTGTTAAATGTATAATTTAAGCTTATGTAAATAAAAATAAATAAATGTAATAAAAAGTACCTATCCTACGTCTTTCATTGCCTACTGTTTAAATCTATCTCCACATTAAATTTCATCAAAATAGTTTCAGCAGTTAAATAATGAAGAAGTAGCAAACACTGAGTTACTTTCGCATTTATAAACTCAAGTAGAGCATATTCCTGTGTAGACAAGTGTAACGGCACTTATTTAGCAGATTGCTTTCCTTTAAGTTTTTCTTTAATCTAGCAATAGCCGGAGCGAGCTCGTCGGTTGAGGCTTTACATTTCACACCCCTTGTCTGACTGCATGTCGGGTCTTCCGGCAGAAGAAAGGAGTACTTCCCATACACATGCATATCGCGCTGTGATATTGTTCACCGTGTTGTGTTTGGAAATTAAAGTGTATCTTTAATCATAATTACGTAATATGGATCAAAGAGTTGTTAACTCACACGAGGATGTCACTAACACTATCACCCGTTCGGGAACGAATGAAAACCGCGAACTCGACGAGAAATTTCGTTAATACCTATATTGGATTACTAGCGGCACCCGCCAGCCGCAATAATATAACGCAATTCAAACATTAATAGGCTCAAACACAATCACGGATGGCCGCATAATCGAGTTAGCTGCTATTCGGTTAAACCCCTATCGCGTAATCTGCTCCATTGTCTGACAGACATTGTGCTGATCATGAGGGCCGATTATTGTGGCAATTTCGTGTTTATTGTTTTCAGGTGTCTGCTGTCAACCGACTGCGGTGTCCTCGAGGAGAAACACAATACTGCTCACAACCTTATCGTCTAAACCGGAGAACATTTGCGCCCCGAATGTGTGCAAACCGTAACGACTTCCAAATGAAGTTTTCAATGTTACAAGAACCAAATTAATTGCAAAAATTTAAATTATTACTATTTGGAATAGTATTTTATAGAATTTTATAGGTACTATTTATAATTTTTGATATTCTCATAATCATTTTACCCGTAAAATATCCACCGCTGGACTAGGTCTCCCTCATAATTTTCCAGAAGTACCTACCATTCAGAAGCGGCTTAGATTCATTAACCCGCGACCTGTTGTAGATCGTCAGTTCATCTTGTAAGCTCTCGAGAACCACTCAGGCATTGGTACCGGACACAATTTAATGTACTATGGGAACTAGGGTTCAGTACAAACACTCCACCTGACTTCAATATGGGCTTCTTAAAGCGAGATAGCTGTAAACAAATTCCAGCAGGGTCGACAGACCTGCATCCCTACCAACAAGTGCCACTTTATATATTACTAGCTGTGCACGCGACTTCATCCGCGTCTCTTTATAAAATATTACTCGCTGATAATGTAGCTTTCCACAGGTGAAAGAATTTTTAAAATTCGATCCAGTAGTTTTTGAGTTTATTCATTACAAACATACTTTTTTTTAATGTTAAGATTGGCAGAGAGGCTGAAGGTCCACTTGATGGTAGGTGGTTACCGACGCCTATAACGCAAGCAACGCCAAAGCTGCTGCAAGTGCGCTGCCGACTACAGTAAAATTAAGGTTAAGGAGTTAGGAGGGGATAGGGAAATGGGCTTTGGCATCCCTTACTCACTCACCGAAACACAACAGCACACGTGCTGTTATTTCACGGTGGTCTTCTGTAAAGGGGTGGTTACTGCAGCCAGACGGGCTACCAAAATGACTGCAAACCGCAATGTGCCCTGCCACTAAATACAATAATACAATAATAATACAAATCTTTTCTTTTTATAATATTAGTATAGATATCCTGGCGACAATTAAGCAATTTTATATGCACAAACCTTCTTCAATGATCGCTTTTTCCATTAGTGAAATCCCTATCAAAATCAGTTTCGTTGCTTAGAAGAAGTAAGCTGAGAAACAGACAGAGGCGGACACCGATTTAATTTATGATAAAAAAAAGTTCAATGTTAACAAAAGTTTACAGACAAACAATCTATAATTTCAAATGTTAGGAATTCCTTTATAAAAGCTATATAATATTATAATTAGCATTAATATTTAAACCACAGACAAACAAGTTTCAATTTTACTTTTTTATAGACACATTGCTTCTATACTGGAACAAATTTGCAAATAACAAACAGTCCGTGCAGTAGGATAATAAACAAAATTCAGCAGCGAGTGGTACTCAGGTGAAATAACATCGGTGAAGTTAAAAGTTTCATCTCAGTTAGATGCAACTGAAGGAACAAATAAGTAGATAGGAGCACTGTCAAAACTGCCAAAAACAAAACTATAAAGTTTGCTTTATAACTGGTAGATATCGCTTTATCTATTTGAGATGTCCAAGTCAATTTGGATTGGAGCGAACTCTTCTTTTATAACTTGAACAGCTTCTATACTGTTCCTTACAACGTCTTATATGGTTATTGTAATTCTGTTCACGTAAAATATATTTTAACGGATTTTTAATAGTTTTCTTATTGGAGATCTCTCCATTTTTCTTATTTCATTTTCGTTATTTTTCTCAGAAGAAATTAAAATTAATACTAAAAGAAAGATAAAACTTTTCCTTTAAGATTTACAAACGTCAATAATTGTATAATAAAAATAATAAGAGACTTGTTTAAATGGGTTTTACAAGTAAATGAGGTTAAAAGATGTTGAAAATAATAATAATAATAAAAATATTTATTTCCTCTGATAAACACAAACATGTACAAAATTCATTTGTAAATAGTATAAATAATATAAAATTTAAATAATGTTTTAGAGAATAAAAAAAAAATGAAAATTTTTAGTTTTCAAATGGTAATTGGCTAATATCGCCTTAGAGAAATGATCACTGAAATACAATAGCACACAAGCTGTTTATTCACTGTAGTTTTTCTAAGGGGATGGCTATTACTGTTAACTCAGTGTGCCCTGCTACTTCTATAAATGAAATTGGACTTACTGATTTACAGCGAAAACATATTTTAAATTGAAAATTTAAAGTATTCTGAAATTATATTTATATTAAATTACCCGATTGAAACAGGCAAGATATTTCTCGACGAATTGCTCTTAAAAAAAAAACGAAAATTTAAGTTTAAAAAGATTAAACACACGCTGGGATAATAATCACATTAGCATTAATAGTTAATGAGTTAATTAATAGCTGTCTTTTAATCGTTTTAACCGAGCTGCGTTATCACATTAAACGTCTAATTCTATTAGTGAATAAGAGGCTAGATTACAGTGAACCAGTTACGTCTACTTTGTATCTGGGAGCAATAAAACTGAAAGCGTTATGATAACTTAAAAGATATAGCGCGTGTTAACGCGATGCGAGACACACGATAACGATGCAATATTATAGCTGATTCTGCTGATGTTTTATTGCATTATAAAACAAACGTCTCGTATTAATTATGGGACGCGATGCAGTCACATCCCCATTGATCGTAAAGAATCTTTGATAGCAGCTGTAAAATGTTCCAAATCGTTGTCGTGATAATTTATGAAGCATGTTTATGGATGGATTTATGACTATATCTGTCTGTTCTATATCATTTTTGAGCGCATGTGATTTATACCTAATGTGAATTGTAAATACAGGTAGCCTATTCCAGCTAGAAACTTGTAGATATTCATAGAATTATCTGGGACTATAAGGTTATATTCGAATAAGACGAAGTAACAACCCTCTAACTGCTGTATCTCTTCCCGCAGACCTCATACGGCTCTTATAAAGTTTTTGTTACGTTAGGAACATAAAAATAATAAATATTTCATAAAATATAATAAAAGTCCTTTACAAAACATTGACTTTACAACACTTTTTATGATTATAAGTGGAAATGAAATATTCTTGTGGGAATTCCCTAAATACAGAGAAAAAATCTTTAAAATAATTTGCTTAGTTTAGAAGTACTAAGGGGACATCCATACAAACGCAGATATTTGAATAAGGAGATACGTAATATAAACACTTTTTAAGATAAGAAAAGGAGGCAGCCTTAAGGTCCACTCGAGCATATGTGGTTACCATCGCTAAAAAGATGAATTTAAGTTAATATTTGGTGATTAGGATTAGTGTATCCTTTACTTATGCACCGAAATACTACATTACACGTGCTGTTATTTCACGGTGGTCTTCTGTAATGGGAGTGTTGTTTCAACAGGTTTTTTGCCCAGTTTATGACCACAGGGCTAACCACACTTTAAGGCGACGCGACGCAGCAATAAACAATTAATACGGCTGTGACTGCATATAAAAACGATCGTATGTCGTAAGATCGTATGCGACAAAATGATTTTTATTAAAAAGACTATAATGTATTTTAAGAAATCGAATGTATATACTAATTTATACTAATGTACATAGAAACTTTGGAGGTATAAATTGGCCCCGTTTGATTGTAATATGTAAATCTGTATTTTAAAAGAGTTCTTTGAATTCTTTTTCTCTGTTATAAAAGTTTACCAATCGTGTAATCCAACTGACAAAATTAAGTCAGTAACATGAAGAAACAGATTACCAAACACCACTTTCATATGTTTTGTCATTGCTCAGAAAAATTTAAATCCCTGCCACCAAAATTTCCAATGTGTCGCCTTAAGTGTGGTTCAATATAAATTTATTAGAAGAAAGAGATATTAAAATATGGTTTAGTTATTAAAAAATAACAATTTAAAAAAAACTCTTAAGTTATTAAAACAGGCGGCACCTCACTTTTTTTCCTGAAAAAATCCAAACTGTTTAAATGGTATTGGACAGTATATATACAAATTGAGCTTAGAAAACGCTAAACGCGTCGCCGAGTGAATTAAAACAAGTTGGGAACGTGAAGTGAGTTATAAAATAAAGCCGCGGCGAGTAACTTCATACATTACAAGCCGATAACCAGACGAGACTTCCGAGACACAAACCAGTCCCTTTTAGTGAAATTGAAAACTTTTTCTGTTACTCATACCGCGACCACGACACCGTTCCTTTTAAATCAATTGCCTTTTATAATTAACTCCTACTCCGTTATTGGAGTGCACTAGCTCGTTGGCTCAATTAAAATTCAATCGAGATGTAAATCTATCTATTAAAAAACGAGTTTTTTCTATCAGATGTAATCGAATAAATTGTTTTTGCGTTAAGTGCTGCTTACACAGTGGAACCAACGCCCTGTCCCGACATGCCCACGTTAAATCTATTCATAATTGCGGTTGCAGCTTGAAATTGTATCCTATTCCATGATATATTTATTCGTTTTTAATTAAGGCTAGTGCCACATTTGTTTTGCAATCTTAGTGGAGCTGGTCTCTTAAATCGTCATCTACATAATTATCATTTCAGCCGAAGGACTTCTACTACCAAATATAAGCCTTTTATATAATTTTGCAGTAATACCGGGCAAAAGCAGTCTGAAACAGCATAGAATGTACTTTTCATCTGTCCACCTTATACTTTTAAATTATACATCAACCATCATCAGTCAGTGTGCCTCTCCAATGTTGGATATAGGCCTATCCCGAAGCTCGTCACCACACACCATCCTTCATCCTTCGCATGTAGCAGCTCTCTGTGATCCCTTTAGCTTAGAGTTGCCAACTGTCCTGTTTTCTCAGGACATGTCCTGGTTTTTGTAATGTCCTGGGAAGTACTGGATAGTTTGTAAGTAGCATCCTGGGTATTTAAAACGCCCTGATAAGGGTCATGTATTTTAAAATTCGTACGCCCACTTTTGGCAAAGCAAAAACTGTATCCATGAGTTACGAACCACACGGCTCGCGATTGGTCGCGCTGACAAAACGTGCCAATCTGTCTCTTTCTTTCTGCTATTGTTGCGTAGTTTTTATCTCTTTCTTGTTTTAAAAACAGCACGTACTCTTTTTAAAACGCACTGTCCTGGTTTTTCCAACTGCAAATACTAGTTTTATGAAATTGTAGTTAGCAACTCTACTTTAGGTCATAATTATTTCCGTCGTCGTCTCACGCTGCGTCTTCCAATTCGTTATACAAATCGTATAACACTTCAAAGATTTGTCCATGTATTTTATTTATAAATGCGAATATCAATAATAAATTCAGCGCCATCTATTGTAGAGTTTTAATACAAAAATGTAGTTAAGTTAAACAAGTAAGTAAAGACTCCATTAAGGAATATTAGATGTGGGGGTACAAATAGGGTGTCGGTACAATCGTGTGTCAATTCTGACATTATGCAGTCGCTCTCCCTAATGCAATGAGGTCCCGCCGCCTACTCTGGGAGTGCCACTTACCTAATTCTTATTAAACATTTATTAGATTAGACAAAAGCTATTGGACGTATTGGAGCCGATGATTTATTTATAGCTCTCTTAGAGGATTGCTGTTTCTTACATTGTTAATTCAATAGATGGGAGAAAAATAAACAATTAGTGATATAGCTGAATTCACTTCGTCCCTCTTACAGAAGACCACCGTGGAATAACAGCACTCTAGATGCGTAAGGGACGCCATAGCCTATATAATTTATTAAGATTGTCCCTTATACTTTATTCTGTCAGGATCGGCACTTGCGAACTCTGTGACATTTATCACTTACCATAAATGGACAATAGAAATTCCAAAAAAGAAAATGTTACATTTAGCAACCACACAATGGATTTTGATACGGTTTTCACTAATGGAAAGAGCGTTAAACGAGGAAGGTTTTTACAGAAAACGTGCGCAGTCGGGAGCGGGTCACTAGTAATTTGATAAACAGATTTTTGAAACACTCTATGTGGCTATATAATTCCAAATGATGTCTTAATTACATATATATATATATATATATATATATATATATATATATATATATATATATATATATATATATATATATATATATATATATATATATATATAGTCTTAATTATATATAATTGTCCTTGTATTGTTGTAGGCTTTTTACATAATAAGATAAATAACAGGTAGTAATATTTTTTTTATTCTTGGTAAATTTAATTATATCTTATAGTTGCTGAACTTTAATTGAATTGAATCAATTTTTGTGAAATAAGAACTATTACTGTGATTAAAAAAATATCATAATTATGTGTTAATGTAGAATATTTTTTCCTTATGATTGAAAAACAAACATAAAATACTCAACGTTTTAAAAATTCCCATTCATAAAATTAGTAGCGTTATCGAATAGCGAATCGTATATTTTGAGATTTCTTTTGTTTGTAAGCATAGCAGTAGCGTTAACTGAATCTTCAAATCTAAATAAAAAGAAATATTACATAATCTTGATAGCAATAAGGTAAAGCTATAAATTAGTTATAATTAGTAAATCCATAAATTAGGCTGTTTGAAATAAAAAAAGAATAATAAAACACAGTTTATACAGTGTTTATCCCTTAAACGGTTTATCCATATTGCTTATTAAATATGACACGTTAAAAAGTTATTGTACACAAACTGTATTAATAAAATTTAATCTTCACAAACACATGTAAATCTCATTTTAATCTTTAATGACGGAAACAACGCAATCAAACTTATGCGATCCATTAATAGAATTACTTTTTGCTGTTAGAATATCGCTTTTATTTGTGGGGAGTCATTCAATTATATATTCATTCATTTGCGGCCCATCGAGTGGCGTCCATTACATTTAATTAGCATTTATTAATTTAGAGACGGCCTCTTCTGATGATTACACCAAGTTTATTTTGTTAATTGAGCGGATACGGCGCGACGTGTGAGGCGAACCGTTCTCAGGGGCTGCTTACTCTTGCTAGATCAAACCGGTCGTGCTTTAATAATAAACAATTATATGTGAGTAAGAAAAAAATAATTACTTACCCATTATCTTTTTTAGGATTTAAGAGCATCACATCACATTTATATCATTACTAGTTTTAAGTTAAAATAATTATAATCATGTCGAACTTTACCGGAGGACTTTTGGGAATGGTTATTTAGCTTTTGGGGTTATAAGCTTTTGGAGCTAATATAATAAATGTGAAAGTAACTCTGTCTGTCTGTCTGTACCGCTGAACCGACCTGTCTACCTTTTCACCTTTCATCCAGAAAAAAGTACTTACTGTTTCCGGAGGGATCATCTAAAGCCTAGCAAATTTAAGCGTTACATTGCTCATATATTTAGTCAGGCGTTATTTTTTTATTTTTCAACGCGGGTGAAGCAGCTAGTAATATTTATACATATAATAAAATCGTAAATGAGCCCTGTCTGTACATTAAATATTAAAAAAAACCATTTGTACACTTGTGTTACCGAGGTCAAAAAATAGTTTTTACAATTTATTGTTTTGTTTATCTGTTTGTCTATGCGTTTGTGCACACTAATCTCAGAAACGGCTTAATCGATTTGAATGCTGTTTTCACTGAAGTGTTGTAGCAAGATTCCCGTAACATTTAGTGTTTTGTTTCAGTACAATCGGTTTACAAACAAAAAAAGTTACGTGCTATACCGAATATCACGCGTACGAAGTTGCGGACTCAGCTAGTTGACACTAAAAACAGAAAATCGGCTAAACACCATTGGACCCCGACGGACAGAATGGACCACCGCTCTCCCCTTGATACTGATACATGATTTATTTTTACATAAGTAACTCGAATCTACATATTATGTGTTTCCACACGTCTGCCTTTGCGTTGATTTCATTATAAGCATTTTTGCTGATGCGGACATTAATTAATTATACCGAAGACAAAATAGTACTAAGAAATACCCTTTGCAAAAATTTTCTCGGCTTGTCTTTACTACTAAAAAAATATTTCAAATGAAATTATCTAAATGATAATGAAAACGCATTAACACTTTGTATACTGGCTCTTTAGTTTAGAAGGAATACCTACTAGCGACCTGCTCCCCAGTTTCGCATGATTTTTTTAATGTTAAAGTCGGCAGACAGGCTGACGGTCTACTTATAATAGGTGGCTACCGTCGCTTATAACACAAGAAACGCCACAGGTTCTGCAAGTGCGCTGCCGACTACAGTAGGATTAGGGATAAGGTATTGGAAAAGAGTTAGGAAAAATTTGCTATGGCATCCCTTACTCACTGAAACACGTGCTGTTATTTCACAGTGGTCTTCTGTAAGGGGGTGGTTACTGCCGCCAGACGGTCTGCCCAAATGACTGCGAAACGCAGTATGCCCTGCCACTACTTTCCAGATCCAGACCAGAGCCAACTTTGAAAATTTCATTTTCAAATGAACTTTTCAAAATTCATTTTAATTCCTGTCAATTCAATTCCTGTCCGAAATTGAACCCGAGAGCCCACAACAGAGCGATAAGGCAAGCACCCTAACCACTCATCCAACGGGCTAATCAAATGATGCATTTTTTTCATGCAAATTACATCCTCATTTATCGCTCTTTCCATTTGTGAGAACCTTATCAAAATCCATTGGGTAGTTTAGTAGAAATTACCGAAGAAACAGTCAGATGTTACGGTTTTCACTATTAAAAAGACCGTTAAACGAGGAAGGTTATTGTGTATGATTTGCAAGAGAAATGACATCCGTGCGAAGCCAGGAGCGAGTTACTTCCCGGGTTCGATTCCCGGCAGAGTCAGCTTTGAAAAATGAACTTTTCAAATTTGGCTCTGTTCTGGAGCTGGAAAGTAGTTGCAGGGCAATCTGCGTTTCGCGGTCATTTGGGCAGCACATCTGGCGACAGTAACCACCCCCTTACAGAAGACCACTGTGATATAAAAGCACGAGAGCTGTTGTGTTTCGGTGAGTGAGTAAGGGATGCCAGAGCCCATTTCCCTATCCCCTCCTTACCCTTAATCCTAATGTAGTCGGCAGCGCACTTGCAGCAGCTTTGGCGTTGCTTGTGTTATAGGCGACGGTATCCACCTACCATCAAGTGGACCTTCAGCCTGTCTGCTAATCTTAACATTAAAAAAATATATTATAAAATAAAGTTACTGTCTACCCCTGTATGTGTCTTCGTTTACTTCTTCTAAACTGCCCAACGAATTTTGATACGGTTTTCACTAATGAAATTAACGACATACAATTTGCAGAAAAAATCCATTTGTGCGAAACCAGAGGCGGCTAACTAGTATTTAATGTAGAATAATACCTACACTTAAATTATCTAAAAATGAACAATTCGACTCCGGACGTGATTATTAACAAATTTAATTTAATAAAAGTGGAGCATGATAAACAAACTGGACGATAATATCTTATTCGGCAATGAATGTACGTAATTACATCTGACAATTAGCGTTATTAAAAAAAAACTACGGCTAAATTAAGGCAAATTAATTACGCTTACTTTACTAACTAATCTAATTCGTTTAATTTAATTATTTTATGCATTAACTTTATGGAATGCTATTACACAAATTAGGTTTGAAAACTTTGATAAAATTTTTGTGCTCTTAAAAATGTAGGCATCGGCCCTATTTGACTTATTAAAAATATTTTTCACTTCAATAATATTTTTTATTTATTTCATTTTCTCATTTATTGAATAATTTTGTAACAAAGAGATATATTTGTAACATAAAAGTGCAATAAAAACATTTGTGGCAATAAAATAACCCAATTCCAAATAACCAATATTTAATTGCGTTTAAAGAAATAAATACTTTAAAAGTAATAGTCACTTATTGAAGCTTTTGTATATTTAAGTAAGTAAGTACATACGTTTAATATATAAATCATATTAAGTACAATAGGTACTGTTTTTTTAACTTAGATAATAATCAGTGGAGATCTCACAAGTATTGCATTGCATAGAACCTAGAAATGTCTATTAGTAAAACGATATCTCTAATCAACTGTTAATAGATGTAAGAATTATTTATTATTGTTAATATAAAAAATATACTTGCCTACTTAAAATATATATTAAAACGTTGTTGTTCACACACACTTAATAAACCAGAACGCTCTTGCATTTAAACTAGAATTATTAAATTGAACAATTTCCAGTCTCACTGCATTAGTAATCAGTTAAAACATTTCTCAAAACGTTAAAAGTTCGTTCGATGCCATAGGAGACTTTGTAAACGCGTGTTTACAAAACGATCTCCTTCTAAAAACTGGCGTGAATGGAAGTGTGAATGGATCCATTCTGGTATCGGTTATTGCGGGCCGGCTTCCTGTCGCGATAACACCTCACGCTGCAGAATGACGTTCTGTTTACGCGTATTATAAACAATACCTATTGTTTATTTATAAAACAAATTAAGACAATGTAGTTTTATAAGTTTAATTCAAAGAAGTATTATTTACACAGCGCATTACTAAATATAACAGTTATTGTTATAGTGGTTACGTTATGATTACTCGTATTTATAAATATTAATAAATGTCTTTTATATTTTGTTTTTGAACTTATTAAAGCTGTTTAAAAATTATTTTTATATTCATTTCAGCTATGTTATTATGTTATTACACACAGACAAACACACGAGCGCACGAACACACATACACATTCAGGCACATACACACATACATTTCTTTGATTTTGTTTGAAATGTTGTTGAACGGGGTCTCCTGATCCTTATCAATATTTATTTAATTTGGCGATTGCTTGATTGTGTGTGCTTGAAGGTTGCCAAGAGTAACGCATATTTCTAAATAAATTGTCCATTAAAACTTCTACGCTCTGATCTGTTGATTAGATCTGTTATTCTGTTTTTGGACATTACAGGTGTCCTGTAATGGACACGATCGGGTTTACTCAGCGAAAACGTAGTGTTAGCAATCGACAGTTTCGAGCGCCCACAGTTGCCTTTATTACAAGTTTCGATAACCTCATGTCATAGTATTTATAACAATATTTGTAAATTAATTGATAAAATTAATAATGTTTGAATTTAATTAAATAATTAACAATTCAGCACTTCTTTTATTACCAACACGTAATCTAATATCAATAGCTTAATAAGCTTTACTCAGCATTATTACATCCCATTTATTAATTTGTGTTAAATAAAATAACAGACAATACAAATTTCAATTTAAAATCATGAAATATTTGTTTCGTTAATATTTTTTTAATCAAAATGGAATACGCCGTGAAATTTTCTTAAAAAACAAAATGATACAAAAGAATCATAGTTTATTTTCGAGATTGCCACGTGCACTGGTCGAAAAAAGAGAGTAATATTATTTTTCAATTCCCATACAAAGGTGGTCGGTGTGCGGCGGCAAATTGGTTGTATTGTCAATTTGGGCAGTGCGTGCCGGGGCGCAGATGAAATGTTTATTTTCAATTTCCGCCATTTTCCTGCCGCGTCCACCGCCGCGGGATTAGGATGCCGAACAACACTATCCATCTATAGTTTTTGATGAGTATCTTCAATACTATTTGAATAGATTCAAAATAACCTATTCAATGCCTTTTATATCGACTGACGTACATACATACGTACAATGTACATACATCACCATCGTCATCAGCTTAATTTTTGTTAAATAACATTACATGATGGCAAATTATTAAACATTGGCTTGATGAAGCCAATTTGACGGCGTAGTGTCATTTTTCATGACATGTAGTAGGTTGCATTCCGACGTAAATGTTATTTTGTATATTATTATCATCTTACTTGTATATGGAATTGTATACTTGTTTTGTAGACCTGTAATTTAAAAAAAATGACATCTATGGCAAAAGGCTTGATTGTGTAGATTTTAGGCATTTATGTACCCCGACCATAGATAGACCTCTAACCAATGTGCACATTATGTGGTGAGGTACGCAATGTGTTTAAGGCTGGTCTACCTGTGGATTAGTTAGTTGATGTCTGATTCATCACAATCATCATCATCATCTCGGCCGTAGGATGTCCACTGCTGGCCAAAGGTTTCGCCCCCTGATATTTGCCTGTCTGATAATTACTTTGCTTCAAATAGTTTTAACTTATAAAACTACTGACCAGTCCCCCGGCTTCACAAACCTTCCTAGTTTATCGCCCTTTCCATTAGTGAAAACCGTATCAAAATGCGTTATGTGATTTAGAAGAAGTTAGCGGAGAAATAGAGAGAAGGGCACAGCGACTTTATTTTGTAATACGTTTAATATTTTTATTTTATAATATGATTAATATTATAAAATAGATGATATGACTAATATTATCAAATTATAATTATAAAGAACTAGCGACCCGCCCCCGGGTTTCTCTGTGCCCTCGTGGCTCATTTCAATAAAAACGTATGATTGATTGCTCAAAAATTAAATTACTATACATTGGACTGTACAATTTATGACAAAGTTTAACTTATTTCCTTGATAAAAATGAGATATTTTTCTATTTAAAAATGTTTTCTTCCCATGTCGTTTCGTGAATTTTTTTATTTTATTAAGTAAATTTAATGGAAATATGAACTTAATTTTGTATTCGTTTAATTTCGCACGATTTTTTGATATTTACACCTAAAACAAGCTATTTCTCTGGATCCACATTCTAAGTATATAAGTAATAATATGTTGTAATATTACCACTCGAAAATAACTTAATGGGGTCTCACCTTGCAAGCTACGTCGACAGGCCGCGACTAATCGTATAATTAGTGTACGGGGATAAATCTGTCAACATGTTTCAAGAGGGACATTCGTTGCGCACGCAACTGCTTACTTGTGAAAGGTATCGAATCCTACTTACATGTACTAATTTAGCCCGCGACTTCGGCCGAGCTCCTTTTCCTTAGGGGTTTATTAAATCTTTATTGCTTAATATTCTTGTCAGGCGTTAAATTTTTATATTTTTATATAAAAAGTTAACGCCTTATTTATTTATTAACACGTGAAAGCGTAAGAAGCGTTATATATGGTTATAGAATAAAAGTATGAGAATTAATTCTATGTTTGTGGTAAAATTATTCTGAAAAAAAGACGAAGAAAGCAATTAAAAAAACATTAATTTTTTTGTAAAAGAACCCGACAAAAATAAATAAATTTTCGCCTTACATATCTGCCTGAGTCTGAATTAAAAAATTTTTTTTTTTTGAGTGATCAATCCAAAGGGGTCAGGGGGCAATTCTCAAACTATAAAGAGACGGAAATTTATTTTCAGCAACTAAAGCTTCGATTTTTTAATCAATAAAAACGTCATTAAAATCTTTTCAAACTGTGTTTTCAAATTACGCTCATACGCGATCAGGAATCAAACCTGGTCAAATTTCTATAAAAAAAATCCCAATTATTTTTATTACCGCAATTGAAAGTGTGTGATTATTTTTTATAATACTCTTAGTTTTGGGATGTGTTACCGAATAATTGCATTTTCGTGTTCATGTCCGACCACATTTTTTTAAATACTTTATGCGCCTTAAATTACTCACGTTATCACAATTACTCACTTAAGTACCCATATCACAATTACTCACGTTAAAGTGTTACAGTATAAACCATTAATCCATCAAGTCAGGTTTTGCAGTTATTTATATGCAGTTAAAGTGTGAACAGAGCGTCGGTCCCGCTCACATGTCATTCTATAGACTTTAGACCCGAGGAACGATGTTATGTTTTATGGTAAAGGAGGTACTTAAAACGATACGAGTCAATATTCATTCGATCATGAGATAACTTTTTGCACTATGAGAGAGAGCAATAAACTGTGTGTATTCAAGGAAACCGTATATGGCGTGGGAATCTAATTGTGTAAAATTATTTTTTTTAGAACACAATATTTGCTCCAATGATCGGTTGCATGCACCTAGAATCCCAATTTCGTTGTTACTAATTAATTATTAGTAGAAAATACTAATTAGTGTTTTAATTTTTTTTTGTTTAATGGACACATTAGCGCAGCTTTTATTTCTCACAACTTTGTCAGTTTTAAATTGTAAGGCAAATCAATTTGGATAATGGTATGGATAAAATTATTAAATTCTGGCACATTGCAGAATAATTTTACAATAAAAACTGTTTAAAGCTATTATTCCTTGAAATTTCTATGATTTATTTTAAAATTAAAACATTAATGACTCTTTAAACGTATGAATAAATTAAGGCAAAAAAATCCTGTTAATTAAATATTATGTATTTATCATATAATGAATTAATTTGTTGTTTTTTTTTATAAAAAAAATTTGTCATAATAAGAGTAGTTTAAGTGTAATACTTATAAATTTAGGATCTGACTATTCCTTTATAGACATTATTGGATGGTGTAACGTAAGGTGAAATTGCAATACATAAACTTGTCTATTAATAGCGACCCGCCTCGGCTTTACATGGACGCAATTTAATATGCTCAAACACTCCTCATTTATTGTTTTTCCATTAGTGAAAACACTATCAAAATCCGTTGCCTAATTTACAAAAAGTTAGCTGATCGAGAAACAAACAGTAGTAGTGGCCAGGGCACACTGCGCTTCGCTATCATATAGGGAGCCCGTCTGGCGGCAGTAATCACCCCCTTACAGAAGACCACCGTGAAATAGCAGCACGTGTGATGTGTTTCGGTGAGTGAAGTAAGGGATGCCAGAGTCCATTTCCTATACCCTCGTAATCCCTTATCCTTAAACCTACTGTAGTCGGCAGCGCACTTGCAGCAGCTTTGGCGTTGCTTGTGTTATAGGCGACGGTAGTCACCTATCATCAAGTGGACCGTCAGCCGGTCTGCCGATCTTAACATAAAAAAGACAGATGACAGCAATTTACGAAGGCAAATTTTTTGGGGTACAGTACTTACGCAACTGCTTACTATACAGTCACGTAAGTACTTAAAAAAATAGGCAGATTTTTTCTATGCCAACACTGTATTTATTTGGGTTTGTATTATACATTTTTGTTAATATTTTAGTATTAGTTTTTAAATAATATTTAAGTAATTCAATTATTTCTGTTCATTTCAAATTATTTCTGATTTTCAAGATGCAAATGCGCCTCAAATGGACTGTGATAAACACAGATAAATCCGTGAATAATTGGCACTAACTAGCGTGATGCACGTTTTCAATTAAATACTGCGACTCCTGACTGGGGTCGTCGCGCACAACGTTTTTTAAATTGTAAATGTTCATCTACCATCACGTAAACCGACACAAAGCTTCATGGGATCTTATATAAATTACCACGCCTTATGTCAAGAAATACGCCGTGACGTCTTGGTAATATGGCAGCTTTATCCTTTTTAAGAGCTCTCCAGAATTTTAGTTTCCATGCGAACGCTGCTATTCCACAACTTTCAGAAGTTATTCTTCGCAATAACTATTTTCAGAAATTTTAGTAGTGCCTTTCGCAGTCATTTGGGCAGTCCGTCTGACGGCAATAATCAACCCCTTACAGAATACCACAGTGAAATAACAGCATGACTGCTGTGAGTGAGTAAAGGCTGCTGGAGCCCATAACCCTGTCCCTTCCTAATCCCTTATCCTTAATCCGGCTCGGTAGCGAACTTGCAAAACCTGTGGCGTTGCTCGTGTTATAGGCGACGGTAGCCACCTACCATCAAATGGACCGTCAACCTGTCTTTGACTTTAACATAAAAAAATGTCTTTGTAACCTTGCGCATGCATACGTTCTATTTTGGTGTTAGTAGAGTAAAACGAATTCCTCCCTCTAATGACATCGACGGATACTGTCTTTTCGGACACATAAGGCCGTGTGTGTACTGGTATGACGACGGCGACGCGACGCGACGGTTAAGTGAAAAATCAGAGGTCACACTGCAATGGCGACAAGCCAGTTAATAGCTGCTACATCGCATAATAACTGGCCGCAATGATTAACTGAGTCAATTGAGTTTCTTTGCACGAATGGCTCATTCGCTTCAGTTGATAGGCGTCGCATATGCGTTGCAATTCGTCGCCGTACGAAAACAATTATATTGAGTGAGTACGCTCATATTAATTAATAGTGATAACTGAAGTGATATCAAATATCACTTCAGTACACTAACTAAAATAAACTACATACTACTAAAATAACATTACTTAAAATACACCAATTTATCAAAAGTTACCATATAACTTTGGTCAATCGCTGAGGCGGTGCGATCACTGCTATATGTTAATAAGTGTGTACAAAAAAATATTAAATATATAAAATATATAGAGGGGGCATTTGGAAAATTTTTCGTACAAATATATTGATCCTGAACGCCGTAATCAGGATGGCCATGGCGTAGCTAAATAGCCTTGTAAAGTTGGCGATAGACTGAGCGTATTGTACCACGTGGTTCTAAATGTCACATTACGCATTCTTTCGTCTTGACCGATCTATACCTACAGTTGAAAATCTTTGAGTGTATATTTCATATAATATATTTAACATAATATATTTAATTGCTGTCGCGTCGCTACCGTCTCTATACCAGTGTAACAGCGGCCTTAGAATTTCTATACGTTTTTATCACCGTTAGACCATTTTGTAATTACTGAATTCAATTAAATTCAAATAAAATTAACGTCTTTAATAAATTAAAGCATATTTTTAAGAAAACATGTTTACAGTGAACCGAACATTAACTTCGGTTCACTATAACTTTTTTTTAATGTTTATGGGAAAGTTCAAATTTTTTATTATTTTAAATACATATCGTAATATAAAAGTCATTTGTGAAAATATATGAAATCGTTTTTAATTATTTGATTGTCAACCACGCATAATATACGTTATATGAATTTATATAAAACTGAACACACAGATAAACTATTCTTTGGATTAACACATAGACATAACATAATAATAACTTAAAGCATAGTATGATAGCAAACGGTTAAACCTAGGTGGTTTTTAATGCTATCATTATATTAATGTATATTTAGCTTTTTTTATAAATTGTTAAAATTATAAATAAAAAAAAAACATTTTTAATTTTTAAGTAACGTTTTCATAAAAGATGTAATATGAACCTATTAATGTTAATTTAATGCTTTAGCCGAATGATATGACTAGCTGCCTAGCACAAACAGAGCTGTAGGCATCAAATACTTAGAAAAAAAAGTTCGTTTTCTAGAGAAAACAGTGTAAGCTATTAATATACGTAATATTAGTAATCAATCATAGTGTGTTGTTACAAGAGAGCACTCGGGTGTCTGCGTCAATTTAATTAATATAATTAATACCAATTAACTTTATTATTTCACTAAAATATGCGCATGACGTCCGCACAGAATAAACATATCAATAATATTTTATTGATTTAACTGTAATATTATTATTAGATGTTAAAATCGCGTCAGATATGAACTAATAAATTTTTATGTATATGTAAACAACTTTTACAATGATAACAACTAATTGGAGAGTTATTAAAAACACAATTAAATGAAATTTCATTTTGATTTCCATGTCTAAAAATAGAAATCAAAATGGAATTAATTATTGTTATGTTAAAGACTAGAATCGTTTCAATATGTACACCTTAGGTGACATAGGTACATACCTATTTAATAACGATGCCTTAGATATTCACACACAAATTTTGGATTGATTGCTTCAAATTCCGAACTGTTGCAAAAAATATTCAATATCAAAAATAGTCAAAAACAATCTAAATTTCAGTCCCTCAGGGACATTTTCGATATATGTAATATCGATTCGTGAAAAAAATGTATGATTCCAACCTGTAGAAGGGGCAAAAAAAAATGTGTTTTTTCCAAATTATACAAAAGTGGTTAGAGTTAGAACAAATAGTTTCAAATATTATAGAGAATTTTGTTTCACATAAAAACCACTTTTGTATAATTTGGACAAATTTTTTTTTCTGTCCCTTCTACAGGTTGGAATCATAAATTTCTTTTACGAATCGATATGATATTACATATCTTCTAGAAGCTTATACCGAAAATACCCCTAGGGACAATTAGATATTGTTTTTTTTTTTTTTTGCAACAGTGATAACAGTTCGGAATTCGAAATAATCAAACAAAAAATTCACTTTTATTTCTTACACACTGTCCGCATCGCATAACCTGTGGGTATATCTAAGGCATCTATGTCCTATGTCTTATTAAGTAGGTACCTAAGTCACCTAAGGTGTACATATTGAAACTCTAGTCCTTAATATAATAATAACTAATTTCATTTTGATTTCGATATCTAAAAATTTCATTTAATTGTGTTTTTAATAACTCTCCAATTAGTTGTTATCATTGTAAAAGTTGTTTACATATGTACGTCTTTTTTTTAATAAGTACATTTTTTATATTAATTTATCTATTATGTTTATATTTCTTATAAATATAATATCAATTTTAATTTCAAAACCTTTATTTACAAAAAAAAAACATTTGAAACTAAATTCGTTCGTGCACAGCAGTCCTCTAGTCAGTTTGTCCTTTTGACACAAAGGTCTCCTCCAGTTTTTACCAAGCCTGTCTATTGCGTGCTATTGTGGGCCACTGAGGGCGGACTATTTTCATCAAGTCATCTGACCATGTCCTATACTGTCGTCCTTTCTTTCTTTTTGTGTTATAGCGGGGTCTCCACTCTGTTGTTGTTCTAACGCATTTCACTCTTTTGTCTCTGAATGTGTGCCCTGTCCACCTTCACTTCAATGTTCTAATCCTTGTTTCCACATCGTTCCATTTTGTATGTTTTCTCAGATCTGCGCTCTTTTTTGTCTCTTTTTGCATGACCTAAGATACTTCTCTTGGCTAAGTTAATAATAAGTTACATAAAAACAAACAATGCTTACAAAAGTGGATACGATTTCACATCCCAAATTAATTATTATGAACCCAAACTTTTGTTCTATAATGTATAAATAGAACAAAAATAATGTGTAATGTTGAATTTGAAAAAAAAAAAAGTAATTAAAATATATTTATAACTCAAACGTCCGGAATACTACAAAAACTAAATAAAAATTACGCCTTTAAACATAGGAACCGTTAATTTAGCATCTATTAAAATTCTCAATAGAAACTCTCGTCCAATTTGACATCGGCGAGAGGTAAAGCGTATGTCAGACGTTGGTTATTGTGTTAGTTAGCTTAATTGAGGGTTCAAAGTCTCCGTTGGTGGCAGGAAACTTAAATATTAGCACATTTTATTATCTTATGTTTGTATAGAGCTTCCTTTGAACTACGACTTTGTCGACGCCGGCGGCACTTTACCGGATAAAGGGTTAGTACTCGCCAGTAAGTGGCTTTATTTTCTATATACACATTCAACTATTCTCTCTGTAATAATACTGTATCATGCCAACTGTAATATGTAGAAGAAATATTCACAATTTTGCACTTAAAATAAATGTATAAAAAATTTGGTCAAAAGTTACCTGTGTGATTACATAACGGAATTATTTACGTATAGATAGACTATAAAATCTATAGTAAGTACTAATATCATATATATAAATAAAATATGAAATAATTATTCTAGATATTTAATTTTCCGAATTTTTTTTCTAGATAATACAAAAAATAATGTTTCTGTACGTCACACATAAAAGCTTTGCATATATGGCAACACTAATTGATACGTAGACGAAACGTGAAATTTCCAAACCATTCACAAAATTTATTTTTGTTTCAATACTCATTAAAATAAATCAAATTTATATCTTGATTATTAATTAAGACAAATTTATACTTAAGAGATAATTATACTTTTACATTTAGAATTAGAAAGTAATCTTCTCGGACTAACATTTAGAAAGTAATATTTAAGATGAACTTACAACGTATGTCTATAATGGTTTATATATATATATATATATATATATATATATATATATATATATATATATATATATATATATATATATATATATATATATATATATTGTACCTATGTATATTTGCACCCTGAATAAACCCATTATCAGCTACTAGCTACTCATCTCTCTCATCTCCCCCTTTTACCGCCCCTCCATACAAATATGTTTGTAGTGAATAAACTCAAAGACTACTGGACCGATTTAAAAAAAAATCACCTATAGAAAGCTACATTATCAACGAGTAATATTTTATAAAGAGACGCGAACGAAGTCGCGTGCAACAGCTAGTCTACTATAAACTATACAATTACCTAACATCAACATACAACAGTTTAGTGGTTTAGCTTCGAAATCATTAATATAACCCCAATAACATCGACGTTGTCACGAAGAACTACCTCAACTTTACAAGATAGGGCAGTTATGCAACAAACGGCAATTTGCTTTGACATTCTGTTTAAAGGGCTCTCCGACAATTGCATGTCATTTGACATTACAAGAAAAAGGCTGAACAAAATAAACAGTGGCCTATGCAACGCATAATAGCGGGCAATTTGCTGCAAAAATACACTCAAATCTTTTTAACCTTTCTTACGATACTGCTATATTTAAATGGATGATATTGACGATTGGAAACAATTTTATATGTAAACAAAATATTCGTTCATTAAAAGCAGATTAACTGTTATTATTGATACCCATACAATGTAATTAAATATTTTTTCAAAAAAAAAAACGAGGTCAAAAAAATAGTTTTTAGAATTTTTGTGTTTGTGTGCATTTGTGCACGCTAATCTCAGAAGCGGCTTCACAGATTTGAATGCAATTTTCCGTGATTTAGTGTTTGTTTAATTCCAATCGGTTATAAACAACCTTTTAAAATAATCTATAAACAAACTTTTTTGTTTATAAACAAAAAAGTTACGAGCTATAGCGAATGGGCGCATACGCATGTGCGTACGAAGTTGTGGGCTCAGTAAATATACAATTGACCCATAACTGTTTAAAATTTGAACTATGTAATTTATGTTCCTAGTTTTGTATTATTCATTAAATATATGTAAACAAAATATTCGTTCATTAAAAGCAGATTAACTGTTATTGTTGAGATACTATTTACCCATATAATGTAATGCATAATGCATAATTTTTAATACGAGTTTAAATAGAAAGAAAATTGCAGCTCTTTATTATAATGGCAACATTTTATCTGCGAAATAGTATCAACATGTAGAGTGTTACGTGATGTAAAATTTGACACGTTACAGAAATACCGTCAGTTATGAACTCATTAATTAAATTATTAGAAATCTCGTGGCGGACTAATTAAGGAAGAATTCCAACCTTTCGGTCCACCAATCGGGGTTTAATTAAAATTGACAAAGCCGAGTGCTCGCCAAATATCGCCTCTATTAATGAAATTATCACTCGAAACTAATTAAATTATGGGGGTAATGGTGCGTGCAAGTGATACTGGCCACTGGCTACCGCTCACTGGCTGGAGCACGATCGAATGCGTGTTACACCTGTTTAAAACATCACAAACAGCAGACCGCGTTCTATATCTAAAATTATCAACCGCTAATTATTATCGACTTCATGCAAGTTCTCTCGTCAAAAAGGAATTTAGATTTACTTGCTAATTGTTTTTAAAATTAAAGAAAGACTTTAACGGCTATATTACATTCTAAAAAATGAGGCTAATCGTATGACCACGAGACACATGTACCTAATTCCAACGACATTGATAACATTGTTCACATAATGTTACAATGTAAGCTGAGCAGAGGCACGACGCAGAGTATTACTAGGCGCAGCTACATTAAAATGAGTAATTACAATAAAGCTGATATGTGCTCATAATTAACTAAGCCTGATGAAGAGTGCTTTGACGAGCGTTGTAAACACGCAGCCGCTACAGCGCTTTATTTACAACCCTTAACTTTTAACTGAACAACTCTATATAGTAAAAAACAAATTCGGCGTTTGCCTCCGTCTGTTTCTCCGTTTACTTTTAAACTACATTTTGATACGGTTTACACTAATGAAAAAAGCTATAAATGAGATAGGTTCGTATATTTGTGAGCAATAAATGATGTAGGTAACTGGTATTTCAGGATATTAAGGGATGGGTTGCTGGTATTGGAGCGATCGACAAAGAAGAGCTATCGACATTAGCACTTAGCAGAGAACAAAAAGCTATTCTCGCACAACATATTAGCCGAATAGTAACTAAATGGCAAAATACTGAATAGAATACAAAAATACTCTTACCAACAATAACTTACTTTCCAATTTTTTAAATTAATTTAGTAATTAAAAGTTCTCACTTAAAGATTTTCCTAATGTTAAATTCGACACACAGGCTGACGGTTCACTTGACGATAGGTGGCTACCGTCGCCTATAACACAAGCAACGCCATAAGTGCGGTGGTGGTGGTTACTGGCGCCAGACGGGATGCCCAAATGACTGCAAAATGCAGCGTGTTCAGACCAGAGCCGAATTTAAAAACATTTAAAAAAGCTCATGGAGTAGCGGTGTTTCCTGATACAAGTATTCTTATACTTACTAGGAGTGCCACTAGAATGTAAATTTATACCTAGGCTAAGTTGAAGAAATAAACTATTTGTATTTTGTATTTGTAAAGTTGACCCAGCCGGGTAATCGAACCCGCGACCCCTGAGAAGAACTTTAAGGCAAGCTCCCTAACCACTCATCCAACGGGCTAGTCATACATTTAGTAAGGCTTTAGTAACTTACTTACTATGTATGGCACTATACCATTCTTTAAATATGTTATAGTAAATTAAAATGTTACAAAGAAAATAAATAAATATAAAAAACAGTTAGTGTTTATAATCTGTTTTAGAAATGCTCTCAAAGCAATTATCTAATTCAGCGTATAAAGCGCTGAAGTGTCACGCGGCTTCAGCAGCACTAGCGCTAATTAGACGAAGTGACAACCCACTCCTGCCATAAAGCGCTACAGATTTATCGTCGTAGATTATTTATATTATGTTTATAAGGCGCTGCCCTCCCCGCCCTGCTTTCCACTAATTGAATTGCTGGGATTTTTTATACGTAACAACTGAAGGGTATATTAGTATCATAATGACCTTATGACCTCATCGACGACGCTGCTGTTATATCGTATTACTTTCCATTGCGAATACTACACCTAAGTGCACTTGCGAGCGCATGTTAATTGACGTAATAAGCATCGATACTTCGTAGAATTCTATAAATAAAATAAAATTAAAACAATCCATACCATAAATGTGTGAGAATTTTAAGTTTGTACTACATCCATCAAAACGTTTGTAATATTATGGTTTATTAGAATTAGAACTTTTTTTACTTAACGGTCTACTTGATTAGGTCGCCTATAAACATAAGCAAAGACAAACGAGATGCATTGAAACTGACAACCTTGGTAGGATAAGGAGTGATGAATAACGAGGGGATAATGAAATGGGCTTCTGGCATCCATTACTCACTCATTGAAACACGACAGCGCGTGTGCTATTTTATGGTGGTCTTCTGTAAGGTCAATGCCACCAAACGTACTGCCCAGTTCATGACTGCGAACGTAATATGCCACTACAAGGCAAATTCAATGAAACATATTAATGAAAGGAAAGGTAAATTGCAGTCTAGTTGGAAATGCGCAAAAAGTGCGTTATCAGTTCAAACTAAATTGACATATTGTCAGTTGAACTAAACACGACAACGCTGTTATCGTAATTAACATACAAACATCATAAATCATTTTCAAACTACGAATACAAGTTATTTTGGCAATCTCTCCTGTTATGATTAACAGCGTCTCCCGCCCGGCACAATGATAAATTGACAACGAAAATAACCACTATTTTATAACAGTCCCAATTTACAGAGGACACCAGGAGAAACTACTCATTAAAACAAGAAATGTATTTGTAACGGATTATTGTCACTGTAAACAGTTTCTAGTTGCCAATTAGCTTCAAAAAAGAATGTGAATTTCTATTTTTAAATTAAAAAAAAAATACGATAAATGGTGGCCGAACATTTCTATACATTGTTGGGCTAAAAATCTGACCAAAGCAGTGTCAATTGATACATAAATAAAATTTTTGATAGTTCATTTCGTTATAATATTATTTAACTTTAAACACGCAGTTTTTTTGGTAAGGTTTTATCGCTATTGTTTACAAAAAATATGAAACCTAGCAACTCCAATCAGTTTTGGCTCCAAAACAGTCTGTGACTATTAAACAAACGACATGTAATGTATGTACCATGTATGTACCTCTGAGCCTCTTCTGAGCGAAGCATATAATACCGTCATTTTGACATTTCTTTATGTCCATTGCATACAATTCATTTTCGTTTAAACTAGGTACAGACTAATACAACATCTTTGGTTTAAACGATACCATGAACGATACAGAAAATGAATGGAGATTGACACCTGTCAAAACGGCAATCATACAATGACCGGAGTATAATTAATTGACCGTTGTTGCATTGTTTGAAAAAATTGTTATAAATTATTGAATAAAACCAAATATGCCGAAAAAGTCAGAACAAAATAATATTACAACTGCACGTTTATGTTTGACTTTGTTATTATTTTTTTAAAGATAAATTATTAAAAATATAGAAATTTATCATTAATTATGGCGATCCATCCAAATTGTCGCTTTGAAATAGAAATATATACTCATACTCAAAATTTTTAAGTAATTTTTTTTTAATGTTTAAATCGGCAGACAGGCTGACGGTCCACTTGATGGTAGGTGGCTACCGTCGCCTATAATACAAGCAACGCCAAAGCTGTTGCAAGTGAGCTGCCGACTACAGTACGATTAAGGACTAGGAGGAGATAGGGAAAGGGCTCTGGCATCCCTTACTCACTCACCGAAACACAACAGCACACGTGTTGTTACTTCATGGTGGTCTTCTGTAAGGGGGTGGTTACTGCCGCCAGACGGGCTGCCCAAATGACTGCATAAACGCAGTGTACCCTGCCACTACAATTTTAAGAAGTAGCAATCAAAACGTACAATCGTACAGTTTTATTTTTATTTACACACACAATTGACAAAATTTCCTGTTTATATATATTATATAGCATTATATCGATGTAAATATTTGATGTAGCTTTCTAATTATCTAATCTAATTAGAAATAAGAAAGAAAAAAAGAAATTTTTAATTGCGTTAAATGTGTATACCTACAATTAAGATCCTAATTAAGTAAGTGACCTGTACAAATTCTGCCGATTAGTAAGGGCGTAAAATTTTTACTCATTTAGTTAACAATATCTTTCTTATTCTAAAATAATCATTCAATGTGTTGTCATAATAACCTATTCAACATATCATAAATAATAAAGGAATCTAACTTTCACACCATGCTTTGCTCAATTCGTATCAATTTATTGCTTTTATAAATTGAATTTATTCTTTTATTATTGGTTTATTTTTTGTTTTCGGCTTAATGCATGCCAAGTTAGCCTATAAGTGGAGTATACGATATTATAAATGAATTTGTAAATGTGTTTATGTATTAAGGATGGTTTTATACTGCGTTGGCTTCCTAATAAAATAAAAATAAAAAAATAAAAATAAAACGGATAATGTCAAATGTTTTAGATGAGTAAAAAATTAAGAAAATAATTAGGTTATAATATTATAAGTCTTGTTATAGTTATAACATTTATAACGAAGGTTGTTAAAGTTTCTTGTGTAAATAGATAAAATAGGAAAATTTTAGATCAATTTTAATATCTAAAATATATCTGTACATGCATTTAAAAGTCAAATACTTGTTTCGCTTTGCTATTGTAGCGATTCCTATAATGTGTTTCATGTCAATAATTAATAAACATTGCTTGAAGTTAATTTCTGCGTTAAAACGTGTCGTCTTCAATCTAAATTGAGCGCTATTGCAAAGGCTTAAAATTGAACTTTTATTATATTGACTTGTAGGCGAGTTCGTAAGGTATCGCTATCCAGTGTTTGTATCTTTTCTTGATTTGTTGCCACGGTTTGCGGAGTGCGTTCTGAAGCTAATTAATTTTAATTGGACCGGATTGCAACCAGTCTCTTATTAGTACGCCTTTGACTCATTGTTACCAGTGAAAAAAAAAACGCCAAATGTATCAAATGACAATTGAATTAATGCGAATTAAGTCGGATTAGGTATCAATATTCAGAGTAAAAAGTTGAACACAATCCCCTTGTAGATATCCAGGGCTGCCACTCACTATGAATTCCTAACGCTTGCAACAATCGCATTAATTTTCCGCTCGTGCGCACCCATATGTAATCGTCTCTATCAAATTGAAATATGATGAAATTCTATTTAAACTTTTAGCTACAACTTTATTGAAATCACTTCAATTAAAATGTAAATTAATCTTAACTTTGTAACACCTTCGTACAAAATAATCTGACTTTTTATTTTCATTGTTCACCGTGGTCTACTTTTAAGTGTGTAATTATTTTTCTAAGTAATTGTTTATTTAATTGTGGAATATATTATGTATTTGAATAATTATAATGCCTATTGCTATAATATAAAAATATTTAGTTTTATATTCATTTGATGACGATGAGCACATTAAAGTAACGTTTTGACATTGTGACAAAAGAAATACATTTTTGACATAAATACAAAACAGAAGGAAGAGCTTAGAAAAGCTAAATGTGTGCTAAAAGCTAAAATTGTAGCTAAAAGCTAAGCTAAAGACGAAGAATACCTGAGTCCACTCCCCTATCCCCGCCTTATTCCATATCCATTATCCCATTCAGTTCAACAGCGGACTTGCCTGACGTTGCTTATGTTAAAGGCGGCGATAGCCACTTTACTATCAAGTTGATCATGAGTCTGCCTGACATAGCTCGCGAAAATAATAAAAATTAATATCAATATACACCACTGCCAAATCAAATTAGTTAAAAACATTAAAAATAATATCGGTAAACAATTTAAGTAATTTTTTTAACAATTTAATAATGGGTTTGAACCCTGTTATAGAAAATATCATAATTTATTTTATACGGTGCTGAGTTTTATGAACTGTTTTTTTTTTAATATTTTGAGTCTTTTGAAATAATTAATAAATAGTAAACTTTATATATTTCGTAACTGAAAAATAAGACTCGAGACAGGATCTGGATTGAAACAATATTGATCTATTCAAATAAATTACACACGAAATATATTTTGGGACTTTAAATATATACTGATTATTACTATACATTATACTAATTGAAGCAACGAATAAATACTGAACAGTGAATGTTGTGAATAATATCCATACACGTTACTCATGGCTGTCGCATCTATCATAGTACCATTCATTCGGACGAGCATTTATGTCCAAGTTGACATGAGAACATGCGCTGCAGGCAGTGTAAACCGGTCGTATAAAAAGCCGGCGAACACGCGCACTCCACTTATTTAATCTCATGAGCAGGCTAATTGTCCACGGCAGTGACGATGACAGTTGCGCAGGGTGGTGGAGGCAAGCGGGTGAGGGTTGCGGGGCACGTGACCCGTCACTCGCAGGGAAATTAAAACATTCCGTTATTATTTTCAGTTCGCGAGTTACGTCCATCCCCATACGGGCGGCGGTGCAAGCGGCTCGATTAGGGTTGTCACAAAATTAATTTATTTTAAATGATAAACATTATAATCACTTCCAAAGTTTTCCATAAGGCGATGATAATACAATATACAAAGTGTAAATAAAAATTTATATAAGTTAATAACATTTTAAATTAAAATTTAATTTTAACTATCAATAGTAATTATACTTGATTCCATGTAACTCTTTAGATGTTAGTAATATTATTATTATTATTAATGTGGCTGCACCTAAATTCTCTTTACATAATTATTAAAACATGAAGCAATACTAATAATAACCAAAAATTTATTTGTGTGTAAGCACAGATCGAGCTCAGAAGCTCATCATATCATAAATAGACAATAGACAAGACTTTAAATTCCATTTTCTTTCAAATAAGTAAAAAAAATAGTTACTTATGTAACTAATTTTTTTTTACTTTGCCTTCCTTTGCTTTTGCTTTGCTTTCCCGCGTTTGGTTTGGGCACCGTTTTATAATATTACGAGTATTAACTTTATTACTACATTATTTTATTATCAAATTATTCGAAAGAAAAACGCATTATTGTATAGTATAACGACAAATAACGCTACTTCTGCCTGCTATTTTTGGCACATGACAACAAAAATAAACATTTGTGCTGTCCTTGTAACAACATAGTATGGTTTTAAAAAAATATTGTTTTCTTATTTATTTAACATAATGATATATTTTTAAAGAGAATTATCCGTTATTATGGCAAATAAACATTTTTTTTTACATATTAAATTCAACGCCACTTCAAAGTTATGTCGTCCATTCGATCAAGACCTGTCAGGGTCGCATTCTTTCGTTGACCGTACTATAATCTAACATAAAATATTCTCTTGTCACAGTGTTTGTAACAAAACTCTTCCGAAACGGCTGGACAGATTTTTATGTTTTTTTTTTGTATATTTGGTAGGTATGAGAATAGGTCGTAAAGTATTTTTCATCCCCCATCCCCATTTTTTAATCGTGATTTTAGTATTTTTGTATGAAGAATATTCAAATAATTTAACCGTCGTTCATTGACGTGAAGTGAGGCGTCTCTTTAACTTATTGTTTGAAAATAAAATTGGACTCGATGGGTGGCGCCACAATCGGGTTACGGAATTATTTTCGGGTTCTGGCAAGACAACATCTGCTGGGTCAGCTAGTTAAATTATAATTATGTGTACTATATTGTAAGTGGGCGCTGAATTTATATTTGCATACCGAATATTTTGGTGTATCATATTGGAGCTAATAAAACAAAATCAAAATATAAAATTTACTTTAAGAAATAGTTTAGATAGGGAAAAGTTAAGAGACAACCCTACTTGTTCATTTTATTATGACGCGCGAAACGGACTACTTCTCTTCTAGCCTCAGCGATAAATTGAGATTTCTCAATGTTTTAATACAGGAACAATAATACAGGGGATTCTGAAAAATGTTCTTATTGCTATAATTTGAATAACTTGGAGACGATTTAGAAACAAGAACTGAGAATAATTAAATTCTACTGCATGTAATAACAATTTCATCTTCTTTGTCCTATCACAGTCAAGTTTTATTTTTCGTAAAACAAAATGAAACAAAATGAACAAACATTTAAACAAAAGATAAACAATTCAAAGATTAATTATTGAAGAGAAGACCTAAGTATACCTATTTATAAGCTGTTATAAAAGCGCTTTAGAAAAAGACCTGGTATTTATGATGCATTGGTTTAAAACTAGGACCTCGGAAAATTGGTGTGTTCTTATCTCGACACAATCCCATCTCGGCAACCATGAATTTATATTATAGTAATTGTATTAATATTTATATTATATTAGTAATATAAATATTAATAATTAATTAATAATAATTTATATTATATTAGTAGTACAGTCATCAAAATAACAGAGCAGAAAATAACAGATTTAGATAGTAAATTTACCAGATTATTTATAAAGATAAATGTTTTTTTTTTTAAAGTAATTAGACATCTAAATAAAATACATATTTACGCGACTCGCAACAGGCCCTTGAAATAAAATCACAATTATTTGTACTGTTAGCAGTTGATCAACGTAACAGTATCAGTGCAATTTTCACACTCAATATCTGATTTACAAAAGCATTCATAAGTTATTAGACTTTAAAATCAATAAAAAAAACAGCAATTTTGTAATATATGAGAATACTATGGATACTGTGTGGTAAATTACTATAATAATTTCTATAGTAACTGCTATAATTATGATTATTATCCATCAGTATCATTAAATATCTTTGATGAAATGACAAGACAAAAAACAGTATTTTATTATTTTCATGTATTTATCTAAATATTATTTTGTGTAAAGATTGGCGCGCAATGACGATCAACTTGATGGTATGCGGCTACCGACCCCCAAGGCAATGGCCACCTTGATGCTTTACCGACCTTGATAGGATAAAATATTAGGAATAAGGAGAGGGCAGAGAAAAGGACTCTGATATAACTTACTCACTCATCGAAATACAACACGAGCTATGATTTAATGGTGATATTCTGTAAGGTGGTGGTTATTGCCGCCCGAAGGTCTGCTCAATTTATGACAACGGAATGCACACCGCAGCCTTCCCGCAGCAAAATTCTAAATAGGTATATAATTAATATTATTTATTATATATTCTAATTAATATTTACCACATATACGAAATTTATAAAAATGGTGTGTAAAACAAATATTATAGTAATCTAATATTGTTGGAATTGTTTTAATAACTTTTATTAAGCACTGGCGACCCGCCCCGGCTTCGCCCGGAGTGCAATTTTTATATATATGAACATTCCCCGTTTATCCGTCTTTCCATTAGTGAAAACCGAATTAAAATCGTTTAATTCCATTTTTAACCAATTTAATGTTAAATATGTCTAAGAAATGTGCTAGTTTGTTTAATACAATAAAATTCAGAACAAAAGATGAATCTATAAAACGAATCAGTTTAAAAAATAATTACATTGATGGGTAACAGTTGGTACATATATATGCAACTTATATGAAATCTCGTACCAAAGCAATATCGGGAGCCGCCGCTGGCGTAGAAATTTTAATAATTAAAAATCACCCCAACCATAAGGGGAGACTACACACTGCACATTACACGTTATCATTTTTAATTAAAAATTTCAAAGTACAACAAACTATTTCATTAATACGTGTTTTACTTTATTACACAAGTTTCAACTTGTTCGTGTGGAGTTATATTCAATTTTGGGTTTATTCAAATATTTCCATAAGATACTAAACTAATTTTAACATAGGTATCTAATATTTGTAATGCGAAAGTTTGTGATAATGTTTTTATGTTTGTGGATGTTGGACGAATATTGGCACACAAATGGACCATGTTAATATAAAAAATGCTTTTCATCCCTGCAATAAGGTCCCTTAATATATTATATAAATAAAAGTGAATCGCTAAATCTGTTGCTAAACGCAAATATCGAGAACGGCTGTACCAAATCGGCAATTTTTTAAATATTCGTTGAAGTCCTTATGTGGAGAAAAATTGGAAAAAAATTGGTGATCCATGCAAAGCCGAGGCAGGTCACTAGTATTTAATAGTTTAATGTCCGATTAATGCTTTGAATCTATTTAGAACTTCGATTCCTATTGTGAAACTAGATGGCGCTATCACTAATGCTAAGTATAATGAATATTTGTTTGCTATCGCCAAATAGAACACATTTTCATGCGGACGAAGCCACGTAAAAAGCTGACTTCGACCGGACGTAAAACATCCAACTAAGTAGAATTCGTTACTTAATCTATTTTAGTTTTTTGACAAATTTATTAAATAGAGTAAGAGTAAACTTTTATCAAACCCGAGAGAAATACCACATCTTAAGAAGCAATTATACATTTATGATTAAACTGTATATACTTAAATCTTTGATTATCTCACCCCTAATCGAACTATTTCCAATTTGAGCTTCATTTAAACGCGTGTAAGCGATATAGAAAAAAATAGCAAACATTCATAGCGATTCCAATAGGCTAATCGTGAGTTATTAAACCCCACTGCGACCCACCTGATCGCCTCCCGGCCATAATAGAAATACCAGGGTCTTATTATTAAAATTGCTGCTAAATTGTTCCCCTCACCCCTCCTGGGTCGAAGGTGACTTATTGACGTTATTATATTTGCGATAATATTGCATTGTATCGTTGTAATTTGTCCCGAAGTGTTTATTGTTCGTTTCCAAATTATAAATGTTTACGAGTATTATGCCATCGATAAATGTGGGTACTTATCCCTTAGTGTGCCTTGTTTCATAAATTATTATTTTAAGTTTTTTTTTCCGAAAATAAAGACACATTTTTTTATGTTTGTATGTTAAATCTTTTAATTTTCTACATTTATTTTTTAATTTCATCGATCATTATTGACAGAAATAGATATAACCATTGGCAGAATGCGCTACAAATTTCCTAGTTTACTATCAGTTATATCAAAATTTTAAATATAGCATTGTTTAGTTAACTTACTTTGATTTTAATAAAAAAATTAACCATATCGTTATTTTGAGTTATAACTATTTTATACCTTATGCAATTATTTTTTTCTCCAAATTATATAATGAAACGTTCCTCGTTGAATGAAACGCTAATGAAAAGAGTGAATCTCTTTTCATTAGCGTGAACCGTATCAAAATCGGTTGGATGATTTAAATTTTAGAAATTTACGGAAACAGAAATAGGCGGACAGCGACTTTATTTTTTAATATGTACAGATATAGACGAAAAAAAAATTTTTTTTTTCTTAAAAACTGACCATCTGAAAGCCCGTCCTTTTAAAATCAGACCTTTTGGAAGTAATGAAAAAAAGGAGTCGCAAATGAAACGATTCTGGTTTAAAAATTGTGTAAAGTTATTAAAAGTCAAAGCTCAAACTTAAAAAGTTAAGTCCCTCAAACGTGCAAGTGCGTCTTAATGTGTACGTGTAGGTAAGTATTTCTTCAGACGTCATTTTTAAATGAATTCGTGTCAGGTAAACTAATCAGTCAAAGGTATTATAACAACGATACCTTCGACTCGGTCGAGGGACATTAATTAGGCAAGTACGTGGAACATGTCAGTTGGTATTGCTAATTAATTGACCGTATTATTGGCGCAATGCTTAACCGATGCGGTTTCACTAATAACTACCTGCAAACCGAATACAATACTTAATGCTGTATTAAATTTTACTATTCACGGAATTTGATGGCGGGTTATTAATTGTTAATTTCAACACAATTATGAATTATAATTCGTGGTACGTACACACTCTACTTTGACGTGAAACTATTTATCGTGTAAATCTACTAGAATGAACAGTTTGTTATGTTATGTTATATGTAACAAATATATGTAACAAACATATATTTGTTTATGTTTAGATCGGCTTAATGGTAGGTGCTACCGTCGCCTATAACACAAGCAACGCCAAAACTGCTGCAAATGCGCTGCCGAATACAGTAGGATTAAGGATGAGGGATTAGGAGGGATAGGGAAATGGGCTCTGGCATCCCTTACTCACTCACCGAAACACAACAGCACACATGCTGTTATTTAACGGTGGTATACTGTAAGGGGGAAGGGGGTGGTTACTGCCGCCAGACGGGCTGCCCAAATGACTGCGAAACGCAATGGGGCCTGCCACCAATATCCAAACCAGAGCTAAATTTGAAAAGTTTTTTTTTTCAAACTTGAAACTGCCGGGAATCGAACCCGAAAACCCTAGAACCGAGTGTTAAGGCAAGCACGCTAACCACTCATCCAACGGGCTAGTCAAATCAATATATGTAATATTGTTAATGATAAGAAATAATAAGATATGTTTCTTTAAAATACTTTTAAAATATGCATCAGATAAAAAGTCCAATGCACCAATTTTTAAAAAATTGTTTAACAACTGAGGTTTCTATAATATGTATCAGTCAAATTGATTTTAAGATGTTTTCATAAACATAGAGCCACGTTCAGGATTTAAAAAAGATAGAAAATATGTGTAATTGCTCTTATAATTTAGCGGACTATACATTACGATAGTCATAAATATAATCTCTCATAATAGGCATGATGACAGATTTTGAAATTCCCTTTCATAATGTAGATACACGTCTACCATATCCGAAAAAAAAAATATTTCAGCAAAAAACTAAATTTCCACGGGAATTATTGAATGTTTTTAAATCTATTTTGAATTACGCGCGAAAACGCTCTTAGGTGTCATGGCGTCGCGTCTGATGAACCGTGACGTCACCGACATTCTGTCAAAGTAAGGTCAAGCAACACGATGGCACTTACCTGGGCGTTACGTCAATCGCTCTGATTGGTGTTTCAGTTAACATAGCCGATTGCAGTTATTTATACTTCTATTTTATTGAAAATCTTATTAATCTCAATTTTAATATAAAAAATTAGTAATTTTTTAAACTCTTTCAACATATATTTTTCTCCAAAACCATTTATTCTTAGATTCGTTAATACCGTCATCATGCCTATTTCGTTATATTACAATCGACCACTACCACAGAATATAACTCTACTAGGTATATATCCCATCTTTGGGCCGCCCTTAAAGCCATTATCCGAGAGTTTCAGGTAGAAGCGGCCTCCAACTCTGTGGTAGGTTGTGCCGCAGAGAAGAGGTAATGGGTGCTTCAGAGGTGAAGCCCCTCGCTGACTGTCCGCTGCGAGAGGTGAGAATGGGCGGCTCGCGCCGCTTCGCCTGGGGGCGGTGGACATGGGGTCGTCCGCCGTCATCACAACACCGGGCAACGAGGGAAGACGTGCTGTGTATTTCCAGCATGTCTTGCCATGGCGCGGAGATCAAATCGAGGTGGAGCCCGCAAGTGCGCGGGCCTCGTCTGGAGGGGGAGGCAGATGCATGTTTTCTACAATTTCTTATATAGACGGCGGGAGGAAGCACCGTGGGTTTTTAGTGGGTAGAAGTCCCACATACCCCACCGATCTCCCCATGGTCAGTGGGGATCTGGATCGCAGATTTTCCCCACGCAAAAAAAAGTATATATCCCAATAACAATTCTTAAACCCATTCCATCTTTGATTCATTACGATTTGTGAAACTAGACTTATGACATGTCTTTCATTATTGTTTTTTGACTAATTCAAAGTAAGAAATAGTAATATACAATTGTTTTGTTTCATAATAGATTTTGTCATCATGATCGCGGATGCCATGAATACAAAATACTGACATATTATTTTTATAGATGGTAATGTAAACTAAATAACATTTATAAAAAATAATAATACCACGTATTATTAATTATATTGAATAAAAATATTGTGCAACACTTGACAACCTATTTTGTAATCGGAGTGGTTTCTTGTTTATTATTTTATACCTACTCTGCGGTTTATTGGAAGATTCACACTGCACAATAATTATAAAACGAATACATTTAGCTATCTCTTAACCGCTATGAGTAACATTTGTGTGATATGTGTGGCGTCTATAAAATATATCAAATGATTCATTAATTAAATGCACAATTAAGTATTGTTAGTGATTCAAATAATATACGTATTAATTGAGGTACTGTCTGGTGGATATATAACATGGGATCCTAACACAATTTTATATCATACTATAATATAATACAGGTAGGTATTTAATATAGGTACTTGGCACATATTATTGATAATTAGAATTCGACAAGACAACACATATTTATTTTTTATGTTATTAAAATAAAAATAAAAATTCAAGTGTTTCTAGTTATCCATTTGTTTAATATAAGAAAGATAACTAATCTTAAGATAACTTATCTTAACATTCTTAATAATTCGTCTGATACGAAAATATCAGTTTTACAGTCCACTTGATGGTGAGTGGCTACCGCCGCCTATAACACAAGCAACGCCACAGCTGCTGCAAGTGCGCTGCCGACTACAGTAAGATTAAGGATAAGGGATTGGATAGGAAAATGGGCTCTGGAATCCCTTACTCACTTACCGAAACACAACAGCACACGTGCTGTTATTTCATGGTGGTTTTTTGTAAGCGAGTGGTTACTGCCGCCAGACGGGCTGCCCAAAATGACTGCGAAAAGCAGTGTGCCTTGCCACTACTAAAAGAATTCCTTTAATTACTATTCTTTACTTTCCAATGAAATGTTTTAACAATAAGAAAGAAACATGCAGTTTTGTAGTGACGTATAGTTTGAGAAAGAGACGCGGGCAGCTGATCGATGCTTGGTCCAATCTGCTTCAGACTATTCTATTGGAATATTGGTGTTATGGCGAGTATTATGGACATCCTATGACTGACGATGATGCTGATATTTTTGTAGTAAATCCAACATAAATCTCTCGATGACGTCAGGCGTTAAAATGAAATTAATAATATTAGATAATCAAGTAAAATTTGATACGTAATCACAAGTTTAAATACTATTAAAACCCTCTTTGATAACAATTAAATTCCTAAGAGTAAAAATAATTATAAAATGTAATGTGAGATCCAGTTTCAGCGGAATTTAATCAAATCAAAATAACTGTGCTAGGAAACGTATCTGTACTATTTAATCTGTTGTTTAAGTGCAGACTAATTCGCGTTGCTGATTAATTGAGTGCATAACGTGCGTTCTAGTTACCGGCACGACTAATCGCATTGTAATGCGATCGGCAACCCTACACTTATTGAACGCTATCGCTCTGTTTCACTGATAGAATTGATGTTGTTCGGACCCACAATATGACTGTACCAAGAAATATACCACGACTCGTTAGCTATATCCGTCCTCTAAATAGTCTAAATGGTCAAAATTGTTGGCATTGTCATAAAAATGAAACCCACATTTACTATCTTATTTTATACGTTGTACAAAATATATATAAGTATTATCATAATATATATACTATATACTAGCTACCCGAAGTCATTTTCGCACGGATGTAATTTTTTTCCGCAAATTATTTACACAAACCTGCAAATTATAATATCTTCTTCTTCTTCAACTTTATTTTATATAATACTTATGTAGGTATGTACAGATATAGTTACACATCGCAACAGTATTGAGTGTTAGTATTTAATTTTTACCTGTTGAGAAAAAAATTTTGCCACCAAAAGTTCGATTTTTTACTATTATTCAATATTTTGTTTAGATATAAGTAAATTGATAACAGTTCAATACCTTTTTGTCCTTTGTTTGTGAACCGATTTTTTTAATTTTATTAGTAGCTATTGAAGGGATAAGTGTTATTCTTAATAGCCTTCAATTCAAAAATGGAAAAGTTTTTTCCCTGTCTAAATAAATGGTCTAGTTTCGACCAGTGCGACCAGACCTTTTAAAAAAAAAACACAATTAATAACCCATTATATATGAAAATCATAAAATATCTTCATTATTAAACAAAAATAGTTTTAAATCATTATCTACTGTCAATCTAACCTATAGCACAGAATATATAATAGTACTAATAGTACTTATACCTACATAATAGTACTTATAGGTATTTGATTTAAGATCTTAGCCGAAATACATTGTGAAATACATTTTCTATAGGGATAAAATTAAATGTGTTTAAAAAAATTAATAAAACAATAAAATTAATCATTTTTATCGCAAATTGTTGAATCATTGGTTTGAAATGTGGTCACGGGATGTGGGTGGGTTGCTTCTTTTTAATTACATGAAAACAAAAATACCGATAAGAATAAATGCGCTCAACACAATATTGGATAAATGTGAAACAACGTATTTACTGATAGTGCACCATGTAAACATTAAATTATAATATACTTATGTAACTAAAAGAATTCTAAAAGACCACGGTTTGCCTGTTCTAAAATAGTTTAGATATCAATAAAGTTAATGTACAAAAATTGGTTGCAAATGAAAGCGATTGTGTTGAGTCAATTCATCAATCTAACTTCCAAGAGGCGATAATTTCTAATTCTATAAACGCATCTAAAGATGAATGAACTGAATGAACCCAATCACTTTTCATTCACGAACCCCAAAAACCGGTCTCTAATACGAACCTTTCAATACGCAGAAGGTACATAAAAAGGTCGTCATATGTTTTTAATTAAAGGCACAATCGCTCATTGTGTGACATTGCTATCGCATTACGAGTCTTTTATTGTGTGAATGGACGTGTTTCGTGCATTAAATGCTAGGGGAATATGAATTTTAACAACTTGTAATAAAATCAATTTTCCTTTAATGGGACCTCGATAATATTAATTTATTGCAAATCCACGCTTATGAAATGCATTTGACTTTTCCAAATTCTCACAAAGGGAGGAATTACTTTTAATAATACAATAATTTGGTTTTTTTTCTTCTTCTCCAAATTATAGTTAATAACTTAGAAAGCTTTCTGTGGGAAACTTTATTCTTTAGTTTGTTAACAAATAAACGTCTCTTTCAAAAATAATAAAGCTCACTACTGATGCGCCAATTCTCTAAATTACTGCTAAAATTTGCATTACATATTTAGAAGAATTAAGCTGTCAAAGAGCCGTGAATAGAGACTTTTTTTGATATTTTTTTCTTACATAATCTTAAGCCGTAAAGCACGCTTTCAAATGTAAACCAATTTACAACGATTTATTTCGAAAAAAATATTGTACAATAAAAACATCATACAATAAGTATGAATTTATAAGCATATTTTTTTAAAATCCATACTTAATTTAAACCACCATTCACGCTAGACATATTAAATTACATATAATGTTGATATGGAGTTACGAGCTCCGCAGTGAGATCAACTTCGCTGAACCTAAGTTGAGCATTCAGTTTCAAAGCGAACACACCAGTGGATTCTTGATAAGTGGATTAATTACGGGGATGATCTTCCACCTAAATTACTTTAACAGCCGTATCCTGTTACACGAGATCCTCGACGTTACTAGTCGAGCTTTGTATTAGGTTTATTCAGTAGTTAATGAGCCCATAGACAGCACAAGTTCAGTCCATATACAAAAGTTAAATTTTATCGTATAAATTTTATTATTCTATGCAAACATTTGTCAGATACAAGCGGCATCAGCAGACATGATAATATAATTTGCTAACTAGCTTTTTGGGGACAGAATATATGCATAGAAAATACATATTTTTGGGAGCAATTACCTAATATTATTGTCAAATAAAGAAGTCTTCTTATTAAAGTATAAGGTGAAATGTTGTATACCAAAGCCTACAGACTGCATCTATCTATTACATACAATAAAATCGTAAACGAGCCGTACATTAATCTGTATCTGTATATCTGTACATTAATTATGTTTTCAAAAAAAAAAATTATGTTACTGAGGTAAAAAATATAGTTTTTAGAATTTTTGTCTGTTTGTCTGCACGTTTGTGCACGCTAATCTCAGAAATTGCTTTAAGTGCTTAACCGATTTGAGTTGCGGACTCATCTAATTGTTAATAAAGCATAAGGCTCGACAAAGTATTAAATATCTACGTAAAGCTTGCATTTATATAGTCAGGTAGACCAATTAACATTTTTTTTAATTATACATAATTTTACTGTAAAATCTTGTCATTTTTGTGTGCACATTCGAAATCAAGGTTTTATCATTTAATGAAATATTCATATATGCTAAATAATGAAAAAATTATTAACAACCCTGAAAAGACGTTTTTATTCCACTTACGTGCATCCGGTATTGATTCTTTTGTATTTGTAAAATGTTTCAGGGATCTTTATTCGGCAATTTTACCTGAAACAATAAATGAATAAAATCAAAGTTAGTCTGATATTTATTTATATTACAAGTTGATTGATACAGAGACCCCCCAAATACAGAAAATATTTATTTTTAAATTATGTCCCAATTTTCGTAATAATTGTTTATGGTATAACGAGATCAATAATCGTCGTCTTAATTTTTTTTTAGATATATTCAAGTGTTTATCGACGAGTTAGAAATAATAATAATATATAGATGTTAATGTAGGAATTGAATATTTTTTATTATAAATAATTCCTTTTTGCCCTTGTAAGTCACAACCAACTATACTTTAATAACAAACAAAAAAATGTTTATGTGTTACCAGATATTAGAAAAAAATAAAGTTTTTTACGGATGTATGTTAGGATTAGGACGGTTAATAAAGACAAATAAACAAAAACAAACTATGCGAACCAACATTGAAATGGGCTACAAACAAACAGTATGGCAGCTGGACAAACAATTTACAACCAGCTGTGTTTTTAATGTTCAAAGTAAACACTGTGCCATCAGTGGAACATATTCGTGGTCAATTGGTCGGAAAAGCTATGGGGGCAAGCAAAGTCAACTGGATTATAGAACTCAATTGGATCCCATTGCTTTCTCTGTGCTGAATTCTCACGGACAAATTCTATTTAATCACAAATTTTAACGATTTGTATTTTGTGAACAATGATCTCGTTATTTTTATTTCTCATTATGTTTATGGAAATAGATAAAATTGCGCAAAATAACCAATTCATTATTTTGATGTTCAAGCAATATTAATAATAAAAGGAATAATTACAACAGAATGACATTTTAAAGGGTCGCGATAAAAGAGACGCGTGCAACAGCTTGTAACTTATAATTACCTAAACAGTACTCTTAACGTCGAATCACAACACTAACACAATCTTAATTGGCTACTAAATATTCAAAAGCAATACGTTGTAGAAACATACACGGCCAATTCGACAATGGCGGACTAATTCAATTTGAATCACACACAATATTCTATTAATCGTGATCGACAGGTGTAATCAACCCGCGCATTGTGGGTCGCATTGTCCCGCAGCACAGAATAACCTACATAACGTAAATAACATTGCGGGATGACGAAATAATCATTATGTTTACTGTGTAGCTTTTTAAGATCCTTCAACTAGCGCCACGAGGTAACTTTTAATCACATATTATATTATGTATATTGTATAGTTGCATAAATTATATAAATGGTCGCATCACTTACATTTTAATTTCACTTTTTCTTTTAAAAATCTGCAAAAATATCTATTTTTTTTTCCTGTAAGCTTATGTTTTTTTTATTTTTATTTTTTGTATAATTAAGAACGTTTTGCACATTAACTTTCATTAATCCAAATACTCAATACTAAACTAGCAACTTGCTCTTGCTTAAAATATCTGATTGTCTTGCATTCTCAATTTATTAAGTAAAATTACCTGCATCGAATTATGTTGAATATTATAGAATATAATACAGAAAAAACCCAATATTACCTTTACAAAAACTTAGCAGGGTTTCGTACAATGTAGTGATAGGTTTTTTTTTATATATAAAGGTTGACATGCAAGCTGAAATATGTGAATAAGGCTGGCGCCCTTCATAAGGTAAAAGATAAAGAGAAGTATCCTTTGCTCACTCACCGACACACGAGCTCTTATTTCAATGTAGTCTTCTGTAAGGGCTGCAGCGGAAGTCAGTATGCCCTGCCACTACTAAATCAAATACTAGCCCTTCCATACTGTTATTTTTTAACCGGTGCAGTCACCGATATCCATATTATGATGGAGGGAAACCGGACCGTAACTTGTTCGAATGTAACGATCGATCAATTAGTGCCAATTAAATATTAATGGTTTTTATAGAAGCTCACATTCAATTGCGTTTATGCATTTTAAAGTAGTTATCGATTTGTTCATTGTACATTTTAATGTATTATATAAGACCCGTTTACTGAAAATAAACATGGTCATCCATACTAATACCTATTATAAATGTGAAAGTAACTCTGTCTGTCTGTGTGTTACCTTTTCACGCCTAAACCGCTTAACCCGTTATCATGAAATTTTGCATACACGTTGTCAGGGATGCAGGAAAGGATATAGGTCAAAAAAATTACTTTTCCCAAGGGATCATCTAACGCACGGCAAAGCTATAACTGTGATATTAAAGATGTTAGGCATTACATTGCTCATATATTTAGTACATGCAACATACAGTCTATTATATTTTATAATAATATTCATTTGTGTTAAATATGACGGACCATGGAGTAATATTTATTTCAAAATATAAAAGGGGTCGAAAGTTATAAACTGGGCAATTTGTTTAGTGCCAGTAACCAGCCCTACAGAAGACCACCATGAAATAACAGCACTTTTTTTAAAATATTTATTTGGAGGCTTTTCCATAAAGGACATGTCGCCTCATTGGGCAAGTTCATACATATATTTCTCTAAATTATATGTTATCATTAAATCTTTTATAGTAAATCTTGTACAGATCCCTGGCATCATCGGATAACTGGAATGCCAGGGCGTTGTTCAAGTCACCTACTTGCGACATAAATTTACCTCTGGAGCCCAGCCTACGCACCCTATCGTTCCGGACACATTTTTTTAACACGTGATAAACATCGTCCGCAATGTTGCATTCAGCACAATTCGGCGTCGCCACTTTTCGCATCATGTATCCAAATTTGTTAAATGGAATGTGCTCAGAACGTAATCTCATGGCAGTTACCAAGTCGTATCTGCAAAGCGACGCATCAACAAACCATGGTACGTCTAAAGGATGTGGCTGGATGGTCTTATTATACCAGATGCCTCTTTCCAGTGATCTTTTATCGAAGTATTCCTTCCAGAGTTGTTTGCATCTCTTTTTTTATGTGGTCAATATTTCCATATAATACGGGGATATTGGTAGAGGTACACCATCACAGCGAGCTTCAGTGGCCAATTTATCCGCCCTCTCATTTCCTGGGACACCCACATGAGACGGGATCCACTGCAATACTACATTCTCCTTATTACCTACATTTAACTTATTAATAAGCCCTAAAATATGGTATGCTATTGGAAGGCCTTGGGAACCCAATGTACATCGAACTAAATGTTGAAGGGCGCTTTTCGAGTCAGTAAAAATAACAACTTTCATTCTCCTATCCCTATCTACTACATTTTGCTTTATCCTCTCGAAGCAAGCAGTACATTTGAATACCTCTTGTTGTTGTTTATGCAAATTGGCGACGGCAGCCACCTCCACATCAAGACGACAGTCACAGTCAGCTTTCTTTTACGATTACGACTTTTTACAATGCCAAACAATAACTTAAGTTACAAATAAGAAAAAGACTATCAAAAAATATTTTCTTTTCTTGTTAGAGCGGTTTTATTATTGAGGTCAGTCGATTCCTTAGTCAGAAATAATTTGCTATGTACGTAATCATATTCATATTACACAGTTTGCTTACATTAAATTAACCAAACGGTGTGTTTTTAATTGAAAACAATGCTGCATACAATTATAATAAAAGTCTTATTACGGTTACAATGAAAGCTTAGTAATCATAAAATAAGTAAATTGATTTGATTCACTTACTAATTAAAATTTTTACCCACTCCTGTTTCGATTACTACCTCAGCATTTGTCATAAACAGCACTAATGAATAAATAATCCGAGCAAACAGATAACAAGAGATGCCAATTAAACAATACACTAATTAATACCAAACATTGTTATAGTGGACTTAATTAGAGTGGGTATTACTATCAAAACGTGCAATGGACGTAGGTATATGTGAGATACACATAATGATAAAAATATTTACCTTATACAATACGCATGATAACTGTTTTGAAAAACTGCTGCACTGTGTTTCTACGTATTTTCTTTACACAAAATAAATTGAATTTAAAAAAAAAATACGTGTTTTTGTAGGAAAAATTGATATTTTAAATAATACAATTTAAAATTTGCCCCAAAACGCCAAAATTGCAATGGCTTCTATTGTGACATCACGCTTTCTTAACTCGGGAACAGCTTGACAATTTACACAATTCAAGCGACACGGTGATATTAAGAAAGCGTGACGTCATTCGCTCTGATCGGTTTTCAGTTAACATAGCGGATTGCAGTATTTTATATTGAAACTGGATCTTATTTTAGAAAATTTTCAACATTATACACTTCTCTAATATATTTTATTCTTTAATTCTTTAATACCGTCATTATGCCTGTTATATTATGTTTTTATAAAAAAAGATAGGAACGAAAATATTTAAAAAAAATGGAAGCTAACATTTTGGGTTATGTATATATGTATATACAACGCACGTATTAACTTAATGTAGCTATACCACACGTTATTGCCCAATAGTCCGACAAATTGTCTTCTTTACCGTGGAGTTCTTTCAATAAATATATCGTGCCCATTTATTGAGAAAATCTTTTCTTCAAACATTATTTAAAGTCTCCAGCTTACTAAAACAAATGAGGTTAGTTTTTAATTCCGAAAAATTGTTGTATTAGATATAAAGAACTTGTTTTTAATTTTACAATGTAATCTGTAAGTATTTTTAAGCATATAAGAAGCTCGTATAAGAAAAAATTAAAGAACATTACAATTCCACAAACACGAATTAAATTTTATAAATAAAAAAATTATTAGCGACTTGTCCCAGCTAGACTAAGGTAAAGTTTAGCTTTATTTATTTTATTTTTTTTTTATTTATAATTTTAACAATTTAAAAAGAAAACTAAATATACATTAATATAATGATAGCATTAAAAACCACCTAGGTTTAACCGTTTGCTATCATACTATGCTTTAAATTATTATTAAAATATTAAAAGATTTAACATCTAACTATGTACAATTAATTACAATGTTGATACAATCAAATACAATTTAAAAAATATTCCTTTAATTTAACTTTAATATTTAATAATTTAACTTAATTTAATTTAACGTTAATAGCTAGCATAAGCTATTAAGATTTGATTAGAAAAATGATATTTTCAATTATGTGTTTATATTTCCGAATAATTTAAACATTCCGAAAGAAATTATAAAGAGGTAAAGTTTGTATGTATTGTTACGTGCCGGGTGAGTCAAACTGCCGTGTAAGAACGAAGATGAACTATTTATTTCCACAACCAAGATAACTTCCAAAAGGGCTAAACTTGTTCGATAAAACCGTTAAACTTGCCAAAAGTCGTTAATGATTCCCTTAATGAGTCGCCGGTTTACTGTCGCAGGTAACTTCACAAAGCTCCGAAGAATCGCTTTCGAATCGGGGGTTATAGCTCTACTAACTCTCCCTCCCGCCACTCTCCTATTTATATTTGGCGCCAAACGTCTCGATCTATTTCGAATTTACTAAAAATTAACAAATATTGTAAAGACGGAATTGTTTTTTCTATTCTGTGATTGTAAATAAGTCCATTGAAAATTGGGGAATTCTATTTCTGTCGAATGTGAACACTATGTTGTAAACATAAGGACCGATTTCCTTTGACACTAACCGGGGAGTGGCCTGACTACTATCGATAGGGGTGGACCTTTCGAGATTTTCGACCGGCGCGAGTGCTTCTTCCAGAACGTTCCATGGTTAGTCGTAACAGTATATAGGAGGTAACCTTCGAAACTATCATCTGGATTTGGAAAGTAGTGGCAGGGCACACTGCGTTTCGCAGTCATTTGGGCAGACCGTCTGGCGGCAGTAACCACCCCCTTACAGAAGACCACCGTGAAATAACAGCACGTGTGCTGTTGTGTTTCGGTGAGTGAGTAAGGGATGCCAGAGCCCATTTCCCTATCCCCCCTCTTAATCCCTTATCCTAAATCCTACTGCAGTTGGCGGCGCACTTGCAGCAGTTTAGGCGTTGCTTGTGTTATAGGCGACAGTAGCCACCTACCATCAAGTGGACCGTCAGCCTGTCTGCCGACCTTAACATAAAAAAAAATCCAATTTAAAAAAAATTCACCAATGGTTATAACACAGTTTTAGGAGGGACATAAGCTAAAAATTCCAGGAGGACGAGCAGCGGGCACTGGCTATCTAAAAATAAAGATCCAATGTTTGTCAAAAGTATAATTTCAGCGCTCAATGTATGTCATAAAACTCTAGATGTTTTGTCAGGCGTCATATTTTTTATTTTTAACGCAGACGAAGCCGCGGGCACCAACTAATTGATATTGAAACCCGCATCAAAATCGGCTTTGCTTAGAACACACTCAGACAGAGACGGATGTCGAATTGTACTATGAATGCGTGTAAGAACGAGAAACACAAAAAAAAGTTTCCACATCGCACCTATCTTGACGTAAACTGTTTTATGACAATCTCATAAAAGAAGCCGCACTAAGTCGACGGTGGCTTTTTAATATCGAGGCGAGAGGCGGCCGCACTGTCCCACGAAACATTTTCCATTAATAAAACGCGAAAAAGGAATATTACATATGAAAAAGACATATATCCGTATCGCCGGACCCGCCGCTATCTCTGTGGAAGGTAATAACTTCTTTACAAGTCCAAAGTCCGAGGGATTGAAAAGCAATTTCAGCAGGACACCCCCGCCCTTGCGCGGGGCCGGACTTGCCATATTTCTTTTTCGCCGCTACTGTAATTCGCCTGTGATTTAATCTTGAGAAACAAATCTTTGAATGTGAAAGTTTAGTGATAGGCATCAGTGGAACTAGTTTCGCTGATTGGATTCCATCCCCCGGTCCGTGAGCCGGCAACGATTGTTCCAACAATTTGAATTGGTCAGTGCAGATACTCCGCTATTTGTTTGATTCCACAATAAGATTGCATTTCTTATTTCCTGAACGGGGTTCTTGTGTTGCCGCGACAAATTGGACGTAAAATTGCTTTATTTACATACGCTTCTCTCTGCGCCTTAACGTGCGTTCTTTTTCTTACACGCTAAAGCCAAATAAACCCTTTGACACGCACAGCTTGCGTTGTACAACATTTGTGACTAAAGCGTCGTTAATAAACTTCTGTTTAGAATACTTGAAACGTTTTTTGCAGAATTATTTCTATATAAGTTAAATTTGAATGCAATTTGGAGTTGCTATTTAATCTTTTTAGTCTTAAGTATATTTTAAAGAATGCACAAATAGAAAAAAGTCTAGATACTCAGTAGGTATCTACATAAAAACAATGCAATTTAATTTGCGGCGCGTGGTAAATACAAGGACAGTTTTTATGTGTCATATTTTCTTTAGTACATAGTCCTATTAAAGTAAATAGTCATGTATTTAAATATTTATTTAAAGACTACAAAACAGAAAGTTTTGACAGTAATTAAAGGGTCAATGTACTACTCCTAATCCTAATTCCAATTTATTCCAATTGTTTTTGCACAGCTTTTGCCAAATGGTATGAAACAAATTTCTACATCCATCTAACCTATTTTAGATATCGTCTAAAGTTTAAATGGACGACACTGTATGAGAAATATGTGCTAATAAATGGTTCACAGGAAATATTTGTGTAATGAAGACGGACCTGTCTGTGTAACCAACAACTGAGTCACATTATGCATGATTCGATATTAAAATACGATATATAAATTCCGTGTAAACTAAAACCGTTGTGTGAAAAAATCTGTTTTCATTATTACTTAATATTAATAGTCTACTTAAGTCGTACCTAATTCGACCTTGATGAAAAAATGTAACTTTTACCAAAATGTTTTATTGATACTAAACACGTCGATGGGAATTAAAGTTATGGCTTTACTTTTTTTTTCGAATACTTAATAAAAATGCCTGAAATATAAAAGTCACTGAAAGTTTCTTTATTATAAACCTAATAAAGATTTAAGGCGAGGACTAAGCGGAAAAGCTTTATTTTCGTCGCCTAATTTAACTTGTTATAGTAAAATTGAAACTTAGATAAAAATACAGAGCATAATAAATTATATTTAATAAGGTTTGAATCGGACAGATTGATGCAAAAAAAAATATGTTTTCTCAGAAAAAAAATAGAAAATAATGCCCAAAAAAGCTTTCTCGTCACAGTACTGAAAATTTTAACCGAAAATTACATATTTTTTTAAGCTTATTAATTAATATTTAATTTTTCATATTTTACACAATATTTAAGAAAAATCTTCTAATTTTAAAACTGTTTGGTTACCTCCGAGAAGCTACAATTTTTTTTTTTTTTTGCAATATTGCACCTTGATTCATAGGTTATTTGGTTGCGCTCATTTTGGTAAAAATTGTGTTCAGTCTGATGTTAGTCCTTGTCTTAATTCATACGCGGCAACTAGCAGTTGGTTGGTAATTCAAAGCCAACCACCGATGCGTAGCTGGGCGGCTCGGCTAACATCTGAACCGCAAAATATACATTACAATTCTATTATAAGGAAACCACACTTGAAGTAGGTATATAATATTTTATTTACAACCAAAGTTATAAATTGTACATCATTTAATATTTTTATTCATAATATTAAAGACAACTGTGATGCCATAGATTAAAAATTAAATAAAAATATAACATTACATGATTAAAATCTCTTCCCTTACTTGAATCATACTTGTTACTTACCATTTTTTTGATGGGTAAAAATCATAAATATTTTTAAGGTTTAGTAATAAGCGGGACGGTTTAATAATAATGAGACGGTTCTGCAGAAAATGAAAAAGAAAGCCGAAATACTGAGAACCATGAAAGTCAGAAAACTGGAATATTTTGGGCATATTATGTGCGGCGAGAAGTATGATCTGCTGCAACTGATCATGCAGGGGAAAATACAGGGTAGACGCAAGCCGGGCAGACGACGGACTTCCTGGCTCAAGAATCTCCGCGAGTGTTATGGCCGAAGTACCAGATCGCTGTTTCGTGCCGTCGCCTCGAGGGTTAGGATAGCCATGATTATAGCTAACCTCCGATAGGAGATGGCGCTGAGAGAAGAAGTAATAAACAGCAGATTTAAAAAAAATGCTTTCAAAAAAACATTAATTTTTACCAAAAAAATTGTGGATTTAAAAATACTACCTAAATAAAAATTTGTGGATGGAGGCAATTAGTAATTAGGCGGTTTTTTTTTTTTTGTTATGCCATTTAATTCTCCATTTTTATTTTTATTTTTGATGCAAAAATGGCAAACAGATCTTCAACTAAGTACGCTATCGACTCTATTAATATTATAGGACAGTTACCAGCGTCTTTATTCATATCATTTGAGGACCGTCAAAAAAGCCACATCTCACCAAGTCTCCGTCTCAAAAAGTATCCGATTTGAAGCAAATGTACTTGTTTTATTAAAAGAATAAACATTACGCAAATGCAAAAAATAGTACGTTTACCCGGCTCAATATTAAAGTGAGACAGTATCCGGCCGCAAGGTCCGGCCGCAGATCTATATCGCTTAAAGTGTACCACGGCCTTACTCATATAATCTAACTATTTGCGAGGGACAAACACCCCTCACAGCGTCATCCCCTTTTTGTGAATTGAGAATTTGTGCGGTCTACCAAATGAGAAATTTATATCTAATTTTGGCATTATAAGAAAACAAATAAAAAAAATATTCGGTGTCATTTTCTGCTTCTTTAAACTATTTTGAATAACTTTTAGAATAAAATTTTTAACATCAGAAATTTTCTGTTCTTTCCTTATAATTTTCATAGAAAATTTTACATTATTATTTTTATCTAAATCGAGCCTCATTTTCGCAGTCATTTGGGCAGCCCGTCCGGCGGCAGTAACCACCTCCTTACAGAAAACCACCGTGAAATAACAGCACGTGTGCTGTTGTGTTTCGGTGAGTGAGTAAGGGATGCCAGAGCCCATTTCACTATCTCCTTTCCCTTAATCCTACTGTAGTCGGCAGCGCACTTGCAGCAGCTTTAGCGTTGCTTGTGTTATAGGCGACGTTAGCCACTTACCATCAAATGGACCGTCAGCCTGTCTGCCGATCTTAACATAAAAAATAATAATAACTTAAACGGCATTGATTAAGCGAGAGAATAGTTTCTGTCTGTCCATATAGTAGTTATTTAAAAAGTTGCAGATAAGTTGCATGGCTTAAATAAAATAGTCAAGCTTTCAGATAGTCAAAATCGGGAATGTCTAGATATTTTAGACATAAACCTTGTATTGACTTTTGCCTAATATTCTATTTCCCACACAACAAATTTAATAAAATTAAGAATAACTTTTGTCGTACATGTAATTCTATTAGAAGTAGGCCCTTCCCTGCCGCTGTTCAGACTAGCTCAAACTCGGGACGGAATAGCGCCCCACAACCATTTTCTGCCCGAACGAAACTCTATATTGAATACAATTCTAATAGAAAGCATCATCCACAATGTACCTTAAAATATATTCTTAACAAGCTTTAATTAAATATTATAAACTATCCCCCGACATTATATTGAGACCATTCCAATGAGTCCAAACACGCGATATCTGCTGCAATTTTCTGAGGAATTAGGTATCCTGCAGCTACTGTAATGCTGCAGCATCAGGTCCATCGATGTCCACATAAATATCACCGAAGTAATATAGTATACCAAATTTCAAACCAATCGAACCTGTGGAATTTAGTGAGATCCCTTCGTCACCTAGGAAATGAGCTGATGATCATCGAACTCAAGCTAAGAACCATCTCGATCACGGCAACTTTCAAACAGAAAAACCGTATCAAAATCGGTCCATCCATAATGCCACTAAAAAGGTTATACTTATAACACCCCTATTTTGCGTTGGGGGTTAAAAACAATCAACTTTAAAAGCCATAAACAACATGAAAGAAACCTATTGAAAATTAATCATATTTAATTGCATTTAATACAAATTAACCAAGTTTTTACTTAAGTATAATTAAAGTTTTCGCCTTTATTTATATAAAATACTTTCATTCATAAATAATATTCATTAATATATATTAATTTTAAATTAATTGGTAGTATTGGATGCATTGTAGTATTGGTAGCACATGAATGCGACCATTGTAGAGTTTCCATACAGGCCGCGATCGGGCCATTTGCTACTGTTTTCAATTTGTCGTTCGCAGCCATACATCAGCCGCGGCACGCAGTGAAAAGACCGCCCGCTTGCACGTACATACACTAGAGTAGACTTTCCATTATTACACCCATTATTTTAACAATATTGTGTTTTGAATTATCTAATTATATACACAGTTTAAATCTAATAAATCTGTCGCTACAAACAAAATATGCAAAGATATATATAAATGTATATTAAAACTTGAACTTTTTTTATGTTAAGATCGCCAGACAGGCTGACGGTCCACTTGATGGTAGGTGGCTACCGTCGCCTATAACACAAGCAACGCCAAAGCTGCTGCAAGGGCGCTGCCGACTACAGTAGCATTAAGGATAAGGGATTAGGAGAGGATAGGGAAATGGGCTCTGGCATCCCTTACTCACTCACCGAAACACAACAGCACACATGCTGTTATTTCACGGTAGTATTCTGAAAGGGGGTGGTTACTGCCGCCAGACAGACTGTCGAAATGACTGCGAAACACAGTGTGCCCTGCCATTACTTTCCAGATCCAGACCAGAGCCAAATTTAGAATGTTCAATTTTCAAAGTTGACCCTGCCGGGAATCACCCTAGCAAGCACCCTAACCACTATCCAATTTCACTCATCTCATCTCATGATGACTATGATATTACTATGAGTAATAGTTTTATAGTCAGTGTTACATAGTCAGATAATAGTTTAAGTTGGGATTTAAATTTTGACTTTTGATATGTTCGTCGATTAACATGTCAAAAATATATTTTTAACACTAATTGCTAATAGTTTGATTAAAAATCATTTTCCTATCCAATCCCTTATCCTCAATCCTACTGTAGTCGGCAGCGCACTTGCAGCAATTGTGGCGTTGCTTGTATTATAGGCGACGGTAGCCACCTACCATCGAGTGGACCATCAGCTTGTCTGCCGATATTAACATTAAAAAAAGCGATTTTTATTTCAAATTGGTTTAAATTGTCCTTTTTTTAAATTGTTTTGTGGACGGATCTTTTTTTATTTAAAAGCTATTGAAGAGCTTTATGAATGTTGGAATGTTTGGAATGAAACAACTCTAAATGTTACGGGAAATTTGCTACAATAAATCAGTGAAAACCGCATTCAAATCGGTTAAGCTGTTTCTGAGATTAGCGTGCACAAACGCACAGTTTAAAAACTATTTTTTTTACCTCTGTAACGTAAGTACAACGTGTACAAATTGTTTTTTTTTAATGTACAGACATGGCTCGTTTCCGGTTTTATTATATGTATAGATATATATTTATTTCACCGTAATTATGTTATTTATTCAAAACGTATCAACTAAAACTCAGATTAATAATGGAAGCATTGTTTGGTTAAAATGTTGCTAATAAAATGTACAAAATAAAAAGTACCTACTATTTACACAATGCGTATAGAAACAAACTTAACCAATAGTCAATTTGTCTTGCATTTTGGCCCAATAGTTCAAGCCCAATCGTGTTAGCGACAAAAATCTAATAAAGGCTATTTTTACAGTATGTAGGTAATTCACTGTAATTCTATAACATATGTTATCAGCGGCGGAACGAGCCAGTAGTAAGTCACCCCAACCTTAATACACTTACCTTTGACATTTTTCCGCCCATTATGCATTCTACTAAAGCAATGCCTTCTCAGAAACCGAGAATTGCAAACTGTTATAACAGTTAACGATTCTAAGAAACTCTATTTGGAGTTGACAACACGTTTCAAAGTAATACCACAATACGGTTATTTATTATGCCAGAAATGTTTTTCATTTAAGCACGTTTTAATTTTAAAATCTACTACAATACAGTCATATTATTATTATAATCATATTCTAAGACAAAAAACAATAATTTGATTTGTGTCTAATCTAATCAACTTGAATCTAATCAAAAACAATAAACAGAAAGTGAATTTTCTAATGAAAATATTCGAAATATACTATAAATTGAAACGCTGATTGCGTGTGTTTGTTTATCTGTCTGTACGTTTTAATACGCAATTTTCACTATCAGTTAAGTACATACTAATTTTTCGTGGAAGGTTTATCTATACATATAATAATCTGTCTGTACAGCCGTGTCTGTAAATTAAACATTTTTTCAATAAAACAATTTCTATACGTACCTATGTTACCGAGGTCAAAAAATATAGCTTTTAGAATTTTTGTTCGTTTATCTGTTTGTCTGTACATTTGTACACGCTAATCTCAGAAACATCTTAACCAATTTGAACATGGTTTTCACTTATGCATTGTAGCGAGCTTCCCATAGCATTTAGTACTTGTTTCATTCCAATGGGTTTACAAACAAAAAAGTTATACGCTATACTAAATACCACGCGTACGAAGTTGCGGGCTGAACTAGTATATATAATAAAACCTAATTGCATCCGTGGGAAGCCAGAGGCGGGTTTGCTTCCCGTAGAATGCCAGTTGAATATAATTTTAATTTATATAGTGAACTTCTGCGTAAATCATCATCATTATCATCATTACAGCCGTAGGACGTCCAATGCTGGACAAAGGCCTAATTCTCCAGAAGGACCGATCAGAAGCAGCCTGGATCCACCGTAACTAATTGTGGTTAAATCCCATTTCGTAGATTGTGGAGTGTAGACAGTTTAATTTTATGTAACCTAATTCTTGTGGATTAATATCTCGAAACTGTGAACCGCAGCCCAATAGTGACATAATTAACAGCTTACTACTTAACACACTGAAGCTGAAATTAACAATTACACATGTCAAAGCCTCAAGTTAACTTGTTGAACTTACGAGTCTGCTGAATGAAATGCCTCTATTTCGTCTAACTTATCACACGATCGATGTAGCATTACACATGCAAAGAGATACTGAAAGAGTACATCAAGCCGAACGCATTAGGGTCTGTATTTGTGATAAATCTTGTGTGAAAACTTTTAGGCAGAAATTATTTAAGTATTATGTTTAAGTTAATGTCGACATTGGTGTCTAACCACTTGATTATAGATGTTATCGCTATTCATCAATCAATTTATTTATAACTTATAAAAACATACGCTTAAAAACAAAGAAAAAATAACAGTAACAGCAAGATAGGAAGTTACAAAAAGGTAGCAAAAAAGTACAAAAAACTCAGCATTTTGCTGGCATAGGCAGCGTTGATCTTCCGTAGGAAAGGAACCCTTAGTTTAACACACATACGGCCAGTAGCCACACACCTTGCATGTACTCACTAGTAAATCAAATAAATATAAATTATTTTATTGTCAAAAAACACAACTGCTTGCACGAATATTGAAAACGAATATTTTAAAAGAGCGAGAATGTTGATCTTGGAATTTGTAAAAAACTACTCTCTATTCTTAAATTCTCCTCTTTTTTTCTGACGATTAATTAAACATTTATTTAGATTCGCTCTAAATCCCCGAACAGTACACTGATTCCGTATTGGCGGTGGAATATTGTTCCAACATTTGGTTGCTGCATATCGGAAACTGCCTCGAAATGCGGCTGATTGGTGGACTTGCATCGTTAGCTGAGCCACACATTGGTGAGAACTATGAGACCGGCTCAGTACCCATGAAAATTTATTTAAAAAAATTGATTTATCATCCTTACACGATAAAGAATCTATATATTAATACGTGAAGCGAAAACTTTGGATCCCTTTAAAAAATTGGGCGGATGGACGAGTGTGGAATTTGGTACACTTAAAATTTAAATGGAGAAAGAAGGATTGGAGAAAGCTAATATTTTTATATAATAAGCTTTAGAAATACATTAAATTAATTAAAATAAACATTACACACCTTACTGCGTATTTGGTACACGCACGACGTTTCATACTACGTATGTAATATGTATACCATTTTGTTTATGGTTTAATTTCGACTACTGTGCGACCATTAGGAAGGGTAATACGACGATATAAGAGTCTTTCACTTTTCCAAACACAACAGTACGACTACTTAAAAATAAAGTAAATACTTATAAAACTTTGTAAAAATTCTTTTATATCAAAAACCAATATACATATACTTGTATTGTTCAAAACCGTTCATCTGAATGTAATTCATAGCCCCGGAAGGAAGCAAGCCATAACGAATATCTGTGGGATGCATACTTCGATGCGCCCATTGCGATATAGCCTTTTTGTAACGTGTTTGTAAGGTTCGTTGTGTCATTGAACGAAAAACAGTTTCTTTAATTACATTCCAATTTATATCCATCCATCCGCTCCATCGTCGGCCTCATCCTTCCTACATGGATAGATGCTGGTCAAGAGCAAATAAAAATAAAATAAAAATAATAATAAAAAATAATAATAATAAAAAATTATTAATAAAAAAATGGGCTTTAATGAGTGTGTAAGGTATATTTTAATTGATGTATTTACTCTATTGGCTGTGTTCCACGGTTTCACATGGCGTTTAATTTAAATCGAAAAAGGCTCTTCTCGGTAACGTTCGTTTTCGATCCTTTTTGAAATTTTTTCTTTTGTTCGGCTTCTTGGCTTTAAGTTGAAATAAAGCTTGTGAATTTTAACTCCATAATATCCAATTTGTGAATTTAAAAAAAAACACCCAACCGATTTTGTTACGGTTTTAACTAATGGAAAGAGCGATAAACGAGAAAAGTTTGTGTAATAATTTGTAAAAAAAATGTATCGCTCGTTTAGACTCAATGCTTATTATTGAATTTAAATTATTGCATTTAAATTTGTTGAAACGTACACACGACTTGTTATTACCACCAATTGGTACGAACTCAAATACAACGTATTTATCGATATTCGATTAATGGCTAGCTAGGCTTCGAACTCAATTTGTTACAGGTCGTCTGTAATTGACCGTACACATCGTTTTTTTTTCTTCGAGTTTGTTTGCTACGTTAGCCATTCATTTTTCATCTACGTGCTCCCAGAAAATTGATGAAGGCGTGCCCAACGGTTTCACGGGCAAAAGTCAATTTCTGTTTAGAGCCAAATGGTCAACGATTTAAATGAAAATCGTGATTAATGATTTTCAACAGTCCTTCACTTCTATGAAAAAAAAAATTATAAAGCTAAATAGAATTCTGTTAACTTATGGTTAAGTGTGGCAACAAAGGCGGACCTAATAAATAAAACGTTGTTTGAATCTGTTATTTAAATTGTCAAAATAGAATCTACATTTTTCCATTACTTATTAATAAACCTCATCAACATATAATTAAACACTAGATTTTAACCGCGACTTCCTACGCGCCCCTTTTTCTTAGATGTTAAAACGTTTATTCAATCTTTAATGCTCATTTTTTGTCAGGCGTCGAGTTATTTATTTTTATTTTTAGATGATCCCTCGGAAGCAGTACTTTTTAGGGTTCCGTGCGTCCGGATAAAAAACGGAACCCTTATAGGATCACTCGTGTGTCCGTCTGTCCGACCATTCCCCCCCTCCCCCCCTATCTCCGAAACTACTGAACCTAAAATTTTGAAAAAAAAAATACAGAAATTTGTTTTTACTTATAGATTATAGGAAAACCTATAAGAAGTCCACGATATTAAAATAACATGGTAAATCACTTAATATTGTGCGGATAGGTAACATCGTACGGAACCCTCTTCACGCGAGTTCAACTCGCACTTGTCCCGTTTTTCTGAATGAATGTAACCCTATGTCCTTTTCTATATCCCTGACAACGTGTGTGCAAAATTTCATCATGATCGGTTGAGTAGTTAATGCGTGAAAACGCAACAAACAAACAAACTCATTTCGAATTTATAATATTGAGATTTTTTGGACACATTGGTAACCATAATACGACACTATATCATGAACATTAGTAAGTAACATCTTTGTATTAATGTAACAAATCATTGTAATATTAGAAGATGGAGTATGATGGCATTCAATTAAAAGGACCTATGTCCAGCAGTGGACATTTATAGGCTAATGATGACGATTATGTAATGTAATACAAATTATCGCACGACTAACATAGAATTCAAAGAACGCGTAGGTGCGAACAGGACAGTATTGCATAAGATAAATAATTATGGTAGCACAATATTATAAAAAAATAACATATTATCCAGCCCATATGTTTATTTATAGTTACATAGGTATATTTAAAACCCCAAGAGAAGTCAGTATTGGGGTTATATCAATATAATTAGAGGCGGTTTTAGTTAGAGCTGGACCATAGAAACTACCGCCACGCTCAGCTTAGCACTCTAATTGGAAGTCCACCTTACGGCGATGTTAGACGTATGCACTCACAAACATAACATTAGTAGGTACGTAAAAGCCGCAGTACAATACACGCCAATTGATAAATACCTACATTTTTGGAGTTTTCTCTTTTTTTGGTTGTTTCACATATTTTCTTTTTAAATAAGTGACCTTATTTTGGCCAAATTCGAAGTCTGTTGCATAAAAATTTAGTGTAATTGGAAAAACAACTCTAAATGAACCTTAAATTAATCGCTTTAAAGACTACATCAGATAGACAACTTGTGCATATATAAAAGCTTTAAGTGTGGATTGGTGAAGCAATAAAAAGAAGAATCACGAACAACTATATTATTTATAATTTGAAAAGTGAACTCGAAAATGTACCTTAAATTTATAGCGGTAAAATATACATCAGATCAGCAACTATACGTGTCGTACTCTTGTTCGTCATACTTGAAAGTTATATTGTAATAAAAATATTTAAAAACTGCACTGAAAATCATTTCCATTACAAAATTTCGAACTCTCCTTACTATTTATGATTTTTTTATGATCGGCAGACAGGCTGACGGTCCACTTGATAGTAGGTGGCTAAGGTCGCCTATGATACAAGCGACGCCACAGGTACTGCAAGTGCGCTGCCGACTACACTAGGATAAGGATTAAGAAAATGGGCTCTGGCATTCCTTACTTACTCATCCATCCTAACACACACCAGCACACGTGCTGTTATTTCACGGTGGTCTTCTGTAAGGGGGTGCTCACTGTCGCCAGACGGTCGGCCCAAATGACTGCGAAACGCAGTGTGCCCTGCTACTATTTCCAGATCCAGATCCAGACCAGAGCCAACTTTGAAAGGTTTCAAAGTTGACTCTGCCGGGAATCAAACCCGGGAACCCTAGAACAGAATGTTAAGGCAAGCACCCTAACTGCTCATCCAACGGGCTCGACGTATTATTACCGTTTGAAAAGTTCTCTACACATTTGTAAAAATGCAGCAGAAGTTTACGTAATTTCAAAAAAATGTTGTTTTCTCCATAAATGAAATAATAACTTAACAATATTCTAAGTTTCGTATTCAATTATTAAAACTTTCATTGTCATTTCGAAAAAAAAAATCATTTTAAAATAAACAATGTAAAAGGATGTCATGTCTCAATTTGATACCTGTATAATTATCCAAGGCTGATTGTTAATGCGGTTACTGTGTGGTCACTTGGTCAGGTCTCAAATTCGCATTGTATTAATTCCGCTGAAATGAAAGCTGAACTGACTTCACTGACGCATAGCATACATATGACTAAGCAGTAGACGGGACAGGAAATGCATTTTTTTTAATTATAAACGAAATTACACTTTAAGACTACATAAGCATGGTAATAATTAATCTATATCTTCAATATCTACCCCTAATATTTAATATACATTAAAGTCGTTGTTATTTTCTGTTTCTTTTTCGCGTTAACTTCTTCTGAAAAACCTAATTGATTTTAAAACGGCTTTCGCTAATAAAAAGAACGGTAAAAGGAGGGTGTATATAACTTGAAGAAAAAAATTTCACCCGTGTGAAGCCAGGGGCGGGTCGCTAGTCATGTTATATTTCTGAGAATATAATTTTCTATTACAATTAATGTTCGTCTAAAGAATTCATTCATTAATTCTAAAATTTATTTTTGTATTTTAAAATTAAAAATTAACTTAATAGGTAATTAATATAAATATTCTGAATATAGTTTTCTATGTCCAATTTTCAGAATGTATGTGTGTCGACATTATTCTTACTGGTATTTACGGCATATAATCACTTAGTATGGTGTTTGTATGATGTAGGTACCAATGTGTACCTAATTTAAATTTTGATATCGATTATACTAAAATATACTAATTTAGGAAATTTGTATGAAAGTTAAGTAAGTAAATTATATGAATAACTTAAAAAGTTTACAAACTGGAAAAGTTGGCGAAATCTATGCACTAATATAATAAAAAAAATTAAATTTGGTTGGTTGGTTGAACGTATTTATCTTTGGAAATTCTAGTCGGATTTCGAAAATTCTTTTTGCATTTGATTTGCTAATTCCTGAGTGAGGTTATAGGCTAACGATAATCGCCGAAAATTACCAACGATTACCAAGAAGATTTGTGCATTTGGCAATTAACTATGACAAAATTTAAAGTACTCAAAATGTGAACGATTGTATTAATTATATGTACAAAAAGGGGCAAACCGAGAAATACAGCAAAGAGTTCATACCCCGTGTGCGTTGATAAATAGGTTAGCTGTCTGTTAGCTATCAAGTCAATGTGTTCTAAATTTTTCTTGTAAATTCAATCTACAATTATCTTTTTTTATCTTGCCACAGGTATGGCAGGAAATCAATCATCGCTTGAGAACGGTACAACCGATTTCATTGGCTTTTTGTGTTTGAAATTGTAAGGACAAGGTTTGTTTGCGAGAATATTTTTGGAAATCTCTTATATGAAATTGAGAGGGCAACAAATGTATATATATTTAAAAACTAAAACTAGCTGTGCCCGCGACTTTGTACTCGTGGTATTCGGTATAGCGCGTAACATTTTTGTTTGTAAACAGATTGGAAAGAAATATACACTAAATATTACCAGAAGCTTAGTTAAGCCGTTTCTGAGATTAGCGTGTACAAAGGCATAATAGGCAAACAACGATTTTATTATAGTTTATAATAAAATCGCAAATAATGTATTTTAGAACAAATTTGATTAAAATAAAAAAGGTTATAGTGAGTCATCGACATATGTTGTCGCGAACTTTTTTTAGAACTTTTAAAGACGAACAATTCCGTCATACATGATTTTTGCGTAACTTTAACCGTTTACGCAGCGCACGCAACTGAAGCTCTCAAAAGGGATATTTTTTTCCGTTTTTGCGACATTTTTGGTGTTAGCGTGATGTTATATAGCCACCCTCGATAAATGGACTATCCAACACAAAAAGAATTTTTCAATTCGAACCAGTAGTTCCTGATATTAGCGCGTTCAACCAACCAAACAAACAAACAAACAAAGTAGCTAACTAACTCTTCAGCTTTATAATATTAGTAAGTATAGATATAGATACCATTCATCTGAATATTATGAAACTTGGCAACGCATGCTGAACACAGCATTATCAATATTATCAATGCGAAAATTTATAAAAAGATTTGTGTTCCCTTTACATGATTAAAACCATTTAATTGCATTTGAGATCATTATTGTAACTGCGTTGTGCCATCATAATACGTGCAGCGCATCTGGCAACCAAGCATCCTCTTACAGAAAAAGACTATTGTAAAAATAATCTAAATTAAAAAACTTAATATACTAATTAACATAAAAATTAAACTTTGTGTGATCGTGTCCAATATATTACTTATAATATTTCCATCTTTCTTCTAAATATAAATCTTAAATCTTCTTTCTTCATAAATCTTCATTTAGAACTATTTATACAAAGAAAGGAAAATGAAAATTTTCGGAGATTTTTGTTTGAAAAAAATAATAATAATTTGATAGTGTAATATTATAATTGCACGGACAAATTAAAAAATATATGATAAACAACTCCTTTGTTCAAAATGAAATTAATCTAACAAGAAACTGACGTCTCTATAACAATTGAAACTATGTACTTTCAATATTGTAACGTTTCGTCGGACTTTAAAATCTGATGAAACTTTTAAGTCCAGTAAACTTAACTTTTGAGTTTAAGACTTTTATGGCGGAGGCCATCAGTGGATATTCTACAGCCTGAAATGAGTGTATGGAAAGTAGTCTGTTCATTTTCTTTTAAAAAAAAAAAATTAATTATGTATTAAAAGTCACAGAAGCAGACGAAATCAAGCTACCTATAAAGTTTTTTTTTATTTAAAATAACTACATATTTATTTGTGTGATCTTTAATATGAAAACCATACCACATTAGTTAGGAAGTCATATTGTATGATTGTGCTGCAACCTATTTAAAAGTTCATCGGTGGTACGTTAAATGGTTTCTCAATAACTCGAACCACTTGGGTATTAAGTGGTAGTAATTTCGAGGACTGTTTGTGCGCGCCGGACCACTGAACGTTCAAATTGGCGTGGCGATGGCGGTGGACGCCAGGCCCCGATCGTTCATTACTGCTCCTATGTTTGCTACTCCACGAATGAAGAGGAAATAAGCGATTTCTATGAGCGAACGATGACCTTATTGTTTGTTTAGTTCGCTAATTGAGTTGGCTCTTAACTACTTTAATCAGCAGTTTTTTAAAATTTCAATTAAAATTAATTTGCTAACATATGTTTAAGTTTATTTTGCTAATATTCTTACAACAATAAAAATACCGAGAATTAAAATTAAATCTCATAACTAATATTATAAAGAGAAATAATTTTATTTTTTTGTATATTTCCTTTGTAAAGGATAAATTCAAAAACTACTTAATTGATTTTAAAAATTCTTTCACCTATAGAAAGCTACATTTTCAATAAGTAACATGGCCTGTTTTTATTTAAAAAAATAATAGAAATAGAGCCACCTTGAAATAACAGCGTGTGGGCTGTTGTGTTTCGGTGAATGAGTAAGTGCTGCCAGAGCTCATTTCCCTTGCCCTTCCCAATCCCTCATCCTTAATTCTACTGATGTAGTCGGCAGCACACTTGCAACATCTGTAGCGTTGCTTGTGTTATAGGCGAGGATAGCCGCTTACCATCAAGTGGACCATCAGCCTAGCTGTCTGTCGACATTAACATAAATAAAATATATGTCTCTCAGGGCAAGGAGAAAAAAAACGCAAAGGAACTCTTGGGCATCGGCTAGTGTCTCATAATTCAAATAATACGTCAGTTTAGCAAGTCAATGAGATTGTACAATAGCGCTGAAAATGTATGTTGTGAGTTCCCTGGGCAACCATGACTATTACATCCAATCTCAAAGAGCTCCGTCTCCAATATTACGACTGTCCAACATTTGCCTGCATTGACTACTTAATTGTTCCAGACACATAGCCCGACAGGTCAGACCGAGAGGATGTAGCCCACTAGTAGGACCGGATTTAGTATCAGATCAACTAAAGATTAAAAAATAACTAAGATAGAAGGTGGCAATAACAACAATCAAGCTACTGGGTCACAATTCCCAGTATTGGGACACCGATTGGAAGGAAGACATAGCAGCAATGCAAAAATTTTGAGAATGCTGATATTTTATTTCAGTTTTCGCTAATATTATGGTTACTGGCACCGGACTTTGTTGTAAAATTGTTGTGAGCCGCTAAATATTTTATATATTATCTTTAAAATGAGAAATAACAAATAAAAATAAATAAAACAATGTGGTATTTGGATAACCCTCATTTCTTTGATGATTTGTTGATAGCTAAATAAATAGCTTAATTTAATATGAGACCTGAATGTCTGTACAAGCTGCGGTAAAACCAAAATAAGCTCAAAAACTCCTAACTTAAAAATTGTACTTACCAACGAAAAAATATAGGTTACTGAAAATATTTAAACAGGCACGTTTTGTTAACAACTTAATGTCAACTTGTTTTACTTAAGTAATTTGCATAAATTGTGCCGACGGGACGAGTCGTTAAGAACTTTTTACTGTACTTTATAAAGCACTAAAATCAAAATTGCTAATAAATGAAAGACCTCCATTTTTTAGATATCGTCATTTTTTTTCCATTGAGGCATAAATTTCATTTTCATAAGTTAGCTTTCTTTTTAAGACTATCCAGACATCAAAATAAACTAGATAACGATAAGTTTATGTGTGCTGTCAATATAATATATAACCATAAGTTCCGTGAGGTCTCAACAACTCAACATTTTCCGTGAGGTCAGACATAGGTATAAATACATTTGCTTGGAATCAATTTAATAAATTTCTACCCATAACAAGGTTTTTTTATTATTATTAAAGATGGATTTGCTCTTGTCCAGCAACTATCCATGTAGGAAGGATGAAGCCGACGATGGAGCGAGCTCACCCAGAAGATGCCTATTCACTCGAACCTTGAAAAGATTTGGGTTATATGAGCTCGGAAATACAGAAATTTAAAAATAAAATAAATATTTTAAAAATATATATTTTAAAATAAAATAAAAAAATATTTACAATTATTATTCTATTTATAATCTAGCAGAGCCCACAACTTCGTGCGCGTGGTAATCGCTATAGCGCGTAACTTTTTTGTTTGTAAACCGATTAGAATGAAACAAACACTAAATTTACGGGAAGCTTGCTACAATACTGCTACATCAGTGAAAACCGCATTCAAATTGTTTAAGCCTATTCTGAGATTAGCGTGCACAAACGCACAGACAAAAATTCTAAAAACTATTTTTCTGACCTCGGAAACATAAGTACAACGTGTACAAATCGTTTTTTAGGGTTCCGTACGTCCGAATAAAAAAACGGAACCCTTGTAGGATCACTTGTGTGTCCGTCTGTCCGACCATCCCTCCCCTTATCTCCGAAACTACTGAACCTAAAATTTTGAAAAAAATACAGAAATTAGTTTTCCACTTATATATTACTTTTTGCATACACTTTGTCAGGGATACAAGAAAGTACATAGGGTACCTTTTATCCAGAAAAAGTTCCTACTGTACCCGAGGGATCATCTAAAAATAAAAAATTTCAACGCTTAAGGAAAAGGGACCTGGACGAAGTTGCGGGCTAAAGCTAATGTATACTGTAGCCCTAGTCGTGGGATGAATCACAGGTTCGGACACGCACTCAAAGGGCGGGCTACCGACATGTCACTCTCGCCCATGACTCGGCGTCTACGGATGTGGTGCCTGCGAGTCAGTGTTGCCCGCGTGAGGAAGAGAGTAAATAACACTACATACTATTTTAAATACGCGGTGAACTCAACGAAGTTGTATGTTTTAAAGAACTACCTACTCCAAAAGGGAGATAAAATTACACAAAATGCTAATAGTAACGTAACGTTCATTCATATCTAACGAACTTCATAGGTGCTATTCTATTTTCTTAGTACCAAAACTGTAATATTAATGCACTCGTAAAGAAATCACTTTTAATCCTACTATAATTGAAAAAGTTTGTGAGGATGGATGTATGTTTGTTACTCTTTCACGTAAAAACTACTAAACGTATTTAGATAAAATTTGCCACACATTTAGTTTATTGCCTGGATTAACGTATGGTATACTTTTTCCTGGAAAAATGTTAAGTTCCCGAGGGATGGTCCAAAAATATAAAAAAATCGGCGCAACTGTCGTAACAGAGATAAAAGCGATAGGTAGGTATAATTATACATTTAGGTATAATATTTATCATTTTTCAACGCAGACGAAGTCGCTGGCACCACCTAGTACAAATTTGATATAAAAAGTACACATCTCATTGTTTTTCGTATACCTTAAACAAAATAGGCAACAACTTTTAAGAGCATCCATAAAAAGGTCCAACTTTTTTCATATCAGCTTCAAAATAAAAAAATAAAAAATCTTCAAGAGATAAGCAGTGAACTCTGAAATGTTGACATTTATCAATATTGATGCCACGATACGGTTATACGAAGTCGCTTAAAACATTCTTTTTTGTGAACGCCACATATATAATATTTATCGGTTTCTCGTCCCTCATCAGTTTCTGGGTCAATGGTTATTTAAAACTCCTCCGATATGTATAATTCTGTTGTCGTCATAAAAATTGAGGCGGGTACTAAATATTTAGTGACGAGTTTTAATTGGAGCATTCATTAAACGTTTCTCCCGAATTCATAGTTCACAGTAACTAAGTTATCGTTTCAAACTTATTCACCCCTAGTATCGATTAACCTCAAAGTTCGAAACTATAAGTTAAAACTCTCATTATTATATTGAATATAACAATGTTAATAAATGAAAAAACCACCCTATAATAATATTATGACACATGATGTATAAAATAAAAATAGTAAATTTTGCATAAAAAACCGATAAGCATACTGTTATATCTAAGGCCAATAAAGCCTTAGGTTTCATGATGCGAACATGTGCTATTATAATTTTAACAATACCAACAAGCTAAAAAATTTATACTGTGCCTTTGTACGCAGCCACCTAGAAACATCACAAATATGGAGTCCGCAATATATATATAATAAAATCGTAAACGAGCCGTGTAAAATCGTAACTACATTAAATATTAAAAAAAAAATTGTACACGTTATATTTGTCACCGAGGTAAAAAAAATCGTTTTTAGAATTTTCATCTGTTTGTCTGTGCGTTTGTGCACGCTAATCTGAGAAACGGCTTAACCGATTTGAATGCGGTTTTCACTGGTGTTATCGTAGCAAACTCCCCGTCACATTTAGTTTTGTTGCATTCCAATTGGGTTAAAAACAAAAAAGTTACGCGCTATATCGAATATCACGCATACGAAATTAGCTCAGCTAGTTTTACATAATTATATTTTGCGCATTGAGAGGATACAGAAGAAATTTCTTCGATACTTTGATTACAAAAGTCATTAAAAATTGCAAGATTATACCATTTCCTTCCTCTTGAGTATAGGCGTAACATTAGTGATATTTGTTATTTGATGAAAATGTTCCGATCTGAAAATCTAAATGTTCCGCACACTATATCTAAATGTTATAGGAAAAATTCATTCATGCCTCGTTCATGTTGAAATCTTATTAAATACAGATGAATCTTATTAGTTCCAGAGCTCTATAATTAATGCTAGAAATATTATAACTGAAAAATTCTTTCAGTAGTTTTCTAAACCTATAACTTCCTTATATTGTAATGTAATCATTAATACTGTTTGATCTATTGTAAACTTTCATGCTATAAGTGAAATTTCTTTATTTGGTTTGTTTCTATTTAAATTGTTTATTATGCAAAATTCGTACTTGTAAATTTCCTTAAAATAAAATAAAATCCTGACAGTACCTATTAAGGATGAGCTGACTTATTTACACCAAGAGTTTTAAATTATAGAATATAACTTATATATAAAGTCAAATGCATTTTTAAAGTCATTTTTTAAATATTATTAAGGGTGGCAGGCAGGCTGAGGGTCCACTTGACGGCAGGTGGTTACCGTCGCTTAAAGACACAAGCAACATTCTACATGTGCACTGCAGACCCTGTTGGAATTTATTTACTGCTTGCTTCAAGAATTGTATTTTGTATATAGCCGAATGGAAACACCTTAGATGGGAGATTGTCATAGTGTAGTATATAAATATATACCTAAGTAACTAATTTAAAAAAGTTACCTATGTAAATGGCGACAGACAAGGGTTAAGGTACACTTGATGGTATAGACGGCTGCTGTCACTAGGATCTCAAGCAACACCAAGGAAACAATTGTGCTGCCAACCCTAGTAAATTGAAAAGAATAATAGGTAAGGTATTGATTGTGGGATTGTGTTTGTTACTCCATTATGTAGATCATTTTAGATGAATTCTTAAATACAAATTGATTGAGCTATATGTATTCTGGGATTTGAACTATATATAGAATACTCTTTGTAATGATAAATGTATTCCGGTTGGTCAGTAGTCTATTATGCTATTAAAATAATAAATGTTTTAATTGGGGCAATACAAATATATAGTTTGTACCAGCGAATTGAAGCTCCGGGCAACAAATAGTAAGCAATAATAACAGATATAAATATATTATTGAAGTATTATATATTATTTCTTATTATTTCGACCCAGAGCTATTATTATCTCAGATAACAATTAGCCGCGCTATACAACGAAGTAGGTATAGGAGCCCATTTCCCTGTCTCTTCCTAATACTACTATGGTCAGCAGCGCACTTGCAGCCACTGGGCATTGCATGCGATGGTAGCCAGCCACCTGTACGTACAATCAAGTGGACCGTCGGCTTGTCAGACGACCTTAACAAAAAAGAAATGCAGCCAGCACTACGAATTGCAGCCCCCTAAGGAACCCGAAACTAGATAATATGATTTTACATAGGTATATATAATTTGTAAACATTTACAACATTAACTAAACTTTCTTTAAATATTTTCAATTAATTTTATGATTTATTTTCAGTTTGCAATAACTCTCTTTTCGTGTAGTTATTTCCGTTTGCTCCGATAACTAAGTATAAGTACATTATAGCATTATATTATTTGACTGGCCGTTTTCTCCGGATGCCGAGGTCACAAGTTTACTTACTATTACCGATAAACAGGCAGCATTAATAATAAGGCTCCCCCGCGAGATAACGCCCACTCACTCTTGACGTCAGCCAGTTAATTCTTAATTATATTTGTTGATAACCCAACGCAGGTCGCGTTCTATCGACAACAACAATGTTCTACCGAACTCGTTATTTGATATCTTCGTATGACGTCAAAAGTCACTATGTATTTAGTTGAGAAAGTCTTAGTTGAGAAGATTTGATATTTATTTCAATATCAATTCAAATAAAACAGAATATGTAAAATTTAAGGACGGCTTATTCGACGTCTCTCTAAATCTATTGTTCTTACACGCAGTTTGCAGTTCCCGTGCGAAGGGATTCATCATTAATGTATATAAATGAAAAATTTATACTCATCTGTCAAGTCTTACAATACTATGTAAGGTCCCATATAAAGGGTCGTAAGTCTATGTAAGTATTTGATCATTACAAATTTTCAAAATTTGAAAAAATAAGTGTGAGTGTCAGCTCCGCTCCGACGCACTTTACTCTTTTAAACGTATAAAATTTTCCTCGTGTCAATAGATAACTGGATACCTAATCTATAAAAATTTTTATATTATTATATTTTTATATTTTTATATTCATTTTTATATATATAAAAATGAATCCCTATTTCCCTTGGCCACGGCATCACGTGTGAACGAGCAGACCGATTTTAATTCGGTATTGACTAATGAAAAGAGGGATAAACGGGGAATGTTCATATACATATATAAAAATTGCATCCCGGGCGAAGTCGGGGGCGGAACGCTAGTTACTTTATATTATTTAGTTACATTCTGCATACTCAGATGTCACGTGTTCCAACAAAAGTCATGTTAGTTACTTTCGGTATATAAAGAAGTCCCTATGTTTTATAAGTTCAAATAGTTAATTTTTTCGAGGACAGATGTCGCTGCACCGACAGATTATAACGCATTATCGTTTCGTTCTTCAACGCGGACTACACCTTTCATACAAGATTTCGACATTTGCTTTTATAAGCCCAGAGAATAGAATTAGGAAACATAAGTACATGCGTCAGCTGTCGCACAAATGTTAGTAACAGATAACATAACTCTTTTTAGTTAATGCTTGTATTAATTTTTCTCCTCATAAAATATCCATACCAGGAAGCCTTATATGAAAATCAACTCTTAGAAGTAAACTCCAAAAATATTTTTTAATGAATCTTTTCTCATATACATTCTCAATCGCATATCAATAAAATAAAGTCGCTATCCGCTTTTATCTGCTATCCGCTAACTTATTCTAAAGCACACAACGGTTTTTATTAGATGGTTTGTGTATATAATTTGCAGGAAAAAAAGGACCCGATGTCGGATCGCTAGTTCTTTTATAATTGCCAAGGAATAATGTTTGAAATTCCTTGAATATTCTCCACATTAACCATACGTTTGCAGCCATAACTACGTACTAACACACGGTTCCTACGTGAATATAATATCTAATTGAGCTAATGAGGGAGGAATGTCTTAATTAGTGGTGTTTGGTACGAGCCATGGGCCTACGGTCTGCGCCGAACGCAAGCCTAATTACATACGATAACTCTTTAATTAACCTGCCTAATAACATAGTGTTTGCATTCGCCGCGAACGTAACGCCAATTAGGAACTCGAGATCGATAGAAACATTGTTCAATTTTGTATTTCATTATTTTGAAACTTGATTCACATACGATATACTTTGATGTGTCTTTTAGTTCGGATATTATGTCCAGACTTTTATGAATTAATTAATGTACATGATATTATTTTGTTTATTTTTATCATCAGAATATTATCCTAATCTTACAATATATACATATATATATATATATATATATATATATATATATATATATATATATATATATATATATATATATATATATATATATATATATATATATATATATATATATATAAATCTCGTGTCAGGATGTAGATATGTTCGCGATAAACTTTGAAACTACTGAACCGACTTTGATCAAACTTCGTAAATATCTGTTATTTGGTCCAACTTAAAAGATAGGATAGTTTTTATCTTAATTATTGACATCAATATTTGTTATTGCAAATTAAATGTTTATTATACAACAGTAGTGTCTATTTATAGGTTAGTTCGATGAATTATTAATGGATGGCTCTGCCTCGCTACCATGAACGGCATCCGAAGTTTACCCTCTGTGTCCCACTTGCAACTTCTTACATAAGTACGATAGAGAGAGAAAACTTCGAATGACATTCATGGTAGGCTGTAGATTAATTTATCGATACAACATTCGGATAAAGTAAAATAGAAATAATTTCTTTTTTTGTATAGTAAAATAAGATTAACCATGTACTCATGTATCATTAATTCCTGTGATTGAACGAAAACTGAACGCCCCACTATTACATTGAACATGGCAACATTATTTCACAAAGTGACACCGATTTTTACGATTTTTTTTGTATATTTGGTAGGTATGAGAATAGGTCTTCACTTTAACATATGGTTTGAAAATAAACGAAAATAATTCCGGTTTACGGAATTATTTTCGGGTTCTGGCAGGACAACGTCTGCTGGGTCAGCTAGTAATATTATAAATACGAAAGTTTGTATGTTTGTTCCTCAATAATGTAAGAACGGCTGAACGGATTTGGATGAAGTTTGGCACACAGATATTTTATTACCTGGATTAACATAAATATAGGATTCTTTTTATCCTGTAAAAAGGATTCTGAGTTCCTGAGGGATCGTCTAATAATAATATATATAAAAAAAATTTGGCGCCACCGTCTTCACAGCGATAAAGATTACGGGCGTCATAGGTTGTATTATATTTTTAATTTCTCAACGCGGATGAAGTCGGGGCTCCCAGCTAGTTTAAAATATTTGTCATAGAAAATTATGTACGAAAATTATTTTTAAATGATATTATAAGCACATGCGTGTCTAAAACGCTCCGGGACGTCTTTTGATATTATCATAATTAATTCTACACTTTCAGTTTGTTTATTAATAATTTAAGACATTTATGTAATTGATGAAAAACAAAATCTTTTGCAGACGAAATTTAAAAAAAAAACTAAATAAAAAAAAACATGCGATGAGAGATATACAATTATACATACTGAAACACTAGAAATATAATTATACAGACGTTATTAACTTATTTCTTTGAATTTTAAAATTCCTTTTGATATTAACATCGATTTGTACAATTGAACTTTTGTTATGTATACCGGTTTTTTTAGAAAAAAAAATCATTGCTAAGTAATTTTTGATTATACATACTGAAACACTAGAAATATAATTATACAGACGTTATTAACTTATTTCTTTGAATTTTAAAATTCCTTTTGATATTAACATCGATTTGTACAATTGAACTTTTGTTATGTATACCGGTTTTTTTAGAAAAAAAAATCATTGCTAAGTAATTTTTGATTGGTATAGTGTGTAAAAAATAATCATTGTGATTTATCTCAGAACTTCGATAAATCAGCGCATTTTATTATTGATTCAGAACGTTATATCATTTCGATGATTGACTCGAAATGATTTCATTGTTGACTTTATAGTTAATTGAAGTTTAAGTATTTTTCTAATTTTAATTGATATGACGTAAATTAAACATGCTATAAAACCAATATCGTTATTATATCTCTTTAACCTCATTTTAAATTTTACTTAAACTAATTTGTCATTGTAATTAATGAATATTTTTTTTTTATAAAAATATGTTATTTAGAATTTTACTAAGTTTTAAAGCCATGGGTATTTTAATGATAATTAAACGGTTTGGGGTTGGTTTTGTACGTCTTTTCTCATATGATAACAATCTATTTCTTCTTAATGTGCACGTAAATTAATTTGACTGAAATATCAGTCACCGTTTATCACATGCAATAATAATACTGTACAGCCGGTCTGACAACAGTAACATCACCCTTACAGAAGACCTACCCGTTATTGATACCCTACAGAAGATTAGGGAAGTCCCTAAATCATCTTGTTTGTTAGTGATTGACGACAGTATCGTGAACATGCTGGTCAAACGAATATAGTGACAGGTGATTTTTATATATAATATTAAGATAGGCGTCAACCTGGATTAATTCTTTATATTATAGGTAGTTGATAATAATCATTCAATCAAAATTTTTGAAGGTTATTAATAAAAAAACTAATAACGTTTATGTTTGAGATCTTACAGCACTAATACATAATAATGAGTGTTGGACGCGTTGGATAAGTGATTAGGGGGCTTGCCTTAACGCTCTGTTCTAGGGTTCCCGCGTTCGATTCCCTGCAGCCCGTCTGGCGGCAGTAACAACCCCCTTACAGAAGACCACCGTGAAATAACAGCACGTGTGCTTCGGTGAGTGGCCAGAGCCCATTTCCCTAACCCTTCCCAATCCTTTATCCTTAATCCTATGTAGTCGGCAGCGCACTTGCAGCACCTGTGGCGTTGTTTGTGTTATAGGCGATAATAATAAAAAAATATTTTTCATATAAATAAATACAATAAAAAATGGAAAATAATATTTACAAAGTATAATGATAATTGTTTAAGAATTGTAAAATAAACAAAGTATAGATTATATTAATTCTTAGCGCGATTGCTTTGTGTGTGAACTGACCCTTAAACTTAAGACAGATCTACGTCATGTTTTAGACGTTTTCGCAAAAAGGTCTTCATTGCAAAAACGCCTAAATTATTATTGTTCCACATACTCAATAAAGTTTAATTTATCTTAAATACACTTGTGCTTAGCACGTCTATCTACGTACTAATATAATAATGATATGTACACAAACAAACATTCGTCATTGTGTATCGCACACAACATCACGCCACCACTTGGGGTTATCTACAATCGTTGAGTTGCACAGGATGCCATAATGATTAACATTTCTTTCTAATTGGTTGCAGTAAAAATATTTTAACTTCAACACTTCAATTAGTTCAAAAATAGAAGCAATGCTTAAGTTCTTTTTAACGCCTAAATTAGTCATAACTAACATAAACATAACTCCCATGTATTCGAAGAATTCTCGTATATTCGAGACGCTTGTAATTTTGAAACCAGATTTATATCATATTTTTACATGAGAAAAAAAAGGAAAAATATATAGATAGACAGCATTATTGGTCTTCTAATTACAAAGACGACAGGGTATTTTCTTTTTTCAAAACTACCTAGCATTTAAAAAGCTTTATTACAAGGATAATATTTGCTTCCATAATCACGAATTATTACATAATTATTCCCTTCTTGAATATAATTAAAAAATATGTAACAAGCAAAAGATGCCAATACGGGAATGCTAAAGAAGATTAACCTCACTAACAACTTAATTAATTAGTTACCTTCATTTTAGGGTTGCCAACAACCAAAAAAAAATTGAATAATAGTTTACCAATTTGAATGCTCTCATCAAAATTCAATAGATTTCACTGACGGATAACTGAACACCAAATGGATTTGCAAATTAAATTCTGGCGAATCGGAAACAGCTTAAATATTTTTTTATATCTCCATTTTACTTTCATTCGTTTGGTACGATAATTTCATATGGCATTTGTGAGAATATATTTCTAAAACATAGAAATTATTTTAATACATTTTGACATTAAGTTTTCAAGAAAAAAATATCTTGCATTTTTTATAACACATTTCAGTAAAAAAAATGTTTCACCTGATAACCCTGTAAATAGTGCTTCGAGGCTAATTTGTTTGTAGTATAGTGTGGACCTGAACTGGGATGCAGTTGGATCAATTAGTTGGTAGCGTCGCGTCGCAGGGCCGTCTGCACCCGCCCGGACCCGTCGATCTAACCCACGCTAAATGAGGAACAATAATGACAACCCTTTTCAACATATAGGGTTGCCAATGATTTTGTTTTTTTAAATGTATTACGTCTATGCATAGGGTAGGCTTTCGTATCTCTTTCTCACTCGCGCACTGAAACAAGACAAAACAAGACAGATATGTTTTTATACATCTCCGCTAGGGAGACTCCAACGAAGCGGAAATGCGTACGGACGCCTCCAAACACATCTCCACCGGTGCGCCATCGCCGGCTTGTGAGTTCATAGTTTACCACACAAATATGACACTTCTCCGCTCCGCTCAACCGTCTCCACCGAAGCTAAGCGGAGCGGAGATGAATCCTGTTGGTTTGTCTCGCCTCCGCCGCTTTGGTGGAGTCCGGGCCAGTCTTACGAAGATGGTTACTTGCAGTCGTCAAACGGGCTGCTCCATTTCATTTATTAATAATATTTCACATTTACTGTAGATAAAATATCTATAAAAATATATGTCAACATTTCTTTAGGAATATTGTTTCTCATGGTACCTATTGATTTTTATTGGTCCTATTTTTTCTGATTTCACTCTCGCTCATTTAGACATAAACTTCCGAAATGTTTGATACGTTTTAAAAATATATAAATACATAAATACATAGTAGTATCAAGTTTATCTAAAAGTCTAGTCATTAAAATATCTAGTTTTTGCTGACATGGGCTAAACTTTAATTTTTAAAGTTATAAAATATATTATAAATAATTGAAAAGATTCTCTCCAGAAAAATGAAATACATCTTATTTATTAATTATTATATTAACTATTATATATTAATAATATATCTTAATGATTACTATTTAGCAACAAAAATGTATTAGGTATTACGTGCGTCACTGTTTACTTATATCCTAATTTGTCGTCCCGGCTTCGCACAAAGCAACTTTTTCAACGTATTATGTACGCAAACCTTCCTCGTATATATCGTTTACCATTAATCAAAAAATTATCAAAATCCGTTGACTGGTTTGGAAGAAGTTAGCAGAGAAACAGACTGAAGCGGAGAACGACTCTATTTTATAATATGTGTAGATATTGTATAAATATGAATAATTTCATTGTTTTGTTTCCAAATTATTGTTAATGACACATTAATCTTTGACTTGAGATAAATAGGTACTTAAGTGTCAGCCCTAACACTAATTATGAGTGAGACTTCCAGTTGGGAATAATTCTCACAAAGATGTAATTATAACATGCTCAGTTTTATGGCGAGTTAAAAATAAATTAATGTCGCGGGATAACTACAAAAACCAAACGAGAACAATTCCGAATGTTTTACAAATTATTCTTCCTGGAAGATTTGTCAATTAGTTTTTTGTTCTGTGTAGTATTTTTCAATTCGATCTTCCTTTATTTAATTATCTAAATTTGTTATTGTAATTCAAAAATAAATGAAGCAATAGTATAATATATCATTAAGACTTTTGAAACGAAGGTCGATTTCGCGTTATAAAATTTGTTAAATATACGAATTTATAATTTTTTTTATACTAAAGGTGTATTTTTACTCAACAATGACTATTCATTTAGTCAAAATAATACCTAATAAATTACCATCAATAATAATTTATTACAACAAAGTGAAATCTCATAGTTAATACAGGCATCAAATACATTAAAGGCGCGGCCTGTGAACCAATCAGTTCGATTAATATATCGTAATAGCCGCGTTAATTAATTAAAACGTGCTTATTAATTACCCAAAATTAATTAAATATCAATGCATTATATTTTCATTCGTTACTCCCAAACTATAACTACAATAATAATATTTTTTAAGGTACTATCTCACGCTCAATGCTGTTCAGCCGTGAGTTTTATGTCATCTTCCCATCTGGTTAGATTTGCCGTCTCTAGGATACTAGTCGCAGACAATTGCGCTCAATTTATCATGTGAATCGAATCATGGTCCATCTCACTTCTGTTGGTATACTCGTGCAAATATATCAGCTACCTTAGTTTTCTATCTTAAGCTGTTACGATTACTAAATTATAATTTTTTTCTTTAGTCCGTTAATAGCTAAACCTGATTTATATATTAACAAAAAATACGAATACATATTGGTATCTAATATGAAAAGTTTAAAAAGCCCTTAGTCTGTTAAGACAAATAAGAAATGTGTGAAGTACAACTGTGATTAGGGGAAAGTCTTCTAAAACTAACACATCCCAACCTAATATTGTAGCAAAAGTGCTGTTTTTATTTTGAACTGTTTAAACTGTAAATTTAAAAGGAAAGCAAATTTAATCTATACATATTTCAAAGTGTATATATATTTTTTCAAAAAAAAAAAAAAACCAATTTGTACACGTTATACTTATGTTACCGAGGTCAAAAATAATTTTTAGATTTTTTATTATGCTTAGCCGGTTATAATGCGGTTTTCACTAATATATTGTAGCAAGCTTCTCGTAACATTCAGTGTTTGTTTCATTCCAAACGGTTTACAAACAAAAAAGTTAGGCGCTATACCGAATACTACGCGTACGAAGTTGCGGGTTCAGCTGGTATTTACTGTGTCCTTCTAAAAATTTATAAATTTTTAATTTGTTTTACATAAACAAATAAACATTATTACAAAATTAAACCACTTAGATTTCACAGGCCAAGGAGGCCTGGACGAAATGAATGAGATCAGAAAAAGATTTATTTACTGTAATGTAGGTACGTAGATAGTCCCAATATAGTCCGATAAAGAAAACGTTAACAATTAATTTTTTTAACACCGAAATCCCAGTTTACTTTTGTTATATTCAGAAGGATCCTAACGGTTTAATATTTAAAAAACTTAGAATGTTTAAACGAATTAGAATAATAACCCTCCAACTCACAAAGTGATACGCAACATTGCGTATGTGAAAATAGTAAAAAAAGAAGAAAAAAAAAACGGGTTAACTTGTAAACATATGTGAACATAAATAGCATATATGAAACTCGATCGAAGTGAATTTAATCCTTTTCTAAACAGTCATTAAGTTACGCTTAAAAGTAAACATTAAAATTAAGATCATTAATTGTGCCCGCGGTAATTATGCGAACACAAGAAACGATGTTTATAATTAAACGAATGAGGCATTGCTACAACTCTTCGTAGCACAGTGAATCTGCAGTAGAGAGTCTTCGCGTTCCAATACAATTCACTTTTTGCTCGATCTCCTAAAACGTAGTATACTTATATCTACACATATAATAAAATCGCAAACAAGCCGTGTCTGTACTTTAAATATTTTTTCCAAAAAAATAATTTGATTTATAAAGCGATATTCATTTATGTATTGCAGCAAGCTTTCCGTAACATTTAGTGTTTGTTTCAGTACAATCGGTTTACAAACAAAAAAGTTACGCGCTATACCGAATACCACGCGTACGAAGTTGCGGATTCAGTTAGTTATTTAGTATAATAAAAGTTTGAATGTTTCAAAGTACATTTGAAACTTAAGGTGCATGTGTAAATTAAGTGCAATTAAGCATTAATTAATTCAATGCTTAACGAGAATTAATAACTTCTTCAAATAAAATGCATGCCGTAAGCAAAGCTTCAAATATTCGCATACAAATTTCATTACTCAAGAAATATCCGTTACAACCCTTCGTCTATTTAAACACTTCAATCGCATAATCCAGTAAATCCCATCATAATGACTTATTATTGACTACTAACGACCCCCATCTACTCACGGATGCAACTTTTTCCGCATATTATATACACAAACTTCCCCATTTATCGCTCTTTGCATTAGCGAAATCCGTGTCAGAATCCATTGGGTGGTTCAGGAGTAAACGGAGAAACAGACAGCGACTTTATTTTATTACTATAGTCCATTCGCGTTAAGAAAATAGTGAGTCATCTGTGCAACTACAGGATAAGGGTGTATTCACAGTGGAGTAAAAGTACAATTTTTTTTTATATTTAATTATTTTTAATGGAACAAAAATGTCTTAAAATTACTTAAATCACTAATCAGTATCGGTAGATTCTTCAGTTACATTTATTATGAAAGAATTTTGTTCTGCGTGTTCCATGACGTCATCCAAATGCCACATGGTATTTTATTCTCGTATCACGTGGTCGCAGCACTTCTTCCAACGATTAGCGTCTATTAATGCTATTGCGTCATATAATAATTTTTTTACATCACTCATTTTGAACGTGGAGTTATTGGCACCGACATAATTTTTTATTTGGGCCCACACCAATTCAATTGGGTTAAGTTTGCAATGGTAAGGCGGCAGGCGAAGAATTGTAATTCCATTACTTTTGGCAGTCTCATCTATTAAATATTTATTATATTGTGGGGCGATTTCGGCAACTTTCACTAATAATTCTTTTTTTAAATAAGTCATGTCCACGGTTTTTCCTTTGCTTTGAAGCCAATCTATTATTTGCTGTTTGTTCCAGCTGGTTGTTGGTATTTTTTCGACTCTTACCGAATGGTAGGGAGCGTTATCCATGACAACCACACATCCTGGTTCTAGCTTAGGCATTATATTAATGAACCAATGAAGGAATCTTTCACCATCCATCTCTTCATGATAGTCTTTTGTAGACTTGGATTCAAATACTAGTAAACCATCTTCCACGAACCCTTTGTCGCTGCCAATGTGCAATACAATTAACCTTTTACCTTTTCCTGTCGGAGCCTTTGGACCGGTTGATAAGCCATCTAGAAAGGCTTGTCTTTTATTTTTTACCGTTGTATCCAACCATGTTTTTGTCTTTACGTGTCCGGCGTTTACCCACGTTTCGTCAAGATAGTAAATGGTTTTATTAGCGTCTCTGTATTCTTTTATTTGCCGAAGATATTTACGCCTCCATAAAACAATATCTTCCCTTTCGACTAACAATGTTCTATTATCCTGTTTATTGAAATCGAAACCAAGCTCGTGCAATATTTTATGAAGTGTAGTACGTTTGAAAACAGGAATATCTTCGTCAGCTTCGCAAATTCTCATAATTTTGTCCAATGTCGGGTAGTCGTTATTTAAATATATTGAGTGAACTTTTCTTCTTATTGCACATTTGTCTAGCTCATCTAATTTATCGACTGTGGATAGTCGAGCTCTTTTTTTCACGGGTGATTTTAAAGTGTTAGTATCCTTTTGTTCTTTAATAATTTTATAAACAGTATTTTCGGACACACCGCATGCACTTGCTGTTTTTATGACTATGCTCTCCATAGTTGCATTTAAATCACACAGTTTAAAGTACTTATAAACATTATAAATTATGCGTCTCTCTCCGCTATGGATTATTGATCCACTTTTATTCTTTCGAATTGGTGAAGTATTCATTTTCAAATTTTATTGTTGAAGAGTCACGAAAAATACACAACCGTTTTGTTCGAAGCTCAGACTTCAACTGGTCACTGTGAACTCAACTTTCTAATTTCTAGCATTTTAATTGGCTGGGGGGCGTGGCCAGGCCGGCGGACAACGATGACTCACTATTTTCTTAACGCGAATGGACTATAGCTGAGCACGCAACTTCGTACGCGTGATATTCGGGTATAGCACGTAACTTTTTGTTTGTAAACCGATTGGAATGAAACAAACATTAAATGTTACGGGAAGCTTGCTTCAACACATTAGTTAAAACCACATTCAAATCGGTTAAGCCGTTTCAGAGATTAGCATGCACAAACGGACAGATAAAAATTCTAAAAACAATTTTTTTGACCTCGGTAACAAAAATATAACATACACAAATGGTTTTTTTAACCCTTAATATACAGGACACGGCTCGTTTACGATTTTATTATATGTATGGATATACCTAGATTAAATACACATTTAGGTATGTGTTCAGTTTTATTATTATTAAAAAAATATTTGAATAAACATTCCTTGCTAAGCGCCTATTAATTTAAAGTTTCGGTATATCCGTCTTGATACGTGCAAAAAATTAGAAGAAAAAAATGTCTAAAGCAACACAAACAGTAAGCATGATAACCCGTTATCAGAGTGTTTTTATACCGCTTAGCGACATCTAGAGTGTCCGCGTTACTAGCTCGTGACATAGACTAAATAGTATGTAATAGGTGTATATATCCTAGTATAGATTTAAAAATATTAAAAATTTAACCAATAAACGGTGCTATGCAAATATTAACTTCAAAGTTTCTACAAAAGTTTATTCTTTATAATTAGCTAAATTGTTTGTGTTTATAAAAAAAAAAATATTATTTCATCCAATATCCAATCATGAATCTTATCGTTGTGGATAAATTTATTATTTTATCAGTCAGGTTCATCATGAAATGATAACAATAACAATAAGTAAACAATTTTTACTTATTAAAAATTGAAACTCAAAATATTTAATCTCAAAAGTTATGAAAATGATAAGTATGCATTAAGCATAATCGTATCTGTCTTACTATTTCACAATAATATTCAAAATACATAAAAATAAAAAAACATTATAGAATTAACAAATCGAACAAATTTTAAATAAATCATAGCAACTAGTTTATTTGTGCACCGATATGCCCTATCACCGAAAATATTCGAGGAACTCTTCATAGACAGTTCATGAATCTGGAATTTTATTGTAATTTTTTCCAATAAGCTTTTGCTACTATAAATTATAGAGACCTCAATTGACGCTTTGTATTTATATAGACAAAATAAAGCTTAAATTAATGCTATATATATCACAAAACTATTGTAAGTTTGACTAAACACTCAAAGTGTCATCTCTCTGAACAAGCAACCTTGAAATACTGATATGTCTTGCACATCTGTTTTTTATGCTCATATAAAACCATTAACCAATTTGTATATTGTTACAACGGAAATTATGACGTTATGGTAACCATTTTGAGGGTATGATACTTTAAGAGGTGTTTAGAACCGATGCAATTTTCAGCGGTGCGGCTCATATTTACAATAATGCTATTAACAGTTAGTTATTTTTTTACTTTCGTACCGCCACACGAAAATATTGTGTGGTCGGTAGTTAGAGAATTCTTATACATTGGACAGCATCGGGACGCGCGCGCGTGATTTTGAACCCGAGAGTTTCGTTAATCCGTTTTGGCTATTTTTGGTGGTTTACCATCGGAAGGACATCTTTTGTGGTGTAACTAGTGGTGTAAATCTATTTGTGGTGGCGGGAGTTTGCGTCAGGAACCCAGCTATCTGTCGTCGACATCTGGCGTGAAGGACACGGTATTTCCTACCCTGTATTTCCTGACTCCCGATCTATATTATATATATATTCCCTGCCGTGGACTGTCCACACGACGGACGAGGCCCTAACGAGGAGCTGGGGTAAGTGATTTTATTTATATCCTGGACCCTTGGCTGTGGGCATAGGCTGATAGCCAAGCGTCCGAAACCCTCCCCCCTGATCCGCGTAACGCGGACTATGTCGTGGCCGCTGGTCTCCAGGAGAAAATAATTTTGCTTCCACTGCATTTCCTGCTGGAGGCCGACGGTCGCGTACAAGAGGTTATATAAGTTATTCTATATCTCTATATATAAAAATGAATCCCCATTTCCCTTGGTCACGGCATCACGCATGAACGGGTAGACCGATCTTAATTCGGTTTTCACTAATGGAAAGAGAGATAAACGAGGAATGTTCATTATATATAAAAATTGCACGCCGGGCGAAGCCGAGGGCGGGTCGCTAGTAAAATATATAAATGTTATGAAATCGTAAGTTAAACTTACGACGAATTTTCTTGTATATTTTATTTTATTGCCCTCGGTTTCCCATAAACGCAATATTTTCTGCAAATTATATACATAAATCTTCCTCGTTTATCGCCCATTCGATAAGTATAATGTAAACTGTTTCAATATCCGTTAGTTAGTTTAGTAAAGAAATAGAGAGAGGCAAACAGCGATTTTATTTTATAACTAGCTGAGCCCGCAACTACGTACGCGTAGTATCCGGTATACCGGGTAACTTTTTTGTTTGTGAACCGATTGGAATGAAACAAACACTAAATTTGACGGAAGCTTGCCACAATACTTCAGTGAAAACTACATTCAAATCGGTTAAGCCGTTTCTGAGATTAGCATGCACAAACGTACTATTTTTATTTACTTTTTTTTACAAACATTCTAAAACTATTTTTTTTTTACTTTGGTAAGATACATTTTTTTACTTGGTAACATTTTATTGAAAAAATATTTAATGTACAGAGACGGCTCATTTACTTCGAATTATTATCTTTAAAATTTAATTTTCGAAAAGAAAAACATCTGATTTCCACAGAATTTCTTCGTACATAGTTACATATTCTTTTAATAATAGGTAAATAAATACGTATAATAATTTTCGAGAAAAAATTTAACAATTTTTTTGATCGGGTACTTTACTAATAGCTTTTTATATCGCTTTTTTTCGCATATGAAATAGATCATATTACTTCCCATTGAGAAATTCTTACTGAATTTTTCACCGTCTTCTGACACAGCACTGTTGACGTTTGACGTAGCGTCTCATTTGTATTTTATTTAGTTATAAGAGAAGTTTCGCTACTGTTGTTCATGCTGCGTACGGCGTTACTGGTCTAGTGATGTAGCTCTAATGAGGCACTTGCTAATTAGAGAATAAACAAGCCGGATACGGGATTCTAATTGGCTTTTGGGACAACCACGACGCGAATGCTCCAAAGCCGTGTTCTCTTGTTACCTTTTTAAAAGTGAGTATTGCAGCTCGCCTTTACAAAAGTTCTACAGGCGATTGTTAATTTAAAATTTCAAATGTTCGTGTATAACATTACACGGTGAGTTAAAATAAATAGTGAAGAAGTAAATAAATGTTGCTTGTTTTTATTTTTCACTCGATTGAAAGAAAACTGTTTGTTTTTAAAATAAGAAAATACAATAAAATTAATATCGATTTTAACAAAAAATTCTCAGAGTAAAAACAATCGGCTTTTTATATTTCGCAAAAATATTGAAAGTAAACAGAGTTCAATTTTTTTTTTTGCGTTTTCAGCAATTTAGTTTGTGCACTATAAAACAAAAAGAAAAACCGCCAAGTTCTGCATTCGTTAGTAACACAATACTCTGTTAGTTACGAAACGAGATCGTTATTAACTGTCAGTAACAAAGTACTCTCGTATTTCTACCGAATATAATAATGCAATAATATTTTTACAACATTTTTTTAAAAATAAAAGTAGATAAATGAATTTTTTTTTTAAAATATACGAATAATAAAATGCTTAAATTAAAAAAAAACACATGTCATAATCTAATAAAATCGTTTGTTCTGACTGACTATCTACGCATAACCAAAAATTATACTAAGTCTATAAAACTGAAATACCGATAAGAAAGGATTTTAGATAATTTCAACACCGTGCTAAAGCCGGAGGCGATTCGCTAGTTTAATATGAAAGGCACATTTATCTGCAATAAATACAATTAAATTCAAAACTTAAATGTATACATATGAAAAGAATTCCTAACATCATAATAAGTATATCCTGAAGCACTCTGCAACGATGTTAAAAAATACAAATCCCTGACGTAGAGAAAACGCAATTATTTTTAAGTGTTCCAGGAGGATCCTTTGGCTAATTTTTATAGTTTTCCAAAGCGCAACGCGGTGGGAGATCATTAAGGGGAACTCTTCAAAGCTGTCGTCGCATTACACTAATTGACGCAATTAGAGGGATTGCCGAACGGAAATAAAAGTCGGCTCACCTTCATGAAACGCTGGCTCCGCCAATTAGCCTAGCGACTCTTAATTAGCCTCTTCTGTACACTCTTACGACAGATCTGTTCCTTTTAAAAGCACAGTTACTTCAATACACGACACAGAAAGGCAGTGTTCATAATTGCATGAGTTGAGAGAAAAAATTTCACAGCACTGAAAAGTTTTTCGCGATCGCGTGCCGGCTCGGCTTACACGACGAACGACACGTACTCTATGTGCAAACGCTACGGAGCGAATGAGCGGGAGAAACAGAATTACAGAACAGACACGCGGCCGGGCGCACCGCGGTTCTAGGCGGGGAGTAAACCCCTTCCTTTCGCGTACGAAAGCTTCACCATTGCGGAGCTTTTCGCACAAAGCGACGCGTCACATACGACCTTTCGCGTGCGAAACGACGCTTAACGCTGTAAGTGGGCAGATTTTGTGCGGTATTGCCTTTAGGCCTAAATAAAAACGATACTGGATCAAATTACTATCGGACGATTGCTTTTTAACCCATTCATATTTGAATATATTTTTAGTAAATCTATATAATATGTATATGTAAGTCAAAAACAATGTTTTTTAACGATTTAAGACTAACGAAGCAGCTGGAGTATCCTTTTGAAACGACTTTGAAAAGATCATTTAAAAGAACTTTGAGTTGTCCAATTGTACGTTTCACTTTGAGTATTATAATAAAGTGTAAACGCGAATGCAAAGACCATGAGCCATTCATCATTGATAAAACTAGTTGGCGACATCTCGTATAGTCCATTATACTGCCGCCCGCTACCAGCACTGGCCCCAACCGTCAACACGTAGGGACATCCCTAGCTACCCACATAGTCTCAACCCTAGTGTTCATTATCCGGTAACATTTCTTCACACGACACGAAATGGATTTTATTTAAAATGATCTAATTGTATAACTCAACTACACAATTTTTTGTTTTGTTCTATAATAAGCTGTATGCAATCTATTAATTATTTATATGTGTATAACTTAGTATATAATAACTCATTGTCTAGGAACCCTATAAAAAAAAGATGAGAGATGAGTACTGGCATCATATGAGAGTGCATATTTTAACCTTCGGTTCATTGATAAATATGTCCATGTTTCTTTAACAACAGTCAGTGTCAAAATTAAAAGGTATTGAACTAAAAGTATTTTCCTAAAAAAACTGAAATTTATACTTACACTAAGGTCGTAAGGGCGTGATATAACAGTTAATTCATATATGTATATAAGTCTATAAGAATTACATGGAATTACAAACTATTTTATGTAACTAATTCGTATAAGTATAAAAAGCAATGAAAAGACGCCTACTTTTTTTGTAGCCTTCTCAATAATGCTAATCCTAATAATATTATATTGTAGATATTGCCAAGGTTTATATGTTTGGATGTTTGTTCCTAAATAACGCAAAAAGGGCTGAACGGATTTGAATGAAATTTGACACACATATAGATTATTACCTGAATAAACATACATATAGGATATTTTTTTAATGAATCGTCCAAAAATATAAAAAAGTCTGCGCCACCATCGTATATTTTCATTTTTAAACGCGTACGAAGTTGGGGGTACAGCTAGTTTACTGTATTTCGAAGTTGGTCTGCGATGTGTAAATGTTTGAATAAGTAGTTTCGATATTCTTTCTGTCATATTAGTATACTTTATAGGATCAGACTAAGTAATTCGAACAATTACCATGCAATTATAATTTTTTTATTGTATGTATTAGCAAAAATAAAAATAAACCAAAAAATATTTTGTTGAGACTAACATTCAAATTTAATTTCATGTAGCTTTTGGCCGCGACTTCATCCGCGCCCCTTTTTCTTAATTTGTTAAAACATTCATTCAATCTTTATTGTTTATATATTTTTGTAAGGTTTTTTTGTTTGTTGTTATTTTTAAATATTCTCTGAGGAGCAGTACTTTTTTTTGGATGGTACCCTATGTCCTTTTTTGTACGTGTATAAATTTCATGATGATGGATAAGTAGTTAAGGCGTAACTAACAAACAAACTCACTTTCGTAGTTAGGTTTTTTGCACAGTTACTAAAAGTAATGGCGTTAGAAAAGGAACGCTGTTATAATATAGTGTAATGGAAACGAACCGCCAAGCGACAAAAGTGGCTGATTCTTTATGCCAGTGTCTTGTTATCCATCTTTACCGCTTCCATCGCATTGAATCTATTAAGCCACCGTAAAAGGGGTCCTATAAAAAAATGATTTATTGCTCACGGCCATAATAGTTTTTAATTATTATTTCAAGTACACCGGGTATGAAGTGTTTTTAATAAATGTACATATGCGAACGAGTGTGTCCATAACCATAACATTTATTTATAGCCAGTCTGAAGCATATTGTAATATTATATTTTATAAATTTGTAAGAAAATTATCGGTTGAAGTTTTCTTGTAAATAAAATTCGATCTTCCCTATTCAGCGTTGATTTACTATTTACTAATCAGCATGCAAACTGAATATGAATTATATTCTTCTTTTATTGTGAATTGTTATTATCTTTATTTCTTTTTATCTTTAAATTCGCTCGTTGATATGAACACCCAATGAATGTGGCAATCTCTATATATAAAAATGAATCCCTATTTCCCTTGGTCACGGCACCACGCGTGAACGGGTAGTCCGATTTTAATTCGGTTTTGACTAATGAAAAGAGGGATAACTAATGGAAAGAGGAAGCCGGGGCGGAACCCTAGTATAATTATAAAAAAGTTATTAAGAAATACGCAAAATCATCATCTCAGCCGTAGGACGTTTTCTGTTAGACAAACACCTCCCCCTAATTCTCCAAAAGGATCGATCAGAAGTAGCCTTGATCACCTTGTAGGTGGACGTCCTACGCTGCGCTTGCCAGTCCGTGGCCTCCACTCGAGATCCTTCTGGTCCCAACGCCCTTCGGCTCTCCGTACTATGTGTCCTGCCCACTGCCACATCAACTTACTAATCCTCCGGGTTATGTCGGTAACTTTGGTTCGTCTACGTATCTCCTCATTCCTGATTCGATCTCGCAGTGTAACTCTCTCCATAGCTTGTTGAGCGACGTTGAGCTTTCTTACGAAGCCCATAGTTAAGAGACCCCGTATCAGCGCCATATATCACTTTGTTTTATGACACTGAGACATTTTGGACGAGATGTCTCAGAGCTTCCCGAATGATGCCCATTCAAGTTGGATTCGACGATTGACCACCTTCTCGAACTTGACTCATGACAATTTGACTGTTGGTCCCAAGATGGAAAGTACTCGTCAACAACTTTGAGAGTTGATTTTCCAACTGTTACTGGGGTGAGCACAACATGGACATTAGACAAAACTTTCGTCCTGTTCATATTCATCTTAAGGCCCACCCTTTGAGAAACTCTGTTTTTTAACAAAATATTAAACTGTTTTTTTTTTTTTTTCATTTTATTTTGTAATCACGCCAGGAATGAAATAATAAACGGTTGATAAAATGAAGTAATAAGTTCAAGAGTGTGTAAAATATTTACACATTCTTGAATTAATTAATTCATATGAATAATAATTCAATAATTCAATTTAATAGAAAAAGAAAAAAATTAAGCCCTGTATCTTAAAAATAATGAATCCCAAAGATTACTGGAGATAATAGATATCGGCAGAGCTAAGAGACTAATAAAATGTTGATGTAATAACTCTGTTACGGAGAAGTCATATTAGATTTCCATGATTCCTTTTGGAACTTGTTCAAAAAAGTGTAAAGAACAACATATCAAAATGCGTCTGCGATAAAAATTTAATAATATGCATGAAAAATGCGGTTTTTTGCGAACAACTTTTTTTACTTTTTTTTCCGGAAAAGAACGGAAAATTTTATATATTATCTTGAACTTAACTGTCTCAGTTGAAAATGAGGGAACAGTAATTTGTTAATTAACCTTCCAATTCACCCTGCATCGGCGGCCTATGATTCAGATCGAAAAAGTACGAGTCTTTAAGCACGTGGCTGTAAAACATTGTGTGGTAATGCTTGTTAAACGAAACTGTTAATTAAAAAGTTTTTTATTTGATAAATTTTTAATATAAATCTTTATTATATTATTGGCATCAGATAATAAAAGGGACGTAAATATATTATTTTAATAATATTTATTGTTGTAAAGAACTCTTTATACAAGGCACAAGTCCGATCTTGCATGGAGTATTGCTGTCACCTTTGGGATGGCTCAGCAAAATACCAACTTGCTGCACTCGACTCGGTGGATCGCAAAGCTAGGAGGCTCATTGGCGATGATACACTAATAAGAACTAAGCTGCAGAGCCTGGCACATAGACGTAAAGGTTGCCTGTCTGTGTGTATTCTATAAGATGTACTTCGGAGAGTGTGCTCGAGAGCTGCATGAGATCATACCGCCTTCCCCTTTCTTCTATCGGACATGCAGACGTACGGTTGGTTACCATCCTCACCTTGTCGAAATCCCTCTAATTCGGACTAAGCGCTTTAAAACATCTTTTGTGATGCGCACTGCTAAGGACTGGAACTCCCTGCCGGCGTCTGTGTTTCCGAGCTCATATAACCCAAATCTTTTCAAGGTTCGAGTGAATAGGCATCTTCTGGGTGAGCTCGCTCCATCGTCGGCCTCATCCTTCCTAAATGGATAGATGCTGGTCAAGAGCAAACCCATTTTTAATAAAAAAAAAACTCATTTTATTGATTGTCGAAAATTTGTAATTACTATTTAATTTATATTTATTTAATACAACTTTATTATTATAATTATGTATTGTAAAGTAATATATCGTTTTTAAATGATATTTCGAAATAGAGGTTATACACGTGTAGGAATGCTAGTAATACTTACTAATAATCTAAATAGTTATTATTGAAACTTAATTAGTTACATAAAAATATAGGCTAACATCCCACCGTAAAATCTGTTATTTGATCGAAATATGATTTTAATTAAAGGTTACATGTGGGGTGATACACGTGACAATACTTGTCATATGTAGTATCTAACATGTGTGGGTGTAACGAGTTACAATACATACTGTACAAACAAATATAAACACTAATGATATTACCCATAATAATTAATGACATTACCCATAACTTTGGAAAAAAGGCCTTCCGAGGTGTATCTACCTAGTTACAATGTGGGCTTAAGCAAGGTCGCACCTCCATTACCCCTGGTCTTATATATTGTGTTATTAGGCGACGGTAGCCACCTACCATCAAGTGAACCGTGGATCTACCACCTCCTTTTATCGTGAAAAAATGCAATTGGTACTAAATGCGCAAAATAGCAAAATAGATTTTTATATTCCATAAGTACTTATATAAAGTAAGTTACATATTTTTTAGAGTCAGTTTAAAGTGAAAATTTTACTATTTATAACAAAATTAATTTATTTAAACATTTACAAAATGTGACTAAACCATGAGTATTGTATATTTTTAGCTAAGTGTTAAATTCTCTGTAAACTGACTGTCCGGATCCACCCGGGAAAGCTCACTACCATTTAATCATCCCTTGTGTTATCACTAGAGACAGGGTACACTGCGCTTTCGCACTCATGAATTTGGTAACCCGTCTGGCAGAAGGAACCTCCTTACAGAAGACCTGAAATAACAGCACGTGTTGTCTTTCGGCAAGTGAGTAAGAGATACCAGAGCCCATTTTCCAATCCTTTCCTAATCGCTATCTTTAATCCTACTATGATTGGCAACACACTTGCAGTACCTACCATCAAGTGTGGCATTGCTTACATAAAAAAAGACCTTTACATAAAAAAAGAATTTTCATTAATAACTAGCTGTGTCCGCGACTTCGTAGGCTTTTCTAGAATAGCGTGTTTGTTTGTAAACCGATTGGAATGAAACTAAAGTATTTTTTTATGTTAAGATCGGCAGACAGGCTGACGGTCAGCTTAATGGTAGGTGGCTACCGTCGCCTATAACACAAGCAACGCCTAAACTTCTGCAAGTGCGCTGCCGACTGCAGTAGGATTAAGGATAAGGGATTAGACGTGGATAGTGAAATAGGCTCTGGCATCCCTTACTCACTCACCGAAACACAACAGCGCACGTACTGTTATTTCACGGTCGTCTTCTGTAAGGGGGTGGTTACTGCCGCCAGACGGGCTGCCCAAATGACTGCGAAACGCAGTGTGCCCTGCCACTACTTTCCAAATCCAGACCAGAGCCAAATTTTAAAAGTAAATTTTTCAAAGTTGACCCTGCCGGGAATCGAACCCGGGAACCCTAGAACAAAGCGTTAAGGTAAGCACCCTAACCACTCATCCAACGGACTCGTCTTTACAGGAAGCTTGCTACATACATCAATGAAAACCGCATTCAAATCGGTTAAACTGTTTCTGAGATTATAGTGCACAAACGCACAGAGAAAAATTCTTCTAAAAATTGTTTTTTTTTTTTACCTTTCTAACATTATATATGTACAGCGTGTTATATTGTTTTTTGAAAAAAAAAATTACAAACAAGTACCTATAAGTATATATTGCTGTTCTTCTAAAAACGAACCAATTGACATTATTTATTCCACATTTTGTAGATATATCTACCTCATGTGGGTTAATAACCACATTTGGAGACTCGTTAATTTGACACATGACACTTAGTCATTAGTTTCAACGAAATTATCAGGATCGCCATACAACACCGCAGTAACAAGTCGCATTACATTAACTAATAGATGATTAAAACAACAGTGTAACTTTGAAAAAATTAAAAATCATTAATCTATACTAATACTTAGTTCTTTTACAATATGTATTGATTATTGTTGTAAATGCAAAAGTCTGTTTGTTTGTTTCTTTGTTACGATTTAACGCATTGACTACTCAATCATAATGAAATTTCAGGGATACAGAAAAGCACATAGGGTACCATTCATCCAGAAAAAAGGAATATTCCCAAAGAATTACCTAATAGGTAATAGAAATCCAAAGCATAATTTAAAACATAATCTAATAATTAAAATAAAAAAATCAAGGCCTGACAAAAATATAATTATTTTGAGCAATAAAGATGAAGTAAATGTTATAACACTTAAGAAAAACGGTTGCAGACGAAGTCGCGGGCAAAAGCTAGTTGCTTATAAAACAGTAATAGTTTTAATCAGACTAAAAATTGACGTCCATAATATTACATGCCTTTGATTTTGTTGCTGACGTGTTGCTAACTGCGTCATTGCTAAATATAGAATTTTGCTAAATATAGAGTTTTATATTGTAAGAATTCGTTCTTATTTTTTTTTATACATAAAAAAATACAACTAAACTACTTTTTTGCTGTTTCCAGAAACCAGTCAAGTAGACTATTGTAATTGTAAGCATTTGATGATTTTTTTTTCTTTATCGATCGTTCGAACTTCTGATAACAGTAAAAGAATTCGTTTAAATGTCAAATAAACTGTTTAAGAGGCTTTATTTAAAAATAAAAACCTTTCAAATATGTTTTTCATTTACTTTTTTTATTTTAATATTGTGAGACTAACTAATAGTTCACCTGATTATAGGCGGCTAACGGCGCCTATAACCAATACACATACTTATCTATGCCTATAACACAAGCAACACCACCGGTACTGCAAGCACTGCTGACCTATGACACTATGATGAGGGATGAGTTTAGGAAGAGATAAGTCAATGGGCTCTGGCATCCCTTACTTACTCACCGAAAGGTGAGTCTTCTGTAAGGGGGTGGTTATTACCGTCAGATGGGTTTTCCAAATGACTGCCCTGCCACAACTTTCCAGATCCAAGCCAGAATCAACTTTGTAATGTTCATTTCCAAAAGATGGCCCTTCCGGGAATCGAACCCAAGACCCCTGATGCAGATAGTTAAGGCAAGCACATTAACCACTCGTCTAATGGATCGCCTTTTATGTAAAGGTTGATATTAGGTTAGGTTATGATAGGTTTAGGTATGTTATCGACGTAACACCCTACGACGATGAGGTAGGTGAATACTGTCGCCTATTATAACACAAGCAATGTCGTACGAGTTCCTAACCTTGATGAGGAAAAAATGAGGGCGTGAAAGATTAGGACTTTAGAAACCCTTAATAACTCACTAAAACACCACATCACATGTGCTTTTTTAATTCACTGTTGTTTTTTATAAGAAATTTTTCTAGTTTAAAACGGTGTAACCCTTGTTTTAACATGGGAAATACCATGTTAGCAATGGCTGGTAGGGGAATACCCCCCTACCAGCCATAGCAGATTGATAAGGTATTTGAGATTTCTACCCACTAAAACACACCATGCTCTTACTGTCCAGTGGGGTAGGAGAATGGGATACACGTGTCCATATTTTTCTACTTTCCTATCTAGGTTAGCTCGCAACCGGCACATCCTGTCTAAAAGGTCTAAAAAGTCCCCTATAGTAATACAAAAGATATGCCGAAAAACGTCGGATATCTTACACCGAGACTGGGTTAATACGTAAATATGGATCCCCACATATATCACTCTCCGGTCCGATTACGTTTGATCACGGGAGGCTTAGAGTTAGCCGAATAGCCTCCTTCGCCCCCTGGGTCTTTTACGGCAGATAACGTCATATAGAGCGTTTTCTTTCTTTTTTTTTTATTTAATCGAGGTAGCACTTGACCACTATCTCACCTGATGTGAGGTGCAGATGTGGCCGAAGGTGGACCACGCTTACCTAGTAAATGCCCATTTACCCTAGTTTTGAAGACCCCGAGGTTGTAGTTCTGTGGGAACACAGACGCAGGTAATGAGTTCCACTCCTTAGCAGTTCGAACAAGGAAGGTGGAACTGAAACGCTTTGTTCGTGATCGAAGTACATCGACCACGAAGGGATGAAACCCCTGCCCACGTTTAGTGGTCCGCAAGTGGAACGGTTCCGGTTGGATTAAATCGTACAGTATAGATGCACACTCTCCATAGTGTAGACGATAGAAAATCGATAAGCACGCTACTTTTCGGCGATGTTGCAGGCTTTGAAGTTGGGAATCCACAAGCTCCTAGCTCCTAGCTAGCTAGCTCGCTACTCCGTCTCCTTCACCGAGAAAGTCATGTCGACTAATCATTGCAGTCATGATGCAGTGCGCCCCTTTCTTTTAATGTTGGGAAATCTTCATGGACGTAGGGCTCACTGTGAGGTTATGCCGGACTCCTACCGGCTAAAAACCAACAATTTTCTAGTGCGGCAGTCGGTGGGCGAGGTTGCGGGAACGTTGTGACGCGACATCCGTGACAATGACGCAGTACACCCGGCCACAACTATAAATTTAAGAAATATTATAAAATTTTAAGAAGACTTGCATATATTGAAATTTTAATACATTTTCAGCTTCACATTATAAGCAACTCATTCGGAATCCCCTTGTCTATTTTCTAACTACTTATTTTACTTACAATCGTGAACATTGTTAAATCTCCTTTATAGACAATTAAAATTAAGTTCAAATTCGTTTTACTATGAAATTTGTTAGCAACATTATTCTCTCCCCCCGACATATTCAACCTGATTTCTTTGAATGGCACATAATTTCCATCGCGTCTAGTGTTAAATAAAAAAGAAACCTGTTTGTGTTTGCGTATTATTCGCCGATGTATTATTTAATGTTTATTGAATTAAATTATAAAGAGAAGGATTATTGCGAAAAGAAGAACATATTTTATTCATTTAAGAATACCGTCGCGCCATTCACGACATGTATAGGCTGCAGCAAAGTTGTTTACAAGAGCTTTTTTATTTAAAAATTAAGATCCAGCTGGAAATAACAAACCACATAGGTACAAGGAAATAACATTCATATAACCCTCTGAAAAGCGAGGACACTGGTAGGGTTTCAAAATGGTCTACCTATTACAATAAAATATTTTTAACAAATTATAACAATTGAGTACTTTGGTGTCTTATATTAAGTCTTGCAATTAATAAAGTATGAAAATATTAATCATTGATTAAATTTTTCACAATTTTTATAGACAAAATGAAACACAGTAAAAAAGGAATTTAATTTTATATATTGTTCTCAATTATGCTTGAAACCGGCTTGAAACACAATTTATATAATTCTAGAAAAGCCGTCATTTGAGGTAAAGATATTTTTTGTATTCTGCCTATCGACAGATTGTCCTCACAGCTAATTAGATTATCCATTGACGTATATATTACTACCGTAAGGACCGGGCCAACGGCCTGGCGAAATGGCACCAGCGCATGGGCCCTATAATCTCTGTTAGGCCAGCTAACGGCAGTCATCGTACCTCGTCCGCGCAAGATTGTGGTTGAGAGAAATTTTCTTACTAAACTGTTATAAAAATGTTTAGTTGCGTAGTAAAAGGCTGCAAAAACTATGATACGAAGGTTAAAAAGGAACAGGGAATATCGTATAATCGGTAAGTCATCTTGTTACATGTTAAATAATTAATTTGAACACATTTAATTCTAAAGGCAAGGATTATAATGGCGGCCATGTTATACTCATGCTTACGGAGACACAAATCAAGAACCCGGCGGATGTAGCGTACCTCCATTACCCAGGTTATATCCTGGAGCACAAATTTATACCATATGCTGGAATCTGTGTGTACGCTCGGGATAACCTCTGCTGCCGACGTCTCCGTAACCTTGAAGACCCCGATCTCTCGGTACTTTGGATGATCGTCGACATGGGCCTTGATAAAATTCTTTATGCCTGTGTCTACAGATCTCACAGTGGGGACGTGGAGACAACTCGGCTATTCAACCACCTGACGGACACTGCACTGGTGGCTCAGCAACGATATCCAACGGCACAGCTGGTCCTTCTGGGGGACTTTAATGCCCATCATCAAGAATGGTTATTCCCATATCAGAAGACCGACCACGCTGGAAGAGAGGCGCATACATGTGCTCTGACACTAAACCTCTCTCAACTTGTTAGCTGTGCCACTCGGATTCCCGATGTTGACGATCACACTCCAAACTGTTTGGACCTTCTACTGACTACCGAACCAGACCGATACCAAGTGGTAGTAACAGCGCCGTTAGGATCATCTGACCACTGTCTGGTTAAATCTGTATCAGTCTACTCTCCACCCGATTCTTGTCCAAAAGGCACACGGAGGGTATGGCGATACAAGTCAGCAGATTGGGATGAGATGCGGCATTTCTTTGCATCTTATCCTTGGCGGCAAGTGTGCTTCGCTTCTGAGAATCCGTCGAGTTGTGCGAATGCCATATCTGAGGTAATTGTTCAGGCTATGGAATACTTTATTCCTCACGCTGTACTCTCACCTCAAAGCAAAGCTCGCCCCTGGTTCAATGATGAATGCGCTAACGCCGAGGCGTTAAAGCGTTCCGCTTATACCGAATGGGCTGAAGCTCGATCACGTAAATCTCCGGATTCGAAGAGCCTTAAGAAAGCTTTCAATCAAGCTGCTAAGTCCAGTAAGAGAGTAATGCGTAGGGCTCGCTTCCAACACATCGGCCGTGTCGGTGCTAAATTGGTTTCTTTTCCATCGGGAAGCAAATCTTTTTGGTCACTTGCCAAGTCAGTGGAGGCGAATTTCTGTCGTTCGTCGCTTCCGCCGCTGTTAAAACCAGATGGGTCACTCGCACATTCCGCCAAAGAGAAGGCTGATCTCTTTGCCTCCTTGTTTGCGAGTAATTCGCGTCTAGATTCTTCGGGTCAAACTCCACCTTCTTTACCTCGTTGCGAATACACAATGCCGGAAATCTCTATTCGCCTGTCCGAGGTACTTAAAACCTTAAGATCTCTGGACGTTAATAAGGCGAGTGGCCCTGATGGTATTCCGGCCATAGTTCTGCGGACATGTGCGCCTGAGTTGTCCCCTATCTTTACGCGCCTCTTTCGCATGTCTCTGAGAGCGGGTATTGTGCCTAAATCTTGGAAGCTTGCCAACGTGCAACCTGTGCCTAAAAAAGGAAGTCGTGCTGACCCTAATAACTACCGCCCTATTGCAATTACCTCCATAATCTGTAAGACTATGGAGCGTGTATTGAATAAACGTTTGCTTGCTTATCTTGAGGATAACGACCTCCTGAGCGATCGGCAGTTTGGTTTCCGCCCGAGAAGGTCAACTGGCGATCTCCTTGTATACGCCACACATCTATGGAGCGAGGCCATTGAGAAGCACGGTGAGGCTCTTGCCGTGTCTCTCGACATCTCGAAAGCCTTTGACAGGGTCTGGCACGACGGACTTGTTGGCAAGCTTCCTTCTTACGGTATCCCCCCTGGCCTGTGTAACTGGATATCGGATTTCCTGAGGGAAAGATCAATACGAGTAATTATTGATGGATGCTCATCTGATCTTTTAGGTATCGATGCCGGTGTCCCTCAGGGATCCGTACTCTCAGCCACTCTCTTTATACTGCATATAAATGACCTATTGGCAATGCCCGGAACATTTGGATATGCCGATGATACCACAGTGGTCGAGAGGTATATGTCCGATGCACGAGCTGGTAGCCTCGAGATCCGCTCACAGAGAGAGGGCATGGTCTGTAGATTGGACCAGACACTGAAAAATATCTCCGACTGGGGTGACGCTAATTTGGTCAGTTTCAATGAAGCGAAGACTCAAGCGTGTCTTTTTTCAGCGAAACGAAATCCAATTGACCTGAACCCGTCATTCCGGGGAGTGACTGTTCCAGTCTCGGATCATCTCCAACTCCTTGGTGTGGACCTTACAGCCGATCTGAACTTCGGTAGGCACATCGAGTCCATTGCCAAAACAGCTGCCAAAAAGCTGGGCATCCTTTCCAAGGTTAAACGGTATTTCACTGCGAGGCAGCTCCTGGACTTATACAAAGCACAGGTCCGGTCTTGCATGGAGTACTGCTGTCACCTCTGGGATGGGTCTGCCCGTTACCAACTGGCCGCACTGGACTCGATTGAAAGGCGAGCAAAGAACCTTATTGGCAACGACACCCTTGTGGATTCCCAACTTCAAAGCCTGCAGCATCGCCGAAAAGTAGCGTGCCTATCGATTTTCTATCGTCTACACTATGGAGAGTGTGCATCTATGTTGTACGATTTAATCCAACCGGAACCGTTCCACTTGCGGACCACTAGACGTGGGCAGGGGTTTCATCCCTTCGTGGTCGATGTACCTCGATCACGAACAAAGCGTTTCAGTTCCACCTTCCTTGTTCGAACTGCTAAGGAGTGGAACTCATTGCCTGCGTCTGTGTTCCCACAGAACTACAACCTCGGGGTCTTCAAAACTAGGGTAAATGGGCATTTACTAGGTAAGCGTGGTCCACCTTCGGCCACATCTGCACCTCACATCAGGTGAGATAGTGGTCAAGCGCTACCTCGATTTCATAAAAAAAAAAAAAAAAAAAAAAAAATGTGCCGCGCGCGAAAAAATGTAACCTTGTATTGACGTCATCCTTTTGTTTTTTTTTTCTTAGATATTTGGTGTAGATGAAAGTATAAAAGTACATAAAAATTAAGAATTTATTAAGAAACAATGTTTATATGTATATAAATATAAATTTTATGTATGTTTATATGTATATAAATGTATATAATATAAAAATATGTCTATAAGAAGTAAGTTTGTGTAAAATGTTCTGTTGGGCGTATCCTTATTTCAAAATCATTGGATTATCTATATAACAGATTTATGGATTGTGCCATGTCTGTATTTGTCAATTATTGCATGCAGTGAATGCTGCAGAACTAAGTCTATTCGCCAATTATATCAATGATGCGCGGACACCGTGAAATAACAGCACGTGTGCTGTTGTGTTTCTGTGAGTGACTAAGGGATGCCAGAGCTCATTTATCCAAACCCTTATTCTTAATCCTACTGTAGTCAGCAGTGCACTTGCAGCACCTGTGGCGTTGTTTGTGTTATAGGCGACGGTAGCCACCTACCATTAAGTGGACCGTTAGATTGTCTGCCGATCTTAACATTATTATTTTTTTAAAACCCTGTATACAACTGATAGTAATACCTGTCATAAAATAGAAGAATTTTTCAAACAGGCTCATTCAGCGAACGGAAAAAACAGGCTCATTGATTCCCTCTTCCTATATAAATATACTTGCAATGACCAATCTCTCTCTCTCCATCTCTCTCTTCTTCATTTTAATATAAATTAGTTTTAGTACCTATAAGTACTATTTTTCTGTGCCTAAAATAACAAAGCTTCATTCAATCAATTCTATTATTTGTTATTAGAATCGACAACAACAAGCCGGAGCACCTCTTAATCAAGATTTCTTGAACATTCAAGACTAATACGGGAAGCTTATACGGCGCGGTCGGCAACACCATCAGTTTACGGCACAATGGCCGACTACAATGGACGAAAATGGTTCAAAATGGCTCACAATAGCCCCGTTTACCCCACAACAACGACTCCATGGTCAGCCGTCGATCCCTCGCCGAAAAACTCAAGGAAACAACCTGATAAGGGTGATTAATTGGTTTAAGTCGGTTTCAATGAAAGCCGTCTCTGTAACGGCGCTTTGTACGAGTTTTGCGGATAAAGCAGCTTAAGTTCTCAACTCTTAAAACTCTATTATTTCTATTTGGTTTGTAATTCTATTTACCGATATTATTTAAAAAAATAAAATTTAATTAATTTCCTACAATTTCCAAGGAATGCCCTAGATCATTTTACTATTCCGTCTTTACGCTTTACCCACTTTAGTTTTGCTTGTGTTAATAGGTGATGGTAGCTACAAACAATTAAGTGTATCATCAGCCTGCCTACTAACTAACATTTATATTAAAAATTAAATAACTCGTAGGTAATGATTATCTGACTCGTAGATTACAAGCTCTCAGAAACTCTTAAAAGTACATAGGCCACACAGAAAGTTTTTAGAACTGGCCAGAAGGTAAGGACTGAAACGAAAAAAAATATAAATTTCGAATTAAGAACTCTTTAGGAAGCTGTCGATGTAATTTCATTCAGGTAACATTTTATAAAATTGTATTCATTTAAAAAGTGTGTGTCGTCTGAAAAAATGAATTTGACTAGAGAAAGCTCTATAATTATTTATTATGACTTTCGTTGCGGTCACTGTTTATAACTGGTTCAGTGAGTTTAAACGTGGTCGCAGCAATCTCATAATGATTTTCGTAAAGAAGTCCATCTACGGCAACAAATGAAAATAACTTGAGTGCTGTGTGTGCGGCTCATTATTGAAACAGATAAAATAGTGACATATCAACAGATTCGGTCAAGTTTAGGCATTGGCTCGAGTCAAGTGCATAAACTCTTACACGAACATCTAAGCTTTGGATACCCCCATAATTTGGAAGAAAATCAAAAACGCCATCGCTTAGATTGATAACACGAAATGATTGAAAAATATAACGGAAGTGAGTCAAGTTCTGCATTTGAAATAGTCACAGTAAGTAATTGTTTGCCAGTTGTCTTGAAAAATGTTCGACTGATGCGCCCAAGAAGTAGAATCCACCTTCGACACGACAACACCCACTCCGCCAGACGAACAATCGAATATTTGACTATGGAAGGTATGGAATTAGTGAGTCATCCTCCTTATAGTCCCGACTTGACACCATTTGATTTCCCAGAAATAAAAGAAAAAACTTAGAGGAATTCGCTTTGTGAGTTCTGAAGTTGCAGTGAAAACCGAATAATTAGATCTGTAAACTTTAATGAATGAATAGTGAATAAATAAATATATATAATAAATAAATAAATAAATAAAAACACCTCGTATAGAATTAAATTATTTATTTTTGCGACATCTTCATCTGCTTTTAGCATGGTGAGACGATTTTTTTCATGTAAAGGTCGCTAGACAGGCCGACTACTACCATCAAGGACCACTTGATGGTAGATGTCTACCGTTGCCTATTATCACAAGCAATGCCACAGGTCCTGGAAGTGCACTGCCGACCTTAGTAGGATTAAGGATAATGAAATAAGAAGAGATAGGGAAAGCACATGTGCTGTTATTTCGCGGTGGACTTTTTTAAGGAGGTAGTTACTGCAGCCAGACGGGCTGCCAAAGTCACCTAAACACACTTAACTTTGATAATTTCATTTTCAAAGTTTGGAATTCGACTCGAGGCAACCACTGGACCAAAGGGCTCGTAACTGTTACTCTCACTGTAAAATCTAACAGATTATAAACATAAATAAATAAAAGTAATAACGTAGCTTGTATTTTGTCTGTAGATATTCAAATCCTTCACCCCTCTTCGTCTGCACAATAAAGAAAACAACGAAATTAGAATTTGCTTTAAATTAGTCGAGGGTCTTTATCAGTTTACGAATTGTGCTAATGGGGACTTAGTAGAATCTCTCACGCGAACCGATTTCGTGTCACGTGACGCGCTTCTCCTTATTCCATTTAAGTTCCCTTACTAGAGTGTGTTACAAATTTCATTTTATCATCTTCTTACTTTAAAGTATTATAATTAAAGGCAGAGTCTAAAATTTACACATATTTCGAACACTTAGATTTGAATTGAAATGTCTAAAAATACAGCAGTCAATCAAAAGTCCTACCTTTAATTCTTAAATTAAATATCTTTAATTTTTTAGTTTTTATTTTTTAAAGACTACTTCATATAAATTTTCGTGTCAAATCTGCTGTAAACAAAATATATATATAAATGCTGTATATTATATATACGAGATAGAATTTGAAAATGAAACATTTTGTGTAAACTATTTATTTGACATTTTTATAAAAAATGGATGACACCAAAAAATGGACTTCCCATGAAACCAGAAAATAATATACTTATAATCAATCTCAAAAATATATTTTTTGTTTACTAAATATTTCAAGAGTTTCAATTTAGTATGATCTCGTCTCGCGCCGCGTAAATTTTAAAAGCACTATATAGCTCCTAGTATTACTAGTAATTACTCACCTGCAAGATGGCAAAAAGTCATCGAACAAAATGACAAATAGATACTGTACTTAAATGTAAATAAAAATGTCTTGAGTTTTCATATAAAATGCAAAAAAACTTTTTCCACGATATAATTCTCACGGATTTAATTTTTTTCCGCCAGTTTTATATACAAATCTTCCTCATTTCCATTGGGGAAAATTGTATCAAAATCCGTTGGGTTCTTTAGAATAAGTTAGCGAAGATACAGACAGCGTCTTTATAGATTATACGACGTATTGTATATATTTTTTTATACATACCAGAATCAAATTTGTTATCACATGAGACTGTGCGGTACGTTCCTTTTGATTTCATTCATTGGCTTAGCTAAGCTGCTTTCACTACTTCCATCCTTAGAAATGAATACGATCCATCAATTATTATTAAGATAAAATTTTACTCGCGAATACGATAGAGGAGCCAGACAATGTCTTTATATTGTTGGTTATCAACGATTGAAATGTGGGACCGATAATTTAGGTTAACGATTTTTTACAGCAATCTTAAGTAGACAGTTTAGTTTAGAAAACACATTTCTCTATTACCGAGAAATTATTCTTTGATTACCATTTATAGTGACTGCGAAGAAATTAAATAATAATGATAATAATTGAAATATTTTTATGTAAAGCTGACGGTCCACTTGATGGTAGGTGGCTACCACCTACCACAAGCAACGCAACAGGTGTTGCAAGTGAGCTGCCGACATTACTAGGATTAAGAAGCGATAGGAAAGTGGGCTCTGGCATCCCTCATTCAGTAACCGAAACACAACAGCACAATGCTGTTACTTCACGGTGATCTATAACGGAGTGGTTACTGCCACCAGACGGGCTCCTCAATTTGACAGCGAAACGCAGTGCCCTGCCTCGTAGGCACATATAGTTTTTATTATTTATCGAATTTCGTCATTGCTTCACCAATATATCATTGTACGCAATTCAAATTAAGTTTTATATACTTTAAAATTAAATTTAAATTTAAAAAATAACGTTAAATTACAAATTAATCCGAAATAATAACAAAATTTTAAGTCGCACTCTTAACAAAATCTTCCTAACATACCTATATAGTATAAACTAGCTGAACTCGCAACTTCGTACGCGTGGTATTCGGTATAGCGCGTAACTTTTTTGTTTGTAAACCGATTGGAATGAAACAAGCACTAAATGTTACGGGATTAGCGTGCACAGACAAACAGACAAAAATTCTAAAAACAATTGTTTTTATCTCGGTAACATAAGTACCGCAACATGTACAAGTTGTTTTTTTGAAAAAATATTTGATGTACAGACACGGCTCGTTTTATTACCTACATGTGTAGATATGTATAGACAGAAATCGCTGCCCGCGTCTGTCTGTCTGTCTCTGTATATCCGTCAACTCCTCCTAAATCACGCAACGGATTTTGATGAGGTTTTCACTAATGGAATGAGCGTTAAAAGAAGGTTTTTATATATCACTAGCGGCCCGCCCCCGGCTTCGCCCGGCGTGCAATTTTTATATACCCTAAAACATTCCCCGTTTATCCCTCTTTCCATTAGCGAAAACCGAATTAAACTCGGTCTACCCGTTGACGCGTGATGCCGTGACCAGGAGAAATGGGGATTCATTTTATACATAAGACTAGCGGCCCGCCCCCGGCTTCGCCCGGCGTGCAATTTTTATATACCCTAAAACATTCCCCGTTTATCCCTCTTTCCATTAGTGAAAACCGAATTAAAATCGGTCTACCCGTTCACGCTTGATGCCGTGACCAAAGGAAATGGGGATTCATTTTTATATATAGAGATTTGCAGAAAAAAAATTGCACCCGTGCGAAGCCGAGAGTTGGTCGCTTTTTAAAGATATAGTGCATTTCAATATCAATTTAAACTTAAATTTAAAATTCAATATTGATGAATGTATGTAACAAAATTAAAATGAAATAAGCAAATAATAGGCACACAATTTATAATAACATTAAAAAAACACTTTCCGTGAAGTAATGTAAACTTAAATCTGAGCTAAGCAATTTAAATTAATAAGCATTGACCTCAATCAATTGTTTAAAAAAAACGAGGAATATGCATTTTCTCTATTGTTAATTAAAATTGAACCTTAAAAAAAGCAGTGTTGCAATCGGAAAAACTAAGGTCGCGTTAAAATTAGCACAATAACAAAGTTACAGAGACAAAACGGTTCGTTTAAGTGTAAAATAAATTCTAATTTCGGTATTAAATTGCGATACGAAAGCAAAAAACGCACTTGCAGGTTAATAATGCTGCGTGCTTACCAAGCGTGAACAAATTGTCGTCAATTAACAAAATAACAAGGAGTTTGTAACTACGCGGTCGTCTTTCTTTTAGAATGTTCAAATAGATATAATAATATGTGTGCTTTTTTTCTTTTTTTTTTTTTAACAATTATTAGCGCATATGACTCTCCTATAAGGTTCTTTAACACAAGGTCACTTTTAAACTCAAATTTACGACATATTTTTGATTAGAACTTGCGTGAATCTCTCGTAAATGTTCTAATATCCGTTCAAGCTAAATTGAACACAATTTCCTATTTCAAATTCAAATTGATCTTCCCATATAGAGAATTGATATATAAAATTGTTTGGACAACCAAACTGTCACAGTTTAATTGACTTGGTTCACTTGATAAGTTTTTCGTTCCCTTTCGAAATCCCGCAGTTGATATAATTTTACGCTACAGTAAATTTTATTGACCTTGCCACTTTTTACAAACAATCGGGTGTTGGCACGAATAAGTGTCTAATTACATTTAAAGGTAAAAAATGCCAATTTATAAGTTAATCGCCTCTTACACGTAACAATACTTTGATCTTTTTATTTTTATGAACGTATATTTTTATTTATATATGTTGTTTCCAAGGTAACGCGTTTACTGTAAATTCTATAAGTTTAAATTCAAGGCGAAGTATTCAATTGAAAAACGTTGGGGAACCCGTCTGACGGCAGTAATTACCACCTTACAGAAGACCACTGTGAAATAACAGCATTTATGTGCTGTTGTGTTTCGTTGAGTGAGTAAGGGATGCAAGAGTCCATTGCCTTAACACTTCCCAATCCCTTATCCTTAATCTTATTGTAGTCGGCAGTCACTTGCAGTACCTATAGTGTTGCTTGTGTTATAGGCGATAGTAGCTTCCTGCCATTAAAAGGACCGTTAGCCTGTCTGCCGACCTTAACATAAAAACTACCTACTTAAAATGTAATTGGATTTTAAACTTAATTATCTTTTAAGAAATAAATATGTGTATATTTGAAAAAATCTTAAGATGAATTTTATACTTAAACTTAATACATTATCTTGTGCATGTTTTTTTTATAGTACCTATAAAAAAAGATGATATAAGAGTAAAGAATTCGAGCAAACCAAATCGCTGCCAACGTGACAAATCGAAAAATTATCTACAGCGATTAAAATAATAAAATCGTTCTTTACCCCGCAGTGAATACAGCAGCCATGGGAAATGTAAACACAGGGGAAGACTAGCATTATACTAATCCACAAATTAGTTGATAAACAGACAACCGCCATAAAAATACCCCATTTTTGTTTGCATCGAAGCGCTTAATACTCAACCCTTAACTAAATCATATGTAATATCTTGATACAGTATATTTCAGGCATTATGTATTAGGATTGCTAAACTTCAAACCGGAATACTTTGGTCTTATAATATGTAGCTATGTGTTTGAATACTTATTTTATGAAATAAAATAATACATTTTGCATAGGAATATGAATACTTTGGGGGGAAAATGGGGAATACTTTGGGATATGCGCGTGTATAGAATACTCGTGTCAGAAGTGAAACTTCTTTGGTGATCAAATCTACGAATAAATAATACTAAATTTATAGTAAAATGTCACACAGAAACACTGAAACGTAACACAATATTTGACCTTGAAATTTTACTCTGATCGCGCGCAGTTTCACTTCAAAAAACTTGCGTGAAGCTTTAAAAATAACAATCAATATGATAATGATTTAATAGACAAATAATGTTTATGGTCTGGTAGAATATATATGTACGTAAACGAGCCGTATCTGTAAAATTAAATATTTAAAAAAAAAAAATATCGAGTTCAAAAAAAATGTTTTTAGAATTCTTGTCTGTTTGTCTGTGCATTTGTGCATGCTAATCTCTGAAACGGCTTAACGAAATTTTAATGCGGTTTTCATTGATGTATTGTAGCTAGCTTCCAGTAATATTTACTTTAGTTTCTTTCCAATCGGTTTACAAATAAAAATGTTACACGCTATTCTGGAAAAGCGTACGAAGTCGCGGACACAGCTAGTTATTAATGAAAATTCTTTTTTTGTAATGATTTAATGTAATCATTCTTTGATATAATGTAGCAAACCCCCGTAACATTTGGTGTTTCAATTCGATTTCAATGAAATCATCGCTTTTTACGGACCTATATACCTTGACAAACTATGAATAAAAAGGCTTTAGTGTATTTTAATTACGGCGTAACATTGATCAGAGTACTTTCTATCAGAGAACAATCGCACTACAGAGCCAAGTGTAACTGCAAACAAACGTCCCAATCGACCATTCAGCACGCGGCGTGGCCATAAAATTAAATAAATCCGTTATTTTTCAGGCTGAGCAACGCGCGACCAGTGACTGCCCACACTGCCCGCCGCTCAATGGGGCGGCACGATAACGGAGGGCATTTGTAAAGATTTTGCCTACCCATGCCACCGCCCGAGATCATTCGGCGATGTAGTGGCCACACGTTTGAGTAGCATTAAGAAGGCGTAGAAGTGTCAAACTAGTTTTTTTTATTTTATTTTTTATTAATTCATTATTATGAAAAGATATAAAACGCTTATTTAGTGTTTTCTCATTTTGTCAATATTTGTAAAAATATTGCACGAAAAAAGCATGGATACAAGTGCAATACCAAAAACTCAACGTAAAGCTTCTTATAAGTTCAATGCTTGATATCGGACTTTTGACAGCTAAAATGAACCGCCTTCCGTGTTCGCTAGGAAGATCAGACCGTACTAACTGGACGATCAAACCAATGACGGAAAGAATCTGAAGAAACCGTTTCTTCGGATTCTGTGTCGAGTGTTTAAAAATTCACTTTGGATAGAAATAATCTGTTATAATCTAATTAAAATAAGTTCTTAGAACGTAATACGCAAAGCGAGGTCACACAAATTTTTCTTACTGTCTGGAAATAACATTTAAAAAAGCGGAATGACTGAATGTATTCTCAAAGCTCTTACCAAGCTTCTCAATTAGACAGCAAGGATAACTAGGGTTAAGCAAGATTCAGCACTCAGTCACAAATCTCTACACACAAAGCTTGTTTGGAAAGAAACATTACTGACCGTCTTCTAATCTTGAATTAATTCTGTTTTAAATAAATAGGAATGCCTTAATTAATGTCATCATAATCTTGAGTTATGATTGGCTAAAATTTAAATAAAAAATATACATGTAACAATCACTAACTGGCCACAAAGTTTAAAGTCAAAAAGAATAAAAAGTATTATTAAACTGTCAATTCTACTGGATTTGGTGTCTATGGAATCCAGGCACGCACAACAATGGTTAAGCCGCGAATAAATGAAAATTGATTTTAAGATTGTGCCACCCCATTGGCTCGCGTTGACAAATATTACTGCCTTAGCCCTTCAGCCTTCGCATTAACCGGACTACTTCTTGCTTTCTTTTATACTGTTTGTTCATTTTTTCCTCATAATATCTTTTGCGTTTACAAGGCCTTCGAGCATTTTTTTTACTTATCTTTTTTTCTTTCACTCACATGATAAGTAAAAGAAATATATTGTATTCTTAACTTTTAATAATTATGTACATTCAAACTTCTTATAAAGGTCATTTAAGGGTCAAATTTGTAAGACACAAGGTTAATGAATGAAAAAACTTTTATTTCATGTTTTTGTAATAATGAATGGAATTATTTTTTTCAAATGCTTATATGCAACAATATTTCCTTAAAAAATCGCATAAAAAGTAGCAACCTCGTTTAACTACTATTAAAACCTGACTTTAAGCAGGCTTAGAAGTCTCAAAAGTATTCAAAAAGCATTTTCAATATTCCTTTTAAATCGTTTGTAAGGCCCTAGAATACAACCATCAGTTGAAATTATATGTAACTGGCTGGTGCCCGCGACCGCATCCGCGTTGAAAAATAAAAATATTACAGACAAAATATGTATATGAGCAATATTGACGCCTGATATTGCTGTTACACTTTTGCAAGGCGTTGGATTTCTATTATTAGATGATCGTTTGGGAATATTACCTTTTTTCTGGATGAAAGGTACTTACCCTATGTCTTTTTTGTATTCCTGACAACGTGTATGTAAAATTTCATGATGAAAGGTTGAGTAGTTAAGCGTACTAAACGATCAAACAAAATCCCTTTCGAGTTGAGTAAGTAGTTTAGACGTGAAAAGGTGACAGACAGACAGACAGAGACAGACAGGGTTACTTTCACATTTATAATATTATTATGTAAAAAGGTTAATCTTATAAAATAAAGACCACTTCTATCTGTATCTCCTCTAACTTCTACTAAACCACCTAACGGATTTTGATACGGTTTTCACTAATGGAAAGAGCGATAAACGAGGAAGGTTTGTGTACATAATTACCAGAAAAAAATGCATCCATGCGAAGCCAGACGCAGGTCTCTTTGCAAAATATAAAAGCCATTCAAAGTTATAGTAATATACAATAGTACTTATTTAATTTAAAAAGTAGCTAGGGGCTAAAGTAAATTTTAACATTTTTGTGTCTACCTCCCACAGGGGTTGGGGTATGTCAATTAGGCACCGGTGGTGGTAGACGGGGGAGGGGGGTTAGGGGTAAGTGAGTAACGGATACACGTGACGTCACTCATCTGCATCACAACCAGCGGTGATGCAAATTTAAACACAGTTTAAATTCTTCGTTTTTCGAGTCATAATTTTTTCGTTTACTGTGTATGGCGACAGCTGGTTTCATTGTTTGGCCATTAGCAATATGTAATAATAAATTAAACATTTTAACTTAATTACACTTTGGAATTGAATCTGACCAATAACATCGTATAATAATTTCGTATTTATTTGCTAAATTAATTAATTTCAAATAATATTTTTATTTATGTATTTTTATTCTATCATCATCATTATTTATTTAAACATCATATCATTTACAGTGAATTAATTTAATAATACTTTTAATATGTGTTTGCGTATACTCCTGTTCGAATAAAAGCAAATTTCTACGATTCGTAGAGCCCAAAATAAACAAACACACAACTCTGCTACCGGATTTGTTAGGCCAAATCAACCTATCTAATATTCATATTTAATGAACACTAGACTTTGCTACAAAAACATAAGACTCACCAAAATTTCTTTGCGTACCGTTTTCTGCTACATTTCTAACGTTGAGGGCTCTCGTTTATATCTGAAATAGGTGGCTCAAGAGAAGAAGTATTACGCGTCACTGTTCGTTCGTCGCTCAGATGATTCAAAATGTCTTTAGTGCAAATATTGTTCCAAAAAACTCTAACGACCCCCATAGACGTTTCCACATAAATCAAATCAAAAATTACTGTTTCTTTTGTCTTGCGACACGGATACTCATTACAGTAGACCGTCACAAAATTCGCACCAATTCACTTTCAACAATTAAAATTCTTCCCGAAAGAGAAACACGCGCTTCGCGTTCAAATCAATTTCGCCATCACGTTTTTTTACAACTGGCCATAGACTACCGCAAGTTAACGCAACTCAGTGACATATTATAGAATACCTATATCGACGGCTAGGAAACCGAACAATACGTGTTGTTATAAAACTATAATTTTTCTGTCCTGGATTGTTCCGTTCGTCTGCCTTTAATAAACAAAATAATAATCACAATGTTGACTAAATCCTCAGTAAAGGGAATGTTAGATACTTCTACATTTTATTCTGCAATTTCCTAACGGTAACCGAATTCATTGGTTTCATTTCCTATACAATTCTGCTTAGAATTTTTTTTTTGGATAGTAGAAAAACCAGGAAATAAAAAATTGTTATATAAATAAACATTATATAAATAACCATTATATAAATAAACATGTGGATAATTATAAGTATATCAATAGAATGAACAGTAACAGCTGGATAGTTCTATCAACAATGTTGGTGTATAAAAATAGCAAAGCAGATTTCTTACCTTTGCAAAGATGCATAAACTTTGTTAACATAACAGGTTGTTTAAGGTTACACGTGTTTCTTGAAATACAAATATTATTGCTTTCAGACTTATTTGGCTTGTTTGCTGAATAATAATAATAATGATATAATAATAATAATAAATAATAATTTAATCGTTGCAGGTCTAACCAACGCGGTGACATCATTATTATCTTGATGTAAATTAATTAAAACTTAATTAAAAGTGTACCCTAAATTACAATTCGTAACAACACAATTACCATTCGGTTACCCTAAACTTTAATCGATGGTCCCCCTGCTTATAATATATTCCCGCCACGTATCCCGACACGGGAATCAAAATTATATGCAATAGATAAATTAAACACGGTTTAAATCTTTTGTGATTTCATTTCGGTCACAATACGATAGGTATTCATTCAATTTTAGAAGGACACCATACGAATGAACATTGAAATTATGCGGCGTGAACGCATTACGTCTCGAAAATAATTGTAAAAAAATATAACAAAAGTGTTGAAAAAAAATTAAAACCCAAATAAAATCGTGAGAATTCACTGCGTGTAATGAGTTGTACGAAAAAAATGGGCTGTTTAATGCAATAGCGAGAGAGGGACGTGATTAAGTTTGGTGTTTAATATCCGGCAGAAATGCGCAAGATATAAATGCAGTTTAGTTTCAACAGGGTTGTCACAAGCTCGTTTCGTCAAATGGGCATCATTGTCATAAAAATTCTTTTGCGTATCTATGCATACAAAAGACACTGCTTCCTAATAACATATACCTAAACATAGAGATGTGGGCCACTTAAGTCCACATCGCTAGACCACTGCGAATGATGATTGCTAATCTTCTTTTAGAATCACAGAGAAAGGAATCGTGGCGCCGTCAGCTGCTAGAGATGGCAGTAATAATAATATTCGTGCCGCGCAATTGCGCTGAGCGCAACTCAAGGCGCATTTGGCCGCCAGTTATTATTTGCACATCGTGGAGTAAACATTGTCCAAAAAAGCTATAGAAATTGTGATGTAATTTGGTGTATAATCAAAGTAAAAACGTGTATAAGCAAAATTCTGATGTATCATATATCACAAGTAATGAAATGCAATTGTCTTGTAACACAAAACCTAAACAATGCGTAAGCCATGCGTGTACCTACTGGTGTGACTTGTATGGAAAGCGTTGAACATGCCGTCTTTAGTAGTGGGCGGCGCGGCGATTCCTTGCTCTGTGTCTAGAATATAAAAGTTTAGTCACGATTTAATCTATCACAATAATCACAAGTCACCTTACAGGTGTAGGTCTGATTGAGACTTGAATCTGCGTCTGCCTTTTCGACAGTTAAAGATTCCAGCATCCTGTGGAATCCAATCCAGCATTCTAGTAGGATTTTTGAAAATACAAGATAATATGGTTTAATTTTTTTATTTTATTTTTAAAGTAAAAATACTTTAAAGGTAGATGGCTTAAAAGGTACTTTAAAAGTACTCTAAAGGTACTTTAAACAGTACTTTAAAGGTAGATGGCTAACCGTCGTCTATAGCACAAGCAACGTTACAAGTGCTGCAAGTACGCTGGTATTGGATAGGGAAATGCGCTCTGGCATCCCTTACTCACTAACCGAAACACAACAGCACATTTACACTGTTATTTCACGGTGATCTCCTCTAAGGGGGTAGTTACTGGCGCCAGACAGTTTGCCCAAATGACTGCGATACGCAGTATGCTCTGCCACCACTTTCCAAATCCAGACATTTGAAAGCCAACTTTAAAAAATTCATTTTTTTTTAAAAGTTGACTGCCGAGAATCAAACCCGGGATCCCTGTGAGCGTTAAGGCAAACACCCTAACAACTCATACAATTGGCTCGTCAAAAAGTGGCTAGCTAGGCATGATAGTTAGCTAGGCAGAAACACCTCAAAAAGGAGATTGTTCACGCGTCTGCAGTATAAAATTTCTGTTTATCTGGACCACGAGGAGTGGCATATTATATTAATTCAATGAAGTTTGCATCTATGAAATACAGTAATACTTTCAGCAATCATCTTCACTTTTGTGATATGTCAAAGATATATAACAACCCTCAATTTTTATCACTGTGACAGCCCTATTAATTTGCCACTTCAACTGGCCTACAGCGAATAGAGTACGACTACCGTAACGGTTGGGCCGCTAGCAGTTATTGTCAAAGCCATGGCGTATGCGGTCGCATGATGCGGTGTACTATTTTGCACTCTATTGCCATGCATTTAATGACTTAATGAATGTACGCGGAAGCGAAATTCATTTATGCAATGTAGTTAGCAAAGGAGGGACGTGTGTATGACGTTATAAAATAAAATTGAAGCCGCAAGGGCGCTCCACACGGATCTAATTAAATGATAAGTACAATCTAAGATTAATGTCCTCCACCGTACAAATCTCGGCCTAGACTCTTTAATGGTTTGCATTCAATTAATATCTTATGGTAAAAAAACAATTAAAAAAACTAAATTTATTTCTATATGTAAATTTTAATGGCAAACTAACAAGTAACAAGTTTAATGCGATTTCCAATGATGCTGACGATAGAACTTATAGAATCACTTAAGTTATAAGTAATAAAATCAAAGAAAAAACCACAAGAAATATAAGACTATCTATACTAATATTATAAAGAGGTAAAGTTTATATGTTGGTTTGTTTTTATGTAGGAGGTATTCTTCGAAACCAATTTAAAAAATTCTTTGACCAATAGTTAGAACAGATTTTCAGGCATAGGTTATATACATATAGGTAAATAAAATTAATATTAACTCTTCGTTAGTAAAATAACGAGTTGATAACATTTTTAGGGTTCCCGAATCCCGTCAAAATCGATCCAGCCGTTTCGGAGATTGGTTAGAACAAACAGACTGACAAAAATATTAAAAATTGGTTTTTAATACCGTACATACTTTGATATACATTTTACAAATAGACACTTTAATTTTATCCATATGTATGGATCAATTAATAATTTTTACTTATTATCATTATGAATTCGTAAGCAGTTGAAAAGAAATAAAAAACTTTTTCCTTACATTATAATTGTTCATAATTCCAGTAGAAATATTTAAAAGATTTCAACACAGTTTATATGTATAGTAAAAAATACTATTATAGGTAATCGAAAATCACCGCATTCTTTAAATATAAAACCCTCCTATACAGCTCGGTAATTTATTCAACTTTGATTCCTAAACGCCTTTCTCACGACACTTATATGTTAGTCGAAATAATCTTTATTTATTCTGCGGTTCAATAGCAAAAGCAGAACTTAATGGTGTGTAATCCCGATTTCACATTAACACCACAATAAAAGATCGAGGGGGTGAATTGCGTAGTCATCTCTACAATAAATATTCGCCAATTGTGATTAAAACTTCCATATTTTTGTTGACTAGAATTATTAATCCTTGTTAATGGAAAGAATTATGTGGACATGGCTTGCTGAAGGTTTATATGAAAGGGAAGGATTATATGGATTGGAATTATTCAGCTAAAGGGACAGATTAGTTTGTAATAGTAGGGAACAGTTTTCTTTTTTGGTCGAAAAAAATCCTGGATTTTTTTACTAAACTCGACAGACAGGCTGACGGTCACTTAAAGATAGGGATAACGAATGCATAAGGAAGTGGGTTCTGGCAGATCTTACTCACTCACTGAAACACAGCACACATACTATTATTTCACGGTGGTCTTCTGTAAGAAGGTGGATATTGCCGCCAGACGGGCTGCCCAAATGCTATTTATTCGAATTATGCGGTTTTCTTTTAAAACATGTTTAGTACTACTTTACAAGGATAATAACGCATTGCAAATACAACTGCAGATATTTCCATAATTCGCAATCTGTTTATTTTTCTTGCTTAAAAGAGGATTCTAAAAAGATAAAGGTCATAGATTTCAACTGGCTTCCGTCACCAACAAACACATTCTGCATTCGTACACTGGGCAGTAATCATCCCCTTAAAGAAAACTATTGTGACATTGGTCTTTGTTTGCGCTTTTGAGTTTCTGTAAGTGAGTAAGGGAGTAAGGAAGTAAGTGAGTCCTTGACCCTAACCCTATTAAGGTCAACAGCGTACCTACTTGCCATTTATAGACGACGGAGTCACCTACCATCAAATAGTCGGAATAAATGGTTAGCCTGCCCGCCGTCCTTCATAATATAAAAAAAAACAGAGATACTGTTTACGAATCTCTTTGGTTACTGTGGTTACTAAAGCCTATTTACGAGGCATTCATTTGGCTCACATTAAATTTAGATTTGTTTCTAATGTATATAGAAGAATTTTATGAAATACTAGCTGAGCCCGCAACTTCTTACGCGTGGTATTCGGTAATATAGCGCGTAACTTTTTTATTTGTAAACCGATTGGAATGATACAAACACTATATGTTACAGGAAACTCAATCGTTACAGGCATTCAAATCGGTTAAGCCGTTTCTGAAAATCGCACACACAAACAGACAAAAATTCTAAAACTATTTTATACTTAGTACTTGAAAAAATATTATTTAATCGACAGACACGGCTCGTTTAAGATTTTATTATATGTATGTTCAGTTTTATTTGTGCTATTTTTATAAATGGTTGTCTATAAAATCCGATAATTGTGTAATCAAAATTTTAAAAAACTTTCACGAATATTACACTTTAACTAAAAACCGCACAGATAGCGTAGATTCAATGCTCGAAAGGGCATTATCCGGGTTTTAACCGAGCCTGTTTACGACCCGATTAGGATGCGGTTGTGCCCGCAGACGGCAGATATAGTGACGCGTGCTAATTGATCGCACTTTGATATTCGCGGGCACATTTATGTACCGAGCGACGCGTAGACAGTCAAACGTTTAGATACGGCTTCGTTCTATGGGACTTGGAAAAAGTTGGAATCAACTCTCTGACTAATAGAGGGTCTCTAGTTCAATTTACGGAATATAAACTTTTCAAAATTGACTTTGTATGTAATCTAATGTAATCCAGTAACCATATCCCATGCACTAATTGAAAAACCTCATTTGAATATTTTAACAATTTACTTAAGATACCTATTGATACTAAAGATATCAATCAATTTTATATAAAATAAAATACAGTTAAACAAACGTTATAATTAGAATTGTCTCCAAAATTCAGTCGTGAATCTACAATCAGGAATTAATTGCGTTTTTGTTAAATTATTCCGAAATATTTCACATTTTGTTCAAAATTCTATCAAATAAATATTTTTATACAATATAGTTTTATCGTACAACACTTTAAACAAATGATAAAAAATAATATTCCCTAATAAGTAAGTACATAATAAAAAACACAGATACATTTAACAAATCCATGTATTTATTTGTTTATTTATTTATTTATTTGTTTAAAATGGGTTTTCTATTGACCAGCATCTATCCATGTAGGAAAAATGAGGCCGACGATGGAGCGAGCTCACTAAGAAGATGCCTATTCACTCGAAATTTGAAAAAAATTGGGTTGTATGAGCTCGGAAATAAAGATCAATCCTCAGCAGTGCGCATTATAAAAGATGTTTTAAAGCGCTTGGTCCGAATTAGTGTCTGAGTCAGTCGCAATTTTTCTCTTGGATCGCTTCGGTGTGTATGGGGGAAAGTTGCGTCTCGCCGAGACCTACATTTTGGTGGGCTGGATGCTATGGTTTTCACCATCAATCTTGGAGATTTTGATTTTTGTTTGTTTTTCGGAATTTTGTTTCGAAAAATTTTCATTGTTTTTTGTTGTTTTTCCCCTACAGTCTGAAAGGGCCCTTTTCAGGGCTACTGTAGAATTGTTGTTTGTTGTTCTCTGTTGAAGATTGTTGTTGTTGTTAAAGTTTTTCTGTTTTAGCTTTAAGTGTTAAATTTGTTGCCGTTTCGTTGTTTCTTAACGGATTTTGTTGCGGATTGCTCTGTATGAAGCCATTCCCAAGGCTCTACAGGGTGGTCCACAGCAATTGTTGTTAATAACTTTTGTTTCCTTATTATTGTTGTTTTTCCGAATTTCTAAGAAAATTGTTGGTTTCTTGTCGATAAGTCGGCAAATTCTGTTGCTTTGTCCCCCCTCTGGTAGGGGTGGACTCCCCAACGAACTCGGAGGTGGATAGGGCGATCAACTGGCCAATGTCTGACTCCACGGAGGCCAGTGGGTCTAGCCCCAAGGAGAAGAGCGAAGAAGTCAAACTGCTTTACTCTAAAGTTTTGACACGCTCGGTGGCGCGTAAGCGCGCAGGAGTGAAGGAGGCACCTGCTATAGATATGACAGGACCTGCTTCCTCCAGCAAGTTCTTTGCGGCGGTATCGGGGTCCGAGGCTGAGGAGTATGTGGAGCCTGCTGTGCCGCATAAATTCAAAAAGAAAGAGAACAAAAGCCGCGGGGGAAAAACATTCGGCCATGATGTTGGGATGTCCCAAGCTCGGCGCGAACTGAGAGAAGTAGGCTCGGACTCTGATACCGACTCCTTAAATTCCATCACGACCTACCTCTCGGCTAAATCCTCAGGAGGATCAGGTGAAGAGTTGAGACAGCAGGCGGAGGCCAAAGCCTCAATAATACTTGAGGTTGCCCGCAAGTCGGGCAACTTCAAAGGTACCTGCCAACGCGACTTAAAGGAGGCTACCCATTCCCTCCTAAGTGTGGTTGACGCTGCCATAGCCCGTAAGTCGACGAAGGAAATACGACGACTGCGGGCGGACAATCTGCGCCTCCGTGGCCAAGTGGATGCACTTTCCGAGGAGGTATCGGCGCTCCGTAGGGCCTTCTCCGAAAGGACCCTACCGGAGAAAACCCCGGCCGTTCAGCAGGCCGAAGAACAGGGACCGACAGTGGCTGATTCCCAATCACTGTCCAGGGCCGAATTCTTGCAGGCCTTTTCGGCCCTCCAGGCGGAGATAACAGCCCATGTGGGAGGGGTGATCAACGCCCATCTTGATGGGCTGGAGATTGATGGGAGACTGCTCCCGGCACGTCGTCTCCGTCCACCCCTAGAGGCGGACAAACATCACGGACGACGGGGAACTGCCCGTCAGTGCACAACTGGCTCCACTCTCGCCCCCCCATCTAATTTGCCAAGGGAAGCGAGGATGAAAAGAACGGCCCAGGCTACAAAGATTCCGGAGCCGACTCCTGGCCCATCAAGGGAGCCCCGGGAATCCGCGGAAAGTTGGACGGAAGTGGTGAGGCGCAAGAAACGTGTCCCTGCTACTTCAGCCACACCTGCCGTCCAGACCCCCAAAAAGGGTAACAAGGCGCCGAAACTCCCTAAGGAGCCGAAATCCTTGGCTGTCGTGGTGGCCCTTAAACCGGAGGCGGTTGAAAAGGGCGCCACCTATAAGGAGGCCATCGAGAAGGCCAAGGCCTCGGTTTCCCTGGAGGCCCTGGGGATTGGAGCGCCTAAGTTCCGCACAGGGGTTACGGGGGCTCGAATTCTCGAGCTCCCCAAGGAGACCACCGCCGCGCAAGCGGAAACTTTGGCAGCAAAAATTGGTGAAGTACTGGGTGACTCGGCGAAGGTCACACGCCCCACCAAATCGGTCGACATCCGAGTCAACGGTCTCGACGATTCGGTGTCGGCCGAGGAGCTCAAGGCAGCTCTGGCCCTAGCCACGGGCTGCTCTCCCGGGCTCTTAAGGGTGGGCAAAGTCCACCCTGGGCTCAGAGGTGTGGGCTCGGCCTTCGCCTCCTGCCCCATTGAGGCAGCAAAAAAGCTAGCAGCGGTCGGCCGCCTAACGGTGGGATGGAGCTCCGCCTCCATACGTCTCATTGAGCAGCGACCGATGCGCTGCTACAGGTGCATGGGACTTGGTCACCCAGTGGCCCGGTGCCCATCCAACAGGGACCGTAGCACTTTGTGCTACCGCTGCGGTCAGGATGGACACTCCGCCAACGCTTGCGAGGCGGCTTTTAAATGCGCCGTATGCGCCGACGCTGGTCTCCCGGCCAATCATCGCATGGGGGGTATGAAATGCTCCCCCCCAGCTGCTAGGGGCCGAATTCCAACGGCCCGACCGGGTGAAAAAGGGGTCACCACTGTAACCAGGGAGGAGCCGATGGACACCGCCAATGCCCGGTAGGCCCATCGCTAAAATCCTCCAGGCGAACATCAACCACTCTGCCGGGGCACAGGACCTGCTGTGTCAGTCCATGGCGGAGTGGGAGATCCATCTGGCGGTGGTGGCGGAGCCGTATTATGTTCCCCAAAACCCCCATTGGTTAGGGGCGCTGGACGACTCCGCTGCGATTGCGACGAGGCCTGGCGGTGTAGCTCCTCCCCTCTCCCTAAGGGAGAGAGGTCGGGGATTTGTGGCAGCAAACTGGGGGAGAATGGTGGTCGTGTCGACCTACTTCTCCCCTAACCGCGGTCGGGCGGACTTTGAGACCTTCCTGGCCGCGGTGGAGGGTGTGGTGAGGCGCGCGGCCCCACTCCCAGTTTTGGTGGCGGGGGACCTAAACGCTAAATCCAAAGCGTGGGGGTCCCCTAATACGGACGTGAGGGGGGGTATTCTGGAGTCTTGGGCTTTGGGCCTGGGGCTCCAGGTACTCAACTGCGGTACCTCTCCCACGTGCGTACGGTGGCAAGGCACGTCCATAGTTGATGTATCCTTTGCCACCGCCGCCCTTGCTGCCCAAATCCGGGGCTGGCGGGTGGAGGAAGAGGTGGAGACCCTATCGGACCACCTCTATATCCGATACGAGGTCTCCTCGCTGGCCCATAGGGCGCCACAGCGTCGGGATTCCACGGCAAGTGTCGCCTTTCCCAGGTGGGCACTTGCCAAGCTCCGCCCGGATGTGGCGGAGGAGGCAGCGATGGTGAGGGACTGGTCGTCTCTCCCCCCTCACCTCGTGGGGGATCCTGACGGCATGGCAGAGCACTTTGCTGAAGACCTGAGGGTCGTCTGCAATGCCTCCATGCCGCTGTGGCGCCCTCCCCCGAAGTGGAGGAGGGTGTACTGGTGGGCGCAGGAGATCGCCTCCCTGCGCTCAGCCTGTCTGGCGGCCAGGCGCGCCCTCCTCCGTTGCCGGAGAAGACGCTCCAGGAGGACGCCTGACGAAGAGGTCCTCCTTCGTCAGGCGTACAGGAAGGCTCACAACGCCCTGCAGGAAGGCATCTGCAGGGCCAAAGAAGAGGCCCACGAGCGCTTCCTGGCCCTCCTGGACGCCGACCCCTGGGGTCGTCCGTATAGGGCTGTGAGGGGGAAATTCTCGTCCAACTCCCCCTCTACGGCCAACCTTGACCCGGAGCTGCTGGAAAAGGTCATGGGGTCGCTCTTCCCGACCCCTGGTCAATTCGAGCCCCCTCCAATGGTGGCTCCGGAACCACTTCCGGAGCTCGAAATGGTGGGCCCTCCCGTCTCCGACCTAGAGTTTGTGGCGGTGAGGGAGCGGATCCGGGGAAAGAGGACGGCTCCAGGACCGGATGGAGTTCCGGCGAAGGCCCTAGCCATAGCGCTAGGGCCTATGGAGGAGAGGTTCCGGGCGATAATGGATGCCTGTATCGCTCGGGGTAAGTTCCCGGCGAGGTGGAAGGTGGGGCGTCTCTGCCTCCTGCGCAAAGAGGGTCGCCCTGCCGACTCGCCGGCGGGGTACCGACCGGTGGTCCTGCTCGACGATTCCGGCAAGGCTATGGAAAGGATCATAGCACGCCGGATAGTCGAGCATCTAGAGACAACGGGGCCGAATCTGGATGATCGCCAGTTCGGCTTCCGAGCCGGTCGGTCCACGATGGACGCGGTGGGCCTCCTCAAAAGATGGACCGAGGGGGCCACCGGAAGAGGGGAGGCTGTTGTTGCGGTGTCACTCGACATTCGCAACGCGTTCAACAGCCTCCCTCATGAGTGCATAAGGGCGGCACTAGAATTCCACAGGGTGCCGCCCTACCTCCGCGCCCTTGTCAGCGACTACCTTGGTGGGCGGGTAGTGCTATATGAGGGCGCGGACGGACAGGTCCATCGCCGGCCAGTGGCGGTAGGTGTACCCCAGGGGGCTGTTTTAGGCCCATTATTGTGGAACCTGGGGTACAACTGGGTCCTGCGAGGCAACCTACTTCCAAAGATGGAGGTTGTCTGCTTTGCCGACGACACCTTGGTCGCGGCAAGAGCACAGACGTGGGAGGACGCAGAGCGGTTAGCGTCGGTAGGCACCTCCTTGGTGGTCCGGCGCATCCACCTGCTAGGATTGGAGGTGGCCCTAGACAAAACTAGGGCCATGGGTTTCCATCCCCCACGCCGCAGGATCCCTCCGGGGCTCCGAGTCCGAGTGGAGGGGGTCTGGATCACGGTCGGGATGCACATCAAGTATCTCGGCCTAACACTGGACCCCCGCTGGAGTTTCGAGGAGCATTTCAAGCTCCTGGCTCCACGGCTGACGAAAGCCGCAGCCGCACTCGGACGACTCCTCCCAAACTTGGGAGGACCGAATTCGGCGTGTCGTCGACTTTACCACGGGGTGGTAAGGTCGATGGCACTATATGGAGCCCCGGTGTGGGCGGAGTGCCTCACTCCTAGCACCCGGGCCCTTTTGCGGAGGCCGCAAAGGGTCATGGCGATCCGGGCAGTGCGGGCCTATCGCACTGTCAGCCACGGGGCCGCCTGCGTGCTAGCGGGCGTCCTACCGTGGGATGTCGATGCCCTGGTTCTGTCCCAGGTGCATCGGCATCGGGTCGCCGCAAGGGCCCAAGGAGAAAGACCCGTCGCCGAGGATGTGCGACGAGTCCGTGCAGAGGCGCAAGAGAAGACCATGCACGACTGGGGAGAGGCACTCCTCAACCCTACCGCCGGCCATCGGACGATCTCGGCGATCCGTCCGGTATTGGAGGAGTGGGTAAGGCGCCAACAAGGTGGCCTTACCTACCGTATGGTGCAGATTATGACTGGACACGGGTGCTTCGGTCATTATCTGCACCATATAAAAAGGGAGGAGTCGCCGCAGTGCCATCACTGCGGCGATCCTGATGATACGGCCGAGCATACACTTCAGGTGTGCTCGGCCTGGAGATCCCAGCGCCAGGAGCTGAGGGCGGCGCTTGGTTGTGGACGGATCACACTGTCAAGCATGGTCGAAGCCATGCTTGATAGTGTGACAAACTGGAAAGCAGCTGCTTCCTTCTGTGAACACGTAATGTTGCAGAAGGAGGCAGCTGAGAGGGAGCGAGAGGAAGAGGCCGGTCTTGCCTCCCTCAGACGCAGGCGGCTGGGCAGGAGAAGGCGGGCATACCAAGCTCGTTTTCAAATGCCCTAGGGGACCTGCACACATGGGTGGCGAGCTATGTGTGCCTGCACAAGGTCCCCCCCGTCTGGGGATTGCCTGGGTGTCTCCGGGCAATCCCCCATTGGAGTAAGCCTAGTCAGCAATGACTAGGCTGCCCTGGGGTGGATCGGAGTTGTTGCCTCGGCAGAACCCGGTCCACCCCGCTCAAAGGGCAAGGAGACACCGGGGAGTTTTAGTGGGTAGGACCAGTCCATTGACTGGGTGAGTCCCTCATATCCCTACCGTCTAGCCAGCGGTAGGGAATCCGTAAATGGATTTCTCCTCGCAAAAAAAAAAAAAAAAATGGTCCGAATTAGTGTCTAAGGCTATTTCCATCAAATGTAACGAAACTTAGGTGCCAGACGCTGTGAATCATGGCAGAAGTTCATAGAAACCTTAAAATCAGAATTCAATTATAGAAAAGGAGTTATAATTGTAATTACGTTGCCCACACTTTGAAATTAGACCACAATCTTCATTTAATGCCAACACTACAGATCAACAATATCTACTAAAAGAAAATCGATTCACAAACCAACGAGTAAAAGGTACCTGGACTCTTTTGTATTTACCTAATATATATAATATATCCTGTGCTTATGATTGTACTAAAGTTTTATTGAAATAAATATACCGAAAGCTTTGAATCAGACGACCAATTATTCTATGGAACTAAGTGTTAGACATTCATTATTAGTATGGTACATCTAACACTTTTCAAAGTCTATCGTCGCAGCGAAATGGCCGCACGCGCCAGCCACGCGGCTCTTCGGCCGTGGTTTATCTTACATAGCTCCAAGCGTGCCGGTGACACACTCATTTTGCGCCCAAAGCGAGGGAGATTCAATAGGTGGTCATTATAACATAACACTCTTCTGAAGTTGCAATTTATGGTTCTGATACCATTTTAAATAAACCAGACCTCTTTGTTAAGTTTGCTCCATTTTTTATACTAAAGAAATATATAGGGCGAATTTCTAATCACTGTCAAAAATATTTAGACACATATACATATATTATATATAAATTAAAAAAATAGATTATAAATAGATAAATATAAAGGCAAAATGATAAAAATTGTTATCTATAATAATACGAAATATATATAAATATTAACACTACATAAATATGAACAATCTATCCTCTAAATAGCATCAATAACCATTAACTATTTAAGGACCTCGCACATTTAATTTTCGATCTTAAATCTTAACCAAATCCTTTTGGACTGAGGACCTTGACTGTTACAACGCGCAAACGTGAAGGCCTTACTACAGTTTATATAAACTGTTATACTAACATAGCCTTTAAACCGTTTATTTTATTAATAAATGTATCGCATATTCGTCGGTGCCTTTTGTAACATTTTTCCAGGATAATAAATATCCCATATGTTAATCCAGGTAATAAACTATCTGTGTGAAAAATTTCATCCAAATCCGTTTAGTCGTTTTTGGGTGAAAGAGTAACAAACATCGTCACATATTTTCGCATTTATAAAATGTTATAGTAGGATGTTGCAATAATTGTGTAAGCATTTATTGCAAATGTATCAACAAATTTCAAAAAGATGAAATATCTTCAGCTTGTAATATCCTTTCATCATATTATTGAAAAGTTTTTTTAGTAGTGGCAGGGCACACTGCGTTTCGTAGTCATTTGGGCAGCCTCTCTGGCGGCAGTAACCTCATAATCCCTTTCTCTATCCCCTCCTAATCCCTTATCCCTAATCCTACTGTTATCGCAGCACACTTGCAGCAGCTTTGGCGTTGCTTGTGTTATAGGCGACAGCAGCCACCTACCATCAAGTGAACCGTTAGCCTGTCTGCATAAATTTCCTATACCAAAATCTCGTACAAAAATTGTACGAGCCTGATCGTGTCTTCGTACCTCGTACAACAGACCACAAATCTCCTATTTGTACGAGGAACCTCGTACGATTGGCAACCCTCTAAGTACTGGGGTGTGTTCCAGCATTCCATCGGCCAAGGCTAATTTTGCTCTAGCCGCGGAAACACGCCATTTCAGCACTGCATTCGAGCATAATTTGATCTGCACAAGATTTCATCATATTCGGGCGACCCGTCAGAGCTAATTATGCCGGAATTTGATATTGATATTGACTTGATGTTGAGCTAATAAAGAAAGACAAGCAAAGAAGACATGTTAAGGATGTGGCAGACTCAAGAAACAAATATAAAATGTATATAAATAGATAGTAGGTAGACACCCTCAAACCTCCAATAACCCGTACCGTAAATACCTGCATAACTCGCGCGCCTTGCCGCTCATTTGTACTCCGATATTTTAATAATCGCATATTTTTATGTGAGTTGCAGACAGTAAAATAAATTTGCATTGAGTTAAAATTCAAATGTATTCGAATCCAGTGTGCTGTCCATAAGCACTAACAACTATCACTAATAAGCTCTGTAGTACTAATTTAAAGTATATCTACAACATATTACACACGATTTGTTATTATATTTAAGGGATATCACACGCAATTTCACCATAGGTGATAAAGTCGGCACTTATAGCGTTGCTTGTATAGACGACAGTACCACAATCAGTACCACACAGTTTACTACAATCAACTGAACCGTCGGCGTCGTCCGCGTCAACTATGTGGAACTGATTTCCGTTTGTTCTACGGTAGAACAAAGCTAGTAGAACTATATGGAATACACCTCATAAAATAGGCAAATCTATTGGCAATAACGACCATCATACAGTAGATTACCGTTAACAGTCATCACTTACCATCAGGTGAGACTGCGGTCAAATGCTTGATCTATCATTATAAAAAAAAAAAAAAAAAAAAAAAAAAAAACAACAACACTTCTATCTCGAGATAGTCCACTGCTCTTTTTTATCATCCGAATCTATCAGGGTCGGCAACTCACTTTTTTATGTTAGGTCGAAAGACAGGCTGACGGTCCACTCGTTAGAGGTGGTTACCGTCACCTATGACGCAAGCAACGCCACATGTGTTGCCATAGCACGCTGCCAATCGTATTAGTAGGATTAAGGATAAGGGATAGGGTAATCGGCACTTAATGCGCTTGGTGTTATTTGTATTTATCGGTGCGCTGGCCACGGAGAGTCGATTATCAACTACACAATCCGAGCTTCACCGGTGTGAAAAAGCATACTGTTTGTGGTAGCTATTTACATTTTTTAAATGTATGGCTTCTTTTACTATGTAAAGGCAACACACCGCATTCCATACTAATAAACTAGTTGAAATAACAGAAGACATAGATCTGTAACTTGCACGTGTACAAATTGTATTTTAGTGCATAAGTTGCCACTTATGGATGGATGGCAGAGCCTATTTTTATGTGCTTTATCACGTTTCCTCAATACGCCTTTTTTGCACGATTGCACCTAGAATATAATGTAGAAGAGTACGGTCTTGTGTTGCCACTTAATTTCAAACACGTCAACTGACTGTTTTTTAAAAAGACGAGTTCCACTTTTACTGCAACACACGTCGTCGCCCGCCCCGCATCCGTAGGTACCGTACGCCGTTGTGTCTTTAGAATTTTAATTAAATTGTTCATTGGCTCAATTAAATGGATTATTAAAGCCGGAGCGAAGTATCGCTAGCGAAATGCGAATCGCTATTTAATATAATTGAAACACGCCACATTCGTTGTTGGCGAATGTGTTATTATAATAAGATATATCTAATGCATAAATTTGTCTATTGATTTGTTAATAATATTCTTGAAAGCTTTGATTTGTATGCTTGCTTCGAGTTGTATGAATACAATATTAGAATTTAAACTAATTAGTTTTCGAATTGTATTTAACATAAATTAAGATATGAGTCATCATCATCATCATCGCAGACCTCCACTGCTGGACAAAGGCCTCCCCCCTAATTTTCTAAAGAGACCGATCAGAAGCAGCCTAGATTCACCGTCGACCAGCGGCCCTTATCAGGTAGTCTGTCCACTTTGTGGGTGGACCTCCTACGCTACGCTTGCCGGTCCGTGGCCTCCACTCGAGAACCTTCCGACCCAAGCAGCCGTCGGCTCTCCATACTATATGTCCTGCGCACTGCCACTTCGAGTTATGTGGGTAACTTTCTCCGCGGAGTTATGTGGGTAACTTTCTTTCGTCTACGGATTTATTCCTGATTCGATCTCGCAGTGTAACCCCGAGCATAGACCTCTCCATAACTCGTTGAACGACGTTGAGTTATCTTATGAGGCCCATAGTTAAAGACCACGTTTTAGTGCGATATTTCATCACTGACAACAGGCGTTGGTCGGAAACTTTTGTTTAAACATTGAGAAATTTTGGACGAGATGTCTCAGAGTTTCCTGAACGCTGCCCATCCGAGCTGGATTCGACGTTTGACCTCCTTCTCGAAGTTGGCTCTACCTAATTGAACTGTTTGTCCCCAATTCACTCGTAAACAATTTCAAAAGTTTAATTTCCAACTGTTACTGAGGTAGGCCCAACATAGACATTAGACATAACTTTCGTCTTGTGCATATTCATCTTAAGGGATGCTCGAAACCTTTGGGAGACTCGGTTGAGGCCATCGAATATCGTATGAATAATTAGTTAAAATAAAGATAATTTATTGTATTCTAGAAAAATAAGTGTCTAGATAATGAATTTGAGGACATGGAAATGCTTGTCACTAAATTATTTAGCGAGGTATTTTATGAGCCATGCACATAATATCATTACATGCTCGCATGTTTGATGCAATTGTTTTTAATTTCATTTCAACGTGGTTGCTGCAATGTACAATTTTTAACAATATTTTAAAGCATATTTAATAGTAAATGTTAGACAAAAAAAAGTTTGACAAGAATGTACTTCTGTCTCTTGTTTGTCAATGAAAGCAGACGATTACAGAACTTAGCCATGGCCGTTGACTCCTATCTATAAAAATAAAATAAAATAAAATAAAATAAAATAAAATAAAATACTATCATCGTGTTCATGCTGTTGTGTTTCGGTGAGTGAGTAAGGGATGCCAGAGCCCATTACCTACTATTTCTTAATCCCTTATCCTTATTCCTACTATGGTCGTGAGCGCACTTGCAGCACCCGTTGTGTTTCTTGTGTTATAGTCCCAGAGCTGAGGGACCAAAAGTGCAACAGTTTTATAAAGGCTGATATTTTAATATTAGGTCATAAATAGGTTGAATATCAATATCCCGCCGTCAGTCAGCCAGTTTTTGGGACATCTGGCGCGGGGGTGGTTCCGAACTTGTAAAAAAAACACGTACGTCGCAACTGTTTTATAAAATCTGATAATTGGTCTGTGGATAGTAAGACAACTAACAAACTTTGCGGACATAGTCAGTCTGCAGAATATTGGAACAGTACGTGTCAGCAGCCCGTTAAACCCGTTAAAAAATTTGGTTGGTGAAAGTGTTTTATAAAATCTAAAAATTTTCGTGCAATTAGTTTAAAGTACCTAAAACAAGACTAACATAGTCAGCCCGAAGTTTTATGGAACAAACACCGTCAGCAGTCAATAGAAGGGCGCGCCCTCCCCTTAATTCATGTAGCGCTCTAGACCGCAAAATGGTTTTATATTCAGAAATATTTGTAATTCAATACTTTATATAAGATATTAAGATATGCTGCTATTAAAAAGTCTGATTTCATGCGATGATGGCGTTTTTCAAAGCCATAGGGAAATTCAAATACAACTGCGGTTTATCAAATATTATGATTGATACTGAATTACTAGCGAGCTTTATCGATGGTAAACACTTCAACAGGTGCAAGCGGCTTCATCCCATTATCAGTCTAGCATTTTCTACTTTACATTTTCTAAAAAATTTAAACCGAATAGTATTGAAATAACAACAGAAATGAAAAATAATATCACAAAGTTTAACAATACAAAATCATCATCTACCGTTACTGAGAATGAGGCGCTATTGTAAATACGAGAATTATTTAACGCAGAAAAATTTAAACACGGATTTCAAGACTTCTTGCCGAAAATCAGTAATTTATTTTTTGCTCAAAATCAACCGAATTATGCCCATTGGCTTGTTCGGAACCACAATAATCTGTGCGAAGTTGACGAGACACATCCATGTGTCTGATCCCTATTCGAAAAATGGTTCGTTTGGAATCAAGAGGACCGATAAATATTTCTCTAGACAGCCTATCGATTTAACTTTACAGCAAACGATAAACTCGGACGCAGAGAGAACTTTTTACTGAACGTAGAGAACAGTGATAAGAATTTACGAGAAAGTTTTATACGACAATGTGAGAAAAGACGGGGATAGATTTGAAAAACCGATAAAAAGAAATAAAATATTAATATTCACAGACTCACTGAAAAAGAAAGAAGTGCTTTAATTGGCAAAGAACAAGAGATACGTATGCAACGAGACCCCTTTGGATGGCTGGTTGCTATTTATTTGAATCAAAAATCGATCTTGAGAAGGTATTGTCTTTTCCGCTAACGCACGGACGTTGTTTCTATGTCATTTTGACGAATCGGCTTTGCCGAAAAGCTTAGAAAATAAAGTAATCGACGCTGATAATGAACTTCCTTCTCATATCGATTTTATGTGAAAGTAAACGAAGTTCATCTGGCAATGTTTTCAAAAAGCTACACATTCAAAGATAACGACGACACTTTCAAAATTGATACGAAGAATTACAATGCGTCAAATGTTCCTCCATGCAGAACTGAGCTCATTAAACAAGTCCATTTCAGTGCAAAAAGGTCTAATATTTGGGCCAACGTAAACCATAAGATACCAACCACAAAGTTAGCTGTCGAAAATTAAAAGTGCGATACGAATTAGATTGTCACGAAGGGGAGAAACTTCCTACATTCGTTAAAGACGTCGTACTTCAACCAAATGATGAATCACGTAATAAATAAGTGCAAGCATATTTGTCACCCTTTTTTTCATGAACAAATTAATCAAATATTATAGGTTTACTAATTTATAAATGCTATGTCCGAGGTAACTGATATCAAAAAAAAATTGCGAAGAATCACATAAAGCCTATGTGATTCTTCGCAATTTCTTCGAAGAATCACATATTACATAAGCAGCGATTCTGATTAGAAAATTTGTTTTAATTTTTTAAGCATTGAATTAAAAATAATACTGATATTAGATGTTTTTTTAAGAAAGGTTACGCCGTTCCTTGAATACAAATTCAGACGGTTTTTTTTTTTCATATTTTAAATCCTATAAACTATTATAAAACCTTTCACAAACCACATTTATTCCCATTGTTTTATTTGAATATGTTGCATGTTAAATGTTTTGTACTAAAACCATTAATTTTACTATTGAATATTTATTTATTGTATTTTATTATTAAATATCTTTTCATTTTTGTTTTGTAATATTAAAGAACTCAGTCCGCACCATAAAGCACACTATATATAAATTAGGCGCACGGCGCGCTCTTCTATTGCCTGCTGACGGCGTTTGTTCCAATATTCTGCAGACTGACTATGTCCGCAAAGTTTGTTAGTTGTCTTACTATCCACAGACCAATTATCAGATTTTATAAAACAGTTGCGACGTACGTGTTTTTTTTACAAGTTCGGAACCACCCCCGCGCCAGATGTCCCAAAAACTAGCTGACTGACGGCGGGCTATTGATATTCAACCTATTTATGACCTAATATTAAAATATCAGCCTTTATAAAACTGTTGCACTTTTGGTCCCTCATCTCTCCGACTATAGTGTGTAGGCGACGGTAGCCACAAAAGTTAAAGTTAACCGTCAGCTTGTCTGACGACCTTTATATATTAAAAACTCACTTTATTTCACACATTATTTAATTGCATTAATTATAATGTATAAATCTGAGATAAATAGATATGGCGGAGTCCTTAGAACTAAGCCGGATATAAGACAAAATCTCTATTATGCACAATCATTATACCTACATACCTATATTGTGCCAATTAGTGCGTGATTTAAAGTACCTACTTCCTCGATGTTCATTTACGTGACACTTTCCAATAACGTGACTGAAATAGACTAATTTACAATTATTTGTTTAATTTTTCTTTACGTGATTCATACGAAATATGAATAGTATGTGTAGGGCTGTCACTAATCACTATTATATGTTTAATTCATAGGGTTGTCACCATATTATAATATTAAGTCACCAAATTCACCCAGATGAAGCCAGGGTGAATCTCTAGTATGACATTTACGGTAAATGTCCCATAGCAACATGATCAAATTTATGGGTACTTATTAGTTATGTGATCACAGTTTGGTGATCAAAAAATCAATAACACGGGTTCTGTTCCGTTCACAGAGCCAATAGGGCTTCTTATCAATGATATAGTGTTATAGCACACAGCATATTGTAGCTCGTATAAATTAAGGACAATTAGACATGGCAATAAATCGCCTTAACAGCGCACTTCGTGGTCGGCTCCCGAGGGCGTCATCGATATATTATTTATGGCTTTTCTTACGCTTGCTATCCAATCTATACAGTCAAATATATGCATATGTAACTATATAGACAGAAATCTTTAATTTTGAGGACATAGTAAAGACAAATTCACTATGAGCTACAGTTAATCGACTAAGGCCAATGTAAAAGGTGATTATAATAACCATAACATAACAGTGGCTGGGCACACTGCGTTTTCGCAGTCATTTGGGCAGCCCGTCTGGCGGCAGTAATCACCCCCTTACAGAAGACCACTGTGAAATAACAGCACGTGTGCTGTTGTGTTTCGGTGAGTGAGTAAGAGATGCCAGGGCCCATTTCCCTATCCCCCCCTCCTAATCCCTTATCCTTAATCCTACTGCAGTCGGCAGCGCACTTGCAGCAGCTTTGGCGTTGCTTGTGTTATAAGCAACGGTAGTCACCTACCATCAAGTGGACCGTCAGCCTGTCTGCCGATATTAACATTAAAAAAAAATTGTTGACGTTGATAAAAACCGCTTTTATTTTTGGTGTAAACGCTTTATTAATAGCTTAAAGTTTCAAATTTAATAAGCCTCTCATAGTATGTACACGATTACTAGTCGAAATGTAGCATCCTACTAAATATAATAGTATAAATGCGAAATTTATGAGAATGGATATTGGGTACTCTCTCACGCAAAAACGGCTGAACGGATTTGTATGAAATTTGGCACACAGATAGTTTAATACCTGGATTAACATATAGGATACTTTTTATCCTGGAAAAATGTTACGTTCCCGAGGGATGATCCTACAATATATAAAATTGGGCGCCACTGTCTTCACAGAGATAATAATGTCAGGCGTTATTATATTTTCTCAGTTGTGATATTGTTAATTTTTCAACACGGACGAAGTCGTAGTCGTATTGATTTGTTTTGACTTAATGAAGTTTAATAAGACTTTTTAATGAAGTATGGCAATTAAAATTCATTTATATTTATGTAGTATTTTTCATTTGTAATTTAATGTTGATCAATGGGTATGTTTTTTTAGGTTAAACCAATAATTAAACTTCAAGACTGTAAATGTGATCTCTAAATTGAAAACAAATGTTCCTCACCCGAATTCATTTAGATTGCTTGTGGCAATACTTTCACAAATCACAAATTCGAGGATATTCTTCTTAAGCAATTTTAGAGAGAGTGTTTAGTGTAACTTATTGTATAAATTAGCTACCCGCCCTGGCTTTACGCGGATGCAATTTTTTTTATTATATACAAAAACATTCCTCGTTTATCACTTTTCCATTAGTGAAAACCGTATCCAAGTCGATCTTTGTTCAGTGAACTGGAATGGCTTTGGGCAGTTTAAAAAAAGTTAGCTGAGACACAGACAGAGGCGGACAGATAGCGAATTTGTTTTAGAATACGTACCTACCTAACTATAGATGTCGAAATAATAAAGTTAACATTAAAATATTATATTTAATTCAGTTACTATAATAATGAACATACAAAATAAAAACACTAAAAACATTCAAATTTTAAGTACGCACATCGATTATAACTACCTTATATTTATAACTGTGCTCAGCATTACACAATAAAATTTAATTATAACATTTAATATCATTCATCACTATATCATTATTCAAAACATTAATCCATCAATTTTATTAATTTATAAATTAAAAAAGGCAGTTTTAAACGTTACATCATTGGTTAATTATTATCGTTAAATAGATGTTATTAAAAATAAGAACAACATTTTGGGTGTGATTTGATGTCTCATCTTGCAAAAAAAAAATGCAAAAAAATAGGATATAAATTTAACACTTTTTGTCAAAATGTCGGTAAGTAGGTGGAAACTCTTTTGGAGCATATGTTCCTGTAGGATACGAATCCAAGTTTAAGTAGAGGAAAGGCGCGATCAATCACCAACAATGGCGGATCGGAGCTGCACCCTCGAGAAAAAAAAGTTGAACGGGTGTATGTGATTTATCGGCGTAGTTAGAATTATCGCCATTTGCAATTCTTCCCGCGGCGGGTTTTAGCAAACAACTTGCCGAGATAACGACTTCAGGGCGGGCGGACAGTTCGGAAATTTACGCAGACTTTTTACATGCCTCGGTTGCATTATTAAAATATTTATTGCTTTGTTAAAGCTTGCAAGTTTACGAGCCCGTTGGATGAGTGGTTAGGGTGCTTGCCTTAACGCTCTGTTCTAGGGTTCCCGGGTTCGATTCTCTGCAGGGTCAACTTGGAAAATGAACTTTTCAAATTTGACTCTGGTATGGAACTGGAAAGTAGAGGCAGGGCACACTGTGTTTGCAGTCATTGGGCAGCCCATCTGGCGGCAGAAAACTACCGTGAAATAACAGCATGTGTGCTGTTGTGCTTCGGAGAGTGATTAAAGGATGCCAGAGCCCATTTTCCTATACAATTCCTTATCTTTAATCCTACTATAGTCAGCAGCGCACTTGCAGCAGCTGTGGCGTTGCCTGTGTTATAGGCGACGGTAGCCACCTACCATCAAGTGGGCCGTCAGCCTGTCTGCGGATCTTAACATAAAGAAAAAGTTAACACAAGATAACATTTGACTTAATTATGATTATTTATGTTGTTTTATTGATAATTTCAATTCTATTAAAAAATATACTGTGAAACATCCTCATAGTTCCAGTGTGGTCAATATCGTTGCAATCTAGGAAAGTTTCTTAGGCACTCACAATTTTGTAGTCCAATAAATTGTGATTTCATTCTTCTTCTGTAATGCATGTACAAACAATTTTAACACTAATATTTACAAATAGATAGATAATAAAATAAAACGATGGTAAATATAATACTAGTTGCATAAATAAAAATAACACAGTAAAGTGTTTCCGAACATGCATGCATAGCTCCAAGAATCCAACAGATGACACCCGTGGGACATCTGAACGCCTGCCCACTTAACCTGCCGTGTGTGCGACTTTTATACTTTTTCCTTCCTTTATCCTGTTATCACAATGTGTAGTCTTACTCCGTAATGACTAATATATATTTATACTTCGTAATATTATATTTTACTTATAACAGAAAAAAATGAGCCGTCACGGGAAACATCGAGTGAAATAAAATGATGACGGTTTATTTAACGTTTATTTTTTATTGAATACAAAATTTTTAATATTTATTTCAAGTTGCAACCACCAACTATCACAACAAAAACAATCACCACGGCACACGTCGCCACACCGTACACACTACTACTACTACGCATAGACTGTATATGTATATATCTACCTACCATCGTATAGCGTGGTGACGCGTCGCCACGGACTGCGTCGCCTGTGGCGTCGCCACGCTACGCTATCAATCAGTTTCACCCGCGCCTATAGATGTTTCACATCAAAAATGGTCTTTAAATTCAGTCTCTCTCTCTCTCTCTCTCTGTGCGTGTGTGTATGTATATATAAATGAATCGCTGAATGTAAGTACCTATTGCTAAGCGCAAAACTCGAGAACGACTGGACCAATTCGCCAATTTTTTTTTTTTTTTTTTTGCAAGTATTGGTTGCCCGGGAAATTGTATCCGTGCGAAGCCGGGGCGAGTCCTAATTTAAAATAAATACCTTCTTATTTGATGAAAGAATAAGTTTATATTATTAGATCATTTATTTCTAATCACGGTTTTTGAGGCACGCATATAGACCATATCTATATTTTTCTGTAGGTATCTCTTTTCTTTTTTAGTTTTTAAATTATAAATACTGAGGTAAGTTTGGCGATAGGCTCACAGTTACCACTCCTAAAGTGTATGGCCTGTCCCGTAATTCTGTTGTATTTTTATTTTATTTTATGTAAGCTCTGCAGGCAGGCTGTTGGTCTAATTGATGGTAAGTGGCTACTGTCGCCTATTAACACAAGCAACACCATAAATTCTGCATTCGCTGCCGAACTTAGTAGGATTAAAGATAAGGAATTAGAAAGTTATAAGCTATGAGATTCCTTACTCACTCACCGAAACACATCACATGTGCTATCATTTCACGATGGTCTTCTGTAATGGGGTGGTTACTGCCACCAGATGAGCGGCCCAAATGATTGCAGTATACCCGCCACTTCCGACTTGCGACACCCAGGATTAACATACAGTATATTTTTATGTTATAATGTATTTCTATGATAGTTCAACATAAATATTATTTTAACTACGCCTTAGTTAATTAACTAGTTAATACTATTCGTTTTAATTAGGAGCATAGTGAAGGCTACTCTGAACTCTAAATGTAATATAGTGAGTAAAATGTAATCGCTAATCCGTCGACCCTCAGTCCCCAGTTAATGCACATCAGACGGTCGTCAAAGACCTCAAACACATTAAAGTGTATGTAACGCGCTCCCGTATGGTCGCACCGCGATTATCTTCAAGTTAACCTCGTATCGTTACGGACCGAATTGGTGGCCGATGTGAACTGCTAACGTTTGTGGTTAGGCAAAGTTCACACACAAGACAATATCGGTCGTCCATTACCTTCCCACTTAATTTCGAAAAAGATAATTCTATTACACTCGTAATAGTCGTAATAGAATTATCTTTCGTAAGCACAGCACTGATTATCGTATCTTTTGTTTTGAATAAACAAATATAGAAAATTTAACCAATTTAAAATATATAAATTCCAGACCGTACCGTAATATAGTGTGAAAAGGACAGCGATATCTACATACAAACAAAAATCCACATGAGTCGTTTAACGTTATTTTTATATGTGAATTTGCATGCATTGGTTTTCATACTTACAAATTCTTTAAATAAACATAAATTTATATTGTTGCCATATTGAATTTTGCTTCAAGTTTCTCAATGGCACGTTCGGCGCATTTTTTTCGTTTAGGCAGAGTAAGTCAGATTCTCTCCTGTTTGTAAAGGTTTTTAATATTTGTTGTAAACTGTTTTGTTACTTTCTATCAATTTTGTGAGAACATTGCCATTACCACAGAATAAATAAAATGTACTAGCGTACAGAAGTTGCACTCCTTTCACATGCAGTGTGAGCCAGCCATTACGGAAGGAGAATTTAATGGCTAAATAATTATGTTATGTTTGTATCTGCAAACAGTTTTTAAGTTGTTCTTACCATTGGTTATTCTTCTTTGTTTACTCTTTTTACTTGTTTGTACGTCAGAAAAAAGACCGAACACTTGGAATTTGATCCTTCTAAGTTTTTATTAAATTTCTAGAATTATTGACTGAGCGTATGAGCAAAGTTTACCCTAAGTAATTGCTTGGTCGATATTGTTTGCTTCTTTTTATGTTTCCAATCAATATAACGGGATAAACGACAATAAAAATCGAAGGTTTCACCAATAAATAAACTTCTAAACCAAATATACCTTATCTATATTTGTCAGAAGTTTTATGCCGTAGATGCGTACATAATACATTCTCTATGGTGTCTTTGCTTTGGTGTTTTTATTCCGCTAGAAAATATGCTTTTCAAAAAAGCTGTAAAAATGTGGCAGGATTGGCAGCACCAATGGTTGCTGCTGATGGCGACATTAACAAGTGGAAACTCTATTATAAAAAGTCTACACATATAGATTTTGTCAATTTGATAACAACTAAACTGCTCAAATGTGAACACGTGTTATTAGGTTGTGAGTGGATACTGTCGCTGAGGTATCAACACAGTCTCCGAATGATATGCGTCTCGGATGGCCGCTCAGTGCCACCAAACTGACGTTCCTACGATATTGGGCCATTACACCCGATCGCTTCAATGCTATGCGACGCCCACTCTTAAACTGAAACCAGACTATTTCACAAAATATTTTAACCCTTTTTTTAAGCAGTTACAGGTATAAAGATGTATTCATCTGTTTATTAATTTTTACTATATTTCTAACATTCTACGGTGTTTGGAAAGCTAATAGGTACATTCGCAGATGACTAAATTCATAAAAGGGTCGCAAATTCGCAGACCAATTTAAATCGGTGAATAACTTGTACCTAGTACATAAATAATATTTAACGAAAGAAATACTTAAAAACAAAAAAAAAAATACTTTTTGAATTTCATATCTAAAATGATTGAAACATTTTTATGTTGCTTTTAGCTTTATGCGTTTTTAATCTTTTTAAAAGCTATAATTACGTCTTAGTGATTTGAGCGTCCTCTCTTGATGCAATAAAGATTATTCATTACTTGCTCGTGAGAGGTAACATATATTGATAATAATATACATAATTATGTATACCTATCATCATTAATTTACTATCCTGTCCATTATTTATTTTTATTTTATTTTTCAAAAATTATTTCAAAATTTGAAAAATTTCGTTGATTACTTATTAAAAAATATGAATGTAAAATTTAATTACTTTTAATTGAATAAAGCTTAAGTTTTCATATTCCTATGCATTCAATAAAAGTTGAATTTGAAACATATATAGCAGTGTTCGTGAAGCTCCGAGACATATTCTAGTCCAAAATTCCTCAGTGCCTCAAAATAAAAGTTTTCGACCAATCTGTGTTGCCAGTGATGAGATATGGCGCTGAAACGTGGTCTCTAACTAACCATAGGCCTCGTAAGAAAGCCCAACGTTGCTCAGCGAGTTATGGAGAAGGTTATGCTCGGTGTTACACTGCGAGATCGAATCTAGAATGAGGATATCTGCAGACGAACGAAGTTACCAAAAGCTGGTGGATCAGTAAGTTGAAGTAGCAGTGGGCAGGACCACAGTACAGAGAGTCGACGGAAGATTCTCGAATGGAGCCCACGTACCGCCAAGCGCAGCGTAGGACGTCCACCCACAAGGTGTACTGCTGACGATTTGATAAGGGCCGCGGGTCGACGGTGGAACCAGTCCAGACTGCTTTTGACCGGTCCTATGGGAAAATTATGGGGGAAGCCTGTCCAGCAGAGAACGCCCTATGGCTGAGATAAAGTAAATATAAAGTCGAGTTAAACGATTTGAGTTACATGGTGTGTCGTGGTATGATGTGGAACTTGTTATGAAATAAAATTAATGCGCCCTCAATTTATTGAAGATATCAATATAATCCTTTTAAAATTAAATTTATATCTGTAACTACGACCAAAAGTATTCTGTGAATTTTCTTTAGATTAAATACATTAATAAATAAAAAAATTACAAAAACGAACACATTTAGTATACTTCGCTATAGTAGAATACTAGCTGAGCCCACAACTTCGTACGCGTGATATCGGTATAGCGCGTAACTTTTTTGTTTGTAAACCGATTAAACACTAAATTTTACGGGAAGCTTGCTACATCAGTGAAAAGCGTATTCAAATCGGTTAAGCCGTTTCAGAGATTAGCGTGCACAAAAGCATAGACAGACAAAAATTCTAAAAACTATTTTTTGACCTCGGTAACATAAGTACAACGTGTACAAATGGTTTTATTATATGTATAATAGATATGAAGGATCATCTAAAAATATAAAAATATCGGCGCCACCGTCGTCGTCTCCAGCGATAAAGATGTCAGGCGTTACAAGTATAACTCATAATATTTTCATTTGTCAACGCGTACCAAGGCACGGTTAATGATGAAATAAAATTAAGACCATGTTCACTCGACACTTGAAATCGACAAACCAGAATCACTATTTTCACATCACCACACCGAGGACATTTTAAATAGTATTTAATAATTTTTCCATACAATTATATGAAATTTTCTTTATTAAGTATTATCTTTTTATTGGATTAGATAAAGGACAATGTTTATAATGTTACATTATCCTGTATAGTCCCTCACAGGACAGCCCCAGCCTAGTGTGGGAGTTTTAGTCATTTAGCAGATTATTTTGAACCTATCCTGTAAATGAATAGAAAAAGGAAAAAGGGAAGATAAAAATTATATTTTATCATTAAAAGATAATTGATCACCACTCACGCTTAGTGCATTTTTTATGAAAATTTAAAGTCAAAATAAGACAAGTAAACGAAAGTAGTAAGTATTTGAATTTGAGAATAACCTAGTTTTTTACAAATACCATAAGACCAGATTAAATTTCTGATTTTATGCTAGTACAACAATTCGCTTAACCTTAAGTTTTGTATCGCGAATTATTGACATAGGATAGAGAACTTTTAAAAATTCAAAAAAAGCACAATATTTCAAAAACTGTGCAAGGTCAAATAGTATTTTTCGAAAGGCCTTAATCTGCCCTATCGATAACTCCAATACTATTATGTCCGCTGTATATTCTTGTCATATATTATCCGTTGACGATATATTATTGACAATTAAAATATAGCCTGTAAATAATAAAATAAAGGAATATCTGTAAACATTTATTTACACACGACCCTGGTCTTTTACAACAATAAAACGTAACACCAAGGACAACACAACTATATCACAGTGATCTAATAATTAATCATATTGAAACACAGAAATACGTAAGATATTACAACAAAATAATTTCATATACAATAAATACTTGATTGTTAAATTAATACTAATTAAAATATGTAGTTTAAGACATAGACAAACGCAAATACTGAACACCGTTTTTGGTCTTAAGCTCATCTGGGTACCTATAATTGAGCATAATATGATGAGTTGACATACAGAAATCCGTTGAATTTTTAGATATACGTCGTTTTGTGTGAAAAAAGGAGACATGTCAACAAGAACTATGATTTTAGAAGCCCCTATGAGAAGATTGGCGTTATTGAGTTGCTCAAACAATTTTGAGCGTCAACAAACAAATTACTTTACTGTTTTTTTTTCAGCAATAAATTTAAAAATAGTGTCATATACAACGATTACTTTCATGTAAATTTTTAATATAATTTTATATTATATTGCAATGAAATACGAACAAAGTTGGAGGCCACCAACATTTTCGGTTGCTTACAATTGTTTCTACCAAATGAATATTCTATTGATACATAATGTCTTGAGAAAAAAATTGCGAAAAAACGCCTAATAATAATAATAATTTTCGCATCCAAATTATTTATACAATACTACAATTTGAGGTATCTATGTGGCTTTGTATCTATCTTATGACATTCAAAAATTTGTAGGAAGACTTGAGAAAAAGAATTTGAAGATATATTATAACAACTAAATAAACAGGTTCTATGCCCAAAACTATCTTATATATTTTACACCATAACAACACAAGTGAGAAAATAGTATATTTCATTACAAGTGCGGAAAGGCTGTCATTGCAAAGAGTTCCGACAAATGTCTACCCGAGCCGAAGGCGAGGGTTGACAGTCGGAACAAGTTGCAATGACGGTTCCGCACGTGTACTGAACGACTATTTTTAATACAGTTGCGAAAAAATGAAGCGATTTAATAAAACAAACAACTAAACTCGCAAAGAGAATTTCTGGAAAATGGCGTCAACCGTACAATATAAGCAGAGACATTTTTTTTCTTCACGCATTCCGGTAGGCAAAGGAAACTATGTGCCCATACAGCCAAGTCTTCAGTAGATTTTTTTTATTGATTTGAAATGAAAATGAAATTTAATGAGATGAAATGAAATGAAACCTAACCTAACTCATTAAATCAAATCATTAAATCTGATATTGAAACAAATTCGTAGCTTCTTTTTAGAAATATACGTATTTGCATGAATCATAAAAACTTTTTAGTAAAAACTTCATGGTTGGTTTTTCTTTTTAATAGACATTATTTTGACAGTTGGGAAAGAGAACGCACTAGTTCGGGAAAGGTAAAAAAAAAGCACGAGTGTGTAATAGCCCACTTCCCAAACGCAATACGTCCCTGCAATACGCCACTTTTTGAGCAACTGTATTAAAATAGTATATTTCATTACAAGTGCGGAAAGGCTGTCATTGCAAAGAGTTCCGACAAATGTCTACCCGAGCCGAGGCGCAGCCGAAGTCGGAACAAGTTGCAATGACGGTTCCGCACGTGTACTGAACGACTATTTTTAATACAGTTGCGAAAAAATGAAGCAATTTAATAAAACAAACAACTGAACTTGCAAAGAAAATTTCTGGAAAATGGCGCCAACCGTAGAATATAAGCAGAGATTTTTTTTCTTCACCCATTCTGGTAGGCAAAGGAAACTATGCCCATACAGCCAAGTCTTCAGTAGAATTTTTTTATTGATATGAAATGAAAATGAAATTTAATGAGATGAAATGAAATGAAACCTAACCTAACTCATTCAATCAAATCATTAAATCTGTTATTGAAACAAATTAGTAGCTTCTTTTTAGAAATATACGTATTTGTATGAATCATAAAAACTTCTATGATTTTTTTTTAGTAAAAACTTCATGGTTGGTTTTTCTTTTTAATAGACTTTATTTTGACAGTTGGGAAAGAGAACGCACGAGTTCGGGAAAGGTAAAAAAAAGCACGAGTATATAATAGCCCACATCCCGAACGCTATACGTCCCTGCAATACGCCACTTTTTGAGCAACTGTATTAAAAAAGTATTTTTTACACAAAACATAGTAATAGTCAGAATGAGTCCAATAAACAGAAGTCATCCATTCACAAAACTTTTATCAGAAATTTCTTTTCATTGAGGAAGACATTTATTATAAAACGGGTTATTGAACTCTCAATGTCGTTGCATATAAACAAAATTGTATATGTTTACAATAAAATCTTACTAAAAAAATAGTCCGCCATTTAAACTACCTGGGTGGATTGAAAAGTACTCGACCTGACACAGATCCATTCAATTCCTAAAATCAAAACTACCCACATTATTTAGTACAGTTCAGGCTAATTAACTGTGCGAAGTTCTAAACGTATGTGATAGTTGTGATTTTATAAATTTATTTGCCAAGCAATCCGACGTAATTTCTGCAAATGGAGCAAATTGAGCAGCGTGCTGTCATTAAGTACGTAATTTAAAACTTTGGTATAAAATGCGTGTCAGCCTCAAAGGATGGAATCTAATTCTATGGCCATTTTAGCACTAGCACTAATTCGTGTAGTAATTTCGCAGCAGCCAACTTATACGAGACAGAGTTCTCCAAAACAATTGCATCTATCGACGTAATACGGTTGAAAATATTATTTCAGGCTTTCTGAGCAAAACACGGGCATAACCTCTTCTTAGTATTAATAATAACGGACAACATCCGTTAACATTTGATTCTAAATTTTGCTGAATGTAAATAATAATGTACCTAATCATGGCATATTATGTTGAATCTTAAGTTGAAGATTTAAGCTTGAATTGTCTAGGTTTTATGAGTTCACTATACGATACAGACCATTATTACTATATATCCTTTGTCGCACGCCTTAAGAAGGAGGTAAAAATTAATTATACTCAGTAGCCTTAATGACGACTTACTGTATTAATTCACAAGATTCTTTTGTATTATTTCAGATCCATACTCAATTTATTTACTGGCAAATCTGTTAGCCATGGTTAATTTAAAGAAAAAAAATCCTTCAAGTTCACAATGTAGGCTTCTTATAATGTTGAATTTCCTAAAACGTATAGTCCCATAATGTTGAAATACCAGGCATGCAGAACTCTTAAGATTTTACATTCCCAAAATGTTCGTTTAAGTCAGTATGTTTTTAGTTGTTATTAATAAGCTAAATCCCTTGCGAACAAATGTCCATTTATTCATGTAAAAATAAAAATCTAAATGTAATCAAAAGCATGACGCATTTCGAGTTTGGGAGCGTAACAATTACGTTAAACTCCAATTATTAAACTAAACGGGAATAGTGAACTATACTTGAAATTCGATATTTCGAGAATTCAGCATTTATGTCAATATTGTGGAAATTCAACATTATAAGAATCGACATTTTGAAATGGAAGGAAAAGAAATTGTCAGAAGCATAACTTCACCTGTTCAAAATTTTGTTTTGTACAATGTCATCCACTTATCTATAATTGAATACATTAAAAATAATTGATAATTCAATTCACAATAATTCAACAAAACACATTAATTAAAAATATATCAAGAAATTCATATTTTGAACATTCTTATTACCTACATCTATAATTAATGGCAGAAGATCGCATAACAACGACATTTATACAATTGTACAAAATTACATACAAAGACATCCACAAAACCTTAAAACTTGCAGAGGATGCATCCCAACAATCTGTAACATAAAAAAAATGTTTATGAATCTCATGTAAAAACCATAAGAACCAAAGAAAAATATTTTCGTTTTTAAAATTTAATGGATATTAAAAAAGTTAAATTTCTCAATAATAATTTGTTCTATTGTTCAAAGAGAATATAAATTTCTGTTCGCATACTATTGAACGAACGAGTTCCGTTTGCGGTAAACGCTCGACATCAAAGGATTTTATAGCGATTATTAACTTAGCTTGGGTGGCCATACTTCCCACATAAATTAAAACGAGTATGTAAGTTTAATGTAAATTTAGTAAATAAATTATTATGGACTGCCATAAAATACAGAGCGACCGCGTCCATTTTTACTGGGCTATGTTTCGCGACAAAATTTTGACAAAAGACAAAATTTCGCGACTACGCAACGAGTAGGTAATGCAGCCACATATTTTGACGAACGCCGCAGGGCGAACTTTGTAAGATGAACATTAGCATCAGAACTACCGTTATTGATATGCTTATCTTATCTTGTTTATTATTATGCAATGTTTTGATCTATTTTTTCTTTAAATACGTACATCAAATATATAATCACCTATTTTCAAACTGATGATTCTCGTCTAAGCAATATTAATAAGTTTATCTTATATTCAAAAATAACGCCGCCAAATGGCGTTTTCATTAAAGCAGCCATAGTGGCTAATTAGAGGGCATTTTGAGGTTGCGAATCCAGCAGAGCCGGGCGGGGCGGGCGCACGCTCACGTCTCCGGTCGCCACCAAGCTTAAGTTCCATAAATTTGTCCCCTCCCCGCTCCGCTGGTTTCATAATCGCAGTTTTAGCAGATAACAGAACAGTTCATAAACCCAGTTTCAGCAGGTTAAAATCAAGTGCAAACAGTTATTAGTTAATTTTAAGCCTACACTGTTTTATGACGGATACAAACAAGATATAGTCAATTTCTAGTGTGTTATTATTAATAGTTGTTCAGGACATACATAGTTTAAGTAATCACTTTGACACTATTCCTAAATTGTATTCTATGAATCTATTCATTTGATCTAAGTTGAAATTTTTTAATGTCTTTTAGAAATTTTTGGGCAAATCTAAGACGCATTTGTCCCTTTATTATAATTCGAAAATAATAATTGGTTTTATTAGGTACAATTTTCTGATATTTTTTAATTCTTAAAGGTTAATTAAGGAATTACGTTAACGTTAATTGCTTTAATTGTAAATGATTTACGTTTGAATATCTATACTAATATTACAAAGAAGTAAAGTTTGTATGTTGGTTTGTATGTAGGAGGAAATCGTGGAAACTACTTATCCGATTTAAAAAATACTTCCACGCGGGCGTAGCCGCGGGCACCAGCTATCTAAAAATAAAGATTCAACGCCTGGCCAATGTGTAACAGCGATAAGCGTGATATTGCTATACACATTTCGTCAGGCGTTATATCTTTTATTATTTTTCAACGCAGACGAAGGACAGTCGCGGACACCAACTAATGGTTAGATAATTATTAGCATGTTTTGAGCACTGAGAATTGGCTTGTAGGTATCTGGTTGTAGCCGGTATGGGCAAGTCTATACTTAATTTTATCTCATTTTTGACGGGAAGTTTAATAAATCATTATTGGCTGCGCCTGTTTTAAGGGCACATTATATCACATAAATAAATACCAGTGATCGTCGTCGCTGAGAGCGGCCGCGGGCAGGTCTGCGGAGGGCAGGTCGGCGGTGACGTCATGGCGGAAGCGGCCGATGAAGAGGAGCAGGCGGCGCAAGTCGTGCTGCGTCTTGCGCTGATCGGCCAGCAACTGCCGCTTCTCGGCGCCGTGCTCCGCCATGCTCTCCTGCAGCGACGCCGCGCGCGCCTCCAGCCGACGCAGCTGCGAGCACAGCTGTACATTGCGCTCCTGCAGACGCTTACGCTCCGCCACCTTGTCTGCTGCCCGACATTCACCAACATTCACCAACTTTTAAAACCAACTTCTCGACTCCATGCATCAGTTTCAATATATCGACTAATATTTTTTTTTTTAAATATTAATCGTAAACGAGTATACATTAAATATTTTTTCAAAAAAACAATTTGTACACGTTGTACTTATGTTAGGTCAAAAAAATAGTTTTTAGAATTCTTGTCTGCTTGTCTGTGCGTTTGTGCACGCTAATCTCAGAAACGGCTTAACCGATTTGAATGCGTTTTCAGTGATGTATTGTAGCAAGCTTGCCATAACATTTAGTGTTTGTTTTATTCCAATCGGTTTAGAAACAAAAAAATTACGCGCTATACCGAATACCAAGCGTACGAAGTTGCGGGCTCAGCTAGTTGTGAATAATTTGGAAAATCTCAAAAGGTCCAAGCCCAACGAGAGTTCTAATTTATATCTATCGTATTTTATACTTTTATAGGGTAATTCCGTGCTGAGGGGCACTTTAACAATATGGCTACCGTGGAAATTTGTGACGTGATCCCACGGCTTCGACATTCAAATTAAAAATACACAATTCTTTCATAAACTCAACATGAAGGAAATTTAACGGATATGATGAACTCATGGCGATGCTTGTTTATGTTATGTTATATGTGCTGGTATATCTCTAATCTGTATTTTTTATGTTGAGGTCGACAGGCAGGCTGACGGTCCACTTGATGTTTGTGTTACCTTATAGCACAAGCAACGCTACAGGTGCTCAAAGTGCGCCATAGTAGGATTAAGATAAGGGATTAGATATTGATAGAGAAACGGGCTCACCGAAACAACAGCACATGCGGCTATTTCATTGTGGTCTTCTGTAATTACTGTCGCCAGTCTGTCTAATCTAGTCTGCGCACCGTCCGAACGTATCACATCACAAACACGTCACCGTAATATAGATTAATAGGCATACCTGCATAGGCTTGGTAGTGCGGGGAGTGCGGTGGAGGGTCAGCTGAGGGCGCGGGGGTGGCCGGCGCTGGGTCAGGGAGGGGGGCGCCGCACGCCGCACAGTGCCCTTCCGCGCCGCATCCCGTGTGCTGCCAGGCGCAGCACATCGTGCACCACACCAACAACGAGCGCACATCTGCTCATCACACAATTCATTTCTAAGCATAAGGGATGATTCATATTACACCGGGCCGTGCACTCGCCGTGTTTTCCCGGGCACGGACACGGGCCGGGGAAGTATGAATTGGTTCATACAAAAGCACACTGCACATTATTGTATTAGAGGAATAAATGATGGTTTCTTTCTTTCTTTCTAATATAAATCCACCTTTAATGTTATATTAGTGATCGCCCAGTGGTGGAAATTGTCTCTATTGATACTACCATATTATTAGTGGTAGTACTATATTAATCTTCTCTCAGACTTTGACCATAAATAAAAGTGGTCTCTGTCACACTTGTGGATCAGCGTGAGAAAAAGGAACAGTGTTCATTTCCGCGTACAGTGTGACGTCATCGTCATGCGTCTATTCACAGACACAATATGTAATAAAATTGTAAATCAACCGAGTCTTTACAAAAATGTAAAGTGAGTGATGTGAAATATAAAAATACAAATTTCATTCACTGAAGGTGACCCACGACTTCCCTGTCTTATATTTACATTTTCAACTCAAGAAGTGCCTGCTTTAAAACTCAAGTTTCCGGCAAAATAAAAGAACTTTTTCCGAATTTCCTTAAAGATATTTAAATATCTAACTGAATACATCTATCTAAACATGTTATAAAATAAAGTCGCTGACAGCGTCTGTCTAACTTCTTCTAAATCACGCAACAGACTTTGACACGGTTTTCATCAATAGAAAGAGCGACGAACAAGGAAGGTTTGTGCATAAACGAAGTTGGGGGTGGGTAGCTTGTACTTTCATAAGTACAAGCTATATTTTATGAATTAGATAGGTTATATTTCATAAAATGTAGCCTATATGTCTCTTTCAGATAGCATAGCTATTTAGAAGAATTTTCAGAATTGGGTCTGTCGTTTCTGAGATTAACCATTATATGAACAATAAACAAATTTTAACTTTTTATGATAACAGTGTTGAGGATCAAAAGCAATTTATTAAAAAAACATTTTATCAGAGCACAGATATATAAAGTAGGTTTAGACTACTTCGCCACTACGTGCTCGCAATTTGTGCAATGCTCAAATACGGCCTGGTCTAGCCTCAGTTCGCTTTCGACTGGTTCATAGAAAGTCGTCTTTTGAAAAACAAAAAAATACCTATTGCGCTGTTTTAATTGTAAAAATACGTCAAAAGTAGTTTGTCGAGTGAGGGGAGACGTTTTGTATCATCGGTAAGTAGTTTTGTTATTTATAATATGTGCTGTAATTTAATTAAAATCAATGTTTGGAAAATGTCGTAGCCAGCTTCGTGCGCGCGTCCTCTCACGTTGAACGTAGGTGGTATACTAAATTTGCGCCTTAGAGTTGGGCGTTGAACATTCGATAGACTAGTCGTCGCGTCGTTGCATTGCGGGGTGAGGGGAAACGATTTAGTTTGTGTTTTAACATCACTAAATTGTGCTCGTGACGTCATGGTGGCACTAAAAATGTGGCACGCTTGGTTTTCATACAGTTTGATGAACTTGCGTCATCTATACTATCTATGTCTGTGTATCAGAGAGAGAAAGAGTGGGGAGGATTTTGTTTTTTATATGTGGCAGCTAATCTCCGGAACCACAGAACCAATAGTTGTACATTATTACACTTATTGCAACAAACTCACATATTGCACTCAAGCGAAGCAAGAACATAGGAAGAAACCGACTCTCTTCCTATGTAAATCCTATGTCATAACAGTGTGGTACGAGTCACAAAGATTACAACAGACATATATTTGATATTTGAGATTATTATATGTATATTACCGTTTCTGCCACAACCGATGCATATTTTCTTGGTGGGTGAGCAAACTGGCTCGACCGACAGTCCGGCTGGAAGTGACGTCATCCACGAAGGTTTGTTGTTTTCCCATCCTCCTAAACAAAAAATGTTTACATCACAATATAGTCAAGACATCAATGTTAAATACTACGCTAGATAGTAGCCCAGGGGGTAACTCAGGCCCAGGGGGTCAGTTTCCAGCTAAAATCTGTCATATTTACAATCCTCAAGATATTATCCTTACTCACATTATACAGAGGTTTTGTCAACAAAAAATGAAGCATGAATTAATATGCACTATGGGCACTTTTTGTGTGGGGAATACATTACAATTTATGGATACATCTGCGAAATGTTATGACTGACTAAGAAAAATGTACATAATTTAGAAGACGATCTTGACAAATGATTGAAGCTACTAAAATTGACCAAAAATATTGTGTACTCGCAACTTGCCTTTGTTTTCGGTTGATGATCCCGAAGGAGAACCCTCACGCGACGACTTATTTTGACTCTGAAATATAGGTAAGTTAGTTCGTAAAAAATATTTTTCGAATTGTATTGAAAACATCAATTTCAATGTAAACCCACCTGTTGTTTTCTTAACTTTGCAGACCTCGTTTGTGGCGGATCATTGGTCGATTGTAAATATGGAAAATTATTGTACTTTTTCTTTTTCTGAAAAGAAGATTTTGTCTTGGCTTTATATCATGGCAAATTGTAACAATCTATACTATAATAAAATCGTAAACGTATCGTAAATCGTACACATTGTACTTATGTTAGTAGGTCAGAAAAGTAATTTTTAGAATTTTGTCTGTTTGTCTGTGTGTTTGTGCGTGCTAATCTCAGAAACCGCTTAATCGATTTGAATACTGGTTTCAATGATGTATTGTAGCAAGCTTCCTGTAACATTTAGTATTTGTTTCATTCCAATCGGTTTACAAACTAAAACGGTTTACAAACTATACCGAATACCACGCGTACGAAAGTTGCGGGCTCAGCTATATAGTTTAAAATATATTTACTGGCCGTATTGGCATTCACTGCAAAAATTTTGATATTGTAATCTGTGTTTCTTCAGTAACACTCAGTATTGAAATTAAAAAATAAGTTTTAAAAATATAACAAATTGTCATAAAAATGGGTGAATCTGATTTTTTTAACTTTTACGCAGAAGAGTTGACATATAATACACTTGACACAGATCAAAACAGTTAACATGGGGGTTGCCAGCCTAAAAGTAGCAGGTTATAACAGTAATTATTAGCATAAATTGAGGTATCGAAATGAAAACTGCTTGTGTCACAAAAAATCTTTTTCTTAAGTGGGAATACTCGAAAGTATGGATACAATAAAATTGATACAAGACGAAATCTTTTTTCATGTTCATTTGCTCGTGTATAGGACTGTACTGTAAACGGTATACAGGTCATGTTGCTAATAGGACGAGCTGCTTATATGCCGTTTTGCTTTTAGGACATTCTGCTCATAAGTTTTACTGAAAGGACCTTCCGATATGAAAGGCAAAAATCATTTACTTTATTTTGACTTGCAAGGTTTTTTTTACTATTTCATTAATAATAAGTAATAATTTATCCGGTAATATTATTGGTTCTCTTTATAAATTTGATAATTTGGGCTGTGAGTTGATACATCAGTCAGTCAGTGACAAACTATTTTCTAATAGAAAATAGAAATAGAAAATAGAAAACTTTAAAGTGTTCTCTCTAATTGTCCAGTTACAATTTAAAACGAAAACATGGAGATTTAGTTCAAATTAACATATAAAGTACATTTAATAATAAAAATATATACAAATAAAAAACTAATATACAAACTAAAACACCTGCACCGCGCCTGACTAGGTTATATTAAAAAAAATGATACAACTATAGTACCTATATTTGTATATGAATTTTATATTGTGATTAAAATTAATTTGTAAGGTTAAATTAAATAAAATCCAAATAAAACATAAATTATGGTTTTAATTCCTTAAAATGGTCCTGGAATACTTTTTTTAAAGGAAAGCAATTCATTTTTGCTTAATATATTATGCATACATATACATACGCAGTATCAAACAGGTGTGTGTGTGTCAAACACGCAGTAAGGTGTGTAATTTTCATTTTAATTTATTTAACGTATTTTTAATGCATATCATTTTAAAAAATTAGCTTTCTCCAGTCCTTCTCTATATAAAATTTAAGTGTACCAAATTTCACACTCCTCCAACCGCTAATTTTCTTATAAAGGGATCCAAAGGTTAAGGTTAATACTTACTGGTATCATATCAAAGTTTCCATAAAGAAAGTCATTTCTATTTGTACTCGTTTTAGCTCTTTTGCGACGTTCATTCCTCTTTTTCTCTAAGGCTTCCCTTTGCATTGGAGTTATCAGTCCAAGCAACCTGAAATTATAGACAGTAGCTACTAATTTAAAATACTAAACAGCAATACTGTCAGGAAGGAAATAAGCCTCCTGGCAGAAAAATACAGGAATCGTTTTGGAGAGGCATCCGAACGATCTGGCAAACCAGCTGACTACCGTCAGCTACTATTAAGTGACTTAAGAGATATGATGTGCAAGAGCTGTAACTGTGTCATATTTAAAAATGAATGACCACTCTTGTTGGGGGGTCGCCTCGACTCAACAGCGCTTGTTGAGTCGACACACAAAAAATCCGCTTATAGCAAATTATACAAATAAAAACTATTGCAATTAAAATACCCTTAGCAACTAAAGAATAATAAATCCTTTATAAAAGACCCATTTCCTTATCCCCTCCCATTCCCTTATCCTTAATCCTACTGTAGTCGGCAACGAACTTATAGTAGCTTTGACGTTGCTTGTGTTATAGGCAACGGTAGCCACCTACCATCAAGTAGACCGTCAGCCTGTCTGCCGATCTTAACATAAATAGTTTTTGATTAGTGACAAAAAATATTCAAATATTTAAAAACATATGTTTATGTCGTCAGACAGGCTGACGGGCCACATGATGGTAGGTGGATACGTCATCTTTAACACAAATAACGCCATAGGTGCCGCATGTGCACTTCCGACCATAGTAGGATTTAGGATAAGGCAATAAGAAGGGAAAGGAAAATGCGACATCCTTACCCCCTTACCGAAACACAACAGCACAAATGCTGTTATATCACGATGGTCTTGTGTAAGGAGGTGGTTACTGCCGTCAGACGGGCCACCCAAATGGCTACGAAACGCACTGTGCTTTGCTACAACGAATAATGGAAATGCAAACGAATAATGGGAATAACGAAACATGGATTATGTGGAATATTTGCATGGAGAATATTATGATTGTAAATATTAATTAACTCATACCCTTAAATTTTCGTAAAAAAATAAATAGAATTTTCAGTTTTACCTCAGAAAAATCTCCTTTGTAATTGGTTCCCCAGGTTTGGGAAGTGGAGGTGGAGATGGCGTCGGAGAAGTTTCCACTCTAGAAGAGTCAGAATCGGACCTCTGTTCTTGGTACTGCCTTGGTTCATGATCCTGCCATTCGCCGTTCTCTCGGTGGTTGTTTCCACTGTTCAAAAGAAGTGAACAACTTAGGTCAATTATAGTTTTTTTTTTTTATTATTTATTTATTTATAGTTCCATTCAATCTCTAATCTACACTAAGGCATTATATCTTAAGATTTGTTGGTGTAGGTACCTTAGTCTCAATTAATAGATAATTATATTAATAACAATCATTCAAAAGTACTGAAAATACAACTTTTATTACTATTCACTTATTTATTTATTTTCTTATTTTTTTTTTTTTCATTATAAATATAATAAAAAAAATTAAAAAAATAAGCAATATATATCACAAAAACTTAAAACTAGGATTTCGCAGATAGCGGGGCAAGGCCCAAGCTACCGGTGGTTAAGGTTGCAGAGTGAGGAACCTCCTGACAATTCGAACCACCTTCTGTATCTGTCCCTTTATCCAGCCATCTAGTGAGAGCCTCTTGAGATGTTGGTCGAGGCTTTTCGCTATAAGACCGTTCGCCGAGACGACTATTATTACTATTATTATTAGCTTTATTCTCCACACATTTTAATAATCTTAATTTTATTTAACAATTAATTATGTTTGGTTACACTGTGTGGTTACGCTGTGTAGAATGGAAAATAGAAAGAGATGGAACAATACAACTTATCATTAATAAATAAATACATGAGTAACTATTATGCCTACTTTTTAACCGAATTCAAAATTATTTGTATATTTTTACACAAAATAGAAGAAATGCTCAAAAAAAAACAAATGTACCTTTTTAACAGTATACAACTATGAAATAGACATTGTGATATCACACACACACTCACAAATTCACACAAACATTCAAGTATTTAGACACTAAGCCATTAAATAAGAAAAATATTACTTACATAAAAGACTCCTTAACTTTGTTAAGTACGCTAGCAAACTTGCTTCTGCTATCGAGTACTGTTTTTTGAAGCTGTGTAAAATTCTCTGGATATTGACTTTTATCATTCGAATTAGAATCACTGTTGTTCTCCTTGTCATTTGACAATTTAATCTCACTCTCTGAATCTGAGATGATCTCCTTTGCATCTTCCTCATTATTATTTTCTGATTTAATAAGTATTTCGTTCAGTACAGACGGCTTCAATAGGGAGCTTCTGTTCCTGTTGCGATAATTAATTTGATAGTCCCTCAACTGTTTCGCTACATACCGATTATCATAATCAGTATTCACTCTGTTAGTTCGCGCTTTTAAACGCTGCTGGTATAGTTCCAATTCTCTTCGCAGTCTGTCCACAACCAATTTCTACAATGGAATAAAAGTACTCATTAAGTGGAATCATTTCAATAATATAACGCGCTTTATTGGTAACTCTCTTATAAAATAAATAAATAAATAGGCGGGGTACTCCCTGCCCTTTACTGAAAGATATATATTTTTTTATGTTAAAGTCACAGACAGGTAGGCTGACAGCCCAATTGATTGTAGGTGGCTACTGTCGCCTATAACACAAATAACGGCACTGGTGCTGGAAGTGCTTTGCCGACAACAGTAGGATTAAGGATAAGCGATTAGGAAGGGTTAGGGAAATGGGCTCTGGCATCCTTTTTTCACTCACCGAAACACAACAGCATACATACAGTTATTTCACAGTAGTCACAGTTTTGTAAGGGGCGTGGTTACTGCCGCCCTGCCATTACTTAATACAACTATATTGTACTTAATTTCGAGAAAAATTCATTACTATGCACTATTTGTTATTAGGATATACATTAACAAAATATATGTTCAAATTGAATCAAAAAAATCATTTCATGTTGAAGATTATTATTTTTAGATTTCATAAAGTCTTATTTTTTAGATTACAAAGAAAATTTGTAAATATACTTAGTGGTTGACACGTTATGTTATTAGCATAAAATTTTGGTAATACATGTTATAAATGTGAAAGTTTGTGAGGATTTATGAATGTTTGTGTAAAAAACTAGGCACTTAAAGAACTGTAATGAAATTTGGCACACAGATAGACAACCTGATACTTTTTACCCTGGAAAACGTAAAAGAGTGACAAACATCCATACATCCATCTTCACAAACTTTCGCATTTTTAATATTAGTACGATAAGCAGATTTGGTCGCGCGTGCAGTAGCCAGTAGATCAATCAAGACAACAGATAAAAGAGATTAATGTGTGATCATAGCTTTACTCTCATATCTTTTACTTTTGTATGTGGCATCATTGATACCTGAGGGGATTCTGATGAACCAAAGAGTTCACCAGGATGATGGAGGGGATTTAGTTAGGAGATTCTAATGGACCTGTTCATATTTTATGAGACAACCTCAAAACATTGTTTGTTATGCATAACAATCTGTAAAGAAATATAAATCAATATGAAAATATTTATATACATAGCTATTAGTGCATAGAAGACCCCTGCAAAATAACTTAATATGTTCTGTTGTTTTTTGGTTCGCAAGAAACCTTTTAATCTTTTAAGAAACTTTTTAATCCTCATCCTTTATCCAATCTGGTTCTGCAACACATTTCCACCTCTGATATTGCTTGTGTAGCTACTTGTCACTTTTGGGCTGAATACAGACTGAGGCTGCTTTGTTTCAGGAATGCTATCAGATACATTAAATTTTGAAATATAAAAAATCTTTTCAGGAGTTATTTCCCCATAATTTTCTAAGTTTTTTAAAGTGGTTCTTGATATTTTTTAAATTAATCTCTTCATAAGAAAACCTTTCCATAACCATACCAATACTAGTTGGAAACAATATTATACACATCTTAATTTTTTTAATATTTAAAGTAATCATGTGTTAAACAGATGATTACTTTATTTAAAAAACTTAATACTTAATGAGTGACCAACTCTCAATACATATGGATATCTACTTCAAAAGTTCCGACTATTGTCAATTGGATGATATTTGAATTCCTCCTGAGTTGGTATGTTTTTAAATCATGTCAAAATGATATTCAAAAATGTAAAAAAAAATGTAAAAAATGATTTAAAATAGAATTTAAAAGCACAATATGGATGCTCACAACATCAAAACCAAACTTTGTTCCTATTTTTTTTTAATTTTTTTTTTTTCAAGCATTTCATCTTGGATCAAGCATATTATTATTCAGAATTTATTTCTTATATTGGGTATATTTCACTCAAGTTACATTTTATGTTTTTATAAGAAAACTTAATCAAAAAACCAGTTTTCCTGTTCCTTTTTGTGTATACCACTTTAAGTGCCTATCCACATAACTTACCCTATGTTAAACCTTATTTACCATCGGTGTTTAATGTTGACAGTAATAAGTGTTAGCAAGGCACACTGTGCTTTCTCAGTCATTTGTATGGCCCATCTGGCGGTAGTAATCAAATATAATATTCAGTATTTAGGTGAGTGAAATCCTTAATCCTACTATGATAAATGGAAGTTTTAATAGGAGATGGTAGCCACCTACTATTAAGTGGACCGTCAGCCTGTCTGTCGACTTTAACATTTTCACTAGGGAGATATTGTGGTGGGGCATTAGTATTTTCTAAATTAAATATTTAGCATGCCATGTAAATAATTACATAGTTCATTAAATAAAAAGAGTCAATATAAATTAATTATTTGTGGGAAAACATAAAATTAAAATTAGAAGTAGAAATCAACAGAAATAAATTAAACAAATTCATAGTCTACAGACATAGGTAGGTATATATTATGTCATCTCCAATTTCATAAAACAACTGCCTATGTTATTCATTATTAAAACAACTGCCTATGTTATTCATTATTAAAACAACTGCCTATGTTATTCATTATTAACTTAAATAAAACTTACTTGAGTTTGTCCAATGGTAATAATTTCATTTTCTGCTTGTTTTACTTTCGATTTGATGGTAGTATTCTGAAATATGATTTAATTTAATGATAAGTATTGAAGTAAATAAAATATTTACAATAATGTTGTAAATGTACTTATTGTATGAAAAACAAGGAAAAAATAGTTGCATGTCTAGCAATGCACTATCAAAACTAGAAATATGGAAGTGAGAAATTTATTTGGATGTAATAAAAAATACCTGTGTACATAGTAATGTCTAAATGGATTAATATTATTTTAATTTTTTGTTAACTACTTCACAGAAGCACGAGTGCTGTTATTCCATGGCAGACTTCGTCCAACTGTTTTAACTATGACCTAATAAGCGAGTTAAGTTTATCGCAAAGAACTAAGCATGCGGTGGTTTATTACAAATATTCAATTAGTCTTACATTTTCGTCCTCTTGAAGACGCGCTACCCAAATCTGAAAGTAATAATCTAATATTAGTAACGAAATTTAAAAAGTTATTTCCCCGATTGCCCTGAATTATTACAATAATTAAGAAAAATTGCAATAGTCCCTATAAAATAATTAACTCACCTGATGAATACGAATCGCATTTTTTAAGTCGGCTTGAGTTTTGCTTATTTCTTCCTTGATTTCATTAGAAACTTCCATTGTTTTCATGAATTTACAATATATTGTTTAAAGTGACTAAATACAAGTTTCAATAGGCAATATATTTACACAACACACCAAAGTTTTTTAATTAAAAAAATAGATTTCAAATGAAACAATGCAACACAATTCGTAGCACTATATTTTGCAGCGTTTGCAGCATACATTTCACGTAATTGTTTTTTATATGACTAAAATAATTCAACAAAAATTGGAGAGTAATGATTGATATTCAAATTTGTAGGTGAATGAAGTAAATAAAATCACTTTTTTAGTTTATAACTGAAATAAGAATTAAGTAGAAAACGAGCGAGCGACGTAAAGCAACAAATTTATTCCCAAAATTAAATCTCGCTTATTCGCTCTCGCTCTATTTTATTCCTATCTACAACACTCGTACGAATTCGGTTCGGACATTTTCGGAGAACAAAACAAGTCGAATCGAAACGAATCGAAATGATAGACGAGGAAGAAAGAGAGAGACGAAAGCCCGGAATGTCCTTTTCTACAACCTCACACACGCATAAATTCAAAGATGTTGTACTAATACAATTATCTTTGCATAAATTAGTACTTTAGTTTTGTTGTCATTCAAGACTTCTATTTTCCGCCAAAAGTTACTTAGTTTATTTACTCTGAGATAATCATGGACAAGACCACAGACAAGACCACAAACAATTAATCTAGTCTATTATAGAGACTATTGTAAAGCAGCCCCTACGGATTAGCCCCAAAAAAATCACAAAAAATTCAAATTTTGAAATTTTGCTTTGATCAATCGTTTGTGAATCGTTTGTGAACGTTTGTGACGCCTTTCATTTCGTTTGTGACTACGTAGTTAATTAGAAATTTAATGTTAATTAAGGCATACGGATTAGCCACAAAATATTAAAAATTAATTAATTAACTACGTAGTCACAAACGAAATGAAAGGCGTCACAAACGTTCACAAACGATTCACAAACGATTGATCAAAGCAAAATTTTAAAATTTGAATTTTTTGACTCACATTCGGTCACTCACATTCGCATTAATACTCGAACCCACAAGTGTAGGACAACTTTCGCAAATGATTAGGTATGCAAAGTTTTCGCTTCATTCGCAGTTTTCCAAGCATTATTGGTTTTTTTACGCACATCAAAGCGCGCGAACCTCGAACCTCGCGTAGTTACCCATACCGGGCCCTTGTCAATCGCCCTACAGAGCGTTTTAAATACATACTGCTAAGTAATTCGTCGGCAAACCGAACGATAGTTGATAATAGACCGCAAGACTGAATGCGCACGTGCACGTTTCCCGCTCAAAACGCAGCGATACTTAAATATTATATTATTATCATGAAATTCTTGACTAACCATGCGATGGTTGCCTATTGTAAAGTTGCCTGTTTTCCAAAAGATTGTTTAATTATTTTCGACATTAAAATTCAATAACCGTGAATTCAGAGATGCAAAAAAACATCGATCATTTTATAAAATTAAAACACATTGTAAGTCATCAGTCCGGTGATTGTTTTGTTAACATGTACGTCAATGTTCTCCGCAAATACGAATCCAATCGAAAACTCAATTAGCAGGATTTTTTTGCAGACCGAATATCTAAAAATCTTGGACTAAACCATTTCGTTTAATTTAAGTTCTTTGTAGATTTTGTACAACCCCAACGTTTTCGCTCGATGACGCATTCACGCGGTGCGTACGCAGGAATCTCGATTCTCGGTGCGCGTCCGTAGAGTATGTTTCTTCTTGCAGCGTCTGTTGTAGGCTAATATAGCGTAGGTATTTTAGCTTTTTCATTGGAATGACGAATCTGTTACGTAGTAACTCTTATTTAATCTGTGCCCATACATTCGTGCAACAAGTTGCGCACACGATTGCTAAGGTTAACGGGCGTTTCGGTATTTGAGTTTGTGGCGTCTACTGTGTAAAGTACATTTATTATATTTAATTTGTACTTATATTATATTTAATTTTATTATATTTACCAACACATACGTATTGGAGTTCATTGAACTTTTGCAGAATTAACCTATTATATGGGATCCTAAAAAGAAATCCTATAAAAATAGAATGGTCGTTAATGACGCCTCGGTCATGGTGTATTGTCATTGGTTTATAAATTAAAAACTAAAAAATCAATTTAACACCATTTATATGTTTCTTCATATAGTTTACATACAATTTAAAAAATGTCTGTAAACAACATTTACATGTGATTTACATTCAAAACAAAACAAAACCAAAACTTACTTAAAAAGGAGTACAACCTACTTTAAAATAAAAAAAGAACTTACTTTCACAAAGTAAAAATTAAATTATTTGTTATTGTACCGTAGAATATTAAATTATTTGTTATTGTACCTATAAAAATAAATAACAAATAATTTAATATTCTACGGTGCAAAGCGAGAACCATGTCGCTGTTCGTTCGCTGTTGCTTTTTTTACTCATTGCTCAGAGAAGCTCATTATTTTTCTATGAGCTCATTGCTCTTGCTATTTCTGTCACTGTCATGATCAGAGACTCTCGCTAAAGAGTATATGTTTTCTGTGGTCGTGATCGCACTTCGCACTTCATTTCATTCACATATAGGCTGCCATATTAAAAAAATTCAATAGCATTGTGTCCGTGTCTGATTGTGTCCAAAAAGTCTAATTCAATTCCAGCGGAATTGTAAAAGTTAGGTTTTCTTTCACATGCTTATTGTATAAATATATAATATATTCATATACATTAGTGGCTTAGATCGTAATACTACTGCAGTACTCATGTGATTCGTTATAGTTTTCAACACCATCGTAATCTTATAATTTTCAAAATGTCTTCAAAACGGCAAGCTACTAGTCAACTTAACCATGAAAATTGGGATAATGAAGAGCCTACAAGTGAGGATGGCATTGGTCCATTCAAAGCGGCTTCGAAAGATGTTTTACAGACACGTGTTATGAGGACAGCGAAGAGACGAGCTCATTTAACTACTGGCGGCAATGTAAGTTCATTTTAAACCATTTGTTTATTTACAAATAGAATTTATTTCAATCACCAGTAAAATTTGTTAATCCAGTTATTATAAGGTATTTATTTAATTAACTTCTACTTTTATATCAATTCTATCTATATATCTAATGCAAATATATCTATTCTATATACATACATACACATATATAATAAAATCGTAAACGATCCGTGTCTATTGAAAGAATCTGAATTTTTGAATTGTTTTTCAAAAAGCAAAACACACTAATCTCAGAAACGGCTTAACCGATTTGAATGATATATTGTAGCAAGATTCTCTTAACATTTAGTATTTGTTTCATTCCAATCGGTTTACAAACAAAAAGTCACTATACTAAATACCACACATATGAAGTTGCGGGCTCAGCTAGTATGAAATAAATTGCTGTCCACCCCTGTCTGTTTCTCTGCTAACTTCTAAACCACCCAATGGATTTTGATACAGTTTTCAAAAATGGAAAGAACGAAGAATGAGAGAAGTTTTGTGTACTTATATAATTTGCAGAAAACAATAGGGAATATGCACATTTTTTTATTATATAACCTTGAAAAAATATTCAGTGCCAAAAAACAGAAATTTGGTAACAAAAAGAAGTTAAAATTAACTAACAGCTACGGGCACTTTAGACACCCGCCCTTTTGGCGCGCTCGTCGTGACGTCAAAGTCTACAATACAATCAAATGTTAAAAATCACAAACATCTATACGCTGGTTGACATTTCATAGACGTTGACGTCACATTCCATAGATTTTGACGTCACATTTGATCTGACCATTTTAAGTATTTTGAATTTCCCACATTTTTATGCACTTTTTAATAATTATTTTCTTAACGAAAAAGAAATAATATTAAAAAAATATTTACATAGACATAATTCTAAAGCAAAAATGTTGATAAAAAAATATATTTAAGCCTTTTTTGAATTAGACGCATATTCCCTATTGCATTTGTGCAAACCTGGATTGCTTGTTTATAAAAATATAATCAATATTCGTTAAAGTCCCTTTTTTAATTAGTTTTATTAAGATTGACAGATAGACTGTTCACTTGATGGTAAGGTGGCTACCATCACCTATAATACAAACAACATCACAATTACTGCATATATGCTAGTTAACAGCAGTTAACCATAGTAGGATTAGGGATAAGGGCTTAATAATAAACATTCCAATATTTCTGTCAACTCATGGGTTATAACATTTTTTTTTATGAATTCCAGGTAAAGAAATCAGCCTTCAGTGGTTTTGGAGGATTTAATAAAGCACAGCCTCAATCATTTGACTTTTTGTCTAAATTAACAAATGGCAATACTACTGAAGCGAATAAGAGTGAAGCTGTACCTACATCAACAACCTTCACAAGCAAACCACAGGCAGGTTTGTTTGGTGCGACCAATTTTAACAGTGCTATATTTAGTAAACCAGTTACATTGGAACCTGGAACTCAATTTCCATTCGGTACACCAACGGCTCAAAATAGTAATCCACAAACACCTTTTGGTGTAACTAATGCAAGTAGTGGAGTTTTAAATAAACCAGTCTCATCGGAATCTCCAGCTCAATCAGCATTTGGATCACCAGTGACACAAAATAACACTTCACAGACAAGTTTATTTAGTGCTCCAAATATTAATAGTGGTATGTTTGAAAAACGTGTTCCAGCAGAAGCTCAAACTCAGTCTCCTTTTGGAACTTCACCAAAGCAGAATAACAAACCACAAGCAGGCCTATTTGGTACAACTAATATAAATAGTGTGATGTTTGATAAACCAGTCTCAACAGAATCTGCAACTCAATCTACATTTGGTATACCAACAACTCAAAATAGTATACCACACACAGGATTATTTGGAGCAACAAATATAAACAGTGGGATGTTTGATAAACCAGTCTTGCCAGAACCTGCAGCTCAATCTACAATTGGAATATCATCACCTCAAAACAGCAAACCACAAACAGGTTTATTTGGAGCAACAAATATAAATAGTGGGATGTTCAAGAAACCAACCTCAGCAGAACCTGCAACTCAATCTACATTTGGAATACCAACAACTCAAAACAACAAACCACAAACAGGTTTATTTGGATCAACGAATGTGAATAGTGGGGTGTTTGATAAACCAGTCTCTGCAGATCCTGAAACTCCGAATCCGTTTGGTACACCAACAACTCAAAGTAGCAAACCACACACAGGTTTATTTGGTTCCACTAATATAAGTAGTGGTTTGTTTGGTAAACCAGTCTCCAGCTCAGACTCTCCAGCTCAATCTACTTTTGGAACACCAACAACACAACCTGCTCTATTAATATCTTCTACTCCTGTTGCAAAAGTTACCACTAGTAGTCTTGTATCACCACCAAGTAATAATCCTTTTAACATTCAAACTGCCCCAAGTGCTGTGGATGGCTCAAACTCATTTAATGCAAACACTTCAGCAGACACAACCAAATTATTCAGTTCCCCAACCACCCCAAGCCATTCAACATTTAATGCAAAACCTATTGTAACAACATCTGCTTCCGTGTTTGGAACAGTATCCACTACAAGTATTCCATCTACATTTAAAACAGCTAATACAAATTCTACTGCTCAGCAATTTAAAGCCATTACTACAACTGTAGGGTCTTCTAAAACAACCATTTCCAATTCTACTAATCTATTTGGATCACCTGGAATCACGTCTGTTAATAGTGATCAAGAATTGAGAACAGAACAGTCACAGAATAGTTTAAAAAGAAAACTGGATGGTCAAACAGGCACTGATAAGAAAAAGGATAAAGAAGCTATTTACCATTATAAATTGAGCATGTTGAACAAACAAGTAGCAAAATGGATCTCAACAAATGTTGAAAAAACTCCTGTATCTATACTAATACCAATATTCAGAGACTATGAAAGGTATTTCATGGAATTAAAAAATGAATATTTAGGGATTGAAAAGAAAGGCACAAGTAGTACAATGGAAAGTGAATCCAAAATAAGTTCTAAAATAACTGCAAATCATAATCAGCCTAAAACCAATGATACCACAATTAATCCAAAATTAGATTCAGATAATCAAGTAAGTAAAACAGATACAGTTAAAGTCCCAGAAACAAATACCTCTGTTTTCGGATCTATTGCGCCTATTTCTCAGGCAGTGAGTTTTGGCTTTCAACCTACTATAAATGCTTCTACTGCTTCTAATGTGGGCTCAAGTTTTTCATTTTCTGCAAAGACTAATACTATAGCTTCCAATGCACCAACTTCCACTTTCTCTTTTGTTTCTAACACCACAACATCTACCAACTCTGCACCATTTTCATTTGGTAATGGGAAACCATTTTCTTTCAATGCCAATATACAAAAGCCTGCAGAGACAACAAATGAAGGCAAGGGAGAAGAGGATGAAGAACCACCTAAAGTGGAGTTTACACCACTTGTGGAAGAAAATAGTGTGTTTGATAAACGCTGTAAACTGTTCTTTAAAACTGATGGCAATTTCATAGACAAAGGTTTAGCTACGCTTTATATTAAGAAAATTGAAAAAAGCGATAAACATCAATTACTTATACGTGCCAATACAAATATTGGTAAAGTTCTGGTTAATCTTATATTATCTTCTTCGATACCAACACAGAGAATGGGAAAAAATAATGTAATGTTGGTATGCATCCCAACTCCTGAGTCAAAGCCACCCCCTACACCTTTACTTATAAGAGTTAAAACTTCAGAGGAAGCAGATCAGTTATTAGAAACACTTAACAAATATAAATGCTAGCTTCATTTCATAATCCTTCAATTTAGGTAAACATTGGAAATTGTTAGCTACATGGTTGGCAAAATTTTGTTAAAATGATGTGTGATTAATTGTTTGTAATATTTAAGTGGTACATTAAGTTTATTTGTTAGAAACAAATCTCTGTAAGCATGTTAAATCATTCACTTTTTATTAGGATTACATTAGGAACCTGTCTGTATAAATGTGTTTATAAATGTATATTCTAATGATATTTTAAATTTCTAATTTCGTAATACAGTTCAACAAAAATTGCTCCACCTGGGTCAACAGGAAATCAGGAGTTATATGTATGTTATAGGCCCCAAAGTTTGTAATGACATTATGTCACCAGAAAAGTTGGAAACAATAATACTCTCAACATTTTTGAAGTGCTTCATTTCTTTTACTCCAAAAATTAAACACTCTTTATTAAAAATCTAATTGTATTGTAAAAAGCACTCATAAAATATCATACTGACAAACTACATTTAAAATTTAATTTTATCTACCTTTATATATGATTATTACATTTTAGTTTATATCTTAAAACAGGCAATATCAGAAATGAATAAACTTATTACTTTGCAAATAACTTCATGATTTATACTTTTTCTGTATTGTTTGTGTCATTTTCACTAATATAATTACCCAAGTATTTTTCATAAGTGTATGATTACTATATGCATAAGTGAATGAAATCTATATATTCTCGGCGTCATAAATATCGCTCCTCCGCGAAAAATAGTTTCAACCAACTTTAAACCTTATTCGATCAAGGGTAAGGGTATGATTGTAAGGTAATAAAATCTATTTTTAAGGAAAATTAAAGAAATAAGACTTTTTCATGGGTCCTTAAATTAAAGAAAAACATGACAAGTCAGTTGAAAAATGTTCAATTGAATTTAAGTCAGTACTCCTGGCTGGCCACGGCAAAACAAGTATCCCAACGGCTAATGCACGGCAAAGCGTTGTCGTGCATTAACGTGAACCCAGGGCCGACGTTACGGAACCACATGCTCTTTCAGGATCTCGGCGAGCAGTTAGGACCCTTGGCCGCGAGTTCCTCCAGTCCTGGAGATGCAGACGAGGTCGGATTTGCCGTTGATGCTAATGCCGCTCCAGAACATGCATGAGCTGCCTCCGTAGCCCACTGTCTCTTCCATACATGCTTGAGAAAATCGTTCTCCCGGCCTTCTGTACGCTGTGGCACGTCTGTCGTGGCAATAAAGACATACTCTGGTCTCATCGGTGAAGAGATGTGCCTCCATTCCTCAAACGTCCAATCGACGTGGTCACTGCGATGCTGTGTGGTCAACACGGGGTCCGTAGCAGCCCTGAGAGCCATGATATTCTTCTCCCGTAGCCTTCTTTTAATCGTAGAGACACTAACTGTGGTGGTCCGAGCTTCCCTGAGGGGTTGTTGCACCTAAACAGCACTGGAGAGACGATTGCGTAGTGAAGACGTCGCAATGAAGCGATCGGATCTGCAGCGTCGCCGGTTTCTGATGTAGCCCCCAGTCTCTTGGAACCGCTGGAATACTCGGTGGACAGCATAACGGCTTAAATTCAGTTGCCGAGCGAAATCACACTGACGAACTCCTGCTTGCAGTAGTGCGACGACTTGAGCAGGGGTTGATTTCTTGCTGGAGCTCCTTAGATGTGTTCTCTTCGACGTTTGGACAGTGTATGATTGACATTTGACCTTATCTCGATTTTTAATACCTAAAAGGGAACAGGCACAACCGCGAGTTTTGACACCTTTTTTTAACGCTTAGACCTGGAAACCTCGTGGCTTTTTATTAAAATTAACCAACGTTAATTGAAAGGTTATTAAACGTGCTTTCATTTGATATCAGTATTAATAATGTAATTTTTATAGTCTATGATTTTCGACGAGGCGATATTTTTGACGCCTAGTGTATATCATAGGTGCAATTCATCCTTCATTGAGATGTGTAATAAGTTTAAATATCTGCAGAATGTACATACTATTTAGGCATGTTTTTCTTTAATTAAAAATTTGTAATTGTTAAATGATATGCATTAATTTCTTATAATAACTTTATTGGTATAAGTAATATACACCCCTTGTACATAAACATATCTAATTCACAATAGATCCAATTACATCTATAGACTTCAATTTCACTTGTGTAAGTATAAATTTTATTTATGATAGGTTACCTTTTTTAGTGTAAATTATAGTTTTAGGAGATAAAATTAATAAAAATATTATTCCAAATAAATCCATGTGTTATTACTTCTACTAATTAATTACAATTTATTTTACAATTTATTATCATCTAAACTTTATATTTTATATGCTAGAAGACATTTGACCTAAATCCATTTGAATTCTTTGCATGTGAATCTCAACGCTGTTTTGAAATAATCTTTGATATCTAGGATCTAGCTTCAACTTCACTTGGTCTATGGTATCCCTTAAGACACCGAGCTCATATGCGTTTTGATCTGAATCTGATAAGCTTTTGACTTGTAACATTAAAGCTGTAAAATCTGTTATAAGTTCGATGAGAGTAGCATCTTTCAATCCACCATTGTTGTGTTTCACTACTAAAAGAGAGGCTTCTTCTTTGCACTTCTCTCGTAAGTGAGAAGGCGCTAGCATTGCAGCTAGACTGGGTCCAGGTGCAATTTGTTGGCAATACTCTTGCACCTCATTAATATACTGTTGTATATCCATATTCATTTTTTCAATATCAATTACAACAGAAGCATATTTTTTCTCAAAATCTTCAGGCATTCTCTGGCCAAACGATTTCCTTGTCTCCGCTTCGGAGTTGAACTCTTTTAATTTATTTATTTTAAGTCTTTTAGCATGAAGGATTTTTGTGAACTTTACAATCAGTTGCAAAAGAGCAACAGGGAACTCTCCCATAGTCATGTGTTCACTTAAGTGTTTATTAATTTCTGCACATCCATTAGAGTCTTTATTGTTTGAATAAGATGGCTGACATAAATTTAAAATTTCTTGCATTACATAGTTAGGCCTAAATTTCTGAGTTATACTACTAAGGTTTATTGTATCTGGTGGTTCGTTAGACAAAACCTCGTAATCTGGGACTGAATGTGTACCAAGTTTTGGCCTTTCAAATGTTATTCTGTAAGTATTATTTGAAGTATCAACAGCATCTATACATCCTGTAAACAAACCATCCTGAGGTTTACGTAGCCTGGCTGTTACTTTAGTACCAACCACTAACTGCATTGGAATTTCATTTGGTAAATCTTTAAAAGAAATGTCAACTGTCTTTCTTTGTTGTATGAAACGAATCAATCTTCTTTTCCTGTTGAGTTCTTTACGCTCCTCTTCAAAGAAAGCCTGCGAACAACGACGAGGTTTTCCCATCATTCTTCTAATTTTTGTCCACTGTATCTGAGTCAGCTTGTGATTTGTGAGTTGTGGAAATGACTCTTTCAGACAAATGAGAAAATCGTTTTCTCCTTCAAATAGAGCCTGGTCAATGTTGCTGTAAAAATATTCAAAACACACCCATTTATGTGCTTTAGGCAATTTTAGGAGGTTTCTTAGACGCATTCCTATTCTATGTCCAGATTTCCGATCGGGTGACTGACTTAAACTTTCAGATTTTTCATTATATTTTTCTGCACTTTTTTGAACCTTTGTTGGAGATTTTTGCTTCTTAGCACTCGGTTGTTTAGTTGGTGTCTTTGGCGATGCTTTTTGTGGCCGTTTTGGTGACTGTCTAGGAGAAGTGTTTATAAAATCATCTACGAAAATAAATCTGTTCTTCTTCCTAATACGTGCTGGCATGCCACGAGCATTAAGTTTTTGAACTGGTTCACTCGGTGCAGGTTTTGGCGGCAATTTTGTGCCAACTCTATGTAAACCAAGAGCAGCGGGCCCAAATGCCGGTGGCTCGTCTTCTTCTTCTGGAAAATCGATCTCCATTGGTTCAAGTTTGAGTCTAAACTGTGAACTTTGTGAATTTTTCTTCCCATCTATATCTTCTGTGGAGAAAATGAAAACAAACCAGTTTGTTAAAGATTATTGTAAATTTTACGACACTATGTATATAATTAAAACTATACAGCAAGTAATCGATGTCCCTTGACAAATAAAGTATTCAAAAATTCCAAATTTCAACGAACTAAATTGACAAATTTATCTCAAAATTTGAAAAAATTCAAATTTTGAACCTAGAATACTAAACATTTCACATTTGGAAGAGCGATTCGTGAAAAAAACAATATAAAGCGTACAAGTGAACTTGAAGTGAATTATTTATTTTACATAATAAGTAAATCTCAGTATAACTTGTTTATATTATTGAAATAATTGAAAAAAACTTACTTTCTGTATTATCCGCCATGTTGATATCTTAAATTTGTTTTATAGAATAGCGCCATTCGCCAATAGTACACAGTTCATTTCATTTCAACATAGGCAACTAAGGCCGTTTTACCAAAAATATAGTTTTAACAAAACTTATATCGATGAAAACAACGATTTTAATGAATAAATTAATACTTCAAAATTCTATTTAAAATGAGAAAAATACGTCTAAGGTTTTTACCGGTTTTTTATAATGTAGCGGTTTAGTTGGTTCTTGAGGAAAACGAACAGTGCGATTGACTTGACGTGACATGAGAACCAATGCGATGACGCGACAGATGGTTCTTCAAGTACAGGATCAATGCGTTGGTGTAATAAGAGACGCGCCGGACCCCTACAATGAAAACGTTAAAACTACTTAATTATGAGGGACCGGCTAGCCCCGGAGGACCATTTGAAACCACAGCGGCGTGAACCACGACAGATACAAGTGGTTGGAGAGTCCCTCTCAGGAGTTATGTCCTGGTCGCGCCCTGAATGTGAAAAGCGACGCTACCGTCTTCCTCCTCTTACTTGGTGGTGGGGCAGTTGGCCAGCTAGCCATGCATTGGATGCTGTGATGGAGTCATCCTGGTCCATGTGTCGGGGTGGTCGGTACTCTGGTTTCCCTTCAAAATGTATAAATCTTCACCTTTTACTGCACTTGAACTGGCCGATAGCCGTCTTTAATACAATCGCACTATCTTCGGTTTCTTTCGCTATTATATTTCGCTTTGGTTTGACGATGACGATACCTGACGATGATTTTCGAATACCTCGACAATTCCTTTGAAGCTCAATGCTCACCCAACCTCCAACTGGTCGACATTAACCAACGTTAACCTAAGTGAAGAAAGAGGTAAAGCGTTGAGCCTCACAAACCTCTACCGATTCCGTGGACCCAGCTTCCATTTCCGAACTGAAGGACTACATTAGGAAAATCTGTCCCAAGAAATTGCCGGTAATCGACGGTATCTCTAATAGGACAGTGAAGAGCTTCAATTATTTTCGGAGCTACTTTTGATTGGCCATTATTCGGTAAGATACGGTAAACCGAAGGCTGTAGACTATTTTTGTAGTCTATAGAATCACAGTCTCAAAATTTGAATACTTCTTTCTTAAATAGAATATAGAATTATTTAGGTCAATTTCTATGCCAGTTTTAATTTACATGAAGTAAATAATGCTAAAATTGAATTGTCTGTACTTTCAGTATTCTACGTGGTAACTCTTTGTTATGGAACATAGTACTCTCTAGTGGTTTGTACTAATACATTGAGCTGTGGTGGCCTAGATTTGGCACTGGCAGTGGGGGAAAAATGAAAGTTTTTAATTTGTATTGTATTGTATGTGCTAGTATTATTTTATATTTTAGTGAATAAAAAAAAATGTTATTTGTGTTCATTTCTAGTTTACTATTTAAGTTTGTTTTCGATGCAAGTAGTTGAACTTAACAAGATGAATTACAGCACATTAGTTTTGTGCACTTTATTGACCCTAGTTATGATAAAGGAAGGAAATTGTAAGTCTTTATGAATACGTTTATTCCGTGAAACTTTCAAGGTAAAGTGAGAGTTGTCTTTTTGTCTATTAGTTAGTCTTAAGGGGCCGTGACATAAGATAAAGGCAGTTTTCAACAAACTTTTTTTAGTTTTTCAACATGTAATTAACAGATCCATTCCCATCTAGCTTTCTTAACATTCTAGTCTACTACCATAAATTTCACTTTCCCCCTAGTCGATCTACAATGACTCGGCACTACAATGGCTTCGAATACAGTGTAATGATGCATTAGCCCTTCTGCAATGCGTCTGCAATGTTCGAGGAAGCCAGAGTAGATTGTATTTACACAATTCCGATGTGATGTGCTTCCCTGGTACGCTGGGTGCGGGGCAGCCCCAACAGCATTCTGTGAGCGATTGCGAATAGGCTTCATATGTGAACCCCTGCTGGGCTTTCTAAGACTGCGAATTTAGAATAAGCAATTTACATAAGGCTCATACTTCATGTATGTATGTAACTATGGATTGCAAAACCGCTGAACCGATTTTGATGAAATTTTCAGTCAATCTTCAGAATAGCCTAGTGGGTGATGCTGTGAAGTTTGGTAGTGATGGGATAAACATATATATTTTTTTGTAATGATTTCCCTACGAAAATACAAAATTAGATATTTTCTATTTAATAATAAAACTGTAATATTCAATGCCTGACAAAAATATATGAGACTATATATTTATTTTATAAAATAAAGACTGAATAAATGTTTTAACACCTAAGAAGAAGGGGTGCGAAATTGCGGGCAAAAGCTAGTTTCTTAGATAATTAAGTAAATAAATTTGTAGCTACCATATCAAATAAAGGAGTTAAATAAATATACAAAACCACACTGATTTATTAAACACCTTTATTTGATACGGTAGCTACAAATTTAAGCTTACTTTACTATACTGCCCAATATAATGGATGCCTAATATAGAAATTTAGTTTCGGTATGTTAATATCCACAAAAATTTCAACAGAAGAGTGTTTTTATATACTTTTTATTAAGAACTTCCAATGGGAATGAAAAATAAAATGAGTCACAGCAAAGTGTGGTCCAGTTCAACTAGTAAATAAACAAATAAATAAATATGCACATTTCTTTTCTTTTCTTCTTCTTCATTTTTATAGGAGTATGCATAACCATATGAAAATAGAATGTTCAAATATTATTAGCATCAAATTGTAACTAATTTCTCTTTTTGGTTTTCATAGCTCTTCATAAAAGATGCATTAGATGTAGATCTCGAGGTGAACTCGGTACTTGTGGAGATCCATTTCCATTTAATGCATCTGACCCTGAAGCTGAATTTGGCATAAAAGCTGCCGCTTGTCCTTCTGGTTGGTGTGGCAAAATTATCGAGGGATCAACGGGAGCATTTAGAACAGATGGTGAGATACAGAATTTTTTCTGTGATTATAGTGTCTCAAATATATATAAGTACTGTCACATATTTATTGTGAAATAATTGAGACCTATTTTTTTATATAGTAACCATTTGTATACCAAAAGGAACTTACTAAAACATAGATTGTTATGCTAAGCGTAGAATAAAAAAAATCAAAAGGACCTACATCAAAAACCTCATAAGCAATGTAGGTAAACTCATAACCGTCTAGGGGAGCACACAGTCATGTGTAGTATACACTTAGTATTTTCATTCACTGTATGGGAGATGGCATAGTGTGTCTCATAAATATCTAACAACAGCAAACGTGTTGTTATTTCACTGAGGTCTTCTGGAAGGAGGTGATTATTGCCGCCAGATATAGCTGATGGTAACCGCCTTGCTCGACAATGGATATCCAATCACTCTTAGTACTTGGCCAAGCTGTGGCTATGGACTTAAGACTTAAGACTCCGATTAACACAACAATTGCATTGTTACTATTTGAGGTAACAGCTGACTATCATCCATTGGTAAAATTACAAGTATATGATGATAAAGTATAGATGGCGCTTTAATAATAAGTAGTATAAAAAAACTTTTTTCTTGTGTATAATTACATTTATACAAGAAATACAAGTAGACATGTAGACTTAAACCTTATCTACATACAAAATTTCATCTAAATCATCTAAATCGTTCATCTAAATACGCGAAATAAATAAAATATATGTGTACAGAAGAATTGTTATTAGATAATTTTTGATTTATATATTTTCAATTCAGATTATGGTACAGCAACTCAAAGGATGTGCCTTCAAAGACCTCCAAACGATTATGAAGAGAGATGTGCATTCACATTGTGGAACTACAAGAAAGTGTACATGTGCTTTTGTAATGGTGACCTATGTAATTCCTCCTTTGGAATTGTTTCCATTCCTCTCCTTTCTTTATTAACTGTTTTTATAACAATACTTAATAGTGTTTAAAATTTACAAAATACTCAATTTTAGACATTATAGTCTTAGATAATAAGTGCAATGTTGCAACTTTGAATCTGTTAAATACCTTGCAGGGTTCACATTTTTATTGAAAAGAAAAAATATGAATAAAATAAATACATGCTATTTGACTCGATAGCCTGAAGTTGTCTTAGCATGAAAGTAGTACAATTTGTTTGTATCCTAAAACAACTTTTTACCTTTTTCATAACTTCTAACTTTTAGTAAAAATTTAATTTTTAATGGTTATGAAAGTAAAGAAACAAATCTGTAGTTTTAATATTAAAATTTTCAAAAAAATTTTCACAAGAGACAATATATAGAGTATGTAATTGACAAGTTAAAACATGAAATGATAAAAAGCAATATTTAATGTCAATGGTTTTACACCAATATGTAATTTTCTTGATTATATTTTATTTAGATTATTTTAATATTTTATCTTAGATGAATGATGGATATGAATTTAGGAAACAGTAAACCACTTACAGTTTCTAATTATGAAAATAAATTATATTCAGGTGTTTATATTTTTTTTATTTAATGTTATTTATGGACCTAATATGATTTAAATAGGGTAATTAACTATAATAGAAAATTGCTAATATCACTGTCCAATATAAGTTAAGGAAATTTTGTTTTATGTTGAAAAGATAAATGAAAGAGTGCATTATACAATATGATTAATTTATCATAGTTTCAAATAGTTGTTTTTTAAATAGTTTTTATTATTATGATTTCAATAAATAATTAAAATTTTACTTGCAACTGTACAGTGGGTATTTTAAAATGTTTCTATTACATTAAATATTGATACAATGACTTTTACTTAAGATGTAAGTATTTAGATAAAGTTACCTTTTAAGGACTTAAATGCTTTTATGATCACCTCTAAACAAGGAAATGTATTATTTGTAAAACAATGTGATAAATAAAACACGTGGCCGTCCAATTTTATTTTAAGGTGTAGAAAAAAAGCTAAGAGGTATTTAAATCTTTATTATGAGAAAATGCAATATGATAAATTAAGATGAGTATTTTTGTATTTTTACAAACAAGTTTATTGTAATAAATATTTCGTATATTTTTTGTATTTCATTTATCTAAGGTCTGTTATATGGCCAGGTGTGTCGTATGCTGGCGATGCGATGAGGCGTCAGCATGTTCTTAATTCTCTTCTCTTGGTTGGCGAAAAGCGATTCGATATGGGGCACGTCGTGGAAGAAATAGAAGCCGTGATCGCTCGCTTTTTCTACTGCAGCTATAGCTTCGGTGCCCTCTAGTAGATATGGGTCCATGGGATCTGATTCTGAAATTTAGAAAAAGTTTTTCATGGTAAAAAAATATTTCATCTCAATTTTATAGTTGAACAACTTTAAAATTGATTCCTACAATTGGAGCTTAATGTTCTAGGAAATGAAAGTGCTCAGTAGATCTCAGTTTCGATCCTCAATCGGAGTGATCACTGGTAACGACATCTAGAAACACAAACCTCTCCACGGAAACAATACAGAGCTACTCACGTTTTCCTAAAATATTCCAGAAGTCGTAGACAACATGGGGTGTTTTAGCTAGGCTAAAGCTAGCGAGCTGAGTGGGCAAAATTCGCTGTTTGCCACATTAGACATTCGTCATATTAGTTATCGCAGGTCATACACTTTTTATCGTAACATTTGAACCTCTAATACAAATACTGGCACTGCAGAATTGCCGAAGGAAAAACTAATTTTGTTGTTTCCTATGACACAACTTTACTTAAATTCTAAAATAGGTTCCATTTGAATAAGAAATCTTTTTAGATTTAAATAATGGCCGCTACATTATCTTTTCTTTTAGTATTTTAACGCAAGTCAAACTGTTCACGATTTACATATGTCTCGCCTGACAGCTCGAAATTGGCCCTCTACCCAACTGCAGATAGATGCGCTATACGTTCAAAGTATATGGGAACACTACTCGATTCCCCACTTTTTACCTTTAGAAAATAAGTTAGGTCTGGGATTTTGGGCCATATGGAGCGAGCTGTTCGGAGTTCCTTTGGTGGTAAGGATTAGAAATTCCAAAAATCGCCGAAGAACCAAGGTTGTCGGCATAGCTAAGAGAATTAGCAAGTTGAAATGGCAATGGGTCAGTCGCATCTGTCACAGCGGGTATCTGATGAAGTAGAAGAGTTAACTGTTCTCAAATGGAGGCCACGATCGGCCGTGGGACCGTGGGCCTCCCTGCGGCCATGTGGACAGACGACCTGAAAGGCTTCGCAGGAAGCGGTTGAATGCGAAGGACAGAGGAGCGTGCATGGTGGCGAGCCTTGGGAGAGGCTTACATCCAGCAGTGGAGAGATACAGGCTGATGAGTATTGAAATTTTCATTAACATACAAAACACGCTCAAGTATTTTTTTTTGTATGTTGTAATATAAAAACTATTATATATTTTTATGAATATTTATGACGTCATAGTATGGCGCAGTAAATAGTACCTCATTGCTTTGTTTTATAGTTGTATTTTCCATTTGTTGGGTTTTATTAAAACTGCAGTTTCTTCCGTCTAAAATATACATGACACCTTTTTTAAATTAAAAAAAAAATACGGGACAAGTGCGAGTTGAACTCGCGTGAAGAGGGTTTCGTACGATGTTACGTACCTACCCACACAATATTGAGTGATTTATCATGTTATTTTAATATCATGGACTTCTTTAGGTTTTCCTATAATCTATAAGTAGAAAACTAATTTCTGTATTTTTTTCAAAATTTTAGGTTCAGTAGTTTCGGAGATAAGGGGGGGGGGGGGGATGAACAGACGGACACACGAGTGATCCTATAACGATTTTATTCGGACGAACGGAACCCTAAAAACAGATATTGATTATTCACTCTTGGGAAATCCATCATGGATACCCGACAGCGAAGGGGACGCTGCGGGTTATGCCGGACTCCTACCGGCTAAAACCCAACGACTTTCTAGCGCAGCCGTAGATGGGCGGGGTCGCAGGAACGATGTTGCACAACTTCGGCGGCCCGCCACGACTGTCCAGCGCGGGGACAACTACGCTCTTTGTCTGAACCTCGGCATACCAGAAAGTGGAAGTACGCCGGCCATCTCGGTGACCTAACAACGGGTGGTAGTCTCCCCTTAGACTACCGCCCAGGTCCTGGCCAAGGGGGAAGGTGGCGGAAATAGGCCAGGTACCCTGCCAGCCTGCCACTACTAGTTGATTTCGTCTATGTAGAGTCTATTGTTTTCAGAAAAAAAATTAAGATATGACCGCCACGTCACACTTCTTTAGATGTATAAAAGGTCACAAAACAATTTCAGATTAGTCTTATAAAGAAACAGTATATACGTACTTACCTGTAATATCTTAATAGATAAGCACTGTCTGTCAGACACAGACAAACAATAATTTAAATTGATAGATGTTATCTATTTTATGTCCACGTGCCTTACCTAATATTTCAATTTATTATTTGACCTCTATTGTAAATTTTCAAAGTTAAATTTTGAATAAAATAACAGTTTTTATTTTATAATAAGGCAATCTTATCGATGTTTTGATAAATCGCAATGAATTTATCTGCCAATTGTTTTCAGATTTTTTTTGCTTCAAAATGAAATATATTAAGTTACATCTATATATTAAGTTAAGTTATATATATATATGAACATTCCCCGTTTATCCCTCTTTCCATTAGTGAAAACCGAATTAAAATCGGTCTACCCGTTCACGCGTGGTGCTGTGACCAAGGCATATAGGGATTCATTTTTATATATAGAGATTAGTCGGGCGTCTAATGGCAGACCCAAGGTGAAACCCGTAAAAACCCAGACTTTTCATTCCATTTGTAAACATGCACCAACTGTTTAGTAAAAGCTTTGTATGTTATTGGTGTATTAGTTTACATTCCCGTAGTAAAATTTACCTGACAATACCTCTCCGTTGTCCGCTCTTCGACCAAACGCCTTTCCGAAGCCATGCGGTCGTGTCGGCGGAATGAACAGACCCTCAGGCCACAGGGACTCCGGGTCCGGGGAGTCCACTTTGTATGGTGATGGCGGCAATATGGCTATTGATTCATCTGAGAAAATAATTAATCTTGTCTTCGAATGTTCGTTTCAGAAATTGAATTTTTTATTTAAGTTCCTATTACATGAAATAGCTGTAATTACCTTTTTCATTTTAATATAAAAATCGGTGTACATGATAATGGTCTATTTGATAATATGTACATGGTTAGGTACTATCCTCCATATCATCATGCAAGTCAAATTTAATAAGAACAGAGCATAAGGAGTACGGCTCTGGAATCCTTACTAACGTGCCAAACCTCACGGTACGGTGGCAAAATGTAAAATTTTATTAAATAGAAATAGGTAGGTAAGTAATAAAATTAAATAAATAAATATAGTAGGTAAATACTAAAACTATTTGTATATTTGGGATTTTACGGTTCTTCGAGTATAGGTATTTATCTGTATGCAAAAATTAATTTAACATTGCGACGTAGATAACTAAATAATTGCTATTGCGAAATGTCTTGAGAAGAATTCATTTTTATTAACTTTTCTTGCAATCTGGAACGAATGCGATTGCAGTATGTGAATACACAAGTTAACAAACTACATAATTAATAAGTGACTGTTAAAACTTAAAACTATAGATTCGTATTTAATTATCTCGTTCCAATTTTCTGACATCTATATATATAAAAATGAATCCCCATTTCCCTTGGTCACGGCATCACGCGTGAACGGGTAGACCGATTTTAGAGAGAATAGATCCCTCTTTCTAACCCCGATTAGAAAGAGGGATAAATGGAGAATGTTCTTATATATAAAAATTGCACCACGGGCAAAGCCGGGGGCGGGGCTCTAGTTCAAAATAAAATACGTTCCTAGTTGAAAAAATTGCTCCTTAGATGAGTATCTTCTCTTTATAGATTTACTTAGCAAAAGGCCATGCACAATAAGCCAAGCCGTTGGATGTGTGGTTTAGGGTGTTCGCCTTAACGCTCTGTTCTAGGGTTCCCGGGTTCGATTCCCGGCAGGGTCAACTTTGAAAAATGAACTTTTCATGTTTGGCGCTGGTCTGGTTCTGGAAAGTAGTGGCAGGGCACACTGCGTTTCGCAGTCATTTGGGCAGCCCATCTGGCGGCAGTAACCACCCCCTTATAGAAGATCAGCGTGAAATAATAGCACGTGTGCTGTTGTGTTGGCTTTTCCTCGTGGTCAAACTGATTTGCCAAACTGGTTTGGCTACCAGGAATTAAATTTCCTAGTGGTCAAACTGTAAATTATTTCATATATTTTAAATAAATTTCCACATCCTATATCAAACGTTGAATACAGAACTAAAGCTTCAAGCTCACTCGGACAGATGTCAAAATAAAAATATATTTTTTTATAATTAATACAACTAAGCTACACTAGTCTTTATTTTAGACCAAATAAAAAAAAATTCAAAATAAGTTAAACAAAATTTGTATTAGTTATAGTGAATTTTAAAACTTTTTAATAGATGAAACCTTAGAGTAATAATTCCAACAAGTAGGTATGTTGGAATTATTACTCTAAGGATGAAACAGACATTGTCAGTTCGAGTCGGTCAACGTAACATTTCAAGAAAGGTACCAACGCTGATCTCACCATGAACTAATTGAAGTTGATTAGTTCATGGTCCATTATCTCTTCATCATTATCAATTTTATCCTTTTGACGTGGATTTAGCAACAATATTGTTTTTTCTTTCACACAACACATTTAGGAACCGCAAAATTGAATTTTAATATATTCATTCTAGATTTTTTCGCGGTGAATTTTATATTTTTTTTAAACTGCTACTGTGTTATACGTATCTATATGTGAGTACATTAAAATACCCGACTCCCCCCCCCCCCAACCGGCTTCACCCATTCCCCCTCTTGAAACGTGTCCCGTTTTACAGATTTCCTAAATTTTCAGAAAAACGATACTAGCTTGGACAAAATAGTCAAGACTAAATTATTCATTACTAAATTACACACAAATCAGTTCTTACATTCATTTTGATACGAGTTATAGTTTTCGAGGTATGGTGCGTCAATTCAAAAGAGTTTCTATGTGTAAATAGTATTCATAGGTTACCTACCTGTTATACAGGAGGAAGACAATATTGAGTTTGGCCACTAGGAAATTTAATTCCTGGTAGCCAAACTAGTTTGGCAAATCAGTTTGACCACGAGGAAAAAGCCGTTGTGTTTCGGTGAGTGAGTTAGGAATGCCAGAGCCCATTTCCCTATCCCCTCCTAATCCCTTATCCTTAATCCTACTGTAGTCGGCAGCGCACTTGCAGCAGCTTTGGCGTTGCTTGTGTTATAGGCGACGGTAGCCACCTATTCATCAAGTGGACCCGATCTTAACATTAAAAAAAAAGCGACGCAGGCGGCCGTCAGTCATTGTCACTCTATTCATTAAAAATTGTAATAATGCTCAAATAGGTACGAGTATAAAGCCGAATGATATTTTACAAAATTATAAATGATGATTAACTTAATGAATAGTTATATTTTTTCAAAAGAAATAATGTAATTCGTAATTCAAACTTACGAGTATATGCATTTTATTTCATTTCACTGTTTTATGGAAAAAGTGTTTCCTTAATTGTTTTATTTTATTCTATTGTCGAATTATAATTAAATAGATCGCTTATATGGATGTTACATTATCTTCTGGAAGCATTAACAATATATCAAAAACGTCATTGAGGGACTCAAATTTTGATTTGTTACTAAATTTTCCTGGATAAGATGGTTATGAGTAGTTATGAATGTTACGACATTTTATCATATCCCAAAGGATATAATATCACGCTTTAACCATCTTATTGCGACATAAGTAATACATATATCACAACACTTACCCACATATTTAATGTACTGCCAAGGATCGACATTGAGAGAGTTGTCGTGGTTTAAGTCTTCGTTGTTGAAGGGTATCGAAGGTTTCATCCGTGGGTAACCTCCGCCGTGACTTTGTGAAGGAAACGACGGTTCTAAAACAAACGTTATTCTGTTATTAGTTATTATCTGTTATTCTATTGTCAAAAATTCATTTTATTGTTTAGGTTCATGGATAGGTGTCGCCGTGAAAAGAAACGTTGGGTAATTCGTGAATTATAAATTCCAATTGGCAACGAAGTAAATGCTTCTACAAACAATGCCAAATCAAGTTTAAACTTTAATTTATGTCACCGTGAATAAGTTAAACAGCTCAACTTTTAAAAATAATTACTTAACACCAACAGCTGAAAGAAAGCTTTGTAGACTGCGAAAGTACCAAAAGGTTCATCCCCTGTTTTCCTGTGACTTTTACTACTTTTGTCGTGGGAAAGTCCTAACTTTGATTTTGAAAATTGTTGGTTTCGTTTGTAAAATGTAAATTTAAGATTTGGTCTATAAACAAATTGAGCGGTGGGTTGACGTTTGATGATGCAAAAATCGAATAAGAGTAGAGAGAAAATATGGTGAATATAAATGGCAAGATGAGGATAGGATTCTTGCATTCTGCATAGGTACTTTAATGCTCTAGATTGCAATATGTCTTAGTATCTTTTATTTTATTCAAGTTTGCCTTTTGCTGATCAGACCTGAAATGTTTCTGCTATATTGCTGTTCGGACACAACCGACCAGAGAATTCATAGAATGATTTCATATACATACGTACGTTATATGTATACGTGTAAGGGACGGCTTTCGCAACGTCTATAATATTTTTTTATTTCGCTCTTATACATATTATTTAAAACACATTTCAAACGGTGAAACAGTAATTTATCTATTCATTAAATAAATTTGAAACACCTTTAATTGTCACTCCATTCTTATTTCGATTTCGGAAAAAATAGCAAAGGTGATGAAAAGCTTAAAAAGAAACCGGGAAAAAACACAGGCTACCATTTTTTTTTTGTCATCTTAAAAATAAAGAATCTTACATTCCTTACAATTATGAAACTATACACAACTCATAGTGAGTACCTATATATTCTTAAAAAATTGAGTGAGAGATTTTGTGTGCCTACACTCTATTTTGGGATCCAATCATCTTAATTTAATAAAAGACTCTGTTGTTCCATATCATTGGAACAACATTAACAATATTTATGTTGTTCCACATACATATATTGTTTTCCTTCGTATACAACATTTTATGAAATAAATTAAACACTATCAAAACATACCTACTACATATAATAACTTTTCGAACATTAGTTTGGTTTTGATTACACTTTTGAATTATTTATATCTTTATGTTTCTCTTAAACTTTATCTATTATAAAAACGTAACATGTTCAAACCGAAGTTAAAAACGGAGTCGTAAATGTAAAAAAACATTGAAACCACCGTAAAACAAACATATTTTTTTAGTAGTGGCTTCATTTCGCAGTCATTTGGGTAGTCCATCTGGTGGCAGTAACCACCCCCTTACAAACTCCCTATATATTTAATGTACTTTGTGCTTACAAAAGACCACCGTGAAATAGCAGCACGACTGTTGTTGTGTTTCAGTGAGTGAGTAAGGAATGCCAGAGCCCATTTCCCTATCCCTTATCCTTAATCTTATTATAGTCGGCAGCGCACTTACAGCACCTGCGGCGTTGCTTCTGTTTTAGGCGACGGTAGCCACCTTCATCAAGTGGACCGTCAGCCTGTCTGGCGACATTAACATAAAAAATGTTTATCAAATGTGAAATGCTTATTATTAATATAATAAATACTGTACGCACTTTCAGTTATTCAATCGATTTGCCATCTTAAATTGACGACGTTCCTATTATAGAATGTATATAATAGGATTATAAAAAGTTATAGAAATCATAAGTTGATTTTAAGATTCTGCATCTCAAAAGATAAAATATGGAACCATTCTTTATTCTTCTCTTACAGGTTTTGTTTCCAAAATAAGTTTAAATCCACAATATAGAGTTCTAAAGCATCAATTTTGTTGTCGCCGCCTGTCAGTATGTCCATTCGGACTATTTGACGGACACACTATGACCAATTTCGACCAGTCGGTCATGGCTGTTTTCAGAGCTAGGCTGCCATACTTGTTTTTTTTATATTTCACCATAATCTCTCTTAACAGGTTGCATGCCAGTAATTTCTCCATGTGACCCAATAGAGTTTTTGGAAAAATATTATACATAATTTTTATGAAAAAAATTATAATTAAATGAGCGTTATTTTTTATTACGCTACCCACGTTATTAGAGATCGGTGTTTTTTACCCTGCTTCAATAAATTTCACTTATGAAAAGAAAATTTTGTCTTGAATTTACTAGTATTTAAAAACAATATATTTAATTCATCATTCTTTCTCAATCGTTTCTAAGTTCATAATATCAAAAAAGCAAGTTTTGGGACTGCATGCGCAAACTATCCACAAAGTTTGAAACGTTCCCGGTTTTTATGTCTTATTGTATTCTTTGAGCGGTCTAAAATGCATTTAAATACCACCAAGGGCTCCGTTAGTTTTTGTAGCGGTCTAAAGAGACCGTCTAAACTCTAAACTGTAGGCTACATTTATTTGTTTGGTGCATTATTAAGGAATATTATTACCGCATAAAGTGCGACAAACTAGTCATAAAGGAAGACGTAATGGATGCACAGGACTGTTCTTTTAAAGTAGCTTATCACGATTCTTATGGTGACGAAACTTGTTTGTAGAGAGTTATTCGAGTCATTTGAAATCAATGGAGGTAGATACATACCTAGGTACTTTACGAAATTTAAAATGTCAAAAGTTCTAAAAGTAAGCAATAGTGGCTAACGCATTTGTTATTCTACTCCAAATAAGCACTCGAATAGTTGCATAATGCTTTTTACGAGTTCTTTTTTTAGACAAACAATCGCGAAATATTGCAAACTAGACGGTGTACTGATGTAGAACATGACCAATGACCATGGCATGCCTTAGTTTACTAAGATAATGGTATGTAGATCACACGTGATGTTCATAAACAAGGAAAACTACGAATATATTTTGTATATGTAAACAAAGTGTGTTTAATTCAATTTATGTGTTAAATGTAAACAGCAATTAATTTAATAATAACAGCATGTGTGCTGTTGTGTTATGGAGAGTGAGTAAGGGATACTAAATCCCATCACATTACCTCCTTCCTAATACTTTATCCTTATTCTACTAAGGTCCGCAGCGCAGTTGCAGCACCTATGGCGTTTCTTGTGTTATAGACGACGGTAGCCACCTACCATCAAGTGGATCGTCAGCCTGTTGACGACCTATACTTAAAAATAATTGTCTACAAACAATATCTTATATAAAAAAATCTGCGTATATTTTCTTTGCATTCTTAAAAAATTGTAATTAAAATTCTAATTTTAAAATTTAATTCTAATTAAAAATTCTAAAATTTTGAAACGAAGAAAACAAAAGTACTTTGTTTTAATAATACTCTAACAATTATTAGTATCTTTAATAAAAGAAAACTATGTTTTTTAATATAGTTTTGTTTATACATATTTCAAAAATATAGCCAAAAATAAGACAAAGCTTGTCTTCGGAGAGAGAATCCAAATGGATTTGAAATGGGTCCAGTTAGTCATTTTTCTATTGACATATAAAGTAATTATAATGGCTTAGTCCGATGATCGGACTGATGAGACTTTTTCGTCTCAGTAGTCCAATGATATAGAACATTGGACTACTGAGCCTTTTAGTCCGATGATAAAACAATTTTGTTAAATCGATTATCTTTTGAATACTTCTTTATACTATCAAGTACACTTGGAACCTCTCGAGTGTTCCCAACCTCATTCCTTTCGAGCCATAAATTATCACATGTTTTAACACACTCAAAACTATAATTGTTTTGAATTTCTAAGTTAACATTCTAACATTCTAAGTTCTAAGTTAACATTCTAACATTCTAAATTTCTAAGTTAATTATTCTAACATATGAGGGCAATTTCATAAACTTCAAAACTTTAAAAATGTATATGGTGTCCATTGGTTGGTTGATAGCAAAGATGTTGTATTAGTCTGTAGTTGATAGTATAAAGAAGTATTCAAAAGATAATAGATTTAACAAAATTGTTTTATCATCGGACTAAAAGGCTCAGTAGTCCGATGTTCTATATCCGCCATACTCGAAGTGTGCTCCGCGGAACCCTAGGGTTCCGTGAAACCCCTGTGGGGGCTCCACCTCTCTCTCTCTCTGGTCGACCGTTCCACGATATCGCGAGGCGTATCACGAGTAAAGTCAACGATTAGCGTTCGGAGCGATAAGTACTTACTAGCTAGCGAATTGCGAACTTAAAACGAAGTGTTCAGTGTTCTACTGCTGTATTCTGTATTGTATCTATGTTGTACATTTTTGTTTTATTATAGGGTTCCGTCAAGTATTTCGCTTTCCAAAAGGGTTCCGTCACCAAAAAAGTTTGAGAACCGCTGTTCTATATAATCGGAATACTGAGACGAAAAAGTCTCGTCAGTCCGATCATCGGACTAAGTAATCAGACTATTGATACTAAGCCATTATAATGTCTTCTTTTTTGTAAAAGTCGGCCGGGTAGGCTGATGGTCTACTTAATGGTAAGTGGCTACTGTCGCCTATTAACACAAGCAACGCCATAAGTGTTGTAAGTGCGCTGCCGGCGTTATTGGGATAAAGTATAAGGGGTTAGGAGGGGATAGAGAAATGAGCTCTGGCATCCCTTACTCACTCGCCGAAAATAACAGCACACATGCTTTTATTTCACGGTGGTTTCTGCCGCCAGACGGGCGGCCCAATTTAAGACCTCAAAACCCAAGTGCGCTAAATTTTCTGTATTGTTTTTTTAGGATTTCCTCAATACTTACGTCTCAAACTTCTAGAGAAAGAATAAAATGGTTTCCTCTGATAAGATTTTCTTCCAAATGGCAGGGGGTCGCCGACTCCATGTGAGAAGCTAAGGACTGGCGTGTTTACGGTCACATGAGACGCGAACTGAGATCCGGCCGATACCCGCATTACAATTTGTATTGAAAATACTGTCAGGGCAATAAGGCTCTTCACTGAAGTCGTTGGTATCTGAAAATTAAAAAAAAATTACGTATTTTTCAATCATGGTAATACCATGATAACGAATTCTATTACTGGCCTCAATAGATCAATATTAAAAGTTATCCAGCACATCAAACACTTCCAGCCTAAATTAACAATATCTTACTTCAAGATAGAATTAGAAAAAAAAATAGTTTGGAACTTAATCATAAGTATGATTTCATTAGTATTATTAATCATAATTAATTAATACTAGTCTATATCTATACATATAATAAAATCATAAACGAGCCGTGCAAACATTAAAGATTAAAAAAAAACAATTGTACACGTTGTACTCATGTTAGCGAGGTCAAAAAAAATAGTTTTTAGAAATTTTGTCTGCTTGTCTGTAAGTTTGTGCACGCTAATCTCTGAAACGGCTTAACCAATTTGAATGCGGTTTTCATAGATGTATTGGAGCAAGCTTCCATAACATTTAGTGTGTGTTTCATTCCAATCGGTTTATAAACAAAAAAGTTACACGTTATATCGAATACCACGCGTACGAAGTTAAATTTCTCTCTCTGTGTGTATGTATGCGTTATTCTCGAAAAGTTGCGAATGGATTTTGTTCCTGTTTGGAACGATTAAAAGAGGGATTTTTAAGGAGTGTTTATTTATCATTGATCCCATAAAAATGGAAATATTAATAAGAAAAAAAAAGGTAATACAATATAACAATAAAGTTTGACCGGACCAATATTTCGTTAATAGACATTAACTTTGGCAGTTGATTCAACATACCGACAGCAATTACATGGAATGGAGCACTAAGCCCAGATTAACCGTCGGAGCATTTAGATAGCCCGGCGTGCTCTCACGCAGCGTGATTGCAACACAATTGACACAATGTATAACATCTCAATTAGACCTGCCGTGTAATGATGAAATAAGTTCCAGATGTTGCCAACCAAAAGGACAACATACACTGATACATGGTTTTCGACCCATTGTATCCTCTAATCGGAAATGTTCTGGTTTGTGTCAAGAAAAGTTTCTGTCACGATATGACTTTGTTAGATGCTTATAGCATGTGTCGTCCAGTGCGCAAAGTCACTCAATGGTTTGTTCAGCTGAATAAATTGTTCATTTTGTATCGCAATTGCAGTTAAATCTCCGTGTTTTTTTTTTTAATTCTTTGTTGATTATATCCCAGAACTTTAATAGCGACACGGGATAGTCGAGCGATTTGAGTGAAGCAAAAGGTCCTTACAAATAAAACCTAAACCTATAAAACCTAAAACTAACTTAGATTGAGATTGAGATCAGATTATTTAGTAAAGCGAATTATCTAGGGCAGAAATGGACTTTTAGTTATGCGGTTTCTGGGAGAGGCGATCAGAAATCTTCCGGGAAGGGGACCATATATTTCACTTAACTTGATTTTAAATATAGGAACATTTCTTACCAAGTAAATAATTTAAAAAACAACTTTGTCATAAAATATTTTGTGAATATCAGTTAGTGCGTCAACTATCAAAATTACTTAGTTACTTGACACTATTGTCCCAAATAATTTAATAATGTGGGTAAAGTTTGTAAATATTGATGCTAATTTACGCTAATTTTGAAATGGATTTAAGTCAATCGCATGCTGTATTTATTTCATTATCAAACTTCGTCTCAGGTTGTCCAGGTGGTTCATAAGAAAAGTACAAAAACTTCTGTATTTTAATTTAATTGAACCTGTATTTTAATTTAAAAAAATAATATAATACTGACGGTTTTTATTTTATTTCAACGTAAACGACACACACGATAATATCAAGAGCAGCTTCTGTCAAATTCTTTAAAGCGGTACCTATAACAAAGTGCGCACAATTCTTTCTTTTTTAACAATAAATCCCTAGAATTCTACTACTTGACCTACCAACTAGGTATTATATACCAATTATTTTATCAACTAGGAGACGTTAACATGTTTGCTATTTTCTTGGTAAGTTTATCTTATAATTATATTTATACAACAATTTCTTATTTGTAGTTTACACAGAAAGAAGTTGGTAAGTATTATTAATTCGTTAGAATTCTTCATTTCGAAATACATATTGTACGCAGGGAAACACTGAGTATTAGATTTTATTCTTCTTTACCCATCTATCTAATCGTCATTTATTATATTATTTTATTAACGAAAAGTATAAAATATAGTCAGTGTCCCTCTCTGGCTTTTTATCTGTTTACTTCTTCTAAACCATGCGACAGATTTGGTTACAGTTTTCACTACCTAATGAAAAGAGCGATAAAATAAACGCCAACTGTTATTCATAATTTAGTAAATAACTTTTGAATAAAAAACGTAATTATAAATGAAATACTTACATTACCATCTCAAGAAACTCATTGTTTAAGGTAATACATATTTATGTTGGTTTTCACCTTGAACTCAGATTGAATTGAAGATAGTTTAAACTGTTACAACAAATTTAAGAAATTCGTGCGAAGATGGTACGAAGTAAGACAAAAGTTAGTAGCCGTAAACACAAGTAAAGATTACATCGACATTAGAGTGAATTAAGAGATTATGTTGCAGATATTTAACTTAGTTTTGCAATTTGTAAAGGTTCTTTGGAAACCTATTTTTATTTATCGCGACTCGCAATAGGGAATATGCACATTTTTTTAAAAATGTTTTCATACGATAGGGTTATATCGTTATATAACCGTAATATTCAGCGCCAAAAAAAACAGAAATTTAGTAACAAAAAAAAAGTTAAATTTAACTAACAGCTACGGGCACTTTAAACACCCGCCCTTTTGGCGCGCTTGTCGTGACGTCACAGTTTACTATAATCAAATGTTAAAAATCACAAACACCTACACGCTTGTTGACATTTCATAGACGTTGACGTCACATTCCATAGACTTTGACGTCACATTCGATCTGACCGTTTCAAGTATTTTGAATTTCCCACATTTTTATGCACTTTTTAATAATTATTTTCTTAACGAAAAAGAAATAATATTAAAAAATATTTACATAGACATAATTCTAAAGCAAAAAATATTGATAAAAAAATATATTTAAGCCTTTTTTGAATTAGACGCATATTCAGCAAACACCTTTTTTAAAAGACTAATAGTCATATACCTAACAACACTTGTGTTGTTAATCATCACTTAATGAGATAGAGATGCCAGATTTCATTCCCCCATTCTTACTCTTTATTCATCCGACTAAGGTCTGCGGTGCACTTGAAGTTCCTATGGCATTGATTATTATATCAAACCACTATCAAGTCGAGTTTGGTTTGCCTGCCGCCCTTTACAGGATAAGAAAACAAATTAATTTGTAAATTATGCTGAACCAAATAACCTACCTTCATTATGTCCATTACTGTGTATTATATTTAATTATATGTTTTTTGTGGCTGACCCCATTACAGCATTACATACCGGGATTGCCTAGATCTACGTAACGTTGCCTGCTTGCCATACTTTCAAATAAAACAAAACATATTACGGGGAACTATAGGCAGCTGGGGCTGGAAGGTTCTCAAGTGGAGAACTCGGACCGGAAATCACAGAACAGGGCGTCCACCAACAAGATGAACTGATGATATAATAAGGACCGCGGGTCCGCGCTGGAACTGGATACGTACCTATATCCAGTGGTGAACGTCCTACAGCTGACATTATGATAATGATTGGTAAATTTCTTTTTATCATGAAGAAACACATTAAGAAATTTCGAAACGAAAGCAGCAGCCGTGACCTTACTCCGGATACAAATGAACCTCTAATGAACGTCGTTAACTCCGCCTCAAACACTAATGGAGCACATAAGTTAGAACATTACACCAAGGTGAGACAACTCCACAACTATTGTTGTAATGTAATGTAACCCTGAAGATAAACACACGGATATGTATATAATGAAATCATTAAAAGATAAAAAGCAAGGAAAAAAATATAATAATTAATCACGATCGAGGATGTCACACAATAGTCCACGAGACACCAAAAAACATTTAACTTAGAGTTTTAACCAATGTCGATAGCTAGGTAGAAGGTAATCCAGGTTTCGGTAATTACAATCATTTAAGCAACTGCTGAAATTACCGCTAATCAATCCGTCAGTCATCAAAATGAGCACTTCTGTAATTTGGATGGTGTTTCAGAAACGTGACTACGTATGTAGCAGCTCGTTTATTGTCGACTGAGTCCGTTTTACGATGGTGGAGGATTGCAACATTTTATTTCCAATCGCTTGGAGTTTTAATCTGTTGTTTATCATCTGGCGTTGCGAATTTGTCACGAGCTCTACTGTGTCATGTGCGAGCATGGGAATAGTCACGAAACTTATTTGTGGGAACAATCAAATAGGTACCTATATGGCATTATAAAGTACTATGGCTGCATGCGACTTCGTTCGCGTCCAAAAATAAAAAATATAAGGGCTTGAAAACGCGTTGAATAAAAAAATATACCTTTTTATGGATGAACGGTACCCTACGTCCTTTTTTGTACCCCTGACAAAACTGTATTCAAAATGTCATGGAAGCGTAAAAATTTGGCATTTATAATACACATAAGTTAGGATTAATAATATCAAAACAAAACAGAATTTGATAAGAAAGGAGGGCCCTGAAACCAACTGGAACAGTTCAATGGATGTGATGTGTATTTTTGGTATAAAAAGTTAAATTCTAACTACAAATTATTATATTATTAGACTAATAATGTAATCATTTGTAGGTAAAATTTAATTTTTCAATAAACCAACAATTATATATAAATACTAGCTGTGCCAGCGGCTTCCCCCGCGTGGAATTCATATTGTTTCTCGGTATCGGCACCTACCTAGCATTCGTAGCGTACGCGTCTTGACTTACTTGCACTATCTCGTTGGTTTCAAAGCGCGGTTGCGCTTTACATATACATACGTATATCGTATTATCTCTTCAACCATACGTCCATATGCAGTAAAAAGCAAAAATCACATGTATTAATTGTGACGACAAACTTGCTGATTTTGATAAGGATTCATAATTGTTGATAATGTAGCCAGAGAACGTCACATAGCGATTTTAATTACCTATTTTTTTTAATACAAAAAAGTAGCTTAAATATAAAGTTAGATAAAAGATGTCGCTGATTTTTATGGAGGCATCATCAAGCTCTACAACTTTTCTATAGTAATTAGTGTTAAATCATTAATCGAATGTCGCCGAAATTACCCGAAGATTTTTAGCAACTGCAAATCGGCAACAATATTCTTATAACGTTTAACGAGAATACACGCATAAAAACCCATAGACGATTTTTAATTATATACCTATTACAAAACGAATAAAGACGACATCCTCAACAATAACAATCAGTCATAAATATCTTTCACCGTCAAAGCAGCCTTAAAACATAAGTTTTCGTTCAAACATTTTTTCGGCGGTTTTTTTTGCAAATTCGACTAACACGAAAAAGCCTTTTCATTTTACGGACCCATGTTCATCCTGAAATTCTATTCTAACTATCGCTGAAAGAATTTTCTAAATAGGATGAGTAGTTCTGAAGATTTCCCCAACATACAAACTATATCTCTTTATAATATTAGTATAGAATGATATGTTCTAACGAAGGTTCAATCGATAATGACAATAAAAATTCTTTATATGTGTAAGATATAAAGAATTTTCATATATGTATAAGAACTACCTTCATAACACACCCTGCTACGTAATACCTAACCTATTATTTACTTTCTTATTTATTTGAATATTAAATTAATACTATATGATTGCATAGATTCACTAATGTAGTTTTGTTTGCTAATGATATTTTGCAACTAAATGATACCAGTTCATTTGCGTGGCTACTATTATTAGCCACACTTCATTATCCATTTTAGTCATAAATTAGCTTTAACGTAATTTCTGATTCTCTGGTTACCTTCTATGACAAATTAATAATTAAGTTTTTTCTGTGATGAAATAGCAAATGGCGAGACGAAAGAAACAATGTGTCTCTGAACCTTATAAAAAATGAATTAGGTACTTTATTTAGGTACTTTAACTTACGTATAGACTGTAAGGATGCCGTGCAATAATTGTTTAGCAATGATAATAATTTGATTAATCTTGCGAAAAGCAATAAAAAGTATGTTTTTCTCAAACATGCTCGGAAATATAGGCATTCTTGTACTAAAAACAAGCCACGAAGTTTGTAATTCTTGGCTCATGCATTTCTTTCTCGGCCTAGGCCAAGAATGTTGTATGAAAATCCATTCCTGGCCGCTGCTCAGCCCGATGAAACCCGAAGTTTCACGAGTCTTCACGAACGCGCCTGCCGCTGTCACAGCCGTAGTAGGCGGGGGCGTTTCCTTTGCACTCATTGAAATTTTTTTGCATTATCACTTGTTTCATTATTTCCTCGCATTTATTGATAAAAGCACTATACCAGCCTCAACCGGAATAAGGATTGCCGGACTCAGATCTTTATCAAGGCCGAGTTTTTACGAAACCACTTCGTCCGGCAATCCTTCACTTCCTGGACTCTGCAGTAATGTACTATTTAAAGATAATGCTAAAGAAAATTAAATGATACTTTATTTTGACACTATGTAAATTTTTTTCTTAACTTTAATCACCAATTTCCTTTAATTACAGAAAAAAAGGTGGCAACCCTAGCTATGTTCCAAATTTCAGTTTTCTAGACTTAGTATATAGTTCTGGCTGTGCATTGATAGTCAGTCAGGACAAACGATTTTATAAGTATAGATTAGTAATAATTATTTCTAATATGATTAAGTGTTGTTATTTTCTGTGATTGTTATAAATGTCCTATTTATAATATTTACCAAATTTGTGCGGTACAATTTAACTGTTCCGTGGGTACAATGAATGTAGCCCACACGCATATCGCGCCTACTCATTTGCGTAAAGAACGTATAATAAAATTTATAGGACATTTGAATAGCCATTTAAATAGCACTGTTTTGGAATACAGCTCATATTCCCATTTCAGCTTGTAATAATTTTAACTATAAATATTGTTATTTAAAATCGTGAAGTTAATAGGTAACACTACAAATGTTTCTTTTTTGTATTAATTTTTGTGTCAATGTAAAATTCAGGTTATTATGAGCAACTTACCACTACGTTAATTATAGGATAAAAATATTAATTACTAGCTGAGTCCGCCACTTCTTACGCGTGGCACTTATTTGATATAGCGCGTAACTTTTTTGTTTGTAAACAAACCGATTGCAATGAAACAAACACTAAATGTTACGGAAAGCTTGCCACAATACATCAGTGAACCACATTCGAATCGGTTAAGCCGTTTATATTAGCGTGCACAAATGTACAGACAAACAGACAAACCGACAATCATACAAAAATTTTAAAAACTATTTTTTTGGCCTCGGTAACATAAGCACAATGAGTACAACTTTTTATTTTATTTTTAATGTACAGACCGTAATGACGATTTTATTATAAGTATGTATAGATTTCCATTATGCAATCTGTATAATAATATAAAACAGAGCACAATTCGCGTCTATCAATTTTATACTTTTCTTCGAAATCACAGAATTTATTCCAAAAGGCTTTAAGTACTAGCGGATGCCCGCGAATTCGTCTGCGTTGAAAAATATAATACCTAAATAACGCATGACATCTTTATCGCTGTCACGACTGTGACGCCGGCCGTCACTGCGACTGTGGTGCCGATTTTTTAATATTTTTAGACGATCCCTGGGAAACCTAACATTTTTCCAGGATAAAAATTATCCTATAGGTATGTTAATCCGTTCAGTAGTTTTTAAGTGAAAGAGTAAAAAATACAATATGGATGAAATATCCTCACAACTCACATTTATAATATTAGTAGGACAAATAATAAATTATAAAATATCAAGCTGTAATTTAGGATTAGAAATATCTTAAAAAATTGAAATATCCATATGGTAATCATCGTCATCAATTATTTTTTGTGTAAAGGCGGCAGACGGGCTGACGGTCTACTTGATGGTAGGTGGCTACCGTCGCCTATAACTCAAGCTACGTCACAGGTGCTACAAGTCCGTTGCTACAAGTCCGTCTCGGATAAGGTAATCCCTTATCCTTAATCCTATTAAGGGATAGGGAAATGGGCTCATGCATCCCTTACTCACTCACCGAAACACAACATCACATATCCTGTTATTTTAGGGTGGTCTTCTGTAAGAGGTGGTTACTGCTACCAGTAGGGCCGCCCAAATGCCCTACTATATAGCGGTAAATCTTCAATAAGTTTATGTTCACAGTAACTTATCTTAAGTGAAAATATAATATATGAATGAACTTAAATGAACCAGTAGGATCTTCATCGAGCTACATCCCTTTTTTTTACAAAATATTATTTAAAGAAATTCTGTGTAGAGTTTTAATAAGGAAATGTGTTAAGATATAATAAGGGTCGCGGGACGACGATCCAGGCTGCTTTTAACCGGTCCTATGGGAAAAATAAAAGGAGAGGTCTATTTCCAGTAACAGATATAATATTATAATATTATTATAATAATATTATTATATTGATTATAATATAATGCTATTATTTCCCTTATACTGCACTACACAAAGACTGCGTTTGGCGAATTTTTCGCGTTAAACGTGTGTAAAAATTAAATATTTTTTTAATTGGACCAGTCAGAACCTGCCGGCAAACAGCGTCAATTAAATGTCCTTAAAATTACATACAAAACTATTTTAACTGACTGTACCTTTTATCTTTGAACTTGTTTTGGTATTAGTTAACACAATGGTATCCGTTTGGAATAGAAAATAAATGTGAGTTCAAACAAATACCAGTGGTATTAGAACGGAATAAATCGATCGGCGGCCCTTATTAGCACCATATAGGTCTATGTAATTGATATAACAAGCGCAAAACTCATATTGCAACCCACCCATTTATTTTAAGAAAATATACGCAGTAAAATCCACCCTCGCGTAATTTGGCAACACTTGAGCTATTGAAGTTACGAATATTGATTGTTGAGTAATAGTCTTACGAAAGAGTTCAAATCACGTGTTTGCCAAAAGTTACCTATGAGGTCGGTCGCCTTTAGCGAATCAACAGATGATTTGTTTCTCGTATCTCTATCCACCACACCTTTACTTTCACTCTGATAATCACGAAGGTCATCTAGTATTTCCTAGCTCAATCTATTGAACCTATGGATATATTTTATCAAGTAATTAGTAACAATTTCTTTCCTTTACAAAGAGAAAAAGGTCTGCGTTATAAATCGAAATTTTATAGGTGGCGAAATTGATTTGCCTTATTTGTTCCACTTTCGATTGAATGTGAAACCCAGTTACATAAAATTTAGAGGATTCTCCATAATAACCATGTTGTTAACATGATCACATAATAACTAAAGACAACATTCCTGGTGATGCATCATATGACCTACGCAACTTTTATTGTGCTCAATAAGGTATGAAAGTACTTAGCAGGTGCAAGTTATGAACGAGTCATGATGATATGACTGTTAAATTTTTCACCGGTGATTAGAATCAAATACTTACAGGTGAGTTAAATGTCGCCTTGAGCGTCGGTTTCGGTTTTTCTAGGTCAACGAAATTACTTGTTTATTTTTTTTGGCACCTCTCGAAGTTTGTAGCTAAAATTGTTCATAATACCATAGTTAAAGCTGGTTAAAAACCATAGTTAAAATATTAATAAATATAAAAACATAAGTACTTTCGTTCTTCTTGGCTTTGAGAAATCTCAATGCGCGATGACAGGACGGCATATTAGGTACCTTGCCACTTTGAGTAAAATTTACTTGCATCAATAATTTATAAATAGCAAATTTAATTTTATTGTATATTATTTATTTATTAAGTTAGTTTTTATGTTTTATACTTATTATTATTGTAACTAAATAAATCTTATGAAGAATCATATAGTTTTATTTATTTGTTTATATGTGTACATTGTACAAATAACCGATTGTTATGACAATTTGTGGACATGTTAATTATGTCTTGTATTTATGAAACAAATAGTGAAAACAGGAACTAATTACATTAGCACATGGATATAAGTAATTGTACAGGTAAATGTTAAATAAATACAAATAATTCGTGTACGTACTCTTGTTTATGGGTTTCTAATGATTTTGAGCTATAATATTGTTAACATTGTATTAGCATTTCCAATTCACTTTTATGACCATAAACGGGAAATGGAAAGATTGTCCGCTTCATATTTCATAACTAAACAAATGACTTGAATTATACTTATGGACATATGGTTGCATTTGGGACTAGGTATATATTTCTCTCTCTGGCAAAATAATATACATAAATATCTAAGTACCTGTTTATGTTCTCATGTTAGAAATATATACATTTGATGAGTAATGAATTGTAGCACTATTATAACACTACCTCAACAAAGATGAACTAGAGTGGTCCCTACTCAGGACCTATGTCTATGTCTATTATTAACTATCAATTAATTAATAATTAATTAGATTAATGTCGAATCCAGCTCAGATGGGCAGCGTTCAGGAAGCTCTGAGACATCTTCCCATCCCAAATTCTTCAATGTTTTAAAACAAAAGTTTTCGACCAATGTGTGTTGCCAGTGATGACATATGGCGCTGAAACGTGGTCTCTAATTTATGGGTCTCCTAAGAAAGCTCAACGTCGCTCAACGAGTTATGGAGAGGGCTATGATCGGGGTTACACTGCGAGATCGAGTCAGGAATGAGGAGATCCGTAGACGAACGAAAGTTACTGACATAACCCGGCGGATTAGTAAGTTGAAGTAACAGTGGGCAGGACACATAGTACAGAGAGCCGACGGCCGCTGAGTTCGGAAGGTTCTCGAGTGGAAACTACATACCGGCAAGCGCAGCGTAGGACGAGGTGGACAGACGACCTGTGGCTCTAGCATGAGTTTACGATACTACACTCGCTAGCGAGAGCGTAAAACATTTATATGGAAAATTGATAATTTGACATTGACAGTTCACGATTTCCCATACAAAAGTTTTACGTTCTCGCTAGCGAGTGTAGTATTGGTGTAGTATCGTAAACTCATACTAGAGCCTCTGATAAGAGCTGCGGGTCGGCGATCGATCCAGGTTGCTTCTGATCGGTCCTTTTCGCAAATTAGGCGGGAGGCTTTTGTTCAGCAGTGGACGTCCTACGGCTGAGATGATGAATCAATGGGTGTAATGATTCGTTTTCCTACAATAACAGATGAAATTCTTGTTTATCATTAACTAGGTTATTAATGCTTATTAAATACTAGTACTTTATTTAATTTTAAATGTTTTCTTTTATTCGTATCCTCTTTAGAGTATATTTCTCATGGGATCGACGGTATGTATTATTTATCTACAGATCTTGTTGAATAACCATGGGATTGTAAGGGACACGGAAATAATCTAGGATTTTGGTTCTATGATCCTTAAGAAGCTTTCGTTAGGGGTGGACTCCCCACCTTGACGGAGGTTAATTTTCGTATGAAATGTATCTTTGGTTCTTGAACTCCAAATATATACTTACTATATATGGATTATACTATACATTGTATGCTATATATACTATATAAGCATACGTGTACGCCAAATACTCAAAACATTTAACAAATTGTGTTTGTTTTTGGTGCAAAACAGTTATAAATGTTAATCACGACGAGATGACATTCAACAAGTTGTTATACTTGATGTCGTTGTCCATTTAATGAGTTCACTGTCCACTCTAGTGTTTTTTTAAAGAATAATTTGCATTTCGTTCAAAGCTAACAAAAACTTGTTTTAAAAACTCGTGCAATTAGTCATTTTACAAAAATGTTATCTGCAACCTATATATTTTATACCGTTAAGTTACCTGTATACTTACTATCTGCAATGATCAGTGATGGTTTTACATTGTTAACAATTCAGAGGAACAAGCAATCTTCTGGGAACAAGCAATCACCCTTGTATTGAGACAAGGTGTCGCACAGAACAACTCGCACAAACTCTTTCATGAAGTTAATCCACCTTCTCTGCAAACGTTCCCTCAATATTGTGAACCGAATATGTTTGGTCCGATGTTTCGTTTTTTCCTTGTTCGTACGGGGTCTACGCCTGAATACGATACAATGACCAGAAGCTACATTCATGCTTTGAACACCGTAGCATGACCCTGTGCGTTAACAGTTAAAAAGTAAAGTGCGAGACGGTTTTGCAGAGAATGAACAAGGATGTTGAAATATTGTAAACCAGATGGTCAGAAAACTGTAACACTTTGGGCATATTATGCGGGTCAAAAAATACGAACTAACTTCCTGAGTGGTATGGCGGGCGTACCAGATCGTTGTTTTGATCAGTCGCCTCGAAAGTTTAGATATCCATGATGATAGCGAAATTCGAGAAGAAGAAAAAGACGGTTTTGCGTAGGTACATTTGACTTAAATAAGCTAGTGTTAGCTTAGTAAGCGGCGAAAAATAGTTTTTTTCGTAAAATATATTACATCATATTATCCAATAAGGAACTTCGAAATCCTTCGGAAAAATAATCAGTATAAAGTATATAAGTATATCAGTATAAGTATAAAGTATAAAGAAGTTGGCTGTACACCGAGTTTTCTTAGTACTGTTTAAAGATTATGCACAAAATTAATATCGTTAATTAAAATATTTTAAGCGTAACGCGCATTACAACCTTAAAAGCTATTAAAATATAGTGTTAGCTACGTAAGCGGCGAAAAATAGATTTTTTCGTCAAATACACTACATTATATTATCCAATAAGGAAATTCGAAATCCTTCGGACAGAAAATCAGTAGAATATAAAGAAGTTTTCTTAGTATACTGTTTAGAGAATATGCATAAAATTAATGTCGTTAAATAAAATATTTTATGCGTAACGCGCATTACAGCCTTAAAAGCTATTAATGTAATGTAACTAATTAAGTTTATATTCGCAAAATAACGCAACACCAGGTGAGTGAACATCCCACACAGAGCACACAGTACTGTAAAAACCGCACTGTAAAGCAACATAAGGAAAGAATATAACCTTACCCTTATATTCTTTACCATAATGTTGTTAAGTTGATTGCTAATTCGGGACGGCTTTGAATGATAATCATCTTCGGAAATAGATTCGTCTTTCAATCGTAGGTCAATCGATTGTCTTTTAGTTATAGGCTTTGAAACTCCAGTAATCTTAGCTGGTTATAATTGTAGACCATAGTCGATACGAAGTAAGTACGTCTACTTATTGTAAAATATTCTTATATTCTCGCCACGTTTACACATAGGATTGTTGTATTACAAAACTTTCGCCATCAATGCTCGTCCACTCAGCGTACACTCCGAATTCATAATGAGGCGGAACTGTGCCCTAGTTCTACGTTATTTCGCGTTTTGTGTTTAACGTAAATATGTCCTAGAAAATAAGAAGCGATTATACGAAAAAATCGAGCAATTTAAACCTGTTTCCTTATTATTAATTTTTATTTTCAAGCATGCTGGCTGCGTTACTTAGTTGTGTAGCAAGGCCAATTTGCTGACTGAGACTTATTTAAAATCTAAGACATATTTACAATTTATTTATGAAATTTTATTTGAGTGTGTAATTGACATTAATAGTGTTACGATTAACTATGGGACGTTCTGGTAAAAGCGTTGCGCCCGCTGAAAGTCTCGAACGTTCCATCCTATCGATGATAGCCACGCCCTTTCCCGACTAGTGTCAAAAGAAATTGATCCTTATGTTTACAACATAGAGTTTACATTTCAACAGAAATGGCATTCCCGAATTTTCAATGGTTTATTTACAATCTTATTTACATTTTTTGGTAAATTTGAAATACTTCTAGGCGTTTGGCGTCAAGTATAAATAAGAGTGCGGCCGGTTAAGAGTAGTTAGTGGTGCGACAACAAGCGATTCGAAAGTCGAAAGTGACCCTTCGGAGCTTTTGTAAAGTTGCCTGTGGAAGTAACCGGCGACACATTAAGGGAATCGGACAAGTTTGATGATTTTGAAATTTAAACCTTCCTCGTTTATCTCTCTTTTCATTAGTGAAAACTGGATCAAAATCCGTTGCGTAGTTCAAAAGAAGTTACCGAAGAAACCGAAGAAGCGGACAGCGACTTTATTTTATTAAATGTATAAATATTATATGTATTTATATGTCTTGTCCATAGAAAAAAAAGAATTTTCAAAATTGGCTTTTGCGTCACTGTAATAATAGACGCACAGCCTATAATCATCTTTAGTTTTATGGGTCTATGACAGTGGCTTAGCTACACTTTCAGCGCAAAATTTTTCAAGCGCCCTCTCTCACTTTTTAACGATCGATTGTAACATTGTAACTTTGCGAATTTGTAACTAAACATTGCATGCACATAGCTAATAAAAGTATTATTATTATCAAGAAAAATATGCTGAAAGATTACAGATTCATTGTCATTATTTATTAAAACTAAAAAAAAGTCATACACAAACCTGTATTTGGATGATTTATTTGGAGGTTTGTGTATTATTCCTCACGTGCCCATATGAGAGAGAGGCGTTTCAAATATTTTGCTCCAGGGCGCTAAAAGTAAAGCTCATAATACGCTTCTTTGCTTTGAAATTGATTTTAGTTCCGTTTTCCGCTACCTTTTCTGGAGTACATTTAATTATTGTTTCATTTATAGATGTTCGAAACTAAAATGTTCCGAAAAAGTGAATTATGAATATTTATAATTAGGTGGGCATTTTCGATTGGCTATTGACAAAAATTTAAGAAAAAAAAAATTGCGCCCCACAGGCCCCGGCGCCCTGGAGCAACTGCTCCCACCCGCTCCCCGATGCTACGCCCCTGGTCTATGACTGTCTTAACAGTGAACTGGAATGCAGTCGACTTATTTGACAGCGTCCAGACGTCTGCAATCGGCAATGTCGCAAAACGAACTATTATTTCATTTCATATTGTGCCGGTATATCAGTGTTACTATCGTATAAATCGGATTTGCCGTATCTAAACATTTCATTAGTCGTATATAAAACACAAAATTGCCGTAGTACTTTAATATTTAAATTTTGATAATAAAATAATAATATTTTTTTAAATATTTAACACTATTTTTTAAATATTTTTTAAACATATATTTTTTTAAATTGAATTAGAAACAAATTAAAACGATCTCTGCGGGTAACGTATCAACGAAGGAGAAGGATTGAGCGAGCGTGACTAATATAATATCAAAACATAAATAAAGACCTAAAGGTTCTGTCTCTTACATTCTCACCGACAGATGGGATATGCGAAAGAGATAACACGAGAGATCGAGTCAAATTTGACTTTGGATAAATTTAGTTTCTCAAACGTTATTTGGGGCTAGACTATTTACGTTCATCAATTTTATTCAAATATATCCATGAATAGTGTTGCCATTATCAAGTTTTAAATTCATTGCAATTTGCAATATACTGGACCAAAGTTTGACAAAAAAGGAGTGTTCGTTGTTTTAGATTTTTTTAGACAAATTGAACTGCCGTATTGAATGATACGGCAATCGTAAACCTGCCATATAGCGTAGGTATTAAAAAAATTCATGTACTTAGGTATTTTACGGCAATTACCGTATCAAGTTTATAAGCCCCGCCCACTCCAGTACAGTTTTCGTTGCTCCATATTGAAATGCTAAAAATGTTCCATGCTAGAACGTTTATATTATTTTGATGTTTTCAATAATCTAACGTCAAACTGTACGAATATTAAGTTACTCAAATTCTGAGTGAAATTTCTCATCCAATTAACAATTTGCAATAAAAAATGTTTACTAAAAATTTTTGGCTCTAAGTATTTCTATTTTGATCTTAACGAGATTCAAAGTAAAAATCATACCAATAAATTTTAAGATTTGCAGTGAACCTGTATCCTAAATGTTGTTACCCAAAACTGGTTCCTATAATGCTACTAACGTCTCATACTTTCAATAATTAACTTGTCGAGAAAGTAACCACGGAGTAATGTTACATATAATATTTTTCTAGAACGCAACTTTATTTTAAACTGTTGTATTTTAATGTCAAGTATTGTTAGTTATCTCTGCTGTTGGTTTAATGGCAAAGCTTGAAATTAATTACCTATATGTATTTACATTAATATGACTAGCTTACCACATACAACTTCAAACGTATTACTTTTTTTATGTAAAGGTTTTGGTAAGAAATTAAATCATAGTAGGTACCTAGATTGGTTACCACCTCTCTCAAGAGGATACGTCATCGCCAATTTACCACTACAAATTTCTTAATTTAAATGCTGCCAGCGAGAAAATGCTGCCAGCGTACTTGGTACAATGCCGCAGGGTCCATTTTTACATTATTAGTTTTTAATCAATTTAATATTAATTTATTTTTAGATTAGATAATTTTAGTTTTTAGTATCCTTCTCATGTATATATTGTAAATATACTTGTAAAATAGGATAGTGTAATATAATATAAAGTAAACTTGTTCTTGTTGTATGGAAAATAAAAGTTAAACAGAAAAAAAATTAAAAAAAATTACAGTATATATGTACAATTTTGTTGGATGACTTTTTGCCATCTTGTAGGTAGGGACACAATCTCGTTGCTGTAGAAATTTTGGGACAAGTAATTTTTGCAGTCCTCTCTTGATGTTAACGTGACACTGCCTAAAGAATTCTGAAGAGACCGAAATAGGTGGAAATCTGAAGGCGCAAGGTCAGAGCTATGTGGCGGATGTATCAACACCTCCCAGTCAAAATTTCTTAATTTTTGCTGAGTGGTTCAAAATGTATGTGGTCTAGCGTTGTCGCGATAAAAGATCTATTGATCAATTCAGCCCTCTTTCTCTCAAGTTCTTGCTTTAATCTCATCAGTTGTTGGCAGCAGAGATTTGAATCGATAGTTCTGCTTGGCGGTAAAAGCTCATAATGAACAATGCCTACTTTTCATCACCAGTTATCAATCTCTTCAAAAGCGGTTCGGTTTCATTACGGTTCAATAAAGAATCTCAAATGAGTACATCATTCATAAGGTTTCTTTCAGCTGGGCACCCAAATATCGAGCTTTTTGTGTACCCAGCTTTTTTCAAATGGGTCAAAACTGTTTTATAGCCAATTCCCAGTTTTTCAGCTATGTATGTCGTAACTATTGATATGCTGATCTTGCTCCACTTTTTAACGTTAACGTTCGCAACCAAGACATACCATGGAAGCAATTCTTTCATGCAAAAATTGCATCCTGCTTATCGCTCTTTCGATTAGTAAAAACCGTATCAAAATCCATTGGGTAATTTAGAAAAAGTTAGCTGAGAAACTACTAGAATAAAATTTGACAACATCTGTTATCAAACAAGTAGCTGTTTATGAAAAAACTAGAACGTGTTTAAAGTTAATCTCATAATTAATCGATGCCGGAGATAAAAAAATAATATTTTAAATCGCGGTTTTTGTTGTTGGCGAAAGTGGTAATAAGTATTGTGTGCGAATCCCGTACCTTTCACAGCCATCCCTACTACTTAATGTGACATAATGATTTGTTCCTTTCTCGTTGGCTTACATACTTATTAATTTAAAACATTGCAACTTAACTTATTTATTACAAAGAAAACTAACTTGACACTATAAAAAAAATTGTAAACAGTCATTTTTAATAATTTCAGGTCAAGATTCCTACTTATTATGCCAAAACAATTCGTTTATGCTAATTGGCAAGTTGACTACAATACAATTAAACATGGGTTTTTCATGAGAAAAACAATATCTAGCTCTACGGTCCCCTTGATGGCGTATAAATGTCGTGTCTGTGCAGCTGTGATCCGTAAATGCCGGCACAGCAACCTGCGTGCTTCAGATTTTTTCGATAAGGTACAAAAAAAAATGTTAAGGTCGTTAGATAGGCTGACAATCCACTTCATGCCACTGCCAGACGAACTGCCCAAACGACTGCAAAAAGTAGTATGCCCTGCCACATCTAGATCGCGGTAATCAGGTAATTATTAGGTTATAATATTTACCTGCATTTCAAAAACACATAAATGGATTACCTAATTAGAATAATTACCTTGGATTTAATCCATATTGCTACAGCTGTCTTAGTTACTGTAACATGTCTAAGCCCGAACCGTTCTTGATAAAACATTGTTAAAATATAATATTCTTGTAGTTTCCCTTATGGGAAGGAAGGACTTTTAAATTTGAAGATATGTCGGAGGACAGCCTGATTACAAAGGTACGGACTCAAGTTTAGAAAAAAGATACCAATAAGGAATGTGTATACATTAATATGTATACTATGTATCAACCCAATTAATAGTAAATATCTTTTCTATCTTTTCTATGTTACCCGGCAGAGATACGGCATTGAAGAGGAACGTGTGTGATGTGTAGCCTTGGGAGAGACCTATATTATATCCAACAGTGAAGAGACACAGGTTGACAATGATGATGATGATGATGATGATTTAATAAAAAAAGGTTTGAAAGGATAAGAATGCAAACCTTCAGCAGTTAGGTAAGTTTTTCTTCTCTCACAAGAGAGAAAGAAAAAAATAGTTTTATTTTTAATTAAATTTTATGATTCTTAAATTCACTCATTTGTAATACTAGAAATAATCTTGCTCTGATCCACACAAGGCTAACGAAAATACTTAGATAAATAATTTAAATGACAAACATAAACGGAAACTTTTTAAAAAAGCGTATTACACAATAAAATATTATTTAGAAAATAAAAATGCATGGGATTACATCACTGTTAATATTAAATTTCTAAGTTTGGTACAATTGCAATTTAATTTAAAAAGAGCTATTGCTGGACAGTTCTGTCGTCGTTTCTTCTCTTTTAAAAGCCATTTCGTTTTCGAAAAGGTAGCAGTTTTTTCGACTTGTGATCCTCTTATCCTGTTTTTGGGAAATAAACGATTTGATTTCTTAACCGTTGTGAAACTGAATCAATAACATAGTAAGTAGATGAATAGTTAGTTCGTAACTAAATCGTGTCCGAGACTGTTTTACGGATTTATCCGTAGAATTGGAACACCGCAAATTCGTGATTCATGTCACATGATTCACAATGAATGCGAGAGGAGTTATTTTGATAGATGCGGTACGGTTTTGCAACGATGACCTTCGGATTTTACGAAATAAAGTTCCGTTTTCTTTTACAGTTCTACTAATATCCCATACAAACCCCTAAGTAAAGTAATGTTAAACGCAATATTATCTAAACGAGAACAAAAGAGGAAAGCTTGAGTTATATCAATGAAATCTAACTTGGAAAACCATAATGCTCACGTGTCTTTTGAATAATTTTTTTTTATTAGAATTAATTTAAATTTTCGAACAAAAAATAAGGGAAGTTTAACGCAACGTAGTGTGAAGTGTGATTGTCATTGTAAAACATATTAAACCTGTTTTACTCGTAAGTAAAATGTAGAATACTAATATTAGGTCGGGGAAAAAGTATTTTCGCATTTAGTATGTTGTATAAACTTGTAATAAAATCTCTTTGGCTGTACTATTTGTATCTGGCTGGTTTTGGTAGAATTAAAAAGGTTACATTTCAAATAATGAATCAAATTTGTAATAGCTATTTTTTATTCTAAGCTATTTTTATATTGTTTCTAGCTGTTTTTCATTTGTTTTTCTGTCAAAATGAGTGAGTCTAATGAAGAAATTTGATACATTTTAAATTTTATTACAAAAAAAAAGAAAAATGCAATGCAAGGCGGGAAAAAAATTTGTGACGTTTATAGACCTAAAGACCTAAGACCTAAGACGTTTATTTCAATTTCTGTTTTAATAAGAACCTTCCTAATTCAACGCATTTTTGAAAAAAAAAAACATATCTGAATTGGTCCAGCCGTTCTCGAGTTTTAAGGTTAGCAACATTTAGGGATTCATTTTCATTGTGAGCCTTCATTTTTATTCTTATCATTTTTAGCTGAGCCTATGCAGCTTCGTACGCGTGTACGGTATAGCGCGTAAATTTTTTGTTTGTAAATCGATTGTAATGAAACAAATACAAAATGTTGCGGGAAGCTTGCTACAATACATCACTGAAAACTGCTTCCAAATCGGTTAAACCATTTCTGAGATTAACGTGTACAAACAGACACAAAATCTTTTTTTTAAATATAATACAATTTTGTATAATATGTATAGATATAGATGCAAAAGTTTATGATAGACTTGTTTATGTACGGATCTATTACTTATTCACGCAGACACAAGACGTAAAGGTACTGATCGCGTTTTGTCGAAGCTTTTTTTATTTTTTCATTAAAGATGGGTTTGCTCTTGGCCAGCATCTATCCGTGGAGGAAAAATGAGGCCGATGCGACGATAGAGCGAGCTCACCAAGAAGATTTGGGTTATATGAGCTCGGAAATACAGACGCCGGCAGGGAGTTCCAATCCTTAGCATTATAAAAGATGTCTTAAATCGCTTGGTCCGAATTAGACGCACTTTACAGTAATGTTTATACACATTACACATTCACTATAATTTGTAAAGATACTGTGCTCAAAATTGCAGGTAAAAGGTAGTTCTGATTTTTATTTTATTAATGAACACCCATCAAAATCTTAATTAGAAACGCATGAATTCGAGTAATGATAATAAATACGAGTAAACATAAATACCATTATTTTATCTTTCTTTATCCTTTTCCTATCCTTATCTTTCTATACGCTACTAGTGGCCCGCTACTGGTTTGCCACGGAATTGAAATTTTCGAAAATCCTCTCTTAGTGGATGCTTATGTCATAAAATAAAGCTATGTTCCAAATTTCAGCTTTCTAGACTTAGTAGTTTTGGCTGTGTGTTGATATTCAGTCAGGGCAAACGCCTTTATAAATATAGATTTATTATGCCTTTATAACGCAGCATTTTAAGCCGCATGCTTGTTTGTTACACATTAACATAGAAAAGATAGAAAAGAAAGTCAAGGTTATGGCTTAATTGCATTCTTTAATAGTTATTGTTCGCACGAATGCTTACGTAATTCATAAAGAATACATAATAATATACGTACTGTGATAATAGATAGATCTCATTTGTTACTTCGGATCTGATTGATCTTATAAATCAAAGTTCCCTCTTCATGACTATTACTTATGTTTATTGTAATTTTTCTGTTAACAGCTTTGCAAAGTTAGCATTATTAAATGCGAATGGGATTTGAGGTCAACGGTAATAGCATCATATAACATAATTTACACCTCAATTACTTTATATGGTAGCGTATAATTACAAAACTTGATGTAAGGTCTATGATGTAAACTCAAAATTTTCTATGTCAGGTCGTCAGACAGGCTGATGGTCCACTTGGTGGTGGTATAGCACAAGACACGCAGTAGGTGCTTCAATTAATATTATAAGGTTTTAACTCATTGATATCTTGTTCTGGCAGAAAGTATGGCCTATGAGAAGTGTCTAGCACTGCTGAATATTATTTTGTAATTATATTATTAAATAATATTCAGCAGTGCATTAAATTTTTTCCTCTTATAAGGTTTTAATTTTAACATTAATTTATTATTATTATTTCTCATTTCCTTTTCTATTTTCCCTTTGGACAATGGCCTTCTCCAAATTTCTCCACTCCTTCCTGATTTTAGTTTTACTAGTCCACATGGATCCCCCTGTTTATTTTCGTATCATTTGGCCATCTCGTATGTTTTCCTCCACTGCTCTGTGGCCTTCTCTGGGATATCAGTGAGTTATTAGTTTGCTCTACTTGTCTGGTCCTCTTACTAGATGTCCTGTCCACCTCCATTTTAATTTCTTTTTTATGACATTACATCTTGCTCCTTGGTTAAAGTTTCTCATTATTCTTCTTTTCCACTTTCTTATTCTCGTAAAAATTGTTTCTATTGCTCTTTGGCAAGATTGAGTTTCTTCTGTAGTGCCCATGTTTGAGATGCATATAGGTTAACACTGGTAAAATGCAAGTGTCAAGTGTAGATATTTATCTTTCATTATTTCCGTTGCCAGTATCTGCCATCCATATATTGATGTTAATAGTATATTTATTACTATATCTTCATTCCATACATTTATAAAATTTTGTTTTATAATCCTTACATATTATAAAACAAAATCCCCCGCCGCGTCTGTCTGTCAGTCTCAAAAACTACTTAACGAACTTTCATCCAGTTTTCACTAACGGAAAGAACGCTCAATAAGCAAGGTTTTCGTATATAATTTGCAAAAAAAAATAGTGCGAAGCCGGGGGGGCCCGCTAGTATTATCATACAAAACAAAGTATTTCCTTATTAGTACTAAATGCTACGCTGCTCTTAGCTAAACTAATCAGTTTTTGTGTTTAATTTTGAAACCACAAATTCTGCTTGTGATAATAATAATTATAACGTCCACCCGAGTAAGCCACAGAACTGATATTAGTACCTACTACATCCGGAGGTCTGATGTGTGTTGATAAGGAAAATGGCATTTATGAAACACCATAGTGGTGTCACAGTGAAATTGTCGATCACGCAAAAAAATATTAATTGAAGATAAAAGAAGGAGCTCTGATATTCCTGAGCAAAGAATCAAAACAGCACCAGTGCCATTTCTTCATAGAGTTCTTCTATTAGAGTTGCCTCATTTTCACAATGCGTTGTGTGTTCTGTCAATCTATAAACTAAACATTTCCTTTTCAGTGTAAATGTCAGCAGGTATAGGCCGACGTGACGGCCCACTTGATGTTTGGTAAGTAACAAATGCAACTGTTGCAAGTGCGCTGCTGATTTTAAAAAGATAAGTAATTGGTGGGGGGATAGGAAAATGAGCTCTGGCATCCCTTACTCACTCACCGAAACACAATAGCACACAAGTTGTTATTTCAAGGTGGTTACTGCCGCCAGACGCCTTGCCCAATTAACGACTGAGAAACGCAGCCTGTACTACAAATTTATAAATTATAACATGCCTTAAAATTATAGTAAATTATAACATGCCCCCGGGGACTAGAACGCAGTATGCTTAAAATAAAAGAAATTCAAAAAAATTAGACACATCAAAATAAGAAGCATATTAAAAGCCACAATGCATAATTAATTATGCCCAGAAACTAAAATGGTAATAGACGGGGCATGTAGCGTGATTGCCAACGAGTGATGGACCATAAGAGTGACATCGTGGAAAGGCCCAAAAGGGAAACGCTACAGAGGAAGACCGTACAGGTGATTGGAAGAAGATATAATCTAGACGGCTGGCCTATACTAGATGCAAGCAGCCCAAGATAGAGACAATTGGTTTTCTTTGGAGGAGGCCTTCACCTGCGGAGGAGTGCTTGCAGACTAAGTTAAATTTTAACAATGTTAATATAAAATCATATCATCAATCCACCCAACCTTAAATATTTCTAATTCATAAGTTTATCATACTAATATAGGATTAATAATTATTATATATTATTATATGTATTTAACTTTCCCAAGAAATAAAAGGCTTTTTATTTTATTTATTATATTAGCATTTGCCCGCTACTTAGTACGTGTATCTTTATAAATTGCAGCCTATGTGTTATTCTGTAGAATAAATCTATTATCATCTGCTCAGCCATAGGATGTCCACTGCAGGACAAAGGCCTCCCCTCTAATTTTCCAAAAGGACTGGACCCACCGACGACCTGCGGCCCTTATCAGGTCGTCTGTCCACCTTGTGGTGGACGTCCTACGCTGCACTTCCGCCCTCAGCGGCCATAGCCTCTCCGTACTATAATATGTCCTGCCCGCTGCCACTTCAACTTACTAATCCTCCGGGTATAAACTACATGTTATTGTAAATTTATTTTTGGGTGAAAGAGTAGCAAACATCCATACATGTCTTCACAAAATCTCGCGTTTGTAATATTAGTGTAGTGATACCTAATTATTATTTTCATTAGCAAACAGTAACTTGCTTTTAACTAGGTTTTATAAGTAGGTACATCCACTTTAACTGGATAAACAGGGTGGTCGAATAGTGCAGAATTCAATTCATATCTTTCTAAGTGGGTTCACATTTATTGCTATTTACGTAATGCTGTGTGAATTAAGTATCTAGTTAAAAACCGGTTAGGACTTCTACTATTTAAACAATTACATACTTATCGTATAAATTGTGCTAGGATTATAAAAACCTATTTTTATTAAAATTAATTACCACCATAGATTTACTTAAACTACTGTTATTTTTTTGTAATTTTCTATTTTGCTTAATTAATTGCTTTTTTCCTTTCTAAAGAAACAATTTGTTATTTAAATAATGTAAGTTATATTATTGTACTAAGGATGACAATCGAGTAATTCTAGACGTCACAAAAATCTAAAAAAATAGAGCAGCGAGCTCTTAGGGGTAAAAAATCATTTAAATATACCGACGCATTTTGAAACAAGCTATCATTTGAATAGGCTCATCCAGAGAGTTGTAACAGAAATGGTTAAAAAAGAATTCAGAGCCGTCAAAAAATACTTCTGCCTGAAAAAAATGGCTACTAAAGACATACACGCTGACTTTGGAGAAATATTGCGGAACTGTGCCCCTCCTTATTCTACAGTTGCACGATGGTGCAAGGAGTTTAAGCTCGTCAAAACATCCACAGAAGACGAGCACCGCGAAGGACACATCGGATAAAATGTGAAAAATGTCAAATATACAGTTTTAGCTGACCTTAGAATCACTATCAGGCATTTAGCTGAGGTCACAGGGATCTTAGACGGCAGGTTCAGAGGATCCACATAGAACTTCACATGAACAAGGTGTCAGCCCTCTGGGCACCCAGCGAATGTTAAACGCCGAATAAAACAAGAAACGAGTGTACATTTTAATATTAAATCTTGAATATTAACAGGCTAATCCGATCAGAAATTTGACTCGATTTGACTGACAACGGACGAGATTTGGATGTCTATATATACAAAATATGGATGTATAAATCATTGTTTGTCTGTGAGTTTGTGCTCGCTAATCTCAGAAACAGCTTAACCAATTTGAATGCGGTTTACACTGCTGTATTGCAGCAAGCTTTGCGTACTATTTAGTGTTTGTTTCATTCCAAACGGTTCGCAAACAAAAAAGTTACTCGCTATTCCGAATACTAAGCGTACGTAAATATGTATCTCAATTATCTCAAAAGCTTTATTTGGTTTATCTTATTTTAATGAAGCATTTCCATTAAATACGTTTAGTTGTTTATTCTATTGATAATACGATCAATTAAATCCCATTCGATCGAGTCACGTATATTTAATAGCATATCGCTGTTGAGGTTCTGTGCTTGCCTATTTGTTATTTGTTTTAAACATTAAATACTTTCCAGTTTAATGTTTGCGATCCAATTAGTGTGACGTATTCGTCTTACTCGCACGTAACCAAGAGCAAGGCGTTTTTGTAAGCATCCATGACTCGACATTTTAGTGAAGGGTAGATTCGATGACATAAACATTTCAAACTGGTATAGAGAAATCCGGCGGCGTGTGGTTTCTTTTTGCAACGGTGTCACTTTTGAAACTATCGCTTATTATTTGAATATTAACATGCCTACATATATAATCTCAAACCAAATTCATTCTTTACAATTAAAAAGAAGGTACAAATATGTTAAAAATAAATTAAACCGTGCGAATCGCTCGTTCGCTTATCGCTTATCGCTCTTTTCAATAATGAAATCCGTATCAAAATCCACCGAGTAGTTTAGAAGAAGTTAGCGGAGAAACAGACAGAGGTGGACAAATACTTTATAATATTCAGAAAAATTAAAAGAAAAAGTAGATAATTATTATGTGTGAGTAGCTGAGCCCGTAACTTCGTACGCGTGGTATTCGGTATAGCGCGTAACTTTTTTGTTTGTAAACCGATTGGAATGAAATAAATCGGTTAAGCCATTTCTGAGATTAGCATGACAGACAAACAGACATGCAAACAAACAGACAAAAATTCTAAAACCTATTTTTTTAACATAAGTAAAAAGTGTACAAATTGTTTTTTTGAAAAATATTTAATGTGCAAACACGGCTGGTTTACGATTTTATTATATGTATAGATATAGATTAATTAAAATATAATTCAAATTGGGATGATTATCTGAATGATAATGATTATTTGATTTAAGGTAATGATTATCTGATTTTGATTGTATCACATTGAAACTTAATTTTAAAAAAAGCATCTGTGAGATTTCCTACAGCTTTCTGCTACGGATAATCAGAAATTAGAAATCGAAAACAAATAGCTATACTTTTTTTTTGTAAACAACGACGATTGTACATTGTACATATCTGTGTGGCTGAAGTTCTGTTCTCAACGAAAAAGAATTTAGATTTTATTATATGTATAGATATAGATTAATTAAAATATAATTCAAATTGGGATGATTATCTGAATGATAATGATTATTTGATTTATTGAATCTCCTCATTCCTGATTCGATTTCTTAGAGTAACCTCTATAGCTCGTTGAGCGACATTGAGCTATCACGAGTCCCGTAGTTAGAGACCACGTTTCAGCCCCAGATGTCATCACGTCAATGTGTGTTGGTCGAAAACGTTTGTTTGCAGGCAATTAAGAATTTTTGTGAGAACATTGCATATTCAAAGGTAAACATATCCATTAAGTGCTAATGAAAACAACCTTAGGATTACGTTTACCAATGTATAAAAAAATTGAAACAAGAAAAGCAACGAATTTTTTAAAACAAAATTATTTTTGTCTGAAATTGTCTAATAGTGGGTCGTGATAAAATTATTGATATCTATATCTAAACATATCATTTTATGATATGATTTTATGATTTCATTTTATAAACTCTCTGTCTGTGTCTCCGCTAACTTCTTCTAAAGCACTCAATAGAAAATTGCATCCGTCTGGAGTCGATGGCGGGTCGATGGTATGAAGTAATGCAGAATTGTAATAAAAAGCAATTAGTTTTAAGTTATAATCGATCAAAGATCGTCAAATAAACTGTGCTGTGCCTACTGTGAACTTATAGAACAGTCTAAGACCTGGTACATGTGCAGCATAGATAGACTAACAAAGACACTAGATACCTGCTTCAGTTTGTTCAATTCCTAGTTAGTTTGAAAAGCGAGATCGCAGTTCCGGTCTATATGGTAGCTGTACTCTTAACTCAATGTTATGCCAAGTGAAAGATGTTTTGAAATAATACATACGTAATGAGATATCTATCGAGAGCGAATTTGTTGTACGTTAATGTATACAACGTATTATACAATACTTTTCGCAAACATAATGTCTAAACTGGTATCATTTTATTTTAGTAGGCAAATTCTTGTCTAAACAGTAGCGCAGCTGGTCCTGTATCATATTTTGTCGAGAGGCCCTTCGATAAGTAACTGTGGCGAAGCTCAATGCATTTAAACTTTAAACTCTTAAACGCCAAACTCTAAACTTTAGAGTTGAATTTACGGCTTAAAAATTTAATTGAGATTGTGGATAACATTTTACGAATTTTTGCTTACACACGTCGGGTAGCTCGTGACTGGGGCCCCCATGTAATTGATACTTTTGAAACGGCGGCGTTAGCTGCGCCCTTGTATCTAAGTGCATTTCATTAAAAGTCCAACCCTTTTTTAACGTTAGGAAAATCATCATGAATATCCGGTAGCAAAGGGGACGCTGCGGGGTTGATTCCTACCAGCTAAAACTCAACGACTTCTTAGCGCGGCGGTAGCTGAGTGGGGTCGAGGGACCCTTGTTACACAACATCGGCGCCTACGCTCCGTGTCGGAACCTCGGCTTACCCGAAAGTGGAGGTACGCCGGCCATCTCGGGGGACCTCACGTCGGGCGGCAGTCACCCCTTAGAGTACCACCCAGGTCTCAGTCGAGGGGGAAATAGGCCAGCCGCCTGCGCCCGAGCCTCTTCCGGCGGATCGGCTGGAAGAGGGGATCCTCTTCACGCTGGCTCTCCGCCGCTTCCTTGCGCGAAATAATGTGCTCACAAAAAGCGATCATCGCCTGCCATGCAAGGTCACTGCCGACAATCACTTTCACGACGGCCGGCAGTGAGAGATCCGCGCCCACGACGAGAGACAGAGCGGCGCGCTGCTCTGCCCATTCATTCGGGACAGTGAGCCAGAGTGAGCTGCGTAGTATTAACCGCGCAGCCACAATGGAAGAGACCAACCCTATTTCATCACGTAACGCTTTTTTTCTCTATGAAATCAGGGCTGTCAAAAGGCTGGATTCTTCATATGGAGAATTTTTAAATGTGCCTTTAGAGGCAGAGACATTGAGTTCATCGTTTATCAGTATCATTTTCAGTCGCTAGATACCTACTGCTGAACATAGACTTCGTCTATAAACCACAAAAACCGTTAGAACAAGCCCACGTCCATTATTTCTCTGCGACTTTTACTACTCTTCGGACAACTTAGCTATTGGGAGGTTGTTTAATGAAGCCTTTCCACGTGGCCGTCTATAGAGAACGCTATTAGAGTGCTGAACATCTTTCCGTCTGGCACAGAACAGATACAGGTTTTCAGAGCTGACAACCAACCTCCAGTAATGGAGAGGCACATTAAGAAGAAGAAGAAAAGTCTATAGAATAGAAATTTATGCGTAAAAATGGGTTATACATGTAAAAGTAGACGGCAGGTAGTTCGCTGATGGTGGCTGTCGTCGTCTACTAACACAAACAACGCCATAGGTGCTGCAAGTGCGTTACCGTATTGACAGTCCTTAGAAGTGCGATACAAAGAGTTAAGGTATTACATTGTTGACGGTCAATATTTTTGTTAATGACTACATTTCACGTATGACGTCACGTGAAATTTATGGCTTCTGACTATAAATTTCACCTGACGTCCAGTATAATTTAACCAAGCATCTATACCGAAATACAATATTATATAACTTTTAATTAAATAATGTTTTAGAAATTCAAAGAGGTATATTGATTATATATTTATTGTATAGACTTTATATAATTTGATAATATCGTTCATATTAAAACAACATTACTCTTCTAAAAAATAATCCTTCAAGAATAATAAGGTAAGTTCAGAAGCCGACCTTTTTTTACAATAATTTTTTTTCTTCAAATTATATACATAACATTCCTCGTTTATGGTTCTATTTATTAGTGAAAACCGTATTCAAATTGGGGGTGATTTAGACGTTAGAGGAGAAACAGATAGAGGCGGACATATAAGGTCTCCGGTATGGAAATTTTATGAATACTAAAATTAATAAATTAATACGTTTTTGTTTGCTTTTTTGCTTGATAAATATTTTTATAATGTGAATGATTACCTAAATTACAAATAACTTTTATGTCCTCTGCCTTTTATTTCTTAGATTATTATTATTATTTTTGTTGCTATTATTAATTGACCATAGATTATTTTAATTATGATTGCCTTTTTTATTATATACGTACTTATGATTTATAATATTTTGCACACCATAATATGTGGTAGTACATGCTGGGAGGTTATTATTGTAAGATCTGGTTATACAGGCAAATAAATGATTTGAATTGAATTGAATTGAATAATAGAAGCGTTAACTAAAAAGCGTTACGTTATCTGTCACTTTGACATTTGTACGACAGTTGACGCTTGTATTTATGTTCGCTATTCCTATTGTAGTATAACAAGCGACACCAGAGTATTGCTCTGGGATAATAAAATTAAACGTCGAAACCTAGAATGAAAAGTGTAGTCCGCGTTGAGGAACGAATCGATAGCGCGTTATAACCTGTCGGCACAACGATATCTGTCGTCGAAAAAATGAACTATTTGAACTTATAAAACGTAGTGACATCTGTGTATACCTAACGTAACTAACATAACTTTTGTTGGAACACGTGACATCTGAGTATGTAGAATGTAAATAAATAATATAAAGTAATTAGGTATTCAGTTATCTATTGACATGGGGAAAATTTTATACAGTTAATTTTATATTGTGTGTCGTCATTGTCATTGTCATTGTCATTGTCTGTCTCATAGACTTGAGAAGGTACCAAAAGCTGTATTGCCGTATAGATTCTACATTCCCTAATAAATTTGTGCAATATTGTTATAACTAATACATGATTAATTTGCTGCATTACACACGATGTACCTACTTACCTAAAGTAAATGTGTCAACCGATATGCAATCTATGTACATAGGTACGCTATATAATCAATTCGGGTATTATCCACGCGATTATCATTAATCTTAATATATTTATAATATTCATAATATTGTACAATATAGGTACTTAATGTATTTTACACATATCTTAATATATTATATGTGTACAATAGTATATATTGGATTTGGATAGGATTTGATAGTATCCTTTGAACAATCATTATTTAAAGCTCGATAACCACAGTGACACACCTTTACAAGTGTTCGCCATTGCCATTGGTTCTTAAGATTAATTAGAGTCGCTGATTTTTAGAGTAATAAAACTATATTAGAAGGTATTTCAAACTAAGAATTTAAAGGAGATATAAATATATGTAGTGATGACTATAGATGTAATCACATCATAATAAACAATTATCATTAAAAATTGTAATAGGTAGGTAAGTATGATCTATACATCGTTTCTTGATACAATTAATTGAAAACTTTTTGGTGTCAATTGCAATAATTCAACTTACCAATAGTGAAAAGACCTTTTAGGAATACTATTTATCGAAAAGGATAAAACAGGTACATGGTTCCATTAAAATCAATTGAAGAATCAAGTAAACAGCACTAAACATAGATTAAAAAAAAGGACTTACCATCTTCTTCTATACTAATTTGAACTATTTTATTAGTGTGTTTATTTATCACCACCGAACACGTTATAACAGAATATTTTTAAATTCAATTGTTGTATTCGTATTGTTTCCCGCCAAAACGGTGTGTCGACGCATGCGTGCCGGTCGGTGCCGCGCGGTTCGTCTTCTGTCGACACTCGGATGCGACCGTAATCAGCCGTTCACCATTCGCGGGGATTCTTTCTCCCAACACAAGCACGTGATGCGCCTTATGAAAGCCTGGCCGTGGAACGTTAGAACTTTGTACCCAGTTGTTGCGTCGACCGGTCGAACTAGGCTTTCACTGACCATCTTAATGCCCCGAGCCTACCTACTACGTATAAGAACGCGGGGAGCAGGGAAGATCGCATTTCTGAGCATTCCATCTTGTGTTTTAACTTATTATCATAAGTTGACTAGTATATGTACTCTATTAAAACATACCTACATCATATTTTTTGAAATTATTACTTTTTAATTATGACTTCATGGACTGAGCGAATGACTTCTTGGAATGATCCACCTGGAAAGAAAGGCAGAGAGAGACCTCTTTGCCTCTGATGTCAGAGACGTTGAGAAGACGACATCAAAAGAATAGCTGGCCCAAACTGGAGCTTAGTAGCGCAGGATAGGAAAAAATGGGAGGCTTTAGAGGAGGCCTTCCTTAAATCTGGGGTTCTTGCTAATTAAATAAACTCTCATATTATACTTATTGCTACTTAAGTACCTACTCCCAACTTTGTAATTAGTTTGATCTAAAATACTATATTATTAGGTATTATTTATTAATATTTTTAAATGCTTTAAAATAATAAAAATAATTAAATTTTTCAAATTCTCAGAGGTGACGAAATGTGCGCTATCATATATTAGCTTCTCTATAATGTTTTTTAAATCTCTTGATGTGGTAGGTTCCACGCTTCTAAGCATTTTTTGCAGGTAACTTATCTTTTGGAAATGTAGTGTAATAAATGTCATCAATCCTGAAATAATAATGCAATGAGTATATAATATTGGTTTCCAATTCACTCACTCGTAACATCTACGTACATAATGCTTGGAAAAGCATACAGCCGTCAACCGTAATTTCATACTCCTAGTCTTGAAGGGTAAGTATATGTACCAATATACACTTGTATATATTGGTAAAATTAAGCTACCATTTTTTAAGCTGGTAAATTGATAAGCTTTTTATTAACTTGATATCCTGCAGTATCTAATATCCTGCAGCATTTATGGTTCATCTAACTATACTTATATTGTAATGGGAAAGTATCCAAAGGGAACCTAAATAGCATAGAAAACAGTTGCAATATTATGTGTCTATTACTATCTATATATTTAGATAGAACTAGACTAACGACTCAATTACCTATTATACTTTACCTTTTTTCTCGAAAAATTGTCAAAAACTAACGTCACATATTTTATAATATACCTAGTAATATTGTTTGCTCATATCTATAATAATGCAATAATTTTTTGTGTTAATTATTATTTTATATATATTAGTTCCATTTTAAACTTTATTTTTAATATGGACAATGCGGGACTTATCAGAAGGAGTGATAGAAGTTCTTGATTTTATATCAATTGAAAGTCTTTCGCTCTATGACAAAATAACGGAAAATTTAATATCGGTGTTGAGAGCGCAGTTTAATAAGCCACGCTGTAGAGAAGATGATTTTTTAGTTTGAACATGTGTTTAATTTAGTTTTTTTTTGGAAATTTAATAACAAATTTCTGTGAAATAGTTCAAAGTAAACAATGGCTGACGGCGAACAAGCAGAGCAAACATTAGATGAAGTTGTTAAAGTTGACAGGGTTGAACTAGAAGTTGGTGACGAAGACCATGCTGCAGTTGAAGAAAATATGGAAGATCTAGGGGAAGGGGAACATTCAGAGGGAGAGCATGTGGAAGGGGAACATATAGAAAGTGAGCACAGAGAGGAACAGTTCGATAGCAAAGACGCCATAAGAAAAAGAAGAAAGCGAAGAAAAGAATTTGTTGGTGAGGGCGAAGAACAAATGGGCGAAGAATTTGAAGTAGAGGGAGTTGAGGAAGAACAAACACAAGCCGAGGAAAAAGAAGAGGTACAAAAACCCGCTGAAGAAGAACAGGTGGAGGAAGAAGAAGCTTATGTTGAAGAACCGCCTCCAGATCCTACTGCACCATATAATTTATCTGATTCTTCGGAAGCTCTTAAAACACCTTTTGAACTTCGACCAGATCAACTAGCAGAGGTAGAACAACTTTGGGATTATTATCAGAATTATACACCTGCTTATAGTGACATAGATGGGTACATAACTGAAAAGGAATTAATTTATATGTTAAAATGCCTCCTTCTCATGACTTATACCCCTGAACAGCTAAAAGAACTTATAGATTATTGTGTAAGGCCACCTCATCCCGATGGACACATTTCTTTTGATCAGTTTTTAAAAATGGTAACAATACGACAACGAGATTTTCCAGCTGAAGACGAGTTAAGGAGCGCCTTACAAGTATTCGACCCAGATAAAAGTGGCAGTGTTGATCGTGAAAATTTAAAGGAAGTGCTCTTAAAACAGGGACACAAAATGCCTCAAAAACAATTAGATAGTTTAATCAAAGAAGTAGATTTGAGCAATGACGGTACTATCGGAATCGAAGATGTCGTAGGAACAATGTGCATAGACTTAAACAGGGATGACATAATTATGATGAAGGCCACTCTTAATCCCGATAGCAGCGCACCGCCACCAGAAGAAGACTAAATTTAATAGTAAATATTAAAATTCATAACTAATAAATCGAAATACATATGTATATGAATATAAGAAATAATAATACATTTGAATGAACCTAGTAAGGGAGCCCATGTCCACGAAATATTAAATATTTATTTAATTTACTGTTCTGGTATAACAGGCCTTGGTACTACATAGGTGCTGAAAACACTAGTATCATATTTCCATTATAATCATTTTTAGGTTTAGGATACAAATTCTGATTTTCAAGTTACCTACTGTCATATGTAACTGCCTCAAAGATTTTCAAGATTGAGCAAGACGAAAGAATCCGTAATGACATTTAGAATCACGTGGTACAAAATCGTTCAGTCCATCGCCAACTTTAAAAGGCTATTTCGCAACGCCACGGCTATCCTGATGGTGATCAGAATCAATTTTTTTTGTAAGAAAATTTTTCCAATGCCCTCTCTATATCTTCTCTATATATAAAAATGAATCCCATTTCTCTTGGTCACGGCATCACGCGTGAATGGGTAGACCGATTTTAATTCGGTTTTCACTAATGGAAAGAGGGATAAACGGGGAATGTTCCTATATATAAAACTTACACGCTGGGCGAAGCCGGGGGCGGGTCGCTAGTCTCTATATATAAAAATGAATGCCCATTTCCCTTGGTCACGGAATCACGCGTGAACGCGTAGACCGATTTTAATTTGGTTTTCACTAATGGAAAGAGGGATGACCTTTTATGGGGATGAGGGGGGGGGGGGTCGGTAATATTCTATATATTTAATCTTTTTGGCTATTTAGCTACACCATGGCCATCCTGATTACGGCGATCAGAATCAATATTTTTGAAGGAAAAATTTCCCAATGCCCTCTCTATACATTTATTTAATCTTTTTGAACTACCTGCTTGTCACAGATGTATTCGTGATTTTTTAATAAACACAAAGTTACAAATTATTCAGTTAAGTGCCAATTATTGCAGTATTCTCTTTGTAATACGATTGCAAGATTATAATACTTTGTTCGATTCACATTTTAATTATTATCATCATTATAAATCAAATCAACCCCTTTTTTAAATGAAAACCTTTAGGCACGTTTTTTGCTGAGGAGTGAAAGTAAATGAATTGTCACGCTCAGGTCGGTGATGCCGAATCGCGTTTATTCGGCTCCACCCGGCAAGTGACATAGGGCATCAATCACAAAGCACTGTTTTTAAAATTGGAAATTTTTCACTTCTATCATGTGGTCATAAGAACACACCGATTTTTTTCTGTAGAGAGCTACTTATTCCATAAATGAAAAGGAAGGTACCTACTCACTACGATAAAGAGAAAAAGGTACCTACGTCACTTGGATAAAATTTTGTAGTTTCCAAAGGTTCAAAATTGAAATGAACAAAACTAGTTTCTCGATTATCACGGCTTAATTATTTATAAGGCGATTTGTGCAAAAGCAACCGCTTGTGTTTATAATCTTTTTAATTCCACTTTAAGATATAAATATAAAATATTTCTGATGCACTTGGGAAATCCCAAAGTAAATCCTATTTTATACTGAACATGTTTCATGGTTAAAAAATAAATTTCAATAAATAAAATTTCAGTCATTAGGTAGGTATAAATTTAATGGTCTTGATATTATAGTTTAAATTTAATAATGTAAAAATTCATGAAACCAAATTAGTTTATGATTTAAAACATTTTTAGGACATTATTTGAGAATCGTTCTACGCTGTGTCAAGCACACCTATGACCTCAGAACGTTTAAATATCCTGGTCTATAACGCTTAATTTATGTCAGAAGAACCTAGAATATATAATTATCCACAGTATTTACGGGACTAGCCTTTCAAATCTATGTTTTGTTACGGTCTTTACAACGTTTTTAAATTTTAATATTTAACAAAACTTATTAGCTTAATAATAACACAGGGTAATATTTTATTAGTAAAGACAGTCCTATGTACTATGTAACCACAGACATAACTTTAAGAGAAATCAATCAATACTAATCAATACCTAATTTAATCTTTTATTTTAAACGCAAAATAAGCCTCATTAAACTGATTTTGTATTGAACTATAACGTAATGTATAACTATGATGTATAATGCGTTATAGTTCAGATAAATAATGCGGAGTCTTCAGCTTCGTCGTATTATAGTACGGTCATTCTATGAATGCGTTTTTGACATTTCTTTATGTCCATTGCATAAAGTTCATTTCCGAATAAACGATACAGAAAATGTATGGAACTGACACCTGTCAGAACAGCACTCTTATGGCCGGAGTATAACTAAGAAACCCCCCCTAGGTGTGCTAGAACCTTGTCGTGGTGGGGGGGCTTAACCCTCGACAATCCGGGCGGTTGCAGGGGTCGGTGGGGTCACCGGCCTTCGCTTGGCTGACCGGATTGTCGTTGGGGAACGAAGAAAGCACACACGGGAGTGCTCCGAGCGGGCTCCGAACATCGGAGCTCGTGGCGGAGCATTCGTCAGTTTGTAATGGCTCACTACTTGACATTGGCAGACAATGGCCGTCTTCGGGATGAGCCGAATTGCCATTTTTATGAAGAAGATAAGATAAGATAAGATAACTAAGAAATTTATAATTTAAAATAAGTAAGTACTTCTGTATTGTCATCATTAAATTATCTTGAATGTCAATTGTCAATTAATGAATTACAATCAACAATTTATAACAACAATTATAGGTTGATAATGATGTTGATATAACTACTATATAACTATTCTGTGACTGTGTTTTGTTCAGTTATTCTGTGGTTTTGCTTGTGTTTTTATTCTTTCCCAGAGTTTCCAGTTTCCATCGTTCCTTCCTTACATTTGTTGACTTTTTTTGCCGGATTCACCGGGTTTTTATATTTGTAATCGTTATTTAATATTTCATAAACAAATACTATTTGAAGTCGAAAATATGGATATATTATATTTACTAACTATATTTTTGTCAATAAATGAAAGTGAGTAACTACGAAGTTTAAAGTTCGGCTGGGTGTGGTTTAATTTTAAATTTCCTATTATTTCGATTTCGTGATATTCCGTCTTAATTTTAAAAGTGGTATATTAATAACTCAAGACCTTAATTTAATCCAGTTTTAAATTATTCAATAGGTTTAGCAATATGGTGTTACCAATGTACAGCCGCCACTCCTGGTTGTATGGAACCTTTTAATTGGCGAGGAATCGGTTACCTTGGGAACCCTTGCCCTGATGATGAGGATATATGTGTGAAACTCATTGAAAGGAAAGGAGGTAAATATTTTTTTAAATTTTAAGGTTCACAGACAGGTTGATACTCCACTTGATGGTAGGTGACTACAGTCGCCTATAACAAGTAACGCCACAGGTGCTGCAAGTGCGCTGCTGTCCATAGTACGCATAGGGAAAACGACTCTGGCATCCTTTAGTCGCACACCAAAACACAACCAAACACTGGTCTTCTGTAAAGGGGTGGTTACTGTTGTCAGATGGGCTGCCCAAATGACTGTGCAGTGTGCTTTGCCACTACTTTGTAGATCCAGACCCGAGCCAACAGAGAAATTATTTTTAAAGTTGACCCTGCCCCAGGGATGGAGTGCTAAGGTGATCACCCTAACCACTTATCTAAAGGGCTCGGCAATATTATTTAGGCTGGCAATTGGAGGAAAGAGGCATGATACTGGAGGACTCTTATCTATTTAAATATCGATTTATTTATGTTGTATAGTTTGCACAAATCATGTCTTTTTAATGGCTAATTTCTAGCTAGTTATGAAAAGATGACATTCAAAGAATTAAATTGATAAATTTTTCAACTGCATTTAAAATTAATTAAATATAATTATCTCCCAAAAACCAGTTCTGTAAAGATAAAATTTTTAAATGCAAAAGTAGGTTTGTGTCATTTATCTATTTATAGCTTTTTGTATCATTTTAAATGTTTTCTAACTATCTGGCAAAGAATAGACAATAATTGCACGACAGAAATTTCATATTTAATTTTGAGGATTTGTAAGCAATCTTGGAGTAGTGTTGTTCTTTAGTCTGTTAAATAAATGATTAATTTTCTCTACATTATTTCCAATGTCCATATGTCATAAAATCCAAATATTGTGAATAATATGATTTAGTATTAAAAAGTTTTAGGACACTACACAAATTGAAATTACTTTGCTATATTCTCTCCACTCCCTACCTTATGATATTACTACACTTACTACACTTCTCAATCCCTTATTCTTAATCTTACTATGGTCAGATCCGCCTATCTATAAAAGTTTAAAAAGAAATCCATTCTAGACTGCCTGTGTCAGCCTGGGTTACTGGAAACGGTAGTCCCTAATTATGTTAAGGGGTTCAGGTCAGTTCAATGGTTGAGATTAAAGCTACAACAATATTTAAAAAAAAGTAAGTAAAGGACTAGTGAATGTGAATTAACCCTAAAAAAAATCTATGGTCAGCAGTGCACTTGCAGCACCTGTGGTGTTGGTGTTGCTTGTGTTGTAGGCGACAATAGCCACCTACTTTCAAGTGGACCAATCAGCCTGTGTGGCCAGTCTGTTGACTTTAACATAAAAAAAGCAGTTTATTAAACAATTTGAAATAATTTGTTTTATTTCTGTTTTTTGTTGATTATTTTTTTGATGTCCCTGTCGGCATCTGTATTTCTGAGCTCATACAACCCAAATCTTTTCTAGGTTTGAGTGAATAGGCATCTTCTGGGTGAGCTCGCTCCATCATCAGCCTCATCTTTTCTACACGGACAGATGCTGGCCAAGATCAAACCCATCTTTAATTTTTAAAAAATCACCTTTTTCATTTATATTTATTGTGATCATGGTTTTAATTAGTTAAAACACTTTTTCAGCACAAGAAGTGATAACCAGAGATTGTTTAAGCAATTTCAAAGCATTCCGAACAGATATTCCAGCTGATACCTACGAAGGGTGTCGACCCGCAGCCAAAGATGTAAACTTGGCAAATTATGTCAACAACTCTATCAAAGAACTGGATGTTAAAAGGTAATTAAAACTACTTTTTATAATGAATGGTTAACTTTTTGTAGTATTTTTCACCTAGCATGGGTCTGGTGATGTTTGGTATTTGAAGTTACTAGAATCGTAGTGCCAATAATATCAAAAATTAAAAGAGATTTATGATTTTATCAGTACAGTCTCTAGTAAATTCAAATGGCAAACATCACCGTAGCCATGTTGTGTGAAAAATACTATAATGCGATCAATAAGTCAAGTGTATTACCTCTTCATAATATTAGTGTAGATAATATAGATTAGAATACTTGGAATGCATTGGTTAAACCTATTTTAAATTTGTTAGTGCCAGAATAGTAAATCTACATAGGTCAGTATTACTACCGGCAAAAAATGTTACAGAGTTCCGATTTGCCCATTTAGTATGATGAGATTAGATGATAGATTTATAGCTTAGCCAAACAACATCCATATTAATTGTGACACAATGTTTATTTCCATAGCATCATTAATTGCTTTTCCTTTTGCCTTCTTTTACATAAGTGTAATAAATTTGTATGACCGTTAATTGTCATATTGTAGAATCACCATAAAAACCTCTAATCCTAAATAAATAAATGTATATCACATAAACAGAAAACTGGTAATCAATGATATTTTCAAATCTAATGAATTTTTAATAAATTATTGTCTCATTTAAACATCAATAGTATTTAAGTAAGTTAGATATGAATATATTTTCACGGATAGACAATTTGTTGTCTTAATAAAAATTTACTTGAACAGTTATATTATGTAATTTAACTGTTGAAAGGCTTAATTTTAATCACTAAAATATTACTCTATTGTCCTACTCATCCTATTACAATTTTTTAATGTTAAAGTCGACAGACAGGCTGAGAGTACTTGATGACAGGAGGCTACCGCAAGCAACGCCACAGGTGCTGCAACTGTGCTGCCGACCATAGTAGGGATAAGAATGTTAAGGAAGGAATAATGGCCTCTCAAGTAACTTTGTTGATATACAAAACAACAATATCTATTAAGTAAGTGTTATACAATTATGCAAAATTGTAATCCGTTCCAAATTTCTCAGTGATGGATTATGTCCAATAGATTTTTTTTTCCTATGTGATGTGGTCTATTCTGCAACTAGAAAATATGAAAGTATTTCCTTTCACAAAGTTTAAATGTCCCTTTTATTTATAATACACTATCCACAAGAATACTAAGACTTCTACACTTGACCTTGCTATGTATCGAGTTCTTACCACACTAGTATAAAAACACTAATTAAACATACACATGTTCTTATATCCAATTGAAAATTGCATAGTATACGTCTTTATTATATTTCTGTAAATTTTTTTAAGAGTAGTTATAGATTATAGACTTTGTCAACAACAAAGTCAACAAAAGACAGTTTTAATGAACAATAACTCTTTAATTAAAATATTTATTTAAAAATGAAACAAATTGTTAAATTTAGGACATGTCTAGATTGTTTACAAAATAAGACAAGAAAACTGTCTGAAAAGTTATATGTGTAAAGATATAACTTCCATGAGATTAAGATGAAGTTGTTTAGAGAACATGTGATAATCATGGATCTGTTTGGTTAATTTCAGAGACTGGTATGATCAGACAATATGGTGTTTCTGTTTCCTGGATCACAGATGTAATACGGCATCAATATCGTCCACTTCAATGGCATTGATAGTGCTCACTGGTGCATTTCTATTGTTCACAAAACGATTGTTGTGATTGCAATCTCATCCAGCTTAGTCAGGCAAGACCTCTTTTCAATAGCTTTTATATCATTCAACGTCAATGTAATTTTGTATGAATCATTCCAGCTGTTCGTTTAACTTTTTAAGTAATGCCGTATTATATGTTTATAAGTTTTATTATATGTATGTTTTAATAATCGAAATGTTTGAGCACAATAAGTTTGTAATAACACGCACTAAAGTTAATAAATAACAATGACTTGAAAATAAGCAACATTTTAAAAAGCACAAGGTTATAAAGGGAATTATATTTAAATATTTTAATTAGTTGTAATATTGCATTGACATCATATTCATTATTACTAAATATATTAATTTATACATAAAATCATCTATTCTCATGTTTTTAATGCATTTCAATATAAAAAGTATTGCCTTTTGAGTTATTTTTTATTTGTGTATACCATAAATAAAATAATTTATAATGTACATCAAATAAAGACACAATACAAAATAAATAGAATGCTAAAAATAATAATAAAAAGTGTGTGTGTCAGCTCCGACGCATGACTGGAGTTTACTCCTTTAACATATAAAATTAAATGTATAAAAATTTTTTCGTGTCAATAGATAACTGGATACCTAATTAGACTTTATATTATTTAGTTACATTCTACATACTCAGATGTCACTACGTTTCATAAGTTCAAATAGTTAATTTTTCGATGATAGATGTCGCTGCGCCGGCAGGTTATAACGCGCTAACGTTTCGTTTCTTAACGCGGACTAAACATTTTATACAATATTTCGATGTTTGCTTTTATAAGATCAAAGAATAGAATTAGGGAACATAAATATATGCGTCAGCTGTCGCACAAATGTCAAAGTGACAGATAACGTAACACTTTTTAACTAACGCTTGTATCAATTTTACTCATAAATTTCCATACCGGATTATATGAAAATCGATTGTTAAAGAGTAAACTCCAAAAACCTGGTAACTAATAATATCTTTGTGTTGCCTAAAATGGCATTTTTAGGTCTTGGCAGCAAGCATCATTGTTGGCTAAATAATTCATAAAACAGTAGAAATAAAATATTTCTACTTATATATAGTTATATGAATAATGAATATATAATATAGTTTTATGAATACTAGTTACGGTACCCAATTCGTACCAAAGTGTTTTAAACTTTAATGCTATAGGATGTCTGTTATATGTATAGGTAGTGTTAACTTTCAAATAGTGACATTTTACAAAGATTTTTCTTCTGTAATCCTTTATTAGACTAAATTTTACATTCCATTGAAATCAATTAGAAGTTAATAGATTCTACTTAGAGACTGAAGTTTATAAGTAATAGGCTGAATTGAATGTCCATGTCAAAATTGTTTAATTTTTATTAAATTAAGACAACACTCAGAGGTATCGTTTGCTAATGTGATTCTTTCAAGCAAGTAAAATTAAACTCATTGACTTTCAAATTGTCCGTAGTTTTGACATTGGACATTTTGAGGATGTCAATAATTTTATGCTACTGCGTTCAAATTAGATTACGATTTAATAGGTTATTTTATTTGATTATGGAAAAAATTATATGTTATTTTGATTTTAAAACGGTCTGGATTGGTTGTATCAAGTTATTTCTTTTGGTAGTGTGACCTGAAACATTGCTAGAACCTTTGAGTATTGTCTTACTGCACTGGGTAAGAATATTTGTTGAACACGTAGTTTACAATTAATGTGTATTAAGCGATTCCGTCCGATTTGTCTATTAAAGTAGCGTGCATGTTTCATGCAGGGTGAATTTGTAGTCCCTGTTTTAACCTTTATATATTAGGTCGGGGAAAAAGTATGTATAAACTTGTAATAAAATCTCTTTGCCTGTACTATTTGTATATGGCTGGTTTTGATGACCTTAAAAACAAATTGGCAAAATGTTGTTTCCAGCTATTCTGTCAAAATAAGAAATCCATACATTTTAAAGTTTTATTACAAAAAAGGAAAAATGCAACGCAAGCCGCGAAACAAATTTGTGACGTTTATGGATCTAATGCTGTGTCAGTAAGAGTAGCAAAAAGTTGGTTGAAGCGTTTTCAATCCGGGAATTTTGATGTCAAAGATGCACCTCGCTCTGGTCGCTCTGTTACGGATAAAATGGAAGCCATTTTTTAAAAAGTGGAGCAAGATCAGCATATCAGTAGTTACAACATAGCTGAAGAACTGGGAATTTACCACAAAACAGTTTTGACCCATTTGAAAAATGTGGGTACACAGAAAGCTCGATATTTGGGGTGCCACACGAGCTCACTGAAAGAAACCTTATGAATCGTGTACTCATTTGCGTATCGTTATTGAGACTTAATGAAACCGAACCGTTTTTGAAGAGATTGATAACTGGTGATGAAGAGTGGATCACGTACGACAAGAACGTGCGATAAAAAGGTCGGTCAGGCTTCACAAGACTTTGGCAAAACCCGAGTTAAGTCACAATAAGATGATGCTGTGTGTGTTGTGGGATTGGAAGGGCATGGTTCATTATGAGCTTTTACCGCCGCCGGGCAGAAAAAAAAAGTCTTGAGTTTTTATATAAAATGCGAAGAAACTTTTTCTCCAACCTATTAGTATTCATTTAAGTGCGTATCTATATTAGCAAAATAAAAACAAATTGCATTACAAATTGTATTATAAATATCGATATTCATGTTTCACACGTGCCGCTAACGCTTAGATAATTATGTCTGTACTGAAAAATTCTGATACTAATTTTTGCTATGGATATTCAACCTACATTTTTTTCCATTATACATTTTTAGGTGATGCTTTATGTTTAAAAATAGATTGACTACAAATTCACTCGCAAGCTGGATTTTAATTTCAATAAGATTAAGTGTCAAATTCTATGGTGCAACATAGAAATTGAAGTTTTCCATATATTTGTGATTAAAATAAGTGTTTGTAAACAGTTAGGGAATATTTTTACACATGTCTAAATATTATCAATAACTGTATTAGACAAATAAATTTTGTATTAAATATTTACTGTATTTTCTTTTAATCTTTTGAAACATATGTAGTAAAAAAAAAAACGAAATTATGTTATATTTATCTGAACTTATCTCACCCTACTTTAATCCAATCCTACTTATCCAACCCTACTGACAGAGCAAGAGAAGAATAGGATTTTTATTACGCTTATATTTTCTAGATAAATATTTCATTTGGTAACGAATTAATACATCCTCATTTTTAGTGCAGCCTTATCTGTGAACTGGTCAAAAGGTTTTTATGATTTATTACAGGCCTTGGCTTTAGGCCTTGGGTAATAGTGATTTTACAAGAAATGAAATTGCAAAATAGTTATAATAATAGTAGTAATAATGTTAAACATTTTAATTAGAATGTTTACATCCATTACCCACATGTCGTAAACGGAGAATTTGGTTGGAGTCTCTTCTATTATATTCAATATCCTTTTGGCTTTCTCTCTTGTAGGACCTAAAGGATAAAGTTCTGGTTAGTGTAATCGAAATAAATATCAATAGGTGTAATAAGTAATAGCAGATAACCTTCATAGTGCCGAGACAAAATTGTAATAGACAATTTTTTGGCCTTTAATACTTCATTGTGGAATTCAGTGCAACGAGTGCATAAGAATATTGCAATTAATAAAAATGTACATATCTGCACGTAGAATGACATGAGATCCTCAAAACGTTCAGGCTGAAATACGATAAGGAAATGTTAATAAATTCAATGTATACATATATATATTTCATCATCACCTCAGCCGTAGGACGTTCACTGCTGGACAAAGGCCTCTCCCTAATTCTCCAAAAGGACCGATCAGAAGCAGCTTGGATCCACCGTCGACCCGCGTCCTTTATCAGGTCGTGTGTCCACCTTGTGGATGGATGTCGCCGTCGGCTCTCCGCACTACGTGTCCTGCCCACTGCCACTTGAACTTACTAATCCTCCGGGTTATGTCGATAACTTTCGTTCGTCTACGAATTACCTAACACCTAACCTACGAATTATAGCTAGTTTACCTAATGTGTGATAAATTTTCCTCAAAAATTAGCTTTTGTCCGCGACTTCGAGGGCGGAATGTAAAGTACCGATGTCCTTTTCTGAAACTCTGATAATCTATGTGCAAAATTTCACGGTGATCTGTGGAGCGGTTGAAGGTAACCTCTTTTAAACCTATTACTAATGAGGCGGGTGTGCAACAACTTGTCTGTGGTATTCTTTATGAATTCAAAAAGTTCAGAAATACTGCTTAGCGCCATCTATTGCTAAATGACAACAACATCCAAAAAGAACAGTTTAAAAGTACTGACTTATAGTTAATGTCTATATTTAATCGAATCAGTTTTGTAAAAGGTGCTGAATATATTTTATTAAATGAATTTCCATGCATTGTAGAATTGTAAAATTAACAGTCCGTTTCTAATTTTTTTTTTGAATTAAAATAAAGTTACACAATAATTAAGTTATATACTCCTTAATTTTTATAATATTGAATGATAAAATCGCACATTAGAACTTCTCAAGAACTCTATTGTCAAGAAAACCCGTGTAACAATGTCCATGGTGAAAATCAGGCTGTTTTCTTAAAAGTCTCATCAATAATACACCTTGGTATAGTGCATACGCGTTTGTTTCGAGTTTGCCGTTACCCGCTTCGTATTTATTCGTACAAATTTTCTTATTCATGGTGAATAAAAGTTTTCAAACTTTGTAAAAGCAAGGTTTTAATTATGGAGTTTTAATCACATTTTCCCTATGAGCTTAAATAATGATTTTTCACAAAACTTTTATCGAATAGGTGCATTTTGGTTTTGGAGGTTACGCTCCACATATAAACAAACACAGAAAATCCGCCCCAACTCTTCATTATATTAGCAGATTTAAAGTCATTGTAGATATCCAAATACTTACATCAGTTTGTACAACGAAGGTTGTGTATTGGAATATAATGAAACTTAATATCACTATAGTAGTACAGAGTAAAAATGCCTAAAACAATAATAGACACATTAATAAATGATTGATTTCCACGAATTCATCACACGACAAGAGTAATACTTAGGCTAAACTACCAAATATTCATTACAATCATTACTAGTCGTATGAACTATGCTTTATTTTCCAATTTTGTTTCTGGATGAAAGGATTTTTTTTACCTCTGTGTTTCCTTTAAAGGTCTGTTTCAGGGGTCTCGGGTTCGATTCTCGGCAGGGTCAACTTTAGAAATGAACTTTTCATGGTTGGATCTGGGCACAATGCGTTTTTCAGTCTTTTGGGCAGCCCGTCTGGCGGTGCTCGGCAGTAACTAACCCAGAAGACCACCGTGAAATATTAGCATGTGTACAAGTACACCTGTCAACGTGTTTGCCACGATGATCGGTTAAGTAGTTAAGGCGTGAAAGCAAAACAAACTAACAATATGTGCTATTATCAGTCAGGTAAATATTTTTTAATAATAAACCATAATGGACAATTATAATAATATAATGGTTGAATAAGCAGATACCAAAATATTAAGATTCCTTTAAGAGCGCGTATAAATAGAAATAGCTAATACTAGATTTGAATTTAATCTAGGTATATAAAGTCCAAATAAGAAAATATTTATATATATGATTAATACATTATAAATAAAAGCGAAATGTACACAGAAAATATTATACAATGAAATTTTCTCGATAGAACAAAATCATCAAGTTGCCTCTCATTTTTATCCTTTTTTGTTTTATTTTCAAAATGACACATATTACAAACCTAAAAAAATATCAGTAATCTTACTTCACAGATTATTTAGGCCTTTGAAAGTTAATTTTTCATTTGACATAGTTTAATATTTAATACTTTTGGCACTTATTTTTATTTATCTTCCGTCTCATGTCATGCATACTTCAATGTGCATTGTTTCACACGATTAGTCACAATCGCTCCACAGAAACGGGAGGACTATGTTTCTGTGCACAAGAATATTTAGACGTAATTTTTTTTAATAACACTTGTTTTTTAGTCCTTTGATTATTGTAAGTGTGTTGTGTATAGACTGTTTATAAATTGTTTCATATTATTTTAACAAGATTGTGAAAATATACGGCTAATAAAAGGAACTCTGTTGTGTTGGTATCGTGTTCATTCAATTATGGGGCCACGTGGGTGATATTAGATTTTTTTTTGTTTTGTACGCCCCTTTAATATAATGTTGCTTTCGTGCGCTCTATGCTTTTTTAATTCGATAATCTCCTCTTAAAGCGTTCTTCATTTGGGCTAGTAGATGTTAAAATAGTATTAGATATTTTAGAACTATGAGGGCATTGGAAGATTTTAACCTTCCTAAACTTCGAACCTTAAACTTACTTGGACGTGTTAAACAATACATCTATCAAACAAAAGCATTCGTGCTCGTAGCCTGCGGCAAAACCTTAACCACTGATTCAAGACATTGAATTTATATTCTAATTACCTGAAATGCGAAGAGTTCTTGGAACGAAGTGTAAGCACGAAAGATTTCTTTTAAATATGTACTGGGATCGCAATTTTCAAAGTTGTGGGTTTTAGCTGCCAAACATCGTAGACGTTCTGCGCTGAAGCCCCCAGTGAATGCACATCTCCTTTTGTCTTGTTCTTCTACTAAATAGTTTTCAATTATGGCGTTGATGAATCGAATTCTTAGTACAAAATATGCGACTAAGTTGCTACAGTGACTGAATTCGGCCGTTATTGAGTTCAATATTAGGGTGAACGCGACCAGTAGTTTAAAAGACACATTTTCTTCTCCGAGCATCCACATAGTAATCGAAATCACGTACAGAGAAATGTTGGCGACGGTTGCTAAAACGTTACCCCTGTATATAATAGCGTTGACTTCTTTGATTTTATCAGTGCTCATCAATCGTTCTAACTTTTGTAGCCGTACATAAAACTTTGCGTTAGCGTCGCCGTTGAAAAATCGCGCTTGAATCAGCATACATAAGTAAACAATTAAAATATAAATTATTGAAAAAACACACAAAAATACAACTTGTGGGTAGTTGCGAAATTTCTGCCAATACAACATAACCAGTTCTTCCGAAGCATAGCAGCAGAATGCAAGAATTATTATCGAATATATTTTTTGAGTAATCGTGGGTACAGTCACAAATCTGTCTTTGATGTCAACCCGACATGATCCTGTTAACATCTGTAATGTCCTAAAGGGAGAAAATGTTTTGATAAAATCTTCGTCTAAAATGTCCTCAGAGAGATATTCGACCCTGTTCATTTTTAACACTTGCACAGAAGTCTCAAATAATTTGATATAATATAGCCTTTAAATTCTGTTTAAATAAACGCCTTTAAATAAACGCCAAGCGTTTCTACACTTGCATGTCTGAATTTTGTCTGTAAAAAATAATTGCTTGATCGACTTTTTAAACGTTAAGGCTCCGGTCTCGCTTTGCGACTCTACCTTAGCAAACAGAACTAAGCGCACTTTCACGCGTTTTTTTTGTTATGAATTGCAATTATTAAAAAGTACATTAAAAAAAATATTTTTTGTATTGTTTTTTCATTAATTTATTAAAAAATAGGTCATTACTAAGTGGTTTTAAGAGCGACTGCATTAAAAAAAATTTTCAACAGAAAAATATATGTATTTGCAGTGGTAAAATTCATGAAACTACAACTTTTTAAACCACTTTAAATAAGAAAACTAAAGCATTTATCAAAAAAGTAACCAGTTTAGATTATTGCTAACGATATGAGAATAAATGTAAACTGAATATATTTCGTATTTTTGTTATAATTTTTACGTAGCATGTGCTTGAATGAGACCTTCAACGCGTTCAACCTAAATAGAGGCATTTTTAATGCCCAATAGAGCTATTAAAATGTGCATCAAAATAAAATTAAAAAAGTGTATTTGAAATTTCAAATCCATCACTTTCAATAAATGTAAAATATATTTCATTTATTCTTTTGTTAGTAACTGTAAAAAAACATTTATTTTCTGTAAATTATGCAAGAACACTAATTTTTAGGAGACTCGAGCCTTAACATGAAATTGCTTATCCATTTTCTTTATTAGTAAATATAATTGACTTGTTTACGCCACATATTTCCATTAACACTACTAATGACCAATATGTAACCAATGACGAGCCCATTGGTCGAGAGGTTAAGGTCCGGTTGAGATCAGGGATCCCGGATTTGATTCCCGTCAGGGCCAACTTTGGAAATAAACTTTCAAAATTGCACCTTCAGATTTCCACCAAAACTACTTTTCGCGTTATTTTTGAAAAAAAAAAAGTCTTGAGTTTTCATATAAAATGAGAAGAAACTTTTTCCCCATCCTATTATAAATTATTATTAACTTTTGCCTCTCCAAGATAATGGAGCGCTTTATTAATAGGCAGCTTCCGAGATATCTGGAGGATCATTAGCTTATCAGCGACTGTCAATATGGATTTCAGCATGGTCGCACGACTATTTACTTCGCTCACGGTTGGATCACATTGCGGCAAAAAGGGGGGCTTTGGCGTCTGGACTTCCATCATTCCTCAAGTTGCGTGATTTAGAAGTTTTAGAAAACATGTATCTACTTATAAGGTGTTTTTTTTTTCAAGTAATGTAGAAATGAAAAGTCAAGTTCTAAACTTTTATTAAGCTTTAATTTTGGTTAAGATTGCGAAAAAACAATATTCTAAGAAATTTTATGTTTTATGCTAGAAACACTTTTAACCGCACTACGTCCGCGCCGTGGGACGGCGGAGTGTTGGCCGACTGTCGGGGACGGTGAGGCGAAACGAGATGTAGTGATTATATTATACTCTTTGGTGAGGCAAGACCACACTGGTCCTCAGCGTGACTGCGTGTTGGCCGTAGAAATTACGTGGAGCTTACTACCCACGATGTTTGCAATTTTTTTCACACCCCTTTTCATAGTCTACATATCTATATTTCTCATTTGCCTGATCATAAGTAGTACGGAAAAGTTTCTAATTTCTTCAATTAACTTTTCTGCATTCATTTTAAATGCCTATATCTATTGTTTAGAAATAAAAGGATGAATTATAACTGAGTAAACAACAAATAATATAAATAGAAAGTGAATTAATGCAAACGGATACGAGAAGTGTGGACGCGGCGATACAGTTCCTTGGGATTGTCGATCGTCGTATAACCAGCAGGCCTCTGTCACTCCGTGTGTGCCGTGATATAATTGCCTACCGTTGCTCACATTGAATGTGAAAGGAGTGCAACTTCTGTACGCTAGTACTATTATTTATTCTGTGGTATAACGGCCAACACTTAGCCGGCACACGTATTTATTTATGTATTTGTAAATCATAAGAATAATAATTGAAATAAGTAGTTTATAAGAAAGTAAATTGCAATACAATGACAAATAGTGATGTGACTACACCGAACATTTGGAGTAACGTTCGTGCGTCCAAATACCATATATCGTATATCGAGAACCGCGGCGAGATTTCGTTGATTGTTCTCAGCATTCTCTTGGATTTCTCCCGAAGCCGTCCTGAAATTATAATTTTATTCATTTATAACTTGACTATAGGTGCAATTAAAAATGTCTATTACGTCTTACAAATTCTATAAAAAAGCAGTCGTGCGTGGTTATCAAAAAATGTATGTTCTGATTTGCATGTACAGCTACATGTATATCTACCGGGTAGTCCTAAAAGTAGTCGACCTGAATTTACATGGGAGTAGTTTAAAAGAAACGATTACTGCGACTTTCAACAGCTTAAGTTATAAATTTGATAACTTAAGGTACAAATTTAAAAAATACAAATAGTATTTTTTAAACAGCTAATCAAAGTGAAAGCTCTAGTGAATTTGTAACATGGAAAAAAAAATCGGCCATCGTTATGTGATAAATTTGTTTTCATTTGAAAGGTCAACCGACAGATTCTACTCTGGGAGAGTCTGCTCCTTCGTTTAGAGCAGTTAAATATTGGGAAGCTAAATTGGGTAACAAGGAAGATTGGGTAAATTGGGTAGTCGGCAGCGCACTTGCAGCAGCTGTGGCGTTGCTTGTGTTATAGGCGACGGTAGCCACCTACCATTAAGTGGACCGTCAGCCTGTCTGTCGACCTTAATATAAAAAAAAGGAAGAGATTGTGGTTAATAGCTATTTTGAGTTAGTAGTTAAGAGGGTAGCGAAGCTATTGAACATCGTTATGAAAGGAGACTACGTTGAAAAATAAAAATTAAAAAATCCATTATCATGTTAATGATAATGGATTAACTTACACCAATTCTATTCATTCAATGAAAAATAAAAATTCATTTCGTAATTTTTTTTTGTTTTCTTTGTTAAGTCGGGTACTTCGGGACCGCCTCTTATATGTACATACATATTTTTAGAAATATGGCATTCTCTCAAGTCAACTGTCAGAAATTCATGCATTAGTGAAAATTTAGACGGTTGTAACGCAAGTCTGGAAGACCGTTGAACTTGCATCGCCCTCAATACGGCCCGCGGTTGCGACACCAAGTCACGAGGCGCTGATGCTGCACCCCATTGCCGTCAATCAGAGTCTACAAGCCACCACCGGAACCAACAACCAACGCTTTCCGTGCCTTACATCGGTCGAAGACGCATTTAGTATTAGTTCATAGTTTTATACTTTAAATTGTAATAATTCTACAATTATATTTAGCATGTAATAAATAAAGTCTTTTTATTGCATCCTTCGCTGTGATCACGCATAACTCGGTATATTACGATTATGATATATAAAAAAAAAAATACCTTCGTAATAACGAGCCATAACAGCAGCACATAACTTCTTAGTTTTTCTAACTTCAGAATTAAAACGATCACATCGTATACTTATGAAAATGGCAATTGCCAAATTTACACCCAGAAATCCGAAGAAAATTGTGTACTCTACTGCACTAAATAGCTGAAAGCAGAATCTTCTGTTACTTGGGTAGTGTTGTTTAGGTATATTTTAAATTATAAGAAAATAATATTTCTCTGTATAAAATTTCGACGGAACAAAAAAAAAAGTTTTTCTCACCAAAACATTGCCCTTGCGGCACCAAAACATGTTAATGATAATGGATTTAACTTACACCAATTCTTTCAAATTAAATTATTCAAAAAGTAATTTTTCCTTACATTATATTGCATTCCTAAAAGTCCAAACTCAAACGAAAACAAAGTCCAGAAGAGTAACATGCTGTAAAATAGCAGAATCTGAAAATTATAAAAAAAAAACTATATCACACTTGGATTACATTAAAAAACTTAGGCTGGGTTCGATTCCCGGGAGGGTCAACTTTGAAAAAATAACTTTTCAAATTTAGCTCTGGTCTAGATCTGGAAAGTAGTGGCAGCTAGGGCACACTGCGTATCGCAGTCATTTGGGCAGTCCGTCCGTCTGGCGGCAGTAACCATCACCCCCTTACAGGAGACCACCGTGAAATAACACCACGTGTGCTGTTGTGTTTCGGTGAGTGAGTAAGGGATGCCAGAGCCTATTTCCCTATCCCCTCCTAATCCCTTATCCTTAATCCTTAATCCTACTGTAGTCGGCAGGGCACTTGCAGCAGCTTTGGCGTTGCTTGTGTTATTATAGGCGACGGTATCCACCTACCATCAAGTGGACCGTCAGCCAGTTTGCCGATCTTAACATTAAAAAAATGTAATTTGACAACCAATATTGCCGAGATATTACCTTTTTTCATCAAATTACAAATATTGAAATTTACAAACATTGAAAATAATTACAAATGTTGAAATTTTGGAGAAACTGTACATTTGAGAAAAAGGAACATATTACTTACGGAGTATCTACTGGTGATGGAAATTTTAGAATATGTTCAGCAGTTTAAGAGATTTTTCGTCATTTACACAAATACACACGAACAAACAAACAAATTTCGATCAAAGAGACAATCTCGGTAAAGAGATATATAACGGATTAGCGCCATATTGTAGTAGGCCATCAATGGTCTTACGCATAAGTATCTATTATTGCTACTTACCTACGCATCTTAGTATACTTTGCAGGTTTACGAAGTCGAAGATATTTTAACAACGAGACTCGTAATTAAAAAAAAAAGGTACTTAACTATCATACATACCTGAAATTTGTAAATATTTTGAAAACAAGTGACACAATTGAATATATCTCTCAAATAAATATCAGTATCACTAGATATGAAGTCGTGTGTTTCGGCAGCCAACATTCTCATGTACTTTTTCGTTGGATGGTTAAACTTCCTCGAATATTTTATTACATTCCCTTTTAAATGATTGAAGATTATTGAATTCACAAAACGTATCCTTATGAAGAAAAATAAAATTATATTAGAGCAGAAACTCAAGTCGGTGATATATGCTAATACACCAAATATAGATGCAATCAATCCTGTATTTGAACTCGAAATAAGTAAAGATGACACGAGAAATACAAGCAAAATAGAAAAAAGAATCGCAATCGTGAACTTATTTATTCTTCTTAAAATACCATTTATTTGTTTGCTTTTATCAATTTTCATTAGTCTGTCTAATTCCTGCATTTTAACATAAAACTGTGCGTTGGCGTCACCATTTAAAAAACGAACATTAATAATGTAGCATAAATTCGCTATGAATTTCAGCCAGATAGCTGCAATGTAGGCGTAATACATTTTTGGAATATCTCTTAGTTTTTGGACATATACATATTCATGATAAATTATCAGTGACCAAGCTACAACTGTTAAAAGGATTGAGTATATTTTTTGATGTATACTCGGCGGAGTAACGAATTTATTCCTGACATCGACCCGACAAGATCCCAATACGGTTTGTACGTAGTGAAACAATTTGAAAGTGCTAATAAAGTTCTCGTCTAAAATATCTTTCGAGAGATATTCCGGTTGGTTCATTACGAATTATTTCAAAATTAACTGAAAGCACTACTTCCTTCAATATTTCTTTGGTTAATGTTTTGTTTGTATATGCGTGACCTCGTTTTTTTATTGATTGTCTTTAAACAATTTCATCAATTATCATTAACAAGTCTTCCCCGCTTATTGATCAATATCGCAACGTCAGGAGACATTAATAATAATAACTTCCTTTTATGTAATTGGTTCTTTTAATAGGAAACGTGTGGCTACGTGTACCTTAGATTAAAATATCATTGAAATGTTAAATTGTTTAAAACGTATAATTCTGTAACGTATAATTAAGTAAATATGTACTTAGTTTTTCTTTTTATTTAGTTATAAGTAGTATACAAATAAATAAGTGAGAAATAAGTAATAAGTGAGAGAGAAGAGAAGAATGTGAGAATGGTTCTGGCGATCCCACGGTTGCAACTAAAGATTTGTCTATAGAAATTGTACGGCGTTACATACATTTAATTTATGTTCTACTTGTAGATAATATTGTATTTTTTAATTATATCTAATGTAAACGTCAATTACCATTAAAAAATTAGAGTATAATGTCGAAACGCTTTTGAACTTGAAAAACTTCAATCAGTAGGTAATGCGTATAAGGTTCATTAATGATGTGGTAATTAATCTAGTGATGTGCAGAGTCGATCTTTTGTGGCGTAGACATATTTATATTATTGATATATTTTTAGCTCGTATGCATGGCGCAGCCAGTGAACATTCGTAAAATCTGGTACAAAAGTGTACGAGATTTTTATTATCCTCGTATCTCGTACAGAAACTGCAAATCTCGTAACGGTATGAGATTTCTCGTACGTATGGCAACCCTGGGCCAAGACCAACTCCCTTTATTCGCCGGACGCGCCATTTTTAGACCATTTCAGACACACTCGCATGCTCGCATTTGATTGGCCGTTTGTTTACTGAAGCGATCGCAGCGCCAGGCCCAGGCAGCAATCAGGCAATCAGGCGACGATCAGCAGGGAAAGCTGTAGTTTAAACGGGAGTCTGATAGATGTTACTTTCGGGATCGAACAGTACCTGTCTCTGACATTAATTACAGTACATAGGTAACTTTATGTTCAATTGACCCTCGTGATAGTGGAATAATTTTATTACAATGCCGATAGAATGTCTCCATTATCCGAACTTAAATTACTTACAAACTTTCCAATTACAACTTAAATTACAAATAAGTGTACATATGTGGCGTGGGCTTTATGGAGAGTTGTGTGCCACTATTTAAAAAGTTACATATACTTCCCTTACCTTGCTTATATATAAAGACGTTGTGTATATTTGTTAGAAAATATCCGAACTGTTTTGTCGAAAATAACGAAATAGGAACCAAAATAACTAGGCAAGGTAATTTATTGCAAAGACCAAAATGTAGATTATAACTATTTAATAGAAATGTTTATGTTATGGCAATTAAAACATACAATAAACTACCTAATAATATAAAAGAATTGCCGGATCCTAAATTTACAAGAGCATTAACAAAATAGTTATTAGATTGTTGTTATTATGATGTTAAAGAATTTTATAATAAGAAACATTAATTCCTTTATTAATATTAATATTAATATAGTTTACAAACAATTAAACACAAATATTTGCATGCCCTTGGCGGGTAGAACATACTTTGTACTGTAACTGATGTATACAAATTAAAATCCTGTAAACATGTGTTCGCGCAAATAAAGATTTATTTTATTTTATTTTTATTTTATTTTCATATTCCAACATAATTAAATGAACAATTTCATTTCAGATAAGACAAGGACAGTTACATACATTAGCAAGATTAATTCTCCATATAAAAGTGAATCGATAATACTAAGTATTAGGAAATTAAAATACAACAAGTATAGGTGGAGGTGGAAGCGTCGTAATTTTATACACAGTAGAGTTCTGTGTGTCCACAAAATAATACATCACTTATAATTTTTTTCTTTAATAATCACTTGTATTTGGTTGAGTGGGGAGCTTATATGGTTGAGTTGGAGCTTTCAGAAGGAAAACTAACGCATATCACATGAAAATGGTCATTTTAAATAAACCAGAGTATCTCTCGAAAGATATTTTAGACGAAAAATTCGTTAAGACTTTTTCTGTTTTTCATACCCTGCAAACTATACTTGGGACGTGTCGTGTCCATGTCAAGGACAGATTTGTGACAGCGCCTACCGTTTACCATAAGCTGTATACCGCCTTGTGGTATTGCGTCACAACCTGCTTTTACATTTACATGGTTACCGTTTACTTTGTAAAATTCTCAAGCTATCCACAAATCTACTATTTAGCTTGTTTCTCTGCCTCTTCGAATATGCTCATATTTTTCAGTAATATATTTCATGTCCGTTTCATAAATAACGAATCCAACGTGAAGTTCTTCTTAAAAATGCATGAAATCGATCGTCGCTTACGCATAGATCAGATTGAAGAAATTAATTTAACTCTTTTCAATATAAATAGATATACTGTGGCTTATTTCACGCTCCCTTTCACGTTAATCTTTATTTTGATCTCGACGCAAGGTACGCAAGTTTTAATTTCAGGTCTCGGTGTGTTTTGGAGTATTTATTGTTTTTTCTTGGAAATGTTTTACTGCTCCAATCTTTTAGTCTATTTTCATATACGTGTTTGCTTTGTGAATGCCATATTAACAAATCATTTAAAGCCAGACAAGTTAGTTGAAACTTCAAAAAAACACAATGTACTTAGAAAAAAACTGTTACTGTTAGCTAATCGAAGTAATAGTTTCGAATTGAGCGAAACAGATGTATTTTTAAAAGAAATTTTTGATGGTTTTTTTCTATATTGCAAACTATATTCTTTCCAGGTAAGTCTTTAGTATCTTACTTCGGTGCTTTCGTACAATATTTTAATAAATTTTATGGCTTTTTTATTATCATAATTTCAGATATTCTTATTGTCGGTTATAGTTGTGACCTGGATTTTGAGCAGTTGTCAATATTTTATTAGTTTATTGAAAATAAATGTAAGTTGAAGGGAATAAATAAAGTTATTTGAAGTTATCACAAATTATATCACAATTTTTGAAAAAATCACATTTGTTTCAGGGCCGTCTTGAAATTTCTGAATTCTTGGTGGTAATAATGACTCTTGTGATTTATCTAATTGCTGCCGCTATAATTTGCATACGCATTGAAATCTTTCAGGGAGAAATTAAGCGGACGAAATCTTTGTGTATAACGGTCATGTCGCAATATTATTACGGTAATATAATTTTAATAAAACGACTGTAGCAAAAAAAAACATTTCCACGCAATGTTCTTAGAACTGTATTAAAAGGTTTCAATAAGTGCTCTCACTCAGATTTGTAAATTACTCCAAAATATTTTGGAAAAAAAAACGTTTGTCACCGAGTTTATTTTTGTCACCAAATTCTATCCCAAAATTATATTATCTATACTCAGCAAATATTTTTGTTATTAAATGAATCACAACGGTCTTCAGGTGGTAATAAATATAAATACAAATAAAAATAACACAAATAAACATAAATTTGTGTCTAAAATAAAAGAATGTAAACTTGAATAATTTTCTTGAATAAAGAACTTGAAACTTAAATAAAGAATGTAACTTGAAGAATGTATCTTAAAAAAATGTAACATCTGGCTGGACAGAGTAAACTATAAAAAACTTATTACTTTCGTAATATTCAGAATTTCTAATAATTCATTTACAATTCAATAAGTTCAAATTTTCAACATGTATATGAACCGTGTCTAAGACCTATTACTTTTATGTTCCAGGTTCACTAAGAGAAAAAGCTAAAAGAATGTTATCTATGATCAACGAAAACCCACCAATCTTTAATGTGTACGACATGTGGCAAATGGACGCTCGAATTTTACTCAAGATATTTAATTTAGTCACTCCAATAGTGGTGGCTCTTTTGCAATTTGCTTTTCTTTAAAATAAACTTTCAGAATATCACTATTTTGTTATTATTTAAGTATTCTTTGTTAACTACCATTATTAAGAAAGTTGTAACATAGTCTTAAATTAAACTGAAATTTGGGAATAACATCAAAGAAAACCTCTGTCTTCTGTTTGTCCACTCTAAACGGAGTATAATGCAGTTTTTATAATATATAATTTTAAGAATTACTTTGAGAAGGTTCACTAATATTAGGTTGAGGAAAAAATTTTCTTCGCATTTTATATGAAAACTCAAGACTTTTATTTATTTATTATTATTTACAATTAATTACAGTATATGTGTGCCATTTTGTTCGATGACTTTTTGCCATCTTGTTGTGACATGATCCCGTTGCTTTAGAAATTTTGGGACTTCTGATCAAAAAAAAAAACGCGACAAGCAATTTTGGCAGTTCTCTCTTGATGTTAACCTGACACTGCCTAAAGAATTCTGAAGAGACCGAAACAGTTGGAAATCTGAAGGTGCAAGGTCAGGGCTATAGGTTATAAAAACACCTACCAGCCAAACTCTCTTAATTAAAGATGTGTGTGGTTCAGCGTTGTCGTGATGAAAGATCACACCCTTTATTGATCAATTTCGGCCGCTTTCTCATTTTTCTTCATTTTTCTTCAAATAAAGTAAAGTAAAATTTATAAAAGTTAAATATATCGATCTAATCTTCATACATCAGAAGCTGTTCGAGCTTCATACATCAGAACCGTAAACAGTTTCAATAAATAGTTATTGAAACTGTTTACGGTTTGCAACGCCCACTTGTACGTACCGTAAACAGCATGTACGGGAGCTTACTGGCCCGTACATATTACTTACAAAAACCACCAAGTGCAAGTCGGGACTTAGAAATTAGTGTCCCATTTTATCATTACCTACTTACTTCCTAAACCGCAAAATATCGGTCATGGCATAGACTTATCAATATGGTTACGACGACGAATATTGGGGTACTATGAATTATTATGGCAACACTGACCAACGCACTCATTTTTATAAAACCGCAAAGTTCTGTCTTTAGTTATTATTAGGTCTGAGAGTACATGTTTAGCTAAGACTGAATATGTCTTGAAAATAAAATTTCAAGTTGATTTGAAATAATGTCTTACTGACTGTAGATATAATAATAATAAAAGCGATGAAGCGGCCCTTGAGGCGGAGAACATCTTACTTTTTATGTAAACAATAGAAGGTGACTCGACATAGAGGTATTCGAACCAAAGCCAGTGAGCTATTAGGTAAGTATACATATTTTGTAGACAATAAGTAACGATGGTACCAAAGGTAACAAATTCTGTAAGAGAGTAGTTGCTGCAACTAGACAACCCCGCTTCCCTTAGAAGCTTGGGTCATGACTACGTATATGTAGATCTGGAAATTGGCGATCAATTAGAATATTGATCGCAATGGCCAAGAATTTTTTAAAAAATCTATCAATAGGTATATTTTAGGTTAAGATACCTATTTTTTGTGAAACATGATGGTAAGTACTGGTGTGCTCGATCAATAATCGTTTATTAATCGATTATGGACGATTGTTTAAGACTCCGTTGACTAAAGTCCAGTCCAAAAGCAAATACAAAGAAACTGTGCTACTATTTGAACAAAATGTCAGAATCATTTCTCAGGCTATTCTATTCTGCAAAGAAAAAAAAAACGCAATTTTAGTTGTATTAGGTATGTATGTTTATATTATTATGAGTTATATAATTAGTGCTTACTTTTATTATTGATTAGTACAATGGTTTAAGTTTAAAACAAAACTTAATAATAATTATTATTTATTTATAATCTATTTCAAATCAATTCAAAGGATTGCCTAAAACAAAATGGCAAACAAAATAGTAGAAGTTGGTAGTGTTGTAGTGCTCCTTTCTCTAAATTGATCATGATCGATTAGGCAAATCATAATCGATTGCAGCCGATTACTTTCATAATCGATTAATTGACTATTGATAATCGATTCCGCACACCATTAATGGTAGGTCGTGGTAAGAAGGTATAATTACAATACATGGGACATTTTATGTAATCTAGCTGCGTGCGCCTGCGACTTCGTACGCGTAGAAAAATAAAAATGTATGTACCTACGCCTGACATCTTTAACGCTGTGACGACGGTTTATGTTTTTAGATGATCCTTTGGAAACCTAAAATTTTTCCAGGATAAAAATTATCCTATATCTTAATCCAGGTAATAAACCATCTGTCTGCTAAATTTCATCAACAGCCGATTTTGGGTTTAGGATTAGGATAATTGCAATAAATTGTGACGTATTTAGATAATGTTACGTTCTGGAAAAAGTGTTCGCGGCGACCGGAAAGTCTCGAACGTTCCACTCCATCGATGGTAGCCACGCCCCTTCCCGACTAGTGTCAAAGGAAATTGGTCCTTATGTCTATAACATAGAGTTTACATTTCAACAGAAATAGCATTTTCTGGAAAATACCAAATAGATCAAGGTGTTTGGCGCCAAGTATAAGCAGGCGGGCGGGATGAGTTTAGTGGTGCGACAACCAGCGATACGAAAGCGACTCTCGGAGCTTTTGCGAACTTATCTGCGACAGTGAACTGGCGACACATTAAGGAAATCAAGTTTAACGGTTTCATCGGACAAGTTTAGTGATTTTGGAAGTGGATCACATCTTGGTTTGTGATCTTGGTCGTTTGTTCCGCGCTTACACGGCATTTTAACTCACCTCGCACTTAACAATATTATATATCACCTATATGAGAGAAATGGGAGTATTTCCATTGACAAATAGGTATATTATGGTTTAAAGAATCAATAGTGAATAAATTATTTTGAATTAGAATAAAATATTTTAAATTAATTTTGAATTATTTTGATTTGGTAGAAACCATTGACGACTCAGTGGCGTAGCTACACTTTCAGCGCCCTGGAGCAAAATTAATTTCTAAATTTAAAGAAATTGGAGATATTGCTCCAATTTCTTTAACAATATTATCTTGAACTAACCTCAGGGTAGGTATTACCAAATTGAAGATACTATTATTTAAAGCGAAAATTAGGAGAATCGATCAAGATGCAAAGAATTGGTTGCTCACGAAGTAGACATTATGCAACTGAAGAAATTTAAGGGAGATATTTTTTTTATAAATGCAACCATTGGCATTCGGGTTAATAGTTATTTCTCACTTATTTCTTCTTATTTATTTAAATAAGAATTTATTTATAGAAACTTGAATAGATAGGATGTGAAAGCGTAACAAAGAAATAAAATTATTTATTTATTTATTACATAATATGGCCTCCAACGAGGCAAGCACCAAGCAAAAACAATCAACAAAGGACAAAAATACATTGCAGATGCCGCCGCAATTATAGAAAGCACAGCATGCGACAATAAAAAGTCCAAAGCAACATCCCAACAATGATAAAAATTAAAAATAGTAATAATAATTTAAAAAAAATCGGACACAATGACAAAAATGTAAACTATGTGAACCACGGACAAGGATGAGTCTTTTAATTTTATAAATGGAGTCGTTATAAAGGTCGACATCGTGACTTAGTGAGTTAGCTGCGCTCATAATTCGATTTAATGGAAATGGTGTGTATCTGCCCTGTCTGGGCGCTCGATTAGAAACCCCAAAGTTTATGCGTGACAAGAACTCGGGCGAATCAACTCTGCCCCTCAGCAATTTGCAGAGAAATAAATTGTAACAAATTTAATTTTAATGTAATAGTAACGAAGAAAAATAATAATAAAATAAAATAATGTAACAATAATAATAATAGTAGTGGCAAGGCACACTGCGTTTCGCAGTCATTTAGGCAGCCCGTCTGGCGGCAGTAACCACCGCCTTAAAGAACCACCGTGAAATAACAGCACTTGTGCTGTTGTGTTTCGGTGAGTGAATAAGGGATGCCAGAGCCCATTTCCCTATCCCCTCCTAATCCCTTATCCTTAATCCTACTGTATTCGGCAGTGGACTTGCAGCAGCTTTGACGTTGTTTGTGTTATAGGCGACGGTAGCCACCTACCATCAAGTGGACCGTCAGCCTGTCTGCCGATCTTAACATTAAAAAAAACGGTTTTATAATTTTGGGAATATGATCATAAAATGCCAACGATACCAAACGACGTCATCACGGTAATTGTATTAAACTAGCGATCCACTCTCGGAATCGCACGTGTATAGTTGTTTTAATTTTTTTTTTGAGCAAATCATAACCGTTGTGTGGTTTAAGAGGGAAGATAGACGACTTAAATTAATACTAAGTTAGAATAACTAAATAAAAAGAAATATTCTAAACAATTTAACATTTCGATGATATTTAGTACTATATGTAAGTGTAGACGTAGTCACACGTTTGCTATTAAAAGCACCAATTACTTTAAAATGAAGTTGTTATTCATTAATGCCTGACATTACGATATTGATCAATAAGCGAGGAAACCTTGCCAGTGATAATTGATCAATTTTTTTAAAACAATAATTAAAAAATTCAAGTCACGTATGTAGATAGAAACAAATTCATTAACCAAAGTAACATTGAAGGAACTAGTTTAGTTTTCAGTTAATTCTGAAATAATTCGTAATGAACCAACCGGAATATCTCTCGAAAGATATTTTAGACGAGGACTTTATTAGCACTTTCAAATTGTTTCACTACGTACAAACCGTATTCGGATCGTGTCGGGTCGATGTCAGAAATAAATTCGTTACTCCGCCGAGTATATATCAGAAAATATACTCAATCCTTTTAACAGTTGTAGCTTGGCCACTGATAATTTATAATGAATATGTATATATCGAAGAACTTAGACATATTCCAAAAATGTATTACTCCTACATTGTAGCTATCTGGATGCAATTCATAGCGAATTCATGTTGCATTATTAATGCTCGTTTTTTAAATGGTGACGCTAACGCACAGTTTTATGTTAAAATGCAGGAATTGGACAGACTAATGAAAATCGATAAAAGCAAAGAAATAAATGGTATTTTAAGAAGAATAAATAAGTTCACGATTGCAACTCTTTTGTCTATTTTGCTTGTATTTCTCGCATCACCTTTATTTATTTCTAGTTCAAAATTTTCAGGATTGATTGCATCTATATTTGGTGTATTAGCATATATCACCGACTTGAGTTTCTGCTCTAATATAATTTTATTTTTCTTCATAAGGATACGTTTTGTGAATTCAATAATCGTCAATCATTTAAAAGGGAATGTAATGAAATATTCGAGGAAGTTTAGCCATCCAACGAATAAGTACATGAGAATGTTGGCCGCCGAAACACACGACTTCATATGGAGCGATACCGATGTTTATTTGAGAGAAATATTCAAATGTGTCACCTGTTTTCAAAACATTTACAAATTTCAGGTTTGTATTATAGTTATTTTTTGTCACGTGTTTAGTTATTAAAGTATCTGATCGACTTCGTAAATCTACTAATAGTAACAGAGATCCCGAATGCGATGCTTAGAGGCATAGGCCTATTCTACTACAGTAGGAGACGTTTGGAGAGTTTGTTGCTCTAATTCATTATTTATCTCTTTACCTATAAATATGACAGAAATTTGTTTGTTTGATTTTTTATATGTTATGTATGTATTATATATTATTAAGGCAGGCTGACGGTCCACTTGATTATAGGTAGTTACTGTCGCCTAAGGACACAAGCGACATCAGGGGGGGTTGCTATTAGAAAGAGATGACTTAAAGCCCTATTAAGTCATCTCTTTCTAATCTTTGTAGTGTTGTACTCCAGTAATCAAATTATGAGTCGATATTTACCAATAAAATGATAGTAGTATATTTACATAAACTAATTATTTTGTCTTATTTTAGGTTTGTGTAAAGTGTTATTGCTAAATAGTAAGTACACATAATTTATTGATTATATGAAGATGTAAATCTTGTTAAAAAGCAGATCAATCAATCATTTTATTAATGCAATTAATTTTTATTGTGCCTTTGGATATTTGGTTTTGTTCTGGCTTACTCAGTACTTAATAATATCCGTTGTGCAAAATAGCAATCTTAAATTATTAATTTGTATTCTTATAATGAAACTAGCGGCCCGCAACCGGCTTCGCCCGGCGTGCAATTTTTATATACCCTAAAACATTCCCCGTTTATCCCTCTTTCCATTAGCGAAAACCGAATTAAAATCGGTCTACCCGTTCACGCGTGATGCCGTGACCAGGAGAAATGGAGATTCATTTTTATATATAAGATTTTGAATAAGTGACAGTTGCTTTTTTAATAAAGTGAAATAAAAAAACGTGTATTTAAATGTTAAAAATTAGCTAATTCTCTTATATATTCAAGTACATATCAGTCTACAAAGTATTGTCATACCGTCCTTTGTAAAGTAAATTAAAAATGAGCATTCTATGAATGTAAAAACTGTTGGATAATAAGTTAGAAACTTTTATTGATTCATTTGTTCGTTTTACGATAAACCGCTATTCAATAATAACGGCATGCTCAAACCGTGAGACCGATTATCCTATAAGAATTTGTAATAGCTAGTAATTAACTTCATCATAAGTAAATTGTTATAATCGATAAAATATCACTATTTTAGTAATCACATTTATTACTCAATACTACAATAATTAAGTTTTACAATAATAATTAATACAATAATTAAACATCGAAATTGATAATAATATTTGGTGTCCAACTTTAATGTGATACATGACGTTGCCATTGACCTATCAAAGCGCCATAGGAATAGCATGAAATTGTTTTCGAACTAAATGAATGTCATTTCGTCATAGGTTAGTAGCTTCGTGGGTTTTGTTTAGGTATATCGGTTTGACATGGCAATGCAACTTCTCGTTTTATGCGTTTCTCGTTTGGCAGCTTTAAACGTCCTGTTAGGTATATGACGAATGACTCTGAGAAAGCAAATTTGATAAAAGTTTGTACTGTTACGACTAACTAATGGAACGTTTTGAAAAAAGCGTTAGCGTCGGCCGAAAGCCGCGATCGTCTCACCCTATCGATGGTAGCCACGCCACTTCCCGATTAGTGTAAAAGGAAATTGATCCTTATTTACAGAGTTTACATTTAACAGAAATAGCATTCCCGAACTTTCAATAGCTTGTTTACAATCTTGTTTATATTTCTAGTAAATTCGAAACACATCGAGGCGTTTGGCGCTAAATATAAATAAGAGAGCAAGCGGGCGAGATGAGTTAGTTTGTGCGATAACAAGCGATTCGAAAGCGACTCTTCGGAGCTTTAGCGAAGTTCCCTGCGACAGTGAACCGGCGACACATTGAGGGAATCATTGACGACTTTTGGCAAGTTTAACGGTTTCATCGGACGTTTCGCCCTTACACGGCATTTTGACTCACCCCGCACGTAACAGTAATTTATATCTAGCCAGTATCGTTTATAAATTACATGCAAGTAGGCTATGATTTATTAATAGTGTATAAAGATTTTTAATGTAATTCAAGTGTGATATAGTTTTTTTTTTATAATTTTCAGATTCTCGTATTTTATAGCATGTTCCTCTTCTGGGCTGTGTTCCTTTTTCAATTTGGACTATTAGGAATACAATACTATGTAAGAATTAACTACTTTTTTATATGCTTTATAAATATATTTTTTAATATTAAGTATAAAGAGGTAAAGTTGTTTGTTTGTTGTTTGTATGTAGAAGGTAATCTTCGGAACTACTTATCCGATTTAAAAAAATCCTTCAAAAATAGTTAGAATAGAATTAGAATCGACTTTGGTATATATTATTTATCATGTAAAATAAAAAGGCTTTTTAGTGGTATACGAATTTGCAAAGTAAGTCGACGATAAAACGGTCGAAGGAAAACGTTTCTTTCGAACTAATTAAAATCGTTAGGTGATGTTTATTGGTCATACTATAGACAAAATATGAATCATTATCAGAATCAGCAAGTTTATTGTGACAAGTATTTAATACATGTGATTTCTGCTTTTTACTACATATGTTTTGGACTAGAGACAGTGCAAGGTCTAGACGCGCATGTTACTCTTTTATTGTAATATTATTGTAATATTGTATATTTTAGTGTAATGTATAGGTATAATCAATAAAAAAAAATAACAAAAAAGAAAACACAAAAAAATACAAGACAAACTTAGGAAAAAAACTTTAGGAAAGTGATTAAAATTATGGTAGGTATTAAATTGATTTTTACTGATACTGAGAAAGAATCTGAATTCCACGCGGGCGTAGCCGCGGGCACAGGTAGTATCATATAAATTAAATAAATTTGTGTAAGTTAAATTCATTAGCAATTACATCAGCCCGCAAGGGAAATGTTTTGGTGGGATAAATAATTTTTTTTTAGTTTCTTCAATATTTAATTATATTTTAAATATTATTTTAAAGAATAAACAACAAATCTAATTAACAGACTCTTTTTTAGCGATTTAGTGCAGCAGAGTACACAATTTATTTCGGATTCCTGGGCATTAATTTGGCAATTGCCGTATTCATAAGTATACGATGTGATCGTTTTAATACTGAAGTTGGAAAAACTAAGAAGTTATGTGCTGCTGTTATGGCTCGTCACTATGAAGGTAATCTAGTTTTGTACTTAAATCTTTCAAGATAAATAATCTAATGTCTTAAATTTAACTATTGCATTTTTTGACAGTCAACTTGTAGAGAATGCTGTAGGGCATATTTCTAGAAAATGTGTATAGAAATGGGTCCAAGTCAGTGATTGTTGGCCCATATAAACGTGGCTAGTGAATAGAGACCACGATAGCAAAGTGATAGAGACACAGATAGTTAATTATTGTTATTCGGGCGTCCGTGTCACAAACGTTCATCATTGGCGCATATTGTTCGGCGCCTGTTAAAGACCCTGGTAACTAGTACAAATTTGTTTTGGAATCTTGGAACCCTACCCACTCTCTTCGGCCTAACCACCGAATCAGCAGACCAGCACGCTTCTTTAGTCGGAAGCGTTGCCCACTACCAGGTACACAGCCATACCATACCCCAAACGTACGGGAAATTACAGGCCCGTACAAAATGTATAAATAGGTATTAAGTATATGTAAAACAGTTTATACATTTAGTGATACAGAATTTGTGGGACGTAATACACATATATAATTGCACCTATAGTTAAGTTTTAAATGAATAAAATTATAATTTCAGGACGGCTTCGAGAAAAATCCAAGAGAATGTTGAAAACAATCACCGAAATCCCGCCGCGGTTCTCCATTTACGATATATGGTATTTGGACGCGCGAACCTTACTTCATATGTTCAGTGTGTTAACCTCTCTATTCGTCATTCTACTGCAATTTACTTTCTTATAAACTACTTATTTTTATTAATCCTTATGATCACATTTTGTGGATCACAATTTTTTAGTAATTTTGACCACAATTAGAGCTTAATAAAAATAATTAATAAAATAAATTATAACTCTGGCATTTTACTGTATTTTATTGAAAAATTATGATAAAACAAATGAATTAATTTCCTAAATTGTTGGTAAATTTTATAATAAACTGATACAAGTACAAGTAATATGTAGGTACATACATAAAGTAATGATGGCAAAAATTATGTTAAGCCAGTTATGTCTGAAAAAAACGATAAAAAATATTTACATATGTTATTACATTTATTATATTATTACCAATTATTACATTATTCATACAAGACTTTATTAAAATTTAAGTTTTCTTGAATAAATCCTTCTTGAATAATAACATGCAAAAATGTTATAAAAGTTGGTTGTAGATACATTGGTTTGCACATGGAAGTTTGTACCTTTCCAAATGTTTGGTTAACCTATATTTTTCACGATAAACTAACGCCTGAAATAAGATTTTATTTTCTAACTGTCGTCCTATTTTTATAAACACGTCGTTTATGATATTGGATATTGGTATTCTTCATAGAACAATAATCAACCATCGCGCTCTGTTTCAATAAAAGTGATCACTGGCTTTAAATCTGCTGAGTTGACGTGTCGATTCCATTGCATACAATCCATCAAACAGTAGCTAATTTTCAATTTTTTCTAACCGTACCGATTTCATTTTTCTCGGGCCAGTGAGGAATATAAAATAAGAGACGGGTGAATGGGTAATTATTTGGAGATTTTAATAAAATTATTAAATTCACCCGGACCAGTGGGTCCTAAACCCAGAAAACCACCGTGAAATTACAGCACGTGTGCTGTTGTGTTTCGGTGAGTATGTAATGGATACCAATCCAGAGCCAAATTCCTTATCCTTTCTGTCTAGGATAAACTGTCTCATCTTAACAACTTAAAGCCAGAATTATGAAAGTTATGTAGTTTATTTTAGCGCTGTGAAATCAAATCACCCAGAACCTTGAATTATTCTATAAAGATGCTAGAATCTTTTGCAAGCCTTTTCAAAACTTCAAATGTTAGTTGGGAGTAGGGGAATGGCGCCTGGCATAATTGTCGTCGGGGGATAACTACTGCCTCTAGACAGGTTTACTATTGTGCTTTATTTTTAAATTGCAGTTAAATCAAAATTAGTGTTTAAGCCAAAATTAATCTTATATGTCGTTTCTAAATAATAAGATCTATTGCCTCTTTTAAGAATGAACAAACTTTTATAATTTTCTGAAGTTGATGTTGTCCGGAAAGTGACCCATTGTTGTCATAAAGTAAATACAAAGGTTTTTTTTTTCATTGTAAAGTTTAGTTTTCAATATTCAGGAAATGTAAGCCCGACATAGTTAAAGAAAGACAGAAAGAAAGAAAATATATTTAATCAAAACGGGCTCAATGCATACTATGACACAATATAAGAGTTTCAATAAAGATATTTTAGGTAATTCCAAAATTTCCAAAAATTTAATTCCAAAAGATTCCAGTGACTCGCCTCGAATGGACACCCAACTCGGCATATGCTGTGTTTGCTACAAGCCACACAGTGCTGATCTTCCTTTGGGGAGATCATCTTGACTTCACGGATGTCCGCTAAGTAAGACCATAATAAGCTATAATAAAGAGGATGTTGATATAAATAAATAATACACACAACAAATTTATATGATAATTTATATGATAATTTATATACAGTGCGAAAATATTTTACAGTATTTATGCTTCTACAATATCTACTACCATACAGGGGCACACCGAAACGCTTCAACATGGAAGCGTCACACCGTATGAACCAAGAGCCCCGGCCGGGACCCGGTCAAGATATTCATAGTATGCTTTTGTATGAACGAATTCAAAAACACGGTGAGCATACGGCCCGGTGGCGGCACGGTGTAATATGAATCATTCTTAAATTGAGATATTAACGCTAAAATAAATGGTACGCATCGAATGTTACTTACTAAAGAAATAAACCTAAGAAAGTGACATATATTGTTTAAACCGTCAATACATTGCGGTACTTTTTTGTTTTAATAGTTCCCTTAGTTAAGACAAAGCCGTCAAGTACTAGACAATATGGTATATTGAAATGGGTCAGTAAAGGCAGCTACTTAAACTATTATAGCTAGAACAAAACACCCTTAGGAGACTACTATCCATAATTGTAATAGTTATTCCCATCAGCATTAAAAGATTTTGGAAAAATGATATAAAAGTCAGCGGGAAAATGAACAATTGTTTTTATGGCGCCAATCAGCTTTTTCAAAAAACTGTAACCAAATCTTGAATCTGTTAGATCTTGAAAATAGCGATGTTGATCACAATGTCTAAATTTCAATTCGTCTATGAAGCAAAATGTCTAATTTGTAATTCGTCTATGAAGCAAACTGCCTAAAAGGTAAAATGACTCATTTGCAGCTTGTCGTTCCATACTTCTCTCCGGTCCTCTATATTATATAATATTAATGTTATCATTGGAACTTAAATATAAAAGACTAAAAATAACTTTTAACTAACCTTACGTACTGTAAAAATAAAGATCCGTAGTTAATAAAGAAGTTCGAATTCCAATAAAACAATCGCGTAGGCGGCTGTTATAACCAATATTTTCAAAATCAATCCATTATCTAGACTACAGATGCCATAAATGGATTGTTCACAGTTTTCTTGCAACAGCATTAAAACTCGTTTTGCGTTTTCTCGATTTTTTTCTGTACATGGAACACATTAAAAATCTATCGATGTACTGTTGCCTTTTTTTTGTATACAGGTTAAATTGGCACACATTAACTCACCATTGTTGGTGGAAGATAAAATTGCAATACATTGTTTTTTCAAGAGTTTTAGTTCAGACATCAAAAGGTCACCACAATAACTAAAATATAACGTCACTGTAACGCTGCTAAATGCGGGTACTGAGTAGAGAAACAGGTTTTCTCCGGTTGACTGCAAAAAATAAATTTTCTATTAGGTGGGTCTAGTCCACATAGAATGGTCAGTGTGTGCGCCACGACTCTGCAATCTATCCTTTCCAACAAAACTTTTAATAATGTTTCTGCAATAAATATGAGTGTAATTTGAATATGATTTACAAACAATCTAATAGGTTTATTTTTCATGTAAAGGCAGACAGGTGATTACAAAAGCTAATAATATTTTCGTTAAGGAGGAGAATTCTTTTTTAAGAATAGAAACATGAAACCACTGTCATAATTAAACCTGCTCATGTTCTACTCTGAAATCTCAAGTTCGAATCGTTTTCCCTTAGTTGTAGAACGGTATAAAAATATCACTTACCCATTTCAGTGTGTATATGAGATACTGAATAAAAAATAAAATCCATGGCACGATTTGACCAATACAAGTAAATATCTGAAATTAAACGGGTCGGTAAGATAAGGCGAAAAATATAACTTAGTAGGCGGGTCTTTGAGGACAAAGCTGCTTCTTGCAGCAAATTCATCGCTAAGCCGCTCGTCCTATGGAAGATCCGCCTAATGATTGAAAATGAAATGAAATAACGCAAAAAAGAAAAACTAGTTGGCGGTGTTGTTATTCCGTTCATCCTATTGTTGCAAACTTGAATCATCGGCTCATTTGACTAATACCTTTAAAAAAATCTATGATCACAATTACCTACAACCCCAAATATATTGACATTAATATTAAATTAATAATAATATAATTAATATTAAACATATTCTGTGTACGTGCTGTTCTGTTAATACTTGTCTAATGTAGAAATAGGCGTTCAAATGTAATTACTTACAGAACATCGAAAGACCGTCATTAAATCTCTTTGGCAGTCCAAAAGACAGCGTACGCCTAATACAATTTCATTGGTAACCACGGCCTCTGGTCCAATATCATCGTTTACAATTTTCATCCAAATCCAGAGAAAATTATAAAGATTCAATGATCGCAAACTTAACAATATCGGGGCTTCTCTTCTAGTGGGGCTTTGGTTTTTTAAAATATTTTTTATATATTTCACACGCAAAATAATATAGTGTATAAAACACAAATACAGACTAATTTCAATATATATTATATAGATCTCGTGTAAGATAAGAATAGAAGGTAGGCAATTATTTTTGACGATTTGCAAATAAAATCGAATTAGAGTGAAAATATACAATGTAGATATATAAATTAACATAAAATTGTAAACAATAGTAATTCTTTTATTGGTCCTAAGAGACAATTTTGGATATATAGATTGGTGGAAAAACTTTTTGCCATCGGTATTTTTTAGATTAAGCGACCCCGCTGAACACGTTTCTGCCCGGTGTCAACCCGGAGCTATTAACCTATAGAGTGCTAATATGACCCATCCAATTCCGAAACACATCAGTGATTTTTTTTTTAAATTATAGATGGGTTTGCTCTTGACCAGCATCTATCCATGTAGGAAGGATGAGGCCGAAGATGGAGCGAGCTCACCCAGAAGATGCCTATTCACTCGAACCTTGAAAAGATTTGGGTTATATGAGCTCGGAAATACAGACGCCGGCAGGGAGTTCCAATCCTTAGCAGTGCGCATCACAAAAGATGTTTTAAAGCGCTTGGTCCGAATTAGAGGGATATCGACAAGGTAAGGATGGTAACCAGCCGTACGTCTGCATGCCCGATAGAAGAAAGGGGAAGGCGGTATGATCTCATGCAGCTCTCGAGCACACTCTCCGAAGTACATCTTATAGAATACACACAGACAGACAACTTTGCGTCTATGTGCCAGGCTCTACAGCTTAGTTCTTATTAGTGTATCATCGCTAGGGCTGCCACCATCTAAATTACGGACCCAGGGCAAAAACTTCGAAAACCCCGGACATTTGGGTGAAATAAAGATTTTCCCCGCACTCCCTCGAAAAAAAATACAATAAAATAATAACGAATACATTAATAACGAATACAAATAATACATATACGAAAATGGGTGCTCATGTCAAAACACTATTATTCCATTGGTTGGTTTTGACACTAGCGCGCAGCGTGACCACTTTTTCGTCAGATAATCTACCAAATACACTGCTAAAATCTACCAAAATCTAATTCAAAATTCTACTAATGATATTTAAGTCGTTCTAGATAAAATAGTTTATAAACAGCACACATGTTTTTATATTTTAATATCAATATTTATCATCCACTTTTTTTACATTTTTATATAGTGTTGCATCACTTTTCATAACTTGTACCTAGCATGAATGATTCGGGTTTAAAATGAGTATAGTTTTTGCCTCTTACACACTCCTTGAGGTGTAAAATTGACCGCACGTTTCGATTATAAAATCTATTGCGATCGTCCCTTTTGATCCTGTTTATTGCCGAGAATATGCGTTCGCATTTTGCGTTCGACACTGGAAGACAAAGCATCTGCATCGCTTTTGCTTGCTTTTCACGATTTTAATAACGCACGCAATTGTCAAACAAACGACTAGACTTCTGTTAATGTAATAAAACAAACTTACCAACAACAGTCAACAACTTACATGAGTATACCTAAGTATAAAATGTTTTAAGTGCCATAACTAATTTGATAAAACAACCTTAGTTGTTAATCAATAAAGTTTATTTTCCAAAACCTTAATAGAAGTATGGGGAAGCCCCTTCCATCAATGCTTCTAATCGTTCTGTTTTGGCCTGGATTCATACATTTTTCACCAAATTTTCTTAAATATCGATTTTCTACTAGAATCTACTATACAATTTTACACTACTAAATCTTTGCTTGTATATAAAGACGTTGTGTATATTTGTTAGAAAATATCCGAATTGTTTTGTCGAAAATAACGAAATAGGAACCAAAATAACTAGGCAAGGTAATTTATTGCAAAGACCAAAATGTAGATTAGAACTATTTAATAGAAATGTTTATGTTATGGCAATTAAAACATACAATAAACTACCTAATAATATAAAGGAATTGTCGGATCCTAAATTTACAAGAACATTAACAAAATGTTTATTAAGTAGATTGTTGTTATTATGATGTTAAAGAATTTTATAATAAGAAACATTAATTCATTTATTAATATAGTCTACAAACAATTAAACACAAATATTTGCACGGGTAGAACATACTTTGTACTGTAACTGCTGTATACAAATTAAAATCCTGTAAACATGTGTTCGCGCAAATAAAGTTTTATTTTATTTATTTATTTATTTATTTGCCCCCTTGCCCTTAAATCTACTAAAAAAGTAGAAATCTACTAAAAGTGGTCACGCTGAGCGCGCATTTTAACGTCAGAAATACACCCGTGGAAACGGTGCCTAAAAAGTAGGTAGGAACTAGGTATTTTAAGGGCTTAATTTTACCTGCGGAAACGGGGTGTTTCCAATTAACGAGAAGTCCGAATTCTTAGCAACGAGTTTTAGTGCTAGATGTTAAAGAAATATAAAAATGTTCAACAAATACAAAAATTTCAAAGCCACTAAAAATACCTACCCCTAAACATATAAAGCCCTTAAAAAAATCCCATCCCTCTAAATTGGGGGGAGGACCCGATAAATTGGGAACCTTGTTTTAGTTAGATCACAGACTATACATTGATGCTGAGTTAGATACATAGTACTTACTATACACCCACAAACAAAACATGCTTGAATTCGCAAATCTTGCGTTTCATTTTACTCAACAAATCTTGAATAACGTCTATGATGACTTGAAATCTAAAATAATATTGTATATATCATAGTTTCATATTGGGCTAAAGTTTTTTCAACAACTTAGGCATAATAATTAATACTTCTACTACGGTCTAAAGCTTCAAAAATTTATAATTTCGCTCTGCTGTGAATCGGAACGTCTAGCAAGGGTTGTCATATCTTCCTCGCTCGCACTTATTCGATGTGCCGTTATCATTTGTTCTCACTCTGTACTAAAAACTGAAGACGAGGACGAGGATACATATAATTTTAGTAATAACAATATTGCCAATATGGTGCAGCGCAACTCGTGGAATAAATTGACGCTGGCGACAGCAGCGCTACGGCAACAGATGGCACTGTTGCTGTAAATTTTTTAATGTTGCCACCTATTAATTGTTTTGATTTCCGTCCAAACTGGGTCCTAATGTTTCGTCAATCTATTGAAGTACGCAAACTGGCCACAGAGTACGCGAGTACGGTACACCATACCATTTAATAGTACGCAATGCATACTAATGCGTACCCTAATGGCAACCATGCTTATGCCTAGGTCACTGAGGTGGTTGCGCGGCGGCGGGGCGCGCGGAGCGGGGCGACTTTAAAAAGTGTCCGGGTTTACCCGGACACTTTCAAAAACCCCGCCCGGACGCTCCCCGGACGCCCTCCAAACTACGACAATTCCGGGGAAACCCGGACGGATGGCAGCCCTAATCATCGCCAATGAGCCTCCTAGCTCTGCGATCCACCGAGTCGAGTGCAGCAAGTTGGTATTTTGCTGAGCCATCCCAAAGGTGACAGCAATACTCCATGCAGGATCGGACTTGTGCCTTGTACAAAGAGAGGAGCTGTCCAGATGTAAAGCATCGCTTCACTCTATTTAGGATGCCCAACTTTTTGGCCGCTGTTTGGGCCTTGGACTCGATAGAAGAACCAAAGTTGAGATTTGAGCACAACCTCATGCCAAGAAGCTCAAGATCATTGGCCACAGGTACGGATGCACCTCGGAAAGTTGGAGCCAAGTCGAAAGGGCTCCTTTTTGCAGAGAACAAACACGCCTGCGTTTTGGTGGCGTTAAAATCAACCAGATTCCTGTCTCCCCATTGGGACACAAGATTTAAGGTTGAGTCAATTCGCTCAACCATTGCCTCCCTCTCAGAACGAATCTCATCGCGACCGGCCCCCGCGCCGGACAAATATCTCTCCATGACCGTACTGTCATCTGCGTATGCAACTACTCCTGGAAGAAGTAAGTCATTAATATGAAGCAGGAAAAGAGTCGCAGAGAGAACAGATCCCTGAGGAACACCGGCATCAATTGCCATGAGGTCCGAGGAGCAGCCATCAATGACTACTCGAATTGACCGTTCATTCAGGAAATCAGAAATCCAGCTACAAAGACCGGAGGGGATGCCGTATTTAGGAAGCTTGCCAAGTAGACTTGCATGCCAAACCCTGTCAAAGGCCTTTGATATGTCGAGTGACACAGCGAGAGCCTCGCCATGTTTCTCGATGGCTTCACCCCAGTAGTGCGTGACTTATACAAGAAGTTCCCCGGTTGAACGTCCCTGACGAAATCCATATTGGCGATCACTGAGCAGGTCGTTAGCTTCAAGATATGTCAGCAGCTTACTATTCAGCACTCTCTCCATAACCTTACAGAGTACAGAAGTGATGGCGATTGGTCGATAATTACAGGACGCGCCATTTTTAGACCATTTCAGACACACTCGCATGCTCGCATTTGATTGGCCGTTTGTTTACTGAAGCGATCGCAGCGCCAGGCCCAGGCAGCAATCAGGCAATCAGGCGACGATCAGCAGGGAAAGCTGTAGTTTAAACGGGAGTCTGATAGATGTTACTTTCGGGATCGAACAGTACCTGTCTCTGACATTAATTACAGTACATAGGTAACTTTATGTTCAATTGACCCTCGTGATAGTGGAATAATTTTATTACAATGCCGATAGAATGTCTCCATTATCCGAACTTAAATTACTTACAAACTTTCCAATTACAACTTAAATTACAAATAAGTGTACATATGTGGCGTGGGCTTTATGGAGAGTTGTGTGCCACTATTTAAAAAGTTACATATACTTCCCTTACCTTGCTTATATATAAAGACGTTGTGTATATTTGTTAGAAAATATCCGAACTGTTTTGTCGAAAATAACGAAATAGGAACCAAAATAACTAGGCAAGGTAATTTATTGCAAAGACCAAAATGTAGATTATAACTATTTAATAGAAATGTTTATGTTATGGCAATTAAAACATACAATAAACTACCTAATAATATAAAAGAATTGCCGGATCCTAAATTTACAAGAGCATTAACAAAATAGTTATTAGATTGTTGTTATTATGATGTTAAAGAATTTTATAATAAGAAACATTAATTCCTTTATTAATATTAATATTAATATAGTTTACAAACAATTAAACACAAATATTTGCATGCCCTTGGCGGGTAGAACATACTTTGTACTGTAACTGATGTATACAAATTAAAATCCTGTAAACATGTGTTCGCGCAAATAAAGATTTATTTTATTTTATTTTTATTTTATTTTCATATTCCAACATAATTAAATGAACAATTTCATTTCAGATAAGACAAGGACAGTTACATACATTAGCAAGATTAATTCTCCATATAAAAGTGAATCGATAATACTAAGTATTAGGAAATTAAAATACAACAAGTATAGGTGGAGGTGGAAGCGTCGTAATTTTATACACAGTAGAGTTCTGTGTGTCCACAAAATAATACATCACTTATAATTTTTTTCTTTAATAATCACTTGTATTTGGTTGAGTGGGGAGCTTATATGGTTGAGTTGGAGCTTTCAGAAGGAAAACTAACGCATATCACATGAAAATGGTCATTTTAAATAAACCAGAGTATCTCTCGAAAGATATTTTAGACGAAAAATTCGTTAAGACTTTTTCTGTTTTTCATACCCTGCAAACTATACTTGGGACGTGTCGTGTCCATGTCAAGGACAGATTTGTGACAGCGCCTACCGTTTACCATAAGCTGTATACCGCCTTGTGGTATTGCGTCACAACCTGCTTTTACATTTACATGGTTACCGTTTACTTTGTAAAATTCTCAAGCTATCCACAAATCTACTATTTAGCTTGTTTCTCTGCCTCTTCGAATATGCTCATATTTTTCAGTAATATATTTCATGTCCGTTTCATAAATAACGAATCCAACGTGAAGTTCTTCTTAAAAATGCATGAAATCGATCGTCGCTTACGCATAGATCAGATTGAAGAAATTAATTTAACTCTTTTCAATATAAATAGATATACTGTGGCTTATTTCACGCTCCCTTTCACGTTAATCTTTATTTTGATCTCGACGCAAGGTACGCAAGTTTTAATTTCAGGTCTCGGTGTGTTTTGGAGTATTTATTGTTTTTTCTTGGAAATGTTTTACTGCTCCAATCTTTTAGTCTATTTTCATATACGTGTTTGCTTTGTGAATGCCATATTAACAAATCATTTAAAGCCAGACAAGTTAGTTGAAACTTCAAAAAAACACAATGTACTTAGAAAAAAACTGTTACTGTTAGCTAATCGAAGTAATAGTTTCGAATTGAGCGAAACAGATGTATTTTTAAAAGAAATTTTTGATGGTTTTTTTCTATATTGCAAACTATATTCTTTCCAGGTAAGTCTTTAGTATCTTACTTCGGTGCTTTCGTACAATATTTTAATAAATTTTATGGCTTTTTTATTATCATAATTTCAGATATTCTTATTGTCGGTTATAGTTGTGACCTGGATTTTGAGCAGTTGTCAATATTTTATTAGTTTATTGAAAATAAATGTAAGTTGAAGGGAATAAATAAAGTTATTTGAAGTTATCACAAATTATATCACAATTTTTGAAAAAATCACATTTGTTTCAGGGCCGTCTTGAAATTTCTGAATTCTTGGTGGTAATAATGACTCTTGTGATTTATCTAATTGCTGCCGCTATAATTTGCATACGCATTGAAATCTTTCAGGGAGAAATTAAGCGGACGAAATCTTTGTGTATAACGGTCATGTCGCAATATTATTACGGTAATATAATTTTAATAAAACGACTGTAGCAAAAAAAAACATTTCCACGCAATGTTCTTAGAACTGTATTAAAAGGTTTCAATAAGTGCTCTCACTCAGATTTGTAAATTACTCCAAAATATTTTGGAAAAAAAAACGTTTGTCACCGAGTTTATTTTTGTCACCAAATTCTATCCCAAAATTATATTATCTATACTCAGCAAATATTTTTGTTATTAAATGAATCACAACGGTCTTCAGGTGGTAATAAATATAAATACAAATAAAAATAACACAAATAAACATAAATTTGTGTCTAAAATAAAAGAATGTAAACTTGAATAATTTTCTTGAATAAAGAACTTGAAACTTAAATAAAGAATGTAACTTGAAGAATGTATCTTAAAAAAATGTAACATCTGGCTGGACAGAGTAAACTATAAAAAACTTATTACTTTCGTAATATTCAGAATTTCTAATAATTCATTTACAATTCAATAAGTTCAAATTTTCAACATGTATATGAACCGTGTCTAAGACCTATTACTTTTATGTTCCAGGTTCACTAAGAGAAAAAGCTAAAAGAATGTTATCTATGATCAACGAAAACCCACCAATCTTTAATGTGTACGACATGTGGCAAATGGACGCTCGAATTTTACTCAAGATAGTTAATTTAGTCACTCCAATAGTGGTGGCTCTTTTGCAATTTGCTTTTCTTTAAAATAAACTTTCAGAATATCACTATTTTGTTATTATTTAAGTATTCTTTGTTAACTACCATTATTAAGAAAGTTGTAACATAGTCTTAAATTAAACTGAAATTTGGGAATAACATCAAAGAAAACCTCTGTCTTCTGTTTGTCCACTCTAAACGGAGTATAATGCAGTTTTTATAATATATAATTTTAAGAATTACTTTGAGAAGGTTCACTAATATTAGGTTGAGGAAAAAATTTTCTTCGCATTTTATATGAAAACTCAAGACTTTTATTTATTTATTATTATTTACAATTAATTACAGTATATGTGTGCCATTTTGTTCGATGACTTTTTGCCATCTTGTTGTGACATGATCCCGTTGCTTTAGAAATTTTGGGACTTCTGATCAAAAAAAAAAACGCGACAAGCAATTTTGGCAGTTCTCTCTTGTTGTTAACCTGACACTGCCTAAAGAATTCTGAAGAGACCGAAACAGTTGGAAATCTGAAGGTGCAAGGTCAGGGCTATAGGTTATAAAAACACCTACCAGCCAAACTCTCTTAATTTTGGCTGAGTGGTTAAAGATGTGTGTGGTTCAGCGTTGTCGTGATGAAAGATCACACCCTTTATTGATCAATTTCGGCCGCTTTCTCATTTTTCTTCATTTTTCTTCAAATAAAGTAAAGTAAAATTTATAAAAGTTAAATATATCGATCTAATCTTCATACATCAGAAGCTGTTCGAGCTTCATACATCAGAACCGTAAACAGTTTCAATAAATAGTTATTGAAACTGTTTACGGTTTGCAACGCCCACTTGTACGTACCGTAAACAGCATGTACGGGAGCTTACTGGCCCGTACATATTACTTACAAAAACCACCAAGTGCAAGTCGGGACTTAGAAATTAGTGTCCCATTTTATCATTACCTACTTACTTCCTAAACCGCAAAATATCGGTCATGGCATAGACTTATCAATATGGTTACGACGACGAATATTGGGGTACTATGAATTATTATGGCAACACTGACCAACGCACTCATTTTTATAAAACCGCAAAGTTCTGTCTTTAGTTATTATTAGGTCTGAGAGTACATGTTTAGCTAAGACTGAATATGTCTTGAAAATAAAATTTCAAGTTGATTTGAAATAATGTCTTACTGACTGTAGATATAATAATAATAAAAGCGATGAAGCGGCCCTTGAGGCGGAGAACATCTTACTTTTTATGTAAACAATAGAAGGTGACTCGACATAGAGGTATTCGAACCAAAGCCAGTGAGCTATTAGGTAAGTATACATATTTTGTAGACAATAAGTAACGATGGTACCAAAGGTAACAAATTCTGTAAGAGAGTAGTTGCTGCAACTAGACAACCCCGCTTCCCTTAGAAGCTTGGGTCATGACTACGTATATGTAGATCTGGAAATTGGCGATCAATTAGAATATTGATCGCAATGGCCAAGAATTTTTTTAAAAATCTATCAATAGGTATATTTTAGGTTAAGATACCTATTTTTTGTGAAACATGATGGTAAGTACTGGTGTGCTCGATCAATAATCGTTTATTAATCGATTATGGACGATTGTTTAAGACTCCGTTGACTAAAGTCCAGTCCAAAAGCAAATACAAAGAAACTGTGCTACTATTTGAACAAAATGTCAGAATCATTTCTCAGGCTATTCTATTCTGCAAAGAAAAAAAAAACGCAATTTTAGTTGTATTAGGTATGTATGTTTATATTATTATGAGTTATATAATTAGTGCTTACTTTTATTATTGATTAGTACAATGGTTTAAGTTTAAAACAAAACTTAATAATAATTATTATTTATTTATAATCTATTTCAAATCAATTCAAAGGATTGCCTAAAACAAAATGGCAAACAAAATAGTAGAAGTTGGTAGTGTTGTAGTGCTCCTTTCTCTAAATTGATCATGATCGATTAGGCAAATCATAATCGATTGCAGCCGATTACTTTCATAATCGATTAATTGACTATTGATAATCGATTCCGCACACCATTAATGGTAGGTCGTGGTAAGAAGGTATAATTACAATACATGGGACATTTTATGTAATCTAGCTGCGTGCGCCTGCGACTTCGTACGCGTAGAAAAATAAAAATGTATGTACCTACGCCTGACATCTTTAACGCTGTGACGACGGTTTATGTTTTTAGATGATCCTTTGGAAACCTAAAATTTTTCCAGGATAAAAATTATCCTATATCTTAATCCAGGTAATAAACCATCTGTCTGCTAAATTTCATCAACAGCCGATTTTGGGTTTAGGATTAGGATAATTGCAATAAATTGTGACGTATTTAGATAATGTTACGTTCTGGAAAAAGTGTTCGCGGCGACCGGAAAGTCTCGAACGTTCCACTCCATCGATGGTAGCCACGCCCCTTCCCGACTAGTGTCAAAGGAAATTGGTCCTTATGTCTATAACATAGAGTTTACATTTCAACAGAAATAGCATTTTCTGGAAAATACCAAATAGATCAAGGTGTTTGGCGCCAAGTATAAGCAGGCGGGCGGGATGAGTTTAGTGGTGCGACAACCAGCGATACGAAAGCGACTCTCGGAGCTTTTGCGAACTTATCTGCGACAGTGAACTGGCGACACATTAAGGAAATCAAGTTTAACGGTTTCATCGGACAAGTTTAGTGATTTTGGAAGTGGATCACATCTTGGTTTGTGATCTTGGTCGTTTGTTCCGCGCTTACACGGCATTTTAACTCACCTCGCACTTAACAATATTATATATCACCTATATGAGAGAAATGGGAGTATTTCCATTGACAAATAGGTATATTATGGTTTAAAGAATCAATAGTGAATAAATTATTTTGAATTAGAATAAAATATTTTAAATTAATTTTGAATTATTTTGATTTGGTAGAAACCATTGACGACTCAGTGGCGTAGCTACACTTTCAGCGCCCTGGAGCAAAATTAATTTCTAAATTTAAAGAAATTGGAGATATTGCTCCAATTTCTTTAACAATATTATCTTGAACTAACCTCAGGGTAGGTATTACCAAATTGAAGATACTATTATTTAAAGCGAAAATTAGGAGAATCGATCAAGATGCAAAGAATTGGTTGCTCACGAAGTAGACATTATGCAACTGAAGAAATTTAAGGGAGATATTTTTTTTATAAATGCAACCATTGGCATTCGGGTTAATAGTTATTTCTCACTTATTTCTTCTTATTTATTTAAATAAGAATTTATTTATAGAAACTTGAATAGATAGGATGTGAAAGCGTAACAAAGAAATAAAATTATTTATTTATTTATTACATAATATGGCCTCCAACGAGGCAAGCACCAAGCAAAAACAATCAACAAAGGACAAAAATACATTGCAGATGCCGCCGCAATTATAGAAAGCACAGCATGCGACAATAAAAAGTCCAAAGCAACATCCCAACAATGATAAAAATTAAAAATAGTAATAATAATTTAAAAAAAATCGGACACAATGACAAAAATGTAAACTATGTGAACCACGGACAAGGATGAGTCTTTTAATTTTATAAATGGAGTCGTTATAAAGGTCGACATCGTGACTTAGTGAGTTAGCTGCGCTCATAATTCGATTTAATGGAAATGGTGTGTATCTGCCCTGTCTGGGCGCTCGATTAGAAACCCCAAAGTTTATGCGTGACAAGAACTCGGGCGAATCAACTCTGCCCCTCAGCAATTTGCAGAGAAATAAATTGTAACAAATTTAATTTTAATGTAATAGTAACGAAGAAAAATAATAATAAAATAAAATAATGTAACAATAATAATAATAGTAGTGGCAAGGCACACTGCGTTTCGCAGTCATTTAGGCAGCCCGTCTGGCGGCAGTAACCACCGCCTTAAAGAACCACCGTGAAATAACAGCACTTGTGCTGTTGTGTTTCGGTGAGTGAATAAGGGATGCCAGAGCCCATTTCCCTATCCCCTCCTAATCCCTTATCCTTAATCCTACTGTATTCGGCAGTGGACTTGCAGCAGCTTTGACGTTGTTTGTGTTATAGGCGACGGTAGCCACCTACCATCAAGTGGACCGTCAGCCTGTCTGCCGATCTTAACATTAAAAAAAACGGTTTTATAATTTTGGGAATATGATCATAAAATGCCAACGATACCAAACGACGTCATCACGGTAATTGTATTAAACTAGCGATCCACTCTCGGAATCGCACGTGTATAGTTGTTTTAATTTTTTTTTTGAGCAAATCATAACCGTTGTGTGGTTTAAGAGGGAAGATAGACGACTTAAATTAATACTAAGTTAGAATAACTAAATAAAAAGAAATATTCTAAACAATTTAACATTTCGATGATATTTAGTACTATATGTAAGTGTAGACGTAGTCACACGTTTGCTATTAAAAGCACCAATTACTTTAAAATGAAGTTGTTATTCATTAATGCCTGACATTACGATATTGATCAATAAGCGAGGAAACCTTGCCAGTGATAATTGATCAATTTTTTTAAAACAATAATTAAAAAATTCAAGTCACGTATGTAGATAGAAACAAATTCATTAACCAAAGTAACATTGAAGGAACTAGTTTAGTTTTCAGTTAATTCTGAAATAATTCGTAATGAACCAACCGGAATATCTCTCGAAAGATATTTTAGACGAGGACTTTATTAGCACTTTCAAATTGTTTCACTACGTACAAACCGTATTCGGATCGTGTCGGGTCGATGTCAGAAATAAATTCGTTACTCCGCCGAGTATATATCAGAAAATATACTCAATCCTTTTAACAGTTGTAGCTTGGCCACTGATAATTTATAATGAATATGTATATATCGAAGAACTTAGACATATTCCAAAAATGTATTACTCCTACATTGTAGCTATCTGGATGCAATTCATAGCGAATTCATGTTGCATTATTAATGCTCGTTTTTTAAATGGTGACGCTAACGCACAGTTTTATGTTAAAATGCAGGAATTGGACAGACTAATGAAAATCGATAAAAGCAAAGAAATAAATGGTATTTTAAGAAGAATAAATAAGTTCACGATTGCAACTCTTTTGTCTATTTTGCTTGTATTTCTCGCATCACCTTTATTTATTTCTAGTTCAAAATTTTCAGGATTGATTGCATCTATATTTGGTGTATTAGCATATATCACCGACTTGAGTTTCTGCTCTAATATAATTTTATTTTTCTTCATAAGGATACGTTTTGTGAATTCAATAATCGTCAATCATTTAAAAGGGAATGTAATGAAATATTCGAGGAAGTTTAGCCATCCAACGAATAAGTACATGAGAATGTTGGCCGCCGAAACACACGACTTCATATGGAGCGATACCGATGTTTATTTGAGAGAAATATTCAAATGTGTCACCTGTTTTCAAAACATTTACAAATTTCAGGTTTGTATTATAGTTATTTTTTGTCACGTGTTTAGTTATTAAAGTATCTGATCGACTTCGTAAATCTACTAATAGTAACAGAGATCCCGAATGCGATGCTTAGAGGCATAGGCCTATTCTACTACAGTAGGAGACGTTTGGAGAGTTTGTTGCTCTAATTCATTATTTATCTCTTTACCTATAAATATGACAGAAATTTGTTTGTTTGATTTTTTATATGTTATGTATGTATTATATATTATTAAGGCAGGCTGACGGTCCACTTGATTATAGGTAGTTACTGTCGCCTAAGGACACAAGCGACATCAGGGGGGGTTGCTATTAGAAAGAGATGACTTAAAGCCCTATTAAGTCATCTCTTTCTAATCTTTGTAGTGTTGTACTCCAGTAATCAAATTATGAGTCGATATTTACCAATAAAATGATAGTAGTATATTTACATAAACTAATTATTTTGTCTTATTTTAGGTTTGTGTAAAGTGTTATTGCTAAATAGTAAGTACACATAATTTATTGATTATATGAAGATGTAAATCTTGTTAAAAAGCAGATCAATCAATCATTTTATTAATGCAATTAATTTTTATTGTGCCTTTGGATATTTGGTTTTGTTCTGGCTTACTCAGTACTTAATAATATCCGTTGTGCAAAATAGCAATCTTAAATTATTAATTTGTATTCTTATAATGAAACTAGCGGCCCGCAACCGGCTTCGCCCGGCGTGCAATTTTTATATACCCTAAAACATTCCCCGTTTATCCCTCTTTCCATTAGCGAAAACCGAATTAAAATCGGTCTACCCGTTCACGCGTGATGCCGTGACCAGGAGAAATGGAGATTCATTTTTATATATAAGATTTTGAATAAGTGACAGTTGCTTTTTTAATAAAGTGAAATAAAAAAACGTGTATTTAAATGTTAAAAATTAGCTAATTCTCTTATATATTCAAGTACATATCAGTCTACAAAGTATTGTCATACCGTCCTTTGTAAAGTAAATTAAAAATGAGCATTCTATGAATGTAAAAACTGTTGGATAATAAGTTAGAAACTTTTATTGATTCATTTGTTCGTTTTACGATAAACCGCTATTCAATAATAACGGCATGCTCAAACCGTGAGACCGATTATCCTATAAGAATTTGTAATAGCTAGTAATTAACTTCATCATAAGTAAATTGTTATAATCGATAAAATATCACTATTTTAGTAATCACATTTATTACTCAATACTACAATAATTAAGTTTTACAATAATAATTAATACAATAATTAAACATCGAAATTGATAATAATATTTGGTGTCCAACTTTAATGTGATACATGACGTTGCCATTGACCTATCAAAGCGCCATAGGAATAGCATGAAATTGTTTTCGAACTAAATGAATGTCATTTCGTCATAGGTTAGTAGCTTCGTGGGTTTTGTTTAGGTATATCGGTTTGACATGGCAATGCAACTTCTCGTTTTATGCGTTTCTCGTTTGGCAGCTTTAAACGTCCTGTTAGGTATATGACGAATGACTCTGAGAAAGCAAATTTGATAAAAGTTTGTACTGTTACGACTAACTAATGGAACGTTTTGAAAAAAGCGTTAGCGTCGGCCGAAAGCCGCGATCGTCTCACCCTATCGATGGTAGCCACGCCACTTCCCGATTAGTGTAAAAGGAAATTGATCCTTATTTACAGAGTTTACATTTAACAGAAATAGCATTCCCGAACTTTCAATAGCTTGTTTACAATCTTGTTTATATTTCTAGTAAATTCGAAACACATCGAGGCGTTTGGCGCTAAATATAAATAAGAGAGCAAGCGGGCGAGATGAGTTAGTTTGTGCGATAACAAGCGATTCGAAAGCGACTCTTCGGAGCTTTAGCGAAGTTCCCTGCGACAGTGAACCGGCGACACATTGAGGGAATCATTGACGACTTTTGGCAAGTTTAACGGTTTCATCGGACGTTTCGCCCTTACACGGCATTTTGACTCACCCCGCACGTAACAGTAATTTATATCTAGCCAGTATCGTTTATAAATTACATGCAAGTAGGCTATGATTTATTAATAGTGTATAAAGATTTTTAATGTAATTCAAGTGTGATATAGTTTTTTTTTTATAATTTTCAGATTCTCGTATTTTATAGCATGTTCCTCTTCTGGGCTGTGTTCCTTTTTCAATTTGGACTATTAGGAATACAATACTATGTAAGAATTAACTACTTTTTTATATGCTTTATAAATATATTTTTTAATATTAAGTATAAAGAGGTAAAGTTGTTTGTTTGTTGTTTGTATGTAGAAGGTAATCTTCGGAACTACTTATCCGATTTAAAAAAATCCTTCAAAAATAGTTAGAATAGAATTAGAATCGACTTTGGTATATATTATTTATCATGTAAAATAAAAAGGCTTTTTAGTGGTATACGAATTTGCAAAGTAAGTCGACGATAAAACGGTCGAAGGAAAACGTTTCTTTCGAACTAATTAAAATCGTTAGGTGATGTTTATTGGTCATACTATAGACAAAATATGAATCATTATCAGAATCAGCAAGTTTATTGTGACAAGTATTTAATACATGTGATTTCTGCTTTTTACTACATATGTTTTGGACTAGAGACAGTGCAAGGTCTAGACGCGCATGTTACTCTTTTATTGTAATATTATTGTAATATTGTATATTTTAGTGTAATGTATAGGTATAATCAATAAAAAAAAATAACAAAAAAGAAAACACAAAAAAATACAAGACAAACTTAGGAAAAAAACTTTAGGAAAGTGATTAAAATTATGGTAGGTATTAAATTGATTTTTACTGATACTGAGAAAGAATCTGAATTCCACGCGGGCGTAGCCGCGGGCACAGGTAGTATCATATAAATTAAATAAATTTGTGTAAGTTAAATTCATTAGCAATTACATCAGCCCGCAAGGGAAATGTTTTGGTGGGATAAATAATTTTTTTTTAGTTTCTTCAATATTTAATTATATTTTAAATATTATTTTAAAGAATAAACAACAAATCTAATTAACAGACTCTTTTTTAGCGATTTAGTGCAGCAGAGTACACAATTTATTTCGGATTCCTGGGCATTAATTTGGCAATTGCCGTATTCATAAGTATACGATGTGATCGTTTTAATACTGAAGTTGGAAAAACTAAGAAGTTATGTGCTGCTGTTATGGCTCGTCACTATGAAGGTAATCTAGTTTTGTACTTAAATCTTTCAAGATAAATAATCTAATGTCTTAAATTTAACTATTGCATTTTTTGACAGTCAACTTGTAGAGAATGCTGTAGGGCATATTTCTAGAAAATGTGTATAGAAATGGGTCCAAGTCAGTGATTGTTGGCCCATATAAACGTGGCTAGTGAATAGAGACCACGATAGCAAAGTGATAGAGACACAGATAGTTAATTATTGTTATTCGGGCGTCCGTGTCACAAACGTTCATCATTGGCGCATATTGTTCGGCGCCTGTTAAAGACCCTGGTAACTAGTACAAATTTGTTTTGGAATCTTGGAACCCTACCCACTCTCTTCGGCCTAACCACCGAATCAGCAGACCAGCACGCTTCTTTAGTCGGAAGCGTTGCCCACTACCAGGTACACAGCCATACCATACCCCAAACGTACGGGAAATTACAGGCCCGTACAAAATGTATAAATAGGTATTAAGTATATGTAAAACAGTTTATACATTTAGTGATACAGAATTTGTGGGACGTAATACACATATATAATTGCACCTATAGTTAAGTTTTAAATGAATAAAATTATAATTTCAGGACGGCTTCGAGAAAAATCCAAGAGAATGTTGAAAACAATCACCGAAATCCCGCCGCGGTTCTCCATTTACGATATATGGTATTTGGACGCGCGAACCTTACTTCATATGTTCAGTGTGTTAACCTCTCTATTCGTCATTCTACTGCAATTTACTTTCTTATAAACTACTTATTTTTATTAATCCTTATGATCACATTTTGTGGATCACAATTTTTTAGTAATTTTGACCACAATTAGAGCTTAATAAAAATAATTAATAAAATAAATTATAACTCTGGCATTTTACTGTATTTTATTGAAAAATTATGATAAAACAAATGAATTAATTTCCTAAATTGTTGGTAAATTTTATAATAAACTGATACAAGTACAAGTAATATGTAGGTACATACATAAAGTAATGATGGCAAAAATTATGTTAAGCCAGTTATGTCTGAAAAAAACGATAAAAAATATTTACATATGTTATTACATTTATTATATTATTACCAATTATTACATTATTCATACAAGACTTTATTAAAATTTAAGTTTTCTTGAATAAATCCTTCTTGAATAATAACATGCAAAAATGTTATAAAAGTTGGTTGTAGATACATTGGTTTGCACATGGAAGTTTGTACCTTTCCAAATGTTTGGTTAACCTATATTTTTCACGATAAACTAACGCCTGAAATAAGATTTTATTTTCTAACTGTCGTCCTATTTTTATAAACACGTCGTTTATGATATTGGATATTGGTATTCTTCATAGAACAATAATCAACCATCGCGCTCTGTTTCAATAAAAGTGATCACTGGCTTTAAATCTGCTGAGTTGACGTGTCGATTCCATTGCATACAATCCATCAAACAGTAGCTAATTTTCAATTTTTTCTAACCGTACCGATTTCATTTTTCTCGGGCCAGTGAGGAATATAAAATAAGAGACGGGTGAATGGGTAATTATTTGGAGATTTTAATAAAATTATTAAATTCACCCGGACCAGTGGGTCCTAAACCCAGAAAACCACCGTGAAATTACAGCACGTGTGCTGTTGTGTTTCGGTGAGTATGTAATGGATACCAATCCAGAGCCAAATTCCTTATCCTTTCTGTCTAGGATAAACTGTCTCATCTTAACAACTTAAAGCCAGAATTATGAAAGTTATGTAGTTTATTTTAGCGCTGTGAAATCAAATCACCCAGAACCTTGAATTATTCTATAAAGATGCTAGAATCTTTTGCAAGCCTTTTCAAAACTTCAAATGTTAGTTGGGAGTAGGGGAATGGCGCCTGGCATAATTGTCGTCGGGGGATAACTACTGCCTCTAGACAGGTTTACTATTGTGCTTTATTTTTAAATTGCAGTTAAATCAAAATTAGTGTTTAAGCCAAAATTAATCTTATATGTCGTTTCTAAATAATAAGATCTATTGCCTCTTTTAAGAATGAACAAACTTTTATAATTTTCTGAAGTTGATGTTGTCCGGAAAGTGACCCATTGTTGTCATAAAGTAAATACAAAGGTTTTTTTTTTCATTGTAAAGTTTAGTTTTCAATATTCAGGAAATGTAAGCCCGACATAGTTAAAGAAAGACAGAAAGAAAGAAAATATATTTAATCAAAACGGGCTCAATGCATACTATGACACAATATAAGAGTTTCAATAAAGATATTTTAGGTAATTCCAAAATTTCCAAAAATTTAATTCCAAAAGATTCCAGTGACTCGCCTCGAATGGACACCCAACTCGGCATATGCTGTGTTTGCTACAAGCCACACAGTGCTGATCTTCCTTTGGGGAGATCATCTTGACTTCACGGATGTCCGCTAAGTAAGACCATAATAAGCTATAATAAAGAGGATGTTGATATAAATAAATAATACACACAACAAATTTATATGATAATTTATATGATAATTTATATACAGTGCGAAAATATTTTACAGTATTTATGCTTCTACAATATCTACTACCATACAGGGGCACACCGAAACGCTTCAACATGGAAGCGTCACACCGTATGAACCAAGAGCCCCGGCCGGGACCCGGTCAAGATATTCATAGTATGCTTTTGTATGAACGAATTCAAAAACACGGTGAGCATACGGCCCGGTGGCGGCACGGTGTAATATGAATCATTCTTAAATTGAGATATTAACGCTAAAATAAATGGTACGCATCGAATGTTACTTACTAAAGAAATAAACCTAAGAAAGTGACATATATTGTTTAAACCGTCAATACATTGCGGTACTTTTTTGTTTTAATAGTTCCCTTAGTTAAGACAAAGCCGTCAAGTACTAGACAATATGGTATATTGAAATGGGTCAGTAAAGGCAGCTACTTAAACTATTATAGCTAGAACAAAACACCCTTAGGAGACTACTATCCATAATTGTAATAGTTATTCCCATCAGCATTAAAAGATTTTGGAAAAATGATATAAAAGTCAGCGGGAAAATGAACAATTGTTTTTATGGCGCCAATCAGCTTTTTCAAAAAACTGTAACCAAATCTTGAATCTGTTAGATCTTGAAAATAGCGATGTTGATCACAATGTCTAAATTTCAATTCGTCTATGAAGCAAAATGTCTAATTTGTAATTCGTCTATGAAGCAAACTGCCTAAAAGGTAAAATGACTCATTTGCAGCTTGTCGTTCCATACTTCTCTCCGGTCCTCTATATTATATAATATTAATGTTATCATTGGAACTTAAATATAAAAGACTAAAAATAACTTTTAACTAACCTTACGTACTGTAAAAATAAAGATCCGTAGTTAATAAAGAAGTTCGAATTCCAATAAAACAATCGCGTAGGCGGCTGTTATAACCAATATTTTCAAAATCAATCCATTATCTAGACTACAGATGCCATAAATGGATTGTTCACAGTTTTCTTGCAACAGCATTAAAACTCGTTTTGCGTTTTCTCGATTTTTTTCTGTACATGGAACACATTAAAAATCTATCGATGTACTGTTGCCTTTTTTTTGTATACAGGTTAAATTGGCACACATTAACTCACCATTGTTGGTGGAAGATAAAATTGCAATACATTGTTTTTTCAAGAGTTTTAGTTCAGACATCAAAAGGTCACCACAATAACTAAAATATAACGTCACTGTAACGCTGCTAAATGCGGGTACTGAGTAGAGAAACAGGTTTTCTCCGGTTGACTGCAAAAAATAAATTTTCTATTAGGTGGGTCTAGTCCACATAGAATGGTCAGTGTGTGCGCCACGACTCTGCAATCTATCCTTTCCAACAAAACTTTTAATAATGTTTCTGCAATAAATATGAGTGTAATTTGAATATGATTTACAAACAATCTAATAGGTTTATTTTTCATGTAAAGGCAGACAGGTGATTACAAAAGCTAATAATATTTTCGTTAAGGAGGAGAATTCTTTTTTAAGAATAGAAACATGAAACCACTGTCATAATTAAACCTGCTCATGTTCTACTCTGAAATCTCAAGTTCGAATCGTTTTCCCTTAGTTGTAGAACGGTATAAAAATATCACTTACCCATTTCAGTGTGTATATGAGATACTGAATAAAAAATAAAATCCATGGCACGATTTGACCAATACAAGTAAATATCTGAAATTAAACGGGTCGGTAAGATAAGGCGAAAAATATAACTTAGTAGGCGGGTCTTTGAGGACAAAGCTGCTTCTTGCAGCAAATTCATCGCTAAGCCGCTCGTCCTATGGAAGATCCGCCTAATGATTGAAAATGAAATGAAATAACGCAAAAAAGAAAAACTAGTTGGCGGTGTTGTTATTCCGTTCATCCTATTGTTGCAAACTTGAATCATCGGCTCATTTGACTAATACCTTTAAAAAAATCTATGATCACAATTACCTACAACCCCAAATATATTGACATTAATATTAAATTAATAATAATATAATTAATATTAAACATATTCTGTGTACGTGCTGTTCTGTTAATACTTGTCTAATGTAGAAATAGGCGTTCAAATGTAATTACTTACAGAACATCGAAAGACCGTCATTAAATCTCTTTGGCAGTCCAAAAGACAGCGTACGCCTAATACAATTTCATTGGTAACCACGGCCTCTGGTCCAATATCATCGTTTACAATTTTCATCCAAATCCAGAGAAAATTATAAAGATTCAATGATCGCAAACTTAACAATATCGGGGCTTCTCTTCTAGTGGGGCTTTGGTTTTTTAAAATATTTTTTATATATTTCACACGCAAAATAATATAGTGTATAAAACACAAATACAGACTAATTTCAATATATATTATATAGATCTCGTGTAAGATAAGAATAGAAGGTAGGCAATTATTTTTGACGATTTGCAAATAAAATCGAATTAGAGTGAAAATATACAATGTAGATATATAAATTAACATAAAATTGTAAACAATAGTAATTCTTTTATTGGTCCTAAGAGACAATTTTGGATATATAGATTGGTGGAAAAACTTTTTGCCATCGGTATTTTTTAGATTAAGCGACCCCGCTGAACACGTTTCTGCCCGGTGTCAACCCGGAGCTATTAACCTATAGAGTGCTAATATGACCCATCCAATTCCGAAACACATCAGTGATTTTTTTTTTAAATTATAGATGGGTTTGCTCTTGACCAGCATCTATCCATGTAGGAAGGATGAGGCCGAAGATGGAGCGAGCTCACCCAGAAGATGCCTATTCACTCGAACCTTGAAAAGATTTGGGTTATATGAGCTCGGAAATACAGACGCCGGCAGGGAGTTCCAATCCTTAGCAGTGCGCATCACAAAAGATGTTTTAAAGCGCTTGGTCCGAATTAGAGGGATATCGACAAGGTAAGGATGGTAACCAGCCGTACGTCTGCATGCCCGATAGAAGAAAGGGGAAGGCGGTATGATCTCATGCAGCTCTCGAGCACACTCTCCGAAGTACATCTTATAGAATACACACAGACAGACAACTTTGCGTCTATGTGCCAGGCTCTACAGCTTAGTTCTTATTAGTGTATCATCGCTAGGGCTGCCACCATCTAAATTACGGACCCAGGGCAAAAACTTCGAAAACCCCGGACATTTGGGTGAAATAAAGATTTTCCCCGCACTCCCTCGAAAAAAAATACAATAAAATAATAACGAATACATTAATAACGAATACAAATAATACATATACGAAAATGGGTGCTCATGTCAAAACACTATTATTCCATTGGTTGGTTTTGACACTAGCGCGCAGCGTGACCAATTTTTCGTCAGATAATCTACCAAATACACTGCTAAAATCTACCAAAATCTAATTCAAAATTCTACTAATGATATTTAAGTCGTTCTAGATAAAATAGTTTATAAACAGCACACATGTTTTTATATTTTAATATCAATATTTATCATCCACTTTTTTTACATTTTTATATAGTGTTGCATCACTTTTCATAACTTGTACCTAGCATGAATGATTCGGGTTTAAAATGAGTATAGTTTTTGCCTCTTACACACTCCTTGAGGTGTAAAATTGACCGCACGTTTCGATTATAAAATCTATTGCGATCGTCCCTTTTGATCCTGTTTATTGCCGAGAATATGCGTTCGCATTTTGCGTTCGACACTGGAAGACAAAGCATCTGCATCGCTTTTGCTTGCTTTTCACGATTTTAATAACGCACGCAATTGTCAAACAAACGACTAGACTTCTGTTAATGTAATAAAACAAACTTACCAACAACAGTCAACAACTTACATGAGTATACCTAAGTATAAAATGTTTTAAGTGCCATAACTAATTTGATAAAACAACCTTAGTTGTTAATCAATAAAGTTTATTTTCCAAAACCTTAATAGAAGTATGGGGAAGCCCCTTCCATCAATGCTTCTAATCGTTCTGTTTTGGCCTGGATTCATACATTTTTCACCAAATTTTCTTAAATATCGATTTTCTACTAGAATCTACTATACAATTTTACACTACTAAATCTTTGCTTGTATATAAAGACGTTGTGTATATTTGTTAGAAAATATCCGAATTGTTTTGTCGAAAATAACGAAATAGGAACCAAAATAACTAGGCAAGGTAATTTATTGCAAAGACCAAAATGTAGATTAGAACTATTTAATAGAAATGTTTATGTTATGGCAATTAAAACATACAATAAACTACCTAATAATATAAAGGAATTGTCGGATCCTAAATTTACAAGAACATTAACAAAATGTTTATTAAGTAGATTGTTGTTATTATGATGTTAAAGAATTTTATAATAAGAAACATTAATTCATTTATTAATATAGTCTACAAACAATTAAACACAAATATTTGCACGGGTAGAACATACTTTGTACTGTAACTGCTGTATACAAATTAAAATCCTGTAAACATGTGTTCGCGCAAATAAAGTTTTATTTTATTTATTTATTTATTTATTTGCCCCCTTGCCCTTAAATCTACTAAAAAAGTAGAAATCTACTAAAAGTGGTCACGCTGAGCGCGCATTTTAACGTCAGAAATACACCCGTGGAAACGGTGCCTAAAAAGTAGGTAGGAACTAGGTATTTTAAGGGCTTAATTTTACCTGCGGAAACGGGGTGTTTCCAATTAACGAGAAGTCCGAATTCTTAGCAACGAGTTTTAGTGCTAGATGTTAAAGAAATATAAAAATGTTCAACAAATACAAAAATTTCAAAGCCACTAAAAATACCTACCCCTAAACATATAAAGCCCTTAAAAAAATCCCATCCCTCTAAATTGGGGGGAGGACCCGATAAATTGGGAACCTTGTTTTAGTTAGATCACAGACTATACATTGATGCTGAGTTAGATACATAGTACTTACTATACACCCACAAACAAAACATGCTTGAATTCGCAAATCTTGCGTTTCATTTTACTCAACAAATCTTGAATAACGTCTATGATGACTTGAAATCTAAAATAATATTGTATATATCATAGTTTCATATTGGGCTAAAGTTTTTTCAACAACTTAGGCATAATAATTAATACTTCTACTACGGTCTAAAGCTTCAAAAATTTATAATTTCGCTCTGCTGTGAATCGGAACGTCTAGCAAGGGTTGTCATATCTTCCTCGCTCGCACTTATTCGATGTGCCGTTATCATTTGTTCTCACTCTGTACTAAAAACTGAAGACGAGGACGAGGATACATATAATTTTAGTAATAACAATATTGCCAATATGGTGCAGCGCAACTCGTGGAATAAATTGACGCTGGCGACAGCAGCGCTACGGCAACAGATGGCACTGTTGCTGTAAATTTTTTAATGTTGCCACCTATTAATTGTTTTGATTTCCGTCCAAACTGGGTCCTAATGTTTCGTCAATCTATTGAAGTACGCAAACTGGCCACAGAGTACGCGAGTACGGTACACCATACCATTTAATAGTACGCAATGCATACTAATGCGTACCCTAATGGCAACCATGCTTATGCCTAGGTCACTGAGGTGGTTGCGCGGCGGCGGGGCGCGCGGAGCGGGGCGACTTTAAAAAGTGTCCGGGTTTACCCGGACACTTTCAAAAACCCCGCCCGGACGCTCCCCGGACGCCCTCCAAACTACGACAATTCCGGGGAAACCCGGACGGATGGCAGCCCTAATCATCGCCAATGAGCCTCCTAGCTCTGCGATCCACCGAGTCGAGTGCAGCAAGTTGGTATTTTGCTGAGCCATCCCAAAGGTGACAGCAATACTCCATGCAGGATCGGACTTGTGCCTTGTACAAAGAGAGGAGCTGTCCAGATGTAAAGCATCGCTTCACTCTATTTAGGATGCCCAACTTTTTGGCCGCTGTTTGGGCCTTGGACTCGATAGAAGAACCAAAGTTGAGATTTGAGCACAACCTCATGCCAAGAAGCTCAAGATCATTGGCCACAGGTACGGATGCACCTCGGAAAGTTGGAGCCAAGTCGAAAGGGCTCCTTTTTGCAGAGAACAAACACGCCTGCGTTTTGGTGGCGTTAAAATCAACCAGATTCCTGTCTCCCCATTGGGACACAAGATTTAAGGTTGAGTCAATTCGCTCAACCATTGCCTCCCTCTCAGAACGAATCTCATCGCGACCGGCCCCCGCGCCGGACAAATATCTCTCCATGACCGTACTGTCATCTGCGTATGCAACTACTCCTGGAAGAAGTAAGTCATTAATATGAAGCAGGAAAAGAGTCGCAGAGAGAACAGATCCCTGAGGAACACCGGCATCAATTGCCATGAGGTCCGAGGAGCAGCCATCAATGACTACTCGAATTGACCGTTCATTCAGGAAATCAGAAATCCAGCTACAAAGACCGGAGGGGATGCCGTATTTAGGAAGCTTGCCAAGTAGACTTGCATGCCAAACCCTGTCAAAGGCCTTTGATATGTCGAGTGACACAGCGAGAGCCTCGCCATGTTTCTCGATGGCTTCACCCCAGTAGTGCGTGACTTATACAAGAAGTTCCCCGGTTGAACGTCCCTGACGAAATCCATATTGGCGATCACTGAGCAGGTCGTTAGCTTCAAGATATGTCAGCAGCTTACTATTCAGCACTCTCTCCATAACCTTACAGAGTACAGAAGTGATGGCGATTGGTCGATAATTACAGGGGTCGGCACGACTACCCTTTTTAGGCACTGGCTGAACATTGGCAAGCTTCCAAGATGCCGGCACGGTATTCGTCCTGAGAGAGAGACGGTACAGGCGTGTAAGTACAGGAGACAATTCAGGACCACATTCCTTCAGGACCCTTGCAGGTATGCCATCAGGTCCACTAACTTTGTTCACGTCAAGACTCCGTAGTGCTCTTCGAACCTCTTTGTTGTGAATCGAGACCTCCGGCATTGAAGATTACTAATAAACATCAACTCTCGCTCGTTATGAAACAGTACTGCGCCAGTAACAGATCTGTTCGTACGTGTCTATTTATTTCGAAACAAAACAAAAATACTTTCACAATTGTTCTATTCGGTGGTGTGGAAAAAACAGTAAAACATGGAACTTTAAAACAGATGGAATCAGATTTCATCAATATGTAACAATAAATATTAAGTTACCAATTTATATTCATATTAACACGGCTCAAGATAAAATGGACATAAGGAGGGACTTGCTTGTGAAGGTGGGACTTTTCGTCTTGCTTTCACTTAAGTAAAAGCCCTATTAAGTCATTTCTTTCTAATCTTTTTAGTGTTGCACTCCAATAATCAAATTATGTGTCCATTTACCAATAAAATAATTATTGGATTGTGTAAAGTTTTATTGCTAAATAGTAGGTACACATAATTTATCGATTATATTAAGTACTAGCTGAGCCCGCAACTTCGTACGCGTGGTATTCGGTATAGCGCGAATTTTTTTCTTTATAAATCGATTGGAATGAAACAAAGATTACATGTTACGAGAAGCTTTCTACAATACCAAAGTGAAAACTGCATTCAAATCGGTTAAGACATTTCCGAGATTAGCGTGCACAACGCACAGACAAACAGACAAATGATCTGTTTGTCCAGGATGGAGAGATTCATAGGCGTCGGGCTGCTCTGCTCCTCCAGGAGCAGCCCGACGCCCTAGATAGGGTAGTACAACTGGCCCGCAAACCATTGGCCGACTCTCCTGAGTTGCCCATGGACTCAGGAGAGACTCAGGAGAGTCGTCAGAATCAAGAGAAAAATCAAAATACCAACAGCCGAAGCATAAACAAAGACTGGAGTCGGACTCCAGGTCCCGCCGCCCGACACCGTCGCGTACCGCGACCGCGCCTGCGCCTCTCGCCGTCAAGGCCCCAACACCTGTCTTCCTCAGAGACAAGAGGCACAGGGACGCCGTCCGCAAATTGATGCTCGCCAAGGGAATAAAGTCTTACCGAGGCTCCAACGCGGGAGTTGGTGTCTCTGTCAAGGTGAATTCGGTAGTCGACTACCGAGTTCTAACCGCTTTAATAAGGAAGGAGCGCATTCCCTTCCATACAAACTCTCTCCCGGAAGAGAGAAACCTTCGCGTCGTCGCGAGGGGCCTTCTTCACGAATTCGGCGAGCAGGTCTACCCGCATTAGAAGTGCATCGGATTACCTTACCATCTGTGGCCTATCGGACTTCCGGTTCGAGCCCCCTCACAAGCGCAACGCCATAGGGCAATGCCACAATTGCCAGCTCTACGGGCACTCGGCCCGTAACTGTTACGCGACGCCCCGGTGCGTCAAATGCCTAGGCGACCACGCCACCTGCGACTGTTTCGTCACCGGGCACACACTCGCCGCCCTCCGCCGGATGCGGGACTCTTTTGATTAATATTAATGGCCACCACTAGTAGAATTAGACCCTCTTTCCTGTCGTTGGCGTTCTATAACGCTGGCGGCATCCGATCCCATATAACCAAAATCCAACATGTCCTTACATCCCATCAGGCGACGTAATGCTAGTGCAAGAGACCTTCTTAAAACCTAGCATACACGATCCGCGAATCGCACAATATCTTTTGGTCAGAAATAACCGCCTCAATGGCTAGGCAGGAGGCACCTTAATTTATTACAGAAGGTAGAGACCTTCTGTAATAAATTAACTGCGTCCCTATTAACACTCCCCCTCTCGTCAACATGGAAGCGTCGGTTTGCCGTCTCGCAATGTCCGGCCATCCTCCAGTAATTTTAGCATCGATCTATCTTCCCCCGATAAGCGCCTGTTGAAAAGAGATCTCGAATCTTTCTTCAACCTCGACCCTTCTGTTATTCTGGCAGGGGACCTTAACTGTAAACACACCCGCTGGAACTGTAGTAGAGTTTCACGTAACGGTACAATACTCGACCTACTTACAGACGAATTAGACTTCGACATTATTGCACCACTAACGCCCACCCACTTCCCTTACAATCCGAACCACAGACCAGACGTTCTTGACATCGCCCTCCTTAAAGACATATTGCTGTCCTTTCTCTTAATCGAACCCATCCACGAGCTCAATTCAGATCACCGCCCCGTTATTTTAAAATTCGGACGACAAACCGACCGCTCTCGCGATACCACCACCACCATCGATTGGAATAAACTACAGAAGTCACTCGCGCGTCCCTCGCAACACCTAGAGTAGATCCCCGAGACACTCGACAGACCCGACGACATAAATGAAGCAATCAGAGCGCTCAACAGCCACTACGGCGCATCAGCGCCGCCGGCATCTCTAAGGAGTCCCGGCGGCGAGCGATCGCCGTCTGGAACTCCCGGAGGACGCGAGGAGGCTGTTGAGAAGAACCGTTCTCGCTTACGGCGACTGCAACGCCGTGTCAAATCGCGCATAGCCGAACTCTAGCATACTGGAGGCTGGCGAGGACGATGAAGATGGAATCCAGCCTATCCCAAACTCCTCCGTTAGCACGACCCAACGGCCTTCCGGCGTTTGACGACGACGAGAAGGCCGAATATCTTGCCGACTCCCTCGAGGCCCAATGCTCGCCCAGCCTTCAACCGGTCAACGCCAATCACGTCGCCCGGGTGGAGGAAGAGGTGGAGTAAAGGGCATCACAACCTCCCGATGACACCATCGAACCTGTCTCCCCTGCTGAACTGCAGATTTTATTCAGACAACTGAACCCCAAGAAATCGCTGGGTATAGACCGAATCTCCAACAAACTACTGAAGCGATTTTCGCCGACGTTATTCTCGCTCCTACTAAGCATCTCCAATGCAGCCTTGCGCGATCGCGTCTTTCCAGCCGCCTGGAAGAAAGCGATCGTTATCGGTATTGCAAAGCCGAGCAAGGATAGAACCCTCCCCGCCAGCTATAGGCCAGTTAGCCTACTCAGCTCAATTGGGAAACTCTACGAGAGAATCCTATTGACACGTCTCCTTCGTCATATCAATTCCAATAATATTCTTTACGACGAGCAGTTTGGCTTCAGAACCAGACACTCGTGCATCCATCAAGTGCATCGACTAACTGAGCACATTCTCACCGAGCTTACCGCAAGCCCGCATCCAACAGGCACCGGTGCCGTCTTCTTCGATGTAGCGAAGGCCTTCGATAAGGTTTGGCATGCCGGGTTGATATACAAGCTATATCAACTCGGACTGCCGGAGGGCCTCGTACTCATAGTACGAGACTTTCTGGCCGATCGAAGCTTTCGCTACAGAGTTGAAGGCACTCTCTCCTCTCCCCGTCCCCTACGGGCAGGCGTTCCTCAGGGTTCAGTTCTCTCTCCCACCCTCTACTCCCTATACACCAATGACATAGCACGCACGGAGGGGGTCGAGTTGTATCTTTTCGCAGACGACACGGCCCTCTACTTCTCCACCCGACACCGAGGCTTCTTAACTCGCATGCTTCAAACCGTGACCGCTCTCGGCGATTGTTTTCAGAAATGGAGAATTGAGGTGAATACCGAGAAAAGCGCAGCAATGTTTTTTTCACGCGGGAATCTACTTCAAACTGCTCGCGCTCCAAATGCTCTACATATTCTCCAGGGCCGCGTCAGACCAAATACCTCGGTGTTACACTCGACCGGAGACTAACCTTTGGACCCCACATCAAGCGTGTCAGGGACAGGGCAGCGTTCGTCCTGGGTCGCCTGACGTACCTCATAGGTAGGCGAAGTACAATGGTCCTTAGAGATAAGGTGACATTGTACAAAGTCTGCGTCAGACTGATCATGACCTACGTTAGCGTTGTCTTTGCACACGCTGCTCCCACCCACATCGAATCCCTCCATATCATATAAAACCGTTTCCTGCGCAGAACCGTGGGCGCCCCATGGATCATCCGCAACGTCGACCTCCACCATGACCTTTACCTCCCTTCAATTGTCAAGTGCATCAAGGACTTCGCCTTGAAGTACTATGACAAACTTCCTCGCCATCCCAAACCACTAGTGGTCAGTTCTCTCATCTATACTCCCGATCCTAATAATACTCTTTCTCGTTTCAGAAGAAGACCTCGACACATCCTGTGGGACCAGGATGACCTCATCACTGCTGCAAATGCGGCGCTTGCTGGTGATGAACACGACGTGCAGCTACCCCGACACCGTGAAAGAAGAGGAAGACCGCCGCGCCCCTTCTCACCTTCGAGGCGCGACCAGGATACGGCGCCTGCGAGGGACCTCCTGGCCTGGGGACCACTTGTACCGGCCGCAGCCAACGCCATAGTCGTCGCAAGTGGGCCTCCAGGGCTAGCCGGTCCCTCATAGCTTAAGCATTAGTTAAGTTTTTACTTGTAAGGGCCGGGCGCTTCTCGCCCCCCCGACGCCGGTGACGGTTCCAAAGTCCCCTACGGACTAGAACCACATCCATTTCGAGGCGAGTTTTAGTGCGGTAAGAGTCCCACATAACCTCTATGGGCATTTGCATTGCATGCAGCATTTGGTCATAAGGTATCTTTTGAAGATTCCTCACCTCGTAAAAAAAAAGTCTGACCCATTTCTTTACGAACACTTTACACAAATATTATTGTTTCGCACGAATTGTAGGCTGTCCCGATCATTCCCCGCCGTACGTCGTCCTCAGGTCTACGCATCTTCTATGTGCTGGAGGGCAGCCGGCTCCGTTGGCAGGATGACCAGCTTCTTGGCAGGTCTGCGAAGAGTCCCTGCCCCGGTAGCTACGTCGACTGTCTTCACAGCGCCGTCGGGTCTGGGATAAGCCGCGGTGACCCTTCCTCGCGCCCATGTGTTGCGAGGAAGGGTGTTGTCCACGATGAGCACAACATCTTCGATGGTGACTTGCCACCCTCTTCTTTGGGGCTCCCGCTTTAAGATTAGCAGTGATCGGGAGTCAGTGTAGTGAAAAGTCATATAAACCAAACTTTATCTTTCTGGGTGTCATATTTATCATTATCATTTATCCCAGCAATAGCGACGCCGATAGACATGTAGGCTGATCACGATCCTAAGTTACCTCTTAAAAAGCAGGAGATACACCTATATAAGTAAAAAATAAGTTTATCTCCTGCTTTTTTTTCACGCAATTCTATATAAGAGATGCCTACATTGTGTATATTATATGTTTTAATGTTACAGCCCCTTACAGAAAACCACCGTGAAATAACAGCACGTGTGCTGTTGTGTTTCGGTGAGTGTGTAAGGGATGCCACTCCAGAGTCTATTTCCTATTATTCTATAAAGATGCTAGAACCTTTTGCAAACCTTACTTGCGAGTAGGGCGCCTGGCATAATTGTCGTCGGGGGATAACTACTGCCTCTAGACAGGTTTACTATTGTGCTCTATTTTTAAATATATCAATATTGCAGTTAAATCAAAACTAGTGTTTAAGTCAAAATTAATCTTATATGTCGCTTCTTAATATTAGCATCTGTTGCCTCTTTTAAGAGTGAACAACCTTTTATAACTTTTCTGAAATTGATGTTCTCCCAAAAGTGAATTTTTTTAAGACCCAATAAGGTGGATTTATATTACACCGGGCCGTGCCCCGCCTGTGCCCTGCTTTTGTATGAACCAATTCCAACCAACCAATCATTGTCATAAAGTAAACACAAAGAATTTTTTCCATTGTAAAGTTTAGTTTTCAATATTCAGGAAATGTAAGCCGGACATAATTAAAGAAAGACAGAAAGAAAGAAAAGATATTTAATATATCTTACAGAATATAGAAAACATAATTAAAACGGACTCAATGCACATTATGACACAATATAAGTTTAAATAAAAACATTTTAATTCCAAAAATATCACACTTGTCAGTGCATGTACCCGTGCCTTGCCTCAAATGGGCACCCAACTCAGCATATGCTGTGTGTGCTACAAGTCACCCAGTGCTGATCTTCCGTTGGTGACATCATTTTGACTTCATGGATGTCCGCTAAGACCATAATAAATTATAATAATGTGGATGTTGACATAAATAAATAATAAACATAACAAATATAATTTTTAAATATGTTATTTTATATAATATATACAATTACAGTGCGAAAACATTTTACAATAATTATGCTGCTACAATATCTTCTAGTATATAGGGGGACACCGAAATTAACGAAAATTGAGTACTTTAGACTAACTTAAAATAAAACCTTTTTTGTTACATGCGTACTGGCTTCTTACAATCAAGCGCTTTAAAACATCTTTTGTGATGCGCACTGCTAAGGATTGGAATTCCCTGCCGGCGTCTGTATTTCCGAGCTCATACAACCCAAATCTTTTCAAGATTCGAGTGAATAGGCATCCTCTGGGTAAGCTCGCTCCATCGTCGGCCTCATCCTTCCTACATGGATAGATGCTGGTCAAGAGCAACCCATCTTTAATAAAAAAAAATCACGATGGCATTTTCTTAATAAAAAATAAAAAATAAACAGAATATTTTTTACAGCGTTTTAAAGTTAAACAAAATTGTGCGTGAAAATTTCCGAATGTTTCAATGAGCTTGTTTCAATATACGAGTATGATGTTGAAGTACAAGTCAACGACTGCTAGTCTAGTCTAGTCAAACGACAATATATCGCTGGAAAGCAGTTTCTGCGGAGCTATGCCGCTCAATACCGTGTCTTCTACAGGTCAACCAAAAACAGCGGTGACACCTGTAAAAGTCGCGGATGTGCAAAACATTATAAAAGATCACAGACATGTGACACACGAGCAGATCCGGCCAACCATAGGCATTGGAATGATTGCAATTCAAACTATTTTGCATAGTGAGTTGGGTATCAGAAAACTAAATTTCTCGATAGGTACCCCAAAATTGATTGGTGCCGATTTAACGGAGGGAAGTCAAAAGCCGTGTATAATATCATCTCAGGTGATGAATCATGCAATATTCGTATAAGCCTGAAAGAAAGTATCAGTCGGCAGTTTGAGTCTTCGAAGACGATGTCAAGCCAACGAAAGTCGTGCGTTCCCGTAGCGTGTCCCAAGAAAGTGGTTGCTTCGATTGTTTCAAAAAAGGTCATGTTGCCACAGTTCTCTTACAAAAACGAAGAACAATTACCGCTGATCGGTACACTTCGGTTTGTTTACCAGAGATGATGGCCGCCTGTCTCGTCGCGTCGTCTTACATCACGATAATGCGGCAAATAGCTGATTAGGAGTACCTAAATTAGACTACTTTTATTTTAGAGAAATTAATATATTATATAAGCAGGTGTTCAGTACCATGCGCCCCATACGCACACCGCAGCGAAGCTCGTTAGGAATAGGTTTAGTTATTGTTATTGGCGACAAAATAATTATTTGGAATAACTAAATGGTTAGTGTAGTGACTAAAAATATTTAAAAAAATTTCTTAATGGATGTTTGCTGCAGGCCATCTTTAATTCCTTTTCCAACGATTCTGAAAACATTAATTTGATACATTACATGTGGATAAAGATGGATTTATATTACACCGTGCGCCTTTGAGAAAATCACGGTGAGCGCACGGCCCGGTGGCGGCACGGTGTAATATGAATCATTCTTAATGAGATACGCTAAAATAAATGGTACCTACGCATCGAATGTTACTTACTAAAGAAACAAACCTTTTAAGAAAGTGACGTATATCGTTTAAACCGTTAATACATTGCGCTACTTTTTTGTTTATATAGTCCCCTTAGTTAAGACATAGCTGTCAGTACTAGACAATACATACGTACAGGCTGGTAATTTGAGACGAATCAGTAAAGGCAGCTACTTAAACTATTATAGCTAGAACAAATCGCCCTTAGGAGACTACTATCCATAATTTAAATAGTTATACCCATCAACATTAAAAGATTTTTCAACAATAGAAAAAAAGTCAGCGGGAAAATGGACAATTTTCACGTTTTGTTTTTATGGCGCCAATCGATTCTGTATGACAGCTTTTTCAAAAAATTGTAACCAAATCTATTAGATTTTGAAAATATCTTGTCTTTAATGTTATCATTGGATCTTAAATATAAAAGACTAAAAATAACTTTTAACTAATCTTACTTACTGTAAAAATATAAGACCCGTAGTTAATAAAGCAGTTCAAATTCCAATAAAACAATCGCGTAGGCGGCTGTTATAACCAATATTTTCAACATCAATCCATTATCTAGACTACAGATGCCATAAATGGATTGTTCACAATTTTCTTGTAACAGCATTAAAACTCGTTTAGCGTTTCCTCGATTTTTTTCTGTACATGGAACACATTAAAAATCTATCGATGTACTGTTGCCTTTTTTTTGTATACAGGTTAAATTTGCACACATTAACTCACCATCGTTGGTAGAAGATAAAATTGCAATACATTGTTTTTTCAAGAGTTTTAGTTCAGACATCAAAAGATCACCACAATAACTAAAATATATCGTGACTGTAGTGCTGCTAAATGCGGGTACTGCATAGAAAAACAGGTTTTCTCCGGTTGACTGCAAAGAATAAATTTTCTATTAGGTGGGTCTAGTCCACATAGACAGAATGGTCAGCGCGTGCCATACGACTCTGCAAAACTTTTAGTAATGTTTCTGCAATTAATGATTCTGCAATAGGTTTATTTTTCATGTTTAGGCCGGTAGAGGAGGCAGGTAAGTGATTACAAAACGTAGTATTATTTTCGTTAAGGAGGAGAATTCTTTTTTAGGAATAAAAACCCGACAGCACAAGTGTCTATGGTTACTGGATTGGTTTTGGTTGGTTTTGGTTACTGGAGCGCAGTGTGCTACTCTGAAATCTCAAGTTCGAATCATTTTTCTTTAGTTGTAGTTAAAATGGTGTAAAAAATATCACTTACCAATTTCAGTGTGTATATGAGATACTGAATAAAAAATAAAATCCATGGCACGATTTCACCAATACAAGTAAATATCTGAAATTAAACGGGTCAGTAAGATAAGGCGAAAAATATAACTTAGTAGGCGGGTCTTTAAGTCTGTTTCTTGCGGCAAATTCGCCGCGAGCCGCTCGTCCTGAATAAAATGAAATAACGCAAAAAGAAAAACTGGTTTGCGGTGTTGTTATTCCGTTCATCCTATTGTTGCAAACTTGAATCATCAGCTCATTTGACTAAAACCATTTAAAAAAACCTATGATCACAATTACAACCCCAAATACATTAATATTATTTTAATAAATATTAAACATATTCAGTGTACGTGCTGTTCTGTTAATACTTGTAAGTAGACTAATGTAGAAATAGGCTTTCAAATGTAATTACTTACAGAACATCGAAAGACAGTCATTAAATCTCTTTGGCAGTCCAAAAGACAGTGTACGCCTAGTACCATTTCATTGGTAACCACGGCCTCTGGTCCAATATCATCGTTTACAATTTTCATCCATATCCAGAGAAAATTATAAAGATTCAATGATCTCAAAGTTGACAATATCGGGGCTTCTCTTCTAGTGGTGTTTTGGTTTCTTAAAATATTTTTTATATATTTCAAGCGCAAAATAATATGGTGTATAAAACACAAATACAGACTAATTTCAATATATATTATATAGATCTCGTGAATGATAAGAATAGAAGATAGGCAATTATTTTTGACGATTTGCAAATAAAATCGAATTACAGTGCAAATATACAACGTAGATATATAAATCAACATAAAATTGTAAAAAATAGTGAGTCTTTTATTGGTCCGAATGGAACTTCGACGGTTGATTTTAAGACATCGATCAATATTTTGAAATTTTACATACAATTTGCTGTTTAATTCTTTCATAGAGAACTGATTTTGCCACAAGTAAATTATGCTCATTAATAAGAATAGTAAAAGCAATAAGCGTAAAATAAGGTCAGTTGTTGCCGATTTTATATTAGTCTCACACTGAAACGAGAAAGTCAACACAGCAATTGTCATCAAAACCCAGAAAACACACGCATATAATGTATACATGATGGAAGGTGGTGTCACAAATTTGTGTTTGATAGAAACGCGAAGAGAGCCACTTATGAATTGAATCCAATGTAAAAATTTAAACATTGTTACAAAATCGTCATCTAAGATGTCAAATGACATTAATTCCAGATTTCTTTTGTGTACCATGCTTGTTGATGGATATAATAAAACTCAGATTTAAAAATTGGAATTATATTCAACGTTGTAATAAATTAAAATCAAATTGATATTTTGTGTCCCAGGAGGTCTTATTAATACCAACTAATTCACTAAGGCTGACGATATTAACTTATTGAAAGTGGTATCATTATAAAAGTAATTACCTAATACCTAAGAGATAATATTAGATATATACATATTGCATAAAATCTATCCTCTGCGAGAAAAAAAATTATAGCACAAAAAACTGAAATAAAAGTACCAAGTATTATACCATTTTGAAATCTACATTAATTGCGCCAACTTTTGAATACAGTTGCCAGGTCCATGTGGGTATATTTTTTTTACAGGGTGAAGGGTCCAACTTGCTCAATAAAACTTTAATGTTACATTTTTACACTTGTACGAATTTTTATGTATTTATTTCTACCAAACCGTAATAGGTACTGAGAAATAAAATAGTAGGTATAGTAGGCATATCATTAGGCTATACAAAACAGAAAAAAAATTAAAATCGGCCCACATTTGCAGCTGCAGCATCAAAAATATTGACGCAAAGGGAAATTTTCTGGAAAATTTATAAATCACCCTTTATCTTTTAAACAACGCAACTTGGGTATAGGACATAATTTTTTTTTGAACAGTCATTCCATGGTCTACAACCCTCTTTCGTTTGATCGTTACGTTCTGGGACACATTGGTGGAAAATTTGGACAGAATTTGGCATTTAGTGAAATTTTTTGCCATCGGGATTTTTTAGACTAATTCGACGACCCCGTTGAACACGATTCTGCCCGGTTTCAACCCCTCCCGTGCTAGTTAAGTGGATGGTACACGAAGTGTTTAAAAAAAACTTTATTTCAAATCGTAGCCTAGCTTACAATGGAATGAATCAATTATTATTTAATCACTACTTTTATATTTTAACTTATGTCTAGTCAGCTATGACGTCAATGCTCCACGTGCGGGTGTCATTGGACTTAGACCGTGTTGGATGTGCTGACGAAGGATATATTATAGGGGTTGCGGCCCTTAACTCCTCCCCCCATAAGATCAGAATTATCCGGAAGCGACTTTGCTTTGGTGTTTTCGGAGAATTCTGACGTACAACTTGGAAAACTTTAAAAATTACAAAGCTTATTATTAACACATATGAAATTATAGTCCAAACACTTATTTTCTTGTACACAATAATACTTTCTATATTATCACTAACTCTAAAGTCTTTAATTTTATGCACTATGTCCTGGACGCTGCTTAGATCAACTCCTCGTAGGTCTAAAGTTTTGTCCGTCGTTCGGATGTTTGTTTCTTGTTGTAGGTCCGGCATCTCTAACCACGGTATGGAGACTTCCGCCTCCGTAATGTTTGATGTGGATTCGATAAGAGTTTCATCGATTATTGTTGAGCATTGATGGTTCGGGCGTAGAAGATATGTGCCTTGAATACTGTATTGCTTTATTTCGTCGACACATTTCTCTGTAATTCCTTTTCTTATTTTTGAATATATTAACCAAAAGCTAGGTGAGATTTGCTGGAACCTGGTGTCTTCTATTTTAATAGACTGTTGGTGACATTGTGTTGTGTTTTTCGTTTTAATTATTTGTTCGATGCATGTTTTGACTGCATATGGTGCCAAACTGGTGTCGTCGCACAGGAACATGGTGTCGTCGACTTCGTTACAACTTTTTAATATGGGTCTGTATTTCAAACCGTTCACCAAAAGGAAGGGGTATTTAGGAAATATTGTAATGGTATCTTGGGTTTTGGGGTTGTACATGGGTACTGGGATTACTTTATAGTATGTATATGTGTTCTGCTCTACCAAGGGTACTTGTAATATGAAAACTAAAGAATACTAATAAAGGCTTTTATAATTATACTGTCTTCTAATTTTACCAAATTTTCTAATGTTGCTGGGTAAATTAAATGAGAAAATTTTTCTATTGATTTTAAGGTTACTAACAGTTCAGTCGAATTTATTATAGATCGAATTAATCAATTTCATACAGTATAGAATATATAATACGAAAGTTATTCAAAATTTGATGGATACTACTTATAAAGGAAGTGAATTGAATTATTTTCTTTTCACCGTTAAGGATTATTTCCATGCTTTTTAATTTATATTCGATAGCCATGAGATTATGATGAATGTCACTTGACGCATTTGCCATCTTATCTAGTGCCGATGCTAACATTGAAATTTTTTGATCTGTTAAATGGTCTTTGTTTTTTAATTTTTCTATTGCTAAATTATAATGTAATGCATCGCTACTATCTAAGTTACCTGTAATACATTTTATCAATGAACCTAGAGGGTCCAAAATTCCTCTTTTTACTCTGTGGGTTGGCAAAATTTGACTTATTTTATCCTTACATAATTTCATCATAAAATCTACTTGACTTTTAAAACCTAAGAATTCTCTCCTTAAATCAGAATTTTTCTTAACTATGTTTTCTACGTTATTATAAATGTTTATGTTATGTTCTAATTGTTTAATAATTACGCTTAAATTTATAACTTTAATTATCTCCCAATTGCCATTCTTCATGCGAGCTGTCCCCATCTGAACTGGATATATCCCTGGGTTTTGATCCAGCCTTTTGATTGTTAGTCCTTTTGCGGAAGGTGATTCCGCTAGGGCCAGGAATGTTAGGGTCCACCACCTGTGGAGGCCGTTTTACATTTTTAATTGCTACTTTTGTTTTTCTTTCTTTTAGAGTGACTGGGACTACATTACGTTTGACTTTGCCCCTAACTGTAGCTTTTTCGTAACGTGGAAGCTCTTTAGCTTTCCTTACTCGCGTATCTTTCATGTAAATTATGTCGTCCTTGTCTATTTGAGGGATTTCTTGACCTCCCTTCTTTTCTCTCGAAAATATTGGTATAAGTTGCATCATTTCTGATGGGACCTTGTTAATACCTTGCATTTTTATGGTTTATGTAATAAGTAAATAGAAATTTATATTTGTGGTTAAATTACACGTTAATTGAGCGTTTTCTAATCCCTATAACGCGAGAATTTACCTATCTACGGCGTTTTAAATCCTTAGATAGAACACACACACATATAAATAAAGTTATGAGGAAATCATAAAGGAATTGTAAAGGAAGGTGAAAAGTTTTACTCACAGTCCAATAGTTGCTCCCATGAGGTTCCTCTTGTGATTCACTTCTGTAAACTCTTGGCTCGTCCGTGACCGTCCTTAACAAATTTGTTTGGTTCGGCTTCCCTATTTAAACGTTGAAACGCACGTTGATTGACCGTTAGCGATTTTAAGCGAAGTCCCTCAACTATAGGGAACGTACCGGCTGCGCCAGTTAAGTGGATGGTACACGAAGTGTTTAAAAAAAACTTTATTTCAAATCGTAGCCTAGCTTACAATGGAATGAATCAATTATTATTTAATCACTACTTTTATATTTTAACTTATGTCTAGTCAGCTATGACGTCAATGCTCCACGTGCGGGTGTCATTGGACTTAGACCGTGTTGGATGTGCTGACGAAGGATATATTATAGGGGTTGCGGCCCTTAACTCGCTCCCTTTCCTCCAAACCGTGTCCCGATCTGCGGTTTTTTTCAATTTTTTTTTCGAAGCTATTAGAGATAAAATGTACCTATAACCACTGGTGCCGACTTCATAGGCCCTGGGGGTGCCCGAGCCCTCCCAGTAGTATTATCATTAGGGCTGAGCCCCTCCCCCCATATTTTATTACGATATATATTGAAATACTGTTGTATTTACAGTGACTATATGAGAGCGTGGCCGTCAAACTAAATGATCAAAGGACTCTCAGATGAAAAAAGCACGTGCAGCTCTTATTTTTAGTACTTTGAGGTTTCTCTGTCATCAAGGATTACCTATAAGAGGTCATGACAAGTTTAATTCAAACTTTAGACAGTTGCTGGAATTAGGAAAGTTGACGTACCCGAAATCAAAGATTGGATGGGGCGTTCGGGGTACAAGTGGATATCTCATGTCTCATTATATCGAAAACTAAATAATACAAATATTGGCAGACAATGTTTTGCGCTTTGTCGTTAATGAAATCAAGATCCGGGAGTATTTTTCTATCATGGCGACAGTTCAAGTTAGTTTCTGTATGCGAACTGTCGATGAAAATTTTGAAGCGAGGACTTCATTGGACTATATGACACAGATAATAGGAAAGCAGAAACTCTTTTCAAAATCGTTAAGGATGTCCTGATTCGTTTGGACATGTCAAGTGAGAAATTGCGAGGACAGTGCTATGATGCATCGAACGTGAGTGGAGAATTCGGAGGCTTGCAAGTTAGTTGCGGATCTACAGCCACAGGCAACATTCGTGCACTGTACGGCTCACTCGTTGAACTTAGCAGTCCAATATGCCTTGCATCATCTATAGACTATACGGGATACGAAGAACTTGGCTAAAGATCTAATAAATACAGTCAGGGAATCCCCTAAAACTTTTAGCGCTGACGACGCCAATGCCAAAACAAACCTACGTCCACGTGCCTTACAAGGTGGACGATGAGAGTGTCGATTATGCAGCAAATCTTAATAAATTACGTATATCTTTCTTGACTTCTTTGAAAACTTTTCATCGTCAGACGCGCATCAAAATGTAACTTGTATGTATAGCAATGTAGCAACATGTAGAGCATGGTTGGCATTTAAAACGATATAAAAACAAATCTACCTCAGCCCCCCCCCAATATTTTTGTCAAGTCGGCGCCCCTGCCTATAACAATTAAAATCTTTATTTTCCTGAATTTTTTTCTAGTTGGTTGATGGCCCCCTTTTGTAAAATGTAGGTTTGTTTTGTATATATTTTTGCAGCGTTGCAGCGTTTTTCACTACCACTGTTTATTTATTTCGTTATAGCATCACCCAACCCAAGGGACGTCATAAATCCATTATTGACGTGGACATGACACATCCTTGTCAAAAAAGTCATTACAATTCAAGGTAACGACAAAACAAGTCTTTAATGATCGTTCTCTTCAAATGAAAATGGAAAACATATTTATATTTTCTTTGTCTAACTAATGAGTACGTTAAGGAGTGCGCTACTGATTATATTAATGGGACTAGCTGTTGCACTGCGACTTCTTATAAAATAATATTATAAACTAAATAAAAAATAAAATGTGTAGGTATAAGAGGCTTTTCGCTCACACCGAGGCATATTTTTACCTTTAGCATTTTCACTCCCGCCGTAATTTTCAAACGAAAGGTACGATTCAAATAATTTAAAGAGGAATTTACATAATATACGGTCAAGTGCATAAATATGCATCCAAATTATCGTTTCATAAATATGTTTTTATAAACGTTTATTATAAATGTGCACATGTATGTCATAAATATGTATGTTTCTAAAAACGTTGTCATTAATATTTCCCGGAATTTTTTTCAATAACCTTGATAAGTTTTAATATATTATAGCCTAGATCAAAAGTTGAAATAAATGTATTAATTCTTGTTACTGCTAGTAAAAATACATGTTATGAGATGAGAATGATAGTTGATAAGGGGCTGTTGATAGGGCTGTTGATAAAATATCGATATATCGAAATATCGATATTTATTACTAATACTTTTTTGAACGATGTATAGATAGTTCGATATTGAAATGTAGATATCGACTTTCGATTTTTTTTTTTAAATAAGTTTTCATTTTTTATTTTTTTCTCGCCAATTTTTTAAATTATAACATAATCGTAGTAGTCAAACAGCTGAATACATAAAACAACGAGTATTTTTAAAAACTCTTGCTGAAAAATATTGGTACGCATAAATGTTTTATTGAAATTGGATAATAATTACTTAAATTTTCGTACATTTATGATTTAATTTGTTTAATAAATATACTAAATTATAAAATGTGTAAATTATTTTTGAGCCGACTTATGATTGTTCTTTTAAAACAAAGCCGATAAATTAAAATTGAAAAAAATATCGATATATCAAAATATCGATATTTTTTTTCGATATATTGATATATTTAAAAATATCGATGTATCGAGAATCCGATATTTTAAAAAATATCAATAGTCCTAATGAGAACTGAACTGAAGAATGAACGCCGAACGGTCGGTTTTGACGCTACATAGCGGCACCTATTTTCAAGTTTAAATGAAAACTGATTAATTAAACTCTCACACTTTTATTTACACTTGTAAAAAACAACTTGTATGTAAAGAACACACGTTGCCGCAAAGCAAGCTTAGATTACATCACTAAACGTAAACACAACGCTAGCGACTTTTAATTTTTATTGCTACCGCCATCTAATGATCATGTATCACAAACATACAAATCTTTATTTTAATTTATATATTTATTATGAGTTAAACAAAAACTATTAAAAATATAGATGAAGTTTCGAGTTGACATATTTTTAGGAATTTTCTTGCTTAACGATTTTTTTAGGAATGTCTAACATTAATAGTTTTTGAGCTATTTGCAGAAAACTGAACCCTTTTTTGAAATATTTAATTGTTTATAAATTTTTCAGTTGTTTATCTGCGGTTTTGAAACTTTTGCACATTTTTTTAGACGAAATTACGTATCAAATGAGCTACCGGCTACCGCACGTGTTTTTCCTAGCAAGTATCAAGAATTAACACGTTTTTCAACTTGTGATCTAAGAAGAAGGTACCTAATCTAAAAAAGGTAATGATATAATTTGCACTATGGAATATTAATATATTGAAATCTATATTTTATACTCATTCGATTAAAAGGAAAAGGAAATTTTTTGGGACATATTATTCCTCGCAATGTCTTCGCAAATGTTTCAAAGTTAATAAAATTTTGTAATAATTGTGAAAACATATTAATGATGAGAAAAATATTTCATGATTCCTTTAAGTACATAAATGTTATTTCAATGGTTGAGTAGATACGTATTTTTATACTTGACTGTACATAATCAACCTTGATTATGAAACTATTTAATTGGATAAGGATTTATAATACGATATGAATGTCATCATATTTTGATACTACCCGGGTTTTGATTGATTAATTTGAACAAAAAAAGATTATTGTGACTTAACTTTAATAGACATATTGCCTCGTGAATATTTTTGTGGATCGTTCGATGTACTATTAACATGTAGTCATCGAAATATAATATAACACATGGTTAGTCGGATTTTTAATTCGATGGACTAAAATGACATTTGGTGAGTTGCCATTTTATTGTAACGTAAAAATAGTGTTGTATCCTTTGTGATCCAGTATTATGTAAACATCGTGATATTTTTTATTTTATATATACGGTTTTTTAGTTTGTATTTGGGTTGATCAGTAGCATAAGTAGCGTGGGTTTATAATAGTAGTGACGGAAATTGACACTTCAAGATACTTTTATTTGCTTGTTATTCAATAGAAAGTTTAGTGTTTAAAGTTAGTTATTGATCAAGCTATATTTTTTTGTTTTGCATAAATAATAATCGGATAACAGCAATAAAACAAAAAAATATAGCTTAAAATTTATAAATAATTAAGATTAAACACTTTTTGAAAATAGGCAAATACCCTATCGAAAGAGAAAATGGAAATAATAAATAAAAAACCGAACTTTCTTAATCACTAACTATTTCTGAATAATCAGTTTCAGAATCCGAGTCTGCAGCCCTATTCTCTATCTGTGGTATTGCTGTGGTTATCGACTCGATGCGGTTATAGACTCGACAATTGTCTATTTTGGTATTCACTAAGCACCTGTCAAAATGTCTATGTTGTTTTTACATGGTTTTTACCATGGTTATACGTGTGACACATGTCGACGAAGTTTTTGGTGCGTTATTGTGTGGTTTTCACTTTTTAGGATTATTATTTTTAATTTGTGTTACGGTATCTAGTGATAATGGTAAGTATTTAAGTAATTTGTATATTTTTTAATGTTTTTATTATAAGTATCACTATAACAAAGTAATAATGAGACGTTTGATTAAATTATTTTAGACGGAGAAAACAAGAAAGTATGCTTCTCCTCGCCAAATATTAAATGATATTATTAGCATATTAGTTACATTCACAATTTGGTAAACCTATATATTATAGTTATGCCTTTTGATTAATTTAGATTATATATGTATATGGTAATGTCACATATATAATCTATGGAGGATGGAGTAAATTACAAAGATCCAGAAACAGCCTGTGATTTCGATATCTTCTTATAAATTCATATTCTGGGATATCTAAAGGATCCGAGAGATCTCTAATACGCCGTCTTTCGATACTCATCCTTTTTTTTTTTTTTTTTTACGTTGGGAAATCCATCATGGATACCCAGCAGCGAAAGGGGGACGCTGTGGGTTATGCCGGACTCCTACCGGCTAAAACCCAACGACTTTCTAGAGCGGCCGTAGATGGGCGGGGTCGCAGGAACGTTGTTGCACAACTTCGGCGATCCGCCACGGCTGTTCAGCGCGGGGAGGACTACGCTCCCTGTCGGAACCTCGGCGTACCCGAAAGCGGAGGTACGCCGACCATCTCGGAGACCTCACAACGGGCGGTAGTCTCCCCTTAGACTACCGCCCAGGTCCTGGTCAAGGGGGAAGGCGGCGGATATAGGCCATCCGCCTGCGCCCGAGCCTTCTCCGGCGGATCGGCTGGGAGAGGGGATCCTCTTCCCGTTGCCTCTCCGCCGCTTCCTTGCGCGACATAACGTGCTCACAAAACGTGAGCATCGCCTGCCACGCAAGGTCGCTGCCGACCATCACTTTCACGACGGCCGGCTTCGATACTCATCCTACGTTGTTTACTTCTTTTTAGATTTCTGATACGAAACACAATACTCATTTTGTACAGCGTAAATCACTAATTAATTATAAATATTCCGATTGTAATTAATAATAATATTCTAAAACTGCAATTATATTAATTTACTTCTTTATAATAATACAATAGCATAACCTTAGTTGACATAAATGAGTGATTTATTAACTGACTGATTGACCGAATGATAGACAATCTTAACGTGCTTGTCAAATGTACATAGAGAATACGAAAGTTTTAGATGTGGTTTTTTGGTGGTTTCAATGTAGAACGACAAGCTATCGACATTAGAGTCGATAGGTTTTAAAAACGACAGATAGAGAATAGGGCTGCTGTTACACTTATTACATAACTTTCTGTCACGTCATCAATAAGGTGGACGAGTTGTATCATTTTGTTTCTCTTCTTTTATAACATGATCGATATAATCGATACGACTTATAAATGATCGAGCTCGCTTATAAATGAGTCATACTACAACACTACTCTTCATGCTTACAACATTTAAAGAAAAAGGTCGATTCTAGCTGTCATTTTAGTCCATTGAATTAAAAATCCGACGTAAGTACATTATTTTATGTGTCATTAATAGTTTTCGCAGCATACGCCAAATAATAACTTTTATAGACAAATTTTTGTATGTACCTTGTGTTACATACGTTTTTGTAATTTTCGCAGGAACTCTATTATTTATTCTAAGTTACTCGCTGATAATGCAGCTTTCTACAGGTGAAAGAATTTTTGAAATGGGTTAACTAGTTTTCTTTAGTTTCTCCGTTAAAAATTAAACATAAGTGTAGAGTATATAAAGGAAAAGGAATCCCCTGAGACGATAGAGGTATAGGCTGCCGCATCCCTTGGCCACGCTCGGAAATACAAAAGGATTTGCACTTTTTTTTCATTTTATTTTAGCTACTGTCACCGGATAGGTTGCAGAATGTTGTGTGCCCTGCGACTACTAAGCAACTGCATTTTCTCTAATTTAAAACGATATTAGCAAACGACTGAATGACATACACTTGTTGTAAGTGCCAAATCTACATAGTTAGCCGTGTTATAACATGTAGTTACTTAATTATTTAAAAAAATATTGCAATTGGGTACTATAAAATTACTCGTATATGAGAAAACTGCTCATACTCCATTCTTACGGATTTTCACCTCGAAGATGGCCATCAGTTTCGAAAGGAGAGTGTACTGTTTCTTCAAATCTTTACCTAAAATAATATTTTAATTTCTTGTGAAATTTCATTTGTTCTTAGAGACTGGCTCTTGAATGGCTCTGAATGGCTATTGTACATTCTCATTGAAATAAAGTAAGGTTGGCTTAATGAACAGTTTTACAGATAGTAAAATTGTTTCATACAATTTTAAATCGAATAAATCCCGTTACAAAAAGCATTTCATAACTTGACTTTCAGCTATTCATTAAATCACATTAATTAAAGAATAATACAGTGCTTTGTTTTGTCTGCTGTAAGGTCTGCTACCTTTTCTACATAATTTTTTGTGATAACCACCAAACATAATTATGGATTCTATGTTAATTTAGTATTAAAAATTAGAAGAAAAATAGGAAAATTTAATAATTCTCAGGCATGTTCTTTTTAAGGAAGTTGTCGAGATTATAAAATATTTTTTAAGAAATAATGATTAAAATCGGTTCTCAATAAGCGGAGCAAGATGGTAGGTAGGAAAAATGTCACAAGGGAAAAGAGGCCCTTGTGACTATTAACAGTGTTACAAGTGACTCAAAACAGGTTGATGATGATGAAGTTGAAAGATACATATAATGTCGATATAAAATATTTCAATCCATTCAATAGTTTCTAAGAAATTCTTTAACAGACAAACATACGAACTCTCATGAACTTTTGCATACTCGTTCAGAAGCCACAATAGACTGACATAATATTCACATATTATGTGAATATTATATCGCTAAGTATCCTTGGACCAACTCGATCACACAACTAGTTGTGCGATAATTTCATGGTTCGAAAATGATGAACGGGCTGGGGCTGGGGCTGCAAAAAAACAGTTCTTTTTTTCAACGGTGAAAAATAAAAACATTTAAAAAAACATGAAAAAAACGTGTTTTTTTTCTCTGAAACATGTATTTTTTCAAGAGTTCAGAATTCAATATTCTTAGGTAGTTTCGGTTGAAATTAATACTTTTATGAGTTACAGTATAATTTAAGTTTTTATTTTTAACTACCATTTTTTTTATTGAATAAATAGGTAGCACTAAGATTTAAACAATTGGCAACACTCAAGACGACACAAATTACATTGCAAACAAGACTTTTTTCTAAAACTTTTCTTTGGTTTTCAGTAAATAAGTTAACCCCCGTTGCCTGGTGGGTCTTTTCACTTGCACTTTGCAAGTCAACTGTTTGTCTAAAGTGGCCCTTAAATTTCTCTCGCTTGCAGTTACAAACTGCAATCTCAAAGTCTTCCACTTTCAGAATATAAAAACCAACCCGGAAAAGAAAATGTTAGAAGAAAGTAAAATTTCCGACACTGACAAAAGTAGTGTAGGGAACTGATTCTGACAGTAGTAGGTACGGACACCGAATGAAGATTAAAATTTTAATTTAATTAATTAATTTTTAATTTAATTTTTTAAATTTAAGTAAACAATGTTAGAAACCTAAGCATACCTTAATAAAACATTTAATTACAAAAGATATTTTTCTTGAAAAAAAAAAAAAACAAATTTCGAAGAAAAAACCTAAACAAAATCTTTTTCACTATGTTTTATTTCAACATAGTGAAAAAAAAAACAAAATTGTTTTTTTTTCACGTTGCATCACTAGTTACGGCATCATGCGTGAACGGGTAGACTGATTTTAATTCGGTTTTGACTAATGGAAAGAAGGATAAACGAGGAATGTTCATATATTATATAAAAATTGCATCCCAGGCGAAGCCGGGGGCGGAACGCTAGTACACATATATAATTTCACTTACAGACAAGTTGTAAATGAATAAAATTACAATTTCAGGACGGCTTCGAGAAAAATCCAAGAGAATGTTGAAAACAATCACCGAAATCCCGCCGCGGTTCTCCATTTACGATATATGGTATTTGGACGCGCGAACCTTACTTCATATGTTCATTGTGTTAACCTCTCTATTCGTCATTCTACTGCAATTTACTTTCTTATAAACTACTTATTTTTATTAATCCTTATGATCAAATTTTGTGGATCACAATTTTTTAGTAATTTTGACCACAATTAGACCTTAAGAAAAATAATTAATAAAATAAATTATAACTCTGACATTTTACTGTATTTTATTGAAAAATTATGATAAAACAAATGAATTAATTTTCTAAATTTTGGTAAATTTTATAATAAACTGATACAAGTACAAGTAATATAGATACATAAAGTAATGATACATGAAGATACATACATAAGATACATGGCAAAAATTGTGTTAAGCCAGTTATGTCTGAAAAAACGATAAAAAATATTTACATATGTATTATTATTACATTATTCATACAAGACTTTATTTAAATTTAAGTTTTCGAGGTTGGAGTCGCCAACTCCATAAATAATAAAAATCGTGTTATTTTTTTCTTGAATAAATCCTACAGAATAAATTTGTTTTTAAAGAAGTGAGTTAATGATAAATGCGCTACGATTTGTTTTTGAACAATTTCTGTGTAAGTACATGGGTTTTTAATTTTAGTCAAAACTACAAAATACAGAATATCGAAATATTGGCAAAGTACCCAAAATTTCGATTTATCCCAGCCGAGTCGAACTGTAATTCACGAAGACTGACGAACGATACCTAATAAATAAAGGATGATCCTGATACTTTAGGGTTACATTAAGCAAAAGTGAAAGGACTTTTAATTTATTTTAAAAATACCACTTTCAGCAAAGTTACTTTTTATACGCAGGTACCATAAATTACCATCTGTGAATGACTTTTAGAACTAAATTTAGACTATTATTGCACTGGAATACAATATTTTAGTCCAGGCCATGATCCATTTGTGTATATTCCGTTTGGATGTAGGACCGCTTTATCGCGTAAGAACAACAAACATCTAATCCCAAAATAAATATTATAAATGCGAAAGTGAGTTTTGTTTGTTTGTTAAGGGGGAGACAAACGCTAAATACTGAAAATATCCATTGTTTAATGAAGATGTTACAAGAAATAGACAAGACAATTGCTTTGAAAAAAATATATATTATGCTTAAACATGTGAAGAACCAATTGTATTAATTAGAATTTTCGTTAAAGTAATAGAAACTCCACAAAAAAAGTTAGAACACAAGAAGAATTTGACCTTTATTGAAAATTCTCTCGAAAACGGATTATTGCACGCATATGAATCCTGTACCTATTAATAAGTTAATATCAGATTAAAAAATTGTATTAATAAAAATTTTTTTTTTGTGTAATGTTCTAATGGTAAAAACAAAAAAACACCATTTCTAGGCCTGTTGAATTGTTTCCGCCGCCAGCGAGTTCTATAGTAAATGTCATTTGCCTCAGTGAATCCCTTAAGTTATCACGCCTTAACTATTCAATCGATCATCATGAAATTTTGCATACATGTAGTCAGAGATACAGAACAGGACACAGGAACTTGAAACCTTTCATCCAGAAAAAAAAGTACCGTCACCAAGGGATCAGCCTATCGCCGCGTCTGTATGTTCGCTGCGATTTCAAAAACTATTGAATGGATTTTCATGCCGTTTTCATCTATCAACGGAGTGATTCCTGAGGAAGGTTTGAGTGTATAAATCGTTATGATTTTGTGTAAATTGGTTGAATAAATGTCGATGAATGTTGATGTTCGTCGAAAACGCTGCCTTAATCCGTTTGATACATAACAAAACAATATATGGTAGAATTGTTTCTCTTTTATAGATTTACAAAAAGTCTGCGATGGCATTTGTCTAACTTTTAACTAACTCACTATACTCATTCCAACTTCTAATAAAATTATCGAATATTCAGGAAAAGGCAGATTCTTGGAATTATAACATAAAATGTGGTATTTAAAAAGCTATTTAGACGAATGCTGTATAAATCATTATCAAATTAAATACGTTAGCTACCTTAAGCAGTTCATACACATTATAATAGCCCCTAATACCAACGAGACTAAACGGCTTATATTACTTATATTACTAGTATATTTTCTCATTTTTCAACGCGGACGAAATCGCGGGCAGCTAGTTTGAAAATAACCGACAAAAATGTCTGAACAATAAGGATTGAATAAATGTTTTAACACCTAAGAAAAAGGGGCGTGGATGAAGTCTCGGACAAAGTCTAGTTAGTAATATCACAGAAGTATGGTATGGTAGTCTAATATGGTAATATGATTTTACGAGGTAAGGGGAGAAATCGTCAAAAGAAACCCTATGAACAAATGCCGCATGCAATGCAAAATATACGCATAGGGTTATATGGGACTTTTACCGCAATAAAACAGCCCTCGAGATGGGTGTGGTTCAAGTCCATAGTGGTCTTTGGAACCGTCACCGGTCGTATATGTATTATATATCGCATGATATAGACGTATTCTTATGTTCTATATTCACTCTCCGCTTTCGCTCTGTAAGAGAAAGCACGATTAGGTATTAGAAATGCTTATTACCCCATGGCTAATACATAATCATATAATTGTAATCCATATCCTCTGTTCACTATACCATTGAGCGGTTCCGTGTCGTGAGTGAGGATCGCCATCGACGGACTGAACAACTAGAAGCCAGGAGACCATGGCGCATGAAGACTAGAAGTATTCTCGTCGTTGGTGGGGTTATCTCACACGGAACACACATACATAAAATTATTTAGAAAAAATATATTTGCATTTTTTTTTCAACGTTTATGATCATTAGACGTTTTTATATTGATTGATTGCACTCAAAGTTTTCTGTGAATTAATACTTTTATTATTGCCACGAAGCAACCACGAAGTAAAATATCTATTTGAGTAAAACGCTCAATCGCCATCAAGGCAAAACCTATGTTCTAAGTTCAGATCTGGCATGTTTTTGATTCCCAAGTGTTTTTGATTTCTCTGTAGATACTTGTTTCAGCGGTGAAGTGAACCTTCGTGCCTGAGACTGCCATTCCGCAGTGGGTTAGCATGATGAAAAGGCTCACACCTCCTTACATTATGGGGTGACCACAGACCTCAGCAGTGAGCCGTTATATTTAATAATAAGTTTTTATATATTGACTAAAATACATTAAAAAAATTGGAACTCATGAATATAATTAAACAAAACTTTTAATTTTGTTGATAGGAATATGTGGTGTAAACAAGTTAATTATGTTTCCTAATTAAAATGTGACGGAAAACAATAGGTATAAACCAAGCTTTATCTTTGTTGGTGTCATATTATTACCTACATTTATCCCAGCAATAGCGATGCCGATAGACATGTAGGTTGATCACGATCCTAAGTTACCTCTAAAAGCAGGAGATGCACCTATAATAAACATCACACAATTATATATAATAGATGTATACATTGTGTATATATGATGTTTTAATGTTTTAATTGACGAGCCCGTTGGATGAGTGGTTAGGGTGCTTGACTTAACGCTCTGTTCTAGGGTTCCCGGGTTCGATTCCCGGTAGGGTCAACTTTGAAAAATCAACTTTTCAAGTTTGGCTCTGGTCTGGATTTGGAAAGTAGTGGCAGGGCACACTGCGTTTTCGCAGTCATATGGCAGCCCGTCTGGCGGCAGTAACCATCCCCTTACAGAAGACCACCGTGAAATAATAGCACGTGTGCTGTTGTGTTTCGGTGAGTGAGTAAGGGATGGCAGAGCCCATTTTCCATTAGTATACATCCATAATTGTAATAGGTATTCTCATCAGAATTAAAAGATTTTGGAAAAATGGAATAAAAGTCAGCGGGAAAATGGACAATTTTCACCAGTGACTCGCCGCAAAAGGACACCCAACTCGGCATATGCTGTGTTTGCTACAAGTCACACAGTTCCGTTGATCTTCCGTTGGGGACATCATTTTGACTTCATGGATGTCCGCTAAGACCATAATAAATTATAATAATGTGGATGTTGACATATAAATAAATAATAAACACAACAAATATAATTTTTAAATATATTAATTTACATAATATATACAGTGCGAAAATATTTTACAATAATTATGCTGCCACAGCTACAATATAAGCTACAATACAAGGTCACACCGAAATTAACGAAAATTGAGTATTTTAGACTGAGTTAAAATGAAATCTTTTTTATTACATGCGTACTGACTTCTTACAATCACGATGGCATTTTCTTAATAAAAATTAACAGAATATTTTTTATAGCGTTTTAAACTTAAACAAAATTGCGCGTGAAAATTTCCGAATGTTTCAATGAGCTTGTTTCGATATATGATGTCAAAAAATTATAAAAGATCACAGACATGTGACATACGAGCAGATCCGGCCAACCATAGGCATTGGAATGATTGCAATTCAAACTATTTTGCATAGCGAGTTGGGTATCAGAAAACTAAATTTCTCGATGGGTACCCCATAATTTTTCAGAAGAGCTAAAGGCGGCTCGTATTGATTGGTGCCGATTCAACGGAGGGAAGTCAAAAGCCGTGTATAATATCATTTCAGGTGATGAATCGTGTATATTATCTTCGTATGTATACATACGGCTTATAAGCCTGAAAGAAAATATCAGTCGGCAGTTTGGGTCTTCGAAGACGATGTCAAGCCAACTAAAAGTCGTGCGTTCCCGTAGCATGTCCAAGAAAATGGTTGCTTCGTTTGTTTACGAGATGATGGCCGCTTGTCTTCGTCGCGTCATCTTACATCACGATAATGCGGCAAATAGCTGATGTTAATAGGAGTAAATTGGGCTACTTTTATTTTAGAAAAATTAAGCAGCGTTCAGTACCGCGCGCCCCATACGCACGCCGCAGAGAAGCTCGTTACGAATACCTACGTTTAGTTACTGTCATTGGCGACAAAATAATTATTTGGAATAACTAAATGGTTAGTGTAGTGACTAAAAATATTTAAAAAAAAATCTTAATGGTCGTTTGCTGCAGGCCATCTTTAATTCCTTTGGCGGCACGGTGTAATATGAATGATCCTTAAATTGAGATATTAACGCTAAAATAAATGGTACGAATCGAATGTTACTTACTAAAGAAACAAACCTTCTAAGAAAGGGACGTATATCGCCTAAACAGTTAATAAATTGCGGTAATTTTTTGTTTTAATGGTTCCCTTAGTTAAGACAAAGCCGTCAAGTACTAGACAATATGGTAATTTGAAATGGGTCAGTAAAGGCAGCTACTTAAACTATTATAATAAATAAATAAAATAAATAAAAATAAAAATAGCCTTTATTTTCTACTACAGTTAAAACTTGACATGAATAGTGTAGATTATAATAGTTTAATATTTTATGACATGTATGATTATATTATATGTATGCTGTATATAAGTTAATTTATATTGGTAGTAGTCGCCTCTGCGGCGTAGGCCTCTCCTAAACCTTTCCATACATTTCTTTCTCGCGCCTCTCGCATCCATAAGGGTCCACATCTCTGGTTGAAAATGTCTCTCCACCTTTTACTTGGTCTCCCTTTTTTCCTTTTCCTGTCTCTGGGTACCCATTCTGTTAAACGTTTTGTCCATTTGTTATTATTCATCCTACAAATATGCCCTGCCCAATGCCACTTGAGTAATCTTATTCTTTTAATTACATCTATTATTTTTGTTCTTTTTCTGATATTGACGTTGTTAATCTTATCTGATAGTTTCAGACCAAGCATGCTTCTTTCCATTTTACGTTGGCAGATAGCAATTCTTTCTTCGTCTTCTTTCCTTAATGACCACGTCTGGCAACCATATGTAAGACATGGCAATATCCCTATTTCATAGATTTTTTTCTTTATATTTATACTGATATCGTTATTTTTCATTATTTCTCTCAATCCCCAATATTTCTTCCAGGCTAGAGTTATTCTTCTTTCTATCTCCTTTTCCGTACTATTTTCGAAAGATACTAGCTGCCCTAAATATACATATTCTTTTACACATTCAATCTTTTCATTTGCTATTGTAATGTCCCGGGGTATTCCATTGGTTAAAATCTTGGTTTTCGTAGTATTCATTGACAATCCTACCTTTTTACTTTCCATTGCTAGTTCGATCACCATACTCTCCAATTCGCTGGAGCTTTCTGCGAAGATCACAATGTCGTCAGCGAAACGCAAGTGGTTCAGTAGTTCTCCATCCACCCTTATTCCCTTCGTTTCCCAATCTAAACGTCTGAAAATAGATTCGAGCACAGCTGAAAACAATTTCGGAGAGAGAGGGTCTCCCTGTCTTACTCCTTTTTGTATGGGGAATTCTGTACCTTCTCGCTCTAGGCGCACTTTGGCATGACATTTTGTATATATATTATTAATTAAGTTAATGTATTTCTGGTTGACACCTTGTTGTGTTAGTGATGCCCATATAGCTTGGAAGTGCAAAGAATCGAATGCTTTTGTGTAATCTATAAAACACATATATAACGTCGTTCCATATTCCTTTGCTTTTTCGATTAGTTGTGTTATAACTTGTATGTGGTCTATAGTCGAGTAACTTTTGCGGAAACCCGCTTGTTCACGTGGTTGGTTTTCATCGAGACTCTTTGTTATCCTATTTAATATGATCTTTGAAAAAATTTTATATAAATTTGTCATGAGACTAATTGGTCTGTAGTTTCCTAGATCACTTCTATCTCCTTTTTTGAACAGTAGTATGATTGTAGATTTCGACCATTGCTCTGGTGTGGTTTCGGTTCTAAGTATGTTATTGAATAATGCTTGAAGCGGTTTCAAAAGTGTAACAGATAGCGCTTTAAGAACTTCGTTGGCAATGTTGTCGTTTCCTGGGGCTTTATCATTTTTTTGAGATTTTATTGCGTGTTCGATTTCTGATCTGAGAATGGTTGGTGTCTCTGTATTTGTATTCTCTGCATTGTATTTGTATGATTTTGTACATAAGAAGGAGCAATTGGTATCCGTGACCGTGTAAAGGTTTTTATAAAACTGTGTGGCTTCATTTATTATATCAGGACGTCTTGATTGCATAATTCCCTGTTTATTCTTAAGTTTTCCTGTCCACTCTGACTTATCGCTCAACTCTTTATATGCTTTACGTAGAGCCCCTGTTTTGCCTATGAATTTTTCGAAGGTATTTTGTCGTATTATTCTTTTTTGTTGTGTAATATTTCTATTGATTTTTTTGCTTATTCTTGTTATTTCACATTTTACTTCTTTTGTTCTCTTCTTCGTGTATAACTCTTTTCTCTGTTTTAACAGATCTTTTGTTTCTTCGTTGATATATTTGTTTATATGTTTATTTTTTCTTGGCAGTTGTTTCAGTAACTCTTGTAATTCTCTTTCTAATTTGTCATATTGGTTTTGTACCTCTGCATGTGTACCAATAGCTCCCATAAATTTATTTTCCCAGTAGGTAGCGTCGTCTTCTGAAATATCTTGTAGTTCTCTAATGTATTCGGCTGATTTTATTTTCCTTCTTTGTGATTTTGAAGCCAAGGATAGTTCACATCTAATCATCCTGTGATCAGAATTGAAGTTCAGGTTTTTTATTATATCGAAATTCTTTATATTGTTTGGTTGATTTGTTAATATATAGTCAATCTCGTTGAGATGTTGACTATTTGGGGATCGCCATGTCCATTTTTTGTGTGGTTTGCATGGGAACATGCTGTTCATGAAGTAGTAATCATTTTCGATTGCAAATTCTACTAGCCTTTGGCCGTGTGGGCTTCTTTTTCCGTATGTATATAGTCATATATTTTTTCTCTCGGTTTTTTGCGCTTTACCTATTTTTGCGTTGAAATCTCCAAGTAAAATTATATTTTTTGTGTGGATAGAGTCTAAGGCGATTTGCACTGTTGCATAAAAATATTCCAAGTCTTCTTTAGTGCATTTCTCTGTAGGGGCATATGATTGGACAAGTGACCAGATAGAGTTGTCAGATGTTTGCATTTCTAGTATCGCAACACGGTCTGAAAAGCTTTTTATATTCATTATATTGTTCTTTAAATGTTTTTTAATCAAGAATCCAACTCCATTTCTTCCATTCGTCCCAGATGTATGATATAAGATAAAATCGTCGTGTTCTTCTATTGTTTCCTTTTCTCTTCTTGTTTCGCATAGACCTATAATGTCCCATTTTATTGACATAACAGCGTATCTTAATTCTTCTATTTTACTGTCCGATAATAAGGTTCTTACATTGATACTTGCTATGTAAAGATTTTGTGATTTTTTACTTTTGTTTAAGTTTTTATGTTTTTTGTTTATGTTTTTATTACTAATCTTGTTTGATCGGTTTTGATTGTGATTTAGGAGGCAGTGGTCTGACTCCTCCGCGGTGACCAGCCGGCTTGGAGGAGGTAGAGAGGTTGAAGAGGCGCTAGTTAGTTTTTTTCAATAACTTCCACATTTACATTTGGCATTGTCCGGTTGTTGGTATTCAGCTGCGACGGGCGTAGAAAGCTGGTCATGGTTTGTAGCTTGTTTTTTTTAGATATTTGTTTTATCCTTTCGTTGTCGCCTTCTTTTGCAATTTCTTTCTCTGTTTCCTCCGGTGATGTAGATATAAAACGTTTATTTGTGTTTCTTGTTGTGGGTGTACTGACTTCTGATCCTTGTGTTTTTAGTGTCACAATTTTGTCGTAGCGTAAAGCTACTCTTTTTCCTGACTCTCGCTTGCGTTTAAGTTCTTCTTGTAAGTCTTTCCGTTTTTGTAGCACGCTAGGAGGAAAATCTTCTTTCAGGTAAATATTTGTACCCTCCAGGGATTTTTTCTTTTTTAGTATTTCTATTTTCCTACTTATTGTTGTTATAGAGACAACCACTGGTCTGACCTTTCCTCAGTTTTTTCCCATCCTATTAACGTGTTCTATTTCCCATTTCTGGCAAGGTATTTCCATTCTGTTGTTAATGATGTCTAACACCATGGAGAGTAGACTTTCATACCCCTTTTCTTTTTCTTCAATCCCAAAGAATATAAAATTTTTTCTTCTGATCTGTTTATCTAAAATTTCGATGGTTTTCTGCTGTTGTTCAATTTTCATTTCCAAATGTTTAGTTTTAGTTTCAAAAATGAGGAATTTTTCGTTTATGTTATTATTTATAGACTCTTTGATATTTAGCTCCAGCTCTTTCATTTCTTGCTTATTTTTTGATATGTCATCTTGTATATTTTGCAAAATTTTTAAAACTTCTTCCATTATGAACGTATCACTCACGCCCTCTGTTGTGATCGCAAAAAACTAATAGGCCTTAGTTGCTTGCGCAATTCGCCGATAGATGGCGCTAATGTAAATAATTTTTGATGTCGATGATTTTTATTTTGTCTTGGGGGTAATTAGAGTTTTCTTATATAAACAAGATTTTCTAAACAGTGTTATTAGCACTTATTTCTTACTTGACTTTTAGATAGCCGGTCCTGCTTTTGTCCTTGTGATTGCCTTCTTCGATATTTCTCAAGTAGATGCGTTAGTTTAGTTGTTAACACTCACTTTAGTTGTTGGCGGTTTTTCGGATATTTATACGTAAATATCGAATTTATGAAGCACATAACATTTGTCCGGCGGATTCACAGCGTATTTTATATATTTATCGTTATTTTACTTCTATTTATAACTTTTATATTTAAAAAAACACAATTATACAGCAGAGCCGATGTAAACACGAGCACAGCGCCCTCTCTTAACTTAAACTATTATAGCTAGAACAAAACACCCTTAGGAGACTACTATCCATAATTGTAATAGTTATTCCCATCAGCTTTAAAAGATTTTGGAAAAATTGAATAAAAGTCAGCAGGAAAATGGACAATTGTTTTTATGGCGCCAATCGATTCTGTATATACAGCTTTTTCAAAAAACTGTAACCAAATCTATTAGATTTTGAAAATAGCTTGTCGTTCCATACTTCTCTCCGGTCCTCTATATTATATAATATTAATATTATCATTGGAACTTAAATATAAAAGACTAAAAATAACTTTTAACTAACCTTACGTACTGTAAAAATAAAGATCCGTAGTTAATAAAGCAGTTCGAATTCCAATAAAACAATCGCGTAGGCGGTTGTTATAAACAATATTTTCAACATCAATCCATTATCTAGAGTACAGATGCCATAAATGGATTGTTCACAATTTTCTTGTAACAGCATTAAAACTCGTTTTGCGTTTCCTCGATTTTTTTCTGTACATGGAACACATTAAAAATCTATCGATGTACTGTTGCCTTTTTTTGTATACAGGTTAAATTTGCACACATTAACTCACCATCGTTGGTAGAAGATAAAATTGCAATACATTGTTTTTTCAAGAGTTTTAGTTCAGACATCAAAACTTCACCACAATAACTAAAATATATCGTGACTGTAATGCTGCTAATTGCGGGTACTGCGTAGAAAAATAGGTTTTCTCCGGTTGACTACAAAGAATAAATTTTCTATTAGGTGGGTTTAGTCCACATAGAATGGTCAGCGTGTGCCACGACTCTGCAAAACTTTTAATAATGTTTCTGCAATAAATATAATCCCACCAAAAACATTCTGTAAAAAACTAGCCAAGTCTCGATGGAGCTGCTTGTTTATCTCTAAAAAGTAAAAGTAATGAAATCTAGACAAAGTCGTGCCAAGTCTAAGGTTCCTTACTGCGATTTCTTTATTATTATAGTTAATGTTGTGTGACTTGGCCGTTGAAGGGTACACAAGGGTACAAAACCAGGTGGTCCATGACACCATTGCTGACTTCTGCTCTCTTCTTTTTGGAGCGTCAAATCGACCACCGATCTAAAATAAAATAGACGCACAGACGGACTTCTATCAATGATTAGAAGTCCGTCTGTACTGGAAATAATTTTTTATACTGTTTGTTTCAGGCTCGCCTATACATAAGTATTATTGAAATACGCAGCTTTATCAAGCCTACAATTGACTGGTTATTGGAATCAACGTTTTCCAAGTGGCAATTTTCCATCGTCAATGGGTAGCGGTTCTGGCGACAGATTGGTGCAATGGTGTCATGGAGCATCTGGTTTTGTACCCTTGTGTACCCTTCAACGGCCAAGTCACACAACATTAACTATAATAATAAAGAAATCGGAGTAAGGAACCTTAGAGTTGGCACGACTTTGTCTAGATTTCATTACTTTTTAGAGATAAACAAGCAGCTCCATCGAGACTTGGCTAGTTTTTTACAGAATGTTTTTGGTGGGATATGATTTACAAACAATGTAATAGGTTAATTTTTCATGTAAAGGCCGGCAGGGAGGCAGGTACGTGATTCGTTAAGGAGGAGAATTCTTTTTTAAGAATAGAAACCCGACAGCACAAGTATCTGTGGTTACTGGATTGGTTTTGGTTACTGGAGCGCAGTGTGCCCTGTCATAATTAAACCTGCTCATGTTCTATTCTGAAATCTCAAGTTCGAATCGTTTTTCCTTAGTTGTAGAGCGGTGTAAAAAATATCACTTACCAATTTCAGTGTGTATATGAGATACTGAATAAAAAATAAAATCCATGGCACGATTTGACCAATACAAGTAAATATCTGAAATTAAACGGGTCTGTAAGATAAGGCGAAAAATATAAGTTAGCAGGCGGGCTTTAAGGACAAAGCTGCTTCTTGCGGTAAATTCGTCGCGAGCCGCTCGTCCTGAATAAAATGAAATAACGCAAAAAAGAAAAACTATTTTGCGGTATTGTTATTCCGTTCATCCTACTGTTGCAAACTTGAATCATCAGCTCATTTGACTAAAACCATTTAAAAAAACCTATGATCACAATTACAACCCCAAATACATTAATATTATTTTAATAAATATTAAACATATTCAGTGTACGTGCTGTTCTGTTAATACTTGTAAGTAGACTAATGTAGAAATAGGCTTTCAAATGTAATTACTTACAGAACATCGAAAGACAGTCATTAAATCTCTTTGGCAGTCCAAAAGACAGTGTACGCCTAGTACCATTTCATTGGTAACCACGGCCTCTGGTCCAATATCATCGTTTACAATTTTCGCCCATTTCCAGAGAAAATTATAAAGATTCAATGATCTCAAACTTAACAATATCGGGGCTTCTCTTCTAGTGGTGTTTTGGTTTCTTAAAATATTTTTTACATATTTCAAGCGGAAAATAATATAGTGTATAAAACACAAATACAGACTAATTTCAATATATATTATATAGATCTCGTGAAGGATAAGAATAGAAGATAGGCAATTATTTTTGACGATTTGCAAATAAAATCGAATTACAGTGCAAATATACAACGTAGATATATAAATTAATATAAAATTGTAAATAATAGTGATTCTTTTATTGGTCCGAATGGAACTTCGACGGTTGATTTTAAAACATCGATCAATATTTTGAAATTTTACATACAATTTGCTGTTTAATTCTCTCATAGAAAACTGATTTAGCCACAAGTAAATTATGCTCATTAATAAGAATAGTAAAAGCAATAAGCGTAAAAAAAGGTCAGTTGTTGCCGATTTTATATTAGTCTCACACTGAAACGAGAAAGTCAATACAGCAATTGTTATCAAAACCCAGAAAACACACGCATATAATGTATACATGGTGGAAGGTGGTGTCACAAATTTGTGTTTGATAGAAACGCGAAGAGAGCCACTTATCAATTGAATCCAATGTAAAAATTTAAAAATTGTTACAAAATCGTCATCTAAGATGTCAAATGACATTATTTCCAGATTTCTTTTGTGTACCATGCTTGTTGGTGGATATAATAAAACTCAGATTTGAAAATTGGAGTTATATTCAATGTTATAATAAATTAAAATCAAATTGATATTTTGTGTCCCAGGAGGTCTTATTAAATACCAACTAATTCACTAAGCCTGACGATATCAACTCACGATATCAAAGTGGTATCATTATACAACTAATAATCTAATACCTAAGAGACAATTTTACATATAATAGATTGGTGGAAAATTTGGATAGAATTTGGCGTTTAGTGAAACTTTTTGCCATCGGTATTTTTTAGACTAATTCGACCCCGTTGAACACGATTCTGCCCGGTGTCAACCCCTCCCGCGCTCCCTTTCCCCCAAACCGTGTCCCGATCTGCGGTTTTTTCATTTCTTTTCGAAACTATTAGAGATAAACTGTACTTATAACAGTTAAAATCTTTATTTCCTTGAATTTTTCTTTGAGGGAATACTGCGGACCTAGTTGATAGATGGCCCCCTTTTGTCAAATGAAGATAGTATATACATATGTTTGCAGCGTTACCCCAAAGAAGATACTGTGAAAGTAACTTAAACAGACAATTCTAGCTGTATCGACATCTGTTAGGCGTCTAATTTGTTTAACGGCATAAGTCGCAAAGTTAAGCCTTTTACTTAGTTTTTCAATATGGGGACCCCCTGGGGGACCCCATTGTAATTTCGAATCTACAGTAATACCTAAAAACACTGTCGATTTTACGGGCTCCAATTTTTCACTACCACTGTTTATTTATCCATTATTGACGTGGACATGACACATCCTTGTCAAAAAAGTCATTACAATTCAAGGTAACGACAAAACAAGTCTTTAATGATCGTTCTCTTCAAATGAAAATGGAAAACATATTTATATTTTCTTTGTCTAACTAATGAGTACGTTAAGGAGTGCGCTACTGATTATATTAATGGGACTAGCTGTTGCACTACGACTTCTTATAAAATTTAATATTGTAAACTAAATAAAAAGTCTAGGTAATTATAAGAGGCTTTTCGCTCACACCGAGGCATTTTTTACCTTTAACATTTTCACTCCCGCCGTAACTTCTAAACGAAAGGTACGATTCAAATAATTTAAAGAGGAATTTACATAATATACGGTCAAGTGCATAAATATGTGTTAAAGATATACAACCTCATTTCTAACTGAAATATTGTAAAATATTGTAAGCTCTGTTTAAAATATTGTAAGCTTTTGAAGTTGTCAGGAAAATAAAAAAAGTTGTCATTTGAAAATAATATACACGGAATTAATATGAAAATAAATATCTTTTATTCTTCATAAACCTCAGTACCTATCTTGGTGAAAACTATCAAAATAAATAACAGGTCATGGGCAGCGCAAGTGGTTACGGAAGTGGGTCGCTACCGTCGATTGAAAAGCTTGACGGAAGTTTAAATTACGCGACATGGAAATTTCAAATGGAACTATACCTCATACATGAAGACTTATGGGAGTATACAGAGACAACACCAACAGATGTTGCTGAGAAAAAGAAGGATGACAAGGCACGGGCAAAAATATGCCTAATGGTAAAACCTGAATGTCTAGTGCATGTGCGAAAATCTAAAACTGCAAAGGAAGCATGGGATGCTTTAAAAAATGCATTTGAAGACAAAGGGCTAAACAATCGGTGCAAACTCTTATCCAAGCTAGTTAGTTTGAAATTGGAACAGTTTAAATCTGTATAGGAATATGTTACGTCAATCATGACAATATCACAAGAACTAAGTGATATAGGCAAAGAAACTGATGACGAATTTCTTGCGGCGTTAATTCTACAAGGACTTACGCTTGATTTTCAACCTATGAGGCTTGCTATTGGAAACAGCAACATAATTTTGACGACGGACTATGTGAAAAACAAGCTCCTTCAAATGGAAGACATTTATTTGGCTGAGAGCAGCAAGTCGACAACAGCTCTGTTCTCAAAGAAGCCACAGAAAAATGCGAAGAAGGGAAAAAGAATTCGATGCTACATATGCGATGGTATTAAAATATATTTGTGCAACAGTTAATTTTATGTAATCTGTGCATTTTTTCAAGTATGCTTGTTACCTAGTCTATGTCTTTCACTTCTCCAATAAAAATATATAGCAAGACGTATGTGTTTAAATTGAAAATCGTAATACATAAAAAATAGCTCGTTTAATGGGTGGTTCACTGCAATCTGGATATCTAAAACCTTAATAGGTTATGGGCCCAGGCCCGTGCAGACACCCATGTATAATAAACAGATTTAAATGTGTAAAGCGCAGTAACAAAAAACGAGCGGCGTGGTCAAGCGTCAAGAGTAAAAATTAAAAGAAGGAATAAAATAAATAATGGAGAGCGAATTAAGCGGAAACGGTTTTGTTCGTCTGGACGAAAACAACTGGCAAAGCTGGAAATTTCAGCTTAAGGTATTACTAAAAGCATATAAGAACGATTACCCAGAAAGAAAGGAAGACCAAGAAGAGTGGACAAAATTGGATTCTAAGGCTCAAGGTATAATTGTCACTCGTTTAACTGAAAAATCAATAGTGCATGTGCAAACATGTGAAACGTCCAAAGAAATTTGGGATAAGCTGTCAACGATCTATGAGTTGAAGTCCGATATTGCGTTACATATATTACAGCAAAAATTTTTCGAAATGAAGTGTTGTGGCGAGGATATTGCAACATATATATCTAAAGTAGAAAATTTGGTGTCACAGATAAGACAAAGCAAAGGCGAAATGCCTGATAATATGGTGATAACCAAAATTATTACTTCATTACCAGACACATACAGAAATTTTGTGTCCGCATGGGACAGCGTACCAATTGAAAAAAGGACACTGAGAGAACTAACTATGCGCTTAATGATTGAAGAACAAAGAAATTGTAAAGATACTAATAAAAGTGAAGCTTTTAAAGTTTTATCCAAGAAGGAAAGAAAATGTTTTAATTGTAATAAAGTAGGCCATTTTAAAAAAGATTGCAGAATAAAGAAGCAAAATTACAGTTCATCAAAGTATAATGACATTCATTGTGATATTTGTAAGAAAAATGGTCACACTAAAGAACAGTGCTGGTTCAAAAAGCAAGAAAGAAATAGTCCTAAATCTAATAAGTATATGGCACTGCATGCTGAAACAAGCAATAATAATAACAACAGTTGGTATCTCGATAGCGGAGCATCAGAGCATATGTGTAATAATAATAGCCAATACATAACATATAATGTGATCGATAAAGACATCATTATTGGTGATGGGTCAACAATAAAAGCCATTGGCATTGGGAATATGAATCTGGAATGTTACAACGGTAAGAGTTGGTCATTTGTAACATTGTATAATGTATTACATGTACCAAACCTTAAAGTTAATTTATTCTCAGTTAGTGCTGCCTTAGACAAAGGCTATAATATGATATCAGACAAAGATACATGTACCCTTTTTCAAATGGATGTACAATTGCACTGGCAAAAAGACAAGGTAAAATGTATGAAATGCAGCTACGGAACATAAGCAATGCTATGATGGGAAAATGTAATTCTAATCTACTAGAATGGCACTCAAGGCTAGGACATCAAAATATAGAACAAGTAAAAAATATTCTTAAGAAATCAAACATAGAATATAATGTTGGAGAAGAAATAACTTGCTTGCCATGTCTGAAGGGTAAACAACATAGATTTCCTTTCTCAATTAGTGAAAATAGAGCAGAAAAACCTGGTGAAATCATACATATTGACATATGTCCAATGGAAACTAAATCCCTAGGACATTCAAACTATTTTCTTTTATTAAAAGACGATTTAACTAAGTTCAGAAAAGTATATTTCTTAAAGTATAAAAGTGAAAGTATTAAATTTATTACAGAATTCATAAATGAAACAAAAGTTAATCCAGGACATACAATAAAGTTTATTCGGAGTGATAATGCTAAAGAATTTTGTAGTGAAGCAATGAAAGACTTGATGAGATCAAATGGTATTCAGCATCAAAAAACTGTAGTGTACACACCTGAACAAAACGGTTGTGTAGAAAGAGAGATGAGAACAATTGTAGAATCGGCAAGAACTATGCTACAAGAACTATGCTACAAGTCTTTATGGGCTGAAGCTGTAAATACAGCAGTATACGTAATAAACAGGACTGGACCAAGCCGACAAAAAGGAAAAACCCCATATGAACTTTGGTATAAAAAGATTTCTTTGAAATAAACAATTTACAAATTTTTGGATCAAAAGTAACAGTTCACATACCATATGAAAAAAGGCAAAAATGGGACAGTAAAGCTGAAATTGGATATTTTGTAGGCTATGGAAATAACACGAAAGGATATAGAATTTATTTACCTGAAAAAGAAAATGTTATTTTAGTCAGAGATGTAGTATTTATAAAGGAAAAAGATAAAATTGAAATTGAACAGTATAAACAATATAATATGCCTATAGAACAAGAAGTGGATAAAACTCTAGAGGAAAAATCAAGTATCATACAGAATGAACAAAGTGAACAAATTATAGAAGAAGTTCAACCAATACAGGAAGTCAGTAATGACAATGTAGTTTACGAAGAAGTTGAATACCTCGATGAAGATGAAAATGACATTCAAGAAACTACAGAAAATACAGAAGTGAACACTAAAAGATTGAGAAGAAAACCTAATTGGATGGTTGATTATGAAACGGAATGGGAATCATCTGAATCTTTCTTATCTTTGTGTAATGATGAACCAACTTCATATAAAGATATGATGGAGCGTCATGACAAATGCAAATGGGAAGAAGCTATACGAGATGAATTAAAAATACTAAGAGATCTAAATACTTGGGAAGATGTAAATGAAGTACCAGATGGAGAGAAGGTAATAAGCAGTCGATGGGTTTTCAGAATTAAGCAAACCGATGGTGAACCTAAGTATAAAACAAGGTTTTTTTTTTTTTTTTTTTTAATTATAGATGGGTTTGCTCTTGACCAGCATCTATCCATGTAGGAAGGATGAGGCCGAAGATGGAGCGAGCTCACCCAGAAGATGCCTATTCACTCGAACCTTGAAAAGATTTGGGTTATATGAGCTCGGAAATACAGACGCCGGCAGGGAGTTCCAATCCTTAGCAGTGCGCATCACAAAAGATGTTTTAAAGCGCTTGGTCCGAATTAGAGGGATATCGACAAGGTGAGGATGGTAACCAGCCGTACGTCTGCATGTCCGATAGAAGAAAGGGGAAGGCGGTATGATCTCATGCAGCTCTGTTCTAGGTTAGTTGCTCGTGGTTTTGAGCAGACAAATATAGATGATCAAACTTATGCACCGGTTGCCAGGATGACGACATTTAGAACAATGATGGCGGTAAGTACACAGAAGAAACTACCAGTCTATCTGATGGACGTTACAGGAGCTTTTTTATATGGTGACATAAATGAAACTGTATACATGAAATTACCAAATGAGAAATTATGTAAACTTAAAAAGTCAATTTATGGTCTTAAAAAGAGTCCTAGATATTGGAACAGTAAATTTCATAATTTTATGTTAAAGGAAAATTTTACACAGTCAAAGAATGATCCATGTTTGTATTTTAAAAATGAAAATAATAACTTCATGTATTTAATAGTATTTGTTGATGATCTTCTATATTACGATAATAATATTGAGCTTCTTAAAATGTTTAAAACAAACTTCTGTAAAACTTTTTAAATGAAGGATCTTGGATTAGCTTCTAATTACTTAGGTATAAATATAAAACAGGATCTAGAGAAACACTGTACTATAATGAACCAAAAACAATATTTAGAAAGATTGCTTCATAAGTATAATATGTATAATTGTAAGACTGTATGTACACCTATAGAGGAAAATTTTAATTTTAATTTATTATTGAGAGATAAACCTGAAAATGATGTTATTGAAAAGAGATGTAGAAGTTTAATTGGAAGTCTAATATATGCTTGTACAACTAGACCTGATTTGTCTGTTTCGGTAGGTTTTTTAAGTCGATATTTACATTGTGCAAGTGTGGCTCTGTTTAAATGTTTAAAGAGAATTAAGGGTACTATTGATATGTCTTTAGTTTATAAATATGATATTTCATGTGATGTGTTGCAAGGTTATAGTGACGCAGATTGGGCTGGAGATGTTAGAGATCGTAAATCTACTACTGGATACATTTTTTACATATTTAATTGTCCTATCTCATGGGCTACAAAAAAACAGTCAAGTGTGTCACTATCATCATGTGAAACTGAATACATAGCCTTAAGTTATTGTATTAGTGAAGGATGTTGGTTAAAATATTTACCTACTTGAAGATTTTGGTTATAATGTTAATATTAATATTTTTGAGGATAACCAAAGTGTAATTAAAATTGCAAATAATAATGATAGTAACAAGCGTTTAAAACATGTTGATATTAGATATCATTTTATAGTTGAAAAGGTATCTTTAGGATTGGTAAAATTAGAGTATGTTAGCTCAAATTGCAATGTTGCAGATTTGTTTACTAAAACATTAGGAAGACAGAAATTTGTAACTCTCAGTAATTCTATTTTGTCTGTTGTATAAATTTTTTTTTCAGAACATGTTATTGTTAAGTTGTAAATGATGATAAAGAGGGTCATCTGTCTTTAGTTGTTATTTTTGTACTGGTAAATTAACTGTTGAGGGGGTGTATTAAAATATATTTGTGCAACAGTTAATTTTATGTAATCTGTGCATTTTTTCAAGTATGCTTGTTACCTAGTCTATGTCTTTCACTTCTCCAATAAAAATATATAGCAAGACGTATGTGTTTAAATTGAAAATCGTAATACATAAAAAATAGCTCGTTTAATGGGTGGTTCACTGCAATCTGGATATCTAAAACCTTAATCTCACATAAAGCAAACAAGTGTCCAAATAGGAAAAAGGAAGATACCAATAATGTTTGTACATTTTTTACTGGTGAAGCTAAAAAAGAAGAATGGATCATCGATTCTGGTGCCTCTACACACATGACAAGTAACAAAAAGTGGTTTAGAGACTTTAAGAAAACAAATCCTACTGCTGTAACTTGTGCGAATGGAGACCGTGTGTATGGGATTGGAAGGGGCACGGTTAAGTCAGAGTCGTCAGGGCTGGATGTAAGTAATGTCATGTATGTGCCTAAACTATCGGCTAATTTATTTAGTGTAAGCACTGTTACGAAAAAAGGCTACATTGTTGTTTTTTCAGAGACAGGTTGCGACATCATTCCCAAAACTGAATGTGAAGTGAAAGGTAGAGCTGTTGCAAAAGGTGTAGAAGAGAGAGGGATATACAAACTTAAATACTCTGGTGTACAGGACTCTGCGCTTTCATCGCAAACAATAAACGAGGATGCAATCCTCTGGCATAGACATATGGGTCATTTAGGTATGAGAAATCTTATACTACTTAGGGATAAAATGACTTTAGGTGTTAATTTTGTTAACACTACAAATAAACTAGAATGTGTACCATGTCTAATGGGAAAACAAATAAAGCAACCATTTAAGAGGAGTAATGCAAAACGAGTGAATCAAAAACTAAGTTTAATTCACTCAGATGTATGTGGTCCTATAAGCGAACTATCATTTGCGGGTTCTCGATATTTTTTGACGTTTATTGACGATTTTACTCGTAAAACTTTTGTATATTTTCTTAGACATAAAAGTGAAGTTTTTGAGAAATTTAAAGAATTTAAAGCGTTAGTCGAAACTCAGACTGAAAACAAAATTAAAATTCTTAGAACTGATAACGGTAAAGAGTTCGTCAATAAACAAATGGATAATTATCTAAAGAAATATGGGATACAGCATCAGCTTACTGTGGAGTATACGCCACAGCAAAATGGGGTAGCTGAACGAGCAAATCGTACAATCTGCGAGAAGGCGAGAAGCATGCTTCAAGAAGCGGAACTGAATAATCATTTCTGGGCGGAAGCTGTTCATCATGCCGTGTTCTTGAAAAATAGGTCTCCTACAATAGCAGTTAAAGATATGACTCCGGAAGAATCTTGGTCAGGAATGAAGTCTGACCTGAGTATGGTCAGAGTGTTTGGATGTCAAGCATTCATGCATGTTCCAGATCAGAAGAGGAAAAAATGGGATGCTAAAAGCCAAAGATTGATACATGTAGGATTCTGTGATCATTCGAAAGCGTATAGACTCATCGATCCGTCAAATGGTAAAGTGTTCAAAGCCAGGGATGTAGTATTTTTTGAAAACCAAAAATACACAAAAGCTACTGTTACTACACCGGCAGAAGAAGACAAAGGAGTGTTCGTTCCACTCTTATCAACACAGCCTGCAGAGACATGTTCATCTGAGACAGTACCAGACTGTACTGATCAAGCCGCGGTTCATTTACCTTCATCCGAGAATAATTCAGAGGCTAGGATCAACTGTCCGGAATTTCCGGAAGATGATGATACAGACAATTACGTCTCAGCAGAAGAGGTTACTGAACAAGAAATTGAGAGAAGGTACCCTGTACGGAACAGAAACAAAAACAGTATCCAGATTTCGTCCTTTATCATGCATCTGAGAACGAAGAGGACGTTAGTACAATAGAAGAAGCTTTGTCTAGCAAAAACAAAGATAAATGGAGAGCTGCAATTCAGGAGGAGTTGGATGCTCTTAAGAAAAATAACTCTTGGGTGTTAGTAAAACCGCCGGAACGTTGCAACTTAGTCGATTCTAAATGGTTATTTAGAATTAAAGAAGAAGCGGGAAATAAGAGTAGGTACAAGGCGCGACTCGTTGCAAGAGGCTTCAGTCAGAGACTACATGGAGACTTATTCACCTGTGGTGCGACATAGATCTCTAAGAACGTTGTTTGCTTTAGCAGCAAGAATGGGGCTCAACATAGACCAAATGGACGTTAAGACAGCATTTTTAAATGGAGATCTGTCTGAAACCATTTATATGAAGCAACCGGAAGGCTTCGAAATTAAAGGAAAAGAGAACTACGTTTGTCTACTCAAGAAGTCGCTTTATGGTTTAAAGCAAGCTCCGAGAGCATGGAACCAAAAACTGGATTCTGAGTTAAAGAATTTAGGATTTAGAAGATCTGAAAATGAACCATGTGTTTACATAAGATTCAGGGATGGGAAGGTCATGTTAATAGCTGTATATGTAGATGATATGCTCATATTTTGGAATGATCTTGATGAACTGAACAAAGTAAAATCAGGTCTTATGTCAAAATTCGAAATGAAGGATCTCGGAAAAGCCTCTAACATTCTTGGAATGAAGATAAGTCAAGAACGCGGTATCATAAAGTTAGATCAGGAGAAATACATTGATAAACTTCTTAAAGTGTATGGTATGGAGGATTGTAAAATAGCTGCAACACCTCTGGTACCTGGTCATAATCTAGAGACACCAAATTCTCCCGAATATGTGGCAAATGTTAATATACCATACCAGAATCTTATTGGGTCACTTATGTACCTTGCGGTATGTACCAGACCTGACATTACATATACTGTAAATTATCTCAGCCAGTTTAATAATTTTTATAGTGAAGAACATTGGCTTGCAGCAAAAAGAGTGCTTCGCTATCTCAAGGGAACGAAAAGTGCGGGGCTTAAGTACAATTCCGATCGCAGTGCACAGTTTGTGCAAGGATTTGCTGATGCCAGTCACGCTGGAGATAAAGACAGAAAGTCTTGGTCCGGTAACGTTTTTGTAGCCCAAGGAGGAGCCATATGTTGGGAGAGTAGAAAACAAAGAACGATTGCTCTTTCAACATCAGAGGCTGAATATGTATCTCTATCGGAAGCCACAAGAGAGGCAATTTTTTTGAAGAGATTCATAAACGAGGTATCTATGAAACAACAGGGACAGGTTCGACTATATTGTGACAATCAATCTGCAATAGCAATAGCGCAGAACCCTGTACACCATCAACGAACCAAACATATAGATGTGCGGTATCACTTTGTAAGAGAGGCCGTTCAAAATGGTGAGATTGATTTAAAGTATATAGAAACGACACGTATGTCGGCAGATATCTTAACCAAGCCCCTCTTGAAAGGTAAATTTGAATGGTGTGTGTCAAATATAGGTATAAGTGTATGAAAGTTTTTTTTGTTGCTGGGTCAGGAATGTGTAAGTGTGAGAGACAGAGATTAAGGAGGAGTGTTAGAGATATACAACCTTATTTCTAACTGAAAAATAAATAATCTCTGTTTAAAATATTGTAAGCTTTTGAAGTTGTCAAGAAAATAAAAAAAGTTGTCATTTGAAAATAATATACACGGAATTAATATGAAAATAAATATCTTTTATTCTTCATAAACCTCAGTACCTATCTTGGTGAATACTATCAAGATAAATAACAATATGCATCCAAATCATCGTTTCATAAATATGTTTTAATAAACGTTTATTATAAATGTGCACATGAATGTCATAAATATGTATGTTTCTAAAAACGCTAACATTAAGGTGTCCCGGAATTTTTTTCAATAATCTTGATAAGTTTTAATATATTACAGCCTAATTCACAAGTTGAAAAAAGTGTTAACTTTGGTTACTGCTAGTAAAAATACATGTTCTGAGAATGAATTTTAATGAGAACTGAAGTGAAGAATGAACGTTGGTTTTGACGCTACATAGCGGCACAGCTGTTCCTGTATATGGAAAATATTATTAAGGGAGGAAATAAAAATTAAATGTGTGCAAAAATTAAATACAAATACAAAAATACAAAATAATTTATTCACATACTTAAGCATAGGTACAAAAAGAGGTGTAGGGGGCCTCCTATTAAGTATAAAATACTTGTATCAGGAGAACCCCGCTTCTCCAACACTGTACCACACTGTACTAAAATCCAAAGAATACAATAAAGTGTGTATGTTTGTATGAGTGTATGAATGTATATGTGTGTGTGAATGTGTATGTGTGTGAATGTGTATGTGAAGTAGCATCTATATGAGTTAAGTGTAGTTTTTACATAAGTCCCCTTTCATAATGAAATTAATGTTTTGATAATAAATGTTTAATTTAGTTAAGTAATAGTCTTTAATAAAGATTCGGTTGCATTATAATTTAGGGTCTTGAGCCAATCAGTCAGGGTCTTTTTGCAATGATAGTGTGTCATAGGATAAATATTAAGTTTTTTAAGTATTTAATATGTTGTATAAATAAGAAGTGTTAAAAACATAACATTTGTATACTACTCTGTGTTAAAAACATAACATTTGTATACTACTCTGTGTGAGATGTAGTATTCTGAGATAGAACGGAGAATATCCATAGGCGCTGGCCCATATGTCAAAAGGTCAATACGTTTCAATAAACTATAAAAGTGAGAAGCTGTGTTTTTATAAAAAGTGAAGTTATTCCTTTAAATTAAACCAAAGCTTCTTCAAAACAAAAAGCGAAGTCATATTCGCCTCAATTTATGTTGGCTTCCAACATAAAACTGGTCCTTCAACCGGATTTGTCGTAATTATTACGCGGATCAACAATTTCATTACAACGAAAATCAGCCATCTTTGTACTTTGTACATTCATCATGGATGTCGAATTGAAGAAATTACGGGCTCAAAGAAGTGCAACAAAAGGTCTGCTAGCCCGCATGGAAACCTTTTTGCAGACTGCGGAAAAAGATGCAAGTTTGGACAAATATGCAATAGAAATCAGACTCAATAAATTAAAAGAAATTTCCGAAAAATACGAAAGGATCTCAATTGACATCGCAATTCATCCAGACAACAAAGGGGATGAAGATTCCGAAGATTTCTTTTACGACCGCATACTTGACGCGACTGCTTGTCTCCAAAGATTGCTAAAAAACAGCGAAGCGTCGCAAGCAACAAACAATATGGGGGGTATACAAATAAAAAATAAATTGCCTCTAATGGATATACCCACCTTTGACGGCGAGGATATAATTAAGTACAAATCTTTTATATCTATATTTATGGCCATTATCCATTCTGATGAGTCCTTGTGTGCCATTCAGAAATTATTTTACCTTCGAAAATATTTAACCGGCCAAGCTTTGGCATTGATAGAATGTTTGCCGTTGGAGGATGCATCATACAACAACGCATTAGAAGCATTAAAGAAGAGATATGACAACGAAGGTTTGATCATTGCCCATCACATCAACTTGTTGATTGATTATACACCAATTGCCAGAGGAACGGCTGCGAACATCAGACATCTTGCTTCTCATGTTAGACAACAATTAGGATGTCTCGCCAACCTGCAGCAACCGGTTCAGCAGTGGGACATGATCCTTATATCCCTTCTTACACGTAAGTTAGATGCTTTTACCAGTAGATTATATTTTTGTGACAGAGATGCAAAAACATTGCCCACTGTAAGCTCATTTTTAGATTTTCTTGATAAGCGTGCTACTAGTCTTGAAGCCAGTCATATGGCAGATGGCTATAAGAACTTAAATAAAGAAAATAAATTAAAAGTTACTGCGCTCGCTACAAATTACAATGTTAAAAAACAGAGTTGTTCATTTTGTAATTGTAAAGATCACTCTTTATACAAATGTGACAAATTTAAATTGGCATCTTTGTCAGAGCGCTCACAACATGTCATTGGAAATAATTTATGCTTTGTATGTCTCAACTTTCATGGCACCTCAAAATGTAAATATACTTTTAAGTGTTCAGTTTGCAAGTCCAAGCAGCACAATACTCTTCTTCATGATGAAGATAATCTAAACACTACTGTAGTATCGATGCACTGTGACAGCAATAATGTACCTTCCTTTAGCCTATTATTACCTACAGTTAAGTTAAATATCAGGGCAGCTAATGGTTCCAATAGGACCATTCGCGCCTTATTAGACTGTGGTAGTCAAATATCCTTGGTAACCTCTGACATAGTAAAAGAGTTGAACTTACACACATACCGTAACCAGTTTCAGCTCTCAACTGTCGGTCAGTATGGTCAGGCAGTCGACGAAGGTGTCATATTGCAAGTCAGCTCCACGAACTCAGATTTTCAATTGGATGTAGCCTGCTCAGTGGTAAGTTCCATAACAGTTCCGCTGCCACAAAAAAGGATTCCGATGCATGATATAAAGCTTCCTAATAATATTAGGCTTGCGGATAATAATTTCAACACACCAGGAAAAATAGATTTACTGTTATCGGCAAGCATATTTTTCGAATCATTATTACCTGGTAAAATTACATTAAATAATTTTATATTACAAAATACGGCATTTGGCTATGTGGTTTCTAATTCCAGTCAAGGGTGTAAAAATAAGGCTGTATCGATGCATGCTACTTATGATAGCGGTCATAGGCTTGATTCCCTCATGCAAAGGTTTTGGGAACTCGAAGACATTCCTAAAATCTGTTCAGAGGGCACATTATCTCACAATTATTGTGAGGCCGAATTCCAAAGATCGGTACAGTTAGTAGATAATAAGTTTCAAGTTTCTCTCCCCCTGACTGACCCTATTGATGACCTTGGCCTTGGCGACTCATTTTCATTAGCCTTAACAAGATTAAACACTCTTATACGTAGGTTTAGTAAAAACTTAAAGTTAAAAAATGAATATACAAAGTTCATTGAAGAATATATAAACCTTGGCCATGCGAAGGTTTTAGATATTAATGATCTTAATGTGCCACTATCAAAACTATATTTTTTATCTCATCATCCTGTTATAAGGTATGATAAGAAAACAACTCCAGTTAGAGTTGTTTTTGATGGCTCTGCCATTTCTCCTAATGGAAAATCCCTTAATGACGTTCTTTACAATGGACCGGTAGTACAAAGCGATTTATTTGAAATCTTACTCAAATTTAGAACATATGAATGCACTTTAATTTTCGATATAAAGAAGATGTTTAGAATGATACTAGTGGATTCAAAATATAGACATCTACAGAATATTTTATGGAAATGTAATGCTAACGATGAAGTAAAAATTTTGCAATTACAGACAGTAACCTACGGCTTAAAATGCTCTACCTATTTAGCAACAAGATGTCTAGTGGAGCTAGCTCAGCGTTTTAAAAATAGTTATCCTTTAGCAGCTGAAGCTTTAATGACCAATACTTACTGCGATGATGTTTTAACTGGTGCAACAGATATAAAGAGTACCACAAAGTTGCGCGAGCAGCTCTCCATTCTTCTCTGCCTGGGAGGCTTTGAGCTTCACAAATTTTGCTCAAATAAGCCCGAGGTACTAGTAGGCATACCGGAGCAGAATAGACACTTTTCATCTGTAGAGCTTGAGGAAAATAAGTCAGATGTTAAGGCCTTGGGCATGAAGTATGATGTAAAATTAGATTGTTTCAAAATTTGCAGTCTTAATTTAATTAACAACAATAATGTTATAACTAAGAGGAGCATTGTCTCACACATAAGTAAATTCTTTGATCCATTGGGACTTGCCGGTCCTATCACAGTTATAGCCAAATGTTTCATACAAAAGCTGTGGCAGCGTAAACTGAGTTGGGACGAACCACTTCCAAAATCACTAGTCTCTGAGTGGTTATTATTTATAAGGGAGCTGGCTGCAATGCCGCCAGTTCATGTAAATAGGTATTTAATGATCAATAACGCTTCAAAGTTGCAGTTGATAGGATTTTGTGATGCTTCCTTTACAGCATATGGTTGCTGTTTTTATTTGCGAGCTGTACATGATGTGAAAATATATTCAAACTTAATATGTGCCAAGTCTCGTGTTGCTCCTATTAAGAATCACCTTACTATACCTAAGTTAGAGCTTTGCAGCGCATTGTTATTAGCAAGATTGTACTCTAGAATAAAAGAAATATTTAAAGTCCATGAAGTGATTCTGTTTTCAGATTCACAAGTTGCTTTATACTGGATTGTAAATGAAAAGTCTTACAGCAACCAGGTCTTTATTAAAAACCGCAGAGAGCATATACGTAGTCTCACTTCGGTTGAAATGTGGACTCATGTCCCAAGTAGTGAGAACCCGGCTGATCTTATATCTCGTGGGGTACGGCCAAATGATTTACAGAGCAGCTGTCTTTGGTGGAAAGGACCGGAATTCCTCTCGGAGAGGAATTGGGTGCCTGGTCCTATTATTTTTCCTGACCAAGGGAATAACAAAGTTGATATTTCACCTGTTTGTTGTAAGACAAAGAGATTAGAAATTTTACCTTTTATTGTTAATACTTCAAATCTAACAAAAATGCAAAGGGTTATGGCCTATGTATGTCGCTTTATAGACAACACTAATCCTAAGAGCCCCAAATTTAGTGGTCCTTTAAGTGCTCAAGAGTTGTATAGGGCTTTGAATAAAATAATAAAATGTTATCAATGGCAATATTTTAGTCAAGAATTTAAATGTTTAAATAAAAATGAGGTTATAAAAGGACCATTAAGTGGTTTACATCCATTTGTAGACAAATGTGGCATGATGCGTGTTGGGGGTAGAATTCAGAATGCCAGTGTGTCTTATGAACAGAGACATCCTATTATATTACCAAAAGGATGTCATATAACCAATTTATTAATAAAAAGGGAACATCTAAATATGCTACATGCAGGTCCCAAATTAGTGTTAGCCAAACTCTCACAAAGATATTGGTTAATAAATAAAAACAGAGAAATTAAAAGAAATTTATTTAAATGTATACAATGTTTTAAATTTAAAGCTAATTCATGTAAACAAATAATGGGTATTTTGCCTTATTCACGTGTAAATGCAAGCCATGTTTTCCAGACTGTAGGCATTGACTATTGCGGTCCCTTTGAAATAAAGGAAGGTAGGGTTCGGCGGTCTATAGTGACAAAGGGATACATTTGTGTCATGGTATGCTTTGTGACCAAGGCTCTTCATTTGGAAGTAGTCTCGGATATGACAACTGATGGTTTTCTTGCGGCTTTCAAAAGGTTCATTTCCAGACGTGGTTTACCATCAAAGGTTTACTGCGATAATGGTAGTTGCTTCCGTGGGGCATACAATAAGTTACAAGAGCTATACTTGCTTCATAAGCAGAACACACATATTGATGCTGTAACTAACTTTTCTGCTTTAAACAACATTGATTTTAAATTTTTGCCTAGCTATTCGCCCAGTCTTGGAGGTATTTGGGAAGCTGCTGTTAAAAGCACAAAATACCACTTGAAAAGAGTCATTGGCCAACAAGTTTTTACATATGAACAATTCAACACTATTGTTACACAAATTGAAGGGATTCTTAATTCCCGGCCATTAACTCCGCTTGTGGACGATTGTACTAATTTTGATTTTTTAACTCCAGGACACTTTTTAGTGAATCGTCCTTTAACAATGTATCCTGAAAATGATATTTCCGAGTTACCAAAATCTAAATTAAAGTTTTGGAATTATTGTACAAAGATAACGCAACAATTCTGGAAGGCATGGCATACCCAATATCTTCACTTATTGCAAAACAGGCCGAAATGGAAGGTTCCTATGCAAAATGTAAAAAAAGGCCAATTAGTTCTATTAAAATGTGAAAATACAAAACCTTTGCATTGGCCAGTGGCCAGAGTGGTAGAAGTTTACCCCGGTCCTGACCAAAGGGTTAGGGTTGTCGATGTCGAGACAAGCAATAAAAAGGTTTACAGACGAGCTATAGGCACCATCTGTTTGTTTCCCATTTATGATAATGAAATGTAAATATTTTTTGATTTTATTTTATGTGTTGTAGAGATAAGTTGTAGAGATAAGTGGGCCAACGACCTATGGAAGATGCAGATTGCACCATTTTATATGTTTACATTTTTGTATTGGTCATCTCTGTTGTCGGGGGAGTTTATGTTAAAAACATAACATTTGTATACTACTCTGTGTTAAAAACATAACATTTGTATACTACTCTGTGTGAGATGTAGTATTCTGAGATAGAACGGAGAATATCCATAGGCGCTGGCCCATATGTCAAAAGGTCAATACGTTTCAATAAACTATAAAAGTGAGAAGCTGTGTTTTTATAAAAAGTGAAGTTATTCCTTTAAATTAAACCAAAGCTTCTTCAAAACAAAAAGCGAAGTCATATTCGCCTCAATTTATGTTGGCTTCCAACAAGAAGTTTGGGTAATATATTGTCTTCGAGCAAAGGCAGTTTTTACAATTAATTACGTATAATTTTTAATTACGTATAATTAAACTTTTTCACCTAATGTCACACACATCAATGTTTTTTCTTTTTATATAACCAAAGAGGGAACGCGGCGAGCGTTATGGGCACAATACCCAATACAGTCACTCTGGAGGAGATATTCTACCCAAACTCTTAAGTTTGTGTAGATTCCGTCTTTCTTCCGGAGCCTCGCCGTGTTCTCACTGAATCACCGTTATATTTTTATTATTAATATAGCAATTGTTGTATTGTTATTCTTATTGTAATAAAGATTTTAAAATAAATAAAAATATATAACCAAAGAGAATAACTATTAACATTAAAACCTCTACATCCTCCCCCCCCCCTTGCATTAGCAAAATAAGATGAATATTAAATGGAACCAAAAAGAATAACTATTTATATTAAAATAAGGCGGCCAACCGTCCCGTATTCTACAGGACCCTCCCGTAATGCTGAATGTCTTAGAAGTGCCTACTTTCCCAAAATCTGGAAGCATGCGATAATCAAAGTGATTTCTAAGCCCAATCGAGATGACTACACAACACCAAAAGCCCATAGACCTATTGGTTTGCTCCCTATACTTGGGAAGGTTTTCGAGAGAATCATTACAAATAGAATTGTTTGGCAACTCCTCTCTGAAAGAAAATTAAATGACCAGCAGTATGGATTCACCCCACAGAAGGGTACTGATGACGCACTACACAACATCATTCAACAAATCAAAACAGGCCTTTGCAAGAAACAAATAGTTGGTTTAGTTTCCCTGGACATTCAGGGAGCCTTTGACGGTGCCTGGTGGCCGTTGATAATCAGACAATTAACAATCAAGAAGGTGGATCGTGCAATGTTGGGACTGGTAGCCAACTATCTAACTGGAAGGAGCTATCAGATTGCGTATGCGGGATCAGCTTTTCAAGGAACTACCAGTAGAGGATGCATTCAAGGCTCAGTATGTGGGCCAACTTTTTGGAATCTTCTAGTAGACCCTCTTCTGGAAGAAGTACAATCTAATACTGATGTCCATATACAAGCATTTGCCGACGATTTAATGCTAATAGCTGTTGGGGAGATCGGCGAGGAAATTGCTACGCGACTAAACAAAGGCCTTGACATTGTAGGCCGATGGGGCGCACTCAACAAGTTAAAATTCGCTGAAAACAAAACTCAGCTACTAATAGTCACCAACAAGATTAAATACATTCAGCCCAGAATATTTTTCGGAAATACTTTGATCCCCCCTACTGACACACTTAAAGTTTTGGGTTTAATAATTGATCGCAAATTGAATTTTCGGCCTCATCTTGAAGCAGTGACCAAAAGAGCTATTTCTCTTCACAAACTTATGGCCAGGGCTGCTCGGGCACAATGGGGGCTCAATTCTGAAATTCTTAGGACAATATATTTAACAGCGGTTGAACCGCTGATACTGTACGGTGCCAACGTATGGGCAGATGTGGTACACAAGAAATATGTAGTTAAACGCCTGAATAGACTTACCAGGATGTTTTCCATCAAAATAGCCAAAGCACATCGTACAGTATCAGGAAACGCAGCCGCTGTACTGGCTGGTATCATTCCATTGGATCTCAGGGCAAGGGAAATACAAAAACTTTATTACGTCAAAAAGGGTCAACACCTTGCCGAGCTACCGGACAGCCTGCTTCAAAAGAAAGCTAAATTTATTGATTTGGGTCATCCTGCCACTGCGGAAGTTCTTAACTACCAGTTAATTGAAAACAAAGAAGATTTAGCCCTATTGAACACAAACTCGTTACAACTATTCACAGATGGAAGCAAAATTCAGGGGAAAGTGGGCGCCGCGGTCTCAGCAAGGAAAGAAGAAAACGAAATACTCTCTTTGAAAATAAATCTAGCCAACTATTGTTCAGTCTATCAGGCCGAACTAATAGCCATAAAAGAAGCAATAGATTCATTTGGCATATATCCCAAAATTGACATTGTATCTGATTCCCGATCAGCTGTAGAGGCTATTTGTTCGGGTACATCCCTGAATCCGATTGTTATCGATATAAGAAGGTCTATACAAGAGTTAAAAGGACAGGGATGTATTATCAAATTATTTAGGATTAAAGCACACGTAGGATTTAAGGGAAATGAGCGTGCTGATGAATTAGCGAAGGAGGCCGCGCTTACTAGCGAAAGGGCTCCGCGTTACGATAGATTCCCTCTCTCCAAGGCGAAGCGCCTCATTAGGGATTCCACGATTGAGATTTGGCAGAAACGCTACATCGAAATGGAGACTGCAGCTAACACGAAAGCTTTCTTCCCCAAGGTCGCTGACGCCTATAAAATAATTCGAGATTCGGGAATGACAACAAACTTAAGAGCTCAATTATTCACAGGACATGGAGGGTTCAGATCTTATCTTCACCGGTTTTGTCTGATGGACGATCCGACTTGCCCATGTGATTGTACAACAGAAGAAACTATTCTCCACGTCATTCTTGATTGCCCCATTTACTCTCTCCCCAGATTTAATTTAGAGATGGATCTGGATATAAAACTAGATCTGAACACTCTGCCGATGGTGATGGGTCATAGGAACACCCGGAGCCGTTTTTTGCGGTTCGCAGACAGTATCGTAAAATCTGTCGCCGGAAGAAACGGCTCGAAGCTATAAGATTAATTTTGTTTATGCAACGTAATGACTTTTCTGTAATCTTTGTAAAGCTATGTAATGTAAACAACTATTAAGTTAACTTAGAATGCTTTAGAATTTCTCCGGTTTGTAAATATCCATAATGTTAATTTTAATTATTTTTATATTCATAATTAGTTTGACTAAAAAATGTACAAGTCATAAGTCTAGATTTCAACGCATGATGTATAAATTTTCTCCAACTCAATAACCCTAAGACCCTAGCCATCATTTTCTCGTAGGAACTAGGGTCGATAGGCAATACTGTTAAATTTCGCATTTATTAGTTGATATATTTAAACAAATGTATCAAGCGCCGCAAACAATAGTGGCGAAGTGTCTATTGTTTTTACGAGAATAAAAAAAAAAAAAAAAAAAAAAAATGCTGAATGTAATCCCGCTTAGCAAGAATTAGTAAAATAGTCCCGCAAAACGTTGGAAGCGTCCCGCATGTTCCGCATGCCTATTCGTTCAATGCATTGACGTACCATGCGTATCTTTCAAGCTACTACATAACCACACAAATAATACCTACACAACACCTAACACGCACACAAACAACAAACGGTTGTGTGTGTGTGTGTGTATGTGATCGCTTTGTTTCATTTTGCGCGACAACCGACAAGTGCAAGAGAGAAATTTTCTTTATTCTCGTACTCATTCGGCTGATTCGCCATTGTAGAGTGTCATCTCTGTTGCGCGAGTGTGATGAATTAGTACACGCACGTCGCTCACCGTGATAGGTACGATGGAAGGAGATATTTGAAAATTTAGAAAAAAGCGGGAATAACATTAAAAAAACTGCTTGGCCATGATTATGCAATACCTTCTATGCTTACCAGGGACAAACGCGCCTACAGAAAGAGTGTTTTCTTTCATGAATGGTCTGTGGACGTCTAAAGAATCATCCGTAAAAGTGGAAACACTGCGAGCTCTACTTTTATGTGGCTTTTACCTACTTAAATTTAATATGGACAGTTGTGAAGATTTTTACGAAATACTCAATAAAAACCCTGAACTTGTAAAAAAAGGGTCACTCTATTGATAAATAAATTCAGTAAATGTGTATTTATGTAATTTTGGTAGGTTATTACTTACTTTGCATTCGCATTCACCCCTTACCCTACCTATCCACAAAAAGTCCCGCATTCAATTCTCAGAAAGTTGGCCGCCTTATATTAAAACCTTTACAATGCTGTGTGTCGACCTATTTTCAAGTTTAAATAAAAACTGTTAATAATGTAGTTGGACATATAGATAGGCCTCGTGAATATTTTTGTGGGTCGTTCGATGTAATATTAACATGTAGTAATCGAAATATAATATAAATATAACACATGGTTAGTCGGATTTTTAATTCAATGGACTAAAATGACATTTGGTGGGTTGCCATTTTATTGTAACGTAAAAATAGTATTGTAATTCAATCTTTTTTATTTTATAATAAAAGTTTGTTAGTTTGTATTTGGGTTGATCAGTAGAATAAGAAGCGTGGATTTATAATTGTAGGGACGGAAATGGATATTTCAAGATACTTTTATTTGCCTGTTTTTTTCAATAGAAGGTTTTTTTCAATATCTAGCTTAAAATTGATCAATAATTAAGATTAAACAATTTTTGAAAACAGGCAAATACCCTATTGAAAGAGTAAATGGAACTGAGTAAACTGAACTTAATCACTATCTATTTCTGAATAATCAGTTTCAGAATCCGAGTCTGTTACACTTATTATATAACTTTCTGTCACGTCATCAATAAGGTGGACGAGTTGCATCATTTTGTTCTTTTATAACATGATCGATACAATCAATACGACTTATAAATGATCGAGCTCGCTTATAAATGAGTCATACTACAACACTACTCTTCATGCTTACAACATTTTAAAAAAAATGTCGATTCTAGCTGTCATTTTAGTCCATCGAATTAAAAATCCGACTGTTCTACCCAAAGATGTTGAATTAGTCTGTACCTATAGATGGATCATAAAATGCAGCAATATTTTATTCTTTCTAACACCTTCAAATTGTCATAAGATTGAAAGAGACATACATATATAATCTGTCGGGTCGAAGTTGAGTGAATGTCTCCATTTTGACTATACAATGCAAGCTAAAGTTATAGCGTATAATAGTGCTGTGCATTTTTATTGATAACTAGATATCGTTGATATAGATTTTAAATATATGACGGATAAAAAGTATGGCTAAATGCGTTTCGGTGTACTGTTTGGTTATTCAATATAAATAAAGTGTGGGTGCGTACTGGTACTCGCCGCATTGCTAATCGGTTGTATGAGATTGTATGCAACCTCTCGCATTTATTTCACCAAAATATTTCAAAAGAATAGTTATTTTTTGAGTAGAAATATTTAGAATCCATCCTTAAGGGGTAGAACGGGAGTAGGTTTTTATTACGAGAGAAAAAAAACTCGATAATCTTAAAGTTTTATTATTAGAAACGATATCACAGATTACACAGATTGGATAATCTGTGATATCGTTTCATTTTAATCTGTGATATCATTCATCTGTGATTCGTCAACATTTTAATTTAAAGACTTGCAGTTAATGTTGAAGCTTGGGTATCAACGTATTTATTAGTAAGTTTTCTTTTTCTGGGTAATTTCTGAAAAGAAATAGTTTTTGGTTATTAATGATTCAAAAGATTTTCATAATTTTCATAGATTGAAGCATAACTTCTTTATAACTTATAGATATTACTTACTGGTTTACACGATGGTGGTAATTTTGGGAATATTGTCGGCACTGCATACGAGTGTAGAATTTTACGCTGATATCCTTGGCGAAAGCAAGAATCTTCAAAGTTCATCGAGCATATTCTTGTAGGTATATTGCGAAGCTCTCCAATCGTCGGCTTTTCTTACATTTTTTTGTCCACGTTTTTTTTTAAATCGATGTCGGTGGGAAATCTGTTATAAATTGATAAAAATTACTTTCAACCTGCAGTGAATGCTAGAAATTGTCAACACTCTACTAAAAATAAATTAGTTATCGATATCGATAAACTTATCAAGATCAGACTACAGCACTGTAAGCGACGTGCTCAAAATATAGTTTTCATTTTTATATTTTGTATCTTTTATATTGTATAGGGTAATTAGGAAATTTTAATGTTAGTTTTTAAGCAAAGTTATAATGTAGGTATGCGTGTGACGCAGTGACATTTCATTGGACAGTCGTCGTTTTGATCTATCCGCGCGCGCGCACACACACGTACATACCTACCGCTTACACTTAAAATTGTTATGTCCGTTTAATTAAACAGTTTTCGCGGTCCAAACATTGTGCTTTATTTTGGATCACCTACAACATCAACAAAGTGGTCACTTCGACCGGATCTGATGTTCCACACGCCGACCAGTATGGTGAAAACTCGCAGCACTACTCGCAGGTACCGCGAGAATGAACAGATACAGGATAGACAAATCCAGCTACCAGCACCTTCTCAGCCAACTGTTGGAATTACGCAGAACAATGAGGCAAACGATAAAACGGAGGTTGTTATCCCCGCGACTGACATATCGGCTAGTAGCGTAAAGTCGGAACACCGTCAGCCACGTACGCTCGCTTCGCTAACGGGGGCAAAGCCCAAGTCCTCATCATCATCTGTGCTGGCTCGAAGGAAACAGCTGGAACTAGAAGCGGCTCAAGAGAAAGCGCGTATACAAATGGCCCTCATCGACAAGAAGCTTGAGGCGGATTTGGCCATCTTGGATGAGGAACAAGATAAATACAGTCCACATGAAGACGCGCACACCGAGGTTACAGACAAACATAGTGAAGTGGAAAAGTGGTTGGAACGAAGCCAGCGTGACTTCGAACTCGCTGCACAGCTAGCCCCCGATCATGGTAATCAACCGGGCCTGCCGTGCCCGCCGGCGGCCGTCGACCCCGGCACGTCTAATGGAACGGTTCGAATGCTCGCGAGTGCACTCCAAAATTTAACCGTAAGTTCTGCTAATCATAGGACCGAGAAAAATCTGCTTAGCCGATTATGTACTCCCAGAGACCTACCAAATTACTCTGGCGACCCGTTGGACTGGCTCCAATTTAAGCAGGCTTATGAAGAGTCCACAGAGGTGTGCGGATTCAGCCCGAAGGAGAACTTATGGAGACTGATGGAACTTATGAAGCAGTCTCAGCTCTAATGGTTAGTGCCACATCTCCCGATATTGTGATGAAGACCTTAGAACTAGTATGTGGTAATGCTGAAACTATTTTGAACCGGCTCACGCAAGGATTACGACGACTTTCACCTATGTCAAATGAGTACAGCAAAGACATCGTGTCATTTTCAGTGAAGGTGCAGAACTTCATCGCAGCTGTACATGCAGTTGGCCGTCACGAATACCTACACGACATAAATATGGTCAATATTATTTTATCTAAGCTACCAGCAGTCATCATATCAAAATGGTCTGACTACAGTTTCCCTATAATAACCGAAGGCAAGAAATCACGCTTAGAAATACTCGGCGAATTTTTGAACAGTGAAGCAATTAAAATCACAACAACGGCGAATATTCACGCCGTGGATCAGCGCCACGTCGGTTATCAGTATCATCCGAGAAGCAAAAGTGATAATAATAACGCTAACCGACAACAGACAGTTTTAGTGCAATCGGCGCGCAGTGACAATAAGTGTTTATTTTGCCACGGGGCAAAACATATACTAACTGAGTGCAAGTTGTTTAAAAAGGCGTTGCGAAAGGACCGGTGGCGGCATGTGAAGCGCCACGGAATTTGTTTCAAGTGTTTAGTGTCGCGCCACGACCGTGAAACGTGCCTCGCGCCGGCCTGTGATAAGGACGGGTGCAACGAGGCTCACCATCGGTTACTGCATTATCCACAAGATAAGTATGCTACTCCGAGATCTCCTGACTTGCGGGAAGTGGCCGAGTCCGGCCCTCCTGCGGAAACAGTGACCCATATAAACTTAAGTGAACATAAAGTGTTACTAAAGGTAGTGCCGATAAATATACATGGACCTAACGGTATTATTACGTCAACAGCACTATTGGACGACGGATCAAGTATTAGCTTAATTAGTAAATCGCTTGCCGAACGCGCCGGCTTGCGCGGGCGCACTGAAACAATGCGTGTAAACGGCGCGTGGAGCAATAGTGATATAGTGTGTACTTCTATAGTTATGTCTATTAATGTGTCGGGCTATAACACTAGTAATATTTTTAATATAAATGTGCGAGGCGTAGATAATTTGAAACTTCCTGAGCAAGACTTGAGGTCAATCGATTGTAATAAATATGCCCATTTGCAAAAGTTAAAAGATAAATTAATTTCAAATTTAATTTCATGTACACCTGAAGTTTTAATTGGGCAGGATAATTATAATTTACTTGTGCCACTAGAATTATGTGTAGGCAAGCCCAATGAGCCGTCCGCTACGCGATCCCCCCTAGGTTGGTGCGTACATGGAGTCGTTCGTGCGCCGCGCGGTAGCCGCGCTCAGACTGCCCACACCAGTCTGCTCCTGGCAGCGGCCGGCGCCGGCGTTTTCCATGCTCACGACGATGCGCTCCGCGATCTTCACGAACAAGTAAGACGTTCCTTTTTAATTGACTCTCTAGGTGTGTGTAGCAAGCCTCGTCAAAACAGTGATGATGTCCGTGCCTTAGCCCAGTTGGACCGCACGGCGACCTTTGTTAACGGCAGGTGGCAAGTAGGTCTGCCGTGGCGAGACGAGAACAGCGTGATGCCCGATAGTTACCAAATGGCCTTAAAAAGGTTAAGGGGAGTCGAGAAGAAGATGGCGGCGGACAGCGAGTATGCTAGGAGGTACGCGGACAGAGTTAACCATTTGTTCAAAAACGATTTCGCAAGGGAAGTCAGCGACGCGCCGTCTACTTCTCGGCGCACCTATTATTTAGCACATTTCGGAGTGGAGAATCCAAACAAAAGAAAACTACGTCTTGTTTTCGATTGTTCATCAATAAGTAATGGCGTGTCCTTGAACCATCACTTACTTCAAGGTCCCGACCTACTCGCGTCTCTGTTCGGCATTATGGTACGATTTCGAGAGAACAGATACGCTGTGGCCGGGGATATACGTGACATGTTTCTTAGGGTGAAAATAAGACCTGAAGACCAGGATGCACTTAGATTTTTATGGAGAACTGACTGTAAACAACCAATCAAGACTTATGCTATGACGTCGTTGGTCTTCGGTGCAAATTGTGCCCCATTCGTGGCCCAATACATAAAAAATAGGAATGCACAACGTTTTGTGTCCACAATGCCCACCGCGGTTGCCGCTATCTGCGAGCAACACTACATGGACGACTATTTGGACAGTTTGGCAGACGAGGCCGCGGCAATTCAAATGGTAAAAGATATTACCTTTATTCATAAGGAGGGCGGTTTCGAAATGTGCAACTGGACAAGTAACAGCGAGACGGTCTTGAACAACATGCCAAAAGAATCCTTAGGGCCAGCGGCCTTAAGGTTCAAATTAGATCGACAATACGAAGGTGAACGAACACTTGGTCTTATCTGGTACCCGGGCGTAGACGAGTTTGGATTTGACTTGTCACTCAAACGCATACCTAACGATATAATCAATGGTAAACAAGTACCTACGAAAAGGATCATGCTTCAAGTAATTATGTCGATATTCGACGTGTTCGGCTTCTTGTCTCCATTTACCATACAAGGGAAAATAATGTTACAATCTCTTTGGCAATTATCTGTTGGTTGGGACGAAAATATTCCAAACAATATTTTCGATAAGTGGACCAAGTGGCTTATTCTATTAAAAGAAATGCGTCATGTACGTATACCTAGATGTTATTTGAGCCCCATATTATGTGAGAGTGCGACGGGCAACCACGCGGTGGCCAGCAGTGCCGCCAGCGTAGCCAATGTACCCCGCCCCGCGCGTCCCGCGCCTGTGACTACACCCGCGCAAATTGCTACGGCTACGCCGCCACACAGTGCTACGACAGTTACGCCGAGATCGAATACAATTAATGTTTATAATGATTTGCAAATGCACATTTTTTGTGACTCGTCATTAAAAGCGATGTGCGCAGTGGCTTATTGGCGTTGGATCTGCAACAACAAAGTATTCGTCGCCTTCATAGCTAGTAAGTGCAGGGTCACGCCAGTTAAACCTGTGTTGACTGTACCTCGAGCGGAATTACAATCAGCGCTTCTAGCGGCGCGGCTGGCAGACAGTTTAGAGAAGGAACACAGGCTCGTAGCTCAGCGCCGGTACTTTTGGAGCGATTCCACGACTGTCCTGCACTGGATTTACAACGATGCGCGTAACTATAAAACATTTGTAGCAAACCGGCTGGGAGAAATCGATGAGCTCACTCGCGGCAATGAATGGAGGTATATACCTACTGCGTTAAATGTTGCGGACATTGCAACACGGGATAGTTATGAGAACGCTCTCTTTGAAAGTCAATGGTTAAAGGGTCCTTTATTTTTGCGAGGTGATGAGTCATCCTGGCCACGTACGGTTATTGGTCCTGTAGCCGATGTTACAGCCGAAAGGTCAGAGGTTATTAATTTAATAAATGACTCACCAGCTATATGCTTACCAATCCCGGATCCTGGACGCTTCTCTTCATGTTGCGGCTGATGAGGAGCACATTTTATGTATTGAAGTTTGTGGATATATGCCGAAAACTTACACAAGATGACTCTGAGCTGATGCGGAAGGCAGAGCTTCTACTTGTTCGACAGGTGCAAGGAGAATGCTTCGGTGGAGAATTAGCCGCAATTAGAAAAACTGGAAGTCTTGATCGAAACAGTCGGATTCTTACCTGGTCGCCTTACCTGGATGAGCACGGAGTTCTTCGCTGTGGTGGTCGTATTAATGCTGCGCGTGACGTCCCGGCTGGTATGAAAACCCGATTATTTTAGACGGGCGACACGATGTTACCAGATTGCTCGTCAGACATTACCATGTCAAGGCCGCACATGATAACCAAGAGACCGTAGTTAACAACCTCAAGCAAAAATATGCGATTACTAGGATAAGACCAACGGTTAAACATGTGGCAACGAGATGCATGTTTTGTAAAATACGCAAAGCGACACCGAATGTCCCTATGATGGGCGAGTTACCTCAAAGTCGAATGGCACATCATCAAAGGCCGTTTACGCACTGCGGCCTAGACCTGTTCGGCCCCATGGAAGTGACAGTAGGGAGGGGGCGCCAAAAGAGGTATGGCGTAATTTTTACCTGTCTGACGGTAAGGGCGATCCATCTGGAGATCGTACATTCCCTTACTACCGACTCGCTTATTATGGCACTACGTCGTATGACGGCGCGGCGAGGATGGCCCGTTTGTTTCTACTCGGATAATGGGACTAACCTACGGGGAGCTGATGCCGAATTGAAAAGGTCTATCCAGGAACTTGATAACAAAGCGGTTAGTGATGTCGCTATTAATAATGGATCAGGATGGAAATTCATTCCCCCTGCAAGTCCCCATTGGGGTGGGGCTTGGGAGCGTTTGATCCGAAGCGTTAAGAAGAGTCTTAGCGTAATTTTAAAAGAGCGTGCACCTAAAGACGAAGTTCTTAGCACCCTCATGGCAGAGGTGGAAAATATTGTAAATAGCCGCCCTTTAACGCACGTGTCAGTTGAGCCGGGCAGTGAGGAAGCTTTAACCCCAAACCATTTTCTTCTCCACTCGTCTCCTAGCTCACCTGCTTTAGGGGTCTTTGACGATTCCGACTTGTTCCTTCGGAAGCAATGGCGGAAGAGTCAAAGACTAGCTGATATGTATTGGCAAAGATGGGTTAAGGAATACCTGCCGGAACTGCTTCCTAGAAGAAAGTGGAACGAAGAGCAGACACCACTTCAGGTAGGAGACTTAGTGTTAGTTGTAGACCCGGCAGCGCCACGCAACGTATGGCTGAAAGCGGTGGTGCAACAAGTATTCCCAGGTAAGGATGGGCGCATTAGGCTGGTGGAGGTCAAAACTAAATCCGGCATTCTGAGACGGTCAGCGGCGCGCGTCGCTAGAATCCCTTTGGTTGATGAGTGCGGAGCCAGCACTGGGGTGGGGCGTGTAAGCGACGTGCTCAAAATATAGTTTTCATTTTTATATTTTGTATCTTTTATATTGTATAGGGTAATTAGGAAATTTTAATGTTAGTTTTTAAGCAAAGTTATAATGTAGGTATGCGTGTGACGCAGTGACATTTCATTGGACAGTCGTCGTTTTGATCTATCCGCGCGCGCGCACACACACGTACATACCTACCGCTTACACTTAAAATTGTTATGTCCGTTTAATTAAACAGTTTTCGCGGTCCAAACATTGTGCTTTATTTTGGATCACCTACAACATCAACAAGCACTATAAAGCAAGACAAATGTCAAATATTCCGATTAACTTTGGTTTTTGTAAATTTTAGTTATAAACACCAGCTTTTCTTTAAATAAATCAACCTTAGAGCTGTGTATGTATGTGCAACGATTCATTTTTAGTAAACAATTATAAAAATTTGTTTACAAAACACCAAAATTAATGAGTGCGAGCTGTGCGACTTACCGGTGAAATGATATGTTTCCATTATTCTCCTTCAAAACACCCACTCTACTTGGACAAACGGGAACAGTACAAGCCATTCTTGGCAAGCAACAGATTTATGAAATTACACTTTCAGATTTTTAAGTATTTTAAATCACATAAAGCTAAACGGACTTGTTAACCAGCATGATATAAACAAATATGACGTTGCCTCTTTTATGGCGCGCAGCGTTTTAAGACGTCATATTCGGCTATTGTTATCTCTCTTTAACATACGACATGCAGCCATTAGAAAGACGGGTATCGAGTATCGAAGGAATCTTCAATTTTTATTGTTCCATCTATACACTAATACAATTATCTTTGGTTCTACCTACTGTACATTATTTTATGTGTCATTAATAGTTTTCGCAGCGTACGCCAAATAATAACTTTTAAAGACAAATTTTTGTACTTTGTGTTATATACGTTTTTGTAATTGTCGTAGGAACTCTATTATTTATTCTAATTTATTTTAGCTACTGTCATCGGATAGGTTGCAGAATGTTGTGTGCCCTGCGACTACTAAACAACTGTGTTACGATTTTCTCTAATTTAAAACGATATTAGCAAACGACTTGTTGTAAGTGTCAAATCTATGTACAATTGTACATAGTTAGCCGTGTTATAACATGTAGTTACTTAATTATTTTAAAAAAATATCGCAATTGGATACTGTAAAATTACTCTCATATGAGAAAACTGCTCATACTCCATTCTCACGGATTTTCACTTCGAAGATGGCCATCAGTTTCGAAAGGAGAGTGTACGGTTTCTTCAAAGCTTTATCTGAAATAAGATTTTAATTTATTGTGAAATTTCATTTGTTCTTAGATGCTGGCTCTTGACTCTCGCATATACAACTTCATTAACTTCTCATTTCTTATTGAAATAAAGTAAGGTTGGCTTAATGAACAGTTTTACAGATAGTAAAATGGTTTCATACAATTTTAAATCGATTAAATCCCCTTAGGTCTCCCGTTACAAAAAGCATTTCATAACTTGACTTTCAGCTGTTCATTGAATCACATTAATTAAAGAATAATACAATGCTTTGTTTTGTCTGCTGTAAGGTTTGTTACCATTTCTACATCATTTTTGTTTCACCACTGTTTTAAAGAACAATGGCGAACTCCCATACAAATTTTTGTTGACTTCATTTTTTTGCGTCTATGTATGAAATATATTGAAAAGTGTAGAGTTTTGATTCCTGAACTAAAATAAAGTCTGCAATTAAAGATATCCTCGTTTGAAGTTTTTGAGGTTAACGTATTTTTAGATTAAATTGGTACAGAACCTAAATATTTTTACGTATATATAACATATGACATTTAGTTGTGTGTTCGATTTTTATTATTTTAAAAGGTAAATACATTTCGAAAACAAACTGTTGCGAAAAAGTATTTGCTTAAAAGTTGTGAAGTTAAGCCACAGAGTGCACAAAGAAAACTAAGTCATTACAAATACTAGACTAATGACGATTTATTATTTATTCATTGTTTAATTTAATATTTATAATAACTTCCAGACTTAGATATGGCATTAATGTAACTTGAAAAAACTTGTAAAAATATTTTTCTTTTATTTATAATTAATGACATTTAAAGACGCTTGAAAATTCTTTCAACAATTATTTCGCCATTGTTCTTTGTGTAGTTAATAGAAAAGGCTTGATTATGTCTTAGCACCATGTTGATTCTATAAAATTGTCAATATTAACTAATCTTCGTAGTTATAGATGGTCCTAATTTATTTTTGGTATAAATTTTTTTTTATTTTTTATGAATTTCTATTTGCTCTGCAAAACAAATTGTAACCTTTTAATTATTTTTAGTATGAAGCTGTAGTAGCTATAAAAAAAACATATGGACAAATACCTACTCCAAACTTTTATTATTATTATTATTGAAACCTTAAAATTAGGAGCTGGTTGACTGATTAGACTCACAACCGCAGTACGAGTGGATAAAACTTGAATAAAACTTTTTATTATCTAATGGAATAAGTATACGACATTTTTATGTACTTACCTTTTGCTTAAAATATTAAAACAAGACATACCAATTTATTAAAGTGTTTTATGTGGGGAGATAATGTTTATTCGTCGTCGTTCGGAAACCACACAACCATATAGTACCACTCACCTGAACGCTTGTGTTGAAATAATAAAAAAAATGTTATCAAACTTTCTTAAACATTTATCGAAACTCGATCAAAGGTCAGACAATTATTTCTTTAAAATAACTAGAATTTGCAGATTTTCACAAATGTTGTTTGGAATTAGTCGAGTTCGGGTATACGGAGACAAAGTTTACACTTCGTCCCTAATACAAAATATTTGGTATTTACTTTGGCTTTTAATGGGCACTTACTTTTTTTACGATTTTATTATGTACATCGTAGATCACGGTGAAGACAGTTGGGACCTGAAATATATGCTTCTAATTGCAACGTATTACTTTCAAACGATTCACATTCAATTTACCAAGGAAAAAACGGTCGCTTTGTACAGAACTTGTCGCGACCTCAGTGCATATTACAGCAACTTCTTAAAAAGTAAGAGGTTTTATACTGTCGAAATTGTGTTCGCATTCTTAATAATTCTTTCGTCTGGAAACGTATTCCTTATGTATAAAGATAACTTCACAGTTGTACGAAGACGTAATTACGTCATAGTCGGTGAATTCTTTTTCATATTGATACCAAATTTATTAAGCGAAATAGATTTATTGCTTTGGATAAAAACATGTAACTTTTTGAAAAACATTTTGGAATCAATTAATTTCGAATTGAAGTCAAAGATCCCTGTGATTTTAGAAAATCATAAAATAAAAATTACTTATGTAAAGGAAAAGAGCAAGAAAGAAGAAGTGAAACCAATAAAGAAACTTTATTTATTCGAACGAACCTTATATGCGTATGAAATCCTGAAACAAACTTATAAATTTCAGGTAAGTTTATCTGCCAAATAAATAATTAGCTTATAAATATTTAAAAAAATTAATTTGAACAATTTATAATAATTGTTTCTGACACGTGGTTAAAAAGCACAGATAATTACTACTTAGTACCTATGTACTTAGATTAATAAAATTTAGCTTCCAAAGTAATTCAAGCGTGCCTAGCCCACTTTTGTCTGTTTGTCAGGAAATGGCTGGATCAAAATGATAATATTAATAAATGAACTTCTTAAAAAATTAACAACGTAATCGTTATACTTTAGTTAGAAATTTCAATTTAATATAATTTATATATGTGCCACTTCGTAATGTCAGTTTCAACATAATTCATAAATAAGAGTCGACTTTTTGTCATATATATTTTATATTTCAGATATAATATAATATATATTATATAATTTCAGATTTTATATTTTTGGTGTAGAACGTTCTTGTTTAACATGCTAACTTTTAAAGAAATCGCTGTTGCAATTAAAAATAATGTAAGTATCTAACACAATTGTAACAAAAAATACTGTTGTGTTTAGTATTATTTGTATTATAGCGTAGTGGTGGAATATATTTGTTTATTTTTTACAGGAAAATATAAATGTAGTACCTTACTCGCGCTGCTTGAGGGACCTCTTATGTTTAATTAGTATAAGCCTCTATGCTGAATTTTTTAATAAAGAGTTGGATACGACAAAAAAATATTGTTCGGAATTATTGGATTTATATAATTCAGGTAAACAATAGATCGTTATTTTTAATCTTGCAGTTGCACAAAGTTTAATTTTAAACACTATTGGGCGATGAAACGGTATCTACTTTCTATAGACTTTGAAGTATCTACCTACTAATACTAAAAACAGAAAAAATCTAATATATTTTTTACAATGGATTATAATTAATTTAGTATTCATATCATTAAAAACGAAAACTTTACGTACGAACAGCAACCCACTTAACTGCACATAACGCAGTAAGAAGGCTTACGTTTGACGTTGACAATTATGAACCCTAGCCAGTGGTTTAATTTTGTCGGATAATTATCAAATCGGGTAGAGTCGTTTGTTTTCGTTTTACCTTAACGAGATGACATTTAAAGATCTCATTTGATATTAAATTTGTTAGGCTCAACACACACAAGCAGAGTCGAAGCGAAGCAACGCGTTATGTTTTTTAACTTCATAGTGTATTTCTCGTATTAGGGACCACGTATTAAAAAAAAAACAGTTTTTAGGATTCCGTATGTCCGAATAAAAAAACGGGACCCTTATAAGATCATTCGTGTGCCCGTCTGTCTGACCAGACCCCTCCCCCCCCCCTTCGGAAACTACTAAACCTAAAATTTTGAAAAAAAAAAACAGATATTAGTTTTCTACTTATAGATTATAGGAAAACTTATAAGAAGTCCATGATATTAAAATAACATGGTAAATCACTCAATACTGTGCGAATAACATCGTACGGAACCTTCTTCACGCGAGTTCAACTCGCACTTGTTAATTTTATTTTTTATTTTTTTAGTTGATACGCAACTTAACTTCATTTGCCTATATTTTGTCAATAATTTCAAGTAGGTAACCAATTTTCAGATGTCCATATACACACACATAGCGCAAATATACACATCTGATATGTGAAAATTATAATACTCGAAAAACATGCAATAACAATATAAATAGCTTCCTACATTATTTAGTTTTCGAGTTTCTAAAAACTTTCAGCGTTACCCTTATCTGTTGTTACATTGTAAATCTGTATTATACTAACATATTAAATGCTTGTGTAACTATTCGAAATTCTTATATTCTGAATATAAGAATTTCTGAATATAAGGCTACAGTGTGTCTTATATACAATAAAAAATCCCTTCTCGTGCACCTTCTCTACGAAGTTTGGCGATTATCATGGCTGAACTTGCTGCACGAAAAGCAGCGTTTTTTCGACGAACCCATTGGTCGAGTGATTAAGATGCTTGCCTTAGCGCACTTTAGGGTAATTTATTAATGTTTGATTTCCGCCAATTTTAAAAATGAATTTACAAAGTTTGCCCCGGTCTAGTTCTGACAAGTAGTAGTAAGGATACATTGCGTTTCCCAGTAATAAATTGGACAGCCCGTCTGGCGGCAATAAAACCACCCCCTTACGGAAGAAAACCGTGAAATGATAGCAAGTTTGCTGTTGTGTTTCGGTGAGTGAGTAAGGAATACTAGAGCCCATTTACCTATCCCTTTCTAATCCCATATCGTTAAATCCTACTAAGGTCGGCAGTGCAGTTGCAGACCCTGCTTGCTTATCTTAATAGGCGACGGTAGCCACCTACTATTAAATGGACCCTGAGCATCTTTAGCAAATTTAATAAATTTCGGACTGAATTAAAATATGAAACAAATATTAATAATCTCATTAAATATAAAATAAAGTAAGTATTGCACAGATTAAAAGAAAAATGATTCCGTTCAGTGAGACATTTAACGTACCTATAGGTTGACAAACGATGGGAATAATATAATGGTATATGAAGCCACCCATGATTACAATTAAAAAGTTCATGGAAGTAAATAAAGACATTGAAATTTGGAATTTTAAAATACGTATTTAAAAATGGCGGGTCGATGATGCGGGAAATGGTAATGACTGGCTACTGACAGAAATGACTGTGGGCTGAGGCGACGCTAGCGCCAAGCGGCGCGAGCAAATATGAATATGTTATAAATTATTACGTATATTAATAGTCACTCTGAGGATCTATTCTATCACGCCACAAAACTTATAAATCCCCTGCCGGGCTATTTAATAATAATAATAATATTATTTATTTCCAAACAATGGAATTACAATGGCCATAAGTTATCGTCGAGTCTACTGCAAATACTTACATAAAAAAATACATAAAAAAAAAGAAATGCTTCCAAAACATACTTTACATACTTTATGGCAAACCGTTGTTCGTTTGTTTATTGGAGAACATGTTTTTAAACGTTACCTATATGTATTAGTATAAATCTATTTCTTATACTCTTTGTTATTGCAGGTGAAACTTACGAAGACGCAAATAAGATTCTTTGGATATTAGAGGAGACTCCACCAGACTTTCAAATTTATGGCATAATCACATTAAGTGCGTCACTACCTTTAAAATTTGTAGCTTTGAATATTACTTACATTATAGTAATGCTTCAAATTATGCTTGTTTAAAACAATACAGCCAAAATTCACAATGTTATAATAATATCGTTTCTATTTACTATCACCCAAACCTAGTTTTAAGATAATTTTAGCATAATGTATTTAGTAATCTACTAGCGACCCGCTCCCAGATTCGCAGGGGTGAAATTTTTTTCTACAAATTGTATATAAAACCTTCCTCGTTTACTGATTTTTCCAATATGAAAACCCCATCGAAATCCGTTGCATGGTTTAGGAGGAGTTGGAGGATATTCAGTCAGAGAGACAGACGCGGGCAACGACTTCGATTTACCTATACCTACTAATGTAAGGATACGAATAACATAACGTGTTATCTCTATCTATATTTAAAAATGAATCCCCATTTCCCTTGGTCACGGCATCACGCGTGAACAAGGCGCACATTTAAATGTCACCCTTATATGGTTGATACACCTAAAATCCGCACGTTGCGGTTCGGGTCAACTTTTTTGATTCGAACTGCTAGCGTGTGGAACCAACTTCCAGCACCCTTGTTTCCACAACACTACAACCCTGGACTCTTCAAGTCGCGAGTGAATCGGTTCTTAATAGACAAGCATGCTCCATCTTAGATCGCGTCATCACTTACCATCAGGTGAGACTGCGGTCAAATGCTTGATCTATCATTATAAAAAAAAAAAAAAAAAGAACGGGTAGACAGATTTTAATTCGGTTTTCACTAATGGAAAGAGGGATAAACGGGGAATGCAATAAATATTGCACCCCGGGCGAACCCGGGGCGGGTCGCTAGTATGTTATAATTGTATTAATTAATTATAAATAGGTGATAAGTATTTGAGTTTTAGATATGTACTTATTTATGTTCATTTTCATTGTGAAGGCTTCTTAAAGCAATGTTTGGATAGTAGGCTTTGTCTACTACCTATATATTTTATATCTTAGCACACACACACACACGCACACGCACAAACACATTTCACATATTTGAAAGTTACAATAGATGAAAATGTATTTATTGTTTGAACCAATGTTTTATCCACTTTCTTAACTTTGCTAAATATTTATTCTTAATAAATATGAGCTATAATCTACACAAAGAGGCACAATTAACGGCCCATTTAAATTTTCCGATGTAACTTCAAAAATTTATTTTTGAATGATTTTTTTTCTTGGCCATATTATTGCAGTGCCGTGTGTTTCAATTTCATCTCGTGTTCTTTCATTCCGGTTAGCCCACCGTTGCACCATAAGTCCCCAACGGTTCTCTATTGGATTTAGATCTGGTTACCTTGAAGGCCACGGTATTAAATGAATGATGTCGTTGAAACCAGTCGCGGGTCACAGTAAGTAATCGGCAGTTGTCTTGAAAAAAATTCAAATTCACGCCGCTCATTTTCCGGGTACACATTTCGAAAGGTCGCTAACACACAATTTTCTAAAATTTCCGCATAATTTAAAGAGATCACCACAACCCATCAGCCAACATCCAGCCTCAAAGTTTTGCACTAATTTGATCAGATTCCATATTTATATATATGGTTTTCACTATATCTAATATTATTATAACGCCAGAATCGACGATGTTGGCTGGACTTAAAAGTCTTCATCTGTAAATATCGTACTGGCCCAAATAAAATTTAGAAACTCTTCAAATGTGCTGCTTTATGGGCTTCCGTCAAGTAAACTCTTATAGCGTGACGCCTGTAGTGCAAACACATGCTGTGACATCGAACTCTTCAGCATAATGAGCCGCACGTGTGAAACCATTTTCTTCGTAAGCCCATCTCATAGTTTTTCTTTGCATGTTCGATATCGCAGAAGAACGATCACTCCGCCTGCGATCTTGAAGATTGTTTCCTCACCTTCTCGTGTAATTAAGAAACGTACGGTAGGTATACCGCGATATATTTAAGTTTCTCGAAATTTGGCTGATAAAAACCGTGTAAACTGATAATTTCTGCCCATTTGGCAATAGTTAAATTGCGTGACATGTTTGCTTGACAAATTGATATGACTTATACTTATCGTCTATTTTTCAAAAAAGGAAATAATCTTTCAAAAAAGAACACACTATGGTAAATCACAACTAAAGAGATTATATTATACCATTCTAGCTACAAACTTAGAATGTCTATAACTTCAAGAGACAGATTTACTGGTAAAACCAAAGATGTTGTATTAGTCTTCTAATACAATTATCTTTGGGTAAAACATAATAATACCTACGTTATAGATGACAAAGGTTAAAATGTCATGCACATTTAACCTATTTATGATTGCCTTAGCGATGACCAATTACGTTAATCAGTAATCAATACTTCAAATCTAAGCCTTAGCGCATAGAGGTAGGAAAGGCGAAATTTGAAATGAAAGGGAATTGTTATTGAAACTGATAAAGCACTTACCTGGTTGACTTTACTTGGAAAAAAATAAGTTCGAAAGTCAATAATATTCGACTGAACCCAATAAAAGAGACTCACACTTGAGGATATCTTTAAAAAAGTCATGAATTGTAATAATTTATCATAAACTAGCCACTTAACAAATTGTCATTCAACATTATAAGCGTTTGTTATTGTAGGTAGGTACTCGTAAACAAAGTTATGCCACTTTAGCCACTTTAGGTTAATTGTGCCTCTGACTATATATTAGATATGTGCCCAACATGTTAAGCAAATTTTAATGTAAATAATTTTTAAGAAAATAAAAAGTAGATGTAATTTAGGGTTACTATTGCATTTGTCTTGTCTCGCAAATTCTTGTCCGTATTAAGCATAAAGCAAGCATACAAGCTTAAATTAGAAATTTCGTATATATCTAAATGTTTCTTTCCAAATAGCTATCATTGATTGATTACTGATCTCCAAAACACAGGCAATCCTAGCTTGGAGGTCAGGGGACAATTAACTTACGTAACAGTTAACAATTAAGCGAAAATGTTGTATGACAACTATGTAAATCGTTAGTTTTAATTTTAAAAGTGATAGAAAACCGATGTGACTACTTATATTTATTGATAATGTATATTTTTGTGTTAAAATAAATAAAATTTATTATTATTATTATTTATCTTAGGATTTCGTAAGTTTCTTATTTAATAATGAAGACAACTCTGAAAAGCGACGCATGAAATCTTTTTAGAATGATCATAGAATGATTAGTAAACTGAAGACAAGAAAAAAATGATGGTAAGAAACCACCATGAAAAAAAATATTACTTTACTTATTTAAAAAAAAATACTTTATGTATAAATTAAAGTAATATAATTATGTATAAATTACTTTAACTCATTATGTAACGCCACTGAACCTGTCTTTATGTATGTACCTACTTAGTTCCGATTAAACATATGAGATTGGACTCTGATTTTGACTATACGACCAGTAAATGTGAAGCTTAAATTAAATGCGTTTATTTTTTGCTTCAAGACATTTTATTCATACATAAGTTAAAATTTTCATTTCAGGCATGAATGACCAATTCATATAATTAATTTAAAAGAAAGTGCCAAAGATAAATTCTGAAGGTCTCAGAAATAATTAGAAAGTTTAAATCATGACGTATCAAAATTACTGTAGGTATCTAAGCCCAACCAGTGTAAACATACTTGTATGTTTGTGTTTATCGTTTTTTTTATGTTAAGGTCAACAAACAGGCTGACGGGTCCACTTGATGGTAAGTGGCTACCGTCATCCATAACACAAGCAATATCTTAGGTGCTTTAAGTGCGCTGCCGACTTCATCGTCAGCGTACTTGCACATAGCACATGTGCTGTTATTTCAAGGTGGTATTCTCTAAGGGGTGGTTACTGCCGCCAAACGGGCTGCCCAAATGACTGCGAAACGCAGAGTGCCCTGTCACTACTTTCCAGATGCAGACCAGAGCCATCTTTGAAAAGTTCATTTCCAAAGTTGATCCTGCCGGTAACGAACCCTAGAACAGAGCGTTAAGGCAAGTACCCTGACCACTCATCCAAAGGGCTCCTTTTCAGAAGAAAGGTACAATCGTTACTATAAGAAATATTTAGGTACTTTATCAAACACAACATTATTATTGCAAGAAATGCAACATGACTTCAATCTACAACAGAGTGAATGACTACAGAGTATATAAAACAAAAACGTATAAGACAACTTGCCTTTCTAAGCTGAAGGTGAAAAACACACATGCTTTTTTTTTCACAATATGTATAATTTTTTCAATTTACCCCAACAGATCTTTCATTAGCCAAACATTAACTGCTAGATTGATATAAAAATAATTCTTATAAGTAAGAGACTTGGTATGTGCAATTGTGCAGTACCTAAGCTTTATGTACGGGTATGTGTGTCTTATGTCGCTACGTAGGTATCTACATACAGACATAGGAAATTTGTTGTTAATAACTTACAAAAACAACGTTGTTAGAGTGGAAATATTTATTTTAAAGAAAAGAAAATGACAAAAGAGCTACTACTAAAATAATAATAACAATAATAAATAAAAAAAATTGGTGTAAACATAGTCGCGCCGTATTGGCGTGATGCTTGCGGCTTCTCTATTGTCTGCTTTAATGCTGTCACGTGCCAACCAATTCTGTTCAGTCATTATCATTACTCGTAGCATCGTGGTCTCACGCACTCTCATGTTATTATCGTGGTCTGACGCTGGCATTATCATTAAAGATTTTGAATGTGACCTCTAAGTATCATCAATGATAATATGATAATATTATTGATAATGATAATATTATCATTATCATTAAATACCTAATCACAATCTGTGTTACCTATTTGAACTTTGGTAATTTTTATCGTAACCATTTATGTGCATTCATAAATCTGCCTGCATTCAAAGTATGAATAATGAAATATTTCAATCTAAAAATATGTGTGTACCATTTAACATCTGTTTTCAAAGTGGACAATTTTTATTTAATTTTTTATAACAATAGAAAACAAAATGAAATATGTTTATTAAAAGAGGGCATAGAAAATGTCACAATATATATAGTTTAACTTGCCTCTCACGCACGAAAATAACCGCTGATAATAAAAAAAATGTTTAATATAATTAAATGTTTTTGTATTATTTATGTAAGTGGCCAGTTCTGGAAACATATACCTAGTGAGTGAGTAAGGGATGCCAGAGCCCATTTACCTATCCACTCCTAATCCCTTGTCCTTAATCCTACTGCAGTCGGCAGCGCACTTGCAGCAGCTTTGGCGTTGTTTGTGTTATAGGTGACGGTAGCCACCTACCATCAAGTGGACCGTCAGCCTGTCTCCCGACCTTAACATAAAAAATAAAATAAAAAAAAAACATATATAAAAAAACAAAAAACTCTAAAATAAACCACCGGAATTTCAAATGGAAACTGGGGATTTACAGTGCAGTGATATAATTAAGAACAAATATCAAAACTCATCATTGTTTGAATTTTACAAGTCTTCCACTGATACGATTTGATAATTTGCACAAATTTTCTCTTTTTTTTTTTTTTTTTTTTTATGTTATGTCGACAGACAGGCTGACGGTCCACTTGATGGTAGGTGGCTACCGTCGCCTATAACACAAGCAACGCTACAGGTGCTGCAAGTGCGCTGCCGACTACAGTAGGATTAAGGATAAGGGATTAGGAGGGGATAAGGAAATGGGCTCTGGCATCCCTTACTCACTCACCGAAACACAACGGCACGTATATGCTGTTATTTCACGGTGGTCTTCTGTAAGGGGGTGGTCACTGCCGCCAGGCGGGCTGCCCAAATGACTGCGAAACGCAGTGTGCCCTACCACTACTTTTTTTCTCGTCGGCTTTTTCTTTCTTTGGTACTACTGACCTACTTGTGTGAGAAAATATTCTTAAAAATGTTAACAGATCTAAGTTAACATCTTAAATCTTTATAATTTATATGTTGAAAAGACTAGCTGGTTCCCGCAACTTCGCCTGCGTTGAAATATCCTATCCTACTTCCTCCTACTAACATGCGAAAGCTTTTGAGGATGTATGGATGTTTGTTACTGTTTCATGCAAAAAGAGCCTAAAGGATCTGGATGAAATTTAGCTGTTTATTACCTAGAGTAACATACAGGATATGCTTTTATCCTGGAAAAATGTTTGGTCTCCGAGAGTTGTTCTAGAAATATTAAAAAAATTGGGTGCCATTTGGCTCACAAACTTTCGCATTTATAATATAAAGCGTGACTATATAGTGGGATGTTTATAATGTTAGTTGGATTCATTTCACTTATTTTTTTGTTACTATGCTTAAGTAAAATTTTTGCATAAGCTCTCACTAAGCTTTACCTAGCTCCTAACAAGTAAATAAAACCAAGTTATTGTCGTTTTGTGTTTTGTTATCCAACTTATCACAAAAACAATACCAACAATAAGCCATTAGCTGTCGTGGTCATTGATGACACTGGTGGGCCGTAGTTTGGAGACCGTCGCTGTAGAACATGTCGATGTACCTAATTAATTTTCCTACAAATTTCTTTCCAGAGAAATCCCGAGTAAGTGCAACTGAATACCAATAATAAATAATTAAAAAAAAACTGATTCTACGCCACGGTAAACACTTAGTGAATTCTTAGACGAAAGCTGCTGACTTAGTAGGTACATTCAGTAACGTTCATCTTGAAGAGTGTCGTATGTAATGTGTGAGTTCTGAAAATGGCTCGGTCTGAAATCACGGCTCGTTGCTGCACTTGAATGATATGGGTATTGTCCTGGGGCAAATATACGATAAATAATAAATACTCTGTAATTGTAAAAAAGTGTATTTTAAAGAAAAGCAAATTGCAAAAGAGCTACCACTATTGGAGTGACTAAATTAAATATCTTGAGTAAAATTCGAGCGTCCATTTGCCACATGTCGTACACATTAAAGATTGGTGGGTTTTCGTTGATCATAGATAACATTCTTTTAGCTTTTTCTCTTAATTTACCTGTAACGTGAGAGGTTTAATAATAATAATAGCCATATATTTCCGAAGTGTTACAAGTGATTTTTTACAAATTATTTTATAAAATGTCCCTCAATTCGGTGTGCCTTTTGGCATAGGCCTCCTCCAACTGTCTCCATTGATTTCTATCTAGTGCAACTCTTGTCCAATATGGCCCCAAGGTCATACGAATTTCATCTTCCCATCTTTTTATAGGACGCCCCTGTCTTCTAACTCCATCTCTTGGATACCAAACCGTAACCTGCTTGCTCCATTTATTTGTCTTGCATCTTAACGTGAGAGGTTTATATCAATAAAACTCGCTACAATTACCGAGTGTTAATCTACATTTAGGCCTTACAGTTATCCTAAAATTATATGGCGTGGAAAAAGTTCTGATAAGAAAATATTAAATTTGAATTTAATAGTTATAGGTACTCTAATTGCTTGACACTTGTGTAATACCACATAGGTACTTACCGTAATAATATTGCGACATGACCATTATACACAAAGTTTTTGTGCGTTTGATTTCTTTATTAAAAAATTCAATGCATATGCAAAACGTAATAGTAAGAATTAAATAAAATAAAAGAAACAATGTTAACACTACAGCCTCCGAAATATCGATGCCGCCCTGAAACATAAGTTAAATAATATAAGTGAATTTATGTAATATTTTAGTTGACCTACATTCACAATTTAGCTTAAAAGAAATCTGTTTTTTTTTTTTTACTTTAAACTTACACTTAACTTAAGTACACTGATGAAATATTGACAGATAAACAATATCCACGTTACAACTATAAACGACAGTAAGAATATCTGAAATAAATAAAAATACCTAAGTAAGACATGTTTACGAGGAGTAAACCTGTAAAGTTTATACTTATATTCAAAACTTGCCTGATATGAATATAACTTGCGATACTGTAAAAAACCATCAATTATTTCCCTTAAGAATACATCTGTTTGGCTCGATTCAAAGCTATGATTTCGACTGGCTAAATACCGAAAAAAAAATTTTCTAGACACATTGAGTCTATGTGGAGACCCTAGTATCTTTTCTGGTTTTAAATGATTTTTTATTATGGCATTTACAAAGCAGACGCGTAAGTAAAAATACACTAAAAGATTAGAGGAGTAACACAACTCAATAACAAAAGAAAACATACCCCACATCGGACCAAGAGTTGCTAGAACAAACTGCGCACCTTGTACCCAGGCCAAAATAAAACATAATGAAGAGGGAATAGTTATAGATGCCATGGTCCATTTATTGAATGTATAAAGTATTAAGTTAATCTCTTTTAATCTATCTATGCCTAAACATCGATCGATTTGTTGCATCTTTAAAAAAAACTTCACATTAGATTTATTATGAAAGAATCGTATATGAAACACGTTTCCGTAAAATGATAGAATTTGTGTAAAAAGAGCAACATAAGCTAGGTAATATACCATGGGATAACTTGAATACTTCATAGAGAACAAGTAATTCATAAAGAATAAAAGAGGAAGTGATATACAACACCACAAGAAAGTATACAGTTTCTGATAAATAGTGGGCACTGTCACAAATCTGTCCATGACGTGGACACGACATGTCCCAAGGATCCTTTGCACGAAATGAAAAACGGAGAACGTCTTAACAAATTCTTCGTCTAAAATATCTTTTGAAAGATATTCAGATTTGCGTACGGTTTTTATCATTTTACCTCTGTTTTCTATTTAAAATTAAAGTTCAAGTTACAATCATTTCGGATAAACAGAAATTATTTAGGAGACAAAATGCGTTAGTGGATAGTAGTCCACCGTAAATGAATGTCAATTCTCCTTACCGCTTTTTCGTACCTAAACAATTTAATTATCTTAAAAGCGTTTTTGTTTCAGTTTCATAGTTTCTAATTGTAATCTCATTAATTCTAATGTTGTTTCTAATCTCATTAATGACTTATTACTTCCATGCATTAATGTTTCTGACATTCTTTTTTTACAAACTTAAAGTCAACTGTTCATTTTAATATTTTGAACTCTATTTATTCACGATTAAGAAATGGTTTTCACACACATCCTTATGTTTTTGTTTCTTTCTGCATGAATAAAATAACACCTTTTATATGATGAGAAATTGTTTACGATTTCGATGTCATTAATAATTTAACATTGAAATAATAAAAGTGCGTTGAATTTAATATTGAAATTTTGCTTAGACATAACTACGTAGTAGGTAAGTATCATCAACACTGTATTCAAATAGATAGGTAACGGTAAATAATGTGCTTTATTTTTTTGTACGTACTAAAGCCCGCCCTGCCAAAACTACTTGTCGCGTTTTTTTGATCAGAAGTCCCAAAATGTCTACAGCAACGGGATCCTACCTACAAGATGGCAACAAAAAGTCATCGAACAAAGTGGCACATAATATACTGTAATTTAAATGTAAATAGGTAAGCTTTTTAAACAATGTCTTGAGTTTTAACATAAAATATAAAATACGAAGAAACTTTTTCCCCAAGCTATACTTTTCAGTAGCATATTATTTCCTTTTCGTTTTTATCTTAATTTTTTCTTCTTGAACTGCTAACCTTTATAGCCCTCCGGAGCATTCCGTCTATTTTCCTAATCAGTCAACTTGTCCAATTGGTCTACTTTCCCAAAGGGTAAACTTGTTGTTCCTGATCCGCCTACTTTTCAGTACGTCTGCTTTCCCAATCAGTCTACTTTTCGAAATACAACACTCGAAATCTCTTGATGTTAACCTGACACTGCCTAAATAATTCTGAAGAGACTGAAACAGTTGGAAATATGAAGGTGCAAAGTCAGGGCTATATGGCGAATGCATTAACATCTCCCAGCCACTCTCTTTGACGAGTCCGTTGGATGAGTGGTTAGGGTGCTTGCCTTGATGCTCTGTCCTAGGGTTCCCATGTTCGATTCCTGGCAGGGTGAACTTTGAAAATGAACTATTCAAATTTGGCTTTGGTCTGAATCTGGAAAGTAGTGGCAGGGTACACTGTGTTTCGCAGTCATTTAGGCAGCAAGTCTGGCGGCAGTAACCAGCATCCCCTTACAGAATACCACCGTAAAATAACAGCACGTGTGCTGTTGTCTTTCGGCGAGTGAGTAAGGGATGCCAGAGCCCATTTTCCTATCTAATCTCTTATCCTTAATCCTACTGTAGTCGACTGTGCACTTGCAGCACCTATGGCGTTGCTTGTGTTAGAGGCTACGCTGGCCACTTACCATCAAGTGGACCGTTAGCCTGTCTGCCGATCTTAACATAAAAAAAACTATCTTAACTGAGTGGCTAAAACTATCTTAACTGAATCTTGCTGAGTGGCTAAAGATGTGTGTGGTTTAGCGTTGTCGCAGACCACTTTGCCTCTGTTTTCTACTGATCAATTCCGGCCGCTTTCTCTTAATTTTTTGCTTTATCTCTATTCTCTACTGCCAACAACTGATCTCAACAGTTCTAGAGATCCGAATCGATGGTTCTGCCCGGTGGTAAAAGCTCATAATGAACATTGACAGGAACTTATGAATCGTGTGCTCATAAGTGAGCTCGTGTGACATCCAAATACTTATCGAGCTTTTTTCAGATGGGTCAAAACTGTTTTGTGGTCATTTCCCAGTACTTCAGCTATGTCATAACTACTGATATGCCGATCTTGCTCAGCTTTTTTAAAAATGGCGTCCATTTTATCCGTAACAGGGCGACCAGAGCGAGGTGCAACAACAGCCATAAAGATTTTATTACAAGTTTATACATACTATAAGCGAAAAGACTTTCCTCAACGTAATATACGTATAACCTTGACGATCACGCGAGTTCGGTGCTTTTTTCCCCATCCCAAAAGTGCTCAACGTGCCTAAAGAAGTTTTCACTTCAAAACTATTTGCAGGTTATACATAATTATTATGTTTTATTGTTTTCCGAAGTATCCCCCCTCGCAATCAATGCATGTTGCATTGAAGCAGTAATTCCAGTCTGAAGTAGACATTGCCAAAATAGGCGATTTGTGCCGCTTCGACGGCACTTCTGGGTTTTCAAACCGTTGACCACGCAATATAACATGACATTTGCAACTTTAAAAAAAAGCATTTGGACTCAGATCACACCGTAAAAAGGATCAACTCAAAGTTTTCCTAGTCCAAAAATCTTTTGTTTTAAGGGCGGTGTGGGAGCTCGCATTATCATGATGTATGATGATGCAACGTGTTGGCTCTGCGAAGTTCGGCCATCATATATGGTAAACAAACCGAAGTGTACCAGTCAGCGGTTATCGCTCTTCATTCTTGTAAGGGAATTGTGGCAAAATGCCCCTTTTTTTTTAAACAATTCTAATATTCGCACCGACAATTCGTTCGTTGTGAGCAAATGCTCATGATACCTGAATATTTGCGACGTACATATATATGCTCAACTGTGCTCCATCAGTTGTAGTCAAAATAGCGACCGTATATACCTCTAGTACAGATGTAGTGTGTGCTGCTTTCCTTTTAATCAGGTTATTTCTATTTAAAAAAGAAAAGAAAGCATATTTGGACAATAACAGCGTTTTCTTCCGAGTCCACTGCAATTTACCAAACGCAAAAATACTACGAGATAAACAAACAAAGCAACGAATGCGAAACGCGTCGCGTACACGCTCGAGCTAGAGACTGACTTGACTTGTTTAATACCACGCGTAAGAAGTCGCGGGTACAGCTCGTTTTTAATAACAACGATTTTGTAGAAAGAAATAAAAAAAAAATTAACCAACATTTTATTGATCAACTACGCAAAAACATAGAAAAACACAAATGACTTAATAAATGCTACACTTTTTAAATAAAATGCTAATGACTCTACTTATATACTATTATTAACAATTCTATTGAATTATTATTGCATTTTTGAATAAAATAGTATGTCTAACACCTAATTATAACACGGTATTTAAATATACATAAAAAATGTATACAGTAAAGGCGTCACAAGTGTGAATTATGGTATGGTACAAAATTGAATTTATTATCAACAAAATTAATTATTATGTATAATTTTCTCTAGAGAAAATTCAGCATTTTGCGCCAGAGACGAGCGTGGAGAGGTGAGTGGAGTTGTGGGATAGGGAATGAATTTCGATGAAGTGTCCTGGCACTCCATTTCATAGGGTAGGCAACATCGGTGGACGTCTAAATCAATTACCATACTCATTTTTTGTTAATTCATGTGCAACCTTCATACATGTTAATTTTGTGTACAATATAGGTAGTAAAGAGAATTTATTGCTTATGACAGCCGATGACAAATACCTATTGTTATAAAAACTTTATAAACAAAAATAAATATGTCTCTATGTATGTTTCCCTGTGGACTCCAAAACCGCTCAAACGATGAAATTTTTCATAGAGATTGTTAGGATTTCAGAAAAGGACATAGAATTCCTTATATTCAGTAAACAAGTAAGTACTATTCCCGAGGACGCGCTATTGTACTAGTAGCGTTAGAAATACGCAAATACAAATTTAATATCTAATTTTTAAACACTCCAGAGAAACGGGGTGTGTGAGGTGAAGCGAATCCACGCGATCGCGAAATTTGGATTGCGACGATTGGGAGCTCGACCACTCTGGTTTTGGCCCAAGATCCTATGCATGCCAGACATAACTTATTTTCTAAAGGACAAAATGTGGGGAATCGTATGCATATCTGCTGAGGTGGGTAGACGGCCAATTTAGAGCTATCAGGTGAGAAAGGCGAGTAAAAATAAGATTTGCTTATTTTCTAAAGGCTGATGTTTAATATAACAATATGTTTCGTAGAATATATTTACTAAATAATATTCAGCACTGCCAGACATTTCCCGTGGGCCATAACGTCTGCCAGACGCTTTGAGACAAGGACTAATGTCAGACCTATTAATGAAGTTGCAATATATCATAAAATGAATCTTTGTAGCTTCGAACAAATTCGGAGATAATCGAACAAATTTTAAAATGGAATGTTCAAAATATGAAATTCAGCAGATACGCATACGTTCAAAGTACATAGGAATACTACTTGATTCCCACATTTTGTCGTTTAGAAAATAAGTTGTCTTACTTTATTTATGAATTTTCGGAAATTCCACATACGGAGCCACACAATCCATCCGGTTATACACATTTACGGCAGTAAAATGCATTATGTAAAGCTTTTGCGTAAAGTGATGACAAATGCAGTGTTCCGCTGATGACGTCATTTTACCGCATATCATTTGCACAATTCTCAAGCGTGGTGAGATGATTTGGTTTGTGAGAAAAGGGATCGAATTCCACAGAGATACAAAGTACAGAAACATAATCTACTAATGAAACAAATAACCATTGCAACAAAATTAACATTATACACTCCTCTACCTACATTTAGAGGAGCTCAATCTCATCTATACATAAAAACACCAAAGCTACAATTAGTTATCAAAATACAACACCAATAAATTGAAATATTGCCATAGATTATTGTCAATATTTTTAAAATGACATTACGGTGGTTTGGTTGTATGGAATTAATAATCATTAATTACACTATCCTGTTTAATCAATTAAATTATTCATTACATAGTTACTATTCGTAGTATTTATCAATCAAACTAAATAGTAAAATATTTAGCTGGACATAACAATTTAAAATGCCAACTTAAGACATCAAAAATAAGTGTCGGAAACTGAATAAAACTTATTATATAGAAGTGTCTTTATATCAATTGAAAAAAATTATGTACTTCAAGTCTTGATTTATACTACCTTACTTCAATATTACACTAACAACTCTCATATCATTAAAGAACAACATTTTACGATTGAATAACAGAACTTAATAGTGCGAAATTTTAGTTTTGGGTTCAAAGAAACCTCAATTAGTAAATTAAAATGGATCTGGAGACAGTTTTCCACTTATAATAATACAGTTTTCATTAGTTTATATTTATTATTGCATTTCAAAGTCTTTGCTTATCGTAACTAAATCTAAGTAAACTACGATACAAGTTTTGACCCCCCCCCACACCCAATGAAGTCACAATATAAGCCTCACTTGACTCAGTAAGCGAAACGCAATTTCTCGTTGTAGCCGAGCTTGTCGAGCGCAGGATTGCAGGCAAAGTTGATCATGGGAGGCGGTCCGCACATCAACACTAGAGTATCATCGGCAGCGGGGAACATGTGAGATTTTATCATTTCATCATTTATAAAGCCCACACTGTATTTCCAGCCTGCAATTTGAATAAATCACTTTCAATAAATCATTATTCTTCATATATAAATTTCTATGTGTAAGTGATTGAACTCCTCCTAAACGACTGTTCCGTTGTGTGTGATTGAGTGGGTCCCTGAATAGTTTAAATTCACAATTGTACCCGATAGGTGGCGCAGCAATCGGGTTAGGGCAGGACCACGTCTACTGAGACCTCTAGTAAATAAATAAATCACCAAGACTAAACACCGATCATGTGGCCTCCAAAAGTAAGCACAAAAACATACAAAAACTTATGTTATGGGATAATCATAAAACATATAGTAGCTGAAACCCTGCACACGTTCTAAGTTGGCCATGTTATAGAACAGGGTTAACTTGGAAAATTTCATTTGTAAAGATTGCCCTACCGGGAATAGCACTCGGGACCCGCGAGTCAAAGCACTAGGGTAAGCATTTTAAGCACTGGACAAACGTGCTCAAAAATACACTATTATACGCTTTTGTGGAAGTAACCACACCTTACAGATCGCCCCTTATTCAGAAAGTAGTGGTAGGGCATACTGCGATTCGAGGAGTGTCACCATTGTGGCTGCGCAGTTGACACTTTAGCTGACTGCTCCGATTGGGCAAAGCAGCGCGCCGCTCTGTCTCTCGTCGTGGGCGCCGACCTTTGTGAAAGAAATGGTCGGCAGTGATCTTGCGTGGCAGGCAATGCTTGCGTTTTGCGAGCACGTCATGTCGCGCAAGGAGGCAGCGGGAACCGTGCCTCTTCTAGCCGATCTGCCAGAAGAGGCTCGGATGCAGGCGGCTTACTTATATCCACCACCTTCCCCTTTGACCGGAACCTGAAACTACCGTCCGTCGTGAGGTCCCCCGAGATGGCCGGTGTACCTTCACTCCAATCTAAGGTACGCCTAGGTTTCGATAGGGAGCGCAGTCCTCCTTGCGCTGGAAAGCTGTGGCGAGTCACAATGTTCCCGCTTCCTCGCCTACCTACGGCCGTGCTAGAAAGTCATTGAGTTTTAGCCGGTAGGAATCCGACATAACCCCACAGCGGCCCCAACGCTGCCGGGTATCCATGAAGATTTCGTAACATAAAAAAAGGGGCACACTGCGTTACGCAGAAGTTTTGGCAGCTTGTCTAGCATAAGCACCCATGTACAGAAGACTATCGTGAAATAACAGCGTGTGTTGTTCTGTTTTGGTGAGTTAGTGAGGGATGCAGGAGCTCATTTCCCTATTCCTTCCCAAATCCTTATTTTTAATTCCACTGCACACTTGCAGCACCTGTGACGTTCCTTGTGTTAAAGGCGACGATAACCACCTACTACCATCAAGTGAACCGTCAAGCGACCTGTCTGACGACATTTACACCTTTCTTTTACCTAAGAAAATAAATTAACACTTCAGTTCATTCAATCGACTCTTATAATTTTATGAAAAATTAAATCAATAATTTAATCCTAGAAATACAAGATCAAATAAATACCATCACTAGGCCTGTCAATGGTGTACCACACTTGGAATTGATCCGGATGTTCCTTCTGATATTTCTCAAGTTCATTTCTAAGGAGGATGTCTTGTTCCGTCTGATTGGCGAAAATCAATCTCAATTCTGTGCGGTCGTTGGCGTCTTGGCATATATGTCTGACCAGTTGAAGCATTGGCGTGATGCCAGTACCACCTGTAAAATAGATTACGCATTCAAACACTACAAATTACAGTTCCCACCTGTGAGTCGTTAATAGAAAGCCGTCTAATATACCCGATCAGCAAGTTCTGAACGCATTTCATCGTCTCAGCCCATTTCACACTGCTCTCACGTGATGGGTGAGATGGGGTGGGTTAAAAAACCAGTGCAGTGTTCGTTACCACATACTACTACTACTATTTGAATACTCTGATTAACAATTGCTTTTAATTTAAAAAGCAACTCGGCTTTCAGCACGCACAAAATTCGTGGTACAAGAGTATCTCAACATGCCCATCAACTCAAGAGATTTTGTTGCAGAACCAAAACTGCTTGTTGGATAACTAATCAATGCTATAGACAATGTTAGGAGACTGAAGCGAGGCATATTCTAGGTATAGGGGAATCAAGTCCCAGGTAAATTATATTGATAAAATAAAATGAAAAACACACACTTCATTTTTTTTTATTATTTCAAAAAAGCAAAATGTAATGCTGGCTTGGACAAAGCTATGTTTCAAGGAAAACTTACCTACGAGTTGTATTTTAAAGGAAAATGGCTTTTATGAAAGAGGAAGTGACCTTTATAAATGTTTTTAAGAGTGATATTTATTTTTTAAACCCCAACTCAATACAACTATAAAAGTATTATATACTTCATAATAACAGGGTATTATAGCAACTAGGATCCTTGGTTCATCAAGAGATAGAGAAAAGATTCTCAATGAACGAATGGTCCCAGATTGAATGAACTTTCATAGTAAGCCTTGGTGTACTGAGGTTATTCACAGTCCTGGTTTCTATTGTACATTTACGACTGTTTTTTGTGTGACTGCTGGCGATAGTTAAATTGTATTAATTATTAAAATTAAAATTAAAAAATAATAAAAATAATATGATAATAAAATAATGAGATTACTCTTGGCTAGGTAACTACATATGTAAAATGCTATGAGGTTTTTTATTGTTATAAAATTAATAAGGTGAAAACATGTCAAGAGATTAATAATAATCTAACCAGGCATTACCCCAAGTTGCTTTTATTTTTCCTGCAGACTCTTTCAGTAGGGCTAGATAGTGGATTCCGTAGGACCTATTTTATCGCCTTAAAATATTGAAACAATCGTCGTCGGGCCTAATATGAGTCAGTTAGTAATAATATAAATAGCGTAGTAATATGACAAATGAGTAGCTACTTAATAATCGTATCTGTTATTATTAGTTAGTTAATTAGGTCGGGTAAATGAGTAATGCTAATTAATATGCATCTAGTGACCACGTTTGCTGCCACTTGCCCTTTCGAAAAACAACTAAGATGCCACCGCACAATGGCGTTGACATTTACAATACCAACTCCCAGTTAACATGACGATTAATTAAGTACAAATTGTAAATTAGCTTTAATAGCAATAAGCATTAGAGGACAGTCGGATTAATTAATAATAACTTTTACAAATCAAAAACCTTATATCTTATTAAAGTGTTTCAGCATTTTATAATTAAACGTTTTCAAGGTATCACAGAGAATATTTCGGTAGGATAGATTGGTATTTTGCTGGTATTAGATGAAGTCATCGTGAAACAATCTTAATTGTATGGACTACTGATTCATTTGTCTTAAGGTGAAAATGTTATTTCATTTGTTTCAAGAAGCAAATGTTGTAGGTTGTAGGTACTTGGTTAGACGATAGTTCACTGTTATATCAAGTGTTTTCACAGTTGACTTTGCCAGCAATGTCTATTAATCTCCCGTTAAGCAAAATTGATTAGCATTTTGCTTTTTGCTTAGCAAGACCAAAAGCAAAATTGATTTGGTGATTAGTGACGAGTTTATGTGGAGTGTTTAAAAAATTAAACCCAGTTTCGTTTTCTGGTAAAGTTCATTCATTAATTTATGTATAATGTAGTTATCCTTATCACTGTATATTATACAACTATTTTAGCGTCATTGCATGGTATTCAATAAAGTCATGATTTACCGATAAAAACTCGGCAAAATTAAAAGTCATGATTATCAACTATCTCTGACAAAATCCTAATCAGCATAATTACCAAGGAAATATTATCTGATCAATTGGCCCTGAAGAAAATAAACCTACATTAAACCGTGGTGAAAAAGTTGTCCATAGTGAAACAACTGTTCATACTCATAAAAATATAATCAAAAATAATATTTACAGATTTTATTAAAGTTGTTGCTTTTCATTTTATTCACAAGTTTTAGAAAGTTTATAACTATCTAAATTTATTTTAGCAGATAAATAAATGATTTTGTTCTCTGAAGGTTGGATGGAAGAAAGAAACCTTCTTGCATTAAACAAAAATAAAATAGATCTAACGCATTCTGCATTCAAAAGAAAAATGAATCTATCTTTCCAAGACTTATTGATGTACACTGGACCTGAGCTGTATCCACTGTTTTACTAGTTAATACAGGAATTATAATTTAGTTAAGATTATGAATTATCAAAACAAACACGTGACAAACCAGGAAGAAAAGTAATTTAATTTGAAGCTGTAAATCACTATTTAATAAATTGCAAATAATTATTGTGGCAAGTAAAGAGGTTTTCTTTCCTAAATAGGTGGATAATCATTACTCCATTAGAGATTTTTTGGATCATGAGAAATATTGTGGCAATTTAGAATTTATTAATGAATAACACATTAAGGAATTACTTTTGTAAGTCCTTGATCTGTTAAAAATGAGGTGATTAATATCATGACTGATAAAATTACCTGCTATCATGTTTAACTTCTTTACAATAATTTTCAAAGGTGGATCTTTCCTCAATTTCTTGATAAGGAATGTTCCATTGCCTGTGTACTGTAAACGGCCTGATGGACCTCTGACATCTATTGTATCACCAATTTTCAAGTTATCCAAATGTTGAGACATTTTACCACCCTCGGGAAACTTGGGGTGGACATTTTTGAAATATACCTAGAAAATAAAGGTTAACATATAAAAAAAATCACAATACTTAACATTAAAAAATTATCATTTATCTTACCTTTATAGGTACCTATATGTCATACAATATGAACATATTATTTTAATCACTCCATCATTTTAATATTAACTGATTCAGGTCTATATAATATAGGATGTGAGTTCCACCTCAGCTTCAGATACAAGAATTTTTTTCTACAAATTATTCACACAAACCTTCCTCATTTATCGCTCTTTCCATTAGTGAAAAATTGCATCAAAATCGATTGAACGGTTTGGAAGAAGTGAGCGGAGAAAGACAGCGACTCTGTTTATTAACATTGATGATATAGTCTTTTATTAATACACCTAATAGTAATTCTAATCATGTAATATTAAGGGCCTAAGCCAGTAAATTAATATCATACCTTAATAACCAAATCAACATATCCTTTCTCGTCATCACTTGAGACTGGAGTATATGATCTGATGACCAAGTCATCATCGATTTTTGCTGACAAATGAATATGCTGACCAATTGGTAACCCTAGAAAAGAAAGTAGGCAGCTTGATTTTTCTTACTCATATAAGAGATTTATGGTATGGTTGGCATATAAGAGATTTATGGTAAATAAATCTGATACATAATTAATTTTCTGTATTACTCTCTAACAAGTTAGTTATTACAAAACAGTGAGTTATTGTTCACTCCTGTCATTGATAATTCATAGAATTGATAAAATTATTTCTAGCCATTTTTTTGGTAAACACACCATTATGTGAACAAACAAGCAAACATCATGACTTTTGTATTGAATAAAAAATATAACATTATTTTTAGTCTTACTTATATTTAATTTTAAGTAAATTAAGATGATATTATTTGACATACCCAATACATGTTCAGGACTCGTTAGCCCAAAGCGAAAACGTCTTGTGTCATGGTTGATTTCTTCACGCTCTGTAAGTGGCAAAGCATACTTTGTATTTGGGTCTACAAGAGTTACTAGTTTCTTGCTTTCTTTCTTTGACTTTTTCCCCCATAGACAGTTTGCTACAACTGTCACTAGTACCACTACTGTACCTACACCAACAATCACTGGCAACACCTGCAAAAATCAATTTCATTAGTACAATTTTATAATAAAATATATAAAAAATTTGAATTCACTTATGATCACAAACTTTTTAAAGCTGTACCAATAATTGTTAAAACATCACTCACTATACTAATCACAAAAAGTATTACCTAGTCTTAATAAATTTTAATAAACAAAACGATTTATAACTAATTGTTAGTACATGTACATGTATTCTACTCAATTTAAATATAATGCACTGAGCATATAAAGTTAAATATTATTTTAAACACTACAAATATATTATTTGGAGGCCACAAATAAATAGTTATAAGTTATAATTATTAGCACAAATAAATAGTTACACACAGGTAATTTCTCCACAAAATCTGTCACTGCTGCTTGCAGATTATTCATGTTCACAATATTATATTAAATAATATCTAAATTTTGAATCTTTTTCTTATTATAGTTTCAAAACTTAGTAAATTTCTGACGTCACAATGACATTGACGAGTGAAGCAGGCCTAATGAATGATTTCTATATATACACTTACACCACTTAACCTTATCTACGTTGACCTTGAACTTTAGTACTTAAAATCTGGGAGGTTTTTTTTTATTATAAATTCTATGTAGTTAATTTGACCAAACAGGGGGCGAGATTTATATTTAATTTAATTATTTAAAGACATGTTATTTAAGAAAATGAAAAAAAAAAAAAAGATTAAAATAAATAAGTATAAACTAACCGCACTTTCTGACATGATGTTAGGTTAACCGCTGTGAGACAATACGAAGTTTTTTTTCTAATTCACAGGTTAAGTATATTTTTATCAACTTTATTGTATTTTGTGATAAAAGATAATATTACTGAGATCGATGGTAGACATCGAGTACCTACCTACCTAATTACGATAAAGTTTGCGATAGCGGAAAATAAAGGAATGTATTATAAAAACGCTTACTTACAATTTTGGAATTGATGGTGACGGTCATTTTGTTCAATTATATAATAGAGTGATATACATATGCAGTTTGCTATTTTATTGTAGACTTATGTGAGTAAACATGCGAAATAAACACAACAACCATATACTTTCACAAGTCAAACACTGAATGACTGAATGTACTTCTGCTACAAAATTCAAACGTTTTCTTGTAATTCTCAGAAAAACTAGCCAACTACAACACGGCAGCAGCGCCGTAGCCAGATGTAATAAATTTTATTTTAGTTTCTCGAGTTTGTTGAACCAATATGCGTACCTTTCACTATTTTGGAAGATGACAATCGTTCCGATCTCAAAATAGATTTATTTCGTAACAATAAACAAGAATTTACTGCTGTCTATTCTATACGCTTAATAATAACTCGGTAAACATTGTAATTCACTACATTCGAATAAAAAGGGACATGTAAACATGTAAATTATTCAAAGTATAGCACGCAACGTAAACAAAAATGCAAGACAGTAGACAGTACAAAAATGTAAGATTGATTTCATGACATAACTCCAATTCAAATTTGCCGCAATTGTGACGCCACTCCAGCACTACCACAGAATAAATAAATAATCACAAATCTCTACAGACAGCAGCAAACTTACAGAATATCAAAAGAAGGTAATTTTTTTTATCTTAATTACTTAACGTTTAAGCCATTTTTTAGTATGTAAAATTCAATTACATACATAGCATCTTTACACGTTTTCGGTTATAACACACTATTTACTGTAATTAAGACATAAAAATATATAGTTTACATACTTATTAAATAAGAAATAGGGGGTTGTAATTTTTTTGCTTCTATCTACGGTCATTGTATTGATTGAAGTATTGGTTGGTAAGGTAATGTTTTTTGGCCTTAGCGCCAGTAGTACCATTGTCTTGTACCATTGATGGTAGAAGTGACACAACTTTGTATCCTTAGAAAAGAAAAGTAAAGAAAAGTAAAGATATTCCCCGTTGTGTCCCCTGTAAAAAGTTAATTAAAGAGTTACCTGTCTTATTTGTATAAAATTCGTAAATAGCATTTAATTAGTTTGAGGACAAGTTCAAGGCTTTACTTTAAAAATTTACATCTTGTTAAAATTACGTTTTAATAGGAAAAGAGACATCTAGCGGACGTTAATTTATAAAGATAAAAGAAGCCAATTAAAAATATCTTAAAAAGTCGATGCGCCCTGTTGTCGCATTGACTATATCCCCATGAATGGTTCTTGTTGTTTATTTCCTTTAAGATGTTATTCCATTTTCAAGGGAACATCTTGTCGAAATAAATGTCAAATGTTCATGTTGTTCTCTTGAAGAGACAACCCAATTAACAGTGGCGTAACTACACTTTCAGCGCCCTGGAGCAAAATTTTTCAAGCGCCCTCTCTCATTTTTTGAATGATCACATTGTAACTTTGCGAACTTTTAACTAAACATTGCATGCATATAGCAAATAAAAGTATTATTATTATCAAGAAAAATATGTTGAAAGATCATTATCATTATTTATTAAAACCGAAAAAAAATCATACACAAACCTCCAGATGATTCATGTGCCCACATGAGAGCGAGGCGTTTGAAAAATTTTGCTCCAGGGCGCTAAAAGTAAAGCTCATAATACGCTTCTTTGCTTTGAAATTGATTTTAGTTTCGTTTTCCGCTACCTTTTCTGGAGTAGGTACAAAAATGCGAATATTACAAAACAAATTTGGGTAATGTTAACATCGGCAGACAGGCTGACGGTCCACTTGATGGTAAGTGGCTACCGTCGCCTATAACACAAGCAACGCCAAAGCTGCTGCAAGTGCGCTGCCGACTACAGTAGGATTAAGGATTAGGAGTGGATAGGGAAATGGGCTCTGGCATCCCTTACTCACTCACCGAAACACAACAGCACAAGTGCTGTTATTTCACGGTGGTCTTCTGTAAGGGGGTGGTTACTGCCGCCAGACTGGCTGCCCAAATGACTGTGAAAACGCAGTGTGCCCTGCCACTACTGAGCGATGTGCTCAACATCGCTCAGTGAGCTATGGAGAGTATTGGTGGTATTGGAGAGGGTTCTATGGTCGAAGATACTCTGAGGGATTGAATCAAACATAACTTGGAGAAAGTACACAAGTTCAAGCGGCGGTGGGTAGAATACAAAAAAAATATATAGAGACGGCATTGGGAATTTTTTCCTAGAAAAATATTGATCCTGATCGCCGTAATCAGGATGGCCATGGCGTAGCTAAATAGCCTTGTAAAGTTGACGATGGGCTGAACGATTTTGTACCACGTGGTTCTAAATGTCACAATACGGATTCTTTCTTCTTGCCCGATCTATACAGTTGAAAATCTTTGGTAGAATACATACTTAGTACGGAGAGCCGAGAGCCACAGAGAGAAAGATCTCGAGTGAAGCTAGGCACGGAACTACATGCGCAGGTCGTCCACCCACAAGATAGACAGACGGTCTAGTAAGATTCGAGGATCTACGCTGGATGCAGACTGCTTCTGAGCAGTCCTCCTGCAAAATGTTGAGATCTGTCTACAGAAGTGTAGTAGGTATTTTTTTACTTTTCTAAAGTAGGTACTTAATTGTGTCATGTCACGTTACCTACATCTTGTAGGCACTTCCATGTACGTTTTAAGGAAATAACTGCGAATTTTAATTTTAAATAACATTGCAGTTCCGGTTTATTACTTATTTTTGATGTTATAAAATTTTAATATAAAAATTTGAGTAGTAACCTATATCCTCAGGTATCCCTCACGTAGGTAGGTGCAGCGTCAATATGAAAAAAAAGGCAACGGTGCGATCTTAATTTTCTTAGCCTTCTACATTCCAATGCTTTCATGGACGAATACATTGTCAATTTACGTTTCGAATGTTTTCGATTTAACTTATATTGTTTGTTAAATTGAATAGATATGTACAGAAACGATTTTAACTTACCTTTTGGCTATTTCATTATTTAAATAAATAATTTTACGTATTTTAACTTTCCTATTCAAGCAATTTCTATTTAATCATGAAATAAAACACGTAAATTTGACTTTCATAAAAAGTTTAATGAATATATCTTATTTAAAAATATAACACCACCTTTTCGAGTGGATTTTTGATAAATACTTATGTAGGTAGGTACGTAAATACATAAGTACTAATCATCTTAAATTATACTTAAATAAAGTAAATACAAATTACACAACCGCTGATCACATTACATTTGCAATTTCTCTTATACTTTGCGCTACACCTGTAACTAAAACGAATGTTCCAAATATGGCTAAAAATAAGTCTCTTACTAACACCCATTTGTATTTACCCAGACCCCTTTCCCAATTAAACATTAAATCCAATAGGGAAGGCGCCACAAGGCCTAAGAATGAATAAAATAATGCTCCTTCTAAATTAATCACTTGTTCCAACTTTGGCAACGTCGCGGCTGCTGCAACTGTGAACAAAAGATATAGCTTACACTTAATACAATACTAACTAAATTCAAATGATTTGAATATAAACATAGATGGACTTTCTGCTACATAGTTGGGTTGGGATGTTGGCTACAGACCTGTAGTGGAATGAGCCATGGCATCCCTTACTTACAACAGCACACATGCTTATTAATTTACATTGTAATGTGGTTACTATTACCAGTGTTTAATAAATTTACCAGAAAGTTGAACTGGCTTTCCATACTTCGTGCTGCTAAAGTAATAAAAAGAAGGCAAACAAGACAAGGCTGTAAAATAAGGCTGTTTCAAAGACAGGCAAATAAGTTTTGGTATCTCTTATTCAGTCACCAAAACAACACATATGTTGGTATTTCAAGGTGTACTTCTGTAAGAGAATGATTACTGCTGTCAGACGGCAGTATCCTATTTATGAATATAATATTTATAAATATTTTTTTATCAATATGTTGGCAAACAGGGTGACTGTCCACTTGAAGCTACAATGCACTTGATGCAATGTAGCTACCGTAGCCTATTAACACGAGCAGTGCTCTGGAGGTTGCAAATGTGATCTTAAGTACCATGTGTCCTGCTTTTCCTGTCTATCGTTCTATCAATGTCTGCGATTATTTTAAGTTCAACTCCGCAAATGAACGAACCCTTAGAATAAAAGCATACATTAGGTCAAGATTATACTACAATAGGATTTGGTGGTGCGGCAACATCTATCGGATTTGGGTAGAACTGGGTTTGATTACATAATGCTCCAATTTGCAAACCCTCGGAAACCTAGGGATAAAACCTTAACGAATTATACACCTATAAATTCTTCAGGCATCACTCTGTTGACAGATGAAAACCGCATGAAAATCCGTTAAGTAGTTTTTGAGATCATCGCGAAAATACATACAGACAGACGCGGCAGGGACTTTGTTTTTATTTTTATTTTATAATATGTATAGAAAGTTAATTGTTATCTCTGAGTATTTTTTCGTTTATATGTGATTTTGATATAAACATCCTTTGCTATAACGGTGAAGAAAAATATCGCGCGCAGGAGGCGTTTTCTTAGGAGACTAGGAATCTTCGAAGACAAAGGTGGTCTTGCCAATCTGCAACTGTCTGGACTTATAATGAGGAGAAGGCATGCTCAGTAATAGGCGTTATTTGTCTATTATATACCTAATAAGATATAGGTTGATACAGACCAAGATAACAATAACTTACCAGTGGCGGTCGCAAATATAGCTCGCATAATAATTTGTGCTATATTATGATTTTTCTGCGCTATATGTGACCGAGTATTCCGCCACACTATCTCCATTGGGACGTAGAATTGGAGTGTGTAAGTAAAGAAAATTGCAAATACTATGAAAATCTTCGCCGCCATCGCAGGACTGAAATATTAAAAGAAAAGTTTGCTATATTCATTTCTAAAACTAAACAAAACCACACGTGAATAGAACAGGCGACAATTGCCGCCCTTATTACTACTACGCCCTATTTAGTCTTTATTAATTTTATAAATTAAAAATTTGTGTATATGGAATATACCTACAGTTAAAAATCTTTGGATATTTGTAACTCAAATCACGCGTAATTCGCTGAATAGACTTGGATGAAATTTGACAGACAGGTAATTCATCGTGTCATAGATGAAGACGTAGATATAGGATACTTTTCGTAACGATAACGAAATCCCATTTCAGACTTTATTGTTTTTTCTTTATGTTAATGTCGACAGACAGGCTGACGGTTCACTTTTTTTTATCCTTTCATACCAGTTCTCGCATATATTCTTCTAGCACTTCCATTCTTCATACTATTTCTTTCTTGCATTCATTTCTTTCTTACTATACGGGTGGGGTTCCCGTCTATTCCTATTCTAACAAATAATATTATTTAATCAATTAATCATACCAGATTAATATAATTAGTTTACATATCATTTAACATAAAAACTAAAATTATCTAATCTAAAAATAAATTAATATTAAATTGATTAAAAACTAATAATATAAAAATGGACCCTGCGGCATTGTACCAAGTACGCTGGCAGCATTTCCTCGTTGAATGGCCAAACTAATACGTTGGCCGAGGAAAGTGCCAGCTCTTCGGTCTCCCGTCGCATCAATAAGCCTCTTCGAGATGTCTTTGAAGAGGCTCATTGCTGCAGGCCCCCACGGACCGAGTGTCTCGACACCGAATGGTACAAAACCATATTCGGCGCCGAGGCCACTATATTTCGAGATTTTATTTTTTTCCGCCGCCTCTGCTGCGGCTGCTGCCTTAGTGGATGTTCCATGAAGATGCGAAGGGGCTAGTGTGTCTACACAAGTAGCATCCCACACCAGCACTCTTCCCAATCTCCACGGAATCAGGGACATCCCATCCGGTCTCTTGCCATCGTTTCTCAAGATGCCTGCAGGCTCTAATATACTGGTACATTGGCTGACGCAAGAGACCGGCGGAGGATGTCGTTTAAGGCAGCATGCCTTGAAAAGCGGCCAGCACTTTTCTGGCAAGACAGTCCGTGGTGACCAAGACGGTCGACTATACTGCCACAGGGACATTGATGTTGGGCGCAGACCGGGACCGCAACCTATTCTAACTAATTCTTTTCTTATTTCTATATTCTTTATTCAGCGGGGAATGAGTTGACATGACGGTTCACTTTATGGTAGGTGGCTACCATCGCTTATAACACAAGCCTGCCGAAGGTGTTGTAAGTGCGCTGCCGATTATAGTAGGACTAAGGAAAGACATATGGCAATGGACTCTGGCATCCCTTAATCACTCAACGAAACACAACAGCACACATGTCGTTATTTCACAGCGGTCTTCTGTAAGAGGGTGGTTATTGCCTGCCTAATTAACTGTGAATCGCAGCGTGCCCTGTCACTACTTTCGAGATCCAGACCAGAGCCAACTTTGAAAAGTTCCATTTTCAAAGTTGGCCGTGCCGAGAATCGAATTCGGGACCTCTGAGCCCGAGACAGAACGTTAAGGCAAGCATCTTAACCACTGATTCAATGGGCTCGTTAAAGTTTACGAATTATACCTATGGTGTCTGGCTTCTATTAACAACTTACTTATTATTATTATGACGTAATGCACGTTTAATGTGAGATAGTTTAAAGTAGGATAAACATAGGCTACTTCTGAACATTGTAACCTTTGGTCAGATAGTCGGTCTCATATAAACCACACTGAACTAAGGGTTCAGTAAAGGATGTCTCTTAAAAGGTGCGAGGCGTGTAAGGTCGCACTGTGCTTATCGTCCAGTAATCGCGGCGAGGCTCGTGGGACCGCTCTTGTAGAGTTAGATCCCAGGCATGCCAGACATAACTCATTATGATTTTAAATCTATTTGGTTATCTCCGAGAAGCTATAAAAATTGTTTTGCAATATTAGGTTGCACTCATTTTGGTAAAAATGTGTTTGTTCTGACTTTAGTCCTTGTCTCAAAGCATCTGGCAGTAGTTATGGCCCACGGGAAGTGTCTGGCAGTGCTGAATATTTTGTAATAATATTCTACAAAACGTATATAAAAATCAGTCTTTAAAAAATAAGGCTTGGCTTTGGAACACTACTCGATTCCCAAAATTTTGTCATTTAGAAAATAAGTAATGTCTGACATGCCACAGGAATCTTAGTCCATTGCGTTTAGTATTCTAACGCCGGTGCAGCCACACACGCCTTTCGTTATAATCAGAGTAGTGATTTCGATTTTCCAGTTCAGCAGCCAATGTGTTAATAGTTATGTGTTGATAAAAACAGAATTAACGAATCGTCAAAGACTGTAAACCTCTTGACGCGATGTGAGGTCTTTAAAAAATAAAAATAAAACCTCTAGGTGTTGCCAATATCTATACACGATGTCTCATCATCCAATGGTATAACTGACTGAACGTAACACTAACACAATTATATAAAAATCTTAATAAGCACAAATCTTCACAGTAACAAATATGGCAAAAAAACCTACATTTCTTCCGTAGGCAGGTTAAGGGTAATACTGCCACGAGCTTCATCCCCATAGCGAATGTACCCTAATAACCCCATGCACATGTAGAGGAGAACGACCACCGTCATAGTCACGTTCAGAACTCCGGGACATCCCAGGAAATGCTGTGGTTTAGCCATGTGGTTTTCTACAGGCAGCACGACTCCAATGCCCTCCATCGCGAAGATTACTGTACTGAAATAATAGATAACTTATAAATCGTTGTGTTTAATAGGCTGAGCAGTGTAGCAGTGCGGTTAGGCTATTTTGAAAATTGAAAATTGAAAAAACTAATAAATAATAATTTGGATATAGAATTATTATTATTATTTTTTTTTTGAAAGGAGCAGGCAGAGTTTTCAAGTACCTGAAAGCAATAATTTATAAATATTATAAAATTTAATAAAGTCGCTGTCTGTCTTTGTCTTTTTCTAAACCACTTAAATTTGATACGGTTTTCACTAAAGGAAAAAGCGATAAACGGGGAAGGTTTGTGTATACAATTTGCAGAAAAAATGCATCCATAGGCAGCCGGGAGCAGGTCGCTGGTGTTATAATGCTTAAATACTAAAACAACTACGATTACCTTCTCACAACCTACGGTACTTCCCGTTGACCTAAGAATTATAAAATTCAGAAAGAAACAAAATCTTACTAGAAAACTAAAGAAATAACAGAGATTGTCACTGGTAAAGCACCCAGACCAGAGCAAACTTTAAAAAGTCCTTTACCAAAGTTGGCCTTGCCGGGAACGAACACGTGACCGGGAACCCTGAGTCAGATCGTTAAGGACGAATCATCGAAACATTTTGGAATTGACTCCATACTTTTTGTATTAGTGGCAGCGGGGAATTCATATTCATACTCGTGCGAAAGGGGAATTCTTTGTAGGTATTTTAAAAAATATTGATTTGCCACGTGCGAGTGGAGCATAAGCCATATTCTTCAGTGACTTTATCTTTGTTTTGTCTGTGGTCTTGAAATGTCTTTCCTTGAAAGTTTTCTTCAATCCCCTCTATTTTTGGTCAAAACAAGAACAAGCCGTGATATGAGGCGAGTGGGCACTGTGGGCAGTCACGCCTTGCGGCATGTTAAAAATGTCGCTATAATTAATTTGCCTATAGAAAAACAATAATTGTGGTATACTTTGTTCCCCAATCATGTTATTTGATACATTTTGAAATATACAATGGCAGAATGAAATTCGGAAATCCTCTGTGCGGAATGTAAAGTTGCATCGCTGTATCGCGCTTTCGAAAAGTAATTCGTCGGTTGCCGATTCTAAATATGTCGTAAATAAAGTCTCATAACAATGACTTACCCGATAAAAAGGGGTAATCTTCCGATGCCGACCGACATCGGTCGCTCGTCCAGTGCTGGGAAATTTGAGCAAATATAATACAAGCAAATAAGAAACGTTAGGACCAAAAGTATGTTGGCGAGTCCCGAAAATGGAGCAAGATACTTGAGGTTCCTTATTTGTGTGAATATTAATAATGGTACTAGGAACATGAGGCAGTACATGGTCTCTGTCAACCCGTTGCCCTTATGATAATGATCCACTATCTGAAAAAGAAAAACGAAAGATAATTGTACTTACATTAAATTAAGAGACACATTAGCACTGTCTTATAGACGGACGTAGCTGTAGGAAGGAACTATAATTATAAATAGTATCTAACTATAAAGATTTCTTAGAAGATCTTGAAGAAATCCCATTCTTTGATGCTTCAAATCGGTAAGAGATTAATCAATATCACTAAATAATCTTATTTTACTTTATAATCGACGCGTGTAATATAATGAATATGTGAAATAAATGCCTACCTACATGAATAAATAGGAGTGAGTTAAAGAGGTTAAAACATTTATGTATTTAATCTAAATTATAATTATATCCTATACCTTAATCTTTTTGCCTACAGTACTTTGTTGTACTTAGTTTTTTATAATTTTGTAATCAATCACTTTTTGTTTTTTAAATATAATTTTACCACTTTAAAAACAAGATTAACACAAAATACCTATCTTTTCCAATAAAAGATACTAATTTAACTTCTAATGGTCAACAAATACGCATCCAGCATAATAATGCCTTCAGGCAGTTGAGACTGCCACGCTATTGTAGTGTATCAGAAATGTTTGCCCAAAATCATACTGATGATTTTTATGCCCTAAGAAGAATGAGGGTGGCACCCCTATGGCACAAGATGCGTGGCAGTACCAATAGCATTCTGAAAACAATTATGGAAAAGGTCGATTGTCCCATACAAATATTTTGGATGGGGCTGAATATGAAAAAGAAATGACGTTGATAAAAAATTATTATATATGTACCTACTGAAATTTTAGTTTAATTTAGTTGTATATATTGTAATTTTTTGTAGCTGTTAATATGAATGTTAATATCTGAATTAAATGATTATTATTATTATGAAATATGTAGTTCTTTCAATCAAATTACAATCAGTCACTACAATAGGGGATCGGACAGTAATCAGATTAAAATCTAAAATGTACTTAGAAAGAAAATATATAATTTTTTACGATTATTTATCGAATAATAATTTAATAGATATAATTCATTTCAATATTTTTAAATGAAGAAATAAAATATTATTATTTACAATATTTTTAATCTATACTGAAACACCAATCACAGTGCGTGACGTAATTTGTGGGCAATCATTATCTTATGCCAATGCAGCTGTTTTGTTATGATATGACCACAAATGACGTTAAGCGCTCTCAGATGAACTATCGTGGCGTTTTGGCGGCATTTTCAAACAAACAATATTAAAACATGATTTTGAGTATCTAAAAGGCTATAAATAAATAAAATAGTATTTTTTATGGGAATAAATATCCATGAAGATTAATTTAATACACTTTCTGAAAATTTGTCCGATCCCCTATTGTTTCTACATAAATATAATGAGACGAGTCATGAATGAATGACTCTCTCCGTTGAGATTGGCCATATCATTTAGGAATATTACAAGGACACATTGTCTAAATGATTTTAGATATAATTCATAATGACTAATCGATGACAGAATTATGTTGTCACACAATGTTGTTTATGCGTGAACATTATGTATGTGTGTACAAAGCTGCAATATTACACACACAATAAAGTATCAAACACCCACCTGTTTCACAGAGTCCACCAGTAGTATGACGTAGACTGCACAGGCGCCAAGAATGGTGAAAGCCATTGCCCAGTCTATAAATATCCTGAAATATGCGCTTAATATTAGTACGAAACGGCGTTTCCTGACTTACAAGAATTTCGTACGGTGTTTATTATTTTCTCGAATATTTTAAAATAATTTTTAAATTATAGTAATTTTTTATGTTTTCATTAAATATAAATTTTTTACAAAAATCATTTTTTTTTTTGAACGTAAAGCCAAAAATCCACAACCAAAACTGGACAGAAGTAGATTGCGAAAATGGAGTGTGGGCTCTGGTATCTCTTAATGAGGGCATCCTCACCAGCACATGTGCTTTTTATGTAGGTGAGATTTTTTAATGATTACATACTGCCACTAGATGAGCTGACCTACATTTTGCTAAAAACAACACCAATTTCTCTAGCCATTTAAAAAGACGTCACGGAATGTAACAACTTTTTCATTTTTGTAAACAACTTTTTCATCACTATTTTAATCGGATATCATCACATAGTGTTTATGGTCAACTTTAAAGAAAATGCAAAAAAAAAAAACTTGTGGGAGAGAGAGATAGTAATTTTTTTAAATGACAATTGTATGAAGGCCAAGGAGACGACCCATGGCAGTTGCTGTTGAAATTTAATAACATGGTTGAAAATGAGGAGAGGATGGTCTATTCCCATTATGTCCCACAAGAAATGTCCAATTTGGGAATTACAAAAATTATAATGTATTCTGGGATATTTTACATACATACGTACTTTGGCCTCGTTTGGTTACTCTCGCCAAACGGACTATGCCCAGTTTATGACTATGGAACGCAGTGTGCCTTGCTTTTAAATTATTATATTCAATGCGTAGTACGAAAGCGCTATTTTAAATGAGATAATTTTTATGACTACGTGACAATCGTGACATTCGGTACATCCACTTAAAATCGACCATCGAATATTAAAGATGTAAATACTACCGTTATTTTTAGTTTTTAAAATAGTTTTCCTCGTCTTTATAAATATTTCTTATAAGTTTTCCTTATAGCCTACAAGTTGCCAGAAAATTCGCTGGTCGGTTTTATTATCTCTATACATACCATGTAAGCTATTATTGTAATATACGATCACAAATCAAGACAGATAGATTTGGTACTTTAACAAAAAACGATAGAAATAATTTACACTAGCATTATCCTTATTGCAATGTTTTTTACGAATTCCTTAAGGCTGATACTATAAATTTGTTTTACAGTTTCAAATTGCATAATTGAAACATATTTTGCTTCCAATAAGGGTAAATTGGAAGTGTATAACACAATAATAATGAAGTTAAAGACGATTCAGTTCACTATTAAATAGGTGTTAAATTAATTTAAGTTGCAAAAATACTTTTTTGGATTTCTCACTGAAACTATAATAATCTATCTCAACAAGGGAAACGATTTTGGATGAGTGGCAAGGATGCTTGCCTAACGTCTCAGGGGCCCCGGGTTCGATTCCCGGCGGGGTCAAGTTTGGAAATTTTAATGTAATTTTCAAAATTGACTCTGGTCTGGATTTGAAAAGTAGTGGTAGGGCACACTGCGTTTCGCAGTCATTTGGGCAGCCCGCCTGGCGGCAGTGACCACCCCCTTACAGAAGACCACCGTGAAATAACAGCATATACGTGCTGTTGTGTTTCGGTGAGTGAGTAAGGGATGCCAGAGCCCATCTCCTTATCCCCTCCTAATCCCTTATCCTTAATCCTACTGTAGTTGGCAGCGCACTTGCAGCACCTGTAGCGTTGCTTGTGTTATAGGCGACGGTAGCCACCTACCATCAAGTGGACCGTCAGCCTGTCTGTCGACATAACATAAAAAAAAAAAAAAAAAAAAATATATCGTATCTGCTCGCTATGAGGGGTGATGATCAATTACATACCTTGCTGATTTTGACATCTTTCGAAACGGCCGTGGCCCAGTAGCGAATACAGCCTCCACGGTTTCCGCATACCCTAACGATGGTACTTTAATTACTCTGGACACATCTTGAGATGTTTTGACCTGTAATTTAAAGTTATTGAGTAAATGTATAAAATTTAGAATAAAAATTTAAAGGGAATTTTTCAAATTGTGTAAGCTTCTTCTTATTTCATAAATAGGTATTCAGAGTAAACACCTAAAGTATCGACAGACAGTAACGCCACAGGCGCTGCAAGTGCGCTTAGGACCATAGTGGAATTGAGGATATGGGATTGGGAAGGGATAGGAAAATGGGCTCTGACATCCTTTACTCATTCACTGAAACACAACAGCACACATATTGTTATTTCAATTTCACGATGGTGTTCTGTAAGGGGTGGTTACGGCCGCCAGACGGGCTGCCCAAATGATTGTGAAAGGCAGTGTGCCCTGCCATTACTTTCCAGACCCATACCAGAACTTTGAAAAGTTAATTTTCAAAATTGATCCTGCCGGGAATCGAAACCGTGGACCCTTAAAACTGTCTTTCAGACAGTCTTTCAAATTGCCATTAGGTAAGTAAGAAGTAATGTGATTTAGAAATATATTTTTTCCCATTTGTTTCGCTCTTATCAAAAATGTGTTCTCTAAACTTTTGTCTAATTGAAAACTTTTTGAGTTTATATTTCTTTTTAACTTAGGGTAACTGTGTAGTAAAAATTTATCGATTTACAGTTTTTGCGTCTTCCACGATATCTTGAGTCAAAAAGATCAATTCAAATTTGTGGTCCGTTGAGTTTTACAAAACTTATTAATTTTAGTTGTAGGTAAGCGTGTTGAATTTGTACTTTGTCACATTGATTTTTCTATATTAGTGAAAAAAAAAAAAGCATATTAATGTTGATATGTTACGGTAGCCTTCTGCCTAACCTACTTACTTTTACCTTACAGAACTTACAGAAGACCTTGTGAAATAACAGCAACTGTGCAGTTGTGTTTCGGTGAGTGAGTAAGTGATGCCAGAGCCCATTTCCCTAACCCTTCCCAATCCTTTATCCTTAATCCTATTGTAGTCGGCAGCGCACTTCCCGCACCTGTGGCGTTACATGTGTTATAGGCGACGGTAGCCACCTACCATCAAGTGGATCATCATCCTGTCTGCCGAACTTAATATAAAAAAGAAATTAACATAAGCATTCAATGTAGGTACATTAATTTCTACCTACATTAACGAATGTAAAAGATCTTCTTGTTATCTATATTAGCTTTTTTGTTTATACTTCTAAATGAGTTTATTTCCAAGATAGCCGTGTATAGCCGTGTAAATTACCTAAATAAGACAGACAGTCCTTAGACGTTTCTTAAATTAAATTAAATTTTTTTTTTGTAATTATGGAGCCATCTACACTAATTGATGATATAAACGACATGAGCAATTGTTCGAAAGTCCCATATCGCAGCGGGGTGACATCAGCTAAATTTAAAAATTAAAATTAACAGTTTTAAAATTTGAAGTTAAACGTACCAGTAAAAATACGCAGTGTGTGCATATATATCCTAAAATTATTGTTCCAAATATTCCCACAACAGTGCCGGCATTCTTGAAGGCAGACGGCATGGCAAGGATGCCCGATCCGAGAGAAGACTTCAAAAGATTTGCAAACGATCTGACGTCACTGAAAGTTGAACGAACATAAAAATTTAGTTTGTTACGTAGATAGAAGCAAAAAAGAGGAAGATACGATACGTTCTTACACTACGTAATCGACAAATGGGCGTAAATACACACCCCCACATCTACAATTCCAATATCGTACACGTGTAATAAAAAAGAAGGAGATAGGCAAATAATATACAAATGGTAGCGTGAATGAGATAACCATATGAGTCATTGCTACGCATCCACGTGCAAACGAAAGTTGCAGTTTCCCGTTCAGTTGATACTAATGAAGGAATAAGTAGAAATTATTGGATTTTAATCTGATTTAACCAAAGGCAAGTGATCTCATTTGCCTAGGTTTTTCGTCTTTAATAACTTCTAAACAAAGTAAAAGCACAAGATTCAATGCCTCATAACCAAAGTTTTCAACCAATGTGTGTTGCCGGCGATGACATAATTATGACGCTTAAACGTGGTCTCTAACTATGGGCCTCGTAAGAACGCTCAACGTGCTGTGGAGAGGGCTATGCTCGGGATTACACTACGAGAGGAATGAGAAGATACGTTGTTGACGAACGAAAGTTACCGTCATAACCCGGCGGATCAGTACGGAAATATGGCTGTCGGCTGCTGGGGCTGAAAGGTTCTCGAGTGGAGGCTACTGATCGACAAGTGCAGCGTAGGACGTCCACCCAATAAGGTGAACAGACGATCTAATAAGGGTCTCGGGTCGACGGTGGATCCATGCTGCTTCTGATCGGTCTTCTTGAAAGACATTTTAAAAATTTTTGTTTTCATAAAAACCGTGTCCGTCACGTGTATGCAAGACAGTGTGATGTTTGAGCGACTGACTGAAACTGAGACCACTGGACTCGGTTTACAAGATCCACACGCGGATAATGATTAACGTACCTATCTTCATTTATTTTTTTGCTTCTGTCTACAGTTTGTTGTTATGTTGATGTTAAGGCGATTAAAATATTTGTTAATCGCCGTACAACAATCGATTGAATTATTATTTAAAAACTAGCGACCCGCCCCCAGCTTCGCCCGGGGTGCAATTTTTATATATATGAACATTGCCCGTTTATCTCTCTTTCCATTAGTGAAAACCGAATTAAAATCGGTCTACCCGTTCACGCGTGATGCCGTGACCAAGGGAAATGGGGATTTTTTGAAAAATTGGAAAATCCTGGAGGGAGTTTCCCACAACTTCCGGATTCGCAGCAAAAGTACTTCGGATTTCGAATGGTCCAACGATATAATTTGTGCAAAATGGGAAGTAGGTATATATAGTAAAGAAAAGTAGATGATGTCATAAATTTGGCGACTCAACAACATAATATATTAATAGAACTAATATTTTTATGTCACAATTGAGCATGCCAGTTGGTCAATAAAGAATTCGTGTCACATAAGTGGAAGATTTGTAAATTTTTTAGATAAGGTATAAAATTAATTTCGAGATAATAAGAATACATTAAAATACTTACGAATTTGGATGTTCCAATTTTCTGTGTGCGAACGGGTCATAGTCATCGTTTTCCAAACCGTTAATTTCTTTACATTTTGTGTTGATTGTGCTGATGGACGTCAATGATGGATATATTCCATTCTCTGCTATCACAGCCCTGTTGCAATGAGAAGATGAACATATTATCATTTTTACCACAAGTATTCTCTAACATTATAAATAAAAAAGTGTGTTTGTTCGTTCCCAAGGACAAGGACAAAGTTTCGGGGAAAAATTAGTTTGAAATAAACACGCAATCCACTACAGCCTCCAGTAATTCTTACAAGAATAAATTAAATGAACAGTATTTTTAACTTGTAGGCGCAAACGCGTTTATTATTAAACTTTATTTTATATTAGCTGAGCCCTCAACTTCGTACGCGTGGTATTCGGTATAGCCCGTAACTTTTTTGTTTTTAAAACGATTGGAATGAAACAAGCACTAAATGTTACAGCGTACACTAAATAAGCGGTTAAGCCGTTTCAGAGATTAAGGTGCACAAACGTACAGACAAACCGACAAACCGACATGAATTTTAAAAACTATTGACCTCGGTAACATAAAGCAACGTGTAATTCGTGGGAAACGGCGATTTTGTATGGAGGAGGGCCTATGTTACTCGTTGATAATGTAGCTTTCTATAGGTGAAAGAATTTTTAAAATCGGTCCAATATTCATTACAAACATACAAAAATACATACATACATACATAATTACATACAAATGTTTTCTCTTTATAATATTAGTATAGATATATGTAAATTGGCGACCCGCCTCCAGCTTCGCACGGAGTTGAGATTTTCAAAAATCCTTTCTAAGTGGATGCTTACGTTATAAAATAAACCCATGTCCTAATTTTAGCTTTCTAGACATAGTAGTTTTGGCTGTGCGCTGATAGCAGTCAGGACAAACGATTTATAATGTATAGATTTTTAACATTTGACTGGCTGTTTGTCCGGGCTACGGAATTTCTACGAAATGTCATAATAACTTTTTAAAGTTCCGGACTAATAGCTGCATTTTAACTGCAGCGTTGTTTGTACATGATATATATGATATATACGTAGTTGTATTATCAGATATATTCCGATAATACAACATCATCATTTTAACACAATGTTGGTTTATAGACACTTACAAATACGTGCAGCTATACTATAATCTTTAAAATATTATAGTGATGTTACAGAACAATTTACAGTGATAAAAGCGCTGCAGCCAAATTCTTTGGAATGCCTAACGACTAAGTTATGTGTATCTTTAAACCGGGATTATCTTGCGCGATAACTCTTCTGCGTATTCTGGCGTCCCTAATTGTATGTAGTTAAATCGAGAGAGATATTAGTGAAAGATCAAGCATTTTGTATGCCGTATTTTTATCCGACGACGACGGCGAAGCAAAAATGCAATTTTGGGTTGCTGTATTTAATTCTATAATAATCGATTTTAATTGGCTTTCTGTAGCAGAGCGGATAACCGATGTGGTAGAAGAGTTATCGAATGGAGGACACGAATTGCAAAGCGCGGCGTGAGACGCCCTGGGGCCAGGTTCGAAAAACGAATGAAGGCTTCGTAGGATACAGCTGGATCGAAGGACAGAAGGCGTGGTGGCGAGCCTTGGGAGAGCCCTACATTCAGCAGTAGAGAGACAAAGGCTGATGATGCAACTGTTATTGTACCTAGGACTGATAATATAATCTTATACTTATATATAAAAATGAATCCCTATTTCCCTTGGTCACGGCATTACGCGTGAACGGGTAGACCGATTTTAATTCGATTTTCACTAATAAAAAGTGGGATAAACGGGGAATGTTTTTATATATGAAAAATTGAATCCCGGGCGAAGCTGGGGGCGGGTCGCTAGTCAATCAATAAAATTAAACATATAAAATACTTTTAAACCAATGATTTCCATACATGTAATTCAATGTTTTAAACATACAGACTTGGTTTAATTAAATGTCCGTTTGTATCGTACCTAATTGAGTGTAGGGACGAGGTAGGTATATAAACACAAGTTTTAAATTCAATGTTTAAACCTTTATACTAGGAATCGGTGAGCACATTGTTTTGGTTTTAACTTGTTTAAACGAGACTCGGTTTTTTGTCACAGGTATTTTGCACAATTGCAAATAAAACAATGGGAACATTTCTCAATACCACCGTAGTTGCAGACAGAATGTTTACAGCTAAGATTTCATTAAATAAGTACGTATATAAAAACTAATCTTGTAATGTAAAGACATGTTTATAAAAATGCAAGTGTTTTAATTTCCACTGTGGAATCATGCTGAGATTATCATTTTTTTTTTGTTTTCGAGAGAGGAAACCTTCAAAAGGCACCTGCGAAGGGATAAGACAGCACTATGGACTGCTTATATTCTCATGGTTATGTGAGATTTTTAAACACTAAAACCTCTCCCGGTTTGCTTAGGACTTTTAAAGCGTAAACGGACCTTGCCGCGAGCGTTTAAAAACAATCAGCCCTGCAAACACAGCGATCGGGAAAATCGCGAAATAGGAAGGGGGAAGCTGACAGTTAAAGGAAGCTATATGCTATATGGAGATTCGCATGTCTTATAGGGACCGCTTTTATAGAAGACAGTACCTAGTCGTCACCGTCAACCAACATCAACCAACGGCTACCGGCATTGTAGGTACTATTAGGTATCTATTGTACCATTATCTGTTCTGTATACAGTATTGTAAGCATAGAAATCCATCGAGTAGTCTTCAATTACCTATTCGAATTTTCATTCTTTATTTGAAGCAAATGATAATTCCAGTGATAATTACAGCATTTGACATTGACACTGCTGAGAGGCGTAGTTTAAATTTTGATGAATTTACTTGACTTTTACGAACATTATGTGTTCGTAAAAGTTTTGATCTCTATTTGTCATAAATTATTTCAAGAATATAATTTAAGAAAATAAAGTTTTAATACAAATTTAATACCCATCTAGCTGACGCAAGCCATGAGCGCCAATTGTTTTTATGATTTGATTATATGGGTAAAATTCCCTACTATTTATATAATTTTAATTAGAATGCAACTTGTATATGTTATAAAACTTCTGAAAAATATTCCTAATTATTACACTTTTCCTTATGTTAAGATCGGCAGACAGGCTGACGCCTGAACATCAAGTTATAATACATATAAACACACATATCTATTTAGCCATTGCCGGATCATTCCAATTCCAATTTACTTATTGGAATATAGTATAACTTATACATAGTATGTATAAGTTATACCTACTATGTTAAGCTTAGCTACAATATAATAGTCTATAGAAAATAGTGAATATGGTCAAATATTATGGTGACTGCCCAACGAGGCTGACATGTATTTTTTAAATAGGTTAAAATTATATTTTAATCGCTTTAAATCTTTGATTTTAATGCCCATTTTCATATCATTATAGATACAAATCAGAAAATATTTTTATAATGCGCGATCGTAAGTCGCCGTCGTTATAATCATTCTTAAGTATAGTATTACAGTGTTAAGTTTTATAAAATTAACTATATGGCCAACTATTAATAAAAAAATTAATAAAAGCCTTGAGCCTTGAGGATGGCCATGGCGTAGCTAAATAGTCTTGTAAAGTTGATGATGGACTGAGCGATTTTGTACCACGTGGTTCTAAATGTCACATTACGGATTCTTTTGTCTTACCCAGTTTAAAATCTTTGTATGTAGATGGTCGGCAATAAAGTTTTTGTATATCATATTAGGGGTTAGTTGCATTTCGTCACAAGTTTCATTTCGTCACAACGAAATATTATTTAATTTTAGTTTCATTTCGTCACATATTTAATATTTTTTAAAATTTCTTAATTTTTCCTGTATCATTTGGTCACATGTAATAAAGTATCATCAGCAGCACAAAATTGTAAGAACATCCCATTTGTATTATAATATTATCTATGAATATCTTTTTTTTTAATATTTTAATATTTTTTTAGTAATTTATTGATTAAAGTTTATATACTTACAAGTATTAGTTAAGTCACCCAATCTGATGTTTAAACAACGTTATAAGTATTTACCTTGATAGTGTATAAAAATGTGTATTTTTATATTTTGCAATTTATAGTTCGTTTTTATTGTTATATTTTTAACGTCCTATGACGCGGTGGACAAATTTTTCATATAATTTTACATTATGAGAAATTTCATTGAAATTTGCATTGAAAGCGTATCTTTTATATGCTTAATTCTGTTGATACTGGAACACAAATTAAATAATTTTATTATGGTTATTAGTGAGAAGACATTAATTAAAACTTAATTATGACAAGAAACCTGTGATTTATGTATTTGTGATATTTGATGTGATCTATAATTTACGTATATGTGATTCGTATAGGTATAATTTACGCTTTTTACTTTACTAGATTCTTCACATTATATACTTTTTGTTATACAGACGAATTAAATGATCTTAATTTGTTATTGTTGTGTAGGTATTAATTAAGACTTAATTATGGCCACTACATTTATTCTTCGTTTAATTATTTTAATCTTTATCGTTAATTGTTTTAATCTACTTTATTTAATTTAACTATGCTGATTTATCATGCATAAATGATTGTGTTTGTTCTACTGTATAAGCTGTGATTCTATACTGTGATTGAAATAAAAGTTTATTCGTAAAGGATTTTTTTTCTTGATGACTGTACTTCCCGACGTAAAATTCATTAGAAAGTAGGTACGTGTGACCAAATGCTACAGGAAAAATTGATGAATTTTAAAAAATATGAAACATGTGACGAAATGAAACTAAAATTAAATATTATTTTGTTGTGACGAAATGAAACTTGTGACGAAATGCAACTAAGCCCATATTAGTTTCAAAATATATTCATTATTCAAAATTGAACTTGAATAATATTCTTATTGGTCATGTTATCGTGTGCCAAAAAATACAATGTTGATCTGTCGCAAAAATGTATGAGGCATTTCAACTTTCACTTTCTTTTTATATATGTCAGGGTAAAAGACAGCTTTTATTAGCAAAACTTCTTTTTATATAACTACGTATGCGATTAAAGTGGACCACGCCGCTATTTTTTGTGCAACTGAACTAAATTCACACATCTTCAAAAATTAAAATTAAATGACGCGTAGTTTCTTCTCGAGTAAACAGTTACGTAATGACTTGTAAAAGTAGGGTTACCTCGTAAATTAAAAGTGTACTTACATTCATGGAAACTCTAGAACCAATACTTATTCTACTACTTTTATAATTTCAACGGGAAAGTGTTTTGATGTTTTAGTTATTCAATAACAGAAATCTTTGTATACGGTATACGGTGTGGATGAAAATTGTTAAGACAGGGTCTCGTATCGTCGTATATTAAAATATGTATCATACTTTTATGCTATTGGATTCAGTTTTAAATTTAAAAGTTTTTTTGGAAATAAGAATTAATTAAAAGATTCCGCAAGACCAAATGTATAACTACTAAATAAAAGTGGATTTATATAACACCGGGCCGTGCCCCGGCCGTGCCCTGTCCGGGGCCCGGTCAAGATATTCTAGTATGCTTTTGTATGAACTAATTCATATTTCATCGGCCCGTGTCAGTGCCCCGACGATGCCCGGCCTTTGAGAAAACCACGGCGAGCGCACGGCGCAGTGGCGGCACGGTGTAATATGAATCATCTCTAAAACAGCTTAAAACAACATTTTCAATTTGGTGGTAGCGACAGGGCTTTTGGCTTTTACACAATCGTCTAGATTCAGTCTCCGTTACAAGTATTAGAAAATAGTTGATTGAGGGCCTTTTTAACGATAATTTGGTATCGTCACTTATGTCGACGTAGACAGAATAAAGAAAAAAATAAGACAGATAAAAACAAGGATAGAAAAGTTAGGGAATCTGGCTCTGGCATCACTCAACAATACAAGTGTTTTTATTTCACGATGATAAGCAAGTCGTTATTGCCGCCAGACACTTCCCGTGGGTCATAACTTCTGCCAAAAGCTTTAAGACTCCTTTCATTCTGCAGCGTGTCATATGCGCATCGACCAGTACGAGAAACAGTGAAAGCCGCGTGTGGTTTGATACATATACAAATTGCGCCTTCCGCGTGTTCCCCGGTCGATGCGCACGCGACACGCTGAAGAATAAATGGGGTCTTAAAGCGTCTGGTAGAAGTTATGGCCCACGGGAGGTGTCTGACAGTGCTGAATATTATTTTATAATAATATTCTACAAAAACATGTATTAAAATCAGGCTTTAGAAAATAAAGCTTTAGACTAAGTTCAGTCCTATTTTTACTCATCTTTCTTACCTGATATCTCTGATCTAAGCCTGATATCTCTAAGTTGGCAGTCTACCCAACTTAGCAGATACGCATACGTTAAAAGTACATGCGAACACTACTCGATTCCTCACATTTTGTCCTTTAGAAAATAAAGGACGTCTAGCGTGCCTGGGATCTTACTCTAATATGTCATGTGAAATGGTAATGAATTGTACTGTTTCTATTTGTAAGTAATAAATACAATACTGATCTGTTGACGATCCATTATTTATTGTTTTACAATAAACACTAACAATAACAATTTGTTTTACTGAGCACAAATTTTCTGCTCTGACAACAAAAAATAAAGCATAAATAAACAGTTTCACAAAAGAACAGAGGATGGGAAATAGTAACGAAATTTTCAGCCAAGTCTATAGGAATAATTATTACCTCTCGCTCAGGCGCATCGCAGGTCGTAATTTCATGGTTTATTAATTTGTCTAGGCAAGAACGTTTTGAGCAAAGTAACATCTAATAAGGCCTCCAATTTGCATGTGACGCTCATTAGCAAATTGGTTCGAAAATAATAATATTATTTTTCTGTAGAAGGTCTTTTTAATCGATCGATCTTTCTTTCGAAGAGCCGGTTGGATGAGTGGTAGGGTGCTCGCCTTAACGCTCTGTTCTAGGATTCCCGGGTTCGATTCCGGGCAGGATTAACTTTGAAAATGAACTTTTCAAATTTGGCACTGCTCTGGTTTGGATCTGGAAAGTAGTGGCAGGGCACACTGCGTTTCGCAGTCATTTGGGCAGCCCAACTGGCGGCAGTAACCAACCCCTTACAGAAGACCACCGTGAAATAACAGCACGTGTGCTGTTGTGTTTCGGAGATTGTGTAAGGGATGCCAGAGCCCATTTTACTATCCAATCTCTTTATCCTTAATCCTACTGTAGTCGGCAACGCACTTGCAGCAGCTGTGGCGTTCTTTGTGTTATAGGCGACTGGTAGCCATTTACCATCAAGTGGTGCATTAGGCTGTCTGCCGATCTTAACATAAAAATAAAAATAAAAATAATATCCTAATAAAAATCTTAAATAATCTTGGTATCAAATCACGAACCTGTATGGAAGAAACTTGCTTGAATAAATAGGAATATCTGCATGAAAACATTAATCTTTATAAGAATTTTTTTCTATAAGATATTTTATAAGAAAAGCAGCATGTCTTAAGAAGTTTCAAAGTATTGTGCACCGTGTCACCGTGTACTGTGCTGTGCTCTGAAAGGATAGCGTAAAGTCCTTATATTTTCAGACAAAGAAGAGGCCTACGTACAGAACTACATATGTATATATGTAGTATTAAAAATGTAATGTGGTTATCTTCATCGTCATCTCAGCTGTAGGAAGTCCATTGTTGGACAAATTCCATAATTTAACAGTATAGGACCGTTCAAATGCAGACAGGGTCGAGTGTCCAAGCTTGTATAACTATATGTATAAATATTAAATATAAAAATAGGCGAATAAAAAAGATACCAATGCTTTTTAATGTCATTATAACTTAAATCTTTATATCAATATAGCGTTATATCTTATACCTACTTAGTTACAATGTAATTGCTTGAAAGAGATTAGAGGGTTAAATATTTACACAAATGACATGAACAAGAGGAGTGACGTTTGTTATGTATAATATAATATGTATGTACATATAAGAGGATTAAAATACCTACATGAACCACTAATCTAGACATCTTAAATTCCTTCAAATAGTAGCTATTATAATTTACTGGAAATGGTAATCTGTGCCTTTAAAGGATAATGAAATGTCTAATTTTATATGTAGTACACAATGTTTTGTCGTGCTAATAACGAATAATAATCGTAATAATAACGAAAGATCGAACTATTGAAAGTTTATGGTAAATATTTTGTATTAGAAAGTAACAAACCGAAATTAATTATATTTTTGAACTAGCTATGCCCGCGACTTCGTACGCGTGGTATTCGGAATAACTTTTTTTTTGTAAACAGTATGGAATTAAATATTACCTACCGGAAGCTTTCTGCGTCAGTGGAAACCACATGAAAATCGGTTAAGCCGTTTCTGAGATTAGCGTGCACAAAGGCATTGTAGGCAAAGAACAATTTTATTATATACTAGCTGTGCCCGCGACTTTGTACGCGTGGTATTCGTAACAATGCGTAACTTTTTTTGTTTGTAAACAGATTGGAACGAATCAGAGATAACATGTTACGGGAAGCTTGCTACAATACATCAGTGAAAACCGCTTTTAAATCGGTTAAGCCGTTTCTGAGATTAGCGCGAACAAACGCACAGACAACAAACAAAAATTCTGTTAGCGTCATCTTGTAAATTTTTTGTGAGATGGCGCTACATGAATACGAATATGTTCGGTTTATATCCAATAGTAACAATGCAAATTATTATGACGATTTTAAAAGTCCACGTCGCGTCGGCGTAAAAAAATAGCGAGCGCAGCTCATTCGGCCAGATACTGTTTAATTAAACACAATTTTTTACAAATGTACGTTATACATCAATGCAAATGGTATAAATTGAAGTTCAGCTAGTTATACATAACTAGCTGTTGCATGCGACTTCGTTCGCGTCTCTTTATAAAATACTATGTTACTCGCTGATAATGTAGCCTTTCTATAGGTGAAAGAATTTTTAAAATTGGTCCAGTAGTCTTTGAGTTTATTCATTACAAACATACATACAAATCTTTTCTCTTTATAATATTCACTATAGATATAAGGAGGATATAAAACTAGTAGAATCAAGTATAATACAGTTGAATAGTATTTGGTCAACTGAGGACAGATACCATCATCAGATTCTACCTAATATAAATATATTTAATATCCTTATATAGTAAAAATTGATGTTGCTGTCCATGTGTATGTTCTCCAACTCCTCCTATACCAGACAACAAATTTTGATGCGGTTTTAACTAACGGAAAAAGTGTTAAACGATGAAAGGGGTTTACATATAATTCGCAGAAAAAAAATTGCACCCGCGCGAAGCCGGGAACTAGTTGCTAGTTGTTTATATTTCTTAAACCGATAGTGAAAAGAATTACACAATTGTGTTCACTTGGCGCTATTATCTATGCGACAACTGACTAGTCGTCTCACCCGCCTACATATTCTGCAAATAGTTTTTTATTGACATTTATTTGTGTAACGAGGGCTTTAGGGTTTAATGCAAGCAGAAGCGTCGTTCCAAAAATTACGTCCTATATAATATGAATGATAAAAATAAAAAAACTAAGAAAGTAAATTTAAAATTCAAACAATGTCAATACACTAAAATTAATAATTTTAGGAAAATTAGGTACCTATGTATAAAATTAAGAAAAATAATGTATACAGTATATTACTAAAGCCAGCAAGGACTATATTGTGTAAATGAAAAAAAAAAAGTATATAAAAAACTACTTACGTTGAACTGAATTCTTTCATATTGTAACTGTTAGTCATAATCCCGATTATTGAGTTCGATTGTTATGAATTAGTCAAACACCCACTATATAATTTATCTTACTCATATATGTATTTAATATGAAATTATCTTTGCGTGTACAAGTTATTTTTTTAATTTTATGTGTTTACGCGATTGCGGCATGTTTCGCGGCGTGTGTCGATTCATGCAATGAACGCAGTGTCGCACGAGACTTACCTTATAAATATAGAATACGCGTGACTGTTCTCAAGAGTATGTTTTGGCTACAGTATCAATATCAATCAAAGATGATTTGCTGCGTCTGAAATGCTTAAGTTACTTAGTAATGGAAACGGAGTGGCTAATTTGCTGATAGCTGTATTTACTGTACTTTATTTATACGATGTAATTCGAATTCTAAAATAAACACAAAGTAATGAGGCGAAAGTCTAATACATGTATATGATGAAACATATTTTTTTTATACACTTATTTAACAATTACACGTAGAATGTATTTTATTTTAAACTAGCGACCCGCCCTCGGCTTCGCCCAGGATGCAATTTTTATATATAAGAACATTCCTCGTTTATCCCTCTTTCCATTAGTGAAAACCGAATTGAAATCGGTCTACCCGTTCACGCGTGGTGCCGTGACCAAGGGAAATAGGGATTCATTTTTATATATATAGACTAGCGACCCGCCCCCGGCTTCGCCCAGGATGCAATTTTTATATATAAGAACAATCCCCGTTTAGTCCTCTTTCCATTAGTGAAAACCGAATTGAAATCGGTCTACCCGTTCACGCGTGATGCCGTGACCAAGGGAAATAGGGATTCATTTTTATATATTAAAAAGATAGATAGAAGATATTCAAACATACAAATTTTACTTATTTATAATATTAGTATAGACTACAACTATTTCAATAATTTTATTGCAGAAGCGTGGCGGAAACTTATTGTGCCAAGAAAAACAACTCGTCTAGCTCCGCCGATTCCCCTACCGTGCCCAGGACGCTCGCCGTATTCCCTCTTTGAATTTCCAGCGCAATGAGTTGCATGAAGAAAGACCCTGCGCGCCGGTCGCCCGATTTTTCGATAAGGATTTTCCCCAACTTCTTACCGAAAATCTTTGCTTCGGGCGACTACACGCAGAACGTTTCTACCGGGAACGCTAGAAATTCAAAGTGGTCGGCGAGGCCTGAGTACTTGCTCTTTTTTAAATTTTCAGCGCTGAGAGCAACAGAGCCGGCCGAGTTGGTGGAGGCGGACAGATGTCTCGGAGCGAGGGTGTCCACACACGTGGCATCCTACACCAGCGTCCTCCCGCGGCACCAAAGGACTAGGGTCATGCCATCAGGCCTCTTGCCATCATTGCGACACAAACCCGGCGGCTCTAGTAAGCTCACTGTAGGTATATAAAAAAAGTACAGACAGTTTACAAGAATATCGACGTGAAATGACGTGGGAAGTTGCGCATTTTTACGAATGGAGCGTAAATATTTTAACACGTTTGTGTTATTTTTGCATACTTATATTTTTTTTTCATATTTACCCATAAAAATTCGATTTTAAACATGATTTTTAATATTTTGAGAAGTTGTTGTCATACATTTGAGATTATTTTGGTTTAGATAATGTTAATAATATTCCTAGCAGTTACCACATTCTCTCTGGCACATCAGTCACAGAAGACAACCATGAAAATTTTCCATGCCTGTTTTTTAATATAAAGGGTGACAGGCAGGCTACAGCCCACTTGTAAACAAAGTACACTGTTTCACAAAAAATGAGTACTAACAAAGACAGGATGTTAAAAAGCTGCCAAACCAGTAAAGGTAAGGATAAGTTGAGGATAGCGAGACAGTCTCTGGAAATTCTTTCGCAAAGAAATGTAACAACATGGACACACCCATACACAAAAATATACACATACACACACATTTACATAAACAATCAGAGTGTGAGGGTGAGGTGAGAGAGATAAGGTGAGAAAGAGGAAGGATGCGTGTCTTTAGTCTATGTCACATAATTATATTCTTAACTGTTTGTGATAAGTAGGTCCTTTGAAACTGACAAATTGGGCATATTTTTTAATACATAATATTTTAAAGATATAAAAGCAATTTTTTTTTTCAATTTGTTTGTAAAGTTTGTATATATTCTTGGGACACCACACTGTACCTATTTGAAATAATATTTTACTATTTGAAGGATACATTATTCCAGATGGTAATAGACTATAATTATCATCATCATCTCAGTCGTGGAACGTCCACTGCTAAACAAAGGCCTCCCCCCTAATCCGCGCCCCTTATCAGGTCGTCTGTCCACCTTGTGGGCGGATGTCCTACGCTGCGTTTGCCAGTCCGTGACTCCACTCGAGAACCTTCCGGCCCTGGTTGTCGTCGGCGTAATCGGCTGGGTTATTACGGTAACTTTCATTCCTGATTCGATCTCGCAGTGTAACCCCGAGCATAGCCCTCTCCATAGCTCGATGAGCGACGTTGAGCTTTCTTACAAGGCCCACGACCACGTTTCAGCGTCATTATGTCATCAGTGGCAACACACATTGGTCGAAATTTTTTGTTTGAGGAATTGAGGAATTTCGGACGAGAAGATGTCTCGGAGCTTCTCGAACGTTGTCCGTCCGAGCTGGATTCGACGCTTGATATCCTTCTTGAAGTTGGCTCTACCTATAATTATTACAGATTACAGATACTTGCATCCAGGCGAAGCATGGCTTGGCTGGATGCGGGGGGCAGAGGAGCGTATGCGATGGCGAGCCTTGGAAGAGGTCCAGATCCAACAGCCTGGACGCGTGGATCCAGTATTTTAGAAATACATATGCAAAGCTGCGTGTTTTTTCTGGCTCTAATTGCTAATTTGGTGTCCTTCAGCCTTGCTTGAGAACTGTCTAAATAAAAAAATTGGTGTACGCGGAAATATTTTAAATATATTTTTACTACTCTCTCGTAATATCCTAACGAACGATTGGAAAATTCAGGTTCACTAATTACTTCAAGCATATTTTTAACATCACCTACACATTTTTTTCCAGTTCAGTGCCAAATAACTGTTATTCAGTTATTTTGATTTGTCTCTTATTGAAAAGTTCAACAATGTAACTGAGGAAAATTAATGCTTTTTTTATCTGTGTATACTAATACAAAAAAATCGTAAACAAGCTGTGTCTGCATTAAATATATATATATTAAAAAAATTGTACATATTGTACTAAAGTTACCGAGGTCAAAAAACATAGTTTTTAGAATTTTTGTTTGTTTGTGCGTTTCTGCAAGCTAATCTCAGAAACGGCTTAAACGATTTGAATGCGGTTTTCACTTATGTATTATAGCAAGCTTCCCTAACATTCGTGTTTGTTTCATTCTAATCGTTTTACAAATACTAAAATAAGAATATAAATCACATTTCTTAAATAATAGGTATTAAAAAAAAAACAATAAATTCTTACAACTGGGTTTTGGGGTAAGCTTCTCTTTATGTCTATATTCATGTACCAATCCTAATAATATAAATTAGACTAGCTGGCCCAGCAGACGTTGTCCTGCCCGAACCCGAAAATAATTCTTTAACCCAATTGTGGCGCCACCTATCGGGTCCAATTTTATTTTCAAACCATATTATGTCAAAGTGATGAAATTATTTGGATATTAAAATTGCGATTTAAAAATGGGGTGTGGGGGTCGGAGGGTGAAAAATACTTTATGAGCTATTCTCATACCTATACCAAATATAAAAATTTTGTTACAAACACTGCGACACGAGATTTATATATAGTAGATATATATTGTGAGGACAGTTGTATGAACGTTTGTTACTCTCACACAAAGAGTACTGTAAAGTCTTGTAAAGTAATTTTATAAATATACCTTTTTTTAGGAGGGGAAATGACGTTTACGCACTAGGTATTCACGATGTGGGACAGTTCGACGAGGGGGAGTGTGGGACTATCCCGGTGAAGTAACTTGTCACCGGGAATACCCACTAAAACCCCCCCGGATTTCACCATCAGCGGTGATGTGCGGGTCCGAGTTCACAGCGAGGCCTTATCTTCGGATGGATCCCCACGCACCGCTACGTTCTCTTCGAACCCAGCTTAGAGTAAACTACAGTTAGTCCTAATAATATTATAGATGCGAAAGTTGGTATTTTTGGTATGGAACAAACATCTTCCTCAATAACGCGAAAACGGCAGAACGGATTTGGATGAAATTTGGCATGCTGAAAAAATGTTAAGTTAACGAGGGATCGTCTAAAAATATAAAACAACTCAGCGCCTCCGACGACGTCACAGCGATAAAGATGTCAGGTGTTTTAACTCATATATTTTTATTTTTCTTCGCATTCGAAATCGCGGGCACAGCTAGTATATAATGCTAGTATGTCAGTCTGTCCGTTTGATTACATGAAATTTAAGATGGAAACTTTTTGTAGCCTACTCTTATAGATAGTTCGCCGTTTATATTGCTGGCAAAAAAAAACTTAAGTACCTACTAAATTTTTATATTATAAACTAGCTGGTGCCCGCGGCTTCGCCCGGGTTGAAAAATAAAAAATAACGCCTTACTAAATATATGAGCATTTTAACACAGCAAAACATCTTTATTGCAGTTATAGCTTTGCTAGGCGTTAGATGATCCTTCGGGAACTGTATTTTTTTCTGGATAAAAGGTACCCTATGTCCTTTCCTGAATCCCTGACAACTAGTACGCAAAATTTCATGATGATCGGTTCAGCGGTTTAAGTGTGAAAAGGTAAGAGACAGACAGACAGACAGAGAGAGTTACTTCCACATTTATAGTATTATTATGGATGTGTATAAATCTATAAAGTGTATGAAATATATTAAAGTTTAATTGTGATTTTGCTGCACAATTTATGACATAAGTATGTCATAATTTAATATATATCTAAGTAAGGAGGAATGTTTTCGTGAAGTGCGCACTTGGCAAATATTAGATTTTAATTTTGCGCGCACGCAATATCAGTTTGCTGTGCAAAATTACATTAATGGATTTTTTATTCCTACAATAACATTAATACGACTGTGAAATGCAACTCTTTGTTTATGACGTAAAAATACTGTGTTTCGTAAAACTGTGAATCACGGGAATGCCGATTGAATTAAATTAAAATTGTTTTCTTCGTTTGTGAAGGGAATAAAAAGAATAGTAAATAATTATTGGTTTTTTATAATGGGATGATCGCAGGACGACGCGAAAATGTCGCCTCTGGGTGTAATAAAAAAAACCGCGATCAAATTACAGGTAAATTAAAAAAAAAACAATCGGTAGGGCGGCACGAATTTGTGGGTCGTGGGTATACGGCCTATCTGCTCTCGCTTGCAGTGCAGGTACTCTCCTGGGAGATCTAGCTTTGAAAGCGTTGGTAGACGTGGCTGCTCGTAGCCAGGCGTGATGGTGGTCGTCCTGCGGATACGCACGGCCGATGGTAAACCGGTAAACTGCGATAGTGTAAACTGCGAAGAATCAATTTATTTCGAAGGGCATCCTCAAAATATTTTTATTAGTAAAACAAATCATGTGCTTATCTTCACACTATAGTTGACAGTCATCTGCTATGTTATGTATGCTATCTTATGTTATGTCATTGTATGCAAGAATGGGTAGTACACTTCGCTACTCCAGTTTCAAACTTCACAATTTTCTCATTCAACAAAAGTTCATTATTTGTAACAACATAAATATTTTTTTAAGCAAAGGTTGGCAGACAAGTTGACGACACACTTGTTTTTATGTGACTAGTACAAGTGCGCTGCCGAGCATAGTAGGATTAAGGATAAGGGCTTCGGAACACAAGAGCCCACACGCTGTTATTTCTCGGCGGTCTTCTGTAAGGGAGTGGTTACGGTCTTCAGACGAGTTTTCTGAGTACGAAACGCAGTATGAAATGCTCTATATACGTACATCCATAACACAAAATACAATATTGTCGAAAATAAACTACAATAAATATAACTGTTTCATTTAACTGCTGACATAAATGGTAGTTGAAGTTAACAGAATATAAAAGAGACTTGTTAATTCCAAAATTAGAATAAGTACTCGTAAGTTAATCGTAGTAAATCGATAAAGCGAATGAAACAATGAATACTTAGTGGGTGATCGGGTAAATAAACGACATTTATACAAGTCGCCTTTCAATGATGTGATCAATAAAAGCGCAGAAAAAAAATCGGCGTCCAGACATTATTAATTGCGGTACCCATTAACCTTATGAATGGGAGGCGTCTACAAAATCATACTACGTTCTTAATAATGGTCGCTCAAATCAAGATTCAATTTAATCAAATTCACATCGCTTGTCAACGCACGATGATACAACATGACCGTTTATTTGAAACTAGCTGAGCCCGCAACTTCGTACGCGTGGTATTCAATATAGCGCGTATCTTTTTTGTTTGTAAACCGATTGGAATGAAACAAACACTAAATGCTACAATACATGAGAGTGGACCGTGTTCAAATCGCTTAAGCCGTTTCTAAGCTAGTTAATTAATTAAGTCCGCAACTTCGTCCGCAATACATATAATTATGTATTTTTATTTACCTAATTTGTAAATTATAATTAATGGCGTTTTTCACCGTTTAAATATTATATTGTGACCGCGGTATCAAAATATAAATCAAAATAATGACATAAGGTGGAATATTTTCCATTTCTTTTTCAAATTGTCAAGAACAAGTCAAGAATAAATAAAATCCATGTCACTGCTTTTGCTTTCGCATTTAAATTCAAATCTATATTCCAGTCTTATTCTTAAATAAGTATTTTTTGTAGTTGGGAAAAAACCAAATTATTAAAAATATATTCTTATAACTAACAGTTGATGAGAAAATATACAAACATTTTCTTTATGTAATTATCATTATATAATATAATGGTACGAGTAAATGTAACGACAACGACATACATAAATAAAACAGCAGAACCAGTCTAACGGTCCACTTCACAAGCAACGCCATATGTGATGCAATTGTGCTGCCGACGTCAGTAGGATAGAGGATAAGGGATTAAAATTGAATAGGGAATTAGCCTCTGGCATCCCTACTCACACAGTGAAAAACAACAGCAAATATGCTCCTATTTTACGGTAGTCTTCTGTAAGGAGCTGGTTTCTGTCGCCAAACGTGCTGTCTGATTTATGACGGCGAAACGCAGTGTGTCCTGATTAATATAATAAATTAGACTGTTGCCAGAGATAATGGCAAAAGAGAGGTTATTGAAAAAATATTACATGAAGCCTTTTCTTTTAAACAACCATGAGCGTTACTTGCCGGTTACAAGTGGAATAACTAAAAGTATTCCAACTTTAAGTATATTTATTGAAGGGAAATGATAAATGTTGGATAGGTTTGGTATGTTGATATGGAGATGATATAAATGACAATTACATTTCGCCACCTCATTTAATACGATAGGCAAAGACTGAATTGAAAACTTGCTTGCTTTGTTTGCTAAACGGCATCGTTCGTTGGAATGGAACAATAATAATAATATCTTATTGTGTTCGCGATCATAATAAGATGTATATATGATCAATTATCTTAAAACAAAGGCATAGAAGTGTGCATTGTAATTCTGTCGACAATTTGTTGGACGTATCTATGTATATAAATAAAATTGAAGTGTCTGTAATGTCAAAATAACTGCTTTTTACTAAATGGATATCGATATTTTTTTGTTAATATCGGCAGCCAGGCTGACGGTCCATTTGATGGTAGGTGGCTACCGTCGCCTATAACACAAGCAACGCCAAAGCTGCTGCAAGTGCGGTGCCGACTTGCAGCAGCCGATAAGGGATTGGGAAGGGATAGGCAAATGGGCTCTGGCATCCCTTACTTCATTCACCGAAACACAACAGCACACGAGTTGTTATTTCACGGTGGTCTTCTGTAAGGGGGTGGTTACTGCTGTGGTTACTGCGAAACGCTGTGCCCTGTCACTACTTTCCAGATCCAGACCAGAGACAAATTTGAAAAGTTCATTTTTCAAAGTTGACCCTGCCGGGAATCGAACCCAGGAACCCTAGCACAGAGCGTTAAAGCAATCACCCTAACCACTCCTCCAATAGGCTCGTATATATACTCATCTAATAGCTCATCCAGCAATGGCTCTATTTATCGAAATATATAGGAGAAAGTAGTCACCCTTCGTACATTGGGCACACGCATACAATAGATAATACAGAAAAAGTGCTTTCTTGTGTGACAGGCCGCCACGTTGTTTGACGAAAATAGCGCCAGTAGCAGTAGCGTCACGCCACACCGTGAGAGCTGACAAGAAGCAACGTATTTTCGCGCCCCGTGAGTAATTTTTTTACTAAAATTTATGATCGCATTTGTAAGTAGAAATTTTATGTTTTTGACATTATCCATTATTATTTTTTTTGTTTTAATTACTAACATTTTACATACTAAATTTCATTTTATATAAAGGTGTATTTTAATTAATTGTGATGCAAGGCCTGGGGTACACGGACAGTACTACGGGGGGTACATTCGAATGCCTATGAATACTCCCCTTCAGATGAATGAAAAAATATGAAATGCAAAAATTTTATCTTTCCAAATTTGTTTTACGCATACTTGGATATTTTAGTTTTTTTTCCTATTTACTTCGCTTTTATTATAAAATGTTAATTCAATGAACGACAAAAAATCTTATTAAAATTTTTTGATAATATACTTCTAATAATATTTGATTTTATAATTTTTAATTATTTGAATAAATTTAAATATTTCATTACAGCGAAAATATAAAAAAGGGAGTAGATAAACCGATTAATTTCGAAAGTGATGAAAATGCTGATTGCAGTACCAACACCATAGTTGATTGACATCAGATGATAAAACAATATCAAAGATCAAATTTTATTTTGGTGAAGTTTGAAAAGGACACTTCTATTGCTCATTACATGTCATTATTCGCAAACAGAGCTTAAATTCGGAAAAAACGCACGCCGCGTCAAAGTGGGGCTGGGTTTCAGCTATTGAAAATTTTATTAAAAGATTAGCTAACATTGTCTTATTAATAATATTAACAAAACAATTAATATTATGTACCTAACATTTTAAAAAAGGCTACAGTTATTATTACTATTACACTGCTAAACATTTTTTTTTTCATATTTTATTACATTCAACTAAAGAAAATTATTTAACGTATGTATTCTATTGACATAACAAGTGCTTTCACAAATCTTCGTCTAACAAAAATAACAACAAACATATTTGCTATTTATACAAAATGTGCATATAATTAATTGCTAGGTAATTTAAAAGAACACGTGTTATGCAAGTGATCATGAATGACGTAAGGTCGGTAACCTGTCATCAAAACATTTCTTGTCAAGACCTTGAAAAGTTATGCGTTCCCTATACTAAATTGTGAATAGAATCGCATGAGTCAGTGATGCTTTGGTTGCACATTGCACTGTCGAAAGCGTCGATTGCATTTTCCATCGACAGTCTAACTAAAGCAATCAAATTTGTTGCGAAATCTTACCAAGCAAAAATCATCATTGGTAAGTAACACTGTATATGGGTATACAAATAGGTATATCAAAATAAAATATAGAAAACAATGGCTTTAATTTGTTGTAAAATTTATGTAAATAACTGACAGATGCGTTAATTGTTAAAAAATGACACCTTAGCAACTGGCAAGCCAATAGTTGCGGCAGACTAAGTGGTGGCAACCTATTTTTTTTTTCTTCATTTATTTAGAACTGTCTCTTTTTTATGAACTTGATATAGTTTCCAAACAAACTAGCTTTATAAGCCTATTTACTATATAAGCACTATCTTTATGTCTGTGACGACGTTGGTGCCGATTTTTTTATATTCTTAGTCGGTAGGTACTTCGGGAACCTAATATTTTTACAGGATAAAGAGTATCCTATATGTTAATCCAGCCAGGTAATAAGCTATCTGCGTGCCAAATTTCATCCAAATCCGTTCAGAGTTTTTTTTGCGTTATTGAGGAACAAACATCTATACATCGTTACAAACTTTCGAATTTATGTTATTAGAATTAGTATAAATAATATCCGCATGAAAAATGCTTGTTCTGCAAATTTATAATAATTTTACATATAATTTTATTACACTACTTAGTTACGTCATGCAGACCACCTACGTTATACAGTGGAGCGACAATAAGTCTCTAACAATTTAGTCTATAATGTAAGAAGTTTTTTTATAACTAAATAAGAAAGATTAAATGGCATCAAATTGTAACACTTACTGTTGTAGGTTACATATGTGGTAATCAGACGTCCTGGCCACAACGGTTTCGTTCTAAAGTCGAATCTTGTTTTGTATGTCAAAATGTAGAAAAACTGTAATTGAGTTGGTTTAAGGTATTGAGAAATGTAATGTCTATTTTTTTCCTTGCAACAATAATAAGTTTGTGTAATATATCCACTGCTTTTATTTTACTCTTAAATTTATAAAAGGTTATGTACCAGCACTGCAGTAAACAATTAACGTAAACATGAATAAATTGCCAAACGGAATAATTATTGAAAAATTGAAAGGCCGTGAAAATTATGTGGAATGGAAATTTATCATGGAAAATGCGTTGACATTAGAGAATTTGTGGAACTGTATACGTGGATACCCGGATGATGACACCACAAAGCCCGAGATGAAGACACGTCTGGACGAGAAAGCTAAGTCAATGATTTGTTTAAGCGTTGAAAGATGTTGTTTTTCTCATTTGATTGGTGTAAATACAGCAAAACAAGCATGGGATGCTCTGGAGAGTGCATTTGATGATAAAGGGCTCGGTATGAGGCTGAGAGCGCTGCGTAGGCTGTGTTCGGTTAAGCTAGAGAACTTTATTAGTATGGAAGCGTATATCGATGAAGTTTTATCATTGGCCCAACAACTGGCAAATATGAAGAAAGCTGTCGACGATGAGTTTCTTGGGGCGATAATGCTACAAGGTTTACCATCGGAATACGAACCCATGATCATGGCACTAGAACATTCAGGGGCTGTTATATCCGCGGATTTGGTTAAAACGAAATTGTTGCAAGACAAACGATGGACTCGTGAAGATTCGACTGAGTGCTTGTACTCTGATAAGAAAAGTACTGTTACACCGAATACTTCAGCGACGAGTAACGTGAGACATGACAAGGTTGAGTCAAATATGAAGAAAACTTCTGGTAATAAGAAGAAGCCTTGGTGTTGGAATTGTGGACAAAAGGGACATTTTAAGAAAGATTGTCGCAGTCAGAAGAAGAGTTCTGGAAGCTGTGTTTTGTCGGCATTCACTACTATAGAGGCGGAAGATTCGTGGTATATTGACTCTGGAGCCACCAACCATATGACTGGACGGCGTGATTGGATGAACAATTTTCAAACGCTCAATAGTTCGGTAACTATAGCCAGTGGTGAAAAACTGAAATGTACAGGGGTAGGTAACGTTAAGTTGTCAAGTAATACGATGTTAACTAATGTGTTCTATATACCTAAACTATCTGTAAATTTGATTTCTGTTTCTCAATTGATTAAGAATGGCTGTATAGTTAATTTTGATACTAAAGGTTGTACAATTTCTAATTTAAGTGATGAGGTAATATCTGTTAATGACTTTGGAGGTGCATATAAACTTCAGACTTGCAATCTAAGGGTGAATCTAAGCGTTAGCACGTCAACTTGGCATCAGAGGCTTGGTCACTTAAGTGGCAATAATATGAAGCTTCTAAAAAATAGACTCGCTAATGACATTAGTTTTCAGGATGACCCTTGTAAGGATGTGGCATGTGACGTTTGTTTAAAAGGGAAGCATGCGCGGTCTCCCTTTCCTAGCAATCCTGGAAAGCCAGTAGCAGAGAAGCGGTTAAACTTGGTTCACACTGACCTGTGCGGACCGCTACCTGTCAACTCACTTGGAGGAAAGAGGTACATCTTGACATTCTTGGACGATCATACGAGAAAAGTATTCGTGTACTTTCTTAGACGGAAGAATGAGGTAACTGAATACACTAAAAGTTTTATTAAGTTTGTTGAAAACCAAACTGGGGATAAAGTGAAAGCTTTGAGGTCGGATAATGGTACTGAGTATGTCAATAAAGATTTGGCTAATTTTTTGAAAAATAAGGGGATTTTGCATCAGGTTACTGTGCCGTATAGCCCACAACAAAAAGGCGCGGCTGAACGATTAAATCGTACCCTTATTGAAAAAGTTAGATGTCTTTTGTATACTGCAAACCTTGATCACAAGTTTTGGGCAGAAGCGGCTAACACGGCAGCTTACTTAATTAACCTGTCACCTTCAAAACGGCTTTCTGGTAAGACACCAGAGGAGGCTTGGTCTGGTAATAAAGTGAGTTTAAAACGTTTACGTGTGTTTGGCTGTGAAGCTTATGCTCATATTGATAAGTGCAAGAGAAGCAAACTTGATCCAAAGAGCAGACGTTGTATATTTGTAGGATATGAAAATAATGCATATAGGTTATACGATCTTGACAAAGATCAAGTCATTCACAGTCGTGATGTTGTCTTTAATGAAACAATTTTTCCAGGTGTCAGTAGAAGAAAGAATACTGTGGAGATTTTCTTTCCTAGCAGTACTGACGAAACTGGAGAAGAGTTGTTGAAGGATGAGGTTGAGGCGGAGATAACAAACCTGCCTGGAAATATTGTTGAAGCGGAAACACCGATCATGTCTGATGAATTTGTCGACGCGGAGACAACTAATTCATCAATGCCTATTAAAGATGTCACGTCAACACAATCCAAGAATGATGCACCAGCCTATAATTTGCGTCCTAGAGTACCGAGAACTTGCCATTGTCTTGAATTGAATGATGAACGGAGTGAGCCGACAACTTTTAAAGAGGCTTTGCGTTCGAGTGACTATAAACTATGGCAACGGGCTATGCAGGAGGAAATTGATTCGTTTAATAATCATGATGCCTGGGAGTTGGTTGATAGACCAGCGGATAAAAACATAGTGAAGAATCGGTGGTTATATAAAATTAAACGAGATGCTGATGGAAATATAGCTTCTTACAGAGCACGATTAGTTGCGAAAGGTTTTACGCAACAATTTGGTGTTGATTACAACGAGACATTCTCTCCTGTTGTAAGACACAGTTCGTTAAGGATGTTATTATCACTTGCGGTAGAACTTGATTTGAAGATAGATCACCTAGACGTAAAAACTGCTTTTCTTAATGGCGATTTGAGTGAGGAGATATTTATGTGTCAGCCGGAAGGATTTGTTAAAGAGGGCAATGAGCATAAAGTATACAAACTCAAGAAAGCTGTGTATGGATTAAAACAGGCGTCACGATCGTGGTATGAGAAGGTAAAAGAAGTGTTACTTTCTGAAAAGTTTGTGCAGAGTCAGTACGAAAACTGCATCTTCAGTCGTCGAGTGGGTAAGAAGTTTATTATTATTACCTTATACGTTGACGATTTCTTTTGTTTCTACAATTGCGATGTGTTAGCAAATGATTTAAAAAAGTCTTTGAGATCCAAATTTACTATTAAAGACTTAGGTGAAGTAAGACACATGTTAGGTATCAAGGTAGAGCGTACTAGTAGTGAGTTGAAGCTGAGTCAGAAACAATACATCAAAACACTTTTAGAGAAGTTTGATATGACTAACTGTAAGGTTGCTAAGACACCCTTAGATACAGGTCTGAAGTTTACTGATAGCGTTCACGATAGTAAGTTACCATACCAGGAGTTGATAGGTTGCCTAATGTATTTGTCTGTTACTACTCGACCTGACATATCATTTGCAACAAGTTTTTTAAGTCAGTTTAATACTTGCTACACTGTTGAGCATTGGATTGCAGCTAAGCGAGTGTTACGCTATCTTAAAGGTACAATTAATTTAGGTCTTGTATATCGTAAATGTAACAATGTAGTAGATAAGTTTTTGTTACAAGAATATACTGATGCAGACTGGGCTAACGGGGCTGATCGTAAATCGTACACAGGTTACGTCTTCAAGCTAGGTAGGAACGTTATTTCATGGGGTTGTTATAAACAATCATGTATCGCACTCTCATCCACCGAGGCGGAGTATATTGCCTTGTCGGAAGCGACTCGAGAGGCGGTGTACGTTCGTGCTCTTCTAGCTGAGCTTACCGGTAGTTGTAAGACTGTTGTTTTGTATAGCGATAATCAGTCGGCAGCCAAATTGGGTACTAATGCAGTTTTTCATAAAAGAACAAAACATGTAGACATAAGATACCATTATGTGAGGGACGCTGTAGATAAGAAAGTAGTTGAATTACGTTATATGTCAACTGACGCTATGCTAGCTGATGTTTTAACAAAACCGTTGTCTGTGGCGAAACATAAATTGTTTACGGGTGGTTTGTTAGATGCTGTCCAGGACGCAGATTAAGAGGGCATGTTGTAGGTTACATATGTGGTAATCAGACGTCCTGGCCACAACGGTTTCGTTCTAAAGTCGAATCTTGTTTTGTATGTCAAAATGTAGAAAAACTGTAATTGAGTTGGTTTAAGGTAGGTATTGAGAAATGTAATGTCTATTTTTTTCCTTGCAACAATAATAAGTTTGTGTAATATATCCACTGCTTTTATTTTACTCTTAAATTTATAAAACTTACTCAGTAGTTCCTGTCGATTTAGTATCTCGACGCTCAACAACATCAATCAGAAATATTTTGCTATGATATTTTTAACAGGCACACACTTATTTAGAAATTTTAGAGTACTTACCTGTCTATATAAAATGTAACATAAGATGTTCGTCAGACTAGATTTTCGTATTGACTAATAACGTAGCCTGGATGTCCGATAACGTTACGCTAATCGTTACATTTGACATAGGTATAACATGCCGTCCATCGACGAAACAGTGAGTCGTCAATCTGATTTCATTCTTGACAAATTTGGTTAGCTGTGGAATTTTCTGCAAGCAGGTACATGCAGAGTTTCATAATAATGCACTTCAATGCTTGCAATTGGACGCTCCGATGACATCATTTTTACGTCATTCTGTTGCTTAAGCTTAATGATTTGCTTAACTCTACATACAGTCCCGCAACTAATTTCTGATAAGTTACAATACTGCAAGTGTATTTTTATATATCACACCTCCCCAACAAATCGGAGTTTACTTGTATTATGCTGTTTTAAGAACCCCCGTATACTCTGTCAACATATCTAAGGTCTCCTCATGGTACTATTTTTTTTTATGTTACTATGAGATATACTTGTTCCAAAGTATATCTCATAGCTATATGCGGTCGATAATAAGGATGTATTTACACTCACCAAGATTCTGCTATTCTTAATATTATCAACTGTTCCCGTCAGTTGTCTATTCACTCCTGTCTGTCATACTGTCGTCAGTAAGTTACGACAAATCTAAGCAAAATTATAAATTACATGAATTAAATTAAATTAAAATAATAATTATTATCATTATGAATTACATCTACATTATTGGAGTTATCACTGTAACGTTTACAAATAATTTTACTCGTATCTCGATTTGCAATGTGCACGACGAATTTGCAAGTAAAGCTTACATTTCGATAGTTACTTTTGTCCCGATGAACCTTTCAAAATACTCAATAATATTATTATTTCTTTGTATAGTTATCAGTTTTATCTGTTAAACAATTAAATAATTATAAAGAATAAAAGAATACTAAAATATAATCATAATTCTTCTATATTCAACATTAAAGCAAAACATAAAATAAAAATAAACAGTTATGAACATGCAACTAAATAAACTTAAAGTTATTTAAAACAACTTTAAACATTAATTATTCCATTTTTTTATTTAAATTTTCTATTATATCCATAATAGTTACAGCACACCCGGACACTAAGCAGCCGAACCCGAACAAGACTATAAACGAATTCTTCCAAAATACCCAGTTGAATTTTCCGAGGTCATTCCAGCGGGATATAGTTTCCAGTATTCCAGGAATAATGAGCCCCAAAAGAGAATAAAATAAAGCACCGACAATGTTAATTATTTGTTCCAACATGGGAATAGCGACGCCGATTCCGCCTGAAATCAAATGAAACATTTCAGCCTCATTTCTTATTAAAATGAAATAAAATTGGAGGTTCATTCTTATGAATATTTTTGAGCAGACTTTATGAATATAAAGTGTAAAGGTGACCTTTCAAGTACATTCAAACACAACTGTGTATGATTCACCTTATAAGAAACTAGTCTTAGCACGCATCAATTTTCGTGGCAATTTTTCCAAGTTTTCTCTTCAAATGAACCTTTCACAGACTTCAACGATATATTTGAAAAATTCGTTCTTATTCCTCACTAACGACAACTATACTAGGCGAGTATAGTTGTCGTTAACAGCGAAGGTCGCATGGGTTATTCAAGATGAAATAACTCATGTTCAAGTTTATCATCCAATAAGCCACATTTAATTATTTGATGCGTGCGACTGATAGTAAGGAACTTAACCTACATTTTTTTTATCCCATAAAAACAAATAACAATTTATTTAAAAATGTGTTATCTCACCGCAAAAGCACACAACAGCAATTCTGGCTATAATTTGAGAAATGTTTCTGTACTTTTTGTTAATATGCGGTTCTGCATATCTTGTAAACATATCAATTACTACGAAGAAGTGCAGAGGATACGTAAAGAATATTGACAAAGCTATCAGAATTTTCGCACATATTGCTGGCCTGAAAAGAAGAAATAATTAACGCTTAATACCTATCAAATTTTCTATAATTTATGAAGCTACGCCGAAAGTCAGGGGCAAAAACTTATAATAATTAAATTATAAATAAAAATCTTTTGCATGAGATTTCGTTCGCGTATAAATTATAGCCTATATGTTATCTTGATATACATATATAAACTACTCGCTTTTGTTCGCGACATCCTCCGCGATCCTTTTTCTTAGGTTACGTTTACTAATATGTTTTCTGTGCGTAGGTGTTATTCAAAGAGCGTCGGTGGCGCAGTGGAAAAGACGCGGCCTATCATGTCGAGAGGTCCGAGTTCCATCCCCGGATTTTTCTAAAAAATTTCAGTGCATTTACTGAATGTTCCAAACGGTGAATGAAAACATCATTTGAAAACCGGCATAGATACGCCAAAGAAGAAATTCTAAGGCGCACGTGAAGTCTACCAACCCGTACTGGGCCAGCAGCGTGGTGGATTAATAGGTTGAGAAAAAGTTGCTTCGCATTTTATATGAAAACTTAAGAAATTTTTTTTCAAAGTTCATTACAGTATTTATGTGCCATTTTGTTAAACGCAAATGAGTCCTACACCTTCATAAGGTTTCTTTCAGTGAGCTCGTGTGGCACCCAAATATCGAGCTTTTTTGTGTACCCAGCTTTTTTCAAATGGGTCAAAACTGTTTTTTAGGTTAATTCCTAGTTCCTCAGCTATGTCGTAACTACTAATATGCCGATCTTGCTCCACTTTTTAAAAAAATGGCGTCCATTTTATCCGTAACAGGGCAAATAAAGCAAGGTGCATCTTTGACATCAAAATTCCCGGATTGAAACGCTTAAACCAACTTTGTGCTACTCTTACTGACACTGAATTAGGTCCATAAAAATAACAAATTTTTCGCGGCTTCCGTTGCATTTTTTCCTTTTTTGTATTAAAATTTTAAAATGTATCGAATTTCATCATTAGATTCACTCATTTTGACAGAAAGAAAAACAAATGAAAAATAGCTGGAAACAACATTTTACTAATTTGTTTCTTTCTTTGAAATGTAACCTTTTTAATGTCATCAAAACAGCCAAAGATATTTTATTACAAGTTTATACATACTAAATACGAAAAGACATTTTCCCCGACGACCTAATAAATAGCCCATAAGCCCTTGGTGAGAGGGTGGGCTTGTGGCTTGTGCCCCTGCAGTGGAGACAATTATGTCTCCACAATTATCTCCAGCCTATTAAGGCTGTTGATGTTTACTCGGGAACAGTAATTTTTTTCTTGATTAAAGGTACCCAATGTCTGTTACCTGTTTACCTAACAACGTGTATGCACAATTAAAGCGAAAGCTCATGTTCTCACAAACAAGGAAACTCATTTTCACATTTACATATATATTTTTAGTAGGATAACAGATATCTTCGTAAAGACACTGATATAAAGAAAACTTATCGGAAAAACTTCTTTAAAAATGCTCTATTAATATTTTCTATTGAAAAATAGGCTAATTCATTAATTATGGTATTCATTTACTTACCAATCTTCAATTGGCAGATTCAAAGTAATACTTCCTCTAAGGACGTCACCATATCTAAAGTAACCGAACAAGCCAAGGGTGGCATACAGCAACATGATCAGTGTCATGGCAATGACGAGAATACTTGGGCAGCCCAAGAAGTGTTGTGGTTTCTTCATAGCATTTTCTACTGGCATGACAACACCTATGCCTTCCATGGCGAATATAACTGTCCTGAAATAAAATCATTTAAGTTCTTTACAAAATTATGTTATACTTTATAATAATTATTATTATACTAGATGAGCCCGCAACTTTATATGCGTGGTATTCGGTATAGCATGTAATTTTTTTGTTTGTAAATCGATTGGAATGAAACAAACACGAAACTTTAGAGGAAGCTTGCTACAATACATCAGTGACAACCGCATTCAAATCGGTTAAGCCATTTTAGCGTGCACAAAAGCAACAGAGAAAATTCTAAAACCTATTTTTGTGACCTCGGTAACATAAGTACAACGTGTACAAATTGTTTTTTTGTACAGACAAAGCTCGTTTACGATTTTATTATAAGTAGGTATAGATGTTACTAAAAGACTAAAACTTTATATATGTCGATTACTTAATATAAAATTGCACATTATCAAAAATTACCGCAAACGATACTCTCCATCAATTTGGGTTTTTTCGTAAGTAGTGTGTAAAAAATATTACGTTTTAAATGTCTCTTGAGGAATTTAATGGAGGAATTAAATGGAGGAGCTGACTTGCCAATCAAAGTAATGGACAAACGTATTTAATGCGGATTTAAACCATTAAGAAATTTGCTGTACTTATAAGCAAAATTCAAGATGTTCGTAACATTGGATTCTCAATATAAAAAATCATAATGAGCATCCCAATATAAAAAAATATGCTCAACTTGAACTTAAAGTAGCAATATTTTTTTAAAAGAAATAACTTACGATAGAAATGCTGGAAATCTAGAAGGATCTCCAACTATTCTTTTGTCATCTATATTAAGTTCATCTTTGAATATATAATACAAACATATTCCGAAGGTAGTTACTAAGAAGATATTCGCCATTAGGGAGAAGGGGGCTAGCCACTTCAAATATCTTAGTTGAACCATAATTGACAGCGGTAATAGCATTATCAGGCAGTAATGTTCCACAGGCAAAATCACCACTGGATAGTAGCGATCAAATATCTGGAATCGAAATATTTTTTGATTATATAGAAGAATGCAGTCTTAATTTTGTATGCGTTTTAATGTCTTAAAATGCGAAAAGAAAAGTCATTCCCCTATCCTCATCTGGTACCTTGCTTTTACATAAAATACCGCACCATTGTAATCCGCCTGGTACTGGACAGGTCTTATAGGCGACATCACACCTGATGATCTAACTTTGTTTCTCACAAAGCTTTGTAGCAGGCTTTGTTAAAAGATATTTAATAAATTTCTTTCGTGTCGCTATCCCCACTTATATTGCTTGTATTTGGCGACTGTAGCTACCTCAACTGTCATTAAGTGGAATGTCAGCTTGCCTGGTGCCTTTTCTAATAATAATAAAAAAATGTAAGTAGATACATGATATCTATCTAAATTTTGTGGCTTTATAAAATTATAATCAGTATAGTGCAAATACCAAACTTAAAAACTCAAATTAATTTCAGTAACTAAACAATGGATCTTAGCATTTAATTATATATTTTTGGGTCTTATTTATTTCGCTCTGCTAATCTAAATTAAAGGCCAGTTTCCATATTGTTTAAGTAAACTATATACAAGCCAACTTTTTATGTTTCCTCGTAAATGTAATGGTTAATTAATATAGGTACAAAATATTAATTACCATAATTTAATTAAAAATAATAATAGTTTTAATAACAAATCTACTTCAAATATGTACGTACCTGTTTTATTGAATCCGCTATAAGGACCGTGAAAATGCAACAGACGCCGATGTACGTAAGGAACATTGATAGTTCAGCAAATATACTGGAAACAAAACAATCAAAAAATCATTCATGTGTAGTGTAACGTTCCAGTATTAAACTGGAGAGCCCACCTGGTATCAGTAACCACCGATTTACAGAAAACCACTGTGAAATAGCAGAAATGTGCTTTTGTTTTTCCGAGCTGAGGAAACGACGGAAGAGGTCATTTCCCTATTTCCACCTTATCCAGTATCACTTATCTTATGAGTATTGGTGGAATACTTGCATATATCTGATTTGTTTGTGATCATGGACGAGGGTCATTCTTTATTACAAAAATACCGTATCGGATAGGGTCATAGACTTCTTTTCATAAAAGAAATCCTCTAGAGGCGGCGCTATCATCTTGCGACGGAATGTTACCAACGCCTATTGGTTTTAACTCCCTCAAATTCTACTTAAAATAAATAAATATATTTTGTGTAGGTACTTATGTATTTTGCTCACTGAGGTAAATAATTAAAACACTTGATGAGCGAAATAGATAATTAATTAAATTTAGTTTCACTGTTTGCTGTACTTCTTTCATAAAACGAACTCTTAGTTTATATGTAGTTTTTACTAAATTATTTACTTGACAGAATTGGTAACTTACCAAGGAGGTCCTATAGAAATGTGGAATACGGAATCGTCAAATATGAATTGTCTTATCTAAAGTGGCCTAAGTAGATACTTTCCTTTTTAGAGAGGTTTAGCTCTTATCACTGACCCTATCGATTAATGTAATAAAAACAGGGTGTTATTTATGCAGAATTTAGCCAGTTCAATTTCCAGGTGTGGGGAGCGTAATTTCAAAATTTTTTCAATGCAGTTTTGTTTCCTTTAAAAAATAAAAGAATGTTTGCTTTGAGAACAGTTTGCCATCTCCAGTATTTATAGTACTTTCCTTCCAGGTGGGGTTAAAAAATCCATTATATTTACATATGTTGCGAATGTGTTCGGTGATTAACTTCCATCACGACCATAAGCATTACACTCACCATCAAGTGGACCGTTCGCCTATTTGGCGACATGTACGTAAAAAATATTTACATGACCAATAACCGATATCACAGCGTTTATATCTTTTTAACTTATTTGTATATTTGTATCAGAAGAGAATGTATTCAAAGTATTCAAACTAAATACCAATTACAGAGAGTGAAATAAAGCCGTTCAAGATGATTGGAAGCCTGTAATGACACAATTTTACACGAAAAATGAATTCGTTACCTGGCATAATTGGCATATGGTTTCAGTCTTTTGGGTCCGTTGGCAAATACTGATCTACACGTTTCTGCGTAGCCCATAAAAGGTTTCTTATCCAATACGCAACAAATTCGTGATGTTTTCACCTGTAAAAGTAAACGAAGTTCGAAATATGTAGATCGAAAAAACTGAAAATGATGTCTATGAAAAAAAAAACAAGTTTTCGACATGTCTCTAGGTCGATGGAGAGACTGACCGTCCACTTGATGGTAGTTGGCTACTATTAACACATGTAGAATCAAGAATCAGCACATTTGCTGATATCTGGATTATATTAACAACTCATATAACCAATAGTTGCTATCCCTAAATAGGAAAAGGATAAGAGTCAAGTTGGGAATGGAATGGTGTATTTTTAGGAATACACCCTAAAAACAGCTGTTTTTTTACTGCCGCCATACGGGCTGCTTATATAGGGAGATAAACAAATTAATGTCACTTCATATAGTTTCAAAACAAATGAGTGTAATTGTTAAAAAAAGTTAAAGGCATTTGCGGCAAGATTTTGATAAGCAAATTTTGCCTTGTATGACCCCACGTGTAACCCTCAATTTAAATCACATTTCGATCAAATAACATAATATATGTAGGTGCAGAATTTTACGGTGGGATCTTAGACTATATATAATATTCAAGGTTCATACATGTATATTCTATTGTTTTATTTACACATGTATAGTAATTGTGATATGTATCAATATTGTAAACATATTTTAGGATAGCAATTACTCATATTTTTAGAGATCATAATCATACTTACAAATATATGAACACAGTGACCACATATAAAGGCTATGATGACTGTTCCAATCAAACCGACACCCCATCCTGCATTGGAGAAAGCAAGAGGCACCGCTAATAGTCCAGATCCAAGAGACGATTTTATTAGATTTGCTAGGGATCTGATGTCGCTGAAATTATAAAAATATATGTATGTTCTTGTATCAATTTTTTTTTAATAGGTTCGTCATGTTTGTGACAAGAAGTTATTTTAACATATTTAGAAAGAGATACATTAAATAAGTAACGGAATATTTCATTTTCTTGTAATATGTGGGAGGCTAGAATTGTCTATATGTATATTATAATATCTTTAGTCTTTAGTATATTTTATATCAATTTCTACACATATACGTACAAAGTGTCTTGTTTCTCTGCTAACTCTTTCTAAACCACCCAAAGAATATAGATATAGTTTTCACTAGTGGAAATAGCGATAAAAGAGAAAAGTTTGTGTCTATAATTCGGAGAAAAAAATTGCATCATTGCGAAACAGGGGGCAGGTTGCTAGTAAGTAATAAATTATCAACAAATTATCAACCTAGCTCGTTCTCCAAATTTATATACTAGGTACTCAGTTACGCCATCCAGACCACTTTCGTAATGCAGTGGAACGAAATTAAGTCGATACTATTAAATTTCAAGGAGTAGGTAATAATTTTGGGGAAAAAGTTTGTTTAGTCCATAATGTAAGAAGAATATTTATTTTTTATAACTAAATAAAAAACCATAGGTACGTCGGATTTTAAATTTCACAATTTAACCCAATTATTTATATTTTACTAAGTATATTACAACACACGAAATAAAAAAAATGTGAACTTTCCTAAGGTAAAATATTTCGTGTATAATATATAAATTATGATTAAATTTAAAAAATAATTCCCGTTCAATAATAATTTTGAATATTTGTAATCTTTATACAGACGCGAATGCAATACGAAATAAATGCCTATATTTCAACCCAAAGATTTTGTTAGTATTTATGTTATACTTGTCACTCTTTGTACGATGAGTACGGATAGGATCAAGTGTTCTCCTTTAATCCTTTATCCTATCAGGGTCGGCAGAGTATTAGGATCTTCCCCGGTAATCTTGTGTTTTGGCGCGACTGCTAGCATGTCTGCTTCTGTATATCATAAAAATATACAGCCTATCGTTAATTTTCGATGAAGTAAGATACGCGAAAATGGGTCATCAATGTTTATTTTTTCATGCAAAAAGGCTCTAGGTAAATGACGATCCAGTTGATAGTTGGTGACTGCAGTCACTGTAAACCCAAATAACAAAAGAGGGATAGGCGGTGATAAAAGTTCGGTGAAGGATGACAAAGAAAGTTGAATGGGGTCTAGCATCCCTTAACCATTCGCTAAAACACAACAGCACACTTGGTGGGTGATTACTGTCGCGTAACGTACTGCTATTGATTACTACAAAACTCATTGTGACCTGGCGTTATAATTACTAATTTTATTTTCATTCAATACTAGCTGAGCCCGCAACTTCGTACGCGTGGTAACCGGTATACCGCGTAACTTTTTTGTTTGTTAACTGATTGTAATGAAACAAACACTAAATGTTACGGAAAGCTTGCTACAATACATCAGTGAAAACCGCATTCAAATCGGTTAAGCGGTTTCTGAGATTAGCGTGCACAAACTCACAGACAAACAGACAAAAATTCTAAAAAACTATTGTTTGTGACATCGGTAAGATACGTCATATGTGTACAAATTGTTTTTTTAAAAAAATATTCCCGTCAACGTCTCGTTTACGAATTTATTATATGTTTAGATTTGTTTTTGGTATATTGATATAGGCTTATAGTACTACGTTTGTCATGTTAGCTTATTAATTAAAAAATAATAAAAAGACGAGTTTTTATGTGGACATATGAAAAATCTGATCTTATTACACAATATGAGAATTTACAAAGGCATTTAATCTTTAAATACACTCACAAGGAGAAATCTCTTTGAATAATAAACGTGCAATAAAAACTAATTACAATATCGACACTATTTGACTTGCTTGATAAAATCAAGATAAGCTAACACTTTGAATTCATACGTTTGCGACACAAATACATTTTAAGTGCATTTGTTAATGTTGAAAATATGGATAATTTCACCCTTACATATAATTTTTATAATATTAAATTGTAGACTTTGCTAGCACTTATTTTGTTGTGTAAATATATAACTACATATATTTCGCGAAAAATTATTAAATAATTACTTACAAAAACCTATTAAAAGTGGGAATTGTGATATTTTTAATAATAAAAAAAAAGTATTACAAAGTTTTTCAAATGTAAAAATCGAAACCAATTAAAACTGACCGGAGCACGCCGCATGGAAATTTGTATCGTTATCAAATCACAAAAAGTCTATTATTGAGTAAAAATAAAATAGAACTTCAAACATTTATACAACTTACGAATTAGGTTTCTTTATATTCTGACGGTGTTCAAAAGGATTATATTCGGCAACCGTTTCTTTTTCGCTTTTTCCATTATTCACAGTAATTGTTGTCATACTTCTGTTACAAATAAATTATAAAAGAAAATAAAATATTAATTGTATGACACATATGACATTAACTTGTTTTGAACACGTTGTGGCTGTAAGGTGAACATTAATGAACTAATGTTTTGATTTTTTGCTTCACTTTTTCCAACGATACCTTCGCATTTCTGTGCGATCTTACTATTCCTATGACATTATCATCATCATCATCGATGGCAATTTAATAACTTAATCTTCATTAACTTAAGTGTGCTTTAGTTTTTAATTAAACTTCCTAATTCCTGATATAATTGGAAATATTATATTTTATGATTTTATTTAATACATAAATGAAATTATTTTAAAATAAAGAATACATCTATTATAATATACTAGGCTTTTTATACATACATATATAGTAGATGTATTATTATATATTATATATGCTACTATAAATGCCTATTATATATACTTATTAAATACAATTAACAAAACAATATGTAGGTATTAGAAAGAAAAACCAACTTTATTTTATTTTGAATGAATTTTATTACCAAAACAATAACTATGTATCTATTTTTTTAATTATTTTAATATTAATTTTAATTACATCTAAGTATTATACATCAATTTCACATAGGAATTAAAATTTACAAATGTTTTTTAAAAGGTACACTTCGCTTGATTTTCAATTTTATTTCTGATGTAAACATGTTTAAATTGAAACGTGATTCTTTATGTTTAAATAATATCTTCATATAAAAATGGTATAATAATTACAATAATAAAAAGAGATAATATCTATGCAAAGATAAAACTGTTTAGTATATTTTCTCATTGGTTTGTGAATCGATTTTATTTGGTACCTATTGAAAAACATTAGTATAATATTAATTATCAATCAAATAATAATAATAATAATTAAATACAGTCTTTTTCTGAACTAGTGGAATTGATATATTATTGAAGTGATATCTTACGTTATACACGTTTTACATTAATATGACTACACAGTTTCAGCATTAAGAATTTTGATGATATCGGAAACTGTAACGGCGCATCCAGATACTATTGTAATTATACCTATTATGAATATAACAAGATTTTTCCAGAAAATCCATTTGTATCTGCCAAAGTCTTCCCATCGGAAGACAGTTTCTACAATGCAAGGGATTATGAGACCGAGCACGGAGTAGAAGAGAGCACCGACGATGTTTATGATTTGTTCCAGCAAGGGTAACGCCATAGCAATGCCGACTGTAACATAAAACATTTGTCACCATATATGAACCATTTATCGTATGAACCATTGTTCATATGCATCAAATCACAGATGGTACAGTATACATCTCTAAATGCTTTCTTCAACTGGTGTTTAAAGAACTTACAGCTGTTAATTTTTTATTTTGTTATGTGCGATGTTTAATTGATTAAAGACTATTATGCGTGATTTTGCATCTTTCATTCACTCACTGAAACTCAACAGCAGATGTGCTATTCAATATGGTCTTTCATTTACTGATGTATAACTGTTATTGTCAATGGAATCAGGCTTAAATTTGTTTACTGATATTACGTCAATCTGCCTAGGGTTGGTTATTAACCGTTCAGTTATGAAACTGTAGGTCTTGTTATTCAGTACATGAAGACATTCTCTATAAATTAAAATTAAATTTCAAGTCTCCGTTAAATTACATTTATGAATCATACTGATTTAATATGACAATAAAATTATAAGATTTATACGTATCTTATGTAAGGACACAAGTTGCATAAAATTTGTAATGTATTAAATAGGTTTTATATTCCGGCCATTATAAGATTGCTGTTCTGACAGGTGTCAATTCCATACATTTTTTGTATCGTTTAATCGGAAATGAACTTTATGCAATGGACATAAAGAAATGTCAAAAACTTATTCATAGAATGATCGTACTATAGTTTAAATTTCGATAAGCTCCTTTTTCATGCATTCCTTTTATGTGGAAGAGAGTATAGTAAGTTAACAGATATATCACTTAATGGTAGATGGTTATGTAGTACCTAGACCAAGACCACCTGAAAAATCCAGATAAGGCAAACCTAAAATTCTCTTAAAGTTTATATTTTAACAATCACGGAAAGATATAAATTTTTTACTTTTGTAGTTGCATTCTGATTTTAGGTATGCTCATAAAATTGCCAATGAGAAATGCAGATTAAAAATGTCATTTTGCTACACAGCGAAACTAAAACACTAGACAAGCGTAACTAGATTATTTATATAAATTTCCTTACCACAAACGCACACGCCAAGGACCCTTGCAACTATTTGCACGACAGATTTATATTTATTCGAGATGTATTGCATTGTATATCTATTGAATATATCTATAACTACGAAGAACTGTAGGGGAAATGTGAAAAATATCGACAGTGTAATAAACACCTTTCCACATATTGCTGGCCTGCAACAAAAACACCGTAAATTTGTGTCATTTAATAACACTTTTACACAATTACTACTGAATTAACATTGATATATACGATCGAAATCACAGGCTCATTATCAATAGTGACTTATTAACGCCTGAATACAGTTGCTCACTATTTTTAAGGTTAAGATCGTCAGACAGGCTGACACAAGCAAAGCCATATGCTCTAAGTGCGCTGCTGAACATGAGGATTAAGGATAAGGATTAGGAACGGATAGGGAAATGGGCTCTGACATCCCTTACTCACTCACCGAAACACAACAGCACACATGCTGTTATTTCCAGGTGGTTTTTATTCATTGTCTTGAAATTATAATGAAATGTTAAAAAGGAATATTTACCATCTATGACCACTTGGTAAATGGTACCACTTGGTAAATGGTAAATGGGTGGATACCGCATCAGTTTGAAGAGGTAACCGTCATGGAAATCGATTTCAGCAGACGGTTAGTTCCACGATTCAAGAGTAAGATAAAATTTATATACATTTTTGTACAAATATTTGTACGGGCAATGCAGTAAGTACTGTGGAAAACACACAGAGTAGACACGAACACTAGAGAATTCGTCGCTTTTCACCCAATAAAATTCAGCACTTCTAGCTTTATTATGTATGTACAAAATACCATAACTTGATGAGGTGTTCTACGTTTTTTATAGACGTGAATAAAATTATGCGTTAAAATTATTCAGAAAAATCTCATAGAAGAGTTATCTTACCATTCATCAATGGGAAGATTTAATGTAATTGATCCCTTTAAAACATCTCCATATCTGAAGTATCCAAACAAACCCAAAGTGCTATATAAAAAGACGATAGCGCCCATGGAAACCGTAAGTACGCTTGGACATCCGAGGAAATTTTGAGGCTTCTTCATTACATTTTCTATTGGCATTACTACACCAATACCTTCCATAGCAAAAATCACAGTGCTGAAAATAATAAGAGATTACTGTTCAAATGTATAATATAATAAAGCTGAAAAATTTGTTTGTTGCGCTCTCAAGCTTAAACTACTAACGCCTTAACTGCTAAACTGAGCACCATAAAATGTTGGATACACGTTGTTAGGGGTACAGAAAGAGACATAGGGTACCTTTGATCTAGAAAAAAACTACCTTTTCCGAGGGACCATCATAAATAAATATTTAACCCCTCGACTTAGAAAAATAAATGAGCAATAAATGAATAATGAATAAATCTTTCAACACTTTTTAAAAAGGGGATCGGATGAAGTCGCAGGCAAAAACTAGTACATAATGACATATAATGTCGTAAATGGTCAAAAATCATGAGTGTTAATTTTATGGTGACGCATTGGATTTCGTGGCAGGGATTTAGATTTTTCTCAGCAATGACAAAACATATGAAAGTGACGTTTGGTAATCTGTTTCTTCATGTTATTGACTTCATTTTGTCAGTTGGATTACACGATTGGTAAACTTTTATAACAGAAAAAAAATCAAAGAAAACTCTTTTAAAACACAAATTTACATATTAAAGGCAAACGGGACCAATTTATATCTCCAAATTTTATATGTACATTAGTGTAAACATACACTTCAATCTTACAGTTGGATACATTATAGTTTTTTTAATAAAAATCGTTCTGTCGCATACGACCTTACGACATAAGCAAACGCGCTCTCGTTTTTGTATGCAATCAGAGCCGTATTTTTGTATGCAATTAACATTTTTTAAATTAACACACTCATAATAATATGAAACTCAGAAATTGAGACCCCAGGTGAGGCCTTAACTAAAATATTTGATTAATTTTGATTGACATGGTTTCGTCTTTTTTTTTAGTGGAAACCTCAACAATCTGAATTTTTGGTTTTGGGTGTCAATGTTATTGTGTCTGTTTTACGATGGTTATTATTATTTTATTTTCAAAGAACTTCACGGTATAAATATTTAAAAATGAAAATGGAAGCTGGTTTGCTTTCATGTGAATTTTGAAATTCACGTAAACATGTGAGATTTTTACTCACTAAAAACCTCCCCATTTCTCGCCAGCCCTACCTATCGGGGACCACGGTACCTCCATCCGTATTACCCCGCGATCCCTGCAGCATCATTCTTCTCGAATACCCCGGTGTTATCCCAGCTTTTAGTAAGTTATGGGAACCGCTTTTAGTCGCCTCATACGACAAGTAGAAGATACCGTGTCTGTATTCTAATTGAACCCCAGATCACAGGGTACTAAGTGGTTTCCACCGCCTCCCCTTCAACGTCTGTGTCTTGCAGGGTCAGCCCTCTCGCGATTCCGTTCAGCGGCCTCCTTCTGGAGAACTACCGTCTCACAGAAGGTTGCCACTGCTCTCCACGATGATTCATAGCCGCCATAACTTCTGGAAGTGATAAATCCCCTCCAATTTCGTCGATCATGACTTGCCGCGATTACATCGACCTATGCGCAACAATAGGCGTAGTAAGGCTATAATTAGCCTTTGTCGATTTTATAAATAATATTTTTATTTTTAAGCAAAGAGGACAACTAATAAAACAAATAGAGTTCTTAACTATACTTCACGTTGGTCAAAAATTCATTACACTTACCTTAAAAAAGCGGGCCACCTAGCCGGATTACCCACAATGGTCTTGTCATCAAAGGATATCTCTCCGTCGAATATATAGTACAAACACATAAGATATGTCCCAAAGAGCAAAATGTTTGCCAATAGAGAAAAAATCGCCAACCATTTTAGATGTTTTATTTGGCACATCAAGCAAAACGGGACTAAGATTATTAGGCAGTAGTACTCCACGGGCATAATTGTATTAGGAATATATCTATCAACAAGCTGGAATAAGAGACAAGTTGTTTATAATTTAAAAAATCTTGTGCTAAAATTATTAAGTGTAATATTTCACTAATAATAGTTTATATTTTGTGGAATTCATTTTGAAAAATTATAACAATCTAAGAACACAAGAATCGATAAAAACGCATTCAACGTTGCAATAATATTTTTTCAATAAAGAAATCTCACTAAAATGTCATTAACTATGTGACATGTTAATTTTAATTGGCAAAACAACATTAAAATTATACTAATATTAATAAAAACTTTTTAGAATATATCAGAATACAGATCTTAAAAATTATTGCATTATTTTATCGAGACTTTTGGAAAGACAAACTAAAAATTATTTATTTATAAGATTAATATATAAATTAAACCAAGAAGTTACGGTGAGCGCATATTGATGAAAAGTGAATATTGTTTTTACCTGTTTTACAGAATCTGCTACGAGTACGGTATATATACAGCAAACGCCAACATAAGTGCACATCAGAGAAAACTCCGCAAATATACTGAACAAAAAAATGAAATATTAACAACATTTTCAGTCTCCATTATAAAATATTTAGAAAAGGAAAATATTTACCTTGCAATATTCGCGTAAGGTCTCAATTTTTTCGGTCCATTTAAAAATGCTATTTTACACGTTTCAGCATAAGCCAGTGAAGGCTTCTTTACCAGTTTACAACAACCTCTTGATGTTTTCACCTGAAATTAATGTTGACAAAAAAAAAACAGCACAAAAAAGAAAGCGTATTTTGTAACTTTATTTATAATATGTGGAAGGTCTCCTGAACCTCGTAGAAAAAATCTTATATAATTAGAAAGATACATTATTGCACACTAGTGACCCGGTCCCGTCTTCGCATGGATGCAATTTTTTTCTGCAAATTATATACACACAAATCTTCCTCGTTAATCGCTCTTTCCGCCAGTGAAAACTGCATCAAAATCGGTAGTAATTTGTTAGTTTAGAAGTAGTTAGCGGAGAAACAGACAGAAACGCATAATGATTTTATTTTATACTAGCTGATCCCGCAACTTCGTACGCGTTGTATTCGTTATAGCTTTAGACCAACAAAAACTTAGCGCCTAACTTTTTTGTTTGTAAACCGAATATTGAACAAATACTAAAGTTACGGGAAGCTTAATACAATACATCAGTGAAAACCGCATTCAAATCGGTTATGCCGTTTCTGAGATTAGCGCCTACAAACGCAAAGACAAACGGACAAAAATTTTAAAAACATTTTTTTTGACTTCTGTAACATAAATACTGTACACGTTGTAATCGCATTCCAGCCAGGTGCAGAGATAATAATGTGACCGAATTTTATATGTGGCATTTTTTTCTTCATATTTTCACACAATGAAACAAAGGAGCACACGTGCTGCTGTCATTTACTAAAACACTAAAATTTGTAGATAAAAACTTACTAATATATGAATGCAGTGCCCACAAAGGATTCCCACGATTATTGTACCAATTATACCGATTGCCCATCCCGAGTTGGAGAATGCTAATGGACCGGCGAGTAGACCCGAACCTAGCGATGCCTTGATCAGGTTGGCTGTCGATCTCAGGTCCCTGGAATAAGTACACAAAAGTATTAACTAAAAAAAAATAGGTTATTTTCATAGTTATTTTGATCGTTATATAATTAAGTATTTATTGACTAATTATAAAAATAGTAAATTTAAAATTTATGTCCAAAAAATAAGACCAGTAGTCCTAAATCTATACTAATATTATAAAGCTGAAGAGTTTGTTTGTTTGTTTGGTTGAACGCGCTAATCTCAGGAACTATTGATTCGATTTGAAAAATTATTTTTGTGTTGGACAGTCCGTTTATCGAGGATGGCTATAGGCTATATAACATCACGCTACGACCAATAGGAGCGGAGCTTCAATAAAAAATGTTGCAGAGTCGGGAAAATTTATCCCTTTTGAGACCATCCGTTGCGTGCGCTGCGTAAACGGTTAAAGTTACGTAAAAATCAAGTATGACGGAATTGTTCCCCTTTTAAGGTTTTTTAAGGTTGACTCACTATAACCTTTTATATGGTAATCAAATTTGTTCTAAAATAATGCATTATTTGCAAAGGTGTTTTTATAAACATGACAAAAATCCTTATCCAAATAAATATGTTATTCTTCACAAATATTTAATTTTGAACAATATTGCCCTGGACATCATTTGATTTCAATGAATATCTTAGGAGATATCTTAAATTAAAAAGTACCGGGGAGAAAATAAATTCAAGCCGTCTCGCACCGACGACGACGACGCGACGCGAACGACGGGACTCACTTGATGCAGACGCAAGCGTTATGTTACACATTTATATTTTTCATTTTTCATCGCGGACGAAGTCGCGGCCACCAGCTAGTTTATATTTAAAATAAAATAAGAATAAAATGAAGTATCAACCCACTTTATTTTGTTTCATTCGTTAAGAGGAGAAATAAACAAGCCCAGAGCTGCTCACAGCGGTTTCCCAATTTGAACGTCTATGTAGGTAATATGTACCACCGTATATGATTTTTTTAAGATCATAAAAACCATTTGTATGACCTGGCTCTATGAACTAAATTACCTTTGCCACTCCTTCGAGAAGGTTAATACATAATTAAAAATCCTTAATTCATTCAATTGTTCCCTGTCTTGTTTTATCTATAATATATGCTTATATTATAAAGTGATAAAGTTTGTATGTGTTAATCTTCGAAACTACCCATCCGATTTAAAAAAATGATTTTGAGATACAATACAAGGATTAAATTAATTTATGTTCATCTCATGCATTTTTTGAATGGCTTTAATTAAGAGTTTTAAGAGTTTTAGGGAATGCAAGATGGAGATGCAATCCCTCATTCACATCTTGTCCTATCATGTTTTGCAGCGCTTTTGAGTATTTTATAGAGTTACTTGTGTTTCTATGTGACTAGATCAATTAAGTATTAAGTGTTAGCCCGTCAACTTTACATTAAAAATACAATCGAATTGAAATAACAGTTAAGTGAACCATTGTGTTGTGGTGAGAGAATAAGGGGATGCCATAGCAAATAATCCTATCCCCTCGTTATTCTTTAACAATAATCCTATCAAAGCAGGTAGCGCATTTTTTTACCATTTACCTTGCTTGTATACCATATAGGCGACAGCAACCACTTACCATCTAGAAAACCATCAGGCTAGCTGCCGATCTTCTTTCTACACAAAAAAAAACTCTCTGAAACCCATTTCACTAACATACATCCCACTGATTGAAAATTTTAAACTTACGAATTAGGTTTTTCGACTTGACGATGTTCGTAGGGGTTGTATTCAACTTTACTATTTGCTTTTTCAATTTTATCGTCCATTTTGACAACAGCTAAGCAGAAATCTTAAATTACACACCTGCACTTTTTTTATTATTTTATTACTGAGGCCACGAAACGAAAAAACAACACCACTTTATGTATGTGAATAACTAAGCTTCTAAGAATATTTATAATTATACATTTAAACATTCAATGAATAGGACAGATATCTTTTAGCGCAATCAAAGTAAAATCACGAATACTACTTGAGTGAATAATTATCATCTGAAGATTATGTTTTATGAGACTAGTATAAAATCTTTTGAGCAAACACCGCATTCAACTTTTCAAAAAATACCTACGATAACGTCGTAAGTCTATTGTAAATATAAAAACACGTAGGTAGATGACTTTATTTCTTGTATGGAATTTTACTTTTCACATGCTAATGAAATTTGTTTTTGTAAATTCAAAAATCATCTAAGTACCGACTTTCCCACTGCGCCACCAAATAAAATCCATATCAAATCTTTACTATTATTATAAATGCGAAAGTGAGTTTGTTTTTTGATCATCATAAAATTTTACATACACGTCACAGATATACAGAAAATGATATAAGTACCTTTCATCCAGAAAAAAATACTGTTCCGATAGGATAATCATTTTTTTGTTGGATTTTTTTCTATCTGAAAATAAAAATTCAACGCATGGGAAAAATATATCTATACTAATATTATAAAGAGGTAAAGTTTGTAAGTTTGTTTGTTTATATGTATGTAGGAGGTAATCTTCAAAAATACTCATCCGATTTAAAAAAAAACTTTCACCAATAGTTAGATCAGAATTTCAGGATGGACATATGCTTGTACATATATGCCACGCGCGCGAAGCCGTGGGCACCAGCTATTTAAAAATAAACATTTAATGCCTGGCAAATGTACCTATAATAGCAGTAAAGATATCAGGGGTTATACGATTTTACATATTTCGTAAGGCGTTATATTTTTTAATGCGTTTAGTCGCGGGCACCAGTTAGTGGGCAATTAAGATTGAATAAATTTTTTAACAAATCAGAAAAACGGGCGCGGCCGAAGTCGTTTTCAAAAGCTTTTTATTAATAAAAAATTGCATATGCATGAACATTTGAAAAAATGCTGATTGGTTATTATTATTTTGGTTTATTATTATTTCCTCTCTTAAAACACAATAAAATGTCAAAAGATAATAATCTCTTTCTATAAAGGAAAGTTTTTTAATAAAGACTTTAAAATATACTAGCGACCCTCCTCTGGCTTCGCACGGAGTTGAAATTTTCAAAAATCTTTTTTAGCAGTTGTTTATGTTATAAAATAAACCTATGTTCCAAATTTTAGGACTTGTATACATAGGAATTTCAAATTCCTATGTATACATTCTTTTCCATTAACATATACATGTATAAAAAGTGGTGTTAGTTATTTTCACCATTTTTAACTCGAGAATGGCTGGGGCTGGACCTATTTAATAGCAGAATAACCATTAGAACATCTGAAATATTCACGAAAAAAAAAATTCTCTTACATTTTACGAATTTCGCTGGGTCAGCAGTTTTATATATTTCTAAGACAAGTTAGTAAAGATGGCTGCGTGCAACATTTTGCCTTTTCGTCTTTTCGCTGCGTTCCATGAAAAGAAAGACCAGTTGACTCGCCATTGTAAATTAGAGAGAACCACAAATTAGACTATGATTTGCAATTTCAAATGTTCACGAAATGTTCAGAATATCCGAAGGGTACGAATTAGTTTTAACTTTTTCGCATTAAAAATAATGCATAATCCTACTAATGCGAAAATTTGTGAGGATGGACGTATGTATGCATGTATGTCTGTCACTCTTTCACGTAAAAACTACTGAACGGATTTGGATAAAATTTGACATACAGATAGCTTAGTAGCTGGTTTAACATAAAGGATTTATCCTTTTTATACTGGAAAAATTTAGATTACCCAGGGATCGTCTAAAAATATAAAAAAACATTTTATATTTTTCATTTTTCAAACCAGACGAAGTCGCGGGCACTAGATAGTAAAGAATAAAGATTTAAATTTTTATAAAAAGGATCTCGATATTTTTATTTTTTATTTTTTCGCTAGTGTGGTGACAAAATAATATATTGCTATGATAATACATCGGCACACTGTGTAGTCAAAAATGGGCAATTGTTTTAATTTTTGTATACCTAATTAAATATTGTTTCAAGCAATATTTTGTTTGTTAAAACAATTCATTCGAACGTAAAAAAAATCTTACACAATATGGAAAATTTCTTTGTAACCATTTTGTTTATAGTTATTAGATAACATTGTGGAAAAGTTCACTACCTACATTAATTTGAATAACCTACACTTAATCAGTCAATGTTACTGGGTTGTCGCTTTCGTTGATTTCGTAAAATCATTTGTCTTAAACTTAGTTTTCTTTTGGGTGTAACGTAATGTATAATTTTTCACATTTATTTTCCAATCAAAAAGGAAGGGCCACGTAATTTTATATCTAAACTAGCTGAACTCGGCCACGCTTCGCTGCGGCCCATACGGCGGCGGCGTGCCCACGGGGCACGCGGTACTGGATACTGCTTATATATAATACTATTTTTCTCAAACATGCGCGGAAATGTAGGCATTCTTGTACTAAAAACAAGCCACGAAGTTTATAATTCTTGACTCATGCATTTCTTTCTCGGCCTAGGCCAAGAATGTTGTATGAAAATTCATTCCTGGCCGCTGCTCAGCCCGATGAAACCCGAAGTTTTACGAGTGTTCACGAACGCGTCCACCGCTGTCACAGGCGTAGTAGGCGGGGGCGTTTCCTTTGCACTCATTGAAAATAAAAAATAAAAAAAGGCTGGTTGCTTTTAGTAAACATTTGCGTTTGTTTTATTCTAAATAAAACTGTGTATATGTAATTTTTTTTCATATTATAGGTACTAATTTTTTTGCATTATCACGTGTTTCATTATTTCCACACATTTATTGAGAAAAGCACTATACCAGCCTCGAGCGGAATGACGATTGCCGGACTCAGATCTTTATCAAGCCTCGCTAAAGCTCGGCTTTGAAACGTCCGGCAATCCTTCACTCCTGGACTCCTGCAGTAATGTACTATATCGTAGCGTGATCTTATATGGCCTATAGCCTTCCTTGATAAATGGAATATTAAAATAAAAGAATTTTTCAATTTGAACCAGTAGTTCCAGAGATTAGCGCGTTCAAACAAACAAACAAACTGTTCAGCTTTATAATATTACCTAGTATAGATACGAGTAAGTTCCACCTAAACCATCCATACTATTATTATAAATGTGAAAGTAACTCCGTCTGTCGGTCTGTTACCTTTTCACGTCTAAACCGCTAAATCGATCAACTCTGCCGTCCACTGGAGTTTATCTATTAGGTGACAAGTTGACATTATTGTTCGATAGTCAATTTTCGAAAATTTAATCTAATATCTAAGCACTTTTAAATTCAGTAAATTAAGTTTTACTTCTTTTAAAATTATTAATAAGGGTAAAAAGGCAAATAAAACCAAAACAATTTAATTGTATTAATTATTGTAACACTACTTAGATTAATTTACCGTCACAAAAATATTGTTTTTATCCTTCGATCCAAATGCACAAACATCAGTTTATTTTATATAAATAAATTGTTCTCGAGAACTCATAGCTAACATTACACTATAAATAGTGAATATAGCGTAAAATAGGTACGATATTTTAGCAAGATACTAATACTATCTGAAAGTATACTTAAATATACTTTGTATTATTTCTTTAATTTCTATACATTGCGTTCTTCTACTTCATAGGTGTTTTTCATCCACCAAGGCTTTCTTCTGGCGTCATCAAATTTCGTGACTCGATGTGCTACGTATGGGACGGCTGGTTGTCTAGGAAAATCGATGTAATTTGAAACCTTTGGAATAGCAATCTGTGAAATCTGCGGGTATGCGTTTATTTGAGGAGTTTGATAATATAATTGATTCAATTCAGTTGGTCCGAGTGGCGAACCGTAAAGCGATTGAGAATTCATTTTAGCTGTACGGAAACGACCTGAAGCGTCACACACTGTTCCCTCGACCAAATTTGATAAATGAGTAGTATACACTCTAAAGTTAATGTCGCTGTAATCCAATTCAGCTTCAAGAAAAACTGGCATCCTATCAGACATCACCCACACGTTCTGGTCGTTATCAATTTTGATATCACTTGGAAATACTAAGCCGACATCGTCTTTATCAACGACTGCAATGTTTTGAGGTTTATAAGGAAGCAAAGAATCCCAACACCCAATAGCGTTCTGGTCTATAAGACTGAATAGTTGTATGCCACTGTCGTCCATTACTTTTGCAGTAGTGTGGCTGTCTGGTCCACGGACGCCAACAACTTTGAAATCTCTATAAGATCCAGACACTTTAGATTCGTTTCTCAAAACTCTAGTAGAAACAGCGAATTCTGTGTGACTCGCTAAAGGACTGAAATATAGTGTCCTGTAACCGTCAAGTCCCATAGGTGATGTGGTGATACCGAAAATGCCTTCCTCTCCCCACTGGAAGTTGAGTCCTGCAATATTATAATCTCCTCGCAATGGATCCGGCATGAAATAATTGTGCTTGAACCTCCATGACCTATTTTGTTGCCAAGAATAGACAATGAGACCGTATCCGAGTTCGTCAGAGAAATACGCGTAAGTGTCGTCGTAGGTGCTTCCCATATCGAGGGCTATGTTTGCAATGAAGGTCGATGGTAGTATGTGTTCTTGGGGAAATACATACGACCTTATCCTTATATCAGTGTTCAGGTCGTATACATGCAGCGTGTACGGACAGAGATTTGTGACATTGGGTGCTAAAAACAGAAATGGTTTTGGTATTAGTTAGCAAATAAACACGAGGCAGTAAATTGTTATCTACATACGAGTACAATTCTAACCAGTTTCGTTGCATGTTAATGCAACACACAACACTATTGCTAGTGACTGTACTTAATATACGTATGAGTGACATACTTTAAATTAATAAATAGTTACGCGTATGTGTGGAATCTCACCTAAGTACGTGTGCAACATGCCAACTGCTTTTCAAAATTGGCCGAATATATATGTATAATTGTATATTACGTTGCACAGTTTACAATCTCGCTGATCAGTTGATTAATATTAATTTTATTTATATTTTGATTTCTAAACTACTAACGATCTTAACTATCGCTACTGGTTATAAGAAGTATAATATTAAGTGTTATTTTACAATTTGAAAACTTATTGGAAAGTCAACGATATTGCGATTGGGACCTATTTTTACGAGCCTGTCCGATGAGTGGTTAGGATGTTTGCTTTAACTCTCTGTCTCAGGTTCGATTCCGAGTTGGGTCAAATGTGGAAATGAACTTTTCAAAACCTGAAAAGTAGTGGCAGGGCATACTGCGTTTCACAGTTATTTGGGCAACCTTTATGGCGACAGTTGCCACCCACTTACAGAAGACCACCGTGAAATAACAGCATGTATTCTGTTGTGTTTCGGTGAGTGAATAAGGGATGCCAGAGCCCTTTCCCTATCCTTAATCCTACTATGGTCCGCAGCGCACTCACAGCACCTGTGGCGTTGGTTGTGTATAGGCGACGGTAGCCAAATAAAAGAATACATATTATGAATAAACTCAGAATATTCATACATATTATGAATAAACTTGAATTGTTGGGCCTTGAACTCAATTATACCAGGTTAGAGACCTGATTTATTAGGTTTAAGTTCATTGTGTATACTAGCGACCCATAATAACCCTAATTTGGTTGTTTGTTATTACTAGACTGGCATGTATACAAATACATGCCAGTCCCAAAGATTGGGTACAGGTTATTTACATAATACATTTTTATGCACCTAAGATGTGAAATCAAACATAATAAATTTTAAGTACCTATTTTTGTTAAACCAATCTAGACCAATTTATTTACTTATTAATAATTCTAACAATAAGCACAACGTGCCTAAGCACTAGTGTTAATACCTTCCATTAGTTAAAGTCTTAAACGTGATTAACTAGGATAAGTTATTGAAGTATTAAAACTATAATATCTATCACAAATCGTCCACTTGAAGATAACTTATGAAGATAACTTAACTTAAATAACAAAATAAATTAATTGTAAAGTTGCTTACAATATCCATAAGTGCCCACGTCTAATACCCAGAGTCGGTCATATTTGTCCGCTTTGATCCTGTACACGGTGTTGAGCCCCGTTTGGCAGTTACCCAATTCATTGCCTTTCCAATTCGGGTAGGGGTTCAACTTTGGCGATGGTTCATACGGAACGTCTAAAGGAATGTAATTCAAGGTTGCCGGTATACCTGGAAACAGAATTTCCTTATATAATTTTTTTAATAGTGGCAGGGCACACTACTTTTCGCAGTCATAATTTGGGCAACTAACCTGGCGGCAATAACAGAAGATCACCGTGAAATAACAGTATGTGTGCTGGTGTTTCGGTGGGTGAGGAAGAGATGACTGAACCCACTTCCTTATCTCCTCTTAATCCCTTACCATCTATCTTACAAAGATAGATGGTATCGACCTTAGTAAGATATGCAGAGTGCACATGCGGCAACTATGGCACCTATTGCTTGTGTTAATAGAAGATGGTAGCCATCTAACATTAGTGGACTGTCAGGCTATCTACCTATCTTTACATTAAAAAATCTATCTTTTTTAACATTGTAACTCCTGTACTTTTACAAATTATTAAGAAGTTAAAGAATGACGAGGAAGGTAGTTAAGGAAATAATATTAAGGAATGTGTATTGATACATACATACTTTCTTTGAACTATTTGAAAGATGGATTTTAGGCTCGAACCTTTATTCGGTTCACTTGATCAAAAGGCTTGGAAAATATCGTGAAGAACTGGAAAAAGCTAGTAATATTTGAACATTCCTCACAAAGAGCAGATTATTTTTACCAAACATTTGAACATAATACACATACTGTTACAGTTGGTAATATTACAAATATTACCAATAGATTTTTTTTAAATAAATAATGAAAAACACTTGATATATTTACGGCTTTTCTTTTTATTACTAAATTGAGTTATTATTTTCAAATTATACATTTGCGAATTCCGTATGTCTATATTTTACTCATATTTTCGCACTAGTCTAGTCATTTTACAGAAGTTAGCATGCTAATAATAAATAATAACTGGGTATTAAGTTAGTAGTGACAGTTAATGTTGTTTTTAAGTTGATAACGTAACCTAATGTATAGGCGTTGATGTCGGTAGGTAATGTTTAGTTTAATTTAAACTGATGTAAGAAACACGGTAAAGAACCAATGAGATGATGTGTGGTTAGAACATTATATATAAAATATAGAAGTTATAATATATTCAGTTGAATATCGTTAAGTGTTATATATTTAAAACAAGGTATAGCATCCAAATAATTAATTAGAATGATATTCATGTTCTCAAACGCAAGTATTTCGATAAACAGATTTTAATGACAAATTTGTCATACATATACCTATACAATTTCAGCACACTTTTATTTAAGTAGTGGTAGGGCACACTGCGTTTCGCAGTCATTTGGGCAGCCCGCCTGGCGGCAGTGACCACCCCCTTACAGAAGACCACCGTGAAATAACAGCATATACGTGCTGTTGTGTTTCGGTGAGTGAGTAAGGGATGCCAGAGCCCATTTCCTTATCCCCTCCTAATCCCTTATCCTTAATCCTACTGTAGTCGGCAGCGCACTTGCAGCACCTGTAGCGTTGCTTGTGTTATAGGCGACGGTAGCCACCTACCATCAAGTGGACTGTCAGCCTGTCTGTCGACATAACATAAAAAAAAAAAAAATTAGCAGTAAATTTTGTAAGACAAAGTTATGAAATTTGTTTTTTCCAAATTTTTTCCCCATTTGTAATAAGCACATATAATTACTCGATAAAAGCTAGTCAATGTCATAATTTCCTTTATAATAAATGTAATATTATCAAAAGTATAAAATAACCCACTGTCCCATTATTTACATGCAGATTCCCCATTTCCCTATCCACTCCTAATCCCCTATCCTTAATCCTACTGCAGTTGGCAGCGCACTTGCAGCAGCTTTGGCGTTGCTTGTGTTATTGGCGACGGTAGCCACCTACCATCAAGTGGACCGTCAGCCTGTCTGCCGACCTGACATAAAATAAAAATAAAAAAAAAGATATAAGTACACATAATCTTTTTAGTATATAATAAGAAATGAAATAAAATAAATAATTAAAAATTATTAGTCACGTTCATAAAACGTGATTTATCACCACCTCAGAGAAACACAGAGAAATTATTAGTAACATTCATAAAACGTGAGTTATCACCACCGTACAATAACGGCACGTGAGCTATGTGTTTCGGTGAGTAAGATATGCAAAAGCTAATTCCATTATCTATACCGTCCTTACTCCTTATCCTTTATCCTATCAAGACCAGCAGCGCACTCTGTTTGACAGTTTGACAGGCAGGAGAGTAGCCATCTGCCTGCTTCATTTAGGTTTACATTAAAAAATCTATACTAATAAATAAAGTAAAACTAATAAATAAAAAAGTGTACAAAAGTACACACAAAAATATCATCAAAATATTTAGGAGGAATTCAGTGACAGAAGATTAAATGTACATTTTTGTAAATTTTTTTATTTGCCTAATAAAACACATTAAGATCTTTTTATTGACACTTATAAAGAAACATAATCAAGATGTTTATTGATTAAAAGCACTTCTTTTCGTTTATTTATTTTAAAGTCTATTTAAAGTTACAGTCTGCCTCATAATTATCCGGGATAGCACGATTCATCGCCGGCCATTGCATCGTCGTTCGTTGTGGACTTTTGTTTAGCGAAAGAATTACCACCAAATGTTTATAGTCAAAAAAGACGTGAAATGCATTTTATCAATTTTTTCATGAAATGCTGGTTTTAGCAAAAAGATTGTCTATTAGAGAATGTGTTTACAAGACTTATTTGTATTGGAAACAAAGTTAGGTTAGGTTCTGGAATGTTTATGAAATTAAATGCGAGCAGAAACAGCACATCCGGAATATTAGTTATTGAAAAAGGACTGTCTATTACAAAATGTGTTATAAAGATTTATTGTACTGGAAACGTGTATGACATTGATTTTTTTAAGTTAATATGTATTGTAACTAACCGATGATGAAATGGCCTACGCCGAATTGGCCGGCGATGAAAAGGCCGGCGGTGAAAGGGCGGCGATGAATTTGCGGCGATGAATTGTCCTAGACCCTAATTTTCGGGGTTGTGGATTCCTTTGAGAGTTGTATAATATAACTTCATAGAGTGACAGTCTGCCGTGATAACATCCACACTCGATATTTTGCATTTAGGTATACTTCTGACCAAATATTTATATGTTATATAATCGTGACAATATTATACTTATAAATCTATTATCTATGTACAATTGGATTTGAGATGACAAGACATATACCTAGCCCACTGTACATCAGCATATCGTTAAAATGATTGGAAAAAGAGAAACAAATATCACTCACCAGCCCTCCATCTAGGCACGGTTACAAAAAGTTTATTCTTCCATCTTTCAATGCCTACTGGAAGAGCATTCTCTGGTATGAGAGCTCCGGATTTAAGAGCTTGCTGTTTAGTGAATTCGTCCGGATAATTCCAGTCCATGACATTCCAAGAGTACAATTCTTGAAGTTTAACGGCCGCTGAAGCGAAGCCGATGCCACATAGTAAGATAAAATTAATCAACATTTTAAAGAATCTGAAAAAGCGAAAGTCAAAAATTAAAACTTTTGGAAGTCGAACTACTTTAAAAGACAAGGAAAAGATAATGTTTTTTTTTTAATATTAAATATTAAAAAAAAAAACGCCAAGAGTAAACACACCAATTGTATGGCCGTCTAAGTAAGCACTATTATAGACTTGTATTATGAATAATCATAAAACGGACTGGGTTCAAACCAAAGTCAACTTTGGTTAATTTCCAAAGTTGGCCCTGCCGGGAATCGAAGCCATGAGTTAAAGCGCTAAGGTCTATTTCTAAGCACATTAATCATTTAACCAACGGACTCGTCAATATATTACTTACTAGCTGAGCCCGCAACTTTGTACGCGTGGTATTCGGAATAGCGCGTAACTTTTTTATTTGTACACCGATTGGAATGAAACTAAATATTACGGGAAGCTTGCTACAATACATCACTGAAAACCGCATTCAAATTGGTTTTGCCGTTTCTGAGATTAGCATGCACAAACGCACAAACAGACAAAAATTCTAAAACCTATTTTTTGGCCTCTGTAACATAAAGTACAACGTGTATAAATTGTTTTTTTGAAAAAATATTTAATGTACTCGTTTACGATTTTACTATATGTACCTATAGATTAGATTATGATCGATATATATGTTATTGTCTAGCAGACTAAATCAAAAAGTAAAGAAATAATGCAAAAATATGCTACAAGTTAATAATTTTTTCATAAGTGAGACTTTATAACGATGCAAAATTTGATAATATCCCACTGATGGGCTAAAGACAGAGTGAAGGCAATATTTTTCTGTATATAATTTTAAGGTCTATTTTTAAGCACATTAATCATGTAACCAATGGGCTCATCAATATATTACTTACTAGCTGAGCCCGCAACTTTATACGCGTGGTATTCGGAATAGCGTGTAACTTTTTTATTTGTACACCGATTGGAATGAAACAAATTTAAATTTAATTAATGAATCCTATTGTAACAAGCACTATCTTTCTCAACACTTCACTTTAGAAAATCTATTCATTGTAAAGACATAACAGAGTGTTATGTACGTACGTGTGGGTTGTTACCCGGCGTGTGGGTCCGGCGGCGGTGCAGCGGTTCGGATTAGACTGATGCAAACAAATATATCCGTACTATTTAAAACTTTGCTATCGTTCGCCCCTACTACCGCGGAGCTCAGGAAACTTCTATAGAGAGAAAAGGAAATAGAGGTGCCACTACGATTATTAAAAAAAAAAAACGATATATCCGGTGGTTATTTTTGATCGAGAAGACGTTCGATAATAAGCGTTTCCATCACCCAAATGTCTCTAGTTCCATGGAATATAAGTGGTCCCACGTTGACACATTGGCACCGGCATATCTTCATGGAATGATATAGCTGGTTCTGCTACAGACGAGGCCCAAAAGCGCGAAATATACACATTTATTTCTTACGGCTACATTTTTATTTCTTTCGGTATTAGAGTCCAAAAGCGCATAAAGTTTTCAAGAGCCTGGCAAAACTCTTGGACGATATCACTGGCGATTACAGTGCTGGCTCAGCAAATGGAACTTGCATGGAATCTTGCCTAAGGGACGCAAGTCTGATGTGGTTAATGTATACAATGTGTAAATATAATTTATATCACATGAGCTGATCGAATGTTGTTAGATACTTGAATAAGGCATTAAATATTAGAAAACAAGTAGAATAATAATAATTCTATCGTCACAAACTAAGCATTACATGTAATAATAGAAACCAAACAGCGGGCGGAAGGCGAAAAACAGAAAAATTTAAACTTTCGTTTCGTTCGTTTCCGTAGTTGACCTAGGATCCAAAGTAAATCTAGATATTAAATTAAATATTTTTATATTTAATCAAATTATTTAAATTTAATAAAATTTAATTAGTTTTATGTGAAGGTCGGCAGACAGGCTGACGGTCCACACTTGATGGTAGGTGGCTACCGTCGCTTATAACACAAGCAACGCCTAAGCTGCTGCAAGTGCGCTGCCGACTGCAGAAGAATTAAGGATAAGGGATAAAGAGTGGATAGGGAAATGAGCCCTGGTATCCCTTACTCACTCACCGAAACACAACAGCACACGTGCTGTTATTTCACGGTGGTCTTCTGTAAAGGGGTGGTTACTGCCGCCAGACGGGCTGCCCAAATGACTGCGAAACGTAGTGTGCCCTGTTTAATTTAATATAAATTTAAATTAAATATAAATTAAATACTAGCAAACGGTCCCCGGCTTCGTACGAAATTGAAATTTTCAAAAATCCTTTCTTACGTTTTAATATAAACCTACATTCAAAAGCACACAGGCTTAATTTATGTAATTTAAGCATGACCTAAATACCTGTATTATGCATGGCACTTTTAGATATTCTCATTTCTACGATATTATAACGCCTACGAAATGCGTGTGCGAGGAATTAAGTTTGCACGCCTTCGATCTATTCCGACGCAATTCCCCTGGAAAACCTGGTCATCCGTTATAGCATTTCGTTAAAATTACATCGATGGTTTGCAATATTGTAAATTACTCGTATTTTATTTAAAACAGTTTAGTAAAATTTATTATTATACTATCCTAAGATAGTATCTTGATTGATTCCTAAGATTTTGAAAGTTTATGACCAAACTGTAACAGCTTTTTTCTTTTTGTAGAGAGCTTTTAATTGTGAAATTGACGTCTTCATGCAAGTGTATACCCTAACAGGATAAAAGGTAAAAGATCTAGTATTTAATAAGAAATAAACTTCTAATTCGAATGCTTTAAACACGAAGACTTTCTACGTAGTGATAGGCACTGTGGTCATAAAATCATTTTAAACTATGACTAGAATGAATACTGTGTGTTTATGAGAAGGTCTAGATTACTTATTTCTTCTCTATAAAAGTACCTACTTAATATATATAAACTTGTAGCTGTAATTGATATGTGATACCTGGGAATGTTATTCGAAGGCTGTAAAGAAGCCAGAATGCAGTCGGTATCAGTCTAGATTTCTAGCACATTTAAAATAATTTGTAATCAATGGATTTAAACTGTGGAATTCGATTGGACATTATTATCTATGTGCTTTGTCATAGTATACATTTTGTTGTAACGTAACATAATTAGTTACTGTCATGCCGTAAATGTTTTAATTAATGTTTTCTTTAAGAATAAAATATTGTTGTAACTAGACAACAATAGAAAAATGGGAATAGTAACGTTACAAGGTAACACATAATATCAATCAGTTTTAGTGTGTTATTACTTTTTTCCAAGTCTCCCCAACTAGTTATACTCTAAACTAGTTATCTCTTAAACATACTGAAACTGCTATTTAATGAAACCCTAATTATATGATATCTAATTATAAAATATTTTTAAAATTCAATTCAAAGGAACAGAAGTCATTTTTTAAACCTGTACCAGTCAAGATTTATTCAAAAATGCCGGAGATCTAGCAATGTAAAATAATGCAAGGAGCGTTAGTAGTTATTTAACTAGCGATGTGATCAACTGTTTTCATTATGTTTTTGCAAGCAACACATTAGTTCTGAGTACATTTGGCGCGAACGAAAAAGTTCATTGTCATAACGCGGATGTTCTGAAAATAAGAAAAAATAAATGTTTAATTTTTATCACGTTTTGGGGTTTCATAATGACCACAAAACATTCAATGTAACAAATAAATAAGTTAATATTTATTAAACTTAACTTAATGTTCGTAATTAATGATTATTATTATTTAGGTTTAAGTAGAAGGCAATTTTTAACATTCTTCAAGTGTTAAGGATATTGCTGCTTTGAATTTTATTATAATTTTTAATCTGAAGGAATTTCCGCAGTTTTGATCGATGTTCTTAAATTGCATGTGTCCAAGTGTTTAATAGCATAATAAGCACTTGGACAAATTACTTGTATCGCCAAGAAAAACACTAATTGACTGATTTACACTTTATATCTCTTGTAGGTATATGATAAAATCAGGTTTTTGGAAATAAGCCTAGCTTTTATAAAATCAGGTTTAGAAATCGGAATACGAATATGAAATCGGCAACCACTTACCATCAAGTGGACCGTCAGTCTATTTGCTACCGTTTAAAAGTAAAAATGACAATTTTTTTACTTAATTTGATCTCAAATCAAAGAAAAAGTATTATTTTGTTCAAAACATTTAGACTAGATCAGATTTATGGCAAAATCAAGTTCAAGGTAAAAGCACAAAACAAAGGAATCAAGTATGATATAAATTAAAATATCATATTATTTTTCCAATGAGGTTACGAGTTACATTAGGATACGACAAATAATTAAACGATCTATCATCATTGTATAGACCTGTGTCAACTTTCTCCCAAACGACACCTCGGAGGTTTCAACTTGTTTTTAAAATGTGAATAAAATGACGAATTTGAAATGTCATATTATATAGTTCGACTTCACTTTAATAATATTTAATGTGTGGAGGTAAATATTAATCTCTGTCTATGGCGATAAAATTGAAAAAATACAAGTGACCTGTCCGCTTGGGCTTCGCACGGATGTCAAATTTCAACACGGATGCCAAACTTCCTTGGACTTTAAAAAGTATTTGAAAAAAAAAAGACGAATTGGTCCACCTTTCTCGAGTTTTGCGTTTAGCAACACATTTAGCGATTTATTTTTATTTATATTGTACATACAAAAAAAATATATTTAAAATTGTAAGTTTATATATATTTATGTCGCTGCGTCTCACAGACCTGTTACCTATTGAACATAACATATTTTTATTAATTAAATTTTTCATAGTAACATAGAAGCCGCATAGTTTGATTTATCATATCTGGATTTGAATTAGATGCGATCGTAATTTCTACTTTTGGTTTTTCGTAACAGACTTTTGTATCTTCTTTATTTCCCACGTATGAAAATTTGCTCTGTTTGCTCACGCACAATTCCTACAACAGTATCCTTATGTACATATTAATTCCACTGGTACTAATTTAATCATAAAATTTACTTATGCTCAGTTTTTCTAACAAATCAGTTTTTGATCGAAAACCTAGATTTTCTTAGATTTATAAACAAGGCAGTTTAAGTAAGTAAATTCATTAAAATCTGATTTTGTCATACATTTACAACATATTGATGACATTAAGGTATCTAAGGGTTTTACGGGACGTATTTACACAAGTGATTAATAGGAACGAGTTATTAATATTTTAGTGGATAATTCATTAGTTAAGGCTTATTAAAATAACAGTTCAATCAATCAATTTTCCCAGCATTTGCAAATATGTTGAGCAATTGAATAAAGTGGTCAAGTATTTTGACGATAAATATGGGTTGGGCCCGAGTTTGTTAATTCTAAGTGTAATTGCTTTTGAAATTGTGAACTGCGAAGGTTGGTCGCAAAGATTCAAAAATTTTGATTAAATTTGATATAAAATATAATACATATTTACATAGTTACAAATTTTTAACTTTTTATGTTTTTGTTGTGAGAAATATTTATTTATGTTTCACACACTAAATGAAAAGTGTTTTGATTGATTGAAACAGAAGAATTCATCGTGCATAAAATAAAGGCAACATAACTCTTATTGTGGAGTATTAACTTTCTAGTAAACTTTCTCTTTTGTCTTTTTTTACCTATATTATTAAGAATGGCAGGCAGGCTGACGGTCCGCTTAATGGTGTGTGGCTACCGTCGCCTAAGGACACAAGCAACACTAGGGACGTTACAAGTACACTGCCGACTTTGCAGGAATTTGTTTACGGATTATTTGAAGAAGCCCATATTGTAGCTAGAATGAGATTGTTCCATAGTTCGCGGATACGCGGGATGCAATTTCTACTCGTCCACTGTGTGCGCAGCTGCACCTTATCCAAGTCATGCGGATGAACTCCGCATATATGGGGTGCAGTAGGGTGGTAAATAATTGGGGTAGGCATTCAATGGAACAACGGAACACTTGCCATTGTATAGCCGGTGGTCTCACTAATACGGGAGAGTGTCACTTCTGCCATGAGGCAGAGGAAACACCAATGCATATCCTGTGCGAGTGTGGCCCCCTGATGCACAAGCGCAGTCACATCTTAGGAAGCCACACAATGGCTTGTGGAGATGTGAAGAATACCTCTATCAAAAAAGTACTACAGTTTCTTAACGTGGCAGGTTTAGTTTACGTGGCGATCACAAAATTTCAGCAATGGACGAAGTGATACTGGTACCTACCTACTCTAGTAGACAGAAATAGCTAAGAAGATTATAATAATGATTGTATAGCCGGTAGAACACATAAAGAGAGGCTACATCTCTTCTTATACAAAGTGGTTCTATTCGTTGTTGTGTGATCGTTGGATCGTCAGTAATTCGAACAATTCGACGCTATAAGGTGTCAAATGGATCTAGTGGGTACTCAATGTGGGGTCTTACCTGGGCATAGAGAACAAGGCGCTGCCCCGGTATGATGGTGTGAACACTTCTTTGCCCTATTCTACACGACTTTTTTTACTACGGTAGCCTTCTTCTTGAGGCGCGTTACATGACGTATGTACATTTCATTTAAATCATGCCGTCCGATTCTGGTTCTGACGGGTAAAAATTCAAAATCCCACATACACTTTAAAGAAATATTTTATTTATAAATATTGTAAAATATATTCGCTGCCTGCCTCTGTCTGTCTTTCCGCTAACTTCTTCTAAATCACAGTGAAAAAATCTGATATATAACTCAATTAATTATCTTATATAAAAATTATAGAAAATTATTCAATTAATAATCTAAATTATGTACAGATTGTTATTACAAATTGTATAATATAATATCCAGCTTGAACTTTGGATTTCGGCGGCGCAATCTGAGCCAATATATTGATACGGAGGATATTCCTGTTGGGGAATATCTCCTTATGAATAATAGTCGTTCAACACATCTGCTCATAGTTAGAAGGACTGATTGCATGATATAATTAAAAAAAATATATCCAGCTTGGGTCTACTTGGGAGGGTTCCAAGCATACCTACTGGCTGCATTATATCAGATAACGCCTGTTATGTCGACCAAATGTTTTGACAAAATGTTAAAAAATTTAACGCATTGGGGCACCACGGACCCAGAGTTTCGACACGGAAGGGAATTTATTCCCTTATACATATAAGAATTTTTATACAAATGTATATTTTGGCCTTTTTTGGTCGTGTTTTCAGCAGCACCAGCTAGGGCAACTGTTTATGAAGACGGAATATAAGTATAAAAAGTACCCTTAATTACGAATTCATTATTTCACCAATTAAATTTTTTAATGTAGGTAGATATAGATCATAAGGCAGGCTACTATGACTGTAAAATCAATTTTGACGTATTATATCTAATACATGCGTTTAATTTGTATATATAAATTGTGAATATCAAATTTAAAAAAAACTAACATCAATCAGATAATATGGTGTCACTATGGTGTCAACAACAGCTAATATAACGTTTCGTTTGAACAATTAATTGTAATGAAGCTAAATAATATTCACTGTTAGATGTACGTAATTACATGAAATTTTATGCTCCAATAACTCTGCCTTCCAAGCTTGGGCGTGTACAGGTGTTTTATTTCTTCACATGCATAAAAATATTTTCTAATCACTCGTTAATTTAATTACAAAACACGTTTGTGTACAATTTTTTTTACATTATGACTAGTGGCTTCTTTCCTAATTCTGGCTTCTAATCTTGATTGGGTCAGGTTTAGAGTGAGACGCAAAAGAGTAGGAGTGTGTTTAAATCACGCTTAAGGTGGTGTCAGAATAACGCCGAATAAAAATAGGACTTTGGACACGACCCTAAAACCTTTTGGAAATCCACCAATAAAATAATTAGTAGCAAACCAGGGTTGCCTGTGAGTGTCAATAACATTAGTGACCATACAAGCGTGGCTAATATGTTTAAGGAAAATTTCACTGTGAGGGCCCATCACATTTGGGCCCATCACAGTCGACATGTGGTGTTAGAGTGCATGGTTGGGAAGTCAAGACTTTGGCCAATTTCTTTGGCTCCGTTTTAGCAAAGATGCTTATGACAGCTTGTCTAACACTCAACCAAATAAATATTTAAAAATACATGACCACCAATTTGGTTTCAGGGCAGGGCTCTCAAGTCTCAACTAAAACTGGTATTTTGAGTTTAAAGCAAGCTGTCAGGTACTACACACACCGAAAGGCGACGGTATTTACTTGTTTCCTCGACCTGTCGAAAGTGTTTAACTTGGTTTGTTATGATACCTTGTGGCAAAAACTTATTGAAACTGCAAAGCCCATGAAACTTATAGATATCTTTAAATATTGGTATAGTAATCAGGTCAAACTTACACTGCGTTTCGCAGTCATTTGGCGGCAGTAACCACCCCCTTACAGAAGACCACCGTGAAATAACAACATGTGTGCTTGTTGTGTTTCTATGAGTGAGTAAGGGATGCCAGAAACCATTTTCCTATTCAATCTCTTAACCGTAATCCTATTGTAGTCGGCAGCGCACTTGCAACAGTTGTGGCGTTGTTTGTGTTATAGGCGACGGTAGCCACCTACCATCAAGTGGACCGCCAGCCTGTCTGCCGATCTTAACATAAAAAAAACTATATCTAAAAAAAGTTGTTGCTATTGGCGCGTGACTATTAAGTACGTATAACATAACTAGAAGTTAATTATTTAACAACGGTCAGTAACTTTTGGTATTCATTGTGTGTGCTACATTCCGTTATGGACACGCCCATGATCGCGTGATCGAAAAAATTGCACTGATAACGCGATCTCGTCCGTATGTCGTGAATAAATCTTGTATCATTGTTGTTCTCAACTCATTTCTCAACTTGGATTATCGATATGTATTTTAGTACCCAAATTTTCTTTAAAAATATTTAGGTTTTTGAGAATCAATCAAAAATATCTTAATTAAAAGGTTTACACAGATTAGAAAAATAGCATTATTAATTTATATAAAAATAAAAATTAATCGCACAATTTCCAGCTAAGCACAAAACTCGAGAACGGCTGGATCAATCAGGCATTTTTTTTTTCAAATTTTCGTTGTAGTCCAAGGAAGGTTCTTATGAAGAGAATAATTGAAAAAAAAATGCCATGTGAAGCCGGGGTCAGGTCGCTAGTATTTCATAAAATTAATTCAATATTAGGCTGCTAAGTAAAATGTTAATTTTAATATTGAAATCAATGCATGCGTGTATTTAATAATTAATTCGTTTCTACACGCCCATTTGAGAGACAGTATGGGGTCATCCTCTATGTACATAACAATTTAACGAATAATTCTTATTTTGCAGAAATAAGGTTAAAATAGTATTTGAATTAATTTTAAAATGATGCGACGGTTAATGTTTTCATGCACTACGACGCATGAACACGGCATTTGATAAATGGGTTTTTATTTTAATACATTTTACATGCCATGGAAATTTACATTTTCGACTAATGAAATCCGTACAGTTGATTCCTAAGAAAAGTTCGATGTTCCAAAAGCTCAAATTTTTCCGAGAAAAGTTCCAAACTTTGGTTTGGTTCTTTTGCGCGAGACTCATCTGAATTCCTTTTTCTCAGGTGTTAAAATATTAATTTCATTTTTTTCATGTTTATTTTTAATCTCTCGGGAACAGTACTTTTTTCTGGATGAAAGGTACCCTATGTCCTTCTGTATCCCTGACAACGAGTATACAAATTTTCATGAACAAACAAACAAACACTTTCGCATTTAGGTATAATGTTATTCAGCATTCTTTGGTGATGGTCTAATAATTTGATATTCTGGTGAAACATTTTTTTATTTTATGTTAAGATCGGCAGACAGGCTGACGGTCCACTTGATGATAGGTGGCTACCGTCACCTATAACACAAGCAACGCCAAGTGCCGCAAGTGCGATGCCGACTACAGTAGGATTTAGGGTAAGGTACAGTAGGATTTAGAAGGGATGGGAAAATGAGCCCTGGCATCCCTTAGTCACTCACGGCAACACAACAGCACACGTGCTGTTATTTAACGATGGTCTTCTGTAAGGGGGTGGTTACTGCCGCCAGACCGACTACCCAAATAACTGCAAACGCAGTCTGCCACTACTTTCCAGATTTAAACCAGAGCCAAATTTGAAAAGTTCATTTTTCAAAGTTGACCCTGCTGGGAATCGAACTCGGGAACTCTCGGACAGAGCGTTAAGGCAAGCACCCTAACCACTCATCCAACTTATACAATAAAATATGTTATAATTTTAAAATGTACGATTTAATTTTTGAATTTATAGCAGTGGGCATTTCATAGTCATTTTCCGTCTGAAGGCAGTAGAAAAAGAAAAAGCAGACAGAAAAATACTACTGTGAAAAGAGATACCATTGCCACGTTGCCCTTCCTCTCTCCACATCCTCAATACTGTTTGAACTCGTCTACTTATGTATATACTATGTTTTTTATAGAGAACCTTCCAAGCAGGTAAACCACAGAGTTTTATCTTTTATACTAGTTTTATTTGTCTTTTACAAATAAAACTAGTATATAAAAGATAAATCTGATATAACAAAATGTGCAATAATGGTCTGTAAATTGTTTGATACCTAATAAATAAGAAAGGTCTGTACAATATCAGCTGAAAGAATATTTAATATTTCTTTTGTATTAAGTAAGACACTGCTAATATTGCATAAACTTTCACTGACATCCATTTGAATTAAGTCTACTTCATGTTAATTGAAGGTGGTTTGAAATGCAATTTTCTGGTCAAGTGATAATCCTACATGCGATAGTAAGAGTGATTGCTTATTTCAATTCACGCGGAAACTTGTTCACTGAGTAACCGTGTGTCAATTCTGGTCGAATTATAGGATTTTGTATTAGGTGCGGTTAGGCAATTATTTAATGATCTTTTCATTAATAAGGAAATTAAATTATCTTTGATAAGATGTATTGCCTTAAGTGTGTTTTTCGCGTGTTTTTTATTGATACATTATCTTCTTATACTGTTTATCTCTTTAAGAAATTGAGTTCTGTGTCACTGTTTTTATTGTAACAACACTTAATGAAAGAAGGCGTAAATGTGGCTATACTTGAATACTTTACAAATACCGAATTTAATTTAAAATAATTATAGAAAAACTTTCATTCTAGATAGAGAAAAGTTTAATATTATTAAATTTTGAAATTGATTTTTTTTCTAAAGGTCAGTAGGATAGGCAAGTAAATAGTGCACTTCAACTGACAAGAAATAAGTATCCTTATTTCTAGGATAGGGATTCAAAAGAAAACTTAAAAAAAATGGATATATTGATAGAACTAGAAAGCGTCTATTAAAATTCATCAGTGGAAACGCATCGGCCGTGGGTTTCGTTTTCGTAGTAAATACACAAGCACAGATATGATTATCTTCTCCACGTCCATCTTGCCACACCCTTGGAAGTCGACTGCAAGTTTTGGCCGCTCGACATATCGCGGCTGGATACGCACTACGCGACCAAGCCTCAATCCTGGCCGCCGCGGCCTGGTCGCTCAGTGCGAAGGCGCGATAGTCTGGGAAAAAAGGTTCTTTCCATTTTATGAAAACTCAAGATATTTTTTTCAAAGTTTATTTACATTTAATTACAGTATATAGGTCGGGGAAAAAGTCTTTTCGCATATAGTATGTATAAACTTGTAACAAAATCTCTTTGGCTGTCACAATGAGTGAATCTAATGAAGAAATTCGATACATTTTAAAATTTTATTACAAAAAAGGAAAAAGTGCAACGCAAGCTGCGAATTTTTTTTTCGTTTATGGATCTTATACACTGTCACTAAGAGTAGCACACAACTTTGTTTCAATACTTTTTGAACTTTTTGAAAAGATTGATAAGTGGTAATGAAAAGTGGATCACGTACGACAAGAACGTAAAAAGATCGTTGTCAAAGGTCGGTCAGGCTTCACAGACTGTGCCAAAACCCGGGTTAACTCGCAATAAGGTGATGCTGTGTGTATTATGGGATTGGAAGGGCATTGTTCATTATGAACTTTTACCGCCCGCCAGAACCATCGATTCGGATCTCTATTGCTAACAACTGATGAGATTAAAGCAAGAAGTTGAGAGAAAGCGGCCTTAATTGATCAATAGAAAGGGTGTGTTTGGCTGGGAGGTGTTAATGCATCCGCCATATAGCCCTGACCTTGCACCTTCAGATTTCCACCTGTTTCGGTCTCTTCAGAATTCTTTAGGCAGTGTTAGGTTAACATCGAGAGAGGACTGCAAAAACTACTTTTCGCGATTTTTTTTATCAGGAGTCTCAAAATTTCTACAGCAACGGGATAATGTTACTACCTACAAGATGGCAAAAAGTCATCAAATAAAATGGCAAATTCATTAGATTCACTTATTTTGACAGAAAGAAAAACAAATGAAAAATAGCTGGAAACAACATTTTACTAATTTGTTACTTTTTTTGAAATGTAACCTTTTTAATGTCATCAAGACCAGCCAAAGAGATTTTATTACAAGTTTATACATACTATATGCGAAAAGACTTTTTCCCCGACCTAATATGTTGTCTATATTATTTAGTTTACAGAGATTATTTATTTTAAATTACTTATAAATTTCTGTCTCAGAACTACAATTGAAAGTTCGATATATAAGTTCAAAATTCCATAGCCTTTTGAAAATGGGAATGCCAATGTTGAAATTTGGAAAGAAGTTACGGTTGAAATAATTACATTACAGAGGTAATTTGTTTACAAATATCCATATTGATTAGTAGTATGTGACATAGGCGTCTAGAGAAAAAAAAATTAAAAAGTAATCCCGATAAGATACTTAAGAATGCGTAGCCATTAGCACTCATTAAAGTCTACCATCTGCTATCTAACGTTTGTGTTTCACAAATCGATTTAATCCACGATTAGTGACTTGTACTCAAAAAAAGCAGCATGAATGAGATTCCTCTATTCAGTCACAAAATAACCAGGCATTAATTAGACTGCAATTAGAAAAAGTTATTCGTTCCAACCTTTTATAATAAGATTTAAAAGGAACCATTTATTTTGTTTGTTGAAACAATACTCGGTTTCTTTGCAATTTGATTCGTTGATTCGCAGATAGCTATTGTTAACTTTTATTAGCAGTTTGCCTTCAGTAAAAATTCAAAAATCCAATCAAGACAACCATATATCATATTTTGACAATTGATATAAAATCTGTAAACAAAAAATAGCAACTTGAGAGGGAGAATAATTTGTTCGTTTTAATTTGTCTTGGCTTCTGTTTGTTAATTTTATAGTCCATATTATTATGAACGCTTGGCTTCTTTTGATCTTCGTTTAGAACTTTTGATGTCAGGTTCTATTCAAATAAAATTTAATGCCGAAGTTACGTCAAAAGTCTATGTTTTAAAAATATACATGTCTGAAACTTTTAGCATTTATAAATGATACTAATTTTAAAATTGTCTGGTTTATTCGAATCTGTTTGGTACTTTACCTACTGAAACTTCATTATCACATTATATTGAAAGTAAAAATTCATTTAAGTAAAAGTAAAATTTACATCAGATATTTTAGAAACAAAGAATCTATTATACCTTCCTAAATCATATTCTAGAAAATACCCATGAAAGTAATATTGATGAATATTTTAATAAGATAATTTACATTCTAGTAAATTTAAGATTTAGTAGAATGTCCCTGTTAAGAACAAAGGTTTTGCAAGAAAGGTGTCTAGAGCCAGTGGAGCGATTACAACGATAACATCAAATTTAAATAAACTCGATGTTGTTGTATATAAATATTTTAACGCCTAACTGATTAAGTGGTGCAAATGCTTCTTTTATATTTAGTTGAACTGTTTACAAACCCACTACCTATAATAATAAAAAAGTGAAAATTTTAGACTATAGTTAGCAAAACTAACTTTCTTTCCTGTACTTTTTTTAACGAACGAAAAACTTCCAAAACCGGTATATGTGAAATTTTTTTACTCACGATTTAGTAACAAATCGCGCTTTCATGATGACGATTTCAATAATGATTAGCGCGTAACTTTTTTATTTGTACCGATTGGAATAGCGCGTAACTTTTTTATTTGTACCGATTGGAATGAAATAAATGTTACGGGAAGCTTGCTACAATACATCAGTGAAAACGGCATTCAAATTGGTTAAGCCGTTTCTTAGATTATCGTGCACAAACAGACAAAAATTCTAAAAACTATTTTTTTGACCTGGGTACTTGTAACATAAGTACAAAGTGTACAAATTGTTTTTTTGAAAAAATATTTAATGTGCAGCGGCTCGTTTACGATTTTATTATACATTTGTATAGATACAGATATAAGTGGGCAATCTATACTTATATATACATATTATTATTATAAAATAAAATCGCTCTTCACCTGTGTCTGTTTCTTCGCTAATAAAGCATCCGAAGGATTTTGTTACTGTTTTAAATAATGGAAAGAACGCTAATCGAGGAAGGTTCGTGTATATAATTTACAGAAAAAGAAATGTGTATTAAAAATTTATGATTACCTTACGAGTATAACAAAATATATATACTGACGGACTCATAAACTGCATCAAAGTTCAGGATTACTTTGAAATGATTTTTTTTAATAAGTATGCAAACTTTTTAGATTACATTATATAAATATGGAGAGACTGGCTCTTAATCTTAAAAAAAAGCAAAATTTAAAAATAGAACTGCAGTAAAACAAATGAATATAGCCGGGAAAAGAAAATTTACTCGTAGTATCAGATTTGCGTGTTATTTAAAGCAAAGTTTTAAATTGATTCGCATTGATTTTTTATTCTTTTGTCAATTGAATTATTGTTACCAGCAGAATTGTTGGGTTAGTTTTTTAACTCATCGAGAGTTTTTGAACCATAATATGGATACTTCGTCCGAACAAGCGGCTCAAATTGTAGCACTGGTGCGGGAGGGCTTGGATCAACGAACGATTGGTAGAAATTTAAATTTAAACCAGTCTACGGTTTCTAGAATATACAGAAGGTTTGTGGAGACAGGTTCTTACAGAAGGAGACGTGGTACAGGCAGGATTCGAGCAACCACCGGTCGTGATGACCGATTTATTGTTACAACTTCCCTGCGAAATCGTTTCCTCACGTCAGTTATCATCAAAACAGAGCTTAATGAAGTGCGTGGAGTAAATGTGAGTGCACGAACAATAAGAAGAAGGTTAAAGGAAGCGGATATCACCCCTTTTAGACCAGCAAATGGTCCAAAGTTGTCTGTAGCTCACAGACAAGCTCGCTTAAGATTTGCGCGTGATCACCTAAATTGGACAGAAGAGCAATGGGCCTCCGTATTGTTCACGGACGAGTGTAGGACATGTTTATATGGTGCAGATGGTCGCAGAAGAGTCTATCGTCGACGTGGGGAGCGATATGCTCAAAGTTGCATTGAGGAGCGTGTTCCTTTTGGAGGCGGTTCGTGTATGGTCTGGGGTGGCATATCGATGAACGGGCGAACAGAACTTGTGTTCATAGACATGGTCCGTCAAAACGGTAATAGAGGGGGTTTGACTGCACATCGCTACATAACAGAGATCTTAGAAGATCACGTGGTGCCTTACATGGGATTCATAGGCGAAAATTTTACTTTAATGCAGGATAATGCCCGGCCGCACGCTGCTGCACAAATTCGACAATATTGCGAAGAGGTTGGGATACGTACAATGTATTGGCCAGCACGCAGCCCGGATCTTAATCCCATTGAGCATGTTTGGGACAATTTAAAAAGAGCTGTATATGCGAGAAATCCTGTGCCCACGACAGTGGCAGCACTAAGAACAGCACTTTCAGAAGAATGGGACAATATTCCGCAAGATCTTTTAATAACCCTAATAAAATCTATGCGGAACCGATTAGAATCCGTAATAAGGGCACGTGGGGGTAATACACCCTATTAAAACATAAATAAACCCTTGCATAAAGTTTGTGTCTATTGTTAAAACCAATTTTTTTATTAAACCTATTTTCCTTAAATTTCTGTTTTTTCTTCAAAAAAGTCTTAAGGTCCTTTCCAGTACACAAACTTAAACTTAAGGATACGCTGTTTTAAAGTTCACGAACCAATCTAGAGGTTTCAATTTAAATCTGTATAGAAAGTTTGCATACTTGGTTAAAATATTTATTTCAAAGTCGTCTATTACTTTGATGCAGTTTATGAGTCCGTGTATAATAATCTGTTCTATTACATACTAATGACGCCATCTGGTATTATTGTTGTTTACTAATATGTAGTTCATAAAAATAAATTAGTCACTGAATAACTGCCATTGCGTTTTTATAGTTTATAGTGTATTTATGTGAAGCTGGAATCGATTTGCTTGTTATTAATAAACAAATTTGCAGTTTTTATCGTCCGGGGTTAGCAGAGTGGGATACAAGAATCACTAACACCTAATTCATGAAAGAATAAGTTCCTCCTTTACCATGTCTCAGTTAATAACAAAAGCAATCGTTGTTATACAGCTCTTGAATAAGCGAAATTTGTTCGAAAGCTATCATCTGTTAAATTAAATTGAGTACTTTTGTTTAACAACTTATTTTTTAAATGCAGACTTATTTTTTAGAACTTATTTTTTTTGTTTATTTAATAAAACTGGCTTCTGTAAAAAATTTTGATGTATATACTGGGCTATACTATATAATATAATACATAGATAATAATAATATTATAAAGAGGTAAGGTTTGTATGTTTGTTTGTTTGTAAGTAGGGGGTAATCTGCGAAACTACCCTTTCTATTTAAAAAAAAAATACCAATTGTTTAGGCATCTTCTGGGTGAGTTCACTCCATCGTCGGCCTCATTTTCCTACATGGATAGATGCTGGCCAAGAATAAACCCATCTTTAATAATAAAAAAAATAGAATAGAATTTCAGGAGTGTTATAGGCTATATATTATCCTGTAATGAATAGATATATAATAAACTTATATAGAAACGTTGTAGAGCATGATAATGCCTACAAAAAAGTCTGCGACAGCATAATTATGTCTAAATTTTATATTTAACCAACAAAAACTACTTTTTGTAAATATGAAAAAAAAAATCGCTAGGTGACGTTTATTGGTTATATTATCAACAAAATTACGAATATTTATCAAAATGAGCAAGTATTTCGCTCCAAGTATTTAATGCGATTTTTGCTTTTTACTGCATGCATATGTTTTGCACTTAAGAGAAGAGGTCTTTAAAGAGATAATACGATATATCGTCGTTGTCAAATTAAAATCTGCTATGTCTTTTGAGATTTCAACATTTTGACCTTAGTGAATCCTTTTCGATGCCTTATCTATCGAATAAAACAAATGCTAAGTGCTTATGAGCACTATTTGTCAAATTAGTACTTCTTCATAAAATACGTGTATGCTATGTGAAGCAACTAGAATCTGATATGTTCAATATTTACTCAAAATAATAAATAAACTATTAAACTTTCCTGCTTTAAAATATCAATAACGTTACCTAAAACAACCCCAAGTTTCTAATAATATTTTTTTTAAATTAACTTTCAGGTAGGTTCACGAGGTATCGTCGAAAAATTTAAAAATAATCGGCGCCACTGTACGTACATATATATATAGTGTTATGAACGATCGGCTGCAGACACTAAGACGCAGGTCTCAGACGCAAAATAATTTTTGATATTTCTATCTGGTTTTCCATATTAGATTAGGATTAATAATCACTCATACTAACTTTGAAGGAAAATATCGCGAAGATAGCTGGAAGTCCTGCCAAGAAGAATCCTGTGCTCATAAGATGGAATAATACGTAAAAAACAAAATTATGCTACTACACTATATAACTACTTATTCTTTTGACGTTTGTTTTGGAATGGTTAATTTAAAATTATTTTTGCTTTCAAATTGAAATCATGGAAATAATATACCTAACCTAATTGAAATGTTTTTGAGAATACTGTAAATGATAATGAAACATTGTTTACGCACGAATTGTCTAGATGGCGTTATGTTATGTTTAGTACAGTTCAAATATAAAATCACCCACATATATAAATGATAATATTATTCCGCGGGATGTAGAAAAATGTAGTAGATGAAAATAAAAAAGGTCACTGCAAGTGTTTGATTTATATTTTATTTTATCAATAAGATAAGTACTACGTATTGTATCTGGCCACCTACCGGTAACGATCGCATCAAAACAAACTTTCAAGCACAAGCCCAAACATATATCATTATTATAGACAAATAACGCAGTTAATTTTAACATATACAAGGCCCTTGCTAAGGTATTTATTTCTAAAGTGTAGACAACAAAATGGCACCTTAAAAGTTCATATACTGTGTTCAATCTAACATACATATATATGTATATATGTACTGTGTTAGATTGAACACAGTACATGAAGCCTTTACCTCTGGTAGGATCTTAACAAATGAGGATACACTATGGTCACTGGCTATTGGTAACTAAATTCACAATCTTCAGTTTGCTTCAGTTTGCAGGCTCGGCAATGTTCGAGCCTGCAAACTGAAGCGACTTCGCCGAACGTTGATCTACGCAAGTACATTCGTTGCCTGACTTTATGACGTAAGTATGGTTAGACTGTGCTAAATTTTAAGAGCATATGGTTTGCATTCGTCTCAAAATAGCAAGCAATCAATTTTGAACAAATGTGACCTACGAAGCTTGTAAGCCATTGTGCCATCTATGGACGGCAAGTCTGCAACCATTGTCTCAGACGGACGCCATAATAAAGCACTCGATAGGTGTAGAGTTGAGACTGCTACTGTACCGAATAAGCAATAACTATACAAGGTATTGACGTGGACGAAATACAATAAATACCAAGAACACGACCCCATTCACTTCCATACATCACATAGATAAGGTGCGGTTTTTGCATGTTGAATTGAGCGCACACATTAGTATAGAACTATTTAAATTATTTTATAGCTGTTTTCTTGGCGCTTCCTAAACGCTATATTTAACAGCTTGGCGACAAGGTTGCAAGCAAGCCTACAGTCAACTTAATGGTACAGTCAACTTAACAAGCAACTCTAGGGGGACTTAGGTGCGTTGCCGATCTTGCAGGAATTTGTTTACATTTCGAACACCTTAAAAAGGAGATTGTTTTAAAGTACGCGCGTCAGCATGATAAGGATTCCATATGTAACTTATATATAATGCGGATGAAGTTTATCTCTGTGGCGTAAAACCAGGGTAAAAAATTCGTAAACTCACATTAATTTTAACTTGACGAGCCCGTTGGATGAGTGGTTAGTGTGGTTACCTCAACTCTCTGTTATAGGCTTCTAAGGTTCGCTTCCCGGCAGGGTCAACTTTGAAAATTAACATTTTAAAGTTGGCTCTGATCTGGAGTTACCACCCCATTACAGAAAACCACCGTGAAACAACATATCTGCTGTTGTGTTTCAGTGAGTGAGTAAGGGACGCCTGAGTCCACCCTAACCCTACCCAATCCCTTATCCTTAATCCTACTGCACTCGGCAGCGCACTTGCAACAGCTGAGGCGTTGCTTACCCACTTACCAGTCTGTCAATCATAGGTTTTTATAAGGAAAGTTATTAATGATCAATTCTAAATAAATTTATGTGTGCTTGTTAGTACGGTAATTTACCTATATATTAAACTAGCGACCCGCCCCCGACTTCACACGGAGTTGAATTTCCAAAAATTCTTTCTTAACGGATGTTTACGTTATAAAATAAAACTATGTATATTCAAAATTTCAGTTTTAGTATTTTTGGTTATGCGTTGATAGCGTGTGTATCTCTCTCTCTCTCTCTCTGTGTGAGTGTGTGTGTGTGGGTGTGTGTGTGAGAGAGAGAGAGTGAGGGAGAAAATGTTTGACAACAATTTAACAAAATGTGGCAAGCTGGCGACCGCAACAGCGACAATGGCCCGAGTCGGGGAAGCTATTAATTGTAATAACTCATCAGATCACTCACCAATGTACAACCGGTAGTACATCTAAGAAAGACATCTCTTCTTTATCTATGGGGTTCTAACCGTTGTGGTGTAAGCTCGAACAATTCGACTTTTCTTTCTTTTGTTCAATGTCTTCATTGAAATGCAGGTTACGTGAAGTCTTCCTTCATTTCTTTATTCTTATATCACATGAATCCTCACATGTAATCAAAAAGGCTTAGAGTTATAAGCGCGCCAGAGATTCGATCCTGTGACTGTCTTAATGGCAGTCAGACGTTTGTCTCACTGGGCTCTAACTACTACTCTTTTTTTTGCACAAGTCTTAATTGGACCGACCTACAAGTCGGTCCAATTCATGTACATATTTTAAAATAACTGTTAATCTAATCCATCAGTCAGATTTTTGACGATATTTTCTTACACCAAACTCTATAAGGACGCTATAGATATATGATAAGGGTCTTATAGACCCTTGTCAACAAGATGTTAATAATATTTTTAGTTCTAATAATAAAATAAGATAATAAATCGTATAACATTCAACGCTACTTATATTCGTATGATACTCATACAAAAGGTAACCAGAATTGTTAAGGCACTTGAAATATTCTATGAAATTCTATACTAGAAATAAACGCCTTTACGTATATTTATATTTGGTCATGTTTTATTGTAATATATTATAATAATTTAATCTAACAATTTTAATGAAGAAAATTGTGTCAGCAAAGATTTCTGGGGAGACTAGTTGCTCACATATTTAGAACAGGCGTTAGTTGATCGTACATATATAAAATAGGTAATATAAATCTAACACAGTCTTTGTGTGGTGCAGCAGTAATTAGATATTAGGATAATTCAAATCGAGAGTCAAAAGACGAAATTCAAATATGTTTCTCTAGTTCCTAATGTAAAATATAAGAATTTCTGATTAAATTCTAAAGTTAACAACACACTTGATGTAATAGTTTTGTACAGGTGTGGAAACTGGCCATCAATTTCCAACGCATATAAATTTATAATGCTTATTTTAAACAAAGTAAATAATGCGTAATTACCTACATATTTATTTTTTAAGAAATGCACAGAACCAGGATGAAATCAGGCCAGAGTTTTGCTCAAAGTCTAGAAGCTTGCCGGGCTTTGACAAAATGTATAAGTACCTTAAGAATCAAAATCATGGATTTTTTTAATAACGTTACAAATAGAAATCATTTTTTTTCAAAACCCTGAGATCGATTAATTTTATTTTACAGCACTGTTTAAAATATTTTTGGATAACAACAACACACCTAAGAACTATCATCAATAAGAGCCTATTATATGTCTCCACTGCAGGGGCACAGGCCTACCATCTCAACAAGGGCGTATGGGGTATATAGTCCACTACGCTGGCCCAGTGCGTTTTGGTGAACTTCACAAGTGTCTTAGAATTTCTTCTTTGGCGTATGCAGGTTTCCTCACTTCACCGTTTGAGAGCAATCACTAAATGGCCCTTTTTTTAGAATAAACCTATTACGTACCAAAAGTTTTATTTGACCAAGTACAGGAAAGGAAGATGCGATTTGGTGGAATAGACTGCACTTTTAAAATTGAATTAAAAAAAGGGTAACACGAGCCTCTAGGACAAAAAATACTAGCTTGAACATTAACAATAATCGCGAAAGGGTATTACTGAACAACAGGAGATGGTGTCACCTTCGAGTGAGTCTGAAGGAAATATTTATTCGCCTGGTGGCTAAAGATGAATTGACGACCTAATAAAGGACTTCGGTCGGCACTGGATCCAGGCTGCTACTGGAAAATTGGGAGAAAGTCCTATGTCCAGCTGTGTATGTTTTACAGCTGAGTTGATGATGATTGGAAACAGGGTTGTTGCGAATATCAGCATCAGCATTGTTTTTAATATCAACATCAGAAACGATCGATGCTGATTTTTAATGCTGACATACACGTCGTAATGTGTTTGTAAAAGACGGGAACTAGCGTGAGTCACGTGGAGTTTTAACCAATCATAGACAGTTAGCTTTTGTTTTTAAAATATAACTTGCCATTAATTAAATTCAAAAATTAATAACAATAATTACTCGTTACTTGATCTTGAGAACGTGATTATCTTCTTTATTAATAAAAATGTTAGCTAAACATTATTATTATTAAAAAAAACTATAATTTACTCGTATGTTTACCTGTAATATTTTGTTAACAAAAATAATATAATTATTAAGTATAAATTATGTTTTATTCAGAATATTATATCACATACGCTAAAAATTTAACAGTAGTGCAGGAGCGGTTGTTCCACTTCTAACTTCTACTTTCTCTATAGTAGAATATTTTTAAAGTAATTTATCAATATCAGCTTCAGCATCCGCTGATACAGTAAAAAATTGAATCTAGTCTAGAATTTCTAGTCTAGAAGATGTTGTTTTGGAAAAAATATTCCAATTTTTAGGGCTACTCGAGTCCTTCTCTTTATGGTTCTTCTTAGATACTCGTACTTCTTAAAAATATTCCTTCAAGGCAATATAATTAGGTGAATTCATATTCCTACCGTATAAGTTAGTAATCGTTCCATTCCAGGGGAGCATGTATTTGTATTTACATCCCGTGGCGCTGTTTTATTGCATGGACTTAATATCCATATATCACGAGGAAATTTTTCATATTCACTGCATATTTAAATTACCGCTGGTTGTTTATTCGCTAACCAGTGCTATATGCATTTAAATTGGTACTTAATGATTATCGTAACAGGAATAATGTGTCATGATTACATATTACATTTATTGATATTAAATGTATTTTAATCTTCACTGCGGGGTTTTGACGTTATTATTTAGGATAACCTTTATCTATATCTATATCTATATCTATATCTATATCTATATCTATATCTATATCTATATCTATATCTATATCTATATCTATATCTATATCTATATCTATATCTATATCTATATCTATATCTATATCTATATCTATATCTATATCTATATCTATATCTATATCTATATCTATATCTATATCTATATCTATATCTATGTCTATGTCTATGTCTATGTCTATGTCTATGTCTATGTCTATGTCTATGTCTATGTCTATGTCTATGTCTATGTCTATGTCTATGTCTATGTCTATGTCTATGTCTATGTCTATGTCTATGTCTATGTCTATGTCTATGTCTATGTCTATGTCTATGTCTATGTCTATGTCTATGTCTATGTCTATGTCTATGTCTATGTCTATGTCTATGTCTATGTCTATGTCTATGTCTATGTCTATGTCTATGTCTATGTCTATATCTATATATATCTATGTATATCTATATCTTGTATGATATAAATTTTTAAAATATATTGTGACATATTTTCGGTGGTATTGTTTCAAATTTTTCTGTTACAAAAACTTTAATTTGTAACAGTGACGTTCGAACGACGGGACGATGTCGGGAAAATAACTAGTTTACTTGACAGATATTGTGACTTTTGTAAGTTTGGGTAATATCTGGACCCTTTCTGAATTCTTTTATCTGACCATTTCCTTCCTAGCATTTACTCAATTTGTTTATTCATTTTTTGTTTATTTTAGTAGTGTCAGGGCACACTACGTTTCGCTATCATTCGTGCAGCCCGTCTGGCGGCAGTAACAACCCCCTTACAGAAGACCGCCGAACATATAACAGAACCGCCGAAATATCAGCATGTGTAATGTTGTGTTTCGGTGAGTGAGTAAGGGATGCCAGAGCCCATTTTCTTATTCAATCTCTTATCCGTAATTCTATTGTAGTTGGCAGCGCCCTTGCAGCAGCTGTGGCGTTGCTTGTGTTATAAGCGATGGTAGCCACTTACCATCAAGTGGACCGTCAGCCTGTCTGCTGAATGATGGAATTACCATGTCTTTGTAAGACAAGTTTAAAAAAATCTATTAAAAGAACATAAAGCAAAGATTTATTAAAACACTTTTGCATTCTGGATGTTTTTAGTACACTATTAACAAATTTAATTAGGTAGGTATGTAATTAAATATTTCAAAGAGATTGAGTTGAGTAATTAAATCATGACAAATTAAGGAAAACGTGTCCATAATTAATAGTTTACTTAACATGATTATAGTTTATTAAAATTTTCAAACAAAATGTGTAGTTTGATTCTATACGCAGAGGTACCTACTTTCTATGTCTTTGGGGTTCGGTAACAGGTTGTGGTCCATCCACAGTTCACCAGTGGTCAGACGGCAGCCATATACCTTTGTGTAGACTGTCAGCTGCTTACCGTCTTTATGTAATGTAGTAAAACTGTGACGTAGTCGTTGCACTAGAGACCACTTTGCATAACACCATGACAGGTGCATCAATACGTTTATAATCTGTGCTTACTACTCGGAGAATATTTAAAACATCTTTTGTGATGCGCACTGCTAAGGATTGGAACTCCCTGCCGGCGTCTGTATTTCCGAGCTCATATAACCCAAATCTTTTCAAGGTTCGAGTGAATAGGCATCTTCTGGGTGAGCTCGCTCCATCTTCGGCCTCATCCTTCCTATATGGATAGATGCTGGTCAAGAGCAAACCCATCTATAGTAAAAAAAAAAAAAATATTCTTAGAGATTCAAAAAATATCTTAGAAATTAATTTAGTTACGTATTTTAGGTAATTACGAGTACGAATTACCTAAGATAATAAGTATTTACAAATATTATATAATCTACATATAAATTATAGGTAAATACAAAAACAGTTTAGTCCGGTTTTCTCATATGTATCTGGAACGATTTTCTTTTTTGTTTAATAGCTATTAACGAGCTTTCTTTAGTAGGTACTAGCGACCCGCCCCCGGCTTCGCCCGGGGTGCAATTTTTATATATACGAACATTCCCCGTATATCCCTCCTTCCATTAGTGAAAACCGAATTAAAATCGGTCTACCCGTTCACGCGTGATGCCGTGACCAAGGGAAATGGGGATTCATTTTTATATATAGAGAAGATTATCAATAAAAAAACTTGGTATAAATTTAAATTTTTTTACACCAGCTTTTTGTCGAGTGAGCGAACAATATAATGTGTATAAAAACACCTCTGTTATCGTAGCTCTCATATTTGTAACTTTTTAATATCTTAATGTGATTTCATGTGCGAGTGTTGTCAATTAACTGGACTTAGATGGTGACCAACGTCAAGTGTAATCTCATGCTCGCGGTGAAAAGGCGTAAAGTTGTCTATATGGGTTCTTAGATATAAGCGATATGACCTGGTTCAGCTGATAATTAAGGGCAAATTCTCTGGAAAGAGAAAAGTTGGGCGACGAAAGGATCTAACGCAGGTGAGCTCCTGCGACGAGCAAGAACAATAAAGGATTGTTCCAGCAAACTTCCCTAGTTGGTGAGGCACCATAAGAAAAAAAAAGTCAATTAATTAATTGACTTAAATAATATTAAAATTTCATAAATTAAAATCTAATAATTATTAGATTTTATAATACACACTTTTAACTGCAACTTGTTCTAAGTTCCAAGTATAAAAGTAGGGTGTATATTAAGGGCTCAAGTTATGTTAACAGATTAGCTGTGAAACCGTCTCGCGGCAATAACCACCCCCTTACAGAAGACCACCGTGAAATAACAGCACGTGTGCTGTTGTGTTTCGGTGAGTGCGTAAGAGATACCAGAGCCCATTACCCTATCTCTTTTTCCTTAAATCCTACTGTAGTCGGCAGCGCACTTGCAGCAGCTTTGGCGTTGCTTCTGTTATAGCGACGGTAGCCACTTACCACCAAGTGGACCGTCAGCCTGTCTGCCGATCTTAACATAAAAAAAAATAAAGGATAAAAAGACTACAGAAACAACTTACCATAAAATACGGTTATGTATTTATTTATTAAAAATCAATCATTAGTCGAATTATCAATTAATCACATAAATAAGTGAAAAAAATGAGATAGCTACACTAGTATATTATTGTTATTATCGCCTAAGTCTCAATTAATATTATTTTTACATTATGTAAATTTTCAACTCATAAATATGCCTTCTTAAGCTGATGTTGTCAATTATCGGCTGAATTTAAAAATTCTGTAATGATCATAAATTGGAGGTAACAAGGTAATGAGTCTTCGAAATTGTCGTCCACTGGTTCTGTACATTGTATGTGGACTGGAAAATTATATATAAATAAATAAAAGCCTACTACAGAGGTTAATATGCTTTAAATGGTGTATGAATTGTATATAATTAAATGGATTCAAATACATAATTATTATGAGGGAAAATAAAAAATGTAAGGAATATATGTAATACTAGCTGTGTCAGCGACTTCGTCTGCGTAGAAAAATGAAAAATATAACACCTAGCAATAAAGATTTTTTACATTTTTAGACGATCTCTCTGAAACCGAATACATTTTTCCAGGATAAAAAGTAGGTATCCTATATGTTAATACAGGCATAAACTATCTGTGTGCCAAATTTCATATAAATCGGTTAAGCCGTTTTTGAGTTATTGAGGAGCAAACATCCAAACATACGAACATTCGCATTTATATAGTACGTAATATTAGTAGGATTAGGATGTCCATGAATGTTTTAGAATTTCACCCATTCAATAGATACAAATTAAAAAAAAAGATTTTAAAATTTTCAGTCCATATTAAACTACTATATTGGGAAATGCTAATAACATAAATGCGAAAGTGACTTTCATTGTTTGTTAATTCTTCACGCTTTAACTACTGAAATTTTGAAATATGAAACTTTTTATCCAGAAACTGTTCCCGAGGGAAATGAGCAACGCCTTAGAAAAATAAATAAATGATGAACTTTGAATACAAAATGCCAATGTTTATTGCTAATCTATTTACGATGCGGGCAAAGTTGCGGGTACCAGCTAGTTAAATTATGTACAAAATTATATGCATTTTTAAAAATAATTAAATAAAATGTTTAGATATTAAATATTTCATGTATTTTCTTTAATTATTTTCAAAAAGTTATTTAACCTACAATTATTAGTATTTATTCAGTTTAGTTTTGCCAAAAATATACAATTATTCATATAAACACATGTACATAAATGGGTTCGTTAAATTTAATTATTTAGAGGGATTCCTGAGGGATTGGTTCGCTTTTTACTTTGGTTGGTCGTAGGTCGGCTTAGAGGGTTGAGCCACGTGCCTGTCTGTGTGCCAGTGGCCAGCAGATGTCCCGTGACACCTGCCCTTGCCACTTCATCTGTCACACTCTAACACACCCCAATCATATACGTCTGTCCTCCTCAGATGTGCTTATTTTTATATAATTTATACAAAGTGACGGTAACTAGAATGAACCTTGAGGCGGTTGTAATGACCAGTGCCTTGCAAGTGGCTCTTTATTAATTGCGCAACAGTACAAGTCGAAACTAACCAATGGTTACTTTCTAAAGTTTTGTTAACTTAACCATTGTTCGTTAATCCTCATGTGAGTAGGTACATTTTAATCATTACATATGGGAACTAGAAACAAACAATTGGTACTTTAAAGTAGATTAATATATACGTATTAATGTTATCAGTTGGTATTGATTGGTTAAACTTGCACGTTGCCTATGTGCTTTGCTACGTAGATCTGACTCTGAGTTAGAAGACGCTGGCTTATGCCTTAAGAGTATGGTTCATGATTCATATTAATAATACAAATAATAAACAATAAGACTTGATAGGTGTATACACAAAATGATTGTTTTTAGGGTTCCGAACGTCCGAAAAACGAAAAACGGAACACTTATAGGATCACTCTTTTTTTTATTTTTTATATTATTAAAGGTGGCAGACAGGCTGACGGTCCACTTGATGGTAGGTGGCTACCGTCGCCTAAGGACACAAGTAACACCAGGGGGGGTACATGTGCGCTGCCGACCTTGCAGGAATTTGTTTACTGATCGCTTGAAGAAGCCCATATTGTAGCTAGATGGAAACACCTTAGAAGGGAGACTGTTCCAAAGATCGCGCGTCCGTGGAATAAAGCTTCTACTCATCCGAACTGTGCGCAGCGGCACTTTATCCAGGTAATGCGGATGAACTTCGCATCTATGGCGCGCAGCGCGGTGGTACTCGTGTGTACGTCTGTCCGTCGCTTTCAGTCAATTATCTCCGAATCTACTAGACCGATTAAGTTGAAATTTGGTACACATATCAATTTCTGTGACCCAAGCGCAGAGGTGTAACGTGAATAGATGAAATCTGTATATGGGAGCTCATTTTTGGGGGGAAGGTGGGAAATTAAAAAAAAAAAATTTGATAACTGCATCGTGTGACATATCAAATGGAAGGTCTTGTTGTGAAGATCTTAAATGTATTTTTTTGTAATTTTAAAATAAATAGTTTCCAAGTTATTCAAGAAAATAGACGAAAATTGACCACCCCCTTATCTCCGAAACTACTGAACCTAAAATTTTGAAAAAATAATAATACAGAAATTAGTTTTCTACTTATAGATTATAGGAAAACCTATAAGAAGTCCATGATATTAAAATAACATGGTAAATCACTCAACATCGTTCGGAACCCTCTTCACGCGAGTTCAACTCCAACTTGCCCCGTTTTAGATTATTTTCTAATATATTTTATATGAAGCTTCTCAGACGCTCCTCTTGATGGTAGGCAACTACCAACGTCTATTAACACAAGCGACGCCACAATTGTTTCTGTTGCTACGCCGACCTTGGTATAATTAAGCGTGAGGGAATAGGGGGGGGGGGGATAGGGAAATGGGGTCTAGCATCGCTTACTCATTGACAGAAACACAACAACACACATGAGGTTATTTAACGGTGGTCTTCTGAAAGAGGATTGCCGAAGTTGCTCGAATGACTGCCTAACGTAGTGTGCCCTGCAACTATTCGCCAGACTCAGATCAGAGCCAACTGCGTTAAAAAGTTCAAAGCTGGCCGGGAATTTCTCTCAAGTTCTGGAATTTTGAAACAAGCTTTTCGTTTAGGCGATATTATTAGATCGGGGAAAAAGTCTTTTCGCATATATATAAACTTGTAATAAAATCTCTTTGGCTGTACTATTTGTTTATTTGTTTACTGTACTGTACTGGTCTTGATGACATTAAAAAGGTTACATTTCATAAAAAAAAATAGTAAAATGTTGTTTTCAGCTATTTTTCATTGGTTTTTCTTTTTGTCAAAATGAATGAATCTAATGAATTTGCCATTTTGTTTGATGACTTTTTGCTATCTTCAAAAATTGACGCCATTTTTGAAAAAGTGGAGCAATATATCAGTAGTTACGACATTGCTGAAGAACTGGGAATTGATCACAAAGCAGCAGTTATACGGGAGTAAAACCGCGACACAGTACTTGTTTACCACTGTGACAAAAGTTGAATATCATTACAAACTTTGTAACATGTCGCACGCGAGTAGCCGATATTGGAATTTCTATCGGTGTTCGATGTCGGTGTAATTATATTTTTAATTAGGCACACGCGGCAGATTCCAGCGTTCAACGGTCGACTCCCGGACTCAGTAAACCCGGTCCTCGATCCATGCAGGTGCAACTCTTATTCCATTAAAATTTAATACAGATGTCGTGCTTTTTTACTTGACGACGCTCCATTATAATTAAAGAATATTATTTTGTCGTAAAAGTGCGCGCGATTGCTCGCGACCGCCACGCGCCTCCGAACCGACCGCCCTGTATCGGAGACAACGGGACTTCGCGATTACTTCTTCATTGCACCAATCCACTTTTACAAATATACAGAGTAAGCGTTCCAACATTTTTTTTTCCTAAGTGCAAAACTTTTTTAGATTATGACTAACAGGCAAGACAACTCATTAGGCAGGATGTCGCATAAGTTTCCCTAGGAGGAAAGGGCAAAGAATAGCCTCTGACACATCTTAAAAAGATTAATTTTATAATCTAATCATACCGTTTGCCCAATCTAAGTGTACATTTGCATAAAACCTGTTCAATATATTGGGACACGATTTCTTAATAAAAATCCACATTCTTCTCAATCATAATAAAATTTTCATGTTCCAGCAGTTTCATGTAAATAGTCTCTTTAACATCCAAAGTAATGATTATCGACTTATATCCACTGAGCGATTTCATAGCTTCGATTAAAACACTAAATGTGCACAAACTCTCAAAATATATAAATTGATATGAATCAGGATTAAGGTTAAATAGAAAAAGAAGTAATCAATTCGACAAAATTTTAATTACAATCAAAAATAATAATGATTACAAAAAGATATTATCACCCCGATACAAGCAAGCGTAACGACCGTCACAAGAATCCCATCCGTTGGCTGCGCAGGCTGTGCTCTCTCTCTACCAATTCAACACGGTGGTCGCCGGCCATGGTGAAGATGAGTCTCTAACATCATGGTCGCCGGCCTTGGTGCGGCCGAGTCCTCTAACGATTTTCATTTTAACTAGTGACCTGCCCTCGGCTTCGAATGCAATGCAAATGCAATCGAATGCAATGAGGGTTTTCGATACTTTTTCTGCCACCAGGCGGCGGCGCTTCGTAGGCGTCAGGTCTAAACAGCTGTCAGATAGCACAAAGTCGTTGGTACTAAACATAAATTATTGAAATTCTATTGAATTACATAAAAAATACATAGAAAATTGCAATTCGCGTATGTATTTTGACAGTTCATTGGACCTGAACAGTGCTGCCATCTCAATTAGACCGTTTCAGAAAACCCTCATTTGAATGTTCGGCTCTAGACAATAGAGTTTAAATTTGCTGCAAATACTTTTTTCGCGTACGTTAAGTGACGTCATTTTAAAAAACCCTCATTGCAAACGAATGCATTTTTTTTTTCAGAAAATTATTTATATAACTCTTTCTAGTGCTTTTCAATTGGTGAAAACCATATAAAAATCCAGTTGGGTTGCTTAGAAGAAGTTAGCGGACAGCGATTTTATTTTATAATATTTTTTATAGATATTCATATCCAATAATCAAGTTCTAAGTTCAAATTAATAACAATGACGTCATGCGCGATATGAAAAATATAACAATATAAATTGTTACATTGAACTTTCAAAGGAAAAACAGAACTTTTCTCTCTACAAAATACAAATAACGTTTTAAAGGGCGATAAAGCAATTTCCTATAGCTACGAGTTTACCATACGCACTACTTTCGTATTGCCGTACCATGACGGATATGCCGTAACGGAAATAAGAATATTCTTCCACAACTCCGCGGCTCTAAGACAGACTGTTTATATCCTCTATTAATACAGCGCTATTACAATCTTCTTTTATTACTTATATAAAATTTTAATGTTTGTTTGTTTTGAGATCGCAAATTTCCGAAAGTACTTTATTGATTACCATAAAAAATTTCATACACTTTGTCAAGGGTACAGAAAGTGACATAGGGTACCTATCATTCAGAAAAGTACTGTCCCGTGTAAAGATTACACGTCCGACAATATAATATGAACAGTAAAAATTGAACAAATCTTTCAAAGCCTCAGAAAAAAGCGCGAAGGCAAAGTAGCGACCTTCATGATTTTGTGTGTTTAAATTCGTAATTTAAACTCCAACATAAATTGTTCATATATAATTCTTTTACCCTAAAGTCATTACAACTACACTTCTATTATTTTAAATTTTAGATTAATTAAAGTTGAACGTGTCTAGAAACATAATGCATAATTTATAATCGATACAATCAAACTGTACAATAATAAAAAGTTATCAATTAAGTCCCGTGCATCAATATCTGCTATATGCAAAAAGTATACTTTTGAGATACCGATATAAAAAGGTTTCCTGATTTTTTTTTTACGTGAAGGTAAAAAAATTCAGGATTTTAAAAAGTATTTTATTTGAAAGTCAGGGTCCTTATATATTATGTAAATGTAAACTTATTAGTCTTTTAAATATGATAATTTAATTGTGGTATTTATTATTTTTATAGCAGAGTAAATTTTGCACATAGCATATTTTATTGAGAGGTCGTAGTTCGACAAATAGTTTTCATAAGCACTTAGCATTTTTTTATACGACATATAAGGCAGTGAACTATTCATTAAGATCAAAATGTTGGAATCTCAAAAAAGTACACGACGCTATGACGTTGGTTTAACAACGACGATATGTTTAGGTTTATTGCTTACTCAATGTAGGTACAGTCGGGGTACGATAACCTTCCTCAGTTTTCAAATTAATTCCTTTATCAAGTCGTAGACTCTTAGCACCTTTTGAAACTAAAGCATTAAGCAGACAACTAACAGAGACGTTTGAAATGAAATTTTGGCATGGCTGATAATTGTCCAGTTGCAAGCAATGCTCTGGACTCCTAAAGGAGTCCAGAGCTTTAGCAACAACTGAAAGAGTATATACCTACATAATATAGGAATAAAATAATACCAATTACAACGCTTACTAGAAGCCAAATTAATATAGGACTTTGTTTGCGGATAGGATACACCATACCTGTACGGTGTAAAAGAGCCGTGGTGTTTCATTGTGATTACGGACAAGTATTATAGATGCTCCATTAAATTGGAAGCAGATTTCGCCTTTATTTTGTTAAATGAATAATTAGTTAAAACTGAAACAGAAACATGGCTGTGTTTTTATGACAACACAGTGAAAACTTCTATTTTTAAAATTATAAATATACTAGCAACTAGGCCACGCTTCGCTGCGGCCCATACGGCGGCGGGCGTGCGCATGTGGCGCACGGTACTGGACACTGCTTATATATAACACTATTTATCGTAGCGTGGTGTTATATAGCCTATAGCCTTCCTTGATAAATGGACTATTCAAAACAAAAAGAATTTTTCAATTCAAACTAGTATTTCCTGAGATTAACGCGTTCAAACAAACAAACTCTTCAGCTTTATAACATTAGTATAGATTATAATTTATACATTATATTCGTCACCAATCTGAGCGCGCTTGATGTCGAGTGGGAGCCGAGTAAACCCAATTCAGCGTCACCGACCCGAGTGTGACGGTCCACTTCCGTTCACTCCTCAGTGAAAGTCTCCCAAAGAAGTTTTCACTTAAAAAAAAAACAGAGTAATAGCAATGTTAGCGCTACAGAGCTATTACAAAAACCATAAAGATGTTTGTTTCTCCCATGAATAGTTCCTGCGAACTGTCATTGATTTAAATGTGAAGCAGTGTTAAGCGGGCCATTTCCCGCGCTGTAGGCGCCGCAGGCAGCGCTCCTCCCCCCATTGTAACCCCACAATGCGTCGTACCTCACGCTAACGAGCGCTCCGAGCAAACCAGACACATTTGTAAAAACTGCAATAAGCGTACCATTTCGGCATATTGTTTTGACATATAATAAATATTTGTAAGATTACACCGCGCGGAGATTGCGGCCCTGATTTCAGTATCGGTCTCGCTCTGCTTTTGTTTGCGGCCGGCTATTGTTTTGCGGAGGATGCGCGTATCGGTAGGCGTCCGGTGATGACCTCGCACCGTACGGACTGTATTACACACAGTTGCATTCGGCTGCCGAAATTGCCAGGTGGCTCTGGATCAATAAGATTACTTTCCGCCGAAAATGAATCCTCAAAGTATACCAAATTTACGAATAAAAAGGCTATAATGAAATATTTAATGTTACGTGGAAGGAAACATTTAAATTTCTGTCAATAATGAAGTGTGAAAAGTAAAAGGCGAAAAGACGAGTCATCGAAAGTAATAAGAAAATTCAAAATTGCTACGCTTTTTTAAAGGGAGTACATATTAATATTGAATAATATGTAAGTACTAAGTGTAGTACCTACCCGAAGAAAGATGAAATCAATAAATAAAAAAAAAAATATTTTATGAAATCTATCAACTAAGTAAAAAAAGGGTAATGAATACCCTGGTAAATGGCGTATAATAATGTAAATACAATTCGTTTGCTTAGAACACTTGAAACATTACTCTAGAAAGCAACAATTTTTGAAACACTTAATTTTATTTAAATTTTTAATGAGATTTAGTTGTGACAGGGCACTTCTAGTTAGCATTTTGGCTAACTGGAAATGCCAAAAGATAAGATGCATGGATAGTTTTTTTCTGTTAAATAACGGATCTTTTTAAGGTAAGATTTTTATGAAAGTGTAGTAGATCGAAATTATTTCAAAACAAATAAAAAGAAAATCTCATAGTTCCCAATTTCACTTCCATTGCACCTAATCTAAATATTATATCTACTTACCTATTAATTTTAGTCTAAAAACAATTTAGTCTTAAAAATGGATTTTTTTTCAAAGGAATAAAATGTTCCCCAATCCCAAATAAAATGTTCCCAAGAGCTGTTAATATGGAAAAGTGAAAGAGCGTCGGAGTGCTGCCGCCAGCACGAGTTGCTCTGAACATTACACGTCCCGCAAAATTGTAGGTTGCAACACCAGTTAGCGCCTCGTAGGTGTCAGGATTGCCATAATTTGCGTCTCGGAACACTGGCCTCCAGCTAACGTCGTCAACTGTTACGATTTAAATACTTATGTTATTAAACTTACATATTTCAACAATAAGAATAATTCACACAGCTTATCGATCGCCGAAAGCGTTTACGCATTGTTTTTGTATCAAGACAGAACAAAGTTACCAAATAATCTTGGATGTATTACGAAATGTAATTTTATAACTATAAGGCATAATGATCCACTAGTGACGTCATTTATTTAGTAAAGAAAAACAATCGGACATTTATTTATTAAGAGGGAACGCGGGTTCAGCGGGATTTGAAAAATAGGTATTTGAAGAAACTATTGTCATCGCGTTGCGCCCGAACCGGCAAGCTCTCTATGTGTGTGTGAATAGTCTGTGTTTGTGTGCGTGGCAACTCTAGAGCATCGATAACATTATCGATAAATACCACTTCCTTTGTTATATACGTATTAGTCTGAACCCCCCTCGCCTTCAGCCTTCCCCGTAGAGTGCGATAGGGACAAATGCAGCTCAGACCGATTATACCTACTAAATTTTTAACTAAATCGAGGTTTCAAATTCCCCTGTTTTCTCCCTAAAAATTGAGCCTAACATATAATTTCTTGCACATATATTTTGAAGATGAATGAGTCCATATCCCTATCAATTTTTTTTATGTTAAAAATCTTTCAAATTTCTTTCATAGTGGGTGCTATAAAAGGACCATTTATGACCATTTCTGAAGAGTCATATTTTCTTATGTAATTATTTGGTGGAAAAAAGATATGATAGGGACATAGCATTAGCATTAGCATTAATTCACTACTAAGGCTAATTACATTAATACATATCGCACCTTTAATCCAATACCGTCACTAAACGAAATTCTTCAAAAATTTGTTTTTAACGCCATCTATTTGCTGAGCACTAATCAAAATTATTGCTTTGATTCCTATATTAAAATTTCTATTCATTGATCTAGAGGGCGCTGTTAACCTATCGACACTAAACGAAACTTCCCACTCCCTTCATTCCTACAGCGACAGTAAACAAACGAGTGCGTCTCGTCGTTCACAAAATTATATTAATTCGAGTGCAAAATTGTCATTTTAAGTTTAATGTCAGCTTTCTAATCTATTTTATAGGTAAGTTTCATTTTATTTAAAAGTCAAAACGACATTTTGTCTTTAGAGTTAGTTTTTCGTCAATTTTACGTAAATATTATTAATATATCAAGATTTCAAGAGTGTCACTATTTGTTTAGTGACACTTTTCCATCAATTACAATATTTTTTTGTGATGAAATTTAGTGCATAAGTGTTTCTTTTTGTTTAGTGATGTTATAGCGTATCTCAATGTAAAAAATATTTCGAAAACTTTAATCCAATATTGTATTTATTAATATAGTGTCACTTTTGGAACAAGAAAATAAAAGTTTTATATTAAATGTGTCGTTATTGCTAAATGATCATACTCTGGTATTTATAAAAAATATGAATTATAATATTACCTCATTCTTTTTAGGAGTAGGAGCAATGTCACGAAGAGATAAAATATTAAAACTTGCACTAAATAATAAAGAAAATGAAGTTGCAAGTAACGAAAACCATACAAATGTTTTTATTCCGAGGAGTAGCTCTTCTTCTCGGTTCATACCATTGCAAGTTATTGCCGAGCAACGGGCAAGATCAGTCAGTACAAGTAGTCGATCTTCATCTTCGAGTAGCTCAAGCTCTTCAAGCTCAAGTTCTTCCACTTCTAGTTCTAGCTCTTCACTATCAAATGAAAATGGACCTCGTATTGCACACGATACTTTGCAAGATCAGGCGATTCAAATTTCCAATCAAACCGATGTTTGTAATATTACCAACACATCGTTACTAAGACACGAATCATTATCACCAGTGTCAGTGATTTCAAACTCGATTATTGAATCGCCCATTAGAATTTGTACCAGGAATTTGGGAACTGTTGAAAATATCCCTGTTGAACACTCAATTGTTGAAATCCGTCATCGATCGTCTTCTTTATCAAGCACAGCGTCACCATCAGGTAATTTTTCTCCAAACGACAATGACCCTAACTATGAGCTTAGAATGCCTAGAGCAGTAGAGGAATCGTCCGAAACTGATACTTCTGATTACCAAGAACCTAACCTATCTTCACCGGTAAGAAAACGACGTAAGGGCGTTATAAATTCAAAAAAAATAAAGGCAAAGAGTCTTCGAAACGCAGGTGCAGAATACGTTTCACTTTCCAAAAATAGACAAGTGGTGCCAGCTAGGCAGATGAAGCCTCCGTGTGGTACAAAGTGTCGTTTGCAGTGTTTCGCAATCATAAGGGAAGAAGAGCGCCAAAAGATATTCGATGATTATTGGGGTATGGCGTCATTGACGAGACAACGTGATTTTATTGCCAAAAGTATGGCTATAGTTCAACCCAGATATCAATATAAGAAGTTAAACAACAATCGTAAGTCAAAACACGCATTTTACTTTACAGTTTCGGAAAATAAAATACGAGTCTGCAAGACATTTTTTAAAAATACTCTTGGAATAAATGACAGACCAATAAGAACGGTTATCGAAAAAACAACAGATACAGGGATTGTTGAAGTAGAAAGACGCGGCAAACATGGAAGACAGAAAAAGATTGGAAACGATGTAATTCAAAGTATTAAAAATCACATAGAATCCATACCCCGCATAAATAGTCATTATTTAAGACAGCAGACTAGTAGGGAATACATTGAAGGTGGAAAGAATATAGCGGATTTGTTCAGGGACTACAAAAAGAAATGCGAAGAAGAAGGACTGGAAGCAGCTGAAGAACATACTTATAGAAAAGTTTTCACTCAAGATTTTAATATCAGTTTCTTTGTACCTAAAAAGGACATGTGTGAGTTATGTTCGATTTATAATAACTTAAATTCGTCAGAGCAAGAAGAAATGAAAGAGAAATATTTAGAACACCATAATGAAAAGCGACTAAGTAGAATGGAGAAAGAAGAAGATAAAAAAAAGGTCAACAATACGCTTGTTGTAGCTTGCTATGATTTGCAAGCAGTTTTACCACTTCCCATGTGTAAAACATCGGCTTTTTATTACAAGTCAAAATTGAACGTGTGCAACTTGACAGTTTGTGAACTTGCTGTGGATTATTGTGAATGTTATGTTTGGAGTGAAATTGATGGGCTACGAGGAGCAAATGAGATAGGGTCTTGTGTGCTTTCGTATCTAAAAAATAAATCGGAATCTGTTAATGATGCTAACTTAGAAATATTTTTTTTTTCTGACAACTGTTGTGGTCAGCAAAAAAATCAACTCATGTTCTCAATGTACATGTATGCCCTCAGTAACTTCAATATCAAAAGCATAACTCATAAATTTTTAATAACCGGGCATACTCAAAATGAAAATGACAATGTTCATTCGGTTATCGAAAAAGAAGTTAAAAAGTTCCTGAAATCATCACCAATCTATGTGCCTGAACAGTACATAACTCTTATACAAACAGCTCGGAAAAAGGGAAGACCATACAATGTCAAAGCAATGACTTATTGTGATTTTTATGATTTAAAAGACTTGGCCCGAGAATGTGGTAGCAATTTTAATAAAAATGCTGATGGTGAAACAGTGCGATTATCGGATATTAAGATAATAAAAATGGAAAAAGAACTTGACGGCAAGATTAACGTATTTTACAAAAACTCTTATGTTAAAATGATTTTAAGCAACTTTACCCAGAACGATCATCACGCCTGCGACGTAGCAGAAGCAGACATAATTTTGAATTAAGGAAGCTGTATAATTCCAGATTTGAGTTGAGTAATCGTAAGAAAAGCGATTTGAAGTCTCTTGTTGACAATAATTTAATTCCACGCTTTTATGCAAACTCTTTTTATAATAGTATTGTTTAAATTTATTTTGATATTTCATAGACTGATTTATGTTTTTATAATAACCTAAAAGATCTCATAGTTAATAAATGTATGTTTAAGAAAGTAACAACTAGTGACTGTTTAAGTTATATTACTGGCAGTTATATTACTGTCAATAAAAAAGTTCTTAACTATTTTTATTGACAGATTTTTTTATTGAAGTTATCTAAAACATTATATTGTTTCTATGTAAGTATAAAAAACTACGAGTTTAGAAAGTAGAAACTTATTTGTTTTTGAATTACTTTAAGTACAAATAGGTTCCTAACTGCTTCGCTAGATTTCTCCTAATTTCACTAAGAATATAATTTGTCTTTGTCTAATTATGTTTGTTTTATTTTCTCAACCTAATAAAAACTTAAAAACTGCAGATAAAATATAAATAATGTGATATATTTTTTTTCAAGTTCATACATTTATATGTGCAAAATGACACTTTAATGATTATACACCTTTATATAAAATGGTAAAGTGTCACTAAACTTTTAAATAATTAATATCCTCAAGTTAACAATAAGTAAAATTAACAAAATAAATAAAAAGTATGAGGAATAATAGTTATTAATGATTTAAAAAAAGAATCATTTCTGAAAAGTTAATAGTACCTTATTTATATCAATTAATGCTTCCCATAAATTTTAAAATAGCTCTCCTGTATAATTTGCTTATTTATGATAGTGACGGTATTGGAATAAAGGTGCGATATGTATTATGGTAAGTAACCTACACTTACCATAATACCATAATATTTTGATATTGATGCACTCCTGTAGGAGTAATCGTGGTCATGGATCGTATAAGTTGGACGCGGCCTCTGAAACTTCAACTCTCTCTGTTCGTGTAAGGGAACACTCAGTAAGGGGGATTTAATGAGGGCAGTCAATCTTATAGGTGATCGGCTGTGAGAGCGCTGGCCTTCTCTACTCTTCTATCACTAATCGGTGTGATTAAAAAAAAACCACAAATATCTAAACACTGTTTTTAATTTTTTTATCTTCACTAAGTCCTTCGACAGGGGTGAAATATCTCCCATAGCAAGTTTCATCAAAATTGGTTCAATTTCGAATTCAATACGGATCAGGTCAGCATCTGATCCGGAACTAATGATAACTTTTTGTGACGATGAAACAATATTATGAAGAAACCAGCAAGTTTTTAAATGTTGCTAAAACGTGCCCATCCCCAGTGACCTAGCATAGTATAATTATATGGGCTTGTTACCAGCGGTTTACAAGTGTATATATGTAGGTATGTATATGAAGCCCATACAGAAAATATAAAAAGTTCAAACGAACGTTTCCTCATATTGGTACTAGCTGGAGCACGCGACTTCGTCCAAGCTCCTTTTAAAAAAATATACAATTCTTATTGCTGTTATACTTTTGCCAGGCGTTGGATTTTTATTTTTCCCTCGGGAACAGTACATTTTTTTCGATGAAAAGTATCCTATGTCCTTTTCTTCCCCTTGACAATGTTTATGCAAAATTTCATGATGAAAAGTTGAGTAATAAAACAGAATTACGCTCTGATGATGGTCTACTACGGGAAATTCTTTGTCTAATTATTATGAGCAACATTTGTATATATTAAAGTATAATAATTAATTATATTATTCAAATTATGAGTTGCAAACAAAATGCATTTGAGAATGTTTATTCTCAAATTCATTCTCAAGTGCAAGTAAATTATTCAACGGTTAAAGAATTCGTTGGGAGACGAAGGTTTAGTAAGGAAAACAGATTAAAATCTTATTCAATCGTGGAACGTGCTTTGGGAGCAAATGTCTACTGATTTTGAAGAGATTAAAGTCAACTTTAGCATTTCTTCAATGGAACCGCGCCCTTCACCCAACCGCTCATTTATACATATTTAAAGTATTTTTTGAAAGTTTTGAAAACGTATTTGTGAATGAATAATCTTTTTGCTTGTTTCGTAAACGAATGAGCATTTGATAAGTAGATTTATCGTTAAAAAGTTATGACTTATGTTTTTAACGATCACATTCAATTGTATTCCGCAGACTAAAGTCGATTGTCCCTTTAACGAGGTCCGTGTGTTTCATAAAAATATGTGGTCCGTGGACAGTTTCAGTGGAGGTGCGTTTCTTCACACATTAATAAGCGTTTTGACTTTAAGATTCATCTTAAAACATCGGCTATAAATTATGTGAACATCAATATTGTATGATGAGATTAATGCCCATGTTCGGGCGGCCATTAAGGCCGCATAAAACCATTGTATTTTTTTATGTTGCTTTGAATTTGGAATCAAAACCGCTAAATTGACGTCAACTCGTCCCACGAGACAATTCGGGAATGATTAATTCATTTTACTTTTTAAATCATTCTCTGTCCTTATTTAAAGGGAACTTTAATTTTTTACCTATATTTTAATTTCATAATAACTGTAATGTATTATTTAAAATTTATAAATTATTTTATGTAATGAATTTTATCGGTGCGTGATTAATATTAATTTAACAGTTCCGATAGAAACTATATCCCACGGACGCGCGATCTTTTTTTTTATATTTTAATTTCATAATAACTGTAATGTATTATTTAAAATTTATAAATTATTTTATGTAATGAATTTTATCGGTGCGTGATTAATATTAATTTAACAGTTCGGATGAGTAGAAACTATATCCCACGGACGCGCGATCCTTTTTTTTTTTCATTGGAACAGTCTCCCTTTTAAGGTGTTTCCATCTAGCTACAATATGGGCTTATCCAAGCGAGCAGTAAACAAATACCTGCAAGGTCGGCAAACCAGTTGTGTTGCTTGTGTCCTTAGGCGACGGTAGCCTACCAGCAAGTGAACCGTAAGCCTGTCTGTCACCTTTCCTTTAATAATATTAAAGAAAATACCACGAATGAAATGGATAAACGCATTTGAATAAAATCAACCTGTACTAACGGCTGGGACAACAGTAAAATTATAATGCGCGTTATAGTGATGGAATTATTATTTTTGAACCTATTTAAAGTATTTAATAGTTGACGAGCCCGTTGGTCGAGTGGTAAAGGTGTCTTGGCTTAGCGCTCAGACTCAGGAGTCCCGAGTTCGATTAGTGTGCTAACTTTGGAAATAATCTTTTCAAAGATGGCTCTGGTCTGGGTGTTTTAGTAGTAGGATAATAGTAACAAGCACACTGGCATTCGTAGTTATAAATAAGGCAGTTCGTTTCACGCCGTAACTACTACGTTACAGAAGACTACCGTGAATAAAATCATGTGTGCTTTTGTGGTTCAGTGAGTGTGTAAGGAATGCCAGAGGCCATATTTCCCTGTCCCTGATTACCCATTTGCAGATTATCCTTATCCTTATCCTTTTCATTCATATGCGACTGTAGCCACCTATCAGTCTGTCTGAAGACCTTTGCATAAATAGAAATAATAAGTTATAATATAATTACCTTTATTTTGTACTTACGTCATAATAAGTTAAACATTTATACAAGCAACTGTATTAATTTTAATATTATAATTCATATAATATCGGTGTGTGTCAAAACGTCCTATTTAAGGCGAGTGGTTGACATGCGTGTAGGGCTTTCTGGTCGTTCTTTAATGCTCGGCTATCTCTCATATTGCAGTCCCATTCATGAGCGTACCGGGCGTCCGTTGACACTTCGCTTAGATTTATACTCCTGTAAAATGTCGGCTTCTGTAAATGGACGAGTTCTCACTACTCCGCAAGTCAATCCTTTGAATTTATTAGTCACTCGATGCTGTTTCAAGTGAGTTGTATAAATCCTTTTAAAATGTACCGATGTTATTGTTTGATTATTGATTTATGCGATGCAAATACCTACCTGTGTTTAACCGTGTATTGGAGTGTGGTTATTTTATTGGTTGTGTTCTCGTTTACAGATATACGAGGGTCCGATAAAATGAAGAGAATTAAAATATGTCGGTAAATATAGATTTGCTTGTCGGTAACGTTAGCAGTGATAGACAAGGGGACCTTGATTCGAATCTATAGAATCTGCAATTTTTGAGTTTTCGTATATAAATGTAGCTTTAACCGTGAAAGGCAAAAAATGTGAAGAAATCCGTATGCTAGAGGTGTGTCAAAAGTGCTGTAACCGTTACTTTGGAATCGCTACTTCATTGGTGCCACTGTAATCGTTACTGCAATTTCCAGATACTGATTACAAGTACTCGTTCCGTAGGTACTTTGGACTGCGTTCGGGGAAAGAGTATCTGTATTCAGTAATAAGTATCCGTTGCATTGCACTCACTTTCGGGTAGCCATTACCAACTCGGAATCGGAATAGAAGCCATTCGTTTTCTAAACTGCCTTTTAGTAATTTTACAGGTCCTAACGTTTACAAACAAAAAAAGTAAACTTATGTTTCTAAACGCAAATTTAAAATTGTAAATAGGTAATAGATAGTCTAATAGTAAAAGTAATACATTTTTCAATTAATAAAAACAACCTTGATTGAACAACGTAGAAGATTATTTTATTTACAATGAGTCCAACGATCCGTTTTTTTTAACTGTATTCAAGTTACTTGTAATAGGTATTCGTAGGTACTTTAATATTATATGATTCCAATTTGTAAACTGGAACCGTGAGTAACTGGAACCAGTATTTGTAATCAGTACTTCAGAGTAACTGTAATCATTGTCACGGTTACATCAAAGTAATCATTTGGCACATCTCTACCGTATGCAGAACGCGCGACATGGTCATCAAAACCCGAAAAGATATCTAGAGTAGTGAATAAAACCCGAGACACGAGATAAGATATCGTTTGTTTGAATGATAAAGACAATACCTACAAGACACACAAGAACGGACCGAAGTAATATCATGTAATAATTTCCCGGTGTAGCGACATCTAGTTACAACCCATCAAATTCGTTCGAACATCCCACCAACCAAGGTCATATTGATAAAATTGTCCTTCTATAACCAACTACAATGGCAAACGGTGGCTGAAATAGACCAAAACTAACTAATTAAAAAAAAAAGAAACAAGATAATTTGTCCAAACTGAATCCTGAGAGATTACGGCTTAATTATAAAATATAATTAAGCGGTAATCTCCCAGGTGGCGTGAAATTATCCAATCCAGAGTGTATGCTATAGGCTTCCCCGATCGCCGTTCTTCAAACCACAAGTCAGAATTTGACTGTGTATTACTGCACCCAACAATAAATGTGAAGATGAAATCATGGTATGGTTTGTGAGTAAATGAGTAAAATTTGTGCCATTGTTTGGCACTTTTCTCAATCAAAAGAACTATGCTGCAGACTTTATTATAAATGAACCTTAGGACCCTTGATATCAATGCAAGCAAAGAATATGTAGCACTATTTTGTGGATGAGCACCGATTGCTACAGGCAATAGCACATACTGGCTAAGCTCCTTGTCTGCATAATAGGTTAACTATATTGTTAGTGGCAGGTGAATCAGCTACATTTATTTATTTATTTGTAAACAAACAATGAAATGGTGGGTAATGTCTTAAAAGTTTGATGAGTTTGTCTAGTCAATGAGCTATCGTAGTTACAGTGTCAGATACATAAAGGTATGTCGGCGTAGTTTGACTTTGAATTATGGGGTTTATTTTCGTAAGTACATTTTATAACTTATGTAAGCTCTTTTTAGACTCAAACACTACCGTAACGGGGGTTGTGCACAATAGTACTCAAGTTAGGCCGAACAATTCGTTGCTCAGTCACGAAGCTGGCAGCTCATCAACAACCGATATCTTATAGCAGAGTACCGCAAAGTGACAGAACAAATAATATATGTCCTGTTTTGGTTTAAGAGTAAGATAAATGTATGTACATCAGAGCTGTGCTGAGCATTCATCAGAGCTGTGCTAGGAAGCATGGCGGTGAGCGAGGAAAAATGGACCAATAGGAGTGTTTCATTTTCCTTCTCCGCATAGCACATCTCTAGTAGGAGAGGAATTAGCGAAGCCAGGTTTTTTACATTAGCGAGAAATGTATCGAGCGAGAAAGACGCGCGAAGGATGTGTGCGACGCAGTGTACTACACTACCAATCCGTAAATTGTACTTGTAAACACTACACACGCATCCTCGCAATGCCCAGCTTCCTCTCACAGCTCTGGTGGATGCTTAGCCTTAAACTTTCCCCGTTTGTCGTTCTTTCCAATAGTAAAAGCAGTACCTATCAAAATTCATCAAAATCTTGTGGTTAGAAGAACTTAGCAGAGAAGCACACAAAGGTGGACAGCATCACATGCAAAATTTATAACTATGTAAAATATTTTTTTGTTTGTTTGTAAACTAATTGGAATGAAACAAACACTAAATGTTACGAAAGCTTGCTACAATACATCAGTGAAGACGCATCCAAATCGGTTAAGCGCGTCTAAGATTAGCGAGTACAAACGCACGGACAAACTGACAACAATTCTAAAAATCAAATTGTACAAATCGTTTTTTTTAATATTTGATTTACAGACACGGCTCGTTTACGATTTTATTATATGTAATGATAATAATAATAGAAATAGATAATAGATGTACATAGGCTTAGTTATTGTTTTAGATGAAATATTGCTTTTGGGATTTTATTAAGCTTTCAATATACCTACAGATAAAATAAATGCAATAAAACAGAAGCAACATTAATTACGAGATATAAACACTGTGGATAGATAATGAAAGCCATATCTCACTATAAGCGTTGGATTTTATTTGCTCCGAGGAGAGGTTAGAAGCGTGGTTAATAGATTATTCGGTCCTAAATTATAAAATATTGAAAGAGGGAGCTGTCATTTCTTCTTTTATCACCACTTGAATTACTGCTTGCGTTACATTTTATTAAGTCATAACTTCGGGTGGAACGAAATGTGGTATTCGTAATTTTATGAGAAAGCTCACTAAATTTCTTAATTATAAATTCAATGTTACTAAATTGAATTCCCGGACAACCGTCATATTTGTACGATAAGAATCGAGGCGTTAGATCGGTGAATATTTGGTGTTCTTTTGATATCGCTGCATACCGATGAATCGGTTGAAATTTCTACAAATACGTATTAGTATAAAATAATATAAAATAACTTGTTTTTGTCTATGACTTCATTCGCGTATATTTTTTAAATTAAAACCTATTTGTTATTGTAAAGTTTCATCAAAATCCATTCGATTCGATTGGATGAAAAAGTAATGAATATCTATATGTCCATCGTCGAGAACTTTAGCATATAATACATAATTTTGAAAACATAAATGTAAAAAAGAGTATTTAATTTAATATCCTGTATATTAAATTAAATACTCTTTTTTGATCAATCCAAATGGGTCAGTAAGGGCAAATCCTAAACCTTAAAATTTACGAAAATTAGGGACTAAGGCTTCCAATTAAAAAAAAAATCGTAGTTTAGAGATAGAATATAAAATTATTGTTCTCTAGACTGGCTGAATAGATTTGTTGTATAGATCAATAGATTGTTTTAAAATCTATCATCTTCACCTGGTCGTCTGTTCCACTTTAAATACATACTCATTATAATTGTGTTTTGTCTGTGCAGTGTGTGTATCTGAATAATGAAATGAGTTTTACAAATTATGAACAATGCAAGCTTATTTAAGCTTATGCATGCTTATTTTAAAAATGATAAAAATTCAACAACATAAGTTACATTTTCAAATAATTGATTCATTCTAATGAATTGAAATATGATATTAACATTTTGCCAATCGTTTAAATTGTAGATATTTCTGTTTGTTGTTTATACAAGGTTTCATAGCAAAATTGATTCCTTATGACTATCAAATACTTTAATAAAAATAATTACGATTTTTTAGAGTGATTTGACCAGGTTCGATTCTTGGTTGCGTATAAGAGGAATTTAAAAAGTTTGATGGCAGTTTTTCTTAATTTAATAAATAATCGAAGCTTTAGTTCCTAAGAACACATTTTCTTATCTCTTTTGGTTTGAGATTTCCCCTCACTAACCCATTTGGATTGATCACCTTGTATATCGCCTTTTTTTTTTTCAAAATATTTCTATTAATTAACACTGGTTCCGCTACAAAATACTCGGAGAGACCGATCTATCGCTCTCGAAGGGCAAGGGGACACCGGGGAGTTTTAGTGGGTAGTGCCAGTGCCGCTATGACCTAGCATAGTATGGAGTACTGGTGACCCCCACATAACCCTACCGCCTAGCCAGCGGTAGAAAATCTGTAAATGGATTTCTCCTCGAAAAAAAAAGGACCGGTCGACTCGAAAAAAAAAAGCAGCCTGGATCCACCGTCGACCCGCGGCCTTTATCAGGTCGTCTGTCCACCTTGTGGATGGACGTCCTACGCTACGCTTGCCGGTCCGTGGCCTCCACTCGAAAACCTTCCGGGCCCAGCGGCCCGGCTCTCCGTACTATATGTATGTCCTGCCCACGGCCATTTTAACTCACTAGTCCGCCGGGTTATGTCGGTAACTTTCTTTCGCCTCATTCCTGATTCGATCTTGCAGTGTAACCCCGAGCGTAGCCGTTTCTATACCTAGCTCGTTTAGCGACATTAAGCTTTCTTACGAGGTCCATAGTCAGAGACCACGTTTCAGCGCCTACGTCATCACTGGCAACATACATTGGTAGAAAACTTTAGTTTTAAGGCACCGAGGAATTTCGAACGAGAATTATATAAAAATACATAAGTTATTAAAAAAATATTATACAGAGTCAAATACCTTTGAGTAGATAGTATCACCATCAAACATATTTGTATCCTCTTCACATTCCTAAGGTATCAATTTAATTATTTTATTGGTCTGAGGGTCTGGAATCTGGTTTTCCATCAACTCCTGATAAATTTATACTTCTTTTGTGTTCCTGATAAATTTAACATTTTTAACGTACATTTTAATTGCACTCAACGAATTTTGATACTGTTTATATTAATAACTGCATATAATTTGCTTTAAAAAATCCATCCTGGCAAAGCCGAGAGCGGGTCGCTAGTATATTATAAAAAAAACATGGTTCCCTCAGCTTATATTTCTCTTCACCTTTATAGAAATCATTGTTTTATGGTTTTATTTTTGCATTATTTATAAGAAACAGCAAATAAATGTTGAGTTTGGCCATTCTACAATCGAATCATAAATTGCAACAAGCGAGGCAGCCGAAGCATGCGGCTTCAGTGCAGTCTTCGCTGATAAATGCCGTTTCGTATAGACAAATAGCTGTTCACTTTTTAACAAATTGCTGACGAGTACTATATGTTCCCAAAGGATACGACTCCAACCATTTCTCCTATAAGGCAAAAATGTAAACAAGCCTCGTGTAATGAATATTGATACGCGAGCCTTTAGAAGTTGTCGCGTAAAAACTTGTAACTTTGCGCAACTGTCTTTATAATTCATTTTCGAAACAAGAATTCTCATTCAAGCGTATAGCATATTGATTTGTACGTATATTCTATGGAATTGCTCTTAGAAAATTTTATAATCGTTTACTTAACGATATATCTCGATCTTATAAATATATCTCGGATTTTGCCTACCTTCATCCACGCCCCTTTTTCTTAAGCGTTGATTGTTTAAAATATTATTAGAGGTTCTCTCGGGAAGAGCACTTTCTTCTAGATGAAAGGTAACCCGATGTCTTTTTCTGTATGCCTGACAACGTGTATGCAAAATTTTGATGATTGGTTGAGAGTTAAGGCGTAAAAGCGTTACAAACAAACAAACTCACTTTGGCAAAGAATTTATAATATTAGTTAGGATTTTGTTTTCCTATATTTGCAACTACCTTCTTACACAATGCTCATCTACCCAACCTACCGTGAAAAATTGTCTAACTGATCCTTTGCGTGGTTTAGGAGGAGATAATACAGATACAGACAGACAGATAACGCGGGTAGCGACTTCAATTTATACTATGTAAATAAGGAAGATAGGTGTTAAGTACGATATATGATTGTCATCGCCTTGTAACACAAGCAACGCTAAAGAGGTTGTAAGAGTACTGCAGTCTTTTTTAAGGGCTTCACTTGGGCAAATGACATTTACATTAGAACTCGCTGGCGCGGAAACAATTCAACAGGCCTAGAAATTGTGGTTTTTTGTTTTAACCATTAGAACAATAAACAAAAAAAATATTTATACAATTTTTTAATAGGTACGGGATTCATATGCGCGCAATAAGCCGTTTTCAATAAAAGTCAAATTCTTCTTGTGTTCTAACTTTTTTGTGGAGTTTCTATTACTTTAACGAAAATTATAATTAATACAATTTGGTTCTTCAAATGTTTAAGTATATATTTTTTTCAAAGCAATTGTGTTGGCTATTTCTTGTAACATCTTCATTAAACAATGGATATTTTTAGTATTTAGCGTTTGTCTCCACCTTAAAAGATAAAGAATCACTCATCAAATTACGACAACAATCTTTTATTTCACGGCGGTTATGATGCGCAGCTATTAATGAACTAAATTATATCCATCTGATTATATCATGTTATGGCTATGTTTTAATTATCACTGGTTTCGCTACAAAATCTCTTACTAATTAAACTTTAATAAATAAATAGTTGATTACTAGAGAAAAATGCTTACGAAGTTTGAATTTTTAAGATGAATTTTAAATAAAAGTTAAGTTTCTTTTAGAATTGATCCATTTCTTTTTAAATTACAATAACGGTGGTTATTATTACGGTTGGTATTGCAGAGTAAACACAAGTAGATATCCCCGAAGCAAACTTATTTGTTTCGAAAATAAATTAAACGAACAAATCTGAGTGACACGCAATGGAACCCGTGCGATATGCCAAATACCCAGACATCGTCAGCCGGCGGCCTGACATTGAGTTGAAGGTTTATTTAATCAAGAAGCGGCACCTCACTCTTACCGACCCTTAGGCTGGACTATGGAATCCATTTCTGCCGTCTCAATCTCGACTGCCCCGTTACAATTGCTTGTTTTCCTCCGGTAATAAAGAATTTAATGTTATTTTTTCACGGCTCTCATTGGATTATAAAATTATATTTTGTAGTCGATTAAGTAATCGTTTCAATAAACTTCATGTAAACTTGTAAGTATGCAGAGGTTGTAATGATTCATTTACTATTGATCTATACAGTCATTCCATGAGTTCATTTAACTAAATGATAATTACATTTAACACAATTTAGATATTACAAAATTAGGAGTTGCAGTTAAAGTTAATTAAGATTAAGCCACCATGAGCCGTGCGAGCACCCGATTTTTTATGTGTACAAAACGTCGTTTTGCTAAATTTTTAAAATTTTATTTATAATAATTTTTCAATTGTATTTTTATATTTAGATTATTTTATTAAACTAAAGTTTTCAATAAGAAATACTCGAAAACTGCTTCGCAGGTTTGGAAGGATTGGTTAGGAAAACACTATAGCAAAAATAGGTACTTTATGTTTCAGTTTGATGATTACTGTTATATGGTGATTTTGCATAAATTCAGATGTTTTATAAGATATTTATAATGTTCTTTATAGGTACACTCTTTATATGTTATTTCAATTACTGAAAATAATAGATAGGAAAGTTTAAAATTTAAGATTAATTTTTGATATTCTGATAACGTTCGCTTAAATTATTGTGATTATTTTTGTATTATAGGAACTCCAAAAACTTTGTGTTTTATGTCATTTAGTTAATAAAACTATACAACGTAAAACAATTATACGTAAAACATAAAACCGTTACAACGGACACATAAATAAAGATATATACAAGAAAAATATTTATTTTTAATTTCATTACCATAATATACGTAACAAGGAAATAGGTACTCTAATCACGCATAAGTAAATGTTGTTTTAATTCTTAATTATCACTTGATCTTATGTGCTGTATCCTCTTAAAATTCTTATGTTAGACTTATGTTGTTTTCTAAAAGAATTTCCGTTTTTGTAGTGGAAGTCGAAATTTACTTCATATTAATTTTTTGAGGATAAAGATTCGCATGGGATTAGCTCGGAGGGTAGTATAAAATTTGTATAACAAATGAGGGGCGTGGCGTGGAATCCGTCACAGTGGCGAACAACGCCGCGTGGGGCGCTATATGGGTGGCCTCACTTCTGGCTTTCCATAGTTTGTAATTATATGATGCAAATTAATGTAAACATTTATAATTATATTACAGATGTCAGAGCGTAATTCCGCAGGTAAAACGTCTTCTCACGATGAGGATCCTTTAATCGTATAAAAGTTATAGACTGGATGTAATTAATGTAATTATTTCATATGTAATAAATATTTTCCTGTCCATTAATAAGAAAAACTTAAAGACTTTTTGTAAATATTTATAACACACAGGTTTATTTAGAACTTGCGACTCGCCCTGGCTTCGCACAGATGCAATTTTTTCTGAAAATTACATACAAAAAGACTTTGTCGTTTATCGCTCTTTCCTTTAATAAAAACTTCGTTTAAAAGAAGTTAGGGGAGAAATAGAGTATATGTATATAGATATGTATTTTATATGTATATAGATAGATAAGATGTACATATGTTACTGTGAAAGTTTGAAAATATATTTTAACGACCCGCCCCCGGCTTCGCCCGGGGTGCAATTTTTATATATAAGAACATTCCCCGTTTATCCCTATTTCCATTTGTGAAAACCGAATTAAAATCGGTCTACCCGTTCACCCGTGATGCCGTGACCAAGGGAAATGGGATTTCATTTTTATATATAGAGATGTTAATGTTAAGTTTCATGTACTTTTTTCTTATTTTGTCTAATCTTAAATTGGGAAATTAATTTAAGTTCAATACCTATAAAAGATAAATAGGATTTGGTGTTTCCTCATTTATTATTGAGAAAATATTTATAATTAAATATTTTAGCCTCACTAAACTCTTTATTAACTAATAAAGAGTTTAATGAGTGCTAAAAGTAAGCTTACTAAAGCTAGTAATGCTTGAAATGGTAAAAAAACAAACAAAATTTATTTCTTTTTGATATTGGAAAGTAATTTCTTTTTAATATAAGTTTTGTAAATAGATTTACCTCCAAGTTAGTAAAACTTATTTGTCTAACCGTTTAACTTATATTTAACAGACGTAAGAAATCTGTTCTTAATAAATCGCGGATATTTGTAGATGCTTTGATTATATCCTTAAATTTATTTTCTTAAAATCCTAAAATTAATGTTAAACCAACTCATGCTATGTATATAAATTAAAGTAGGTATTCATTCTCACCTTTACAGTTAACCCTTTATGCTATCAGGAACGGCGGCGTACTTGTCGTTACTTATAATTAAATTTAGCAGGCATGTTACCGTCAGCCCGCCTTCCGTACTTTATCATTAAAAACAAAATGAAATCTTTCAAAGTAATTAAGTTCAATTAAATTTGAATATCAAACAAAAGTTGGATGGACGTAGCTGTTATTGGTAGTTTATTGTGGTACGTCTGTCTGTTGTTCGTTAATAACATACATTTGTTAAACGATGCCTCTCAACAAAACGTTCCAGCCGAGAAACCAGCCACCTTCACTGATGCAACATAGTATTAAGCTATTACTTATCCAAACGAGTTGCTTGATTCCGAAAAAGGATTTCGGATCGTGTGAGAGGATGTACGACAAATTTTGATACTTTAAAATACATAAATACAGAAAATAAAAAACACTTTAATTAAACTACTGCATTAGTTAAAGAAATTACTGCTTCGAATATAATTAATTAATTAATTTTAGTTTAGTTAGATATTATTTATACATGCGCTCTCAAGGAGGACACCATCGGAGGCCTACGGGCATTCGCAATGTGGTGCTGTCGCCAAATGCGCATTAGCTGAACAGAGAAGTTTAGAAACGAAACTGTTCTCCAACGTGTCAATATACCCCGAATTATGATGTGAACCATCAAGAAGCGTAAGAATGAATATCTTGATTACGTGCTTAGACACGACAGATATGGTGCGTATGGTGGAAGGGAAGAGACGCGTTGTGTGAAAGACGAAAATTCAGGACTAAAAAGGACTGGTTACTAAAAATTCAGGAGTTGACTGGAGTTGCCTCAGTCGAGAAACAGTTCCAGTTGACTCTTGAGAGAGACAGTTTCATGAAGCTCTTGAATGCATGCGGTTATGTTCTGAGAAATTAGTTTCATTACGATATTTTTCTACATCATTTGAGCAAGTGATAATTATTAGTAATTCACGAATGATATCAAAATCATTCAGAAGTGTAGGCCGGACGGAAATTCAAATCATCGTTTGCCTTCACGCCACCAATTGTTCGTCCCACTTGGCAAGCACTGCTTCACACTCAATTGTATGTTGTTTTGTATTACATACAAAAAAAAACGCATATCACTAATATGTAGTTAAAATAAATCTATCCCTGTACAAGCGGAATATATCTTTATTTTTCTTTGTTGGTATAATTTTAGTTTAAGGCTTGGATCGCATTATTATGTGTCAAAAACGGCATCGGTAAAAATCTAATAATTACTCATTGATAGTATCTATAATGAGGCTATTTTTTAAACCTCTCAAAAAATAGAGTATAAAGTACAATATAACTGTGTAAATTAAAATGTTCACTACATCTTTATTATAAAGTATTAAAACTATGAAGACATAGTTTCATTTCTCCAAAGGATCAAAACCATTGCCGCGATGTAATTTAGTTAAGAAAAGTAATCCATACTCTTGATTCAGATATGCAAATATCTGTTTGTTTTATCGATGTAAACGGCTATTAATTTAGTATCGGCTATCAGAGAGGATCAAGACGAAATGGATACATCATTTGCTATTCAAATAACCTTAGGCCTTGTAGATACGATCCTTGTACCTGAAAATAAATTCAATATTTCAAGCAGATTGAGCTAATTAGAGCCAGGCATTTTCAAAATTATTTTGTTATTTAAGTCATATCTCCGAATTTTAACATATTAAATTTAAAAAAAAAATGTCTTAGAATTATTTGACTGTTTTCGCAAAAGTATATTCATCTGTTATTATATAATAAATTTATTTTATTGATTTTATTGATTGATCAATATACTTACTTGATTAAATTATACCAATATGCACTGTGCAATAATTTCATTTTTTTATGATAAGATCGGCAAACAGACTGATGGTCCGCTTGATGGTAGGTGGCTACCATCGCCTATAACACAAGCAACGCCAAAGCAAGTGGGCTGCCGACTACAGTAAGATTAAGGATAAGGGATTAGGAGGGAATAGTGATGTGGGTTCTGGCATCCCTTACTCGCTCACTGAAACACAACAGGAGACGTGTTGTTATTTCACAGTGATATTCTATAAGGGGGTAGTTACTGCCGCCAGACGGGCTGCCCCAAATAACTACGAAACGCAGTGTGCCCTGCCACTACTTTCCAGCTCCAGACCAGAGTCAAATTTGAAAAGTTCGTTTTTCAAAGGTGACCCTGCCGGGAATCGAACCCGGGAATCCTAGAACAGAGAGTTAAGTCAACTAACCTAACCACTCATCCAACGCGCTCGTCAAAAGCGAATTACCATTCAGTATTTTATTTTGTAACCTTAATTTAATTAATTTCACAGAATCCCGAAGCAAGAGAATGTAAAGAATTAGTCTACAAAAACATAATTAGTTAGTTGTTGTTTATTTAATTAATCGTTTAAGCGTCGCAAATGAAAATTCATTAGGAATTGAATTATTTACTTTTCGCCAAAGAGTATTTCATAAGAAAAATGAGAGGAACATAGGTGCAGTAATTTTTTTATAAACGTACTACCGAGTAACGAACGGACACGGAAAAAACTTTAATTAAATTTTAATTTAGTCATTATCATTATTATCTCAATCATAAGACGTTTACTATTGGACATGGCCTCAGTAATAATTTTCCAAGTAGGAATGGTCAGAAGTGGCTGGGATTCAGTATTAACCCGCGGCCCAAATTTGGGTTTTCAGTCCATCTTGAGGTTGGACGTTGGTGCTGCAAGTACGCTGCCGACTACAGTAGGATTAAGGATAAGGGATTGGGTTGAGTTAGGGAAATGGGCTCTGGCATCCCTTACTCACTCACTGAAACACAATAGCACACTTGTTATTTCACCGTGATCAACCGTTATTCAACCTTAAGGGGGTAGTTACTGCCACCATACGGGCTGCCCAACTGATTTCGAAGCGTAGTGTATCCTGTCACTACTTTCCAGAGCAAACTTTGAAAAGTTCATTTCCAAAGTTGACCGGCCGGGAAGCGAACCTGGGAACCCTAGAACAGAGCGTTAAGGCAAACACACTAACTACTCATCCAACGGGCTCGTCAAGTTAAAATTAATTAAAGTTAAAATTAAATTCCATTATTTCTAAGTTAAAATTTATATTTCAGATTAGTGTTCATTGGCGATTTCTAGTTTGTTGTTGACTTATTTTAATAACAAACTGTGTAAACTACTTAAATATCTATTAAGGGATTCACTGAGGCAAATGACATTTACTATAGAATTCGCTGGCGGCGGAGACAATTCAACGGGCCTAGAAATCGTGTTTTTTTGTTTTTACCATTAGAACATTACACAAAAATTTTTTTTTATCAATACAATTTTTTAATCTGATATCAACTTATTAATAGGTACAGGATTCATATGCGTGCAATAAGCCGTTTTCGAGAGAATTTTCAATAAAGGTCAAATTCTTCTTGTGTTCTAACTTTTTTTGTGGAGTTTCTATTACTTTAACGAAAATTCTAATTAATACAATTGGTTCTTCACATGTTTAAGTATAATATATATTTTTTTCAAAGCAATTGTCTTGTCTATTTCTTGTAACATTTTCATTAAACAATGGATATTTTTAGTATTTAGCGTTTGTCTCCCCCTTAAGGTTAAATCAAATGATATTCCAAAGTTTTTAAAATTATTTTAATTTATTGAATTTATGTCATCCTCGAATTCCAATCTAAGTTTATATGCATAAAATGAGTGTTTGGTACTCACATTTTTGCAGCGAAGGGATAAAAATAAAACTACCTTTTTTACGTACGAACTGTTATTTTTCTAAAAAGAAACAGCATCTCTTAAAACCAACATGTGATCACTTGGATGTTGGCAATTTGGAAGATTGTCGGTTATATTGCAACATCGAACGGTGGAATTAAGTGGTGTGAAACAGACACCACAAACCTGTGAACACCGACAACTTAATTGTTATAAAATAATTTGTTACAGACCCTCACTTGCTTGTCTTCTCCTTCTATATTTTAATTCATATTGATAATATCTTTGGGGTGGTATATATATATACCACCCCAAAGATATATACAGGGTGGGAATTTGAGATGGGTCAGTAAGGGCAGCTACCTAAACCATTGTAGCTAGAACAAAACACTCTTAGGAGACTATCCATTATTTTAATAGTTATTTCCATCGGCATTCAAAGATTTTGGAAAAATGTTACAGTCAGCGAGGAAAAGGTCAATTTTCACGTTTTGTTTTTATAATGCCAATCGATTCTGATACTTATAAGGATCAATTGACCCTATGGGACCACCTGAGGTTAGAGTACTAGAAACGTCAAAAAACTCAAAAAACTACTTCCATACATTTCTTACAGAATGAGATTGAAAAATAAGTTCAAACATTGTTTTTAATTAAAAAAGGCGGCAATCACTACAATGGAAACTGGCTAGGCAATGTTTATTTTAAATTAATTTGAATTTGGAAGGAAAATATTGTTTTAGAAACAAATGTTATTTATTATTATTCTTGCATGTCAGCTAAATTGTGAAAATATTGAAGTAAAAATCGCTTCAAATTTAGATCGCATAGATTTATTAGAAGCTTATTTTATAAATAATATCAGCTGCCATGGAATGGTATAAGATTAAATACCCTATATCAAAAGTTATAAAAAATCTCCTAGATATTCTTGTAGAGTGTAGCTCCTTTAAGAGAAATCCTTACGACAACAATGATCTTGATAAAAAATAGCGGTTGCAATTTTAACACTCGTAGAAGTCGGTAGAAGCTTTGAAGTCGCTGCCGAAGTAGGCATTTCCCATAACCAAGTTTTAAAGATATGGAAAAAGTACAAATACAAATGCTGTCGTTGTGGTCGTTGAGACCTCTTGATATTTTTTTTGGGATATCTCAAAAATGGAATTTACAAGAAAAATTAGGTACATTACAGTTCAAGAATTGTCACTACAACGGTGTATGGAATTAACGCAAACAAAATATCAGCGGTTACACGCTCATTGCGGAAACTGTCCAAACGGCAAACAAATAGAGCAACTACTATCGTAGATTTATTACTTACGATCTTTACTTGTTTTTAAAGATTGGAAATTGTAGTGATTGCCGCCTTTTTTAATTAAAAACAATATTTGAACTTATTTTTCAATCTCATTCCGTAAGAAATGTATGGCAGTAGTTTCTTGAGATTTTTGACGTTTCTAGTACTCTAAGCTCAGGTGGTCCCGTAGGGTCAATTGATCCTTATAAGTAACAGAATCGATTGGCGCTATAAAAACAAAACGTGAAAATTGACCTTTTTCCCGCTGACTGTACCGTTTTTTCAAAATCTTTGAATGCCGATGGGAATAACTATTAAAATTATGGATAGTCTCCTAAGAGTGTTTTGTTCTAGCTACAAAGGTTTAGGTAGCTGCCCTTACTGACCCATCTCAAATTACCACCCTGTATATATACGTATATTTTGAAGATGTTGTAGGATTGACACCAAAGTTATTGTATAAAGGAAAATGTGTGTAAATTAAGTTTGTTACACTACAATAAATATGTTTATGTAGCGATTTATCTTAATGAGGAAGAAAACGTAAAAGTCAATGTTAGGCAAGTTGTGAAAATCAACATAAATCCTTACTAAGTTATAATGTTATAAATACTAAAGTGAGTTTGTTGTCACGCTTTCATGGCTTAATCATCATGAAATTTCCATACAAGTTGTCAAAGGGTACACAAACGGACATAGGCTAACTTTCATAAAAAAAGTAAGTAAAAAAAAGTAAGTCGGGGTGAGAGTGTTTAATTATAAGTAACGAATTTGTGTCATAATAGGTAAAAGGTGGTTTCTATTTTCATAGCAACTTAATTAAGTTTCTACAATCAAAAATTGTTTACACATAAGGTATTTTTAAATTATCTGCATACAACTAGGTGAGCCCGTATCGTACGCGTGGTATTCGGTATAGCGCGTAACTTTTTTTGTTTATAAACCGATTGGAATAAAACAAAACTAAATGTTACGGGAAGCTTGCTACAATACATCAGTGAAAACCACATTGAAATCGGTTAAGCCGTTTCTGAGATTAGTGTGCACAAACGCACAGGCAAACAGACAAAAATTCGAAAAAACCTATATTTTTTACCTCGGTAACATATGTAAATTAAAAATGAAAAAAAAAAAACGCCTGATTGAATATATGAGCAATGTAATGCTAATATCTTTATTGCAGTTATAGCTTTGCCAGGCGTTAGATGATCCCTCGGGAACAGTACTTTTTCTGGAGGAAACGCACCCTATGTCCTTTTCTGTATTCCTGACAACGTGTATGCAAAGTTTCATGAAGATTGGTTCAGCAGTTTAGGCGTGAAAAGGTAACAGACAGACAGATAGACAGAGTTGCTTTCACATTATAATATTATAGTATGGATTAGCATTTTTTTATTAGTATTAAATTTAATAATTTAAATAAAATATTTAAATTAAAAATAAAATCAATAATTAAATTAAAATGTTGGAATCAAAAATATTTTTAATTCCAACATATATAAGCTATATTATATATAAGCTTTTGTTATTTATTCCAACATTTTAAAACTGTCATTTAATTCTTACGAAGCTTAATTATTGGTAGTCATGGTAGTTTATTGATTATTAAATTTTGTCTATTGCTGGAATATAAAAAAAGGAACAAGAAATAAATCATTCTCATATCTATCTTACGTACACAAAATTTTCCTCTTAACATTATAGTGTTCTCAAATCCCTTAACACAATATTAAATTTAATGTTATTATAATGGAGTATTAAAGTTCGACTCGGAAGTTTAACGTCTCTATAAATAAAAAATAAAAATAAACGGGACAAGTGCGAGTTGTACTCGCGTGAAGAGGGTTCCGTACGATGTTACCTATCCGCACAATATTGAGTGATACCATGTTATTTTAATATCATGGACTTCTTATAGGTTTTCCTATAATCTGTAAGTAGAAAACTAATTTCTGTATTTTTTTCAACTTAATCGGTCTAGTAGATTCCGAGATAATTGACTGTGAGCGAGTGACAGACGGACACACGAGTGATCCTATAAGGGTTCCGTTTTTTTATTCGGACGTGCGGAACCCTAAAAACGAATGGATTAAACATAAGAAAAAAATAAGAAGTCGTAAGTCATTCCATGACAAGGGGTGGACATTACGTATTCAACTCGGGTTGTGATGACTGTTTTATGAAACACGTATGGAGCATATTAGCGACAAAGAAAATTTAAAACTTAGTCAATGAGTGTCACAATACAATATTTACCATAATGCTTTCAGTCCTCTCACAGGACAGACTCGTCCTAGTGCAGGGTTTTATCATCATTGTCATAATCATTAACCTGTGTTTCTCCACTAGATGAAGGCCTCACCCAAGTCTGACACGACCCTCCATTGCCCTTCGCATCCACAGGCGCTAGGAAGCCCTTTTAAGGGTTTTAGCTACTAAAAAAATGCCATAACTTTATCGTGTAAGCAGTAAGTAGTGGCAGGGCACACTGCGTTTCGCAGTCATTTGGGCAGCCCGACTGGCGGCAGTAACCACCCCTTACAGAAGACCACCTTGAAATAACAGCACGTTGTGTTTCGATGAGTGAGTAGGTAAGGGATGCCAGAGCCCATTTCCCTATCCCCTCCTAATCCCTTATACTTAAACCTATTGTAGTGGGCAGCGCACTTGCAGCAGCTTTGGCGTTGTTTGTGTTACAGGCGACGGTAGCCACCTACCATCAAGTGGACCGTCAGCCTGTCTGCCAATCATAACATAAAAAAAGCAGAAAAGTTTAATTTTATGATAGGAACCTAAAATTTTTCCAGAATAAAAAGTATGCTATATGTTAATCCAGATGATAAATTGTTTGTGTACAAATTTCATCTAAATGTGTTCAACCTTTTTTGCGTTATTGACTAATAAACATCCAAACATACACACTTTCCCATTTATGATATTAGGATTACTTAGTGCTTTTTCAGTATCCACAATTAATCGGTAAAGGGCGAATAAGAGTTTATGTTACAAAATAAGTATTTGGTGGTAGTGTACTTAGCACTATAAAAAATAATTTATGTAACTAGGAAATAAAAAACTAATAGGTAATAAAAAATAATATCACAACTTTATTTATAAAATAATTCTTAAAATGGCCCTGAATGGTTTCTTAAAATTAACACTAGTTAGTAATAAATTGTCACGGCACATCAGCATTTACGACTGTCCAACCGTAACAGTAGACACATTCTGACCTACATTAATAGCTGCGATTTTAATGCTTCATTAATCTTTCAGATGCCCCTGAACCCTTTTGAAGACATTAAAAAATAGCTGGACCACCCTGAGATAGGAAAATTATAAAAAAGAACTGACTTTCACTTAATTTGAATCAATATCTCATTACAGTCAATTATGTAATAAATTGAATCAATGAAACACCATGGGAATAATTTAATATTAATTTGATAGAAAAACTCTGCTTAGGTGGTCCAATATAAATTATATTTGGCAACAATTGATAGGCCAGATAGGTTCACAGTCATTTGATGGTAGAAAACTACTATCAAGATCACAAACTAAATTAGATCTTCTGGCGGTAGTAACCCTAGCCCTCGTTTAGAAAAGTAAGAAAGTAAGAGAAGTAAGAACTACATTTCTCTATATGACGCACCTTCTCATTTTTTCCCAGATCAGAATCGGCAGGGCACTTGCATTCCTCGTGGCCATTGCTTTTTTCTATTGGCGGCGAGACTCACCCACTGTCCAGTGGCCTCTCTGCCTGTCGGTCACACTTTAAAATTAAAATAATAATAAACTTAGAGAACTGTACAATGTTCTACCTCTATTGGTTCATCAAATCTGCTAGAAGACTAATGACAGATCAACAGGTCACTAATACTCTCCTATGTACTAATTAGATTAGAGATTCTGCTTACTTGTGGGCTGCTGCTGGGTTTAGGCCTTCGCCACAATTTTCCAATAGGACCGGTCAGAAGCAGGCCTATATCACTTATACTTAGGGGGTTATTTAAATTTTAGCACATTAGTTAGCTGACAATAAAATGAGTAAGTTTTAATGAGAACGGGTGACAGACAGCCTGGCAGAATGAGTGTCATCATCCATAATTATAGATATCATATGTCACAGAGTTCTTCTAAAAAAGGCTGACTAGTTAGCAAGGAGTTCACAACATAAAGTTTTACATCATGCTATACACAGGAAAGACAGGAAATCTATTTAATATCTTTAGCAATCTTTTTCTTATTTTCACATATTCGATTTAAATGTAAAAAACATACAATTCCTAATTGTTGAGTTCCTAAATACGAGAACTGATTTACATTTAGGCGTTTACAAGCAAAAAAAGTTTATACTTATTTTAACGATCCTCTTTAACGTCTTGGAACACATTAGCCGACCACCAACTCTTGTTAATGACACTCCTTAACAATGAGTTATGTTAAACGGTTCTTTTATATTTCATTAAGACAATAATTAAGTCGTTTATAGCTTACCTTCTCCTTACCTCCTAGTATTTTACGGACAGTACTACATGTTTTGATTACGACTAATTAATTTAACTGTTATAGTTCTTTAATTGGGCTTAAATTTGCTCCTCTCTGTTGGAAGTGCCGCGGATGGTGGAGGTAGATAGTTACGGGCTAAATAAAAACAATAATTAATTAATAAACGAATCCAATTTCGATCGCATTAAAATAGTACTAAAACTTTCTAATTTTAAAGGAACACACACGTTTAATGTATTTAATTGGTTGTAAGTAATAAAATAAAAGATAACTGGGATTGTTCATTGTTACTAGAAAATATCTAAATTAAGATAATAATTATGTGCCTAAGAAGTACATGTTGTTAAAGGCCTACTCGACTTTCTCATATATTTCAGCTATGAAGGTTTATATGAAAATCAATGAATACAGATCCATCAGATGCAAGGTGATATAAAAGATAGGCAACACTTTCTTAAATATTTGTAACCCTTGTCGATGGACATTTATAAGTCTATACGGTGTCTAAACTGTCCTGTCCACTTGATGGTAAGCTGCTACCGTCGCTTATTAACAGAAACAACGCCACAAGTGATGTTAGTGCGCTGGTGACCTTAGTAGGATTAATAATAAGGAATTAAAAAGGGATTAATTAGACCAAATTAGAGCCATTTGGATTCTAACATCCTTTATGCCCGAGTTCGACGCGGCCTATTACGTCGAGAGGTCCGAGTTCGATCCCCGATCATGCCATGTACCAGTGGGTTTATTTCTGAAAACTTAAGTGCATTTGCTGACTGAAAGGGTGAAGGAAAATATGCATACGCCAAAGAAGAAATTCCACAGCACATGTGAAGTCCACCAACCCGCACTGGGCCAGCGTGTTGGGCCATATAGCCCATACGCTCTTGTTGAGAGGCTAGTCCTGTGCCCCTGCAGTGGGGACATATAAACAAGCTGTTGATGATGATGATCGTTTACTCACACATGTTGTTATTTTATGGTGGTCTTCTGCAATGGGGTCTTTACTGCTACCAGACGGGCTTCCCAGTTTATTACTGCGAAACACGTTGCAGTATATATTACATCTCACTTAACCACGGATTCGTCGAGTCCCTTTTAAAACTGTCCTAAATCTGTTTGAATAGCTTGCTACATTCCCCTACACAATGGATTAAGAGACCACTAAAAAGCTAATATGTCAATATGGGGCCGCAAAGTTGCGCAACAATAAGCTATTCTACACGCAACGCCATGCGTATAATGTTATTAAATTGATGCCCCCGTGAAAGATTGATATGGGGCTTGATGCCATTTGACAATATATTTTAAGCTATTTAAAAATTGAATACATTTTTTGCTATATTTGAGTGGCCAGTACTTCCAAACTTAAACTTTAAAACGACGTGCAGAAACAAATCAGAGGCTCTCTTATTAAAAATAGTCTTAATATTTGCAACACATAAATTTTATAGGAAAGGTAACATCCGCTGTCGATGCACATCCGGAAAGGTGCTAGCGCAAATAAAAGCCCAGACATAATTCGTCATATTATTCATAAATAAAAATCAGTGCAAGATCGGCAGATGCGAAAGGATTGTACGCACACAGATGCCTGCAAGGTGTGTCTACTTCTCTTTACAAACTAAAAATATATCGTATATATGGCTTGTGCCAAACACTTAGAATGACAGACAAAATATCATAAGTTTTCGCATCTGTTACGAATTTCTATTTGACCCTTTGAAAGTAAAACCACTTTAATTTCGGCATCCGTTTACGAAGTTACCGTCGGCATTAAGATATCTCCGCTAATGTATATAGTGCTTTTGTTGTAACATTTGCAAAGGAATTAGTTCGCATGTTGGAAGACTCGCGACGAGCGCGTGTCGCGGTGCCTTTTGATACGAAGCACAGTTCCAGTTTAGTAATTAAACTTACAACTTTATCGATCAAAGACTTACCCAATACACGTCGGACCACCGGGCAGCCATGCAAATGCATGGCTTGCAACGCCAAGGACGGTTTATAAATATTAGCTACGCACTGCTCCAGTAATGGAACTGTCAACCGATCGCTCCCTGTCTATAATCCATAGAATGAGTTTATTATGAGTGCACTGCCCACTTATATGCAGATACTATCTGATACACGACAAACAAACGCTTTAGCAATACATTAATTTTGCATGCATAAGGACTATTGTAGATAGAAGATTCTTTTAAACCGTCAAGAATTATTTAAAACCATTGTTTAAGAACTTTAGTAAAAAGATTTTCAATAAATAAATGAATTATTATTTTCTCGATAGTATTAATGTTACTAGTGATATCAAATGAAACTATATTTTATGAAGAACAAGTTGACGAAAACTTAGACTCTATTTTGAATATTAACTTGAAATGAATTACTTATAATTAACGTATGTTAATTGTTAATTACGTTATAATTAACGTAATTAATAATTAACGTATTGTACGCAGTTTTGTAATAATTACAAAAGGAATGAAATTTCTTTATTAACCGCGACAAAGAAAATTAAAACGTTCATGCAATACTTAGTTATAGAATGTTAGTATCTGTATCTTTTTGACCACTAACTGACTGATAATTCTATTTGCTAATTTCGCATATCGCAGATAAGCCAGTAATTGATTCTTGTAATCCAAAGTGATGCCTAGACACACTACTATCCACGTCTATACTTCAGTTTCAGCAATGGGATTTTGGTGTAATAAATTTCATAGATAATCTATTTGACGAGCCCGATGGATGAGTGTTAGGGTGCTTGCCTTAACGCTCTGTTCTAGGGTTCTCGGGTTCGATTCCCGCGGCAGGATCAACTTTGAAAATGACTGGTCTGATCACACTGCGTTTCGCAGTCATTTGGGCAGCCCTTCTGGCGGCAGTAACCACCCCCTTACAGAAGAATACCTTACCTTACCTTGAAATAACAGCACGTATGCTGTTGTGTTTTGGTGAGTGAGTAAGGGATGCCAGAGTTCATTTCCCTAACCTTTCAACAATCCCTTATCCTTAATCCTACTGTAGTCGACAGCGCACTTGTAGCACCTGTGACGTTGCTTGTGTTATAGGCGACGGTAGCCACCTACCATTTAGTGGACCGTTCGGTCTGTTTGCCGATCTTAACATAAAAAAAATCTATACATGATTTTACATACAACTTTTCATATTATTTTATACAAAATTGGCAAAAGTTTAATAAATATAAACATTTGCTATATAGGGGGTACAAGACCCAGATACTCGTATGCATGTAATTTTGCATGCATAGGAATGTTGTAGATAGAAGAATTTTTTTTAATATTATTAAAGGTGGCAGACAGGCTGACGGTCCACTTGATGGTAGGTGGCTACCGTCACCTAAGGACACAAGGAACACTTGGGGGGTTACATGTGCGCTGCCGACTTTGTAAGAATTTGTTTACTGCTCGCTTGAAGAAGCCCATATTGTAGCTAGATGGAAATACCTTAGAAGGGAGACTGTTCCAAAGATCGCGCGTCCGTGGGATAAAGTTTCTACTCATCCGAACTGTGCGCAGCGGCACTTTATCCAAGTAATGCGGATGAACTTCGCATCTATGGCGCGCAGTGCGGCGCGCAGATTCTTTTAAACCGACAAGAATTATTTAAAACCTTCTGCATTGTATAAGAATCATTTTCAATAAATAATTTAATTATTATTGTTTTCTCGATAATATTACTATTGCTAAGGTTAACATATATGTATTTGCCTATAATTTTTTGCCGTTAACAACAATGTCACTGAAATAGTAATTTTACAGTTGGTATTTGCTAAAGGAAATCTATAAATAAAAATAATCCTTAAACGTACTAAGCGTAAAACTCAATATTCGATGCAGTCTGAAGAAAGTTCTTATGAAGAAAAAAATTCGAGCGGTTCGCTAGTTAGCAATAAAAAGCAATTTAATCTAGGTACTTAAAATTAACAACTGATGAATTCGTACGAATATGAAATATTTTTAGTCTAAAGCAATACCTATTATTATATTTAAGTCACTCAATCAAAAAGTGATACTATTTCAATGTTAACAATGGGATCCTTTTAGTTTATTGTAAATTTCGTTTTAAGAAGGCAAATACACAAGACACAAAGCTTGTAATTATCGGTTATGGTTCCGTTTGCTTCTCCAGTTCATTGTGCGCGATAGACGTCTCTATTTTGCGATTTTCTAAGGTGGTGGGCTGGCTAAATGTTATTTGACGATCGTATTGTAAGGTCGCCCGTCGGGCTATTGTTACGAGACTTTGGCGATGGATCACTCCCACAATTTTCGCGATTTGCAGGAAGACGATTTTGGGCACAAAATATGATGGATGGATTTAACGTTGAATTGGGAGTACGATTGTAATATGTGAGAACTTATTTGACTCTTGGGACAGTTTCCTATAATAAAAACATATAAAATATTTTAGTAACACCAAGAAAAGTGTCCACGCACGCATTGTTTAGATATCTATCTATAGTATTTCTTCAATATACGTGACTTTCAGTAAATGCTAGTGGCTTATAAGTTTTAGAGTTTTAGAAACCTATAACCTAAGTATATCTTGTAACAGTCAATATATATAAAATTACTGCCGATCTAAAGTGATAGTCGCCAGTGACCTTGCGTGGCAGGCGATGCTCACGTTTTGTGAGCACGTTATATCGCGCAAGGAAGCGGCGGAAAGACAGCGGGAGGAGGATCCCCTCTCTCAACCGATCCGCCGGAGGAGGCTCGGGCGCAGGCGGCTGGCCTATATCCGCCACCTTCGCCCTTGACCAGGAACTGGGCGGTAGTCTAAGGGGAGACTACCGCCCGTTGTGAGGTCCCCGAGATGGCCGGCGTACCTTCGCTTTCGGTAACGCCGAGGTTCCGACAGGGAGCGTAGTTCTCCCCGCGCTGGACAGTCGTGGCGGGTCGCCAAAGTTGTGCAACAACATTCCTGCGACCCTGCCCATCTACGGCCGCGCTAGAAAGTCGTTGGGTTTTAGTCGTTAGGAGTCCGGCATAACCCGCAGCGTCGCCTTCATTGCCGGGTATCTATGACGGATTTCCCAACGTAAAAAAAGGCCTGTACATAAATAATTATTATTAAAAAAATGTTTCATATTTTAAAACATTACTTACCTGAAGTCGTAATAAAAATATTACTTTTTGTATATAGGCTTGTGTTGCTTGTGTTATAGGCGAAGGTAGCCACCTACCATCAAGTGGACCGTCAGCCTGTCTGCCGATGTTAACATAAAAAAACCAATTTATGAATAAATTTCTCAAAATAATTTTAAATTAACTTATACTAGTACAATGCATTGGTAGTGTATTTTTTATGTGTTTTTTTTTTATAGAGTGGCCTGTCTTTAATAAAATATAAAACGAAGACACTGAATATGTCTACTTACTCGTAGGTCTTAAAAAAATATGCAATGGATTTTGCAAACAGGAGGTATGGATTTGCAACAGGCAACTCATGGTCATAGAGAGATCTCTCTTCAATAGATATTTATATAAACAAAAATGGCTCACTGTGAATGTCCTCGGCTTTATCTTCTAAGTCGCATGATTTGAACAAGTGATCATTATTTATATACAACCCATGAAATAGAAAAATAAAGAATGCTAACTCGGAAATCGAACCTACGTATGCCCGTTACGCAGCTACTAATAAGTAGCTGAGTGTTCGGCTATCAACTATGTTATCACTGCGTCTTTATTTATGCAAAGTAGGTAGTTATACATAAAACAGTAAACATCAACTATTGTAACTCTTGTAATGACAAAAAGTTTGTCATTACAAGAGTGTGCAGAAATAATCGCGTCAACTCTATGCTGACCACTGGTATGATATACTTTTTGTCCGCACAAAGACACTGGCACAGGTAGGTCGTGGCGGATCAATGGGACAAAATTAAAAACGTATTGCTTCTTGGAGGCGACGTGTAGTCTATTAAAATCGCGTTTAGCGCCTCCTTCAATGGGAATGATTGAAAGCCTCTAAACAATTCATTCTTCTCTGTCTCAATGGCATACATTTCTTGTGTAATCTTTTTAAAGCACAATGGACCCGACAATAGCCCTTCACCATTCAAGAAGACCTCTATGGTCTCTGACGTCTCTCTGTTCTAAATTAATGTAACATTTTTTCACAAATTCACTGAAGTCTCTGCCGCCCATAGCGAGGGATGTTTTAGAATGTTAATTTTACGTTACAAAATGAACTTTATAATAAAAGGCATAGAGTTTAAATACACTGACGAATTTTTTTAAATATATTTTAGGTATTTCTATTGGCTACGGTGCTGTTATTGCCGTAAGCACAATAAAATTGTTCAGTGTTTAATTTTATTTTTAGCGACCGTAATAAATTTCCAATTGCGCATTATTGACGACCACAGGGTTTCCACTTGTACTTGAAGCTTGAATGATATAGGAGTTATAACTGTAGCTTCATTGTTAAAACCTGTTAGAAAGCGTGACATTATTAATTATTCTTTATTTTATTTAGCGAGACCTAAAATATCTGAATAGTAGATCAAAGTAGCAAGCACTTTTTATACAGACAGAAAAGCAAGAAAAAAAAATAAGGAAGAAGCATCGACAAATAATGTGTTTTCTTTTGGGCCTATTTGATTCTATTCTAATAAGTTATGGAAAGGAAATTTTCTTTTTGTATTTGACGACCTGACCGTACTTTAACTAATATAACATTAAAAGTAGGCATAAGAAATTTATAAGTAACTAAATATGTAATAAATAAAATGAAAGTCGTGTTAGTTACGCCATTTATAACACGAGAACGGCTGGACTGATTTTTATAATCTTTGATTTGTTGAATTTGTCACCACCCCGAATAGCAAAACAACTATTAAAACGTCTGATTGTAAATAAAATTCATTTTCTCATACATTTTGCATGGAACGGATTTATATTCTAAGGCGGTACGAAGTTGGCCTGGTTAGCTAGTGTGTAATAAATTAATAAAATAAAATGCATAAATTTTCAGGTGAACACAAATGTTATACACCTATTAAAACATATTGTCATCATCAGCCTGTGTCTCTCCACTGCTGAATGTAGGCCTCTCCCAAAGTTCGCCATTACAGTCTTCTATCCTTTGCATCCAGCAGCTTCGCGAGAAGCCTTTCAGGTCCGTCTATCCACCTAGCCGCAGGGCGTCCTAAGCTGCGCTTCTCAATGCGTGGCCTCCTTTTGGGAAATTTTCTACCCCATTGGTTATCCGCTTTACGACATTATGTGACCAGCTCATTGCCAGTCCAACTTGCTAATTCTCTTGCCTATAGTCCGTGTGGGGACGGTTTAAGAATATTCCCACTGCCATTTGGTAGCGTGTCGTAAGAGGCGCCTAACCCTGGTTAGCAAGGTTAGACGGTTTTGACAATAAACGGGGAATGTTCATATATATAAAAATTGCACCACGGGCGAAGCCGGGTGCGGGCCGTAACAATAGAACAAATAGGACTGTTATAAAAATAATTATAACAATAACAGTAATAATAAAAATTACAATATTTATAATTAAATTCAAAACAAAATCTCAAAACGACTACTAACATGTCTATCGCAGCAATGCCGGATATTGTATAAAGAATTTAGCCTCTCAGCCTCATCTCAGCTATCATCGAACTTTGTTAGAGCTGGCCCGCACCCGCCTAACGAGCCATGCACATTTTTTACGTCATTATAAACATCCCGAAGCACTAAAGAAGCACTAAGAAACCGTTATAAGTATATACCTAATAATTCGTGCGAACCCTAATTATATGAATTTTCTGGAAAAAAAAAAAACCAACATCTAAACGAAACATTTAGTGGGAGAATTCACTTCTTTTTTATTCCTTAGAATTTTTCATTTACTAGTAAGTCGTTTGTTGCTTATATTGAAACAACGCATATTAATTCACAAAAAAAACATCGAAAAGAAATCCATGATCAATTGAAATGTACTATAGAAATTACTTAATCATCTAATCGCTCATATCCTATATTTATTTGTTTTAGAGTATTGTCTCAAAGTATATACTCTATAACCTCTAAAGAAAGGACCTTTTATAAATAAAATAAATTATGATAAATAGTAGACACTCTTTCGACTTATTTTTTTGAAATTTGAAATATATTTTTCTGATTAACATTATCGAATCACCAATTTATATTGCGAATAAATCCGGTAACGTTCAATGTTCAATATGTCCATTCAAATAGCTAACAGGCTAACACGCCAGTGGTTTCATATCTTTCGTGATTATTTTAATTATTTATACATTCTTTTAAAGAGGTAATGATAATCACATACTCATATATTGGTAGCAGATGAAAATGTTAATACTATAAATATTATTATGGACAAAAAGAATTCTGACAATATAAATTTAATGGCACGTGTATGAAAGTCCATATACGAGTCGGTCATCTAACCTTTCCAGGTAAGTCTCGAAAAAAATGTATAGGGGAACGAGGGATACCAAATCAATTTTTTTGGTGAGGCCGCCCGGTATAAAAGGCTGCGCGGGCGAACACTACTTTTATTTCCCGATCGATCGTCGTTACCGAACGAAGTCTCAAATCTTTTTACATCCCGTTACGTAAATTCATAAAATGCTGAACACCTTGCAGTACAGTCGCACCAACTACGGTGGGACATCTTACAATGACGTTCCGAGATTGGTGCCTATCGCGCCAGCCACTTCGAAACAATTTGTGGAGCGGCAAACAGAAGTTAAGAAGAAATATAATTATAAAAGTAATCCATACGTGGGTGCTCAAGCTGCTTCCATAGCAAGAAGAAATGCTCGCGAAAGAAATCGCGTTAAGCAAGTCAATGACGGATTCAATGCTTTGAGGAAGAGGCTGCCTGCTGCAGTAGTGACGGCTTTGTCTGGAGGTTCTCGACGTGGTTCAGGCAAGAAACTGAGCAAAGTGGATACGTTAAAAATGGTCGTCGAATACATTAAACATTTGCAAGGTCTTATAGAAGAAAGTGACGCGGAAATGGGTATCACAAAACAGACGAACACTAATGATGTGGAATTCTCTTACGATATAGACGAAGGTCTTGGTAGAAGCTCTCCTTACTCCGAATCGGTACCTTCTCCAGCCAACTCTGAGTGTTCATCGGGTGTCTCTTCGAATTACTCCAGCAATTACTTGTCCGGTTACGTGTCTGAGAAGCAAGCCAGTTCTATGTACGACGAAGAACTACTCGACGCTATATCCTGGTGGCAACAAAAGTGAAGCGTATAGTTAAAAAATTGTTTATTTTTTCTAGTCATATATTGTAAATAATTTAAATGTTCAGTAATTTATTATGTGGCTGTGAACAACCGTTTGTATTTAACAAACAAGACTGATTTCTGTAATTATGTAAATAAAATATATTTTTAAAAAACATGGAGGTTATTTTTAGTTACTGTTTCACAAATATTTTTTCTCTGGTTTGCATAGAAACACACATGCACCATGCATAAAATTATATTATAATACTCGCTAATATTTTTTATAAGTACTAAAATAGTGTTTTAGAACTTTTTGTGTAGTTTAATTAGTTTATTAGTTTATTCTAAGAAAAATATTCTTAGAATAAACTAAAGTTTAACTTTAGTTTATTCTAAGAATATTTTTTTACAAAAATACAATTGAGTAGTTTTGATTTCAGAGCTTAGTAAGATCTACTCGCTAATATGAAGAATACCTTTAACTAATATGAATCAAAAAAAGTCTAGTAGCAAATGTTTTTCCGATACACGTGTAACTAAAAGTCCTTGCATTTTTAACATTTACCTTTTTCTCACGAACAAAATAATTTACTTTATAATGCAATTACTTGAGAAATGAAAATATTTAGCATACAAATAAAATTAAATATAATAATTAAATTAACAACATTAACTTCAACGACTTACCTACATATGCGAAGAATGAGCAGTTAAACTTTTGTAATTTAATTAAACGAAAACTATGACAGCATTTCCGTTTTATTACAAGATAACATCTTTATGAAAGTAAATGTTTTATTTACTGTCGGTACCTTACAGAATTACGGTTTGCGACTCGCATTACAAGTAAACTTCGCAACTAACTTTTCTTCCAATGTATTTCGTATATAATAAATATAAACACTTTAGATAGCGTTGATTATATTACAGCATTTTTAGAGGTTATATTATACTGTGATATTAAAAAATCCATAATAAAACATGTGAAAGCGTCTTTTCGTTTTGATTATATACTAGTCCTTATTCTGTTTTCTTATCTGTAATTGTTAATTATTTAAATATTCCTACCCTTGTTATTATGCATTACAGCATTATGGCATAGCGCGTAACTTTTTTTTTAAACCGATTGGAATGAAACAAACACTAAATGTTACGGGAAACTTGCTACAATACATCAGTGAAAACCGCATTTAAATCGGTTAAGCCGTCTGCACTAACGCACAGACAGACAAAAAATTTAAAAACTTTTTTTTTTTGAAAAAATATTTAATGTACAGACACGGCTCGTTTACGATTTTGTTAAATGTAGGTATAGACTAGCGACCTGACTTCACATGAATGCATTTTATTCTGAAAATTACACTCACAAACCTTCCTCGTAACAAAATTCTTTGGATGGTTTATAAGAAGTTATCGTAAAAGTAGACTGAGGTGAACTGCTACTTTATTTTATAATATGTATAGATATAGATAAAGAAGTCCACAAGTGACACAGCTCAATGGATGTTTTCGTTTATCGTAAAGAAAGTGATAATCATTTCCAATTAACATTCGGAAATTTTAAGTGTCTACGTAACTCAGGCCGAGATTGCACGTCTATGGCTGAAAGATAACTCATTACTTCTGACCCAAATTAGCATGATATCAATTGTAGTACGCTAAAATAATTACTCTGGACGTAGACTTGGGACTTATGATTTTGGAGCACAGCCAGTTTCAGCCACAATGTAACCTCTGTAGGAATCGAATCTGGGATTCATATTAGACACATTTTTTTTTACACACATAGCTCAAACTATACTAAGTATATGCAAATATAATGTGCATATAATAATACAGTACATAGTACTTCTATATAATACTCATATTTTATTTATTTATTTATTTATTTATTTATTCAATTTAGATCAACCATCGAGGGTCATAATAATAATAATAAAATTTAAAATTAAGATAATTAAATATATACATAATATCTTACACACTAAACAATAAACAAATTATGACTTGGTGGTCAATACATGAATCATGGAGCAATGGTTCCAGTACTGCCCATCTAATCTCCCAGCCAAGACTTGGAGGATGTGGCCGAGGCCAGCCCGAACCCTGCGTACGAGGGATGTGCACTGTTTGCGCATGATGGCGTAAAAACAATCCGCACGCCATTCTGCGAACATATGTATATTGAAATTTGATGTATCTAGTTGATTTCAAAACATAAACATCTTATTAAATATAGAGTAGGATGTTTATGTTTGCTTGTTACGCTTTCGTGCAAAAACTAACTGTCTCAGTAGCATTGGATGAGTGGTTAGGGTGCTTGCCTTTTCCGTGGCGGGTTGCCGAAGTTGTGCAACAACGTTCCTGCGACCCCGCCCATCTACGGCCGCGCTAGAAAGTCGTTGGGTTTTAGCCGGTAGGAGTCCGGCATAACCCGCAGCATCCCCTTCGCTGCCAGGTATCCATGATGGATTTCCCAACGTAAAAAAAAGGGTGCTTGCCTTAACGCTCTGTTCTAGGGTTCCCAGGTTCGATTCCCGGCAGGGTCATCTTTGAAAAATGAACTTTTCAAATTTGGCTCTGGTCTGGATCTGGAAAGTAGTGGCAGGGCACACTGCGTTTCGCGGTCATTTGGGCAGCCCGATAGGCGGCAGTAACCACCCCCTTACAGAAGACCACCGTGAAATAACAGCACTTGTGCTGTTGTGTTTCGGTGAGTGAGTAAGGGATGCCAGAGCCCATTTCCCTATCCTCTCCTAATCCCTTATTCTTAATCCTATTGTAGTCGGCAACGCACTTGCAGCAGCTTTGGCGTTGTTTGTGTTATAGGCGACGGTAGCCACCTACCATCAAGTGGACCGTCAGCCTGTCTGCCGATCTTAACATTAAAAAAAAAGTAACCACCGTCGTCACAGTGATAAAGATATCAGCCGCTATTTAGGTATTATATTTTTTAATTTTTCAACGCAGACGAAGTCGTGAGCACCAGCTAGTAGTTCTTAAACAAATCCGTTAAATCACTTTATAAAAATAAAATAATAAGTAAAAGTAAACCTAAATCAGCAATTGATTTCCTTTAAAACAAATTCGAAATTAAGAATTAAGTTATCCCCAACGGCGAGCTTGATTAAGCCATCGACGCGAGGACACTGGTGTACATTGTTATACAAGATTAATGATGTCCAAAGAGATAAGAAGGTGGGAGCTAAATGCATTTACATGTGCGAATAAGAAGAAACTGATAAAGGGACAAAGAAGTTCGCACCGAGTAAAAACGATAACATTTACTTTCGTAAAACACAGTCGTATAGAACGACAAGCAATTTGAATAAAAAAAATTTAAAATTTAATGAAATGTTTTTCATTTAAATCGCCGCGTTCCATTACATCTCTTTATAATAGGTATCACTTTTTTTTAGATATATTATGATATATACTATAACTTTTTTTAAAAAAATTTTAATGCCATAAGAGTAGCAAGTATGATGCTGACCTTGTAAGGATAAAGGGCAGGTGAATTTGTTTAATCACTCACTAAAAGACCAGTACACGTACTGTAATTTCAGGGTGATGAAATAATAAATAACTGTAAGCTGTAAGCAAATAATAAGCTGTAAGCTAATTACCATGGAATACAATATGCTCACTACAACAACAAAAAAATATAGTAACTAATATTATAAATGGGGAAGTGAGTTTGTTTGTTACGCCTTCACGCCTTAACTACTGAACTTTTGAACTAACTTAACTACTTAACTATTACTTATCTCTTGAAAATTTTGCATATACATGGGTACACCTTATCAGGGATAATTCGTCCAGAAAAAGTATTGTTGTTCCCGAGGGATCATTAAAAAATAAAATAAAAAATTCAACGCCTCGCAAAAATATATATGAGCAATAAAGATTGAATAAATGTTTTAAGACCTAGAAAAAGGGGCGCGGAACAAGTTAAAGAATAGTAAGTTAAGAAAGAATAGTAGAAGAACAAGTTAATTAATAGTATGTTAATAAAAAAAATATTATATGTATGGTACTCAAATCTCGTGTAAATAATTTGTGGAATATAATAAAACTATATCCAACATTTAGTGTTTTTCAAATATTATTTATAACATGTGAATAATAACGACAACGTTCTTTTAATAACACTTATGTAAGTTTTGTAGTTATCAATAGATGGCGCGAGCAGAGCTAACGTTATTTCCATAATTATTGGATTCTGTTTATATCTACTATTAATAGCTGAAGGTTCAAAAAAAAACGGAACATAATTACAATCTCATTTTGTATTTATATGTATGCAATAAACACAAATTTACCTTAGTCACAATGTATTGTATTCGCATCGAAGATGTTTTAATGTAACATTGTTCAGAAATTAGTAATTAATATAATTTATTAATATTAATAACATTTATCATAATTAGAAGAAAATTTAATTATTTTCAAAAATCACTGAGATGGTTTTGTTTGTTTAGTTGTGTGTTTTAATACATAATACATAATAGTTTTAATACACGTATTATACAGCCACCATAATACGATATTATGGTGGCTGAATTACCTATACCGAAAAATTCAGAAATGGTACCATCTTCGTTCCGACGCACTGTGTCAACATGCCAAGGCTGCCAAGGTTTTGCCGAAATTTAGTTTAGACTGTGATAAAAAGATAAGTTTTCTCTAAATTCTTTAACGCATAAAGAAAATAGAGAAAATTCAAAGCCTTTTCCAATATTTAAATTTAAATTGAATTTAGCACATTTGGAAATTAATTCAGATATAATTATTATGTCTATGTAGAGACATAATTTTGCAATCATTTTTTAATGACCGTATGTCAGTATAAATTTACACCGAATCGCCGATTGAACTTTACGATTATGGTCAATACTTGCATAAAAGCGACATTAATAATTGTAATTAAACCTAACTCGAGCGACTTTACCTAAATCTGCGTAATTGCAACGGTATTTACGAGTGAGCAAGTAAAAATACCTAAGTTATCTTGTGGAATTGATTAAGTTTTATCCAAGTAAAGCGTATTGCTTGCGCCTCAGTTGCAATGATTACTGTATTTTATTACTGTTGTAGAATATCGCCTTTTTAGCTTCTAATAGCAGCCTACTGTAGCATCTTTTACATATATTCTTGTTTATATAACTTATTATGTTATTTATTGTACTTATTTTCTAACATGGAAGAAAATAATGTTGAAAAAATACCAAAGGTCAAAATAAGACAGCTATATTGTCAGAAAATAATGTTGAAAAAATGAAAATTTAAATTTAAAACCGAACGTTTTAAAGTATGAATAAACGCAACAGATACTTACAACTTACAAAAGTTCCATGGGGAATAATATATATTTATTTTCAACTAGCAAAGCGCCCCTGGCTTCGCACGGATGTCCAGTTTTTCAAATTTATCTCCCCTTCCTAACTCGAAAATCAACGAATATTTGAGGAATAAAATGGCGGCAATAACCACCCCCTTACAGAAGACCACTATGAAATAACAGTATTTGTGCTGTTGCGTTTCGGTGAGTCAGAGCCAATTTCCCTCTTCCAATCCCTTATCCTCAATCCCACTATGGTCTGCTACGTACTGCAGCATTTGTTGCGTTGCACAGCACCCAATCGACGACAGCCATTTACCATCAAGTGGAACATCAGCCTGTCTGTCGACCTTATCACTAAAAAAAATTTAACATTGCTAGATTAAGAAGTAATTAGAATGATATACGCGTACAAATTACAGAGAATATGTACTCTCGGAATAAATTATACAATCTTAGTAAGTAAATATGAAAACAGCAAAAGATGAATCTTATACACATAGTAAAACAATTATGACTCATACAGAATAATTAATTATTAATTACATCTTGTAAACTTATTCTTCAGATTCAAACCCTACTTCTATCCTCAAATGAGAATAATTTATAGAAAAACTTGGACTTTCTTTGGATCTGTATATAATTGACTAAGAACTAAGAAGTTTCACAGGAGCCAAGCTATCTGTATACCAATTTCTATAAAAAAAATGCTATTAACAGACAGACAGAGTAATTATCGCATTTAAAATATTTGTACAGATTACCATTGTATATGTACTTGCGTATATTTAATCGTTTCCAAATGTACTACTGATCAAAAATACGTTTAGCGAAATGGCAAAATGTTTTAAAATTGTTCGTTTCTCACTTAACGCTTCCGTTTTATACGAAATGGCGAAAAAGCCGCATTGAAAAAGAAAAAAAAAAACAGCAAATTCCGGAAACCATTAAATTGGATTCGATACTTTTTTTGTATTGTTAATCTTATTATTCTGGGCACGTGGGTTTGTTGTGATCGTGACTGTTGCGAAAAGTAAACGATCAACTTTACTTCTGTCGTATTTTTAAAGTAAAATTAATTAAAATGTATCTGGATATTGATATCGGATACTCTTTATAGTCTGTAAATATTAAATTAGAGTAAATGTTATCCGTATACTCTAAGAACTTACTCATAAATGGATAATGTGATAATAATTATGATTCGTTATCAATCAAGGGGAAAATATATTTTTTTTATTGTTACAATCTTTCTTTCATTAAATAAAACAAAGTTAGAACTGATTGCTGTTACAGATATATTAAAAAGACAATTAGCTTTCAGACAATGCTTTTTTATCAATTCTATATCTATTTAATCTATCACTTTCTAAAGTATTGTCATAGAGCGATAAAATTACCTTTTTTTTATTAATTATACACATTTCTATAGAAATTAAAGTTTCACAAAAAGAGTATTAAAGAAACATAGAATACATTTAAAAAGTATTTCTTAAATTTAATAATGTAACATAAAATTTAATAATATAACATTAACTTAAAAATACTTTAGTCTATGCCTGTAATTGTATCAATTAAGAAATGCAACACTTTTGTAAGTAAAAAGTAATTACGAGACTGATACACACATTTATGACCATAGATAAATGATTGGTCTTCGCTGGCGTCGGCATACAAATCGGCCATAGTATTACTGCCTTGGCAAAATGTTAACTTGGTAAAAGGTTCAATCTACTTTTTCGTATATCGTATGTGTGATATATTTTTATATAATAAGATGTAGTTCATAAATATTTCAAATAGTTTTTAATACACTTTAGAGAATTTATATAATATTTAATCTTAAATACAATTTACAGAAAAAAGATTTATAGAAACCAAAAGAAAAGAAAATACGATTTACATTGATTTCTTCATTTTTATCTATTTATTTTAAGCATCAGCAATCTCAAACTAAGCTATGGCCTGGTAAGTATATCCGAACTTCACAAGACAAATAGATTTCCAAATTTACTGAAATTATCTTCAATGAAAATGATCAGAAGATATATATTCAAAGGAAATGTGAGATCAAAGTCCAAAATAATTGATATGTCGCGTTGACATATAAACATAATAATTAAATGTTCGTATATTTTAAGATCTGTCGCTTTTGCAAATGGTTTATTGCCTCCTCTCTGCTCAAGAAGGACTCGAGATTTATTGGTCCATACGTATTTTAAATACAGGACGCGTGTATTTATTTTTTTGAAGTATATGTACTTACATTATTGATCTAAAACAAAATAGGAGCAACTTATTATATTTGAGTTAATATTTATTTGTGCTTGCAATTAAAGAGAAATATGCTCCAGCAACCCTTATACCGAAATACAACAGCACTCGAGCTATGGGAGAGTGGTTACTGACGCCAGATATGACTGAGGAACGCAGTTATGGCCTACCTATTCTTTTTATAAATTAATAACAATTATATTCTTTTTTATAATACCTATTGAAACATAAAGTTACAAAAAGATTTATTCTACACAATTTTATCTATTTCTACAAAAAATATCTTGTAAATTATATTAAACTAGCTTTTGTACGCAACTTTATCCGCGCTCTTTTTTCTTAGTTGTTAACACATTTATAACTCACACATTTTTGTCAGACATTGAATATTTCATTTTTATTTTTAAATAGAAAAATCTAATTTAGTATTAATTTCTAGGGAAAACATGACACAAAACCGATTGAACAAAATTATTTTTATCCGATCGTAAATAAACTTCACAGGATCACCCGCTGGGATAATCGGAATATTGTCTCAAAATTTCATCACATCAATTTTAATATATACATATAAATATTAATAAGAAGAAGGTTGTTTTTTTTTTCTTCGTCATTATAATATATTATTTGCAAAAATATTCTGTAATCCATTTTAAAAGTAAACTGACCGCATACCAACTATTAAACTTACGAAATTCTGATATTCACGAAATTTATATTAGTGAGCGTGAGAAAATGTTTGAATACAGAAGAAAACTTCATTACGAGGATCTAGTTAGCATGATAGCGGCGTTGTATTACAAGTGAGCCGCAAGAAGTAAGCTGAGCGAACGTCGAAGGTTCGTAAATAATTGTCGGATATCGGCTTCCTCTCGCCACGGGCCGACAGACACCGGGCGGCCGCGACCACTCGCTGGGCGTTGGGGACTTTCGTTCTCATGCAGTGATAGATGCGGGTGAGGTCAACTCTCTTTATCTTTTGTTTCATTCAGTAAACTGGAGGCTTAATTGCTTCCAGTGGAGAATGTAATCACGTTAGACAATTGCAATCTCTATATTAATGGGAGAGGATATTGTAGATCTCGCGAAACCCAGGTACTATTGGAATCCCGCATAGTTTCTGTAACACTTCGCTGTTAAATTATATATTAGTGTTGTATATAGTTTTTATATATTATATAAAAAACAAAAATATATATAATGGCATATATAACACTAATTATATATTAGTGTTATACATGCCATTAACAATAATTCTTGGTCACTTATAATGGAAAGGTAATCAAAATAATCAAAAACTTGAACAGCATTAGGTATATCTATGTGTATAGGTATAACTATACATGCGTACATATTTTATCTATACATATCATAAAATCGTAAACGAGCCGTGTCGGTACTTTAAATATTTAAAAAAATATTGTCCACGTTTTACCTACTTATGTTACCGAGGTCAAAATAATAGTTTTTAAAATTTTCGTTTGTATGTTTGTTTGTCTCTACGTTTTTACATTCGAATCTTAGAAACGGGTTCACCGATTTGATTGCGGTTTTCACTGGTATTGTAGCAAGCTTTCCATAATATTTAGTGTTTGTTTCGTTCCAATCGGTTTACAAACAAAAAAGTTACGCGCTATACCGAATACCACTCGTACGAAGTTGCGGGCTCAGCTAGTTATAAATATATTTGCTGACCGCCTCTGTCAGTTTCTTCGCTAACTTCTTCTAAACCACCCAAAGGATTTTGATACGGTTATCACTAATGGAATGAGTGATAAACGAGGAAGGTTTTTGCATAATTTGCAGAAAAAAATTGCACCCGTGCGAATCCGGGGGTGCTGGTGGGCCACCAGTAACAAATAATTCGGAATAAGTTTTGGCTATCAAACATTTTAAAATTGTATGGCTCTTTTATTTCTCCGAACACAATTTGTACATCCGTTTTTAAGCAACGATTTCTAAAGAAAACAATTAAGTTTTATAATTGCTTTCGCTAAGTTAAATAGGTTCACTTGACCGAGAATTCATAAAGTATCTCATTACGTAGCCTCAGAAATATGAATGATTTATGTTATTCGATATGTGTTGCAAGTTACTTAGAGTTATCCGTGAAAAATTTGTTTGCGAAGTAATGTGGAATATCTGATGTAGGAGCAACCGCAAAACACGCTTTACTAAACTCGCATAAAGCTCTGTCGTACAAGCTTAAAAGTAATATTGGCACTGTTTTCATACAAAATTCGTGCGAACTTATCTGCAGAAACATCCAGAACAGAAACTGGATCAAGATTTAAAAAAAATATTTATTATTAACAGTTTTACTTACTAGAATTTAGTCACTTGCGCCAATTTTCTTTTTGTGTTAGGTCGTATTGTGAGTTCCAACGTATAAAATAATTCTAGATTTGCAAAGAAATAGGATGGAATTAATTCCAACTATAAATAGTACTTTCAATAGTGACATGGAATTTTGTATACCACGGTCGTAAATTGGGGAGCGGAATTAACTACCCCATCAGAACAGGCATTACTACAGAAGAACGCTGTGAAATTTCAATACTTGTTAGAAATTATTCCCCTATCTCTTTATCCTTTAAACTTTATCCTATACGGTCCTATCCTATTTGCAATTTCTATGGGTTTGCTTCTGTTAATACGTATATGCGATGATAGCCTGTCTGCTAAAATGTATCTAAAAAAAGAGATACCTGTCTATTTATTTACGAATTTTCAGATTTATTTGAACATGGAATAGATATGTTATATATAAATGTCTTTTAGAATTGAATATTACTTTTATAAATAATTTTATAATGTGATTCATAGTGAACAGAGTCTACGCACCTTTACGATAAAAAAAACTTGAGTGTCGAAAAAGTACTCGGCTTTCGCAATCGGAAGATAATTTTTTTGATGTGCAATTTGAGAATGATTTCCGCATGAAATGCATTAAATAAGTAACACTCAGGATTCGCTACTTTTTATACAAACGTCGGCCTTTTTCTACGTGTTGTTGTGGTTGAACCTTCTGGTTCAATTTTTGTATACTTAATATACGGGTAGCCGCTTTTTGTAGCCTTTCTTCCTAATATTACTTTGAGGTAACTGTTCTACAACGATTCATGTACCTTAGTGGTTTTCCAATAAAAAAAACTCCTTTGAGCAACACCGATTTATTCACATTTTTTTACAGTTTAATATGGCCCAAGTATCTACGTGTAATAAATAAAAAAAGATATAATTTATGAGATATTACCATCATCGGCTTCGCCAGATGGAAAAATTAATAAAAGTCTATGGTTCAAACTATGTTTGTACTTAATTACATCAATATCGGTTATCAATACGTTTTCGGAGATTATCTCTTCAAACCTTGCACATTTTTATATTATACTAGCGGCCCGCCCCCGGCTTCGCCCGTGGTGCAATTTTTATATATATGAACATACCCCTTTTATCCCCCTTTCCATTAGTCAAAACCGAATTAAAATCGGTCTACCCGTTCACGCGTGATGCCGTGACCAAGGGAAATAGGGATTCATTTTTATATATTAGATTTTCTCCGTGTAAATGAAATTAAAATTATGCATTAAACAGAAATTATGATATTTATAATGGAAATAAACTGAAAAGAAATATCAATGTATTGAAAAAATAAATAAATAATATATATTCAAAACTAGTTCAGCCCGCAACTTCGTACTCGTGGTATTCGATATAGTGCGTAACTTTTTTGTTTGTAAACCGATTGGAATGAAACAAACACTTAATGTTACGGGAAGCTTGCTACAATACATCAGTGAAAAACGCTTAAAATCGGTTAAGCCGTTTCTGAGATTAACGTGCACAAACGCACAGACAAACAGACAAGAATTATAAAAACCATTTTTTTGACCTCAGTACATCATAAGTACAACATGTACAAATATTTAATGTAGACACGGCTCGTTTACGATTTTATTATTTTTTATTTTTATTTTTATAGATAACAACCAGTTTTAGATAAATACGCACATCGTCAGTTTTTTTCATCTTTAACAAAATGTTCCAGAATAACAATATAATTCTACAATCAAGCACGTATACAGAGGGGGGGATAGTTGGGATTTATCCCCCCCCCCCCCGAAATCTGACTGGAAAAAAAAAAACGTTTTTAGCCGTCTGTTTATTCGCTTGCGTGTTCTTTCATGAAAATTTATTGGGAAGAAAGTGTTGGAGAATCATTAATAAAAGCAGAGTACATAGTATGTGGTGTGCCAAGTGGAAAAACACAGATAAGAAACCAGTCGAAATTATGGAAATTTTAGACACGTGTGACAAAATTTTCTGGAGCGGTCATTTTCATGCCTAAAGAGAATAAAATCCTTCCTAAGGAATAGAATGGCGGCCGAGAGGCTTACTGGTTTCGCTTTATTGTCTATTCATTCCGCTTTGGCGCCAGATCCTGATATGGTACCAAACGTAATGGCTGCCAGCGGAAACAGAAAAATACTTATATAATACTTACATAAAATACTTATATTAAAAATTATTGTACAGCGATTACAGCGATTCTTACACAGTTCACATGGTTGTTTCAATGTTTGTCCCCCCCCCGAACCAAAAGTCTGGATACGTGCCTGTCTACAATCACTTTGCTACAACTTCGTCAAAAGTGTCGTGTATGCTTGCTGTCAATTGTATGAATAAACTCTGATTTATGACATTATCAAATTGATATAGGGACCAATCGGCTGTATCGTTTTATAGTTTGCTTACAAGAATAAATATAGAGTACTCAGGTATAAACCACATTAAAATACAAGATTCTCCAACACAAAGCTGTTTCAAGTTTCGAGACGGTGGCAGGCTGGTATGTGATTTACTTAGAATACCGCTGCGATCGCTGCGTGACTTATGAGATGGTAAATCGCGATAGATATTCATTGATTATAATGAACTTTGACATTTCCAGCGTTTATTAGAATGTCTGATTATACAGCCGTTTAAATAATCTTAGATGTGAGATAAACATGCTGATATTTTTGCATCATAAATATTGCTTGTACTGTACGATATTTATGCAGCCAATTTATAGATAGATATGCGCCTTATTTGACGAAGCGGTCAGGTATTGAAAGAGCTTTGACGATGGTGATAATGAATGTAAACGCAAAAAACTCTTAAACATTTATTTCTTTTAAAAGTCTACAGTCAGGCTGGCGGTCTACTCAATGGTAGGTGGCTACCGTCGCCTATTAAAACAGGCAACGCAAGCAAGACCTTAGAAGAATAAAGGATTGAGGGATTAGGCGGGAATAAGGAAATGGGCTCTGGCATTCCTTATTCACTCACCGATCACCAAAATCACACAAATATATAATAGTTCACGGTGTCCTACCGTGTATACCCGTGACTATAAATTTATTCCTTGCTTTAATTATTTTTGTTAATAAGACAGTTATTTTTAAATGTATTACTAATAATTAAAATTTTATTGTAAATGGTTTTTAAATCGGACTGAACAAATAATTTGGTTCTCTTTGAATTAGTATTTTTTTTTGTTTGTTTAAAAGAAAAATGTACCTAGATATTTTTCGACAATTAGCAATAATCCACAAATACTTGGTACATCGTCGTTATCCAATTAAAATCTGCTATGTCTTTTGAGATTTCAATATTTTGACCTTAGTGAATAGTTCAATGCCTTACCTATCGTATAAAACAACTGCTAAGTGCTTATGAGCACTATTTTTCCAATTAGGACCTCTTATAAAATATTCTACGTGAAGCAGCCAGAATGTGATATGTTAAAATTTTACTCTATTATCAAAATTATAAATAAACTATTGACCTTTCATGTTTAAAAGAACAATAAACCCTAAGAGTGTTATTACAAAAAAGATAAACATACATTGAACATGTGTCTAGAAATTTTTTTATTACAAAAGCGTGTTTAAGCAGTTAGAGTTAGGCACGGTTTAAATAATACTTTTCATATTTAAATACATGTCAATACTTGTCGAAGACTCAAAGTTAGTCTACTGCTTTGTCTCTAATTTTCGCAAGTTGTATTTAGTGGTGTGATGAAATATCGGGTTGTTTTACCTTTTATTCTTGAACCCAATTTTCTTCACGTTCACGAATTTTTATTTTAATATTGCAATTGTCCATTTTTTTCCATAATTTTTATTTATATTATATTCATTTGACAATGAGTAATGACGATTGACAAGTCTCGATAAACACATTCCATTCTTTCAACCGATCACTGTTCTATGTGTACAATGTACTCATTATATACGTAAGTTTTGGTTCCAAAACATACTTATGGCGGTGTATTTAGAGCAATAATTAATTTATAATCACACACGTCATTGTTTTATTTATATATAGATAATTTTAAAATATTTTTCTACGTAGGATATTCTATTAGCACATAACAAATTTGCATAGAAAGGAACGTTTCGGATTGAACCAAATGAAGTTGAACGAACGTTTTGTAATGTTGCTATTTTATTGTTACTATTTGCTATTTTATAATTTTAAAATAGCAACATTTGGTTGCCTATAGGTTGCCCAGCGATGTTTTGGTAAGTCAAAGGACAAACACTATTTTGTAATAGCGAAGGTTAAACATTATTTGAGGCAGGGTTTAAACTGTGAAATTGTATACAGATGTCATTAGACGCTGTTTGACAAAACACGTGTTGAGACATAGTTTAGTATTTTTTTTTTGTAATAACACCGTAAGTTTTCAGGAAAACTTTTTTTGTCAATATCTCAAAAGTATACATTTAGCACAATACAGATTTTGGTTTGACGAGGATATAAAAAAAAACAGGGAATTTACTACTACAGGAAGAAATAAAAAGTACTAATAAAAAGTACTAACTCAAAGGGTTAATTTAATTAGCATAATGTATAACAATATCTAATTTCTTACAAGCGAATCGTGTATTTATTGATACACCTTGCGCAAGATCTTACTTTTTGGTATACAAAAAAAATTAATTCGTCAAGGGGACATTTAAAGCGATCTTTAAAAAGCGTCGGCGTGAACCCCATAAAAGAGATTATAGGTTGGAAAGGCTTAATGCTCTAGGATTCAATTAGGCGAAATAAGCTTAAGTGGGGAATATCCGCTGTTATGACAGCACTCAAATTATCAAGATGTAAGAGCTTCCGTCATATTAACTTCATTTAGGAATGGGTGACAGGTTGTGATATTTTGTTTTATTACTTAAAAATTAAATAGGAACTATTTACATAGTGTAAATTGAAATTAGTTAAAATTAAAAACATTAGTTCTAACAAATCTTATTTGTTGAGAGAGCAATGATATTGTAAGTAAGTTATTGAAGTAATTAAATATTCAGTGTAGCGTAGAAGGCTTCTACGCTATCATGCGAAGGATAGCAGCCTTAATGATGCACTGCCTAGTAAATCTATATCGATCTAAGTTTTAATAGAAATGCTGAAGTTTTAACTTAAAAAATTTCTGCTTTTCTTGGTAAACATCCTTCAATATATGTCCCAGCAGAGTTAGCGAACTTGATGAAACTTGCTTGGGCGCCAATGCTTTCCGAAGTTTTGTGGAAGTCAGAGTTAGCTGCAAAGCAACCTGAAAACCTGATTACCTTACCTTAATTTATCTGCTCGTTGTAATTCTTTAATCAGAATTTGATCCAAAACAAAATAATTTAATTATCTTTTTGCAATAAAAATTATCTCAGTGTAAATATTAATAATTTTAAGGTTAAATACTTTAAAGAATTTCAAAATGTGCAGTAGGACAAGAATTATCTTCAATGCATTGACGCATGTCCTGCTCCCGTTGCGTGAATGCGGGTTTATGTAAATTTGTATATTGATATAGAATTTTCTGCTTTATTGCCGAAAGACTAGTTCTTATTTTGGTTTGTACACAAATTCATTGTTAAAGGTATGTAGAACGTGACTGTTAGTTATCTGATATGCTACTTGTTCCTTACTAACAGACAGGTAAAAAGTGTTCCGATAATAATGACATTTGTACATAATATAAGGGATTGCTCTGCAAAAAATAATTATAACTTGTTTTAGAATATTTCAAGGAGTTTTCAACGTTAACTGTATGAATACAAATCAAAGGCAATGAACCGACACAACATTGCAGAGTTCAAAGAGCTAAAAATATAAAATTACATTCAAGTATGTTGTTTTTTATTAGATACTAGCGACCCGCCCCCGGCTTCGCTCGGGGTGCAATTTTTATATATAACATTCTCCGTTTATCCCTCTTACCACTAGTGAAAACCGAATTAAAATCGGTCTACCAGTTCACGGGTGATGCCGTGACCAAGGGAAATAGGGATACATTTTTATAATAATATAAGATAGATAATATAAAGAATATTAAAAAAATACAAATGTTATGTTTTTTGAAGTTTTTTCTTAAAGAGAACAAATTCTGAAATAATTCTTGAAGGGTGGAAGCAGTTGGCAATTTTGAGTTAAATTTACTTTGAACTTGTTATCAAAGCTCTTACACAAAACTATAATGTAACACAAAACATATTTTAACTATTTTCTAAAATAAACCCTTGAAATAGGGTAATGAATAAAATATATTGAAGAAAATTTAACATTTTAATAATATAAAAATTCTTTTACAATATAAGTAAAGGAAATAATTTTGTGCTAAATATACCTACAGGTTATATTTAGCACAAAATTTAAACAGGTACGCAGGCTGAAAGCTATTTATTATAAATTCCTCATCTAAACTATAAATAAAACGAAAGTAGTTATTTAAAGTACGATCTTTTACTTAACAAATGCTAAAAACTCCCACATACATGAAGTTTTAATAAATGCCATTAAAATAATGTTCCCACGTTATACGCGAATAGCTTCCGCATCAGGTGCTCTACATTCACCGAAAGGGTTCGTAAATAAATCTCCTTTCTCAAAGGGCTCCATTATTATTGTTATTCTGATTGACAATACTCCCTCGAGTGTCAGTATTTTTTCATTCAGATATAAAACTAATATTGGAAGGTCCCATCCTCTTCCGTCAGGTTTTTTTGCTTGTCTTTGCAATGCATTTAGTTTTCGGAAAAAAGTTACTTTATTTGAATTGCTTTTAGACTTTTTACGCTGGTATCAAATTTATAGCATGGCGTTTGTCGAGTATCTTCACTTATATTTGAAAGTCTACCTTGTTTATCTAAATTTATTTAACTTAGGATTAAGGCATTGCCACCCATAAGTGAGAATGGAAATTTACTTAATTAAATTATCTTATTTGATAGAGAGTACACAGTAATGCTTGCACCTTCGTTTAGATGCACCACATTATTTATAAACTAGAAAACATCTAATATTATTTGTATATATATTGACAGTAGAGTTGGATTTCCTTTGGATTCTTATAAAATACAAGTGTTTATTTGATACACTATGTGTCGTTTGGGTGATGAATGGGCCCACTTTGATTTAGGAGGGTAAGAATTGGTTGAATACTTGATAGTAGCATAAGAAGAGAACGTTCTCTATCTATTCGTTGCTGTGAATGTAATAAAACTATAAAAGTTGTCCGGCGTGCACGTATTTAAATTAGTTTGTAAAAAATTAGAACATGTTTTTGGAGGGATTAAAAAATTGTATTAGATTTGAAGATAGGGCGACCATAATTGAGAATGGGTGCGAAAAAACGATCTCCCGTATTAAGATCGCATCTCAGGTTGTAAGACAAATCGCTCCCAACTTCGTCAACCCTTGGGTGCTCAAAAGACAGCGCTCGGATCCATTCATCCATTTTTTAGCTCAAGAGTTACAATTAACAATGACAGCGGTCAGGTTTCGTGTAAAAAAGTTCGAGAGTTCTGAACGCATTTTTACGAAATGTTATAACGCTCGAGGTTTTTTTTAATCTCTTCAAAACGGGGACAAGGTTGAAGAGTTTTATTGCATTTAGTACTTTGTTCATATTTCTATTTTATGATATAGTCGTCTATAAAGGGGTAGATTTACATCGGTGTTCTTTGTGTGAGCGCAGTTGACAAAACTGTTAACATTTACATCCATAAAATATTTTGACTTCTCATTTAGTGGATATATATTTTTTCTCCGTGCGGTTTCGTTTCGGTATCGTCTGTAATAAAAAAAAAAAAATCTTACGATAACATTCCATTAATGTTTATTAACCCTTTTTCTAAGACATTTAATTATCGGTTGTCTAATGTTAATCAAAAACGTGTTATTAAAAACTATTAGTATATTTCAAAGCACGCCTGTGCACTTTTTCTGCCTCACCCCAAATTCCCTTGTCACGTTGTAGGCTCTAATTTAGCTAAAAATATGATTGCTGGTTACTTGCAACAAAGAAATTAATTATTTTAAGTTTTTTTATTTTTATTTATAATAGATGATTAGGCTGTTTTGAATTCATTGAGATTATATAGTATGTAATTAGTATTTTGTTGTAGAAACGCGTTACTGCGAAATGGGTAAAGTCAGTTCTATGCTGTCTCAAATACAAAATACTTAGCTAATAGCTTTTGCATTCTCTATAAAATGTAAAGTTGACAATCAGACTGTCTGGGGCTCAATACTATAAATAAAATCTATAACTAAAAATATCAACAAAAAATTGAATTATTTACTGCTTATATTCTTATTTCGAAAACAGTCATTTCCTCGGAAATAAAACTTAAAATAAATAGGGTGAAGCGATGTTTCACACCAGAACACATTCTCTCTTTGTGCAAGGTACAAGTCCGATCTTGCATAGAGTAGTGTTGTCAACTTTGGGATGGCTCAGCAAAATATCAACTTGCCGCACTCGACTCGGTGGATCGCAGAGCTAGGAGGCTCGTTGGCGGTGGTACGCTAATAAGAAGTAAGCTGCAGAGCCTGGCACATACACGCAAAATTGCCTATCTGTGTATTCTATGAGATGTACTTCGTAGAGCTTGCTCGGGAGCTGCATGAGATCGTACCGCCTTCCACTTTCTTTTACCTTACATGCAGACCTGATCAGGACCTGAAATTCCTCTGATTCGGACCAATTTAAAACATCTTTTATAGTGCGCACTGCTAAGGATTGGAACTCCCTGCCGGCGGCGTCTGTATTTCCGAGCTCATACATTTTCAAGATTCGAGTGAATAGGTATCTAACTTTATTTAATAAGTAAAGGTAAAATGAATTTACTTTTACTCTAAAACCTAAAACTCTTTACAGGTTTACAGAATGTCTTAAATAAATAAATATCCTGGAATGTGGTAGTCAGTTTACAAAAAGAAATAGGACATCGCAAATAAAACCCAAGGATTACTTTCAATTCATATCACTGTTTTCAATTCACCACTGACAAACAACGATAGCATCGACTGTCAAAAGTTATATTTATTTTCTTTAGAAATTCATAGAATCTGTGCGAATGTGGTATCGAGATGTTTTGCGGGTATTGGCGCATTATGCGTTTGTTGTGTGGAATACAAAGCGCAACCCTTTGGCGACACAATGCGCGTCACTAATCTAGATCATGTGCGCTTTTGTGGCCTATTGTTGGCTTCATAAATGTCTCGCCGCCCGCGCCCCGCTCCCAGCGGGAAAAGAGCACCGATTCTGGATATCTCACTCGATGTCAATTTATAAGGAATTACTGCGCCGCGGGTGCCAGGTAGTTGCTCCCACGGATGCGTACGCGCATAATGCGAAAGCTTCGCTCTCAAAAATTTTTACTTACCAAACAGGAAATGAAAAATATTATTTCTACACTTCCCATTCACTTTGATGTCTATTATTTAAACACTACTGGTCATATATTTTTTTTATGTTAAAGTGTGACAGACAACCTTACAGTCCATATGATTGTAGGTAGAGCTAATGTTTCCTAGAATTACAAGCAACACCGTTATTGTTTGTTTTCGTTACAAAATTGTGTTGTTTCAAATTCAATATGACACTGACATTAAATTTGCCTCTCACGTTATACGAACGGCGTTGAAGAAAATTCTTATTGATTAATATTCACTGAACCAATGTTTAACGGGTATGCAACAATTTTGTTCACAATTACGTATGAACATTGAATACGGTTGCATATGTGTTTTTAAGTGCTTATTACCATGTAACCTCAGGCTTGTACTAACGGTGAGGTGGTTTTAGTATAAACATAATAGAGATGGAAATATTGATGGCCTTTCGATATATGCTAGCTCAGGTTGAGAAAACAAAGACATGAGTTTAATTATTTTTTTTAAATCATTTACAGAACCTGTTACAGATGAACTTTAAATTTCCTTTAAAATCTTTTTGAATTTCTAGGACCTCAAAAGCCATAAAGAAAGTTTTTTTTTGTAAAAATAAACTATAAATAATGGCGACCAATTACATTAATTTAATAAGTATTAAAATTAAAGAGATTCTAAAACAGAAAATTTAGGAGGAGCAAGCCTTCATGTGATCTTTATAATATAATATATATTTAAATAAGAAACTTTATACGCCTATTGATACAAACAACGCCATAGCTGCTCCAAGTGCCTGCCGACTATAGTAGGATAAAGGATAAGGGATTGGATAAGAAAATGCGCTCTGGCATCCCTTACTCACTCACCGAAACACCAGTACACGTGCTGTTATTTCACGGTGGTATTCTTTAAGAGGGTGGTTACTGCCCCCTTCCCATGACTGCGAAACGCAGTGTGCCCTGCCTCTACTTTCCAGATCCAGACCAGAGTCAAATTTGAAAAGTTTATTTTTCAAAGTTGACCCTGCCGGGAATCGAACTCGGAAACCATAGCACAGAGCGTTAAGGCACTACGACCGTGGATAGAAAATGAAAAAAAATTAGCCGAAAAAGTTATAGAATAAAATAAGCTATCCCGAATAACTTGGTCAGTAGGTGAAGTGTTGCAGAAAGGTCATTGATGTCTTTATTAAACAGTATTACGTTACTAAGGTATACGCCTTCTAATTTTTCTTGTCCGTGTTATAGATTTATGTCTCTTGCATATATTTATATCCAACTGAATAAATTGAACACACATAAAATAAATACACTTAATTTATTATTGTATCCATACAAGGATTCGCGTCTCTGTATCTTTTTATTCCAATTTGCAAGTCGGCGTGTGCCTAAAGGACATCTTTGGTTGTCATCCAGCTCTGGACACAACTTAATTGGTAAGAATAATTTTATGGAAGCAGTAACTACCGGCTTGAATAACAGTAAATTGTAATATATGATGAAGTACCATCGCTGGGCTTACCTCGATTTACGAGTTCGTGTTGGTTATTAAATACTGTACAATTAAAATACGAATTTGTTTGGGACAATGTTGATACAGAACCGCATTAACAAAGTAAAGTCAATACATATTTTTACACATGAAAATAATTTCAATAGGTTATATGGCTTATCATATAACATTTAGGAGCGGTGAAATGTTATAGAAGTTTAATCATAATAAGTAAAAAAAATGATTGATTATTTAGATTTCTAAAGAACAAATTTGCAAATACTTTTCACGACTAGACGAGCTTTTTGGTGCATTGATATTGGCTCTGTTTTGGTTATCTCCTCAATCACCAGATTTTTACCCAAAAGTTAAAATTTACAAAAGATTTGAAGATATAATACACCATACCCATGGTAATAACAAACAAAGATTATTATTATTTTTATTAATTTTACATTTATTCATTTTAATTCTTAATTCTAAGTTTTTTACAATATGTATCTATCAAAAAAATATACATATATTACAAAAAACTTAAAACTAGTCTTCCGCAGGTAGCGGGGCAAGGCCCAAGCTACCGGTGGTTAGGGCTGCAGAGTGAGGAACCTCCTGACAATGCGTGCCGTGTCAAGAAGTACCGCCTTCTGTATCTGCCCCTTGATCCAGCCATCTAGCGAGAGCCTCTTGAGATGTTGGTCGAGGCTCATCGCTATAAGACCGTTCGCCGAGACGACTATCGGGATGATAATTGTCGAATCGACATCCCACATGGCGGTCACCTCGTGAGCCAAGTCGATGTACTTGGTAAGTTTTTTCACGAGGTTTTCGTCATGCGGAACAGCGATGTCGACAAGGATTATATTATTATTATTATATCCACAGTCAGAAGCTATTATGATTACAAGCTACAAAGTTCTAGGACCTATAATAATAATAAAGAATAACATGAACCTAATAATAATCGACCTAGCCCATCTTTGAAGTCAGGGATTATCACTGTATCCTGAAAAGTTTCGGACGAGAGTTAATAAAGGAAAGCAATATCCCATAAATTGATCTACCACATTCATGAAGGTACCTTCACCATATTTCCAACCCAGTGCCTAATATTATTATATTATCTTTAACTTAAATTCTAGTAAAATAAGTTCTTGTGTATTTTTTTATTATTATTATTCTCTACTTTGCAATTCAGGTGTTTAGTTCTACAATAAACGCCACTAAGCAGACTCTCTCTTTTATTACATTAAAAATTGGCCTCACAGTAAAGTTATATTAAAAAGTTTTGCTATGATATTCAAGTACTGCACTTCGTACCTTAAGAGCTCACATTGAGATTCGGGTCTCACGATTGATTGTCTAAATTGATTGTCTTATAAGTTGATAAACTTGCTTATGAGATAATACTTGCACAGTTGTACAAACTCTAGATTTGTAGCCTGATCTGTTCAAGAAATCAATAGGTGTTAAAAACGCGTCAACTGATGTTTATCTTTGTTTGTAAGACAAATTGCTTCCACGTTGAACAATGACGTTGAACATCGGCCACTAGTCGCTTGCTAATAGATTTATTTTATTTGAAAACGTGTTAATTGGCTGCTCTACACATTGCAGCGTAGCAGGATAGAGAGAAAGGGTCTAATAATTTGTTACTATATGTGTAAGCATAGTTGTCGCAGTGTAGCTGTGATATTGAAATTATAAAGTTAAAGTTGGAATCATATTTATTGCTCAAATGGAATTACCAAATTCACTTAAATGAGACACTTATAAATTTAAGTATAAATATTAGTTCGCATCGCGAGCATACAACCAATCTGATAATATAAAATACATAGTGGGATTTATACAAAACAAAAACATGAATACTTTACAAATACCTACAAAACCTATTTAATAAAAATACATCTATGCAAAATGTGGGTAAATTGAAAAAAAATACATATAACAACTATCACGTAAATAACTTACAAAATTTGATATTTATTGATACGTATATCAGAGTGAAATAAATTCTGATTTAATCCGATAATACATTTTTCTACTCTGATAATACATTTTTTCTCATTTTTATTGCCTTACTAGCTGATGCCCACGATTTCGCGTTGAAAAATGCAAAATATAACACCCATGAATATATATCATTATTATAACGCCCGACATCTACATATATCGCTGTGACGATGGCGCGGTGGCATTGCCACGGCGACAGTGTGCCTAATTTTTCAAAATTTTTAAACAATTACTCGGAAACCTAACACTTTTTCAGGATAAAAAGTATCCTATATGTAAATTCAGGTAACAAACTATCTGTATGTCAAATTTCATCCAAATCCGTTCAGCTATTTTTGCGTGAAAGAGTAACAATATCCATACACCAATCCTCACAAACTTTCGCATTTTTTATTTAATTCATTTTGTATAAAGATATGCGACAGTGATTGAATGAGCCTATGAAAATATACATTTAAGATAATTTTGACTTTAAATATTATGGTCTATCAGTTTATGCAGTTTTAAATATTCTAAAGGTTATATATTTTCTATGTTTTTGCAGTGTTTTTATAGTGTGCAAGTATTTTTCTAAAGTATAATGTGAGCATAAGGCACGTGTACAAATCGGTTCTGGCCTCTACGAATCGCCTCCAGGGTAGACGCTTCCTTTCCACTTCACCTTTGTTACGGTTGCCAAAGAATTTATTTCTTATTCGCGCGTTGAGTTGCGCTTCCTGGGCGGTTGGCGGTAGCCGGCGGCATTTAGCGTACATAGGTGACATACGGCTGAATGCGTTCTTTAATTAATTCTTAGATTTTGCGATTTTATTATTACTAATAACTGTAATCAGATAAAATTACAACAACTATGTGATCACCAAAGCACAGGGTTTTTACTATTAGGTCACGCAACGGACTGGAGTGAAAACTGAATAATTTATTTTTCACATTTGAACTTGCCAGGTTTTGTACCTGATGTTCTGGAGTCAGAGATATATTGCATTGACCAAAAGACTTAAGAGGAAAAATATTATTATTTATTTATTTGTTTATTTTGATTAATTTAACTTTTAATTTATTTAAACAACCACACAATACAGTTGATAGCCAAGGGGTACCCAATAAAGGTTTATCTTGTTTTCAACTCGGACAAAATCTAAAATAAAAACTTAAAATAGCAATTTGTAATAAATAACGCGATGATTGAAGTGTAACATATCCCGGATATATAGGTATCATATCCAAACAATGTATGTTTTATAAATACAGGTTTTTAAGTTATGACTTAAATTATAATTAATTTTACATTATTAAATTACGTTAATTAAAATTGTACACTGAACAATACTGCTTAAATATATGTATATAACAAAGTTTTCTAAACGAGTGCTTGGTAAAAACGAAGAAAAAAGGTTTTAATTTGTTGTACATTTTTGATGACTGTATGTGACAAATCTATCAGAGGAATTTGTTATTATGTTGGTTGCGAGAAATATTGAAAGTGTATTTGTAAATGTTTTTAAAGTTAAAAACATACGAAATCCATTGTTTTGTAAAATATTGACAGATTGTTCGCATTGAAGCTATATTCTGTTGAAATTATATAATTTGCTTAAGAATTCTATAGTAGCTTGCTACTAGAGAAGAAATTTAATAATAAAATTTCTAATTGCTCTTATGTAGCTTTTATATAGGGTTTATAAAAACCATATAAATTGGTGAGCTACTCATAAAAAATGAACAATCGGTTAGTACCTAACGATAGATGATCTAGTACCTAGGCAAGACACATTGCGTTCCGAAGTCATGGCAACTGGGAAGCTCATTTGGCGGCATCAAGTGGAACTTCAGTCTGCCTGCAGACAATTAGGTACATCACTGTAAACCTTTTCGCTTTCTAATACAATCTTAACAAACAATGTGTATAACAATGCTACTGAACTGTGAACAATGATTCTTTAAAATAAATCGACTATTGCTTTTGTCTCTTTCACACTAACCACAAATGACAAATACAAATAAAGATCAAGAGTTTTATCTTTCTTGAGAAGTATTTATTAAAGGAGCTAGCTATCCATTGAATATTTAAAATATTATAGAATCTACTTAATCAGTATACAATCAACTTATTTCAGTCTGTTACGGTGATTGCATGTTTAAGAAGTACAGATTTTTTAAGAAACTTTTAAGAATTCGGCGATTAGTGACTTTAAGCTTTATAACAAGGTTGATAGTCCTAAAATTAGTTCTCATTAGACCAACAACCTTATCATTTTATTCATTCACATAGTAATAATTTAGTTTTCTATTACTAATCTTTTTTATTGCGGAGCTCCTTTGGCGCCGTATTTAGTATATTTGCGGTTTCTAGACAAGTTTCAGCCCTCCCACTAAGCAGACAAATTGACATTGTTGCACTCTTATGAAGGCTTTTATATTAATGACGTGTTATACACGCATTCTACAATTCCGCTCGCTCATTCTGTATTCACAATGTGTCTTTGCATAAATCACTTTGTTACATTCATATATCACTTAAAACGTTCACTCATTATGGAATTCATTTTAAGACTGTACCTACACTTATGTTTTATTTACTTATCGTGGGAGAGTTTTGACTATACATTTATATAAAAGTCGGCAGAAACAAAAATAAAATATTTATAAAAAAATAAGTTTATTGCTTTACAGCTATGGACTCTTATAAAATAAACAACACCGCTGTAGTGAGCGGATAGTTTTTAGCGTAGGAGGATAAGCTCTGAAATCCCATCACGTACTTAAAATCTCTTTCCCTTTTTTTTAGTCTTCTGTAAGGAAGAGACCCAGCCAGCCTAATTGACTGCGGAGCGCAGTGTAACTTCAACCAGCTATCATTATAGACGGGTTCAAAATACAAAACTTCACTGTAAATAGACAATATAAAGATAAAGAAGGATACTTTTAAATACAATATAAAATAATGTATTTTATATATTATTTTTTGGGTCTATTTGATTAAAATTTTTATTCTTTAAAACAAATCTAGATATGCTTGTCTATTCTTATTTCTTTCACCAAAGTTGTAACTTTTTGGCTTAAGAGCTTAACTTGAGAAGTGGAAGACAGTTATAACATTCCTACAAAGAACTAATCATGAGCACTCTAGCAATTGTAGGTGGAGAAAAAATATTATTGAATAAATAAGGGACGAGGACTGCTGTTATATTACGGGGGTCAATTATAAAGCGTTTTCAAAGGACTGATAAATTTGTGATTGCCGAATGTATTTTTTGTATGGTGAATGTATTTTTAAGTTCATTAATATTTTAGCCACATTTTATGTATTATATTTTTTGTATAATTATTGCACAATTATACATTTTGTATTTAATATAGTTTATAAAACTATATTAACTTAATATTGTAACTATAATATCGTTATTTAGGATACAGAAGTATATCTTAACAATAAACAAAACAAATTTAGTTTTTAGGGTTCCGTACGTCCGAATAAAAAAACGAAACCCTTATAGGATCACTTGTGTGTCCGTCTGTCCGACCACCCCCCCCCCCCTAACTCCGAAACTACTGAACCTAAAATTTTGAAAAAACAAATACAAAAATTTGATTTCTACTTATAGATTATAGGAAAACCTATAAGAAGTCCATGATATTAAAATAACATGGTAAATCACTCAATATCGTACGGAACCCTCTTCACGCGAGTTCAACTCGCACTGGTCCCGTTTTTTCTAAAACTAGTAGTTTTATTGACGTTTTTTGGTCCTTTTTATGTTTCAATGTCTAGTTTGGAGAAAAAAAGAGTGGGTATATTAAAAACAATTAATATAAAATTTACCTACCTAAAAGCGGCAAATCAAAGATCTTTTTACTTATTTGAATAATACATTTCTCGAAGTGTAAAATCAGTGATAAAAACATAAGATCTTTTATTTTTAAGTGGTTGATAATATTGTGATATCGTATTTGGAGACGAAATGTTATTTTTTTAAATTAACACATTAAGGGTTGATATCTTAATCTGTTTGGCGCCAATTTTAAAACGCCCTCGCCCCTTGATAACAGTCTCGACAGCTTTATCGAAGGAAACCTATAGGACGTTACTACGGCACGGGATATCTTTCGTTGCGCAAAAAATTTACAGTTTTTTTTATTTAGAGATTATAGAGGTTGAATATTGTGTATAACGACCACCCTTAAGTTGATTTTAAGTAATGAGAAAAAATAATTTTAAATGCAACTAATTTTAGTTTAAGCCTGAATAACATCAAAAATAATTTACATTGAATTACAATGCATTCTTTACGATGTAATAAATAATTTACTTTGACCAATTAGTGATATTACAATATTTTTACTGTTCAGTAAAAATAAATCCATTATTTTACTGCAGTTTTTAGAGAAATGAAACTTTGAATTTAGTTTTCGACCTTGGTTTTAGTTTATACCTAGTTATTATTTATAGATTTTTATTAATTTGAATAACTAGTTAGTTGACGGTTATCACACTCGGGTGCAAATTAGAACAACAAGATTTTTCATTCGATTTTCAAAATATATCTATAATTTTGCAATCGATCTCTAGAGTATATTCTTATAAATGACGTTCCAGTTCGGGATTCATTAAGCGATAGGAGATTTATTTATATATTTAAGTTAACTACATTATTACAATTACAGTGAGTACTTACATAATCTAAATAGTTTATAACAAATGTGTACAACATTTACAAGTGAACACCACTTGGGAAAATACCACTTGCATCCGGTTCGTATGGACCTAAAATTATTGCGATATATAAAGGAATTTACCTATGTGGCATAGGCGCAGACTATTTCTTCTGGTAGGTGCTGGTATGGACGTATATGGCGTAAAAGAGTGGACTGATAGTGCAGGAGCTTTCAGCGTCTAGCAATCACTTCATACCCCCAATCAGGGGTAATTATATTTTATATTTATATAATTCATATTTTTATTTTAGACATACTTATTAGATAATTTAAAAAAAAGCATAAGTATCCTATGTCCAAGTTTACGCAAAATATCACAAACTAACGGTGAATAATTACATCATATGGTTTAATGACCAAAGACGAGACACAAATAAAGTCAAATCTTAGACCTGTGTATCAAATTCAATTTAAATTCTGTTAGCCATTTATAATGGGATTTTCACACGCTTTCGCTTTTACAATATTGGTAAGATTAATTAAAACCCTTATACATATAAGCCTTACAGAAGAAATCCTTTAGCTGCATAAAAACTCGTAGTTTATTTTTGAAGAAAAACAGGTGTCGCAACTTCGTTTGACACTATGTAAAACAGCAAGAAATGTACAAGAAAGATAATTCATTTGAGGGAATAATAACCTGCCGATTTTCGATATAAAAAATCCTTTATCAAATTTGTATGTTTCTAATAATCTAATTGTTTAATTATAAAATAACAATTAATATTACACGCTACTTATTCTACTGTAGCAAATGGCTATCTCTTATTTTAGTACCTAAAGCTTGAATAATAATTAGGAACGCGACGGCACGTTGTCGAAGAACGGTGGGAAACCATTTCCTACGGCAGCAAACGCCATAAGGTCCGATTATAAATCACACAATAACAACTCGAGATTTATACCTCTTACACGGGTAATTACTTACTCGTATGCCTGCTGTATTCGTGTATACTTATTTATATACGATGGAGCAATACTTGCAGTACAATATTATTATTTTTTATGTTAAGATCGGCAGACAGGCTGACGGTCCACTTGATGGTAGGTGGCTACCATCAAGCGCCTATAATACAAGCAACGCCAAAGCTGCTGCAAGTGCGCTGCCGACCACAATAGGATTAAGGATAAGAGATTGGGAAGGGATAGGGAAATGGGCTCTGGTATCCCTTACTTCACTCACCGAAACACAACAGCACACGTGCTGTTATTTCACGGTGGTCTTCTGTAAGGGGGTGGTTACTGCCGCCAGACGGGCTGCCCAAATGACTGCGAAACGCACTGTGCCCTGCCACTACTTTCCAGATCTAGAACAGAGACAAATTTGAAAAGTTCATTTTTCAAAGTTGACCCTGCCGGGAATCGAACCCGGGAACCCTAGAACAGAGCGTTAAGGCAAGCACCCTAACCACTCATCCAATGGGCTCGTCAATTTCCAAAGTTAATATTTTAAAATTATTATGACGTAATTACGAAGGTACTTAAGTGTTGTCTATGTATGATCAAAGGTGTTTAAACAGTAGTGAGTAGTCACTCATATTTCTTATTCTTTCTTAAATATTGTTTAAAAAATAATACACCTCAACGAGCTATGGAGAGGTCTATTCTCGGAGTTATACTGCGAGATCGAATCAGGAATAAGGAGATCCGTAGACGAAGGAAAGTTACCGGCAGATAAGTAAGTTGAAGTGGCAGTGGGCAGGACACGTAGTGCGCAAGCGCAGCGTAGGACAGAAGACCTGATAAGGGCCGCAGATCGACGATGGATCCAGGCTGTTTCTGACCAGTCCTATTGGAGAATTAGGAGAGAGATCTTTGTCTAACAGCGTACGTTCCACGGCTGAGATGATGAATAATAGAGATACTTAAATAAAAATTAAATAATAATACTTATTAGAAATTAAATATCACTTTTTTATTATTGTCAACCAAAATGAAACAATTAGATCCTGTGTTTAAACTCCTATGGTGATCCGCCATAGTGGAGTATTGAGACTCAACATTTATTATATCGTTATACTTTAGGTATATAAAGCTTTATTATTATTTATTAAACTTACATTAATCTATTGATTTGTTTTCTTTGCTTTCTACTGTATTTTTTAATTTATGTTTCTGTATTTTCTGTTTATGGTTTAATATTAATTTATAATTATAACTTTAATTTGAAGAAAAATGTTCTTTAATATAATAATTATAGGAATTATAAAAACCTAATAAACCAGTGAGAAAGTCTGTGCTGAAATACGAGTAGCAAGGCTAATTCATCCATCCATTCATTCATTTTATTTCATACATTTTAGTCTTCTGGCCTGTTCTCTTATTTCTTCATTATAGCTTTTTGCCTCAGTTGCACAGACCTACTGACAACATCCCATCTAATGAGCTGTTTGCTAGTCTCTCACCGTTTCAAATAAAAATAAATAAAAATATTCACTAGTAAAAAATGAAGAATAATGAGCAGTAAACAATTTTCTATTTCGACAAATGTAATGGCTGTAATATTTTAAATCTGAAGGCAATTATAGAAAGTGGTAAAAAAGGGAATGAAGACGAAAATATTTAGCCGAAGGCGTCGTTGCGGAGGGCCACTGTTTAGTGCACGTTTAGATTTTTTTTTTGCTAAATTTTATGAGGGAAAGGCGGTTATCCTTAAATCTCGTTCCGGTGATTTATTGGTTCTAAACTTTGAAGCCTTCTCTAAACGCCGCTTGTTAGTATTCAGCTTAGATTTACATATAATTTGGTTTTAATTTTATTTATTGTAAACATTCTTGACTTTAAGTACAGCTTTGGAATATGTTTAACCATCCCGAGTTAAACAATATTTCAGTTGACTAAGTAATAATAATATTTCTGCATACAAAATGATTCTTAATGTAATTCTTTCATCTTAAATGGCAATCAGTGGATATACGTATTCCAGAACAATATTATCTCTCAATCCCCTTATCAATATTTTTACTATGGTCGGCAGCGCAGTTGCAGCATCTGTTAGGTTTGCTTGTGTTATAAGGCGATGGTAGCCGAGGACCGTCACGTCAACCTGTCTTTCGACCTCAACATATAAAGAATATAATTTAAAATATATTTATACTGTTCTTTTATACTATCTCTTGCGCACGATTTCTGTGACATAGTCTTAAAATTAATTTCAGAATTAAAGTGTTATTTTATTTTACGTGAACATATTCCCACGAGTTATCTACAGCCTTTTTTTTATTTCACCAGCCTTTTTTTTGCGTTAACCCAAATCGATTAAAACATATTTTAAAAAAAAATTATATAAGTTTTCCCATAAAACTAAACAAAATAAATATTGCAATTCTATTTTATCTCAATGGAGAATAGTAAATATACATTTAAAGATAAATAAATTGTCATTCTTTAAAAGATAAAGGCAGTTAGAAAGATAAAAAATTCTATATCTTAACTTCAATGCGATTGGAATGCGACAACGAAAACTCATTAGATTCTTCACCACAAGTAGATAAGAGGAAGAGATGTGTTGTCTCCCATGATTTCGCGTGTTGTCTCCCATATGAGTAGAGATATCTAAAATGGGCCAACAGCATCTTGAAAATGGTTGCTTAGAGATAAAATAAACAAATAGGCATTTTATATAATATGTATATAAAAAAATTAACATAGCATACAAATTCATTATGGATATGTTATCTGAAATGAATGAAAAAAAATATGTTATTATTAAATAAATACGAAATATTAATTATTTCTATAATTTTTAAAAACTTTTTAACCTTAACTTTTTAAAGATTTAAACTATAATTAAAAAGACTTAATTATAGAAGATGAGGTAGTTGAATAAAAACATATTTTAGATGTATCATTCCACGCATCTGGTTCATTCAGGTGAGTCAGGAACCCAGATATTCTGCTATGAAAAAAAAAACCTTAAAATACATATAAATTAATCATACATAATCCCCTAAACTGGTGTACCGTTTACTAAGAATTCCCAATACCTATTACATTTTACAATGTAATAAAAATATTTCATTAATACATATATTTATACGGTTGCATTGAGATGTCTCCATTCGACTCTAGGGCTAAAAGATTTATGTCCATACACAAAACTTTTATAGGCCTTGTCCTCGTTAACACCGATGTAAACGTCTAACGTAAAATATTTTGGTCGGAGTTCAGTTGGCGTTGTTTGCTTTGCCGTTCCATTGTCATTTAAATTATGGAGGAGCCCGTGGAGTGGTTATGATTATGCGCGTATATTATAATTGCTTCAGAAGCTCCGTTACATAATCATATAACATTTCTTAACTATGAAATATACACTCGCTTTGTGAAAGAAGTGTAAACAAGAACCGTATATAGAATAAACTTTGTAAGATCATAGCCCATTGATTAATGATGCCTATGTAATTAAATCTAAAACACTTCTACAACGAAATTCTGGACGTTATTTAAGATTTTTGTATGTTCAGAACAATTCTGTATAGGCTTCCTCCAAGGTAGTTCACTGCCAGGTTAGTAGAACTTCACTATGTTTTTGTAGCTTTATGGGACTCAGGTTGGTGTCACTTTCACCGTTAGATCAAGTTTCTTACTCATACATGAAATCGTTAAACATTGGAAGGTTAAGGCTTTTAATTAATTATTGACCTTAACATTAAATATACTTAAATCAGTGATGAAACATGAACAGCGGATTTTATTTGAACGTCTATTGAAATGATAAAACTAGGGATTGCATTGTTAGACTGGAATTGTGTAGAAAATATATTATTATAGAGTAGCTATCATAATTTCTAACAAATGCTTGACAAGACTGCGTCATATAAATATTACTGGTAACACACATTGGTCGAAAAATTTAAGACACTTAAGGAATTTTGGAACAGAACATGTCTCAGAGCTTCCCGAACGCTGTCAACACTAGCTGGCTTCCACGATAAATTAAATAAGCTAATAATATTATTTACTTAAATAATATTAGATGGAAATTATTAAATACATTCGTCAAAGCGCATCTTTCACAGATCACCTGAATGTTTACACCTGGCGTAGCATGCGTCGTTGTTTGTAAAAGTACTTCGACAGTGGATAATACAGAATAGTTTCGGGTTGCACAAAGCGAATGGGGTATTGCAAATAGAAAGTTTTTGCGCAAGCCGCGCCTACGTCAGTTTGACCGTGAAACACCCGTGACAGAATTTCAAAGGCTTACCCTCAACCTTATCGTTTTCTGTACAAAGCTGTGTGGCATTATTATGTATTGAATTTGCCAAGTTTTCATTACTTCGCTTTACCTTACGAATAACTTTGGCTCATACTCGCTAGGTTATTTTTCATTTGGAAAGAACCCTTTTCAGTTTAAGGCCAAAGGTTTAAGATGAGTTATTAGTTTACTTTCGTTATTACTTACTTTTAAAAATGGAAGTAAAGTATCAACAAATAACTAAAGAGTTATTAATTTAATTTTTCGTTCTTTGAAAAATTTTGAATCTGAGTATTTACAAAAATGTGGCGAAAGAGGCTTTTGATTGAAAAGCAACTAATTTTCGAAACTTTAATATTTATCTCACAATTCTTTAATTAAAATCTTAATTTGGTATTTAAAGCCATTAAAATTTTAGATTTTTTCTGAGATATTATATCGACTCAAGAATAAAATTAGCTCTATATAAGAGTATCTATATAAGAGTATCTATATATGAGCATATCCAAAGGATACATACAAATAGAAACACGAGGACATTAAATATAGGTAAACTTCGTCTAGTGTTATTTTTGCAACTCTTCTTCATAAAGTGAAACGGATGTGAAAAAAATAGCAACCATACTGATACAATCGTGTTCACAAGTGTTTTTATTGACTTTATAAAATTACACCTATTGACGCTTAAACTCCAACAAAATATTTTTTATTACAGTTTCAAATCGTAATTAGAAGTTCACACATTATTATAAATGATTAAAAATCTGCACACCCTTGCTTAAAATAAGATTTATTCAGTTTGAAAGTGGCTTTCATTTTACTGATACAGGTAGCAGAGCTGTCTACTTGACATTGAATCTCCTATTAGGTAATGCATACAGTCAAGCATATAATATACGTACAGAAAAACTCAGACCGTGTCGGTCTGAGTAGAAAAAGATAAATACAATTCAAAATGGTCACCACACAATCTTGCAAAAATGAAAGAAAAAGAACTGCATTAGTTTGTGTTGACAGACATATACTTTAATTTTATTTACTTATTAGTGTAGGTACTTAAATTTATGGATAAAGTTTTATTATTTAATAAATAAGAAAGAATTTACACAGTTACATAATACAAATTATTGAGTTATTAAAAATAAAATAAAATTCAAAAAAATATCAGTTCACTATTATGAACAATGCTAAGTTAAGTTTAAATTGGATAACACTTGTGTGAGCGAGTGTACTACCTTGATGACAATGTTGTGGCTTGTGCCACTACATCGCACCTGAACCGAGTTACACCTTGCCTCTCCGCAATCCTTTTAACATCTGCTTGAGGTTCAGTACGTGCCCCATTTTATAAGTTTCCATAGATTTTAGAAAATAAAACTTTGATAAACCGAATTAAAGTAGCATTATGACAGCAGTTAGAGTAAATAATAATATCGTAAACAGTATAGCTGGTAATGAATTATAGTTATATAGTAATGAATTATAACGAATTATATGAATTATGTTAGACAGAAAACAGTTAAATAAATTATAAAAATAAAAATGTAGTTCCACTTAGAAATAATGATTTATTGTTTTATGGACCAAATAACAAGAGTTACAATAATTTTAAGAGATTTCAGGAAAATTTAGATAGAGTACGCGAGTTCCTGTATCCCTGTTTACAGATTCTAGTTGTTCAAATTTCATATTTTAACCGAAAGTACCTGTCGACATTTCATTGTAATATTATTATAACGAAACCATTGTAAGGAACTTTTCTTTGAATCTTCACAAAACGGCTGTTATCTAAATTATTAAGCACATTACTATATCCCATTTTAAGATAGGTAATTCTATCCTTTTTCAATACTGACCAAAGTAAAAAGATAATCAGATCTTAAATTTAGTACAGTGAATGAATACATATATACTAAATCCTAAAAATCCACGTCAATTAAGGTTATACTCAAAACATAAGTAGACGTAGGACTTAAGTGTTAAGACTTAGACATGTATAAGCAATAGCATATGCTTAGCAATGTCGAAGTGCATACAGAATAACCATGTCATGTCTTTATATCATCAACTTATTTTTCTTTTTGATTAAGCTATAACAGGTATTATCACATTAGAAATAGAAATTTGTTAGAAAAAATGTATAATATTTATATTGTTTTTAAAATATTTTAGTACGAAGATGCTATTTTAAAATTATTTTCTCTGTATACACAACCTACCTTCAGAAAATGGTGCAAAATTACTCAAAACCAAACACAACATAGAATAGAATGGGGGATAGCTCCCTCACTTTTAAGACTAGATCTACATTATCTACGTTGTTCAAAGCCGGCGTATATCAACGTATATCTTCTATACCTCCATATATACTCTAAACCACATCAAAATACTAATATATTATGGAGAAAGCTCGTGAGGAGGAGGCACAGTGATATTTTAAATAAATTATCCTTGAAATATAAATGTGGGACTTTAAATCTTTTTAAGTACATATGTTTTTACTTGCATTAATATACACAAATTGAAGTAAATAATGTTTAAAAATAATGACCTGAAATTACCTGTCGTAAAAGAAAAAAAAAAGAATTATCTTCGTATTTAAATCTCCCAAAAGAAGTGAGAATCAATTTCGTAGTACACAAAGCATTGCTTACAAAATAATTCACGAGTGAATGACATGTTTATTAAACACATGTATAGATTTAACAGTGGTTGAATGCGAACAATTTGTCTACTGAAGCTCGAGATTCTTATCACTTTCCCTTTGTTGCGACTTAAGTTACAGACCTTAACCGCATTGATGGTTTAAGTTAACGCGCACGTAATCATTTACAATTTGGTTTACTTTAATATATCAGATATAATATTTGTATTACATTTTGTAATGCTTACAAAAAAAGTAAGCGATCGACGCTATACTTTTTTTCTATTATATTTTACTATAGCCAAACTATACGGTGTCGATGGACATGTTTACCAGTTGTTATTAATATTTTTTATTATATCTTTTATATTAAAAAGTCGTAGATTTGTATTTATTATATATGAAATAATATAAAATTGTCTTAATATTTGTAAAAATATTGTCTTTGATATAAATTAACTCGCTTAAACCAGCCAAGTTATGCTAATAAATAACTTTATTTAATCACATTATGGTATTGCAGAGCGACAAAATGTTTATGATAATTATGAATATTGGACAGAAAGTTATACTGCTTTTCTAAAGAGCTTACTAGAAATTTGTATGATTTTAGCTAATTAGATTTTTTTTGACAGAGGGTCTCAAGCAGTATATCAATTTTTGTGTAACATTATGCCTCACAAATGCCACCAACATAAGAGGAATACAAGTGAACTCTCGACTCTGATAGACAAAGCTGAGGTTAGGTAATGGCGAACAGACCTACTGGTATCATAAATCAGACACAGAAAAAAAAACAGTACAAAAAAAATGTTACTGTCGCCAACAGTATGCGCCGCAATAAAGTATAACTTTAATGACATAAAGTTATACTAGAGTTAGTTTTCACTTAAAATGCTATAGTTTTTTTTTATAGATTTCATATAATAATATTGTTATTCCGCGGCCCTTGGTCAAGGGACATTTCGCTACATCAATAGAAAAGGAAAATCACACGTGGACCGCTGTCAAAATTTCTTTACAAAATGACAAATTCAATGCGAATTCTGTATCGAGATGTTTGCGGCGAATCGTTTTCTCTTGTGTAGCTAATACAATGCAGAACCCTTTCGTGACATTTACAATACGAGACGATAATCTAGATCGAACTATTGTAGTGGGACAGACAATACAATCTATTTTGATGTCTCACTCGATATCTATTTATATAAAATTACTGCGTAGTGTCAGAAAAGAAATTGTTTAAAATATACTTTACTTAGTAAAAAAAATTACTTTTTTTTTATTGACGGTTAGTAAGAAACAAATAAACTATGCTATTAGTTATGCCAATCTCCCGAGACAGCAAAGCTATAAACTTGAAAGCATCTCTGACTGTTAGTATGTATAGAATGGATACGCTAGTTTTAACTTTTCGCATGAGCAAGCTGTAGGTTTAAGCGTGTTTCCAACTGCTGTAAGTGTGGCCTGTGCAGTCATAATATATATTATTGAAGTCTTTTGCAGTCTATTCAAAAATAATACTTTTTAGTGTGTGTTGCAGTATATTTTGATTGTGTGTAATAAAAATTCAAGAGTTCATTTGCAGAAGCATTTAAACCTTCAATGTATGAGCAAGGGGGATTTTGTTGACTCTATATGACATAGCTTGATATTTAATATCTAGTTCCAATAATGTTCTAAATATAACAAATGCGACAGGTTCAATAAATAGTCCGGAAAAATTTATTAATAAATTTTAGTTCCTCATGGGCATTTTTGATATAAAGCTTCTGGAAGATATGTAATGTCGACAGGTGAAAGATATTTTTGATTTCACCTTGTAGAAGGAGTGCAAATAAATAAAAATAGGGGTTTTTTTTTCCTTATTTTTTTTTACAAAAATGATAAGAGTAAAAAAATGTTTTAGAAAAATATATTAGAGAATTTTATTTTACGTTAAAATGTTCTGGAAACATTCTTTGCTAAAACTAAAATTAACACAGTTAGGGAGGTTACAAAATAAGGGTTGATACGTAATTTAAAAAAATTACAATATACAAACCCTTTTAATTAAAAAAAAGTTATATGTACTTTTTTATGTAAAACGAAATTCTCTACATTTGTCTGAAACTGTTTAAGTCTTACCATTTTTGCATAATTTGGAAAAAACGTCTATTTTTACCACTCCTTCTACTTGAAATAAAAAATTCCTTTCACTCATCACTCATCATATTCTAGAAACTTTCTGGAAACTGAGGGACTAAAAATTAGTTAATAAATTTTCTTGGACTACAAGTAAAGCGAAGTTATCGGAAAGTTTTTTCTTAAGTATATTTTAAATTGTCGAAGTTTCCGAACAGTGTTGAAAGGACACTACAGTGTGTGTATTAACTCTGCTGTGCTTATTTGTGCAAGCTGGTTTCACCTAAAAATATTTAATAAAGAGCTTTCTGTGTTAGTTTCTAGTAGTAATATATATAAGTAACAAATTATTTTTTCAGTTCCTCAAATTCGACTTAAAGGAATTAACATTTCAGAGTTCAATAAGTACTGCGTCATACAATGATTTAGCAAGATACTTTAGCAAATTATGTTCACATACGTAGGTAAAATAGAAAAATTGTTACTTTGGTAGAAAAATTTAATTCCTAGACGCAACTTAATTCTAAACATGCTTATTTATAATCAGAACGCTGCCGCAGGCACGCGGCGGCGTCCGATCCTTTGAGTGTGGTCATACATCACCGCTCCTAAGTAGACAGTATATCAACCGATATTCAGAGTAATTAGCCCTTTGGCGACGGACCTCCTGGATTTATTGTTGTAGGGCGTTAATGCGGCGGACAGCCGTGTTGCCGGCCTTTGTTCCACGCCCGAAATATTCAATTGAGATCCGAACCTTGTTACCGAAATTACCCATTGAAAGCCATCTTTCCTCTATCATGATTATGCTTCTTGTGCTGGTTAACCTCTATTGTACATTTATACATCAATTATAATTAGGTAAACATAATAGCTTCAACTCTTTGGGAAATCTTAAATTTGAACATAGAAAAAATATTGTGAGCCCAATCACATGATGTAGGTTTTTTATTTAAAAAAATAGTATTTTACTAGTAACTTAGGGTTTTTATACAGCTGTAGATACCTGTAATTGGCAAGTAAATGTAAATGTCCTATATATTTGTTTGTGTGACTTGATGAATTTTTGCTGTGCTGTTGGTATTTCTATCAAATAAAAATAAAAACATAAAAATAAAATAAACATGAAAGGTTTTTAACATAAACATGAAATAGGAAATGAATATGTTAGCTTAACATAACATATCTTAATAAGAGGTCGCAATTTGACAAATAGTGATCATAAGCACTTAGCAGTTGTTTTATATGATAGATAAGGCATTGAACTATTCATTAAGGCCATAATGTTGAAATCTCAAAAAAGTGCATATAGCAGATTTTAATTTCACAACGGTGATATGTTCAATTTTATATATACTAATTTTATAGATAAATAAATTATAGATACATAAAATTATTACTAAACATAAATTATAGGTAGTTTTATTTATTTTAATTGATTATATAACTGTTTTTATTGTAAAATTAGTCAGAAAGGGGATATTGGCAGTAATCTTATTTTAGGCGCCATTTTCCCAATAGTGCGACGCGACCGGCAAAGTTACGAGTTGGCAATTTGGAAATTCAGAAAGAGCACATCGAAATCTATAAAAAAATCAATTTTAATCAATTACGAAATGACTGTATGTGGAGGGTAATGTATGTGGACCACTGCAAATAATTGAAAAATTAATTTGGAAGGTGCATTATTACAGATGAAGTTAGGCTATACATATATTATGTTTACTAACTCTATATTAGTATATAGAAGTGCTATGTCTATTTTATTAATGAAGTCTAAAGAGAAATACAAAAAGATTTAGTTTAATGCTTTATTCTTGAAGAGGATTTTTTTGGTTGACGAGATTCCCTCAGATGTCGCGCAAACGGATACTAATCAGTGTCGGTCAGCTACTGCAATCCGTCAATTAATTAATGAACTTACTATTCAGATATGAGAGGCGGCAAACGGACAGCCGCCGTGACAATGCTACTATTTAAAAAATACACTACTAACTAATCTTTACAACCACAATCGACTTTATTGTAATAAATTTAGATACGACTTTCCTTTAATTTACTAAGTGAATAGAGTTGCGAATGTCGACAGAAGCCAGACGAATTTAGCTACCGTGGGCGACGTAGCCGATAAGGTGAAGTGGAGCCTCGTCGTAAAACATCATTAGCAAGATAAACTCCCTAAAAGCCTTTATGAAACCGAGCACAGGAAACCAGCGAGATATGCAAGATTCCTGATTAGAAATCTATTGAGCTGTTTCTACTGAATTTAACAGAAATTTGAAAAAAAAAAAAACACTAGCCATTAATCACTAGTAATCAAGTAATTACTTATTTATTTATGTAATAAAGAGTAAACGAAATATTATATATAAAAGTATTTTTTTTTATTATTTTTGATAATGTACTTTTGCAAGACCCTTATAAAATTTTTAATATGATACAAATAATGGTTACCTAAATCAGAATAGTCTTCGTGACGTCATACATATATAATTAATTCGCTGAAATACGACCTCATGTACTCGAGTTACCCCAGACTTACAGTACAACATTAGCAACTACAACTACAGATGTTGAAAACGCAGTTACGTCCTCGATAAACCGGGTTCTAAAAAATGTGTAAGATATAAAATTATGACGAGGAATCACAAAAATTAGTTTTTGTTAGTATTCTCTAGTAAATATTGGCATTTTTAAGACACTTGCACCTTGTTGAAATCGAAGAATATTCCTTTTAATACAGTTGCTCAAAAAGTGGCGTATTGCAGGGACGTATAGCGTTCGGAATGTGGGCTATTACATACTCGTGCTTTTTTTTACCTTTCCCGAACTCGTGCGTTCTCTTTCCCAACTGTCAAAATAATGTCTATCAAAAAGAAAAACCAACTATGAAATTTTTACTAAAAAAAATTCATAGAAGTTTTTATGATTCATGCAAATACGTATATTTCTAAAAAGAAGCTACTAATTTGTTTTAATATCAGATTTAATGATTTCATTGAATGAGTTAGGTTAGGTTCCATTTCATTTCATCTCATTAAATTTCATTTTCATTTCATATCAATAAAAAAATTCTACTGAAGACTTGGCTGTATGGGCATAGTTTCCTTTGCCTACCAGAATGGATGAAGAAAAAAAAATCTCTGCTTATATTCTACGGTTGGCGCCATTTTCCAGAAATTCTCTTTGCGAGTTTAGTTGTTTGTTTTATTAAATTGCTTCATTTTTTCGCAACTGTATTAAAAATAGTCGTTCAGTACACGTACGGAACCGTCATTGCAACTTGTTCCGACTGTCAACCCTCGCCTTCGGCTGCGCCTCGGCTCGGGTAGACATTTGTCGGAACTCTTTGCAATGACAGCCTTTCCGCACTTGTAATGAAATATACTATTCCCAACGTGTATATTCTTTACGATTTCAGTCAAGAGGAAGGTATAGCATTTTTACACAACACATTAGGAATTCCCGCCATTGAGATCCTACCAATGGGGCATCTCAATTAAATAAATAAACAATGAATGACAAGTAATGTGTATTTTGACTTCAAATTAACCACAATACATTTTAGCTGGCCGAATTGATAATTAATATAGCTATTTTCTAATAGTTGTTATAAGAACTAACAATCACAAAATAATACCGATTCTTTTTTAAGATAATTTAAAAAAAATGTACGTAAACAAACAAAAGGAAGCCGGTAGAAAACTTAATTTTACACCCAAATCAAAACTTCAATTCTTATTGTGTTTCGGGGTGCTAAACAACTCTCTTTTGTTAAGACCCCGCCTACGCTTATTATCAGATGAGTTCTGACATGTCATTTTTTATCAAAACAATAACTTTTTTTACAATTTTGAGTAACACGACGTCGTCTCAAACAGACACAATTAATAAGGTTTTTTTTTTGTGAAAACTACTAACAAATCGAAGACAATTTACGTGTGTGTTTAAATTAATATCTCAAGAAATTAGACATAATATGATAAAAAGAAGACAAAAAGTTATGGGAATTTTTTAAACGAGTAAAACTGTTTTTACTATACTAGACTACAAAGAATTTATGAAGGATAATGACCATTATATATTTTTATTATTGTCACTGTAGCATTCTTTGATTGCTTGTCTTTATAAAATTGAATTTCGATCTTATCTAAATGTTATGGATCCAAAAATACTTGGTAGGTAGGTATATTATATTTATTTCATTTTGAGCACTCTCAGATATATACGTAAAAGATTAGATACAAAATATTTTTTAATCATTGTGATTTTTCAAAATTGTTAGTAAGGTAGTTTCTTGTCTCTCTGTTTCGATAATCCCATGAAAAATAATTCAAATTTTCATTCAATAAATACAATCTGCCCTACTTGCGCCATCTATTAATTAATTCCAGAATTATTATAAGAATGCATTACTGTATAAAACATTTCTAATATTTTGTACTCCATGTGTGTAAAGTTTTAACCATCATCAGCATCATCATCGACAGCCTATTTATCATATTATATGTCCCTACTACACACAGGGCCTACCCTCTCAACAAGGGCATATCGTCGTTGTCAAACCAAAATCTGCTTTGTGCACTTTTTTGAGATTCCAACATTTTGACCTTAGTGAATAGTTGACTTTACCTTATCTATTGTAGAAAAAAACTTTTAAGAGCTTACGAGCACTATTCGTCTCATGCTATGTTCAGCAGCTAGAATCTGATATGTGCAAAATTAATAAATAAATTATTAAATTTCATGTTTATAATACCAATAAGTTTAAGTATAACAACCCTAAGTTTCAAATAACATTTTTTTTAAACATAACTTTACGTAAAATTTTTCAATAAAACGTTTTTTATCAATTTTCTAAAAGTATATCTAGCAGATTTTGGTTTAAAAAAGACGATTTGGAATATATGGTACACCACGCTGGCCCAGTTTGGTGGCTTCTCGCTATGTTTTCCGTTACCGTTTTAGAGCAATCAGTAAATGCATTTAATTTTTTTTAGAAAAACAAAAAAAAAATACCATTGGCACATGGCATTATCGGGTTTCGAACTAGGACCTCTCGACATGAAAGGTTGCGTCTTTTCCACTGCGCTAACGACGCTCTTAACAAAATTCATTTAACCAAATTCGTTCAACTTTTTTAATAAATATGACAAATAATTTTAGATTTAATGTCACAACAAAAAACAAGATATAGAACATTATATATCGAAAGAACGGTCCTTTGATATAAATTTTTATACAATTTTATCTTTACAGGTTCAAGTTCGTTTTATTTCCATTCCATCAACAATCATCCCATTGATTCAGTTTTATTACAAAATTTTATACCACAATTACTGCTAAGATAACATGGTGTTATCAATTCATACAATACAGTGTACCTACATATTTGTGAATCTTATCTAAAAGAGACCTGGAAATATATAAACCTTTTATTACGGTAATAAGCTTTAATTAAGTCGTCCGATAACTCTATAAAAACACTACAAAATTACAGTTATACGTTGTGTCCACTTTCCACCAGTGAAAAAATAATAATTTTAGTATATCCACCCACATTGGTTATAAATTAATAGAATCCACCCTCATCGTTGTGTCATATAATAGTGGTTGATTCGTGTGAGGTATTTTTTTTCTTTATTATTTTTACGAAATACTTCCTTGCCATCGCGTCGGTCCTGCTAATTCTCTACATCTGGGCTATGATTTATGAATAAAGGGTAAACTTAGGTGAGCGTGTACCTTTTTTGCCTTGTTTTATATGCAGTTGCTCGTTTGTTTACACGCTTTATCGACCGGTATATTTTTATTTGTGTGTCTATCGTGTTTTATGCTCTAAATAGCTTCATCAGCACCAGCAGTCGGAAATTGGCCTATTTTCTTCACCAGAGTTTTCCTTATAAAATTTCAACAAAATTATATCATGGCGTTGAAAAATGAAAATGATAATATCTGACACCTTTATCACTGCGTAGACGGTGGCGCCACCACAGTGACAGTGGCGCCCAATTTTCTTAAATTTATAGATGATACCTCGGGAATCTAACATTTTTTCGGGATAAAAAGTATCCTTTATGTTAATCCATTCATCCAAATCTGTTAAGCCGTTTTTGCCTAAAGGAATAACAAATATCCACAATGTATGTGTTTCGATCCTCACAAACTTTCGCCTTTTACGAATATAAGCGTTTAGTAGGATTAGCGGTCCTCCATTTGATAACATTAAATGCAAAAAATATTTATGGTAAATATATATTTTCATCGACTATAGTCTTCTTTAGGTATATAATTAGATTTCTACAACAGTACCTATACAATAGGTCTATATAGTTAAGATATTTTTTAAATAATAGTGAAAGACGTATCAAAATTCATTGCGAAGTTGAAAAGGACTAAGCGGACAACAGACAAAATAGGGCAGCCTTGATTTCACAGAAGACGCTCAATCGCATTTATTGATATAAGTTACTATAACAACAATAACTTATTTGAAATTTTTCGTGCAAATAAAGGTTTTAATTTTTAACGATTAAATAGAATGCGATTATAATATTGATTGTTCAACAAAATGAATTGTTTACTGCTACAGCAGAGCTAGCCAATAAAAGTTTTATGACAGTCGATAACGCAATTAGTGAAAAATAAATGAGCAATTTTTTGTCACAACTTTTTTTTTTATTACTTACAAAGTATTCTATTGGCATTTATTAGCTACAATTTTCTATGCGAAATTAAATACATAATTATACTTACGCACACACGTACAACAAATATTTATACGATAATCTTTAATTTCATATTTCAATTTTTTTTATGTTAAGATCGGCAGACAGGCTGACGATCCACTTGATGGTAGGTGGGTACCGTCGCCTATTACGGAGCAACGCCAAAGCTGTTGCAAGTGCGCTGCCGACCACAGTAGGATCAAGGATAAGGGATTAGGAGGGGGATAGGGAAGTGGGCTCTGGCATCCCTTTACTCACTCACCGAAACACAACAGCACGCGTGCTGTTATTTCACGGTGGTCTTCTGTAAGGGGTGGTTACTGCCGCCATACGGGCTGCCCCTAATAACAAATGCGAAACGCAGTGAGTGTGCCCTGCCACTACTTTCCAGATCCAGACCAGAGCCAAATTTGAAAAGTTAATTTTTCAAAGTTGACCCTCTCGGGACCCTAGAACAGAGCGTTAAGGCAACACCCTAACCACTCATCCAACGGGCTCGTCAAAACACACTAAACTAGGCAGCCTGTCTGGCGACAGTAACCAACAGCTCACAGAAATAATAGCATGTATGCTGTTGTATCTCAGTGAGTGGGTATGGTGTCCCAGAATCCATTCCATTATTCCTTCCTAATCACTATTCCTTTATCCGCTTTAAAATGGCACCGCCCTTGACACACCAATGGCATTGGCTATTAGCCTGGCTACCGATCTTCACGTATAAATTAATAATAATAAATAACTACACAAAGCGTGCTTGTGAAACATAATTTCAAACTTAATGTTTGAACCAGTGTAGAAATATTAACTTCAGTTGTGAAATGTATTAATAGATGGTGCAAGATAGCCGCGGGCGACATGCAGATGATAACAAATTTAAACAATGTAACAGCCGTGCGTGTCTCCAGAAGGACTATTTGCGTTTTCAGTGACGACGCCAGTGTGCAAGTGACATATTATGTGTCCATTTTATTTTAAACGGCTTCAAAATATACATGGACATGTCACTCCAAGTGTTAAAAACACTGTGTTTCGACACTCATTTTAACGCGGCATCCTGCTATTTAGTAAAAACTATAATTTGTTCAAGAGGACTCCAATTTAGCCAGTAAAACACCCAGCGTCACCTTATTTACATCTCGCTACAATGTTGGCGAAGCATTAATATTCTGTATCTTTATGTTTTGAAATACTTCAAAACGATTTTAATACAGTTTTATGAATGTCACAGAGCGTGCTTTTTATTGCCGATAAAGCCGTTCAACATTTTATTACCTACTACTATATTTTTATTAGAAATAGAAATTCAATTATTATTTTGTGGTATCTATATGCCTTCTTTTAACAGTATAATGTAGATGTCCCGTCTCATTTCTTTGTTGGCTGGTTTTTCTATGATGGTTAATACACACGAATAATCATTAAGTTTATATGTATAAAATCTACATTAACATTAAATTACACTGTGTTACTTTTTTCTTATTCTTTTCTATAAGTTTATAGTACAAATAAAGAGTTAATAATAATAATAATAAATTAATTAAGTAACTTAATTAGCGTGAAATTTTAAACTGCTTACATTTTTACGAATTAAAATTATTCGCTACATATACCCGAACGCATCGGAGGTAATTCGCTAGTATTATTTAGGTCAAACTCAGTGCAGTACCATACACTATAAATCGAATTTCAATACGATATACTGACAGATTTTTTTCCTAAATGATTAACTGATTTCCTAAATGATCAACACCGAGTATATTACGTACATATATATACATTCAACTGGCATCTTCGAAGACATTTTAACCTAAGTTACATTATTCACTACTAGCGACATGCTCGGGCTGCAATTTTTTCTGCAAATTATTATATACACGAATTTTCTTCGCTTAATGCTCTTTTCATTGGTAAAAACCGCATCAAAATCAGTTGGGTTATTTAGAAAAAGTTCTCGGAGAAACAGACATATCTATATATATATATATATATGGATGTAATTGTTATGTGGGGACCCATATACAAATCTAACATTTTTAAACTAGCTCAAAATATTAATATAACTAGTGGTAAAGCAGTCTTAAACCTGGCAGACCTGGCCTGGTGTCAGTAATCATCGCTTTAGAGAAAACTATAGAGAATTAATAGGACTTGTGTTGTAGTGTAAGTATAAATAAGGTATGCCGGAGAAAGTTTCCATATCCCTTTATTACATGTATCTCTTATCCTTAATCCTATCAAGTCGACAGTACCTCTGCTCCTGTGACGTAGGTTGTGTTAATAGGCGACGGTAGCCACGTACTATCAACTATACCATCAACCTGCCCGCTGATCTTTAGATAATAAAAAATCTAGAATGTAGTACTATCGTGAATTCGAAGATATTTAATTTTCTAAGTTTCTACGCGCAATTCATCGCCAAAGTGTAAGCATATTCAATATTTTTGTAGGTAAGTATAAAAAATAAAATTCAAAATGTCGAAAATATGTTATATGTATAAGTTAGGTACAGAATTACAACCACTAAAAAGTTAATGATTTATTTATCTTTCTTAACGACCTCAGTCAAGGTATACGCGTTGAACTCTTTTCACTAATGAAATTGACATTTTATAAGAATAAAATTGTGACAAACAAAACCGCCTCATAAACTATTTAGATAATATAGTAACTAGCCTTTAATAAATTAGTTAAATAATCTAATTTAATATACTAATTTTACTTTTATTTTTAAAAAAATATTTCAATAAAATATAATATATATATATGTTCATAGATAATCTAAATTAATGTATGTTTAGTAAACAACAAACAAGGCGAGTAGCAAATAAGCACACAACACATATAAATTCAATAAATAATTTATTTAAATTAATATTTACAAGTATTAACTGGCCTGAGACAGACATCTATATTACAAAGCCTCAATAATGCCTAAAGGTAACAAAATGTGCATAAACAATGTTTTACAAAGTTTAAATTGGTGAATGAATTATTACGAACACCTAATTATTATCATAAGTAATTATTAAGTACAATTAACCACAACTAAAGCCAATTTACATTCAAATCGAAAATAATAATTTTAATTATTATGATTAATAATTTATCATTTCTTTTAATTATTATTATCAAAACACTCTTAACTGAGAGGCATTGCGCGACTATACTAAAATTACTAGCACACACTAAGTCTTGTCTTAAGTCTTTTCAAAGTTGCTTACCTATTCTAAATTAAGCTAAATTAAGGCACTACAGTTTGACTAGATATACAAAGAGTCTTTTCGTATTCACAATAAATGCAATATATTATAACCATTAATGCACATTTTTCGGAGGGATTTGTCCATGTTCGAAGCAATTTGCGAATGCTCGATCTGTGAACAAAAGAAAATGCTATTAGGAAATTGCTGGGAAAGTCTTAAACTAATTAAATAAAAGTAGAAGTGATGTAGTTTTGATGAAATTCATTAGAAAATATTAAGAAATAATTTAATAACTTCGTTAAAAAATATCTAAAAACAAATTAAATATTTGTTATTATTAAAATTAATAAAAAAAAATACCTTAACACTATTTTTGTTGCCACCAGGAGATGACGTCTAGTAATTCGTCCTCGTCCATTGACCCCAACTGCTGCTGGGTGGAGGTTTCGTAACGATCCACAGCTGAATACGCTGACGACACACCAGATGAGCATTCCGAGGGAGCAGGTGAATCAGCCTTCTCGGAACACGGCGAACTGCTTCCATAAAAGAATCCATCGTCCATATCAATAGCAGTCAACGATTGAGAGTTGACCGTTGGTATATTTTCCCTATTTTCTTGATCGCGACTTACACCTAGAGTAGCATCACTGTCATCTAACAACTGCTGTAAGTATCTTATATATTCAACAACCATTCTCAGTGTGTCGACTTTGCTCAATTTCTTCCCTGATCCTCTTCGAGCACCGCCCGATAAGGCTGCGACGACAGAAGCCGGCAGATGACGGCGTAATGCGTTAAATCCATCATTTACTTGTTTAACACGATTACGTTCTCTTGCGTTGCGTCTGGCGATCGATACCGCTTGCGGCCCGGTGTATGGGTTCGTTCTAAAATGCACTTTCTTCCTGTACTGCTGGTTCGGTGGAGTGTCATGGGTGACATAATTTTTCTCCGGTGCCGGAGCGATAGGCACGTGCCTCTTCTCTGTAGGACCCTTGGTGATGGTTGCGGAAGGATATCCAGACGACACGACGACATAGTTCGATTGACCTTGAACGAGTTGTATTTCTTGTAACATTTTACGTGTTTACGCGGAGGTTTACGGGCGAGGAGAACACGCGACCGATCCGCGCGGCGAACGTGACTGCACTGTGCGATGGGAGAAGGCTTTGAGAGCTTTTCGGTATGCGCGAGCGGCGGGAGCCGAGTTTCACGTATAAGTGAGCCGTCGCCGCACGCGCACACATTATATCACCTGCGCCGGCTGCAAAAAATATAAATTTTAAAATTCTCTTCCCCTATTATTTTCGATCATCCCTACCCCCTTCTACGTGCGGGTCGGTACCTGGCGTTAGTGTAGGGGAGTCTCGCGGGGAAGAATTGTCTAACGCGTGCCTAGTTTTTTCTGACCAGTCGGCGCAGTGAAATAAAAACAGTTTTTTTCAATCTAAAGAAACAAAGAGATCTTATTGGAGACAATATAAATTCAGTTCTCAAATTTTGTAGGACATAATCTAATGAAATTTTCATGAGAGTATTCTTGAAATTCTGTTTTTGAAACACACCAACCACATTATTTAGCCATAGCACTTCTCAACAAATATCTTAGTCGATAAAACTGATTTCCTAATGATAATTAGCAATTTATATATGTAAATATTAGCTTTTACCGGCGAATTTTTCTGTCTGTGTTTATAAATTGTAGCCAATGTGTTATTCGGTTTAATAGTTTTTTGTGTGGAAGAGTAACAAGTAACAACATTTTCATTATCAAACTAGAACAATAAACAATAAAAAACTAGGAAAATAAATAATATGCTATAGTGATAATAATAGCTTATATTTAATACATGAGTATTCATACTACTAATTCCTTTTAATTGACACCGGCACTAAAATTTTCTTGTGTTCACGCAAAGGGCTCCCCTAGAGCTTACCATACTTTTCCATTATGAGTCATCCTCTTTGAAGTAACACTAGCTATTTTCCAAAAATCTTCCTTCTAATTAAGGCGCTGCCTCCCTTTCCTACTTTTATAATGTCTAAGACACCATTCGGTGACATCTCTGGCCCATTTTCTTGTTTACTCCGCACCATAGGACTGACATCCATTTTTATTTTTATATTCCTTAAGTTATTATAAGTTGAGCATGCTTCGTTTCATACTGTGTTGATAGGTCTCAAGTTTGCGTACATTTGGTTTCGTTAAGCTTCATGTATTGACGATCTATAGAAAATTTTGATAAATTATTTTCTTAATTTTCGCAATATTAGTTTTATAATTTTTGGTATCATCACTCGATGGAGATTCTTACGTACTTAATAGTAAATTCTGACCGTTTAATATATTTCTAGTTTGTCAGCATACGTACAATAATAAAATATGGTTAATCTTTCGTCCATGAAGTTCAAGGATGGTAACGTATTTAATAATATAAAAATGATAGCCCGACGTGTGAAGTCCTGCCAATTCGCAATAAGTTTAGGTGTTGGCATATTCATACACATTTAGAAAAGGTCTGTTTATTGCAGTGGTGTGTAATATACATATATTACATAATACATAATATGGTGTGTGTATATGTTACCGGAAATGTGAAACCTAGAAAATGTGTAAAATAATGTATCAAATATTCTTTAATACTCACACATTTTGACAGTATTTAGTATTCCTGGTGTGCTCCGCTCGCATTTAATTTCATAAAGATTTCAGAATCTAACCTAACTTTGTTTCCAGTACAATGGGTGGCTGGCTTTTTATTGTAGAGACGTGCTTTCATCTTAAAAGTAACTTTTTATAAAATACAGCTAAGCTTGTCTTTGAATAAAAGCGCGTCTCTCTTCTGTTATTTAAACTCTAACACTGTTTAATTTGGACGTGCTGTGTGCACATGTTTTGGGTTGCTGTCTAGTACATCTCAATGAATAATTCTTTTTACAATTAATCTTCAACGACAGCATCCTGTTTTGTGTACCTACCTCATATATAAATAAATAAATAAATTCCAATAGCTATTTAGGAAATGTATAGATTTCCTAGAAAAAGTGCATATATTAAAAAATATATCATACTTTTCCTATCTATTTTAGGAATTGTACACATTTCCTAGGAATTGTATACAATGACGGATTACATACTTTTCCATTAACGGAAAATATAAAATACAGAATCATTTATAGATATTCCTACGATAATCTCTATATATAAAAATGAATCCCCATTTCCCTTGGTCACGGCATCACGCGTGAACGGATAGACCGATTTTAATTTGGTTTTCACTAATGGAAAGAGGGATAAACGGGGAATGTTCTTATATATTAAAATTGCACCACGGGCGAAGCCGGGGGCGGGCCGCTAGTCATTTATAGATATAAATATTGCCTAACAAAGTCTATTTTTTCAGAAGAATGCAATGACGTTGGCATTAAGGTTTAGCCTTAAGTTCGTTATTAATCAAATCATTAAACCACTTTAAAACAGAGCATGTGTTTACACAATTATGACATAAAGTCTTGAAGGTTCATAATCAAGAGTATCGATATCAGCGAAGTAGCTCAGAAATGAAGTAACTTGAAAATTCAATTTGACGTTATCTTTGTCAAGGTATCTTATTAAGTGTTCATGATCAAGGATTTCTCGTAAAAACGGTCAAACCAGCGGCGGATAAATGTCGCATCAGTGTTATCAATTTTTAATCTCTATATAACAATAATAAAAATAATATAAAGTTACTTTGTTTGAGCTTTATAATAACCGAACCAAGAGTAGCGCAGATAAGCTCTCAATATTATTGTTAATATAAAATGAGCTTTCGAAATTAATATACGGATTTCCTTGAATATTTATGTCTGATTATTTATTTATTAATGTCTGACACATTTAATCTAATAAATTAAAAATAATGACTCAATTTCATTGGTTATTAGTGTAAGTATGTTTTATTTTAATTTATTCCTGATAAGAATAGTCCTATAAATGGCATGACACTTATAGATACTTATAGATGACATAGCACTTAAATTTATTTCAATACACAATAAATCGTTGAAATTTTTTTGCACGCCAAATGCACTGGCAAATACATAAATTGTTCTAATTTAAATTTGAAAAATGGAAATTTAAGATCCAAAATTTTGCGCTTGGAGTTATCCAAAGGCTCCGTTTTGTCCCTTATTAACGTTAGAGATGTTTTAGTGTTTTTACAAGCACATAGGTTACACAAAAAACATTTGTTGGTTGCCGAAACTGATATGATAAAGAGCGATGTAAGTATATGAGCATAGGTACGTATTGCCCATTGTAAGACATATATTTACTGCTATGCAAGTATCTAATGGTATAATTGTGAAGACGTTTCAATGTTTTAATATTAAAAAACCACAAAAACTTCTCAAACGGCATGCAATGTGAAACAGAAATTTTTAAACGATAAATGCCTTCAGGCAGGCTGATGATCCAATTGATAATGTATTAAAGTAAAGAAGCAAGCCAAGGAGGATAAAGGCAAACGTTGAGGACAAGGCGAGGAAATTAAAATGGTATGTGGGGCATGTTTTATTGACGCACCAAAACACAACAGAACATTTAAGGTTATTTTAAAATCGCCTTCTGTTAGGAAATAATTCTTCAACCAGGCAGATTGCAATAGTATGACTTAATTTGAGATACTCATATAAGTCCCGATAATAGTCCCTTATGAAACTGTGTCGTCTTTTGTATTTATTAATTTATGTTGCAGTACACTGTTTGGACTTCACATAGTCTAATACATTTGCCATGGTTTTTGTTTTACGAGCAGTGCTAATGAAGTAGGTACCAATACCAATGAAGTACCAGTAGTACCAATGAATTTGAAGTCAACTAAGGGCCGGCGTACATTGGACGACAGCACGGCAAAGTATTTAAATTTTTTCATAGCATCATGTACTTTAACGGCTTTTAATTCTAACTTTAAAAGTCTTTACGACTATCTAATTCGAAAGTAATGATGAGAAATTCCACAGACACACACAGAGCAAGACAACTTGCTTATCACTTATCATTATCACAGATTATAAATAAATTGATTGGAATTACAAACTGTAGTACGTTGAGTCATCTTACGGGGAGTATACCCCATACACCCCGTGATTTTGTACCGGATATGACCTGCGGGGAGGTGCTAATGGGTTCCGTAAATAACTGATATTTTTTATCCAATATAATGCATAATCAATGGATAGAATGTTAGGGTCATGAGTTATTAAGGGTTGTTACATGGGGTTAAATGGGGAATAATATTTAAGGGGAGATTTTACAAAGTAGGTTTTTTAATCAAATTTTGTTTGCATTAATTTAAATACGTAGAAATAGGTTATGCTGACCGTTTCTGAATTGATCTTCTAACAACCAAACCTTTTACGACAAATAAAGATCCTGTAATATTTTTACTATAAATACAATGTTAATTCGTTACTTATTCAAAGTTGTTATGTTCAAAGACATATTTTACATAAGAATTTTAAAGCCAATTTTGTAGATAGAATACATATAATAAAAAATACATAAAATATTTTTTTTTATTGATGATTTATAACACATTAAACAAAATTTACATTTTCAAAGTAAACTATTTTCTCTGCTCGACAACAATTTAATTCATACAATAATTTTAATACCTCCTATATTTAAGTACATCGGTATCATGTTACAGCATACCAGAATAATGTTATTAGAATTGTTTATGTATTGTACACTTTCATACACTCCATTACATACAATGTAACAGCAGCAGGCTTTATTAAACGGTAATTTTGAAATTTATAAAGTTGTAAAATGCTTCTTGAGTTTAAGATCAGATCAGGGTAAAAACATTGAATCACGCCGTAAAATATATCGGCATTTGTGTTCATATCCCTTCTAATACAACATTTCAATAATTCAAACCTCTAAAATTAGATTTCGGGTATCTTCAAATTACTATTTCAAAAACTATTTTCAAATTAAACACCATCTTAATAAATAGCAACCTTATTGCAGAAATTTATAAAGTTGTAACTTTTTATTTTAGGTTATAGATATTTATTATTATAGCTTATATAGGTGCCATTAAAACATATTATTATGTGATGGTAATGAAGGTCCTTATAATTTGAGGATCATTCGTGTCTGTTATAATCTGATAACTTTTAATTATTTATTTTATTTACTTGCACCAACAAAATGAACACTGAAACATTCGAAACAATATACAGCGAAGTTACATATAATAGAATGCATGAAAAAAAAATTAAAGACGGGTTTGCTTTTACCTGCATCTATCCAAAGATGAGGTCGACGATGGAGCGAGCACACCCAGAAGAAGACTGCGTTCACCCGAACTTTGAAAATATTTGGGTTGTATGAGCTCGGAAATACAGATGCCGGCAGGGAGTTCCAAGCCTTGTGCGCATTATAAAAGATGTTTTAAATAGTTTGGTCCGAATTAGAGGGATTTCTACAAGGTGAGGACGGTAACAAGCCGTACGTCTGCATGTCCGATAGAAGAAAGGGGAAGACGATGATCTCATGCAGTTTCTGAGCATACTCTCCGAAGTACATCTTATAGAAGACAGAGACCGGCAATTTTGCGTCTATGTGCTAGGCTCTGCAGCTTAGTTCTTATTAGCATACCGCCGCCGCCTGACTCTGCGATCCACCGAGTCGAGTGTGCCAAGTTGGTATTTTGCTGAGCCATCCCAAAGGTGACAGCAATACTCCATGCAAGATCGAACTTGTACAATGAGAGGAGCTGTTCAGGTGTGAAGCATCGCTTTAGGATGTTTGGGATTTGGACTCGATAGAAGTGTAGAAGTTGAGATTTGAGCTCAACCTCATGCCAAGAAGCTCGACATCATTGGTACCTGTAGTATGGATGGACTTATCAATATAAGATATAACTTAATTGCAGTGAATATAAAAAAAATAAGGAAAAAAAAAAGTCCTTGCATAGCGTTACTCTGCTCAGAATATTTTAAATTACTTCAGATTTTACATTGAGAGAAGTATTTTGTATTTACCAAAAAAGAAGGCACATATTTGTTTTGTGAATACACATTTCGTGCAATAGCAGTTTATGTTCATTTGTTCGTTGAAAATCAAATATTATTAATTTCATATATATAAAAATTTAGACAAAATCTTATTATATTTCGACAATAATTTTAGTAAGCAGCATTGTACCTTGAAATCTCTTATTTGGACAAATAAGACACACAAAACGTTATTTCGTTACAAATCATTCTGATTAGCTTTGAACTATGTCTAATATGTTAACAATAATATTCAAATGTTACAAGTCAATAAAAATATGGTAACAAAACGTAGAAAATAAAAAAGTATTATAAAGTGTTCATTGTGTATTAGAGTTGTATCGTCATGTCTTCCCACCCATGGCGATTAAACAAATTTTAACTAGACCTGTTTTACCGAAGTTCCAAAACCATTTCCGAATGAAATTGGTTGAAAATATAGGCAAAATTATATAGACATATTATAAATGGCCATACAATTTTCATATGTTATTTGTTCATAAATTCATAAATACTCGCTACAATAACGACACAATAGCATTCCTGACACCTACAGATTGCGTGTACATATCCCTACATCGTTTTGTTTTGCTAAAGGGACGAGTGATATTTTTTCCTAAAACTTGTCAAAACAAATTTCCGTCATTTTACGTCCCATAAAGCAATTAAGGCAAAGTGAATTTGGAATAAGTGTAACCTGACTACTTCAGTTTGTTTACTATTATTCAAATTATTGTTTACACTTAAACAAATAATTCTAATGAAAATTTATTATAATATAATATATTAATTAAATAAAAACATTTGATAAACCCTTTGCTTATAACCGCATTAAAATAGGCGTTATTCAATTTCAAAATCAGATTCGTTGTTTAAATTAAGTACATGAATTTTTTTAATTAACCTTCAAAACTAATTACTGACATATAAACTACCCATTTGTTTATCATGATATAGTCATGTGTGTCGAATTTTATTTGGCCGCTGGCTTTGCTTACGATAAATATTAAAAAGTAGTCTTTGGCCTTTTCAAGAATTCAAGCAACAAAAAGTTATTTCTTATACAAAAGATTGGCAGTTAGGTTGACGGTCCATGGTATGTCACACTTTACCGTCACAAGAAAATCTAAAATTGCAAATGATAATGGAGCTCTGCATTCACTCTCACTGCACAGTTATTTTTTTTAATAATGAATTAAAATGGCATCATTTTATCGAAATATTTCAATAATTTTGTAACCAGAGGGTAACTATTTGTTTAACAGTAGATGAATTTCTGCCACATTCCCTAATTTGTTCGCTCAAATAAAACAATTACATAAAACAAATGTTGGAGATGCGGAACATTGTGGGACTAGTAGGGTTGCATGATTGCTCGATGATTATGGGAAATTCGTCATCTGTCTGTACTCGTATTATCCTTGCAGTTACGGTTCACTAGTGTGGGACATCGTTTATTCGTCTCAATTTTATTTTAAAATTCGTTTTTATATGACTTTCCGTTGGTTGTTTCTCTACTTTACAGTTTTTAACCAGAAGTTACACCGATATTAATGAATTACTTATGTGATAATAATATATTCACTTATTATCACTTGAACACTCAACAATGCAATGATAAGGCGCTTAGAGCCTTTTGAAATGTGTGTGTAAAGGCGCATGCTATGAGTGTCGTGTGAGTCTGGATAGATCGTGTGAAGAACGAGACGATTCTGCAGGGAATGAAAAAGAAGGTTGAAAGATTTAAAATCATAAAAGTCAGAAAACTGGAATACTTTGGGCATACCATGCGCGGCGAGAAGTATGATCATGCTGGGGAAAATACAGGGTAGAAGCAACCGTCCAGACGACGGCTGCTCAAGAATCTCCGCGAGTGGTATGGCCGAAGTATCAGATCGCTGTTTCGAGCCACCACCTCGAGGTTTAGGATAGCCATGATGATAGCTGATCTCCAATAGGAGATAGCACTTAGAGGAGAAGAGGAAGATCACTTATATGAGGGTATATATTTATATATAGAAACGACATATTATAAAGATGATCTATAATTAATCCTTTATCCATAAAAATTTACAGTAAACAGATATTTAAGACCCATTATTTAAGAACTTTTAAAATACTATAATGGTAGGTCTGTAAAATTCTGTACCTACACTTAATGGTAGGAATACTAGACACTATGCTGTTACTTCTAAGAATTCATACACGGGACGCATAAATGAGACCATAACACCTCACTCATAGGTAGACACCTCAGGGAAGTACTAAATGGACTTGGCAATATAAAGGAGCGAACCTAATGCCCACCACACTAGAAAGAAAGTACCTAAGCAACAACGCTAATATTCTGATACTCAGAATCAGTAACTCATTTGCACACGATATGAACCGAACTTAGTATGAATCGCAAGACTTTGTATGAAAAAGGATTTCATATAACTTCTTGCATTTTGCAAAAAAAAAAAAAAAACGTTGTTTCATATTCCAATATTTAAACAGGCATTGGAAATGTTGCCAGGCTTCTTTATTCTATTTATTTGCGCTATATCCCATATGTAATTCGTTTTTATTTGCGCGGCGCGCTCAAGGTAAAGTACAAAGAGATTTCCAGTCTTAATGTCTTTAGTAGTGTCAATTAATTCATGAAAATATGCATATTACTTGCGATGGCAGATGACCTTATGGCTTTATCTTTTGCTTCACACATGCAATGTTTAATTAAGCAGATATGTTGAAAATAATTCAGATTTATTTGTATTCTTTACCAGGACGACTGTCTCCAATAAGGGCATACACAGGCAATTGAATATCACCAATTTAATGAGGTTTTTGTGACTTCAATATATCTACTTATATTTTTTGTGCACAAAAACTTCCTTGAGAAATATACGCAATCGAACCGATTTACATATTCGCATATTTGGCTGTGACGTCATGACTCGATCATATGTATCAGCCCTAAGCATTAAAAATATTATCAGATCTTAAATATCCTTGAATTTATTAAGTAGATACAATCCAGGAAATGTATTTGAGACTGTTCTGCGATGTCACGCATCGTGTTTTCTGTGCACAACAGAAGCTATTTAATATCAACGTATCCGCGTACTAAACACCCGTTTATTGTGTTTCATTCAAGTTTCCACTAACAAGATTTGATATTAATTCGATATTTAAAATTTACATTGGTCTATAAATCATATAGGTAAAGCTAGCCGACTTTGATGGCACAATAGAACTACCTGATTCCTATCCAATATCATTTGATTAACGACTTGTTGAGTGACTCCTATTCATCGCAACGTCAAAGGGTGATCATATTAAGTATTAATAAAGGCTTGTTGCACATTCATATCGAGCGTGGTCGGTTTAGTATAAAGATGGGATATATAAAGCATTCCACGCCAACGAGCTCTGATAAATTTGAGGAATGAGTCGTGCGTTTCCCTTTGTTTGTGTTCGTGTATTGATTGAAACAGCAATAGACGAGACGTGAAGTTGTACATGTAGAACAAAAATGTATTTGTTTAATTAAAATATGTTTTTTTAATTAAAATTCGGATATTGTAATTACATTTTTCGATTCCAAAAATATCCGGGATATTTTATTTCGGAAAATGGACGATATTTTCATTAAAGTGTAGCAGATTTTTGTGAGCTCTCTCCCGATCGACACCTCGTAGGTTTTATCTTATCTTTGTAAAAGAGCATGACACTCGTTCGGATTATTTTTGTAATATGTATTACCCATTCTAATATCTAATCCCCTATCCTTAATCCTACTGTAGTCGGCAGCGCACTTGCAGCAGCTGTAGCGTTGCGTGTGTTATAAGCGACGATAACCACCTACCATCAAATTATCATTTTTTATGCGTAAAATAATAAATTATATTAAATATTGTTATGTAAATATGTGGATTTCATTACCATGTCGCCGCGTCCTACAGATTAATTATATTAATATTAATTTTAAGGAACTTGTGTACGAATACTATAAAAAAAATGGCCTAATTGATATTCAAAGGTAAAAAAGGCAATACACCTTGGCTTTGTATACTAACAGAATAGGCTGTGTTCTTTGTTTACCTGCAAGTACCTCACTAGTACACATTTACACCTTCAATGGGACTAACCCCTTCAATGACGACTCATAGTCCAATCATGAAAGTTTTCTATCTTGAACAATAGTTTCTAGAATTTCTTTATGTTTTATTTATACCAATAAATAAAATTGAGGTGTCTGTTTGCAATGTCAAAATAACTTATTTTTACTAAATATATTCAAAGTATATACGGTACTTATAACAAAACACCAATTATTATTTTTTTGTTTGTCTGCCTGTTTGTTCCGACGAACCTCCGAAACGGCTTGACTGATTTAGACGAGACTTTCATTGGCAGATAGCTAATGTTATTAGGAGTAACTTAGGCTTCTTTTAGAAAACCCATACGCCACGCGCACGCCGCAGAATCATGGATCCGGCCTATGGATCTATTAAGAAAGAAAAAATCTCAATAAACCCAAACCTTCAAAGCTCGATTCAATAAGAAATGTACCTATGAGAAACCAACAGTATACGATTTTCAATGAAATTATGTAAAACCTTAATATTAAAGTTAGATATATTTTTCAATAAGATAACACTGCCGCATTGTAGTAATTCTCATTTTCTCTTCCTCATAACTTATTAGTATCTACATAACAAAAGGAATTGAAGCTGCGTTTCTTTTATTATAGTTTTCGAAACATATAATAGCATTCAAAATGCAAATTTATATTGACTTGACTGCAAAAGAGTCTGTAAGGGCTATCAGAACAGTGTATCAAAGAGTGGTCCTTCGCCACCTACGGCCGATGGGATGTCACACGTCTCACGTCTACGTCGGAGTCGGTTGACGTGACGTCGACGAGACGTATCCGAGATGTCGACGGTCCGACACCGATTGTGACCAAGATATGTTTCGCTGCGCTACAATTTTGCATTGTCACCGACTCGACTCGACGACTGATCGACATTCGTGTTTCCCTTGTATCGCGATGAATTCATTTGCTTCTTGTTACAAAGTACAGATAGCATGCATTTCCTTGCTTATGTGTGTTTTATTGAGTTATCGTGGGAACTAGAGATAAGTATAAAATTGTACACAATTTCCTCTTTGCAGACTACTTTATATCGTGAGAGATAACTTAGTTGTATATCACAAAGTTCGTTCGAAGCGTATAAATAAAGCTAGTTTGGGGAACGAGTGTAGAATTCGTTTATAGTTTTATGACACCTCGTTAGTGAGAGATATAAAGCAGGCTAAGTAGATAATTAGTATTGTTTTCAATAAAAAAAAAAATCTTTTACTGTTTCGTTTTTTAGGCGACAAGTTTATTGATGGAGTCTGGCGGCGCGACAGACAATCTGAAAAATAAGGCGTATAAATAAATGTCCGAAGACGATTGCCAATAAACAAACTCGACGTATTTTGTATAATTCAATCTGATGTGTTATGTGTAAATAACTTTGGAAGCAAAATTCTCATTAATATGTTTCTTGAAGTACCGTTGAGGCGCGTGGCGGGCGCGCGCCCGCGCATCGCGCGACGGGTTTGCCCGTTTTATAAACCATACCTTAATTACGAAGAGGCGTTATCGAGTAAGAATGTGCACACGCGACATTGGTATTAATTTTAATGAAAGAAGTGTGCGCTCGAACAACACCTGCCCAAGTCGTCGGCTTACTGAAAACTTCAACGCAGAGAAAACTGTGGAGTAGATATAGGTATACATTTATTTTAAAAAGTTCCCAGTTAAATGGACGGTGATGCAATTCATTATGCAACAGTCACCACCCGCAGTTTTTAAGTAGAGTTAAAACGCTATTAGTTATTAGATAACTAGATCGATGATATTTATATGATATAGTCTATGAATATCTGGAATAATGTTCCCTTATAAATATAGAAAATTTTTCAAATGGATGCAATGGTTCCGGAGATCAAATATATAAAACAAACCTATAAAATCTGCTATCTCTCATTTTAACAAGTATTTGTATAGATTGTACAAAAATGAGTCTCTTAACACTTTTATTTAGTAAGAGATGACGAAGGCTCTCCAGTCTGATGCTGTTTCAGAACTGGATTATCAGTGTAGGCAATTGCCTAGGAACCTCTCATCGGCTAGGAGCCTCACATCCAAATAAAAAAAAAAAACAAAAAAAAAAAACATTTTCATTTCAAATCAAATAATTCGATTGAACATTAATTTGTACGTAACAAAACTTTAATAACAATAATATTGTCCTCTTTTTCGTACTACCTCGTGATCATTCAAATATATTGCGAAACGCATTTTAAGTTATTGTAGAACTACATGAATCCAGCCACAATTCACTTTTTTTTGTTTATAAGTACCTTATATACTTAAACATTGTAAACAGACGATCAATTTTATTTATTAAAACAGATAGTATCATATTTTCACGTGACGATTTAACGTAACTAAAAGGCTGGCACAATAGGCATTTAATAAGAACAATATGCATACATTCCTTCAATTTGTTTCATTATTTTAATACGGTTACCTAATAAAAGAATTAGTTGTAATACCTACTAAATACATTTTATTAAAATAAGATATCCATACAACGACTCAACGTATTGCTTAATTCCGGGAGCCTTGATAGTTTTATTTAAAGAGGAAAAATATTTTAAAATTGTTGTCGTTGTAATAGAAACTTGAGGTTTGTAGATACTTTATAAGTTATTTGTGTTATGGTGACACAATATTTTGATAATTAAAAATCTTTATGTCATTTTAACATCAATTAACTTGCTCCACCTGCCTTAATAACTTATCTTGTACTTACTTTATTCAATCAGTAATCCATTAGATTGTTTGTATCTTTCCATAAACTACTAAAGTATTTCTTTATTTTTAATTGTCCTGAATTTGCATTTTCCCTTCTTCAAATGAAAATTTGGTTTGTAACAGGAGTATGCTTGGTACTTATAATGAGGTCCATAATTTGTATATAATTTGCTGTAGGATAACAGAAACTGGTTACCTGTGTACAAGAAGCTTGTAATATGTGACCTATCTCATAACAATACATTGTAAACCTATTTTCATTTTTGGTGCAGTTTATCACCCTTGAAGACCGTTGTAAGTCAATGGACTCGTGAACAGCTGGTTCAGCCAGTTAACTCATGGATAAATATTGATACATACGTACACATTGACACTACTTATTAAGTTTTCACTCTTTGCGCTAAAAGAACTATAAGAACTTTTTGTTGTATCTTAATTATTTTTAGAAAATATTCTAAAGATACGTATTTTTATGGACATAAGTTTATATTCAAATATTCCAACACTGAGGTATTATGAAGAAATAAAAAATACATTGCTATCGACACAGCTTTATCACACAAATTGCTGTCTGTATCCACAGAACACGAAACATTGTATCTTTAGAGACGCGCTAATCTCAGAAACCCCTTAACCGATTTTAATGCGATTTTCACTGATATATAGTAGCTTCCCGTATCATATAGTGTTTGTTTCATTCAAAACGGTTTACAAACAAAAAGTTACGGGCTATACCGAATCGACACGTACGAAGTTGCTGGCTCATCTAGTTTTAAATCAATATTATTAAAAATCAATCACCGCTCCTTAAAACAGAACTGAACCACAATATAATACTCAGTATTAAAATTAAATAGTTCTTAAACGAACATAAAATTTAGTTTTACTGCTCTTATAAAATAAGTAAATATGAAAATATCACTATGTGTTTATTAAAATTTATCATGAACGTAGAGTCAATTATGCTGACGTCCAGCTGAGCTATTAAGACGAGCTTGATATAATTTTAAAAATTAAATTTAAAAGGAATTTACGAGTCATGTACATTTTACTTAACCAGAATACTGATTGGTGCTCAGTTTTAAATCGAAACCTGCTGGGTTATGATTAACTTTGTAATTTACCGCTTCAAGAGCGTTAACTAAAATGACGGATAAAATAATAAGGTTGTATGTGACTATAAAAGTGCTTACATTGCCATACTTATTCTGTTTGACTGCATTGTTTTTTTTGAACTTACAAATTAAATTAATAAAGAAGTAATTGGCTGAAAATGATTTCGTTTTAACTAATTAAAAACTGGAAAAAAAACAATTATTAATGTAGCCTAACAGTAAACATTAAATTTTAACCAATAACATTTAATACAATGTTTATAAGGACTAAATAAAATTATTTCAGAAATACAATTTTGAAAGATTGGTCTCTTACCTATCTCTATGTATGTGAGACTGACAATAGCTCTCTCATAATATGTAAAAGTCGAGGCAAAAATTGACCGTATTAATTTAACGATAAACTATGTAAAGAAAATGTTTTATTGTAAATTTTATAATGGCGTGTAAAAACTCTTATTTCAAGCTGTAAAGCTCGTGTAAAAGCTCTTATTGTTTATGTATTATATTATTTGTGTTAATTATGTATATTTAAAAAGGTTGACATTAAAAAAATGTTTGTTGACGGTAAGTCACTGCTATTACAGAAATATATAAAATAACAAAGGAGTTTGTATTTTATATCATCATCATGATTTCAGGACGCCTACTGCTGGAATGCACAGGTTTTTCCCATAATTTTCCAATAGGACCAGTCGGAAGCAGCCTGGATCCAGCAAAGACCCGCTGTTTTTAATGGACAGATGACCTGATCTGTGTTTGTCGGTTCGTGGTCTCCACTCGAGAAATTTCCTGCCCCAGGGGCCGAATGTATATATTATATAAAATACAACATACAATACTTTCTGTACTTATACAAAATATGTTATGTTTTGTATTTCATTAACGATTTATAATCAGCAAACAATATCTTTATAGGTCGACAGTCAGGCTGATGGTGTTCCATCTGATGTTAGTTGACTATAGTCACGCATAAACTGAAAAAAATCTCTAACGATGTAATTGCGATGCCAAATTTGATAGGATAAAGGATAAGGAATAAAAGATGGGGATAGGCAAAAGATCTCTATCATCTTTTACCCGCTTTATCCTCTATCCCGCAACTAAATAAATTTACTTGCGGGATAGACAACAGTAAATTTGCTTTTATTCAGCCAATGAGGCGGTAATATTAGAAATATCTGTCACTTTAAGACTGTGAAAGGTAGTGTAACTTTTAAACCAGCAAATTACAATTGTGAAGTATTAAGTTTTTTATTTTAAATTTATAGTAATGTAAAGCCTTTATTATAAATATTATTTGGGTCTATACAATATGCACGACAGGAACAAGTACACGTCAGGAAAGTTCGCAGATTTTTTTAAATATACTTTTTTTCGTAAATAAATTAATATTTCATCTAAATTAGTTCAGAAGTTTATTTCCATTGTTAGTGGATTCTACAATTTTTTTTTTCATAAAACTCTGAAATTTTCTATTGTGCCGATGAAACCACTGAACCGATTTGTGAAATTTTGTAAGGAGTTCCTAAATTCTGAGGAAATCTAGGCTTTTTTTTACGTTTCATACGAAACAATCAGGTTACAAGAGTGTACAGTAAATGAAATCGATTAGAAAATGTGATCTCCAATAATTATATATTGTATACTTATTACATAAAGATGCTGGCCTAAATCGCGAAGAAGTATGATGCCCCCTTTTTCTCCTCCCCCCCACTAAAAGATTCGTTAATCTTTTAGTGGTGGGGAGGAGTACTAACTGGCTACAAGCCCGCGCAGATGTACCGTGCCACCTGCTCATCGACAATTTTCACTACACATACTCTTTCTCTGTTTGTATACACGTAATAAAATTTATAATTTCTCTTGGAACCACTTATATCTGTAAAAAATTACTTACTGAAATAAGTAGTAACCATCCCCTTACAAAAGCCATGAAATAACAGCACGTGTGCTCGGTTAGAGCTCATTTCGGTGAGTGAGTAAAGGATGTTAGAGCCTTCCCAATCCTTAAACCGGCAGCGCATTTGCAGCACCTGTGGCGTTGCCTGTGTTATTGGCGATGGCAGTCACCTACCATTAAGTAAACCACCAGCTTGTCTGCCAATCTTAATAAAGGATATTTTTAAAATTATAAATATTATATAACTTGTGAAAAATAATTTTATTTTGTACTTCTTAAATGTTAAGGTCGTCAGACAACCTGACGATCCACTTGATGGTAGGTGGTTACCGTCGCCTATAACACAAGTAACGCGACATGTACCTGCAAATGCGCTGTCGACCATAATAGGATTAAAGATAACGTGCTGTTTATAAAAATGTTAAGTAAGGCTTGTATTACTGTTAGAAGCAATTGGGATTACTTGTATTGCTGAAAAATTAGGAAATTACTCATCCTAGGTAATTAGTAGACATTCAGGTTTTAAAAGCATTAAACAGTAATTTTTAATTTATCTATATCTATAAATATGTATAATGAAATCGTAAACGAGCCGAGTCTGTACATTAAATATTTTTTCAAGAAAACAATTTGTACGCGTTGTACTCATGTTACATATGTCAAAAAAATAGTTTTTAGAATTTTTGTCTAATCTTAGAAACGGCTTAACCGATTTCAATCTGGTTTTCACCGATGTATTGTAGCAAGCTTCCCGTAAAAGTTACAAATAAAAAGTTACGCACTATACAGTATACCCGGCGTACGAAGTTGCGGGCTCAGCTAGTTAATTAATATTAAACAAGTACTTAATTCTAAATAAATAATATCAAATACTAACTTCCTACTTACATCCACCCACAAGGTGGACAACCTCATAAGGCGGGTCGACGGTACAGGCTGCTTCTGATCGGTCTTTTCGAAAATTATGGGGGATGCCTTTGTGGACGTCCTACAGCTGAGATGATGATGATGAAATACTATGTTTATAATCTCTATATATAAAAATGAATCCCCATTTCCCTTGGTCGGATAGACCGATTTTAAATCGGTTTTCACTAATGGAAAGAGGGATAAACGGGGAATGTTCTTATATATATAAATTGCACCACGGGCGAAGCCGGGGCGGGTCGCTAGTATAAAATAAAAAACGAGTTTTTGTTGTTAGTTATTAAAATCATCATGTCATCCGTAGAACGTTCACCACTGTTGGAAATTGGCCTCCATCCTTATTTTTCAGTAGAACTGGTCCCGAAGCAGCCGTTGGATAAGTGATTCGGGTGCTTGCCCTAACGCTCTGTTCTAGAAGTTCCCGGGTTCTATTCCCGGCAGAGTCAACTTTGAAAAATATACTTTTCAAATTTGGCTCTGGTCCGGATCTGGACAGCCCCTCAGGTGGTAGTAACCACCCCCTTACAGAAGACCACCGTGAAATAACAGCACGTGTGCTGTTGTGTTTCAGTGAGTGAGCAAGGGATGCCAAATCCCATTTCCCTATCCCTTAATCTTAATCCTACTGTAGTCGGCAGCGCACTTGCAGCAGCTTTGGCGTTGCTTGTGTTACAGGCGACGGTAACCATCTAGTGGACCTTCAGCCTATCTGCCGATCTTAACACAAAAAGAAGATTCAGAGATCCTTATGTCGTCTAATTAGTAAAATAGAATATAATTATTAATTAATAATTAGTAAAAGCCTAATAAAAGCTGTCTTAACCGATTATATTAAAATAAATATTAAATAGTTTTATATAATATTTTATTGTTATTCTTAATCGACTCTTGTTAATAGACTAGATTTTCCTTATCTTTATCGAAAATACATACTTGTATGCTTTACTCGTAGAGTAAACCAGCTAACATAATGCAACAATGTCTTAACTGTCAAGTTCTAATCTTGATAAAAGGATTACCCACTCACTTTATTATTCCAGTAAGATAGAACTATAGATAAAGTCAAATAAATAAACGCGATTTTATTCTGACACTTGCTAGTTAAGCTTAGTTCAAGGAGATCTGATGAAACTATATTTTGTATATAATCAAATTATAAAACATTAAAAGTTTTATATTAATCATTTAGACAATAACATACAATGATTTTGAAAAATATAGTTTATTTAAAGTTGACTTAAAACGACACAGGATCCCTAAAAAATTGAAGAGATTTTTTTTACGAAATTCCTTTGCACGTATTCTTAATTCTCATATCAATTCTTATATTAGTAGTATTCTTATCATCACATTTTATGTAATTTGAGGTGAAAATTAAGATTTAAAAGATAACTAATTAAAAAGGCTAAATAATTACGGCTAACTTTGAACTGCCTACATATATTACCGAACGATGAGAGACTTATTTCTGGTTTCCCAAACTATAATTTTTGTACTTTATTTAGCTTTTTTCTACAGATTCACATGTGTGAAAGATTCGAGCTCATTTTCATATTACAAGCTGCCAATCCTTATCGACGGTAGACTACAAAGTCCCTAATTATGTTAGGGGTTCCAGTCACCCCCCCTAGGTGTGCTGGGACCTTGTCGCGGTGGGGGGGCTTAACCCTCGCCAATCCCGACGGTTGCAGGGGTCGGTGGGGTCACCGGCCTTCGCTTGGCTGACCGGATTGTCGCTGGGGAACTAAGAAAGCACACCCGTGATGGCTCCGAGCGAACTCCGAACATCGGAGCTCGTGGCGGAGCGTTTGCTGGGAGGCTCCAACGGTCAGTTGGAGCTTCGCCGGTCACCGCTCGCTGGGCCGAGGATCCGTACTCGGCTCATGCGGGTGTGGGCCGGTGAGAGACGGCACCCCCGGTCCTTGTTCGTCGGACCGAGGTATGGGTCTCGGTTTTGCGCATGAGGACCGGCGCGGGTCGCAGCGGGCGGATTCTCTCGGATGGCTCTGTCGCTCAGTGGTAGTCGGGCAACGCACGCGAAGACGGAGCTTTACGGCAGGGAAGGACCGTCTGGCAGAGTACCGCAATCGTGGCCTTGTGGGGGGTGGTGAAGTCCCGGTTAGGGCCACCGGCCTAGTAACCGCCCTTCGCAGTCGTCCGGAAGAGTGAACACCCGGCCTCGTCACCCGGCCTAGTAACTCTTCCGCGACGACAACACGAGGTGGAGTCCGTCTCTCGGGCTGCCGCGATTGCTGTGGAAATGTCAGATGGAAACCCCCTTTGGGCCGCCCACCCTTAATGCCGTAGAGATGAGCGGCCAAATGAGCAGGGGTTATCCGAGAGTTTCAGGTGGAAGCGGCCTCCGACTCTGTGGTAGGTTGTGCCGCAGAGAAGAGGTAATGGGGTGCTTCAGAGGTGAAGCCCCTCGCTGACTGCCCGCTGCGAGAGGTGAGAATGGGCGGCTCGTGCCGCTTCGCCCGGGGGCGGTGGACATGGGGTTGTCCGCCGTCATCACAACACCGGGCAACGATGGAAGACGTGCTGTGTGTTTCCGGCACGTCTCTCCACGGCGCGGAGATCAAATTCCGCGCCTAATCGAGGTGGAGCCCGCAAGTGCGCGGGCCTCGTCTGGCGGGGGAGGCAGATGCATGTTTTCCACGATAGATAGACGGCGCGAGGAAGCACCGTGGATTTTTAGTGGGTAAAACATTTATCGATAGTTGAAGTCGATAGTCTATCATCAAATGGAACGTCAGCCTATCTGGTGGTCTTTCCTATTACATATTTCAAGGTATGTATGTGCACGTCTTTTTTTATCAAAATTTGAACCTGAGTTAATTTTAGGATTTATAATACATATTAGAATTAAAATTAGTTCATTTTATTCAATTCCAGTTAAAATAATAAATTTGTACAGTATTAAAATCAGTATCATGTAGATAAACAACACATGTGATGCATCTCCCACGTACATTTTTCATTAACGGGCCGCCTCAGTGCATGCAAAATACGTCCTCAAATGATCTTTAAAAATACCAAAGATATCTTTTAAAATATTCTCTTCAATAATAAACGTTTTAAATGACTTTATTTATTTTATATTTGTAATTTTTATCTTAATACCATAAAAATATTTCTTGCGTTCCCATCTTTATTGTAATGCTTTTATTAAGGTCATTACTAATCTAATTAGTTAAGAAAGATATGGAGACAGAGAAATAAAATTGAATTTGGAATTACGAGTAAGAATCACTAGTGTGTTGCGAGTAATTTTTTTTTATGTATGAGAGCGAACATAAGAACTACATACTTACCTATTTTTATTATTTTTTATTCTACGTGTTAGAGACGAACTGTTAAAAGTTCGCTTAAAATCTCGCCGTTAGCTACAGTTGTGAACGATCTGTAATTAGTAAAAGCTCTGTAAAAGCTAATGGAAAATAGAAAAAAGGGAGAGGCTTTCTTCACTAGGAGAATCGACTCGAAATCGAATCGCATATTGGTTGAAAGGATCACAATGAGATACTTCGTGGTATTTCAGCAATTAAGACTATAAAACTATTATGTCATTGCAAAAACTATTATAGTATCTATTTTCAATGAAAATGAAAACATTCCTAACTTCCTAACTTTTTAATAATAATTTAAATAATTATTATTGATAATAATAAACACTGTGTAATTTAAATAATTAATTTATCATTTGATTTTTCAATATGTTAAACATTTTTTAAATTAAGAAATAAACAGTACCCAATGACATTATTAACAATCATTTCTTTAAAAATTACCCAAGCACATTCAGTCGCATAAAAATTTACACCGATATCTTAAAATTGCCGCGATTCATTTGAAACATGCGAGCGCCTTAAGTGCTTACGACAGGTTAATTTCAAGAATAAATTGACGCTTGTCGCGATCGACCGCCTTTATGGGTCGAAGTCGTGTTTATGTGAGAGGAAGCCATAATAGAGGCTTAGTGGCCAGGATGAGGGGACAGCTGCCCACTGGGCGGAGGCAACGGTTTCGAATACAATTTAAAACACCGATTTTGTCATTCGAATGCCTATGGGAAGCTACATCAATGAGTACAAACTTTTAGGATACATTGCAGTGCGAAATTGAATAAATTTTCATTTCGTTTTTCTTTTTTTTTAATATTAAGATCGGCAGACAGGCTGACGGTTCACTTGATGTTAGGTGGCTACCGTCGACTATAACATAAGCTGCTGTAAGTGCGCTGCCAACTACAGTAGGATTAAGGATAAAGGATTAGGAGGGGATAGGGAAATGGGCTCTGGCATCCCTTACTCACTCACCGAAACACAACAGCACACATGCTGTAATTTCACGGTTGTTTTCTGTAAGGGGGTGGTTACTGTGCCAGTCGGGCTGCCCAAATGACTGCGAAACGCAGTGTGCCCTGCCACTACTTTCCACATCCAGACCAGAGCCAAATTTTGAAAAGTTCATTTTTCAAAGTTGACCCTGTCGGGAATTGAACCCGTGAACCCTAGAACAGAGCGTTAAGTAAAGCATCGTAACCACTCATCCAACGGACTCGTCAAACGAGGTCGTCAACGGGGTCGTCGTTGATTGAATTTTGTTCAATCAACAACGTTTGTTATTGAATTTTAAAGGTACATTAATCAAAGAAGCTCGCGACTGCATGAGATCATACCACCTTCCCTTTCTTTTGTCGGACATGCAAACCTACGGCTGGCCGGCTGGCCTTCTCGAAATCCAACAAATTCGGACCAAGCCATTTAAAACATTTTTTATAATGCACACTGCTAAGGATTGGATCTCCCTGCCGGCGTCTGTGTTTCCGAATTCATACATCCCAAACCATTTCAATTTTCGAGTGAATAGGCATCTTCTGGGTGAGTTCGCTCGGCCTCATCTTTCCTACACGGCCAGATACTGGCCAAGAGGAAACCCATCTTTAATAAAAATAAAAATAAAAACTTTAATAGAGACTGAAAATTTGAGTCTTTAATTTTTTATGTAATTTAATGATTGTGGAAACAGCTCGCATTCAGAATCTAAAGAAGTAGACTTTATATATGTAAAACAACAACTTCAATAAAAAATAGTATTTTTATATTAAAATCGTCAGGCAGAATGATTCATATGATGGTAGGTGGTTGCCGTCGTCTATAACACAAGCAACGTCAGAGGTGTTGCAAGTGCGCTGTCGCTGCCCCTTATCTTTAATACTACTTTGGCCGATCACAGGATACTACGAAGGGATATATAAATGGGCTGTGGCATCCCATGTTCACTCACTGAAACACAGTAGCACACATGCTGTTATCTCACGGTGGTCTTTCTGTAACGGGGTGGTTACTGCCGCCGGACGGGCTGCCCAAATGATTACGAAAGTGTGCCCTGCCACTAAATTCGTTTTTATGCATATGAGTAATTATGAACCTAATGAACCCATAATATTTGAAAATATCATTTTATGCTCTTTTTGTCGCAGTGTTTTTGATCGATAGATTGTTTATTTGAAATAAAGAACTCACGATATGAGGAATGCTTTCACACGTGTTCATTAATTTATGTAGTATCATTACAATAAGAATAAGTAGATTTCATTATTGTCTTTTTAATTTATTGTAATTTTGAAAAGAATCCATAAACTATAACGCAGTTTATCTAACTAAAATCAGCATACTGATGAAACTGCTTACTTTAAAGTTGAACGTAACAATAAACGTAAATATATGACGAACATTATTGTGACTATACAATATACGATTCTATAAAATAGAATGGCAGATCCTACTCTGATAACATGACAAAAGTTTTTAACATGTACGAAAACAAACTTTACAATACTGCCTGTTAAATTGGATTTGAATTTTAAGTGTTATTACTTAAGGTTTAATTTAATTGTAGCAATACTAAAATTTAAATGTGGTGAGAAATAAAGTAGTGAAGGTGATAGGATCTCAACGCACGCGCTTGATCGTAACAACCGAACAAGCCTGTAACTACTGCTTTATTAGTTTTAGTCCTATTTTGTTTTGTGATGTTATTGTCTTGTTCGGAGCCTACGGCTTAGTTGTAAAGTGCAGATTCGAAGTTGAAGTTATTGGTAAGAATAAATTAGTACTTCTCGTTTGTGTAAGTTCTTCGTTATTCGTCATTTAGATTAATTACTACGCACATAGTCATTTAGACGTAATAATTGGTGGGGTAAGAAATCGTCTTAAGAGAATGTAGCACAATATTGATTGAGTCAATTTTATTATAATTTGTCTACATATACACATCTATATATGTATATATAGTTTCATAATTTGTTACTCGATACCGATGTTTATGATCTTTGATTTGTTGAATTTGTCTCCGCCCCGAATAGCGAAAAACTATTAAAACATCTGAAATCTTCACAGTTTTTTTTCTTGTATATTTTGTATGGAAAGGATTTTTATTCTATGGCCGGATCAGAAAGTATATAAATAAAAATGTATGGAGCTCAAAACTCAAAACGTTGTTAAGCTCAAAACTCGAGAACGGCTGGATTTTCAAATATTCCTTGAAGCCTGAGGAATTTGTTATGAATTGAAAGGTTAAAAAGTTGACGGGAATTTTTTGGGTTTAAATTACATATCAGCTGTCATAATTTAATGATGGCTTTTGACCGAATGACGTCTGTCAAAATTTGTGACTTTTGTCACAATTTTGATTTGACTTCTATGTCTATGTACTTTCTGTCACAGATAACTTTTGTTTCTATGTTAAGATCGGCAGACAGGTTGACGGTCCACTTGGTGGTAGGTGGCTACCGTCGCCTATAACACAATCAACGTCAAAGCTGCTGCCGGCTACAATAGGATTAAGGATAAGGGATTGGGATAGGATAGGGAAATGGGCTCTATGTAGCACACTAACACTATGTAGTACTCCTATTACTCCTACTACTGCATTTGTTTCTGCTGCTATTACAGAAGCAGCTATTGCTTCTTCTTTTGTTGTTATCGTTATTGTCACTGCTGCTTATGCTGCTGTTGTTGTTGCCGCTAATTCTACTTATTTCGTTGCTACTAATGTTGCTGCTTCTCCTGCAGTCCTTCCTATTTATAGCATACTTTATATTATTTAATTACATACAGACTACACTTTTCGTAGAAGATTTCGACGTTTGTTTTAATAAGACCAGAGAAACCCTCCGATGTTTATTGTCATACTAGAATGGAATTAGGGAATATAAATACATGCGTCAGCTGTCGAACAGATGTCAAAGTGAAAGGTAACGTAACGCCTTTTAGTTAACGCTCGTATTAATTTTACTCCTCATAAAATTACCATACCAGGTCCTTATATGAAAATCGATTCTTAAGGAGTAAACTCAAACATTTCTAAGTGAAGCAAGTGCAGCTTTTAATTTCAACACTAATGTTTTAACAGTAAATTTACAAAGGCATAAAGTGGCGAACGACATCAGTATAATGGTTTTGGGATCATTTAAATAAGTACACATTTTTACAACCTGTTTGCCCGCCGTAAGAAAATGCAAAGCGACATTAAACATTCGTACCACACACGTTCGTATTTTATTTTATTGTGATCGTAAGTTTCTGTATCGAATAAAATATGTATCAATCAAATATGTGAACAAAAGGGAAACCTTGGGAGCACCTGGATTTTAATATTTAATTTTACTCGCGTCTCAACCGAGTACTAATCAGAGTTTTAAAATTCATCAAGTCGGCTCAGAATGGCGCCAAATCGTTACTTTTAAACATTTTATCATATAAATTGGCATTATTTCCATTCCTTATTTCCAAACAAACCTACTTAAAGAACGTTGATATATTTAATATAGTCAAAAGATAAAAAGGTAACCACGTATTTATTGTCAATGCATATCTGGAAATCGATAAAAAACGTAGGTAGTCATCATCGAAATATAATGTGCATTCCAGTTCACTGTATGTAGTGCGTAAGTGAAAACCATCACTATCGATTTGGCCTATGTAATATTAAATATCTTTCTCACTTGAAACTTATTAAGTCCAAATTGAACTTAAATCGGTCAATGCGAGTATATGAAATAATATAAATACTTATAGTTATTTATTTTTATAAAAAAACATCTAGATTCAAATTTATGAATTTATGAAATTTAATATTAATAATTTATTTTTACACCAGCTTCAAAAGTAACTGATGGATTTATTCAGAGTGCCGAAGCATATGTGCCACTTTTCGCGGTTTTGAATTAGGAAGTCCACCTGGGCGGCGCGGCGTAACGACTTCCTTGCAGAAGATAACCACGCACTAAGGTCGAAGTTTAAACGGCAATTCGTTTAAACTTCGACCTTCGACGGCGCCAGGCGAGTTTTTTTATGTTAAGCCTGACAGACAGGCTGACGAACCACTTCATGATAGTAGGTGGCAACCGTAGGTGCAATGCAATGCCATAGGTGCTGCAAGTGCGCTGCTGACCATAGTAGGATAAGTAGGAATAAGGGATAGTGGGCTCTGGCATCCCATATATGTGCCACTTTTCGCGGTTTTGAATTAGGAAGTCCACCTGGCGGCGCGGCGTAACGACTTCCTTGCAGAAGATAACCACGCACGAAGGTCGAAGTTTAAACGGCAATTCGTTTAAACTTCGACCTTCGACGGCGCCAGGCGAGTTTTTTTATGTTAAGCCTGACAGACAGGCTGACGAACCACTTCATGATAGTAGGTGGCAACCGTAGGTGCAATGCAATGCCATAGGTGCTGCAAGTGCGCTGCTGACCATAGTAGGATAAGTAGGAATAAGGGATAGTGGGCTCTGGCATCCCATATAATGGGGCTGTCTACCTGTCCATCGCATTTTAATACGAAAAAAAATCTTTTACTACAACTAAGATTCAATATGAAATGTGTAGGGAACGTGATCTTCAGGTACTTGATATGCGAAACGGTAAGGCACGATGTGAGGAGGTATAAGCGCCTCCATCAAGATCAAACTTATAAATTTTAATGGCTTAATTTAAGCTCGAGGCTAATGTAAACATTGGATTATCTTTATAGTAACACCAATAATTCATCGCGTTCGGATATCTTCTCGTGTTCCCACTATACCTGCTACTCACTCGAGAACAAAAGTTAGATTAAGAAATTGAAAATATTTTCTACGTACAGTTAGTAAAAAAATATTTTAAATAATGTGGTTTCACTGAAGGTCTGTTCTGTACTATCAATGGATGATAAAACAGTTACGTACTAGCGACCCGTTTATCCCTCTTTCCATTAGTGAAAACCGAATTAAAATCGGTCTACCAGTTCACGCGTGATGCCGTGACCAAGGGAAATGGGGATTCATTTTTTATATATAGAGATAAACTGAGAGATGATATACAAAAAATATTATAGTGCATATTTAGGTTATAGTGTATTATAGTGCATGCATAGGGTTTTTAAATTCTGTTAATTGTTACTTTATAACGAATTTATTAATGAGTCATTAAATATTATTCATATTATTTTATTTAATATATTCTGCGTTTGAAAGACACAATATAATTTCTGAACGCACATTTATTAACGCTCCAGGACTTGATATATCTGTTAACAGTTTTGCATTATAAATCAGAACAGTTCATATCGATGAACATTGGCCGCTTTGAGCTTTAACAACGGATGTAGTTATTAGCAGTGGTTTCACTATAAAACAATTAGCAGTTTAGTTGCTAACCATTACGTAGATGAAAGATAAGGGAATTGTTACCGAGAAAGTGTAATAAGGGATTTATTTTATTAGAACAGACACTGTTTGTATTTGTACTGTATAGAGATTGCAACGCACCTTTCTAGTTCGTTCGATTTGATCTTATCTAGTAACAGTATCGCTGTGACTAAAGCACAGTAATAAAATTAGAACAGGCTATCTTCGTACAAGAGGAAATCAATTTTGCATTCGAGTACTAAAACTCATCCAAATATAAAGAAGAATGCAGTTTGTGATCTGTAAGCGTGCAATCAAAATTTAAAAATATATGTAAAAAAATATTTTTTCTTATATTTATTTAATAATTGAAGAAACACACAGCTATATAAAGGATATAAGAACAACAAGCGATAAGTAAAGGAAAAAAAATAGAACATTAGCCAAAACAGTTTCTCATTATCATCATCATCTCAGCCGTAGGACGTCCAATGCTGGACAAAGGCCTTCCCCCTAATTCTCCAAAAGGACCGATCAGAAGCAGCCTGAGTCCACCGTCGACCCGCGGCCCTTATCCGGACGTCTGACCACCTTGTGCGCTTGCCGGTGCGTGAGCTCCACTCGAGAACCTTCCAGCCTCAGCGGCCGTCGGCTTTCCGTACTATGTGTCCTGCCCACTGCCACTTCTTGTAGAGGCCGCCGAGGACCGGAGGCCTGGTCGCGTTTATGTTGGTCTTATTTTGCCAGTACTCGCTACGATTGGCAGGCGGGTTGGCTAGTGCAGTTTAATATAATTGTCCGCATAGGGCGCTGCTGCCCAACATTTGGTGATTTTTCCCTTAGCCGATTTTTAAGACACCTACGGGTTGAGATGGGAGGATACTATTATAGGTTTTAAACAGTTTTTAATAATAGGTAATTGCATTATGTTGCGAATTATTAAGACTATGGTGTTTTGAAAAACTTAAAGAATTATTATAAAATTTCAATATTAAATAGGGTATTTTAGTCTATATGAAAAAAAAATCTAAAAATATATTATTGAGATAGCTTAGGCAAAAAGCAGTCGGAAAATGTTAGTTTTAGTTCGTAAAATAACAAAATAAATTTTAAAATTAAATTCAAACTTTTCAGAATTTTTAGTCTGTTCTTAAACACAATGAAAAGTAGCCGCCATGTTTACGTCATACGGTTGTGTAAACAAAAAAGTGTCGGTCAGTGTCATGTCAATGTCAATTACCGGCGCATTTGTTTACACAGCCAACTGACGTCATGACCACAGAGTAAAATGGTTTCCAGCGTTTTCGTCAAATTACGCGCGAAATTTGAAAATGTAAATTTTAAATGCATTTTTATTAAACTTATCGATTGAATAAAAATTTGGTGTTTTTTTTAGTGGTTCATTAGCACTACAGAATCTAATTGAGACACTTTTTAAAAATGGGTGTAATAGGTACCCTATTATATAAAATCAACTTTTTTAACAGAAGAAATATATCTAGAAAGTTTGCAACTAAATATATCAATCTGAATATAATATCGTTGTATTTATTGCAAGCTCATACTAGAAAATTATTTTTAGTATATTGTTCTACATTGGGAAACAGAGAACACTGCTTCGGAAGGAGTACTCGATCTCGGACATCTGAATCCTATACGACTCAGAAGAAGGGAGCATAAGCAGCATTTTTTTTTACAATTTTATAAAGAAAAAACACTTGATCTGTTCTGGTGAGATGAGGTGAAGGATTTTTAAATTTATATCCTATATTTTTACGCTGTGCTGTATCCTACTATACTAGTACCAAAAATTTTCATTAAAAAATTAAAATTGTTTTCATTGTTCTATTTATATGTATACTCGTATCGAATAATAAGTCTAATAAGTCTTGGTGTCTCAGGGTCCAACTGAATAAAATATATCCCTCTTATTTTTTTTTTTTTTTTTTTTTTTTTTTTTTTTCATTTATTATTTACTAAAAAATATACATAAACAGGAAACCAGGTATACGGTACATTATAAACTACACTAAGTTTGTCTATGTACCTACCGAACAATTAAAATATAAGTACATGTTACTTCAATAATTGTTCTAAAAAGTATTTTCGAAGTTTATATTTAATATTATTTTCATTTAATTCATTTTTAAGTTCTATCGGCAAACTGTTAATTAATTTAGGTACAATATATTCTAAACGATTTCTGCCATACAAATTTACATACTTAGGAGTAAGGTATCTTACAGTATCAGCCTGTCTAGTGTGTTTGTTAGTTGGATGTACAAGTTTTAATTTTTCATTATGGTACTGATCACATAGAATCATATAATAATTAAAATAGTAATTCAAAATTATTTCAAAATAATAAGTATTAATATATAATAATGTAATAATATAATAATATATGCGGAAACTTGTAAATGGTGTCAAATTAATGTGTCATTTAGTTATTAAGTAAATTTTGTATAAAATATGTCACTGTAAGTTTTCCTTGAAAATAAATAAATAAATAAATAAGTTCTTTATCCACTGCACACGTACATAGAGATATATACAACGAGCTTATTATAGAATATTCAGTAACTTTTGCATGCATTTGTAACGAAAAATTTATCAGAGTCAATAAGACCGTCAATAAGTTGCAAATCCATTGCCAATATCCGTTATAGAATTAAATCCTCATCGCCCTAAAGGCAGCGCTAAGTCAAATGAGAAACACATATAAACAAAATGCATCACCGTGGGATTGTAACGCGAATTTAGTTTGATATCTCAATCTTGTGCAGGTCAGAGACGCCGCGGTCACGACCCCCTTCGGTGGTCACGAATGGCGTCTGAACGATTATTAATTATTATCAGTAAAACACATTAACTATATTAAGAACTGTATTCATAGGGGATACTTAAATTTAAAATTATTATGGGATTGTTGTGGCACGAGTGCTGTTATGTTGACGAGTCCGTTGGATGAGTGGTTAGGAATATGCTTGCCTTAACTCTCTGTTCTAGGATCCCCGGGTTCGATTCCCGGCATGGTCAACTTTGGAAATCAACTTTTCAAACTTAGCTCGGCTCTGGATCTGGAAAGTAGTGGCAGGCACACTAACCACCCCCTTACAAAAGACCACGTGTGCTGTTGTGTTTCGATGAGTGAGTAAGGAATACCAAAGCCCATTTCCCCTAACTTTTCCCAATCCCTTATCCTTAATCCTACTGGTTTAGTCGTCAGCGTACTTGTAGCACCTGTGGTGTTGCTTGTGCTATAAAAATAAATTGTTATGAATGCTACAGCCCATTTTCTTCTAATATTGAATAAGTAACTTACTCAATTTTCTAATACTCTCTAAAACATTTTTTTTTGTTTCCTGTTGTGCTGGAGATAATCTATTTTCATTGAGAATTAGGTACATTGTGACCAGGACACCAAAATATGTGTTCCCTTGTGGAACGATTTGTGGCCTATTAAGGGCCCGATAAAGGCAGCAAGTCGACGCTGGATCCAGGGATATTTCTGATCAGTCCTACTAGACAATTATGGGGAAGCCAATGTCCAGCAGTTGAATGTCCTATGGTTGTTGGATGATGATAATGATACTGTTCTCTCATAATATAATATTAAGATGAGTCATTATGGGTTATTTATTGTCACATATAACATAAATATCTCATCCCAAATTTTACTTAAATTAGACGCGTATTTTTAGTAGAATAGCATAAAATGTCTTATTTTCTGATGTATTGACTATAAATACAGTAATGGCACACGTAGGGCAAAAGGTCTTGTACCCAAAATTAAATAAAATACATACACACTTGCTTAAGGCTCGGATGCAATAAATTTATGCTGTAAGTGATTTTTGACTGTTATTTTTCATTGCCACTAAGATAACGTGATTGTGATCGAAGGTTTGTATTTTAAAATTATAAACGTTAAATTAATTTTTGAAAATTTGACTTACTAGAAGTCAATATTGAGTGATTTACCATGTTATTTTAATATCATGGACTTCTTATAGGTTTTACCTATAATCTATAAGTAGAAAACTGTATTATTTTTTTTAAATGTTAGGTTCAGTAGTTTCGGAGATAAGGGGGGGGGGGGGTGTAATGGCCGGACAGACGGACACACGAGTGATCCTATAAGGGTTTCGTTTTTTATTCAGACGTTCGGAACCCTAAAAATACTGCGAGTCATTCACACTTCTCAAACACAGATCGAATTAGGCAGGAAACAAATTTACCACACATAAGAACATGACCTTTCGGCTCCAAATTAACTTCGGCCAATATATTCCGACAAAACCCTTTTCTGCCTTACAATATACTTAGTATATTTAACACAATGGGTTAGAGTTTATTTTGGATTGCTCTGAGGGCCATTGAAGCGAAAAGTTGATTAGTTAAAAATATTGCTGACCGTGTGACTGAATTTGTATTTCGAACGGAAAGCACGCGACGACGACGCTGGCGCCACACGGGATTTGGTTATATTGCAGGGTAAAAACAAATAAAAACTAGTTAGAACTAATGAGTGTGTAATTTCGTTAGTCGCGGAGGGTGGCTCACGGCCGGCGGTCTACCAACCCTTACCTGGAAGGGTTCATCATTAGACCACGCACAGAATATTAGCGGCATTAATCAAGAAGCCATTACTATTATTAGTTGAACAGAATTCAAGTAGTTGACGATTTTTTTATGAAATATTTGAAAACGCAAACTTGAAAGAAGCAGATATAATTTTTGCAACAATTGACCCTTGTCTATAAATAAATACTATTGAGAAATAAAGTGTCATTTATAGGTTTCATAACAATGGTCAACAAAAATTTTTTTTTGCGCATGAGTTTTACTTAATATATTCTGATTATATAAGCATACACATTTAAAAAAATGTGATTAGAATTTGAAAATATTTGCTTTTTAAGAACTTACAGTGATTTGACAATGTTTGATTTTCGCGCCCAATCAACGTCGGTTTTCGCGCGCTATCGCTCGTTGTGTAATACAGTTGGTGTTTGAACATTTCAGAGAAATAACGTCTTTCATATCATTTTTCGCTGTATCAAATGGCTACAAGAAGTTGTAAACGAGACGCTGATTCGTTTTGTTATATATACTGAAAAGTACGAAGAGCTGATCACTGACATGATCACGGATTTTTCCATCACGGGATGTAGAATGTCTCTAAAAATGCATATGTTACATTCTCATCTAGATAAATTTAAAGATAATATCCGATAAGCTTATTCGGAAGAACAAGAGGAACGCTTCCATCAAGACATAGTGGAATTTGAGAGACGTTACCAAGGCCAGGTTAATAATAATTTTTTTTTGTAACTGTACAAATTTAGATTAATAATAAGTCTCGTGGCAACGGAGCATATGTATTCGTGCCAAACGGGAAATTATTAAAAAAGATTTTGATTCGTGGCAGTAGAGCATACTTGTTAGTGGCAAAAGGGAATAAATTATTCGTGCCAGATATTTCGTGCGAGTGGGTCGAAACTTCTACTGAACATGACATTTTTAAATATCTTAACTCTATTTTAAAACTGTTGATTTTTGATATGTTTTAATAAATCATCTCTTTGTGGATTTTCTATGTATTTTCATTGATTTTAATTTTTCCATTTTATGCTCATAAAAACAAATTCAGAAGTATTTTTTGTTCTGATTCTTATTTCTAGGTATAAAAGCAATAAAAATAAATAATGTATAACCCGTGCGCAAAAATAAATCTGAAATACTCATTCAGAAAAGCATTTAATAAACTAAAAACATACGCACTATACCTCCTAAAAATATTCTCTGTCAGTAAAAATCGCTACTAAATATACGAAATAATTAGAACTTACTGGATAGACAGAGACAGACACTTATTTTATGAAGATTCTTACGATATTTTTAGATCATTGGAAAAATATAAAAATGAAATGGTCAAACTGTTAGTCTATTTATAATTCAATACACATCCGTTGAATCGATCTTTATCATAAGTAATAATAATTGGTAAGTGTTATTAAAAAATATTTAAATAGATTTAGTTTTTTTATGTGGTAAAACCAAATGAAGATAAATTTAAAAATGAAATAAAATGTAATTTGATTGCTAATATACAATTTATTACATTTAGCCTCCGATTATTTAAGGGGAAATAAACTGATTCATGATCACCCTCTTTAAAAAAAGGTTTGAAGTAATTCCATGTAATCAAGTTTTTTAATGGTTCTTTTATTGCTTTAAATTACATATTTGACAATTGGTTGTTTTTTTTTAATAGTTATATGTGAGACTCTCTATTCTAATAGTTGTATATGAGACAGTTCTTTAATTATATAATTATGATAATTATAACGCTCAATGACACATTCTTATCCCATATCTCTTTCTATATGTCTGATCATCTTTCTATTTAAGGAGAGTCTAGAATTCGGCCAATACCTCACTAAACATAAAGCTATGAGAAATAAATATTCTCGTATGATGGAGATATCCCAGTGAATACTTCTCTGGATAATGCTTCCCTCATGAAATAGACATTCAGTGACGTAGATACAGCGAAACATATTTTTGCTAGATATGCTGGATTCTTTACTAGAGAAAAAGTAAGGACGTCCAAATATTTTCATGCTAACGAAGATAACAGCAAGTACCAAACCAAAGTGATATGGTGTTCTTGTTTTTTCTTTTTCTAACATTGTAAGTTCTAATGTTAATTTAATAATAATAGTTAATTTTTAAGACTTTAATTATAGAAATCTGTTTAATTCTTATCAAAAGTTGTTTATTCCCTTAAAAAACGAGTGTTCAATCTTATGTAAACAAGGAAGTGGCTAGCAACAATCGTGTGCTGCTAATCGTTGTCCAGGGGTTGGCAACAATGGGTAGCATTGAGATCAGTTCGTTGACAACACCCTCGCCACGTTCCACCCACGCATTCAAGATAACAAGTTGCACACATCTGCCCAGTGATAACATCTAGACAGTAAAGTGAGTTGACAAATACGAGCCCTAAATCTAAAAGGATTTGAATTAAAATAGTGATGTACCTTAAATTAACTTATAAAATCTGAAGTATTAAAGATTAAAGACGCTGTTTGATTTCTCAGAGGAAAGATACCCTTCATAATGGTTTATTCGTCCAAATGACGGCGTTGCCATTAGAATTATAGACTCACAAACCGTTGTCGATTTACTTAGAAGATAAATTCAATTTACTTTATTATCTATTTATTTATGCGTAATCTCACAAAATGATGAGAGATAGGTGTCCAATCGAAACAAGACTTCTATGGAGTAGATAATAAAATATTTAAAAAAAATGTTTGTTCGAATATCTAAAGAAATTAATACTAGTATATAATATTGCGTTTTTTTTTCTGTGTTTTTTTTTAAACTTTCAAAGTTAAATATAAAAAAAAATTCAAGATAATTGAGAAGGCGTAAGATATATGGCGCCGTTTCATGAAGTTTCTGCTTAATATCAGACAGATCGTTCGTAGTATATCTTTCAACTAAATCTTCAAACGTCATTCGGCAATCAATCTGCCTGAATTTTAATTAGCCATTTCATGAATTGGCTGGGTATTAATTAGAAACTTCGTGAAACGGCGTCATATACGAGCGTCATAAACGGCGTCTCGTATAACGATCCGCCTGGGCACATTACGAACTGCCGGATTATACAATCAGCCGCCGACATATATAGCAGCTTGATTTATTTTGAATACATTGGTATTAAGTTTAATACATTAAGAAATAAACTCATTTTTATGGCGCTCTTTTATTATTAAATGTAATTTAGCTGTTTAAATTTCAACTGATTATTCAATATTCATCTAGAAATTCAATTTTGGAAAATACAATTAATTTCGTTATATTTCTCTATTAATAAAATAAAATATAAAACAACTTATACAAAACAAAATAATTTTAAATAAACCACAAGGACTCTCTGCGTATTTTTGTTCCTAATCTTAGAACAATTTTAAGTTGTATATGATTAAGAGCATTATGTTTATAGTCCCGGATTGCTCTAGCATTAAATGGATTTAATAGGAAACGTTTATCTTAATTTTGTAGTCCACAAAACGTTTAGCGCCATTCTTATAACAAAGATTGGCGTTTAATAAGGAGGGTTGACTATTTTTTGTTCTACAAAATAATTTTACTACATAATCGTAACTATTCATTGAAAAAGACCAACTACGTATTATGTCTCTTTTCAAGTTACAGATTCAGATTTTTTTTCTAATATTTTGTTCTCTTGTTTTTCAACAACGAACCTGTTTAATTATAAATTCCTAACGGACCTGGTCGCTTCTTCTTCTCCCAAAGCGATTTTCTGTTTGCTTCTTCTGGCAACTTCCTCACTCAGGGACCGTTTCTGCTCTCGTTGATACGCTCCACTGACCGTACAACAGTTTTTAGTTAAATTTGCTTAGGCTGAGGGCGTTACACTCGCCCATATAACCAATATAAATTTTAAGGTCTTTCGACCAAAAGTATTAAGGCTAAGATAAAAAAGTAACGCTTTCTTCCAACTGGAAACTGTGTCCCTATCCTTAAAACCACTTTTACACGTACAAAAAAATATGGTCAAAAAGCACCTCAGAAATTCTTCTGCCCGTGGAGATAAAATTTAAACGCCCCTAAAACAAACAAAACGTAACAAATGCTCATTGCTTTCGGATATCTCCTAAATTAAATTTAGGCGTGATTAAACTCACTCGAGGCGTTTTCTCTGTTCATCAATCAAAGTTCAGTCACGAAGAGTGGAAGCGCCATTTACTTCCTAAGCCGCGTCTTCCTCGTACCTGTTTCTCACCCTATTTGATAGAAAGAGAGAATGTGGCCTTGATTAGAGAGTATGCAATTATGGTATTCAGTGTTCACACGGTTGCCTCGGGTGCGGCCAGACGGCAGACTTCAGAAGCCCTGGTAATCAATTTTGTACACAAACGGCGGGCATTAATTGATTTTTTTGTTTATAATGACCAAAAAATAACATCTGCCAAATCAACATAGCTAGTCGTTAAGGAACGTGCCAAATATTATATTCTTTTTTGTAAAGCTTTCCATTTTTAATATTGCGTAGTATTTGTAAGACCTGGTAATGAGTACAAAGGAATATCTTTTGGAGGAATTTAATAAAGAAAGAAAAAAATATTGGTATTAAAAAAAAATGACCAAAAGCCTATTTATATGTCCCCGCTGCAGAGGCATACGCCTACCCTCGAAATAAAGGCGCATGAGTAATTTGTCCACCACGCTGGCCCAGTGCGAGTTGGTGGACTTCACATGCGCCTTAGAATTTCTTATTTCGCCTATGTAGGTTTCCTCATTACGTTTTCCTTCACCGTTTGATAGCAGTCAGTAAATGCAATTAAATTTTTTCTTCTTATAAGAAACCCATTGGTACATGGAAGGACACATACGTACTATGTGTCCTGCACATTGCCAATTCAACTTACTAATCCTCCAGGCCATGTCAGTAACTTTCGTTCGTCTACGAATCTCCTCATTCCTGATTCGATCTCGCAGTGTAACCTCGAGGTTACACCTCTAATACCTTAGTAGTAGCATAGCCCTCTCCGTAACTTGCGACGTTGAGCTTTCTTAGGAGGCCCATAATTAGAGACTACGTTTCAGCGCCATATTATGTCATCACTGGCAACACACATTGGTCGAAAACTTTCGTTTTAAGACACTGAAGAATTTTGGATCGGAGCTGTCTCGGATCTCGGGGCTTACCGAATGCGGCCTCTCCGAGCTGGATTCGACGATTGACCTCATTCTCAAAGTTGGCTCTACCTAACTGGACTGTTTGTTCCAAATAGATTTACCTACTTATCAACAACTTCGAGAAGTATATGTATTTCCAACTGTTACTGGGGTGGGCACAACATAGGTCATGGACATTAGACATAATTATCGTCTTGCCCATATTAAGGCCTACCCTTTGATAAACTCCTTTGAGGCCATCGATCTAATACAAGTCTAATTGTACGATTTAATACAGGTCCTAAATAGAAAAAAAAATACGGCATGTGTTATAACTATAATATAGTCTTAGTCGGAAGTTTAGCCAATGACATAAATTCAATTTGCTATAACGGTTATACAAACTAAAACAGCATCTGTTTTCATTACACTGTTCTCTCTTCTGTAAGGAGCTGTTCTTTTTATGCCTTGAAACGCCACTATACGACTAATGTGACGTAATTATCTTTAACATAAGTATTTTAATTTTCACTTTCGCACAAAACCTGCGCGCCAACGTTTATAAAACAATTAAAAATAAAAACATAGTGAAAATTTTATTGCTTCTAAAAGGACAAGTCTTAAGAATGTAATGTTGTCAGTATACTTAATTATACAACATCTGTACACTTCTCAACACAATACAAAGCCAATGAACAAATACTTATGAGTTACAAAAACTATGAATCGACAAATATTTAACGTTTTCACATAACGTTAATGATATAATTAGACAAAAAAGTTACTGTAATGTCGTTCAATAGATCCAGTGTTGATGAGAAAATATATTTGTTTACTTTGTTATTTTGAACGGCATTAAATAGATCGCAATCAGAAAAATGAGTCTTATTGCAATCTAAATAAACGAATAAATTGTTCAAATCAAAACTAAAGGGAATGATCCACCAACGAGGACAGTTCTTGTAAATCTATCTTCGATAGCAATCTTGATGTACGAACGGATGCAAAACGGGATTCTCTGCAGTGCGCGGTTTGATTTAAGGAAATGTCCCTGACTTACGAAACTGACTGTATGAAACACTGTAATAAGTACCTATATTCGACTGTATCCGTTTACTTTAATTTTTCAGCGAAATTAATTCATCCCGGGCTTGAGAATGTACATAAATTATATCCTATGTAAAATGAATTCAAAGAGTAAAAGAATTTTCCAAATATGAACAGTTGTTCCAGAGAATACCCATTTATATCCACATTTATATAACACAAAACAATCCTCTATCTTTCTTTCCAATATTAGCACATTTAATCCAGATAGATATGACTATAATATAATTATTATAATTTATTATATTTAACTATAATTTATTACAACTATAATATTATTATTAATATATAATATAATATTATAAGGAGGTAAAATTTGTATGTATGTTTGTTTGTATGTAGAAAGGTAATCTTCGCAACTACTCATCAGATTTAAGAAATTCTGCCACCAGTTATCTAAAAATAAAGATCCAACGCTTGGTAAAAATATAAGGCTTTATTTTTCAACGCGGACGAAGTCGCGGGCACCAGCTGGTTCGTGTTATATTCGATAATAGAACATTTTTAAAATATGTAAGAAATATAAGGAATTCATTTAAAAGTGTCCTTGCCCAAATTTGTTTTGGTCGATAACTTATAGTCCGGAGTATCAATCTTAATACATGGAAGGTAGGTTTCTCGCTTAATAAATCCGTGGACTGCACGCGGTTTTGGAATGTGAATGGTGGGATTTATTACGGTCTACAACAAACAAGGGCAACATCCCACTGAGAAGCGCGCTGGATATTATTTGATAATGCAAATTTAATCCTTTATTTGTTTTTTAATCGCATGACACATCTGAGACAATAGATTTTTTATTTTATTTTTACTTTGAAAAATCTGTAATATATAAATATTATAATGAAAAATAAACGACTAAAATTCATAGCAAGTAAAAATAGTAAAAATAATGTATTTTTTACTAGCTGAGACCGCAACTTCGTACGCGTGGTAGTATTCGGTTACCGCGTAACTTTTTTGTTTGTAAACCGATTGGAATGAAACAAACACTAAATTTTACGGAAAGATTGCTAGACATCAATGAGAAACGCATTGAAATCGGTTAAGCCGTTTTTGAGATTAGGGTGCACAAATGCACAAAAAAACTGACAAAAATTCGAAAAAAAACTATTTGTTTGACCTTGTACACGTTGTACTTAAATATATTCTTTTGAATATTTCTTGTTTTTTTGAAAATATATTTAAAGTACAGACACGGTTCGTTTACGTTTTTATTAATGTATAGATATAGATATTCATAGATTTTTCTATTCCGTACTATTTATAGCCAGAACTTTGGACGGCGAAGCCTTTTAATCAAAATACTAAACAAATAACACATTAGTATAATTTAGTGGTTCCAGCCTAACTTGATTTAGTCGGCCAGTTGTCCACACCTATGGGTGGGCGATGATATCCCGCTGGACTCGAATCAAAAACTAGTTTTATTGTTAAATACCTGTCATAAGTCGAATCGAACACGATTTACGATATCTTAAATATAAGCGTGAATGTAAGTAGATACTTACCTACTAGTGTAACATAATATTTCAACTTACTTTGATATTCAGGAGATTTTAGCGTGCGTGTGGCAACTTCACCGAGTGGAGCGTATATTTCGTAGCAATTGTAATTTTTCTGAACTTCGATATGCCTTTAGACACTTGTTGCTAATCGATTAACGCCTTTGGAGGAGAACTTTGCAATTTTGCTCATATCAAAAGTAGGTAATGAAGTGTAAAATTACTATAATACGAGGAGTACTGAGATTCACCCTTTCGTTTTCGCATTGAATCGAATAATAGCATATCCGGATAGCGAATACGTCTCAATCGGTCTGCACAGGAAGTTGGAACGCTTCATTAGTCATGTATAAAGTACTGAGAGAGTACAATGACGTGCTTTTACTTGCCGACAATACCCGTTCACTTTTGATAAATATATGATATTAATCTTTGCCGGTTACGCCGAATGTCTTTCGTTTGTCTCTGCAAAAACATCTAGAATTGCAATAATTGGACCGGTAAAACAATTCATAAACATTTTACATTTTTTAATAAACAACTTGTGTAATATTAGCTGGGCTATATAGTTGTGGGTACATGGTAGTATAAGTGTTATACTAGCTGTGTTCCGGGACTTAAAATTGGATAACATCTAATTTGGCCATAAAAACACTTAAATATGTTAAATCCCACTGTAAGCAATTAAGGATTTTTGTGGTTTTATTTTGATCGCGTCTGTAACGCGGTATAGTTTTGTCCCACCTAATCCATTTATTATATCTATGCTCATATATATGTGAATAAGGTTTCTTTAAATAAAATATTGGTACTGCCCGTTGTCGCTTTCAAGGAGTGTCTTTTATTTTATTATTAAGATATTGGACCAAAAAAATTTGTGTTACAGGCCGTTATGGAAGCGTTACGGGCGGGGGCGAGAATTTTTGTAACGTAGGAGTTGTTATGCAGCATTCCCACCAACGGTAGCAAAGCGGCGCGGCGCGGTGCGGTTTCACCGCTACACCGCTATCACAAAACGGGCGGAAGCGTTCCGGAACCGGGACGGTTTGCGGGCCAATTTGTAGGGAATACCGCACCGGTTTCTCGCGGCGCAGGCGGTAGTGCGGTATGTATGTATGGTCTTACCGCCCAGTGTGTTTCGCGCATTAGTGGTGTAAATTGATCGAATCGAATGAAGCAATTAATACAACTAAAATTGAAATACTAAATTAGGATTATTCTTTTATTTATCAGAAATTAAGAAATAAACATCTAAATTTTAATACAAACATTATTAATGTTCATTAATTAATTATATTTATTGATATGGAAGTCACAATATTCTGTCTCTAAATAAAATGAAGATCTCATTTTATTTTAATAGTTTAGGGAAAAACGCATATTTCTCAAAATTGACACAAGAATATCAAGTTACACATGCCAGTCGCCAATGGGCAAACTGCAATATTTACTTAGGTCGAGCTTGTTTACAAATGTATTATAGTTTGATTAAATTAAAAAAAAAATATGGCAAAAACCTTTGTGTACCGGCTCAAATTTAATTAAAAAATTGTTTATTATAGTGGCAGGAAACTCTACACCGTGTTCTGCAGTCATGAACTGCACAGATTGTCTGACCGCAGTAACCACTCTTAAGTATAGGTCTTAGTGACAATGGGCAGTTTTTTTTTTTTTTCAATTAGCATTATTTAGCCTTAATTTGTTCCTCGCCTTTATCTTATTAGTTTCGTTAGGTATTCTACTTCTATCCCCGTAATGTTGCTCGTGTTCTTTGGCGATGGCAATTACATAAAACGATTAAATTTTGAGGAAATTTTGTTGGTTGTAATGAGCACTGTTTCGAAATTATTCCACGACAGAGTATCTGGCAAGAATCTTCATAAAAGTTCTTAGCACTTAACATTTAACACTTAACAAAACATAGGTTTTCCATGAAATGAAGTTGTTTAAAATTCATGTTAAACCTTAAAGGTTAAAATAAAATCCTGCTTGCGTACACTGTTCTCCGCAGTTAAAATGGGAAACTCATCTGACGCTATAAGAAGATTTTCACAGAAGACCACCATGAAATAACACCGGGGACGCTGTTGTTTTTTGATGAGTGAGTAAGGGATACCAGAGCCAATTCCTCTATATTCTTTATGCCTTATCATTTGTCTTGTCAAGGTCAGCAACGTACTCTTGGTGTGGCTTCTGACCTTTTTGGTAAGCCACCTTAACATTAAGTGAATCGTCAACCTGCCTGCCTATTCTTATTCTCTGCCCAAATAATTTTTGTGCTTAAGTGTACATAATGTCAGTTGATTATTCAATACTAGCTTCTGCGCGCGATTTCGTCCGCGTTGACTTTATAATTGAGTCCAGAGAGAAATGAACATTTTTGATTAATAATTTTAATTTAATATGTATATATACTTCTATAGACTATATTATAAATGATTTATTACTTTCCACCAATACGTGCAAGTTTTCAGCACTCGATACTCTCTAGAACAACCAACATAAAGCTGACCATGAGAGAAGCAAGGAATGTCCAAATGAAGACATGCCGCTTTCAGATTTTGGTCCCGGGTTTTATTATGGTTATTGTAAATGCCAACTTAAGAGGGTGGACTCGCTTGGACGCCATATAATGAACGTGTTTTTGACTTTTATAATCCGCCTGCTCAGTCGATTACACCTAGCTTGTTCAATTCTCCTTAGCTCTGATTGAGGAAAAGTATCTTGACTTCTTCCTACCTTCACAGCTCTCCCCATTTTAGAATCTTGCAATAAATTAGATTTTCGTTACTAGATTAAATTAAATTATTTTAAATCTGTCACTTTTAAACTGTCAAATTTCGTCTTAACTGTCAATTGCAAAAACCAATATTACAAAATAATTATAATAGATAGCTGGTATCCTGAACTTATGTTAGGTTGAAAAATGAAAAATATATGAGTAATATAAAAATCTGACATCTCTGTGACGACGTTGGCGCCCAATTTTTTTTTTTATATTTTAGACGATCTCTCGGAACCTAACATTTTCAAGGATGAAAAGTGTCCAATCCAGGTAATAAACTATCTGTGTGCCAAATTTCATTCAAATCCGTTCAGCCATTTTTGCGATATTGAGTAACAAACATCCAGACACGCAATCATCTAACATACAAACTTTAGCATTTATAATATTAGTAGGATAATGAAAATATTCCGCTTTATAGGAATGCTCTATTAAAAGGGTAATCAATCTATCAAATGTATTCATTTATTCCTGACAACAATAGTGCACATGAGAGTTTTTGATTTACACACGTGCTGATATAGAGAAGGGTTTTAGCGAAGTGTTCAATTACACGATTTGACCGTAAAGTGCCCCTATAAATTGCAATGCACTCCACCCTTTCAGCGCATACAATTGTGCAAACGTCATCTGTCGACGGCCTTCGTTTCCCTTTGACGATTTGCCGACAACACAATATATATGGTTTACTTATAGGTACCTACATATTGTGTTGACTTCTGTTGCCGATATTGAAAATGGTACATCAAACCATATTTGTATATGTTGCAACACAGACACCACAGAACGAGCGTTACTAATCTTTAGTAACGACGTAGTAACTAATAAGTAACCTTACTCACTACACAGTACATTAATTTTTTTCATATACCTTGTGTCTGCAACTTCGTCTTAGTCCACCGAGAACTGTACTTTTTAGGGATAAAAGTCTCCTTTTTATAACAATGGAAATAATGGAGTCTTTTTATAAAAGTCTACTTTTTCCTCCTTGACATGTATAGAAAAATTTATTATGATAGGCTGAGTAATTGAAGCATGAAAGTTTAACAAACAAACAAACTCACTTTTGCAGTTGTAACACTCACCCGGATATTTTCGAACACAAAAAAAGCGCAAAAAAAAAAGACAAAAAAAGAATAACAATAAAAAAAAAATAAAAGAAAAATGAAATAAATAAAGAGAATTGCGCATCCAAATTATTGGGTTTCTGTCAATTCTGATGGGTCGTTCTCAGTTTTATATAAATCATTTATTTTCGGAAAAAAAATGTCAAATATGTGGCTTCTTCTTTCGTTTGGTTTTTTTACCTGTTTGGTTTTACTTGATATCATGCAAAAAAAAAAAAAAACAGAAATTTGGTCAATCAGTACTCTGTACCATATTATGTATAGGTGTACTTCATTCACAGATTAAGAAAACACCATGTTGTTTACTCTGCCAGCTATATAAGATCTCTGACCTATGTCAGAGGAACTCTAGCCGGTAGGACAAAAAAAAACAACTACTCACCCGATTTAAAATAACTTTCACCAATAGCGCGGCTATTGGGCACCAGCTATCTGAAAACAAAGATTTAATTTAATTTAAACAAACTTTAAATGTATAACAGCAATACGAAAACTTACTAAACATTTTGAATAACAGTTATAATTGTAAACACTAATACCAGTTACTTTTATACCTATATTTGTAAGAATAAAACCAAGTAATAAATAAAATTAACAAAAGTATCAATTTTGATTAAATATAATCGGGTCAGATTTTAGCGAGAAGAACGCATGCAGACATATCCACTCTACACATATTGTTCATATTGGTAATAAGGATAGAAATTTATCGGTGTATTTAGTAGAAAAAATTTAAAAATCTTTAACACACATTAAAAAAAAAACAAAAGCACAGACATAAAAACGTTATAACCTGGGCTGCTTAATTTTTCTCATTACAGGAGACCAATGAAATAATGGAGTCTTAATTGGTCACATGTATGTTAAATACATTACAATCAGATAGTAATGTAATAATCGTTGACCACACGCAAATAATATTTTAGTCTACAAATGGGACCTTAATGGTACGTCATTGAGTTTATCGATTCATTTGTATTACAAGTACGAATTCACATGACATTCAAGTCATACAGAACGGTTCATATTAACAAAACAAATTGTTAATTAGGCCACCTACTTCGCCTATGCAACTTCATATACACATCAGAGAACAAAGAATATACTTACAGAACAGTTTTAAAAGGATATTTTTATTTGTCTTTTCTTTTTAATTTGTTTTAAAGACTCTTAAAATACCTATGTATTTAGAACTGTACTACAAAGAGAAAATTGAATCTATGTAAATAAATAAAATTACTATAAAATAAATGCTTTTTCAGCTTCTGTGTGTTTGTCACTAAATTCTTCTATACCACCGAACAGATTTTAATTTGGTTTTCATTAAAGGAAAGAGCGATAAACGAAAAAGGTTTGCGTCTATAATATGCAGAAAAAAAATACATTAGTTCAAAGACGGGCAGGCCGCTGGTACATTCCAAAAAGTAGGCATAAATATACATTTAGGCAGCTAGTATTAAGGTCGTATTCGATAAGCATAAATATATTATAACTAGCATTTTTCGAAAAAAAAGTCTTCCAATTGATCCACATAAAAGAAACGAGCGGACAAATAAAGAGACACGGAAAGTAGATAACTCCTTTTCTATTCGATTTTTAGATAGATAAATAAATAGTTTGGGTGCTTGATGCTTTTCAAGTTGAAATATTTAATTTGACTTACTTAGCAATCAAGATTGAAAGTGTAATTTATAAAAACTTAAAATCTCTGATGATTGCAGATACATTTGAAGTAATCTATTCACTTAAAAAAAAATGGAAGCACCTTTTCAAAATTCATAGAAATATTACAACAATAATAATTGTGACACACAATAACCCTTCTGCATCTGCGTTACGAATCGATATGCGTTTGTATAATGTACAATAATATCTCGATAGTCGCGATGTACTAAACATAGTCAAGAGATAGAGGAACGTGCCAAAACACCTGGAGGGAGATTTTTTTTAAAATCAATCTTTGCGTTCGAAACTCGAACACATTTTCGTATTCCAAAGATGAGACACCTTGTCGTACGATTGTTTGCAAAGCGGATTATATTACATTATCTTTATAAATGGCTCCGTAATTAAGCGCCCACATCGAAGTGCAGTATCTACTCAACAAAAAACAAACGCAGTCCCAGCAGATGTAAACCTTTTGCAAACAATCAAATCAATATTAAAAGTAATTCAATAACATAATGTCGATCGGCGAGAAAAAAATAATGTATTGCTTCCTTCCACCTTGAAGATTGCTCGCGTTCCGAAACAGAAAAGGGAGGTGATACAGTTATGTCTAAAAACTGTAACACATCAAAAGTATTTTACAAAAGATAACGGCATGGTGCAGTACCGTTCTCTAATATGAAAGAGTACACAATAAATAGTAGCGTTAGATCGTTTTAGAAGGATGTCAAGGAAAGGGCTTGAGAATGAAAAAATGTAAGGTGTTCAAATGATCCCCATTCCGTTACATCAATAGAGATTAAGGGCACGCGTTCGCGGTTCACTAATGCTAGATCCGTGTATCAATGTCGGTGTTCGCTTTGATGTGGCTGGAAAAGACGTCCATTTGAACATTAGACTGCAACACAAAAAGCTACATATACGCCAGTCAGGTGTAAGTCCTAGTTAGATTTATTGGACTTGAGGGATTAACTGTATGAAAATCTTATTCATAAAATATGGCAATAAGCCAAAAATTTAAAAAAAAAATTATGAAAAAATAAATGTTGTCTAACAAATCTATGACTAAGCAGCACATTAGTGAATTTTGCAACTTATCTTATAGCTTTATGTTCTAAATGAGTGGTTTAAAAGTGTTTGATAAAACTTATAGCTTTAAATACAACTCAAAATTGTATATGAGTTCATCCTCTCACTTATGGTTGGGTAAAGTAGATTTTGCTACTTAAAGTTGCATGCAGGTTTTAATTGTCACTATATAAGAAGCAATAGTGCTATATAAGGCCCTAAAGTCACTTATAAGCAACGTTTACATATAAGTGGGAACATACCCTTATTTGGAACTTTTAATTCCAAATGACAAGTATAATAGAGTAGTATATCACCAATAGTGGCTAAAAAGATAATTTTACGGCTCTTTTGGAACCTAAAGTGATTGCTACTTTGAAGGCCTAGAAGTACCTTATTGCCACTCCAACGCATAAATAGGAGTCTCAATAGACTCATAAAAGTCTCAATAGGAGGTTTTTGAAACCAAAAGCAGTTATTTTCACTTATTTCAAACCACTAACGATCTAAATACTATGTCCTAATTTTAATCAAACTTAAAATTAGGTCATAGTATTTTATTATTTCTATTGCCCTTGTCAAAATAACATTATTCGTCCTACAAAAGAGCAAATAATTAAAATAGGGCCAATTTAATAGATCACATTTGACATTTGTCAGCTTAGCTTCATAGTGAAGCTTCACTGACAGCTTCTGTCATTATTTCTATTTTAATCTGAACGTCTATTTTAATCTGAAAAAATTACTGTGCAACATTGAACGCTATTATTAAAGAATAGCGTTCAATGTTTATTGAACGTTTATTGAAATAATGACAGAAGCTGTCAGTGAAGCTTTACTATGAACCTAAGCTGACAGATCTCAAATGTGATCTATTAAATTGGCCCTACCTTTAGTATTGGTAATAGCATTCACTGCTTTGCCACTCGCAAGATACAAATAAGTGATTTTCAGACCTGATAGTTCCAAATAGAGAACAAATAAATGAAAATAAACACTGTAAGATCTTTTTTGTTTCGCCATGTTTACAAATTGGAGTCCTTGAAAATGAATTATTTTAAACAGAATTTTATCACACTTGCGCATAATCACAGACTTTTGATAGTTGTGACGATGTTACTTTAACATTGTACGTAACCTACAATCATTAGGTCAGGTTTTTAACAGTTTTATTTTTTATCAGTATCAATTCCTTATTTGATTTAGCACTCTCTTTTTAAATATTCCTGATCAAATCAAAGGCGCATAGAAATTTACAAAGAAACCATACTATAGTTTCACAGTAACAAAAAATTCGCAGGAATTTCGTGCTTGTTTCATTGCTTGTATAACGTGAAGTTTTAATCATTTACCCAAACAGAGGTATAAATTTAAAATTAAAATGGCAGATAACATTCACTTATAAAAAACAACTTATTGACAAGTTGCCACGCCACTCAAAGGAACTTTGGCGTCTCATTTATCACTCATTGACCGAACTGAAATTATTAATTCGGTCAATGAGTGAATAAATAGTTCACTGCGCATAACTTTCATCCATAGTTCTAATAGACACTTAAGGTAATCGTGAGATCTCTTATGGATTCAATTTAGAACCAAAAATAGGCTGCAATTTTTCTCCCCGTGGTTCTATATTGGTTGCCTAAGGGTTCTTTCCACCTATATAGAACTTAATCATGGCTATATATTTCACTTAAGTATGTAAATAGATATGATATACGAGCTATTTCCCACCCAGTTGTGCTACTTGGGTAAGTCTTATGACAAGAAATTAGGCCAGAAATTTGTCACTACAGATTTAAAGATTGCATTGATGGTACCGCTGACAACAAAGTTATAAATTGTGATGAAGAAGGTAGTGCTTTTAATCAAATAAACAACCAATAATATTAAAAAAATATCGTTATCGTATATTTGGTAAATTTTACTTCTTAGCCATGAACATTTAAAACAATTAAAATAGAGTTATTATTTACTCTAATTTAGTTGGAAAAATAACACTTATTAATGAAAATCATGAAATGGTTTCATTTATGTACTCCATGTATATGCAAACTCTTTTAATTACACCACTAATGGTATATTGTAATACCAATGCACTAATAAATTTATATTAATTAAAAAAGTCTACCAACATTTGTTGATGTCATCGATCAGCTAGTACGGAAGTCGAGACGATCTAGTTGCTTCAATTACTTTCTTGTTATTAATTGAATATGAGATTTCCTTCGAGAGTACCAATTAAAATAAAGTTGTTTGATTAGACCTTTGCTACTTAGCATGAGATATCGATAGAAAATTACTTGGTTAAATAAATTGTAAAGATAGCAACGCACTGTGAAAACTAAAGTTAACTGAAGAAATATTATCTCACGTGAACGATAAAAAATAATGACAGGGTTTTTAATTAATTACACTTAATTAAAAGGAACGTTTGAATGTAAATCATGATAATTAAATAGGACCAGAAGCTGTTGTTTCACATGAAGCCAAAGCAATCATTCACAGCATTAATTTCGATAACAATGACACCCGTAGTCAGATACAGAAGCCGACGCTTTTAAGCCTATCTTCTAGTTACGATATTTCTACTGAATGAAAAATATTGACAAATGATCTGGACTCGGTAATGATAAAGCCAATCGCAAAGGTGTTATACTCACAGAAACTTTTTAAGTGGTCATCCGAACTTTTTGGGCCATCGTATATTCAACGATAAGAATCTTTGTGTTCCAATTCTTTTACACTAATTTAGATGTCCAGTGTAAACAAACAAAAAATGGTTTTGTCCCGTTATTCGTATACAAGGTTACATGTATCAAATCCGAATCTTCTGTGCTGATGTTTGGCAGGTGCATGAAACAAAAAAAAAAAACTTTAGCTAATTAAAGTTTTGGATATACTCGTACGTCATAGAGAACTTTAAAAAAAATAGTCATGACTTGGAAAGAAAATCTGTTTAAAATATTTTACAAAATCAACCAAAATCAAAGTTCCTTATTTTAAAAAGGATTTAATATAATAAAAATAAATTGATCCGTAATGTCATGTACTTAAGCTTTCGAATGTATTGACAATGTAATTGAATGACAATGTATTCGCGACCAACAATAGGCTGGCTATACATTGCTCAGAAAACTAATCTCGTTTTACAACAAGATAATGCAATCAGAATAACAATTCAAGGAAATCTATAGTGAATATGTTATTTGTCTTATTTTTATAAGTTGTCATCAAAAATCGTCATAATTACAAAATTATACTTAGATACTAGCATTCATGTCCACCATGTGGAGACTTGCCAAAACTCGCCATTCTTGGTAGGCGGTTTGGCGATGCAGATTAATAGAATATCCTCAGGTGGTGAGTGCTGACCATCTTGTTGTCCACACTTTGGTGTTTTTTCTCTTAGCTGATTTCTAAAGCACCCACAGCCTGGAGCTTATAAACCGGTAGATACTCCACGGCAAAATAGAGGCCACGGATCCAGGCTGCTTCTGGAAAATTATGGGGAGCCCTGTGTCAACAGCTTACTTTTGTATCCTTCCGGGTGTTGCTTATATTTATAAGCGTCAAGTTGTGCTAGTCAGCCGACCTCCCCTTCTTTAATAAAATAAAATCTGTGTTAGGTTTGTGGATTATGCTGATAATTATAACACTCGTATTAACTGAAGTCGTAGTATTTTAATATTTAGATTTTCTGGAGGTTACTATGGCACTATAAGAATGAAATAAAGTTATTTTCGAATGATTGAAATGAGTATTAGTTTTTGAGAATAAAATTTAAGCGGAGAATATTTAAGGTACAAAATCCGAGTGTAAAGGCGTCGCTCCGCATCTAACACAAAACCAATACAAAAGAATTATATCAAAGAAAACAAACAAAAACAGGATTTCGGTGTAATCCTTCATTCTTCCCAGCTTACGCGTCTCTCGTAAATTTCATATTTGTTTAAAATAGAAGCCCCGTTCAATAGATTTACCGGTAAAATACTCGAAAACTTCCGGTTGGGTGCTCTGTAAATAATTGGTACGCCATTTATTTCCTTCTACGGGAATTGTGCATTATTGTGTAAAATTGTAAAGTCGGATACAAATTTACGATCGATATTGTGTTAAGATATAAATCTCTTTAATGGCACGAGCACATTTTTCTAATCTGTACGGGAATTGGAGGCGCGAGTGATTGTAAATTTTTTTTTTTATTGTTAGAAGTGGTTTCCTGTCGCCAATATTGAACATTTAATAAATTATCGATAGTAATTGTTGTTAACGTTCGCTTGACAATATTGTTCAGTATGAAATTTGAAAAGGCTCTCCGCGAATTGACCACCTTTTTTATTATCATCGATGTTTATTACACGTTAAGTGTGTCATTAATGTTTGTTAATTTGGCTTATATTGAAGCCTAGGTAAGAGTTTGGACTGAATTTAAGAAATGAATAACATTTATTAAGTTTGATCAACTTTTACTATCCCTATTTTTTTTCCAATATAATGAAATTATGCTTTTAAAAAATTGAATTTTAAAATTTAGGCTATTTGCTTTTTAGACGTGACATTTAGACAAATTTAGACATTCTGCTCAAAATTGACTGAATAGAGCAGCATTAAAAAAATATTCTCAATTTATTAATTATATTGGCAATTCACACTTGACCAAAAAATTTATGATGACTTTTTTCATAGAGATACATTTGTAATTTCCCAAGAAAAATTATCTACCTTTTTCTTATAATTTTGGATCAGACCATTTTAATGTAACAAAAATATTATCAAATTTTCTCAATGGATGCACATAAATAGTTCTGGTTATTATAATACCTTATTAAAGATCGACTCAAAGATTAAACACAAAAAACGTTCTGTTATAAAATTTTGATAAAAACACTAATGAGAAAACTATCCGTCCCACAAAATGCTTTGTTGGAATTAATTTTTCACAAAAGGCGTTAAAAGGTTAGTTGTTGATGGCAAAAAAATCTCTTTAGGAATATTACACGGTTCCATTTGATTAAAAATTTGCAAAATTTTTAATCAGTACAATGATTGGCATTTCCGTTTCATATTTAGGTAGTAAAATATCAAAATATAAATAAATTGGCGTTCCAAGCTTCTATAAAGTTTAGCGAACTGATAAAGGTTTTTCCGTACTCATCCTACGACAACTCGTCCCACTATTATATTTTTCCTAACTCGACCTCTTTGTAATCCTTACTCAGCCCAAACGCAAATTTATCAAAATATTCCAATACTTATGAGTACGGTCAGCCTAAAAATATTTTAATGAAACAAAATTTTAATAAACAATTCAAAACATAATAAATGCTTGCAGAGAATCCTACTTTGTATTAGGTATGGACCGGAGTGTATGTTGTGTTGTGTTTTCAAAAGATTGAAGCTCAATTGATTATCCGAATTGAATAATAATTCTCGGTTTTGATAAAAGGTCTTTGTCAAAGATAAAAACTATAGACTAATCAGGCCAGTCAGACCTTCAACATGTATTAATTTAGTTTAAATAATTTTGCAAGTCTGGTAACAATATCTTTTCAGTATATTTATTTGTATTTATTTTCACAAAGATATGCTTTGACATCTATGGTATTTTCACTATTTGTAAATATTCACATCCACGCATTCCTAGGATAAAAATAAATATAGAGCGATTTGTGGCAAACACAGAGTTTGGTCCTCACTAGCTGAGAAGCTTGCAATGACAAAAACAAGAGATTTGCTTTAAGCCTTCATTATATTATTCGTTGAATTACTTACTTACTTACTTAAGTCAGTTCTGTCAGTCAGTATATGTCAGACTATATAGTCAGTTTTTTTTTTAAGTAATACGAATAAACTCTAGCATATACTAGTTGTTTTGCAGGCAAGACGACTTAGTGTGTCAGGTCAGTACTATATATTATGTTCTACTTACACAATGAGAATCCCTTTACATAAATCTCTTAACTAATCCTATTGTGGTTGAATTATGCTTGCGTTAAATAATCTAATCCATACTTTAAGAACGTAAATGAAAAATCAGTGGACTAGTTTCGAATTGTGGAATTTACTAAAAGGAAAAAAAAATGTACGCAAAAACTCTTGAGTGGTCTATTGACCGTGACGCAACAATTGTTTAGCAGTTTGCCGAGAAACCCCAAGTCCATCTTGTTGACTCCAAAATTAAACACGCGAAAAAAATGTAAAGGCCCTTAAGTAGATCGAACGAAGGGTTCTATTGTGAATATTGTGTAATGTAGCGCGACGACAACGCTTACAACACACCACTAAAGTTTATTCACAATCTCAAAGACTTCACCTTGTTTTGGCGAGGTAAACTTTTAGTAGCATTGCACAAGTTGCAGGTAGAACCCTTTTTGCACAATTCGGCGTAACAACCAACACTTAAACCAGTTGTCGCCACACTTGTCTCGCCGTCACACATCAAACATTCTCAATATCATGTCTTGAATACATGTAACTAATTTCATCTATCAGTACTACTCAAAACATGCAATATTATGGCTAACCGTGTAAAATAAAATCGAGCATGAAATAGTTGTTTTCAAAATGTATCTTTTATATTAAAAAAAAAAAAAATTTGCTTGCTCACAATTTGATAATTTCTGGTGCTTTGTGTCGGCATAAAATGGGACCTTTATACGTACTAAACTAAGTTCTTGCAATACAATCTATTGCAAATATCACGTGCTTTAGGATGTGAATTTGTAAAGTAATTCATAATATAAGTAACACAACGCAACAAGCTGTGAAATTATCTGTGAAAAATAGCTAATTAGGTACCATTTCAAGTTTATTTTAAATATCAAGAGTAAAGTTAAAAACAGTAATAGGTGGTAATAGTTCAGAAGCACGGCTGCCAAAACGAATCAACGCCTCTTTTTTCATTATTATAGGTAGGTAAGTAATTAGCGTTTAAAAATACATTTTAGAAAGAAAGAAAGAAACATATTTTTATTGAAACGGAAGCATTATGCACACAATACAAGTTTAACAGAAAAGAAAATATAATATTTGCCAGTGTATGCATCAATGCCCCGCCTCAAACGGGCACCCAACTAAGCATATGCTGTGCGGGTTACAGGCCACATAGCGCTGATCTTCCGTTGGGGACCTATCTTTGGGCCTTACGGACATCCGCTATTATTCTTAAAATACATTTAAGCGTACAAATTATATACGAGACTAGCTGAAGACGGCCACGCTTCGCTGCGGCCCATACGGTGGCGGCGAGCGCGTGAGGCGCGTGGACACTGCTTATATATAATACTATTGATCGTAACGGGATGTTATTTAGCTTATAGCCTTCCTCGATAAATGGACTATTCAACACAAAAATAATTTTTCAATTCGAACCAGTAGTTCCTGAGATTAGCGCGTTCAAACAAACAAACAAACTCTTCAGCTTTATAATATTAGTATAGATATAAATTTAATGGTAATAAATATAATTATTTAAAATATAAGTACATCTGTTAAACACTAATTACAAAAATATTGACTAAATCTGAAATTAAAAGGCATTAAGTATAATATATAAAATTTAATATAATAGATATTTCGCTTCTTAAGTTTTGCTGCTGTTTTTGGCGTTGTTTTAGTGTTTTAAATACTCTTTCAATTTAGGTTTGAATCCGTACAGACTGCGAAGACCGCGAATAGGTGGCGGAATATTTTTCCAAATCTTACTAGCAGCGTATCGAAAACTGCCTCTAAAAGCCATCGACACGTGTCGTAGGTTAGCATTATTCATTATTAGCAGTAGCAGCCTCTAAAAGGGATGTAATTAAAAACTTATACAAAGGTTACTTGTCTAAGTGTTTTTTATTTTTTTATATTAACTATTGAAATTTGATAATCTTTTGATTTGTGACAGTATTGGAGTAATAAAAACAATAAAATTAACCACCTTAGCGTTGAATAAGTTCGAGAATTTATGAAGAAGTTATTATAACGAAGGTGAGTGCGTCATATAACATAATAAAAGGTTTGAATGATACCAATGAATGATGTTAATATAAATCGATTGTACGAAATCAACGCTGTCTTTTCGATAGCAGAGCGAGACGAATCGTATCACAATGTTAGATAATCATATCAATTATCAATCATCGAACTCTTTAAGAAATGTTCCATTTATTTTTACTATGTTATATTTTAATTTGTTTTATTTTTAACTACACATCAAATGCGACGCCATTTGTTAGTAGAAATAAAATAGGGATGAATATAAGCGATTATGAATAATATCGGAGTGTTCTTATTTTTAAATAAATAAGTAACAAATACTTAATAAATGGTAACTTTACAGTTATTTTTATGTAGTCATAAACTTGGCAGCCTGACAGAGAATGGTGGCCACGATAATCATGTTCTTATTTGAGAAGTAGGTATTTGTATAATAAAGTCTGTTGTGTACTTGCGAGAGTGGGTACAAGACGACAGAGCTTATTATCCATTATCCTATCAGTGTCGATCAGGGCTGTTTTTATTTTTAGGTGATGGTAACCACCTATCATCAAATGGATCATCAGCCTGACAGTCACTCTTTATCCTATTAATATTATAAAAACGAAAATTTGTGAGGATAGATATGGATGTTTGTTACTCTTTCACGTAAAAACTACTGAACAGATTTTGATGAAATTTGGCACACAGGCAGTTTATTATCTGGATTAATCTGGACTATATAGGATACTCTTTAACCTGGCAAAGTGTTAGGTCCCCGAGGGATCGTCTAAAAATAGAAAAAAATTGGGCGTCACAGTAATAAAAATGTGTCATATTATTGTGTCATATTTTTCATTTTTCAAAAATAATAGTCACAAATAAAATTAAGACAGAAACCTGATGTTTGCAATGTAAGAACTGGCTCTTAATGAATGTTTCATTAAATATAAGTTCTAAGTTCATAAAAGATCCTCATAAAAGCTGTATCTCTTTTTATTACGTACTCTAATTGAAAATATAATCGAAATTGTAAGGTTCATAAAACGTACCTAACAAGTAGTCCCATGGTTATTGTTTTTAGACAACAATGCAAGTCATTCTAAAGTATAAAACGAAACAAAGAAAGTGAGAGTTATGAACGGAAGTTACTGCATACTTTATTATCCTTATAACGATGTTTTGTATTGCTTTTATTAGTTATTTAGTTTTTTTTTTCTTTTTTTAATTGTGTGCACGTGGATACAGCCGCGTATATTATTTTCACACGATCGAACGAATCCATTTCGTATAAAACAATTTAAAGGTTATCGGTTTCGGCCACATATCATCGAAAATACACTTTTTTTGGTGGAGGCAAAAAAGTCGGCTCGCTTTGCGGAGGCGGTTTAAAGTGCCGATCGAAATTATGGCAATTTTAACACCTAAACAAGTGCTAAGTTTCCTCTCGCCCCCGTAATTTTAGCGACGTGTGCTGACGGTTTCGGTAACAAAACCACACCGGCTTCAATGTGCATTACCTACCCCTTATAATACGTGCCCGACCAAAACCGCTCCCTGTATATCGTTACTATAATGATTTATAACTTGCACATTCTGCACAGTCATCGCATTTTAATGGGGGCCCAAATCTTATTAGATCCCATGTATGATCTAGAACTATATATGTATAATTTGTGAGAAATTATATTTTTTAATTTTTATATATCAAAGGTTATACATATTATTTGGAGTTAAGAAGTTATTGTTCAAGGGAAATGTATTAGCAGAGTGTATTTTCAATTTCATATGTTATTTTATATGTTTCAAATAAGTGTTTGCATAAATATGATTGAAATTATGGACACATTCAAAAGCCAAGGAGGTATCTTTGTATTCCTTCGGTGAACTTCGCGAGGAACTTTATCTATATATTAATAAATAAAATTGAAGTGTCTGTCTGTTACGGCCAATCTCCGAAACGGCTGGACCGATTTTGACGGGATTTTCACTGGCAGATAGCTGATGTTATATGTAGTAATTTAGGATACTTTTATTTAAGAAAAAATAATCTATACATACAATAAAATCATATTAACTTTTTATTTCCTTTCAAATTAACTTTATATATTAAGTTTCATTACATATATCTTAACTAATGTGTATTATAAATGCGGAAGTGAGTTTGTTTGTTACGCTTTCACGCTTTAACTACTCAACCGATCAACGCGAAATCTTGCATACGAGTTGTCAGAGGTAATAAATGGAAAAGAACATAGCGTACATTTCATTTTGAAAAACAATACTGTTCCCGAGACACGCGAACAAAGTCGCAGCAATAAGCTAGTATTCTTTAAATTAGCTTAGAACGAAGTACCTAATAAAACATTCAACATCAATTCTAACAAAAAAGTAGTAATTCGCTACAATTTAGCATCAACATAATAATGTTTCATGTATTTGCTTTATGTCTTTATTATAAATTCATTTTCTAAAGTTATTTAATAACAAAAGCATAAAACAACAGGTCTCGCCTTATACTGAACGAATACCAGTTTTGTATGTCTAGTTTATAGAAAAATTTAATTCATTTCGTTTAGCAATAGCATAGCAACCGGATAAGGAGATGCTACGTTCCATTTTTGGGATCAAGTTTTTTATATATAGTAAAAAAAACAGTAGCAAAAATGAAGAATTGCTGATTGCTCGGGAGCTATTACCGCACTATATAATTTAGAGGTAAGCCTATTATTAAAGAAACACTGCCTACCTGTTAAATTAAATTAGGCTTTTTTAAGAACGGCGCTCGATACATTCCAACATATTATATTGAATTAAAAACGGAAGATAGAAGCGTTAATTAAGAAGGAGTAAAAAGCGCGCAATCAACGATTCAACGCACACAATGATTTGTGTTTAAGGTTTACCCCGAGTCTTTAAATAATAATGAAATTTAATTTTTATTATTTTAGATATTGAAAAATCAATAAAACAGTAGGTAACATATTTGTTGTAAGTAGTTTAGTTTCGATTCTTATAGGGTAGATTGCTGAATAAATGGTTAACAAAATGTCTAAAGTTAAAATGGTTGCAGTTGACGGAATGTTTGAATTATTCATTTTATTTATTTGCTTAATTCTCATTGTGTGAAAGTGTGGTGAGCCTATAAAATAGTGGTTAAAACCCTAAGAACCGGTCAGAAGCAGTCTGGACTCAGCCCCTTATCCACTACTAGCTGAACTCGGCCACGCTTCGCTGCGGCCCATACGGCGGCGGCGTGCGCATGGGGCGCACGGTACTGGACACTGCTTATATATAATACTATTTATCGTAACGTGATGTTATACAGCCTTTAGCCTTCCTCGATAAATGGACTATTCAAAACAAAAAGAATTTTTCAATTCGAACCAGTAGTTTCTGAGATTAGCGCGTTCAAACAAAGAAACAAACTCTTCAGCTTTATAATATTAGTATAGATGTGGGTGAACGTTCTACGAGAACATTCCGGGCCCAGCGGCCGTCGGCTCTCTCTACTATGTGTTCTGCCCACTGACACTTCAACTTACTAATCCGCTGGGTTCTGTGGCAGTGTTACCCCTAGTATAGAGCCCTCTCCGTAACTTGAGCGAGGAGTCCCATAGTTAGAGACCACGTTTCTGCGCCATATGACACCACTGGCAACACACATTGGTCGACAGCTTTTGTTTTAAAACATCGGGGATTTTTGGACAAGAAGATATTATGTCTCTGAGCTTCTAAAAATGTCTATAAAGTCATAAAAACTACTTTTCATATGGGACTTATAGTTACTACAAGATATTTTAGAAAAATGTATTACACGATATTCAAAAACAGGAGGTACTGTAAGAACTAATATAATTATAATATAAAAGACAAAACTAACTACAGAAGCTTTTATTTTGCCAAACCTATTGTTAGTATTAGAGCGATGTTTTGGTAACAGTGACATCGTGCAAAAAAACATTTTAAACATTTTCTTAACCATGTCATTCAGCAGTCTAGACTATGCGAACTAGATTTAGTTTAGAAATTTTCAGTGTTTACTTTTAAAGAATTTAAGAGTACAAAAGCATATAGTGTGTAGGTACTAGCTGAGCCCGCACTTCGTGCGTGTGGTAATGGGTAACTTTTTTTGTTTGTAAAGTGATTGAAATGAAAGAAACTAAATGTTATGAGAAGCTTGCTACAAAACATCAGTGAAAACCGCATTCAAATCGTTTAAGTCGTTTCTTAGAAGCGTGCACACGCGCATATAAACAGACAAAAACTCTAAAAACAAATTTTTTTGACCTCCGTAAATAAGTACAACGTGTTCAATTTTTTTTTATGTACATACACGTTTACGATTTTATTATATGTATAAATATCTATACATATATATAAAGTCGTTCTCTGCCTCTGCTCTCTGTTTCTCGGCTAACTTCTTGTAAACCGTCCAAGAGAACAGCGATAAACGAGGAAGATTTGTGTCTATAATTTGCAGAAAAAAAAGCATGAGTGCGAAGCCGGCGGCGGGTCGCTAGTTAATAATAAATCACAATACTTATGATTGCATGAAGTGATGTATTCTCTGACACTAATATGTGAAGTGTAATCCTGCAAATATTTATTGTGTGTCAATACAATATGCCAAAAGAGAACGCTTATTACGGTTTTTACAAATGTGAGGACGCTGCGGGCTTTTCTTGGTTGGTCCATGCGATGAGAGTTCGCGATGAATTTAATTTTAGCGTCCCGATAAATAAAGTACAAGCAATATGCAGTGTGAAACGAGATACGTTGAAAGTAAATGATATTGTGTGTGAATTCTATAAATGTAAGAAGTTAATTTATAATATGATTGAAGGAGAACCGCTGATCGCTTGTGACTAGGCGACGTAATGTTTAAGTCTCGTTAGTGAGGAGTTACAGCGTATTGTTGAACACAATGGAAGGAGGAGTTACGTCTGGGGCTGCCTTGTGGCTAAACACTGAGTTGTACTGTGCAAATTTGCGGGCATGCGATTATCATTTGCTCATTTAATCTTTAGTTGGTATGTGATATGTATATATTATGTCAGTGTACAAAATTTGTTCCGCTCTAATGCCTTTCTGAAAGTAGTAGTTGTAAAATTTGTTACACAGTTTACTTTAAAAGTATTGTGCGTGGAAGTTAAAGGAATAATATCTATTCATACCTATAATAAAATCGTAAACAAGCCATGTTGTACTTATGTTCGTCTAATCCTAGGCCAAAAAAATAATTTTTAGATTTTTTGTCTGTTTATCTGTTATCTGTTTGTCTGTGCGTTCGTGCACGCTAATCTCAGAAACACCTTAACCGATTTGAATGCAGTTTTCACTTATGTATTCCCGTAACATTTATTAGTGTTTGTTTCATTCCAGTTGGTTTAAAAACAAAAAAGTTACGCGCTATACCGAATACTACGCGTTAGAAGTTACGGGCCCAGCTAATAATAAAAAATAATGTGATGATTACTTTAATTAATTTAACCATTTTTTTTGCAAATATTGAAATTTTATGTAGCAAACATTGAAGTCAATTTTGAATCTTATTCTCCAGGGAAACAAAAGCTTGTTACTATTAATAGCAATAGCAACTACATTTAATATTTTTTTGAGTGCTTTATCATTTACAAGGTTAGAGGAGCGGCAAAGCGGGAAGCGAATGTTTTCCTGGATGCAGAATACCGCGCTACCGCTGCGGGAAACCGGCGTGGTATTCCCTATAAATTGGCCTGCAAACTGCGCCGCTCCCGCCCCGGCCCCGGAACGCGTCCGCCTGTTTGTGATAGCGGTGAAACCGCACCGCGTCGTCTCGCTATCGCTGGCGGTTTCTGTATTGCCTGGTGCATAAGAACTCGTACATTACAAAAATCCTCGCCCCCTGAACGCTCCTGGTACCGCGTCAGTGTTAGTCGCGCTTTGATCATTACAAGAATAGAATTCTTTTTAATTTTACTTGCATCCAAAAACACCGAAACATTCTGGATATTTCTTCGAATTATTTTTTGTAGTTTCTATTTCGTTCACGGCTTTAGAAGAGCCTAGGGACCTCGGAGCTGATTTCCCACGATATTATAATAGTAACTGATATACATATATGTTATTATTTATCAAAGCGCATGATCTGTTTTGCGTATTATCTCTTTGTACCTATCTGTGCGTGAGAGGCTCACGCGAGTCTCTGGCGTAACTCGAATTTCGAATCTTACCACGCAATCAATCGGTTCTGTTTGCTCCCGAGATAAACGAGTTATGATTAATTTCCAGTTTCTAAATGAAGGAAGCGCGTTTATAAACTATTGGAGATCAGCAATAATCTACAGAATATTAGCCCATAGGGCAAAACGTTAAGCGAAACTAGGTTTAAAAAATGTCATTCTTTATAATTGTCAGTGTTCTGTCGTTATACAAGTGCACTGCGTATTAAGGCATTTAAGTAATCATTATCATATTCAATACTGCGTTCACTGTTCACTTGTTTTGTCAGTAGGTATACTATGCCACAATATTGACTGCAAAATTTTCAATCTGAATGGTTTGAAATACTTTTATTAACAATATAAGGCGAGGCCTTAGCAGAAAAGCACTATTTTCGACGCTTAATTTGATTTGCTGGAGTAAAATTGAAACTTAGATGAAAATAATGTATTATTAATTATGGTTAATATTAACAATAATATATTATTAATATTAATTATGATGAAAAATTAAATATAATAAACTTATATTTAAAAAAGTTTGAATCGGGCAGATTAATACAAAAAATTCTATTTTCTGAGAAAAAAAAGTTGTAAATTACCGCCCAAAAAAACTTTTCGTGTCACATTAATAAAATTGTTCAGTGACAACTACATTATTTTTTAACCTTATTAATTAAATATAAGTTCTGTACTAAAGTTTTAATCGGCTAGTTTTATTTCTTTTTTCAAATTTTACACAATATTTTAGAAAAACCTTCTAATTTTAAATCTGTTGGGTTATCTCCGAGAAACTAGAAAAATTTGTTGTGCAATATTGTACCTTAAGGCGACTCCAGCCGCAAAACTCGTTCTGTACTGAATTGACGGGACTGCTGAGGGGGAGTAGCTACTTGCAAATCTCGAAAATATCTATTTAAAAATTAAATAAAGTATAAATCAAATTTTTCTTTTGATGAGCCTTCAGATAGTGGATCTTAAAATTTATTTTAAGAATTAGCTATTTAAAATATTTATTATTAAGCAAATCGCACGGTTACAACAACGATATTAGACCGCAAATTAGTAATTTTTTATATATATAATTAAATATAATTTAAAAAATAATTATGATGATCCCCTTTCATATATCCTGCAGATGATTTGAGTATTATTTAAATTATAATTATTATGATACTTTAAAAGGAAAACGGTTACAAAGAAGTGGATTTTTTATCATTAGGGGCTGGTGTCGCCTTAATTCATAGGTTATTAGGTTGCGCTCATCTTTGTAAAAAATTTGTTCGGTCTGACGTTTGTCCTTGTCTTAAATATGTTGTAGGATGAAGTACTACAACTAGTCACGAAACGTAATCACAAAACAAACTATTATAATATTGTAATATTTAATGAAAATCTTCAGTAACATCATAATTATCATAATTTCAACCAGATGACATCCACATTTAGATTAGGCTCTACGTGGCTCTACAACCTATTTTTATTTGTTTAGAAACGAAGGGTTATATAACAGTGAAATGATGAGTAACGCATTATTATATAGAAAATGAAGTATCGTATACACTATCAATTAATATAAATATACAAATAGGTAAATTGATTCACATACAGATTGCTACGATTTTAAATATTAATAATAATAACTTTACTTCAGACTTCATTGTGTCCATAGCTTTTTAAATTATATTATTATACACTGTAGAAAATTAAAATTAAAATATAAACAAACAGTAAATATAAAGTGGTGCCACCTATCATTTTCAATTGATTTTCAATCACCCAATGTTTTATTATTGGGCAGTCCATCTTCCCAGCAATTACCTTCAACAGCGTGTCGGAGCTGTTCCGTACTCTATTCATCAGGGATGCTATTCTCATTCGCAATATAGCATAAAAATCTGCAACTCTTGCATTTGCAAACATTCCCGATTCACTACAGTGGCGCGGCAGCCCCAGAAACACTCTGAAGACGTTGGACGCGCAGGGCATTAAACGTTTTTCCCACAGGTTAGTTACATTTATAAAAAGACAATATGTCTTAAATAATGTTACGAGTATTTTCACTTCATCAGAACAACGTGCAAACCTGCGAGCCATCATATTATACTTTTTTTTATTTCAATGAAATCCTTTTATTATTATTAATATTATTAATTTGTTTTGAGGTATAATTATTTAAAAATATGCATTTACCTTTAACATTGGTAATTAGTTGTTGTGGTGTTCTTTAGGTTCATTATTAAATTTAAGTTTATTCATTACATTCAAAAAGATTAAACATATAGAATATATAGAGAAGGCATTGGGAAAATTTTCCTGTAAAAATATTGATCCTGATCGCAGTAATCAGGACGGCCATGGCGTAGCTAAATAGCCTTGTAAAGTTGTAAGCTTTGAACTGAGCGATTTTGTACCACGTAGTTCTAAATGTCACATTACGGATTCTTTCGTCCTGCCCGATCTATACAGTTGACAATCTTTGATTACTATTAAGTCGGATACGCAGAGTAACCCGAGCTTAACCATTTCTAAAGCTCGGAACAACGACATTCAGCTTTATTACAAGCTTATTTTTTTATTTTATTTTTATTAGAGACCACATCAAATGTCATCATTGGCAATTAACACTTGGTAATATAAAAAAGTTTTTAGACTATCAAATTATACTATAATATCGTATGGCTCTCGCCACTAAATTGCGTATATCACTGTTCACACTGTACAAATAATTATAAAGGTAATTTTTATTGCTATAATTTTGGTCCAAAAACAATGGATAACAACTACAAAATTACTTGTCAAATAAGCTTTGCCAGGTTTTACATAACCAATTACACTTTGTCTATTTATACAATCTCTGTATAAATAGATAAATAATAGTGCTTTATTTCGCTGACATTTCTGAATAGATAAAGTTTTTATTACAAACCATGTAAGTTTGTGTCAGGTTTCTTGTGCAAAACGTATACATTTAATATGTTGTATGTAAATGTACCTGCGTACAATTATTCTGCATTCGTAGTGTTTACGCTAAATGTTACATATTATGACGAGTGGTATGTGTAACATTTGTTAATATTTTTGTTGTTAAGTGGTAAATGTTTTTGTTCTGTAATTCAGGAGTTATCTATTCGATTCCTGGCAAGGTTCTACTACAGAAAGAAACTTCAAAAATTGTGCTGGTTGTAGGTCCAGTACCCACAACCGGGTGCTTCGCATTTAGTTCTTTGTATAGGTATTACAAGCTTAATTGTTTGGGGCTACAAGATTGGTATGTAGTTTGGCGTTTATTAAAATTGGTTAGAATTTTTTCTTGGCCCGATGTACGTGTACTTAAGATCAAAATGCGTCTAAATTTCCAAGAAAGTTATATGAAAGCGCCGCCACTGATCGAACATTGGATTGCCGTAGATGGAATGACGGCTAGTCCGCCCCGATCGTCATACGTCGGCCGATTCGTTTAAATGGTCATAATTGGTCAGACCGCTTTTAAAATACAGCAGTCGGTCATTAGAACATGCTTTGTCGCGCTTTTAACTAGATCCATGCCGAGTATCGAACGTACGCGAATTCCATCAAAGAGTCCGTCCATTGTAATTATATTTTTAAAACCCCCATTTCACGTTCGGTAGCTAAATAACAAAAAGACATACCCGTTTAACCAGACCACTGCTGCGCCACGAGTATGTTGAAAGGCGTGCGTGACTGAATATTCAAAACTTATAATACTTGCACGTGTACATTATAACTTATATTGGTCCCTAGCTGTTTAAATACCTTTGGTGTCAGAGACGATGAAGTGATAAAGTTGTTTATTGATGATCTTTGGTTACATTAATTGCCAACATCGGCGGCGCCTGTGTTTCGACGATGTCGCTTCGGTCGCGTCTCGGTCGTGTTTTGAATCGAGACCGAGTGACAAAGATCCAACGATCGATATGCTCCGGCGACTCAGGACGGCTCTTTGATCTCCCACACTGACGAGTTCGAAGACCAATCAACAAATCATTTGCAGGAATTATTGCATTTTTTATCACCTGTTTAATGCATTTTAATTGCTTTTTTAATAGTTAAATGTAAACAAAAGAACTGAAAAGTACAACGTTACCATTTACGACAGATAAATTACTGGTTTTAATTCTTATGTCTGCTATATCGACCTTATGCAGTAATGTGCGGTTAATTTGTGGCAACTCGCAAAGTTTATTAGATTTATCTGATGTAGCAGCGTGGAGCTATGCGATTGGCATCCAGATCAGTAATAATTATAAAAACTATGGAAGCTGTCAATAGCGGCTTGTTAACAAACAATCTTGTCATTTCGATCGAGGCCATTGCGCTGTCGACGCCTCTGAAAAAGAGATTCAGTACAATGAACTTAGTGGGAGCGGTTTACAGGCAATTCATAAATTAAAAATTAAATATGTTGAAGGAGCGCCTTATTGGTCGCTGTAATTAACAGACGCTACATAAAGCGGCGCGCGCTCATTCGCGTGTTAGTGTGCGTCATAGTTTGCGCTGCATGCGCGCGCGCGGCCTTCAGGAGGACGTTGCGTTTTGTTATTTTTGTAGCGTTTTCATAATTATCGAACGTTATTTTACATACATTGCAAGCGAACCACGAGCGTATATGTTCATTGTCCAATAACCTTTTCTCAGAGAATAAACCTTATTTCGATTTGCAATTTTAATACCCGAATCCAAATAGGAGGAAATTTCGGGTAATATGCATTAAACTTCACTGATCCAAATGTTTGTTCGCTTTTCAGTACCGAGTTGTTTGTGTTGCAGATTGAAATATTCACACAATGACGGTTGGATCCTCTAAGAGATATAGATTTCTAGTAGGTATCTTAATTTTTCGAAAGTGAGTTTTCTTAGGAATATTTCAACTTAACTGTTACTGTTACCGTATATTATGGTCCGAATTGTTAATAACTTCAATTCGTTGACGTCAAATATATATTTTATGTCTATCTATATATTCGTAATAAAATAAATTCGCTATCCGCCTCTGTCTGTTTCTCTGCTATTTTTTCTAAACCACCCAAAGGATTTTCATACGGTTTTCACTAATGAAAAAAATGATTGACGGCTGGTCACTAGTTCTTTATAAATATATTTTCTTCTTGAAAAGAAGTTGTTACCTATTTATATGTGCAGGCATTTAGTATTTAAAAAAGAAATTATGTTTTTCGATGTCTATTCCACATTACAACGTTCACTTAAACAATCCTCAGTAGGTAGATAATATTATAAAATACAGTGCATTGACATTATTGTTTCTGCCGATGTTCTGCGGATTGTAATCTCCCCTAAAATATGTAAGCCGATTGAATTTGCAATTTGCATACTTACTACTAATAAGCAAAACAATTATGCAAATAATAATAATCATTGCTAGTAATATACAAATCGGCAAATTAGATTCAAAATAAAGATATTTTCTTAATCGATATTATTGAACTTTTTTAAAGTCTTTCTATGAACAGTGTTCATTTGTAAGCATTTTTCCAACAATTACAATTACAATTCATGATCGGCAGAAAAGTGTTCAGAAAATCATTGAAATTACACAATTTTTATTTTTCTAATTTTTAAATCTATATGGATATAGACAGGAAATTAAAATTTAATTTACATTACATTTTACATTTTCAAGGCTAATAAAGTTTAGCCAATACAAAACTTATGGTACTTTGCTAGTACTGTTATTTATTCTGTGACTTTGGTTGTAATACGGTTGTAATCAATATCAAGTAGTCATAAAATGTACTGGCAATAGTTATATCCTTACAGAAGTGGTCATTTTAACACGATTTGGAGGACAAAAGAGCTCATTAATCTATCCCATATACATATCTTATCACGGTCACCTTTGCACTTAAAGTCAGTTGGAGGCGACATTGGCCACCTAACATCAAGTGAACCATCAGCCTTCCTGCCAGGCTTTGTTATTTATAAATTAATTAAGCAAGAGTTACTTAAATAGAAACCTTTCGGGTTTTATAAATTCTGTAAATTATAATGAAAACTCCATGAATACCTATACCGTTGACCGTTGCGGAAATTAGAAGAAGCAAGCGGGCAAACAAACAAACAGACGCATATATGTTGACCGTGGGATCCACTCCAATCATAAAATTAGAAACTTTTAACTCCAACACAAATCCGCTGTACAGCAGATTCGTACTGACTGACATTTCGGGATATGTCGTCCAATTTTGTTCTCCAACGGATCCTTAGAAGACAGATAAAAAGCAAATACTTTAGATTTAACTGGCAGAAGATAAATGCATGTAAAACAATTGAGTCTCATATTTCGGAACTTTATGAACAAATTGTCTATAGTGTTTGTAATTATCTACATAATCTAATAGGTTTCGACGAACTAGTTTTAATAACAATGAGCCCAGTACTGGGCAATTACAAAGTTTTAGCAGGTGCAACTCCTTTAGTGGACGGGTTAATTGTGGTCATACCTGCACATTAAACTGTGCTACAGAAAAAAAGAAAGGATCTTGTTACAACCAGATAATTCTAGTTAGTTTTGTTTACTATGTATAAATTAAAATGTATCTAATTGTGATAACATATTAATGACTTATTACTAAAGAAGTCAATCTTTTCTTATCTAGTTAGTTTTCTTTGAACTTTCAAACCAAGCTAGAAGACTTTATATTATCTTTTTCTTTTCCTAAAAACGACACGATACACGTAAGTGGTATTGATCCTGCATAAAGTGTGCACTTTATATTTTTATTTATAAAATAAATGAAAATACGCATTTTTACCAGTGTATCCAAAAAACAGGCAGAAATAGATAAAGGGTTATTTACACTATTTACATAATTAACTAGATTGCGTTATATCTACGACTATAAGCTGTGAAAAATGCTCTTATAGATTTTTTGAGAGTTTTATACTATTTATACAGAATGCATATTGAAACGCGATTAAGTCGTCCTTGCGCAAATGTCTATATATCCATTTTTTTTATTAAAAATATATCTATTTTTATTAAAAAATGAAGTCGCTATCTGCCTCTGTGTCTCGGCTAATTTCTTCTAAAGCACTCAAAGGATTTTGATACGGTTTTCACTAATGGAAGCGGTAAACGAAAAAGATTTTTTTCATATAATTTGCAGAGAAAATGCTATTCGTTATCAATAATTAATTTTAAAGTGAAAAAAAAAAAATAATTAAGGAAGGTTAAATTGAAAATAGTTAATGGTTTTAGTAACACGATTGTGAAAAATTATAGATTACTAGTAGAACAATTAATAAATACTAAAATACAACAAAAACAGTTACACCCCAGTTACCCAAGGCTGAAATTTTGATTTCCACTGGCCTATATGAGCATATCTGAATCTTTAGCATTTCATGTCATTATTAGAAAAAAAAATCACTTACACTAACTTTGCACAAACGCAGTTTATTTAAAAAAAAACAGCGTAAGAATGCCTGTATCTTCTAGAAGACTAGCAAACTTCAAAAATATTTCATGATACTAAAAACCGGGTGATCTGAACTCACAAAAGTCGGTAGATCACCTCAGAAGAAAAACTGATGAAAAGGATATGAGTAGCGTATGTCGTTGTCGACCGTGTGTTTCTTTGAACAAGTGTAAAAGCTCCATTAGAATAAAATTGTTAATAAAATTAATATTGATGTTAATATTTAAAATTTTCTATTTCTAAGTACAATAAACACGATATAGAAAATCGCTAAACCATTTTAATGCTATATTCTTTATTACATTTATTATCATAAAAGTATACGAAAAAAATTTCCACTTCCACAAAATATATACCTGAATATCTTCTTCTGAATAGAAACCAAAAATACAATACAAGTAGGTACATCTGTTCAAGTCATCCACATAAGCTTTAATAGCGATTGCTTGTAGATAAAAAACTTAATGCCCGTTTATTATTATTACATTTAACTAATAGTAAAAGTGATTAAAAAATTCTTCGGTATTAAATTGATCTTGTTATTATTCCTAATAGGTCTTATCTTGTATATTGATGTGCAATATTTTTTATCCTAATGCCTTAATAAACAGTGGGGAGAGGAGAAACAATTTGCATGTAGATGGTGCTTCGACTAATAGATGTCTAAGAGTCAGCTGCCACTGACTGGTTCAGTTTTGCATAACATCAACCGCATTAACCACACACGCGAACATAGACAAGAATTTAGACGGAGCTGTGCATTTTTGATTATTTAATGACAAGACTGCGTTCCGCAATCATGAACTTTTCAGTTCGTCTAATGATAGTAACCACCCCTTGCTTAAATACTATCATGAAATATCACTACATGTGATGTTGGGTTTCGATATCAAGGTCAGCAGCGCACTTGAAATCCTCATTTGTTTTGCTAATAAGCGACGACAGCTAATTGGTCCATCGAGTGGATTAACTCAGCCTGTCTGCCGGTTTTTATATAAAAAAATGGAAGTTTAGTTAAATATCATACTATCGCAAAAAAATCAAATTTAACCTTATTGACTATGTACATACATGTATGAAAAATAAACATTCATAGCTTTCCTGTTTTGATTTATAGTAACGTTAATTCTGTTAAATTTAATTAAAAATATAATAAAATGGGGTATATTTGAGATAGCTATATTGTAAATAAATAAATAAAATATGATGTAGTTTAAGACCTAATGTGTAATATAAATGGTATCCTTAATAAAATAAAACAAAGTAACAATGAATTAAAAACGTCGTTATTTCCAGAATAATTAGAGCAACTCGCTATATACAATTGACATGCTCAAACTATTTTGAAATATCAATGACACATTTTTTTATGTGAACGAGCACACACGTATCCTGAAAAGAAAAAAAAATTTTTTTAGACCAATATTAACTCAGTATCAATCGTTTTCCGAAATGTAATAAATTATGAATGTCGTTACCATTCTAACCATTCGACTCTCGCGTTTTCCCTAGTCTTATCCACGACTAGATCCTAACATTATCCCTGTCATTTTTTATTCTTTAAATGGGAATACGGGCAACGGGTCTGTAGGTGAGCGGTTAAGCTCGTTGCGCGAATTCTCTACTTCAGCGTTATTTAAGATCCACTGTTTTCATGATTCAATTATTTTATGACTGCAGTATAATTTTTATGGTCTTAGAAAGTAGATAGGTACTTACTCTATGTGGTCCTTAAATGTGGGACTAAAATATTTTATTTCAATTGGTACATGCCCTTCCTTGGATTATGCAGTGTGTACCTACTACGCTGATGTCGTCCTTATTAATAGAATGAAATCGGAACGTCTTTTAAATAATTTAAAATTATTTAGATATTTATTGCTTATGAAACATGCCTTTGCATTCAGCTTGAATGATCTTTTATGCAAGATTATAGAAATGTCCTTCTATTATCTACACTCTTCATCTTACTATTATCTTCCGTTCCACCTTCTTCTTCTTATTTTGATTATGGCTCCATCAGATCTTCTCCGATGATTATGCCAGTGTCACTTGTAAAAATAGCAATATAAAAAACTCAAAATTAAAATTAAAATCAAAAGTAGCAGATCCCAAAACTAGTCAGTCAAGTACAAATTTTTTCTTTATATTTTCCAAAACAGGTCCGTCAAATCCAAAGCAGTCAAGTCCTCCGTTCCACCTTAAAATTGCCTTAAACTTTTCATTGTCTTTCTAAAAGTCACTGTCTTTGTCTGAATGACAATTGTGACAGCTAACAAACACTGTTCATTCCAGTTTTTTTTCACATCTTTAAATTACCTTTCTTTGCTACACGATAAATTATCATCATTTTTCAACTTTCATGTTTATTATTCAATCAAAAGTTAGTTTTGCGGTAGAAAATAATGAAGTGGGCACTAAAGTTAAGAATACCTACCTAGCTAGCTAAACTAATTTTTAAATAGGCTATAAAATTATTTATCTATTTCTGAGTATTCTTCACACACCTGTGCAATTAAATCTAATTTATTTCCATCACGATTTTGTGTTTACTTACTTGAAATATTATGCCCGCATGAGTTTTACAACCAGATGTAATAGCTTAGAATATTATATATTTGCGGTGGGTAATGGCCGTTTTACTATACTCGTACATTTACTATTAGAGATATGCATTTGCCCCCGTGTTATTGCACATAGAAGAGATCACTTTTTAATTTTATTTTACAAACACCTCTCCAATACTCGTGAAAATAACGTACGTACATGCTATAACAGTTTAAGTTTACGATATAATAGTATATTTCATTACAAGTGCGGAAAGGCTGTCATTGCAAAGAGTTCCGACAAATGTCTACCCGAGCCGAAGGCGAGGGTTGACAGTCGGAACAAGTTGCAATGACGGTTCCGCACGTGTACTGAACGACTATTTTTAATACAGTTGCGAAAAAATGAAGCGATTTAATAAAACAAACAACTAAACTCGCAAAGAGAATTTCTGGAAAATGGCGCCAACCGTACAATATAAGCAGAGACATTTTTTTTCTTCACGCATTCCGGTAGGCAAAGGAAACTATGTGCCCATACAGCCAAGTCTTCAGTAGAATTTTTTTGTTGATTTGAAATGAAAATGAAATTTAATGAGATGAAATGAAATGAAACCTAACCTAACTCATTAAATCAAATCATTAAATCTGATATTGAAACAAATTCGTAGCTTCTTTTTAGAAATATACGTATTTGCATGAATCATAAAAACTTTTTAGTAAAAACTTCATGGTTGGTTTTTCTTTTTAATAGATATTATTTTGACAGTTGGGAAAGAGAACGCACGAGTGCGGGAAAGGTAAAAAAAAAGCACGAGTGTGTAATAGCCCACTTTCCGAACGCTATACGTCCCTGCAATACGCCACTTTTTGAGCAACTGTATTAAAAAAGAGTTTTACCTAATTATTTTTACTATAAGTCTCTTTAGATAGTAACCATCACCTTTCAGAAGATCCCCGTGAAATAACAGCGTATGTAACAACGCTGTTATGTTTCGATGAGTGAGAGGGATCGTCGTCATCTCAACCGTAGGACGTCCATTGACATAGGCCTCCCCCATAATTTTTCAATATAGAATCGATAACCCATGTTTATATAGAATCGATAACTTGTACTTGTTCTTGGTGTTGCTTGTGTTAATGGGTGACTGTAGCCACATACTATAAGTGGACTACACACCATATAGCCTCACTTTTATAAAAAAAAAGTGTTTGTGTCAGTTCCGATGCACGACTGGAGTTTACGCCTTTAAACGTATAAAATTTTCCTCCTGTCAATAGATATCTCGATGCCTAATTACTTTGTATTATTTAGTTACATTCTACATACTCAGATGTCACGTGTTCCAACAAAAGTTATGTTAGTTACGTTAGGGCACACTGCGTTTCGCAGTCATTTGGGCAGCCCGCCTGGCGGCAGTGACCACCCCCTTACAGAAGACCACCGTGAAATAACAGCATATACGTGCTGTTGTGTTTCGGTGAGTGAGTAAGGGATGCCAGAGCCCATTTCCTTATCCCCTCCTAATCCCTTATCCTTAATCCTACTGTAGTCGGCAGCGCACTTGCAGCACCTGTAGCGTTGCTTGTGTTATAGGCGACGGTAGCCACCTACCATCAAGTGGACCGTCAGCCTGTCTGTCGACATAACATTAAAAAAAAAGGTTGTAACGCGCTATCGTTTCGATTCTCAAAGCGACTATACTTTTCATACAAGATTTCGACGTTTGCTTTTATAAGCCCAGGGAATAGAATTAGAGAACATAAATACACAAGTCCCTGTCGCACAGTTGTCAAAGTGACAGATAATGCAACGCTTTTTAGTTAACGCTTCTATTAATTTTACTCATAAAATCTCATATATGAAAATCGATTCTTAAGAAGTAAACTGCAAAAAGAAACTCTGCTTTTTGTAGAGGTTATGGGTTGCAGACTGCAGTAGAAGAATTTATAAGCAGTTATGCTTTGTAACAGTATATTTACATCACATACTCGTACATAAGAAGGATTATACGAGTAAGTAAACACACAGCTCAAGCGACAATTTAATTACTTTTCCTATAATTTCAGCATTTTCGATAGTGATTGTTTTATATTTTTTGAATACACAAACACAATATAAAATTGATTAGAAATCTTTTACTTATAACTCTAATATTATTGCTAGGAATTTTTTAATTGAAATTGAGTTAATACCTAGCATAACACGTCGACTACTTTAATTTTGAAGTGCTAGAAGGTGCTTGTATCTAATTAAAATGAAAATTACTCTGTTCGAAGTCTTTTCCAACTAAAAGTTATTACACGCTGTAAATTGGTATCCCTAATAAGCAGACCAACTTTGTTAAAATAAAATGTTTTGAATCTTCATTTCTTATACCTGTCTTAGACATATATGAACACCTGTTATTACCGGTCAGTCTGAGCACTGTTTATCGGACATATTTGCATATGCATGCCAGATAAAAACACCTAGATCACGAGCGAAACATCCATGACTAATTCGTACTTAAGGCTATTTTATAGGCAATATTAAATGACAAAACTTCACTCTGTAATGATCGATTCTATCCCGTTTTTTTTCCTGCCTAACAGGATAACGGACTTCCATTTATTGCCCCCGCATGTGATTAATAAAAAACCTTATACGGGAACCACATCAATATATCAAACAATGATCGGGGAATATCTCTTTTATTCTCACAAAATTAAGTTAGTCTCACACAAAACAGTTTGTTTAAAACATTAGTATGTTTTAAGATGTTATCAGATGTGTATGGTGTCAAAATTCTCGCATCATGCCGAACGCATTTACTCCACGCGATATAGATCTCTACGCTTTGTGTTCGGCGATCAGTTCGTAAACAATAATAGCGGGAGTCCATATAAATCATTTTAACTAAAAAACACATATACTCCTTCACGCATAGACACGTTATTTTTCTAATATTACGCACAATGGGATCCTGTGTCTTACTAACCAAGCTACAATAGGGAATATGCACATTTTTTTATATTTTCATACGATAGGTTATATCGTTATATAACCGTAAAAAATATTCAGCGCAAAAAACAGAAATTTGGTAACAAAAAAAAGTTAAAATTAACTAACAGCTACGGGCACTTTAAACACCCGCCCTTTTGGCGCGCTTGTCGTGACGTCAAAGTCTACAATACAATCAAATGTTAAAAATCACAAACATCTACACGCTTGTTGACATTTCATAGACGTTGACGTCACATTCCATAGACTTTGACGTCACATTCGATCTGACCATTTCAAGTATTTTGAATTTCCCACATTTTTATGCACTTTTTAATAATTATTTTCTTAACGAAAAGGAAATAATATTAAAAAATATTTACATAGACATAATTCTAAAGCAAAAATGTTGATAAAAAAATATATTTAAGCCTTTTTTGAATTAGACGCATATTCCCTATTGTCCCTTAAAATAAAATTATTTATTTACTCGCTGGTGCCCGCGACTTGGTCCGCGTTGATAAATGAAAAGTAATTAATACCTGAGAAAATATATGAATAATATATTTTCTGACATCTCGACGCTGTGATGACGGTGGCGCCGAATCTATACATATAATTAGATCGTAGACGAACCGTGTCTGTATATTAAAGATTTTTTCAAAAAAAAAAAAAAAAAATTTTACACGTACTACTTATGTTACCGAGATCAAAAAATAGTTTTTAAAATTTTTGTCTGTTTGTCTGTGCGTTTGTGCACGCTAATCTCTGGAGACGGCTTAACCTATTTGAATACGGTTTTCATCCTTGTAGCAAGCTTCCCGAAGCAAGCTTAGTGTTTGTAAGCTTTATTTTGGATTCATTTTTAATTCAGTTAAGAATTATAATTTTATACAGACCTCTAATTTTCTACAAATTTTGAATATACCTTCCTGGGTATATCGGGTACACGGTACACCTGAGTCATGTGGATACGAAAAATATTGAGAACAGTCTCCCGTTTTCCATCCACTGTTCCCCATACGAAAACATGAGATGTCTTAACTTCGACTATTGAACAACTATACTGTACTGAACAATTGAATGACAGCCTAATATCTTAGTAGTAGATTCAGCACTCTGAGATCCTCAGTCCCAAACTGCACTAGCCACTCCCTTGCAGAAGACCACTATGAAATAAAATATGTTGTTGAGTTTCGGTCGACGTTTAAGTGATGACAAAGCCCAAAATTTCTCTAATCGACCACCTTGCTCCTTATTTTACTAAGAAACATTTTCACTTATATATATACATATATACACTTCTCTAAATGTGAGTTTAACTATAAAATTTGCCAGTGACTAAAATGTATTTTAATTTAAAATTTGAATTTTAAAATGTATCATATTAAAAATTGTAATGGAACAATCTATTGTGGATGAAAAGAGCGGAATTTAAATCCCGTTACAACGATTTATTGTCGCGTAGATGCGATGCGAAGGCGTAAATTAAAACATAAAATTAGCGATCACGAGATACGAGCTCCTGTTTCATTAAAAAGTAATGAAAACTTCCTCAGAATATTAATTGGTCCAGTTATAAAGTGATCTCGATAAAATACTACCTTAAGGTAGTACTAATAATACATGTATTTAATTTATTCTTACTACCAACATACAAGCTATTATCTGTTATCAAGAATAGACTCAGCTTCTTCTCTTATTAGAGGCCTGTTTGATAATACTCTAGTTAAAAGACACAATTTTAAAATTTCATTTCAACGTCTATAATAATATTCATATTCCTGCAATTTTCCAATTAAAAAAATCATACTGTTGACATCCCGACGCGTGTGTACAGTGCAAACAAATTTAATAGCAATTAACTCTCCTCAAACTAAACTGACACGTTTGTCTCGTCTTCGCGAGCGAAATAAGCGTTATTTGCATTAACTAATTATATTGCAGATGTCAGTTTTGAAGACTCGACGAAGTATAGAGAAATAAATAAATATTGCAGCATGCAAGAAATTATATATTTAAATAAATATTGAATTGTCTTAAACACGTTTGAGCAACGATACTACGAGTAGATGTAATTTCAATGACTCGCGCGTTGTGAGATTTATTGGGGGTTCCTTTCAATTAATTAATCTATAAACAAGGTCATCAAGACCACTTGTATGATTGTTGTTATTGTACCAGCTTACCTAATTCTTCTGAAGCTGATAAATTAAATAAATTATATTATTGTAAAGGACTAACTGCCCATTTGATGGCAGCTGACTACCTTGACCTAATAGATAAAACAAGAAATTATACTAACTACGCCACACATGTATATAATGGTTAATAGTAACCATTATATTATACCTATGTGGCATAGTTACTATTATTTAATATCTATAGTTAATCTTATAGTTAATCTTTAGTTAATACCTATCTATAGAGATATTATATTCATTTTTTTTCTCCTAAAGCAGATTTCAAATTTAGAAATAATGATTCCTAGTATTCTATCTAGAAGAATATTTAATTATTATTTAGAATTTAGCGTTCCTACTCATAGGATACAGGATAACTCTTTATAAGCTACAACTATTTACGTCGTAGTAAATTAAAATAATGTTCATTAAATGGAACCTAAAAATAGTAAAATAGAATGCTATAAATTTATTTATCTTAAGTTTGATCGTTTTAGAGATTTAAAAAAATGGCAACAATAAATAAAGATATATAAATAAGGTAAGTAACAGAAATTGAAGGTACATAAAACAACAGAAGGTGCTACCTAGCCTGAGTGATAAATTGAACAAAGATAAAAATTGAACAAAAATCAGGAAAATATTAAACATTATTTACAATTACCACCGTTACATTGGCAATAACATAAACATAAGTATTTTAATGAAATACGATTGTTTATAAGTAATGAAATACTTATAAAATACAGTACAAAAAATCCAATAATCATCTATAATTAAAAAAATATTTGTCCTGACTGATTTATTAACGTACAGCCAAAACTACTAAGTCTAGAACGCTGAAGTTTTGAACATAGGTTTATTTTATAACGTAAGTATTCGCTAAGAAAGGATTTTTGAAAATATCTACTCCTTGTGAAGGCGGGGTCGGATCGCTAGATAATATGAAATATTCTAAAATTTGTGCATACATTCATTTAATCTTCTGATCAAAATGTTAGATGCACGTGGTAACATTTGGGCTTGATACAGTCGAAACCATTAGCAAAGAAAAAAATCAATTATGCCCACATTCCCTTTTGCGGCGAATCTATAATGCTCCTGCAGACTCTACCCTACAGGCATCCGTGTGAACAGGGGTTATATGAACATACTTTCATATATCATTTTTCCGAAACTTCCATATCTGTCTTATTCTTTACACGTATTTGTATTGTTACTTGTAAGAGAGAGACGATACGGGATTCCCGTTTGACTGTAAGCTATCCATTGATTGATGGATGCAAGAACAGCCGTTGGTGAGAATTTTGTTCGAATTAAATTTTACTAAAATGTTACCTATTTTGATCATTAGTAACGATTTGTTTACTTTAGGGGCGGTTGAATGACCATTAAGACCGGGTGGTATAAATTTGACCATCACACTTTTTGACGTAGTTCTAACATTGAATAATTCAAAATTATTCAAAGTAAACTTTTTTCATTAACAAATACAATTTCGATTTTTTTTTTTGCAATGGTTGAAAAGTGTGGACGTTATGTGACCAGAAATATAAAGATGAGAAACAAAAACTATTTTGTTTAGAACATAAAGTTGGAACTTGTTTAGAGCTGTTTGTTTACAGCCATTTTTTTGCATCTTTCTCTTACGTTCTTTGTTGGCAAATTATTTATCTTCTGGCCCTAATTATCCTTATATAAGATTTTGTGTCTCCATAAGTCTTCAAGCCATCTCCGTTTTAAATTTTATAAGGTCATGAAATCCGTCTGAAATGATGTAGGAAGAAGTAATAAATTGACCACTAAAATACTAAAAATTAAACCTGTTTTAAACCAATAACCTGTTTTTATAATATGTTTTTATAAATTTTAATAATGTACCGACATAGAACTACGAGTGAAATAAAATGCATATACTTATCAAAAAATCCCTGCGCTTTGAAAATGAACACTGTCTCAAAGAAAGTGGCGATTAGTTTCGGATTAAACTTCATAAGTCTATCCTTTCTTTTTTTGCTCACTGGAGACAAAATTTCGACAAAAAACACGGATCAGATTTATTAACAAAAAATCACTTTCGTATAATTTGATTTTATATAATGATCTAACGTTGTTATTTTACCCTACTTTGAAATCAAATGTATAGTTAATAAGCAGGATATTTGTAAGAAATATAGCTGAATTTTGGAAATTGAATGTATTATATTTGGCTGGTATAATTTTTTTAGTAAAATTTATAGTTTAAAAACAATTAATAGAACCGTTTAAATCAAGTTCTCTTATTGGTTAATTTTTAAGCTAACTCTTTACCATAATTTATCAAATTCGAAAATGATTATTATAATCTAGTCTCTAAACTAAATGCTTGTTCTTATTTCAGTATTATTGTATTAACACGTTAAAATTCAAATATTACATAAATTTATTTGATCATCTAAATAATTATAAGCAATTGTAAGATCGAAAATGTCTTGCAAGCTGTTTTCGTCCTAGTATCTTTGCCGACACTCAATTAAATAAAAATAACATTTTCATGGCTTTCAACATTATTATTATTTTTTATTATAAAGGATGGCAAGCATAATCTAATAGTCAACTTGATGGTAGGTGGTTATAATTGCCTAAGAACTCAAATATCAGCAAGTTTAGGCAAGTGCTATTTTGTTTTCGGCACGCTTTAAGAAGCCGCTATTGTAGCTAGGTGGAAACACCTAAGAAAGAAGAATTGTTCCAAAGTTCGCGTCGGCGCTATAAAGTTTCTATTCATCCAGACTGTTCTTTGCTGGGCTGACTAACTGTGCTTCTTATCCAAGTAATGAACTAATATTATTTTTCTCCGATAAAGGGCGGTCGAAATATCTACTGATAGAAATAAATTGATAACACAAGGTAGGATTCACAAGGACAGTATAAGTGTGTCACTGTGCTGAGACGAAATTCACTATTTCATTCCTTATACAGTACCAGAAAAATAATACGAAATAATACAAATAAATAAATAAATACGTGGATCTACCAAACATAAGACATGGGTCACCCAAAAGGTCCACAATTTTTAATTGACGATATTTTCTTGCTTTATATTCTTGTGAATATAGAGTTTTGGAAGTAGGATGGGCCATGTAACATCCGCGTTTGCCATACACCTGCGTCCGGCCGTAGGTATAAAATTAAGGGCTCGTAATAAAAGTACTAAATCAAGTGTTATTAAAAATAAAATATTACGTACTCAGTACTTACTAATTAGAAAAAAATTGTTTCACAAGGCTATCAAAATTCAAATAAGTAATCTATAAAAACGTGGAGTTCTCTCGCTTGATTTGTTAATCAAAATTTTCCATTACTAATTAAAACGAAGTTGTTGTTTAAAATTTAAAAAATAAGAATATTAACAAAATATAAATCACCAAGTCTGCCACTGAAATAGTAAATTCTAAATTTTAATATTTCATTAGTAATTTTAAATAGAATAATTCATAAACGATTATTATAGGTAGTTGAATTAAAATGAAAAGAGGCTAAATTGAATACTCAGTAAAAAATATACGTATAAAAAGTACATGCATCACCCCAATTTTTCAGGTGAGGCCATCGACTACTTTCCCGAGGCATTTGAATCCCTCGTGTCCTCGGGAGGGACAGCTGCATCCGTTGACGTACCAAGGCACCATCTGATATAAAATTAAAACGACACAACACAAGTGAAACAATACAGTACCAACCCTGTTCTAGTCGAAGGAAGCAGAAAAAAATTCGATACATTGATGTCCCAATCCATCACTGTGACCGAATGTACGAATATTTTTATTAAAATTTATCTTTTTTTTAAAAACTCTATGATTTACATATTTTGATATCTTACTTGATTTTTTACGAAAACAATTGTTTATTATTTTTTATATTAAGGTCGTCAGACAGGCTGACGGTCAACTTGATGGTAGGTGGCTACCGTCGCTTATAACACAAACAAACGATTAAGGATGAGGGATTGGGAAAGGTTAGGGTAATGGGCTCTGACATCCCTTACATTCACCGAAACACAACAGCAAGCAACTGTTTCTTCACGGTGTTTGTTTGTAAGGGGGTGGTTACTGCCGCCAGACGGGCTGCCCAAGTGATTTCTAAACGTAGTGTGCTCTGCCACTACAATCGCAACATAGCTGTTTATAACAAAATTTCTTTAAAATGCAACGACGCCAAGCCATTAGTGTTTTTCTCGCTTCCTTCTGTTTTAATATTAACTAGCAAGTCTATGTGTCTAATCTTTGATACGTAAATTGGTAATCTTTTTAAAATACAGGCTGACGACCCACTTGATGGTAGGGGGCTACCATCAAGGCTGGATCAAGGTGCTGCACATTTGCTGAGGCCCATAGTATGATTAAAGATAAGAGATCCTTAAATGACTATTCTGTACTAATTGATCACCATTTTTTTATTGAATACTAACGGCCCGCCCCCGGCTTCGCCCGTGGTGCAATTTATATATATATTTGAACATTCCTCGTTTATCCCTCTTTCCATTAGTCAAAACCGAATTAAAATCGGTCTACCCATCCACGCGTGATGCCGTGACCAAGGGAAATAGGGATTCATTTTTATTTATCAAAGAAGCTATACATATTTTCAATAAGATTGGTTTTTTTTTAAGTATTGGGTTTATTTGAGGTTTTATTTTGCTATAAAATTTATAAATAAGGAAAAGTCAAGTAACAATTTTCGGACTATATATCATGTACGCTGCAAACCTTCCATTAGTTGATAATTTAAAGTGATTAAAATAATCCTATATAAAATTGCACCGGTGCGAAGCTAGGGCATTAAAACTAAAGTTATTGAATACAAATTCCATACATTGCAGTTGAACAGGGGTGCGGGACAGACGTGCAGAGGCGGCTTATTGCACTCAAAACGGACATCAATTAAAGAGAGATGAACGAAGTATACAATGTGTGAGCGTGGTCCGGCGCGCGGCGAGACGGCCACTGACGCGAGATGCGGCACTTTGATCGTGCGATGTTAGCGCTCAACCATCAACCGTTACCGCAATATACCAAACACTAACAGTGAGGTAACTAAAATAGAATTGATTAAAGCTTTTCTAACATTCTCTTCTGTGTTATTCTACAATCGTACTTCCTTATAAATGCGAAAATTACGCATGGGTGTATGTATTTATGTATGGTGAGGATGCATGTATTGGTGGATGTTTGTAACTCTTTCACGTAAAATCTACTAAACGGATTTGGATAAAATTGTGTTCACAGATAGTTTATTACCTGGATTAACATTTTATCCTGGAAAAATGTTAAGTTCCCGAGGGATCGTCTAAAAATATAATAATTTCAGCGCCACTGCGGTCGTCGCAACGATAAAGATGTCAGGCGTTATCGCAACGATAGTTTTTTTATAAATAAAGAAATAATAAAAATACACGGTCATATAACCACGAGCCCATTGGTCGAATGATTACAAGTGCTTGCCTTAGCGGCTTGACTCAGGGACCTAGATTCAATTACCGGCGAGGACAACTTTGGAAAAGGACTTTTCAAAGTTAGCTCTGGTCTGGATGCGTAGTAGCAGGATAAATTGCGTTTTGAAGTTACATGGGCAGATCGCCTTTTTGACAAGACCCTTACAGAAGGCCACGGCGAAATAACAGCACGAGTGCTTTTGTGTTTCAGTGAATGAGACAGCACGCTGGCAAAACCTATGGCGTTGCTTGTGTTAATTAGCCAGTGTTGCCATCTTCAATGTTCAATGTTGATTTAAGTTTAAACTGTGTTATTAATAAGCTGTATTACAAACTGTTCAAAATATCATTTAGGTGGCTATTTATTGGCTTCCTACATGCATACATTGTGTAGATGCACTTACTATATGTAATATTATATTGAACGTTTTTTGTATACCTACACAACTATGTTGATATTGATAAACTTTCTCAAGAACTTTACCTACTTTGAACATTTTTTTTATTTCTTCAATGACCAGACCACAAATTTCGGTAAACCACAAATTTTATGAAATTAACAAATTAAAATAACTACTTATATTTCAAGAAAATAGTGTCATTACTGCCTCTTGTTTATACTTGTGAAATGTTTGCTCTTTACGATGCAGATTAAAAGGATTAAAATGAATACTTTACAGCAATTACTACTTTATTTGACACTGCATCAGCACATGAAAACTGGAGTAGTTATAAAAGGCCTGTCACACTACACCACAGAGCGATGCGTTTTTAAAAAATATCGTAGATTGACCAAAACCTCTGTTTTCTATTATTGGAACAAAGTTTTATATCAGTTACTAGACCGATGCGTCCCCACTTCACCTGGATGCAATAGGCGGAGTATACTAATATATAGGCTATATGTGCACTTGGAATAATGACCCTTTTAAACAATGAAAGAATTTTTCAAATTGGTGCAGCAGTTCTGGAGATCACTATGCGTGTCAAATAAGAATAGGACTAGAAATCCGCCATATTGCTCTGCATTTCTCACGAACTTCATTAGTGATGTATACGGTGTAAAAAAAACTAAGTTTTTATTTTTTTTAATATGGGGACCCCATTGTAATTTCAAATCTATAGTAATACCCAAAAATACCGCCAATTCCTTTTTTTTTTGTTATTTTTAATCGGAATCCAATTCCTCCACTCCACTTAAGACTACGTCATCGCCTTCACCTCTGGAGTCCGATTCGTCTTCGTCACTTTTCCAAGGGATCTTACAATACATTTAAAAAAGTCTTATTTCGCCCAGAATTCTAGAAAAAAAAAAACCAGGTGTGTATTCACAATAAAACCCGCAAACATAAATAAACACAAGTTAAATGGAAATAAAACTCTTAAATGAACTTTGAACTTAACAGATATAGTTTAATTATTTAATAGTAATTATATATAAATAATTTTATTAGACAAAAAATAAAAAAAAAATAATTAAAAATATAAAATAAACATAAAAATTTCATCACAGTTTATTTCATAAAACGTGGATGAAATAAAGAGGATATTCCATAATATTATTATTATTATATAAAAAAAGCCAAAATAATAATGCTTTTTTTTTTCAGTGCCAGAAACCATAATTAAGAAGTCTGCATCGTATTATATTCAATTTTAACCTTAATTTACTTAAGGTTACCTTACCTTAATTTAAAACTGCTTCAAATTACTTGCCCAGTCTGGACGTCACTTTACAAGTTATTTGATTAAAAACAGATTTTATGTTTTAATTTACGAAATCAGTATTCTATAACATCTCCGAATTTTAATTGAATATCATATGCTGTAAATTCGGGGCTTTAAAATTCATATTACGCCTTCATAATTATTTCCTATGTAGATATTTCTTTGATGATAAATATAAATGTATTTAGATAAAGTGGGCACAGCGAAAGGAGTTGTTTTTAATTGCGTCTTTATTCATCTCTATACATCGGCATAACGAAGCCGAACAATTTTATGCCTCTCATAAGAAAGCTTTAATGCGTAATACAATTTGAAATTCGGGACGTTTAATTGTTGTGTGAGTCTGATGAGATTCGAGAGACGAGATTAAAGTAGACTAAAAGTCGTATTTTAGTTTAATGGCACTTGTCTTGAGCAATCAGGAAGATGTTCTCGTATTAAGAAATAAATGCTGCGTAACTGCCTCGCTCGACAGTAAATTACATATGAGGAAAGTGATCACGGTTAAGGTTTAAATGAAATCTTCCATTTTATTATTCCGAAGTTAAAACAATACGCAATGATTTGATTAGCAGTCCAGCTCTTTTGAACTGTAGTGTATGTTTTTAAATTGAAACAAAAAATAATTATAGGTATTATTTTTAACTTTAACTCATATGGTTATTTTGGTCGAGCCTAGGAACATTTAAACTTAAAAACATGAAGTTGATTGTGATTTCTAAGGTGCAGGGCACACTTTGGACACCCCGTCTGCCGGCAATATCACCCCCTAACAGAAGACCACGATGAAATAACAGCATATGTGCTGTTGTGTTTCAGTGAGTGAGAATGGGAGAATGGAAACACACTTATCTTTAATACTATTATGGTCTGCAACAGCCTTGCAGCACCTGTGGCGTTCCTTGTGTTATAAGTAACATTAGCCACATACCATCAAGTGGACCGTCAGCCTAATTGATAACCTTAACATGAAAAAGTGAGAAAATGTTTGCTGGAACGTATATAGGCTTAGGTATATATCAGTATGTATAACAACGGATAATATGCTACTCTGTACTTCTTTGCTAAAGTAATATGTATGTACATCAAATGTACCAACCTACTCGTACATGTAAAAAACTAGACACCATTTTTGTGGTACAAAATGTTTAAAAAAAAAACACAATAAAGTTTGCAATAAGGACATGCGTGCTTCAATACATTAAGAAGACCAATTATTTTAAAACTGACTCAAAATAAAATGAACCGTTCATCATCATAATATTTGTAATTTGCAAGAAAAGTTATTGTCTGACATAACTTAGTTAGCTAAGTTAGTAATTATTATATTAAATCTGTTTCGCTTGAATAAACAATGTAGCCGAATAAAAAATTTAAAATTCGAATGTGTTATTAAGCGACAGTATACAAATTTAAAGTCAAGACAGTTTTTTTTAACTCGTTATTTATTTATTTATAAATAGTGGTTATAATACCGAATAAAATAACATACATTAATTAAATGTATGTTGTTATCGTAAAGCAGTTATTTAGTTTAGTGACTCCTGATTTCATCATTGCTCTCTTCAAATTTGCTTTGAGTAAACGCCTATTCGAATTTACTGTTGAGTATGAATCATTGAGTTTATTAACCCTAAGTTGATAAAAGAGTATCACAATAATTATAGAATTTACAGTCCTTGCGTGATACGAGTCAGTTTGCCATTGATATTTGCTTCCGTGTACTTTAGAATTGAATGTTAAAAGAATTTATTTACTAAAAATTTAGCTAAATAATTAGAAATGCTTGATAGTGAAAAGGTTTTTATTTTTTAAAATAAAAATATATATAATTGAAGTAGTAATTACAAATAATAAGTAGAAAGTATAAACAGAAATTATGTTGTACTCCTTTTTTCAGACGATTTCAAATTAATGACGTTCTATTACGTTTTAAGAATCTAATTGATATTTTATCTCTTAACTAGTGTTTTATCTATCTTCTTTTAATACACAGTGTAAGAATGACTGTGTTAAGAATTTATTTTTTTAATGTCAAAATCGGCAGACAGGCTGACGGTCCACTTGATGGTAGGTGGCTACCGTCGCCTATAACACAAGTAACGCCACAGGTGTTGCAAGTTCGCTGCTGACTACAGTAAGATTGAAAACAAGGGATAAGGAAATGGGCTCTGGCATCCCTTCTCACTCACCGAAACAAAAGCACACGTGCTGTTATTTCACGGTGGTTTTCTCTTCTGTAAGAGGGTGGTTATTGCCGCCAAACGGCTGCCCAAACGCTACTAAATCTACGCTTTCTTATTTGATTCGTCTAAACGATCCAACAGATTTGGATGCGGTTTTCGCTAATAGAAAGAGCGATATATGAGGAACGTGTGTGTATATAATTTGCAGAAAAAACGGTGCGAAACCGTGAGTCGCTAGTCTTATAATCTCCGCAAATCTACGAACATCTTGGTTGTTTAGTGTCATAATATAGATATTACTCTATCGTAAAAATATCAACAATTTTTCATGTTATTAGTAAAATTATGACACAGATGTGGATACACCACATGACTTTAAGAACTCGTGTAACATGAAAAGTGGCTATGTTATCTTCTAAAATTACTAGAATACATTCTTCTATTACTAGAATAAGCCTCCGGTATGGAGTGATTTTCGAACTCTAAGATTAAAATAATAATTATTCTAAGAAGTTTCTTGATTTCACACTAATTCAACTTAAAATAGGTTCATATATATTTGTAACATATAACATATAATAAATATGTAAATTATAACATCATAATAGTAATAGCTCTACAAATATTATATAGAAGCAAAGTGGGCACTCAAGAAGTTAAAAAATATTGAAAATACTGGCGCCATAAATTTGAATAGTCTTTGCAGCTGTCTAAGGATTGTTAAAATATTATTATAAATAAGTTATATTACATTTGGTGAGTGCAATTATTAATTTCGTATGCTTCCAATCCAATATTGCAACTTAAAGAACATTAGACACGCTGGTTTCTGATGATGTTGTTAGCAACAATGATTCCTGTCACGGTTTAAGGAATATGACAGAGTGGAATCTACAGTTGAAGACTAAAAATACAATGCACTTGTTTTGACTGAAACTTACAAAATTGTTTAAAGAGTACATAATGTACTCTTAAAACTAGAAACAAAAGAAAAAAGATTTTATTTTAATATTTAGTAAAACCCCAACAGTAATGTTAATATAAACGTGATATATACACAAAACCAGTTATTTAGCAGAGTACAAACATATATTTCCAAAGCACAATGAATATTTTTACAAAAAACAAACTTCCCTTTTTAATCCCTTTCTAATAACATTCCGTTACTATGGTATCTGCATTACGTAATGTGATTATCGGTCAGTACTTATTTCCGGTATGAATACTATTTCCAATAAACAGTCCCTCACAAAAGAATAAGGCCCCATTTTCATTAGTCAATAGATCGGTCGATATACTTGTACAGCATGCGGGGTGGAGAACGGACACAATTCAGTGCAATCACAAACAGTTGTTTGAATCACAATAGTTAAATTTGCTCTACACAACATCAATTGTTGATTTATGGTGGTAGGTACGTGCGCTTATTAATTACCATTCTTTCAAAGCGAAAGCCTTTTCCGTACTATGACCAATGAAAATGAGCCCTAACTTGAATATGTGAATTTTAATTTTAATTTACGCAAATAATCTATACAGATTGTTTACTGATCCTATCCTTTTTAGCTTTATTCGCGTGCTTGAAATGAATATGTTCCTTTGCGTTAAAAATAATGTGGACTCAAAATGATGAATGTTACAATGCTACCGATGATTTTTCATATAAAATGATTTCCAAATATTTTGTTAACTCTTGATTCTTAGTATATTCGTCGCTGAGATGAGTTACACCGATAGTATTGTCTGATTTAGGATGACACTTGATTCTCTGTATCCTTTTGATCCTTTTGAGAACTTGCCTCAATTGCCAACATTTTCTTTCTGATTTTTAGTGGATAACTTTGTACATTCGGTTTACAATATACTTAACATATCGGCATTATTGAGATGAATTTTATTTTTAAATTGTCTTTGGTAAAATATAGAATTAAGAATATTAAAAAATTTGAAAATATACATATGTGACATTATTTAGAAATAATTGTGAGACAAGATTTGGAGTTGAGAATAAAAAATATAATATTGAATACTTTTATTAATTGTGAATGTTTTTATATATAATATGTGTACATGTATAAATAAGTAAAGAAAGAATAAGAAGAAGAAAGAAGAACTAATGAAGGGTTAAACGGGTCTCAGAGCTATGAAGAAATAGAGATAGATATGAAAAATTTCTTATAATATGCATCAGTAACATTAATAAATATATAAAATAAACTGTAGCTTCCAACTTTCAAGTCTGGTAAATATACGTCTGCTACTTTGTTCTTTACAGAGTACAGAGTTCACTCCACGAGGGTCAGCGAGAGTTGCTTAAAAGCTTGTAATGCCTCAACGTCGGCGATGAAGTGATAATCGTGTTTATTGATTACGTCCGTTTACATTAACAGACATAGTTGTCACACCAGAGTTTATGGTCCATCGAGCCGGACGACCATATTCACGATTTCTGCGATACGAGTCGCGCCGACGTGTACTTTGATCACAAGAAGGAGACGATCCATTACCCCGCGTGGGAAATGTCTGACACCGTCGAGTCGCATCGCCTTCATAGTGAAACCACGGGAATATGAAAGCGGATGTATTATGTCAATTAACAGCAAAAGTCTTACGAGTGAATTGAAATTAGAATTATATTATTTTTTTATATATAGACGACAACAAATCCGCTGTGGGTCCCGCGGCGTGGTGACTTTCGATGATATCATACTCCCATCGCTGTCATCTTTCAACATCTAAAATGACAGAGTGTTGACGGGGCATCGATACCGGACCGTCTTTGACGAATTGGCTCCGCTCGTCATTTGTTTATTACAATTTTTCATCAGACAAGATAAGGGCCCTTTGACAAATTACTAACAGTAGATTTATATCCATTTGTTTTATTAACTTAACGGTTTGACGAGACGATGGATCACGAAAATGTATTATAGGCATTTATTTGCGTTAATTTTGAAACGTCAGTGCTCAGAAAATGAACCTTTATGAGATTGAATAAAAATTACCACCAATTTAGTGGTTCAGAAACTAAAAATAATTTAATCATTCTAACACGAAGACTCGTATTAGAATGATTTCTGTTATGTTAATGAGTCGCTCATATGTTAACATCAATGTCTACAATATATTTGCTGTGTCTCTGAAATTGTGTTTGATGCTAAGAAAAACATCACTAATCGTAAGGAATAGTATATCCAAGTTCATTTGTCATTATAAAGAGATTTATTCCGTCAGCAATTTCTCTAAAAGGATACAAACATCTCAATAAACCTAATAAAGAATTGGAATAAATTTACGTTTTTGTTGACGATAAAAAACAATTAATATACATTCGGTTAACGATGCAACTCGTAATGATAGTATGAAGGCACTGACAACTCGTAGAGACGCGTGCATTAGTTGTCCGGTCAGTTGGATATTTCAGTCGTTGCCGACCTTGGAAACGGATAAGCTTCTGATTATTAACATTACAAGGCAATAACAAACCACTCAATGAGTTTATTAACACATGCGAACGATTCTCACTATGATCACTTCGATTTGATGAAAAAAATTGGTATTGTTGTGTATCAATTTATGGTACTTTTGAACTATAACAAAATATGAATGTTTGTTTTTTCATCCACGATTTATAGGCTATGTAGGCTATGTAACAATAAGGTATGTAAGCAACAAGAAACACACAAACTGGCCCGACGATGAATGTCGCAGCCAACTTCATCCGATTAATTTTTTCATGCCTCCGACTGAACTTGATTATTTATCTGCACTTTGATCGTAAATTAAAACTGGTTCATTAATGATCATAACTTTTAATTTATTTCTCGTTAGCATAGTTGTCGATGCAAATATATTTCTACGTGTGAAGTGGATTTATTTAGTGTCTAAGATTCTATCGGATTCTGTGTCACGCTGTCAATTTTGAATATTGGAGAAAATTGCCTAACATTCAAATGCTGGAACACGAGATTCTATTTATTTTTGCACTGCGTTATCAATATCTTCCTATAAGACCTCTGGTTTCAGTGAAACAGTAAGAAAGTAATTTATCCATTAAATAGGTTTCAAAGTTAAACTTTTAATCGTCACTCTATTTTCACCAGGGTTTTGGAAAAAAATTGCTAAGGTGATAACAATCCTATGATCTTGTGAAGAAACCCCGAAAGAAAGTCGAGATACCATACTTTTTGTCGTGTTTAAAAAATAAAAAAATATTATATAACAACAGTTTGAGTTTTCTCATTTGAATAACAATTATTTTTATGTTAAAATCGGCAGACAGGATGACGGTCCACTTGATGGTAGGTGGCTACCGTCGCCTATAACAAAAGCACACATGCTGTTATTTCACGGTGGTCTTATGTAAGGGGGTGGTTACTGCCGCCAGACGGGCTGCCTAAATGACTGCGATACGCAGTGTGCCCTGCCACTACTTTCCAGATCCAGACCAGAGCCAAATTTGAAAAATGAAATTTATCAAAGTTGACTCAGCCGGGAATCGAACCCGGGAACCCTAGAACAGAGCGTTAACTCAAGCACCCTAACCACACATCCATCGCGCTCGTCCAATTGAAATTTTCTGTGATTACAGTGTTAATTACCAAGAAGAATAAATAATTTAATATTTTTGATCAATGACCGATTTCGGTTTGCATCAAAAAAACCTTTGCTTAGCCAATCAAGGCAGTCCGGTTATCGACGGTTATTAAAAATATTAAAAAAAAACTTAAGCAGAGAATTGTGCGGGTTACTTATAAAAAAAGTAATTGAGATAAAAATACGTATATGATATTGTTAATGAAGTGCAAACCTCTTCGGGTCGTCTCCCGCTCGTCTTAAACTTTACAAGCGGCACGAAGTAAGTAATAAAACAATTCGTTGTAAGTTAATTGGCCCTTTATCCGGCACGGACATTGTCCTGAACATGCTTGTACTTTGTTAAAGTCACTTCGTGCACTTGTCGAACATGATCCTTGGCAATGATGTAAAAACTTTGTTGTGATAAACGTTGACTCGATTACACCGTAATTTATCTGAGATGGAAAATTGGCTCTATAAATATTTATTGTTCCCTATATTCCCTTACGCGAAATTATACAGCTGATCTCGAAACTTTTTATCATATCGAAGGCTACGTTAGAGCAGCCAGCTACCGCAGTAAACGCCGATTACTAGATATTTTATAGTAAAATATTTTTATTTATTTATTTTTACTTATAAAGTCCATTGCAATGTATAAGCCATAAATTTGGTGCATGACATCTCGAAATGATAGCATACACGGCGCTGTGGTCAGTATAAATAAAACATTGTATTTTACGTAAAAATATGAATTTTACACGAAGGAATGAAGGAAAGACAAGTGGAATTTAAATTTTTAGAGAAATATTATACGGTGAAGAACATATCAATCTTCAACGTTGAGCACATTGTAATAATAAAATTATAATACAAAAAAGTCATACCTACGATCTCATGTGAGACGTAGACGAACAAATAAGATTTTTTTTCAATGTGATAAAACATTCGTACTGACTTGGGTTCATCCAATGTACTATAGGAGAAACCGGTATGAAATGCTAAAAAAACCCTAACAACCGCCCTAGGTCTTTTTTGTATAAATGTGTTACGTACATGCAGACGGCCTATTTCTATTAGATTATTAGAATTTCGCATATAGACTATAAAGTCTTTATACTAAAATATAACGAAACATGCGCTATTTCACGGCTGGCCTTAGTATTACTAGGCCTCTGTCACTCCGTGTGTGCCGCGATATAATTCACATTGGATGTGAAAGGAGTGAAATTTCTGTACGCTAGTTCTGTTATTTATTCTGTGGTATTACTGCGGTTTCTGTCTCCAGAGTGCCGAATATAGTGTACCGTGGTTAATATGAGAATACGATACTTAATAGTCTAAGATCGAAATGTGATTTAAATTAAAGGTTACACGTGGGGTCATACAAGGCCGCAACCCTGCCTAGCAAAATTTTGCCGCAAGTACCTTTACAAAAATTATTTTTGATACCTTTTTTTAACAATTGCACTCGTTTGTTTGTATATGAACTGCCATAGAAAAGAGTCAAATCTAAATAACTAAAAAAATAATTATTATTTGTGTCAATAATTAACTGCATTATTTGTGAAGGTATTTTTATAATCTATAATAAAATCGTTTTTGTGCACGCAATAATAAAATCCTATTATGTCTTTGTGCACGCTAATCTCAGAAACGGCTTAACCGATTTGAATGTGGTTTCCAGTGTAAATTTCATTCCAATCTGTTTACAAACAAAAAAGTTACGCGCTATGCCGAATACCACGAGTACGAAGTCGCTGGCACAGCTAGTTTTATATATTTCACCATATCTCTAATACTGTGTTTATATCGCTTCTCTGAAAGAACAAAACTTATTTAAATAAATTCTCTAAAAGTACTTGGGAGTGAGATGATTCATTTTAATTTAATTAATTATCACTATTTATTTACAGAATTCATGAAAGTAACAAAACATCTAATGCGTTTCCATATCTTTGGAATGACTTTGTTTAATATTTATTAGTTGGAATAAATTAACTAGATTAAAATTGGTGTTTATAGGAATATCTAACACCGATTTATAAATGTTCATTGCCCACGCAATACTCTTAAGTTTTGGTCCAATGTTAGCGGGGGACCGGCGCCCACCCAGAGGTGTGGACATCTCGGACTAAATCGAATTATAACATGACAAACATAAATTCTATTCCAAATTTAAACTGTAAGACTTTTTTATCAACGAATAAGACTCAAAATCAAGTAACACTGCATTCAATAATGATACAACTTTCGTTGTTGACGTTAAACGTAGCCAATAGTAAATCAGTCGTGTTGAAACACCATATATTTGTTTTCTACTCTTTTGAGGATGCCGCCTTTTTGGGAAAATTCTTATAAGAGTATGTCAAGTCAATTGTAATTACATAAATGATTATATTTGACTGACACATCAAATTCCGCGTTGTTGTCACCTTTAGAAATTGATCCCTTACCGGGGCTGGCTTGCAGAGTCTTGAGCACAGGCGCTTGGTAGCCAGCCTTTCGGTGTTCTACAGGATTTACTTCGGAGAGTGTGCGTTGGACTTGCACCAGCTAGTCCCCCCTAGCCCATTCTACCATCGGACAACAAGGCGCACATTTAAATGTCACCCTTATATGGTTGATATACCTAAAATCCGCACGTTGCGGTTCGGGTCAACTTTTTTGATTCGAACTGCTAGCGTGTGGAACCAACTTCCAGCACCCTTGTTTCCACAACACTACAACCCTGGACTCTTCAAGTCGCGAGTGAATCGGTTCTTAATAGACAAGCATGCTCCATCTTAGATCGCGTCATCACTTACCATCAGGTGAGACTGCGGTCAAATGCTTGATCTATCATTATAAAAAAAAAAAAAAAAAACGTACTGGTCTAAACGAAAATTATAACTGAAAAAGACTGTTACGTTGTGACGTCTTACCTCTGAAGCGATTTTGGTGATACCAACTGATTGAATTCAACGGCGATATTACACTTTCATTTTCTGTATATTCAACCCTTAAAAGGTATTCCTCTTCAAGTATCGAACCATGCTACCAGCTACAAACGTAAATCATAAATATCGGGACTTTGGCGCGTAAACTTGTAGGAATCACGCGGCGTCTGGAATCCATACAATATTATTTATTAATGAAATAAAACAAATAAGATCAAAATCCTGCTGCGATGAATAATTCTATTAATTTTTTTTTCGTACTTATACGAGTAACCTGTTCACTTTTTAGATAAACCTAGATGGAAGCTTTAAGGTTTAAAATATTTTAATAAAAGCTGCTAATTGTTACAAAGCTCCTTAGATTTTGTGTTTAAAACTTCTCAATAACAATCTCGTCCAATTTTTCCAATAACTACTCGTAGATCGACACTTTGTGGTTTCCTCGGAGTATGGGGACACAGTATGCATAATATTTTGCCGATGTCCAACTGAAAACAACCATATTTGGTAAAAGATCTATTCAAGCTAGTGCAGTGGTTCTGAAAATTCATTATCTCAGCCGTAAGACGTCCACTGTTGTATCCGGACTGTAATTTTCCAATAGGACCGGTCAAAAGAAACCTGGATACACCGTTGACCTGGGCCCTTATCATGTTGTTTACCTCACTTTGTGGTTGGACATCCTGCTTGTCAGTCCGTGGCCTCCACTCGGGAACCTTCCGGTCACAGCGGCCGTCGCTAAGCGCCACTGCTACTTTACCTTACTGATTTACTGTGGCTAGCTTTCGTTCGCTTACGGAAGGTCTCATTCCTGATTGGATTTCGCAGAGAAACCTCGATTATCGCCTCCATAACTTCATTACTCTTCATAACTCGTTTGGCGAAGTTGAGTTCTCACTTCTTACAAGGCCCATAGTTAGTAACCACGTTTTAGCGCCATATGTCAACACTGGCAACACAGAATGAACGAAAACTTTTATTTTAAGTGAAGAATTTCGGGCAACAATATTTCTTGGAGCTTCCCGAACGAGCCCATCCGAGCTGGATTGGACGACTACCCTACTACATAATTATTATTAATATAATTTCACTGTAATTGTCTGTAGTACCGTTTTCTTTTCTATTATACCCTGTGTCATATTCTCAGAGTGCATAACCAACCCAGGACATAGTTTCCAGGAGATTGTGAGCCTGTCTTTATCTATATAAATAAAAATGGATCTTCGAAATATATATAAGCCCATAACTTTCGAACGGGTAGACCAATTTTAATTCGGTTTTGACTAAAGGAAAGAGGAATAAACGGGGAATGTATTTTTGTATTTTTTGCACCACGGGCGAAAACGGGGGCGGGCCGCTAGTTAAAAATAAAAATAAAAACATGATGTGTAATAGAAAATATTGCAAAAAGAATTAAGTTTAAATTAAATAAGCATTTGGTTGGGTTAGCGTTACAATTATTTACTGTAATATATAAAAACTTAATGTATTTACATTATATAAAAATTTATATATATATATACAGATTACAAAAGGAAGACCCCGTCTAACAGGTCCGCCTGCGGCATCGACCCTATTATGCTGGCAGCATTACCTCTCTGTACCGCTAGGGCGATGCGTTGGGAGAAGTATGTGCCAGCCTTGTGGTCCCCTGTAGAGTCGACCAGCCGTGCCGACAGTGCCCTTACAAAAGCCTTCATGTCTGTTGACCAGGGGCCCAGTGTCTCTACTGCGAGCACCGCAAGCTCGTAGTCCTTGAGTAAGAATGAGTATTTGCGGCGCTTGAGAATCTGGGCCTGGTCAGCAGCAGCGCCAGCCTGTTTGCTAGTCGCTCTGATGTGGGACTGAGCGAAGGTGTCTACGCATGTTGCATCCCACACCAGAGATTTTCCTAACTTCCACGGCACCAATGTGGCCCCGTCTGGACGCTTGCCGTCATCTCTCGCCATTCCCGTGGGTTCAAGGATCGCAGGCACAGAGATGGTGGCAAGCGAGCGACGGACCAAATCATTAATAGAGCCGTGGCGGTATAGGCGGCCAGCGCTTCTCGCACAAGAAAGGCCATGTCGTCCCAGCTGGTCCACGTTTTTACCACAGGCGCAAGCGTGAGGGACACACATTTTGGACCCGAGCCTTAAACATATTGCTATCCTCAAGCTACCCGGTGATACCCGGGTCAAGCTATCTCAAGCTACCCGGGTCCAAAACTGTGCCCAACTGTCTAGACGGGAGTGCTCGCAGCCAATGGCCCGATTCGGGCGCTGATACAGCAAGAATGCGGGCACGTTCAAAATCATCCTGACTATCAGCGAGTAGGGAAGTATGAGCTGCTTTTAGGCGAGGGGAGTCCCAAGCACGCTGAGTATGTCGACAGACTGGGATGTCCTCACCCGGACACGACTCGAACCAGGCCACTCTGGCCTCCTTCAGGTTCGCTATCTCAACGTCGAGTATCTGAGGATTGTTTAAAATAATACTGACGAGAGATAACGAGCCATATACGGAGGCCAGGAAAGCAGGTAGAGCCGAACTTTCCGAAGAGCGAAAACCCAGTCCACCAAGCCTAATGGGGAGAACCGTTTGGGTCCACTGTCTAATTTCGAAATTAATATTGAGAATTTTTGAAAGGGTTACCTGAAGGGAGGAATCAATGGAAGACAGGACAGACGGAAATTTCCAAATTGGGCAACTGCGAAGTAAATATATGAATTTGGGTGTAAACAGGCAGAAACGAAATTAATTAGATTTCTCTTAATTTTACAATTAAGAGACATTCCACCGAGGCCGAATGGAGGCAACGAAGTACCAAGTATGTGGAGGTGTATAGTGTATACCTCGTTAATGCTGACAGTTGACAGTTCACATTGCGCGAGAACAATTTGCAAGGATTTGCGTACGATCAAATTTAAATATCCTACTCGTAGCAAGGACAGCGAGAAATCGCTTAATCCCACGGCTCTATTATGTTGAACACTACGAATAGTTATATTTTTTTGCAGTATATACCTCAATTAAATCTGCCCTAAATAATTAAATACTTAGGCAAGATTAAATTCTGCCTAAGTATGGCGAAAATTTATTATTTAAAAACTTTGTAAGTGTATTTAAACTTATACGATTAAAACATTCGATATTTTCGAACGTTAATTACTATGTAATTAATGAAAACTTATCATTTAGATTCGTATATGGGTAGAGGATTGCATTTCAACGTAGTCAAAAGTCCGTACAAAATGCGAAGCAATAATATAATCCAAAAAAACTCATTGTGTAGCTTTACTATTGTCTATTCTCTAAATGTATCTATTGTCTATGTATCTCGTAAAGTGAGGCATTTTAGCGCGAAATTTGGAATTCGTGTTATATGGATTGTTACAGTGTATGATATAATAAGAAATCATTTGTAGAAATCAGATTGTTTAAGAAATTACTTAATTACCGAATATCCAGTTGAAATGAATACTTAAAATTGGAAGTATTTTGGAAGTCTCGCCGATGTCAAAAGAAAGAAATTTATTTTTAAATATAAACAATATTGAACCAAACAGGTTTTGTAAAATAGTTTTTAACAAGTATCATGTTGTTTAATCTTGTTTTTGAATTCGACGTTGTAGAGCGGCACGTGGAAACCAAGAGAATATAGTTTGTGGATGCGTATTTGCATTCGCTCGTTAACGCATTGCTTGCTGATCTGAATGACACCCGTCCGAATACCTTGATTGTTAACCAACTCGCAATGATGGACGTTTACTTAGGTAAACGTTTTGTTTTGTAAATAAGTGGTATAATTAAGTGATTGATAATAATTAAATAAAAAATGATTAAGTTTTTTTTTCAGCTAACTTAATTTAATAATTACAAACATTTTTTAACAATTAGATATAAATATTATTATTGATATTAATAAAATAATTATATTATAATAGATATATTATTATGTCTATAGTAATATTATAAACCTGAAGAGTTTGTTTGTTTGAACGCGCTAATTTCAGGAACCACTGGTTCGAATTGAAAAATTATTTTTGTTTTGAATTCTAAAAACCTCGATAAAGTTCATTTATCGAGGAAGGCTATAGGCTATATAACATCACGCTACGATAAATAGTATTATATATAAGCAAGCAGTGTCCAGTACCGCGCGCCCCATGCGCACGCCGCCCGCCGCCGCCGCCGTATGGGCCGCAGCGAAGCGTGGCCGAGTTCAGCTAGTATTATAATATAATAATAGATACTAAATAATAATATATCATCTCAGTCGTAGGACGTCCAGTGCTAGACAAAGGTCTCTCCCCAATCTTCCAAATGGACCGTCAGCTTGTCTGCCGATCTTAACATTAAAAAAAAACCTACAAATAGGAGTAATTTTTGGATGTTCGTAAGTGTATCTAGCTAGGGGATAATCTCCGGATTTAAAGTTAATCAAATATGATCAACAGATTTTGATAATATTTTAAATAAGACTATGATATAATAGGTATTTATAAATAATTGTTATTAGGTATATTGTTTAGTTGGGTTAGGAATTGGGTAGCACGTATGGCTGTAGTAACATACAATTTCACTCTTAAATTTGACTCCAATTTGACTGTTAAATTCTTAACCCTGTAATAGTTAACAGCACGATTTTATTCCCTTGCAATCGAAGTGGACCGTAAACCTTGAAATCAAAGGCTTAATTAAGGCTAAGACCCCTTTTGTAAAGTAAGTCGACCAAAAGCGAGCGGACTCTTCATGGAAATCTCATGTAATGCTATAGCATAATTTTTATTCCTACAATGCTTTTACTGTACACCAAATACATACAGCACTAAAGAAATTAGAAATTATATCTACTTAAAAATAATATCATTAAAAGTTTTTGAATAAATTTTGCTGTAAATAAACTAATTATAATCCTTTGAAGACTGGAAAAGTTTATAATAATATTTTTGTATATCTATATTTTTAGTATATAATAGAAGAACGCAGAAATGTTAAAACGTAGAAGATGAAAGCCATATCATCAAAAAATAATTAAATTTCGTCATGTACATACATAACTCACAGTTACTAAATTTCAGTTTAGTAAAATTAAATTTCGCGGGTTGAATCGGCACTAGATTCATAATTAGAACCGCATACTACACTTATGCTCATAATTATAAGTTTTTTTTATGTGAAGATCGGCAGACAGGCTGACGGCCCACTTGATGGTAGGTGGCTACCGTCGCCTATAACACAAGCAACGCCAAAGCTACTGCAAGTGCGCTACCGACTACAGTAGGATTAAGGATAAGGGATTAGGAGGGGATAGGGAAATGGGCTCTGGCATCCCCTACTCACTCACCGAAACACAACAGCACACGTGCTGTTATTTCACGGTGGTCTTCTGTAAGGGGGTGGTTACTGCCGCCAGACGGGCTGCCCAAATGACTGCGAACCAGTTGATATTTTATAATCGGAATAATATTATATGTTAAAATAATAAATTCATCATAGGGAAACTATTTTTGGGCTAAATGACTTACGCTCAATTATGGCTTATACGTGGCTTGGGTATTTAAAGTAGATTAAAATTGCTTTTGCGTCAAATGTATCGTACGAAGCCGGGGTTGATCTCTATTCGTAATTATTAAAACCGAAGCTTTTCTGACAACTTTTCAAAATTTTAGGCAACATTGTTCGTAATTCAATTGAAGTAGTCGCCGAAGCATTATCAAAATTTAATGGTTGGATCGAAAATCAATTCTTTAAGGCGAGTAAGAACTGAGCTTGTTACCGAACAACCAATCAATCGTTCTCTTGATTGAAAGTCTGTAAACGTCATTTATAGCTCGTTATCCACGCTTTAACCGCCAAGTGTCTGTCGTGGGGTCGACGAGTCGGCAGCTAATAACAATTTCATTACCGTTTCAAGTATAAACACTTTTTATTTTAAGTATTCCCCCTCAATTATTGTATTGTATAATTAAATATATGTTAGTCTCTGTCTTCCTACTATTTTAAAATAATAGAAAGGAAGACAAAAGGGAATAGACAAAAGAATGTAACTTCTATGGAATTATAGAAGTATTAGATAGAGTTTACTGTAAAAATTGAGATTTTTGTCAAAATCTTCAAAAAATATTTATAAAGTTGTTTATAAACAACTTTATAAATATGTAACGTAAGCGTAAGCTTGACGTAAGCTTAATAAAGCGTTTGCGAATAAATTGAAGCTTCGGATTCAGTTCCAATTTTGCAGAGGAAAAAATCAATTACTCCACTTAAACAGTGTCATGGGAAGATACGTGTTTACAATCCCATTTAGTGACTAACATTTACGGCTCCGTGTAATGGGATTGTTATAAAAATTTAAATGAAATGGAGTGTTTAAAATTGCATCAGTGCGTTTTTGTTTACGTTTTGTTGTTTTGTTTTCAAAGTGTAAAACTTTGAACTAATCAGCGACAATTCAGAAGAAATCATTTATGCCCGCATCTTCGTCCGCGTATCTTTAGAAATTATTACTCACTGATAATGTAGCTTTCTATAGGTAAAAGAATTTTTAAAATCGGTCCAGTAGTCTTTGAGTTTATTCATTACAATTATACCTTTGTAAGGAGGGTGATAAAGGGGGGAGATGGGTAGGGTGAGTAGCCTATGTTACTTACTGATAATTTAGCTTTCTATATGTGAAAGAATTTTTAAAATCGGTCCAGTATTTTTTGAGTTTATTCATTACAAACATACAAAAATACATGCATACATAGATACAAATCTTTTTTCTTTATAGTATTAGTATAGATATAAATTAAGAATATTTAAAAGTGACATTTTAAACAATTTTTGGAAATAAATAATAACAGAGAAATTATAACGAAAGGTTTTCTTCAATTATCACTGATAATTATTATTATTATTATACAGATTTCTTATGTGAATGGGTAGTAGACAAGAGAGTCATCATAGCAGGGGTCTACTGTACCGTAACACCAGGATTATGAAAGTGCATTACTTACCATGATAGCATAAAAGCTAAGCGATAAGGGTTGGATTGGAATAGGCTCGCTAGCATCTCTTAATGAAGTACAGAAATTAAATAGGACACATCTCGTTATTTCATTTGAGTCTTTAGGCCGTATTTACTGCAGTCAGACGGAATTCCCAGTTGATGAATTCGGAGTATAGTGTACCATGCCGCTACTCAAAATACATATAAAATACAAAAAAAATGAATAAAACCTTTCCATTTTTCGTTGGAGATATTTATACATCTGTACCTCGTACCTTATTATGATGTGATTTTTTTTTAAATCGCAACCACCACGAGTAGATCAGTGTTAAGTAAATAGCATTTTTTAACATAGGCATGAATCTCTAACCAGCATATTAATTTCCTCTACCCCTATGCGTTGAGAATTCCAAGACCGCCTACATAGAGCCTCTCTAACAAAATTACACACTCATTAGTTCTACGGTTGTTTGTTTGTTTTTTCTGACGATCGGCGCCGCATGCACGGCGTTAAAACATACAATATTAGTCACAGTCAAAACAAATTATAAATCTATAAACCTTTGGGGAATTTTTAAATACAATTCTTCTATGGGGCTTTCTTTGTTCAAACTATTTAATTTTATTACAAATTAGATCTGTTTCGGCGGGGATTACGGAAAATTCCGCGGAGTAAGTAATGAAATCTATACATAAAATAAAATCGTAAACGAGCCGTGTTCCCTACATTAAATATTTTTTCATAAAAAAAAATTGTATACCTTGTACTTATGTTACCGAGGTAAAAAAAATAGCTTTTAGATTTTTTGTCTGCTTGTTAGTTTGTCTGTTTGTCTGTGCGTTTGTGCACACTAATCTCTGAAACGGCTTAACCTATTTGAATGAACCCGTAACATTAGTGCTTGTTTCATTCCAATCGGTTTACAAAAAAAAGTTACGCGCTATAACGAATACCACGCATACGAAGTTGCGGCTAGTCTGTAAGTGTTAGTCGTGTTAGTTATACCATTTGTAACTCCACAACGGCTGGACAGACTTTTATGATCCCTGATTTTTTTAATTTCTCTCCGCCCCCGTATAGCAGAATAACTATTAAAACACTGAAAAAAAAATTAATAAAATTCGTTTATCATATGTTTTGTATGGAACCGGTTTAAGGCGTACCGCCTTAAACCTTAAGTTCGCTGCGTTACTACTAATTAGTATTAACTACTAACTTATTAATTATTAACTACTAACTAGTAGTTAGTAATGAACACACGCCTTATCATTGACCATGTTGAACAATTCTTGTATGCGATGCGGTTGCACAAACACGAACACTACACATATCTATCACGATTGCTACTTTTTTTTCTTATACGAGTATAGTCCACTAAGAGTAAAAGCAGTATTTAGGGATAAACTGTGTAGCGAAACCACTATCTTTTCTGATTTACACGTAAATTATTGTATTAGTAGTTTAATCTTAATTTATAAAAATGAATCCCCATTTCCCTTGGTCACGGCATCACGCGTGAACGGGTAGACCGATTTTAATTCGGTTTTCGCTAATGGAAAGAGGGATAAACGGGGAATGTTTTAGGGTATATAAAAATTGCACGCCGGGCGAAGCCGGGGGCGGGCCGCTAGTTATTTATAAAATATTTTAGTTTATTCTCGAAACAGATAAATAGATTTTAAATCGTCAGTAAACACTTTCTCCACTGAAACACCAGGTAAAATAAAAAGAAGCTCTATTGTAGCAAACTACAAGTACCAAGTATAACTATATTGAAAAAGTATTGTACTTATATTACTTTTTTATTTTTAACAAATTACTTTTAACAAAGTAAAGCGACTAAACTTTTATAAGAATATGTTAATTATAGGTAATCTACGATGGGTCCGTTGTAAAGAAGTTTTACATTTTTTAACAAAAACTAAAAAAACAGTACCTACTGTATTTTTTATGTTTCAGCAGACAGGCTGACGGTCCACTTGATGGCAGGTGGCTACCGTCGCCTATAACACAAGAAACGCCAAAGCTGCTGCAAGTGCGCTGTCGACTTCGGTAGAATTAAGGAAATGGGATTGGAAAGGGTTAGGGAAATGGGCTCTGGCATCCCTTACTCACTCACCAAAACACAACAGCACAAGTGCTGTTATTTAACGGTAGTCTTCTAAAAGGGGGTGGTTACTGCCGCCAGACGGGCTGCCAAATGATTGCGAAACGCAATGTGCCCTGCCACTACTTTCCAGATCCAGACCAGAGCCATATTTGAAAAGTTTAATTTTCAAAGTTGACCCTGCCGGGAATCGAACTGGGGAACCCTAGAACAGAGCTTTAAAGCAAGCACCCTAACCACTCATCCAACAGCAATATTTTTGCACGTGTGTTTAATTAGTAGCTTCCGTGCAAAGAAATATAAACTTAGCTCTTTTCTTTTGACTTGCGCAAAAAGGACTCAGTAATGATTGTCAGACGACAAGTAAAATAATTAAACACATAATTTCTCAACGTCTAACACCAGACAGAGTTCAGACAACGACACGTTGTCGATACGACATCGACAGATGAATAAGTGCGTGTTGATTGGAATTTTAATGGGCGTTAATGGGCGGGACAATGATGAAATCGTCGTCGGCGGAGATTTTATCGTTTCTATGCACTGCTGATAAGAAACCGATCGCCGCCGGTAGCCTCAAAGGCAAATTGCACGCGGCCATCGACGTCTCTTTGTGGTGGTCCATGCAATTTACCTTACAGTTCGCGTTAATGGTTGTTTGTCACGCATTATTTGCATAAGTGAATGTACTTTAAACATTGACTGACCCATATTCAAAATTATACACTCGTAGTTGCTGTCTCGTCATCGCGATGTCTTCTCGTAAATGGATTGTACGCGTACTGGTAGTGTATGGAATATTTTTCTCCACTTAGTTATAATATATTTTCGTTTGTGTTTAGTTACGATTTTACATTTAATATTACATACAGTAATACTCGTCTCGAAGGACCAAATTATGTAGGAGAGTCATAAAAGGCAATTACAACTTTGTTTATACAGCTTTTATTTTCGTCTGAAACACCAATGCTTAATTTGTAAATAGCATTATTGCCAATTCATGTTAGTCTGTAAGTAGTTGTAATTATGTAATTATTTAATACAATACATTTAATCAATATAATAAAATTGCAAGCGGTATTATGTATATATACCAGGGTGAATCAAAAAGTTTTTAGAATTTGAGTAAAAAATAAAAGAACATCGGTTTTTTTATTTTTTTATTTTTCTACATGACCTTGTCCTTCGATACACTTTAGGTAACGTTTTTCGTTTTTTTTTATTCCCTCAACTTTTTTTTGAATATCGTAAAACTCCTCTACAGCAGTCATGACTGAGTTATCATCATCAAATTTGGATCCACGAACATGCTCTTATAATTTTGGAAATAATTAGAAAACACTAGGAGCTAATTTCCAAAAAACAAAGACCACAACATTATCGGCTCTCGGACAAATTCGGATCAATATTATGGACCTATGTTTCCCCTATTGTTACAAAACGCCTATAAAATTCATCTGGATTACGCTCAATGATTTCGAGATTCCGCTTTGAAACATCCAAACACTGGTCTTTGTTTGCGTCTGTTAGCATTCGAGGCATCCATCTCGCCGACACTTTTTTGAAACCTAAAACATCTGTTAAAATTGCACAATGCCGAAAGAAATGCTTAGGGTCTCTCCTAAATATTTAATTGTATTTCTTCATCTCATATCACTTTTTCTACTTTTTCTGCATTTTTATCTACGATGGAGGTAGAAGGTCGGCCAGAGCGAGGATCAACCGCGGAATAAGGTAGAACTTCAGTTCTTAAAATCTGTTGGATGTCACAAAAAAATTCTTTAGTAGACATTTCTTTCAGGCAGAGAGGTATAGCACGTATCTCATTTTTTGCCATAATGAAACGTTTTTACCAAATCGTTTTACACAAGAGTTAAAAATGTCAAAACGAAAATATGAAAACAATTGATATCGGTGTAAAAAACATAAGAACAAATTAAATTTAATTAAAAAAATTGACAAAAAAGGTTATAACACTATGCAGTTCTAAAAACTTTTTGATTTATCCTCGTAAATTTTATATTAGAATTAAATTAGTATGAATTATTGTTATTTTAGGTTCCGTTTAACGTCAAAAATAATATCAAATTAGTAAATGATCGTTCACAAAATGTAACATTCAAAATATATTTAAGTGTAAAAGAATAAATTTCAGTTTTATTTATTTCATGTTTTTTTTTAATGACAAGATGACGGTTTTCTTGATGGTTGGTGGTTACCGTCGTCAGTAACACAAGCACTGCCACATATGCTGCATGTGCTGCCGACCTTTGTAGGTAGTGGTTTTGTTTTACAGTACCTATTTGTTTGTAAATAAGTTTCGTCTGTATAGTGCATGTTGCTCGTGACTTACGAGTATACTTAAAATTAAGACAAATGTAAATAAATAATTTAAGAATTGATATGGAATCTGTGTGAAAAATGTAACTCTAACAGTACTATATTTTATCGAAAATAAATATATGTAATTAAAAATCATAGGTTTTTAACATATTAACAACACAAAGTTCACATAATATATTTTTGAACTAAATTAGACAGAATAACAATAATAAAATATGTTCTTTAAGTAAAAATCATGATCAATGTTGTCATAATGAGTTTGCATGTCACATACATATACTAAAAAAATTAATCTAACAAAACATAGCTAGTGTGTGAAATGGAAGACGGAAGTAGGAAGTAAGCAATAATCGGATCCAGCTAATACAGGAATCAGTGCCGTATCGCGTGTGGGAACTTTTGATATTACCATTAACCCTTACACTTTCGACTGTGGGTATTTCAAGCCCACCTCACTAATGACAATCTAAACAAATGATGTAGGCAAATTATGTTTCCCCAAATCACACGGTAAACGTTTTATCGGGGAGTCGAATCATCATGCGATCTGGTTGTGAAATTAAATATTTTGTTTCCCAATAGTTTTTAAGCACAAAATATATCAAAACATAAAATCACAATATACCATCACTAAAACACTAAGTTCCAAAAATATCATATAACATCTTCATTTTACTTTCTACACATAATAATTTGTTTATTTTTTATTTATTTATTTTTAAATTTACAGATAGTTATTCGATGACCTTTACAATAAGCATAGCTTGAATCGTAAAGGCCAGAATTTAACAACAATAATTACACGATTACATGTTATTGTAAACATGTTATTTGATATGTCTTACTATATTTTTGGTCGAAAGTTTTTTATTTCTTGTTTAAAACATAATTCACTTTTAAATCTTAAACAAACACCTACATTGCATTTTTTGGTTACGAAAAGTAAGAACAGTTACGAAGGGTCATTAAAATATGCAAAAATTGTTTGTTGCAGTAAGTTTCTTTAACAAATATTTTTATACATTCACTGGAAAAATAAACTTAATGGAAGTTGATAAAATTTTATGTAAGTTATAAGTTATTTTTACATGAATGCGAAAATTTTTGAGGTGGATGAAACTGCTGAAAAACTGCCGAAGGGATTTTGATGAAATTTTACACTGGCCATTAGAATTTTACCTCAGAATAATAGAACTCAGAATAATTTCACTCTTCATATTAGTGACTTTTATGGCCGAAAGGAATTGAAATTTTAAGCCATATTGTGCAAGAAACAGTAGAATATCTGCTGCTCGACTTCGAAGCACCGTCTTTATGATTTACGATGTGAACTGGAAATATCACTTTATAAGACATTGTATATTTATATCGTACTCTCCTCTAATTTTTAAATAACTTCTCAAATTGTTCCTACAGTTGTACTTTTCCTGTAAAATATAAATTAAAAAATATCTATAAAGCCTCAGCAGTTTAGTCGTACAGATAATATCGAAATTTGTAATATTAGCCAGTGGGATGTGTGGTTAGGGTGCTTGCCTTAACGCTCTGTTCCAGCGGTACTGGCTTCGATTCCGGCTGGGTCAACTTAAGAAATGAACTATTCAAAGTTGGCTCTGGTATGAATCCGAAAAGTAATGGCAGGGCATACTGCGTTTCGCAGTCATTTGGGGTGCCCGTGTGGCGGAAGTAACCACCCCTTATGTAAGACTTCCGTGAAATAACCGTATGTGTGCTTTTGTGTTTCGGTAAGTGAGTATATCATCTCCTTTTTTGTGTGTTATGTAGGGTACGTAGACAATATAGCTTAGGCGATGGTTACTCACGCACCACCATGCGGGCCGGACTATGGGCCACCATTTTTTATACATATAAAAGATGAAAGTGAAACAGTCATACTTCATCCTAAGAAAAAACTATTCCACGAATATATTTATGCCACTGAAATTTAAAATTTTATTTACCCATAAATCTCAACCACACAAATTGTATGTTATTAATGATCGTACTGGCTTCTAAAGGGGTAAAGTGTGAAAAATGTAATTGCTTTAACCACACATACTCGTATGCTTTGGTTTCAATGGATAATGACTACAGGAACTCGATGTCCGTTAGTGTCCTTTCGACCTCTACGGATCATTTAGGGTTGACAAATGAAATAACTGTCATTTACCATGAGAATATAAGGGCGAGCTATTAAGTAGAGTTTGGTTTAAATCGTCGGGAAAATTATAAGTGAACTGTACTGTTTTTTATCATATTCGAATTGACCACTATCCTAGGGTTAACAGACTTTACCGGTGGAGCTGCGGAAGAGTGTTAGTCCGACCTCGCAACTTCGGATGAGGAGGACGCCAAGAGGTTTAGTCGGTAGGTCTACCCCACTACCATCTCGGGGCAGGAGTCCGACATAACCTACCGGTCTGTCCCCAGGCCGGTGGGTATCTATGATGGATTCCTCTTGTAAAAAAAAAGGGTTAACAGACTTTACCGAAGATATGAATGCAATTTAATGCAAAATTATATGAATACTAAATTCTCATTTAATTCTAGCTTGTGTCTTCAACTTAAAACTGTATCGTATTTTTAATAGATCAGTCCGTTGACTGGTAGTAGGACCATTCTCATAACCTGCGTCACATTGGAGCGGACACAATGGTAAGTTATATCAAGTAAAAAGCTACTTACATTAAAAAAAATGCGAGTTTGGCGACGAAATATATAGTAAGCAGTAGATGTTATGCAGAAACGTTACAAAAAGCGTCACGTGATCGTTACACTGAAGCATCATACAATATTCGACCTTGAAATTTTACTCTCATCATCGCGGTAACACTACCTGTTCACCGTTGTCGTTGTCGTCCGTTGTCATTTCTTGTCATTCAAATATTTAACCGAGAGGTGACTAGATGTCGCTATTGCTAATTATCTATAATAGGATTCTGATATTTCAAGAGTAGTTCTATATTTATTTAAATTATAAATCTAGCTGTTTGGAAAACATTATGCAATGTCGTGAGTCTTATTTAAATATTAATTATTAATTAGCGTTCGCAGTCATTTGGCGACAGTAACCAACCCCTTACAGTAGACCACCGTGAAATAACAGCATATATGTATGTGATGTTGTGTTTCGGCGAGTGAGTAAGGAATGCTAGAGCCCTTTTCCCTATCCCCTCCCAATCCCTTATCCTTAATCCTACTGTAGTCGGCAGCGCACTTGCAGCAGCTTTGGCGATGCTTATGTTATAGGTGACGGTAGCCACCTACCATCAAATGGATCGTCAGCCGATCTTAACATATCTTCCGATCTTAATATAAAAAAATATATACTAGTATAAAATAAAATACAATACAAACAAGATTCAACATCAGTGCAAGGCACAGATTTTCCAACTATATAAATCGGGCAAGACGAAAGAATCTGTAATGTGACATTTAGGACCACGTGATACAAAATCGCTCAGTCCATCGTCAACTTTACAAGACTATTTAGCTACGCCATGGCATCAGGATAAATATTTTTGTAGAAAAATTTTTCCAATGCCCTCTCTAAATATTCTATATATTTAATCTTTTTGGTTATCAAACACCACCAGACAACGGAATCCATTGTGTCTACCCCTAGTGTATCTCTTTTTTTTAATATAATATCATAAATATACATTTAGATACCTAAGCATGACAATAAAAACAAATACATAAAGTGTAAATATTTGAAGAAAGGTGTCGATAATCATCTTTTTAAACCGAACTCGACGATTTTAATTAAAAGACGAACGGTCACTTTCACTGCGGCGCGGATTCAAAATAAATTTCGATCGAGGACCGCAACTTATTCTAATTAGTTGGTTACAAAGTTCCAATTAGTACGATTCGGTATCGGGAGTACCCGCTTCACTCTCGGTGGTTAACATAAAATGCGCAGATAAAATTTAAACTCCTTAATGAAGTCTCCGATTGCTTTATTAACTTACAGATTAATAAATTTTTCGGCTTTCCGCTTGATCTGTCTCTGCGTACGTCTATTTTAAATTCATATCTAATAAACAACAGCCCAGCAGAAATCCAACACAGGTAATCTTCTCAAATAAAGCTGTAAGTCAAGACAGAACACAACATGCGTACACTGTAGGTAATACTTATTAGTGGTCAGAATGACAAAAAAATATAACGGTCAATCAGCAATAACGATCACTCATTATTTATTAAAAATCAACTCGTTCTACCATTATTCGAATATCGAACAGGCTCGCATCCAATAATAAACCTAATGATACCTTTAAGGAAAAGGTGTTAAAACGTTTATTGGAATACGTCTAAAAATATTAATAGCTTTTTAACAAGCCCTTATTTCAGATGTTCACAAAATTTTTTGCTTCCCAACATTTACGGTAAATTTTTAAGGATTGATAGTTAGGTGATGTTGATAGACGTTAATACTGTGTTACGAGTGAGCTGGGAAGCGGTGAAGATACCAACGACTGAATAAAATTTTGTATGAAAAACACGGTGCGTCCTGAATAATGCGCCGTATCGCGTTGAGTGATCTCCAAGATAAGAAAGACTTTTTTATTATGAAATGATTTTCATGCAGTTAATTGAACGGCGACCTCATTGTTTAAAAGGAATTGTGGGATCGATATCCTCACTGACGTGTAACGATCACGTTGAATGTGGAAAGATGTAAGTGCCAAAAGTTAATAACCCCTTAATCGACGGTTCCTGCTACCGCTATAAAAATTCAGTGCGTCTTCAAGGAACCGTTGGAACCGCCCATCACGTCGAGTGCCAATGTCGATAATTTCAGACTAGAGCTCCGAACAAACGTTGTGGCCGATTTATTATTGAAATCAGCCTGTCGCACGAGCTACCTTCCTGCTTATGAAATTGCTCACAAAATTGGCGACCGCTCGTGCCGGCTCGTCGCTCTTAATGATAAGCGAAAATCGCGTCCCTTTTACTTTTCAATTATGATCGAAATTGACATATCGGAGTAATTTATCTCCGTTGCTCGTACATAAATCATACAACACTGAATAGCATCATCGCATACAAAATATACTTAGTGTTGAGGGAAAAAACTAGTCAGGAGCAATTAGTGAGACTTTACAGTCACTTTCGGCCTGAAAGTCTTTGGTGGGGGCGCACGTGCCGGTCAGTGCGCACGCGCAGATGTGTCGTGACACCTGCCAATACGTTCAGACGTCTCATTCTCGCCCGACCACCGGCCGTGATTGCATCTCTTTCTAGCAATTTAATAATTCCAACAAAGTGTACGTAGGCCCGATCGGAACCACTACATTATGTGACCTGTTTCTTAATGGTATGTTCTAAAATAGTTCGCGGTGTTCATTAGTATTCACGTCGCGAGTGCACCTAGAGTCCACCGCCATGTTTAATGCCGCAGCATCCAACATGTTTGGCGACTTGTACTAGTCTAGAACAAGTGGGTTTGTACGCCACATACTTGACGTATGGAGCGTTTGTGAGATCAGTCACCGGCGACACGCAGCGTCCTTTACATTGACGTTATTTGTTTTTGTACATTCAGTCACAGACACACATACATATTAAAACATATTTACAATAGATTTCTTGCTGGACGAGACTCGCTTTACATTCCAAAAAGGCTAAGGACGCGTTATGTGTGGTAATTTTTATGAAACAAAAAGTCGTTGCTGCTGCAATAAGACTGTCCTTATTTCAGTAAAGTAATGCATAATGACGTGTTAGGAATACGTCTTTATTATGATTTCATATTGGCTTTTTTTAAGCGCTTCTTTAGCGCTAATAGATTTACTTTTATGGATTTCAATGTATTCTTCTTAACAGTATCTAAAGAAACACGATTCATTATTGTTTATTTGTGCATGACACTAGAATAATATGTGATTTTCCTCATTTTAATTAGTCCTCTTCATATTATAAATATTTAAGTCATATAAACAACCTTAATCGGAAATTACACTCCAGATTTCAATACTGTATTTAACATAGATACAGTAATGAAATCTGGAGTGTAACATATCTTCACAGGTATGCAAATACAAAAATTTCAATTTATGCAAAACTTTACAGGAAGCTATTTTTTATGTTAATGTCGGTAGACAGGCTGACGGTCTACTTGATAGTAGGTGGCTACCGTCGCCAATAACACAAGCAACGCCACAGATGTCGTAAGTGCGCTGCCACACATTAGGAATTAAGAATAAAGGATTGGAAAGGGTTAGGGAAATGGGCTCTGGCATCACTCACCGAAACACACGTACAACACGTTGATCACGGTGGTATTGTTGTGTGTACGAGATTTAAAAAAAACCTGTAAAACGTATAGATATAGTTATGACATTCCTAACGTATATAGTTATTGTGACAAGCCAAAAAGATTAAATAATATATAGAATATACAGAGAGGGCATTGGGAATTTTTTCGTAGTCAGGATGGCCATGGCGTAGCTAAATAAATAGCCTTGCAAAGTTGGCGATGCACTAAGCGATTTTTTACCACGTGGTTCTAAATGTCACATTATAGATTCTTCATCTTGCCCGATCTATACAGTTAAAAATCTTTGCGACAAGCAGATGTCAAAATGGGTTTGGACTACACTAAGCAACGCTCTGCCTCAAGATTTTGCTGATAATATAATAGAGTCAACACACTAAAAAAACGTTCCTTCTGTTGTATATTTTAAATTTTCAATAAAATTAATAAATATGGATATCATAATTATATATTTTATAGAACATTAGTTAAAATATTATGTCATTTGCTACAATTCTCATACTAACGGAAATGTAAAATGTAAATAATATAAAAAGGCAAACAAAAAACACTACATTTAAAATTCTTTAAATGATCCTAATAAAACCGTATCAAAATTAGTACGAACTTTAAAAAAGAAACGGACAAACACATAGACATGAAGAACGAATTTCTTTCCAACCACATACAGAGAGCACGTTACCTCCATCCTTTAAAAATTCTGAAAATCTAATCGAAAACAAGCGCGAATCTAATGCTAACATATCTGTAGAAGGAGGCAATTTAACATTGATTAATGATTTTAACTTTGACAAAGGCACAGCGTGAGAGATCTCTTGCTGTGGGAATTAGACACAGCAAAGCTGATCGGAGGCAGTTTTGATGCAAACATGTCACTGATAATACATTTTAACCGTACCTTTCAACCGTGAGCTCAGTTTTTAGATGCCACTTAAATAATCGCATTGCTCCATTTTAAATATTAAAAAGTAGACTATACTCTACCTCGGAGTTTAACTTAAACTCGTGTTCTCTATTGTTATCTAATGTTTCGTTGGATAAGTGGTTGGGGTGCTTGCCTTAACGCTCTGTTCTAGGGTTCCCGGGTTCGGTTCCCGGCAGGGTCAACGTTGAAAAATGAACTTTGAAAATTTGGCTCTGGTCTGGATCTGGAAAGTAGTGGCAGGGCCCATTGCGTTTCGTTTCGCAATCATTTGGGCAGCCCCTCTGGCGGCAGTAACCACGCTCTTACAGAAGACCACCGTGAAATAACAGCACATGTGCTATTGTGTTTCTGTGAGTGAGTAAGGGATGTCAGAGCTCATTTCCCTATCCCATTCTAATATCTTAATCTTACTGTAGCCGGCAGCGTACTTTGCAGCAACTTTGGCGTTGCTTGTGTTATAGGCGACGGTAGCCACCTGCCGTCAAGTGGACCGTCAGCCTGTCTACCGATCTTAACATAAAAAAGTCTATTTTTTTCTCTCAGTGCCTCTTCAGTTCTGAAGGATGACTGTCAACTCCTTAAACCTGTCTCTTTTAAGAGCCAATTGAAGTTGGTGTTGATATGATCAGACGAACACATCGAGTTCACTTTTCTTCTAATTTAAATGTCGAAATATCAGCCAGAACAGACCTCATGCTGTTATTTAACGGTAGTCCTCTGAAAGGTAATCCTAAAAGGTAGCAGGCTGACCGAAGGTTCGCTTGATGGAATGAGGATAATGTCTTCTTATAAAACGAAGCACCAACAGGACTATGCATGTTACTAGGACTACCTAGATAGGATAAAAGAAAGGGAAGGCATAATAAGCTGCAGAGAGGATAATGGATGGTCCACAAGAGATTTTTTCACATTTTCTCATCTTAATAATAATGTACCAACTCCAATATCATATACGGAAATAGAAACATAGAACATGACTTAAATATCTATAAGGATAACAATTCTTGAAAAAAATAGAAACTAAATAATAAGAAATGTAGGTATTATTAATTCGGCTTCTGATACAATTTTTTTCCTTTTTCATTCCGCCCCAGTGGATGCGGATCAATTTTTTATACCTACGCATTATTATATCGTGCCTTTTATAGCATGAAAATTTCTTAATTAAACACAAATATGATTCCATTCTTCGTAGTTAACGCCTTTTTTGTAAAAGGATAAAGCCGCTCATCAATTTAATAACTTATTTATTTCTATGTATAATCTATTTTTTATGAATACTTTATAATTTTATTAGCGGTGTATAAACGTAAAACCACATTAATTGGAAAGACAACTTGATATATACCTAATTGATCAAATGAAATAGTTTATTATTTAATTTCATTTATAGAAATCAGACAAAAAAAGTGCAAATTCACGCAATAGGCTTACACGCAACGCTTTACAGCATATATTTTTTAGTTTTGTGGAATATTTTCGTTTGCAGTTGTATATTGAAACAAAAAAAAATTCATTTAGTTAAGTAAGAAAACATGTGGGTTGGCACCATTATATTTTGCAGCGTGAAGGTTGGCAAATTAAATTTCTACGTTGCATCGATATTCAAAATCAGTACAAATGCTCCAAGGAGACTAACCACACTGTTCGCTGACTTCCACTTTTTTCCCTGAGTTCATTAGCGATTAAGTATTTTTTCTGGCCCTCAAAACAATACTATTTTTCATAGAAGACTTCACCAATTTTTATAGAAAACAATGCCAGTGACGGTTTAAACAGGAAATTCTATTTGACGATGAGAAAGATATCAATTCTCTCAATATGCTGCAAAAGCAATAAACTAATGGTTTTAATGTTTACTTACTAATGGGTTTAAAACTAAATCTAAAAAGTAAGTATCGGTGATATTCCCTGAATGGTTTTTGTGAAACTAATACCCTGAATACTTCATCGGCTCGCTGACACAAAAACACTTCGAAAACAGGTTCCCTTTAGAAAATTACGTGGAAAAAATTCTACAGTGGCAGCCTTGTATGAGTTCAGGGTAGAGACCATCCTGGATCCTCCCCACTAGTCGTCATCATAGACTTCTGAGCTTCGGAGTTGCTCTAAGATCACTAAATATTTTTTTATTAATGTATATTACCAAATCTATAAACAAATCCATTTGATTAGTACAGAATTCCCACACGGAGCATACTGTCGCATATAATTTTACAGTCTTAGTTAACGAAGTTTGCTCGCAAAGAATTACTTTTTAATTGATAAAATCATTAAAATGTAACATTTAGTGCTCGTCATAAAATCCACGTGGGTCTAACTCTGTTATCTTTGAGACCACCAAGAGAGAGGCTTTCAGGGAAATTCGCTGAGACGTTACAATTTAATTGAGGGCGGTTATTTAATTAAGTGTTTCCATGGACCGACCGTTTTGTGTTTGCCGATCCTTTCTTAGACGATTGAGCATCGATTTGTCAACATTGTGGAGACAAAATATAACAAACGTGTTTCCCGTATCTAATCGAGCGTAAAAACGCTTTATAAAAAATATTATTGTGATGTTAAAAACATTTATTTAAAAATGTTATATTAGTGGAAATGCCTTTTGTAGTTAATCTTAGTATGATAATCTTAGTATCATTATTGCTTTTCAGAAATCTGAACATATAGCTGACGAATTGATCGCGAATAAAAGAAATATTTCAAATGGTTTATTTTAGTCATCACTATGTTAATTAAACAGGCATTTTAGGTCGTTTAAAATAGAATTATATAGTACATTATACATTATTTGTTATATATAATTATCTTTATTTTATTGTTACTGTATAAATTACACTTTTTTTTCACCTTTAAATATAAGTCTAAAAGAGGTATCTCTCCTATTTTGGATACAGTGTATGTATAATAAACAGTTTTGATTGAATGCTGTCTTTATTTCGTTAGTGCTATTGATCAAACAAAACTTAATAAAAATTAAACACGGTATAATCGATTTACATTAACTTTAAATGTAATAGACCATTTAATAATTACTTATTTAATGATTCCTTCTAATGTATTTGAAAGCTGGCAAAGTATTATGTACCACCATCATAGAAATGTCATAAAAATTGTTCTTACATCCTCAGTCTATTTTTTTTAAATTTCTTCATTGGTTAATAAACTCAGTATAAACGTTAAGTTTTTATTAAAATTATTGTCATAAAAACATTTATGCCAACATCTAAAACTTAATTTTTAATTATTTTAAAAATATCTTGAAGAATGTAACATGCACACAAGGGAGGTTTTCAAATAATTGATTCATTGCAATGAATTGATATGATTTGCTAATTATTTAAACAATTTAGCAATTAATTATTTAATTATTTATACAATGTTCCATAGCAAAATTTATTGCTTATGACCCACATTTTCAACTACGGTAATAAAAATATTGCGTTTTTTTTTTAAAGCAATTTGATCGGGTTTCGATCCCGGGTAACATATAAGCATAATTTAAAAAAAAAATTAAATGCTGTTTTTCTTAATCAAAAATCGAAGCCTTAGTTCTTAGGAAAACATTTTCTAATCTCTTACGGCTTCAGATTTGTCCTCAGTGACCTAAATGGATTGATTACTCTGTAAATTTATGACATCTCCAATATTCTTTTGTGTATAACATGATTAGACCTAGGGTTCGCCAGATTCTAAACACAGACTGAACGCTTGCTTAGGTATAGAGCACGTGCATAATCACCAGACATTTGTGTTTAGAAATGGCCCACCCATTGTATTGTGTTTGTGTATTGCCCGCCAGTGACGCCAAAACAAAATCGGTTTGTAAAGGTATAAGCAATTAAATCCGGAATCTCTATATTAGAGATTTAACACTCAACTAATGTGTTAATTAAAATATGCAGTAAACTCATCAGCAACATAGGCAATCTCTATGTTAGACATCAACATAATATGTTCTATATGTTTAACTAACGTAGAGTTGTTTTTAATGAAAATACGTATTTATTTGTAGAATACAAATCCTAAAAAACCTCTGAACGGAAATACACCTTCCAATACTAAAAAAAAAACAATATTTCTCGGACTCGTAACTTTGTTTCGTTCATTTAATCAAGACTGTTTTATAAATGATTGAAATTTTAGTTATCTGTAGTAACATCTCAGCCACCGGGTAAGTGATGTCTTAATAATAATGACATGAGACTAAATATCGTGGGACAGATCTCGGGATGTACAAAACCAACGTCACGACAAAGGGGGATCGACGCAAGTATTTTGTCACTGTTTAACTGATCCAATCAGATCGAGACAAGAATTATTTAGGCCTATATAAAAAATCACAAAAGGGTTGATACAAATTCTTTAAGTACAATCGGTGCTATGCTATCTACTACTGTTATGTGTGGGACAAAAAGTAATGCCACTATTATTTCTTTGAATCCGATCCTTATTAATGTATATTGTTATCAAACTAACAAATTGTTTCTAGACAATGCCACACGCAATATAGTCCACTAAAATAAAAAGGCTTTCTTCAACCTGATGAAACGTGTAATTTGTGAGAATTTTAAAATAAGATATCAAGATATGTTTTGATGAAAGGGGTTTGTTTACATTGGAAGTCAATCGTGTTATTATTTTTAATTGGGCATATGATGTAACATCTGCTTGATAATGTGGTAGCAGGTACCCATTGTTAAATACTGGTAGGTATGTGAAATAAAAAATACATTTGGGATCATATAATTATAAAAGGCATTTAGTTACTTGTCTTATTATGTAGTTAGATTGAAAAATGCATTACTGCTTACATTATTTTACTTTAGATTTCTGCTGATTTACAGCAGTTCAGATGTCTTCCAAGATTGCTGTTCTTTAAGGAGATTTAATATACAATATAACACTATATACAATATGACACAATATACATACAATATACCTTTCCGTCACTGTTAGAGCACGTGATCCTTATTTCTAATCCACACATTAAATAGAAAAATATTCAGAATTGCTAGTACGACCTGAGATTTAATTTATTAATTTATTTGATTCACTTAAATCAAATCTAACTTGGGTCTAGGCTATCATTGCTTAAATTTACAAATAGAAAAGAATATATAATTAAAAATGTGAGTACAATACTCGTAAAATCCTAATTAATATAGAATAATATACATCCTAAACACATTCAGAAAAAGTTGAATACAATACAACCTACTTGTTGAACAGTACTTTCGTGATGAAATTCAATTCCCCAAAAATCATTTAATTACTACCAGAAGCAACAATTCCAAAAAAAACTTAACAAACGGTAAAAGAACATCACAATATTTAATTCTCAATCTAATTAACAAACTGCCTATAGAAATAAAAAATAAAATCACACAAAAATATTAATAAAATACTAAAAACATATTTTGTAGATAATTAAAACTCAAAATAATAATAACAAATTAATAATAACAATAATAAAAACGGTAATTTAATTAATCTCATTTTATTGAAATTAAAAAATAAAACATAATATACATTTAAAAATTGGAGCAAGCTGTATGCAATCTATTAATTATTTATATTTATTTGACTTGGTATTCGTAACTTGGTATACGATAAATCATTGTCTAGACAACCCTATCAAGAGTTTAAGACATTACCAACCATCTTATTGTAAAGTAACGGTTTGTATATAAATAAAAAAATGTAAGGCCTACATTTTTTTTATTTATTGAAACTAACAAATTATATTCTTAATAAAATGTCACAATATCAATTTTAACCTAAAATAATAATACAAAGAAATTTTAATAAAAGTGCCACTTGTGCAATTTACTCCATTTTCTATTCTATTCTATTCTATTCTATTCTATTCTATTCTATTCTATTCTATTCTATTCTATTCTATTCTATTCTATTCTATTCTATTCTATTCTATTCTATTCTATTCTATTCTATTCTATTCTATTCTATTCTATTCTATTCTATTCTATTCTATTCTATTCTATTCTATTCTATTCTATTCTATTCTATTCTATTCTATTCTATTCTATTCTATTCTATTCTATTCTATTCTATTCTATTCTATTCTATTCTATTCTATTCTATTCTATTCTATTCTATTCTATTCTATTCTATTCTATTCTATTCTATTCTATTCTATTCTATTCTATTCTATTCTATTCTATTCTATTCTATTCTATTCTATTCTATTCTATTCTATTCTATTCTATTCTATTCTATTCTATTCTATTCTATTCTATTCTATTCTATTCTATTCTATTCTATTCTATTCTATTCTATTCTATTCTATTCTATTCTATTCTATTCTATTCTTGAATAGAGTGGATTGTAGATGTTAACTTTAACAATAACAGATTAAAGATTTTAACAAACAGTATAACAAGAACGTCCGCGTTCCTCGGGAACAGTACTTTGTTCTGAATGTAAGGAAGTTATATAATCTATGTCTTTTTATGTACCCCTGATAACGTGTAGGTATGCAAAATTTCATGAGTAGTTAAGGGGATAAAGCGTAATAAATGAACAAACAAACTCACTTTTGCATTTAGATATATATGGAAAACTATATATTATTGTTACAAATGAAACGTTGAATGTAAAATTTACATAACCAAAAGATCGTTGCAGCCACGTTGTTGGTGTCGCTTTCATTAAGTATTACATTTTTATATTCCGCCACCCAGTGCGTGTTGAATAAAATATCAATTAGAGCACTTTCTGGTCACAAAAACATCCTTTACTTCTCAATCTCTTTAAGTGAATCCGTATATTGACGTGTGTCATTTGCCGTTTTTGTCGTCTGCGTATAACGTTGTCGATTTGGGCGGTAGGGTAATGAGGAAGAAGAAATATTTATTACAATGACATTGACAGCTTAAGGGACAGCTACACAGTCCATAATCTCACGAATCTTAATATAGAAATAATATTTGACAACGCTCCTAACTAACGTTTTGAAAGTCTTTAGTTTAGAATTTATATGGACCACGACAGCAAGTTAGTTCATTAACCTGCCTTGTAACTATAATTCTGATGGGTAAATTTTCGGTAGTTGGAAGAAATAGTTGCTACGGAATAGATTGAAGTCACTGACCTCCATATATACAAGTACGCTGGACCTATGATAAGCCGGGCCATAGTGAGGCGATTTGATTTTCGCCATTTTGGCGCTGATTGCAGAAGTGGGTGGGAACGGAACTAATAATAGAGATGGGACAATGAGATAAAATAGATCGATATTTCCGACAGATACAGATATATCGGACGGGTTGTATATATTTATTATAGTGTTTTAATATTATAAAACTGGTGGGTTTGTTTGTTTGGTGAACGCGCAAATTTCAGGAACTACTAGACCGATTTCATAAGTTATTTCACCGTTGGATTGGTACGTTATCCCCGAGTGACATAGGCTATGTATGTACCACGGAAGAAGCCGGCTATAACGTAGTGATTATATTCTCTTTGAAGCCGGCGCACACTGCCGGTCTTAGGATATGCCTAAGCCGGACTAAGGGGTACTTAGTATGTGGCTAGTTAGATCCAAAAATAAATGGAGCACGATTTTTAAATAGAAATGAGGTTTGTTTAGGATGGAGTGGAATAGGTAAGGTATTTATAGAAAATAAAAATATTTGTACAATCCTTTAACATTTTTTATTAGTTACCTTCATCATCTTCATAGTTACATACCATCAACAATTTTTCGTACTTTGCGTTTAACAGGGAAATTTGAATTATTTTTGTAAATTTTATACATCACGACAAAATCAGACTAAACGCATCATTGAATAGAAGAATAATTTTTGTTAGACAGTGTGACCAAATAAAATATCGTTAATAATCATGCCGGAGTGATCAAGTAGACGAATATGCTGAATATGCGTTATGTCAAAAAGTTCGGCCATGTTGAATGTTTAGTTAATTTTTGACAGCTGATTTTGCTTGCACGTGTTTTGGCTCGTCTTTGATTTTGGCCTATTCCATAGAATCTGTATCAAATCAAATTAAGCCACGGCGCTTGAAGTACTTACTTCAAGCGTATGGCTAAGCCAATCACATGTTTACACATATACATTTTAAAGAAATTTGGGCAAGTAGATGTTCCTTGAGCCCATTCCTCTTTATTTTTTGGTAATATAATCTCCCATTTATTGAAAAATTGCTTTTTAAAGTGATGTTCGGATGTTACCGCCCATCCATTATTTTACTGACCATTCATTTATTACACTGTTTAAATAATTTTTGAACCTGAAATAACCGCTAAATTTTCTTTTTATTACTATTCATGTTTTACTGCTGTAGTAATTTACCAACCACCCGAAAATAAAATAACTGCTCAAATAATTTTTCAGTTGATCATAATTCCAACTGTTTAAATAACAGTTGGAAAATTATTTAAGTGTAACTAGTCTACAAAAAAATGTGTTTTTGCCGCAACAAACTACTCATTGGCGAGCCCAAATAATTTGTCGCGACAAAAAATTTCGTACATTTACACCAGTAACATATAGTGAGTAGTTTTTAACGGCGGCGTACAGACGGATGTCTATATATTTAATGATGATTTGTTTCAATAAAATATGAAAGTGGCTGTTAAAATTATCTGACACTAAAGTATCCTTGAAGTGGTTCTGTAGATCAGGAAACAATGTTTCTGTTTTATGTATCAGATCTTTTAGTACCCTTGCAGTTAATACTGCGGGAAAATTCGGTTCTATAGGAGGTTTTCCATTATTATTTTTGCAAGCCTGGCGGAAGAATGACTCTACCAATAAACAAACATTTACGACAGTTGTAGAAGGAATTGTTAAACCACCTCTCGTTTTTTGTACAACGAGTGCTATACCATTTCTGCGATTCAATACAGGATCTTGTGGTAAAGACTCGCAAGCAACCAAGCAATCGTCACACTTGATTTTTTTTCGAATCGCTCGTATCACAAATCCTGCGATATACCCGACACATTGTTTGGAAGTATCGTTTACGTTCGAGTCCGGTACTGCCCAAAATAAGTGTAAAAATTCACCTATTTCATCTTGCAGTGTTGTTTCAGTTTCATCTAAACGATATTTTTTTATTGTACGTATATTTTCAGCATCGCTATAAACATCTACATCAAATTTATCGATTTTAGCCCGTTTAGAAGAATTAGAAGATACACTTAATATGGCTATGTCGTTACCCTGGACGTTACCAGTGGAATTGCTTATTTCGTGATGAATAAGCAATTGTTTAAATGCATTCACAAACTGAGCAGCTGTTGGGTTTGGACACCAACCCCCTCGGCTGCGTATTGCACAAAAAAATAACTCTAAATGATCTTGGCTGAGTTTGTATGTCAATAAGTAATTAAGTTCGGGGTTTTCTGCTCTAACATACGTGTCGTAAATATGAAGTACCGAAATAACTGCATTGTAAAACCCCAAAAAACCTACTTTGCGACGTGATTTTACCAACAATGTATCATTAGTTAGCTTTAGTTGGCTAAGATAATTGATTTCTTCCATTATTTTGGCCCGCCATCTCTTTTCATTGCTAGTCCTGAGTGGACTTTTATAACCACTGCCCCATGGATTTCTCACATTCAAAAAATCAAAAATACGGTCAACTGCCCTTATAAATCTAACTGTGGGAGCAGAACCTTTAAATTCTGGAAGTTCTAAAACTTTGTCGCAAAATTCAATGGCATCGGCGACACTGTTGCTTAGGGTTTGGGCGGCAAGATAGACCTTCATCACCATTTTTCTATAATTTACGTGTAAATTTCTCAGCCGATTTCCTAATCTTAGACCGTCGCTCTCCTGCAAAGCTGCCAAATTCTCTATATACTCCCACTTGATTAAATTTTGTTCGTGGTCTTTAAGTACCTTTAATTCACCTATACAATTTCTAATATTTTTAAGCATATGACAGGGGTCAAATACTACATAAACCTTGTGGTTTTTGTTTGAAGGGTGATAAAATGAAGGTTTCGTGTTGCTTCCTGTTTCTAACACTGCCCCTAGTTTAGCAACTGTTGAAAAATGCTCCGGCGGCCCATCTAAAGTCAAAGAGCATATTTCAACCGAAACATCATGCAAGCGAATTAGAGCCTGACGAATAAGGGCACTCTTTGTATCAGCAGATAACCCATTGATAAAAAAATAGGCGATTGGTATTTTCCAATTGCCTTTTAAGGGAACAATCATAAAAACCAATGCGTCTTTACAATCAGATAAATCATTACTTTCAGAATCGATACCAAGATCAACATGACCACGAGTTACACCATCGCGACTACGAGTACAACTTTTCTTTAAACTCATTTCATCCATAATTAAAGCACATATTAGTTTTTCACCTTTTTGTTTTGCTTGGTCACTTTTAAGTTTCAAAGCATTAAAACATTCAACAGAGAACCCAGGATTCGCGTCGACAGAACTGTACCATGAACGTATTACACTTGGATGTGGTAATGCTAAATTGAATTTTTTTCTAACAAAGTTGTATGCTTTTGGCGAGTAAAAATGGAGAGTAATCGCAAAGGATCTTAACTCTGGTGGATACTTAGAACGGTTTACACTTCCACCAGTATTTACTGACATCCTTTTAAGCAACTGTGGCTTAAAATCATCATACTGATTTAACATATCCGCACAATCATCACCAATAATTTTTTTTTTCTTTAGTTCACTAATTACAGTGCGTAAACTAGAGACGCTGACTTTTAAACGTTTCACATGTTGTGACAAGACTTTCACACGATTTCTTGATTTTCTCAAAGAATTTTTAACCCTCTGCAATGCTTTTTTGGATGACTCAGGAGTGTTTTCATAACGATGATCATGCTTGATATTATCACAGACTTCGGAGAGAGACCTAACCTTCTTTGAGGGAGTACTCTGTTGCTGGTCACAGCTTGTACTTCGACGCTTTCGACCTAAAAACAAAATTTCTGTTTATCAACAACTAACCCACAAATAAAAAATAAATATAATTATATCATAGAGTATACTGTTTTATAGCGCGCTCTTGAAGTAATTTACATAAAAGGTGACATGTGGTCCTAATTTTATTGATTAAGTACTTACCACTCAAGTTGGTATTATTCTGATCCATTTGTACATCAACAGCTATTGTCTCAGGTACAGGGGGTGCGGAGGTAACCATCCTTGTTCCAGATAATACAGATACTTCATGCATTGAAGATACGTTTTCTGCAAAAACATATGATATTTTAATTTGAAATAAAACAGCCTTTTTCGTAATTTGAACCTATCAGAAGGAAGAAAAAAAAAACAATATTCGTTATTTAATATACTATTTTAACACATGGTGTAAGGGACAGCTTCCCAAATAACTGGAAGGGTGTATAACTCATCATACAAAATCAAAATCTATTGAATTTTCATCAGAATAAAAATATTATGTATGACCCATTAATATATATCGCGCGATTTCCGTTATTAAAAGTAAATAGATATCGATAGGAAAAATATCGATAAGTTTTATCGACAGGTAACTTGACAGCACTATTAAATTTTATTGTTTATAAATAAACCGGTAATACAAAGACAAATATGTTGTAATTAGGTATAATAACTAAGATTAGTGACAGATTTTTAAGTATAATATCAATAGAAGTTTAATTTGTTGAATATTAGCCGTAAATTCACTTACTTGTGGAATGTAATCCCATTTCCCTTTTGGTAACGAGTTTTGCATAACACACACTCTTTCATAGTTTACCTATGAATGACCACCACTTATTTATGTGTCAACTAAATTAATACGACACAACTAACAAGCTTAATCGCGTTAAACCTCCAAAAACACTTTAAAAACACGGGAAACAATCTAAACGAGACAGCGGCCATTTGCAAGTTACGTCAGATTTAGTTCTCTTCCCACGCATTGGGGGCGCTTCAAATAAGCATATTATAGAGCTGTCATTTCAAAGGGTATCGTAGGTCCAGCGTACTTGTATATATGGAGGTCAGTGATTGAAGTGGACATGAATATTTCCCTCTCTCACTATATATAGTGAAGCTAACTTTACTATATATAATGAGAGAGGTACCTCTAGAAAGATTAAAACTTCTTGAAATATTTAATAAAACATTATTTTATAAGCAGGTTGGCGGTGATCTTAATGGTACGTAAACACCATCGCCTCTTTGCCTAGCAACGCCATAGGTGTTTCATGTACTTGTACGCTGGCAACCTTAGTAGGATGAAGGATTAAGAGGGGTACAACAGCAACAAACATTTTATTACGTTGTGGTCTTCTGTAAGCTGGTTAGTGCCGTCAGTAGGCTAGGCCTATCCATTTTATAACTGCGAAACTCATTGTGACTTTTTTTTGTTTTTTAGGAGGGTAATATGACGTTTACGACGGGGACAGGCGACGAGAGGGAGTGTGGGACTCGCCCGGTGAAGAAACTTGTCACTGAGAATTCCCACTAAACCCCCCTAGGATTGCACCATCATCGGTGAGTTCACAGCGAGGCCTTATCCTCGGATCCCCACGCACACCTACGTTCTCTTCGAAAAACTCATTGTGGCCTGACACTACAGATAATATTTACCTAAATAGTCTGGGGTCAATAAAAATCCAATAATAAATACTTAATAAAAAGTGGTCATGAATAACATGACTAGACAGTTAGTCTAAAAACAAGACGACACGGTCGCTAGCTTTATTTAGATAGACTTCGATTTATGAATGCATATATCATATCTGTGGTATCATGCCATACATTTATGCATGTCGTTACCACACGAAAGATATGAATGTATTCCTCTTAAACAAGTGAGGTGAGGTGCCGTGGTATTTTAAGTCTCGCGACAATGTCGGTGCGTATGTGTAAACAACGGATCGGCGGTAACACGTATTTTTTTACTTTGGTTTATTGTTTCGCGTTTCAAAAGTAGGTTTTTACATTGCGCCACCCACAGCCATTGTGTGGAGGTCAATACGTGAAAATTACTTCAAATATATGGATTCTTAAAGTTTCTTTCGTACTATGATTAATACCAAAAGTTAGATCCACGTGTCGCCTCGTTGTTCTAGCAACCTTAATGGCAGCTAGTTTCGTAAATTGTGCATTGTTTTGAATCGTTAACTCCTTTCATACGTCATATTTAGTTTTAGCAGATGCAGAGCACACTGCATTCCTTAGTCATAAATTGAGGAGCCCATTTTATGATATATTTTCAAATATATCATAAAGAAATATGATATAGCCACCTACCATCAAAGGGCTGTCGGCCTGCCAACTTTTTAAATAAAAAAAAAAAAAGTAAAATTGCTAGCAAAATTAAAAATATTGCAAATAATCTTGAAATTATAAAAAAAAATCTCAAAGGAGATATGCGAGAGCGATATTAGAGTTGTCTTTTAAAATCTTCTTCAACTGTCAACTCAAAGAAAGTTTCTTCTTGAAGTTTCTTCCCAAGAAAAAGTGACGATGGACGCGCCCGAGCCTTTTTATTAGTTATAATGGCAACGACATGAGAAAGAAACAAGCCACCGCTACCCAGATTTTATTGTTAAGTAATAAATGTCAAAGACTTAATGTCCCACAGATAAAATTATTTAAAGACATCGGTGAATGCCACTACACTTGCAGCCCTCCTTCTAATTGGCACCTTATTTAAATTCTTGCCAGCGATTATTTTGGAACTGGAAGCCGACATGTTGCATATCTGGTTTCTGTATAAAATCTACTTCTTTATTAAGTGAAGAACTTTTATACTCAAGTAATGGTAAGCATCTTCACTAAGCGATCTGGTAATTTCATTGCCACTTCATTCCGTTAGCTGTAAATTGATCTCGGTATCTTTTAAAAGAAAAGAAAAAAGGTAGAGCGCTTGTAATCTTGTTTAAGTGCATAACTTCGCCGATATTGAACTGAATAAAGTTTAGAACTTTATGAAGTTTTTCCATTATAAAATCTATCAAATTTTAATAGAAGCGTTTAGTTACATTATAACAGTGGTAATTTTAGACGCTAATCGCTGTACGTTATTGCCTTCACAGCAGATTAAACTGGATAATAAGTGTAATGTGATTTAAAACTACAAGTTTTCATCAGAATTTATTAATAAACACATTATATCTACTTGTGACATAAAAAACAAAAACAAGCCACAAGAAAAAAGTAAGGGCTGTTACTGATTTTAACTTAATCGTTCCATTTTTGGCGGGGACACTAATTGTTTCAGTTATTTTTTTCAACGTTTCTTAAGATATAAATAATCTAATAACATAAAAAGTCACTGATATTAATTTAAAATCAAAAATACAATCATATATTTATCCATGAGGCATGAACGGTACAGCCAAGGTCAAGAAAAGAATGTATTGTGAAAGCTTCGTATGAACTTGTAAAGAGCAAATACCAAGATCTCCAATAATTATAACCAATAAATAAGCAGGAAGCAAAATATTATGTTATTTATTGTTATAGTGAACTTTGAATGCGGTTTTCACTGATGTATTTTAACAAGCTTCCCGTAACATTTAGTGTTTGTTTCATTCCAATCGGTTTAGAAACAAAAAAGTTACGCGCTATACCAAATAGGTACCACGCGTACGAAGTTGCCGGCTCAGCTAGTTTAAAATATATTTATATTTTTTGTAAATCATAAACTGCACTGAATTGGCTGCAGTAAACACAACAGTACAGAACAGAATAGACAGTACGTAACAGTACAAAAAACCATTTCGAAAGAGCAACACTTGTGATGTTCACGGGATGCCTAAGCCCATTCCCTAGGACAGGCTGTGCATCCGATTGGCCTTGGTTAGATTTACAGGCGACAGCAGCCACGTTGCATCAGGTGAACTGTCAACTTACTTATGTACCTACCGACCTTTATTTAAAATTAAAATGATGACCTCCTAAATCAATCACGCGACGAACTAGTGGAGATCTCATACATCTAAGCCATAATAATATTAATAATAAAGTAGAAAAATAGTTTGCCAGTTTGAGTTCGCCAGGGAACGAATGAAAGATCCTTGAATCAGCAGACTAATCTTAAGCAGACTTAAGAACTCGATCAACGAGTTCGTCCTTTACGCATTTCATTCTAGTGGCAATAGCACCCCGCTGACCGCAGCCGACATCACGGGGTGTTCAAAACGAGCGGTAAATCGCTTTTTACCAAATAACCGGACCATTTTGTAATTGTGGGAAATGCGTTATTTATGCACCACTTCGACGGGGACTCCCCACTGTGGCATCATGTTAATTAATCGGCATTTCATCAATGCCTTATTATTATAATGCTCTGTTTCAATTTTTTACTCCGCCTATCGTTGCAACGTCGATGATTAGAACGGGTCGATTACAATGATCGCTTTGAATATGCTGACGGTTTTTCGCGTCGTAAAAATATTTTATTTCTAACTTTTGCGTCAGGTTTCTCTTGTTTACACTCATAAATATTGATGCGTTACGCATTCTGAACAGTTTTGGGGTTTTAATTAGTGCCAACGTCTTTATCGGGGTTGCGATAAAAAGTGACGTTTAGCAAGCAATGGGAGTTTGAGGTCCTGGCAATTTTAGAATAATTTTTTATCATTAATGAAAATAACAAAATGGTTTACAAATTTAACATTTGCCAATTAGTATAAAATTAAAAAGATCATAATTATTATTAAAGGTAATTTTTCATTCAATTCACTCATAGTCCTTGTTGGCTTTCAAATTTTATTCCCAGTTCGGAGTTTGTATGTTACTATTTCTATTGAAACTTTACATTGAGCATAGGGTACGTACATACTCGCATTATCTAGTCTGCACAAATATATTCTTTAACATTTCAAACCAATTAATAGTATATTGTATTACAAAATAAAAACTTTATTGCGCCAAAATTTCTTGTAGTGTGTGAGTTATATTATTGTGTAACTAGCTGAACGAGTTCAGCTTCGCTGCGGCCCATACGGCGACGGCGGCGTGCGCATGGGGCGCGCGGTACTGGACACTGCTTATATATAATACTATTTATCGTAGCGTGATTTTATAGCCTATACCCTTCCTGACGAGTAGTGACTGGGCACACTGCGTTTCACAGTCATTTTGTCAGTCCGTCTGGCGGCAGTAACCACCACCATAAAAAGAACCATAATATTATACTCCATTTTAAACTAAATTAATAAAAAAAAATCACCTTGACGTGATGCACCTAAAATATAAAACGGAAGGGCCACAGAACATCGCCAGTCGGATCACGCTTCAAAAACCACAAACTACTGTGACAGTCCAAATTGAAATTAACAACTGTTAACGTTTTTTATTGGCGTTATAGAAACGTATAAAATAATCTAATCTGAGTATGTAACGAAGCTAACAAAACTTTCAATAGTTCAAATAGTTCATTTTATCGACGACAGTGTCGCTGAGTCTGTTAACGCACACACAGGTATATACAGGTATATAACGGTACCCTCACAGTATATATACGATGTGTTACTATATACACATAAAAACATTAAATCGTTTAAGAAAGTGTTGGAGTTGCATAAATTCAACACCCGTAATAAACATAAACTTCTAGTCCCTAAATTCCGTCTACAAAAAGTGAGCAAATCTTTTATGGGAGACTGCGTGAGATTCTTCAATAAGGTGCCTGTAGATGCGTGGAAATTGCCTCACAACTCTTTTAAAAGATATATTAAGAGCGCTCTTTTGAAAAAAGCCTATTATAAAGTTGAGGAATACTTATGTGATGAAATGACTTGGCCAAAACTGTCAGTACGAGACAATTAGCAGTAACCCGGGTCTCGTTTATCCGGCTCTGTTGCCGTTGTTCGCCGTTTGCGTTTTTTACTAATTTTGAAATTAATTTTGAAATCTTTTATTTTGACATCCACCATAGAGGCTTTTTACACCTCTGTTGACCATAGTTTTAGTTTATATTGACCTTTAGAGACTATGTATCTCTAAGTAATTTTAGTTTAATTGTTATTTAATTATTATTAGGGACCTCAAACATCCCTTCGTAATACCTACCAAAGTGGTCAATTAAATCGCGACAATTAAGTGTGTTCTAGTTTTGCTGTGATAATAACTACTTTAGGTACTTAAATAGGTATATAAATTGTAACTTTTTTTTATGACTTTCTGCCAAGTTTCTTGCGGCGCATTCTTCTTGGCTATGATGGTCCTTCCGAAGCGCTGGTAGATTCAAGACATGTAAAAGAGCCCCCTGCGGCCTATTTGCAGAATAAATTTTTGAATTTTGAATTTTGAATTTTTATGGTTTCATTCCTCAAGGCGGAATAAACTTTTCATACAAGTTTTCAACGTTTGCTTTTATAAATCCAGAGAGTAGAATTAGGGAACATAAATACATGCGTCCAATGTCGCACAAATGTCAAAACGACAGATAACGTAACGCTTGTATTAATTTTACTCCTCATAAAATTTTCATACTGGGGCCTTATATGAAAATCAATAATTGTGGAGTAAAGTCCAATAAAATAAATATGAATAAATAATAGTTAATATTATTAAACCATTAGACTGGCCTTTCATTTAGTTTAATATAATATCTCATACTAGGGGAACTATCTAAAACATGGTTTAAAGAAAAAATGTTTATTTTTGTTATATCAATTTGATGTAACATTTTAGTGTGAACGAAAATTAGATTAATAAACCAATTAGTCAATTCAATTATTATTTAATTGTAGTTTTTAAAATAGCCAAAAAAAATTTATATAAAACTAGCTGACCCAGCAGACGTTGTCCTGTCCGAACCCCGAAAATAATTCTGTCAAAGTGACGCAACACTTCACGCCAATCAATGACGGTTAGATTATTTGGATATTGTTCAAACGAAAATACTAAAATTGCGATTAAAAAATGGGGGGTTGGGGTAGGAGGATGAAAAATACTTTACGACCTATTCTCATACCTACAAAATATACAACAAAAATTTCATAAGAATCGGTCAAGCCGTTTCGGAAGAGTTTTGTTACAAACACGGTGACACGAAAATGTTATATATTAGATTAATAGTATCCTAACCATAGGATATAAGAAAACCCAAGACTCTACTAAGTACTGTTTACTGCGTATATGTACTTCAAATTACTACAGTAACTTAACAACACAACATTCGTTGGGATGGTGCCTCTTAAAATTGTATATGAGACCAAAGATAAAGCTGCCCCTTAAAATCTCCAGGTAAACAATAAAAACTTTTCCTCATTATGTGATATAAAAAAATTGTAATCAATATTGAGTGAAGGGCAATAATAATGTTTCTTATTGAAAGTTTAATCACGAGCATTCGTACCAAACTACATAATCACTTTACATCTGTATTTTTGAACAGTGCACAATGAATGAAATCACGTGGGCTCTTGTATCGTTGTCAATTGGGCACTTGTCATTACGGAATTGCTACTTGTCGAGCGACTGTCGAGTGTGTATCAACTCTAATTAAGTGCAATATCAATTTGAGATATTAATTTTATTTTCAGATTTAATTGTCTAAACACAATCAGACATTGAAGGAAGAATAAAATGGTAAATATATTTTACCATGTTGTCCATTTTTTGTAAACATCGTCATGACCTAATCAGAACAAAAAAGAATGTTTTCTTTCTGGGTGTTTTATAAATTATCGGCTTTGCCCGGGAGCAATTAGGTTTTATATATAAACCTTCCGTCAAAAATTATCTAACTGATGGTTAAAACAGCATTAAAATCAGTTGCGTGGTTTAGGAAGAGTTAGCGAATATATATACAGACAGACAGACAGACAAACGCGAGCAGCGACTTCAATTTATACTATGTCAGAATACGTCATGTTCTGTTTAAATAATGATTTTGATTATATTTTAATAGCTTCATTTACCCAGTATAAAAATAATTCAAAACAAATGTGATTTGTGGAACTTCCTGGTGAGATGATTGCTGCAGAAATGAGCTGGTACTTTCCCATAAGTTGAGTTTACATTTTTAGAAGACAGTTAGTCCCTTAACATGAAGTGTAGTAAGCCTACACCTGCCTAAAGGGTGTGCAATTAAAAATATATTTTTCTTTTGCATATAGAGCAAGTCCTCCTTGTTATAGAATGTTATAGAATTTTCCGGTAGGTATTATTATTACAAAATTTAATTACTTTGAGATTTAAAAAAATCGTATTTAAAAAATACAATACAAAGCTGTTATTTTAAATACAGTCAGCGTTCAAGTCTAAAATAACACAATTTTTAGAAACTTGATCGTTGATGTCTTTTACACCTATGAAATTTTACTAGCAAGCTTTTTTTATTACATCAGATTTCTTATACTCGCCACGTGTAAATTACAACAAGATTTCAAATCAAATCACGTTCATCCATCTACAAATATGGGAGACAAGCTACCAACCGCCGAGAACAATAAAAGTATGGCGCCAACTCGTCAGATTATGACACGTTCAATGTAATGAGGGTGAAATCGTTTGTACGTGACTGTACAATCGCTCCCTCTCTACTTTTTTATTCAAAAGTAAAAGTCCTACACCATAGTGACGCGTATTCGGAAGCTAAACGGACGACACAGTGTGAATAACAATTGGAAACAATAGCGGTCGTATTATGAATGAAAAGTCTTTCCGTTTCTCAGTACTAGCGAGATTTTGTTTTTACTAGTATAAAGGAGTATACACACAAATTTAAACAAATAAACTTTATGTCGTTTTATTTAACAATTCAGGGGTCTAATTGATCAAATACGGCAAAGTCGATTTTTTTTGTTTATTTAAACATTATTATACCAAAATATTGGGCAACACTCTCTTTGCAATATGAGCGATTTATTTTATAACAAAAACAGCATAGTCCATTTCAATGTGTCCATTCAATTTTATAATCTATTGCTATCAAAAACCATCTATTGCTATCAATTACTATAAATCAGAGATCATGGACTTTGCCATATTTGATATTAGACCCTTGAATTAATCTTTTATTCTCGACGTTTTCTACTTTTTTATAAATTAGACGTACCTAATTACGCGCCTATTCAAATAAGTAGTTGAGAGAAAATTTCAAAATAATTTCTTTTGGAGGTTAAAAGTATTTTATGTACTTATACTTTTAATTTTATGAAATGTACCTGCGTGTACTGTTTTTATTATTTAATTTTAAAATTTTATTTATTAGTGTTGTATCTTGTTTCAGACATTGCACTCTTTTGTGCACCCTAACACCCTCCTAAATACGTAACAGTTTAGAAAGATCCTCCTTCATAATTAAGGCGAGGTATTTCAACGTGAACTGGGATTTTAGGAGGTGAGGTGTGGGGGGCCGCCCGTCCAACCCGCACTCTATGCGGCATTCGTTTTCCGTGATGTTAGCGCTGCGCCACAGTATAAAATATTTCAGTATTACGAACAGTAGATAAACTTTAATTATGACGTATGTTATGTCAAAAATTATTTATGTCAAGTAAATATTTAACTTGCATACTACTCTAAATACAAGTGAAATGCTTTATTTATTTTTTATATGTGTAATTTAAAAATAAATAGAGTGAGTAAGTATGTGTAGGGACATGATTAAAGTCCTCGGTATCATTGGTCTTGAAGGGACACGAGTAGGGTTCTCCGTATCATTGGTCTCCATATTTGATCAAAGATAGGCGCGAATACTTGATCCCTATTTGATCACGTTAGGTCATGCGTTGTAATTCCAAACAAAACGCTATAATCGGCACAAAATAAGCCCTCGATCGCATTGTCCACCAGCCAATCACACCAAATCAGATAACACACCACCAAACACGCCGCACCAGTCCCTCGATATCAACCGATCACCCTCCCGTGAGGTACCCCCCGGCCGACGTGCCTCTGCGCTAGCGCTCGGTGTTGTGTCCGAGTCAACGACAATGACATTCCGATCCCGCTGTCCAGTTGACCAATCATTCCTGCGTATATAATGCCATACATTTCTTTGGATGCTTTAAATCCTTCACAGATAATATCTGCCTCCATAGCGCTAGAAGAACCCCTGTAGTTTTTATAAAACTTATGTTCGTTTGGGTCGAGCCTTATTTTTTCAGCCCGAGCACAAATCACACAATATTTATTCGTTACGGCCATGTATAGTACCTCTCCAAATCTTTTGCCTATAATTGCTGCTGTCCCTGAATTGGCTCGGTAATTATTTCCATAGGATCTTAAGCACCAAGCACCATCAACATATACATCGACGAGAGCATATCCGTCTTTCATGCGACCTTCAGCAATCGCTGCTTGTTTTTCGCGATTTGCGGCAGCTTCCATTGATTCAGTGGCAGTTTTCTCCCAGTTATCATAAACAATGTTTTGTAGTTCTGTATAATAACTAGAAGCAAATACGGGCACATCCATTGCCGAAAATAACTCCTCAAACTGGGAAAACCCAATTCCAGTCGCAACTATACCAGAGGTAGCAGCAATATTCACTTTAACTGTATCTGCATTTTCGGGGTTTTCGGAATCAAGCTGAATTATTGTTTGACACATATTGCATTTTAATTTAAATTTTGAGATCAACCCGGTACGTTTATCCCCAATCAACTGGAAATACCCTTGTTTGCAGTCAAATAAATCGCTATGGTGGGCTTTGTCTTGCAATTGGAGAAGTAAATAATTTAGGTCCACAATTCGTCGCCCCTTGACGGGTTCAAAGTTTTCTTTTTCGGCTTCCACAATCAAGGAAGTGTTATGCAAATCGTCCATGTATCTGAAAACAATAAAAGGTTGTATTAATAATATTGACTTGTCTTCGTATCTTCGTTGCCTTGAAAGACGAAAAGTAAACGTAAAATCTTACTTTCCACGACTTCGTACGCACATTATATCGGGATTTCCGCTGAAACCTGTTCATTTTTAAAGGATAAAAGATAGCCTTTGTCCTTACCTAGAATGCAAGCTGCCTGCGTATAAAATTTCATCAAAATCAGTTCAATGATTTAGTCGTGAAGACGAAACAGACAGACAGACAGGCATCAATAGGTACCCGTGTTTGAAGCATTTATATTGTTCATTTTGCGGGATAAAGTATCCCATGTCCATCCCATGGGTGCAAACTTAGTCGGAAGCTGCACCGCAAGGGAGCGGTATAGTCGTGAAAACGGAACAGACATACAGACAGAGAACCTTTCGCATTTATAACATCAGTATGGATGATTCGCTTACTTATCTATGGCTGGAGTATTGAAGTTGACAGGTTGCAATTCCATCAATGGAGTGGTCAAGGTTCGTGGCTGTTCTTTTGACCTAAAATAAAACAGTGAATTATATGAATGCTTTGAGTTTGGGTTGTATCCATACAATAGAACATCTACTCCAAGAAACCAAGAACAGATTTCGAACCAAAAATATTCTTAATTGTTGCGGTATTTAAAATATAAAATAAAAAAATTAGAAAGTTCTCAGTATAGTTTGTACCATTTAAAAAGTTTAAAAATGACGAAAGGAAATAGGTTTTTAATTTGTGTGAAATTATACAATACAAATATTAAAAAGTATCAAGACCATTTGTAGTGCCTAACATAAATAATTGTTATTTACAATCTTCATTGCTTTGCTTTGTCATACTTGAAGTAGGCTTTCAAGTGTTTTCCTCACTTGAGAGCCTACTTCAAGTATCTAGTACAAACTATACAATTGGTGCACATTTTCTGTCATACTAATTGTATTTAGTCTGTGTCAAAAAGCAATTACGAAAACATGAAATTACTTACAATACAAACACCAGAAACAAATGGGAATTTACAATTTAAAAAAAATCATATACTAGTTCATATACTAGGTACCGATACTGTGTTGCGTAGTTAGGTATTTATTTGGTAACAATTAATAAAAACATGAGTCATTTACATACCGTTTCTTATAGTTCTCTTTTCCTGTCTTTCTTTTAGACATTAGCACTGATTTCTTCCTAATATTGTTTTTTTTATTACCCATTTTCAAATCTGTTACGTGAATAAAGCGGAGAAAAATTGACATACGTCTGTCGCTGGCATGCGCCTAATAGAGACTGGCGGGGTAGCGCGCGGCGCGGCGGTCGTCAAACCGCTGGTTGTGATGGTGGAGCGAGGTTCAAGTTTTGTAATAAACATGGATTTAATAAATATAGGTCTTCAATTTAAAACAAAAATTTAGCAGGTTCTCTGTAGTACTCAAAAAGAAATATTTCCATATAAAAATGATGTGGAAAGTTAGACATTTTATTGATAAATAATTCGTTTGAAAATTGGATTTAAGTCGGTTTTTGGGATTTTATATGATCGAGTAAAGTTAATCCTATCATGTAACAAATTAGCACATTCTTTAAACAAAATCCTTAGGTTTGATGCATATTTTTTGTAAGATTTTTATTTAATAGTCCGCTACTAAAATATATGATCTAGCAAAACAATTTTGCCGCTTCTCCTGCGGTGACTCGCCTTAATCCCCTACCTAAGTTTGATTAGATACTTAAATTTATATTTTTCTTCATTTTTTAGATTTTAGATTTATTTTAGATACTTAAATTTATATTTTTTCAAGTGGATATAGAAGATTTTTACATTTTTACATTGTTAAGATAATTACAGATTTTAAGATCGTATTCGAAGATTTTATAATAATTTTCTTAATAGTGATATTATAAATGTCAGATATAAGCTAATATTTATTAATTTATATATTTAATAATTATTAAAATACAAGCACGAATATACCATCTGGACTTATACCTAAACTATTTTATTTTATTTTAAGATGCTTTTGATATCAACAATAAAGTTATTAGGAAAAACTTGTTTTTTGTATTTTATTTGTTATAATATCAAAAGCTACTAATTGAACGTCGTTGACATTACAAACAATAACCTTGAAAAAATGTTAATTAAAATTAATAAACATTTTAGGTAATTGTGGAACATAGAATAAAGTATTTAATTTCCTAGTAAGGAAAGTAAAGTACCAAATAATAAAAGTAATTATAGAAAAATATACCGCTATAAATTGATAAAAACGTCCAATTAAGCCCTTGTAGAATTATTTATTCAGTGGTACAATATTTCACACTTAAGTACAATGTTCAAGCAGCTTTAAAAGCACAAAGTAGCTTTACCAACTACTCGTCAGTTCAACGATACAGAAATATAAACTAATTTAAAATACCGCTCATAAGTAATTCAACGCTCCCATTATGGAATTGTCATTTAAACAGCTTATGGGCTCATTATCAGGAAAAGAGACATAATTCGACTCATTGTTACTGATTATCTTATCAAGTTTGCAATTATTGAATGTTTTTGTGTATGTGTAAATAAATGGACGATTACTTAAATTTATTCGCTTAATATATAATGAAGCCTTCGATACTTTTTTAACATCGTACATAATTAAACTCACCTCAAAGTGTATTTGAATGGTTAAGTCAAAATGTATGGTTTAATTTTTTCTTAATATAATCACAAAAACAAAACAAAAATCTCAATCTGGACATTCAGAAATCTAAACTGTTGTGTACATGTTAATATATGATTAAATATTCTTCAACGAAATTGGAATTTCATTAAATTTCGGAATATTGGAACACCCAATCATATTAATGAAATAATTATTACATTTATTTATTCTAAGGTTTAAATTTGTTAATCTATACATATACATTTGAATGAAATAATATATGAATTATAAATATTTTTTTCAGAAAAATTAAAAAACTGAATCGCGTTTATCATAATTCAACAAAGTCTCTTCTGTAATAAATATAAACGTTAAGGGTTTAAACGTATTTCACTTGCGTCCGGTTCTCCACCACGCTGGGCCAGTGCGGGTTGGTGAACCTGCCTTAGAATTTCTTCTTTGGCGTATGCAGGTTTCCTCACGTTGTTTTCCTTCACCGTTTGAGAGCAATTAGTAAAATGCACTTAAGTTTTTAGAAAAAACCCATTGGTACATGGCATAACCGGGAATCGAACTCGGACCTCTCGACATGATAGGCCGCATCCTTCCTATTGTGCCACCGACGCTCAATAATTAATATAAATACCAAAAGAGAAAATACTAAGAAATATTTAATACCAAAGTACATGTAGTAAATCGCTATATATATATATATATATATATATATATATATATATATATAGAATGAGAGAGCGAGAGAGAGATTTAAGGACCGATAGCTATTGTATGAAAATCAAATGAGTATATTTGATTCTAACAAGAGTTTCTAACGGTCTAATAAGATTTATAATCTCATTGGTCTTGTGGTTAGTGTAGATATTATCTGGGATAATAACAGAAGTACTGGGTATCTATCCCATACTAATACATCAAACATCCTCCATGTTGGTTCTCTATGATGGGGGTTTAGAAAATGGAACGATGCCTTCCAACTACAAATCGCAAGATCTTTGAAAATGTGAATAATGATCGACACCAGGTTAAAAGAGTTGAAAAACTAACACACTGCAGTAGCATAGATATTTAGTTTTTTTCTTTTTTTTTTTCATTTTACTTCAAACATAATATTATACATTAATGTTTCCATAATACAGGGGACGCTAGTGTGAGTCCCATTCACGCTTGGGCTCGCTATTGCTGCTTCCGGCTGTACCATTGTCCCATAAAGTTTGGTATTCGAATTAGGCCCGACACAATTATGCTAGAGCAACAATCGGCGTGCAGCGGCATTCCCCAGTAGCATAGCACAATGAAATTTGAATTATATTAAATCCCTTAAGTTGCAATTTGTTATGATTGAGCTCTGTGTATAGGACTCAGAAGATTACCTTACCTTGCACAGTATAAGTAGGTACCTACTACTAAGTGAAGCAAGCCAGACGTTGCTTACCTCTGTCAAGTTATTTTTAAGATTAAAAAATTAGTTCTAGTACAAACTTTGTTAGGCTTATTCTAAGCATCGTTTAATGCTGCTAATAATTGAAATTGTCAACAAAACAAGCCATTGGGTCTCTCCAACTCAATGATATTTCATATAATTATTTCAAACATTACATCAGTTTTACTGAGACTCTAAAATAGAGAAACTAATTATTAGTATAATTTTAAATTTGAGTTCTTATTATTAAGACATTTTTAGGTATCGGCATTTTGGTAACAAACGGGCTTTTTTGATAAAATTTTGGCAACCGTAGATTTCAATGACTCAGGAATCTTATGTAAATTTTTCAACATTTAAATAGGAAATTTGAAACCTCAACATTGAACCTTTAAATACCTATTCTCTCTGCACTGACGTCACACGCATTGAGTTTGCTACAAGTAACAAATCTACGAATAGGTAGTACAACACCGTGCTCTGATTGGAGAAACTCGACCCGAGTAGATCTATGTCTACCAATGGCTAGCATTGTTGCAACAATAGGCTTGGTTTACAAGGCTTTATAACGGTGCATTTAGATGTGTTTAGAATCGCCTTGTGTTTTTTCTTATTAGAAACATTCTTATTTGCACTGCTGATCTGATATACTGTCTAATTGAAATATTTTACTTTGAAATTTTCATAGGTAGGTAATAACAGCATAATAACAGCACTCATTTAACGCAAAATTAAGTTTATTAGACTACACTTTTATAGTGGAAATCATACAGTGAATTTGAGTACCAAATTTAGTAAACTTAGGCCCGGCCTCCTCCAAAGCGGAGACGATACGAGCGGAGCGAAGATGTGTTAGAAGAACCAATAGAATTTCGTTATTTACTCAATACTCATTACTCAACCTGAAGCTGAGCGACGGAGAGATGCGTCTGTACGAATCTCCGCTCTAGTCTACGTCACTCTAGCGGAGATGTGTAACAACATATCTCCGCTTAGTACATCTTCGCTTTGGTGGAGCACGGGCCATACTGGAGGTTAGAAGGCCCATCTGCAGATGGGCCTTCTAACCTCCAGTATGGGCCGGGCCATCACAACGCACGCTGTTATTGTGTCATGACATCGTACAGAAGATCACAATAACAGCGTGTGTGCGAAATATAAGCATTCTCTTACCGAGCATTCTTCAGTAAGATTCCAGAGCTCTTTCTTTCATTCTCTTGTCCCCTAATCTACTTGTTACACATTACGCTAACTGGGACAATAACATACTTGCATCTCCTAGTGATGTTTCTGTTTAGAGGCAACGGTAGCCACTTAGCAACGAGTCACAGGTTGACGGCTGTCTGCTTTCCTTTTTCGTAAAAAAAAATTTGACCACAGCCCCTTTGGGTAGTTAAAATTACCGGGTATCGACCACGGAAGCTTCATAAGAGAGCTATTAACTTTTACGACTCAAACATTAGTTTCTTAATTAAATAGAAAATAAGACATGAAAATTTTTTCTCTTTCTTCCATAGTTTTACAAAGTTTAATAAAAACCATGATATGTTAAAAATAATGTATTTAAACAAGGATTAAGGAGCGCTTGCTAATTTAAAAGTTCTTATTTTACAAGGCGTAAAGTAATTACACGAAATGAACTCAGTATGGGCATCATACAACTCTGTGTACAGTAATAATTAAGCTTTAATTGCAATGTCGAGGTAAATTAATTTGAGTTAAAGTGCCTTTAAAATCGTGCGGAAGCTTGTCAACAACTTTTAAATTGTGGTCACATGTGGATCTTAATGAATCAACTGAAAATCACAATCTAGATACCTATAGCTTACTGATTGTTTCCAAGGTCTTCGCTTGTGCCACTTATACAACCACTTATAAACAAACGACCCGGTCCCGGCTACGCATTAGTGCAATTTTTTTCTGCAAATTATATATAAAAACCGTTCGGTTTAGGATTTAACGGATATACAGACAGACAGAGAGATTTAAAACATTTTTATTATAATGTTGTCAGGGACGCCATAAAGATACATATTTTATTTTATTTTTATTAAAGATGGGTTTGCTCTTGACCAGCACCTAATATATATGCAGGGAAGATGAGGCCCGACGATGGAGCGAGCTCACCCGGAAGATGCCTATTCACTCGAACCTTGAAAAGATTTGGGATGTATGAGCTCGGAAATAAAGACGCCGGCAGGGAGATTCAATCCTAGCAGTGCGCATCATAAAAGATGTTTTATACGCTTGGTCCGAATTAGAGGGATTTCGACAAGGTGAGGATGGTAACCAACAGTACGTCTGCAACTGCATGTCCGATAGAAGAAAGGTGAAGGTGAGCACACTCTCCGAAGTACATCTTATACACACAGACAGGAAATTTTGCGCCTATGTGCCAGGCTCTGCAGCTTAGTTCTTATTAGTGTACCGTCGCCAATGAGCCTCCTAGCTCTGTGATCCACCGAGTCAAGAGAAATGAAGAATATTTCTCTTGAGTTATATATTAATATACAATAGGAGATGACTGGTTTATACCTCATGATTTTTAGTTTGCTTTATGTGGTTTGAAGTTTAATTAAGTGCATATCATAATGCATTAATCTCGAGAATAAGTCGAAAGATAATTTATGAAATTACCAGGCCCGCGACTTCGCCTGCGTAGAAAAATCGCCAAATTTTTTACATCCCTCGGGATTTTAACATTTTTGGGATAAAAATCCTATATTCAGATAATAAGCTATCTGTGTGCCAAATTTCATCTAAATCCGTTGAGTCGTTTTTGCGTGACAGAGTAACAAACGTCCTCACAAACTTTTGCATTTATTATAATTAGTGAGACTAGTAGGATAGTAATATAAAACAAAATAAGGAGAAAAAATGTATTATAAAAAGATAATACCAATTATAAAAAGATAATTTATGCTTAAAGACATTGGTAAAAGTAATTAATTACCAAAATTGAAAATATTTTTACCTGAACACAATATATTACTTTATCTGTTAAAGCAAGAAGTAACTACGTACACAAATTTATTATCATATATGACGTTTCACAAGCGTAAAAACCTTTTATTGCATCTTAATTCATGTAAAGCTTCTACGTATAAGACAAATATTAAAATCTAGCTTGTTGTATTCGTAAGCTTCTGAGGAACATTTATTTATATGAGGCCGTAAATTGCTGTAGACATTTAACTGAGCTTTTGAATTTAAAGACGGCAGCTTCCAAACTAACGTTTCCTTACATTTTGTACTGCAAATTAATCAAAGCTCGGACTGTATATGTATATTAATAGAAGACTAATTGACAATTAATGTGGAGCGTCGGTGGCGCAGTGGGAAAGACGCGGCCTATCATGTCGAGAGGTCCGGTCATGCCATGTAGCAATGGGTTTTTCTTTTAACTTAAGTGCATTTTACTGATTGCTCTCAAACAAATCTGCACACGCAAAAGAAGAAATTCTAAGGCGCATTTGAAGTCCACCAATCTGCACGGAGCCCGCGTGTTGGACCATATAGCCCATACGCCCTTGTTGAGAGGGTAGGCCTGTGCCCCTGCAGTGGGACATATAATAGGCTGTTAATAATAATGACAATTAAACAAATTATTCTAACGAACCCTTTGGTCGAGTGGTTAAGCTCTTTGACTTATAACCTCTGACGTGTAAAACGAGTTCGTTTCCTGGCAAGATAAAAAGTATGAAGATGAAAGTTAAAAATAAACTCTATAAAGTAACTTTAGGTCTAAATATACTTTGTATTAATTTATAATGATGTTATAATACATATTATGTAATAATTTACACATGAATTGTAAAATACCTCCCAAAGCTTAAAACAGTTAAGTGTTAAGAGGGCGTGTGGAACCCCCAACTATTTGGGAGCATATATTATTACCATATTTACCAGTAAGGATACATTCGTAGAGATAGGTGGAACAGGCGGACAATACTATGTATACAAATGTGTATGTAAGATGTATGCAAATGTGTATGTAAGATGTATGAAAATTTGTATGTAAGATGTATGCAAATGTGCATGTAAGATGTATGCAAATTAGTATGTAAGATGTATGCAAATGTGTATGTAAGATGTATGCAAATTTGTATGTAAGATGTATGCAAATGTGTATGTAACATGTATACAAACTTGTATGTAAGATGTATGCAAACTTGTATGTGTGATGTATGCAAATGTGTATGTAAGATGTATGCAAATGTGTATGTAACATGTATGCAAATTTGTATGTAAGATGTATGCAAATGTGTATGTAAGATGTATACAAACTTGTATGTAAGATGTATGCAAACTTGTATGTGTGATGTATGCAAATGTGTATGTAAGATGTATGCAAATGTGTATGCAAGATGTATGCAAATGTGCAGCGGACGGGCTTTGTCGAATCGAGTCTTGGGGTAGAAATCACGTTAGAAAAGCCTCATGACCTACCACCCACCTGCTCGTTTGACAGATGACCCCAACGTTGACAGTTGACAGATGAGCGACTGGCTGGATGCGAGATGTGGGAAACTGAGTGTGGTGGCCAATTAAAAAGGCCTTTTCCTAACAGAGATCCTAGTAGTCTGATGATGATAATGATTAGGATGAATCAGAATAGCTGAGGAGACGTTTGATGACTAGAAATTATATTTTTCATTAAAATTTGTTAGAAATTCGCTAAAATAAAAATGATACCTCATTAGCAAATCTCAAACAGATATTCCATTGAAATCCGTAACATTGGTTTATATGGGTACATGAATAAATAATTATTACTAATAGACGCGCCGACTTGGAATTACTTACCTTAGGAATTAACCATTTAATGGGCACCTTACGTATGGTAATTGTTTACGGCTCGTACCCCGCCAGACCCCTGGTGTGCCTGGTACTCTCCGGGTGACTAATACAGCAGTTAAGCCGCACCGTCGCTAAAATAAATACCTAATAAACTTCGCTACTATCAGCACCTCTTGAATAAATTCAATAATTAATATTAAATACGACCGGACTGTTAGATCGAAAAGATAAATTCTTGGCGTTTGATAAATGAATAATCGCTGATGGAAACGAAAATCGAAAAGTAAAATTTGTAGATAGTTCTTGAACTTTACACTGTAGGAATAAATAAAGTGTTGTTTAAACGCTGCGCGGGGTGTCCGCAGTACAGTCAATTATAAAATTTTGTAAACATTTTTTTTTAAATTTAATATGTGGAATTACGTACAAGTATGAATTTATTACATACTAGCTAAGCCCGCAACTTCATACGCATGGTTTACGGAGCGTAACTTGTTTGTTTGTAAACCGAATGGAATGACAAAAAAAACACAAAATGTTACGGAAAGCTTGCTACAATACATCAGTGGAAACTGCATTCAAATCGGTTAAGCCTTTTCAGAGATTAGCGTGCACAAACGCACAGACAAACGGACAAAAAAACAATTTTTTGACCTTGGTAACATAAATACAACATGTATAAATTGTTTTTTAGAAAAAATATTAAATGTACAGACACGGCTCATTTACGATTTTATTATATGTATAGACTAGCTGATCCCGCGACTTTGTTCGCGCGGACTTCTTCTTAAGTCATGACAATATCACATAAAATAAATATGTAGATAAATAATAGACTAAGCGTAGGACTAATGTCGTGTTCGCTCAACCGCGGCATATTTTTTTACTTTTAGCAATTTTTATACACGTCGTAACTTCTAAAAGACAAGCCCGATTCATGTGAGGAATAATCATGTGAGGAATTTACATGTGAGGAATAATCAACCTTGATTATGAAACTATTTAGTTGGATTTAACCATGATTAAATATTATAATAAAATGTCATCATCTTTCCATTCTACCCGTTGCTCTCTTTAAGGGTTTAAAGCCTTAAGCCCGTTGCTAGCTTTATACTAGAGTTACAGTCTTTGTCATCGTGAATTTATTTAATGTTTTACGTCATAATTTCTGCTCTCAGTGATGACTTCAAATGTCTACATAGACTGGCAGGTTTCCCTCCTTTTTTAGAAATTTCCTTTTTTTTACACGTGTAATGGAGAAGATTCAGATGCAGTTCGAGCCTTGATTGGAACTGCAAACAGTGACATTATGTCACCTAACATAGCTTAAAAGTAAAATTTATAATGTCCCCAACAGATCAAGAACAGGCTTCTATTTTACTGTCTGTGCTGGCTACACAAATAATCAAAGAACTGGTGTTGTACAAATAAAATAAAGTCGCGAAATGCGGGAATATACATTACGTATGTATACGAGTCTTTTGTTCCAAATCTACAACACTTTGCAGTCGATATAAAATGGTCAATGCTAAAATTATTCAAAATTAATTATCCAATTTGTTTCATAAAATTGGTAATCGTAATATATAATTACGAAAATATGTGAATTGGTGAATTTAAATTGAACCTTTTTCTCCTCGGTTTGTAAACCGATTTTCTTTTCTTAGTGACTATTGAAATTCAATCAATGGTGTTATCAGTAATTTTGAATAAGTATACTTACCTATATAGTTTTTATTTTTCACCTTCGAACCGGCGAACACTAGTTATAAAAAAGTATTTGAAAATCTTATAGATAAAAAATTATAAAGAAAAAATAATACCTGAAGTGAAAATAAAATCAACTCGTCAACTGAATAATAGAATAATATTACAAATTCATTTAATGAAATTAATTGTGTATTTTGAATGGAAGCAATTGATGTAACGAAGGAAGGAACATGCGGAACAATTCGGTCATGATATTTGGCTGCCACCAACGAAGACCAAGATAAGCGGAGACAAAAAGGGGATAATTGTGAATAGGGTTTATATTATTTAGTGTATGTACAAAACATAACACAAAATGCTTTTAAATTAATTAACTCACTTTCGGTATCGTATGAATAACTGTGTATTGTGGAATCTTGGTATATTTGCATACATATTATATAATATCTGCTTCTGTGAACAGATGGATAATACAAGCGGCACTCTATATTTAGCGCCAATATAAGGGATACTTGTGCAAGTGTACATTTACAAGAGTACCACGACCAGGTTTGACTTGATGCCTAGGTAGGCAATGCAACGCTATTATGTAGCTGTTTAATCAAATGCGATAGAGCTGGGAGTGAGCGCCCGGGGCGTGCCTCCGGAGTACTTATCCCGGCCAAGTGTACGCGAATGCGTCTGTCGCGTGGTTACCCGCTATTAAGTGTGTCGGGCGCCTCGCTACTACTGCTCTCTATACTATAAATTACACGAATTATACACTGTTGCGGCGTACGCGAGCATGTGATATATTGTGGAATTGCAATCCAGCCGAAGCATTCAATTAAATATATAGAGTAATTACTTAAGCATCGTCGAAAACTTTGACCAGTGCTTTTCCAGGTAACTTTCTTCATTACTTAAAGTGTTAAGTATTCCTTAAGATTTCTTAAAGCGACTGTCACTATGATACCAGTGAGACCAATTGGTAAAACCAATTGACTTTTTATAATTTTTTGTAAAGCACAATTTACAGAATGACGCTTCGTACGGGACCTATGAGAAATTATGTTGAAAATTGATGTTTGTATGTAAGTACTTACCTATATTTATTTTAAGATAACCAGGGTTTTTTTATTGACTGTAAACTTATTAACTGTCATAATCTGTGACAGGTAAGTAAAATATAGTATAATTGTTTCCTTTGCTCTTGCTTACATTATAAATTTATCGATTTCGATAAGTTTGTTGTTGTAGATTAGGAGAAAATGATCCGATAATTGACAAAATTACAAAATGACAGAAAAATATTCATCAAATTGACAGAATATTAGATCAAACGTTATAGCTGATGAAGTTTCCAAAGCACAGGTGATCTCGGTTTTCAATAATATTTATTTCAGATTTTTTATAAATCTTTGATATTTCTCAAGATATATTCTATTTTTTAATTATCTCCATACCTATGTTTTCATTATCTCCATACATAATCAAGGCGGACAGTATCGTTAATACAACTGTGGTTGGATCGGACTACAGAATAGATTATAATTTTGGATACATTGAGTAAGGCTTTTAAGGAACAATACATAAAAAGTGTGATCTTACAACTTAGTGATTCATTTTATGAATTCTGAAATAAAAAAGGGCAGAAATGCTATTTCATTTCAGTGAATTTCTCAAGGTAGTCCTGTATAAAAGACACAATGCGAGATGGTAACTCTATATTTATTGTTAATTCGATGAGCCAAAGAGGCAGCATGTCAGCAAACGAAATTATACACCCAACCGCGGTGTTTGCCTCCAACATCACTAATAACACTCGTACCATTGCTGTTTATTTTCGATTGATATTAAGCGATACGCCTTACGCTATGTTCGCCGTCGTTAGAGGAGTTATGGCACATCCTAGGGTTATTTAGAGAGACAAAACTTGTCAGCGCTTGTACCGATCGTAATCAGAAGCTGTAGAGCTATTTAGCTGTGTTTAATTGCAATATTATTCCTTATGAATACCAAATACCTACTTGTTAATGAAATCTAATTCATTGTTAATGAATAAGATCAACAAGGCTATTAAAAAGTCGATTTTATGCGTTATTGTTCTTCTCAAATTTGTACAAAGCACAAATTTGTATTCGTATCTGTGTATGTGTAAGATGGATCTCTCACATTTTTAAGAGGTTGGTTACTGTCGCCAGTGTTTTATCATGTTTTTATGACTACAAAATGCAATGCAACAGATCAGTCTTAAATACGGTATAGCCTAAAAATTCAGTTTATTTTTATTTATTTTATATATTAAGGTCGACAAGCGGATCTATTTGATGGTATCTGGCTACCGTCTATTAAACACAAGCGAAGCAATAATAATAATCGTCGTTATAAAAGCAACATAAAAATTAACCCAAATTATCTTAGTGTACAGGGAAAGGTGGTCATAAAAGTATTAAAATATTTTCTGCTCCATGATATGATTTGCTTACTCATTCCATTATAATTTCTCGATAAAGACCTTCTGATAAGTCTTCGTAAGTGTCAATTTTGACAAGCGTAAATAATGCTTGTTGAACAAGACAAAAGTCAGTCAAATTAGCATCAATAAATGAAATGGACCTTTAATCATTTGTAATTAATATGGAGATCTGAAATTGATAATTTGCTTCCGCCTTTCGATTTGGTTAATCAAAAAAAAATGCTTTCTTGACACAGAACATACTTTCAGATATTTTATATTTTGTTGAATAGGTACTTAATTATACAGGAATTGTGAACGGCTTTGTCTTGAAAATGATTTTATTTACCAGCTCCCTTTATGTCAGAGTGATATCCTACTGTACCCTAGCTAGATGATTTAATCGATAAAGATACATTATTTGGTTTACGGTTATTCTATATTAATTATATATGCACAGCACAATCAAAACTACTATGTTCTAGAAAACTGAAATACATACGTTTGTATTATAACGTAAGCATCCGCTAAGTATTTTTGAAAATTTCAACTGCGAGCGAAGCCCGGGGCGTTCGCTAATTCTTGCTATTATTTTTTTTTTAAATAAATTATGAACTTTAAAAATAATAAGAAAGAGAGTTACTCATACACACATTTTTTTTTTCTATTTTATTTATATAAATAAAAACAGATCTTCGAAATGTATGTACGCCCATAACTTTCGAACGGGTAGATCGGTTTTGACTTATGGAAAGAGGGATAAACGGGGAATGTTCATATATATAAAAAATTACACCACGGGCGAAGCCGGGGGCGCGCCGCTAGTTTAAAATACATGGGATTTTATATATTTTCTAGAATAGAATAACACGCCATCTGCACTAGCTGAACGGAAGCGATAAGTAAATATAAGGGTAGAACGACTGATAGTTTTAGTTCACTCGAAATAAGGGTGGTTTATAGAGGGCGAGGGGTGTAACTTATGGATAACGACTTGCTTATATCGATTTGTTTCGGCATTTACTACAGATGGAGTTAGTAGTTTCATTTGATATTTAATGCATTTTTTTTCTGTAATACCCATAGACATTTTTCGACACGGCTTGGGGTTTAGTTCACATTAATGTAAGTTTTTACAGAAGTTTCGAGATGTAGTCTTAATGTAGGTTTTGAGGTCATTAGGTGCGTGGTGGTAACTATTTTGTTTATACAATTCACAATTTATAAAAAAAATGAGGTACGAAATATTCATAAGAGAAATTTCTATTAAGTAGAAAGAAATTCATAAATTAATTAAAAACTCCTCAATCACCAATATTGAACAAAAATGTTTACAACTTGAGATGTAATTGTTCAGGGGAATTTGGAACGGTGTCGCACGCGTTGCGTACACCTGCTCCAACCTGCGGCTGCCCTTTGCTTATGGTTTTGAAGTTATCCAGAGCGGATTATGAGAATATATATTGTGTGTAGTTGGCTAGTTGGCACTAGTAATAGAAGGGCCTAAATGACCACTCTTAAAATAATCTTTTTTTTTTAAATATGATTCTTTAATATTTTGATAACTTTTTTTATTGAAACGCATTGACGCATTGACTTGAGTGAGAACTTGTAATAAAAGTTTTGTAAATGTAATGTTAATATCAAATATTTTTGAGGCCATTACGTAAATCATCGTATCGTAATTTCTAAAAGCTTTTAATGCGATTTCCCAAAAGTTGTCTTTTTTGAGTTGTGCCTTTATATTACTGAGCCTTTATGTTACTATATATATAAAGATATAGTGTGTATGAAGGTATACTTACATTTCGACAGAAATTAGCTTATGAAAGCTATCCAATACAGTTAATTTTAAATTAATTTAAGTCACTAAGCACCTATCTAATATTTATTATTTTAATCTCATAAAATTTATAAAACATATCGGATAAAGTTTTTACTGGAATTTCAATGAAAAAAATTAGTAAGCAACAATAACTAAATGAACAATTAATGCGTAAAACGTTTTTTCATTTCATTTGTATGGATAAGCAAGCATTCTAAAGATCCAATTGATGATAGATAAATACAAGCAAAACTAAAAGTGAACATGCATTACTGACCCTGATAGGATAAAGGAAAAAGAAAATATGGTAATAAGGAAGTAAATTCTGGCATTCTTTACTGACTCGTAGAGACACAACAACACAAGTGTTGTTACGTTACGGTGGTCTTCTGTAAGGGGCTGTCAGCCTGGCTACCTAGTTTATGTTTACAGAACACAATTACCCTTTATTTATTGAAATCCGAAGCCGGTATTGTCGTAAATTAAATCAGAATGTCGTTAAACATAATTAATTATGTAATCAAATATTTTGTAAATATTTTAAATTATCATCAGTGCCTAATAATAATTGTACCGATTTATTTATCAAATCCAAATTACAAGGACTTTGATCATTAGAGAAGTATTTCTTTTTTGTAATTTGCGCACACGCAGCCGTCGTGTCGCGCGTCTCTGTGCCACACCTGCTCACAACTTGACGCCCCGCACTGACTTGCTTCAAGGGTAGCTTTGTGGAGGCGGTGGACTACTAAGAAAAACTCGTAATATTAATCTGTAAGAAGTACAGTTCAAGTAAACTTAATTAGTCCCAACCCGTACAATCACTAGAAATAAAAGTTTAGATTTGACAAGGCGCGGATAGCGACTTTTTCTTTAGAATTTTTAGATTTTTTACGTTGCGGGAACGAGGTGAGGTCCACCTTTCCGGTGGATAGAACTACAGTAATGAACGTCCTGTGTCAGGAAGTACCGTCTTCTGTATTTATCCAGTCATTTAGCGAAAGTTCTTTCGGCGGACAAACGGTAGCCAGTTAGTAAGTAAGTCCTTCTCGATTTCCACGAGGGTTCTGTCTAATCTGATAAATCTGATAATAATTATGATACCATCGACATTATTATGAAATGAGGTCCTGAATATATTATAAATTATTAGGTTTCGCTCGCAACTTCATCCGAGTATTTTTATAAATTAAAGGCTATGAATTATTCTGATGTATAAACTACGTAAATGTAAATATCCATAAAAATCTATTCAGTAGTTTTTGAGTAAAAAAGTAACAAACACCCATATATCCATACATCGATCTTCACAATTTTTTGCATTTATAACGTTTAAGTGGATCTTAAAAGATAATGAATTAATATAATGAAGTAGTGCGATCGACGATCTACTGTATCCTGTAAATTAAAACAACGTAAAGAACCTTATTAACAACACAATAACATCTTCAGTGCGTTTACAATCTATTCTCCATAACAGCTTCCAAATAGATGATACTAGCAGATCTTGTCTTCCTAACAAGGTAATGGACAGGATAATTATGCGCAACGATGTGCAACAATAGCGGCGCGAGCTTACCGCTCGGTGTATGGCATAATAAGCGCCGGCGTATTTTGATCAGCAGGCAACAAGTAGCAGGGCGGGCGGTGAGCGGGGAGAGTGAGGCCCGTGCGCTGCGCGCGCGACCGGCACGCGCCCCACCGCCCGCCGCATGGAGCTGCGCGCGCGCTACTTAGTGTCGGGGGTGCGCGCCGCCTTCGCCAATCTACCGACAACCTCCGCGGCACGCACACGTGCACTATCGCTCACTGAACTTGCTGTACACTCGCGATGCCGATGGCGGCGATTCACGCTTACCAAAATCTCGGTGTAAATCAAAAACTGACCCAGCTGCAAACACCGGCTCCCAGGCGGCTTGCACCTGCCCCAATTGATACCACGAAATGCAAGAAACGTTCTTATCTTCACCAGCCGTATCCAACTCAACCTGCTTCAGTAGCACGAAGAAACGCCCGCGAAAGAAACAGAGTGAAGCAGGTCAACAATGGATTTGCGGCTCTCCGTCAACACATACCCTCAGCTGTGTCTGCTGCTCTTGCTGGAGGAAGAGGATCTTCGAGGAAATTAAGCAAAGTGGACACTTTGCGACTTGCAGTGGAATACATTAAAAGCCTTAAACGTTTGTTAGAAGAGAGTGAAGAAGGTTGCACCGATGCGCAATTGACTTTAGGGCTGTCGGCTGGTCCACAAACGCCGCCCACATCAGAGGAATCCCATTCACCTGCTCCATCATTCATATCAGAGAGCTCAGCCGGACCAAACTGTCATGATACTTACGATTGCTATGAACCCACCAGTCCCGAAGACGAAGAATTACTTGATGTTATCTCATGGTGGCAGCAACAGTGATCAAAGGTAAATCCCCAATTAATTTTTTCAACATGCAAAACGTAACATAATATATTGTCACTATTTTCAAGAGTCTAATTTTTGTTTACATTAAGTTTGGAAGCTTTGATAACTCTTATCATATCATTGTTTACTTTAGTCGCGACTTTGTTGATTCGAAGGTTAAATTTATCGCACAAACTAAGTTTAAATCATTTAAAACATTATAAAACCTGAATATTTATCAGGGCCTATTTCAATATATCTGTCAGTTCATTATTATCATGCTGTCAGTTCATTATAGTTTCATTATTTCAATATATCTGTCAGGTCAAATATTGTTCAGGATTTTTTTGTGCGTATTTTATTAGTCACGGTTACCTAGCGAGCTGATCCGCTGGCTCTTTTTGTGTTGCACAAATTTAAATGGGGAATCACGGTCCTCTATCCATATAGCAAAAATCAAACATAATACCATCCATTATTGTTGTGCTTTGAACCATTCGGTAGACTTTACCTACGTGAAGGTGGATTTCATTGTTAGATTACAGCGACACAATAGCTGTCTCCAACAATACGAAATCTTAAAATATGTCGCTCCATAAAAGATGATCCTAGGTAGATTTTTTTTTAAATTTATTTAATAGATATTTTTTTCTATTCTGCAAAATCAACTTTATAGCATCGAGAAGGGACCCGCATTCTACTATCTTATTTGCTTCAAGAGCCTAACAGCAATTACTTCTAACAATCCTGTGGTTCGCCCCGCATGTAGTGAGAAAATTGCACATAAAAAGTGATCTACTATAATAACAAGTGGTCATAAGGGACTACGTTACATCATTTCGTTTCGTTATAAGTGGAAACAGGTTCGGCTACTTTCGTCAATATTTCACATGTCAACGCGATTCATCCGGTCAGTGAGAACGCAAAAATTTTTCGCCATATGGTTCTTGCTGAACTAATACCGATAGCATCTTTGCAAAAACTTTAAATTGACTCACAAAAAACGCCAGGGCTCTATGCTGACTATTAACGTATTGTGCCGGAAGACGAAATCTCAAGAGGAAATAGAAGGGCGAGCACGGCACACGTGTTACAATATTTGCTAAGCTCTACGCAAACATATGTCGATACAAGTCTAGTGTTCACGGGAACTTTGCGTCATACGCGCTTACTTCATAGGAAATGTACTTTTTTTTTAAACTGTAAGTTCAATCGAGAATTTACGATAAAAATTTCTTTCTTGTTTCTCAGGAACCGAGTAATACGGTGATCAAAGTGCGGCCATTGAGCGGCTTGGTGATTGTGAAAAAACGAGTATTCGCCTCAAGAGGGACCCGAACGCTGGAGCGCGAGGGACTCTGCGAGAACCTTTAATTAAGCGCAATCAGTATATTCCTAATGAGAGGAGATAATGGTGGATAACACCGACCTCATCGATGCATTCCGTCAAGCGACCGAAGAACGAATACCTTAAACGCATTTCATACATCAACGAAATAGCGCTTCTAAGACTGATTCGAACTTATTAGTTCCAATTGAGCATTTAATTATGGTGATCCGATCAGCTGTGCCTTTAGCCTTGCAACTTCCAAATGTGGCTTACTTATTACATTTTAGTTATTATGTTATCTAGTCATAGATTTTAAGACATTGTTAAAGTACATAACATCGAAGATTTAGTGTACATTGTTAAATATAGTTTTTAATTTAGTTTAGTGTTTAAATCTCTAATTTAATTTTGAGACAAAGACTTATAGTGTAAATAGATATATTTAGTACCATACGCAGATTCCTAAATAAAATAAGATAGTTAACTTTTTTATATCGAGCCTACCGATTTCCACCGTTTAGTGGTCTCTGTAAGTACATAAATAAATATTAAACATTGAAATAAAACGCTTTTTTTTCACTTTTATCCCTTTTAGTTAATAAGTGGGTTTATACGTTAAAAGTATAATTCAAGATTCCATACAGGTGAAATTTTAATGTCGTTCAATATTATAATATCTTAAATACGACATAGTTCGCTTAAACTTATGGAAATATACATTTTGTTAAGGTCTGGTAATGCAATTTATAATTCTAGTATGGTTATCAATAAATTGGAAAGGAATATAAGTAGTAGCATATTTAAAAAATTACATTTTTGAGTCGTCGCGTTGTGAGAAACGTGAATAAATTTAGTGTAGGTATTCACTACATGAATTGCTAATAAATCCTCAGTGATATTCAATCCAGAAAAAAACAGTCAGATCTCTACTCGTTTAGTCTTTAACATTTCTCTACTTGTGAATTTATACTATATGTATATATTTTTGGGTATAGTCAGCGACATGCTGAAATTTCGTCTGGCTGGGTCTTACAGTAATTTCGTAATTTCTAATATTAATAAATCATTACGTAAATAATATTTTTTAACTGATCCGTACAAAAATAAAAGCAAAATCTATGTTTCGACTTTGAAAAATTACCTATTTCTTTTGAAAATTAACTTGCAAATAATATTATCATTGTTTTTACTCATAAAGTTCTCATATTATTATGTATGTAAACGGGTAGACCGATTTTAATTCGGTTTTCACTAACGGAAAGAGGGATAAACGGAGAATGTTTATATATAAAAATTGCACCCCGGGCGAAGACGGGGACGGGTCGCTAGTAATATATATATAATATATCAATATATATAATATATTCAATATATTCAATACATTTGTAGATTCTATTATTCGACTTGCTTACCCTTAGTTTTTTTAACATACTGGGCCCAATAGATTCGCAGTTCTTCCTTTATTTGGATAAGGAGCTGCTTCGCACTTTTCGCTTGAGAAGAAATATCCCATGAATGCACGAAATGTGAACCGTGACTCGTATCCTCGCCTAATTTTAATTTTATATTGTACGCATCGTTCGTGTGTTCAATAAATAGAAGCTTATTGTCTTTATACCTTTCAATGTTTTTGATAAAACAATTCGTATTAAAACATTTTGAGAGCCTTACCTATTGTACTGATTTGCTAATAAATAATAAGAAAATCGAAGAAATCTTAACTATTACTTATGGAAAAAAAGAGTTATTAGGACAAACGGAATCAATCAGTTTTGTATGGAGATCAGGCCATTAGTTTATTTTCGTTTTAACTTCGCTTTAACGATTGAAACTTGTACCATTAGGCAAGAAGAAATTATAAGTAGATTTTAACCTGGAAAATATTGTGTAATTTGATAATAGGGTTTCATAGATATTTAAGTTTGAAGGTAATAAAAAATCTGTTTTAACTGCGCACTGACTCGAATAATGTATCGAGTACGTGCTTCGCGCTCAGTATGTTAATTTTCTATTGTTTATCCCAATTATAAAATTTGAAATATTCACAGGAAATTACAGAAATTAGGAAAGAGTTTTATTATCAAAAACTCGAAAGTGTAAGTTAAAAAAATATGGCCTGTTTTTTAACGATGACCTTTCAATATTTAAGTGTATAATTATAATTATAGTATTTCTTTTTTAAATAAATATTGCTACTTAATTATTTACATATGAATATTTTAATTATTCACTTTTAATTTCCCTCATTTTTCCAAAACGATTATAGGGATTCAGACGAATGAACCCACTTTCGTAAACGTAGGTCATAAAATTATAAAAATGTTGTAAAATTTAAGGAACAATAATTCCTATCACAGTTATTATCTTAAGGTTTATACACAAAAGCGGTCGATACATATTAAAAATAACAAAACCACTGTTTCTACACGTGCCTCGGCTCAGATTATATTTCTCAAAATAATAATATAGTATGCGAAATAAAGAAAGAAAAAAAACGGGGAACTTTAAACATACATGGGTGCAACTTTTAATTTGAAAAAGACAATTCGTGCAATGCGATCACGTCCCTTGCACGCCCATCGAAATAAAATTGCAATAGTAATTTTTGATAATAGAGGGGAAGTGCGGAGCATAATGGGTGGATATTTCCTGTCGTGTTTATTAATTGTTCGAACTGGTTCTCGGATGGTCTTAGACTTTATTGCTCCAGATACGAAACGGGATCGACTAGATGCGACGGAAGCGAGCGGTACACACCTGTGAATATTCGCCAGTTCACATAATTAAATTCGCTTTATTTAATCGTCGGTTACTATGCGACACTGCATCCGTTTGCAACGAAATTGCTTCTCATTATATTGTCCGTCTAGTTGGGCATGCTTCAATTTGTTTTATTTACTCAATTTGCAGCAATTACGGAATAAAAGGAGGCACTAATTAGAAAAAAATTAAACCTTTTGTTCGGTTCTAATTATTCCGAGAGCAGGTTGACTTCTTCATTTAGTTTTTGCAGTATTATCAAAGGCACAAACTGGATACTGTTTATGGAATTGTGCCTACGAATATGGGATTGAAAAATACATTTACAATGGATCTAATATAATGGAGTTACGTACAACTGGCCTACAGGTTAGACACCGGCTACGTTCCTGACGTTCTGTGGAATTTAATTATTATCTGCTAATAAAGTTGAAATTAAAAGCGTTTTGATCGATATATTTAAAAAAAACACTGTTGTAACAAAAATCAAAAAATATATAAAGAAATCTTTATTAGCACACACACATGTCTACAGAATCTTAATTCATATAATTAGTTACTTACAGCCCAAGGGGCATGCAAAATATTTGTAGTTTTTTAATATATTAATTTCTTATTTTCTTTTATAACTCATTGTTTTATGTAATAAATAAATAACTAATATTTTAATAAAGATTTTTACTGTGTGTATTAATAAAATAAAACATGTTTTACTCATGTTTTATAAAGGTTAAAGCAATATTAAAGCTAAGCTTGAACGGTAATTTAGGTAGGTACATCATTAGATGAAAAAATAACTAAAAACTTATAAAAATAACTTACCAACAGTAGTAAATCTTTGTTAGAAATAGTTTTCTTATCTTTTTTTTTTAATATTATTGTTTCATTTATTATTTTTTCAAAATAATGTTTTAATGATCCGATCTAATCAATTAGGAGAGACTAAAAGGAAAATAATAAAATATTGATGTATTGTAAATTAATTTAATAGGTAAAACTGGCGAAAAAAATTTACATGCAGAAATAATAAATACATATTTTATCTCCTAAAATCAGCAGAAAATAAAGAGATTAGCAATGTAAGCAATTAATTATTAAAGTAAAATAATTGTGATGAACCACACCGAATTGTATCAAGAGCTTCGCACTATAGTTTCAAAAGATATTAAAACTAGTTACCTCAACTTTTACATTTTATAATTTGTTTTGTGTGTTGTGGCTTTATTTTTCCAAAGTTTTCTTTCAAATTTTGCTTAAAAAAATTATTTTTAACATTTTAACTTAATAGTATCAGTTTTTATTTTGTGATAATATAGAAGAAAAGTTTCGGGGGCGACCGCCACGAGGCGGCTTGAACTCGTGCGCTCTCGGCATCGCTCGTGCGTCTCGAGGCACGCGTCAGTCGTACGCCATAACAACTATCAGCTGCCGCGAGGTGACCACTTGCGCAGAACCAATTGTTTATGAAAACAATCACACCGAAACTAACAATGCTAATTTGTTACAATTTGACTAAATTATTCAAAAACTAATCGTTATAGGATAACAATCGCATACTTTTGCAAAAAATATTATAAATTAATTTTATATATTGTATGTTCTTAAATTTTTGACCATTTTGGCAAAACACTTAGTCATAGGGCATTACATCGATCAGCAAATAAACATGATTATAACGGAGTAATACCTAAGTGACCTAAGCTATATGTGATATATAATTTGAAAATTATTTCGTTAATTCGTTAATAAGCTTGATTAATATAATTCCTAATATTGTATTTTATGATAAAGTGGAATTGGCGGCTTTATATTAATTAAAAACGTAAGAATGTAAACATTGTGTTTTATTTGTATTTGAGAAAAGTAGAATAAAATACTTTATGACACCGTACATCAATCAGTTCGTTTATTCTTCTTTTTTAAATAAATTCAAAATAAATGACATAGACAAACATGGACAGCATCACGACCTTCCAACATTTTATAGTTTCAATTATAATAGCTATTAGAGGAAGTAATTATTTACGTTTTAAAGAACATATTAAACATTATATTTATTTTAAAAAAAGTAGTTCAAAATCATTCGTAGATTTAAATAATTTTTCAGTTTTAATAATTCATATTTTTCTCTATTTTATGATATATTAGTTTTGGGCATAGAATATATAAATAATTAAGTAACAATTGTAAAAATTATTTTAAAAATAACACACATAAATCAATTGAAATAACGCACATAAATCAATATTGTCAATATTTTGGTCAAATCAATTTGTCAATATTTTGGTCGCTTTTTTCAGTACCTATGCATTGCGCAGTCATCAACTGTGCATACATACTATCTGGCGACAACATCCTTACAGGAGACAAATTTCAAATAGCACTATTCAGGGAGGGTGGCTGAGCCAAATCTCCTATGCCCTATATCTCCTATTCTTAATTATCCCTGAACCTATCAAGGACAGTAGCGCATTTTCTACCTCTATGTGGTTACGCGATAATATATGTGGCTACCGTTGCCTTTTATCACAAGCACAAAAGGAAACGGTAACCACCGTTCTCCATCAGCCTGCCTGCCGGTCTTGTAATAAATAAAGAAGAATATGTTCGCCACTGTCATATTCATCATCAAGTGGAAAAGTGTTTTATTTTTTCATTTTACACAATGAATTACTGATAATTATAATTTTTTTAATTATACTAAAATGAAATCACCTCTGTCTGATTAACTACTTCTAAGCCACCCAGCGGATTTTGATACGATTTTCACTAATGGAAAGAGTGATAAATGAGGAAGGTTTGTGTATATAAAATTCCATCCGTGTGGAACCGGAGCAGGTCACTAGTATTGCATAAAAATCATTGTATAAAGTATTGTATAAAAAAATATCCCTAATTTTACAGCCTATGAGAGACAATCGAATTCACTAAGATAGCGAAGCATGTGCAGAATATTTTAAAAACAAAAAAACCCAATTCACCGTGGCATTGCTAAATCTGTAACAATAGTAACGATTTCCCATAAAACCTCATGAATTTGTGGCCTTGGCCGAGAGTGTAGTGTTGCTGCCAATAAGCGTATGACCTAAATCTTAAGGCGGCGGCGGCGAGACTCGGCGCAGGCGCATAAACATTCTATTTTTGAATATTGTACAAGTTCAAGACCCGGCCACTCGGAGTAAATAACTGGAAAATCGAGTTTTTCTTTCCTGAACAGGTATTGGTATTCACGTTAAACAATACGACGTGTATGTACTTAAATTAATTGCAAAAAACACAATCGAGAGTTACAACCAACAGCGTTCGGTAATGACCTATTCAATGACTGTTTAATTAATTGTCCTTTGGCATTATCATGAATTTTCAGTCGACCATAAACATCATTAATGGCCTATAATGAATTGGAACTTCGTAGCAGGTAGTCGTCACTTGAATATCTTGAATAGCTTCACCGAAATTCCTATAAAATAACAATTATGTCGCCCGCGGTTACGTTCTCTTGCCTATGTTGATTTAGACGGGGGCATTTTTAGTTCGCATTTAACGACGTCACCCCAAAACCGACTTTTACATATTTGAAATTCTTTCTTTCTTTTGCACCTTTCTTATTTATCACTTTTATTGTTATTACTCCCTCCCCCTTAAGAGGAGCAAACGAGCTTCACTTCAAGACTATCTATATATCTTGTGAAATTTTATATTTATGTTTATACTCATTTAAATTCAATATTTAAATTCATAAATTATGAAATTTTAAGAAATAATTTCATAAAATTTGAACATGCAGATATGAATATTAACATGGAACACATTAAAAATTGACCATCAAAATTTCAATTTCTGATTATCTCAATTTTGTAATTATAATAGGGGTTCGCTTATAAAAATAAATTAAAAATCTTTTAGGTTTAACCTTACCTTAATGAGAGATCATTTTAATTTAGCTCAAAATTTTTTAAAATTAACTTAGCCAGAAAGGCTACCGGCTACCGGTCCAGTGGAAGGAAGGTGGCCGCCGTCACCTATAGCAAACAACAAAACACCTATAACAATATAACAAATATTTGCATTTCATAATACTGTAACTGATATATATGAATTAAGATCTTGTAGACATGTGTTTTTGTCATGCAATAGATGGTTTATGCAAATAACGATAATTATTATTATTTAAAATCTCAAATTTGAATTTATCATCCAAAATTTATTATTATTGAGATAAGTAACCCGTCATGCATTGCAAGTGCGCTGTCGAACTCTTTAATGTATAGGATAAGGGAGGAGGATTGCGGAATGGTCTCCGGCTCTAACTCACTTACCGAAACACAACACACGTGGTGTCTGCAACGTGTTCTGTAAGGGGATGGTTACTGCTGCCAGATGTACTGCTCACGCTGGAAAATAGTGTGCGATGCCACTACCTAGGTGTTCCTGAAGAAAAAAAAGTACACATTAATTCGTATAGCGTATAATTTTACACGGACACAGTCTTGCGCTTAAGAAACAACGAAAAAACAACAATTTATAAGTGATAAATCGATTGTGAAACTGTAGAGTCGATATTTGACTGTGGCATTTTATTACATTCAGGTATACCTGATGGTAGCTTTTTTAACTTACTACTCGTTTTTTTTTCTGTGTGTGCATGTTTTCTTACTTATAGGGAATTACATGGGAATTACCTACTTATACAAACTCCTTTTTTTGGACTCATATCTACGATATCTTAAAGTTTAAGGTAGTTTGAAAATACATAAGAAAATTATTCGTCAAGCGAAATTGCATTTCATACTGTATATGGGATGGGTCACTCTTGCGACTGTGTAAAATATTTGCTATTCAATTGTAAGATAAATAAACTTCGGAAAATTTATTGAATAATTAGAAATTTATGTTGCTATTTTATTCTGATTACAGCGAACATTATCTGCATAGAATTATCTATCGATTAGGTAATTAAAAAGTTTCACAATAGCGCATAATCTAAAATGCGACAGTCTTTTCCAAACATCCCTTATTCGGGACGTTCGATCGGCTTTAGTCAAAGAGACGTTCGTGTTGCGCTATTCAAATAATTAGGCTCTCGGCTCGATACCGGCTCGATCGAATTAAACCACATAAAAATCTTCGGGCGGCTTCTGCTCACCACAAAAAATGCTCACATTCGCTCGGACGTTAATTATTATTCGTATTATTTAATAATATCACAAATGAAAAAGTCACTTGATTAGCAATAATATAAACTGTAACGCTTACTTAACAAATATTTTATTTATTTATATGTGGTACACAAAACAGGATACTGTCGTTGAAAAAATAATTGTAAATGGATTATTGATTCTAGAATGGAATTATGGATTCTAGACACTAGGCAGCAATCCAAAAAGCTTTATATTATAATGCCATATACTTATTTGTTATATTTATTATAGTAAATAAGTAATAAACATTATGTTAATGTTAATTTATTATAAATTAGCGACCAGATCCCGGCTTTGCACGTATGCAATTTTTTCTGCAAATTATATATACAACTTACACTTTTATGGCTCTTTCTACCTATTCGTGAAAATAACATCGTTTTACATCGCTCAGTGATTGACTAACAATATAGCCACAGCATATTATTTTTTTATGGAATTAATATACTGTGGTAATAGCAATCAATAGATGCACGTAATGCAGCGAGCAAGTGGCATCTTGCCACGTTCACCTAATTTCTTATATGTACATATATGTATAAAGACTATCTCTATAAATATTATAAGATAAACTCGCTATCTGTTTTTCCGCTACTTCTAAACAAGCCAGCGGAAAATCACACGGATTTCACTAATGAAAAGATCATTATTTATCTTACTTTTCAGGTTACTATATTTAATTTTATACTCGATTAAATCGAATCTTGTATCACGTATACTCGGTTTAGTGTATCTGTACCTACTTATGATTTAAGCATTTTGATAGCTAAATCATTTTGACGAACATTATTTCACGATTGCAAAATTCACGATTGCAACACATACGTGTTGCAAATCGTGAATTTTTGTCGATTATAATAAATTCCATCACTGTCTCAATCATTGCAGCCAACATATTGAACCTTAGCGAGTACAATCGTTTTTCCTGTTTCCAATAAAGCCTTATATGTACAATTTAAAAAAAAGTCATACCCGTTTGCAATATTACGACGCCACGAGCGCCGAGTTGGTGCGTTCCTTGAAATTTGAGCAGAGATTATGTCTTACTTGCCCAATTATCGATTATATATCTCTTAGTATCGAAATGGAAACTTGTCATTCCCTGTGTACTAACGAGAGGTCGTCGACTTGCCAGGTGCCGGCGAAGTAAGTTATCAATAACGGAAGAAATTACATTTCTATCGCTGTCAGTCAACACCATATTGAACTGACCATTCATAATGCGCTCTAGATTATGTTAGCCTTAAATAATGTCTACAATGGACTTAATTTTATCAGTTTATTTGAATTGAAATTGACAGCTGTCTGTATATTGACTATTGACATGTTGAGATTTTTTAAAAAAGCTCTTCAAAAAAGTAAAAGCTGTTTTATTTTTTATTTTTTTGTATGTACTTTATTGCGTTAAAACTTCGTCAACTATGACACTTTATTTTAAGTAGGATTATTATCTTAGATACTTTTCTGTACTTTTCTTGAGTTTCAATATTTAATTTACTAAATAATAATTAATATTGTTTAAAAAGGGATATAAGGAAACGAAATACTGAATTTTATATCTAGTCCTCCTTTTAATGTTGTAATATATTTTTTAGATAAAGTAGGGGAAACTGTTGTATCCTGGAAAAAGTTTTACCTCGGAAAGTTGTCAATATTGAAATACTCCTGCGCTCTTTTAATATATTATCTGTGTCATTTGTAACGCCTATCATTGAACATCGAAGTTGAATTAGTAACGAAACTCGAAATCGGTGTGTGTGTCGAGCAATTAATGAAAATGTAAATATTGTTATAAAAAGTAAGTATTTGGAAATTTATACCAAGCTTTTGATAAAACTAAAAAAATAGGCTAAAGTTACGTTCAATAGCTAATGGACGGTGTCGTCATTTCAACCCAACCTCAAATCGAAGTGCGATTACAAGACTAAAAATCTATCTAAAAAGTTTCTTTATTGTACCTAGGACACTGAAAAGAGTTGTACCTTAAATAAATGCGATTTCCCCATAAAAACAAGTCCGAGCTCTTATTAATTTGTAGTGGAGATTATTAGACCTTTTTAAATTGTATTTTGTGCTTCTTATGACGAGTTTATTACCTTTTAGATTTGTTGCTGATGAACGGGAAAAACTACCTATTTTGTAAGTTAATTTACAATCGATCTAAGGGATGTTTTCCATTATTTTATAATAGGTTGGGGAAAAAGTTTCTCCGTACTTTATATGAAAAATCAAGAGTTTTTTTCAAAGTTTATTCACATTTAATTGCACTATATATGTGCCATTTAGTTCGGTGACTTTTTGCCATCTTGTAGGTAGTGACATATTTATGTTGGTATAATTAAGATCTTATTTTGTATTCACATTTTAGGCAAATACATATTTCTTTCTTTAAAGTAGTGATACGAGGTAATTGTAGTTGAAGTTGCGATGGCAACTTCAAGAAAAAATATTATTCTAATTAATAAAATATAAATTTAAGTGTTAGAGAGGCTCATAGTCACTCCTTAAGCTAATCCTAGTACGAATTAAAATCCTTTTTTTTCTAGTAACGTGATAAATCTAGTTTTTGTGTAGCGCGTTTGCCGGAAAATCTCAACTAGCGGTTACACGTCATCCAGTTGTTTCGCTCTAATGAAGGTGTGTTCAAAAAACAGTATTCGCCTCCGGTGGTCCCCGCTGTCTCTGCTCCATGGCCGAGACTTGACTTGTCATTAAACTACTGACGTAAACGACTTCCCCTTTGAAATGAACCTGAAAATTATTATTATTTTTATTAATACAAAAAAATTGGGCTCTCCTCAATTTGAGGAGACATTAGTTTAAAAAATGTTTGCATGTCTTCAAGGATTACTAGTCTTCTAAGACACGTTAAAGCAAGTAAACGAAATACTCTCTGGATGAGACTCGACTGGGATTCGAATTTACGTCGTTCATAGTGTCAAAAGAGCATTAGCCCCACTGAGCTATCACTGCATTATGTTAAGGTTACAGGTGATATCTTGTAATAACAACACGTATGCTGTTTTATGTAAGAACGTATGTTGTGAGTGAGCAAGGCATACCAGATCTCATATTCACTATCTTTTAATTATCCTCCTAAGGTCGATAGCGCACTTACAACAAATTTATGTTGGTAGGTGGCTACGGCAGCCACCTACCATCAAGTGGACCGTCAGCCTGCCTGCCGACCTTTACATAAAAAGATGCTATCCGATGATTACACAAATGGAAAATAAAAGATAATAATGAAGGGGAGCTCTAAGTTCACATTGACGATATATTACTAAAAGAAAGAAAAGAAACTAAAAGACGATATATACCATCCCAGGAAGAGGAAGAATGTTCAATACAAAACAATTACCGAATTTGAATATGACATAAATAAACTGAAAACTTGAAATATTCACTAATACCACTATCTCACAACGAAATGAAAAATCATGGATACTTGCACACTAGCGATCCGACTTGAGCCCGTAAATTGAATCTGTTTGTCGGAATAAATTCAAATGTCATAGAGCCATAGAGCCCAAAATAAATAAACACACAACTGCTACCAGACTTGTTAGGCCAAATCAACCATTAAATATGAATACTAGACTTTGCTACTAAAACAAAAGACTCACCAAAATATCTTCACGTACGTCTTCTGCTACATTTCTTAACCTTGAGGGCTCTCGTTGGTATCTAAAAGAGGAAGCTGCAAGAGAAGAAGTATTATGCGTCACTGTTCGTTCGCCTCTCAGACATTCAAAAGGTGTTTAGTGCTAATATTGTATCAACAAATTCAAACGGCCGCTGTTAGTTTTTTCGGGCTCATCTACATAAATCGAAACTAAAATCCCTGTTTACTTTATTTCGAGACACGGATCCAAACTACATCCAGTAGACCATTACAAAAGTCCCACAAAATCCGTAAATTATTCACTATCAATAATTAAAATTCTTCCCGATAAAGAAACACGCGAATCAATTTCGCCATCACGTTTTTTTCCACTGGCCATAGACAACCGTAAGTCAACAACCGCGTTGACATCTTTGTTCCGATTCAGTGACATAGAATTTATCGACGGCTAGGAGTGATAAAAACCGAACAGAGTGGGTTAATTTATTTTTATATAAAAGTCTGCATACAAACTGAATTTCTTATATTAATAAAATTGTACTGTGATATTCTATATATACTATAAATGACTTCCAGACTTACACGGATAATGCATAAAGTACTGGCAGTATTTCTTCTTCTAAACGTGCCTAACGTTCTTCATGTGCCGAAACGTTATACGAGTGGAATCATTTACCAGTAGACTTCTGTGGGTGGCACGAAATGTAACTGTGGCTACTCATATAAAGTGGCGTGTCCAGTTTAGAGCTCCACAGCCCATAATGGCCTCCCACCGGGAAATGGAGCGAGTTTTTCAATGAAAACATTTCCATTTATTCCTCTAGTACAGTTTTTTTTTTTTTTATGTTAAGGTCGACAGACAGGCTGACGGTCTACTTGATGGTAGGTGGCTACCGTCGCCTATAACACAAACAACGCCTAAAGTTGCTGCAAGTGCGCTGTCGACTACAGTAGGATTGGATAAGGGATTAGGAGGGGGATAAGGAAATGGACTCTGGCATCCCTTACTCACTCACCGAAACACAACAGCACGTATATGCTGTTATTTCACGGCGGTATTCTGTAAGGAGGTGGTCAATGTACTAGAGTGAATTGTACTAGGGGAATATAAATAGAAATGTAGTGATTATTACATGTTCCGATTTTAAAAAAGAAAAGAATAATTTAAAGAAACAAATGTAACTACAGAAATAAACTTACTTATTCGACAATTATATTGCACATAGTAGAAATTTAAAAGTTTAAATAATAACTTAGTACCTACATTGTTGGTCGAAAGTAGCTATGGTCATATATAATTGTTGCTACATATAAGTATGAAATATTTACATAAATGTATGAATGTTTTAGTAGACAGTTAAATATAAATTAATATAATTATTAATAATGTTATTAATTACCAGAATTATCCATATTATTTTAGTGCAAAAGGAACAAAATCTATATAACATCAGCTAACGTTCTGCAGTCATAATCTGAGCAGCCCGTCCGGCAGCAGTAACCATTACGTTAAGAATAAGACAGCACGTGTGCTGTTGTGAATGTATTTCACCATACTGACTTTGTCGAGCAGAGTAAGAATAGCCATAGGATCAAAAGGTTGACAGCGTACTAGAATTGTCCCTGGTATTGATTGTGTTCCTAGGCGACCATGACCACTAATATTTATAGTAAAAAGTTAAAGAGAATGCCCAAAAATGTATTGATCTTTTTACCACTTATAAAATTCAACGCCCAGTAAATGTATTTGGTGTTCTGAATAGGTAATAAAACCTTTTGACCAAATCGGAACAGATCCGAGGGAACCTTAAGATATTTAAAAAAACTAAATTTTAAAAATAGCTCGAAATTTAAAATAATATCAAAAGTGATACTGCTGGTTTTAAAATAGTACGTAAGTACCTATATTTTACAGGAAAACGGTGATACTTTACAGATAATGCACGGCCTTTAAAAAAATTATTTTATACCTCTGCTTATCCTTTAACCTGTCGCGGTCATATTGCAAACGCCAAACGTCAAACGTATTACGAAACGTAAACAAAATTTGATGCATAGAACAGAATTAAGCAAATACTTTTTATTTTCAAATCTGATTTCGCTCGCTTATATTAAGTACATTTGAAATATACAGAGTACCTTAAAATATTCAAGCATGTTTTTTGGACATAGTCGTTAGTCTGGGACCAATGGAGGCAAATATGGGCATTGTCCTTTATAATATTAATATTTATTTTAATGGACAGACTGATGGTCAAATAGCTTTTTCTATAACTCAGTTACCGATTTGCTTATACCTTGAAAAAAAAAAACATTTACTTGTTAACATTTTACACACGGGCCAAGAAACAAAAAAAAATTAACATTCTGTTTTATGTTACTTAATTCCCTTACAAAATTGTTCGCAATCATCGTGTACCTACCTCATAAATCTGTCAAACACGCTACCGCCTAATAAAGAAAGAGTACTCGATATATACGGTTACTAATTTCCCCCTTCACGGTCATTAAGTTAAATGTGTGCGATCCGAAATTTCGCCAATAATCTATACTCAATTATTGAGGTAAGTTCATGTTGCTACGTTACTTAAGGGAACATTAAACGCTAATGTGTTGGTAGTCACTCATTAACTTTTGGCACCGCCCATCAGTTTCGCCTTTTGGGAGGAAATGTTCAATTACTATGTACAATTGCAATCAAACTGAAAAAGGGTATACATATAAGTAATAACGCGATGTACAAATTTACATAATGGTTTGCATTAATATTGTTTGTCACAAAGACATGTCACAAATTTTTGGAATAGAAAACTATTGTGTCTGTATTAATAACAGCTTTAAGACGAACATAAAAAAAAATTGTATAAAAAATTGTGAATTAAATAAAAAATGGTGTAGTATTCAATTTCATGGACTTCTAATATATAGAAAAGAAGAAGCTGTGATATTCCATTGGGTCGAACATTCAGCTCCCAAAGGCCGCTTCAACTTCGAACTCGTATCAGGCCTCCTGATCTCTGAAGTTTTGCGATTTCTTACTTAAATTCTTACTTCGTGAGAAAAAAACGTGAGAAACATCATGTTAAAACGATTTCTACCAAAAAAAAAACCTTTTACTGTCCACTGAGTTATGGGTAGGTCTATAAGGAACCTGGGTTCCGTTTTTTTATGTTAAGGTTATCAGACAGGTAGACTCTTGGCTACCGTCGCCTATCACACAAGCAACGCCTCAAATGGTACAAGTACGCTGCCGACCATAGTCGGATCAAGGATAAGGTAAGGAATTAGGATGGGATGAATGCTGTTTTTTCATAGTGGTCTTCCGCGAAGAAGGGCTGAAAGGGTATATCCATTGTTGGTGGTCTTCGCACACAGGCGACTCATTGTACTGACCTATTTAATAACAGTCCACTTGTCTTCAAAGTTCAAATAAAGAACACAACTTTGTTATAGTCAAAATATCTATTCTATCTGTTATCTACGTACCAACTGTTTGATTTGACCAAATTGACCAATCAGCATTCCGTAATATCAAGAGTTTTGCGTGGTACATAAGTCATAACACAAAGAAAGGATGAGTATAGGAGTAAATTTAAGGTACCATATTCACACACTGAAAACAAAATAGCACGTGCATTTGTTATTTCACAGTGTTCTTATGTAAGAGAAAAATTACTGATTTATTTAGTAATTGAAATAAAATATATAATATAATTATTCATAGTAATTGAACATAAAAGTTAATAATATATAACAAATAAATAATTTTGTTCCCAGTGAACTTTGCCGACTTGATATTAAATAAATAAAAATAACCAGTTACCATTATTTGGTATTAAATGAGTTCTTTCAAATGAACTTCTCACAGTTCTAATCATGTCAATTATCTTGATAAAACGATTCATAATAATAGAGCAATCGAACAACATTTATCTAAAGCTAACGAGCCGATAAATTGATCACCAAAGATAAACTCATTCACAAACAAGTAAGATTACAAAAATATCTGTCCTAGTGTAATTTGTTAATAGTTATTAGTATTAATAGTAGCGCCTCATCATAGATACTTGGCTCGCTCATTACAATTTATAAATGTCTCTTTGGATTTTAAATCTGATAAAAGGGCACATTTAACAAAGTGTTGAGATAGTATACAGGATATACTAATTCAAATACAGCCTCATTTATCTTTTTCTTTAAAATGAGATTACATTATCTCCATGTATATGGGTATCTTAAGTGAAACTTAAAGGATTACTTATCAGGAAAATTACAAACTAATACTCAGTAGGCTCGTAATAAACTTATAGCAACTTTTGATGTTACTTCAAAAATCAAGTAAACTTGATAAAATTCGAATTTATATTAAAGATAGAGACATTTTAAGAAGTCCTAGCCAATTATAGTTTGATATAGAAGGTGCTAATGCATATTCATCAGCAAACGTAGTTAACGTTTGGTAAGAAAATATTTTCATTAACATTTTAAAATTTCAGATGACATTTATACGAGATATAATAGTCAGTCATGAATGTCAAAATATACATCGACAGTTATTAATATTGCATTTGTTTATAAGAAAAATAAAATAACAATTCCCACATTCTGATTTCAATGAGTATGAAAGTGAAAATTTTCAAAAAGTCTGATCTTGATGAAAAATGCTGTAGGTATACATTTATCGCATCCAAAAGTTTTTTGTGCCAAGTATTTTTTGCTCTACAATTAATAGGAGTATTTTTTTTAAATCGCCAATAGTGTTTTTGTTTTGAAATTAATTGTATCTAATAAAAAAAATTACTATAAAACTTTTTCTTCATGAATTTACTGAGATATATGAGAAATTAGAAAGAAAAACGTAATATTTAAAAAAATGATAATAAAAAGTTAAGGCCGTGGTTTCATGCGAACGCATAGTGTAAATTATCATTTCTTATGAATTTTGGGAGTGATTTCAACAAAAACTATCATACCACCCAACTTACCCGAGCATAACTGATTTACCAGATACCGTCTGGGCTAGTATTATTAAATAACTGTGGATTTCCAAATCCAATTTAACTTTAATATTAATGTGTAACTTTGATAAAAAGACAAAATGAAGGGTAAGATATTTTTGTCTTTAGATGACTGCGGGATGATAAATTTTAATATAGATTATAAAAAGTCAATATTTCTAGACAATTTTACTTAATAACTCTACAGAAATTTGTGGCTAGTTTTTTTTTTGTAGTCAATAATTAGATGTCAAATGATTCGCAAAGAAGTAATAAAATCTATTACTAGATCCACAGTAATTTTATGCTTCGATAAATATTATACACTCAAAATTTTATCCAAAATGTTTGTCATACCCGGATACTTGTTGTTATTAGGCGTGATCTTGGTCATTGACATTCAGATTAAACAAATAATTTCGTAACAAATCATCGAGACGATGAACAATTCTGACCACATTAATTTTTTCATCGATTTTCCATTTCAACGCATAAAGTGTACAAGTACAACACCGGTCAAGGTCTTTGAACTTCAAATAACAACCGCAGGACTTGAAATAAACTAATCAAACATCACTGCAGTAAAATTGAATAGAATCAAGTTCATTGAAATACATCAAATCATTTTCGAACTAATTCATTGACTGTTCGTATATGCATCGTTGTTAATTATTTTGTATTTCTCTTTATTTGTCGTGATTTATTGATTCAATCCATGTAATCAATCATTGACACATTTCAGGATAAAACTCAAACTAAACACTAGTTTTAATAAAAGAAAGAGTTAATAAAAAAAAGGTATTTGCAAGAAAATATTCAATTAAGTCCTTTGACTTAGTAGGTATTGCAGCGACGAGCTTGTCAAGATATGTCATTGAAAAGACATTGTACTTGTGTGTTGCAATTCAAGGGTTACAAAAAATATTTTGATATCTGGGGCCTAAATAAACTGACTTTTGGTAAGGTGACTTACCAAAAACACAAAACTAAACATCATTGTCCGATTATATTTCCCTCAGCCCTAAGTATTCATATTCGCATTGAGTAGTAGCATACAGTATTTCTTCATAATCCCACAACAGAAACCAGGGTTTTGTTTTTAATGGCACTCATTTAAAAAAAAAGAAAAAAAAAACTATAAGTACAAACACAAAAATATTATAATCGATTCTATAAAATATCATTTTACTAATTTTAATTAATTAATTTAAATTTATTAACAATGCTTTATATAGATTTTAAGTGGATAAAAATTTAACTACTTTAGGTATGGTCATACTTAAGTTATAAATAAGAAACTCAACAATATTCTTTACAAAATTAATGTTGTTTTTATTACTTATAAATTTAAATAAAAAAAATGTAAGTTGTAGAAAATTTATATTTTGTTAAAGTGATGAGAGGGTAATATTAACCTTTATCACAGACTAACGTTTGCCCACGATGTCGTCTGCGCCACTTTTTCTTCTTGTCTATTAGTTAGTTTAATTTTTTATCCCCTTGTCTCAGAAATTATTAAATCTATACAATTTGTGAACCTATTTTATGGACTTTACCGAATGCTTGGTCGTTTTCAGATTACCAGATGTCTGCAGATTATCTAGTTAATGTAAGAAATGAAACAATTTTTTCCACTTTAACGGATTGCATAACCTGCAGATTACCTTGTTAATCTGCACTATAACTCAATTACGCACATTGCGGTAACTTATGTATATATAGAGAAGATGTAATGATAAAACTAAGGTGAGCTACTGAAAAAATTCGGATTTGACTGTTCGTTATCGAATGTCCTTGTTAAGTATCTATCATCGTGGAAAGAGTGTAGTAGGTACTTGCAAAAATAGTTATTAGCGCAAATATTCCAGTGTTCCCATAACAGCCTATGTGGCATTGGAATTGGTCCTTTATTCTTTGAATACTTGAACTGAAGAAAACTAGTATAAAACCAAGAGAGATATTGGTTTTTATTTTGCTTAGAATTTCAGTACATATCGACAGGCAATATCATATTAGTAACACAAATATAAGGCAACGTAATTAATACATTATGAACATATTGAAAAAGTTCATACTATCACAATATCTAAAACACAGTATGCTTAAATCGAGTAATCCCTCAGTAAAAGTTCACGTATACGTCCACTTACTGGACAACAATAATGAAAGGCGATTATACCGGTAATTACAAATAAAAAAGTATTGATTTTCATTTAGATCGGTGGAGTTTACGCCGTTAAGAGACCGCCGATGGGTAAGACCACCGACAGCGGGCGCAAGTCCGATGGTGGTACGGTAATTAGAGGGTAGATACGTGGCGGCTTGGCGGATAGCTGCGTAGATCCGGTGTTGATGTTCACTCAAACGAAGCCCTTCTCGTCAAAGAATTTACGAGATCTTATCATGCAATCCGAAGCTCGTGAAGATGTCAAAATGTTTCATACACAACTAGCTTCGCACGGAGTTGAAATTTTCAAAAATCCGTTCTTAGCGGATGCTTACATTATAATATAAATATATTCCAAATTTTGGCTTGGTTTTTGTAGTTTTGCCTGTGCTTTGATAGTTAGTCAGGACAAACAATTTAATAAATAAATAAGGATAAGGTAAAAAAAGGTAATTAAGGTAAATAAATAAAGGTAATAAATAACGAAATAATAATGGTAAATGATTTTTATTTTTACTCCAACACCAATTATTATATTAACATTTTTTATTCAATATTATTTAAACAAACCTTCAAGATATATTTGGTGTGAGGTGACTGCCGTCACCTGTAAACATAAGCAACGCTGTAAAAGCTGCATGTGCGCCTGGAAAGAATAAAGAATAAGGCCGGCCACATACATACGTTTTCCGTATTCGATTTCCGAATTCGTTTTCCGCGTTCGGAGACCCGAATGCATCAAATAGATAGAAAATACTGCCGCACACATTCGTTTTTTTCCGTACGTACGTTTCGAATATGGGCCCGTGCGTTCGGAAATCCCATGCGGAAAACGAATTCGGAAATCGAATACGGAAAACGTGTGTATGCGGCCGGCCTAAGGGATGAGGAGAGAATGAGGAATGGTGTTGGTTTTCTGTTAGGGCCTAATTACTGCTGCTAAGCAAGCATATTAAAATTTTTGTTTGAATTTCTTCCTAAATAAAAAAATATTTAAATCAAATGAGCGTCCACATAACCAATTGAAGTAGTATAAAAAATGAGTCAAATGTTGAGGTTACATCTTAATTATTAAATGAAGTGTAACCAATTGTAACAGTTATGGTAAATTTTAAATCAGTGTCAGCGTTGGTGAAGGTGCAACCATAGAGAATTGTACGTAATATGAAGAGTCATCAACACAGTAGCTAATGGTCGGGAGTCGCATAACGAATGAAACAATCAACAGCTTTGACTAACGACAGAGTCACCAGCGGGTATGTATTTTGTGGGCATGTTCAAACGTTCGCGCATTTGAAAATTAAATTGAACACATAGAAATAGCTGAATTAAATCTCAAAAGTTTGATAAGTATATAAAAAGATAAACCGTTCAAGGCAATTAATACAAAAAATATATTCATTGAATTTCGCAGTCATTTGGGCAGCCCGTCTGGCGGCAGTAACCACCCCCTTACAGAAGACCGCCGTGAAATAACAGCACGTGTGCTGTTATGTTTCGGTGAGTGAGTAAGGGATGCCAGAGCCCATTTCCCTATCCCCTCCTAATCCCTTATCCTTACTGTAGTCGGCAGCGCACTTGTAGCAGCTTTGGCGTTGCTTGTGTTATAGGCGACGGTAGCCACCTACCATCAAGTGGACCGTCAGCCTGTCTGCCGATCTTAACATAAAAAATAAATAAAAAAAAAACCCTGCAAATACTGGACCAGCAGATGAAACCGATCCAACTGCGAAGACAGGGGGATGTGAATAGACTGGGAAATGTAAGGTGTTAATGTCAACAGCGAATATCTCTCTCACCTCCGTTTTGTTGACGATATGCTTAGCCATTTTGGCACAGTCGCTGAAAGAACTCTGAGGCCTGTTGGATAGCTTCAACGTCTCCTCTTGGGGCGTAGGACTTGGGATTAAGTTGGACAAGACAAGGGCATGTTCAAGGAGTATATTCTCTCAGGACCTGTTACCGTAGAGGGTAGTTAGGCAAAAACAACTTTGATAAAGAGGTTGACAGAAGAATTCGGAAGGGTTGGGTTCTCGTCATCATTGCCGCAATGTCTGAAGTCCAAATTATATAATCAGTGCATACTGCCAGTGATAACGTATGAAGCCGAAACGTAGCCTCTCACGACAGAACTGATCCACAAGTTTAGGGGTCCCTCAGCATGGAGCGAGCTATGCTTGGAGTTTCTCCGGTGGATAGGATCACAAATTCTAAAATTCACCAAAGAACCAAGGTTGTCGACATTGCCATTGAACATTGACATTGAAGTAGTAATGGGCCGGTCACATCTATAATCCATGGGGTACAAGAGTTCTTGAATGGAGACAACGATTTGGACACCTTGTGGCCAGGTGAACAGATGTACAGAAAGGCTTCGAGGGAACAGCTGGATGAGAAGTACAGAAGCCGTGCGTGGTGGCGAGCCTTTGGAGAGGCTTATATGGAGCAGTCTAGAGACAAAGGCTGATGATGATGATGATGATAATGTACTTAAAAGTCAAGTGGTTAAATGATATTTTTATATTTTAAAGGCTTCTAAACGGTTAATCGCGTACGTCTTGATCTTGTATCATTCTCGAAAATACTTTATTCAAATTGACTACGTAAAATAATCGTATTCTTTATTTAAAAGTCAACCTACCTGCCAACTTTTAGAACTCCACTTGATGGAAGGTGGCTAAAGTCGTCTCCTATAGGCACAAATAAGATCAAAAGGGTGGCAAGTACGCTGCTGCCCTTAATAGGCTAATGGCAATGGTATCCTTGGATCTGTTTCTCAATAAGGCTTGCGTTACTGAAACACTTCTTATAGTTACTCATTGAACCATACCAGCATACGCATTGTTATTTCAGAGCGGTCTTCTTAAAATAAGCATTCGAGAAGCGTGTATTCGAAAATTAGTTAAAATTAACTGAATAGGATACATCCTCAAACTAATTGGCATTAGGGAACCCGCTTATGGCAAATAATTATTATGTTATAAGCTAGCACACAAATACTGTTCTATCAAAAATGATAGGTGGAAGTTTTCCGGTGGTCTTTAATACGAATGCCGACACCTTCTAATGACGATGACCAATCGGCATTTGTACCGCCTACCGCTATTACTCTAATGGATTTATTGGTGCACACATAGAAGAAATTTTAATCCTATACGCCCATTAGGTACCATAAATACCATCATAATTTTAATACTCTATACATTTATTAGAAGACATGCACTAAGATCTTAATACTAGTTTCGAGTTACCTAGTAATTAATTGTTTTTATTTTAAATCCAGATGTGCTTTCAATCGATGGAAGTTTTTTTTAGGCACTAACACCTCAAGGGATGCATTAGATATCGCGTTCTATTGAATTAATTCTTATTTTGCGACAGTTAGGGATTATATATATTCACAGCATAGATCACTAGCATGCTGTGATCTAATATCTTATATCTAATCATTCATGTTTCAAGGTCCTGCGACGATCCTCCATTGCAGTAAGCGGCTATAGTAAAAAGGCAACCTTTTATTTATGCCTTTCTTGGCCAACAGATTTTATTCATAACAGTAATCAATAGAAATGGCCACATAATTTATTAAAAGTTAAATATGTATTCAACAATTATTCAACTATTAGTAACTTTCTTCGCATTGCAATCTGCAACCCAAATCTTTTCAAGGTTCGAGTGAATAGGCATCTTCTGGGTGAGCTCGCTCCATCGTCGGCCTCATCCTTTCTACATAGATAGATGCTGGTTAAGAGCAAACCCATCTTTAATAAAAAAAAGAACACTTTTTTAATTAAAAAGGACGGCAGAGAAGCTTACAGTCCACTTCGTGATAAATGGCTAAATGGCTATAAAACAAATATCATCAGAAAGGAACAAGAGATATTACAGCAGAATGCGCTTCAGCAGCCTTCTTTTTAACATGCTCACATTTCACATTCTTCTTCTGTGTTAGCCAGTATACTGTCAGTATACATCCAGTATACTGTCACCAGATGAGCTTCCTAGCTTATAACTGGGGAACGCAGTAAACTCAGCGTCTAAAGAATAACAGAACTAATGAAAAATCATCATTATAATAGCCATCGTTATAATAATTTACGCAAACAATATCTTCGATGTTATTTTGTTACTCAAACAAATTAATTGGAAGGTTTGCATTTAAAATTGCTACGCTACCTTAAAAATGTATTCCAATAGTGCGATCTTACAAAGAACATAAATTGTTGTATTATTACATTTTTTCACGCTCAAGAGCGATATGAGTTTTAATTATACCATTATTTTTAATTTACTTGGTCAATTTCTCATAAAGGTTGCCTCGTGAACAGTGCTCCGAATGGTAGCGGTCACGCATGCGCGCCGCGATTAATTCAAACCAATCAGGGGCTGATTACACGCATTACCCGTTTAATACGCAGGGCTTATCTCGTTAATCTCTATTAGTACGAGAGTAAGGAGCATATTTCATTGCGCCGCGGTCTGGACGTCTTCTAAGATACCCGGCGATCAGAAGCTGCTGAGTCTGATAGTAGATTTCACGCAATGTCACTCGGCTCTGTGGGGCGTAACGTTGTAAACACTATCCCGAGGCGAATACTTACAGAGAATTCATGTAAAAATACATCATTAGGGCTTGTTACCAGGTTCTTGACTTAGTTCTGCATAAATGATACGCAACTTTAAATATAGTGGTAGAAGATGTGCTCGTTTTTATACGTTCAACTGGTTATTTTGATTTTTATAAGCAGACCTTTAGGAAACTAAACAAAAGTAAGCTTTAACATGAATCTTTGATATTTATATAACTAGCAACCTGTCCCCGGCTTCGCCCGGGGTGCAATTTTTATATATAAGAACATTCCCCGTTTATCCCTCTTTCCATTGGTGAAAACCGAATTAAAATCGGTCTGCCCGTTCACACGTGATGCCGTGACCAAGGGAAATAGGGATTGATTTTTATATAGAGAGACTAGCGACCCGCCCCCGGCTTCGCCTGGGGTGCAATTTTTATATATATGAACATTCCCCGTTTATCCCTCTTTCCATTAGTGAAAACCGAATTAAAATCGGTCTACCCGTTCACGCGTGATGCGGTGACCAAGGGAAATGGGGATTCATTTTTATATATAGAGATTACCTACTTGATCTAGTTTATATTATCAAAATTAGAACTCTGTGAATATATAGTATGTCACACAAGAATATATGGTTTAACGTATAATTAAGTATAAATAGAGTATTTAAGTTTTTATGGAGATATATGCCTCAGTTATACACGTCAGTTATTTACAAGTACACATTATTATTATTAGCTGGTTGCTGAGCTGTAGGCTACCAGCGGGGTCCACGGGTGGCGGATAGTGGAACGGCCACCAGATATGGTGGTTAGCTGGAAATATACTAAATAAGCAGTCCCCGACCAAACAGCGGCTGGGATAAAAGGCCGTAGTGGTAAGCCTGGTGGGACAGGCTTACTTATAAAGTACTACATAAGGCCAATGACTATCCCGGTGACGTGGCGAGTAAGCGCCGCCATGAAATATGCGCTCCCTAGGGTCTAGGCAGCAGTGGACCCAGTATGCCGGCAGGAGGCCGCAACGTATAACGATGTCAGGGCTTCTGACCGGATCAGCATGGCTGCAACCTTGCGGCCATGTCACTGCGATACGGAAGGCAAGGGGAAACCACCATATTATTCTCCCAAGAAATGACCGTCATGGATAATACAAATCAAGGAACGACCCTGAGTCCCCGGCAGACTTTAAATGGTCACAGGGTGCTAAGAATCCCCGGGTGCACAATAAAAATAGGAACTTGGAATGCTAGAATCTTATATGAGGATGGAAAAACTTACAACGCTATACAGGAAATGGATAGGATGTCGCTAGATTTATTGGGAATTAGTGAAATGAGATGGAAAGGGAGCGGAGAAGTTAATTGGGACAAGCATAAAGTGTATTTTGCAGGGATGAAACCCATCACAGAAATGGGGTTGGTTTTATATTAACAAATGAAATGGCGAAATACGTAATTAATTTTATACCATTGTCTGATAGAGTGGCTTTACTTAAACTAGGCGGTCAGCCTTTAAGACTGAATATTATTAAAGTATACGCGCCTACGACTGATAGTTCGGATAATGAGGTGGAGTCATTTTATTCCGAGGTCTTAGAATGTTTAAAATTGACTAAAAACCGTGATATTAACATTATTATGGGAGATTTAAATGCAAAGGTTGGTCAAAGAGCTAAAAATGACGTTGTTGGCCCTTTTGGACTTGGTATTAGCAATGAACAAGGAAACCGTCTAGTAGACTTTTGTTTGGAAAGTCAATATGTAATAACAAACACTTTTTTCCAGTTACCGCCACGCCGTTTGTATACTTGGAGGTCTCCTATGGACAAACCGGGACATATTGTACGTAATCAAATAGATTATATTATGATAAATAAAAGATTTCGCAATAGTGTGACATCCGTCAAAGCTTTCCCGGGAGCAGATATTGGATCTGATCACAATCCTGTAGTGGCTGTTTTGAGAGTGAAGCTAAAGAAAGTTAAAATCCCGGGGATGCGTTGTTTGCTCTCCGAGGGGAAAAGCAAACAACGCATCCCCGGGAGGCACCCCACCGTAACTAACGGGGGGCACAGCGGAGGGGGGCCCTGGCGCGCTAATGCGATCCCAGGACACTCCCTCGACCGCTGAGGAAGACCGCCGCGGGGTTTTAGTGGGTATACCTCTCTCATCAAGAGGGGAAGGGAGTCCCATATAACCGCACCGTCTCCCCGGACGGTGTATGTATTGCGTAACGCATTTTTGCCCGCGTCAAAAAAAAAAAAAAAAAAAAAAAAAAAAGGTCTCTGCCCGATGTTAGATGGAGTGTACCGTTAGGAGGACCCCATAATATATCTTTTCGAAGATTGTTAGTTTTCTCAGGCACGAAGTCTGTGGAACATGGAGATTTTCTTGTCCTAGCATTCCTTCCATCTGTTATAATATAAGTAATATATATTGAGAAATACAACTTTTTCTGCTACTGAACATTTTGTATTTTACGAGGACATCCTTACGAAGCCTTCTAAATACCATATTAACTAGGTAGTGCCCGCGACTTCGCCCGTGTGGAATATTCAGGAAATATGTCTGTGTCTATGTCTTTCCTGAAATTCTATTCTAACTATCTTCGGATATGTATCGTCGGATGAGTGGATTTGAAAATTACCTCCTACATACAAACAAACCAACATACGAACTTTACCTAATTACAATATTAGCACATCTGTGCTAATATTATAATGAGGTAAAGTTCGTAGCAATGTATATTATGATAATAATAAATTAAACAAGCATGAAATCGAAAAATACTCCAGTGACGTAAATCCAACCTGTATCTGAAGCTGTTTCTGCTGTTTCGGTAACCGAGAGATTAATTCACTGAGCTATTACTGCTTGTCGCTACTTACCGAAGACAACTTGTCGTAATTAAACACTAAATCCTTTACACTGTTACTCCTTGCAATGAAGGTTCATTGTAATGAAACCTTTACAATGAAACCGAAGACTTTGTAATATAAATATTGATTTCAAGATTTTATATTTTCGACGACTCAAAGCGAGGCATATTTTAGAAGGAAATCTCGATCAAAATTCATAAAAAACCAAGACTTAAAGATGCGGAACTTCGACATAAAACCAATGTACTGACATTATTTGGATAAGCCCTAATAGTCCCCAGACTCACATCTCTTCTATAAGTGTTTATATTTCCCAATGTAATGTGTAAATGTGTGTAAAACACGTGTTTTCAGTTAACTTAGATACTGGTTACACTAGTCAAGGCTATATCAAAGTGAAGATATGCTTATCCATTTGAAGAAATATCACTTGCATCCCTTGATACATTTTAATGTCAGTTTTACACGGTGCGTGTTAACTTACAATATAAGCTAGGGCATATCGACCGAACCAAGATATACTGTAGGATATTTATCCTAACATAGGGCTGCTAATGAACTAGTACCTCTTTAAAGTCATTAGTCAAGTGCAGTCGTTGACAGTCGCCAATATAAAATAAATATGAATAAATGGCATTGCAAAGAATGCAATAAAAAAGAAATAACAGGAGGGAAATTAAGGTAAGCCTGCATGGAGACTTTGATACATAGTTTTTGCGGCTTACAAAATATATCATTTTATTTTAAAGATGACAAAAAGAATGTTATCCTTTTTTTTCCTGGTTTCTTCTCAGTATCGTCGTAGACTTAATTATTTTTCGTTTTCCAAAACCCTGGTATAAATTAGCCAAACTAAAAGAATTACTTTAAAACCTGTTTCAGTTTTTAAAAAAAAGTCCTTGTGTAATAATGTTTATTTAAGCTTACATAGATTTAATTCTGGAAGATTAAAATACAATGTATTGTACTCGTATTATAATAAACATTTCGAAATTTATTTTCTGTGGATTATTTGAAACTTCTGGGTTTAGGCGTGAATTCTCTATCATTCTATAGTTAATCGGCCATCCAATCTTTTCTATAGAATCATCAACTAACTAATTTTAGAAATCGCTTGGTGAAACGATGCGATATGTTTATTAAATCATCATCATCATTTCAGTCGTAGGAAGTCCACTGCTAGACATAGGCCTCTCTCCTATTTCTCCAAAAGGACCGATCAGAAACAACTTGGATCCACCGTCGACCCGCGGCCCTTATCAGGTCGTCTGTCCACCTTGTGGCTAGACGTCCTAAGCTACGCTTGCCGGTCTGTGGTCTCCACTCGAGAATCTTCTGGCTCTCCGTGCTATGTGCACTGCCCACTGTCACGTCAACTTACTAATGCTCCAGGTTATGTCGGTAACTTTCGTTCATCTACGAATCTCCACATTCCTGATTCGATCTCACAGTGTAACCCCGAGCTTCGAAGAAACCTCTCCATAGCTCGTTGAGCGACGTTGAGCTTTCTTATCAGACCCATTGTTAGAGACCACGTTTCAGCGCCATATGTCATTACGGGCAACACGCATTTGTCGAAAACTTTTGTTTTAAGATACTGAGGAATTTTGGACGGGAAGATGTCTCGGTGCTTCCCGAACGATGCCCATCCGAGCTAGATTCGACGTTTGAAATAAATTTAAAAATTTTGTCTTTGACTATTTGAGATGACCAGTCATTGGAGAAGTTACTCGCAATTTTGTCATATAGAATTATATTGACACCTTTTGGTCGGTTCATCCCTTTAAAAATTCCAATTATTATGGGTCCTGCACAAATTACTTCCGATCACGAAGGTTCATGTGAATTTAAACGCTCGGTTAGTATCAATACATTATTATTATTGACAATCGAAATTCATAGACCTCCCACGTTAGACATTTAGAATTTGCAAGAAACGTCTCAATTTGTCACATTGATACAAAAGTTTATCGTTCTATTTGGTCAAAATAAGACGTCACCCGTTGTGTGGCCGTGGACCTCCTGGAATCACACCTTCCTGTATCACGCAGAGTGCCGGACATAAGTTTTGACGCCATTGCAGATACAGGAAGATAAAAATAATCACGAACTGACCACAATAGGGGCGCTACCGATCTTGACGAAACGAATTCGCAATGTATATTCAACCTAAACTGACCAAAATTAAGGAAAATATTTGGAGACGAAAACTATTCATCACTATTCAACCCAAACAATTTTTTGCACTATCTATCTGATCTACTTACGTGCAATTTTTTTGCTGCACATTGTTTCATGCAGAGAACAAAAAAGGATATTTGAAACCCGATGTTAAGATAGAAGTGCAAATGTATTTACCAAAAAAAAAGACAGTATGTGGGTCCGAATTTTTATCTTAGAGGCTGGTGGTCAACGAGATTAGAGGTGTAAAGTTTGACATAAACACGTTTTAGATCTTTCGAGATTAAAGCCATTGGTATGATTTGGAAGCAATAAAACAAGTTTAGGTGAAGCCCCCTTGGCAAACGCTGTTCAGTTCCTCATTATTTCCTTTTCCTTTCGATTTCATTCGCGATTAAAATCGATATCATTAACGAAATCGAAACCTACGATGCGTTGTGCGGATGAATGTCCTGCACACAATGCGACCGCACAAAAGCGTCCAGACCGCGTTATAAAAGCGTTCCCAATAAAAAGTAAAATCGAAGTAAAGGAAGTGCATGGCGGGCGGAAATGCAAACTCTTATTGTGCGAACTTGCACGTGTTCCGGAATGTTTTGTGCACGCCCCTGCACTCGCCACAACACTAAAAAGGCACCGTGAAAGCCTCAATGAAACCGTGCTTATTTTCAGACATCGCCTTAGCAACAATAAATTAGTACTTATTTTTGGACCGGTGCATGTGCTCGATTAATACGGCATTTATATATCAGCTTATGTGGATTATATATGATGAGACGATGCTTGTGCCCAGCGGTGGTCAAAAGCGTCATCTCTGCGTGAATTGATACCTATAGGTTACAGCCGCTGCCTATTTATTTTCAACTTTCTTAAATAAAGGTATTTAAAACAGAAAACAACAATGATGTAGTAGTAGGTACAGGTACCAGTAGACTAACATTTTAAATTTTTTTTTTTTTATCTTATAGAATTTTTTCCTTTCATTTTGTCTTCTGTCTTTGACATTTTTAAATATGCAAGTACGCCATTCCCATCTTGACAACCAAAACAAGTAAGAGCATTTATCTGCATCCATAGCGTTTAAATATAATCATAACGCATTCGAAATTTTTAAATAACAATGGTTATACTTATTTAGCGCGAATTCAAGAAATATCTAAAACATGCTAACTGCTTACGATTTAGGCTTGTTAAGAGTCCAGACATCCCAAAGTCATACAAATGAAATGTATTTTTTTATAATAAATTATGAAATTACCCATAATATTTGTTATTTACTATTTAAGCAAAAATATTACTTATAAAGCATGCTAAGTTTTGAAATGAATCAAATTTATATACTTACAGTACTATGGTTTATAAATCACCGTACTACGGTTTCCAATTTTAACTGACCAACTTCTTAAAATCAACCACAAAGCTTTTTCAGAAGAATAGATCACTATGCCTCAAAAACGATATATCAAACTGGATCTTCTATAACATTTTTTTTTCAGGTTGCATTAAAATCTCCAACCACAACGCGGAGTTCAATAAAATGAAATAAAATACGAAATTACCAACAAAAAATTCGTCCTTCACACAGCAGGGTATGTTTGTGGCTTTGTCGCGCCCACAACACGACAAAAGGCAAATAAGAGAACAGTGCGTACGTACAAAGAAAAAAATATCATCTAAATACCATCCTATTGATGTTTAAAAGCCGTAGAGAAACGTGTATTGTTCGCAAGTCAAAAACGTTGGCGAAATTTCGATCTTATTGATTCGCGGGTGCACTGTACGGTAATGTGTAAGGTAAGGTATGCTACGTTGAAAACCGTTGAAATCGATAAACACAGCGACACGTATTAATCGATACTCTTAGTAGTCGGCACCTTTATTTATTGCTTTCGAAACAATGTTGGGCGTAAAGTGTCCTTTGTGTCGGTAACCATCAAAGAATATGGAGAGACACTGGCTATTTCATTGACTATTTACATGTAGAATAACTTCAAACAACCTATGCTCGTGTAGTAGGTCTTCTATAAAAACCATAAATTTCTCATAAACAGTAAGTTGTAGATGTTTATTTTGCGGCGTCGGCGGTTTTAAGAATTTTTTTTTGTATCTCTTTTTTCCATTGGCCGCCATAGAAGGGCCCGTGGCTAAAGGTAATTCGACCTGATCCTATCGCGACACTTTTTGCCCTTGTGGTCAGAGACAGCTGTCCTATAATGCGATGTTTTGTGCATTGTTTATAGCCAAATGCCATAATGTGCCAATAATAAGCACAAATTGTCATTTTGGTTCACACGCTCCCTACAAATTTGACACGCTATTTTTAAATTAGTTCCTATAGTAATTGTTCGAATCCATGTTGCAATCATTTAGTTATCCTAGTTCATACATTTAGGTGAGATATCTAATTCTAACTTTTTAAAATCGTTATTAAAAAAACAAAGTGCACCTATCAAAGTTGGACAAAGACTATAATTTTTTAACACAAGCAAGGCCACATAACTACTAGAATTAAGGATAAAAGATTAGAAAAGGATAGGAAAATGAGATCTGGTATCCCTAACTCACTCACCGATATACAATAGCATTTAACCTGTTATTTCACCGTGGTTACTGCCGCCAAATGACGGCGAAACGCAGTGCGCTCAGCCACTACTTTCCAGATCCAGACCAGAGCCAACTTTAAAAAAATCATTTCCAAAAGTTTCTCTGTAGGGTATAGAACCCGGGTTTCTATGAGATAGGCCACTAAAGAAGCAAGACCGTAAACCACTCGACCAATGCGCTCATCAAATTGATTTTAATAAAACCATGTTTTGGGCTCGAAATCTCATCATTTAAAAAGAATGAGTGCTATTTGTTTGTTTATAGAAATGCATATTAGTTACTTCAAAATATTGTTAGTTAATTTTAAACAAAAGTCACAATTCCCATATAATTAGATTCTATATCAAATACCCTGTCGTCCTTGAATATGATAAAGAATAACCTTATTATACCTTGACCCGTATGAGGCAAGGTCGGGATAAAGGATTTTATAAGTATTTAAAGCTCAACTACGTATTTTAACGCAACGATTGAATGGCTTTATTCACTATGTATACGATTTAGTAATATTGTATACTGAAATACACCATAGAGTATCACATGGGACATTTAATACCTCTTAGATGATAATAAATTCGGAAACTACACCCATGGTGTAAATAAATTCTTACACGTTGTTTAGCACACATACGTAAATACAGATTCTGTAGCTTGTGTTTTTACATTGCCACTTAACATTGTCTTCGGCCAGTTTTTTTGCTTAAAAATAATGAAAACAGTTAAAGCCAAAAATAACACTAAATGTGGATTACAAAAAATATTCCATTAATAACTCTCATAAAATATTCACACAGAGACCAAAAAATAAGATAATTCGCAAAGAAACTTATGAATAAAATCTCAATCATCGACCGTTATAAAATATTAGAAAAACAAATAAATGTATCGATTAAAAACAATCGGGTCTGAGAAATGGGCAGGCTGATTAATTTTGTGGGCGGCTTTCTTGGTGAAATCGAATTTAGCGCTGGGCATTGTCAAAATTAACGCGAACATCTCAAATTCAAAAGGGTGACCACAAATTGTGAAGTGCAATATCTAACAGGAAATATGTAACACAAGAAATTTAAAATTTATCCATTTACATAATTATTTTGGAATAGATGAACTCGCAAAATGAAACCAAATGTTACGGGAGGCTTGGCACAATATATCAGTGAAAACCGCATTCAAATCGATTAAGCCGTTTCTGAGATTGGCGTGCACAAACGCACAAACTGACAAAAATTCTAAAAACTATTGTTTGACCTCGGTAGGTAATATAATGTACACAGACAGTTCGTTTACGATTTTATTATATGTAGATTTCGGATAAACACTTTAAACGTTTTACAAAAATACTTTGTCGTTTTGATATTATTACTTTTTAATATTGAAGCCTTATAGCTAATTTATTGTTTACAAAATAAACTGCTTCAGTTGTTTTTGTATTAGTGTGTTAAAACTAATTTTAAGCGTATTTTTTTAAAATATCATTAACTAGCTGGTGCCCGTGGCTTCGCCAACTTTGAAAAATAAAAAAATAACACCTGACTAAATATATGAGCAATTTAACGCCTAACATCTTTATTGCAGTTATAGCTTTGCCAGGCGTTAGCTGATCCCTCGGGAACAGTACTTTTTTCTGGATTAAAGGTACCCTATGTCCTTTCCTACATGCCTGAGAACATGTATGCAATATTTCAAGATTATCGATTCAGCGGTTTAGGAGTGAAAAGGTAACAGACAGACAGAGTTAGTTTCACATTTATAATATTAGTTTGGATAATTACGTACTTTTAAGTCCCAAATAAAAGCAGAGTAATATTTTTTTAATCAACAATTAAAAGTTATTTGCATGGTACGCGTTATTACCTACTCAATAATAAAAATATTAATATGTCATATTTAAATAAGAAAATAAATATTAAAACCATTTATAATTTACCTACTAAGGTTATTTTCCTGTCAACATTCTTAAACCTTGGTTATCCTAAACGGTGTTTAACGGTTTTAGAAACGCGTTATTAATATTTATTGATTGCAGTAAACGTTCAATTTTTTTTCCCTATTTGTTTAACAGCAAGGGGGTACAGGTGCTTGCTTTGATGAGCCGCCGCTCCATTGGGAACCGAGTTAATACCTATAACTTTAAAAAAATACGATCAAATTAAACACCGTGCAAAAAGTTTTATTTATATCGATGAAGTCATAAAGTAAAATTTGAAAACTTAATTTTAAAGATGTAACTCCTTTGTTATTACACGCTTTAAGTAGAATCAAAAACAAGATCGAAATCAAAATTTCGTTTAAAATTAAACATTAAAAGGCAGTAAGCATAACTTAGTAAAATAAGTCACAACTTCCATAATTGAACTGCAGATACTTCTTTCATACTTATTTTTATTTTAATGAGATACTTAAACATAATACAATCACCTAATCAATTTTTATTCAAACTCCTATTACAGAAAAAGATTAAAACCTTGCTGCACAGGCTTAAAATTGATATTTTATGGTAAAATTATTGCATTGAAAATACATATTATATAATCAATTCCTTTTATTTACTTAATCCCAAATTAAATACAACGTGAAAAATATTAAGTTTGGACTCAGAATAATAAAAACACGTATGCAAAATTAAGTTTTAAAATTAAGTATAAATTAATTTTTAAATTAAAAAGTTAATTGTATTATTCCGCCATCATTATCTATATCCATTTATATCTATATCTATACATATTATAAAATAAAACCCCTTTCCGCCTCTTTCTGTTTCTATTTATTAACTTCTTCTATACCCTTCACCAGATTTTGATACGTTTTTCAATAATGTAAAAGGTTTTGTATATGATTTACAGAAAAAAGTGCACAGTGCAAAGCCGGGGGCGGGTCACTGGTTTTGAAAGTCCATTTTCATTGTAATACAATAATTTATATAATTTCTGTTGTTGTATATAATTTATATGATTTAGAAAATTGTTGATTTTCAAAATCATTATCTTGCATATATATATTTTGCATACTAGCTGAACTCGCAACTTACGCGTGGTATTTGGTATAGCGCGTAACTTTTTTGTTTGTAAACCGATTGGAATGAAACAAATGGAATGAACAAACATATTTAACGACTTAAATCGATTTAGATAAAATATTTTGTGTAAGCCGCCCTAAATGTTACGGGAAGCTTCCTACAATACTTAAGTGCTACAATACATAAATAAAAAAAATATTTTTATTGTCCTAGGTAACATAAGTATAACGTGTGGAAATAGTTTTTGATAAAAATATGTGTTTTGTAAAAAACACGGCTCGTTTAGGATTTTATTATGTGTATAGAAGATATAGATTTACCTACTACATTTTTCTTATTTCGTTTAATAACTTTGGTCCTTCAAAATTACAAAACAGAAAAAAGTTTAATGTTTAAATTCTGTTGGATGCTCATATGGATTGCTATTGTCTAACAATGTAATACTACAAATAATGAATAAATTGTAAGTAGTCATTTATATTCGCCTTTGTTTCTATATAGGCATAATTCATTTCATGTAATCTATAAATACGTTCTCCCATTAAACATTGATTCATAATGTTTTAAAATTACTAGTAGGCAATAAAGAACCCAGATGCATTAGTGCTACTTTTTAGTACGCTGGTTATCGTTCGTGGCTGCCTCCGATACCGGCTATTAAGTAGCCATTAGACTAATTCAATTAATATACCCCATATACAAAGCCGAAGGCAGTGTTAGTGAACATTTTGAATGAAGGCTCTTTCACCCTTCCGATTTTATGACGCCAATCAACCTATTACGTCTATTAAAGTTCATTATCTCGATTAATTTTAAAACAGAAACATGTCGGGAATAGTACTGTAATAGCCATACTTATCTCTATAAAATTGTTATTCCCTCTTTTAGTGTTAGTATAACTTCTTTGGATGACCTGAAAGATTCCATTCCACAACATAGTATTATTAGACTCAATTTATAAAGACGATGGTACATAGTACCTACCACTTATAAGAGATTGCGTAGAACAAAGCTAACTAATTCCTCAGACCTAACAATAACTAAAGACATAATTTTACGGACAGCATAGTGAAGCCGATTTTATAAAGATGTGTGCGGCGTAGGCCGGCTATAATCTGAATTTTTGAAGACTGGTTTTTACACCCTTTCACTACGCAATTACTATTTTCACTAATAAATATTTTAATTTTAACGTCAAGCTCCACGCGTTAATGTTGCTCAACTAAACGCAAGGCGTAGTTTGATTGAACTTGTTTGCGTGTAACCGTGAGGCGTATTTTTACCGGCTTCACTCTGCTGTCCACAGGGTAGACCCCTATCTTTAATTCTTATTTTATCTGGAGACTGTACTGTACTTATGTATTACATATCATTGAAAATAATAAGTTATATTGAGTATAACTGTGTCTGTGTCCAATGTCCATTAGTGCAATGTTGACACTTTCTGGTAACCTAGCTATCTTGTCTACTGACAGATCTGCTGCATTACACACCTCAGTTATTATTTTGTATTATAATAATAATATATAATATCTATCCTTAAGTTATATTGCAGCTCTTATAATTATTCAACTTCATATTTTGTTACTTTCTACTGTAATTGATAAGAGGTAATTCTTTAGTTTTGAAATTTTTATCCCATTTTAGAATTTAGAAATCTAAAATCTAATTTTAGAACAAGAGTAATTGTCATCCCCATCATTGGAGATTAAGAATAATTCGATTAATGTATGTTAAGATGTGGTTAAAAATTTATTATTGAAATGAGTTTTAGGAAACCTTTTATACCCGTTTTTTTAAATACTTACTTTTTTATTAAGTTGTATGTGCCACTCTTAAGACAATTCACATTTTGATTAGGCATTAGGAAATATGCACATTTTTTTTTTCAAATTTTCATACTATGGGTTATATCATTATATAACTGTAAAAAAATATTCAGCGCCAAAAACAGAAATTTAGTAAGAAAAAAATTTATTAAAATTAACTAACAGACACGGGCACTTTAAACACCCGCCCTTTTGGGGCGCTTGTTGACATTTCATATACTTTGAGGTCACAATCGAACTGACCGTTTCAAGTATTTTGAACTTCCCACATTTTTTTTGCACTTTTTATTAATTATTATTTTCTTAACGAAAAAGAAATAATATTAAAAAATATTTAAGCCTTTTTCGAATTAGACACATATTCCCTTTTCTCTAATAAAATTATATTTAAAACTTTCTTAATAACTAATTATTATATTTATTTTTAAACGATTAATATTACAATTAATTAAGTAATTATAATCAGTCTGTCAGCACAACACTAAGTGAAGTACGTACGTATTTCAGACCACGATAAACTTTAGTAAAAATCAAAATGAACTACACATTTATGTACTAAAGCAATTTTAGTACATGCATGTATGTGTAGTTTTACTGTATTTATCTACTATGTTACGTATATTATAAGTCACAATATCACTGTTTTTCTGTTTATAACGAAGAAGTGATTTTATGGATGGTTATCCTTGAAGTTATTCTTAGAAATAAGTACATTTAAAAATCCAATGTTTATATAATTAGTTAACTTATCGACTTCTATTTTTATAAATTTTAAAACACATTTATTCTTAATAAATAAAATGGCAATAGCTACCTAAATATGGAAAGTTTTGCCCTACAGCTGGTAAGAGAAGTATTTTTGTACATGTCAGAACTCAGAAATATAATTCAGCCCATATTTTGATTTAAATTTAATTCAGTACGTTGTATGTAAATACACGCAGAGTAATTTTAATGTGGTTTTGTGCATTTAATTTGCCTAATTGTTGATAAAAATCTATACATGGAACAGCCATTTATAGACAGACACGAGCGAGACCAAATTTTTTTTCTTAATCGATGAATCTTTAATATTCACGCGCTATTTAAGAAAACTATAAATAAACAGGTGGTAGCCTTTTCCAACATCTAAGGCTTCAGGTTGTGCTACAAGTTTGCGGGTTGTTATTGCTAAACGGGACTTTTTTTAACTTGCTTCGAAACCACTTATGGTCAATTTTTTTTTTTCTAGAAAATACATTGTTAGGCATCATAACATAACTCAGGTAATTAATATTGAACTGAACATTGAGATATCTATATATTAACAAGCGACCCGTCCCCGACTTGCAACGAATGCTTTTTTTAGTAAATTATATATGCAAACCTTCATCTATCGCTTTTTCCTTATAGTGAAAATCGTATCAAAATCCATTTGGTGTTTAAAAAAATGTTAACGGAGAAAGGTGGAGAGCGACTTAATCTATACATATAGTATTTTATAATATGTGTAGAAATAGTAAAAGTTACATGAAAATATATTACAGGAAAGTCATTCCAAGACCTGCAACATTAAACATTGTAACATTGTGCTTGCTTCCTGAAATGACTACTATATTCCTTATTTAAAAAAAAAAAAGGGACAAATGCGAGTTGAACTCGCATGAAGAGGGTTCCGTACGGTGTTACCTATCCGCACAATATTGAGTGATTTACCATTTTATTTTAATATCATGGACTTCTTATAGATTTTCCTATAATCTATAAGTAGAAAACTAATTTCTGTATTTTTTTTTTTTCAAAATTTTAGGTTCAGTAGTTTCGGAGAGGGGGGGAGAATGATCGGACAGACGGACACACGAGTGATCCTATAAGGGTTCCGTTTTTTTATTCGAACGAACGGAACCCTAAAAAATATCTAAGTAATTAAGTTTTAATTTTGTTCGAAGTACGGCCTACATATTTATTTATATTGTTCTATTCTATTTTTACTTAAAGACAACTAGATAGAATGACGGTCCAATTGATGGTAGGTGCTTACCGTCACCTATAGGGAAAGGTATGAAAGGTTTAAATAATATCCAATATAATTCTATCCACAATGTGTCCAATGGGCATTGCTTTTTTAATTTATTTATTTATTTCTCCTGACGTAACTACGTGCAGATTATATAGCGAAAATACATTAACTAACAAACTCCTGTTAGTAAGAATTGTTTCTGCATGTATTCTTGTACACGATATCTTTGCAATACACAATTTATACGAAAATAGATACCTAGGCCAGTAATTAAAATATACATATTAATTTAAAACGTGGCTCACGATTTCTGGAGTAAAAATAAAGTAAGTAGTCCTATTTTAAATATTCATACATAATATTAGCATAATAATGTTACTTCCTTTTATTTTAAAAACTTATACTTCTTCCACATAAAGAGTCAAGTTATTTTTAAACTAGTATTTAAAAAACCGAAGATTCACTGTCATTTTAAAAAAAGTAACGCATAATGTTTTTAAGAAGTAAGATTTCAATTTATGATAGTCACCATCGAGGCCAGAACCAAGATCTGCCACCACCACGTAACGTAACCTACTTAATTGGAGCCAGCTTACTGATTTGTTAATGGCATCGTTAATTTTTATTGGAAATATAAGCAATCAATTATGGAAGCGCGAAATTCGATCTGATAACCGATGAATATTAATTGTTGCAGTAATAACAATAGTCTTGAATAATCAATACGTTCATAAGTGATTCAGTTTTTATAGGTTTCGTATCAACAAAACGTTATTTATTCGCTTATTTTAAGATCGACATTGTATTTCAGCGCGTTGTGGTCATTTAAGGTAATGCTGTGGTTCAAATATATATTATACATATTATAAAATCAAGTCTCTGTCCGCCTCTCTCTGTTTCTCCACTAACTGCTTGAAAACCAACCAGGGTATTTTGGGTTAACTAACAATTAGTCATCATAATTCTCTAAGAAAATAATTGTAAGACAGAAAGATTCAAAGGTAGCTAATTAAGAATAAAAAAACACATATGAATTCAATAAAAAGCTTTTAAGAAAAGCTAATATTTCCGGGCAACATAATTTTAAAAAACCATATTTCATCTAAATTATGAATTCCAATCATTTTGGTGTTAATTACTATTACACGTACTAGTCATAAGGCAAGCCAAGTAAAAAAAAAACAAATGAAACATTATGAAATCTAAATAAGTAAATTAAATTTAAAATAAATGAGTGGAAATTGAATTTCCATAGAAGTAGGTATAAGACCATCACTCTTACATGAAAAAAAAGAGCATAAATATGTGATCAGACACTAAACGTATACATTATTATTATTTTTCAATAAATAATATTATATTACTATAAACTGAGTTCTACATAATTGTCTTAAGCCTTTTTATTCTATAAAATATAGCACCCAGACTCTCGTAGTGGACGCGATGCAATATTTTACGCCATAAACTGTTCGGCCCTTAATTAAGACATTTGTGAGACCAGATAAAAAGTGATTCCGGTGAGAACTACAACTAAAATATACGACTTACCTGCCACAAACACAAAGCGACCGAACTAATAGCTGATTCCACAATTCATTCCATTTTTAATTTGGTTTAAAATCTATCCCGGTTTCGGTAGAACAAGGCGTTAGAGGTTTTGATTGGACTCAATGAAACGTTCCCAAAGTGAATGCTTGACCACAATTTAGTCGAATTTGCATTTGGATTGTAAATGAGTCTTTACTGTACACTAATGATGTGTTCGGGAATTAATACCTCAGATCTTCGATTTGATAATAAAGATTTCTCAGATAACATTTTGATGGTCTACACACAACACATTGCTTTCGATCGCATTTAAATTGTGATTTCCGATTCTATTTTAATAAATTATTTGTCAGTTAGTTGACTTATTTGACTTATTTAAAAAAATCCCAATAAATAATCTAATGTTTATATGTTTCCTAAACCATTCATTCAATTGTGATCAAACTTTGTTACGTTCAGCGTAACCTTGTAAAAAAAACATAAAAAAATGTTGTTTATGGGAAAAATAGAGATAAAATCCAATTTTTTTTATATTTAAGATAATTATTTTAAAAAATTATCTAAATGTATAAATTAATGTTTGTATGCTTCCTATATAACATTGATTCAATTGTGATGAAACTTTTCAGTGAATTCTGATGGACTTTGTTCAGAGTAACTTCGTAAAAAAGATTTAATGGAATAAAATAGAAAAATAAAACATATAATTTTCATGTTTGTTATTTTATTTTTAGATAATTATTTAAAAAAGAACCCCAAACCATAGACAAGAAGTGGACCGGTAATAAACAAGAAAAATCGTATTTTTTCAATTTTCCTCAAAATCGCATTTCCTCTCGGATGCTAAACATTGCATCTGTATTCTATAGTCAACTATATTAGAGTTACACATAATATCTCGTAAGATGAACGATGATTTCGATACAAATTCAAGCGTAACCGTGAATATTAATCATGGCTAACAAGCACGTGGTCATTAAAGCAATCTTAATAGATAAGAAGCAGTTAAGCTTGCGGTTAGAGAAATCGATTGATCCATATGGCCATCTCATTTAATGGGGCAACGATGACTTTCTATAAATTAATAACGATAACCTTGTGTAGCCTCCGGTGATTGAAAGATTAATTAGGAGGCAACATCTTCATCAAAATGAACAACGTCACGTGTTAACAAACATTTTTGGTTCGTTTTATTTATTTTCAAATAATCATAAATAAAAGATATATCTTAGGAACATTTCATTTATTTTAATAAAAGAAATTTTATGGTGTTTAGAGGGTGTTGATGAGCTCGACATATGAACTAATAGAGAGATTTATCGAAATTATCAAATGAAATACAGATATCTATAATAAGTAAATACCCACACATTTACTCTAACAAAATAAACAAATTTTATTTTATTTAATTGCCAAATAATGAAATGTTATGTTATTATTTTATGTGTGTATTGTATATATTTATTGTGGTATGGTATTTATTGTATATAACATATAAACATATTTATATCGTTTACTTCCCCCAAAGTTTCCGAAATAAATTTCATTCTTACTTTCTTTATTTAATTTACATTTATGACATATAAATAAATTATTAGAGAGATAACAACAAATATGTTGACTTTTCGTTAAATATACGTATATCTGTGGGCCCTAATAAAAAACGATTTCATAACATTTTTAACCATGGCTATATTATTTAACTTAGTATATTTTAAAATTTGCCTACGCGAAAAAAGTAAGTAATTGTCTTAAAATTTTTAAAAGATAAAGAAAAACTAGTTTCGTTACCACAGTGTATTGTTTGGTATTTTATTGATATCGTAATATTGCTTAAATAATAAACAAAACTTTATGCAACCTTCTCTTTGTGGCGTAGCGTTCATATGGTTTTTACGTCATTCTAGTCAGTTTCCTACAAACTAAACATTAGAAAATGACAAAGGTCGGGGAAATGTATCTTTATCATATTCGTAGATTTGCTAGACTAACATTGCCTTGTGACGGCCCTTGCGATATACATATTTATAATTATACTAATATAAGTATTATGTTACGTGTTTTTTGTGATTATTTCCCAGCAAGAGTTGAAGTCGTTCCAAAAGTTCCAAAAAAATATCATTATACTTACTTTCAATGAAATTTTGTACTAATAATCTAGGAGTTTCGCTATCTAAGCTGTGATTAGACAATATTATGTTAAAATATTCTCTCAAAAGAAGATGAGTGCAGCAATTAATCCTACTAAATATTATAAATGTAATAGTTTGAATGTTTGTTATTCAATTACGCAAAAACGACTAAACAAATTTTGATTAAATTTGACAAACAGATAGTTTATAACCTGAATTAACACACAGGTTACTTTTTAAACTCGAAAAAGCATGATTCCTAAAAGAACAGGGATAAACGAATTCTACATGGAAAGTTGGAAATATATAAAGGCAGGTAAATACTATACTCTATTAACTATAAGATAAATTGATGGTTATTAACCAGGAACACCAGGAACACAACTTCTTTGGAAAATAAAATGAGACTTATTATTAATGATTCATTTTCGACTACTGATGGTGCATTAGTGTTGGTTACTTTACAATCAATGTTTTGTTTCTCATCAATAGGTACCTTTTCCACACTTTCCACTTGCGATATAATTATATACTAATATAAGTATTATGTTAAGATCAATGTAAAAAAATATTAATGATTACCAAACATTATTAATCTAATCCTAATAATATTATAAAAGCGAAAGTTTCTATGTTTGGATTTTCGATTTTTAGATAATTTGTTCCTCAATTACGCAAAAACGGCTGAACGGATTTGGATGGAATTTGGCACACCGATAGTTTATTACCTGGATTAACATATCGAATACTTCTTATCTTGGTTAGGTTCCGGAGGGATCGTCTAAATATATAAAAAAATCGGTTCTACCGTCGTTGTCACAGCGATAAAGTTATAACTAATTTATATTTTAATTTTTCAAACGCACCAGGGCCGCGGACACGGCTAGTAATTAATAATAATTACAAACTCATTGGCCGGGTCGTTAGGGGTTATTATTCTGATGCAATTCCCATGCATGCAATTCCCATCAGGCCCAACTTCAGAATTGAACTTTTCAGATTTTCTAATGTATGGGTGCTAGCTTTCACCCTCTGTACATATGTTGTATGGTTATTCCATAACACAAGCCTATAAATGCTTACTGTGTGGGCAATACAATTGATGTGTTTAGCCTTAGCGATTTATTATTATTACAATTACATCTTACTTATGGGAATTATAATAAATTATAAAATAACCTAAATGAAGCGTCTGTATATGCAGAAGAATGTGTGTTTTGGGGTAATTTTCTTTGAAAAATAAATAACATTTATACATAATATTAAACAATAATTATAAAAGTTTCTTGAGGAAGTGTAAAATTCATAACAGCAATTTAATAATTAGAACACAAATATTCAAATGTGTTAAGAGAATAAGAGATTATGAGCAATCCAATGATTTGAATTAAGTACAATTTTCTCGATACAGACTTTACTACCGGGAATCATACAGTATAAATCTCGGTAGTTAAATGTTTCGTTATGGCAATTTATATTTTAATATGACCACTTTTTCAACATTCACCTTGTATTGTGTCATAAATATTTTACAACACTATGATGGGTTTACTACCATTATTACGGTGTTACTTCCTCTGTGCGCAAGGACGGTCTCTTTCAATACCGGAAAGAATTTATTACGCAATTGTGCATTGTCGAGAATTGCATAATGTGTGACAACTTTCAATCGTAATTGGATTAAGGGACTGACTGGGAAAATGAATAATAACGACCATTCTATCGATACTAATAATAGGAGACATACGATATTTTACCAGCTTCAAACTCTACATAAAGTTATGTGACATAAGTTACGCAAAGTTACTAAAACATTTTTTTTATGTCACAGAAGTCAAGTAAATGTTTTCAGAGATTTTCTTACTCTAAGCGACTACTGGTGACGACTAAATCATTAGTCAAATTAGTCTTGCTTTAAAGCAAGCACATTCGAGGAAATTTTAAACACCGGTCTAACCAAACCAGTATTGTTCGAGAAATAAGATCTCCTATCCGAAATTGTCTAGCTATGCCATAGAGCAATACTATGTATACTTTTTTTAGAGAGAGAAGAGGCCTATGTTGAGAAGTGGATACATGCAACGCCATAGAGTTTAAATGTACGCTGACGACCTTTAAATGATTAGGGGGGATAAAGGAATATGCCCGGACATTACTTATTCATTCACCCAAATATAACACCACCCGTGCTGTTATTTCACGCTGGTCTTCTATAAGATGTTGGTTCTCTCAGACAGGTTGCCTAGTTTATGATTGTAGAATCATAAACGACTACAAAATAGTGCAACTACTACATGGGGCGTAAAAAATAAATGGATGATATAAAATATATTTATATAACTAACATATAACATGGTATTATTATGACATATGAGGAAATTCCAATGGGAAATATGAAAAGCATATTTTATGTAGAAATATATATTACAAAGCCTAAAGCCACAGAAAAACATAAAGATCAACTAATTTGTATTTTTATACAATTTGTACATTCTAACACTTTACTATTAAGACAAGTAGACATTTTATTTTACCTGAAAATATGCAAAAAAAAATTTTGAGCAAGTGGGAAGAAAACATAGATATAGTATATAACTAGCTGAGCCCGCAACTTCGTACGCGTGGTATTTTTTTGTTTGTAAACAGATTGGAATGAAAAAAGCAATAATGTTACGGGTTCATTCAAATAGGTTAAGCTGTTTCAGAGATAAGCGTGCACAAACGCACAGACAAACAGACACAAATTCTATAAACTATTTTTTTGAACTCTGTAACATAAGTACAACGTGTACAAATTGTTTTTTTGAAAAAATCTTTAATATACAGTCGGGGTACGAAAACCTTCGCAGTTTTCAAATTAATTCCTTTATCAAGTCGTAGACTCTTAGCACCTTTTGAAACTAAAGAACTAAGCAGACAACTGACAGACGTTTGAAATGTAATTTTGGCGTGACTGATAAATTGTCCTCGTGCAAGCAAATGTCGACTTTCAGGTGACGAACCTTTTCTTACCCTAGCTTTACAGACACGGCTCGTTTACGATTTTTAAGATTATAATATAATTACAAATCTCATAGACATTTTTCTAACCTAATATAAAATAGAGATCACATAATATTTTTTGTGTATACTATCTAAACATTGTCACATATTACTATATTTATATATGTTATATTTACAAAATAAGGAGAAAATAGGGGCAGGTGAAATTACAAAATATTAAAATTGTAGCAGAGACAGTTTGTTATTCCAGTGACGTACCAATATTAGGACGAATTGCCTCGAAAGTCCACTGATGTCCATAGGGAATAATTACAGCTTGTAAGGCTTTTGCCGCACTGAACATTTTCAATAGCACTTCATACATCTGGCAGATTCTTTGTCATGTTTATTTATAATGTCTGTAACAATAAAGTACACACTCGACGTGCAAATTGTCATCTAGTGAAGGACCTCGATATTTAATTCTGCTGACAATGCATCACACCTCGAAATTTCCGTGTAATTCTCACCTTTATCTCTTAGACTATTGTGGCGTGAAGTTGGCCATTTATTCACAATTATTGTTTCTTCACCAGGGGGAGTAGAATCTGCGAAGGCGTTATGTTTGCTTTGATACCGCTTCGGATTTGTATTATTCAATAATGAATTACTATTGTTATTAAGCTACTCTCATCCCAAATTCATCGTCGTAAGGTTGATAACTGCGAGTTTAAAGTCTGGACATAAGACGCTATTCGAACATAAGCTGAGGGTGTAAATTGTGAATGAATAGGTTTTGTCGCGTGACAAGTAGAGCACTTATTGTGAAAGTATACACGTGTACAAAGCGGCGACTTCTGTCGAGTCATTCATACAGAAGTCCACTCTAATCGAATTGTATTTAAGTTTAAAGAATTTTCAAGATTGTACCAAACATAATTGTGGGACAACAATTATACGAAAACAATTACTTTGATACGAATTAAGCTATAAATTTTTGAAGTCACGGCATTGTTTTGGGGAGATTGCTCCAGTTTAATTACTGAGTAAAATATGCATCCTTGTGGAATGAATTTAGAGTTATACTTAAAATAATTGCTCTCTTAATCGAAAACAGACATTATTTTTGTTTTTTGTACTTTTCTTTTATTATTATTATTTTTTAAATCCTCCTTAACTTTTCACGTCAAAGGTAAAATATACAATAAGTATTTATGTATCTGCCATATTATAACATATTCGTACTTTAAATTACACATATCTAGTATATACGGTTCTCTGGGCGAGAGCCTCTAATCTATAGGATGTTGTATGGGCTTATAGTCCAACATACAACACTTTACGTGTTTTAGAAGATGCCTTTCAGACATTAAGTTTCTTCGTGATGTTTCCCTTAAGTTAAGCGATAATTATTTGTAATCTATTCTTGATTAGGTAAGTTTTTCTAGGACTAGAATAACTAACTCAGTACGAGAGTACAACAGAGGAGTGGCTCTGTTGTGGGGGAACAGAGATTGCCATGTTGCTGAAAAGATGAATGCTTAGGTAAGTGAAAAGGGTAGTTGTTGGCGTCAACATATGGCGCGCGTAATGGTGATTATCTAATACATAAATAGGTAAATAGATACAAATCAGGTTACTTCTCACTTATTTTTCTCATTGAACCGATTTTTTATTATTATTATTAGCTACTGACAAGCTTTCGTGTTAAAAAAATAGAATTGGCAATATTTCGACCAGTGGGCTAATTTATCAATAAACATAAAATGATTTATTTATTCTATATATCTACATGTTTAACGAGCCCGTTGGATGAGTCTTGCCTTGATGCTCTGTTCTACGGTTCCCGGGTTCGATGGAAATAAACTTTTCAAAGTTGACTCTGGGCTGGATCTGAAAAGTGGTGGCAGTCATTTGAGCGGTCCGTCTGGCGGCAGTAACCACCCCCTTACAGAAGACCACAGTGAAATAACAGCACGTGTGCTGTTGTGTTTCGGTGAGTGAGTAAGGGATACTCACTCACCGAAACATTTCCCTGTCCCCCTCCAATCCCTGATCCTTAATCCTACTGTAGTTGGCAGCGCACTTGCAGCAGCATTGGCGATGCTTGTGTTATAGGCGTTAGTAGCCACTGGACTGTCAGCCTGTCCGCCGATCTTAACATAAAAAAAATATATATCTAATGGTATATTGTATTAGTTATAAATACAATAAAAAAATTTATTAAATAAATATTAATTAAAATTATCTACCAGGAGGTTGATGTCATCGAAACCTAATTTTATGTTTCAATTACTTTCTTGTTGTCAATTGAAAAGAGCTCTTTGAGTTATCACATCTAGTATTGTTCATGCAGAATAATTTGGTTCAATTTCAAAACGAGGGAATCAGAGAGGTAGTGGTAGTGTGTAATTTACTTAGTAATGTTTATTTCAGTTTAAATTATTATTTCTTTAGTCCGCCTGTCCGCTTCGCTCTGTTCTCCGCTAACTTTTTCTAAACCATTTTCATATGATTTTTACTAATGGAAAGAGCGATAAGCGAGAAAGGTTTGTGTATAGCATCCGTGCGAAGCCGGAGACGGGTTGTAGGTAAAAAAAAATTAGAAAAAAAAAAACACAAACGAGAGCCAAATTCTGGCAGAGATATTTTTGAAAGTGTAACAGTACCTACTGTTGGACATTTCAAAGACATCGACGATAATGTATGATAGATCTAGACGATGAATTACCAATCAATGGCTTACAATTTCAAATGAGAATTGAGGGTTTAAATTACAAATGTGGTATGTACGCGGAAAGTCGTGAACTTCCATTATATTGAATGGAGCGAGTCTATACAACTCACGATCCATTGCAAACAATATTCTCCTATAAATATCGTATAATTTGTACAAGTTTTTCATTAAAGATGTTGGCGTAGCAGCACAATGGGATGTTCCGAAGACATAACTTGTCTATTCTTACACGATTAAAAAATAAAATTCGGTTTAACATAGTCTTGTATAGACACTGCGGATTGACAGGATTTCACGTGTCTTCATACTTGGATGGCAGCTCCTCATCATGAGGCTTTTCTTTATCGTACAGCCAGTGATCATCATTTGTAATCTATACGTCGCTCCATGACGTAAAAAATGTCTCAAAATCCAAATTTGTTCAAAACTTTTTTCAAATTATTGTTTAAATCATAAAATTGATACAGAATATTAAATTTTAATAAGCAAAGAAAACGCTATAAAATTTGTGAAAAAAAAAAAAAAAAAAAAAACAAATGATACTCGATTTTTTTTTTACAACCAGTCAGTATGTCCTCTAGATCAAAAAAGTTTACATAGGTATTACCTACTTGGTAAGATTTATTAATAATTTGAAATACTTAGTTTGTGTTGCTTAGACTTTTTTGATGTGTTTATGTGCCTTAATTACTGCTATGCCATACCGAGTGAGAGTCAAATATTTGTAAACGATGTAGGTATTACTGCATATTTTGTATTAAATTGTATATTATCTACTAACATATTATATTAACTAATACCACCAATACGAGTGTAACTTGATTATATAAAAATTGTTATTTTTTTTTAATTTCGCCTATACGCACAACCATAAATACGCAAGTGCACTTCTTCATGATTTATACTGAGGTGATAAAGGAAAGAGAAGTCACTATCGCCAAAAAGGTTTTGTTTTAGTTGAAGAGGGGAAATACATTTACATACTGTCCCCCCTCGCAGACGAGGACGACGTCGACGAAGGGGAGTGTGGGACTCACCCGGCTAAGGGTGCCGCTGGTAATATCCACCCCCCACCCCGCCCCATATTCCACCATCGGCGGTGTTAGGGGGAAGACCAAGGCTACAGAGAGGCCTTGTCCTCATGGTTCCCTCATCACCGCTGCGTCCGTGCCCGAACCCTCCATCTGGCGCTTCATTAAGCGCTACGCTCTAGTGGCGACCTATGGAACATGCCTAGGCCACTACATCTCGTTAATGTAGACCGAACGTCCTTCCGTTCAGCCTAACGCCTGGCAATCATTATATTACTTGCGCTACGACGTAAGCGCGGCGCCATCGTCCGACTCTGCAGCGCCTCAGGGGGGCGGCCAGGGGGTCCTCTTCTCGGAACCGCTCCCTGGCCTCCTTGCTACTGAGCACCGTCTCACAATAAGCCTTTACGGCGTTCCATTACTGAATGCTGTCTAGCATTGCTCTCACGACAGCGGGTAAGGACAGGTCCCGTCTCACAACTGCCGTCAGAGCTGACCTCTCCTGGTAAGATCAATATAACCTACTACTATTGTTCATAAGGATTCATGAATTTGTTTTTTAATTTTGGTACGCCGGAGGATCTTCAACTTTTCTAAGATACTCTAAGAAGGCTGTAAGAACGTGCTATTCAAATAAAACCATTAATAAAAAATAACAATGTAATAACTACCTAATTTTATGACAGAATTTTAAACGTTTTTGAACGTTAAGTCGTCCGTTCAATCAATAGACGCATACACGGCACACGCTCTTATCTCAATACTGTGTATCGATTTATTCTATAATCAAATGTAAAAGGTATTATTGACATGAACTTCTAAGTAACACTTCCTTGGTCGCCGCTAACTCGTACCTTATCGTGTGTCAATGTTGACTGAGCGTGGGCGTAAGTGTCGATTTAAATGCAATCAATATTATTGAATAACTTTATTCCAATTAAATTAATAGACGTGTAATTAATTTACATAAAAGGATTGGATATAATAGTGTTCATATAACTTCAGTCTAATTTTTTTAAAGGCAAATTATGGAGACTATAATTTTATTATAACTAGCTTCACGAAATATACTTTTTTCTTAAGTATTTAGTAACTGCGTTAGCAACAAATATAAAAACATCAATAAATATTTATGTATAAGATACTTGAGTGTTATTGTAGGTATTTTAATATTTCAATTTATTTAATTTTAGGAACCTTATTAGTGAAGACTATAATATATTATATTATAATATATTATAGTCCTCACTAATAAGGTTCACTAACAATAATATAATCTCTGTTAACACCTGAGACCAAGTAAGAATTAGACAGAATTTTGGAGACAACATAGTGAAGCCGGTTTTATATATCAATTTTTATTGAAAATATTGGATTCCAAGTTATACGTGAGAAACGTGATTCTATCTTTATTTTTTGAAGGCTGGTTTTTACACCCTTGAAGACTGGTTGCTCAATTTGTGTATGTGTTCCCATGTAAGTAGTTTTACGGCGAGGCATACTTTTACCGGCTACACTCTGCCGACCATAGGGCTCTATCTTTAGTTCTTATTTCATCTGAGTTTAACGCATGAGAGATTTTTTCACTGTTGCTATTAAAAAGAATCTGGAAAAATATCCACCCAAATTTATAAAAGGATTTTAAATTTCGAAGTCCCAAATAAATTTATATTTTATTTATTATCATCTGCATAAAAAGGCATGTCCATTATTTTAATATTGTGCTAAGTCTGATCATTTTAGTGTTATGTAGATGTAGGTAGTAAAGTGGTTATTTTACTGTGCGTGTGATCTGCTGACAAATTGTATGAATTTATGTTCAACCACGTTCAACACTGTATTATTACAAGGCTTCCATTGGATTTTTATGAACTCCTTAAAATACAATACTATTTCTTACCTACATGATACTTGAAAGAAAACATTGTTATACATACCTATGAAAACATTTTGATAGTGTGTAGCTACGAGTACTTTGTAACTTACTAGTACGAGTATTACTGTTACATGACGATACTGGCCACAATAATGAGCTTTAAAGCTTTTAAATAAATGTTAAAAAATGACTGTAATGAAGAGAATTCAAGGCAAGTCTGTATGACACTATATTTATCTTACATATAATGTATATGTAACATAAATATAGTATCATACAGATTGATATCATACAGTATATGCGGATATCATACATCGTATTATAATATATTATATTATATACGAGAGCGTCGGTAGCGCAGTGGGAAAAACGCGGCCTATTATGTCGAGAGGTCCGAGTTCGATCCCCGGTACCGATGGGTATTTTTATAAAAATTTTACTGATTGCTCTCAAACGGAAAAAGAAAACATCTTGTGTACGCAAAAGAAGAAATTCTAAGGCGCATGTGATGTTCACCAACACGCACTGGGCCAGCGTGGTGGACCATATAGCCCATACGCACTCGTTGAAGGTAGACCTACTGTGCGTCTGCAGTAGGGACTATAATAGGCTATTAATGATGATGATGATATATTAGATCTCATCGCTGGGCAAGGGTGGGCTGTATTGTTTTTAATGTTTTTGTTTTTGCCAGGAAAACAATGGCAGTAGTTCAAATGTTTTCGAAGATTGCCGTCTTCTAGGTTAAAGAATTTTTTTTTAAGAAGCGGTTATATATTCTTCCGAAAGCTTATAATCTAGTATATACGATCGCGATTTACGAGCACAGGTCCACATTGCAAGACATCCACTACTGCATTTATTGGATATATATATATGTCGGATCAGGACGGGCCGAAGTGCGGATCGGGGCGTCATCATGGGCATCGGACATAGCGAAGGGCTTTTCGATCACTTATTTAAATCAAAGAATGCGTTAACTACAATCACTTAGTGTTTATTTGCTTCAACACGGATATCAGAAAACACTTTGTACAACGAACAAGTTTATTAAAATAATTAAACTACTACAATCTTTGATTTCAATTTCAGTTCAATCTCAATTTACAAAGTTGATTGTCTGGTAACCGACAAGTCTCTTGGCGAGCAACGTTTTCAGTCCCTTCTTTTCCTCCTTCCGACTGAAACTGAAACTTGTCCTTCCTTTCCCCCCGTTCCCCGCCAAGAGCCATGTCCAAGCGAGCTTAGCAAATCAGCGCCGTCTAACCCTCGCCGTGTTCCCAGTCAACCAACATTACAATCTTAACGTCCAATCAAAAAAAGCATACGGTCATTTTCAAGTTGACCAACTTAACAATTTAATTAAAAAAATAATGAAATGTTGCCATTGTAAATAATAAGCGCAGTAGGTACAAAAATAAAGAAAAACTATGCCGCCATCTAGAAAACAACGCGATGTCGCCACCCACAGACCACAACCGATCGCTGCGAACTAGTGGCGCCACCCTTACACTCCGACACGGCCATCTTGACCCTCATCCGTCCCCGGATGCGTTCTCTGTAAAAAAAAATAGAGGCGAGAAGTATTTCGCTCGGCTAACCTGACATAAAATTTAAATGATCTCAACTCTCAATCACAAGTATGGTGATAGCTATCCTCTAATTCCACAATCGTAGTACGACATATTTTGAACAGATAGTGCTCAGACTTGATTTGATAGTGCCAAAAGTAAAAAAATAACAAAAATCTCAATGTGCAGTAAGCCAAATGGAATTCACATTCAACAAAAACCTCGCCAGTCCTTCGGCGTAGTGTGATTACGTACCAGTCCATCGGCACGCAATCCACATTTCACAATCTGCCAGTCCATCGGCATGAACCTGTGTAACCTCGTCAGAAGTTACCATCTCAGCCGCGTAAGTGCTACCCCTCGCAAAGGGTATACTGTATAGAAAAAAACAGTCACGTGCACCTCTTACATGCTCCGGCACCTCTGACGCGATCTACACATTGCCCAGTCCTTCGGGCGTGCTTTCAGTCCATCGAAAACACAACTACACCTTGCCCAGTCCATCGGGCGTGTTTTCAGTCCATCGAAAACACAACTACACATTGCCCAGTCCATCGGGCGTGCTTTCAGTCCATCGAAAACACAACTCAAAATGTTAATAGTGAATCCAAAAATAAAAATGTAATTGTCTTATTTACGCTAATCGGAACACTGGCACTATCAATATCCAGCTCGAGAGGAACTCCCTGCTCAGGCATTTTTCTAATCCTATCGTGAGGGTATTTGTAGGTTCTTTTAGACGTTAGTGATTTCAGAAAATATCTATCACCACCCAGGACTTCAATGACTTTAATGGTCCTTTGTACTTGGGGTCTAGCTTTAATTGGTTTCTTTCCTCGTTTTCGAAGAGAACATAATTACCTACCTCACATACTTGAACCTTAGATTTACTACTATTGAATTTGTTTTTACCGTACTTTGCATTTTCCACTATTCCCCGTGACGCCTGCGTTCTCATTGTATCCAAATCTACCACATTACTATCATCAAGGGCAATCAAATTTAGTGGTCTGGCCACTTTACGTATTGGCAATTTAAGGGGGCTCGCTTTGGTAACACGGTTGATTGTAGAATACATGGCCAATTGAATGTCACTTAAGGCATCTCGCCAGGACCTTTCTTTACTGGTTTCGACGGGAGGTACTCATGACTCTTTCGACCTGACCATTAGCACGATCAACACCAGTTAAAGTTACGATATAATTCAAGTTAAGTTAAGTTAGGACATAATTTGTCAGAAAATTTGGTAGCAATAGATTCTTTAACGAGAGAATTCAGCGCCCGAGTGAAAAGGGAACGACTCACCAGCAACATTCATCCGTCCAGTAGGGTTGCTGACATAGCACAGGTCCACACGATGCTGGTTGCTGTTACTGGGTGCTTTACCGCTGGTGTTGTCCACGCCGCTGTCGCCAGGAGCGTTCTTATTCATCGTGGAGGACGAAGCACGCGGACATTTGTTGGCGAAATGACCAAAAAGTCCACATCTGAAACATGTTACACTCGAGGCATTTGGTGGCTGTTTGGCCGTAAATGTAGCTTTAGAAGGAAAGGAACGATCACATGACCTTTCGGAATCCTTGGCGTTACAGTCGGTACTGCGATGTCCCAACTTCCCACATGAGAAACAGCGTACGAACAGCGTAGAAACAGGTGCAGCAGGTCGCAGTCGCTTGCTGCAGGATGCGTCGCCTGCAGGGTCGTTGTTCTTCCTCTTCATATAAGAGCAGGCTTGTAGTTCACGCTGCATTTGATCTCGGGTCTTGATTTCAGTCGTGAAAGCCGTATGTTGTAGTCTTCCATCGAATTGAGACACGTGGGCCAGCACTAAGGTCAAAGTTATCTGTTCTATGGTCATGTCCTTGAATCGCGCCATCAATGTCGTCGAAAGTCGCGCAGCATACGACGCCATATTTTCGTTATCATTGGGCTTGCTATTCTGCATGTTGATTATGGTGGCAGCTGGGGTTTCGATCAAACCATAACGGGCCAGAAAAAGATCTTTGAACTGGGGCCAAGTCATACCAGCAAAAGCCACTTGAGAAAACCAACGCGATGCACTACCCTTCAATGCACCACTCAGAGCCAGAATCAATGTACTTCCTTGTTGCTCTTGATCATTGAGGCATAAATCTACCGTAGCACACCACGCACGGGCATCTACATCTGCCTTATCAGGGATAAAATCCGGTAAAATAATCTTACGGGTACTCACAGGTTGTATAGCATTAATCAAAGCCATCATGTTCCGGTTCTGTGCTTCCATTAGTGTTTGCAATAAGTTTTCGCCCATACGTGAACCATCGCTTTGAGTCCGATCCGATCCCACTTCTGATGTCGGATCAGGACGGGCCGAAGTGCGGATCGGGGCGTCATCATGGGCATCGGACATAGCGAAGGGCTTTTCGATCACTTATTTAAATCAAAGAATGCGTTAACTACAATCACTTAGTGTTTATTTGCTTCAACACGGATATCAGAAAACACTTTGTACAACGAACAAGTTTATTAAAATAATTAAACTACTACAATCTTTGATTTCAATTTCAGTTCAATCTCAATTTACAAAGTTGATTGTCTGGTAACCGACAAGTCTCTTGGCGAGCAACGTTTTCAGTCCCTTCTTTTCCTCCTTCCGACTGAAACTGAAACTTGTCCTTCCTTTCCCCCCGTTCCCCGCCAAGAGCCATGTCCAAGCGAGCTTAGCAAATCAGCGCCGTCTAACCCTCGCCGTGTTCCCAGTCAACCAACATTACAATCTTAACGTCCAATCAAAAAAAGCATACGGTCATTTTCAAGTTGACCAACTTAACAATTTAATTAAAAAAATAATGAAATGTTGCCATTGTAAATAATAAGCGCAGTAGGTACAAAAATAAAGAAAAACTATGCCGCCATCTAGAAAACAACGCGATGTCGCCACCCACAGACCACAACCGATCGCTGCGAACTAGTGGCGCCACCCTTACACATATATATATATACTAACAGTAGTATATATATATATATATATATATATATATATATATATATATATATATATATATATACTACTACTAAGAGAACTCAAATGACTTAATCATAACAAGAAATTAACTAAATCCACTATGACTATATATCTATCAAGTATACTGCCATTCACACACACACACACACACACACACACACACACACACACATACACACATTAATACATACATACATACATAAATACACACGCATGCACTCTGAAAGCGTCCTTTTAATAGAATTTTAAACCCATGAAAATCTTAATGCAATATTTGTTGTACTGATTGATGTCGCGTAAATGAACTATCTTGGTAACCTTAGATCATCTACAGGACAGGCCTCGCCTAGTGTAGAAATCATTGTAATAATGATTGTTGATACGTTTCCCGTTGCCATGTTAACATATTTACTTTTTCATTTTTTTTTTAACTTTTCTCCCGAAGCCTGGATTGCATGCTCTCAATCGCAACTCCCTAATGCAATCAATGTCGGAGACTTTAGTCATTAGTAGAATACATTGGTGTATTAACAAATTTGTCTGAATTAAGAACAGAAAACGTCGTAACTGTCTTCAAGTTAACCACACGTGTACCAAATTAGCACACTTTAAAATCGCCCGACATATAATTTAAAAACACATATTACTTAAAGCATTTAAGTTAACTTTGATTAGTGACTTCACTCGGCTTTAACCGCTGTAAGTATATAGGAAAATAATGTCCAAAAACCGCTATTAACTCAATGCAACGTTGAGATTTCAAACGGAAGGTACCGAGTCACATAATGGGCGCGCGTGTTCTGTCCTTTAAATAATAATTTATTTCCCTTGTAATGAGAGTTTGATCACAGCGTCGTCTTTAATTATTTTTTTATTCATTCTGATACAACTAAATATTGCTAATAATATTTGAGATTTATATGACAACCTACAAAATACAGTTTAATAAAAAGAAAATTAAAAAATCGGAATTTAGAACTCATCAGCTATATATTACCTTCTACTACCTCGATATATTTTTTAAGACTTGCAGGATTTGAAATATTATGGTTTATTTTTTTCTATAATCTGTTTAAATAACCTTGTATTATATAAGATAATGGTTTAAAACAGTTTGTCTTTCTTAACAAATACTTACAAATTATATTATGTTATATTTCTTACAACTACTTAAAATTAAAATTCTTAGTGGCAGTGCCACTGCTTTCAGTTGTCAAGGACTTAGGCAACTCTACTGCCTAAGTCTAAGAGTCCCCATCTACCACCCTAGTCCTGTTAGGGGTCCAGGCGGCGGGCGTGCGCCAGCGACGGAGGGGATGGGTCAGGACGTCGTCCTCCCGCTCTCTCTCCGCCGCCTCCTTCTGCGAGATGACATCTTCGCAGAAGGATTGAGTCGCTCGCCAAGCAACTGTGCTGCCGACCATAGCTTTCACTACGGCCGGCAGAGAGAAGTCAAATCCATTGGTCACAGCGAGCTCAGTTCGCTGCGCCTAACATCTAGGACACTCCGCAAGAGTGTGCTGTGCGCTATGCTCAGCGCACGACGGCCTAAAGGCCTTAAGGATTACTAACTCAAACTAAGGAAATTATCCTAAAAATCGTTACCAAAAAACTGTGTAATTTCTCAGCTGTTATAAATAATATTTTTAAAAAGAAAGTAAGCATATAGAAAAATATAGTTAATAAAAAATACACTAAAACAGAACGTGTAACAAACAGGGTTCTTGTCGTCTTAATAGAATTTATATTACTTCAAGTAAACAAGTCATGAAAAAACCCATTGGTACAAAAAATCTCAGTTCACAACAATGTACGGAGGCACGGAAAGAATTACAGACGTCCCCCTTGGCGAATGAGATAGTATCGCACACTGTTTACTTACCTACTTATAGAAATCACAGAAGCCTATGATTTGAGTGCAAAAAAGCTCACAATAGTTTTACTTAGCAACAACATTTTAAAAGCTTACTCGATAAAATAATGAGAGTCAACAAAAAGATAAGAATACAATTTCAAAAGTATCCACAGGACATTAAATTCTGTAGAGGTTAAACGGTTACATCGCGTAACGAAAAGTAATATGGAATTCTCGAACTATATTGTCTACAATTTAATGGAAATGTTATTAAAAAGTCACCTTATTTCTTTGAAATAGAGCTTTTATTTATTTGTTCTCCAATTGTGGTATTTCTGAAACAATTGCCCACGATAGTAGTAACAGCGTCTTGAATTAATCTCAATTTGTAAGCTGCTCTTGTCACGGTGTTTGTATAATGAAATGGAGCAAGTCTGTATCATTCATTAGAGTCGGACACTTCTATACAGTTAATTGTTTGAACTTGCCCGGAGTGCCGTTTGACATCGTCTCAGCTAATCAAGGCACGGTTAACAACATCCGCTTGGTAAGTGGTCGGCCGATGACTCGACGCATCACTCGATGATGCAATTGCCTCGGACTTGAGACTATTATGCAGAGTATTGCGTCTCCAATTGAAACAACTTCCGATTGAGTGTCAAGGATGCCAGCGAATGTCAATAGATCTGAACTTGTTTAAATAGCAGTGCAATTTAACAAATTAGCACCAAGTGTTGGACAGGAAACAACTATACACATTGTTCATTGAGATCTTAAGTAACCACTTAATAATAATATTTAGTTACTTATAATTTTAGGGACGGTATTTACAGAGGTAACGCCACATGCATCACAGCAAGCAGTGCCGCTTGCACGATTGACGAGCTTCACTCTCAGATGAATGAACACTCCTTGTTTCGTAGAGTTGTAACTGTTGTGTTATCGACTTGCAAATCGCCGCATTACTATATTATACTACTAGTTATTGCACGCGAGTAGTACAATATAGTAATGCGTCTCTTTATAAAATACTAGCGTTCCGCCTCCGGCTTCGCCCGGGATGCAATTTTTATATATATGAACATTCCCCGTTTATCCCTCTTTCCATTAGTCAAAACCGAATTAAAATCGGTCTACCCGTTCACACGTGATTCTGTCACCAAGGGAAATAGGGATTCATTTTTATATATTAAGACTATGTTACTCGTTGATAATACTCGTAGTAGCTTTCTATATAGATGAAAGAATTTTTAAAATCAGTCCAGTAGATTTTGTTATTCATTACAAACATATATAATAATAATAATAATAATAATAATAAAAGCCTTTATTAACAATCTTACATGTTACATTTCATCTTATAACTAATACATGTTTGTTTATAACAACGTAATTACATTTTTTTTTTTTTTTTTTTTTTAATATTTTATTAGACACCGGTTTCTTGACTGTCTTGCTCTTTGGCATAGGCCTCCCCAAGTGTTCTCCACAACGATCTATCCCTTGCTATCCTCGTCCAGCATGGTCCTGCTACCTCCTTGATGTCATCCTCCCATCTTCGATGTTGCCTGCCTTTACCTCTCTTTTTATATCTAGGGCACCATTCCGTCACTTCGTTTGTCCACTTTTCTATCTTACTTCTTGTTATGTGTCCTGCCCATTTCCATTTCAGTTGTTTGATTTGGTATTTTATATCTATAATTTTGGTTTGTTTCCTTATTGTTTTTAACCCAATTTTGTCCTTTAATTTTATGTTGAGTATACTTCTTTCCATTCGGTGTTGGCAGGTTTCTAGTGATTTGATATTTTTCTTTGTACAACTCCATGTCTGACATCCGTAGGTCATGCTTGGTAGGATGCATGTATTATATATTTTCTTCTTCCCTTCTATTGGTATATCCGAGTTTTTCATTATGTCTTTCAGAGCCCAGTATCTCTTCCATCCTAGGTTTATTCTATTTTGAATTTCTTTTGTTGTAATGTCTGTTGGAGATATTATTTGGCCTAAGTATGTATATTCGTTCACATATCCCAGTTCAGCAGCATTTTCAGGTTTAATGGGAGTTTTGACATAATTTGTCATTAACTTTGTTTTGCTGGTATTTATTGATAGTCCTACCTTTTCACTTTCATTTATCAGTTGTTCAATCATAACCTTCAGAATGTTTGGATCACCACATATTAATACAAGATCATCTGCGAATCTCAAATGGTTTAGTAAAATTCCATTAACATTTATACCATATTCCTCCCATTCTAGTTGACGAAATATATGTTCTAGGGTTGCTAAGAACAGTTTGGGTGATAAGGGATCTCCCTGTCTAACTCCCTTCCTAATGGGGAAACATTCTCCTACCTTTTCTGTGCGTATTTTAGCTGTCATATTTATGTATATGTTCTTTATTATATTAATGTATTTATTCTGGACTCGTTGTGCTGTAAGTGCCTCCCATATTTTCTCATGTTTCAGCGAATCAAATGCTTTATTGTAGTCTATGAATGCTAAGTAGTAGTTTATTTTGTATTCGTTGCATTTCTGGATCATTTGTTTGATGGTATGGATGTGGTCGATGGTTGAAAAACCACTTCGAAACCCTGCCTGTTCTTTCGGCTGATTCTCGTCTATGGTCTTTGTTATCCGGTCCAGTATTATCTTGGAGAAAATTTTATATACGTTTGACATTAGCGAAATGGGTCTGTAGTTCGATATATCATCTGTTCTCCCTTTCTTGTGAAGTAAAATTATTGTAGATGTAGTCCATTGTAGAGGTATATATTCGGTTCTTAAAATTTCATTAAAAAGGTTTGTTAGTGTGTCCAAGATAGTTTCTGATACTCCTTTTAAAAGTTCATTGGAGATGTTGTCTTCGCCGGGTGTTTTTCCACTTTTCTGTGATTTGATGGCTTTAATAACTTCGTCTTTCAATATATTAGGAACTGTTTCTACTTCGGTGCTCATAACTGTTTCGCTGCATGTAGTTAATGTACTTGGTTCGTCGTGATAAAGATCCCGATAGAAATCAGTTGCTGTATTTAATATTTCGCTTCGTTTAGAGTTATGTTTTTGAGATTTGTGATGTGTTACGTTTGTGATCCAGTTTGTGTTGTCTTGCAGTTCTTTCCAAGCACTCTTGACTCCACCAAATTTTGTTATATTTAGTTGTATTAACTTAGTTTTTTGTGTATGTCTATATTGTCTTATTTCGGTGTATATTTCTTTACTTATTTTGATTATGCTTTGTTTATTATTCTTCCTGTCCTTAAATAAAAGTGCTCTTTGTTTTATTAATCTTCTTGCTTCAGATCCTATTCTATCTTTAATTGGTTTGTCTTTTTCTAGGGTTTTATTAACACCTTTTATTTCTTCTTCTAAGGTATCATATTTCTCTTGGACAGTTCTTAGTTCACTTATTGGTAATAATTTAGTTTTTAGGGACTCTAAAACATCGCTTGGTAATGGTAGCGTGATGGGTTGTTTAGTATTTTTTATATGTTTCCTAGAATTTTTAGGTTCCTGAAGGTACAATTGACCTCGAAGCAATCTGTGATCGGTGAAATAGTCAAAATTGTTGAGAACTTCCACGTTTAAGAAAAGCTTTGGTTTATTTGTAGTTATGAAATCTATCTCGTTTCTTATTTTGCCGTTGGGAGATTCCCACGTCCATTTCCTTTTTTGTTTTCTTTTATAAAAGGTATTCATAATGTGTAAGTTATTTTCTAACGCGTAGTTTACTAATCTTTGTCCATTATCATTTCGGTTGCCCGTTGTATAGGATCCAAGTATTTTTCCTTCATTCTTTCCTCGTTGGCCAATTTGGCTATTAAAATCTCCCATCACAATAACGGTGTTATACAGGGTCTCCATTGTCTCATTTAGGTTTTCGTAAAAGCTGTTTTTAACTTCCTTTTTCGCTACCTCAGTAGGAGCGTATACTTGGACTATTGATGTGGGATGTTTGTAACCAGGAAGTTTAATGTTTAAGACCGCTATCCTATCTGAAACTCCTTTAAATTCTATTATGTTATTTTTCAGATATTTTTTGACTAAAAATCCTACGCCGTATATTCCTGGTATTTCATTTTTATAAAATAGTATGTATTCCTTATGCTCTTCAATATTTTCTTTCGATCTCCGTACATCACTGACACCAACAATATCCCAATTAATGTTGTTCAATGCTTGTTCAAGTTCTGTTAAACATTCTTTTGACTTTAATGATCTTGTATTCAATGTTGCTATATGGAGCCTCCTTTTCTTGTTGTTAGTTTTTGTCTTGTTTTCCATTTCTAATGTAGTATTTTGGGGGGTTTGGTCGATAACCCCGCGGTGACCAACCGTATTGGGGTTTTCCTTGTTTTTCCTTTTGTTCTTGCCTTTATATTTTGTTTTGATTTCGTTACCGGTGTCTGACATTTCCTATGCGCTATGTTGTTGGGATGATTTTTCAGTCCAAGACGCAGATCTTGCCCTCATGTACTCAAACGCATTTGTTTTATGAAGTTTAAAGGGTGCAGCAATATTTTTAGATCCACTGGAGGATGATGTGCTTATGCTGCCTGGTGATGTCGAGGTCTCTCTCTTTCTTTTTTCTGTATCTAGTGTTGCTTTTATAATTATTTTATTGTTTCGAATGAATGCATCCTTTCCATTTTGTTTTTCTTGTTTGAGTTTTTCCTGTAGGTTCTTTCGCATTTCCATTGTTTCTTTCGAAAAATCTTCAGTAATGTAAGTTTCTTTCGGCATTTTCATTTTGCTTTTCAGTATTATTAATTTCTTTTGGAATGATACGAAAGATATAAGTATTGGCCTTACTTTACCTTCTCCTTGCTTTTTTCCTAATCTATAATAGTTATTTATATCGTAAATATTTATGTCGGTGTCTAGTTTTTTCAGTATTTCTTTGATTAGGTTGAATAATTCTTGGTGGTTCTTTTCTGTTTCTTTTATACCATGTAGTAGCAAGTTATTTTTCCTATTTTTTTCTTCTAGATATTTTACTTTTTCTTCTAATCTTTGTACCTTGTTTTTCAAATATTTGTTTTCTTCCAGAAATGGTTGTAGTTTCTCATCTATATTGTGCATGATGGTTTCATTTACGCTCTTTGTTATAGCTGCGGTTTGTTGCTCAAGTTCAGTTTTCATCATCTTAAACAGCTGAGCCATCTCTTGTGACATTCCCGTAGAACTCATGTTGTAAAAACAAAACGTTTTATCCTGCGTGTATTGGAACGTATTTTTACCCGTTGAGCTATCAACACTGAGTGACGTTTCCCACTGACAAATGTCACTGTCAAACAACTTTTATGTTGTCACTTGATGATGAAATATTTCTACCCTCAATTCTTATGGAATTTAATTGGTGGTTTTATCGGTTTATTTTCTAATTTTTGTGTACCTTTTTGTAATGTCCGAATGTAATGTCCTTTTTTGTAATGTCGTAATGTCCTTATTGATGAAGAATTTTGAAGTTTTCGGCCGATATTGGTTAATTTTCACTGTGATTTCAATTAAATAACTGGGAGCACTTTTCGTACACTGTTGTCGCTTTGACATCCGGAAACATATATACATACATACAAATGTTTTCTCTTTATAATATTAAGAATAGAGACGAAATCCAAACTTTAAAAGGAAAGTAGGTGAAGACGGAGAGGATTAGATTAAAATAACATTAAACACCTTAGCCAAATATCTAAAAAAGTAATCAAAAAGTTGTGTTTTTTATTTTTTCTAATGGCTATTGCTTCAGTTATGTCCGATGTAACAAATTCTGCATGTTTAACGATGTAGTGACTTTAAAAAACATATGAATATGAACTTTAATTAAGTAGGTACCTTTTAACTTGCTTTTTGCGTGATGCCTAAAGTAACGAATTAATTGACCTATTCAAATGATCATTGTATGTATTTTAGTTAGCAAATATAGGGCCATAAAAACAACAAATATAAACCGGAAGTAACTTCAGTTTTTTTTTTTTTTCAATACCCTACTAAGATATGAGTATATAATCGACTTCAGAAAAGTGACCTTGTTATCGTTATTTTGAGAAATAAACTTGATTTAGTACCAATATTTATTGTAATTACGAAGTTACTATTGAATTATCAAATAAAATCATAAAAATTCTGAAATATTAATAATTATTATTATCTATGATAATCTTAATGTCATAATTATAATAATTCTGTAACTTTATTATCGGCTGTATAAAGCTCTGTTGTCAAAGCCAATTTACCATTAAACAACAAATTGCAGGTTCAAGAAGTGAAAGGTAAAATGTCGATATCGATGAAATTCTTTTTCAAACCCTACGAAAAGCGACTGGTCCGGCAGCGAGATCTCCGCATCAATTAAAGGCCCAACCATTACAATTCATTCACGATTATTGTTATTTTGCACAGCGCTACGTCTGCGCGCTGTTGATGTCAACGCATCACGCAAACTTCTGAACGAGTTTTTTTTTGTGTCAAATTTTTCCTGTATATATCTCGACTTATATTACTGAAAACTACAATTTGACTTTGCACTTAATGTAACTTGTAAAACGTTTATATTTTTAACTTTAACACAGACATTTATCAATCGCAGAGGCCGGTCGCGATGAAATTCGTTCTGAGTTGAGCGAATTAACTCAACCTTAAATCTTATATCCCAATGGGGAGAGAAGAATATAGTTAGTTTTAACGCCACCCAAACGCAAGCGTGTTTACTCTCTGCGAAAAGGAGTCCTTTCGACTCGGCTCCAACCTTTCTAGGTGCATCCGTACCTGTGGCCAATGATCTCGAGCTTTTTGGCATGAGGTTGTGCTCAAACGTCAACTTCGGCACTTCTATCGAGGTCAAAGCCCAAACAATGCCCAAAAAGCTGGACATCTTAAATAGGGTAAAGCGATTCTTCACACCTGGATAGCTCGTCTCTTTATAGAAGGCGCAATTCCGATCTTATATTGAATATTGCTGTCACCTTTGGGATGGCTAGTTAAGAGCTGGGCATATACATAGAAGCAAAATCTTCTGTCTGGTTGTATTCTATAAGATGTACTTCAGAGAGTGTGCTCGGGAGCTGCATGAGATCATACCGCCTTCCCCTTTCTTCTATCGGACAATTAATCTCGAAAAAAAAAAATTAAAAAAATTGGTACGGCTGGTTACCATCCTCATCTTTTGGAAAACCCTCTAATTGGGACCAAGCGATTTAAAACATATCTTATAATGCGCACTGCTAAGGATTGTAACTCCCTGCAGGCGTCTGTAATTTTCCTACACGGCTAGATGCTGGCCAAGAGCAAACCCATATTTAACAATAAAAAACGGGACGGACAAGTGCGAGTTGAACTCGTGTGAAGAGGGTTCCGTACGATGTTACCTACCACAATATTGAGTGATACCATGTTATTTTAATATCATGGACTTCTTATAGGTTTTCCTATAATCGATAAGTAGAAAACTAATTTCGGTATTTTTTTCAAAATTTTAGGTTCAGTATGACAAAAATGCCTAACTCTCAGTTCATAGGTCGTTGGCTGTGTCAGTCGTGGACCGCCTCTTGGTCAAGTGTAATTTGTGGACCTGTTCGCTAACATGGTAGAAACATTCGTTTATGAACACTCTAACTAGTGTCCATATAGTAATTTTGACTGCTGCTTCCACCAAAAAAGGATTTTATTTTCCGTATGTCACAGTGTCCATTGTCTACCCTAAATGAGCCCGGCTGACCATTTGCAGCCACACTATCAGGATATCAAACAATCCGATAAACCAAAAATTAGTAAATTTTGAAAGGTGTTTAAAATTAATTATATATAATTTAGTAGACTACACAGTTTAGTGTCTTTTTCTCATTTAATTGTGAACTGAATTTCTCTTTTTTATAAATATGTTTAATAGCTACTAACTCCTGTACGCGACGTCGTCTGCGCCCCCTTTTCTTAGATATTAAAATATTTATTCAATCTTTGTTGCTCAAACATTTTTGTAAGGCGTTGATTTATTTTTATTTTTAGGTGAACCCCGGAGGACAGTTCTTTTTTCTGGATAAAAGGTTTATTCCCGATGTCCTTTTCTATATATCCGAAAACGTGTATCCAAAATTTCATGATGATCGTTTGAGTAGTTAAGGCATAAGAAACAAACGAAAACAACTTTCGTACGAGCTGTAGTTTGTTTTTTGAAAATCCCACAGGAACCTAACATTTTTTCCAATATATTCCTATCGTTTATGTTAATCCAGGTAATAATCTATCTGTTTGTCAAATTATATTCAAATCTGTTTAGCCGTTTGCGCGTGATTGAGTAACAAACATACAAATATATAAACTTTCGCACTGATTTTCTAAACAAGTTTTGAAAAATTGAATTTTTTTTATGATAAAACTATAAAGAAATATTATAGATACACATATTTAAATTTAACAAATTACTAAAGCCGCATGGCCTCTTTACTACCCACATGTACAGAATTGAATATAAAAATTAATCGATACATATAAAATTACAAAGCTGTTAACCCGTAAAACAGATGTACGGGTTTATTGAATTGAAAACACAAGGCACGACGAAAATTTATTCTTTATTCTCAAAATGTTTACGATTCGTAACTTCTTAACAACTTCAACCGTGTTATTACTGAGATATTAAAGGCGTCAACAATAAGATCGAGTCAGTAAATAATTTCGCATAAAGTAGGCGAATGTGGAGACAAAAAATTGTGACAGGAAAACGTCATTCGGTTGCATTGCGAACCCAGTCAGTCGCGGATTGTAAAACTGTATATCCTTGGGACAGAGATGTTTATGATATTTCCCGTAATTACTGTAACAGTAAACGTTTTTTTTTAATTCTACCCACTACGGTTAATTGATGCTCATACGCGGACCACCGTTCGACATTCGTCGCCTTATTTCGGAATTCCCATTGTCTTAAGGTATTTCATTATTATCAAATAACTTATTAATTAAGTTATAATTAAAGTACACCATCTGAACTACAACTAAAAATTGAAGAGACCTATGTACTGAAGTATTGAATAATGTAAGAAAGGATGTAAACCCCTTAACCAAATTCTGTTATCAGAGACGAAATGAGCCTTCTACATTATTTTTAACTCCACATCCACCCAAGACTGTATTAATATTAAATCTCGTTAAGGTCACATAACGCAAGCAGTTTAAGTACTAAATCGTAAATGTAAGAGCAATTTTTTATAAATATAAGGACAATTTGTTTTTTATGCATGACTAATGCAGGCCGACGGTTGATTTGATGGCAGGTGGCTACCGTCACCTATTAGCACAAGTCATTACTTGTGCTGCAACCACAGGGTTGCGAAGTGCTACTAATTTTGATAGGATAAAAGATAAGGGATAAGGGGATAGAAAAATTTCTCTATCATACCTTACTCAATAACCGAAACTCTGTAGTTTTTGCATACGAGTACATTCTGTTATTCCACAGTGCTCCTCTGTAAGAAGGTGTTTTTTTCCGCCAAACAGGTAATTGGTTTGCCCTGTTCCTAATTTTTAACAATATTTATTTTTATTCATTAACAACGTGGCATATTATTTCTAGCAACATATGTAATAGAATTTAATAAATTAGAAAAGAGATTCCAACACATTCTATATTCATATACCAGTAAACCATCTATCACGAATAAGCGAAGCATCATCTGGTAGATGCAAAACTTTTCCAAAACTTCCTAAAGAGTTTCAGCACTAGATCAATCCTTCAAAATTACTCATTTTTATAATTCATATTCAATATTCATATTCAATATTCAATACATGCAATATTTCAATTTTTTGATAGTATTTTGTACTTTGAGTGCTTTCAATATAACACAAATTTCACTGTATTATGGCAATAAAATCAGCGTGCTGCGGCATTCCCCTGTAGTATAATAAAATAAAATTTTGATTATAATATATTACAAGCACTCAAGGTACAAAATACTATGAAAACATTTAAATACTTTGCCGTAATGTTTGTTGATGGCATCTAAAATAAGTTTATTTTTATGGAAAATAAATTATGTGAACTCAAAAGGTACTACGTTTGTAAGTACCATGGTGTCACTTTCAAGATCCCTCAGAACAAACCAATCAACGTAGGTAATACGAGGTTACATATGTATGCGTCTTAAGTGGATAATGGGGTCTAGGCTTCATCATCCTCATAAACACTTGCGCAGCATGGGGTATCTTATGCAATATTTTCCCCTCGTTAAAAAAAATAGGTGCCTACCTACTTACATAAAAATTAATGGTACTTACTTAAAATTTTTTAAGTACCATTTCGTCATTTTCTTTTTAAGTACTCATTTTCTTGGATTGACCCGAACTGGAATCGAATTCGGGAGTTAAATATGGGTGTTAGTCGAAATCTTAGCCAATTTAACCACTGTTGTGTCGAAGCCGACTCGTTAAACGCTAATATCGTTTAATGTGATGTAACCCTTTAATTAGAGAGGGTTTATTCCAATTCTTTAGATTTTTACGTATGCATAAATAATGTAATTTAATTTGGTATTAAGTTATGAAAAAACTATAAAGCACAAAACATATTAAAATATTCATTTAAACCAGTTCACGGTATGAGTAAAAACGTTATTAGCGATAGCATTAAGCAAAATAAACTGTATGCTGTTGACGAAAAAGTTTAAAATTAGTAATTTGTGTTGAAGGCTTGTTAAAAGCTCATATTTTGAGCTAAGTACAGACTTCCGTGTAAAGTTTGAGCGTCGCATTTCAAAACGATTGAGAAAAAGTTTACTTCCTCCATATACATAAATTGTGCAATTTTTAAACGTTTAAGTATTTTTATTAATTTGTTTTTTCAAGGAAAGAGTAAGATATTAAAATGGAAAATATATTACTTATAATAACGACTGTGATATTACTTACATCATCAGTAGTTTATAATATAATATAATAAGTAGTCCAGAGCATACTGCGTTTCGCAGTCACTTACAGAATAATATTGTGGAAAAACAGCATGTGTTCCATTGTTCGGTTTCTAATCTTAATTGGCTGAATTAAAATCGCCATCGCTGCGTCATTTGGAACGCACAGACGTCTAGTTCCTTTTTCGAACACGCGCGGCGCCACTCGAAAACAAATTACCAAGTTGCCGACAACTGTTCCGCCGTGTGGGTGCCATTTTAAATTAAATCAAGTGAAATCAAAACTGCAAAACGTTTGTGTACTAATACAATTATGTGAACTATTGTTATATGAACTATTATATAATTGAAAGTGTTTCTTCAAATATATCAAGACCACCGGTGGCAAAGAATCAACATCACAGCCACAACAACAGAACCACAACAGAGAAGAACTGCAGCAGCAATTCAGGTAGGTGATCTTGATTTAGTGGTTGGGATTAGAGACCGATATTATAGGAAGCATCTTAGTATAAAACCCCAATTTCTTTCTAAATACAGTCCACGTATTCTACCCCCAAGTGGCACGTTGCCACATCCATTGTGTTTTGGTGAGTAAGTGAGATTTCCCAGGGCCCTAATTCTACTAAGATCGACAGCGCCCCAGCTTCAGTAAAATAATAGAATAAAATTGTACGGTTGAAAAAAAAAAAACGGCACCTACGCATTTGGGAAAATTGGCATCCCTTCCAAAGCCAAGTATTATTTTATACCTATCAGACTCAGGCAAACATTCGTTTTTCAAAATTTTCCATATTACCGAGCACACTTCTTCAATACTGTATTGAAGAAGTGTCTATTGCCTAAATCAAAAACTTTACAGATCAGACATTCTTGACCCAGTAGTCAGGTACCTCTAAAAAAGAAGTGTGTTAAGTAAATGAGTAAAGTAGTAAGCTAGTAAAGCTTTGAGAACTACTAAAATTTTATTTTATTTTTTATTTTCTAGAAAAAGCTGTCCAACTGAGATGGAAGACCGCCCGTGATGCAATACATGAAGTGTAGAGCTATTCTCAAGACATCGAAGTGGGTGTCAAAAAGAAGTATATTTTTAGGACATAATTTTATAAGAAACTAAGGACTTTAAGCCCACAAACGAAAGTATGGCTTCAACGTCATCACAAATCTCTCAAAGCATTTTACCTATTGCCACGGCCCTGGACTTCGACCTGGCCAATCAACAGAAGTTAATGCATTTCGACAATTACAAAAACTATTTTTTCCGAACCAGAATACTGGAACTAGCTATGGCTATCAGAGCTGTATCTGTAAATTTTAAATCAGAAGTACGAGTTTCCCGTTGCGAGATAACGCAACGTTGCGACTAATCTCTGCTTTGTACTAATAATTTCTCGAAAAACAGTGTCTTTCTTTTGTATAAACGTTGTCACCAGATTTAATAATATATCAAATTCTTTTGAATCCATTCGAACATAATTTCTGAAGACATCTGGTTCTAAGACCATCATAATGTTCATGCTTGCTAGCTTTTGACGCAATAATAAATAATCTTTCACCCATCTCGTTCTTTTTCTCTTTTTAATTTGTTTGGAGCCAACCGCCTAGGGCTACGATAATACCAATTTTTTGGTTTTTCGATAATATTCGGGCCATTTCGTCAGATTTCTTTTCACTCGACACGTCCGTAACTTGTCGCTCTAAACGAGCGTCTGATTCAGAGCCCTGAATCAGTGAACGTGTAATCGCCTACTCCTACCGGACACTAAAATATCGGATCCGTTATTCAGGATGATGTAATATCCATCTAAGGGGGTGGTTACTGCCGCCAGACGGGCTGCCCGAAATGACTGCGAAACACAGTTTGCCCTGCCACTACTTGTCTACATAATAAATTTTAAAGATATTTCGGTTCTTCACTGTTCCAAGTACACACCATTACATTCTAAATTTAACGAATTATAGAGTTCGTATAGTTCCCATAAATATTGTTATAGTTAGGATACTGCAGTAATTAATTCATGCAACTGAAATACAAAATAATTGGACACGTATCTATGTATTAAATAGACAGTGAAACAATCCTTTAAAAAAGCAATTTCATATTTTTACGATATAATGTAATAAAAATAGAACAAGTAAAATATAGTGATAGTTATATGTTATATACAACTTGAAATTCTTCTAGTCACAATTTTTGATGGCATATCTATTGATTAAAAAACAATAAATCATTTTAACAGTCATCAGCCGAAAACGTAATAATACATTTTTCGCTTCAAACACTGCTGACCTATTTATTAAAGTGTATTAGCGACTATCTTCTTCGATATCTAAGAGATTAACAGTACGTTTTTTACTTTACTTCGATACAAACGCAGCTACTAAAAATAAAATTACCTGGCTTTGAAAGGTTTTCTTAAAAGGTATATACAACGTCTAAGATTCGCAAGACAGTTACAATTTCGGCCGTTATAATTGTATAGAATTTCTTTTGTGTTTTCTTAAAGAATAAAACAAGAAAATATGTGGAGTTGATAAAGTTACCAAATTCTATTTTTTATTTAATTGAATTAAAAGTTATTACGTTGATAACGCCAAATTATTTAACTCAAACTAACTGAAAATAATTTACTGTGGTACGTTCCGTCTCTCTTTTGCCTTATACCTATGAACATGCAAGTGCTGCCACCGTTCGCTAGCGGCTACTTTAGAAACCAAATTACAGTCAATCGAAACGACGTACCTACAATCTACATCGTAAATCTACAAGCACGATTTTACTTTACAACCCGCAAATAATCCAAGCATTGTGCTTTTGTAATAATCAATAAACGATCGCGCCTTCCGCGGGTGTACCTAACTGAAGTGTGCAGTGTGTTGGAATACATCTGGACTCGTATGTGATTAGCCCGCCGCAGTATTCGTCGCTTGGAAGACCTAGGACCAGCCCGTGATCTACTAGGTCGGTGGCAGCATCCTGATTTCTCTTGTTTACTTGCCCTCTTTGATTGCACGAACCATAATTAAAAACACAGTCCACTTTTCTCCATCGAAGATTTTCGAAAACTTATTTATTTAAACTTATTTATTTGTCTGTCAGTTTTCACTCAGAATTCTTCTAAAGAATTCCACATACTCGAATTTCCAGTTTGTTTTCACTTGTAATTTAAATAATTTCTTCCAAAAGATACAATTAATAATTCTTAACTATATAGCATTAAAACATTTAAAATTAAAACATTTAAATAACATTAACCGTTCATTACAGATTTAAATTGATTTTTAATCAACTGCAGCATTATTATTATTATTATTATTATTAAAACTCTTTATTTGTACTATAATACATAAAAAAGAATTAAAAAAAGAAAGGAACAACAAGTAATAGTACAAAAGGCGGCCTATTAATGTAAAGCCTATTAATGTTTCTTTTATATTTGGTTAAGAAAATAATTCACGATTAAGTAAACATATTCTGTAAAAATAAAAAAAAATCCAAAGTAAATTAAAAGGTTATTTAAACTTTTAAATGGTTAAATTGAATTCATAAAAAGTAATATTAAATTTTCTTTTCACGTAAACATTTTTAAGGGCACTCTGCTGTTTTCTATGTTCTGAAGACTGCGCGCGTACCTGACCCGACATCAGCACGAATCGCTGAGAAAATCATCGAAAACATAATCTATAATCCATCGTCAACACGTGCACGACCATTATTGATTTTGCCGTTTTTTGTATAAAATTGCTCGCCGAGCTCGACTTGACATTGAAAAAATATCAACTAGGGAGTCGTGTGAATGGGACTCAATGATAAATTTGCGCAATGACGTAAGAGTTTTTGTATAAGACTCCTTGTCGCGTGGCATCCACAAATCGGCATGAATACAACTACCACCTACATACTGTAGCTGTATTATTTATTCACTAGATACACAAGAATGGTTTCACTTGTTTTTTTATATGAGATCCAATTTCTGTAGTTGTTTAAATCGTAAAAAAATATGTATTTATTAATACAGAGACACAAACGGTCATACAAAGAAAGTAGTGACAAATTATTATGTAACAGAAAGGATCTGTAGAGTAACTATAGTTAGTATTATCATTTGTAATAAAATATGATTTAAATAATAAATATTAACTATAATTATTTAAAATTAATATTGTCGTCTTAAAACGCATCTCCATAAAAACGCAATTCATTAATTGGTTAATGCTTACGATATATTAAGCTACCCTAGATCTAAAGTTTAAAAGTATTATCAAAAGAAAACTCGGCTCGAAAGTTATTCTAGAAATGCTGTTATTTAAGCGATAAAGAAACCTAGGTTTAAACGGTTCAGAACTCTTACTATAGATATATACTATAATTGTAAATAATAATATACAATTTTTAATACTTTTTAATACTTGATAAATGTCATAAAGAATGGTATCCTGAGATCATTTTCAGGATCGTCATCTCCTTATAGTTCTTTTCCGAAATTATGGTAAAAATAATCAAAGGATCAAATATGTTTCATTGAAACCTAATTACTCTTTTACAGCTTTACATTCTTAATGAGTTGAAAACGATACACAAGCGATTTTAGTTACTAGGTGTTTACAAATTAATTATTTTAATGGTTAACAGTTAAAATTGTCAACAGTTGCTTATAAAGTATTTATGTACATTGGTGGAAAACTTTTTTTTTTTTTATGTTTTGTAAAAAGTTTCATAAACAACTATTATGATTAATTAAGTATGGGAAATTAAGTATTAATTTCAAATACTAATTAATTACTAAATAATAATTAAGTGTTTGAAATTGGAAAATTGTTATGCGAAATAAATACTAAATATAATTATTTTTAGTGAACAAAATTTTTACGCGTTATTGAAATATGATTCCGCTTCTTGAAAAAAACCTTTTTACGAGCTCAGGTATAACAAATATGTATAATATTTTGAAATTATTGTAGTATTAATATTTCTATCAGTAGTGGAATATGTAATATTAACTATAATATTCGTATCAATATTTATATATCTACTTTGTGTTCACTTATAATATTGGTACTAACAGTATAATAGGTCGATAATCCACCTTCTTCTTCTCTTTCCGTTGTTATTGATCTTTGAGTTTTTCATTAACATTTTCTCTGACCTTCATTATGTCATAATTCTTTGAAAATTGACTCTTCTATGCTTTCGTAGGAAAGCTTATTCCTATAAGAAGTTATTGTATTAGTTACAGGATTAGTACTTATTATTTTCTGGTTTTTCTTTGAGTTTTTCGTTTGTATGGCTCACCTTCAATTACATTTTCTATTGTAAATATACGTATTAGACATAGGGGTACCACGTGAGTACATGCCCTTTTTCATTTTCTATAAATTACTAATTATATTTAGTTATATTTCCAAACACATTGTTAAATATTCACAAAAATGTATTTTTGTGACATTTCTTTTATGTTTATTTACATCGTTACCGTAGTAACTTTGCACCCGTTTTCAGACCATGACGTCAGATTTTCGGGTGTAAACTCCTTAGAAGAGGTCTAATACCTGGCCGCTTGAATATAAAAATTCCAAATTCCAAATTTTATTTTAAAAGAACGGATTCATTCTACAGAGGTTTCTTAATAGATATCGGCGATGGTTAGGTCATTGGAGAATCAGCCTCTAAGCTGAAAGCATATATTTATTTATTACGGTGTCTGCTCCTCTCCTACGGTGTCTGACCTCGAGTACCTCTGTACTCTCATTCATCGGGTGCTGCTGTTGCTTCTGGGCTGCTGCCGGCCGACCACCGTACCGGCTGCTGTCCCTACTAGGACCGCTGCCGGCTTACCACCGCTCCGGCTGCAGTTCCTCCAGGGCCGCTGCCGGCCTACCACAGCTGCAGTCACTGTTCCTTCAGGGCCGCTGCCGGCCTATCACCGCTCCGGCTACCGCTTCTGGGCCGCTGCCGGCCTATCACCGCTCCGGCTACCGCTTCTGGGCCGCTGCCGGCCTATCACCGCTCCGGCTACCGCTTCTGGGCCGCTGCCGGCCTACTTCCTCTTCGGCTACTGTTCCTACCGGGCCGCTGCCGGCCTACCACCGTTCCAGGCTGCTGTTCCTGCCGGCCTACCACCGTTTTTGGCTGCTGTTCCTGCCGGTCTACCTCCGTTCCGGCTGCTATCCTACGGGGCCGCTACGGAATAGAGCATCCAGCAGGAGACCCTCTTGGGGTAGCATAGCTTAATTTACTTATTTCATCCACTGTAGTCCCTAACTCTCCACACCACCTACACTTACACCCCCGTTCACCAACTCCACCCTTCCTTTTTTTTTAATAAATTAGTTCTTTTCTTTTCCCAGTCTTTTATTTTATATATTTTTTTAGTCTCGCAGGCTGTAACAAATTGGCGCCCAACTATAGAATCGACTCCCTTGACTCCCTGAGCTTCTTGTTTATTTTTCACACCAATGTACTATTGGTATACATAACCCTCTAAATTCTAAAACTACACTTCTTCTAGTGTTTAATTCCGTTCTCTAATAGTTTATCTGATAGCCTGTGATATGTCCTCTGGTATTTAAGTACCAAATGGTACAAATATTTTTTGTTAATTTTTCTAAATTCTATTAAGACACTGCTTGTAGTGACTAACTATTCGAAATTCTATTAAGTCACTTCTTGTAGTGACTAACTCTGCGATATTCTATTAAGACACTTCTAGTAGTGTTAACTCATGAACATTTGGTAGTGATATTTCTCATTGTGTTCAAGCCTATGGGTTTATCTTTATAATTTTTCAACTTTTGTGACATTATTCCCTTTTGACTTATTATTACACTTCATTATAAATAATTTCTTTTATTCATTAGTTATAGAATAATTGAATATTATTTTTCTCTTTTAAAACTAAATATATTAATTTTATTAAACGTAGTCTTAGTTTAATTATCTAATAGATAATTTGAATATACTTAGCTAGTCGTCATTACTTTAATAATAAATATTGATTTATTGTTTTAATTTTAAACTTGAACTTATTTCTTGAATTTTAATTGCGATTTGCTCTTGATCTTATCGACGATTTTATTTTGAAACTTTAAATATGGCTAGAATTATTAAATTTGAGTTGCTCAATAAAGTTGAACTTGAGTATGAAGCAAAGATCAGACTTGTGGAACCTGCTACTACTGTTATTTCTTTAAGAGCTCAAGTCATTCGACTTGCTGAGGCAATTCCTTCAGAGAATATCATAACTTCTCCAATACCTATTGAAGAAGATCTACGTCAGATTGAGGTTACCTTAAAATATTTAGATCTAAAAATTAAAAATTTTTTAGATGGACTAAATAAATATCTAAGACTGATTCAAACTTATTTGAATCATTTATACTTTCGATTAGAGAGAATTGACCTTGATCTTAATCCAGAATTAGCTGTGGACTACGAAAAACTAAAGGAAGAATTCTATAAGCTTCAAAACAAATCAGAGTTATTTAATACAGAAGCTAATACTATCTCATCGATGCCTTTCACTGATGCCATTTCAGAACCTTTAGAGGTAAACTCTCTACATGCTGAAAAGGAAAATCAAGAAGTGCGAAATCATTCTACAAATGTGACACAAATAAATCCAGTTGCTTTAAATCCAAATATTTATAAGGAATTAAAGAAAGTTAATTTTAATGGAAAATCTTGCCCAAGGTCTTTCCTTCAGAGACTGGAAGAACTTCGAATAACAAGAGGCATAGAAAAAGATATGCTGATTTCACAAGGTTTTGAGATTTTTAGTGATAATGCTTTGCACTGGTTTCGATTACAATTAAGTCGGAAGCCTAACATAACTTGGGATGAATTATCTATTCTTCTTATCAAAGACTTTTCAGTGTTCGATTATGATTACAAACTTTTGGAATCTATTAGAAACCGTACTCAAGGTAGAGATGAAACAATAATTGTATATATATCTATTATGCATGGCATGTTCTCTCGACTTACAAAAAAATTGGATGAAGCAGAGAAATTGGAAATAATTTTAAGGAACATTAGACCATGCTACTCAGTATTTGTGGCAGTGAAAGAAATTGACTCAATTGTTACTCTTATTGATACTTGTCAGAAATATGAAAAATTTTTGGACAGAGATAAACAATTTAAAGAACCGAATCTTCAACAAAACGATATTAATGCGGAATTTATGTACAAAAATAATACAGGAACAAATAAAAATTACTCCACTTCTTTCGGGAATCCTCAAGCTTCTATATCGAAGAAACCAGATCTTCCTTCATCTATTCCATCATCGAGTACAAGTAATAAATTTAACCACTTCAAGGCTATTCCTAAAGTTTATAGTATAACTCAGAGGAATGTCTTTTGTGTCCGTTGTCGTAAACATGGACATAGCCTTAATACTTGCACTCAACCACACTTTGATATATGCTTTAAGTGTGGTTAAAGCATATATCAAAGTTTAAAATCAGACTTTAAAAGTAATAATTGCCCTAATTGTACTAATATTAAGGTTGATAAAAGCTCAAAAAACTAAATAATGACTTAAAAAGTAGTTCAAAATTTGAAATAAGTGATTGGAATAATTGGTTACAAACTTTAAAAAATTATTTTAATTCTTATAAAATTTCTTCAACTGATTATTCATGTGAAAAAATTTCAGACCGCCCTTTTATTAAGGTTAAAATTAATAATTTAATTATGGGAGGTCTTCTAGATTCGGGAAGTTCATTGACTATTCTCGGAAATAATTCTCATTTAAAAATCAGTAAATTAGGTTTCACACTTTTTAAGTCAGATTTAGTAACAATCTCTACAGCCAATAATCAACAGATTAAATCTATTGGTTATTTTATGTTACCTATGGGTTTCAATAATGAAACTCATCTAATTAAAAGTTTTGTCTTTCCTGAAATTTCACTTTCTTTAATCTTAGGTATTGACTTTTGGAAAATATTTAATCTTTTACCGAAAGTACTATCTCCTTTAAATTGTGAGTGTCTAAACACTGTTACTGAAGGTAGTAAGGTGTTATCTTATGATCATCTTACTTTGACTCAGAAGGATATTGCTGATGATCTAATAAAACGTTTCAAAGAAATTTCGTTTGAGGAAAGAGGTGTGCTTGGCCGTACCCATCTCATCACACATAAGATCGATACGGGTGACTCCCTCCCGATCAGACAAAGATGCTATAGATTATCTCCTGAAAAGTCAAAAGCACTTATTAACGAAGTTGATAAGATGTTAGAATGGGATATCATTGAAAAAAGTGAAGGTCCTTGGTTATCACCAGTACTAATTACACCTAAAAAGAACGGAGAATGGCGTTTCTGTGTAGATAGCAGAAAACTTAATGCTGTGACTAAAAAAGATGCTTACAACCTTCCTCTTATTAACGAAATTCTGGACAATCTTAAGAATGCAAAATATCTGTCAAGTATTGACATTGCTAAAGCCTTCTGGGAGATACCTCTCAATCCAGGTGATAAGGACAAAACAGCTTTTTATGTACCTGGTCGGGGAATGTACAGATTTAAGGTCATGCCCTTCGGACTAACCAATTCTCCTGCCACCCAGCAAAGATTGATGGATATGTTATTTAATCCTGACTTTGACAACAAGGTCTTCTGTTATTTAGATGATATAATTGTCATTAGTGACACATATGAAGAACATATTGCATTACTCATGAAAGTTCACGAGAAGTTGGCACTTGCAAAACTTACGATAAATTTTGAAAAGAGTAAATTCTTCAGGAAAGAATTAAAATATCTGGGTTTTGTTGTAGACGAATATGGTTTACGAGCAGATCCAGACAAAATTAAAGCTATTTTAGAATTTCCACCACCTACTTGTAGAAAAGAGGTGAGGAGATTCATCGGTACCTGTAGTTGGTTCCGTAGATTTATTCCAAACTTTAGCACTATTGCTACTCCACTGAATAGACTCACTTGTTCTGGGAAGAATGCTCCAAAGTTCTGTTGGAATCAAGAAGCTGAATCTGCTTTCAAAAAACTAAAAGAAGCATTAGTGACAGCCCCTGTTCTAGCGTGTCCTGACTTCAGTCTTCCTTTTTCAGTACACTGTGATGCTTCTAATTATGGTATAGGTGCTATGCTCACGCAGTGTCAGAATGACCGTGAAGTGGTAATTGCTTATATGAGCAAAGCCTTGAATAGTAACCAATCTAACTATTCTACAACGGAAAGAGAAACCCTGGCTGTAATAACCGCTTTAGAACATTGGCGTTGCTACTTGGATAACGGGAAGGAATTTACTATATATACGGCCGCTGCCGGCCTACTTCCTCTTCGGCTACTGTTCCTACCGGGCCGCTGCCGGCCTACCACCGTTCCAGGCTGCTGTTCCTGCCGGCCTACCACCGTTTTTGGCTGCTGTTCCTGCCGGTCTACCTCCGTTCCGGCTGCTATCCTACGGGGCCGCTACGGAATAGAGCATCCAGCAGGAGACCCTCTTGGGGTAGCATAGCTTAATTTACTTATTTCATCCACTGTAGTCCCTAACTCTCCACACCACCTACACTTACACCCCCGTTCACCAACTCCACCCTTCCTTTTTTTTTAATAAATTTGTTCTTTTCTTTTCCCAGTCTTTTATTTTATATATTTTTTTAGTCTCGCAGGCTGTTCTGTAACATTATAATTAAACTAAAAATGAAATATACGTCTTGATACAACCAGGAATTCGAATAGCAAAAGAAAAATGAAACCGATGTTTGGACGGATGTCAAATTATTCAACCTCATTTCGACCCTTCAAACAAAACGCACTGCCGGAAAAAGAGTGTCAAATTACATGATGGCATGTATCTACCCTTTCGTTGTAAAACAAACAATTTAGTATTTAGAAATGTCAATATAATTTCACTTTCGTAACTATGTGAGGACACCAAAAAAACCCCCTTAAGACATTTCCTAATACCACAAGAAAAAGAGCTCCGCCTATTCTTTCCAATTCTTCTTCTCGTTGTACATATCAGTAATGTTACATTGTCATTTCGTAACTACACTTCTTTTTAGAAACGTCTATTCCTTCACCCGATACTTTTCCAATCACAATAAGGCCAAGATATTCGAGCGTTTCCTAGCCCTAGAAAGATGACTGGCGAAGCAGCGCGGGGCTCTCGGGACATGGTTGCTTCGGGTGTTACATTTACCGGATGGCCATGAGAGAGCCGAACGAGGAATGTCACCATTGTGGCTGCGCAGTGTCAACTGCATCAACACACTCTGGGTAACTGCCCCGAATAGGCAGAGCCCGCTCTGTCTCTCGTCGTGGGCGCCGACCTCTCATTACCGGCCTTTACGAAAGCAATGGTCGGCAGTGACCTTGCGTGGCAGGCGATACTCGCGTTTTGCGAGCATGTCATTTCGAGCTAAGGAGGCAACGGAGAGGCGTCGGACACAGGCTAATTTCTTGTTTGAGTCGTCCACATTTAATTGGCGTTACGTCCCACAGACGTAGCATTTCAATCTTTGTAATCGCTGTGTGCTGCCAATAGGTACAGTTGAAAGCAGAGAAAGCTACTCCACCAGTTGAAGGTAGATCTATGATATTGCAATCCAAAAATTGCTTTCTCTGGTTTCGACTGTATGAGTGTAAATGCTCGCAAGTTAAAGACTTTAAATGTGCGTTATAGTCCGGGAACGGAATAGACCCAATTCGTAAGCTTTTGTAACTGCTATTACATAGATAAACCTTATTCATTTCATTGAAGGCCCTACGAACTAATATAATTACTAAGAACTAATGTAACTATTGCCCGTTCGGGACAAAAGTGTTGTCGACTTAAATTCCAACTTATTTTTACAGGATAAAACATTTTACATATATCTCTAAAAATAAGTATTTAAAATATTTTTGAAGCTTGAAAACATGTTACTTTTAAATAATATATGGAAAAAATAATAATTTAATGAAAAATAATAATAGTTTTTTATTAAATTTAAATTCAACAACCCAATACACTTCATAATAATAATATATCCTATATGTACCTAAATGTGTGCCAAGTTTCAACGAATCCGATTACGTATTAACGTGTAAAAACGTAATTTATAATATCGGTGTTGCGAACTCCTTTATATTTTTTAAATTTATATTTTTTAAAGGAATTGGTTGTTTTTGTTTTTTTTTTTAAAGAAATGTGTCATTGATAAGTCAATATAGAGATATATATATATTTTTGTAAAATTCACCATGTATATTTTAGTTAGAAATAGATATTAAATTCATTTTTGTTATACAGTCCATTTGTCTCATTGTCATCAATCGGTACTGATCTAAAAAATATTGATTCCATCTCAGACCGATAATAACTATAGACGGAACAATACACACTCTTAAGTGGTAATAGGAAGACGATTCTGCAATAGGGTGACGGACGCTCTATAGTCTGACGCGAATAGTTGATATACCTAACTATATTTTTTGTTTAATAAATATTACAATAATTAATTGGGATAAAAGCTGTTAATGGATAACATTTTTAACTGCATACACAAACGCATGGCCACTATACGACAAGTAGGGTTATGCACACATCTTCAGCGAACCGGCTTCACTTTTTAAAACGTTTTTGGGGGGGCTCTGTCTGTCTCTGTCTTGTTTTTTTGGTCTGAGGATTCCATAATAATTTTTAAATTAATTTACTTAAAGTTTTAAATTTTTTAATTGTGTGTTTAGGAAGCCTTGAAAAAGATTTGATTTGAAAAGAACTCTACAACCTTGAAAGTACGTCTCATGAGATGACACAATACCCACACGAAAGACAGAATCACAGATAAGATAAGTCGATCAATAGCGCCCGCGCCGGTACAAGTTTTATCCGTGCTTATTATGCTTTAATAGGCGTGGCAAAGATAAAAGACGCAAGATATACAAGTGTGTTGTGTCAAAATATTTATTGTATCGATGAATTTATTAAATAGACGCCGGACGAGGTCGTGAGAATTCGTGTGCGTGTTTATTTTCGATAAGAATTTTGTAACCGGGCTTAATAAATTAGAAAATTACACAAATATCTCTGCACGTCAATAAATCACTTGAATTAGTTTAAAAAATATTTTAAATTTTATAGAAATCATGCATGCGTTTCGTTTATTTTAGAGTTTTATATGGCTCAAGCTGATTATTTAATGAATTTATTTAAGTAATGAATAAATTTTGAATGAATAAACTTATCCTTTTCTATAATATTTAGGGTATATCTACCCTCCAAACACGATTTTTCCACGCTGTAACATTTTCTGCCATAACTTGGCTCACAATTAACTAACATAAAGTTAAATCTATTTTTTTAAATACAAGTCATACATCTTTAAATTTTCCTAGGAAATTGGCATGCTGAAATTGAGTTGAAAAAGATACCTAGAACCGAGCCCATTGGATGAGCTGTTGAAGTGCTTGCCTTAAGACTCTGTTTTAGGGTTCCCGTGTTCAATTCCCGGCAGGGTCACCTTTGAAAATGAACTTTTCAAGTTTGGCTCTGGTCTGGATCTGGAAAGTATGGCAGGACACACTACGTTTCGCAGTCATTTGGACAGCCCGTCTGGCGGTAGTAACCACCTCCTTACAGAAGACCACCGTAAAATAACAGCACGTGTGCTGTTGTGTTTCGTGATTGAGTAAGGGATGCCAGAGTCCATTTCACTAACCCTTCAACAACCCCTTATCTTTAATCCTACTGTAGTCGGCAGCGCACTTGTAGCACCTGTGGCGTTGCTTGTGTTATAGGCGACGGTAGCCACCTACTATCAAGTGTCCCGTCGGCCTGTCTGCCGATCTTAACATAAAAAAAATATCAATATTGGATTTAGAAATGATGGAACTTCGAGTGAATTTTCCATTTAATTTTGATTTTAGATTAAATATTTTTGATATCTAAAAATTATATCTGAAATAATTATTCTTTAACTGTTTTAATAGTAAGTCGCGTTAACGATTTGTTAGCATATACTCACCCAAGTTAATAATTAATAAATTAATTAAATTTATACATAAAATAAAAGAGAACTCACACGATTCATTTACGGAAAGGCTCAACGATCGTGACGAGCTACAAGATTGATCGCATAATAAAACCACCTTTTATAACTTACATATTATTTTATAATCTCAACCTTGACTTTTATCTCTTAGAAAGCTTGTAATAGATAAAATAATTTTGAAGAGACGATCTTTTTTGATTAGGCCGCCGCCGCCATGTCCATTCATTGTTTTAGCTGAACCAAGGCGTATAATGAAGACACAAAATAAAAATAAAATTGTTGTAAATCTCACTAAAGACTCTCTTATTTAAACACTCTAAAGGCGATTTTATTATGAGCTGCCGATGTCGTAAAATCCATTTTCATTTAAAACGAATTTACGCCGATCGTAATAAATTATTTAGGTATATATAATGTTCATCTATACATATAATAAAATCGTAAACGAGCCGTTTCTGTACATTAAATATTTTTTCAAAAAAAAACAATTTGTACACGTTGTACTTATTGTTACCGAGGTCAAAAAGAAAGACAGTTTTTAGAATTTCTGTCTGTTTGTCTGTGCTTTTGTGCGCGCTAATCTCGGAAACGGCTTAACCGATTTGAATGCGCTTTTCACTGTTGTATTGTAGCAAGCTTCCCGTAACATTAACCTTTGTTTCGTTCCAATTGGTTTACAAACAATAAAGTTACACGTATATAAATATATTAAATAGCATTATAAAAATATGTTGGGCCGTTTATTTCCTCCTCGTATTAGTCTCACGCTATATTTTACTTAGTTTACTTTTGAAGACTGAGATAGTGTTTGTAAAATTAGACGTTTAGACGTTTCGACGTTTATGATTTCCGCACATTCATTCAGATGGAAATGAAGTTAAAAGCCTAGCAGAACCGACTTTTATGACTACTTTTTCTATGTTAAATAATTACTATAATAACTTGAAAAACACACTTTTTAGACTTATTATATAAGCAATAATTGGAAACAGAAATGTTAATCCAGCCTATTTTGATTTCTATCATTTAAGTTGACATGCATTGTCGTTTTGTACGAGTAAATAGTGTTTAAAGCTAACAAGTCGTTGGGTTTAACTTGTCAGACTCTAATACCATTTAAAACTTATGATAGCATGCTGCTTCTATAACTCTCTGGTACTATTGGAAATATTGCTCTGTAATTTGGTCCCCAATTACCGAGTTCATAATGATAAAATGGAATCTGTACTTGGGTTTCGTTCGCATGTAATGTCAAGGCTAAGCATATACATTGTACAAATCTATTTGAAATCAATGCTTGAAATGTATTTTGATATTATAAAATTTTATTTAATGTATATTATTATTAATTTTTCATTTATTATATATAAATGCTGAGCACAGTTTAATCGATGTACGATTGTACATACTTGAATCTGTTCATACATTTATATTTTTGTGACACTATTTTATGTTCATTATTAATGTGCATTAAATAAATAAAAGTTAGTAGACCTCAAATGATAATTGCATTCTTTTCTTTGATAAATGGAGTAATTTTAAGAACCAAGAATACTTCTCATCATACGCGAGTGTCATTTTTCTACGGACTAGCAGTTTAAATTAAATAAAAAATGTACAATTTCCGCGTCGCACCGACAAATAGTTGAAGATGAATGAAGCGATCCGTGAGAGTTGTATCTGATGTTCCAACTTAATACTTGTGTTAGGCGCCTTGCAACTTTTTATCCACAATCGCATGTGATCGTGTAAGCCACGAGCACGCTTACAGGGCTATATGTCATTTTTATGACGTCATAATGATTGCATTCACAACTTGCGTTAGAACATTAAGACAGTCGTCGAAAGCTGTATTTCTGAAACAAATATTTAATTGTTTTGTAGTGGTGCTAAAATATTTTATTCTTGGTTATTACTATACCTACCTCCAAACAGTTTGGGAATAACGTTTAGAAATACAGTGAGTCACAGTTAAGTTATTATAATTTAAGTGAAAAACTTATTTAATAACAATGAAAAACAATGAAAAAACAATGGTGAAACAATAAAATAAATCATTTTTAACATGGTTTTATTTCAATTATTTTTTCTAACTTTTCTTGTAAGTTATTAGGTGTATAATGTTCTGACTAACTATGGAAAGTTCTGAAAAAACGTCTCCTACATCCCATCCTATCGATGGTACTTTCCCGACTAGTGTCAAAAGAAATTGGTCCTTATGTTTACATAGAGTTTACATTTCAACAGAAATAGCATTCCCGAACTTTCAATGGTTTGTTTACGATCTTGTTTAGATTTTCTGGAATTCTCGAAATACATCGAAGCGTTTTTCGTCAAGTATAAATATGAGAGCAGGCGGGCGAGGTCAGTTAGTGGTGCGACAACCAGCGATACGAAAGCGACTCTTCGGAGCTTTTGCGAAGTTATCTGCTACAGTGAACCGGCGACACATTAAGGGAATCATTGACTAGTTTTGGCAAGTTTGACGGTTTCATCGGACAAGTTTAGTGATTTCGGAAGCCCCTAGTTAGAGTTCACGATTCAGAGCCATATATCATCAAGGGCAACAAACATTGGCATCTTTTTTTAAGATACTGAGCAATTTTGGACGAGAAGATGTCTCGAAGCTTCCTGAACGCTGCAAGACGACTCGATCGGATCGGATTCGACGATTGACCTCCTTCTCGAAGTTGTCTCTACCTAATTGGATGAGCGGTTCGGGTGCTTGCCTTAACGCTCTGTAATAGGGTTCCCGGGTTTAATTCCCGGCAGGGTCAACTTTGAAAAATGAACTTTTCAAATTTGGCTCTGATCTGGATCTGGAAAGTAGTGGCAGGGCACACTGCGTTTCGCAGTCATTTGGGCAGCCCGTCTGGCGGCAGTAACCATCACCTCACAGAAGACCACCGTGAAATAACAGCATGTCTGCTGTTGTGTTTCGGTGAGTGAGTAAGGGATGCCAGAGCCCATTTCCCTATCCCTTCCTAATCCCTTAATCCTACTGTAGTCGGCAGCACACTTGCAGCAGCTTTGGCGTTGCTTGTGTTATAGGCGACGGTAGCCACCTACCATCAAGTGGACCGTCAGCCTGTCTGCCGATCTAACATTAAAAAAATTACATACACTTGAATTATTGGACATAATATATAACTCACAATAATAGCATCTCACATATTTAAATACATTTTTTCTTTTTAAATATTTTTTTATCTAAACCCATTTGTACACGACTGTAGATACACTTGTATTACATAACAATGTTAATGCGTTCAGGTTTTTTCCGCGAGAGAAGCGCCTCAACAAACCACTTCTACCCCTTTTTACGCTGTTAAGAATTTGTTCCTGGTCTGTGTGCGATGGAATCTCGTACTTTGTCTGGTCAGATGCCATACCACAATAAAATCTTTAAACAATTACAAATAACACCGTGTTAGCGCATTTCGCAATTGAGCACTGAGACGAGTTAATGGCCTTATTCATGAGTGCAACGGTGTCTTTATTCTTCTTAGGAAACTTACGATGCTTTCACAGTGTCATTGATGTATCAAAACAAACTTGGAAGGTAACATGTAATATTCACAAAATATTGACGCATCTTCATAAAATAAGTAATTTATTTTGGGTATACGATTTTATAATAATTAATCCTGGGTATAGACTGGGCCATAAAGAAATGAAAGTGTAATCAATACTAAACTCTGTTCGAAAGATTATTACACAATCGCTCATTATTTAAGCGATAATGTAGCTTCAGCTATTCTGAGATTATAATGTATAAATATTTACTTATTTTATTTTATTTTAAAGATGCAAAAAATTTAGTAAGTAACCTGTTTTTTTTTTTCGAAACCTTGGTAAAATAAACTGACGGTTAAAACTGTTTCTTTGAAACGTAAATTAATGGATTTTAAGCAATAAAGTCGGTTATACTATTTATACTATTTCATTTGTATTCCATATACAAGAAACAAAGTGACGATCCAAGTGCGCAAATAAAAGATAAGGAATAACGAGGAAATAGACGAACCGGCTCTTGCATCTGTTAGCACTCGCTCAACGAAACACTATAAACGGTCTTATGGAGTTGAGTGGTTACTGCCGCCAGACGCGAAACTCATTTTATGAATGCGGAATGCAGTGTGCCCTGCCACTACTAAATATGCCTACTAAATTTATCAAGTGGAATGTCTCATATATAAAAACTGATACACTTCAAAACACACCCATAGTTATCTTACTAATATTATAAAGAGAAAGATTTGTGAATAAACTCAAAAACTACTTGACCGATTTTAAAAATTCTTTCACCTATAGAAAGCTACATTTTCAGCGAGTAACACATGCTAACTCACCCTCCACATGCTCATTTTACCAAGAGGGTACCACCGCTGCGGGTACCAAAATCTTCCTACCGGATGCTGTGGCCGCGTACAGTGTGATACGTAAACTGCAGCTGTCACCAACCTTGGTGCAGGTGTTCACGGGACATGGCGGATTTGCAGAATACCTGCACCGATTGAAAAAGGTCTCCAGCCCGGACTGCCCGTGCGGGCACGGGGTAGCGGAAACAGTTCTGCATTTATTGGTGGATTGCCCCAGGTTCGCGCGGGCGAGGTTCGTGCTGGAGCACGACATAGATGTAAATATATCAAAAGAAATTATACCGGAAATTGTGAATAATAAATTTAAAAGGAACAAATTTTTAGACTTTTGTCACAATGTGGCATCGGTGTCGATTAAATCGAACAGGACTTAGATTAATAATAAAAAAACATGTATACACATATCATTTTATATGTCGAATACCAGTCGATGATGAACAAGGTCCCTTGCCTATGCAAGGGGTTAACGCATTAATCCCCCCAAAAAAAAAAAAAAACTCACCCTCCCCATCTCCATACAAATGTACGTTTGTAATGAATAAACTCAAAGACTACTAGACCGATTGTAGGGTTCATCATCATTCGCTTTTCTCATTCATTATAAACCTTTTTGTTTCCTTGTTATAAATGTAACCTTTTACTTATATTGCATATACACTGGCCGGCGAGATTTGAAATGAAAAGGAACATGAGAATTGAAAAAGGAAATTGACAGGGTTTTTTTCACGACGACGGATCATTCTAGAAAAATTCCGAAAAGATTCCGAATTCTAGAAGATTCCGAAAAGAGAAGGCGTACGAATTATATATACAATAATAAAAGAGATTGAGATTTTTTTTAAAAAGGAATAAGAAAGGCGATCGGCCGGCGATTTTTACGATTATCACATTCAGATTGGGCTGGAACGAATCCTTCTATTATTTTATTAAGTCGACGAGATCCGCTTCTATCATATCTTAACCTGTGCTCCTGTCGAATAAGGGTTATACCAAATCGACCCTCGTCTTTTGGACCGTGATCAACAGAAGAGATATATATTTATATAAAGACTATAGTGATTTTAGTGTACATAGTGACTCCAGTATAATTAAAGTGTAGTGTTTCCTCAAAATCACCATCTTTTCTTCTAACCAGCCACCTCAACAGTTATTCAGAATTGTTACACTACACGATTTTAAAAATTCTTTCACCTATAGAAAGCTACATTATCAACGAGTAACATAGTATTTTATAAAGAGATGCGGACGAATTCGCATGCAACAGCTAGTAGAATAATAAATATGAAAATAGTAGGTAACTGGCTTTTGCTCGCGACTTTATCGACTACATACTTCTTAGGTGTTAAAACATATTCAATCTTTATTGCACATATATTTTTGTGTGACGTTGAATTTTTATTTTTAAATGATCCCTTGGGAGCAGTACTTTCTTTCTGGATGAAAGGTACCCTGTAACCTTTTCTGTATCCCTGACAACGTGCTCCCATCAAGGGAATTAATGTGATATTAAATGAAAGATTAATATGATATGAAAAGCAAAATTTTATGATCGGTTGAGTAGTTTAGGCATGAAAGCGTGAAATAAACAAACTCGCTTTCGTATTATAATATTAGTTAGGATAGTAAACGTACGCAATACATACATGACTATGAACGCTATGTGATGGTAATTTTAATAATATCTTTCAAACGAGACTATTCGGATAAAGGCGGATGTTATGAAAAAAGTTATAAGAAATGTAACAACCACCCAAACCCAACCCAATAAAAGATCATTTATGTATCGGCCCGAAAAGAAATATTAAATTAACATTAAAATGAAAATATGCCTTACCATTCATGATTTGCAGGTCTACGACTAAAAGTGATTTTAAAAATGACGATATACTTTGTTGTCACTGTATCTCGATTCTGACACGTGACTCGTTTATAAACGTACCCTAACAAAGGTGTATAACGGTAGCTGGACACCCAAACACAAGGTGCCATTAAACTTAAGACATTAATATAAAATTGCAAAGTATATTGGCGCTTAAATACTTTGCAGATAAATGACTTTCGTCTGACTTTAAGCTCTCTTGTCTTGACTTTAGTCATTTGACTGACTTGATAGGATTAGTTACAGTGGTTTTATTAGGCTTTCAAATTGTATTAAAATTAAAAGTCACATTGAATGTTATACCGTAAAATAATACTTCTTAACATTTATTACGGTTGTTATTTAAAACACAAGACAGGCTGACGGTCCACTTGATGGCAGGAGGCTACCGTCGCCTAAAACACAAGCAACGACATAGCTGCTGCAAGTGCGCTGCCGACTACAGTAGGATTAAAGGTAAGGGATTGTATAGGATAATGGGCTCTGGCATCCCTTACTCACTCACCGAAACACAACAGCACACGTGCTATTATTTCACGGTGGTTTACTATAGTACGGTGGTACAAGGGTGTGGTCACTGCCACCAGACGGGCTTCCCAAATGACCGCGAAATGCCGTGTGCCCTGCCACTACTTTCCAGATCCAGAGCCAAATTGCCAAATCTGAAAATTTCATTTTTCAAAGTTGACCTTGTCGGGAATCGAACCCGGGACCTTAGAACAGAGCTTTAAGGCAAGCATCCTAATCACTCATCCAATGGGCACGTCAACATGTCGAACTACATATACATTATATTCATAACCTACCTATCAATTGAAAAAAAAAATTAAAATCCAAATGGAAACGAATAATCATTAGAATACTAGGGAGCAGGAGATTTTGATAGATTAATATTTTAAATCACTGTTTTATTGACTTTGAACAGTTCTGTATATAAATTATTTCCTTATGTTAAAGCTGTGATGACATCGTCTGTGTAACAGACTATATAACATACACAGGGCTTGGTTTCATTGCCAACTCAACACTATGCAATCCATTTTTTTTAATATTATCTATTATTGAGGTTTTATGGATTCATTTGTGTTTATACTCGCCAAGGGAATAATATTAATGCAATCTAATATTAATAATGTTATAAGGCAAACTCAAGCCCTTTCTCTGTCATAATTAATATTTAAAATATTAGTTGAACGACAATTATTCGTAATCAAAAAAGCATCTGTAAATTCCTCGTAAGTTATATATTATTTTTATTTTTAAAATCACAGCATTTTAAATAATCATATTTCAGAACTCATCTAATTATAGATAATCTAATTATCTCATCTAATTACTCACTCAGACAAAACTGAAATAAGTCTCAGAGCCAAATTAATGTATATTTTTCTTACACTTACCGATGTATACTACTCTTATACCGGATAGTTATAGACCCGTTCCAGGTGCTAACTTTAACTGCAAACGGCTACTGCAATAGCACATACCAATTGAAACATTTTAGACAACCAAAAAAAGACCGTGAAAGAATGAAATTAAGTACTGTAAATTTTGTTACATAATCCTGTTACAGCAAGCGTACTTGTCAATACAAAATTGGAATAGTAAGCAACTGATATTATCTAAATAAACTCTTACTTTCAACGACACAAAGAGTGCAGTATAATGCAAGTAGATGGGATCACTAACGCTAAATTTAACCTCACATTTGAAAGCAGACGTGTCGGCGACTTTGCTCGGACTGTGACTTCGAGGAACCGATAGCCCATTGTAATGCCTGTTACAGGGTATACTGTTACACTGCTTCATGCCACGTTACCGATGTTCCTTTGTGCTTTTTTCTTTACTTTTTTCTTTCGGCAAATATCGATTTCATCTCGAACACTTTCTTTTGATGGACATACATATGTAGATAAATTTTCTGAAACACTAAAATGTTTTTCGAATCGGTCTATTCCCATTAGTTCAATTGATTGAACTACCGGGACTTTTCAGTTCCAGTAGTTTTCAGTGCTGCTCCTCATCCTTTATTCTTAGTAGGATAAGAGATAAGGGATTGGGAGGAAGGGATAGGGGTATGGGCTCTGGCATTCCTTACTCACTCACCTAAATGCAACATAACATAATGCTGTTATTACACAGTGGTTTTCTGTAAGGTGGTGGTTACTCCCGCAAGACGGTCTGCCCAAGTGACTGAGAAAATATATTTTGAATTTGCTTTAATTGAATTTTTGTTCTTCTGATGAAGTATGAATACAAAATATAGTAAGTATAGCGGCTATAAAATGTATACGTGTGCAATTATAATGCACAAAGGAAATTCAGGGACAAATAGCTTGTACTAGTTTAATACAATAATATCTAAGTCTCGTGTAGACACTGGAGATTGTTTTCTCAATTGCCTCGCACTGGGAGGCGTGTAGATCGTTAAAATCCGTAACTGACGTTATGGAAAATGAAATTATTCTTATTCTAAGAGCCTAACAGTATTTTACAGCGATGCGTTATTTTTTAATTTACTATAACAATGATTGACAAAGACGCATTAAAATGAAAGTGGAATCATAAAGTCTTGGGAAAATTAAATTAACGATTCAGTTTCCTGTGCTCTGTTATTAAAGTTCTTTAACTGTTTAGTGAATTGTTAGAAAATGAAAATATTTTAAAAGGGAAAATGTAACAAGTAATATGTTGGTAAATAAGTTAAACAGTTTTTTTTAAATGTTAAAATCGGCAGACAGGCTGACGGTCCACTTGATGGTAGGTGACTACCGTCGCCTATAACACAAGCAACGCCACAGGTGCGCTACAGACTACAGTAGGATTAAGGAGACGGGCTGCCCAAATGACTGCGAAACGCAGTATGCCATGCCACTACTTTCCATGTCCAGACAAGAGCCAAACTTGAACTGTTTAGATAATATAACGTAAGAAGGTTGCATTGTTTTGTTATAAAAAACTTTATTTTAACTGAATCCATTATTCGTTTATTTAATATAAAAATAAGGTGGTTAATAATAAAAATAAAACTAAATATTAATTAAGATTAGTTATAGACAATAATTTTATTTAATTGTTTATTTATAATATAAATAGATAGATAAATTATATATACCTTATCACACAATAATTGCATGATACATATACGTAAACAATACAAGATTAGAAAAAGGTATTTAGCCACATTTTAATAAACACCTAAACAGTTTTACTTGTAAAACAACCTCGAACACTTTAGAAAGATAGCACAATAATTAAAGGTCAATACATTATTTTAAGAACCGCCAAAATGCAAGTCCTAATTACGTGCTAAATTCTGGATCTGAATACTTAGCTTAGGAATTCTGAATCTTAATCTGCAATGATGTGGCAGGTCTCAGTGTGTAGTCTATTGGAATCATAAAATAAGATCTAGCGGTTCCCTCTTACACAACCTTTTACAGAAGATCGCCGACCTCAACAATAACACTGCGACATTTAGAAGGAATTCCTAATTAGTTGGGTAAATGCCTAAAAGAATTTTTTAACGATAGACTTATGTAAGTATCAATCTATAAACACATTAAAATAAATATATGTAGACACACTGTAAGAAATGATTAACAATTGAGTACTTTTTTTTTTTTCAAAATTCTAACTGATAGATACTCTATTGGTTTTTCTGTAGCTATAAATTGTAGGGCATATGGATCGACTTGTGGGAGCCTAACATAAAAGAGTTAAGTGTTTGTAATTGTTAGCTATAATCCTTACTCCCACCATCTAATAAGCAGTAAAAGGGCAGAAAATAACACTTCACAACTTCTAAAATACCGTGCTACCTACTTGCGCAGCCACTCTTAAATTTTTAAATGTTTTGCGAGTTCCAAGAATAATAACGCTTTCTGTGTAAAATAATGTTTGTAATTCTAATAAATGTAACTACGAAGCCTTTTAGACCTTATTTCGTTAATAATTTAAATATCTATCTATACAAATATTTAAAATTAAATTTCGTCTTCGCACGGATGTAATTTTTTTTCTACAAATTATATACGCAAACCTTTCTTGTTTATCATTCTTTCCACGAGTGAAAACAGTATCAAAATCCATAGGGTGGTCTAGAATACAAGGGCTTCAAGGGGTCACCGGGGAGTTTTAGTGGGTATTGTCAGTCACTATAGGACTGGGTGAGTCCCACATACCCCTATCGTCTAGCCAGCGGTAGGGTATCCGTAAATGTGATTTCTCCTCGAAAAAACAAAGGTGGTTTAGAAGGGGTTAGTAGAGAAACAGACAGAGGCAGACAGAGCCTTTATTTTGTAATATGTAAATAATAGATAGGTAATAAAAATAAAAGATAAGTTATGCGTATTTTGAGTATTCCATAGTATCAACAACAACATTTTTGCTCCTCGCATATCTCATTATCTATAATATTACTATGGACGAAACATTAAGAGTGTTATTACAAAAAAGATAAACATACATTGAACATGTGTCTAAAATTTTTTTTATTACAAAAGCGTGTTTAAGCAGTTAGAGTTAGGCACGGTTTAAATAATACTTTTCACATGTCAATACTTGTCGAAGACTCAAAGTTTGTCTACTGCTTTGTCTCTAATTTTCGCAAGTTGTATTTAGTGGTGTGATGAAATATCGGGTTGTTTTACCTTTTATTCTTGAACCCAATTTTCTTCACGTTCACGAATTTTTATTTTAATATTGCAATTGTCCATTTTTTTCCATAATTTTTATTTATATTGTACTCATTTGACAATGAGTAATGACGATTGACAAGTCTCGATAAACACATTCCATTCTTTCAACCGATCACTGTTCTATGTGTACAATGTACTCATTATATACGTAAGTTTTGGTTCCAAAACATACTTATGGCGGTGTATTTAGAGCAATAATTAATTTATAATCACACACGTCACTGTTTTATTTATATATAGATAATTTTAAAATATTTTCTGCGTAGGATATTCTATTAGCACATAACAAATTTGCACAGAAAGGAACGTTTCGGATTGAACCAAATGAAGTTGAACGAACGTTTTGTAATGTTGCTATTTTATTGTTACTATTTGCTATTTTATAATTTTAAAATAGCAACATTTGGTTGCCTAGCGATGTTTTGGTAAGTCAAAGGACAAACACTATTTTGTAATAGCGAAGGTTAAACATTATTTGAGGCAGGGTTTAAACTGTGAAATTGTATACAAATGTCATTAGACGCTGTTTGACAAAACACGTGTTGAGACATAGTTTAGTATATTTTTTTTTGTAATAACACTGTCAATCTTTTCAATCCATTTTTTAAATCACACGAAAAATTATTAATATTAAACAGTATTAAATAAACATTTTTTTTATTACATACAATTTATTTCAAAGTTTTTTCAATTTCGAAAGTTTCAAATAATATTTACTCGAACAGTGTTTTACAGAGGATTCCCTCAAATAATAAAAATAAAAGACCGTGACGTTTCAATATAAGTTCAAGACTTATTTGTTAGTCGTCGAAAAGTGATACAGACCACCAAGTTGAAAATAAGACGTCAGGCAAATTGAATCGATCAAAAGGAATGAAAGTCCGTGAAGGCATTAGACGCGGACATTTCGTGCTGCGTTTCAAATAAATACAAAATGCTATCCGTATCTTTTGATATTGCTTTGAATTAAATTATTGAATTTATTTTTTATATAAAAACCATGACACCCTATTCTGTATTATATATATAGGATAGAGGATTAGACTATTCTTTTTTTGCACTTTATCTCATAAGGGTCGACATTGCATTTACATCCCTCATGGTACGAGTACCTTGTGTTGTACCTTGTACCTTAGAGTGCCTTAAGGCTGTTTTTTAATGACTTTTTTTAATAACCTAACATAGTTTTTTTAAATTTTATTTAAAGCTCGGCGGACAGACTCACGGTTCACTTGTCGTTAGGTAGCTTATTAACATTGCCACGCTATAGGGGTTACAACAATCACGCTACTGACTTGGATACGAAATTACATAAGAAGAGGATAGGTGAATTGGCAATCCTCTTCTGAGGAATGGTAGGGCTATCCTCTTCTTAAGATTGCTAGGGCCATCCATTTCTTAGGAACGCTAGGGCTATCCTTTTCTTAGAAATGTCAGGGCTATCCTCTTCTTAGCAATGTTAGGCTATTCCACATCTCAGAAATCTTAGGCTATTAAATTCTCTTATTAAGAATTCTCAAGAATCCTCTTCTTAGGAAGAGGATAGGTGAATGGGCTTGAGTAATACACTCAAGCCCATATACCTGATGATGGTGCCAGTAAACCCCTAACAGTAAACCAACATGAAATTAAAGCACGTATATTACCATACTTAAGGAACGTGAGTCGTGAACAAGAGATGCCAGAGCCCCTTCCCTTATATTCATAATTGTTCGTTTACCGCTAAAATTTTTATACTTGGCTCACACCCCATATGCTGTAGGTCTGTCTATAAAAGACGTGTTATTTGCCTGTTCGTCACATATTCACTCAAAAAAGGACCGATGAATACGAGCAAAATGAATACAATAAATAAAACTAAGAAATTTAAACTAGAGATTGATTCGTGATAAATAATAATTATTTAAAAAAAAACGGGACAAGTGCGAGTTGAACTCGCGTGAAGAGGGTTCCGTACGATGTTACCTATCCGCACAATATTGAGTGATTTACCATGTTATTTTAATATCATGGACTTCTTATAGGTTTTCCTCTAATCTATAAGTAGAAAATTAATTTCTGTAATTTTTTCAAAATTTTAGGTTCAATAGTTTCGGAGATAAGGGGGGGGGGGATGGTCGGACAGACGGACACACGATTGATCCTATAAGGGTTCCGCTTTTTTATTCGGATGTACGGAACCCTAAAAATATCAAAATGTTAAAGATCATGTGAAATATTCGTTTACAAAATAGCCAAAAACATTAGGCAGCAGCCGCCTAATGTGTAAAACTGTTCACATAACTCTTAAAATAACAATAATTTCTAAAATAAATCAATCCGCAACTAAACTGTCACAAAAGTTAAACCACAAATCGATGAGGCCACCCGTTGCATTTCTTAACCCGGTGGTCCAATCATCAAGATGATTAAATTAGGTTACAAACGGATATAACATGCGAAATGATATACAATGAACCGAGAGCGATTCCGCATAATGAAGCAATCAAATAGAATCTCCATTGTATCACAGCCGATACCGATGGATCGAGGAAAACGTTAACTTATTCGTTTAAGTTACAACGCAATTTCTAATGTTATATGAGAACGAAATGATCCTTTTAAAAAAAAATAGAACTGAAAATAATATGAAAAAAACTGTCTTTTAACATGTTTTTTTTTTAAAAACACTTGTTATTATTTTTTAAGTGAAGTACATTTTAGATGACGCGTTTGCTATTATAAAGCGACTTGCAGGTTTACGTTATCGCAACATCCGACGATCTGCGATTGCTTTGCATACAGTAAGTAATTCCAGTTCGAATACTTAGTACGCACAAAAACTTGTTGAATTTTAATATCCTTTTCGAAGGCAAACATTTGACGTTTCGAGGGAAATTGAGGGAAAGACTTTTTATATAGTTTTTTTTTTAGTTACTGCACAAGTATGTACCATTTAGGTACATACTTGTACGATTCCCGGCACGGCCAATTTTGAAAACGAACTTTTAAAAGTTGGCTCTGGTCTGGGTGTTCAAGTAGCGAAGAGCATCGGTGGCGCAGTGGGAAAGACGCGGCCTTTCAAGTCGAGAGGTCCGAGTTTGATTCCAGTCATGCCTATGGATTTTTAAATAAAAATGACCACTCTCAAACGGTGAACATCGCGAGGAAACCTGCATACGCCAAAGAAGAAATTTTAAGGCGCATTTGAAGTCCATCAACCCGCACTGTGAGAGTAGGCCTGGAACACTTTACACTACTTTGGGAACTAAGGGTTTAATCTGTTCTTTTGAACAGAGTAGTCTGGCTTCTGACACCAATATTTAATAATCAGATTATTTTATTTTATGTATATAGAAGACAGTGAAAGTAAATAAAAAAGATACAGTATAGTGCTTCTTCCCATAACTATAGCAAGACATATCAATAGCCCCAGAATATTGTATGTATGTAATTTAAAAATATAAAAAAATAATATATTTGTAACGATAGAGTAGAAATTATGTATACAGAGCAAATAAATGAAATATAGTACCTGTCCATATTTAATTCGCTACTTTTTGCAAAACGGATTCTGCTTTCCATCAGCGAAAGGCAAAGATGATTTATATCAATATTGATATTGATTTACTTTGATCTCATGGACGATATATTTTAATATCAGAGTCCGACCGTTCCCTTCTTTGACAGTTATATTCGAAGACATTGTCAAAATGGCGCCTTTGTTCGTACAAAAATGTATAAGTTAGACTGTTGTCCATTGTACGTCACACAATATAAAGGATTCTTCACCTATCATGTTCTGAAATGTATTATTAATGCGGTCATAGCGTTTAAGATTTATATCTTACTTCAGACTTTTTGGACCCGGATATAAATAATGAAATATTTATATTTATCTGTAAAAATATCTATATAAAGGTATATCTGTACTTATAAAATCAAAAAATATAGCACAGCCAAAATTACTAAGTCTAGAAAGCGGAATTTTATAATGTAAGCATCCGATGTCGAAGAACTAGTTGTCGAAGAAACGGCATAATTCCTGTAGTTTTCATTTTATGATTCCAATGTCAGTGTTTATTCCAGGTAAAAAACTATCTGTTTGCCCGTTTCATCCAAATCCGTTCAGCCGTTTTTGCGTGATTGAGTGAGTAACAAACATACAAATTTTCACATTTATTATTATTATTAGGGCTGTACCCGCGACTTTTATACGTGCTTTTTTTAAAAACCCACGGGAATCTAACATTTTTCCAGATTAAAAAATATCCTAACTATATACGTTACTCCAGGTAATCTATACTAATATTATAAAGCTGAAGAGTTTGTTTGTTTGAACGCGCTAATCTCAGGAACTACTGGTTCGAATTGAAAAATTCTTTTTTGTTTTGAATAGTCCATTTATCAAGGAAGCTACGATAAATAGTACTATATAAAAGCAGTGTCCAGTACCGCGCGCCCCATGCGCACGTTACATAGTAATCTATGTATATGTGTGCTAAATTCGTGCACCTGTTCTGGCGTTATTGAGGAACAAACATCCAAACATACAAACTTTTGCATTAAATAAAATTATTGTTATTAACAGGATTAGGATTAGGATATATTCTTTTTCATTGAATTTTATGATTCTATGCTTAGATCTTAGATACATTTTCAAATATTCTGGTTTAGGTCGGATTAGGTCTGACTCATTGTTCAGATTTGTCGTCTGAAGGTGTACTTACTTACTGTGTGTGTTATTTTAAACATTATCATATTTTAAATTTTCTACTAAATTCTGTTTAATTTTTTCGCCTGAAAATGAGAGTGTTTTTACACGGCACAGGGTCTAGTTAATAATAGGAAATTGAGAGGAAAAAATAATACATCATTTTTCTAGCAAATAATGTGGCGAATGTTTAAAGTTAGATCTATAATATACAAAAATTAACAATAATAACGTTTTCGTCAATTTTTCTTTTATGAATCATTAGCGACCCGCTGGCAGAAGGACAGCGGAACTGTCGATTTTAATTTTTTATTTAAAATTATTGAATTCCCATAAATTAAATTGCTTTTAATATTGAAAGTTCTATTAAAAAAAAAATTGTATTAATTTTTAATTAGGCAAAACATGACATAAAATAACCAAAAAAAAAAAAAAAAACTGTTTATCCCATCGCTACTAAACTTCACAAGATCACCTGCTTTTCTAATCTGAAAATTTCATCAAAATTGAGCGGTTTTGATGTCCATAGGGAACATATAATATACACACACCATTTTTTTTTAATGTTATGTCGACAGACAGGCTGACGGTCCACTTGATGGTAGGTGGCTACCGTCGCCTATAACACAAGCAACGCTACAGGTGCTGCAAGTGCGCTGCCGACTACAGTAGGATTAAGGATAAGGGATTAGGAGGGGATAAGGAGATGGGCTCTGGTATCCCTTACTCACTCACCGAAACACAACAGCACGTATATGCTGTTATTTCACGGTGGTCTTCTGTAAAGGGGTGGTCACTGCCACCAGGCGGGCTGCCCAAATGACTGCGAAACGCAGTGTGCCCTACCACTACTTTTCAAATCCAGACCAGAGTCAATTTTGAAAATTTCCAAACTTGACCCCGCCGGGAATCGAACCCGAGGCCCCTGAGACGTTAGGCAAGCATCCTTGCCACTCATCCATATATATATATAGAAGATAATCTTCACAGTTCCGTCAGCAGTCGTATACTGACAACAGAACTCACATATATACTCACAAGGAGATACTGACATAACATCAAATCATACGCACGATATAACCTTCACAAAGCGGTTAACGACTTAAGTTAAGAATTTTAGATATCGACGTGACTTTGTATATCGCTATAATTTTTGAGGGACCCGCCTTGCACAGTTGTGGTGCTTTACCGACATCACTAATTTTATTTATTAGCGTCTTTTATTACATATGTCAAATTGCGGAATAGTACAAGTCTTTTGGTGCGTGGGCGGATGCCTTTGTAAGCGTACTGTGTCAAATCAATTTGTTCTTTTTTACTGTACCGACTTCAGTGTGTTAATCGATAGTTTTGAACTTGTAATCTGAACAGGAGAAAGCTAAAAATAATTTGAATTGCTCATTTCACTAAGTAGAAGTATCTATTTTATTTTGTAAGTATGCGGCAAACCCGACACAAAAATTTAGTTTTATTATATTACTCATTACTACAATATAAGTGGATAGTTGAGTAGGTACGTCATTATACCACAGTCTAACCATACTTACAGTCAGGCAACGAATGTACTTGTGTAGAGCAACGTTCGGCGAACTCGCTTCAGTTTGCAGGCTCGAACATTGAACGTTGTCCGACTGTATCACGTAAATATGGTTAGACTGTGATTATATATATATTTATTTCTATCTATACCTTTTTTCATGGCATATGGCCGCTCATCTTTTCGGCGTATTCCATGAAGGAAGACGATAATTTTTCTGATTCTGTATCGCTGATGCCACATTTAAATGGGTGTGATACATTAATTTCACTAAATTGAAGGAATAAAAAGTCAGAACAATATATGTCGCTCAACCTGACGAAATGTATAGAAAGAAAAGGGATACACAGGATTCCTTGCCTTGTAATTTCCAAAATTACTTTTTTATCATTCGCCAAAACCGCACAGAGTATGACTCATGTATGACTAATAGTCGAACTCACCCTCGACTGTCAACATTTTTATTTTTTACTTATGTATTCTTTTCCTTTTCTAAAATCGGTTTTTGAAAATTTAAGAAGTCCGGACGTTGAAATTATTAATTTAGTCTGTGAAATTAATAAATTCTGTATCCTAATTATATCAAAATTATAATGACTATATGTCTACGATACAATCCCACGTCGAGTCTCCCGTAGACCCCTGGGGGTCCACCTAGACCACTTTGGGAACTAAGGGTTTAATCTGTACATTCAATGGACGTTTTGACGTGTTTATTTTTGATATTAAAAAAATGCAACAAACTTAACAATATTACAAAGAAGTAAATTCAAACGAAATACATAAGCTATGTAGATTACACCGATTGTAAACTTGATGATGCTTATCCATCACAGTTGATCGGCACCCAGGGCAGTTATTAGGAGTAATCCTCGAACATTGTAACAGACACCCCGCGGTATAAACTCTTTAACACCTTGTACTCGGTCAATAAGCCGGTGATAATGTACCCTATTAACTTGGTATCAATTTGGTCAGTGACTAGCGACTTAGACCAGCCCTTACACCGTGAGACACATTACGTTCTGGAACACGCAGCATTTTTTAACAGGTAGCAAACAAAAATGTTTATGAAAGAAATTTGTAAGTGTATACATATTTATAATGATTTTATTCAAAGTGTTTCCAAATATAATGAGAAATTAAAATTTAAATACTACGCTAAATACATTCCCTAATCAAAACTTTATTTTAAATATTCTACTAGCGACCAGCTCGGGCTTTGCACGGGTGCAGTTTAATATACACGAACCTTTCTCGTTTATCGCTCTTTCCGTTAGTGGAAACCGTATCAAAACAGACAGAAGCGGACAACGAATAGATATAGATATAGATTATAGATATAGATTTTTAAATCTTTAGATATTCCCTTTAGATCTGTATATCCTTATACCTGAATGGATGGATTCAAGGTTCAAGTTCAAGGAATTGACACATTAAATAATGAAAAGAATTTTAACAAGTGTGACGATCTACGCAACCCTGTGTATATTTTCTAACATCTGCCTACCCCGTGCATGCGTAATCAAAATAAAAATATTATTTTAGTAGATTTATTCGATAGTGGCCGGCAGATGTGTCGGCGCGCGTCCATACTCTCTATTTTTGTTGATCTTTCATTGTGTTTGGCCAAGGGTCTCAAAGGGTCAATATACATCATTGCTTCCGTTTGATATACTGTTCATTTCTTGTTTTCTATACAAACATCTTAAATATCGTCATCATTGAAATTAAACCACAAAATATAACAATAGTGTACAGGTCTGTAAGCACCCGTACATGTGGTTACAGTCTGGCTGTGTGGTGTAGGGGGCACGGATTCCGCCTAAAGAAGCGCGGGAGGCCGAAGAGAGTGTAGGGTTCCAAACAAAGTCTATATCGGTGAACGAAAACAATTTTTTAAATTTAATTTTTAAGGTTGACCCTGCCGGGAATCGAACCCGAGGACCCTAGAACAGAGCGTTAAAGCAAGCACCCTAACCATTCATCCAAAGGGCTCGTCAAATTTCAATAAGTTATATGTATATATTTGCACCTTTAAACTAGTGAATATTTTGTATGTGATTTTAAAGAAATTACTTTTTCTTTGCGTTATATTAATTAAACCAGATTAATGAATTTTATTATCTTTAAATTATAGGAAAACCTATAAGAAGTCCATGATATTACTCAATATTGTGAGGATAAGTAAGACCGTACGGAACCCTCTTCACGCGAGTTCAACTTGCACTTGTCCCGTTTTTTAGTAAGTAGTGGACTATTCAGAGAAGAAAATATACCTTTACTCCGTAAACATTTAGGATTCCAGCGTAATAACTTAAAAAAAAAAACTTTTGAAATAATTGTTAGCAATCACACATAATTATCCATTTTTTAATATTTGAATCTACTCTTAGCTGCTTGTAATCGCTTAAATATTTAAGGTCAGGCATAAAATTTGTAAAAAAGTGTTTTATGAAGTCTCTCACTATTTCTAGTCAATTGTATTCAAACACCTATCTAAGGGACGACCGATCATTATGAAAGACTAATAAGTATAAATAACTGACATTATTAAGACTACGAAGAATAAATTCCAAATTTGCATTGCATTTCTTTAAGCTAGCTCGCTTTCCAATTATTTTCTTTTTGTCCTTTGGCTTCTAAAGAAAGATAAAAGCCCAATATAATACAGTTTGTCATTGAGAAAGCATCAGCAATTATGTTTCCCATAAAGATTGACTTAGTAAATCCCTTACGTCAGTTTGAAATTGTAGAATATTAAATTGATTTCATGGTAGCGGTTCTGCATATTTATCCGCATCATACCGTCTTCCATTTGATTCAGTTAAGTCACGATGTGAGAGGATACATTCCCACACTTTTATTGGAAATAAACTTAGTGTCAGACATCAGATCAAGTCTGCCATCCATTAGCATATTTTACAACAATCATTCAATATGTATCGATTTTTTTTATGCCTCTTTCTTTGTATAAAATGCATTAACATTCAGTTTGTTTCTCATTATTAATTTATATTTGTAAATATAATTAAAAATCTTGTACAGCTAAACTTTTATATACACTACAAGATTAGGATTTCAAAAAAAAACTGGGACGACTTTAAATTATTTTTTGTTAATTAATCCCCTCAAAATATACTAATTCTTATAAAAATAAATTAACATATTATTAACAATATATAATTACGAGTATGATTATATATTGTCACCTGTGGAGACTGGACCTGTTATGTGTTATAAGCGACGGTGCTCACCTACCATCAAGTCGACCGTCAGCCTGTCTGACGACCTTCATATAAAAAATTAGATAAAAATTACTTTAACATTAAGGACTTTATACGCTATGAATGAACTCTTGGATGATACTCTATCAGGTGCCAAAGCACGCACTGCCGCTCCCGCGATGCTTCTCCACTTTTGTCTGCTGATGACGTCACGAGCACACTGTACCCAAGTAGATCGAGTTGTGGATTTTATTAGGCGTATATATAGAGTTATAGAGTTGTAGAATTATAGAGTTACAGAGTTATAGATTTGTAGAGTTATAGTTGAAACTTATAGAATTATAGAGTGTAGTAGGGTAGGCGTTCTACCTCTTGGGCGTTTCCCTCCACCTGACCCTGAATCCGTTCCATCGAATTTTCCTTCGTAGAAATGTGGCCAAAGAACTTTAGTATTCGCAATAGCACAACCGACGAAATTTATAAAATAATAAAAATTAAATAAAATGATTTAAGAATAATCATGGCATTTTTTGTATTTTTTGACCTTAGTTTAAAAAAGGTTTTATAAATATTCAATTAATTTCTATGGATGGAGGCCTTAAACACTGTTGCACTAGAGTGGAGTCGCATCCGGGCGTCCGCCGCTGATCGGATTAATACTATTTACTTGTTGCATCGCGCCCGACCGCTCCACTTATCTTTTTAATGTGTAAATTAATTTAAATCGACCTTTGGAGCATGAAATTCCTAATCCATTACCCGCTGGACAGGTTAATGTGGAGCCAGTTTTGCAGCGCACTATCTCGCAGCAAAATTCGCGTGCATCCAACATGTTTACCCCTCGCATTCCTGAAATAGAAAAATCGACGCTACGTTGTCTCAACGCACATTTTTCCCACTTCATTAGGAGCCGTAACGAGCTACTTTTTCATTTTAATCTGCCCTTAATTAAGCGCACTCTTTTAAATTGAAAAATAGCCGCTTATCTCACGTCTAGGTGTTAAGGACTAATTGATAAACGAAATAAATTGATTTCTCTCCGAACGCGACTAATAGCTCTGCGCTCGGGTGTGAACGCCGCGTAATCAGCTCTCACTTTTCAGTTGTCTTGTCTCTGCTTGACGATAATTCCCTCGAGACCCAGCCAGAGATTACTAAACAATCTCATTACCCACACGCCTCCCGGGTTTTAAATGCCTGGGTAACACGGGAATACGTTTTAATTTTCGCACTTCAATTATTTTTGTTTATATCGTCTTAGGCGATTAAAAATCAACTTTGTAAACAAGCCAGTAATTGTAAATGTCCTGTCAGGTAAATCCGACATTGAAAGTACCCCTAGTTGTGTAAAGAACCTGATGGGATTTTCTGGTATTTACTTTTAGACCAGTACATATAACTGTATACCTAAACTTTTGACTGTTTATCACTAATTATGATTAATTATGAATGTTGTAATGCAATAAAAAAACAATAAAAAGCATTCTCATAGAATCAACATTCAAATCGATTTTCTTATAATCATTTTAAAAAATTAGCTATTATTTTTAAACGTTTAAAATTTCAAGTGGTCTACATTCACCCCCTCCATCAAAGAACTGTCAACTTTTACGAAATTGATGTCAATTTTTCTTAAGTAAATATTTACAAATGTGATAATTTGTTTATATAATTTATTTTTATAAGTTTTTAGTCTATGATTTGTTTATTTGTTTGTTTATAGTATATTATATTTTTATTTTGTATTTAGTTTATTTGTGGTTTGTGGTCGTGCTTAGTCACTTTGTGCACTTGTTATCCCTTCTGTTCGTCTATTGTGTTTTCTATTCATCCCAAAGGCTCTTAGCATTAAGTCCGCCTTTTGTACCAAAATGTACATAAAGTTTTTAATAAATAAAATAAATCAATAAATATTATATGCTTCTGTTTATTTCAATTTAGAATCGTCAATTTGAATACCTCGTTTTTTTGCGTCCCAAAAAATATAACTGCTAAAATAAAAACATCGGAGTTAATGTATTCATAATAAGTGCAGAAAGTTTGTTGGAAACTGTTACCGCTTCGACATAATTTTTCAACATGACTTTAAACTTTATTAATGTGAGAGGCATAAGCAGTCCATTGAGAATCTGAGCCGCGTGTAGACTATATAAATGCGGCCATTGAATGGCGATTAAAAAATATAGCCACCTTATAGTGTTAAATATCACAAAAGGACGGCCATATTTTCAAAATAATTACGTCAATAATTGGCACGCAAGCGGAGAGTCTCTCGTAGAAGTTCGTCTCATTATTCGCGTACCGATTTTACCACCAACTGAGTCAGATTAATCGTTTTAACTATATCATAAGTTTATATTCGAAGGCAGAGACGCCTTGCGTCAATTACAAGGCAAAAATACTGACTATTATTCATAAATAGATACCTCATGTGATTACGCCAAGCGAAAACTAAGAGCGCTACATCTCAGCTGTGGGAGAATTTGTTGCCAACAACTCAAGTCATTTAATTAAATTTTCCGTTGTGCCCCATTCAGTGGTTAAGTACGAGTCATATATGACATCAGTTTTACAACAAAATTATGTTAATTTTCATTATAAATATATCGCTAAACATTACTGCCACATCGCCATTACAATCCTTGTATTGTATTCTCATATATTATTTTTATTTATTCATTAAACTTTATTTATTTTTTGTCTACTGCAACTTGTCACGTTATAAACTCATAAATGACGATATATTTTTTTAGGCTCATCTGTTGCTAATTTATAAATGAAAAAACCTTTTCGGTAACTAAGTTGAAATGGTTGAAACTAATTTAATTTTTTTATTACGTTAGTTTTTATATGTTAAGGTCGACAGACAGGCTGACGTTACGGTCCACTTAATGGTAGGTGGCTACCGTCGCCTATAACACAAGAATCGCCACAATTGCTGCAAGTATGCTGCCGACCATAATAGGATTATGGATATAGGATTGAGATGGAATATTGAAAATGGGCTCTGGGATCCCTTACTCATTCACCGAAACACAACAGTATACATGCTGTCTTCTGTAAGGGGGTGGTTACTGCTGCCAGAGGAGATGCCCAAATGACTGCGAAGCACAGTGTACCCTATCACTACTTTCCAGATCCAGACCAGAGTCAACTTTACCAAAATTAATTACCAAACCCGGAATTCTTAGACAGAATGTTAAGGTAAGCACTCTAACCACTCATCTAAAGGGCTCGTCAAAACTTTATTCTCCTTTAAGCTTACACTTCTTCACTTTCTTAAAATTTAAAACAAAATATAATTTTAATATAATTTTGAGACATACCCTTTTGGCAAAAAAAAATGTTTTGTTTATATATTTTTTATGTTAAGATCGGCAGACAGGCTGACGGTCCACTTGATGGTAGGTGGCTACCGTCGCCTATAGCACAAGCAATGCCAAAGCTGCTGCAAGTGCGCTGCCGACTACAGTAGGATTAAGGATAAAAGATTAGGAGGGGGGATAGGGAAATGGGCCTTGGCATCCCTTACTCACTCACCGAAACACAACAACACACGTGCTGTTATTTCACGGTGGTCTTCTGTAAGGAGTGGTTACTGCCGCCAGACGGGCTGCCCAAATGACTGCCTATGACACTCTAATACCACATTCTATGTGTTCACTCGTCAGTATAAAGAGTAGTGCAACCAAGTTCACGTAAAAAATATTAGGGTTAGTTCTGCTATTTGTTCTACTATAGAACAAATTGGACAAAAAAATGCACATGCCGATGATATGATGTGTTAATTATTTGATTATTCTTAAGTATCTTTCTAGGTTTCACACTATATATATCATTCTTTTTATGTACCATAGCATGTACTAAATAAAGATTTTTATATTAAGGTCGTCAAACAGGCCGAACGTGACGGTCCAATTAATGGTGGATGGCTATAGTCGCCTATTAACGCAAGCAACGCCACAGGTATTACAAGTGTTCTGCTGACCATCCAAAATGAAAGATGAGGTATTAAGAAGGGATAGGTAAATGGGTTTTGGCATTCCTTACTCAATAGCCGTAACAGTACAGCACACGTGCTTTTATTTCACTGTTATCTTCTGAAAGGAATAAAGGAGGGGGTTATTGCTAGTTTCAGAGCAGTGTTTTAGGAAAACTATCGGTTGTGGATTCCAAACCAAGACCTGATGAGGGTAACGGGCCTTACTAAGATACAATAAAATTATTGTATCTTAACAAGAATAGTCAACTTGCTAAGATACAATAATCACATAATCTATATAAATAAAAATGAATCACAAAATGTGTTGCTAAACGTAAAACTCGAGAAATGCTGGATAAATTCCGCTACTTATTTATTTAAGGTTCTTATGAAGAGAAAAATTGGAAAAGTCCACTGAAAATTGCAATAAGAATTTTACGTAATAATAATTCTTTTTCCAAATTTCTCGTTAATCTCTTGGCATTTTTGTTCAAAGAAAAAGATTTACGTATAAATCTTTAACAACTCAGCGACATATTCCGTTGAATGGGGATTGTATCAATCTTAGTAAAGATCACTACCTCAAAGCGTCCCATACAATAGTATCGAAATTGAAACAGGATTCATATCACCCGATCTATCTCTTCTATATTTTTAATGGCCGCACATTATACTCACACTTTCGGTATCACTTCTCTTTCAACAATAACCGTCTTCGTCAGATATTATCATTCCATGGACGTATCGCAATCATACAATAGTTGAGATTTGAAGTTTAAAGATTATCGATAAGTTGCGGTCAAAATATCCAAGATTCGATATTTCTTCGCATTTAAAACTGCAATGGTTAATCTTTTTTTGATAATAATCGCGATCTCCAGCTGAGGTGTCAAAACATACCGCACGTTTAAAAGACACAATACAATATCCAATAAATAAAATTGTCGTAAAATATGTTCACATATAACTTCGCACTCAACAGAAGCGTTTATATTTTTATTCCGTTCATACTCTTTAGAAATTGACGTTGGTCACGTTGGCCACTATTTATAGTCTATGTACATTACGAGTAAAATATATTATAGGGTATCGGATAGGAATTTATTTAAGTTTGTTTATGTATGTGTTATGAATTTATTTATATGTTATTATAATTAGATTTTATTTAAGATTAATAATACATTAATAAATACACCTTTTAACTATTAATTTAAAATCATATTATTGTGGTCAAAAATCGGAAACAAGTTAGGACCAAATTAGTAAAAATCATTTAAATCAAAGATTAGGTAGTATTTTTTTTAGTTCCTGTATATACTTATTCGAAATCAACATAAATAATTACAAAATAATAGCATTAAAAATCATTAAAACATTTTATTTTTCAGTGGTGTTAAGTGTTTAAAAATTTTGATTTTCATAACACTCCAAAAATTATAATTGAAAAAATAATTAGGGTTTTTAGTGGTAAACCACCCCTTATAGAAGATCACCATCGACTGTCAAATAACAGCTCTTGTGCTGAATATGTTTTGGTGAGTAAAATATGCCAGTTATCTTGTCCATTATTCCTATCAAGCTTGCTAGTTTGTAACCCCTATGTCGTTGCTTGTGTTCAAAGTGAAAATCGGTGTGTCATCAATAATCAAAGTCCATCTACCATCAAAGTGAAAGTCAATCTACCTACCAAAATGAAAAAGTGATCATGTTAAGTTAGATAAATTAAATAATTAGGTTTCGTGTCGGAAGGACTTTAGTATATCGTACATCGAATTTAGGGCTCCCGATTTTTTTATGAATAGCTATGATGAATACAAAATAAAATATGGTGACAAAAATTTTTGGAGCTTTTGGGTATTTTGAAAAAAAAAAAAATTTCAACTCCTAACCTAACCGTTCCAAGTCGGATTTGCTCTGATAGTGGAATCGGGCAAAAGAGGTTTTGGATTATTATAAAAAAAAAATACCACGGAGGCTAAGGCGGCACTCCGCTTCGCTTCGCTCCCGCCTTAACCTCCTAACCTAACCGTTCCAAGTCGGATTTGCTCTGATAGTGGAATCGGGTAAGAGAGGTTTTGGATTATTATTAAAAAAAATACCACGGAGGCTAAGGCGGGCGCTCCGCTTCGCTTTGCTCCCACTTTAACCTCCTAACCTAACCGTTCCAATTTTGTTTAATTATCCATAAATATTTCCAATAAATTGAAACCATGTGCGAAATTTACACAATAACAATTAGAATGTGAAAAAAAGTGACGATTGTGTTTGTAAGAGGTATTGAATGGTTTTGACAGGTATGAATTTTCCATACAAAAGTTGAAAATTTTAAAAAATGTTACAAAAAAACTAAAAAGCTTCGAAAAAATTTACCACCACAATTAATTGTCTATTCATCATAGCTATTCACAAAAAAATCGGGAGCCCTAAACTCGATGTACGATATACTAACGGACAGCCTTAGTGTCAGTCTTTTTGGTGGTTATATCATAAAGTGTAAAAGACTGAGTGAGGATATGGGAAAAGACTACTTCCTACCGTCAAATTAACTATCAGCTATCAAGTGGACTATAAAACTAAATAAACGAATGCTTTGTTGCTACGGGTTCCTTATCAATAGACATAACCGGTCAAAAATCATTGAATTGTAAAATATATACATTTATCTATCCATAAATTTAATATCAACAGTACGTGAGTTACCCTTGATATTAAATACTGGCTATAGTTATGCGTTGCGGCCTAAAATTCCCTTAAACAAGGGGTGAGACACACCTGTCCAGCGCCCTCGCGACACGCGACGCGAGCGCAAGTTGCACAAGCACGATACCCATTATAACGAGACCTCCGTTCTTACGTGCAAATATTAATCAACTTTAAAAAACAACCGGCCAATAAATATTGGTTGGTGACAGTTAGGGTGCCCCTGTAACAAGTTTTCAAATCAAAGAACATGTATGGCAATGTGCATTGTTATGGATATGGTGCAATATTTAATGGAACGGGTGTTATTATTACTTGGAGGGTTGGGTGTATAACACAAGTATCTCTTGCGATTTAATTTATAGACATAGTTAGTAAAAATGTATTATTTTCGTGCCTTTATATGATCCGACAACGCGTAACACACTTTTTGTACTGTAGGCTTACTTAAACAATCAAGAGAACCTTAAAATTATTTGCACTGAATAATCTTTACGTTTATAAAATATTATATATGTTTTGGAATTAGAGGAAACGATCTGTTGAATAACGCTTCTAAGAATAGAAAAGCTACATTTTCCAAATAACTAAATCAGTTACTTAACTGAAAAAATAGAATCTAAAATATGTTTCTTCCTTGAACGTCTATCCATTTAAATATATGTCGGTCTTAGAATACTACATAAATATTTAGCATTACATAACAATATAGGTAATCGTTATTTAGGTTTAATAGAGTATTTAAGTCTGAAAGCATTGTTCCGTAACTCTCGATACTGGGAAGTCAACATAATCAGTCTAGATTTTAAATTGATATAAATAATAATAGTAATACTTATTTATTTTTAGATAATATGATCCATTTTATTAACATGTATTTTATGATAATCATGCAGCGTGGGTTGCTTTGCGGCAAAGTGGATAGACGACCTGAAAGGTACCGCTGAAAGCAGCTGGATGCGAAAGACAGAAGATGGCGCGTGGTGGCGAGCCTTGGGAGAGACTTACATCCAGCAGTGATGATGATGATTATGATGTTAGTTGTAGTACATATAGGTACACTGCCGATTTGTTTTTTTTTTATCAGCACACGAGTGAAATATACAAAAAGAGCAGACTTTTATCTCACAATAACAGCTTTAACAGTAAACATTAATTTTTAAGTAGTGTATTTCAAACAGTAAGACGATGTTATTACCTCTCAATACTCATGGGTAAGAAGAATGTCGCACATCGACTATTGGTCGCCTATCAATCTTTTCCAATGTACATTTTAGAACATATATTTATCGTTCTAGCAGACGATTGGAAGCATAAAGAAATAAATGCCTATCGCTAAATTATCGAGTAATTGTTGAATACGACTTTAACCGATTAATTTTTTGTACAGGTTTGTATAAAAGGAATAGTTCTAAAGGAGAGTCTAATGAAAGCCACGTGTCGATGTGACGGTGATGGATCGACCATTGTGCATTGAACTCATGAAACACACTGCATTTCTATTTTTAACCTAACACAATGACCGACAACTTAAATAATTATCAATCAATATTGGTTAATGACATAGCGCCTCTGTGTGAAATATTTGCTGTTTAAAATTGTTTTAGTGCTTTTATATGCAGTTTTTATACACCAAAGTAACTCGTGTCTTTCTCCAGAATTCGGGCCTATTTCTAAACCAAATTCCTTCAAAATCAGTTCAGTATTTTTAACCACAAAAATATCAAATCGACAACGAAGTTACTTTGTGATAGTTAAAAATTACTAATATTCATTAAATTCAATAGTACTGAGCTTACTAAATCTACTATGCCAAGAGCTACACTTTAAAAGCGTAAAATTATTAAAGCAACAGATGGAAACGTCATCACTTGTTAACTCCGAAGACCTCAGGAATTCATTAATGACCTATCTAAGTATGTATATGCTTTTTTCCAAAGCTGTTTTATACTCAACTAGCTACCGCATCCCCGGCATCTCACAGATGCAATTTTTTTCTGCAAGTTATATATACAAATCTTCCTCGTTGATCGCTCTTTCCCCTTCTTTTCTTTGAAAACAGTACCAAAATTCGTCGTGTGGTTTAAAAGAAGTTAGCAGAGAAACGGACAGATATGGAAATTATTTTATAATATTTCCTATAAGATATGTTGTCGAGTAATAAACATACAAAAATCAAACATATTGTGACTTACTATTTAATAAAATCGTAAACGAGCCGGATCTGTACATTAAATATTTTTTTCAAAAATCAATTTGTACACTCTATACCTACTTGTGTCACCAAGGTCAAAAATAAAGTTTTTAGAATTTTTGTCCGTTTATCTGTTCGTCTGTGCGTTTGTACACTCTAATCTCGGCGGTTTAACGGATTTAAATGCGGTTTTCAATTATGTATTATAGCAAGCTTCCCGTAACATTTAGTGTTTGTTTTATTCCAATCGGTTTACAAACAAAAAAGTTACCCGCTTTACCTAATACCACGCGTACGAAGTAGTTATTCAGGTATTCAATATGTTTAATAATTTATTTATTTATTTTATTTACATTTCAGATAACATGATCCATTTTTAGTTGTTATTTAATTTACATATGATATGTAATGACGACGCAGCAGACTATAATAACTTTATATAAAAATCCATTAACTCGTTTGGCCCATAGGAGTTTTAATTAGAAATTGAATGGTAGCGTTCAGCCTCAACAAACATATATAATAATTTAAATATACACTTATCTACAATTGGAATATTTATATAGTCTTTTGCGTTTATTTTTGGAATTTATTTGATCTGGTCGCCTTACTAAAGTCTAAATTTAACTTGCAATGTAGTGTGATACATTTATAATTACATCTTAGTGAAGCAAAAGACGTTTATCAGATCCATGGTCTCTATTTGTCTCAAACAAAAAGAGTTTTCAGTTTATTACACTCGACCAGCTGTTGCCTGCGGCGCCACTTGCGTCATCTATGAATAAGATCGGAAAACTTTGTCTACAACATAAATAGTATCCATACTAAGTGTTGACCTAAATAAGAGATCTTGATATTTCGTCTAATTCAATACAAAGAATTTTGTCTATCAAAATTAAAATTACAAAATGTGAATTTCACATTTTGTAGTGTCATTTTGTATGTGTCATAAGTGGTCATAAAGACTATCGAAATATTTTGTATGAAGGCAAGCATGATTGCATGCTCTTATGCTTATTGTTTGGCCAAGGCAGAAGAAAGGCGAGTCTTCGTACAAAGTTAAACTACCGAAGAAGATGATGAGCGATGCAGTTATAAAATAATTATAATACCTTAGTAAGCTGCATGCCGTGAAAACATACCACGACTATCTAAATGTAAATCCATCTTTATTAACGGTTTTTTAGTTTTATTTGTTAAGGTGAAATATAAGTACACAATGGCCACATTATTATTGGCCCTCCTCTGACCCTTTCCCTCCATATCAACACAATAAGGGTGCACACACACCTGTCCCTAGCCACGCGCCACTACTAATTCTTACAATATTTGAATACATTTTTTTTTCTATGCAAATTTTTAAAGTGGACGTGTGTCATGGAATGTAATAAAACGGAAAAATGTTAGTTGGATATTATGTTTTTTTTTTAGAAATATAATGTCAGTAGGTATATAAAAATCTAACATAAATAATATTTTATTTAATATTTACTAAAAATTCCAGCACCCAATTATAAATTTTCGCCCCTTCAGCTGACTAGGTAACCGGAGTTTGGAAATTAGTTTCGATATTTTTTTTATTGTACGAAACTGGTTTCGATGAACTAATTTTTAAAAAATATACGTAACTATTTAGTTAACTCCTTCACAATGACAGCTGCTTATAATTTTCTATGATAGTTATATAGTACTTATTACTTCCATGGATAAAATACATAGTCCTACTTAGAGAGTTATAAATAAAAAAGAAAATTAATAATTTTTCTTGCATATTATAAAGTTATGTAATTTGTATAAATAATTATATTTTCTTTTTTATGGTGCGAAAGTACGTTATACATATTTTGACCTTCCAAATTATTTCCATTCATAACATTGCATACTATTTTTGTAAACAATTCTCTTTTTCGAAACAATTAAAGTAAAATTAAAGTAATTAAGTAAATTAAAGTATTCTCCTTCTAAAATTTATATTAAAACAATTTTGTTAAAAAAGTTTTTGGTAGAAAAAGAATGCGATGTCATAAATTTAAATGTACAATTAAGAATTTTTCCGGAATTATATATTATATATCCGGAATTATTTATTATACATACATATATTATATATTTATTTGTAGCACATTCAGTAGGTAATAAATTATGGAATTTTACTATAAATGTAACATAATAATTGCGCGTGGTTTCTTTTTATTTTTAATCATGTTATTTTTAAAGGAGATTTTATTTGAAAATGCAATTTAATTATATGCAACAATGCAACAAAGTATTAAAAAGACATATTTTCAAATAATTTTGTTTGTATACTTTTAAAATTATATTTCTTGTTAATCTTATCTATTCCTAATTAAACTAATCCATTAAATAGAATTTTTGATTTCACCCATTATTTACTTACAACTAAAGAGAAGGCGGTACCTTGTATATCTTTAGAAATATTATTATGTTTAAAAAAAATCAACGGCAGGCATTAGGCATTCTTTTTAGTATGTTGACGGTAACATTTAAAATTAAAATCTTAACAAGCAATCAAATACATGTATATAAGTGTCATTTATTGCAATTAAAGTCCCAATTGCAAAATTTTCATATTTTGCAACAATGAAACAATTACTTAGCAATACCCTAAGGCCGTTGTCAAGTAATTGCTCCTTTCTATCCGCTAATTATCCAAAAAGCCGTGGCTTACTGGTCAAGTTGAAAACAAAAAGCCGTTCGCGTATCCGTTGTGGATGCAACTCCCACCGGAACACCTCAGGCGACTTACTCAAGTACTTACTGGGTGGTACCGGTTACTTTTAATACAATGGAGATATACATTTGTATATAAACCAGATTTTTTTAATATAAATCATATATTAATGTAATCGCTTTCAAAACTATTAAGAAATTAGCTATGCACCGCATCTTCAACTATGGCGAATCAAATATAAATAGTATTTGGAGCTTAAAATTTATCCGCTTAGCCCAAAAGTGATAATGTTAGAAGTCAATGACAGTCACATATGTTGCAGCCACGCTGTAAATGAGATTTTTTGGAATTTTTAACTGAAAACAAACTTTTATCAAAATAACAGTTCTATCTCACAGATGCTCGTAGAATAATATTCTATTTTCAGAGATTACCAATTACGTTCATTAAACAAATTTTGCCTCTTTACAATATTAGTGTAGATGAATTGTGTGACAACCAAAATAAAATAAAATATATAACTAAACAAAAAAAGAAAAAAGAAAAATAAAAAGTGGGAAACACCTCCAACAAATATGCAGAAATATGTGCTAGAAGTGTGCTTCAGAATCATTTCAGAATCGAATAAGAAGCAAGACGATTTTAAACGAATAGAAAGAAAGAAAGAAACATTTATTGGCATTTAAAAGAAAAAAAAAATGAACACAACAAAAAAATAAAAACATAAGTAAACACCAAAAGGACACAACTCAGCTTAGGCTGCAACATTGCTACAGCGCTGATTTTACTCACTTATTTTATATTACTCGCAAGTGCACAGTAGATATGCGAATATTTTATTATGGTTTTCTGTAAAAAAAGGTTACTGCTGCTAGATGGACTACCCATTACATAAATGTGCCACTCCCTTGTTTGTCACAAAAATAATTAAACAAAACAAAGCCAAGAAAGACAAATTTACCAAGTACATAGACTTGACTCACGAAGTGACCGCCACGTGGGCTGTCGATTCGACAATCAGGGTCCTGATAGTCGTTTCGGCGAACGGTCTTATAGCGAAGAGCCTCGACCAACATCTCAAGAGGCTCTCGAGATCAAAGGACACATACAGAAGGCGGTACCTACTTCTTGACACGGCAGGAATTGTCAGAAGGTTCCTCACTTTGCAGCCCTAACCACCGGTAGCTTGTGCCTCTACTAGCGGATATCTAATTTTAAGTTTTTTTTTTTAATATTTGTTGTTTTTATATATTATATTGTAAAAAAAAAGAATTAAGGATGAAAATAAATAAATGTGTGTAATAATTCTAAGGGCATAGCATGATTATTATAACCTTCAAAAATTGGGTTATCAAACACAAAAAGACTTTTATAATCCGACTATTAATTTTCAGATTTTAGCACATTCAAACAAACTTTTAAGCTTTGTTATGTAGTAGGTACAGATTTATACTTGTCATTGTTTTTAGTACTAATTTACTTACTGTTCCAGTACTGACTTTTTTGCTTTAAACTATAAATATGTGTGCCACTTATATTCAAAACACAGTTTACCCTAACTCGGAGATCAGGGTACATCCAATAATGCTTTTAAAAAGGCTTAGTGTGGAATATTTATATTATACTCTCCCACAAATAATAACTGGCTGATAAATAAAAAAATATCATTATTATCAATGATTTAATTAATATTAAATCCGCATCCATTCTTCATAACTACGCAATTATCTTTGTTCTTATCATATTTAAAACTTACCTAATTAGTGTATTCGAAATTTAATGAGACATGAAACTTAAAATAGCATTAAAATAGTATATTAAACCAATAAGCCCGTCAGTTGTCCGGCATTTATAAATTAAATATCTTAAAGCAGTAATTGGCTCTACGAACGGAATATAAATGAGTAAAGCTGCTATGGAATTTGTTTACAAATGAACCACTTCATTAAAGGAATATCATTCCATAAGGTTCATTATAAGAACCATTCCTAATATCGCCGCAATAATAATATCGAAACGATCGACGTATTAAGTTAATTACGTATAATTACAAAGCAAAGTACGGCGTTTACTTCTACAACTGGCTTAACAGTAGCCGTTTAAAAATCTAATAACAATTTGTTCCCATACAGTTTCTGTCAGGAAATGGAGGAAATTATTTACGGCGTTATTAGTGAAGCAGTAAATGTCCACACTAATGTAAAATATACCGATCTGCATATTCACATGGAGTTCTTATGTCATCTTTTAAGTACAGGTTCAGTAAATAAATATGTGTGGCCCTGTGTCCCAGCAATCAGTGCAGATATATTAACTGTAAAATTAGTCTGCCGCCTGAGGCTAGCCAACACGCAGGCTACCGCCCGGCTCTAACTACAGCCCTATGAAAGTACACAAACAGACGATTTCAGACATATTTTGTACAAATTTTTTCGCGAACTATATTTTGCATTGTAAAATGTTACTGGTTTCAATACCTATAGAAAATAAAAAATTATTTCTTCTTGTCCCTAATGCTAATGTTATTTGCTGGTTTTAAACTAGCGGCCCGCCCCCGGCTTCACCCGTGGTGCAATTTTGATATACAAAAACATTCCTCATTTATCCCTCTTTCTATTAGTCAAAACCGAATTAAAATCGGTCTACCCGTTCGAAAGTTATAGGGGTACATACATTTCGAGGATCCATTTTTATTTATATAAATATAAATAGATGACCTACCGATGAATGCATTCATATAACACATGGAATGGAAATTGCCATGCAATTTGTTTTGTTTTGAATTTAGTTGTAAATTTTATCATGTGTCTTATTTAATACTAGTTGAGCCCGCAACTTTGTGCTAGTCGTTATAGGATGTAACTTTTTTGTTTTTAAATTGAACAACATGAACAAACACTAAATGTTACGGGAAGCTTGATACAATACAATAGTTAAAACATCATTCAAATCAGTTAAGCCGTTTCTGAAATTAACCTGCACAACAGCACAGACAAACAGACAAAAAATTACGAAAACTATTTTTTTGTAACATAGGTAAAACGTGTACAAGTAGTTTTTTTTTTAAATATTTGATGTACAGACATGACTATAGTTTACAATTTTATTATGTGTATAGATTATTTTTATTATTATAGCCTGAAAGTGTAATTATATTTATTTATTTGATATTATTTCTAAATACAAGAAAAGACTAAGGAATTATAGAGATAGTGAAATAACTGACATAAAATACTTCAATGACTGATGTAGCTGAAAATCTGGTAAAAAGCTGTAAAAAAGTGCAACCAAAAAGTTCCTTAAGCTGCATTGGATTTCACCAACTGGTAGGATCTGATCAACTGGTTCTCTCTTCCGTTCTACAGTTGAAAAGTAAAATCTTTAATTATGTTCGCCAACTTAGAAGAAAAGTGTTACCTTGAACAGAGGAGACGGAGAGACATCAATCAAAGGATAGAGTTGGTTTAGAGAGGATAGAGGAAAATATACAATTAGATAAATGTATTTGAATGTTGTGACTTACTATTTGTACTTCATTATTAACCCCGTCAGCTCCACTAAGATGAGTTTACATAATTCGAATTTAGTAGATATTTTTCTATTGAACTGCTTCAAAATTTAAATGAAATAAGTGACAAAATTAGACTAATTAAATATTCATTAATTCACGAGAAAATTGTGATTTATAACTCCATGATAGCATAAAGGAAAGACTATTGTATCCTTCAACACACGCCAAAACATAAGAGCATCTGTGTGCTGTTATTTCATGTTGGTTCTCTGTAAGAGGTTACGCCGCCAGATGGGTAACCTAATAAGATTGCGAATGTGATTGTCCCTTGGCAGTACTATACTCTCATTTAACTTTTTTCACGGTTCACTAAACATTTACACTAGACACTACAGATAAATTATGGATAATTTGTATCTTTCTAGACTTTGGATAAAAAACAGAAATTACAAGATATTTATGAGCGTGCTCGCAACATCGTTAAACAATTATAAATTCGAGCCGCCACGTGTTGTCGTACGCCATGTCTATTAGTACTGTACGTACACCACTAATTATTGGCTTCTGTATTGATTTAAATCGCAGTAATAAAACATGGTACGAAACATGAACAATTTATTGGTGGGATTTAATAATTGTTTATAATTGAAATGGGATGCAATTACAGCGGTCCGTGGAGCGGCTTTGTATAGCCGAAAGCTACGTAAATTTTATTTCACATCGAAAACCATATTGATGTACATTAACAAAGACTTAAAGCTTCGACACACATCCGATGGGCGAAACGACTATTTATAGTAACACAAATCCAACAATTACAATTGCAAATATAAACCACACCGTAAATGAAACTCAGTGCATTGTGACGTCGAATATGTGCAGAAGCTTTAAAACTAAGGCGTTGTTTGCGTAAACACTGCATTAATTTTCAAGAATATACATGGTGGCACGCGAACCTGTAACGCAAGATTAAGTTATCAAGTCAAGATTTATATCATCAATAATAATATGTCAAGTTGAAGGCTGCACGTAACAGACGTTAATATGAACACTCTATATGAACACACCCGGTGGTTACCGAGAAAGTTATTAAAACGTACGTTGTATGCAGAGACGTTTTGAATTAAAAATAATTATGCCACTTACTGTAGATTGTGTTTTCAGCTGGCATCCTATGAACAAAATTGACGGTAATGCCAACAGTCAACTCAGGTATTCAAATAAAAGTATTCTTATACTTTGAAAATATCCTTTATACACAATACACTTATTTACGATATACATATTTGCATAAGACATCTTTACAAATGGTCTTTTGTTATCATCAATTTGGTTCATTTTCATCTATTGGTAATGTGTCAGCGAAACCGTTTTAATTTTAAGTTCTGTAAAATTTTTCATGAAATTTCAAAATTTTAAATAGTTCATAATTTTTAAACGCAACAGTCATAACTGTATTAAGCAACTTCTAATTCTTTAATTCTTAAGGTGTTTGAAATTTCTTAAAAATCGTTGAACTCATCATAATAATCACGTTTTTTTATTACTACTAAATTAGTATATTAGAAATGAAAACGCTTGTTTTTATAATCCATTCTTCTTCTCACTTTTGATTTTGATCTTCTTGCAATTTTGATGCAGCCGCTCTGAACAATGATCCTGTGCTGAACAACGGTTTCATTTGAGGCGGCTTAATTCATTTCCTTGGTTCGCTTTTATAATGTAGTAATAAAGAAATTATTCGAATACAATTTATTACATATCACTATTTTATTACAACCGAGATTAATGTCATTATAATTATTGGTTCCAAGCTGAATCCACGGAAACATTTTTGAGAGAATAATTCGCGCAGAATAGTTGCCAATATGCATCAATCATTATTATCTATCGTTAACTAGGAAATGAAGGAACACAAAAAAGTATATGCAAGTGCCGTGGGTGTTACACCAGAGGTCGTTATAAACACATTTCGTAGGTCCGCGCCAAAAGTGGGTGGAGTTGGGTTGGAGCGAATTCCCACCTCGCAATCTACACTTGAGAAATGAACATGCAAAATTAATACTTTACATGTCTAAGGATAATGTGTTTATATAAAGAAGCTGTGGTGTTGGAGAAATCACTAGTTGAAGTCAAACCTAATTCAGACCAATGTTTCTTGAACAGCCAAAATTGGGTTTGATGGTGGCCGAAAACTTGGTAAATACAGACTTGAATATCTTTTAATAATAATATTTAATGAATAAATAACGGCTTTGCTGTTTCACAGATGATATATTATATTATACACCATCCAACAACAAGACTGCTGAACAGCGTTCGTACGTTGGACAGAGTCCAAGTAAGGTGTAGGTCCTTGTGCGTCGAACCGAGATATGGATGTCGGTTCTGAGTTCATCATCATTATCATAATACCGGGCAACGAGGGAAGACGTGCTGTGTGTTTCCGACACGTCTCCACAGTGCGGAAGGAGTTAAAGTTTTGTGTAGAATGGGAAAAAAGGTGAAATGAAGCTTCAATATTATGTATGTGCAGCGCATATACATAATACATAATTGAAACAGCGCACCGCGAAATATCTTAGTATGCTTCAGCTTATTATGTAAGGAAAATTCTGCAAAAGAAGAGGCAAGATTAGGATAACTGTTATAGCGACTCATCTTCAAAAAGAAATTTTTAAAGAAAAGCTTCTTTAAAAAGAAAAAAAAATGTTTGGATATAGTGTGAATTGAGGTAAAGTCCGGAAATGTGTGGATTTTATGGAGATTTATAACCAACAAAGACGTGATTCGATAACATTGACTTTTATATGATAATAAAAATAATAAGGATAAATCAATAAGTACATGCAGAGATCAAGCGATAAAAGACTTTAAAAATACTACTAAATCAGGTACAATCGAGTGTGTCTTAAAATTCAATTTAGCTGTTCAAGTTCGCATCGACTGCCCTTGAGTTGTTAACGATACGCGCCACAACTTATAGCCTAATTGCGGAACATTTTGAAGCGTAGTGAGAGTAGAAGCTTTATCTTAATAATTAAGGGCTTATCTTCGAGTCAGGAACGACGTCAGGACGTTATCGAACAGCGTCCACCCTGGCGTTATCTTCATTACGAGTGCGCTCCGCAACTTTAATTCAAGTATCCATTAATTTTAAAAGCTGCCGCATGCGTTTGTTAAACCAATAATTATCTCTACGGTAATATGGCTTTCAGTTTCCCAGGGTGCAATAAATCATCGGCAAATCAAACGATGTCGAACGTATACCGGGATAATCTTCTCTAACTGCGCTTCTTAATCTTTCACTGACTAGAGTCTGCTGTAAAAATGAGACCATTGAAATTAAATTAGAAAAAAATTAAAACTTTTGTTTTGTTCTTTGGTTTCCTTTTGTTACAGAGTCCACTTGATGATAGCTGACTACCGTTGCCTATACAAGCAACACTCGGAGGGATGCGAGACGAAATTGTCTTCTAGTATCCTTTAACTCACTCACCGCAATATTTGTGGCTGTATTATTAATGACTGCGTTACTAAAAAATAAAATTAAAGACTAACTTTGAAAAAAAAATTTCAAAGTTGGTCTTTTTTTGTTTCAAGCCTAATCCCTTATTTAATGTCATGCCCATGGGTAAATTTGTTTGACATTTAATAAAAAACTATACATATTTTTTTATGTTTCATGTTAAGAAATCATTTTCAAAATAAAGTTTCCTGAAATGATTCCTCTGGCGGTTAAAGAAAAAGAAGAAACAAATTAACTTCATTCAATGGTGTATTGAGGCGAAATGATACAGGGAAAACAAAGTTTGTAAGTTCGTATAAAGCGACTGATATTAAAAAACATGCAATCTATTAAGAGACTGAATGTCTATTTTGATGTTACAAAATAGGGATATTAATTTAAAGGAAAAAGTTAAAAAATATCTTAACACAAATCTATCCATAATTGTCTTCGAAAAAGTTTTAGAAACACTGACTTTTGACGTTGAAATGGCAGATTTAAAGCACATAACGTTTAGTCTGAGATAATTGCCGGTTCGCGCTGCACTGTAATAGTTTTCACAATAATGAAAGCTAGCAATACCAGTTGATTTGTTTGTGGTTAATTAAAAACATTAATTGCAGGTAGGTTGAAAATTTAAACCCACCAGCAGTTATTTTGTTGTGTCCGAACTTTTATGTTTGTAGTTCATCAATCGACTTTAACTCTAGCTAAGATGTTAGACTTTTCTAATAGTTCCTTGCTAATATTAAAATCTTAAAAAAAATCTTACCGTAAAGCAATAATAGCCATTTGCTTTGAACGCTCAGCTGCGAAACGGCAGACGCAGTTTGTCCCATAAGCACACCTGATGAGTTTTTAGATTTATTGTGAGGATTGCAAATACAGTGTGAATAAACTTATAGTAAGTATATGTCTTAGAAGATGTCTTAGAAGATTAGAAGACGGATGATTTATTTTTTATGTTAAGGTCGGCAGACAGGCTAACAGTCCACTTGATGGTAGGTGGCTCTGGGCATCCTTTACTCACTCATCGAAACACGTGCTGTTATTTCACGGTGGTCTTCTGTAAGAGGGTGGTTACTGCCGCCAGACGGCCTGCCCAAGTGACTGCGAAAACGCAGTGTGCCCTGCCACTACTTCAAATATTCAATGGACTGGAATGGTAGACTTTTTCCACCTTCAGAGGATTTTATATATTAATATTTTAATGGTGTGTAGTACCTACGGTTGTATTGGTTGTAAAATGGTGAACGCTCTGATGAGTTCTTCCAATTAATGCCTACCCCAAATTTTTACCACCATACAGCGCTACAGATGCGGAGTTCATCCGCATTGCTTGGACAAGATGCCTTTGAACACAGTCCGGATGAGTAGAAACTTTATTCCGCGAATTTTGAAACAATCTAGCTTTCCAACTAGCTACAATTTGGACTTCTTCAAGCGAGCCGTAAACAAATTCCTGCAGGGTCGGCAGCGCACCTGCAACCCCTGTGTTGCTTGTGTCCTTAGGTGACGTTAACTACATACCATCAAGTAGACCGTCAGCTGTTTCCCTCAGATATAGATCCATCCTTTATATAAAATTTTAACTGGAGCTACTCACCAGTTTCAAACTCAAGTTGAAATCAAAAATTATCAGTACTAATAAGAAATAATACTATGAAGTACTAAAGTGGATCATCTCAAAGTCCATAGTTTTATGTAGATACCTAACGAAAATCCTTATTTATTTCTCATTTTAAATTTTAAAAAGTAATTATTTTTTTTGATAATTTATAATAAATTTGATATATTTAATATATTTTTTAATGTTAACATCGGCAGACAGGCTGACGGTCCACTTGATGGTAGGTTGCTACCGTTGCCTATAACACAAGCAACGCCAAAGCTGCTGCAAGATGCGCTGCCGACTACAGTAGGAAGGGAAAGGAGATAGGGAAATGGGCTCTGGCATCCCTTACTCACTCACCGAAACACAACAGCACGCGTGCTGTTATTTCACGGTGGTCTTCTGTAAGGGGGTGGTTGCTACCGCCAGACGGGCTGCCCAAATGACTGCGAAAACGCAGTGTGCCCTGCAACTACTAAAACAGTAGGTATGTAATAATACATTTTTTTTATTGAAACATGTTTTTATGTTATAGTATTTTTGCTCTATTGTGTAATGTTATTCAAAATATAAGAATATATTCAAATTGACCTCAGTATCAAAAAAAATTGTAAGTACCAATATTTCTTTTTAAATTCGTAATTTCGTAAATTCAAATCTTATAACTTATTATCTGAAAACAAGATGTTTTACACAAAAACGGAAACATAATTATATACATTTGTAGCGTTAAATAATTGTTTTCTAATATTTGGAGTGGCGCTACCTGACAATCCGTTACAAGTTTTTGCGAGCCGCAAATCGTAAATCATATTTCAAAGTGACGCGGCTGCCCGCCTCTCGCCGGTCCTAAATTCGCTAATTAAAAGTAGCAAATCACCTGTTAGTGTTAATTGAACGATAAAAATACCGTACGTTTCATCTTATACCACTTCTGTATAAGGCAATGCATTAAGATACGAACATCTATAGTCTTCATTAACACTGAGACAAAGTGTTAATGGTTTTTAATTTTAATATGAAACAAAAGCCGGTTTACACGCCTGTTCCTTATTCCCACAGTTTAATTTGAGATACACTTGTTACGTTCATAACGTTTAAAATTTGTTCCATAAAGGTGTAAGTATATAATAAGAAAGATATATATACCTATATACAGTTTCTGTAGTTCCAATATCCAATAAGTAATCATCCTATTATATTATATTATATAAAATATTATAAATGAGAAAGTTTGTATGTTTGGACGTTCGTGTGTTTGTTGGATTTGTGTGCCAAATTTGGATGAAATTTGGCACACAGATAGTTAAAATATAGGACACTTTTTATCTTCAAAAATTGTTAAATTCCCGAGGGATCGTCTACAAATAAAATAAAATCGGCGCCACCGTCGTCATAGCGATAAAGATATCAGGCATTATAAATATTATTCATATAATATGTTTTCTCATTTGTTATAGTTTTCATTTATCAACGCGGACGAAGTCGCGAGCACCAGCTAATAAGTATTAATTATATTTTATTATGTTAGTACAAGTTTTTCGACTTATTAGAACAAGATTCAAGTTCATGGTGTATTCTCACCACAAATGACTTCCTTCATCAAACACATTGGAGAAGCTCTCGCAGACCGTTGGAACAAATCCCTGAGCACCATACTAGGTTGGCTTAGAACAAGAATAAGCACTTCAAAAATTCGAGCCACCAGCTTGTGTATCCAAGGAACGCACCACCGATTCAAGCCCGCAGAGAAACTATTATTATTCTTTTACGGAACCTACTAAATATTATTCTTTTTTTTCTGGTATATTTATAATTGAAATTTGGTCATATGAATTATCAAAATAAAAAAAATTACACATTGATTTATAGAAAATGATTTATAAGTTTTTGTAAATTTACCTAATAAAGTTACAAATTGTTATATTTTAGATAATATAATATCATTCAGGTGACCCGATTAATATTAAAATTCTATATAATATTATTTTAACTAAAGCTATGCCAATCATACACAGATTACCCAAAACTATTATGAGCACAGATAATGTGTTTAAAAATGTGCCCTAACTTTGACCCATTAATAAAAAACACAATATTATATTAAAATAAATAATAACTTGTTTTAAGTGAACATTATTTAAAACAAAGATATATTAAATATTTTTATAATCAATGCAGACCTATGTGGGTCACGTCCGCTCACACTCTTACAGATCGCATTTTATCTTCTGTAATATACAACTAATTACAATAATAATTATTATCTTACATTTACCGTCTTTCAAATGTACCTTATCGACTTCTTTCCTTCCTCTATTGTAGTGCTTTATAAAGATGGAGACCAAATGACCAATAGTTAACCGTCCACGTGTTTCATCAAGGAATTGTTTAAGAGTTGTCAAAGACAGATACTGTGATGCACACCACAGAACTAACTATAACTAAAAAGTACATAATAATATGAGTTCCGTTCACATAAATAAAAAATATTTTATTTTTATTTTCATATGATTATATTAAAGAAAATTATAAAAAAATATTAAAATAAATGCTTTGACATCCCTTACTCACTCACTGAAACAAAACAGCAAACGGGCTGTTATTTCACGGTGCTCTTTTGTAAGAGGGGCTGCCTAAATGACTGCGAAATGCAGTGTGTCCTGCCACTACTTTCCAGAGCCAACATTCAAAAGTTCATTTTTCATAGTTGACCCTACCGGGAATCGAACCCGGGAACCCTAGAACGAAGCTTAAAGCAAGCACCCTAACCGCTCATCCAACAAGCTCGTCATTAAAATATTTCATTTCAATTATATCTATGAAATTTTTTATTATGCTTTTTTTGGTATTTTTACAGTTAATAAAAAATAAATCACTATTCGAAATACATTATTATTTCTGATAGTGAATGTAGGGCATTTTTTTTTATTATAGAACAAACATTACTTAGGCATCAGTGAACCGCATTAATGATAGGTACCACGTATACACATAAGTTCGTATTCTAATCTTTTAAATTCATTATTCATTTGGTAAATTAAAAGTCAAGTAGCCTGACTGTTTTCATGTTAATAACGCTTGTCCGGATCAACGTTAACATGCTACTAAAGTAGTTAGTAAAGTAGTCCCGGACAAAGTTACTTTACTAACTTTATAAAGTTACTTTAGTAACTAGTGTTGTCCGGGATCAACGTTAACATGTTAATAAAGTAGTTAGTAAAGTAGTCCCGGACAAAGTTACTTTAGTCACTTTGTAAAGTTAATTTAGTAAGTTTGTAAAGTTACTTTAGTAACTAATGTTGTCCGGGACCAACGTTAACATGTTGATATGATTAGCTTGCGTGAACATCACTTGAAGCTCGTAACTTTGAATCGCGTTTTAAAGGTCATACTCGTATTTGAACTTAACTCTATTAATTAATAAAGCGTTTATTACAATAATTTACTCTCAAATGAATCTAACGAAGTTTATTACAGTAAGGAACAGTAGCGGAACAAAACGATACTTTTGCTCTGTTAAAATTCATAATCGAATAAAATTAATTGCAAGTCAATTTAAAAAAAAAGAATTTTTTAATTAACAATTTCGTTGCCATTTATGTGTACAAAGTTTATTGACACTAAAAACGAAGTCAGTGTATTACCGTAACAATTAAGTTAAATACACCGTTAATACGTTTTAACCTGTGCCAAGGTTTTGAAGTTTACAACTTTACCAATGTCGAAACAATTTGTGAGTAGCTCTCGTTTTAAATACTGAAAGCAGTTTTGGAATGTATGAAATCCAATATCGCCATACAAAGACGAGTGGGTCAAATGGACATTTTTTCGTAGGTAGAGTGAAAAACTATGAGTCCAAAATGTCCGACACCCCAAAATGTGGGAGATATTCGTTTATAATTATCCCACATTTTGTGACATTTAATACCATTAGCTGAAATTAGTGAAATCAACTACAAAGTTTATACGAACTTCATATCTATTTATTTATTTTTATTTATTTATACGTATCTACCTATACCAAATGTTATTTAAAAAAAGAAAAACAATTTATACTCATTGTACTTATGTTACCGAGGTGAAAAAAATAGTTTTTAGAATTTTTGTCTGTTCATCTGTGGGCTTGTGCATGCTAATCTTAAAAACGGGTTAACCGATTTGAATGCGGTTTTCATTGATGTATTGTAGCAAGCTTCATTCCAATCGGTTTACAAACAAAAAAGTTACGCGCTATACCGAATACCACGCGTATGAAGTTGCGGGCTCAGCTAGTCACTCAATAATTTAACTAAAGACAGAGCATATTTACCACTCAGTAGAAAAAACCTTAAGGTCTTATTCATCGATAACGAACACGAATTGACCACAAGGAATATCCTTACATATAATTAATAACCGACAGCTTAAATATGAAATAGTCTTTCTAAATAACATCTTACAGTTCTGATTAGAATAAATGAAATCTCTCCAAAGGTAAATTTTCATATTTAATCAGTTAATTAACTCAACCAGTTAAGTTAACTCAACCAATAACTGTAACTGTACAATGTGGTCATCATAATCAGTAAAAGTCATAAAATTATTTCTTTAACATTTCATAAACAATTTCAGACACGCTCTTCGCCAAAGTGATGCTTAAAATGTGTCGTCTTGGTTACAGAGATTTCTTCATTTATGAGAGGAATTATTAATAAGAACATAATTGTATAAATAAAGTTCTTCTTGTTCACTTGTTTACCTTTAATTAGTTGACAACAAATTCTCGAATGAACAACTCCAGTCACACGAGATTCCATTTTTTCTTCACACAAATACTGGATAAACAAGTTGTTAAAATTTGAGCAGTCATTTTTTTTTAAAATATATTCGGGTATATCGTGATTGCAATCGTTAGTTTAAAAAGGGGGTCAATACTCAGTGGCAGTAGCCATAAGTTGCAGCTCAGTGGCAGCAGCTACTGAAATGACAGTAAAATGGTTCAAATGTTTGAGCTTGCAATAACTCTTCTTAAGAGTTTTTTTATTTAGTTTGTTATAATTTTAATTTAATGTGTTAATAATATCGCTTATTCCAATGGTGAAGGATAACGTTTGAGGAAACCTGACTTTTCATGATATTTAAATTTCTGCCAATCCCCACTGGGCAAGCGTATTTTTTTTATTTTTAGGGTTCCGTACGTCCGAATAAAAAAACAGAACCCTTATAAGATCACTCGTGTGTCCGTCTGTCCGACCATCTCCCCCCCCCCTTATCGCCGAAACTACTGAACCTAAAATTTTGTAAAAAATATAGAAATTAGTTTTCTACTTATATACTTTTAGGAAAACCTATAAGAAGACCATGATATTAAATTAATGATATGATATTGTGCGGATAGGTAACATCGTACAGAACCCTCTTCACGCGAGTTCAACTCGCACTTGTTACTTTTTTTTATTTAATGTGTTATAATTTAAATTTAATGTGTATAAATATCGTTTGTTCCAATGGTGAAGGATAACTCTTGAGGAAACCTGACTTTTCAAGATATTGAAATTTCTGCCAATCCCCACTGGGCAAGCGTATTTTTTTTTATCTTAAGATCGGCAGACAGGCTCACGGTCCACTTGATGATAGGTGGCTACCGTCGCCTATAACACAAGCAACGCCAAAGCTGCTGCAAGTGCGCTGCCGACTACAATAGGATTAAGGATAAGGGATTGGGAAGGGATAAGGAAATGGGCTTTGGCATCCCTTACTTCACTCACCGAAACACAACAGCACACCTGCTGTTATTTCACGGTGGTCTTCTGTAAGGGGGTGGTTACTGCCGCCAGACGGGCTGCCCAAATGATTGCGAAACGCAGTGTGCCCTGCCACTACTTTCCAGATCCAGACCAGAGACAAATTTAAAAAGTTCATTTTTCAAAATTGACCCAGCCGGGAATCGAACCCGGGAACCCTAGAACAGAGCGTTAAGGCAAGCACCCTAACCACTCATCCAATGGGCTCGTTACATTATGTTTGTATTTTAATTGGTTTATTAAAAAAAAAACAGTTTTATATGAAATTGAAATTTTTATTAATCTAATTTTTTTTCCTTTTTCGAATTTACAATAGTTACATATATACCATGTAGAAATTGTACCTAATATTTAGTGTGCTAAATTAATAGTAGGAATAAAAAAACGCTAAGACTAAACACACAAGTTGTATGGGACAACTACGGACTGACGGGGGCGAAACCTTAATAAAACAAGTGAACACCCAGACTTGTGAGTTTGGTTATATTTTGCAAAACTAAAAGAAACACTATTTTGAATTGTGGAAATAAATTAATCGTATTATTATTAGTGGGTTTAATGGAATGTAGGTAAGTCAAAAATAAAACCTCGATAACTCTGATCAGGAGGCTCATGTCTTTATTTTTATTTAGGATAATCGACACCTCAACTCGTGAAACCTGTTGGCGGTGCAAGCGCAGCCGTGCCACGCGCCGGGCACCCGCCTCTACCTACGTCAGATGGTTCATACACCTTCCTATAATGTGTGCAAAACTATTTCTGAACATTAACTTTTTAATGAAAACATAAGAATATATATGTAATATAAAAAAATTGTTGTTAGGAATCAGTGCATTTATGGACCTTGCGTCATTGAGGACACCCAGAGCTCATTTCCCTTTGTATCTTGTAACAAAATTCACTTTGTACCTTACCTTTTAATAAACTATTAAACCTAATCTTCTATATATAAAAATGAATCCCTATTTCCCTTGGATGAGTAGACTGATTTTAATGGATTTAGTGAACTAATGGAAAGAGGGATAAACGGGGAATGTTTATATATATAAAAATTGCACCCCGGGCGAAGCCGGGGGCGGGTCACTAGTTTATATATAAGCCTTACTTGTTATCTTATGGAATTCTCAGTTCATTATACACTAGCAACCAACCCCCGCCGCCTATATATACACTTCCTCGTTTATTGCTATCAAAATCCATTTAGTGGCGTTGAAGGAGTTAGCGGAGAAACAGACAGATATAATATGTATGTATGAATATGTATATAGATATAGTTTAAGAATAACATACTTTTTATTAATAGTTTTTTACTTATTTATAATCGGCATATTTAGTAGTGGCGCATGCTACGTTCTGCACTCATTGTTTACAGATAGTATACTATAGTATTTCCGTTTCTATCAGAGCTGACAGTCCACTTTCATTCTCGTGGTGATGCTTGTCTTTGTATTCGTTCATATTCATTTTATTAGTGTCGTTCTTCATCCTAAAAGTACCTACATATAGAGAATAATAATTTCTTGTAAGATCTTGTTTTAGTAAGCACGTCTTTATTAATCATCTCCCATACACGTGCAGAAAATAAAGTCGCCGTTCTCCTCTATTTGTTTCTTCGCTAATTTCTTATACAGTTTTCAATGAAGGAAAAGGCGATAAACGGAGAAGATTTGTGTTAATAAATTACATTCCTTATAAGCCAGAGCGGGTCGCTAGTTGATGAATAAATGTATACTTTATACAACCATCATTTTTAAATTAACCTATGAACAATGTTTTTTTACAGCTGAAACAAATTTTCCAAAAAATATATGACAAACATTTCTACAGAAAATAATCATAATTGTTTTTTTTTTAGGTTAAGATCGGCAGACAGGCTGAGGGTCCACTTGATGGTAGGTGGTTACCGTCCTCTAAAACATAAGTAACGCCAAAGTTGCTACAAGTGCGCTGCCGACTACAGTAAGATTACGAGGGGATACTCCGCTTCCCTTACTCACTCTCCGAAACACAACAGCATTACGTGGTGGTCTTCTGTAAGGGGGTGGTTACTGCCGCCAGACGGGCTGCCCAAATGACTGCGAAATGCAGTGTGCCCTGTCACTAATTATTTGATGAATTCAGGTTTATCGAAATTAGATGTATGGTATATGATTAAATTGGTCGCTACTTCGTGCCCTTAAGGCGTCCAAATATATAATTATATATAATTAATTATTAGATATATAATTATATATAATTATATCACTTACAGTTACAAAAACCATAAAATCACAAAATTAACTAGAGAAGATATTAAATTGTCACTGATTAATTACTTACATAACATATTAATCTACAAATTGTTAATGTTAAGTTGTTGTTGTTGTTATTATTTTGTTAAAAAGAATGTAAAAATATGAGTCTAACCACAAAGTTGCATACACTTAATGATGTGTATCCGCCAATTAAATAGCGTCTGCACACTCCATATTATAACAAAAACTTGTATGTGCGGATCTCGAAGGCGCTGCCGAACTTAATTGGACGCAATGGCAATGACAATCGATAAATGATTGAAGGTCGCCGCACATATTCCAACTAGTGCAGTTCTTTATTAAACCTAATATAAAATATTGCTATTTTGTTTGTATGTACGTAAGTGGATATTTTGCTTTTCACACCTAGACACCGGACATTTTAACGTGTTGTGAATGATATAGATAAGATATTGTTAATTATAAAATACTAGCTGGTTGAAAAATAAAAAAATATAACACCTAAGAAAACATATGACTAAAATAACGCTGACATTTTCATCGCTGTAACGACGGTGGCGCCGTTTTTTTTATATTTTTAGACGATCCCTCGGGAACCTAACATTTTTGCAGGAGAAAAAGTATCCTATATGTTAATGCTGGTAATAAACTAAAAATGTGCCAAATTTCATCGAAATCCGTTTAGCCGTTTTGGCGTGATTTTTTTTAATGTTAAGATCGGCAGATAGGCTGACGGTCCGCTTGATGGTAGGTGGCTACCGTCGCCTATAACACAAGCAACGCCACAGGTGCTGCAAGTACGCTACCGACTACAGTAGGATTAAGGATAAGGGCTATGGCATCCGTTACTCACTCACCGAAACACAACAGCACACATGCTGCTATTTCACGGTGGTCTTCTGTAAGGGGGTAGTTATTGCCGCCAGACGGGTTGCCCAAATGACTGCGAAACGCAGTGTGCCCTGCCACTACTTTCCAGATCCAGACCAGAGCCAACTTTTACTTGACCAGCGCCCGAATAGCGGCAATAATCACCCCCTTACAGAAGATGATCGTAAAATGAGTGAGGGATGCGAGAGCCTACTTCTTCATCCCCTCCTAATCCTTTATCCTTTATCATGCATTGCAATAATCCTTTAATCGTTTAGAATTGCTATGCATGTTATTCCTACTAAGAAACACTGTAAATGGTTATTTTATTAGTGCTTAGATTTTTCATTTTGCATTAGTCCAAAAGCTGGGACACATATACATGTAGACATGACCTGGGCGGTAGTCTTAGGGAAGACTACCGGCTGTCGATCGAGGTCCCCCGAGATTGCCGGTGTACCTCCACTTTCGGGTACTCCGAGATTCCGGATAAGGAACGCAATCCTCACCATGCTGAACAACCGTAGCGGGCCGCGGATGTCGTGTTACAACGTTCCCGAGACTTGACCTATATCTACGGCCGCGCTAAAGTCGTTGGATTTTAGCGAGTCCAGCTTAAGGGCTTCACTTGAGCAAATGACATTTACATTAAAACTCGCTGGCGGCGGAGACAATTCAACAGCCTAGAAAATGTGTTTTTTTGTTTTTACCATTAGAACAAATAAAAAAAAAATATTAATACAATTTTTTTAACTGACATTAACTTATTATTAGGCACAGGATTCATATGCGCGCAATAAGCCGTTTTCGAGAGAATTTTCAATAAAAGTCATATTCTTCTTGTGTTCTAACTTTTTTTTGTGGAGTTTCTATTACTTTAACGAAAATTCTAATTAATACAATTGGTTCTTCACATGTTTAAGTATAATATACATTTTTTTCAAAGCAATTGATTTCTTGTAACATCTTCATTAAACAATGGATATTTTTAGATTTAGCGTTTGTCTCCACCTTAACCCCGTAGCGGTTCCAATGCAGCCGGGAATCCATGAGATTCTTATATTTTCCAACATTAAAAAAAAACAACGTACAGGATCTATACATATATTACAAGAAGTAGTTCTTTTACAGCAGACAAACACTGTATACGGAGCACTAGCCGATATTGTAGTTCAGCCATTGGCATTGTGGGATCTGCTTTCGCATGATGTGTTGGCAAAAAGCGTAGCGTGAAATTGCGTCGAGAGCATAAAAACCGACAACACCAAAAATGGATTTAGTAATGTGTAGTTAGGGCGTAGTTGAGTCACGTCGTGGATTCACGATTGGAATCATTTTTTTTATGTATTCCATTTCACTTCGTAGTGATGAATTAAATATATATTATTTCAGAGCATATTTTAGTTAAAAAATGGGCAACGTGAATTAGCTCTTAAAATACCGCACTCAATAACAACGAAATGCTATCGCAAGTTATGTTCGGTTCTAATTAAAATAATAAACATTACAATATAACATGAAATATCAATGTATCTCGAGTTTAGTGCTGTCACTGTAGTCCTACATGGCGCTGTATAGCATTAACATATTTTATTTATTCATTACTAGCTGGTGTCCGCGACTTCGTCCACATTGAAAAAAATATCTAACGCCTGACAAAAATATACTAGCAATAATTTATTCAATCTTTGTTGCAGTTATAGTTTATTTCAATGATCCCTCGCGAACAGTACTTTTTCTCTAGATTAGGTAAAGATACCCTATGTCCTTTTCTGTATGCCTGACAATATGTTTGCAAAATTTCATGATGATCAGGTACTAGGTGGTGCCAGTGACCTCGTTGAAAAATAAAAACACTGTAGATGGCACCATCTATTAACAAATTATACTACAATAAAATTACGTGATACACCTGTGCATAGTATGCTCCAATTTGCAAACCCTCGGGAACCTAAGGCGAATATAGACAGTTCTTGATAATAATATTAAGGACTGCAGTATAAAGAATAAAATGAATTAAAAAGAAGGAATGAAGAGAGGATAACACATCCCTTACTCACTCACCGAAACACAACAACACACATGCTCCGTTTTTTCACAGTGGTCTTCTGTAAGCGGGTGGTTACTACCGCCATATGGGCTGCCCAAATTACTGCGAAACGATGCCTACTTGCTAACTTGCCAGATCCATACCATAGTTGGCTCTGTCGGGAATCGAACCTGGAACCCCTGAGACAGAGCGTTAAAGCGAGCACCTTAACTACGCGACTAAGGGTTTTGTTCTATGTTCTCTGTGTACTTTAAGTATCCATAGAGAACCCAGAAAATAGCTGTCCAAACGATTGCGAAACGCAGTGTTTCCTACCATTACTGGCCAGACTCAAAATCGAAGCCAAATATGAAAGTTTATTCCCAAACTTGGTCCAACCGGGAATCACACCCGGGACCCCTGAGACAGAGCGTTAAAGCAAGAATCTCAAGTACCCGACCAATAGCTTGTCAAATTAAAGGTTAAGGCACAAATTAAAGACAACATACTATTATTTCCTTGTCACATTAATATACAAATGAATTAATCTTGTATAATATGAATAACTATGTATCTTATAAATTATACATTATTTGGATACATCAAATTTGTGAAAAATATAACCTATTTACGTCAATTTCTACCACCTACTAAAGATTAACAATGAAATATCTTTATATTATTTACAAACTAAAAAGTATTGTAAGAAGTTACGTATCTATCTTCCTAAAGTTATGATTGGCGTAGACTTTATCATGTGTAATGATCAATATAAATCAAAGCATATTTAGTGAATATTAAAACAATTTCTAGTTTGTTGAGATCGTATCCCTTAAGAGCATTCTCTATGTCACTTCAGTGTTCTGTTTTTCGTTTTTCACCACTCACGATAAATTCTATTATGAGTGAATTAAGAATCTGAAAGAATTAAGAATATGATTTTATTATTATAATTATTCATTACTAAGGTAATATTAATTTAATATAATTCACTTATAATTATTACATATTTCATTGTATACATTGTCATAAAGATAATGATTACCTACGCGTTTTTGTTTTTTGAAGTGGTATTTAAGTTACTTAAATAGGTATAGTCAAACGATATTGCCTATTTTACTATGGATTTTTTAACGATTCACTAACTTACCGTTATTCCAGAAATCAGCTGCAAATACTATTTTAACTCCTACAAAACTACTCATCATGTCAGCTGTAGGAAGTCCACTGCTGAACAAAGACCTCCCCTCCAATCATAAGCAGTCTAGATCCACCGTCGACCCGCGGCCTTTATCAGACCGTCTGTCCACCTTTGGGCTGGATGTTCTACGATGTGCTTGCCGGTCCGTGATCTCCACTCAAGAACCTTCCGGCCCCAGCCGCCGTGGGCTCTTCGGCTCTGCGTACTATGTGTCCTGCCCACTGTCACTTCTACTTACTAAGCCTCCGCGTTATGCTGGTAACTTTCGTTCGTCTACGAATCTCCTCATTTATGAATTGATCTCGCAGTGCAAACCAGAGCATAACCCTCTCCATAGTTCGTTGAACGACGTTAAACTGTCTTATGAGGCCCATAGCACAGAATAAATAATAGTACTAGCGTACTAGTTAGAGTCCATAGTTAGAGACTACGTTTTAGCGCTACATATCATAACTGGCAACACACATTGGTCGAAAATTTTTGTTTGAAGACACTGAGCAATTTGGGACGAAAAGGTGTCTTGGAGCTTCTCGAACGCTGCTATCCTACAAGACTACTGAACAATTATTATTGTTTAACTCAATTAAAATATAAATTCATTCATTACATAATTAAAGGCAACACTCAAATATTTAAAATCGGTGTTTTAAATACAGAATTTATCGAAACCAACGAGTAAGATATAAAGTTACTAATCTGGTAGTTTATTAAATCAGCAACCGTGTTCGGTACTTTTTTTTTATTTCTACACTTAACAGGGACCGAAGTTAAGGTTATGGCCTATAAACCATCCGACTACAGTACACATATAGACTGCATCTAAACAGTAAAAAAAGCCATAGGACGTACGCAGCATGACAGAAAACTAGTAAACTGTAAAGGCTATGACCGTAATTCCAATACTTACCCACAATAAAACTATTACTGGTCCCTCTGTGAACTGATGCTACTAACAATATAAAATTATTTTTATTATCTAAATAATAAATGACTAGTTTTATTTTAAAAAGAAAGTAATATAAACTCAAAATAAATACCAGAGGTAGAGGCCTGCACCGACTGGTAACTGCGACAATATTTTTAATGAATTTATATAAATGGTATTTATTGACTGATTAAACGTTTCGTAGTTAATTATTTTTAATTATTTTTTTTATTAATTTGTATTATATTATCTTACATGTATCTCTTTTCACATAATATGAAAAAACGTAAACACTAATAAAGCTATAAAATAAAATAATAAATAGGTAAACAGTTAATATAATCATCTGTATTTATATATTACGTTCAAATGTAAATCTGCAAATCAATACATATAATAAAATCGTAAACAAGCCGTGTCTGCATTTTAAATATTTTTTCAAAAAAATGTTTTTATGTACACGCTTCACGTAACATGCTCTTCACGACAGATACATATATTTCGCACATTCCCACTTCAACTGACTGTTTCTTTTCGCTTGTCTCTAAAATGTTTTATTGCCTTTAAAATGTCTTTGTTTTAATTGATATTTTAAAAAATACTATATTTCACGGTGTAAGTATCTCATGAAAACTTATACTGCTTGCGTAATCAAAATTCCAACTTTACCTATTTTCAGCATATTGTAATAATATCCTGAAATCTCAAAAAGAATTATTAATCTAATATTGTATGGGCCTCAAAATCGGTGTATTAAGTAGGTATATAGCTTGGCTACAACGATTGCAAGCGTGAATTAGAAAACCAGTGTCTTCGAGTTTATGTGTGGTATAGAAATAATGATAGCTTTTTTTAACGATGAAATAAAACGATGAGTGTAGTAGACCATGCCTACTTACATAGAATAGAGGTCTCTTACGCAGCAATAGAAGATAGTACCAAATTTTTTCTTTTGAAATTTATACAAAAAAAAGTAAGGAAGAGTAAGATTTTTATTGAATTATCGTTTAGTTTATGAATAGCAAAGCATACTAAGTGGGAACAGCTCGTAGAGTCATTACTGCAAAAGTCACGTGCTTGCTCACCCGGCATCCGCACCATTTTGCGTACGTTAATTAAGGCTCGTATCGCGCTCCTAATGTGTGTGAGAAGTACACAACCGTATGCTTCACGGACCTTATTATAATATTCCTTCTCGTCTGCATCTATGTTCCCAGAAAAAGCGAACGTTAACGCACGCGTTTAATTCCTACATTAACCCATAATGAGTACGTCTCGAAACCTGCTGCGGTCACACATTATGTTCATAGCTCCCCGAACTGGTCCCAATATCGCTTATTATGTATCGACTTTGTGTTAATCATATCTTTCGCTCAGTATGGAGACCATAGTGGCTACCGGTCGTCGTCTATTAATAAACCGGGCTTCAGAGCAACGGGAATGCTCACAACCTGCTATTGTAGTGTAGTGGTTAAGGAATTTGTCTTTTTAATCGCGCTGCCTCTCCACTGTGCCCGGAGCCTATTATTAGGGTTAATTGGAATTATTAAAGTTTTTTTTCACAGCAGCTAGGAGTTTTAGCGGATCGTAGTGATGCATGCGAGATAGCTCTGAGTGAGGCGCGCTTTTAGATTAATTTATGGTTAGAGTGCATGTTATGGAAATTTTAATAGAACGCTAATCAAAGGTACAAAGGTGTTCTTGTGCTTGTTATTGCACTTTAATTTTAATTTTTCTCGTTCTTTTTTTATAAGTCTCTTTGCTTGGCAGGGTTGCCAGCACAGGTAGTGACTGAAAATTGGAATTGTTATTAGGTATTCTTATGTAAGTATATATAGGCTTCTTTGTTTTATTGTCATGTGTTGTACAAAATCTAGAATTGTAAATATATATATATATGTGTGTGTGTGTGTGTGTGTGTATAGAGGTCAGGCTTAAGAAGACAATTCTAGTTTTTGTACAACACATGACAATAAACAAATAAAACATGCCAAATCTCACATCCCTATTTCAGAAAAGGGTCCTATCGTTTTATTCCCATCGCACCACTAGTGGTATGACCGGTGGTACAATAGTCCGCGACAATTGCTGTTATGTGCGCTAAAAATCGAAGACCAGCTGGTGTAAATCTGGCAAAGTGGGTTTTAAGAGTGTGGGCAGATTTATTCCCCATTGGAATGAACTTCCAGATCACATTTCATATCTGGAATCAAATGTACCTATCATCACTTGCTATATTAGCGAAAGAACTACGTGGAAAAACCTGCCTGTCTGTCTGATAAGGCTATCAGGCGAAACGGTAGAGCCAGTAAAGTGGACTGGCAATAATCCTAATATTATAAATGCGAAAGTGAGTTTGTTATGCTTTCACGCCTTAACTAGTCAACCGATTATCAGGAATTTTTCCACATTTTCAGTGATACAAAAAATGAGATAGCCTACCTATTCATCAAGAAAGTACTGTTACCGATGGATCATTTAAAAATAGAGATAAAAAATTCAGCGCCGTATAAAATATGATTTATTGCCCATGTTTTTATATGGGGCGTTTTAAACACCTAAATAAATGATTTAAACACATAAGAAAAAGGGGCGCGGAGGAAGTCGTGGGAAAAAATTAGTTTAATTAATAATTTAGTAGAAAGAGAGCCCACTGTATTCCATAGTTCCAGAGATTTGGACCGGGACAGCCCGTTTTGTGGCAGTAACTACCCTCTTATAGAAGCTCACCATGTTGTGGTGTGTTACCACAACATGGTGAGTGTCATGCCATGTTTAGACGCGTGCCATGTTTCTCCTATGCCCCCACCCCTATTTCTTATCCTTTAGCAGCAGCGTACTTGGCGTTGCTTTTGGTAATAGGCGCAAGGTTACCTTCAACCAGCTGGATCGTCAGCCTGCCTGGAGACCTTTACATATTGATTTAAAAAAGAACTAAACGTAACTGTAGTATAAAGTACCAATGGCCACTCATTAGTTACCGCAACTTGTTGGTCCAACTCGTACAATATAAGAACACATTTAAAATAGTATTGCCACTGTTTCTCGGACCGAATGTCTCGACTGTCGTTTACATAATTACGGTTAATTAATTCTTACAGACCGTGACGCTCCGAGACTATTATCAGTCCCGGGTAACATTTATCATCAAATTGCTGGTCGATTGGGAGACAAACTGCAATTAAGCTCACTTTGAATTGAGTTAATGCGACGTGAGGCAACGCGATTATAAGACGCGAGGCAACGCGTAAAGGACGACTGTTGTTCTCACAAAATTCGATAAATAGTGTTATCGACGTTATCGACGATATGTTTATCGATACTAGAAGAACGGATAATAATAAAGGTAATTAAAAGTTTTTGTTTTAAAGTAAATTGTCACTGTTGTATAAAAATGATAAATGAAATTTTTAAAACCTGCGATCTTATTCTTATTTTTTTTTTACTTTTCATTGTTTATTTATATATATAAACTTTTAAAATTATATAGATCATCAAACACAATAAGCTAAACAACGTTTTGGAAAGCTGTTTCAGTGGAGAAATCAGCGTGAAAACTCCTTACTAGCACTTTTCAAAGAAATAATTCAATATAGAAATTGTTAGTTATTAATATACTTTTAATGTTTTTATATATATTACCTACTCCAGCCATAAGTTCTATCACAAATGAAAATGTATTTTTTTTATGAAGTAAGGTAATCTTAATAAAACTTTTATATACATATTTATTGAAGTCATAGCAATAAACAAAAATTCTATTCAGAGTGGCACCTTTAGCTTTGATATAAGCCTTTAATCTGTTTGGCCACGAATCTATGGATTTACGCACTGTTTCCATAGGAAATTTAGCCACTGCTTGCTCCAGAAATTTCTTAAGGCTCAATGTCGGCGTGTCGTTTAGAGCAGGCCATGTCCTCTAAAACTGACCATAATTTGTAGTCTAAGGGGTTTAGATCTGGACTAGATGAGGGAACGTTGGTTTCGAGCCAGGTTTGGGTAGTTCGTGCTTAGATTGGGTAGTTAACACCCCATTCCATATTGTAATTTGATAATAAACACGAAAAAAAAATATGTGAAATGGCGAGAAATCAAAAGAAGTTTTTGACTAATAAGTGCTTTCCGAATTAAAAATAATAGTTATAAGGGGATAATTTATATTATTCTCCTTGATGGTGGGTGGTTACCGTCGCCCAAGGGCACAGGCAAAACCAGAGGTGGTGCAGGTGCGCTGCCGACCCTGCAGGAAATTGTTAACGGCTCGCTTGAAGAAGCCTAGTATTGTGCATCACTTGTTAGGCGGGTGCGGGACAGCTCTAACATAGTTATAGCAATGATCGCCGATAGGTTAGATTGTTTATATATCCAACATTGTTGTAATAGACTTACTGGTGGTAGTTTTTAGGCATTTACTTATTATTATTTTTTCTTTTCTTTCATCTTGTATTATATCTTATCACTGTTGGGATATAATAGTAATATATAAAAATTTGCTTTTATTTTATTTAATTAGGTACTGTTTAGATATAATATATTAATAAATAGTATAGAAATGTAAAATATGGGTCTAGTTACCTGAAAATAAATGAATTTGAATTTGAAATTGTAGCTAGGTAAAAACACCTCAGAAGGTATTGTTCATAAAGTTCAAATTTTTAAAAGTTCAAAATGTGACAGTAATATGACCAACAACAATTCATTTTCAAGGCAAGATAGTGGGCCTCAGTATTATTATTTTGATTTCATAAATTTTTTGGTTCGTTATCTGTTCATATGTCCGTAAATCAATTTGTAGATTATCAAAGCGTAATTCTTAATTTAAAAAGCTTCAATATTCAAATTAAGAAAATGGTTCTTCTATTAAAATTGTCTAATCTTGAAAGGCCAACAAATTCATTAAAACACATATGAGTGGATTACATAGAAATGTATTGAGCTTCAAGCGACGGGGAGTAAAGGGTTATCTATTAAATCTCAGTCGACTACGCTGAACGTTTTTGTCATTAACACAACATAAATATTTATTTATCGATGACCGATTCGACACCTAATTCAGAAGCGGAAAATATTAGATCCCCTACACAACAACTGGGAAAGGAAATCCTTATGAATTTATAATTCAATCTTCAATATAATGTTATTATTGTTTTATTATAGTTCATAGTTTATATAGTTATAAACTATAACATTATAGTTTATAGGACTTGTCTACAATTCTTACAACAGAAAGCGAACACTTTTTAAAAGCGATAGTGTGTAAGGTTGGATGGAGGTTTTTACTCTTTTACTTAAAAACCATTGAATGTATTTCCAAGAAATTTTGGAGAAATGGATAGGCTATAATTTATAAACATATGCGGATGAATTCAATGGCAAAAGTTATTTAAAAAAAGATATTGAACACTGGTATTCAAAGCACTTTCGTTTAGAAGTCATTGAATTTCTAAACATAATACCAAGTGTAGAACTGTCTACGTGGCTAGATAACAATCTTAACAAGATTTTAGTGAATACAACTCATAATTTAAAAGACCAACATTGGAGTATATATTTATAAATAATGAAATTACATTTAATTATTTGAAACTGAAAAAGTAGAATAAATATTTTTTCATTCATATGTTTTATGTATTATTTTAACGTAAGAAAGGAAACAAAAAGACGAGTTGTCATTTCTTCCAACTAGCTTCTAAGAACCCGTAATTGGAATGCACAAGACGACATACAACCGTGTTTATATTATTACTCATTATTATACACGCAATAAAGTAACCGTTGAGATAGCGCTGGGCGTGACTTGGTACAGTCTGCACGGCGTGTTCAGTGTTCACGTCAATCAACGATGTACAATGTATTATGGAGGATATCCAACACTTAAAACATTTACTTAAAAGAAAACAGCGATTTTGATAAAGCTAAAACGCATTGTAGACAGTCTTAAAATGACGCACCTGTCTGCAGTAAGCACCTTCTTTCAGTGTGTGATTCGGTGTTTCATTGATAAATTAATATCAATTAGTCAATATGGATTGATCAGTATCGATAATATTAAGTTCTATTCTTCTCTATCATCAAATGTTCTGTAAGCCTGTCTTTATCTTAAAACAAGGTAACTAATTCTCTAACTAAAAGGTTGAATAAGTATTGTACCTACTCTGATTAATGATTCCTTCTTATTTGTCGGAAAACTTTTGTAATTGAAAATATACATTATATAATGGCATGCATCAGGTTGACGTTCAATTTAATGCTACATGGTACCATCGCAAATAACACAAACACCTTCATTAAGGGTGTAAGGATACACCCTTAGGGTAGTAAGAGTTCACCTTGTTTCTTATCTTTGTCAAGATAAGAAACAAGGTGAAAATAGATAAATAGGTCTTGACGTCCCTTACTTTAAGCTCGTAGAACAACGACAACACATGTGCTGTTATTCCACGATATACATCTTTAAGAGGTAGATTTCCTGGTATTTGACTGCAAAGAAACCTTTGAGAAAATAAGCAATTACAAGCTCTAAGGCGGAATTGACTGGAGCACTAAACAAAATAGGTAGCGAGGTAGTGTTGACAAGTAAACAAAATTAAAAAAGTTGTCAAACGAAATATGATAATCAACTCACAGATATTTTCAAGCAGGTCACACATATAAAAGCTAACCACGTTACGAGGAAGTGAAAACGAACCTTTATTGAAATTCAACCACCAAACCCGACACCTCATTAAAAGAATTCGTTGGAACGCCCGCAGCGACCACTTGCACTACTAAAACAAACAACTCTATTAATTCACCACGAACCGTTTATGAATTCCGAACCAAATTATACCACCACAAATATCAATCATCGGATATGTCCGAAGCTTATAATCGATATTAGTTACCTATAATAATATTAATACCCACAGAATATGAGTAAGATAACATTTCTCTAAGATATTTTAGTCTTGGATTGAATGAGACATAGATATCCATAGACTTTGGAAAAAAACAATATTATTGTTGCGGTAATCATTTCTGTTATATCATAGAAAATTAGGGGACAAATGTCTCATCCCTAATTTTCAAAATGGACCGGTCAGAAGCAGACTGAATCTACAGTCGACCCGCGGCCCTTTCAGGTCGTCTGTCCGCCTTGTGGGTAAACGTCCTACGCTGCGCTTGCTGGTTCGCGGCCTCCACTCGAGAAGCGGCCTCCCCAGCGGCCGTCAGCTCTCCGTAATATGCGCCACTGCCACTTCAACTTAGTAATCCTCATTGCTGATTCGATCTCGGAGTGTAGCCCCGAGCATAGCCCTTTCCATAACTCGTTGAGCAACGTTTAGCTTTCTTCTCAAGCCCATAGTTAGAGACCACGTTTCAGCGCCATAATGTCATCACTGCCATATTAGATAGTATTTGTTATTTATTTATTTCATGGAATAAACACACATTCATTCATTTTATTTATTTTACTAATTCGTCAGCGTAGGCACCCTATATTTCATGTGAAGATCGTCAGATGGTAGATGGCTACATAGGGGTTGCCCTGAGGTGGAACGGAGTTGTTGCCTCGGCAGAGCCCGGCCCACCCCGCTCAAAAGGCAAGGATACACTGGGAAGTTTTAGTGAGTATTCCCAGTGCCGCCATGATCAAGTGCTGGGCGACCCCCACATACCCCTACCGCATGGCCAGCGGTAGGAAATCAGTAAACGGATTTCTCCTCGATAAAAAAAAACAAAGGTGGCTACATAGGGGTAGCCATAGCTACCACCTGATTTTTGTAATATTTAGGATTTCGATATATTTTGAATGTTTCTATGACAACAGTTGAGCCAGTGGAGAGTATATAACTCTTTGTAGCTGAAAATATAAAATAAGTTTATTATACGTATTAAAAATATATATATTGCATGATATTTTTATTTTTTCTGTCGAGTATAATTCTTCGAGTATAACCACGAGGTATAATTCTTTGAATATATTTTAAACAGTTTGTACGACTATGACAATAGTTCATTAGTTATTTTTTTATGTTAAGATCGGCAGACAGGCTGACGGTCCACTTGATGGTAGGTGGTTACTGTCGCCTATAACACAAGCAGCGGCACAGGTGCTGTAAGTATGCTGTCGACCTGAGTAGGATTAAGGATAAAGGATTAGGAAAGGATAGGCAAATTAGCTCTGAAATTCCTTGCATACCACCTAAACTAAAATTCATAATTGCATTTGTCATTAAAGCCATATATTTATTTACTTTTCACAGATTTCTTAGGGGCCTACCATGAACGCACATGATCAAAGATTTGAAAGATATTATGTAGTAGATTCATTCAAGTCTCATCTAACGAATGCTACTAAGTTGGAAAAATATTTCCAATATTTTGTTTTAACAGAGAATTAGTTTAAAAAAAAAACAATTATTTGTTTTTAAAATACATATTAACATTTTCGATATGTTGAAACATATATAAAAATTATTCCGAATATATTAGCCATAAACAATTAAATTTTGTAGCGTTTATATAGTTCAAGAAAGCAGTTGACAGTTTAATAAAGTGCATACATTGTGGCGTGGAATATATTCCATACCTCTTTAGTGCGAAAAATATTGCATTTGCCAATTTAACGCTGTCGTCATAAAAATCGATGATATTCTACGTTATACTTAGCACAAAATCCCATATTGTTGAAAGTTGCTTGTCGGTGTCCAGTGTACACAAAGTCGGAAACGGGACAATAAGTTGCGAAAAAGCGTTCAGAGTCCATTAATGCATATTTAATGTCGGATAAGATGTATGTAAGCCTGACGAATAGTCTTTCTATTACATCTTTAAGGAGATGATAAGATTTCGTCGAGATTGCTTGTATCGGTGTTTTTATTTTTACTTTCTTAAGGGCCCTTTCAAATATAAAATAACGAATATATTGTTATACAACAAATTCATTAGAACATGTACTGACTGTGCTGTATTTACTATAGACTGCCTGATTAGGTAGATTGCGAATATTATACCTAGTTAAACCTAGTTACCTAGTTAGTTAATTTATTAATAATTATATAATTTTATAATGAATTATATATATATATATATATATATATATATATATATATATATATATATATATATATATATATATAATTTATTAAGTTAAAACTATACACTTAAAAGAAACTTTAAAGAAGATTACCGCAAATTATTCGTATTTTGTAAAATTCTACCCATAGATGAAAAAAACACAAACTATATTTTAACGAAAACTTAAAAATTCCAAAAATAACTTATTCATCCAGATTATTTGATGAACACAATCTACCAGAATGACTGCTGAACCAATTATTTAATTTTTAAATGTTAACAGCTACATTCTTTAAACCGAATAAATCTGAAATGAACCTTAAGCATTTTTAATGCGATTATGGGCCTTTATTGATATACACTTATATTACAATTTATGCAATCGATATAATTAACGTGAGAAAGTCTGCTAAGTGTATATTTAAATAACTTCAATTGTTGTGTAAGACTATAATAGCCAATCGTTTACCATTTATTTGACTGATATGAAATGGTAATTCTGACAAATCGTTTATTTCTCAAGAATACAAGATTACTTCTTGGAAATCGATTTTGAAGTCGGAGTCGACAAGTTTATCAAGTATAAATTGTTATGAGAACATCTTGAGAAAATTTACATAACTGAGTATACTAGCCATATTTGGAGACATGTAAAGTGTGATCAATACCGGTGAACCAAGGTTTTGCTACCTTAACCCCATACAAGAAGTATAGGGCTCCTAGACTCTGAGATATCTATGCTTAGAAGTATAGCTATAAATACCCACGTCATCTTCATCATTTTTATGTAAATTCGGCAGGCAGTCCACTTAATGCTAGGTGGTTCCCTTAGCCGATAAGACAAGTTAAGCTATGTTTTACGTTTTTAGACTTTGGCATCCCATACTCACTCACCATAACACAATAGCACATGTGCTACTATTTCACGATGGTCTTCTGTAACCAGTTGCCCAGTTTATGTGTGCGCAACGTTTTCTGCTATAATTCTTTACATTCCTTCCAATAAATATATCTAAAAACACTGGTGGCGTTGTTTATTTTAATTTTAAAATAGTTCAATTTCTGAAGACAATTTATTACACTCGTAACACTGCACTGAGAAAAGAACTAGTTCTGTCCAACAATAAAATATTTACACACAAAAACAAAGGTTGCCGCCGAATGATAAACGCATCATAAGAGCCCTGAAGGCATTTCGTTCATTCGATATCTGTTCCGAACAAATCACTGTTTTATCGCGACTGTACCATCGTAAAAAATATTGATATCAACACAAAAAGTGGTTCAAAAACAATAGGATGGATAGATTGAAAGGATTCTCCGGTTAGATAACGAGATTGTTGTAAAAAAAGATATGTATTAATAACAGCTTCAAAGTGACCGTCTTACTTTCGTCTAGCTATTTCGTTGAGTGGTGTCATTAGGGATACTGTCGAGTATGACTAGGAACAAATCTGTCCTTATTTGGTAAGGAGTTGTTGGAGAAATTGGATTCGTTAGTTCGTAGTTGTATGGCGCCACAAAATCACTGACAAATTGATGGTTTATAATGAGGTGCTAATGGTACCGTGAAGAATATACGGATTGCTTTCTCATGTGTTAAGTGAAATATATACTAAAGTGGAAGTCAATATTAAGTAATATTAAGTTATTGTGTAGCGGTACCCGTTTCCATTGTATGTGGTAATAATTCAGGCCAACGAGTGAAACGATCTATTGCTGTCAGGCAGTAACGAAAGCCTTGGGAAGGTGGTAATGGCCCAATGAGATCGATGTGCACATGTCTGAATCTGGCTTGCGGTAATTGAAATGTACCTAACGGTGCAGACACATGACGAGTTACTTTCGACCTTTGACATGCTATGCAAGCTTGGGTCCATTCTTTGCAATCCTTGCGCATACCAGGCCATACAAAACGCTGAGCCACTAATTTTAAAGTTGCTTTAGCGCCAGGGTGACTTAGTGAGTGAATTGCGTTGAAAACTTGCCTTCTCAAATGTTTTACTACGTATGGTCGTGGTGCTGTTGTACTGACGTCGCAATACAACTTTTGATGGCTGCCAGGGATGTTGATTTGCTTCAAAACAAGTGATGTTTCGCCTGTAAGAAGTTTTTGCAGTTCAGGGTCGTGTGACTGAGATTTCGCTAGGATATCGATGTCTAATGGCTTTTCGAGTTCTTCGATGCGAGATAATGTGTCAGCCACGATGTTATCTTTTCCCGATATATGACGTATATCTGTTGTGAACTGTGAGATGAAGTCGAGGTTTCTGAACTGTCTAGGTGAACAATTTTCTTTTCTTGAAGTAAATGCGTAGGAAAGTGGTTTGTGATCGGTATAAACTGTGAAATGTCTAGCTTCCACCATATGTCTGAAATATTTTATCGCTTCATAGATAGCTAGGAGTTCTCTGTCATATGGTGAGTACTTCTTCTGTGCTGGACTAAGCTTGCGAGAGAAGAAAGCTAGTGGTTGCCATGCGTTGCTCTTCCATTGCTGTAGAACAGCGCCTATAGCGTTGTCAGAAGCGTCGCACACGACTCCTAGTTTTGCATTGCAATCTGGATGGGCTAACATTGCTGCTTGAGATAAGCTTTTTTTGCAGTTCTCGAAAGCTTTTAGGCTGATGTCATCCCAGTTGACAGGGTGTGATCCTTTGATAGATCCGGTTAACAAGTTGTTTAGAGGAGCTTGAATATTGGCAGCACCGGGAATGAATCTCCGGTAAAAGTTGAGCATGCCTAAGAATCTTCTCAACTCTTTGACAGTTTTAGGGATCGGAAAGGAATCAATGGCCGTAACCTTGGATTGTACAGGTTTGGTCCCATCTTTTGAAATATGATAACCCAGAAACTCTATCTCAGGTACACCAAATTCACATTTTGCTACATTGATGATAATGCCGTACTTTTTGAGTCTGGTGAAAAGTTGACCTAAGTGGTTTTCGTGAGGCGTTTCGTCAGGGGAATAGACCAGGAAATCGTCGATGTAAGGATAAACGAAATTTAGTCCACGCGTCACTTCGTCAACAAAACGTTGAAATGTCTGACCTGCATTACGTAGGCCGAATGTCATGTACGGAAATTCAAAAAGACCGAATGGAGTAGTGATCGCAGTCTTGGGAATGTCCTCTGGACTGACAGGAATTTGGTTATATGCTTTTACGAGATCAATTTTGGAGAATATTTTGCAACCAGAAATATTGTGAGCGAAATCATGAATGTGACGAACGGGATATTTGTCTGGGATAGTTCGGGCATTTAGCATGCGATAATCACCGCATGGACGCCATCCGTTGTCTTTCTTGGCAGCAAGGTGAAGAGGGGATGCCCAAGGGCTATCTGATGGACGAGTTGTTCCACATCTCATCATCGACTCGAACTCTTGACGGGCTATCTGTAGTTTGTCTGGAGCTAAACGTCGAGGAGAACAGGCAATAGGTGGGCCGGGAGTAGTGCGTATGTGGTGTACAGTATTATGTTTCGGTACGCTATGAGTCCCAGACGGCCTTGTAATTTCTGGAAAACGACGTAATATGTCCAGATATCTTGAAGATCCAGTGAGAGTTTTCACAGATGCAATTGTGTTCTTCATTATATCGGGAGTTGCGCGTGTCGTTAAAGATGTGCTGTTATCCACCAGTCTTTTATTCCGACAGTCTACTGCCAAGTTGTAGAAAGATAAGAAATCGGCGCCTATGATAGCTTTGGGGACATCCGCCACGATGAAACGCCATGAAAAATCTCTTCTTAAATTTAAGTTCAAATTCAAGTGGATGTACCCGTAAGTGTGTATCGGTGTACCGTTAGCGGCGTACAGTTGATACGTTGACAGATGGCGGCGTTGTTTTAAAGCTGTGTATGGGAAGACACAAAGCTCGCTTCCGGTATCTACGAGAAATTGCATCTTCGTTTTAACGTCGGAGACGAATAGGCGACCAGCGACCTGTGGGCTGTCAGCGGTCGCTATTACCGACAGCCCGGAGAGTTTTCCGACTTAAAGCTGCATGGTTGGGAGCATTTCTTTGCTCTGTCGCCGAATTTGTGGTGGTACCAGCATGTCGGGAATCGTCGGGCTGCGGTAGAAGACTGCGTTGAGGCTGATCGGCTTCGTTGTCGTTGCGAGCGGTGGCTAAGCCTTGTTGTAAGGTTGCGCAGGCCTTTTCTTATTTCTGCAATTTCTGAAGCTAAGGCGTCGTAAGAAGTAGCGTGTGGTGTCGACTGAGATGGTGTAGAAACGACCGTAACATGTGGCGTCGTAGGTGCAATCTCCATTACTCTATCTGCTAAATCAGCGAGTATCTCCCATGGTGCGTTTGATTGTCCGGCTATCACTGTCTGAATATTTTGCGGCAAACGGCTAGTCCACAAAGTAAGAAGGATGTCTTCGGGAAATTTGTCACCGGCTAGACCCCTAAGGTGTCGTAGAAATTGCGACGGTTTCCTGTCACCCAACTCTTCGTGCATCACTAACTGTTTGAATTTTTGCTGCTTTGAAGCGGACAATCGTTTGATCAACTCTGACTTTAGTTTTTCATATTTACCTACGCTTGGTGGCGATACGATGACGTCTTTGACCTCGATCGAGAATCGTTGATCTAGCTGCCCAATGACGTAATAAAATTTTGTGGTATCGGAGTGATGTTTGAAATCGCGAATTGTCCCTCTATTTGAGCAAACCAAATCTCTGGCTCGTCCGGCCAGAATGGAGGTACTCGTACGCCGACTTTGAAAACCTCTGGTTGTGCGCTATCCTGTGCTGTATTTTGTTCTGCAGTGCTGGCTCCCTGTTGCTCCATGTTGATGCGTACTCGGTTGAGGGGTCACCAGTTTAGTTGGATGGGTGTAATAACTAACCAACTAATTTTATTTACAGTTTATTTACACTATATTACAGAATAAATATTTACAATATTGCACTGCACAATATACACAAGTATTAAACACTGCACAAGTTTTCACACAACGTTCCACTACACTATTTTATGTACACCGTATTTTACACTTCTTCTCGCCAAAGCCCAATCCGTTCTTCCTCTATTTTTCTCTTGCCTTTCTTTAGCGCATGTCCGTTTTTCTGTTTGCGCATGGTGTGGCCACTCTCATTGGACGGCTTTTCTCTTGAAGGAGCGCGCGTCTTAATCTGCGCATACCCGTTACCTGGCAACGTAAGTTGTTAGTCCGTTTCCATTGGACGATAACTATGTCCGCGCGTTTCCATTGTATGTGGTAACGGGTACCGCTACAATTGCAATGAAAAAAGGAATGCTAAAAACATTTATTACATTAAACTTTTTTTTAAAGTTAAACTAAAAACTCTTCTTAAAAGACGATACCTAGCTATACTGTGATTTAACTCTTGTACATAATGGATAAAAATAAATCATGTAATTACACGATGAATATTCGAATAAAAATCTAATTGAAAAATTCTGACTGCGCAATTCAGTCAGTGGCATATGAGTTTTATGTAGGCTAATAGTTTTTAATTCAATATAATTAATACAATTTTTAATACAATTAATACAATTATAATTAATTCAAAAAGCTAAAAAGTTAGAGATCGTAACTAGGTATATGGAATGAAAAAAAATGTGTAGGTACCCAAAATGTATTAGTTCATTGAGAATTGGGTGATATAAATAATTAATAGGTAGTATTTTTGTAGTAACAATTTCTTTGCCGAGTTAGTATGTTGAGATGATATATTTTTTTAGGCATTAAATTTTATTTATTATAATGACGGACCTTTAGCTACCACCACAAATTTTAATCACAAAACCTTTAAAAAATAAGCTGTGAGGTTACTTATAGTGCCTACATAACACTAAGCACAATATTTTTTAAAATTTCATTCTGAAAAGTTTGTTTTCAAACCGGCACAAAGCGCCGAACCCACCGCCCCGCGGCCTGCGTTCTGCGGTCAAGTTCTGCGTTTGCTGTAATCAATGTGGTGGCTGAAATCCTACACATAAGCAGTCAGACACTCAGACCGCAACGATTAAAGTGGACGCATGTTTTGTGGGAGTTCAATTTTTCGTCGAAAGCTTGAGGTCACAATGTCTGACGAAATCGAAAAGTTTTTAGAATAGGCTAGTTTCCACTAAGAATAAATCTTTAAGCATGGCTTAGAGTTTTTAATGATTAACCATGATAATTAGTAGACAAAAAAACAACTTTTCTATTAAAATAATAAAAGATTAATAATATTTTTGTAAAATAAAATCGACAAAATGAGGCGTTTAATCACGTGACATTAAACACCAATCAGAGAAGCGCATGGAAACGTGACGTCACGCCTTGCAAAACGCCATCATTTTCGTATAAAGTGAACAGGTTATTTCGAGTTTTCAGCAATTATTGTTAAATTAATACAGTTCGTTTTTAGTTTAATCTTGAAAGACAGGTATAATTTGCCATGGAATCAGGATTTAATAAAGCAAACAGCAGTAATTTGCCCAAAATTGACGCCGTTATGCTTGGCAAATTTTTTGCAATGAACATTTGGTACGTATATGAATAATTTCCGACTTTTGTTCATCGGAATTCCTCAATGTTAAAACTTCTATGTAAGTATTATATGAAGAACAAACAAAGTCTTATTTAATTAGCAGTTACCAGTCAGAGAGTCGCATTTACCTACTGTGGAATCATAAAACCCCATTCAAGTCATAACATTTTATAGGTTATGTGGTATTATGGTAGATTTTGCAAAATTCATTTCTTTTACTATACATTTATAAATAGATACATCAAGTTGTGTTTAATACTTACATCAAAATGATCTTCACAGATTTTTTTTATGTTAAGGTCGGCAGACAGGCTGACGGTCCACTTGATGGTAGGTGGCTACCGTCGCCTATAACACAAGCAACGCCAAAGCTGCTGCAAGTGCGCTGCCGACTGCAGTAGGATTAAGGATAAAGGATTAGGAGGGGGATAGGAAAATAGGCTCTGGCATCCCTTACTCACTCACCGAAACACAACAGCACGCGTGCTGTTATTTCACTGTGGTCTTCTGTAAGGGGGTGGTTACTGCCGCCAGACGGGTTGCCCAAATGACTGCGAAAACGCAGTGCGCCCTGCCACTACTTTCCAAATCCAGACCAGAGCCAAATTTGAAAAGTTGATTTTTCAAAGTTGACCCTGCCGGGAATCGAACCCGGGAACCCTAGAACAGAGCGTTAAGGCAAGCACCCTAACCACTTATCCAATGGGCTCGTTGATAAAGTAAGAGCATCTTGCCTCCTTGCCATTTTTAACCACATTCTTCATATTTGTTTATTGTTTGGTACGTATATGAATAATTTGTTTGGCGTTTTTATCGTTGTACTTTTACATTGGGGCACTACACAGTATTTATAATACGAGGAATACATTATTTATTAAAAAACACAATTGACTGTCATAAAGAAACACGGCTGTTTTGGGAGGTGTCACGTCATTCAAGACGTCTTGGCCTTGGCCTTTTTCGCAGTCAATTTCAAATTCATTTCTAAAAACTCAAAATACTAATGTAAAAGACCTATTTTTTCTTAAAATAATATATTTTTGGGGTGAAATAGATGCTAAGCTATAGTTTTAAACTAATTTCCAAATTTTGTCAACTAGCCTATTAGTTCGAGTCAAAAGTCACAGACTTGTGTCTCTATCGAAGGACACAAGTGACATTTTGTTTAAGAAGAGTTTGTGACGTGTTACCACTGGTAAAGTAGTAAAGATTACTGAACACCAGATTTCTAGACCGATCGCTATGTGCACAAGTATGAACGCGGAACGCAGAACTCGACCGCAGAACGCAGACCGCGGGGCGGTGGGTTCGGCACCTAATGAAATACAATTATTGCAAGTCATATATATAGTATCGTAATCTAAGTAGATGGATTAATAGAAGAAATCATTCAATGAAATTATTCGGTTGGAAAGAATCAAATGAATTACAAAGGTGCGGTTCGTTGTAACAAACAAATAGATCCGTCATTGTTCATAATGAATCATTTTCAAGTATCGTTTTCTTTGTATTGTGCTACTGTATTCGACGATTAGTTAATCATTATTAAATATTATGTAAAAAAAATCTTCTAGTATTTTGATATTTGTTATTGTCACAGGATAATATGATACAGGTCAATGCTTAATTTTAATCCTGGTTTTTTTATTATTATTATTTACTATCACAATACATAATTAATTATTAGAAAATTATTACAGTGTTTCGTCGGCCACGAAGGCCTTATCAAAATACAAAATATAGTATTTCAATTTATCAATAAAAAATTTGTATTTACAATATTTATATATTACTAGTGACCCACTCCCAGCTTCGCTAGGGATGCATTTTTTATATACACAAATCTTCCTCATTTATCCCTCTTTCCATAAGTGTAAACCGAATTAAAATTGGTTGACCTCGGTAACATAAGTACAAAGTTTACAAATGGTTTTTTTTTTTTTTTTTTGAAAAATCTTTAATGTAACAGACACGGCTCGTTTACATTTTTTTATATATTATGTTAGATATCAATCGGAATATGATGTACGATAAATAAATCATTTTCTTTATAAGATATGCTAGTAAATACGTACGAGTGTCTTCGTAACATATGTAAACTGTAAATGTTGTTAAAAAGCAGTTCAAATGATGTATTATTTATAAATATGATATTTAATTATTATTCAATGTCGTGACCTACAGTTAAATGTTAAGTTTGATTTTAAGATTTTTGTTTAATTGATTTTTTTAATTTTGTGTCTAGTTCGTTCACGAGATTTAGTATTTGATATTGAATACATTCTACATCCTGGTGTTCTTTACCGTGGTAAACCAACTCCCGTGGAAAAATATAAAATTTTGATTTAATTGTATTTCAATAAAGGACATATACATTATAAATGTCAAGGTTTAGGAAAATCTTTGATATATAATGTATAATAACTATGACAGTTAGTACAAAAATAGAGCATGTTCAGTAGGGATAGCTTTTATGCTGGTAATTCTTTCAAGTGGTGTATTAAAATATATAGAGAGCGTGAGAAGAGCCGTGGACAAAAGCTAATGTTAATATTTAAAACAAATTAAAAAGGTTTTTAATGTAAATAGAAATTTCAATAAATACACTAATAAATAAAGGAATGAACAAAAATACTCGATAAATGTTTAAAAACGCTTTTTTATTCTTTTTACAAGAGCATCTTAAAAAAAATGGATTGTAATCAAAACATTTCACAGAAAATATTGAGTTAAATAACTTAAAATATTAATAGCTTCATATAAATATTCTTGACCTATCCTAATTTGTGGAATGTTATTGGTCTGATACGCGTTCGAAGCCGTCAATAGCCAATAACTTACAATACAATGACCGTGTTTGTAATTTTATAACTAATTTGGTTGATTGGATTAAGACGTCAAAGCGTGCTCTCCATTTTACGGTCGGCAAAGAAATATTAAGTTACTACCATCAGAGAACTTGTAACGGATACTTTATAGGACACGTAATCGAGCGTGAAAATAATAATAAATATATACCTACATCGCCCGCTGAGTGACTCTGAGCCTTCTTATGAGGCCCATAGTAAGCGACCATGTTTCGGAACCGTATGTCGTCACTGGCAACACGCACTGTTCGAAGACTTTAGTCTTCAGGTACTGAGGGATATTGGAAGAGGTAGTTTCTCGAACGCTGCTCAACCGAGTTGGATTCGGCGGTTCACCTCTTTCTCGAAATTGGACCTACCTAATTGTATTGTATGTCCGAAGTATTTATGTACTCGTCAACAATTTCGAGCATAGAGTTTTCAACAATCACTGGGTGGAGCGGAATTTGAGTATTCGACATAATCTTCGTCTTACTCATGTTCATTTTAAGTCTAACCTGTTGAGAAACCCTGCTATGCTCGGAGTATCTTTGCGCGATCGAATCAGAAATGAGGAGATCCGCAAAAGAACCAAAGTGACCGACATAGCTCAACGTATCGCAAAACTGAAGTGGCAATGGGCGGGGCACATAGCTCGTAGGACCGATGGACGTTGGGGACTTAAGGTGCTGGAATGGCGGCCACGCACCAGGAAACGCAGTGTCGGCAGACCACCCACTAGGTGGACTGACGACATTAAAAGAGTCGCGGGGAGTCGCTGGCTTCAGGCGGCACAAAATCGTGGTGTTTGGCGGTCATTGCAGGAGGCCTATGTCCAGCAGTGGACGTCCATCGGCTGAAACGACGACGACGAACGACGATACCTACATAACCTACCGTCCCGTCCCCGTTTTATCTTCTAATATATAAAATTCTCGTGTCCACAGTGTTTGTAACAAAACTCCTCGGAAACGGCTGGACGGATTTTTATAATTTTTTTTTTTTGTATATTTGGTAGGTATGAAAATAGGTCGTGAAGTATTCCTTATTATAAAAATAAAATATTAAAAATAATTAAACAAAAATAGTACGTTTTCCTCCTTTTATTTAAAAGAAAACCAATTATAATAATAATTGCTTGTAAACGCATTTACATAATAGGTAATAAAGAAATAAGCAATAAACTATAGAAAAATTTACAACAGAAATCAGAGTCAACTTTGAAAAATTCGATACGAACCTATCACTATTATGTCTCTTCGCTGTCCACTTTATCCTAACTCTAAGTCTAGAACTTAAAAAACAGAGCTTATGTCCTAAGCAGGGCTTGATTAAACCAGCCACATAATATCTCTTCTTTTAAGTAAAGGTCACGACCTTATATGCTGACGATGATGGTTCACTTGATGGTAGGTGGCTACAGTCGCCTGTAACACAAGCAACAGTGCTACCAGTACGCTGCCGATATAAGCAAGATTAATTAATTATTAGGTGGGGATAGGGAAAGGGAATGTCCCTAAACATGTATTTGTTTTAAATTAATTTATTCAAATTAAATAATAATAACAAAATGATACAGAAAAATTAATGAAAAAATATATATATAACAGTAAAGTTTTTGCTAACCTTACCTTATAGAGGAAATACCTACCATTCATAAGCGACAAGCTATTCACAAATAGCACAAAAAACAACACTTTTAATCGATATTTAGAATTGAGACAATCGCTACAATCGACTATTCGTATGCAACTCGAGTCATTAGTGTGTGCAATTAGTTTTGAAATATAATTCATTAGAACTCGTTAAATATTTAAAACAGCACAATATTTATATCAGCAACTGATATAATGTCTTCATTAGAACTGTTCTCGTCTTTGATAAACAATATTATAATAAAAAGACTAAAAAAAATTAAAAAATAATCCAGTCCATAAATAATACGAGACGTACCTGCAACTACAGCTGTTAATTATGCATAAATACCTTTTCTTAGTTGCAATTTATCAACTTTTTATGTTATATAATTACAAATACATATTTCGAAATATCACAACTAAATAGAAAATTATAGGAAAACTATAAGCTTTAATCAGATAGAACTTGATTCTATCATACATATACCTAAATGATGACAAAAATCATCGTTTCCTTTGTTTAGGTACTCAAAACAATGATTTTTTTTTAGAATAAAAAATAATAATTTAAAAAGACATACCTATAATAATTTATTATGAGTTTTCGGAATCGTAAGCCAATATAAAATATAAATATTTGGATGGCGAACTTTAGATAAAACCAAAAAATCTTATCTCGAAACCAGAGGCTTATCGTAGTTTCTGTTGTTTTGCGGCGGCAATATTTTTTTAAAAATACAACAATAATTCTTCTCAACTCAAGATTAAGTCTCGATAAAAGTTCATTAGAACACGGGTGGTAGAAACGCGTGCGATATCTTTGCAAAAACAGGTGGAAAAACTCGCCGACCTTTTTGTTTTTTGGTGAACCTTTAAAAAACGATCGAAAAACCTGATTCGTTCTCTTTTGTCCTACAGTTTATTTAGCAAATAATGAACGGTCGCGAAGTCGTTAACAACGTGTTAACATGTTCGCCACTCGATATACAAGATAAACGATTAGTTTTAGAATAATACCGATCAAGTTTGGGCCGCGGTTACAAAAATAAATAAATCCTTAGAATGTGATTCCTTAGATTATATTGTAGTTATCTTATATATAACTAGCGACTCGCCCCGGCTTCGCACGGGTACAATTTTTATTTTTCTGCAAATTATATTTATAAAACCTTCCTTGTATATCGCTCTTTTTATTAGCGACTTTTATAAATATACGTATTCAAAACAATTTCATGTTTACAATACTTGTTTATTCTAGTGAATTCGAAATAGATCGAGACGTTTGGCGGCAAATATAAATAGGAGAGTGGCAGACACAGTTATGCGATTCGAAAGCGACTTTTCGGAGTTTTTGGAAGTTACCTGCGACAGTAAACCAGCGACTCATTAAGGGAATCGATAAACGAGGAAGGTTTGTGTATATAAATTGCATCCGTGCGAAGCCGGAGGCGGGTCGCTATAGTCTATTCGCGTTAAGAATGCAGTGAGTCATCAGTGCAACGGTGGGGTAAAGGTGTATTCACAGTGGAGTTAAAAACTAATTATATTTTAAAAGATTAACTTTAATGGATAAAAATTAATTTTATTATTTTAAATAAAAATAAAACCCTTAACAATATATTTTAATCAGTGTCAGTGGAATCTTCCTTCGTATTTATGATAAAAGAATTTTGTTCTGCTATCCAAGTTCCACGTGGCCATTCTCTTCCTGTATTACGTGGTCGCAGCATTTCTTCCATTGATTAGCGTCTATTAAACGTATTGCTTCATAAAATATTTTTTACGTCATTTATCTTGAATGTTGAGTTATTGGCATCAATGTAATTTTTTATTTGGGCCCACACCAACTCAATGGGATTGCGTTTGTAATGGTACTGTGGTAGTCGGAGAATTTCAATTCCATTACTACTATAGTTGTTTTTTAACATACAAATTATAGCGAATTCACCTAATTATGTGATGTAGTCAAGTTCTAGAAGGTTGCGTAAGAAAATTCAAATTCAAATTCATCACATATTATAATGTGACAATTCTAATAATGACATTCCACAAATAAATTTTTATTTGATTTCTCCATATCATTTTTTATCAAAAGCTGGCAGATTAACGGTCCACTTGATTTAAGGTGACATAAGCAACACTAGAACAAATCAAGTGCACTCCCGACCCTGATAGGATAAACAGATAAAATTGGAATAAGTAGAACAGGAGGTGCTCTAGCATCATACTGGTTACTGCTATTAAAATATAATTTTATAAATGTGAACCAAGGCGAATGTGTGTAAACCGAATGAAAAGAATTTAACATAAAGCCATGAAAAAGCTATGTACCAAAAACTATGTAATAAAAAGTTTACATTAGCCTTTTCGTAACAACCTCAATCAAACCGCTTCGAAATACACACCTCATTACAGGAGTATCCAATGCGATCTAGTACTTCCTTAATTATAATTTACTAGCTGACGACTTTAGCCCACGACTTCATACGCGTTGAAAAAATAAAGATGACGATGACGGTGGCTCAGGGTGGCCGAATTTTTTGTATATTTAGACGATCTCTCGGAAATCTAACATTTTTCCAAGATAAAAGTATCCTATGTGTAAATACAGATAATAAACTATCAGTGTGCCAAATTTTATCCAAATACGTTCAGCTGTTTTTGCGTTATTGAGACTTCCCATTTTTCATATTATTAGGATATTAAAGTTACTAGCTGACCCAGCAAACGTTGCGTGTTGTCCTGCCCCGAAAATAATTTTCTAACTCGATTGTGCCGCCACCTATCGGGTCCAAACCATATGTCAACGTAACGCGACACTTTACGTCAATCAACAACGGAATTATTTGAATATTCTTCATACAAAAATACTAAAATTCCGATTAAAAATGGGGGGTGCGGTTAGGAGGATGAAAAATTCTTTACGACCTATTCTTAGACCTACGGAATATACACACAAAATTTCATAAAAATTGGTCAAGCCGTTTCGGAGGAGTTTTGTTACAAACACTGTGACACAAGCGGACACAAGAATTTTATATATTAGATAAACAAATTTAATATTTGTAAGACAACAAATATTCCCACCCTAGTGAATTCATTCAGTGAGCAATAGAGCAAGTCAATTAAATGTTCTATTTTATTAAGGTTGCACAGAGTTCGTGTTAGAGGAGCCTAGCCAAGTAAATCAGTCCTTGCACGCGATACAGCCAACAGCTGAGGTTTCAGTCTCCTCTGCACAAATCTATCACATATTTGCTATGCCTAAGACGTCTGTGGAGTCCTTCTAGGGTGGCATTTGAAACCGGACTGCTTACAGCTCTGTCAAAATTACAAATCTTTTAACAATGCTATACTCGTACCGTGTATGCAAAACGCGCAAGTTTATCGACATTTTTTGCGAACCTCTTAGGATGATGACTGTATTAAACCGTCTACGTCCCGATATTGTGGGTATTTGCATAAAGGATTGGCGGTTGAGTAAGACTGCGTGTGTGGCGCGCTTCTGTCTCCCGAATGTCAGTGTTCGAGCAAATTAAGGTTTCAGGAACACTCGTTAAGAAAATAAATGCCGTGGCCTCGAGCAATGACAATTTCAATGCGCAGTGCAAATGCAACGAGCGATTAATGTCCGAATTTGTCATTTTGATTGTCGTTACAACTCTTTTAATATATGCCTTAGACGAGAGCCTTGTTATTAAAAAGAACTGATGCACCTTATAACAGATTGCTACTCTTATAAGTAAAATATGATTACTCTCCGTGTAATTGATTGTGCTAATTCAACTAACATGTTATATTCTTTAAGTTTCGCTAATGCGTTACTGAATATTCCCAGAAGAATAAATGACGTACCTAATAAAGATGTGAATGAATTACGACATCGATATCCAATGTATCGATATAGTAAATTAACGATGCAGATCGACGCATCCCAGAGATATTTATGAGATAAATTTGTCTCCCGCTTGCGCGGTGTCTCATTACCGTTGCCGACAAAGGGCAGAACAACATTTGTCACGCGAACAGTTGCAAATAGCGAAATTTTTTTCATAAATGACAATTTGGTGTTTTTATTCGCCAATTAGGGGTATATTGAGATTTGTTTTTAACGGCAAGTTGTTGAGGACATTTCTCCGTGGAGCCCAGTAAATCGGGTGAGGCAAAAAGCTCGATAAAACATCGCGCGGCAGACGAGATCGGAAGGAATTCACTTATTAAGTTGTGCTGAGAGGTCTATCAATTGGTACCATTCGGAGGCGTCGTTTTCGGCACAATTTTAAGATTCTGCACGCGGACGTGCGGACGACCAAGTCGTCTTACAAGCCACAGTGTTCAAAGTGATTTTAATACAAGTCAAGCGAGAACATTCGTATGATCGCAACGATTACAACGACAAATTGATTCCATTTACAACACCAAGATTTATGGGAATTTATAATTTATTTTGTATAAAATGTAATTGTATATTACATAAATTTTCTGAAAACCGAGCAAGATATAAAATTGTAAAGGTTTTTTTTATATAAAAATCGGCAGTCACGCTGATGGTCAAGTCTACCGTTAATATAAGCATCGTTGAAGTGGTTTCCAATGAATAAGAATCAGTTATGTACGCGGTCAACGATTTTCATCACCAGAAGAGGCTGCGAAAAGTATGAAAAACGTGTTTCCGAGGTCACCACGTAGGAGTGGCATAAATGTTTTTAAAATTGGTTTAATCGTATGAAAAAAAGTGCATTTACTTTAACGGAGAATATTTTGAGAAACAATAAATTCATTTTTGACCATAACTTTTTCTTATTCATTCCGGAAACTTTTAGTCCCACGTACGAGTATGTATACAGGACGAAATTGTTGTAACTTTTTCAAAAAGTTAAATTTCAACATACCAATGTGATCTGTTACCAAGAGATGCATATTTCGGGAATAATTTTATTGGTACTATCCAAATAATACTCACAGACCTGACGATCAAAATAGTTTTTAGATTAGATACACACAAATCCTTAAAAAAAGTCGTCTTAAGAGGCCTATGGTGATTTTGCAACGATTTCAGTCAATTTATTTTGGAGATTTTTCATAAAATAAACAGAGTTGAGTACTTTGTAATATGTCATTAGAAAGATTATTTCAATAGTAATGGAATAAATGAGCCACATTTTTGATTTATTTCTGTAATTTCGATTTATCCATCATGTTCTAACACCCGTTTCAGAAAATTTGATGTTCGGGGGCTCAATTTTTTTGCTGTTTTCAGTCGACATTGTAGTTTAAACTTAACGAAAAAAATACTGTGCATTGGCATAGAAGTCTTCTAAGGAATGAATGAAACAGTTTTTTATTTTCGTACAAAATTTTCGAAAAATAAAATATTAAACGCAGTGCAATTTTCGTAAATATCCACCCAAAACGGATGATTTTTCTGAATAGGCTAAATGTTGTTTGCTAAAAATAAAAATACCACTGTAAACTTTACATCATCAACTACTTGTGTGCAAAAAATTAAATAAATAGATTTACAAAAAATACTAAAAAAAAATTTCGTAAAAACACGCAAATCTTGCAATATATTAGAAGACACATTCCCTAGCCGGTCAGTCCGCGCCAAGCGCTTCAAGAGGGAGGACGTATCGCTTTTCGTTGTGCGCCCACGTGACCACATCGAGCGATCGAACGGCGAACCGGGCAAACAATATAGCGCAACCAAAATGTTTTGACAGTTTTCTTTTTATATTTTTTTTGTTGTCTACTAAATATTGATGAAAACTATGTTTTTGTTTATAAAGTATAATTGCGATGTATATAGTATGTAATTTATATTTCAGATATTCGTTGTTTTTTCTTTATTACGAAGATAACTATATATCAAAGAAAAATAGAATAGAATTATAAGTAATCCAATATTTTATTGATCTAACAATGACGCGTGAGAGAAAAAACAGTGCCTTTGGCATTGTGAAATGAAAAAAAAAATCATGAATTCAGAAGGTTGATAGGTGCAAAAAAATATTTAATGGACATAATTTTTACTACCTTTAAGGATGATTTATATTACACCGGGCCGTGCCCCGTCCGGAGCCCGGTGAAGATGCTAATATGCTTTTGTATGAACCAATTCATATTACACCGGGCCGTGTCCGTGCGCTCCAATCGCGAAATTTCAAAAAAATATTTCTTTTCACCGTGCGCTCGGAGACAGCTTCGCGAGGCCCGCTCGGGTATTAGTCTTTTTAGTGGTATCATTTAATGTATACTTAGTTTCTTTTTTAAATTGTTAAAATTATAAATAAATGAATTAATTAATTAACCCGAGGCTGACTGCCTCGAGGTATAATATTTTTTCAATAATATATGTATATTAATTTATTCCTGGTAGGTATAATATATTTCTGCTTAAATATTTTTTCAAAAAAGAATTTCAAAAATATCTCGGGAGCGGTGCGTCACAGACCCTGCGTGTTTGTGCTCATTTAAGAGGTCTTGGGGAGAGGAATTTTTCGGTGAAGACGAAATTTCGAAGTTCGCATTTTTGGACTTTTTTGAAAATATCTCGGGAGCGGTGCGTCGCAGACCCCCCGTGTTGGTACTCATTTAAGAGGTCTCGGGGTGAGGAATTTTTTGTTCACGATGAAATTTCGAAATTCATATTTTCGTTGAAAAACAAAAAAAAACATTTGTTTAAAAACAAAAAAGTTACGCGTTGTTCCGAATACCACGCATACGAAGTCGCGGGCACAGCTAGTATAGTAATATTAATACAAAATAGTATAATAGTACTTGGAAATGAAAGGCATGGGCAAGGCCCGGTGGCGGCCCGTCGGCGGCACGGTGACAAATAGCAAACCCGGCCGTTGAGAAAAACACGGTGAGCGCCCGGCCCGGTGTAATATGTTTCATCCTTTACTTTTGGTCTGTCTGTCTGCAAACAAAACTGAATCAATTTCTCAGCCACTTCACGTAAGCCTAGCGATCTGAAACTTGGCCAACATAGACTAAGACTGCAGGTGGAACAAGAAAACAAATTATAAGCGCGAAAAAGCTACAAAACTTTTTCTTTTTTCAAGTCTTTATTCATTTTCAATTTGGAAAACACTTATGTCAAAAACTTCTTTTGATTTCTCGCTATTTCACATATTTTTTTCGTGTTTATTATCAAATTACAATATGAAATGGGGTGTTAAAGAAAATAGGATTGCAGCCTTACACAGAGTGGGTATGGAGCCGTCGGTCATATTCAAGACACTTCAGAAGCTTGGTATCAGCTGTATGTTCGTATATATCGTACTATCGACAGATATGCTAACACTTCTTCTGTCGATGACCATAAAAGATTGGGACGGCCGCGTGCTGTTAGAACTACAAAGGCTGTTAATGCTGTTAAAGCCAGAATTCGCCGAAACCCCATAAGGAAATAAAAATCTTATCGCGAGAAATGAAGATTCCGGGTAGGACTCTGTCGCGTATATTAAAACAAAACCTGAAGCTCGGTGCTATTGTCGATATACAGGACATGCCCTAAATCAATCCCTAAAGATAAAGAGAGTGACTCGATCAAAACGCCTTCTGTCCCGATACGACGGTGAAAGACACAGAAATATCCTCGTTACTGAAGAAAACATTTCCACGATTGAAGAACACTACAACAAGCAAAATGACAAAATGTACGCTTTGTCATTGAACGCTTTGTCACCTCAACCCTATATGAACCAAAAAGAATTTTGAAAATCGGTTTACAATTGGCGAAGATATCACGTAACATACATACAAAAAAAGACATCAAAATTGAAAACCTCCTTATTTTTGGAAATTGGTTAAAAAAAACATGTATTTTCATTGTACAGAGCTCATGAGGAGGTCAAGTTATAGGGAATTAAATTCTCTAAAAGATCTTTACTGTGCCATTACAATAAAAAATTTATTACGGCTTTTACACCATTTTCAAGACGAGAAAAATTTTGAATTTTTTTTTAACATTGATTTATCTGACTATTACTCATAAATCGCCAACGAGAAAAAATTTGAAACTTGGATTCAAGAACTAGAAACTTGAAGCTAAAATTTCCTTTTTTAATGAGCTCTATACGACCATTTTCTTCGAAGTTACAGCCTGTTGAAAATCACCTAAAAATTTGGAACTTTTTTTATATCCTTTAATTGTTGCGTTTAGTGTAGAATAAAGACCTTTATCAAAGCTAAAGGTGGCCATTTTGAAAAGATTTTTTTTTTGCTGAGGCTTCAATAAATATGTATACGTAAGTTTAATTATGATTACCTTACTTCATAAAAAGACTTATCTGGGGTAGTCGGTGCAGCCAGGTTGATAGTAATTTACTCCAGTGTTGTTCTAAGTTATTAAATAGTTATAGTGTCTGTAACAGTCTGAAAAATATAAAATACTGTGTATATACATATAATACAAAAGTGAAATAAGTACTAAGTAAAAATCTACATATAATTAGTGGCACTTATTGAATTGCGAGTTTAGTTGCACCGGTGCTTAACACTATTAGTGATCATAAACAATAATGATAAGAACAAATAATGTGAATGAAGTATAGTGAAGATTTGAGAAAAAAAAAAAGGCTGACAGTAATTTTTCAAAAGAATAGCAATTAATATAAATACAGAAGAAAATAAATTATTGTGACAGTGAAACAAATGAAAAGGTGCAATACGATTTTAAATGTACCCTATACAATGATTTATTGAAATGATTTATTCTTAAAAAGATATAACGATTTCGGTGCACCGTACTACGAAGCCAGGCTGGGACATTGTTACTAAGCGCGGCCAGAGTTACAAGTTATGGTGGTTCTTATCCTTTGTTAAGTCAAAGTTGATGAAATTTGGTTTTTATTTTGAAACGAATTGAAAATTTTAATATTGTTAAAGGAGATCTGGGGTAATCTGCTGATGTAAACAACTGCTCCGTATAATAATTCAGAGACCGGTTCTGGTGTTCGAAGTGTCAGCACGCACATTAAAAGCCAAATAATTCATAAACATGGAAAAACATTATTCAAAGTGACATCTCAATAAAACACAGATTATAAAATACTTAGAAGCAATAATCATAGTGTTAATATTTTTGTAGAAAAACTAATATCATTCATCGTCATTATAACTTAAAAGCGTTAACAAATAGACTGGTCACATACATAGTGCCAACCTTTAAAAACATCGGACACTAGTGACAGAGACCCTAGTTGACATCAACATCGGGGTTGCCAGTAAAGGAATTAAAAATTCCCACAGAAGGCAGTGATGCCACAACAAATTACCAGAATTACCAGAATAATAAACCGCTATGGATAAATATATGGAACTGCTTCTACGAAAACTCGACGAGAAATTGGATAAACAAGCCGACCAGATAACACAGTCAGTAACCAAGAACGTTACGGAAGCAATAGATGCGAAAATGAGTGAAATAATTGAAGAAAACAAATTCCTCAAAAACAAAATATCAGAACTAGAGCTGAAAATCAAATCCCTAGAAAGAGAGAAACGAAAAAACAACCTTGTTTTTTTCGGAGTAGAGGAAATAGGAAAATCTGAGCATGAATTAGTAGAGTATATAAAAGATACCATAGAAGAGTTAGGAGTGAAAATGAATAGCAATGAGATTAGTAACGTATATAGAATCGGAAAAAAGACAGAAAACAAAAACAGACCAGTCGTAGTTTCCTTTACAACCCAATGGAAGAAACATCTTGTACTCAAGAACAAGTTAAACTTCCCATCAAATATATACGTCAAAGAGGACTACTCCAAGGAAACTCTAGAAAAGCGTAAACAACTACAATCTCTAGTGAATGAAGAAAGAAAGAATGGAAACATTGCTTATCTGAAACATGACAAACTCATAGTGATAAAAATGAAGGACAATAGAAGAGAAAAAAGAAGGAGAGAACCCTCAGACTCTCCCAAACAAACAACACAGATAAAAGCTAGCACAAGCAATTCAGCCAGAAATACAACCCAGACTCGTATCAAGATACAGAAAAATGAAATTATTGGACCAAGTATACTCAACTATGTAGAAAAAACAAGATCCGACCCCCACCTAAATTCCCCAAAAAACTAATTAAGGCCCTAGAAACCCGGAATCAAACAGAAATGACTATAAGAAACAGATTCAAACAAAAACATCAAATAAATTGTCTCCCACAACGGCTGGTCACCGCGGGAGCACTAGACCAAATCCCTCCAGCAAAAAGAAGTGAAACATTTGACATTGCAACACTCAACACAAGAACTCTACGAACACAGGAAAGCTTGCTCGAATTGGACAAGGCATTACAAAATATAAAATTTGATATCCTGGGCATATGTGAAATGAGAAGGCTAGATGAGAAAATAACAGAGCGAATTGACTATATTTTATATCAAAAAGGTGAAATAGCAGGCCAAAGAGGAGTGGGCTTCTTAATTAAAAAAGCACTGAAAAACTATATACAAGAATTGATAGGCATTTCAGACAGAATAGCAATACTCAACATTAATATGCCAAGATACAAAAAACAGTGGACAATAATACAAGCATACGCACCCACAGAATTAGCATTAGAAAGTGAAAGTGAAGACTTTTACTATACTCTGTGTGATATTATAAAAAAATACCATAATAACTTCCTCATAGTTATGGGTGATTTTAATGCACAGGTTGGCTGCAGAGAACCCGGCGAAGAACTAATAATGGGCAAACATGGATATGGAAAGAGGAGTGCAAACGGCCATTGACTAATTGAATTGCTATTACAAAACAACTTAACATTATTAAATTCAGTCTTCAAAAAAAACTCCAAAACCAAGTGGACCTGGGTATCACCCGATGGCAAATATAAAAACGAAATCGATTTCATAATAACTAATAAACCAAAGTTTTTCCAAGATACACACATTATTCAAAATTTAAATTTTAATACGAACCACCGCATGGTACGCTGCCGTTTAAAAAAGCATCCAACAAAAAGAGGTATAAATAAAATTAAAAATAAATTGACATTAGAACAACACAGAGAGAAAATAGATCCTTCGTCCATCAACACACTAAAGGAAATAGTAAACTCGGACAGAAGTGTCACAGAAAAATACGACCACATGGACAAACAACTGTCAAAACTGAGGAAAGTAAATGTACCCAAAGATGTAAAATTTAGTGAGAAGACAATAGAGCTCCTAGAAGAAAGAAAAGTACTAATGACAGACAAATCAAAAACTGAAGAAAACCGCAACATAATATCTAGACTGAGTAAACAGATTCGAGAAAATATAAGAAAGGATAGGAAATTAAGAAGAATGAAAAAACTAGAAGAAGAAATCCAAAAAACAGGAGGAACAAGAAAAGCTTTCAAGGAATTAAGAGAATATGGAATGGAATGGATACCAAAATTAAAAAGCAACAAATCCAAACAAGTAACAAATCGCAGAAGAATCCAGAGCCTTGCTACAGACTACTATCGAACGCTTTACTCGAATAATAACACCGATCAAGATGAGAACGCCAGTTACGATCCTAATATGGGTTATAAAAAAGTCCCATCAATACTCTTGCAAGAAGTACAGAAAGCCATCATGTCACAGAAGCTAGAAAAAGCTCCAGGACCTGACAACATAACTAATGAGCTAATTAGAGGCACTGCAGAAGAAATAAGCCCAATCCTAACAAAGTTATTCAATGATATTATAACAACGGGAATCATTCCGAAACAATGGAATGAATCACATATTATTCTCCTCCATAAGAAAGGTGATAAAGATGACATCGGCAATTATAGGCCAATTAGCCTTATATCAAATGTGTACAAAGTCTTCGCAAAAGTAATTTTAGAAAGAGTAATAAGGATTCTAGACGAAAACCAACCGATAGAGCAGGCGGGATTTAGAAAGAACTACAGCACTATAGACCACATCCACACAATCAAACAAGTTTTGGAAAAATACAATGAACACCAGAAAATATTGTATATCTGCTTTATAGACTACTCCAAAGCATTTGACAGTATAAAACACAAATTTATCTGGCTGACTTTAAAAGAACAAGGAGTGGACGACGTCTATATTGAACTAATCAAGTCTATCTACAAAGAAAGCAAAAGCAGCATTAAATTAGAGTCAAAAGGAGACCCCTTTCCAATAAACAGAGGCGTGAGACAAGGTGATCCACTATCCCCTAAGCTGTTTAATGCGGTGCTGGAACATACATTTAGAAGATTAGACTGGGATAACTACGGTATTATAATCAATGGAAGCCGCCTCAATCATTTGAGATTTGCAGATGACATTGTCCTGCTAGAAGAAGACCCCAACAAACTAGAGCACATGATAAAAGACCTAGCAGAAAAAAGTAAAGAAGTAGGTTTAGAAATTAATGCAGACAAAACAAAACTAATGACCAACTCAACAGAAAGCAACATAGAGGTTTACGGAACCAAGTTCGACTATGTGAATGAATATGTATACCTTGGTCAAATCATATCTCCTGAAGACTCCATGTCCAAGGAAATAAACAAAAGAATAGCCTGCGGATGGAAGAAATACTGGTCCTTGAAAGAAATAATGAAGAACAAATATCTAGGCATACACATCAAGAGAAAGACTTTCAACACTTGTATTCTCCCATGCATGACATACGGCAGCGAGACATGGATACTAACGGAAAAACATAGAGAAAAACTTGCCAAAACAGAAAGAGCAATGGAAAGAAGTATGTTGGGAGTCAGGCTTAGTGATAGAATCCGAAATCTAGAAATAAGAAGGAAGACAAAAATAGCTGATATAATAACTCGTATAGACCATCTAAAATGGAGTTGGACAGGACATATGCTACGTTGCAAAATAAATAAATGGAGTAAACAAGTAACCTTATGGTACCCAAGAGGGGACACCAGAAAAAAGGGGCGCCCGAAAACAAGATGGAGTGACGATATCCGCCTAACCCTAGGACCATACTGGACCAGAGTTGCAGAAGATCGAGCTCAATGGAGAGAGCTGGAGGAGGCCTATGCCAGAAGGCACGCCGAACTACGAGATATACTATAAGAAAAATTCATAAAAGCAAAAACGTTAAATTGTAAATAGTTCGGAATAAAAGGGCTTTATTATTATTACTTCATAAAAAAATAAATGCATTTTCATTTGTAACAGAATTTATGGCTTAATTAGGTACCTTCCTTAATTTTATTAATATTTAGTTTCGGATTTCCGGCATTATTATAAAATTTTCAAAAAATAATAAATAAACAATCACAATAAATAATAATAATGAATGAAATAATAGTAAACGATAAATAAAATAATAATAAATAATGAATTGGCTTTCTCTACGATTTTACTATTAGTGATTTACTTTTTCACACATATGTATCAGTAATGGAGGTACATACTCAAAAATATTTAATATTTAAACTAATATAAAGTAACTAACATTGTATAATTCTTAATAAATATAAGAGAAAAAAATATTGAAAAAAGACATTACTAATTTATTAATTACTATAAAAATATATGGAAAGGATCAAAACCGTTTACACCGACTCAACCGCTGTCCGTAGTTTAGTTCACGAAAGATCACATGGCGGCGCCACCGCCGCGCGTCAAATACCTATTGTCGAGCGGCGCGATATCACCTACGGGGCCTTAAACGTTAAAACAGTAAACATTACTTTTTAAGGTTGCGTGAGATCTTGCTTGCTATGTAATAGGTCCATTGATTAAGACTTTAGTTGTTCTTCACGTGTTGTATTGAGGGCTCCTCGCCACGGGCGATGCACGCGTCCTACAACAACTGCACTTAATTGTTAATTCGGGACGGTGCATTGCTCTCTTTGCCACGCAATAATAACTCCAATGAGCACACTCAATATTTACACTGAACCTGTCTCGAGAGACCAAATTATTATCTGTTGCACCAAAATTGACAGTTATTTATTTATTTATTTCAACCACGTCGTTACGGAAACTTCTTTGACAATAAGTTTTATTTTTTAAATTAAACATGATTTTATTTTTTATACATTCTTTAAAACAACTACCTAATAATACAATTTATAGCAAAATAAAAAAAATCATAAGAGACACCTGTTTTTCTGTTTTTTTTTTTACAAGGAAAATGACAATGTTAATATCGCTTAAATTTTAATTTAAATATGTCAGCAATATATAATAATTTAAAATTTTTAATTTTTATTGAATCTTATTTGGTGTGTTCATAAAGCGGCAAAATGAAAACAATAGGTGGCTTCCGTCACCTATAACACAAATAAAACCATAAGTGCTGCAATTGCGCTGCCGACCATAAGAGGATAAAGTATAAGGAACTAGGATGTGATAGGAGAATGAACCTAGCATTCCTTACTCACTCACCGAAACGTCACAGCACATGGTAGTTTTTTGTTAGATGGTGGCTACTGCCGCCACATTAGCTGTCCAATTTATGACTGCAAAATTACTACGTGTTATTCTAGCTAAATATAAACAGATTTAACAATTTTATAGAAAACTAGCGACCCGCTCCCGGCTTCGCCCGGGATGCAATTTATATATATGTGAATATTCCCCGTTTATCCCTCTTTCCATTAGTGAAAACCGAATTAAAATCTACGCGTTCACTCGTGATGCCGTGACCAAGGGAAATGGGGATTCATTTTTATAAACAGAAAAAAGAAGATAATTGTCGAGGCGTAATTATGTGTGACTGTTCGGATGACTGCAATAGGTCGCAGGTCAGAAAATACATTTATAAAGAGATTTACAGACCTGATACTTACAGAGTGTTTCTTGGAGAGTTTCTTTAGCCGTTTCTTCTCTTCCAGAACGCATTTTTCCGAAACGGTAGTAGTATTTTGACGATAAACGATTTGATTTAATTTGATTTGATTACATGGTGTGTATGCGTGCGTGTATGTGTTAGTTTGTATGGACTTGAAAGAATATGTATCTCGAAGAATTTTTATATGTGCTGTGATGTTAGCACAATAGGAAGCCAATAGGTACAGCAATAGGCAGACAGCCAATTCGATAAGGTCGCCTAAACAACTATACAAAACGAGAAAAGTTCTAATAATTTCTTTGATAAACATTCAAGAAAATACGACAAAGAATGAAGAATGAGAAGAGGAGAGAGGAGAGGCCTTTGATGAGCCCGTTAGATGAGTGATTAGGGTGCTTGCCTTAACGCTCTGTTCTAGGGTTCCCGGGTTCGATTCCCGGCAGGTTCAACTTTGACAAATGAATTTTTCAACTTTGACAAATGAATTTTTCAAATTAGCTTTTTTCAAGTTGGATCTGGAAAGTAATGGCAGGGCACAATGCGTTTCGCAGTCATTTGGGCAGTCCATCTGGCGGCAGTAACCACCTTCTTACATAAGACCACCGTGAAATAACAGCACGTGTGCTGTTGTGTTTCGGTGAATGAGTAAGGGATTCCAGAGGCCATTTTCCTATCCCCCTTCTAATCCCTTATTCTTAATCCTACTGTAGTCGGCAGCGCCCTTGCAGCAGCTTTGGCGATGGTTGTGTTATAGACGATGGTAGCCACCTACGATCAAGTGGATCGTCAGCCTGTTTGCCGATGTTAACATGAAAAAAAGGCTCTGGCATCTTCTACTCATGCATTGAAACAAAACACACGTGGTCTTATATGTATCAAAATAATTACAATGATCCCGTGTAAGAAGTACGTTACTGCAGCCATAAGAGTGGCCTGCTACTCTAAATGTCATTAATGTCTCCTTTTTAGACATCCTAAATTCCTCCTGTCTCAATAATTAGCATTATCGAAGAAATGTGCTCATTCCCAAGTCATTCTATCAATCCAGTGAAGTTAGAATCGATAAAGTTGTAACGACACGTACGGCTACACGTGTATCGTACCAGCAATATTTTGAGGCGACTTAATGCAGATTCCCGAGGGAAGCGCCAGTAAATAAAGTTGCTTTACGATGCTCGTTCTCTAAAGGCGGTATGCCATTGTAACAGACTTCGACGAGTGAACTTTATTGGCTAATTTTATTCAATTAAATTGTTCTTGTTGCGCTCGGCACTCGGTCCGGGCTCATTTTAACGCCTCACAAGTTATTGCTATAGCGTCCAAAGCGGTTTACTCGCTCCTAATAGATAACATTAAACACTGTGTTCGCAATGAAGTGATTTAAGAGCTCCCAGTACCATGTATGTTATAGAATCACTGTTATTTATGCTACTTTAATATCTACTTTTAAACTTAATGTTTTGGGAATTAGCTTTAAAACTTAAGCTCACCCAGAAGATGCCTATTCACTCGAACCTTGTTAGGTTGAATCCTTAGCAGTGCGCATTATAAAAGATGTTTTAAAGCGCTTGGTCCGAATTAGAGGGTTTTCGACAAGGTGACGACAAAATTTCGACCAGCCGTACGTCTGCAAGTCCGTGCAAGTACAAAGAGAGGAGCTGTCCAGGTGTGAAACATCGCTTCACCCTATTTAGGATGCCCAACTTTTTGGCCGCTGTTTGGGTTTTGGACTCAATAGAAGTTCCAAAGTAGTGATTTGAGAACAATCTCATGCCAAAAAGCTTAATTTCATTGGCCACAGGTGGGGATGTACGTTGAAAAGTAGGAACCAAGTCGAAAAGGCTCCTTTTCGCAGAAAATAATTACGACTGCGTTTTGGTAAATAAACCAGATTCTTGTCTTCCCATTGGGATACAAGTTGAGTTAATTCGTTCAACCATTGCCTCAATTTCAGAATGAATTTAATCGCGACCGTTCCCTGCGCTGGACAAACCGCTACTAAATAAAAATATATATAAAAACCAATTGACCATACCGACGTTGTCCTGTCCGAACCGATTGTGGCGCCATCTATCGGGTCCAATTTTATTTTCAAACCATATGTTAACGTGACGCGACACTTCACGTCAATCAACAACGGAATTATTTGAATATTCTTCATACAAAAATACTAAAATCCCGATTAAAAAATGGGGTTGCGGGTAGAAGGATGAAAAATACTTTACGACCTATTCTCAGACCTACTGATGATACAAAATTTCATAAATGACAGGATAATTTTATATATTAGAGATTGCATCAATGAGAAGCCAAGAGCGAGTTACAAGTTTATCTGTAATATGACAATGGATATCAGAAATGGAACTGAGAAACTTTTACATGCCGAATAGGTATATAATTTTGCCCTGAAGATAGTTTTAATTCTGTCCAATTTTAGGCTACTTTTTTTATTGAAACTGTTATCCACTAATCCAAGTCAACGAAGGCGACGTCATAATAAAATCTGTCAACTCCAACTGGCTTCGAATGAGAGACGGAAAGGGTTAAAAATGAAAATATTATGTTAATTCTGAATATCATTACAAAGCGGGTGGTAGCTTCCAAACAGTAAACTCTCCGACAGCCACACGCTGTGAATCCACTAAGACATTTCATCACAATATTGTCCAAGGGACAAAACTATTATACCCTTCATTGTACAAAAAAAAAATATTTCACTAAATGCAGTTCATGTCATGCTGACAACGCATTTTACGAATCGTTTATAGAGGAATTTATTTTTATCCAGATATTGTATGCGCGTGATAAGATCGCTTGTGGATGTGGTTATGAATGTTGACTTCTTGAATAGTGATCGAAACTAGGATATTATGGGATTTTCTATGGATATTATACGTATACCAATTAATCGCAATGACTGTTTTAAACATTTTAAATACATTTCTTTTTATATTATTGCTACAGAAAAATCCTTCCTTTTTAATTAATTATCTATGGTACATTAATTATAAATAATACTTTTCTTGATGCTTTTTCACTTAAATTCTTGTTACAAAAACATAAACGTGAATTTTCATTTTTTAAGATTTATCAAGACATGTGTCTTTCTTAACTTTGAGTCTGTCTTAATAAGAAAACCGCATCTACTTTTATTTAAGTATTTATTTGAAGTTGTTACACCAACTTTGGAAATTATTTATTTACAATATGCATGAAACATTATTTAGTGCTCAAAATTGTCCACAGCAAACAACTATACCTATATAATATTTTAGAACAGGTTTATAGGTATATATTAAAACAAAATATGTTTAACAAATACCAGGCATTAACACGATTTGTCAAAAAACTGCTCATTTTATCACGATCGCGATCATTTTAGAATCACAGTCAAATATGTACAGTGAACGCATGAGACCATAGTTTACAGATTTTTTTTGTTTACTTGTTGATATGTCACTACGCATGGCTTATAGAAAGGAATTTATGACTCTATAAAAAGATCATTTATCCATATATTCGGTACTAATTAGGTCACAGCACAATCATATAATTTTGTGATGAACGCGACGAGTGTTAGTTAGATCTTAAGCAATTTAACTTTTCCGAAGAGACTATTAACACAGATTTTCTTGTTATATTGAAATGTTACCAAGTATTATGGCGTAATGTTTATAATTTTATAAAAAGTGAATTATCTTTTTTCCCAATGAATTTCTAGACTTCCGAAAGTTGAGGTAGAAAATTTAAACAACTCGTTAATTAAATCACTTATAATTCACTATAATTCACCTATAATAATCCTTATAATTCACCTATAAAGCAAAACTTTGCAAAAAATCTACTTAATGACACAGGACAGCGCTCCCGTTTAAAATCGCATATCGTCGTAAAACACATAAAAAGGGACACCGGTATGTCCGCCACAATAAATAAAGGACATCATCACCCCCTATAAATCGTTGGAAAACAAATAAAATTATGTTTAATAGGTCCGTGAGAACTGTCGCCCACCACCCACTGAGGGCGCTTCGTTAAATATTTTAATTGTGCCGCTAAAAAGGTCCCAAAATTTTATTTGTCATAAATCAAAGCCGTGTCCACGGTAGTCGAGTTGCTACTTACATTTTTTTTTAAAGAAAATATCTGATGTAATTTTAACGAATGAGTTATTATTTATTATCTTAGATTGTTGAGAGAATTTAATGGTCAAAAGTAGATGGGACAAGGACAGTAGATAACATTTTTCTTATTGCACCCTAAAATTATTATTTAATACTGCATAACTTATGCAATTATTGTTTTTTTTTATTATTAATAACGTAGCAAAAAATGTTACTTAAAGTTTATATTCGTAATTTTGCACAATATATGGGATCGTAACTTTACCAAGGTTACCTATATAGTAGGTACGTTTCTAATTTTTTTATGAACATTTAATATGTGTAACAACTATAAAAACATCGTAAGGCAGGTAAGTCAAGTGACATATTCTAAAATCCAGTCCTATTATTGTTTGGGGAGTCATAAAACCATTAACTTAATTGAAATGCTCCTCCATCTAATACTTCCAATGAGCATGCCGCTGAGTTCGTTTAAAAATTTTATAAGTATAAGAAATAACAACACGCAGAACACAGCTTGTATTAATTCGTTTTTATTTCGGAACCCATTCATTTGGCTATACAATAGTAAAACTAAGTAGATGTACATTCTTCTTCAGATTAAAAATCTTCATCGAATAATAAAATGAAAAATAATATGTAAATTGTGATACGGTGTATATTTAGATGTAATAAGAAATAAAATAAACTAAAAAATATATACTATTAATGCTATTATACTAAATATATTATTGTATACTATTAATGACTATAAATCTAGCCAATAAAATAAAGCCAAATAAGCCAAGGTTGGCTTGGCTTATTTATAATTCTTTACAGATTACGACAAATTAATGTTTGTCAGGTTTAATATAGGCAGCGCCATCCAGTGCAATATTCGTAAACTTATTTCACTAATCGTGTAAAAGTTTTGTACTACTTGATACTAAGACAGTTCGGTTTTGTTATGAAATAACTTTGATTTATTGACATATTTTTTACTCTTTTATTAACATGACTAAGAAAAAGGTTTATTATCTCGTTCATTTACTATTTCTCAATATAATTTTTACTATAGGATTTTTTTTATAATTATATTATGAGAGGTTCCATCATCATCGAATCGTGAAAATGATTCGAACATGTTAGGGGTCGATAAAAATCGCTGCCTACGCACCGTCAGCTCGATGTGTCTACTTTTATACTCACAAAACTTGAGATTTTTACTCTAATTTACAAAAAAAATATGTGATGAACAGATAAAGGATTATCGTTTACATACTAAAATGTATTCTTATCTTTGGAGCAGTGTGAAAACAGTTAAAAATAGGTACACAAGAAGGAATCTAAATTTTTCTCTGAATTTTAGATACTTAAGTAAAATTTCAATACCTATTAAACACTAAATATAAACACGAACATTTTTTCATTCATTTCTTCAAAAATTTGCAGAACAAAAATGACTTCTGAATTCAATTTGATTTAAGAAGATACTAGTAAAAGTAAAAGTAAAATTTTAATAAAACTAGTCAATCGTGTATTTTCCTTATTAGAAGAGCCCCCGGCTTCTAAAAGATGCTTTTTTTTTGCAAATTGTATACACAAACATTCCACGTTTACTACTCTTTCTATTAGTGAAAACCGTATCAAAATTGGGTGGTTCAAATTTAAATATCTTTGAAACCCCATGACTAAACTACACGATATTTTCCCAGTAAAATCTATAATTTCTTCTTACCTAATTGTATAAGTTTCAGCCGTTAAAACGAAAATACCATACACAGATGGCCCGATCTCCACACAAAACTAATCTCCTTTATTTTGCCAACTACAATTTTTTTTTCTGAAGATGTAAAATTGGATTTCTTTAATTTTTATGGTGTGACAAAATGTAGTATTATTTTTTTTTATTTAAAATCAAATTCATTAAAAATTCCACATTAATAAAATTCCAATACCTACTATTAGAAAGTTCTAATACAATATATATTTAGCAGCACAATTAAACATAGTCAAGTTTGTCAAGCAAAAATGGAATCATCAATATAAATTTTTTTTCCGAAAGTTCGAGAGTCATTCAAAAGCCATCAGTCATTCGCAACGAGATATTTAAAAACGTATATTTCCGAGTCAATAAAGGTCTCTGTTTGTTTTTCTAACAGGAAACCTACTCGATGTGATTGTAAAAAGGCAAAAGTGTGTAAAAAACAAAAAAGAAGACCGTGTGGGTGGCTGCTGACGACAGTTTAAGTAGAGTAATACGATACCGAGTCCAGTAGTTTGTTTTTTTTTTCTTTAAACACACTCAAAATTGTCGGAAGCCAATGTGATGATGATATTATTTCGTCGGATATCGTTTAAAACAGGGAGGCTTATTGGCGTTTATGTCGGTACCCTTATATTAACGATAACGACTCCTTATTATCACTACTCAACCTGTTTAGTTTTTGTTTCTAAACGTCTACAAACGACATCGTTCATGTAATAATTCTCCATGGCCTTTAAAATAGCAATAAAATTAACGTATAGATAATTGCGCAGTCTCTGTGACAGAATCAGAAAAAGGTCAGAAAAAGACGGAAAAAGTTGTTTGTCATAGTTTTATCTTATTTATTACTATGAAACCGGCGACGCTTCACTGTGACATGCGTCTGCTTGAATTTTTTTAAAAATAAAAGTAGCCTAAGTTACTCTTTATAATATCAGCTATCTGCTAATAAAAATCCCACCATAATCGGCCCAGCTATTTCGGAGATTATCCGGAACAGACAAACAGAAAAATTTTAATATTTTTTTTGGTATAAATACCGTATAAGCATTCTTTGATATACACATTTGAATTTTATTTATTATTATATATTATGTACATATTATATATTTTTACATAAATCTAAGTGGTCAATTAATTAGATAGACTAAAAATAGTGTAACTTATATTAAATTTCTATTTCAATAAACGTCTATATTTACTTACATTCCAACCCTTATTATCGTTTAAACGTAAATGTTATAATTTACTTGCAAAAGTAAATGTTTTGCATATTATAATAATAACTGAGCCCGCAATTTCGTACGCGTCGTTTTCGGTATAGGGCATAACTTTTTTGGTTGTAAAATGTTACAGAAAGCTTGCTAAAATACACCAGTGAAAACAGCATTCAAATTGGTTAAGCCGTTTCTGAGATTAGCGTGCACAAGCGCACAGAGAAACTATTTTCTAAAAATATATAGTTCTATTTTTTAACCTCGGTGACATAAGCACAACAGGTACAAATTGTTATTTGAAAAAAAAAATGTTTAATGTACAGACACGGCTCGTTTACGACTTTATTATATGTATAGAATCTATACTATAGATTATGATCATACTTACTATTAATTAAAAATATTGTGATATACTAAATAAACTCAAATTTAAATATTTAACTATTTAGGAATTGCTGCACAAATGTTATACAATTATTTATTTTTTACTTCCAAATGATCTGATTAGGTCAACTTAGTAGATAAAATATTGACGAGATCCCTCAACTAAAGGGATTTTTTTACGTTTTCAGATATATAGGAAATTACTCGTAAACAAATTACCACCTTCTCTACAATAGAACATCTCTGAAAATTCTGTCACCTCGTGGTCATAACCACATTTGATTTCATATTTCATGGTCAACAAAAAATATGCAATCTATAGTTTAGTGGTAGCCGAGCTCTACCACTAAACTCTACCACTTCGACTAGTACTTTCGATCGGTCTGTGTGAACGTTTTTTCCCGATGCAATGGTTCGACTTGAGAATGAAACCACGGGCACTATTTTGTTCTCGGATCACGTGGTTTGACCTTCATAGTCGAAGTTCGACTTGGATCGGCAGTCGGTATGACTGGTTGACTGTCTTGGTATGACAGCACGTATGATTTGGTGTATAGACGTCCTTATGCTTTATATCATATCAGCGTCAGCAGAGTAATTGCTGCCTTTGATATTGTTTTTATTTATGGGTAACGGTATCCACCTACCACCAAGTGAACAGCCAGCTTGCGTTTGCCATAAAATATCTAAGTAATAACAATTAAGGATACTTAGAAATTCAACAATCAAATAAATCCACAAAATCATTAATCTGCAGGGAAGCAACGAACAATGACTTTAATCGCAGAGATTTTTTCGTGAGATCAATAAAATGATTGAGGGGTCCCCTATTCTAGTGTGAGTGTGGGCGCGCTACAGGTCACGTGGCCGTACCCTTAACGCTACCCCTGTTTCAATTCCACCTCTCTTTCACACCCAAAGAGAAACACAACTAGAGAAAGAGAACGATGTACTGTTTGAATATGTGTGCGTAACGCGTAAGCGGTGTGGGACTCAAAACATCTGCCCGATTCTAATATTTTTTGGTCATATACAGTTGTAATAATAATACTTAAATTCCGGTTAAATTTTAACATATAGTATAATTATATATTTTTTTAATATATTCAACAGGTATTCAATAACAATATTTGATTAAATATGTAAAAGATTGCTTCAAAATGACATCCTATAAAAATTTTAAAAGTTTCATAAAACATTTACTTTCTGTTTTATATAAAATAATTTTACCAATTAATTAAATACACAACAAACGCGTACCGTAAATACTTTCCCATAACCTAAACACTTGTATAACGGTTTTACTATTGAAAGTGAAATACTGAACAATTGGAGAGAGGAACTACCAAGGAACTTGTTATGACAAACCATTTCTCCGGGATAGCTTTTAAAATTTTTGTTTCAATTGTAAGTCTTAAAAGCGACCAATAAGGTTCAAATTTAAATCGATACAGTTTCCAATGAATTACACAAAGATGGTTAACTTATAAGAAGTCTGTAAAGAGTTCATTGAAATCGAATGCAGCTCCGAAAAGAATGGGCAAGTTCTGCTCACGTCTGGAATGAAACAATAAGTATGAAAAGCTCATTGTGTCTGGACCAAATGCTGATGAATGAACGCAAAGACTGGATAATTTTTTGCTCCATATATGATATTGAAGCAGGGTGATATTCATACATAAATGCAGTATTTATAAACAGGTACGATACAACGTAAAAATAAATTTAAGACCTAGGTTCAACACATATAGCAGTAAGTAAAAGTATTTTAATGTCTATTTCGACTACTTGGAATTAAAATTAAAATTCTTAAAACAATTGCGGATAGGTAATGTTACTTAATAGCAAAAAAAATAATAGAATTTAAAATATATTGTTTCATTACTGTTCAGTGTAAGTCATCAAACATTATAGGAAATTACAAACTGGTTATTATTGTATACATTACATAAGAAATGTACAATTTTTTAATGATAACTACATTTGTTTAACAATAATTTGACGAGCCCGTTGGATGAGTGGTTGGGCTGCTTGCCTTAAAGCTCTGTTCTAGGGTTCCCGGGTTCGATTCCCGGCAGGTCAACTTTGAAACAGGTTCTGGTCTGGATCTGGAAAGTAGTGGCAGGGCACACTGCGTTTCGCAGTCATTTGGGCAGCCCGTCTGGCGGAAGTAACCACCCCCTTACGGAAGACCGCCGTGAAATAACAGCACGTGTGCTGTTGTGTTTCGGTGAGTGAGTAAGGGATGCCAGGGCTCATTTCCCTATACCCCCTCCTAATCCCTTATCCTTAATCCTACTGTAGTCGGCAGCGCACTTGCAGCAGCTTTAGCGTTGCTTGTGTTATAAGCGACGGTAGCCACCTACCATCAAGTGTACCGTCAGCCTGTCTGCTGATCTTAACATAAAAAAAATATTTAAATGGTTTTCGTTGTATAGTAATACCGTTTCAATATATTTTAATTCAAATTCTTTACACTTTTGTTTAATATTATCTTTAGGTAACTGTAATTATCACATGTCACTCCAGGCCTATGATAACCTTATAACTAATCGCGTGAAAGTCTTGAATGTGTACTAGATGATTAAATACTTGTTTGTTGCAGTTTTTGTTCCAAATAGACAAACAGAACCAGATATTTCTTGTCGGAATTTTTCAAATGCAATCTGCATTCTGATTAGCAGGGCATGATCACTATTGAAAATACCTATTTGGTAGTATGCAGTAATATTCCTTATAAGGAATATTATTATCATTTATCCTTGTCATTTGGGCAACAAATCGTTGGTCACAGTCTGGATTGGATAGGCATCAGAAACTTCATATTGCGGTCCCGCAAGCTTCCTTGCGATAAGGACCTCTTCAAGCGTGCTTCAAATATTATTTTTTTTGCAATCAGTGGCGCACACCATCCACTACGGTTGCTTTTGTCCTTAGGCGACCTTCAAATTGCCTGTCACCCTTTTAATGCAAAAAAAAATGTGGCTTGAGCCAAATTCTCAAGCTCAGATACTTCCACTTATCACTGTGGCCACATAAAGCCACTCTATTAGGTTATTCCGTACTCATCCTACGACAACTCTTCCTGCTCTCTATTATATTTTTCCCAACACGACCTGTTTATATTCCTTACTCAGCCCAAATGAAAATTTATCCAAATATTCCAATTCATGCTTCTACATCATCTCCCTATCTTATCCCATTTAATCCCTGCACCTTTTTGATTCATTGAAACGGTAGCCACCAAGTGGACTATCAGCCTGCATGCCACTATTCCCTATATAAAAAAAATCGATTTCGGGAATTTTTCTCTCTCATTGCTCAAGTTTGAAGCCGGATGTCTTTAGAAATCTCCCTTGCAAATAGCTGGTCTAGTCGTCTAGATGCAACACAGGTATAATATACCGCCCGCCATTGGCTTTTGTGGTAATGACCTTAGCTTATTTCAAGTTGAAGGTTCCCCTTTATAGTCGTTGTAATAAGAAATAAAGCTCGTCTGCGTCGGGGAAGCCCTGAATAGCTTCGCTATTTCAAGGAGACTTGTATTGAGATAGGTTATAGCATTTGAAGGTAACTCGGTCGGCGGAATCTATTCAAAACACAGCTGTTCGATGACGTGAAAGTAATCGTATAGCTTAGGTTATGTTGGTTATTGTGTCTAGACGAAGTCAATGTCTTATTTACATTATAATATTTATTTATTTTTTAAGTGAAGGTCGGCAGGCAAATGATGGTCCAGTTGGAGGTATATGTATATTGTCCCTTATATTGTCAGGAGATATGCAAGTGCGATGTTGAACTTGACAGGATAAAGAATTAAGGTACACTTGCATCTACCTCTAGTATTCTTAAATAGAGCGTCAAATAGTCTACTATTATTTAGCATAAAAAATATGTAATTATATGGAAGATGTTTGCGTATCGTTAGTCAAATGTCCTGAATTTTACAAAGGTAGACTACATTCTGGATTTGACCAAGAAAACCCTCGTTTAAGTTAACCACCACTCTATAGTCTAACACAAGTCTTTCTAATTTTAGTATTCATAAGAACTTTCGTCGGACTTCAAAATATTTAAAAAAAAAATCCTAATTGGTCCAGCCGTTCTCGAGTTTTGCGTTTAGCAACGCATTTAGCGATTCCTTTTTTTTATAAATTTAACTGAAAAGATTTAAAGATTTTTATATTAATTTTTAATATATAATATATAAAAAATTTACTTTTTATAAAGTCATACTTATTTCATTGTATTATAGTTATAGAATATCGTTAATTATGTTATATTTTAGGTAACTCTTTCAGTAAACAACTTTTGAGTAACTTGAATTAAATATTTAAAATATTAAACATAAATCCCTGCTTCAATTTAGCTTAAACCTTAAAAATATAAGTAACAAGATGTACAGAAGACCTAATAATGTTTGCGGCCCGAAGGAAAATTATGAGGAAGTTCAGCAACAGTTCCTCTGACTGAAATGATGATGAAAAAATAATTTAAGCAGCTAAAAAATTATATTTTAAAACAGAAAATATATCAGAAAATAATTATATTGCATGTTCCTTCATAACCTAACAAAAGAATTATATTTCGACATTAAAAAGCTTTATTTTTATTTTAAATAAATAAAGCCGTGTGCATGAAAAAGGGTTACTCACTGACACACCAAGTTTAAGTTGAAAGTGCAATATAAGTTCCCTTCTGAGATTTGTTGCACCTTCCCATTTGGTAGGTTACGGTAACATATGGTCAGGTTTATATTTAGCTAGAATCATACAGTACGGAACCCACATGTTCGCAAGATGGTGAGCCTCACCTTACTGAGCGGATTGGCGGGGAAAGAGCGACATCTTAAATTACAGGATGCACTTTTGAGTATTAGGAACATTGGCCGCATTACGTCCCTAATCCTGACTCAGTGTATCATTACCGACTTTAAGATAAATATTAATAAATTCTTAATATTTATCTTAAAGTCACCGAAAATTTGGAATTTTCACATTACATCTCTCATACATTACTCTCTAAAATTAAATTTAGTATTAATCTGTATATAATACAAATAATTGGAATTCATGTAATAAAATAATTTATTCTTTTGCCTTTTAATTTAATCCAATACTCAATACTTTTAATAAAAACTCAATGTATATACGGATTTTTTTTGCTATAATACCAAAAGCCATCGAACTAAATGGTTATTATAGTTCGATGCCAAAAGCAGAGAAAAATCAGTCCATTTTTAATATAAATTGCAGCAGGCAGGCTAACGAGTGTTCTTATAAACGTAATATTAGGTAGCTATCCATTTCTAAGCTCAACTAAATTTCGAATACAAAAAATATTAGATAAACATTTTGGAATGAGCTGCCTCACTGTTCACTAAAAGCTTATAATCTGAATGATATTGCGAAATATATCATATAATGTAAAAACAAATTTTCTTGATTATAGAAACAAATAATTTCTTATTTCAAAAGTTTTAAAATAAATTTTATTCATTCATTTTCAATACAACTGACTGACGCCTTACAGAATAATACAAGGGACGGAAACTACACTAGACTTTGCAGTTAGAGATAATGCAGGAGTTCGGATTAACAATACTATTGATAGTAGAGAATTTGTTCTTTATAATTCAAAATAACAACTTTTATAAACAATAAATATTGTTCTAATACACCTAATAATAGTTCAAATAAACTGAAAAAAAAAATGTTTTAAGAATAGGAGAGCCTGACGATGGGAATATATGGGAATGGATAGTTTATGTAATATTATTTTTAATAGTATGATATGCATATATTATTAACTAAAGCGGAAGTTTTTTTAAATTTTGAGTTATACATTTAAAAGGTATAATCTAACATATATAACAAAATCGTAAACGAGCTGTGTCTGTGCATGAAAGATATTTCAAAAAAAAATTGTACACGTTGTACTTATGTTACCGATGTCAATCCCTTGTGCACGCTAATCTCAGAAACAACTTAACCGATTTGATTGCGGTTTTCACTGATGTATTGTAACAAGCTTCCGGTAACATTTAGTGTTTGTTTCATTCCAATCAGTTTACAAACAAAAAAGTTACTCGCTATACCGAATACCACGCGTACGAAGTTGCGGGCTCAGCTATTTCATAAATAAAATTACAACTATATACTTACATAATTCATTGGCACTTAAGTAACTACTGAAGTCCTGTGAGAGGTCGACGACTAAAACAGTTATGATTGAAAAAATATCTGTAAATATTAATTAATTGGACAATAGGCATATTATAATAGTTACATTAATTATTTAACAATAACCTACGTAATCTCTTCATTAAAAATCAGCCAATAAACTATGCCTGTAATACCCTTTTATATATTTCTCATAGATGAATCAACTGTTGCAAACGATTTTGAACTTTATGTCTTTACACGAAGCGCTAACTAAGAAATATTTGATAACAATAGTAATAGTATAATAGTGGCGCGTGCACATTATATAAAACGTTAAAAGTGAAGGCAGATGGCGTAGGAGTAAACACACACATAGACATTTCGATGCTTGGAACCAAATAATAATAATAAATACCTTTAAGTGATAAATTTTATTTCTATGTGTTTATTTCTTCAATATTTTCCTATGAATACATATTAGGTATATTTTAATAAAAACTGTTTCGACAATGTAAATAATATTTTTAACTTTAATTTTTAACCTATCTTTTTTGATCTTTCTACTTTTTATATATATAGGCTATATGCGATTTAGTCTTTTCTACTAAAATACCTATTAGTTATATCTACAGTTTCAAAACTACCGTTGCATCGCCCGCACAATTCCCGCCTTTCCGAGGAGGCCTGCGCCGTAATTTTGAATAGTTAACAAGGTTTAATATCAGAAAGATTTCTACATGCATAGGTATTAAGTCTAGTAGAAATACTAGACTTAAAAATACCAGACTCTAAACTAGTATTTAAAAAGGAATTTTTACTAAAATAAAAATCCCTTTTTGAAATCTATTTTTATTACCTGTCTGTCCCTTTCGTACTAAATATAAATTAAAAAGTACAATTTATGAAAGCGAACTCTTCTTGAGTTGGCATTTAATAATACAAATCGGTTCTTTTTGATTATGAAAATGCAAATAAATTGATATTGTAAGCGTTTACTTTCTTATCTAATTTGGCAGAGAGGCTGATGTTCCATTTGATTGTTGGTTTTTTTTATTGGATATTAACCAATTGGTGATCGGCGTTCACTTGCACTTGCACTATTGGGGCTGCAAGTGCGCTGCCAACCTTAGCAGCTAAAATTTAAGGGATTATTAGGGGATAGGGAAAAGGCTCTGGCATCCCTTACTCACTCGCCGAAATACAACCGCACTGGTTACTGCCGCCAAACGGGCTTCTCAGTTAAGAAAAACTGAAAAACGAAGTGTGCCCCACTAAATTATTAGTTAATATCAGTTTTAATTTTCTGTAATACTCAAAATATATTTAACTTAAAACATTATGCACAAGATTTTCAGATTTACAAAAATTTTATTCATACTAATCGTATTTCCTTATGTTAAACTAAGATGAGGTAAAAAAAAATCAATTTTTCTTTTCACTCAAGGAACGCTTTCTTAGTTAGAACTAATCAGAAGCTTAGAACAAGGTTACTAGGAAATGGGACAAGAATTTCTGCCCATTTAGTTTAAATAAATATAAAAACAAAAAATACTCAATAAATTGTATTCGATCGGCGCAGTGCTCTGTCCAGACCAACCCCTCCTGCGCGAGCGCATTCGTTTTCAAAATGCCATTCAAGCACGCGAACGGCTTTGCCTCCATTATACGCATATGTGTGTAACATGATTACATGTATAGAAATTTGATTACTGATACACACAGTGAAACATTTTCAATTGGGTGATACTTTGGAACAAGAAAAATGCTATACTATTTTGTTCCTAATTCTTAATTACAAAAACACATTTGCATTGCAATTTGGTATAATTAATTTAATTTATTCTTATTTTGTCTAAATTAACGCGAAATATTTATTCCACTTACAAGTCCTTTGTGAGAGATTACATCCATTACTCTTGTCCTATAACATTTCAAATGATCAGTATAACAAATATATTTTAATATCGCTTCAAAAATGCCTAATACCTTAAATCTACAAAGAAATTTTCTATATTGCTTCAATAAATTAGATACTTAAGTCAGATAAAGAAAAAAAAATCCTCACATGGACAGTTGTCCCTTATAGCGTACGTGTGTAGTTGTGTGTAAAGTTGAACTGTTCACGATTCCGCCCTTTAAAAAGGCATGTGTGCAACTAGTAAATGTACTTACCCCTGTTGATCCCCCCGCGAGCCGCGAGCCACCCCAGGTGCGGCCGATGGCACGCGCCATTCCTGCCGCGGCCGGCGCTCTGACGCCATCTAAACATTCGATCATCCTTTTCCCAATAAACAGTTATACCTTATTCAATACGTGACCGTATCGACCGCCTAATACAACGCAAACAATAGTAACATGTGAAAATAGCAAATCACCTAAACGAAATGAGCTCCATAGGTGTAGTCGTCTTTCGAAACTCACCAATCGGCAAAGTGCAGGTGCTTCAAGAATCCGTGAATAATACCGTGAACATAACAAACAATGAAAATATTAGACGTGAAATTATTGTAGTGAGAAAAAAACAAAAGATCCAGTCTCCGTCCATGGTGTCTGCGACGCCTTTAGTACGAGCATCCGACAATATTGCAGCCAGCGTACCAACAAAGAAGCCGAGATTACGGGAAAATTCAACAGACGAAACGCGAACGCCGACACCTTTGGCTGTGGCACGAAGAAATGCGCGCGAACGCAACAGAGTACGACAAGTCAACGATGGATTTGCTGCTCTCCGTCGACACATACCCGAGGAAGTAGCTGCAGCTTTTGAAAGCGCCAATTCGAATAGAGGACCTAACAAGAAACTAAGTAAAGTGGAAACATTGAGAATGGCTGTGGAATACATAAGAAATTTAGAGAGTTTACTAAACATTGGCCACTCTGACAAAGAAAACACAGGCCATCAGTCAATTGAATCGTTTCCTTCTCCAGCGTCGTCATCACCCAGGGAAAATAGTCATGAAAGAAGTTATTTTTCTATAAACTCTCCAGCTCTTGAAGACGAAGATTTGGACGAAGATGAATTAGATAGCACTGTGCAACTGCCTCAACAATATATAGATCTACAAGTGCCAGAGAACTTCCAGCTGGTTTCTACTCCTCATTTGTATGAAGAAGAAGAAGGCCAACCTTTGACTCCGTCTTCGGATCTCCTGAATCAGGACGACATGAATTCACATCTCATCGAGGGACATTTTCCGTTTCCAAACTCAGCTGAACAGTTCACAGTGATTCCCGAACAAAATTATTGTAGTGAAACCGATATTCCTGTCAATGAAAGTGATTTTGAAATTAAATACGCAGAATCCATACATCATCAACTTCACAATACTTACACCGACGACTCCTTACCTTTAGAAGCGATTAATCCAGATTTAATTTTAACCCACGAACAGTACAAGCTTAAAGACGAAGACAGCACGTTTGTTGATGATCAATACAGTGATATGGATTTGAAGAAGGAATTACCCGATATTCAAGTGACTCCCGAAGACCGGGAACAGTTTGAAGAGACCTTGAAATGGTGGCAAGAGAAGACTAGACTATCCCGTCCCGTAATCAAGAACAAGCAAAATTAACGTTTATCTTGTGTTAGTTTTAATTAGAGGACCATATTTATTCTAGCGTAAGTAGTAAAGCATACAGCTGTCAGTGCCAAAGTGTGTGGTTGGCGCGGGCGCAAGGTGTTTTGTAACGGTCAACTCACATAATGAAGCCTGCACTCCACATATTTACTGCCTTTGTATAAAGTTCAAACGAGTGCTCTTCATAGTAATTAATGTGATAAAACTGACGATTAGGTAACTGTAGGATCTTAATGTGCCTAGCTAAGATAAGTATCGTATTATTTATGTTTTCTTAGTAATTAAAATTGTAACAATTCTAATTTGCAATTTTTCAACCAATATTCTCGTCAGATGCGTTATAACGTTTATGTACTTTCTAATGCCTTTGACGACGAGTTTTAAAATTGCAAATTCTATGTATCAATCCATAAAGATAGGGATAAAAAATTCAATGTTCATCTTTAAATATGTAAATATGTTAAAAGGGCACCAAACATGACACAAAATACATTAAATTATAACAGTGCCTTGGATGGTAATAGCATGTGATGTTAGATACTAATAATTTTATTAAAATAAAGGCTTTATTTCATTGTACGCGGTGTTTCAAGTCTCCAATCGCTGCCTAATTATCTATCCTAATCAATTCATTTGATGATTTTTTTGCCGTAATTCTTTCATGTCCCTTACTTTGAGAAAAGGACCCCCAATATGGTAATGTCAGTTCTTTTATCAGACATTAAAATGTACCACTTACGCAACGGTATTTACGAAAGCCACTAGCACATTTTAACAGTCACTAATCGGTAGTTAACTAGATCAAACTAATCACTTTAGACAACTGTAATAATTATTATTTATTTAAAGTTTCCTTAAATTATTTTAACTTCATATTTAAAAATAATAATAGTTAACTTAAGATGTTTATTTGCAATATTTTCTTACCGTACATAGTCCCTATTTGTAGGTGCACTTAAATCAATTAAATATTTCAATAATTGTTTTCTAAAGTGATAATTATAACTGTACTTATACCAGAATATATTATAAGTATAACATAAAAAGGAAATCAATAATTCTGATTTTTGTATATTACAGTATAGGTGACATTGTCAATAATAAATGCAGTCGAAATAATAAAATAGGAGGTTGCTTAACTATTACCAAAAAATGTTGATACCGGTCACATTATTTTAAGATATTTCTGAGATATTTATCATTTTTTTTATAAAGGGACAGAAAGCAATCTTAGTTTTAGGTAGGATTTGTACCACACCAAGATTTGACAGAGAATTTAATTCGTTAACCATTGTGAGTGAGTTTGGCCCCAAATTTTGGACCGTTAACGGTAAGCTGATATCGCCTATTGTGATTGAAATGCTGCGCTGCCGTTACCCCCGGGTGTCGACAAAAAAAATCTTAATTTCAAAGGAGCACATAGGGCAAATGGCTGGCCCGTTACATTTTGGAACATAAAATAATTTACTATTGTATTATATATTTACTATTATATTTATATGGTTGAAATTATTAAGTATATAGAAAACGAAAAAAATTATTTGAGTAATATTACGTTAGTACTATTATTTATTCTGTGGTAATATTGTAAATCTTTACATTTTTTCTCTTCTTTTTTTTTTGCCTTATTTATAAGGTCTCGGATGAAGTTCTTATTATTTTTTTTAGAAAAGTCTAAATTATTATTTTATTCGGCATTTAATATATAACTAATTTAATATTGCAGTAGTTCTACTTCAAAAGATTAAATACATCGTACAGTTTACAATTAAGAAATAAATTCTTAGTTTTTAAATGCTTACTAGGAAACTTATAGTGCATTGCCACCAATATATGTTTACTATATTAATTATATTCTATATCTGTGACCGTATCAGTCATATTACTGCTGAGTACACAAACCCCCATTTTAACTTACTGCTAATTAGCAGTAGCAGTACTTTCCCGTGTTTTCGATGACTACGTGTTAAGTCTGCTCAGACGTAAGTATATTGCTCATCGTGATATTTTCCTTCATTGTTAGACTAAATGACCTTCATTCATTTTCTGAAAATTTTATTTCACATATGTAAATGAGAGACTCTTAGGCCCGACTAGGATTCGAATTTGCGTCTCACTGAGCTATCATTGCTGCTTGGTTTTTATTCGATTTTATTTTTACAGTTATATTCGTTTATTACTCCGTCAATAATTTATAGCTTCTCATGTCAGACTGAGGGTGCGAAAACGGAGCCATTATTTATATGGGAAGAATGTGAACTATTTAAAAGTTAGTAAACTTCATAACTGCACATATTATATTTTGGATCTACGCTTCGTTCCGCACGCTCCCACGTTTCCGGGACGCTAAGAATTTTAATTTCGCCTCTAGGATTTTTTTTCTATCAAAACATGGTCATATTTTACGGCGTAAAGCGGCTTGCACGCTATTTTGGCTTCCATTTAAATATTTTCCGGTTCATTCGTCAGGCGCTGTTCCCAGTGATTAGAGATTTTGATACACGTGAGAGAACAACGCTAAAACATCCGTCATAGTCCGCTAGGAAAGTTAATTTTGATCCAACGTTTATTTCTGCATTGTAGTTACGATCTGATTCTGATTTTAAAGAAATTTATTTACAGTGAATAATTCGTTTTTCTAATCTTTATTAACATTACTATTGTATTATTGTATTATTTCTACTCTTTAGCCTTAGTAAAAGTAGAAAAATGTAATTGGAATTCCTAGTGGTTTTTTAACTTTTTACGAATGTTCCCACTTCAACTGACTGATTGTCAAGGTCAGCAAGCAGGATGACGGTACATTTGACACTCAACGCAAGCAATGCTACAGGGTGTGCAAATGCGTCGCTGACTTTGGTAGGATAAGGGATAAAGTGGGGATAGAATAATGGCCTTTGGCATCCTCTACTCACACACTAAACACGCCAGCAAAGGTGTCCTTATTTCAAGGTGGTTTTATATGGTAGTGGTTATTAGCCTGATGGGCTAACTAGTCCAAATAAACAATAATACCATTAGCCCCACCTTACCAAAAAACATGTGCCAAAAACAATCATGAAATAACAGCATATCTGCTGTTTTATTTTGGCGAGTGAAAAAATAAATGTTGCAAGTAGCCGATTAAAACTTTAGTACAGAACTTAAGTTACCTAATTAATAAGCTTAAAAAATAATGTAGTCGCAGAATAATAATTTTCTTTTATTGTGATGACAAACCTTTTTTTGGGGAGTATTTTTTTCTCAGCAAATTGATTTTTTTGTATAAATCTGTGCTCTGTATTTTTATCTAAGTTTTAATTTTACTCTAACAAGTGAAATGAAGCTACGAAAATAAGGCTTTTCTGCTAAGTCCTCGTCTTAATCCTGGTATGGTATATCGGCAGCGCACTTGCAGCACCTATGGCGTTGTATATCAATTAGTGAACCGCTTGTCTGACGACCTTTACTTAATTATGGCTTAATGGCAAGATATAATTAAATCGACGGGGATTCGAGAGGAAAGTAAGGCAAAAATTCGTAAATAGTTCTGACCTCATCCCTAATAATTAAAATAAATACATTATGTTCATAATGGGAGCCACACTTGTTTGCGCAAGTGTTCATTAGTGAAGACAAGTGTCTCTTGTAGACTTGCTTTACCACTTATAAATTTTATCTATTAGGGCTACAGCAGCACTCCAAACACTAATCTTTGGGCAATAAAGGTTATTGTTACACTTTCAAATTATTTAATTCCACATTCAAAAAGCCAATACAATTTGTCATATGAATAATTATAAATTTTCAGGAAACAATTTGCAAATGATGAATGGTATGGCAATGAATTTAAGATTGCGATGAGAAAGATAATATGTATTTATAAAAGACACTTATAAAATTGAACGCATATATTAAATTGAACACTTTTTTGTAAGTAACTGCACTAAAATAAAATTAGAATAAAGTTTAGAAGGCTTGTTGCAAGGTCAATGTCAATTTATCTCAATATCACCAGTAGGTACACATCCAAAGTCACGACTGACTTACGAATACACAAATACACCTTATTTTAATTTCTTTTAATTTTATTGTTTTGATTTGTACTTTGTAAACTTAATTTTAATTTTTAATTTAATTTTTTTCTGCGATGCAAGCTATGCTTAGTGCAAAGGCCGCCGAATAGTACCATAAATAATCTTTAATAAATAAATAAATAATACAAAAATAAATAATGAATCAAATTACAGCAAAAGTACTTGTAGGTATATAATACTCTTCCCTTTAACCTCAATATCTATGTAATACAGGTACCTATAGTTAAGAGGCGTTCCATCTCTAGCTCTGTTTGGAAATCATATTTATAGATTATAATTTTTGGTCGCATTATTCTCTTACGTCTCATAGGTGAGACTCATTTTAAATAAATATTTAATTAGGCATATGTGCATTTGATTCACATGTTTTTCAGTGTAACTTTTAAATTAAACACCTTATTATTTCACGATGGTATTCTGTGTGAGGGTGATTACTGGCGCATATTCTGCGTGGTTATTCTGTGTTGGCTTTGATGAACAATTTTTTTTATTTTAATATAATACCTATGATATTTTTTAATATAATTCCTTATCACCTATATAAATAAATATTTAGGTAGTGTTACTAATTGAAGCGTAGTTCAGGTTAGGTAGTTATCGCGTGGGAATATTACGTATTTGTAATCACAATACGTCAAGGAAGAGCTGATCGATGCCGCGCCGAAAAAACGTCCGTTACGAGTCGCTATACCTTTTGTTGTCTCAGGTATTACAGGGCGAACGACACGAGTAGATACTTTGAAAATAACTGTTAAAATCTGTGTAGTCTATACATACAACACAATTATTATAAATGAAATCGCTATCCGCTTCTGTTTGTTTCTCCGCAAATTTCTTCTAAACTATACAACAGATTTTGATACGGTTTTCATTAATGTAAAAAGCGATAAAGGAGGAAGGTTTGTGTAAATAATTTTGCAGAAAAAAAATTGAATCAGTGCAAAGTAAAGCTATAATTGCTTAGTGCAAATTTCTTTGCGTCCAAACAAATAATTTCTAAAATTAAAATTAAACATTTGTAAACATGTTTAGAACTTTCAGTAGCTAAAGTCCGATTTTATCAAAATGACTGACCCTTTGACAAACCCTATTAGTCAAATCTACAAATAAAATACACCTCCCAATGTTAACCTACGACAATATTAATTGGTCACGCCAAGCAGTTATAACAGTGGACTGTATTTATTTGTTGTGGTACATGCAATCGAAGGACTGGCAATCGAAGGAGATCTGTCACATACCTCGAATCGCCAAGTCCTTGGTCCTCCAGCGACGAAGACTGTAACGGGCCCGTCACACTCAGAGTCCAGAAGCTCGAGCACTTCACCACTTTAACGATTGCACTCCCAGAGCGGGAAGCTAGACCAATTGGTTATATTATTTACGGATACAATGGCCTGATAGCGTATGCGGATGAAAACAAGTATTCGAATCTCGCTGTCGAGATCGGCGGCGTGAATTGGGAAGTTTTATTCCAGACTGGCGCGGTGTTATATTGGTGGCCGGATGATCAGCCTGCGATGCGGTAGTAGTGACAGACAGCACATACTACAACGAACTATTATTTATCAATCTAAATTGACAATTGGCTTCAACAGATAATACATGGGTTAATAATTAGCTACCAACTAAGCACAAATAAGTATAATTTTTAAAAACCTTGAAAATACATTAATTAAGTAATTATGCTTTTGTGAAATTGTAAAATTTTGAACTTAAAATCATGTAAAATTCAATGAAATGTGAAAGCTCCAAGTTATGTGTTTATTCAAAAAACATATATGTATAAAGCATCAAATAAGTTCATGCCGACTACAAAGCGAGTCAAAGTCAAAGAAGCTACCCTATTGTCGTACAATATTTATTCTTGCGTGGATCTCATCGGCGAAGTCTTTCAGCGAGGTCGAGTCCTTTGTGACAGGGTTCATGGGAACCAGCAAAAAACGGACGTTCGCCTTTAGGGAACTACAGAACTTGCAACGAACAAAACTGAATACGCACTTTTTCATCACATACTACATCCACGTGTTCAAAGATTAGGATGACGTTTTATTATATAATCCGTACGTCGTATGCGAACAGTCTTAGGACAGTTTGTTTAAATAATTAACAACGAATGTCGCTTTGTCGCAGACTCGTAACATTGAAAGGGCGCGTTTGGTAAATCTGATAGCGTAGGAGACCTAAAAAAATGGCTTTAAACTTTTTAAGAGTTCCTTTTTACATCCGACTGTCTGCCAGTTATTTTGAGATAGTGAAATTGCACCGAGATCCCGGCGTTGCATGATGCCGACATACGGTATGCGGTGAAGCACAGCACCATGCCATCTGGTGTACATGGATTACACAAAAACACACTCCGAAATTAACTCTAGAGACGCCAAAACTCTCAAAGTCACGGTGGCATATGCTTTTGTTTGACTATAATTAGTTTAATTCGATTTGAATTGATTCCCAACATATGCCTCGTTTCCATCCTGTCTTACATTCTAAGGTATTTAAAAAAAAATTAAATTATAATGAAAAAGAGCTATTTGCTTTTTTATTAATTTTAATAAAAAAAATTAGAAAAAGTTACTCATAGCTGTACTATATCAAAAATTCGAAATTCAAAAACTACTCCAAATGAGTACAAGATATTGATATTATTAAATCGATTTAACAAATAAGTATTTTTATTATAGTTCATAATAATAAAAAATATTATGAGTATATTAAAGTAAAATGTTAAAGTTACCTGGGTTACCATTATAAGTAAAGCTTATATTAGTAAGTAAAATGTATTGTATAATGATTCTATCACAAATGAATAATCTCTTCTACCTATACATATACTACCTAAAATAAATTCGTGAACGAGCCAAGTCTATACATTAAATATTTTTTCAAAAAACAATTTGTACACATTATACTTATGTTACCGAGGGCCATATTACGTATTAAAGAGGGCAAAAACGGTTTCTAGGATTTTTGTCTGTTTGTTTGTGCGTTTGCGCACGCTAATCCTAGAAACGACTTAACCGATTTGAATGCGGTTTTCACTTATAGCAAGTGTCCCGTAACATTTAGTGTTTGTTTCATTCAAATCGATTTAGAAACAAAAAGTTACTACGAAGTTGCGGGCTAAGCTAGTTTAAAATATAATTAAGAAAAAGTATTGGCTGAAAATATTCCACTGTAGAGATTCTATACTCATCATATGTTCACTTATCACAAATTTTCAATTATGTTCGTATAACAAAATTGTTATTTCATAACTTTCTAGCCCACCAGTTGTTTCTGACAACAAATGTCTCTAAGTATGACTTATGTATGAAAATAAATATTGCTTAGGTAAATAAAAAACACAAAAATTAATACCTAATGCATCTAATTGTATCTGAAAACCAAAACAATAACATTAAAATTAAATCTTCAAATAAAAACTAGGTATACATACCTAAGCTAATTTTTGACATATTATTATGCATAGTATCGACGGCCTCTTTTAAATCCAGTTCAATAGTCATAAAGTAGTGTTCGGATAACAATTCAAAATCCGTTAAATATAACAAATAAAACGTAATTCAAACCAGAACACTGAAAAATGATTTTTAATTAAGGTATGTATTATTCTTTCCGAAGGAGAGGAAGTCACTTTAGACCATGGCTGTATGGTCATACAAATGGTTTTTATATGATATTAATTAAAAAATCATTAGACAGCTCTGAATTTGTTTATTTCTTCGCAAAATGAATTAATTTGTTACCTAGCCTAGTCTAGCGAACGAATCAATGAAACTAATGAATGAAATGGAAACCATCAATCAGAATTAAATACTAATAATAAACGTTTATTTCAGACTATTATCCATATGTTTTTTTTAGTAATACATTACATATTAAGCTTGTTATTTTACATAATTTTACACTATTTTACATTATTAATTCCCATGGCTATCCTCGTCCAGTGATTTTGAATAGGTCAGTCAAATAAGATATAGATTAAATAGATAATAGATATTATCTAATACTACTAAAAATTTCTCCCTGATTTATAAATATTTTGTTTACAGACATAAAGTAACATTATTGTTTGATAATTCTTATTTTATTTTATATTAAATTTAGGATCATTGGTTATTTCAGTCTATTCCAGGCATTTTATGGGCATTCTTCTTTATCTAAAAATATTCTTTGTTCGAACAATTTGTTCGAACAGTTACGTAGAGGGGCCCAGATTATTACCACTGCAATGTATAATTTCAGTATTTAGATTGCAATGTATATTTCACATAATATAGATTTCGAGGGTATTATGTATGTATGAATATCGAGCTGACGTACCTTATATGCTTCTTTTTGTTTAAGGACACTACTTGCAACATTTTTATGCGTCCAAGTATTTTTTTTTTGCTAAAAAATATATTATGCCTAAATACGAAAACCTGCAACACTTTTACGTACAAAATGAGAAGTGTAAATAAATTATGAATAAAACTTGTTCCACGGGGAAAGTGGATACACCATACCACTAGACCCAATTACTGCGTACGAAAATAGAATGGAGTCATGTGTGTCATTAAAGCGGGAAATGTCATGTGTTGCGTTGCATTATGTTGTTAATGCATTACCAGAACGTGAGATCAACATATTGTGGCTTACTTGTATGTATCTTTTAGTTAATGTCTTTGAGTTTTGAAGATAAGCCGATTTAAGTCTAGCAATTGTATCATATTTAGATACTTATGGGATAGATTTAGATCTTTGCGTTTGAGTGGGTCAGTAAGGGATGCCACCTTACCCTAACCTTGGCCTTGGATTTTTATTCTATTATGATCCGAAGTGATATTTACAACCCATCTTATGCAGCTATGACACAACTTTTAAAATGTAATAAATCTATCCAAAAAATCGCAAATAAAGAACTGCTTCAAGTATAAAAAATAAATTCCAAACAATACGTAAGTATGTAGGTATGTTAGAAATCGTGGTTAAAAACAATTGAAAAATACGGAATACACTACATTTGGAAGGCAATTAAATAATATCCAGTTACAAAACAAGAACATTGTTATTTGCTTACCTTAATTAAAAAAATATATAAATAATTAGGTGGTGCCCGCGGCTTCGCCAGTGTTGAAAAATAAAAAATTAACGCCTAACTAAATATATGAGCAATGTAAGTTTGCCAGGCGTTAGATGATCCCTCGGGAACAGTATTTTTTTCTGGATGAAAGATAACCCTATGTCCTTTCCTACATCCCTGACAACGTGTATGCAAAATTTCATTATAATCGGTTCAGCAGTTTAGGCGTGAAAAAGTAATTTTTTATTTATTATTTTAACAATTTTTTTTTTTTTTTATTTTTATTAATATACTATAGTTGAGACCGCAACTTCGTGCGCGTGGCATACGGTACAGTGCGTAACTTTTTTGTTTGGAAACCGATTGGAATGAAACAAACACTAAATGTTACGAGAAGCTTGCTACAATACATCAGCGAAAAACGCATTCAAATCGTTTAAGCCGTTTCAGTGATTAGCGTGCACAAACGCATAGATTAATTACAAAATTTTATTATATGTATAGATTAATTACAAAATTAATAAATAAATAATATTTTAAATTATACGTAATAATAGCAATAAAAACAACTGAGGTTTAATCTTGTGCAATTATGTCATAACTTTGTTAACTCCATTCATCGGTGTTGAAAATGAATTTGAAAATAATTACATAAACAAGCTATATTTTATTTCCAACAATTTATTAACAAGTATCATCGTTATAACAATTTATCGTACGAACTCATTTTTTTAAAGAAAACTTCCTTTTATAGTACATCTTTAGCAAATTTTTTACGAATTTAGTTTCACTATGAACCATTTTGTGTTAAATTAAATTTAAATTATGTATATTATTTAATTTATACTTCAATTTCTTTTATTTCTACCCTACAGTAAAAATTATTATCTCCGTATTATTATTTCAACCCTCGCATATGCTACTACAAAAACCGGAAACACTGCATAATGTGCAACACAGATCAAAAATACAAACCAACCTTGCTTCCTACAATCAGTCACATGCGTGAAACTAAATTATTCAAAAACAGTTTGAATTCATTGCTCTAATGACAATATTCATACTTGTGAATAAATAAATGTTGAGCAGGATATTAAACAAGGAAGTAAATGTAATACTATTGAAACACGCGACATGTATGTCACGTTCCATTTAATTAAATGTAAGATTGATTTGCAAGCAAATTCTTCGTTTGCTAGTTTTAAACGTCTGCTATTGTTGTCTGTGAACCATTGACGTATATATTACTAGCGTAAGGACCGGGCCAACGGCGCGGCAAAATGGCACCAGCGCATTGGCGCAAAATCTAAGTTTAGGGCCGACTAACGGTAGTCGTCGTCCCTCGTCCGTGCAAGATTGTGCTTGAGAAAAGTTTTGTACTAAATTGTTATAAAAATGCCTAGTTGCGTAGTAAAAGGCTGCAAAAACTATGATACGAAGGTTAAAAAGGAACAGGGAATATCGTATAATCAGTAAGTAAACTTGTTATAATTTTAACACTAATTATTTCATTCTAAAGTCAATGTTCATAATGGCGGCCATATATGCCGCACGCGAATTAAAATAAAAGTAACCTAGTATTGCGGTCATTCTTTTATTTGTTTTTTTTTTTTCTTAGAAATTTGTTGTAGGTGTAAATATATTTAGTATAGTGTTAGTCTATAAGACGTAAGTTTGTGTAAAATGTTCCGTTGGGGGTATCCTTACTTTTAAAATCATTGCTGTGAAAAAATTAGATATATAAACAATAGCAAACTAAAGGAAGAGTTTTGAATAAAAATATATTCTTTAAATATTTTCTATCAATAATTTCCATCAATAAAAGACACAACCATATGAGTAAGTAAGTGATTGCGATGATCGCACGCTCATTTGCTAGCTTTAATTTTAATATAAGTCTATATAAATGATAGTCAAAAGTCAGCAAAATCCTTCACAAAACTAGTTTAGAAAGGGTAGTATTTAAACTCAATTAAAAAAATTAATACTTTTTGTATCCAAAAAATAATCCGAATTCATATAAAAATTACTGATTGCACAGCAAAATACTACTCAAAATATTACAAAATAAACGACAATTTATATTTGTTGCATTCCACTGTTTATCTTAAAATAGAGATTTTTTTATTAATGCACTGCTAATAATGACTAAGGCACATTATACATATTGACTTTTTTTTAATCTATTTTTTTATAACATACAGCAGTTTAACTAGATAAAACAGCGTTTTATTTGACATATTATTTTACATTAAGACAAATGAGCAAGTCTTGACGTGCTTATTAGGATATATGCTACTCGGATAGTTATTTTGCTATGAGAATGACTATTATCTATGCACGCTCTAGTTAATTTGCTGTGCAGTCAGTATGATAAGATTGTCGTATTTTTGTATCTAAAGGAATTTATTTCTCTCGCAATAGAGGAAAAAAATTTTGGAATTATCTGCAGTAATTTAGTTATTTGATGTTTAATTAATAATATCGGGTTTAAAAAAATAAGTAACTTGTTATATTCCCTAGTCGATTGCCGCGACTTCATTCACGTGGACTGAAAATATAAATTTGTATATTTTTATATGAATTTGTATATATTAATGTGTAATTTTATAATTTATATAGTATATATAATCATATATAGAACATTATTTTATCTACCTACTTATCATCAATAATTTTCGCAGCGCACACGTTATTGCAATTTTCATAAGGATCTATATTTTTTAAAATAAACTACGGCCTTTGTTACTCGTTGATAATGTAGCTTTCTATAGGTTATATAGCTTCTTTTTAAAATCAAATAAGTAGTTTTTGAATTTATCCACTGCAAACAAATAATCAAATATTTCGTCCTTAAAAGTGTATATAAATAATTATTTCATTTGTGAGGATGGTGATTTCCAAAAACAGTTTCAAAGGTAAACTTATAAATTATTAAAAGTTACATATAAGTTATAACACATTTCATAATTGAATCCCACTATTAAACATTTCTCTATGATTGTATGTTATGAATAATCGAGGGTAAGTTTTACGATTCGAAGCAAACGGCTCCTCCTACTTCTAAAGGGGCAAGCATCGACAACACTCTAGTCGCTTTTTTATGCCCTTTTTCCACATCTAATTGATAGCACGTGTGCGGTTTCCGTTTGGCCACGTGTCCTATTGTAAATTATTAAAATATTCGTTCCGCCCGAACCCGACCTTATTACCGTTGATATGATATGCAAGTAATGCACGAGATAAACAAACGAGATTGCAGGAACTACTTGACATGAAAATAAAGGCAATTTGTTGAATCACTCAATACATTTGGTTGCCTTCGTCATTGGCCTTTGAGGCCGCAACTTCAACATGCTAATATAAATACGACTAATCAGTACAAAGGAAATCGTTCAAAACCAGGCTGTTAGGGATTAATTCACCTACATTTTACATGTAGGATAGTTTTTCACATGTAAAACCTTTTTGCGGTTCGTTTTTATATTTGAAATTATTTGTCTTTTTTGTATAAAAAATATGTCAATTTTCATTCATTCATTGTTTTGCTCTGTTTGTTGTACTATTAAATATTGCTAAAATAGTCTTTTTCCCTCTTCCACCGTTTTCAGTTTTACACAGGCCATTTTTTAAATTTACACTTTGAAGATTTTAGTAATAAAAATCTTTCTTAATTTCAGTAATTTCCTGTGAATATTTCAGTTTTTGTAAACAATTGAATTTTTTAATACTTTAAAATTTAAATTGCCATGAAACCCCATTACCAAATTACAAGATATTTTCCCAGTAAAATCTATAATTTCTTCTTACCTAATTGTACAAGTATCAACCGTTAAAATGAAAATACATTGATGGCCCAATCTCCATACAATACTGATTGATCTACTTCAGACCATTTAATAATAAGTGGTGCACGTGCATAAAATATGTATCCAACAAAAGAAACACTGAATGAACTAACGAGGCTTACTAGAGTCAATTATAAGTCTTTTCAATGTTGCATATACTTTTACAACAAAATGACAAATCACATTCGAGCGTACCTTTACAGATATTTTAATAATATACAAAATTCTGTCATCATCATCATCACTACTGGATGTAGACCTCTTCCAAGGCTTGCCACCACGCACGTTCTCGGCGCTTCGCATGCAACCGCTTCCTGAAAAGCCTTTCAAGTTGAAAGACCTTTCATGTCCACCTGGTCGCAGCTTCATCCAGGCCGATGAAGCTTCTTGGGACTTATGCATGTGACATTTGTTTAAGAAACTGATTTTAAAAGAAAGTAGGGTAAATTCATTTTACGGAATGAAATGAGAAGAGGAAGTTTTAAATACTATAATAATACAATTTCTAAAGAAATCTAATTTCGTATTTATTACTCGAAATATAAATAAATTTCTTATTTTTAGTCCAAATATAAATTAGTATCTCCACTAATAAGAAAATTTTCTACTAGATTAGAGATTAGCTTTAGATAATCTATATTTATATTAAAGATAAGATTAGAGCTAGATTAGAATATTATAGACTTTTTTCCGAGTTATTATATATGTTTTGATAAATATTAGATTTCCTAATATATGAAACTCTATCTCCTGGAATTAAAATAGCAATACTCACCTTTCGATTCTTTCTTTTTGCGAACGAATCGAAAGCCTAAAAATTAAGTATAAAATTTGTTTACATTTTAAGATGTAAATATCTCACTTCTTCTTTGAAGCTAAGTAAGTGACATGCAAATAGTCATTAATAACTTCCTCACACACTTCACTTCATAAACACATCGAGGCTTCTCTAAAAATAACTGAAATCCATTCCCCAGATGTTTTCCTGGTCGCTTTTTGTCAGCCTCCAACAAAAACAGGTCGCGTACCTACCAACGTGGGAACTTGTGTTTCATGAAAAAAAAATCCTCGCAGATGTCGAATCCTGGCGAATCCTTAAAGTGGATAATATATCCACGTGACACAACAGGAAGATATTTATATTAAGAGTGCAGACGCGTGCCACTTGTCCGTCGCTAACGGACTGTGAAATAGAACTCCTAGTTTTTATTATCGAGGGTTCATCGGTGTTATTTCTTCAACCCACCCCAATTGTATTAGTTTAGAACCCATTAAGCATTCTTTAGTAATACTCTCCAGAATTATAATTATATATTTATGTTTAAGTCTTATCTATCTTTTGTATCAGAATTTGAAAAATTCTTTTACTAATGAAAAGCTACATAATATACCGTTAGTTTATATTTTAATATGATAAATATTTGTTTTCAATACTCGGAATTGAAAATCAATATCGGAATATTTCGAGCCCATTTTTCTATCCCCCCCTACTAATCAGCAGATCTTACCAATACAATATTAAGGTCAGGAGACAGGCTGACGGTCCACTTAATGGTAGGTGTCTGCCGTCGCCTATAACACAAGCAACGCCAAAGCTGCTGCAAGTGCGCTGCCGACTACACTAAGATTAAGGATAAGGCATTAGGAGGGGATAGGGAAATGGGCTCTGGCATCACTAACCGAAACACAACAGCACACGTGCTGTTATTTTACGGTGGTCTTCTGTAAGGGGGTGATTAATGCCGCCAGTCGGGCTGCCCAAATGACTGCGAAACGCAGTATACCCTGGCACTACTTAAATTTTTATTACTTAAATGATTTTTTTCTGCAATAAACGCACTTCCTTTAAAAATATTCAATTATTTGAATAAGTCACTCCACTTCTCCATAATCCAAATATTACACATTTAAGTAAATAAGATTTGTCTGTATTATGTACTTACACGTTTAATTATCACATTAATTTACTTAATGACTTAATATCATCTCGGCAGACATGTCTAAGTGAATCATCTATTGTTCATAAACTTTATCACATTATGATATACTTGTGTACGAATACTGAAGAAACTTAATCTAAAATCTCACACCTATTATACACAATTATTTAAACTAAACAAATGCGACCCATGTTCTCAAATCTTCTGACCTTTCTGATAACAGAAACACATTGGACCCAGCACATTATTCAGAATATTAGGCTTTTATGGTTGTATCCTTTTTCTGATCTAAACTACCATGACGGAAATATTCCTCAATTTCTACAAGTGTCTTATTTTTAGTTTCAGGTAAAAACCAATACAAGAACACAGTTCCTAACAGAGTAGAAATGCCATAGAACAAATATGTACCGTGGAATCCTATACCTTCGAACATAGCTGGCGCACTTTTAACGGTACCAAAGAAGGCGATTGACGTCATCATTACACTTATACCGGAACCTATACCTTTTGTCTCCGTCGCAAATAATTCACCCACCATATTCCAAGGTAATGGTACGATTCCGAAATTCGACACAACGATGTATATCCCCATTATAGACAAAGAGACAATTGCAGATAAATGTTCAAAAAACTCTATTTTTACTAAATATAAATAGAGAGATAAGAACAATAGTGATGCAGAAGTAAATACACCACTGAATAAAGCCATTGGTCGCCGCCCTCCTTTCTTTAGCAAAAAGCATGCAATCGCCAATGAGACACATCGTAACACATCAACACTTAACATTGCAGCATAATTATTTATGTCACTACCAACAAGTCCCGTCATTATGTCTGTTGTATAAGCACAAATGACACTCACTCCAGATAATTGGGTTATCACGAAAAATGTACTCATAATAAATAGAGGTTTCCAGAGCTCCGGTTTCCTCATATTTGTGACTAAAGTTTTTAACTTATTTCCACTTTTAACTTTTTTAGTCTGTTCAGAGATTATTTTCTCTAATTCTGATTTCATCAAATGGCTTACGCCTCTGTACCATTGGAAAGACTTTATGCATTCGTCTATGCGATTTTTAGAAGCTAACCAAGCTGGCGATTCTGGTGCAAAATATAATATCAAACCTCCTACGAAAGGGAAGAGCCCACAGAGGAACGATGCTGTGCTCCAATGAAAAAATGTTCCAAATAAATGCGATAAGAACACCCCGAGAGTTACGGCTAAAGACAAGGCCGCTAAGAAGAGTCCTCTGTGAGATGGAGAACTAATTTCACCCACATAAACTGGGCCGAGCGGACCCAGCCAACCTTGACATAACCCTGTAATAAATCTACCTACTAGAATTAAATAAATATTGTTAATTAAACCTATAATAATCCAACCAGCAACGAACGGGATGGCAAGCGTCACTTGTGATGTTCTTCTTCCGAATTTTTCCATCAAGTAACCTGACATTATGTTACCAAATAGAAGTGCAAATGATGACATGGCAGCTGAAAATTGTTAAAAATAATTAATTAACAAATTGTATGGATATTGGAAATGTAATTATATAATGACAACGAAACACATACCCAACCATGACACCATTTCAGTGGAATATTTTTTCTCGCCCTGTGATTGTTGCAGTTGTGGAATAAGAACAGCCGAGAAGCCTGCTGTGGCACCGGAACCAAGGCATAACATGAAGGTGCCTAAAGATATTAATGCCTAAAAAATTGTCAAAAAATTATTGTACATGGTGCATTTTGATTAAAAATCTATTACAAATAAGCTTTGAAAAAAGATTTTTAATGGTCTAAGTAATTTAATTACTTTAATCGCTTTTTATGTTTAAATCATCGAAATATAATATGACGTTCTAGTATCATCATCATTATTATAGCCGAAGGACATCCACTGCTTGTACGTCCACCAATAGGACTAATAATTTTCCAATAGGACCGGTCGAGGCAGCATGAGGTCGTGGGTCAATGCTGGATCCAAGTTGAAAATTTATAGTATCGTTTGTAATGGATGCACGCTGCTCTCTACAGTCATAACTATAAATAAACATGTGCTTTTGTGTTTCGATTAGGGTTCATGATTTCTCGAGCTTTTCAATTTCTCGGGTCTCGAGAATTCTCGAGGCTAATTTCTCGAAGCTTCTCGGGTTGTCGAGAAATTTACATTTACGTACGTTTTCTCATATTATTTGGTTCCAATAACGTCAACAAATTCAGTGGTTTTCCTCTCAAATAAAAGTATCAAATTAATTATAGGTAAAACTTTTATTGATTATATTCAAAAATATTAATCTTATTATGAATAAGCTAATTAACTTTTTTTAAAAAATACAGAAATAATATTATTCAGACTCAACTCAAAACTTGTAAACAAAAATAGCTTCAATAAAACAAAAAAAAAAAATTTCTAAATTTCTCGAGTTCTCGACTTTTCTCGAGCTTGATTTCCCGGGAACAAAGCCCAGCGATTTCCCGGGAATTCTCGGCTCGAGAATTCCCGGGAATGGACCCTAGTTTCGATGTGTGAACTAATGGTTAAAGATTCTTTACCCCAACCTCACCCGCCCTTTCATTTTTACTACCCGGGTTAGTACAACATCACCTAGACAACACAGGTGTGTCTAGGTGATGTTGGTTAGTAGCGCACTTATATTGTTTATGTTTCTGGGTGAAGTTACGGCAGCTTACCATCAAGTGTCAGCCTGCCTGTTGTCTTTTTTTATAAAAAAGTAGGGAACAAATCAAGTTGGTTCTAATTTACCAAAACTAAAATATATAAGGTTGTATAAATTAAAATAATTTATACAACCTATTTAAAAATAGTATTTACGTAGCTTATATTTAAATAAATAAATAAATTTAACATTATATTTAATTAATAAAAAACCTAGCTTTCATTTTATTCCATATTTTAACCACAAAAAAAAATCATAAAAACTGACGTTTAAAACAAACCTGCCTCTTAAAATGTAATCGTTCTTTGTAACGAACATTCTGGTTTTCACTATTATCATTTTTTTGTTCCTTAATATTGAACATTTCTAACTCCGGTACGGTGTTTTCCATGTTTATATAATTTAGTAAAGGCACTTGTCACTGTTACGAGCTCACTTTACAACAGCCAAGAGCCCAAAGCACTGTGTGTCGTCGTTGGGTTGTCAGACTTCATTTTTATCTTATCTGCGTCAAACTCTTAAAGTACGTTTGCAAGGGTTCGCTAGAGAAAAACATTCTTAGGAAAAATTGATAACATTGATTGATAATGATTTAAGATACCCATAATGTACGGCTATACTAACGGGATAACTACATATTTGTATTAGGTAGCTATATTAGGTAGTTTTTAAATACGAAATAAAAAAGGAAGAAAAATAATTAAAACTACCTGAGCCCGCAACTTCGTACTCGTGGTATTCGAGGTATAGTGCGTAACTTTTTGTTTGTAAACCGATTGGAATTAAATTACGGGAAGCTTGATACATAAGTGAAAATTGCATTCAATTCGGTTAAGCCGTTTCTGAGATTAGCGTGCACAAACGCACAGGCAAACAGACAAAAATTCTCAAACCTATTTTTCTCTAACATAAGTACAACGTGTACAAATTATTTTTTTGAAAAAATATTTAATCTAGAGGCTCGGCTTGTTTTCGATTTTATTATAATATGTATAGATATTATTTAATATGTCATTGTTATGTCGCCAAAGATAGAATTATTATAAAAAACGTAATGATAATACAGAGAATATGAATTGTAAATTATAAATACTTGAATAAATAAAATAAAAGAAAAAATTAACATAGGTATGTTACCTATGAAGTTCGGTATAGGTAATTTTAGGTAAATTTGAATGGAACATAATTATATTTCATTTAATTGCTAACATCGAAAACACATTTAATACTGATTTTGTGCGTTTGCACTTCTGATTAAATAAATTTCGTTATGAAAATTTAAAAGCAGTTCCTAACTTTTTTTTCATAGCAATATTCTATTCTGGGTCAAAATATAACTGTTAAAATAACAGAAGGACTATATTACAGTTTAATAAATAATTTATTTCGAACAAACTTTTATTGATTGATTGATTTAAAAAAGTCGCATAATAGTTATCTTAAATTTAATTTATTTAAATGACTAAACGGCTTACCTGCTGTTTTGCCCAGAGGGGAAGGAAACCACTATAAAGTATACCTACTTTATAATTTCAATGAATATTTGAAGGCCAGAACTCTAAAATAAAAAACACTTAGGAAACTTATAATAACGCCTCCTACACTTTTTCTCATAGCAATATTTGTGATTTTTGCAATAGCTTATAACAATAATCATAGGCTGTTTTAAATTAGAAAATGAAAACATGTAAAATTTTATTATATTGATTGGTATTAATTCGAATTAAATTTATTAATACTTTATTTATTTATTTATTAAATTTATTAATTTAAATTAGTACCAATTCGTATTAAATTTAGTAGAGGTGTTTCGCAGTCATTTGGGCAGCCCGTCTGGCTACAGTAACTTCCCTTACCGTGAAATAACAGCATGTATGCTGTTGTGTTTCGGTGAGTGAGCAAGAGATACCTATTTTCCAATCGCTTCCTTATCGCTTATCTTTAACCCAACCTAGGTCAGCAGCGCACTTGCAGTACCTGTGGCATTGCTCATGTTATAGGCGACGGTAATCACCTAACATCAAGTGGACCTTCAGGTTGTCTGACAACTTTGACATAAAAAAATATGTTGTTCTACCTTTGGTAAGTACATACCTTCAGACTGACTATTAAACCAACTTAAAACATTAGGAATTATCCTCCTGTTTAAATTTAGTAAGTAGGTAATTTAGTATTTTTTTCTTTAACATGTAAAATAGAATTAGTTTTCTATTACCATATTTTTGTTAACGTTTTCAAATTTAATAATTTTAAGTCATGGTATTTCCTGCTTTAATAGCGCCGGCCGCATTCAATGACATTATACATCGGTCTCTTGCTTGAACCAATGATATCGTCGTGTGATCATGGCAAGAGGCTTGATGGGATGTCCTTGCTTCCTTCGAACATGGGTCGTTCATTAGTTTATATGGAACACATTGGCACCGTCCCATCTTCAGCGAACAATTGCCACAGCTGGCACTGCTGCAGACGCGGCCAAGGAGCGCAATATACGCAAATATAGTGATATCGGTACCGGTTGCCTTTTTATTTCCTTCGGAGTCAAATCTCTGGGTCCGTGGGCTCGACATAACTGGCTACTCCCAGAAATTATCTCGGTTAGCAATACAAAGAAGTAATGCATGGAACCCTACCTAAGGGACCGAAACTTAATATTATGATACCTAATAAGATTTGTGAATAATTTAGACTATTAATTTTCTTTCTTCAGAAATTTTATATAGATACATTTTTTTAATGTTAATGTCGGCAGACAGGCTGACGGTCCACTTGATGATAGGTGGCTACCGTCGCCTATAACACAAGCAACGCATAAGCTGCTGCAAGTGCGCTGCCGACTGCAGTAGGATTAAGGATAAGGGATTAGGAGCAGATAGGGAAATGGCCTCTGGCATGCTTTACTCACTCACCGAAACACAACAGCACACGTGCTGTTATTTCACGGTGGTCTTCTGTAAGGGGGTGGTTACTGCCGCCAGACGGGCTACCCAAATAACTGCGAAACGCAGTGTGCCCTCCCACTACTTTCCAAATCCAGACCAGAGCCAAATTTGAAAAGTTGATTTTTCAAACTTGACCCTGCCGGGAATCGACCCCGGGAACCTTAGAACAGAGCGTTAAGGCAAGCACCCTAACCACTCATCCAACGGGCTCATATAAAATTTCTACAAATACCAATCGTATTGTGCATATTTAAATTTTAATTATCGTAAATATTAAATTACCAACATGTGTGGGTACTATTTATTTGGAGGAGGTTTTTTATTGGAGGAGTTTTACTATATAATTGAATGCAGGAAATGCAAATAATAATATTTATTAACACGAAATATCTCATCAGATCTGACATAACATATTTTATTGAGCCTGTACATAGAAAAGGTAAAGAGTCACATGAGTAAGTTCCAGCGTTTTAAATTCAAATAAAACAGCTTATTAAATCAGCTACACGCAATTAACAAACAATGAAATTATTTCAGGTCATATGTCAACGACGTCTTTTTTATTAATACAGTCATTAATTTCTGCCTTTTTCGATATTAAGGGTTGGCAATACAAAACGAATTTCTAATATTTTCTGAACAAATTTCATCACCAGATAAAATTTGTTCAGAATATTCAATAAGCCAGTGCACGACTACTGAGAGATAGATCTTCAATGGGCTCCACAACCGTAGACGGTACAGTGATCATTACGAATAGGCTGACTCATCAGTGCGAACTCTCTAGGCTCAATCGATCCACTTTAAATACGTACGCATTATAATTATGTTTTGTACTATGTAGTGTGTGTATATATGTCGCAGTCATCTGGTTAAATCTGCTATTTGATTGAATGACTAGCGCGTTCATTGAATGACGACATTTAATTGAATTACTAGGCCGAACGTTGATTGAACAAGCGTCACTAAACGTCCAACTAGTTAGCGGATTGTAACATAGCCCTTTGAACATAGCGGACATGAAATCAGTCAGGTAATTCAAATTTAGTTCATTTTTTTCCCCACTGCGGCGCTAGTAGTCACCAAAACAAATATGGCATCAAACAGCTCGCACAGATAGCACTGTGTTGATAGCGCATATTTTAATAAATTACTTTTGAAATAATATGAAATAATAATTTTTCTAGGTTTTTTACTTTTTTATACTAAGCAAAAATATGAGATTAAGTAAAGCTTTGGAAATCATGCTACAATCTTTTATTATTTTAAACTCAGCAGTTTATAAATCAGTAATTTTTTAATTGTCCCAAAATTCACCCTAATCAAATATTACGATTTGGTTTAACGAAACATTTTATAATTCATTTATTTTTATTTAAAGTAAGGTGAATTGCGAACTCATGGGCACCTTAACCAAACATTACAAAGTCGGCTATATCCCATTCAACGACTTCGCTAAATGACGTTCAGTCAAGACGTTAAACGTTACATTCAACGACTTGACGAGTTGTCCTTTAGTCATTCAATTAAATGTCGTCATTCAATGAACGCGCTAGTCATTCAATCAAATAGCAGATTCAACCGGATGACTGCGACATATATATAGTGAAATGGGCTTAATAATCTAATTTCAATTAGTTTATAATACAAAAATTTAGATACGTCATTTGTATATGGACTTAGCAAGGTTGACGCACGCATAATTCAAGTTATAATGTTATAATTTTTATGTAATCTAACTAATTCTAATTGCGAAAGTGATTAGAATTAAGCGACGACGGTGCGAATCCAGGTTTGCTAGTCTACTTTTTATGTGTCACTTTCGGAGAGCATAAATATATGTATCTGTAACATATATATACCTAACACCTGTACAAGTGTACGGCCTTTAACTAAAACATGTCCCCATATCGTAAACTTACTGTTTTTTACAAGCAGAGATCTTAATTAATTCCCATACAGATTGGTTTTATTATGAATCACGCAGAAAAAATCCAAGCATTTTAAAGAATAACCGTATTGTACTTGTGCCGTAATAACCGTATAGGCTTGTTTTACGGATATCCACAAAACAAGCCTATAAGTGCTTACTTTGGAGGTCATACAATACACCGATCTTGATTCGGTTTTCACTAATAGAAAGAGGGAAAAACGGGGAATGTTCATATTTATTAAAATTGCACTCCGGGCGAAGCCGGGGGCGGGTTGCTAGTATAATATATATTTTAAGTATTAGAAAAAGTAAAAAAAATATTATCAGAAAATAGAGTTTCAAATTTATATGTGCATCCCTTTAACAAAGTTATCGTGTTTCGTCACAAAACAATATTATAAAAATGTCAATGCATGTTTATTTACAATGCATTAACATCAATATTGTGGAAGTGACGGGACAATTTCACTTAAATATAATAAGGTACGAGTAAAATGAATTAAATCTAAATACCATAGAGTTGTAGATACCAAATTTTTAAAGAATACATAATATTCGCTTTATGGTGTTTTCTGGATTGAGCTTTGAAAACTTGTCTGTTCAAATTTAAAAAATCTATTTTGAGCAATTGAACACAGGTTTTTCGAAAAGTGAAAATGTCTTCGGCAGCTGTGGAAGAAATCCAAAATTACCATTACGGCAACAGTAGACTTATAGCTTATCCACTCATACTAATAGCTTCTGGACTCTGGCTGCTATACAGATGGCAGCAACAATCTAGACTCTACAAACTGGGCAACAAATTACCAGGACCATTTTGTTTGCCGATATTTGGAAATGCACTCTTGGCACTTGGCAAAAGACCTGATGGTAAGAAACATTCTCTTCATTGGAATAGCAGAGAAATGAAGTGCATTATTTGTTTATAACAGCTAAATCTTTTTTACCATCCTTTATAATAGCTGGACATACCTACTCCTCCATCTCCATGTTGACCCTTTTCGGTAACGGAGTATGCTTAAATTCATTGCCAACTGGATAATCTACCTGCCTGCTGACATTTATTTATAGAATTGTTTAATTTCACAGAAATAGTAAAGTTAGGTCTTGAATATGGCGAGAGGTACGGCAGTGTTATTCGTGGATGGCTTGGCTCGAAGCTTATTATATTCCTCACTGATGCCGACGACGTAGAAGTCATACTCAACAGTCAAGTGCACATTGACAAGGCGACCGAATACAAATTTTTCAAACCCTGGTTGGGAGAAGGACTACTAATTAGTTCAGGTGAGACAGATTTAAAGAAAATTGACTAAAAAATTGGTTTTTAATCCGGTATAATGGATCAATCCTGGTTATTAATCACGTTTGGGAGACTGGATTAGAATAGTAGGATTTATTTTTATTCGTTTTATGTTTTTTATTGGTCAAGAGGCCCGTATTAAAAATAGCAAATTAAAAGAAATATACTGAAGTAAAATATTAACAAAAAAAGTCAATTTGACAAATCTATGATTACGATGCATTTAAAAAATATGTTTATTATGTATGAGAAGTGCGATTTTATAATAGGACACCAAAGGTTTGAGGAAGGAAAGGTATCGAAATGGAGTTTTTTTTTATGTTAAGATCGACAGACAGGCTGATGGTCCACTTGATGGCAGGTGGCTACCGTCGTCGCCTATAACTCAAGCAAGTGCGCTACCGACTACAGTAGGATTAAGGATAAGGGATTAAGAGGGGATAGGGAAATGGGCTCTGGCAACTCTTACTCACTCACCGAACACAACAGCACTCGTGCTATTATTTCACGGTGGTCTTTTGTAAGGGGTTGGTTACTGCCGCCAAACGGGCTACCCAAATGACTGGCTGCGAAACGCAATGTGCCCTGCCACTACTATTTATATTAATGAAGTTCGAAAGGGACTTTATGGAAAATTCACAATCGGTGTGTTTTAGGGCACTAGTTAGAATTTATCAATATAAAAGTATAATTTGAATTTCATTAAAATAAGATTAAATAAATACTTGCAAGCAAAAGTTTTGGGGTAAAGACGTAACCAGACTTCGCCATGAATTCTTCGCTATTAAAGTGTCAAGAGCTATTAGAACTATGTTAAACTATGTTTTTGATGCTGAATTATTTAAACGTTTATAAGCACGAAGATTGCGTCAGTTGCACGATATCATTGTTAACAATCGTAATAATTAGTTTTAGGAAACTGTGATCAGTAAAAATGAAACTATAATTACGCTCAGATCTTTTCTATAACGATTTGACTAATAAATTCAACAAAAGCCTAAATTTGTAATGTAGTTCCCCTTACTACGATCCAACCTGCACTAACGCACTTGTAAAAGTCATGTAGCAGCCTTAAGGATCTGCCCGACCAGTAGCTTCATGTACAAATACAGCATAACTACATACATTACATACATAACCAACCTTAGAAGACATATTGAAATGTATGTCTTAGAAGACATATAATCGTATGTTGGCTACCAGATGGACATAAAGTGTTGCCAAAAATGAATTTTTGTGACATGCCGGACAAAACCAAGTCAACAGAGAGGTGTCAAGGTACGAGATATACTAACTTCTGCAGCTTATAGCAGTCAGAATAGGTGTCGGCCGCAGAAGAGAGTAGAGTTGTTTTGGTTTCCGAAGGACAGGTCTAATTTATCTGACCGCCAACCTCCACTAGTTGTAAAAGTAGTGAAGAAATAGATGTAAAAGTAACTTGATGTATATTCATTAATTGATTTTAGTTTCAATGACCTCTCAAATTCAATCCTTGACCTCGCATTAATATTAACTAGAGCTCAACAAAACCACTACAATGATGACCCTGACGTAAGCTAAAGCCTTAGGTACACTAATCTACGGCCTTAGCTATTCCTCTTGAAATATAAAATTAACACAACCATAACAAACTTACAAATTTCAGGTCAAAAATGGCGGTCACATCGAAAAATGATTGCTCCGACATTTCACATAAATATTCTTAAGTCGTTTGTAGACGTTTTCAACCAAAACAGTAAAAACGTTGTTGAGAAAATGAGAAGCGAAGTGGGAAAAACATTTGATGTACACGACTACATGAGCGGTGTTACTGTTGATATCTTATTAGGTATGAATACTTCCAATATTTGAAATAAGATTGAACTACTTGAATTTACTTGAACCGATAGCATATTCCGTTGCTAATATAAAATAAATATAACATATAAACTTAAAAATAAATCATAAACTATTCAAAAACCATGTGCAAATTTGAATACACTTGCTCTAGAGAGAGTAGTGATTATCTTTGTAGGAATTTATTTTGTACTAGCTGTTGCACGCGACTAGGTCCGCATCTCTTTTTAAATACTATGTTACTCGTTGATAATGCAGCTTTAAAGCTAGCTGCAGGTGAAAGAATTTTTTAAATCGGTCCAGTAGTCTTTGAGTTTATTCATTACAAACATACATACAAACAAATCTTTTCTCTTTATAATATTAGTATAGATTGGTATATTATTACAGAGACCGCTATGGGTATTACAAGGAAAACTCAAGATGAATCGGGTTTCGATTATGCCATGGCAGTTATGAAGTTAGTAATAATTTGTTATTTTAGTTTTGTTTTATCACTTTATTTCAATTTTAAAAAATATTGTTCGTATGATCATTTAGTCTTTATTAAATATTATCTGTTTTTAGAATGTGTGACATAATACATCAGAGACACTATAAGTTCTGGTTGCGTCCTGATATTATATTTAAAATGACTCCATTCTTTAAAAAACAAATTAACCTTCTGAGTATAATTCATGGGTTAACGAACAAGGTAATAACTGATTTTCACTGCTCACACAGTTAAATTTTTCAATGATTATAAGGTTGACCTAAATACGTTTCTTCTTTAGGTGATCAAAAACAAGAAAGAAATGTATCTCGAAAATAAATCCAAAGGTATTATTCCACCAACATTAGCTGAACTAACACGTACACAAGAAACTACTGACTACGGCGGATTAGCGAATGATGGCTCTACCTTAGCCGACACTGTCTTCAAAGGATACCGTGACGATTTGGATTTCAATGATGAAAATGATGTTGGTAAGTCAGTTTGTTACATCATTTAAAATATACATAATATTTTACTTTGAAATAAGGTTAACACGTAGATTATACAGAAATTTAATAATGTTGGTTTTATTTTAGGCGAAAAGAAACGTCTTGCATTTCTTGATCTTATGATAGAATCTGCTCAGAATGGAACGAACAATATAAGTGATCATGAAATTAAAGAAGAAGTGGACACCATTATGTTTGAGGTAATAAATAACTTGTTAATAACACTGGTAAAAAAATCGCTCTGAAAAGAAACTTAAATGTATTCCCCTTTTTTAATATAGAAATATTTCCTTCTGCATAACATTTTCGGAATCGCAACAGTATTATTTGGATTTCAGTTCCTTATATCTCAGTTCCTTATATCTTTTCAGGGTCATGATACTACAGCAGCAGGATCAAGTTTCGTACTATGTCTCTTAGGAGTCCATCAAGACATCCAAGCAAAAGTCTATGACGAATTATACGAAATCTTTGGTACCTCTGACAGGCCTGTAACTTTTGCTGACACACTAAAAATGAAATATTTAGAGAGAGTTATTTTTGAAACCCTAAGAATGTACCCTCCAGTTCCAATTATTGCTAGAAGATTAAAAAGAGACGTTAAAATTTGTAAGTTTCTTTTCATATTTGATTATTTTTAGGGTTCCGTGCGTCCGAATAAAAAACGGAACCCTTATAGGATCACTCGTGTGTCCGTCTCTCCGACCATCCCCCCCCCCCTTTATCTCCAAAACTACTGAACCTAAAATTTTGAAAAAAATACAGAAATTAGTTTCCCTATCCCCTCCCAGTTTTTTATCCTTAATTCTACAGTAGTCGGCTGCGCACTTGAAGCACCTGTGGCGATACTTGTGTTATAGGCGACGTTAACCAACCGTCGGCAGACAGGCTGACGGTCCACTTGATCATCAAGTGGACCGTCAGCCTGTCTGCCGATCTTAACATAAAAAAATAACTGATGAACTGTTACTTAACTATGTTAATAAACTGGATTTTAAATTCACATTGTTAAATTGTCATAGTCATACAAACTGTTTCAAATACATGCAAAGAATTATACATCGTGGTATCACGAAATAAAAATCAAGAAATAAAAATATTGTGCAATATATATTTTTTTAATACGTATAATAAACTTATTTTATAATTTCAGCAACAAAGAGTTATATACTCCCCGCTGGCTCAACGGTTGTCATAGGTACATTCAAAATGCATCGAAATCCTAAATATTACAAAAATCCCAACGTCTTCGACCCCGACAATTTTTTGCCAGAAAATACTCAGGATAGACATTACTACAGCTACATTCCGTTTAGTGCTGGTCCACGGAGCTGTGTTGGTAAGTTCATAGATATAATTTAAATTTGGTTTATAGAGTTGTCTAGTCTAGAATATACCTGCTCATACTAACTACACGCGAGACCAATAATTCCGGGTCATCTATAAAAACCTGAATGTCTCGGAAACTAAGAATGCTAGTTTACTGAAATACATTGTGTTTGAAAGAAAATTAAATACCCCTTAAATAAAAGTAATAAAACTTCTTGGTTGTGAAATGTTATACCATTAAAATGACAAAATTCAAAATACGAGGTTTTTGGAAAAGGTATTACCAGAATTTTCACCCGAAGAATGTACCAGAATTTTCACAATACTGGAACACGGCCGAAGTCAGCATGATATAGCAAGGATATTAGTCGGTGTGTTGCTGTCAACAGTACAACGAGTTCTTCAACGTTACGAGGAAGCCGGCTCTATTCTAAGCAGACCAGAAAATAGCAGAGCCAGCTGTATTACAGCACGAGAAGATCGATACTTTGTCAACACAATGCTTTGAAATCGCTTTCTCAGGGCACACAAGTGCATGGACTGTAAGATAACTACTTGTGGAAGCTGACTTGAAACCATTTAGACCCGCAAACGGCCCTAAAGCATGGTCATCGTATTTCAGGAGAAAGATATGCACGTAACTACTTAGACCGTTGAAAATTGGTCAAAAGTCAATCTCCAATTAAATTTTATGCTTTATAAGCAGGACGGAAGAACAAAAGTGCATAGAAGACCAAGGGAACTATTCAAGCAAGCATGCATCGAAGAGAAAGTACCTTATGACGGTGGATTCGTACTTGTGTGGGCTGGAATTTCTTCAGAGAGTCGCACAGAGCTGGTGCTTATAGAAAACAGCCCTTTGACCAGCGTGTTCAATTTCTATTACTCCTATTCGTTGATATATTCTATTTCCCTAACTTGCGTTGACTTGCGGTAGTAGCGCAAAATATGATTTGAACGTGAATAGCGTATTTCTTAATCGGGAAGAATTTTAATTATTGAAAGTGCTTAATGTAAAGATTTCGTACAATTTTTGTAGCGTTTTACAGTATAGAGTTTTATATCCGTGTGGCGACACAAAAGAAACAGTGTTTTTAGTTTCGATTTATGTAGATCGGCCCGACGGAAACGTCGAATGACGGCCGTTTGAGTTTTTTTTTTGACAATATTAGCACTAAAGACCTTTTGAATAGTCTGAGAGGCGAACGAACGGTGGCGCACAAAACCTCTTTCAGATACCAACGAGGGCCCCCAAGATTATAAATGTAGCAGAAGACACTACGAAGACATTTTTGTTTTAGTAGCAACGTCTAGTATTTATATTTAATAGTTGATTTGGCTTAACAAATCTGGTAGCAGAGTTGTGTGTTTGTTTATTTCGGGCTCTACGAATCGTAGACATTTGCATTTATTCCGACAGGAGTAGTTGCAAACATTTTTCTGATACGTAGAAGAAATCTTAAATGAACACTTTGGTCCATTTAAGATCAACTTGGGTGAGAATGTTGTTTTTTGCATGACAATACCGCAGCTCATACTGGTCAAATAGTGAATAGTGAACAATAGCCATATGGACTGACCAACATGCAGTCCTAATCTCTATTGAGCATACCTGGGACGAACTCGGACGATGTCTGAGACAACGGAACCCTTCTCCGATTACGCTTTAAGAGCTCAAAATTGCTTTGGTAGAGGAATAGGAGAATAAACCCCAACCCCAACATCGCATCAGAAATTTGGTGTACAGCATGCCACAATAACCGCAGTATTGACAGCACGCGGTGATAACACGAAGTACTAATGAGAAAATTATAAAATCGAAGAAAAATTGTTTTTTAAATAAATGTTCATGAATAAAATACTTAATGGCAAATCAATTTTATAAATATTATTTAATGGGTGTTAAATTGTCTTTCAAACACAATTTATTTCATTAAGCTAGCGTTCCTAATGTCCGAGATATACATTGAGGCTTTATAAATTACCCGGATTCATTGCAGAGCAGACTCGTCATAATAATTTCTATACCGTGTAAAGTACAAAGTCGATATTTATTTGTCCGCTTAATTCTTCTAAACTGCACAACAAATTTTATTGAGGTTTTAACTATTAAGGCCGGCCACATACATACGTTTTCCGAATTTGATTTCCGAATTCGTTTTCCCCGTTCGGAGACCCGAATGTATCAAATCGATAGAAAATACATCGACTGCCGCACACATTCGTTTTGTTCCGTACGGAATATATTCCGTACGTACGTTTCGAATGTGGGCCTGTGAGTTCGGAAACCCCATTCGGAAAAAACCTAATGACGTCATGCGGAACGCAGTGCTTGCATACATTTTGTTTGTTTCGGCGCACACGTTCGGAAATTTCCGTTCGGAACCGCGAGTTGTTTGTTTTGTATTGTGTGTTTTTCACGTCTCATCACGAGTGCATCAATACAATGTGTGAAGCAGAAGCTTAAGTTTAGCTGTTGATAAACATCCCTGCTTATGGAATATACACGACGACATAGATAAAGCTTCTTTAGATAATGCAATCGCAATTAAATCGTTGTTCTCCATGGTCGTGCGTTCACAAAGCCACCACTGAACGTACTGGCAGTATAATATTCCGAATGCAAATTCCGAACGTCTGCGCTAGGCACACGGAATTCCGAATACGGAAAACGAATTCGGAAATTGAATTCGGAAAACGTATGTATGCGCCCAGCCTAGGACAATTACTTCTGGGAGTTTTCTTCCGATTACACTATAAGCGCTATATTTCTCTGGTCATCTCAACATACTCGTATTGCATTGATAAAGTTTTTATTCAAAACTTTTGAATTAAATATGTTCATAGAAATATATCTCCTGGCCATCAAAAACCAATATCAAAACAACATTAAAATAGATAGATATCTTACATTGTTTACCCTTATATACGAGTATAACAAAATACAACTTCTTATGTTCTATTTTCCTAATTACAACTCTATTTTAACAGGTCGTAAATACGCTTTATTGAAACTAAAGATACTCCTGGCTACAATCTTGCGCAACTACAAGACTGTGTCAGATATTCCTGAGGAGAAGTTTGTTCTTAAAGCTGACATTATATTGAAGAGACACGATGGGTTCAACGTCAAATTGGAACCAAGGATCAGAGTTCCATCCACTGCTGTTTAATTCCATCGTCTTAATATGGTTTACTGTGTAATAAAGTTTTAAAAGAGCGTCAAATGTGGAAATATTGCAATTTTTCTTCGTAAATAGTTGTAAACACATTGCACAGTTACCCAAATGGAAAAATCTATAAAATACACCATGAAAAGAAATGTATTAAATAAATAGAACCTTACTCTATTTACTCAATAAAGTGTAGGTTTAAAATCACTTTTACAAGTTTCGTGTAGTTTGAGTTGTTATGTTAGAAAATACTTTATAAATAGGTATAAGGTATTTGTGATGTGTGTAGAAGCAACCTTAATTATATTTAAACAATTATTATTTATACAATTACTATTATAATTTCTTTGTATAATACATAATAAAATAATACTGTAAACAAATAAAATGTTTTAATACAAATAAAATACTTTTTTCTACCTTTTAAATTGGTTTAATCTAGATTCATAAAGTTTTATAATAATTAAAATTGACTTTGTGTCGTCAATAATACATAAATAATAAAAGGTTAATTAAAAATAAAAATAAAAAACCATAATATGTTCTATTCAGGACTTAGAGTCTAATTCTAAGTCTTAGACAAATGGTAACCGAGAAATAATGCTAAATGTATAACTAGATTGTAGCTAATACACTTAACATAACAATGAGCAATAAAAATAAGTTTATTATAGATATCAAAAATAATACTAACTAACAATAAAAATTGAACCAAAATTGAAATTATAATTGAATTTAAGCTTCTTTAAGAACTCTTTATAAATTCATAAAGAGTTCACTTTTAGACTAAAAATCAGTTATTTTAATACTGTGTAGTTACTACTAGGTACTAAACATAAAATAATTCACTGCGTGCATTCGTAGCGAGCGACTGAAGCGGATGCGGCAATATCAATTTAAATGCATACATATTTTTGTTATCGACTTAAACGTAATGGCGAACAATAAACTGTACTACAACAATTATTCTCTGATCCCTACGAACGAAACAAGAAGCATAACATTTCATTACTATACCATATAGGTTAACATCAACAGTTCATAAATATCTAGCATGTCAGGAACTATAATGTTGAAGAAACAAAACATTGTGCACTTGTTAGAAATATGTCAGACCGATTTTCGATACACAAAAAATTCAATAGTCCACAAAACTATGCAGATCATACAGCAGAAACTCATGGCGAAAAAGCAGTATAGGTAACTCCCAGTTGCTTCGTAGATCAGACCTGAAATAAATTAAAAATAATTTATATGTAATTGGTATGCTTTAAAATGCTAATCCTATTAATATTATATATGAGAAAGTTCGTGAGGATACAACCTGGGACTTTACGAGAACAGAGAGAACAGACTACTAACATGCAAACGAACTCCATCTTCGTTTACGATCAGATGAGATTGAGGTCAATCGCTATCCCTTATACAAATTTTAAAAATAAACTTATTATCAAATCCTAGAAGTTATTGCCTTACCTATCATAGGATCAGCCAATAGCATTAAAATTCCAGAAAATAGGATATGCAACGCCAATGCTGCTGGAAATCTATCTGGAGCCGCTGCCACGAGAACCAAAGGAAAAAGAACCTGCACTGAACACCTTACTAGTCCCGAAATGGCTGTTATAGTGAACACATACCATAACTCACTATAGCTTACCAGAGCTGAAAAAAAAAATAAAAAAAATATTAAGTGTTATAATGGACACAAATAATTAAAATTCTAAGTAAATCGTTATCATTTTTTTAAGAGTCCATTAGTCGAGTGGTTAAGGTGCTTGCATTGATGCTCTGTCTTAGGGGTTCCGGGTCCGATTCCCGACAGGGACGACTTTGGAAATAATCTTTCAAATTTGACTTCGGTTCGAGTCTGGCAAGTAGTGGCTGCCCGTTTGGCGGCAATAACCACCCCCTTCCAGAAGACCACTGTGAAACTCTCATCACTTTGACGATTCTTTACAAAATCTTATAGATCTATTGAAAATATTATATCGTCGTTGTCATACCAAAATCTGCTATGTGCAAAAAGTATACTATTGATATATTGACAAAGAAAGTTCCTGAACAATTTTATATGAAGGTTTATTTTCAAATAAAATATTTTATTTGAACCTTAAGTTTTAAATACTGTTATACGTAAACTTATTAGCCTTTCAAACATGAATTTATTTATATTTGATAATAGGGTAAATTTTGCACATAACAGATTCTAGCTGCGACGACCGGTGACGGTTCCAAAGCCCCAATGGACTAGAACCACACCCATCTCGAGAGGTGTTTTAGTGGGTAAAAATCCCACATAACCTCTATGGGCATTTGCATTGCATGCGACACTTGTCCATAAGGTATCTTTTGAAGATTTCTCCCCTCAAAAAAAAAAATTGTTACTGCTGCACATAGCATATTTTATTAAGAGATCGTAATTCGACAAATAGTGCTTATAAACACTTAGCAGTTTTTTTATGCGATAGATAAGGCAGTGAACTATTCACTGAGGTCAAAATGTTGGAATCTCAAAAAAGTGCACAGAGGACAGATTTTGGTTTGACGAGGACGATAAATAATATCACTTACCTATACGAAGGATGACTGTAATACAAGTTCCACCGAAAAATAACTTTCGACTATCGACTTGGTAGAAATATGTAAATATTGCTAAGAAAAACCTTGCTAGTAAATCTGCTATAGCACCCACCATGACACACGTCGCTACTTGCATCTAAAACAAAGTTATTTTATATTTCCACCCTTTTAGCATGAAATAAAAGAATTAATATGTTTTTTTCTCGCATAGGTTTTCGGACACCAGCATGAGTCGCCCTCAATTTATATTGTATTAAAGGTCTAAAACATAAACATACTGAGGATTCAAAGAAAAGTATATTTATTCAGTTGGAAATCAAAAGAAATCAAAATCGGAATCAAAAACATAGACATTTTTATTGCCACTGATAAAATCTAAAACATGACTTATTTCGCTCAAACTTTTATTTTCTTATTGCCCATCACTTAAACTTTTAACTTTGATGAGCCCATTGGATGAGCAGTTAGGGTGCTTGCCTTAATGCTCTTTATCTGGCGTCCCGAGTTCGAAATCCGGCTGGGTCAACTTTTGAAATGAACTTTTCAAATTTGGCTCTGGTTTGGATCTGGAAAGTAGTGGCAGAGCACACTGCGTTGTTTAATAATTTGGACAGCCCGTCTGGCGACAGTAACCACGCCGTTACAGAAGACCACACCACCATGAAAATAACAGCATGCGTGCTGTTGTCTTTCGGTAAGTGTGTAAACGATGCAAGAGCCCATTGCTCTATCCTTTCCTAATCCCTTATCCTTAATCCTACTATGATCTTGCAGCACCTGTGGCGTTGCTTGTGTAATAGGTGACGGTAACTACCTAACATCATGTGGACCATCAGTCTGTCTGTAGACTTTAATTTAAAAAAATTATGTAAAAAGAATTAATACCTAGTGATTATTTGGCCACTTTCTTCGGTAAACTATCCTTTTTTTAAAGTTTATATATACATATACGTATATAAACTTATATAAGTTTTTATATACATATATAAACTTTTAACCCCTTTAAAAAAATTATATTACCTTTGTAAAACCATATGAAAATAGCAACATAGGTTCCATCGCTAAATAAGTGACATCCGATATAAAGGCGAACCCCAATCCAACTAGAGTGCTGACAAAGCGAGGATCCTTAAGTAAGTCTAATTCAACGTTTTCGTATATTATTTTACTAAAAAAGACAACAGTAAATTAGTTAATATTAAGAATGAACAAAGACGAAAATTATTTAAATTTTATTAACTTAAATAAGTCAATAATTAATATTTGATTTTGAAAAGCGAAATTTCAAGAAGCCTTACTTAATATTTACTAATTAAGTAGCCACCTATTCAAGGGAAAGGTCTCATTAGATCTCAGTAAGTTCTATTACTAATTAAAAATGTCATTATTAATATACATATTCCACTACTAGCTGAGCCCGCAACTTCGTACGCATGGTATTTGGTATAGCGCGTTCGTTTGTAAACCGATTGGAATGAAACAAACAGTAAATGTTACGGGAAGTTTGCTACATCAGTGAATCAAATCGGTTAAGCCGATTAGGGTGCACAAATGCACAGACAAACAGACAAACCGACAGACAAAAATCTAAAAACTATTGTTTTCTTTTATAAATTATTTTTTGAAAAAAATCTTTAATGTACAGACACGGCTCGTTTACGATTTTATTATATGCATAGATATTAATTATGGAATATTATAATAAGTGAAAAACAATAAATCCATTAAATAATGTATTGGGGGTGTTACAAATTATTTAAAATGCTCAGTTTTTGTGTAAGCCATTATTTCCCTTTAGGCGTCGGTAGATCTTGATCAGACTTATGTATTACGTATTATATACGTAATACATTTACTATAAAGTATCTTACCAAAAAATTCTTAAATATATGTGTAGGGTACTTTATTTTTCATTACATAAGTTATTAAAGATATGTATCAACAACTTACATAATATTCTTCTGTATTGATTCGTGCTTTTTCGGTGTGCTACTTTTGAAGTCAACATTTTCGTCACCTGGTAACATTTTGACGATGGATTCATCACAACTATCAAATTTTACTTTCACTACACTACTGACGTCACATTTTAGCTGAAGCTCTGGAAATTGTTAGTAAAATGTTAGTGCTTTACGAGATATCTTCAAACTACATTGATATACACCAATACCAGAACTTAGATAGCAACAATATTAAATAAATTTATTACCTTGTAAGTACTACAGGTAAATTAGGGATATGATATAATTTATAATTATATTTACAATATAACATGAAACAAAATATATATCTATAATACGTTATAGAAAAAAGGTTATTAATTTTGGGTTAATTCCAAATAAATATTCTAAAATTATATAAAATATATCCAACTCATTTTCGTAACACTATTTTACAATTTATTAATCTGATATTTTACCTGTCTCTGTTATTGCATTTTTATCCTTTACCATGTGCCACTCTACCGGATGCATTACAATCACAGCGATGATCAGATGCAGGTCTATAGCCATAACAAGTGCGAGGGTCCATCTGAATCCATATTCTGACAGAACGTATGTGACAAGTATGGGAAATGTTATAGACGCTAGACTGCTCATAGTTTGATTGGCACTCATCATAGCGGTCCTTTTCTTCGTGAAATAACAATTAAATGCTGTGAAACTTACTGGGATCATTACTCCGAATCCAGCTCCTGAGAATTTCCAATAAAAAGTGTCATTATAGAACCTATAGGTTCTATGATGACATATAATATAAATTGCTCTGTTGCTTTAATTAATTCATATAAAAATGTTGTTGTTCGAAGCGTGATGTTCGAAGTAATTTATATGACGAAATCTGACTAAGGAATTCATAGAGAGTACTAAAGTCCAGCTTTAAAGATTAGCAAGATCACCAACGACTATTCGATAAAATGGTAAGACGATATAGCGAAAGTTACGAGCAATCCAACTAGAGAATAGATTTAGATGGATCTAAAGGGGGTTTAGATTCAAAGAATTTTCAAAATTTGCTGAACAGCATGTTATAGAAAGGGCTATTACTGACTCTGGGGCCGGTGAGGTATGGTATAAAGCACGAAAATTAAAATTAAATTTTAATTTAACAGATATACTTTTACACTATCCACATGTTTAGGGACTTTGGTACCTAAACAGAAGACGATAACAATAACATCGAATCTGTAATTACTAAGTACCAACTCTACTAATATTACTGACAATAAATTATTTTGAACAAATTTGTATCCATTTACAAATATTTCTGCTTCTGCTGGACTAGGAATTAATATATTAAAAACTTGTGACATCCAAGGAACATTCATGGAAGCTTATCTCCATTTACACCATAATACTCTAAGCTAAACTTTCGATATTTTTTCGATATTGGACTGAGCATCTAACAATCGAGGAAAAATGGACCAATGGTGTGAGGCAGTGTACTGCACTACCAGTCCATAGACTGTGCTTGTAACACTACGCACGCATCCTCGCTTCGGTCAGCTTTCTCGTACAGCTCTGATGGGTGATAATCAGGCTGAAGATCCACTTGATGGCAGGCAGGCTACCTTGCTTGTGATACTTTTGTGTTATCACAAGCAATGCCACAGATGCTTTAAGTGTGCTGCCGACTATAGTAGGATTAAGGATAAGGGATTGGGACGGGATAGAGAAATGAGTTCTGGCACTTATACTTAGTAACTATTACAAGTTACTTTGTAATTTTGCTCGTATTTCGAAAAATACTTTTTGTGTTTTGTTTTTATGTTAAGGTCGACAGACAGGCTGACGGTCCACTTGATGGTAGGTGGTTACCGTCGCCTATAACACAAACAACGCCTAAAGCTGCTGCAAGTGCGCTGCCGACTACAGTAGGATTGGAATAATGGGGATAAGGAAATAGGCTCTGGCATCCCTTACTCACTCACCGAAACACAACAGCACGTATATGCTGTTATTTCACGGCGGTATTCTGTAAGGAGGTGGTTACTGCCGCCAGGCGGGCTGCCCAAATGACTGCGAAACGCAGCGTGCCCTACCACTACTAAAAAATAAATATTATATCTAAAAATAAATATTATTGTTCAATATGATTTTAAATCGAGTAATCCCTTTTAATTACCGGCTTAGGCTGTTATCCAAAACCTTCTAATATAACTTCTATTACTTTTAAATTATAAAATAAAGAAACAGGTATTTGCTTTTATTGAAACCCTCGAAACGAAAAAAAAATTAATTATTGGCAATAATTTTAGACAAATTCATTTGTTACAATCGCTGTTACTTTTTCTCCAGTGATAATTGCTTGATTATAAAAAAAATACTTTTTATACTGTTTTTCATTAACTATAATTAATTGATTAATGTAAATAACGACAGTTGGTCGTCTGCCGTTCGATAATTATGGTGAATAATAATAGCACATTTTTAGGAATCAATTGCAATTATCTCGTGCCGTTGACAGGCGTCACGTAAAGTTGATTAGTTTCTTCTTTCGAATTTCTCAGAAGCCTATATTTACATTACAAAATATATTGTACTATTTATAGTAGTACTTACTAAACACCCCGGCTTGACCGGGAGCAATAGGGGGATTAGTATACATGACATATTCCCTATGTCCGTCTGGAATAATCCACCTATCAAAAATGTGAACGAATTTTTCAAATAGTTCTAATGGTTCCGGAAATTAGCCTCCACATACATATAAACAAACTTACAAAATCCGCCCTCTATTATATTAGTATAGATAAAAATTTCAGATAAATATACGCAGTTATAAACAGAATATATTTTATGGAAGATATTTAAATAGTTATTTATCCAAAGGGATGCATTATTTTTCTGCAAATTATACATATACACAAACCTTTCTCATTTATCACTATTTGCATTAGTAAAAACCGTATCGAAAATCCGTTTTGCGGTTTAGAAGAAGTTAGCAAAGAAACAGACAGAGACGTTATTTTATAAAGTGTATAAGAATCCAACTAGGTTGAGCTGCAGAAGCTATACATCATCTGTTCTCGTCTCCACTGCCGCAATTTCTGAAGACCAAGTTATATTATCAGTGCATTTGGCCATAATGACGTATGTTGCCGGATTATGGCCTCTCACGGCAGGACTGATCAACAAGTTAGGGTCGCTCAGCGGGCTATGGAGCGAACTCTGCTCAGAATTTCTTTGATGGATAGGATCAGATTTTCTGAAATTCACTGAAGACATATTTAAGAGAATAAGCAAGTTGAAGTGCAATGGACCGGTCACATCTGTCGCAGAACGTATAACCAATGGCGTAGAAGAGTTCTCGAATGTAGGCCACGAATTTGAAAATGCAGCGTGAGACGCTCTGCCGCCAGGTGGACAGACGACCTGAAAGCTTTTGCAGGAAGCGGCTAGATGCGAACTACAAAAAATCGTGCATGATAGCAAGCCTTGGGAGAGGCCTACATCCAACAGTAGACAGACGATGATAATGATAGGTTTACAACCAGCCTTTGCATAGTGAAGTGACCTAGTACTTTTAGTAATGGTACAGTAAACTGAGTTATGCTGTCATAAATTGAGCAGTACGTCTGGTGGACCCTTACAGAAACCACCCCCTTACAAAAGACCTGCATACGGGCTTTTTTGTTTCAGTAAGTGAGTAGAGTGAGTAAGGGATGCCAAAGCCCATTTCCCTGTCCCCTTGCTTTGAATATTTTTTAATAATTCACTGTCCTATTTCAACTATTTTCAAATAAATAAGTGTACTTGAGGTTACGGAAAGGGGAAGGCCACATAGACCAGTAATTTTCCTAAACATTAAGTAGCAGTGCTCTTGTTAAGTAAGTATTCTTGTTTATTAAGTAGTAGTATTCTTGTTCCATTTTATTACAGTTTGCCTATGAAAGTCCTCGATTTTATTGCTCAAAATTAGTTTTACATATATGAAGCAATTTTATGACTACATGCCTACATAACTTTATGTGCTAACTATTTTTATGAAAAAATGAAGTAATTGGTGCATAGATATTATTATGAAAAGATAATTATTTAATCCTATGTTTGTAAAGCATAGTATAGAATATCTTGGCTTAAACACTGTTTTTATAAACGTACCTATTATTTACTTTTTGGATTCTAATCGTCAAAACAGGTGTATAAGTACTATTTCTTATTACAGAATAATTTTCTTTCTGTAAATGCTCTCTAAACTATTCTACTAACTGGATTCGTGTACTTGCCTCTGATGACGCCAAAAGTAAACACCAGATGAAAAGTTCTTTGTACAAATATCGTTAGCACGTCTCCCAGAACGAACAGTCCAGCTCCAACCATTCCCACTTGCCGAAATGAATACTTCTTCAAGGCTATTCCGCTTAAAAAACCTGCAACAAAAATTATATACTCATTAGTCTTATTATATATGAGCCTTATATATGAGTATTTATTATTATTTTTTGAAGTGAAATGTCTTTGCGCACGATGAGAGTATTTCAAGGTCGAATATCGTGTGACGCTTCATTGTAACGATCACGTGACGCTTCTTGTAACGTTTCTAGATGACATCTGCTTACTATATATTTGATTGCCAAAGAGTTTTACTTCTGACACGTTTAGGTACTATGTTACAAGCGCATGTTTTTTTTTTTTCTTTTTATTTCATCCCCCAATTTATTAGATTCTACTCACCCGCGAATATATTTATTTGCGGTAGAAAATTGCGAACCTTAAATATTGCGGAGACTAAAAAAATTGCAAATAAAAAGTTTCCAATATTTTTCTCCAAAATTAGTTAGGTCTAAATCTAAATATGAATTCTAATCACGTGTTCCGAATCAACTACGTTAGCTATTTTCTTGGCTATTATTAGTCTTAGTATTGTATTGTACCTCTTAGTATTGAGCGATTTATCTATTTTGTTTTTTTACCGTTAGTCGTAGGACGTACTGCCGTGACGGTCCACTTGATGGTAGGTGACTATATACCTTCGCTTATAAACACAATCTACGCCAAAGGTGCTAAGTGCGTTGCCGACCATAGTAGGATTAAACATAAGGGAGTAGTGAGGGATAGGCAATTAGGCTCCGGCATCCCTTGCTCACTCACCGAACATCTGTTCTTGTCACCACTGCCGCAATGGCTGAAAACCAAATTTTATAATCATTGCGACCTGCCAGTAATGACGTATGGCGCCGACACCCAGCCTCTCACGGCAGGACTGATCCACAAGTTTAAAATGAAAGTCGGTCAACAAACTATGGAGGGATATGCTCGGAGTATCTTTAAGGATAAGAAAATCTGAAATTCGATCTGAATCTGACATTCGAGTTCTCGAATGGAAGCCACGAATTGGAAAGCGCAGTGCGTTGTGGCAAGCATTGGGAGAGGCCTATATCCAAAAGTGCAGAGACACAGACTGGATTAAGATGATAATGAATTGTTTTAATAATTTCATTTAGAAATAAGTGAAGTATTGGCAATCAATTGAAATAAAAAAAAATTTAATGCATTTAGTTCATTTCTCTGACAAAATAAGGGCTCGTGCTCCGTTGCCACGTGGGAAACTAATAATTTTTTAAATATCTACAAAGAATTCCCCTTTGACACGAGGATAAATGTACATTCTCCGTTGCCACAAAACTTATCAAGTAGGTAAAGTACAGACAGAAAAATAGCAGTAACCAACACTTTTTGAATAATCAAAATATAATTAATACAATATGACAATTAGAGTATCCCCAAAACGAAATATTCCCGATGCTATCTCTAATATAAGGGGAGTTTATAAAAACAAAGTTAAGAATCTGTATTATTTTGAAAAGCCCGCTTAAAGTTTAAAATTCTGCACTTTTTTTTAACATTAAAAATCTTTAAAGAGTTTTATATAGTATATACTTTTTATAAACATTTATATGAACATATTTTATAAATTTTGAATATTGTATTATGTTATACAAAGTTATTAAAAAAATACCAAGAGTTCAGGAGCTAAGCTAGTGAGTAAATATTATGTTCATTGGCATAGCTCGCAGAATTCTTACGCTCTACTAAGGATTAGAGCAATCATTAAGATTGCTCTAATCCTTAGTAATAAAGTTCTGAATTACTATTAGTAAAAGTAGATAGGTAAGTTTACTTCAAATTGCACCCATAAAAGAGTTCTTTACAATAAATAACAGTATAATTTTATAATCCAACTTGCTATTTACATTATCTCCGTAGATTTATACATAAACTTGTGTCGCACAAGGAACATATATTCATTTTTTTTTGTGTAATGTTTTTTTTTTACCATATTTAACTACAATCGGCTCTCCAGCCATAATCAGTTGTGTGCCAAGTAGATAAGAGTTATAGGTGACATTACATTAAATGTCACCATTACAGTATTACTTTTTACATTCTTTGGTCAAGGTTTAATATATGCCATCTCTTGAGGCGATTTATGTTCCCGTCTGCTTGTAATAGATCATTTGCCAATTTATTTGAGTGGGTCTCAAGTTTTTTCTTGTATTTTCTGCACTTACTGTTTACTTCCTCTCTAACAGTAGGCATCTCCAAGAACTCATGGATCTCTGTGTTTCTCACGAACCAGTGGGCACCAGAGACAGTTCGCAATACAATATTTTGGAATCTATGAAGGATCTCTATGTTGCTTGCAGATCCCCAAAGTTCTATTCCATATGCCCAAATAGGCTTTATAATAGTTCTGTAACCAGAAGCTTGTTCGTGAGAGAGAGGGGAGACTGCCGCCCCAGCAGCCAATTCAAAGACCTAAATTGCATGTTCAGTTCGCTCCTTTTGGCTCTTATATGATTTCTCCAGGTCAGTCTCCTGTCCAGATGTAAACCCAAGTATTTGACACTGCTGGTGCTTGGCAGAACTTTGTTGTCAATAGAAACAGGAGGGCATTCACCTTTTCGAAGTGTGAACGTTATATGGATTGGATTGGTGACGCTAGGCTTAATTCGCCACCTCTGTAACCAGTTGTTTACTTTGTCGAGCTGTGTCTGCAGTTTTAAGGAAGCTGTGTTCGGGTCTTCATCACTTGCAAGACAAGCTGTATCATCGGCATAAGTGGCCATTATGACATCTTCTGTTTCAGGCAGGTCTGCAGTGTAGATAGAGTATAGGACTGGACCAAGAACCGATCCCTGGGGCACAGATGCATTAACAGCATACAGCTCAGAATAGTCCTCACCACATTTTACCAGAAACTGCCTTTCCGTTAAGTAGGATTTTAGGGTCATGAATATTGAGTTTGGTAGAATTGTCTTCATTTTGTATAATAGTCCTTTATGCCAGATTCTGTCGAAAGCTTGTTGTATATCTATGAATACAGCAGAGCAGTACTGCTTTTTTTCAAGTGATTGCCTGATCTTGTGAACTACACGATGCACTTGTTCCACTGTTGAATGTTTCTCCCGGAATCCAAACTGATGGTCGGGTATAATCTGTTTCTCCTCTAGTACCGGCTTCAGCCGTCGTAAAAACGTTTTTTCAAAAACTTTTGACAGTATTGGAAGAAGGCTTATGGGCCTATACGAGCAAACATCGTTTGGCGGCTTTCCAGGTTTTGCTATCATGCAGTTCTGCGATATTTTCCACATTTTTGGTTGTATTCTAAGGATTCCATTGAACCGCACTGTTAGAAAGACTATCGCTTTTTTCGGCAGTTTCTTGAGTACTTCAGCCGTTATTAAGTCAAAACCAGGGGCTTTTTTGTTTTCAAAAGACTGAATGGTACGTACTACTTCTCTTGGAGTGATCAGCTTAAGCGGTTGAGATAGTTGTTGATCGCTATTAATAATATGGTCAATCTCCAATTCAAAGTCCCCCATGCATGATAGGTTTGGAGTATATACCTCATACAAATGTCTCGCAAATAGCTCTGCTTTTTCACTTGTACTCCGCGCCCAGGGCTCATTGGAACTTTTCCTTATGGGTGGTACATGATTTTGCGGTCTTTTAAACTTTTTTGTTATTTTCTATAAAGAATAATTGTCCTTCTTGTGTGCTGAGAGACTAGATATCTTTTGTCGAAAGGTCGCATTTGTGTTTTCTTTTATCAATTCTTTAAGTTCTATTGAGATTTTGTTGTATTCGGTTCTGTCTGTACTAGCTCTTGTTAAGTGAAGCCGTCTTCTATATTTTCTTTTTTCTTGTAGTTTGTTCCGTATCCCCAATGGTATATTATTTTTATCATCAGTTCAGCAATTCAGTGTCGGAGTAGAGAGCCAAGCAGCCACCTGTATGAGGTTAGTAATATAGAATGTTGCCTTGTCTATGTCTTCTTCCCTCTTAAGTTTGAACTTTAGTTCAACTTCATCTTCCAGGTATTCAGTGAAGGCGTTCCAGTCTGTTATATGATTGTGTAGTACTGGTCTTTGCTCATGTTGTATCGGTGAGACACTGAATGTTGCTATGAGAGGAGTATGATCAGAGATGGCATCAAGTGATGACTGAACATCAAAATGCACCCGCGATAGCCCCTTCACAATGAAAAAATCCATAACATCAGGAATTTTGCTCGCATCCGCCGGCCAATAAGTTGGTTCACCTGTTTCCAAATACAGTTACAGTAGTTGCTTGTAACCATTCTTCTCGAAATTCACTGTGAAGGTGGTGCTTAATATTATTCTTAATGATATCAGCAGATCCTCCATGTGATGTTCTGTCAGGGTGATTTGTTTTATATATACAGTAATCATTAAATGTAACACTTTTGCTGTCATTAAGATGGGTTTCTGATATCAAGGCGATGTCCACTTTATTAGCCTTGAGCATTGTATCTAACTCTTGTTTCTTTGGAGCCAGACCGTTGACGTTCCAGGCAACAATCCGCAACGAGAACATTATGGAAGTTTACTGATGAGCGTTGTGATGAGATTCATCATTGTGCTTAACTGTATCAAAAGCTGGTCAATTTTTTGAGACTGTGTTGTCATTAGCATTTCTAGCCTAAGTATGTGTTCATGAGGTTGGTTTTCAGTGTCTTCTAAAAGTTTTATTCTAAAAGTTGTTCTCTGTGATTCAGTGTCATCGTAATAATCGTGTTTTTGTCTTTGATTCTCTGAATGACTATTATTAATTTTTTAGGTGATTTCTGAGAATCTGTGTCCTGATATACTGGGTTTACAATTTTTGTAATGGGAGCTTTTCTTACACTGTTCTTGATAGCTTCGCTGTATGTTTGTTGAGTTTCATTTGTTTTTCTTTTAGTAGCAGGCTCATTTATGGAAGTATTCTTAACGGTGGGAAGAGTTGATATACTGTTTCTTTTGGTTTCACTATTTAAAAGCAAATGAGTAGATCTAGCATTTAAGGCTTCTCTTTTATTACCAAATTTCTTTCTTTCAAGTACAATTACCGTCCAATTACAATACTGCCTGTGATTGATAAAATTGTGGAGAAATATATATGTAATGAAATACACAATTTTTACAGCACAAATAACATACTAACAAATAAACAGTATGGCTTCCAACAACACAAAAACACCACACAATTACTGACTAAATTCACAGATAAAATATATGAGCAATTAGATAATAAAAAACATGTGATGGTTGTATTTGTAGACTATAGTAAAGCATTTGACACTTTAAAACATAATATTTTACTAGACAGACTTAATGAAAGTGGAATCAGAGGGAATATTCTAAACTGGTGTAACAACTACCTAAAAGACAGAAAATATGTAGTAAAGATCAATAATTCCAGTAGTGAACCGGTAAAAGTCACAGAGGGCACGGCACAGGGATCCGTGTTAGGGCCCTTACATTACCTTACTTATGTTAATAGCCTACCGAATCTAATGACACAATGTGACATTTATCAATTCGCCGATGATACATGTTTATTGGCCTACGGTGATAATCCAAAAGAGGCCATTGATAGGCTCCAGATAGACTTTACTAAACTAGTTGAATGGTCACATGATTCTGGTTTGGTCCTCAATGTGAACAAAACTAAAATAATTTACATCAGCACTAGTCAAAATAGAATTAAACACCAAGTAAAATTAATAGCACACAACCATGACTGTCTCCACAATAATTCTAAACGTGATAGTCCATTTGTGTGTGACTGTGAACCAATTGAGGAAGTAAATAAACAGGTTTATCTGGGGCTTGTTATTGATAACCGGCTAAATTGGAAGGACCACATCAATAGTGTATGTGACAAATTGAGAGCCATGCTTGCTAAATTTGCTATTATTAAATGGAAAATTCCCTATCATACCTAATTGATGCTGTATAAATCACTGGCTGAGTCGGTGATTGGTTATGGACTATCTAGTTATGGTAGAACATTCAAAACGCATCTTGATAAAATATATTCTCTGCAACTAAGAATTTTAAAAACAATTATACCACACAACATTAAGAGACAACTTAATGATGACGATAAAATATTTGAATTTTGTAAAATCATTCCGGTCCATAGCAAGGTACAGCTAACAATATTATTAGAAGAATACTTCAACGATGAACTGAAAAACGTTAAAATAAATAATCCAAACAAAATAAATACACGCAACAGTAAATATCAAAAACTAGAACTGCCAAAATATAATAACTTATATGGAAAACGTAGATTGACTTATTTGGTACCATACCATATTAATAATCTGCCTACAGATTTAAAAAATAATTTAAATACAAAAAATATTAAACATAAATTAAAACAATATTTTATCCCTAATAAGTAGCATTGTACGCATTTGTGTGTTGTGTATATATGTGTATGTATATATATGTATTATGTACATATATATGTATGTATATTTGTATATGAATATAACTAATAATAAGAATTATAACTAAAACTAAGAAGTCAAAAATGTAATACCTCATTGTTATAAATTGTTTATTTTATTAAAATAAAGATTAACAAAATTAAAAACAACCTGTAGAAAGTGTGCAGTGCATTCTTGTTGTCAACAAGGATGCACTTATATGTTAGCTGCATGTTAGAGTGGGACGAGCAGGTTTGTTGTATTTTAGTGTGTTAAAGTTGTATCTACCTTCAAATATTTGCTTATTACTTTTGTCTGTATTTGTTTGTAACAAAAATGCTGTTTATATTTCTGCCATTGAAGACAACTCAGGTGTACGCTAGAAACTTAATTGAGTTTATAGTACACCTAAACTGTGTACCACCCATTGTACTTTTTTTTTGTGTAAATAAATAAATAAAAATAATAAAAAAAGTATTTCTTTGTACACTGAGCATCCCTTGTAACTTGCAGGATGACTTCCTGAACATAGGGTGCACACTGCCGGGATGGTTCTATCAACTTGACACAGGATCATGTTGTATGTACCAGCACATTTTACGCATCTGTACGGACGCATGCAATTATTTTTGCTGTGTCCGTACTGCTGACATCTTGTGCATTGTACCACAGTTCTTTTCTTTCTGTAATGTTGAATCGCTTAAATTCCTAAATTTTACGCTTATGATAGTCGAGTTGAGAAGAAGAGTTAAAAACCTTGCCAAAGACACCATTAAAATTGAATCAAGCAATAAAAAATGCAGAAAGTTTTATTTAAAAAAAAAGTTTTTTTTTTTTTCATCTCCTGCAAAACTATGGTTTCTCCCTTACGTTAAGCGATACTTCCGGTATCGATATATAATATTCATATAGTTTTCAATAGTATATTCAGACCAATCCTATTATCTTGTCATGTTACTATAGCTCTTACTTCAATTACATTGAAAAGAGATCGAGCATTGGGACGTGTAATTTATCATCCTGATAAAATTATGATAATGATGATGAAGCCATGTAAGAAAACTATGTATAAGAGTCAAATAATTCTAATCTTTTGATCACAAAAATGATCTTTATTGTATCTTTTAAGTTTAATTAAATAATATTATTTAATACATTTAAAATATAAATGAAGAAATGTTCTACAGTTATAATTCTGAAACACCGTAGTTTAGAATTATTAAGCGGACAAACAGGCAGACGTGGTTAGCAACCTTTATTTTAACTAGAAAGAGGTTCTAAGTTATTTAGCTAATGAAATATCATTATTAAATATCTTTAATACCTGCATTATCTCTTATACTTATTCATTGTAACACAATCTCATATCTACAAATTTTGTCTCAAAAATATTGTCATTTTAGCTTATCATTTCGTTCGTTGTTCATTTAATTTCAGTCATAAAAACACTCGTTGCACAACTATTATTGTTAGATTTGCAGAAATAAATGATAACATGACAAATAAATGATATATTATTGTACATATTATTATTCTCTGCCATACTCTGTTAAATATCAAAGAAATTGGTGAGAGTTCTAATACTTCAAGAAATTAGTAGTACCTATATAGTAATAATCTTCAAAGTTCACATATGAAGTAAATAGTTCACTTCATATGTGAAACATGTGAGCATAGGGGGATTATATTTTCATCACATTATATATTTTCATCACATTAAAAATATTAACTGTACACAAATCGGAACTTCCTTTAATTTTTTTTCTCAAAAATATTACTCTTTCCTAATAGTTTCATAATAATAATAAATGTGATAACATTATATTACACAATCATAATAATGCTATGTAATATAATGTTATTACACAATATAATAACATTTTATGATATTTAAGCAGATATAAACAGCCACAGATCAGGCCTTTTAGAACGTCCTCTGTATCTACATTTAAAAATTATTTATCTCTTCCATTTTTACATAGTACGTAAACATAGTAACTTTAAGTAATAGTAATTACGTAAAAAAAATCAAGACATTTTTTAAAACTCAATTATTTTTCTCTTTTTTTAGCTTATTTTAACTACTAGTTTTATTAGCTTTATTGTTTTAAATCTTTTTTTATTTTTATTTTAAGTTCTATTTGTTTCATAACTTAGGTATCTTTTTTTAGAGCACCACCAGAAAATATTAATGTACGTATGTGTACGGGACACATACGTACATTAATATTTTGAAAAGAATTTCCATTTTGAAGAATAAGTGGGATTTTGTACCAAGTAATAATATATTACAATTAATAATTTTTGGATAATAAATCGTTTAAACATGGAAAATAGAAGTGATTTTATTCAAATTCAAATTAATTTATTTGCTGAATATGGTATACAAGTTGTAAATTTTTATACATATATGTCCACATATTCTACCGACAAGCGGTATGCAAATTAAGACAAATTTATCTAATAAAATAAAAAATCTAAAAGACATGATTTAAAGACCGGAACAAAGCAGACGGGAATATAAATAGTTTGCATCGTTTGCACTATATAGTTTTATCACTAAAAAATTCTTTGAGGGAATAATATGCTTTTTCCACCAGAAAATTACGTAATTGTTTCTTGAACACTGTCAGTTTTCCAATATCCAATTGTATAAGTGTGGTGCCATACAAAAGCCACTTATTTTTTCATTCTAGTTTTGTCAGGGACCATACAAAGCTTATCATTATGTCGTGGACGCTCCATGAACTTAAATATGTTAGAATTTTCTTTTATGAACATTATTTACTCAAATATAAACAATGAAGGCACAGTCAAAATTTTTAACTTTTTGAAATATATTTTGCATGATTCTCTTTGTTTTAAATCGCAGATGGCTGTAATACACTTTTTTTGAGCTTTAAATACTCTTTGATTATCAGTAGAGTTTCCCCAGAAAATAACACCATACTTATGATTGCAGCCGCTAGGCCATGGTAGGCAGTAACTACTGCAGATTATTCTACTATTTTTTTCAACTTATTTAAAGCAAATGAATACGGATTTAATTTCTTACATACATTATCTATGTGAACTTTCCATGTTAATTTGTTATGAATGTGTAGTCCTAAGAATTTTGTCACATCAGTTTCCTGTATAGTTTCATTTAAGTAATTAACATTAATTTTTGTTTGCATCTTGTTTCTAAGCTTAAAATTCATTATTTTGTTAAATTCATTATATTCAACATTAATCGACAAAATTTTATCACCTAGATTTATATACGTATTTAGGTATACATATGTAGATATGTATATTGCGTTTTGTATTATATAAATAAAAAAATACATAGAATACCAATTTTGAAATACTCAATCGCTAGGACTTAAGGCGAGGACTTAGCAGGAAAGCATTATTTTTGTCGCCTAATTTGACATGTTAGAGTAAAATTAAAACTTAGATAAAAAACAGAGCATAATAAACAGTACAGACAGAATTTAAAAAGTCGGGCAGATTTATCCAAATATTTCTATTTTATGAGAAAAATATAGTAAATTACTGCCCAAAAAAACCATTCATGTCACAGTAGTAATACATTTGTTTTTAAGCTTATTAATTAACTAAAGTTCTAATACTTTTATTACTTTTTTCAAATTTTACACAATATTTTTAAAAAAAATGTCCAATTTTTAATCTGTTCGGTTATCTTCGAAAAGCTAAAAAAAATTGTTATGTAATATTCCACCTTAATTCATAGGTTTTGGTAAAAAATTTGTTCGGTCTGATGTTAGTCCTTAAGTATAAATAATTGTCATAAGAAAACAGATGCAATAATGATCAATAAGTGAGAACGACATGTTAACCGATCGGTCCTTTTACTCAATCAATTGTTTGTTCATTGTCAATTAAGGTAGTAACTTGAACGTTTGATGATGGACTAAGTAATGTACAATTGAATTAATAGATTAATCAACTACACAGCATCATTGTACAAGTAGGCTTACTCGTTAATTATAATAAATACTATTTATTGGGCGATTTATATTACATAAGATAAATACTTATATAAGAAAATAGTCAACTGAAATACTTTTTCATTTCTTTTTACAGTGTTTTTATATGTTTTTTTTTTTATATGGAATTCATCTTTGTGCATCAGCTGTAATTATTATTATTATTGTTATACACATTTACTTATCTTTATTATTAGAGTTCCGTACGTCCGAATAAAAAAACGGAACTCTTATAGGATCACTCGTGTGTCCTTTTGTCCGACCATCCCCCCCCCCCCCCCCTTAACTCTGAAACTACTGAACCTAAAATTTTGAAAAAATACAGAAATTAGTTTTCTACTTATAGATTATAGGAAAACCTATAAGAAGTCCATGATATTAAAATAACATGGTAAATCACTTAATATTGTACTGAATCCTCTTCACGCGAGTTCAACTCGCACTTAATTTTTATTTTTTCACAATACGTATAAATATACATATAAAACAATAAATATTATATAAAAAAATAGATATCGGGATAAACTTAAAATTAGAAAACTAGTAGCGGGACAAAGCCAAAGCTAACGGTGGTTAGAGCTGCAGAGTGAGGAAACTCCTGAAAATTTATGCCGTGTCAAGAAGTTCCGCCTTCTGTATCTGTCCCATGATCCAGTCATCTAGCGAGGGCTTCTTGAGATGTTGGTCGAGGCTCCTCGCTATAAGACCGTTCGCAGAGACGACTATCGGGACGATAATTGTAGAATCTACATCCCACATGGCGGTCACCTCGTGAGCCAAGTCTAATATGTACATGGTAAGCTTTTCTTTTTCGGCTTTCACGAGATTTTCGTCATGCGGGATAGCGATGTCAACAAGCATCGTCCGGGGCTGGGATCGGTCAATAACCACGATGTCAGGCTTATTAGCGATAATAGTCCCGTCCGTGATTACATGGAGCGATCCCAATTACCGATCCAATAATAATAATTGTTATTATTATTTTTGCTCTTGGTCAGTATCTAGCCGTCTAACTGTCTATTTTTTATGTATTTTTATACCTAACATTCTTAATATAAACATCTCACAGAACGATGTTAAAAATATTTTGTACTCATTCAATAAGAGGTTCTTACTTTGTTCATTTATGGGATAAATTCATAGAAAATATCACTTAAAACAGAAAAGGTCTGTGTAACAAAATTTGAGGAGAATAAAGAAAAAAGTCATTAAATTGTGAAAGCCTGTCTTAGAGCATCCATTTAGTTAATTATTAAGTTCTTTGCCAACACACGTTACTCATTGATGAACCGTAAATAAATGTATTTTCTCCCACTCGCTTCGAAATGGCTTCAATATTTTAAACTAGCGGTCCGCCCCCGGCTTCGCTCGTGGTGCACTTTTTATATACAAAAACATTCCCATTTATCCCTCTTTCCATTAGTCAAAATCGAATTAAAATCGGTCTACCCGTTCGAAAGTTATGGGCGTACATGCATTTCGAAGATCCATTTTTATTTATATACTAGCGGCCTGCCCCCGGCTTCGCCCGGGGTGCAATTTTTATATACATAAACATTCCCCCCCAAGCAGCACATTAGTGAATTTTGCAGCTTATCTTATAGCTTTATGTTCTAAATGAGTGGTTTAACAGTGTTTGATAAAACTTATAGCTTTAAATACAACTCAAAATTGTATATGAGTTCATCCTCTCACTTGTAGTTGCTTAGGAAAGTTTTTTGTTTATATTTTATTACTTATGGTTGGGTAAAGTAGATTTTGCTACTTAAAGTTGCATGCAGGTTTTAATTGTCACTATATAAGAAGCAATAGTGCTATATAAGGCCCTAAAGTCACTTATAAGCAACGTTTACATATAAGTGGGAACATACCCTTATTTGGAACTTTTAATTCCAAATGACAAGTATAATAGAGTAGTATATCACCAATAGTGGCTAAAAAGATAATTTTACGGCTCTTGTGGAACCTAAAGTGATTGCTACTTTTAAGGCCTAGAAGTACCTTATTGCCACTCCAACGCATAAATAGGAGTCTCAATAGACTCATAAAAGTCTCAATAGGAGGTTTTTGAAACCAAAAGCAGTTATTTTTACTTATTTCAAACCACTAACGATCTAACAGTTCCAAAATTAGGACATAGTATTTTATTATTTCTATTGCCCTTGTCAAAATAACATTATTCGTCCTACAAAAGAGCAAATAATTAAAATAGGGCCAATTTAATAGATCACATTTGACATTTGTCAGCTTAGCTTCATAGTGGTCTGTCATTATTTCAATAAACGTCTATTTTTATCTGAAAAAATTACTGTGCAACATTGAACGCTATTATTAAAGAATAGCGTTCAATGTTTATTCAACGTTTATTGAAATAATGACAGAAGCTGTCAGTGAAGCTTTACTATGAACCTAAGCTGACAGATGTCAAATGTGATCTATTAAATTGGCCTTACCTTTAGTATTGGTAATAGCATTCACTGCTTTGCCACTCGCAAGATACAAATAAGTGATTTTCAGACCTGATAGTTCCAAATAGAGAACAAATAAGTGAAAATAAACACTGTAAGATCTTTTTTGTTTCGCCATGTTTACAAATTGGAGTCCTTGAAAATGAATTATTTTAAACAAAATTTTATCACACTTGCGCATAATCACAGACTTTTGATAGTTGTGACGATGTTACTTTAACATTGTACGTAACCTACAATCATTAGGTCAGGTTTTTAACAGTTTTATTTCTTATCAGTATCAATTCCCTATTTGATTTAGCACTCTCTTTTTAAATATTCCTGATCAAATCAAAGGCGCATCGAAATTTACAAAGAAACCATACTATAGTTTCACAGTAACAAAAAATTCGCAGGAATTTCGTGCTTGTTTCATTGCTTGTATAACGTGAAGTTTTAATCATTTACCCAAACAGAGGTATAAATCTAAAATTAAAATGGCAGATAACATTCACTTATAAAAAACAACTTATTGACAAGTTGCCACGCCACTCAAAGGAACTTTGGCGTCTCATTTATCACTCATTGACCGAACTGAAATTATTAATTCGGTCAATGAGTGAATAAATAGTTCACTGCGCATAACTTTCATTCATAGTTCTAATAGACACTTAAGGTAATCGTGAGATCTCTTATGGATTCAATTTAGAACCAAAAATAGGCTGCAATTTTTCTCCCCGTGGTTCTATATTGGTTGCCTAAGGGTTCTTTCCACCTATATAGAACTTAATCATGGCTATATATTTCACTTAAGTATGTAAATAGATTGATATACGAGCTATTTCCCACCCAGTTGTGCTACTTGGGCCGTTTATCCCTCGATAAAAATACTTCGATAGAAATACAATGTATACAATTGACTATATTTTAAAAATCTTGAATCGGGCAAATTTATACAAATAATTCTATTTTATGTAAAAAAGCTAGTACCTAAATTACTGCCCAAAAAAAATTTCATGTCCCAGTAATAAAATTTTCAGCGACAGCTACATTTGCTTTTAAGCTTATTAATTAACTTAGGTTCTGTACTAAAGTTTCAATAGGCTACTTTTATTTATTTTTTCATATTTTACTCGATATCTATTTAAGAAATACCTTCCAATATTTAAATCTGTACGTTATCTCCGAGAAGCTACAAAAATATGTTGTGCAATATTGCACCTTAATCCGTAGGTTATTAGATTTATGCTCATTTTGGTAAAAATTGTGGTCTTTCTGGTGAGTCCTTGTCTTAACTACTCATCCAAAGGGCTCGTCAAACAATTATCGCCCGACAATTGCTTTATCTCCAGCCGGACAGTAATGTGCTATTAATTTACAACTCTATTTACGACGACACTTTCTGTCCGTAAATATGAAAAGAACAAATTTTTTGATATAAAATTATAATGTTATTTTTTAATTATTTATTAGGTATATGTACTTTACTTTCGGTCATATTAAAGTTATAGTTAAAAGTTAAACGGGATATTTTAACTCTGTGCGATTTTTTTTTATTTCCCACAGTAAAAAAATGCTTCCGGGACGAAAATTTAACACCGCAAACGACGCCGTCGAAGAATTTCCTCGGTTATTTTTCGATCTCCAGCATGATGCATTTTTAAAATGAGAACTGGTGCATAGGAGTTGGAGGGGAATATTTTGAAAAGCTGTAAATAAACTCTTTTGATATTCTATTATTCATTTCACTAAAAACTTTTGGAACCCTCGCCTAAGCCCTTGTATGCCATTCCGAAATTTTTTGTAGATCTATAAAAGAGAAACAATCCCACCATACATTGTTTTGTTATATCTCAAACAGAATAGGCAGCGTTTTCGATGAAAGCTTTCAGACGACTTGATTTTTTCCGGCATCTTCAACGATCATCGTCATATTACAATTAATATACACAAAACCTTATCACCTAAACCTTCCCCAGGAATCAATCTGTTGATAGATGAAAACCGCATGAAAATCCGTTAAGTAATTTTTGAAATTATAGTGAACATACATAAGGTATTATTATTTGTTCGCTTGAATAACAAAAGAGTTATCTTGTAGTGAGGTTTGCGCACTTTCTTGGTTAACCGCACGTGACCGCAAGGCGTTATAATACATAAAACACCTTTAGTACATGTGAATTGGGATGGGACGATTCATCGCCGCCGATTCTTCGACAAACCATTTCATCGCCGGCCATTTCATCGCCGTTCGTTGTGGTCTTTTATTCATCATGCGCAGTATTGTAGAAAGCAAAAGCATTTACTACCAGATGTTTATCAGACGTCAAAAGACGTAAATTTTCATAAAATGTGATTTCGAAATAAACAGAATATTGGTTTTGGCAATAAGACTGTCTATTACATAATGTGTTACAAAAACTTATTTGTACTTAAAACAAAGTTAAGTTTGGTTTTGGAATCTTTAAGAAATTAAATGCGATCGGAGAAATCTTTAACTAAACGGCGAAGAAATGACCGGCGTCGAATCGGCCGGCGATGAAATTGGCATCGAACCGTCGGCGATGAAATTGCCGGCGATGATTTGGCGCCTGTGAAATGGCGGCGATGAATCGGCGGCGGTGAATTGTCCTAGACCCCATGTGAATAGGTTGTTATCTTTAACAAAAATACGTACCTGCTATCGATAATGCTCCATTGTATACCCCTATTACTAGAGGAACGCCACTAGCGCCTCCTTGTTCCAAGAAAAACTCATTGAATAGGATCCCAAAAGCCGTCGACGATCCAAATCCTAACATCTGAAATATGTATGTATGTCTATTAATATAATTCAAAAAAGCTTTATATTATTAATTATTTTTTTAATAGTCCGCAACTTATAAATGCGACAATGAGTTGTTTTGTTTGTTGGCTTTGACGCTTCAACTACTAAACCGATCACCGTGAAATTTTCGGGCAAAAGCTTGTTCCTTATAAAACATTAGACTTTACAGAAGATTATTATGAAATGTCAACACATGCTATGTTTTGATTGGCGTAAGTAATATGTTTTAATTTTCAAGGTTTCTTTTGGATTGGATGAAACTTAGCGACCATGTAGGAGGTATAAAATAGATTTCTACAATGTAAACACTAAAACAAATAATAATAAACAAATCAGTAATAAGCTTCAATTACAGTTGTGTTCTGCAAACTTTATTTGTTTAAATTTTTCAAGGCAATTTCATACCTTAGATATTAGTCATGTAATTATGTGGGTGTATATATACTGCATAGTTTCAAAATTGTCAAAATAAAAATTCTCAGTTCAAAATGTTGTTTGTTAATTATAAAGTAATTACTTTTGCATAGAAATATGACTTCTGGAAACCATACAGAGGACTCGCTCCTATAGAATTCATATCCCTCGTGTACCACAAGGTCTGCACGCATCTAATGATCTATTGGCCTGTCCATCACATATTTCCATAAAAAAGTAGTGTTTGATTGTTACCTCGTATTGTTTCACACATTAACGTGTTCTGTAGAAATATGATGTCTTATCTAAAATTCTTATACGTTTACGTAATAAAAATTTTAAAAAACGAGGTAATGCGTAAAATTTAAATTTTTTCCTTCTTATTTTTTTTTATATTATAACATTAAAGACATTTTTCAACATCAGTTAAGGTATCTAATTTTAATTGCACTGTACGAAAAAGTAAGTACTTACAAAAAGTACGAAAAGTAGCTAGCACGCGGTCTGCCGCAGGCTTTATTTGGTGCGATGTTACTACAGAGCTTTATGCCGCTACGAGTATCATTTTACATTACTCGGATGTGGAAATAGGTATCAATGTGGCGCTAAGGGTACATTGTTGTTTATTGTAAGAGATTTTATTTATTTTATATTAAGTGAAAATTTAACTTTTTGGAGTTTACTCTTTAAGAATCGATTTTCATATAAGGATGGATGGAAACTTTATGAGAAGTAAAATTAATACAATTAATATAAGCGTTATCTAAAAAGCGTTACGTTGACATTTGTGCGACAGCTGACGCATATAATGTTCCCTAATTCTATTCTCTGGACTTATAAAGGCAAACAACGAAATCTTGTATGAAAAGTTAAACTGTGGCCAAGTGCTTCTTCGTACACTAAACAAGCTCTATTTGAAATCGCCTTTTGGGACTAAATTTTTATTAAAAAAATATTTTTTACACTAACGACCCATTAGGCTTCACACGGATGCAATTTTTTTTCTGCAAATTAAATACACAAACCTTCATTGTTTATCGCTCATTTCAGTAGTGAAAACCGCATCAAAATCGATTAGCGCTAGAATTTGTTACTTTAGAAGAAGTTAGCGGAGAAACAGACAGAAGCGTACAGCGACTTTATTTTATAATAATATGTATATCTATATCTATAAATAGATATATAGATGGAGATTACAATTTTATTCTAATGATCGCGTAAGCAATAAAAATCGGTAAAACTAACGCTCGGCTGCTAACACGGTAGACGTAGGTTTTAATTCTGGTCAGATCTGCATTTTCTTTTCTGTTTCATGTGTGATATCTATAGGTTAAAGAAAACATATCAAAAGAAAACATAGAAAACATATAAGAAAATTTGCAATCTTCAAAGAATATTAATAACAATGGTTAGCTCATTACTAATGTATTGAACAGACATATCGATGAGAGGGCTGCGTCAAACAGTCAACAATGTATTTTAAATGCCATTTATATATAATTATATTACAGGTATATGTAACAAATATACGTATGTATTTTAAAATAAAGTAGCTTTCCGCTTATGTCTGTTTCTCCGTCAACTCCTAATCCACCTCACGGAGATTGATACAGTTTTCACTAATGGAAAATGCGATAAACGAGGAACGGTTTTTGGGTATAATTTACAGAAAAAAAAAGCACCCCTGAGAAGCCGGTGGAAGGTCGCTAGTAAACAATATGTCAACGTTAATTAAAGAAACGTTTTAATTTTTATTTAGACATGTGTATTAGTTATAGATAGAAATCAAAAATTATGTTTTTTTTATGCAACCATTTTTAGCTTACGGGATACTTCAATAGATTTGAACTTAGTTCAATGTAATCCAGTATCAATTTTTTACTAGATTACATAATATGTTATTCAAAACACGAATTATAAAGAAACTTGTTTTTCTACTGTTATTTACGATTATTTTACGGTTATCTATATAGCCTGCAGTTAAATCTGTAATTCGCTTTCCTTTTCCGATACCGAAAATACGGACATATTTTTCTTATTTAACGAAATAATTGTTACTAAGTTTATATTTATATACTTTAAGAACTATGTGTTGGCGGCATTTATTTTCAGCATTATTGTGGTTTTTTTTTATCCTATAACCTAGATCGTCATTTATCTGTGAGTCAAATAATCTATTTTACTATTTGTGTGTGAATCAATGCCAAATATCTAATAAATTTTACTCAATATACATCTTTATATCTAATTAGATATTATTTAAGAAGTACAATGTATTATCTTTTGTAGACAAAGATAATATCTAAACATGAGTCGATTTGGTATAGGTAACCAACAGTAACCATTCATATACTCGTAATCTTCAAAACCTTCTCACATGTTCTTCAATTGCAATTTCTCAATTACAAAAAAATACGTAAGTAAGAGTATGATGATGATGAAGACAAAATAATGGTTTTACTTTAACAACTCATATAGTCGGGGAGCTTTATTGATAGTTTACTCTATGTGTCTCATATCAAAAAATTCATGCTAGGAATTTTTGCACACACCATTTTGATCATATAGTATTTAACGTTACGTAGGCATAAAACCTATTTATACCGTTTTGCGAGATCACCTTTTATATTTAAACTATTACTAGCTATTGTCTCCGGCTTCTTGAGTTTAAGCTATAACTGTGATGGATTTCATTTAAATCGGTTCATTGGTTGAGCCGTGAAACAGACTAGCAGAAATCTCTATCTTATATATATATCTTATATATAAAAATGAATCCCTATTTCTCCTGGTCACGGCATCACGCGTGAACGGGTAGACCGATTTTAATTCGGTTTTCGCTAATGGAAAGAGGGATAAACGGGGAATGTTTTAGGGTATACAAAAATTGCACGCCGGGCGAAGCCGGGGGCGGGTCTCTAGTATATATATAAAAATGAAACCCCATTTCCCTTGGTCACGGCATCACGCCTAAACGGGTAGACCGATTTAAATTCGGTTTTAACTAATGGAAAGAGGGATAAACGGGGAATGTTTTAGGGTATATAAAAATTGCACGCCGGGCGAAGCCGGGGGCGGGTCGCTAGTATATTTATAAAATCAAGGTGGGATAGTAGTCATTTAAAACGACGCATTTACCCTATCGCACTATTGTAATTGGCGGGGCATCTGTTAATTCATTTTTTAAATTAATTTAAAGAAAACTGCACTTGTGATGCCATTGTTATCTTTACAATCACTTTATGACATCTTTAGGGCTATTTGCAAACAACATTGTCACTGCCCTTGTTTATCGCTTGCATTAATTTCTTACTCGGGGTCTGGATAAAAACATTGAACTAACAATGAAAGTATTAAAACGGTTAGGTACTGTAACCACGCATATACTTTTATCGGGAGATTGGAAAATATTTAGAAGTGGAAAAACATTTTCTCTTTTTGTATGGACGAATACGTACTATTCTTTCCTCTTAATGCTTCTGTGCAAACAAATGTTAATTACTCTTAAACTAGTAAAACTGAAAAATAAAATTAATGACATAAAAAGAAGACATCTTTGACAGTTAATACTAATATTACAAATACAAAAATAACTTTATAAGAACAAAGCGAACTGTATTACTTTTTCATGCTAAACCACTATAAGCATTTATCTACCCACTGTATAACTTTTTACTCGTTAGCTTAATAACATTCTCAGCTAATTAAATGACAATAACTCTAATAGACCAGCAGATAGCACTGTCGGACCATTGCAAACGCATGACTGTATCCCATCGCTATGAAAACGCGCACGTAAGGACGTGTGAAGTGTTTAGTTACTGCCAATTTTCAGTGGAATACAATGGTAAACAGCACACAGAGAAGCGTCTGCCTAGCAGTGGGATTATAGTATATGTATCCAATATATGTGGTGACATATAAAACGATAAGATATAGTAGCGGTATAGGACACTTTACTAAACTTTATAATATTCGTAACTGAACTACTCAACCGATTTCATGAAATTTTGAACACACATTGTCAGGGATATAGAAAATGGCATAACCTTTCATTCGGAAAAAAGTACTTGGAACGATTGGAAGAAGTTGCGGGCGAGAATTAGTCATCAACAGTCTATTATACGTCCCCTACAGGAACAGGCCTACCCTTTCAAGTAGAGCGTATGGTCTATATGGTCCATAACGCTGGCCCAGTACGGGTTGGTGAACTTCACATACGCCTTAGAATTTCATCTTTGGCGTATGCAGATTTCCTCACGACGTTTTCCTTCACCGTTTGAGAGCAGTCAATAAATGCACTTAAGTTTTTAGATAAAACCCATTGAGCCGAGATTTGAACTCGGACCTCTGAAGATGATAGGCAGCGTCTTTCCCACTGCGCCACCGACGCTCTCTACTAGTTAAAGATATTTTAATTTTAAAGTTATTAATTAATAAGTATAGACGATTATATTTTTATTTATTTTATTTATTATTTTATGAAATATGTACTAGTAATTAGGGTATTGCCCAAAAGTTAAAAACACCCACAACATAGTTAATTGTAATATGAAACACTTGTCAAAATTAATACAAAATTCTTCACTAGCTTGACTCAATTTTAATTTTTTTCAATGAGCATTTTAAAAAAGCCCAAACTACTTTTATTGAAATTTAACTTTACTTCGTCAACTCCAATCAAATAAGTGATCACATGAACGTTTTGTTCGCAGAAAAACTACCAAATAGATTTTGATAAAGCTCATGAGAATGACACATAGGCTTTATGAAGATATACTTAAGAAATGGTAAGCAAAGGCCATTTTAATTAATTCCGATTAAAAGCCTTTTATCGTTGCATACGAAACTAATTAACCACTAAAATTGCAAAAAATATATTCATTTAAACATATATTTAATCATCCAATTATAAATTAACATAGAAATGAAAATTTAATTTATTGTCAATTTACATTTAGGGCAAGTTTATTATCTTTAAATTCAGCAATTAACACGTCAAACAAAGATAACACAATCTTTTTGTTTAGACACTATTGTTTTAATTAATAATAGATATGTACTTACAAATGTTAATCCAACCCCAACACACACAAAGTAACCCCAACCGCCGTCAGGAGGAACTAAATCTTTTCTTTTGCTTCCGTTTGTTTCTATATGAGCGAAGGCTTCATCCATTTTTCACACTTGAATTTACACTGTAATCAATAATTGTCGGGATTTTAGACAATGAAATTGAAAAGAGACAATTTCTTATTACGCCACCATGTCGTTTAGTCGGAGGCGTCCCTACTGTGTCTTTGCTCGATCGCATCTGACGAACACAATAAGTAGTAAGTAGAAGTAAACATACTATAACAGTAACTTGAATAATAATTTAATCTAAGGGAACATAGGTATTATAGGCACTTATTTGGTTTTATATACTTTTTGGTATGCACTATGCATTTTTCAATTATTAATGTTTCAATTAGTTTTGCTTTTACAATTATTTATAATAAGTATTTTTAAAAAATAATAATTATAACTGTATTAATATGTACTACAAAAGAGAGAGGGATTTTTGTAATTTTATTAATATGTGGATGGTAATCTCCGGAAATACAAAAACGTATTTGAAGTCTCAAAAAAAATACCAATATATAGTTAATATAATTTAATATCATATTAATTAAGACAATATAATATTTTTATAATAAGCACTATTTAACTTATTGATTTTTAAATTAAATGAAGATGAATAGTTGATGGCCTAAATAAGGGCCGTGAGTCGATGGTATATCCAGGCTGCCTCTCACCGATCCTACTGGAAAATTATGGGATGTGTGTCCTACGGCTGTGGAGATGATGATAGGGTTTGTTTGTATATTGCACACTGTCAACTGTTTTGGATCTGGAATGGTATTTTTTTTATGATGAAGAAACCACCCAAAATAATAGGAAGTTTTAATTTTCATTGTTTTTTATTTTTAATTTAAAATAAATTTAATCAAAATTATAATATTTTGACACAATTTGTTTATAGTTTAATAGTTAAGATATTATAATATACGAGTTATTGCTATATAATAACCCCTCTTATATTAAGTTTCCTTTAAAATTACTTTTTATGAATAGGTAAATAATTAGTAACCAATCATAGTGCGACTCGTTTCGATTAAATATAATTATGATTATTGGAAGATAGACATTATCATACCAAATTAGGCCTATAGACCTATATGCTTCTTCAGTTTCTTAGAAAAAATCCTAAAGGATGATACCTACAAGATTACTTTTTATTACTTGCATTTGCAAGCTGATGTTTTTCATGTAAAGTTAGTATAAGGAGAAGAGATTAGGAAGAGATAAGGAAGTAGGCTCAAGTATTCCTTTCTAACTCGCTGAAACACAAACAGCACACTTGCTCTTATTTCACGGTAGTCTTGTGTAAGGGTTAAGGGGGAGGATTACTGCCACCAGACGGGCTGACGAAATGATTGCTCTGTCACTTCTTGCCCGATCTAGACTAGTGCTAGTGCCAACTTTAAAAAGTTTATTTCTGAAGTAGGTTCTGCCGGGATCAATCGAACCCGGGACCTCTGAGCCAGAACGCTAATTGATAGCTGGCTACCGTTTTTTATTAAAATGCAAATGCGCTGCCAATCATGGTAAGTGATAGGGGGGTGGGGTAATAGTCTCTGATATCTATGTCTCAGAGAAACACTACAGTACAATTGCTGTTATGTATACCATGGTGGTCTGCTGTAAGGGCATGGTTACTGCCGCCAATCAGAATGCCCAGTTAGTGGCTGCAACTCAAAGTATCTACGCAGTATAACTCTGTATATGTAAGTACAGCATCCAGAACGAAATAAAATGCGAGCGGCGATTGAGAATGAAACAAAACATAAATTGCCGATTTATAATTGCCTTATCTGCTTGGCTGAACGCTTCTATGAAACGTGCGCGTGGGGCGTCCAACTTCTTTGACAAAAGCCGTGATAACTCCTCAGAAATTGCTCTTTCCATCGATATGTATAATGAAATCCGTTCAAAACTTTCCGAGATAAGCGCATACCTACTTGCACGGAGAAAAACAGAAAAAGGAGGACTTTATATTATGTAGGTACTTATTAGCTGTGTGCCACGGTTTCATCTGAAGTTTAATTTTAGTTAACAAAGACGTGCATCTTGCACATTCCGGCACTTCTAGGCAACATATCTCGCCGGGCAGTCTCGGCTCTTATGGGAGTTACTACATTATCTTTTGTCCATAGAAAATACCAATTTTGTATGGAGATGCTTAAGCGTTCATTCAGATTTCCAACAAACACATCATATCTTATCACCCGTACGTGCTATTACTTCGATTTTGTTGTGACTTTTCCCGGATTCTAAGGGTCACATAGCGTGATGATAATAGCCTACCTTAAGGTATCAAATGCCTATCTGCAGAGTTTCAAACAAACAAACAAACTCTTCAGTTTAATTATACTATATATAGTGTGCAAGTTTAGATTTGTGAACAACAGTGTCAGATAGGTTATTTGTTATACTTATAGCAATTTGTTTTAAAACGTATTTTCTTACAATAAAGATACTTAACATTCTTAATAAATTAAAACTCAATAAATTGATAAATTTGCTGAGAGCTTATTGCGACATATCAATGTACATTGTCATATCATTGGTCCACAAGTTCAAAGTCGCTCAGAGAGATATGGAGCGGGCTGTGCTCGGAGTTTCTTTGGTGGATAAGATCAAAAATACTGAAAATCGCCGAAGTACCAAAATTGTCGATAGCCGAGATAATTAGCAAACTAAAGTGGCAGAGGACTGTGTGTGGTGGCGAGCCCTGGCTATAAAGTCCATAAGGATGTGAACATTGGTGGTGGAGGCATCACCCACATTGGCGATGCCTCTTGTGATAATTAATATTATGGAAAAAATTACTTGTAAACATACAATGAAAATTGTACCTAGATCATTTTACCTACGTCAAATCACCTTTGTACGCTCAACTTTGTTTTATACAATGCGATTCAGTATCTTGGTTCAGTCATCATCATAACCATCACAAGCGTTCATCTACTATTTGAAATATTTTTAAATAATAGGGTAATTTGAAATAGTATTTTAAGTGTAATGTTTCTTCAACTCTAACTCTATCAATATTATGAAATTCTCTCCTCTATATAAATATGTATATTATGTTATCTTTATATAAAAAATCGCGCTTATCTCCGAAACTGAAATCTATTTCAATGAATAGTTGTGAATGTGTATGTTTCATTACATCTTGTTAGAGAGGATATAATTTGTAAAGATACGCGGACGAAGTTGTGAAGCTAGTGAATTATAAATTTATATATTATGTACATAAGAGTAGTAATTTAAGAGTATGAATTGAATTATCTTCTCTATTTAATAAAAATAGCGACCCACTCCAGGCTTCAAGCAGATGCATTTTTTTTTTGCAAATTATACTTACAAACCTTCCATTAAAACTCTTTCCATTAAAGAAAGTCGTTACAAAATTCAGATGAACCAAAATTTAAAAAATACCATTAGAAATTATAATAAATGATACATTATAAGTTTTAAAAATAATGAACGTTATTTTTTCACATAATGAACATATTATGAAACTGTTTCAATTTCGGTTACGTTCATATTTTTAGGAACTAAATACAAATCAATTATTAAGTAGAAAAATATAGGTCTAAATAAGATAATAAAAAAAATCGGAATTATTATTTATGTGTGAAAAACACATAGAAATAATAGCAAAGCGGCTATGGCGCTTCGGTGTCATTGCCCCTCCAGCGATGATATTGTCGTTAAGCTTTTAAAACGTTGAAATTATTTTCTTGTAATACTTTTAATTTTAATGTTTGTTATTAAAGCAAATATTAAATTAAAGATCCAATATTTATTAATTACATCACAATACAAAAGTTTACATCTAGTTACAAATTCATCCATTATGTCTTAACCTTGTCTCATACAGTGCACTAATAATAATACAATCATCGATCTATTAGAACGGTCATCTCTAAATAGGACAGTGATGCGTAAGCATTCATTCAATACTATTATTTACGATTAATTGACCTGGAAACAACATGTGCGTATACTTGCGAACTTTAGTTAAGGCTGAGCCTAGCTATATAGTAATTATTAATTATAGTAGGTATATATATATATATATACGAGGTCAAGCCAACGAAAGTGGTTCGCTCCCGCAGCGTGTCAAAGAAAATGGTCGCTACGTTTGTCTCGAAAAAGGGGCATGTTGCTACAATTCCTTTAGAGGAACGCAGAACGGTTACCGCCGAGTGGTATATCACGGTTTGTTTGCCAGACATGATAGCCGAACTCCGAAAAAACAACGCGAAACGTCGCATCATCTTACATCACGATAATGCGAGCTCCCATACGGCTCGGAAGACAAATGATCTTTTGAAGCAGAAAAACGTTGAGCTGATGAGCCATCCTCCGTACAGTGCTGACCTGAGCCCAAACGATTTCTTTACACGCCCTAGAATGAAAGATTTACTACGCGGTCAACGGTTTGAAGACCCCGAAGCAGCTGTGGAAGCATACAAATCAGCCATTTTGTCAACATCAACTTCAGACTGGAATTACTGTTTTAATGATTTTTCTTATTCCCGATCAATTCAGTGTGCCCCTCGTAATATAGAGTCAAAAAAGATAAATCAAGAAAAGGCAAAGTATTATAATAGGAAAACAAGATCAATAAAAGAGATTAAAAAAGGAGAAAATGTACATTATAAGAGAACTCTTGAAAGCGTCTGGGTTCCTGGAAAATAAAAGATGTTTTCCCAGAACCGAGATCGTATTATAGTTAGTGGTTCAGATGGATTCGTTGGTCGGCGAAATAGGAAACATATTCTGGTCCCAAGGTCAATACCTATTAGTCTAGAATCTCAGTCGGTGTCGCCACCATCGTGTCAGGCAGAAGCAGACGAGTCACTGCATTGCAACTACATCACTCACAGGTAGTGCCAAGTACTTCTACAGCTACACCCACACAGACTGCACCACAGGTTTAAACTAGGGCAGGTAGACTAATTAAGCCGCCCATATGGTTGAATTTATAATTTGCTCTTTTGTTAATGTTCCTTAGCTAAGATTAAGTTCTTGTTAAATAAGGGGATGTTATGGTATCTATGGTTATTTTTTGGCTAATGTCTTGTGAAATATGTCTTGTTTATTAAATAATGGCATCAAGAAATCTAATACGATATATGTATAGCGCGACCGTGCCGTGAAACCACAGAGTGAAACCGCTGGATGAGTGGTTGGGGTGCTTGCCTTATCGCTCTGTTCTAAGGTTCCCGGGTTCGATTTCCGGCAGTCAACTTTAAAAAATGAACTTTTTCAAATTTGGCTCTGGTCATGATCTGAAAAGTAGTGGTAGGGTACACTGCGCTTTGCAGTCATTTGGGCAGCCCGTCTGGCGGCAGTAACCACCCCCTTACAGAAGACCACCATGAAATAACAGCACGTGTGCTGTTGTGTTTCGGTGAGTGAGTAAGGGATACCAGAGCCCATTTCCATATCTCCCTCCTAATCCCTTATCCTGCTGTAGTCAGCAGCGCACTTGCAGCAGCTTTGGCGTTGCTAGTGTTATAGGCCTTGACGGTAGCCACCTACCATCAAGGGGACCGTCAGCCTGTCTGCCGATCTTGACATTAAAAAAAAACAGAGGCAATGCAAAGTCATGAGGCTAACTACGCTACGACTACGAGGTAATTGATTTTTACTGATACAAAGAAACAACCTGGATTCCACGCGGGCGAAGCCAAGAGCACAGCTAGTAATGTGTTTAGATATAGAATTGCCAGTTTTTTTTTTTTTTTTTTCAAATAATTCATTGGGTACTATACAATCAAAGCAAGCATGCATTATTCTTTTCACTTGCATAAAATAATTCTTATTCGTCTATCTAATTAGTGTATATACTTAATGGGTATCGCATTACAATAAAGTTTCATCTATTTCAAACGTTCGATGAACCGTAACAAACGGGAAACCTTTAAAACTTCACTTAATCCTGTCCTCTATCGATTCCCTAACGCATTTAAGACTATCGGATTCTATTTAGGCCATATTTTTGTTCTATTCTAACCGAATGCAATATTCTTGCCTCCTTGTTTTTCTAGATGTCACTAATAAATGCTTTAAAATACCACCTCCAAAGACTACAATATGTATTAGCGGTAAACCACCTCGATGATTATTGTCATGCCTTTTCTGAATGAACATGCCATATTAAAAATGAGGTCTAGACCAGAAGCTGCACTTGGCGACTTTGCTTTTTGTATTAATAAAATTTGAAACCCCAAAATATTTATATAATCGACTCCGCATGGATTGAAGATTCCAGATCTGGTGAAACACGTAGGCATTCACGAGAACAGTGCACGCCACGACACGTGTCGATGGCTTTTAGAGGCAGTTTTTGATATGCTGCTAGTAAGATTTGGTTGGAACAATATTCCGCCACCTATTCGCGGTCTTCGGGTCTGTACGGGTTCAAAGCCAAATTGAAAGAATATTTGAAAGAACGCCAAAAACAGCAGCAAAACTTAAGAAACGAAATATCTATTATTTAAATCTCTATATATAAAAATTAATTAAAAATTATATAAAAATTAATTAATTAAAAATATAAAAATTTCCCTTGGTCACGGCATCACGCGTGAAAGGGTAGACCGACTTTAATTCGGTTTTCACTAATGGAAAGAGGGATAAACGGGGAATGTTCATATATATAAAAATTGCACCCCGGGCGAAGCCGGGGCGGGTCGCTAGTTTTATATATTATAGTTAATGCCTTTTAATGTCAGATTTAGTCAATATTTTATAATTAGTGTTTAACCGATGTACTTATATTTTAAATTATTATATTTATTTATATTAAATGTATGTCTTGTAAATGTATTATAAGAATAATGACGGATGTCCGTGAGGCCAAAAGATAGGTCCCGAAAGGAAGATCACTGTGTGGCCTGTAACATGCACAGCACATGCTCAGTTGGATGCCCGTTTGAGGCGGCGCTGGCAAATATTATATTCTCTTTTATGTTAAACTTGTATTGTGTGCATATGTGTCCGTTTCAATAAAAATATATTTCTTTCTTTCTTTCTTAATACCATAATTACAATTTGAGAGTAAAATGGTGCATACTATGCGATATACTTACTACCTACGTCCAAATTTTGACTGCAAACTGCAAAGCAACAGAAGATTAATGGCTTCCGCCTATTAAAATTAAACAATTACGGAATTCCGTATAAAAAACAAAACAGTGACAGCCATTGGACGAGTGGTTTAGGTGCTTGTCTTAAAGCTCTGTCTCGGGGATCCAGGGTTCGATGCCCAGCATTAACATTTCAAAGTCGACTTGGGTCTGGATCTGAAAAGTAATAGCAGGGCACACTGCTTTTTGCAGTTATTTGGGCAGCCCGTCTGGCGGCAATATCCACCTCCTTAAGGAAAACTACAGTGAAATAACATATCGTGTGCACTTGCAGCACATGTGGTGTTGCTTGTGTTATAGGCAACGATAGCCTCAACTATATAATAACTATATATATCAACTGAATCGTCAGCCCGTCTGTCAAACGAATCTGTCGTAACGCGAATAAATCTAAAAAAATATATTCAACAAATAAGTAAAGTAAAATAAATGCTTTTTAATGACAATCGAAATTTATTTTTAATACCTCATTCAAGCTTTAATTTTGACTAATTGAAAAGTAACCGAGCTGAGACATGACCTAAATGCTCTAGGACTAAATACTATTTAATACTAAACGGTACCTATGTAGGTTTTCGGGGTGAGTTTTCATTCAATTCTGAGATTTCTAAAAAGTAGCATCATCGAGCCCATGCAAGGCCTATGCACGGTCTAAAGCCAATGCACAGTCATTGGCCTTAGAAAAAAGGCAACGAAAATAAAACTAGTATTTTAGGTAACCATTTATTATTTTATTCATTTTTTTCTTTTTATTCAACTAAATATAAAAGTTATTACATGAATGTAAAACAATTCGCACCATGATCCAAAGTACTAAAGTTTCGAAAGACTAAGTAATTAATTAGAAATAAGCTAAGCAACAACGTCACACATAATATAACGTAACAATTTATTTATTGTCATAAAATAACTAGCTGTGACATCAGAATTTTACAACATTCCATAAGAACTTGACTATCCTCCCGAAAGCTGATACACGAGTTCAAAACTCGTCGAAATAAGCTAGCAAAAAAATATTGATTTTCAAAATATTTTGGTATGCTATTGTAACAATATTATTAACCATATTGTAAATTTATAAGGAAAACTGTTAACGTACCTATATGAAAAACCGTTTTGAAAACGGAAAAAAATGAAAAACCGAAATGAAACCTACATATATGTAAAACCGAATAAATATCTGTTAATAAAAAATATCTGTTTTGTTTATAAAAAATATCTGACGCCTAATTTCGTAAATTACCAACTTTGACATTCATCTCTACAATTAACCTACCACTAAAAATAAAGCGCTTTTCCATAAGCTCGCCGAATACCTACATAACTGTAATTGATATAATAATGTAACGCGTACAATTTGGCATATTTTCATTTCTGTCATAAGAATTACACATAATATAATAATCATAAAAATACGTAGTACGTGATCAAACTACAAAATTTAAGAACTTCTAATCCTCTCTTTACTTTTATATCCTCGATTAGGGCGAATAGACATTTTAAGACGTCGTTAAAGGCCGTGAAGACATTAAGGATATCAATATATAATGTCAAATTTAATTATGTGCAATTATTATCAATGAAAGTAATAATTATTTAAAAAGAAAAACATAACAGGTAAATTTATTGAAAATTTTAAAACCAAATCTGTGGTAGTGTATTTTTCTATGGTTATAATGAGTTGAAATAATTTGATTAAAAGGTTTATATCCATTCTTCGATAATTTTCAATTCGATCTCCACACTGCCGTTGTAATATTCAGTTTATTTTAAAGGCAATGAAAGGATTCGATATATTGTTTTTTTTCCTTCATCTTAACAAAAGCAATAAACATACATCGTTTCTTCGTAATCGTTCTAAAAACTTGGTGGCGGTACTGTCGTGCCACAGTTTTCCCATAATGGTGGTAATTTAAAGGCACTCTTTTGATTTTATTTATAGTTCATCAGTTACATGAACAATTATTTATAAAAAAATTCTTCAAAACTCAAAAAGATACGTATCAATGAAATTTCATTTAAAAACTCAAAAATAACGCTACAGTTAGTAAATCGCCATCTATGACCATCATCAATAATAAAACAGTTTTAATTTAGATAAGTAGTGATGGTGACTGATATTTTAAATTAATTAATTTCTTAAAAAAAAAAGTTTTACAAAGTATACAATGTTGTAAAATCGAATTGTCCAACAAAATGAAAGCATAATCTTCAACGTAAATTGTTTGGATCATTGTTTATTTCGAAACACACTATTTGATGTGCAATTGTGCTTCCACAAATAAAACAAGTTTAAGTAGAACGTCCATTTTTAAAATAAGCCGCAATAGGTACTACATAGGTACACATATTTATTAAGATTGTATACATTAAGCTAATATCTAACATATCAAATTGTATGAAATTTTTATAAAAACGTACAATCAATCCGTTATAATAAATATAGTATTTCTTTTGAATTCTAAGTAATACATTGTATTTTTGTGGCTTTTTCCTTAGAGAAATGTCTCTACAGAGGGAATGTTCATCGGTGTGTAATTTAAAAGGGTCACGATGGACCGAGTCCCATACTTAAAAAAAGACAAAGGACCCATATGCAAGAACTAATCAACCAATATTTGAAATCAGTGTAATTTTTTTATTATTTAAAAGATATGTACATTACATTCTAGTAAATTAATATTTGCATTTGGTTTAATGCAAATCACACTTGTTATTTTGGTGTCACGATGAATAGTGCGACAAAATTAGATTAATCCTTTCAAAAAAGTTTTATATATGCGAAAGTACGTTCGTTTACTACTCTCAGTGATGTATCACTAAACAGATTTTGATAAAACTTGTAAAATAGAAAACAGAATAAAACCACCAATAAATATAATTAAGTTTGCGATCCCCGAAAATTGCAAAAAATTGATTAATAAAATTTTCAAGTATCGCCCGAATAAGAAAACAATAAAAAAATAAAATGGAAAATTCTTAAGTGATAATATTTGTTACATATCAGGCGAATTCCGCTTACATGTAACAAACGAGAGAGCCTCTAGAACCATTCTCTTTCGACTCGAAAACACATGACCAAGTTCTAATGATAATATCGTGCATACGAATATTGTCAGAGACCCTGATGTATGATATTATCTCTTAATGTCAGCGTGATTCCGTCCAGACAGTTCATAACAATTGTATTGTATGCAACAGAACCTGATATTTTTAAATTAAAAATTAAAAAAAAACATAATTAAATTAATTCGCCTGAAACATCACAAGAAGGTTTGCAAGTGCGATGAAAAAGAATAAATTATAAGAGTTACTTAAAAATAAGTAGGTATGCATTATTTTTTTAATTAGTCATATATATTTTAATTTCCCGTAGAAAGTGACTGGTTTTAATAATGCCGGAGTTAAGAGATCACAATACACAAAGCTTTTATTTAGTCTAAAACATATTATAAAATTTCACTTCATGGTTTACATTAAGGTTATCAATAGAGATAGTTTGTGTCTTTTTTTCTTATACAATAATTGGCACATCATTCTAAAATTGTTTGATATTTCAGTTACAAAACCTTCCACCGAGTACACAAATACAAAAACACTATACAAATGAATATTTTATCCATAAAAAACGACGTTTCTAAATAAGTACTTTGGATAAGTACAATTTTTTTATTTGGTCAATATAATCACACGTTGAAATTGTTTAATGATCACCATAGATTAATCTTAACACATATTATAAACATAATTTACAAATACACATTTTTCGGAAGACGAAACCTATGGAAAGTCAGGTAGATATGGTATTTAACAATGAGCTTCAAATAGAATCTTATTGCATATAACGTGTCTCGTGAAATGAAATAACTCCTGTTTCTTCGTCTATTTAATATTTTATATAAGACAAAAATAAATAAATGAGTTTATTAAGAAAATATGTGGGTTAATTAGTCATGGTATTTTGTTTATAATAACCCACATATGATTCTAGGTCACGGCAAATATTATCACCATAGATTTAACTTCGGTCATGGCTTTAAAATAAATCTTTATTTTCTTAGGTCATGGTAAATTGCAACAAAAATTCGAGTTTTAGTCATGGAAAATTGTAACAAAATTAATTACGAATCATGGGAAATCGTAATAAAAATCCCGCATTTAGTTTAATTCATTTAGTTATTTCAAATAAGAAATCTTATTATCCTGTAACATCTAGTTACGATTTTCCACCTAAGTTCAGTAGTTCTTCCGAAGAAATCCTGTTTCATTTATTAATGTTTATGTCATCAGGTCATTAAATGTTTATGACCTAACAAAAAATTAATCATTACATAAAAACTTACACGTCTATAGTACTACATTGTATAAAGTACATAATTATACAAGATTATAAACAAAAATATTGATTACACAATACGCATCAAAGAATCCAAAAATACCTGATTAAAAAAATTGTGACCATTGAAATCTAAAAAATACTAATATTTCTTAAGAATGGTACATTTATGGATTTTTTTTTGTTTTAATTTCATGATTTTTTAATTTATATGCATTTCTATGCCAAATAACTTTTTTTTATCTCGTTTTCTAAATACATAAAAACTACAAAACAGTCTTCTAAAAATATTACAGACTTATCATATATCATGCACAATTGCACACTGATATATTTTTACATACATTTTTATATATACGACAAAAATAAGAATACAAATATTGTTCGTCCAACGTGTACCTACTTTCATAATTATTCTCGAGTGTACTGCAGAAAAACGTTGAGACATATTAATATTGAAATCATGTAAAATGTATAATATTTTCTACATATACATATAACTGTGTTAGATAGTGTGCGAAACCTATTGTTTTTTTACAACCACACTCTTCGAACATTTAATATAATATTTATATTAAATGAACATTACTTAATACATTATACAACTGTTTAGGTAAACGTGAAATTATTCAAACGTTACGAAACGTTTGGCGGATTACCGCGGGCCAACTGTATATAAATTTATTTCGCGTATCTCGGAAACAGCTCTCTAACAATTTGTATAAAATTTTATAAATAGATAAGGTTTTGTTTTTAAGTCTACCTATATAGTTAGTAGTATTTCTTGTAGAAACGCAATTTTACACAAAAAATATATTATTATGACTATTTTTTAAAGCGCCATCTCGTAAATTTTTGTGTTACTTATATTGTTGCCGATGAATAATAAAATTAAGCGTTACCTCAAAATTTTGTGAGACGGCGCTATAGTCGACGGCAACGTGAAAAAAAATCCGTACTGTATTAATATAATTTCATACACAAGATGTACAATGAACCCTGGAACTGTAAGAAAACTGTTTTTAACTAGGAATAAAACGAAAATCGATAAAAATAATAAGAAATAGACAATAATTACCTGGAATGGAAGCGTTAGTCGATTTACAAAATCGTCTATAGTCAAAAATAATATTACATAACAAAACACAGTTAAATCAATAATTATCAGAATATCAGTACATTTAAATGTAGACTGATTGCTTATTATGTTGAGTAATAATATTGTGGCCATTTATTCCCAAGCCATCAGACGATTGCTGTATTTGGCTAGTCGCGCTTCTCTTTAAATCTGTACGATTTTTCGTCGGCGAGTGAAGGCGAGGGCGTATTCGATACCCCAGACGAGTACGCAGGACATTATTAGTGCATTTTGCACGTGAATACACATAGAGAAACTCCCCGTATAATCTCTCACGTAACCTGAAAGAGAATTCCTTTTATGTCATACGTTGTAGTAAGAAACAACAGCACATCTGCTTTTATTGCAGCAAGCCAAATAACGCCATTGCCCTTTCTCACATTCCCTTGGTTGAGTGGTTAAGGTACTTGTTTTAACGCTCTGTCTCAGAAGTCCCGAGTTCTATTCCCGCCAGGGCCAACTTTGGAAATGAACATTTCATAATTATAGAACACACCCCTTATACACCCCCTTATAGAAGACACTCACAGTATGTGTACTGTTTTGTTTCGGTAAGTGAGTAAGGGATGCCAGAGCCCCTACTCCTTAATCCTACTAAGGTCAGCAATGCACTTGCAGCATCTGTGGCGTTGCTTGGGTTATAGGCCACCTACCATCTAGCAGACCTGTTTGACGACCTTCACATTTAAAAAAAATCTCAACTTATTCATTACCCTTTATTTTAACAGTGTCCATAGATGTAATGCTTTTTAAAAGTGGGACAATAGAATGGGAAATATATGTGTTTTCGACCTGGCCATGATCAGAGTAAGCAACAAGATGAGAGGAAAGTTACCTCTCGATTATGTCGATACAATAATGGTCAGTACAGTTCTCAGAAAAACTTGTATGATGATTTTGACCTAAACCAAAGAACTGAGTGAGACGATATTTATTTAAATTTCGAAATTTTAACATACGTAAATCGCATCAAAGTGAAGGCTACATTATTTACATTTTACTAAAGTGAAACTCACCAATGAGTGGTCCAATGGCCACAACGAACACTCCCTTGCTGACCATGTGCAAGCCGAAGGCAGCAGGCAACTTCTCCAGCGGACAATACTCGGATATGGTGAGGGTAAAGTTGCTAAGGCACATCCCTCTGAAGAAGCCGCAGATGGATAGCCAAATCATAAGGGGAACCCATTCACTTTGCTCGGCTAACACTGGAATTCAATTGAAACGACCTTTAGCGCCTAAAAAATTCTAAAACACACACTAGTCACAGTCACTACTTTCTAGATCCAGACCAGAGCCTAATTTGAAAAGTTAATTTTTCAAAATTGACCCTGTCGGGAATCGAACCCGGGAACCCTAGAACAGTGCGTTAAGGCAAGCACCCTAACAACTCATCCAACGGGCTCGATTCCTACAAAAATATTGGTGATGGACTGAGCGATTTTGTACCACGTGGTTCTAAATGTCACATTACGGATTCTTTCGTCTTGCCCGATCTGTAGAATTGAAAATCTTTGCCGACCACCAAATTTTTCCAATGACTTGGTCTTGAGATAAAATATATTCAGTTATCGAGTAAAGAATTTTATCAAGTAAAAGAATTTTAAGAATCGGTTCAGTAGTACATATACAATACAGATTTAACTATAGTTGTAATAATAAATATGTGTAGATTATTAAAGCTAAACTCTAGTGGCACAATTCCGTTACGACTATTATGATTTGTCGTAAATTATGCATTTTTGTTCCTAAATTACGTTAATACGATCGGGCCTTGTTTACGATCTTGTTAAATATCCGAACTGTTGCAATATCTTAGTTAAATATTAACAGCCGAATGTAGCTTAGTTTAAGTTAGTAATTAACAAACACTACACATACAAATACTTGAGAATAATCCCAACGAAATTTGAATGAGAACAGTACTACGGTTTTTATATAAAGTAAAAGTTTCCACTCACCCGATCTAGTAGTGGCTAAAAAGAATGCGGATATAAAAAATATCATCTTCTTGGATATAGTCGTCCTATCGAATATCGGCGGTAGGATCAGTCGCACTAGGACATCAGTGATAGCTGTCATAGACAAACAGAACGCGGTATCATTCATATTATATCCTAAACTCCTTATGAAGAATGGTGTTAACATCCTAAATTGTAGTTCTCCACTCCAAAACAGAGAGAGGCCCAGTAAAAGGTTCAAAAAAGACCAGTCTTTTAATAAATCTAAGTCCATGAGTGCGATGAATTTTTTAAAGAAATTAGTTTTCTTCTCCTCGTTCGGCTCTTGTTTCTTTATCGCTTTCATTTCTATCGCATCGTCATCAGCTGTCTGAAATTAGTTAAAAATATAATGTAAATAATTTCAAGCCTCATTGATAATAGGAGTGACTCCTATTGTCAATGAGAATTCAATGTAATAATTTAAATTATTGTAACTAACTAAGGTAAGCTTTCTGAAAACTGTTCTGTTCAAACAGACTTGTTTAAGATTTGCTAATATGTAAAAAGATGGCTCTGTCGGTATATAAAAACGATACGGAACATCACAGACATGTATTTTAAAAGATCGCAACAAAAAAGACGTTAGCTCGAGAGAGTTAACTTGAAGAAAAAAGCTCTCAAGAGGAAAAGCGTATAGATTTTAGTTTGAAAAACCGTTTAAATCATGGATGAATATAAATGTAATACACCCATGATGGTTTTTTCATTACTTTTATAAACTCACAAGAACACAGATTTTTAACTGTTTTAAAAGAGCAATAAGGTAACACTAATATATTGGGAATTTCATTACTGGCATTAATATTGCACAATCACGCGAGTACATAATAAATAGTAATTTTATATAAGTATTTACTACCATTGTTTACTATTTATTACCATTAACATAAAGTAGATTTTACTAACCCTTGTGGTCTATGAGAATGCAGATTATTGTGTGTATTCTGAATTGACTAATAACTATTAAGAGGCTCCACGCCATTTTGTAAGAAACAATCTCTGCTCTGTTTTCCTATTCAGCTCGTTCAAACATAAAGCCAATGTAACAAAAAAAATGGGATAATAGCTTCTTGGTCCAGATTTCTGACGAGTTATAAGTATAATGGTTTACCAGAAAATAAAAAAATGAAGGCTTGTTTTGTAACAAAAATCGATTCAACTTGGTTGTTTTAAGAAGTGTTGCAATGTACATATAATCAAATGATAAATATTTTCATTTACACTATGAATGACTTGAACAGTTTTTCATTTGATTCAATAGTTTCAGAAAAACAAAGACTCATGATATTTTCTGGTAGCGGATGCCCCTGACGGGGGCCGGGTGTAGAGCCCAGGGTCATACTTCATTAAGAATACCTTCAAGGAATTACTTACATCAAGATACAGCTGCAAATAACTGCCTGTGAAATCCATATTGGAAATATTCGATATAACAGATGCTTTTCTTCTGCGCGCGGCTTCGCTCATGCAGCCGCTAGATGTCACTCTCTGCATAGCACCCACTGACGCAGCACTTGTTAGTACTAAACATAAATATGAAAGTTAGCAATGATAATAAGAGAAACTCTGGTTAGAAATATACATAAATGTGCATGTTCGAGAAGTCTAGCATGAATAAAAACGAATAATAATAAATAATAAAGAATCATCATAAAGATAAAGAATCACATTAGAAGGCTGGCAGGATTTTTTTTGCTAAGTAAGATTGACGACCAATTTTATTACCATCAGGGCTAAAGTAGTCTATTAACATGAGAATTACCAATAGAATATGCCAGTCTCCTCGCGTCTCTGATAGGATAAAGGATAAAGACAGAGATTATGAATAGTCTCATCCATCACTCGCGCACTGAAACACAACAGTATATTGCTTTTATTTTATGGTGTTTACCGCTAGCAATTTTTACAACACGTTTGCGAAGTTTACCGCTCGTTATACCAAATGCCCTTAGGTAGACGCGCGAATGGGTTTCATATAAGGCAGATGGCTCACAGAATATTGTTCGCCATATTGACGTTGCGTTCGCGCTCGTTTCATTTCTTGGCAGTCGAATTTTAATAAACTTTAAATTAAATTTTAATAACAATATTAAATTTTAATAACAAACAAGCACTGACGCCTGTTACTGACCTAGATACTGTCTGGAAAGACTATGTAAGGTTGTGTCGCGAAAACACCTATTGATATTCATTTCCCCACATTTTTTAAATAGATATAATCTCCGGTCTAATTTGGTCTAACCTGGTCCTAATTTGGAATTTTTCTCGAAATCCTGCAGAGGTTTGTCACAGGTTTTGGCACGAGGCATGCCGATGGTCCGCACCGAGGGATGGTTCATGTTGGTGTGCGAGCGTTGTGAAGTCAGCTTAGGCATCGGATGACTCACCAGCGGATTTATTTCAAACTTATCTTCATCCTCTTCGTCACTCTCCATTATACACTCCATATTCTGAAACCGTACAGAAAATGCTTTTATCAATCTGATCTGATCAAATTTGTAAAATTTCGAAGCGCCAAAAAGAGTGGCTTCTCCAAACAGTACAGCTAATCAGTCGGTGATATTGGCTATTTTAGTTATTAACTGTGAGGCATTTATTTACCGAGGACTACCATAAAAACAATCTTCACCTGTAGGATACAAGTGTCTTGCTGAACCCGATGAGAAAGAAATATGGACTAGTTGAAGATAGAATGATTCTGAAATTTTGCGGTTCTTCACTGTTATTTCTGTAAAACGCGATTGCCTTCTTGGGAAACGCGGTGTGCCCTGTCACTTAAATTATGATTAGGCCCTTCGATCAAATATATTAATAGATGCACACTCCAAATCGTCTCTGCGTTCTTAGAAAAAGTACTAAAAGTGTTATATAAAATTCATGTTAGTACCACATAATCAAATTTCATGTTACTTTATGTTAAAATTAAAACTTTAAAACTTTCATGTTACTTAACTTACACATTTTATGTAAATGTCGTCAGACAGGCTGATCGTCCACTGGATGGAGGTTTGATGAACTGGCTATTAAAACAGGCAATGTCGCAGGTGCTAAGAACGCTGCCGGCTTTAGTAGGGAAATGGACTCTAGCATCCCTTACTCAGTCACCGAAACACAACAGCACACGTACTGTTACGGTCTGAAGTCAAAGCGATGGTCGATTTTCGAATAGTCTTTTCTATGGCATTTATCTCGGCAGTGGTGGTTTTCGAGGTCTTAAATGGTGACTTGCATATAAACAAACAAACATACAAACTTTACGTTTTTATGATATTAGTGTAGATAGTTCTTTGTGTGTGTTTGTGTGGGTCCCTGGATAGTTTAGATTAACCCGACAAGTGGCGCTGCAAGTAATATTAGAGGTCCGAGTAAATATAAGAGGTGGAAAGTGTCTATAAATCTCACCTTAACTTGCTGCATTTCGCAGTCAATCGGTTCATCTTTGAGATGCCGTTTGACAGGCTGCAGAAGGCACGAACCCAGCACAGCGTGGAAGGCCAACGCGCCCAGTATAACCACAGCCCATCTGAACCCGTACTCCCACAAAAGCAGCTTCACTAGTTGGGGCATCACCATCAACCCGAAACCGGTTCCGGCCATTGACAAACCGACGGCCTGACCTCGTTTCTTCGAGAAATAATGGTTCAGTGACACAAACGAAGACGAAGATGCGAGACCCACTCCAAATCCTGAAAAGAATATACAAGAGCCACTTAATTGATAATCCCTAAACAATTATCAAATTATAACAGACATAACAGCATAATGTACTATATAGTTGTAGACCCCCTTAAAATGGACAGCATTAAAACTTCGTTCATACAAGTTAACTACTAACGATCCATCCCCAGCTTACGTCATAAAATAAACCTATGTTCCTAATTTCAATTTTCTAAATTTAGTAGTTTTGGCTGGCTGTACGTATAGATTATGGAATTTTTGTGTGTAGGTCCATTCTCGACAAATAATATTTCTGACGTGTTGAAGAATAAATGAATACAGTATTACAGTATTACCGTCACTGCGACACACACCGCGCCTCATGTAAAGTAAGATTGAACGTATTGTACTAACTCGGCTACTCTCGCGCTGTACAAAACAAACTCGAGCGAAGCAATCGAGTACTAATGTTAGCCCTAATTAGTAAAGAGTCAAAACAATTATTATTAAAGTGGTCTTTAATTATTATTAATATCCGTTTAAATATGGTCAGATCAAAGAAAATATATCGTAGTTATCTTATAAAATGTCATTTTTCGTAGTTTCAATGGAAATAACTTCGAAGAATACAACTGCATAACGAATATGTACCAACAAACTTACTTACTTCCTTCAAGCTCAATTAGGATAAATTGACGACGACAGATAAACAATAGACACTTATACAGGAAATCAATTATTAATTCGGCTGACTCCTTTTTAACAGCCTCAAAGCGTAATAGTATGTAAAACTATGGACAAAGTTTTACATACACCTACTATTACACTTCAGAATTCTGACTGTAAGCTGTAAACGGGGTCTAGATATAGAACACAATACATGCAAGGAATGCCTTCCGGAGAGCGTCAGAAAAAAAAAATTATAAGTCAATGCACAAACTTCTATAACAAGGTCCCAACTCACATTTAAGCCCTACTATTATACAAGTTGAAAAGAGTAATAAAACAAAATCAATATACCTACTTATAATATTATTATTATTATTTGACTAATAGAGCTGCTTGGGATTGATGACTGATTATTTGTTTATTGTAAACCTACTTGTATAGCAAGTTGATGTTGAAAAAACCACCTATGAAGGAGGTTTCTTGCCAGCTCTTTCTCATACAATATCCATTCGGAACTGGTGGCAAATTTTCCCTTTAAAAACTGTGTTCTCATACTCATACACATATGGTATACTTAATAGCGAAAGATGATAAGCAACGAATAGCATCTATGCGATTATAAAGAGTGATTAATTGAATTATAAATAAACACCAATTACCGGGTAAATATAGCCACGACCATGACTATACGGCTCACGTTGTTGGCCTTTAAAAGAACGTTTAAAAAATAAGTAGGGCGCCCACTGCCTTGTGCGTAGAGTGGGTATTAAAAATAGGTGACCCTTTAAGTAATGAGCCAGTGTGTAACCAACTGTAAAGTACGCCAAAGGTAATTTTAATATATTTAAGATTAGCACACCGGCAGCAATTTTTATTGCAATTACAGGAGATCAAAGGATCGATTGTTTTACCTCTTACCCAGGCCTACACAATTTGAATTTCAGAAACGACGATGTTCAAGTTACATGTGTACATAATAATTTTTATAGTGGGGTATCCTTATAGTATAAAAAAAAGTTTTGAAACCTTTTGTTATTTGTACAAAAAATACAAAAAATTTAAAAAAAAAAAACATAAAATACTATGGAAATCTTGTTCAATGTAATAAATATTTACCCAACTAATTAATAGAGAGGTAACAATTAACCCCACTATTTAACTAATGGAGTAAATACGGTAAGTACACGATTGCATCACGATAAATTCCAGTTACTTGAACATATTTTTTTGTCTTTGCCTGCGAGTTACCCAATACAACAATATATACATAATGTGTTCATTGATTTTTCAATGAATAAAATTGTTCCAACGTTGTTGTTCGTTTCATTTAAATCGGTTAAGGAATAACTTATACTAAAATGTACTAGCTGCCCCGAGAGACGTGTATTTTTGTACTATGTGTATTTTTTTAGACATCAATGATTGATTGAATTGTTTGAATTGAATTTCCCATCTAGGAACTTTGAATGGGAAAAAGACAAATTGACGTTTTTCAAGACAATTTTTCCAAATTATATCTTCATAATTTGGACTTCAAAGAATATTTGAAAGAAAAAATAAGTCGAATTGATCCAGCAGTTCTCGAGTTTTGCGCTTAGCAACACAATTAAGGATTTATTTTTATTTGTTTTATAAAAAGAAAGAACGGATTTTGTAAATTTGTTTATATGTGATGCACCTATTTAAAAAAAAATACTACTTGATATAGTACAGATACAGATTCCAGATGGACATGGGCTACGTAACTGGGGGAGTTATATTATGTATACAAACTCCCCAAGTTTCAACAACTTCACACTTCCAAGGCACTTTCGGTTTAGTTTAGTATTAAACTAAACGCCAACGTGACACGTCTTAGCTCGTATAAAATAATAAAATCGCTTACGACATCACTCGACAAAACAATTCAAGGTTTCTGTATAATGTTTTTGTTTAAAGGCAACCTTAATTTCATTAAAATATGTTTTAAGGATTGGATTCATAAACTTTTGAGATTTAAAAGTTTCGGTAGAGAAACGTTTAGATTGGAATATATCATTCAAACTCAAATTCAAAAAGCCTTTATATTGGTACATAACAATACAATTATCTACAATGTATATTATTGCATTGATTTCTATTATACCTACTCCAGCCATAAGTTCCATTACAAATGAAAATGTATTTTTTTTTATGAAGTAAGGTAATCTTAATAAAACTTATATCATACATATTTATTGAAGTCTCAGCAAAAATAATAATAATAATAATAATTCTGTTCAACATGGCCACCTTTAGCTTTGATATAAGTCTTTAATCTGTTTAGCCACGAATCAATGGATTTACGCACTATTTAAATGGGAAATTTAGCCACTGCTTGCTGCAGAGATTTCTTAAGAGACTCAATGTCGGCGTGTCGTTTAAAGCAGGCCATGTCCTCTAAAACTGACCATAATTTGTAGTCTAAGGTGTTCAGATCTGGGCTAGACGAGGACCAGTCTTCAGCTCTTATAAAGACCGGAACGTGGTTTCGAGCCGGGCTTGGATAGTTCGTGCCTTGTGACCAGGTCCTGTTGGAAAGTCCATTTTAGCATTTCTATACACGACATAATTTCGAAATGAAATTCGAATCTATTTAGTTGGATTATGAATTATGAAGCTATTTAGTTAGATAAGGATTAATAACATACTAATATTCATCATCATTCACCGAGTTCTAATTTGAACAAAAAGCTGTTATTGTGACTTAACTATGATAGTTATATTCAGAGCAATGACGCGTAGATGCGACCCTCAATAGATAACCGGATGGCTGTTGGTGTTTAAGCTTCAGAAACTACCCCGCTGCACGCTTCGGAGTCGGCCCAAAATGGACAAGGGTGGAGATAGGAAAGGATGAAAAAAAAAATTATTACGAGAAAACCGATTGAAATGGCGGTTGCCTGAAGTTTAGCTGTTTACATAATGAAATTTTAATGACATTCGAAACGATTCTATTTCTATTAATTCATTCTGTTAAGTTTTATTGATATTAATAACGTGACAAAAAAACTATGATATAACGCTTCCAAACCTCCGCAATATCCATATAGATATATAATGTACAAACTGAATTGAAGTTAGAAATTACATTACGACGATGAATACCGGTTCTTATCTGCTAACTTTTGCACTTGACTCTACCCCGCTGACCTCGAAAAGTGGTGGCCTTTAGGCGGACATGCCGTGTGTAACACATTCTGCATAGCGACAAGGAAAATTAAAAAGATGTTCCACGAACATCGTACTACAATTACTATTTATATCAATGTAGTAGCCCCATTGTTCACAACAGTTCCAGTTCTGGGTACAACCAGTTTACCTTGAACCTCGTCAACAGTTTTGATCAAAATCAAGGACATTTTGTTAACAGTTGATTTAAAAATAGATAAGAGTTTCAATATCCTAAGCTTTAATAATTTAAATAACCTAGCTTTAATAATTAAATACCTATCTACTTAATTATGTATTTTCGATAATAATGCAGTTAAATTAAATATTAGGTCTTAGAAAAAACAAAGTAGGTGCATATTTATTTATTCACTAGCTGAGCCCGCAATCGCAACTTCGTACACGTGGTATTCGGTATAGCGCTAACTTTTTTGTTTGTAAACCGATTGGAATGAAACAAACACTAAATGTTACAGGAACCTTGCTGCAAATACATAAGTGAAAACCGCACTCAAATCGGTTAAGCCGTTTCAGAGATTAGCGTGCACAATCACATAGACAAACAGACAGAAATTCTAAAAAACTATTTTTTTTTGACCTCGATAACATAAGAGTACAACGTGTACAAATTGCTATTAATTTATTTTTTATTTATTTTTTTGAAAAAATTAAAATTAATGTACCTACAGACACGGCTCGTTTACGATTTTAATATAAGTATAGATTATAACTAACGAATTAATATTTACTCTTTATCGCTACCACTAGATGTCTGATAAAACCTATTGGTGTCCTTCGATGAGCCACGCCTTATAGCTTGACATTATCGAACTGTGATTTATATATCGTTAGCGATCTTTAATAAGATATTACGGCATAGGTAATTGCCGTAATATCGAGCCACCAAACACACAATCAAATTGCATGTTACCTGCAAATATTTCTATATTCCGCAATACTACGAAGAATGCGATACTGAAGCAACTGTGGCGGTGCGTTTGAAGTCATTTGCATGAGGCAGGCCTGTTTAAACCAGTAAATCGTGGCTGTCTGAGCATTTGTAATGCGTTTCTTATTTTTACATGTCGCGTCTGTTTGTTTGTCCCCACTATTTAGTTGCCAAAAAAATTTATGAATAATTTTTCGTTCTATTAGATTCAACTTGATTGTATTCAAATGAATTTAACTCGCCTTAGGCGGCTAACAATTTATTAGTCAAAGTTACATTAATTCTTATTAAATAATTCAATAAGTAATGAAGAATTCAAAGAATTTCTTCAATATGACTTACCTCCGATAATACTGTATGTGGCTAATATGTGGCCCATGCTGTTAGCCGGTGCCGTGAATAGGAGACCGAGTGCGCATATCGTGGATCCCACAACGCACACCTTCCGGTACGAGAATGTCTTTATCACCGGGCCGACGAAGAAACCAGAAAAATTTACGACCGAGTCCAGGGTACTGGCGATGAAGGATGCGCCCGTCGTGTGAACGCCAAGGTCGTCCAACAAATCCTTGAAGAGCAAGCCGAACGATGGTTCGAGGGAGCGCGTTGAAAACTGAAATGAGTACGAGAAATTTTCTGAATAGAAATTCAATCTTGAAGAAATGGATATTTTTGAAAATTATAATTTCAAAAATCCGTAAATTAGGGGTAGTAGTCGTGCCCTGAGGGTTTTCCTTAGCCATTTAAATTGTTTTGGCCATTTAAACTTAGCCATTTAAACTTTCAACGATTTTCACACTGTAACTAGTCGGAACTTACGTCTCGAAGGGACTAACATAATATGACTACATAATATCCGATTTTTTTTTAATGCTGATGCGATCGATCGAAAGTTATAGTTTATGAAAAAATGTTCAGGCGTTTGAAGATCATCAGAAGCCCATTTCCTAGTTGACGAAGGGTTTTCACTAACCTCCATAGGTTCAATTGATGTGAAATTTGGATCCCATTCGGTCAATTCTATTTCTACACAGATCACGGATGTGTGGGTTAATTTTACTATGGCGATCCTCATAGTCAACTAAAAAATTGTAAGTTTTTGGTTGTAAGTGGTGGCAACGCGTAACTGAGTACCACCGTCATAGACTGAACAACCGTCTATCGGTATTATCCACCCCCTACAAAAGACTACCGAGACATAATAGCACGAGTGCTGTTGTTTTGCGGTGCGTGAGAGAATTGCCTGACACTATTTTCCTACTCCCATCTTGTTGTTTACGTTATCCAATTTAAGTCGGCAACGCGCTGGGTTCCCCATGGCGTTTGCTTGTGTTTCATTATCATCATCTCAGCCATAGGACGTCCACTGTTCCACATAGGTCTCTCCCGTGCTTTTCCAATAGGGTCGGTCAGAAGCAGTCTGGATCCACAAACGACCCGCGGCTCTTATCAGATCGCCTGTCCTGCGCTTGCCGGTCCGTGGCCTCCACTCGAGAACCTTCAAGGCCCAGCTGTGTCTTGCCCTTTGCCACTTCAACTTACTAATCCGCCAGGTTATATCGGTGACTTTCGGTTGTTTACGGGTCTAAATATCCGAGCGTTCCATGTTAAGGCCACGATTCAGCGCCATAATATGTCATCACTTCGACACATTGATCGAAAACCTTTGTTTTAAGCTGTGCTTGTGTTTGTTTGCAACGATAACCTTCAACAAATCTTATGTTTACATTTAAAAAAATTGTTTACATGTGACATAACTATAAAACAATCGATATGTGTTTTTTCCATAAACTGTGCTTTGAGAACTTGTTTTTCTTCCCAATTCTTAGGTGAACTGAAAGAACCATTCCTCATTTAACACTCTTTCCATTAGTGAAAATCGCATCATGATCCATTGCGTGGTGCATCAAGAAATTTGTAAATTGAGGTTACAAGTAACTGTCAAACAAAACATAACATCACTAAATTATTTTTGACATCGTTTAACAGTTTGTTATATATGTATATATTTTCCTTTTGGTTTATTCGCTTTCGCGTTGTGGAAGTCACCCGACATGACATTGGCAGATAATGGCCATTTTTAAAATGAGCCGTATTGCCATTTTTTGAAGAAGTGAAGTGACATCGTTTAATTTTTAACCGGCAAGAAACCGTTGTAGACATTGGAATTAAATAATTATTTCAATTTGATACCTCAAAAGGAAGCAAAGCAAAAACAAAAGCAAACAAACATTACATTTATAGCTTCTATATTGTGCTAACGGGTTAATTTATTTGTATTTTAACTCAAAGCAGTTACATAATTTTTAAAAAGATAAAAAATGATTTAATTTAGTGATTCGAATCCTAAAGTTATACTGTTATTCTTCAATACAAAGAAACCAGTGTCACTATACCGATAATAAGGCATACATAATTAGATACTCAAATGCAATCTTGCGAAACACTGTTTGCTGCTGTACGGAATGCATTGTATGAAAATAATGGTAAACGATTTATGAAAGACAACAAAGTGAAGGCCGGATACATTTTATTGTTTTTCTCATTAAAAACATGCTCAGTTTCTTTGTGTTTTCATTTTTTTTATGCCGTAGTAAGTTTTTATATTAGATTCAAAATGAGTAAACGCATACGCACACATATCTTAAGTGCTTAGCGCGCGAATAATCACGTCTAGTACGAGTAATTTGTGTCAAGAGAGCATATTGTGATGACACATATAATTAATTATCTCAGCAACAAATTGAGTAAGTATATTTGATGCGTACTTGGAATAAGGAGCTATCGTTATTAAATATATATAAATCTATTTTCCGTTCATAAGTCCCGTTTGTAATCTAAAATTGTGGGCAATGTGGATACCAGGGATGTATAAACCATATTGTGCGTGCATTTAACAACTGGTGGCAAGTCTTGCTACCAAGTGTTGGTAGCATATATGAAAAATTCTTATATGGAAAATTTGGAATTTTAATAAGTACATATGTACAGGATGTTATCCAGTGAGTTGTGTTGTTAACACAAGCCTTGTTATTGTATGCCCCCAAAGTAAGCACTTAGTAATTTGAGAGTCATATATAATTGGTGTGTTTAGTCATAGCGATTCGTTTATTTAATATTTTAAATCTCAATCTTCCACTACGAATATCGTTTAAATATCTTATATTCAGCCACATGTTCGAACCCTCCTCCCGCCCAAGTAACGCATAGTAACGTTTTACAAGAACCCTCCTCCCCCAAATTGCGTTACGTAATATTTGATTTAAACGCTCCCTTTGAAGCATTGCATAAACAAAATAAAAGAAAAAACATTGATCATGTGTCTGAAGATAAATAAAACTGCATGAAATTGATAATTGATGCATTATTAAACAATTATTAGCACAGTTTGTAACAGCAATACAACTGCATTTTAACTGTTAAAACAGGGTCTAAAAGGTTTGATGTGATAATATTAACAACTAGCGGCCCGCCCCCGGCTTCGCCCGTGGTGTAATTTTTATACATATGAACATTCCCCGTTTATCCCTCTTTCCATTAGTCAAAACTGAATTAAAATCGGTCTACCAGTTCGAAAGTTATGAGCGTACATACATTTCGAAGATCCATTTTTATGGTAAATGTAGAAAGAAATGATAAAGTATTATTTCGATCAAGATAATTATAAAGATATTTTTTTCATCGTAAACCACATGGATTAAAAATGTCCAACACATATTGGAATAAGACAAGGAAATTTTAGGAGCAATATTTTATATACTCTTTGATAATCCGAATTTTTAAATTCACCCACGAACTTAATAAATAGTTAAATTATCTAAATGTTTTGTCTAATCGCAGTTGGTCAATATGTTCGTCTATGAAAATTTCGACAGGTAGGTCGACGGTCAACATGATGGTATACCACTCGATGTTAGCCTACTAACACAAGCAACGCCATAGGAGCTGCAATATGCGCTGCCGATCTTAGTAGGATAAATTACAAGGGATAAGAAAGTGTGCTCTGGCATCCCTCACTCACTCACCGAAACACAAAAGCATACATTCATTAGTGTGTAACTATAAAAATAAAACTTAATCTCGTTTTGGAATCTGAACTGATTTCTGCATGAATGTTTGAAATTGAAATGGGACCTTAATGTCTGAAATTCATTTGGAATTTTTCCAGCGTAAAAAGGTCTTGACCTGTCATTATAGACGGCCGGTAAAACAATCCTAGTGAAGTTTTCGTTTTTTCGTTTCGACCTCGAGAAAAATTGTATTGAACGATTTAGATTTTCGTACTGAACAAGTTTATTTGCGACATATCATGACTAACTGAACTGAATGTCCATCTGTATTATTAAAACGGCAGTTGAAATTAAATTGTTTACTTCCACTTGTCATGTACTTTTAAATTACATCAATTTTTAATCCTTAAATTTTAACTTGGTAGTGGTAAATACTTAAGTTGTTTATGACTTCAAACATTTTCAAACTACAAACATTTTTCAACATACGAAGGTAACATTGAAAATTTTTAGAAATTTGAAAAGTAAATAATATAGGAAGCTGTTTCTATTCTTAGTAGTTTCGTTCGAATTAGACTTCACTTCTTCCCTTCTTCACTTTTTTTGGCAAATTCGAAAGTTAACACCCATTGTGATTTCCGATTGTGGTTTTGTGTTCGTAACAATATATCCAGGTTTCATCTCCTGGAACGATGTCAAATACAACATATGATTCACCTCCGTTATATTTTTCAATATTTCGCGGCACCAATCTAAGTGATGGCGTTTTAGATTTTATGTCAAATTATGGGGTATCCATCTAGCTAACGCAAAGCTTCCTCACACCTAGATTTTCGTGTAAGAGTTTATGCACTTGACTCATGCCAATGCCTAAACCTGTTGGTTTGTCAACTCTTTTATCTGTTTCAATCATGATCCGTGGCTCTAGCATGAGTTTACGATACTACACTCGCTAACGAGAGCGTAAAACATTTATATGGAAAATTGATAATTTGACATTGACAGTTCACGATTTCCCATACAAAAGTTTTACGTTCTCGCTAGCGAGTGTAGTATTGGTGTAGTATCGTAAACTCATACTAGAGCCTCTGCACAGCACTCAAGTTATTTTCATTTGTCGCCGTAGATGGACGTCCTTTACGAAAACCATCAGTGAGATTGCTACGACTATGTTTAAACTCACAGAACCAGTTATAAACAGTGGCACGGGATGGGGCTTCGTCAAGAAATGCCAATCGAAGTCTTATCATAACTTCGTTGTTAATTAAGATCGCAATGAAAGCCATAATAAATCATAGAGCGAAAAATTTCTCTCGTCAAATTCATTTTTTCGCCCGATAAATTTGGTAAAAACAAATATCAAGTGAATACAATTATATCGACAGCTTCCTAAAGAGTTCTTAATTAGAAAATTATTTTTATTTTTCATTTTGTCTTTACTTTCTGGCCACTTCTAAAAACTTTCAGTGGGGCCTATGTAAGTGGATAACGCTTATCACACGATAATGCTTATCTTCTGTAAGAAAGAGAATGCTCTGTGGCTAATGGGCTTGGCAAACTCTTACATTGTTTGGCACCGTAGTGAGCTAAATAATGTTACATTATTCTAGTCGGAATAAATTTGATAAATTAGGACAGTGTTGTCCCGTTTCCTGTTTAGAGTTAATTGTTTGGATCAAAGGAATTATAAATAATAACCTTGTAAGCGGTCAACATCTGTTAAAATATTATATGAATGTATTCAATTCGTTTATAGAAGCTTGTGGAAATGTAACAAGCAATGTTTTATCAATTTGATCAATGAGTAAAAAAACATTATAAAAAAGGCACACCTTAACAGTATAAAATAAGTAAGACAAAAAATATCAATATCACTCTTCCTTTTTATTTCAATCAAAGATAAATTGCTTCCATTGCATTAAAGCAACATTTTATTATCAGTACTTATGAACCTACTTTGATTCCGTTCATATTTTTCTTTTTTATTTAATAACCAAACTAATAATTCTTTTAATAATCTATATTAAATCTAATTAAGGAATTATAATTTCATTGCAAAAAAATTTAAACAGTTATTTTATTTATTAAATTAAGGTCGACTCTGACAGTCCACTTGATGGTAGGTAGCTGCCGTCGTCTATAACACAAGCAACGCCACAAGTGCTGCAAGTGCCGACTATAGTCCTACTTACTAAGTGATTAGAAAGTGTTAGGGAAATGGGCTCTGACATCGCCGAAATACAACAGCACACATACTGTTATTTCACGGTGACATTCTGTAAGGGGGTAGTTACTGTCGACAGACGGGCTGCCCAAATGACTGCGAAACGCAGGTTTAAGTTAAGCTTAGAAATTAATCAGTGTTTTAATTTAGGTTATGTTAGGTTAGGTCTGTAAGTGGAGAAATTCATAATTTGGTTATAACTTATTGTAATGTAGGTATTGTAAGTACACTAAAATGGTTTGATATCTAATTGTCAATCAATTGTTTCATATGTAAACAAATTAAAACAAAAGATGACCGTAATTGTTTATGAAATTACCAACCAAAATAACCGCTTATTGATCGCTAATAGGATTTGTATCCACTAGTAAATTAAAGTGCAGGAAAACATTACACACAAAACAAACAAATACCACATGTTTTAACGAACTTTCTTGTATTTAAAATTATGCATTTTTATAATGATCATTTATAAATAGATTGTTAGCTATAGTAGGAGGCTTTTCTCTCATAAGACAGAAAGTATAGAGGATATCTTTTCTCAAACTGCAAATTTCATCAGTTAGTCGTGAAGACGTATCACATTCCCATTTATAATTTTTATAAGGCACTTTTTATGTTATATTCAAAAATACAATCGTCAAGTTCATGGTAGTAAAATGTTTTAGTAATGGTTTTACAAGGTCCATACTTCCATACTATAATATTATAGTTTTCCACGCAATTGATGGACTATAATATTATAACTAATATCATCTAAAAATGGATATATATAATTTAAAAAAAAAAAACTAAACAAAAATAAAATGTGTAGGTAATATTTTTTTTAATGTTAAGATCGGCGTTAAGGCGACAGGCTGACTGTAGTATACATGTCAACCACAGTTTAGTTTGGTAGGGACAGTTTTTTGGTCGAAATAAATCCTGAATTTTTTTAAGCTTAACTCGACGGAGTGGCTGATGGTCCACTTGATGGTAAGTGGCTACCGTCGCCTATAACACAAGCAACGTCAAAGGTGCTGTAAGTCCGCTGCCGACCATAGTGGGATTGAGGATTGGGATAGAATAAGCGTGGGGCTGTTCGCTTAAACCGCGTTTTTTTTTTTAATTTTTATCATTTTTATACCCGTCTTATCTTCTAAACAATTGGTCCGATTTGAATCATTTAAAGAATTTACATGTACATATTAGTCAACCTAGATTATGAAACAATTGGATAAGGATTAATAACACGATACGAATGTCCATCATCTACTACTTATCGATTCTATCCGTGCTTTGATTTACTAATTTGAACAAATAACGATTATTGTATAAACTATAATAGTTAGTTAGAAATATCGCCTCGCGAACTTTATGTTTATGTACCTATAAACATGTAGGTATTTATATATTATTTTAATGTATTATCAATAGTTTTGATGGCGTAATGAATGAATAGCTGTAATGACTTTTATAGGCCAATTTTTTATACATAACTGAGGTATATTTTTGCTAGGAAGACGAACCTCTTTCTCATAGCATGTTCAATAACAGACACTCGGTGTTCCAGCAAAATTCTGCGCTAGCTCATTAGAACGAAACTGGTTGGCGGCGCGTGAACTTGACTTCATCCGGCACGAAGACTGACCCTCGTCCAGTCCAGTCCTGATTTGGAGTCACTCAAGGCATCCTTGATCAAAGCAGCCGTAGATATAGATATGAACCTCGTTAGTGCTGCTACAGACGACTAGCCGCGCAGGTTGGATGTTTGTATTCAAAATTGCGATGGTCATTTTGAATAATCTTAGTTATCATAAGAGTATATGTTTTAGTAAGTTCTTTTTGGTATATATAAATGGTTATTATAAAAACAAATTATTTCACAATAAACATGAAACGGGACTTAAGACCCGACTAGGTATACTATTATACTACATACCTACTAATATACTATTATCTTACATCGTATAAATTGAAATCGCTGCCTGTGTCTGTCTGTCTGTCTGTATGTTCTCTAACTCTTCCTAAACCATGCAACGGATTTTGATGCGATTTTTACTAATGGAGCGTTAAATGAGGAATGTTTTTATAATTTGCAGCAAAAAATGGCACCCCTGTTAAGCCGGGAGCGGATCGCTAGTACTATGTTCTTCTATATAAATAAAAATGGTTCTTCGAAATGTATGTACGCCCATAACTTTCGAACAGGTAGACCGATTTTAATTCGGTTTTCACTAATGGAAAGAGGGATAAACGGGGAATGTTCATATATATAGAAATTGCACCACGGGCGTAGCCGGGGGCGGGCCGCTAGTAATATTATAAATATCAAAGTAACTCTGTCTGTCTTTTACGTTTTCCGACCATCATGAAATTTTGCATACACATTGTCACATACAGAAAAGGACCTAATAAAGGGTACCTTTAATCCAGAGAAAAAGAACTGTTCCCGAGGGATCAAGAGGGTATTATCAGATTGAAGAACATCGGCTGCTTTTCAAGTTTTTACCTCTCCCTTACAACAATCGCTATTTCTTTACGTTTTAAACCTAAAGGCGAATCTGCATTACTATCTTAATTTTAGAAATAAAAATATTATTCTATAAATTCCATGCATATCTTATCTATTAATAAAAGTATGCGTGCGTATACCGAGCGTACTCCGCAGTTTATTATCAAAAAGGGCTAATATAAGCGAATATAAGCGAGATATTCTCCAAGACACCACACAAGTAACACCAAGGGGGTGAAAGTGCCTATCCTGAAATCATAATGGGTATGGGACAAACCGAAGGATAAACAATTTGACACTGGTACCAAAACTCTTCAGCACCGTGTTGTTATATCACTGTTACTACCACCAGATGGGATGCTCAGGTCACGACTTAAAATTGAGTATGTTTTGCAATATAAAAAAACCACACACTATTTTTACTTACATTGACTAAACTGACGCCCAAACAAACCATCCAGGCCCATCCCCCATCCGGAGCAACCTTCCTTGTGGCTGGTGGCAGCTTTTTAAAGCCCGCACCTTTACTTTTCTCCACAGTCATTTTAGCCTTTGTCACCTAAGCGTCTGTAACAAAAAAAAAGGTATGTTTAAACAAAATTATTACACAGTCCAATTAATTGCGTAATGCATTTTCGTTATAAAACAAATAAATAATTTCAAACATAAAAGTGGTTCTTAGTTTTCTGTACGATATCAATATAGTAGATGTACATTAACAAAAAAGTAAGAAACCATAAACACTACGATTTCACGTATTTCGTAAATAATATAAATTATTAACTATTATGTTCTGAATATTTATATTGAAATTTTTTATTTCGAGATTTTCTGTCGTAAATATTATCGTATTGTATGTTTTATTGGCCGCGGTATGGAAATTTTACAAGTAGTAAAATTAATAAAAGCGTTACGTTATCTGTCAGTCTCTCACTGTCATTTTGAAATCTGTGCGAATTGCTGACCAACTAGAGTACAAGAGTACCAGAGTGAATACCAGCTGACGCATGGTATTTACTATTTACTGTACCGATACGAATAGTAAGGAGCAATCTATGTTTTAATTGTAAAGTCTTATTATACTTCAAGCAACACCAGAAGGTTTCTCTGGGATTATAAAAACACGGGTCGAAATTTTGTATGAAAAGTGTAGTTCGCGTTGAGGAACGAAATGGTAGGGCGTTATAAACTGCCGGCGCAGCGACATCTGTCGTCGAAAAAATGAACTATTTGAACTTATAAAACGTATTAAACAATCATAGAAATGAATGCACTATATAGTGATTTATTGACAATTGTGTTGAATCTAGTGAGACGAGGAAAATTTTATACATTTAATTAATGTAGTTTATATTCAATTCTATGAACTATAATATGTGCATTCCACACTAGCACATCGTAAATTTACACACGAGCATAATAATAATTTTATTAACAATAATTTTCTATCTTTGTTCTTGTTTGGTAAAGTTTACTGAAGCTTGATTTGTTAATAAATTTAAATGACTAGCTTTTATGGAAGAGCGAAGGCTCCTGGCACAGGCTTCCGCTTAAATGGAGTCTTCAATCTCAGCTTAATTTGTAAACGAGTTTTCAGTGAATAAAAATATTTTATTCTATTTTTTTATTTTATACATTATATTTAAAAATTAAGTAAATACATTTTATTATTAATTTTATGTACAAGGCCGCGTTCCCTAATTCTATTGTAGTATAATAGATGGCGCCATCAATAGTATAATATTTTTGGGTTCACCAAGCAGTTCTACCGATAGATGTCGCCATACTTTCAGTATTATAAGAGATTCGTTTATATAACCTTTTTTCTATTTAATCAAAGACAATCGTATTTATGGAGTAAACTCCAGTCGTGAGTCGGAGCTGACAAATACACTTTTTTTTTTGCAAGTCTGGTTGAAATTTCTGACCATTGATACGGCTGATAATCCCGTCGACGTATTATGGTCCTTCATTTGATATAAATCCTAATTAATATTATAAAAGCAAATGTGAGTTTGTTTGTTTGTAACACTGTCACGCCTTAACTACTCAAGCGATCATCATGAAATTTTGCATGATACACGTCAGATATACAGAAAATGACATAGAGTACCTTTCACCCGGATTTTAGAAAACATAAAAATATTGAGGGTATGCGATAATATTGCTTCCAAGTAACTAGTTGTATCCTGTCCCCATCTCGACCCTCTCCCCTTTCTGGGGCGGACAATCAATTTGTGACGCGGATACAAAAAGAGCAGTAAAAATACTGAGACACTTAAGGTGGATTTATATAACACCGGGCCGTGCCCTGTCCGGGGCCCGGTCAAGATATTCATAGTATGCTTTTGTATGAACCAATTCATACTTCACCGGGCCGTTTCCGTGCCCCGGCCTTGCCCGCATGGCCCGGTGGCGGCACGGTGTAATATGGAATCATCCTTAAAGTAAACGATATGTTATAACCGACAACAAAGTAAACAATCGGTTAAGCAAATCAAACCGCAGTCAAATCGGTTAGTTTTTGAGATTAGCGTGCACAAACGCACAGACAAACAGATAAACAGACAAAAATTCTAAAAACTCTTTTTTTGACTTCGGTAACATAAGCACAACGTGTTTAATGTAACAGACATGGCTTGTTCACGATTTTATTATATTTATAGATTTAGTAGACTTGATATACCTATTCCTTGACCTTCGTATACTCGCATGCAAAAATATTACACATATTTGTATTATTGAAATTATATACTTTTTAAGTAATCTTGGTTTCTATTTTAAAGAAGAGGATATAATTGAATAAAAAAAACTAAAAAATATAGTAGTTTTAAGTTTATTTAGTAGAAACAGTGTATTAAATCAGGCTCTTAAAAATAACGTAATGAACTTTTTTTGCATTAACCTGAAAAAAAATTATGAAAAATAATAAATGAAAGTATCAATAATAATAATAAAATAGTATAAAAAAGTATCATTGGTGTAACAATCAGAACATAACAAACTGCATTATCGAGAATTTTTTGTTTTTTTTTTTTTAAGAGCAGAAAGAACATAAACGTGCTTGATGATTATCAAGTTTGCATATTTATAATATCTTTTGTCGCAGTGTTCTTGGCAAATTTGAAATTGAGGCATAATGAGATCAAATGAAATTTACTCTAGAAACTTCCTGCGGCTTGTTTTTATGTTAACATTGTTTAACCCGTATCTTCTAATATATAAAAATGAATCCCCATTTCCCTTGGTCACGGCATCACGCGTGAACGGGTAGACCGATTTTAATTCGGTTTTCACTAATGGAAAGAGGGATAAACGGGGAATGTTCATATATATAAAAATTGTACGCCGGGCGTAGCCGCGAGCGGGTCGCTAGTATTATATAAAAATTTATCCTCGCAACATTTTAATAAGGCTGCAAAAAATAACCATTGGCCACCGATTAATATCTCTTGAGCAAATAGGTCTCGCACATATTGTCTACCGTGTCATCTCCCACTTTTGTAGCATTTTAGTCTATAATTATATCTGGTTTTCCAGTATGTACATTTATTTAAGTATCAGAATGCATGCTTGAGATTAGTAGAAATTTTTATTTTCACATCAGAATCTTCACATTCTAAAAGCGCGCATTATAGTGTCCATTATCTTTTCTTCGTCCTTTACTTATAGTGACAAGAATGACTAAAAACTAATAAAAACGGTTCTAAAACAATATTATACATTATACTCAATAAATATTATACACCACTAAAATCAATTAATACGTTTCTTTGAGTAATTTTTTAAAATAAAAAAGTAGTAACTTTACTTAAATATAGTACAGTAAAAAAGTGACATAAACGAGGAAAACCAAACGAGGAAGCTAGTAAAAACCGCAAAGTCCACAGTATTGATATTTTTTGAGAAAACAACGAATTACTGATTTGTTGGTCTGAGAGACCAATGTGCGAGTATACGAAGGTTAAGTGTGGAATATATTTAAAGTATTAGTTCAATCAATAGAACTATGTGGGAAAAAAATCCATTTCGTTCTACCTGGCTTATTACCATACCATTGAAGAGACGACATTTCATAGAAAGCAAAAAACAACCACAAAAGACTTGATTTACGCTTATTTCCATTAAAATAATGTTAGAAAACTAATTTGCAACACGACGACGAGCCCATTGGTTAAGGTGCTTGCCTAGAGCTCTGTCTTAGGGGTTCCGGGTTCGATTCACAGCAGGCTCCACTTTGAATCGTAACTTTTCAAAGTTGGCTCTGGTCTGGATTTGGAAAGTAGTGGTAGGACAGACATTAGGTCATTAGGGCAACCCGTCTGGTGATAGTAACCACCCCCTTGCGGAAGACCACCGTGAAATAGCAGCATGTTTTTAACGAAACCTACGTGTTTCGTTCTTTCGATGAGCAGCAGGGATACCAGAGTCCTTTCCATATCCCTTCCTAATCCCTCTATCCTTAATCCTACTAAGATCGGCAACGCACTTGTGGCACCAGTGACATCGCTTGTGCAACGCTATGTTGTAAGTGCGTCATTACAAAAACGATTAATGATAAAATTGTATACGTATTGTCCCCGATATCACCCCATTTTGATTTCACACAGTAAATGAAATTGATAAGGATATTGGACAAAGAATCTCATACAAGTAAGACGTCGCAAATAAAATGTAACGTATTCAATTATTCCTATCAATACTCGTGACTGGTACACATTGTTCAGTGTTTGTACATCCAGTGTCGCGTAACGAGTTATCAACCCGACGATATGGACTACAATTATATTGATTAGCAACCGGGCCGAGATGGTCAATTTCGGCAACAGACGTACGCCACATGCTTTAGCAAGAAGAGGACAGAGATAACATTTGAGCGACGCGTGCCACTAACCAATCTAACCATGCGAACGCTGCGTGCAGGGAGGGCACAGCACAAACGGTTTCTTTTATACGAGGTCGAATCGAAATGGAAAAAAAAACATTGTCGGTTCAGTATCACGAAGCGTTCAATTCGCTTAATACAAACACTGTATGTGCGTACGTGATGCTGAGAGCACTTCATATTGAGTATTCAGCGAATTCATACTGAACCAACAGACCGTTATCACTGCCATTTGCAAGTCTCTACAAAACCTACAATTGTGAAATTATGATTCATTCCTTTATATTATACCTACATTATGACAAAAAATTATAAAGATGACATTTTCACTTGGAAAACATCAATTTTATTTTTATGATAAAAAGCTGCAGATAGGCTAACGTCTGCTGTTAGTTACAAAAGACCACTGTGAAATAACAGCATATTGCCATTTCCAATGCAGAAATAACCATTTTCAATGCCTTGCTAATTAATCCCTATAGTAGTAAGAAATCCTACTAAGGTCGACAGCGCACTTGCAGCACCTGTGCCGCCGCAAAAAGGCGACTTTTGGAATCTCTTCTCTAGACCCTAATAAAGTCTATTTCTTCGCTTACCTAGCGACTGATTTTTAAACGGTTTTCATTAAACGAGAAAGGTCAAAATCGCTAGTGTGTTCTAATCTATAGTTCAAGCGGAATTTTGCTCTTATATGATAGCAATCAACGTCGTTATAGTATAGCCTCTAACGTCGCATTTGTATATTTAAGACCACCTTGAACTTATCACATCTCGGAAGTAATAAGTTCCTAAAATAAATGCTGTTCATATTATCAGTTTTCAATATGCTACAATCCTAGTATGACCTTTTACGAAACGCGACTTATGTCCTGATCCCAAATATATTGTAGACTAACCGTTCCGCCCCCGGCTTCGCCCGGGATGCAATTTATATATATATGAACATTCCCCGTTTATCCCTCTTTCCATTAGTGAAAACCGAATTAAAATCGGTCTACCCGTTCTCGCGTGATGCCGTGACCAAGGGAAATAGGGATTCATTTTTATATTAGAGATAGGTGTTTGTATGAATATTACATTAATTCACCAAGCACCTACTGGAAATATCCAAAACATATTTGGTGTTTACCTAGTCCTTAAGAATCGATCTTCGTATAAGGACCCCGGTATGGAAATTTTATGAGGAGTAAAATTAATACAAGCGTTAAGTAAAAAGCGTTACGTTATCTGTCACTTTGACATTTGTGCGATAACTGAAGCATGCTTTTATGTTCCGTAATTCTGAATAGAATTACGGAACATAACTCTGGGCTTATAAAAGCTAACGGAACATTCTCTGGGCTTATAAAAGCAAACGTCGAAATTTTGTATGAAAAGTGTAGTCTGCGTTGAGGCAGGCGGCGCCGCGACATCTGTCGTCGAAAAAATAAACTATTTGAACTCATAAAACGTAGTGACATCTGTGTATACCAACGTAACTAATATTAATATACTTTTGTTGGAACATATGACATCTGAGTATGCAGAATGTAACTAAATAATATAAAGTAATTAGGTATCCCGTTATCTATTGACACGAGGAAAATTTTATACCTACAAAAGGAGTAAACTTCAGTCGTGCACTCGAGTCACTCTAATAAAGTCGACTGAATAGTATAATTGTTTCTTTACAACCACTGCCCTCATTTACCAAGATCTTCTCAAGTTTAACGTAGTTAATTAAAATGTTGTAATATGTATGTTTGTCTTATGTATAATGCAGTCAATTACAAATAAAAAGGGGATTGCAAATGGAGGCGCCTCTTGGTTTCTCGCTCATAAAATATTGCTGTCTATATATATGTTTTTTTTTAACTTTTTTTTTACTGTTTGGTATTTAATATTTAAACATTTACCGTCTTACTACAAAAACATTAAACATACTTTAAACAGGCTTTGTACACGTGGTTAAATAAAACTTTACTACAAAAGAGTGTCTAGGCATTGTTTAGGGTTAGACAATGCTTGAGCATTATTTAAATTTAAATACCGCCAGATGCTTGATTAACAAGTGTCTATCTAGTTAACGGCTTCTCCTTGGACGTGCTGTCAAATTTGTAATCGTTTTGCGTAATATTAAAGATTTCTTTTGATTTTTGAAATGACTATGGATATTTTAAATTTAATTGATTACGTATGGAGGATATGAATTATTTATAAGGATATATAATTTTGTGAGATAGGATACATCGCGAGCGAATTAATCCATTCGAATATTACGATGACACAACGCCGCGCTCACGTTTTTTATCCATGTTAATAATAATAATTGGAATTTATGAAAATAAGAATATTAAATTAACAAATCCAACTTGACATTTGACAATTACGCCCGTGTCAGTTACGTTCCATTAAGCGCAATGTTTTTTGATATAACAAAATTTTATAAACAATCTAACGTATTTGTTGTAATTTGTGCCTTATTCCAATTTGATAATTTACTTATATCGTTACTATAGTCCGTAATAATAGCTTGTGAAAACCAAAATCTGCGTAAAATGAAAACGACATGAATTCAGGGCGAGTGACATAATGAATGTTTGTCAGGGTTGCCATAATGCAATATCATACTCGTACTTTAACACTATCTACAAAAACAAGCGCTAAACATGGTTTTGTGGTAAGGATATTTTAAGCGCTCGCCTAACAATGTTTAAATAGTTATACATTGTCTACGTAAGCACGTGTTTAGACAGTGCTTATTTAATCTTTTGTAGTAAGACGGTTATTCTCTGATAACATTGATTATATTTCTAAATTTAGTTATTTAGGCCGTGCTTTGATAAATCAGCCAATGAGTGAGAAATAAATCTAAATATCCCATTTCCTTATCCTTAATCCTATGGTCGGCAGCGCACTTGAAGCATCTGTGGAGTTACTTGTTTCAAAGGCGACGGTAGCCCCCTAATATCAAGTTAACAGTCAACCTGTCTGACTGATGACCTTAAGGGGGCATAAGAAAAAAAATTCTAAACTCCATCCGCGTGAACTTCATCCTGTCCATTCTATTGAATAATTGAATGGACAGGATGTCAACACAACAGAGTTCCTTTTATTAGCCATATATTTACACAATCTTGTTAAAATAATACGAAACATTTTATAAACAGTCTATACACATCACACTTATAATAAACTACTCACAAACAAGTCTTATTAAAAAAAATCCGTCTAAATATTCTTGCGCACAGAAACATACCTAGTCCTCCCGTCTCAGTGGAGCGATTGTGACTGATCATGTGAAACACAAACAATGCACATTGAAGTATGCATGACATGAGACAGAAGATAGCGTAAATAAATTACTCGTAAACTATAATGTCAAATGAAAAATTAATCCACAAAGGCCTAGATAAACTGTGAAGTGAAATTATTGATAATTTTTTAGGTTTGTAATATGTGTCGTTTTGGTTAGCTCAGTTTTCAATCCGGAAATTTTGATGTCAAAGATGCACCTCGCTCTGGTCGCCCTGTTATGGATAAAATGGACGCAATTTTTGAAAAAGAAGAGCAAGATCGGCATATCAGTAGTTACGACTTAGCTGAAGAACTGGGAATTGACCACAAAACAGTTTTGATCCATTTGAAAAAAGCTGGGTACAGAAAAATTCTCGATATTTAGGTGCCACACGAGCTCACTGAAAGAAACCTTATGAATCATACACTCATTTGCGATTCTTTTAATGAAACCGAACCGTTTTTGATGAGATTGATAACTGGTGATGAAAAGTGGATCACGTACGACAAGAACGTGCGAAAAAGGTCGTGGTCGAAGGGCGGACAGGGCAGAACCATCGATACGGATATCGACTGGCATCAACTGATAAGATTAAAGTTGAGAGAAGGCGGCCAGAATTTATCAATAGAAAGGGTGTGGTTTTTCATCAAGACAACGTTAGACCACACACAACTTTAGCCACTCAGCAAAAATTAAGAGTTTGGCTAGGAGGCATCCGCCATATAGCCCTGACCTTGCACCTTCAGATTTCCACCTGTTTCGGTCTCTTCAGAATTCTTTAGGCAGTGTCAGGTTAACATCAAGAGAGGGCTACCAAAACTACTTGTCCCGTTTTTTTTTTATCAGAAGTCCCAAAATTTCTACAGCAAAGGGATCATGTCACTATCTACAAGATGGCAAAGTCATCGAACAAAATAGCACATAAATAATGTATGTAATTAAATGTAAATAAACGTTAAAAAAGGCTTGAGTTTTCATATAAAATGCAAAGAAACTTTTTTCCCCAACCTAATATGTGCATGCTAACAGTACATTTATACCAAATTCCTTTCTTTAATTGACTGAATTTATACCTACGAGTGTACTTATTTGTCAACACACTTTCACAAGCTCACTTAGAATGCCCTCAATTCGCACTCGTGGTATTCGGTATAGCGCGTAAATTTTTTGTTTGTAAACCCATTGGAATGAAACAAACACTAAATGTTACGGGAAGTTTGCTATAATAGATCAGTGAAAACCGCATTCAAATCGGTTAAGCCGTTTCAGAGATTAGCGTGCACAAACGCACAGACAAAAATTCTAAAAACTATTTATTTGATCTCTGTAACATAAGTACATAATTTTGAAAAAAAAAATCTTTAATGTACACACTACGATTTTATTATATGTATAGATTACTAGCGTTCCGCCCCCGGCTTCGCCCGGGATGCAATTTTTGTGGATAAGAACATTCCCCGCTCATCACTCTTTTCATTAGTGAAAACCGAATTAAAATCGGTCTACCCGTTCACGCGTGATGCCGTGACCAAGGAAAATGGGGATTCATTTTTTTATATATATAAAGATAGAAGAAGATTATTATACATGTGCATCTATGTGAATTAGGAATTATTTCATACAGACGGGAGTATCGATTAAGAGCTATATTATACTCCTTCTGTCAAAAAATGAAAATTAAATGGAATTAAAGTAAATTAAAATTATTTATCTCATAACTTAAAATAATTTATCATTGAAATGACCCTCAATCCGATGTATGTACCTCAAGTTAGCAATAAGAGTTTGTAAGTAAACTAAGTAAGACCATAGATAAAATACTACTTAACCAGTATAGATGGTCACTCACGTACATTGAATCCGTACCCTATCCAATTTCGCTTATATCTAGATGCCGCCTGTGTAGTTTGTCGCTTATTTGTTGTCATTAAAAATCCGCTAGAGTCGCTGCAGTCGACCATTCAGTCAATTCTCATGTCCAAGAGATGGCACTACTAAAATTTATTTAAAATATAAAAGAAGTGGGCACGAACAACGTTAAAAGGGCCGTATGAACGGCCTTTTTAACGTTCTGATCTAAAAAATAGGGCAATAAAAAACTAAAACGTTAATAACTGACTGATTATATCCTATAATAGAAAAACGTCTTGTCAATTGATAAAATATTATTAATTATGTTTTTTGTTATTTGTATTCATAATCTTTACATACTTCGATATAATTTTGCTTAGGTACGTATGTTTGTGTTCAGAAAGCTGAAAAACTGGGTGATGGATTAACTTAATTTTTTTGCAAAACGATGCATTTTATCACAAGAGTGTTTATATATACTTTCTATTCCGAAGATTCAGCGGAAACGAAAATAAAAATGAGCTTACAGCAAAGCGTGGCCAGGTTCAGTTAGTTATAACATGGATAAAAATTAACCAGTTTTTGTCGATTGTGTTAGGAAGAAAAAAATGATAACTCACACATTTTAACTTGTTATTTTTGTACTATGGTCATTATGCATTATAATTGTAAAACAAATTAATAACATAATGTTTTCAGATATAATAATATTAAATATCTAAATAAAATTTTCATTAAAATATGCATGAAATGGAACAATATCAAACATAAAAGTACTCCCAGCAACGTCGCCCTCTAGTTATTACCACGATAATAAGGAACTACAACTGCGTGATTGAATTTGTTGGTTATAATTTTTAACAAAATACACATTAATGTTAAAAAATTCGAGACTATTAGTGACATCTAGGGAGTGGAAATCCCAATATGAAATTGGCTTCAAATCGTTGTATGGAGGTTGACCATCTATACTGGTTAAGTAGTATTTTATCTATGGTAAGACATACAAGAGTGCGTCGACCTCTCCGATGTTATAATAAACAAAAAATGGCAAATACTTTAACGAATACCTGTTTATACAACCTATAGTTCAATATACACATAGATTGTATCGATGAACAAACTGAGATCTATACATAATTTATACCTATCATGTTCTATTAATTTATCTAACTATAAAATAAATAAAAAAACACACGTTCATACGGGCCAATATATTTTAATTTGTAATTATACGCGTCAGTACGAATGTACAGAAACCGATAGCAATTGTATTTAAAAGATGACATTACTATAAAACTCATCTTCATGTATTTTTAAAAATTCGTGTATAATTTATAAAACTCACTTCAAGTGCTGCTTGAAGTGCAATTTTTTTCACTTCAAATGCCCAAATTGTTTATTCGGCGTGGGCCAAACGGCTGAAACCATTTTTCTTCTAAAGGTGCCACTTAAACTAGTAGAGGTTAATTTGTCAAGTAAGTATTAAAATTCGGCCCTGCACTTCACAAGGCGAAACACCTCGGGGACTTACTCTCCCAATAGGTATCGGTCCATTCTCTGGTGTTATTTGGACACTTCTTTTGCGACCAGCACATTGCATGACATTGCGACTTTTTGAATTAATAAAATATGTTAGACAGATAATAAGAATTAATCTATCTAATAACTTCAAACAAGCAATATCTTGTATATATCTATATTAATCTATACTAATATTATAAAGACATAAAGTTTGTATATTTGTTTGTTTGTTTGTATGAGGTGATCTTCGAAACTCATCCGATTTAAAAAATCTAGGATGGACTACTTTCACCAATAGTTAAAATAGAATTTCAGGTTGGATATGGGCTATATAAACTACGCGGCCGAAGCCACGGGCACCAGTTATCTAAAAATAAAGATTCAACGCCCGGCAAATGTATAACAGCAATAAAGATGTCTGGTCAGGCTTTACATTTTTCATCAGCCGTTATATCTTAAGTAAGAGCCCAGGGCCTCGTCATCGATGGAGCCTCCTATTTCCCGCCTAATTGCACTAAGTAATGCCCCTTCTTCAAATTGAAAAGAATAAAAAATATATTAAGAAGTACAAGATTGACCAGTTTGTCGCTGATGTCCGTAGAAAGTGATGTACTCAAAGACATATGTAGACTTTGAAGAAGTAAAGTGATTGCGCTTCTTAAAGCTTGAAGGCTTAAGCTTAAGCTTGAAGGCTTGAAGGCGATCTCTTCAATCAACATAGACATAACCTGCATATATAGTGAATGATGAGAGCTACTATTCTGGATTATGTTATGAATACGTATTCATTTAATGTAAATATAAAGAAATAAAAATAACGGTTGAATAAATGTAAAATTTGTCTTTTATACCTACTTACTTATTCGTTTTACCTATTTTAATAAAATAATCCTTTGTCATAGTCATAGAGACCCCATTATTCTAAAGTGCCAAGGACTAAATAGGTTAAAGAGGGCCCTGGTTATATCTTTAATTTTTCAACGCAGGTGAAGTCGCGGGCATGAGCTAGAATGTATATAAATTTATTTAGCGTATCTCCGAAACGGCTCTAACGACTTGAATGAAATTTTCTAAGTAGATAAGATTTTGCTTTTTAAGTTTACCTAAGTATTATAGTCGTATTTCTTTTAACACGCAATTTTACCCCAATAAAATTCTTTTTTATAACAATTAATTTAAGCGCCACCTCGTTTGTGGTACTTGTATTATTGCCGATTAATGTCGTTGGGTGATAATCAACTCTTACCTCAAAATTCTGTGATATATAATATGAATAAGTCCACGTCGGCGTAAAAAAAAATGCTGCACGCAGCACGGTCGCCCAGCTACCCTAAACTGATACATTATAGCAATTAGAGACTGTGTAAAAAAAGGTGAAGCCGAATATTCCAGAAATTATTTCAAAAGGGCGAGGTTTTCTCATTTTCTATGGAGAGCTTACGGGATTTTTATATTATATACGACTGTTAAAAACTAAAACTAGGTATTGGACTGTGGCGGTTGATGTGTAATTTAATAAAAACAAAAAAATTCCGATGATTATCCAATTTTTCTCTTCATAAAAACCTTCATCGGACTTCAAAGAATGTAGGTACGTCGATAGTTTATTTTGGAGAGCTTGGTAGGCTAATCTCAAGGTTGGCAGTCCAGTCGATCTTGAATTTTGCGCTTAGCAAATAATTTATTAATGGATTTAGAGGAAACGTGGATAATATTTACCTTCGTTAATGACCATATTTCATTTCACTTGGTTGACGTTTTTAACACTCTCATTGCCATGGGATCCACCGGCGGACACCAAATACAGAAAGCCAGCTTCATTTTGGAGAAATTTTAATAGAACGCCATGGGGGCCGCTGGCCGCCCCCAAACAGATTTTGTTGGTAGGTACGCCCGTCGCCATCTAGTACACGTAAGCCATCCTAACCGACAGTATGCCCCCGTGTCCTAACAATTGCGCTTTCGTTGCTTTCGAGAATTATTATGCATAAAACATGTCGGGTGAATCCGAATATGATCCAAACCGTCGGAAAGACATGCTTCGGAAAATGAAACTCATGAATCATCATGAACTGGTGATAACTAGGTACTATGAACATGTCACTGTGCAGAATAATAAGACGCAGGACTGGAATAGTGTTGCCCAAAAGTCTTGCAAGTCTTGCAGTCTTGGTCTTGTTCTTGCATTTTTGCAAGACCAAGACCAAGACCAAGACTGCCTAATTGTAGCAAGACCAAGACCAAGACTGACCCTGCAAGATTTAAGCAAGAACAAGACTAAGCCTGCAAGACTCTTGCGTCTTGCAATTTAAATCAAACCACTGAGACCACGCGAGCAGAACCGCGGACACAGCTAGTTCATTATACATCATAGGTATTGTTTTACTATATTTACATCCGGTAAATTGCTAGGATGTATTTATTTATTTGGGGTGTTATATTGATTTATTTAAATTATAATATAGTATAATTTACGTAAATATCTAGTAGAATTTTGCTCCGCCCCTTTATTTAAACATTTTTTCATTAAATTTATAAACTGAACTGTTATTGGTAACGAATTGTATTATTTGATAACCGAAAAAATAAAATGTAACTACTGTACTGGTGACAAAATAACAAATAAAAAGAAGTCATAATCTGGCGACGATACGATAATTGATATATTTGCTGACAGATGCTACTATTTTGTTTTGAGTACGGAGCTATTATTTAAGGGACAAATCTATTATTTTCACAACAAAGTTTTATTTATAGGACAAACTACGATTTTTTGATAATACATTTATTATTTTAGATATATATTGACATTAATTTGTAAATTCATACCTGGCGACCCATTTATTTAATTGACAATGAAAATATTTCGTGCCGACAGATCTATTAATTAGATGATAGGTACAAGTTGATGACAAAATATAAATTTTGATGACGGAAAATATAGTTCCCAAAAAAAATTTAGGTACCGTCAATGTAGGTAACTTTGCCTGGTCAACAAACTTTGCCTATTGAGGTGACTTGTTGGAGGAAACTCAAACAATAAAAAGGAAATAAATATTAAAATATTTATCCATAAATTGTAAAGCCATAGATCTGACATTGTAATCTAACCAATAGAATAGACTACTGCATTTGAAAAAAGAATAATTAAGTAAATCAAAAGTAAATACATAAACATAAGTAATATTTCATGTACATAGATGATTTCATTACATTTAAAAATTTAATATTAAGAAGACATCAAGAATAGGTAGTAAAAACAACTTTTGACTCTATTTGATGTTCGCCGCAATTGCGTAGTTGTATCGATATGTGTAACCAAATTCAGCTCTTAAAAGTATGAGCACTTAAGTTAATTTTCAACAAACATACGCGCGGTGAAAATTCCAGTTCAAAGTGAATTTAGACATGCCTGCCTCGCAGCTTCCTTGTGTAGCTAATGATGCCCTAAATCTCTACGGTTTAAAGTCTAAATTAGTTTGCACTGTCATAAAGCGGCAACTTTTGTCGGTTCTCTTTCTAGATTCTACACAAAATTGACTTAACTTTTAACGTGTTTATGAATTTATTTAAAAAAGAATTTAGCAAGTTACAATCTATTTTAACATGGTTTTAACCAAATCAATTGCATACTTGATTGTGTTATTTATTTAGTGCCCGCAACTTTGTCCGCGTGGAAAAATCATGGGAAAATAAAAAGTTTTTTATTAGAAGACCCCTTCGGAACAGTACTTTTTCTGGGTGAAAAGTACCTATCCTATGTCCTTTCTTGTATCCCTGACAACGTGTGTGCAAAATTTCATGATGATCGGTTGAGTAGTTAGGGCGTGAAAAGGTAACAGACAGACAGAGTTACTTTCACATTTATGATATTAAAGTATGGATTACGTTTTGCCCGCGTCTTTGTTCACGTAAAGTTCGATTGGTATAGGTAATGATTATACTTATATTAGGTAGGTATAATTATTACTTAATGAAAATTTATCTGCAAGTAAACGAACAGCCACCCTCGTGATCATGACCCTCATGTTGTGGATGTGTCCGGTCCGCGTAGATACTGGATAGGTAGGTACTTACCCACCTACTTACATCATAGGTATCTGATTAAATTATAGACTAGCTTTTGAACGCAACTTCGTCTGCGTCTGCCGTCTGGATAAAAGATAAAAATGTGTCTTTTTCTGTACACTATCTCTTTGAAACAATGATACCTATTTCAATTTTATTTTCATACCTACATACGAAGTTCATACCTACCTACGCTCTTGTTCATGCTCTTGTTTAATTAACTTTAACTTATATAACATTGGTACTTGGTAGGTACTTACCTAATTAATTAATGAATTTTAATGCATTTGAAAGAAATTTTGTAGGTAGGGTAGAAGGTACAGTGGGGTACGAAAACTAAAGCGAAAACTTTCGTAAATTCATTCCTTTATCAAGTCGTTGACTCTTAATACCTTTTGAAACTAAAGCACTAAGACAGCTCAAAGACGTTTGATTGAAATGAAATGAAATTTTGGCATGACTGATAATTGCCCTGGTGCATCGATGTTTAGTAGGTTAGTGATAAAAATTGTACCTAACCAATAAAATTATACAAACATTATGTAGGTACTTATCAAGTTTATATTAGTCCTGAACCTGATATACTTATATTGTCTTAGGTTTTATTCTATTCAGCAAAATTTAAAACTCATCGAGTCGAGTATAGCAAGTTAGCAACAGTTTTTGCGCCAGTCAATTTGGTGGTTAATCTCTTTTACTTTACGCGATATAAACCATTGGTCGGTCGGCGGTATTTATGATTACTTATTTCATAATCATTGATGGTTCTATGGGCCTTTTCCATAGAAAATAACACTGGCAAAATAATCCGCAAAATTACGCGTGTACTTGGTTTCATTTTGTTCGTAACGGCAGTGGTGTCCGCTTACACCAAGCTAGAACAGAACAAGGGATCCGTGGAGTGGATGCAGATATTTATAACTGTGTCTGTATAATAGTAATGTCTGAGCGGGTGTTACTTATGAAAATTAATAAAAGTGGATTATACCAAATATAATATATAAAAAAATTAAAATTATGAAAATGAAATACTTACTAAAATTACATGTTTGTTAAATTAACAAGTCAAAGTCAAGTTAAAATAATTTGTTCATTTGAAACTTTTACATGTACTTACTTAATTACTCATTAACGTCAAAACAATAGAAAATTAAAAATGAAGTTTTTGATGGTTATAACGGTTTTTATTTTATTTGTTAAAAATAATATTTATATATAATATTTTTATAATATTGTTATAAAAATATTATATATAAATATTATTTTTATCAAATTCAATAAGTAGCAAACAAAAACATTAAATTACTATAGTTAGCAACCGACTCTACTAATTTCGTTAATCTCGCCGAGCAACACGACCAACCAATGAGTCACTACTTACGTACCTGCAAAATTTTTATTAAAAGACTGCGACACAGCATTTGACACTGTTTGATCGCCGCCGCTCGCACATCAAAGGTTGCCGATATTCCAAAGAATAAAATAAATTTACTGGTGCTCAGAACGAATACTAATACAGATTTTGTTGTCCTCGCAAGAAATATTATAGTCGTAAAAATAGGTACATATTAGATAATTTATTGTAGTGATATTATTGTAGTAATATTATGTTATATTGGACTGTAGGAGTGTAGGTATATCAAATTCTATCATACTCTAGTAGCTAGTAAGTATATAAATACAGCAGGCAACATACCTAGGCAAGTTTGATTTAATTAATGTTAATTCCATCGAAAGAAGAACATAATACACAATATTATTTACACAGCTATTTTATTGTTAAGTAGGCATACAATAACTGGTCACTTCTGTATTTTTTAATCTTCCAAAGAATGCCGACTTTCCTTTATCGGTGTTTTGGCGTGTGCTTATAAATAGGAGTTATTATTTCAATTTCATTTATTCCCAATTGAGCTTCCCTTCGAGTATAGTGCATTAATTGTTTCTTCCCCATAAACCTGCTCTAATCTATGTTGACATGAGTGAGAGTGACGAAGATTCAAATAGTTCTAGTCGGAGTAGTGAGAGTTGGAGAATTAGATCTAAAAGACCTAAAAGCAAATTCGATGAGTTTTTCGAAATAATTCATGCGTCCCAAATTGCAAGGTGTAAATTGTGCCAACATAAAAAGGTTGAGATTAAAATGAAAAATAGAAACACTTCAGGCTTAAGGAAGCATCTACTATCTTTTCACGCGAAGGAATCGCAAATATTTCTTCCTTTGAAAAAACCCACATTAAGTGGAGATATATCAAGATTTTTAATAACCGCTGGAAAAAGTAGACAGGTAAGAAAAAATATATTACATAAATACCTACTTAATTAATTACAGTAATTTACCTAAATAAAGTCGCTGTTCGCCGAACAAAACAATTTTTTTTTACTTCTACCAACGGGTATTTATTTGTTTACCTTTGTATGTATCGTATATACCTATATTTTTTTATGTCAAGGTCGGCAGACAGGCAGACGGTCCACTTGATGGTAGGTGATTACCGTAGCCCATAAATAACACAAGCAACGGCACAAGTGCTGGAGTGCGCTGCCGACTACAGTAGGATTAAGGATAAGGGATTGGGAAGGAATAGGGAAAATGGGCTCTGGCATTCCTTACTCTCTCATCGAAACACAAGAGCAGTCAGCATACGTGCTGTTATTTCAAGGTGGTCTTCTGTAAGGGGGTGGTTACTGCCGTCAGGCGGGCTGCCCAAATGACTGCGAAACGCAGTGTGTCCTGCCTCTACTTTCCAGATCCAGACCAGAGACAACTTTGAAAAGTTCATTTCCAAAATTGACCCTGCCAGGAATTGAACCCGGGAACCCTAGAACAGAGCGTTAAGGCAAGCACCCTAACCACTTATCCAACGGGCTCGTCAATTAATATGATTGTTTTTGTTATGTTAAGGTCGACAGACAGGCTGACGGTCCATTTGATGGTAGGTGACTACCGTCGCCTATAACACCAGCAACGCCACAGGTGCTGCAAGTACGCAGCCGACCACAGTAGGATTAAGGATAAGGGATTGGAAAGGGATAGGGAAATGGGATATGTAATTTAATAATATTATTAAGTTATATGTTTTATTATTTTATTTCAGTCAGTATCTGAAAACCGCAGTGACAACTTTATGACAGCTACTGTTGATTGGATTGTAAAAAAATATCTTCCCTTCTCATTTTTCGATGACGAAGATACACAAGAATATTTTCGATTGATTTGTCCGAATACAGTATTTCCTAAAAGGTCGACACTTAGAAGGAAGGTCAAAGAGCGATTTGAAGAACTACAATCGCATGTTAAAAATCGACTACAACAATACTCATGTAAAATGTCATTTACCATTGATGGATGGACGTCCATTGCTGGTAGGAGTTACTACGGGGTCACTATTCATTATATAGACAACGAATGGAAGTATCGATCTGTAGTCCTTGATTTTATACCATCGCGAGGTGGACATACTGGGGTAGATATTGCAACGATTTTCCACAAATGTTTATTGGAATATGACATTATTAATAAAATACAGGGTATCACAGTCGACAACGCAACTGCAAATACAAAATTTATGTGTGAACTTGGCAAACTGCTACATTTTGATTCAGACAATCAACATTTCCGGTGCTTTGCTCACATTTTGAACCTTGGTGTGCAAGATTTATTGAAGACCTTAGCATTAGACAGTGAAACTGACAATGAAGAACAGGAACAGTATGAAGACTACCAAGACAAAACTGAGGAAGATGAAGAATATGCGCCAAATATTGCAGACTCACGTACAGCTATTACAAAATTACGCAGTATTTCCAGTAAAATAAAAAGAAGCGAGATACTTAAGAGGAAGTTCCAGTCTGCTTGTGAAGCAGCTGGCGTGCCAACAAATCTGAATCCCATACTCGACTGTCCAACGAGATGGAATTCCACACATGATATGATTGGATTTGGTTTAAAAGTTAGAACTGGCATTAACATATTGTGCACTTCTGTCGTCGAATTGAATGTTTTTCAAATCACAGAAATTGAATGGCAAATACTCGAAAAAATATATAAGTTTCTAATAAATTTTAAACTTTTATCAACGAAACTTGGTGGAGAAAAATATGTTACATTACCACTTGTCATTGTATCATTCAATCTCTTGCTCGACAAAATTGAATCCATGGTAAAACAATTAGATGAGAAACCTAATCGAACCGAAGTGGATGAAAGGCTTGTTCTGGGTTTCCAAGCAGCCCGAGATAAAATGCTAAAGCATTATAAAAAGAGCAACTGGATTTACTGTACCACTTCAATTTTAGACCCAAGGCACAAAGCTCAGACTTTTGATATGACATTATGGGGGAAGCAAATTAAAACAGAAAGCCTGTGCAAATTTAATGAACTTTATAAAGAGTATAAAAATCTACACTCGGTGTATAAGTCTCCACCAAGAAATAAAGTATGTGAATATAATGAAGATGAAGATATAATAGACTTTGAGAAACTGTATGCACGTCCCTCTACGTCATCTCGATCTGGATCTGGTCTTCAAGGCTTAGTCATTGACGAGTTGGAGGAGTACTTAAGTAAACCAAGAGCCGCCAGCTCGGAAGACATTTTAGAGTGGTGGAGGACGCACGAGACGGAATATCCGATTTTATCCAAGATGGCTCGTGATTTTCTTTCTATACCTGCAACTTCAGTACCTGCTGAGAGATTATTTTCTGAAGCATCGTTAGTAATTAGAAAACATAGAAATAGGTTAAGTGATGAGTCAGCCAGATGGTTACTCTGTATTAATTCTTGGTCAAAAGAATTAATATAAAGTTAATATAAGTTGCATCATGTCAAAGCTATTACTAATTTGTGTTTTGTTTTTTATTTAAATAAATTGTAAATTGCATAGATTGTTTTTATTCTACAACTCTTCTATTCCATATAAGGTGAGGGCCTATCACTTGACAGACAGTCTTTAAAATATTGTCTAGTTAATTTTATTAATTTGGTTGGTCTTTATTTAAGCCCAAAATGTACCTACTGTTACCTTGTTCTAAGATGTAAACTAACGTGTTTAATAAATGGCAATAGGCTAATAGGTGATTGCAAGACTTGCGAGACTCTTGCTGCAAGACCAAGACCAAGACCAAGACTGTGAGCGCAATACCAAGACCAAGACCAGGTATATTGACGCAAGACCAAGACCAAGACTGGCTAAGTCTCGTCTTGGTCTTGCATTTGGGCAACACTACTGGAAACTACCAAATGGCACTAGTCGGAATGATTCCCACTTGATTTTAATCCTGGTTTCAAAAATATTCCCACCATGTGTGAAAAAGAAATTCATTAAAAGCGAAGGAACTTTCACAAAAATACTAAAAAAGTACTTTTTTAGTATTCCAGTGAAAATATTTTCTTCTTTTGTGTTCTCAAAATTTGCAATTACAAATTTTAATTTTTTTAATATAATTTTTACAGTCTCATAGAATTATAAATATACGTTCAATTGCCTTCCTTTTTATTTTTTAATTTGTAGTTGATGGCATGACTACGCCAAGGTACGAAGCAATTATTTTTATCGTGACGCCAGTAGACATAAAAATGTTTGAATTTAGGGGGTCACTGCGGATCCCACGCCGCGGTAAATCATTTCCGTCGCAATTGATTTTTTTTTTTGTTGTGGCATTGCTATAGGCACAGTCTAACCATACTTACGTCATACAGTCAGGCAACGAATGTACTTGTGTAGAGCAACGACGGTGATCTCGCGGGGAAGCGGCCGGTGAGGGCCGCGTTCGGCGAACTCGCTACAGTTTGCATGCTCTAATATGGAGGGCTGACGCGAGCGTGTTTTCTATGTATTAATTTACTAAATCAATTATTATAATGGTGTGCACCTGTTCTGTGTACGGATGTACCTCGACAGGAAAATACAATAAGGATTTAAGATTTCATAGATTTCTCCGTGATGCGAGATAAGTTTTTCCTATAAATAAGTATATAATTAGAATAAATATATATTTTCATTAAGGAGACTGTAAGTCTAGTTTAAGAATAAGTCTGTCTGTACACTAAGTGTATATAAACTATAAGAGACTGTTTCGGAATAAATTAATAATTAATAATAAAGTTACTGAAGTCTATAATGGACTAATATCGTCTAGCACTATTATTTATTATGTACTAATTAAAACCTTTGTACATAGAAATGTATTAAAAGACCTTGAACCGATCTGGCATATCGAACCGCCGCCATTTTGTTTTTTTCTCGAAATCGCGGTGCACGGTGAAAATGGTATGTATGAGTAGAGACATTGAGACATATATACAGATACACGTAATAAGTCTATTTTTAATGATTGTCGTTGTACTCATATGGCGATCTTTACCTCAAAATAACTCGGTAACGTGACATTCTAAGGTACCATGTTACTTGACATTTTTTGTTCGTTTATCTATACCACTTTAATCGTGCGCCGCGATTTCGAAAAAAAAAATGGCGGGGGATCGATATGCCAGCTTCCATACAAATAAGTTCCCTTTGATTTATGGCTAGAGAAAAACTTAAAGAAATTATGTACAAAAGTTGTCGCGAATTGCGTCGAAGTTATAATAAAATTCTTTGCGGTGATGTGTAGTGTGTGGTGATTCATATTCCAAAAATTGTATATTTTGTAAGTGCAGGTGCATTACGAATAATTGCGAGCCAGAGCCACCTTTGTTGATGGCGCTGGCGCAATCCCAAGCGCATCGTATGTGTTACAATCCTATCATACTTGTAAATAAATGATTACACAATAATAATCACATTTACTTTATTTTCCGTTTTGTGCCAACCCTAGTATATCTGCGTGTGGCGGCGGCATCACCCAACTACAAAGGCGTTGCCGAACTGACTGAGGTACTATAATCAGAATTACACCTAGTATGCACTGCGAATAAAATTTCGTACGATTTTTGTCAGTTCGATGCAGTTCCCGGCTGAGACCAACAACGTCTAAAATGATTAATTTACCTAATATTACGGCGGCGCGGCGGGCGGCGTGACAGACGTATCAAAAGATTTCATGAACATTGGATTCATCCATTTACGGCCTCTTTCAGAATCAGAAATCAAGGCCGTTTTCTACATAAAACATCAAGAGCAGCGAAAATACAGTAAAACGTTATTCGATAATTAAACGACTAGTTGGTGTATCCTGTCGATAAGCGCCGATGAGTGAAACGCGCAAATTTATTTCGCAGTGCAGCCATAGCCATAACTACTTTATACTCTACAAAACATTCGCGCGAAATAAATCGGTACCGCATCGCTTTCAATTTGTTGTAAAATGTTCAAAAAACACAGATTTTTCCGCTTGAATTTTGAACCGCCAGTGCGGCTAGTCCTATAAGATTCAATATTTTACAACTATATTTTACAACAAAAAATATGAAGTGGGGATTCCCCGATCTGTTTGAGTCCGGCCAGTCACCAGGGACACAAAAATCGCGTTAGGTCGCAGAAAATTGCACTTTTCTGATTTTTTTGGATGTTGTTAGGATAGATACCAATAGTGTAAAACCAAATTTGCAGCTTCGAAAGACCTGTGCTAACTGCATAGTGTTCGGAAAACCTCGAAATTTTCAGACTTTCTTCAGTTTTTGGCTTATAACTTCTAAAAAGTGCATTCTGCGGAAAAGTTAAGTTACAGTGCAATTTTTGCGACCTACGATGTTTTTAATGACTGGCCAGTTTTATTGGGTAGATCTTGGGAACGAAACAAAAGGGGCCTCGCTGATGTGACTTTGCCCACGTCTATTTTAGACCACGCTACGCCACTGATCTCGCCGACACTTTATTTACACTAAAAAAGACTATTAAAATTAACTGCACACTGCCAAAAGAAATGCGTAGGGTCTCTGCTAAATTATATTAATTATAATTCTTCTATTTTCTAATACCAATTTTTCTACATTTTCATCTACGATAGAGGTAGAAGTTCGGTTAGAGCGAGGATCGTCTTTACAGGTCGATCTGACTCTCTTTTAATTCAGCTACCCAAACCCAATGAGCAACCGTGGAATAAACTAGAGCTTCAGTCCCTGAAATCTGCTAAATGTCACAAAAAATTAGTAGACATTTTTTTCGGGCAGACGTACCCTAGGTACTTGTTAACAGCACGTATCACATTTTTTTTTTCATAATGAACCGTTTGTACGATATCGTTTTACACAAGAAAAATTAATAATGTCGAAAAACAAATGAAATTCGGTGTGTAAAAAAGTTTTATTTGTGTTATAGGCGACGGTAGCCACATATCATCAAGTGGACCATTAGCCTGACTATCGATCTTAACATAAAAGTTTTTTAAAAGGTTATAACACTATGCAATTCTAAAAACTTTTTGCTTCAACGTCGTGAATAATGTATTAAACTATTAAACATTTCTTATTCAAGTTCTCAATCATTGCACGATATTGTTTTCAAAAATAAAATTTTACAATTATTTTCAAAAATTATTTTCAATTAAGTCATTATTTTCAAAAAATTAAATTACAATTAAGTCATTATTGAATAATGCAGCTTTAAAATAAGCTACAAACTTTCAAACATCCGAGGTTTGATTGCATTAGTTACTCTTTGATTGACTAAAAAAATTAAAACAATTTTAAATTTGCCAAGACTTAAACAACTGGGTGTTTGATTTATCGCATTTATTTTTCTAGATCAAGAGGCTATCGAGGAAACCTTATATTGACAATTCACGCTATATTGATTTATTTTCTTATCAAATGATCAAAGTCGGCCAAACGCTTAGTATACCTAACGTGTGATAATAAGATAGGTATTATTACACAAGATCACGAGAAGATCAATCATGGACCCAATAAAATCACGTTATGCTGTCTCTACAGTCTCCTATTGAACATTGAATCAATAAATGCCTGGATAATAATAATATTCTATAAGTCAGCGGCATTAAGATTCAATGTCTTTACAGTGTCTACAACAGGTCATGCATGTCCTTCGCCTATATTGAAACAATGTCCTCATTTCTTGTCATTACAAATATATTTTTTTATGAGTAAGGGGGAAGAAGCAAGAAAGTTAACTGCGTAAAGATTCACTCATTTTGACAGAAAGAGAAACAAATGAAAAATAGCTGGAAACAACATTTTACTAATTCTTTTTTTTAAATGTAACCTTTTTAATGTCATCAAAACCAGCCAGATACAAATAGTACAGCCAAAGAGATTTTATTACAAGTTTATGCATACTAAATGCGAAAAGACTTTTTCCCGACCTAATATATGTATAATATTACAAATGCAAAAGTGAGTTTATTTATTTCTTGTTAAGACTTTCACGCCTTAACTACTAAAACGATCATTGTGAAAGTTTGCATACGCGTTTTCAGGGATACAGAAAAGGGCACTGGGTACCTTTCATCCAGAAAAAAAGTACTGTTCCCGAGGGATCATCTAAAAATAAAAATAAAAATGTCAATGCCTGACAAAATTATATCAGATTATATTATGAGCAATAAAGATTGCGAATTGCGGACAAATTCGCAGGCAAATTCTAAGTTAAAAGATCGACTCAGAAATTTTAGCGTGGGAGTACAAAATGTCCCATACCTCCATCCTCACAAACTTTCGCGTTTATAAAATAAGTGTCAGCGACTGCGTCTACGTATCTTTATAAATTATAGGTACCCTATGTTATTCTGAAGTATGAATTATATTTTTGTATTTTTTTTTAATCAGTTCAGTAGTTTTTACGTTATAGAGTAATAAACATCCCCACAACTTTCGCATTAGTATGATTAAAATATAATTATTAATATGCTGTAAATATAGTTTCTGTAAAATTACATTTCTAATTAGATTGTATGCAGTATTCGATGTATATATATATATATATATGTGATATTTCCTAGTAGACGAGTCCAACCTAAAAAACATTTTATCGGTCTGCGCTCACGTAGATCTATCACTTACACGCAAAGAATGCTTCTAATTCCGAAGTATATTTTTGCCTTAGTGCGCAATGTTTCTACGACGACTAACAATGAAAGAAATACTTTTAGGAATGGTCGTTACTAAAAATTGCAAAAAATTGCAATAGACAAAATTTGCAGTTTTCTTTCGTCCAATATAATTCATTTAATCGCATAATGAAAGTATGATTACATGTATTAATAGTTACGATTTATATCATAGTTTTTTCAATATAAAAAAGAACAATTTGTACACATACTTGAGGTATAAAAAAAAATAGTTTTTAGAATTTTTGTCTGTTCGCGCGTTTTGCACGCTATTGTATGTAGTTATTGTAGCAAGTTTCCCGTAAAATTTAGTGTTTGTTTCATTCCAATCGGTTTACAAACCAAAAAGTTACGCGCTATATTGAATACTACCACGCGTACGAAGTTGCAGACTCAGCTAAAATCATTTGCATAACAATCATATGAAAAGCTGAAGGTTTGTTTGTTTGATTAAACTCTGGAACTAGCGTCGAATTTTATTTTATTTTTTCGTTTTTGATAGGCTTTCTGAAGAAAGATTTGGTATTTAACATCACAACACAACCCTTAGAAGCTGAAGAAAAAAAAGCAGTAAGAACAATCAGCAAAAACAAATAGCGCGGCCACCGGACGGAGGGCAAGCAAATCGTTATTTCTTAATTTCTTCTGAGGCACAGGTACACTCAAACCCGATTAAGTATGTACGTAATGTACGTACTTGTAATAATGCAAATTCGGTATCTGCATAACTACAGAATGTAGGAAAATTCACTTATAGTAAAGGTCCAGATATACATAGTATGTATAAACTTGTAATAAAATCTCTTTGGCTGTACTATTTGTATCGGACTGGTCTTAATGACAATAATTATAATTGGAATTGATCAATAGAAAGGGTATGGTCTTACATCACGACAAAGCAATACCACACACACTTTTAGCCACTCAGCAAAAATTAAGAGCGTTTGGCTGGGAGGTGTTAATGCATCCGCCATACAGCCCTGACCTTGCACCTTCAGATTTCCACCTGTTTCGGTTTCTTCAGAATTCTTTAGGCAGTGTCAGGTTAACATCAAGAGAGGACTACCAAAACTACTTGCAGTAGTCCCAAAATTACTACAGCAACGAGATCATGTCACTACCTACAAGATGGCAAAAAGTCATGTATCAAAATGGCACATACATACTGTAATTAAATGTAAATAAACTTTGAAAAAAAAATGTCTTGAGTTTTCCCAACCTTTTCCCCAACCTTTTATTTAATAGCTACAAGTCTTAATTTGTGCGTGACAGCTACTATTGTTTAGGGAAAATTTTATTAGGCCTTGCTTGGGACCTAAAAATAACTTGAAGGGCAAAATGCCCTTGACTTATAATACTCAAGAATCTCAAGATCCCAAGTATAAGTGTACAGAGGTTTGTAATTAGTGAAGTGAAGAAAACTAGTGGATGCTATGAACAGCATAGTTTGACGAGCCCATTGGATGAAGGTTAGGGTGCTTGCCTTAATGCTCTGTCCCAAGGGTCCTAGGTTGAAGTCCCAACAACGTCAACTTTAGAAATGAAATTTTCAAAGTTGGCTCTGGTCTGGATTTGGGAACTAGTGGCAGAGTACTACTTCCCAAATCCAGACTGCAGTAATTTGGGCAGCCCGTCTGCCTTACCGGCCACCGTGAAATAAGAGCATAGTTATGTGTGCTGTTGTGTTTTGGTGAGTGAATAAGAGGGGTCCATTTCCCTATCCTTTCCAAATCCCTTATCATTAATTCTTCTATGGTCAGCAGCGCACTTGCAGCACCTGTGGCGTTGCTTGTGTTATATGTAATGGTAGCCACCTACCATCAAGTGGACCGTCAGCCTGTCTGTCGATCTTAACATAAGAGAAAACTCAACTTGCTTTGGGTGCAAAAGTAATAATATTTTGATAATATTACAGCTGTCCCCTTTATTAGCTTATTTAAGTCACAAAATACTTGAAGGGGAGTATTCTCATTGATGCCTATGCTCAAATGACCGGCCAGATGACGTCAGAATACGAAACAACAAATTACGAGGTATAACAGCCCACCCTAGGCTTGCATTTTTATATGAATTTAGCAAAAGTTTTATTATTAAGGCTTGTTCCAAATTTTTGTTACCAATTTAAGTAATCACATTTATTTTTTATATTTAGTATTTACACTCTAATTAGGTCTGTTTAATGTTTCAATGTATATGCGGATCTTGTTATCTTCCGGTGACATATATAACATTAAATACTCGAATCTATTTTCTAAATTAAAAAGCAAACTTTTCGTTGAGTTTTAATACCTGATGTACAGTTTGAGTGGTTTATAATGTAAAAAAAACTGCGATAATAAACCTAATAAGGTTTCAGAACAGTTCTAATTAAGCCCAAGCTTTTGTGAAATACTGAAATACTAACTGTCTATAGAAATGTGAATTGTTGGTTCTTTTTAAAGTAGGTTGGAAAAGAAATAGCAAAAAATTAAACTGAATATTATCTTAAAACTCTTATTATTTTAATGGTTAAAAATAAACAGAATGCCAAGAAGTAGAGAGTATGATCTCTGAACTACAAATAAGTTATCAAAAATTTATCTCATCAGAATGATTGTTATGCAAATGATTGTTAGTGGTGAAACATAATAAAAAAATACCTATCCTACCCCTTCATAAAAAGAAATATTGATATATTTTTTAAATCGAGTAGGTAATTTTGAGGCCCTGCAAAGGTTTGTGCACATAATATTTGAATATTTTATTAGCACAAGAAGCTTTTAAAATGTATAAATTATTACTTTCAGATAACATAAAAGATGAGACCATTTATTAAATTCTACAAAATTTACCAAGTAGTATAGGAATTTTTGGTCCTTGCCATGTTTTCCATTGTTTATGTTAATTCTTACAAAAAATAAAGAACTAAAATATCCTAGGCAAATATGGAATATCTCATGCTTTTAATAGTTTTGACTAGGCTACTAGATAGATACTAGACTAGATTGTTTTGACACATACAATCTATACCTACTTATAAAATCAATTATCCTGATTGACTATCAATGTACAGCCAAAACTCTTAAGTCTAGATAGATAAAATTTCAAACATATTTTATTTTATAATATAATTATGCATTTACTAAAAGAGAATTTTTGAAAATTAGAACTCCGTGTGAAGCCGGGGACGGGTTGTCATATGATTTTAACAGAAGAACCTATCTAAACTGATAAATAAAACTCAAAGCAAATAGATCATCTAAGTATAAAACCACAAAACTTTTACATATTTGAACTATTATTAATGTTTAACTTAAAAGAAATATAGCTGTGTATATTACATCTCTCAAATAATGGATTTTATCATGCTTTTGCTTTTTGTTGATGTCACCAACAAATTAATTTTAATGACACTAACAATGGCTTAATATAAATTAACAAGTTCCAAGTACATATCTTGCTCCTTTATGTCCTCAAAAAATTTGTTTTGATAAAATGAAAACCAGCCATAGAAAATGAGCTTATTTTTCAGCACTATAAAATTATTGCTGAAAAACCAGCTTTTTATTTAATAGCTGTATTAAAAGCTCATTATGATTAAATTTGTACTTAATATTTTTAAACGAAATCACTAACCCTATATGTTTTGAGTGTTTGACACCATAGCACTTCTATATAAATTATGTGGTAGTTTTACACAAGGATACCCTTAAATTTTAGATATTTGGAAACATTCTTTAAATTTAGTTTTGATATGTAGTGGTGTTTTGATATGTGTGTGCGTCTATGTGTGTGTTATACTTTTATGAATAACAAATAAAAACATTAAAAACATAAATAATAATATATTAAATTCCTTACCGTTTTGAAATTAATTCCCATAAATAGATTCGTATATATTTCAATTTATTCTATATCCAAAAAATCGCACTTAAAAAGGAATTCTATATAACGCGAAAGTATTATAAAACCTTATAAAACACTAAGTAGAAACTTTTTGACAGTATTTTAACACCACCATAGTAATAACGTAGACCTGAAATTTTTTGGCCTGTAATGGTTCGAATTTATTGAAAAAAAAAAAAACACTTCTTCAAAAAATATCACTGAACTACACACGACACGACATACATTTCATTCAATCAGATGCAATTTGTTGTGGATGTGTACTTATCTATGGTGGATGTGGATGAACAGATGAGTAGTAGCTGGATGGATGGTGGATGAGTGGCTGGCTGGATCAGTGTTGCCAACTCTAAAATTTGTCGGATGGTAGAACTCTTCGAAAAATACGGTAGATTTTCCAAAATTATGTTGTAATTTATATTTCAAATACGGTAGAATTACCTTGCCCATTTATTTTTAAGTTCATGATTAGAATTGAAATAAAACTCATATTTTTATTCAGAATCAGATAGTATTATTGTTTCAATATTTTTGTACATATCAATATTATGTTTCTCAATCATATCTTTAGTGGGAATTTTATTTCAGCAGTCTTTACCAATTGCTTTTCTGTAGTTGGCATGGATTTAAATGCACTTACTATAGACTTTTGTTTTTTGGATGTCGAGGCACTACATCTTTTTATATTATTGATGTGTTTATTCCCATTTTGGTGGCGTTTTATAACACTTATTTCGGCAATAAAAGATACATTGCACACATTGCAGGTTGCCTTTGATAAGTCCCTGTTATCTTTTCTTAGTCAGTCACAATATTCTTTATTCAGCAACCATTCGTTCCGAAACTTTTGCTTATAACACTTTCTTTTAGTTGGTACTTGTGTTAGGCTTTCTTCTCTTTCAGAAGCGCAGTCGCTATCAGTATCACTATCCATATTTAAAAAAACTCAGATCACCGATCACCTCAACACAATAAACAACGCGTGCGCTCTATGAATGATTTAAAACAATTTCAATTCAGATACTAATAAACCAGGTAAATTAAAAAGGTTTAAGTTCAAATAAAGAGCAATGCAATCGACATACCTACCATATTTGTGTGCATAATACGTATCACGCTATTGGGGGAATTCCTGAACATAGTAAAAGTGTGCGCGAAGCGTAAGGCAGTGTTGCCGTTAAATAAATTGCAAAATAACCAAAAGTGATAAAGAAAATAACAATTCAATATCTCGAAATTATTTTAGTTGAGATACACTTATCAAAATTATCTACTAGATTTAAAAAATAAGATTCATTCAAAACTTTCAATGGGTATTACGGTGTTTTTTGCTACCGTAATTAGTTTGCTACGGTAGGTGGTAGATTGAGGCTGATTACGGTGTTTTTACCGTAATTACGGTGCAGTTGGCAACACTGGGCTGGATGGATTCAGCAGTCAGATCAAGAAAGAAAATAAATTTGTCGTTTGGTCGGACGACAGTTGGGTTTGATTGATGGATATTTGACATCTGACATTGACAAAATGCAAACAAAGAAATAGAAAAAAAAAATTTCATTTGGTTATGGGTTGGAGCAAAGAAAATCTATGAAGGAAAACCTTGCTCGCTCGCTCGCTCGCTGTCAAATGTCAACATGATCAACATGTGTAAACCACAGACTATTAAGTAGATGCTAATTGTCAACTGCCATCATATGTCATATATGACAAAATACAATAGGAGACGGTTGACGGATACCTACCTGTTTCACTTATGACTTTTATGACATTGACGACTTAGTTGTCAAGCTGACAATTGACTTAATTAATTTAATTGTGACATGCACTGCACAGTGCAGAAGTAGTAGAGTATAGTACATTATTTCGTTTAACATTGTATTTCTCGATGTTAAACATAGATGGCACATCTAGTCATCGTTGAGTTGAAAGCAGACCCACCTCAGAACAATAACTAAAGGCATAGAAGTAGCGTTGAAGGATCAAGGGCCAGACAAATACCTATCCTTGTTACTCTTTATGGCAGCTTTTCTCTTGTCAGAATGAGATAACACTCTTTTTGACAGGACTGCGGATTTGAAGTGCGTAGCCTGTTTTATAAAACTAGAGTTGGGGTCTACATACAAAATATCGACATTAATATTATTTACATTCATTTAAGTGCCTACATTCGAAGTAGTTCAACGTTTAACAGAAGATATTATTAAAACACTTCAGGTTGTTTTTTTTTTTCACCTAGCATTAAAAATGAAAAAACCTTGTTTGGAAACAAAAAAATTATTACAAATAATAATATTATCACTACTTTTTATCGTACTCATTTATTATAAATACGAAAATACCGATGTTTCATTTGAATTGTACGTGGGGCGCACTAAAAGTTTTCGGAATTAATAAGAAAAAGTTGCTATGAATGGTTAAAAATGAATTTATTGTTCTCCTCCGTTGAAAATCGTTAACCGCGTAACTGTTTCTTAATTTTTGGGAGTAACAGTAGCCACCTATCCAGTTTTATTAGAAAAAGAAATAACCATCTGCTTAGAAACGACCGCGTTTATATCTGCTAACAGCTGCAAATAGTCTTCTCGCATGGAGCTTCATCGCCAAAAGCCCAAAAAAATTTCATGGGTAAGTCCGCATTAACTTTGCAGCGATTGATTCTGACAATAATTTGGGGCCCGATGTGAATGGACATAGATCCGTAGCGAAAAACACTGAAAAAAATAATTATTTTATATACTTTTTATAAGAAATAATATCACAATATCAATGGATCTGTGACTTTATTTATAACAATGTACACAACTATATTTATCTTCATTATAAAAAAAAAAAACATTTCTGCTACATCTTTTACTTAAAAAAAAAATCACTCACTTTTCCTGATGACAAAAACAATGTAGGTACAACATTATCTTTTAGTCTTCGATATTAAGGTCGGTTGGTACAAAACACTCTGGTGTAAAGTATCTGGAGCAAACTAGATGTTTTTTTGGCATCCACTGATTGTCCACGGACGCTTTTTTGTCATCAATTCACTTTTTTTCTTAATAGTTCATCGTTAGGAAATCTGAAATCAAAATGAAATCAAAGGGTCATTTAGATTGTTAAAACAACACATTCGCAAGTCAAATGCATTATCGATAATTCTATCGACTAATTTTTGCAACCCTATTATAAACTTTTTGGTAAAATTACAAAATTGGCTAAATCTAATGAAAATACATAAGGTAAACACAATTAATACTTTTAATTACTTTTGCAATAACATATGGTGTAGTTTTGGATTATAGATTTCTATCTCTAAGATGAAAAATGTACTGAAAACACTAAAACACTGCTTACCTGTGAAAGCTAATAACTTCGGGTTAGTTTCTCTTTTCTCTCCATACGAGATTTACACTTTTTTGTAACTCACAACATAGCTTATTTATTACTAAGATGTTATACTGCAATATTTAACTGAAAATCACAGGATATTACAAAAAAAATGTTTTCACCTGTGGTTTTCACAATCTTAACAAGCACACAAACAGTTAGGGCAATCATAATACGATTTAATTAAATATGACATTTGTCAATTTGGAAGCTCTCTAGATTAGGGACTCTCTAATTTTGTCGCATAACATGAAGCCAAGGGCTTCAGTTTTGACAACTGACCGGGTACGCCTAGCTTGCACTATGGCGGCTTCTATGCCTTTAGTTATTGTTCTGAGAGACCCACAGTATGTTAATTTTTTCATACAGTAGGCCGATGGAGACGTCTAGACAGGGCAATCGTGTGGAGCGTGAGGGGTGAGACGCGAGTGGTACGAGACCGAGCTGCATACTTCGTCGTTCTTAGTAGCTCGGTACAATACAAGTTTTGTAGGGCTACCGCGTCTTTAAAATTTAAACTTAAATTAATATGGTGCGTACGGAATGTGCTGTAAGTGCGTGCAAATCTTTATCTCGCATACATAAAGAACTAGATTTCATCAATTTCCCCACGATGAAGAAAGATAAGCACATTTTATATTACTTTATTTTATTTTATTGCATTTTGTTGTATCGTGCTCTCCGTATGCAAACGTGTAAACAAAATAGCCGTTGTAAAAATACGTGTGTATATGATCATTTTGGAGAATATTTTGGGTTGGGTTTATATTTTATTTATCAGAAACAAACAGCTTAATTTAATACATTTAAGTATTAAAATCTAGTGTTCATAAGCCATTATTACCCATAACCATAGTCGATTATGAAAATGACATTCATCTTCAAATCCAAGATGGCGGCCATGCATTTTTTGGTAAATATAGACATGGATGTCATTTTTGAGGTTTCTTGGAGTGAAGATTATGAAAATGGCACCCATTTTGAAATCCAAAATTGCGGCCATGCATTTTTTGGTAAATATAGATATGGATGCCATTATTGAGGATTCTTGGGGTGAATATAGATATGGATGTCATTTTTGAGGTTTCTTGGGGTGAAGATTATGAAAATGACACCCGTTTTGAAATTCAAGATGGCGGCCATGCATTCTTTGATAAATACAGATAAACATTAACAGATAACATTATTTTGATACTTCTTACCCCTATTAAAGGATGTAAGTGCTTTAATATTACAAAAAGTTATTGTCATTCAATTGACACACAGGTGCCGCGCCGCCCCGCCGCGCGCCCATTTCAAATGAACTTACCCTTTATTGACTTAGAGATGATTTTGCTTCAAGTGGGGGCGACCGGGCGGCAATGTGTCAAGTTTATACACTCTCTTTGTATATAAAATTGTTAATAAAATTATAAATAAAATTGTTATTTGTGTAGTTATAAGAGTCATTTTAGCTTGCACATCATGAGCGGTATAACAAGCGCCGAAAGCGTAATAAAAGTAAAACAATGATTATTGTTGATGACTATTTTTTTTTTATATTTAATTTTGCGCATACGTATTTGTCGTAACAAGTATATGAAACTGTGCAATGGCGTTAAGTTCAATGAAATTTCTAAATATTCAGCGCTCGGCAGGCGCCCCCGGGCGCTCCGCGTCCGGTTGCACCGCACGCCTTGCACCCCCGGGTAAAGACGGCCCTGGAGATTAATAAAAAACGTGTGTGTGTCCTCGCGGCAGCGAATTAAATACTGACTCAGCATTGTACTGAAGTGCTAGACAAACACCTACAGCGCTAATTGTCAGCCATATGTGACTCATTGAGCACCATACAAACTTACTTTATAAATTAATATATGTACATACACACATACTTGCATACATACATACACACATATATACATATATACTACTCAAAACAAAATAAGGGCCACTAAGATTTTTTGCTGTACCATGAAAACAATAAAGACATTAAATTGTTTAATTTATGTAACTACAAAATAATGTTATTGGTTATAATATAGGCTAACAATTGTTTAAAACAATGATCATGAACTGTTTTTTTTAAGTTCATAATGAAATTGGCCATTTTGAATGAAAAACATGAACAAAAGAAATCACCGGAAAAAAGACAAAATACTGTTCTTGTCACTTTTGTTTCTTCTTTTTAGCAACGAGTATGTCCTCCTCTCTTAGCAATACACTCTTGAAGCCTCGTATGCATACTCTGGATCGAATTCCTCACGTTTTCATCTGGAATCTCCTCCCAGGCACGTTTTAAAGCGTCAATCAGCTGCTGTTGGTTGTAGACCCCTTGCTCATTCTCTCTAACCCTTCGTTTCAATTGGTCCCACAATTGCTCGATTGGATTTAAATCCGGACTGTTAGCTGGCCATGGTAATACCTCAATATGAGACCCTTCTAGGACAGTTTGGGTCGATCGAGCTGTGTGTGCACGGGCATTGTCTTGCATCAGGATGAATCCAGGCCCCACTCGCTGTGCAAATGGGATCACTTGAGGCCTGATGACGTCTTCGATATAACGTTCTGCAGTTACGGTACCCGCATTTAAAATGGTGAGCTCGGTTTTACCGTGTAAACTAATCCCACCCCAAACCATTACGTTGGGACCACCGAAACGGTCAACTTCGTGGATGCAGGACTCCGAAAAACGCTCGCCGCGTCGTCTCCACACCCTAACACGCCGATCATCATTAAAAAATTTTACTTTGCACTCGTCTGTAAAAAGCACCTTGCCCCACTGATTAATCCCCCAGTTCAAATACTGACGGCAGAATCTTAAACGGTTTGCACGTTGAACCCTAGTCAGAGGAATTCGAACAACTCGACGTCTTGACATTTGCTGATCTTCGTGCAATTGATTACGTATAGTTTGATCACTGACACGGGTACCCGTTGTCAGCCGTAGGTGGTGTTGTAACTTACGGGCCGTTACTGTACGATCACGACGAGCACTTAGTTGGACGTACCGATTCTCGTGCGCCGTTGTTACACGAACTCTACCTGAACCGGGTCTCCTGGCAACACTGCCGGTCTCTTGGAAGCGATTCCATACATTTTGGACAGCTCTTCGAGAAAAACCCAACTGCAAACCCACGTAACGCTGAGAACGTCCTTCTTGAATCATAGTTATGGCTCTGGTTGCTGTAATTGTATCCATGTGCCTTCGTACTGGTGGCATGATTAACGAGATGATAAATGATTCAATTAAAATTGAAATAGTAAAACTTTTTTCCTAAAATAACCGAAACAAGTTAAGAAGACAATCGAAGAAAAACATAAAAATAACTTCCAATTATTTTTTTTCTTAAAACGATGGCCAATATTTTTCAAATTAGGAAGCATAAAAGAGATCAAACACCAAAGAGTTCGTAATATCAATATAATGCTACTTATCAGTTACTTTCAGTTTACTAAAGTGCACTTAAATGTAAATAAACTAGTGGCCCTTATTTTGTTTTGAGTAGTATACATACACATGCATATACATGTATATACATGTAGACATGTAGATACATCGAATAAATAAATACATAGTTAAAAATATTATAACAAGTTAAAACAAAATACTTATCTATACACTATGCACTGCTTCAATGATCCCTTGAACAGAGAAAAGGCGCGGGGAAAAAAGGAAAATCTTTAAAATTTACATATTATGTTGGTGTATTAACGAGGTGATAAAAGTGGTAAGAATAAAAGTGGCGCCATAATTCATAGTGGAGAAAGACGAGTAATTTACAATGTTTTTAATACTTTAAACAGTGTGATTTAAGTGTGAATGTGGAGAGTACAGTACTAAAAACAGCAACTGCATGCGGTGTGTCCAAGAGTGTCCTCTCGATATCACAAATTATAAAGTTAGACGATTGAAAGGAGCAAAACTTTTTGAATCAGTGCTAGCTAGCTAGCTATAACAAAGAACACAGTAAAAAAATGTAGACATTATTTTGTGTTTCTTAATTGAGACAATAAGAATCGTGTTAATGAGCAAATTAGTTGTTATCTAATCAATTTAGTAAACTAGGTTAAGTTCAAATTGCTTGTTATCTTGACTATCTTTTAACACTAAAAAGATGTAGATACTTTCCTAAGTTTGCAAGAGAAGGAAAAAATCAAAATAAAATAAATATAATCCTAACTAATGAGAAAGTGAGTTTCACGCCTTAACTACTCAACCGATTATGAAATTTAGTAAACGCGTTTTAAGGACGTTTTACAGAAAAGGCCATAGGTTTTTTTTTTTTTCATTTAGAAAAAGCTAAATACTTATAATAAAATCTCAAACGTGTCGTGTCTGTAGATTAAAAATTTAAAAGAAAATCAATTTGTTCACATTTTACTTATGTTATCGAGGTTAAAAAAATAGTTTTTAGATTTTTTCTGTTTGTGCGTTTGTGCACGCTAATCTCAGAAACGGCTTAACCGATTTGAATGGGGTTTTCACTGATATATTGTAGCCAGCTTCATTCCAATCGGTTTACAAACAAAAAAGTTACGCGCCATACCCATAGAGTGTATTAAATCTGAATACCAGGCGTACGAAGTTGCGGGCTCAGCTAGTAATAAAATAAACATAATGTATTTTCAAGATAACGTTTTCATTTTGTATCTACTAAGTAATGTTACTGCAACATTTAAGTTATGTATAAATTTTACGTACCCATATAAGCTATAACTTCAGTCATGTTCCGGTAACAAACATAATTATTTCAATGGCATTTACGTGACCAAATAGGCGTTGTAAATCGTATATTTAATAGGAGCACCTATAAATTAATATTTATAACACGTGAAAGATTCGCATACTTGAGACGTCACGTCGCCGATGGCTGATAATTATGGGCGTTGTTCAACAACTCCTCGATCATGATAAAGCGATAACATAAGTGGACTATCCCACATCAAACTGGGAAGCTTTCCATTTGGACGCGTTTATTGTTTTATTTGTAAGTAATTTTATTCTTCATATCGTTAATATCCTAAATATTTCAAATTCAAGGCCCCTTATTTCTTTTGCATTCGTAAAATTAGTCTATGGTTTTTTATTTTATACGGATATAAATCTCCTATATGTATATAAAAATGAATCCCATTTCCCTTGGTCACGGCATCACGCGTGAACGGGTAGATCGATTTTAATTCGGTTTTCACTAATGGAAAGAGGGATAAACGGGGAATGTTTCTTATATATAAAAATTGCACACCGGGCGAAGCCAGGGGCGGGTCGCTATTTTATATGAATAGAAATAACATTAGAATTGAAATATTGTTATAAGGTGGCCATATTTATTTTAATTTATTTCACAGAATCATTAAAATAAATTTTAAATTCCTATTCTCGTTAAACGTTAGAATATTCCAATCGATAACTGCCAGACATAGATAATTCAGTTCAAATCAGGCCAATCGCGACCATTCATAATTGTAATAAGTAGAGACTTTATCTTCAACATTGATCTATTTAGTAAACTAAATCTAAATAATCCTTGAAGAGTCTAGAAATCAGTTTGTCGTGGAAATTGCCTGTTAAAGACGTATAGATAGGTGCGCGAATCATTTGTGTATGATATATTTCAAGAGGAGTCATTTGGGTGAACGTTATGTATATTTTTTGTATTTTTTCTTTATAGGTAATCTCTAAAGCAGCAATGGGGAAGAAGAAAAACACGAAATCAATAATACGAAAAGATGGTGATTTCATCCCCCCAGATGGAGGTTGGGGTTGGATGATCGTTGTAGCTGCTGGCTTCTCCAATGTGAGTACATACTGTTTCAGTTTTGTCAATAATTTGATTTGCATATAATTATTACTAATGTAATGAATAAATATTTAAAATTCGGTGTAATTTTTTTACAAAATATCTTCGAATATGTTTCATGTCATGATAAAAATAGTTACTTACTTAAAGATATAAATGAAAATTAACAAACTGCAATACAACTATTTCTAACTTAGTTTTATAAAAAGTATTTCACTTACTTAATTAAATTATTCTTATAAACACATAACTATGAGTACATATTGTTGAACCTACCTACCGTTATCTAAAGATATAACTTAACCTCAGTTGACATTCGTTTTTATAAATATGTGTCATAGAAAATTTTCGCTCAATGATTTATTATGACTTTCATTGCGGTCTTAATCCACAATAAAGTTATGACAGTTATGACAGTAATATATACTAGCAATAGTAATATATTGCTAGTAGGGTGTATGTATATGTAGTAATCGCACTGATGATTTTCGTAAAGGTGACAAATAAAAATAACTTGAGTGCTGTGCGGGAAAGAGATAAAAGAGTGACTTACGAACAGATTCGGTCAAGTTTAGGCATTGGCATGAGTCAAGTGTATAAACTCTTACACGAACATCTAGGTCAGAAAGCTTTGCATTAGATGGATATTTCATAATTTGACAGAAAATCAGAAACGTCATCGCTTAGATTGAAAAATATAACGGAGGTGAGTCAAATGCTGTATTTGACATCGTCACAGGGGATGATATTACATTTTTACGAACCCGAAACCAAAAGGCAATCTGCACAATGGTTGTGTTTCCTTTCGAGAATTTACCAACATCAAGATGTCAAGATTTGCACACCGAATATAGGTTGGTCATGAAGGAACAAGAAAACAAAATGTCATCTCTGGTATCAGTTACCCATGGTCATCGCAAATAAATTCTATTATTATTATTAACAAAAGAAGTGAAGGGAAAAGACATTGGATTTATTGTTTTAGGTACTAGCTGTGCCCGCAACTTCGTACGCGTTGAAAAATAAAAATATATAAGTTACTAGCTGAACCCGCAACTTCTTACGCCTGGTATTCAGATTTAATACGCTCATGGGTATAGCGCGTAACTTTTTTGTTTGTGAACCGATTGGAATGAAACAAACACTAAATCTTACGGAAAGCTTGGTACAATATAACAGTGAAAACCGCATTAAAATCGGTTAAACCGTTTCTGAGATTACCGTGCACAAACGCACAGACAAACAGAAAAAAAAATCTAAATACTATTTTTAACCTCGATAACATAAGTAAAACGTGTACAAATTGTTTTTTTTTAATATTTAATATACAGACACGGCTCGTTTACGATTTTAATATATGTATGTATTGAATAACCAGATAACGCTTGACATCTTATCGCTGTGACGACGGTGGTGTCGCCACTGTTGACGACATTGGCGCCTATTTTTTTTATTTTTAGACAATCCCTCGGGAATCTAACATTTTTTTTCAGTATGAAAAGTATTATATAATGTTAGTCCAGGCAATAAAATATATGTGTGCTAAATTTCACCCAAATCCATTCAGCCGTTTTTGTGTTGTTGGGGAACAAACAACAAAACATACAAACTTTCGCAATTATAATATTACTAGCGACCCTCCCCCGGCTTCGCCCGGGGTGCAATTTTTATATATATAAACATTCCCCATTTAACCCTCTTTCCATTAGTGAAAACCGAATTAAAATCGGTCTACCCGTTCACGCGTGATGCCGTGACCAAGGGAAATGGGGATTCATTTTTATATATAGAGATTAGAATTAGGATACCTTGTATTCGTGTACCACTGCATGTGGTACTACGCTAATCAAGTACCGATTACTTTTTTAATATTTTTTGCGAAAAATTATAGTCCAAAAATTCAGTGCAAAATCATAACATAAGTGCTTGCTTTTCCCTCAGCTATAATAATTATATCCCGTTATAACTATTGCTTTAATTATGTAAATGGTGAGGAATAGTAATTTAGCAACTAGGATTGAGTTAAACAAATTCATACCTAATTGACGAGTCAATAATAGAAAATATAAAAGACTAGATGAAAACCCGGCTTCGCTCGGGTTTAATGTGACTCATAATGTACACATGTACTTACAAAATGTAGGTAGATATTTCTGTAGTTATCGGTTCTCAAGGAATATTAAAGGCAAAGCGGCATAGATTAATTCGCTCAATGTTTGCGGCAAGACGTTTCATTTTACACAGTCACATGAGTCACAGTTCTTTGTAATGGACACTTTGTTTTTAAAATGAATGGTGCGACGACGTATTGAGTGGCGAGGCGTATTTGTGCTAGTATGAATGAAACGGAACGTTTATTAACCACTCAAGATGTCACAGGGACACAGGTGTCAGTGAGTGACGTTTCGCTAGAGTAGCCAATATGGCAACTGCGATTTGTCTGTCAGCACCAAAGATGTATTAGTCTCTAATACAATTATCTTTGGTCAGCACCATTAGAATTTAAGAAAATACTTGACAATCCGAATTTTGCGGATATTTATGTTGTCGACTCGAAATCTTTATTTTTTTTATGTTTTATTATTCAGGTAAGGTTTCAATCGAGTCTACCGTACCCCTTGACGAAATTATTAATATAGATATCAGAATGGAATAAATTTCTCAAAAAAGTTTTGAGATTTTTTGCCTTCAAAAAGGCCCATTTAAATTATTTCATTATTTTTTGTTTCAGCTTTCTGCTCTCCCTATGCTCCAACAGTTCGGGTTGTTATTCCGTGATAAATTCGCCAGACTTGGCATCAGCAGCTCGGAGACAACCACGATCATCAATATGAATTCAGCGCTGACCTCTTGCGTCGGTGCGTGACGCGCATCACACGGTAACTCCCTGATAGCGTACCGATACGAATAACTTCTTAACGATATTATGTTCTTGCGCAGGCTAAGCCATTTACTATCAGTATTTATTGTAATCTTATCACTATCAATGCACAATAAAGAAGTCATGAGACATCAAAGTGATGTATACTTAATGTTCTCATGTTTCTGAGTTAACGATTTTACGATATATAATGATGCCTACATCAACCTCTGTAACAAGCTTATTTAAAAAGAATGCACAACACTTGTTAACAATTTTGTGTTTATTTCCAGGTTTAGCAAACGGTCCAATGTTCAAAACGTTTAGCTATCGGAAGGTGTCGTTTGCTGGAGCAACCATAGTGTTTTTATCACTGATTATGACAACTTTTTCGTATAATTTTATCACTTATCTTGTGTCCTTCTCCATACTTTATGGTAAGGAATTACGTTCTGGTTAATGTTGGTATAATGATATCAATATATATACATTGTTACAATTGTTACCCAAAATAATAATATGCATAATATTATTATTGGTTTTAATTTTGTTTCACCATTTTAATTAATTTCAGGTGCTGGATATGGTATCAGCAGTTCTGCCAATGCGCTCGCATTAAATACATATTGGAAAAAAAGAAGGAGAATAGCAACGGGACTATCATGGACCACAACTGGACTGGGACCAGTTATGTGGCCTCACGTAATAACATTTTTGTCTTCTGTATTCGGAGAAACAGGTGCAATCCTGATAATCTGTGGTCTGTCACTTCACGCAATTGCTTGTTCACTTTTACTACAACCAGTAGAATGGCATTCGAAGCGTCCAAGGGAAGATGAAGAAAATTTGATGAATCCAAATACAAAAGATGTTACAGACGACGATAAAAAAGATAAAGAAAGCGGGTACTTCAGTCACGTGACAAAAATAAAAAATTTAAGCGCATTCTCAAGTCAATACCTTTACAATGAAGATGATCCAATAAACACTGGATATGAAATAATAGATCCCGGTGTTCCAATGATGTTGAGAGCAAATGATGGATATTTCAGTCAGTCGAGACAATCAAGGAGTAGAATTTCTTCGAGAGGAGGTTCTGGACTAAATTCTAGACTTACTTCTAAAAAGCCATCTATGTCAAATCTTTTAGAAAATCGTTCGCGTAAATCATCTACGTTGTACTTAAATGAGTCCAAGATAAATTCATCAGCTAATTTAGGTGCCCTTGCACAAGAACGTGAAACTTATAAACCAAAACGTAAAACTTCTTTGTCTTTGGATACACAAATTCCGGAGTCTGAAATTGAAGACTGTCCAACACTGAAAGCTCCACAAGACTTGAAAGCAGATGAGAAGGCTGTGGTAGAAACAATTGACCCTGAAAAAGCTAAATATATTGCTGACAGAGCCGAACAACATATGGCAAGCAAGAAAAGTATTAAATCTTTTAAAATGGATGGACAGTATGGTGAAAAATATAACAAAGATAACCATAGCAACGTTTCTAAAAAGACTCAAGACGACGTAGACGAAAGAAAATATTTGAAAGATAATCACAGTAATCAATCATATCGAACAAGATACAGAATAAAATCAAATAATTTTAATTATGAAAGCGAAGTATTAAAAGAGGCATCACTTAAATTGGAGCAATATTTAAAAGAAAACGAAGATGAGCAGAATGTCAAATTAAAATTACTCATAAATGCCCCTCTAGATGATGACGTGTTTGATGAAAATGACGAGAACGAATATGAGGAGGAAAAACTAACTTTTTGTCAGAAGTTGGCTATGTTTTTTGATTTAGATCTACTAAAAGACTTTACCTTCATAAATTTAATGTTAGGAATTACTTTGGCAAATTTTAATGAGATAAACTTTTCAATACTGACCCCATTCATTTTAGGAGATTACGGTATGACCAAGCCTGAAGTGGCAGTATTCATGTCACTATTGGCAGGGATTGATATATGCGTGAGATTATGCGTACCATTTATAGCTGGTAAAATTGGTTGGGATAATAACTCCTTTTTTCTGTTCGGAGTTATTTCAATGGCAATGGGCAGAATTGGTAAGATTTTTTAATTCAATAAGATAAAAAATTTAGTAACCTTAGTTTTAATACAATAATTTTATAACCTCAAAACAATCGGATCAAATTTAAAATTATAATGAGACATTTATTGGCCTAATACAAGATATTGTTACGTGCAGGGTGAGTTAAAATGCCGTGTAAGGACTAATTAAAGGAACGATTTATTTTCACAAACCAAGATGACTGCCAAAATCACCAAACTTGTCCGATTAAAAAGTTAAACTTGCCAAAAGTCGTCAATGATTCCCTTATGTCTCGTTGGTTCACTATCGCAGATAACGCTTTCGTATCGCGCCTTCGTATGGCTGGTTGTCGCGCAACTAACTCACTCTTGACCGGCCGCCTCTTATTTATACTTGGCGCCAAACGCCTCGATGTGTTTCAAATTTACTAGAAAATGTAAACAAGATTGTAAACAAACAATTAAAAGTTCAGGAATGCGGGAGTTCGGGAGTTTCCATTTCTGTTGAAATGGAAACTCTATGTTGTAAACATAAGGACCAATTTCCTTTGACACTAATCTGAAGGGGCCGTGGTTACCATCGCTAGGGTGGGATTTTCGAGATTTTTGGCCGGCGCGAATGCTTTTTCCAGACGTAACAATATTTTAAATATCTATTTTCAGATACGCCTTAGCATTGCTTGCAAGACAAGTGTATAGTTATAGGTAATACTTCCTACTCTTATATTTACCCTTGTTACTACTTTGGACTCATAATAACTTCTTCATCTATCAGGGGTGTTCAAACGGTCGATCTCAAGCTCAACTCAAAAAGCTCTCGCTATCGACCAGTCGCTTTTTGAGTTGATCTAGGGAATTAGTGGGCGATATCGGTTGATATATTAGAAAGACGAAAGGCGGCCTTATCAAAGAATCGCGCAGTATTTGTCAAAGAAATGCGACGGCGCGCGAAGCCATGATACACCCTACCTACTTACACTAGTTAAGTATGTGCCTCACGCATACTTGCGGCATCTGCCAAGTCGATAGTTTATAGTCTAACAATTTTGAGATAGATCGCCAGCAGTGCAAGAATGAGAACTCTGATCTACAAGGTACAAGGTACATACAGATCTACAAGGTTCAATTAATATTTAATCTGTTTCAGTTTTAGCCTATTGCCAGAGTTATTCGGTAGTGTTGGTGGTAGCCGTTATGATTGGATTTGGGAAAGGTCTTCGAACCGTTTTCATGGCTTTGGTGATACCCACACACGTTCCCTTACACAAACTGCCTGGAGCGACAGGAATACAACTTCTTACTGCTGGAGTCGTTTATCTTTCCATGGGACCAGTTGTTGGTAATTATTTGTATATGTAATTTGATTTACGGTTTTATGAAGATCTTGCATACATATAATTTCACAAAGCAGACGGAACGTTCAGATTCTTGAAATTACGGTTACTTTATGATTTTTAGGGTTCCGTACGTTCGAATCACTCGTGTGTCCGTCTGTCCGACCATTCCCCCCTAACCTAACCTAACCTAAAATTTAAAAAAATAATACAGAAATTAGTTTTATACTTATAGATTATAGGAAAACCTATAAGAAGTCCATAATATTAAATAAGTCCATGATATTAAATGTTATTTAATATCATGAAATTTATTAAAATCATGGAAAGTTATTTAAATCACACAATATTGTACGGATAGGTAACATCCCAAGTAGCACAACTGGGTGGTAAATAGCTCGTATATCATATCTATTTACATGCTTAAGTGAAATATATAGCCATGATTAAGTTCTATATAGGTGGAAAGAACCCTTAGGCAACCAATATAGAACCACGGGGAGAAAAATTGCAGCCTATTTTTGGTTCTAAATGGAATCCATAAGAAATCTCACGATTACCTTAAGTGTCTATTAGAACTATTGATGAAAGTTATGCGCAGTGAACTATTTATTCACTCATTGACCGAATTAATAATTTCAGTTCGGTCAATGAGTGATAAATGAGACGCCAAAGTTCCTTTGAGTGGCGTGGCAACTTGTCAATAAGTTGTTTTTTATAAGTGAATGTTATCTGCCATTTTAATTTTAGATTTATACCTCTGTTTGGGTAAATGATTAAAACTTCACGTTATACAAGCAATGAAACAAGCACGAAATTCCTGCGATTTTTTTGTTACTGTGAAACTATAGTATGGTTTCTTTGTAAATTTCCATGCGCCTTTGATTTGATCAGGAATATTTAAAAAGAGAGTGCTAAATCAAATAAGGAATTGTTACTGATAAGAAATAAAACTGTTAAAAACCTGACCTAATGATTGTAGGTTACGTACAATGTTAAAGTAACATCGTCACAACTATCAAAAGTCTGTGATTATGCGCAAGTGTGATAAAATTCAGTTTAAAATAATTCATTTTCAAGGACTCCAATTTGTAAACATGGCGAAACAAAAAAGATCTTACAGTGTTTATTTTCACTTATTTGTTCTCTATTTGGAACTATCAGGTCTGAAAATCACTTATTTGTATCTTGCGAGTGGCAAAGCAGTGAATGCTATTACCAATACTAAAGTAGGGCCAATTTAATAGATCACATTTGACATCTGTCAGCTTAGGTTCATAGTAAAGCTTCATTGACAGCTTCTGTCATTATTTCAATAAACGTTCAATAAACATTGAACGCTATTCTTTAATAATAGCGTTCAATGTTGCACAGTAATTTTTTGAAATAAAAATAGACGTTTATTGAAATAATGACAGAAGCTGTCAGTGAAGCTTCACTATGAAGCTAAGCTGAAAAATGTCAAATGTGATCTATTAAATTGGCCCTATTTTAATTATTTGCTCTTTTGTAGGACGAATAATGTTATTTTGACAAGGGCAATAGAAATAATAAAATACTATGTCCTAATTTTGGAACTGTTAGATCGTTAGTGGTTTGAAATAAGTGAAAATAACTGCTTTTGGTTTCAAAAACCTCCTATTGAGACTTTTGAGACTCCTATTTATGCGTTGGAGTGGCAATAAGGTACTTCTAGGCCTTAAAAGTTGCAATCACTTTAGGTTCCAAAAGAGCAGTAAAATTATATTTTTAGCCACTATTGGTGATATACTACTCTATTATACTTGTCATTTGGAATTAAAAGTTCCAAATAAGGGTATGTTTCCACTTATATGTAAACGTTGCTTATAAGTGACTTTAGGGCCTTATATAGCACTATTGCTTCTTATATAGTGACAATTAAAACCTGCATGCAACTTTAAGTAGCAAAATCTACTTTACTCAACCATAAGTAATAAAACAGAAACAAAAAACGTTCCTAAGCAACTACAAGTGAGAGACTAAACACTTCCTAAACACTGTTAACCCACTCATTTAGAACATAAAGCTATAAGATAAGCTGCAAAATTCACTAATGTGCTGCTTGGGATCGCACGGAACCCTCTTCAGGCGATTTCAACTCATACTTGTCCCGTTTTTTTTTTATTTTTTCCTTATGTTCGTTCCGGTTCGTAAAAAAATATTATCATTGCTCGAGATGTGAAAATAATTGTTAGCCGTAAAACGATAAAATTTTATTTCAACATTTGAAACATACCTGGTAAAACATTTAAAATGTATCTTAATTTTTTTTTTCAAATATATAAACATTAATAATAATAAACAATTAACTACTGATAACTAGCTAAAACCAAAGCTATCGGTGGTTAGGGCTGCAGAACCTTCTCACATACCGTACTGTATCAAGAAGTACGGCCTTCAGTATACCTTAATCCCTTTTAGCGATAATCTCTTGATACTTTTACTCGAAACGACTATCAAGACAGTGATTGTGGAATCATATCCCATAAGGTTGTTCTTAAAATTATTTCAATCATTCATAAAATCACCAAACGGATTCTACGTGAACAAAGATAAAAGCATTTTTAATCAAAATATTGTTTTTAAAATCTCAATATTGTACCTATAGGTAATCTATCGATTAAATGTAATAAACCAACCTTACAAATAAACATTTCATTGTTAAAATGTTCACTAGATGCGCGCTACTTGAAATAAAAGGAAAATATTAAATGAAATAATTGAATGATCAAGTCACGATAAGCTCTTGACTTTGGCAACTTTCCCATTACCTATCTAAACGTTAGATTAGATGTTAGATAGAATGCCAATATCAACATTTGGCAACTCACTTGTCAGAAATAAAAAGATTTGTACTTTATTTTAATATTTTACATACAGTACCTGGGCGACGGAGCTGCCCTCGATATTTTTTTACGCCGACGCGCGACGTGGACTCATTATTATAGCGCCACTAGCTGACCCAGCAGACGTTGTCCTGCCAGAGCCCGAAAATAATTTCATAACCCGATTGTGGTGTCACCTATCGGTGTCAAATTTTATTTTCGAACCATATATTAAGTGACGCGTCACTTCACGTCAATGAACCACGACGGTTAAATTATTTGAGTATTCTTCATTCAAAAATACTAAAATCGCGATTAAAAAATGGGGGGTGGGGGGTAGGATGGTGAAAAATACTTTACGATCTATTCTCATACATACCAAATATACAAAAAAAAGAATCATAAAAATCGGTCCAACCGTTTCAGAGGAGTTTTCTTACAAACACTGTGACACGAGAATCTTATATATTAAAAAGAGATATCACAAAATTTTGAGACAACAGTTAATCATTATTTCTTGTTTTTCTTGTAAAGATTACATTTTTACAAGAAATAAAGCAATATGTAAATAAGAAATAAATATAGAAATAAAGCTATATATAAAATATAAAACCTACATACAAAATTTCAAAAAGTAGTTAGAACTGTTTCCAAGATAGGTACGCTTCCGAGGAAATTAATTCGGGGTCGTCCTTTGGGATACAGGCATCATCTCGCTCGGGAATAGCCGAAAACAGGAAATAAGATTCGATGCTTGTAGTACACGATCGTACCTAAATTCAGATAATTAAGCCGAAAATACAATAAAAATGTGAACAATGAAAGTTTTCTGAAACGGGCTGCGTGAGATGGCAGCAGGTAGAGCGTCAGGTCCAATGAACTGTCAAAATACATAGGTACGCGAATTGCAATTCTCTATGTATTTTTTTGGTTTAATAATTTATGTTAATAAATTATTAAACCAACACAATAGAATTTCAATAATTTATTTTTAGTACCTACGACTCTGTGCTATCTGACAGCTGTTTAGACCTGACGCCTACGAAGCGCCGCCTGGTGGCAGAAAAAGTATCTAAAACCCTCATTAACCCGCTGCAAATGGATGATGTATGTTTTCTGCGGAACTACTCGACACCTCTCTTCGAGCTATCCCTCGAATGCTCGTACGTGGTCCTTTTTCTATTAACAATAGAAAAGTGTCCTCTGTTATTCACAAACCTCACACCCAAACTTACTGCTTGACTTTTGACATACAAAAATGCTCATTTAAAGTAACCATTAAAATATGTTTCAGGCTGGATAAAAGATAACACTACGCCTAGTGTTCTGCTGCATTGTTTAAATATTTTCACATGGGTTACAGCTGCTTCGTGGATCACAGAGAAGTATTTTAGATCAAGAAAGGAAAAAGTTACTGAACCCGATCTAGATGCATAACTTATTTTAACTATACACCTATTACTTCTATTTTTTTATTTCAAAATATGTTAGATTTATGTAGTGTAATTATATTTTTGAACATGTTCAATAAAAAATTTTTTTATGTAAGGTGTGACTTTTACTTTTTGTGAAAGGTGATTATGAGTTTTTCATTGACGTAACGATTACTGATGTACCTACAATGAATGAACTTTATGAGTTTGTGGTGAAATTTAATTGTTATTTACAAATTTATTTTTTGCCTAAAAAAAATAAATTTATATAAAATAAATTTGTATATCTATCTTGAGGCGAGCACTTAACAGAAAAGTGTTACTTTTCGCCGCCTGGTTTGACTTCTTAGAGCAAAATTAAAACTTAGATAAAATATAGTGCATAAACGACTAAAAATATAGTGATAATTTGATAGGAACAGGTTTATACAAAAAAAATCAATTTTCTGACTTTATAAATAGTAAATTAGAATTACTGCTAAATAAAAAACCTTTCTAGTCACAGTAACTAAAATTTCCAGCGACAAACAGATTTGTTTTTCGGCTTATTTATTAACTTAAGTTCTTTTATTTCTTTTTTCATATTTGACACAATATTTAAGAAAAACCTTCGAATTTTAAATCTGTACGGTTATATCCGAGAAGCTATAAAAATTTGCTGTGCAATAATAAATAAATAAAATAAAAATAAAAAGCCCATTAATCCTTCACCAAAGTAATATGAAAAAATTAAAATTTAAAACAATTTTTGTTAAAGCTAACGTTTTTTTTAACGATTAATTAATTTTTCAAGTTGGTAAGGACCCCTCTCGGGTAAAGGCCTCCCCCAGTTCCTGCCATTTTTTCTTTTGCTCCGCAAGTACCTATTGGCCAATCTTTCCTGACTTTTGATAAAAATTTGCTGTGCAATAGCACAATATAAATGCCCAGCAATTAGGTTACACTCATTTTGTTATAATAATTAAATAACTCAAGTAAGTAGACATGGAATTATAATTGTAATTAAATACGTTATACATTATTATTATTCCTTTTCTTTGACTTGCGTATTTAGTGGTTAACAAGACTTTTTCTAAAAGAGTTTAACTCCTAGTTTAAAAAAAAACTGGGAATAGCGACACTGATCCATTTTTACGTGTTCTTCTCACAACTCATAAGTGACATCATCAAATGGAAAAGTAAAGAAAAATGAGTCAGTTTTCATGTACAAGTCAGCGGACAGGCTGACCGTCTACTTATCAGCACGCTACTATTGCTTTATACTATTACTATGTAAGTAATATTAAATATTTATTTAAGAAATTACAAACTTAATTACCGTTTTAAAATTTATTTTATCACAAGTACAAATAATTGCATATTGGTTGCAATTTTTCTAACTATAATATACTAATATTATGAAGAGATAAAGTTTGTATACGTACGTTTGTATGTAAGAGGTAATCTTCGAAACTATTCATCCGATTTAAAACTTTCTTTCACCAATAGTTACAATATAATATCAGGATGGACATAGGCTATATATTCCACGCAGGCGAAGCCGCGGGCACAAGTAAGTTTTAAGTAAAAGTTTTCGAGTAATGTAATCGATTCTACAACTAAAAAATAAATGTTAAGGTTGAAAACCGCATTCAAATCCGTTAAGTAGTTTCAGAGATTAGCGTGCTCAAACGCACAGACAAACAGACTAAAATTTTAAAAACAATTTTTTTGACCTCTATAACATAAGTACAATGGGTATAAATTACACGTCTCGTTTACGATTTTGTTATATGTATAGAAATTTTGTAGTAAAATTTAAAAATGTATCGAGTTTCTTCATTAGATTCACTCATTTTGACAGAAAAAAAAACAAATGAAAAATAGCTGGAAAAAATATTTTACAACCAGCCAGATACAAACAGTACAGCCAAAGAGATTTTGTTACAAGTTTTATACATACTATATGCGAAAAGACTTTTTCCCCGATCTAACATTTAAAATAAATGCGTTCCTTACTACCTGTGGAAGCGTTGCTGGAATACAATCTGCAATTAGTTGCACAACATAATATTATAACAAAGTATTGCTATAACACTGTTAAGTAAGATTTATCTGCAACTTGCAATTTTTGTATCCCGCTTAATTAGTGTAATCCTAATTAGTTTTTTAGAAAATATACTTACGTTATTTCATTATTTTTGTATTAAAAAAATACTGCACAAAATTTGTTTTCAAATTTTCACCTTTTTTACCGAAATAATTTTCCGTCAGCGAGTCATTATGTACTGTACATTAGTACATAGCTCACTGTTTTCCATATCTAGTTATTGAAAAAGTAAGGACTCGATGCGAATGCAGCTTACCTAAAAAAACGAAGGACCGCGCGTTTTGTTTAGTGATAAAGAGTCGGGATACGGAGACTATTATTACAAATGTTACCTACCGATTAGCCCGGTGCGGTGGCTCCAATTTAAGTCAGTAACGTACCGGACGAATGGATTAACAGTGTGTGTGTGTATTTCTTGACGTTTACCGAACTTTACTGTGTTTACTGCTTATTATATCTATGTTTGTTTGTAAAATGGAAAACTGTATGTAATTTGCTCTTCAGTGTGTGTACAAATAACAAGTGAATTTAAAATCTTTTATTTTTCGTCAAGAAGCATTTTTACATAGAATAGATGCAATCAAAGCAGTTTGTTTAATAATTTATTATAAATAATAGCTTCTACAGGTCGATATACAATTTAACGGATAATAGATAAAATAAATACAACAAATGAAGTCTTTCCAATGTCTTCAACTCTTCAATGAGTGAATAATCAATCGCAGTTTGCATATCAAGAAACGCCTGGCAAAAATATTTGGCAATCTTTTTTGTTTGAGTGTAAATTGTTGTTGCTATTAATTGCTTAAATTAAGCATAAAATTAAAGTTATCTTTAACATAATAATATGAATGTTTTGTACCTATCGTCCACTTAAAGGGATACTGTTAATTGGCTGATATATTAATATCGGGATACTGTTACGTTAATATCGGCCACTAATTTTGAAAAACTACCTATCTACTAAATGGAACGGCGTTAATGCTTCTTTGCGAAAATTTAACTCAATTAAGTAATGATTGACTTGACTTAAAATAAATAATATAGACAGGTTAATTTAATTAAACCTTAAATAAAAACTTTAAGTCAAGGATTTTGACATAAAAAATTAAAAGTGTTTCACCTTTAAAATAGTGTCTTTGATTTGTAATCATTTGATATCGGGTTACGTAAAAAAAGAATTTGATTAGTGTTCCGTTATCTTAAAAGTTTAGGAAGAATTATGGGAGAATTTAATACCAAGTTCGGCGTTAACAACTATTTGATACTTTCCAGAAAACTATACTTCCAACTATAATTCTTTGTGATAAGGCCTTCGGGATTGTTTACAATTTTTCTAGAAATATCCACATACATACAGAAACAACTTAGCATACATAGCCATGTTTTAGAACTAGAGTTGTACTGGAACCGTGAATGGTACAGGTACGCTATCGGGCAACAAAGGAAACGGGGCCTTAACCCCTATTTTATATTACTCTAAGATATTAAGATTAAAACTCTCAAATACATAACTGCATTGACTTATTTCAATTTAAAATTTATAGATAACTAGCGACCCGCCCGTGACTTCGCACGAATGCATTGTTTTTTTTTTCCAAATTATACACAATAATTGTTTATGATTCTTTCCTTTGTGTAAACCATGTAAATCCGTTAGGAGGTTTAGAAGGAACAGTCTGTTGGGTGGAAGCAACAGACATTATGGCGACTTTATTTTATAATTTGTATCTATATAGATAAAGATCATACAGGAGGTAGGGGTACGTACATATTTTGGAACAGATTTAATGGTATTCCTTTTGTTAATATTATGTGATTTTATAATGTCATATATTGGGGTAAAAAACTGACTTTTGCTCACTTCAGATGGCAGCACTGTTGGGTGTTCCCTACATCTGACAGATAGCTGTCATTTTTCATAGTAATTTTGTAAACAAACAAAAAGAACTGAATTTATTTAATTAACATGACGCTTATTTTCAGCTTTGGATTGCAAAAAGAAGGGAATCCATATATTCCCTAAAGATTTCAAAAGAAGAAAACAATGGATTAAAGCTTTATGAAAAAAAAAATGGGAGCAGACTAAATATTCGAGATTATGTGCAGTAGATGCTTTTCTTTTCCTCAACTGTTTTTTTAACTGCTTAACATTCTACGTCGAATACATTTTTGTAGAAATAAAGGCAAATTCGCTGGTAAATACAGGGAACCAAGAACGCAATTTGGCGGTGATTAGGATCACTCAACAGTGGCGCCACCTACAATTAGCTTTCAGTTTTTAACCCCAATACCTTATTTAGTGCTTACAGTAGGTATAATAGGTTTACGAAATGCAATTTAATTTCTGTTTTAATAATATCTATAAAAGTGTATAAGTAAATTATTTTTCCACATTTTTGTAATAGTATCTCACTGTGCATATTTTTTATTTTGTCATTTTTTTAATATTAAAGTTGTTGACAGGTTCACTGACGCTCCATTCGATTGTAGGTGGCTACCGTCGCCAGTCGCCTATAACACAAGCAAAGCCACAAGTTCTGTAAGTGCGCTGTCGACTACATCAGTGGGATTAAGGATAAGGGATTAGCAAAGGATAGGGCAATTTGCTTTGACACCCCTTACTCAACACAACACAACAGAACATTATTTCACAGTGATCTTCTGTAAGAAAGTGGTTACTGCCGCCAGACGGGTTGCTCAAATGACTGCAAAACGCAGTGTGCCCTGCCACTACTACTGATTCTTTATTTCACTGCCCAACCTGATTAATTGAAACACATCATTTAGGATGTTCCTATAGCGCAGATCTCTTGAAATAAAATTTATGACAAATGTTAAGCATAACGTAGGTAAGTCATAACTCATAAGTCACGAATAACTGAAACGCGTAGTTCCAAGTAACCGTTTTCAGAATTTGTAATAGTCAACTTGTAATTAGTAGATATTTTAGTAAGCCACGTTCAGTGTTCTTAAAATTTAAATTTGAGTTTATATTCCCTCGTTAACCCTTACTTAAACATTTGTGATAAACCAATGTAGGTTAGTACTGTAAGCTGACACTTGATAAATATGTATTTGACACTATAAAAATTGGAACGACCTTCAAGCATTCCGCTAACAGGAATGCTTGAATAATTGTACGGGTATGTAATAGCGATGAAAAATCATAAGAAACCTTTTTTAACATTTTAAGGTGAAATAGTTTAAGGTATAGAAATACATGCCGTTATTTCTCTAATTTCATCACTTACCTCATCTTCATAATTTGTCGCCATTGTCTTAATAACCTGACAACGGATTAATTTATTTGTAATTATACAAATAATCGGTAATAATTAGCTAATTCTCACTTATTCTCTGGTTAATGATAGATAAGACGTGCGTGACCGTGTTATCGGTGATAATAGCACTACATATTCTGATATCTCCTACTTTTTGTTGCTTAATTTAATAAAGTGAATACCTAATCCAAAATACCCGGGGATTTATATCTAATCTTAGCTACCTGCTGTGAGTAGGTAATCGGTGTCATTCAGTTTCAGATATTAGTTATTAAATTTTCTACCCCAAGGAACATTTATAAATCTCAATACAGTTAGAGACAACTAATAGCATACGTATTATAAAATAAAGTCGCCGTACGCCTCTGTCTGTTTCTGTGCTAAATTATTCTAAACCAACCAAAGGAGTTTCATACTGTTTTCAAGATTGGAAAGAGCGATAAATGTTAGAGGTTATAATATATAAGATATAAGGGTGGATAGGTATATTTTTAAAAATTCCCAGTATGAGCCCTAATCTTCTCACCTCCCCAACTCTGTTAATTTTAATTTTCGCAAAAAAAAGTTAAGTGGTATGTGAATATTTTTATGTAAAATTAAATTGTCTACAAAATTTGTCTGAAACTTTCTTCTAACTCTCTGTATAAGTTTTTTTTCTCTGTTTTGGACAGAGACTAATTTGGAAAAAAATACACCTTTTTTTAAAATTCTTCTACAAGGTGGAATCAAAAATTTCTTTCATTCATCGATATTACATATCTTCTAGAAGTTTGGATATATCAAAATTGCCCCTGACAGACTCAAATTATGATTTATCATTAAATTTTATGCTAAAATTTTTGTTTAATTTTTTGTAAACTCACTCGTTACAAAAATCGTTACCAAAACAGCACTAAATAGGCAAACCTAATTCTTATTTAATGTTTTGTTCTTTACCTTATGTTGAAAATGAAATCTTTTTTAAATTTGTATGAGTACCTATAACCTACTCAATAAATTAGATTATAGAATCAAGGCAGTACCTAGATGTTACCCTACGTAATCAAACAAAACATATTGTTATGTAGACATAGGTGGCCTACGATAAAAATATTATTTGAAAAATATTTCCTCTCTGTTTTGTTTTGCTTATCTCTAACTGCGGAAACTGTGGAAAAACAATTTTTTTTAATAATGTAAAACTCAAATTATCTCAAAGCTAACACACCTAAATGATGTGTACAAACAAACACAAAACAACTGCCGCCAAACGGGCTGCCCAAATGACTGCGAAACGCAGTGGGCCCTGCCACTACTTTCCAGATCCAGACCAGGGCCAAATTTAAAAAGTTCATTTTTAAAATTCTACCCTGCCGGGAATCGAACCCGTAAACCCTAGAACAAGCGTTAAGGCAAGCACCCTAAAACTCATCCAAGGGTCTCGTCAAACATAACTTCACAATGTAATCTGTGATGTACATACGAGAATCGTAATACAAACTAAAGTTTTGTAATACCTCAGTCAGAGCTGGGCAAAAACATGCTTTGCTTTAATTAAAATACAAATTACAAATAATATGTCGCATGTATTTATAATACGAAATACAAAAATGAAATATGAAAAATACAGTCTCAGGTGTTTATAATGTTAATAGATTAGAACTAATGTATCCCAGACTATTAATCGGTAAAAGAAAAATTTCCTTTCATGAAATCTAGATTTTTAAATGTAGGTAGGTACTGTCAGACAAACAGCCTTCTTTTAACGCTCTTGCTTCTGCTTACGAAGCTATCAAGCGCTATGTTCTGCAGAACGCACCATTTATTAAGATCGCTAGATGTAATTATGTCAAAATGTATTTTGAATCCATAAGCTTGTACTTATAATACCTCAGCGTCGGGTATTTAAAATACCAATTACAAATTACATTTTTAGAAAGTAATTAAAATACAAATTGTACGAAAATACAAATAGTACGAGTGCAAAGTTTAGCATAGGTATTAACGTGCTCTGCTCACATCGAGTGAATATTCGAGTTAAGATTACTCGAGGCGAGGGTAATTTATCTCGCTTGAACCCGCAAGTTGTCATGTTTATTTTTTACCTACATACTCGTATTATTTCGTTAGTTAACTCGCCCGCAGTATTATGTACAGTCCGTTACGTAAAGGTATCAAACATTTTTTTTCATGTCAGTCGCCATCGTGAAACTAGCTGAAATCGGCCACGCTTCGCTGCGGCTCATACGGCGGGCGGCGCGACGGCGTGCGCGTGGGGCGCGCGGTACTGGACACTGCTTATTTTTTTATAATACTATTGATCAACAACAATATAAACAAACTAACAAACTCTTCAGCTTTATAAAATTATTATAGATAGAAATATAGATACGCAAATAGTAATACCACAATACGTACTATTTTGGAATTTTGAAAACCGAATATACGAATCGTAACGAGATAGATAATAATTATTATTAATTGTCTAAAAATGGTTTCATTTTTCATTTGGACGCTTCAGTCTAGTTTAAGTCCGGGTCCGAATAATAGTCCAGGAAAATTTATTAACAAATCGAAATTTAAGTACTCAGTAGCATTTTTGATATATTTTTCTAGAAAATATGAACTATCGTTGGGTGAAAGCAATTATCGAATTCACTCTGTAGAAGGAACGGAAAAAAATAGGTATTTTTCCAATTAAATATGAGAGAATTTGGGTCACAAAAATATAAGGGTAACAGGTACATTTTTTTAAAAATGACAGTGTCAACCCTTATTTTCTTACCTCTCTAACTCTGTTAATTTTAATTTTGGCAAAAAAAAATTAATATGAAATTTTTTATGTAAAATTAAATTCTATGCAATATTTGTCTGAAATTTACCATATTTTTTTAATTTGGAAAAAACACTTATTTTATGTTTTTCTACCCTTTCTACAAGTGGAATGAAAAAATTTCTTTCACCCATTGATATTTCATATTTTCTAGAATCTTCTAAAAATTTTCCTGGTCTATTATTTATTTATTCGTTTAAAATCCACTCAGAGCTCTTAAATGTTCTATTTACAAATAAAAAAAAATAATGACATACAGCTAATTTATCAGAGTATGTTGTCTTTGTATATTTTAAACAACCTAATTTACAAACGAAAATATCATCAATAATCTTGATAATATTAAGTCTGTATGTACGTGACAGAAACGCGAATTTTCATTGGGTGTAAGTGAATTCAAATTGAGCGCAAAGTTTAGCTTCCGTTGGTTGCGTCGTTTAAAAAAGAACCCACAGTGACTTATTTAAACATACTCACAGTGTTTAAAATACACGTAAACAGTGTTTAAACAAATATACTAAAACTCTTTGATAACGAAGTACATTAGTAAAGTCAAACCGATAACGTCTCCGATACCCACTTTAATATCTCATTACCTAATAATACACAATTTCATACTGTGGAACATAGTCGCTTCTATGACATTTAAATTAGAGGCCGATTAATCTGCAATATAATAGACCTACTTACAGTGCAATGTTCCAGTATAGATATGCAATATGAATGTGGTGATTTGTGACAAGTTTTTGATTCCATAATGTCGAGTGCAACAGTGAATAAAGTTCCGCCCGATGGAGGATACGGATGGGTGGTCACTTTCGCCTATGCATTGAATAATGTGAGTAATCAAATGAGTGATAGAGAAGAATTCTTCAAAATTTTACTCTATTCCACAAAGTAGGTATTAAGATGCCATCCCACGGTACAGTTCAAATAAAATATTTTTATTGTTGCTTTGACACGTTTATTATTTGTGATACTAACAATTTCCGATGTTTAAAACTTTATAAATTTAAAATTCAGTTCGCTTTTATTGCAAACGTTCATTTGCTGTATTTTACCATAATGTTAAAATAAATAGACATCTGTCTATGCATAGATAAAATACAAATGTCCCTAAAGAGAGAAAAAAATATAGGTAAGTACATGTTCTGATCGTGTTCAAAAGTTAAAAACTTTTGAGGAATTATCAGTGTAATACCTATACTTTCTACTGGGAGCTGATTTAGAAAGCCATATATCTTATATACATATATCTATAGCCTAATTGAGGATTTCACGATGTCTTTGAAGATAAGATGTCCTTACGATTTTTTCTTCACCTTTAAGGCATTCTTTTTTTCTAATATACACATGAAATATAACAGACACAGTCCCTACCGGGATTTAGACTTGCATCGCTGTATCAGCAGCCGAATATTCGCTCCCAAGAGCTACTCCCATCATTAGAGGTGTATTATGAGCTTCTTATCTCAGCGTAGTTTCAGCCGGTCAGTTTACTGGTCTTCTAATACTTGATATGTCTTTGTAGTGTTATAAATAAAGGTTAATAATTGTCAAAAATTAAATTACTTGTAAATTATTCTCGAAGATTATTTATTTTGCGTTTGTTTCTTCTGGGTGAGCTCGCTACATCGTCGACTCATCTTTCCTACACGGATAGAACTCACGGATAGAAACCAAGAGCAAACTCATCTTTAATAAAAAATAAATAAAAATAACTCATGTTGTTGTGTTTCGGTGAGTGCGCAAGGGATGCCAAAGCCCATTTCTCTGTTCTCATCTTTTCTCTTTCTCAGTAAAATTAAGGATAGGCGGTAGCATCTATGTTTAAGTGGACCGTCAGCCGGCCTGAAAGTCTTTAACATAAAAAAGACATGAAAATATTGCTTTGGTTAAGTACATACCCAGCAGAACATGTAAAAAAACTATATATTAAAGCTAGTATAATATTTGTTTAATGACAGTTCTACTTTTGGTGTAATAAGACTGGCTTGAATCAGGCTGGTATTAACATTTCACAATACAAATACCTCATGCACATAACAAATTGTTACATTTTTCAGGTCGTGGTTCTGCCGTTGATCGCTGGCTTTGGACTGGTGTTTCAAGAGGCTTTCACTGAAACAAACCTCACCGCTACTCAGGGAACCTTAGTCATTACATTGAATCATGGATTTGGAATGCTGCTATCATTCTTTGGTGGTCCGCTTCTAAAGAGATTTGGTTATAGAAAAGTGGCAGTCGCCGGTGCGATACTCATCTTCCTCGGATTACTCTTCACATCTTTTGCCTCTAGTTTCTGGATGTTCATTTTATCATACAGTATTATAAATTGTAAGTTTACTTCTCATTTTTACATATTTATTTTATTTATATATAAATAAATGTTTATATTAAAATAAAATTCTGCGAAATATCATAATAAAGTTGTCTAGACAATGAGTTATCGCGTACAGCGTCATAGTTATATACCATAATAAGTACTTGTACACCTACATAGATTACATACAGCTTGCTCCAATTTATTTAGTCGATTTATTACTTACTTATTTATTACTTTACTTTTAATTTTAATAAAATGAGGTCAATTAAATTGTATTAAATATAATAATTTGTTATTACGAGTATTATTTTGAGTTTTAATTATTTAAAAAAAGCATTTTAGTACATATATTTTTAAAATTTGTTTGTGTGATTTTATTTCTTATATCTATGGGCAGTTTATTAATTTGATTGGAAATTAAGTATTGTGTAGTTCTATTACCATATTCATTATTACGTTTATTTGCCAATTATATCTTTTACCATAATGTATCCCATCAATTGAATAATTTCATTCAAATAATTGTTTCAGCAATGGGCATTGCGGCAGTAATGGCCGCTTTCACGTTAGCGATTAATTCATTTTTCAAGGATAAAAGAGGTCGAGCTATTGGCGTCGGAATGTCAATAACTGGGTTAGGAGCCATTTACATGCCCTTACTTATGAGCGCTCTAATTTATGCGTACGGATGGAGATACGCTGTTCTCATTTTAGCTGCTATCTGTTTGCATTCTCTGTTAGCAGCGAGTCTTCTTAGACCAGCTAAATGGTATTTAAAATATCCACCTACACCAGAAGAATTAGCACCATTAAATAAAGAACCTAGTGTAGAAATTATTAATAGCAGCCTAACTAATTCAATAAAACACAACGGTAATAATAATCTTGTGGAACGAATTAAAAACGATTTAAAATGAAAAATGGCAACTTTTAAATTTTTCTTACGCTTTTCAGGAGTTCCTAGTGAACCAGCAATTAAAGAATTGGAAGAGAATGGTATTACTCCTTCAAAAAGTCTGTCTATGAGATATCTTAACACAAATTCTGAAACCCACACAAGAAATGCTGTATCGCATCCCGATTTACGTAATAAATCTCCAGAAGAGTCTTTGACAGAGTCTAGATACAAATGGTGGGAATCTCAGGAAATAAATTTGGGCAGCTCAATAAACATTTTTCACGAAGATAACATAAAAATTAACGATAAACATTTGTCAAAGGAGAAGTTAGAAGAGAAAGAATCGAAGAGTTATTATAGAAGGTTTATAGATTTTTTCGATCTGACGTTACTAAGTGATCCAGTATTTGTAAATATTTTGTTCGGATTGTCTATAGCGTCATGTGTTGAAACTAATTTTTCGCTATTATTACCAATTATATTGAGAGACATGTTAGACTTCGAGACTTCAGAAATTGCTAAAGTGATGGCCGTCATTGGTTTTTCTGACACACTGTTCCGTTTTGTATCACCATTTATAGGGGAGTGGTGTCACAAACCTCCTAGGGTTATGTATATGGCCAGTTTACTCATCATCGTCTTTACCAGAAGCAGTAAGTTTTAAATGAATTATATTATCCTTGTGAACTTGATCAATATATAAATATGTGTTTCGTTTGTGTTTCTGTTGGCAGCTTTATAGGAATCAGGAGAATATTATAGACTAGCTGAATCCGAAACTTCGTACGCGTGGTATAGGGCGTAATTTTTTTATTTGTGAACAATTGGAATGAAACAAACACTAAATGTTACGGGAACTTGCTACAAAACATCAGTGAAAACCGCATTTAAATCGATTAAGCCGTTTCTGAGATTAGCGTGTACAAACGCACAAACAGACAAAAATGTTATAAACTTTTTTTGACCTCGTTATTAAGTGGGTACCACGTGTACCAATTGTTTTTAAAAAAATATTTAATCTACAGACACGGCTCGTTTAGGATTTTATCATACACTAGCGACCCGCCCCCGGCTTCGCACGGGATGCAATTTTTATATATAAGAACATTCCGCGCTTATCCCTCTTTCCATTGGTGAAAACCGAATTAAAATCGGTCTACCCGTTCGAAAGTTATGGACGTACATACATTTCGAAGATTCATGAAGATCCAAGGGAAATGGGGATTCATTTTTCTATATAGAGATATAGATATAGAATAGATAAGTGTGTTCTATGCCTATGGCATATTTTCCTTATAGGCACTACAATAAATACAATATGAACATTACAATTGCTGTACTATCACAGACAAGTAAAGTTCAACGCTCTCATGACGTCATTGGCCTCTATTCACTGTTACTGATAGCGTAAATATCACGTGTTGTCAATTCCAATCAAGTATTAGATTTGTTTAGTATAAAACCAATATTTAAACATAAAATTAATTGAATCCATCGCTGAAATTTGCTTCGATTGACATCTTGTACTTTACATACTGTTACGACTAACTATGGAACGTTCTGGAAAAAGCGTTCGCGCCGGCCGAAAGTCTCAAACGTCCCACTCTATTGATGTAGCCTCGCCCCTTCCCGACTAGTGTCAAAGGAAATTGGTTTATGTTTACAACATAGAGTTTACATTTCAACAGAAATAGCATTCCCGAATTTCAATGACTTGTTTACGATGTTGTTTAGATTTTCTGAAAAACTCGAAATACATCGAGGCGTTTGGTAAGGTAAGGCGAGCCGGCGGGCGAGATAGGTCAGTTTGTGGGATAACAAGCGATTCGAAGCGACTCTTCGGAGCTTTTGCGAAGTTACTTGCGACATTGAACCGGCGACACATGAAGGGAATCATTGACGAGTTTTGGCAAGTTTAACGGTTTCATTGGACAAGTCGAGTTATTTTGTCGAGTCGAGTCAAGTCGAGTGATTTTGGAAGTCATCTTGGTTTGTGAAAATAAATCCCCTTTACATTACGTATACAGAAATCATAGAAAAGCATCATTTTGTTTTTTGTTAAAATATCAACTTAATCTCAATTAAATTTTGAAATCATTGTAATTTCGATTTGTGCCAGTAACTATTGCATTTAGAAGACAATTGCAAAATATGGCAGCAAGGGTGGCGTTGTTGCTACATTTTCTGAGTAGAGAATTAAAGAAGAAAAACAACAAAAAACACACACATTAAACATAAATATATGTCACAATAACATATAGCAAAATGTAGTGTTGCGTACGAAATAATAAGGAAGGTCCGAATAATAAAGGGACGCGGAAGCTCATTCTACTAACCACATTTTTTAACTTTCCTGTCAACGATACAGAATGAGTTCTCTATCTGTGAGTAAAAGTGCAATCGAAATCAGTTCAACCGTTCCAGAGATTACGATGAATAATACAATGGATAATATTTTTAAAACGCATGTATTGGTTTTGGTAAGATGCAAATAATCAAAATGAGCTTCAAACAAAGGCGCTTTATTTAAAAATCTCAATAAGATCGATACTTTTTATTTATTTTATTTATTATTTATTTCTATAGACTTTTAATGTTAAATCACTTGTTCGTAATAAAGTACTTAGTTAGTAGAATACTTCTCTTATAAGACGAGTGTACTAAAATAAAAATACAATTTTTTTCAGTAATGCTGTTTACGACTTCATTTATCGGAATGATTTTCGTAGCGTTAGCGATGGGCATAACTAAAGGCGTACGGACAGTTTACATGAACATTGTGATTCCCAGCTATGTGCCATTGGAGAGGTTACCTTTCGCTTCTGGAATACAGATGTTTTTCAATGGCATCATTATTATTACTATTGGATCGCTTTTAGGTGAGTTAATTTCTGAATGTTTCTTTTACGAAACGGTAACATGGAACATGGAACTCAGTTGTCTCTCATATGCACAAGCACATACTTACGTTTCCAACAGACAATGGAGAGAGTTTATTCAAAAAATACATATCTATAATAGTTTACGAATAGAGAAAGTGGATTTATTATACAAAATTTTAGAGCAGTATTAGAATTTTACAATTTATAATGAAACACTTATTAGTTTTTAAAGACAAGTCACTATTATATATTCTACAATCACAAATTAAGTACTAAATGATATATATTATTAGGAATTTCAATTAAGTATTAAATGGCACATTCGATTTTCGGCTCTCTTTCATAATTTCGTACAGTTGTAATTGAATTGCACTAATTCTATATCTATACATATAGAATTAGTGTTCTATATCTACTTCTATATCTATACATATTTTGTTACGGTTTACACTAATGGAAAGAGATATAACAATGAAGATTTGTGTATATAGTTTGCAGAAAAAAATCCTAGTTTTAATAAAACTATTTCGGTTATTATATGGCACAGGCAGTGTTTAGTAAAAATCACGAATATGAACAAAATATATAACCTGTACATTAATTAAACAATTTTTTTTAAATTTGAACCTCGCTATGAGAGCGAGTATTCGGAATGGATAGTCCATAGATTTTGAGTTATTCTATTTAAAGCTACAATATAGTTATTTAGACCAATATTAGAAATTGTGTTTACTTACACACCTAGATTGAAAAAATGCAGGACTTAGATCTTTTAGAAATGGCGTAGTGCCTAAAAGTGCCTAAGTGCCAAAAATGCTAAACGTTGTAATTAACATTTGTCATCATTTCAGGTCGCGTCCGAGAGGCTTCCGGTTCTTATAAACTCCCCATTATAATACTCAATGTGGTGACATTAATTACTGTACTTTTGTGGAGCGCAGAATTTCTATATTTTAGAATAAAGAACAAGAATAAACCTGAAGAAAGTACAAATGAACAAATATGATATTTTCAACATATTTTCACAATAAATTGGGTATGTGCGGGCACCTACAATAAAAGTGCTATTATAATACAATGAGTATTACATTTAAAAACACCCTCCACCTCAATTTAGTTTCATCTCAGTCGTGGACTTCAAGCTCGACAGACATTCTGACGGTCTACTTGATTGTAGGTGGCTACCGTCGCCTATAACACAAGTATCCGCCACAGGCGCTGCAAATGTGCTGCCAACCATAGTAGGGTTAAGGATAGGAATTAGGAAGAGATAGAGAATTGGGCTCTGGCATCCCGTATACTCGCTCACCAAAGCATTATTATTATTTCACGGTGATTTCCTACTGAAGCGCCCTACAAATACATACTATTCTGATGCTGATAGTCGCCTATTGGCCTCAACTCTGTCCGGTTCCCAGTTTCTCTTATAGCGAACGGGGAGACGAGTGAGAGCAGTTGCCGACCTTGCAGACAATAACTAATTTATCGACCTCGTCTGGCATCGGCCAATGTGACCAAAGTAACTGAGAATTCTTTGATTAGGTTTCATGGGTCGACTGTGGATCCAGGCTGCTTCAGACCGATTCAACCAGAAAATTATGGGGGAGACTTATGCCCAGTAGTGGAAATCCTACTGCTGAAATGATAATGATGATGATGACGTGCAACAAACACATGGAGGCATAATACTAAGTTCAGACCCTTAAGTAAGTAAATGTTTATGAATTCAGTTAGGATGGGCAGCGTTCTGGAGGCTTTTCGACCAATGTATGTTGTCAGTGATGACATATATGGCGCTGAAACGTTTATTCTAACTATTGGCCTCGTAAGAACTATGGAGAGGGCTATGCTCGGGGTTACACTGCGAGATCGAATTAGGAATGAAGAGATTCGTAGACGAACGAAAGTTACCGACATAACCCGGCGGATTAGTAAGTTGAAGTGGCAGTGAGCAGGAGGCCACGGACCTCGGCAAGCGTAACATAGGACGTCCAGCACACAAGGTGAACAGACGACTTGATAAGGACTGCGGGTCGACGGTGGAACCAGGCTACTTCTGGTCGGTCCTTTTGGAAAATTAGAGAGAAGGCCTACGGCTGAGATGATGATGAAATGTTTATGATAAAGAGGGACAGACAAGTTGACGTTGCCTAATACTATGAAGCCTACTTGATAGCCTCAAGTGGATGCAAGTACGCTGTTTACCCCGAAAGGATAAAAGTATATAGAACAAAGAAAAATAGGACATCCTTCATTCATGCAAAACAATAGCACAAGTACTAACCCTTATCCTTTACCATATCAAAGTTGTCAATTTATGCGCGATGGTTAGCTACCTACCATGAAGTAGGTAGATCTTTACATAAAAAATATACTGTAAGTTGGTCACCGACTACCTAGTCCATTATCCTTAATCCTATTAAGGTCAGCAGCGCACTTGCAGCATCTGTGGCGTTGCTTGTGTTGTAGGCGACAGTATACAAGCTTTACATTGTCAATTCTTAGAATAACTTGATTTAAGTTCATCATTATCTCAGCCGCTGGACGTCCACTGCTAGACAAAAGCCTCACCCCTAATTTTCCAAATGGACCAGTCAGAAGCAGCCTGGATACACCGTCGACCCGCGGCCCTTATCAGGTCGTCTGTCAAACTTGTGGGTGGACGTCCTACACTGCGGTTGTCGGTCCGTAGCCTCCACTCGAGAACCTTCCGGCCCTAGCTCAGCACCCATCAGCTTTTCGTACTATGTGTTTTGCCTACTGCCATTTCAACTTACTAATCCTCCGGGCTATGTCGGTAATTTTCGTTCATCTACGAATCTCCTCATTCCTGATTCGATTTCGCAGTGTAACCCCTAGTATAGCTCTCTCCATAGCTTGTTAAACAACGTTGAGCTCTTTTACGATGCCCATAGTTAGAAACCACGTTTCAGCACCATATGTTATCACTGGCAAAACACTTCGAAAGAAAACTTTTAAGACATTGAGGAATTTTGGACGAGAACACGACTCAAGGCTTCCCGAACGCTGCCCATCCGAGCTGGATTCAACGATTGACCTCCTTCTCGAAGTAGGCTCTACCTAATTGGACTGTTTGTCCCAAGCAGATGTACTTTAAGTTATTGTACTTAAATTATGACGTTAATAACTTTGAAACAAGAATATTGAGACGAGAAGACGACTCGAGGCTTCCCGAACGCTGCCCGTCCGAGCTGGATTCAACGATTGACCTCCTTCTCGAAGTAGGCTCTACCTAATTGGACTGTTTGTCCCAAGCAGATGTACTTTAAGTTATTGTACTTAAATTATGACGTTAATAACTTTGAAACAAGAATATTGAGACGAGAAGACGACTCGAGGCTTCCCGAACGCTGCCCATCCGAGCTGGATTCAACGATTGACCTCCTTCTCGAAGTAGGCTCTACCTAATTGGACTGTTTGTCCCAAGCAGATGTACTTTAAGTTATTGTACTTAAATTATGACGTTAATAACTTTGAAACAAGAATATTGAAAACAAGAAAAATGAAAAGGCGCTTAGTATGAATACAATATTTAATTTTATTTAATATTTACAACTTATTTTCAGTCAGTGCAACAATATATACATGCCATGCTTATTGTAATCCTAAACAAAATAATAAAAAAAGAGAGATTATTTTTATAGTACGAATTTTAAAGAAGTAATATGGTCAAATTAAAAAGAACACGATTTTCTTCTTCTTGGGTGTTCTTCATAATTTGCTCGTAATCGCTTATACAAATAACCTATGCCATAACAAACAGTCTGTTAAAATTGCAGAGGTACTTAGATAATATTAAAGTGTCACTAAAAATCACTTGTACCGTTTTTTTTATACTTGTTCAAACTCACTGCACATGCACTTTTAAGTTTTTATTCATAACACAATCCTTACAGTGAAATTCAGGGAACAGTTCAAGACTAACTTATTTACTATCAAAGCACTGTCATGTAAGTTAAAATGAATTTCAAATTTATTCGCTGCTACGAGGTTCTGCAGTCGCTGTGGTGGTGGTAACCTGTAACAATAAAATATTTTGTTTTTATGAAGTTATTTTCCTTAAAATATGCTTTTTTAATAATAAAAAACATTTTGTATAAACGTAAATATATATATATATATATATATATATATGTTTTACGTATTATGAAATAAAGTCGCTATCTGCCTTTGTCTATTTCTCCGCTAACTCGCAGTATACTAAAGAGTACTAGCGTAGCTAACTTCTTGTAAACCACCCAACATATTTTAATACGGTTTTCACCAGCGGAAAGAGCTATAAACGAGGAACGTTTGTGAATATATAATTTGCAGAAGAAATTGCGAATTTTTACATTTAATATTAATATTAATCGTGCCGCTGCATTAGCATCCCTTACTCACTCACCGAAACACACACACACACACACCGTCACTGATGTGGAAGAAGTTAGCATGTCCATTTTCGTTTTTAGAAAATCTCTACATTGTGCTGACTTGTGCTAGGCTTGTGCTACGTTGTGCCGCAAACAAAACAAAATGGTCATGCTGGTGCAAAAAACGTTTTTTCTCATTTCCGCTCCGTTTTTTGAGATAATTGAAAACGGTTTACGGCACATTGCAGCACAAGCCTAGCACATTCCGGCACATTCAGCATATTTTCGAAAAAACAAAGTGGTCATGCTGGTGCAAAAACGGTTTTTTCTCATTGCCGCTTCATTTTTTGAGATAATCGAAAACGGTTTACGGCACATTGCAGCACAAGCCTAGCATATTCCGGCACATTCCGCACATTTTCGAAAAAACAAAATGGTCATGCTGGTGCAAAAAACGTTTATTCTCATTGCCGCTCCGTTTTTTGAGATAATTGAAAACGGTTTACGGCACATTGCAGCACAAGCCTAGCACATTCCGGCACATTCCGCACATTTTCGAAAAAACAAAATGGTCATGCTGGTGCAAAAACGGTTTTTTTCTCATTGCCGCTCCATTTTTTGAGATAATCGAAAACGGTTTGCGGCACATTGCAGCACAAGCCTAGCACAAGGCAGCACAATGTAGAGTTTTTCTAAAAACGAAAATGGACATGCTAACTTCTCTGACATCCGTCACTGCCGCGAGTCGCAGTAAACGCAGTGTAGGGTCACAGAGGGTAGGGTACACTGCGTTGCAAATTAACATTTGTAGCTAAAATCGCACTAATTTTTTTAAATTTTGTAGTAAATTTAAAAAGCAAACTACGAGTATGTGGTTCTTAAGCGTTCAAGCTATCTCAATAATTTTTTTTATCAAAATCTATATAGTAGGTAGCTATAAACACTATCAATGCCACCCTTTATTGACGGATTCACGGATTCAAAAAACATTATGATGGTCGCCATGAAATGTTTATAACGATCATCGAAATGTTCTCGCATACATTTAAAGCAATATTGATATAATTTGTATATGTAGGTATTTACACTATTTTAAATCAACTCATTCGTTTGTCATTGCTGAAATATATACAAGATAATTATAGGTATATTAATATAGAATAGACTAAGAGAACTATTTATTCGTACCACAGTTAATATATAATAAAAGCAAATTCCTATTTTAGTTAATAAATACTATTTTTAAAGTGCTTTTGTGCGATTAAAGGCTGGAGGACGGCACGGCAAAAAAACACTTTAAAGGCTTATTAAATATTAAAAGCCCTTAAAGTTTCTTTTTTTACAATTCAAATTTAATTGTGTTATGCTGCCGCGGAACGCAACAGCGCGCCGATTGTAGCCTAATACAATTAAATTTTAATTATATTTAAAGGCACTAAAGCTGCAAAATACAATGAAAACTTTAAAATACTTTGAAGTGCCGTGCTCCAATTTTCGCCGGCCCTAAAGTGCTTAAATTGTGAATTTAAATAACATTATGTTATTTAAATAGATAAAGTTGTACTTGTTTAGAGGTTTCGATATGGAAAATTAGTGGAAAATTATATAGACCTTATCCGGGTTAGTAGTATTATTCTCGTAAGAACCTTCTGGATACGTTGGCTCGTCGTTGCTCGTGGACGGCTCCAAGTCATTAACTGGAATGTAAAGAACATGAAAATTGAAACAGAATAAAAAGCAGTGCGAACAAAATTATGTGAACTTTGACATACGAGTAAGTCTTAAAGCGCCATCTAACGGCACAGACTAAGGAATTTGTTAGGCAAACTTATAGGTGCTTCTTGATTAGATGTAAAGTTATTAATGTAATCTATACTTCTTTACTAATATTATAAAGTTTCTATATTTGTTTGTTTGTTTGTATGTAGGCGAAAACGCTTAGCTAAAGTATAATGCCATGCCTCAATCTATGTCATGCGGTTACATCTTTTATTTCTCATCGCGGACATAGTCGGGAACCAGCTCAAATCTAAACCACAATATAACTATATATTTTGATTTATATTATCACAGATTCTATAGTACCTAATTTAATTGTTTAGATTTTCAAATTCATGTATTTTAATTTATTAGTTTTCGGGCGCATTAAATCACTGAACAGCCCCTCTGCCAGCAATGACAAACCCCTTACAGAAGTCCACCGCAAAATAACAGCATGTGTGCTTTCATAAAAACCATTAATTGTACAACAACGTAAAAGACGATAACGTAAACTCTCAACTGCTTATTCCGTTCTCTGTTTGCTATTGTAGCTTCATTCATATAAATTTTAATTTTAAGAAAATGTCAAATAACCTTTAATTTGTCTACTAAAAAAATAAAAATTTACTCACTCCGTTGGTGCCAATTTTTCGAAAAGACGTAAGACGAATCAGATTTCACATTATCCGTTTTCTCTCCAGATAAATAATCAAAAGGCGCTCTATTTGGAAACCTTGGAGATTTGAAAGGTAGATTGTCCGATCCAGACACAGCGTTGTCTGCATTTGTCCTCTTGGATTCAAACGATTCTATTTCGTACCAATTGTTGGTCGCATTCGGCGACGCTCGCCATGGTTTCGATGTGACCACATAAATTTTCTCCTTCGTCAGTGGAGATATGGAAGTTTGTATTTGACCCCATGGCGCTGGTGTTGTAGTTGTAGTTCTAAAAGATGATGCTGCTGTATAAATATGAAGCTTCTGAGCCTCTGATTCGTCGTTCTTTCCACTTAAATGTTTGTTCTTCGTTCTTTCTATACTGTTATATTCTTTATGCAGCCTTAATGCAGTCTTGTTTTTCTTATCATCCGTAACAGAATGCTGTACACTACTTGAACCTTCATGGTCATACATATCATAGTTATACTTATTTGTTGTTGCATAGTTAGCATAAGGACTAATTGTAGCTAAATATTCATCAGGAATTTGTTTAGAATATGCATATTTTCCTTTACCCCGCATCTTTTCAGGACTTTTGTGCCGTTTTGAATATTGTTGTTCAGTCCAGTCGTCGATATTATGCTGCAATTTGATAATGTCAAAAGGAGGTTCTCTAACGTCGTAGAGATCGTTCAGTATAGCAGGTGTGTTGAGTACATCTGAGTTGTAAAATTCTGTGACCGTTGTATACGGCGTTTCAGTGGATTCTTCTGTAAATGTGCTAGATGTAGTTGAACTCTCAGTAACAGTATTAGAATCGTGGTTTTGATCTGTGCTTAAAGGAACTTTTCTGGCTTGATAGTTATCTTCTAAACTTGAAATCCAATTTTGTGATAACTCTTCAAAATTATCACTGGTCCCTCCATCATGATTTCCAGTGGTATAAGGGATTATAATTTGGACTAGCTTTGGCTGGTTTGCATCTTCCTGTGCAACTGGAGATGGTGATGCACCACCATAATCACTATAATCTGCTCTAGTATCGTCCCACAAACCATTTGGCGTAGATATTTGAGGAGCGATAGTTGTAGTCATATCGTCATATATTTCGTACTCCTTATTTACAGGTGTCGATATTGCTAATAAAAAATTTTCAGGGTCTTTATGTGGCGCGCTTGGCTTTAAGTATAAAAGTGGAGAATCTATGTTTTGTAAATTACTTTCAGTACGATATTTATCTACATCTTCATCTCTAATTCCTCTTAAATCCGCGAAATTGTTTTTATTATTGGGTAGGACGTGGGAATCGTACTTTAAGTCAGATGGAATTCCACTATAAATATCGTTTCCTACTTCAGCTCCTGTACTTTCAAAACTTACATCTTGATTGGAATTTGTCGCTGAGACATGATCCTCAGATGCTTGAGAAGATATATCACGAAATTCATCAATATTGTAACTATTCGGTATATTTCTGTAAGCTTTATTTTGACTCGTGTTTTTTGTCACATCAATATCTATAATGGGTGATTGAATAACTGAAGGAGGATAGTCAACTGAATGTGTAAATTCTGCTACTGGAATACTTGACTCTATATTGACATTATTTGATGTCTGCTGCATTGAATTAATACCATGAATATAATGGGAAGGAATTTTCGTTACAGGTCTGAATGGTCTGGCATTAAAGATTGGTGGTAAAGGGGAAACGCTCAAATTGGGTAAAGCAACTGGCTGTAGCTTGTGAATGTTTCTACCTCTATTTAAGGTAAATGGGGCGGGATTCGCTAATGCTAATGATGCGTTCGGTATCATTGTTTTAATACCCTCATTCGGTAAAACTTTAGTTTTAATTTTTGTTGACTCTGCAGCAGTAGCTGATACAGGATACGGTATGTCTAAAGCATATGTATTTATGATTGGTTCACCATAAGAATTCCTAAATCCGGTAGGATTGGTGACTTTTGGTAGTTGTAAATCACTGGATGGCGTAATATTTGAAAAAACTTCCACATCACTGTCGGATGGTGTGTTCAAACCAAATCCTGGAGAGATTTGGCTACTTATATCAGGAAATACTGTTGATGGGGGTGCATAAGTTGAACTCGGTACACCATATGATGAACTAGGCAAGCCGTAAGTACTTACTGCAGCGTCAGAAATTCCAACGGATGAGCCGCCTAATCCAGAGGTGGAACCAGACGACAGTGCATAGGAAGAACTAGATATTGAATATGTAGAACTAGGCGGGTTTGGTGTAGGCAAAGAAATAACATGTGTTGGACTTGGAGGTCCGTAAGTAGAACTTGGAGTCCCAATTGAATTGACTGGATGCGCTAAAGTTGGAGGACCATAAACAGCGTGAGGTACTCCAGAAATTGGTCGAAGTTCCTGTTGTTGACTGTGTGGTTGGAATGGTTGTGGTCGATATTGAACTGCATTTTGTACTTCAGCATACGCTGTTGGACTTGGCGGTCCGTACGTGGGGTTTGTAATTTTGGGGATATTTTTAGCTCCTAAATTGTATCTTATTACTGGTATCCATGGCACTAAATTGCAAGGGTTGCAATCTTTTTTAAATTGCGCTATATTACTATTGCTAAGCATCGTAGATCCTATATCATATTGAGTTTGCTGTGAGGAAAATAACCAACCGGAAAATTTTTGGAAAAGTGATGGGGATGGAGTGGTTGTAAACGGTTGAGGTGGAGGCACAAAATTGAAATTGTACTGTTTATAAAATGGCGCTGGAAATTTTAAATCTGAAGAAGGGGGGAGAGGTGGTGGTGGTGGAGGCGGAGGAGGTTGATATTGATATCCAACATCCACATTGTGTTGCTGAGTTCTTCCTGTCCCTCCGTGGAAAGGCACCGGCACTATTTGAGATAATGACGGTGGTGGCGGCGGAGGTCTCAATAATTCTCCGAATGGCGAAGCGACATCTCCACTGTGTTGGCTGTAACTACTGGTAGGCTCACTTCTGCATCTTGCTATCACAGCAATTAACAGGACTGGAATCACCTGAAGAAAAAAAACAATACTTTTAAAAATATTACACCATAAATCTAAATTATCTTAAAGTTCTTAGCACTACAATATAGACTATTTCTTCTACGATAGAAGAAATTTGATAAAAATAGCGCAAGTATTTCTATTGCAAAGTATGATAGAATTTGCTACAAATAATTTTAATATCTGAGCATGTCCAGATTGTTCTACTATTTTACAATAGAAAGAATAAACAAAAACATACAATAAGTTCTATATGTTGAGTATGATAGTGTAAAAATTTCCGTATCCATCTCGACGCCTGTTTCCACTAATTGAATGAGCGCCGCGCATTATATTAGACCAAATAATAATGTACTACATTTAAAGACGAAGTTATCCTTCAAGAGAGCTGTGAATAGACCCTTACGGAGTCAGTAATGCGCCTTATTAGGATGTCTGTTGCAATCTACACGGAACTATTAGGTTTAATAACATTGTATGTATAGATATAGTTGGAACAAATTTAATTAAAAAAAAATCCCAACGAACAACTAAAAAGTTGTGTCGTAAAAAGAAAATAGTTTAAATAGTGGCAGGGCACGCTGCCATTTGGGCAGCCCGTCTGGCGGCAGTAACCACCCCCTTACAAAAGACCACCGTGAAATAACAGCACGTGTGCTTTTATGTTTCGATGAGTGAGTAAGGGATGCCAGAGTAAATTTCTCTATCCTTAATCCTACTGTAGTCGGCAGCGCACTTGTAGTACCTGGGCGTTGCTTGGTTATAGGCGACGGTAGCCACCTACCATCAATTGGATCGTCGGTCTGTCTGCCGATCTTAACATAAAAAAAGTTAATCTGTTCAGTTGGTCGAAGTGAAATAAGTGGGTAGGACGACGTTAATTCAAACAAAAAAATGTTCCCTTTAAAACTTATTATGGTTACTTTAAAATGTGTTATTATATGTCTATACAAATAAAAATGTTAGTGTTAATAAATTTTAAGAGATAACTAGATTTTTATAAAATCTTGAAAATGACTCGTTGCGCGCACAACAAATAATATGTCATTTTATTTTTTGTTGAATTACAATATTCCCTACAAACTTTGGAAGCCGTTTTACTTTTGAATTACAAGAATTCATACAAATTTAGAGGTGAAATCATCAATCATCGGCGTATTCGTTTAATATTTACATTGGTTCAGTATTTTTCAAAACAGTTCAGTAACTTTTTTGTGAACTAATTTTCTCTTCTATTTTATATAAATATCAATTTTTTATCAATAAAAAAATTTTGGAAACAGTTTTCTTTCCCCATACAATTTTGAAATGGTTATGAATTTCGACCTGTGGGCTAACTGTACTTTGTATAATTTTTACTAGTCTATACTAATATTATAAAGAGAAAATATTTGTATGTATGTATGTTTGTAATGAATAAACTCAAAGACTACTGGACCGATTTTAAAATTTCTTTAAACCTATAGATAGCTAAATTATCAACAACTAAAGAACTGAAGTCTTTTATTTGAATCGACCCAGTTTAATTACTAAGTTAAACCGAACCGTTTCTGTAGCATCCATATCCTATATTTAATCATTAGGAACGTATATTTATTGAAAGCATAGATTGGAAAGATGCATTTAGTTCTCATTTAGTAATTAGTTAGAAAATACAGTGAAACAGATGATGTGACATATCGAAGCCATTGTAGCGGCTTCCCACGAGCTGCCATTCTTTGCACTTTTCTCTTTTCTCATAAGTCGCTGATGGAAGCGATCGGTAGGTAGGCGCCATGTTTTTAAATCAAATAACGATCTAAATATGTGCTATGTTAGAAAGTCAATAAAGAAACAATTAATTCATTTGCTGAAATACAGTTGTGTTTATGTGAGTAAGTAAGCGATGCCAGAATTTGTCTATCCCCTTCCAATCCCTTATCCATTATCGAAATATGCGATGGTATGACGCTGCCGACTACAGTAGGATTGAGGATACAGAAATTTACTCTGGCATCCCTTACTCACTCATCGAAACATAACACCACACGTGCTGTTATTTCACGGTGATCTTTTGTAAGGGATGGTTACTGCCGCCAGACGGGCTGCCCAAGTGGGACCGCCAGCCTGTTTCTTTTTAATTATTGCTAGTAGATACTAAGAATTAATTTATTCATTTTTAGATTAACCTGTTAATATATTTTACTGTTGGCATTTTAAATATGTAAAAATTAATAGTTGATATCTTTTGTGATATTTAGGTATTCATTTTTCTCCATAAACTTTAACACATAGTACAAATCTTCAAACACAATAAAAGTAAATTAATGAAAAAGCTGTTTCCACGGGAAAAACCGGCAAGAAATCTCCGTAGTTGCTCTTTTATAATAATTCTGCAATCAACGACAGTATCGAATAATAAACATACATTCAATGTCAAAAGAGTTACATTGTGAATAATTCGTTTCCACACATTACTTAGCAAAATGGTTTGCTAAGTAGGTCATTGTGTACAATAGTCAAAATATTGTTGTACACGATTCTATTTTGACAAACGTAATAAATTTTGTATTTGTTGTACCGTATATTCAAAAGAATTATTTATTTTGTGGAAGAACTAGGAAAAAGTTTATCTTAATTTCTTAAGTTATACAAAAATTATAGATGTTATTATTTTTCTTAAATAATCAAAACTCTTATTTGTTTTATTTCCGAACGACTCTCTGTACAATGAACAGCTTGTGTGCTTCCAGAGCACAAATGTTGAAGTTATGTCATGTTTATATTAACAAGCTATGGAGAGGGTATACTCGGGGTTACACTGCGAGATCGAATCAAGAACGAGGAGATCCGTAGACGAACGAAAGTGGCCGACATAACCCGGTGGATTACTAAGTTGAAGTGACAGTCGGTAGGAGACTACGGTCCAGCAAGCGCAGCGTAAGACGTCCTCAAGGTAGACAGACGACCTGATAAGGGCCGCGAGACGACGATGGATACAGACTGCTTCTGATCGGTCCTTTTGAAAAATTAGTAGGGAGGCCTTAGTCGAGCAGTGATCGTCCTACTGCTGAGATTAAATCAAGTTATTCTAAGAATCTAAAATGTAAAGCTTGTATACTGTCGCCTATAACATCGATGCCTATAACACAAACAACGCCACAGATGCTGCAAGTGCGCTGCCGACCTTACTAGAATTAAGGATAATGGTATCCGTCTGTCCGACCATCCCCCCCCCCTCCTTATCTCCGAAACTACTGACACTAAAATTTTGAAAAAAATACAGAAATTAGTTTTCTAGTTAAAGATTATAGTAAAACCTATAAGAAGTCCATGATATTAAAATAACATGGTAAATCACTCAATATTGTGCGGATAGGTAACATCGTACGGAACCCTCTTCACGCGAGTTCCACTCGCACTTGTCCCGTTTTTTTATGTATAGGTCTACCTACTTCAAGGTAGATAACAACCGTCGCGTATAAATTGACGAACTTGATATGGTAAAGCTATTATTTCGTTGCGTGAATGAAGGATGCCAGCCAGAGTCAATTTTCTAGTCTTATATTATGTGTAATATAATAGTCATAAGGAAATAGTTTTTTAAGGAAATAGTAAAAAGGTTAGTCGAGATCACAGGAGACCGAAGAGCTGGCAGCTACCTCGGACAAAGAATTAGTCTAGCTATCCAAAGGGGGAACACTGCCAGTATCTTCGGAACCTTGCCTAAAGGGACTCCTTTTAATAATATATTTTAGTTTTTATATTAAAATTAGGATTATAGTTTATATTAGTTTATTATAATTATAGTTTTATTCTTTATTCTTATATTTTAGTTATGTTTTTAAATTTGAGATATTATAATTAACTTATTAGAATGTAAGTTTATTGTTATCATATTATAGTCATAACGTACATAATGTGCGTGATATCAAAGCCGTAATGACTAAGAAGATGTTACTCTTGAGAATGCAATACAATCGAGAGTAGTTGTACACCTGTGTCATCGCTTTTACAATATTTGCACAATACTAAAATATGTCAGTGTTTGCATCATTTCAAGAACAGACAAAGACAGAATTCAATTTGAATGTAAGACACGACCACACGCATGATTTGGCATTTATTTCGACTACAACATAAAATGTACTTCGATTCGGAGCTCGTACAGCGAACGAATTTCGAAATGTGAGTACACAACTGTGCACATAAATTTGGAGGAATCATTTAAATAAATACGTGAAGAAAAGTGAAATTGTCTTTATTGTTTAATATGTTTTCTTATCACGTACATGAATGCATAAGTGTTATAGCAGAATATTGCGTCTTTTCAACAATCAATTTGTTTTCGGTTCAATTTGAAGTTGAACGAAGTGAAATGAATGAAACACACATGCTCTTATTTCACTGTGGTTTTCTTAAGGACTCTACTTCATTAGTGAGAATATCATTTGTTTGTTTGTTATAAAGAATAGAATTTACTTATTAATTTTTCACGTGTGTATGCGATACGTTACAAATAATGTGACCTTTGCGAATTCACTTAAGGTAGACACATTAAATATGTTCATTATAGGACGTACTTGAACCATACTTGTTTCCATAGTCAAAGGTCAGATGACGGCGAAGAGCATGGACCCCGAGCATTGGCCTCCGTTTCACCGTTCTCAACTTTTACTTAATTACTCCACAAAGTGTTCTCTTCGTATGACATAAGGTGGGAATTTTTTCTCATGACGAAAACAGACGAAAGTGAAAACTGGGTTAGCAATTCAAACAGTTACTATATTTAAGTTTCAGATCGTTATTTGATAATAGTTTTCTATGGACATTCTAGCTTAGTGGGTTAACTTATATTTTTTAATCATTTTAAGGTCGGCAGGTAACCTAACAGTACACAGGTGGCTGCATGATCGATTCATGATAGTATAGGTTGAAAGTGTTGGAAAGTAAAAGATAGATATGACACAAGACAAAACATGACTTCTTTCAATTTTAATTCTATATTTAAAAGAATATCATATATATACCTACCTAGAACATGCTGGTACCCACTACGTAGGTACTTAAATAAGTATATCTAAAGCACCAAACGGATTTTGATACGGTTTTCACTGATGGAAAGGAGATAAACGATAAAGGTTTTTGTATATTATTTGCAACAAAAAAATTGCATCCATTTATTATTTGGTGTAATTTAGTGTATTTTTTAGTTATGTAATTTAATGTTTAGACATATATTTATTTTAATGTATTAAGATTAATATATTTTAATATACCTACTACGATTTATTTAATTTCTTGTAGTTAGAGATATACCAAATTATAATGAAATTATATTGTACGTGCGGAGTGAGTCAAAATGCCCTGTAAGGGCGAAACGAACGATTTATTTTCACAAACCAAGAGGACTTCCAAAATCACTAAGCTTATCAGGTGAAACCGTTAAACTGAATTCCCTTAATGTGTCGCAGGTTCACTGTCGCAGATCGCAGTGAACCTGCGCAAAAGCTCCGAAGAGTCGCTTTCGAATCGTTGGTTATCACACAATTAACTGATCTCGCCCGCTGGCTCCCTTATAGGTATACACTTGGCGCCAACGCCCCGATGCATTTCGAATCTTCCATGATCAAAACTAAGGGAAAAAACGTCTTTTTTTCCCTTAGTTTTGATTAAATTTGTTTCTTTTTTAAGTTTAATTAATATTTATTTTTGTTATATAGTAGGAGCGTCGGTGGTGTAGTGGGAAAAACGCGGCCTATCATGTCGAGAAGTCTGAGTACGATCTCCGGTCAAACATCGTGAGGAAACCTGCATACGCCAAAGAAGAAATTCTAAGGTGTATGTGAAGTCCACCAACGCGCACGCCCATACGCCTTTGTTGAGAGGATAGGCTTGCCCCCATACAGTGGGGACATATAATACGCTGTTGATGATGATGAAGTGTAGTTAATTTTCAAGTTGTTTATTTTTCATATCACAATGTTTTAAGTTTTTTTTTTATCATCCATAATGTATATTCGTTTTAAAGTATTTATGTTAAATGTAGAATTAGTATGTAGTATACTTATATAGAAAGAAAAGTCTGTTTTATTTACCTATGATTTAAAAACTAAAAAATTAAAAAATTATATGTGCAAGTTTTCCCAATTTGTAGTGTAAAACTTCAATTTAAAACAGTACATTAACAAACTGTGAATCAAATTCACAAATTTAAGCTTACATTGATAAGGTATTCATTCAATAAGATTTCTCTAATGCAAACAGCTGCTAGAACACAATGCGTTCGTGACTTTTAAGAAACAACAAAAATCAATCGTATTAGAAACGAATTCTATCACGTAGAAGCAAGACTAAAATCAAAGCTATTTTAGCAAGACTAAAATCAAAGCTAAGCCGCCTCACATTTTTGTACTTATAATCTTTGGTTATAGCCAAATATTGTCTTAAGAATAGAACTAATTAGACTCTTAAGGCATTGGATTTTTTAGACGCATATTTTAAACAAATGGCAGGTGGTTAAAGTTCGCACAGGTAGCATCAGAGCGTGCTCTTGAAGCCTTTTTAAATAAAAATGAGGTTTAATTCTTACATGAATTGACTATATAAGTAAGTACATTATAATAAGGCCACTTTTGTGTAGTAAGTTTGGAAACGAATGGAATCTCTGGAATCGAATTAAATCCATTTTACTCTAATTAATAATCTTATTTAATAAGATAAGATCTGCATACATCCATTTTTACTCTGTTTTACTATTTTTGGAAGTCTGACAATTTTTGTTCGATCAATTATATCTTACTTACTTATATTTACTACAAAATAATAAATTGTTATATTTATCCATCCTAAGTTATTAAGTCCATACTACTTTAAATAAGTAAAGGGGAGCCCGTCTGGCGGCAGTAACCACTCCTTACGGAAGACCACCGTAAAATAAGGGTATAAGATACACCCTTATTTTTAGGATGGTATATAAGGGATGCCAGAGCCCATTTCCCTATCTCCTCCCAATCCGTTATCCTTAATCCAACTGTAGTCGGCAAAGCACTTGCAGTACCTGTGACGTTTATTGTATTATAAGTGTGGCCACCTACCATCAAGTGGACCGTCGTCGGCCTGTCTACCGATCTTAACATAAAATAAAATAAAAAATATCCTAACTAACATTATAAATGGGAAAGTGAAATTGTTGATGTTCTTGAGTCATGATGATCGGCGTGAAAGCTGTTATGCTCATTATGAAATTTTGCATAGACGTTGTTAAGGACACAGGGCACCCAGAAAGAAAATTACTTACTGTAAAAGAAGTAAGTTATAAGTCGCGTCAAGTAAAAAAAACGCTGGCGGTCAAGATGCACACTAGGCGATTTATCGGTCTATTTGGCGGTATGAGATGGGACGCGGGGCGCGCGGGTCACGCGCCGCATACTTGCCGGTGCGCTATTGGTTCGTCAGTCGCAGTCGACCTTTGCTTTCCACGTTGTGTCCGCGTTGCGTTCGTTCTCAAAATACCATCGGGTACAAAAGTTTTTAATTACGAAATGAATTTAAAACAATGCATGAGACGGACTATAGAGGCAACAAAATGTTCAGAGTCTACAGTGAGACGAATTGTAAAGGATTCAAACGATTCGGAATTTCTTCCCTAATTTCGGAATTTCGGAAGTCTTCCGAACTCCCGGCAAAAATAAAAGAATCAAACAAAAACCAATAACAGACAATGTCAGCTTTGACCAGGCTGTTATAAAAAGAAGCATCCATAATTTCCACGTCACCGAAAAAAAATTGCCAGCTTTAGCACCAAAATCTGGTTTTCACGTCACCTTTACTTTAATTTTTTAAATTAGATTAAACATTCTACACTGAATCAAACATGTTTTTAATATATTTTTCAATGTACCTACCAATGACCAATATACGAAGCCGTGAGCGAAAGCCTAGTTCAAAAATAAAACAATAGGTCTAGTACTTTAGTGCGCGAGTGTACCCATGCGCAAACACACCTCCTTTACTTTCTTCCAGCGTTCTTTTTCGTGACGGGACCTATAAGTACTGTTCCCGAGGCATCATCCAAAAATAAAAAATCCAACGTTTGACAAAAATAATACCTATGAGCAATAAAGATTTAATAAATATTTTAATAACTAAGAAGAAGGGTCCCAGAATAAGGACGCGTATATTTAACACGGATTATTCCGTCAGCCAGCCCCGCGGCCTGGTCTGTTGTTATGGAAAAATAAACTTTGTTACAACTGCGTAAAATTGATTTATAAAGAATATTTGAACGGTTAAGTCACTGCGAAGAATTTGAATGTTGTTGTCTAGACAGTAGGGTGTGGTAGAGTTTAAATTTGCTAATAAACACAAGTACGCGGCTACTACGCGGTGGCTGCAATAATTTTTTCACGTACGTCTAAACTGCAGCGTAAGTCTCGGGCAAAAGCTAGTTCTTAATATTATTTCATCGTAAATCTTGTGGGCGGCGGACAAAGAACAATAGTCATGTTAGTCAAGGTACAATTTTGATAACAGCATTCATATTCATATGTTAATGGTACTAAAATACATTTTGACAATCGTATCCAACTAGGTAGGTACTTGGTAAAACTAAAATGGAAATTCACTTTCACTGAATCAATGAAGCAAGTATTGTGTCTGAGAAGCTGTTATTAATTGTTAACGTTGCAAATTATAAGGCATATCATCAGATGATGATAATGTATAAGTACTCCTTTACCTACGCGTTAAGAACTCATAAAAACTTTAGAACTCATCAAAACGATTTATCTTTACAAGAGTGCTGGCCATTTTATCTATGTAATATTGTACATGGAACTGTTGGCAATACGAATATATTAAATTATAATAAATTAATTAAATTAATAATTAATTAACATATTAACTTATCAGAAAAATAAGTTACTTACCGCCGACTGCCTATTAACTAGCAACTACAGCCAGATGGATCACAGGCATTTTTTTCTTGCCTGTTAATCCACCTTTACCAACCTATGTGGGTTACTAGCATTTTTTCTTGTCCATTATTCACTTTGTTAGTATATTGTGATCTCATTGCTTCAGTTTATTACAATAAAGGGACCCGTGTACTGACGATATAATCAAAATTAATAGTATCCATTGCAGATTCCTAATTTTATGAATTGAAATAAATAAAATAATAATTGAGTATTTTGTTTTTGGAAGATATTACGAAACATTATGAGGTATTATGGATTCTGAGTGCGAGGACCATTGTGTCGGGGCATTTATTTAAAAAGGCGTAAATCCAACAGTGGACGCTTGCTGTGGATGATAATTGCAAAAATCATTTATTTGGATAAGTGGACCATGACCAATGCCCGAAAACGACTACAAGTTTAAAAAAAAAATTATAGGTGGACCAAAGGCAATAAGAATCTTAGATTTTCGGGCAAGAAAAAATGCCTACATACCTGAAATCGTTGATAATCTCGAATTAAGTTTGGATATCGGAATCCTCAGTGCTTACTTACATTTATCCAATTTTTTATGAGTATTATAGTTGCGATTACAACAAAATAAATGCTTCCGTAGCCTCTCACTTTGCACAGTAAAGTGTGCGCTACATTTATTAGATATTACAAATAGATCACTTCATAAAAGACACTGATCTGATATTTCCCGAGCAATTGGTGTCAAACACATTAATCTGTGTCTCTATATTTTCTGCTTCAGTTTTTATTCTGCGTGGTATGAGATGAAGTCAATTTTATTGTGAGAAAATGTAGGCAAATTGAGGGAAATGTGCATACAGGTAGGTCTTAATTTATACAATCTTTATTTGACACTTTCTAATTGAAATTCACTTCATTTGTCTTACTTTACTTTATTAAGAGACATGTTTTGTGTCCCTCCGTCACGTACTAATTTATCCCAGTTCCTGTTATTTTTCTTGAAAAATAACAAATTTTTGTGATTTTTGCGAATCAGTGTTTATTTTTATGCAAAATATTAACAATCCGGAATTTTAAAAAAATAACGATAAAATGTTTTTTTTTTTTAAATATTTCCACTATACGGAAATCCTACCATAAATAAATTTTAAGGTAAGTATATAATATATATTTTTCTTTTATATTGGGTGCATAAGTAATGTCAGAGCCCTATCATTTATCCCGTTCTTCACTATTTCCTTTCCCTTATCCTTATCCTGTCTGGTAATCATGCACTTGGATATCTCTGGTAATGCTTGAATTTTAGAAAACGGTAGCATGGTTACTACCGCCATACGGGCTGTCAGATTATGGCTGCAGAACGCAGTGTACCCTGCTACTAAAAATTGATTATGTGCCAAACATCGTCACATCTCTATGAAATTTCGCTTTGCTTTGATAGAGATGAATATAAAATACAAGGTGTCGTTACAGAATACGTACGTACAAGCACCAGTTTTATTTTGTATAATGACAATTTTACGTTGTCATACAAAATGTATCATACAAAACTTCAATTCGTATTGTTTCTGTCGTAAAACTTAATACTTGATTCTTCCAGGCCAAGGAAATCCTTAAAAATGTAATGATTAATGATAATTTTGCTAATGGACAGTCAACCATTATGAATTTGCTTACAAAATGTTTGCAATTTTTTAAAACAATAACTGATGACACTTTTACTATTGTCCTTTTGTCGCCACATAAAGGGGACAAAGTAAACAAAGCCTTATCGAAATGGTTAGAAGCTCGGCTATGGGAAGCAGAGAAAGCACACTTCGTGACTGGAAACGTGCTCGCAGCCACTATTACAATCTTAGAGACATCTGAATCAAAAAACTCCACAGATGATTTTGAAGTCGTAAAACACGAAAATGAAACATTTGGAAAGAAATTGAGAGAAGATATATATAGGATACCTATATGTAATCGTATATATGAGTATGTGTTATTTAAAAACCTAAGTAGGTATGACATGTCAACCTAAATCTAAAATAGTGAATTGAAGAAATTTAATAATAAAATATTTTAGCATTTAAAATAACACTTGTATATTTTTGACTAACTTAGTAATTCAACTAAAAATTTAGTCTCGTTTTAGTCGCATCTAGTTTTGACTAAAATTACGTCAACATATTTTTGATGGTTTTGATCAAAATGGGATATGCTGGTTAGTTCGCAGAGAGGAGTTTTTTATATTGATCTTTGATTATATTGACTAAAATTAGATTAGCACCGCAGGTAAAAAAAATACAATTATAAAATTTGACACTTTATAATTTTGTAACATTCTTTGACACTCTTTAAGCGCGTCGATCGCTGATGGAAGCAGTTTGGTCTACCGTCTAAGGGTCCAAGGTCGAATGCACATGCATCTAAACATAGGTACTTAATTCGACGAATCATGGCTCTATAGATAATTAAAATTCGAAATGGAAAGTAAGATTCCCTGCGCCACGCTGCTCAGTGGGCGTCCTTTATGATTGATGTTTCAACCAGTTCTTCCTATAAATGCATAATTATGTACCCATGAACTCGTGCAGCAACTCTACTGACTAATATAAAATAATAAATCTATTGTTTTTATTTGGAAGAATAGTTTCAATGAAACACAATAATAACAAGTCCTTCATAAAGATCTTTTATGAGATCTTTTATGAGTTACGTATTGAGCCTACTAATGAAAAAACAAATATTTATTTTTCAAATTTTATAGGTCTTATTGTTAAAGTATTCTCCATGATGATCGATAAAACTTTTGCATGCGTTGGAACCAATTTTCGAAGCACTTTTTCCACTCTAATTAAACATGGTTTTTGAACGTTTCAACAGCTTCTACTTACGAAAATCGTTACTCACGCATTTTGTTCTTCATGTTTGAGAACAAAAAGAAGTCATTAGGTACCAAGTCAGGGCTGTACGAAGGATGACCCATCAATTTTTGGAGGTCGCATATCCAATGTGTACAATGTAGCTTACATATTACCTAGAATCTCTTAAAAATCTATATTATAAAGCATTTAATTATGACAAAATGTATAAATACGACAATACCTCTGTCTATCTATTATATTGTCACGGTCAACATGGAACCGTTTTTTATTACATTCTGTACAAAGATAGGTTAAATACTGGACATAGGTTACTTTCGAACTTTTTACGCGGGCGAAACCGTGAGCATAGTAATAGTTGTAGTTGCTCAATTTCAAGGGTTATTGTGGATTTACTTGAAAATTGCCTTTGTAGTCACCTATCTATATTATACGAGTATCTCTTCGAGACATAATTTTTTTTTTTTAGAATGACACCAAAAAAAATTCAAGACAATTGTCCATGTACTTCCGAAAAAGAATTATTTAAGCACTAATGTAAAATTGTACTCTACAAATATTTGACATCTAATAAAATAATAATAATATAAAATAAAAGCCCATTTATTCCTTCACCAAAATATTAAAAAAAGAAATTCTTATAAAGCTAACATTTGAAACAATTTTTAGTTAAAGTTGACATTTATCGATTTATTTATTGGTTCTTTAATTTGGTAAGGACGCCTTCTCGGGTAAAGGCCTCCTCCAGATCCTGCCATTTTCTCCATGTCCTGCCATTATCTCTGCTGCGCAAGTGTTGAACTTTTTTAAAATTTTTGATATGTCATCGGACTATTGTGCTATAGGCCTGCTTGGTCTTCTTTTGCCGAATATACTATAACTTAATTTCCGATATATGTATTACTCGCATATAAGCTATATACGATTATACTGAGTGTACAACTTATTGTACTCAAGAAATTCACAATTATTAAAAGTAAGTCAAGTAGCCTTAAAAGGTTTTTGGAGCGACAAACTCAAGAACCCTGAGGATCAATTATCCAAGAAAACAGCTCCGAAAAGAAAGTTCGGATAGGTACTAATACAATATTGTGTCAGAGACTAATTAATTGACTTGAACATAATTAAAGCTATTTACTATACTATTCACAATTAAAGGTAATGATAACAATTTCCCATTTCTAGGGTAAACTGTTAACCGAGAATCAATTTTACAAGAAATTTATAATATTTCTACTATCAACCAATCCCAGCTACGGACGGGTGCAATTTTTCTCTGCAAATTATACATACAAATCTTCCACGTTTATCACTCTTTCTGTTAGTGAGAACCGTATGAAAATCTGTTGGGTAGTTTAGAAAAAATAACAGAGAAACCAAAAGAGGCGGACAGCGACAAAGTAAAATTATCTATCTACTTATGTAACTCTATGTCAGAGACAAATACTTGACATTACATAGGTACATTACATTAAGCATTTGCTTTAGATGTTCACAAGTTGTAAAAGTAATGGGAAGACATTAGAGAATCGTGCTCCGGTGATTTTGTGAATGATTTTGTCTTTTAACTTCTAATCCAAATGGCGAAGGTGAAAGGTCCCCGGCCTTTATTCAGGGACGGAAATTATACTCATCGAAATTTTAGAAAAGTGAAAACGCAATACTTACACTTGAGGAAGTGAGAAAATGAAACTACAATTTGATATGGTAAATTCTCTAAAAAGTACATTATTTAGATACGAGTAATAATGATTAAAGTTATACCTAAAGTGCTATTGTCATTATTTTCTAAATAATGCTTTCTGCTATAGCCAAACTTGGTTGGTTTTCTGTAATTAACTTATTCTCATTAAAAAGAAAACCAAACGTATTCTTACATCAAATGCTTAACAAATTAAATGCCAGTGTAAAAATTAAAGATGAATAATTAGAATAGAATAATAGCGATATAATAACGCTCGGCTTCGCACAGGTCAAAACCTTCCTCGTTTAACGCCCTTTCCATTAGTGAAAATCGCATCAGAATCCGTTAAGTAGCTTTTGACTTAATCGCGAACATAGGTACAGACAGACAGACGCGGCGGAGGCTTTGTTTTATAAAGCTAAGTAAGGTCTAGATAATTAATTAATAATTTTTTCTTAAATTTTAATAAATTGTTAATCTACACATTTAAACTTTTTAATTTAAAATAAAATGTAATACACTTCAATAAATCTTTTAATGTTATTGACACTCTTTCTTTTCCTCATTATTTATATGTAACACCCTGTTACAATGATTAGAAAAAATCGTTACCAATTTAGTGTTAACGATTTTATTATATTTTTGCATGATGTCAATGATCTAAAACAACGCCAGCAATTTATAGCAATGAATGTCGCTTGACGGAAGCCTCGCACCGTCGCGTCGCGTCGGTCCGTGCAATACGGACGGAATAATATTTAACTAGAAATAACTTGTAACAGTTTCTCTACGAAAACTTAACTGACACAAGGCTGATAGATAAATTGACAGTAGGCTATTAGGTACCATTGCCTATAAACGTAAGCAATTGACAGGAAAAAGTGACAGGATTGGGATATTTCCTCTAGAATCCCTTAACTAACGTGCTGTTATTTCACGATGATTTAAGTCGTCAAACGGACTGTTTATAGTCAATACCAAATGTGATTTCGTTTAAAAACCGTTATGTGTTATGATTACAAAGTACAGATCGGTATGGTCCTTGAACATAGTTAAGTAAGGCTATCTAAATGAGATTACCTATATTAAAGAGACAATTTTATGACACAAATGTACTTAATCATTTTAAAAAAGAGGACGAATTAATAAGAATCACATGTTGTTTCGGTGCTGCCATGCGATTTCGGAATTTCGTCGTTTCTAGTGTCTCTATGGAAATGTTTATTTATTAATTGCTGGTTTTAATTATACAACTATTAACCGGTCGTTAGTTACACGCCGAGGTTCATGATTCACTTTTATTCCGTACTTTGTTTTATATCGCAACTCGCAAATTACATTATTTAACATAATGATTTGCAATGTGTGTATTATCTATACATATAAAAAATTGTAAACGAGTCTTATCTGTACATTTTTTTTTTCAAAAAACAATATGTACCTACACGTTTTACTAATGTTACCCAGGTCAAAAAAAATAGTTTTTAGAATTATTTTTGTCTGTGCGTTTGTGCACGCTAATCTCAAAAACGGCTTAACCGATTTGAATGCGGTTTTCAAGCTTCTCGTAATATTTAGTGTTTGTTTCATTCCAATCGGTATAAAAACAAAAAAGGTCCGCGCTATACCGAATACCAGATGTACGAAGTTCCAGGCTCAGCTAATAAATCATATAATATTTTTTATGGAGAAATTAATATTTATTGTGTTGATCAGTTTTGTTGTAAAGCTCTGTTCAATACTAATGTATTGAAATCTAGTTCAATTTATTTTAGCAGTAGGTACATATACTGAAACAAAATAAGAGAGACTTATACATTACCCGTTTTATTTTAAATTAATTTTTCACTTAATTTTAGTTAACATCTGAATATAAATACTTAAGTTTTTGTTAATCTGCAGAATATTTAAAAGGAAAATGTTATATTCATGTGCATTCTGCATTCTAAATATATTAATTGTTGCCGTAGGCCGTCCACAGCTGGCCTCCCCATAATGTTCCGAAAGGAATATTTTCCCCCATTCTTTTCCAAACATTGTAATGAAAATGAAAAAAAAAAACATAGTAAGTTTGTTCATCTTCACAGTAGACTATAATAATATCCAATTGGTATGACAAACAGTTCCAACAAAAATCTCGTTAAAATTATATGTTACCTATATAAATTTGTATATTTTTAAAAAGGAAAAATGTCCAAAAAGCGAACAGTGCTTGTGAATAACAAACAAAAACCCGACGAGGGCAGCGACGAATGTAATATGTAGGTAATGCTTGTAATATGTACGTATAATAACAGTAATATGTACCTAATATGTACTTGTAATATTGCTCTGTGGTCATCTTCAAATGATCCAGAGACTGCATGCGCGCATTGTTTTCCTTGCTCACATGTAAACTGACAAACTAAACTAGAAATTTCTTCACGAAGCATTCAATAAAAATGAAAGGCCTTAACCCACATATATAGCACGAATATATAACGAGCAATAATGGCCGGTGCATAACGATTATTACTTAGCAACTGTGCGAATGTATTACGATATTCAAATAAACACATTACAAATACAAATAAACCATTGAATGGTTGCTGAACGTTTTACTATGACGCCGGTGGTTGGTGGGAACCCGCGCTTTCACGGGCACGCCTTACAATTTGTAGACGCGTAGATTCCCAGATGGAATAATGATCCGCGACGTTCAAGTGCGCTGACTCGTAAAACAGAATAGATAATAGTACAAATACTCGTACTTAGATATTGTTCTTACCTTTAATTGCAATAAGTTTCCTTGCTCGTGTCGTTTTAATTCGGAGTACACGGGGCGATCGAGCTGCGCTGTGGACTTAAGATCGTCACAATAAATGCATTGTCACTATTGGATGTAAGCCGAACATATTCGTATTCATAGTCCGTCAGCACAGTTACAGTTACAGTCCACAGAAATCGGCAACAGTCTATCAGCAACAATACAAGAAACTACCGAATAAATTTACGAGATTGCGCTTTAATAAATAGTTATGAAAAAACTTTTTTTTTGTGTAAAATTGCATTTGTTACAAGACATATAGGTAGACTTATAGGCAACTATTATATAGGCAAAACCTTATCAAAATACAAAATTTCATTCAAAATGTTAGAGCCTTTTCCGAGATAGACAAAATATATATACAAGAATTGCTCATTTAAAAAGTTACCTAAGAATTGTATAAATAGAAATCATTATGCATTAATGAAATATTTTCACAAGTCGTGCGCGAGTCTGATAACTATAGGCACAGTTTAACCATAATTTCTTTTTAATTTTACATTTCAGTGTATTTCAAAAGATGACTATTATTAGCAGTTAAGAAAATCAATTTTTGCGTAACGAAATAATTCAAACAACGTAACGAAATAACGAGTGGTTAAATAAGAAAACATCGCAGCGTAGATAATTTTTAAGTGTCACACGTATATACAATATTTTAACGGAACAAAACCTTGTTTTTGATATTTCTTTATCTCCATTGCATAAAATTCATTTTCGATTAAACGATATATATTTTTTTCATGTTACGGTCGACAGACAGGCTGACGGTCCACTTGATGGTAGGTGGCTACCGTCGCCTATAACACAAGCAACGCCACAGCTGCTGCAAGTGCGCTGCCGACTACAGTAGGATTGGATAAGGGATTAGGAGGGGGATAAGGAAATGGGCTCTGGCATCCCTTACTCACTCACCGAAACACAACAGCACGTATATGCTGTTATTTCACGGCGGTATTCTGTAAGGTGGTGGTTACTGCCGCCTGGCGGGCTGCCCAAATGACTGCGAAACGCAGTGGTGCCCTACCACTCTTTCCAAATCCAGACCAGAGTCAATTTTGAAAATAACATTAAAATTTCCAAAGTTGACCCCGCCGGGAATCGAACCCCGGGCCCCTGAGACGTTAGGCAAGCACTCTTGTCACTCATGACACCTGTCAAAACTGCAATCATATAATGGCAGGAGTATAACTCGAGAATATGATTAGAGTCAGACAGTTTACAAGTCTTATTTAGCTCAATGTAAGAAAATGCCGTTACCATTTTATTAATTTCCGATCTACACAGCTTGGTACGCAATAATATTTGATAATTACAAAGAAACACTTTCTCTATTTCATTTTATCTTTAAGATCTATTTTTGACAGGCCATAATGACCAATCTAATTATTTGACAGACATGTGTCTTTCAGTAGATCGTTTGCGTCAACTGTCAAATCATTTATCAATGATTTGTTCGCTAAAAATATTCATTAATTGATAAGACTTCATTAAATACTTCTATATAGTCCTACGTAGAGCTTTTGTCAGTTGATAATTCTTACACAATGCATTCGAAACATTATAACGTGTAAAGCGACATCTACCAGCTTGGACTGAATAATTTATGTGTACATTTAGAGATAGATCCTTAGTGTAGATTTAAAATTATTCACAAATTCGATTTTAAAATTTTACTTACGACACATATTTTGATACTTAAATAAAACGATTCTATAATAAATTGTAAAGTAAAATGTTATCTGTACAAACTTATACCATTAAGTCGGGGGAAAAGTCTTTTGGCATATAGTATATATAAACTTGTAAAAAAATCTCTTTAGCTGTATTATTTGTATCTGGCTGGTTTTGATGACATTAAAAAGGTTACATTTCAAAAAACGAAACAAATTAGTAAAATGTTGTTTCTAGCTATGAGTTCCACATATGAGTTTTTCTTTTAGTTCAAATGAGTGAATCTAATGAATTCACAGGACAGCGGCCTTCCGAGGAAGTTTTAGGTTTGTGGCGTCCAAGTGCTGGAATGATCTCCCTCCTCCTGTCCAATGAGCGTCTAGCAGGTACACCTTTAGGCGTGAGCTTAGGGGTTATTTGTTGGCGCTCCAAAATACATAATCCTATATCCAGCATTTATCACCGCATTAATACACCAACATAATATGTATGTAAGTTTTAACGTTTAGCAATTACTAAATTTATTATTGATTACTGTAGAATTTCCTTTTTTTCGCGCCTTTTCTCTCAATAGAAGCAGTGCATTATGTATAAATAAGTAATTTTATATGTATATATATGTGTGTATATATGTATGTGTATGTTTATGTTTATGTGTTTGTATGTATGTATGTGTATGTATGTATATGTGTATGTATATAGTAATTTATAAAGTAAGTTTGTATGGTGTCCAATGAGTCACATACGGTGCTGGCTGAAAATCAGCGCTGTAGGTGTTTGTCAGCACCTCAGCACAATGCTGAGCCAGTATCCGATTCACTGCCGCGAGGACACACACACTTTTTTTTTTATTAATTTCTTCCCTGTTCTTGTACATAATGTGTCTTTCGTGCAGTGAATAAAAGTCTTTCTTTCTTTCTTTATTTTAAAAATTTATTACAAAAAAGGAAAAAATGCTACGCAAGCCGCGAAGAAAATTTGTGACGTTTATGGACCTTGTGTTATTATTTTAAAATAAAATAGAATGATGCACTGGAAACATTATTTATTACTTTTTTACAAGATAATCAACTAACCACTAACCATAGATATATATATCGTAACAACTATATCAACACAGACCAGGTACCAGTTGGCATGTCATCAGACAGCCACAGACTACAACAAACTTATATATAACATCTCCCCTTTAATATTTATAATTAATGAAGTTATACAGACTGTTCAAAATATCTGGAGGGTTGTTTAATCGGTCTACCATATCTAGAGACTCTTACAATTTCTGAATTGTTCTGAATTGGTGGCAATATGTCACTATTGCAGACATTTTCCTTTTCAACATAACTTTCTAAATTTTCAAAAGAATTCTTTAATTTTACATTTTCATTTTCTACACAATACTCATCACAATCATCACTTATCTGCCTATTATTTTCCCCATAAACCTGCATGTTTAGCCTAGGCCTAATATAAAATATGTTTCTATTATACTTTTTTCCATTGTTTCCCTCTATTTTATACATTCTTGGAGTTACTCCTTTTTCTACCACAACACCAGGTTCCCAGTAAGACTGTGGTAACTTCTTAAACATGACTTTGTCTCCTATTTTAAACTCATAACTGTGTTTCTTAGCATGTTGGTTATAATATTGTTTTGAATTAGATCGCAATTCGACTAACAATTTTCTGTCCTTATGACATGTGATTTTAGGTTTTAGATATTCAAATGTACATGGAATATTACTTCTTAAATTTCTACTCATTAAGAGTGATGCTGGAGAATGAATTACGCCTCTGGGAGTGTTTCTGAAATTCAATAATGCTAGAAAGACATCCTCCTTAGAATCTAAAGCTTTTTTAATTATTGTTTTAACTGACTTAACGGCACTTTCAGCCAAACCATTAGACCTTGGATAGTGAGGACTAGATATTATATGCTTAAAGTGCCAATGATTAACAAATTGTTTGAACATTTCTGAGGTGAAATATAGGGCTCCATCAGTATACAATATTTTTGGTATGCCATGTCTAGCAAAAATACTCTTAATTTTTACAATAACTGACTCACTCTTTAAATTTGTTACATAACACACTTCTACAAAATTACTTAATGCATCTACTATAACAACATAATACTTTCCATACAATTCAAAGACATCACAAGCTACTTCTATCCACGGTAATGGTGGAATAGGTTTACTTTTTAACTGTGACCTGGTATTATTTTTCTGATACTTTAGGCACACATAGCAAGACTGAACAAACTTTTTTATATCTTGATTAATTCCAATCCAAAATAAATTAGTTGCAGCTTTACTAATCATTCTATTGATACCAGGATGCCCTACATGAAGTTCTTTTAACATTTTTAACTTTAACGTACTAGGAACTACTACCCTGTTACCTCTGAACAAAATGCCATCAATGATTGTAAGTTCACTGCTTAATTGAAAGTACATTTTACATTCATCATCTACATCTTTATAATATTTTGGCCACCCTGATTGTACATAAGACTTAACTTTTTGTAATATTTTATCATTTTTATAATGACTACACAAAACCTTAAAATCATTCTCATTGATTGCCAGTTGCTTAAACACTAAGGCCACCTGTAGTTCCAAATCATCATCAAAATCTTTAATTTCTGTATCACAACTTTCTGAACTAAAATCTCTCGATAAACTATCAGCTATGTACATGTATTTTCCAGGTGTATACACTAAATCAAAACAGTACGGTTGTAACCTAAGTAACATTCTCTGTAATCTGACTGGCACTTTATGTAACGGCTTATTTATTAATCCTAACAAAGGTTTATGATCAGTTTCAATTCTCAACTGATGTCTACCAAATATATACAGTTTAAAGTGTTCAACTCCAAAACAAACAGCTAACAATTCTTTTTCAATCTGTGAGTACCTAGATTGAATGTCAGTCAAAGCACGGGAAGCATAAGCAAGCGGTCTCCCTTGTTGCAATAAAGTTGCTCCTAAACCATTAGAACTTGCATCTACACTCAGAGTTAAATCTTTTGAACTGTCATACAAGCCTAGCACTGGCCTACTAGTAATAGCTATTTTTAAACTATTTAGTGCTTTATCATGTTCAGAATTCCATATAAACTCTACATCATCCTTCAACAAGTTTCGAAGTACTGCTGTCTTTTCACTATACGTAGGTATGAATTTAGACAAGTAGTTAAATAAGCCTAACATCCTTTGCAGGGATTTTTTATTATTTGGTGTTTTTAAATCTTTTATAGCTTTTATTTTATCATATGTTATAGACATACCGCTTGCATCAAACTTATGGCCTAAAAATTCAACTTGTGTTGTATTGAATATACATTTCCTGGGATTAAACTTAATACCAGATTTTTTTTGCAGCTTTTAAAACTTGTAACACTATATTAAACAAATCAGTGTGATTATCAGACCAGAGGAGTACGTCGTCTTGGTATGTAGCTACATTATTAATACCTTCAAAAGTTTCTGAAATTATTCTGTGACAAATTTCCGGTGCACAGTTCAGACCAAATGGTAACCTTTGAAAGGAGTACCTTCCCCAGTTTGTTTGAAAAGCGCACAGCTTAATGCTAGGTTTATCTAGAGGTAACATCCAGAAACTAGATTGGGCATCTAGTTTACAAAAATATTTAGCATTTTTTAATTGTACAGCTATTTCCTCAATCTTGGGAAACGGATAATGTTCTCTTTTAATAGCTTTATTTAACGGTCTAGGATCTAAACATATTCTCAAGGACTTGTCTTTTTTAACTACCACTACCATTTGATTAACCCATTCTGTAGGTTCAGTGACTTTTTTAATTATACCTTTACTCTCCATTATATCAAGTTCCTTTTTACTTGATCTTTTAAAGCATAAGGTAACCTCCGCACCGGTGAAACAACAGGTGTAACTTTTTTGTCTACCTGAACTTTAACTAACTGTGATATCAGACCTACATTTCCATCAAACAAGTTATGGTATTGCTTTGGAATATATTGACTATACAAACAAGAACTTTTGGTTATTGAATTGATTCTTTTAATCAAGTTTAGATCTTCTGCTGACTTCAAACCTAGTATGCTGTCTAAATTATTTTTAGACACATAAAATTCTATTATGTAGTCTTTTCCTTTGTACTTACAATTGATATGGCAACGTCCCACTATTTCCACAATATTTTTCGTAAATGACCTGACAATGACATCATTCTTCAGTAAGTTTTCCTTGTGTAATCCCAGTGATAGATAAAGCTCCAAACTTATTAAATTACAGGCAGCTCCCGTGTCCACCTTAAACATAACAGTATTACTACCAACAATTAACCTAACATTATACCAGTCACAGCCATTGCAATTTTTAAGCATTTTACCCGACTCCATTTGTGCACCCTCCATACTATTCTCCTCGGTGACACTGTTTAAATAAACAGAACGCTGCTTGCAGACACTAGCAAAGTGATTCTTTTTTCTACATTTGTTACATAATTTGCCAAAAGCGGGACATTTGCCATACATATGTTCATACCCACAATAAGTGCATTTCATGAGTTGATAATTCCCGCTACCCTTCTTATTCTTAACCTTTATTACATCAATTTCCATTTCTTTCTTTATGTTAAGCCCCATATCGTTCATCTTTTCCACTCGATCAGCAACCGCTGATGTAGTTCTGCAGATGTCCAATGCTCTTTTCAAAGTCAACTTTTCAGTTCTTAACAAATTTTGTTGCAAATTTTTGTCTTTTATCCCACTCACAAATATATCTTTGATCAACTCCTCTTTGATGGTTCCCAACTCACATGATTCTGCCAGATTCTTTAAAACCACAGCATACTGTTCGTATGTTTCAGATTCAAGTTGCTTCCTGTTCAAGAATTTATACCTTTCATAAGTAAGGTTCCTTTGAGGAATAAAATGTTCATCGAACAATTTAATTATTGCATTTAGGTCTTCAGTTGTTCTAATTAATGGGTCAAATGAATCAAAAATCGTACTTATTTCGTCTCCACCCGCATGTAGTAACAGAGCTATTTTTCTTTTTGGGGTCGCCTCCTCATAATATGCATCTATGTAATTCAAAAATCTCTTCTTGAATTTAACCCATACAGTTGCTAAATCCAAAGTATCAGTTACGACAAATGGCTCCAACATAATGTGATGTGGTGGCGCCGCCATTTTATCAATCCTCCACTCCACTTTTCTTGACAAAATCCAATTTTCAATAGTCAGATTCCAATCCAAAAATCTTACCAAATCTCATTATTTCTGATAATTTACCGCTGTCACCATGTGTTATTATTTTAAAATAAAATAGAATGATGCACTGGAAACATTATTTATTACTTTTTTACAAGATAATCAACTAACCACTAACCATAGATATATATATCGTAACAACTATATCAACACAGACCAGGTACCAGTTGGCATGTCATCAGACAGCCACAGACTACAACAAACTTATATATAACAGACCTAATACAGTGTCCGTAAGAGTAACAAAAAGTTGGTTTAAGCGTTTTCAATCCTGAAAGTTGAATACTGAAAGAAACCTTATGAATCGTGTATCTACTCATTTGCGATTCTTTATTGAGACATAATGAAACCGAACCGTTTTTGAAGATATTGACAACTGGTGATGAAAAGTGGATCACGTACGACAAGAACGTGCGAAAAAAGTCATGGTCAAAGGTCGGCCAGGCTTCACAGACTGTGCCAAAACCCGGGTTAACTCGCAATAAGGTGATGCTGGGTGTATGGTGGGATTGGAAGGCATTGTTCATTATGAGATTTTACCGCCGGGCAGAACCATCGATTCGGATCTCTACTGCCAACAGCTGATGAGATTAAAGCAAAAACTTGAGAGAAAGCGGTCGGATTTGATCAAAGGAAAGGGTGTGGTCTTTCATGACGACAACGCTAGACCACACACATCTTTAGCGACTCAGCAAAAATTAAGAGAGTTTGGCTGGGAGGTCTTAATGCATCTGCCATATAGCCCTGACCTTGTACCTTCAGATTTCCACCTGTTTAGGTCTCTTCAGAATTCTTTAGGCAGTGTCAAGATACTTGTCTTGTTTTTTTGATCAGAAGTCTCAAAATATCTACAACAATGGGATCATGTCACTACCTAAATGATGGCAAAATGTCATGGAACAAAATGGCACATATATACTTTAATGAAATGTAAATAAACTTTCAAAAAGAAATGTCTTGAGTTTTCATATAAAATGCGAAGAAACTTTTTCCCCAACCTATTATTATTTAATTTTTGCTATTTATTTAAAATGCTGCTATTTATTTTGCAGCATAGAAAATCCCAGTCCTACGCTACGCCTCATCTAGCGACGTATCTATTTATACATAAATATGTATTTTTTGTACCTTTCGACGTTTAGCTTGGTTAAATTTAGAGATTCCAAATAATGTTTAGAATCTCCTCTTTTTATCTTTTTCAATACCTTTATATTCAATACCTTTATCCGCTAACTTCCAAACCACCCAACGGATTTTGATACGATTTTCACTAATTGAAAGAGCGATAAAAAAGGAAGGCTTGTGTATGTAATTTGCAGAAAAAATACCGGCGGCGGGTCGCTAGTTAATAATAAATCCTTATTTGCAACTTGTTAAAAGCTTAAAATCATAAAATTCAATTTTGTTCTGTGTTATAAATGACAACGATTTATTTTCGCAAATAAATTGAAATGAAAAAAAAATGTAGGTACTACTTATGCCTTTAAAAAATCATACTGAAAACCTTTCCTACATACCTACTGCGGAAGACTATATTTGAACTAATCGTGATTTAAAAATACACGCAGGTAATGTCTGTTACGCTCTTGATAATTGTAGATGAAATAGTGTAACAGATACGATAGATGCATATGCGATGAACACGCACATTACGATGTACCGGCGGCGGCAGACATTAATAATGATTCCATAACTACAAACTTATTTTACGTATTAAGGCAGGAATCCAATCTATACTAATGATTTTTAAGCTAATTTTAAAAAGAACTGTGATAAATTTAAAAGATCCATAAACAGATTTTTTTTAATGTAAAGGTCGTCAGACATAAGTAACGCCACAGGTGCTGCAAGAACACTGTAGACCGTAGTAGGATAAAGGATAAGGATTAGGAAGGGATAGAGAAAAAGCTCTGGAATCTAAAGGCTTAAGCTCACTGTTATTTCACGGTGATCATCTGTGAGGAGGTGACTACTGCTACCAGACGGACTGAATTCGGAAAATCTATATATAAGGTATAATATATAGAGTCTAATATGTATATAATTTCTATATATAGAGTATAAATCTAATAATAAGTTTGGAAATAGACCAAAGATCACCGGGTAGGGATAGGGAAATGGGATTTGCCATCCCTTGCACACTTACTGAAATAGAACAGCACGCAAGCTGTTATTTCACTGTTGTTTATGCTGTTACAAATTTGTGATATACCTAAGCACTAATAAGTCGAAAGCCAGTCGCTAGTAAGTATGTACATATAAAATAAAATCGCTCTCCGCCTCTGTCTGTTTCTCCGCCAACTTTTTCTAAACAACCAAACGGATTTTGATAAAGTTTATACTAATGGAAAGAGCGATAAACAAGGAAGGTTTGTGTATATAATTTTCTGAAAAAAATTGCATCCGCACGAAGCCTAGTTACATATAAAGGCTTGAGACCTTGTTACAAAAACGTCCCTATGCAGTGACACATAAAATAATTTTATCTATATGCGTGATGCAGTGAAATAAGTCAATGACGAATGTGTCTTGAAATGCTTTCTAACGACAAAGTAAATCTTAATATTCATGGTAAAACATTTACTCATAGGTGTACCTTACGCCTTATCGACCAAAAATTCTTTAAACCTCATATCCTTTAAAGGGTTGTGTTTACTTTGAAAGCAAGTTTTAAACGACACGAAACTATTAGGCAATCCTCAAGCTGTTATTTTCTAGAGATAAAAATGTTTTTGAGATAAGACCGGTCGGTTTAAGCTCACTATTAGACATAGCTACTGGTGTCGTTGAACACGTCAAGTTGTAAATGGTTGTAGGTACCTAGTTAGAGAATTTTATATTCCTGGTAGAGTAACGAGAATAACTCAATTGTGGTTTAGGATTTGTTACGTAATAAACAAAGACTGACGTTACATTTTTAATTAATTTGAAATTATGTAATTGACTAAGATTTTGATATTAGATCTCAAAGAATAAATAATAGGGTATATAATTTCATTTGTATAATTTTTAAATTTCGTAATGTGTACGTTTATATTTATTTAGGTGTTTTGAAAGAAATACCTGCGTTGTATCATTCATAATTTTGCATTAGGAATTTTAGAAAACCAATTGGTCTCAGCTAGTAGCATAATGATATAGAAAGAAATGAGAGAAATGATTGCATAAAATTGAAATGATCTCATAATTACGATTTATTGTCCCCCACACTAGGCTTTGTCTGTCCTGTGGGGGAAGTAAACGATTTCAATATATTTATAAAATATATTAAAATATATTGTATATATTATTATATATATACAATAGGTACAAACAGAAAATAATAACATAACTTTTTTTTGTAAAAATAAAATAAAAATAACTTTAAAAATTTTAAGTAATCTGGTACCTACTTAGTTGACAATTGAATAGCTTTACAAGGTATAATTTTACATAATGAATAAGGACAGAAAATTTATGAAGGCTCTTTTAATTAGAAAAGGAAACTAACTGTTAATTTTCTATTATTTTAATAGTGAATAATTTCATACACATAGTTAAGTTATAAATTTCTAGGAAGAAATACCTATACAGAAATATTTAGATTTGTTCCCAAATCTAATTCTACGCGGGTAATACGCGGGTTTTCTGTAATAGATTTTTGTTAGGTAAATTTTAACGATTCGTTTGAAATTATAACAATTCTTGTTATAATTTATGTTATAAGTATGTTTAAATAACCTTTACTATTCCGTTGAACATTTAATTACTTTTAAATATGTTTTTTTTTTCGTCTTGAGTAGAGGACAAAGAAATTAAATAGAACAGCAAACAAAACAAATAAATAGTTAAAACACTGCAATAAAATTTTTACTAGCTGATAAAATCCCCGTACATATCATCGATGTTATCATCAACAACATGTAGTTGGTCAGAACTACTTAAGTGCATAACTCACCGACTTGACAGCCATGGTCGCCGCTTATCTGATAGGAGATTCCCTGTCACCGTGTCTATTTGTGATCATCACTTAACTTTCACCAGGAAACTACACAGCATCCCCTTACATGCCGGCAATATTCAGTTTTCATACCGCACTATCTTCAATTGCCGATAACACAATGTTCTCACTCGATTCAACATCACACAACGTCCGACCGCCTCTCTGTGTCGTCGACGAATAGGCTGACGAGTAAAGCACGAAAAAGTCAATAGTTCTCACGCTTGGAGAAATGCTTGGGTATGTGAACAATTGTGGAGGCTGCGCGCGAGTCGAAAGGTGAACAAAAAGCGAATGAACGCGGCCGCGATGCTCACGCTTTAACTCCCCGGGCGAGACGGTGCATCGGACGGGGCGCCTGACACCGCTCAATTACCTGCTGACCCATATCATTGGCACCCCGCCACGCCGATCGGAATGTTAAACCCTTCACAAGACACGTTCTAAACCCTTGAAAAATACTAGCGACCCGCCCCCGGCTTCGTACACGGAGTTGACTTTCTAATAGATTTATTAGTTTTGGCTGTGCGTTGATAGTCAATCAAGACAAACGATTGTATAAGAAGGTTTAGATTTTCCTTTCTAAATACTTTTTATTTTTGACTAATTCTAGTTTTTGACGAGCCCGTTGGATGAGTGGTTAGGATGCTTGCCTTAATGCCTTCTAGGGTTCCCGGGTTCAATTCCCGGCAGGGTCAACTTTGAAAAATCAACTTTTCAAATTTGGCTCTGGTCTGGATTTGGAAAGTAGTGGCAGGGCACACTGCGTTTTCGCAGTCATTTGGGCAGGCCGTCTGGCGGCAGTAACCACCCCCTTACAGAAGACCACCGTGAAATAACAGCACGTGTGCTGTTGTGTTTCGGTCAGTGAGTAAGAGATGCCAGAGCCCATTTCCCTATCCACTCCTAATCCCTTATCCTTAATCCTACTGCAGTCGGCAGCGCACTTGCAGCAGCTTTGGCGTTGCTTGTGCTATAGGCGACGGTAGCCACCTAACATCAAGTGGACTGTCAGCCTGTCTGCCGACCTTAACATAAAAAAAGTATTTCAAATATATATCTGCAATATATAACACAGGACATTAAATTGTCATTTATTATGAATTGTTTCCGGTAAACGTTGAATCATTCATTTTGCAACGTAAAATTTCGCGGAAGAAACAAAGTGCATTAATTGGTTTAATAAATGCGCATATTCTCCATAAATTAAATGTATAAATGTATTGAACATTATTAGCTAACTACTTGCGCTTGTGAGTGCATAGCATGCGATACGAGCTGCGACTATGTAAGTATATTGGATAGTAGTAGTAATTACTTGATTAATTAAGTAGGTAGATTAGAGTTGGTTTCTAAGTTATCGAAATATACCTTTAAACCGAATTTAATTATGATCATCATTATTTCAGCCATAGGAACTCCACTAATTGACTTCCTGAATTCAACGTCTACGAGTACCTACCCGAGACAATGATTCAATACTAGCTGAGCTGAGTATTCGTTATAGCGTGCAACTGTTTTGTTTATAAACCGATTGGAATGAAACCACCAAGCTTGCTACAACACATCAGTGGAAACTCCATTCAAATCAGTTAAGCCGTTTCTGAGATTAGCGCGCACAAACGCACAGACAAACAGACAAAAATTCTAAAACGCGGACGAAGTCGCGGGCACCAGGTAGTCTTTAATAAACGTTCAGAAAGACGTTTGATGGAAATTTTCATTCAAAAATAAACTTTTACATCTACTTACTAATAATTATGGTTCTCATGATGATGATTATGAAGATATTTTGCCACTAGACGACATTATCTTCACAACTTTCTTAAATACTATTTGCTTTTTATTTGCTCTTGCTTAAAGTTTTGTTTTCACTAAACTTCGCATATTTTAAAACCTGGAAAAGTTATCAATAATATTTTTATCGTTAAATAATTTTAAATAGGAGGACTCATAGAGAACTCTTATCCTTTGCCAATTTAAATCCGTTAATATTTTGATGGAACACCAATGTTGATAAGACCGCAACGAATGTCATAATAAACCATACGAGTAAAGTGAAAATATTCTCTCGTCAGATTCATTTTTTCGCACGACACACAGTTTTTAAATAAACACAAATTTGTAAAAACAAATGTGAACTAAATGAAATAACAACGGTAGCTTCCTAAAGAGTTCTTAATTCGAAACATATATTTATTTTCTGTCATTAATTTCTGGCTAGTTCTAAAAGCTTTCAGTGTATAATGCGGTTCAATTGTGTGTGTTGTTACTTACTGCATTTCTGTGTGGTTTTTGCGTAATAATAAATAACATTTTTTTAAATATCTTCTCAAATTATCTAATAGAAAACAATAAATTTACTCCTCACGTAAGCTGGGTAATCCTAATACGCTATGAAAACATACGAATGCCAAGAGAGGACACAAGCATAGAGAAATAGCAAACAATAATTTAACTCAACAAAACGTGGACGGAATTCCGCCAGTTTGCGAAAGTGAACTGTTTAACAAATAACGCGCGTCGCTACTCTTCGAAATTTAACATTTTCACTAAATAACTCGGCGACACGACATTCATACTAACTGTGCATGAGTTGCAAAAGTAAGAGACCGATTCGGTTTTATCACTCTTTCCTGGACATTTTGTCTTCCATCGACATGTTTTTTATCTTTATTTTTTTATCTTAAGTGTGGCTTCTTAAGTTAAGTTCTCATTAAACTGTGGACACGGTATTAAGCTCTTCTCGATGACCAGTCAAGATTTCAACTATTATTAGACTCAATTTGTTGAGGAGTTTTTCTGATTTTTTATGTGTACATCTTCCGACGCGATTATCACTACTCTTGGATTCACCGGTATCAGTCTGTTTCCGGAGACTATTTTCACAATTTTCTTAAATAATCTTTGTCTGTTTGGATTAGTTAGTTTAAAACCAAAAATCATTTTGCTAAAATTTAAAAAAACAACGATGACACGAAATTATTTTGAGTATGCAAGAGCACTGCAATAACTGCACCCTGCTCAGAGGTAAGTCTGACCGTCTCCATTTTGATTTGGAAAGATTAATTTAGGTATGTAAACTATTTTGTAACTATTTTATAACTAGCTTTTGCCCGAAACTTCGTTCGTAACCTTTTTTCTAATAAAAAAAAATCAACGCCTGACAAAAATATGTGAGAATAATTTATTCAATCTTTGTTGCTTTTATTTTTCTGGCTGACTTTGATATTTTTTATATTTTATATGATCCCTCGGTACTTTTTTCTTGATGAAAAGTACCCCATGTCCTTATTTGTTTCCTGCAAAATTTCATAATGATCGGTTGAGTGCCTAGTTATGGCGTAAAAGCGTAATAAAGAAACAAACTCACTTTCACGTTTGTAATGTAACTTTGGATTACATTTAAGACTGACTTATTATTTACTAGCCGAGCCCGCAACTTCGTACGCATAGTATATCGAATAGCGCGTAACTTTTTGTTTATAAACCGATTGGAATGTAACAAATTAATTCTCATAAATGTTACGGGAAGCTTGCTACAATACATCACTGAAAACCGCATTCAAATCGGTTAAGCTAGAGTTAGTTTTAGAGTTTAGCGTGCACAAACGCACAGATAAATCGACAAACAGACAAAAAAAAAATTACCTCGGTAAACAGACACGTCTCGTTTACGATTTTATTATATGTATAGTTTTAGATAACTTATATTATTATTTATAAATTATCTAAAATACTTTAACTGTGTTCAATTGCGTAAGCCACGCAAAATTATGCGAACGCTTCGAATGACCGTAGCACGCGTGGAAAGTTGCAGCTAAAGATATTGCGAGAACTTATAAAACATTCACAGCCACACACTTTTCTCAGATGCGAGCCAAATTTCTAACGTAACACGCAATTACTAATGTTCTTACATATTCTAATAATGTTTAGAGGCCGAACTCTCTTTTAACCTTTAAAGGTTAATATTACAACAATCTATTTAATTTTATTCTAAAAAAGTTAAAAAAAAACTCACAAATCAAATGCAACGTTGGCTGGACTGATGAAAGTAATAATTAATCATAACATTACGTAATGTCTACTAATTACCATATTTACAATAAACCTATTGAATGTGCAGGGTCATTAATTTTAGAGAGCAGGTGAAATAATATCGATTCCGTGTTCATTTACGGAAGCAGCAATTAAGTTTGCTGTACTCATCTACATTGAAAACAATACCCACCATCGGGAAGTGTCTCAAGCTCTTTCCCCGGCAACTTGTGTAGCAATCAAACAACTACCTGAAAACAACCATAAAATTAGGTTGTTAGAGTTCCTTGTGGTCTGAGGTTGGCGTAAAACATGCAAGTTGTATTTGGCTGATTTACCAGACAAATTTGACCTTGATTCCGTGTTATGGGAGCTAACTCTCGACACCCATTGTGTCTTCATTCACTTTTTACAAGCAGTAGCGATAGCATCGCAATTCTACTATAATCGCTCGCCTCTTACCGTATTGCCGTGAAATGCGGGAATTGATTGTCACGGTTGTATATGAACTTCAAGACAATTAGTTTAAAAAAAATAAACACCTTACTTTTGTCATGTCAGTGTGACATCAGATATACCTACAAAGGTAAATTTGATTGTTTAATGGTGTCAACCATATTAAAAATAATTTTAATAATTCAGTGTACATTCTTCAAATTCACGTGCAACATTAAAACGTATAGAATTCAACGTATAAACGAATCCGCTTACTTGGTATCATGTTATCCAGACGATCATTTCAGGTTGAATAAAGAGATGGTGGAGGAAAGAGAAGAAAATGAACGTTATCAGACCGGAGATGAGTTAGAAGCTCCAGTTTTATTAGGTGATAAACTGAATTATAAAACCGCAGAAGATTTCAGTACGACTACTGCCAACAACGTGGAAAACAAATCTTTCAAACCGAAATCAAAAATTCCAATGACGGTCATAAATAAACAAAGGGAATGGTATTTTAAGAAAATCTATCCGAATTTGAAAAAGATGAAAGGGAATGTATTACCGCGGTTAAAGGATAACATGATAGATTTTGTGATATCAGAAAACATGTTTAATTCTCATAAATTAAAACGGAATCTTCATGAAGCAAGGAGGCTCGCCAATATATTACTTAAAGAAATACAACCTTCAGACATGCATTTCACAAATAGTCGCTTAAAGAAATATAAGAATTACACTTACATATAAATAATTTCATTTTTTTTATGTTATGTTGTATCTTTAAGTATCTATATATTTCGTGTAAAACTTTATAAAGATTACTAATTGTTTAAAGATATATTAAGTTTAAATTTCTGGACACCCTGGTACCTACATAATAATTTATTTAGAAACGCACTTATGTATAGTACCTTCGCTCTAAGTACGAAAAAAAGTAGCTTATGTTAAAATCAACAGGCTGACGGTCCACTAATTGATGGTATGTGGCTACCGCCGCCTGTTACACAAGGAACGCCACAGGTGCTACCACAGGCGCTGCCGACTATAGTAAGATTTAGGATAAGGAATTGGGAAAAGATAGATAAATGGGCTCTGACTCTCAGAAACACAGCACACATGCTGGCATTTAACGGTAGTCCTCTTTAAGGAGGTGGTTACTGCTGTCAGGCGGGCCAAATGACGGGCCAGTGACTGCGAAACGCAGTGTACTCTGCCAGTACTTCCCAGATTCAGACCAGAGCCAACTTTGAAAAGTTCATTTTCAGAGTTGACACTATCGGGAATCGAACCCCGGACTCCTGAGACAGAGTATTAAGACTTATTGCTTAGAGTTCTATTAGCAAGATATCGATCACAATAATGCAGCGGATACTTGACTGTGAAAACCTTCAAACGGATTAATAAACAACAAGGAGCTGTAGTAAGCGTCACCCCATAATACGCCATAATTATTATGCCACGGCTCAGTAATCTAATGGACATTGAATTATCGTAAAAGCATCCTTAGTCAAAAAGCATCCTTATTGCATCCGTACGTTTTAGTCGGTCTCTTGAGTAAATCTTCCAGGGAACAGTTCTTGTTTTAAATGAAAATATATTGGTTGCAAAAAATGAATGACGCTTTAAAGGAAGCGATGTTTACAAGTAGTGGAAAACATACGAACACAAACAATAAAGTACATCTGGAACTTCTATAGGATAAAAGATACAAAAACCAGTTTAAAATTGAACTGTCCCTTACTCACTCATAGAAATTCAACTACATATTTTATACTGTGTTCTTTTATCAGGCATACCTATATATCCATTGGTCTCGTATCCCACGTATTTTAATTTAAATGGGCTAAGTATATTAATTTCGATAAATAACTCCTTGGGATTCTAGGAACATATTTCACCTCTTGATTCTTATATAACTAAGTACTCTAAGGACAAATTTTTGTTGACATTTGAGGTTCAATACTCTGTCACTTTCAACCCCGTGGTCATTCAACAGGATTTGAAGATAATTAGTTACTTCCCATAAATAGATAATATTTTCTAAAGTGGATAAAATTAAAATAATGGCAAGTTCGAAATTGCAATATCTTAAATCAAAGTGTCTATTCTGTGCTAAGAGCAACTTTTGTGTCTGGGATTATTGCTAAGTTTTAACAGGAGGCACTTGGTGGCTTATGTTCACAAATGCTTATAATGTTGGCATTTGCAGTATTTATGTGAAGGGATCAATAGTTCAGTATATTTGTACTGCCGAGACAATAAAGTTTCAATTAGTTTGGTAACCGAACTAATGACTAAGCCTTATTATTAACCATAGTATTAAAAAAATCCCTTATAGTAGTGACAGCTACGATCCGCAGTCTAAAGCTGAACAGCACCAAAGGATGCCCCTAATACCCCTAATTCAAGATCACTTTGAAATATCAGCACGTTTGCTGTGGTGTTTCCATGAGTTAAGAAGATCCTGTCCCCTATCCCTTATCGTATCAAAGTTGGCAATGCATTTATGTTTATGGGCGACGATAGTCACCTACCATCAAGTGGTAGGTACGCCACCCTGCTTGCCGTCGTAAAAAAATATTGTCTAAAATACGTAATTCAATAGACGTTCGAATTCGTTTAATTTATTCTAATGCACATTACAATTGCGTTTTTAATAACCTTAAAATGTATGTGATTGTTGATATATAATTGGGATGTCACCTGAGTGCTTCACAAAATGTTTCTTTTCATGATAGGTCTTCTTGGGTAGACAACGCGAAAAAATGTTCGGTGGTCGAAGGCATGCCTTCGACCACCGAACCTATTGATACCTCATTGAATTGTTATTTGGCAATAGAAAACTACGGGACCTGCATTCTTAAAGCATTATAATATAGTCTTAGAATAACAAATATTGTGTAAAGGAATATAGAATAAGATAAAAATATATAATACAGAATGTAAATGCTAATCCTATTGTAGCATTAGCAAAATAATACTTAAGCTTCAGAAATCTGTGATGTATTTCAGGTTGAACATTTATTTAATTGAATGTCTTATTATGTAACTTGCGAGCCGTCTCCGGCTTCGAACCGATGCAATTGGTTTCTCCAAATTATATATCGACGGCTGCTCAAAAGAACAACACTGTTTCTCATTTTACAATGTTTGAATACACCACTAAATTACTATTTTTTATAAATGCTATCTTTCTGTCTTGGAATGTTATTTCTATGACCTTTAGATCGCCTTTTGAAAGACAAAAATATGCATGGTAACTTGGAAAACAATCAGTTTTAAGACTTAAAAACATAGTAATTTGAGTATCTTAAAGTTTAGAACCATTGTATAATATAAAATACCTTTTTTTGTTCTTTGCAATAACTGAACACACTACAATCATGATCCTATACATATTTTAATAGCGCAATATTGTCATATTACTATAACTACTTATACATGCAATGTTGTTGTTCTGAATTAGTGTAACTTGAAGAAAATCAGGTTTCCTTTACCTCTACGAACTTAAAATGTCGTTCTTTTAACTTTAAAGAGCGCAAAAAAAAATTAATTTTAATAAGTCTAGTTTAATACCGATATAAAAAGTGTCCTATGACTAAAAAGTGGTAGGACGATACTTCAAAGCAAAAAATCTTTAAAACGCTCCTCTGAATAAGCTTCGACAAAATGAGATGTACTTTTCTTTGTGAAAACCGTATCAAAATACGTTGAATGGTTTAGAAGAAATTAGTGGAGAAACAGACAGAAGCAACTTAATCTAAACTTATAAAATTGTGTGTCCTGACTGGCAATCAACACACAGCCAAAACTACAATAATTCTAAAAACTGAAATTTGAAACATAGGTTTATTTTTGTTTAGAAAAGATTTTTGAAAATTTTAACTCTATGCGAAGCCACGTCGAGTCGCTACTTTTATAATATTATTGTATAAATAATATTAGAAATAAATAATTTAATTATGCATAATTTAATAGTTTTATTTGCTGCAAAACACTTATTACATTAGGCCTTTGTCCGAATTCGATTATCAGGTCAACATGTTACCTACAGCGATCAGATCATCAACTACCGCACGTATAACTCGTGGTGCATACTCGAGCGGTAGGACTGAACACTGATGTCGTGGGACACGTGTAGGAATATTCTGTGTAAGTTCCGTTACTGGTCAGAACACACAAGAAATATCTTTGGCACGTAGTGTCAGTGGTATCAGCAAACCTGCCGGCGGCTGTGCATGTGAAGGTCGTGGTGCAGTTGTAATCGGCCTCGCAAAAGGTTGTGTTCGGGTTGAAATATGTGACGTCCGGACATGTGTAAGTTGTCTCTACAAATGAACCGTCAATTTGGACGCATTCTATGTAGGTAGTGCAATTAGTGGAGGCGGGATCTGCAATGTATCCGTCTTCTGTGCAAACACTCGATGAGGTGTTGGTTACTGTGCAGTTGTAGTTGGCGGTGCATTGTGCCGAGTTTGGGTTGAAGAGTGACGTGGTTGGACAAGTGTAGTCGTAGGACAAGTATACGGCGGTGTTGGTGTTGTATACGCAAAGGGTGTAGTTCTTGCAAGTGGTGTCGTCTGGGTCTGCGAAGCGACCGGCCCCAGTCGCCGTGCAGTTCACGGCACCATGCACTTGCGCCAGAAAACAGACGAGCTAGAAAACAAAGGGTATCTTTGATACATTGCATCATTAAATTAAATGAGATAAGTATAAAAGGCATTACCTGTAAAAAACGGTGTGTGTACTTATGTACCCACATTAGAAGTCAAAAAATAATGCATAAGTAAGAGGTATAGTATGGTTGGTATCCATATAGTATGGAGAGCCGACGGCCACTGGGGCCGTAAGGTTCTCGAGTGGAGGCCATGGACCTGCAAACGCAGCGTAGGACGTCCATCCACAAGGTGGATAGAGGATCTGATAAGGGCCGCGGACCGACGGTGGATCCAGACTGCTTCTGACCGGTCCTATTGGAAAATTATGGAATATCTATGTCCAGAAGTGGACGTTCTACGGTTGAGATTGATAATGATAAAAAGTAAAAGAGACCAAAAGGGTAGTGAACTAAATATTAGTTTAACTAACTTCAATTATATGACTCTGTAATTGTAAATATTCACGCTATATTACTGACAGTCCTACTTAACACTAATTTTACGTTTTTATGGCACTGCACACTCCGTTACTAAAAATCATTTTTCATTAGCGACTCAACTCTACGACCGTTTAGTCAAGACTGGCGACTGCTCGAAATCGCCAACATACCTCTTTCTTTTTCTACTCTCCGTGCGTCCAGAAAAATATCGATCGATATTATTTAACATACTTTCAGAACACACATAGACACGCTCACACGATGTTATAAATCTTACCTAAATCTTGATGTATTAATGGGTCGCTAGGAAAGTTTTGAGACCTGATGTTTTTTTTTTTTTTTTTTTTTTTCAAAATTCCAGTATTAGCAATACATTTCTCCATACGCCGAAACCAGTCATTAAAAATATTCTCCCATTTGTCTTTTGAGATTTCTGCACAAGCGTTGTTCCAAGCCGCAATTAAGTCCGTGTCGCTAGAAAAACGTCGTCCTTTCATAGCCTCCTTCACTAGCAACAAACCAAAGGGCTGTCACAGGGCGCAAGATCAGGGCTGTACGGAGGATGTTTCGGCAGCGTCAGCCCCGACTCCTTTATAAATGTTCTTGTTATCTTAGCCCGATGTATCGGTGCGTTGTCATGGTGCAAGCGCTATGTATCCAACCGCAAATTCGGACGTAGTTTCCTAAGCTCTTCAATTAGACAACTGTTATGTACCATTGAGCGGTGACTGTCTCTGTTCATCCTGCCTATTAACGACCTTTACACAATACACAAAAATGGCAAGCAATTTGCAATTAACTATACCTATTCGTGAGAAAAATTAACCGTGAATATTTAAATAAATATTTAAAAAATTCAACAACTTACAAGTAACGTCCCGACTACTATCTTGTACTTCATTTTGATTCTCTCAATAAACGTCTCAAAGCGATCATTTTTATACCAATGACAGCCATAAAGATGACGTTAATTAGCAGTTTGTAAGGATTAAGGTTTAATGTCTTTATTATCTTCATATTGATAAATTGTGGATAAGGGGGTAACCCCTTATCCTCTCCTCAACTTTAACAACATTAAGGCTGTAATCTAACTGTTAAACATCATAAACCACGTCAGTTGTCATTAAGTCATTTACAAATTGCTAATTAAAATGCAGTTTAACTTCGAAGAGTTTATATCAACTTGTAGTACGTACTAAATGTCAAAATTATTATTAATTTTATTAATTTAATTATACTATCTATTACATTTTAACTAAAAATTATTTTAAAAAATGTATTTAAAACTATCTGAACCCGGCCACGCTTCGTTGCGGCTTGCGCGTAGGGCGCGCGCGGCGCGCGGCACTGGACACTGCTTATAATAGGTTGGGGAAAAAGTTTCTTCGCATTTTACATGAAAACGCAAGACTTTTTTTTCAAAGTTTATTTATATTTAATTACAGTATACAACGTGACCCAGCATTGACGGATCAAATGGGATGTGGTGGTAGAGGGGCCCAATACCTATCCAATGGACCCCCATGTATGTTCAGCGATTATTATTAGATATCAAATTATTCCGATTTTTGTGCTGCTTTTATGTAACTCCGAATTCGTAAACAATTTCTTTTATTGTGAGTAATCCATTGTTACTAAACCTATAACTTATTTTTATTCTTACAGCCTGATACTATAGCTATCACATGAAAATATAATTTAATTGATGCTATTGAACTACACTGAATAAATAAATATTGTTCTCAAAAATTTACTAAAAGCGAGTATAACAACTTAACTTTCTAATGTGATAACACAAAAAAATTACTAAAAAAAATAATTTAAAAACTCTCTTAAAAACTTCTCTAATATTCTGTCAATACGTCACACAAATTTCATTTGAATATCTGCAAGACTTCTGACTGAAATCTACGTTACAAATTAGGAAAGTGAAAATATCACTTTAATACCACGTGCCTTTTGTTTTCAAATTCCAAGAAAGTTTGTAGTTTTGTATTGTAGTTTTGACTTCTATCAATTCAAAGACAAAGACAAAGCTAGCAATGCAGTTCACCAGTTTAATTATTATAAAATTGTTACAAAAAATTTAACTGTTCTAAATGTTTCAAAGTAATATGTATAAAACAACAGAATAATAAGAACGATTTATTTTTTCATAACAAATGTTCGAAATGTCCACCAACAGCTTCAATGCACATGCGACATCTCCTTAAAAAAATACGTTTTAATGTACGCTAATCTCAGAAACGGCTTATTCGATTTAAATACGGTTTTCACTGATGTATTGTAGCAAGCTTCGCGTAACATTTAGTGTTAGTTTCATTCCAATCGGTTTACAAACAAAAAAGATACACTCTATTCCGTATACCTTCCGTATACCACGCCTACGCGAAAATAGTAAAGCATTTAAATTCAAACGAAACCTCTTTATCAGTTAATTTTTATTTGTGTTATTTACTCCGAAACGAAGTTGTTACATTGCGTGTATTCTACAAAAATGTGATTGTTTAAGATTTATTTATGTAGAGTATGAACTACATTTTATAGTAAGTAATGAAAGAGGAAACTATGTAAGCTGAAACTGAGCAACAACAAACATTAGCATTATCTCTTATCTAATGTTAACATAGTGCAGCTCCTAAGTCGATATTTTTATTAACGAAATAAAGAAACAGTCAACGTGAATTGTTCAGCAATTAACTAATTACAGCTCTTATTCAACGTTTCAAAGCATGTGTGTATTTTTATTTAAGTGAAATTGTAAAGATTACTTTAAACTTTACTTATTTTTCATATTCATTGGTAACTTATAACTTTTTACAGATTTTTATATTGTAATCAGAGCAACGCTCTCCAGATTCACCCGGGTACATACTACATACATATGCCGCATCTCTTGAGCGGTTCGTGGGCACGATAGGGGGTAGTAAAACGTCAGGATTTGGCGTACCCATTTTTAAGTAAAGACAATAATTTATAACAGACACACAAAATAAGCGAACAATTGGGAATAGTGATGTAAGCTATTTAGCTCACCCAACCGTTTAGCGGTTAAAAGCTCAGCTAATATATCGTCAACAAAAAAACGGCTAATGGCTAACGACTCTATTAGCTAAGAACTACTATCAATAGTTGGACAGTAGGTTAGATATTTAGCTGTCAGCTGAATTTAGATATTTATGTTTAGCCTATACATACAACATTCATTTTGCTTTAACTAATAAACGAATAAGTAAGACGATTTATGACGTTATGCAAACGAAAATAAGCAATTTTTTCATAGTTTTGAATTACACAGGTACTATACATACATTACATATTTCCATAAATGTTGTAAAACATATTTAAATTAGATATATATATTTGCAACATTTTGTTTTAGCGATTTTTTTATTCTATTCTGCCGGAATCGACACGGCAAATTAGATAATTATGAAAGCAAGTACTTTTCAAAATGCGAAAGTATATTTTCTTTCACGCAGCAACGGTGATATTTCTATGGATAAATCCATGATGCAGTATTTATTTATGTTAGTACCTATACCTAGTATTCGTGTTAGTACAATATCATGGTAAGCATAAGCAATTTCATTTCGCTAAGCAGCCGACTTCGCTAGTTAGCCGTTATTTAGCCAGCTAAATTTAACCAATCCACCAAATAACCAACCCATAAAAAATAAAAACGTATAAACAACATAAATTTAATACTCGTAAATATAGCCTTAGATTAAACAAAAGAAGGCTCTTAAGAAAGTAAATTATTACAATTAATGATCAAATAATCCAACATGAACTAATGTCATATTACTATGAACCATTTACTAGGTAATAACTAGGTCACTTAGGTATTAAACAACGTATCGGATTTTGTTTTGAATATGCAAAATTATAGTAAAATTAAAGAATCAATGTTGGTATATGTTGGTATATGCGTCAGCAGACTTCGAAATAAAGAGCGTGTCTGTCCATTAAATATTTTTTCAAAAATAATAATTTTACACATTTTACTTATGTTACCGAGGTCAAAAAATAGTAATTAGAATTTTTATATGTGTGTCTGGGTGTTTGTGCACGCTAATCTCAGAGACGGTTTAACCGATGTGAATACTATTTTCATTGATGTCTTGTAGCAAGCTTCCCGTAACATTTTTTGTTTCATACCAATCGGTTTAAAAATAAAAAAGTTACGCGCTATCCTACCGAATACTACGCGTACGAAGTTGCGGGTTCAGTTAGTAAGTAATGGAATAATGTAAGATTTTTTTCAAATATGTGCAACGGTTCCACAGTTTACTCTCTCTCTTTCTCTTTCTCTCTCTTTATAATATTAATACATACCTTCAGATATTAGTTTAATATAAATGAAAAATATTTGTGTATTTAGCAATTTTGTACTAAAAAGAGAAAGTTGTATTTAAGTATCGATTTTAATGCTTAAACGAGCTTATAGGTCGAAGGTGCATAAATGAAATTCTGAAGGTAAATTTTGTGTTAAGAAAATTTGGTTATTTTTTGGTTTTTGCACAATAAAAATCTTTGTATGAGAGCAAATAAATGATTCTATACTAAAATCCAATTAAATAGTTATTAAAATATTTTATCGACAATAAAAGTTCATATCTCTAACCTAATGATCTAGTATGTAAGTACTTAAATTGTTTCCCACATTTCCTTTAGTTCCCGCTCTTATCAGTTCTGATAATATTAAGATCGAAACACATCTCAGTCGATAAAATACAGTACGCACTAAGTACTTAATTGTGGAATATTTAAAACGTTCTATTAATTGTAGTACAATATTTAAACTAATTATTACAACGATTTTTTATTGAGAATATGGTGACAATACGGATAGCAGTCATACTTTTCATAGTAAGTAGTAAATTAATTTGAGAATTCTATTACTGATGGCTCTGTTATTATATGCTCTGGTTATATGTAGTATACTGCACTCTATATCGACATACGTACATATATCATCTACTAATATTATATATGCTATATATATTCGATAGACTCAATTTACTGTAGCCTAATTAATTAAGAGCCTTTTACTACTGAAGTCAAGTTGTTCACTCTATTGATTGCTAACATTCCTATAAAGGTTTCTTTTTAATTTGAATCGTAATTTGCGCGTTCCTTCGATTCTTTTCTTAAATTGACGAAACTTAATACCCGTTTGACCAGTTTTCAGCATTTAAATTCAACTTCATTCTGTGCTTCTCCATTATTGAAGGTGTGAAGGCAGTGAATTTCTTAAATTTCTTCCTGTCCTTCGAGTCCAAACAATTGTTCCACGGTTTACAAGTCACGGTTACGGTTAAGAGGATATGTAAGAAAAAAGTGTTTCTTTGATTGCAATTATCTCAGGATTTGCTTAGCACAGAATTAAAATTTTCTGATATAGGTTATTTGACTACATAATTCAACATTTGTTTAGAGCCAAAACACGATAGCTTAAAATTTTCTCGGCAGAAAAAAATTCTAAAGTAACCCCTTTAATTTTAATTTATCACAAATTGTATTTAAACAGTGCCATATTAGACTGATAAAAGTTAGTAAACACAAAGTAAATACAATTCTTTATCATTTGTTTTGACTAAAATATGTTTGTGTGATTTACTTTTTTTTATAATTGATATTTTAACAACGGGCGCTTACGTTATTTGTTTCGAGACGCAAGAGCGCTCTATCTGTTTCTTTTTCGCACGTGGAGAAGCAATAGCGCTTGTAACTGCTTCGTGTTACGCCCAGTTGCTCGTGGCTATAGCCGACGACGGACCTGTGCTTGGCGCTCTTTGCTCCCGATAATAAAGATAAATATTGAAATATATGTGAATAAACTTTATAATAATATTATTAAGCTTTATAATTCGTCTTAGGGATAATTTAGTGACTAAAAACATTGAAAGATGGGAAACAAACAAGAATCCCAAAATTATAAGAAAAGAAAATCGAATTTGAAACGTTTAAAAAAAATACAAGTAATTTGAGACAAAAGAAAAGGTAAGAACGTTCATTTTAGTAACAAAATTTGTATCTTTGTTTTGTATGTATTAGAATCACATTTCCCAATATGTGCACCAGATAGCAGCATGAAAGTACTTGGATTTTTATATATGATTTTTTTATTGGTTTTATCACCGAGATTAGAAATCGAATTGCTAACAACATATAATATAAACAAATAAATAAAATTTAACTATCTCTTTGTAATGTCAATATAATAGCTTTTTTTTTAATGCACATACTTATAACAATAATATATTTTTATTTGTTTATCTTTAGATAAGTAAGTGCTTACACATGATAATTTATTCTTTATTGTAACATTTTTTACCCATTGCAGATTACTACGCGAAAATAAAATAATATCAATGCCACGAGCGCAAGGTTCAAGCGAACAAAATCAAGTGGAGTCGCCATTACCTGAGAAACTTCATTCTTTTTCGCCAACATTAGAAAATAATAAAAGGTAAACCGAATTTTATAACGATGAATTCAAACATGTAAACCGTGATAATAATGCAAGGGAATAGACAAACTGTATTACAATTCGAAATATTTTTTCTTCTTGAATTGAATCAATCAGCTAATACTTTTTTAGTAAGTTAATTAATTAATTAATTAATATACCATAAAACCGAATTACCACTACTTATCATTGACATTTTTGTTCTGATATGAAGGAGTCACCTGGGGATTCCCCTCTGTAGCGGATCGGAGAGGGGATTCCCCAAAACCACCCAGGAAAATCCGAGATGTTGAGGATGTTGACCTGGTAAAAAGTCGGCAACGGGATCTCGGAAACTATCAACCCGAGAAGGACCCGGTTTGCGGAATGTCATAGAGGGTCATCGGGGGTGACCACATCGCGACCCCCCCCCCTCTCCCCCCATACGTTTTTTTACGCTCCATACAACCGTCCGGATTTTCGAATCCCCGCAGCTCCGAAACGGTGAGAGTTATGGCGGCGGTCACTTTGGCGGATGACCATCGCCCGTGGAAGTCCGTCGTCCGGGACTGTCGCCCTCCCCCCACCTCCTCCCCTTCGGACCCCCTCCGTACAAAATCGCACTGTGTTAGGGATCTTTCGCCGCTGGAGGAGGGCGGCAAAGGTCATCGGAGGGTTGCGAAAGTACGAAGCCTTTCAATTAGTTACCGTCACCCCGCCCTCCGGATCCTCCCCCGCCCCCTCAGACCCCCCCGATCGGGACTCGGAGGCGGTTCGACTGAAACACCCCGTGTTTGGGCTCTTTCGAACGGGCGCGGTGAATGGATCCCGATGGCTCCGACGGGATTTGGATTTAGCTCACTCGACCTCCCCTCCACCTCCCCCTCCATACAAAACCAAACTTCAAAGAGGTTCTTTTATAGAAAAGAGACGGCGGTCGATCCGCCGCAGCGGCGGCGAGGGGTATGTCGGAGCGACGAAAAGTGAAAATTTTGACACCCCCCTCGAACCCCCTCTGCCGTAACTCGGAAACGGCGCGACGCAGCCGGGTCGCGTTTGGGGTCTTCGGAGACGTCTCGGGGAGACGAATTTTTTGGTCGCTACAAAATTTCGAAATTTGCATTTTTGGACTTTTTCGTAAATATCTCGGGAGCGGTGCGTCGCAGACCGCCCGTATCGGTGCTCATTTGAGAGGTCTCGGGGAGATGGATTTTTTGCAATAGACCAAATGTCACAATTTGACAGTCGGTGTTCGTAGCGGGCAGACCCCCCGTGTTGGGTATCATTTGAATGGTCTCAAAGAGGACGATCCATTGACACCATTTCCCTCCCCCCTCTCCCCCCTTCGGACCTCCTCTATGCAACAAACACACATCAAAGAGATTCTTTCGCCGACGAAGGGACGGCGGTCGATCCGTCGCGGAGTGGTCCGGAGCGGCGGCACGGGGTCTGCCCGAGCGAAGGTAAAGTGAAAATTTTGAACCCCCCCGGTCGTAACTCGGAAACGGCGCGACGCATCAGGGGTGTGTTTGGGGTCGTCGAAGAAGTCTCGGGGAGACGAATTTTTTAGTGGAGACGAAATTTCGAAATTTACATTTTTGAACTTTCTTGAAAATATCTCAGGAACGGTGCGTCGCAGACCTCCCGCGTTGGTACTCATTTAAGAGGTCGCGGTGAGACGGATTTTTTTAGCATAGGCATTTTGTTTCGTTACTTGTGTTATAAAGTAACTATTGCTACCTACCATCAAGATCAATACCATCAAGAATCATAAAAAAATAATATCAATCTGAAGTTAGTAAGGAATAAAAAATTGTAAAGTAAAAGATAAAAATGAAATTGGAATGTTTAAATTATGCTCACTACTTTTTAATCATTTAAAGCTGTTTAAAGAATATTAGATTTAAAAGAACTATTTTGTTACAGTTTTAGTAAGTATCATGTAAATGCATAAAATAAAAGTATCAATTTATAGTTAAAAATAAAACATACCAACAACATAGGTATTAGTTATTATTCTTGCTGTAATTATAATAAATAGAAATTTTAATATCAAATTTTTCTACTAAATAAAAATACGAAATATAATATGTGAATAAGAATATATACATATAATAAGCATATATAACATTTTGTATTTTGTTTAATTTTTTCATACTTATTAGACCCTTAGTAGACCCACCATGTTGGTACTTATGTAAGAAGAGGTCTCGGGGAGAGGAATTTTTTGGTCACGACGAAATTTCGAATTTCACATTTTTGGACTTTCTCGGAAATAGTAGCAGGTAGACCCACCGTGTTGGTACTCATAAATGAGTAATGAGAGGTCTCTGGGAGAGGGATTTTTTGCAATAGACCAAATATCAAAATTTGACAGTTGTGGTCTACTCAGTAGACTGTGGGTCAGTGCCGTCTTAAGTCTATTCGGCGCCGGGGTGCGGGGCTCAGCCTGCGCCCTCAGCCACCCGGACGTCTATGTTAAAGGGCGCAATTACTCGCCTATGACAGACGCACAGGTGCCGCGCCCCGCCTCGCGCCCATTTCAAATGAACTTACACTTTATTGACTTAGAGATCATTTTGCTTCAAGTGCGGGCGACCGGCAATGTGTCAAAGGTTATCACTATCTTTGGATTAGAGATTTTGCCGCGCGCGTGTTGCATTTAATAAAATTGTTAAAGCGCCTACACACGGCCCTAAAATCTGTGGCAATGTCGGGAGCGTGGTAGTGGGGATGAAATCGGCCACTACTCCACACACGTCCCTTCCACTAAGTGTGAAACCGACCGTGCAACAAAGCGCTCGTCTATCAAGATGCCGCCGACACTCTCAAAACATCAGAGAATAGGCATCACTCTGGCACTTTCTACAGTGCAACCAAGTCAAAGACGAAAAAGTCGCCTAAGGACACAAGCAACACCAGGGAGGGTGCATGTGCGCTGCCGACCTTGCAGGAATTTGTTTACTGCTAGTTTGAAGAAGCTAATATTGTAGCTAGATGGAAACACCTTAGAAGGGAGAGAGACATTTGGAAGCAGCTGAAAACTTTTTAAGAATGGATATAGAATGTGTTGAGGAACTCCTTGAAGGGATCATTGACTTTCGTCCAGGCTTCTCACTTCTTTTCCTTAGCCATGTCTTCGCACGGAATACAAGTTAAAAACACAAAAATACGTCTTGTCGCCGCTGCCCTCGCAGACACACTGCGGTGAAATCGGCACCGATTTCGCTACACACGATGCGACAACGCTCCCTAGACGATAATCGCCCCTAAATCGTGGGTTCGACCGACCCGATTTCAGAGTTAGGAGGAAACTGATTACGATTTACCTACACATGAGGCGATCAAGGGAGCGATCTAGGGCGCTCCCCACCACTTCCCCGATATTGCCACCAATTTTAGGGCCGTGTGTAGGCGCTTTAATAAAAGTAAAACAATGATTATTGTTGATGACTATTTTTTTTATATTTAATTTTGCGCATACGTATTTGTCGTAACAAGCATATGAAACTATCCAATGGCGTTAAGTTTAATGAAATATCTAAATACTCAGCGCTCGGCAGGCGCCCCCGGGCGCTCCGCGCCCGGTTGCGCCGCACCCCTTGCACCCCCGGGTAAAGACGGCCCTGCCGTGGGTAACCGTAGCAGATAGACCCACCGTGTTGGTACTCATATAAGAGGTCTCCGGGAGACGGATTTTTTGCAATAGACCAAATATCACAATTTGACATTTGCGGTCTACTCGGTAGACCATCGGTAACTGTTGCGAGTAGACCCCCCGTGTTGGGTATCGTTTGAAAGGTCTCAACGAGGACAATCCATTGACACCCTCTCCCCCCTCTTCCCCTCCCCACCCCCGAAACGTCACGAAATACAAAACATATATCCTAATCCTTACCAAACCAATTCTAAAGACCCAATACCTTACCTAAACAATTTAAAAGAGCAAACACAACACCACTCCAGAACCGGTCGAGGGGCTATCCCCCCGCGGGCACGAGCGGAAGCTAGTTTGTATATGAAGCCGGTTTCATTATTTTTTTTTCTTCTATTTTTATAGACTAGTAGGGGCCGAATTCTGATGTATTAATTCTTATTTGTACTTCCATCGATTTACTCTAACTTGTTTTTTTTTTTCAGTAATCCGTGTTCGAGTAGTCGAACCATTGAATCACCTATTCATCAGGAATCGGACAAAGTATTGACAGAATTACAAAATGCTGCAGATATATTTCATAAGAGTAATTCCATGTAAGCACTTATGTAAACTCATTTCAGTAACAATCGGCTAAAATTTAGCAGTGAAAGTTGAAACTACATTTATATGGTCTATTGCTCAAAGAATTCTCAAATTCAATACTACAAAGTAATAGCATAGTACATACACCTAGAATAGTAGTTCATCTCAGGCATGTCGGCGAGTTATTAGCCTACTCTTGCGTTGACGCTAGGGTTGTCACTTTATTTTTTAGTTTAATATTATTTGGGTATTATGAGTAGCACTGAATTTTATATATACCTATATTTTTGATATTATTGTAATGAAATGTTTTACTAATTCATAAATGAGGTATAAATAAAAGTCCTTTTAATTTTTATGTATTAAAAATCAATTAAAAAAATATCAAATGGAGAACACAAACACATCCAAATATTACTATAAAAATTACTGGATTTGATGCGCGTACTCGTGCAAATAGTAATAGTTTTTGTTTCATCGAAATCGGGCCAGGATTTCCAAAGTTATAGCGTTGTAAAATTTCACCGCCTTTTAAAATTTGCGTTCATTCGCGCACCACCGCGATGACGTCATACACCTACAGTCCTTGTCCGATTGCAAGTAATGCTGAGTGTTTATTTTCATAAAATTTGATTGTTGTGGTTTGTAGTTATTATTTTAAGTGTTTGTGTTAGCAATTACTTTAAATATTATTGTTATTAAATAAACATAGTGATGGAAGAGGGTCTTGTAAAAGGACAGTCGGACCTACCAAAAGTCGACATTTTTATGGTTGCGCGATATTTGTCTGAGAATAGTGATTATGTAGCCGCTGAAATGCGAGGAATAAAACTGAATAAGTAAGTAAATGTGTAACTTCTCATGTACTTATGTTAGTATTTCAATCAAGTTTTATTAAAAGGCAACTGTTTGTTTTTGTCGAGTGTCAAATGGCAGGGGGACAAACATTTTCTTAATTTCATTTTTAAATATTGCCTTTTTTATTAGGTACAAAACCAAAAAGTTCATTTCATCCTTTATAGCAAATAAACTGAGTGATGTTATTTAGTTTGGGTGTGATCAATGTAAAGGATGTATTAAGCATTTAAAGTATTGTGTATCTTTTATGTAATTTTTTTTTATAAAATTTATTATATATATACACATTAGTTTCTTTTTTAAAACAAAAAGTCATCTCCAAGACCAACTCAACCCTAGGTGCGTGTCGAGGCGCGCGCGCCCGTCCCTCGCCACTCGCGAGGACATTGGCCTGCACCCTGCACATTCAACTACAGTTTTAGGTTAGGTGTCTATTTCTTAAAAGAAACACTTTTGGATGTACGTCGAAATGATCTTCATAACAATGCACGTAACTAGAGGCTTTAAGAGGATCTGCTCTTTTCACAACTTTTAACCACTTTTTCCGAATATTACCGCCTGGTACATAAAAAAAAACATTTTTCGGGGTGATTTTACACTGGAGTTGGTACACATAGGCACAATACAAGATTTTTTAACCTTTTTAGTGATCCAATATAAAAAAAATATTAAATTTATAGCGAGACTGCGAGCGCAACGAGCTAAAGTATGAAGGTATGTTATGTAGAGTCAGGGAGTGACGTCATAGGTTAGCGCGGTCGCTTGTCGGATTTTGCCGCGGAAACCGTTCTTTAACGTTTAATATCTCAGTCATTTTTGAAGATAGCAAAAAATAAATCAGATTATTTTTTCTCGAGTTACCTATTTTGTAGATATCCTGAAAAAAAAAACATTGGTGCTCTCCATTGCACTAAAAAATAAAGCGGCGGCGGCGGGCGCGAATGCGCAATTACTTGTACGCGCGTGACAAGAAAATTTAAAACATTAAATGTTATAATTATAATACATATATGTGTAAACATTACAAACTTATATTGTCAACGCCAACAAAGAAGTGTGATAAATAAAAATGTGGGTAGATTGATAATTAGTACTGGCAATAAAAGCTGGTGTTCAATCACGGACGGGGCAACATTCTAAAGTTACATAAGCCACTCTATGTACCTACTATTTTAGATATTTTGGATAAAATAATGTATTGTGTTGTGTGTTATTTCTAATATCTGCCAATTCTATTCTAATTTGTTGTTTAAATTACTGTAATCATTATATTAAAAATATATTCAGATTTATAAATGGATTTTGATTATAAATACAAAAATGGTTAAAATTACAGACTAAGAATGCGATTGCTAGTAATTAAAATTGATAATAATTAAGTGTAATAATAGTGTTAATAATTAAAATTAATATTAATAAGATTTTAGTCAAAAGCATTCTCAAATTTTTTTCACTTAATTTAAAAAAAAAAAGATTTTTTCACTTAATTTTTTTGCCACTTGGATTATTATTTATTATTATTAGAGTTACATATTGTATAATAATAGCAAAACATTTACACTACTAAGGCGTAGCAAATTTAGCTGTACCTAATAAAAAGTACTACAAATAAATAAATATTAAAGCGCGATGCGACTCAATGAATTCTTTGTTTTACTTTTATACACAGAATGCCGTCTTGTGTTGAGGGGAGCGGGGCGCATCGATCTGGACTCCGCCCCGGCGGGCGGAGACATTTTTTTCATTTTTATTTTGTGTATCACCTTAATATACAAGTCCACTCTCTGATGTTACGTAGCTATAACAACCTTCTTCTTCCTACTTTACGCTTTCCTTCTATTTAATTCTCCATCATTACTGTATGCAGCAGCTGGTATCTGTCATGTCACAAATGACTTAAGTACGCGACTTTTCTCTGCTTAATAGTGCGAACCAATAACTGTCCTTTTGGCCATTCATTTTGAAACCTGTCCACTTGACGTGGAGCATATGACGATATGCCCACATTTCGAAGGATTCTATTCTTTTCCGGGGGTCCTCCGGAAAATTCACCTTAGTTATATAATTTTAACTGTCAATGCTTTTTTATTAAACAGTTTTGCGTACTTTGTGAAATACTCCCTTCGGCTGAGACGTTTCGGCCTATCTAAAACATGGGCTTCTTCAGTTCTTTCAGGGCGAGCAGCGTATCTACATCCTCTGGTGTTACTCGTGTCAAGAGTGACCGTAGTCACTTTCTGACCTAGCATCAATTCTGACTAGAATAATCAATCAATTTTTACTATATAAAAAAAAACTGTCTAAAATATACCTACTTACTTTTATATGAACTTTTTTCTTTCCAAAACCTGAAGTTCGTATACATAACATTATAATAAATCATTGTGATCAGTCAGTTTGCAGCGAAAATATAACTTTTCTTATTATTAACATCTGATTTGTTTCCGTTAATTATTAATTCCTTTATATCGCAATATGTATGAAGAGGGTAATAGGTATAAATGTATAAATAAAATACTCTTCAGATCTTCATCACTAATCACTCATCCGAGAATACATTGTATAGTTTACTTGTCCACTTATAAGGTTTTACTACTTTTTTTAAATGTAAAGGTCGGCGTATAGGCTGACGGTCCACGTAATGGTAGGTGGCTACCATCCCCTATAACACAAGCAACGCCACAGCTACTGCAAGTGTGCTGCCGACTACAGTAGGACCAAGGATAAGGCATTGGATAAGAAAAGGGGATATGGCATCCCTTACTCACTCACCGAAACACAACAGTGTTATATCACTGTGGTATTCTCTAAGGGGGTGGTTACTACCATTGCCAATTTTAAAAATTCATTTTTCATAGTTGACCTGCCGGGAATCGAACCTAGAACAGAGCCTTAAGGCAAGTACCCTAACCACTCATCCAACGGACTCGTCATGGCAAAATACGACAAGCAGGTTAGAAAATCACGATCAACATTATGGGTCCAAATTCGATATCGATTCTGATAAAAGTTATAAAATGAGAAAATTTTCCTAATAGTCCCTTGAAAATTGAAACTCACTTGAATAACTTATCTTACATAAATTAACTACACATACACGCTGAAGGCCACTTCACAGTAGGTATGAAATAAATAATGCAATTTATTTTTACATTTTATTAAATTAAATTAATAAAGGGTGTGTCTGAATAAAATTTGGTTAAATTTAGGTATTAAATCCTCCCGTTCAATTATAAAATGCAATAATTTGTGAAAATTAAAACAGTATGGACTCGTCATTATAATAGGACTTAAGTATGATTACAGAGCTCGTAAGAACAGATAAAAAAATATATTTTTATTACAGGGATTGTATAAAAGCGTGAGTTACGCAACTGAGTGTTCATCTCGTGGTCGATTTCCGAACCGCGTCGCGCAAGAGTGCAGAGGATACACCATGTGCACTCTAACATCGACAGGATTTTCCTCTACAAACTTCACTTGCCCTGAACCTTTCATATTTAACCATTACATAAACCGGTGCACCAACTCCACAGACTACCAATGCTTGCCAACATTTAATTGTTCTCAAGAAGGAAACTTTTCGAATACAGAATCGTCTTCCTTCATTTCTTGCATTAAAGGTTTCAATGGAAACTTTTTGACTGCAAGACTGATTAGGTGTCCTATAGAAGGACAAGTATTTAGTTTTATTGAAGGCGTTTGTGTTAACAAATCAGAAACCATAGATAAAGACACTCATGTCGCAAGTAACAATTGTTCGATAGATGAATACTACGACACCACAGACAAAAAATGTATTAAGAACAGTACTTTGGACGTTCTAAATGACAATTGTCCAATGGGTCTCATTTTTAATACCTTTATAAATAAATGTGTCGCCGAAATTTTTCTTGAAAATACAAACAATATAGTCGGAATATTAAACACTAGTGATAACTTGAATCAAACAATAAACTCAAAAATAAGTAATAGTGAAGGGAATCATGTAAAAGTACTTGATACAATGTACTTATCAATAGTGTTTTTTTTATTTTATAGTTATGTGATGTAATTTTAATATATAATAATGTTAAAAAAAATAGATTAACCGACAGAAGACACATTTACCTATCATGGTAGATAATTGGTGTATTAAGTTTAGACATACTTATTTAATTTATAAGATAGTTTTAATAATTAAAGTTTGTACGTATTAAAATTTAATTTACATACCCGTAAATACTTTTATTTTTCGAAAGTTCGTTAAATAGTTCTTTAATGCTTCGATAAAATAATTCTATTTCGGCCTAGCCATGAGCCCGCCAAAATTTAATAGTGACCAACCTTTATAGGGTTTGACGGTTTCAAAACTATAATAAAAAATGCGTTGTGAAGTTATTTAGGCAAACCAATCTAGTAGAATCTTGAAAAATATTTAATTAAAGAAGAATAGTTTCAATAAATTGTAGATTGGTCCTTATTCGAAGTCTACAGTTTAGAGTAACATTTTTTTATATTAAGATCGGGCAGACAAGCTGACGTTCCACGTGATAGGTCGCTAGCGTCGCCTATAACACAAGCAATGCCACAGGTGCTGCGAGTGCGCTGCCGATGCAAGTGTGAAGTGTGAAGCAATGATAAGGGATTGGACAGGAAAATGGGTTCTGGCATCCCTTACTCACCGAAACACAACAGTGTTATATCACGGTGGTCTTCTGTAAGGAGGTGATTACTGCCGCCAGACGGGCTACCAAAATGACTGCGAAACGCAGTGTGCCCTGACACTATTATCCACATCCTGACCAGAGCCAAATTTTTCAAAGTTGACCCTCCCGGGAATCGAACTCGGAAACCCTAAAATAGAGCGTTAAAGCAAGCACCCTAACCACCCATACAACGGGCTCGTCAAATATTGCCACCAGAAAGCATTTAAAGCTGATTTTGAACTATAATAATTCTTATTATATCCAGATTTTATATATGGTAGAATCAAAGCGAGTTTATATTTTAACAAAAATAGGTATAGATACTTTGAGAAAGCAGGGAAAGCAATAGCATGGCACACGCGTCATTTAGAACTTCATTAGGGCCTGCACTTCTCAGACTTCATTATTCGAATAACAATCATTGGTTTGATGTTTAAGGAAAACGTTATGAGGAAAATGCTTGTGAGACAAAACTAATAGATCTTCATACAATTTACGTTAGGTTGGGATTGAATATGCGTCTACTAAAAGCTGTATCTAGCTGTGGGAAACATCCCATTATTGGCTGTACATTCCATTAGTATGTAATTATTGGCTGAGATACAAACACAATAAACTGAGAAAATTCAAAAACTTCTGGAAATAAATGCTTTTTCTGTATTAATTTTGAATTTTATTTTCTTATTGTTAATGGCAAAGAATTACATATTTTAAAAATTTAATTATTAGAATTTATTAAATCAATAGAATTCTTCAAATACATGATACCTACATAATTATATAAATCTCTGAACGCGTTTAACCAAATTATTTCATTTTCGATGTCCATGTTTCAATCAAGTTTTAATAGCACACTGAATTTTAACGTCTACCTACCGTATCACTGTACCCCTCCGTCTTCATTTCATTATCAATACAGACTGCTCCGAGCGTAAGACGCGGGCCTTGATTAGGTATTTCGCTAGATGTGTGCGTGAACGCACACAACAGCGAGTGTACCTAGCTTGACCGACCGACCGAACGCAAAAAAACGTAACTCATATTTTTTACAATGATGTACTAGTATAGTGTCTTTTGTATAAAAAACTTTATAAATATTTTATTTCAATTTTTTATAAGAAATCGTGAATTTAGATTTATACAATGGATATGCGTAATGTGAAATAATTTTGTTTTGTTGCAGTATGTAGATGTGTAATCTATATATAAGTATGTGTGTAGGTATGTATATATATATATATAGATGTAGGCATTTTTAAACGATGGATATGCTTATTTTTTTGATCATTTAAGTATGTAGATATATACATATTTATGTATTTATGTGGGTAGGTCACCGTCAGATAGTTGTCCAAGGTTTATATACTTGTATGTTGGTGATAGTAATACACGTGTACAGGGTTTATAACTTTTATTTATCTGTATTACATCCACATTATTATTTTACAAATGCCATGGTGTGTTCACGGTAGTGATTGCATTCTTTTTGATATGTTTCCATTTTTTATGATTTGTGCATGGACTTCACTAGTGGAATTGATTGTACATAGTTGGTTTTTTTTTTTGTTTCCGTTTTGTTTCTCTGGAAGTTTCATCTAATTTTTTTCTTTGTTATTTCTGTTATCGATTGCTTCCAGAATATAATCTGATTCCTTAATTTCCATCTGTCTATCTAATCTTAAGTCAATTAATTCTGGAAGAAGACAATCAAAATAGAACTTCTTTAATTTTTCTTCCATATCATTCCAAAATAGTTTTATCTACATTTGTCCAAACGGCAAATATGCATGTTTTTCTTTGTGTAATGTGAAGTTGTCCCTGCACTTGAAAGAACCAATCGTGTCTTTTATTTAAAATAGTATTTCCATCTTTATTTATTTTCCAAAAATTATTTTTTTTTCGCTTTGATAGCATCGTCGACCCGAGCTGCATATGGACACTTTATTTCGACAATTTTGTCTTCTCCCACAAGTCCATCTGGACTTGCACCTAAGCATGGCAAATCTTTGTCAATGAATAAATCCCGCATTTTGACAGGCTTTTTAAGTTGCGATTCTAGTTGTTCGCGTGCAAGATGTTCATTATTTTTACCATAAGTAATTGATTTCACATGCTCTAAATTTTTTTCAGTCACTAAATCTTTGACCAAAGGTCCGCATTTGATCAGTCCTCGTTTGCACACGTTGCCAAATACAGATGCCGTAAGCCGTAGTTTTCTCTCCTGGCTCCATTACATTGATTCGGCCTGCATAATGGTTCTTCTTTCGAGTGCGTGGCGATCGTCTTCGGATATGGTAATGCTTTTTAAGTGCTCTGTTTGAGCAAAGTCAAAAACAGTCTCGCTTCGGTCAGGTTTTTGACAAGATTCGCCGTAGTTCTCGTCGTTGTGTTTTTTGATAGACTTTTGGCCTGTAGATTTGTGAGATTTGAAAAGTCTACCATTTGCCAACATTACTCTTTTTACATTTCTTTTCCATTCAAGTCGTTCGATTAATTTGTTTGGGCTTTGTAATAAAACCTTTTTACTTAGGTAAGTCTGCGGCAGTCTTAAGTTAAAGGAAACAACTGATGCTGCACATCTTTCTGAATACAACTGTCTGCCTGAATAATTAATGCGCTTGCCGCCAATAAACTTCGCAATCACACTATTGAAAATCTCTGCTATATTGCTATTCACACAGTGCATCACACTTTTTGCATTATTCACCAGTTTTGTGCAATAATAGGGTTTGCATGAAGCATGCATGGTTGCCAAAGACGTGGTGCGGCGCATTCAACAAATCCGTTTTAAGTTGAAGTACTCCTCGAAAGTTTTATCTTCAGCATTTATATGTTTTACAGTCCCAGTAACAGAACGCCTTAAACGTAATATTTTGTACAGCTCTTCGATACTTTATTGGATAATTGGTATTTCTGGTCAGTTCATCTAACTTCGTGCAGTAATTCCTTAATAAATGATTGGTGCACTTAATTTTCTCCACTAATAAATTCCCATAAGGTTTAGCTTTTTGTATACTGCTATACGTGCTTGAATCACCATCAGTTATCAGTCTAGAGTATATCAGTTTGTGCGTTTCCATTGAAGTTATAAAACCTTAAACCAAATCTGTTGCTTCCATACCAATTGAGGAGCCCGTATAATTTTTAAAGCAAGTATGATCTGGTGTTGCCTCTTTTTTATTTTCTGCTCGAGCACAAACCATGCAATACTTATTCTTCACCGCCATAAATAAAACTTTTTTTGTCCTTTAACCTATAATCACAGCGGCACCTGATAATGCATTATAATTTTTTCGGTAAGATTTTTTTTGACCAGCAAGCATCTGCAACCACTGTTATCATTGGTATTTCATTTGAATCAACTTCTCCCTTCAATATAGCTAAATCATACTCTTCTTTAGCCGCTCTGTCATGTTTTTTTCTTTAGCTAGTTCCCATAGTTCACAGACCTTGGTATGGCACTTTGCAATTTATCAGACATACATGGTATGTTGAGACTGGCTGAAACAAGTTCCAAACCAGAAAACCCAGCACCTATAGACATAAAAAAAACTGCTTACTATATTATCGTTGAGGTTGAAATCTGTGGAGTTACCATAATCTGGACAATTTTTTAATTCGAATTTCAGATGACACATTTGACATATAAAATTAAATTTTGAACGAACCCTTTCTTTATTTCCTTGTAAAGTTATAAATAACTCATATTACAGCCAAGTGCTGAGCTATGACTTGAAATTTCTTGTAGCTGTTGATAAAGGTACGTTAAACCTATAATTCTGTTTCCATTTATTATAATTTTCTTGCTCTTCAATTTCATTTTCTATAATTAATTTAAAATCAGATGTATTTTCCAGTGATTTCTGAAATAAAAAAACCGCATTACTAGTGGTTACAAAAAATATGTAGTTATCTTAATCATGTGTAAGAAAACTTTACAACTTATATTAGAACAATTACAATTAGAAGAACTGAATTTACAATTAGAATAACTGAATTTACAATCAGACAATTACAATTAGAATTTGTTACAATTAGAAGAACTGACCTGTTTTTTATCTAGTTCCGACGTATTTGAAGCTGAACTTTGTGCCAATTCACTATCTTTATCTTGGTTCGTAATCCTAAAACAAACTTTTATCTCATATAGGGTAGTTAGTAATATTCATTGTTAGTAGCAGTATAGTTAGTAATAGGATAGTAGTAGGTAGTTAGTGTACATTAAATCATAAAACATGTATACAAGCATAAAACCTACCTAAATACGTATATACAATATATACTTACATACATACATACATACAACTTTCAGGGCTCATTTCATCACTCAAATTGGTAATTAATCGAAATAAAATAAACTACTACTTTAATTTAAACGTACTTGTTACAAATCCCTTTTTTCTTGAATCTGGAGCTACTGATTAATTTATAATATCTTTGTTTACGTTTTCCCATTTTACTGAAAGAAATAAATATTGTTTTTTTAATTTCGAATAATACAAGCAAAAGTTAGCAATAAATATAAAATTTCCAAAAAAAAATACTTACATCGTTTTGCCAATATGCGTACACGAGACGACGACGAGACGGTGGATCGTTCTGCAAAGTGACGTGCTCTCTCTCTGAACACTCGCGGACGGACGACTGAATCGCCGAGCAAATGAGACGCATATTTAAATCGACGCGCGGCCGCCATAGAAAAAATGTATGGCGGATTTGAAGCGTTTTTGATAAATATATATTTTAATTGTCAGACAATAATTTAAATATTTGAGACGGACGAATTGTAACAAAAATATTCGTATTTAGTTTGAACTGAAAATTAATATTGATTCCTGCTGTTGTAATCTAATAAATCACTTAACGCCTGCTTACGTTTTTGCAGCAGCTCAAGCACGAATAACTTGCGTTAAAGTATTCGTATCGTTAACGTAAGCAATTTGTATGAAAATCTAACAGCGCCTCTATCGGACGTAAAATAAACTAAATTTGGTAGCACGAAAGAGTTTCGTATCGTAACGTAAGCGTGCGGTAAACGTAACGTTAGGTTAGGTTGTTTCTGCTGATTTTGGAAGCACGAACCTTTTTTTGACGCATAGAATCGTGAACGGCGATAGCTGGCTAACGTAAACTTACGAATGTTTTGTCACGGAATATTTGTCAGTGTAGAAATTTGCGTCGTGAATTAAAATTCATTTTTATAATAATTAAAATATGTCTAGTAGTTCAAATTTACATAAAAATGCAATGTGGGCGTAGAGTTGAACGTAATACTTTATATTATTATCTCGCAGCAAGATTAATTGAGAGTGGTAACAGTGGACAAAGAGAAACTAGGTAAGCACTTTTCAACAAGGGTCAATCTAAAATTTAATTAATTAAAGATTTCATTGTTTAAATGTCATTTACTTACAGGGAAATAAGTCGTAGATGTAAGCAGAGAAAAACTATTAATTTATTAGATTTAAGTGAAACAGAGTTTAAGAATAGATTTCGTTTAAGTAAAGAAGCTTTTATTTTTTTGTGCGACAAAAAAATTGAGTCGAGAGACTTCCTTGAAGTCTACCAAACGTATTAACTTGAAACTTAAGGTGAGATGAGATTAAACATTCTAATTAAAAATTTGATTGTTTCATTTAATTGTTATTACTTCGTTTTCACAGGTTCTATGTGCATTGTCTTTTTACGCCACAGGGTCATACTAAAGAATTGTTGGAATGGCGAAGAATTTAGGTCAAACGACCGTAAGTAAATATGTAAGGGAAGTGACTGATGCACTTATTACTCCGGCAGTAATGAACTCTTACATCAAATTTCCAGACATGAGAGAGCAAAGGGAATTGATTAAAAATTAGGTATTCTGTGTATTAAATTAAAAATTTTACCCAAACTTTCATAAAGTTATGTACTTTTTACGTTCTTAACCCCCGCGACCCAAAAAGAAGGGTTTTATAACTAGTATTATTATTTAGTATTCACTACGTCTATTTCACTTTACGTACCTTTCCATAAACTCTACCATCGTTACATATTGTAAATGACTGGTCTTCATTATTATTTATTTTAATTATAAATTCTTGCTTGCGAAACTTTTCAAAACTTACCAACTTTTGAAATAACTGATACTTCAGTCTGACACTTCACAGCCCGAGTAGCCGTTCAAAAACCACAAAATATGAATCTTAACGAATTTATTAACCTATTTTTAGATTTATAAAATTATTAACCTATTTACTACACACATATTTGACATCGTTTAATATTTTATTGTTTTCTTTAATATTTCACTGGAATTTCACATATATTTCCTTAACTTTAATTTATAAGATCGCTTCAAGCGGTTTTTGAACGTATCATTCGTTCAATAAGCCATTCGCGGGGCCGGCTCCATTTACGTTAGTATGACGTCACCTACGTAACACTATCGAACTTACTACACGACGGCGAAAGCGCTTCGTGCTGCCTGCTAATGTTTCACTGCGTAATCGTATAGTTAACTCGATACGTTTACGTTACGAATACTTTTTTTTTTTTTTTTTTTTTTTTTTTTTTTTTTTTTCTTTTTTTCTCCCAGACCAATCTGCAATCGGCTGCCTAGCCATAATCAGATGAGTTCAAAAAAGACAAAGGGGCTATTAGCGACGTTCCATTAAACGTCTGCGATTAATGAGAACTGCTTTTCATGTTCTGAGGTCTATGTTTAGGATTTGCCATCTCTTCAGGCGTGCCACGTCATTTTGTGTATTTAGAAGGCTCTTCGCCTTGTCATTGCTATGTCTGTTCAGTCTATCCTTATATCTTTTGCTAGTTTTTACTATCTCTTCCTTTACAGTAGGGACTTTCAAGTGCTCGTGTATTTCTGAGTTTTTTACAAACCATGGCGCACATGAGATGGTTCTTAGAGCAATATTTTGAAACCTTTGAAGTATCTCGACATTAGAATCACTTGCCGAGCCCCACAGTTCTATCCCATATGTCCAGATAGGTTTTATTACAGCTTTATATACCAGGAGCTTGTTATTAAGAGACAATTGGGAATGACGCCCCGTTAGCCAGGATAAGCTTTTAAGTTGCATGGTAGCTTCCTTCCTCTTAGTTTTAATATGTTTCGCCCAAGTGAGTCTTTTATCCAGTTGCAACCCAAGATACTTCACACAGTCGTTGCTTGGTAATGCTTTGTCTTCCATATACACAGGAGGGCAAACACCCTTTCGCAGAGTAAATGTGACCTGCATAGATTTGGTCACGCTAGGCTTGATTCTCCACCTCTGGAGCCAGTTGTCTATTTTTCTCAGATGGTCCTGCAATTTCTGTGATGCTTTACTAGGGTCATTGTCACTAGCAAGACATGCAGTATCATCAGCATAGGTAGCGGTAACCACTCCCATTGTTTCAGGTAAATCTGCCGTGTATATGGAGTAGAGAACCGGTCCAAGAACCGAGCCCTGAGGTACTGAAGCATTAATACTATACAATGTGGAGGTTTCTTCTTCGAATTTCACCTGGAATTTTCTCTGTTGTATGTATGATTTGAAAACCATATAGAATGAGTTTGGTAGGAGTTTCTTTAATTTAAACAGTAAACCTTTATGCCATACTCTATCAAAGGCCTGTTCGATGTCTAAGAACACTGCAGAACAATATTCTTTTTTTTCTAAGGACTGTCTAATCTTGTGTACCACTCGATGAATTTGTTCTATTGTAGCATGGTTTTGTCTGAAACCAAATTGATGGTCAGGTATTATTTTATTCTGTTCCAGAACCGGTTTAAGTCTCACAAGCAAGATCTTTTCAAAAACTTTTGATATCGTAGGGAGTAGACTAATAGGTCTATATGAACTGGGTTCTGTAGAAGGTTTGCCTGGTTTCGCAATCATGCATATCTGTGAAACTTTCCATAGTTTTGGATAGTACTGTACTCTGAATATAGCATTGAACAACATAGTCATAAACACTATTGGTTTCTTAGGTAAATGCTTGAGGATTTCACCAGTGATTAGATCGAAACCAGGGGCTTTTTTACTTTCTAAATTGTGAATTGTACGTATCAATTCTTTAGGTGTGACCAATTTCAACGGGAGAGATAGCTGCTGATCACTGTTAATAGTTATGTCTACTTCCTTTTCAAATTCAGACATAGTGGACTTGTTAGGAGTAAAGACTTGATTAAGGTGTTGAGCAAATAATTCTGCTTTCTCCTTCGGTCCTTTAGCCCAACCCCCTGTTGGTATTTTTAGCGGAGGAACAAAATTCTTAGGTCTTTTAAACTTTTTCGTTATTTTCCACAGCGAGTAATTATCTTTCTTTTGGGCGGATAGTGTAGAGAGTTTTTGTTGGAAGTACTTATTTTTGACTTCTTTGATTATTCTCTTTAACTCTCTAGACACTGTGTTGAATCTTTTAAGGTCTTCTTTAGTTCTACTAAGGTGTAATCGTCGTCGCAATCTTCTTTTCTCTGCCAATTTACTTCGAATTTCTAGAGGGATATTATTTCTGTCTGGAGTATGAGTTTTTAATGTCGGCGTGGCACGCCATGCACTTACTTGTATAAGGTTAGTTATGTAAAACGTTGCCTCATCAATTTCCTCCTCAGTTTTAAGTTTTACTCTTAGATCAATTTTTTCCTCCAAGTATTCAGCAAAGGCGTTCCAATCGGTTTTATGATTACATAAACATGTTTTTTGTTCTCTACAAATTCCTGTAATACTTAATGTTACTATCACCGGTGAATGATCAGACAACGTATCCAGTGGTGACTCTACATTGAAGTATACATCGGACAGTCCCTTCACTATGAAAAAGTCGAGAAGATCTGGCAATCTATTGGTGTCTGTTGGCCAATATGTAGGGTTTCCTGTTGATATAGGCGTAAGTTTAAGACTATCCACGCACTTTTTTAGTTCTCTTCCCCTTGTGGTGGTCAATCTAGAACCCCAATGAGTATGTTTGCAGTTCCAATCTCCTCCACTAATAAACTTTTGCCCCAGATTGTGGAAGTAGTGATCATACATATCCTTTTTAACGTTGTACTTGGGCGGACAATATACTGCACTCACACAAACACAACCCATTCTATCTTCTACAATAACAGTGGTTGCTTGCATCCAGTTCTCTTTAAAATAACTGTGAAAATGGTGTTTTATGTTTCGCTTCACTATGACAGCTGTCCCGCCGTGCGATTTGCCGTCCGGATGATTTGTAGTGTACACGCAATAGTTATCCATTTTAACAGTCTTATGATTATTAAGATGAGTCTCCGATATTAAAGCGATATCCACTTTGTTTTCTTGTAGCAGTATTGTTAGCTCTTGTATATTTGGTGTTAAGCCATTGATATTCCAGGTAGAACGTTACGAATACTATAATTTTTCGTGCTTGAGCCTCAGTTTTCGTCCAAATTTACGTAATTTTGTAGGCTAAAATATTAATCATTTTAAGTTTTTTCCACGGAGTAATTGTTAACACATTCTTCGTTGTGGTAAATGTATATTTTATATATGTATTAAACAAATACTGTTCATTTTATCAACTTAACTGAGACTGCCTTTTTTGGCACATTTCGCTCGGCGCAGTCTTAACATGACTTAACCAGCAACGCGTACATACGCGATCCTTGAAAATTTTGACTTACTTGCCAGTTTGTAATAAATAAAATCAATTCGGTTTTGAGTAAGTATTTTAAATACTACTCCCAAAAACGTATTTATACAATGTGAGTATATAATGAAAGTTTTTAAAGCAGTAATTCCTAATTCAAGCTTATTTTGTATAGATAGAGATTCACTTAATAACACTTCACTGAAGAATTTTCAATGGTTTTGACAACAGATATTCGTCAGCATCAACATCTGACTATCAAAATTGTATTATATTTATTTGGTATTTCTAACAGATTAAAAAAAATTTTGAAGAAAAAAAATAGTAGTTTAGTATGAGCACTTCCGTCTTTCATGCGGCAACTTCCAAGGTTAAGATAGCCATGATGGTCGTGAACCTTCGTGGAGGAGCTACACTTTAAGATAAATATGCAAATGGGCTAAATAAGCAAACGAGTTCAGTTTTACTCCTGGGGGCGGTTTTCCTTATTGTCCACAATGACTAGAGGCTGAAATATTAAAACTTGAGGCCTTAAGCTTCTCATATGAAATCGGCCGCAGACCACAAACTTTACTTGGGCTCTAAGGAACAAAATCCCCTAGGAATCCTTCCTGGGGTAAAGTAGATAGACTTACCCCAGGGTAATTATCAGACTCCTAAAAGGTTTCATTACGTTACAACAAATTTGCTTTAATACAGATTCGCTTAAGGACAGAAAATGTACAGTTCCTAACAATATGCACTATAGGTAAATCATATTTAAATAGATTCCTAACAATATTTTTGTAATTTTTTGTAGATCTGTAGTAACATATTAGCATCAATGTGTAGGTAGTTCGGTGCCTAAATTATTTCATACAGTTCCCGCGACTTCGTACGCGTGGTATTCGGAATAACGCGTAGCTTTTTTGTTTGTAAGCAGATTGGAATTAAATATACACAAAATTTTACCGGAAGCTTGCTACAATACGAGTACATCAGTGGAAACCATATAAAAATCGGTTAAGCAGTTTCTGAGATTAGCGTGCACAAAAGCATAATAGGCAAACAACAATTGTATTATAGACAAAAGTCGCAGACGTTTTGGTGCAGCAAAAAGTCACAGACTGCCGAGAAAGCGGAGTTCTTTTTCTGGGCATTTTATTAATGTAAGTATTTATTATACGATGAGATATCGCAAAAAAATATTTAAAAAAGCAGTTCGCTGAACACAACCACGCGTCTAACCCGCGCGGCACGTAGGAGCCCCCCTCACGACCGCCCGCCTTGCACGTCATATGTGCGCGTGGTACTTGATCATTATTTTGTTGTGGAGTTATTTTAAAACTATGAAATCTCCTGAGATATTCATTGAAATCAAATGATGTTGTTCAGAATTAAATACTTGTGATGAATAACGAGACGGAGCGAGCAGTTCGCTAAGTGCCTACTACATTGTGCCTACTATCAATCACTAGACGCGATTTCCTTAAGCAACGTTCAACATCTTGCCATTGTTAATTCATTCATTCAATCACTAAGATGTCGCGAGAAAACGCGCCTCTACTATGAAATCAGAATAGGATCAGAAGTGCGCAATATTTAGGCTTTTCGACACATATATTTCATGACTAGCTGAGCCCGCAACTTCGTACGCGTAACTTTTTTATTTGTTAACCGACGGAAATTGGTTAAGCTGTTTCTGAGACAAACGAACAAAAAGAAAAAATTCTAATATTTTTCTGACCTCAGTACCTAATATAAGTACCTACAACGTGTACAAATTGTTTTTTTTTTTTAATATTTAATGTATAGACACTGCTCGTTTACGATTTTATTATATGTAGGTATAGAAGAATAGATAAAACATAGCTAACTATCTGGGTCCCGTGGTTTCATCCGCCGTTAAATTTAAATTGCCAAAAGCATGCACATGTCTACTCTTCGTTCCTTAAGAACTGAGTTACAAATTAATATCATAATTACCTATTAAAATTTAGTCCTTGCTTGTTTTAGGGAAAAAATCTCTGTTTTTCCCAGGCGTAATTAAGTACTTTACTTCGGTCTTACTTCATTTGAACTTCTTGCTACCGCACGTAATTGAAATTTTCTTTTAATAATTTCGAAGGAAAATTCGTCATCGTCATTTCAGCCGTAGAACGTCCACTGCTGGGAAAAGGCCTCCCCCCTAATTCTCCAAAAGGACCTAACAGAAGCAGCCTGGATCCACCGTCCCCCTGCGGCCCTTTACTTTGTGGGTGGACGTCCTGCGCTGGGCTTGCCGATCCGTGACCTCCACTCAAGAACCTCCTGCCCCAGCGGCCGTCGGCTCTCCGTACTATATATCCTGCCCACTGCCACTTCAACTTACTAATCCTCCGGATTATGTCGGTAACTTTCGTTCGTCTACGAATCTCATTCAAAGTCATATAGACTAGAATCGCACCCATCTCGATGGGTGTTTTAGTGCAGTAAAATTCCCACATAACCCTATGCGCATTTACATTGCATGTGGAATTTGTTCATAGGGTATCTTTTCATGTTGGGATATCATTATAATATGCCCTATAAAATGCTTTACATCATTTGCCAAATGTAAAGCATTTTATAGGGAATAAATACTGCCTTCACGGGCCCTTCACCTTTAGCACCATCTTTCTAAAATCACATCACTTTCGGCATATTTTTCTTATTTTTATTGAAAAAGTACAGAATTATCACAAACTATATTCCGGCCATTATGAGATTGCTGTTCTGACAGGTGTCAATTCCATACATTTTTTATATCGTTTACGGAAATGAACTTTATGCAATGGACACTGAGAATGGACATAAAGAAAAGAAATTGTCAAAAACGCATTCATAGAATGACCGTACTTTACAAACTAAATGACTTTTAAATTTAAATGTCATTAATCTGTGCATACCAAAGATGTTGTATTAGTCTGTACCTATAGATGGATCACAAAATGCAGCAATATTTTATTCTTTCTAACACCTTCAAACTGGATAATCTGTGATATCTTTTCATTTTAATCTGTGATATCGTTCATCTGTGATTCGTCAACATTTTAATTTAAAGACTTGCAGTTAATGTTGACGCTTGGGTATCCACGTATTTATTAGTAAGTTTTCTTTTTCTGGGTAATTTCTGAAAAGAAATAGTTTTTGGTTATTAATGATTCAAAAGATTTTCATAATTTTCATAGATTGAAGCATAACTTCTTTATAACTTATAGATATTACTTACTGGTTTACACGATGGTGGTAATTTTGGGAATATTGTCGGCACTGCATACGAGTGTAGAATTTTACGCTGATATCCTTGGCGAAAGCAAGAATCTTCAAAGTTCATCGAGCATATTCTTGTATATTGCGAAGCTCTCCAATCGTCGGCTTTTCTTACATTTTTTGTCCACGTTTTTTTTTAAATCGATGTCGGTGGGAAATCTGTTATAAATTGATAAAAATTACTTTCAACCTGCAGTGAATGCTAGAAATTGTCAACACTCTACTAAAAATAAATTAGTTATCGATATCCATAAACTTATCAAGATCAGACTCACAGACGTATAATATAGAAGCAGACCCAATAAAACAGATATCAAGTGAAGCTGATTTACCACATACACAAATGTCACTCGGACGGGGCGGAACTAGGGCGTACTAAATTTTATTGACCAATCTTTATGTCCTGCATGCGAATTAGTAAGCGCGTGTTATTCAGAGCGGTGCAATAGTGAGCTGTCTGAATATCGACTGCTTAATAACGCGTAGTCTAATAGCCGCACTGATATTGGTACACATAATAATATAAATAAATGTTCACACTGAGTTCGGCCCTGTTCGTCAGTTTACATCGACAGCGTCACTCATCAATATGGCGGCCGACTGTAATCGGGCGTCGCGTCGTCATTTGTTTATGTGTGCGTTAGTGTTGTTACACTGGAAAACACAGGATGGCGCATATTACGACGTGATGGGTGAGAAAGAGACAGCAAGTCACAGTTAGAAGTATAACTATAGCTACGATTTAATGTTGGGTCTGCTTCTATATTATACGTCTGTGATCAGACTACAACACTATAAAGCAAGACAAATGTCAAAAATTCCGATTAACTTTGGTTTTTGTAAATTTTAGTTATAAACACCAGCTTTTCTTTAAATAAATCAACCTTAGAGCTGTGTATGCATGTACAATGATTCATTTTTAGTAAATAATTATAAAAATTTGTTTACAAAACACCAAAATTAATGAGTGCGAGCTGTGCGACTTACCGGTGAAATGATATGTTTCCATTATTCTCCTTCAAAACACCCACTCTACTTGGACAAACGGGAACAGTACAAGCCATTCTTGGCAAGCAACAGATTTATGAAATCACACTTTCAGATTTTTAAGTATTTTAAATCACATAAAGCTAAACGCGCTTGTTAACCAGCATGATATAAACAAATATGACGTTGCCTCTTTTATGGCGCGCAGCGTTTTAAGACGTCATATTCGGCTATTGTTATCTCTTTTTAACATACGACATGCAGCCATTAGAAAGACGGGTATCGAGTATCGAAGGAATCTTCAATTTTTATTGTTCCATCTATACACTAATACAATTATCTTTGGTGCATACACCCTTACACACTGACAGTTATAAGCACTCTGTGAACCCTGCAAGTAATAGTGTTCTGTGGAACCCTGTCTATTAATTATCTATCAATGCCACTTTATAATCATTATTCTTGTTTATTTTCTTTATGTAGGTTAGAAATTTAAGAAAAAAGAATATTGAATTCCGTAATATTTCTTATAAAGAGTAATGACTTAAATAAGTGGTGTAAATAACAAGGACTTACAAGTTAACTTAAATTAATACTGCAAAATCGAAATGCATCATATAGTTCTTTCGAGGTTAGGCAACATTTTGTAATTTTAACCGCTATCTTATTTATTATATTAATAATAATTTCTTGTTGCAGACGAGTGTCCCAATTGGCTTGTATTCGTCGATACGTTTCAGCAATAGAGGGCCACAACCTTCCCCAGAACAGTGTGTCAAGTGATGGAATATCTCCGCCGCGCCGAATCCCCAGAGGACCTACAGATATACTTCAAGCATTAGCAACTACCGTAGGTGCCGATCCAACAGCTGCACATTATAAGTATTATTTTTTTATTACATATTAGAACTAACAACCATACTCCATATATTAATATAAATGTGAGAGTAACTCTGTCTATCTCACCGTTTCAACTCAACCGATTATCATGAAATTTTGCATACACATTATCAAGGATACAGTTGAGAACATAAGGTACCTTCCATCCAGGAAAATAGTACTGATCCTGAAGGATATTGATCTTATAAAAAAATCCAACATCTGGCAAAACTAACAGCAATAAAGATTAAATAAATTATTGCTCATTATATTTTGTCAGGCGTTATATTTTTTATTTTTCAATATAAACGAAGTTACGGAGACTAGCTAGTATTATATAAATTTATACATTAAAGAGTTACAGGTTTACTAAGTAGGTACAGTCAAGACCAAAAACACGTATACATCATTTGGTATTTATCTACAGGGGCTATGTTATGGACAAAAATATGTATACACATAACATTAGTTAGTAAATATATATCCTTTAAAAGCAGCACTGATTTGCTGTTTGAAAAGGCATTATAATTGAAAAGAAAGTATTATGTATAAGTAATATTATAATCAATAAATTATTGACAACTTTATATCAATATTGTAATAAAATTCATAATAAAATTATCAATAAATCAACTGTCAACTGTTTCTAACATATAAGTTTGTGGAAATTGTAGGAATGGTTTTGATACTTCTTATCATTTATATTGACAGAATATTTGGTTCAGTCAGTTAGAAGAAAATGAATCCTCAAAATCACATCACAATACATACAGCAGAAAATTAAACTTCTTTAGATACTTTTTCCAATGATGAAAGTGAATACGATTTTTTATTTAGGCACAGGTAGTGCCTGTTGTTGTTTACAATATTCATTGACTTGCATTGTTATATTTGAAGTCTCAATATATGATTAAATACTCATACAATGAATAAATATTGAAAATACATAACATTTGAATGTCCCCATTGATGTTCTGATTGATGCATATTCACTAACTAGCTGAGCCCGCAACTTTGTAGGTATAATGCATAACTTTTTTGTTTGTAAATGACTGGAATGAAACAAACACTAAATGTTACGGGAACCTTGCTACAATACATCAGTGAAAATCGATTCAAATCAGCTTAACTGTTTCTGAGATTAGCATGCACAAACACACAGACAAACAGACAAAATTCAAAAAACTATTTTTTTGACCTCAGCAACATAAGTACATACAATGTACAATTTTTTTTTTAATATTTGATGTATAGACATGGGTTTTTTATGATTTTATTATATGTGTACATTTTGTGTGAATTTTTTTATATATTGTGTTGAGGGTGACTTTTTAATGAGATATTATATACATAATTTTGCCCTTGACTATCTACATTAGATGCCTAGGTAACTTTATTAGTTCTCTTTGTATAAACATTATAAAGATATACTGCGTCAAACATTCTCCATAACATCAAATCATTAATAGCTATTCATAAAATTTTGTTTCAGATATCACGATGATCCATATCTAATTCCATTATCAAACTATCGAAAGAGAGCATATGCATTATCCGCGGAAGCTGGACGCAAAGCAGCTGTGTGGATCCGAAATGAACATTCTGAGCTGTTTACAACTCGAGAATGGGACCCGCCAGGCAAAGCAAAAACACCATACTTCAATGCTGATCCTATTATTGAAGCCTTTGCACCAAAACCCATCTATAATGATGAAAGTAAGGTGTGTATTTATGACTTTTTATTTTTAAATTTTAGGCTAAATGAAATTTATTTTACATTGCTATTTAGTTTTTTCTTAATTATTACTTTAATTTCAACATCTAGTAAAAACCTCATTAGAGATGTACATCTTTCATGATACCTTATGTCATTTTTACAAAAAAGACCCAGGAGCTCTATACAATTCATATCCTTAGTTGACAGTTAAAACCCAAATTCTGAATGACATTGTCTAAACTACCTATTGTCCCCTTGTTGTTTATAATGTCAAGAATACAGTTTTAGTTTATAAAAGATTAAGAGATGGCATTTTACATTTCAAATCTGTAACTATATAATCTCCTATATCTCTGTGTATGAAATTCTGCACAGAGATATTTTTGCATTTAATATTTTTATGCTATCCCTCGCACGCACAAATTGATACATATGCAAACAAGACGTCAACACAACCAAGCATCACTTGCTCTCATGAAATGCAACAAGTATACAATTTTTATATAACAACAATTTACATTTTGTATACACTTTTCTGTCTATTTATAATTATAACAATCTAACATAGAAATGTGTATAAATGAAAAAATCAACTGATTTTCCAAAAAAAATAAAGGATGATTCACTTTACACTGTGCCGGAGCCGGGGCTTGCCACAGACGGGGCACTGTCAAATATCCATAGTTTATTTTTGTATTAACCAATTCATGGTTGACCCCAGGCTGGAATCGGTGGGTATTTTTTCCCAGCAATGGTCCGGTCCAATCACGACACGTGGTAATTTGAATGTAGTGGCAATAGGCATAATGACGGTATTAAAGAATCAAAGAATAAATGGTTTTGGAGAAAAATATATGTTGAAAGGAGTCTAAAAAATTACTCATTTTTTGTATTAAAATTGAGATTAATAAGATCGGCAATCGGCCATGTTAACTAAAACACCAATCAGAGCGAATGACGTCACGCCCAGGTAAGTGCCATCGTGTTGCTTGACTTTGCTTTGGCAGAATGCTTGACGGTTCATCAGACGCGACGCCATGACACCTAAGAGCGTTTTCGCGCGTAATTCAAAATATATTTAAAAACATTCAATAATTCGCGTTGAAATTTAGTTTTTTGCTGAAATATTGGTTTTTTCGGTTATGCTAGATGTGTATCTACATTATGGAAGAGAATTTCAAAATCTGTCATCATGCCTATTGCTATAACTGCCAACTCAAGTTGTTAATATTGCACTTAGTTTTATCATTCAATCGAAAAATGAAAAATCAATAAAAATAAAATTCCATCATAATGGATAGAAACTTGACAAAAACGCTATCTACATTCGCGGATACAGTCGTGCAAATAAGTAAACAGCCCGGTGTAAATAAATGACTGGCCCGATCGCTGCATGTTGGAAATGACACGGCATGGGGACGGCCTGGCGACGACGCGGTAGAACGCGTGAATCACCCTTAACCCCTCGTCTGTTTCAAGGTCATAACGAGTGAAATGAGTGACAACTTTTGTCTCCCTTAGGTAACTGAGGACGATTTAAGGTACACGATAAAAAATGCCCTATTAGAAGATGCAGTGAAAGTGTTCCAACTGTTGGGTGGTAACGAGGGTATTAGTGAAGAGTTAAAGATGGACCTCTTACAACTATTATGCTTTTACAACGAAAAGGAGCCAGAGTCAGCTGAATGGCAAGAGGAGAGATGGTTCGCGGCCAATACGAATGAGCGCCACTCAACTACATGGAAGTAATTACCTTTATTCGAATCTTCTTTCTAAATGTATTCACTGTTAACGAGTCTTATAACTTTTGTGCATGAATGTCGCCTAGTTGTTAGGGGCCATTCATTAAATACGTTAGGGTCCCGAAGGAGATGGAAGATTCTCGAAATCTTTCATGCCCTTATCTTCTTACATATTATTATACCTTACAGAGTATAAAGTAAAGGCTTCCCTTTTCTGTTTGTCTGCATGTATGCACTAATCTCGGAGTGAACGGATTTTGTTTCTGTTTATATCAATGGCAAAAGGAATATTTGAAGATGGTTTATGTATATAACTCATGAATTTACTTATATTTTCCAAGTTATCATGTTTTTTGTCAAAGAAGACAAATACCCCACAAGCAAGCTACAGCGAAGCCTGGCCAGGTTCAGCTAGCATTTTATAAGTCGAAATATGTAATTTCTAACATAGATATGAATGAATCTTTGAGAGCTAAGCATTGGGGAAAACAGCTGTGAAATCTATTTTTTCTATTTTAATATACATATTTTATCTTGAAAATCGTAATCTAAATAAAAAATCTTTGATTTACGTCAAATTATTGACTTTTGGTGCAATTGATCCTTTTCTAAAACCAGATAAAATCTTACGTAAGAAGGAGGAGGGAAAAACTGAGAAATGACAAAAATGGCCAAAGTCGGTTTAGTACTTCATACATCTTTCAGAGATTACTAGGCTTCTATATGTCTATAAACAGTTTTAATCCTTCTATGCAATAGAAAAGACTCAGAAATGATGATCTATTTGGGAGTCCAACCTCCTTGGGCCAATTAACAGCCAAAACCACTGGTTCTCGCTGGAAAATTAGTAATAATTACTAGTTAAATTATTAATAAATAGTACAAAGTAAAAATCCTTGCAGTATTCAGAGAGTTGGTAGGAATTGGTAGGTAATCTGAATTTAATACAATAATTCCACAGTCATAAACTGGGTAGCTCGCTTAGTGGCATTTACAAATCACACCTGAAATAACACCGTGTTTGCTGTTGTCTTTCGGAGAACGATTTCAGTTTGGTAGAGCCCATTCCTTTATCCCCCACCTCAGATCTGTGTCCTATCAAAGTCGATAGCGTGTTTGATTGAGTGTTCTTGGCTTTACATAAGAAAAGTATTTACATTTCTGAATATAAGGATATCACCAAGGAATAACAGCATGTGAGCTTCATTGCTTCATTAATGAAAGCTTAAGCACTTTTCCTATCCTTATCTTAACCAACCCTATTTCCTCCTTACACCTTTTTTGCAACTGTGACCCCATACCTCTGGGTTGTAAATGTCTTATAGTATAAGGTAATTCAGCAAATATTTTGTTATTACTATGTTTATTTAAATACATCCTCTCATAGATAACTTTAAAGAACTATATAAATTATACAACATTTTTCTTCATTGGTTGAATTTCAACTATGAAGGGAAGATCTTACCTATTTATTTATAGATTTAGTTCTTTAATTGTAATTAATGCTAACTGATTTGTGTACAGGTTGGGTGGTCTTGCCGATAAAATATTCACGTCTCTCGAACCGAAAACTTCAGAAGCATATTGCGCCATAATTCAAGGAATGGCAAAATATTATCAGGTAAATTTAAATTTAATAAATAATCCTTAAGAATTATTTTGCAAAGACAGCCACCGAAAATATTATAATCTAGACACACTTACTATATATAAATTAATGTTTTAGGCAGAAAGAGCTTATGCCTTAACTCAAGAAGCAGTGGAGAAAGGAATCCAATTGTCAACCGATGTCTACAACTCACTCATAGGTTGTGTCGGTTTCCTTAAAGAGGGCTCTTCACTACGTATAGAAGAATTAAAATATTTATTGAATGAAATTAATATTCGAGTAAGTTGTATATTGTCTGCTATTTACTTTAGCAAGTTTTAGACTTAAATTTAATCATGTGAAGAGATAAAGATCGATGTTGCGACATATAACATATTACATATTATACTTTCCTTGCTTGTTTATTAATGCATTGTGTGTATTTGTTAGAAAATATTCAAACTATTTTGTCAAAAATAGGGAAATTGGTAGGCATATCTAGGCAAAGTAATTTATTGCAACCACCAAATATAGAACTACACAATAGAACTATATTGGAACTATATAAAAGAAATGTAATGGCAATTAAAGCATACAATAAACTACCCAATAGGGGATCGGACAAATTTTCAGAAAGTGTTTTAAATTAATCTTCATGGATATTTATTCCCATAAAAATACTATTTTATTTATTTATAGCCTTTTAGGTACTCAAAATCATGTTTTAATATTGTTTGTTTGAAAATGCCGCCAAAACGCCACGATAGTTCATCTGAGAGCGCGTAACGTCATTTGTGGTCATATCATAACAAAACAAAACATAAGACAATGACTGCCCACAAATGACGTCACGCACTGTGATTGGTGTTTCAGTATAGATTAAAAATATTGTAAATAATAAAATTTTATTTCTTCATTTAAAATATTTAAATGAATTATATTAAATTATTATTCGATAAATAATCGTAAAAAAAATATATTTTCTTTCTAAGTACATTTTAGATTTTAATCTGATTACTGTCCGATCCCCTATTATATAAAGGAATGACCGGACCCTAGATTCACAAGAATTTTGAAAGAATGATTATTTTATTAGTAAACAATTTTGTAACCAAACTCCTTAATTCGTTTATTTATTACATTAAAACATATAAGTTATTAGAAAAATAATAAAAGTTATAATAAATTAAAACAGTTACAAGTAAATACAAATATTTGCTGGCCCTTGTCGGTAAGCTTTAGCCAATAAGACTTTCTATGTGTTCTTTAGGCGATCGAGTAATGTAAAAATGAATGACAGGCCACCTTGTGATGTGATTATTGATGTAAGGTTTTGTGTATTGAAGGGCTTATCTCCAAACGAAGCAACTCTGACATCATGTTTGCGGTCGATCTCCTCTTGGGGCGGTGGCAGGCAACTGCACCAACTTGCCTTACAAGTGCTCGCCGAATTCACTGAGTTGGGATTCAAGCCGGGCCTGTCCGATTACTACTACCTACTGTGCATATTCTGTAAAGAAAGTACGTATGAAATGTTTGTATTACGAGATTCAAAAAAACATCCACATGCTTAAAAGTTGCTTTAGGTTTTCTGAAAACATTTTTAATCATGCAAATTAAATTCGTTGGCAGGATAACTGCAAAGTTAAAAATTCATTACATTTGAAGTAGATGTCGGTGAGGCTGAAAGGAAAATGAAATTTTATTGTAACTTTTAACACCAAATCGTTAATCTGAACTTGGGCAATTTTAAATGTGTCGATAAATAGTTTTTAAATTTTTAAAATAATGGCTTACATTATTCAAGTCTGGATAAAAGAATAGAAGATGGTCTTGATGTCTACTAAATCACGTCTACTGATCAACACAAATAAAAAAGAATACCTACTCTAAGAAAATGTATACAACTGAAACTAAGAGGAAGTTATTATCTCTTCTTAAGGGTTTCAACCCTGTACACCATTTTTCTTCCGCCTGGGTATTATCGCGACTCGCAACGGATCACTGTTGAAAAGAGCTCAGTTCGGCGGGCGGCGCGTATTTGTCATTAGCCATAGAGTTTGTAACGAAACTGGTGGCCCTCTCGCTCGTGGAAGTGGCCCCTTAGTGCTATATGAAACTATTCAAAATGATATCTCAAAGAGCAAGGATTCACTAAGGTCATTGCGAAGAAAGAAATTCATGGATAAAAAAGGGAGAGGAAAATTAAATTGTTTATAAAAGCAACACTTTATAATTTCAGGTGGTCCGCCAATCGATATTCTTACAACAATTTTAAACGATCTAGAATCTAGAGACAAGTTGGAAGCTAAAGAAGCGACAGACATTAACTTCTTTATCACAGCTATGGGAGTGTGTAGCGATCATTTGCAGGTAATTTCTTTTACTTCGTGTTGTTATTATATATACATACTGGTTTTTTTTTCATGTTAAGGTCGACAGACAGGCTGACGGTCCAGTTGATAGTAGGTGGCTACCGTCGCCTATAAAACAAGGAACGCCACAAGTGCTGCAAGTAAGCTGCCGACCATAGTACGACATACCATAATGTCAGATTTATGTTTGTTTAACTGAGGTGATAGCTAGAGTTCACACTCCTAACATTCTTCATTTTCCCATTTACTTCAAATGAATCACCCAATTATGTGTCAGACGACAAAAGATATATTATTCAGATTATATCTCTGAACTTATTAACTTCAGAGATGTTTTGAACTAAAAAGGGCTAGTCTCTTCCTTAAATGTAAATTTTTCAATATGTGAGAAGAAATACCTATTCCTAAACTTTGTTTAGGGTACGCCACGATTTGCTGTAACATGTCCCAGGATTTTCAGTCATGAATAAGAATATTTTTTTCAACCATACTATCCCTTGCCTGGAAAGGGATAGTATGGTTGAAAAAATATTCTGCGCTTTTCTGCAATTCGAACCCAACTGAAAGTTGCATAGAAGAAGAATTAAATTCTTTATTTTGACACTTTTTATTACAAACGAACAGATAGCTAATTAAAATAGTTAAAATTATTCCATTTATATTGACAGGGAACACTTCATACCACTGTCATACCGCTTACAAAAGAACCACGTGTTTTTTCATGTTTCTGTAAGTGAGTAAAATGTTTCAGAGCCCATGTCCCCTATTCCCCCTTCTAATCCCTTATCTTCTATCCTATCCAAGTCGCAACACTTTTACAACTTTCATGGCGTTGTTTGCGTAAATAATGGTAGCTACGTACGTCAAGTGGACCTACTTGCCTAACTTAATTTTAAGAAAGCGTCACTTTGTTTCAGAATATTGTGTTAGCACAAAGACTAAATGCTCTACTCATGAAGGATGATAACTACAAGTTGGTTGGTGACGCATACAAGGAGAGCATCTATTACAGGCACTACGTTACTGTTACCTGCAGGTAATGCAATCTATTTATTTATATTAAAAAAAAAAGTCACATGATGTCTGGTAACCCTTTATGCCTGCCTTCCACTGCGAGCGGACCCATTACCAAATCTGTTTAACTATCAAAGATAAAGTTAATACAAGTGCTTCCAAGAGTTAACTGTGAGCGGAGTGAGCGAGTTGAAAGAGTTATAAACGAGGTCGCAGAGTTGAGTGAATTCCGTACGACGACATCCGCTCGACTAGCAACACTATATTTCATACAAGTACTTCCATAGAAAAAGAGTAAAGCGGAGCGGACCGATTGAGTTAAACGGAGTCCGCTGCCAATGGTCTCGAAAACTAGTTTTGGACGGATTCCATTAAGCTACCAGTCTCTCTCTTACCTTCCTTGCACCTCGTTCGTCTTTCGCCGGTCTAGTTGTCGTTTTGCCAACCACACAACCTCGTTTATTTAACTCCGCTCATTTCCCCGATTAGTTCCCGCTCCTTATTCCTCGCCGCCAATTGAAGGCCAACAAACCTTTCTGAGAAACTCTTAGTGGAAGGTAAAAAATATTTTACTCTCTTCCGCCCAGCTATTTCCTGCTCATTCCTCTTTCGCAGTGAAAAGAGGCCATTAGGATAACGTAGCCTTGTGCCGTATTTGTGTCCATTGTTTTGTATTTTGAAACAGAATCAATTATCATAACTAATATTATAAATGCGAAAGTGATGCTTTCACGCCTTAACTACTTAACCGATCATCATGAAATTTTCCATACAGAAAAGAACATAGGTTACCTCTCATCCAAAATAAAAGCGCTGTGCGCGAGGAATTATCTAAAAATAAAAAACCGAGGAATTATCTAAAATTCAACACCTAACTAAAATATATGCGGAATAAAAATTTAATAAATGTTTTAACGCCTAAGAAAAAGGGACGCGAAGGTAGTCACATGCCAAAAGTTAGTTTCGTTAGCAATAGTTATTTATTAGATGATTAGACAAATTGATAACATGCTATAACTATGCTTTTTTCGATAGTTTCTAATGCATATTAGAAATCAAAAAGGCAGATGTGCTGGTGGTATTAGGATCGGTGCCTCTGCGATAGGTCTATTGTATTGACAGTTCGTCCCACTAGGTTTAGTGCTGCTTTTCTTTGTATAACTTTGTGACTTTATTTTGTTCGTACAAAGGAAATTCCAAGTCTGCGTCTATCTATGTAAAATAAACAAAAAAAAATGTTTTCAGATTTGCATCATTCGATAAAGCAATGGAAGTATTGGACACATTGGTTCCAAATGTGTACATACCCGAACCATCTGTGTTAAGGGAGGTAAGTAATTAATTACTATTTCTACAATGAAAAGCCTGACACCTTGGTGAATTCACAAGCAAACATTTGTCATGTTAGTAAACACAAAATGAGCGTTACAATTCCATAGACAAGAGTTAGAAGTTTCTCAAATTTTCTAGATCATCGGTATTAAAAAAAGAGTTCTAGTTCATTGGTAGGATAATTTGGCTGATGCCACGATTCAAATCAATCAACAATGGAATAAGGTGTCAGGAATATTGTAGCACATGTCTCCTCATACAGAGGAGTGGTGTGTCAATATAAGCTGAATTATAATTTATATTCGGCTAATATTATTGGTTATATTTGTATGAAAAGTAATATTGTTCTAAAAATTATTATAAATTTTGGACCTTGTTCCCTATGAAATAGACATATATATCTTTGGAAGCGAATCACGAAATATCTCAAGGATTTCGCGAAATACTTGGTCGCATTTTTTATGTGAACTATATCGCACGTACAGATTCGTCGTACGAATTGAGTGTCTTTTGCAGTCAAAAAACAGTTCATGCAGAGTGATTGTTCGTTCGTACCATATTTGTAATATTAATTTATTTGGCGTGCAATGAATATATAGGGCCATTGTATAAAAGTATTGTCAGGTGTACCTATTTTCTTGAATTATTTTCCTCCCACCGACTCTTGTATTCTGATTGCTCTTATACCAAATTTGAACAAAATATCGCTAATATTTCGCTACGCTTTAGGATGTTCTTTGTACACAGGCTATAGGAGTCTCTACGGCAGTTTACGGATATTCTAGGGTGCGCGAGAGTGTATAGAGACTATTTTTAAGCCTTTGTAAACAGTAAAACATTTGTTCATTAAATATGAATGAGTTTAAAGCAAAGACGCTTCTAAAAGTCTCGAAAATGATTTAAGGCTGGTTTACGTTGGCGTTAGATAAGTGTCATTGATGGCGATAGATTAGTCCAGTACCTACTTTTTATTTTATTTTATAAATTCATACCTTCTGCAGATTGGGGTAGGCACTAGATACTAGATAAAAAATAGTCAATTGAAAAAGAAAATAGTTTATTAAAATACAGCAATCTGTCATCCGGTAGTTGAATATACACTATGTTGAAATATACACAAATGTTTGAATAATACACGACGGTGGTTGGCTCAGAGCTGTTTTACATGTGGTAGGTGTACACACATGCATACATAGATTACTGGATGACTGAAACAGTGTAATACAGCTGTTATTTTCGTGCTTTTCTAATAAGATGAAAATTATATGTATAATAAAAACGTAAACGTAAATACAGATAATAAAAACGTTGGAAGTGAACGGTGCCGGGGAGCGTCTCGCTCAAACCGCTTCCCAGCTGGTTGTGTTCGGCCATGCTCGCCGTTCGATGATCGTTGAGCGCCTCTTGGAAGCCATGTGCAACTGCTTCCACTATCAAGGTCGGTGAAGTACATCTTCAATTATTTATTTAAGGAATATTCTCACAGCAAATATTCAATTGAAAAATGGTGTGTATTTATCTAACAAATTCCATATTACAGCGCATATCGATTTTCTAATTGGGTTTTGTTGATAATTAATATTATATATGATGCGGCTCCAAAACAAACGAAATACAAAGTCGCTCTCCGCCTCTGTCTGTTTCTCCACTTCTTCTAAAACTACCCAACGTATTTTTATACGGGTTTCACTAATGGAAAGAGCGGTAAACAATGAAGATTTGTTTATATGTATAATTTGCTAAAAAAAATTGCATACATGCGAAGCCGGGGGCGAGTAGCTAGTATAAAGATGAACTAGGCGAAAACTTATTCCTCAACATACTTATATAGCTTTCTGTGCTAAAATATTTTACTATTCTTTTTATTTAAGACGATGAAGTGAAAGGGAAGATGCGTTCTGCCGCAATCGATTTACTCAACTTTGGAACAGTCGATAAAGAGCTTGACACCAGGTCACCGGTTCAAAAGTGAGTAACGCAATATAATTTTATTTATTTTCTCATAAAAAAGGTGTTTTGTAAAGTCAATACGTGTGTAAAGCTGGTTTTACACATTGAAGAACAGAATAAATTGTTATAACTAAATTATTACAATTATTTTGTGCTAATGATTATACATTTAGGCAATAGCAGGTTAGATCATGGATGTAAACTTGTTGCCAACCTTGGAAATAAGGTCCTTTCCTGACATAATGGTGCAGGTAAAAAAAGCTCACCGAACGTCTAATTTTGACAGTGTACTTTCGGACTGGCGCGGTTTGTGCGGCATCGGAGAGGTTTAGTTCGGTTTAACGCGTCTCGGTATGCACATCCAGCTGTTGATAAAAAAAAATATAGTAAAAATAGTAAAATAGGTTCGTAAATGAAAGCAATGCTATACAGACCATACTCCGCCAGCGACAAATCAGAAAGGCCAAAACTGAGAATGGGAAACTAGTCGAGAACTTTTCTGCGAGCTATGCCATCAAGCATGGGGAAATGTTCTAACTAAAGAACCAATAATCACTGAAGGCGATCTTGGACTACGCGCAGACCTTTCTTGCCGAGGCGTATGGAATGCTCAGAGGGAAGCGTTATTTGATATCCGTGTTGTAGACACTGACGCTCCTTCTTACATTGCACGCCCCGTAACATCCGTTCTAAAATCGGCTGAAGACGAAAACTCCGACGCCTGTGAAATGAAACATGCTACATTCACCCCTCTCGTGACATCCGTCGACGGTGTGTTCTCACCACAAATGACATCCTTCATCAAACACATAGGAGAAGTCCTCGCAGACCGTTGGAACAAATCCCTGAGCACCATACTAGGTTGGCTTAGAACAAGAATAAGCACTTCAATTATTTGCGCTACCAGCATGTGTATCAGAGGAACGCGCCACTGATTTAAGTCCACAGAGAAACTGCTGGGTTTTGACAACGGAGCCGCTATACCAAATACCCACTAAATATTACTCAAAATGTTGTTCTAAATTATTTTCTGCGATGCCAGTAACTTGCTGAATTAAAATTAAATGTTTTATTCCAAAAAAATAATAATAATAGTATAAAGATTCGAAAAAGTTAAAAAAACTGAGAATGGAAATGGTCTGTGGCATCCCTTCCTCATGAATGGAAACACGCATCTATATATATGTCCCAATTTTGACCTTTATGGCGATTAATAATTTAAAAAAGCAAAAACTCTTATGATAATTTCACTAAATTACTTAAAAACTCTTGCAATTATCTTATTAGGTCGTGTTGATATATACCAATATTCAATGTATATTGCATAGTTTGTGCTCTATAATAATTCGACTTACCTTAGTTACGGATAACTAACGCCATCTACAGGAAAACGACTGAAGCAAAGTTATGCACTACCAAACATTTCTAATCATACTATGGCAATGCGTTGTATGAATAGAAACTATTGAAAATTCTCTATAATATATTTTTGCCTTTTAAAAATTTATATACTTACATTTCTTTTAAATACATAATTATTTTATTATTAATCCCAAAATTGTTTATAATATACATAATCAGATGCTTTATAAAACAGCTCTTATGTTGCGTTTTTTTTTTATTATTTTTTTATTTCATTTTAAATGCATAGATAAATTCTTAAGAACATATTGTACATGTAAGCATTGAACTAATTTTACCGACCTACTAATTTTGTACAAGACTTTTTATTAAATGTCCAAATTATCACTTTCAACGATGTCAACGAAAGCGAAAAAAAGTAATAACCTCTTTTTTATTTAGGCAATAACATTTTCTGTGAGACGACTATTGAGCGGTATACCGTATTGCCAATAATGTTTATTATATACTATGTCGAATGCATTGGTGGTAGGATCTCGGCGGTCGGCTTGTGCTCCATAATAGAGCTGTGCGCGTCGTGCGAGAATGCGTCCTCCGCGTCGTGGACGACCGTGACGAGCGCAGTAGGGCAGCTGCGTGCGGGCGAAGCGACGGGCGTGCCCGAACGCCCCGAAATTCTGTCCGATGTCGCAGGGCGCGCCGCCCGCCTCGGTCTACATCAACTCGCTGCGGTATGTTATTATTATCCGAAGGCATTCTTAACATTTTGTAGGTTCCACAGCATTCTTAACATTAGTGTCGGTGTACGTCTGAGGGAAGATGCGGCGCGTAACCCCAAAATGGACCAAAAAAAACACTATCAATTTGCTTTAAAAAACTTTTTTTTTTTTTCTCAAAATGAGCCAATTTCAAATCAGTTTCAAATATTCTGAGTGCCAAATGCCAGATTGAAATATTCTGAGTAGGACAGATATTGCCCCCATTATGTTATTATGTTAGACAAACTTATTAAACATTTAAATGAAACAAACGATTTACCCATTGTAATGGTTTTATTTGAATGGAATCAATTTTTTTGTTTTAATTATTAAGAGGAAAGAATAGTACGTATTCGTCCATACAAAAAGAGAAAATGTTTTTCCACTTCTAAATATTTTCCAATCTCCATGATTTTTTAATATGTTATTGACACAATGAAAGGCTAGGTTTATAGGTTTTCCTTTTTTCAAAATTTGCAATAAATTCAAACTTATAGGCACCTCAAATAACTTAATTTTTGTGATTAAAACTTTGTCGAATTAAGCCGTTTATTTTATAAAAACAGTGTAATTTTTTTAAAAAAACGAAACCTATAAACCTAGAGTATATCGTGCTGAAACGATCGATATCAAAATCAAAGTGATTTGTTAAGATTTAGTCAGTGGAAACCGTTTTCTCCCGAAATGGAAATTTCATCAAAAAAAGTACCTATTGTCAGTCGCGAGTTGCAACGCTCTCTATCGCACGATTGGGGGTCGGGGGGGGAAGCAAAGCATCACGTATTATAGGGATGTCAATGGAAAAGTCGATAGTAGAGATGGGATCCCCACCCGCGTTATCGATATCTATCTGTTTCAAAAATGTTGGGAGTAAGTTCGGCGGATTGATAAGTCTGGTAAAATTAAACAAGGAGTAAAATTAACTAAATTAGTATTATTTATCTTTCAACGTATAGTCCAAGCGCCAGAGGGTTTATTTTGAAATGTACGGGACCGGCTATTTTTTTTTTCGAATATGTTCAGGGGTGTCCCCTGATTGCAAATCCAAGTTGGCGTCATGGGGGGGGGGGGGGGGGTTGAGCGTCAGCCGCCATCTTGAAAAACACATTTTATTGAATATCTCACGAATCGCGCATCGTAAGACAAAAATAGTGGAGATAATTTTTGTAGATAATAATATTTGCCATCTTTTTTATTTAAAACTTTTTTCTATAAAATGCATAGTTTTTTATTTGTAGCACTTCAAACTTTTTACAATATGGTTTTTGCTAAATATATAGTTAACGGTTCATGATAAATGAAAAATGGTAATAACTGAATTTGTAGAGCATAAAATTTCCTATAAATTTCATTCGAAACTTTTTCCTGTAGAATTTATAGTTTAGGAGCTAAAACGCTGTAAATGTCATGTGAACGCAAAATATTCACGAGATTATAATGCTACTAGATGAAAACCCGGCTTCGCTCGGGTGTAATGTGACTCATAATATGTACACATGTTCTCAAGGAATATTAAAGGCAAAAGCGGCAAAGATTTCGCTCAATGTTTGCGGCAAGACGTTTCGTTTTACACAGTCACATGCGTCACAGTTCTTTGTAATGGACACTTTGTTTTCAAAATGAATGGTGCGACGACGTATTGAATGGCGAGTCGTATGTGCGCTAGTATGAATGAAATGGAACGTTTATTAACCACTCAAGATGTCACAGGTGTCAGTGAGTGTCGTTTCGCTAGAGTGGTCAGTATGGCGACTGCGATTTGTCTGTCAGCACCATTAGAATTTAAGAAAATACTTGACAATCCGAATTTTGCGGATATATGTTGTCGACTCGAAATCTTTATTTTTTTATGTTTTATTATTCAGGTAAGGTTTCAATCGAGTCTACCGTACCCCTTGACGAAATTATTAATATAGATATATTCAATCATGCGCCTATGAGTTGTAGTATATATTTTGGGTCGTTCGGACTTTCCCCCCTCAACATTCCTACAATATTCAGGTATAAATCGAAGAAGACTCAGCCTTCGATTCGTCTCCTTCGGATATGGCGGAGGCAGAAGAAATAGATTCAGAAGGAGATGAGTGTCTTCCGTCGACATCGAAAAGAATTAGACTCGCCCTGTAAAATAATACGCCACGTTTTTACATAATAACTTTTATGATGATACTGTGTTAAGCAACAATAAAGATCGATAAATTATTCGTTGTTCTCCACACTATTTATAATTTTAATTCATTGGTTACACAGCTGCATTGACATTTTTTGGAACACTTTATGCCATTTTATGCGTTATGAAATGGTTTTCGTATACAAACGAGCAACATTGTCACTGATAATGTACGAGGTGCAAGTTTTACCTAGCTGCAGCTCCTAAACTATAAATGCTACGGGAAAAAGTTTCGAATGAAATTTATAGGAAATTTCATGCTCTACAAATTCAGTTATTACAATTTTTCATTTATTATGAACCATTAACTATATATTTAGCAAAAACCATATTGTAAAAAGTTTGAAGCGCTACAAATAAAAAACTATGCATTTGCATTGCAACTATGCATGAAATAAAAAAGATGGCAAATATTATTATCTACAAAAATGATCTCCACTATTTTTGTCGTACGATGCGCGGTTCGCGAGATATTCAATAAAACGTGTTTTTCAAGATGGCGGCTGAAGATTTACAATCAGGGGACACCCCTGAACATATTCCAAAAAAAAAATAGCCGGTCCCGAACATTTTTTTATGAACCTACTTTTTTTGCTCCGGCGCTTGGATTAGTAGTCTCCGCGTAGCTCAATACACTTCACCCAGCGTTTTCGATTCTTTCCATAAAACACGACTTAGGCAACCCTTCAAAATAGGCATTGGTTTCGTGCATGACCTCTTCGTTGGAGTCAAATCTTTTCCCACCAAGCCATTTTATTAAATTAGGAAACAGAAAATAATCACTTTATTGGCCGATAAAACTGCTTTGGCCTTCTTCGGAGCTGGTTCGCCGGTAGCAATCCACTGTTTCGATTGTTGTTTGGTTTCTGGGGCATGGTGGTGGATCCATGTTTCGTCTACTGTTATAAAACGACGCAATTCAGTTTTATATCGTTGAAACAACGTCAAACCCGCCTCCGAAGTGGTCACACGCATACGTTTTTGATCAACAGTCAGTAAACGCGGCACCCATCGAGCGGAGAGCTTCTTCATATCTAAATGTTAGTGTAAGATATTGCGCACACGTTCGTCTGAGACGCCTACTATCTCGATTATCTCCCTCACTTTTACTCTTTGGTCATTCAACACTATGTCGTGGATTTCAGCGATCATCTCTGGAGTAGTGACCTCAACTGGGCGTCCTGAACGCACAGCATCACTTGTGGTTGTACGATCACAGCGAAAATCAGTAAACCACTTATGAATCATTTTAATCGACAGAGCAGAATCCCCATAATATTTATCAAATTTTTTTTTTGTTTCCGTAATAATTTTTTTGCGCAATAAATAATGTTTAATCAAGACACGAAATTCACTTTTCTCCATCTTTGCAAAAATTTGTTCCATTATTTTTCTTTAATGGTTGTCACAAAAAAACTGACCGGTTCGATCGTATTAGGTGAAAATTTGAAATTGAAGTCGTTGGTGTAGTATTATTCGAAATATTGTATTGTTGATCTTCACTGTCTTGGAGTATCGAATTTGTTAAAGTTTGTCTTCTCGAAGACTGATGATTTACAAACTATAAATATATTATAAACCGTGCGTGTCGTAATGCCAAAACATAACTAGTGGGTGCCGGACTACGTTCCATGTAGGTTCCACAGTTACCCTTCCCTTAGAAACTGATCCCGGTGCACAGGGACAAGAAATAAAATAAAATGATTTTCTTTTTATCTAATTTCCCACACGAAAAAAATACGTAATGAAAACATTATAAATGCCGGTATTGGCGATAAGCCGGCGTATAGTAGGTGTTCTAGTATTCGCGTATTCGTCTTGTTCGTGAAAATAGCCGAATATAGACGAATAATGCACGAATAGCGATGTGGGAGCTCTAAAAAAAAAAAAAACAGTAACGTGTGTAACGTGTCTAATTTACCTACCTACTCATTTTAACTGTCCATGAATAAGAATTGAAAAATATATATATTTAGGCTATACTCGTATAACTGTGAGTTAGATTGACTGTGAGAAGGTGTGTACAAACTACAAACCAATTCTTTGCCTTTCTGGCGAAGTGACATTTTTTTCCGGCGGACACATAAGCGTATTCGTTTCTTTTTGCCCCTTCTATAATATGCTTCCATTATCGTGTGACTATTATATCTACAGGAATTAAAAAATAATTTTATTTACATCTACCTACCAAGGTACCTAAAAATTGTTTAGTTACCTAGCTGAAACGTGGTTGAAACCAGAGCCGACCTAAAACCGACTTTTTGACTTTGATTTTGACAAAACCGAATATCTAGCATTTCACGAAAACATTATAGTTATAATTATTATAGTAGCACATGCAGCAGTTTCGTACACAATAACAAAGTCAAAAATCTTTTGTTTCGTAAATATCATATAGATACATACTTAAAATACAAAATGTCAGTCATTTAGGCAAAAAGCCGATTTATCAAAAATCAAATTAGCTTACACTCGTTTTTTTTTATGTTAAAATCGGCAGACAGGCTGACGGACCACTTTATGGTAGGTGGCTACCGTCGCCTATAACACAAGCAACACCAAAGCTGCTACAAGTGCGCTGCCGACTACAGTAGGATTAAGGATAAGGGTAAGGATTAAGGATAGGGTAAGGATTAGGATTAAGGATAAGGAGGGGATAGGGAAATTGGCTAATTACATAAATAAATAAATAAATAAATAAATAATAAATAATAATAAATAATCGTTACTAATTACATAAGTAAATAAAATACTTACTTACTTACTTGAAATTATCACTATAATCTTCAATTTCTTTATATCGGAGTTTCGGGCACGCCACAACAAATAACTAAATAAATAAAAGAGTTCGCCTTCCGCCGTAATTGCTCGTCAACTAACAGCGTCCGTCGATGTGTGCGTGAGGCTATTTGTATGTGTTGTGCGCGATTCCCGGGGACATGAGCGCACGAGCGATAGCATGTGTTTTCCTAAATACCTATTTCGTTAGAATCGCAAAGCTATTCTTTCCTCTTAAATTAAATGCTGAAATTGTCCATCACCTGCAGCAATGCTCGCACGACATCCCTTAAAAAGGACCGTTCATATTTTGTTTATTTTTTATTTATTTAAATAAAAGTAACTCAAATTACTCCTCATAAAATCAACTATCTGCCAGTCAAAGTCGGTCCAGCCGTTTCTGAGATTAGCAGGAATAAATAGACACACAAATTTTAAAATTGTTTTTTTGTTATAAAAAAAATAGTTTTATATAAATTTAGCAAAAAGCAGTTATTTTGTCATTACAATAAAATATATACTCTTCAATTTTATTTATCAGTAATAACATCCCTTACAATCGCTACTTTAAAAGCACTTGTGATTTGCGGTATGTTTGCAGGACATAGTGTGGTACTTGTCAGAGTGTGGGTTCGAGCAAGAGACTCGCTCCGCCAGCGAAACAGCGCTGAGCGCAGCGCTGGGGCGGTCGGTGGCGGAGGTCAATGAGCTGCTACAGCAACCGCGCGATTCGTTGACCGCTTCGTTGCATCCCTCCGCGCTGCAAATCTACGACGTGTATCAGATGTAAGTATTGGATTATTTTATGTAAATATCCCCCATATTGACCATTTGTGATCCACAATCATTAAGCACTAGCGACCCGCCCCCGGCTTCGCCCGGGGTGCAATTTTTATATATAAGAATATTCCCCGATTATCCCTCTTTCCATTAGTGAAAACCGAATTAAACCCATTAGTGAACCCGTGATGCCGTGACCAAGGTAAATAGGGATTCATTTTTATATATAGAGATATTTCAGGTAATTTTAGGATTTATCTTTCCTAAAAGTCCCTTTTGTGTTACACCTTCTTTTACGACACCAACCAACACATCTTATCTTTCTGAAAGTCTGTGCTTTCAATTTAAAAAAAAAATATTAAGTCTAAAATTTAAAATAAAAATCTAAATGATCGGTTATTAATTTTAAATCTTTTTTAAAAAATTACAGAAATTCCTCTGTTTTTCTAAAATGAATTTTACTTTGCATTTAAATGCGTTTGAGGCAATAACGCCCGGGCACATATGCTATTATAATATATATGAGATGTGTCCAATAAATACGCGAACTGAATCAATATGGCGGCTATGACGCGATGTATAGCTCACGTGTTTTACAAACCAATTGTACGTGTTGTACGTGTGTACAAGCCAATGTGCGGTCAGCCAGCACTCGCATGATTGTGAAGCTGTACGCACTCGCATATACCTCTAGCGTTTGTTTCTGTTGTGCGTGTTTAGCTGTCCGTCGAAATGGAGAAGACGCCAAGGGTGATGCAAGATCTGGACGATCTTCAACCTCTTGTGTTGATGAAAATATTAATCGTATGAGGTCCCTTGCTGATCGTCGAAAAACTGTGCGGTTTAGGCATATCAACAGGTCACACAATTCTAACTGAACATTTCGCTTTAAAAAATGTCAAGGTCATGCTGTTGGTTTTTCTTTTATGTGCAAGGTGTTGTTCACCATGAATTTGTTTCTCAGAGGCAAACAGTAAATGCTGCCCTCTACATCACGTTTCTCAAGCGCTTGAGAGATCGCGTGCGTCGTGCGCCACCAAATTTTGGCTTAAAGCTACGGGTCGATTCTCCACTATGACAACGCCCTGCCCATTCAGCGTTTGTTATCCGTGAATTTTTGACGAAAAATTCAATCACTATCCTTGAACCACCCTCCTTTTTTGTCTGATCTTGGGCTCTCTGACTTTTTCCTTTCTTCAAAATGAAAAATGGAGATGAGAGGACACCAGCGAAGGAATGTGTAAACAATAAATCAAGAAACTACGAGGAAACTAAACAGCCTAACTGCCGAGGACTTTCAGGGGTGCTTTGAATAGTAGAGAAAAATATGGGACAAGTGTCTAGTGACGAATTTTGAAGCAGATAAAATTAATGTAGATGAAATTTTGTATAATTTTTTATGACCCTAGTTTGCGTATTTATTGGACACACCTACGTAATGGTTTTCTATAAAAAAAACAACTCATTTTTGAATGAAAAATGTAGTGTGCTCTTTCTCTACTAACCTATAAATACTAGTTGTACTATTTCCTTTTATTTCTTAACTATGGAGTAGTTTCTTATTGAATGACCTTGTTCCTTAGAACAAGTCTCCCATAATTCCTAATTTCTCCACAACTTTATACCGTATCAAAATCAAAAATTAAATTTCTGTATATTTATTGCTATTAGATATATTTTTTATCCTTTAGTTTAACAACGATAAACCCGTTTGTGACATTTTTAATTTTTGATGCTTTTCAAAATTTAACCAGCCTTGAACACTAGAGAGATACTCTATATCTGGGATCTTGTACTAAAAATTCAAAGATATTTAGAAATCCGTATCTAAAGAATTCGGAACCTCGAAATAATGTAAATTACGTATTCGTTTGTTCATATGTTAGGAGAATTTTCTGATTTAAATAATTTAAATAAAATTTAATTATTTAAACATTGCCTAATAAACGTCTCTTGTAACATAAAAAAGTGTCAAGATCGTTACACATCTACGTACATGTCCTAACTTTTTGCTTTATTGTTATTTACCTACATTATTAACATATTAATTCATTCTGTATTTAAAAAGCAAATCGTTTTATGATTACGTGTGTCTGCTGAGTCCTCATATAAGGGAACTAACCAGTAAAGTCTTGCATAGATTTGTTTACAAAGTAAAGTGTTCGTTGGAGATATAAATTATGGCTTTATGAAAAACGAAATAATTAATTTTTATTTTCAGGGCTAACTCGACGCCTCAAACATCTTCAACCCGAGACGTATCATCTAGCAGTTCTGAAAGTGACGGCGAATCGTCCTCCGACGATGAGAAGTAACAAATAAATTAGATTAATAAATAATTTCGTTAGATTTAAAAACGGTGGTTTCATTTAAAGCCTTTTTAGGTAATGTTTACGAAGAATCGTGTGAATCGCAAAGAAAACAATTACTGTACAAATAAATAGCGTAGAAAGTGGCACGTTTCTATAACACTTTGTCTTCAAGAGGTGTTAAATATGTTAATTGTCCCATAACTTGAGAGTTTTGAAGAAAGCATCCGACGATGTATCCGTTAGTCTCAAATCAGTCGTCTCGGAGCAACCTTGACTTTGTGTGATATTTTAAAAACCATGTCACGGACGTGCGCGTTTATTCACTTTATGTTAGCGGTAAGTGATTTGGTTTTAACTGGTGTTATTGTTTCTATTAGTAAACATGTGGAATTTTTGTCATCCTTGACACGAAACAAGATTTAACTTTAGCTCGCTAGTTTATTATGCCAATAATCATATAATTTATCGTTATCTTTACAGGCGTTGATGATACATTCTGTGAGTGCATATTTTCGCCAGAAAAGTTTCGAATGTGGTCCTTACGGTTTCACATGCGAATCAAACAATAAATTGAGATTATGCGATACAGACAATCTTTTTGGACCTTCGTTTCTATGTCCGCCGAACACTGTCTGCAACGAAGACTCGAATGATGTATGCGAAAATAATTTCAATCATTTCGATTCTTCTATAAGTAAAAACATCAGATGTCGTCGCAATGAAAGGGTCGCAGATCCAAATGTCCCCGGATGTAAGGGGTACATTTTGTGCACAACGAACAACGGTCGCTTCCAGGGAATCAAGTTTAAATGTTCAGGAAACACGATCTTTAACGGTTTCACTCGCACTTGCTCCTCCCCGGAGAAATATAAATGTCCAATCAGCAATTCCACTAGGAATCCGGTAGAATTCTTTGAGGAGAATCGACGAATCGACACAAACATTGAAGGTACGTCAATGGTTTCACACAGAAACGCACCGGTGAGCCAAGGCAGACCTATTGACTGTAAGAATTACAAATTGACTGTGACTCAAGATGGGGTCCCAGTTCGCGCCGCGTACTTTTGTCCACCCCGACCCATGAAAGGAGAATTCAGCATCAGATGCACAATTTTCTCAAACCAATTCTGTATTACATTGGTGAGAGATGACAAAGACCAGTTTATACAAAACTTAGCCTACCGGAAACCAAGACTCCATTAGTAACCTACTTTTAAGGCTTTTTTTTTAATTAAGCACTATTTTTACCTGCTATTAAATTATTAAAACATTTTCTGTTGTTTTTTTTTTTTTGTTTCCATTTAATTATCGAGTAAGTAGGTGCATTGCATTGCTTGTGTGATAAGACCACATCTATTTACAGATGTTTTCGTGAGCAAGTGTAATTTTTTTTTTCGTATTTTTAAATATTTGCCAAAACCAAAGCAAAACATTTACATTTCAATTAACTCTTTTATTGGAACCATGTGATGTTTGGTAACAAACAAATTAGTTTTTTTTTTAACTTTATAATTTTTTAAAACATTTAATAATGGCAGGGCACACTGCGTTTCGCATTTAGAGTAAGATTCAGACTTAACGAGGAATCTAGTAGTGTACTTTGAACGTATGTGTATCTACTAAGTTATACGGCCAATTTAGTGCTCTAAGTAACATAATTATGTAAGTGCTCCAAGTAACATATATAAATAATCAAGCTTTAGAAAATAAGTAAAGTTCAACATATTTTTAGCAGCTTTAAAGCGTCTGGGAGAAGTTATAGACACACGGGAAGTGTCTGGCAGGGATGGATATTATGTTTTAATAATATATAAAATCCAGCCTTTAGCTCATTTTTTGCTTACCTTACTCACCTACTACCTCTAAATTGGCCGTCTTCCTAACTTAGGAGATACGTATAAGTTCAAAGTACATAGGAACACTACTCGATACCTCACATTTTGTCTTTAAGAAATAAGTTAGGTCTGGCGGGCCTAAGTTCTTGGGGCAATTCGTAAATTGGGCATATTTCTTGGCAGCAACCACCACTTTACAGAAGACTACCGTGGAATATAGGCATGTGTGCTACTGTTTTGATGGGAAAATGAACGTTCCTAGAGTCCTTTCTCTATCCCCTCCTAGTTCTTCTAAGGTCGGCAGCGCAATTGTAGCACCTATGGCGTTGCTAGTTTAAATAGGCGACAGTCCTACCATCAAGAGAGGCCTGTCTACCGACCTTTACATAATAGATAGAAATTGCATAAATTTCTTAAGCTTTATTAACATGGTAATATCACAGTCTAACCATACTTACGTCATACAGTCGGGCAACGCTCTATGTTCGAGCCTGCAAACTGAAGCGAGTTCGCCGAACGTTGCTCTACGCAAGTACACTCGTTGCCTGACTGTATGGCGTAAGTATGGTTAGACTGTGGTAATATGAATATTTATCAGTTTGCGTATAAATATGACGGTATTTTTATTGATAATAGAGTAATAATATATCGTGTTATAATAATGATGAGTAATTACAGGCTAACAAAAATTTCCATTGACATTTAGTGACAGGTGTAGTCTAGTGTTTGATATGCCTTTTTAGTAGCAATTTTTGCTATAAATATTAACCTACCGTAACAGTAATTAAATGTAAATGAACTTTGAAAAAAAATTTCAGATAAAATGCGAAGAAACTTTTTCCCCCAACCTATTTTATTTTATACGTATAAAAGCGAAAGTGCCTTTTGTTTGTTAGTTTGTTTCCCTTTCACGCGGGGTGGTAACTGCCGCCTGACGGGCTGCCCAAATGACTGCAAAACATCTAACGCAGTGTGCGCTGCCAATAATTGCCAGATCCAGACCAGAGACAACTTTTTCCTAAGTGGGAATTGAAATAATGTCATCGTTGCATATAAATATATTTTTTAATAACATAGTTAAACATAGTAGTTGTGTTAATATTGAATAATTACAGGTATACATCATTTACTCTGACATTCATAACTTTCAGCGTCTACACATTTTTTCTTGCTTTCATCAAACAACTCATCGCTGTCACAACTCTTTATTCTGCGACGATACTGAGATCTTCTATTTTTCGAACACTTGTAATACTGTCTGCAGTTATCTGGATGTGCAAATTTACCCTCTTCTTCACATTCAAACTCTTTACTTTCTGATCTTTCTTCTTCGGAGTCTCTCTCTTCATTTTTTCTTTGTCGCCTTTGCTCGTTTTTGTAATCGTATCTATTTCTCTTCCTTTCATTTTCAGAATCATTATCATTAGAGGTGGAACGCTCCGATTCAGATTCTATGCAACGTACGGTTTCTTTATTCAAGCTGTAGCCTTTTTGACATTGGAATTTAAATCTAACGTATGAACCTAACTTATTTTTAACACAAATGTAATAAACGGACTGCTGTGTCAAGTCACTAAATCTACCCGAAGTTTCGCAATGGAATTGATTTCCTCGCACACAGTGAGATAAGTTCTTAGTGCATTGTTTTGTGTGCTCACTAAAAACTGTGTTTGCAGGACATTCTCCTACAATAGGTGTCGGTCTACCTACACATATGTAGAATTTCCTGCAGTTGTCCTGATCTGCGTATTTACCACGCCGGTGATGATTACAACTAAACTTAAATTCAGACTTCGTATCATTAGAATTTCTATTATCATGACTAAGTTGTTGCCGTTTTAAATTCGAGTTTTGCTCCTTTGACAATGGTTTTGTGGAATTTGATAAATTTAAATTACTGTTCCAATTTGTTTCATTGCTCACTGATGTCGTAATTGGTTGAATATTTGTATTATTATTATTAAAAACAGTGTTAATGAGGGGATTATTGTCGGACACTTGTCCAACTGCATTCGTGCTGTTTCTCACGGAATAATCAGTCTCAATAACGTGCGATGTTGAAAGTTGGCTTGGTAAATTATGTATCGTAGAAATCGTATTAGAGTCTTTATAACTGTTTGTATTGGAACTCATAGGTGTTAATGTTGTTCTTATAACATTGTTATTTTTGTTAAAATCGTTTATAACATCTCTTGTACCCTCTCGCATAACATTGGTAAAACCATTATTAACAGATGAACCTTTTTCATGTATGTTTTTGATAGATGATTGTGTATTTGCATTTGTCTTAGGTGTGATGATTTCTTTATTTGTATGAGTTGGACTATTTTCTTCTGTAATTGAATTTACTTTTTCTGCGAAATGAGTTTCATCAATAATTTTCTTAGTTGTTTTGTTATCAGTGAATTTTGAAGTAGGCAAAGAAGAAATTTCGTAGTCTAATGTTGAACTTAGGCTTTGATCTCTTGAAAATGTTGTGGATTCGGTAAATTGGGATATCACATCCTGTTTTGAATTTAATGATGATACTAAATCTGTCGGTAAACCAATTGGCTCTACAACGGGCGTTACATTCTTCGTGGGTGCAATTATTGAGGCTGTAGTCTTTTTATATTCGTTCGTTTTTGTTGTTAAGATAATACTGTCTGTTGTAGAATTAGTTTCTGATGTGTTGTTGATAATGGTAGTTGCACTAATTTCAATTTCAGGTTGTTTACCCATTGTAGAAACCGAATTATTATTTGTATATATTGTTGCAATACCTTCAGTTATTACATCTGTAGGTGCTATACTTTCACTTGATATTCTGACTGAGGGTACAGTTACAGTAATAATCGGTAAAGCTACGTTTGATCCTGGAGGTAATAATTTTTCAGTTCTATTTTTTGTTTCTATTGCACTATTATGAGAAACGTTGGATTCGTTTACAGTATCGTTAAGATTTTCATCAATTGTAGATACTGTTTTGTTGTTATTGACTTTAGACGTGTCATATTTATTTGTGCTTACTTGAAATTGAGAATCTATTGTAGATCTTATATCTTTATCTGTTGAAACTGCTGTGGTTTCGGTAACTGAAATGGATGTTACTGTTGGTAATGTAATCGTAGCCGATTCATTTTGCGTGGTGGCAGTAATTGAAAAGGCAATAGTTTCAATTTGACCGGAAGTCGCACTTTGTGATGTGGCGGTTATATTTTCTGTTGTAAAATTTGTTAGGAATTTATTGTTGAAAATATCTGTTACACTTGTATTTTCTTCAGGTTGCTTGTCTGTTGCAGTAGGTAGATTTACATCTATTGAAATTGTTATTGTAGTATCTTCAGTTATAACAGCGGTCGATGCAGTCGCATCGCCTGATGCCTCAATTGAAGGTAAACTTATTGAAATAATAGATGATGCAGCGTTTGATTCAATGATTAGTCCATTTTCAGTTCTATTTCCTGTTTCTGTTGTGTTATTGGAAACGTCAGATTTATTTACATAGTCTTTCAGTTGTTCTTCAATTGTATACATTGTTTTATTGTTGGACATATCATATTTATTTGTGGTAACTTCAAATAAGTAATCCGTTGTAGATCTTACACTTTGATCCGTTGAAACTGTTTTGCCAACGTCAAATTGGTTTATCTTATCTTTGTTTTCATTGACATTATTTGATGTTACTGAATCTATTGGTAAAGTAATTGGCTCTACAATATCCGTTACATCATTTTTCTTGTCGGGAATTGTTGGACCAATAGTCGTTTCATTTGCACTGGTATCTGCTGTTTTTGACGTTAAAATAAAAGCTTCCGTTACAGAAAAGTGTTCTGAAAAATTATTATTAATGGCAGTTATACTGCTTTTGTTTTCATTTTGGTTGTATATTGTTGAACCGGAACTTTTTTCTGCAGCATTGGTTATGTCAATGGCTTCAGTTGTTGCTAATGTAATTATTGTTCCTTCGCTCGATAATGTGACGGATGGAAAAGTTACTGAAATATTAGATAATACACCTTCTGTATCAGTGAATGGTATGCTTTCAGTTCTATTTTCAGTTTCTATTGCGTTGTTGGTCATTTCAGATTTATTTTCATTATGTTTTAGTTGTTCATCAATCATAGAAACTGTTTTATTATTAATAGCATTGTTGGACATATCATATTTATTTGTAGTAACTTCAAATAAGTGATCTATTGTAGATCCTATACTTTTATCCGTTAAAACAGTTGCGTCATCGGTTACTTTTGTTATCACATCTGTGTTTAAATTGGCATTAGTCGATGTTACAGAGTCTATTGGTAAATTAATTGGCTCTACGATAGCCGTTACATCATTTTTTATATCGGTAATTAATGGAGTAGTAGCCATTTCAATTGCACCAGTAGCTCCAATTCTTGATGTTGAAGTCAATGTTTCAGTTGTAGAATAATATTCTGAAATATTAATAATGTCAGTTGCACTGCTTTTATTTTCACTTTGGTTATATGTTGCAGAAGCTGAACTTTTATCTACAGAAGTGGTTATTTCAGTGGCTTCAGTTGTTGCTAGTGTAATTATAGTTCCTTCGCTCGATGATGTGACAGAAGGAAAAGATACTGAAATATTCGATATTACACCTTCTGGATCAGTGAATGGTATGTTTTCAGTTCTATTTCCAATTTCTATTGCGTTATTGGTAACTTCAGATTTATTTGCATTATGTTTTGGTTGTTCATCAATCATAGAAACTGTTTTATTATTAATAACATTGTTTGACATATCATATTTACTTGTAGTAACTTCAAATAAGTGATCTATTGTAGATCCTATACTTTTATCCGTTAAAACAGTTGCGTCATTGGTTACTTTTGTTATCACATCTGTGTTTAAATTGGCATTAGTCGATGTTACAGAGTCTATTGGTAAATTAATTGGCTCTACGATGGCCGTTACATCATTTTTTATATCGGTAATTAATGGAGTAGTAGCCATTTCAATTGCACCGGTAGCTCCAATTCTTGATGTTGAAGTCGATGTTTCAGTTGTAGAATAATATTCTGAAATATTATTAATAATTTCAGTTGCACTGCTTTTATTTTCACTTTGGTTATATGTTGCAGAAGCTGAACTTTTATCCACAGAAGTGGTTATTTCAGTGGCTTCAGTTGTTGCTAGTGTAATTATAGTTCCTTCGCTCGATGATGTGACAGAAGGAAAAGATACTGAAATATTCGATATTACACCTTCTGGATCAGTGAATGGTATGTTTTCAGTTCTATTTTCAATTTCTATTGCGTTGTTGGTAACTTCAGATTTATTTGCATTATGTTTTGGTTGTTCATCAATCATTGAAACTGTTTTATTATTAATAACATTGTTGGACATATCATATTTACTTGTAGTAACTTCAAATAAGTGATCTATTGTAGATCCTATACTTTTATCCATTAAAACAGTTGCGTCATCGGTTACTTTTGTTATCACATCTGTGTTTAAATTGGCATTAGTCGATGTTACAGAGTCTATTGGTAAATTAATTGGCTCTACGATGGCCGTTACATCATTTTTTATATCGGTAATTAATGGAGTAGTAGCCATTTCAATTGCACCGGTAGCTCCATTTCTTGATGTTGAAGTCGATGTTTCAGTTGTAGAATAATATTCTGAAATATTATTAATAATTTCAGTTGCACTGCTTTTATTTTCACTTTGGTTATATGTTGCAGAAGCTGAACTTTTATCCACAGAAGTGGTTATTTCAGTGGCTTCAGTTGTTGCTAGTGTAATTATAGTTCCTTCGCTCGATGATGTGACAGAAGGAAAAGATACCGAAATATTCGATATTACACCTTCTGGATCAGTGAATGGTATGTTTTCAGTTCTATTTTCAATTTCTATTGCGTTGTTGGTAACTTCAGATTTATTTGCATTATGTTTTGGTTGTTCATCAATCATTGAAACTGTTTTATTATTAATAACATTGTTGGACATATCATATTTACTTGTAGTAACTTCAAATAAGTGATCTATTGTAGATCCTATACTTTTATCCATTAAAACAGTTGCGTCATCGGTTACTTTTGTTATCACATCTGTGTTTAAATTGGCATTAGTCGATGTTACAGAGTCTATTGGTAAATTAGTTGGCGCTACGATAGCCGTTACATCATTTTTTATATCAGTAATTAATGTAGTAGTAGCCATTTCAATTGCACCGGTAGCTCCAATTCTTGATGTTGAAGTCGAAGTTTCAGTTGTAGAATAATATTCTGAAATATTATTAATAATGTCAGTTGCACTGCTTTTATTTTCACTTTGGTTATATGATGCAGAATCTGAACTTTTATCTACAGAAGTGGTTATTTCAGTGGCTTCAGTTGTTGCTAGTGTAATTACAGTTCCATTGCTCGATAATGTGGCGGAAGGAAAAGTTACTGAAATTTTAGATAATACACCTTCTGTATCATTGAATGGTATGTTTTCAGTTCTATTTTCAATTTCTATTGCGTTGTTGGTAACTTCAGATTTATTTTCATGATGTTTTGGTTGTTCATCAATCATAGAAACTGTTTTATTATTAATAACATTGTTGGACATATCATATTTACTTGTAGTAACTTCAAATAAGTGATCTATTGTAGATACTATACTTTCATCCGTTAAAACAGTTGCGTCATCGGTTACTTTTGTTATCACATCTGTGTTTACATTGTCAGTAGTCGATGTTACAGAGTCTATTGGTAAATTAATTGGCTCTACGATGGCCGTTACATCATTTTTTATATCGGTAATAAATGGAGTAGTAGCCATTTCAATTGCACCAGTAGCTCCAATTCTTGATGTTGAAGTCGATGTTTCAGTTGTAGAATAATATTCTGAAATATTGTTAGTAATGACAGTTGCACTGCTTTCGCCTTGACTTTGACTATATCCTGTTGAAGCTGAATTTTCATTTGTAGATATTGTTACTGCAGTGCTTTCAGTTATTACATCTGTAGTTATTGTACTTTCACTCGATAACACAACTGAGGGTAAAGTTAAAGGAATATTGGGTAAAGCGACTTCTGGTTGTGGGGGGAATAAGTTTTCACTTTTATTTTTATTTTCTATTGCGCTGTCAGAAACAACAGATTTATTTATGTTATCTTTAGGTTGTTCATTAACTATAGACAGTGTTTTGTTATTCCCGATATTGTTGGACGTGTCATTTTTATTTGTGTTATTTTCAAATTGGTAGTCAAATGATAGGCCTTGATCTGTTGAAATTGTAGTGGCTTCGGTAATTGGATTTGTTTCAACCTTGCTTACATTGACATTATTTAATGTTACTGAATCAATTGGCAAATTATTAGTTGTTTCAACCTCATCAGTAATCCCATCTTTCGATATCAAGCCATCCGTAGTTGCATTAGTTTCAGTTATATTATTGGTGATGGGAGTTACACTACTTTTATATTCAGATTGATTATCAATTGCACTTATATCTGTAGAAATTGTTATTGCAGTACCTTCATTTAATACTAGTGTAGTTAAAATTCCTTCACTCGAGGCTGTGACAAACGATTCTGTAGGGAATACGTTTTCAGTTTTATTTGTTATTTCTAATGCATCTCCCGAAACAACAGATTTATTTGTGTTATCTTTAGGTGGTATATCGATTGTCGAAGCATTACTGTCATATCCTGAAGTTGTTGAAGATTCAATATCAGTTGATAGCGAATTGGTTTCGTTCAGTATTAAAAATGTAGATGATTGTCCTTGATCAGTTGATGAATTTATGCGTTCTGTAGTTTCTGTTACATTTTCTATTCCTAAAATATTATTTGTAGAAGCTGTTTCATTTACAATATCTTTGGATGTAATATAAATGGCATAGGTTGTTGTGCTTTCGTCGGTAGACATATTAGTGCTCGGGGACATAGAATCTACGGGTAATGTAGCCGAATCGAAAGCAGTCGTTACATTTCTAATTATATCATTATTTGAAACATCCGTTTTTACATCTATGTAACCCGGTGTAACATTTATTAATAAACCATCTGTGTGATCGCTGGCATTATCTGTAATGTTTTGATCATTTATTGTATACGCATTTGTCGTGGCTGTAGATGTTACATGTATTGTCAATATGGCTTCCGGCTGTGTTACTTGACTTGTATTAGTTACATTAGACGTGGCAACAGTATTTTCACTCCACAATGTTGTATTTTTATTGACTTGTAATTCGTTCGTCACATCACTCACGCGGGACGGCAGAGTGGTCGCTTCTGGAAATTCACACTCGAAACTGTTGCTTGGTTGACACACAGTAGGCGATGGACATTCAAACACGTGATTATCTATTGTCCTGGATACACCTCCTCCCAAATCGACACAGATCATAAAGTGTGTAGAATTAACACAATGAAACGGTTTGTTCCCGCAATCTATATTTGACGTCACTATTGTAGGGATTGTTAATAAGATCTGAAAATATAAAATTTATATTACATCTAATGTAATATACTCCACACTGAATTTAAAAAAAAAATGTTTTACAAATATCACCTACCAACACATATAATCCAATGGATTTATTTATATATTTTATATTAAACGCCATCTTTGAGATGCATTCGGTCGTTAATTAAATTAGTCGTTTATCTCGTTTAGAGTGTTTTCAGTCGAATGAAATTGTTGTTTGATTTCAGACAATTTTAATAACTCGTGTGTACATAAACCGTGTCACTTATATTACGCACTCGGTTAGATTACAAAGACATTAAACAAATAAAAGTTGACACCTTATTTCCTGCCGTTTACCTAGTTTTCCTAAATGACATGATTAACACATTTTGTTGCATCTGTTATTTCACTGGCGCGTTTTTTTTTTCGTGCATGTGACTAAGTCTAATATATATCTCTCATAATCCGTCTGCATACAATTTTATTTTATTGATGGAAAGAGTTCGCTTAAGTAAATGTTTCTAGAAATTATCTTTAAAGTATGTTACCTACATAAATTTTATTCTCAAACATTAAATATTATAATAGGAGTATCATGTTTTCTTGATTTGGGTGAGGCGTCACAATCTTTAGTTTTTCTTGTAACTTAAACTGAAATATCGTTTTAATTTTGACTAGTTTTTCCTCTCTTTATTTGTTTATTGTCTCAGAGGCTATTAAACCGAACGCTAAATATACGCCTCATATTCCTCTACTAGTTTATTTTACCTGATTGCGTATTGTAGCCTCTTTCTTTCAGAGCTACTGTGACAAAATATTCCAGGGGCGCAATGACTTCTGTGAAAATAAACCTTCATTTTCTGTTTAATATTTACAGATTTTCTATTTAATATTTATATATATATTTAATAGATACTTCCTAATTTCTCAACTCAACAGACCTAAGTCAGGTCTCATTTTAACATTTTCTTATATTCCTTGTGCCTGATAAAAAAAACATATCCAATGGCCAATGTGTGTGCTGTGATAAAATTTATGTTATTTTATTTTCAAACAGTACTTCTAATTTTATTTATACTTAAATGTTTTTTGGGTTTTTTTTTAGAAATAATAAAAATTCAAGTCTTATTTTAATTAATATAGAAATTTAACTCGCTTTAACCATTACCTCTGTAGGTAATACTTGAGTGTATGGTTTTACCACCGATGTTCGGTTACTGTAATTGATATAAATATCTAACTTATATTTAGGCTGAAATGAGAATGTATCATACATAACGATGCTTACGTGAAATTATCGCACGTCTTTGTGATTTATTTATTTAGAATAAGTCATGCGCATTAAGGCATTACGTATAATTTCCTTTCTTTCGTTATTATGTTTACAGGCCTTTATAAGATTAATGACGGTTTTTTCGTATTTTTTCATAAATTATAAATACTTAGATGGTTTTCTAAAATCAAATTTTAAGATCTGATCAGTATTAGCGCCTAATTGGACTTGTTAGAATAAAATTGACATTTAGATACCAAAAAGTATAGTGCATAATAGGCTCTATTCATTTTTTCCGGGGTTACACGATCCTTTTATGGGCCTATACACATTAATCTATACAATTTCATAAATAGATCTCGATCAATGCTTAGGGTGGAGAGGGATGGTTCAGTACCCCTAACTTAATCAGGGTCCTTATATTCCCAAAATTTTGTACAGCTAGCTTGTTTTATTTGATTTCATGTGTTGCAGCTCCTCAACAACTCAAGCGAGGACCGTAAGCGAGACCGTGGTATTTTTGACGATGACTGTCGCCTTATGGCGACCATACAATTTAGAATATTAAACTTCAGTAGACCGCTTATCAATGCGGTCTACGGCTATACTTATTATTTCATAATTTAAATATTGTTTCTAGGAGGAAACATTAGCACTGTTTTATGTTTATTGTTCGTAGAGGCTTCTGAATCTCTGAGACGTTGACACTGAGGTCATTCTCCACTTGCTTTATTAGTGTGAAAATGTATTTATGACTATTACGGTCGTGCTTGTGTGGGTCTTTTTCTATCATAATCCTGGTTTTTATAACTTTGGTTCAGTTGTATGTATTTTTGTTATTGTATATTGTGTATAATGATGGTTTTACTAATATGTCTATTGCTAGGTTGTATTGTCTTAGTATTGCTTGTGTATTGCATATCATGCACAAGCAATAGCTATGATAATATACCAACTATTTATAATATGGCATGTATAGCGATTATTGTGATTATAGCATTTAAGGGTTATTGCGTTTATGTACTCGTAGTTGATTCCCACAATGCAAATATTGCTTAGTCTGGGGATCATCGTATAATGGCTTTGTAGATCAACTTTGAAAATAAATAAGTAAATAATAAATAATTAAAAATCAATGGATTTAATCACATTAAATAAACACACACATCAGTTGTTAGGTCAACCGTACAATCTGGTCAATTTTACTTTTATATTTAAGTCAATTAAATAAAAATCCAATAACTTGAATTAAGAAATTTATTCAAAATGACAAACACCTTCTTCCTAGTCTTAGAGATCGCATTTTAGTAGTATATAAATCATACGTTGCTATTAGTAACCAAACAAAAGCAACTAAAGCCGTTGCTGTTGCTAAAACAAACATACAATACTGATATCCTTCATCTTGTTCTATTACAAAAGAGAGACCAAAAGTGAATGATGCTAAAAGAAAAACCGACAAAGTTTCTAAAGTACTGTGTAGTTTGGGCCACATTCGCACACCGACGAAATCTTTTATAGTTGAATCCCAACAAGATGAAACAGCTCCGTATCCTAGGCCGGCCACTACACATCCTATTGAAAAGGAATCGTGGTTACTGGCTTCAGCGAGTACTGAAAATAAAAATAAAAACATTATTGATAAGGAAACATCAAGAAAAGTTTAAGAATTTTTTTTAAAGCTACACACCAAAATTTGCTGTAGTTGATATTATTAATCCAATAAGCACAACATATTTAAAATTTCTTTTCGGAGTCTCTACCAGCCATGGAGTACTTAATAAGAAGCAAATCCAGGTGAAACCATGTAGTGACATCAAGTAATTTGTTTCAAATGTTGAAATCGTTGGTTTCACTCGAGATGCTATCAATGGCATTAAAGGTAAAGATATTGCTGTCAAACACAATCGTACGAAGCAGAGCATTAAGGCCGGATAAAATCTCCAACAAGTTAGAGACCTTGTCAATGGTTTAATGAAAGTATCGTTCATATTGTACTTAAAGTAAAGTAGTCTCCGTTTAAGTCTGTACATTCTGTAGGATGGCATCCTCAATCGCCTTTTTAAGTTAGCGTAGGCTGATTGACAACGAAAACTGAAAGAATTAAAGATTTTTTCTCTTTCCATATCTGTTATCGGAGGTATATTTTCAAAAGTGAGTTCCACTTCCTGGTATTCCTTTTCGTTTTCCGAATTCGAATCTCTTCTTAATTGTTTCGCTATATATTCATCAAAACTATCACCTAATGTGCTCAGTCTCTTGATTGCAACACTCAGACGCTTTTTATTCTTGTTTATAATACTGGCATTGTCCTCTACACTTTGATCGTCGCTATCGTCTTCGCTTTCTTCTGGTATTTCGGGAAGGATTTCAACACCAAATATATTCCTTCTTTTTTCTTCTGGACTAGAAGGTACTGTTATAAAATCAACTCCATCATCGTCAAATTCTTCAAAATTCACTTCCTCCCGATGCAGATTGTCATCGGAAGGGCTTTTCCAGCATTTCTTTTCCATATCATGCAACTGTAATTCTGTACTTTTAAAGATGTTATCCGGCACTTCATTATTGAGCATAGCATATGTCTTAGCCACATCACTGTACCTGGAGACACTTGGTGGTTTTTTTATAGTGTGGTCCACTTTAAGTAACATTATTGCTGGAAGTGCCTGCAGTATTATTGCACTAAATATTATATGAGAAAAGGGATATCCGTACAGTTCTATCATGCCTGTAATTATATGAGGAAATAATGTTTGTCCTACGGCTTGTCCTGATATGCATAGACCCCGAACGATTCCAAATTTCGAATCATATATTTCGAAAATAAGAGCATCCACTTGTGCAGAGACTAGCGACGATCCCATGCCTGAAAAATAAAATAATCAAGTATTTAACAAATTTATCTAGAACTTTAAAAATTTTAACTTATCTTGTGGCAGGCAATTTATTTAATTAATTAGGCTGAAGATGTCTAGAGGTTAACGATATCATTAAAGTTTTTACATACTTTTAATTTTACCCTAGCCATTCATTATGTATAATCTTTTCATTTAGAAGTTTGTGTGATCAAACCTAAACAAAATAAGCTAAATAACAATTTAAACTAATAAAATATTTGATAGGACCAAATAAAATAAAGAGTACTAAGACTAAGGGACTACAAGGTAAAGCCAAATACGTAGTTTGTTTCTATCTATATTGTCTATTACCTTTTTGTGTACATACAGGATATAATAATTATGTATAATGTGTAGGTACAAAGCGGAATCTGACAGCTGATAAAGGCCAAACCCACTTAATTGCTGGTTATAAATGCAATGGAGAATGGAGATAGATATAGAAAAAAATAACAAAAAATTTTACGATATTTATGTAAGTATAACAGTTTTTTTCTTTGCATTGGGACTCTAAATGTTTCCATGGATAAAATTAAATTAAATGTTTTAATATGGACATTCCAGTGTCCATATTAAAAGTGAAAATGCCAACAAAACTTGTCAGTCCTTTCACAGATTAACTAAGGCAAACACATACAGGGAAAAACGCTCGTTTATGTCCAGGTGAAATAACCGACATGAGCTTTAAAAAAGACAACTATATCAACATCACACGACACTTCAATTTTATTTATTGTTTTTGCTACAGAAACTGCGGAATGATATTATATGTACACATATACCTACTGAAAAGATTGGATTATAGTTATATTTTGTTGTTGTTGCTTGTGTTCTTATAGGCGAAGGTAATCACCAACCATCAAGTGCACCGTTAGTCTGCTTGTCACCCCTTTATGTCTTTATAAAAGAAAATATCATACATAACATCTGTTCAAAAAATTTTACTGAGTAAAATAAGATTCATTTACCTCCTAAAATACCAAAGGAATATGGGTGCAAATAGTAAGGCAGAAAGGCGCATATTAATACGCTAACTGCTAACAGCATTACGCCTAACGATGCCATAACGCGGTATCCAGTTGGTCCGCCCCAGGAATCTGCTGCATCTCTGAACCAGCATTCTAAAAAAATAAGTGGCACTTTAATTCTGTAACATTAAATTTTGAACAATCAGTATTATAGCTTGAAATAATTTACAAACGATATACAAGGATTAAGGAAATGGGCTCTGGCATCCCTTACTCACTCGCCGAAACACAAAAGCACACATTCTGTTATTTCACGGTGGTCTTATGTAAGAGGCTGGTTACTGCCGCCAGACTGGCTGCCCAAATGACTGCGAAACGCGGTATGCCCTGGCCACCACTTTCCAGATCCAGACCAGAGCCAATTGGAAAGTTCATTTTCAAAGTTGACCCCGCCGGGAATCGAACCCGGGAACCCAAGAATAGAGCGATAAGGCAAGCATTCTGACCACTCATTCAACGGGCTCGTCTAAACTTTGAATCCTTTTTCAATATTTTTATGCTTAGAGACATAAAATATTATGTGCCTACTCCGATTTATTGAATGATATGCGTTTTACTGATGTCGCTTATGGATTAACTAGCTGTGCCCGCGACTTCGTACGCGTTGAAAAAATTAAAATGAGTTAAACGCCTGACATCTTCATCGCTACGACGACGACGGTGGCGCCGAATAGGACTTAATATTTTTAAACGATCCCTCGGGGACATTTTCCCAGGATAAACAGTATCCTATACATATTAATTCCGGTAATAAACTGTCTGTATGCCAAATTTCATCCAAATCCGTTAAGTCGTTTTTACGTTATCGATAAACAAACGTCCAAATATACCTATAGGTATACATACACATACTTAGAAACTTTCTCATTTATATAATATTATTGGGATTAGGATAATCTGAGATTATTATAATTAGGCTTAAAACTTCATCAAAAGGATGATTAAATTCAAATTCAATATTATCATAGAATTTGGGTAACTTTTAAAGGGCATATTTTTTGGAGAATAAAACCTAAACAAACGTCCAAATAAATCAATTGCGGAGTTTGGGCAACATTAGCGTAGTTATATATCCTCTATGGTTAACAGTTTGCATATACGAACTTTTGCCATATCACTCGGGGATACTACAATCCCAGCGGACACCTTATAGTTGAATAAATTTGAATTGAAACACACGAACAACATTTCGTTAAAAAAGGTTTTGCAACTTGAATAAAACTTTTCGTGGCATTTGTTCGGCAAAACTACTAAAAACTTTCTTTTACTTCATAAAATCATTTACCAAGATAATATGAATAATGAAGAACCTAATGAAGAAAGATTAATGGCAAAAAATTACGATTGATTCTGTTGCAATCGTTGCTGCAGCAGTTTTGGTATGAAAAATGAAACTCCAAGCAAATCTAAACATATAATAAAATCGTAAACGAGCCGTGTCTGTACATTAAAGAGTTTTTAGAATTTTTGTTTGTTTGTTTGTGCACGCTAATCTCTAAACCTACTTAAACGATTTGAATGCGGTTTTCACTGATGTATTTATTGTAGCAAGCTTTCTGTAACACTTAATGTTTGTTTCATTCCAATCGGTTTACAAACAAAAAGTTACGCGCTATACCGAATACCACGCGTACGAAGTTGCGGGCTCAGTTAGTACCTAAATATATTTGTAACATACTCGTAATTTGAAAATTTATTTATAACTTGTTATCTCTAACTTAAAAGAAGTTGTTTAGTTTTTTTTTTTGTTAAAAGTTATAAATATTTTTAACTGCAATAAGTTTTGTATTATGTCTATACTAACTTCTTTCTCCATTTAAAATAAATAATATGTACATTAGTTCAGTTCACAAATTGAAATTGGTGTTAATTCTCGATAAAGCTGATGAAAAATGAATTTAAGCGATAATAAAGCCTGGATTTTAACTCTTCTGAGCTCATACTATGTTTAATATTGTATATACTGTAATTTGTGTATAATAATTGTAATTAGTTTATTATTTTAAAGATGACAAAAAGAATGGTATCCTGAGTTCCTTTCGGGGTTTCTTCTCAGGATCGTCATCATCTTGGCAATTTTTTTCCGAAACCCTAGTTAAATATATAAATCGACTTCAAAAAAGTGACCTTGTTATCCTATTTTTGAGAAATAAACGATTTGATTTTATTTGATTGGGCTATCGCACATATTTTTAGGAATTTTATCAAGAATTAACACCAATTTAAACTTGTGACCTAGACTGCAACCTAGACTCAAAGCATTCTTTCTCAGGTGAAATTTGTATTCCAAATCGGCAGTATAAAACTCTAGAGTTGATATAGGATATGTGAAAACAATTATACTAACTTACTGGAACAATTAAATGTGATCATATAAATTGTAGGAGTGAAGAACCCCAGCCACACAGGATACCCGAAGTCAATGAATTGCACCAACAACACTCCGTATGATAGCAATAGACTCGGCAAGCATATCTGAAAATTAACGAGTACAAAATCAAAGTATCCGTACCTCTATACACAACGCAATTGTGTATAAATGTCTATAGCTACAGCTCTAGCAATACCTACTGTAGGTTATTATTATTGTTAGTACAATCAATCATTTAATGAAATATCTATCTGATGTCACTTCCCAGATTTATATAATATCTCAATACTTAGATTAGATAAAATTAGAATTTGTGAATGACGTTGTATCGCTCTCCTGATAATGGCTACTGAAACTTAAGAATGAAACCATGCTTTGCACCAACATCTAATATTTACTAAAAGAAAAATCCCGACCAGAAACTTTCCTTTCCTCCATACCTACAAGTTACAACATATTTGGAATAAGTATATCAGGGTCTCAAATACGTAACTTTACCTACTTTCGTGCGTGATAAGTATTTGAAGTGTGTCACGCTTGAATGGTACGGTAGAGTCTATTAAATGATTTAATTAATAATTATTTTTTCTAAAAATTTAGAAGAATTCCTAAAAAAATTGTTGAGTAAACCTAAATAAATATGAATTGCTTTCATAATCTTTCATTACAACTCAAATCTACTTAAAATTGTAAAATTGTGAAGACGTTTGTGTGTATTTTGGATGGACCTTATCATAAGGCGTTTCCGCTTAGCTACAATATGGGTTTCATCAAGCAAGCGGTAAACAGAGTCCTGCACTTGCAGGGTCGGCAGCTCATCTGCAACCTCCCTGGTGTTGCCTTTTATTTATTATATAAGTACCTATTGAATTCAATACTTACGTTAAACTACTTACGTCAAAAGAAGAGTAACTATAAAATATTTCTAAAAACAGTTAACTTATCTAGTTAATAAGTTACGAATACTTACCTAATAAGAAATACCTACGTGCTTTTGGTTTATTCAGTTTTCGATCTATTCCAAATGATAAAAATTTAATTAAAATTATGATTTAATCTCAATGTACAGCGATAGGTACATTATTATATTTTTTTATAATGTAAATAGGTACCTATGTACTACAGTTTGTCGCCGTAGTGAGACAATAAATAGTACCTAGGTTTGTGGGGTTAAAAATGTTAGGTGACCTGTGAACTACTATTTAATATATCTTAGGGAACTTTGTGTTTCAGTCTGCGAACCAAGACTGCTGCGACTCCGACCTCGCCAGGGTGTTGGGGTGGTTTGTAATCCGTTTTTTGTAGGTTTTGGCTTGTCGTTGGATTTATTCCGTGACCATATTAACGTGTGGATCGTAATGTAGTGGTTCGTTTGTGACAAACTAAGGGGCATTTGTTAGTAATTTTAACATCTGAAGTCTTAAAAATCTTAAAATTTAGAGATTCTGAAATCTCTAAATAATTTCAACATTGGAATGAGAGGCTGTTCCCCAGAGTTGGATTCCATAGCTCCAAATCGGTTTTAAAACGACCTTATATAGAAGGTTTACTGCTGAGAGATAGTTGGGATCTTCGGTCAATTAGTCAATATAACTTCTCTATTTGTAGACTGTTTGTAACTTCTCTATCTGTTTGCGTTTGGTAAATATGTGTTTTTGCCACGTAAGTCGCTTATCCAAATATAATCCAAGTATCTCACGTGATCCGCCTGTAAAATGTAGGTATAAATGGCGCGCATAATTCAAAAATCATGAGTAAATCCATTAATCACACTAAAGTTAAAAATAACCATGGAACACGATGATGATATTGTGCTTGCTAAACCATGGCTAAGTGCTTGCGGCTTGTGCAAGAAGAGTGTAAATGAGTCATAAAGAAACGCTGGAGCTTCTGTCCAAAGCGAGGCTGTTATTCCTTTACAATACTGTGTCCTGCCCTCAAAGCTTTAAAATTTCGCTTATAGTGTAGGAAGTAACTACAGTATTCTGTATGTCTATACCCTGAGTATTCTTGCCGATAGAACATCACATTCTGTCGGTGAATTAGAATCTAATACATTTGTATATACAGCAAATTCGTGAGTCACTTTAATAACACGGCCAAAATATTCATACAATAAAACGTCACTCATGATAAAATTTAATTACAAACAAACAAGATTAATTCTAAAATACATACGTTCAAGAAAAATACTGAAAACAAAAGTGAGAAGCGCCACGAGGCGCCTTGCGACTGTTCTTCAATTTCCATCTAGCTCTATTGATTCCTTCATTTTAACTCATCGATGTCTTTAAACATTTTAATATACTTATTACCGAGAAGCGTTGACCATTTTTCACTTCACGTTACAAATTTATAAAATTCGTTGTTTTATTGTTAAAACTATGTTTATATTAGAACACTTATAAATTTTATTTTTTATTGAGAGAGCTATCGTCTTTGACAAGTTTACAGGTGTATTCACAACAAGTGTTATCGGAAGGCCCCGGCTCGTAGCTACTTTGTTTTATCTTATCTATCACATTATTGTTGTGGGGAAAAATGTAAAAAAATAAATTAAACATTTACTCTTTCTTGGGTTCATTGATATTTTATTTTGTGATAAGTATTACAACACTAAAGTTATTCAATGTAGAAAAGTTAAGCAATAACAAGATGCAATATGTTCGTTGTAATATGTTGACTCGTAGATTTTCTTGTTGTACGCAGATCAAGTTAAAATTACTTTATTTAAAGCATATTGTCAAAATCTGTACACAAGTAATCTGTAGACCAACTACACCAAGAAATCCATCAACGTATTGCGAATCCAATACAACAACGGTTTTAGGATGCTGATGGGGTTGCCTCGTTTTTGTAGTGCCTCTCAAATATTTACCGAAGCAAGAACTGACATGGTTGCAACTATTAGGAAAAAAACAGCGTCGTTGCTTGAGAGGACACGAGCTAGCGCCAACAGCATCTTAAAAACTATTGCTGAAAGATATAACTCTGCAATTTTTTAACATTTTATGAATATTTTAATATAATAAGTTTTTTAGGCATTGTACATATGTAAATTAAATAAGAACTAAAAATGGATCATGTTATCTAAAATGTAAATAAAATAAATAAATAAATAAATACAGTAATAACTTGGTATTATCTTAATAATACCTTATATAATCATTTAAGAGTATTTTAATATTACGATAATATTAAATACTAGTTGAGCCCGCAACCGCGTACGCGTGGTGTACGGTATACCGCGTAACTTTTTTGTTTGTAAACGGATTGGAATGAAACAAACACCAAATGTTACGGGAAGCTTGCTACAATACATCATTAAAAACCGCATTCAAATCGGTTAAGTCGTTTCTGAGATTAGCTTTCACAAACGCACAGATAAACAGACAAAAATTCTAAAAACGATTTTTTTTTACCTCGGTAACATAAGTACAATGTGTACAATTTTTTTTTTTAATATTTAATGTACAGACACGGGTCGTTTAAGATTTTATTATAGGTAGATATAGATTATTTTTTAAGGGAAAAAAGTTATTGAGTATTATGATTGATATTTATTATTAAAATAGATAGACAGATTATTTTTAAAATCGACAGTACGTAACGTTCATTGCATAAGTCCACACTTTAAAATATTTCAATCAAAGCATTACATACTGTCGTTCCCGCCAAAAAGTTGTAATTCCATAAAGAAGCACTTCCTGTCATTCAAGCCATAGAATATTTAGTTATTATTCTATGTTTCAAGCAAGAAGATTATATATCTATAATCTTCTTGGTTTCAAGCGTAGTAACCAAAGAATATATGTACTACTCTGTAGTAACCAATATGAAATCTGTGGTCTACGGCGTATTCAATAGAAGCGCAATTTTTTGTTCGGAGAAAAATTATTATTGCGAAAATAAAACTGGGGGTTGCTCTTTAGTCTATTTCATTTTGAATTGTGATCTATTCTATCCAAAGATGTTGTATTAGTCTGATTCTATCTATCTCATACAAATGCCCAGCTCAATAATGAACAAAATCCAAGAATTAATACCTATGTCAATGATATTTTATAAAGTAGGTATAAGAGCATGAATAAAGATTAGGTAATATTTTTATTTATTTATAATTTTAACAATTTAAAGAAAACTAAATATACATTAATATAATGATAGCATTAAAAACCACCTAGGTTTAACCGTTTGCTATCATAATGCTTTAAATTATTATTAAAATATTAAAAGATTTAACATCTAACTATGTACAATTAATTACAATGTTGATATAATCAAATACAATTTAAAAAATATTCCTTTAATTTGACTTTAATATTTTTAGTGTTTATGCTGTTACACAGATCTGAAGGTAGGCTATTGATAAGGCGCGGGACAATATAAGCGGTAGTCCATTCACCGTACATATTATTGGCACGCTGTGTACATAACCGCTTCTCTGAAATTGCCCTAGTGCATACAGGGTGTTCCATCACTCTCTTTAAGGATTCATTAAAATATTGTTCTTTCAGTAGTGAATAAGCAAATTGAGTATTTATTGGTAATATGTTACAGTGCTTAAAAAGATCGCTTTCATCTTCGTAACATATATTTTTTAATTTAGGTGAGACTAATGTTTTTAGAATTTTTACCTGTATTTTGTAAATTTTGTTCATATGAGTTTTATAGGTGCGACCGTAACTAGTAAGGCCATATTGTATATAGGGTTCTGCCAGTGCATAATAAAGCATACGTTTCACTTTATACGGAATGCGATTTTTTAATATCGTAATATTTGCAAGGTAGGTCCTTAGTTTATCGCAAACTTGTTCGATATGAGGCTTCCAATTAAATTTGTCGTCTATAGTTAATCCGAGATATTTTTGCGTTTTGACGATTTCTATAGATGGACAGTTACAGTTTATTGTATTGAGAACGTGTAAACAATCATGTTCGTGGGCTAGTAAGTTCTTTATAGGGAGTTGTCTAATGTACGGTGATTTTATAATAAAAAATAGTACTTATTTAATGCTGTAGTCTTTTTTTATTTAATAAATATTATTTTCAAAATTATGATGGGAACTCTTCATAATGCTTCATTCTGTATTTTTAGAGCCGAAAACTGCGCATTAAAGAGATTGCTCCTCTCCTAGAGTAATGTTCTGTGATCTATATTATGTTGTTTGTTTGTATTGTATGTATGCAATTTGTTAACCGTACGATTTAAATCGTATTTGTACGATTATTTGGACTCATGTACGATGTACGATCGTAAACTTAGGATCGTACGCAAAAATACGATTTTTTCATACTTGTACCAAGTAAATATAATCATCCGAATTCCGAAGAGTAATACTCTATGTGACATGGATGCACCCAGAAAATAAGGAATAAGTTGTCAATAGAAACCAAAGATAATTGTATTAGTGTATAGATGGAACAATAAAAATTGAAGATTCCTTCGATACTCGATACCCGTCTTTCTAATGGCTGCATGTCGTATGTTAAAAAGAGATAACAATAGCCGAATATGACGTCTTAAAACGCTGCGCGCCATAAAAGGGGCAACGTCATATTTGTTTATATCATGCTGGTTAACAAGCGCGTTTAGCTTTATGTGATTTAAAATACTTAAAAATGTGAAAGTGTGATTTCATAAATCTGTTGCTTGCCAAGAATGGCTTGTACTGTTCCCGTTTGTCCAAGTAGAGTGGGTGTTTTGAAGGAGAATAATGGAAACATATCATTTCACCGGTAAGTCACACAGCTCGCACTCATTAATTTTGGTGTTTTGTAAACAAATTTTTATAATTATTTACTAAAAATGAATCATTGTACATGCATACACAGCTCTAAGGTTGATTTATGTAAAGAAAAGCTGGTGTTTATAACTAAAATTTACAAAAACCAAAGTTAATCGGAATTTTTGACATTTGTCTTGCTTTATAGTGCTGTAGTCTGATCTTGATAAGTTTATCGATAATTTATTTTTAGTAGAGTGTTGACAATTTCTAGCATTCACTGCAGGTTGAAAGTAATTTTTATCAATTTATAACAGATTTCCCACCGACATCGATTTAAACAAAACATGGACAAAAAATGTAAGAAAAAAAGGCGACGATTGGAGAGCTTCGCAATATACAAGAATATGCTCGATGCACACTAGATTCTTGCTTTCGCCAAGGATTTCAGCGTAAAATTCTACACTCGTATGCAGTGCCGACAATATTCCCAAAATTACCACCATCGTGTAAACCAGTAAGTAATATCTATAAGTTATAAAGAAGTTATGCTTCAATCTATGAAAATTATGAAAATCTTTTGAATCATTAATAACCAAAAACTATTTCTTTTCAGAAATTACCCAGAAAAAGAAAACTTACTAATAAATACGTGGATACCCAAGCGTCAACATTAACTGCAAGTCTTTAAATTAAAATGTTGACGAATCACAGATGGACGATATCACAGATTAAAATGAAACGATATCACAGATTATCCAATCTGTGATATCGTTTCTAAAAATAAAACTTTAAGATTATCGAGTTTTTTTTCTCTCGTAATAAAAACCTACTCCCGTTCTACCCCTTAAGGATGGATTCTAAATATTTCTACTCAAAAAAATAACTATTCTTTTGAAATATTTTGGTGAAATAAATGCGAGAGGTTGCATACAATCTCATACAACCGATTAACAATGCGGCGAGTACCAGTACGCACTCACATTTTATTTATATTGAATAACCAAACAGTACACTGAAACGCATTTAGCCATACTTTTTATCCGTCATATATTTAAAATCTATATCAACGATATCTAGTTATCAATAAAAATGCACAGCACTATTATACGCTATAACTTTAGCTTGCATTGTATAGTCAAAATGGAGACATTCACTCAACTTCGACCCGACAGATTATATATGTATGTCTCTTTCAATCTTATGACAATTTGAAGGTGTTAGAAAGAATAAAATATTGCTGCATTTTGTGATCCATCTATAGGTACAGACTAATACAACATCTTTGATAGAAACTGTAAATGGAGCTCTGTTAACAGCTCAACATGTTAAAGAACAAGGATCATGTATAAATTTCACTCCTTCAAGTGACATGCTATCTCGACATAATGTAAATATGTATAATATGAGTACTAATGAAAACTTCGAAAGTGACAGTCATGACGAGAACTGAATTTTGTGTGTTTTAAATCCAAAAATAATATATAGTGTTCTGTGGTAAGTCAGGTATATACAGGGTGGTAATTTGAGATGGGTCAGTAAGGGCAGCTACCTAAACCATTGTAGCTAGAACAAAACACTCTTAGGAGACTATCCATTATTTTAATAGTTATTTCCATCGGCATTCAAAGATTTTGGAAAAATGGTACAGTCAGCGAGGAAAAGGTCAATTTTCACGTTTTGTTTTTATAATGCCAATCGATTCTGTTACTTATAAGGATCAATTGACCCTATGGGACCACCTGAGGTTAGAGTACTAGAAACGTTAAAAAACTCAAAAAACTACTTCCATACATTTCTTACAGAATGAGATTGAAAAATAAGTTCAAACATTGTTTTTAATTAAAAAAGGCGGCAATTACTACAATGGAAACTGGCTAGGCAATGTTTATTTTAAATTAATTTGAATTTGGAAGGAAAACATTGTTTTAGAAGCAAATGTTATTTATTATTATTCTTGCATGTCAGCTAAATTGTGAAAATATTGAAGTAAAAATGGCTTCAAATTTAGATCGCATAGAATTATTAGAAGCTTATTTTATAAATAATATCAGCTGCCATGGAATGGTATAAGATTAAATACCCTATATCAAAAGTTATAAAAAATCTCCTAAATATTCTTGTAGAGTGTAGCTCCTTTAAGAGAAATCCTTACGACAACAATGATCTTGATAAAAAATAGCGGTTGCAATTTTAACACTCGTAGATGTCGGTAGAAGCTTTGAAGTCGCTGCCGAAGTAGGCATTTCGCATAACCAAGTTTTAAAGATATGTAAAAAGTACGAATACAAATGCTGTCGTTGTGGTCGTTGAGACCTCTTGATATTTTTTTTGGGATATCTCAAAAATGGAATTTACAAGAAAAATTAGGTACATTACAGTTCAAGAATTGTCACTACAACGGTGTATGGAATTAACGCAAACAAAATATCAGCGGTTACACGCTCATTGCGGAAACTGTCCAAACGGCAAACAAATAGAGCAACTACTATCGTAGATTTATTACTTACGATCTTTACTTGTTTTTAAAGATTGGCAATTGTAGTGATTGCCGCCTTTTTTAATTAAAAACAATATTTGAACTTATTTTTCAATCTCATTCCGTAAGAAATGTATGGCAGTAGTTTTTTTGAGATTTTTGACGTTTCTAGTACTCTAAGCTCAGGTGGTCCCGTAGGGACAATTGATCCTTATAAGTAACAGAATCGATTGGCGCTATAAAAACAAAACGTGAAAATTGACCTTTTTCCCGCTGACTGTACCATTTTTTCAAAATCTTTGAATGCCGATGGGAATAACTATTAAAATTATGGATAGTCTCCTAAGAGTGTTTTGTTCTAGCTACAAAGGTTTAGGTAGCTGCCCTTACTGACCCATCTCAAATTACCACCCTGTATAGTGAAAACAACATTCGGTAATATTATATTAAAAAAGATTATATTTTATTAAATAGTATATGTACGATTTTTTTTGTCAATATCGCCCTAAAATACGATTGTTTCAGGTTTGCTGTACGATTTTTCTTTTTTTTTCACATAACAACACTGTGCAATGCATGCAGATGCACTTTACTTTGTTATATTCGGAATTCAGACATTCAGAACAGTAAGCAGTAACACTGTAACATTCATTTCAAAATAAATTCAATCAAAAAAACAGAAACACGCCTAAATGAAATTATTCTGAATTAATTAAAACAATAGATCTATTTTTTGTACAGGTAGTACAAAATGGTTAATCAAAATGATGTATTACGGAAATATGCAAAGGATGTAAAGGTGATAAAGAAGCAATGCTTGGACGCAGGAATAAATGAAGATGAATTTCATAAATTATATTTTGAATCGATTAAATCTTTGGAACGAAGCAGCACATCGCGGAATTTCTATTTGAGATATATTTTAAAATATAAAATATCAATAATTATAACTTTAACCATTGTATTTATAATTTCAAATTATAAGCTAGTGCATAGTAATTTACAAGAATATATTTATCCTGGCTTAAGGATTTTAAGACGGCTGTCTATACCATTTATATCGTTATTCCCCTCTTTAACTGGTGAGTAAAAAGAAAATAGTGACATAATAAAGATAATACTTCTACATTATGCAGAAACAATATTAATTTTGCTTTTGTATACTGTCAATGGACTCTCATTCTCATCTTATGTAACAAAGTCAAAAAAAAAAAGGGTTGACAATATATATTTTTCTCAAAAAAAATTGCTATTTACATTAGTAACAGTTCTGGGAAGATAATTATCTCAAACTATTAAACTACAAGCTAACAGATAACCGACTGTAAGCACATTTTTGGTAAAGTTTAAATACATTCCTGTAGCAGTTCTAAGCAACTAGCAGTTTGCCATGCAGTCCTTAGCACTGGCAGCACACTGCAGTCGACGGCAACTGCACCAAAACCACATTAAATCTGATTTTTCAGCTAGCTTGTGATCTGAAAAGACCATGTAAGGTTCTGCTTTCCAAGTGAATGACTATGTGCTATTGTCCCCTAGAACATGTTGGTGTTAATGTGGATGCAATGTTTGTTGAATTTGAATGAAAGATATACAGGAAAGGCTATATTTTTTAATGTATGTTCATAAGTTTATACTAAACAACTAGAATAATGTAAAGAAATATTTATATGCCAATAAACTAATATATAGGAAACGACTTTTGTAAAAACTACTTAAAAACTAAATGTTACTGCTGCCACTTTAAAGTGCACAAGTCTTCATAAGTGCAGTGTGTCTATTACAAAATTTATTTGAAATTTTTCAGAATTGTACCACGAAACATGTTTGATACAAAATCCATTTTTTACTGTTGTGGATATGGACTGTTGGCCCTGCAGCACAATAAATGAAGTAAGAAATGTCCGCGAACTAGATTCCAATGAGCAGCATCATAATGCTCCCTTTATTTATCAGGTATTAACTATTATGAATAAATCAATTAAACCTTTAGAAAATCTACAGAGACTATATATTGTTTCCTATTTGCAGACACAACAAGGAGTAATAAACAAGGAATCGCTGAAAGAATTTTATACCAAAAATAAAGACATTTTTGACCAGGAATCTCCAAAAGTATTGTGCAGTAACAATTATTATGTAAGCCCTGTAGACATGTTCCAGAGACAAGCAACAGATGAAAAAAGTTTTTATATATGGTAAATTAAAAAAATAAACCTGTTTAGTTATTATGCCCTGTGCGTATGCTTGGTACGATCTGATCATCTCTATGTCAACATGTAAATTGATAGGCACCGTGATATCATTATTGTAGTCTTAGCGCTGCACCTTTGAACTTACTGACTCCCGAAGGATCAGAACGGGTGACGACGGCCTACCACAGGCCTCATTGAATGCAACGGTCAAACGGCCTGTCAGCCTGGCCCATGAGAAAGCAGGCCATAAGACCGCAGCATTACTTTACATATAAGTTTTTTGTAATAATCTAATTTCAGGAAATTCAATAACATGAATATTGCAAGAGTGTTACGTCAAGTTATTCCGAGGCCAAAAGTTGTGCCAAAATTTGGTCAGAGCACTGAAAGATTTATAATCATAGATTCAAGCCAAAACGCATTTCAAATACCTGACACAGAGTGCAATTATTCATTTCTACTGTCGCTGAGCGGTTCACGAATAATAGATTTAAAACCAGCCGAGGAATGCAAGCACCAGTGTAAATCGTTAAGGGTTGAATTGAAGGACACCTATTTGTGTAAGAGATTATTCCTAACAAACTAATTATATTTATTTTACAGTGGCGTAGCTTGCCCTATATGGGGCCTCTATCAATCTTTTCTTGAGGGGCTTTTCTACCTGACTGTGGCAAAGCCCAAATGAAGGGCAAAGATTTTTTTACAGAAGAAACGAAAAAGATCGCATGTTTTTAGACACGATTGCTTTAGACTTTAGTGTACAGATTAAAAATTTAAGTGAGATTGTGTAAATTTACAAATTTTTGCTTACACACGTCAAAGAACCTGTATTTTGGGGCTCCATATAATTGATACGGAGGTAGATACACCCCCTCTGTTTATTGAGATGATTCTTGGCTAAGTAAATTTCACGTAAAGTCGAATATTGCCAATTAAAAATTTTGATTTTGATGTGGGTTTAAGAACAAATCAGAAATTACAAATTTAACGCACTTTTATTACTAAAATCAATAATTGATTTTGTAACCAACTTTCACAGAGACACTTTATTTTAGTTATGTTTCTAATTAATTTTTTTGTTTCAGTGTGGTATAATTGGTGGTATTGGAGACCTGTAGTGCAACAGTCGCTTGGTAATGACACCTTTATAGCACATGTTGGCTCGTATTGTTAATATTATTTTTATATAATATAAATTATTTACATTTTAACATGCCTTTAGAAGTTTTTATTTATGCCTTAATTTTTTAGCAAGTATTAGAAATTGTTGTGATCTTCACTATAATTTCAACTTGTGCTGGTCAGTATACTATGACCGTTGTTCCAACCAAAGTATAGTAAGATTTAAAATAAAACTAATTAATAATTCATAAATAACATTTCAATGCTAAATTTTTTCCTAGAAAATTATTAAATCAATCAAACTTTTCTCTTAGTTTTTGTTTCATAACTACTGGTACTAAAGAAACCAATGCAAAAATGGACAGTATTGTGACTGATGTCCATGACCATGTATCACTGGTTGATGTCAAAGTGTTCAATGTTTGTCCTGCTTGAATAGCGACAAATGAAGGAGGTGCAACACCTGAAAACAAATTATTCATATTAAAAGAACAAACAAAGAAAAAAGAAAGAGAGCCTGGTAAAAAATATTAGTCATAAAAAAAGTTACAAACGAAATGAATTATAATAATCTTTATGCAGAGTCAGGAAATATTTAGGTTCAGCCTCGATTTATAAATCAACTTTACATAGTTGCAACAAGGCTTATTTTTCCATAGCAACAGATCGCCGTGTGATGGAAGCGCGGCGAAATAATTCGTGTCATATAAACGCGTCCTTAATGTTGCAATGTATGCAAAATGATCATACTTAAAACAAAGTAAGACATGCATTTTAAAAGTAAAGGCACTCACCAATAAATGTACCCAATGCGAATGGCACTAAAGGTACACCAATTACGGGTGCAGTAATATTGATAAACCAATTTGGTAAAAATGGTGTTACACGCAAAAATATTACATAGTTAAGCAGGTTATCCCTGTGTTTCTCAACGGTTTTTGACCACTGTGCTGCTTTTTCTGGATAAAATTTTTGCACCAACTTCTTCCCCAAGAGATTCGATACGAAGAAACATAAACTTGCACCAATAGCTGAACAACAGCACACTAGCAACAATGCTAAATAGAATGGAAACAAAAACCCTGAAAGAATGCTTAAAAAAAGAGATCCGGGTATTGCAAATGTTTGCAAACTGCATTTATTTTTTAAGGAACATTAAAAAATAATGAGTACCTAAAATAAAAGATTCAACATCAACATTATAATACTTTGCCACTCACAAATCAAAGCCTCTATACACTTTTTTATATACTGGGTGGTCACCCGCGTGAATATTCAGCCTATGTCAATCCTAAAATTATGTTGTATCTGTGAAAGAACTTTTTAAATCGAGTGAGTAGTTTAAAAATTACCCTCTAAATACAAACAAACATACAAATTTTACCTCTTTAAAATATTAGTATAGGTTATTTATGCTTAGAATATTTATGAAAGGATACAATATATATACAGTAAACACCCCAAATAATACTTCATAAAAGTATTTATCTTTATATCGGTCCAATATTAGACCTAATCGTTTAGCATCTTCTATGTTCCGGGGCAATTTGAGATGCTGCTTTTCTTCTCTGAAATTAAAAGAAAATATAAATAATTCATTATTACTTGTTGGTGTGTACAACAAATAATAAATTATTATACCACAATAGTTATCATTGTTAATAATTTTGTACAATTTAATATGATTACTATAAAAAAATTATTTAACCTAATTAAAGTATGTGTCTCCACACTTGGCCTAATTAAAATTAAGCCTAATCAAGTAACATCACACTGGGATCCTTGGAGAAAACTGAGAGGCATTGTCTCCTTTAAAGTTTTTATTTATTAAATATGTACCCGACAAAAGGCTGATGAAAATGATACAAACTTTTCATTTGTAGATTTTTTTTAGATATGAATATGAACTCCCCCAAAAACCAAGGATTTTTGAATATTAGATAAAGATAAATTATAGACATGAAGGAAAAATGACATTTTATTCAGGGAAAATATAAAAAAGAAGTAATCAAGTCAAGTAAAAAGTTGCATTGTTCACAATGAAACTAACTTATCTAGTTTCTTTTTAAATTTTGTAATCAAACATATTTTCTTTATAGTTTATAATTGAATTTTGATTTAATAAAACTGAAATTGCTTTATGCAACAATTCATATTTAAAATGAAGCAAGAATAATGTGCAGTTTTACACATTGACATTAAAAGATATGATAATAAAATAAGGTAGGTTTTCATTATAACATAACAAATACAAATAATCTAATTATCTTAATAATATATTGTTGTACTTATAACTCTTATCAGTACCTAGAACAATACTCAGCTATAATTAGCTGGTTTACCTCACATGAGTTACACTATGAGACTACAAAAAAACACATAATTGTAACAGCTTAGTAAGGCACGCACAACAGAGCGGCTGGGCCGCTCCGCTCTGAATATGTATGAAACGCTCATATAATTCGACACAAACAGTTTCATACAATTTAAATAGTGGAGCGGCCCGGCCGCTCAGTCGAGTGGATGCATATAATTCAAGTCTAAAATATGAATAGGAAGAACTAAAAATGTCAAGAGAATGTTAAAACTCAATTCAAAAATATTTCAGGATCAGGACCCAGGGTCCTAAAGAGGATTTAATTTTAGGCATAACATACATAATGGCTAATGATGTATGTATATACATCATTTTACTCATACTAGTACATATCACGTTATTATGCAATGGCATTACATTAAGGGAGTAACTACATATTTTATTCAGCTAATTCAGCTTTTGTCCATAGTAAACACCAAATGTATGGAGATGTGTATGCATCCATTCGCTTTCCAAGTTTATTCAGCTCAGTCAGCCAGAACTATACAGTACACAGCCGATAGAAGCCGTTCAGCATAGATAAGCTATGTCAGCCGTACCTTGCTGATAGAAGTGGATCTGTAAGAGTGTAACTAAACTCATCCAACAGAAAGTGAATGGAGCTGAACCAACTGTAGTTACTCTGTAAAATGAGAAACAGTGGGCTTATAGATGCCACTCCACCCAGGTTAAAACATTCATCAAAATATCTACTGGAATAATCTAAATTCTAATCATAAATACTGTAGCTTAATTAAAAGAAAAATATATTTATACAAATATAACAGAAATACTCACTTCTCTAAGTCTGGGAATGATTTGTAAAGAAGCCTTAATGCCAGTATTGAAAACAAGAATATAATAGCTACAAGAATTAACGACTTTGAGGTAGATAGACCAGTTTCTTTGTCCACAATTGGTGCAGTATTTATGCCTGTAATGGAGATATTACAATTTTATAATTGGTAATAAACAATAGCTTGTATATGCTGTGAAAAATTGTTAATTTCATCAATGTAACTAATTACATCATAATATACGGAAATAATAAAATGGCTCATAGATGTATAACAATTGATTATTTCAACTATACTCAATTAAAAAATTTTTAGTTTGCAGAAAACAAAGGAATTATGCATAACTTGACATCATTATCTATACTTAAATAGTTTGTCATGATTGACTATCAATGGATAGCCAAAACTACTAAATCTACAGCGCTGAAATTTGGTACATTGGTTTATTAATAACGTAAGCATCATTTAGAAAGGATTTTTGAAAATTTCGACTCCGTGCGAAGCCGCGGGCGGGTCACTAGTAATACATAAGTGCATTCAAACTCTAGCACCTGATTTCACATAAGCAAATTCAAATCTAGTTAATCATAATGGAATAGGATTGTAGATACTTGTAATTGGATAAACAGGATAGTTGAGGCTGCTCCGGAACACTGCAGGTAGCAAGGCAGGTTGACAGGTTGAGGAAATACGAGGATCTTGAATATTATCACCTTGAGCTCCCTGTTGACTACTTCTCCTACGACTTGTTCTCGCCATGATAAGCAACCTTTTAAATAAATTGTATCAAGTTAAGAATAAAAAAATATAAACTAGACCTAGATCAGATATTTTCTTTGTAAAATACAAAATATCAAATTAATTACTACAATTGAAGAAAACGATCACCGCCTTTGATCACCGCTTTTAGTTGATCTTGATTTCATTTGTGTTGTGAAATTGTGATTTGTGATGTGAAATTGTGAATGTTGACATTTTGACAATGACAAATCAAGAAAATGACATGACAGTGGCAGTTGGCACGAGGGTTGCCCACTGGGTTGCCCCAGGTTGCCCACTTTAAACCGTTAGCATGTGCACCACATCTCAAAAAGCTCTAGATTGCGCTTTTCCAAAAATAATGCCAACTTTAACTTCACATTATAGGTACAATACATTTTTTTTTATAAATACGTGAAAAGTATCAACATTTATTTTAAACTATTTTCAGTAGTCTATCTATTATCTGCCTCTGACATTCATCCCCTTCTTATATTCCTTCTATCCTTATACTGCCACCGTTGAAGTCCATGGTTGTTGCCACAAATTTCATCAGATTTTTTAAAAAATTACTATTTGTACGATGTCTTCGACAAAACCTTTAATAAGAAATAACTTTCAAACCTCATAAGCAAAATTCCTTGGATTATGTAGTATGAAATGAACTTAGAACACAGCTAATCATGATAGAAGTCATTTCAAATTCTCCCATTTGGTGGCTTTTCAAACCAAATCTAACAATTTACTGTAACTGAAAATTTTAACAGTGTAAAAGAAGTAACAAATGGAGCCCCTACTTAGCTGTAGCACAAGCTGGCTATAGCATATATAAGCCCCAACACGGATCGACCGTAGAAGCTGTTTAAGTAAGGATCGGTTAATTATATACTATGTAATTAACAACTAAATATAGTAACGTATTTTGCTAAAGTATGGCTGCATTTTAGTTTTGTAGTAAAAAAAAATTAAATTATAAGCGTGATTGGCATTTATTGCTACGTCACTATATTAAATTCGAGTATTAACTATTATATTGTTTTTTGATTTATTACAAATATGAATAGTGCTAAATCTGACACTGAAAGTTATAGGTTGGCAACATTGGTTGACAATCAGCATCAGCAGGCAGACCCATAGGGCAGACCGCTAGCCATAGAAAAACTATATCTATATGCCTAGAGAGTATATATGTTCTGTGTCTATATGACAATAATGACAATTGGAAATTGAAAACAACAGGCAGGGCAAGACTACTCATTACTAACTTACTACAATAAAAGCCATTTTTAATTATTTTTGTAAATATAATTAATTTAATATTTATACTAATTTGAATAAAAAGTATCCAGCGGACATAAGAGACGGGAATAATTTTTACTCAAGTTAGTCATACTCTAAACCGCGCGAAATTTAAGCGGGTTTTGCAATCGGTTTGTTAATTAATTCATTTTTTGTCAATCATGCTTTGGCTTCTTTGATAATTTTACAATTGATAACCTAGTGAAGTTACCAGCGTTGCTTAGAGTTGCCTACAGCTTGCCTAGAGTTTTGTTGGTCAAATGAAATATCATCTGCTGAAAATGTTACAGTGGACATTTTCAGTTGTTGTTGTCTATCCACTTCGCCTGTCCGTCTTATATAAAAAAATCATTGGGTTTTATCATAATAATGTCTACTTGCCCGAGTGGAAATTAATTACAGTAGAACCTCTTTAATCCGAACCTCCGTAATCCGAACGCTGCCTGAGTTGAGTTAACGCTGAGTTAAAAGTATGTAAACAATAATGGATTTCAATCTTCGACTTCTTCATCGTAAGTCGAGAACTGCCTCTCGTATAATTTTACATTATAGTAGTGTGTACGTTTTTCTACTGTAATACTTTTTTACTCTATGGTGATTATTTAATTACATACAATATTAAAAATACAGTAGGTATTTTACACTGCAATGCATTTCTCTTCTTTCTTTAACACTTATAACCCATTTTAGGTACGTTTTAGCTGTTGTTTTGTGAAAAGCACAATATGTTCTGTAATCCGAACCAAACCAAAATCGGTCCCAATTATTTCGGATTAAAGAGGTTCTAGTTCTACTATAGTGTAAAACTTTCGGATATTATGTCGATATCGATATGCCACGTAGAAGTGTTCGCTTTATAATCTTTTAGATCGTATTAGGTATTTTGTATTTTGAACCATGATGTTTTGGTCTATTGCACCTATGATGTGATAATTGATCGTCCTTTGGTTTTTTAGAATTTAATCTTCAGGCGTTAAGGCTTACTGCTCCTTTTTATAAAAGACCGTTAATGTACCTACTTTGATTGATCTATAAAATATTACAAAAAGCAATATTGTAACCGCGAAACCTCTGCGGGGCGTTAGGGCTCCACAGGCGTTCCAACCGTTACTCACCGACTGAAACTCAGGGGTAGACACTACACGAGACCAGTGTACTCTCGAGGGCGCCAACTACTTGAGGGTGGACTTAGACAAAGGAAAGCCGTGTCTTCAATCACACAACACTATATTTGCTAAAAAATTTACACGCAATATAACCAAATTAAGTATACTAAAAATATTAAACAATAAAAACTTAAAATATACACAAATAGAGAAAACAATTTTGATGGAAAGGTCCTAATCTTCCTCGCTGAAGGCAGGGGATGCTCTTGAGACACTCACTTGTAAACACAAAGAAGCACTCAGACCACGTCGAAGTAATGCCACGTGGCCTGGTGGCTCGGCGAAGGGAGACGTCGAGATACCCCTCGACAAGTGGATGTCGTCGCCTCCGACTGCCACGCAGCGATAGTCCAAACCAGGGTTGGCTTGGACTGCAGGAAGGCGAGACCGACCCAGGAGCCGCAGGGTAGATCGCACGCACGTGTGCGGATGGCCCGATTCTCTTTTTAATTTGTCTGGCACTTGCCAGATACACCGTCGACTGGAAATATTATGTATCCGCGACCTAACGGCTAAAAAGCCATAAAGATATTTTAGACGATCGCGTGGAAGTGTAGCACTAATGCGTATCGCTAATTATCTGAGAATCTTTAAAGTCCCTCGAGCTCCTCTTCTCTCAAACGCCCGGTGCCAAGAGACCGCGTGGCCGCTGCTACCGTCCCTCCATAGCTCGGCCGGAAGTCCTACCACTTCCTATGGCCGACATAAAAATTGACCAATCCTATTGTTTAATCGTTCGTGCATCGGTCTAAACTCTAAACCCTCTCCGTCGAGCCGACATCGATAGATGTCGCTCCATATTGGTGCGTCGGGGCCGCAATTGTGCGCCAGTCCGCAACGTCGTAAGGTAGTTATACCGTCATGCTGTAGATGGCGGTTATAACTATAATCTATTTTAAATTATCGTTACCAATTAATATTAATTTATCTAAACGTGCCAAAAATTAACGTTACAATATAAGAAAACTGTAATGTAATGTAAACATTTTTGCAAGAATGTCAGTTACTATATCAGTGAGGTTATACGAACTTTCCGACACCAGATTATTGAAATGAAATATTAAATAATGAAAATCCTGCCAAAATTTCGTAAATTTTGTATTTCGTAAAATTACAAGTTATAAGTACTGGAATTAAGTTCTGTTTTCATATATTGCCATAGTCATCTCCCTCTATTGTCTAATTTACTAGGAATAAATTTAATAAGCAATATTTTTCCATTATTGCTTTATTCTTCACAAACGTTTTTATTTTTCACCACGATGAGTGAAAGTGGACTGAAAGTAAAAATCTTTAATAATTTTAGCGAAAAATATAATTTCGTTTAATTTTTGTGTAAAAACTACAGGCATTCTGAGATTTTTAAGAGTTGTGGTGGATAGCAGTGCTCCTTAATTAGCCGATACAAAAAAATATGAATATTTGTAAAATTGCAACCATATAGGTACTTAAAAATATAATAAAGGGTGTGAGTTGTGGGTTTCCGGGATGATGGCCCAGGTCTGTTGGAAATTCTTCCAAACGTTTCGTCAACAACTGCGGTTGACATCCTCAGTGGTGTAGTCCGTGTTAGAAGAAAAAGTACATCACATCACTGCACTTCACTTCTGCACTTTTCGACTTCTCGAGCGACGAGACTGATTTGTCGACTGGAATGTGTCTATATTTAAATTTAAATTTATATCCCCACCCCGTGGTTGAATTGGAGGGGTGTGGTCACTAGTGTCGGAAACGTGTCCGGAAACCCACAACTCATATGGATACCGGCCGAGAAAACCTACATTCTACTATAATAAAGGGTGTCACATTTTCTTTTATAATTAAAAAAAAAACAAGATTCTTGTTTTTCTTCTCAAGTAGTTACATGCAGGTACACCTTTTGGTACCCAAGTCAGCCAGACGGAGCGCATTGGTCGCTTGTAGCACATTTCACACTAAGAACCCAAACTGGCTCCGAGGGCCCGGCGTCGACATTTTCATCATGATGAGGTGTCAAGAATACCTACGGCCCTTTCCCAAGAGGCTGCAGATTCGCTTGGGAAACCTTAGGTTTGGGGTGGTTTTTTTATAGTTATTTTCTTCCACGCGGCACGCACGACGCTCCCTTTTTTTTTGCAATTTTATCTGTAAATCAGTTATAGGTATACACAAACATTCCTCATTTATCGCTCTTTCCATGAGTGAAAACCGAATCATAATTTGTTGGTTGCTTTAGAAGAAGTTAGCGGAAATCAGACAGAGGTGAACAGCGACTTTATTTTATATTATTGTAACTAATCCTAATTATGTAGGTATAAATGCGAAAGTGAGTTTGTTTGTTTCTTACGCTTTCACGCTTTAACTACTCAACCGATCATAATGAAATTTTACATATACGTTGTTAGGGATTCAGAAAAGGACATAGGGTACCTTTCATCCAGAAAAATAGTACATTACTGCAGAGTCCAGGAAGTGAAGGATTGCCGGACGAAGTGGTTTCAAGGCTGAGCTTTAGCGAGGCCTTGATAAAGATCTGAGTCCGGCAATCCTCATTCCGGTCGAGGTTGGTATAGTGCTTTTCTCAATAAATGTGAGGAAATAATGAAACACGTGATAATGCAAAAAAATAATAAAAAAATAATTTACATATACACAGTTTTATTTAGAATAAAACAAACGCAAATGTTTACTAAAAGCAATAAATATTTAGGTAGGTACTGAAAAAGTCTGCTTTCCCGCCTTTTTTATTTTTTATTTTCAATGAGTGCATAAAAGAGCGTGCGCCTACTACGCCTGTGACAGCGGCGGGCGCGTTCGTGAAGACTCGTGAAACTTCGGGTTTCATCGGGCTGAGCAGCGGCCAAGAATGAATTTTCATACAACATTCTTGGCCTAGGCCGAGAAAGAAATGCATGAGCCAAGAATTACAAACTTCGTGGCTTGTTTTTAGTACAAGAATGCCTATATTTCCGAGCATGTTTGAGAAAAATACTGTTCCTGCTGAGGGATCATCTAAAAATAAAAAAATTGTAAAAATTGTAAAAAAATTGTATTTTTGTTTGTCAAAAATATACATAAGTAAGTATGTGCAAATGAAGATTGAATGAATGAAAAAGGCGCAGATCAAAGATGTTGTATTTGGCGCAGATGATATCGCGGGCAAAAGCTAGTGTATATATAAAAATAGGTGTATAGACATATATAAGATATAAATAATAAGGATTGTTAAAAAGAAAATAAAAAAGTTGATTAAAATTAATTTCGGGCAGTAGACCGAGGAATAATATACAAACTAAATTTAAGCAATAATTTTACTAGTGGCAGGGCACACTGCGTTTCGCAGTAATTTAGTCAGCCCATCTGGCCGCAGTAACACCCCCTTAGAGACGACCATCGTGAAATAATAGCATTTGTGCTGCAGTGAACGGAAAAACTCTGTTGTGTTTCTGTGAATAAGGGATGTCAAGGCCCATTTCCCTATCCCTCCCTAATTACTACCCTTAAGTCTACTTACTATGGTCGGCGGTGCAATTGCAGGATCTGTCGTATTACTTACTATGTTAAGGCGACGGTAGTTACGTCTAACGACAATCTAATATTCTAATAAACATATTGAATTAAACAATTAAAAAAAAAAAAAAAAAAAAAAAACTAAAACTGCCGAAATTGTAATCACAGATTAATTAACAATATTAAAAATAAACCACGAAATAGTATCTTAAATTTTAATCTGACTGTACACAACACCTTATTTGTTGGTGACCGAATAGTCAATGAAAAATATAATAAAAATAAAAAAGGTAAATTGTCGAATATTTTGTCAGACAAGTGTCCGAATATTTTGTGTCCAAATCGTTAGGTCGTTCACAGAAAGGGAGTAGGGTAGAGGTAGGGACTAGGGATAGGCCGTCATGATGGTTGGTTGGTTGAATGCGCAGGCGCACCGGCCAACGACCGACGCACTACGCGGCCCGCCCGCGCTCGCTAGAGAGTCAACCAACAGTCAATTCGAAACAGTTATGAATCGGAACCGCGTCGGTATCAGACCGCTCGAGACTGTGCATCAAATCAACAAATTCAATCAACATAATTCTGTGATGTAACCAATTCGAAATGCATTACTGTGAATCGTTATGAAATATATTCAGCAATTAAGAAATTAAGGCACTCTGCTTTTCAAGTCGTCGTCGAACGAAAACAAACATTCATGTGAGAAACATTTGAGAGTGAACTTTCTAAAGGCAATTAATGAGATGTGGTCCTTTTCGAATACATAGACAGCATTCATGCATTCAAGCAGTAAGGTAAGAAGATTACAAATTATTCTGCGATACCATTTATTATTTAATAATTTTCATTATTATTTAATAATTTTTAAATAATAATCACACCCATTAAATTTCCAAACTTTATTAAAAATTTAAATTTTTAAAAATCATTTTGCTTATGATGCTTTGAAAAATATATATACCTAATAGACAAAATCATGGCCTATAATTAGGTATGTAAATTTTCTTAAATATTGCGCGCGTAATAGACTAATATTGGGTTCTTACCTAACATCTTGATCATCTGTATTTATACATATACATAATACTAACATTTTTTCCTGTTGAATTTTTTTAATGAATTTGACTTAGAAGCCAAAATACTTTCTTAGCAATTTCGGTGTATCATTTTTTTTCTTTTTTTTTTCTACTAATAAGGGTTTATTAAAACAATTAGATAAATGGGATTATTTTAGGTCTTTGTTCAGACTCTGTCCTTATAGACCTAATATAAATAATTCACCTGTGATGACACTACTAGCGTGAGTGTACTAGCGAGAAAATTCTGTGTCAAATTGAGTTTGATAGTACATGTCGTATTTTTTATTTATCGCGTCATTTTCATAAACTTTTTCAAGTTTTATTTTCACAATGGCATAAAAAATCACGTATAAAAACTGTGTGCTAATTGGAAAGATTTACAAGTACTGAAATAAAAAAAAACAGGAGTAGTTAAATGGGTGTATAGAATTAAATAAATCTAATTAGATAACTTTATATAAACCGGATATAAGAGAGTTTGACTTTCGCGTCCTGTGGTTCCTGCTAGTGTAGGTAAAGCATGTAAATTTCTCAAAAGTCTTTTGATTTATAATAACTATGCGTTTAAAAGATTTTTTTTGTGTGATTATTCATAAAAAAATTCTTTTGTAACATACTAACGACCCGGCTTCGCACGGATACAGGTTTTTTCTGCAGATTAGATACCTTTCCATTGGTGGAAACCAAAATCCGTAGTTTGGTTTAGCTATAGCTATAGCTTCTGTACAATAATATTGATGAGCCCGTTGGATGAGTGGTTAGGGTGCTTGCCTTAACGCTCTGTTCTAGGGTTCCCGGGTTCGATTCCCGGCAGGGTCAACTTTGAAAAATGAACTTTTCAAATTTGACTCTGGTCTGGATTTAGAAAACAGTGGTCATTTGGGCAGCCTGTCTGGCGGCAGTAACCACCCCCTTACAGAAGACCACCGTGAAATAACAGCACGTATGCCGTTGTGTTTCGGTGAGTGAGTAAGGGATGCCAGAGCCCATTTCCCTATTTCCTCCAATCCTATTCTATCTCTTATCCTTAATCCTATTCTAGTCGGCAGCGCACTTGCAGCTGCTTTGACGTTGCTTGTGTTAAAGGCGCGAGTAGACACCTACCATCAAGTGGACCGTCAGCCTGTCTGCCGATCTTAACATAAAAAAAAAATATTAAAAAATTGTTTTACTTATCTAGTTCGGCTATTTTTTAAAAAGGCGTGATTCAGTTCGCGTTTTCGCGAAAACACTCTTTAAGAATTAGTCAAATCACGTAAAGAGATTACTTTACCTATACGTATTTCCAATTTTTCGCGAAACCGCTCGTATTTTTCGTAAAACAAAAATGCCACTTACATAATAACGCTTAAAAAAGTATAATTTGATGAGGTATTTTGTGTGACAGGTAATGCAAAGTAAGATACCGAAGTTGTGCTTGTTGGTCGCGACACTGGCCCTCGGCTCCGCATCAGGCAGCGGGCCTTGCGAACGGGGGCTACGGTGGTGGAATCGCACGCTGGGCGCCTGCGTGCCTTGCACCCGCTGCCCTCCCACCACCCACATACCGTTGGTGCCTTGCGAGCCTCACAGAGACACCAAGTGCCAGCCTCTGTACGATATCAGAATTCGAAATGAACTGTCAAGTGATTACGAATACTACGAGTACACGGACGACGGTGAAAGTGACATTAGTAGTGATGGGGAAGTTAAATGGGTGCTGCAGGCGTCTACGTTGTCTCTGGCTGTGAGCGGCTGTGTCGTTTTCTTTTTGGTCGTCGTGTTCCTGTCGCTGCATCATGCGAAACAGTGGCGTGTTTTGAAGCAAGCCCTTAAGTCTGGTGAGTAACGTACATAGTATAATAACTTACGAGAACCTAAGCTTACCAATACTGTATGCTATTTTTGTTTTCAACTTCTATCTTCCTATTTATTTATAAGGCATAAAATCTAAAACTTTATAAAGCGATAAATAAGGAAACTTTAAGGGGGACTACTAAATTACATTTTGGTTAGTTTCAATGCGGCTCTATTGATTAAGATTAATAATATTCAGAAATAAAAATAATACATATTTTTATTTTTGAGAAAAAGGCGACCAAAAAGAAAAAATCAGAAACGAAGTAGTACATAGTTAGTATCCCATGCGGACGATGGGAGATCTAAAATGTTGTTTGTCAGAGGCCGAAGACCGTCCCACGAGAAACGAGCATTACCGTGTAGACCCGAATTGTGCATGCTTTAGTTAATTTACATTAAAACGCGGGTGAAACTGTGGGACACACCTAGTATTTTAAAAAAAAACGTTATATATTATCAAACTCAACTCGACACAGAATTTTGCCATAGGTACTCACTCTGATACTGTCATGTCATCAGTATTATAGTCATTCTGGGCAATTGCCCAGAGCCCCGCCATCGATGTGGCCTCATATTACTTCCATGGTAGCCTCCTAGTTTCTGTCAGATCATCATTTAATAATCATATTACCGCTAAGTATTGTTTTTAAAATGATAAGTGGAGCAGTAACGGAGATGGAGAAAACTCATTTTGCCTATTTTAATAAAATAATCCTCTATCATAGTCATAGGGCTCCATTATTCTAAAGTGCCAAGGGGCCTTAGTCAAAGTAACATAACGATAACGATAACGAAGTTCGCAAGAATAAAATGTATGGGATGTATCACGTGATTTAGCGACGGCTTATGTCAATCCCATACATTTTATTGCTTTCGAACTTCGTTATCGTTATGTTACTTTGACTAAGGCCCCAGGGCCGCCAATAGGCTAAAGGCGGCCCTAATCACTTCATCAGTACATAGAGCACAAGTGAATCACTTATCAGGACTAAGGACTTAGTGTCTGAACAAAGATATAAAATATTTCCATATAACTCTTAGTAGTCCTGAATGTTAGGTAGTATATTAGTTTGAAGAAAAATATGTACTAATTGATTCAAGCTCTATTGGCGCCATTGATCACGTCATTGATAAACACTGATCGAATGGTACGGTAGCTTGATCGATACGCTTGATTTATAAAGCATGAAACAGCTGCTTTCAATCGACGCTTTTTCTGTAATGAATTGATACAAGGTCCAACGATCAGCAATTGTCTATACACATCGACTAATCTTATTCTATTTTTAAACGAGGACATAGTGCTTGACATAGACAATAGTGCGTGACATAGACAATAGTGCGTTAATACCCTTAGAGTGGGCTAGCTTGACGAAGTACAACATTAGAAGTTTTATCTCAACAAACTGGTTAATACACGGATCTAAATCGTGGTTAATATGCTTGGGTAAGCAAATAGCGAACAGACGCACGGTGCATCGCTATTCGCCCGTAATGTACACAAAAGTAAGCAAACAGAGAGGCGAAACAAAATGTAATGTTCACGCTTGTCTATCTGGCTACGCTCCATCATCGCAAAGTCAAATAAACACTATAAACTTTCTATAGATAAACTATTATATGTGTATAGTTCTTGTACAATAAGAGTCTCCTTCTCTACCTACAGCGATCCACCACAATTTTGGTACCTACATATTTTAATGATAAAATTAATATTCACATACAAAATTATGTACTGAATATTTATTTCCACCAAATACTGTGACATTATCAGCATAGGGATTTTATTAATAATACGTATGTATGTGTATACAAAATCAATATGTTTATTTTATTTGATATTTTATGATTACAATATAGATATCGATAAATTTTATCTGTATTAAAAAAAGTCGTTATATTGCACCATTTCAGGTTCTAAAGTTAGGTCTAAGTAGTATTAAATAAAATAAGTAAATGAGAGAAACGCAAAAATTACAATATTATACTTTTATATAATTTTTTTTATATATATAAAGTTCTTGGGGCTTTAATTTTATTAGCGATCCGCCCCCGGCTTTAAACGGATGCAATTTTTTTTATGCAAATAAACCGTTATCGTTGAGAAAAACGTTAAAATATTTCTTAGTTAGAAAAATATCTATGCATGGAGAGGTTAAAATAGTTGAAATAAATCGGCGTAACTTGTTCAACTGCTCACCTACAAATGTTAACTTACGTCGTCGAAGCATATTTAACCTCAATGGTTTATTTATTCAGGACAGTGGTCACTCGACCTCCGTGTATCTCCATGTTTATTGTACAAACTGGCACGTAAAAAGAATACGAAAATATACCCATCAAATCAGTTACGAACATCTACTTGCAATAACCTCGAAATTAAGGCTTAAGCATTTTTAGTGACTAACTGTGCACGCGACTTCGTTCGCGCTGTGGTTCGTTTTTTGAAAATCCCAAGGAATCTAACATTTTCCAGGATAAAAAGTACCCTGTATATTAATCCAGATAATAAATTATCTGTGTGCCAAATTTCATCCCAATCCGTTTAGCCGTTTTTGCGTAATTGAGTAACAAACACTAACTAACCTACTAACTTTCGCATATTGCAACATGCATTTCGCATATTTTTAAATGTTGGCAGGGATATTTTTATAATAAAGATCGCAATTTTTTTAAAGTAAATATTGGCAAGCAGACTGATGACGTGATGGTAGGTGGCTGGGGGCTACCGTTGCCTATTAATACCAGCAATGCCATAGGACGCAAGCTCGCTTCAAACCTTGATAGTTAAAGTATAAGGGAGGGACCTTTTATTATAATTCGATGGACTTTACTCACCAAAGCACGACTTTACACTAGTTGTTATTTCACATTTTGTCTTCTCTGTAAGGAGATGGTTACTGTTGCCAGATGCGAAACACTTATGTGTCCTACTCATCGAACTATTGTTTTTATAGTTCGATGGTCCTACTAGTAGTACTGTACTGTTCTTTCGAGAGTTGGCAACCCTACCTACTACTGTCGAAGTTGAAGGATATTATTGTTTGTTAGATAACGTTGTTGTAGAAATAAGTTTGTGTGGTTAGAACTGTGATGACGTATCCACAACGTTTATTTCTCTTTATTTTGAAAGGCCCCCAAAACAAAAAAAATTGCGCAGAATAATGGCGAATTCTTTGGTTAAAACCGATACATAATATAATACATAATACATAACCGATACATACATAATACATAATACATATACGCCAGTAGACATCAAAGAGTTTAGAGGTTTTTGTAGACTTTATTAATTTTAATCTTTGCTATTATTAAATGAAATTTCATTGTTCATGTTAGTTTTATGTGGGACGTAATTCGGTTTGTTATTATGAATTTTATGATAATGTATGTATGTATTTATGTATGTATTGTAGTAGTATGTATGTACATGTATATAAATGTTAGATACTGGATACACTATTAGGGCTTCAGTCACCTTTTTGATTCTGAGATTTTTGGCGATTACAAATAGGTAAAATTATTATTATTAATATTATTTTAATGTAAAATGTCGGCATGCAGGCTGACAGTATACGAGTTATATTATATATAACACCCTCAGATGTTTATAGTTAATAGTTTTGGCCTGTTTATTATTGTTTTTTATTGCCACTAAGCCCGCCACTACACCCCATGTCGCGGCAATCGACGGGCTTTGCTAATTCTATAGATGAGACAATTTGAGTTGAGACATATTTGTTTAGCAAACAAGCAATAAAATGCTTCTCTCAAACGTACTAACATACAATATTGCAATAAAATACAATATTGCCGATCTAAAAGTGACTCTATGAAAAGAAAGCATACGTCAATCACATCGTTTTATTCGCTATCGTTCGCCTGGAGACAGCGCACCAAATCGATCCTAATCTTTATACAGACATACTTATTAAAGAGTTTAATCCAATCTGTAAACCTATACATCCGTTCACCGTATACATCCCTTGGTCAGGTACCATCTACTATTTAGTTTGTGGTATTTGTTTTAACACTCTCTCTCGGTTCAACGGTAACGCTAACTTTGGGAAAGAAATTTTCATAGCTGGTTCTGGTCTGGGTCTGGCATTAGCATAGACCGTATTAAATTGTATTAAATAATTAAATTGACAATTTAATACATTCTATGGGCATTAGGCAGCCCGTCTCGTGACAGTGACCACTCGCTAAAAGAAGACCACAATGAAATAACAGCATGTGTGATGTTGTGTTTCGGTGAGTGAGTAAGGGATGCCAGAGTCCATCCCTGCTCTTCCTCCTAATCCCTTATCTTTAATCCTACAAGGGATTAGAAGCACACTTACAGCACATGTGGCGTTGCTTGTGTAGGCGACGGTAGCCACCTACCATCATGTGGACCGTCAGCCCGTCTGACGACCAATGTTTGGACTTAATTTTTAATAGAAATCTGTATCTACCAGTATTTTGATCGAAAATAAAAAGTGCAACATCCATTCATTGAATACCTGCGCGGATGAAAAAAGACTAGTCTGTGGTTCGCTGTAAATGTCATTACCATAACACAGATGTGAACACGGTTTTACCGCGATGCACGTACGGCGTCGGCAGTGAGAGCAAGCGTAAACAATGGTTTTGTTTGAACACATGCGCTACTAATTTTGACCTGAGTAGCGGCCGCCCGCCTCTGTAACAATAGCTAACGGTTTTATTTTTATTTAACCAAACGCCTACTAACTCGAACCGAAAATATTCTTTATTCGGAGCACACCATAGAAGGAATTCTATAAGAAAAATAAATTCAAATTAGGTATATTTTATCATCGATGTTTACGGTGTGAAGTCGGGTACCTACCAGCTTTTTCTCGCAACTTCGTCTGTGTATTAATATATTAAAATATTACTACCTGCATGTCCCCGTCTTCGCACAAATGCAATTTTTTTCTGCTAATTATATACACAAACCTTCCTTGTTTATCGCTCTTTTCATTAGTGAAAACACTATTAAAATCCGTTAGGCAGAGAATATTATAAGGACAAAGATATTGTTTTTTAGAAGTTTTTTAATTATAATACAAGTAGGATATTTACTAGATGTGTCCAACGAATTAGCTTAGTTTAAAAAAATCTGAAAAAAAGTGGTCTGATCTGAAAAAAGCTTTATCTAATGGAAGTCTCGTCTGATCCTGCTAGTTCAAAGTTTGGCTCGAACCAACAAACAAAACAGCTATAAGTAAAAATGTAAAAAATCTTGGTAACAAAAACTGGCACATCTTAATTAAATTGTCCTGATTATGAAGATAGTTAGACACAAATATTTTCCAAACTTAAGCCGGGAGCGGGACGCTAGTATAATTGTGCCTACGTATTTGGCATTTTTTCAATAGAAACAGCAAAACAAACCTAATTATAATAGCTCTAAATTTGTTTGTTAAAATTCACTGTAGGAAAGCTCAGTTTTGGTGTAAGTACTAATACATTTTAATGTACAGACAGTATACACCATTAAAATAGCAACTTATATTATTTGTACTTCAAAACCAGAAGTTATATTTATTCGGCACAAGTTCAGTTTTTCAGTGAGTGTCCCCATGTCCGGTACCTACAAGTGTTTATTTATTTCAGATGTACAAGACTTGTCAGCGAAGCTGAAATTAGTTGAGGCTGGTCTCGACAGTCCCAACGAGCCCGTCACACCCATAGACCACCACATATACTGCAATATCCACGTGCCCAAAGACTCGTTGCTTGGTGAGTAGACCTATAAATGAATATTATTTTTTTCTTACATTATATAAAAAAAATAGTAAATATTATAACCAGTAGTGTAATTTTATAGCCCGTCTTGGGGCATTACTGTCCTCTTACGGAAGACCACCATAAAATAACAGCATGTGTTCTGTTGTATAACAGTAAGTGAGTAAGGGATGGCGTGAGTGAGTAAGGGAGTGCGGCTGGCCGAGATGAGTTAGTTGTGCGATACCCAGCGATACTAAAGCGACTCTTCGGAATTTTTCGAAGTTATCTGCGACAGTGAACCGGCGACACATAAGGGAATCATTGACGACTTTTGGCAAGTTTAACAGGTTCATCGGACAAGTTTGGTGATTTTGGCAGTCATTTTGGTTTGTGAAAATAAATCGTTCCTTTCGCCCTTACCTTACACGGCACTTTAACTCACCCCGCACCTAACACTATATACAAGATATTTTTTCATTATTTCGAGACCTCACGCGTTCTGAGTATATATTCTAAAAAGCACGCTATAAATTATATCGTGCGATAATATAAATATTATCAATGCTCAAGCCCTCGGCGGTAGTCCTCACTGGCGAGGTGCCAGTTCATGTTTAAAATATAGTATCGCGCGTGGGAAGATTTGTTTGGCAGACTTGGTTGCTTGCTCCGTACACTGTCGACGCCAAAATTTATTTACTTTCAACCATAACATAACCTACCTATTGCGACTCTTCCAAGTGAAAAAAATGTCTTATTTATAGTAATTAGTAAGTATACATAATCGGTTTTTTCAAACTTTTATTGCCTCTTGGACACCAGCTCTAAAGAGTCAGAAGTTTATTTAGCTCACTTCGCTGCATACTTGAAAGAAGTTTTGTTACCTACCTTGCGCAGACCTTTTTCATTTGAAGATGTTCATAAAGAATACCCGCCCTTTCATCTTTAGACGTCGGTCCTCCAGTACTTCTTATTCCACTAACTTGATTTTGTTTGGTATGAGTGCCTCAACAGGTCGACCGGAACGAATATCATCGTTAATAAGATCTCTCTTCCTAAACGAAATTGCTTACACCGATTTTTCACGGTAGAAAATGATGGAGATGAATCCCCCTTATCTACACGTTATCCAATCGTTGTTTAATATTGGTAGGGCCAATGGTTGGACACCTTCCTTTGTAAAGAATTTAATCACTGATCGTAATCCACTTTTTTGGGTATACCCACTATTCCAAGATCTTGAAATAGGCGCCGCAAATGTTACAGGCTCGATTCTGCATCTTTTGCTTCCTTGTAAAACCAATATCCACTGATTGGTTGGGATCACTTTAGAATTTAATTCAAACATCTTTTTATATTATGTTTACACCTATTATGTAAGCAATATATTTTGAATGTCTAGGTTTTGAACGAGCCAACTGTATATTTTTATACTTTAAATCTAACGACCAGCTTCCGGCTTCGCATGAATGCATTTTTTTTCTACAATTTACATACACAAATCTATCTCGTTTATGATTATTTCCATTAGTGAATAAAGTTTAAAAGAAGTTAACGGAGAAGTAGACAGTGGCGGACAGTGAGTTTATTTTATGATACGAGTTACATAGATAGGATAAAGTCAGATTCAATATTCTGTTGCAGTTCGCTCCATTTGCAATACCTACTTAGTTGCTGAATGCGACCGTTCGTCCTCACTTCTAGTTACAAGGCCAAAGGATGCCATCACGTCTTTACTATGACGATTAAATTTTAATGCGGCTCTATTGAAACTGTATGGAGCGTTCGTCCATCGATCGTCTTTCAAATATAATAAATGGGCACTTTCTTTTTTTTATTTGGTTTTCATAAAACTAATTGTAAGTACAAATATGCAATACTGGAAAAATTCACATGATAAAATAATAATAATTAAAAAATAGTAAAATAAAAATTGGTAGAAAGAAAAGTAAAATGACTGAATATAATTTTAGAAAAAAATGTTTGAAGATGGTGTTTTTAAACGTAATACATCACAACCTAATATATATTATCCTTCGATCAAAATTTTGCTCTAACTGCGGATACACGCCGTTCCAGCACTACATTCGAGCATAATTTGATCTGGATAAGGTAATACTTGTTATTTTTAAAAACGCATTTAAAGGAAAAAAAAATTGCTGCAAAATGTTGTGGTTCCAGAGTATTTTACCCTGCGCTCCACAGTCATTAACTTGAAAGCCCGACTAATGACGAAAACCATCCTCTTACAGAAGACCATCGTGAAATAACAGTAAGGGATGATAGAGCTCAATTTCTCATTCCCTGCTCATCCCTTATCTTTCAACATATCAAATTTTGCCAGCTCACTTCCAACCCCTATTGCGTTTCGAAACTACTTACCATCAAATAAACCACCAGTCCATCTTTACATGAAACTACAATTTTAAACAATCCTATGCGATTAGTTTTCACAGTATTCATTCAACTTTCCATGCATATGTCTGGTTATAGTAAATGTGATGGAAGGTAACAAGTCGAGTTCGTATATGTTTCAAAAAATCCGAAATAGGTACCTATCAATTATTGTTTGGTAGCTATTGATGAGTGTTAGTGTTAGTGCTCTGGTCTGGATCTGGAAAGTAGTAGCCGGGCACACTGCGTTTCGTAGTCATTTGGGCAGCCCGTCTGGCGGCAGTAACTAACCCCTTGCAGAAGACCACCATGAAATAACAGCACGTGTGCTGTTGTGTTTCGGAGAGTGAGTAAGGGATGCCAGAGCCCAATTTCCTATCCAATCCCTTACCCTTAACCCTACTGTAGTCGGCAGCGCCCTTGCAGCAGCTGTGGCGTTGCTTGTGATTGGTAGCCACCTACCATCAAGTGGACCATCAGCCTGTCTGCGAGCTTAACATTAAAAAAAATCTACAAGAACTCGGTTTACTTTAGCTTTTATTACCCTATATTTACTTAAAATTGTAAGATAGGGAATTGTTCTCACAACACAGACAATTTAAAATGTCTATGTCAAAACTAATTTCTTAATAAATTGTTTCTTTCTATTATTTAAGTAATTATTAGTCTTTAAATTTCTTGATATAATTTATTATATTAAAGGGATAAGAGTTAAACAGAAATTTTATAATTTTAATAAAAATTGCATTAAGCGTTACAGCGCTGTAAAATACCAAAATACAAATTGAAGTCATAATCCGATATCCATGTGTACGAGAATGAAAGGAATCTCTGAATTCCACATATGCAACGACTACAGGAAATAGATTGAAATAGACATATTTCTAATTATAATAAACTCCTTGGTTGAAATTCAATAATATTTAGAATCAACGCGTACTTCTGTTGATTTAACTTTGTTAACTAAAATTTTATTTAAATTAAAATTTTTCTACCACTTATTTCAATACTCAATACCTTGGAGAATTATTATGTACTAGCTGAGCCCGCAACTTCGTATGCGTGGTATTCAGTGTAGCGCGTAACTTTTTTGTTTCTAAACCGATTGGAATGAAACAAACACTAAATGTTAGAGGAAAGTTCTGAGATTACCGTGCACAAACGCACAGACAAACAGATAAAAATCTAAAAACTATATTTTTGCCCTCGGTAACATAATACAAAGTGTACAATTTTTTTTATATTTAATGTACAGACACGGCTCGTTTACGATTTTATTATATGTAAGTATAGATATCTTAGATTTAACGCGTTAAAAAAATAAGCGTTATCCTATGGTGAAGCCATAACTAAGCCTTAAAAAAATATATTAAAGAGGCTATAACTCAAATATTAGCTTTATAGTAACAAATATACTTCGTCCGCGTTTGAACATTTATTCAATATTTATTTCCATTATATTTTTATCAGGCGTTGAATTTTTCATTTTTATTTTTATATGAAACACTCTGGAACAGTACTTTTTTCTGGATGAAAGGTATCCTATGTCCTTTTCTGTATCCCTGACAAGGTTTATCTAAAATTTCATGATGATCGGCTGAATATTTAAGGCGTTAAAGGTTAACAAACAAACAAACTCACTTTCGCATTTATAATATTAGGATTTCGCTGCTAAAAGAGTTCGGGATGAAAATAGTGCTTCAAAAAACACCTATGAGGTTTCTTACCAGATTCTTCCTAAAGGAATCTTTATTACAACCGGTGATAATTGTACAAAATTAAGACGTCCTTACGAACTAAAATTTAGTCTTAGGCAGTGAAAAGAAGATTTTTTTTATTATTATTGATTGTTAAAAGTAGGATATCAAAACAATGCATAATTAACGAGTTTAAGTAGAACGAAGACAGTAAGTTAAGTTGTTAGAATTTTTAAATTAATTAAGATTTACCATACAGTGGCCCATTAGATTTCACCTAGCACATGTGTAACGCCAGGTTAGTCACAGTGATCAGATAGAACACACATCTTCAAAAACTATGAAAACCTTGTTGCATCTGGTTTGGAGGTTCATCATTATCATCGTCTCAGACGTAGTACCTACGTTCACTGCTGGACATAGGCCTCTCCCAGATTCCAATAGGACCGGTCAGAAGCAGCCTGGATTCACCGTGGGCCCACAGCCCTAATGAGATCGTCTGTCCACCCTTTGGGTGGACGTCCTACGCTGCGCTTTCAGGTCCGTGGCCTCCGGACCTGAAAGAACCTTCCGGCCTCAGAGGTCATCGGCTCTCCGCACTTCGGTAACTTTGGTTTGTCTACAAATATCCTCATTACTGTTTCGATTTCGCAGTGTCTCTTTAAATAAAATAGTCATATTTTATAAAATAAAATATAAGTCATATAATGATATAATATAAATTTAATAAAATACTCATGGCTTTCCCAAGGGCTTGAATTCGCACGACCGAGCGGCCGGGCCGCAAAAGCTGTGAAATGGTATTAAACTGTACTTACGTCTCGCGCTGCTAATTCGACAAGAACAGTTTCATATAATCTCAACAGTGGAGCCTAAGAAAACACCTCCATTTCCAAATTTTCCTAATATCATCTCAGTAGTTTAGATATGTAAATGTGAAGTAGTTATTTCGGAATCCTCTGCAGAATGCCAGGACTTTTTTTTTTTTTTTTTTTTTCAAAAATTGCTTCTCTTGTCTCGTTATTTTTAATAACCATATACCTACAGTAAAAATGCAGCCCTGACCGGGATAGAACCATGTTAGTTGTCTTCAGCCTAATGGGATATCTCTGCTTCAGTTCAGAGGATACGTTATGTTGGTGGCAGGTAATCGACCCAATCGGAGGAGACCGCACGTGCTTTCATTAGCTGCATATTTGTAATGCAGGCCTGTCGCTGCCCGCCGCGTCTTCCGGCCTCGCGGGGCTTCATTGGAGCCGCAAGGAAGCCTCCCAACTTCCTACTCATACTAATTTTTGACAACCTTATACATTGTCAATAATATCGTATTGAAACGTTATCGTTCACTCTATCGAAAACCAGATTCCTAATTTAGAATAAACCGGAAGGCGTGTTCATAATAATTTGTGATGGGTAAAAAAATATCGTTAATAAATACACATATGTGAAGGGACTACTTATATATTAAATATAATTATTTTACGTGTAGAAAATTATATATTATATACATAGATCATTTATAAATTCATCTATGTATAAATATGTATATATTCTATAGGTATCTACACATTTTTTAAAGTAACGTCGCTATCCGCTCCTGTTTGTTTCTCCGCTTACTTCTTTCTAACCCACTATTCGACGGATTTTGATACGGCTTAAAAACCGTTAACTAAAAAGCGCTATGTTCTTCTAAGGAGTTTTACCCAAATCCGATCGTCGCCGCTTCACCTAATTCTGTTGTAGTATAATACATAACGCGTTTATTTACCTTCTTTTCTTATTACATATTTTTTATTTTTATTTATTTTTATTTATTAACTAGCTGAACTCAGGCATGGCCACGCTTCGCTGTGGCCCATACGGTGGCGGAGGGCGGCGGCGGGACGGGGCGCGCGGTACTGGACACTGCTTATATATATAATACCATTGATTGTAGCCTATAGGCTTCCTCGATAAATGGACTATTCAACACAAAAAGTTCCTGAGATTAGCGCGTTCAACGTTGGTTTCAACTCAACAACAAACAAACAAACTCTTCACCTTTACATATTAGTATAGAAGTATAGATGGAAAGAACGTTAAACGAGAAAATTTGTGTACCTATTATAATTTGCGGAAAATTTTGTATTTTTACAATCGTAGTTTCTTATTGGCCGTATAGCTTAGTATTTTATTCAAGTTCAAAATTACTCAGCGAATTCACAGTTCCGTACAATATAGGTAAATGCTGCCGTATCTTCCATGCATTCTTTGATTATTTTATGTTGTTGCTATGATTTAATTTAATAATGGTACTAGCATTAATAGCAATGATATTTTTTATGACTCTTCCTAATTTGAATGAAAATGATTTATTTTCATTCAAAATTTATTCATTTTGAATGCGCTTATTATGTCAAAAACTCGTTTCGATTTATCGTCATTTCACATATTTTTTTCGTGTTTATTATCAAATTGCAATATGGAATGGGGTCGTGTTAAAGAAAATAGGATTACAGTGATTGCTTTACACAGAGTGGGTATGGAGCCCTAGGTCATATAATTCAAGACACTTCAATAGCATTAGTATCAGCCGTATGTTCGTATTATCGTATACCAACACTTCCCCTGTCGATGACCATATCAGGGCGGCCGCGTGCTATTAGAACTACAAAGGCTGTTAATGCTGTTGAAGCCAAAATTCGCCGGTACCCCATAAGGAAACAAAAAATCTTATCGCGAAAAATGAAGATTCCCGCTAGAACTCTGCGTATATTAAAACAAGACCTGAAGCTCGGTGCTTATCGTCGATATACAGGACATGCCCTAAATCAATCCCTACAGATAAAGAGAGTGGATCGATCAAAACGCCTTCTGTCCCGATACGCAGGTAAAAGACACAGAAATATCCTCTTTACTGATGAAAAAATGTTCACGATTGAAGAGCACTATAACAAACAAAATGACAAAGTGTACGTTCACAGTTCTAAAGCAGCTGTCCTAGTGGTAGGAAATCCTTATCCTTAAATTCTTATAAAGTTGGCAGCGTACTCACAACACATGGGGCGTTGCTTGTGATAATAGAAGACGGTACCACCTACCATTAAGTGGTGCGTCAGCCTGTCTGACGACAGTTACATAAAAAATATATGTTGTTGTTTCTATACAGAAAATACTTTATGAGCAAAAACTTTAGACGAAGATTAAGACCAGCATCCTTAACTGCGTTTCGTATCAATGGGCAGATATCCTGGCGGCAGTAACCACCTCCTTACAGAAGACCATCGTGAAATAATAGTAGTGTGCTGTTGTGTTTCGGTGAGTGATAAGGGATGCCGGAGCCCATTTTCCTATTTAATCCTATATCCGTAGTCGACAACGCACTTGCAGCAGTTGTGGGGTTGCTTGTGTTATAGGCGACAGTAGCCACCTGCTATCAAGTGGATCGTCAACCTGTCTACTTCTTATGATGCATCTTAAATTTATTATACCTATTGCAATTATTCGTTAGTGTTCTAAGTTATTTTAAAGTAATTTCCGACTAAAGTAATCTACATTCGTAACTTTCGTTGAATTCAAATTTCTCGCTATTCAATTCCATATGCAATACATGGTACCTGATCGCATCGTGGGATAAAAAAGGCAACATTTAAACGGAGCTCTGTAGCTAAGCTAACTCAGAATGCGTATACGAATAAGTAGCGATTATTATAAACTGTTCAGTAAGTTATGGAATCCAATGTTTCCCATCATTGGGAAATGTCTATATAAATATTGTATATACAGACATTTTTTATTTGAGTTCCAATACTCAAAGGACATTAAGCTTTTGACCGCGACTCCGTCCTCGCCCCTTTTTCTTAGATGTTGAAACACTGAATGATATTTATTGTTCTTTTCTGCCGTACTTACTTGCGGCAAGATTTTGCTAGGCAACCCTACGGCGTTGTATGAGCCCGCGTGTAAGCTTTTATTTAAGGCAATGAATTGGAAATTTTGGTGGCAAAGATTTAGATTTTCTCAGTAATGACAAAACATATGAAAGTTATGTTTGGTAATCTGTTTCTTCATGTTACTGACTTCGTTTTGTCAGTTGGATTACGTGATTGGTAAATTTTTATAACAGAGAAAAAAATTTCAAAGAAACCTCTTTTAAAACACAGATTTACATTTTACAAGCAAACGGGACCAATTTATACCTCCACATTTTCTACGTACATTAGTATAAACATACACTTTAATTTTACAGTTTGTTTTCTTAAAATACATTATAGTTTTTTTAATATAAATCGTTTTGTCGCATACGACCTTACGACAAACGACATAAGTTTAGCGTTTAATAGGTAAGTGCAGAATTTTGCGGTGGGATCTTAAACCATATATAGATTAAAAAAATATTTCACAATATTTATATCCAAAATTTTTTGTCTATCTATCTACTTATACCAATATTATAAAGAGGTAAAGTTTGTATGTTTGTATGTAGAAGGTAATCTTCGAAAATACTCATCCGATTTTCAGGATAGACATAGGCTATATATGACACGCGGGCAACCGCTATTTAAAAATAAAATCTAACGCCTGGCAAACAGCAACAAATACAAAGATAATGTATAACAGCAATAAGATATTGTCTTGCATATTTCGTAAGGTTTTTTATCTTTTATTTTCGCGAGTTAGTATTTAATAAATACATTAATACATCACTCGACTGTACAATATTTAATTCAAAGCTTAGGCGAGACTCGGTCCTTATATTTTAAAACGATCGAAGATAAAAAAATACTTTGAATAGATACTGTCGGTCACGAAGTCGTGATACGTTCCAAGCCCTTTTAAAAGTTATCACGACTTTTGAAACATTTATTTTACTGTATAAAAAGTAGACAAATATATAATAAGAAAACATTGGCAGAAGAAAAATTTCTACTAACTATACATTTACCTATATCTATAAATTGTATGAATAAATTCGCTGTCCGCTTCTGTTTGTTTCTCCACTAACTTCTAATCCGAAAATTTTAATACAATTTTCACTAATAAACGAGCGATATACGAGGAAGATTTGTGTAATATAAAATTACACCCGTGCGAACCCTGGCCGGGACGGTAGTTATCAATGAATTAATCTGAGATACGAATATAAATCTGTAAGTTTGGATGTAAACGGATGTAGAGGTAGGTAAAAACGTGCGTCACGGTCGGCCCCATTTCACTTTACGCCAGGAAATGGCCCAAAAGCTTCCTCTAACACGACGTTTGCGCACTCAATAATAGATTTCAGCCACCAATCGAACCACATTTCATTATGATTTATAAATCTTGCTAAGAGCAGCGAATAGGAACAGAAACGCGTAGGTAGATTCATTCTACTTACATTCCTGTCCTAAAAAGCTTTGTCTGTATTGGACTTTAAATTTATTATCACTGTCCTCTATAAGCTTAATCTAAGTTTATAACTTTTATAGGTACGAGTATGACAGCTTAACTATTTGTTTAATAAGTAATGAATTTATCTAAGGGATAATTTATGTTTAGTGTTTTACTTAGGTATTCTAACATTGCCATAATTGATCAACAGCGAGTTTAGTCAGTGTGTTGACTGTTGTCTAATATTACTTGTAACACAACCGCTCAAAATTATACAATGAAATATAGCTAAAAATAAATGTTTTATATCTTTTTATTAAGGACTAGCTGAGCCTAACGCGTGACTTTTTATTTGTAAACCGAATGGAATGAAACAAACACTAAATGTTACGGGAAGCTTGCTACAATACATCATTCAATCCGCATTCAAATCGGTTAAGCCGTTTCAGAGATTAGCGTGCACAAACACACAGATAAACAAAATAAATTCTAAAATCCATTTTTTTGACCTCGGTGACACCAGTACAACGTGAACAAATTGTTTTTTTTTAAATATATTTAATGTTTACGCTTTTGTTATACGTATACGTATATTTGAACAAGATGTGAAAATATGGATATAACCACAACATAAAAAACGAAAATAAACCGATAAATTAAAATCACTCTAATATGCTTAATTAGTATTTTGTATATTAATGCATTAAAAATAACAATAACTATTAAAAATTGGCTGGAATAAAATATTAAAATGGAGCATACGAAGATAAATTCTCAAGACGCTGTATTATAATTTTAAAGATCAGTGTACCCTACGATTAATACATTGTACCTAATTATGTTTATAAAAATATTTCTGTTACTACGAATAAATACTGGAACGCAAACGTTATATTTTTACTTTGCTTGATTGAAAATGGAAAGAATATGGAAAATTTTAATAACCTAACTATAACTAGTTGTACCTATACAAATTGGTCATCCTCCAAGTGAACTTTGCATATACATAATATGACATACATAATATGACGAAATGAATATTTTGAAAAGGTATTCAAATTCAAAATTTTATTTAAATTCAAATTCAAATTTATTTATTTGCTAAATATGGTACACAAGTTGTAAATTTTATACATATATGTCCACATATTCAACCGACAAGCGGTATGCAAATCTAAATCTAAAACACAAATTTATCTTGGAATTTTATTGTATAAGTGTGGTGCCATACAAAAGACCATTATTTTTTTCTTCTAGTTTTGGCAGGGACCATACAAAGCTTATCATTATGTCGTGGACGCTCCATGAACCTAAATATGTTAGAATTTTCTTTTATGAACATTATACACTCAAATATAAACAATGAAGGCACAGTCAAAATTTTTAACTTTGTGAAATATATTTACATGATTCTCTTTGTTTTAAATCGCAGATGGCTCTAATACATTTTTTTTGAGCTTTAAATACTCTTTGATTATCAGTAGAATTTCCCCAGAAAATGACACCATATCTTATGATTGCAGCCGCTAGGCCATGGTAGGCAGTAACTACTACAGATTGTTCTTACTCTTCTCAACTTAGCAAATGAATATTGATTTAATTTCTTACATACTTTATCTATGTGAACTTTCCATGTTAATTTGATCAATGTGTGGCCCCAAGAATTCCCGTATAGTTTCTTTTAAATAATTAGCATTAATTTTTGTTTGCATCTTGCTTCTAAGCTTAAAATTCATTATTTTTGTTTTTTCAATATTTATTTTTAGATTATTATTTTGAAGCCATTTTATAATGGACTTTAGTGAATCATTGGTATGGTATGGTGATTGGTTATTAATTTCTTAGAATGATTGATTGCTCTCAGCATTGACGGTGGTGCCTCAGATCTATGGTCGAAGATATCTAAAGAAACAACAAACGTTCCATCCCTACCTACTATGACTGACTGGGTGTGTGCTGAGTTTTGCTCACACTAAGCTTAGTGTTCTTTTAGTAATAAGAAAATATGGCCGCATTTACATGCATTTTCGAATGCATTACTGCTTTCGTGGAAATAGGTATCATTGTACTGTATCAATCGAACCAAGAATGGTCACATAAATTTGCATTTAATAACAAACAATAGATAGCAAGAGAAACAGCGGACTGACAATTTCGCAAGCGTGTGCTGAATTTCAAATGAATTTCCTTTTTGGTGTACGGAAGTTGGCTACACTGCTTCTTATGGAACTCTTCTTAACATGCGAGTCGTTCTCCCACGGATGTCAATAACTTTTCCACACTTCCAGCCACACTTGTCCAGTTTTTTTCCGTCCACTTGTGTTACTCTTAAGTACTATGCTACTCGTATAATAGTTTATTCTCAAGAAATGTACCTACACTAAATTTTGTTAAATATGCACAAATTGGCCATCGGTAGTGATAAAGTGATAAAGTTTGTTTGTATGTAGGGGGTAATCTTCGAAACTGGTATTCCTATTTAATAAATTCTTTCAGCAATAGTAAGAACAGAATTTAAGAATGTACATGGACTATATACAATATTATCCCGTAAAAGAAAAGGTTTTATCGTGGTAGTTGAATTTGCAAACTAAGTCGACGAGAAAACGGTCGAACGAAAACGTTTATTTCGAACGCTGGCTGCTTTAACAGTGAGAGATATAGGGTATGACTGATTTCTACAGAAAAGTTGTAGAGCTTAATGATGCCTACAAAAAAATACAGCATATGTCTAACTTTTATATTTAAGCCAAGAAAAACTACTTTTTTGTGTAAAAAAAATTATTAAAATTGTTAGGCAATGTTTATTGGCTATATTATCGACAATTAATATGAATCCTTATTAAAATCAGCAACTTTATCATTAATACACGTTAACATGCTTTTTACATGTTTTGGACTTATAGTTAAAAATATAATACGATATATCATCGTTGTCAAACCAAAAGGTTTGTTTTAAAAAATAGTATTTTATTAGTGACTTATAGGGTTGTTATACGTAAACTTTTGATCTTTTAAAGGTGAAATTTATCTACTCTATTTTGATAATAGAGTAAATTTTGAACATATCAGATTGTAGCTGCTTCACATAGCATATTTTATGAAAAGGTCAAAATTCGACAAATAGTGCACATAAGCACTTAGCAAATATTGAAATCTCAAAAAAGTGCACATAGCAGATTTTAATTTGAAAACGACTATAACTAAAACTCTACTGCACCGAAAAGCCATAAAGGCATGTGCAAATAAGAAGCATACGCTACTACTACTGCGGTGTAGGTACCCCGATACCGAGAAACAATCTGAAATCCACGCGGGCAAAGCCGCGGGCAGAGTTAATTATAAAATAAAGTCGCTGTCCGCTTCTGTCTACATCTCCACCTAAGTTTTTCTAAACCAACTAAACTGATTTTGATACGATTTTCAATAATGGAAATAAAGATGCACGCGAAAGGTTTTCATATAAAATTTGCACAAAAAAATCCATCCGTGCTAAGCCGGGGCGTATCGCTAGTACATATACTTAGAGCATACTCATGTATAGAAACGTAACTCGTTTAGTATTAAAAACATGAAATTAGTTCTCTGAACACGTAGCCAATGTTTGTATCGAGTAAATGAGTAGGAAGCCATGTCGTTAGTAATAAATTGGTATTGGGCTTATTGTGTGCAGATTGTGACAATCATTTGACCTGGTTGATTGTTTTGAGGGCACATACAAACAAATTGCACTTCACCTTGTACGGCTCATTACATGATTTCAATAATTCAAAAGTCAACTAGTTATACGGGCTAAGACTGGCTAACTATAAGTAATTATGACATAATACGAAGGAAGACCACAGTTTCCACCAGCTCTTTGGACTGATGACTTCAAAAGATGGTACTTCAAGGGATTGGTACTGCATGGATGTGGAACTCGGAAGGCCAAATCTCAATTATAAGGCGTGTAATTGTTTAAATAAATATAGGATGTCCCTTAATAGACCTGCACACAAAAGTATTTTAGACCATTTAACCTAGTTAACCTTTAACCTAGACCATTCAACATGTTTTCAAAAAATTTTAGTTTTTTAGTACACGAAGGCCTCCTCATACATTTTTTAGCTCTAAGTCTAATTTTTCTAATGTTAGAAAAATTTTAAAGTAAAATATCAGTTATTAAACTGGATCGTCTATTTTGTTGTAGAAATTTCTAGTTTTATTAACAAATTAGTTAAACCTATAAGCATATTTTAAACAAAAACAGCAAAAAAAACTGGACAGGGTTATTAACAAAAGAAAATACAACCCGAAAACTATGAAAAAGTGACCTCTTTTTTGAAAATACCTAAAATGTTAAATATTTCAAAAACGGTTAATTTTTGGATATTACAGAATGAAAATTGTTAGTTAGTCAATAACACCTCTCAATGTATGTACGACCACTTACATTGAGAGGTGTATAATTACAAGCATAACTGCTTTTTAATTAAGCTTCCACACTTCATCCATAGCCCCTACACATACGTTGAAAATGGTTCGAATGTCAACTAACAAACAGAAAACGATTTAATTATTATTGTTTCGTGCATGATCTCAAGACCGCTACCGTTTCGTTCGCAAATAAACCATTAAATAAATGCGGTCGTCTCGCGCACCAGACGTTTCGAATTGGCAAACGTCTGAAGGTTAATTCAAAATCATTCTAAGCTCGTGCTCCTAATTCATCATGTTTCAATACGGACACTTCCTAGAAATAAATGTTTGAAATAACGTAATTTCTGGAAACGTTTGGCTACCTAATATTAGTGGCTGCGTTTGTTTATAAACAGATTGTGCTGCGTACTTCTGCATTGCAAATATAAAGGCACTTTAACATTATTGTTAGGGTTCTAAAAAAATAGAATTATTAGCATTCAAGTGTTTTAAGTAAAGAAAGATTTGTATAAATTAAATTAATGAATTACATGAATCAAAATTTTTATACATTAGATATTAACAATTTCTTGTTTTATGTATTTATATAGGTATTTACTAGCAACCAGCTCCGGGTTCGCAAGGATTCAATTTATATGCACAAACTTTCCACTTTTATCGATGTTTTCATTAGTAAAAACTGTATTAAAAAGAAATACCTATTACCGTTACTTTTTTTAAAAAAACTACCTACTTAAGCGCAGAAACAGACAGAGGCGGACTTGTTTTAGCGACTTTGTTTTATTTATATTGTTAGTGATTTATTTATCTACGAGTATTATGAACTTTCATAAGTATTTATACTTTGATCTTTAAATACAATAAAGTAATTATTTCTTGCGGGGAGGACCGGCAACAAACCGCCGCTATATAGCCGCTATTAGGTACTCTTTTATCTTCCATAAACAAAAACGATTAAAATAAGAAATGTACCTAAGTACCTATTTTGTCGACACCTGAAAAAAACATTTTACAATGTTTTTTGAATACATCACTAAATTACTATTTTTTAAAAGTGCTATGTGTTGTGGAATGTTATTTCTAATTTATACGGTTTTTAGATCGACTTTTGAATGGCAAAACTATGGATGGTAACTTGAAAAAAATCAATTTTATGACTTTGATTTACTGATTCCCCTTGTTCTGTTTTAGTAACAATGTAAGAAAAATAATACCATTTTATTGACTTAACATTGAACACTCCATAATCGTGATCCTCTCCATTATTTTAATTATTTAAGATAATTAAAATAATGGAAATATTAAGAAATAAAAATATTTAAGAATTTTAATAATACACATTATTGTAATAGGGCAATATTTTCATATCACCATAACTATACTTACATTGTTGTTGTTCCTATTATTTCCATATTGTTAACTTTAACAAAAACAGTTTCCTTTACCTCTAAGTTTCCTTTAATTTAATAACGTCACTAATACCTACATCATCATCATCATCTCAGCCATAGGACGTCCACTGCTGGACAAAGACCTCCCCCTATTTCTCCAAAAGGACCAATCAGAAGCAACCTGGATGCACCGTCGACCCGCGGCCCTTATAAGGTCGTCTGTTCACCTTGTGGGTGGACGTCCTATGTTGAGCTTGCCGGTCCGTGGCCTCCACTTGAGAACCATCAGGCCCCAACGGCCGTCGGCTCTCCGTACTATGTGTCCTGCCCACTGCCACTACAACTTTCGTTCGTCTACGAATCTCCTCATTCTTGATTCGATCTTGCATTGTAACCTCGAGCATAGCCCTCTTCAAAGGTCGTTGAGCGACGTTGACCTTTCTTTCGTTGACTGTGTATATGATGTCAGCAAAATAATTAAATTCTAGTGTTTGAAATTAAAAAGATATTATTATGTTATTGACGACTATGTATTCGCTGTAGCGAGACTACTGAGATTTTTCTTCACATAATATTGTGTGTTTTTATTTTTTATTTTTTGTTTTTTGGTATAATCGTATATATATCTACATATTTGTCTGCTTCGTAATCACGACTGATCTTTAAGTAGTCTAATACAGAACTCTGGGTATCCTACACTAGCTAATACCATTGATAAATGGACTATTCAACACAAAAAGAATTTTTCAAATCGAACCAGTAGTTCCTGAGATTAATAGCGCGTTCAAACAAACAAACCAACTCTTCAGCTTTATAATATTATAGTATAGATATAGAATTATATTTTTTTTCACAGCTTTAATATTTCCATTAATATATTATGTGAAAATAATATTATGTATATGTATTAATTTTACATAACATTAACATAAGCATATATGTCAATTATATGTATTGTGTAGTACATCACAATTAACCTTCCGAGAATTAAAATTCCAATAGTCCTACCGCTACTTTAGCGGGAGTACTAGGAATACACCGACGGCAGCAGGATTGTGTGAATCATTTCAAAATTCTTGAAAATTAATCCAATAAAAATAGTATATGAGAACAGTAGCATCGTATTTCTTTTATTCATTTCGTTTTTTTTTTTCTAAGTGAAACACCAAAATTAAAATAAAAGTCATTTTATCTACTACGATTATTTATTTTATTTTACAGACGCCAACAGCACATTTAACTAAAAATATTATGTCAATAGTAACCTGAACATCTGGTACATAGGCCATTTAATAGTTGTCCATAACAATCACAATAACTAACTAGATGTAGGACACTTAGAAATTACCTACAAATAAAAAACTAAATTCCTGCGGTGACCAAAATTAAATAACTATAATTTATAATAAAAGTTCATATAAATTCAGAGAAAATAAAAATAAAAATTGCAACAATTTGTCATCTACTTGAATACTTCAATAGTGTACAAGGGTAACAGTGAAAGTTTTTAGAAACTAAGTAATGTAGGAAGCTGTTTGTATTGTTATTGTTTTTCGAAGTATTGTCTCCATTCCTTTGCAAGCACTGTCAAACTCTTCTTAGAAGTCACTTTCATGGCGTTTTCGGACGCTTTCACTGCATCTTCAGGGCCATAAAGCGAATTGCTCTAAGTCTTTTATTTTTGGAAATAAATAGAAATCACATGGTGCCATTTCGGTACTATAAGGAGGATGACTCACTAATCCCACACCTTCAATAGTCAAATATTCGATTGTTCGTCTGGCAGAGTGGGTAGGAGCATTCTCGTGGTGAAGGGGGATCCTACTTCTTGGGCGCTTCTGTCGAACATTTTCCAAGACAACTGGAACAGTTACTAATATACCAGACTGCAGTAACGGTCCTTTGGTCCTCTTACGCAAGAGTTGCAAAATGTCCACAGAATGAGGCAATCATCTTTTTCCCTTCACTTCTTCCCTTCTTTACTTTTGTTGGTAAGTAAAACATCGAAAGGAAACACCCATTGTGCAGATTGTCTTTTGGTTTCGGGTTCGTAACAATATATTCAGGTTTCATCTCCAGTGACGACGTCAAATACAGGATTTGATTCACCTCCGTTATATTATTCAATCATTTCGTGACACCAATCTGAGCGAGGGCGTTTTTATGGATAATCTAACGCAAAGCTTCCTCACGCCTAAAACTCATGCCAATGCCTAAACTTGACTGAATCTGTTGGTATATCACTCTTTTATATGTCTCAATAATGAGCCGCACAACACTCAAGTTATTTTCGTTTGTCGCCGTAGATGGACATCCTTTAAGAAAATCATCATTGAGATTGCTACGACCAGGTTTAAACTCACTGAACCAATAATTATAAACAGTGGCACGAACGTGGGGCTTCGTCATGAAATGCTAATGGAAGTCTATCATAACTTTGTCGTTGATTAAGACCTCAATGAAAATCACAATAAATAATAGAGCGAAAATTTTCTCTCGTCAAATTTATTATTTCGCACGACACACACTTTTTAAATTAACGCTTTGTAAAAACAAATGAAATTACAGCGACAGCTTCCTAAAGAGTTCTTAATTCGAAATTTATATTTATTTTTCATTTCTTATTCTTTACTTTCGGGCCAGTTCTAAAAACTTTCAGAGCGGCCCTATGTACCTATAGTAACAAAGGCTTATTTCGATACAAGTCCAAGAGTCAGCGTGGACAAATCTCAAACAATAAGATATACGAAAATTTATTCCTAGGAACTAAGGTCTCAATTTTTGATCCTACTTATGTTTTGAGAGACAAATTTGAACAAAAAACGGTTGTTGTAATAGACATATAGTTAGCCTTGCTAACTTTTTTATGTGTAATTATGAGTACTATAGAGATATATTTAGGTACATTATTTTATGTATAACCATTAATCAATGGTTTTCGCTTCGTACGCCAAATGATGACTTTATAGGTAAATTTTTGATACCTTGGATTATATTATTCTTGTAATTTTCGTAGGGATGTATTTTTTAATTTTTTTGAAAATAAAATACAGTATATTACTCGCTGATAGCTTTCTATAGGTGAAAGAATTTTGAAAATCACAGTTAAGTAGTTTTTGAATTTATCCATTACAAACAAACATACAAAAAATCAAATTTTTCCTCTTTATAAGTGTAGATGAGTCGCGCTTTATCCGCAAAATCGTGTCACAGACTCGCGAATATTGGCAGCTGGCTGAACACACGCAGAATTCCAATGCACTCGCGTGCCAGCCATAAATTCAAATATGGCGGGAACAAACCGCAATTAGTTCCTTCGCCGAGTTAAACTTTTTAAATAGATATTAATATATGTTTTTCTCTTTAATTACAGGTCCACATTGCAAGGGCTTCGGCAACGTGTACACGCAAGAGAAGCATCCAACGTAATTTATGACCACCGAGCAATATTTAACGATTAAGTACAAATACTTACTTATAATGTAAAAACCTCGCACGTCAAGGGATTAGAGGTTAAGAAATTTATTTTCTTAGGTTTAATATAAAAGAGCGAAACTTTATATATTGTTTTATTTTCATTCAAGTTCAAGCTTGTATTGAAATTACCATGACTATATATTGAATTAAGGGAAAATTTATTTGTGTACTAATAAAACATTTTTAAAATCGAACTACCCCCATTCAGAACACGAGGGACCTATTATTTTTGGTCGTATCACTTAAAGAAGTAAGTATATATATCGAAGTTACAATGATCAATGTATATGAGTACTTAACGACTTTTTTGGGCCAGTGAAGTTTGGTAATTGAATTGCATTACAAAAATTTATAAAAAAAAAAAAACAAAAAAAAAATTAAAATGGAATCCCATTTTACTTGGGACTTTAGCATTATGGCGTTGCTAATGTTAGTAGGAGACAGTAAAAACTCTCAAGTAAACCGCTCTAGTCTGCCTGCAAACTTTTATTTAAAAAGGCTTTTTATAAAAAAATTAACCTTTTTATATTCAATCCGGAGACGGATGTTTCGCATTCCATGGACGGCCAGGGGGACAAACATCTCTATCTTCAAACAGCTTGCGATTCGGACCAGACTATCCGCCACCTGCTATCAAAAAGTTCTAAATTACTTTGGGCACATAGCCTGCAGAGAACCAGAAAACTCGGAGAAGCTACTGGTGGTCGAAAGAGAGGATGGCAAAAGGTCTCGTAGCCGATGGTTAGATCAAGTTGTTATGCCTATACAGTCCACCCTATATTGCGCGATTTATTGGTCTCCGAGACGTGTCTCAGGTTGTCTACGTAGATATGTCTATAGACCCAATCCTCGTCTACGGGTCTGTTGCGAGACCAAAAATCGCAGGTTTATATTGTAAACTAGCGATAAGCTAAATGTTCTAAGTAGGTATACCTACTTTCTTTTAGTGAAACACCAAATTCAGCCGTCAATTTCATGAAAAATAAGCGTGTTCAAGCAAGTCACTTTAAATGCATTAAGCATTCCCTCTGACGGCATACTTACAAAAATGTGAGGTTTTTTTTTGTTTTTTACTTGTACAAGTATTTTGCGTTCAACGGCGCGCGACGATCGCACCGCGGGCATCTGTAAATAGATTTGACCGAACCTCGTCTAGTTTGCGGCTATTGCATACACTGCATTTAGCACCTTATCGTTATATACAATAGAGTTATTGTTTGATAAAGTTGTTGCAATCGAGCGGGGACGCGATCGCTTCTCCAACGGCGGAAGGAAGTTATTCTTCAACGTAGCGCTAGAGCTCCGCCCGCACCTGGTTTCGCTTGTTTGGGCCACGGGCACAGGGAATGTTATAGGCCAAAATTAATTAATAATATTTATAGCATATTTTCTGAACTAAGGCTTAAGGCGTTATAAAAATGTACTTAGTCACAATTAAAATATATTTTCATGTTGTAATCTTTGTTAAATATTTAAAAAATACATACTTACTACATATGCATACATATTTATTTAATATTTCAATATTTCTCTTTAGTAAAGAGCAATCCAGCATTTAAGCTGATACCTATTTTATTTCCAAGTTCATTGGTATAAGTACCTACCCAAAGAATCATAATAAAAGATGAGATTATCACTGGACTCTTAAATCAGATATAACCGGTTCCGAATTCCACGCGGATGAAGTCACAGGAAAAACCTAGTCTAAAATGTTGAGTAATTAAGATATTTTTTTAACATCGAAATTCTGAAGTAAAATCAGTAAATCCGTATTTTCCTAGGTAAGTTAAACATATTTATTTAAATTTTCTAAATTACTAAATCACAAATCAGTCCTTACTCCTAGTAAATTCAAAGACTAGTATGCTGGCGCCGACTCTAGTGATCGCGTCATAATCGAGTATCTGACTTCTCAGAGGGGAATTATTGACATATTTCCGTTATTGGCTTATTGAATTCTAAGAAATTAACTGCGTCAATTAATGATCGCGCAGGTCATAATCAAATCTAGACTTCTTAGAGGTGAATTGTCGAAACACTTCCATTAGTTCTAAGAGATTAAACGCCATCTAGTGATTGCACAGGTCATAATTGAATTTCTGTAAATTCTCCGAGGCGAATTATCGAAACATTTCCCTTAGCTCCCAGAATGAACAGCGCTATCTAGCGATCGCGCAGGTCATAAATGAAATGAATCTCTCTGATTTCTCCGAGGGGAATTATCGAAACATTTCCGTTATCTTGTTCTAATGAACAGCGCCATCTAGTGGTCGCGCAGGTCATAACGATGGTCTCGTTATACATGGAAGCCAGAAAACCAATCTATATCACAGGCAACTGTCGCAACCATACGATTCCACCTATGTATCCAAGCGTACTATGTCCAAAAAAGATTGTAACCACATTACGAGTATATTGTCAATATCACAACTACATGACCTACACTAAAAATGTTATTCATATTCTAAAGTTAGAATATGAAGTAGAAAACACAATTTTTTTTCTTTACATACAAAATAGTAGTACATTGGAAATTACTGCAAAAATTAGTTCCAGAGTATTTTTAATTATAGTAGCAATATATAATGCAACAAATATTATGTAAAAGTATGAAGTTTGTGTAATTCGTTCTTTGGTCAAAAATAAAGACTTAATTGTATCATGTCATGTTAATCTTAATTAATCAATAAACACAAATTAACCAATATTATATTATTAATATTTTTTTATGTTAATTGATTTAATTTAAGTGGGGACTAAATAAAACACAGTATTCTTCAAAATGTTTATATATTATAATTATCATCAAGAAGTTCGCAAACAACTTACCAGCATATACTAGACTCATTATATTAAATCGGCTTCTAATAACTAATTAACATTAAAACATGCCAAATATCTCAAAAGTTAAAAAATTCTCTAGTGTCCAACATGGGATCTTTTGTACTTTAAAATATCAAATTGATTGTCGTGAAAATGGGAAGAGATAAAGGCAAAAATTAAAATATCGTCGAAAAACAGCATTGTTTTGAATAATATTGACCAAGTCCGATAAAAAATTGTTACTAAAATTATATTAAACGCTAAAAAAAGATTAGGAAAAAAACTTAGCATCTCTTAAGAAAATGAACACAGTGATGTTTACAATTATCAGTAAAAGTCAATTATTAAAATGAATATAGGACATAATACTTATTTAAAATTAGTATACTGTACAAAATGATCACAAATAACAGCTAAGGGACAAACCAACACGTACTAAAGAGAATCTTTGTAAAGGTCTACAAGCCGGCGGAGTTGCCTTAAAAAACGACGACGCATCATTCACTGTTTTCACTAATAAATGCATTGGGATTTCATTGCGGTTCGTATTAGGACCATTAAAAATGACCACTTCGCGAAGGAGTCACTTTGGGAAAAAACTACTTCGTGAATGGCCACTTCTTGAAATGACAATATGAACTTTTAAGTGAATTATGTTACTTTGATCGGCTTTAACTAACACAATTTTAAATCTCAGAATATTAGATCCTTTAACCAAATCTATTCAAGTCTTAGTGCCCCTAGAAATACCACACTCACGTATATTTTAAGTATTCACATTGAAATTGTCATTTCTATAAGAGGTGATGTATAAGGGGAGTAATTACATTTATTCAGCTCAATTCAGCTTTTGTCCATAGAAAAAAAAACCGTTTCGTTTTTTTTTCTATGGACAAAAACTGAAGTGAACTGAATAAATGTATAGTCGGAGTCGTGAGAAGCTGTAAATTATGTGAAGTAACATTCAGAGGTTCACATTTGGATTAAATAATAATTATTAATAATTAGCCAAAACGACACTGATTTCTAATAAAAAACTAAATTAAATAAAAACCAAAATTAGTAATAAAATCCAATATATAACCCAATCCGGAAAAACAACAAGCAACTAATTTTAAACTCGAGTGACGTATGACTCCAAAATTGCGGACCAAAGGTTTACGTTCGCTTCTTTATAACCCAGTGAAATTAAGTTGCGTCGAAGTATGCGCTATACAGATACGTTCCCTGATAATTGGCCGTGTGGCAAGTTTATTTGTTTACATAATTTACAGCTTCTCGTGACAGCGACTATAGTTATTCTCATATTATGGTCCACTTATGCATAATTTGACTCCTAAGCCACCGAGAGTATAGATTTTTATTACGATTCTAAACCACCGACCGTTCCTAGTCCAGGTTAGGAAGGCCTGAGAAGCCTGCCAAATTGTCTGGGAAGTCTATTAACTCAGGGCTCGCGAGTTAGGCTGCGGTTGGGGCCGTTGGGGCGCGGGGGCTGGCGCTACATACCTACCCACTGGGAACATCGGTCGTGGCTCCAATGTCGATACGCTGTCAAACCTGTATCAAAATACAAAAAAATATACACATATATTCCTTATTATACACGACAAAAATAAAAATATAAACAAATAAAACATATATAACAAGCACCACGGTTGACTCGTAATGTGGAAAGTTGTGTGTCGTTTTGTATTAGATAATAAAATAATAATTATGATCTTAATTTAAGATCCACTCAATTGCATTTTACATTATACTAGCGACGCATGGAGTTGAAATTTTCAAAAATCTTTTCTTAATGGGTGCTATAAAATAAACCTATGTTATCATTGACTTGTATATTATATGTTGTGCATTGGTAGCCAGTCAGGACAAACAATTTTATATAGGAAATGATAGTGAACCCACCTCCGGTTTCGCAGGGAGTTCAAAAACCCTTTCTTAGTGGATGCCTACGTTATAAACTAAACTTATGCTCTAAATTTCAGCTTTCTGACTTAACAGTTTTGACTGTGCGTTGATAGTCAGGACAAACATTTTCATAATTATAGATTATACTTGTACATTACAGCATGCTTTAGACGACACTTAAAATCAATGATACTTTACGTGATAAGAAATTCCACGTGTTAGGCTCGAATTATATACACAAACAGTTTCATACAATTTCAACAGCGGAACATCTCGGCCGCTCGGTCGCGAGGATGCAATTATTGAAGAATAATTGAATCGGTCAATTCAAATAAGTTTTAAAGGACTTTTTTTATGTTCAATTTAGTATTTGAGTGGTAAAAAATTAAAATAGCGAATAACCTTTACAACTTATTAATAGAAATAATGAAAAAAAACCTGAAAAACAGTTCTTGACTTATGTTGTTTTAGCGAGAAATAGGGTTAGTGGTATATAATTTAACCAAAACAATAGTAGTAATCATATTTTTTATTGCTTATAATTGAGAATTACATGTATTAATTTGTCATGTTTTAAAGTCATATTCTCCATCATCCTCATCTGGATTATCTTCAACATTTGCAGTTGGCCATCTAAAAATGTTGTTATAAAATGGCATATGCTCTTCCAGAATGCTATTTTGATACGCATCTCTCTTTAAGAAACCATTTTCAGCAAAAAAAGCATGTTGGAAAAAAACGTGACTTAAGAGGTTTTTGAAATGACCGATTCAATTAGATTTTGTAGTAATCATATGCAATGAATTGAAAAGACTTTTAACAGCAGTTGTTCATAATAGTATTGCAGCCTCTGAATCAATTATACGCAAAGGGCATACGACGCTTTATAGGTCCAGAATAATAACGCATTCAGGGTGATCTTTTAGCTACCGCGGTTCCCAAGTGCTCCCAGTATGTTTACAGAGGCGTAGGTAGATTGTTTCCATGCTATCATCAGGATCAGAAGCAATGTGCATTCTGATAGCGTGACTCTCCTCCGTTGAGGTACTGGGTTGGCACACATGCAAGTGTGTCAATTATCAAATAATATTTTGTAATTTTGTTGTGATTAACACTTAGAAAACCTCGTTCAGAAAATAACATATGAAAGTAAAGATCAGTTGATAATAAATTTCATCTTGATCGCCATGATAATCAGATTTTAGCCTACATTAATCCTATACTTAGGCTTATATTAGATGAACTTTTATTGAATCAATCTAAACCCGAGACAAGCAGTGTACGACAAATGAATGAGACCTGTTTGAGAAATTTAGAAACAGTGGCTACTCGTTATATGAAGAAAAACGTAATGAGGAATGTCCTAGATGACTAGTAATCTTCTGTTTCTTGTGAAGTTCTGCCAAAATGCAGTGAGCTTAATGGAGATCAGTGTTTAGATTTGTTAAACACAAAAAGAAAAATGCCTCTTCTCAACGTACATACGCCTCGCCTCTACGTACATCCCAAGTAGCACAAAACACCATTATAACAAACATCTAATAACACAAGTTCATGCTCAAAGCATTATAAGCAAATCTTATATCAGCTGTATTTCTTTTGTACGATTCTTTTAGGTAAAATTTGGGCCCCCCCTTTAGACAGCTTTGAGCTTTATAGAGGCTGTTTAATAGCATTACAATTATTGTATTACAACATTAATAAAGTCAGTAAAAAGCATATCGATATACTAACGGCATTTTTTGCGACTTTTACACAATTAATATGTAGCTTTAAAAATTACAACTTATTAATGTAATCTCTTACAAGGCTTATGCTTTTATTTCCTTTGTAAAAAAAACGCAATTATTTCAAAAATACGTATGATGCTGTATTATGATCAAATGTTTATTTGTGACTTGACTTAGAGATTGATATTTGAAGGAATAATATTGAAAGATTATACCACTTTATTTTTGTCTTTTATGGGTGAAATGACATGCGCGCATCAGTTTGTCGGATAAAATATGCATGTTTTTGGTAAAGAATAGACGCGCCCTCCCAAATGTGCTTTATTATTAAAACATTTTAAGGCATTTTAAAGCGGTTAGGTCAAAACCTAACCTAGTATAAAATGTGTTTTAGGATTTCAGCATAATTTTAATAAACATAGTTGTTTTTATAGACATCCTTGCACAAAGCAAATGATCACTACGCTTTTTAATCAGATTTAGGTGACTTTAATTATTTTTGTAAGAAAAGAAAACGGAAAGCAAAATGTCGGCAAGAGAATTAAAGTTTTAGGCATTCAACAATGGCGTAATAGTGCTTTTAGTTATAATATGGCCAGACACAAAAATTAAAGCTTATATTGTTACTATATAAGACACTTGCATATATGTTCAGCCATATTACAACACTTCAGAAGTATATTATAATGCTTGTAGCCATTATACGCCATAGTGACTGATTGTTATCATGTTTAGTAGGGTACAGCTCATATGGTAAAAACCATGTAAAAATCTAATTATTCGAGATATCTCTTATTGAGCGACTTCAAAAAAGGGGATTTTCAATTCGACCCGTATGTATCTAAACCGTATTAAACCGTAGGTATCTAAATTGTTTCTAAGCGAGTAGGTATTACTAAATTTTATAATAAATAAATAATATACGGCGCCGTTTTTTAGTGCTAATTTTTTAGTTTTGTTTCCAATTCTTTTTGTCCATTGCTATGTGTATATTCACGTTAATAATAAATGACCGTTTGCAAACTGAAATTACGACATATTTATTACTTGTAGTTCTAAAAATACTTTTATTTGGATCAGAATATAGCTGTAGATATTATTAAAGAATGGATTATGAAGAAAACGGACCTATGGCTTTTATTTGTATTTAGTCAATGTTAATATAGGATCCGCATTAAATTAACACAACCATAGACCATAAGAAAGTTTTTATTCTTAAAAATATCAAAATAGGGCTAAGTTCACTTTACAAGAATTTCGTAATGCTTATTTAATGCGTAACGTTTTTCAAATTACCGTTATAAGAGAACAGTCTTAGTGTAAGTGTAAAAGCTGTTTAAGAAGCTGTACATTAGTATTATCCGATGTTTAATTACGAGTTTTGACATTGTAACAAATTTAGACTAACTGTAATATAGCATTAAGCATTATTAAGTGAAAAAAAAGCCTCTATACAGATTTGAAACTTGGCTAGTGCCGACTAACAGTGTTATTATGACTTTAGAACATAAATATGTATCTATTTTAGTTAATATACAAGTTTTGTGTTACTTGGGATGTAACTACTTAGCTGGTCTTGCGACTTCGTGCGCGTTGAAAAATAAAAATATATGTATCAATTAGATTTAAACAGTAGGCAACAGCGGGTGGTGGAGCGCGGGCGGGGGTGGCTGCATCAAGTAAGTCCCGTCGTCCCGTCGCATTGGTGCGAGACCGCTTCAACTTATTTTGGCGCAAGTAGTTTTAATTAACGATAACTCCTAAGATATTCATTTAAATTGTATTGTGTAAAGGGCTACTGTAATGTGTATGAACTGCTTAAGGTATTTGTATAAATAGCTTTACAAATACCACAATAATGTGATATTTACAAATACCACATTATTGTATAAATAACAACTTTAATTTTATCAAAAAATTAAAGTTGTTTATGTTATGAATATACCAAGTGAAAAATTGTTTTTACTGCAGCTCTTATAGAGTTACAAATGAGGATAATAATAGTTCATAATAGTTGTAGGCCAGGGGGAAAACAAAAGATACTGACTTGTTGTTCTTATACTTGTCGAGTATGGAGTGGTAGGGCTGCAGAAGCGCGTGCTTGTGGGTGCGGGCGAGTTCGCGCATGCACGGCGTCAGATCGGCGAACCGGTAGCCCGTATAGCGCCGCAGCGCACAAGGCCACGACACCCGTTCGCACTCGACCGCGCACTCGCCCGCCGACTCGCCCGCTGACTCGCCCGCGCACTCGTGCTCAGTGACGCAGTGCAGTGCGGTGGCGAGCGCCGCCGAGGCGATCGTGGACGGCAAGAACTGCAGATACGTATCGCCCTCGAGAAGACACAACTCCGCAATGTACTGTCAACATAATGTACTCAATCAACGTCGATAATAGTAATCGGACTGTAAATAAGAACTAAATACACTTTCTTCATGGGAAATTTCACTACTGTTTCTAACACTAGATTCTAACACTTATAGAATGTTAGAATCAATCTTATCATGGCTTTTAGAGCATTACAGTAGCTTCTAAAATAAGTCAGTATATCATAATAGGCTAGTTGACAAAATTTTGAATTTGGAAACTATAGCTTAGCATCTATTTCACCACAAAAATACATTATTTTAAGAAAAATAGGTCTTTTACATTAGTATTTTGAGTTTTTAGAAATGAATTTGAAATTGACCACGAAAAGGGCCAAGATTGTCATGGCGTCTTGAATGACGTGACACCTCGCAAAACAGCCGTGTTTCTTTATGACAGTCAATTGTGTTTTTTAATAAATAATGAATTCCTCGTATTATAAATACTGTATAGTGACCCAATGTAAAAGTACAACGATAAAAATGCCAAACAAATTATTCATATATGTTCCAAACAATAAACAAATACGAAGAAAGTGGTTAAAAATGGCAAGGAGGTAAGATGCTCTTACTTTATCAACTGATTCCACAATTTATTTCTGTGAAGATCATTTTGATGTAAGTATTAAATACAAATTGATGTATCTATTTATAAATGTATAGTAAAAGAAATGAATTTTGCAAAATCTACCATAATATACTAAACATAACCTACAAAATGTTATGACTTAAATGATTCCACAGTAGGTAAATGCGACTCTCACTGGTAACTGCTAATTAAATAAGACTTTGTTCTTCACGTAATACTTACATCGAAGTTTTAACATTGCGGAATTCCGATGAACAAAAGTCGGTGTTCATTGCAAAAAATTTGCCAAGCATAACGGCGTCAATTTTGGGCAAATTACTGCTGTTTGCTTTGTTAAATCCTGATTCCATGGCAAATTATACCTATCTTTCAAGATTAAACTAAAAACGAACTGTATTAATTTAACAATAATTGCTGAAAACTCGAAATAACATGTTCACTTTATACGAAAATGATGGCGTTTTGCAAGGCGTGACGTCACGCTTCCATGCGCTTCTCTGATTGGTGTTTAATGTCACGTGATTAAACTTTTATTATTTTAATAGAAAAGTTGTTTTCTTGTTTACTAATTATCATGGTTAATCATTAGAAACTCTAAGCCATCCGATTTATTCTTAGTGGAAACAAGCCTATTGAGCTAATTTAAAATTCTGATGAAGTTAGAAATGATCCTTTCCAGGCATGATTTTGATCTGGTCTAATGACCTGGTGCCATTTATTGTTAAAAGAATCACTCTTAGTTACAGAACATAGTAACGTAAAAGGCGAGTCCACGACCTTATGAAGTTAAGTACTTTGGTTCACCTAGGCTATGTTTTGGTATATTTTTTTTACAAAAATATTATTCAGTCACTCCTAAATAGGTAACATCCCACCAAATTATTACCAAAACATACGGGAATGGGTTTTAGCATCTCTTACTCACTCACTAAGACAAAAAAGCAAACGTGCAGAAATTTCATGGTCATTTGTTAGAACATGCTACTTAGTTTACAAATATAGAAGACATACATTCCATTGCAATCTTAAGGAACTAATAACAAATAGATGAATATACGTTTGTTCCTTAAAAGATAGGAGCTCCCTAATTGTTGATATTAAAAACCTTTTCTATCATTTATAGTAGTCATTTGAATACTTAAGATTTCATCAAAATAATAATTTCATTTTATTTAAAGGTTACATTACTACTTTCTATTATTAAAAAGATTAAGTACACAATCCAATCACAACTGACAGCTTACAAAGAAAGTTAACAAACGTATTGAACAAATGGCAATACAACGAAATACTTACCGCTGCCAGATTTTTGGTTTTCATGGGTATGTTGGCAGCGATGCAGATGTGCGATATAAAGGCGAGACTGGTCGGAGTGGAGAGGTCGAACGAGAGCACTTTCAGGATGAGATGCTCCATCCGAAGCACCTCTCGCTTCGTGTAAGTGTCGTCCGTTATGTACACAAACTCCGACACCTCAGGCGGAAACACTTCTTCGTATTTTCTAAATAAATAATTTTATGTACAATCAGCAATTGTTTTATTACCTTTTTACCAACAAAATCCTTAAGGATAGAGAGAAGATGGGATTTGTTCTTAATATTGATACAAATATGTGTATTTGTATTAGAGTATAAACATTTTTACTCATACATCATTGAGCTGATAAATCCGAATTTATGCTTACTTTGTCAAAATATATTTAAATTATTCCTTACTGAGAATAAGGAATAAGGAACTAATTTTGTTTTTAAAACAAAATTAGTTTAAATTTAAAATTAAAGGACAAATGAAATTAAAAATTAATTACTTAGTTAATTTTTTTGTTTTAATTTTCCACGAAAAGTAAATACTACTTTACTTATAAGGAAGATGAATGAAAAAGCACAAAGAACAATGGATAGGCAAGGAGTAAAGTAAAACTATTCTGCATAAGAAAAATAGGTATGAAACTTACGTAATTTTCATGAACTAGATATCCCAAGCATGTTTGTAACAAAAATTAACTATTATGTCACTATTATACATGTATGTAGCTTAAGACGTAAATATTGGACAAATAATTTCTATTGTTAAGAGATTATTATAAACTCATCATATAGTAAGAATCGTCAGAATAAAAAGACCGCAGACTACTGTTTTTACTAGCTGACCCGATAGTTTTTGGTCTGCCAGTTTCATACAAAAATACCATTCAATTTTCCTACATTTCCCACGGATTTTCCAAAAATTTTCTTTTGTACAAACCTTGTCCTGACAATTACGAACACAACAAAAAAAGTCGGTTATACCGATTTGATTTTTATTTATATAGATAAGCTATAAGAGGCATAACATTAATTATTTACAGTATTAAGCCATGTAAAATTTTTTTGTAGCAAAATGTGTATATAATATATTATATAGTTTTCTTGCATATATACTATATATGCAAGAAAACAATTTTTGAAATTGGATTATAGTTATATTTTAATAAGTTTTTTATAATTTAAAAGCTATAATTATTAGACGAAAAATTAGAGCCATTGTCATAAAGTTCTGAAATTATTGCTTGGTATCTTGTATACAGCATAATATAAGTGAACAAAATTTAAGTGCTTAATATATTTTACATTGTGACATTGCAAAAATTATACAAGTAGTGGCAGGCCAAAGTCCCTGTACACACCCCTTACAGTAACCACCCCCTATAGATAGAAGACCACTGAGAAATAACAGCATGTGTGCTGTTGTGTTTCAGTGAGAGAGTAAGGGATGCCAAAGGTAATTTGCCTATCCCTTCCCAATTCTTTAGCTTTAATCGTACTATGGTCGGCAGCGCACTTACAGCACTTGTGGCGTTGCTTCTGTTATAGGCAAAGGTTGCCACCTACCATCAAATGCATGTACCTTAACATAAAAAAAACACAATCTTTAAGACAACCTGGTCTTCGGAAAATGGATATATACAGTTGTCTCGAAAAGCGGTGAATGCGGTGATACTCACGCCGCGATATATGTAGCCGCAGTGCCGACCAACTGCAGCTTGGTTCTGACCACGCTCATGTAGGACAGGAACCTGTCCACGTAAGACACCGCCAGGTGCAACGTCTCGCTCTGCTGCGAATACTCATCGCACACTTCCACCAGCCAGTCCACCAGTATGGAGCGCATCATTTGACTTATGTCCGGCTGCTTGCGCATGTAGCGGGGGTTCGGTCTATGCTTCACCTAATATTTGAAAAAAAAAGGGATGCTATAAGCGAAAAAAAAAACAATTTTTTTTCTATTTAAATTATAAACCATACTTCTTGTAACTGGATATTAGCCCAGATAAGTAAAATAATTACAGAGCTGAAATTAGGTCTTTATTGGTATTACAATAAAATGACAAAAGTCCTAAACTATTTAATTACATATCTGCAAAAAAATAAAAAAAATATTTTATATAATATCCTAAATTATCATAAAAACATTATGAAAAGTAGGTCAGACGAAAGTTGTAGATATCTACATAACTATTTTATCTACAAAATTGTTCCTATACTTTGTAAGAATTACCATTCCTGAGATATTATCATTTGAAACATCGCAAATGTTCATAATCGAACATTTAATATGAGTAAAATATTACTTTGTGTAAAACTTGTACAGACAAAGAAATAACGACATTTTGAGAACATACATGCAAAAGAAACTCATAATTCCTTAATTTCATCTGCTTGTATAACCATAATAAACATTTAAACAGTTGAATAAAACATGATTCAATTAACTGTGCAACCGACACCTCCACAAGTCATTATCACAAATGGGATTTTATTATTGTATAGAAAAGTTTTTTTTTTTTTTTCTCTTTTATATCCACGATCGGTCGCCAGACCATAATTGGATGTGTTTCGGAAATTATTGTGACTTTACAGAGAAAAGGCCAGTGCCTTGATTCCCTTAAACGATAGTGCCTCGCTTCAGTCTGCTGACATTGTCTACAGGATTGATTAGCTCTGCAGCAAGGGGATTTTGGTGACATGTTAACCGATCCATGTAAGACTTCTTAAACCGGTTTATTTCTGAGTTGATGGTGGGCATGTTGAGATACTCGTGAATTTCGTCATTCCTAGTGTACCATGGTGCATTCACTATCATCCTTAAGGCACAATTTTGTGCACGCTGAAGGCAGAGTATGTTGCTTTTACTTGCGACTGCCCAAAGCTGGATGCCGTAAGTCCAGATGGGCTTAATTACAGACTTGTAAATAAGCATTTTGTTGTCCACTGATAGCACAGAATTCCTTCCCAACAGCCAGTACAGGCTTTTAAACTTCTGATTGATAGCATCTCTCTTTGCCCTGATGTGATATTTCCAAATGAGACGTCTATCGAGCATAAATCCGAGATACTTCACATGGTTTGTGTGCGGTAGAGTTTCTCTTCCAAGCCTGACCGGGGGACAGTCCTCCCTCCGTAAGGTGAAGGTGATATGATTCGATTTCTGTGCGCTCACTCGTATGCGCCACTTGCGTAACCAATCGTCCATTTTGTCTAAGACCACCTGTAACTTTTCGCTAGCCGCAACAGAACTCGAATCACAAGCAATGTAAGCAATAGCGTCGGCATAGGTTGCAACAGTGACGTTTTCCAATACCGGTAGGTCAAAGGTAAAGATATTGTACAACACAGGGCCAAGCACCGAACCCTGGGGTACACCAGCATTTATTTTATGAAGATTGGACCTAGCGTCTCCATGTTTAACCCAAAAAGATCTGTCCGATAGGTAAGACTCAATCATCTGGTATATAATGTGAGGCAGAGTCGACTTAATTTTGCACAAGAGGCCCTTGTGCCACACGCGATCGAACGCCTGCTGAACGTCTAAGAAAGCCGCGGAGCAGTACATTTTGCGTTCAAGTCCCTGCCTGACTGCATGATAAACCCGGTGAACCTGTTCAATGGTCGAGTGCGACTTCCTAAAGCCAAATTGATGATCGGGAATAATATCAAAGTGGTCCATGAAAGTTTTGAGCCGAACCAGGAATATTCTTTCCCAAAGTTTGGATAGTACCGGCAAAAGGCTTATTGGGCGGTACGATGAAGCCTCGTGAAGAGGTTTTCCAGCTTTGTGGATCATGATTACCTCGGATATCTTCCATGGCGATGGGAAATGACTCAATCTGAAAATGGCGTTGAACAGACACGCCAGAAAAGTGACACACTACCTTGGCAGTTCTTTTAGGATCCTTGGGGTGATGAGATCATAACCTGGGGCCTTTACCGAATCTAGCATTCGAATTTCCCTCCATATTTCCTTTGGGGACGTTGGGCTCAAGGGTAAACACATTTGCAGGTCCTGACCCAAAATGACGTCCGTCTCTGATTCATCCAACAGGCTGTCATTGGGCTGAAATAAGGAGGCCAAATGAGCTGCAAAAACCTCTGCCTTCTCGAGGTCTGTTCTTGCCCAGGCCTGATTGTGAGACTTTATTGGTGGTGATGACTCCTGAGGTTTATTCATATTCCGTGTGGCTTTCCAAAGAGAGCGCTCACCCTTGCCGGAAGCAGACAAAAGTTCAATATTTCTCTTCACGTCGTCATTGGCAATGTCTCTAAGAAGAGTCTTAAGTTCCCTCATAGCACGGTTAAGTCTCACTTTATCAGACTGATGTCGGGATTGATGCCATACTCTTCTTAGTTGGCGTTTTTCCAGAATTTTTTCCTTCAAGAAAAGAGGTTGGGCTCGGGTTGTCGATTTCGGTCTTAGAGCAGGTGTATTTCTCCAAGCAGCTACTTGTAACAGATTTGTAAGATAAAGGCACGCCTCGTCAACGTCCCGACTCGTCGACAGAGCCATTCTCAGATTAATACGTTCGTCCAAGTAAGCGCGGAAACCCTCCCAGTCAGTCCTTGAGTTATGCAAAGTTTCTGGATGCTCACGAAGGATGACAGTAGTGCTCACAGTCATGATCACAGGAGTATGGTCAGAACATCCGTCTAATGATGACTCAATGCTAGTGTAGAGATGATTAATGCCGCAAGTCACAAAAAAGTCCAGCAGGTCTGGTAGTCTACCAGGATCGGAGGGCCAGTATGTAGGGTCACCAGATGAGAGTGGATGTAGATGATTTTTCTCTATACAATGTTTTAATTCCCTTCCTCTTGTCACGGTGCAGCGGGATCCCCAAAACGTGTTCTTGGCATTCCAGTCCCCCCCAGCAATGAAGCGGCGACCGAGAGTTTTAAAGTAGTCCGCAAACATGTTTTCCGTGATTTTATGCCTGGGCGGGCAGTAGACAGCAGACAACGTAATGTGGCCCGCGCGATCTTCCACTCTAACCGTGGTGGCCTGAATGTGAGCAGTCGAGTAGGATTCCATAATAGTGTGTTTTATGGACGATCTGATGACAAGTGCAGTTCCAGCATGAGTTCTGCCATCAGGGTGGGGAGTGAAATACACGAGAAATCCTTTAATTCTAAACGAGCTTCTTATGGTGCAATGAGACTCCGATATAAGAGCAACGTCTATTTTGTGACTTAACATAACAGTTACCAATACTTTAATGTTACCAGATAATCCGTTAATGTTCCAAGTTGCAACACGTAAAGATGTCATTTAGAAGTTAATTTGCTGATGACTGTTGTTAGAAGATTCATTAGACTACTAATTTGGTGTAATAGAGTATCCATCTTCTCATTTTGTTGAATGAGTAGTTGTATAGACAAGTCATTTGTATAGACAAGTACATTAACTTTTTTTAATAACAGTACAACTTGTACTGTTATTAAAAACTTGTACAACAGTACAGTCTCTTGTATTCCTCTAAGATGTGCTTTTGCTTATCAAACACTTTAATAGATTTATACTATAAAATTCCAGTGTGATTAAACAATCAACAGAACTGCAAAAGACTGGGTTAGATAATACTATAGAACGCATTCTGTTTGTTTGTCTGTGGCTTTGTGCAAGCTAATCTCAGAAACGGTTTAACCAATTTGAATGTAGTTTTACTGATGTATTGTAGCAAGCATGCGGAAACATTTACCGTTTGTTTCATTCCAATCGGTTTACAAACAAAAAGTTACGCACTATGCCGAATACCATGCGTGCGAAGTTGCGGGCTCAGCTAGTTTTAAAAATTTTTTTTTTACCAAAACCCAAAAAAACATTTATAAAAATTTTTGTCCAGACTATCTTCTGCAGTATTTGAAAAACAATCATATTGTATTTTGAGTATTACATATTGATCACCATACAAATGTGGGCTATTCTAATATCAATAACAACATATATAATTGTAAATTATTTTTAAAGAACATATTATTATCTACATAAAATAATAATTGAAATAAAGGATAAAGTGAAATTGTCGGAATCACCTCGATTTCCCTCATGTAAGCATAAATATCTTTCTGGTATTCCGCTACGTGAAAGAAATTGTCGATTTCTCTCTTGATTTTAGTTTTGTCATCGACTTCATGAATAGTGTCCTCTAAAATAGTGCTCTCATATTGCGACACTGACATTGAGAGCATGCTCGAGTCCACAACTGACATGGGAGACTCGACCACATCTTTATCTTTCTTTTCTTGCAAAGGAATTCTGAAATATTTTACCAATTATACATAAAATACTGCACTCTCTTACAGAAGACCACCTTGAAATGACAGCATATGTGCTGTGTTTCAGTGAGTGAGTAAAGGATGCCAGAGCCAATTTTCTAATCCCTTATCTTTAATAGTAGGTATTATGGCCTACAACACACTTGCAGCACCTGTAGCTTTGCTTGTGTTGATAGGTGATAGTGGCCACCTACCATCAAATGGACTGTTAGTCAGTTGAAAAAGAAAAAAGAAAAGTCAGTCTGTCAAACTTTAAAAAAAAACTAAATTAATCACTTTGTAGTTGCTATTTCAATATTAAGAAATAACTTTTTATATAAATGTTGAAATGAATTCAAGTGATGGGCTGTTAACCATGATACAAGTTAATATAACTTGATATAACAGTCAGAGTTTAAGGGTTCTAATTCTAGTTCTAAACTAAGCATTGGCTTTGAAGTAGGTGTAAATGATTTCACACCTCATATAATTTACATTGCGAAGTCCCAATCGATACTTGAAGATTATATATTTCTTATTATTACCATTTTAAAAATTACATAGTTTAATTATCTTAAAGCATATAGATTATATAACTCTTTCATAGCTTAGAGTATTTTAAATAATATATTTAGTATGAATGCAAAAAGTAACATATGGGGGGGTATCACAAAACTTTATGGAGTAGGTGAATTAACGTAAATTTTAAATTTGTTATAAATAAATACCTTGTTATTGCTTCTTTGGGGCGATCAAGAGGCTTCTCAAACTGAGCACATAGTGTTTTAATATTCTCGGCAGTATTTTGAAAGTAATTATCTTTCTTAACCTCTTTGGGAACGAACGGTTTGAAAGTTGGCTCTCGTTTCTTCACTTCAGTCTCGGTCGTAGGATTATCCTCATAAACGCTAAAGGCGCGAAATTGAGCCACGGGGGGCAGAATATTCTTATCGTTTTTGATTTGTCGTACCGTTCTATTTTCATCCTGAACTTTACAAAGTCCATTCGTCATAGAAGTCTAAAATAAACGAGAAATAAATTATAACAGGTAGGTACTTAATAATGAAGATAAATGTAACAAGGTTACATCGACTTACTTGTTTGGTGTTCCTATTTTGACTGCAAGCATAATGATTCAAGTCGCCTAAAGCACGCCGTTGCACTGCACCAAACATATCTGTATTCTCTTTTCTTAATACAGTTGAGTTATTCTCTTGATCTTCGTGAATTCTGAACGATGCCATTGCCCTCGCTGCTTCCGTAAACACTAGTGGTAATCAAATTTAAAACTCGCAATTAAACTTAGATCAAATGCCAACGACTTGAATATATTGTTGCAGTCTAATCTAAGGGCACATTCTATAAAGTTATTGCGAGAAACCTTCGAAATTAACTAGTGTTTTTAAAAAATTACCCCTTAACCATTCTTATTATCAACGGCTAACATGCATATAGACACAAAAAAACTATGTTGTATGTATGTATTGTATGTTTCAGCTGTTGTAGTTTACGTTAGATTCCTGTCTATGCCATTTAAATTTCAACCAATGAAAATTAAGCGCTAGTTTGTCTATGGAAATTGCCTGTTATATTTTTAAAATACCTTATGTTAAATTCTAATTATTATTAATTATTGTAATTGATAAGACTGCGATTTCATAAAGTCTGTACATACAATTTTTATTACCAATCAACTTTTGCCTAGGGAATTATTGATACAAGTGATCAAAATAGAGTTTATCGATGTTTCTGGATATAATCAACAAGCTAGAGTTATGATGAGGGAGGAATATTTTGTGGGCTGTTACTTCATAATTCATATTTTATGTTATTACAGCAAGGTAATTCTTAAAGTTAGGGTGACCACCAGTTTAAGCCCAATTTTGCTATTCGATTAATTTATGCTTAATGTTATTCTATATTTAAAGGAACGCAAAAAAAAAGGTAAAATAACATGAAATAATAGATTGGGGAAAAATTCTTCGCATTTTATATGAAAACTTTTTCAAAGTTTATTTACAAGACATTTTTATTTTTTTATTTTTTCAAAGTTTATTTACATTTAATTACAGTATTTATGTGCCATTTTGTTCGATGATATTTTGCCATCTTGTAGGTTGCTTCATGTTTTCATGTGATAGCTATAGTATCAGGCTATAAGAATAAACATAAATTATAGCTTTAATAACAATGGATTACTCACAATAAAAGAAATTGTTTACGAATTCGGAGTTACAAAAAGCTGAATAACTCAAAATCTAATAATAATCGCTGAATATACATGGGGGTCCATTGGATAGGTATTGGGCCCCTCTACCACCACACCCCATTTGACCCGTCGATGCTGGGTCACCCTGTATATTAAAAAAAAAGTTGTGCCATTTTGTTGATATCTCGAGAACGGATTGAATGATTTCGATGATTTTTTTTGTTCATCTCAGCCTTAAGAAGTTTCCTCGCGTATTGGAAAAGTTTTTTTTTTAATGTTAAGGGCATCAGACAGGCTGTCGGTCTACTTGATGGTGTTTAGCTGCCGTCACATATGAAACAGGCAATACAACAGGTGCTCCAAGTACGCTGCCGACCTTAGTGAGATTAAGGATTAGGGTTGGGCAATGGGCTCTGGCAGCCATTACTCGGTCACCGAAACATGCTGTTATTTCTTCATGGTCACGTACGACGGTGGTTACTGCCGCCAGAGAGGCTGCTAAAATAACTGCGAAACCCAGCTACTATACTTAAAGTATCAATTTTTTTTAAGGCTAAATTCGACAGCCAGACTGACGACTGACGATCCATTTGATGGTAGGTGGTTTCCGTCGCCTATAACACAAGGAACGCCACAGCTGCTGCAAGTGTGCTGCCTACCATAGAAGGATTAAGAATAAAGGGATTAGTAAGGGATAGGGCAATGGGTTCAGGCATCCCTTACTCACTCATCGAAATACAACAGCACACATGCTGTTATTTCACCATGGTTTTCGCTAAGGAGGTGGTTACTGCTGCCAGACGAGCTGTCCAAATGAGTTTTTTTCCGTGGTAAAATCTGCGAATCAGATCCCCATCGACCATGGGGAGATCGGTGTATGTGAGATTTCTACTAACTAAAAACCCACGGTGTTTCCTCGCGCTGTCTATGGGCGGGGGTCAGAGATCGTTGAAACCACAGACATATAATAGAAGCAGGCCTAATATAACAGATATCTAGTGAAGCCGATTTACCACATACACAAATGTCACTCGGACAGGGCCGAACTAGGGCGTAATAAATTTTATTGGCCAACCTTTATATATATACTTTATTGTACCTAGTGATCAGCATTAAATATGTACTACTTGACCATGATCTTTTGGCGGAAGGGCCTCCCCCGCTCATCTTATGCCTTACCCCGCTCTCTCTATAGCATATAACATCTACTGAAACTATTTTAACGATAGATTCAGTCCATGACGCTGATTAACTTTCCCCATGGAACATGTATCGAAATATGAAAATGTTTGGTTTCCCATACTGTTAAGGAATTTGAATTTTATTTTGTTAGTGGCTGTTTAAATTAAGAAAATAAATTAGAAATAGAATGTTTTTGAAAATAATGTCAATGTTAGATGAAATAAAATTATATAAGAGAAAGTTTTGAGAGACAAAATGTATAACATATTGGATAATTTTTAATCTGTATTTAAGTAAGTACATGTGTTTAATGTTTTAATACATAATATAAATGTGCACATAGATAGAAAGGAAGTTTTATTGAAATGGATTCCAGAAGATAACAATAAAGATTTAAATTACAAGATATAACTAAAATGACGAATTAAGCCCCTCTCAATTTACAAGACATACTAAGTTGAAACACATAACCTCTTCCCCCCACCAAACGCAGTTTGCCTTCCACTACTTATAGTAAATCAGAAAGAAATTAAATTCGTATGACAGATACAAAAACAATGCTACGCGTATCGTTCACTTAAATGGAGAATTGAATTTATTTAAATGTAATAAAAATATATTTAATTTTAATTTATTTCATTTTGAGTATTCAATAGAATTTAGTTCAGCTAATAAGTTAATGCAACATTTATTGATTCTGAGGTGGTACGAAGTTCGCTGGTTCAGCTATTATTATATTTTATAATTAGAATTTTTTTATAATTTAAATGTTAGTTTAATTTCTCTCGCTAGAGAGTAGTATATTCTTTGGTTTAGTTAGTCTATGACAAAGATTTGTTGACATTTTGACAATATTTTATTTCTTTAGACATATAACTTTATAATCTGTGATTTTATTTGCTATTGCTATGCTACTACTATTTGCTACACTTAGATTAAAAACACTTAGAAAGTTCAAATTATTCATTTCTACATTCTACAGAATGTATAATTATTTAATTGTATTTTTAATATTATACAACTGTGACACATCTGTTGCTGTTAGAAAATATACAAGGGATGATATTTTAAAACTAAGGTTAGTAGTGGAGTACAAATTAGTCCTTTTCAAATTTTTTAAATAAAATGATAGTCATATTTGATTGCCCATTGGATGAATGGTTAGGGTGGTCAATTTTGGAAATGAACTATTCAAAATGGAATGGACAGTCGGCCTGTCTGTTGATCTTAACATAAAAATAAAGATAGGAATTCAAATCAAAGTGTAGTAGTGTAGGAACAATGAACAGCTGCATTTAAATAATGTGGTTCAATTTTTTTTTTTTTTTTCATTTTGCAGAGAAGAAGTTAGAGATATGTTTCAACATGCCTACGATGGTTACTTACAACATGCTTTCCCATATGATGAGCTAAGGCCTCTTAGTTGCGACGGTGTGGACACATGGGGAAGTTACTCCTTAACACTCATCGATGCCCTTGACACACTTGCTATTATGGGAAATTATACGGAGTTCAACAGAGTTGTTAATATAGTTCTACAGAGACAGAACTTTGATGCAGATATTAATGTATCAGTCTTTGAAACCAATATAAGGATTGTTGGGGGACTCCTCAGTGCACATCTTCTGTCACATAAGTGAGTATGTACACTCTATTTATTTCCAGCTTAATGTAAAATAATTATGACATACGTAATATCAATTATGTTGTGTGATTTGTCATCACTATTAAAATGGATTAAAACAGTTCTAATCTCAAATTAAATAAGTATTTATTTTGATTATAACATCAAGCATTAAAATTAAATGACGTTTACATAACATTCACTAAATTCATCTAAATTTTGTGCTTCATTTTCATTCATTCATTGTATATAAATTGATCTTTAGATGATTCAAGATTTATATACCATGTAAGGATAAGTATAATAATGTATAAAAAGAGCTCAACATAGCAAAAAAATACTATACTTAAACTTAAAAATGTTTAAATTTGCAGCTTGTCGCATTGAGTATTATTAGATTTAAATGTAACAAAATTTAAAAGAAAATTGGTAGAACTTTGTTATAGGATGAAAGAAAACTTCTCACCAAATTTCATTCAAATCGAAAGGGGTCAATTCCAACCATTGGTTGATTTGACATGGAATTACCCATATATATATATATATATATATATATATATATATATATATATATATATATATATATATATATATATATATATATATATATATATATATATATATAGTTAAAAGATATAATAATTGTAAGAATTGAGGAATTTTGAATTTGTCTTGTCTTAAATGTTTGTTCCAATATATTTTATTTTATATAGTACCACATACTCAATATATCTTATTATGAAACAATTGATTCTATAAAATATGAAAATTTCAGAACCGGAATGGATTTAGAACCTGGATGGCCCTGCAATGGTCCACTGTTACGTTTGGCAGAAGACGTAGCGCAAAGATTGATAGCGGCATTTGATACTACCACTGGCATGCCATACGGCACCATTAACTTGAGGTCGGGAGTGCCTCCTGGGGAGACCAGCATCACATGTACAGCTGGAGTTGGTACTTTTATTGTTGAATTTGGCACATTGAGTCGGTTGACTGGAGATCCTTTGTATGAGGAGGTATGTAACGTAACTTTGTTTTATAAATATTTAAACATTTTTTTTATTCAAATTAATACACAAGAAATTGAATGTAATTTTAATTATACTAAAATATCATAACACATATTTTTATAGGCTTTCAGCTTTTGCCAACACCCCCTTCTTAGGTGTTAGTCTTTATTACTCATATGTTTTTGTCATGCATCATATATACCTAGTTTTTTTATTTTTAAATAGTAAAAATCTACTTTTGTTTAAATTTGTGGGGACATGACACAAAATTGCTACTAAACTTTACAGGATCAGGGATCACCCTATGGGTTAATCTGAAGATTGCCCAAAAATTTTATCAGTATCGGGTGAGCAGGTTTGACATCCATAGGGTTACATATTGCAAATTTTTTTTTTTTTTGTCTTCTAGTATCTGCAATCGGTATCCACCATAAGCAGATTTGTTGCTATTTATCATGGCGGGTCGAGTGTGCCTTCCAGTGAAGGCATCTACTCATAAATTATTGTCTCGATCAGTAAGGCAAGATATCCTTCCGTTTTAACCGCTTGGAATAGCTTTTTTGTGTCAATTCGGCTGCAAGTACATTGGGATGTTTTTCCAGCCTTTGTTGGTACTTTCTGACAGTGGCTATGATTTCTTCCTTCATTGTAGCCATTTGTAGATGCTTATGAATTCCATTGTTGGTGACCAGCCATGGTGCTTGAGAAATTGTTCTAAGTATGATGTTCTGCATCCATTGCAGTATTGAGATCTTTGAGTTACTGGCACTGCCCCAGAGCTGTACTCCGTACATCCACACTGGTTTAAGGACTGCCTTGTAGATTAAGAGCTTGTTGTCAGTAGACAGTTTGCTGTTGCGTCCCATCAGCCAGTGGAGCTCTTTGTACTGGATGTTCAATTCCTCTCTTTTAGTCTTAACGTGTTGCTTCCATGTCAGTCTTCTATCAAGATGTAAGCCGAGGTATTTAACACTGTTAACACTATTTTTGTGTGGCAGTGTTACATTGTCGAGTTGTACGGGGGGACAATCTCCTTTTCTCAGGGTGAATGTGACTTGAACTGATTTACTTGCACTAGCCTTTATCCTCCACTGACCCAGCCATTCTGTTATTAAGTTTAGCCCATTCTGTAATGTTTGTGAGGCTTGTAGGGGGATCTTTGGGACTTGCAAGAATGGCCGTGTCATCCGCGATGGTGGCCACGGTGACATTGTCCATCTGTGGAATGTCTGAAGTGTAGAGGTTATACAGGACGGGACCCAACATAGACCCTTGAGGGACCCCCACCCTTAATTCATAAAAGCCTGACGTTGCATCTGCTTCTCTCACCTGAAACAGTCTGTCCGTAAGCTAGGTATATAGCAGTTGGTAGTAGCTATGTGGAAGGTTTGTTTTTATTTTAGACAGCAGCCCATCATGCCAGACTCTATCAAAGGCTTGCTCTATGTCGAGAAACACCGAGGAGCAGTATTCTTTTTCCTCCAGAGATTTTCTTATTTTATTACACACTCGATGCACCTACTCAACCGTAGAGAGTTGCTCGCGAAAACCAAATTGGTGATCTGGTATCACACCATTATCTGCTAAGAGAGGCACTATCCGTCGTAGCAGTAACCTTTCTAAAACCTTAGAGAGAACAGGTAATAGGCTTATAGGCCTATAAGACTTCACATCAGTAGCTGGTTTTCCTGGTTTACGTATCATTAAGATTTGAGATACTTTCCACAACCTAGGGAAGTATTGTACCCGAAGAATTCCTTTGAATAATGATGTTAGATACGTTATTGCCTTTTTGGGTAATTGCAACAATATCTCCTTCGTTATTAGGTATCCTGGTGCTTTCTTATCTTTTAATTCCCGTATCGTTCTGCAGATTTCTCGGGGAGTTACCGGCTGTAGTGGAAGCGAAAGTCTGTCTCTGGGCCGCTAACATCGTGAGGTTTAAAGATGTTTTTTAAATGTACAGCGAAAGTGTCGGCCTTTTCCTGAGGCGTTCGAGCCCAGACATTATTGGGGGTTCTTATTGGAGGTTTTATTTCTTGAGGTCTATTGTATGTTTTAGTGAACCTCCATAGGGAGTAGTTGGTTGATGCGGTTGCTGTGAGCGTATCAAGCTTCGATTCGAGCGTAGTGTTATGCCATTCCGTATCGCCTCTTTTAATTTTAGGGCAGCCTAATTAAGAGCCATTCTGTCAACCCTGCACCTGCTAAGATGCCAAACTCGACGCAGTCTACGCTTTCCAAGTACCATCCGTCTTATTTCTTTTGGAAAATTAAGAGAGTCCCTTTTTTGATCTTTTATAGGTGTATTAGACCAACACGCTTCCTGGATGAGACAAGTGATGTACTTCGTTGCATTCTCCAGGTCTTCAGCAGTTTTCAATTGAACTTTTAAATCTAAATTTTCTTCCAAGAATTCCCGAAATGAGTGCCAGTTTGTAAGCTCGTTATAAAGTTTTTCAGGCTCATCATATTTGTCAGGTAAGGTACTAATCTTAAGAAGTACTGGGGCATGGTCAGACGCACTATCATGGCAAGAAATAGCTCTGAATTATTGTTTAGACAGTCCCTGCACAACAAAGAAATCCAACAAGTCCGGAGTCCTGCTCACATCTGTTGGCCAATATGTTGGCTCAGAGGTGGACACTGTATACATGTTTTTCCTATCGAGGCATCTCTTAAGTTGTCGGCCCCTCGTCGTTGTCAGTCTGGCGCCCTAAAACGTGTGCTTGGAGTTCCAGTCCCCACCAGACACAAACCGGTTGCCAAGTGTTTCAAAATAGTCAGCAAACATAGTTTCAGAGATTGTATGTTTAGGTGGGCAGTAGACAGATGACACATTGAATGCACCACACTTCGTTTCGATAGCGATAGTAGTGGCCTGTAAATAGTCAGTCTGAAACGTAGGCATTAAATGATGCTTGATATTTCTCTTCACAATGACCGCTGTCCCAGCATGAGACGTGCCATCAGGATGCGCCGTCAAATAAGTTTTATATCCCTGGATGGTGATATTAGTGTGAGCTGTACAGTGGGATTCAGATATCAGAAGAACATCTAGGTTGTGCTCTTGGAGTAAAATTTCCACTTCATGTTTATTCGGACCAACCCGTTAATGTTCCAAGTTGCTAAGTTCAGAGTGGTCATTTTGTTAATTTCTCAACGAGCTTAGTCAAGAGGCTCATCAGAGCACCCATTTGTTGCAGTATGAGATCGAATTTTTCGGATTGCCTAGTTATCACTAGTTCTAGGGTCCCATGTGTTGAGAGTAGGTCTGATGGCGTTTTAAGAACGTCGGCGTAGGTGTTCTGTCTTAATTTAGAAACGTTATTGGTTTTTGGTGCTTCTTTGGATATTTTTTCCATTTGGGGAGCTTGAACAGATTGCCTGGATATTGAACGCGGTTGTTTTGTCGTTCTACGTTGTAATATTTCTCTGTAAACCTCACATCCTTTATAATAGGCTGGGTGAGGACCCTGACAAAGGGCGCAGAGTGCCGGAGTGGAGCGGTCCGTTTTTGGACAGTTGTGTGCCTGCGCCCATTTGACACAGCGGTATGGTCGCATGCAGTAATTTTTAGAATGTCCATACCGCTGGCACCTCTGACATTGGACAATTGATCGTCGTTTTTTGGGATCCTCAATCACTACTATTTGGCGGTCGATCATTTTGATGTCCTTGGCAGCTTTATTGTTGGCAACATGTTAACAAAAAATGTCGATGTTGGTTTTTTCTCTGGGCCATATTTAGCATTGATTATTTCACCAGCTACTGTGTTTCCTGTCTCCTCAATAGCTTCTCTTATTGCATTTAATGATGTTGACGGATGCAGGTTCCTGATAACGATCCTGAAGAACCTCTCGTCTTTTCTATTAAACCTATAAGACCATTGTTTCTAACAACAGCTATCAACTTTTTATAGACTTCCATCTCCGTACAATTGATCCTCAGTTGGTTCCTGTTAATAATTTTGTAGGAGTATTGTTCACCTTCTGCCACAGTCATCAGGAGCTCAGATAGTTTACCAACATCATCTATGCCGTAAAGAATGATCGGTGGCGGTTTGCTCGGTTTCTTTTCTTTCGGTTGGATACTATCTTCAGTTAAGTCTATGGGTAAGTCACTGAACCTGTTAGAAGTTACAATTTTATCAGGTGATGGTGTGCTAGAAGTCTTTTTTCTTTTCTTAGGATTTCTCATTGTAGGCACTCGCTGCCAAGAAGGTGGCCCAGTGGCCCTCTCCAAAGATCCACTCCGAGGTGTTGTAAAGGATAATCATGTGTGAAGCACTTGCTGCACTAATTTCTTTCCAGTAGCATTATCTGCCATAGGAGCCTGGTCACTCGCTGCTATGGGGTCTATGGCCATAAGAGATGAACTACGATCTCTTGCGAATAGGCTGGGGTGAAAGGCCTGTTGAATGTAACGTTTTCCAGTAGTGTTGACTGACAAAGAGGCCTGGGCATCCACCTTTTTGTCGTCTTTTTTAGATTCGTGGTTAAGCAAAACTGTGCCCCCCCGAGAATACGTGGGGCAGCCCGAGCTATGCTCAGGGAGGGATTCTCCAGCAAAGCCGGTACCCTCCTGGGGTAATCTCTCTTTTAGTGTTGCTTCCATTATCCTTAATTACCATTTTTCTTTCAGGGTTGATTTCCCCTAGCTAGGTTTTCGGTTATGGCGCCGAAGACTCGCCTTTGCCCTTCATACTTAGCTGCTACAGTCACGAGGTTGGTGTTATGTGTGGTGCTCGTCTTAGAAACTGTAGCATTGCCCAGGGGGTACGACTCACAAGATTTGTGAGTCCATCATTAGACCGCGGCGGCAGTCTAATAATGGCGGGGACGTTCTATGATAGGACTGGTCAGTGCGCGCCTAATAGTCCAGCTCCACACACCTGGACGTACGCAATCGGTATTCTCAGCTTTTTATAAATATATGTTCCCTAGCAAAAACACATACCACCAAGACCTACACTGACTTACCCCCCGCAAAATATTTAAAAAAAAGTTTTTTAATTCTAATATGAGAAATTTCTATTCTCGAAAACGATAATCAGTTAAAACCGATATCATAATCATTGTGTGTTCATTCTTATGGAAAATTTACAGAAAATTCGTTCTTTACGGGTAACACAAGGGATGTAATAACCTATTTAAAACTTTTGAGAGTTGCATTTAAATATTGACTTCATTCATTCATTAATAAATTCAGCGGTACGTCATCATTTAAGCACCAATATCTATAGTGCTGAAATTGTTCAGTCTGCGCTCGAAGTTTTCGCAACATAAATTAATTTCAAAATAAGTTAAAGAGACTAAAATAAAATCTGTCCAACACCCTACTTGACAACTTTTTTTATATAGGAAAACTCTTCAATTCTTACGCAATTTACAATTAAAAGTCTTATCGGTGTATTACAATCAATTAAAAAAGAGTACATACCTATGTGAATTCTAGAAATGTGATTACGTTTCGCTATAAATGTATCATTTTTAAATATTCAACTAGGTAAAATTCATGTATCATTTTTAAATTCAACCTGCAGTAATTTAATTTGATATAATTGCACATTTTACCTCTTGGGCAAAATTTAACTCGGTACTCCTCTGGCCGCCGCCTTTGACCATCGATCCACAACATTGCATCAGCGTGACATTGAATAGCTAATCTTCCTGCCTGTGTGAACCTGGAACCCGACATGAAGTATTCAATTTTTTTTTAAATGCATACGTTTGTACCCAGAATGTACTGGTTTGTACCAACTTTTTTTTCGTTTGTACCTCAATGGGTTCGGAGATACAAAATTTTCAAAATACTCAGAACCCGACTTGAAGAAATCGATTTTTTTTAAAATGCATACGTTTGTACTCGGAATGTACTTGTTTGTACCTATTTTCTTTTCGTTTGTACCTCAATGGGTTCAAAAGTAGAAGCATTTCAAAAAGTGCAAAAATGGTAAATCTGCCATTTTTCGAGGTAATCAAAATCTGCGAGCGGGAATAGATTTCTAGTCGTTTGTACCCATTTGTACCATCAAAAGATTCGTTTGTACCTTAAAGGGTTCAAAAGTAGAAGCATTACAAAAAGTGCAAAAATGGTAAATCTGCCATTTTTCGAGTTAATCAAAATCTGCGAGCGGGAATAGATTTCTAGTCGTTTGTACCCATTTGTACCATCAAAAGATTCGTTTGTACCTTAAAGGGTTCGGAGATACTAAATTTTCAAAATATTCAGAAAACCAATAGGAGGAATCGATTTTTTTTAAATGCATACGTTTGTTCTCGTTATGTACTTGTTTGTAGTAATTTTCTTTTCGTTTGTACCTCAATGGGTTCAAAAGTAGAAGCATTTCAAAAAGTGCAAAAATGGTAAATCTGCCATTTTTCGAGGTAATCAAAATCTAATAGCGGGAATAGATTTCTAGTCGTTTGTACCCATTTGTACCATCAAAAGATTCGTTTGTACCTTAAAGGGTTCAAAAGTAGAAGCATTAAAAAAGTGCAAAAATGGTAAATCTGCCATTTTTCGAGTTAATCAAAATCTGCGAGCGGGAATAGATTTCTAGTCGTTTGTACCCATTTGTACCATCAAAAGATTCGTTTGTACCTTAAAGGGTTCGGAGATACTAAATTTTCAAAATATTCAGAAAACCAATAGGAGGAATCGATTTTTTTTAAATGCATACGTTTGTTCTCGTTATGTACTTGTTTGTAGTAATTTTCTTTTCGTTTGTACCTCAATGGGTTCAAAAGTAGAAGCATTTCAAAAAGTGCAAAAATGGTAAATCTGCCATTTTTCGAGGTAATCAAAATCTAATAGCGGGAATAGATTTCTAGTCGTTTGTACCCATTTGTACCATCAAAAGATTCGTTTGTACCTTAAAGGGTTCAAAAGTAGAAGCATTAAAAAAGTGCAAAAATGGTAAATCTCCCATTTTTCGAGGTAATCAAAATCTAAGAGCGGGAATAGATTTCTAGTCGTTTGTACCCATTTGTACCATCAAAAGATTCGTTTGTACCTTAAAGGGTTCGGAGATACTAAATTTTCAAAATATTCAGAAAACGAATAGGAGGAATCAATTTTTTTTAAATGCATACGTTTGTACTCGTTATGAACTTGTTTGTAGTAATTTTCTTTTCGTTTGTACCTCAATGGGTTCAAAAGTAGAAGCATTTCAAAAAGTGCAAAAATGGTAAATCTCCCATTTTTCGAGGTAATCAAAATCTAATAGCGGGAATAGATTTCCAGTCGTTTGTACCCATTTGTACCATCAAAAGATTCGTTTGTACCTTAAAGGGTTCGGAGATACTAAATTTTCAAAATATTCAGAAAACGAATAGGAGGAATCAATTTTTTTTAAATGCATACGTTTGTACTCGTTATGAACTTGTTTGTAGTAATTTTCTTTTCGTTTGTACCTCAATGGGTTCAAAAGTAGAAGCATTTCAAAAAGTGCAAAAATGGTAAATCTGGCATTTTTCGAGGTAATCAAAATCTAAGAGCGGGAATAGATTTCTAGTCGTTTGTACCCATTTGTAGCATCAAAAGATTCGTTTGTACCATAAAGGGTTGGGAGATACTAAAATTTCAAAATATTCAGAAAACGAATAGGAGGAATCAATTTTTTTTAAATGCATACGTTTGTACTCGTTATGAACTTGTTTGTAGTAATTTTCTTTTCGTTTGTACCTCAATGGGTTCAAAAGTAGAAGCATTTCAAAAAGTGCAAAAATGGTAAATCTGCCATTTTTCGAGGTAATCAAAATCTAATAGCGGGAATAGATTTCTAGTCGTTTGTACCCATTTGTACCATCAAAAGATTCGTTTGTACCTTAAAGGGTTCGGAGATACTAAATTTTCAAAATATTCAGAAAACGAATAGGAGGAATCGATTTTTTTTAAATGCATACGTTTGTACTCGTTATGAACTTGTTTGTAGTAATTTTCTTTTCGTTTGTACCTCAATGGGTTCAAAAGTAGAAGCATTTCAAAAAGTGCAAAAATGGTAAATCTGCCATTTTTCGAGGTAATCAAAATCTAATAGCGGGAATAGATTTCTAGTCGTTTGTACCCATTTGTACCATCAAAAGATTCGTTTGTACCTTAAAGGGTTCGGAGATACTAAATTTTCAAAATATTCAGAAAACGAATAGGAGGAATCGATTTTTTTTAAATGCATACGTTTGTACTCGTTATGAACTTGTTTGTAGTAATTTTCTTTTCGTTTGTACCTCAATGGGTTCAAAAGTAGAAGCATTTCAAAAAGTGCAAAAATGGTAAATCTCCCATTTTTCGAGGTAATCAAAATCTAAGAGCGGGAATAGATTTCTAGTCGTTTGTACCCATTTGTACCATCAAAAGATTCGTTTGTACCTTAAAGGGTTCGGAGATACTAAATTTTCAAAATATTCAGAAAACCAATAGGAGGAATCGATTTTTTTTAAATGCATACGTTTGTTCTCGTTATGTACTTGTTTGTAGTAATTTTCTTTTCGTTTGTACCTCAATGGGTTCAAAAGTAGAAGCATTTCAAAAAGTGCAAAAATGGTAAATCTGAATGCTTCTACTTTCGAACCCATTGAGGTACAAACGAAAAGAAAATAGGTACAAAGAAGTACATTCCGAGTACAAACGTATGCATTTAAAAAAAATCGATTCCTCATATTCGTTTTCTGAATATTTTGAAAATTTAGTATCTCCCAACCCTTTAAGGTACAAACGAATCTTTTGATGGTACAAATGGGTACAAACGACTGGAAATCTATTCCCGCTCTTAGATTTTGATTACCTCGAAAAATGGCAGATTTACCATTTTTGCACTTTTTGAAATGCTTCTACTTTTGAACCCATTGAGGTACAAACGAAAAGAAAATTACTACAAACATAATGTTCTCGTACAACATAACGAGAACAAACGTATGCATTTAAAAAAAATCGATTCCTCCTATTGGTTTTCTGAATATTTTGAAAATTTAGTATCTCCGAACCCTTTAAGGTACAAACGAATCTTTTGATGGTACAAATGGGTACAAACGACTAGAAATCTATTCCCGCTCGCAGATTTTGATTAACTCGAAAAATGGCAGATTTACCATTTTTGCACTTTTTTAATGCTTCTACTTTTGAACCCTTTAAGGTACAAACGAATCTTTTGATGGTACAAATGGGTACAAACGACTAGAAATCTATTCCCGCTATTAGATTTTGATTACCTCGAAAAATGGCAGATTTACCATTTTTGCACTTTTTGAAATGCTTCTACTTTTGAACCCATTGAGGTACAAACGAAAAGAAAATTACTACAAACAAGTTCATAACGAGTACAAACGTATGCATTTAAAAAAAATCGATTCCTCCTATTCGTTTTCTGAATATTTTGAAAATTTAGTATCTCCGAACCCTTTAAGGTACAAACGAATCTTTTGATGGTACAAATGGGTACAAACGACTAGAAATCTATTCCCGCTATTAGATTTTGATTACCTCGAAAAATGGCAGATTTACCATTTTTGCACTTTTTGAAATGCTTCTACTTTTGAACCCATTGAGGTACAAACGAAAAGAAAATTACTACAAACAAGTTCATAACGAGTACAAACGTATGCATTTAAAAAAAATTGATTCCTCCTATTCGTTTTCTGAATATTTTGAAATTTTAGTATCTCCCAACCCTTTATGGTACAAACGAATCTTTTGATGCTACAAATGGGTACAAACGACTAGAAATCTATTCCCGCTCTTAGATTTTGATTACCTCGAAAAATGCCAGATTTACCATTTTTGCACTTTTTGAAATGCTTCTACTTTTGAACCCATTGAGGTACAAACGAAAAGAAAATTACTACAAACAAGTTCATAACGAGTGCAAACGTATGCATTTAAAAAAAATCGATTACTCCTATTCGTTTTCTGAATATTTTGAAAATTTAGTATCTCCGAACCCTTTAAGGTACAAACGAATCTTTTGATGGTACAAATGGGTACAAACGACTGGAAATCTATTCCCGCTATTAGATTTTGATTACCTCGAAAAATGGGAGATTTACCATTTTTGCACTTTTTGAAATGCTTCTACTTTTGAACCCATTGAGGTACAAACGAAAAGAAAATTACTACAAACAAGTTCATAACGAGTACAAACGTATGCATTTAAAAAAAATTGATTCCTCCTATTCGTTTTCTGAATATTTTGAAAATTTAGTATCTCCGAACCCTTTAAGGTACAAACGAATCTTTTGATGGTACAAATGGGTACAAACGACTAGAAATCTATTCCCGCTCTTAGATTTTGATTACCTCGAAAAATGGGAGATTTACCATTTTTGCACTTTTTTAATGCTTCTACTTTTGAACCCTTTAAGGTACAAACGAATCTTTTGATGGTACAAATGGGTACAAACGACTAGAAATCTATTCCCGCTATTAGATTTTGATTACCTCGAAAAATGGCAGATTTACCATTTTTGCACTTTTTGAAATGCTTCTACTTTTGAACCCATTGAGGTACAAACGAAAAGAAAATTACTACAAACAAGTACATAACGAGAACAAACGTATGCATTTAAAAAAAATCGATTCCTCCTATTGGTTTTCTGAATATTTTGAAAATTTAGTATCTCCGAACCCTTTAAGGTACAAACGAATCTTTTGATGGTACAAATGGGTACAAACGACTAGAAATCTATTCCCGCTCGCAGATTTTGATTAACTCGAAAAATGGCAGATTTACCATTTTTGCACTTTTTTAATGCTTCTACTTTTGAACCCTTTAAGGTACAAACGAATCTTTTGATGGTACAAATGGGTACAAACGACTAGAAATCTATTCCCGCTATTAGATTTTGATTACCTCGAAAAATGCCAGATTTACCATTTTTGCACTTTTTGAAATGCTTCTACTTTTGAACCCATTGAGGTACAAACGAAAAGAAAATTACTACAAACAAGTTCATAACGAGTACAAACGTATGCATTTAAAAAAAATCGATTCCTCCTATTCGTTTTCTGAATATTTTGAAAATTTAGTATCTCCGAACCCTTTAAGGTACAAACGAATCTTTTGATGGTACAAATGGGTACAAACGACTAGAAATCTATTCCCGCTCGCAGATTTTGATTAACTCGAAAAATGGCAGATTTACCATTTTTGCACTTTTTGTAATGGTTCTACTTTTGAACCCTTTAAGGTACAAACGAATCTTTTGATGGTATAAATGGGTACAAACGACTAGAAATCTATTCCCGCTCGCAGATTTTGATTACCTCGAAAAATGGCAGATTTACCATTTTTGCACTTTTTGAAATGCTTCTACTTTTGAACCCATTGAGGTACAAACGAAAAGAAAATAGGTACAAACAAGTACATTCCGAGTACAAACGTATGCATTTAAAAAAAAATCGATTTCTTCAAGTCGGGTTCTGAGTATTTTGAAAATTTTGTATCTCCGAACCCATTGAGGTACAAACGAAAAAAAAGTTGGTACAAACCAGTACATACTGGGTACAAACGTATGCATTTAAAAAAAAATTGAATACTTCATGTGGGGTTCCAGGTTCACACAGCTAATCTTCCTCTAGGTTCAAAATTATTTTTTCAATAGATTTTTATTTGAAATTAATATTTATTTATTTATTTTTTGTGTTAAGGCTGACGGTCCACTTAATGTTAGGTGCTACTATCACTTATAACACAAGCAACGCCACAGGTGCTGCCGACTACTGTAGGATTAAGGATAAGGAATTGGGAATGGTTAGGGAAATGGGCTTTGGCATTCCTTACTCATCAAAACACAACAGCACACATACAGCATAGTGGTATTCTGTAAGGGGTGGTGGTTACTGCCACCAGACGGGAATGCCCTGCCACTACTTATTCTTTAGTTTTCATATTTTACAACAACATAATATTAATAATAAATAAATAAGTCGCCAAGACTTAACACACCAATTGTATACCCAAAGTAAATACTATTAGGATAATCATTCAATAGACAAGGGGCGAAACCCTTCACACCCAGACCAGAGCCAACTTTGAAAAGTTCATTCGGTAACCTCTGAGTCAGAGTGTTAAGGCAACACTGGACCAATGGGCTCAGCATATTAATGTGCAAGCTGTGCCTTTGGAGCAACCCAGGTTGTAATTTATTGTTTACCGAATATGTAGTAAAATGTAAAATAAATAAATACGTGTCAGGTGGCGCTGAACGCATTGATGGCATTGTACAACCACCGGTCGCCGATTGGGCTGCTGGGGAACCACATCGACGTGATGTCGGGCCGGTGGACGGCGCAGGACGCCGGCATCGGGGGCGGCGTTGACTCGTACTACGAGTACCTGGTGAAGGGAGCCATTCTTCTCGAGCGGCCGGAGCTGATGGCCATGTTCCACGAGGCGCGGGCGGCGCTCGAGCGCTATGTGCGCAAGGAGGACTGGTACGTGTGGGCCAGTATGGGTAGGGGACAGGTGACACTACCTGTGTTCCAGTCGCTGGACGCGTACTGGCCAGGGGTGCTGGCGATGGCAGGGGATGTAGACACGGCGCTGCGTGTGCTGCACAGCCAGCACAGCGTGTGGCGGCAGTACGGCTTCACGCCGGAGGCGTATCATCTGGGCGCGGGAGAGGCCGCGGCGGGTCGTGAGGGATATCCGCTGCGGCCAGAGCTGGTAGAGTCCCTGATGGTACTGCTTCGCCAATCGCGGGATCCAGCCCTGTTACCCATGGCGGAGGATGTACTGCGGTCACTGCAACACAGCGCGCGCACTGGCTGCGGCTACGCTACGGTACTGTTGTCTCTTATTCCTCACATTCCTCATTTCCCTGTACACTGCTTAGTTTATTTATGATGAATAAGTAATTTAAAAGAAATAGTTATCCTACACATTTAAAGGGGAATGCCCATCAGCCATCCAAAAAAGGTTTTAGATGAACAAAATTCATTTGGGGTTGCTTTGCTCGGTTATAGGCCAGGGGGCCAGCTTGTATGTGGCTGCTATCTACTTTAAAATTTTCTGGCCTATTTAGACGTTCTGAACCGGACTGCCAACGCATGTTACTCGGAGAGCACACGCAAAAGTGTACAAAAACCACGACCCCGTGCGCGTTACTGCTAATGCGCAGCCAAAGCCCGCTTGAAAACATCTAAAAAAGTGCACTTATATTAGTAATAAATATGGTTAATTGCCTTGCGTCAATGAAACAAGTTAAAGTTAATGGGATGTTTGTGCTTTAATTTCCTCAGTAAATTTAACAAAGTCAGGAGCATAATTAGATAGTGCCATCCTCAAAGAGTCTTCCGTTTGTTGGTCTGTCAAAGTAGATCGATTTTTATTTTTTATCATTTTCATGTAGGATTTTTCTACACTCGCACAAGTATGTTGATTCAAAACAGGATTTTTTTTAATGTTAGGGTCGGCAGACAGGCTGACGGTCCACTTGATGGTAGGTGGCTACTGTCGCCTATAACACAAGCAACGCCAAAGCTGCTGACAGTGCGCTGCCGACCGCAGTAGGATTAAGGATAAGGGATTAGGAGTAGATAGGGAAATGGGCTCTGGCATCCCTTACTCACTCACCGAAACATAACAGCACACATGCTGTTATTTCACGGTGGTCTTCTGTAAGGGGGTCGTTACAGCCGTCAGACGGGCTGCCCAAATGACTGCGAAAACGCAGTGTGCCCGGCCACTACTTTCCAAATCCAGACCAGAGCCAAATTTGAAAAGTTGATTTTTCAAAGTTGACCCTGCCGGGAATCGAACACGGGAACCCTAGAACAGAGCGTTAAGGCAAGCACCCCAACCACTCATCCAACGGGCTCGTCAAATACAAACTTTCACATTCGGGAATACAAACTTTCACAGCATTTTTCATATTTCTGTTGCTACTTGCTTTGCTATCACGCGCGAAGTACTTTTTGTTATGTCTCTCGCGATCGACTGCGCCGTCTCCAGAGATCGACTGATCGATCGCGAACGACTTGTTGGCCACGACTACAGGCGACGGTAGCCACCTGCCATCGAGTGGACCGTCGGCCTGTCGGTTGACCTTAACATAGAAAAAACCTCTTTTTGATGTTAAGTCATAAAATAAAAATGTTATATTTCTATCTTTATAAACCATAATTATAATCAATCTCCCTTTAGGGGTTGACATTTTTGAAAAAAGCCTACCCCCATTGCCGTGGTTCAACTCAGGCTAGTCAATGATCAATAAATAGATCAATACTGACGCCGAATTCGCAGTCTATATTGTCAATACTTAACGTCTGTAGCTGACTACTGTCGACTAGGCATAGAAATTAGACCATTCGACTGTGATGGGATAAAGGGTAAGGGCATGGTGAGGGGAGGGAATAGGCTCAGGGCATTTATTATTCAAGCACATAATCACAACACGGCCATCTTTACTTAAAAGAGTTGACGCCTGAAGGGCAATCCAATATCTGCGCAAAGACAAGTAGTTTTTATACTAGGACTTTTAATAAATTATCTAATAAAATATATATAATATTTCAGATAAAAGACGTACGCGACCACCGCAAGGAAGATCGAATGGAGTCTTTCTTCTTAGCTGAAACGACTAAATATTTATACCTTATATTCGATCCAGATAATTTTATCCACAACCCTGGTGTTAGCGGGAAAACTATACAAACACCAAAAGGAGAGTGTTTGATCGATTTTGGAGGATACATATTCAACACTGAGGCACACCCTATAGACCCTGCTTTACTTGCCTGCTGCCACGAGCACAACCAAGGGTGAGTCACACCGTAATTCTTTCTATAAACCCTTTAGGAGTTTGGATTAGCCAGACTTTGTTTGACGAAATTCTACCATGATGAAATTAGTTGACATTAAATTTGTCATATTAAAACTGAAATAATAATAGGAAGCAGAGATAGCCTATAGCGCATAGTTTCTCAACCTTTTTAGCTCTTCGAAAGTTGGTTAACATAAATGAAATTAATATTTCTTGACCTCCTAAACACAGTAATCGTCTTTCATGACTCGGAAACAATTTATTTCTTTGCTTTTAACGTAGTTCCATGTGAAAAGAAAATTTTAAATTAATAACAAATACGCCCATCACATCAGTTTATTTGTTTACATACATATGTATTAGTTCACAAAAAATAAATATTTGAAATAATGACAATAATGTTTCACGATCTTGCTGTAATAGCACTGCAAATAAACAATGGCCTACTGGGCCATAAAGTATGTTGCCATCTAGGCAGATTCGCATTTTGGCGGTAGTAACTACCCCTTGCAGAAGACCACCGTGAAATAACCCTTCCCAATCCCTTATCCTTATTCCTTCTGTAGTCGGCAGCGCACTTGCAGCACCTATGGCGATGCTTGTGTTATACGCGACCGTGTAGCTACCTCCCGTCAAGTGGACCGTCAGCCTGTCTATTGATTTCACATTTCAATTATAATTGTCAATCGCTTCGGTGGAGAATAGTAATACATTACTTAAATGAGTCTTTTAGTGAAATAAGAATTAATTGTTGATAAATTAAATTTCACGTCGGTACGGGAAACCACACAGTCCTATTTATGAGGATCAATCCATTTTCAATTATAATTGTTAGTTGTTTGTTACGTACATATATTTCACAAATACAGACATGTCAACAGATCACTCAACGAGATGGGTTATACGGAACTTCCACTTGCCTTTTCTTACAAAAACTAAAACATAATAAATAGTAAGGCTGCAGTTAAACGACGCGAAAAATTTCTTGCGGCCACGGAGCGCACACCGCTCCGTGGCCGCCGTTACTTGGCAACAACATTCTCAAATTTCAATGTTATGAATTAATGTAGTTGCTAAAGAAAGATTATTTTACCGTCATAACAGCGCGCAGTGCGAAATAATTGGCATATAAACGCGCCCTAACACACTACAATAACATCTTTTATTTTCAGTGTGAATATAAGTGAGGTGCACAGAATATATCAAATACTAGAAGAAGAAGATAACGTTCAGTTTATGACAATGATCGAAGCTTCGACAGCTGACAATGTCACCGATGCTTCTGTCAATCAAACAGAAGTACCAACCGAAGTCACCGCTGTCAATGTAACAGAACCACAATTGAAATCGGACGATAATGATAGTAACCAGGCAATAAAGACAGAAACTAAAACGGGTTATGTCAATCTCGATGGAAGCGAAAGGGAGAAAGTTGTAAATGAATCCACACTGAGTGATATAGTCAAGGAAAGAATAATAAAATATTATAACAGTACACACGTGAAAACTGAATCAAACGTTGAAGATAAATTAGAGACAGTTGAAGAAGCGACGGTGGAAGTGGACGACATTGTAGTTCCTCAGAAAGCTGTTGATTCTGAAAAATTGCAGCTACCAAGTAGCAGTAAGGCGAAGGAGGCGTTTAAAATGCTGCCTACTGTCTTACAGGAGTTCTTGAACAGAGAATGGAAGACGAAGCCGAAGTGTGAACCGCAGCACATGTTAGAGAGAATCCGCAAAGAGAAGAAGTACTCTCCACATCCAGATGAGAACAAGTACGAATTACTTCTGACCCCTGCGCCCTCATTCCTCCAAAGGATATCATTAGCCGGGGAATTCCTAAGCAAGAAACAATTGGAGCTTTGAAACAATCCACTTAAGTATAAAATAAGATTTTTTGTGAATTTGTTGTTAAGTTTAAAATGTTTATAATTATAATTAAAGACTGACTGAAATGAAACATGATCTATCTATACAATTATTTCAACGCCTGGATTGGTCCTTTCGCTGGACATTTCTTTGCAATTTAGAAAATATCTTATCTGATTGGCCTATTATAGTGCATTAGCATTGGCGACCAATCGGAGCACTTCCTGGCGGCCAATCATAAACCTTATAATTTCCATTTCATTCGAATGTATTCTGGAAAGCAATTTCAGTGTGTCCGATTCTTCATCTTGTCCATTTCCGGTATACTCAAAACCGCCATATATTCCTATCCGCTTTTATTATTAATCGCCATCTCCTTTGGAGACCCACCCCTTGGAGCTGTTACCATGATTTCCATCGCCTATAATCTTATTTCGTCCACTATTGAACCTGGAGTGGTTTCGCGTTGCGAGTCGCAAATGAATGAAACAACCAAGAAGCCAGCATCTCCAACGTGTAGGAGGCTACAGGACTACATCGTTGAAGAACAGTCTTCACCGATTTATTTATATAAATGTAGAAACTTGTGAATGTGTGTAGAAACTTTATCCGGTCCCGCGAACTTTGGAACAATCTCCCTATGGGCTTCTTCAAGAGAACATAAAATAACAAACAACCATAACGAAATTTCAAGGGAGCCATAGCATAGCCCGGACTGCTTATGCGAGCCTGGGGTGCAGGCAACAGTTGAGCATCTATTGCTCCGGTGTCCAGGGTTGTAATTGTATAAACTTTGATTTAAAATGACATGAGAAATACATATATTTAATACTCCTATATTGCTAGTAGGGTGCACCGAACCGATGCCGACCGAACAGTGCAGACATATATATGTCTGTCTCCCTCATGAAGACTTCGAACGTTGTGCGCATGTCCGAGAACTACATTATAAGCATCTTATAGGCTGGGCTACTCCCACTACTCCCACTACTGTCGCAACGCATGCGCATAACTCGTCAAGTATCAACGAGTGAGAGAAAATATGTAGTTCCGTCTCGGCAACGTTTTCACTTACGATGGAGAAATATCCCAAGCAACAAAATTATCTTATAGTGCACGCTTTATAGTCCTGCAGCACTAATAATGGTCTCTTAGTGGTTCTAGAATTTGCTACCACGCTTATAGTAGCATGCACGGAGACTGATTGGCCTTGTAGTATATCTGTTCTTATATGTTAACTTATTATCGTCTATAGAATTAAATTAATAGCTCACTATAAGCTGAGATGTCCTATAAAAGTATTGCACGGGTGTAAACACGCTTGGGAATACATGCTCTGGTAAGCTATACTTAAAATTGCCTACAAGAATCACTATAAATCCATTATAAGTAAAGTATGCTTATAAGAGTATCAAATAAAACCAAACGAACTAGAAACCATTTGCACTTGTTACTTGAATTTATAAGGTTTTATAAGTTAACAATGTGGATCACTAATAAGTCAATTAGTTCTATAACGGCTTATTCCAAGAGTAAGTGTACTTGGTTTTATTGTGGATTTGTCGAACGCTGTTATAATCTTTACACAAAATGTTAATATTGATGTTTCTCGCTTTTCACTTATACCTAAATAGTATGTAAGACACTGTTAATTGGTATCTACTTCCTTAAAAATTCGACAGCGTGAATGGTAGTCAAGTTATTAGAATAATTGTGGAACCCTAATTCCTAACAATATGGCGATGCTGTGGTTCCGATGCAAACCATTTTGGAACCAAGTACTTCCGTAACGGTTCTGTAATGAACTTGGGAAAGCTAGCTATAAAAAATGGCGACTTTTCATTGTATGCCTTATTAATACCAATATTATTTTCAAATGCAAGTTATTAAATACGCTAATTTCAAGAGGCGAGTAAAATTTTTGTTTTAAAACATAATATACTTCACCAAAAATATACGTTTGCCATGCGAACGCATCTTATTATTATACCTATGTAACACTGTAGATAATACATTTTTAAAGAAAATTATTTAAGATGACTTAAGTTTTTATCAAATATTTTATATTTTTTATAAATATCAGCAGCGACGCCATTAACGAATTCACAGCTGTTTTTGAAAAAGCTTGTAACAGAAACACGGAGTACGTTAGAGTCGTGTATGGTTATGTTAGGCGATTATAGTTGGCTTCGCGGGGAGCAGTTAATTCTTTGTAGTCCAACTATAAGGATACTATTGGTCCAAGTGGTAGTCACCGAGTCTACTATGGGTGTCTTAGAAGAAAGAGTATGCCTATAAATTGGGCCCTTTTCCGTTGTTATAAGAGCTTACTATCCCGTTATAATCCCGATAAAATGGTGGTTCCAGGATAATTATAAAACCACTTTTTGCTGCTTGGGATGACTTTAATGTTAAAAGGAAAAAAATAAAAATAAATAACCTTTCGGGGAAAACCATAAAATAATAAAAAAAAAAACAGGCAGCGCTCCTGCATCAGGTGTATTACGAGAATCAAAAGCTTCCCATGGTACATCTTGGTATACTAACATACATGGGTAGACCATGGGATTCCCTATCCCTTGCCAATCCTTTATATCCTTAATGCTACTATGGTTGGCAGCGCACTTGCAGCACTTATTGTGACGTTGCTTGTGTTATAGGCGACGGTAGCCACCTACCATCAAGTGGACTGTCAGCCTGTTTGTTGACCTTTAACATAAAAAAAAAATAAGAATAAACAGTTCCAACATTATCACTTTTATACAATTTCGTTTGGAAGAATATTTAAATTCTACTCTACCTATGTAAGTGTAAGGCACATGTAAGACCAAAGTAACAGAGGTCTTATGAGGAAACCATAAAGATCTTAATTATGTTTCAATCTTCCGCCAGATAATAAATTGTAGACAGAATTGTGTCAGTTTTGGCATTTGAAATACCTCAATAAACGCCAACAGTCAAAATGATCAAATTGTGTGTGATATAGCGAAAAGAAGTGAAAATGCCTACGTTCCCCGCCGACTTGAGGAGCGATAGCGCATTGTCTACTCTCAGCCTGGTGGTATCATGAGCGAACTGAAAACAACACCATCCGAAGAAAATACTTTATCAACGAAAGGATACAAACTGCTTAAATTTTTGGGTGAAGGAGCTTATGCCAAAGTAACACGCTTTATCCTTCCTTAATGCGCGTGACAAATTCTTTAAAATTATTCTTGGCGTGGTATTTCTTTAAATTGAGGGGTTTAACTGCGGTTGAAAAGACCACAATGCACTATGCACTGGTCTCGGGACGATTACCCATCTGAAATGTGCAGAAGTCATAAACACAGCAATGAACAAAGCACTTCATAAAAGTCTATGAATTGGAGGTTTCCTAATGTATCTTGTTTATCTTTCAATTGCATTTACTTGCAGAAAATTTAAAAATTACAATTAATTGTCGATTACTTGCCCAGAAACCTTCGCCTCTAATCTCAAAGACTCTAAAAATACACACCCAGAAATTGCTGATTGTTGAAAATTGTTGACACAACTTTTGTAAAATAGTAAAATAGTCTTGACGAAACAGTCTGCATTAGATAAGGAGATCTATTTTCATTTAAATAATCAGTTCTATTTCAGGTGTACTTAACCGAGTATGGTCAAAAACCAGAAGCTAACAAGACATTTTTAGCTTGCAAAATTATAGAAACTGCCAATGCGCCTAAAGATTTCGTCATAAAATTTCTACCGCGTGAGATTGACGTGCTTATAAGACTGAATCACCCACACATAATACACATACACAGTATATTTCAGAGGAAGACAAAGTACTATATTTTCATGAGATTCACTGAAAATGGTGACTTACTCGGATACATTTTGAAGAACGGTAGCGTCTCTGAGAATCAATCGCGCGTGTGGATGCGTCAGCTCGCTTTGGCTCTGCAATATATCCACGAGCTCGAAATAACGCATCGAGATATCAAATGCGAAAACGTTCTTCTTACTGCTAACTACAACGTGAAACTCTCGGACTTTGGGTTCACCCGGTTCTGCATTAACGAGGACAACCATTCGATACAAAGCGAGACGTACTGCGGGTCGATGTCTTATGCCGCTCCGGAAATTCTCCGCGGAAAGCCCTACTGCCCGAAACCTACGGACCTATGGTCACTTGGCGTTGTGATGTATGTGATGCTAAACAAATCAATGCCATTCGATGACACTCGTTTACGTAAGTTATATGAGCAGCAAATGGGAAAGAAATATAGATTTCGGTCGCGTGTTGCTAGCATTCTTTCGCTCGAGTGTAAAACTGTTGTGAAACATCTTTTGGAACCCGACCCCGGACTGCGTTGGAACGCAACGCAAGTTATTAATTCCGATTGGATCGCTATGGACAGTCGACTCACTAGTAAGTTTAGCGGAAGTTGGGTTAAATTTATTTTTTATAATTCAAACAGTAAACTCACTTATATTTGTGTTAAAGCTTTAAACCCTGTGGAAGCTACAGCTTTGAGGAGAGCCAAAGAAGAACGTAATAAAATATTTGATAGTCGTAAAAGTATATCCAAAAAACCAGGTGAAATCTATGAAGGTCCAATAAGGGAGTCTACTTATAGGGTAAAATGTTTATTTAGTGCACTTATTAGTCACATAAGTACATACTTTACATACTTACCTACTTTAAATATGTATATTTTGAAATAAATAATAGCAATAGCAGAGCACATTGCGTTTCGTAGTTATAAATTGGGCAGCCCTTCTGGCGGCTGTAACCACTTAATTACTTCCTTACAGAAGACCACCGTGAAATATCAGCATCTGTGCTTTTGTGTGACAGTCATTGAGTATTAGGGTTGTCAGAAACCACTTCGGTTTGCTTGTGTTAATAGGTGACAGCTTGCCTGCCAATTTTATATAAAAAAATCAAATCCAAGATAAGTCTTTTCAGCGTAGAATACCTACATATTTTATTATAAAATTGCCTCTTTTAGCCCAGTGAAATGATAAAATCTCTTGGAAACATAGTAGCCAAACAACAAAAGTAGATGGAGAACAAATCTAAGGTAAGATTAATTAACTTAATTTATTTCAACTTAAATGTGTTTAAATTAAATGCACTTACAATTTTAATATAATTATAGATTAATATTGAAGAAGAACTTAAATTGTCAGGCTCTGAACAATTAACGCTTGCTTCACGCGGTTACAAAATAATAAGAAAGATTAATGAAGGCTCGTATGCAAAGGTAAACAGTAATCAATGTGTCATTTTTTTTTTAACAAAAGTATTTGCATTCTATAAACTATTTGTAATGTATTAGGTATATCTCTCGGAATACAGAAATCCAAACAGAAACGATAAGTTATCAATATTGGCGTGCAAAATTATAGACACCACGACTGCGCCGAGGGATTTTGTTACGAGATTCCTTCCAAGAGAAATTGACATGTTAATAAAACTCAACCATCCGCATTTAGTTCACACTCACAGTATATTCCAAAGGAGGTACAAGTATTTCATTTTTATGAGGTACATGGAGCACGGAGACTTGTTGGAGCATATCTTGCACAAAGGCGCCGTAAACGAGGACCAAGCCAGAATATGGCTGCGACAAATTGCACTGGCCATTCAGTATATGCACGAAATGGAAATCGCACACAGAGATATAAAATGCGAAAACGTACTGTTAACAGCGAATCAAAACGCCAAACTTTCCGATTTCGGTTTCTCGCGCTTGTGCGTGGACGATCAAATGAATCAAGTGCGCAGTGAAACGTTTTGCGGGTCTCTCTCTTACACCGCTCCGGAGATTTTACACGGGTCTCCCTACCTACCGAAGCCGACTGACGTGTGGTCGTTGGGCATTGTGCTTTACGTCATGTTAAATCGAGCAATGCCATTCGAAGATAAACATCTGAAAAAGCTGCACGAGGCGCAAGTCAACAAAAATTGGAAATTCCGGTCACGGTACGCCGATCTTTTATCCCCGAATAGTAAAAGTATAGTAGCGCAAATGTTAGAACCCGACGTAGAGCAAAGGATTACGATAGAGCAGGTTATAAGTAGCGATTGGATCGCCATGGATTCCAGATTAATAGGTACGCATCTGTATCTCACAACAATTGCAGCAATAATTGAGGGATAGGTGGATCATATAAACTTAATTATTGACTGTTTCAGAACTGACACCTCAAGAAATTATGGCTTTCCAAAAGGCTCATGAAGAAAAGTGTAATCTTGAAAAGATTTCAAAAAATATTAAAACCGCTAATCCCGATACGCAAAAATTATGCTTACAAAACGAAGAAGTCGGTCAGAATCAAAATGAAATACATGGTTCCTCCGGATAGTAACGAGGTAAAATAGTAAATGAATTTAAATAGTCAAATGATGCGCACCGTAGGGAAGTAAGCATATAAAGGCGGTAAACATACAATTACTAAACTGCAAAGAAACGGTGATATTTCAAATAGAAATAGTCGGACAATAGATACGTACATAACAATCGATCGCAGCTCACTGGTTTTACTAATTAATAGATTTTATAGCATTCGTTGTTCATGGGTGGATTTAGGATTGCCTTTCTGGGAGGGGAGAAAGTATTCATATATTTGAGATTAACAAAAATATACAACAATAATTAATATTATTAAAATAATATATTAAAATAGAGTTAAGTAAAAAAATTAGGTATGTGTTATACAGAGACAGTTTTCTTTTATGTTTTCTACTAAAAATCTCCAATACTCGTATATAAAGGTAGAGAAAGATCGCTCGGCAGTGCTAGTAGTAACAGGAAATGTGCACAACAATAATATTTGGCAAGACTGTCCTTTTGTATGCAATTTCGAGCGAAAAAGTTAAACAGTGTCACTTGCTCAGTAAAGGATGATGATTTATATTACAGGATGAAGATATTGTTAGTATGCGTTTGTATGAACCAATTCATATTACACCGGGCCGTGCTCCAATCGCGAAATTTCATAAAATGTTTTTCACCGTGCGCTCGGAGACAGCTTTGCGAGGCCCGCTCGGGGTATAGTATTAGTTTTTTTAGTGGTATCATTTAATGTATTATTTAGTTTCTTTTTTAAATTGTTAAAATTATAAATAAATAAATTAACCCGAGGTTGACTGCCTCGAGGTATAATGGTACTCATTTAAGAGGTCTCGGGGAGACGAATTTTTCGTTCACGACAAAATTTCGAAATTCACATTTTCGTTGAAAAAAAAAACATCTGTTTAAAAACAAAAAAGTTACGCGTTATTCCGAATACCACGCATACGAATATTTAATACAAAATAGTTAATAGTACTTGGAAATGACAAGGCACGGGCAAGGCCCGGTGGCGGCCCGTCGGCGGCACGGTGACAAATAGCAAACCCGGCCGGGGCACGTTGAGAAAAACCCGGTGAGCGCCCGGCCCGGTGTAATATGTTTCCTTTAAGGATGATTTATATTACACCGGGCCGTGCCCCGTCCGTGCCCCGGCCGGAGCCCGGTGAAGATATTGTTAGTATGCTTTTGTATGGATCAATTCATATTACACCCGGGGCACGGCCGGAGCGCTCCAATCTCGAAATTTCATAAAATGTTTGTTTTCACAGTGCGCTCGGAGACAGCTTCGCGAGGCCCGCTCGGGGCCTCGCGAATATAGTACCTATTAGTTTTTTTAGTGGTATCATTTAATGTATATTTAGTTTCTTTTTTAAATTGTTAAAATTATAAATTAATTAATTAATTAATTAACCCGAGGCTGACTGCCTCGAAGTATAATATTTTTTAAATAATATATGTTAATATATTTCTGGTAGGTGTAATATATTTCTGCTTAAATATTTTTTCAAAAAAAAGAATTTCAAAAATATCTCGGGAGTGGTGCGTCGCAGACCCTCCGTGTTGGTACTCATTTAAGAGGTCTCGGGGAGAGGAATTTTTCGGTGAAGACGAAATTTCGAAATTCGCATTTTTGGACTTTTTCAAAATTATCTCGGGAGCGGTGCGTCGCAGACCCCCCGTGTTGGTACTCATTTAAGAGGTCTCGGGGAGAGGAATTTTTCGGTGAAGACGAAATTTCGAAATTCGCATTTTTGGATTTTTTCAAAATTATCTCGGGAGCGGTGCGTCGTAGACCCCCCGTGTTGGTACTCATTTAAGAGGTCTCGGGGAGAGGAATTTTTCGGTGAAGACGAAATTTCGAAATTCGCATTTTTGGACTTTTTCAAAATTATCTCGGGAGCGGTGCGTCGCAGACCCCCCGTGTTGGTACTCATTTAAGAGGTCTCAGGGAGACGAATTTTTCGTTCACGACGAAATTTCGAAATTCACATTTTCGTTGAAAAACAAAAAAAAATCTGTTTAAAAACAAAAAAGTTCACGTTTTTCCGAATACCACGCATGCGAAGTCGCGGGCATAGCTAGTATAGTAATATTAATACAAAATAGTATAATAGTACTTGGAAATGACAAGGCACGGGCAACGCCCGGTGGCGGCCCGTCGGCGGCACGGTGACAAATAGCAAACCCGGCCGGGGCACGTTATCATAAATACAACGTTAAAATGAGTAAATTAAATTTTAGAGTTGAGGTCACGTTTACAAATTTCAACTACCGCTGTTATCAATTGATTTAGAGTACCTTATTTTTTAATAGTCAATTGAATGGTTTAAAACTTTTTAATAATTAAATTTCATAAAACTTTATGGTGTATCTACTTAATATTATCCATTAATTTTACAATTATTTTTTATATGCATAAGAAGGAATGTAAAGTATAATATTTTTAGTGAAATTATTTATACTATGTTGGTACAAAGATTTCCTTAGTTCTTCTTTACCTAATTCTTCTATTTTGACGCCAGCGATAATTTGATTTGTTCTCAGTAGCTATGAAGTATGATGAAGACTATAAAACACAAAATAAAACCAACATAATTATAATGGGATCATATTAAACTTTTTGTGAAATTACCGTCTGGGGCACGCCCCAGTTGATGTTGACAAAATGGCTGATTTGTACGCTTCCACAGCTGCTTCGGGGTCTTCAAACCGTTGACCGCGTAATAAATCTTTCATTCTAGGGAATGTAAAGAAATCGTTTGGGCTCCGGTCAGGACTGTACGGAGGATGGCTGATCAGCTCAACGTTTTCCTGCTTCAAAAAATCATTTGTCTTCCGAGCCGTATGTGAGCTCGCATTATCGTGATGTAAGATGATGCGACGTTTCGGGTTATTTTTTCGAAGTTCGGCTATCATTTCTGGAAAACAAACCGTGATATACCACTCGGCGGTAACCGTTCTGCGTTCCTGTAAAGGAATTGTAGCAATATTCCCCTTTTTCGAGACAAACGTAGCGACCATTTTCTTTGACACGCTGCGGGAGCGAACCACTTTCGTTAGCTTGACCTCGTCTTCGAAGACCCAAACTGCTGACTGATGTTTCCTTTCAGGTTCGTATGAATAAATCCATGATTCGTCACCTGAGACGATATTATAAACGGCATTTGACTTCCCTCCGTTGAAGCGTTGCAGAGTATTCCGGCACCAATCTACACGAACCGCCTTTTGCTCTTCGGACAAATTGTGGGGAACTAGCTTTCTTACACACAGCTCATTATGTAATATCGACTGAATTGCAGTCATTCCGATACTGATAACAGCCCGAATCTGCTCGTATGTCACATGACGGTCATCTAATATAATAGTTCGCACAGCTGCGATGTTTTCAGGCGTGACCGCTGTTCTTGGTCGACGTGCAGAAGAAACAGTGCTGAGCGACACACGACCGCGTCGGAACTCGGCATACCAGCGGTATATTGTCGTTTGACTCGGTGCTTCAACATCATAAATTGAAACGAGTGATCCTATAAGGGTTCCGTTTTTTTATTCGGAATAATTTTATAAATATACATGGATACACTCTTAAAGAACACTATTTATACACCCATTAAAGAATACCATTGTTAAATAATACATGTGTAATAATACATGTAATAATACATGTGTGTAGGTACTTCACTGTGAGAGTAAGGATGCCAGAGCCCATAATCCTTATCCTTTACATTACAAGATCGACTGGCCTTATCTAACTAGCGTTGCTTGTGTTAGGCGACGTTAGCCCCTTACTAACAAATAGGCTGTCGGCCTGCCTTATCTAAAAAAAGCGTCAGCTTTATAAAAAAAATATTATTTAAAATATGCCCTAAAATATCAAAATCAATCTATTTTCGGTAGTCTAGACAAATTATTACCTAGCATAAAAAAGGTTTGTTTTGTAAAATTGTAAAATTAATACTTGGAAAATTAGAAAGCTTTTTAATCAAACATCAACATCTAGGAACTAAGTATAGCATTTTTTAAACAACTGATTTCTGTGAAAAATAAAACCTATTTTTTTAGTTTTTTTTTTAATCGTGAAGAACCTAATTATTAACAAAAAAAACTGTTAAAAATCGTCCATTTTTAATAAATTTTCTTTCCAATTTTAAATTCATTTTGTTTTGTTAAAACCGTATTTTCGCAAGTATTGTTATGTAAACTTTTTTAAATATAAGTAACGTTATCTATGTATTTACGTTTTTATGTCTTCCTTGGACTTCAACGAATGTCTGAAAAAATTATCCTACCGTTCTCGAGTTTTACGATTAGCAGCACATTTAGGGATTCATTTTTATTTATATACCTAGATAGATAATACAAAGATAGATATGGGATTAGCAGATTACAAGTTATGGTAAAAAATAATATTGACACACGAGCACCCTCGCGAAATATGAAAATAAAAATAATACTGTAACTGGTGATATGACAATAAACATTTAAGAAATTTGCAATTGTCAGAAGACATTATTTCGCTAACGAGACGTTGGCGTCAATTTGTCAAACGCGTGAACGGATAATGTCGAGAAATCTACAAAATGTAACCGCGAAGTGATTTTCAAATTAAACTTTAACATTATTCATAATGTTATTGTTTCGATGATAATGCCAAAAAAACGTAAAATAAAAGCATAATGTGCGAATATTTCATAAATGTGTCCAACGGCCGATAAATTGGAATTCAGCACAACACAATCAGACCTCAACGTTTTGCAGGAAAAGGGATTTGTTTTAGAGAAGATGATAGGAGAAGGCTCGTATGCAAAGGTTTTTACACCTTATTATTTCAAAACCTTTAATCTCTGTTAGTAAATTACGGTACCTAATCAAATTTAATAAAAACTTTCGTTACACTTTGCAACGAAAGAGAGAATTAATTTTTTAAAGTAAATTAATTAGTTTTGACAAAATATTGCCAGTGGGTCCGACACTAGACTATGCCTGTAACGTGAGAGCCATTCCATATCTCGCAATTTATTTATTGGTAAGTAACTAAAAATATATTAAGGGTAGGTAAAATTTACCTAATATTTAAAATGAAATAATGATAAATAAGGAAAATATTATTTAAAAAGTGCTTGTGTGTATGTAGGTTTCAATTTGGACCCCAAAATTATGAAGCAGAGTAAATCGGTTTGAGGATCTGTTCAGTTTGACTGAAGTCGAGGGTGTAGATATTTTTAGATTAATCTTTAATGCGACGAATTGGAAATTTTGGTGGCTGGGATTTAGATGTCCAAATTTTGTATGTACATTAGTATAAACATACACTTTAATAAAAATCATTTTGTCGCATACGACCTTACGACACAAGCAAGCGCTCTCTCGTTTTAGTATGCAGCCACAGCCGTATTAATTGTTTATCGCTCCATTATTTATTAAAGTTTGGAAGGTATTTACCGGCTTAAGAGTAACAAAAATTTCATTATCAAGACATCCAATTCAAACATTTTGCATTTCAATATTCAAACGAGAAATAAGTATTCACAACTCATTTTCAATTACATCTTTCCTGCGGTCTAAACTGGTAACACGATTTTAAAGATTACAATTAATTGTGAATAAATATCTACTGTAGCTCATGCAGCGCCCGTGTGCAATCAATACCCTGGCGCGCCCTCTACATCAGTATGTTGGAACTCATTTAATATGTCTTATTTTTGGTTTTATAACATTTTAAATGCTTTAAACTGTTGGCGCCTTGCTTTGCTACTACGCCCGGCGTTGGTCATAACATTGGGGCAGAGTCTTTAAGAGCGTCGTTACCGCGAGCGACACAAAAGCTCTTTAGAAGTGTTGCGAGCGGAAGCGGCGCTTGCTGGCGCCCCCTAAGACCCTGCGCCCGTGGCACTATAGGTAAAGCCGGCCTTGCGTTTGCTTGTATATTAAATTGTAATTGGTTGATTTGTTAATGAAAATCTCTTATTATGAATTATCATCGTGTCTAGGTATATGACGATTTCTTTCTGAGCAATATTTCATATTATCTACGAGTCTCAGTTTTGTTCGAAAAATGTGATTCGAAGCAAAGAACTCTTCAGAAACTGTTACAAGGAATTTATCAACCTTTTGCAGGTGTTCAAAGCGACACATATGGTTGATGAGACCCGGCACGCTGTACTGGCGTGCAAAGTTATTGATACCGCGCAAGCTCCGCGCGACTACCTCACTAAATTCCTTCCTCGCGAGTTGGACGTCCTCATCCGCATAAATCATCCCCACATTGTGCACGTTTCAAACATATTTCAACGGCGCGCCAAATACTTCATATTCCTACGCTTCGCCGAGAACGGAGATCTGTTGGATTTTTTGACACAAAACGGTCCGGTGCCCGAGAATCAATCCAGGTTATGGATGAGACAAATGTTGTCTGGAATCCATTACATACACACTATGAATATAGCGCACAGAGACTTGAAGTGTGAGAATGTTTTGATCACGGCCAACTTTAATGTGAAAATCACGGATTTCGGATTCGCTCGTAACGTCCGTCAGCGAGATCGCGACGTCCTCAGCGAAACGTACTGCGGTTCGTTGTCGTATGCGGCGCCGGAGGTGCTCAAGGGAGTGCCATATTTGCCGAAATTGGCCGATATGTGGTCCCTCGGCATCATTCTCTATACAATGCTCAACAAGGCTCTGCCGTTCAATGAGACCTCGGTTAAAAGATTGTACGAAAAACAGGTATTCCCTTCTATTTGGCTTTTTGTCATATTAACTACACAGACTTCTCATGAAATATGCATTACTTTAATATGTTCATTGTTTGAATCTTCGATAGAATCGAAATATACGTTGTAGTATACATTCACTATAAAATTACTTAAAATTATGACCTCTTAGGCCCTGCACAAACGGTGGACCGACCTTGGGGACTCATTTTTCTCCGTCAAAGTAGATTGCTTATGACTGCATCAAATAACATACATGAGGGACTAAAATAACCGAGGTCATCGAGAGCCCGGCTCGCACAAAAATACGTGGGAGTCCCGGAATCCCGAAAAAGTAGAACTTTCCAAGGCGCATCAACGCACGTTGTGAATTTTAGTCCTTATTGAGCCCTCAAGAGTGGCCTACATAATATGCGATGACGCTTGAAATCGATTGTATAATGTTGACAAACGAAATTTTCCACGCTTTTGAAATATTTGTACTCTGCAGACAAAAGTCCTTCGTCTGCGCTGGCCTTTTTTCCACATTTCGGGGATTTATGTTTTCCGCGAACAAAAGTCCCTTGTTTGCGTAGGCCCTTAATTGTAGGATTAGAAAGTCCTGATGTGTGTATAGAAGTTCCAAATTAATTAATTATATTAGCGTCATAATATTATTATCCTTCACATAAAAAACATACAAAATCCACGTTAAATGAATACACAGATAACCTCCTAGCAGTGTCTAAAGCCTGCTCATGATCAATTTCACACCCATATTCGATAAATCGTTCGTTCAGACCAAATTTAATAATTTATTGAATTTAGTTATTAGGTAATCTTCCAACGAATAACATCATTGTTTTCGAAACAGGTGACGCGGAAATGGCGTTTTCGGACGTCAGTTGTAAACACTTTGTCGAACGAATGCAAGCAACAAGTTACCCAGTTGATGGAGCCCGAGCCCAAAATTCGTCCTACAGCCGGCAGCATCGTCAATGGACCTTGGATCGGGATGGATCCGAGACTTACTAGTTAAGAACTGCTTCATATAAACCTATGCTTGTATTAAAATAAAAAAATCATGTACTGTCACAGATTTTCACCGTGAGTACTAGTGGTTCCAATCTTACAAGTAATCATCACTTATCTTAAGATGAAGTAAAACATTGTAAGGATAGCTAAGTGTCCGAAAATGCTTAGAGGACTTGGGAAGAATTTCATGAACACATGTAGTTGCGATGCTAATTTCAGAGAGTGTCAACATTCTCTGAAATTAGCATCGCATCTTAGCATCGCATCTTCATGATCAGACCGTATCTTTAGTTGGCATCTTGCGAATGATCAGAGCCTGCTGGTCTATGTAGGTAACCACTATAAACGACCAGTTAACGAAAAAGGAATTATTCCTCACTGTTTCTTAACCAGTTATTAATCAAATTAACCAGAGTCGTAACTATTACATTTTTTTATTTTTTATGGTTATAAACGTGGATTATGCCCTTGACTTATAACTTTATTTATGAAAGAATGAAAACTAATTTCTCTTTCAAAACTGGTCATGAAACGTAGTTAGGAATCTGTTAAAATATAACTGGCTATGAAACAATGAAGAAAAATGTATCCCAACTAGCACACAAGCCGTATAAGCAGACACTGTACCGCTTCATTGCTATATAACAGCATTTTAAGAGTTTGTATTTTCCTCAACCTGTACATAAGTTTGTAATATCTTTTTAATTTCAAAGTGGAATAGTAGCCGTTTAGTGTTTTGGAGATATAAATGTGTGCTTATGCTTATGCCAGCCTTGGTAGCAAAGTAGAGTTATAAGTATACTATATTATATCACTATGAGATCTAAAACAGTTGGGAAACTATGTAACTTATATGTATTTATAAAGATCTAATACAACTTTTACCATATTTAAGTGTTAGAACTCAATATTACACCTAAAGCCGCATAAGCTTACTTATTGAAGCTAAACCGTCAAAAATACCTGTTAAGGGGGAGACAAACCCTAAATACTAAAAATATACATTGTTTAATGAAAATGTTACAAGAAATGGACAAGACAATTGCTTTGAAAAAAAAAATATTATACTTAAACATGTGAAGAACCAATTGTATTAATTAGAATTTTCGTTAAAGTAATAGAAACTCCACAAAAAAAGTTAGAACACAAGAATTTGACTTTTATTGAAAATTCTCTCGAAAACGGCTTATTGCACGCATATGAATCCTGTACCTATTAATAAGTTAATATCAGATTAAAAAATTGTATTAATAAAAAAAATTATTTTGTTTATTGTTCTAATGGTAAAAACAGAAAAACACCATTTCTAGGCCTGTTGAATTGGATCCGCCGCCAGCGAATTCTATAGTAAATGTCATTTGCCTCAGTGAAGCCCTTAACTGGCTGTTCTAGCGCTTCTTATACCGCTTCTGTGCTAATTGGGATTTCTCGTTAACCGGTTATGAATAGACCAAAGGGATTATAGGGTCTATTAAAGCCATATGAAATGCTTATTGACATTCACAGTCAATTCTATGAGTACATGGCTGTTTTACTTGGACGGATTTCTTCTAGTTTTTCCATGCACATGAACACCAATGGCATTGTCAATATAGTGCGTTTTACATATACGAGTATTACATAATTACTTTTTCCGATGATAATTCGTTGAGAATTAAATTTGGTAAACAAATAGCCAAATAAAGTTTAAAACAGGTCCCAATTATATTTTAGAGTTAACATTTCTGGAAGAATCTTTATTGAAACAAGCACAAGATGAGTCCGTAAAGAAAGACCGCGAAGATTACGAGGAAGAAACTGAAGTCGAAAGAATAGCGGAGCTAAGACGTAAAGGGCGAGGAAAAGGTATTACACTCTATACTCTATTATCAAGATCAGCACTGTGTGGCCTGTAACACGCACAGCACATTCTGAGTTGGGTGCCCGTTTGAGGCGGGGCATTTATGCATGCACTGGAAAATATTATATTTAATAGAGTAGTCTAATAGTAAGGAATATTTTTTTTTTAATATGCCACATTTTTTATGAGTAGGTAAGTTTTACGAATCTACGAGAAAAAAAAATTAGTACCTAACCGACTATTAAACAAGAATATTTAAGTCCACATTCGTAGCTTGTTTGCCTAATCATGGACATTAAAATATTTATTTTAGTAAATGTTTCGTATATTGATTAAAATAAACAAAACTTTCTCGTTATATTTATTAAAAATAAATTAAAATATTCTTATGCAGTTACAAAGGTGAACGCGACCAGTAATTTCTAAAATGTAATTTTCGTATCGGTTAATTATATAGAATAAATTATTTGAAGAAGCCACTAGTATCTAATCTTAACATCGAAAAACAATTTAATTTTTTGGCGATTCTTTGCAATGAAATTGCGTAACGTGTTATATGAAGTGTTTTTTTTTTTTTCAGAGGGTCTTAAAATATTGAAAAACGCTGATACAAACTATGCGAAATCAGCGCAACTATTTGAAACCAAGGAATGAAGGAAAAAACAATCGTGTTCGGCAAATATTTATTGAATTTACATTTTAAATGACTGTTATTGTAAAAATTATCTATGATACAAATCGGTATAGCAACATTATTGTTCTAATGATATTCAACATGATAATGTTCCGTTCAATATACGACATTACTATTGGAAGACAAGGGTCCATTTTATTTAAGGGTGCTACCGTAACAACAATCTTTTGGCACAGCTTCGTAGGAACAGGATCAACTAATGTTACATACAAGCATATTTAAAATACAATTTAGACAAGTTTTATAGTCAAAGAAAAATGTTCAATGTGGCCAAAATACTGTGTGTGAATCGATGCATATCGATTCGTAAAAAATATGTCACTTTATGTTTATAGCTGTTTGTTCTTAGTAGTTCTGTACACGGAACTAGTGGTTTTTTTTTTCTTTAGATCTGTTTACATATTGTACGAATTACGAAATGGTTATGGCCGGGGGAACAACCACTGTCAAGGAAAAATTTACCTTAGCAGCAAGAGGCTTTCGTTAGACAAATTAATCAATAAGTGTAGCTGTACTGGATGTATCCAAAACGCGTTAAGGCACGGGTTGCATTCGTTCATCGTCACAGGACGACAAATGTAGCACAAAGCTGTCATCGTACAATAAATAGCACATTCAAAAATAGGCCATCAACTGTTGATTTTTTTTTACAAATAAATTAAGCTGATGTGAACTACTTTGCTGTTCGAGAAGGTCAAACTAACATAAATCCTTGAATCCAGAGAGAATAAAATAAAATATTAAACTAAACTACTGAGACTAGGCCTAATAGAAAATGTTGATGCAACATAAGAACCATACAATTGCAATTAATTTATGGGTACATAGAAATGCCATTATTTTTAAAATCCTAGCTAACAAATTATTTATATCGCTCTGAATACCTAGACCTGTAAGGATACCTTGCTTGCCCAAACCGATCAAGTGTATAAATCCATTATTCGCATTTAATTTAACAACTTTTACTCAGAATCAGTGGTTAATTTTCAGCTTTGTATCCCACTTCAGTGTTATTTATTTGTTTTACATTTTTTTATAATTAACTGGTTTCCTGAAGAGGAAAGCACCTACTAAAAGCAAAGCACCTACTAAAACATTTATAATAAACGACGACCGGAGCCGAGTTTTAGAGTAGTGTTGTATGCAGAACTAATGAGGCAAAAACTTCACTAGTTCTGTGTACAGAATTACAGCATTTCTGACTAATAAATTATAAGAAATTTGTATTGTTGTAAGAAATTAGACTGTACTGGCAAATAATATAAACCAAAACTAAAAAAAATTCAACTTTCTTAAAAAGTGAACCTTGGAGGAATAAATTAATTAACTGGCAGCATAATAATTCCTTAAAATTCAGATACTAATTTGACTTATATTTTATACTACTTTACAAATTACCATAAAAAATTTATTTCAACATGAAGCGGATCTGTTATAAACTAAACGGCTTTCAATATCGGATAATTTCCCTATGAAGGGTCATATTTTTAATTATAAAAACATTCCTCCAAAGTATCACAAGACAAAAACATAAATACAGGGTAAAACAAAACGTCTGCGTTACTTCCAATGACATAAAATATCGGAACCCTTATTCAAATATTACACAACGAGGATATAATTATTCACACAGCAAAGGTTGTAAAAAAATTAATAATTACTATTTTTTTACACATTCATAGATTGGATTTCATTACAGTGACAGTTGATAACAATTAGACCAATTTTAAAATATTGGAGGCTGCTACGCAAAATTGTAAAATAGCTACAAATCAACTTTAATAATATTTACGCTATATGACCATTAAATTTAGGTATATGAGACTTCAAAAAAGCCCACACTTTTAATTAAACCATTTATTTCTATAACGCGTTTTAAATACACATCACAAGTACCAACAATATTATATATAAAACGGTTATTACAATAATATTTTTATTAATTATTCATCATTAGGTATAAATTCTCACTTAAACGAGTGAAGAATTTAATCATGGCTTTCAGGTTTTAGTATGAATAACATATCGGATTCGTTGATTTAGGCGCAAAATGACGTCCGGTCACTGTAAAATGATAGATTATTTTTGATCGCGACTACTATCCATACTAAAACCTCAGAATAATATAAGTATTGTCCTTATTCAGTCGTTATCTAAAAAATATTATATAATTTTATAAAATGCGTTAAGTAAGTACAAATATCAAAATCACTAAGAAACGATTTCTATTGCTACGCATCAGCAACACTTCAACATTTGTTTTTTTTCATCAGAGCCAATGTTTTATGTTGCTTTCGGACAGTTATGACCTAATTTCGGGATTAAACAACGTAATCGTTTCATTATTTCTAAAGCCATAATACCTGGAGCCATAATACTCATAAATTGTTTTGTTGTCCCGGTAAACATTTCAATTCAAATCTACTGCTAGATGGATATTCACACGTAAATTTAGGCCCGAACAATGTTCCTTTAGTTTCTTGGAACTAGTAAGATAACCACGGAGCATATATAAAGAGATGTTGTTATTGGTCTTATAGAGCGGGGCGTGACTACTCAGCGGGGCAAGGAGGAAGTTAGACCCCGCCCAATTATACTTAAATTGCAAATGAAATTTGATTGTAGTCTACAACAAACAAGCGCCGCACCTCCGTGCCGGTACCGACAACAGACTGACCAAAACCACGCCCAAAAATTGACGTCAGAACCTAGTTTGAAATCAGTGCACAGTTGTTTGGGCCATCTTCTCTCTTCTTATCTTTGGATTATTCAGATGAAGATTTAAATTATTTTGTTTCTTAGACAAAGCCCTAAATTGTGATTCAAATTTAGTAAATCTGTGTAAGCTCAATCGTAAGCTTTCTTTTCAATACATTTGGTAACTACTTGGTGTGCCTCTGCATTTCATTATTGTATATATAATTATCTAAATCATAAATCAAACCGCATCATAATGTTGCGTAGTTCAAAAGAACTACTAAATAAACCGAGAAAGAGACGCAGATGGAACAAAATACAATATTTAGATAAGTGTTCTCAGCGAGTTAATATCAGTCATTTTAGTATGAGGCCATTTTGTAATCGCACTATTTAGGATTAAATTAATTGCGTTTTTACTCATATAAAGTCATAACTTCCCGAAAGCTATACTTCATTATTTTAAAGTTGCTTCATTATATTTTTAATAAAATTTGATACAAAAAGTCTCAATTGTGAAATCGTATAATTACGGCAATAACCTGCATATCTAGACTCTACTTAAAATACGGATTTGGTACATTTTTAAATAACAACTACGATAACTCTTCCGATTATACAAGTGTCACGTTATTAATGTAATTGTATTGTTTTTAAGTGGAATGTCTATTGTTTGTGTTAGAAATCATTCACCAAGCCTCACAGAAGGAGAGCCTTTCGGAACTTAATTACTTACATACAAATTAAAAGTTACATTATCTTGATGGATGTTACCATAGTGTCACAGTTTGTAGTAGGATCCAGTAGCAACCAGAAGAATATTTTGTTTTAAACTGTCGTCTCTTGTACACTTTATTGACGACACAAAGTATCCTTTGAGATAGAAATAAAATCTAACGCGAGTATATGAAATGTGGCCTGTAATAGAAAAATAAATTTTCCAACACGCTCGCTTTTTATCAGACTTTCAGTTTTACATAAATAAGTCTTACCTAAATAATAATAATAAATTAAATACTTTTATCAACTTACAGTAATAAAATTGTTAGTATAAAATTCTTTACATCATCATATTTGGCAGTTAAAGACTCAAATTATTAATTTTTTTTTATAAATAATCCCAATATACCTTGGACATTTAGATGATTTTCAATTATTTATACATACCGTAAAAACTTGGTTAATAATTTAGCACCAAATTAATAATTTATTTAGCCTTTTTTTTCACCCCAACAAAATGATTGGATACGATAAAAATTAGAGTTATACAGAAAGCAAATGAAATAATAAATGGTCCAAGGTACGATTGTATAGTACTTTAAATTGTGTGTTTGCACACGTGTCACTGGTGTTAGCGTATCGCAACTTGTACTGAATTGTATGTCGAGAGGTTTCAGTCATACCTCTAAGTGTCTCAGCGTATTGACATAGTGTTACAGCGTGTCAGCACAGGGTCGCGGCGAATAGGCCGGCATGGCGCGACACAGTGCCCCAACGTGTCACAGCGTGGTCTCGGCGAGAGCGACACGGTGCGACACAGTGTCGCTCGGGCGCTAGTGTGCACGCACATCGTCACGCGGGAGAGAGACAGCCGACGCGACGCCCGCCTCCGCCGATTTTACCTTCATCGTCTAAAAATATTTTTTATACACCGATCAATAGATGCTTTGAATCGAGAGAACATAAAACCAGGAAACAATTAATATTATTAATTTTCAAAATAAAGTTAGTGCCACACCGATTAAAATAAATTAAACAACCATAACCAAAATGTTACATTTCCACCAAACCCAAAAACACCAAAAAAGCTCAGAAATGTTAACCCCATATTAAAGTAGAATAAAAGAAATCAAATAGCCCCTGTTTTATGTACACCCAAAATAGAATAATTAAACAAGAAATAATAAATGTGTGTTACATTGTCGGTGGAAGACTCACGCAGTGTCTTGCCAATTTTGTTACATTTGGTCACCTTAGAACTCCGTGACTCTCCTTAACAAATACGTCATTAATTACGAAAATAGAGACAACCTGTGTTATAAAATTGAAATAGAATTAACAGATAACTTGGATTCATCGTTTTTTTCCCTTAAAACTAATTCTCAATATTATTCCTATGCATAATATGTAAATTTTATATTTGCGAGTTTACCTCTACCATTTTATGCAAGTTATTTACGAAGTCTATTGCTCGTTATATAAACTAACTAAATGTCGCTAACTAGGCGCGCACATGCGTTTCATGGTAGACGATAGTTGGTGTGGAATATTAACTTTTGAACTCGCTCGACAACAAGAGGCTTCGTAATGGTACAACGTACACAACATCATAACAAAGCAAATAATTAACTCTCAAATCTTTATGCATCACCAAGATATTAGAATGTGCCGTGGTAATCAGGAGAAAAATAAACTTATTTGAGTTCGCTTAAAGTATCCGTCGCACAACAAAATTGTCTTTTCAACTGTAAGATCGGATATGTTTTAAAATATTCCTTTGTATTGTTGCAACTTATTTATAACAAATTTCCGAATTCCTTTAAAACAGAAGTTTTTTTTTAAAGTATAAGTTATAGTTAATCGGTATTTATTAAACAATTTTTAAATGAATACGTTTTAATAGCTTAAAATTTAGTACGAAATAACATTACTATTTATTAATATACAATTTACTTTAGCTAATTAATGGTTTTGCTTAAAAAGGGTAAAATCTTAAAGTGGGTAAAAAGTTTTTAAGAAAATGATAAATAAGACAAAGCAAATAAACTGATAATATTCATTTACAAGATATAGAAAATGCAAATAAAACAATTCCCAATAAAAAATGTAAACAAACTGTTTAACACATTGCACAACAAAAGTACGTTTTACATGTGTTGTTACCCGAACATAGCTCTCTGTGGCTCTCTGGGTGTGAACAGGAAAATTATGTTTATTTTTCCCTTGATATACACTTTAAAATATGTACTTAAATAAATAGCTATTTATAGTATGACAGAACATTTTATGGCCAACAATTTTTCATTGAATTACATTGAATTGTAAATCTCTGCTTTACCCCTACCCCTGTTTTCGTTTTCCACATTCGTCTGTTTCTCTGCTTAGTTCTTCTAAATTTGTTTCGGACCGTTCAAAAGAGTAATATGTGAAGGGCCCTGAATATAGTGGTGTGGTGTTTGTTAGTGGTGTTAGTGAGACTTACTGGCGACTTTGAATGCGCGCAGTCACCTGAGCTGTCGTCGTGGAGGGGACACACCAACTCGCTCACGTCTAACTCGTCCCGGCTCTTCCGTCGTTTCAGCGAGAACTGACTCTTCTTTGGCACCTGAAACACCAATCACAGTACAGGAAACGTATTTTTTTAAAACAATGAAATGGTTAGCTTGCTTCACAACTTATCCAAGTAACATTTTAGTCACATTAAAGTTAAGTTGACGAGCCCATTGGATGAATGGTTAAAGATACTTGCCTTAACGCTGTTTTGAATTCCAGGTTCAATTCCCGGAAGGGTCACCTTTGGAAATGATTTTTTTCAAAGATGACTCTGTACCACCCCCTTACAGAAGACCACCGTGAAATAACAGCATGTATGCTGTTGTATTTCGCTGGGTGAGTAAGGGATGCCAGAGCCCATTGTCCTATGCCTCCCTAATCCCTTATCTACTATAGTCGGCAGTGCACTTGAAGCACGTGTGGCGTTGCTTCTGTTATAGATGACCATCCACTTGATTACATATATCGACTTGCTTGTGCATTTAAAATAAAATTATATAAAATAAAAAGTGGTTCTGTCAAAATTATAAATTGTTATTTTGATCACCTGTGAACTAAGGTATTCAAATATCTATTTTACGAATTTATATTTTAGAAACTATAATAGCAAGAATTTTGTATGTTATTGAAATTAACCATTTTGTGTTGTCACCTAGTAGGTTCAGAGTTCTGCAAAATTAAAAATCGGACAAAAACAAATGAATTAAAACATTCTCGACTGGCTCAAACACCAACATGTCTTTGTGTTTTTTTTTTCTACTAAGCCAGGAGCAATAGCAAACGAAAACCTTTCCGATTTTAGGTCCGGAGTGAGTGAGCTCACTTGGTTCTGTTTTGGTCGTACCTTGTATTTGGTAGTTGAAGACAGAGGTTGATAGCCTAACGTTTGTTCCGCGGTCCGCTTCTGTTGAATCACGTCTCGCCCGAGCAAATCATTAAATCTGAAACCCAAATGTAATTCACATAAGGTTTGCTTTGAGGATGGCCTGCACCATTGAATCTCGTAACAAAGACTATAAACTGTACAGACTAAATCATTCTAGGAAATGTTTGAAAGTTGCAACTAATGGAGATGTATTGTGTTCCATACTCTATTGTATACTTCAGATCCCCTCATCAGTAGTATCAGGAAACCCTATCAAAAAATTTCTCACGAGCTTTTAGACGAAGCATTTGTTCTTTTAGAATCGTCGAGGTAGTGCAATACAATTAATATGCTCACATTTGTATAATCTACTAATAATAAATCGTGTATTTATATCCATTAACTTCATAAGATATTATATGAAAAAAAAAAATTGATATGTAATTTAATAATTTGTATCTTTTTAAAATTTGCATTATAGTTTTTGCATATTTGTTTATTATTTTATTAATTATTAGAATTAAATTTACATAAAGAAACCTAAATAATGTTTTTTTTTTGGTTTGTTATTTTTTTATTATAAATGTTTACGCACATAGTTGAAAGCGCAGGCATTCTAATTTTCATAAGATTTTATTGACAAATAAAGGAGTTATTGATTTTTGACACGCAAAAGCCCTTATTTTCCCATTGTGCGTCAGCCTGTCTGCCGATTTTAACATAAAATTAGTGAATTTTCGCTCGAAAGAAAAAAATTAACCTATTATTTTATGAACATGTTTAACATGTTCAATGTTCTTGTATAAAAAATATATTATAAACCTTAGTATGTGATTACGTTGATATTAGAACATCCTTTTAATTAAAAAAAAAAAGGAAAAAAAAAACTCATCCCATACTAAAATGGTATGGGACAAGTGATATAAAAAAGTATTAAAAAGATTGCACCTCTGTGTGAGATGTCGTCGCAGCAGCGTCTTGTGTGCAGGGATATTAAGCAACGCGGCCAACAGCTCCCCCGTGAACCGAGGTTCCAGCACCATCAGACCACCATGAACTCCTGAGGACACATGACGGTTCATTTTAAATGCTTCTAAGGATTGGCAGAATTTCATATTTCAATACGGACGTAAAATCTAAAAGACGCAGGTGCAGGCCCTGAGATCAACCGTATCAGCAGCCGAGTGTTCATCGCACTGGACTAAAATGGTTTCATCAATTCCCGGTAGAGTCAACTTTGAAAAATGAACTTTTCAAATTTGGCTCTGGTCTGGATCTGGAAAGTAGTGGCAGGGCACACTGCGTTTCGCAGTCATTTGGGCAGCCCGTCTGGCGGCAGTAACCACCCCCTTACAGAAGATCACCGTGAAATAACAGCACGTGTGCTGTTGTGTTTAGGTGAGTAAGGGATGCCAGAGCCCATTTCCCTATCCCCCTCCTAATCCCCCTTACCCTTAATCCTACTGTAGTCGGTAGCGCACTTGCAGCAGCTTTGGCGTTGCTTGTATTATAGGCGACAGTAGCCATCTACCATCAAATGGGCCGTCAGTCTGTCTGCCGCTCTTATTAAAAAAAAAATATTGATGCATCTCTGCACGTGACAACTTCCAGCATCAAAATTTGTCAAAGCATCGTGCACTTGCATCGTAGGTATCTAGCGATAGCGAAACCTAATCCACATCATTCAATAATAACTTCAGTATATTACATCCCCCATATTGTAACTTTTCTTATTTTTTATTAACTGATAATGTTATGATGTGTTTTATTATAAAACCCTTTAGTCATGATAGCAACAGTCTATTAACCATTCTGTCAAAATTCTTGTAAGGCTTTAGGATCTGGCAATTCCTTTATATTATTGGGTAGTCCAATGTATTATTAAATATTTCTATGATATACATAGTTCTAGTCATTAAATATATAAGTAAATATAGATACCGGCTCCGCGAAGATTGGGCGCGTACTCGGAGAGATCTATGTCGTCCAGCCACTGCATGACGCGGTGAGCCGACCAGCGAGCAAGCTCCGCGCGCGGAACTGCCGCCGGCGACGCCGCACCGGGTCCGCTGGCCGGCGCGCCCGCAGCCCGCTCGGGCCCGCGGCGTATCATCGTTTCAGGGGCGAAGTCGTGAGCGCGGAGCACTTGGATCCCTCGCTTGATCGACAGTGCGTGTAGTGCATGCGTCACGTGCAAGTGGTGGTGGAGCTCGTTGTGCGTGAGACGGTGTAAGAGGCGGCCATCTAGAGACGCGTCGGCGGCTGCCGCCCGAGCCACCCCACCTGCGCCGCCGGCGCCCACGTCTTCGAGCCAACGCAGTGCCCACGCGTTATCTAGGGCACCCGCTGCATGCAACAACGGATCGTGCGCGTGTTCAGTTCCCAGTAAATCAGCTAGCGCCAGGACGATCTTTTTCTTGTGCATTGGATGCTTGATGGCCAGCTCTTTTTCGATGGTGGCTGGCGGCGCAGCGGCTAATAGTCCACGGGCATCGGCGGCTGCGCCTAACCACGCACGCGCCGCAGAACAATACGCGTCCAGCCCCAAAGATTCGAGCCATGCGCACGACGTGTCGCAATCCCAGCCACGCACGTCCATGGTCTGCCACGGCTGCGGCGCGGTGGTAACGCGGCGTGGCGTGAGTGACGTCATGCGCATGGAGGTGCGCACGAGCTCATCGCCCTCAATGCGCACGCCGCCGCCCCCAGAGCCAAGTCGCGCACGGGCCTCACGCAGGGATGGCGAAGGGCTGCCGCGTGACGTCTCCTCTCGTTCCGCTGTTCAATATTTTACAATTAGACACTTTCAATTTAATGATTTTATGTATCAGATTTTATATAACGTCTTATACTCCACTGTTGGGCTAATTCTTCTCCACTATGTAAGGCGGTATGATTCGCACTTAGCGGCTGACAGCAAATTGTCAAAACTTCTTTGCTATCCAAGAAGTACATTTTCACGATATTTTGTCAATAGAAGCGCAAATGTTATTTCACGATAGTCTGTAAGACGGTGGTCTTGGTTACTACTTCCAGCCAGTTATAATTATATATACCAAATATACGAAATTGAGCCACAGAGTCGAAATGTCGAAATATGTTGTAAACACATATAAAAACTTACACAATATCTACTACATCACATATCTACATATTCTAAACTAAATAATTTAAAGTCGAAAATGTGTCAGGTATACATTTTAAAAAATGAAAAATAAAATGAAAAAAATTATTTCTATTGTTCGATATCTATATGCAGATGTCGAACTATCTATATTATAATTATAAACGAATCTATATGCATTTATAAAAATACAAAATTCTTTAAATACGTGTTGGGGCGGATCGTATCCATTATCAAGCATTGGGAAACGTACACACAGCAAGGCGAGGAAGTGATGAAAATGGAATGAGGTAAATCGCGGTAAGGGCGAGACAAGGTGATAAGAACGAGGTAATATAAAATAGAAATGAAGCAAGACGAGATAAAGGGAGGCTGGTTAGGAACTTTTTATTTTCTTAGATGTCTCAGCTTTTGACAAAATTTCCATCAAAATATTGATGGAGGGATTTACTGATAAGACGGTGTACTCTACCACAAGATGATGGGCTTACTACTGGAACGGTAAAATTACAACGACACAGTCCTACATTAGAAATTGCGTAAGAGATGGCGTCTTGAGCCTTGTAGGAGATGGTAAATCTTCGCATCAACTAATCAAAGCATACCACAGGAAAGCCTCACAAGAGGCGCTGGCATTGGGTGAGAACAATCAATGTTTATCAGTTAGAGCTAAAACGAGTCATTATGGACTCAATAAAATTACGAGAATTATTGGAGACAGTGACACAGGAATTTGCAAATTCAAACCGAATGTTTTTCCCTTTTGCTTAGCCGTAGCATTCTCCTGGTAAGTAGAGTTTTAAGCCTAGATGAGGTGACGAATATCAGAGCGAAGAAGCTACTGCAGTTGTTGGCTGCAGTGAGTTTAACATCACAATGGATTAGCAATGGTCGCAGTGATAGTAAGCTTAAAAGTCACATAAAGCCAACAAACTTATCTAACATACAGAATAGAACATTAATTGTAAAGCTTGGTAAAAATGAGGGAAAACAACGGAGCCAAAATTTTAAATAATGGTAATCTGATTTGACATGAAAATGAGATACCTGATGAGGTATTCGGCAATAAGCCCGCAGCGAAATAGGATACGGTAATACAAAGCAAATAAAGTTAAATTAAGACAAGGTTTAGTATAAGCAAGGCAGAATAAATGAATACTTGTTGAGAAAACAAGGAGGCATTGGGATAAATTCGAAGCGAAGACGGATAAATGTTAGAATAAAGACAAGGTTCTGCAAGAGCGAGGGTCAAACAGAGTAACGGTAAGGCTTGTTGAGGTAACAACGAGGCAAGGTAAGGTAAATATGAGGCGAGATGAGGTCGATGGAGGTGAGCGCATGCTGCGAGTGTTCCCAGAGACCTAAGTTGGGTACGGAGTGTCCGCGTCCGCGCGCCACCACCATGTTGTTGATGATGGTATTGTTTTGTTTACCAAACGCGACGCGAGCCTCTGAACTGAGCACAGAAGAGCGAGGCAGTGACGAGTAAGCGTGAGTGTTGCGCTCTATCTGGCGGCCGTAGTTCGCTGGCGGCGTCTATGGATTAAAAACATACCACAATGAAACAAATAGTTACTTGGTATAGAGTTTTTGTTTTGAGTGCCGAGTTCGAATTCTGAACCAGCAAACAATTCTTAAATTAGAATTGTTAGCGTTATGAGGTATCCAAAGATGAGTTAACCAAAGCTGGCGTGTCACACTCAGTGTGACAGAGACAGACAACGTGAAGTCATTGCATGCGTCTATTCAAAGACATAATGTGTGAATGTATTGTACGCGCCAACTTTAGTTATCTCACCTATATTCAAAGGAACTGCTCTCATGTGAAACAAACAATTTTGCTTTAGCGAAAAAATAAAGATAGTTCTAGAAGAAATACAATTTTCCGATAAAATAATAAGTTAAGCAATTTCTAAATACAAAAGATCAAGTTTTATGAAAAAAGCGTCACTTTTGAAGTTAACAATATTTTTGATATAATATTTATAAAAAAAAGTTTACCCTAGGTGGGGCGGGTCGCGATAGAGGCGTTGTAGAGATAGCGGACGAAGGAGCCGGCTCTGGAGGCGGACTGCGTTCAAGGACTCCCCGTTCGGCTGCACGCAATCTAAACTCGCTCAGTTTAGACAACAACTCCAACTTCTGAGTTTCCAGCGAAGAACGCTGCAGCGTCTCCTGGAAACAACAACATCTGTTTTAAAGCACGTCAGTACAGAAGAATCTCATGAACTTCACATGGACAGTTTATCTACATTTTGTTCCCCGGTATTAAAGTGTCAATCATATAACACAAGTGTCGCTCTTAGATAGCGTCACGGATAAAATCTATAGAACATCCAATACAAAATAGATAAAAAAAAAACAACATAACATGACCGTTTTGATCAAATCAAATATTTTTTTGATAATAAGCAAATTATTATCGAAAAAATTATTAAATTCCAGTTACAATTAGTACCAATTTAGAATGATAGTCCGGTCAAATTAAACCAAAAAATAAGAGTGAAGGTACAAAAATTAGCACCCAGCTCAAAATTGGTAGGATTGTTCAAAACACCATCATAAATGAAATCTAAAAAATCCTCATCGGTCCGATACCTGAAAAAAAAATTTACTCGGGGTCAAAGGTCACAAAAGCCGGTTTTTCGCGATTTTCAGCAAAACGGTAAGTTTTATCATAAAATTAGTTCAGACAAAAATTGTAGATCAGATAATTATCTATAAAAAATGTCTAAATCCTTTTTTTCCTAAGAGCCACCGTTGCTGAGATATAATGATTCAAAAAGTTGGAAGAGTTGTAATCGTCATAATATCACACGTTTCCACGTAACCTTTGAAGTAGTGTACTTAGCGCTTTTTTTAACGTGGTTTCCCGGTAGGGTAGGTTAGAATAAAGACGTGTTTTCACTCCGGAATTGCGCTCAAGACTAATAGTATTGCATGTATTGAGTATTCTAAGACAAAGCAGATATACGACTCTAGTCATGCAGACAATTGACTCTAGCGTATAAAATGAGGGACTGAGTTTCTTTTTGCCTTTTCTCATATTTCTAATATTTTTGTGTAAGTTACACTAACCGATAGAATAATGTTATTTGTATTAGAACTTTGGTAGTAGTAACATAACCTATACATATTATGACGATTACAACTCTTCCAACTTTTTGAACCGTTATATCTCAGAAACAGTAGCTCTTAAAAAAAGTATTTAGACATTTTTATAGATAATTATCTGATCTACAATTTTGTCTGAAGTAATTTTATGATAAAACTTACAGTTTTGCTGAAATTCGCGAAAAAATCCGTTTTTGTGACCTTTGACCCCGAGTAAAATTTTTTCCAGGTATCGGATCGATGAGGATTTTTTAGATTTCATTTGTAATGGTGTTTTGAACAATTCTACCAACTTTGAGCTGGGTGAGAATTTATGTACCCTCGGATGTCTAAATTGACCGGACTATGAGTAAACTTATAGTTGCTTAGAAGTACTATACAATATTCCTGCTAATATTATAAGGCCGTTATTTAATCTATCTGCAAAAAACTAACCTAACCAAACCAGTAAATCATTTATCAGCTAAGATACCTATTTGGTCAGCCAAACAAATAGATATTTGGCTGATAAAAATATTTATTCCTATATTAAAACTGCGAAAGTTTGTGAGGATGGATATATTATGTGCGAATGTTTGTAACTCTTTTACGCAAAAACGGCTTAACACATTTGAATGTTTGGCACACAGATCGTGGTCACAGCGATAAAGATGTCAGTTATTTTCTCATGTGTTATATTTTTGATTTTTTAACGCGGAAGAAGTCGCATCGGCTAGTACATGAAGTTATAACTTTACATTTTTATAAATTATTTTATAATCATTTCACGAGTATAGAAGATTTTCAATTTCAATTTATTATTCAGTATTTTTTAATAATAAGCTGATGAAGAATATCGCATGGAATATTGTTTGAGAATTATACAAATCCTTATCCTAATCTCTTATTCTTGATCCACTATGGTCGGCAGCGCACTTCCAGCACCCGTGGCATTGCTTGTGTTACAGGCGACGGTAGCTACCTACCATCAAGTGGACCGTCGACTTTTAACATAAGAAATGTATAATATAATATAATGTAATATAATATAATATAATATAATATAATATAATATAATATAATATAATATAATATAATATAATATAATATAATATAATATAATATAATATAATATAATATAATATAATATAATATAATATAATATAATATAATATAATATAATATAATATAATATAATATAATATAATATAATATAATATAATATAATATAATATAATATAATATAATATAATATAATATAATATAATATAATATAATATAATATAATATAGATAATTTCATATTATCTATATTATATTATACATTGTATTTCATTTTCATTAAATATTCTATTCTATTCTATTTTTTTTTAAATAAATATTATAAAAAACAATTTTATAACATTTTCTGAACAAGAATTCCCACTTTTAACCGTTTTTCATTTGAAGAAATCTCGGTACGCCTTTCTCTCTATATTTTTGTGGTAACAAATTTTTAGAAACTATTTATCCCATTAAATACTAATTTTTATTATATAACAACTTCAGAATTATAAAAATGTTGAAAATTTCAGAATAGAATAAAATTGATATTATCAATAAAACAATATGGCTGTCGTCTTCTTCTGATCTAGTTGATCGGCGCCTCGGTAATCTAATTAGTCACGCTTTAAAACTGTCCAGCAATTCCTATTACTTGTCTTCTTGGACATTTCCGGGTGCGGACAGAAGAGTCGATTTATGTATTCTTTGTGCCACATAGTGACACATAGTGGTTGTATATGTGAATTGATATACCTATAGAGCTTTGTCTAACGACTCACAATGCGGAATTACCTCTATTCGCCAAAATGCGAACCACTGTTTTAATTTCTTTAATAGTAAATTATGTAGCCTATTTTAGAAAGTACTATCAGCAATACGCCACTATAGCCGAGTTCAAAATGCAGAACACTCACTTTAAACTGAAAGTTAAAATAAAAATAAATTATCATTATATATACGTACAACTCTTTAAATTAGGGCAATAGAGTTCCTGGCGTGCAATATGCTTTTAACCTGTCTAAACAACGCGTTTCATCCGATAAAGTAAACAGATCGACCCAGTTTATCAATTACATTTATAGTAGCTGCTTTTACTCGTATCTCACTAGTTTAATAAAAAAAAAGTACATCTGGCGATTCGTGCGATGTATATGGCCGTGTGTAAATTATACGCGAGAATAGAGTGATTATTTTTTGTTGGCTCGCAGTGTTGCTTCATTTCAAGTAAATTCACGTTGTGTATTTTTTTTTGTAAACACGAAAGCGCTGTGTAGACACAATTTATATAAGCATTATGAAATTCAAATATTTTATGAGATGGGAATTTTATTTTGCACTTTTATTTTATACTCTACTAAACGGTATGAAAATATGCAAACACAAAGAAATTAGAAATTAAAATTTTACACAAAAGAAAATTACATTTTGGGATGGGCTCAATTCCACCCACTAATAAAAATGTCTCCTTTCAAAATTAGCAACAAATGTTTTGTAAGTTAAGTTTCAATCTATGGAAATTATAGATTGGGTGCGGTAAATTATTATGTTATTATTCTGACCAACCACTGTGTTTTTAGGGTTCTTTACGTCCGAATAAAAAAAACGGAACCCTTATAGGATCACTCGTGTGTCCGTCTGTCCGACCATTCCGACCGAAAAACTATAAGAAATCCATGATATTAAAATAACATGGTAAATCACTTAATATTGTGCGGATAGGTAACATCATACGGAACCCTCTTCACGCGAGTTCAACTCGCACTTGTCCCGTTTTTTAGGGATAAAGGACCTCGAGAATCTCGAAACAGTATTATGTCAGACGGAAGTTTTCAGAACTCAAAAACTTTTTCTAATATTTCATGAGACTTATTTGTTTCTAAAATGTTTTGATGGCAAATCTTCAAATTTAACTTAAAATGTAAGAATAACAATAATAGTTTTTAGATATTTTATAAATTATATATATAGACGATTATGTAATATCATAAACCCGATATGGTTCATTGGGTCACATGTCCTTGCCTGCCTCACTTGCGTAGGTGAAGGAATCATTATCCTATTTCGTATCCATTCTATAGAGACCATTTAAAGATTTTAAGACTGTCTGCGACTCATTTATTAAGGACTGAGGCACGCGCGATCTATTTTGGGTATCCTGCTGTTACCTCTCATGCACCAATACGGTATTTGACTATAATGAAAATATGAAACAAATTGTTACTAGACTAACTATAAATATTTTTTAAACCAAATTAACTAACACAGTGTATTTAAAAATATGTACGATTTTCATAAGAAATTATTAAAATAATTAAATTTTCATGTTTGACCACGTGATCAAAAACGCACGTGATTGGTGGGCATATAGAGTTTACTTTGCTTGTTTACAGTGGTACATGAGCGTACTACGATTTGACAGCTAAATATTTATTTGCAAGCAAGTTACGTCACTTGCTTGCAAACAAGTGAAATCACGTGACTTAGCGTTTTGGCGGTCTTATTTATAATTTAAGCTTTGATTGTAATTTTCATAGACAATAAAGCAATTCACAAAGAATGAATCAAATTGCAAGTGTATTATAGTATAATTAACAATTTGAGATATTTTCCTAAAATCTGTCAAATACACTATTGATGGATGCGAAAAGGAAACGAATTAAATCGTAATACTTTGAATTCACGGTTCAAGTTAACTCTATTTAGGTGCACAATGCACAATTAAAAATGAAGGCAATCCTATGGAGATGAATGCTTGGCTATCGAGATGGCAGACGCAGGTCGCATTCAGTTTGCACCTACCTATGACTTACTTTACTTGCTCAAACGAGTAAACGAGTAAAGCGTATCTGTACTACTAGCAATCTGGAGGTATGCTTGCACAAAGATCGTAATACCAATTGCAGGTAATACCCTCGGAAAGAAGAGATATACCAGTTTGGGAGTTGGTATTTGTGAGATTGAATAGACTGTATTTAAAAAGTTGGAATAGGGCAGATTAATACAAAAAATATGTTTTCTGAGAAAAAAATAGTAAATTACTGCTAAAAAAAACTTTCACGTCACAGTAATAAAAAATTTCAGCGATAACTACATTATTTTTAAGCTTATTAATTAACTTAAGTTCTGTACTACTTATTTTATACAACATTTAAGAAAAACCTTCCAATTTTAAACCTGTTCGGGTATCTCCGAAAAGCAAATTATAGATTATTAGGTTGCGATTATTCTGTGAAAATTGTATTCGGTGTGATGTCACAATTTGTGGTAATAATTAGTAAAAATAGTGTTCGGTAAAAACTGTTTTAACATAGTAGGATATAAGGTGTGGACTTTAGTAGGATTAAGGGAAGGAATTAGGAAAATGGGCTCTGTCATCTCTTATTCACTCACCGAAACATAGCATACGTGCTTATGCTATTACTTCACGTTGGTCTTCTGTAAAGGGGGTCACATGCGGACCATACTTCCAAGTATACTTGGAATTGCACGCGCTGCGTTTAAATCCAAGTCAAATTGTAGAATACGAAAGTGTCGATGCATAGCTGTGAAGTCATTACATTAAACTAGTCGGTGATTTGTGAAATCGATGCCAATTTGTTGACTATTTGCATCTAAATAGCACGCGACTTGGATAATGCAATTGTAATGTATTAATTCATTTGGCTTGTCGTTGCGTGAGACATTTAGTATTCAAAAAATTGTTCTAAAATATATAAAATGTTGTTTTATATTTATTTCTTTTATTGGAGCATCTCTATGACGTCTGACGATGATATGTACGCATTGCGGGAAGCCTTTAATTGGAAATAGCGAATTGATCAGTCGCTGTCACAATCTACCATCTAATAATAATTGTCTACACGCTACGAGCAACTCCCGGCTAATGGAAATTAATGTTTTAATAGCCCACAATTGTCTACATAGATACGATTAATAGTATAGCGCTCTAAAGAAAACATGTGCAATTTAGGGAAAGTAGTGACAGAAAAGTTATATAATAGATTAATGGATATGCTCTACAAATTCATAGCTGGCGAAAATTATCAACAGTCATGACAAATTTCTAAATGTCAAGAGAGTTGTCTCTAACAGATTTTTAAAAAATCCGTATGACCTACAAGTACAGTAACAAGTGTTACGCTTTGTCTATTGTTACATCATTTTAGTAATTTTTATTAACAATTGATTCCCGACCATTTTCTTTTTCAAATAATGTTAATAGTAGTTTTCGGGAAAAATACTCACTTTATTTGAAATTTGCTATTAAGTCCACGCAATATAAATTACACAAGTACTTACTTTGCAGTAATTAATAATTTCACCCCTAGTAGATTTAAATAAAAATATGTTATTTGTTTTCGCTAAAACTATCCTTCATTCAAAAACAAAAAAAATATGTAACAAATTGAAAAGAAAAAACGTAAGTTGTCGTCGTGAAAATAGACAACCCCTTTATTTATGTAGAAACAAAAAATCTCCTATTTACGCAGTTTATATATACTACGATACATTATTTTAATCGATCCAGGGTTTCTTGCAAAATCGTCCTTCATTTGATATTTCAATTTAATTAATTTCAATTTAAATTCTTAATTATGGCTTGAAAGATTATTTTAATGACAATCAATGAGCGTAACCAACCAACAGTCAAAACTATCATATCAAAACTATCATATAGAATTATAAATCAATTATTTATTAATAATATAATTGGAATTTAATTTTAATTTTTCGAACACACTAACCCTTTAAAAAATAGCTATTAAAACTATGTGTTTCTACAATATAAAAGTACCTAATCATTAGATAATATAACATTTAAGCATTTTTGTGCGCGACTGTACCCCATGCACAAACATATCGGCTTCCAGTGGCGCCCCGAGTTCTTTTTATGTGCGTTGACTTACTTATTTAAAACAAATTTAATTTTTTTTAAGTTAGAAAAAATTACTTTTTTCAATAAAAATGTTCCTCTTTTTAGTAATAAATAATAGACAATTAAAATAAAGGTTACCGTAAAATTGAATTAACAATTATTAAAGCGTCACAGTTTTCAAGTAAGTAAAGACAAAACAGACAAGAGACTTGTTCGCAGTATGCCGCTGGCGCGGAAGGCGGCCCACGACCGTCATGATTATTCAATAGACCATTCTGACGAGATCTAGGCCGTGCTGAATGTTAAAGACTTTATATCTACTTTGCCCCAACTAGAATTTATGGTCTGAGATTTAAGAATTAATAAGACTTCGAAACATTTCGAGCATTAGGTATATGTTTGGAAACATATTTTTGAGTAGATTGTTTAATTAAAAAATAAATTTAAAAATATAGCCAACATAAAATTAATATAATCCGCGATACAATAATAAAAATAAAATTAAAAGTTGCAAAAGACCTATTTTTCTAAACATAAAATATAAAGTGTGGAATAACACAAAACATTTTCACCGCAAGTAACATAGTGTTTGTTTGATGCAAATTATTTAGTTTTGACTTAGTTGCTAACAAGACACAAAGTTTGTGGTCCAAACCAACCGGTCTACCGTTAGTGTGATCGAGCAGCGGGAACAACTTGTAGTGTAGATTAGTTTCTCAATTCAAGATGAATTTAGGTCGAAACATTTATATTGATAAATATTATATAGTTTACATATAATTTATTGAAAATAATAAGTAAAGCGACAAAGTTATTAGTTTATTTTACCTTTTGAAGCTGTTGTTCGGCGTCTTCAAGTTTTTGCCGGGTGTCGATTAACGCTCGTTCTAGATCGATCATTTTTTCACTCTGGGCAGCGATTTGTTCAGACAGTACTTGCAACTGAAGTTGCAAACTCTCCTTATCTGCCTCAAGTCGTCGGACGCGATCCTCTGCATCGTTCTGAAAATTGTAAAGGATATGAATAGAAAAAAATGAAACTCATTATATAAAGTGCTTTAAAACTTAAATTCCTGAGTTTAAGAAAAAGAGTTTAAAACAAATTTTTTTTCCTATGAAAAAATTACATAGCGTCCTTCAAAATTCAAAGGTATTTTATAGTTTTAAATAGATTCACAACAGGTTATAAATTCTAAAAGTCCTGAAAAATTACGTCATGATAGCCAGTCATTCAAAGCATACAAAATACACTTCTAGTCTTTTGAGATTATGCGTTAAAAATACATACAATTCAACAAAATAATATCAAAATATTCTACAATATCGTTACTAATATGCCACTAAAACTTGTCAGATATGAATAGTTACAAACAACCAGTTATCCTTGAATTTGTGCATGTTCGTTTCATTGGCAGTGCACATATTGTAACAGCGAGCAAATGAATTGTTAGGATACTCTCCGAGTTGTAAGCAAATTCAGAAAAAAAAGAACTAAGGCATATTAAAACAATAACAACGATTGTAAATGATTTTACGATCAAAGAGAAAGAACAACAATTAAGTAAAATGCGAATTAAACTCTGCGTTATTAACCCTCATTATACCTTGTAATTGTATGGTCTTGAAGGGGCGGGAGGAAGCGACGGATGCGAGGGCCAAGTTCGATCGTGCATACAACAAGGTGGAGGTGCGGGAGGTCCGTGACACCAGCACATGGGTGGCCACCACCCACCTTCCGGCCATCGGAAATGTTCATAAGAATTCCAACGTCTTTGTAGATCCGGTGGAGTTTCTTCGTTACGCGTACGACGAGGGCGAGGGGACGCACGAACACTGGACGGATGTTGTGGCGGCTTTCCCGACATAGAGGATCTAGATTTCCTATCACGATCACTGCGATCACTTGTCATACGCCTACGTCTGTCTAAACTATTCGATGAATACTCTTCAGCTCTCGCTTCCATTGAAGTAGTGTTGCCGATGTCATCTAACACTTCCCCAGTCGACATCCATTTAAAATCATCATCCCTGCGCGTCGAGTTATCCAGGCCCTTGTTAGGAGTCAGTGTACGATAATCATCATCGCCACCTCTATGTTCATAGTCTGCAGAGTCCTCCTCGCTTGACGAACTCGATTCACTGTCGGACGACTGGCTCCGAACAGCCGCGAGAGCACCTTCCGTCCAAGCGGCACACTTCACTGTTGTCTCATCCGGGCTATCGGAGTCACCGCCTGTTGTAAAATTCATATTTCGTCAAGGGCATCGCGTCGAACTACAGGGAGCCTCGTGAACGACTCAAACTCACCCATGGGCGAGTACATGTAGGAGCGAATGGCCGGATGCACGTAGCCACCGGCCACCCGCTCCTCCATCTCGTCGAAAGGTTCAGTGAGGTATTCGCGGTCGGACATGAGGCTCCGTGGACGCGACACTGCACGACAAACTCTCAGCACGAGTCACAGTTGTGTCTCTATTTAGAGTTTGGCCGCGTTCCAGAGCCCACGTTACGTCAGGGTCGCGTTTGCAGTTTATGAATTACGTACTTTCGTGCGGAGGCGGCTCCTCGCTGGATTGAACGGAAGCGGAGTCTCGTTCCGACGTTTCCGACGCCGTGGATAAGGGTCGCTCGCTACAACCGGAAGCCCGACGTGATCTGTCGTCTCGAATCTTTTCTTCAATTTTATTTTCAGTCACATTCTTCCCGATGAGAAGATTCGCGCGCGGTTTGACGTGTCGGGGCTTTTCATCGCTCGCAGTTCGATTATGGAGTGAGGCAATGGTGGCCGCCACAAGGGAGCCTCCGCGGCCGAGCTCTCGCATGTTTTAGTCAAAAATGAGCGGGGCTTACACGAGTAAGGCCGACGCCCGTGCCCGGAAATAGATCACGGTATGTGCGTCTAATGCATTCCCGCCACCCTTCCAACTTTGATCCATGTTTTATTAGTCCAAACAGAAATAAAATCTTTCATCGAGTAAATATGCAACCGAATTCGGCACGAAAGTACAGCGTGATCCGAAAATGATGTTAATTACACACAACGGAAAATATTATTCACGATAGATAGGCACAGAACACAACACGTATAATGCGTAAGCGCAATATTGTAGCGTGCGGTGTGCGGCGTGCCACTCAATGCATACAGACTGACGCACTCACCGGCATCCAGTTGACGCCTTCGTATAGTGAACGACGCCCCCACCCGACACAGCTTTCTTCGGCTTCAAATTCGTTTCCAACATAGTATTCGGTCTCATAAAGGTCCCATTCATCGGTAGAACAGACCTTTGCTGTTCTGCTTTCAGTGATTTCAAAATAATCCGGGTTGTAAGGTGGTTGCGGCGGGTAGTACATGGGGGCACTAGGCTCCGCCGAATCGAACTCATAGCGTCCTCTGCGTTCACCCAAACAATTCATACTGTTTTTTTTACTTTATCTGTATACCAATAGAAGAAGAATGTACTGTTTATTGTTATTTAATTTTCAATGTACAGTTAAAAAGCTTGGAATTCTGTAATACGTTCTAGCCATTAAAAACGACAAATCCTCCATTATCTTAAAATAGACAGACATCTGCCGCTACTTCATTATTCGACAAAAGAACTACGTATAAAACTTTATTAAGGCGAGCACATGTTACACTAAATCTCGAAATAGAACTAAACTTTTGTGGGCGAAAGCAAAAGTGTTTGTGCAAATACTTTCATTTATTAAAGCACATTACTTATTTAGTATTTTTATTTATTACAAAGTAACTTTTAAAAAAATGTATGTAACCAAAAATACTTTATGTACCTAATTATATTATGTTTTCCATCCATAAAGAATAAAACATATAACACTAGCTGGTGCCCGCGACTACGTCCGCGTCCCTTTTTCTTAGATGTTAAAACATTTAGGTACTCTTACCTAATAAGTTGGGGAAAAAGTTTCTTCGCATTTTATGTGAAAACTCAGGACATTTTTTTAAAGTTTATTTACATTTAATTAAACTATATATGTGCCATCTTGTAGGTAGTGACATGATACCGTTGCTGTAGAAATTTTGGGACTTCTGATGAAAAAAAAACGTGAAAAGTAATTTTGGCAGTCCTCTCTTGATGTTAATCTGACACTGCCTAAAGAATTCTGAAGAGACCGAAACAGGTGGAAATCTGGAGGTGCAAGGTCAGGGCTATATGGCGGATGCATTAACACCTCCCAGTCAAACTCTCTTAATTTTTCCTTTCTATTGATCAATTCCGGCCGCTTTCTCTCAATTCCTTGCTTTAATCTCATCAGTTGTTGGCAGTAGAGATCCGAGTAGATGGTTCTGGCCAGCGGTAAAAGCTCATAATGAACAAGGCCCTTCCAATCCCAAAATACACACAGCATCACCTTATTGACAGTTAACCCGGGCTTTGGCACAGTCTGTGAAGCCTGACCGACCTTTGACCGCGACCTTTTTCGCACGTTCTTGTCGTACGTGATCCAATTTTCATCACCAATTTATCAATCTCTTCAAAAACGGTTCGGTTTCATTACGTGTCAGTAAAGAATCGCAAATGAGTACACGATTCATAAAATTCCTTTCAGTGAGCTCGTGTGGCATCCAAATATCGAGTTTTTTTGTGTACCCTGCTTTTTTAAATGGGTCAAAACTGTTTTGTGATCAGTTCCCAGTTCTTCAGCCATGTTGTAACTACCGATCTAGCTCCACTTCCATTTTATCCGTAACAGGGCGACCAGAGCGAGGTGTACCTTTGACATCAAAATTCCCAGATTGAAAAAGCTTAAACCAACTTTGTGCTACTTTTACTAACACTGCATTAGGTCCATAAAGAGCCCTTTTTTTTCGCTAATCGCGTTGTATTTTTTTTTTTATGTAATAAAATTTTATAATGTATCGAATTTCTTCATTAGATTCACTCGTTTTGACAGGAAGAAAAACAAATTAAAAATAGCTGGAAACAACATTTTATTAATTTGTTTCTTTTTTGAAATGTAACCTTTTTAATGTTATCAAAACCAGCCACATACAAATGGTATAAGCCGCGCCAATAAAGAAACGAATCTAAAATGGTGGCGGCGATCATGCGCTCTCATTCTAAACTATTGCTGTCTTTAGTCGCACACGGCGCGTACTGCACGCAATGCATTCGTCATCTCTTGACAATTATCGTCCCTAAAAAATTGCCCATGATTTCAATTTCACCCTGTACAGAATAGTTGTCACAGTTTTAAAATAAGGTGTTATTTGAAATTAACATTCTCATTTGTTTTTTTTTTATATTTGTTTACAATAAACAACTTTTTCTTTCTATCTTGCTTTTTATTTGTTGACCCTACTATCTGTCAGTGCAGGTACATAGACGCCACTTTCAATTCGTTTCTTTATTGGCCCGGCTTATACAGCCAAAGAGATTTTATTAAAAATTTATAATACATGTACTATAGGCGACCTAATATAAAACATTATCTAAAATAATATTTGTACAGAGAAAATATATATTTTTACATTTTATGACATTTTGTTTGTCCTTTGCCAGGCAATTCTTTATAGAAGACGGTGGCGCCCGTCGTTTTTTTTTTTTTTTTTTAATATTCTTATATGATCTCTTGGGAACAGTACCTACATTTCTTCTGGATGAAAGCTTTTCCGGAATACCTGAAGACGTGTATGCAAAATTTCATATTTTCATAATACATAAATTTCATAATTCAAATTATTTATTGTATAATATTAGTTAAGACATTTCAATTGTTTGATTTTATACTGAACATACCTACATGTTTTTTCCAAATTACGAGTGCAATATAGCATATTTTATATCAAATGCTAAAACGCCATTTTCTCGCGACGACTAAGTACTCTCAATTTAGAGAAAAGTGATCTTTATTGAGTACAGATACGATACACCTTCAAATCTATACAGGCATCTTATCGTAAATAAGAATCTAAGTAACTTTATTAATTATAACTTGAAAATTACTAGGATTGATAACACGAATCAATTAAAACTCAAACGCAATGAAGTACGAAGTGGACTAGAAGCAATTAAAAACTCCAGTCCAAGGACTGGAGTCGTCGTCTACATCGTTGTAAATTGAATTGGAAGCATTTATTGATACAATTTCCAAATGAAATGCTTTATCTCAATTCCCGACAGTGAATTTTCCGTTGTAAAGCGTATACAAAATAAATGCTCTTGAGTTTAATTAAAAATTAAAATTGAAATATTATAAAATTTAATTTCACTAAACAAAAATTGTTATATCATAGGAGCTTTTGCCCGCGACTACGTCCGCGCTCTCTTTTTTGGTGTTAAAACATTCATTCAATCTTTATTGCTCATATAATTTTGTCAAGCTTAAATCATTAATTTTTATTTTTATGATCCCTCAGGAACAGCTTTTCTTTTTTGGATGAAAGGCACCCAATGTTCTTTTCTGTATCCGTGACAAAGTCTACCCAAAATTTCACGATGATCGGATGAGCAGTTAAGGCGTGAAAGCTTAGTAAACAAACACACTTTTGCATTTATAATATATTAAATATATTATAAATATAGTTAGGATATTTATAGAACAAATTCATAATGTAAATAATTACAATTATAATTATTTACATTATGAATAATAATAATTAGTCTATACATTTAATAAAATCGTAAACATATAACCTGTACATTAAATATTTAAAAAAAAAAAAAAAAAAAGAAAACAATTTGTACACGTTGTACTCATGTTATCGAGAACGGCTTAACTGATATGAACGTGCTATTCATTGATGTATTGTAGCAAGCTTCCCGTAAGATTTAGTGTTTGTTTTATTCCAACCGGTTTAAAAACAAAAAGTTACGCGCTATACCGAATACTACGCGTACGAAGTTGCGGGCTCAGCTAGTTTTATCATATAATTATAATATTTGGCAAGATAGATAACATTTATCTAACCACTTTATGGTTCTAAGAATTTTAGGCAGAAAAACTGAATTACGGATGTTTTTGAAATCTTTGATCATCTGAAATATTTGTACTAGGCTTTAGGAAGACGACGATGTCGTGCTACATTAAACTTTGCTATGTTTGGTTACAGAGAAACGATAAATTTAAAATAAATATGTCATTTAGGTGAACAGTAACAAATGGAAAATGAATAAAAGGGGGATTTTCTTTGTCGGTGGGGCAGCCGGAGCGAGTAACCAAATACAACCGAGACAAACAGGGGCTCAGTGGAGCGAGTGACACAAATACCCCTTGCATCTGTGTTACAATATATTTGTAAAATATCTTTCATTTACAACTATCTTTTGTTTCAAGAACCGTTAATCAAAAGCTGCTTGTATTGTTAAAAACTACTGCTGATTTCGAAGTGGGTAACTTGGCAAGGAATTAAATTCAAAGGCATTTAATTCCTTTTCTAGATACTAGTAGTTATGTATTTGATTCAACTAAACTCCAATATACCAGTTCTTTTTTTTTATATCGAATCCCTGGTCAAGAAAAAGAACAAATTAGGCCAGCAAGGCGACTTCGCTTAAGGTTTTGTGACTCACTTCGTCCAGCCGTCATAAACTAAGTGTGGCAAGACTCACTGCGTTAGCGGTAATAAACTAATTGTGGCAGGACTCACTGCGTCCAGCGGTCATAAACTAAGTGTGGCAGGACTCACTGCGCCCAGCGGTCATAAACTAAGAGTGTGGCAGGACTCACTGCGACCAGCGGTCATAAACTAAGTGTGGCAGGACTCACTGCGTCCAGCGGTCATAAACTAAGTGTGGCAGGACTCACTGCGCCCAGCGGTCATAAACTAAGAGTGTGGCAGGACTCACTGCGACCAGCGGTCATAAACTAAGAGTGTGGCAGGACTCACTGCGACCAGCGGTCGTAAACTAAGTGTGGCAGGACTCACTGCGTCCAGCGGTCATAAACTAAGTGTGGCAGGACTCACTGCGCCCAGCGGTCATAAACTAAGAGTGTGGCAGGACTCACTGCGACCAGCGGTCGTAAACTAAGTGTGGCAGGACTCACTGCGTCCAGCGGTCATAAACTAAGTGTGGCAGGACTCACTGCGCCCAGCGGTCATAAACTAAGAGTGTGGCAGGACTCACTGCGACCAGCGGTCGTAAACTAAGTGTGGCAGGACTCACTGCGCCCAGCGGTCATAAACTAAGAGTGTGGCAGGACTCACTGCGACCAGCGGTCGTAAACTAAGTGTGGCAGGACTCACTGCGTCCAGCGGTCATAAACTAAGTGTGGCAGGACTCACTGCGCCCAGCGGTCATAAACTAAGAGTGTGGCAGGACTCACTGCGACCAGCGGTCGTAAACTAAGTGTGGCAGGACTCACTGCGCCCAGCGGTCATAAACTAAGAGTGTGGCAGGACTCACTGCGACCAGCGGTCGTAAACTAAGTGTGGCAGGACTCACTGCGTCCAGCGGTCATAAACTAAGAGTGGCAGGACTCACTGCGCCCAGCGGTCATAAACTAAGAGTGTGGCAGGACTCACTGCGACCAGCGGTCGTAAACTAAGTGTGGCAGGACTCACTGCGTCCAGCGGTCATAAACTAAGTGTGGCAGGACTCACTGCGCCCAGCGGTCATAAACTAAGAGTGTGGCAGGACTCACTGCGACCAGCGGTCATAAACTAAGTGTGGCAGGACTCACTGCGCCCAGCGGTCATAAACTAAGAGTGTGGCAGGACTCACTGCGCCCAGCGGTCATAAACTAAGTGTGGCAGGACTCACTGCGCCCAGCGGTCATAAACTAAGAGTGTGGCAGGACTCACTGCGACCAGCGGTCATAAACTAAGTGTGGCAGGACTCACTGCGCCCAGCGGTCATAAACTAAGAGTGTGGCAGGACTCACTGCGACCAGCGGTCGTAAACTAAGTGTGGCAGGACTCACTGCGTCCAGCGGTCATAAACTAAGTGTGGCAGGACTCACTGCGCCCAGCGGTCATAAACTAAGAGTGTGGCAGGACTCACTGCGACCAGCGGTCATAAACTAAGAGTGTGGCAGGACTCACTGCGACCAGCGGTCGTAAACTAAGTGTGGCAGGACTCACTGCGTCCAGCGGTCATAAACTAAGTGTGGCAGGACTCACTGCGCCCAGCGGTCATAAACTAAGAGTGTGGCAGGACTCACTGCGTCCAGCGGTCATAAACTAAGTGTGGCAGGACTCACTGCGCCCAGCGGTCATAAACTAAGAGTGTGGCAGGACTCACTGCGACCAGCGGTCGTAAACTAAGTGTGGCAGGACTCACTGCGTCCAGCGGTCATAAACTAAGTGTGGCAGGACTCACTGCGCCCAGCGGTCATAAACTAAGAGTGTGGCAGGACTCACTGCGACCAGCGGTCGTAAACTAAGTGTGGCAGGACTCACTGCGCCCAGCGGTCATAAACTAAGAGTGTGGCAGGACTCACTGCGACCAGCGGTCGTAAACTAAGTGTGGCAGGACTCACTGCGTCCAGCGGTCATAAACTAAGTGTGGCAGGACTCACTGCGCCCAGCGGTCATAAACTAAGAGTGTGGCAGGACTCACTGCGACCAGCGGTCGTAAACTAAGTGTGGCAGGACTCACTGCGTCCAGCGGTCATAAACTAAGTGTGGCAGGACTCACTGCGCCCAGCGGTCATAAACTAAGAGTGTGGCAGGACTCACTGCGACCAGCGGTCATAAACTAAGTGTGGCAGGACTCACTGCGCCCAGCGGTCATAAACTAAGAGTGTGGCAGGACTCACTGCGCCCAGCGGTCATAAACTAAGTGTGGCAGGACTCACTGCGCCCAGCGGTCATAAACTAAGAGTGTGGCAGGACTCACTGCGACCAGCGGTCATAAACTAAGTGTGGCAGGACTCACTGCGCCCAGCGGTCATAAACTAAGTGTGGCAGGACTCACTGCGCCCAGCGGTCATAAACTAAGAGTGTGGCAGGACTCACTGCGACCAGCGGTCATAAACTAAGTGTGGCAGGACTCACTGCGCCCAGCGGTCATAAACTAAGAGTGTGGCAGGACTCACTGCGACCAGCGGTCATAAACTAAGTGTGGCAGGACTCACTGCGCCCAGCGGTCATAAACTAAGTGTGGCAGGACTCACTGCGCCCAGCGGTCATAAACTAAGAGTGTGGCAGGACTCACTGCGACCAGCGGTCATAAACTAAGTGTGGCAGGACTCACTGCGCCCAGCGGTCATAAACTAAGAGTGTGGCAGGACTCACTGCGACCAGCGGTCATAAACTAAGTGTGGCAGGACTCACTGCGCCCAGCGGTCATAAACTAAGTGTGGCAGGACTCACTGCGCCCAGCGGTCATAAACTAAGAGTGTGGCAGGACTCACTGCGACCAGCGGTCATAAACTAAGTGTGGCAGGACTCACTGCGCCCAGCGGTCATAAACTAAGAGTGTGGCAGGACTCACTGCGACCAGCGGTCATAAACTAAGTGTGGCAGGACTCACTGCGCCCAGCGGTCATAAACTAAGTGTGGCAGGACTCACTGCGCCCAGCGGTCATAAACTAAGAGTGTGGCAGGACTCACTGCGACCAGCGGTCATAAACTAAGTGTGGCAGGACTCACTGCGCCCAGCGGTCATAAACTAAGAGTGTGGCAGGACTCACTGCGACCAGCGGTCATAAACTAAGTGTGGCAGGACTCACTGCGCCCAGCGGTCATAAACTAAGAGTGTGGCAGGACTCACTGCGACCAGCGGTCATAAACTAAGTGTGGCAGGACTCACTGCGTCCAATGATCATAAACTAGACAGTCAGTCTGCAGTCTGGCTGCAGTAACCCCACGTTACCGTGAAAAAAAAATGTATGCCGTTGAAGTTCGGTGCGTGAGTAACGAATGCTAGAGGCCATTCCCAAATCCTCACCATATTATTTACCCGTTATCCCACAATCCCCTTACTAGCATTGTTTTTGTTATTTATAAGCTAGGACTATCAGGCTAGCTGCCGATATTTAGATAAAAAAAACTATTTTTATTATTGAAACAGGTGTGTTTAAATAAAAGATGTTATCCAATACTGGTAGATATTAGGGTTGGATTGTTGGATAATAGAAGGTTTCGACGCCAGTCAATCCGCGTACAAAGACTGATGATAACTAGTAATATAAAAAAAGTTTTTACGTTGTCTCATTGTTTGCTGTTAATAATGTTAATTAATAGTAAAAAAGAGTGTTGCAGTTCATTTCTTTCAGGCATCAACAAAGAAATAAAAGTGGTCTTTCCATGTCTTTCAGTATTCTGTACCATTATATAGAGAAAGTGAACTTAGTTAGTTTGCTCTACTAGCTATATAAGGTCTCTGACCCATGTCAGAGGAACCCTAGCCGGTAGAACAAAAATCCGCATACAAAGGTACTTATATAGTTATGTACAACTAAGTACTTAGTCGGTATAGAGAAAATAAAAAAATGTGATAAAACGACATGACATTGAAACGCACACGATTTTAGTTTCGAAAAAAACTTCTTTCACATTCCCTTTGACAGTTAATTACAAAATAGTGACATAAAAAAAGGAAACAAGCACGTTCCCGTGGGAAATCTACAAAAATTTCGTGCTCAAGTTGTTCGTACACAAAAACCGCTCGCTTCGAGTATGTTTGTTACAACGTGTAGGCAAGTACAGATATGTTGGAAAGAGTCCGGCACAGAAGCAAACTAAGTTAAGATCCGCAATAAAAGTTGAGAGAAAAAACATTTCGCAAAACCAAAGAGTCTGAAGTTGACAGCGAGTGACTGCCTGCCAGCTGCCACGCTGCGCCGCGAGCCGTCCGAGACCAGACTTATTTTAAAACTATAATGCCACAGATCTGTTACGTCTTCTACTTTGAGAAATAGAAATGAAACAAAACATCCAATCCTACTAATATTATAAATGCGAAAGTTTGTGAGAAACGAAAATTAGTCATACAGTTTTTAGTACTATTATTTTTATTGAAAGGTCGTAAGGTAGGTGGCTACCGTCGCCTGATAACACAAGCAACGATACAGATGCTGCAAGTGCGCTGCCGACCTTAGTAGGATTAAGAAAAAGGAATTAGAAAGAGGTAGGGAATAGGGTGTGGGATCCCTTACTCACTCACTGAACCACAAATTCTGTTATTTCACGGTGGTCTTCTGTTAAGTGGTGGTCACTGCCGCCAGACGGGATGCCCAATTTATGACTGCGAAACGCAATGTGCCCTCCCTGCCACTACTGATCAAAATATGTATCAGAATAACACATAAGCTACAATTTATAAATACATATGTATACACAATTAGAGGAACATAAAAAAGTATTCATTATCGTAATAAATATTTCATAAAAGACTGACTTGTAAAGTTAGTTTTTTATCTTCACTTGAACTTTCATTTAAAAATGGAACATTTACGACAGTCACTTTTTTCATCGATTTATTTTTGCTTCCCGCTAATACTTATTTGTTACCGGTACGAGGTGTCTGTGGTGATTTCAAAATTTTGTAAATTGTAATTTTTATTAAAAAAGTTTTTGATGAGATGAGGGCAGATGAAATGCAAAAAAATGGTCACACTATGGATTTATTGCCGCCAAACTTTCAACGATTTATCGCAATATTTAACTGTATAGTTTGACTGTTTGGTAAGCAGGAGGGCTCAAGGCAGAAAAGGTGTACGTCTAAATAGGATAACCGTTTGAAAAAGTGGGCATAGGTTCGTATGTAGGTATGTAGTACAAACCTATGCCCACCTATGCCAAAGCCCCAAAATTTGAAAGACCCCATCATGTACATCGATTAAACTTTGCACGTTTACATCGCCTTTTGGACATGAACCAAAGGGAACGGATACTTTTCACTGATGATTGCAAGTGCTTTTAAACCAGGTTGACGGACGACATCGAATATGGAGACGCAAAGAAGAATCTTGAAAACATGGTGGCATATGGGGGCGGTTCAATTATGGTGTGGGGTTGGATATCTTTGGGGGCTCGTACAGAGTTAGTAGTGGTCATCGGTATATCAGGGATATTTTAGAAAAACACGTTGTCCCATTTGCCCCCTATAACGATAGTGGCTTTATTCTGATGCAGGATAATGCTCGGGCTCACAGTGCTTGCTCAGTCCAAGCATACCAAACCATGTGGGTATGCAGTGGCCAGCAAGATCTCCGGGTATGAATCCTGGGCATACTGTATGGGACTTGTTAAAAAGAAGCGTTAAAACCAGAATGCTGTTCCGCTAATTGTGCCGCTGTGTGTATTTATAAAGTCGCGGTCAAACAATACTATGCAGTATTGTTTAAACGCGTGAACGGCATAATGCAATTTTTAATTTCGTCTTGAATTAAGGACGTCTTTGTTAACTAATATTAATTAATAAATATTAATCAATTAATACAGACATTACTTAAAGTTTTTAAAAAGCTTAATCCAGAGTTTCATGTGAATACATACTCGAAAAACTCGTATATGGATTCACAATTAACACTCAAAGCAATAATATTTACCCTTATAATAAGTGCGTGGTCGACACACAAAAAATACTTAATAAAAATTCACTAAAACGCTTTTCACGTTCACTATTAAAAAAAAGTTGGCTATGAACCTTTCGCCGCGTTGTTTGTTACTAAATGCTCTAAATTTTGTCGCACAACACACACAGTGCAAGAGAATGCTCGGTGGTATTGTGAAAGAGGCCAACGACCAAAAAGTTTTATTAATAAACTATTCAAATCCAACCATGTTGTTGACCAAAGATATTATTTTCATCTTTACGTAAAAATGTACAAACTAACTTAATATGTGTTAGATGCTTTAATAGAAATAATAATAATAATAATTAGTTGAAATTAATAATATAACTAGCAAAGCATGGTAACTCAACGATATCTAGTTCTGGTATGATCTCGTTGGCCACTGCCTATTTTCGCCACCACAGGTGACCACCAGCAAGAAACTTAGATAAAACAATGCTGACTGTCTGTCGGTTTGTTAGCATAATATTTAGCATCAACTCAATCAACTCAATCGATTTTAAAGCGGTTTTCCTATCAGTTATAGATTTTCTAATTCGATATGTTGCTATCAAGTTGTGAAAAAAACTATTCTCCGAGTAATTACGTGGTTTTATAGCCAAATGTTAGGCATTTAATTTATACTAATAGCGAACTAGCTTCGGATGGATGCAATTTTTGTTCTGCAAATTATATACACAAAACTTCCCCATTAATCCTTAGTTAACACCGTTGGGTGGTTTAGAAAATGTTAGCGAGAAACAAAGAGCTATACTTCTCTTTATATTATGTATAGATATAGAATACATATAGATTAAAATCAGAAGTGGGTATTTTTTAATAAATTAATGCAAAATTACTATATTTACCCGTTTTGAAGTATGTATTCTTTTATAGAGATAAAAATATAAAGTCTCTCTTTTTAAAGGTATGAAATGAATTTTGCAAACAGCATATTATTATATGTTATAATGACAAATTCAAAAATATCATTTAGATAACTATTCTATATAAAAACTCCTAATAGTACAGAATACTCACTCGTGAGTCACTACACAGATAATATTTTTTGCCCGTAGTACCATTTACATTAAAAATAAATCTCCTGCGCGATAGACAAAACTTACCAGACAGGGTCAGTCGTACTACAACAAATAATACCCGGAATTTCAAAAGTGGACTGCGCCCGATACTATCTATAAAAAAAGATATTTTTAAAGGGAATTTATTTCACTGTACTCTTAATTACTCGGGCAAGTATTTATAGCGAGAAAAAAATGTAAGACAATAAAACAAAGACAAAATTTGGGCAATAAAATGTTTTGTTTTATTTTTTCAGCGAGTAGGTATTATGTAGGCGAGAACAATGAGCGCCACGCGGGTCGACAACGGCGCCCGTGAAGCTGGGCGGCAAATGGACTCTTGGGCGGGCGGCCATATAATTCATATATATAGGTGTGTATATCTTATACAACAGTTAGTCCATGTTCGCAAAGCACATATAATTCATTTTAATTACTTTTTCCGTCAGAAATTTCGCACGATAAATAAGTGTGTGAGTGTGTGTGTATAAGATAACAGTGTAATACTAAAAAAGTCCAGTCTAATGTCGGATCGATTCGCAGGTAGACTAGTCTCGGACATATCCACATATTAACATCAAGAGAGGGCTGCCAAAACTACTTGTCGCGTTTTTTTGATCAGAAGTCCCAAAATTTCTACAGCAACGGGATCATGTCACTACTTAAAAGGCAAAAAGTCATCGAACAAAATGGCACATATATATTGTAATTAAACGTATATTAACTTTGAAAAAAAAATGTCTTGAGTTTTCATATAAAATGCGAAGAAACTTTTTCTCCAACCTATTATACAATAAATGCTAAAATACATAGTACATAAAATACACATACATAGTACATAAAATACACAGAATAACACAGGCTATATTTTACAAGTAACACGGACGATGTCACGAGCAAAAGCTATATGTATAAATTAAAAATAATTAGCGGTAATATAAAATACCAATTATATTACAGCTATTGGTGTTGCTTGTGTACTTAGTTAGACGATGGTAACCACATGTCATCAAGTAGACCGTCAGCCTGCTTGCCACCCTCTATCATATAAAAAAAACTTAAGAGACGTGTGACAACACTTTACAAATTATATGGAAGCTTCAATTTCCTTTTTAGAGGTAAGAAATGGACGAAACGTGAGCAGAAACCGCAAAAACAAGTCACTAGATAAACCTAAAAATACTCTTATATTCCATTCAGCAATCGTGCTAGGCTTACAAAAAAAATTTACGACCTTCGTTATCCGCATTTAATTCCGTTTGTTTTGTTACAAAATATCTTTACGCATAATCTTTCAATAATAAATAATTAGTTAGTTTCACTATTATCAATATTACCTTGGTTTTTCTATTCTATTTCTTGTTTCTTGGTCCATTTCTATTGCTTTCGTTTTCACTTTTTTTTAATATGTACATTTGTATTACCCAAAAAGAGCTGCAGACTGGTCTAGACTGTTTGGTCGCTATTTACCGTCGCCTATAACTAGGGGGATGCAAGATCACTACCGACCCTGTTAGTATAAATAAATGAAGGACACGATGAAATAAAAGGGAAATAAGTTCTGCCAATCTCTTTACTCTTGCACTGAAACACTTTCAGTACACGTGTTGTTATTTCACAGTGGTAACTAATATACTGCCAGAAGAGGGCTGTCCAATTAATAATAATAACTACTGTTTGAGACAACCTAAAGTTCGTGCAATAAATAATAATGATCGTGTATGGTGTTCGCATAGAAATGGGACCAAAACAGAGAATGTTTCAACGTTTCAATATCAACGTTCAGCGAATGTTCAATGTTCAGTGAATGTTTTAATATCAACGTGGCTAGTGATATGGGCCAACATGAGACCACAATAAAAAAGTGACAAGGACAGAATAGTTAATTATTATTGTTATTACATCATTCGGGCAGTTGTGTCAAATTCGTTCGGCGCTTGGCCACTAGTTGAATAAGTAAATAAAGTACATAAACCGACCGCTTTTCTGAATAAATCGTCTTCCCTTCACCGCAAGATCTAGTATGAACTTGTTTTGGAAGCTCACCTCTGGCCTAAACAACCGAATCGGCTAGACTAGCGACGCTTCTGTAAAGGAAGCGTTTCCCACTAGCGGTACATTACATAGGCGTACCACCCACACATATACCGGAGCTTACCCCTACAACTACAGAACGCAATGTTCGTTGCCACTAGTCTAGTATTTTTTGCTCTGTTTCTGCACTAACAGTTCTATTTATAAATATACTAAATAGATTTTTCCCGAGACTAATACTGCACTTTTCTGTAGGTACCCCTGATAACATTATGTATGCAAAATTTCATGATGATCGGTTGAGTAGTTAAGGCGTGAAGTCATACAATCAAACAAAAAAACTCATTTAGTTAGAATTTATTACTCTTAAGTTGCGGAATACTCGATGTGTGTTGCTGGATGGTTGCTGACAAAAAACTAAATGAAATAGGTTCAAACAAAAAAAAATTGCGCTTTAAGCTTATAAAATGTGGAGCTTCGCATAGTATGTGCGTATTTCACGAAAACTAAATGCAACGTGACCTTTCATCAGCACCACTTTGCGTTGAGTTTTGGTACGGAGTTGTAATATATTTTTCTGTAATAGGTACTATGCCTTTTCTGTGACCCATATATTTTTTCTGTTTGGTACATCCAGCACTAAATTGCACGTGGTATTAATTAACTCGGCTTGTGTACGTGCAAACACACCTGTATACAGGAGGATGAATAAATAAATGAGGTTATACTAAAATTACAAAAACCGCGCCAACGTGTTTCAGACAACAACAAATCAATAATATTATTTGCAGGCAGGCAAAATGTGGTCTAATGAGCGCGCGTCGCGACTGGAAACACTTTGAATTTTAAATTACTCTTTGCACAAGCGAATTCGCTGAGGCAGCTTTTACGGGCATATACCGTCGTATGCCCGCCTGCCTGCGTCCTGTCTGCGCCTACATACTACGTAAGTACGTGCACTTCATATAAACACAATAACCAATGCAGTTCAAGATATACTGGACACTGAAAAAGAATGAATGCCTCGTAAAATCTATACTAATAGTATAAATGCGAAAGAAACTATGTCTTTTACACGTTCTCATTGCTAAATTGAGGCACCGGTTTCGATGAAACTTGGTACAGATATAATTTGAATTTTTGAGAAGAACTAAAGCTTCTTCAAGCAAAATCTCTAATATTTAAAGTGCGAAAGTTTGTGTGGATTGTATGGATGTTTTTTACTCTTTCACGCAAAAACAGCTCAACGGATTTGAATGAAATTTGGCACACAGATAATTTATTCCCTGGATTAACATATAGTATATTTTTTATTCCGGAAAAATGTTAGGTTCCCGAGGGATCGTTTAAAAATATAAAAAAATTGGGCGCCACCGTCGTCACAGCGATAAAGATATCGGGCGTTAATACTCGATATGTTTTCTCAGGTGTTATCTATATTCTTCATTTGCGGGCACCACCTAGTTTCATAATAAGTAAAGTTTTAAACAGCGGCTCCACTATTGGAACAGTTTTCCCTCTTACTCGAAACGGACGCTAGTGGCTCGTTAATAGATTTTCCGTTTTGACAGAAATCCCAATAAGTTTTAGCTTAACTTCGCAGACGATGGTTGTTGCCAGATGTTTTATTTTATTTTGGTCTAGCCTGCACTAAACGTTCCTTTCAAAAAATGTTCAAGCAGAGGTACGCAAAATTCTGCCACTGCGTCCGTAGTTTTAAACGTTTGGAAATCAATTTGACTTCTACTATAATAAATAGTGTGTAATATGAAGATAATTTATCACTTAAGTAAATTAAATGGCGTATCAATTAAATAAACTCACATTTCTCGAAAGAAATACCATAAATATCATATGTAGTAGGTACGGTACTAAGTAGATAATGTCGTTCATTATTTCTTACTAAGTCTACGGACATTTGAATAATTACAGACGAGGAACATTGCTCTTTTCTTAGAAGTCTTTAATTTTAAATTAAAATGACGATGACTTGTTAAACTGACATATTTAAGTGTATGAGAAGTGTACTGCGCTGCCATTACGGAACAAGGAGCAATTCCTAACCCCTGGGATTTACCATAATTTTATTTATTTATTTATTTTTCAATGAAATTAAACGATCCTTCTGATCGAAGTATTCATGCTTCTTTTATTATTACAACATTATCCATTTTTACATTTTATAAAATATATTAAACATCTTTTTCATCACTGTTATGACAGCTGTCCGTCAATATCCCAATCTATATTTTTTCTCACTCCTCTATGACATCCGTTCTGTCTATTTTTAAATTTCATCTTTAAAAATAGAACATAAATACAAATAGGTTCGGAGCCCGCAGTGAGGTTGGTACCTCACTGCAATACTTACAAAAAAAAAGGGATAGGCCTTGGAATGGAATTTAAAAAGACTACTTAGTCGTTCTAGTGGGCGTTTCGCGTTTCTAATTATAAAAACATCTAATTAAGTTTAATTAATGCAGCTTAATCCAAACAGTATAAGGCGGGCTTACCAATTTGGCTCCCTCTTGCGTATAGTTAAGTTAAACCTAACATGTAACGTTATTAGGTGCTGATACGTTAGCGTTAATGTTTATATTCGAAATAACGTTGAGGTTCAACTGATCATAATGAAATGGTGTTGAACATTATGGTCAATTATTGATAAATGAAAAAATACTTCATACAAAGTGAATATTAATACAACGCCGCTATAAAAAATATCAACACATGTTATGCCCCGATAAATTCTTATTAGAAAATTTTTTTGGTGAATGAAATGAGAAACCCCATTACTTTCACAATGGGGTAGTAAATTAACCTATTCAGGCTAATGGACACTCAGGTAATTAATCATCTCCATTTTAACTAACCTGTCTGTGCTTAAACGTCGTCTTTTACTACCTAATGTCCACTAAGAAAAAAAAATCTCCCTAGATGCTTCACGCATCTGGTGAATGGATTTAGTGAGAGTGAACCGATCATTTAGATGTAACATTCAAATTGTCAATAATCAGTGTAGCTTTATAATACTTTTACCACTCAGATTCATGTAAAATACCCACTATAGTATAAGCGAGAGAAGCTCTCGCTTGGTTACGAACTATTTCTTAATTCATTTTAGTTCACAGAATTAGGCGTAACTAATTTTTCTCTTATGGTTTCATTAGAGAATTTTTATTATTATATGTTTTAGTTATTTTCTATTCAACGATAAGAAAATAAAAAATGCAATACAAAGTTACATACATAAGCGAGTATAAATAGAAGTCGATCCTGACGGAGATCAAAAACAAAAGGCTGCGTCGGAAATCTGAATGCTTATGCAATAACAATTCACATTCCATTTCCTCGAGAACAATTTCCACAATTTGTTTCGGATCAGCGAATTCGCCTACAATCGTATCGGTTTTAAACAGTAATGTACGCTCATGTAAAAGGATATTTTGTGATCATTTTTTATTATTCCACGTGACAATTATTAATTGGAGTGATCCAATAAAAAGAAAAACTATTAAAACTACACCGAAAACAATAGACGAGCCTAGTGTGGTCTGACAGTGGTCCTGGGTCCGACAGAAAATTAAATGAACTTTTCAAAGTTGGCTCTGGTCTGGGTGTTTTAGTAGTGGCAGAGCATACTGCGTTTCCAAATCATAAATTGGGCAGTCCGTCTGGCGGCAGTAACCACACCCTTACTGAAGACCACCGTGAATTATAAATTACTAACTGACCGAACTTCGTACCGCCTCAAACCCGTTACGTACAAAATGTACAAATTATAGAAAATCGTGTTAGCTAGGCAGCTACCGGAAGTGCGGAATCCATTTTCATGCTTGCAACGACATGTACAATACAGATATCATTCATATTCCTATTCCTTAAAAATTAGTAATTATATGGATTACATATGAAATTTTACAATCACTCAATTCCACTCATTAATATGTTTTTATATATACACACCTCAAAACTTTCTAGGGATATTTTAAATTCAATGGTTTTTCATAGGATTGATACTTAAAAAGTATCAATCCTATGAAAAAAATTTTAATGTCAAATTGTTGGTGACGCATTCGTGTTCTTTATTCCAAATTTGTCCTAATTAAACGTTCTACGTTTTCAGGTTTTGTTAATTTTCATTTAAAAAGCGACCTCTTGAACAATAGTAATTTTAATTAATTCTTTTGGGTTTTTGGCGCCATGCAACGTTGACATTTAAGCCGAGAAGAAATGGTTCCTGCTGTTAGGCATGCTTGAAAACGATGCTACTCAAAGGAATGTTGCGGATAGCCTTGAATAACCTTGCGGACGTTTTGTTGTGTCATCCAGATTGTGATCTCGCTATCGGCATCTATCGGCTAACAGGCGAAGTAGCTGAGCGACATTGAACACCTCCGTCGTACCTGGAACCTAATCCCACAGGAAGCCTCGACACATTGATTTTGAGCATGCATAACCGATGCCAATATGTAATTAATGCCCAGGGTGATGTTACAGTGGATTAATTTTGATTAAATCGTAATTTAGGTTTCCTAAGTTTGTTTTTTATTTTGAACACCGATTCATTAACAAAAATTTTAGCCTAAAATGCATATTCAGTTTTTTTTAGATAAAGTACTTTTTACAATAAAGTACAAAAAAACTGGTGTTTTATTACACTTACATACACTATAAAATAACGTGTATTTGAATAAGACTTTGTAGATTTTTATTTTTCTTTGAACGACTAAGAATATCCCTAGACAGTTGTGAGGTGTTTATTAAATACATATAATACAATAATAATGTAAATATTGCCCGCGACTTCGTCCGCATCCTTTGGGAATAGTACTTTTTTCTCGTTGACACTTATCCTATGTCTTTTTCTGTACCCCGACTGCACAACTGCACACGTGTACTGTTATTTCACAGAAGTTGCCTTTTACGGGGTGGTTACCGTCGCCAGGCGGGCTCTATAGTTTACGATTGCGGACTGCAGTTTGCCACTACAATATTAGGATATTCATCTGGAATAATATATGTTTCAAATAGTGAAAGATTTATTTAAATATATGCAACTGTTGCGGAGATTACACTCCACATATAAAGAAACTTGTAATAAGATTTTTCATACTATATTTAAAATGCACATTTCTATTATAAGATTTTGCTTCTACATTATATAAAAATATCCGTTAAACACCAACAAAATACGACTACCAAAATCCTATAAATATTAATCCAGAGTTGCTTAATCGATGGATTAACTTATTAAGTAAATACTTTCCCAAATTTATTATACTCAGGTGTGTTTCTGCTTGCCAACAACATAGCCGGTTCGATATTTTAATTAAAATTTGTGAGCATCTACAGACTTGTATTGACGTGAGCTCTACGCTCCAAATTAAACTTTTAAATTTGTAATTAGCACCTATAAAATCGAATTATAAGTTACATATATGTAATATAATTATTTTTTAAATAAATTTCGTCAAACAAGCTGAAGGTCCACTTGATGGTAGATGACTATCATCGCCTATTAATAGGAGCAACGTCACAGGTGCTGCAAGTGCCCTGCCGACCTTAATAGTATTAAGAATAAGTAATAACATAACGAGCACATATGCTGCTGTTCTCTATGGTCTTTTGTAAGGTGTCGGGAATTGAACTGGGACCCCTGAGTCAGAGCACTAAAGCAAGCAGTTAGGACAAATCAAGTTGGAGTCAAATATATGAAAAGTTAGGATATCGAAAAATACTAGGTCATTTGAAAAGTTCTTAGCCTAACATACTTAATGAAACCACACGATTTTGAGTTTATTTTTATTTTTCAACATACTCTCCTCGGAGCTCAAAACACTTTTTCCATCGACCCGGTAAGGCTTCGATACCCGTTTTAAAAAAATCTTCGTCTAACTCCTCAAAATAAGCGTCCACGGCGGCTATGACCTCTTCATTTGTAAAAAAATGTTTACCACCTAAAAATGTTTTCAGCTTTGGGAACAGATAAAAGTCGGACGGTGCTAAATCCGGTGAATATGGGGGATGAGGTAACAATTCGAAGCCACATTGATGGATTTCTGCCATGGATTGCACAGAGGTGTGAACGCGCGCATTGTCCTGATGAAACAAGACTTTTCTTCTCAATAAACCTGGACGTTTTTCTTTGATTTCTTCTCTCAAACGACGCAACAGGTTGCAATAGTAATCGGAGTTTATTGTTTCACCCTTTTTTAAATAATCCACGAGAATTATACCCTTTGCATCCCAAAAAACGGATGCCATGACTTTGCCCGCCGATAAAACCACCTTTGCCTTCTTTGGGGTGGGCGATCCTGCTCTTTTCCATTGTTTCGACTGTTCTTTTGTCTCGGGTGTATTGTGGTGAACCCAGGTTTCATCCATGGTTATAAATCTTTTAACAAATTCTATTGGGTCAGCTTCATATAACTCTAAACAGTCGCGAGAAGTTGCGATTCGGTTGCGTTTTTGTTCCACTGAAAGCAGTCGCGGTACCCACCGCGTAGACACCTTAGAGAATCCAAGTTCAGTAGTAATTATATGATGTGTTCGCTCAGATGAGATGCCTACAGTCTTAGCTATCTCCTCGACAGTCAATTTTCGATCAGATAAAATTAAATCACAGATTTTTTCTTTGTTTTGATCAGTGGAAGCAGTCGAAGGCCGGCCACTACGGGGCTCATCTTGAATGGTCTTACGACCACGTTTAAACTCTGCCACCCAGTTTTTAACAGTCGCATACGAAGGAGCGGACTCACCCAAAGTAGCAGACATGTCTTCATGTATAGCTTTTGGAGTTAAACCTTTCAAATTCAGGTATTTTATCACTGCACGATGTTCAATTTTATCCATTTTCAAAAATAGCTCTGACTTGACTTACGGTATCACGTGTAAACGAACAATGAGTTACTGTGAATAAACTAAACTGTGCATACTTGTTGCTAAATAATGTAACTACAAAATGAGAGTAGTTATAAAAAAAACCAATGACTTTAACCATGTTAGGCTAAGAACTTTTCAAATGACCTAGTAGTTAGGCGAGTACAAATACTTTTATGATCCAATATCTGCGATGCTTAGGCTCAAACTAGAATAGAATGCAATATGGTGCTCTCAGCTCGGCGAGTATAGGTATGCGGGGGCTTGGAGAAATTCAAATTAGCGCTAATGGAACGCGCGCTCACCTGAAACTTGCCTGAGAGGCGCACCACAGCACGGCCTGTTAAATGTTATGAGCATAATTTCAGGTTAATAGGCTGCCGACCTTATAACATACTTCAAATAAATTTAATCATGAAAATAACGCTGCACTCAATCAATCTCCCATCATCCTTTAAGGGTTACCCTTAAATCGAGGGATTAATATTATAAAATGTTTCATTACTTTTATGTAACACTCGGCGGGCAAGTTAACGGTCACGTGAAGCTAGCTATCATCTTGTATAAGCAATGACATAGAGATTGTAAGTATGGTGCCAAATTTGATAGGAAAAAGGGGATTGGAATTTGGGTAACATAACAGTTAACGTGTCTGAAGTTGATCTACTTACGAAATTAAGCCTCGTATCGTTGCGTGTGTCTTTACCTCAATTGCACAAAACCAGGGGCCTCAGACAAAGTAGCATTCGCTCCGTAGCGATGCGATATCGAAGTTCGTTATCGTCTCAGAGACAAAGGAATCGACACTGTAACACGTGATAAACACGTGATACTTTGTCATGATTTCTTTGTCTCTGAGACGATAACGAACTTCGATATCGCATCGCTACGGAGCGAATGCTACTTTGTCTAAGGCCCCAGGTTCGCAAAATACCAGATTAAACGCCAGAAGTACAGTCCCGACACAATCAACTTTTTCCGGATAGACAAAATTCATGGTCAATTAATATGTGTAAAAACAGATTTAACTAACTGGTGTCCACGACTTCGTCGACATTGAAAAATAAAAGATATATAACGCCTGACAAAATATAGATATTTATTTTTAGATAGCTGGTGTTAGCAGCTTCGCTCGCGTGGAAGTTTTAGCCTATGTCCATCCTGAAAGATGGTAAAATAATTTTTTAAATCGATGCGAATTACCTGCTTATAAAATTTGGAAAGATTACAAGACCCAAGCCCTTTGATAAATCAAAGAAAAAATGATTTAGAAATAAAAATAGAACTCAAAAATAAATAAAAACCAATCAATGAAATCACCTAGGCGCTTAGACACGAATAAAAATGTAACGTAATCTCATTTTTTAATAAGTTAAAGCTTTGATTAGCTTCTGACTTAGAGTTATTAAAAAGCTCGCTCCATCTTCGGCCTCATCCTTCCTACATGGATAGATGCTGGTCAAGAGCAAACCCATCTATAATAAAAAAAAAAAAAAAAAAAAAAAAAAAAATTACAAAAGTGAGTTGTAGTAGTATTCTGAAAATAAATTATACCGTGTAGGTACCTACTAACGTCGATCGATTTGCTTTCAAATCTCAAAATCGACACGTACTCTAGAATACTCGGGAAATAGTCAACTATTCAAAGGATAAGCTTAATGTTTGGTACGCTAACGTTTCGTATGAACACTGACCTAATCCGAAAGGATAAAGGAGGGTTCAACGTAGGTTAGTTACCCCGCATGTCCGGAGGCGGCCGGAGCTGGCAATGAATGCATAAGTGGTACACGGAAGATGTATTCAACGCCCGTGTTCAATGTTGGTCAATAAACAAGAGGCTTTCATTACATACGTGTCACCTGGTAGCCTAGTGCGCCGCACAGGCGAATATTAAAACTGTTTTCAGCCTTTCCCACACTCCCGCACCAAATAATGTGGAAACAGTGTTGGAAAGGATGGTACAATCGGCTAATCAACATAACAACCGTATACGGTTGTCCCTGACAGCAATAATAGTCACATATTATGTCAGACATGGTAGCAACCGAATGAACCAAATAGCAAAGCTGTCAATGTAATCATATATTTTTGCAAATATACCAGTTGCTCGATGCTGCGGGCTGCACTAGTCTTATATATAAAAATGAATCCCCACTTCCCTTGGTCACGGCATCACGCGTGAACGGGTTGACCGATTTTAATTCGGTTTTCGCTAATGGAAAGAGGGGTGAGCGGGGAATGCTTTAGGGTATATAAAAACTGCATGCCGGGCGAAGCCGGGGGTGGGCCGCTAGTCTTATATATAAAAATGAATCCCCATTTCTCCTGGTCACGGCATCACGCGTGAACGGGTAGACCGATTTTAATTCGGTTTTCGCTAATGGAAACGGGGAATATTTTAGGGTATATAAAAATTGCACGCCGGGCGAAGCCGGGGGGCGGTCTATATATAAAAATGAATCCCCTTCCCTTGGTCACGGCATCACGCGTGAACGGGTAGACCGATTTTAATTCGGTTTTCACTAATGGAAAGAGAGGTAAACGGGGAATGTTCATATATATAAAAATTGCACGCCGGGCGAAGCCGGGGGCGGGTGGCTAGTTTTTATAAAACTGTAAAATCTTATATGGAGTTGTAAGTTCATCTATTCTGTGGCTTAGGTATATTTTTTGTACCATATAAAATACGCATATTTCCGTGCGTTTCTGAGGCTGGCTTTACATGGCTTCGAGGATACTCGTAGCTAGTCAAGTCACATCTAGGTTTACTCATGATGTAATATTGTGTCACCGTAATTTCTAATCCGTGCATGTAAAACTTGGTAAACGTAAAATGTAAAAGTTTAATGTGTCGGCAACCAAGCGTGTTTCATTCGGCCTATTGTTTATTTGTTAAATGTTGTTTCTAATTTTATAAAATTATGCTCGAGACTTCCTCTTAACTTTATAAATTAAATCCTATCTTTGAAACTAGAAAAAACCGCACAATTAAATAAAAATCCATCTCTCTCCAGCGCATTAGCATGTACGTTCCGTGTTTTCCGTTACGCCACTCTTTGTTACCCATTAAAACTTAAAATCGCCACAACCCTACTATCAATTTACCTTCCATTATTGTAACGTAGGTAAACCCTACTTTGGAGTTTTATTTACTCGTGATTAGTGATATATTTTTTTAAGTGCGTAGAAATAATTATCTTAAAAAAATAATTATTATTAAAAATAAATATGCAGGGATGTGGGGTGGCAGCCCTAGCACGTTTTGTTTAATTATAATTATATTATATTGTATAAAATATTCATTTTGTTAGGAAACTCAATGGGGCAAGGTAGACCTTAGAGTAAAGGAAAATTTACTAACAAATCAAAATCAAAAAAGGAAATTTACTCAGGGGCATTTTTGATATAAGTTTCTAGAAGTTATGAAGTATCGATGAGTAAAAAAAATTTCGATTCCACCCTGTAGAAGTATTAAAAAAAATTGGTGTTTTTTCCAAGTTATACATAAATGGTGAGTTATGAAAAAAAAATTTCAGACAAATATTGTAGAGTATTTATTTTACATAAAAATATTCATATAACTTTTTTGTTAAAATTAAAATTAACAGAGTTAGGGAGTTTAGGCGATATAAGGGTTGATTATCGAAATATAACGTAACGTTCTGGGTTGATAGGTACATTTAAAAAAAATCACAGTATCAACCATAACTTTGTTTTAGCAAAAAAAGTAAAATGAACTCTAAATTGATTTCTATTTTTGTATAAAAACCCATTTTTATTTTTTCACCCCTTCAACAGGGTGGAATCAAAAATTTCTTTCACCCATCGATACATTCGTACAAATAATCTAAATGAAGACGACAACATGGATGCATAATCAATCTTTCGTTAATTTTCTTTAAGCATTGATAACCATGGTTACAATGGTTATCATACTATTAAAAGAACATGCAAATTGTTCTTTAATTAAGAGGGTTCTATAATCTATGACATCTTCTATAATAAAATCAATGTTTATAATTAAAACACGTCCCCCAATAAGTTGAAATATCTAAAAATACCCGAACAAACTTCGTATTCATTGCGATTGACAAGGGAGAAGGGACTAGTCCTTTGACATTTAATAAACATTTGTGTACCTACATGACAGGTACGTCACATGACATGACATGACGGAAATATCAAGTAGGTACACATAATATTTTCTTGCAATACTGTAAATATAACATTAAATAAGTGCTGTACGTTCACTTCAAAGCTGACACTTTGTCATGTAATCAAGTTAGTTCAGTGAACCGTGAATGTTTGTGGACAAATAAATGCGCTCTGAATATTCATGTTCAAGCGTTAATTTGGCACTCACCATCGGAGGGAAGGTGGCTTAGTATCGAGAGCCAACATTAAAAATATTTATAATTTATAGGTAATACATAATGATAATAATAATTATTTTATAATAATTATATTTACATGTATGTACCGCAGAACAAACTATAAATATAAAAAACTAAAAACTTAGAAAAAAAAAAACTATTTGTACACGTTGTACTTATGTTAGCCAGGTCAGTAAAATAATTTTTAGAATTTCTGTCTGTTTGTCGGTTTGTCTGTTTATCTGTACGTTTGTACACGCTAATCTCAGAAACGGCTCCACCGATTTTAATGTGGTGTTCACTGATATATTGTAGCAAGCTTCCCGTAACATAAGTGTTTCTTTCATTCCAATCGGTTTACAAATAAGTTACGCGCTATACCGAATACCACGCGCACGAAGTTGCGGGCTCAGCTAGTATTCCATAAAGTTATTATTATTATCAATACATTTTATTAAAAATATAAAACAAAGTCGCTGTCCTTTTTTCACGACTTACTTCTTTTAAACCACCCAATGGTTTTGGTTTTGATACAGTTTTCATTAGTGGAAAAAGCAATGAACTAGAAAGATTTTGTGTATATCATTTACAGAAAAACATTACATCCGTGAGAACCCGGGGTTGGTTCTCAGTTTACGTTTTACTAAATGAAATTAAAATGAAGACCATTAATATAATTAATCACAATGGGGTATCAACCAGTACAAATTTTATTTTATTTATTATAATAAATGTGAAAATAACTCTGTCTGTCTGTTACCAATTCACGCATTAACTAGGTACTCACAACCGATCATCACGAAATTTTGCATACACGTTGTCAGTGATACAGAAAAAAGCAGTTCTCGAGAGTTAATCTAAAAATAAAATAGAAATGAAAAAATCGACGACTCACAAAAATATATGAGCAATGAAGATTGAATAAATATTTTAACACCTAAGAAAAAGGAGCAAAAGCAAGTACTATAATTAACACGCATTGAATTTTATTGCAAAAGACTTTATTTCGTTCATGACTGTTTGTTAAGATGGGTTAGTATGAGAAGGTCTGAAACTAGACGAGATAGGAGTAATTTGTTTTACCATCCAAATACCTAGGGGTAATCGTCGAAGTTGAAGCACTAATTACACGAGAGCTACTGGCGCAGCGCAGAGTAAGGAACACTTTTATTAGTGCCATATGAACATTTACAATTTGCGATTTTTTTAAAATAATTTTATATAAACAATTCAATTAGATTACCTACAATACATGAAATACGTTAAGTTTACTTTAAAAAAAATACCTGCATTAAAAATATAACTAAAAAAAAATCTTCCTACTCAAAATCATCTAGGTATAATTTCTTATTACATAATACCTTTATTGGAATTTTTTAAGGCCCGTAGAAATGCAATTAGCTCGTCACTGCATCTACAACTGTGTCCCGCGTTTTCACCCGCCGTTTAATTCAAATTGACATCTCTGTAATTCTCTTTTCTCTTCGTTGGCCGGCAACACGCACTTATCTTCGTTTTCGCTCATATGACTATTTTCTTTTTGCTAAACTTCTAAGGGTTAGCAATCTAAGGGTCTAAGGGTTCCATTTATCATAACATGATGATAAATGGTCATTAAGCTTCATCAAGAAATGGGCTATCAAATTCAAAGATTTTTCTTAAATCTGACTAACAGTTCCCAAAGTTTAGCGCGTTGAAACAAACGAACAAACTCTTCAGTTTTTTTATATTAGTGTAGAATTCGCCATTGTCAGAGATATTAGAGAATTCGGTATTTAGTGTTTAGCATGTCAAGCATTAGGCCAGAAAAAGTTATGTTCATAATGCTCAAGATATTCGAATCTTAGGGGACGCCTACGTCTAACGTTGACACAATGCTATCATCACTGCTTACATTTTAAGCGTGAGAAAACACTTTATAATAATGGTTACGAATTATACCTATTGCACTTCACGAACTTAATGCGAACACAATAGGATATTATGAGTCATGTTGCTCTGAAACAGTTCCGGTGCCAATCGATATCATTTATTACAGTGAAATCAAACGCGATTGTTTCAGCATATAGATACACAAATCTACGACGTAATGGCGATTTTATAATTTAAAGCTATGAAAATGTTTATTGTCGTTATATAAAATATTTATAGTCATTGTTCCACTTCACTTTTATTGATACGAAATATTAAGAGACCAGGGGCCTTAGACAAAGTAGCATTCGCTCCGTAGCGATGCGATATCGAAGTTCGTTATCGTCTCAGAGACAAAGAAATCATGACAAGGTATCACGTGTTTATCACGTGTTACAGTGTCGATTCCTTTGTCTCTGAGACGATAACGAACTTCGATATCGCTTCGCTACGGAGCGAATGCTACTTTGTCTAAGGCCCCTGCGCTCGTCATAGTTTTGAGTCTTCTGGACCGGCTGACGGTCCACACAAGCAACGCCATAGGTGCTACATACAAGTACGCTGCCGACTACAGAAGGAATAAGGATAAGGGTTTGGCATCCCTTATTCACTTACCAAACCCCAACGTTAACGCACATAAGTTGTTATTTCACGGTGGCCTTCTGTAAGGGGGTGGTTACTGCAGCCAGACGGACTTCGAAACGCAGTGTGCCCTGCCACTACTTTCCAGATCCAGATCAGAGCCAACTTTGAAAAGTTCATTTCCAAAGTTGACCCTACCGGGAATCGAACCCAGAGGCCCTAGAACAGAGCGTTAAGGCAAGCGCCCTAACCGTTCATCCAACGGGGTCGTCAATTTGTAATCCGATTATGTTGGTATAATCTCATATATAAAAATGAATCCCCATTTCCCTTGGTTAAGTAAAACAGCCCTTTTCAGGAATATCCAAGTTTGAGATGTGAATGGTATTAGTTGTTTTGGCCTTAAATTTTTGGAAGTTCTATTTTCTAATATGTTTTTAAGTTCTTCAACAGTTTTTCATTTATTTTTGTAAATCTTATCTCTATATATAAAAATGAATCCCTATTTCCCTTGGTCACGGCATCACGCGTAAACGGGTAGACCGATTTTAATTCGGTTTTCACTAATGGAAAGAGGGATAAACGGGGAATGTTCTTATATATAAAAATTGCACGCCGGGCGAAGCCGGGGGCGGGTTGCTAGTGCTTAATAAGAATTAAAATTGACATTATTTTAATTTGTTCTTTATTAACATTTTTAGTATTGGAGGGCACACTCCCATTCGTAAATTAGGCAACCCAACTGGCGGCAGTACAAAGACCAACGATGCGCGCAGGAGCGGATTTCCCTATGCCCTCCTAATCTCCTAAGCTTTCTTTAACCTACTAAGTTCGACAGCACATGCAGCACCTATAGCGTTGGTAGCCACCTCAGCTTGTCAGCAGACCTCTTCAATAAAAAATACAATTTTTTTCCGTTTATTAACATTTAAAAAAGTGAATCGTGTCGCGTGATTTACGATTACGTGTCACTTGAAAAAGACACGATCACTTTTTGAAGTGGGTTTAACAGTGCATAGTATTAAATACATACTTTATATCAGACTGTAAGCAAAAGATATTTTTCATTTAGAAGCAAGTCTTATTTTTTAAGATTACAGAGCCCGAGCTTAGTAGGCGTAGCGCCGGGTGAAAGTAATCCCGTTATCCGAAAGGCTGTCGAGGGATAAGAAAATCATGATAAGTTTGCGTTCTTCCTTATTTTATGTGGGTAAGTTTTCAAGGAACCTCTTCTAATCGAATGACACAACAACGGATATTTTTTTAAATGTACAGGACACACTCGGCTAAGGTATAAGCAGTCTAAAGTTTGACTCCCGCTACCCAAGTAACACAAAACTTGTATATTAACTAAAATAGATACATATTTATGTTCTAAAGTCATAATAACACTGTTAGTCGGCACTAGCCAAGTTTCAAATCTGTATAGAGGCTTTTTTTTCACTTAATAATGCTTAATGCTATATTACAGTTAGTCAAAATTTGTTACAATGTCAAAACTCGTAATTAAACATCGGATAATACTAATGTACAGCTTCTTAAACAGCTTTTACACTTACACTAAGACTGTTCTCTTATAACGGTAATTTGAAAAACGTTACGCATTAAATAAGCATTACGAAATTCTTGTAAAGTGAACTTAGCCCTATTTTGATATTTTTAAGAATAAAAACTTTCTTATGGTCTATGGTTGTGTTAATTTAATGCGGATCCTATATTAACATTGACTAAATACAAATAAAAGCCATAGGTCCGTTTTCTTCATAATCCATTCTTTAATAATATCTACAGCTATATTCTGATCCAAATAAAAGTATTTTTAGAACTACAAGTAATAAATATGTCGTAATTTCAGTTTGCAAACGGTCATTTATTATTAACGTGAATATACACATAGCAATGGACAAAAAGAATTGGAAACAAAACTAAAAAATTAGCACTAAAAAACGGCGCCGTATATTATTTATTTATTATAAAATTTAGTAATACCTACTCGCTTAGAAACAATTTAGATACCTACGGTTTAATACGGTTTAGATACATACGGGTCGAATTGAAATTTTTTGAAGTCGCTCAATAAGAAATATCTCGAATAATTAGATTTTTACATGGTTTTTACCATATGAGCTGTACCCTACTAAACATGATAACAATCAGTCACTATGGCGTATAATGGCTACAAGCATTAAAATATACTTCTGAAGTGTTGTAATATGGCTGAACATATATGCAAGTGTCTTATATAGTAACAATATAAGCTTTAACTTTTTGTGTCTGGCCATATTAAAACTAAAAGCACTATTACGCCATTGTTGAATGCCTAAAACTTTAATTCTCTTGCCGACATTTTGCTTTCCGTTTTCTTTTCTTACAAAAATAATTAAAGTCACCTAAATCTGATTAAAAAGCGTAGTGATCATTTGCTTTGTGCAAGGATGTCTATAAAAACAACTATGTTTATTAAAATTATGCTGAAATCCTAAAACACATTTTATACTAGGTTAGGTTTTGACCTAACCGCTTTAAAATGCCTTAAAATGTTTTAATAATAAAGCACATTTGGGAGGGCGCGTCTATTCTTTACCAAAAACATGCATATTTTATCCGACAAACTGATGCGCGCATGTCATTTCACCCATAAAAGACAAAAATAAAGTGGTATAATCTTTCAATATTATTCCTTCAAATATCAATCTCTAAGTCAAGTCACAAATAAACATTTGATCATAATACAGCATCATACGTATTTTTGAAATAATTGCGTTTTTTTTACAAAGGAAATAAAAGCATAAGCCTTGTAAGAGATTACATTAATAAGTTGTAATTTTTAAAGCTACATATTAATTGTGTAAAAGTCGCAAAAAATGCCGTTAGTATATCGATATGCTTTTTACTGACTTTATTAATGTTGTAATACAATAGTTGTAATGCTATTAAACAGCCTCTATAAAGCTCAAAGCTGTCTAAAGGGGGGGCCCAAATTTTACCTAAAAGAATCGTACAAAAGAAATACAGCTGATATAAGATTTGCTTATAATGCTTTGAGCATGAACTTGTGTTATTAGATGTTTGTTATAATGGTGTTTTGTGCTACTTGGGTAGGAACTGTACTTCTAACACTTTCGATTACCTTCGTTAATTAGAAATGAATGTTATTTGCTTTATAAAAAAACTAGCTTTTGCTCGCGACTTCCATCTTTATTGTTCATATATTTTTGTCAGGTGTTGAATTTTTATTTTTAGATAAAAAAATATTTTTAGAACAGTACTTTTTCTCAGGATGAAAGGTACCATATAAGTCCTTTTCTGTATGCCTGACAACGGTGAAGCAAAATTTCATGATAGTTAAGTGCGAAAGAGTAACAAACAAACTCACTTTCGCATTTATATTAGTTAGAAAAACTAATATTTTATTTATTTATTTATTTTATTAGGAATAAATGCGCCATACACAATCAAGCCTAACATTGTCCAATCTGTGTGGTACAATCGACTCGGTCAAGCCAATTTGACAGTGTATGGCTGTCGAAGAATGCTCGATACTAGCATTCTTCGAATTCATGTAGACACACTAGCCTTACTTGACCACTTGAAAATCCCAAGACAAAAATATTACGTCAAAATAACGTACACAATTTAACAGACACGTATGTATACTATTCCTGAAGCAGTCTGTGACGTAGTTTTACGCGACGACGATAACGCGGTTTACTGACTCGATATCGCCCAGAGAGTTTAAATATCTTTGACATCGCCGTTTACTTATTCAAAAGGCAAGAGTGAAACATAGACTAAATACTGACTCATCGTCATCATCATCTCAGCCGTAGGACGTCCACTACTGGACAAAGGCCTTCCCATTTTCGAAATGTTCGAAAAGGGCCGGATCAGGTGAAGCCTGGATCCACTGTCGACCCGCGGCCCTTGTCTGGTCATTTGTCCACCTTGTGGGTGGATGTCCTACGCTGCGCTCGTCGGTCCGCGGCCTTCACTCGAGAACCATCCGGTCATTATAATGACTGTCTCATGATATATCGCCGTTCCTTTGCATTTGGAGATTTCTATTGATATCTTACTTTTTATTTTGTAAAATGTTGTAATCTTAGTCACATTATTTAGGAACAATAGTCATTTCAAATATATTTTAGATCCATAAAGAACGTAAAAATAAATCTATACTTACTAATATTATAAAGCTGAAGAGTTTGTTTGTTTGAACGCGCTAATCTCAGGAACTACTGGTTCGAATTGATCTTTTTGTTTTGAATAGTCCATTTATCGAGGAAGGCTATAGGCTATATAACATCATGCTACGATAAATAGTATTATATATGTATAAGCAGTGTCGCGCGCCCCATGCGCACGTTGCCGCGCCGCCCCGCCGCCGCCGTATGGGCCGCAGCGAAGCGTGGCCGAGTTCAGCTAGTATCCCAATAATTTTCACATTTAATGCATACACGGAAATGAAAATAAGAATGTGTAATAGAAAATTACTCACTAGAGCCACGGAGTTGTTGTTTTGCTGCAGCCATCTGAGTATCGCGCTGGCGGTAGTGAAGTCGGGGCGTGGCGGTGGTGGTATCGCGTGTTGGAGGGAAGACGCCAACTGCTGTGCCAACTCTAGGGCTCGGGATCTAGCCGCACGGCCTGGACCGGTGACGCCGCCAGAGTTAGCGCCTCCAGCCTCTATACGATAATACACCTTGATTAACTCCTAACAAACATTGATTGAAGTGCGGGGGAAACAAACAATAGTCTTAGAATAACACGCTTATATGTGAAGCGAAAACTTTGGTTCCCTTTTTAATTGGTGGAGTGTGAAATTGTTACAAAGTTCAAAAAATAAAAAATATAAAAAAAAATTCTGCGCGAACATCTGTTTACAGTATTGTAATTGATATATACAGCAGTTACAGTATAAAGTATGTTCTACTCGACAAGGGCATGCAAATATTTGTATTTCACTGTTTTTTTGGTTATTATATATTTTCGATTATTTAATTAACTAATATGATTTAAATAAATTTAAATAAATGAAATTAATTTATATGGAGAAGGACTGGAGTTTAAAAAGCTAAGATTTTTACATAATAGCCATTAGCAATACATACATTATATTAATTAAAATAAACATTACACACACTACCGCGCAATTGACCCACGCACACCCGCTTACACTTGTGTGTAATATGTACGCCTACTGTTCTGTTTATGTTCAAAGTATGAGAAGAGATTAATAATTTCGACCACTGGGCGACCACTGTATAAATAAATCAGTTTATAGACGTTCTATCGAAAGCTACATGTGCAAAATTAATACGTAAAGTTCTTGGCAGTTCTCATATAATGCGGTGGCAATATAAAATTTAGAGCGACATTTATCGGCTTGATATACAGTTTTTGACAAAAAAATGTTGCAAAACAAAAAATGCCTACACCAAACCACTCGAACCGTGGAGGCACCGCGGCCATCGTTTCGTTTTGTTTTCTGCTTTTGTTGAACCAAGAGTTTATTATCATCAGGTGTTACAGAATGAAACTATATTATTAAAGTAAATTTTATGATGTTATCAAATTCAAACCATTAGTTTGGAATTTATAATTAGAGACAATATGAAACGTGTTACGAAACATTAGAAGACCTAAAATAATTTGTGTATCTAACTGTAATCTAAGTAACCCAAGGCAATATCAATCTAGTGTTAAAAAAATTAAAGTATAAATATATTATTTTAAAAATAAACCAAATGCAATCGACTGTATGAATGGAAATGCGTTACATGTTACGAAACTCGAAGGAGCCTCATATCCGATCCTTTAAGGAGTAAACTCCAAAAAGATTGTTTAGAAAATATAAGACAAAAATATAGAAAAACAAAAAACGAAATATGTACTAATAAAGAAATGTAAAGAAAAAAGGACACAGTAAAGTATCGCTTGTCGATATAAGGCAGACAAGTTAACTAATAAAAGTTACCTATTTAAAACTTTTTTGTCAATTATAGGGAGACCCAAATTCTATGAATAATAACCTCCACTCGCACAAATTGCGCGGGGGCCGAGTGAATTGCATCCGCCTGAAACAATGACGCTTTTGCTTCGGGCATAAAAGGTAAAAAAAATCATCATTTTACCCTTCGTTATAATGGAGTGCCTAGCCAACTTCATACCACGAGCCATCTTCTTAACGAACCGGTAAATGTTTCTAGAAACATATGTTATTATAATATAATTATCAAAATTCTAGAAATATACATATATTATTATTATTTTCAATGAAATACAAATAGCATAGCATAAGTCCATTAATAAGTCAAAGAAACAAAAATAAACGGGTTGAATTATTTGCATACCCGTTACAAGCATCTACAGCTATTACATTTTAATTTATTATAAATAAAAAATTATCTGCGTCAAATTAATTAAAAAAAAATACTTAATACATATCTAACAAAACAATAAATAAATTATTACAAATAAGTAATAATACAATAAAATAATAAAAAAAATTACATGTCAATAATAAAATTAATCTTTAAATTTTAAACGATAATCATCGTTGCACCTTTACTCACTTACAAACATACTGATTAAAAAAACTTGGTCTGTTACAAAAAAAAAAACAGTTTTTATTTTCTTCTTGTTTTTCTCCAGAAACGCTTGTTTAGATCGACCTTTATGACCCGGTGCTGAGTCCTCCCGAATGGACCATTCTTGGTTTTGGAACATGGTATTGTCCAACCTTCTGAATAATCGTATCTTGGTACCTACACTTGCTCTGTATTTGTGGTTCAGACATTAACTTAAACCCCACCGAAACATAACTGAAGCCGGGTAATGTCGACTGACTAATTGAGAAGCTTCTACGAAGCTTTGAACAAAACTCTGACCGAGTTTTGCTCATTTTAATATGCTTCTGCATATTAAAATGTTGCCTCTCACCTTCTTGCATGTATCGTTTTGTTTTGATTTTATGTTTGATCGGTTGAGTAACTTCATAAGTTATAGCTTACAAACTTTTATAAGCTGCAAGTGCTAAATCATCTTTTAAAACACTTGACATTTAGTACTGGATTTCTCCATTTAATTTCTCGAAATAAATCTTTTGTTTCCGAATCAACTTTCTTAGGAGCCATTCCTCGACTGCTTCGATCATACTTAATGGTGTGAATATTATGTGGATAGTGAAATCTTTTAATTTCACTAACAGAGGACACAAAAGCACAAAAAGCTACACAAACATTCCACTATAAACTAATATCAAGCAGTAAAGGAGAACACCCATTTTGGGCTATGAATGTACAAGTCAAACATATACACAAAAAAATCTCTTTTTTTCAGATTAGCCCAGCTAAAACTTAGCCTCATTAACAATAGCCAAATGCAAAAAGTACGTGAGTTTGTGAACATCGGATTCAAAATAATTTACTTAATGTTGTATACTTCAAAATACTCATCAATAAGTGGGACGTAAATAAAATGCAATACATAATCATAATAGCTACCATTGTGTTAGCTAAAAGTATTTTTTATATTTTGTGTCTGCATTGAGTTTTGGTACCAGGATTTGTATTGTTACGTGTGGGGTGAGTCAAACAGCCGTGTAAGGGCGAAAATGAACTATTTATTGCCACAAACCAAGATAACTTCCAATAGGGCTAAACTTGTTCGATAAAATCGTTAAACTTGCCAAAAGTCGTCAATGATTCCGTTAATGAGTCGCAGGTAAGTTCCGAAGTATCGCTTTCGAATCACAAAGTCGAACTGTCTCGCCACCTCGCCACTCTCCTATTTATATTCGCCGTCAAACTTCTAGATCTTTCTCGAATTTACTACAAACAAACAATAAACAAATACAAGTAAACAAGTATTGTAAACAAGGTCATTCAAAGTTCGGGAACGCTATTTCTGTTGAATGTGAACTCTATGTTGTGTACATAAGGACCAATTTCCCTTGACAACAACCGTAGAGTGGCGTGACTTCTATTCTAGGGTGAAACTTTCGAGAATTTTTGACAGACGAGAACGCTTTTCTAGAACGTTCCATGGTGAGTCATAAGTATTTTAAGTATGTGCTAACTACGACTACGCCTATTTTTGTATAATAAGTGGCTTGTAAGTGGCATTTAATGTAATTATATGACACAAAATATCACAACAAGACATTTATGACAGTATATAATTGCAATTATAATTCCCATCGTATCAGAAAACGTAACACGCATCCACGACATAACCTCAAATGTGCAAATTTTACGATTTATTTACAAACTTGGCTGATAATTGTGAAGATTGGACTCATGCAATCTTTTTCAATGTCCTAATTACAGGCTAATTTTCAGTCCTGTACAGTCATAGCCCAGGCTTGTATGGGAAACAGGGTTTCTCCTTTGCACTTGGCGGTGGTTGTGGTGGCTACCGTCGCTTACAAATGTAAACAAACACCAGTGGGGATGAACATAAGGAATTGGCTATGGTGTCCCTTACTGACGCAACGAAAGGCAACATCAGATGATTCGTTATTTCACTGTGCTCTTCTACAAGGCAGTAGTGTTTCTGCACTTTTATATACCTTATTGGTTTATTACCTTATGGTATAATTTACCTTACTTGTGTAAGACCAATAAAAAATTGTGTCTCATCGAAAAATGTACGAGTTTAACAGCAAGTTAAAAACAACTTCAGCAATGGTTTCAACCAAAGAGCGAAGAATCACCGCGACGCCTCCTCATAGAGACGGCATGGTAACGCTTTCCATACAAATCCACAGCCTGTCAGAGGGCGTTAACGTTTATTCAATACTAGTCCTCGCACGGATTACGCACTTTTGTGTTCCAAGACTATTTAAAAGCTAAAAATTGCTTATTCACGTTTTTACTTTGGTTATTACACCAAATCACAGCACAATGAGGCATTTCTATTGCTTTTATGGATTATGTTTACTTCACAACGTGAAAATAGAAACTGGCGGCCAAAAGCACCTTGAAATGCGTTCAGCTTAATTGCGCGGCACTAATATTATTATTACTACCATCTCTAGTAGTGGGCCGCGCAGAGATTCTATGCTCTGTGGTTTCAACATCTATACACACTACATTTAAACACACTTGTACAATTTCAATTTGTTATTACATACGGGGTATTTGTGTATCCGCAGAGGTAACATCATTGAATATCCGCCCGCTGCAGACGTCCAAGAGCCACCAGCGTGTAAAGTGCTCCGGCAAGTGCCAACAACCGGGCATGGTGCCGTCGTCGGTAAAATATCACATAGCAAAAGACTTCAACACGCGTTCCATTTGTGAACTTTTACTATACTTTTATTTTTATTCCGCTTATGGGAATTCGGTTTTAATTAAAAATGAGAAATATAAGGGCCTCCGGCCTGCTTTCGACAATTTTATGTTCAGGTTTTGTACAAGAGAAAATTTCAATATCACTGGTCTGAATCTCTATTAATGTTCCGTTTCACATAAAAACTTATCTGAATAATATAATTAAATTAGATGTAATATTTAACAGCTTAAGGATTTGTCACAATAATTGCTTTTTGCGAACTGCGATCCCGTTAAGAATCTGGTATGTATAATGGCTAGTTTACACGAGCTTACTAACTAGTGCTTATTACTTGTAACTTACACAACACATTGGGTGAAACATGCTGAATTAGTGAGTTAGTGTAAATTTAATTTCTAATTTTTCAATTTACAAATACTTCTAATTATTAAGGCATTTAATATAAAAAATTGCTTTTAGTAGTTAACACACAATTTTTGAGACGGTAATAGTTATGCTCAAAAACAAATTTAGGTACAAATTTCAATTTCACTTTTATCTTTTTAGTTTTCCTCAACCATTAAAACTAAAATACTATAATATTTAGTCATAACGTAAGCAATAAAACGTTACACAAGAAACTCGGAATGAAATATCTGTTAAAATCGTCAAAAATTGGGACATTTTCATTTGAATTTTTCCCCCGTTTAGATTTACAGATAGAATTCCTCCCACAGGCACGATTCGGTGGAATGGGCCCCTGGGATGAGAACAAAGGTCACACAACCTTGACGTGAATGTTGCGAAGAATGCCTGCTGAGAGTACTCACTGACCTATATTTGTTTATTAAACCCACTCACCCCCAAAACGAATGATAATTACAAAACTTTTCTCGTTCCTCGAATAAAATGTGTACTCCTACATTTGTAATGCAAAATACATAAAGGAAAATGTGAAAAGTTTTTGTAGTAAAAAAAATTGGGTTGAGATAACTGTTTAAAAACAGATAATAAGGCCTCCATTTTTGTTTTATTTCCATTGCTATACTACTGAACCGATTTTGATTAAATTTTTTATGGCTTATGACTTCAAAATGATATAAAAATACTGAGAACAAAATATATATTGCTACGTTGCCTATCAAGTTACGAATTTCTTAAGTCCACATGAAAAAAATCACAATTGAAATACTTCATTGACATCTAAAGTCTAAAGCACAGACTAAAAATTATTATCGATACCATATCGATATAGAATGTAATTATTGTTGCATAAGTATAAAATATAAGGTCTGAGTATGGTTATGGTCATTAAACAATAGAAAATGGTGGGCCAAAATAAAATATCAATGTGTAAAACGATTAAAACTTCTTCCTTTTCCTTACATGGTATAAAATAAAGACGCTACCCGCATCTGTCCGCATGTTCTTTAACTCCTAAACCACACAACGGATCATGTGGTTTTCACTAATGAAAAGAGCGTTAAACGAGGAAAGTTTTTATTATAATTTGCAGAAGCGCGGGAGCGCGGGAATAAATTCGATTGTAATAAGAAATCGATTAGGTAACGCATTATAGGACGTCACTAAGCCAAGCTGTCAAAAAGTAAAATAAAAATGGTTGGACGTAGTTTTAATGAGCTTATGCAATAATTTTAATTTCTTCTATAAATTTGGCCATTCCAATTACAGTTACAACTAAATGGAATTATACAATACGAAATTGTTTCATTCGTTTAATAGTAAAATACTTATAGGCAAAGGGTAGGTATGTAGGTTTTATTTAACCTAAGAAGACAATACGAACAGTTCGAAACGATAAGATTCGAACATAATAGAGACGACATCTCTTATTATTATGAAGCCACGTCGTTCACCTAGTTCAGAACAGAATTTATGGTAGGCGGAATAGACAGACACGCAGTTCCAGACAAGATAAGGGAACATTCTCACAAACACAAAACATGACTAGGGTCACTGTCTTAGTCACAATATAGTTATTAGGCAAACAAAGGGGATAGACAGGCATGCCAATATAAGTAGGTACACAGCACAATCACAACTGAACACCACATCACGGTTGCGAAATATTATAAAAAAAAACTTTAACCTACCAAAGTACACGTAGCTTGTACGAAGATTTGACATTCCAAAGAGAAAGAATTACTTAATTCTTAGTCAAATAAAATATTTTCTTAGGGCTGCTTTGATTTTCATACAGTATCCGTTAATCATATGATTTTCAAATGCTAAAAAATTGCGTATAAAAAGCTACAAAATGTATGTTGAAGAAGCATTTTTCTCAAGACACAATAAATATTTAAGGATAGGTAAATAACGAAAGCTTTTATTATATTTTGGACAAATGAAAAAGGAAGTTGAAGGGAAAACGTTATAGTAAAAATCCTGTAAAAAGTATCAAAGCCATCACAATGAATATAAAAAAATCACTGAGCAAATATCTGAGAGATCAGACGATAAGAAATGCTTCAAAAATTTAATCTAGACGCAACGCCGCCGCTAAGATTACACTCTTACTCGTTTCCTTTTGTTATTGAGATTTAAAGCTCCGGTTGCATTGTTTAGTTCTTAGTTATACAATGTTTATTATATAAGTACATTATATTGTGTAAGAAAGAATACACTTTTCTGCTAGGTATATAAAGGGGATAAGTTAGCGACCCCCAAAATAATCGAAATATTATAGACCACCCGCTCCAAGGTTGAATTGAACAGTAAGATTCGAATAGTTGAGTAGGAAAGGGTTTTTCATTAAGAGATTGCCACAATTTCGATGACATTATGTACGGAAAATAATTTCAGCAAACGGCCGCCGCGACTCCGCTGTAGGTGGTGTATCCTGGTGGACCAATTTTAGATGACATCTTCGCATATATGGGGCTCAATTTCACGGATAACGCGAGTTATGTTGGCTTTAAGGGCGGCAATTGACTGTGGTTTGTCTGCATAGACATGAAATTTTATGTAGCCCCACAGAAAGTAGTCGAGCAATGTTAAGTCACACGACCTCGATGGCCAGTTGATGTCGCCACCACGTGAGATGACGAAGACAGATTTTTGTCCGGTACTGTGCGCAAAAAGTAGCCTAAATTACTCCTTATAACATCAACTATCTGTCAGTGACCGTCTCATCAAAATGGGTACAGCCGTTTTGGAGTTTAGCCGGAACAGACAGACAAAAATTTAAAAAAATGCTTATTTGTTATAAACCGTATATGTATATTTTGATATACATTTAGTAAGCAGTTATTTTGACATTACAAACAGACACTTCAATTTTATTAATTAGTATGAATATTATTGATTCTCTTTCTAAACTTAAGTCACTTAGATGAAGTCAGTCAGGAATAAACGATTTTATAACAAAAGAAAATAGTTATATTTTTTAAAGCGTTCTGTATAGGTAATTGTCCAGTTATTATAAAACGACAACGTGAGACATTTATTTATTTTTTTGTTAAAATCGGCAGACAGGCTGACGGTCCACTCGATGATAGGTATCTACCGTCGCCTATAACACAAGCAGCGCCAAAGCTGCTGCAAGTGCACTGCCGACTACAGTAGCATTAAGGATAAGGGATTGGGAGGAAATAGGGAAATGGGCTCTGGCATCCCTTACTCACTCACCGAAACACAACAGCACACATGCTGTTATTTCTTGGTGATCTTCTGTAAGGGGGTGTTTAATGCCACCAGACGACTTCCAGACGCCAAATGACTGCGAAACGCAATGTGCCAATTTGCACTTGAGGTACTTTAATAAGCGCGGCCATTTTAAATCCCTTTCTTTAATTGACAGAGTATATATGTACAGCCGATAACACTTACAGACATAATAAAAAGAACCTATGATTTTTTGGTATGAATATGGAAGGAAAAAATTGAAATTTCCTTTTTTTTAATTCATAAATGAGAGCTCTTACTCGACATACGTCCACGCAACAATTGACCAGGCACGCTGTTACCTCCTACAATTAATTTCAGCGGCATCAACCATCTGTTTCTTTGTAAATCTTTTAGAATCTGTTTAAAGTTTATATCACCACTAGCTAATAAAACACTTATTTTTAGTTAGACACACATTAATTTTGATTCAAAACAAAACTTCAGGAATATAAACTGTGGCATAAACCGAAATTCTTAACGAACGTCAATTTATAAAGGAAATCACTTTACTGTGCTAAGTTTCTTTTGACGCTTTGTAAAGTATTATCTATTTTTATAACGATCAATATTACAAAAGGATATTTTTAGAATTTAACCACTTTAAGGTAACTAAGCACATTACAAAAATATCATTTCAAACATAATCTATTCATATAATAAAATCATAAACGAACCGTGTCTGTAAGTACAATAAATATAAAAAAAAAAAACAATTTGTACACGTTTTACGTCTGTTTGTGCGTTTGTGCACGCTAATCTCTGAAACGGCTTAACCGATTTGAATGCGGTTTTCACTGATGTATTGTAGCAAGCTTCCCGAAACATATAGTGTTTGTTTCATTCCAATCGGTTTACAACCAAAAAAGCTACGCGCTATACCGAGTAGGTACCGCGCGTACGTAGTTGCGGGATCAGCTATTTTAACATACATCTCTACATAGAGTTAAATGTGATAAAAAAAACTTTGTTGTAGTCATACCTACCAAGAAACGAAAATGGCACGATTCTTTAGCATCTAGAAAGGTAATTATCCAAAGATTTTCAACTGAATAGATCGGGCAAGACGAAAGAATCCGTAATATGACATTTAGAACCACATGGTACAAAATCGCTCAACTTTACAATACAAGGCTGTTTAGCTACGCCATGGCCATCCTGATTACGGCGATCAGGATCAATATTTCGTAAGAGAAATTTCCCAATGCCCTCTCTATAATTATATTTTATTTATTTATTTAATCTTTTTGTAAGTTTTAATTTACATAACAACTAGTATAAGCACAAGTACAAGTAGTAGAAAAAATAGAACATCTTTCTGGAGTTGTTTGGGTAATAAACTTTCTTATTTATCATTAAATAACAAAATTTGAACACTCCAAAACCTATTTTTTTTATATATTTTTTTTTCATCATTTTATAGTGTTCACTACAGTGATTTTAACTACAATAAAACGTGTTCGAAATAGTTAAATGGTTAACTTGAACTGTGAAATAGTGATACGCAATTCAAAAATTAATTATTCATCTCTGATCCCAGTACTCTTTTCATCAAAATTTTCACGAATTAATTCGTAATTTACATATTTTGATGACATCATAATGACATGTTTTAACTAAACTAGCTATGATGATGTCATAACGTGAAATCTCTAAGATTTTAATCGAGTTTGTGATAAAGGATGACGACGTCGCGCGACATGTATTGCCTTATTTGTCCCCGAATGTATTCACAATAGGAGCAAAGCATTGTTCACGTGGAAGTAATGCACGATCCGCGAGATACATTGTGAAGTGGCCACTAAATGCGTATACCTAGCAGCTAGCTAGCTTTAGGGTGCTTTTCCACCAGAGATGTTCTAAGCAGCTATGCTGCGAGGATGTGAAAGCATCCAGCGTACGTATCCATTAATATAAAAAACATAGCTTAGTTGAACCCGTTTCCACAGTGCTTTTGCTATGCTATGTGGACCAATGAATATGATTGGTGGATATCAAACGCATCCATTGCAACGTAGCATAGCACAACTCTGGTGGAAAAGCACCCTTAAGTGGGTACCCTACCGGAAAACCGTTACTAGCAAAGACAGAGGGATTTAAAAAGGATATTATGACGACTTTTTTTTAGGATCTCTTCTGTGCTTTTGGTCCGAGGACCTTGAAAGCGACACTAGACTATAGCTAAATTTAAAACGGACAAGTTATACTTGGTAGGCACATAATATCAAGAAATTTTAGAAACTTATTTAGTCGGATGGATAAATGTGCGAAATAAAGGCAAGAAATATATAAGTATAAAAGGTGGGAGATTTAAAATTGCAAGGTTTAGAACAAATACAAATGCGAGTAAAATACGCGTGTGTCTGACACGTTGCGGTTCTGCGTTATGCGATGTCGTAAATGGCGGTTGTCGACGCGACCGACCGCGCGGCGTGCGGTGCCGGACTGGCGGTACGCGCCACCCCCTTGTTCAACAGTTTGCACCCCTGTTGCACCCTCACTCGAGAGAACACGACACCCCTTGAGCTACACAGATAAATATCCAGATAGGTAGTAAAAGTTTCCAGTATAACATTATTCTCGTGTTAAACATAACGACAGAGCAAAAGAATACAAATGCAAATTGTAGATGAAATTAATAAAAAAAAAGCCTCAGAATTAAAGGCCCAGAAAACGGTCTTTTCTAATCTCTCTTGGATACTGTGCAATTTTACAGAAAAGCCTGTGCACAGCAATGAGATATAAGGTCACAAATACTTTATTTAGAAGATGCAGCCCAATTATTCCACGAATGCAAAATGTTTGGTGTTTAGTTTAGTTGTCGTCCGCAAAATGCAAAAGCGTAAATGTTCAATTTAACGCAACAAAAACAAAAGACTGTCATCATGTAAGAAACAAAACAGTATAGAACATCACTCAAGAATGCTGTATCTTAAAATCATAATCATACTTTGTTTGTACTCCGCACCACAAAAGAAATTAAAAAAAAAAACTAATTTGCTCCCTATTCCGTGTGATGTGTGGCTGTGCATTGTAATATATATTAAGGTATCTCCAACGCATCCAGCATATGGCGACACATGGGATTCTAGTATTGTAGCAGTTAAAATGAGTACAAGTACCATCAAAGATATCTTGAAGCTTTAAAGAGCCTCCACAGAAGCTAACAGTTTCTGACATGTAACACTGGGATTATAGTTCTCTGGATGTTGTATTATATACATTATATCGTCTTCTATTGTCATTCAGTACTCAACAAAAAAGAAAATGGATTCTTATTGCAGTTAACTTCCAATTGACATGCTTCCTAGCAAGCTAAGGTCTAAATTACCAATGGCCTGTGGGCATTATGCTGGTTTATCCGTTCCAAGTTCCTCTTCTGATTGGAATTCCATGATACTTGATTAATATCAGAAAGAATCAGTCCACAATGAGACACAATTATTTCGATTGATCCCTTTTGATACATAAAATATATATGAGGCCTTGATATTGATCTAGAAGCTCGAAATTTGGCAAAAGTTAGGTTTCACAGTTTTTAATGTGCTGCAATCAGACTATTGGAAAAAAAAACTTTCAATTGCCTGAACTAATGAGATCAACATACATAATAATTAACAATTGTATAGGAGAACCATCATGGTGACCTTCTTAACAATAAGAGTCTGTATGTTTTATATGAACCTGCCACTGTGTGTAAAATATACTATATAACACATCTTAGAAAATTAAAAAAAAAAAAAGTAAAAATCCTGATTTAAGTACTGTGTATAATCCTTCTGCATCATTGCTACACAGATCTATGTCGCAAAATTAAAGACATTTTATATTAATTTCCTTTTAAAAGTCATAAAAAGAACATATTAAAAACTAGAAATAAATAATAAGTAGCCTCCTACCTTGCTTATCCATATTATATTAACCTTTAAAAAGTTTTATCAAACTGAACAGAAACAATATGTTATCTTATTGCCAATCTAATCTTACCTTGTAGCATTTTAGTAGTGTTTATATGTGATTCTAATGACAAACTTGAAATTTATACTTCAATAAAAATCACAATTATATTAAATTCAATAAAAAAAGAACTTTACAAAGCCTGTTTTAAACTATTTAGGAAACTGTTTAGTTCTCGAATTATAAAAATTGTTTCAGAAACAAATGGCAACATTCTGAAATAACTATCCTGGTTTAAAATTTAAATGTTACTTTAACAGTCAAGTAGTAAAAGGTCTGATACTATTTCACTTGGTAAAATAATAGTCAAGGTAATTATCGAAAGAACTAACTGAGACCTCAATACCTAGTGATGCATGTCTAATGTCGGTCGTCATAGCAAACTTATTGGTATGATAACTTAGAAAATAATTGGTATGATAACTTAGAAAGTTTATGTATTTGTGCTTACCAGCTATAATTCCATCCATCTGCAATAAAGCTGCTTCCAATAATTTTGCTGGATCGGGTTCCGGCGATGTTGGATTGTTATCGCCATCAACTAACGTGGACTTTCCCATCACACTATTAGTTGTTTTCTAATCAAGAAAAATGAGGGTACGTTGCAAGCTTGCAAGTTAGTTTTAACTTGACAGGGTAAAAAAATAAATTTGAAAAAGTTTATTAAAACAGTGCAAAAAGATAAACAAAGTCAACAAACTTTTATTTGATACCAGCCAGTGATATGACATTTGTCTGTCTGTCATTTGACAGTGACTTCTAGTGATTATATTCTCTTTGGTGACTTCCATGGAAATAATGGAATCAAAGATGTTGTATTAGTCTGTACCTAAATGGAATTATTAAGTCACAGACAATATATCTGTCATTATATTTCCATGTTTTTTTTTAAATTACATTGTTGTCTATTTAATTATAGGAATAAATATTTTGATCAGCAAAATATCCATTTGGTCAGCAACTTTTTTTGGTTGACCTAGTACTTGCTGCCCAAATAGGTTTCTTGGCTGATCAATCATTAATTGGTTAGGTTAGGTTAGTTTTTTTTTGCTGATAGATTAAATAACAGCCTTTAATTATATGCAAATGTTCAAAAAACATTTTTTGAATTGCTGAATTTTAAATAACAAATGGTGCATTGTCCAGAACTAGCTATTGCACGCTACTTCATCTTTATAAAATACTTCACTTAGTTATATTAGTTACTTTAGTTTAAGTATATTTTATTTTATTTATTTATTTATTTATTTAAATTAATTTCCAAACAGTTAAATTACAATACCATAAGTTATCGTTGACCCCCACACTAAGCTGTGTGCTTGTATCGTGGGAGTCTACTACAAATACATGAACTCTGCATATGCTTACTTAATATAAAATACCTAATATACAAATAATACAAAACAAAAATTTATAGAATACTTAATAATAAATAGAGAGTAACATATTTTAGTATAATAAGAGAACATATATAAAAACATAGAAAAAGTGCCTATTTATTAACTTAAAATTAAAAAGGTAGAAACCATTACAATATAAATATTAATAGACTGCATCATGGTGTAAATCAAATAGAAAAAGGATAGACCATAGCAGACCACAGCTACGCCGGCACAACCCAAAAACATACACAGACTTACTCTAACAGAGCGAGCGAAGGATGCCCTCGGTGTCGGCATATGACAAATTCAGAAGCCAGCCCTTAACAATAAAAGAGACCCTTTTGCAATTCAGATGCCCAACGTCGCAAAGATCAACTACCCTATTATAGATTAACGGATGAAAGAATCGGCCAAATCGCCTTCCGAAACCAGAGTTATAATTATTACCGATAAGATTGGTTAAGATTGATAATGCTTCGCTATCGATTTCCTAATGAGGCATGCCTGTTATGATAGTCGTAAGTGATGTAAATAAATAAATTCACGGCGTGGTCGCGCTTTACATAATATATATCGTATTATCTCTTTACCCATACGTCCAAAACATATACAGTTAAAAGCAAAAATCACGTGTATTAGTTACCTACTTGTGACGATAAACTTGCTGATTTTGGTAAGCATTCATACTTAATTGTTGATGATATGGCCAATAATCTTCACCTAACGATTTAAATATTTTTTTAATACACAGAATAGTTTTTGTGGCTTAATAGGCTTAATTATAAAAGTTAGACATACGAATATACATAAAACATACATACATAAAACAATACATAAAACTGTGCTAATATGCTGTCGCTGACTTTTGTAGGCATCGTCAAGCTTTACAACTTTTCTATAGATATCAGTCATATACCCTGTGGTCATATATCTTTCACCGTTAAAGCAGCGTTCGAAAGAAACGTTGTCGTTCCACCATTTTCTCGCCGACTTAATTTGCAAATTCGATTACCAAGAAAAAACATTTTAATTTTACGGTATAATATATGGCCTATGTCCATCCTGAAATTATATTGTAACTATTGCTGAAAGACTTTTTTTAAATCGGATGAATATTTTCAAAGAGTACTCCCTACATACTCACTCTACCTATTTATAAGTATAAATAATATTATAGTCGATGCCGGCAATTTATTTCATATGGACTTCATCTTATATGAATAGACAAATAATTTTATAAACAAAAACTAAAATAAAAAATTAAGTGTAGGTAACTAACAGGCTAAGCGGAAGACATTTCACTCACACCGCGACATTTTTTTTTACTTTTAGCATTTTTATACCCGTCGTAACTATTAAACGAACTTTAAATTTCGGGTCCCGATGGATATCATCGTTTCTTATGTACCTATGTCAAGGAGCGTTGACAAAAACTCACTAGATCCATTATGGATTCGGTGAATGAATCTATGAGGTAATCCCGTATTTGCAGCACCTGTGGCGTTGCTTGTTATAGGCGACGGTAGCCACCTACCATCAAGTGGACCGTCAGCCTGTCTGACGACCTTAACATAAAAAAAACATACGCTTGCAACAAACACATATTATGTATGTATTTTTAAGTGGCATCAATTTAACTTTTTATGTAGTAAGATCCCAGGCACGCCATACATAACTTATTTTCTAAATGACAAAATGTGGGGAATCAAGTAGTGTTCCCATGTACTTTGAACGTATGCGTATCTGCTAAGTTGGGTAGACGGCCAGGTAGACCGCATCAAAATCCGTTGCGTAGTATAGGAGGAGTTAGCGGACATACAGACAGACAGACGCAGGCAGCAACTTCAATTTATGCGATATATCACACAAAAAAAATGCTGCTTATCGATATATCATCTCACAAGAGCCATTAGATTGACTTCTAATGTCTCTGTTCCTTAAAAATGTAGGTATACACATTACACACCATTATATCAGGTGCGTAGCTATCGCCCGTATCAGGCATTATGACGGTATTAAAGAATAAATGATATTAAAGAATTTTTTTCTAAAAAATGACCCAGTTTTTGAATATAAATACTAAGATTATTACCGTTTCGCTTGAATCGTGTAAACTGTTCTCGAGGTAAGGAAGCGCGACGACACAAGACGTCACTATTCTAGCGTTTTGGCGCAAAGTTTAAATTGTATTATTTAAAATATAAATTTTTCAAAACCCCAATTTTTATAGAAATAACATTCATTTTGTGAATGAAAATGCGTAGACACCGAGGGGTAGTTTTTCAAAATCAGTCATCGTGAGTTCCGACGAGTGTAAGCAAAAATTCGTAAAATATTATCCACAATCTCACAATAGTCTAAATTCATTGCGTCTAAAAACATACTACCTTATTTTGCTCCTTTTGGGAATAAATATTTATCTTCTATTTGGGCTTCACAAAGTCGGATAAAAGGGCCTTTCGAAAAAATTAGACACAGGGCCCATCTAAGGCAAATTATGCAACTGCATTATACATTAGGCTATGAGCCAAGCTTTTTTCCTCTTTACTCCAGTTCAAATACATATATCCAGAAAAATAAGCTTCTTGGCGAAAGAAGGAATGGAGATGAAAATGAAATTCAATAATTTTCAGTTTATTAATGTTTTATTAAACCCTTTACCAAATTAATTTAATATAAGTAAATAAATAGAACTACATACTTGGTAATAAATAGAAATACCATTCCGTAATAGGGCTACATCATCGTTACGATGACAACAACAATTTATATCAACTGCAAATAAACTTTCTCATAAAAACAAGCAAAACAGCCATGTTACAAATATCCTCCCTATACATAAATATTTTCATTATATAACATTTGTTGAATTTGTAAATAGACCTTTATGTAAATATACATATAACTTGTAATTAAGTGACAATAGATCAAAATGCACACATCTAAATACATACAAGAGATACTTGTGGTTTAAATTCAAAACATTTTTCTATATAATTACTGATTCTAAGGCACAATCTGCTATTCCTGAATAAGTAGACATTTCTATCAATCATTTATTCAAAGATGACTCTTTGTAAATAGTATCCCATTTTAAATTAGTAAAATAATGTTACTTTGCCTTAAAATTAAATAATATAATAAATGTAACGGCAAATTTTTAATTTTTTCAATCTGCCTACAGATAAAAAAAAACATGTGCGTGTACAGAGCACGCGTGTCAGAAGTGAAACTTCTTTGGAAATCAAAATATAGTAAGAGAAGAAGAAAGAGAGAACTAAAATAAAATATTTACTTTTTCAGAAAAATTAAATGAAGCGTGACGTGATCGTTACACTGAAGGGTCCCACAAAATTCGGGGATGTGCTCAAGGAAGTTTCACTTCAAAAATGATTGCTTTCAACCACGTTATTTTATCTAGCTTAATGATTAAACGTTTATAATATTAACAACTTAAAACAAAATCGAATGTTGGTAAGCTGTGTTTTGGTATTAAGGTGAGGGACTATACTAAAATTATTTCTGTTCAAACTAGTGTACAGGTTTCGATAAAGACGCAATAAATTGCAGGGACACTCAACATTAGATACTTATTGCCATTATTCAACTACCGGGACAAATCATCCACATCATCTATCACTCGAACTGTATACACAAATTTAAAAGTACCCTACGAAAATGACACAATATCATTTCATATATTAATGGTCTACTAAAATACTGATCTAATCCCAAGTTCACTTTATTCAGTGCATCGAACAAGTTCGAATACTTTTAACAATTTCCTTAGTACTTCTGACGTAATATAAATTAACCATTTCAATAAAGTTACACTTCTGTGATGTAATCCGCAGTTTCAACTAGCGGACTAACATCTAAAAATTTTGTTGTATTAATGGATATTTTTTCATATAGATCTGCTCTATTACTTCTAAAACCTAATAAAATATATTACTCTACTAAATATTAAAGGCAATATAGTCTAACATTAAATGGACGGATTAAGTGAAGGCGCCCGATTGGGTTACCGATTAATTAATAGAAATCTTAAAAATATTACCCTTATTATAATTGCGGCGACGCAGCAGATACCAAATAATAATTATAAAACATTCAAGCTCTATTATAACCAACAAAGAAACAGCATAATAATTAATCTCTATAAAATAAATATATGTTGCATGTCTCAGGTAACTCACGGACGGTCTACCGCGCGCCATTCTTACTCTAAGTACCAATGTTGCCATAACAAAAAAAATATTATTTCGTTGGTAAATATAATTTCAGTTCCATCATCATCCGTCAAAGTCAATTTTGTAAACTTAACAGGCAAGACCACAACCAATAATAAGTACTTAGTAACTAAAGGAATGTTATTCATTTCACTTTTAAAATAATGGAACGGACTGACCGATTAAAGTAAAAAGGAATGTAATGAAAATCAACACCTACAAATATTAAAAATATTATCTTATAATTAATTTTTTTTTATAAATAACAAACATAAAAATAAAAAATTAAATATTTGATATTTATTTTTAAGCACACGAAGGGAATTTTTTTATAACACAGTTAAATTTCTATTAAATAAATAATAAATATGCACTCTTCAATATGCATAGTTTTAGCACTTATTAACTTGATATTAGAGATCAAAATCGTTCTCTTTAAAGTTGAGCACTTTTAATTAATTGGTAAAAGGGTAATTGAAGAAGATTATGAAATCTGTTTCGTAAGCGCAGTATTCATGGCAATACAACCATGATCATAGTTATTTGGTCCAAAAGAATTTTTTTACTTGTAGCATGTCCGGAACAAAATTAAAATGTACATTAAGTATGTAGCAAAGTAGTACATTAAATAAGAAACACATTATGGAAAATTTAATTAAATAATTATTATTTATGGGAATGTTCCTTACATAATGGAAAATAAGATGAAGAAATAAACAAAGGAATAAGCAATGATTTCTCCTAGATCCACAAAGAACTTATCAATGTCAATGTTTCCCTAAATGCCTTTTCATTATTCCAAAACGATTTGTTGTGTTTATTTTTTCAGAAATATGTATAGTGAAATATTCATAAGAATATTTTACCGAACTCCATGCCGTTTTTTTTGCATATAGAACCAATTGTTTTCCCAAGTTATTACTTATCTTATCTGTATACCATGCTCTCGTAGATAGAGGAAAAATTATGTTTTTTACTAAAACGTTAACAATTATGCAACAACTTTATTAGAGTTTTTGTGCGAATACGTAACAAGATCGATGGTTGAGCCTTGTTGAGCAACTTCGCTTTTGTTAGGCGGCTCGTTTACCAGCCTGTCTTTGTAGTAATTGAACTAAATCTTCACACAAAAATGTGAACACACAAGTAGGGTGTGTTTAAGTACACGATATAATCTATTAAGAAAAAATATTAGCGTTTACGGAGCCAATATATAGCGAATAATGTGTAGCAATAGTTTGGACTTGTGTAAAAAAATTACTACCAAAAGAACAGACGTTTTTAAGGAGACGGATAATTAAACAGTTACAATAACGCTATACTAGTCTAACCATTTATTTAACTTTTGACAGCTCAAGTGTGTGATATCTTAACGCGTTACCGAATCGATTTCTTAAACAATTGACTTTATTTATGAAGAAGTTTTAATCTATTTAACACATTGACATTTTGTTTCACAATTTTGTCTTGTTTAAAACTTGCGTTTAAATTAACTATATATTATATATTAATAATTAATATTACTGAGAATTTTAGTAATAATTCCAGTTAATATAATAAAGTAGGTATTTAAAATTGTCTTATTTGCTATATGTAATTTTTTTTTCTTTAATATATTCGATATCCAATATGACGATAACTTACATAGTCTGTGCGTTAGATGATTCACAGGGACGTCACTATTACGCAGGGCCGTCTTTACCCGGGGGTGCAAGGGGTGCGGTGCACCCGGGCGCGGAGCGCCCGGGGGCGCCTGCCAAGCGCGGAGTATTTAGATATTTTATTGAACTTAACGCCATTGCATAGTTTCATATGCTTGTTACGACAAATACGTATGCGCAAAATTAAATATAAAAAAAAATAGTCATCAACAATAAACATTGCTTTACTTTTATTAAAGCGCCTACACACGGCCTTAAAATTTGTGGCAATATCGGGGAAGTGGTGGGGAGCGCCCTAGATCGCTCCCTTGATCGCCTCATGTGTAGGCAAATCGTTATCAGTTTTCTCCTAACTCTGAAATCGGGTCGGTTGAACCCACGATTTAGGGGCGATTATCGTCTAGGGAGCGTTGTCGCATCGTGTATAACGAAATCGGTGCCGATTTCACCGCAGTGTGTCTGCGACTGCAGCCAAAGAGTATATAATCACTACGTTTGCAGCGGCGACAAGACGTATTTTTGTGTTTTTAATTTGTATTCCGTGCGAAGACATGGCGAAGGAAAAGAAGCGAGAAGCCTGGACGAAAGTCAAGAATCTCTTCAAGGAATTCCTCAACACATTCTATATCCATTCTTAAAAAGTTTTCAGCTGCTTACAAATGTCTCTCTCCCTTCTAAGGTGTTTCCATCTAGCTACAATATGGGCTTCTTCAAACTAGCAGTAAACAAATTCCTGCAAGGTCGGCAGCGCACATGCACCCTCCCTGGTGTTGCTTATGTCCTTAGGCGACTTTTTCGTCTTTGACTTGGTTGCACTGTAGAAAGTGCCAGAGTGATGCCTATTCTCTGATGTTTTGAGAGTGTCGGCGGCATCTTGATAGACGAGCGCTTTGTTGCATGGTCGGTTTCACATTTAGTGGAAGGGACGTGTGTAGAGTAGCGGCCGATTTCATCCTCACTACCACGCTCCTGATATTGCCACAGATTTTAGGGCCGTGTGTAGGCGCTTTTACGCTTTCGCTGCTTGTCATACCGCTCATAATGTGAAAGCTAAAATGACTTATTACTACACAAATTAAAACGCCTACAAACTGCCCTAAAATCGGTGGCAATATCGGGGAAGTGGTGGGGAGCGCCCCAGATCGCTCCCTTGATCGCTTCATGTGTAGGCAAATCGTAATCAGTTTCCTCCTAACTCTGAAATCGGGTCGGGCGAACCCACGATTTAGGGGAGATTATCGTCTAGGGAGTGTTGTCGCGTCGTGTATAGCGAAATCGGTGCCGATTTCACCGCAGTGTGTCTGCGACTGCAGCAGCGACAAGACGTATTTTTGTGTTTTTAATTTGTATTCCGTGCGAAGACATGGCGAAGGAAAAGAAGCGAGAAGCCTGGACGAAAGTCAATGATCTCTTCAAGGAGTTCCTCAACACATTCTATATTCATTCTTAAAAAGTTTTCAGCTGCTTCCAAATGTCTCTCTCTCTTCTAAGGTGTTTCCATCTAGCTACAATATGGGCTTCTTCAAACTAGCAGTAAACAAATTCCTGCAAGGTCGGCAGCGCACATGCACCCCTCCTGATGTTGCTTGTGTCCTTAGGCGACGGTAGCCACCTACAATCAAGTGGACCGTCAGCCTGTATGCCACCTTTAATAATAATATTTAAAAAAAGTTCATGGCGTTTCATCAACCAGTTCTTCCTTTTTCGTCTTTGACTTGGTTGCACTGTAGAAAGTGCCTATTCTCTGATGTTTTGAGAGTGTCGGCGGCATCTTAATAGACGAGCTCTTTGTTGCACGGTCGGTTTCACATTTAGTGGCAGGGACGTGTGTTGAGTAGCGGCCGATTTCATCCCCACTACCACTCTCCCGACATTGCCACCGATTTTAGGGCCGTGTGTAGGCGCTTTAACAATTTTATTAAATGCAACACGCGCGCGGCAAAATCTCTAATCCAAAGATAGTGATCTCTAAGTCAATAAAGTGTAAGTTCATTAATGGGCGCGCGGCGGGGCGTGGCACCTGTGCGTCTGTCATAGGCGAGTAATTGCGCCCTTTGACATAGACGTCCGGGTGGCTGAGGGCGCAGGCTGAGCCCCGCACCCCGGCGCCGAATAGACTTAAGACGGCACTGCTTACGTCACCCGCAACAATGGCGTGTAAATGTCAAAAGTAAAATAAAAGATTGGAGCGAGTATAAGAAAATGACCGCATTCATTGCTGTCCCACTATTTACGGCTTTTCACCGCTGGCTTTGTACAGACACGAATAATTATTACTGCTGGCCATGTGAATGACAAATCCTGCTGGCTCACATATAGCAATGATCAACTACTGCTGACAGCAATGAAAGACTATTGTTGGCCCATTCTTAAAGTTATAAATATCAATGGCCGGTGAACATATTCAACTTAAAACGACCTATAAAGAACTTTCATTTTTCAAAATCTAATTATTTTTTGCTCCGATAGATATAGTATCTGAATATTCATGATGATAAAAGTACATAAATAATAAAATAACTTCAAGATGTACATTAAAATAGTAGTCGTGGACTTGCATCATATGCATTGAGAAAATATATATATAAACGCAACGGAATGTAGAATTCAAAATTCCTGTTTTTCAACAATCACAATAATTAAAAATCACGGAAATACAGGCTTAGCCTTCATTTAACATCATGTAACAGTAATAAATTGATGATGTAAAAATATATGATAATTTGTACAATCTATTCCATAGAACGATTTAAAATATTCATCAATATTTTATAAAATTTAACATCCGCACCAAGTTAACCTACGTAATTTATAGACAGTTCTTGAGAACTTATTGTGAGACTTACATTAAGTGTACAATACTCTTATCGTAAGACGAAATCTAAACGTGTATATTCCTTTTAAATATATAATAAATAAAATTAAGTAGACTGTCACTTTACTCCCCGCCATATAGTTTGATGTTTGTGCCAATCTTGCCACAATATTGGAATGCTTATGCACTTTATTAATTCAACTTTTGGAATGTCAAAATAATTTCCAACAAAATCCTTGAACTTTGCTAATATTTTTTACATCGTAGACGTGTTTCACAATGCGATGCGTATAGTTAAGATATGCCATTTCGATATCGATTCAAATTAAGTACTACAATATCCATAGGTAATATCTTCGCTCATTTACTACTAAATCACTAATAATACACTTGACATAATTTGCACTTTTTTTTTTAAATATGTTCAGCTCCGGGGGGCGTTCAGCGTATAGCATGTTCGAAGCACTTCAACTCAACATTGCCTTACATTACTCAATGTAATACTAAAGCATTAGTTAGTGTTTAAGTACGGAAAGACTAAAAACTACAATAAAATATTACATATACAAAGTAGAAGTGATCTTCGAAGTGCTTACGGTGAATATACACAATTGTTCGATCATGTTCGCTAACTAAAACGAGTCAAAAAAGGGGAACGTTAACTATGCGTTATAAAATGGCAACATTATTTTCCGTCACCAAATTACATAAACTTATTGTCACCAAAATGTATTCTCCATTTATGCTATTATTAGAAATATTTTTTATCAAATTAATTAAGAGTCTCAAAATTTTAATCACCCAAAAAAATTTAAAATTGTAAGTACCTGTATATGACATTAAAACTTGGTCTCCATTTTTTATTTTCTGAATAAAAGCTTTTAAAATAATATGTCAAAGATTGAAATAATATATGAGCTGACTAGTTTCAAAGGCTGACCTTGACAATTTTTTGTAAATGAAAGAAATATATTTAACGGACATGCAATAAATTTATTATATTAAATCTTTAGTTTAAGTAGAATTATTGTATAATTTTAAAAATAACAGTTATTTTTATATTTATATTTATTTATTTAGTATCAAAAATATTATTTACTATCAAAAAAATATTAAGCACTTCTACAATTAAATCTCAAACTTCTCGCGTAACCGTATATACCAACTGCTCAGAATTAGTAATCGGTGATTTAAGTTTAACCCTGAATGTATAATACGAGTACAATAGATTTGAAAAAATCTTTCTATATTATTGAAATTTATAATTCCATTTTTAATGACGAAATATTAAAATTGTAACGCCTAAAATAAAGGAATTTGAAATAAAAATTTGAAGATTATATTTGTTTAATTAATAAGGTTAGAAGAGAAAAGTAGTATAGAAATTAACAAGAATTTTTTTATGTAACTTTTAAAGGGCTTCTGGATTTCTTGAATACAGTATAATATTTAAAATATTTCCTTTTTTGCAATATAAATCTATATTACTTTTTTGAAAGTAATATAGAGATTAATAGCGAATTCATCTCATTGATTTAAAAAAAAATTAATCTTTAAAAGGCTTCTGGAGTTCTCGAACACATACAGTAAAATAACTGTTTCATTACAACAATGAAACTATATAACCTAATAAAATTAAGTAGTTATATGATGAGTTTTCCTTTCTAATATGAAATTATATAAATTTACGAATGTGATATTCGTAAATTTAAGGGCCCCCTTTTAGTTAGCAAACATCAAACAACCAGTGTACGGGAAGTGCACGATAAAACACAAAGTCAGTGATCGTGGAACGGCCCCCCAGCGAACAGTCATTGGTGGCTCTTGCTGAGCAGGTGAGAGTTGAACTCGTAGACGTTGCAGCACTGCTCCCCGCAGATGTTACACTTCCACGGGTTCGAATCGCAGTGGCATCCCTTGTGCAGGAAGTACAGAGTGGAGTCGGGGAATGTTATGCAGCAGAAAGTACATACCAGCGACGAGGGAAGCAGAGCCGCCTCTCCGTGCGTGGACGTGATAGTGCCGCCCTCCGACGGCGAAGCGCGGGAACCCTGTGCCCAAACATTATCACTCACTTTTTTGTGCCTCTTCGGACTCTCTCAACTGAACATTTCTAATCAGGAGGAATCAAATCCATCTAAACAGGTAAAAGCATCATTTACATATATCTGACTAAAAGAAACAGGTAAAACTGAATGCTAGACCCCTCGGTCGAGTAGTTAAGGTTCTTGCATTAACGCTCTATTTCAAGGGTCCCAGGTTCGATTCCCGGCAGGGAGAACTTTGAAAATTAACTTTTCCTAGTTGGCTTTTGGATCTGGCAGGTAGTGGCAGTGCAAACTGCGTTCCGCAGTCATTTGGGCAGCAATTGTCAGCATTGGCAGTCATTGGCAGCAGCAATGGCTCATGTAATTTTTAAAGCTGAATTTTCATCTATATTTTTTCTATACATATATTCAGTTCTTACTTAGTGTCAAAAAAATGTCTACTAATTAAAATCAAGAGCGCCTAGCAAGCAGGAGGTCAATAAAGACAGTTAGTCTAACATCGGCCGTTCAGGAGTTTAGTTGTAGCTACTATGATCTAATAAAAATTAATTGTTTTTAAAAACATCCTTGAGCACCTCGGTGACTTGACCAAGTATACAAAAACGTAACGAAAACAAAAACCTACACCAAGTACAGGACCATCCTTAATGAATCAACCCATGTGTATGTTTGTTTCCACACTCTATCTTTACACAAATAATTTCTTAACTGTTACATAAATATAACATTTAATTTCAATTTTACATGTATAGATTAAAAAAATGAAGTGGGATGAACTCTCAGTTAAAAAATAGGAGACAAAGGTTCGACATGTATTAAATGTGTACATGTCGCTCATCCGGTATATAAAAACAAAATTATGTGCAATGATTTAAAAATTTTGTAAATCATTTCAATTTTTAAATTATTGTCATACTCTACAAATGTGAGATTCTTCTACCAAAAATTTTCATTTTCTTCAGTTGTGTTATTTTTAAAAGTACAATTATTCGGTTACTGCTCCAAAATATGAGAATATTTATACACACAACCATGTGTTGCAAGTCCAAGAACGCGTCCACATGAGCGGGGCTCCATGCGCAACTGCCAATCGGCGGTTCTCACTCCAAGGTGGGTACAATTTAACATCAAACGAATAACAGCACTCGCCATCTAGCGCAAACTACTGGCAACACAATCGCGAGTTTCTTTCTCCAAATAAACATGCAATATTATTATTATGACATTGATAGCTCAGTTTTAGAAAAAAACTGCAATTGTAATTTTATTCACACCCATTTTTATGATTATAGTGTCTAATAATCCATGTAATTTAAGCTATAGGAAGGCTTATAAATAGAAAGGCCCATGTACAACAGTGGGATGTAATATATATTAGCTGATTAGATTTTCTATAAAAATTAAATATGGAAACATACTTGATTCCCCCGCGCTCTACCCCGTGCGGAGATGCGCCTGCGCAAGTCTTCGCGCAGCAGACTTTTGAGCGGAGACACTTTGATCATGGACGACAAAGAGGACGAGACGCCCCGCTTATCGCCATTGGCCTCGCCCGCGTTCGGCTCACCAGCACCCGACTCGTCTGTGGCGTTAGGCTCCTACAAACGACCACAAATGCATGAGAGTTACGGACTAGCTTCCTCTACAATCCGCTATTATAATCCGCCATTGACTTCCAAGAACGTTAGTTCTTGGAAGTCAATGGATAATTATAACAATTTCAAAATGTTGTTAAATAAATTAAACATTTTGAGAAATAATTTTATAGATATCAAGTTTTCTTTTAAGCACATCTGTAATTTGGGCTAAATAACGTTTTCAAACTAAAGCTTGTAGGAAATAAACCAGTCGTTCTAAATTAGTAATAATTAAATTACTTTCGTTTTTCTATTACAAATATATGTAAACAATGTTTCACTACGAGGTTAAAAGACAAAACCAAAACAGGTTGGCATACATATTTGTCAGATACAATTTTCTATAAATATTGTCGTTTTCTAAAATTTTCTAGAAATGTTTATTATTCTAAATTGAAATTAAGAACTCACACTCCATTTGATAACTAAATTACTAACAAAAGATAAACAAAGAGAAAATATTGTGTTCATCCTAGGGCACATTTAGTTGAAATTTATAGTCTTATTTAGACCTCTCCAAAACAAAGCCTTATAAGGTTAAATTGCCTCTCATTTGTATATGTATGCCACTATATTAAATATTTCCATTACCTGTTTAATGGGTATAAGTGTTATGGACGGAGTAATGTTGGTGGGTAGACCGGCGGAGAGTGAACTACTAGCGATGGCACTGTCACCAGATTGTGGTGAACTGGGTCCTTCACCATTCACGCGGGAATCTGAAAAGTTCCAAGTGCAGACTTTTAATAAAAGATATATAGGTTTATACATAAAGGAGCAACTCCTTATAGAGATAATTTTCTAAAGTTATTTACTTCAATATAACAGAAATACAAGAATAATACAGAAATATTATGAGAAAAAAAAAATCCTGAGACATTTTGACGCATAAGGGTATGAAGGGTTGCCATAAGTTTGATTGATCGTTACTTTGCTTGATTGTAACACTACTTTTCATCACTTTAAAAGAAAAAAAGTACATTTACTTGCAATTCATTTTTTTTATACATTTTATAAAATGCAATTTATTTTATACGTATAAAATTTTGTTCATGTCAATAGATAACTGGGATACCTTAATTATTTTATATTATTTAGTTACATTCTGCATACTCAGATGTCAATGTTCTAACAAAAGTTATGTAAGTTACGTTATTATAAAACATGTCACTATGTTTTATAAGTTCAAATAGTTCATTTTTTCGACGTCAGATGTCGCCGCGCCGGCAGATTTTAACGCACTGTCGTTTCATTCCTCAATGCGGAGTACACTTTTCATACACGATATCGACATTTGCTTTTATAAACCCAGAGAATTGAATTAGAGAACATAAATACAAATGTCAAAGTGACAGATAACGTAACGCTCTTTAGCTAACGTCTGTATTAATTTTACTCTTAAAATTGATTCTTAAGGAGTAAACTCCAATAAATACACACCAGAACACTTGCTACAATGTGCAGTTTTATAGTATCTCTATTTTGTTGTTGTTTTGTAGGTTTGTTGGTGCCGTTATTGAGACGTAAAAACAATGCAAATGTAATCAAGTTGGCGAGGCTCTCAGGGATGTTTTTAAAATTTCAGGGATTATTAGAAAATGGTTGATCTTAATAATTAATAAAAACTTATTACAAAATGTTCTATTTTGGCACCTTAATACCAACTACAACTAACTTATTACTTAGATGGTCGATACGTTCGCTCGTCGCGTTCGTTGGCGCGTGAGTCCACACGCAGGTGGTGAGGTGGTTTGTTTTTAAAACTACGAGTCAGTAATTATGCATCCGTTCGTTCGATATTAAGGAATGAATCGTAGGTATGTGATGCATAAATATGTTGTTTTTAAATGGCATTATATTTTTAATTTTTAGAAATTAACAAACGATTTTAATATATAAAAATTAGAGGACCATTGTCACTATTCGGTTTATGTTATAGGAAAATGGTCATTGCTCACCTATTATGAAACCCAAAATCCGCTAAGAAAAAAAAAAATGTTTTTTATGAGCTCAGATAATATAAATTGGCCATTTGAGTCTCACGCTGAACAATTGCACTAGTTATTCTCAATAAAAAGTCAAGAAAATGTTATGAACCACTGAAAATTTGTTTACATCTTTTATCTCACCTCATTGTCTCTAAGATATACACAAATTCACTTACCAGTATTGCCTAAGTGATTGTTTTGGCCAGGAGAATACGTCTCATTGTTATCGGCCATGGATATCTCCACATGAGGAGTTAAATAGTGCATCGGTGGTGTGGCGTTATCAACAGATCGTGCCCCATTACTATCCCCACTGTCTGAATATGCTGCTGCCACAGACACTGATAGTCCGGAGCCTAAAGCACCAAGAGCATTTATAGCATTAGGATCCATCGTTCCGTCAGCATAAGCAGCATTCGCTATGCCAGCAGCGAGAAGTGAAACTGAGTTATTCCCAGGTCCAGGATTATCCAAATCGATGCCGTGTCTGTCAATTAAAATTAAATAGGTCTTAATTCTTAATCAAGATTAAAATTGTGCCAATTAAAACACACAAATAAACAAATATTTTGCACAATTGACAATACCACAAATCAATTAAAATAAAGTACAAGTCTTAATATTATTACAAGTGTTATTTGACGAGCCCGTTGGATGAGTGGTTAGGGTGCGTGCCTTAAGACTCTGTTCTAGGGTTCCCGGGTTCGATTCCCGGCAGGGTCAACTTTGAAAAATCAACTTTTCAAATTTGGCTCTGGTCTGGATTTGGAAAGTAGTGGCAGGGCACACTGCGTTTCGCAATCATTTGGGCAGCCCATCTGGCAACAGTAACCACCCCCTTACAGAAGACCACCGTGAAATAACAGCACGTGTGCTGTTGTGTTTCGGTGAGTGAATGAGGGATGCCAGGGCCCATTTCCCTATCCACTCCTAATCCCCTATCCTTAATCCTACTGCAGTTGGCAGCGCACTTGCAGCAGCTTTGGCGTTGCTTGTGTTATAGGCGACGGTAGCCACCTACCATCAAGTGGACCGTCAGCCTGTCTGCCGACCTGACATAAAAAAAAAACTTAAAATTTCTTGGCTATTGCATGTCAACTACTCTCACTCTCAACAGACAAAAATTTACCCAACTTTTTATGTTCCTATTAGAAAGTCATAACTCCCTAAATTTTGTGAATGGAATGCTATATTTCTAAATGTTACAAAAGAAATGCCCATCTTCCATTATAACTTATTGAAAATTAACTTACAAATACATACATAATATTGAGTAAGAGCTTGAAATATTTACACAATTCGTAAAAATGTCAACTAATCCTTATTTTAGAGAGTTAATCATTGTCATCATCAGCCTGTGTCCTCTCCACTGTTGGATATAGTGAGTTGACAATATTGGCTGCTGATTTATCCTCTTAAAGGATGTAGTGCAAAGTGCAATTATATTCAATAACACAGCAGGTAAGATTGCTAGCCAATGTTAGGACAAGGATTTATTAACCTTATTAAGGTATTATTATTATAACAAATATATGATATAATTCGCGCGGATGCATATAATTAGGGCCTAAATATCAATGTAATGACAATAAATAGAGGTTAGTTAATAACAGAATGATGAGTCTGATAATTTTATGAGGAAATAAAATTAATGTTACCTGTTAAAAAAATGCACTCTGAGACTCTTCATTGTAGGAGCACGATAACTACAAAGTGGGCAAGTTTTGACGAGGTCATGTTGTCCAACATGTTCGTTTTGAAAGTGTGCACGCATGGCGATTTGTCGTTGGAATCCTCTGTTGCATATTGGACAGTGGTATGGCAAGCTTTTCGTGTGTGTCGTAAAATGTTCGGCTAAGTGATCCTTTCGGAAAAATCTCTTTTGACATACACGACATTCATAAGGCTTTACACCCGTGTGTCGCATTTTGTGTCGACGCATGTTGGCGCCATTTGAAAATTTCATGTTACAAACGTCGCATTCAAACAGTTTCCTGTGCGGCCGTGTGTCTGCATTCTGTGCTGCGGCCACATTGTTGTTGTCAGGTGAACACTGAGCCATATGTGTTGTGAGGGCACGGCTACTGAGTGTACTAAAACTATTGCATGTGGTACATTTTAACAATGTACCACTACCCCTTTTTGGGGTATCTTCTTTGATTGCTATGGCCTCCTAGAAATAATAAATCAATTATTTTCAGGTACAATTTTTTTTATTGATAAAGGAAGGTGGCCACTTTCAACTATAAACATATGCAACATCAGAGGTCAGGGCTCAACTAGCAAAATCGTGTACTATAGCAATTGAGAGGATGTTTTCTGAAAAACTATTTTCATATCATGCACTTCCTATAAAAATTATGGAAACATTTACTCAGGCAGGTTTTGGCGCCATTACATAGCATTTTAGTGACATAGTCATGTTATTGTGGCTCTCCCATCCCACATTACAGTTGAGTGTGTGCTGTAATTATGCTATAACAGTATAAAGGAACAATTTTTAGGATTTTAACAGTAATTGTAGGGAATGCTATGGAGAAAATTGCACCTAAATACCTAGAAACATTGAAAATTGACCTGTACAACCTGGCATGAACTATTTACAAGCAAATAGATTGACCTCTTTAATGTTCCATAGAAAAACATCACAAAAGTGACACAAATTGATTGCGGTAGTTAAAAGCATTGTAAGGGAAAACAAAGGGAAGCAGGTGTTGATAAAAAACTTTTTACAAAAGCAAAATTTTTCAGAAGTCCAAGGGACTTTATGCATTTCCTGTATAAATTTGCTGATTTTGTTTCAATGGATCCAATGATCAATGATGTATTGGCAGAGCACACTGTGTTTGACAGTAATTTGGGTAGCCCATAGGGCGGCAGTAACCACAAAAAAACCACAAAAACACATAGGGCGGCAGTAACCACAAAAAGTAAGACATGCCTCTTAACCATAATCCTACTACGGTTGGCAGTGCACTTGCAGCATCTGTGGAATTGCTTGTTTTATAGGCTGCAGTAGCCGCATACCGTCAACTAGACCATCAGCCTGTCTGTCAGCCATAACATAAAAAAAAATCCTACAATCTAACTGTTGCGTTTATATAAAATAAAATATTTTAAATGTACCAAAACTGGATAAAATAAAATAAAATGTAGGTAACTGTTTTTACTGAAATCTGATGTGATAAAATGTATTTTAATTCGTCTTACCGGTTCATTTTTAACAGAAAGTATTTTAGGAGATAAAGTGCCAGAATCGGCCTCTGTTTCTCCTTTTGATGACATCACATTACCAAGTCGTGGCTTTCCTGGACATCACTTTCCCGCTTTCTACGACTACGAAAAATAAACAAACACTTATTATTTTTTTTCTTCGTGTCACAAATAAACATTCCCCATACGATCCACGAAATCACAAATAAACTTGATTCTCGATAGAATGGCGAGGTGACCCATTTACGAAAACACACGAATTATCGACTCACGAGAAAAACTATTTACAAAAATCCTCTTCTGTCCAATGCAAATCTTTTATCAAACATATCAAGGGCAAACAACATGTATTTAAAGGAGAAGTAAATAACAAACTCACGAGAACTTGAAACGTCGACAACCTGACCAGCGGTATTTTAGGGAGATATCGCTATGTGGCCTAATTCGATGCTGAGAACTCGATGCACAAAATTCGTGTTACGCGTATAACTGTAAATGCACAAATATGAATATCCCCACCGTGCACTTGTTTTATTTGGTTATTATATATTTTCTTATCACTTTCGATTAAGACTAAATTTAAAAAAATAATTTATAAAGCTAAACTGAAACCCATTTTGATAAAGTAGCAAATATGGCATAGGTTCGAAACTTGCACACACGCACGCACCTGTGATTTCATTTGACTTTTTATTTTTATAATAGCAACTCGATTTGTAAGTGATATTTAGGGCGGGAAATAGGAAGTTTTTGCGATACTAAATATCAACGCCAAAGTGATAACAAAATGTAATTTATAGCAAATTAAATAATATTTGTGTATATAATGAGAGACAATATTGAGACATTACAATTAATAATTATATACAAAAATATAAACTTAATTATATACATACAATCAATATAAGACTGAGACAATACGCTGAAGATTTAGACAAAACTAGTTTGAGCCGCTAATAAATAAAAACAGCCTATTATAGCCCTTGGAAATTTTTAAAATAGAGTTCAATAAAATTTTCCTTATGACTTGTTCAGTAACTGTTTATTTATGGACAAAATTGAAAAAAATAATTTTTAGCTACCTATAAAAATATTAAACTAATTTTTTACCTTAACGATATAAGTATAACCTAATAAACAACAATATACCAAGTCAGATGTAAATATTGTTACAAATTCACAACTTACATTAGCTTTATTAATTCCTATAGACAGCATTTGTTTCTTGGCAAACAAATTAGTTTTTAGACTACGCAACGCAGGATTTTTTAAAAAGGATTTTCCGAAAAAAATATATAATTGAGGTATATAATCTACTAACGTACGTAGTACATTGTATCACAATGGGAAATATACCTAATGTGTTCTTATTTGTTTTACTTCTATTCTAATGTAATTTTTGTACCTTTGTATTAATTTTGTACTAACAATTTATAGTGTTTATAATCGAACCTTAAAGATAGATAGTAATAGCTTTAATTTAGTTATAGACCATAACAAATAATGTCTAGACAAAATTAACAAAAGGCTGGATGGGATCCAAGTATAAAGTAACCAGAGAATACTTATATTGCATAAAGTCAATGACTAAATAAATATATATTCTTGTATAAAGTATTCTGTGCTAGTGACAAACTTGAATTGTCATATATATTTATAGTGTTATTGTCAATCTTTGTTGTCAATTGAGAAACTATACTGATCAAAATCTGATGCAATGAAAAAATATTTATATTGTTTTGTGTAGTTGATTCGTTTTTCTCCAAGCAATATAAAATAGCAACAATTTAATATATAATATATTCAAGTGTGAGATGAATTGTGAATATTGTGATACTATTCATTGTTTTCAATACGATTAATAATAAACAAAAAAACTGATAATGGATCATAATTTTGTCTACCTATATAATAGTAGTGAACAACTAATAGTGTAAGGTTTCTCGATGCTTCGGTGGTACTAAAATTGACTGCCTAGAAACAAATTTTCAGAGGATCGGTGTTGCAAGTTTTCTGTATCCCTTTCCTTGTAATGACAAAAAAGGATGTGTACTCCTTCGGTTTTAAATTTTTTTAGTCAATGGCGTATTTGGATAAGACCATTTCTCATAGCTCTTTATGTTATACTGATTATAGTACTGGTGCCAGTATTTATTGCTCATTCTATAAATAATGGATTTAATAAGTCTGATCAAGGGTCTTTAGTTGGTGGAGGTTTTGTTTTACTAGCATTACCAATATCCATATGGCAAATAACACAACACATTGTTCATTACACCAAACCATGTTTACAAAAACACATTATAAGGTAAGAGTTATAAAATGTGTATTTTTGAAACTATAGATGATTATTTGTATAGTAATGATGTATGGTGCCGAAACGTGACATCTCATGGTAGGATTGGTCTACAAGTTCAAAGTCACTAAAGAACCCAAGCTGTCAACATAGCCGAGAGAGAATTAGAAAGCTGAAGTGGTAATGGGCTGGTCACATCTGTCATAGATTGGATAACTGATGGGCTAGATGAGTTCTCGAATGGAGGTCACAGATTTGTAAATGCAGTGTGCATGCTCCTGAAAGGCATTGCAGGAAGCGAAGAAACCGGTTCGCAGAAAACCATGTGTAGTGGCGAGCCTTGGGAGAGGCCTATATCCAAAAGTGGAGAAACAAGGACTGATGATGATGATAAATACATATGTAAGGATTTTGAAGGAGTTATTACCATTTTGACAGATTTTTGTTTTTTCACATTTTTGTTTCGCCAGATGGTATATTAGAGAAAGTATAATCACATATAAAATCATTAGACAATAAACAAATATACTTAATAAATTATGATACATAATTATGTCACTGACATTTTTAATATAACTTATAAACTATATTATTTCTTGCCCCCTATAAAATTGATTATTTGATTTGATAAAAAAGTATAGGTTTATTTTATTCATTAAATTGATCTACTTATTAAACCACTTATGGTTTGTAAACTATGCACTAAGAGAGATAACTGGCTGGAAATTCTAATGCATAAATTAATTAGTTATAATAAATACCTAATGTCATCTTTTATAGTGGTTTATTTTGAATTTTCAGAATAGTGTGGATGGTGCCTATATACGCCTTAAATGCTTGGATAGGTTTAGAATTCCCAGAACAGTCAATATATGTTGACTCACTGAGAGAGTGTTATGAGGCATATGTGATTTACAACTTTATGAAGTACTTATTAAATTACCTTAATGATGGACATGACCTGGAAGCACTTTTGGAGACTAAGCCGCAAGTGTACCATATATTTCCTTTATGCTGTTTAACTCCATGGGAAATGGGAAGGTATTTATTTAAAATAATTTCACACATATATTTTTTTATGTACAGGCTGATGGTCCACTTGATGGAGGTGGCTGCATTGTCTACAGGCAATGCCAAAGGTGCTGTAAGTGTGCTGCCGACTATAGTAGGATTAAAGATACGAGATCAGGAAGGGAAAGGAAAATGGGCTCTGGGATCCTTTACCCATTCACCGAATAGCACACATGCTGTTATTTCACTGTGGTCTTCTGTGAGAGGGTGGTTACTGCCTCCAAATGGACTGTTCAAATTATTGTAAAACAAAGTGTGCCCTGCAACTACATACTTAAATATCCTATTAATAGTCTGGTTCAGATGGAGTATACAAAGGTGTAAACTATTGTACCATTTCTTGGTGAAAACTAGATCAAGACTGATTCTTTATTTAACACTACTGGGAATTAGAACTGGAGCTATTAATTCTGGCAGCTAACTGCCCTAGAAGCTTGTGAATGTGTTTAAATGTGAAATTGTTTGTATTCATAACCTGAAATTCTGTTAAATGTGTCAACTTACTTACACAAAGGCCAACTTACTTAAAAGATCAATAATATATAACGCCAGATATCTTTATGACGACGGTCACGCCCAATTTTTTGTATTTTTAGATGATCAAACCTAAAATTTTCCCAGGATAAAAAGTATGCTATACCTTAATGGAGGTAATAAACTATCTGTGTGCCAAATTCATCCAAATCCATTGAGCCTTTTTTGCGTGAAAGAGTAACAAACATCCATCCTCACAAACTTTCCTATTTTTTTTTTCAGAGAATTTGTACACAATTGCAAGCATGGCATACTCCAATATACAGTAGTGAGACCAGTAACAACTGTAATATCAATGATATGTGAACTAAGTGGTGTCTATGGCGAGAGTGATTTCAGCCCAAATGTTGCATTCCCTTACATGGTAGCCATAAATAATTTGTCACAGTTCATAGCCATGTACTGCCTTGTCTTGTTTTATAGAGCTAATAGAACAGAACTAAAACCTATGAAGCCCATAGGAAAATTCCTGTGTATTAAAGCAGTTGTGTTCTTCTCGTTCTTGTAAGTTAAATTTCTAAATATTTTTTTTCATGTCATAGTCAACAGACAGGCAATATTAAGGTCCACTTGATGGTAGGTGGCTAACGTCGCCTATAACACAAGTAATGCCACAAGTGCTGCAAGTCTGCTGCCGACCATAGTAGTATTAAGGATAAGGGATTAGGAAGGGATAAAAGAGATATTTTTGATTCTAATATAAAATTCTTCATTGGCAGCTATTAATTAAAGTAATTGCTTGGATATATGTATTTTACATTTTTATCTCTATCAATAGGTTGACTAGACACTTGACAATACATACATACCACTGCCCCAATATTGTACGTATGTTGAAATACTAGTTGGCCAGTTCTAAACCTTGTGTTGTGGAGAGAAAGAAATAAAAGGCAAATTTACGAATTAGTAAATGAATTAATTGAAAAAGAAATAACAGTTTATTGATTTTTTTTCCATTTAATTTTCTTATATCTTTCACATGAGACTGTAACTACATAAGGACGAATCAATAGAGCTTGTAAAATTATTTCTGTAAAATAAATGATATTTTATTAATATTAAAATCAATTCAATTTACACTGTAAACTGAATGCCTGGAATTACGCTAAAACTTAGGGCTAGTAAAACAGCCCTTTTCAGGAATATCCAAGTTTGAGATGTGAATGGTATTAGTTGTTTTGGCCTTAAATGTTTGGAAGTTCTATATATATATATATCTTATCTCTTATATATAAAAATGAATCCCCATTTCCCTTGGTTACGGCATCACGCGCGAACGGGTAGACCGATTTTAATTCGGTTTTCACTAATGGAAAGAGAGATAAACGGGGAATGTTCTTATATATAAATTGCATCCCGGGCGAAGCCGGGGGCGGGTCACTAGTTATTAATATTTTTTAATATTTTCATTCAAGTTGAGTACAGTAATACAATGGTGGTCTATGTTATGAAGATAAAACGTGAAAATATGTAAGAACACTTTTGTTTGTGAATAAATTGTTATCTTTTTTTATTGCAGCCAAGGGGTTATCATTAATATTCTAGTGTATAGTGGAGTAATTTCAACTATATTCGACATATCTGACTCCAATAAGATAAAGATTATATCCTCAAAGTTACAGGTAATATTTATTTATAGAAATTTATTTTCCAGTTACGACAATTTTATCTATCAAAGATAATAATCATTCGAATAATTTGTCGTTTTAACGGTTTAACATTTTTAATTAAAAAAAAGTAATTGATTCAAATTTCAACAAAACTTTTAGCTATTTAGATTCTTTTAACAATGAGTGTGAAGAAAGATGTAATCATAATGGACTCATATAGCAAAGCAAATGGCACTCGTGTTGTTTTTAGTCAAAATATTTTCTCACAGTTTAAACCTCTGGAAATTTATTTCTCATAGTTTGGAGGTTTCTAAATAAAATGGGCCTAACTAAAATTAACTAAAAATATAAAAATAAAATGTAAATGGACCTACATAACTAACTAAAATAACTAAAAATAAACTAGAACAAAAATATAAAATGTAAAAGAGTAATAAATTGAGCCTGTGTGAAAATTTAAAATTTTTAAGAGCGTTGGCACAGCTGGAACGATGCAGCCTATTCTGTCAAGATCCTCATAAAAACAACTTAAGTGCATTTACTCACTGCTCTCAAATAGTGAAGGAAAACATCGTAAGAAAACCTGCATATGTCAAAGAAGAAATTCTAAGGTGCATATGAAGTCCACCAACCCACACTGGACCAGGATGGTGGACCATATAGCCCATACGCCCTTGTCGAGAGGGTAGGCCTGTCCCCTGCATTGGGGACACATATTAGGCTGTTGATTATAATGAACATTTTAAATTCCAGGACTTTCTGATCTGCATAGAAATGTTCCTGGCAGCGATAGCACACCACTACAGTTTCTCGTACAAGCCGTTCGTTTCCCCACACGAAACATCGCAGTCCTGCCTGGGCTCGTTCCTGGCGATGTTGGATGTGTCTGATGTCAAGAGGGACATTTCGGAGCACCTCGGGGTCGTCGGTGAGCTATTCGCTACGTTTCTCATCTTTACTTTATTGTGTTACTAGCCCACAACAGATGTCGTTCTGTCCAAAACCTAGACTGTGGCAGTTGATATGTAATTTGTTTGGTTGACGTCAATATTTGATTGAAATGTTAAGCACGAATTATATGCATCCACGCGACCGAGCGGCCGGACCGCTCCACTGTGAATTTGTACATGAATGTGAATTTGTGAAAAATGTACGTGTCACGTTGAGTGGCTGCGCCTTTGCTCATATGATTTGACATGAACAGTTTTATACAATTTCAACAGTGGAACAGCCCGACTCATATAATTCGTACCTTAGACTGTGTTTACGTGCATCTTCTCTCTTGCGCTTCCACTTACCTGGAGCGAGAGTCGTTCACAAAATTCATGGCAATCTCTGTTTGTGGCCATTGTCCAACTGGCAACCATGGATTTTCGTGATTAATATATATGAAACTTTAATTTTGTATTAAAATTTAAAAAAAAAAAAAAGGTAAGTGCAGTTAATTAACAGTAATATACCTGTTCACACCTGGCAACCCTAACGCTGCGGCCGACTGAGAGCTGACAACCATTTTTATTTCAATTCGTGACATCATTTTCTTTCAAATGACGTGAATAGACTAAAAAAAGCTGCAATTTACATTAGTGAAATAATGACATTAAAATTAATTACAGGTAATTGCGGCAAATTTTTACAAGGCAACTTATCGTTAATCCATTGCATACCTTCTCAAGATTCATTTAAAATTAATTTCATCAAAAAAATAGATACCTGCAGGATCAAGCAGTGGGATCTTAGACTAATAGCAAGTCATACAAACGCGCTCTACTACAGCCCCTGTTAGGATAGAAAGTAGGGAAAAAGCAATGGTCTCCTGCATCATGAAAGTGCTGCTATATAAACTTGTTTCTCTCCAACGGGGCAGTTATATGTACTGCCGCCGGGCGGGATGCTTGCTACTTCTATAAAGTTACGTTTACGTAAGTACGTATTACGTTTTCGATCGTTTCGATGAGTGAGTAAGGGATGCAGTACATGTGGCGTTGCTTTTGTTATAGACGGTAGCCACCTACCATCAAGTGGACCGTCAGCCTGTCTGACGTGAACATAAAAAAAAGATTACAAAGTTGCACGCAGTAAAGTTTTTATCTGATATGGGGACTTTGGTAAAATGGAATTGCATTTAATATATTATTTTCTTAAGAAAGTAGAAGACCTTGTATACATCTGTTTTTATACGTTTTCAACAAATAGACTTTATCTGATTAGGGTTCTAGAACAGAATGGCTAAGTTAAAAACATAGCTTACAGCTGAAATTAGTTAATTTATGTTACAATTTCAGGAAGCTCTTTCAGCCGAAGGTTGAGAGGCAAATCGATGTATCATATGACAAGAGGTTATGACGAAAGCTCTAAACTCGTGGGTAGTGAACAGCCTGTCGCCTCCAGTTCAGCACCCAATCTCATCCTGGACTCGGAACAACCTTCTGTGGAGGTCAGGCCGACCACATATGGCTCCATAGACACCACGATCACAGGGTCAACTAATTCCGAAACGGAACCATTGATTGGTAACGATGAACGAATTTCAATGCATCGTAACGATGGCCATACAAATGATCCTAATGTTTGAATTTGTCACAATCTTTGTATCAGCCAATTACTTTTGTCCGGTTTTCCCAATGCGGACAGTCAACAGTAGCCTTAACCGGGGGTTTGATCTATGTCAAACTCAGAAAAACTTTTATACTTCAAATGTTAGTATTGTTTTCAATTATTTTTATTGAAAAATACAAACAAAAGTGAAGTTTTCGAATATGTCTAATTATAAAGTTCTCACATAGTGATTAGATAACAAACAAAATATATGGAAGTGGAATTTATTAGTCGAATCAAATAATTTTGGCTATTATAAGTATTAAAAATTTATTTGAAAATAATAATAATAATTTTTCCCCTCATTTTGGCTTTTGAAGGGGGAGTCGAATTAAGAGTGAAATGTAAAATAATAATAAAAAATGCTTAACTGTTGATTTTTTTATAAAGGTCCTCAAACAGGCTGACAGTCCACTTGATTGTAGGTGGCTATCGTCGCCTATAACACCCTCACCGAAACACAACAGTACGCATGCTGTTATTTCACGGTTGTCTTCTGTAAGGGGGTGGTTACTGCCACCAGATGGGCAGCCCAAATGACTGAAAAATGCAGTGTTCCCTGCCACTACATGATGACACGATACGTGACCTGGTGCCTACACTTGTCTAAAGGTGGGTGTTGTGCACTAGGTACGCGCTTCTGCAACAGTTGAAATGAAGACGATACGCCTTTACAGGCAAATCGTATCTTCGTGATTTTACTTCGAACATATCGTCACGGGAATTGGTAGTTAAGGCGGAAATTTTTTTCATTTTTTTTTTAATCTTTGAATACAACACAAGCGCTCTTCTGTTTTGATTTTGAGAAACTACATTTAGCAAGTAAAGACGTGTTGTGTTCCGGTCAGTGAGTAAGGGATATCGGTGCCCATTTTCCTATCCCTTCCTTTATCCTTAATCCTACTAAGGTCGGCAGCGCACTTACAGCATCTGTGGCGATGCTTATATTATAGGCGACGGCAGCAACCTACCATCAAGTGGACCATCAGTCTGTCTGTTGACCTTTACTTTAAAAAAAAAAACATACTGTTAGCTCTTAAATACTAAGAAAACAGCGCACTGATTGGTGTTTTATAAAAGCAGTACTCGAAGCGCGAAGCACGTTTGGAGCGTAGACAAAAGTGAGTACCCTCATTTATTTTTGATTCTATAGAACCGAAGCTTACGTTTGGCGGCATAAACAAAGCTTGTGATATTTGGCTAAATTATATTAGAAACACGCCCTCCTAGTAGAAGAGAAGCCACGCTACGTAATGCTTAAGACAACGAAAATATTTATTGTGCATACAATAATTGAATAATTTAAGTGAGTTTAATTAAGGTGGTTTCGTCTTACGTTATTATACTTACATCGGTATACACTGAAATACCGATGTAGTTGCTCTAGTACCATTGGACTGTACCATTAATAGTACTAGTGATACTACTTGGTGTCGCTAGTACCACTAATGGTACTAGCGACAGTGTTGTGCACTGTTCTTCCTCTTCTTCCTTTAGCAAAAGTTAGTGAAGGGTGGAATTATATAATTGCTCAATCTGCTATAATAGGAAAACAAAAATGTTTTAAAAAATTTCTCTCTTATATGGAAAAATATTGGATGCCTAAGAAATCAACCTGGTGCTGTTTCGAATTAAGACACATAACTACGAATGTGTGTGAAGGGTGGAATAACAGTTATAATAGCTGTTTTACGAGGAAACCAACTACCTTAATACACTGTTTGAAAATTTTGAGAGACGATGCACAATTTTATGCTGTGAACACTTTATCCAATGAACCCCAGAAGAAACGCACAAAAAATGTGAATGGACGTAATTCATATATTCAGTTAATGCAAATGGCGCTCATAAACGGAGATATTGATGTCCCTTTGTTTTTAGAAACATTAAGATTTTTTTTTATTTATTATTTATTAATACAATAATGTTTCATTTGACTTAACATTGGTGTAAACAAAAATTCATTAGAGTTTTACCGTACACCATGTGCCGATTACAGAAAATTTAAATAAACCTTCAGTTGACGCCGACATACAGTTCAGACTCTTCAATTACTTTAAGATAATATCTTATTTTGTGTCATATTCTGAATTGATAAACATTGTTTTATACATTTTTTTGGTTGTAAGAATACTTGGTAATTGTTATTTTTATTTTTCTGTGGCTACGCATGTAACGTTCAGCAAGTAAAGTATGGGTATTTCAACAAACTTCTTTTTAAAGGTACTGCATCGCAATATCAAGTAGTATCACTAGTACTATTAATGGTACAGTCGAATGATACTAGAGCAACTACATCTAAATACCTAATATATTTTTAATTAATTAAAAAATAATGAAATAATTAACATTATTATGATAAAAAACATATCGGTTATTAAGAAGTAATAACGATAATAATATGATATTCTTTCAGTTAATGAAATAATTTTATGCTATACATGAAAAATTAAATACTTTGATTGTACACATAACGAAAATTGTATAATCTGTACTACTATAGACAAGTATTACCATTCTTTCTTTATTTAAATATAGTTTCGATCTGCATTTAGAAGTATTGTACCTATAAATAATTGTGATATATGTATAGCATCACCTTTTTTAATAACAATTGTTAAGTTTTAGATATATATGTATATAAATATGAATTGTTTTATTGATAACTCACCCGTTTCGCTATTTTAACGACATTGTTAATGTCGTAATAGGTACTGCTCTCTAAAATTTAAAAGCGTTTCTTCGCAAGGCGTTTCCTGTGCAGAGACAAAACTGGCAGAGAATGCATCGCTCGGTCGGATATTTCACACACGCTGCCATTTTGTTTGTTCAGTAGAAAGTAGAAAGTGTTTTTAGATTCCGTGACTCGCTTATTGATTTGCGGGACAAGGCATCTTAATCTTTAGTCTGGGCACATACATACGTTTTCCGTATTCGATTTCCGAATTCGTTTTCCGTATCCGGAATTCCGTGTGCCTAGCGCAGACGTTCGGAATTTGCATTCGGAATATTATACTGCCAGTACGTTCAGTGGTGGCTTTGTGAACGCACGAACATTGAGAACAACGATTTAATTGCGATTGCATTATCTAAAGAGAGCTTTATCTATGTTGTCGTGTATATTCCATAAGTAGGGATGTTTTTCAACAGCTAAACTTAAACTTCTGCTTCACACATTGTATTGATGCACTCGTGATGAGACGTGAAAAACACACAACACAAAACAAACAACTCGCGGTTCCGAACGGAAATTTCCGAACGTGTGCGCCGAAACAAACAAAATGTATGCAGGCGCTGCGTTCCGCATGACGTCATTAGGTTTTTCCGTAAGGGGTTTCCGAACGCACGGACCCACATTCGAAACGTACGTACGGAATGTATTCCGTACGGAAAAAAACGAATGTGTGCGGCAGTCAATGTATTTTCTATCGATTTAATGCATTCGGGTCTCCGAACGCGGAAAACGAATTCGGAAAACGTATGTATGCGGCCGGCCTTAAGCTTTTTGCATAATTAGAATCTTTTGCTTCTTATAACAGTTTATTTGAGGCAAATAATTGTCAATTATTATTTGAATATGCCGACACAATGCAGGCAGCAAACGACTGAAGTAATGCATCTTTGAAGGGAAGCGAATAGGTAAGTATAATTATTATCCCACCAAAAACATTCTGTAAAAAACTAGCCAAGTCTCGATGGAGCTGCTTGTTTATCTCTAAAAAGTAATGAAATCTAGACAAAGTCGTGCCAACTCTAAGGTTCCTTACTGCGATTTCTTTATTATTATAGTTAATGTTGTGACTTGGCCGTTTAAGGGTACACAAGGGTACAAAACCAGGTGCTCCATGACATCATTGCACCAATCTGTCGCCAGAACCGCTACCCGTTGGCGATGGAAAATTGCCACTTGGAAAACGTTGATTCAATAACCAGTCAATTGTAGGCTTGATAAAGCTTCAACGGCCAAGTCACACAACATTAACTATAATAATAAAGAAATCGCAGTGAGGAACCTTAGAGTTGGCACGACTTTGTCTAGATTTTATTACTTTTTAGAGATAAACAAGCAGCTCCATCGAGACTTGGCTAGTTTTTTACAGAATGTTTTTGGTGGGATTTCACTTCTTTTTGTAGAAACGTGGGCATATTGATTTATTTTATTAAATTTTCTTATTTCACACAGTTTTTTTCTTTTTAGGAGTAGTTTTTTTATTATTACAAATATTTCTTTTCTTTTTTCCGATTCTGATTCTTGTACAGTCAGTTTTTCGTATTTCCCATTCGCGTTCATTATTTATTCTTTTAGACGGTTTAGATGGTTTAATTTCTGAAAGATCAGCGCGGTATTTACGCCTAAGCCGGTTGTATTCGGTGATTGCTGAAGCTTGAGCTTTTATACTCTTGAAGTCAACATTTATGAGGTGCACCCCATGAAGATTGGTTACTCGTGAAAGCGCCACGTAGGCTTGGCCACAAGAGAATATGGAGGTGCCAATGTCCGTGAGGGCATTTCTTAGACCTTGCAGTCAGCGCCATCTAGCGACGTGTGCGGGTATCACCGCCACTCTTAGTCCAATGCATTATATTTTGACCAAATTTTGAGCGAAATTAATATTTTAGTGTAATTTGTTTATTTAATTTGTGTAATGTTCGAGTAGAATAAAGTTAATCGTTCGACTATTTCTTCTTGTAAACTTGTAAGTATAAGTATAAAGTATAAAAGCCAGTCAAGTCTTATCCAGAGTTTTCCTTTAATTTTATTTATATGCGTATTAAAAGTAGAAGGGGAGGCATTCGCCCAGCAGTGGGACGCTATAGGCTAGAAGATTAAATTAGAAGATGTGTCCCACTACGCTGGATTTTTGCAATGACAGTCGATTTTTTTATGTACCAATAGTAGAAGGGGGCATTACCATATCTCTAATACAGCTGAGACCAGCTGAGGGTTCTTCATCAGATACTTCAGACCTTCGATTTTTGACATCAAATGAAGCGGCCCACCAAGTTGAATATTTTTTGTAAAGGCGGTATGTCGATCTCTAATAGTTTGGTTGGGCTCTTGTGTTTTCTAATCAGGGTCACCAGGTACTCCAGATCTTCGATTATCCTAGTTTTTGTAGTTTTCCCTTTATGTGGCCATTAAACCCTAACTTTGTACCAAATTTCAGCTCTCTGAGTTTATGGGAAGTACTAGTTCTATTTTGATGATCATGAGTGAGTGAGTGAGTGTCGAAAATGCGACACTCACTCAAAATTTCGCTTAACTTCGGAACTAAATGACCTACAGACTTGAAATTTTGGATTTTAAGTGTGTGATTATAGCTTACTGGATGACGAAAATTTCTGCGTTCTGGTCTTATCCAGTGGTTCTCAAATAGGGGCCTGAAAATGCGGTGAAATGGTTCCAGTAAAGGATGGTACGGCAGTGTTTGCTTTTGCTTCGCGCTCGACTTGGCGGGGGCACTACCGTGCCCCCCGATTTAAGTATTATTAAAACTTTTTATTTGTGCTATAAACATAAAAAAAGGAAAGAAACAACAAGCAATAGTACAAAAGGCGGCGTTATCGGTTTATAGCGATTTCTTCCAGGGAACCTTAGGGTAAGGAAAATTATATGAGAAATAAGACAATGTGGGTGGTAAAATTCATCATAAATTTACATTCTAATACTAAATACTAGTACATAAATTGAATATAAAGTATCTGAGACGCCTTTTCTTCTAAATAAGATTGAATAGTTATTTTTAAATTCAATATTGGCACCTTGTTGTTCTCATGGCTTTTTAAACCGAGGACACTCAAAGCTCTTAATTCGTAACCATGGCCCCTGGTTGCATTCTATTTATTAATTTAACTTACTCATTTCGGATCATCTTTTTACTTCCAAAAACTTAACATTATGGAATCCACAAAAACGATTTTTTTTTAAGCGTCACGCCTCCGGCTTCGCCCGGGGTGCAATTTATATATATATACACATACACATTCCCCGGTTATCCCTCTTTCTATTAGTGAAAACCGAATTAAAATCGGTCTACCTGTTCACCAAGGGAAATGGGGATTCATTTTTATATATAGAGATTATTATTATTATTATTGAGATGTTACTCTAGACTTTTTATTGGTGCAAGCTGTGCCTCCTATAATTGGGGCGGCATCTACCGTGTGCTATTTTTCTTTGTCCCTTGTTGTGTGTTTTTGTTTGATGCCTGTCTTGTTAGAGGCCATGTAATAATAAACAAATAAAAAATTGATTTACTAGCCTGGAAGCAGGCGTCAGCTGTGTGTTGTGTTCCAAAACGTTATTCTCTCTTGAAAACTTTGCCAACTGCTTCCCACAGTTATTTTTCCAAGGAACGCAAAAAGAAACAAATTGCGAGACCACATCCTTGGAATAATAACATTATTTATTAGAATCCAAAAAACTTTGAATCTCCACGCTAATACGTTGAAGGAAGTTTATCTCAAGTAGGTATCAGAAATTCCAGATGAAGACTCCGATTTTATTGAACGCATATTGATAAACTACATGCATTGTTTTTAAAGGTTGAAGAATAAAACATCTTTTACTAAATATTACACGTTTTTATTGTGATTATTTACATATTTTTTATTTTAAGTAAGATTACATTTACACATTGGGTATATGTTTTAAATGAGCTTATTTCAATTGAATTACTTGATGAATTTAAGAAATAGTGCTTTGCTCAGGAATGTAAAGACTATACTCTTAATTAATTAATTAAATTAATACATAATTATTAATAAGTAAGTAAATTCGTAAGTAACTAATAGGAAACAATTTGTAAATATAATCAATATATAATTATTGTAAAACACAATTGTATTTAATATACAAAATTCAGACGCCAAAACCTAGAATCGCCAAAACTAATCTGGGCGGAGCCGCTCCCTTGAGCAGAATGGTCGTCACCTACAATAATTTAATTAGGGGAACTGGTGTAGATATCTTTCAGTATTCCTCCGCATGTTTTAAAAGAAGGGTTAAAAAAATTCTTTTATCACGTACTGCATAATGGTTTGTTGTTTTATGAGTTTTTGTTTTTTTTTATTCCTTTATTATTGGTTTATTTTTTTAATTTTAATTTTTTTTGTTGTTTTCGTCTTAGTGCATGCCAAGTTAGCCTATAAGTGGAGTATACGATATTGTAAATTAATTTTTGAATGTGTTTATGTATAAGGATGATTGTATACTGCGTTGGCTTCCTAATAAAATAAATAAATAAATATATAATTATAATTTGTAAGTAATATGTATAATAGCATACCAGTTTTAGGGGACTATGAAGTCGTTTTCTTTGAAGTGTCTTTTACATAAACTCGTATAGATTTTTGACTCAAAATCAAGGCGCCTTATTGCCTTTAGCCACAGTTTCCTAATTTTTGGGTCTTTTGGAAAGTGGTGGCTGCCCGTTGCCGAACAATTTGGTACACTACAACGCGTCATTTAATTAAAATAAACAAAAATCTCTTTCTCTCCATACAAAAACATCTTTGTTTTGGGACTTTCTAAACTAGCGCCATTTTGACTGTTACCATCCCCATTAAACGCCGAACTTAAAAATAAACTCATTTTTTAAGGGTCAAAATTTTACAAGTTTAAAAAAATTTTTTTTAGACAAATTACTTGTTCATTAACCAAAGAACTGAAACAGTACAAATTTCTGTTTAAATACAGGTATACTTACAAACTTCAAGGTTCACAAACATTACCTATATTTATATAGCAACACCTTCCTTTTCATCTTTGTATTAATTAATAAGTATTGACCAAAGTTCCCAAGAATTTGAAATCAAAATTCAAAGTTGAAAATAATTTTCGTAAAGCCTATAAATTCAAGTCATTTTTGATATACACAGTTTGTTATTATTGTTATCATCATCAATAGCCATTTTAAATTTAATTACTAAACAAGTACGAAAGTAAGGTTAAAGGCAGATTCTGAAAAAAAAAACTGATATTATGGATTTATGGAGCTTCAGAATCGAACCATTCCTATATAATCCTTTTACGCAGACTAAAAGAGAAGAAATAATACTTAAATATGACACAATGAAAGAAGGAAAACAGAAAAAAATAATGTAGAAAAATAATAAAATAGTGTAGAATTTATAAAAGAAAATGTTATATTAATGGCAAAGGAAAAGGATATTGAAGCAGAAAAATATAATTCAACGTACAGTTTAGAGACGAAAATATAATAATGGCAAAAGAAAGGGATATTGAAAATAAAGAGATAAATATAGAATTCGAAAACCAAGACTATAATCGACGAAGTGCCTGAAAAAGATCCCAAGGGGTATCGTGTCGATGACGCAGTACTTGTTAGATATTACAAGCAAGGGGATGGACATTGGACATACTATGTAGGATTTATTGAGAAGATTACTAATAAAGAAGACGACACTTATTATTATACTATAAGATATTTAAAATATGTTAAAAAACCACAGGCAAAGTTTGTTTTAGCTCGACAAAATGATCGTGATGAGATTCCAGAATTATTACTAGTGAAAAGTTTGTTTATTGAAAAACCCTATTAATAGCAAAGACTTCTGCGTGAGTGATGAGACTGACATTTCGACGTACATATTTTAAAAAAGTGTGAATTATTGTAGTAGATTTTTTGTTTTCGTTATTAAATATGATTTAGGCATGAGGCTAAAGGTTTTTTGTAAAACCTGTTCTGACGGGTAGCTTTGTGCACAAAGTAATATACAGTGGATTTCATTTATAACGACCTCGGTTGTAACAACTTTTTGGTTATAAGGTAATGTACCCAGTCTTGGACATGGCACCAGTAATGAACACTTACATACAAAAAACTACCAAATAAGAATTATCTGCGGAATACCTTAACAGGCAACACTAATTCATAGACAACAGACTTTTAACTGTCATTTGAGTGTGATTCGACATTTGTCAAGCCTATGTTTTCAACATGGTGGGCATCGTAACAACACCTCTGCTTTCATCTGTCCTTTTCTTAGGAAAATTGACAGTGAGCTGAGTAGACATTATCTTTTTTAATTAAATATATTAAAATAATTTGGTATTGTCATCAATTTATCTGCTTTACGGATGTTTTCTTCTTTGTGTTTTGTCACAGAGTTCGATGTTTTGTATGGTTAGTTAACCTTAAAAGTATGGTGTTGGTGTTCATAACTAGATCATGATTTTGACATAAATCTAGTTATGGACAAAGTTTTCATAATTGGATTTTAATACGAGTTCATTTTATTCACTTAAATTGGACTTACCTTTACATTTAAAACATTATTGTTTTTGAAAAGTAACAGTAAAACAGTTCCGTTCCAGTTACGAACATAGTGTCCATAATAGGGGTGTCCATTTTGGGTTACAGTGTCTAATTAGATGTTCTTTTCAGAAATGGCGCCGAAGAAAAACTATACGCCGGAGTTGGATTGTTCAAAATGTAGATATTAACGATAATGAAAAGTTTTATAAGATAAATTTCCTAAAAACTGTAAAGAAACCGGAATTAAAATTCATTTTCACGAAAAAACTAGATCAAGATATTGTACCTGGTATCTCTATTGTGAAGAAAATAAAATTGTGTCAGAATTCACAATCAAACGAGTACTATTTAGGTGAAACTACTGATCAAACTTATTTTTAGGTTCCAAATAAAAGCAACAATGGAGCTGGTCGGTAAAAGCTAATTACAGGTGGCGCCACAGTGGATCAGTCCCACTCTCTTTAGAGCTTGACATTTCGTATGATTCTATGTTTGTAACAGATTGCAGTTTTTGAGATAATAAATATACCAAATTACGCTTGAAACATGTATTCCACTTGGAGTATATGAGATCTGAAAGAAGAATTAAAAAAAAAACCCACCTGAGGCACTATTTGTCCTTGTAAGTATTTTTTGTATTAATGTTATTACTTTAAATTTACACAGCACAACCTAATACAAACTTGTTTGCTTTTTTTTCTTACAGTTCAAGTAAAAAAATGGATCAAGTAGTGCAACTATATGAGTCAAGGCATCTGGTGGCGGCTCGTGCTTATAATTTTAACAATTATACATATGTAAAAGGATTGTGCTGTAAAACAATGAAAAGCCTTCATTATGAATGCTATGTTAAAATAGATCAGTATGGGAATATTGAAGAAGCACACTGTGAATGCCCAGCAGGAAGTGGAAAAAGTGCATCGTGCAAACATGTAGCCATTCTTCTGAAGGGTGTGGAGCATATGGTCAATAAAGAAGTTATAATTTATTTGAGACATGTACCCAAAGGTTGCAACAATTTCATGTACCTAGAAACCCATACAGTGGTACACCTGATCGTGCTGAAAAAATGAAAAGAAAAAAGCAATCAAACGGAATTATCTTTGAAGCCTATCCCATTTCAAAAATTAATAAACAAAATTATAATAATAGACTCCGAAACTTAGTGCTCAATTTCTAAACTAGCGCCATTTTGACAGTTACCATCCCCATTGGCTGCAATCTTTTGTTGAAAAAAAAAAAAAACGTATTGATTGTGTTCATTATTGATAATTATAAGTTTTATGTTATGTGTAAGTTTACTGATACTTATGTCTCAGTACAAAAGTTCTAAAACCTACGTTAAGATTATGTCCATGTTTGGGTGTTCATAACTGGAGATGTGTCCATTATTGGATGTTCATTTCTGGTTATTCGGCTGTCCATTACTAGTGTACTCGACTTGATTTGCTTTTATAATTTTTAATAGTATGAATATTAAGGGTAATAGCTTTATTTATACTTCTAGGCGTGGGCTATGAACTTATTTACTAATTGGAATAAGTTGCACACTAAAATATGTATTGTATGATTTTTTACAAAAAATGTTATTAATAGAACTGTCTAAAAGTCCATGACCGGTGCCTTTACCTTAGCGACATTAAACTTATGTCCCTTGAATTTAAAGCATACTTTCGTAGGAAATTCATTCGGCAATAGCAACTTCTGATATAGCGTCAATTTCGGGTATGGTGACTTGTTTTTATGAACCATTTGTGACAAATTCCTAGAAATCCTGAGTCGGCAGGCAAAAGCACAGACTCATTCATAAAAAAACTATTAAGCTTTGTTATCCTTTGTTTACATTCACAGATGGTCAAATGCTTTGTTTGTTATGTAGGACTACTTAGCACGTGTATGAAGTTAAACTTATGAATCAGTTACTTAGCAATTTCCAGTGAGTGAACAGTGTTTCTTAGATTTGTGAATATGGCTCCTAGACGTACATTTACTGTTAAAGAAAAAGTGGACATCATTTCGAGATTGAAAAATGGTGAAAACAATGTTGATCTGTGTAAACAATTTGGAGTTTCACATTCTACAATATCAACAATGTAGAAAAACAGCACTAAAATTATGCAGTGTTTTGAATCAAAATCCCTGAAAATAATGAAAAATCGTAATCCAACTCATCAAGATATTGAAAACGCTCTTCTAGTGTGGTTTAAAGTTCAGAGAAGCCAAAATATAAGCGGTCCTCTTTTGCTAGAGAAAACTAATCATTTTAGGACAGCTTGGGAAAACAAACTTTGAATGTTCAGAAAGCTGAACTTATAGATTTAGACAACGTCATGATATAGTGGTCGGTAAAGTTTGTGTTATTTGTGTTATTTGATTTGGTGAAGGCAAAAATAGTTAATTTAGATGTAAGTAGAAGGAATGAAAATGGAATATACCTTACAGCGTGCACAAAAAACTAAAATTTAACTGTGCACTATAACACATTTTTTCAATAACACCCGTGTATAACATAATTAAATAAATGATAAATAAATAGCGACGACATTTCCCTTAGCCGTCGTTACAACCGAAATGCACTGTGAGAGTGCGGAGACAAATTCGTAAACCTTTTATAGTTTTTACGTATATTCTTTTTTTGTGAAAAATTTTAAGTGTACTGCTGACACTAAGAAGACAGACCTGGGAAGGCAGGTTGTATTTTTTTAAATATATATTAAAGTTTGCTTATTAAGTAATTCAACTCTTGGCGTATTGGTGGTTATGTAAAAATATTACTACCGGTTATGCAAAAATTGCCACAAATCGTCAATAATGCCGACGATCTCCAAAAAATTGATGATGAATGGAGAATGCTACCAGTGGTAAATAAATTACAATTATATGAAATTAGCTCACAGAAAACCGATAAGTCCATGTTTAAGAAAATTTGCAATGTCTTTACACTATTACTCACCTTCAGACTATAGATTCGTCAGAGCAAAATTTAACAATGTTTTACCACAAACACGCACTATTTCAGTGGTACGAAAATCGTGATGCTAATCCTGGTTTTACGTCGGAGGTTTTTGAAATGTTAAAGCAAAAAACTGCTAATAAAAAAAAATTATGCACATTAACGTAGATGAAATGGCTATACGACGACAAGCGATTTGGACCGAACGCAAAACAATAGGATTTGTGGATACTGGGTTTAACACCAAAGAAAAAATGACTACAGAAGCTTATGTTTTTATGATTGTTTCAAGTACAGAAAATTGGAAAGTTCCCGTCAGTTGTTTCCTTATAAATGGATTAGCAGCGGATCAACGAGCTAAGTTAATTACACTCTGTATAAAAAATGTTTTGATATTGGTGTAGATATCATTGCGCTTTTGACGCTTGTGCAGCAAATATTGCAACAGCACAATTATTGGGCTGTAATTTTGACAATATAAATTCTCTAGTGAGTACTTTTCCGCATCCTAGTTGCAATAAGAAAATAGCATTAATATTAGACCCTTCCCATATGTTAAAGTTAGTAAGGAATTCATTTGAGTCCAAAAGAGTTCTTTTGATAGACAGAATAAAAAAATAGAGTGGAAATAATCAGTAAAACTCCAAAAGCTACAGGAATCTCAAGGATTAAAATTAGCTAATAAATTAACAGAGCGACATATAAATTTTAGAAACCAAATTATGAAAGTGAAGTTAGCCAGCCAATTATTTAGTCGGATTGTAGCAAGGTCCCTTGAACTGTGTTCAGATTTGCTTACATTCCATTTACGGGCAACCCTGGCGTTAAACAATCTATGCCAGGAACTGATAAGCCAAAAAAGCTGTTACAAAAAATGCAAAAAAGTTTGGTCTGTGCGCAACTGCTGATGAATTAATTGCCACAATAAACGCAGCAAACCTACCTCTTATTCCAACATCACGCTTACTAGAAGGATGGACAGCAGTACTGCAAACTTCTACAGAGAGCGTAGAAATGACACAGTTTCGACAGTATTTTTAAAGGAAATGTATTAAATTATTTCCTACGATGGTAAGCTGTGCTGGAAGAAACGTACTTCCAGTCATTAATGGCCTTCCAAGCATTGTAGTGGAATAGGAGCATCGACGCCTCAATGCTCCTATCCCACCGAATTCAACTTTTATATTATTTTTACAATAATTAAAAAGAGGCTAGTTGGTAAGCGCGTCGCCTAAAAAATCAATTATTTAACAATAAAAACTGAAATAAAGCAGACGTGTTATTTAATAAGAGATATCGTGAAGAAATGGAAAAACTTATGAAAAACGTAATTACACCCTTGCAATTTTTAAATAAAAAAAAGCGGATAAAAAAGCGTATTTTTAATTAAACGAAAAAAATAAAAGGAAATAATCAATGAAGTTTTATTTTACAAGTTAATATTATTACATGTATGTAGGTCATTCTTAAATAAGGATTTGAAAGTTTTCCGCGTTAGACCTACTATGTAAACGGCAGTATGGAGTCGTATTTTTGTATTATTGTGCGCCTATAGCAATATGGTACTTATATACGTGTGTTTCCATCATAATCTGTCAAGTCTTTTTTTTTTTTTTCATAAAACTCGCATCATTTGTCACTCCGTGGATGTCCTAAATCCAGAATTCAACTTTTCAAAAAACTTTTTACTAGTATTTTATACAACAAGCGCTTTTGATTAGTCTGAATGTATAAATTTAATATTTTAAAATAAATTCTTGTGTACTTGAACCATAGGACTTGAAACCTATGGTCAATGAAAGAAAGTTCAACTCCGTGGATAAAAAGTCAAATAATCTTTCTCATAGAATATTGACAGTTTGTGGTGGGCCTTATCCATAGACAATCAGCCGGAAGTCCGTCATTTGCAAATGGCTACCTGTCATTTCATTCAGTTGCGTTGTTTTGTGTGGATGTGTTTTCCAAGTAAAAAAATATATATCAGCAATCAAGGCCTACAACACCGTGGATATTATATAAAAGGTATATTAGTGTTATACAGATCGCGCGGCGAGAGTTTGGCTTTGACCGTTATTGCGCAGAAATCAGAAATTGGGTATCAACGGGCAATTAGCGGGGTGCGGGGCGGGTGTATAGGCGCACGCGGTGCTCTGATTGGCGCTCCAGTCGTTCCCTGCCTCTCGCATCGATACGACGTACCGCGCACTCCTGCGCAATCACGTTCACAAGTGAATTGCTATTTTCGTTAATTGTTTATTGTTGTCGATTGTTATTATTTGTTGAGTTTGTTTGTTTAAGTTTGTCAGTTAAGTTTTTTTTGTTAAATATTAAAAAGTGATTTGAAAATGCGTAAAAAAAACATTGTTTTAAAAAGGCAAGCACGGAAAATGATATATGACGTGAATTGCTTTTTAAAGAAAGAAGCTGACGAATGTATCGATTCATTGAAGCAAATTCGAAGTCAGATTGAGGAAGTTGCTTCTTTACTCAGTCAGTCGGAGAATAACCAAACTATACAGACTATGCAGGTAATGAAAACGGAAACTGTTTCTAAATTAAATTGTGTAGTCAGTAAATTAGCTCAAATTCAAAAACGGACATCGGAGGCCACTAAGACTTCAATTGGCACTGTAAAAAATATCGCAAATCAAGCCAAGACTTCCGATTTGCTAATTACTTTCAGAACACCTGGAAAAAAACGTCCCAGAGCTAAACCAGTTACCAATATTGATAATTTTGACCAAGGTGTAATAAAAAGATGTATACACAATTTTCACAAGACGAATAATGAACTTCCCACCATTGGGAAACTAAAAAAGAAACTTGAGGAAGATATAAACTTTAAAGGGTCAGAAACAAGTCTTCGTGTAATTGTAAAGGAGTTAGGATTTCGCTGGAAAAAAACAGAAAACAACCGTAAATTACTAATAGAAACATCGAATATCCGATTACAACGCATTGAATATTTAAGAAAAATAAGAAAATATCGACAAGAAGGAAGACCCATTGTTTACACAGATGAATCCTACGTAGATTCATCGCACTCAACAACCAAAGCCTGGAGCGATGGCCCTACGGAAGGACTAAAAAAACCCATTTCTAAAGGACAACGAGTCGTGATAGTCCACGCAGGATCTGAAGCTGGGTTTATACCAAATGCTTTATTAACTTTTAAAGCCGGCACCAAAACAGGGGACTATCACGACAACATGAATTACGAGAATTATGAAAAATGGCTTAGGACACAATTAATTCCCAACCTACCACCCAATTCTGTAGTGGTTGTCGACAACGCCTCATACCACAATAAACAATGGGATTTAGCACCGTCCTCCAATACCAAAAAAGCCGATATGCAGAATTGGCTAACTGATAAAGGCATACAATATGATTCAACAATGCTCAAGCCACAATTGTACAACTTGATAAAAGCTAATAAAGAAAGATTTAAAACTTTTTCAATAGATCAAATTTTAGCAGAAGCAAACCATAGCATATTGAGATTACCGCCTTACCATCCAGACCTCAACCCCATAGAAATGGCATGGGCTACTATTAAACAATATGTAGCTAGCAAAAATGTTAAATGGAATTTACAAGAATGTACCAAACTTATCAAAGAAAAAGTATCCTTAATGGGTGCCCAGGAATGGGAAAAAATATGTAAAAAGGTAAAAGATATAGAAGAAGAGTACGCCAAGAGTGACCATGTAGTTGATTTACTTACCGAGCAATTTATAATTCGCGTCGATGATAGTTCCGAAGACGATGATTCTGATGATGGTTATGAAGATGATGATGATGATGACAACTGCGACCGAGGAAGCCCTGAACTCGGACCCTCAACAAGCAAAAGACGTTGCACAATTTCGTGTAGCGGCAGCACCACTGGACCATGCGGTGATTTCATAGAAGGCGTTAAACCTTTAACTGATTCAGAATCTGAATAGCACTGCTGCTAAGACTTTTTTTAATGTTAACTTTTTTTAAATTACATTTTGGTGTAGTTTCACCCCCTTTTGGGGTTACAGATTATCCAGGGACATACTGTATTTAATAATTATTTTAAGTTTTCTTTTGTTTGTATGTACCAATTTTACATGTATCTTGGAATAAATAATTTTATTAAAAAACAATTACTTAGAATTTTCATCGCTGTCTCTGTAAACTTTAAAAGGAAATAAACATTTTATATAAGTAAAATAACTATCAATAGTTTTAATAAATGAAGAAGTTTATCTATTTCGTATTATTTTCTAGCATTATTACCACTGTACATGAATTTTGACCCACTCAAATATCCAACCTGGTACATAAAAAAGGAAAAGTATTGTGTGCGTGACAGTACCCATGCGCAGTAATCCCCTCCACCCGAAGGTCAAAGCCAAACTCTCGCCGCGCGATCTGTATCATTGTCTTGTTTATATTATGTATATTTGCACCAAGGGGGCTGTTTTATGTGAGTGATGTGAAAAATAACCTAAGCACTTGTATGAGTGAGTTATTGCATCCACGTGACTAAAATGTCAACTCCATGGTTGTCAGCTCCGTGGAATTTACATCCATGCAGTATGACATTGTGTCTACGGTGCTGACGCTTATTTGCTTTTTATTGATTTTATAGATGGCACCGAGAAGAAAGTAGCTGAAGAAATACGAAGGTCAAAAAGAGAATGTGATTAACGTAGAAGAGCTCGAATTAAGGCTAATCCAGAATGGACGCGCTTGCTAAAGCCAAACTCAAAAAACCAATCAATGTCAGAAATAACCTTACGAGCAAGAAGAAAGAAGGCGAGAACAAATCTGCCCACAGGTTGATATACCTAACATTTTTATAGTCAATATAAAATTTAATGTGGTTCTGGCTTACAATAAACCACCCCATTTTTTCCGTCGGTGTTGTACGAGACTACTAAGCGATAAGGTTTTTCAATCTTTTTGTGGGCGAAAGGTTAGCCACCTCTCACCCTTTGACTCTTTCCATCTTGAAACCTAAAACAGACTAAATGTGAATCATGCTACAACTGCATTGGTGGTTGTAGCAAGGTTTCTGACTACCCGTAAGGGATTACGGTAGTGAGTATGTATGTAATATAAAATTTAATATGGTGGATGCAGGTTGCGTAAGACTGTACAAATATAAAAATACCATCCTTTTCCAGATGAAACTGTGGCAATATGTGGGGTGAACCTCATTGTATTCTACGACTACGAAATAACTTCCTAAATAAAACGTTGGAATTAGATGTCAAAATATCTAAATGGCAAGACATTGTTGATGTTTATTTGACCGACTGCAATCATGCAGAATCGAGATTATTGCATAAACTAAATGATCAACACGTCATTCCAGAAAAAAAAGTAAGAAAATGAAGGTTTGTATAATATTTATATGTTCTACTTCTTATATCTCATACTTTCGATTATTTAGATTAGTAATAGATTAATTTTTAGAAATAATAAACAGTTGGCATATTCTATTTTATTTCTTTTTTTTTTGTTTTGTTCATGTTGGAGAGCAGAAAACATTTAACCATCAACTGACAAAATAGATACAGTATGATTGTGTTGTACTGTATGTTTATATTATAATTCAAGTCAATTAATGTACATACAGTATTCAAAATCATACTTATTTAAAATTTTCTCTGCAGGTCAAAGGTCTGAGGTTCAAAGGTGCTGCCCGTGTATTTAGTTCTACCGTATCTGCAAGTTTGTCATATACGGCACAATTTTGTAAGTTTTTCTTTTGGTTATTACAAATTTATATCATCGCATATAATGAGATAAATATTATAATGAAAATTTGGTAAATTATTCATTATAATAGCTGAAATTTTACCAGAATGATTTTCTTATTTCAGCTCACTATGCTGATGGAAGACCAGTGAGTGAAACAATGAAATATACTGCAAAGACTGTAAAAATTTTTGATGAACTATTTGACAGTATGAGCGGTGTCTCCCTCCATCATAAGCATACAAGGGAAAAGAGCTTCGAAAACTGTAACAAGTCAAAGCAAACACCACACTTTTTGGTGAGAAGCAGTTAAAATTTTGGAAAAAATTAAATTTGAGGATGAAAAAGGCAAAATGGTGTCAGTGCCCACACTAAAAAGCAGCATAACAACTTTAAAGAGTTATATGAGGTTGTGGCAGTTCTTTCAAGAAAGGGGTTTAAAAGTTATGCACCTTGTTGCTTCAATTCCGATCCCATAGAAAACTTTTTTGGACTAGTGAGGGTGTATAATTTTAGGAATAATGATCCCGACTGCCACAGCTTCACTTGCACCTTCAAGTCCCTATAAATCACAAGGTTGATCACATTCCATAATGAAACAATTAATTGTGAGGATGATCAGGCTGACCAACTACTGAACCCGGCACAAATTTTAAAATTAATGTCGCGATCCATTGTAAATTATTCATTATAATATCTCAAACTTTACCAGAATGATTTTCTTATTTTAGCTCACTATGCTGATGGAAGACCGGTGAGTGAAACAATGAAAAATACTGCAAAGACTGTAAAATTCTTTGATGAACTATTTGACAGTATGAACGGTGCCTCCCTCCATCATAAGCATACAAAGGGAAAAGAGCTTCGAAAAGCTGTAACAAATCAAAGCAAACACCACACTTTTTGGAAAGAGAAGCAATAAAAATTTTGGAAAAAATTTAATTTGAGGATGAAAAAGGCAAAATGGTGTCACTGCCCACACCAAAAAGCAGCATAACAACTGAGGCTGTAGCAGTTCTTTCAAGAAAGGGATTTAAAAGTTATGCGCCCTCGTTACTTCAATTCCAATCCCATAGAAAACTTTTTTGGACAAGTAAGGGTGTATAATTTTAGGAATAATGATCCCGACTGCTACAACTTCACTTGCACCTTCAAGTCCCTATTAATTACAAGGTTGATCACATTCCATAATGAAACAATTAATTGTGAGGATGTCGCGGTCCAGTATCGATAACCAAAGTGAAGATATACAAATGGTGCAGTCTATTTATTTATTTATTTATTATTACATGGCCTCCAACGAGGCAGGCACCAAAAAAAAACATACAGCAAGGGACGGAAAAAAATAACATGGCAGATGCCGCCGCAATTATAGGAGGCACAGCCTACGCCAATAAAAGTCAAAGTAGCATCCCGGCAATGAATTTAGAGGAAAAAAAAATTATCAAAAAATTACCAAATAAATTATCAAAAAAAAACATTAAACAATAGAAATATAATTAAATTGGAAATTTGGAATAAATGTCAAAAATAAAGTAATGTTAATTATCTTTTACCAAAAAAATTATCAAAAATATATATAAAAAAAAAATTAAACATAGAAATATAATTAAATTAGAAATTTGGAATAAATGTCAAAAATAAACTAATGTTAATTATCTGAACCACGGACAAGGATGAGTCTTTTAATTTTGGAAAATGCGTCGTTATAAAAAGGTCAACATCGTATCTGTCCGGTCTGGGCGTTCGACTAGGAACCCCAAAGTTTATACGCGACAAGAGCTCGGGCGAATCAACTCCGCCTCTCAGCAGTTTGTAGAAAAACAAACCATCGAGCATAAGCCTCCGGGACTGCAGTGAATCAACATTGAAGTGATTGAACAAGGAAGTTGCGAGACTTCAAAAAGTATCAAAGAGGAGACTACTCATATTAAAAAAAATAGAGGCAACGTAACTGTCGCTTAAAGAATAAAAACGTGCACATAAACCTTCGCTTGACTGAAATCATAGAAAAAGAAAATTTACTGATGCTAAAGTGTGACAAAAAATAATATAATCACCTGTCCAAGGCAAAAGGAGACAAAACTCTAGAATATTGTGGAGATAAAAAAATTTGCTGTGACGCTCTATTACTTTATCAAAGAAGAATTGAACGATATTTTACCACAAACAAAAAGTATTGCAAGATAGGTACCTAAGTAACAATTGTGACCCTGGTTTCACGAAAGAAGCTGTGGGTGCAATAAAGCTGAGGGTTGCTCAAGACAACGACAAATCATTGTATGGTGCTCTTTGCATTGATGAATAGGCAGGCAATACGCAAATTGGTCGAATTGGGGATGTATGCTACTATTATGGCTATGCTACGTTAATGTTGGTTGTAAAATTGATACAGACGATGTCCCATTGGCTAAAGAATCGTTAACTTTTATGCTTACCTCTCTTAACGAAACCTGGAAAATTCCAGTGAGATACTTTTTTTGCATTCAATCACAGCACGACAAAAAGCTCTGCGGTTAGAAGAAGATTAAAGGACAAGAAGATAGCTGCTCATAGAGCTGCTACTGGTCCCAAATTAACCGCAGAGCATCACATTAATGCACGATAATGCTCGCGCTCACACCGCAGTTATTATGCGTGACTATCTTCGAGACGTCGGGATCCCTGTCATGCAGTGGCCGGCGAGAAGTCCAGACCTGAACCCGATAGAGCACCTCTGGGACCACCTGAAACGCAAGGTTCGGGCTCGTGATCCCGCCCCCACGACTCTACAGGAGCTTGAGGAGACCGTTCTTGAAGAATGGGCCAGTATCCCCCAAGAAGAGCTCCTCAAATTGGTTAGGTCCATGAGAGAGCGCATGGAAGCCGTCATTAGGGCAAGGGGGGGTAACACTAGGTTTTAGGTTCTTTTTAAAAAAAAAATGTATAAAAATATTGTAATTAATGTGTTTTTAATTAAGGCTTAATTAAGGATTTTTTATTGTTTTGTAAACTTAATTTTTTTTCTGTTGCTACAATTAACAAAATGTTAAATTTAAATTGTTTTTAGCTTCTCTTTTTTATTGCCTTTCAAACGATACCCAATATTACCCCCATAATTGACACTAAATAAGTTTTGAAGGTGTTTGAAGTAGTTTTTTTTAAAGGTGCGATTTTTTTGACGTCGAGAGTAGTAAGAAACGCGTTTTTTGACCGTTACTTTCTAGTCGACAACCAAAACAACATTATTTCATGGCATGATATAGAATAACTGAATAAAATCCAAAACGAAGGCCTACATTCGATGTAATGAATGCCCGAAATATGCAAGCAAAAGGATGGAGAAAGGCTGTGCTACGTTGTTCAATATAGAATCCATTCATTTATTTTTGCAGATGCCGAAACATATACAAAAGTTCAAATACAGTAATGATAATACTTCCTTCTTGGATTCAAACAGATCAACTGGATTTTCGGGATTTTTAACGTGTATGAGGTCCCTTTTACGACTTTATAAAACTTATGTTGCTGTGGAAAACAACACTTTGAAGTACATATGCACATCCAAACTTAGCCAAGAGCCAGCAATCCCTTAGCACGTATATTTCGAACTGCATATAAGAGGTTACTAGTTCATGCTCAGTTCAAGCTAGTGCTCAAGGGAATTGTTTGCCATTAGAGGAAATCAAAGTTTTAAATTACATACCAGACAAATTTAGTAAACTGATAAATGAGTCAACACCACATAGTCGCTTAATAAAAACATTGGCGACAGAAATCGAATTTGATCACGATTATATTTACGACCCAATTTTTTTATCAGAATTTGCTTGCCATTTGTAGAAAATATATCAGACTTCGATGTTCGTTCTTAAAAAAAAAACTCATTTGTGAGACTTGCCTTGATATATTTATTGAGCTATAAGTCTATATACCCTTGATGTGTTTATTAATATACTATCGATTCCCTGGTTCATTTGAGTCTCTTTCTCTTTTATTTCGAAATTAGTTTGACTGTAATTTAAACAGTTTTAATTTAAAATATCTAAATTCACATATTTTATTTTGTAGAAAGATTGGAAATGTTTTATGCGATAGAAAGATGGATATTATAGTATGTGTTTTTGCTATCATGAGCTATCAAACAATGATAAGACGTGATATGTGCTGTAAGAAAAGAACTATCAAAAATTGTAAATAAAAAAAAAACTAATCTGGAAGAAATAAATATTTGATTATTATTACGCCTAGAAACTCAACAGACTAGTAGTAACAAACATGTATAATGCTTTCCAAAAAATTTAAAAGTTATAAACTTTAAATTTTTTGGAGTTGGCGGAAGAGGAGCATGCAATGAAAATATATTTTGAAGGATCAAAGCAAACACATAGAGCTTCAGACAAAGGCTGCAGAAAAGAAGAAGAATAAAGAAGCCTATATCAAAAGGTCAAAGGCTGATCATTGTTCATGCTGATGCGAGCAAATGAATTTATAGCCGGCGCTTTATTCCTTTACAAATCTTCCCAAATTACCGGAGACTACCATAATGAGACTGTTGCATACTCTGTCGATGGTTTAAGTTAGCATAAGAGTGATTGTTAATGGTGCACTCTTTTGTCTTTGGTCTAAAAAATAAACTTGAATGTCTTCCAGAAATGTTTGATCGTTATTTCAATAATACTAAAAACAAAGAACCCTCGCACGCTGAAATATGGGGTCATAGAGGAATCTAAAAAAAGGCGAATCTAAGGCAAAAAATGGATGGAATGTCGAAGCAAAAATTTGAAATATTTTGCGGCGCAAATAACATCAAAAAACAAGCAATTGGTGATGGTTTAGAAATATACAATTCGTTTAATATTTACAGAAAGTCAAACACATTTGATAATCTGATCAAGATGTACGACGAAAAATTCAACTCACAAGGCAACATCACTGTATCAAAGATATGTTGTACGAGATGTGGACAAATTCACAAATTTAAGTGTTCAGCTGAAGGAAATACGTGCAGCACATGCAAGAAGCAAAATCATTTCGCCAACTATTGTTTCTTCAATAAAAATTACAAACAGGAGAAAAGACAAATTAGTAGTATTAATTGTAGTAAGGATAATAACTATTTTGTAATTCATAACTTGACTGATGATAATTTTAATTGTAATGACGAATGGAAAATAAATGTAAATTGTAATAACTATTTAATAAAACTGCCAATTGACACAGTAGTTGATACAAATATTATATTTAAGGCGACGCCAGCCCCTAATGATAAAAAATTCACTTATTTGTGACCGTTTTTCTTTTAAATTATCATAATAATTATAATTTAAAAAATACTCAAATTATCTGCAGGATATATGAAAGGGGATCATCAGAATTATTTTTTAAATTATATTTAATTATAATATAAAAAAATTTACTAAGTTGGGGTCTAATATTGATGTTGTAACCGTGCGATTTGCTTAATAATCAATATTTTAAATAGCTAATTCTTCAGATAAATTTTAAGATCCACTATCTGAAGGCTCATCAAAAGAAAAATTTTAATTTATTTAATTTTTAAATAGATATTTTCGAGATTTGCAAGTACGGCGGGTAGCGACTCCCCCTCAGCGTTCCCGTCAGTTCAGTGCGGGACGAGTCGTGGTGCAAGGTAGACGTGCGTCGGTTTTCTCCGCTACGTACTTACCGTTTAACAAAGATAAATTGAGTCGTCGCAAAGGGTATAGCTCATTTAATTTAAAATAATAATCGCTGATGTCGTAAAGTAACAAAACGATTATTAGATTTAGCGAGTTTTAATTATTTGTATTGTAAAAATATAGATTTATATATATATATATATATATATATATATTTCTTCCCTTTTTTGTATTATATATATAATAAGTATTATTACTGATACTGTTATTAAGTTACTGCAATAATTATTATGATAGGTACCCCAGGTACTGTTTTTAAATAATGACAATTAGGACGTGGTGCGAGGCAAGTGGTGCGAATTTTCTATAAAGTATCAAACATATACTTAATATAACCGCAGTAAATACTAATCTTGCTGCATTTTTACTTAGCGTTTGCATATGAACATATCATTAATTCCCTACGTATAATATCAATAATATAAGCAACCCTGTAATTAAAAACCTGAAAAAGAACTCATCTTTCTCCACCGTGTACCATAATTCAATATTTTTTTAAGTTAGTAACTTAGACACAGTCGCTTAAAACACTAAAAACACTTTAGGCGCCATTTTCTCGAAATTGAGTTAATGTACTTACTGTAATTATCGTTAGCACGGCAGTGTCAGAAGGCCTAAATAAATTAATATAATTATACTATTTTGTATTCTTAAAGATTTTATGGTGATCTTAAGATATCTTAAATAATTAATAATGTTAATACTCTGGCTTTGCAAAGTATTATACAAAGGCGTACATAGCCAAAATGTAGAGATACAATATATTTTATAAAAATTTACAGTTTTGTCCATTTACTTATAGTTAGTACATTTTTTATATTGTAGTGCAGAAATTTAAATAACTTTTTTAATATGTATTGCCTCATTCAAAATCTAACATTACATACATGTCATTTTAATCACTTATATCATCTTTTTGTAAAAATAGGTAGGCTGTAGGCTTTTTTATGTAAAAATATATCATACAACACGAGATCTTAATATTTATTTATATTTTAACTGGATTAATTGGAATATCGAGAAATTCCTCTTAATAATCAATCGTAATGTTCATTTACCATCAACTCCTTGCTTCTTGTAAAGTTTTCTAGAGCACTAAAACCAGCTTTCATACTGTTCATTTCGATTCTATTCCATAATGTGCCCATCAATACATAATAGAAAGAAAGACCCGTCAAAACAATCTTGATTATATCGTACAACACTCTGTTTGGCCAGAAGCCCACTGTGCCTAATAAAAACATGAAAATCAACCCGCCGACGGTGAGAAACAACCTCTTCGACTTGTGAAGATTTCTTTGCGCTTCCTTACATACCTGTATTGCCTGTGTCACTGTATCATTCAGAGCAACGTCTTTGCTGTTCTGTCGCATACCCTTCACAGGAGTGTGTTTCAAGCGTAGCTCCAGAGAGACTGCATTGTGGTCGGAGTATGAAAACTTTTGGCCTTCCACTCTGTCCTTCAAGGGATTCCCAAAATTAACGACTGTGGCCTGAAATATACATTTTACGGTGTTAATCAAAGAATCCAGTTTGATAATTTGTGTAAACAGGCAGTGAATTTATATGACGATAATAACCACCGCCTTACAGATCATAGTTTTTCTATGAGACGCCATTAGCTCGTTTCGATCCTATACCTTTTTTAAAGTAAAGTTTGTATGTTTGTTAGTATGTATGTGGGAGGTAATCTTCGAAATTACTCATCCGATTTAAAAAAATCTTTCACCAATAGTTTGAATAGAATTTCAGGATGGAAATTGGCTATATATTCCATGCAGGTGAAGCCGCGGGCAAAAGCTATCTAAAAATAAAGATTTAAGTCAGGCGCTACATCCTTTATTTTTCAACGCAGACGGATTAGTCTTCCATTTTCATACAAATTATAAAATAAAGTCACTATCCGCCTCTGCTGTTTCTCAACTTCTCCTAAGCCGCCAACGTCTTTCGATACTTTTTTCACTAATGGAAAGATCAATATGCAAGAAATGTTTTGTGTATATAATTTGCAGGAAAAAATTGCATCCGTGAGAAGCCAGGGGAGGGTCTGTGACAAATAAAACTTCAAATTACGTGTTTTAATCAATAACAGCTGGCTACAAGATTGTAGTGGATCTTGGCCAATAGAGATATAAGTACATAATAATATAAATGCATAGAATAAACGTACACTGTTGTAATAAATGTTTAATACAATGAAAATAACTTTTCTTTGTAACAGAACTTATGGACAAATATTACACATTCTCTACTCTGTATGAGCAGCTCTTTGAAGATTGCTAGTCGCTTAGAACATGCATGTTTTCCTTCACCATTACAACAGGCTCGCTAAGGCCTCACTGCTTCCCAGGACTTAGTAGTCCCGGTGAATTAATGTCATGATAAAGAAATTGCAAAATATTATTAAATATTAATTAAATAATTACAACAATAGCTCTATGGACACAGTTTAAAGGAACCCTTAAATTATTAAAAAAAAAAATTATCCGTCATGGGACGCCTGGCAGATGTGAAACATCAAAACTATTTTGTATAAAAATATGTATGAAAGGTTGATTTATTAAAGGCAATTTAATTTTACAATTAAAATTGAAATCTCCCGCTAAAATAAAAGCTCCTTCAACTATCCACAGTATAGTCTCCATATTACATACGCAATAGGTATAAGAGCTCATTGTGGTGGAAGGGGGATCGCCAAGCCGAGTAGAGAGTCGTATAGTTACAATTTCCGCCAGTGATGGCCAAAAGTGTGGCCAAATGTTGACGTTCGCTACGTCAACAGCCGGTCTCACCCGCCGCAAAATATGTTTCACATCAAAAACAGCATTTTAAATTATTTAAATATTATTTCCCAATTCTCCTAGCAAATGTAAATAAAAATAAGGATGCAACTACCTCAAGACTGGAATTAACATGGAATAGAATATGATCTATTCTTTTTCCTTCAGGACACACTGCTACACGTTTAGGGTCTGAATAGCTGTTGTTTGAACAATCGGATGTCCCCATATACTTCAAGTATTTAGTATCTGTACCCTCACATTTCATGTCATAAGGGTCCAATAATGCAGGTATCTGGGTTATAAGTCTACAACAAATACAAAATCTAGTTTTTACTTTCAAACATAATACATATATACAATATGGCACACAAATAACTCTCAAAGAAATGACAATAATTTGGAAAGATTTGGCAATTTTAAACAGATAAAGATGAATCCAAAAGACTACGAGAAAGACAGATTTCAAGACGGTGGCCAGAAGAGGTATTTGGGTAACTCAGGACACCATTAAGTATATCCCAAAGCTACTGACTGCAGTCGATGGAAAGTAGCAATAATTTGATGAGTTGCTAAGGTGCTTGCCTTAACGCTCTATCACAGAGGTTCCAGGTTCGATTCCAGATTTCAGGTTCAGGATTCGAACATGTGGGCTCTGGTCTAGATCTGGAACGTAGTGACAGGAGACACTGCGTTTTACATTCATTTGGGCCGCCCGCCTGGCGGCAGTAACCACCCCCTTACAGAAAACCACTGTGAAATATCAGCTAGTGTGCCATTGTATTTCAGTGAGTAAGGGATGCCAACCATAGGCACTTGCAGCATCTATGCCATTGCTTCTGATATAGGCGACAGTAGCCAACTACTATCAAGAAGTGTCTCAAGAAGCATGTCTCTGTCTACCTTAAGATATTAAAAAAAGGTCCAGCTACAGGGTCAATATTGAGAATTTGATTTTAATTTTTATATAATTACATAAAAATAATCAGATAATATAATATAGACACACCTAAATGATAAATCTCCAGGGCCAGTATTCAAGTCTCCAGCCAAAATTGACACATCTGCAGGTGGAGTTGTTAAATTGACAAATTCAGCAGTAGAATATGCCTGGAGCATTCGATGAGCCAAGTAAATGTCATCCACATGATATTCCGCATGCAACTGTAACATGACATTTCTTAAAACTCAACTATGAGCAGCAATGGAGAACCAACAGGCGCAGCCCATGTATGCACGGATAAGAAATAGCTGTGGCTTATTTCACTCAAAACAACAACTAACCCAAGTTTGATGACATTTTTTTAAATCTCACTAAATTCTTGGGCGATCAAGCTAATTATGCATTATTAATTCAAATAATTTGGAGGAACATTGGTAAAACTCTTTTTTTTTTAATTAAGATAAATGTGTCAATATTTAGAAAGTGTATTTAAGTTTAGAGAAACAAAGATGTAAATCTTTAAGTAGGCCTATTTAAAATTATTTTTTATTTTATTCTCTTGTGTGTTTCTCTATCAAAGTGGATATTATAATTTAAAAGAATTATTAATTTAAAATATTCAGATGAAGACTATTTTTGTTTTATAATATTACTTTAAAAATAGTTTTATTTTGCCATAAAATCTAAATCTAAATCATCATTGTCATTATCTCAGCCATAGGACATCCACTGTGGACAAAGGCCCCCCCCCCCTAATTTTCCAAAAGGACCGATCAGAAGCAGCCTGGACCACCGTTGACTCGCTGTCCTTATCAGGTCGTCTGTCCATCTTGTGGGTGGACATCCGTGGCTTCCAGCACCAGCAGCCGTCAGCTTTCCACTAAGTGTCCTGCCCACTACCACTTCAAATTACTAATCTGTCAGGATATGTCGATAAATTTCATTCATCTATGGATCTCCTCATTCCTGATTCAATCTTGCAGTGTAACTTACATGTGTGCAGTAGACATTTATCAGTCTGTCATTACATTTAATGCGACATAATCCCACTCCTTTTCCACCAAACCAGTCGCCATGGTGGATCTTATGTATGTAGCCATTTAGAGACCACTGATGAAAGAATACATCAATTATGGGCCACTTTGTAAAAACGCAAAGACCTGATCCAAGAACACCACTGAAAAAGACAATTATTTTTTTCAATTTTCCACAATACTGTATGCCATATTATGTAGAATTCATCTGCATTACATAGATAAAATGGCACTGCATATAGTTGGATGAATAGCAACTTTATTCTGCGGACGCGCGAACTTTGGAACAATCTCCCTTCTATGATGTTTCCATCTATGGGCTTCTTCAAGCGAGCGGTAAACAAATTCCTGGAGGACACAAAACCACAACCCTGAAGTCTGGAGTTGCTTGTGTCCTTAGACAACAGCAAAAAACCTCAAAGTTGCCCTTCTTAATTATTAATAAGTAAACAGTATTTTAAAAATTAAAAAAAAAATTGGTTTGCAACGAATATTCGGTTACTATTCGGTATTCGGCTGCTTTTATTATATTCGGCCGAATACCAAATACTTAAGTAATATATTTTGTTAATAATAATAATAATAATAAGCCTTTATTCAGAAAAGTAGTTACATATTTTATACACATTTTTTAAATTGCTGTTTTCTCCTCTTCTGTTTGCCGAAAGGCAAAGGCCTCCTCCAATCTTTTCCACTCTTCTCTGTCCTGTGCAATTCTTAACCATGTCCTACCTGCTACTTCTACTATTTCATCTTCCCATCTCTTTCGTTGTCTCCCTCTATTTCTTTTTCCCTCCTTGGGACACCAATATAGCACTTTCTTACTCCACTTTTCCTCTCCTCTAGCTGTATGGCCAGACCATCTCCATTTTAGTGTTTTTGTTTTTAATACTATATCTTGTGTTTTGGTCTGTTTTCTGATAGTTATATGTTTTATTCTTTCTATTTTCCTTGCTCCTATCATACTTCTTTCCATACTTCTTTGGCAAGATCTTAATTTTTTCAGGTGCAATTTTGTGAGTGCCCATGTTTGGCAACCATACGTTAAGACGGGTAAAATGCACGTGTTAAACAATATACCCTTAATTTTTGAGCTTACCATCCTATTCTTCATTATTTCTTTGTATCTCCAGTATTGTTTCCATGCTTTCTCTATTCTCGAATCAATTTCTTTATTTGTTAGATTTTCTGTTGAAATTATTTGACCCAAATAGTTGTATTCCTTTACGTAAGCAATTATTTCGTTGTTGTTCCGGATGAGTGTTTCTTCTGTTCTATTCGTCATAGCTTTTGTTTTCGAAATATTCATTTCTAGGCCCACTTTCTTGCTTTGTGTATCGAGATCCCTTAGCATTTCTTGCAGCTGTGTCGGACTATTGGCGAACAGAATGATGTCATCCGCAAATCTTAAATTCGTTAGTCTTTCACCATTAATATTTATTCCATGTTGCCACTCGATCTTTCTAAATACTTCTTCTAGGACTGCAGTAAAAAGTTTTGGTGATAGGGGATCTCCCTGACGCACTCCTCTCTCTATCTTAATTGTGTCCCCCTCCGATTCGAGTTGTATTGTCGCTGTGCTTCCTGTATATATATTTCTAATTAATCTTATATATTTTCCTTCTATGCCTTGATTTCTGAGGGCTTCCCATATTTTTTCGTGATAGAGAGAGTCGAAGGCTTTGCTGTAGTCTACAAAGCAGCAATACAGTGGTAAGTTGTATGCTTCAGACTTTTCAAATATTTGTCTGACTGTATGTATATGGTCCACAACAGAATATCCTCTCCTAAATCCCGCTTGTTCCCTGGGTTGATTTTCGTCGAGTATTTTTGTAATGCGGTGTAGAAGAATTTTGGCGAAGACTTTATATATATTTGATACTAAACTAATTGGTCTATAATTTCTTACGTCACTTTTGTCTCCTTTTTTGTGTATTAGAACAATCTTTGATGTAGACCATTGGGACGGTGTTGATTCGCTTTCCAGAACTTCGTTAAAGAACTGTGTTAGGATAGGTAATAGTATAGATTTTGATCCCATCAGAAACTCATTTGTTATGTTGTCAATTCCTGGAGCCTTGTCTTTTTTCTGTGTTTCTATTGCTTTCTCAACTTCTCTTTGCATAATTGACGCTACTGGTGTCTGGTCATGAATAGCAACATCGATGGCGCTCCTTGGGGTTCTTTCTTTTGAATATAATTTCCTATAATATATTTTGTTATAGGGAGATAATTGGTAATCTTATAATCATTTAAGTAGTCATTGGTACATAAAACAGGTACATAATCATCTTCTTTTCTATGAATTTGAATTATTTTCATAATCAAAATTTAGAAGGGGAAGGTTTTGGTGCAGAAAGACTAATTTTTTGCATTATTAGGAAGTAGTTTACTTCTTTTTTTTCTCGTAGACGATATACGATATCCACGAAAGCTTGTCTAAACATGCAGTGCGTTAGCAATATACCGCGCAGAGCAACTGCGGGCGCGCGGGCGGTGAGTACATTAGAACCAAGCGCGAAACAATCACGTCTGTACAAGTTTTGGCGCTAAAATCCGGCCGAATACTTTTGCCTAATATTTGGCTATTCGGTCAGGGGGCTCGCTGAATATTCGGTATTCGGTATACTGTCGAATATACTATTTGTTGCAAGCCTAAAAAAATATATTAAATAACATTCTACAATATAATTAATTATGATTAAACAAGTATCTCATAATCTTTCAAAAGTAAACCTTTAAGAAGGGAAGTCGGGTGATAAAGTTGGCATGACTCTTTTTCTGTAAGCCAGACACATAAAGAAAACTCAAATTTAAAGTAGGTGAAGCCAAGGACAGAGTTCACGATTTGATTTACAAGCAATTTTAGGGTCAAATATAGTCATTAAACTTTTTTTTATGTTAAGTTTGACAGACCGGCTGAAAGTCCACTTGATGGTGCTGCAAGTATGATGCCGACCATAGTAGGATTAAGGATAATTGATTGGAAGGGATACCTAGTGAAATATATTATTCTTTAACAACCATTGCAATTTAATGGTGGGGCTTGAAATATCACTTGGCATATTGTTTTACTTACTGCCAAGTAACTATTTATTACTATTGCTAAACTAATACAGCTATCTTTAAAAATATACATAGATCTTATATAATTAAATATATCTGCCTATGTATTATTCTAATGTATATAAAATAAAGTTATCATCAAAATCCATTCAGAAGTTTTTAAATAAACAAGGAACTTCATACTTCAAACTTTTGCATTTATAATAACTTTTTTTTTTATCATTTTTATATTTCTAAATTATGATATGTCTGATTTCAATAATGTAAAGAAGAATAGGGGATCGGACAGTAATCAGATTAAAATCTAAAATGTACTTAGAAAGAAAATATATAAATTTTTACGATTATTTATCGAATAATAATTTAATATAATAAATATTTTTAAATGAAGAAATTAAATTTTATTATTTACATTATTTTTAATCTATACTGAAACACCAATCACAGTGCGTGACGTCATTTGTGGGCAATCATTGTCTTATGCCAATGCAGCTGTTTTGTTATGATATGATAGTGATATGACCACAAATGACGTTACGCGCTCTCAGATGAACTATCGTGGCGTTTTGGCGGCATTTTCAAACAAATAATATTAAAACATGACTTTGGGTACTTAAAAGGCTATAACTAAATAAAATAGTATTTTTTATGGGAATAAATATCCATGAAGATTAATTTAAAACACTTTCTGAAAATTTGTCCGATCCCCTATTTACATGTAGGTACCTAACTAACCTTGAATATGAAACTATTTAGTTGAATAAGGATACAAATGTTTTAACTAATTTGGAAAAACATATGAATAACAAAAAAAAAACAGTTATTGTGACTTAACTGACATATAACCTTGTAAACTTTTTTGTATGTAATGATGAGTATTTTCATTAATAGTTTTCACAGCGCACACGAATATAATTCAAATTTTCTCAGATCAGATTATCATGGACAAAAAATATTATTACAAGTAGAAATAATTGTCTGTCTCCCTATGCCCTCATACAAGTGTCACAGGGTGCATGGCAAAAAAATGGTTAAAATAAACTTACCTGTAAAAGTAATGAGAATAAGGTAGCACAATTTTTAGCTTTTCTTTAAAATATAAGAAGTCATGCTCAGACCATACTTCCTGTAGGCAGACTATTGTATGTTCACTATCTACAAGATATTGAGCGATTGCTTGCACTCTTTCTTTTCGATTCTTGGATATAAAAGGAATGGCCCTGAAATAAGATATGATCATCATAATCTCAGCCATAAGATGTCCACTGCTGGACAAAGCCTCACCCCTAATTTTCCAGAAAGACCGATCAGAAGCAGCCTGGATTTACCATCGAGCTGAGGCCCTTATGAGGGCGTCTGTCAACCTTGTAGGTTGGACGTGCCATGCTGCTCTTGGCGGTCCGTGAGCGTGACCTCTATTTTCAATGAAACAATATTTTTGTACCATGCGCAAACTTTCCCCCACCACCTCACGCGATGGCCAAGAAGTTTGCCGGTACTATACGCAACTACGGTATAATTAAATTTATTAAAAAATATATTAAGTAGGTACATACCAACAATTTAAAGTGAAAATATTTAAGGTAAAATCCATTTTTATTTTACTATAATTGTAAAAACTGCAAAAAGTTATTTGATTTGACTTTTAATTGATTTCACTATTTATGTTGCAGTTGCAGTCGTTCAAAGAGAAAGAACGAAATGAATGATACCTAATAATTATTAATTAATTTAGCTGTATTCAATTGTACTACATACATAAACAAAAAAATAGGATAATTAAAACCTTTAACCCTCGTAAAACGTAGTGATTATATACTCTTTGACCCTCGTTATAGAGAGAGAGTATATATATATATTCTTTCCTTCCTATCTATAACCTATCCTATAACCTAACTAAAACATGGAAAACCAATGACTAAATAAATAGTTTATTTACTCTGAGTGGAAAACTGTCTAAAACAAAAATACCAACAGTCAAAAAGTTTTTAAGCATTTTTACTTTTTACAAGTTAGCTAGCACCACATCTCAACGAAAGGAATGGGCGTGCGTACCCAAAGATGTATTAGTCTGTACCTATAGATGGATCACAAAATGCAGCAATATTTTATTCTTTCTAACACCTTCAAATTGTCATAAGATTGAAAGAGACATACATATATAATCTGTCGGGTCGAAGTTGAGTGAATGTCTCCATTTTGACTATACAATGCAAGCTAAAATTATAGCGTATAATAGTGCTGTGCATTTTTATTGATAACTAGATATCGTTGATATAGATTTTAAATATATGACGGATAAAAAGTATGGCTAAATGCGTTTCAGTGTACTGTTTGGTTATTCAATATAAATAAAATGTGGGTGCGTACTGGTACTCGCCGCATTGCTAATCGGTTGTATGAGATTGTATGCAACCTCTCGCATTTATTTCACCAAAATATTTCAAAAGAATAGTTATTTTTTGAGTAGAAATATTTAGAATCCATCCTTAAGGGGTAGAACGGGAGTAGGTTTTTATTACGAGAGAAAAAAAACTCGATAATCTTAAAGTTTTGTTTTTAGAAACGATATCACAGATTATATATCGTTCATCTGTGACTCGTCAACATTTTAATTTAAAGACTTGCAGTTAATGTTGACGCTTGGGTATCCACGTATTTATTAGTAAGTTTTCTTTTTCTGGGTAATTTCTGAAAAGAAATAGTTTTTGGTTATTAATGATTCAAAAGATTTTCATAATTTTCATAGATTGAAGCATAACTTCTTTATAACTTATAGATATTGCTTACTGGTTTACACGATGGTGGTAATTTTGGGAATATTGTCGGCACTGCATACGAGTGTAGAATTTTACGCAGAAATCCTTGGCGAAAGCAAGAATCTTCAAAGTTCATCGAGCATATTCTTGTATATTGCGAAGCTCTCCAATCGTCGGCTTTTCTTACATTTTTTGTCCACATTTTTTTTTTAAATCGATGTCGGTGGGAAATCTGTTATAAATTGATAAAAATTACTTTCAACCTGCAGTGAATGCTAGAAATTGTCAACACTCTACTAAAAATAAATTAGTTATCGATATCCATAAACTTATCAAGATCAGACTACAGCACTATAAAGCAAGACAAATGTCAAATATTCCGATTAACTTTGGTTTTTGTAAATTTTAGTTATAACCACCAGCTTTTCTTTAAATAAATCAACCTTAGAGCTGTGTATGCATGTACAATGATTCATTTTTAGTAAATAATTATAAAAATTTGTTTACAAAACACCAAAATTAATGAGTGCGAGCTGTGCGACTTACCGGTGAAATGATATGTTTCCATTATTCTCCTTCAAAACACCCACTCTACTTGGACAAACGGGAACAGTACAAGCCATTCTTGGCAAGCAACAGATTTATGAAATCACACTTTCAGATTTTTAAGTATTTTAAATCACATAAAGCTAAACGCGCTTGTTAACCAGCATGATATAAACAAATATGACGTTGCCTCTTTTATGGCGCGCAGCGTTTTAAGACGTCATATTCGGCTATTGTTATCTCTTTTTAACATACGACATGCAGCCATTAGAAAGACGGGTATCGAGTATCGAAGGAATCTTCAATTTTTATTGTTCCATCTATACACTAATACAATTATCTTTGTGCGTACCTATATATATTACAATACTCTTTGGTGCGTACACAGACCACTAAGTTTGTATACATATATTTTTTTCACCTCTCCAGCACGAAAAGGGTTCTTTTGGTGCTTAAAAACTCGCAGGAAAATCGATTTTTGCTGCATGCGTGAGGAAAAGTGATTTAAGTGATTCAAATTTCGAATACGCGATTTAACTCACAGGAATAACATTAGGATTTTAAGTGTGTCCAGCCATAGCCGACTAGATTCGGCCGAGCATAGCCAACCAACTAAAGTTGGCCCAGCTGTGAAGATAGTTTCACACTTTCACAGCCATTCGGTTCATAAAAGTTGTATGTTTCACGAGAGCAAACCGAACCGATGCCGATATATATGTCTGTCTCCTTCATGAAGACTTCGAACGTTGTGCGCATGTCCGAGAACTACATTATAAGCATCTTATAGGCTGGACTTCTCCCACTACTGTCGCAACGCATGCGCATAACTCGTCAAGTATCAACGAGTGAGAGAATATATGTAGTTCCGTCTCGGCAACGCTGCCACTTACGGGGACTAGCAATATAGGAGTATTAAATATATGGAAAACCAAACTACAGATTGGCTACTTATATGTATCTGTCGATTGTTCCTCTTTCCTTTGAGACGCTGGGGCCGTAGTTTCCCAATGCGCTTCACCTCATCAAAGATAAGTGTTTAATCGAAAAAAATTGGCGGCGACAATGTTGGGCATTACCTCTCTCAGAAATAACTATAGCAATCCAAAAGTAATGCAGCCAGCTTGTTGGGTACCTACTCACCTTGGCACCTGGACTATATTTTAATTGAACTAATAATTGATAAATAATAAATTACATGTATGTACTTTCGTATGTACTTTGTATTATGTACTTTCGCACTTCAGCCTTTTTAAAAAAAGTGTTTTCTGTAATGAATGTAAAGTCGCGGAAACACAGTTCTATTAATTTAATAAAAAAATGCCCTAATTTTTTTAGTAAGTATGAATTTAAAATGTGAAGAGGCATATGAATATTTTAAAAATTAAAACAAATGATTAAATTTTGCAAAAAGCTCAAAAATATGGATGATACTGATATTTATTTTTGTTACAATTTATTTTAGATCTCCAACAATATTCTTTATTTTTTGTCCAAAAAGTTGGCAACCCTAAAAATATTGGGGTCTGAAGGTGAGTTATGTATATAGGTGTTAAAAACTTACGTGGTCGATGATAGGTGGCGCCATGATGATCATGATTCATGATCATTATTTTTGTAGGATAATTTCCCCAATAGCCGCCAGAGTATATATACGTTTTAATTATTAAAGCGGCTATTACGACAAACTCCCTCGCCATCCTAATCCGCTAGTGGTCAGTTCACTCAGGGCCGTCTTTACCCGGGGGTGCAAGGGGTGCGCTGCACCCGGGCGCGGAGCGCCCGGGGGCGCCTGCCGAGCGCTGAGTATTTAGATATTTCATTGAACTTAACGCCCTTGGATAGTTTCATATGCTTGTTGCGACAAATACGTATGCGCAAAATTAAATATAAAAAAAAATAGTCATCAACAATAATAATTTATTTAATGTTTTTAATTAAGATCATGTTCATATCTATTTTTAAGATAAAAAGGAAGTCCGTTATTGGCATTAAGATTTAAATCATACATATTTATGTATTTACTTGTATTTTATTAGTTGATAATAAGTGCTGTGTGACTTTGTATTCATTAAAATAAAAAATAAAATAATCATTGTTTTACTTTTATTAAAGCGCCTACACACGGCCCTAAAATTGGTGGCAATATCGGGGAAGTGGTGGGGAGCGCCCTAGATCGCTCCCTTGATCGCCTCATGTGTAGGCAAATCGTAATCAGTTTCCTCCTAACTCTGAAATCAGGTCGGTCGAACCCACGATTTAGGGGCGATTATCGTCTAGGGAGCGTTGTCGCATCGTATGTAGCGAAATCGTATTTTTTTGCAGCGGCGACAAGACGTATTTTTGTGTTTTTAACTTGTATTCCGTGCGAAGACATGGCTAAGGAAAAGAAGTGAGAAGCCTGGACGAAAGTCAATGATCTCTTCAAGGAGTTCCTCAACACATTCTATATCCATTCTTAAAAAGTTTCAGCTGCTTCCAAATGTCTCTCTCCCTTCTAAGGTGTTTCCATCTAGCTACAATATGGGCTTCTTCAAACTAGCAGTAAACAAATTCCTGCAAGGTCGGCAGCGCACATGCACCCTCCCTGGTATTGCTTGTGTCCTTAGGCGACTTTTTCGTCTTTGACTTGGTTGCACTGTAGAAAGTGCCAGAGTGATGCCTATTTTCTTATGTTTTGAGAGTGTCGGCGGCATCTTGATAGACGAGCGCTTTGTTGCACGGTCGGTTTCACACTTAGTGGAAGGGACGTGTGTGGAGTAGCGGCGGATTTCATCCCCACTACCACCCTCCCGACATTGCCACAGATTTTAGGGCCGTGTGTAGGCGCTTTAACAATTTTATTAAATGCAACACGCGCGCGGCAAAATCTCTAATCCAAAGATAGTGATAACCTTTGACACATTGCCGCCCGGTCGCCCGCACTTGAAGCAAAATGATCTCTAAGTCAATAAAGTGTAAGTTCATTTGAAATGGGCGCGAGGCGGGGCGCGGCACCTGTGCGTCTGTCATAGGCGAGTAATTGCGCCCTTTGACATAGACGTCCGGGTGGCTGAGGGCGCAGGCTGAGCCCCGCACCCCGGCGCCGAATAGAATTAAGACGGCACTGAGTTCACTCATTTACACTCCTGACACTAACGATACTCTTTCTCGTTTCAGAAGACGACCTCGACACATCCTACTGGACCAGGATGACCCCATCACAGCAGCAAACGCGGCGTTTGCTGGTGATGACAACGACGTGCAGCTGCCCCGACATCGTGAAAGAAGAGGAAGACCGCCGCGCCCCTTCTCACCTCCGAGGCGCGACCTGGCAGCGCCTGCGAGGGACCTCCCGGCCCGGGGACCACTTGTACCGGTCGCGGCTGTCGCCGTGGCCGTCGCAAGTGGCCCTCCAGGGCTAGCCGGTCCCTCATAGCTTAAGCTTTAGTTAAGTTCTTATTTGTAAGGGCCGGGCGCTTCTCGCCCCCCCGACGCCCGGTGACGGTTCCAAAGTCCCCTATGGACTGAACCACACCCATCTCGAGGGTAGTTTTAGTGCGGTAAAAGTCCCACATAACCTCTATGGACACTTGCATTGCATGCGGCATGGGTTCATAAGGTATCTTTTGAAGATTTCTCCCCTCGTAAAAAAAAAAAAAGCGGCTATTATAGCCGCTTCAATTATATTTGAACTCTTTTTCAGGAGGAACGAATAATATTATACATACCTAGTTTATTTATTTGACTAATATTTTATGAATTTATTATAAAATATTATGTACATATTATTTATATATGTATCAATGACATAAATACTATCACGTATATCTGTTATTTGAGCGAGAAAATTAAAAAATACAATGAAGAGAAAAAATATAACTCATGTACATATATGACTAAATATAATTAATTGACTTTTTATCCATCATATCAGAATTCAAATCCACGATTATATCCCTATTAGAAATAGGTACATACCCAAAATCTCCGGCTTCCCCTTCGCTCCCATCCTGAATGTCTCTTAACCTTTTTATAACATTCCTAAGAATTCGAAATGAATAGTAGGTATCAAAAAATCGTCGCCTTGGCGGTGAAAAGAGCTAACCCACACTTTTGACTAAATTGAGTTGTGAACATCATCATACTCAGCGTTAAACGGAGATTCTAGTGGTGAAGAGATCTAAGATATGGCTCAAATAGAAGTTTTTTTTTCCTTCAGAAGATAAAATAAAAAACATTTTTTGTGGGTGCTTATTTATTTCAATTGTCATTATCTTGGAACCAATTTAGTGTGGAATAGCTCACTTCACCACTAAGGTGACGAAATGTTGGTACAACACAAAGGTTTTCTAAAATTGAAAACCATAGAAAAATATGTTGTGTGAACATATTTTCCGTTTGAACGTTGACGAGCGCATTTTGCCGATGCAATGTTGTACCTACCTAATTTTAAGGAGTATTTTTATTTGAATATCACATCATAATAGTGTTACTGATGGAAAGGACTTTAATACATAACAACTGCTTCAATAAAAATAATACAAGCAAATCTATAAATTTCTATAGGTATTTAATAAACTTCACATCAGATAACAGTAATTTCCAATATTTCAAAGGTCTCTGAAATATCACTCGGTTTTTCTAAGATTCCAGCCAGTTGAAGAGCAGTTGATGTTTTGTAACCGCCTTTATCTTTCCTTTCTTTGCGACCCGTTGATAACGTTTTTGGTTTGAATTCTCTAGGGTTTTTATGAAGTTCTATGTGGTGGTTTAATTTTGCCTAAAAACAAGAGTTACATTTTTACATTACATTTTACGTTACAAATGAATATTGAAGTATCTGGGTGGTAAGCAGCCGTGTTTTCATTTCGGGTGTGGCGCGCGTTCACATGCGGCGCAGCGCGAAGTCGCCGTCACCACTCGCATGCATACTCATTGAACTGTGTACCTTTTAGTGTAGTAAATAAGTTCTATATTCTAATGTTTCTTATTGTTCTTGTTCCGCCACACAGTTTTCCGGTGTGATCTGACCCTTAGACGAGTGGTGGTTGGCTCCCATTCCAACAGTTGCATCCCATAAGGTATTTCTTCGTTCTTATTTATGTTTTAAGATAATAATATTTATCTTAAATGGTAAATGAAACTGCAGGGTTAACAACTTGACATGATTCCAAAGTCCCCTTACGGCTAGAACCAATCCCATGTACAAGGCGTTTTTTAGTGGTCAAGAATCCCACATAACCATTTATGGCATGATATGTGGGTAATGGAACTGGGCTTCGTCATCCACATAGGCACCCGCCTAGTTGCATAATTCTTAATGGGGCCAATAACACAGTTACTTATTGATCAACCCACACATTAACAAATGAAAAAAAAAAAAGAATTACCTTAGTTGACAGCTGTGCACCACAAATTTTGCATTCATGACGTAACTTTTCATGTTTCACTATAATATGTTGCTTTAAATTAGCTCTCCTAGAATAAACTCTGCAAAACGAAAAATAGAAATTTGTCTTTTTCATTAGGTTATATTATAATTATATTAATATGATATTTAAATCTACACATATAATTAAATTGTAAACAAGCCGTGTGTGTACATGAGATATTTTTGTGCATAATGTGTCTGTTTCAATACAAATATGTTCCTTTCTTTCTTTCTAAATATGTGAATTATCAAGGTTAACATTTAAATAATTTTACTAACATTTAAATATTTTTTTAAATGAAGGTAAAATCACAGTGACATCACGAGATGTTGCACGAACCATCTCTGGATATTTTATTTCTTGTGTGTCTGACATAGGCAAGCATAGACAAAGTGCAGCAGCCTGCTGCTATGCACCTCCGCCTCGGCTCACATACCTAAAGCGTGGTATAGCAGATCAGGTAAAATTATAAATAACTGTTACCTGTCACAACTGGGATATGAACATGGAAACCGCTTGTGCACATCCTTCATGTGAATCTTTATGTGTCGAACTAAATGGGCTCTTTGATTAAAATGTCTGTTACAGTCATTACATATATATTCTAAAAAAGAAAACATTTGGTTATTATATTTTTCTATTTTATTTAGAATATATTATGACAATTATTATGTCGACTTACCTTTTTCAGCGTTATGCATTTTCCTGTGTTTTTGATATTTTGACCAATGATTAAATGTCATATGACATTGATTGCATTTGTGGGTTTTATGACATCTCAAATGTCTTTTCTTTTCATAGAGACTAATGAAATCTTTTGAACATATTTCACAGCTGGAACATATAGTGTAATACTAATTAATATTCCAATTAATAATTTTAATCAAGTAAAGTTAAAGAAGATTAGTAAGCACAAAGGAATTGAAAAATAAAAAATTGGAATCAGTAAAGTAATTTAACTTTGTAATGTAATATTTAATTGTAATCAATCAGCAATATTTAATCGAATCTTTAAAATATTATTTACAAGCTGTTGCCTGCGACTTCATCTGAGCTCCTGTTTCTAAGCTATGGCTCTGAAACATTTATTCAATCTTTGCTGCTCATATTTAGTCAGGTGTTAAATTTATGTTTTTCTTTTTGACGATACTCAGGAAAAGCCTTTTTATTCTGGATGAAAGGTACCCTATGTCCTTTTCTGTTTCGCTGACAATGTGTATGCAAAATTTCATGATGAGCGATTGAGTAGATAAAGCGTGAAAGGGTAACGAACAAACTCACTTTTGCATTTATAATATTACATGTTTACTTCTTAACCCACCTGAATGATTTTATGCCAGTATGCTGGTACATATGTGCACTTAACAAATTTTTCTTCCTAAACATCAAGTTGCAAATATCACACGAGAATGATATCTTTTCTGTGTGAGTTATTCTAATATGTCTCTTTACATTCTGACGATTTGCAAATTTCTTTAAGCACTTTGGACAGCTAGAATACAGAACAAAAGTATATATTTTCAATTAAATAAAAGACAATAGTCAAAATTTTCTCATATTATCAAACGATGATCCAATTAAAAACAATTATATGTATTAAATTTGTTAATATAATTATAATTGTTTATGTATTAAATGTACTAAGTAAGTATTGATTATGAATTTAATTTTTAACTACTTACTATAATTTCATTAATAAAAATTATTACAATATAAAAAATAAATTGGCTGTATTCAAATAGGTTTGATATTCAAACATAGAAAAAAATAGATTGACGTGAAAAATTTCAGATTGATTTGGTACATCTGAAGTAAAATATGTAGGTATATAAGTTATTTTGGCTATTTTGTATAATTAAATTTAATGAATAGTGAAATAAACTAGATGTGTCAACCGTCAAGAAAAGTTTTATTGAATAATATCCTATGAGAGAAGAATAGAAATTTAAGTAATCCAGAGAAAACTTTAAAATATATTAATAAACAATGTTAAAGTATTGAACTTAATACTGGCTGAATTAAAAAAGGTTTTGTAATTCAAACATAGAAAAAGAAGATGTTTTTGACGTAGAAAAAAATTTAAGAGAGTTTTTTGAGTTTGATATAAGAGTCGGTTTTTGTAATATGAGTTTTGTTTGGTATATGAGTAAAAATGTTATATAAGTGATTGTGAATATTTTAAGACATTTTAAAGTAAATAAAAGATGTGTGCACAATCAGAGATGATCAGTTATTTTATTTAGATCACAAAACGCAGTGGAGGCATTATTTCAAAATCCTATAAGAAACAAGGTAGCAATATGCAAATATGTATTATAATAGAAATAGTATATATTTAAAAACCTTACCTGTACAATACATAATTACCTATATCTTTGTGAACACTATTTATGTGGCGATCTAGGTGCGATTTACTAATGTAGCTTTTTGAGCAATTATCTTCAGTACAAAAATAGGATTTCTGAAAATTGTTATAATTTATTTAATATTACGATTTATGGTTTAAAAAGTACCCATTTATATGTTTAAACTTTACTTACGGCATTATTGTGCATAAGCACGTGCTGTGCCAATTTATAAGGCCTATCGAACCTTGCATCACAGTTCTCATGAGAGCAGCAATGTTTCTTCTTAGATTGATTTTCCATTTCATACTACACTGATAAATTATTATTTACTTACATATATACTTACGCCATGTTTTTTTATTTAGTTTGTAAGTGTGCTATTTTTCTAAATTATATGTATTATTACAATCACAATAATTCAATGTGTATCATTTTATATTTCATACCGTAACCTAACAAAACCAGAAGTTTAAAATGTTCCAAACATTGGACGGAGTCATGTCATGAACTTGATTTTGAATTTTTGACTTCTTCACATGTGCCGTGCATGTGCCGCTGCCGTGTGCGGCCAACGGCCAAAGAGTATATAATCACTACGTTTGTGCGGCCGGCTGCAGTGGTCGTGTGCAAAGATAATTGTATTAGTGTATAGATGGAACAATAAAAATTGAAGATTCCTTCGATACTCGATACCCGTCTTTCTAATGGCTGCATGTCGTATGTTAAAAAGAGATAACAATAGCCGAATATGACGTCTAAAAACGCTGCGCGCCATAAGAGAGGCAACGTCATATTTGTTTATATCATGCTGGTTAACAAGCGCGTTTAACTTTATGTGATTTAAAATACTTAAAAATCTGAAAGTGTGATTTCATAAATCTGTTGCTTGCCAAGAATGGCTTGTACTGTTCCCGTTTGTCCAAGTAGAGTGGGTGTTTTGAAGGAGAATAATGGAAACATATCATTTCACCGGTAAGTCGCACAGCTCGCACTCATTAATTTTGGTGTTTTGTAAACAAATTTTTATAATTATTTACTAAAAATGAATCATTGTACATGCATACACAGCTTTAATGTTGATTTATTTAAAGAAAAGCTGGTGTTTATAACTAAAATTTACAAAAACCAAAGTTAATCGGAATATTTGACATTTGTCTTGCTTTATAGTGCTGTAGTCTGATCTTGATAAGTTTATCGATATCGATAACTAATTTATTTTTAGTAGAGTGTTGACAATTTCTAGCATTCACTGCAGGTTGAAAGTAATTTTTATCAATTTATAACAGATTTCCCACCGACATCGATTTAAAAAAAAAACGTGGACAAAAAATGTAAGAAAAGCTGACGATTGGAGAGCTTCGCAATATACAAGAATATGCTCGATGAACTTTGAAGATTCTTGCTTTCGCCAAGGATATCAGCGTAAAATTCTACACTTGTATGCAGTGCCGACAATATTCCTAAAATTACCACCATCGTGTAAACCAGTAAGTAATATCTATAAGTTATAAAGAAGTTATGCTTCAATCTATGAAAATTATGAAAATCTTTTAAATCATTAATAACCAAAAACTATTTCTTTTCAGAAATTACCCAGAAAAAGAAAACTTACTAATAAATACGTGGATACCCAAGCGTCAACATTAACTGCAAGTCTTTAAATTAAAATGTTGACGAATCACAGATGAACGATATCACAGATTAAAATGAAACGATATCACAGATTATCCAATCTGTGATATCGTTTCTAAAAATAAAACTTTAAGATTATCGAGTTTTTTTTTCTCTCGTAATAAAAACCTACTCCCGTTCTACCCCTTAAGGATGGATTCTAAATATTTCTACTCAAAAAATAACTATTCTTTTGAAATATTTTGGTGAAATAAATGCGAGAGGTTGCATACAATCTCATACAACCGATTAGCAATGCGGCGAGTACCAGTACGCACCCACATTTTATTTTATATTGAATAACCAAACAGTACACTGAAACGCATTTAGCCATACTTTTTATCCGTCATATATACTACTCAAAACAAAATAAGGGCCACTAGTTTATTTACATTTAAGTGCACTTTAGTAAACTGAAAGTAACTGATAAGTAGCATTATATTGATATTACGAACTCTTTGGTGTTTGATCTCTTTTATGCTTCCTAATTTGAAAAATATTGGCCATCGTTTTAAGAAAAAATAATAATCGGAAGTTATTCTTATGTTTTTCTTCGATTGTCTTCTTAACTTGTTTCGGTTATTTTAGGAAAAAAGTTTTACTTTTTCAATTTTAATTGATTCATTTCTCATCTCGCGTTAATCATGCCACCAGTACGAAGGCACATGGATACAAAAACAGCAACCAGAGCCATAACTATGATTCAAGAAGGACGTTCTCAGCGTTACGTGGGTTTGCAGTTGGGTTTTTCTCGAAGAGCTGTCCAAAATGTATGGAATCGCTTCCAAGAGACCGGCAGTGTTGCCGGGTCTCCTGGCTGGTTCAGGTAGAGTTCGTGTAACAACGGCGCACGAGGATCGGTACGTCCAACTAAGTGCTCGTCGTGATCGTACAGTAACGGCCCGTAAGTTACAATACCACCTACGGCTGACAACGGGTACCCGTGTCAGTGATCAAACTATACCTAATCGATTGCACGAAGACCAGCAAATGTTAAGACGTCGAGTTGTTCGAATTCCTCTGACTAGGGTTCAACGTGCAAACCGTTTAAGATTCTGCCGTCAGTATTTGAACTGGGGGATTAATCAGTGGGGCAAGGTGCTTTTTACAGACGAGTGCAAAGTAATTTTTTTTAATGATGATCGGCGTGTTAGGGTGTGAAGACGACGCGGCGAGCGTTTTTCGGAGTCTTGCATCCACGAAGTTGACCGTTTCGGTGGTCCCAACGTAATGGTTTGGGGTGGGATTAGTTTACACGGTAAAACCGAGCTCACCATTTTAAATGCGGGTACCGTAACTGCAGTACGTTACATCGAAGACGTCATCAGGCCTCAAGTGATCCCATTTGCACAGCGAGTGGGGCCTGGATTCATCCTGATGCAAGACAATGCCCGTGCACACACAGCTCGATCGACCCAAACTGTCCTAGAAGGGTCTCATATTGAGGTATTACCATGGCCAGCTAACAGTCCGGATTTAAATCCAATCGAGCAATTGTGGGACCAATTGAAACGAAGGGTTAGAGAGAATGAGCAAGGGGTCTACAACCAACAGCAGCTGATTGACGCTTTAAAACGTGCCTGGGAGGAGATTCCAGATGAAAACGTGAGGAATTTGATCCTGAGTATGCATACGAGGCTTCAGGAGTGTATTGCTAAGAGAGGAGGACATACTCGTTACTAAAAAGAAGAAACAAAAGTGACAAGAACAGTATTTTGTCTTTTTCCGGTGATTTCTTTTGTTCATGTTTTTCATTCAAAATGGCCAATTTCATTATGAACTTAAAAAAAAAACAGTTCATGATCATTATTTTAAACAATTGTTAGCCTATATTATAACCAGTAACATTATTTTGTAGTTACATAAGTTAAACAATTTAATGTCTTTATTGTTTTCATGGTACAGCAAAAAATCTTAGTGGCCCTTATTTTGTTTTGAGTAGTATATTTAAAATCTATATCAACGATATCTAGTTATCAATAAAAATGCACAGCACTATTATACGCTATAACTTTAGCTTGCATTGTATAGTCAAAATGGAGACATTCACTCAACTTCGACCCGACAGATTATATATGTATGTCTCTTTCAATCTTATGACAATTTGAAGGTGTTAGAAAGAATAAAATATTGCTGCATTTTGTGATCCATCTATAGGTACAGACTAATGCAACATCTTTGGTCGTGTGCATGTGCACAAGGAACATAGTACTCTGTTACATGTGCTCAAGGTCAAGGAACATAGTACTCTCTAGCGCATGTGCTACAGTACAGCGTCAATTACGCCCAATTACTAAAAAACGGATTTGCCTACAATTTGTGACTATAAACATTCAATGAATAAAAACGGGATTGCCTACAATATTATGACTATAAACACTCAATGGCTAAGAAGTAGAAGCCCGTTCCCGCTTCGCACGTATTTTTTCCACGTTGAACGCTTTTTCAATCAGTGAAAACCGCATCAAAATCTGTTGCGTTGTTTAGGAGTTAGCGGATATACCCAGACAAACAGACGCGGACGGCGACTTTAATTTATCCTATGTAAGGAGGATTGGACTGCCAGTAATTATAATTCCTATAGAGAAACGCCTGTTTGTATTGAGTATTAACAAGAGATAAGTTGAAATAAAAGAGCGAGTTTCCTAGTAAACATTATGTGCATTGGACATTGGATATAAAGGGTTGTTATGTATCTGTTAAAGAGGTGAATTTTATTCTTAAAATTGTCTGGTAAAATATTAAATTTAGAACCTTGATAATGGGTTGACAGAAATATATTGATTTAATATTGTGAAAAAAAGATTTCGTAATGGAAGTTATAAATAAGCACGGAAGATAAAAAAATGTTTCATATTTTATAATAGTGTAGAAAAGTAATATGTGCATATTAACATAAACATAAAGAGAGAAATTTTCTAGTTCTTTTTATTTTATATAAAAACAAAACGAATTCCACAGATTTTATGATTTGAATAATAATATACCAATATCCAATGCATATATTTAATATTCCAATATTGCTAGTAGGGTGCACCGAACCGATGCCGACCGAACGGTGCAGACATCTCCCACATGAAGACTTCGAACGTTGTGCACATGTCCGAGAACTACATTATAAGCATCTTATAAGCTGGGCTTCTCCACTAATGTCGCAACGTATGCGCATAACTCGTCAAGTATTAACGAGTGAGAGAAAATATGTAGTTCCATCTCGGCAACGCTGCTATTTATGGGGACTAGCAATATAGGAGTATTAAATATATGATCCAATGCCTTTCTGTCGGTATTATTCTATGCGTATATCCGCTAACTCGTCATAAACGACCCAACGAATTTTAATGTGGTTTTCATTAAAGGTAAGATCGACAAACGAGGAACGTTTATAAATAATAAAACTCCGGTCCTCTAGTAATAAGATATACGATTATACATTTGTATTAACTCTCTTCTGTATCTGTATTGTCATTGTCAATGTCATGTCAATTAGGTGAGTTGATTTTTGAGATTCTGTGGTCTGCCTGTTTATCATTGTGACCATTTTTACTATATTTTGCCCTAATTTATAGGAAAGTCATTATTGTAATTGTATCTATAACTATAGTGTGTTATTTAGTTTGGTTAATTGTTGTGAATATTTTAATTGTCACAATATATATTTATTAATTTTGTCTAAGCCTATCTATTAAAGCGATTTAAATAATAAATATCAGCTGTTGAACGTAAACAAAGAAAAGGGAATGTTTTGTAAAGTTGTGAAATTCTAAAACACTATTAACTTTACGTTGAAATGGATGTGGATGGTTCTTCAATCTCTAATCCCCAGAATTCTGGAGATATTGACCAAAACCTATTATTACAGTTCAGTTGTATGAATACAACAGATAGGGAAGAATTAATAAGTCAAATGCAAAAACTATTAGGTCCTAGCGTCAGTAACAACACAGCTAGTTTTTTCTTGGATATGAGTAACTGGTAATGCAGTATTTTACTTTTTAATTATCTCTATAAATGTGTACATTTATCAACATTTTAATTAATATTTTTGCAAATATGTTTTAGGAATTTACAAGCTGCAATATGTTGTTATTTAGATTATACAATGCCACCAAAACTTCCACGTATGTCTTTAAAATCTGCTCAAACTATGACATCGGGAGTTGGACCAGGAACATGGTGAGTATATAAACAATATATTTTAAGAGTTCACTGTATGTTCTACTTGTCTAATAGACTGGATTATGTACTTCTTTATCAGAGTCTTAGCAAAGGAACTCTACATTAAGTGTTGCTGTAATTTGGACAAAACAAACCGTATAATGGTCTGTACAGTTATAAGTAATGGTGATTTTTTTAAACATTAAGTTTGACAGATAGGCTGACATTCCACTTGATGATAGGTGGTTACCATCGTTTTTAACTCAAGCAACGCCACAGGTGCAAGTCTGCTACCAACCATAGTAAGAATAACATGAAGTTTGGGATTTGGTGGCAGTTCCTTCTCGGTCCAGATGCGAAAGTCAGTGCTGCTCAATACGGCCAGGATTGTACATCGGTTTCTATCTTTTCGCCCTAAACCCCGACCAACTGTGCTTCTATTGGGGGTAACACTGTCTCCCCCTCATATTGGCTTTTCGAGAGTGAGACGGGTTAATGGTAAAATGGAAAATAAAAATATTTTATTTGCTGAATACAGGTTGATAAACGTTTTATAATAAATAAATCTCGCTACATTCTACTCTTTGAGTTCTACATTCTACTCTTTTTTTTTATATGTTTGCAAATATAAAAAAAAACTAATTAATAACCACATGAAAGAAAAAGTAATTAATTACTATTAAATTTAATCAGACATAATATAATCTTTTATATTATAATAACACTAGCAGCCCGCCCCAGCATCACACAGATTTTTTTTCTGCCAATTATATAGATAAACCTTCCTCCATTGACGTAATACCTATTTATTTATTAAGTAGACGGCTAATACCTATTTATTCACAATGCAAATTGTTCTGGCAACTAACTGAGGTGCGCGGGCGCGGGGTACTGAACGCCAATTGGTCCAATCAAGGTCACGACGAAATTCTATTGGTCATTACTGCCCGAAAATTACCAGGCGTGGAATTATATATCTATTTCTCTAATGTGTTGTCTGAATGCGTTTACCCTTTACTAGAAGTCTAGTTGGATATTACGTCGATGCCTTCCTCACTGATCACTTTTTTCATTAGTGAAAACCACCTGAAAATCTGTTTAGTAGCTTTTGAGATTATCGTGAACATACAGACAGACGCAGTGGAGGACTTTGTTTTATAATATGTAATGATTTGTCAATGAGTCATTGCTTCATTTGCTTTCATTCTTAAAGTTGTTTTACAGTGTTCGAAATCTTGTTTTACATAACGGGTGTTAGACACAAAACACTCATGCATCAGGGCTGTGTATGCTTTTCGAATGCATAATCTATTTTATTTGTTATCTCTTTGAGTTCTGTTACTATTATCAGAGACTCGTCTTGGGATTGTGAATAGGGAAATGAGCTCTGGATCCAAATCAGAGTCAACTTTGAACTTTGAAAAGTTATCTGATGTACTTAACAGATATTACAGCCACTGTCCACGGAGTCGTAGCTTCATAGACGCGTATTCGTGATTATACGCATGTGTTTCTTTTTGTAAAAATTGCAAGAATGGAATGCGGAATTTGTTCAGATAGAAAATTATCTGTATATATGGATGCGTCCAATAAAATCGTCTTCTTCAAAGAGTGGAATATAGTAATAAGCCAAAGTAACGTCTTCGTCGTCAGATGGCATTGTCAAAAAAGATTAATAACGTACGCTTGCAATATGCCTTGGACAGAGTTGAGTAAGCTGAGCTGTTAGAGCTGTTTGACTTATTTTAAGGCATCTATGAAGCTACGACTCCGTGGACAGTTCTTGATTTTTTATTGTTGAAAATTTCCATTAAGAGCTACTTTTTACTTTATCTGTTTTAAAATAAAGTGAACTAAGAGTATATATATACCTAACCTAAGCGTTTTAAATATTGACTTTATATGAATTAAGCTATAAATAATTTTATTTAGTCCATTTAATATGTCAGTTAATTAGAAAGTATACAAAATTCTTTATGAATTTTTATTCTTTATCAATTGCACTAATGTACTAATTAAAATTATTTAAGATATAATAAATATTGTGTAGAAGTGAAATTCTGTCAACTGCCTTAATTTAGTATTATTCAACATGGCCTCTTTAGGAAATAAGTATTGCTTTAATATCACATTTCTGTTACAGTTTTGAGCATAGTTGGCAATTAGAAAACACAGGATCAGAACAGTGGCCCGGTAGTTGTAGGGTGATTCAGGGTGGGGGTGAATCCCTTAGCGCTACACCTACTTACGTGCCAGCACTTCCTCCGGGACATTCCACTACAGTAACTGTGAAATTGGTGGCACCCACTACTCCAGGCGCTCATAAAGCATTTTTTTATTTGGTAGACAATAGGGGTGAACAAATAGGAGGTAAGTCATCTAACCGACTTTGTGTTGCATTAATATGTATACTAATATGATAAAACTGAAGAGTTTATTTGTTTGGTTGAATTCTAGACACTAATTCTAGAACCAGCCAGTTTTTAAACATTATTTTTGCATTTCATAGCTCAATAATAATTCTTAGTGATGGTTATAGGCTATATATCATCACGCTATGACCCTTAGAAGCCAAGGCAGGTGAAACCTTAGAACACAGTTAATAGATTTTATAAGTGGTGATATGCAAATGGTGTCTCTTCAGTTATTATTTGTGGATTAAGACTAACGACTAAGATTTATGATCACTCGCTCTAATGGCGAAACAATCATCAAAAACTAACCAACAATTGTCGCAAGAGTAATTGCACAGAAGCACAGAAATATTTGTAAAATCTATGAATATTTCCTCATTCATATTGACTATTAAGAAATACGGTTGCTCCATACTTTTGGTGAATTTAAATATTATAATTTAGAAAATGTCATTCAAAGTATTATGCCTTATATATTATATTCAAAGCACTACCTATATAAGGGTGCAATTTAACTTTGAAAATTGTGTAAATTAAACCTTCCTCATGTATCACTCTTTCCATTAGTGAAAAACATATTAAAATCCTTTGATCGTTTAGAAGAAATTAGTGGAGAAACAGGCAAAAGTGGACAGCAACTTTATATGTATCAATATGGGCAACCTCTGGACCGAATGTGACCCACCATAATATCTAATCCGGCCCATGAGATTTTTTTTTTAAAATTATCAGTCTATAATTAATCATTATCGCTTTTCATTTATTAAGTACTACGAATTAGCTATCTATGGCTCACAACTTGATTAATGTTCGGAAGTTAGGCATACAACCAAGCAAAAGTTACCCATACCTAAGAACTCATAACAGGAATGTGACAATTGAAGGCAATGAACACCTTTACTTATGAGTTTTTATAAAACAAACACTGAAACATTTTCTACTAGTAGCAATTTACAAAAAATGGATTTTGTTATTGAGTGTTGAAACAATAAATAATAGACAATACTAAAATGTGATGCGGTGAGGTTCTTATGCGACTTATCTGCAGTACATTAAACAAATTATATTACTTTCAGAAACATTGTGGTTAGAAATTATAGTTGAATCCGAAATAACAATGGCTTTGGTGGAACAATTAGCTGCTCTCCCAGTTCCAAGCAGTAGACTTGATGATGTTTCTTCAAATCCCCCTCAGGTATGTTGTTTCTTATATTAAAGCATGCATGGTTCACAAGTCTTGCCGAAATGTTGTGTCATAAGGTTCTCGCGACCCCGCCCACCTATGCCTATGATGGCCGCGCTAAAAAGTCGATGAGTTTTAGTTGGTATAAGTTCGGCGTAATCCCATAGCGCCCGCTACGCTGCCGGGTAGGTATATCCAGGAGGATTTCCCAATGTTGAAAATAAAAATGGTTCACATTAAAGTAAGACATCTTTTTTAATTTTTTTATTTAATTTTATTTGTATGCAGTATTCACGTAGACAATAGACAAAGCTAAACTTCTTTGGGATAAAGAGAGCTAAATAATTAAAAAAATAAGCGTTTATAAAATAATAAATCTTTAGTTAATTTTAATATTTCATGGGACATAATAGATGATCTGATAAAGGTCGGGGTTGGATCCAGGCTGCTTCTGACAGGTCCAATTGGAAAATTATGGGAGAGGCCCAAGTCCAGAAGTGGACGTCCTATGGCTGATGACATAACATAAAAAGTTAAGATCCCATTGTAATAAAGACTCGAATGTTACAGAGGGCCATTATTATTATTATATTTATAAAATGTATACTTGTGTACTTCATTTGCGTTGAAAAATGAAATCTTTAACGCTGTTGTGACGATGACACGCAATTTTTTTATATTTTAAGACGATCCCTCGGAACCTAATAGTTTTCCAATATAAAAAGTATCCTGTTTTAATCCAGGTAACAAACTATCTCTGTGCCAAATTTCATCAAAATCCGTTTTTACACGAAAGAGTAACAAACATCCATACATCCTCACAAACTTTCGCCTTTATAATATTAGTAGGATGCATGTATGTATGTATAAAAATTTGAAGTGTTGATCGTTTTCTTTTCAGATGCCATCACAAGACGATCAAATGTGCTGATGAAGATGCAAAACAAATTATATTGTACAGGGAGAAAAATTCAAATCATCCATTTTTATTATTATTTATGTATATGTGAATTCGGAAAGTGCATTAGGCAATTTTTATATAAGGTTATAACAATTGAGCCCCATTCTACAGGCTTACTGAATTATCAGACCCTACCTCTTTCACTGCAAAGTGGATAACAGCATAGATAAAATACTACTTAACCAGTATAGATGGTCAACCTCCATACAACGATCTGAAGCCAATTTCATATTGGCATTTTCACTCACTAGATGTCACTAATAGTCTCGAATCTAACATTAATAATGTATTTTGTTAAAAATTATAACCATCAAATTCTATCACGAAGTTAGTTCCTTATTATCGTGGTATGACGTAGTACCTTATATATGTAATCACTAGAGGGCGACGTTGCTGGGAGTACTTTTATGTATGATATTTCATGCATATTTTAATGAAAATGATAGAAAATTTTTATTTAGATATTTAATATTATTCTATCAGAAAACTTTATGTTATTAATTTGTTTTACAATTAAATGCATAATGACCATAGTACAAAAACAATAAATTAAAATGTTTAGTTTTAATTTTTTTCTTCTTAACACAATCGACAAAAACTGGTTAATTTTATCTATGTTATAACTAACTGAACCTGGCCACGCTTTGCTGTAAGCTCATTTTTATTTTCGTTTCTGCTGAAACTTCGGAATAGAAAGTATATATAAACACTCTTGTGATAAAATGCAACGTTTTGCAAAAAAATTAAGTTAATCCATCACCCAGTTTCTCAGCTTTCTGAACACAAACATACGTACCTAAGCAAAATTATATCGAAGTAGTATGTAAAGACTATGATACAAATAACACAAAACATAATTAATAATATTTTATCGATTAACAAGACGTTTTTCTCTTATAGGATATAATCGGTCAGCTATTTTTTAGAACATTCCTTATTGGCCTATACCGTTCATACGGCCCTTTTATCGTTGTTCGTGCCCACTTCCTTTTTACCTATATTTTAAATTAATTTTAGTAGTGCCATCTCTTGTACATGAGAATTGACTGAATGGTCGACTGCAGCGACTCTAGCGGATTTTTAATGACAACAAATAAGCGACAAACTACACAGGCGGCATCTAGATGTATGGAACCCCACCTATCAAGTGCACAGCAATAATATTGAACGCATCCAAAGAGCATTCACGAGACATTTGGCTTTCAGAGACCCAAGTATCAGTCACAGATATGGTTATCAGCGTCGCCTTGAGCATTTTAGGTTGGATACACTGTCAGATCGTAGGTGCATTCATGACCACGTTTTCCTTTTTAAGCTGTTGCGTGGAGGCGTTGACTGTCCAGATGTAATGTCGAGTGTATCTTACTCAGTGCCACGTCTTAATTCGAGACGGAAAATTTATACCCCCTTTCAAGTGCCCGTATACAAGACTAACCAAATGAGGCACTCCTCGATCCCCAGAATGCTTCAGAGCTACAATAAAATATTTTATAGCGCAAACCTAGATATTCACTTCGACCATATCAACAACCACAAAAAAAAAGTTCTCGCTGCCATTTCGTCGCACTCATAACTTTACATAATTGTTTGTGATTTGCTTTTTAATTTTTTTTAATTTTTGATTACTGACTTTTTAATTTAAGACATATCCTTGATTTCTATTTTCTATTTTTTATTTTTAACATTTTACTATGTAATTCTGACTTGTTGTTACTGATTGATTTGGTTGGATTTTGTTATTTTTGATTCATTTTGTTGTTTCAAAGTCTTAAAAGTCCACCTGACTGAGTTTGTGTACCATAGAGAATTATGTATTCAGCTCTAATTGGCTTGCACACTGGACCAAGATATTGAGCGATATGGTCAAACTGTAAAGTGTGCCAGGCTGTTGCTGTCTTAAATAAATAAATAAATAGATATAAGCGAAATTGGATAGGGTACGGATTCAATGTACGTGAGTGACCATCTATACTGGTTAAGTAGTATTTTATCTATGATAACAGCAAGTGTGCTGTTGTGTTTCGGTGAATGTGTAAGGGATGCAGGAGCTCGTTTCCTTATCTCTTTATCTTTAATCCTACAATGATCGGCAGCGCAGTTGCAGCACTTGACTTTTCTGGTGTTATTGGTGACGGTAGCCACCTACCATCAAGTGGACCGTTAATGTCGACCTTAACATAAAAAAATCGTTCTTCAACTAATTTCCTGTCGAAGAGTGAGGTTACCAAAAATAAAATTAAACCAGAGTAATAAATCTCGAAGATGTTTAAGATACTAATAAGATATGAGGTGTTTTTTATGATAAAACTTGTCAGGCCATGAACTTTGTGCAATAAGATTTAAAAACAAATATGTCGTTCCCAGTTAAGCTTGCTTGCAATGTAAACAGAACAAAAATACTACATAGAGAAAACTTTATCACGCAAACTTTTTTGTAGGTAATTATTAGTAGTAAACGCAGAACATTATTTTATGTTTTCGTAGCGTACGTGAAATTTTATAAAAACTTTACAAAGCCAAACTTATAAGGAAATTTTTGATAGCTTTTTGATAGAAAATCAAATAAAATACGTTACTCGCTGACAATGTAGCTGTCTATAGGTGAAAGAATTTTTAAAATCGGTTTGAGTTTATTCATTACAAACTATTAAAAAAAAAAAACAATATTTTCTCTTTATAAAACTAGTGAATTTTAGACAAACCTGTTCAGAGTTTAATTTGAATCCGTTCAAAGGATTACGTGTGTGTTTAGCATTTACAAAACTATTAAGTACTAGCTTTGTCCCGCGGTTTCACACGCCGTTTAATTCAAATTGACTTCGGCTCTTCTGAAGAATATTTCATATCAGACTCGTAGTTCTAGAAATGAGTGTTTAACAAAAAAAAAAACAAACTGCTTATGGATTATTCCGGACGAGATATCTTAACAGTTTACAAATGCAGGAAATATGAACAGGATTCATTCTATTTTATCGCGTCACTCTGAAAGGGTTAAGAGAGTGCACAAGTTTATAAATAACTTATCCTTGGGAGAGTTCTATACTTACAATGTTTTACGACTTTCAATAATTTCAATAACAAACGTGTTAAAATTAATTCTCCAACTTGGATTTTAAGCGTCTCTTTATTGTCACAAAGAAAAAATCTCGCTTTCCATGTTCACATATTCATAGAATCCTTATAAAATGATTTTAAAATAAATTGAGCAATATTCGAGATAGATAATCCCTAGGATTAATTAGCTGTTTATTTTACTTTATTGGTATAACTTATTTGTAAAATGGCAAACAATTCAATTTAAAAAAAAAACATATTGAAGCAATAGATAAGACTAGTGATGACAAACTTAAAATGTACAAAATGCATATTTAGGTAATATATAGTTTCATAAAGTACTGAAAGAATTTATTATAATTTAAAAACAATTTTAATCTCCCTTAATGTTTAAGATTAAATTGCCATTAATTTACCTTTGCAGGTATAATGACTATGTAATTTAATAAAAATCAAATGATTGCGATAAATAAGTAGTTTTATTTAGGAACAAGAGGGTGAAATAATTAAAAAAATTATACCGCCATCTCCATATCGATTTTGGGATGTGGATTATAATCTTTAATGATGAAATCTTCATATCTGAAATCGTCTATGGATTCAACTTTTCTAGCGAATTGTAAAGTTGGGAACGCCCGTGGCTCTCTTTCTAATTGTTTCTTCAATGGCTCGACGTGATTAAGGTATACATGGGTGTCACCTGTTGTGTGTATAAATTCTCCAGCCTGGAATTATTTTCATAATAATAATTTCAACTAAGAAAAGCTGTTCCACTGAGTGTTCTTTTTTCAAATCATAAAATATTTAGTATCATAATTACTTCAAATATGGTAACAATATGACATAATCTAAGGTGCACTCAAATTATAATTTTCAGAGTAAATAAATACTTTCTACAGTAACGGTGTGCTTCCATATATGTAACTAGTTCATCATCAACAGCCCCCATATCAGCAACATCAATTATATGTCCCCACTGCAAAGGACACAGGTCTACTCTCAGACTATATTATAATAGAGAATATTAATGTTATTTATTCCTCATAACTTGTACTTAATATTGTTTATAATATTATTATAGAGAAGAACATAATATACTACTTTTTGTTGACTTTTTTTTTAAAATTGGCGAAGCTATTTTAAAATACCTTTAATTTTAATATGTAATTAACAAATACTTTTATTTTTTATTATTGCTTATGAATGAATGGTTTTAGTTGTATTTGACATTTTTTAATAGTCATGGATAAAAATACTGTATTCAAGTTAATATAAACAATTGCCAGCTCAAAAATATACACGAGCTCATGCGTGGAGGCACATAACACAGATTATTACCTCGAGTCCGGTAACATGCGCTATCATATGCGTTAGGAATGAGTAACTGGCTATATTGAAAGGCATTCCTAGGCCCATGTCGGCACTCCTTTGGTATAGGAGACAAGACAGTTTCCCATTGGCCACATGAAACTGAGCAAGGCAGTGGCAAGGGGGAAGAGCCATTTTACACAAGTCCATTGGGTTCCAAGCACACATTATCATTCTTCTGTCATTTGGATTTTTTCTGGTAAAACAAATATGTTGCATTAGATAAATGTCAGTCAATACAAAATTGTATATTCTTTGAAGAATATTCTTATAAACTTAAAATTACATTTCTAAAAACATTTTAAATTTGTTATTATCTGAGGAATTTCTTCAAATTAAATAAAGTCAATTTGAAAGAAAGAATTGAAATTTGAAGAAGTGAAGGAAAAATATGATTCTTTGGAAGAACGTTACATTTTGCTTACTGCGGACTGGTATATTAGTAATGCCAGTTGTCTTGGAAAATGTTCGACAGAAGCGTCCAAGAAGCAGGATCCTCCTTCACCACGACATGTACCAGCCCACTCTACCAGTAGAACAATGGAATATATGACTATGGGGGCCCGACTTGGCACTTGGCGATTTCTATTTATCCACAAAAATAAAAGATAAACTAATAGCAATTCGCCTTATGAGCCCTGAAGATGCAGTAGTGAAAGTGTTGGAAAACGCAATGAAAGAGTGGGCCCACTGCTTCAGTCAGTGGTTCCATCGCATGTGACGGTGCTTACAAAGGAATGGACACTAATTTGAAAAATAATAAGAATACAAACAGCTTCCTACATTATTTATTCTTCGAGTTTCTAAAAACTGTCAGTGTTACCCTCTCATAAATAGATCCACTTTATTAACATACACAAAAACACAATAAAAATACATATTTTACTTGAGAGTCTCAATGATGTTCTGCAACTGATCTATTCCTTGACCCGAGTAATCTGTTTTCGCGTCTACGTACTTAGCACCAGAATGCCTCCATTGAAAACCATAAACGGGTCCTAGGTCACCTGAAATTTTAACTGAATCTTACTAAAAAATGGAATAGCAGTAAAGTGTTAATAAAAAATAAAGTTTTTCTGGGTGTATTCTATTTCCATAAAAATTCAAAATGGAAATTTCTGTTAACAAAAAATTACTTACAATTTTGTTTTTGATAATATACTATAATTCAATGACACACATGTTAAGTAAAAGCATTTTCAAGCATGAAATATATTATTTTTTATTCTTTTTTTTTGTTTATTCTTTTTATGTTTATAGTACAAATAAAGGGTCTTAATAATAATAATAATAAGTTATTATTATTAAGTTTTTTGTAATATATATATATATTTTTTGATAAATACATATTGTAAAAAACTTAGAATTAAGAATTAAAATGAATAAATGATAATAATAATATTTTCAACATCTTATGAAAAATATTAGAAACACAAATTAGTGTGTAAGCACACACTCATAAAAAATCTGCCATCAAAAATAGATCAATGGAACTTTATTTGTATTATTATTTAATTTGTCTTTCTAATACATTCGTGGATTATCGACCAAATTACATAAATCATACATAACAATTATATCTCTATTATAATAGTTCTCAGGTGAGTTACAGTATTTTAGGTACCTAAATAATTATATCGATTACCTACAAAGACTGCAACTACTTCTACGAGGATTAATAAATAAAATCTCCTGTTTGTATAAGAAATAAGTTCAATAAATCAATGCATAAAAGATCAATAAAATACAATCTATAAGGATATACTTACACAAATAATTATTCTATAAAAATACATGCCTGCATAGAATGGGACATCCTGTGTAGCGAGTTGCACACGCACAAATGTAACGATGCATGCTGATGCTTCACTCGGCCGGTTTTGCATCTTTCAGAGGGTTAGGCATTGGATGTTTATGAGTTGTAACATTGTTACTATAATAATATATTTATATTGTAATGTTGTATAAGTTGTATTGGCGTGAAGTTAATGTCTAGACAAACCAATAATGGTTTACAGACATAGTAAACATCGTGTATTAATTATCAGATAATAATAAATAAATGATAAAACCTTATAAATTTATTTTATGATAATCTTTTTGCAAAATTGGGGAGGCCTTTGTTCAGCAGTGGATGTCCTATTGCTGAGATGATGATGATTAAGATGTAGTTGCTCTAGTATCATTGGACTGTACCATTAATAGTACTAGTGATACTCAATGTATGTTAGGAAAGTGAAAAATAGTGATTATTGAACCAATGATGTCAACCCATTACTAAAGTTTACTTTGATTCTAATATTCATGTCCATTACTGTCACCAATGGTATATTTGGAACATTATTGACAATTTTATTTGATGGCAGTAACCACTCCTTTAGAGAAGACCTCCAATAACATGTCTTATTGTTTTTAATGTTTGACTAGGGGATGCTAAAATCCACTCCTTCATAGTCAACTTGTCCCTTACCCTAATGTTATATATGACTACTGGTGATTATAAAATACAGTAATCATCTGTCCTGTAACCTGCCTGACACCCTTTACAATGAATAAAAAAACCAAATTTTAATATTTAAAAATACAAAATAAGTAAGTAGATTATCCCAACATTGCTAGATGAATTACTTACATAAAGCCACCATAAAATAACAGCATGTTTGCTGTTGTGTTGTGGTGAGTGAATAAGGGATGCCAGAGCCCATTTTCCTATCCATTCCTAATCCCTATATCCTTAATCCTACTATGGTTGGCAGTGCACTTTTAGCACCTGTGGCGTGGCCTTTAAATTTTCATAACAATGTAAGACTTTCAAATAAGGTTTCATTCTTTGGAGTAATCTTACCTTCTTCGCGATCTGTAAAGCCAAGATTATCAAGAAACGCTCTGGAACCATTAGCATCCCAAATATGCACTCCTTTTGCAGCGAGTACTTTGGAATCTGTAGATCCAGAAATCATCCATAATAACTCTTCAATAACACCTCTAGCAAATACCCGTTTTGTTGTAAGTAGCGGCAAAGTATTATCTTTTAAGGAGTATCTTTGCATAGCACCCATTATAGACAAGGTTCCAACACCAGTCCTATCGATTCTTTTGTCCCCTTTAAATAAATTTTATTAATATTAAACAAAAAGATATTATTGCAAATAACAAAAGAAAAATCCTAAATAAAAATACCTTTCTCAATTATTTGTTGAACTAATCTTAAATATTGTAATTCATCGTGAGAATCATTTACACTTTTATTTTCCATTTTAAAATATAATTTTACACTATAGATAAAACTGTACTACTAGGTTGTTGAAATATTTATGCAAATTTGAAATCGTATAAATAAATAACAACTAAAACTACAGTTTTAGTTACACGAATTAAATGAAATTCTACTTTGAACAACGAACATGAACAAATTTTTGGCGCCAAATCCAGTACATAGAACAGTTGATTGAATGATTTAATTTGACATATACACAGATTATGTCCATATGTCTTAAAGTCTGTGTATATGTCATATTAATAGCTTTATGTAATAGGCATGATGACAGATTTTGAAATTCCCTTCCATTATTGTAGATACACGTCTACACGTCTACCATATCCGAAAAAAACAATATTTCAACAAAAAACTAAATTTCAACGCGAATTATTGAATGTTTTTTAAACTATTTTGAATTACTCCCGAAAACGCTCTTAGATGTCATGGCATCGCGTCTGATGAGACGTGACGTCACCAAAGTACCTAACCTACGATCGTTTAGGTATGGTTGTTGGACGTCACAAGCCAACGTCTCATGTCTCATCAGATTTTTCATTCTGTCAAAGCAAAGTCAATCAACAGGATGGCCCTTACCTGGTCGTGACGTCATTCGCTCTGATTGGTGTTTCAGTTAACACAGCCGATTGCAGTTACTTCTATTTTATTGAAAATCTTTTTAATCCCAATTTTAATACAAAAAATGAGTAATTTTTTAGATTCCCTTCAACATAATATATTTTTCTCCAAAACCATTTATTCTTTGATTTTTTAATACCGTCATCATGCCTATTGCATGATGTAAAAAATTATAAGGTTTACTTATATAGCCTATACTTGGTTTTTTTAACATGGGTTCTTATTTAGTTTTAAATTTTAGTTCGATTAATAACATCATAAATGTACTGTAAGAAAGAGTAAAGACTTATTTCGTAAGAATAACCATCGTTAGGATCTTAAAACTACTATAAAACGTTGCCATAAAGTATTGCGTCGATTCGTTTTGTCGGTTTTTTTGAATAGCGACGGTCCGCAGGCTGCCTTGCCTAAGATAATATTTCATTATTTTTGTATATGAAATAGATAGGTAGGATGTGTGATGTACGTAAGCATGTTTGAGCATTGACGTATTATTACTAGCGTAAGGACTGGGCCAACGGCGCGGCGAAATGGCACCAGCGCATTGGCCCTAAAATCTCAGTTTAGGGTCAGCTAAGGCATTCGTCAGATTGTGGTTGAGAGAAGTTTTGTACTAAATTGTTATGAAATGCGTAGTAAAAGGCTGCAAAAACTATGATATGAAGGTTAAAAAGGAACAGAGAATATCGTATCATCGGTAAGTAATCTTGTTACATGTTAAACAAAATAGCGGCCATTATGTGCCGCACGCGAGTTAAAATAAACGTAACCTTGTATTGACGTTATTCGTAACCTTGTGTTGACGTTATTCTTTTATTTGTTTTTTTCTTAGAAATTTGGTGTAGGTGTAAGTATATTTTAATTTGGGTAAAATGTTTTATAGTTATAATGTAGCAGTGACGAAAACATGAAAAGTAAGAATTTATAAATAAACAATGTTTATATGTATATAAATATGTCTATAAGAAGCAAGATTGTACATAAGAACGGTAGTGTTTGTCTATAAGAAGTAAGTTTGTGAAAAATGTTCCGTTGGGCGTATCCTTACTTTTAAAATCATTGTGTTTGAGTTAAGTACAGACTAATACAACATCTTTGGTTTGAGTAGATTATGGCAGCGACTTATCGCCTTTTTCTTAACTGAGGCATACAACAAATGTAGGCGGGTTTGTGTGCCTCTTAGAACAGCCAAAATATATTAATACATTTTTCATGCATTTATAAAAAAATATGTCGATTTTTGACAAAAAAATAAATAAGTAGTTTGATAGAATGAAATGCATTTTATTTTAACCGAGAAAAATAAAAGGTCAAGTTTACAAATCTCTTCCCTGAGATTAATAAACATTAATGTGAAAACATTAATGCGGTATGTAATGTAAAGTAAAAAATCACAGATGTTTTATTCTCACCATTATGACCCTAAAGCCTGCTATACCTAAGTATAAGGACCACTTTAGGAGAAAGTGTGTTAAAAAGAATTATGCCATTCCAAACGTTTTTAGCAAACGTGGGTATAAAGCGCAATATACAGGATGTTCAATCCAAAAGGGTCAGTGAAGGCAAATCTCAAACCAAAAGAGATACGAAAATTTGTCCTTGGGAACTAAGACTTCGATTTTTGAATTGAGAAAAAACTGCATTTAAATTACGCTCATACACGACCAGGAATCGAACCCGGTAAAATAAAAAGGTAACAGACAGACAGACAGAGTTACTTTCACATTTATGATATTAAGTATGGATGGGTAGATTTAAATTAAAAAAAATTAACAATCATTTAAATTCATGGAGCAGAGGTTAGCTGCTCCGTGTTTAAAATGTAGGCATTTCTGTTTATTGTTTATACAAGGTTCCATAGAATAGTACATTACTGCAGAGTCCAGGAACTGAAGGATTGCCGGACGAAGTGGTTATCTCAATAAATGTGAGGAAATAATGAAACACGCCCCCGCCTACAACGCCTGTGACAGCGGCGGGCGCGTTCGTGAAGACTCGTGAAACTTCGGGTTTCATCGGGCTGAGCAGCGGCCAGGAATGAATTTTCATACAACATTCTTGGCCTAGGCCGAGAAAGAAATGCATGAGCCAAGAATTACAAACTTCGTGGCTTGTTTTTAGTACAAGAATGCCTACATTTCCGAGCATGTTTGAGAAAAAAAATATTCCTTATGACTCACACTATCAACCACTGTAATGAAAATAATTGCGATTTCTTTTACAGAAATTTGACTGGGTTCGATTCCTGGTTGCGTATGAGCGTAATTTGAATAAGTTTTGCAGTTTTTCTTAATTCAAAAATCGAAGCCTTAGTTCCTAAAAACTACTCTCGTATATCTTATGGTGTCAGAGTTGCCCTCATTGACCCATTTCGATTGATCATAAAACGTGTTCTATATAGACAGAATCGTAAAACGTCCTAATAAGCATTATTTGTGCTGGGTCCTGCTTGATCCTGAAATACAGAAAGAAAAGCGATTTCGTTTAATGGTCAGCTGACTTGCTCTTAAGTTTGTAAAAACCTTCTACTATATTCTGTATTGTATTATATATCTAGGCAACTTAAAAAGGCGTTTATCTCACCAGATATCGGTACGTAAGTACCTACTTAGTTATTGATCATACCTAATCTATTCAAAAGATGAAATGATTCCTTGGGCTCATTATATTGGAATTTCAACTTAAGATCGTGATAAGCCAAAGGGAAAGCTATTTTGTAATATTCAAATATTAACGGAGATATGTTACATATAAGACTATCATAATATATGCACTTTTGATATATTATCTATGTTCGAAGTTCGTTACTTCCTCCCGCTACAGTATAGTATATTCTTTGGTTACTCCGGCAACTTGTAAACAACTTACGAACAATACTAAAATCTGGACTAAAACATTTTTTACAGTAGCAAACAGTAGGATCCTTGTAGATAGAGAAAACAGAATATACTATTACTCGCTTATTCCAAGAAGAGGAATTTTAGATGCGGATCAAGTCAAGGTACCCGCAAGTCTCGTTAAAGTAGGTACCTACTTATCCCTATGCAAATAATACAAGATTTGGTGGAGATCAAAATACATAATGCCTGCACGTGAAGTGCCTTGCGTGGAGTTAGGAAGTGCTCCAGAGAGTACCAGTGTGGGTCCGTCGCCGCCATCATCCGAAATATCAAGCGCCAGTTCTCCTGAACCTCAAACAATTCGAGCGACACCGCTGTTTAGGTTTGCAATTATTATTCGCTTAGTTTTCATATAGCCACAACTATATACAAGTCCCGCGGTTTCGCCTGCCGGTTAATTTAAATTAATAAAGGCTTGCACTTTTTGGGTCTTTACAGTATTGCGTGGTATTGCTCTTTTCCCGTCGGCCTCGGACTTGACTCAACGCGTCACATATAAACGTAGCTAGCACACGCTCCCTACATATAGTTTTTTTTGTTTTTTGCTTAGCGTCGAAGGTTGATAAATAAACGACTACATTGTTTCGTAAGTAGCGTGTTAATAGCCTAGAACCTTTCTAAAAGAAATGGGCTACGAAATGCAAAAAAAAATTATACATAAATAGATATTGTTATATTATTATGAAGGTATCATTTGTTAATACCCACACATAGAAATATCTCTGATATAAGCAGTTATTGGTCTAACTGCCTAATAGCATTGTAAACAGAATTAGGTACTTACTTACTCGGCGCCCTGCGGAAAGGCTCAGATTTCCTTTGTCTGAAAAGGTTAACTAACAGAGTCACCCATTTTCCCTATATACTCTGAATGATAAGCGGTAAAGGGTTGGGAACATATATTTGGGGTCCTTTATAGAAGGTCCTATTTATTTTCCATAATTGGATATAAGAATTTGAATTCTTGGATATGATGAATACTTACATTAAAACACAAGTAATTAACCCAACAATCTTATATGATTCTTCTATGGTAGTGCAAGGTTTCGAAGCTAAACTGGCAGTAATTAATATTTGTTTATATTATCACAGAGCTTTAGCATTAACACCGCCAGAACCTGAACAGCCACCCGGTCAAGAAGAGTTGGAACGACGATTACCTGGATATCGTCGAATTGTTATTCCACGGGAACTCACGCTAATAGAACTCTTGGTAATTTTTGTGTTTTAAATTTCTGTAATTTGTGGTAACGAGATTAATTAATTTATAATTTGTATTTTAGGCTGTAGTCTCCTATAAACGCTATCGGCTACTCACGGCGCGGCGTCACGTCGCCGACGTACGCCGTATCACAATGCTAGAATTGCGGTCTCTTTTATACGCTGATATCAGCGTTCGGCAGTCGTAGGCGGCGTTCAAATGCTTTGCGTTTTATATCTAGTTACTAGATAGTACAAAATCATATGCTAGATAGTACAAAATCAAATAGTACATTCAGTACAAAACCATATAGGTGTAACCACAAACAAACACTATGTCGACTAGGAACTGTTGTGATCGAGACGTCACTCGCTGCTGAGATATGTATTGACTGCTGATGCTGTGCCTGGCGTTCAGACGTCGAGCGAAACATTTACGCTGAAGTCGCACGTCACATGTAGCATTTAATAGGAGACCATGGCCTAATAAAATGATGGACTAATCGCAAAAGTACAGTAGCAGTAACGTGCTAGTTGCACAATACTGTTTAAAAAAGTTGAAATTGTACTCATCTATTCAATGAAAACATGCAGTAGACATTTAGTTATTTAATGAGAACCAACACAAGAACAATTTTAGTGACAATGTATCTTATACTTGCCTGTTATTGCACCAGTGCCTCGACTAAAATGGGCACCCAAATCAGCATGTGCTGTGTGTTCTTTAAGCCTCACAAACAGCGCTGATCTTCCGCTGGGGATTTTGGCTTCACGGACGTCCGTTCAAATTCATAATATAATAAATAAATAAAATATACTATTATAGCAATAAAATATGTCGTAATAATGTGAATGTGGATTTTTTGTGAATATGCATGTGAATGTATTTGCAACTAAGTCCAATTGATCAGTCGAGTCCAATTGATCAGTCGAGTCCAATTGATCAGTTGAGCTCAATTGATCAGTGGCTGACCTGACCCAAAATTAATACCTAATCTATAATGTGTACAGAAACAATGTAGCGGTGCGACAACTGACGAGGAAGTTCTCAGAATTCGCGAGGCAAAGCTTCGCGTTGTTGCCGAGCGCGTTGGCTTAAGAAGACTCAACGTTCTTTCTCCGCGTCTTAGGTCTTTAACCTTAGACGGAAGCGCTATTTCGTCGCTTAGAGACCTTGGTATTGGGTTAAATTGTTTGAAGGTAAAACCATTTCAGTTTTAAAGGTTCATGTCAGGATCATTAAATAATGTAATATATGTAGGTATGTTTTCTTTTAGATTTTAAGCATAAATCGATGTGGTCTCACTAGCTTGGATGGTGTTTGGGGTTTGGGCGGACTGAGAGAGTTGTACGCTATTGGAAATGATATAAAAGATTTATACCCTTTATCAGCTCTTCAGAAACTGCATACATTGGATATTTCCGAGTAAGCCACTATATATAATTAAATTTAATAAATTCCTGTGAAATATTAGATGTGTTTTTCGAACAGTGTTTGGATCTTTCAAATTCGACCTCTTTTCTTCCATAACTTAGAAGATAGGTACACTTATTTACCTCCTTATATAAACATGGATATATTAGGAGGTTATATAAGGAGGTTATATAACTAATAAGTTGTATATAAGTTATATATAAATTAGATTAGTATGCATAGGTAAAATTATTTAAATATCATCAAAGAGATTCAGAGAATTTATCTATGAGTCTTTAAGGGGCCGGCATAATACAGGGTGGTAATTTGAGACGGGTCAGTAAGGGCAGCTACCTAAACTATACAAAACACCCTTAGGAGACTATCCATAATTTTAATAGTTATTCCCATCAGCATTCAAAGATTTTGGAAAAATCGTACAGTCAGCGAGAAAAAGGTCAATTTTCACCTTTTGTTTTTATAACGCCAATCGATTCTGTTACTTATAAGGATCAATTGACTCTATGGGACCACCTTAGGTTAGAGTACTAGAAACGTCAAAAATCTCACAGTAATATAAGAAATGTGTTTCGGTATAGAAGTCTATTTAATGTAATTATTTTTTCTTGTTTTAGTAATCCCATTGCGGATGTGAATCACGTGTGGACATTAGCTGTTTGCAGTTCTCTTCGTCGCCTAACGATGAAAGGAACCAGTGCCTCAGAAATGGCTCAGTATAGGACCAAAGTAGCGTCAGCTCTACCTATGCTCGTCTATTTGGACGATCAACCGTTGCATATGGACGTTGCTTGTAAATATGAATGTAGTTATACATAATATAATAAAATCGTAAACGAACCGTGTCTGTACATTAATGTTATTTAAAAAAAAAACAATTTGTACACGTTGTACTTATGTTATTGAGGTCAAAAAAATACTTTTTAGAATTTTTGTCAGTTTGTCAGTTTGTCTGTTTGTTTCTGCGTTTGTGCACGCTAATCTTTGAAACGGTTTAATCGATTTAAATGCGATTTTCACTGTTGTATTGTAGCAAGCTTCCCGTAATATATTCATGCCATATATTCAGCCAAAAAACAATAGGTACAATAACATCAGCCCGATCAGTCAAATAATCATCAAGGTAAATAAACATTTGCATGTAATTTCTGTTTCACAATTCTTTTAAATTGGTGTAACGGAAGGAATAGAATATGACTTGCAACGTTATTACAGATATGTATGCAATTACATATTATGAAAGATTAATTGAATTTCCTAAGCCTTGTTGAATGTAACGTACCGCCAACTTACTATATTGCGTCTATTTGTCTTATAAGCATAAATTTAGTTTTGGAAAAAAGCGCCTAGGTACCTGTCTTGCAGGATATTTGCGATATTATTTTAATATTAAATGTGTTTGGAAATAAAAAAATACATAACAAAGATAAAAGATAAAATAGCAAACGTGCTGTCCAAGCAAAGGAAATAGCAAAGGAAAAAGCATAAGAAAGCATAGGGAGGTTAGGGATATGAGCTCTGGCATCTTTACTTTTGCGCCGAAACACAACGCTCTGCTGTGGTCTTCTGTAAGGGAGTGGTTATTACTGCCAGACATCAGAAATGTCCAATTTATGACAGCGAACGCGGTGACTGACTGACCCTGTCATGACGGACGGACTAAAATGGAGACGATATCCATCAATTATGAAATGGATGGTAAGCCTGATGATAGCCACCTTTTATGTCTTCTCATATTCAATGTGCTTTTATTGCTGAAAGCATAAAGTACAGTATTTACTATAAAAATAATGTTACAGTAAATATTAACTAAAAATAATAACTGTCGATGTTAGTATTTTAAATAATGTATTTGTAAATCTTGGTAACATAAGTTTATTTGAACTGCGTCGCACCTAAATGTGTTTCTTTTTGTTTGTATAGCTGACTCCGAAGGAGTTTTTGGTTTAGCTTCATCCAGTTCTGAGGAGAGCGATATTGAAGATGAAAAACCGAATAACACTGGTGCAATTGACAATAATTGTGCAACGGTTGAACCGGGGACATCAAATGTTCTAGGAAATTCCACGAGTATTTCTAAAGTATCTATTGGGGTTGCAAAGGTATCTTACGGTTGCGATTTTAATTTAAGTTGTGTAATGTATATAATAAGTTATGGAAATTCCTTTTGAGTTTCAGGGCAAAGAAAAAGAAGACGTCGAACATTTTTTATTTGACAAGTTCAATGAAGGTCGCGGTTATGATGACACTAATAAATCTAACGCAGCCGGCGATAACAACGTGGGTGGCAAATATGATATTTCCAGTTCTGCGATAGGGCGACGGCGTCCAGCTACTACTGAGTGTGGTGGTGTTGGGAGTCGCCCAAGGCTCACACTGAGACCGCGGCCACACACTGCAATAGAAAGATCAACATTGGAAGCACACAGTAGGCTGCAGATTGTCAACACACTCATGGGTGCGAAACTGTGTACATGTTTTCTATTATCGTAACAACCCTGCCTAAACAAAGTGGTTATGTAAATAAATTTAAAAAAATGTTCAAAGGTCTAAATGCTGTAACGGTGTTGTTGCGATGAGTAATTTCTATGTGAAGTTATTTTGTTCACTGATGTAATCTGTTATTGTGTTCGTTTATAAACTGCAAATCTCTGAACGTACTTTATATATTACCATGAAATTTTAGTTTACATACAGGGGAGTACAGAAAAGAAAGAAAAAAAAGTTTAGATTTTTTTTGTAAATGAATTATAGTTTTTCGTCAAAGTAAAACACGTAGGTAACCACTAGGTAACCATGGTAAAACTGGTGAGAACTTAAACTATTTAAACACATCATCTCAGCTGTAGTACGTCCAGTGGATGAGCCGATGAGCCCATTGGATGAGTGGTTACGGTGCTTGCCTTAACACTCTGTTCTAGGGTTCCCGGGTTCGATTCCCGACAGGGTCAACTTTGAAAAATGAACTTTTCAAATTTGTCTCTGGTCTGGACCTGGAAAGTAGTGGCAGGGCACACTGCGTTTCGCAGTCATTTGGGCAGCTCGTCTGGCGGCAGTAACCACCCCCTTACAGAAGACCACCGTGAAATAACAGCATGTGTGCTGTTGTGTTTCGGTGAGTGAGTAAGGGATGCCAGAGCCCGTTTCCCTATCCACTCCTAATCCCTTATCCTTAATCCTATTGCAGTCGGCAGCGCACTTGCAGCAGCTTTGGCGTTGCTTGTGTTATAGGCGACGATAGCCACCTACCATCAAGTGGACCGTCAGCCTGTCTGTCGATCTTAACATAAAAAAAGTGCTGGACTAAGGCCTCTCCCCTAATTTTCTAAAATGACCGATCAGAAGCAGCCTGGATGCACCGTCGACCCGCGGCCCTTATCAGGTCGTCTGTCCACCTTGTGGGTGGACGTCCTATATTGAGCTTACCGGTCCGTAGACTCCACTCGAGAACCTTCCAGCCCCAGCGGCCATCGGGTCTCCGTATTATGTGTCCTGCCCACTGCCACTTCAACTTACTAATCCGCCGGATTATGTCGGTAACTTTTGTTCGTCTATTGATCTTCTCATTACTAATTCGATCTCACAGTGTAACCCTGAGCATAATTAATCCTCTCCATAGCTCGTTGAGCAACATTGTGATTTCTTACGAGACCCATAGTTGGAGATCACGTTTCAGCGCCATATGTCATCACTCGCAACACATTGGTCGAACACTTTTGTTTTATGACACTGTTGAAATTGGGACGAGAATAAGTCTCGGAGCGTCCCGAACGCTGCGCTGTCCATCCAAGCTGGATTCGACGGTTGACCTCCTCGAAGTTCGCTCTACCTAATTTGACTGTTTCAACGTAACTTTTCAACTCATGGTTGTTTAATTGGTAGATAAAGAATGGCGATGCAGTGGAAGTAAGTTGACATCGGAAGTAACTGTCTGCGGCAACTTAGCGCAGGCTCTGCGGCGACCGTCTACGACTAATCGTCGGTATTTGGGTGAGTTCATATTACATTATCATGGCATTGATTAGTAAATAGTCTACTCAAGTATCACTGATAAGAAATCCGTTCTATAAATTGTTAAACTGTGTTAATTTATAAATGTGAAAGTAATTCTGTCTGTCTGTTTACACGCTTACACGCCTTATCTACTCAACCGATCATCATGAAATTTTGCATACACACGGTCAGGGACACAAAAAAGGACACAGGGTACCTTTCAATCAGAAAAAAGCTGTTCCCGAGGGATCATCTAAAAATAAAAATCAAATGCTTGGCAAAGCGAAGCAATATGTTATAGCGAAGCAAAGCTACAACAGTAATAATATTGCTCACACATTTTGTCAGGAGTTATATTTGTTATTTTTAAACGCGGACGAAGTCGCAGATATTACTTGTATAAATTTGTGTTATTTCTTAATCTTTGATGGGCCCTTTGGTCGTGCTAAGGTACGGGACTCTGTTGATGTATTCTTGGCAAAGACTAAATATTATAAAAAAATATTTTCAAGGTGTGTCCTGGTTTATTACCTACCTATTACACTGGGATCGATTGGACTACTATTGTGGATGTCCATAGTATAAGACTAGTGCTTTACAAAATATACGTAGTGTATTGAATTGAATTTTTAATTGAATTTAAACTAATCTCAAAATAAATTATGTTGGAACGTACTATAATAAGTCTTCACAATTTTTATCACATAACTAGCGACCCACCCCCAGCTTCGCCCGGGGTGCAATTTTTATATATATAAACAATCGCCCCGCTTATCCCTCTTTCAATTAGTGAAAATCGAATTAAAATCGGTCTACCCGTTCACGCGTGATGCCGTGACCAAGGGAAATGAGAATTCATTTTTATATATAGAGATTTTGAAATGTACCTACGTAATTTTTGAAGTATTATTTTCGTGTATCACAAACCTACGTAACTAGTAGGCTTTGTTTAAATAAAGCCGGTTCGATTTTGCATCGAGAATATACATAATTCCAGTAGATGTATATTCACGGGTTTCAACATCGTTACGTTATGAAATGAGGTAAGTACCTGCATTTCTGTTGTGTTGTACAAGCGACTGGTTTTATGTGATAGCTCGCGCAAAGGCTCGCTCGTCGGTGTTACGAAACGAGTTTTCACGTTGCACGGTTTGCAAGGGCCTTATCTCGCGAAATTATTATGCAATTAAATCGAATAAATAAAGCCTCAATTGGCCTTGTGTATCTCGAAATATTTTAGTGTTTTCGTAAAGTCGTCTTGAACATTCTTTATCTTGCTTGGTTTTATTTAAATTTTCTGGATTAAACGACACACGCATGTCTTTACTTTTCGACCTCCACTCACGTTATGTCTCCCACATTATAAGTGGATTATATAATTTTACTGAAAATTATTTATTTTATCTTTAACTTAAATTGTTATGCATCTTAATTTGAACACAAAGCACGGCATCCAATATTTACCTTTTGATCTTTTTTAAAGTCGTCAGACAGGCTGACGGTCCACTTGATGGCTACCATCGCCTATAACACAAGTCACAGGTGCTGCAAGTGCGCTGCCGGCCATAGTAAGATAAGGAATTAGGAAGTGAAAGGAAAACGGGCTCTGGCACCCCTTACTCACTCACCGAAACACAACAGCACATATGCTGTTATTTCACGGTGGTTTTTCGTATGGCGCCAGACGGGCTGGCCAGATGACTGAGAAACCCAGTGTGTCCTTGTCACTACTTGCCAGATCCGTATTAGAGCCAATTTTGAAAAGTTTATTTACAAAAGTGGTCCTACCGGCAATCAAACCACTGAGTCAGAGTTCTAAGGCAGGCCTTAACCGCACGAGCATTAGGCTCATCATATATAGGTATATTAAAGTAAATAACATACAATGTTTCGCCAAATATAATAAAGTTAGAAGAATGGACTCTAGCATCCCTTATCTAGCACCCCACTGTTCTGTATAAGCCATTGCTTATACAGTACATTCATGGCTATGATTTAAATAAATTATAGGTAATACATCATCAGACAACAATAAAGAAGTAATGGATCACTTGTTGGGAAATGTCAGAAAATCACTCGCTGATGAAATTCCAAGATTTCCACATTTGGAGGACTGGGCTAAATTTAAAGCTGAAACTGGGTAAGCATTTATGTTGCCTATTTCCTATTTCATAAGTAACAGGGGATGCAATTTCCCGCATATTTACCGGAATTGAATACTTAGTTACAGATTTACTGGTAATTAGAGGAATTTATTTAAAAAGGCTGAAATGTATGAAGCGTGAATGTTTAACATTTATCAATTAATGATCGAATTAAGATTAAATGTAATTTATCAAACGTATTAAGTACCTGCATTAATTGTGTACTTTCATTAGAAAAAAATCGTTAATGGTAAATTACCGCCAAAGATTTTTCTTACTGGTATTTACCAGTAAGAAAAATTGCCCGGTAGAATGAAAACCGTTATTGTATCCTCTATCCAGGGCTCGTAAATATTATGATATTTTCACTGATTGACTAACGTTTTACTTACGGTATTCTACGTGATGGGTTAATCTTTTCCATTGGTGTCACAGTGTTAATGGTTGGGTTGGATAGAAAATTAAGACATACATCTGGTAGGTAAGCAAACAGTTCCATGTAAATATTTTCAATCGGCAAACATGGTTTTGTGGTGTGTTGAGAGAATGAGATGGTCTTTGCTGAGGGTTGTGTAATCGGACATTGTTTGACAGCGACATCCCAATTGAGTGGAAGCAAATAAAAATATATTTGGAACACATACAAAATAGTCGTAAGATATTTTTATTTGAAAGAGTATGATGTATATCTTTGTTACCCTCTAGTCTACCCTACTTGGGATGGTGAGCCAATTAAGGGTCAGAATAGAACTGACGAGGATCCTTTACATGTAAAGTATAAGATACTCACGGGTGGAGTATAATACATAACCCAGATCTGCTCAGTAAGTACCATGGACCTTTGGCTTTGGCGTCTCCAAACCAAATATAACGGGAGAAGAAGGTGAAGACCGGGTCTACTGGTCATACCGGGTGGGCGCACTGACTTATTGTGGAAGGTCCCAATGACGCGAAGCGTTCTTAATATAATACCTGAAACAATGGATTCCACTATATACTTAGTGGACTCCAAAGGATTACTCCTGTTTAATTAAATAGATAGGTGATCAAGTTTTGTTATCAAATTGTATTAGGGCTAGCTGTAAGGATATCTATACATATAATGAAATCGTAAACGAGCTGTGTCTGTACATTAAAGATAAAAAAAATTGTACACGTTGTATTTATGTCACCGAGGTCAAAAAAATAGTTTTTAGGATTTTTGTCTGTTTGTCTTTACGTTTGTGCACACTAATCTCTGAAACGGCTCCACCGATTTTAATGCGGTTTTCACTGATGATGTAGCAAGCTTCTCGTAACATTAAGTGTTTGTTTCATTTCAATCAAACTAAAACGAAACAAACAAAAAAGTTACGCGCTATACCCAATACCACTCGTACGAAGTTGCGGGCAAGCTAGTTTGTAATATATAAATAATGAATATCTATACCTAATTATGTTTAAAAACTCTGAAATGTTTAAACAGTAGGTGCATCAAAGTATGTGTAGAGCGTCTTGTCAAGATAGTGAGATTCAGTTGAATATTTTATCAAACGCTACTCGGAAGACGATCTCTTCTTCTCTACAATTTCGTAAAACCTACCAGTCTTGGCGATGTCATACAACTAGTTCCAGGGGCTGTACGGGTTACTAAACTTGAATTTTGATCCACTTTCAAATTTTGAACAACCTTGATACAGTCATTTTTACGATCCAAAATGACAAAACGGTGCTTATACTGTGACAGGAATGTTGAAGTTTTTAAAATTGCGACAATATTTCAATTGGTCAACTGTACAAGGAATTCAAATGACGTTTTTAGGGTTCCGTACGTCCGAATAAAAAAAATAGGTAGGATCACTCGTGTGTCCGTCTGTCCGACCATTCCTTATCTCCCCCTTATCTCCGAAACTACTGAACCTAAAATTAGTTTTCTACTTATAGATTATAAGATAAAAAAAATACAGAAATTAGTTTTCTACTTATAGATTATAGGAAAACCTATAAGAAAGTCCATGATATTAAAATAAAATGGTAAATCACTCAATATTGTGCGGATAGGTAACATCGTACAGAACCCTCTTCACGCGAGTTCAACTCGCACTTGTCCCGTTTTTTTATTTATATATTTATTTAAACAATATAATTATTTCATATGTAATATCAACAAAAATGACAGTTTAAGGAAATCAGCTCTGGTTTAAATTTAAATAATGTTGTCTTTTCTAAGTAAAGGTCGTCAGAATCTTTTCTAAGTGAAGGTCGACGATGAAGTGTCCACTTCACCGTCGTCGAAAAGACAAGCAACGCCACAGGTATGCAAGTGCTCTTCCGACCATAATAGAATTAAGGATTAGGGATTAAGAAAGGATATGGAAAATGGGCTCGGCAAACTCAGCGTCCCTTACTCACTCACCGAAACACAACAACAGACATGCGGTTACATAATGGTAGTCTTCTGTGAGGGGGTGGCTACTGCTGCCAGAAGGGCTGCCCAAATGACTACAAATGAATTACTTAAAACTTAAATTACTTTAAAGTAAATATGGACCATTTAATTTAAATAAGCTAATTACGAAATTGAGTTTTTCCAAGTTAAAATAAACTGAACTTTGTTTGATAAATAAACTAATTTTAGGAGATTGCTCCGAGGGGGTCTGTTTTTAAGTATCTATGAAGATTTACAGTAGATGGCCTCTGATTTTAGTACAGAGTACCAAAATCAGGTACCACTGACATTATTATGTAACGTTATTTATAAGTATATTAACAAAATTTATTATTTTAAATTTGTTACAAACATAATCTCAATTCGTGCCTGCAAAGTTCATTCTAAAATTTGTGATGATGGCACTGTTTAAAAAAGATTAACTCTTTATTTATTTTTCATTCTAGCATTGACATAAACATAAGTTTTGATGAACGACCAAGAGATATTGACCCCATGGAAGCTATAAAGCGTCTTGAGGAAATAGAGAGAGAAACTGTTGAGAGGTTGAAAGCAGAGGCAATGATGGACAGCAATATCGGAGCCCAAGAGATTTGTAGTGGCACCACAGAAAATGAAAAAGTGTCGAATGCAACTTCTGAATCAGAAGAGCAAATGCAGAGACGTTTGTTTGAATTCTTTAATAAACAGGACGCCGATGATGACAGAGATGACATAATATAGGAGATTGTATTCCTTGTAATTCGATTTTCTTTGATAGCAGAGACAATTTCTTTAATAGTTGCTCAGTTAAATAATTGCAATCGCATTTTACATAACAATTCTATATATTACTAATGCAAAAGATGAAATACTTAATTATTTTTTGTAATGTGACAATGATACGCGCTAATAATCATAATCTCTTGATAAAAAATTTCACTGTTTCACCGTCTCTAGACAAAAGATATAATCTACTGATAATGCAATCCGTAAGTGACTGTGCATCAAATTGTCTAGTATACACATTACACGGTTATCATTACGAATTATCTAATCGTGTGATGTATGTAGCAGTCGATATTACTGGCTTTCATATAGGTACTTCGCGTACCTAGCAATACTGTAGCTCGACTAGTAGTCCCGATACGATGCTTGAGTGACAACATGCGACTGCAGCGACAGGAAGGAGCGACATCTCGCTGCGACTGCTGCTGCCGCATGCAGTCGTCTATAGAATAATACTTTTAATAAACAGAGAATTTCAAATAAGTGAATTTAGTAAAAATTTAACTGCATATAAAATTTTTCCAAACAAAATTAATGACGCTAAGGGCCTGCGCAGACGAGGGACAGTTATATCGACACTTCTTTTGACGTTTATTTGAGTTTGTTAATGTTATTGTACTAGCTACACTTAGATATTATTAAGTGTTTTTTGCACTCAGAGAAAATTGTATTTTTGTCACAAATGTATTCTAGCAGGGGTAGGTATGTGAATATCACAAAAAAAATTGCTACATTCGACCTAAAAGAATGTTTCAGGTGTTTTAAAAGCGAATTTTGTTCTTGCTACCACAAAGAGTGTATATATAGATAAAGTAACTTTTAAAATTTTACTTAAAACATGATTGTGAATGAACTTATTTTGTATGAAATTATGTTATGAGAAATTTATATTGTTGAATAAAGGTTAGTTATCTCATTGAGGTGTTTAATTTAAAAAATAGAATAAGATATATTTTAAATGATATAAATTATTTATATTCATATCAAGGATTCTTTAATGTTATTAAACATGACAGGCAGACGGTTCCCTTGATGGTAGGTGGCTACCGTCGCCTAAGGACACAAACAACATCACGGGAGGTACAAGTGCGCTGCTGACTCTGCAGGAAGTTGTTTACTGCACGCTTGAAGAAGCTCATATTGTAGCTAGGAAATACCTTACAAGGGAGATTGTTCCAATGTTCGCCCGTTAGTGGGATAAAGTTTCTACTCATCCGTATTGTGCGCAGCGGCACAGATAAAAATTACTTTAGCAATTAAGTACTCAAATAAAATGCCTTCTCTATAAGGCTTATTAACTGTCTCTTAATTGTCTTGGATTTTAGATTGTCTCCATTTTCTGCTTACAATGACAAGACAACACCACAGACAACACTATGAGGATCATGCCCCAATTGTGTCCTAATAATATCAAGGTTTACCAGTCGTGTTCATGATGTAACACAACGACCGAGTACAAAGTTCGCTTTGATTTATAAAATTGTTACACTATGATTAGAAATTTATTAAAATTCATGCCCAATTGAAGAATATGGCAATGAAAAATTCAAGGCCTCGTGTTCGCCAAAGTTGGTCTAGTAGTCGTGTGGTAGTCGTCAGCCAGTATCATTAGTAAAGTTATTCAAGTCTCATGTCAATTGAGTTTGAGTTCATTCAGTACCACGCTAGAAGCCGGTTTAAGTGCACGCGTTCACACCGCGATTATTTATTATGGAATTATTAATTTTCTTAAGAAACTTTTTAGTATCGAAATTTTTAACTCTATATTACAGTTTCCAAGTATTATTGTTGATTGCGTTTAGTTATGTGAAAAATCCACTCGTCGATCCGTGGGCACAGAAGCTTAGGTTAGAACCACCGCCTCCTCTAACCGATCCTAAATATGGTGTTCATAAATATATAAAAGTTAATGTAAGTACAAGAATAAATATATTTATAGTGTAAAGTTCTGTTCATTAAAAATAAAATGGCCAAATTTCCATTATTTAAGTTTAACTTATGTCTAACTTTGAATATTAAATTATCGTAATTACTAATACTCACATAAATATTAATTTAAACTGTGGCTCTACCAAATTTCGTATTTCTACAGTGTACCAAGGTTAACTTTTTGTATCGTTTCCATATACACACTATTGTTAATTTTATAAAAAAATGACTAAGAAAAAAGTGATAAACATTAAATTGAAAATAAAATTTAAGATATTATGATATGATAATATCTTAATGTGGGTTTTGTATTTTTATACTTGTAGGTAATATTTCTTTACAGGTTTTCCTCGTTTCATTACATTCAATAATTTCTATATTATCTATACTTCGATGTTATTATGGTTGAATAAAATTAATCTTAGGGCATAAAGAAGATCACGTATAAATTAATAGATATATCAATATTGGATTTATTCTCTTAAACCAATGTTACAATTTGCATTATTAAAAGACTTTTGAAAATTTTAAATTGACATAAAATCCTAATGTAGCAGCAACCACCCCCTTATAGAAGATCACCGGGGAAGTAAAAGCATATGTGCTGTTGTGTTTCGGTGAATGAGTAAGGGAACTCTTCACTTTTATTATATCAGTAAATTATTATATCTATAGATTACATTAAAATATTCAAATTATTACTCACATTGTTCACTCTGATAATAATTCAAGTAAAATCTTTCAAAATATTAGTTGTTGGTGTACAGTAATAAATGAAACACAGTTAAAATACAAGCCTTGTTTTGGATTGTTTTGCCTTCAAAGCAAACACGATATAAAAGATAATTTTAAATTAAATTAAATCGCATTGCTTGATGAAATTATTTTATTGATACTTACTTTTACACAAAATTTTCTCTGTCTTTTTACACACCTATTTTCTGTAATTTTTTTTTTTTTTTTTTTTTATGTTATGTCGACAGACAGGCTGACGGTCCACTTGATGGTAGGTGGCTACCGTCGCCTATTACACAAGCAACGCTACAGGTGCTGCAAGTGCGCTGCCGACTACAGTAGGATTAAGGATAAGGGATTAGGAGGGGGAATAAGGAGATGGGCTCTGGCATCCCTTACTCACTCACCGAAACACAACAGCACGTATATGCTGTTATTTCACGGTGGTCTTCTGTAAGGGGGTGGTCACTGCCGCCAGGCGGGCTGCCCAAATGACTGCGAAACGCAGTGTGCCCTACCACTACACTACACATTAGTTACGAGTTCCTCGTTTTTTGCTCTTTCCATTAGTAAAAATCATTTAAAAAAATTATATGCTTGACTTTAAAAGAGTAAGTGGAGAAAAACAAAGCGACTGTTTTATCCCATTTATTCATACAAAAAAAAAATTCATTTTTTTTAAATTTCTAATTATTCATCCTCCTTACCTATAGATGTAATCGTAACTACATTATAACTTTTATAACTATAATCTCATAAATATGTAAACATTTAGAGAAATTATTATTATAATATATATTAAAATACACAAACAAAATATTTTCTTGTTGTTAATATAAGAACAGATACGAGAATCAAATTATTAAAAAAAGAAAATAGACCTTAAAAAATGAAACAATCAGTTTAGTGGTAAGGTTTAGTTTTAGTTTAGTTTTAGGTATAGTTTTAGGTTTAGTTTAGTTTTAGTGGTAATAGGTACACTGCATTAGCAGTTATAAATTAGACACCCCGTCTGGCGTAACCACTCCTTACAAAAGACCATCGTGAATCTGTTGTATTTCGGTGAGTGAGTAAGAGATGCCCAGAGCTCACTTTCGTATCCCTTTTTAATCCCTTATCCTTATTCCACTTGCAGCACCTGATGGACTTGCTTGTGTTAATAGGAGAGTAGCCACCTACCACCAAGTGGACGGTCAGCCTGTTTGACGACGTCTTATTATTATATTAATAAAAGCAACCCGCCTGACGATACCTCTACTGCTGTATCAGTGATATCTTTTCGCACAAGTGTCTTTAGTTCGGTTGATAATATTATCTTTAAAAAAGAAAGTTGATAATTTGTACAAAGGTGACACTAAACAAAACTGATATCACCTGATATCATGTAATGCCTTCATTATATACATATAATATTGTGACTGGTTTAAGTTTTAAGCGTTTTAAGCGAGTAACGTTGGTAAAACGGGTCATTTGGTTGTTATAAATTCTTTTTCCGGAAGTCGTGATGCAGGTGCAACAGAGTGGAACCGCTTTCGCGAATGCACTTGTGTGCAGCGATGTTGCAACCAGCGAGCGAATATGCACGAACTGGCGAGATCACCACGATAAAATGCAGTTAAACAATTAAGTTGCTTTAGAATCTCATTTAATTGGGTAGTTAAAATTGTGCCTGTAATTTCTTATTACAATTTGTTTCCTGCCACCTATAAAATAAGTTGCAATAAGAGTTATGAAGGTTTTATTAATTAAGAGAAAATATCCAATGTATTATATACTTATCATATTCGCAAGTTTAGTAGATTCGCGTTTACTATATTAGGTATGTAACATACATATTGTTACCACTAACTATGGAACGTTCTGGAAAAAGCGTTCGCGCCGGCATCGGCAGAAAGTCTCGAACGTCCCACCCTATCGATGGTAGCCTCGTTCCTTCTCGACTGCCGAGAATCGAATCCGGGCACCCTAAAACAGAGTGTTAAGGCAAGCATCTAACCACTCATCCAACCAATAATCAACCACATAAGCGTCGCTGCAGATTCTTCTAAAGCCATGATAATGTTGAGTCTGCAAATGGAATTTTCTAATAGAAAAAGTGTTTTTATTTTTTGTCATCGGTAACTGGGTCACAAATTTTTTAGCCGATATTATAAATGCGAAAATTTGTGATGTTTGTGTTACTCTTTCACGTAAAAACGGTTTAAGGGATTTTAATTTGGCACACAGTTTTATTACCTTAACTTTTAATATAATAAGATACATTTAACCACGAAAAAATGTTTGATTCGACAGAGATCGTCTAAAAATATAAAAAATTGGTCACCGCTGTCAGGTTTTAGGTTATATTTTCCATTTTTTAACGCGGACGAAGTTGCGAGCACCACCTAGTTTTGAATAGAGGTTCATAGCTTTAACAAGTGTTTGATATACACGGAATCAACTATTCCATGATTTCATACAAACAGAAAAAAAATAGTAGAAATTGTAAATAAAGTAAGTACTTATATAAATAGGCATGTTATTTACGTCTATATGTCATAGTATTATAGTTAAGGTCGGGCGGGGTTATTCCGACGAAAAAAAAACAATACCTTTATTTTGAATGATAACAGCGTCGTTCATGTAAACAATTCTAACAAATTTATGAATACCTACATTAAAAAAAACTTTGAATTCAGAATTGTATTAATATATGTGTCTTGTCAGATAATAAAAGTGAAGAACGATATTTTGATTTTAATAATTGCGTACCTACCTACTTAAGTACATATTTTATTGTTATTTTAATTACACACAAATTCTATTCAAAAGCAATAATCGAAAAAATATATCGTAGTTTTGTCGACTCACGATAATCAAATTGCTGCTTTATATTAGATTTTGTCAAGATCTGAAATAAAAATAATTTGTTTTCTGTATTCCAAAAATTTTATTATACTAACCACCTAATGATAGATAATTATTTTATCATTTACTAGCGACTCGCTCCTGGATTCGCACGAGTATTGCAATTAAATATAAAAACGTACCTCGTTTGACGCTCTTTCCATTAGTGAAAAATCTAAATCTGTTGCGTGGATGATTCCGAGCTCATATAATCCAAATCTTTTCAAGATTCGAGTGAATAGGCATCTCCTGGGTGAGCTCCCTCCATCGTCGGCCTCATCCTTACCTACATGGATATATGCTGGTCAATAGCAAACCCATCTTTAATAAAATAAAATAAAAAATACAGACTGACAGACAGATACGGGCAGCAGACTTCAATTTATACTATGTAATGATTGCGTATTAAGTAAATTCATTTAAAGTAAATTAATTTCCATTTAGTCTCCCAATTCACCGCGATCAATAGTGACAACTATTTTCGATTGCGGTAATTTAAAACGTTCATTTGAATACCCATAATACTATATCGACTTATCCCATATAACGAGGAAGGTTTCTGTATACTTATAATTTTCAGTATTTGTATCCGTAGAAACCGGGGACGGGCCACTAGTTATAAAATAAATAACATTTATCATATTTGTACCTTATTTTGACATTTTAAAAATCCTTTTCATATATAGTTTAGTTTGTAAAAAAAAGCCATTTTTATCAATTTCAGAACACAAAACTACATTACGTAGAGAGCGGTGACCCGTCGAAGCGTTTGATGATATTTGTTCATGGATTCCCGGAGTTCTGGTACAGCTGGCGCCATCAGATCGTTGATTTCAACAAGAATTATTGGTAATTTACGTTTTACAGTTTCTAATTACAATAAGTTGATTAATTACATTTTGCATCTGGCAATGACTTTTGCCATCCATTTAAGTATATAGCCTAATATAATTACAATCATTTACGTGTATTAGATGCTAGTGCTATTAATGGTACCTACGGTATGCTAGAAAACTAAACACCATACCTACTTATTTTACAATGCATTTGTCGTATAAATGAATACCTATTACACTGAAGTGCGAAATCCTATAAATGCGAAAGTTTGTATGTTTGTTACTCAATCACGCCAAAACGGCTAAACGGATTTGGATGAAATTTGGTAAACATATAAATTACCAGGATTAACATATAGGATACGTTTATCTTGGAAAAATGTTAAGTTCTCGAGGGATCGTCTAAAAACATAAAAAAAGCGGCGTCATCGTCAGCTCAGCGATAAAGATGTCGGGCATATATGTTACTCGTATGTTTTCTAAGGTGTTATATTTTTAATTTATCAACGCGGACGAAGTCACGAGCATCAGTTAGTATGAAATAAAAAAAAAGTAGCCTTCATTTCTTCCGTCACTTGGGTAAACGAGAATAATTATAACTATTCTGTTAGATTTCCTCCTCCATATCCGGTCCCAGCTGACTTCTACATTTATTTAATAACAAATTATCCCATATTTTCAAACGTTTCTTTATTTATCTTGTTATAGATATCACTAAGTTATTTCAGTACCTATATTATACATATTTGAGTTTTGTTTCTTCTTTAGGAAGATTGGCGATCATCATGACTATCTTAACCTTGGAAATTGCTGGAAGAGGGAGCGAGTGCTCATACCAGACCACTCTATTGAATTCTTCAACCAGGATCTCTTTTTCATGTTTTTCCTATATTTTTTTTCCTTTCATCACTAGTTAAATATTTCGGTATCTTTCGCCATTCATTAAGTGCCCGACATATTGCAATTTCCTCTTCTTTAATTCCTCTATTTTTATTATTTGTCTTATGACAGTAAAAAAAATCGATAATTGTATTTGCACTCTAGAAGTTTAATGAATCTTTTGAGACGTCAAAGTAATCGTTACAGAGTGTTGCGTAGCGAATAATCTCTTTATATTGTTATCGAAGTTATATGTAGGTACTGAGATTTACAATCCGCCAGCCAATATTGGCCAAGTGAACCGCGGATTTGGTATAAACCAAAAACTGTATTAAGCAGATACAAATATAAGGACAGACCCTCCACCAACCCATGGCCCTATCGACAGTCTAGTCATACGGGCCGAATCGTAAACAAATTGTTTTCTCAGCCCTGTCCCTTTGTCGAATCTCCCCTTTTATCTTTATCTTTATCTTGTCTTAGTGGCTATTTCTGTCTGCTAGAGCACCAGTATCACGTCGTCCATTGCTGAAATATTGTGATCGCCACGCGAACTAAAGCTCTCTACCTATACCTACCACGTTAAGGAACTGTAGTACTTTTTTGATAGAGGCATTCTTCACATCTTCACAAGCCATTGTGTGGCTTCCTAGGATGTGACTGCGCTTGTGCATCAGGGGGCCACATTCGCACAGGATATGCATTGGTGTTTCTTCTGCCTCATGGCAGAAGCGACACTCTCCCGTACTAGTGAGCCCCATTACTTTTAGGTGCCTATTGAGGCGGCAGTGCCCCGTTAGCGCCCTAGATAGCATACACAAATTGCTCCTGCTAAGCGACATAGCCTGATTTGTTGCGTTTCGACTATAGGCTTTAATGAGCGCTTTGGAATGGTTCAAACCTGGCAAGTCAGTCCAGCGTTTGTAAGATTTAATAAAGCACTGATTCCATATGGTCCAGCGAGCTAGGCTATTTGGTAGTCCGCACATAGGTTCAGGACCTATTAGCCTACCTTTTGCGCCTACACGAGCCAGTTCGTCGGCCAGTTCATTGCCTTCGATCCCCATATGGCCAGGTACCCATCTTAGGACCACTTTGTTCTTGCGCCCTAAGTATTTAAGTAGTCTACACAGTTTCGCACCAGCTTTGAGACTGTAGAGTCTGAGTCCAGTGCCTGAAGTGCAGCCTGACTATCTGAGTGAATGTAAATTACACGGTTGACGTAGTTTCTTTGCAGGTTGATTTCCGCGCATTCTAAGATGGCGAAGACCTCTGCTTGGAAGATGCTGGCGTATTGTCCCAAGTTTACACTGGTCCTGTAGTCCTGGTCACCGCCATACACTCCACAGCCTACGTCAGGTCCTGATTTGGACCCATCAGTATACCAAGAAAGGCTACCTTCCTCCCAAGAGATCTTATTATTTGACCAGTTTTCTCTTGAGAGTAGCTCCACAGTATAATACTTTGCTTCTATGTACTGTGGTACCATTGTATCAGTAGGCATGCCTAAGATAGGATCCCTTAGTACTGAGTCTTCTAGAGCTCTGAGTACCTTGGACAGCCAATTGTGTTTACCCCGATTCATCATTCTGTGCATGCTGGTTCTCGCCTCCTTCTCTAAAAATAGATTTAGAGGCGGTAAGCCCAGGATAGCCTCCAGAGATGCTCCGGGGGAACTCGACATGGCTCCTGTTATCATCAGACATGCCAAACGCTGTACGCCATTAAGCTTGTCGATGGTCGTTTTCTGGTTGGCTTTTCTATACCATACTATAGAGGCGTATGCGATCATCGGCCTCACAATAGCAGTGTACAGCCAGAGGGTGAGCTTTGGACACGGGCCCCAGCTCTTCCCTACCATTCGACGACTGATAAATAAGGCTGCCTTAGCCTTATTTATCACATTTCCAATGTGTGTATTCCACGTTAGTCTCTGGTCGAAAGTAACTCCCAGATATTTGACCTCTGAGGAAAATTCAACTCGTTTACCATTTACTAGAGGTGGCTTTAATTTGTCCAGTAGCCTCTTTTTGGTAAACGGTACTATAGCGGTTTTATCACCGTTGACTAACAGTTCATTTGCTGTGCACCATTCGCAAATGATGTTTAAAGCTTTCTGTAACAGGGCCGAAATTGTGCTTTGGCAGAAGCCTCTTATGATCACCACTAGGTCATCAGCATAACCTAGGGCATCGATCCTGTGTTCTGCCAGCCTGTACAGAAGTTGATCAACTGCAAGAGTCCAAAGCAGTGGCGATAGAACACCGCCCTGCGGGCATCCTCTTGTAGTTACTACAGTGAGCGAGGTATCGTGTAGTTTGACCTTCGCTTTACGTTTGGATAGCATGGCCTTTACCCACCTAACTGTAGTCGGGTCCACATTTTTGTTTTGTAGTCCCCTCACTAACGTGTCGGTGGGAGTATTATCAAATGCGCCTTCTATATCCAAAAATGCACACAGAGCTATCTGTTTATCATCCAAAGCCCTTTCCGCCCTGTCAGCTAGTTGGATCAAGGCCGTCTCTGTGGACCTTCCCTTCTGATAGGCGTGCTGGGTGGAATGAATGGGTTTCGAGGCCAGGGCTTTGTCCCTTATGTATTTATCTATAATTTTTTCTAGAGTTTTAAGCATAAAGGACGTAAGGCAAATTGGTCTGAAGGACTTAGGCAGAGCATAATCCCTCCGACCTGCCTTAGGTATAAATAATACCTTAGCCCGGGTCCATTGTTCCGGTATATATCCCCAGGCATAACTTGCCCGGTAGATCTTTACCAGATACGGCGTGAGTACGTCTATGCCTTTCTGTAATAGAATGGGCAACAGTCCGTCTTCACCACTGGACTTCAGGGGTTTAAAGGACTTAATAGCCCATTTTACAACTTTGGGTCGGATGAGATCAGCCGCTCTGTTACGGTCCTCATTTCGAGGCCTTTGGTGTAAAGGCGTTCTGTCTGACCCGGCCGAAAAGCTCTGAGCCCCCGGAAAGTGAGTTTTTATCAGCAACTGAAGAGTTTCCTCTTCAGTGTTCGTAAAGGAGCCATCAGGTCTCTTAAGCAGCCCTAATTGACTAGGCTTGTCCTTCGCGAGCAGTCTATGGATTCTGGCCCCTTGAGGCATTTGTGTTAATTCCTCGCAGAGCTTCCTCCATGCAGCACGCTTGGACTTCCTTATCTCCTTATTGTATTCAGTCAAGGCCTTCTTGTAGTTTTCCCATTCAAGGGTTCTTCTTGCCTTGTTGAATAGACGTCTGGTTTTCTCCCGAAGCTTCTTGAGCCTTGAGTTCCACCAGGGTACATTTCTTTTGGAGTGCTTTGTTCTAAGTGGACAGCTTTCCTCAAAGGCACTCTTTATTGCCCACGTGATAGCCTCCACTGTATGTTCTAGCTCCTCCGGTGTACATATACTTTTGGGGAAGTCCTCAAGATTTTGCCTTAGTTTGTTGTTATAAACGTCCCAGGCTGTAGCTTTTGGATCCCTGTATGTTACAGTTTGATCTTTTGTAGATGTTGCTAGATCAAAACGGATTTGTCTGTGATCAGACATAGAGCTTTCTCCACTGACATGCCAGTTTGATATAAACTTGGCCATGTTGTCAGTGGCGAAGGTTATGTCTAAAACTTCCTGCCTTGCGGTTGTCACGAAGGTCGGCTTGCTCCCTCTGTTGAGTACCTGTAAACAGTTAACTAAGAGAAAGTCATGTAGTAACTCACCTCTATTGTTTGTATCGGTGCTGCCCCACGTTACGTGATGGGCATTGGCATCGGCTCCAACAAGTAGCTCGGCTTTGTGATGTTGCGCGTACGCCACCAATCGCGCAAGCTCCACCGTAGGGTCATGTCCGTCATAAGGTAGGTACGCAGAACAGACAATGATGCGTGTTCCCTCCCTGCCCTTGATGTTGACAAAAGCTGCCGCCATGTCGTCAGTACATAACTCTGGCACTGGCAAATATTCAATATTTTTATTGAAAACTATGCTTGCTCTGGGCTTTGAGCCACAGGTATTATGAAGTATTTTACCTGCAGACTGAAGTCCCAGTACCGCTCCATTTTGGGTCCAGGGCTCTTGTATGAGGGCGACATCAACCTCACCCCGCAGGAGAAGGCGCTCTAGCACTGCTGTAGCAGCCATCGCATGGTGAAGGTTGATTTGAATCACCCTCATCTTTCTCCTTTTTTTTTTTTTTTTTTTTTTTTTTTTTTCCTAGACGCCCTTTTTAGTAGAGGGGTCTTTGGGGCCGGCTTTCGTCTTTGGCGGACGTCGAGTTCCACCTGCAGACTTAGCCTGCCCTCTGACAACCCCCCCACCTCGGTGCGACCCACGCCCCACCGTACCAATCCTCCTGCCTGCGACCTGAGAGGCATCACCTGCCTGTACAGAATGCTGTACGGGCTGCTCTCCCTCGCGCCGGCTGGAGCTCTTCGTTGGCTCGGTGGACTCAGCTGTGTTGTCATTGCCGCTCTTGACTTTAAAAATTATCTTCTTAAAGCCAATAGCGGCCCTGTACTCCGCAGCTTTTAAGACCTCAGCAGAAGGGTCGTCTATGAAGAAGGTCGTTACAGTGCCGCCCTTCTCAGCCCTACTGCTGATGGTTTTCCAGTGCTCTGTGTTGAGCCCTACATTTTGCGTCCTCAGCAGCAGCAGAGCTTCATCTAGGCTCTCCGCTTCACTGCTGGGCACAAAAGTGGTGCAAATCGTAGGCTTAGGCAATTCCTTCTCTGGTATATATGAGAGGTTCGCCTCAGGCCACGGTTTAAGGCTCGGTATTCTGCTCACAAGCCACTCCTGGCTATACTGGTTCTCACACGTGATGAGAATCCAGCCAGGCTTTTTGGAGAATCCCAAGAACTTTGGACCAGTACCTTTTTCAGCCCTGGTAATAGCGAGGATGATGCTGCGATGCGTCAGCCTCATTTGTTCTTCGCTCATGGGTTCGCTACTGCGAATACCCACTCGCGAAGCTCCCAAAGCCTCCCTAAACGTGGGCCTAGCCCTCGACGGACCAGCCTGCGTTTCCTCCGTTTTTGCCGTCTTTTTTGGCTGATTCGGAGACTCCTCTTCCGAGCGTTGGCGTTTCGAAGCGATTGCTTTGGGTGGCACTGAAGGAGTTTTAATATCACCCTCCTTGCTGCTCACCCTCGCCATCGTCGGATTCGGAGGGGGTCTTTCAATATCGAGCTGATTCCAAGGCTTTGTAGCAATAGCCCTGGCCTCAGCTACTGAGTAGTTGGCTGCGATAAGCCTCTTCAGGCGTTTCCTTGCGGCGCCTGAAAGCTTTTTAAGCGGCTTCCTACTATCTTTGGTGCTATCACGGACCGAGTCTGTTGCCATAGGCATTTCAGCGGCGTTTGTGTCCACTGATTGCCCATGATCTAGCCTCTCATCCATGCCAGCTTCTTTTATCGAGGCTGTATTGGAGGCGTCGGAGCGTCCTCCAGGTGAGCCTGATTCTGATGGATCATCAAGATCCAAACCGGAAAACAATGATGTTGTTAAGAATTCATCCATATTGTTCCCACGAGTAGATACGGGTTATAAAAACGTCCAGTCGGCCTTCCCGTTACCGACTAAGGGTACATACACTCCGAGGTCCCCAGGTATCGGAGGTTGACCGCTAGCGACTGAGAAACCCCTCAGCCATTCACCCTCTTGGCGCGCGTCATACCGTAGGGTTGGGGTAAATTTTTATAGAGGCTTTCTACCTCGCGGTCCGGGCGGTTAAGCCAAGACCCCCGTTCCTGTGAAACATGACCACAGGCTTACGGTGTAGTAAAAGAGGGCATTTCCTCACCTCCTTTGAGCCTGCTGGTTAGGCCGGCTACAGTGTCGGGTTATTTGCCGCCGCCCGAGGTTCGGCGTTGACAGTTTTACAGCCAGGTTTTGTCTCTTCTCGAGCCAACCCTCCTCCTTTCTCATCCGGGCTTGGGACCGGCAATCGGCGGAGTTGAATCTCCCCTTTCTGGGGCCATGCGTTTTATAAGGACAATTACAAATATAAGGACAATGCGTTTTGACTGTTGCATAAATATTAGAAGTGGCGTGGTCTAATTGGCTTATATCGATAAAGAATCCATGATTATTCCATTCCGCCTTATTAAACCAAGATATGCAGGCTAGAGAATGGAGAAAATTGTTAACATCTGGCGTAGTCTATTAATGTATTTTCCAGCATCGATGATTTTCAGACGACTCATATTTAATAACTACAATTTTGTAAACAATTACGGTTTATTTTAGGTGCATTGCTGTGGACATGAGAGGCAATGGAGATTCCGAAAGGCCCGATGGTGTTAGTTCATACAAAATAGAATTGTTGGTTGAAGACTTAAGGGACCTTGTGCGTAAATTAGGTAATGTATATGTTAGTTGAAACACTGTAGGTATTTCATTAGTCCTTTCTCCTATTTTCGCTCATTTTCTCTGATAATGATATTTTAATTTTAATGCAAAATAGAATCAATAACGACAATTATTTCATTTTGTTGTAGGTTTCAAATACTGATTAATTTCTTTCCTATAGTTAATTCTTAATAACACTGTATCTAACCAACAGAAGCGGCCGGTGCTATCTGTTTCATATTATGGTACAGGAAAGTGATCTTGACAACATGATCCTTTTTTAAAATGTGTACGGGCCTGTAAGCTCCCGTACATTGGTTTACGGTACGGCTGTGTACCGCGCTAGTGGGCAACGCTCCCGTTAAGAAGCGTCGCTGATCTAGCCGATCGGTGGGTCAGATCGGGGAGAGTTTGTGAGGTTCCAAGACAAAGTCCGTACTAGTCACATAGGTCAATGCGGTGAAGCGAAGACAATTTATTCAGAAAAAAGGTCGATTTATAATACAATTATTTACATCCAACTAGCGACAATCGTGCCCTGCGCCGAGACAAATGCGCCAATAACAAATGGGTGATGACACGATTGCGCAAGTTGTGCAATATTATGAAATAATATTAAATGTTGTGCAATAACACTATTTACAGTATTTTCTGTCCCTATCACTTTCTATTGTTGTCTTTGTTTGTTCATACGTATATATGGGCCAACATTTCACTACGTTGGCCCATTTCTATGCGAACACTGTACGTATGAACACTGCACAATCACTAATTGTTTACACAAACTGTAGGCTGTCCCGAACATTCTCCCGCCGATGCGCCGTCGTCAGGTCGACGCATCTTCTGTGTGCTGGAGGGCAGCCGGCTCCGTTGGCAGGATGACCAGCTTCTTAGCCGGTCGGCGAAGAGTCCCCGCCGCGGTAGCGACGTCGACTGTCCTCACAGCGCCGTCGGGTCCAGGATAAGCCGCGATGACCCTTCCTCGCGGCCATGTGTTGCGAGGAAGGGTGTTGTCCACGATGAGCACAACGTCTCCGATGGTGACTTGCCGCCCTCTTCCTTGGGGCTCCCGCCGGTGCTGAAGCTCAGGAAGGTATTCCCTGAGCCAGCGTTGCCAAAACAAGTCGGCGAGACGTTGTGAGGCGCGCCAGTGCGTGCGCCCGATGGTGTCTTCCTCGTTGAAGACGCCGAGGTGTTGATCACGGCCCGATCCCATCAGCAGGAAGTGGTTAGGCGTGAGCGCCTCGGGATCGTCCGGATCAACCGAGACGTGTGTGAGCGGCCGGCTGTTGACGGTGTACTCGACCTCGGCGATCAATGTGCCGAGTACTTCTTCTGTGGGGCGCCGCTCATGTAGCACGTTGTTAAGGGATGTCTTGACGCTGCGAACGAGGCGCTCCCAGGCCCCACCCATGAAAGGGGCACCGGGAGGGATGAAGCGCCAATTGATCCTCTTCTTATTTGCCTCTTCTTGAAGAAGCCGATCTGTTTGTTGCCGAAGTTCTCGTTCGGCGCCGTGTAGGTTGGTGCCGTTGTCCGACCATATTTCTATGGGACACCCGCGACGCGCTATCATGCGTCGCAACGCCATCACGGCCGAGTCTGTAGTTAGCGAAGCTGCGATTTCGAGGTGTACGGCGCGTGTCGTTAAACACGTGAACAACGCGACGTATCTCTTCTGTGTTGTGCGTCCCACCGTCACTGCGAGCGGCCCGAAGTAGTCGAGCCCGGTGTAGGTGAACGCACGTCGATGGTGTGCTAGCCGGCACGGTGGTAGGTCCCCTGTAGGTGGCACTGGTGGCAGCGATCTTCGAATCCTACAGTGGAGACATCTGTGAACGATCATACGCGTTACCGGACGTAGCCGAAGGATCCAGTAGTACTGTCGACATTCGTTTATTGTGGTTTCGACGCCAGCATGATGCAACTGCCTATGGACGTACTCTATGTAGAGCCTGCACACGTACTCGTTCCCATCGAGTACTGCAGGGCTCTTTTGTCGATCGGTGACGTCACATGCAGCGCCGATACGTGGTACTAACTGGATTATGCCATTTTCGATCTTCACAGCTAAGTGGCGCAGTCGGCTCTGCGCTGCTATTTTTCTGTTGTTTCGGAGATCACGTAAATCTTCTGAGAAAGTCTTTTGTTGGCTGTTTCTAATGAGGAGTAATTCTGCTTCGTGTAGAAGGTCTGTGGGGATTGGTAAGTAGTTCTTCTCAAGCTGTTGGGGTTGTGTGATTTTCTGTTGTGTGGGTTTCTGTTGGATTTTATGTTCCCGCCACAACGGGTCTTTCTCTGTGCGTTTCTGTGTTCTCTTGTAGTTTACGTGATCCCTTTTTCTTCGGCAAAGTCGAATGAAATGTAGCACACGTGCCGTGCTTCGAACGAGCTTTTCCCATTTCGAAAATCTATTGCTATTCGGGATGCACTGCTCCAATTTCGATTGTTCTTTTACAACAGTCACGTGTACTTTTTCTTCGCCGGTCGGTGAGGTGGTTACAACTTTTTCCTGTGGCCATCGATCAGGGTTTTCCAGAAGGAAACTAGGCCCGTTGAACCACCTATGTTGCGAGTTGAAGTCGTTGGGTACGTCCCTGGTTGCATCGTCCGCAACGTTCAATTTGGTAGGCACCCAACGCCACTCGCCGATCTTACTATTTTCTTCTATTGCTGCTATACGATGCGCGACGAATGGTTTGTAAGACCTCGCGCCTATTTGCAGCCAGGTGAGCACGGTCTTGCTATCGGTCCAGAAGATCTTCTTGTCTGGCCTTCTATCGTGCTCTTCGATGACTGTAGTTGCCATCCTGCTCCCCATCACTGCAGCAAGCAGCTCGAGACGCGGGATGGACGTCAGCTTGAGAGGTGAGACTCGCGCCTTCGCTGTTACAAACGCCAACGACACTTGTCCGTCTGGCCTGATGATGCGCCAGTATAGGGCTGCGGCGTATGCTGTTTCGCTCGCATCCACGAACACGTGTAACTCGATTGTGGCGGCGTCACTGTAGTTCGGGTAACAGCGAGGTATGTTGACATCGCGGAGTCTCTTCAGATGTTCTAGCCATACTGTCCATTGGCTAGCGAGGTCTGCATCTATTTTTTGATCCCAATCTGTTCCTCTGCGCCATAACTCCTGAAATATCTGCTTGGCTCTTGTGGTGACAGGCGATGCGAGTCCAAGCGGATCGAAGAGAGACATGATTATTTTCAAAGTTTCTCTCTTCGTCGGTTGAGTGTTTAGGATGGCGCCAGGGGGTAGTCGAGCCATGTTGAGATCAAATGTAAGTTCGTCGGTTGCAGGCCTCCATATGACTCCCAAGAGACGCTCTATGTTTGAACTATTGTCGAGATCTATACTCCTTTTATCGATCGGTTCGGAGTTTTCATTGAACGCTTCGAGTACTTTCTTCGAATTGGATGTCCACTGTCGCAACTCGTAGTGGGCCTCCCGATTAATTTGTTGTACTCGAAGGGCTGTCTGTATAGCTTCTTCTTCTGTTTTGAAGCTCTGAAGGTAATCATCAACGTAATGATTTCGAACAATCGCCGTGTATGCCTCCGGATACGTTGTTTTGTATCTTTCGGCATTTCTATTCTTCACGTATATAGCCGTTGCAGGTGACGATGTGGCTCCGAATATGAGAGAGGTCATCCTATATTCTATTGGAGGATCTTTACCTCGCTTTCTGCCTCTCCATAGGTACCGAAGCGCATCTCTATCCTGCGGTCGAACTTTCACTTGCATGAACATTTCGGCTATATCGGATGACACGGCGATTCGATGCTGTCGTAACCTCATGAGTACCCCGGGTAACGACAGAATGAGGTCAGGTCCGGTGAGCAGGTAGTCGTTGAGCGAATGTCCCATCGTCTTAGCTGCTGCGTCGTGTACTATGCGGACCTTTCCTGGTTTGGTGGGGTTCAGCACGGGAAAGTGCGGCAGGTACCACGTTTTTCCCGGCGTACGATGGGGAGGCGCTCGTTCAGCGTATCCCTTTTCTATGAGCGCGTTCATCTGCTGCTCATAGCGATCTCGAAGTTTAGGATCTCTATCTATCCTCTTTTCAGTATGGTGGAGTCGTCTGAGCGCGTTGTCGTAGTTGACGGGCATCTGAAAATCGTCCGATTTCCAGAGCAACGATGTTTCGTAGCGTCCGTCACTATTTCGTCGAGTATGTTCGACAAGCGTCTTGACGGCCCTTTCTTCGATGTCGTTGGTCGGTCTCTTTGGAGTGATCATCAGCGACTCCAAAGAGAAATACTGTTTCAACTGTTGGTCCATACTGTCTTCGATACGATTGGTGAGGTGATTGACAGAGTCCACACGGCGCCCTAGTAGGCGTGTCTGTGTCCCGTGGAGCACCCATCCGAGCGGGGTTAGAGACGCGACCGGCTGATGTCGCTGTCCTCTCCTGGTCTGTGTGGCGAGCAATAAGTCCCAGTTGTCTTGACCGATGAGAAGCTTCGGTCGGACACGTGGATATTTGAGGTGTTCTTTAATGTTCTTGAGGTGTGGACAGTCTGACAGGTCTCGCTCCGATACTGTTTGCGCAGAGAGCTGTAGATTGTTCATGGTGCGTGCTCGAATGGTGCGGTGGTTTGTCGCGCCGTGTAAAGTTATTTTTACACGACGTGACCGATTTGCGTCCACTTCGGTATTTGCGATTGCTTCTATGTGGAGCGGATCAACGGGCCCTTTCGCGCCTATTTGTTGCGCCAAACTATTATCGATGAGGGTCACCGTTGAACCGTCGTCGAGTAGTGCGTAGGTGTTGACGCTTCCTTGAGAACCGGAGACTCGAACGGGCACAAATTTCAGAAACGAATGTGTCTCCTTTGGTTGCCAGGCGGAAGCGACAACTTCGAACTTTTCACTAGCACGTACCTTTTCTTCGAAGTGGAGCAGTCTATGGTGCGAACGCGAACAATTGTTTTCATTACAATTCGATATTTTACACTTGTGTGTTCTATTTTTGTAATGTAGACACTTGAAACACAATCGTTTGTCCTTTGCGATGTTCCAACGTGTCCTAGTGTCTGCTTCTATGAACTTCGAACACTTTTCTGTTTTGTGTCCGGTATTCGCACATACCGGACAGGCAGACACTTTTCGATGTTGATTTTCCGTTGCGGAATAAGTCTTCTGAGTTCGCCTGGGTGCGTAACTCGTCTCTATAGGCGGCGTGAACTCTGGCTGTGCGTACGAGCTGCAGAGTTCCGCCTCGATTTCGAAGAATCGTGAAAGTTTCAACAAATCGGGTTGCTCTTTTGGTTGTTTACTTACGTACTCGAACCATCTGTAACGAAGTCCTGAAGGGAGTTTCTCTATTGTTGTTCTGGTGATTTCCGGATTGAATAAGTAGTACGATTTTTCTAAAGCTTGTAATGTTGCGACGGTGTTGGTGACTCGAGTGGCGAACACACATATATCACGCGGCGAGTCTGTTAGCCGCGGAAGTGCCCTCAACCGCTCCAGTTCCGTTATGGCGATAGAATCCGGTCGGCCGAACCGGTTTTCTAACGTTTTCAGAATCTTACTTGTTTCTACGTTGTATATGAGGAGGCTTTCGACTGCCTCTTTGGCTTTTCCTTTAAGGCTTCTTCTTAAGCGAGCTATGTTTTCACTTTCACTGTGATTTTTGTGCGATTCTTCGTAGGCCGCTTTGAATGATAGCCATTCCTGATGCGACCCGCTATACGATGGTAGCTCCGTGAAGTAACGCGGAGCCGTTTGATGGCCTGTTTTGGCGGCCAAAGTTATCGCTGCAGCCAATTCCGTTAGCCCGATACTCTGGCTAACGGGCGCTACAGCGGGCACTATGCGATCTGTTTCGGGCTTACCGTTATCTTGCCGATCTTCAATTTGTTGCACGGGGAAAGGAGTCGGCGTGGTCGGTGACGCCTGGTGAGTCTGCGCTGTGCAGACTTCTCGAACTATGGGGGGTGGCGCACCAGCCGCGCTGAGCGCTTGACTATTGACCCATGTGTCGACTCTCTCCTTCGTGATTTCGAGGTCTTCGACGGTGTTGTCGTCGATGGTGTCAGCGTCAGATTCTTCGATTGCCTCTATCTGGGCGGCGGCAAGCTCGATCTGTAGCTTTAACAGCTCTATTTTAGCTTTCGCTAATTTCGTCTTTCTTCTAGACGAGTGTGACGTGCCTCTTTTGCTTGAGCGCACGTCCGAACGATGCACGGCCTCTGTGCCGTGTGTACCGGACGGGTGACGCTTCACGCCGATCTGACTTGCGTCTTCTCCCGCCGGTACCGAAGTCAACGTCGCGGATGCTGACGTTGATGTTGCCGTTACGGCCGATGACCCCGCTGACCATGTGTCCGTGGAACTGGCATGCATGGCCGCGGGGGTGGACGTGGAGGTAGTTAGCCTCTCGCCGTCCCGAAGTGTCGACGCGGCGTCTCGAACAGTTGACGCGGCGTCGCGAATGGTTGACGCGGCAGCGTCGCGAACGGTGGACGCGGAAGTTGTAGGCCTCGCGGCGTCCCGAACGGTGGACGCGGAGGTTGTAGGCCTCTCGTCATCCCGAGCGGTGGTGCTACGTGTCACCGGCATTGCCAAGGCACTCTCCTCGACTGACCAACAGCGCTATACAATCGGCTATATCCGGCTCGATTGGACCATAAATGTACGGGCCTGTAAGCTCCCGTACATTGGTTTACGGTACGGCTGTGTACCGCGCTAGTGGGCAACGCTCCCGTTAAGAAGCGTCGCTGATCTAGCCGATCGGTGGGTCAGATCGGGGAGAGTTTGTGAGGTTCCAAGACAAAGTCCGTACTAGTCACATAGGTCAATGCGGTGAAGCGAAGACAATTTATTCAGAAAAAAGGTCGATTTATAATACAATTATTTACATCCAACTAGCGACAATCGTGCCCTGCGCCGAGACAAATGCGCCAATAACAAATGGGTGATGACACGATTGCGCAAGTTGTGCAATATTATGAAATAATATTAAATGTTGTGCAATAACACTATTTACAGTATTTTCTGTCCCTATCACTTTCTATTGTTGTCTTTGTTTGTTCATACGTATATATGGGCCAACATTTCACTACGTTGGCCCATTTCTATGCGAACACTGTACGTATGAACACTGCACAATCACTAATTGTTTACACAAACTGTAGGCTGTCCCGAACAAAATGGTTGCGTTACTAGATAAAATACGTATGTACTTACTACTAGTAAAAATACCTATTAACTGTTTGTTTTATTTAAAAAAAATCACTTTAGTGTTTGTTTACATTCTTTGCGTTATCTCGCTATGGCCGTGTTTACAAAATAACGTAAGGAAATATTCTTATGTAAGCTGGGAAATTAATAGTAAGGCGATCTTGCGAAAGTTGTTGCTGCGGAATATTGTGGAATGTAGCTGCACGACCGGCATGCACTTACTTATGCACCCACTACTAACTTATTATCTGTATTTTATGTTTTCAGGTCGAGAAAAATGCATTCTGGTTGCACACGATTGGGGCGGTTTAATCGCCTGCAAGTTTCGCGACATCCACTATGATGCATTAGATGCAATTATTATGTTGGCCAGTGCATCCTCGGAATCAGTTCATCATCAGATCTGTAATAATCCAGTACAAAGAAAGAAGTCTTGGTAAGCATTTAAAATAGTGACTCCGAGCGGCTGGTATTGTAAATTTTAATAGTTGGTATCTTTATTTATGAAAAAATTAATGTAGATAAAATCACCTAATTTAATTATGATTTAACTGCCTGATCTGTCATGAATGCATAAAAAAGTTTACAAATACTGTACAAAAATAAAGTTATTTAAAGAAATAAATAATATTTTTTAGGTAATGAATAAAATCTTAATTTTGCAGGCAGAACTTAAATACACACTAGGAGAAAGGTAAATAATTAGGTAGACTTAATACCTAATTATTTACCTTTATTTATTTTAAACATAACCAAGCTTACATTTAAACAATGGTATATTATGCACTTAATTACAGGTACATGTTCTTCTATCAAATGCCGTATTTACCGGAACGCTTATTACAAATGAATAATCTGGAAATATTCGACAAATTGATGTTAGATCCAACAAAAGACACTGTAACTGAAAAAGACATAGAGTGTTACAAATATTGGTTTGGAAAATCACGTGAGTACCCATTCCTCATTTTTATTTTATGTAAATAATTAGCTAATTATTAACTCAACGAGCTATCGAGAGGGCTGTGCTCGGGGTTACACTGTGAGAACGAATCAGGAATGAGGAGTTCCGTAGATTTGACGGGGGCAGGACATCTGGGAGAGCCGACGGCCGCTGGGGGCGGAAGGTTCTCGAGTAGAGGCTACAGACAGACATCCATCCACAAGGTGGAGAGACGACGTGATAAGGGCCACGGGTCGATGGTGGATCCAGGCTGCTTCTGACCGGTCCTTTGGGAAAATAAGGCGGGAGGCCTATGTCCAGCAATGGACATAGGCCTTTATTATATTATTATAGACTAGCTGTTGCACGCCACTTCGTCCGCGTCTCTTTATAAAATATTATTCGTGGATAACGACAATTTTGTATGGAGGGGGGTAAAGGGGGGAGTTAGGGGAGGGTAAGAAGCCTATGTTACTCGCGGATAATGTAGCTTTATAAGGTAAAAGAATTTTTTAAATCGGTCCAGTAGTTTTTGAGTTTACAAACATACAAAAATACAAAAATATGTACGTAATAAATAAATATTAGTAGGTACCTATAGATTACTTGGCATAGGCAAGTGAGGGCTGTAGACTGTAGTGTACGCCAGTGCACTAACAATTGACAAAATTTCATAAATTTCTTCGGAAATTGCTAGTTTCATTTTGCTCACGATATTTTTCTCTGCACTGTTAAGAGAAAGGAATCGATACTTCTAAACCTGTGTAAAATCCTGAACCAAAAATGAACGTTTTTGTATGGCCAGCCCTCTAAAGTCCGATAACCCGACAAAGCCTTGTTAAATTTCCGAAAGTATTGCTATCATTGTAATGATACATTCATTCAAGATGACGTTATTATTTTACGGTACTAATTCGGGAGTATTTGTTTGGCAGCTGAACACTAAGATGCCAAAAATTCTAAGTATTTGTTGCGAATGATATATATTGTATTTTAACGAACTCTTTTTTTTTCAGATGCTCTCACACCATCAATAAATTACTACCGCGCAAATTTCGCATACACTATGCCAAAGAAGAAACGTTGCGAAAGAAATATACCATTTTTGGTAGCACATGCCTCCGGAGACGCATACCTTAGTCACTCTCTTCTTGATGTTATGAAGGAAGAGTACGCGCACATTGAAACAGCGATTGTAGAAGACTGCCGACATTTCTTAATTCAAGAAGAACCCGCAAAAGTTAACAAGCTTATAAAAGACTTTCTTTCTAAACACAACCTTTAGTGTTTTATACCTTTAAATATTTATTAAACTAAACGCTAACTTATTAAGGAATAAGTATATACGAGTACCTACAATACATAGTTGCATAATCTGCTTACTTAAATGATTGAGGTATCGGATGGTATCGGTAAGCTGCAATAAAGTATTATATTTTGATGTTTTATGAGGCTAGCTATAACTACACATCTATTGCTTATACAAAATCAATTATCGATGTAATTTCTTCAAGTTTTTAATAAAATCTTATTATTTATATTGTGATTACACTATTTATTTATTTGTGTACCTATTGACCTTTTTCACATATTCGTCCTATTTTTTTGGCCAATACTTAATCGTAGAAGGTTTTTAATTGACAATAGCATTTAGAACTAATTGCTATACTTATTACTGTATTTAGTCCAATACAGATTTTAAGAAAATAATGGTTCAATCAATTACTTATTGTAATTTGGAAGTGCCCTATTATTCAAAAAAATAGCTGTTACCCAGGATCTCTAGCTGGTATGCCAGATATAACTTATTTTCTAAAGGCCAAATGTGGGGTAGCGAGTATCGTTTCTATGTACTTTGATGGTATGCGTATCTGCTAAGGTGGGTAGACGGCCAATTTAGAGCTATCAGGTAAGAAAGGTGAGTAAAAATACTAACTTCACTTTTTTTTTTATTAAATCGAGATTGCGCTTGACCACTATCTCACTTGATGTGAGGTGCAGATGCGGCCGAAGGTGGACCACGCTTACCTAATAAATGCCCATTTACCCTGGTTTTGAAGACCCCGAGGTTGTAGTTCTGTGGGAACACAGACGCCGGCAATGAGTTCCACTCCTTAGCAGTCCGAACAAGGAGAGTGGAACTGAAACACTTCGTGCGTCATCGAGGTATATCGACCACGAAGGGATGAAACCCCTGCCCACGCCTAGTGGTCCGCAAGTGGAACGGTTCCGGTTATTTTCTAAAGGCTGATTTTTATATATGTTTTGTATGACCTAGGGCAATCGGGCTCTTTTTACAACTTTCTGTTTACAGCTATTTACAGCTCTATTTTCTGTTTTTAAATGAAAAACTGTTCGTGTCATTTATAGTGTAAATGAAACTCTATAATTTGATTATAGACACATTGCAATACTTCTTGAAATAGCCAATTTGAATCGATTTTTGTAAAGCCAATGTAACAAAAATATATATATATGATACATAACCTCTTGGTCTATGTTTCTGAGGAGTTATTTTTGTTTTAAGTATAATGGTTTACGAGAAAATAAATAAAATTTAATTTATTATGCTTTGGTATTCGCCACCTAATACCAAAGCATGAACGGTTTGAGCAAACATCAACGGTTTCGAAGAAGGATCTCTCGTATGGCGTCGTAATTCTCTCAGGAAAAAGGGCAAGAGCCCAAAGTTGCAACCACGATGGGAAGGACCTTACAACGTACCTAGTTACAAAAGTCAACGACATCACCTACAGAATAAAAAAAGGAAAAAGTGGAAAACCAAAGGTCGTACAAATGATGACCGGGACGATCATAACTAAAAGGGGGGTAATTTTATGACTAACCATGGAACGTTTTGAAAAAAAAAAAAAAAAAAGGGGCAATTTAATATGAAAACCAAATGAAAACGCATTTATTTGTACAATAGAAACTTACTTTTCCATGGAAGTAATAAGTACTATGTACTTTTCAAATAAAACCACATAGAGTATATTTCCACAAAGTATTTTTTAATGTCAACACTGACTTGGTTTTGTAGCAAAATTGTTACAGATAAGTATTGAGAAATTGTGTCGTTGGCAGACTACAGACTACAGCTACAGACTAAGTAATAAGCATTAAACATGTAATAAGTAATATATTAGGCCAATTTTAATTGTGTAATACATACTTAGAATGTTATTATTATAATAACTGTGTATTGAATATTTTGACTTAACATTGTTATTATTATTAATAATTTTATTTTACACTTATCATTGTTAAAAGGTAACGTAAAAAGAAAAAAAATAAACAGCGTCAAGGTCAGGTCGAAAAATATACCAATGTCCATGCTAAGTAGGTATCTCTGTTTTTATCAAAACATTTACGTAGATACTAGCGCCATTGTCAAAGATTAGATTGCCATTTCAAACGTCAAATATGCTTATAACAATTTTATTTATACAATCCTGTATCCACAATTCACAATCCACATAGTAAATGAAAGCTAATGGCCGCTCGACACTAATTGTGAAACAGCTGATGTGCGTCGTTTGGTATTGCTAATTGATATAGTGTTAATTGATTTAAATAAAGAAGTGTTTAAATGATACGCAACTCGCGTTACATTTTTGTGTGGAAAACAGGGTGTGTGTTGATTTGTGTTATCTGTTAGATTGGTTTGTCCCTAGATTTGTGTGCCTTGTACATTGGTGGCTTTTTCAGATGTCACTGACCATACAGCAAATTATTTTGGATGCAAAAAGACTCGCCGGCCGTCTGAAAGAAAGGGAGACCGAAACCGATGCTTTATTGACTGAAACTCAAACAGCTTACAGACAAATACACACTATGAAACAGGTATTGACAGGATACAAATCCAGATGCTCTACCTTTTTGCCTGTTGTTGTTTTTATATATGTGCGTTTAACTAATAGAATATCATCCTTTTCGCCCTATCATATTTAAAATCGTATTTTGTTTAACACTTTTAAGCTTATTATTTTTCCTAAAATTTATTTTATTAACAAAAATTTACAATAGAAACCTTTTTTTAATATTAAGATTGGCAGACAGGCTAACGGTCCACTTGATGGTAGGTGCTACCGTTGCCTATAACACAAGCAACGCCACAGCTGCTGCAAGTGGGCTGCCGACTACAATAGGATTAAGGATTGGGAAGGGATAGGGAATAGGGATATGGGTTCTGGCATCCCTTACTTCACTCACCGTAACACAACATCACACATGCTGTTATTTCACGGTGGTCTTCTGCCGCCAGATGGGCTGCCCAAACTACTTCGAAACGCAGTGAAACCTACTTTTAAGAAACACATTAAAATGAATTCTAAATTTAAAAACATATTCATTAAGATTCATTATACAAATAAGTTTGTACTTATCATCACACACAACCACTAGATAATATATAGTTCTGAAATAATCATGTGGGTGCTTAATTTCTATTAACCACTAGGACCACAAGGATCCCATAGCTAGGGATCTCAAGGTCTTTTTCTGTCTTCCGTCCTTGATGACATATTCAAAACTAGCTGAGCTTGCAACGTCATATGTGTGGTATCGGTATAGTTTGTAATTTTTTTGTTTGTAAACTGATTGGAATGAAACAAACACTAAATGTTATGGCAAGCTTGCTACAATACAGTCAGTGAAAACCGCATTCAAATTGGTTAAGCCGTTCTAAAACCGTAGCATAAGTACAATGTGTACAATTTTTTTTTTGTTATTTAATGTACAGACACTGCTCGTTTATGATTTTTTTTTTCACGATTTTGTGATAAGTTGAATAGTTACCAACAAAAACACTCACTCATTATAAAAGATAAAGATAGACTAATTTTAAAAATTCTTTCACCTATAGAAAGCTACATTATCAGCGAGTAATAATTTCTAAAGATACGCAGATGAAGCCGCAAGCAAAAGCTACATGTATAAAAACAAGTAAAATTTACAAAACCAGTGTTCGTATATATTAGTATTAATTGTTTTTATACATAATTATGAAAAATGTAATAATCTGCCAAGTCATTAATTAATATTTAAAAAGTAAATTAATTTCTTATTACTAAGTAAAAGTACTAGTAACTAGTAATTTCCTATTACTAGTTATTTATAATATGATACTATTTAGAATTGATTTATAATAATAAATTAAAACTGATGCATTCAGTTATAATTGGCCCTTTTAAATTGTTATTAGTGTGGCTAGAATTATGAGTGTGCTAAACTGATGCTGAACATATAAATAATTAAAATTGTCTATAAATGAAGTTGTCTATAAGTTAGTCTGTCTGTTTATCAGTGTGTGTACTTTAGAACTCTGCAGTAGTCATATTGTTATTTCATTATTGTTTCGAAGGTATTATTGCTGAGCGATGTATTATGTGAATGATACATTCTAATTAATTTTATAAATATATGTTAACAGATCCCTTATATAGTTTATGATGACTAAATATTATTACCATGGTTATTGATCATTTGTATCTGTTAGTAATATACATCAAATTTATCTACAGACCTTGTGGTAATTTAAGTAAGTAATTGTTATGAACTTTTTTTACAGTACAAGGAAGAGGTGGATACACTGAATGAAGCCTCTCGCGAACGTCCCAGGGGAGCTTTGATTGCTAGCATAGAGAGGGAATCACGATTGATGCGCGATGTACAAAGAGAGAATGGTGAGTTACGAGCGGCTCTCGAAGATCACAGACGAGCACTCGAACTCATTATGTCTAAATATCGCCAGCACACTGAAAAGAGAATATGGGAATCTAAAATAGACTTCACTGCTGCAGTCAATGAAAAGCAACAGGAGGTAAAGTAACATTATTTTTATTTAAATATTTTATTGAGTTCTCTAGGTGTTACATTTATAACCGTTAATTACTTATACACATAATTTTTTTACGAAGCTTTGTTTTGCAGTCACAAACTGGCCAACTCATTTGGTGGCTATAACTGTCCAATTATAGAAGACCTCTGTGAAATGAGTAAATGCCTTACTCGTAACAAGCAAGCAACACTAAAAAAGAATCGCATAAACACAACTTCTTACATTCACATTCCCCCTATCCTTTCACATTGAGCCTTACAGCATAGGTGACAAGCTCGAGTAGTTAAGGCGTAAAAGTGGAACAAACAAACTCACTTTCACATTTATAATATTAGTTAGGATACTAAACTGTCACTCACACTTTTTGTCATATACAAAAATAAGAGTAAAAATTTATTTTGAAACACAGTGTCAATCATAAATTAGTATTATATTAATACATTATGTATAATGTATTTTACTGTAGCAAAATTTCTATCAATACTATGAAATATGTGTTGCTTCAAACCTTATTCAAATAATATACAGTTTAAAATTTAACAAGACAATTTTATTGTTTAAATTAAGGCTACCACACAACAGACTAATACTAGGTACTTCCAGACTAAAACCTATTTTAAAAATCCTCTTCTGTCTCACATCAGAGACCTAACACCATAAGTGTAATTGTATCAATACAATTTAATGTCATATTAGGAGACTGTCAAATTGCATATAGATTCTTCACCTTAACCCTTCAAGTATGTTAGTATTAGGGAATCCCAATAAATGTTATCATTATTTCTGACATTGTTGAGGTATCACATAATTTGTAAAACACAGAATTTAGTTTCGCTTCTCAAATGTGTTTTTCATTGGCAATTATTTATTGTTGTTATCAAATCTCTATAACTGAAACATTTATGTGGGAACTGAACAATATATTATGTGGTGGGATCTTTTATTTTATCAGAATTATTTTACAGTTTTTTGAAATTAAATGAAATTCTAATTCAAAATAATTTATTTGCTTGAATATAGTATAATACAATTGTTGCAAATTTTAATAATATGTATTCAACCTTCGTCAAGTGGTGTGCAAATTAAAAAATAAACAATTATTACTCGTAACATAGTTTTCTTCGCTGTCACTTATGGTCTCATCATGAGCTCATTGAGGGAATAATAAGTTTTGTCCACCAGATTATGTAAGTGTTTCACAAACACTGACAGATATCCTGATATTTCTTATATTTCGTAATTCCTACTGAAGCCACAAATTTTATGAAATTATGATTATGAATAACTCTAATAGTATAATACAAGGGTTTGTGTACAGTTGTACACAATAAAACTTTACCATTGTTGTTTTAATGTCTTTTCAGTTGATTCGTCAACAAGCAGAGAGGATCAATGAAATGACCAGCATCATGTACAAAGCAGTTAACATGGATGAAAATGCAGATGCACGGAAAGAGGAGGAACTTTACCATAGACTTATTACTGAGAACAAGGTAAATGTTAGCCAATTAGAACTGACACTTTGCTTCCGTCCTTCTTTCAATACTAGACATTTTATTTTATGTCACATTAAAGCCACTTTCACTTGTGCAATTCTTCAATGTTTTTATTTATTTATTGTTTTAGTACTTAAATACATTATCTATATTTTCAGACTATAGCCAATTGTTGTTTTCAATTTTTTTGTTTAATTCGAAAATGACATAATATTTGGGTTAGCACCATATATTTTCGATTTAAAACGTAAAATTGATGTAACATTTAAGTTGAAGGAAGTGAAACTTCTTTGCGCCCGATGAGAGTAAATTTCCAAGGTCGAATATTGTGTAACGCTTCAGTATAACAATCACGTGACTGCTTCTTGTACTGACATCTACCAATTATATTTGATTGCCAGAAAGTTTCACTTCTGACACCCGTACTCTATACATAAAGCTTAAATTTTAGCAGTAATGTCACTCCACACATTATCTAGGGCTGACATTGATGAATTTTTAATAGATATTGTATTTTACGAGTAATTAATATTTAATACTTTTGGCGCTTATAACATTTTTATTACACGAAATGTGCTATCTTCCGTCTCATGTTATGCGTACTTCAGTGTGCGTGGTTGCACACTGAAGACCAAATATTCCTGGTTGCATCCAACCAGGAATATTTGGTCGTAGAAGACTTATTTATGAATATATTATTATATTGAATGTAGATAATTTGTTCCATATTAATTTAAAAAAAAAAACTGTGAAAATATGCCTAATAAAAGTAAACTTTATTATAAAGCTTAAAAAATGAGACCTGAGGTTGAGCAGTTGCGGGACGCGCAGTTTAATTAGAAATTTTGTTAGCTTTGTGCCCACTTTAAATTCATTAGCTTAGCGAATAACTAACTGCACGTATTAAACAGATGAATGTAATTTGATTGCAGGGTTTAAGAGAAATGTTGGATTTGTCGAGACGGTACGGGTCGGAGAAAGTTTGTGGACCGCCCACCGAGGACAAGAACATCCAAACGGACGGTCCTCCGTCGACGAGCGCGTGACGGTCCGCAGCCGAGCCATGCCGACTCTGAGCGAGTGCAGCCGGCACCACTGTCGGCTCCAGGACCTAGGTAGGCCCCCATCACCATCCTCAACCACTCTGCACCATCCCTAAACGATCTAACTGCGAAGTTTTCTTCTAGTCTTACCCTTGCGGTGACTTTGTGTTTGTTTCTGGTATTTAATTTCAGCATAAGATAGTTTAAGATTATTTACTTTTTAAAACAAAAAGATGTATGTTTGTGACATGAAACTTTGAAATTTTATTTGTATTTTGATAAGCATTTAACAAACAATTATTAACGTACAACTGCCAAATATTAAATTAATTGCACTTTGAGGGTAAATTAAATTAATTGCACTAGGGTTCTGAATTACTCACTATTTGACTATTCCATTTGGGCTGTCATGTCCAATATAGAAATCTCACTAAATTGATTAATCGAGAATATTTTGCTACAGTGCCTTGAAAAACTAACCCACAGTTCAAATTTGTTTCAGTAAGAATCGGTCACAACCTTGTTTCGATGCTACAAAAGTTAAAGTAATAAACCACTATATTTTTTCATCCTTCAAATTTTTGTACTTGACCAGTTATCATTTTGTACAAAAGTTTGATTTATTGACAAACGAAAGTTACATCTTTCTGTTACATTAGAACTTGCTCAACATATTACCCAGAATATTCTCAGATTATTTAATTTGTGAGTTAGGTTTCTTACGAATGGGTTCTTTTTTTCAGAGAAAACACACTTTTCCTTAGATCCCCTATTCATCTCAGTTATTATTTGTTTGAAGACACAAGTCTGTCGCGGCTCTCTTTCAACTCTCAGAGGCTTCCCTGCATAGCAATAAATGCTGCTGGCTTACAGCAAATAGCACAGAGCCTTGGGAGACACCAATGTTAAATGGAATAGATCTTTATCTTAGATCCTTTATTTAAACTCTTTAAGTCGGTCTTGAGAGAGGGTCCAAGATCAATCTCAAATATATCTGGGGATTGTTGGTGTCCAAATGTAAATGTACTCTATCTGTGAACAAAAGAACTCAATGAGGGGGTCCAACTGATTAATGAAGGAGACCTTATCCTTTCTAAAGACTTTCAAATTTAATAATTGTTCGTTAATTGCATTGACCAGGTGTAAATGCAAAATTTAGATAAATGTGTACATTTGTCAAATAGGTTTGATCGTTTACGGGCATTTCAACCGACCATTAAACTGTATGTACAGGTGGTACCATAGTGTATACAACTTGCAGAATTTTGGATGTTAAGGTCTTTTAATGACAGTTATGTAACTTTCTTACATGAAACACATTCAATAAAATGTGACCAAAACACAATGAAACTTATTGTATTTGATATATTGAAATGGAAAAAAATAAATTCTATTCTGATTAGAGAAATTTTGTAGGGTGAAAGAAATCATTGTCTCATACTCTGCGATTCATAAATAAATGTCCTATCTACTTAAGTGACTAAAATGCTAGTTGTGAAATCTAAATCACTATATTTGTGGCAGAAACTGTGATCTTTAGTAGTTGCTGTTAAGTTTAGTGGATTCTGTTTACGTTCATTGGTAATTTCATGTAACAAATTGTTACAGTGGACTCAACCTTAAGTTAATAAAATAAAGATGATTTTCATTAGATCTTGTATTGCACTATTACCATTAGTGAAATAATTATTTTAGTGTAACACGGGGCGTATTGTTGTTAAATTTGTACAATTATTTTTAAAGTAATCCTTTTTACTCATACATGTCTAGATTTTTATACAGATGGTTGAGTTAGTAACATGGTGTGCTTTAGCTTTGGAAGATAACAAAATTCACGAAAAACTTAGGTCGCTTTGTTTGCAGGAATTGAACTTATATAAATGTTTCGTAGTTTTTGCATTGTTTGAGACTTAACTAAGATTTTAAAATTACGCGCCAACTTTATAGCTGTGTTGATTCTATAAAATTTGCTATCTTCAACAGGTGTTATTTTTTTTAAATAGCTTTTAATTTCAAACGAAATTAAAATCAAAATAGCCTGCATACCTGAAAGCACTTAAAAAGTTTTCTGCCAATAAACAATTAAACTTTTATATTGTATGAAATATTTGTTATAAAGTAGGGATTTATGAAAAAAAAAAATTAATTGTCGCCAGTTTTGATGTAATGGTCTTTTAAATAATATTTACAAAAGAATGGTTGCGTAGATTTTACGCGCTATATAATGCCACCATCAATCAACGCCAATACGGTTGGTATTATGAAAAATGTCGCTGTCTATGGTATCACGTAATGGGGTATCATGAGAGAACAACGTTTGAGGCAACAATTGAGGGCAAGTTAGAGAACAACGTGGCAATAAGGTTTTACGGACCTTGACAGATATAACCGTCAATACAAAAAGTGACGATTGGAGGGGCTTATTTGCAATCTTCACTTAATGCTGCATATTCCAACTCAAAATAGGCCTTTTGACTTCATCAATATATTATACTTAGTTAAGTTTCTTGCATTTCAATTATAATTATTATGATTGGTTAAATCACAAGTGACGTAATAGCGAGATAGAAAACACATTTGACATTGGAGAGTTAACTGTTTGTTTGTAAGGGAGTAACCATTTATTCAGCTCTTAAATTTCGCTGGACGATTTTGGTTACTCTTGTACTCGGAATGTTGAACGAACGCGTACGCATCTCCATACAAAACTGCTGTTTTCTATGGACAAAAGCTGAATTGAGCTAAATAAATGTAGTTAATCCCTTAGTCTTATGACCCTTAGTGCGTCTAGCAGAGAGATGAGAAACGAGTCTTATTCAAGAATCTTTTCTCATTAAGATTCGCCTCATGGTAAATTGATATAAATCGTATTTTTTCTATTACGACTCAATAACCATACAACATTTCCCTCAGTTGATTTATTTTGGTGTTTGGCGAATTCTACTGTCAAAGAGATATTGCCTAGAGCCAGACAAAGGGAACACTACCTTAAAAAATTTTGACACTGTATTAAAACGGCGCTTTTAATGCTATTTTTTTAAATACTAATTACGAAAAACATTTAGGCCGGCCACATACATACGTTTTCCGAATTCGTTTTTCGCGTTCGGAAACCCGAATGCATCAAATCGATAGAAAATACATTGACTGCCACACACATTCGTTTTTTTTTCCGTTCGGAATACATTCCGTACGTACGTTTCGAATGTGGGCCCGTGCGTTCGGAAACCCCATTCGGAAAAAACCTAATGACGTCATGCGGAACGCAGCGCTTGCATACATTTTGTTTGTTTCGGCGCACACGTTCGGAAATTTCGGTCCGGAACCGCGAGTTATTTGTTTTGTGTTGTGTGTTTTTCACGTCTCATCACGAGTGCATCAATACAATGTGTGAAGCAGAAGCTTAAGTTTAGCTGTTGAAAAACATCCCTGCTTATGGAATATACACGTCAACATAGATTTAGATTTAGATAATGCAATCGCAATTAAATCGTTGTTCTCCATGGTCGTGCGTTCACAAAGCCACCACTGAACGCACTGGCAGTATAATATTCCGAATGCAAATTCCGAACGTCTGCGCTAGGCACACGGAATTCCGAATACGGAAATCGAATTCGGAAAACGTATGTATGCGCCCAGCCTTAAAAAATAGTATAAGATTTGTAAAGCGATTATTATTATCTATTGCATGTGACTTCAATTCAACTGCCCAATAATAACAAGTACTAGTCAGGTATAAACAACAGGTTATGCTCGTAAGTATTTAGTTTCAATTTAAAGTTATGTTATATTTTATAAAGAATCAACACCCTTTTACATACATACTTACCATGAATATGTATGTATATATAATTCAATGCATGGGAAAGTATGGTATGTGAATCATCATTACACTTGTTAATAAAATAATGTGAATATTTGCTGAATATGCATAATATTTTCAAGCGATTTGGCAAAGCTTTGGATGTCTAGATGCAAATAGCATTTCTTAATGATAGATTGGAACTCGTAGTTAGTCTTTGTAGAGGATTTTTGAAATCTTATAAAATGCTAGAGGTGTGAAAAGGCAATAATTTCATTATTTTTTTTGTTTAGAGTTAATAGTCGCTTAGAGTTCTTGAAACAGTAATAGCCGTCCTCACCTCAGTTTATGGCATTATTTATCACATTGTTGTATTGTATAGAGTTAAATGAGAAAGCACAACGTATTATGTAATAGTGAAAACTGATTCTCATTCTTTATGTGTACCTTATAGGTTAAAATAGTTTTAATTTCATTTAGCAATTTGATCGAATACGTAGATGGTTTATTAATAGTTTTATTTCAATGTTTATTTTATAAAAGTCATTTGACAACATTATTTTTAGACCACTTGGTAATGTGTGTCGGATTGTTGCCACTTTAAAAAATCAGTTTAAATTTCAACATTAATATAGAAAAATTGAAAAAGTAATATTATTTTATCTTACAATTGATTACTTATTGGTGTTACATTTATCGACAAATAAATGGCTTTTAGTTAATTATTTGTTTTGTTTCGAAGTTAAAAACGTGTCAGGTGTAAGGTGTAACGTGACCCGGATATGGCATAGTGCCTTTTTTTCAAATTGTTCAAAGTAAATTTTGCATAGTAGTCAAATGGCTTGTCAAATGGCTATATTGACTTGTTATATAAACCCAATATTAAGAGCTCCCCTCTTTATTAGAAATGTTTTCGTACAATCTTTGTTGGAAAACTCCTCAAGAAATATGCGGTGCTTGTTATTTGAATACGTCAACCACGTGATGCCAAATTGCAAACTGAATAATATCCTTAAAATTTTTACTTACTTATCTCCCCCCAATGCGATAAACAGTTTGATTAATTTAATCTAATAAATTTTAACATATTATTACAAGTTATGTGGTCTTGTTGTGGTCTTATTACAAGTTATGTCGAATTCTCTCGGAACACAGTTGAAAAGGTCTATTTTAACATTGAGGATCTTGAACCTTGAAGTGTTGCTTGGAACAAGTACATCTGTTAACTATTGGAAATGCATACGTCATCAACAAGCTGCAATTTGCTTATAATAGGTAATGTTTTTGACGTGTTAAAAATAATCGCATCAATGCATACTTCTTCACGAGACTTGACAAAGATTGTAATTGCAATATTTCTTACGTCTAACTAAATAATATTTAATTTTTTAATAATTATTGCTGACGTTAATCCTCCCTTACAATAAAATTACTAATAAGTATTTATTATGCTAAGCGTCCACAGGTCGGTATCGTACGCATCGGACCCATCGCATTATTTTTTCATACTGCGTCCACTGATCGGCAGCGATCGAATTGCCGACGCAAGTACCGGTTATCGGAATGCCGATGCCAGTTCCATTCGGATTTTTTGATCGTACGTGTGTTTGTGAGAATGGAGGAGGAATGCCGATGGGCCGCGTCCACTGATCGGCATTCCGTGATTCCGTATGACGTCATCGGCACGCATCGCAAAAGTTGCCTCTCGGAGCATTCGTGTCGGCACTACCGATGTGTGATCCGTACAATGCCGATCAGTGGACGCACTTGTGTGACTTTCTATACAAAGAATAAATAAATGCGATGCGTCCCATGCGTACGATACCGACCTGTGGACGCTTAGCTTTAGTGTATTATTTAATCACACTTTCTAAACATTTCAACATACACCCTGAAGTTAGCGGGTACATTCTGTTGTCGTAATATAACAAAAAAATATTAGGTTTTTCTATGAACGATTAAAATTTATGAAGCCATGACAGCTATAATTGTACTTTTGGCTAAATAGAGACTTGTGTCAGTTTTAACTTGGCGATATGAAACAAGTTACTCAAGTAAACTTTAAAAACAAGGATTCGCACCTTAGATTACTAAAATTTTATATTTTATTATATTTTACGGTAGCAATTTAGTACCTAACAAGCGTGTATGTATATTTTTTAATTTCCATTAAAAATTATAGAAATAAATATGTTATTACGATCATTAGTTAGGCGATAATAGAGTCTTTTATAGATATTGCTAAGCAAATTGGTATTCTAGGGTGGATTATGTACTCTGTGGTCAAAAATATATTGCGCCAACAAAATTATTGTTATACCATCATCTCATTGTGAGAATAAAATTAGTATAAAAATGTAAGTCTATTATAGCGAATAAAACTTATCCTAGATTTAAAATTGCTATGTTACGTAGCTTAAATGCGTAAATATAATATTTAAAATTTATAAAATGCTCCTTAGAAATGTTAGTAGTTGTTTGATTGGCTATTTGAATATATTGTAATATATGTATGAAGAGAAAGAAATGTACAAAATCCATGCGATATTTTATTCCCAGAAAATTAAAAAAAAGTGTAATGTTTTAAATGTGATGAAATAATTATAAGCAATAATCATTCAAATGGATAATCATACAAGTACACAGTAACATGAATAAAAATACCTTACTGTCCAATGAATAAAATTTTAAGAAATATTTTCATATACGACTCAAAAATTTGTAATGAATATTGTTAAATGCGTGTTTGTAAGATGTTGAGTACTTTCATTATTGTACTGATTCAGTGATTGTTTATTATATATAGTTTTTGTTTTGCTGTAGGACAAAACGGTCATGTAGAACAAACAGTGTATCTGTAAAACATAAATACATAATTAAAATATTTTCGTGATTTTATTGGAAAAAAATCTGTTACTCTCACCACTGTACAAATACTATAAGGACATTTTTTAAACACTTTTCTCTTAGTAATCTGTCATAGTTATGGACCTTTAGTGGTGTATGTGCATTATTCACTTGACATGCCGAGATGCACTTACAATATTTCCGTATAATTAGGTTAGGTTAGTCTTTTGGCAATCTTTTATTCCAAGTTATCGTACGGGAGGTAGTGTTGCATTTGGACAAGTCATCATAATAATATTATTATAGTTTTCCCCTAATGTATAAACAATCTAAGCGTCAGCTACTGCAGTACAGATGGAACTAAAGATACAAGTTGTAAAAAAAATCCAGCAGTAAGTATTTTCATACTGTGTCAAAATTTAATGGATACAACGCTAAGATACATTGGTTATGACGCTGACTGACGGTGTTACCCCCGTTATTAAAGTAGCTGACGATTTTTTTAAATTACCTATTTTAAAAGTATAAAAATTCAGCACTAAATTCATGCAGCATGAAATGAGTTTATATATGAACATTTTTAATATGACTTATGTACATGACTGACTAATAATCCACTCCCTTTGATAGAGTTGATTTATTTTTTAATTTATAATAAACTCAAAAATCATCCCTTAAATCTTGACAGAGTATGAAAATACTTTTAGCCGCATTTTTTTACACCTTTACATGCTCCAACGCGCGGGTGCGAGAGCTGACGCTCACTTTCCCGATAGTTAAATATTAATAAACAAGTAAAAATGCAATTCATTGGGTATGAAATTCCTCGTAAAAATTGCAATGCTACCTCCCGTACTATTAGTAAATGAATAATCCAGGATTCAATAAATGCAAGCACATCTCTCTTTTTTATAATTATATATTTTATTAACCCGCAGGCAGGCTGACGGTCCACTTGATTGATGGTAGGTGGTTAGCGTCGCCTTAAAACCAACACCAGAGGAGGTATATGTGCGCTGCCAACCCTGCAGGAATTTATTTACTGCTCACTTGAAGCCCATATTGTAGCTAGATGGAAACACCTTAGAAGGGAGATTGTTCCAAAGTTCGCGTGTCCGTGGGATAAAGTTTCTACTCATCCGAACTGTGGGCAGCGGCATCTTATCCAAGTAATGTGGATGAACTTTTTGGTATGGCATCTATGGCGCGCAGTGCGGTGGTAAAAGTTTGAGGTAGGCATTAATTGGAACAACTCATCGGAGCACTCCTTAAACTAAGTAGTTCTAATCGTTGCTGTATGAGCCTTGCATCGTCAACAATTCGACGCTGCAAGGTGTCAAATGGATCTAGTTGGTCACTTAGGCGCGCCAGCCCAGAAGTGAAAGCAGTACTCCACGTGGGGTCTTGTAAGGCGCTGCTCCGTATGCAATACTGTTTTGCTCTGTTCAACACGCCAATTTTTTTTTAAGCTAGAGTAGCCTTTCCTTCCAAATGACACTTATAAACTCGCCTTGCTCGAAATGTCCACATCCAGGAGACCAATGCTCTTTGATATTTCAAGGGGAGTGCCAGAAATTTAAAGAAATGCCCTGAAGTAGCATAGAGATGGTCGCCTCAACGTAAGTTACGATCTTTGCAATTGAGAGAAACGCAATAATCGAAGATGAGCCATTTTAAAAGCTGTAATCATTTTGCTGACAACAGATGGCGCTGAATAAATTATATCATAGTATTTAAAATTTAATTAATTAAATAAATTAGTAGTGGCTTCATTTCGCAATCATTTAGGTAGCCCTTCTGGCGGCAGTAACCATCGCTTTACAGTACACTACCATGAAACAACAGCATGTTTTCGGTGAGTGTGTAAGGATGCCAGAGTCCATTGCCTCGTCTCTTCCTAACCCTTATCGTTAATCCTACTATGCTCGGCAGTGCACTTGCAGCACCTATGGCGTTGGTTGTGTTATAGGCGACGGTACCACCTACCATTAAGTGGGCCATCACAGGCTGACGGCCGACATTAACATAAAAAAATAGTAAAATTTATGAACAGTATTTAATCGCCGATAAATATTTACTATAGTAACCTGCTTTTTCATGACTTCTGTTCTGTATTTTATGAGAACTACTTCAGTTGAATGTAGCTGTTAAAAATCAGATTCCACAAAATCCAAACATGCTTGGGTAGACGGTCTGGTGGCAGTGACAAAATCATTAAAAAAAACTCCACAGTGAAATAAATGATTCTTTAGTGCTTGAGTAAAAGATGCCAGAGCTCATTGCAATAGTATTCTCGTCTTTTGTCTTTTGCAAACACGTCGTCGGCATTGGTCGGCATCGCAGTTGCAAACACCTGGGGTTGCTTCTTGAAGGCCACCACGCTAATCATTTACAATCAAGTGGATCATCAGCCTGCCTGCAGCCCTTCAACATTAAAACTTCAAGAAATTCATAAAATTTTACATTCAAAGTTAGCTTAAAACTAAGACCTCGTGTTTTCATTAATTCATTCACGAGATATAATATGTCCATCAATGATATTGCATTGAAACTTTTCTAAGTGGCCATTTATATATCTTTCGGTTGCTAAAGCCTGAGCAAACAGATAACTATGAAACACTTGGTATAAAATCAACACGAAATAAGTCAGTAAAAGCATTTTGTGATGTCCAAATAATTTAATTCCATTTTTTTCCAATCATCAACCAAGAAAAAGTTGATTAAGATTTTTTTTGTATAAGTCAGACATTGTAAATGTCATTATATCTGACTTGCCAGATTTTGGGGCTTATTATACTTACTCCAGAAGTCAATATATATACATGTTTTGCAGGGCCGGATCTAGGGGGGGGCAAGCCGGGGCCTATGCCCCGGGTGGCAAGTTTAAAGGGCGGCCAAATTCACACTTTACAGACAAATGGACAACTCATCATTTACTTAACTTTGACTACAGAATAAATAATGGTAGGGACCTACAAGTGCAGAAATTTCACTCTTGTTTTACTGTGTGTGGCTATATCAACTCGACCGATACTTGCCGATACCCAGGGCACCAGGGGTACAGGTACAGCACACGGAACAAGTGGCCGGGCGCGGCGAAATCGCAGAGTGAGACGCACTCCGACTTTAGTACTTGTGTTATATGACCCCCAACTCCAAGCGTAGAATCAGAGGAACAATGGCTACGTGCACATGTTCGTCCTTCGCTCATAGCCCATAAATCTTTAGCTTTTATCTACATTTTAGAAAGTGACCTTTGACTAGCGAAATATAGACACATTTTTAGCATTCAATTATCGGACACCATCCCTTCAACTTTAATCAATTAGTGGACATCTGATAGCTGAAATTATAAAGATGATAAAGGTAAATAAATATAAGTGCACGGGGGCGGCATTATTCAGTTTTTGCCCCGCCTAAAAAAAATCGAAGATCCGGGGCTGATGTTTTGATTGAGAAGCTGTCAACAATAGTTCCAAACACAACCATTAATTTTATCCAATCAATTATCAGTTAAGTAACACATAACACATAATCCTAATTTAAATTAGTAAATTTGAAATAGTAATATATACTACTCAAAACAAAATAAGGGCCACTAAGATTTTTTGCTGTACCATGAAAACAATAAAGATATTAAATTGTTTAACTTATGTAACTACAAAATAATGTTATTGGTTATAACATAGGCCAACAATTGTTTAAAATAATGATCATGAACTGTTTTTTTAAAGTTCATAATGAAATTGGCCATTTTGAATGAAAAACATGAACAAAAGAAATCACCGGAAAAAGACAAAATACTGTTCTTGTCACTTTTGTTTCTTCTTTTTAGTAAAGAGTATGTCCTCCTCTCTTAGCAATACACTCCTGAAGCCTCGTATGCATACTCAGGATCAAATTCCTCACGTTTTCATCTGGAATCTCCTCCCAGGCACGTTTTAAAGCGTCAATCAGCTGCTGTTGGTTGTAGACCCCTTGCTCATTCTCTCTAACCCTTCGTTTCAATTGGTCCCACAATTGCTTGATTGGATTTAAATCCGGACTCTTAGCTGGCCATGGTAATACCTCAATATGAGACCCTTCTAGGATAGTTTGGGTCGATCGAGCTGTGTGTGTACGGGCATTGTCTTACATCAGGATGAATCCAGGCCCCACTCGCTGTGCAAATGGGATCACTTGAGGCCTTATGACGTCTTCGATGTAACGTTCTGCAGTTACGGTACCCCCATTTAAAATGGTGAGCTCGGTTTTACCGTGTAAACTAATCCCACCCCAAACCATTACGTTGGGACCACCGAAACGGTCAACTTCGTGGATGCAGGACTCCGAAAAACGCTCGCAGCGTCGTCTCCACACCCTAACACGCCGATCATCATTAAAAAATTTTACTTTGCACTCGTCTGTAAAAAGCACCTTGCCCCACTGATTAATCCCCCAGTTCAAATACTGACGGCAGAATCTTAAACGGTTTGCACGTTGAACCCTAGTCAGAGGAATTCGAACAACTCGACGTCTTGACATTTGCTGGTCTTCATGCAATCGATTGGGTATAGTTTGATCACTGACACGGGTACCCGTTGTCAGCCGTAGGTGGTGTTGTAACTTACGGGCCGTTACTGTACGATCACGACGAGCACTTAGTTGGACGTACCGACCCTCGTGCGCCGTTGTTACACGAACTCTACCTGAACCGGGTCTCCTGGCAACACTGCCGGTCTCTTGGAAGCGATACCATACATTTTGGAAAGCTCTTCGAGAAAAACCCAACTGCAAACCCACGTAACGCTGAGAACGTCCTTCTTGAATCATAGTTATGGCTCTGGTTGCTGTAATTGTATCCATGTGCCTTCGTACTGGTGGCATGATTAACGCGAGAAAGTAAAACTTTTTTCCTAAAATAACCGAAACAAGTTAAGAAGACAATTGAAGAAAAAGATAAGAATAACTTCCGATTATTTTTTTTTTCTTAAAACCATGGCTAATATTTTTCAAATTAGGAAGCATAAAGAGATCAAACACCAAAGAGTTCGTAATATCAATATAATGCTACTTATCAGTTACTTTCAGTTTACTAAAGTGCACTTAAATGTAAATAAACTAGTGGCCCTTATTTTGTTTTGAGTAGTATAGATAGTCCTAAATTTCTAGTGACATCTTCCCTACATGAAGATCTCAGGACCTGCTTCCCACCTTTTCTCCTGTAATAGTTTAGCAGTGCACAATTCCATCTCTTCTCGTTGTACTTGTGCTTATGTCACTTGATGGTATGTCATCTGACATACCATCAAGTGCCTGCCTGCCGCCCCCTTTCTCATAATTGAAAATAATATTTGTGAACAGTCCAGGTATTCCTTAACCATCACTGAGTAAGAATTGTATGAGTTAACCGATTCACGGTGGATGATGCTGCAGGGGCATCATAATAAGATTCGATGAATCTTTGTAAAAAAATTTCTTGAAAGGTTAAAACTAAGTAAAACAGTAAATAAACGAAAATTTTACATTCATGGCTGATGATACCTGATCATCATTGTCTATGGGTTATGATGGCCTTGCAGTATCATGAAATAGTTGTTAACCGCCACGGGGGTAAGCTAGAAAAAATAGACCGCTGCATTGAATTGGTTAATCTACTGTATGAAGAGGGACAAAATGTTGCATATTAATAGGACTTGCCCAGGTATATAGAGTTATATTAAGAAAATCATTTTTTATATATCATGCAATGAAAATGTAAATGAACAGACACATTTTTAAATAAAGAATTTTTATTTGATAATCTTATGTCTTAATCCCTCTGGAACTTCTACACAACAATGTGGAATAGCTATGGTGAGCTATTTTGAATATCATACACGAGTTTGTGTATAATCTGTGGGGAATTTAAATGAATGCTGTCCCAAAGCCTGTATATTGGGTAGCATACCTGCATTCGGTATGATGTTCCACGACAAAGTTAAGGTAACATTGTTGTGAGCCCTGAAAGAAAAAGAAGCAATTTAATTTTAACAATTCTAGTGCCTAACCGTTAGGTATTGCCAAAATAAATAGTAGATAATCTTAATATCTGAATTCTCTTAACTATTGATTTGTGTCTTATACATTGATATAAAAAAAACCAGTTCAATATCTTGGTTTCTGTTCAATATCTTGGTGCTTACAAAAGAATGGAGACTCTTGGGAAAAACAATAAGAATGCAAACACCTTCCTACATTATTTAGTTTTGGAGTTTTAAAAAAATTTTCATTACCCTCACAGCCGTGTAATATGCATTGCTATAATATATATTATAGCTATATCTGTGTTGGGCTTAGAAGATTTTTCTTTAACCTGGCTAGCGACTAGACTATTTATGAATAAAAAAAGAATTGACAGTTTTGTAAAGAACACCTAGTCATGCCTCACCTTACATGCACGTAAGAAAAGTCATTAATCTTGTGAAGAAAAATGGTATTATTTTTAAGTCAATTTTTTTATACATTTTTAAACATCTTCATCACTTAATTACTTACTTTAATCCATTACCATCATCCCAGAAGTAGTATTTAGTATTCATGTTCTTAAAATCGAGTATGGAATTTTCACCCCGAAGTATTATTTTGTCCCACAGTACAACTTGGTTCAATTCATTGTTTGGTGTTATATACTCCGCTGTCAGGTAGAGGAACAGTTGTTTCACATTCCAGTTAAATAGATTAGAGAGATCTGTCTTGAGATCAAATGTAAGGAATCCCAGATCATTCCTTTCCCTAGAGGCACCGTAGTCTGGTACGTTCTTACTGTAAAGATAAATTTATGGTTAACCTAAATTCCACTTTGATACTTACTCAGAAATTAGTATGAGTATTTAACTTACACAACTACTTTCACTGTGTTCATATGTGCAGCAGTTCTATAATCCACGGTCAACGTAGAAAGAAAACATAAAAATGTTAAACCTGCTAAAACACTCAAAGTGTACGTGAGAATCGCATTGCCTCTCGTTAACACTGAATACATTTTGTCCGATTACAATATTTTAACGTCTCAATTCATTCGCCAGACACTTTGATTTCGATATATTTTGTTAACTGAATTAGAATTATTTAAATATTTCTTACTTTTAAGTTTTATATACAACAAGGCAAATTACGAAACGTCAAATTGAAGTGAACGAATAGACACGTCATATACACGTCAAATCAAACTGTGTTGTTGCATTTTATACTTTAACTCAGTACAGTAAAGTTCATTTCAGAAAATATTGTGGAAAAGAAATCGGGATTCATTTTACGCAAAACAGTTTGTTAGGTTGTTAGTTATTCTATAATTTTATAGTGGTTTTTGTTTTGTGTCACCGATGTTCTTTCTATCTATAATTATAACAGTCAAATTAAATTACATTTTAGTAGGTACATACTTATATGTTTGCAGACACTATGTTGATTATAATTTATAATCAATTATTCAGACAGATGTTGGTACAACATAAATGTAAAAATTATTTATCTAGTCATTAATAGTTATTATAAATGTAGATATCTACGATTACTTTACAAAATAATAGATATATTAAAAAAAAAACACCACGTATATATTTAATAATTACTTTATTTGAATATAGCTAACAAAGAACTCGTATTTGTGGTTAAGGCTACAAGTACAATAAATATTGATAGAGAAAGTGCAGTCGATATCGTAGCACGGTTACAAGGCACTCCATCTGGTAAAGATCGGCAAAAACATGCTTTGGTTACGTAGCTTCCGTTACTTTGTGTATAACAGCCGCTTGTGATTGCCACCCCATTAGTGTTCACTGCTCGTGTGCACATGTACGTTGAATTTTCAGCTAAAACCAATATTAAAATGATTAATATAGTTAGCAGGAACCCTATACCTATCCGACATCCCAAGCACTCAGAATAACGTAGGTTTGGGGGCTTGGTATTTTAATTTCTACTGATATCGCTGCTTATAAATTAGGTAGGTACACAGAGATGTTTGTAAAAATGACACATAATAGGCATGTTACATCGACACCGGCTTTAGGTAATGTACCTACTGTATCGAATTGTACATTTATACCATTTTGTTGCAAATAAAGTGTATCGGTAGGTAATATTTAATTTCTACGGAATGCTGTGATTATCTGGTCTCCGCCTTTCCCACGGTGGCCCTTTGGCGCGGTTGCCACCGCTGCCCGCAGTGCCCGTGGATGGGCACCTGTTCTACGGGTTAACTTTTTCTGTGCCCCTATAGCGGTCAAGCGCATCGGGAGAGACCCGCAAGCGGGAGGCCCAGCGAGCGACCAGCGTAAGGGGACTTAATGCTGGACCAACAACCAACAAGAAGAGGACGCAAAGCAACAACGCTGAAACACGTTGACACAAACGACGCAGAAAAGAACAAAAGAAACAAGCGATGTGGACGCGACAAACAACACATAATACAAATGAACAACGCAGAGTCAGACACGGCGCAGGAGGAACTACCGTTCCGCCGGGGTTGCTCAAGTCTTCACCAGGTTGCGTGGAAACGTCTGGAAGGTTGCGCGGTCTGGAGGTCGCGTGCGTTCTACGGAAGGCACAAACCTGCAAGTATGCATAAAGGATACGCATAGGTTTTGGAACCTTTTGTTACGGCCTACCTATCATACGTATACCTATTGATTTTTTATCAATGTTATCCTTCCCGTTTACCTTGATGGAAATGATTTTATATCTTTAGATTCTGTACACATGGATGGACATCTAACACATGGAATCTTATTATTCTCATTTAAAATACTAATTTAATGGCCGAGAATGGACTCAATGAAAGGGATGAAAAATATGTAATGGCGAAGTTCACATCTGTTCAAAGATTGTAATATTCTCGGACAAGCACTTAAGTATTATTACGTATCATCAATGCACTTAATATTTTATTTATTTATTTATTTATTTCTACGCTTACAACTATTTTTACAGGACTAAGTCTAAAGACAATAGTGTAACTATGTAACTAACTATGAACGATGCTGACTTTATGAAGTCATTCAGAGAATACAAAAACAAGTCAATGCTTTCCGCGACTAGTTTGAGGATATGATTGTTGCTTTTTTTAGTTAAGAGGTAACAAATTAAAAAATAAAATATTTTACCGTGTCCGTTGAAGTAGTAAGTATATGTAGCACAAACGTCATTATCAGCTAATACGCAAGAAGCCTCTTGTAGGTGATGTGTCCAAATATATGATACATCTGGCCATGATCCGTCGTCTGAAAAAAGATTACGTTATTGTATTGTATTTTACGTCATGGAAATAAATGGGTGGAGGTACCTATTTAAAAATACCTACAAAAACAGTACTCAAACTAAGTCAGCTCACTGTGCAATTCTTTGAGACAGCACGAACCAACACATTCTCAAATAAATATAGTCTACAATCACATTATTATATTTATTGCAATATTTTAAATTTTCTTTACATGACCAACGACAGTCCTGTGAAGACTGTATGTCTATTGTCTATGACAACCTCCTTGATCAAATGATTGAGTACATGTTGTTAGGTTTCCAAGCAACGTTGTTGATATACAAAAAGAAAATGATATACTAAAAATATATTTTTCCTCTATTGATTGCACTTGTAAATATTTACCAATTATTTATTGTTTCTTTATTTTACTAGTTACAAATAAAACAGCTGTTCATTTTATAAACGTTTATTCATGTAGTACTGTGTTTATTTGTCATGGCAAATATCAAATCTACCACTCATGTTCTTCCACTGCAATTATTAATAATAATTTAAAAAATCCTGCATGCACTCGTATGTTTACTTATGCTGCTATTATTGCAGGTTTCTAGATGTTAGTCAATAAAACTCTGTATAAAGGCCCTTTCATTAATCCTTTCTCTTTGCTTCATTTCCTTGTCACCTGATTAATAGTGGCAGGGCACACTGCTTTTCGCGGGTCACTTGGCACCTGTACGCTATCTATATCTATACATATGGGTAATAAAATCGTAAATGAGCCGTATATTAAATAAAAAAAAAAACAATTTGTACACGTGCTTATGTTACCGAAATAAAAAAAAATAGTTTTTACAATTTTTGTCTGTTTGTGCGTTTGTGCAAGCTAATCTCAAGAACGGTAATAACCGATTTGTATGCGGTTTTCACTGATGTGTTGTAGTAAGCTTCCCGTAACATTGTGTTTATTTCATTCCAAGAGGTATACAAACAAAAAAGTTACGCGCTATTTCGTATACCACGCGTACGAAGTTGCGGGTACTGCTAGTATTTCATAATTCAATATTAGGTGTTTAGGTATTACCCTCGATCAAGTATTGTTGTTACAGTTACATATTTATACTTGTACCTAATTTGGACTTATCCCATCTTATCCTACTGTATTAGTATGAACGCATTGGCTTAATAAACTGAGAATGACTGAAAAAGCTTTAGAGAAGTTTCTCAAATAGTCAGTAGGCAATACACGACTTCAGTGAAAGTTTGGTGCCGTGTTAGCTGTCAAAGATGGTCTGAACCATATTTTTGTGAAAAAATGCAAAACATCGACTCAACAAATATTATAGGTACTTAATAAAATATACCTACTTATGTAGTTTTTAGATATGGTAAAATCTCTTAAGAGGGCACTTTCCAACTCGAACAGCTTACTTATTCCATACTACGTAATTCCATTTACTCATTAATTATAGGTCGTAGCAATACATAAAAAAACATGACATTTCTAGGACATAATATAAAGGTTTGCATCGCAACAAAAAACTGAAATTAATTTTATATCTAGTATAATTAATTTTTTAAATGTGCAGAATTTGTGACATTTTCGCAGGTTGAATTCTTGTAATTACTGACTAAAATCTAAAAATGTTTTTCGATGGAAACATCCTACCTATAATGTACATTTGAAATTGGGATGTTTATAGCTAGCATCTATAAAGGTTTTTCTAAAATATTGGAATTGCTGGCGTATGTTTTATTATTTTCGCGAGTTGTATAAGTGGCGCGAATGTGTTGCGTCGCATTCTGTCTTCGGTTATTCGCATTATAGTAAGTTGAGACAACAAATTCTCCCAAATACCTATTACTGAGTTCCCACGCTCGTACAGCGCCACCTTAACAATACCTATTATGTTCAATAACCAAGAATCATATATGATAATTCCGTATATCTAATATATAGAATTATTATATTACGTAGGTAACCTACTACTAGACCATCAATTTCTAAATTCAATAGATGAGTATAATTAAGTATAACTTACAAGAGGCGACCAGAGGTTGTCGACATGGTGTCCCGTCAGCAAGACTGGTCGCGTCGTGGCAGGTCGCGTTCAAAAATTCGCTTTCATTGTTATATCTTGGTCCAAGCCACGTAAATTGAAAGCACCGCCGTGTGCCTTGTTGTGCCGCTATTAGAATAGTACCTACAAATGAAATTAGAGGTGTGTCTTAAGGAGTTCCAAAGGACCATGGACAAATTTGCATGAATCCTGGACCAAATAGCAACAGTGATGACATCTCTATTATTTAAAAGCTCTTAAGGCATTTCATATTATATATTAGCACGGATATATGTACTCAAAATGAGCATGAAAATCGTGTTTAGTTACAAATAAAAATATTCATATCTAATTCAAAAGCCTTTTTTTTATAGTAAGTATTGATTTTCGTCCTTATTGGTAGTCTTCTCGGATACACGATGTTTTTCTTCACCATTATACCATTATCATTTTAAAAATTTCATAAATAAAATGACAAATAAAACCAGCTATAATTACGAACTTTATTCTTATTTTAAACTACGTCAATTAATCTTATTTTTAGTCTATGTCACGAGTTTGTAATGCGACTAGATGTCGCTACGCGATATAAAAAGACATATATATAATACTAATACGTATCGCTGGCTTTATTAGTTTCAAATTTTGTGTTAAATAATATGTTACAATTACGTAATAAAAGCTGAAAATTAAGTGCAGTGTTTTAAAGTACCATCCCCGCAGTAGGGAAAGTTAACATCTTAAAATAAATCATTTATTTTACCTGACTATACAATAATGACAATAAATATTTTTGTTGTTCCCAAAATGTCTACTTTAATTATATCTTTGTGGATATTTTTCAACTTATTCAGTTTACTATTCCCAAAATGTAGGTAATTTTTGAAACTTTAAGGTTTTTTGGTGTGACACCCTCAAAATAAAAAATGTAGGTCCTACCTAGAATCTATGTAGATCCGTCTGAAATATCGACTCTTACTTGTAAAAAAACTTACTGGAGCTAGATTTTTTAAAATCTCGACTGCAAATCAAATTCATTTGCTTTGGTTTGAAGAGAGTTCTTTTTTGGCCAATTTTCATGTCGCATTCTGTCATTCTAAAAGTGTTTTATCACTCAAAAGGTGCAGGGAAGCCACTATAGATATTTAGTTAATTAGTTTCTATTAAAATAAATCATTAGGAAACACTGATTTGTTTTACAATATTTGCACTTCATGGATACACCTAATATTAACATTATCTTAACTTGATAAAATATTAGCCTTTTAATGAAGTAAGTAAATTATACATAAATCATTATTTAAAATATGACAATGCTTACATACCAGACATTAATATAAGTGTAAAAAACAACTTAAAGGTGCACATTCTAATAGTACAATTTATATAGGTACAATCATAACAAAAGACAAACACGTTTCATTTATTTCAAACTAATTGATAAAGAGCACGATTTGACGTTTTTCCGTCAGAATCTTATCGCTCCTTTATGCATATCTATTCGTTATTTAATTATCAGTTCATTACCGGTATTCTACCTAATAAATTGATTGCACTGATTTCTTATCATTCCATTCCTTTAAAGGAGACCTATGCTAATCAAAAATTAAGAACAGCCAACTCGTCCCTGAATATTTCATTACTATGCGAGTCTGCGGAACCGGTATTAAAACGGAAAAATCATACGAATATTGTAAAAAATACTTTTTCAGTAACTCTAAAACTTTCGGATTTTACAATGAGAGACTTTTGTATTATTATGATTGGAGAAGAAGATTTTAAAACGACCAGTGACTACTGTAGTCTTGTTCTTCACATTAGAGAAACTTTAAAACTACTCAAACATACTAACATTATAATATGTCTGCCAACTTATAAATATATAAATTTTACAAATTTATTTAATTGGAGGGTAGAAAGCTTTAATAATTTATTGTACTTAGATATATTGACACATAAGCATGCATATATATTGGACTCAAACGAAAGACTGGACTATAGCTACAAGATGTTTCGGAAACATTCTGGTTGTATTAATAACTATGGAATGCGCACTATATTTATAAACCTCCAACAACTTATAGTTAATATACTAGGTAATAATATAGATAAGGAAATATGTAATAGCAACGTAATATCTGATATGCCACAGGAACTAAATGAATCTGAATATGATCCGATGTTTTTTCGATATTAATTACTTGCACATACTACACCAAAATATTGCGGGGCTTTTAAATAAGTCTGACGCAATGTTAATCTGTTTAGAGGACCTTTCCGAAAAATCTATTAACGCAGATGTACTGTGCATAACGGAGCATTTTATTAAGGCGGGAAATGAAGCACTCCTTAATTTCCCAAACTATACATTGGCGGCATGTTTCAGCAGAGTCAATGATAGAAGGGGAGGAACGTGCATTCTGGTAAACAACGAACATAGATGGAGAGAACTTCAACAAATTAACAAACTCTCTTTACCTAATGTGCTGGAATGTTGCGGTATTGAGCTTGTTGATTATAACATTATAATAATTTGTATATATAGAGTACCCAAACCAAATAATCTAAATGCGTTTTTCAGAAAATTTGATGTATTGTTAAAAGAGATAAATAAAATAAAATATAACAATATTATAATAGGTGGCGACTTTAATATAGATATTTTAAAAAGTAATAATGCGACTTTGGAGTTAGAATGTTTACTTTTAAATTATAATTTGAAAGCTGCAATAAAAAAACCAACAAGACTGGCCGGCAAAACATGTATTGATAATTTTTTACATAATTACAAAAAAACCTATAAGACTGAGGTGATAGACTTTGGTCTCTCAGATCATACTGCACAATTAATAAAAGTACCTGTTAAAAAAACCTTAAAATTGAAATATTGGTATAAGAAAGCCCGTGATTATAACCCGGAAAATTTAAATAAATTTAAAACCTGTATAAAAAGCTTATCTTTCTCTGAAATATATGAAACCGATGATCCAAATGTTGCATACGGTATTTTTCATGAAAATTTCAGTCTTTTCTACGACTTATGTTTCCCTTGGAAAAATATGTTTATAAGGGTCAACAGTAAACCTAAATGGATATCTCGGGGTATTCAAATATGTAGCAAAAAGAAACGAAAATTATTGTGGAATTATAGATTAAAACCAACTAAAATCAACAAACTAAAATTTCTTAATTATTCAAAGCGATTAAAAAAAATAATACATTTGACAAAATATGCACAAAATAATTTCAATATTAAAACATCAAGTAATAAATCAAAAACTACATGGCAAATCATTAACAAGTCTAGACTGAACGTTCCAAGAGAACCTATATCATTAATTAAAAGAGATAATGATTATATATATAACCCTACAGAGATAGCTAATTCATTCAATAATTATTTTATTGATAAAATCGAACCAATCAAAGGTATGAGTGAAAAAGCTAATGTGTGCCTTGATCATAAACTACAGTCTATGTTCATGGCGCCAAGCCTTCCCCAACATATTAAAAACATAATAAAAAATCTGAAAAATACTAACAGTGTTGGATTTGACGGTTTTTCTACTAGAATTATTAAAACTGTTAATAAAGATATAAGTCATCACCTCAGTTATATTATCAATCTTTGCATACAGGCGGGTGTCTTTCCTAGAGATCTTAAGAAAACTATTGTTAAACCTTTATTCAAAAAAGTTAATAGAGAACTAATGGAGTGCTATAGACCTATTGCTTTGATATCAATATTTTCAAAAATTTTTGAAAAATACTTTTATAAAGAAATTAATGCTTATCTAGAGAAAAATGAAATATTTTGTTGTGAGCAAAAAGGATTCCGTCAGAAGAAAACAATAAATATGGCTGTGCGTGATTTTTTAGTAAATGTTTTATATCAAGTAGATAAATCATCACCCGTTTGTGCTATTTATTGTGATATGTCACAAGCGTTCGATTATGTAAGTCACGATATTTTAATAAAAAAGTTAGAAGCCTATGGTATAAGAGGCAATGTATTGAATTTGATACAGTCGTATTTAAAAGATCGCCGTCAAATCACAGAAATTAAAACAATAAATTATAAAACTAAAAGTGAAAATACATACATATCAGAGGAACGTAATAACATTTATGGTGTCCCGCAAGGCAGTGTGCTTGGTCCTCTTCTTTTTATTATTTACATAAATGATTTGCCAAATGTCATTAATCATCCTATGACACTGTTTGCTGATGATTGTACAGTAACTGTGACTTGTGATGATAAAAATTCTTATGAGTCGGACATAAATGATACATTGTCATTAATAATAAAATGGCTTGAAAATAACAATTTAAAAATTAATCTAAATAAAACTAATGTTATGCATTTTAGTCAAAGATCCCGAAATCCAACCAATATTACAATAGCTCACGGTAACAGCATCATTAATGATGTTGATACTGTCAAATTTCTTGGCTTATCAATAGACAAAAAATTAAATTGGAAAAGCCACATAAATGAACTTAGTAAAAGGATCAGCAGTTCCGCTTATGCTCTTTATAAGCTGGCCCCAATAGTAAATACAGATGCTATAATTACTGCTTATTATGGTATGGTAGAATCAGTTATTAGGTTTGGTGTCATATTTTGGGGTAATTCTACAGATAATGATATAATGTTTAAGATGCAAAAGCGGTGTATACGTGCTATGTTTAAATTAAGAACTATGGATAGCTGTAAGCCACTATTTATCAAATATAAAATTTTGACTCTCCCTTCTCTTTATATATTGGAAATGGCTTTATTTGTTAAAAGTAATATGCATTTATTTTCGACCTTAAACCAAAAAGTATCTCGAAATCGACGAAACGGGGATAGACTTTGTTTACACCCTTCCAAAACAAAATTAATCCGCAACAGCATACTATGCATGAAACCCATGATTTATAATAACATTCCTGAAAATTGTAAAGATCTACCTATACATTTATTCAAAACTAAACTTAAAAAAATACTACTAGACAAATGTTACTATAAAATTTGTGATTTCCTCGAGGACAAGTTGCTATTATAAATAAATAACTTATAAATGAATAAATAAAAGTAATATAAAACCAATTCGATCTCAAATAATAATCGTAAATAGATATAAGAAATAAACTAGATATTTCCCTCGAAAATAATATTATACTCGTACATTGTGCAAGGTGTAATTTTTGGATATTATTATTGTGTGTAGATAGCTAATAGTAAGTTTAAATAGTTTTAAGTTATTGGTATTTTTCACACCGAATGATTGTCGGTAAGGTCATGTAGGAGCGGGACTATAAAAATGTTATCTCAGGTACAATACCCATGATCTCGAAAATAAATATTATTATTATTATTATTATTATTATTATTATCACAATGAACTTTTTATTGCTTATCATAGAGGCTTTATAGGCTAAAAGTGACATTGTGATACTATCACGAATGGGAAATCGAAATTTTAGTCTAACAATATGAAATCAAAATATGAAATGAAATATATGAATAAAATCAACTACAAAAACTGATTTCTAATTAAAAAAAATAAATAAATAAAATATTAGATTTACTTATTAATAAATAATAAAAGTTTCTCCCCGAGGTCCATCGGCCGGGACCGTCGACCTCCCACTGTTCAGTATAAAAATATAAATTGTAATTATTTTTTTAATATTTTTAGTAAGCAGGGCACACTGTGTTAGGAAGTCATGAATAGAGCAAGCAGCCTGTTTGACGGCAGTAAGTACCCTCTTTCAGAACGCTGCTATCATTAGATACCACGCCTTTACATGTCAAAAAAACTGTATACTAGTCATCTGGTATATGGTTTTTATGGTTTCATTTCACATAGTTTTCAGAGGACGCGCACAATATTAGACGGTGAGACGTAAGTTACATACACGGAGACCAGCATTACAATTGTAGTTAAATGTCTATAGGCTACATTTGACATTGTATTTTTAAACTATGTTAAATTTAACGTATAATATTCCAAAGGTTGACAATATGCAAAGAGAATAGATAGTATAGCGATATAGGATGTGAGGTGGGTTCGGGTAGTTCGGCGACAGCGTATCTCTATCTCTGCCTACTGGCTCCAATATAGCGCGGCCGTTACATACTCAAATGAAATTATTCCCCATTCGCCATTGGCGCACGATAAGCCGATTTCGTCTAACCTCGTTCAATCAGTGAGCACCGAGCCAACTGCACTCACGTAGATTTATGCCAGAAAAGATATGTCATTTTAAAATTGAATTCCAGCCCGCATTCATATCTCTATTTCATTTTAATTATTCATATCCGCCTCGTTTGGCGTGTCGGTCCGCTTTTAAATAACTCAAAAGTCGATTTGAACGTTTATTTTTTCGGTTAAATTTTAAGCGTTCCCAATAAATTTATTGGGATAAACCTTGATCGGAGTTGAATTCTACTTTGTTAACCATGATTATCACACTAATATGCTTGGAGTATGATGAAACATGACATCCAGAGAGTTGGCTGTTTAAATCCGGTAAAAGAATGTGGCTCTCAGCCACATGTTTTACCAGTGAGTTTAATTTAGTAAAGACAAATTTCATATTTGTCGCTTATATCTTATATCCGGCATTTTTGCTAATCATCATCACCTCAGTCGTAGGAGGTCCACTGCTGGATTTAGGCCTCCTTGATAATTTTCTAATAGGACCGGTCAGAAGCCTGAATCCAACGACGACACGCGGGCCTTATCAGATCGTGTGTCTACCTTGTGAGTGGACTTCCTACGCAGAGCTTGCCAGTCCGTGTCCTCCACTCGAGAACCTTCCAGCGGCTGTCAGCTATTCGTATCTACTATGTGTTCTGCCCAAGTGCTCATCTGTCATTTCAACTTACTGATCGGTATCTTTCGTTCGTCTACGGATCTCCTCATTCCTGATTCGATCTCCCAGTGTAACCCCGAGCATAGCCCTCTCCATAGCTCGTTGAGCGACGTCGAGCTTTATTACGAGGCTCATAGTTAGAGATCACGTTTCAGCGCAATATGTCATCAATGTCATAACTTTGTTTTGAGGCACTTAAGAAGCTTAAGTAAGGGTTGAGTTGTCATTAAGGACCACTAATGAAGCATCAACTGTCTCTGAGAGTAAACATTTTTAAATCTTTACTAGAGTCGTTAAGTATTCGTTATAACGACTCTTATAACGACGTATGTATATAAGTATTCGTTATGACAGAACTGCTAGAACAGAATGGACGTGTAATTCTAAACTGCCACCAACCTTTTGAGTATAGAGTGTTCTCTGGTCACCAAATATTAAATATTCGTATGAACTCGTCCCAACTTTGAGAGTCAAAATAATAATTCAGAATAAAATTTCACAATTAGCAAATAACTTCTGTTTTATGAACTAATTTGAAAGTCTAATATTGACTACGTATCAGATGAAATTGATGAATATACAATAAGTTTTGGGAAAATTCATTGATATTCAAATTGTGGTTAATGGGATTTGGTTTTATCCTCAGAGTGAAAATGTCAAGTTCGAGGCCTGGATTTTCGAGCCAACGATTCTCTACAGGGATTTTGTGTAGACACATAGTTAATTCATGCATACAATGATGGTTGACCCTTTTGTAGCCTTGGCTTGGCTATCAAATCTAGATTTGAAAATTGATTTTGGTGTCTTATGCTAGTCTTATTTAAATATAAGGTCATATTAAGACAACAATTGCATTGGATGTAAGCCGAATATATTCATATTCACGTAGCGCCATCTTACAAAATTTAGAGGTAACAATATAAGTACCTATCACAAAAAATTACGAATCGCACTTTAATAAATAGTTATGAAAAAACTTTTTATTTTGGTGTAAAATTCCGTTCTTACAAGAAAGACAACTGGGGAGGTATATGGTAGACTTGAAAAAGAAATCTTATCTAAAATATATATAATATATATAATACCTTTATAAACATTTTTATTTTCTAAATCTTAAATCAATACTATAAAAAAATATGTGTTTTTTTTGGAGAGCCAGCTATTGCGTTTCTAAGTCATAATCTGGACAGTCCGTGTGGTGTTTGTAACCACTCCCTAAGAGAAAGAACTTTGAAATAACAGTACTGTGCTGTGGTGTTTAAGTTATTCTCCTATCCCTATCTTGTCTCTTATTCTTTTTTATTGTAGGGTGTAAACTGTTTGATTTAGAGTTCTGAGAGCTCGTGGCTAAATAAGATTAGAGGTTGAGAAGAGAGCTTAAGTAATTTAAAATCTTCGAATCATAGACGGTTAACGAAAGAGGAAGAAGGAAGTTAGATTTACGCGCGTATTTTCAAATTAAAGTTATGCTATCCCAGCGCCTCCTCGGAACTTGTGCCCAAGGCTCAATCCTGAATAACCTGTGGGTATATCAGGCCCTGAGGGTGTACAGCGCTTTACATTGTCCCCGGTGTTACTTTGTCTTTCCATTTATATAAGCTGCTATATTCTACTATATGTCGAAGATTCCTGAGGTGGCGCCACAAGCGGAGAGTTTAAGTTCCAGTTTGCATACAGCTCCATCTGACCATTTTGTTTAGAAACGTCAGCAGTAAGCTTGGGTGTGGTCGACGCAGGATTAGCAGCAGTAGAATAGAGAGACAGCCTTTCAATCGATAAGAGAGAAAGGGCCATGGACGAGCAGATTCCAGAGAAAGCGTTCAAAGAGAAGACGTGTCGAGCTAGTTTTGCGGCGTTCACACCGCGTTTCCAGTTAAATCCATTTACAGCAAGTTAATTGTTCACATTTATATTGTAACTTCGATTATTATCGGAATATACGATCGTGTATCAGAAGCATCGAGTCTTATTTCGTATTTTCGGCTATTGTTGAGCCCGATGAGGCCTGTATCCCCGAGGACGACCCCGACATTATACATATATATTATTGGTAAATCGGTTCAGCAGTTCAGAAGATGGCTAAAACTGGCAGCTCATATCCCTAACTCTTCCTAATCTCATATTAGGAAAGGCAGGCAACACTTTGCAGCATCTGGGGCGTAATAATTTATTTATTTATTTATTTATAAATAAATTATTACGCCCCAACGTAAATAAAATGCGCCTCATATTTAATTGTAACCGACAGAGTTGGTCCTCCTTACCTCTATTTCCCGTGATTATAGGCGACACTGGTTACTTAAGCCTGTCTGACAACCTTAACATAAAACAAAAACAGACAAAAAATTTAAAAACCAATTTTTGGTTGCTGCAAAACTTCTGATTTTCTTTCTATGTTTCTATGTGTTCTGCTGTTCCTTCAATGTTGCAGTATCCACTTATTTCTCAGAACCCTCTCAGGCTACCTAACCTAGGCACGTATACATTATAAATTATTAGCGAGGAATATGAGAGAATTGAAAAAAGTAGGTTCTATTTATTATGTTTAAAAGCAGCTTACATTAATCTTAGTTTCATAACTCGAGGCTTATTTGTTTCTTTCTGCGCCTTTGTTCAGCATGAAACGGCCTTAATTAAGATATCATGGGAAATAAACCTCTCGACTTTGTGAAATATTACATGTTAAAATAAATTGGATATTCCAATAGAACGAAATTTTGATATAATTTTAGCAGTGTTGATGTACAGTTAAAATAATCCAGTTAAATAATAAAATATCCCTGTTAAGTTCCTCTATATCATGTTTGAGACATTCGACAACGGAGACCATGCACCAAGTAAGGAGGTACTATAAAAATCTTTAAAATACTAATTATTTTTCCAGATATTAGGTTATATTTTAAAGTTGCCTAATCCCTTTCCTAATCCCTTATCCTTAATCTTTCTATGGTCGGCAAGACCTGTGTCGTTGCCTCTGTTATAGGCGACAGCAGCCACCTACTATCATGTTGACCGTCAGCCTGTCTGTCGACCTTAGCACAAAAAAAAGAAAAACCTAATATTGTAAACAAGTGTTGTTTCAAATTCTATGTTACTAATTGCTAGCTAGATTTGTTCATATTGGAATGACATCAGCCTGTAACTTGTGGCAATTCACTGCTGGACAAAGACCTCCCCCTAATTCTCCAAAAGGACCGATCAGAAGCAGCCTGAATCCACAGTTGTCCACCTTGTCCGTAAAAGGTTCCCGAGTGGACTCGGGAACCTTCCGGCCCCAGCGGCCGTCGGCTCTCTGTACTATGTGTCCTGCCCATTGCAACTTCAATCTACTAATCCGCCAAGTTATGTCAGTAATCTTCATTGCTATCATCAAAGTCCGACGTTGGGCTTTCTTTTGAGGCTCATAGTTAGAGCAAGTTTTAGCGGCATATGTCATCACTGGTCAAAAACAGTGGTCAAAATCATGCAACAAACGTTGGTCAAAACTTTTGTTTTAAGACACTGAGGAATTTTGAACGAGAAGATGTCTCGGAGATTCGCGGACGCTGCTGTTGATGTTGATGTCGAGTCCCTGCCATTCCAGGAGTTCAGATGCATCTTCCAAAGCGGCAGTGAATTATTTCGTAGAGAGTACATCTCCCTGTCTCACACCTCTTCGCAAAGGGATACAGGTGTTCTGCTCCTGTACTCGAAGATCCTGTACTATAAGATCTTATTTAATTAATATAATAAATTTATTATTCATTTATTATATTAATTAAATAAGATCTAATTCTAAATTTTAATAGTTATTATTTTAAACTTTAGTTGCCCATTCTAATTTATTCAGTCTTTGTACAAGTAACATTTTTTTTCAACAAAAATAATGTTCAATTACAAATAACGTAATTATTAATAGTATATTTGATGTCTACATTTTGATTTGATATTTGAGGCTCTGCAGCGATGTCGCATCGACCATCGGTATATCGAAGTGTTGAAGCGTTTGTTCAATAAAGCCTGTCGGTTCGAGTACAGGAGCAGAGCACCTGTATCCCTTTGCGAAGAGGTGTGAGACAGGGAGATGTACTCTCTACGAAATAATTCACTGCCGCTTTGGAAGATGCATCTGAACTCCTGGAATGGCAGGGACTCGACATCAACATCAACAGCAGCGTCCGCGAATCTCCGAGACATCTTCTCGTTCAAAATTCCTCAGTGTCTTAAAACAAAAGTTTTGACCAACGTTTGTTGCATGATTTTGACAACTGTTTTTGACCAGTGATGACATATGCCGCTAAAACTTGCTCTAACTATGAGCCTCAAAAGAAAGCCCAACGTCGGACTTTGATGATAGCAATGAAGATTACCGACATAACTTGGCGGATTAGTAGATTGAAGTTGCAATGGGCAGGACACATAGTACAGAGAGCCGACGGCCGCTGGGGCCGGAAGGTTCCCGAGTCCACTCGGGAACCTTTTACGGACAAGGTGGACAACTGTGGATTCAGGCTGCTTCTGATCGGTCCTTTTGGAGAATTAGGGGGAGGTCTTTGTCCAGCAGTGAATTGCCACAAGTTACAGGCTGATGACATTCCAATATGAACAAATCTAGCTAGCAATTAGTAACACAGAATTTGAAACAACACTTGTTTACAATATTAGGTTTTTCTTTTTTTTGTGCTAAGGTCGACAGACAGGCTGACGGTCAACATGATAATAGGTGGCTGCTGTCGCCTATAACAGAGGCAACGACACAGGTCTTGCCGACCATAGACCATTCATAATAAATATGTTTATTCAAAATGCTGGACATGGATTACTTCTTTATGCTGTAATTAGCGTCTGTAGTATAAAATTTAAAATTTGTGTTTTAGAAATTTGTCATGATGAACCTTTTTATATAGCAACGTATTGAGATAAAGGAATATACTTAGATGAAACTTAACCGAAAACGTCTAATTATCTCACAATAATTAGTTCTAAATATTGTGTAAACAATTTAAAAAAAAACTTATTATTGTTATGACTAAATTGAATTTAATTTTCAGTAAGGCTTTCCCAGAATTTTCAAGTAGGATCAGTCAGTAGCAACCTGGATCGGGGTGTCGACCCGCTGCCTGTATTAGGTCGCTAGTTCATCTTGACTATGGTGACCTGCTATGGAAATTTAGAGCATCTAATAAGCACAATACAAAAGATTGAGTGCTATTAGAGGGTCAACCAACTTTGAATTTAACTTTTAAATTTGGCTCTGGTCTGCATCTGGAAAGTAGTGGCAGGGCACACTGCGTTACGCAGTCATTTGGGCGGCCCGTCTGGCGGCAGTAACCACCCTCTTAAAGAAGACCACCGTGAAATAACAGCACGTGTGCTGCTTTGTTTCGGTGAGTGAGTGAGGGATGCCAGAGCCCATTTTCCTATCCAATCCCTTATCCTTAATCCTACTGTAGTCGGCAGCGCACTTGCAACAGATGTGGCGTTGCTTGTATTATAGGCGACGGTAGCCACCTACCATCAAGTGTACCGTCAGCCTGTTTGCTGATCTTAACATAAAAAAAACCCCATTCACCCCAATTACCATATAGAGCAATCTTGAAAACAAAAGAGAATACTTATAAACTGTGAAAAATCAAATAACATTATATAATTTACATTTTATAATATAAAACTATTTATTTAAAAAAAATGTACAATCGATATAAAATGTATATTATAATATGGATATTTATATTAGTTTTAATTAGATTTATATAATACAAATTGTAGCTAGTTATATAACTAAACGTATGATGTCTCTCATATTTACACAATTTCGGTTAACATAAATAACAATATTTACAAAGCAAGTATACTTTTCGTTGTTATTTTCGTTTAATTAACACTAGGAGTAACTGTTCAATTGCGGTTCAAGCTCAAAGTGTAAAACTTGGAAAAGTTTATAAGAAATAACTATATAGTTTAGAGTTTCGCGTTCTGCCACAAACGCTATAAATTTCAACATTTCGCTGCTCTTGCTCAGTTTATGGCTTTTGCACTCGCGATATAGTTTATCACTTTCACTATAACAACGCACACACTTTTAAAGTTTCGAATACCCCAAATTATTTACGAGTGCCTACATGTACTCGTAAACGTCAAATTAACAAATTTGTAAAAGCACATTTGTATCACTATCTCATATTATTCATTATCCGACGTAGGGGAAGGGAGCGAACGGTGCCGGGAAATATCCTGGGAAACCAGCGCTCGGCTGTACCGGAATTGAAGAGGTTACGTAACTAGTCAGTACTGTTGGAACAACTTTAGTCGTAAACAAAGTCGTGTAAACCGTCTTCGCACCGAAAGTCAATTTCAGAATTTGACTATCAGTGGCTGTAACTTCTGTGTTCATGACAACTGGAGTGGAAGTAACTGAGAATTGTTGTGGGAAAAGAGGGTTAATCGGTTGAAGAGGTAAAGCAGGGAGACTACTTGTTCCGATTTCGTATTCAGTTTTCGTCACTGTAGCCACTGGCCTGGAGATTGTACTGTGAATTGTGTTCTTGCCATCGAAAACTGGAATCACATGTGATTCAAATATGGTTTCGTATTTTAGGATCGGCTTCGATGTGGTTACTACGTTGGGAATTTGAGCTGCCGCAGCTGGATTTAGTAGTCTAAGTAAAGCAAGTTGTTGAGCTTGTTCCGGTGATAACGCAGGAGTCGGTGGATTAGGTGCTTCTGTTACCTGGTTGCTTTTGCTTTGCCCATGAGCTTTCTTCAGTCTCAAATGGTTATCCGGTGTTCTGTATTTATCTACTTCGGTAAGATCAAAATCGGAACCAATATTAGCAAGGTCCAGATCTGGAGGGAAGACACGCCGTGGTACTCCGTCTTCGTCTTCATTGCTATCACCAAAGTCCAATTCTAGATGTAACTCTGAACCGGCTTCATCTAATTTGCTATTGAATTCCTTAAGAGTTTTACTAGGAATAAATTGATATATTTCCATTGGAGGCAAGGTCTTAGTTGCAGTGACAAATCTTGTGATTTGATAAGTTTGTATAAAAGTTAGGCTACTAGTTAAATTAGCATCTTTAACAACAGGTAAAATGTGTGTTTTTAACATATGTTGCGTTGTACTGAAAGTTTCAGTCACTGTTTCGAGTGGTGGTGTTTCCATGTCTGAGGATAACGTGATCGGCGGCAGTGTAGCTATGCTTGAATCTAAAAGATTGTGATCTTTTTCGTAAGGAGATGTTGTCGCTAATATATTTTCTGTCAACGGCTCATTGAGAGAACTTTGCGAATTAGGTACTATAGTTGGTTCAATGCGTTTCTCAATTGTAGATGTCACCGTAATAATGCGAGTATTTTTGACGCGCCCAACCTGCAAATGTAAATTTATTAAGAACGTGTTCGAAATTTAATCATATTTACTCAATGTATACAGCATAAAATATGCTATATTCTTATGTATTACCTGGAAAGTGTATGGCGACTTGATGGTAGCAATTTCATAGTAAACATCTCGAAAATCAGCTGGTGTTGAGATTTCAACTTTAAGCGTTTCCAGAGCTGGCGATTTTTCAATTGAGTTATCATCGGGATCACTTTCCAGAAGCGAACTGGGTCCATTCTGTGAACCTGATAACTCAAGATCATTATCAGATCTTGCTTGTGGAGAAACATCATTTGATTGAGGGTCATCATTGAGTAGAGGATTAGGATTAGGAGTTGTTTGTTGTTCATCATCACCATTGATTTTTCGAATTGTTACTTTAGGTTTTGGACTCGTTTTATATTGCCATCGACCTGAACCGGGTGTCCGATTTAATTTAAATTTATATACACTGGTAGACGATGCGGATGTTTGCTCTACGGGAGTTGGCTGTACTCGCGGTTTAAATCCACGTCTTGATGGGCTATCGTTGTTACTCTGAGGAGTTACAATAGATTTAGAGGAAGAATTTCTGTTATTCTTTCTTCTGTTGGAAAAGGAAGGCGATGTTGAACTTTCACTGAAACAGACAAAATAGCTAATGTTAGAATTTATTGCATCAAGACGGCATGTTATATTTTACTTAGATAACTTCTATCTAATCTCGACTTAAGGTATAAGTGAAAACTTTTCAAACGATAGGTAAGTTGTTTCTGAAAATAAAAAAGTACAATTTTAACGATATTAAGTTGAATATTAAAATAATACCTTTGTGACCGCGTTGAGTGCGATGAGTTTCGGTTTTTATATTTTTTATTTTGATTTTGATTAGCAGAGGGCTCGTGATTATCATTGTCAGCGTTATTTTGCGATCGGTGACGATTTTTGAAGGAACTGCCATTGTTAGTATGTCGTCGAGTAGTTTTTCCATGACTGTTATCTTCATCACTAATTGAAGGCGTTGGTTCTAAACTATGTCGATAATTCTTCGGAATTGATGGTGCTGTAGTTTTTAATATTCTATTGGATGGTGTTGGAGCTATTTTTGCTCTGTGGCCTGGCTGTTGTAATATTTTCGAATTGCTATTTAAAACTTGTGCATATTTTCCTGATATGTATGTACCGATAACACTGGTCTCATGGACAGTTGTAACGCCATCTTTAATAATTGTACCGCCAAGTGTAGTTACTAGACCAAGAGGATGATCGTCATCATCTGGCGGTGGTGTCGGCTGTTGTCTATTTTTAAGGCCTAGTTTTGGTTTTTGTGCGTGAGATTTTGATGGTCTGAGGTTTATTACTTTATAAGTTTCTTCAACGAATTCTGATGGTTGTCGTGAAAGAAAATCATATTCGGGTTCACCAATATTATTATTGGTGACTAATATTGCAGGCTTTTCTTCAGCAGATTTTGATTTTACTTGAATAACGCTGCTCACTTTAGAATTGAGTATTGATGGGCCTTGCTTAACTTCAACTTTACTGCTCACAATGTTCGTAACACTTTTAATAGGTTCGTTTTTCTGCTTTTTATTATTAGTTGGTGAATTTAGCTTGTTTGGTTTCGGCGAAGCTTGTTTTGGAGTATTACTATTTATTGTTTTCGAAGGACTTGCGACTACTTCGACTTTCGTGATGATTGGTTTCTGTTCCTTTACAATTGATTTTGGCACATTCGAGATTTTCTCTTCTTTCTTCGGTGAAGAGGACACTACGTTTACAGCACTCGATAGCACAGCAGGATTTGCTGATTTATTCGTTTTGCTTTTGTCAGCTACTTTGCTAGGCTTGATTGCTTCTGGTTTAACAGTATTTACAGATGGTGGAGGTGGTTTCGTTTCTATTATATTTTCTTGTACTGGCTTCTCAGTTTTCGGTGACTCTGAAAATAGATATTTGAAAAGTGTAAATTTTGTTCAAATATATTTTAACTGAACAATAACTGAAAAACTTCAAAAAGGGACTAGGAATTAAACATAAAGAAGTGTAAAAAAAATTTGCTTTTACAAAATTTCATGCTACTGAAATTAAAACTTAGGTCAGTTAAATTGACAAAAATCTTTCCTTTGGATTTGCAATCTTTACATTTGTATACAAACGAAAAAATCAATTTAATTTTATAATTTCGAAATATATAAATATATGTCTCTATTGTCAGTATACAACTTTTTGAGACAGTTGGCCACTCCATCTCGTTTCATAATTAAGTGAAAGTTGTAACTGCACTGGAGTATAACTTCGGTATTTCAAAATATTATAAGACCAAATGAAAAGTTCTTTGAGATTTTGAGACGGTGGTGCGAGATTTTGACTTTTTTATTCGAATTTATCTATTCGAATTTAATGAGATCGAATTTCAACTTTCTGACGGAAGAATATGATCCCAAGTAAGTAAGGCCACTTTAACATCATCAACGAGGGCGACTTTGTGAACTATATTTAATAAATGTTTTAATATTCAGCTGCAACCAACATTGTTTTAATTAAAAATTTATCGACCTGGTGGAGGCGCCGATTGCGGAGAAAACACCATAATCGTATTGCCTATTGTCGTCGTGAAATCTAAGAAACCATACACTGTCTGCGTAATCAAATTTCCAGCCGGACCTTCAGCCGGTTTCGGTCCTCCATCGTATACAGGTCCATCAGCAGATACGCCTGGAATTTCAAAAATAAATTTTATCAGTTTGGGCCTAATATAAAATTACGTTTATTTCTATGATTTGAGTAATAATTATAGAAACAAGGGGAAGTTCAGGTTAGCAATAGTAATCTGTATTTCGTTAAATATTATTTTCTAGCAATTTTCTTTTCGGAAGTAACCGTTTCAATGAAATCATATTTAGTACCTTATTTATATTACTCAATATTTTTATATAGTCTGCTCTTCTTTATTATAAGTGAAAAAAAAAGTTCAGGATATTTTGCCCTTCAAACTGCGTTAACATTAGCGATTTTGTATATTCAGGATGTATTATGTAACAATATTCCGAAAAATTGCAGGTGTTGCAAATTAAATTACTACTATATACTGAAATATCAATAATAATAACTGACGTGAGAAACAATTATTAGTAAAAAAATAGTAAAATTATTAAAAAAACCTAAAAAAAATATATAAAATATGTGGCCTCAGCCGTAAATAACAAAAATAGATTTGTTGAACTGCAATAAAATTGGATATTGCCGCCTTTGCATCTATATGATTTATTGTCTTTAATTTTTTCTGATTGCAGTTGATAATGTTGATGTTATAGTTAATATTTTATAAATTTTACGTTTATGTCAAAGATATACATTATAATTAGATTATTTCAATTCCACTGAATAGTAAATGATCCGTAGTCGTAGTAGATAGATAGATATTCCATGGCTTTGGAAAAAAGAGTTTTTTCTTTACGACCAATATCCTCGAGAGATACGAGTGACGCTGAACTAATGACGTGTGTTGTCGTGAAAGACAAAGTAGCTATAAATACTAAAGTAAAAGATGGTATATTCAAAGATGGTACATATTATGTACCATATATTATATATATTATTTTGCATTCTTCACAAAACAAAATTCTATGAGGGGTCATTTATTGTACGTGCCATTAAACTTTGGAATGCACTGCCGTTGATCATTAGACAATCTAAATCGCTGGATATATTCAAAAAAGCACTCAAGACACATTTGCTGTCAAACTGAAGACGACTTTATTTGTTTAATTTTTATATGTAGGTTTATCTCCTAATATATTATATTTATTAATCTATCTTATCAATCTGTGTTATTAATATTTGTTTAAATTCCATTATTAGAATTATTTAGTTATTAGAATGCAAGTTTATGATGATTTTTACCACCCACATTGTTTTATTTTTCATATTTGATTTTCCTTACCCTAAGGTTGCCTGGAAGAAATCGCTATAAAGCGATAATGTCGCCTTTTGTACTATTACTTGTTGTTTTTTTCTTTTTTTTTATTATTTATAATAATAATTTATTCTTTCTAATATAGAAATATTATAAATTTTGAGTTGTAACTTTCTTTCTTTGCGACTCGTATTGAAATTAAAAGCCCATTGGATGAGTTCCCGGCAAGGTCAACCTTGCAACTAAACTTTTCAAAGTTTGCTCTGTTCTGGATTTGTAAAGTAGTTGCAGGGCAGTAATCACCCTCTTACAGAAGACTACCGTGAAATAACAGCATGTGTGCTGTTGTGTTTCGGTGTGTGGGTAAGGGATGCCAAAGCCCATTTCCATATCCCTTCCTAATCCTTTATCTTCAATTCTACTTGCAGTACCTGTGGCGTCGCTTGTGTTATAGGCGATGCTAAGCCCTTATTATCAAGTGGACCGTCAGCCTGCTTGTCGACTTTAATAAAAATATTTTTATTATACTAAAATTACAGATTTTATTTGTCTCCTTGAAGTATGTTGTTTCAAGCAAGTGTGCTGCCGACCCTGATGGCAAAGAATGATGGGGTTCCTTACTCACTTATTGAAACAGGCGTTCAGGGCGGTCTTCTGTAAGAGACTAGTTTTTGCTGCCATAGGCATTTTCTGTGGTATCTATTTCCCCCTATTGAACTTAATTTTTTCCTTATTAAACTTGGTTGATTGGTTCTTTTCTATATTCGACATGACTGTGGTCGAATTTCGACCCGTGAACGAACAGTAGTTTTTAGAACCGTATGTTACAATGTGACTTTGGGGTCAGATTATAAGTGCTGTTATTAAATGGTGTTTCTGTAAGAGGATTGCTGCATTTGTCACAGGGGCTGCCCAAATTATACTGGAGAACACAGTGTGCCATGCCACCCTCATTAAAATTATATCCATTGAAGACAGAGTCAGAGTCTACGTATGCATTAAATAGCAAGCTGAGAGAAAATTCAAGTTGAATTTTCGCATTTGAAAGTAGTAGCAAATTGATGTCGGGTCGCGACGTTATATCCTTGTTACTTCCGGACCATTTGCGAACAAGTGGGCTGAGATAGTCCACCTTAGATACGGATCGTAGACCTCACGGCGAGGGAGAAGTGTGCCTTTACCATTTCGTTTCTAACAACATGCTTTCAAATTACCAATTCTCATGACTCTTTATTAAAACATTATTTGCAAGTCATAAATTCATGATTAGGTCCAGTAAATATCATAAATTCGTTATTTGTCTACACTTAATACCTATCGATATTGATTTTGTATGAATGTATTAATTAGTATAGAAGTGAGGAAATAAAATACGATATAAGAAGTGTAATGTGATATTAATTTAGCTTATTTGCAGAAATCGTTTACAAATTATTGTAATTTGTAAGTGTTATTATTGAAGTGATTAGGGAATGTCCTTTCAGTATCTTAATTGCGGTCCAACTAGTTTTAAAATATAATAAATTTCAAAGCTTACATACTAGCTTACTTTACTAGCACTTATTAGCTTACTGTTTACATACTTACATAAAAAGGCGGATACCGCCAAAAGCATCAATCGAAGAGCCATGTTTCGAATTATTCAATATTTCGTGTAACTGTCAGACCGATGTACACTGAGTCTTACACATTCGCATTTTGCGTATATGCATTATAAATCTGTAACAAATGAGAAATTATCATTATTTTTTATTCGACAATAAGAGTGGAGGAAGAATTCTCTTCAGAAATGCAGAAACTCTCTTGCACTCAGTATGCAATCTGCAGTCACAGGGCACACTATGTTTCGCGGTCATATGTGGTAGCCCGTCTGGCGGTAGTAACCATCTCCTCACAGAGTGAGTAAGGATTGCCAGAGTTAATTTCCGTGTCCCTTTCTAATTCCTTATCCTTAATCCTGTTAAGGTCGGTAGCGAATTTCAGCACCTGTGGCGATGCTTATGTTAACTACCATTGAGTGGACCGTCAGCCTGTATGACGACTCTTACTTTAAAAAAGCTATCCTTTGTAGTTTTTGAATGGTACAATTGTAAAATAAGTAAATCATTACAATTTTTGCTAATGTTCCCCCACCGATAGAGCCTCGACTATGGTGGGGATAAAAACGTACTTTTTCTAATATTTTTCAGACCAAAGTCAACTTTTATTTCCAAAGTTGGCCCTGCCAGGATTCGAAGGCGGGACCTCTGAGACAGAACGCCAAGGCAAGCGTCTTAACCACTAGAGCCATATGCTTTTTAAAAATTAAAATAGTATCGAATATTTAATCTAAGATTATTTGATTTAGATTTATCAATTATTTAATTTAAATGTAGTTGCATAAAGACTTTTCATTTGTCATGTGAAGTAGAATCGCAGTGGGTGATTAGCTCCTTAGGGCTGTATCTATAATATATCTGTATATCTACTATAGTGAACCGTCGTGCTTTTAATGTAACTAAATTGTGATGTTCTAAGATACTACATGAGCCCATTAAGTTTTAATATTGTGTTACAATATACTTCGTAACAAATTAATACCTAAAAGGGATGTTAACACAGCTTCCAATGCCATCAATATTTATTTACGCGCCTAGTACCATTTACGATGCAAATTTCAACGCAAATGAATATAAAATTGTTCTGTGTGCGCCGCAGTGACGCACCAATGGATAAAATAATCACTCGATATGCAAAACGGGAGGAGCGCGGTCCACTCCCATTTCGGTGGCCGACCGATTCATTCTGCATAACTATTATTGCCTAAATACCATTAAAATAACGTTTATTTTGTTGGCCAATTTTAATTTATTTTTACAACTAATTAGTATGGAAATTCGAGCTGCATTGTATCGATTGCACTACAGCTTTAATATCGCTTAAATTAATATAGCTTTAATATAGCTTACTTCGTTCGCGTTGAAAAATAAAAATATGTAACGACTGACATTTTTATTGCTGTTATCGCTTTGTCAGGCGTTGGATTTTTATTATTAGATGATCCCATGGGAATTTTATATGACATAGAAAATATATCAACAACCTTCTAGGCGCTTGCTTAGGCTTAGGAATCAGAGACGCAGGGAGTAACTGGTCAAGGCGTCGGATCCAAAAACGCCCTTTGTCCGTCCTTGTCTCGTAGTGGAGTTTTCCCAGACGGCTGGAATGTATCTGGAAATTAGTGGCAGGGTACACTGCATTTCGCAGTTATTTGGGCGGCCCGTCTGGCGGCAGTAATCAGCCCCTTACAGAAGACCACCGTGAAATAACAGCACGTGTGCTGTTGTGTTTCGGTGAGTGAGTAAGGAATGCCAGAGCCCATTTACCTACCCCCTCCTAATCCCCCATCCTTAATCCTACTGTAGTCGGCAGTGTACTTGTAGTAGCTTTGGTGTTGCTTGTGTTATAGGCGACGGTATTAGCCACCTATCATCAAGTGGATCGTCAGCCTGTCTGCGATCTTAACATAAAAAAACAATCTATTCCCGTGAAAATAAAAATAAAAAATTCAATGCCTGACAAAAATATATGAGTAATAAGCATTGAATAAACGTTTTAACATCAAGATATACTTATTTAATAACTCGAAACTTTATTTATTAGACTTTCAAACTTTGCTCAAGTGTTGAGCAGTCTTATATAGCCTTATATAGTCTTATATAACACATCTAATAAGTATTCTCAGCTAAATGAATATTATGTCCAATTTATGTAGGGAAAATTTCCCTTATACAATATCCTGAATACCTGTGGTTGGTAAATCACGATTAACATCCTGTACATTTAAAGGTAGATGCGGTTATGTAGCTGGAGGAATAAGCCTTTAAGATCACCGAGTTCACTCAGAGAATTTCGATCGAAACGGGTTATATATATACTTTTCTATATTTTACACTTTACTTTCGTTCATAAAGTAATTACTTGAAAGAATCAATTATTAGATACGACAAAAATAGTGTCCTGTACTTTTAATAGTAATGTGGAATTTCCATGAAATTAGGTTGTAGTGGCTCTAGTGACAAGTGTGTAATAATAATATAATATAATAGTAACCGTGTGTGTACATTAAATATTTTTTGTAAAAAAATTTTTTGTAGACGTACTTATGTTAAAGAGTTCAAAAAAGTAGTTCAGAATACGCTAATAATATATACGTCAATGGTTTAGAATTTTTGTCTGCTTGTCGGTTTATCGGTTTATCGGTTTGTCTGTTTGTTTCATTCCAATCAGTTTACAAACAAAATATACCGAATACCACGCGTACGAAGTTGCGGGCTCAGCTAGTAGCTAATATTGTATTTGGGTACAGAAATATTTTATTTGTATAAAGTATATTTAAAGCAGTAACATATAAGCAGTAACATATAAGTAACATAACCTCGGCTTATGCTCTTCTTCAGGCACTATATTTATTTTCTTATTTTTAATAGGTTATTTTTCTTTAAATTACAACCCGTATAAATGCTATTAAAGATAGAAAATATATTAATACATTCTAGTCTTTTAAGTAGCATTAATATTTATAAGTAAAGAGAGGGTTGAAATTTAGGGTTAAGTTTGTATGCAGGAGTATTATATGTTTTAAAAATTCCACTCACCAATATTTAGAAAGAACTTTCAGATTAGATAAGTTAGATATTTTTTAACTTTTCATGATATTTTTTAAGCAAAAAATACTAGAATAATACAAAAGATGTACTTCCTTATATTTATAATAGAATCATAAAGCTTAATAGATTCTTCCATGAATGCCAAAACATGGTCACTATGAGTACGAGTAGGCAGTTGTTACCGAATAAATGTACCTAGATAAAAATTTACACTTTGAGTCACAGAAAAAACCGAGTAGAATTGTTGAGAATTTGGGAGCCATCAAAGAGAGCAAAGCTTCGAAGGCGTTCTAATAATACGTTTGGTTATAACTGTGGTTAAATACAGCCATATGCATAATACAATGGTTAACGTCAAAGCATCCGAGCCAAATTCCCGTATAGATTGACATCTATTGTGGTGGGTCTAGTCAGTCTGGCATAGCACAGCGTATTGAAACCATTTGAATGCTTAGCAAATTCCGATTGTATGCAGTCGCCAGGCGCAGCAATGTGGACAATTTCACTTGTCACAATATGCTTTCTTTCTTTAAAGCTTTCTGTAAAAGGTATATGTGAAATAACTTTTGAATTTCGAAAACTTTTAATTCAAATATAAAAGATACAGTAAATTCAGTGAATACAGTAATTATAGAAATAGATTTTCTGCATAGTATTATAAAATAAAGTAGTCATGTCCGCATCTGTCTGTTTATCTGCTAACTTACCTAACTTCTTTTAAACACCCAATGGATTTTATACGATTTTCACTGACGGAAAAATGATTAACGTTGAAGGTTGTGTATATTATTTGCAGAAAAAAAGTTGTATCCGCGCGAAGCCGTGAATGGGTTGCTAGTTAAATAATAAAAAATCTTTAATTTTGAATTTTGTAGCTTTTTAAATTTTGTGCATAGTAGAAAAAATATACATTATAGGGGAGTTAGAAAAATGGTTATAGCTTTTAATAAAAGTGAATGTCAATATATATGAGTTAAACAACTTATTGAACTTTATTAAGAAACTGAGAAATTACTTTAATTTACGTCTCTTTCTTTACGGATATGGCTTTCAAGTTACTCACCGTAACTTGAAATTGTAAGTCAAATTATACAATAAAACTTTGTTTAGAGAGCAACGCAAAAGCGTTTTAAGGTGTCAACCCGAATTTTGACTTAATTTTTTTATAGTTTTTGACTTTAAATACGAATATCTATTTTTTAACATATTTTCGTGTTTAATTTCATACAAGTAAATATAATAGAGGTACTCAAATGACTAGGCTGAGTGTTCCGTGGATGACATGAAAGAAAAGTTCGCAGATCCTTTGTGACTTATTACGAGGGCGCCAACATGTGTGTGTGTTCATCTGAGCTAAACCGCGCGTGTGTGCGTTTGTGTGTGTTTGTTCGCGGGATGGGCGATGTGATGGAGCGCTGGTGTTTGTGGCGGCTCTCTGCTGTCTGGTACTATTCATTCAGCCGATGCTCGTGTTACAGTATGTACAGACAGAACAAGAATTGTAGTAAAAAAATATATCAAAAAATACGAACTACGAATTAAAAATATAATAAAGCTGAAGAGTGCGTTTGTATGTTTGGTTAAACGTATTAGGCTCTGGAAGTGCCAGTCCAATAAATATATCAAAAAATACGAACTACGAATTAAAAATATAATAAAGCTGAAGATAATATAATAAGCTGCGTTTGTATGTTTGGTTAAACGTGTTAGACTCTGGAAGTGCCAGTCGGATTCCAATGGTTATTTGTGTTTGTGTTGAGAGCGTTATTTTGAATTCAGAGCGAAGGGAAGGATTCTGAAGTTCCTGAGCGTAGCGAAAATTTCAACCTACGCCGCCTGAGAACAAAATGTTTTGGCCCCGAGTTACATAGACTATTTTTCATCACTATCTATGAGAAAAAGAAAGAGCTACGTCTAGAAATCGTAAAAAAAAATGCAAAGAAAAAGAACGCACACCTCAGTTTCTAACCGGCCAGTAACTTACATTATACGTTTGACCTCTTTGGTGAAATTCTCTTACTAATCAACAAAGAGTTAGAATTATAATACAAACTCCTTGCTAACCAAACATAAAGTTTATCACCATAGAAAATTGAATGTCAGTTTGTGATATTTATATTTGTATTGTTTAAATTCAACCTTCACGCTAGCGGCTCCAACTTAACTATGGTAATCTATCTAATTTGGTTCCCTCTATTCTCTAAAGTCAATTGTCGTTTTTCGAAAAGGCGTGATGAGAAAATTATTTTTGCATTTGTTAGCTCAATAGGGAAATATGCACATTTTTTTAAAATATTTTCATACGATAGGTTATATCGTTATATAACCGTAAAAAATATTCAGCGCCAAAAAACAGAAATTTGGTAACAAAAAAAAAGTTAAAATTAACTAACAGCTACGGGCACTTTAAACACCCGCCCTTTTGGCGCGCTTGTCGTGACGTCAAAGTCTACAATACAATCAAATGTTAAAAATCACAAACATCTACACGCTTGTTGACATTTCATATTCGATCTGACCGTTTCAAGTATTTTGAATTTCCCACATTTTTATGCACTTTTCAATAATTATTTTCTTAACGAAAAAGAAATGATATTAAAAAATATTTACATAGACATAATTCTAAAGCAAAAATGTTGATAAAAAATATATTTAAGCCTTTTTTGAATTAGACGCATATTCCCTATTCTTGAAAAATGTTATGTACCATCATGCTATGACGCTTAAAAGCCAAGGCGGTTGAAACGGCGGGACACAGCTATTGAGTACTCTATATTACTTGTGGAAGCTTTCACAAAGCGATAATGTTTTCTATAACATGAGTCCAGCTTTCAAAAGGCTAATAATCCTGGACGTATTTTGAACCCGGGAACAAAATTTAGAATGAGTTGTTCATAGAATAGTTGTTCAGAGTTTGATAGCTAATTTTAATTAATTTAATTACCTATTGCAGGTATATCTTCTTATCTTAAAATTATTAAATAAAAAATAAATAGATAATGATTTACATATCTGTGGACTCAATAAGGAATATGCACATTTTTTTTATATTTTCATACGATAGGTTATATCGTTATATAACCGTAAAAAAATATTCAGCACCAAAAAACAGAAATTTGGTAACAATAAAAAAGTTAAAATTAACTAACAGCTACGGGCACTTTAAACACCCGCACTTTTGGCGCGCTTGTCGTGACGTCAAAGTCTACAATACAATCAAATGTTAAAAATCACAAACATCTACACGCTTGTTGACATTTCATAGACGTTGACGTCACATTTCATAGACTTTGACGTCACATTCGATCTGACCGTTTCAAGTATTTTGAATTTCCCACATTTTTATGCACTTTTTAATAACTATTTTCTTAACGAAAAAGAAATAATATTAAAAAATATTTACATAGACATAATTCTAAAGCAAAAATGTTGATAAAAAAAATATATTTAAGCCTTTTTTGAATTAGACGAACCAGCACACCAATTTTAAAAAAATGTTCATTCTTTGAAGGTACATTATATACCGTATGGACATAAGTTATACATTTTGTATACTAACACTCCTAACTGAACCTGGGCGAAGCGCGTCGATCTGATAAGAAATAAATTGTTTTTATGAAAACTGTCACGCAAAACATGATTTACTTTACTAGATAAGTCTAACTGTATTCAACAGACTCCTTCGACAATCTTAATTGTATTTTAGAACAATTAAGATTAATTAAGATGTTTGTAGAACTGACAAGGATGAAAATCTTTTGTGTCTCTACCCTCATCTAGAAATAGATTGAATTCCACAGCAATTAAAAAGAAAAAATAGGAAAATGTTATCACTAATGTAATAATTTTGCAAGGCGAAATGCCATTGACATTCTAATAAAAAATATGGCGTCACTTAATTTTTTTGCGCACTGTACCGCATGTATCTGACCATGTACTAGTAGGTTCATCCCTCTATTCAAACAAAATTTAATGAGGCGTACGCCCATATATGAGTGTGTGCTCTCTCCCGCGACTCTTATGGGATCTGTGCTTCATTGTGCTTGCTAATACGTCACTCTTGGCATAAAAATAATGTACAAACCACCGTTATCTACGTATATGTTACGGGTAATGCTTAAAGTTTCGGTAAAAATTCAATTTTCTACAAAATTAATGCAAAATTCATATAATGCTCATAGAAATGCTATGCTCAGGGTTACTCTACGAGATCGAATCAGGAATGAGGAGATCCGTAGATAGTGTTACCGACTTAACCCAGCGGATTAGCAAAATTAGCATCTCATATTATATTCTACAAACTTATATCAAAAATGTCCCCGAAGGACTGAAATTTTGATTCGTTAGTAAATGTTTCTGGACTCTAAATAAGTATATAATAATAATATGTTATAATAGTTATCGACATTAGAAAACTTAAAAATTTAATTTCACCGGAAATATTAAATTCAAAACAGTAAAGTACATAAAGTACATTCTTATCAAGGAATTCTTAACGATCCATTGTTTTCATACTGAGTGTAAAATGCCCTCTTCAATTAGTTGGAATAATGCACGCTTACAAAATTGATCCAATAGAAAACCATTCAAAACGTTTTTATAAAAAATTATAAATATTTGAATGTTTAATTTGTTTATTAAGCAATTTAGAGTAAAAAATTATAATCATTATTTACTATTTTAGTAATCGGCCTAAACGAACGCCTGATATAAGTTTTGTAGCAATACACACATTATAATATAATATTGCTATTGCTAAATTATGAAAATGAAATTTTTTACGAAGTAATAAGGATTCCGGCGATATCTGATATTAATTTATTTATCTAGAGGTACAAATTTTAAAAGTATTTATAGTTCCGTTTAACTGTAACAAAATGAAACTTCAAGTATAATTCTACAAGTAGGTACCTACATAGAAACTAGCTGAGCCTGCAACTTTGTATGCGTGGTATTCGTTAGAGCGTGTAACTTTTTTGTTTGTAAACCGATTGGAATGAAATTAACACTAAATGTTACGGGAAGCTTGCTAGAATACATACATCAGTGAAAATCTCTTAAGCCGTTTTAGAGATTAGCGTGCACAAACGCACAAACAAACAGACAAAAATTCTAAAAACTATTTTTTTGATCTCGGCAACATAAGCACAACGTGTACAAAGAGTGATAATACAATCCAATCAACTTTCTAATCAACAGACATGGATTCGTGAGATTAGCAAATCCCATTCTTTGTCTACGAAATTTTGCCAATAGCCACTCAATTAGGCCAACATGCAGACTTAAAAGAAATCATTAGGTAGGAAAATATAATTTCCTCTAAAACGTTATGCTACTGAAATACGTAGCAAATATTCAAAATAATCCTTCAAAGTACTTTTGTGTGATATTGTAAGAACGTAAGATGGGATTTCAGAGAATGTTTTACGAGTTTCTATTCAATACTGAAAGCATAAGCCCTTTTAAAGATTTCCAGGCAGTTTTATAAAAGGCTTTAATCCACGCCTCCGAAACATGACAGATATAGGAAGCAAAATGTAACTTCCTTTAGGTATCGTTCGCGTATCATATTTCAAAGGAACATGCCTGTTACAAATTGTAATATATACATCTCCATAAGAAAATTTATTTATTTATTAAGTATTTTTTAAAGTTATCAGCAGATGTTTTTGGATCGAGATGCTTTAATTATTTAAGGGTTGCTTCCGTTACGATATACAAATATTAAAATTTCGAACTAAAAACATACTTTTATTTCCATAACATTTTTTTAGAATACAGTAGTTTTAAGGTTAATCAGTTTTCGTCATCTCATAAGCCCACAAACGTCCACAATTGGAAATAGGGCTGTTTTCCCATTCACTTACCGATTATATAAAAATAAATAATTGAATATTACTCTAGCAATATTCTGGTTACACAGTATATATAAAAGAGGTTTTAAATATTGTCAAAAATAAGGATTCCTTTCATATCTTAATAAGTCCTTGGAATGATCTACTTGTGAGTAAGGATTCTCAGTTTTTATAAAGTAAATAAATATTTTATCGTAAAGTAAGTACCAGTATCTAATGCAAAGGATATTTCGGTTAATGGCATAGTGTTTGTTCAAAATCTTACCGATATTGTATCGGCAAATATTATCTACGCTCGTTGGAAGGCTGTAGTATAGACGAATGTCCGATAATTTATGTTGGCAACCGTGCCTATTGTTGGACAAACAACAAGAGGGGTCGGCGGGCGCTAAATTTATATTCTAAGTTTGGTCGAACAGGGGCTGCCCACAGAAATGCTCTTTCTGACCGAAACCTATAAAGAACTTACTAAGCAAAACTGATACAAATGAGCGCAAATAACAGAAAAGCCCGACGTTCATTCTTTGTTTGCCAAGAGTTCACTACAGTTTACGAAGCGGAAAAGTTGAGAAAATACTTTTTCTATTAGCAACGTTACGAATAAAAAGTTGCTGTATACAGATTTACACAGCATTACATAAGCTATAAGCAGTGGAAGCCCAATGGGACGTAGGTTCGAATCTCTATCGGGCCTAACAAAGTGTAATAATGACAACTTGCTAGCATTTTAAGTTCTGTTAATATGAGTTGGGCTAGCGAGGTAGACTAAACCTTATCTCCTTATACATCCCACCATTGGTTTGTACCCGGCAACATGAAGTATTTTTAATTTATTACGCAATATACATAAACTTTGATATACTTAAGTACAGTAGGTACATAATCACATACGATGATCTTAATTAAAAGTCAATATTTGTGACTTGACATCCGAATTAATCTTTTATCCTTTCAGTAGCAGTACCCCCAGCGATGAAATAATAATTATTCTAAATACACACATGAAATGGAAAGTCTTTGACCACTCAAATGTGAGTACTTGCTTATGTATAGTTTAAGGCAGAGGCTGATTCAAAACTATCAAAAATCTTGTTAAAAGCTTAGCTTGGCTCTGTATAAAGCTGATACTTATAATAATAACTTAAATTGCAGTAAATTTACTTACTACGAACTGAGTTAATTGAAGTTGAAGTAACGTACGAGAAAATTATGAAAATAGAAGGACTTCGGTCTTCACACTCACAGTATTTGAGTTATTTTAAAAATAATCTGCATGTAAATGTTTGCAAAAAACAAGTCAGGTTAGCTTAAATAAATAAGGTTAAAAAGTGTACAAGTGTATTGCATATGTGGGTCTATAAAAGAGGTGTATGTTCGGGGTTGCGGCCGAGCTGTGGCGATTCGTTTTGGCTGCATCCCAGGCACGATTTGAATTTTATTCAAAACGTTGACGTGAAGGATGAAGTTATATTATTTTACTACTTTGACGTGATCCGAATGCACCTGAGTCACATACATACCTGCTCGGTACGTACTCGCTGCGAGATGTCTTATTCAAATTCCGGCACAATCGAGAATAAATTTAACCTTTTATAGGGGAAGGAAATTGAATCGTTAAACGTTATTACAGCTCACGTTCGCCTCTGTGAATGAAATGAAAATACTCTTAATTTTCCAGCGACAAATGGCGACGTGAAAATTTACTCATATGGTATTCATATATATGTATGTATACACAGAAGAGTTAAATTACTTTATCACATTTGTATCATTAATGTATAATGCATACATATAAACTTTATTTTAAGCTGGCGTAAAAGATAAAAATAAAATTTTATCGTAGCGGTCCGTCTCCGGCTTCGCACGGATGCAATAATACATACACACACACATATATATATATATATATATATATATATATATACACATAAATTATATATATATATATACACCTTCCGTAAAAACTTATCTACACAAATGTTTGCGGTTAAGCATATGTGCAACTTAATTAGATAGAATTATAGGTTTATCATATGCAAATTTGTTTTTTTTTTTAAGTTTTGTATTTAATGAAGAATACCTACACACTATTTATGTAAATAATCGCTGTCAAATAGTCGATATTACTGCACGATCATAGATAATGTTACAAATGTCAAAGTTCGTTATGAACTCATGATGTTTTGAATGATTGTTACTCAGTGACGTTGTAAGTAATTTTTTGGATTGAAGAAATTGGGTACAATGGCAGACCATATTATAGAATAAAACTTATACTTTTTATTCAGGTAATCCTGATTTAGTTGAAATATAGAGCTCAAATCAACGAGACAACAAATAATACAATTAGTGATTTAATATTTCTATTAATGTATATTTATGTCAAAGTAGAATAAATATCACTTGTGGACTCTGCTGTTGCATAGCTCTTGTGTACCGGAACTGACACGGTAAATTCTCTGCAACGCGTTGCGTGTCGCATCATTTGAATTCACCGACCACCAGCATGCCACTTGGGGGATGGTTGCAAGAATTTTAAACAGTAACATGCCAGTCGCCATTGTCATGCGGATTTCAAATGAATTTATTGAGACCGCATTCTGGCTGATTTTAAACGGAATAGGTACTTGCTAAAATATAGATAGAAAACAGAGGTTCACTTAATTGGGTAATTAATGACATTTAATTCGTATAACTTTTTCACGAAATATTTATTAACTGTAACATTGCTTTTAAGGGTTGATTTTAAATGCATGTAAACCTGATTGTGATTCTTTGATTATAAGTGTTTTTTTTAGAGGAAATCAAAAATTCTGTATTTTTAAATTTATTTAATTTAAATATCTCTGCATACTATCAAAATGTATATTATATTTATTAAAATCTTTATAAGGCCATTATTTTTTTAATGTTAAGATCGGCAGACAAGCTGGCGGTCCACTTGATGATACATGACAGTTTAATCCTACTGTATTGTATTAACCGTCGCCTATAATACAATACAGTAGGATTAAAGATAAAGGATTGGGAAAGGTTAAGGAAATGGGCTCTGGCATTTCTTACTCACTCACCGAAACACAACAGCATACGTGCTGTTATTACACGGTGGTCTCCTGTAAGGGGGTAGTTACTGCCGCCAGACGGGCTGCCCGAATGACTGCGAAACGCAGTGAGCCCTGCCATTATTTTCCAGACCCAGACCAGACCAAATTTGAAAAGTTCATTTTTCATGGAATCGAACCCGAGAAACCTAGAACAAAGCGTTAAGGCAAGCACCCTAACCACTCATCCAACGGGCTTCTCAGTGCCGTCAGATCTTGGACTATCAGTGCCTTATTTAATTGTCGAAATTAGGTAAATATTATTTAAAATTTTGGTTTTCAACATATTTTTTCAATGAATCAAAACGATATTCCGTTAGTCGGACTCTAACAGCTGTTGAATATAGGAAATTATTACAAATAGACATTTGGAGGTTGCAGTGAAACATTGCTTTGGGCAATTCACAATCTAAATGTGATCCATGTTTGTGCTAAATGTGAAATTGCCCAATAAAGCCGCAATTATAACTTCCTTAGTACGATTTAAGTTAAAAAGCTATTCCCCAGTAATTTTGCAATTATTATTTGATTCAGCAAGACATTTTGATTAGCAACGTTTCACTGCAATGAGTCATATCGCGAAGCACAAGGTGCGAAGGCGCGCCCAAAACACCGAGTATCTATACAGAGCGACAGCTCCCTAGGAACGTAAATTTTATTAGCCTATTCTTGTAGGGTTGTCACACAGGGAAAATAAAAAAATGATTTTTATTGTTGGTAAATTTAAGTTTTTTACAAATGGCTTACATTATCTAAAAATTTTATTTTTGCGATTCTTGTTATTTCGTTTTACGGTGTAATAAATTTTTAGCCTTGTGTACATTTTTTTTAATACTTAATTAATGAGGGTTTTCTGAAAGGGTCTAATTGAAATGGCAGCACTGTAGCGTCAGGTCCAATGAACTGTCAAAATACATACGCGAATTGCGATTTTCTATGTATTTATTAACATAAATTATGAAACCAACACAATAGAATTTCAATAATTTATGTTAAGTACCTACGACTATCTGACAGCTGTTTAGACCTGACGCCTACGAAGCGCTGCCTGGTGGCAGAAAAAGTATCGAAAACCCTCATTGGCTGACACCGACTCCAAATAGAATTGATGATGGTGACTACCTAGGTTGATTTTTAGTTTTTATTAAAACTTCACAATTTCTAGTTTTTAGCATACCTACACAGTTCTCCCTGAAATTTTTATCATTATTATTATCATTAATCCAATAATGCAATCACGATGCATGTGCTTTCATCCGTTGAAGAGATTCCGATTTTCACCTCGTACTCCATCATCAGATTGCAACAAAACAAGTATATCATTTCATACAAAAAATAATAATAATATAAATATATTGTGTATATTAATGACCTAAAAAAGAATGTGGAATTCCGAGTTAGTAATTCAAATAAATTATTGCGCCATATAGGTACTAACTAAGGTTGTCTAAGTAGAAGAGATCACTTATTAGCAACAAGACCGCCCAATTGGTACCTACTTCTTGTAAATTTGCTTCTAGGTACTATTTTATTATTTGCTTCTGTACTAAAATAAAAAAAAAACTCTTTGAATTAGGTGAAATTCCGTTCCCTATTTCTTTTATTAGGTACCTATCTAGTTAGTTTTGTTATAAATACCTGCTTACTACATAATTACAGGTCATCGTAATAATGATAACGACGTGTCATTTCCATAAAACTGTACTCGGGTACTTACCTCTCACGATCTTTCGGGTATGTGAAGAACGACACATTTACGTATATATTTCTCTTAGTATTGTTCATACAACCCAGTACAGCAATTAACCATTTTCTTTTCTTTTACGTAATAAATAAAACACAAAACTATTGCTTCTGCGTCGCTCGCGCGCATCCCTGCCACTTGTCCGCTCGGGTTTGCCGAAGCCGCCCGAAGATCCTCTCGGCTAACGTTCGTGAACCCGTCGGTGAGAGGTCACGCACACATAGCTGCGCATGTAGTGAAGTACCCGCCGCCGCGCGCTCCTTGAAGCTGTTCCTCTGTATTATAATTCCTCTGTGCCCAAAACCTCCCGCCGACACATCCAAGCAGGTACCTCGCTAACAATAGCTACTAACAATGAAGGCTATTGATGGATCGCCTACATTTGCGGTAATTATATGATTACGACATAGTAGATTACAAGGAAAGCTAAAATATTCAATAACATAACTTAACTGAGGTCACATATAAAAAAAAAACAGAAGAGAAAAATTGTTAGCACCGTGGTACCTACAGACAAATTGATTATGTGACAGGAGTGAATTTTTATTCAGAGCAGAGCATGAAATTTATTCAAATTATATTTTACGGTAGATTATAATAAAGGTAAGGAATGTCGAGTACACCAATAAAAATAAATTGGAGGGTTGAGATGGTGTTATTATTTTTATTGCATTTTCACATTTTCATATGTACGTACTGCAGAGAAGTAGTGATAGGCAGACACAGGGTCTATTCCAGGTTGGAGCTGCACCCCAGAGGTTTTCTATTTCACGTGTTGAATAGGAAGACTCACTCACACTATTGGATATAGGAAAACATTATGGGGAAACTGCTTGTGTTAGAAGACCTAGTTATGTGATATCCTGTAAATCAGCAGTGGAATACCGTGTAGGATTTTAACTCTTAGTTCCTCGCGTAGAGGAATAGGTATGATCTGTTTGTTTCGCCTGTCTGTAGTATTATGAAGCAATAAATATAGGCATATAAATATACGTGTTGGTTATTTACAAATAAATAGGTTATAATATATGGGTACTCCAGTCAAAGGATAGTTATATTGTGTGGCTATAAAGGCTGGAAGATGTGGAGCAAATGTTTGCGGGTCTTTCATGCATTGTTACAACGGTGGATCGATGAGCGTCCGCGACCAGACAAAAGACAGGAGAATATTGTTTGTCACAAAATTTATTATGGTGGCAGACGGAGCGGGACGCGCCAGGCGCAAGTAAAATGCCCAATATATCAGTCTAGGTATGATAGCCGTTGTTCGCCGAAAGCAAATACATTTACGTGCCGCCATCTCACCTTGTTATGGCTAGTGCTTTGACATTATGACGTTATCGTTACGCTGTTTTGTAAATATTTTGTCTACACTACTGCACATTTTTACAAAATACCTAATTCATAAATATTGGTCAATACTGGAAACTCTGAAACTATGGCATGGGGACATTTTATTTTGTAAGTATTGCATATATTAAAAAAAAGACAAAAGAATGGTATTCTAAGTTCTTTCTGGGGTAGCCAGTTTTATTTTTTGAAACTGGTAAGAATATCCGGTCATTTCAAAGTGTTTTCATTTAGAACCTATTTAACAAATAGGCAAAATATTATTAGAAATATATATAAGTAATATTATTTTACAACAAATTTTTGACCGTGTTGATTATGTCTGCGACTGAAAAGCGTGTCTACAATTAATAATTTTTATTATTGAATAGGTTTCCTAACATAAAAAAAATACAATGACATTTAGGTTCATGATCATGATCAATAGAGTCAAATTGAATAAAGGTCAAATTGGCGTGTCTAAATAATATTAGAACAATTTTATTTACAATTTCATATTACTAGCGACCCGCCCCAGTTTTGTACGTATTTTTTTTCAGTAAATTATATATACCTACCTACTAAGACTAACCTTTCTAGTTTAACTTAGTTTAGTTTAATTATTATAATATGTATGTATACATATAAATATGGTAGATATAAATGCGACAAGAGAAACGTAAGAATTCAATAATATATTTTCAAAATTTTGACGGAATTTAAAAGCTTCGAAACAATAAACTGGAGTGGATAGTACATTTTAGTTTTCAGTGAGATGTTTAGGTTCGGTGCACTCCAGATGTAGCTTATGGGAAACCAGCAAGGTCAGTCACAAGAATACAGCGAGAACTTACGACATTTTCAGACTTGGAGAATGTATATATTGTTGGGATGTAAGTAAAGCGTTCTTTCACCCGCTCTCCACAAGAACTATAATGTATAGCGGAGTAAATAAAAGTGAAGTGGTATTCGTACGTGTCCTTTTATTGAATGCTGAGATGACATAGTGAAAGGCTTAACTAAACAATGTAAAGGAGAATGCCCAAAAATGTATTGAGATTTTCCCCACTTATAAAATTTAACGCCCAGTTAAGATATTTGGTGTTCTGAATAGGTCATTATTAAGTCTTTTTGACCAAATAGGAACAGATCCGAGATATCGAGCTAATCTTAAAATATTTTAAAAACAAAAAGTAAAAAATAGCGCTTGTTAAAATAAAAGGAACAATTAAATAATGTCAAAAGTGATGCTGTTGGTTTTAAAATAGTATCTGGTTCGCTATCTTTAAGGAAAAATTTATTTTAAAATATTTGAACATAACATACGAACTACAATGAATGCCTTAAATTATTCAAGGACGTTTTTTTTGGACATATTCTCTGGACTCTGGGACGAAAGGAGGGGGAATTGGGCATTGTCCTTTTATTTCACTTAGGGTGACGAATGGAGAACAATTTTAAAGGTTTTTAATAAATTTATTCTCTTAAAAAATTGCAATATTCACTAATATGAATATTCAAATATCTTGTAATTTATTTGACTGGTTAATATTATTCATTCATTTGACTAGCGTACAATATTGTTGCTTAGTCTACACATCGCATGTTAGTCTGCATACTAACATTGTTTCATCTTTATCTAACTATATATACATATACATTATAAAATAAAGTCGCTGTCCGTTTGTGTCTGCAAAATAATAATTATGATTTATGACTTAAAATGGTTTCGCTCATTATTTCGTTACTAATCAAGTATTCATCATCATTAATTATTTCAGCCGTCGGTGGAGATAGGCCTCTCCCATAATTTTCCAAAAGGACCTGTCAGAAGTAGCCTGGATCCACTATCGAACCGCAGATCTTATCAAGTCGTTTGATTGTGGGTGGACAGTCCTACGCTGCGCTTGCTGGTCCGTGGCCTCCACTCGAGGACCTGGAGAGCCGAGAACTCGGCCCCAGGGCCGTCGGCTCTTCGTACTATGTGTCGTACCCACTGCCACTTCACTGATCCGCCGGCTTATGTGGGTAACTTTTGTATTTCTACGGATCTCCTCATTCCTAATTCGATCTCGCAATGTAACCCCGAACAATAGCCCTATCCATAGCTCGTTGAGCGACATTGAGCTTTGTCATAAGACTCATAGTTAGAGACCACGTTCACGTAACATAGGGCCATATGTTATCACTGTGTATTAACTTTAGTCGAAATTTCTTTTTAGGCAGTAAGGAATTTTGGACAAGAAGATGCTTCCCAAACGCTGCTCTTCCGACGTGTATTCGACGTATGACCTCCTCTGGAAATTGGCTCTACCTAATTGGACTGAAGTATATGTAATCGTCAACAACTTCGAGAGTTGAATTTTCAACTGTTACCTACTAGGGTGGGTACAATATGGACATTAGACATAACTTTCGTCTTTTCTATATTGTCTATATTAAGGCCCACCTTTTAAGAAATTTGGTTAAAGTCTGCGAGAAGTGTATCAATCAGAGGTTTTGGCTTTTTCTAACTTTTTCTAAACGACTCAACTCATTTTGATATTATTTTTGCTAATGGAAATAGTTATAAACAAAGAAGGTGTAGATAATTTGCAGTAAAACGCATCCGTGCGAAGCGGGAGCTTGTTTTTATAATTAAAAAAAAGTGCGTGTGTCAGTTTCGATGCACGACTGGAGTCTATTCATTTAAACATATAAAATTAAATGTATATAATTTTCCTCGTTATGTTAGTTACGTTCGGTAAACACAGATGTCACTACGTCTTATAAATTCAAATAGTTAAATTTTTCGACGACAGATGTCGCTGCGCCGACAGGTTATAAAGCACTATAGTCGACGTTTACTTTTATAAACCCAAGATAGAATTAGCGAACATAATTACATGCTTCAGCTGTCGCACAAATGTCAAAGTTACAGATAACGTAACGCTTTTTAGTTAACGCTTGTATTAATTTTTCTCCTCACAAAATTTCCATACCGGGGCTTTACATGAAAATCCATTTTTAAGAAGTAATCTCCAAAAATATTATTATTTAGTCCAGAAGTGACAACGATTTTATGTCAATAACATCAGAAGATGGTGAATTTGAAAGGATAATAGTAACTTAAAGGTCGAAATCGAAAAAAGTTATAAATTTATTTATTTTCCATTTATCCTAATATTCTTTTGCCTATTATAAAGGCGAATATAATTCTTGTATGTTACGATTTTATTTATATGATGATATTTAGTATGATGATATTTGGAAATAGTACAATTTCCACAAAAAACAAAAAAAAAATGTTTTTCTCTTCGAACATAAAGTTTCAAATATATTTGAATAGAAAAGAAATCTTTTATTACAAAAGTAAAGAAATCTACATTAGTTAGTCTATTGATAGTTATATTGTAGATCGCGATGTCTTCGGAGCCACTACGAAGGTTAGAATGTATTTTTTCTTCATTAACATTCTTTTGTTGAATTATTCATGTGCGTTTAATTGAATAGCATTTAAATTCATTAGTCTCTTCGTTGTTATCTAGAGGATGGTTCGTGATTTAAGTGTCAGTGTACATTTGTTTTTAGTAGAAGAGTAATATCTTGATGGAATTATTTCCGTTTATGTATAAATTAACGTAATAGGCAACAAAATAAATAATCGATCTAACACTATTCCTAGTCAAAAGGAATTATGTTAATATGTTTTGATGATGAATTTTTTTTTATAAAAAGAAAAATTTAAATACATTAGAGTTAAGCATTAATAAGCATTACTAAGATTAATGCATCTGTATTTAATTACTAGAAACTCATTAAAAATATTGTTACTCGTATATCCTTTTCTTGACGATATATGGCAATAAATAGCTGCCGAACATGTACGCCTTAAAACCTCATATATAGAATACTACAGAGCCGTTCTGGCTTCGACGGATGCAATTTTTTCTGAAAATTATATACAAAAACCTTCCTCATCTATCGTTTTTTCCATTAGTGAAAACTGTATCAAAATCCGTTTAGCGGTTTAGAAGAAGTTAGCGGTGAAACAGAAACGGAGCAGAACACTTTATATGCTATGTGAAGTTTAAAGACGCGGAATGAATGGTGATGTATAAGCTTAATTATAAAATTAATGTAATTAGTGTCAACATCACTGGCATCCCTTACTCACTCACCGGAACACAACAGCGCACGTGCTGTTATTTCACGATGGTCTTCTGTAAAGGGATGGTTACTGCCGCCAGACGGGCTGCACAAATGACTGTGAAACGCAGTGTGCCCTGCCACTACTTTCCAGATCCAGACCAGAGCCAAGTTTGAAAAGTTCATTTTTCAAAGTTGATCCTGCCGAGAATCGAACCCGGGAACCCTAGAATAGAGCGTTAAGGCAAGCACCCTAACCACTCATCCAACGGGCTCGTCTGGCTACAAAACAAACCGCTTACCAAAGAGCACCGTTATATAACACTACTTATGCTGTTGTGATTTAGTTCATTTCCATCCCCATTATGTCGTAAGAACTGGTGTTTTCGCCTGGCTTTGTAGACCTAACACCAAGTGGACCTCAAAGCCCGACTCAGAAACTTACAAAAAAAAGTTGAACAATACTTATTACTATCGCGAATGTTTGAATAACAATTTTAAAAGATTAGACAAATTTTAAATGAGGACAATTTTTGCATTTATCTATTTGAGTGAAATTTAGAATTTCAAATTGGCGAGAGAGGCGATGACGCTGCTCCCTCTGCGTCTGCCATTAATGGATGAATAATACCCTACCCTCTTTCGGGGAGTTGAAATGGAATCTCAAATAAGTATATCTCATCGCTATGTTCATACTGATGTAATCACGTCACGGTTGCTTAGATTTTTTTTTTTTTTAATTTAACAAAATTTTTTTGTATGTATTTTGTATGTGAAAATAATTTTAATAAATGGACTATTTGATGCATTTATTGTAAAAAAATTAAAACATGCTATAAATAAAAACAAACTTAGTTTCAGTTTAAGTACTTATTTATAATTAATTTTATAAATACCGAAGCAGGATTATAATTAAATGTAAAGCGTGATTTTTTGGGTAGACATGATTAGTAATAATTTACTACATATAAACAATGGTCTATGTTAAATGTTTGAAATATAGATAAACTAGAGACTCGCCCATAATTATATTACTTTATACTTTTCCTTTCTTTGAGATCAAATAAACAAGTAAACAGTGCATTTTATTTCCTTTGGATTTGGCAAAACCGGAGGTACAAAAATCCCTATAAGTGCACTGCACAAATTATATTTTATCATAAACCTTGAAAACTTTTAAAATTATAACTTTTTAAAGATAATTTGAGTATCTACAATTAGTGAAGAAGCGTTTAAACGAGTTTAAATTTATCTTTTTCCATATCCAATGCAAAAATTCAATAATTACTGCACAGTGCATACATTATGATAAACGGCCAGAATAACAAGTAAAAATATGTATATTTCTTTAAATTGTACAGAGAGATAAGTAGCTGAAGGGTAGTATTTATGCATTTTGTTGATTTTGTTCACTTAAATTTTGCAATTAAAATTTTTACTACGATTAATAATTGTTTATGAAAGGAGACATTTATTTAAATTATTATTACAAGCAGCCAGTCACTATTTTGAAATACAACAGAGTACATATCACGGTTACATTTACATGTATTTACATATCACGGTCATATTGTAATAAAACGTCGAATATTCGGAAGAATCATTTTAATATGACAAAGGAAAACCCTCATTTTGAGCTATAAATGTACAAGCCAAATATAAATACCTATATACAAAAAAATCAGTATGTCATAGAGTAACTTATATTAACATGAAAAACTGTTAAATAGTGTTTCATAAATTGACCAGAATTGACTAGAATGTAGCATTGGTGATTGATGTTATGATTGGTTGGTTGCGTAGTTCATGAAACCACCGTAAATAAAATGCTACTACAGGGTATGTTCCAGCACTCTTTCGGCCAAGGCTAATTTTACTTTACTGTCATTTGATCACCAGTTCCGGAAGGCAGAGCATAATTAGCTCTGACCAGTCGCCTGGAACGGGTGTGATCAAATTTTTTCCAGATCAAATTATGCTCGAATGGAGTGCTGGAACGGCGTGTATCCGCGGTTAAAGCAAAATTAGCCTTGACCGAAGGAGTGCTGGAATACACCCCAGCGCTTCCTATTTAATGGTAGCCGACCGACACTATCTCATGTATAGAGTTGGTATCTCTTCTCAATTCTCTTTCTCTATTCTCTACGATATGAGTATAGACAGTCCGTGAGAACTATAATAATGGTAATTTGGAAAACACGAAGCATTCGGTGCACTTGATTTGTGCCCAGTGCGTATTTGCATGCAGCCACGCATTAGCCGCTCAACCTCAATTACCGCAACTACCTGCCGTACAAACTACATATTAACAACTTTATAAAATAATAATATTGACATTTGCCATGAAACGAGATTTCAGAGTGGTTTTGATGGACGCCGCAATGTTTACCGCGTCGCAGGTATAACAATATTATGTTATTTATTCAAGCAAATAATTTACATTACATTAAAATATATTATACATTTTTCAATATATATCAACTCCTGTTCAGAGAAATTATTCATTAGAAGCTAAAATCTAATGAGGCTGGAATTGTTTTCATATGTCGTCTTCTTCATTACAGTATACTAGCGATCCGCCCCCGGCTTCGCCCGGGGTGCAATTTTTATATATATATATGTATATGAACATTCCCCGTTTATCCCTGTTTCCATTAGTGAAAACCGAATTAAACTCGGTCTACCCGTTCGCGCGTGATGCCGTGACCAAGGGAAATGGAGATTTATTTTTATATATAGAAGATAAATTGAAGTCGCTGCCCGCGTCTGTCTGTCTGTCTGTCTATATGTATGTTCTCTGACTCCTCTTAAACCGTATTTTATATATTATATGTATATATACTTTGTATATATAGCTTCCGTTTCGCACGTATGCAATTTTTTGCTGCAAATTATATACACAAACCTTGCTCGTTTGTAGTCTTTCCATTCGTGAAAATCCGTTAGATGGATTTGAAAAAGTTAGCGCAGAGACAGACAGGCAGGACGGCCACGCTTCGCTGTTTATGTATATTTATATCTTTGTTTTTCTAAAATAAAAGCAGCCTAAGTTACTTCATATAGCATCAGAAATCTGTCAGTAAAAGTCTCGTCAAAATTGGTATAGCCGTTTCGGAGATTAGTCGGAACAAACAGACAGACACAAATCGATTTTTTTTTTGTTATAAGTACCATATATGCTTTGATTTGCATTTAGTAAAAAAGCAGTTACTTTAACATTATAATGTCAAAATAACTGCTTTATTTTGACACACACTTCCATTTTATTTAGTAGTACTCGTGGTAGTACTATTATTTATTCTGTGGCAGTAGGTATATACATATATAGATAATACGTTGGTAGATAACAAAAAGATTACCGCGATCATTCTAAGTTCTAAGCGACTTCTAAGTTATAGAAATTAATGGTGAAGTTATTGGTAGTTTGTAGATGTTAATTTTATCGAAATATATGATATTGTGTTAGCTATTAGTGAAATTTCCTTATGTAAAAATATAAAATAAAACGACAAACTCACGCTGTTCATACTATAACTATGCATTAGCATCGCTGATGTTGCTTGTGTTTGTAAGCGATGGTAGCCACTTACCATCAACCGGACTATCAACACGACTGCCAAATTTTTTCCAGTAAAAAACTTACGAACATAAAAATTATGTTGATGGTACAAATTATACCAAACCTTTGTTTGTAAATAGTTATACCTACCATAGAAAAAGAAATAAGGTTTTGTCTGTTCACTGTTAGAAAACGTTTTCCAATAATGCTACTATAAACGTTACTCAATACACATAACATGACAGTCACGTCCGGCTTTCATTTGCGGATTGCACGTATATGGTAGTGTATTTGGTTCGATTCCCGAGCCGCACTAGTGCTCTCGTTATCCACACAGGGATTTGTGGTTTAGGTATATAAGTGGATGCTCTCGCTCTCATTCAAATAGGCTAGCTTCAGTACTGCATTCATGCTGATTGCTTGTTTCTTTCGAACCCGATTTTATGATTGGATTCCATGAAAGGTGAATACGTACATGCACAGTTAAAGTAAATACATTCAAGCCAGTGGCGTAACTATAGGGTGGCAGGGCTGGCAAAATGCCACGGGCCCCCGACCCAAGAGGGCCCCGGCCCTAGAGAGGGCGCGAGCTCAGAAATAAATTCTATGGTCCGATCTTTAAAATTTGATGATGTTATTAGACACTTTTGTGGTACAGAAAGCTCGAAAAGATTTTTCTTAATAAATATCTTATTGAAATTAAATTGTTATTTCATTGTAAATGTATAAACCCATGGTCTTGAAAATAAAATTGTTATTAGTGTTGGATAACTACTTAAATGGTTTATTAAAATTAAACTAAGTACCACGTGACGATTTTTACTGATAGGGCCCCATTTGCCACGGGCCCCAGATGGTATAGTTACGCCACTGATTCAAGCGATGTTTTTCTACCACTTTTAAAAATGCTCACTATTTGCACTTTTTCTGCAAAACAAATTTTACTTTATTTGTGAATAACAATTTTATTGTCAAAAATTTAGTACATTTTTTTTATTTTTGAATAAAAAATATCTGCTAATGATAAATATGAATAATGAATTAAATAAAACGCAATGTCTGCAAATTTTCGTCGAGTTTATTAAATAGAGTAATATTGCACATTTAATAGAATATTGCTGATTTAATGAAGGCTTTTTGTCGGCAGACAGGCTAACGGTCCATTTGATGGGAGGTGGCTACCGTCGCCTATAACACAAGCAACGCCACAGCTGCTGCAAGTGCGCTGCCGACTGCAGTAGGATTAAGGATAAGGGATTAGGAGTGGATAAATTAAATTAAATACACACACAAAAACAAGTTTTTGATATTTTGAAATAATTTATTTCATGATTTTAAGAAGCAAGTAGGGTTTGATAAGGAGATTAATGTTTACCATTGGTGTACTTATAATAAAGCAAGACAAAGTCAACAAACGGGAGTTGTGTGGTTTCTAAATGTAGTATATAAACATAATGCGTAGTTTTATGGCCGTTTGAGGTCGGCTTCAGGCGTCAAATGTATAGTTTAAAATAATAAAGAACATAATACATATCAACATAACCTCTTTTAAAAGAGTTTTTATAAATTTTTGGCTTTGGGCCAAAGTTTATTAAAGTTTAAGAACTTTTTGTCTCAGATATCACAATTTTTCTAAAATATTTTCAGTTAGTTATGAAAGACTTCCCATATTTATTCCTAATAGGGTGACAACTTCCAATCGATTGAAATAATTTGCAAGCACCAGTAGACAGGGTTATTAGTAGAAATGTCAACTTTTATTTGTTAACAGAATTCAGTTTAGATTATACTCAAATGAAACCGTAAACAAACTTTTGTTGCTACGTGGTGAGCGTGCACAACTAGGCTACAATGCTAATTTCACGGCGTGACGAAGAGACCTGCTCATTTTCCTGACGGTTGGGGGTATTTTCAATTCTCCCAAAGGTGGTTCCTTTTTATTAGTTGTTGTTTTGTCTTGAATACTAATCCGAGGAGATTATCATTTACGTGACATATTCTTTTACCATGAATCACATACACATTAAATTACGACGAATTTCGTATTCGCTATTCTGCGAAACAGTTTTAAATTGTGTTTATATTTATTGCCCCTAACAGAGGGGACTTCCTAGATTAGTACCTTCTCATAACCGTTCACCAACCGTTCACGTTGAAAAATTAAAATACAAATTGATAAAAGTTATTTCAATCTATTTAGCCTAACATTCTATTATGTTGCCTAAAAACAATTTTGAATCAGCTTCCAAAGCATCTAAATTTCTTTTAAACTCATGATAAACCCAAATATCGTCGTTGTCAAACCCAAATATGCTATGTGCACTTTTCTGAGATTACAACAGTTTAACCTTAGTGAATAGTTCACTGCTTTATCTATCATATAAAACAACTGCTAGGTGCTTATGAGCATTATTTGTCGAACTAGGACCTCTTAATTAAATGTGCTATCTGTTGTGTGCAAAATCTACTCAATTATCAAAATAATAATTAAACTATAAAATGTTCATGTTTAAAACACCAATAAGTTTACGTGTAACCCCAAGTTTCAAATAAAATATTTATTCTCAAAATAACGTTTTCAGGAAAACTTTTGTTGCGTCAATATCTCAAAAGTATATTTTTAGCAGGTTTTGGTTTGACAACGACGATATAGTGTTTATCATAATAGTCTAGACTCAAATATTGCGGTGTTTTAGTTCGTCAAATATTCGATTTTTTAATTTCGATTTCGATGACTTCAAAATGTAATTTATCATGATGGATTATTTCTGCAAATGTCATTGTTTTATGAAAATTGGTTTTGTTTTAATAGATGTTTAGTATTTTTTAAGTTTTTTTTTTTTAGATTTATAAGTCTACATAGTTTCTAAGAAAGTTAAGTCTAGTTTTTCAATATGCCTAGGAACGAAAATTGATTATACAATAAAAGCATTCGTTTTTCAAAATATATAGTATAGTTTTCAAAACATATAGGCAGAAAAGATTCTATAAATTTGATTCTGATCGTTTAAAATGTGTTTTTGTTCAGTACAGAATACATTTAGTTACCTTTTGAAAGACTATAAAATACTGAGGTATCAAAAAACGAGAATAATTTCCAACCTATTCAATAGCTTTAACTGGATAGAGAAAAATGCCCTTAATTAACAGGAATTTATTAATAAATAACAACAGCACTCGTGTTGTCATTGATATTTTTGTAACATAGTAACTTGGACTCAAAAAGTCGATGATAGCAGATTAGCTGAATACGTAAGTTTTAAAAAAAAATACACACTCCTAAAAAGGTCAATTTTTGTGGGTAAAGTTTAAATTAAAGTTGTAAGCCCCAAAGCTCGCTAAGCTGCAATCAAACGCGTTATCTAAATTAACTGGCTTCGACTTAGCATCCACCACTTCGACCGAAGTTACTTAGTTACTTTATTAAGTTAGTGAAAAACACGTAAACAGTATCGGCATAATGGCGCATTAATCCGTCGACGAGCGGTTTAATTAAGTGGGGGTTATTAGGAACGATGTCATCCGCCTGCTTTTAATACACTTCAGGACGCACACTAAGCTCTATAAAACAAATTCATTTAAGGTCTCATTATTTAGAGTTTAGAACTTTTATATTAATGAAAAAGTAGTGTAAGACTTATGATTAAAAATAGTTTCGTTTATTATTTTGTTGTTGGCGTATTAAAAATACACAAACGCACAGACAAACAGACAAAAAATTTAAAAACTATTTTTTTTTTGACCTCAGTAATATAAATAAAATTGTTTTTTCATCACAAACATAATACAAATTGTTTTTTTTTTAATATTTAGTGTACGGACACGGCTTCTTTACGATTTTATTATATTTATGTATAGAAGATTAGTGTTTGCAAAGTAATGTATAAAAAGTAAATTTGAAGACTCTTGAAAATTTTCTATTTGAAATTTTAAACCGCTATTTACGACAGTCTTACATAATTATTGTATAAAAATCACAAAGAATATCAGAAGAGAACGACCAAAAATTCTATTTTCATTGCTTTTTGTAAATAAAAAATAGACTTTCAAATTATGTCTTGCATATAAAACTGCTCTGCCAGTTTGGACGGAGCTTATTAAATACAAGTATCTACTAATACATATAATAAATTCGTAAACTAGCCGTGTCTGCAGATTATATATATATATATATATATATATATATATATATATATATATATATATATATATAAAATTTTTAACTATCTGTTTGTTGTGTACGCTAATCTCAGAAACGGCTAACGAATTTGTATGCAGTTTTCACCGATGTATTGCAGCAAGCTTCTGGATAGGTTAAATAGGTTTACAAACAAAAAAGTTGCGCGCTATACCGTATACCACGAAGTATTAATACGTACAAATACTTTTTAGTGTAAATAGAAATATTATTAACTTTAAAAAGTTTCGAAGACCTCTCCTCACATTTATTGTCAAAATGAACAAGTGACGAATATACTGACGTAATTAAAAGAAGGGATTAATCTCTCGTCACCGGGTCACGAGCTAAAGTGTCGCATGGATGGAGTTAATTAAATTTGTAATGGAATTTGAGTCTTCTTCGTTTAATCACTACGCAATATGAACCTACTAAAAAAGTTCTATTTCTATTCATTGTCTATATATTTAATTTCTGAAAAACCAAAAACTTGCAACAATATGTCAAAAGTCGGTTAGTATCTCCACAATGATACTTTTTTCTCCCCATGGTTTCGACATGAACTTTATAAGGCAAACAAAAAACAAAGTGACGCACCGACCAAGCAAAATTATTAAATAATGCCACGCATCTATAGTGCGATCAAATCGAATTTTCATGACTTGATTTAACAAGCATCCGACATCTGAATCCTGATTCAATATTCGATCGACCGTGACTCCAATGGCATTCGAAGCTCGGGTAAGTAGTTTGAGAACTTTTGACGCTGGCAAGTAGGCACTAGTACTTGTTGAGTACAATACCACAGAGATCTTCGGAGAGGCTGGGACGCGTTCCGTAGATAACCTTTGCTCCAATATTTTGATTGAACAAACACAGTACAAGGTCGATTTTTATTGTAACGCGGCGACTAAATCAAGCTAAAGTTTCCATTCTTATTCACATCAGCCAATTATATAACAGAAATTTTGCAAGCGCATCGCCGACTTACGTTAAATTGTAATAAACAAAGGGTTCGCATTAGAGACCTGTCGTAACTAGATGTAACGTTACGACATGTTCCCTCAAAAGGAACGCCTCGGTATTGAGATCTCGGAGCTTTGTCGAAGACGCTTCGCAGTCTACAGACAGATTACACGAAATTACAACCAGCGACTTGTTAATTTTAATGTTATTCGTGTTCCACCAACGCCACTGATAAGGGATGTTTCTTTCATGGAATTGAATATATTCTCCGCTAGGGAGTCGACACGGAAGTCTTATCAGCGCCCGAATTACAATGTAAGAGAAGGCAAAATAAATTATTTATGATAGAGCAAAATTATTTATGAAACAGTAAATTACAACGTACATTTTTGTGTCGTACTTTTTTAAAGAAATTATATGAATGTTGCTTTTTTTTTTTAGAAAGGAGTGTAAGGAGATCTCTTTACAGGAAATAGTATAATTAGCATAATCAGCATAAAAATAATCCACACGTGAGCGGTTGTGTTTATGTGCGCATTTAAAAGATACCAGAACCCTTTTAATTAATTTCTCTTTGTTCTTTGGCAGAGAACTTGCATTTGCTTGCTTGAATTTACAAGCGACAGTATTGAAATTTCAGCCTAACAGTTATTCTTATCATAAAAGAACACAATACGTTGTACATATTGATAGTTGGACATAAATCCACCACTTTGCTCTTAAACTTACTAGCGACCCGCTTGGCGCGAATGCTTTTTTTTTGTTGAAAATGATATATGAAAACCCTTTTTCTTTTTTCCTCGGGAATTACACCACTTTATTACATAACATATAGATCTAATTTTCTTACATTGTTATTGTTTAAAATATATAAAATATTAGCGTTTACCAATGTGTAACAACTTCAATACCTAACTAACTAAACAGATAAGATACAAAAAATTTAGATAAATAAGTATAAATATACTTTTTGTATATTTTTTGTATATTATTTGTTTTATTTTGCTTTATTACTACGTCTATAATTTTTATAATTTATTTATTAAATTCCTTTCTGGTATTCTTATCCATCATAATTTTACTTATATACGTAGGTAATAAGTATGTCTTTGTAATTTAGGGCACAGGAGTAGCAGGTGCTCCACCGTCTGTCTCCCGCAACCCAGGTTCGCAAAGGCAGTCCGGAGATGATGTCTTTTTATATTTATACAGATAAACCTTCGTCTTGTAACGCTCTTTCCATTAGTGAAAACTGCATCAAAATTCGTTACGGAGTTTAGGAGTAGTTAGCAGATATACAAACAGACAGACGCGGGCAGCGCCTTCAGTTTATACTGAGTAAGAATATGTACATATAAGACTTTTTTGTAGTCTTTGTAGTAACTGACCTTCCGAAACTGAAGCTGTCAATCAATACATAAGTGTCTTCGTTCTCTACTAATACTGACAACGATCAGTGTTTGAGCAATTTATCATCAATTACTAAAGAAATAATAGCAACGTTTAATTATCTCACATCTTATAATTGGACCTGTCATTGCCGTGTTATGTGAGTGCCAAATCAGACGTCAGATCCATGTTTGACCCCCGCCCCGAGCCTTCACTCCTATAACAACAACCTTTTGTTTTGTGACATTGCTTTTGGTAGGTGACTTTGATAATATATTATATTAACGTTGTGAAAAGTAGACGAATATTGTAAAAATATTTATAACTGTTAGTATATAATATATTATAGTATATTGTTTGATAAATATTTCACTACTGGCTGTGCCCGAGTTATAACGACTGACCTCTTTATCGTCTTATTTAAAAAAAAAAATTTTTAGACGATCCCTCGCGAACCTAAAAATTTTCCAGGATAAAAAGTATCATATTGTTACGTGCGGGTTGAGTTAAAGTGCGGATGAGTAAGGGCGAGAGGAACGATTTATTTTCACAAACCCAGATGACTGCCAAAATCACCAAACTTGTCCGATGAAACCGTTAAACTTGCCAAAAGTCGTCAATGATTCCTTTATGTGTCGCCGGTTCACTGTCGCAGATAACTTCCCAAAAATCACTTGATATCGCACAACTGACTCATCTCGCCCGCTTGTTCTCTTATTTATATTTGGCACCAAATATAGTTAAGAGTATTTCGAATTTACTAGAAAAATAAAAAAGATTGTACATACGCTGCTCAGTGAGCAGTGCTCACCCTCTCCCCTTCTCCGCCCTTTACCCCCTTCCCCTCCATACATATGTATGTTTGTAATGAATAAACTCAAAGACTACTGGACCGATTTTAAAAATTCTTTCACCTATAGAAAGCTACATTATCAGCGAGTAATATTTCATAAAGAGACGCGAACGAAGTCGCGTGCAACAGCTAGTTACTTATAAGAAGAACTTTTGTGAATTAACATTGGTTTAGAACTATTTTTGGCTGAAAAAATAATAATGAAGCAAATTAAAATTCATATTGCCTAGTATTTTAGATAAATTTTGAAGTTTTCGTATTCTTAAATAATATTTGTTGCTTTGAAAATAGATTAAAACCCTTAACAAAAACTAATGTAAAAAATTCTCAATATTCAATGTTGTTTCATTCGTTCATCGATTAACTATCAATTTTATTGCATTACTTTAAGGTCTACTCTGACAGGATATTTTAGAATCTCTTAAACCGTCCTACAAACTGACCAGAACAAAATCTACTTCTGTAAGTATATAAAACAAAAAAAATAATCAGATGTAGTATTGTACAATAAAACGCATAATCCCTTCCTCGATTTACATTAAAAATATAGAATAATAAACCAATCATTATGGTAACCTCGGTCGTTTTTGAACTAAAAAGTCAAGGGCGATATACCTTTTTATTGTTTACAGAATTGTGTGCTGCTTTATTGTTTATTTCAATCACCTTAAATATTTATTGTCTATTGTGAATTGTGTTCATCGATCATTTTAAAAAGCGTTAATTGATATCAACATTGAGCTCTCCTCCTTTTTGGGTGTGGGTTTGAATTGTTTGTAACATTATATGCGAGGCCAAAAGAGAGAAAAATTCGTGACGTTTTTTTGGTTCTCAAGAAACTGTTCAGTTTTATTTATACGGCACAGATTTGTTCATGACTCAACTAACCTCGTGTTATTGATATGACGCGTGTAATTATGCGCACGATTCACTTATGTATATTATGTGTATGGTGAATTTCGTATAGCCTCTTAAAAATAATCCAATGTCGAATAATTCACCTTTTCTACATAAACTACGGTTCATACCTATTTTGGGAAAGATAATAGGTTCAAAATTAATATTTAGGTTTACGAGTATAAAAAACAAAAAGAGATTGCAAGATTTTTTGACATAAAAATCCAATGGCGATAAAAGAAGAATTATAAAAAATTCAATTCAATCTTTATTTTTTAAAAATGGAACTTTATATATATATGGCCCGAAAAAGTGAAAACACCAAGATACATCCAAAACCTCTTATCGAGTATAAATAAACCAACGCACTAGTATGTACCTTAAATTTTTACAAATTTTTTACTTAAATTTTAATTAATCAAGTTATCAATAAAATAAAATTAATCAATCAATCAACCACTTCTTTCCAGATCCAGAACAGAACCAAATTTAAAAATTTAATTTTTCAAAGTTGACCCTGCCGGGAATCGCACCCGGGAACCCTAGAAGAGAGTGTTAAGGCAAGCACCCTAACCACTCATCCAACGGCTATGCGTTTGTTCGCGCTAATGTCAGAAACGGCTTAACCGATTTGAATGAAGTTTTCACTGTTGCATAGTAACATTTAGTGTTTGTTCACTCCAATCGGTTTACAAAGATTAAAGTTACGCGCTATACCGAATACCACGCGTACCTACGAAGTTGCGGGCTCAGCTAGTAAATAAAACATTTAAGTAGTAATATCTAGGTTTAACAACAACCGAATACTACTAGCCAAGAAAATTTTATTATCTAATTCTTGTTCCCATTGATTTTGATAATGATTAAATTTAAATAATTATTAACGAATTAATTTTACGTCAAATAAACCTTCACATTACCGAGCGTTCATTGGCTTCAAAACCCAATTTAAAATTTTGTAGCGAGAACCAAAAAGAATAAAGTTTAATTAAAGGTAATGGAAAATTGCAGACAATAATTGTCTCGTTTATTTTCAGTTGACGATATTATGCGGTTGTAATAAGGCAACTCTCGGTGCCTGCTTTGCATACTCCAAGGAGTAAGTACAAAACGAAACCGTTCCTCTCTCAGTATTTTTTAAACGTTCCCAGCTAATAGATTTTTTCACCTTACTGTTACGGGAATGAATGCAGCGAAATTAACATTTAAATAAAGAAAATTCTATAAAGGAACATCTGTCGAGAACTATTCTTTCGTATCAATAGGTAAGTTAAATAGTCTGCATGAATTGTGTTCAGGAATTTAAATTCGTCTACTTATTTTCTACAGTTTGTGGTCTGTTATTAATACATACAATAATGTTAATAAATTAAAATAAAATAAAATAATAAAAATAGATCATATTTTTTTTTGTAATCATTCTGTTCTTGTCTCATTTGGTTTTATTTTTATCGTGAAGGGTCGGCTGTGAGTCTGGCTCAGAGTCGAAGCGCATCGAAGCGTCGATCTAAAAATAACATATGGCATATTAATCCCTATCTCCACAATTTAAAGCACACATTTCTATCATTTTAAAAAAAGGCGCAAGCCTTGGTGCGCAGACGCGCGAACGCACTCCTCATTACATCATTTTGTTATGATAGAATATTCACACTATATTGTGGAGATAGGGATATTTCATGTGTTATTTTTAGATTGACGCTTCGATACGCTTCACTAGGGCTGGTGCCCGCGAATTCATCCGCGTATGGTCCGCGTTGAACAATAAAAAATATAACACTATCGATACGACATCTATTATACTACAATAGAATTAGGTGAAGCGGCGACATCTATCGGATTTGGGTAGCTGCTTGGTGATACAACTGCGCATAGTGTGCTCCAATTTGCAAGCCAACGGGAACCTAAAGATAAAACTTTAAACGAATTATACACCTATAGATTCCCCAGGAATCACTCTATTGATAGATGAAAATAGCATGCTCAAATCCGTTCAGTAATTTTTGAGATTATCGCGAACATACAGACAGACGCGGCGGAAGACTTTGTTTTATAATATGTATAGATATTTAGCGTGTTACCCTGTTATATACTAAAGTTCATAGAGCTGCAGGTCTGACAGTGATCGAACAACCAGCCCTGTCCCTTATCTTTCATTTAATATAAAATCCTTACTCCTGCGACCTCTTTTCAACAGATCGAAATTTAGTATTGAATTTTGTAGGAAATTTAAAAGAAATGGTAATTATTTTAATACACTTTTTTATGATAACAAAGAAGCACTGAAACTGATATGGATTTGTATTTTTTTTTAAACTCCATTTTATTTTGAAGCCAAACATATGAATAGGAATTTAGTATACCAATTTAAAATCGTGATATTTAATTTCATAGTTTAGTATTTCTTTAAACATTCATTGTTATAATTATTCATTTTTCTTTATATTTTGATAGTGGCACGGCACAGTGCCATTCGCAGTCATTACTCTTGTGTTTAAGTGAGTGAGTAAGGGATGCTAGGGATTAATCCTACTAAAAAAGGCGAAGATACCCCTTATAGTGGTAAGGGGTAGCATCAATGGAGCGTCAGACTGTCTGACGACCTTAACATTATTTTTTTTAATAAAGTTAAATGTTTTAATAAGTTAATGTGTTTTAATTGACATATAATGAATCATAACACAGTCAATAGTAAATACAGTCGAAGGTCTGATCCATAAGGCTGTTCTAAGTATCCCACTCGACCTCCTTTTCAATGTTTTTCTATAGCAATAAGAACTGAAGTAACGAACGAGCGATACATAAGAGTCAAAGTAAAATATTACATGATGATAAACCTATAAGAGACAACTTTATTATTGATAACGTTGTGTACGCAAAAACAGACTAGCTATGATTATATTTATTATTTGAGAGGTTATTGCAGGGAGATGAAAATAAATTTTGTGTTGACAGCAGAATAATTGGATCCCTCCGAACTTGCTTGTGTTTATTGGATACCGTTGCCACTTACCGTACTCTGTATGCCGCCTACTACAATAAAAAATATCACAGGGGAATATTTAACGACATTGTATCTTTAACGACAAGTATACTTGTTCGGTTTTATCATTCCTAGCCGTCGATATATTCTATGACACTGAATGACTAACATATGTAGATGTCAACGCGGTCGTTGATCGTTTATGGAAAAATATTTGCACTAAAAACATTTTGAATTATCTGAGAGGCGAGCGAACAGTGGTGCGTAATACTTCTTCTTTTGCAGATACCAACGAGAGCCCTCAAGGTTAGAAATGTAGCTGAAGACGGTACGCGAAGAACATTTTGGTCTTTTGTTTTAGTAGCAAAATCTAGTATTCATATTTAATGGTTGATTTGGCTTAACAAATCTGATAGCAGAGTTGTGTTTATGTTTATTTTGGGCTCTATGAATCGTAGACATTTGCATTTATTCCGACAGTAGTAGACGCAAACAATACTAGAGAGATAGAGAGAGAGAAGATTTTGTAACCTCTGCAACCGTTGCACTTATTTGAAAAATACTTTCACTGTTTTAAAAATATGTTTCCAGATGGACATAAGCTATATATTGTTTACTAATTTCCCCAGTTGTACTTGGTCGCTCTAGTAGAGCAATACAATCCCAAGGGGCAGGTAAATTTTGTAGGTATAGAGCTATTGTGAGCGAGCACTAACGAGGTAGATCCAAGTAACCTCTTATGTAGACACAATATAATACCACTGCAAACAGTCGAGAAAATGTTTCTAAAGTATATTAGATATGAACTACGTATTTTAGAACTACAAAATAATCGTGTATGAAATTTCTTTGCTCGAGTAATATTCAAAACAATGACCATTTTGAGGTCTGATATGTTTCATTTTTTTAAAATAAATATATAGAAAACGTACAAAAACGTTATTTTTGTAAACGTCTATTAGCCGTCTTATTACATTTATGGTAGATAACATAGATAGCTTTTGTAATATTTCTTTAAAAATAATTTATAAATTTAAATTGAAAACAGCTTGCTATAAGGAATATGCACATTTTTTTTAAATATTTTCATACGATAGGTTATATCGTTATATAACCGTAAAAAATATTCAGGGCCAAAAAACAGAAATTTAATAAAAAATAAAGTTAAAATTAACTAACAGCTACGGGCACTTTAAACACCCTCCCTTATGGTTGTCCTGACGTCACAGTCTACAATACAATCAAATGTTAAAAAAGGTTAAAAATCACAGACATCTACACGCTTAGATCTGCAGACTTTAATACAGGGAGTAACTTAAATAATTATACAAATATTTGTATTTGTATTATTGTAATGGGGTTCCACCACATACTGATCAATAGTACTGAGTCTTGAGAAAACAATTGAATTGTATGTGAATGAACAAATAAATAAGTAAATGTGTTCACAGCTCACATTTTATAATTTCAAAGATTAACAAGGAATATTAGACATTTATAGTTAAAATTTTTTTTTTTTTATGTCAGGTCGGCAGACTGGCTGACGGTCCACTTGATTTTAAATATATATTTAAACGGTCAAACTTTTACAAACACTTACAACCTACTTTACTTACTCTTAGAACTGAGGAGCAAATCTTTTGTTGTTTTTCCACCCTGCAGATTTATAAAGGTAAATTCGAAACTGTTTGCTGAAGGTGTTTTAGGTACGAGTACATCGGTTCGGTGCCGATTCTTTTGATTTGAAAATTTCAATGCGACTGCTTTTGCTTGTGGCTTAAGCACATATGTAAATGAGTTACGAGAGACCATCTTTACATGGAAGTTCACTTAGTAGCTACTTACGTGAGAACTAGGGAGCATTATCGCGATTCGCGGTCACACGCCTCAGAACTCCAAATCTCTCAACTGTGACTGTTCTGTTTAACTAAATATAAAACCTTTTTTTACTCTATGTCTAATTAGATATGTATCGTTTTTTTATTTACTAACTCGCTCATACCCTAATTAGTTGCCTCGACCCATAAAAACTACAATTATATGTTAAGGTAAGAAGGACGGATTCCTAAAATATGAATGGATTTAACGATATTTACTTTGATCCTGATTATCCTTTCATGAATAATTTATTCTGTTTTCCCGTCGACAGTTAGCCATACAAGCGAACACAGTTGTAATTATGTACGGAGCTGTCGAAGTGTAATTACAGAGGCGTAGATACAATGTGCGATATTTGATATTGGCATAGGAAAACATGCAAATGAAAGGATCCCCGGTTTATAGCGTTGAGCCGTTAAGTATCGCTGGTACTATCAACTCTGAACATTTCTGCACATTATACTGTTGTAATTTAAATAGTTTATTCGTTATATTATTAACAACTTTTTTATTATACTCTGGAAAAGTAGTCCTTTTCTGGATGAAAGGTATGTCCTTTACCCCTGATAATCAATAGGTATAGTTTTGTACAGGCTCGTGAATTATTAAGTCGATAAATTATTAAAAATTGGCGACATCGTTACGCGTCCTTCGGAAACAGTACTTTTTTCTGGATAAAAGGCACCCTATGTTATTTTCTGTATCCTTGACAACGTGTATGCAAAATTCCATGGTGATTTCCATGGTTGAGCAATTTGCGTGAAAGCGTAACAAACGGACAAACTCACCTTGACATTTATAATATTAGTTAGAATTCTATATTTTTGTTACAAAAAACTGTAAGAAATATAATTTATATATTTTTATGTAAAGATGGTACGCAGGCTGATGGTCTACTTGATAGGAGGTGACTATCGATGGTTAAATCTTTACGGAGGACGTAAGTCAAATTTTATTAGATGGTAAAAGCTAAAGGTCAAAGGGGTTACGGGAAATGATCTTTGGGATTCTTTTCATTCATGCACCGAAACGCCACAGCATATGTGTTGTTAATTTAGGGTGATTTTTCTTTATTATAAAACACACATAGAGAGGAAAAACAAATAACAAAATAGTTAGACATTCCCTAACGATTTACATGCATGAATTACCTACATTACGAAGGGAGTCTTTCAAGATAAACTTATTAATGCTTGAGTAGGTCCCATTCAATTGCCATTGAAAGGTACTTGAGAATATTCAAACTGATGAATTATCCTATTCATGACCAACGATGTATAAGTTAAAGTGATCACCGCGCTTTTTAGTATAGTATAGTATAGTTCTGTATTTAATTTCAAATGTAGCGTTTTTAACTTGTGCAGTAATAATAATTTTTTTTGTAGTAATTAATCATAGCATAATTACGAAATACAATCCAAATATTCGAATAGGTCGCATATATTCTAAGACTATCCCTATAGTAAATATTAGAACAATAACAATAATTCCTCGTAGACAGAAATATGCAAACTTAAATATTCTTATATCGATCTGTAAATCCCGAAAGGATATTTTTAATAGTCGTCAATTTATAATTTGAAGATGCTATTTTAACTAAGCTAATATTAAATAGAAAAAAAAAAGACTTTTTTATTTTTACGCGACCCGCCCTTGGTTTTGCACGGTTGCAACTCTTCTGCAAAATATGTACACAAACCGTTCTCGTTTATAGCTCTTTCAATTTATTAGTGAAAAACATATAACAATCGGTTTGATTTAGAAGAAATTAGACGAGAAACAGATACGATATAGAGGAGTAATCGAAAACAACAAATTTCAATACGCACTAGTTCGACAAGGTTCTTGTTACGAGTAATACAATGTACGATGTCTACTGTTTGTAAACGAGGTTTTTAAAATTCTTCAAGCGCACCGATTGCTCTCAAGCGTGGACAACATACAAGAGCAATGAAGCCTTAATCTAATTTTATTGCAAATCCTTATTCCACCGTTTTATTTCTATTTGGATGCAAAACTCTCTGAGTGTTTTTCAAGTTCCATTTCTTATTTTATTCCCGGGATTGAATAATCTTATATAGTCACTACAGAAGTTTCTTCATAAAGTTTTCCTTTTCATTCAAATAAATGGGACGGTCTTTGAAAATTTAGTCGTGATTAATAGAACTTTTTAGTATTCGAATTAAAAAAAACGGGAATAATTAAAAGAGAAAAAAAAAGCTTAATATAAAATTAAGTTATGTAAACCAATTATATTCATACTATACATAAATACATACATACACAACACATATATACACAGATAAGTTTATTATATACAGCCTTAAGTACCGCTCAAATACAACTGCCACATATTATCTTATGAGTGATAATATAACCAATGTAATCGCTAGCCAGCAAGAATGTTGCCAATGCTTTTCCTGAAGAAGAGCAACGACGAACAGATCAAATTGTTACTCGTTCGACTTTTTTGTAATCCAAACTTTTATTACAGTTTACTTAAATTAATTCTACTAAATACAATTACTTCATAATCAAAGCCTTGTTTGTTACTTAGTTCATACATTCATATAATAAATTCAAATAGGTATGTATTTTTTATGTACTTGTAGACGAAAGAAAAACATTGTCTTTATATAAAGGTCACAATATGTGACCTTTTACTTTATTAGTCATAGTAATGAGAAAAAAAAATATAAAAGATATTTATGTTATCTACGCTATGCATAAAGTGAATTAAAATAATACACATGTTTTTATGTGGCAATATTATATAAAAGAATTTATTTACATTCCGATTCTTTTAAACAAGTCTCCCTTAGTGAATAATAATGAGAATCAAACAAAGGAATTGAAATACAATTTGTTTTTGTACCTTCACACAATATTAAATGCACATGCGTTACTATGCGGGTAAAATTTGTTTTCTTTAGTGAAAATAGATTCCGGTTATTGTGCCTTGTAATTTTTATGTAAGGCGCATTTTTAATACATTTAATTTATTTTTTGAAAACCTACAAAAATATAAGCAACCATTTTGAATACCTTAATATTAATAATAAAACACTTATGTTTTATCCCTTACCCTTAATCCTAACAGCAGTCGGCAGCGCACTTGCAGCAACTTTGGCGTTGCTTGTGTTATAGGCGACGGTAGTCACCTACCATCAAGTGGGCCGTCAGCCTGTCTGCCGAACTTAACATTAAAAAAAATGAGAAGCAGTAACCATCATCTTACAGAATACCACAACGAAATAACAGCATGTGCTGTTGTGTTTCGATAAATGAGTAATGGATGTCTTTATCCTACTAAGACCGGCAGCTCATTTGCAGCACCTATGGCATTGCTTGTGTTATAGGCGAACGGTAGCCGCCTGTTTGTCGACCTGAACACAAAACAAAAGAAAACTTATAGGTTTATCTATACATTAAAATTCTTTTCTTTTCTTTTAATATATATTATGAATGTTGTATCTTGTCATAACACATCCATATCTATGCATATTATAAGATAAAGCCACTGTCCGCCTCTGTCCGTTTTTCTGAACTTCTTCTACATTACAAAACTGATTTTAATACGGTTTTCACTAATCGAAAGAGCTATGAACGAGGAAGGTTTGTGTACATAATTTGCAGAAAAACTGCAGAAAATTTGTCGGGTCACTAGTGTAAAACAAATGTAAAAATTTTCCAACCTTTTTTTAATAAGTAACCAGGATATTTCCCATACTTTAAAAGTTTCTATAAAACTGAAACCAGCCACAGATGACCGCATTTTATAGTACCGTTAAAGGTTTTACGTAGTACTGCGGTTTCTCCGAGCTATAATAATGTTGTGCTCGTAGCTATCGGATTCCCGGTTCATTTGGCACAATTTATTCAGAGACACGGTGTTCTGTATCACTTCAGACTACACCAGTTCGTGACATTGCATTACTGTGTGGTGTGTTAATTAAATAGCGACCTGGCATAGAGTTAGCTAGGTGGAAATCAGAAACAAGTGCCAACAGATCACTCTAAAACATCTTCACCATAGTGCCGCCCGCTTCATCCTGAGAGGCACGGCGCACCTTGGCAGTTCGGGTGCGGCGTCCAAATGAGCCGTGTCCGGTTGCGGACCCCCGTGGTGGAGCTGCAGAAGAGTGTTCGTCCGACCTCGCAACTTCACCAATAGCGGATGAGGAGGATGACAAGAGGTTTAGTCGGTAGGTCTACCCCACTACCATCTCGGGGCAGGAGTCCGACATAACCCACCGGTCTGTCCCCAGGCCGGTGGGTATCCATGATGGATTCCTCTATCTGCTAAGGTTAAGGTTAAAGGATTATACTTTACTAGGGATTCGCCCCCGGGTTCGCATGGATATAATGTTTTCTGTATATTATATACACAAACCTTCCTCGTTTGTCGCCTTTTCCATTAATGAAAACCTTATCAAAACCAATCAAAACTAACAGCGATTCCTAATTATAATGATTTAATTATGTTATCTTAAATAGCCAATAATATACGTAAGCATGCATTTGCGTTTTATATAGTTTTAGAAAACACTAACAAAATAAACCAATCTTTTAAAATTAGACAAGTAATTTAAAATAAATAAATAATGAAAGAAAGACCAGACTAAATCGAAAAAATTTAACTTTAATTAAAATTTAGACAAAGAAGAATAAATAAAAATCAAAGTTTGTTTTGACTTAGTTATGAAAACTAAATCAAGGATTTCTTCAAAAATTAGGAGTTTCGATCGAAGCATGTCATACGTCATTCATTCCTTGAACTTCTTCCGGAATTAAGATAGGTAATATGGAACTGTATTCGAAAGTACTGAATTTAGTCGTGTTGCATCTGAAATATATTTGTTCACGGTAGCTCATTCGCTCTCTCCCAACGCAGGTGTGTTCGAGTTAAAAGTTCATTTCACATTCTATCCATTTCATATAAATGTTAATATCTAAAGTTAGTCAGCATGTAATCAAATGGATGTTTGCATTTTTACTATCCAACTAAGAATTGTGAATAACGAAATCTACTTGGGAGTCAATTGACCAAATATAACTATTAGCTGCCTTGGGATTTTGACCGCCTTGAAATTTGACAGCAAAAAACCTCTATAAAAATATGTACCAATTCACATGGCGATTTTAGTTGCATATAATATACAAACATATATTTTATGCACTTAGAGAAGATTTTACCTTTATCTACAGGTGTGTTTTTTTTCTACTGTAATTCATATTAGGATTCTATATTATACTTTATGAACAATAAACATACAGTTTCCATTTTGATAAAAGACTGTAGTAAATTAAAAATTTTTTTTCAAAAGAGAAAATCATTTGCAATATAAGTACGAAAGTAAATATAAAACAAACAAAAAAAAAGCTTTGACTACATGATGTGTATTATGCCCAGATCTTAGACAATTTAAACATAATCTAATCAATGTAACAATTAAAATTTAATTTAATGTAAATTTAAGTTCAAACAAAGATTTTAAACTGTATAGATCGGGCAAGACGAATGAATGATTCCGTAAAGTGACATTTAGAACCACGTGGTATAAAATCGTTCAATCCATCGCCAATTTTACAAGGTTATTTAGCTACGCCATGGCCTTCGGCGATCAGGATCAATATTTTTGTAGAAAAAATTTCCCAATGCCCTCTCTATATATTCTATATATTTAATCTTTTTGAATTCAAACAATGTTGCCATGATTCTTTATCTAAAATGTCTATATCATTTAAGTTCTTATGAAAGTGTCTGCGCCATCTATAAACAAGAAGATTCTATAAAACGAAATTCTATAAAATGCATAATTAAAAAGGTTATGTCTAAAGTGTCATCTAAGCAACAAAGACAAATAGTTTTCTTTTAATATTTTAAACATATTTTGGTGTTAAACTAAAAAAAAATGTGCACATGTGATAATGACAATAAAATACATTTGCTTCTTTATTCAACTACGATTTCGGGATAGGTTATACCTATATCGAAGAGTCACCGGGACTAGATGGGCGAAGTTTCCGCGGCCAAGTTGCGTGAGGCGACGATGAGTTTGAAGTGTTTTCAGATTGAGTTTTGATTGTGTTCCTATCGAAATTTAAGTAGTTATTCATTCGACACACGCCACTACACCAGTCGACACGTCAAGGAAATCGCTCACAAAGCGTAATATCATAACATAAAGTTCGCTACTTTATTTTCCACAGTATTTTCACGTCCAGAAATTGTACTTACCCGCACTGCGATTTGATATGTGAAACAAGTTTATTTTGTTAGACTAGTTTTAGCTAGCTATAGTCCGCCTTTCCGTTTGCATCTAAATTGAATATGTTTACAATAAGAGCGCTGTTTGAATTACGTTAAAGTTGAACTGTATTCCAACTGTTTCATTTAAGTCGTTTAAATATATACTTTATGAAAGATTGAGTAATTAATATCCAAATCATTTTAGAAGTTTTTAACGCTCTGCAGATGAAGGTTTAAGTTCAGGGCGGGCCTGTACTTCTAAAATATTTTAGTATTTATTCACCTTTTAAATTGACACAAAAAAATCTAATGTACATAAAAATTATTATCTTATTCTTTCAGTCGGCAGTAGATTTCTTAAATATTTTCTTGTCCTTCGCGAGTCGAAATCATTGTTCCACGGTTTTAATACCGTTCCACTCTCTAATGTTACGTGGCCATGACAACCATCTTCTTCCAACTTTACGCTTTCCTTATATTAATTAATAATAAATTATTATAGACATTAATTATTGTGATCAATTTTGGTAAATAAACTGGGCAGTCCGTTTGAAGACAGTAACCACCACTTATAGAAGGTCACTGAAATAACAGCATGTGTGTTGTGTTTGAGTAAGAGAGTGAGTTAGATATGCGAGAGCTCATCCACCCATGCACTTGCAAACCCTATGAAGTTGATTTTATAAATAGGTGAACCACCTACATTTAAATAGACCAATAGCCTTGCTGCTTATTTTATAAAAAGAATGAATTTTGCGATTAATCATATATTTCTTACTAGATGTGCCCGCGGCTTCGTACGCGTGATACCTATTCGGAATAGGACGTAACTTTTGTAAATCGATTGCAATGAACCAAAGTTTAAATGCTACGGAAAACTTGCTACAATACATCGGTGAAAACTGTATTCAAATCGGGTAAGCCGTTTCTGAGATTAGGTTGCACTATAATTTTATAATTTAGATAATTACATCAGTTTGGTTTTAAATTTAAGCAAACAGTCGATAAATTATAAGATAAATTATCCTTTCAAGTAAAAAATACTAATGAGTCAGTCTGAGGTTTTTATAACGTCACCACGAACCTCAAATCTAAATATAATATTCAAAGACGTGAGAACATCTTTCAATAAAATAATGGACTTCCTGGAACCTTTTTTACTTATTTATCATTTGTTATTCTAAATTTAACCCATAATACTAAACATAAAAAGATACTTGTCGTCGATTTGTTCATTGCGAAGACTTAGACACTTGAGGTGTTTGAGGTATCTTGTAATGAACGCGATAGGTAAGGCAAGGCGACGTGTGACAGTAAAACTTAATCTAATTGGCAATTAATTATAATTATATAACGATGAGCCTCTTGGTCGAGTGTTCGATTCCCTGCAGGGCCAATTTTAGAAATGAACATTTCATAGTTAGCCCTGGTCTGGATTTGGCAAGAAGTGGCAGGGCACACTGCGTTTCGGGTCACTCCGTCCGGTGGCAGTACCCAGTACCCACCCCTTTAGTGAAGACCAACGTGAAATAACAGTTGTGTGTCGGTGAGTGAGTAAGGAATGTTAGAGCCCTTTTCCCTATCTCGATTCCTAATTCCTTATCCTTAATTCTAGTATGGTCGGTAGGGCACTTGCGTTGCTTGTGTTATAGGCGACGGTAGCCACCTACCATTAAGTGCACCGTCAGCCTGTCTTATATATATATATATATATATATATATATATATATATATATATATATATATATATATATATATATATATAAACCTTTATATAAAACCTGCCGTGATTCAAACAACTGTTTGTGATTGTACTGAGTTGTGACCGAGGTAACGACCAATGAAAATGAACCCTAAGGAATGATTATGAGAAGAGTAAATAGGATAGATGAGTGGACAGAGACTTCCCAGGATTACAAATGCCAATGGCATAGAGAGTTATACTTTGTAATAAAATAATAGGTTTTACATAAAAAATATGAACTGATTTTATACTTATATTCTTATTATAGTGAAGTGAAATGAAACAGCGCACATATCGATACTTAGATAAAGCAAAATATGCGGGTTGTGATTTTGCTTTAAATCCAATATCGGTCGCAATGTTGAAACACATGGAGCATGTGACGCATTTCCCGTGCAAATTCACTATCTGAATGAATTTCGAGGAGATTAACTGTTAATTTCATTAGCTATTCTAATTAAGCATGTTTGTTTTTGGAATTATCTGTACAAACGATTTATAGCGCTTTACAAACGAATTATATAAAAACCGGACCGGCTTTTATATAAAATATAGATTTTATATAAAAGCCGGTCCGGTTATATGTCCGGTTTTAATGAATAGTTATTAATTTTAAAAGAATATAACAATAAAATGAATTAATATTAAAATAAACATGAATTTTAAAAAGTCAACTGGTCATGCTATTTTAAAACGTTGCGTTGTTTGGGAAAAAAATTTAATAGACACTCCCAAGTGTCGGCGCAAAAAATTAATTAAAAAGTAAGCGATAAATATTGTAGACATTTATGAAAAATAAAGGAAAATAATTTATGAAAAATAAGCATGTGAAATAAAAATATTAATAAATAAATATCTATGGGTTAATACAATTAAAGATAATTTCAAAAATATATCTTTAATTTAACATTAATATTTTTAATTTTATATTTTTGCACAGATCTGTAGTATCTCAATTACAATAAGCATGTGTAAATTTCATCAATTTTTAAAAATTATTTTAATACCTAATATTAAAAATATTAATAAATAAATATCTATATGTCAATACAATTAAAGATAATTTCAAAAATATTTCTTTAATATAACATTAATATTTTTAATTTTTATATTTTTGCACAGATCTGTAGTATCTCAATGATTTTATTTCGTTTTTATACATAAAAAAGGTTGAATTAATAAAACAATATATGTAGGCGCATTTAAAAATAAACAGTTCTAGAAATTAAAAAAAATAATTTGTATTTACTTTTAAAATACTAGTAATTTTTTAGTTTTGTTAAAAAAAAATTAAGCCGATATCCAAACAACACGACACACGTAACATGCTCGCCTTAAATTGCGCACAATTGAGTTAAACGATTTGAGATGGTAATGCTATTAAAGATGTATATGTACATGCTTTGGTAACGTTTCGGAGGTGTTATGGTAAAAATATTTCCCTTTTTAACAAACCATTAACAGACCATTACAATCAAATGGAGATTAAACAGACGTTTTTTACGACATAACGCAATAACAACTGTTTGCATTTATCGACACCCGGTCGTGCTTTATAATTACATGCTAATTATAACAACGCTGTGTAATTATATGCTGGGTAATTAGTTATCAGGCATATGTAAGCACACATCGTATTTGAAATTCTGTAAATAAACAAACACCAAATAATGGCAATAGCATTCGTAACGAACGCTAATATGATTACAAAGTGGTACGTTTGATAATATAGTTATTTTCATTAATAACTGGCTGACCTGGCGAACTTCCTACCGGCTCAAACCCGTTCCATATAAAATGTGTGAGACAATGAATTTTATTTAAATTTTCTTTCGTGAATATTTCAGATGATAAGCTAAAGGACAAGGATAGAGAAAGGATTTCTTAAATAGGCTTTTATTTCATTATAGTCTTTTAGAAAATGTTACAGCAGCCAGATGGACTACTCAGTTATATGTCCGTAAAGTGTGTCCTGCTTCTACAGTTTTTTCAACAATAAATTGTTGTAATTAAAATGTTAGTTGAGTGGTTTAAAGTTATACATGTGAGATTTTCTGTTTAAAAGTTTTTTTTTTTTTTTTTTTTCATTAAAGATGGGTTTGCTCTTGACCACCAGCATCTATCCATGTAGGAAGGATGAGGCCGACGATGGAGCGAGCTCACCCAGAAGATGCCTATTCACTCGAACCTTGAAAAGATTTGGGTTATATGAGCTCGAAAATACAGACCTTAGCACTGCGCCGCCGGGAGTTTCAATCCTTAGCACTGCGCATCACAAAAGATGTTTTAAAGCGCTTGATCCGAATTAGAGGGATTTCGACAAGGTGAGGATGGTAACCAGCCGTACGTCTGCATGTTCGATAGAAGAAAGGGGAAGACGGTATGATCTCATGCAGCTCTCGAGCACACTCTCCGAAGTACATCTTATAGAATACACACACAGGCAATTTTGCGTGTATGTGCCAGGCTCTGCAGCTTAGTTCTTGAGTTCTTGGAAAATTATTGCTATTAAGAAATAGGCAAGGCAATTGTTGCTTGCGTTTAGACGATCCATTCAACAATATAAAATAATAAGATTCTGTCATAAAAATAAGTAAGCGTAACGCGTTTCAAAAATCCAATTGAGTCTTCTTCAGACTTCTACGTGACTAAAAATATTTAAGCAATACAAAAACAAAGTTCCAATTCTGTGTTAAGTAAATTTAAAAAGTACGAAACACGATTGCGTTATATTTATACACTTTACTTGTAAAACAGTTAAGCGCTCAAGTAAGTAACTTAAAAAACCTGATAGATGATATCATTGCAGGCAGCACCGCACGACTGCCTTCCAAATTTATTGTAGTAAATCCGCTGTAGTTACACTTGAGAAATACGATGTTTAAATGCATTAAGATTTTCAACTTTGCTTTAAAGAGTCATTTAAAAAAATCACGTCAAAACATGTTCTTAGCAACATTGATCAAACGCTGCTTTTAATACACTTTATAATAGACAGATAAATGTCGGTGTTATGGCCATTAAGGTAAAATACAGTTGCACATTAAATATGAGAGTTTAATAGTTGCCTTATATGTAGCGAGAGATAAAAAAAATGTTATGGACACAAATGAATAATATAAGTACATTCTTTACACAGTTATTTATTGTATGTATGATGTACATAATGACTGCTCTATTTCCTTGTATTAAATTTTATATTAGTTATTGTTTTCAAATATTAAATATAGTCATTTATATTTTAAATTGTATGGATATTTTATATTTTATTTGAATAGATGGAGTGGCCTGGACTGTTAAAGAGGACTTCAAAGGACGAATAGAGGCATTGGAAATGTGGACGTGTAGGCAATAGCACGCTGTCCATTAGCTGGAACCAAAAGGTGACCAATACAAAAGTAATACGAATGATTGGTCAAAAACGTAACCTGATGCTTAAGGTGAAAAGGCGAAAAGTTTCCTACCTGGGCCATAGTTTTAGACATGAGCGATACAACCTGCTTCAGCTGGTGACGATGGGCAAAGTTGCGCGAAGGAAGAAGTCGTGGCTGAAGAACATCAGGCTAACATCAGTACAGCTGTTTCGGCGAACAAAACACAAGGAGGACTTTTCCAGGCTCATCATCAACCTTCACCAGTTGGAGAGGCACCGCAAGAAGAAGAATTAGATAATTTGTCTTTGAATTATGTGAATATTTCTCTATAACTTCGAAGCAACAGTGGGTCTTATAATTGGCTAGACATCTTTGATGTCAATCCAGACTGAAATCAAATTTGCTCTGAAGTTATTAGGCATGTCAGGGTTGGCCGTTGTCTGTCTCAAACTAAGTCAAGTGAAATCATTTTATTTATAACTAGCATTTGCCATCAACTTGGTCCGCGCACCTTTTTCTAATGCATTAGATTTCTATTTTTAGTTTCGGATGATCCCTCGGGGACAGTACTTTTATACCCTATGATAAAAATTATTCGAGTACAATCTGTCATAACTTGGACTTTTGTTGTCCAATTTGTTCTATCGTAAAACAAACAGTAGAACTACTTGGACTAACACTGCTTTTCTGTACCCCTGAAAACGTGTATTCTATAGTATAAACAAAAACTAAAGAAATTCATCTTTATTTAATTAAAACGCCAGTGACTCGCCCCCGGCTTCGCATGGATGCAACTTTTTCTGCAAATTATGTAAACATGGCTTCCTCGTTTGTGGCTCTTTCCATTAGTGAAAACCGTATAATAATCTGTTGTGTCGTTTAGAAGAAGGCAAACAATGGCGGACAGCGACTTTACTTTAAAATATTTATATGCTGTATATAGATAAATATATAAAAATTGTATATATTGGTAAAATAGTGTGAGATATTTTCTTTAAAATGTATTAAGTGAGTTTATAAAAATATAAACTGAAATAAGTGCTGTCGTTTTTGTGAATTTCGTGGAATAAGTAAAGATAAAAAAAATCTTAATGCAATCAACTTGGAGGTTTACGGGCCACTTATGTTGCTGGCTCTCTTATGTTTGTGCAAACATCGAAAATACTTCAACTTGCAATAATAAACGTCAGCCATGACTTTATAGTATACACAAGTATATTCGTAAACCAAACATATCAATATCACTGACTCAATATCAATAGTGGAGTCAGCGAATGTAAGTTGACTTGCAATGTCATTCACATCCAACAATGTTGGTTTAACAAGCTGTTATAATTAATGCAAAATTAACAAAATTCTCGAATAATTTTGCGTTAATTTGACACACGATAACCATGTCAGAATGAGTTTACTATACTCATTTCAACTTGCAAACAGCTCAATTTGTCAATGTAATATATTCATATCAATTTCAAATGTGGGTTCGAAACCGTTTATTGTTTTGGCATGCTCATAATTATTCATTATATACTTGAAGATTTAGGAATTGCATTTAGAACTGTCTTTTGTATGACTAGAAATAAGGCAGAATAAATTTGCCAGAGTTATAAATTGCAAGAGTATTTTTATGACGATTTAAATCTGTCATATAAAAAAAATGTAAAATATTGATTACAGATTTATTTAAAAAGGGTGGCTGATATGGAGACGGTCCACTGGATGGTAGGTGGCTGCCGTCGCCTAAGAACACAAGCAACACCAAAGCTGCTGCAAGTGCGCTGCCGACTACAGTCGGATTAAGGATAAGGGATTAGGATGGGGATAGGAAAATGGGCTCTGGCATCCCTTACTCACTCACCGAAACACAACAGCACACGTGCTGTTATTTCACGGTGGTCTTCTGTAAGTGGGTGGTTAATGACTGCGAAACGCAGTGTGGTCTCTGTCACTACTTTCCAGATCCAGACCAGAGCCAAATTTGAAAAGTTCATTTTTCAAAGTTGACACTGTCAGGAATCGAACACGGCAATCCTAGAACAGAACGTTAAAGCAAGCACCCTAACCACTCATCCTACGATTTTAGTAGGATTAAGGATGAGGGATTAGGAAGGAATAGGGAACTAGGCTTTGGCATCCCTTATTCACTCACCGAAACAGAACAGCACAAATGCTGTTATTGTACGGTGGTATTCTGTAAGGGAGTCTGCCATTACACGGAATGCCCAATTTATGACTGCGAACGCAGAATGACACGCAGTTTTCAAGGTTTCCTCTTATTGGAGTTATGTCTACTAAATCTATTAGTAGTAAGTCTATTAGTAAACTACTAAATGCTCTTGCTTAGCCTCATCGACTTTTTACTCCTGGTTCATTTACACAATGATTGGGAGCAAGTTGATAAATGAGCGCCGTAAACAGTTTGATTTGTACTTGCATAACAATATGTCTCGTCTACGGAAACCACATCGTATGATTAGTCAGCGCGCAATCCAATTTCATTCTACGAGAGATACGCCTGCGTCACATCACGGCACAATGCAATTTCGTATTCGATGTTTCAACACGCGCCTCGCATTTTCGTACCGCCCCTTTTCATATTTGCGAAGCACCCGAATGGATGACGCTATTTGTCGGTCGAATGGAACTATTGCCGTTTGAGAATACGCATTCGTCTTCAGGTGTTGACAGGTTCGCACAGAATACATAAGTTTTGCGAACCAACCCTGAATTGCATATTCCTTACGGTCTGCGGTTTTCAAGTATCAAATTTATTTTTATATATATTTTTATTGTTTGCGGTAAGGATTGTAGCCTTCTTAGAGACTGTTTGTATGCGGGCCATGAAGAATTACGTACGCGACGGCGAAGTGGCGTTAAAACAATTTGTTTAAAAAATGAGTGAGAATTCTTGCGAAATCTGTGAACTACTAGCTTTAATATTATTTTGTATATTACTCGTCCTCCGGGTTTAGTGTGAATAAACTGTGTTTTCCCATTTAAAGTGTATACTACAGGGAAAATTCGGGACAGATATTTTTTTAAATATTTTGAAGCGAAAAGAATTCGAGCTTTGCATGGAATTGTGCTTTTAAAAAATGAAACCAAATGTAAACTTATTTTATTTTCTGTCGACTTTTGAAAATTTAATAGACATGATTTATTTTTTCTAATTATCTTAAAATTGAAAATGATAACTGAGAAATTTCAAGTTGTTAAGTGTCAATTTTACTTAGACTGGGTAAAGATTTTTGAGTTTTAAGTAAATGTAATATTTATTTAGTTTGATAGGTTTAATGATTTTATAAATTAACTCTCAATGAAATAAAACTAATGAAATAAAAGGAAATTTGTTTTAAAAAGAATTCAGTACTTTTACGTGAATTTTACTCAACGATAATTACAAAGAGGGAGTTGCTTTTAGAATGAAATTGAATCACATCAAAAGCAAACACATTAATTGTGACATTAAAGGATGGCAAAAAAATATTTTTGTAACATTTGTCAGCGGATTGGTGTAAAAACAGCGAATAAGTCTTTATCCACCCTTATAGACGCATTTGCTTTGCAACATTACCAAAAGCATACCGAGTTTTGAATTCAAACTGTTCATGGTTTTCGTCTTGCTAACTTATTTGTGTTTTATGTTAATATGTATCGGACAGGCAGACAACCCATGGATTAGAAGGACGCCAACAGATCTACGCAAGACCATGGAGTCGCAATGTCACAATCAATCTACATAGTTGAAATTAAAGTTTGTAGAGCCTTATGCTCTTATCATATTGCATACATTAAATCCAAAACGCGAGTAGGTAATGTTATATCATAATGACCTTCTGCACGAATATAATTTAGTTAGTTAATATAATATGTGTAAATAAAGTTTTAAATCCTAGTGTACAAAAATAAAAGAACACCGGCCGTGTAATTCCATGTAAAAAGGAAGTCAGACGCGAGGCAAATCAAGTGGAAGTGTGAAAAGAACATTTTTGCAGAGAATTTGCAGAGTTAAAAAGCGTTGCATAAATAAGATGGATAACTGGCGCGGCAAGGTACAATTTAGTGCACGGAAACCGAATAACTCAACTGGGTATACGTGCAGTCACGTTTAGTCGCTTGAATCCAGGGAAAACGTTTCGACAGGCACCACTACGGTACCTTTTGATGAACCGAATCCCGGAAACTGCGCTCTGAAAGCAATCAACTTGGTGTTAACGTTCCAAGTAATTTCTTTGACTCCCGCTCCGATCGGATCTAATTAAGTATTCTGAAAGGCGGCGGATTTCTTTCGTCCAAGTGAAGTCTGTTTAAAATAATATTTTAATTATTTCAACCTAAGTAATTTTTTAATATTATATAACATTTACAAGGAAAGTTAGATATGGAGTTTCAGATAGTTTCAGATAGTTCAGATAAGTAGTTTCAGATATGGATATTTTAATAGGTACTTACCACATCTAAAAGAACACATTCTCTGCATATATGTATGTCAAAACAACACTTTTATCTCTCCCAATCATTCATGAGATATTGTTACGACTAACTATGAAACGTTCTGGAAAAAGCGTTCGCGCCGGCCGAAAGTCTCGAACGTCCCACCCTATAGATGGTAGCCTCGCTCCGTCCCGACTAGTGTAAAAGGAATGTTTACAACATAGAGTTTACAATTAATTAATTTTTGAAAAGAATTGATTTGAATGAGTTAGTGTTTTAATTTTAAATTAATTCTGTTTACACTTTTTGAAAAATAAAGAACATAAATATATTAAACAAAACAAATAGCATTATGGCAATAATAAACAATATCTCTTTTTTCCTAAGTTTTGCATTTTGGTTATTGTAAACTTAAAAGAGATTTCACAGAACAATGAAATTTCAAGTTTTTGATTAATTTCATTAAATTAACGTTATGAACTCAAATCACCAATTAGTTTAATAGCAAAGAGAATTCAAATATACTTTGTTTACTAGTAATATTGTCTCTATATACACGTGTGTACGTAATAAGGGGCCATACTGTGTCCTTTGCTGATTCTACACTAATTACTACATTCGTTTTGCAGTAGATTATTGGGTAAGCTTGTAATACGATCGTTATCTAGAAAAGGATCTAGTTTTAATTAATGATTGTACGTACCCGATTACAAACAAGATAACGATGGTTTTTCTAATCGTTTTTTAATTTGTAGTTATTAAAGACCATTTATATATTCGTTATTATTAATTTAATTCCTAATATAGGACGTACTGTTATCATATAGATGATTTTGTCTGAATTGTATAAATAATTTCAATTGTTAAATGTTTTATTAGTGCAAATAAAATAAGACCTTTCGTATTTGAACTGCATGATAATCTTTTAATTAATATATTAATCTAATTAAGAGGTCTTTTTTGTACAGTTGAAAATGTTTTTAACTTTTTCCCAAAAGCGTTCGCATTTATTTGAATTGTAGGGAAACCGGAAAACGGATTAAAGTGGAATAAAGCAGCAAAATGTTATAATCGCTAATTGAGTTTTGTTCCCGGAGTGTTCCGGGCGCGTGCACCGCTCGGCACCGCATACTATGCTCCTCAATTTATTTACTGGTTTTACGTTAACTCGCGAAACGCGTATATTTACATTAAAAACAAATTTCCCAATGCTCAACTTAATGTCTCCCCAGACGTTTTAGGATCTGTTAGGCAATAGGTAGTTTTGAATGCTATTCGTCTGAGTTTAAAGTTGATTTTTTAATGACGCCACCGTGCCTTTTCTTAAATTCATTATGACTTATGTAATGTTCTACACTAGTAAGTACTATAACATAAATAATATTTGTTTGTTTGTCAATATGTCGAATTTAAAAAATGATTAATTTATCGGCGAATAATACCTATTTATTGTTATACTAGCTGAACCGGCCACGCTTCGCTGCGGCCCATACGGCCATACGGGCGGCGGCGTGCGCATGGGGCGCGCGGTACTGGACACTGGTTAATACTATTTATCGTAGCGTGATGTAATATAGCCTATAGCCTTCCTCGATAAATGGACCATTCAAAACAAAAAAAAAATTTCAATTCGAACCAGTAGTTCCTGAGATTAGTGCGTTCAAAAAATCAAACAAACTCTTCGGCTTTATAATATTAGTATAGATTTTGTAGCAATTTATTACATGAATAACTTTGTTTTGAAGAGCTCTCCTCTCTTATTGATTGTGAAGACAAAAATATGTGTGTTAAATAATATGTATTTAAAAAAGATGTAAGTATCTAATTTAAGTCTATAATTACGTATTTCAAGTTAAAAATAAACAGAAAACAATAACATAATCTTCAGAAAAAAGCTGAATGAATTTATGTTAAAGGGTGGCAGACCGACGGCCACTGACAGTAGATGGTTACCATCACAAACAAAACTTTGGTGGCGTTAGTGTGCTATCGATCCTGATATGGAATGGGCTCTGGCAAACTTTATTCACGAACGGAAATACAATACTTGTAGCAGTCGTTGTGTTTTACCCCAATGGTCTTCAGGAAGGAAAGAAGGAGGCTGTCCCATGTTATGTCTGTGGAACGCAGCGTGACCTGCCACTACAATTTGCTACCCCTTAATTAATTAAAGGCGAATTAGTTAATTAATTATAAGATTGCTACACTAGCGTTTATAAAATATTCCAATCCTTATATATTACTTTTAACCTACCATTAAAGTTAAAAGACATAAATTGACTATAAATTAATCTTATTATGTCGCTTCCATAATATTTATTTTAATGTAAATTTTATTGCATAAATGTGTATGTATAATCCCAATTAGCAACCCAACCCAATAAGTGGGCGGTTATTGTAACCCTCTGACTCCAAATGGCAAATAACCTTTCACGTTTATAAAGCCATAAAAGTAGGTACATACATTCCTCTAGGTATATTTATAATTTAATACACTTTAATATTAATTAGCTTCGCGTTATGTTAGCATTTACAAGTAATGGCAAATGGTTTCTCTTTCATTTAAATCAAAAACTTGGTGTAACTCGGTCAATTAAAAATAATAATTGAAAATGGCGGCGTTTCTATTTGCCTCTAGCACATTAAATATTGCTGGCTCCGTGATATTCGCACATGACTGTTTAGTTAGTGTAATAGTATAAACAAAAATATTAATAATTCTTATTCTCTAATATTTATTGATTCTCTTTCTATAGTCAGCAATTTCGGCTGTGCGTTGATAGATCAGACATTCAGTGATAAGCGATTTTTTAGGAATATAAAATATAATATGTTAGTACGTATCTTTTTAAAGCGTTTTTTTTAATTATACAGTTATAACATAAAACTATAACGTGATATAATATAAAACTATATAGTTTAAAGCACATAAGGTATATTTAATAATAAAAAATATACAATTAAAAACCCAAGTTCTTTGAATGATTACTATTACATTCTTGAACGGTACACCTGCAAAGCGCCGCTATTTTTAATCCCACTTTTAATTGACCGCGATTATAAATATAAAAAAAATATTTTTACTACGTGTCCGATAGTGATAATTTCAATTTACTTTAATTTGCAATCCCTTGATTAGTTATTAAAATATTAGATTCTTTTTTGTAAATATATTTTTTCTTTTACAAGTGTATCGACATCCTGATCCACCATCTCATGCGATTTATGGATTAATAGTAGTGGCAGAGTAATTGTGTTTCTCAGTTATAATAGACCGAATGGCGACAGTAATCACCAACTGCGAAGACCAATAATAACAGCAAATGTGCTTTTGTATTTAGAAATGTGCTTTTGTATTTATAAAGCCAATCCCTGTCCCTACTATTTCTTGAATCTTTTATCCTATTAAGGTCTGCGGTGTATCTTAATGTTCACCACTCTTAATGTTGCGGTGGAAAGGTGGAAAGCCTTCCATAAAGTGGACCATCAGCTCTTCTGCCGATATTTATCTAAAAAAAAGTTATTCCACAGAGATTTTTTCAGAGAAACCAGAAGGGTTTTTCAGTTCATATCTGCGTCACGAGTGTATTCTTCTATTTGTATAATACTTAAAAGTTTTATTATAAACATCAACACAGTATTGTAACGATATGTTTTTATATAAAAGACAATATTGACTAATAATTCGTCGTAAAGTGCCAACTGCTGTTAGTAATTATTTTGTATCCCACGTTACGTGGGAATCTCCCACGGATAGTATAGCGCCTGCTCGGCCAAAGCGCACTTCTAACAAATTCATTTGATTGTAACAATTCTGTACACTGTACACTGTACTATATGTTTAGTAATATAGTTGGATTATTTGTTGCACCGCCTGCAATGCATTGTGTTTAATGGATATGATCAAGCATACAAGTACACTAGTTAGGTAAACGGATTTCTGTGTGAAAAAATAGAAATCTCTATTCTCAAGGCAAATTCGCTTTCGCGTTACACCTCCCTGAGCACAGATTATGAACGATAAGTGTTACAATTAAAACACGATTATCTGTAAAATTTTTGTGTAATGTGAAATTAGATGTGGATTAATGCAGTAAGCCATTGAAGTAAGACAGTAAGTTGCAAGTTATTGAACTAAAAACTTTACAACAAATTAATATACTTTATGGCAGATTGTGCGAACTATCTCCGTGACGACGAGATTTTGACGAGCCCGTTGTATGAGTGATTAGGGTGCTTACCTTTCCCCCCTAGGTGTGCTGGGACCTTGTCGCGGTGGGGGGGCTTAACCCTCGCCAATCCGGACGGTTGCAGGGGTCGGTGGGGTCACCGGCCTTCGCTTGGCTGACCGGATTGTCGCTGGGGAACTAAGAAAGCGAGGCTCCGTGAGGGCTCCGAGCGAACTCCGAACATCGGAGCTCGTGGCGGAGCGTTTGCTGGGAGGCTCCAACGGTCAGTTGGAGCTTCGCCGGTCACCGCTCGCTGGGCCGAGGATCCGTACTCGGCTCATGCGGGTGTGGGCCGGTGAGAGACGGCACCCCCGGTCCTTGTTCGTCGGACCGAGGTATGGGTCTCGGTTTTGCGCATGAGGACCGGCGCGGATCGCAGCGGGCGGATTCTCTCGGATGGCTCTGTCGCTCAGTGGTAGTCGGGCAACGCACGCGAAGACGGAGCTCTACGGCAGGGAAGGACCGTCTGGCAGAGTACCGCAATCGTGGCCTTGTGGGGGGTGGTGAAGACCCGGTTAGGGCCACCGGCCTAGTAACCGCCCTTCGCAGTCGTCCGGAAGAGTGAACACCCGGCCTCGTTACCCGGCCTAGTAACTCTTCCGCGACGACAACACGAGGTGAAGTCCGTCTCTCGGGCTGCCGCGATTGCTGTGGAAATGTCAGATGGAAACCCCCTTTGGGCCGCCCACCCTTAATGCCGTAGAGATGAGCGGCCACATGAGCAGGGGTTATCCGAGAGTTTTCAGGTGGAAGCGGCCTCCGACTCTGTGGTAGGTTGTGCCGCAGAGAAGAGGTAATGGGGTGCTTCAGAGGTGAAGCCCCTCGCTAACTGCCAGCTGCGAGAGGTGAGAATGGGCGGCTCGTGCCGCTTCGCCCGGGGGCGGTGGACATGGGGTTGTCCGCCGTCATCACAACATCGGGCAACGAGGGAAGACGTGCTGTGTGTTTCCGGCACGTCTCTCCACGGCGCGGAGATCAAACTCCGTGCCTAATCGAGGTGGAGCCCGCAAGTGCGCGGGCCTCGTCTGGCGGGGGAGGCAGATGCATGTTTTCCACGATCCCTTACCCCCCCGCCCATAGACGGCGCGAGGACGCACCGTGGGTTTTTAGTGGGTAGAAGTCCCACATACCCCACCGATGTCCCCTTGGTCGGTGGGGATCTGGCTCGCAGATTTTCCCACGCAAAAAAAAAAAAAAAAAAAAAAAAAGGGTGCTTACCTTAACGCTCTGTCTCACGAGTCCCAGGTTCGATTTCTGGCGCGGTCAATTATGAAAATTAATTTTTCGAAGTTGGTCTGGAATTAGAAAGTAGTGGCAGGGCATACAGTCATTTGGGTAGTCCGTGTGGAGGCAGTAATCATCCTATTACAGAAGACCATCGTGAAATAATTGTTGTATTGTTGTGTTTCGGTGAGTGATTAATGGATGCCAGAGCCTATTACCTTATCCCTTCCTTATCCCTACTTAGTCTGCAGCGCACTCGCAGCACCTGTGATGTTGCTTGTGTGATAGGCGACGGTAGCCACCTACCATCATCATATCGACTTTAGCATATAAAAAAAAACAACGATAGAAGATTGATTAGTCATGTTTGACAGATTTTTGAGGAATTAAGATTTTTAATCGTGTGTGGTGGTCGCATTTAAATTCATACACACTTGAAAGTTTTGAACAATATTGAATTTGTTCATCGAATCTCATGGTTTTTGCTGAATAAGAACAGCATCTCATTACATTCAGTAGAGAAGCTCGGTTTCCAACTGTTTAACTGAAGTTTAATTTAATATGATATATTCGATAAAGTTACTGGAAAAATAGGTTTACATAGAAAAACTAAGATTAAAAGTACTAAGAATACGTAGGCAGACTCAGGTTTTAGAGATGCCTTGAAAAGTTTTTACTATCATGTAATATAATTATTTAACCGTCAGACACCGAGGTTTTAATTACCATGTTTATTATTACTCAGATTACTTTGCCTCTAAATAAAAATTTAAGGCGTTGCTGCTTTTGTCTTGTATACTTGTTGTTCTTAGGCGTGTTTCTTGATACAAATTCACCCTGCTATATACAGAGTGAATTTATTTATATATGAAGGACTAAATAAGACGCGCCAAATATTTCGCAAAATTGTTTTACTAAAATATCACATAAAATATAGTTATATAAACTGAATATATTTGGGAATGTATTCTGTGAGTAAAAATTTGTAAAATGATAACCTTTAACAAATATACTCAGAGCATAGAGCTAAGTTTAAAAGCGTTATGAAAATAGCTTTCCAATTATAGGATATGAAATCTAATAATAAATTAATTGTTTGCTTTAAAAATATGCCGAATAATTTTAATAAGAAATTATAATTATCTAATATTTTTTGCATCTAACAATTAATTTTCTGAACCTTGAAATTGATTAGTTGTGGTCCCTACAATAATAAGACCGATTCTATTTTTAGTAATGAAGCTTCTAAGTACATTTTGCGTATTTACATTACACATTAGTTAGGCTCAGTGTTTCGGTAAATGCCGCATGCCGTGTTGTGTATCCTATACGTCAAGTATGCACAATAAACAATGGAAGGATTGCGAAATGGCGCCATTAGAACACGAAGCATGCACGAACAGTTATTTATGCCTGTAGGGACGCAGGATTCGAACTTTAAGAGGTAAATCTTAATCTTTGTATCTTGAGAAATCTCACCTCAATTATAATAATACTCTTTGTACGAGTAATTAATTTAAAGTGAACAATTCTTTTACTAGCGAATTTTGGTCCTGTAAGTTTAGATGTGTTTGTAACTTTTTTTTTGTAAAATGAAGGCTTATGGTGGTAGTTGGCTACCGTCACCTAAAAACACAAGCTACGTCAATAAGGTTGCATGTGCACCTTCGACCTTAATAGTATATAGAAAAAGAATAAGGGGAGATAAGGGAACACCCTCTGGTTTCTCATATTCACTTACTAAAATACAACACTTTTTGTTTTAACTGTTTCGATTCACCTATCGCTGGATAGGTCGCCCTAACTACGCACGGATGTAATTGACTAAATTCAGAATCGTAAATAGCCTAATCCAAAAACAGTATTACTGACTAAATTCCTAAACACTAAACATTACATGTAAATTTTCCGGAACTAATTCTCTTTATAACGAGCAATTAATTGGATGAGTGGTTAGGGTGTTTGCCTTAACGCTCTGTTCTAGGGTTCCCGGGTTCGATTCAAGGCTGGGTCAACTTTGAAAAACGAACTTTTCAAATTTGGCTCTGGTCTGGATCTGGAAAGTAGTGGCAGGGCACACTGCGTTTCGCAGTCATTTGGGCAGCCCGACTGGCGGCAGTAACCACCCCCTTACAGAACCCACCGTGAAATAACAGCACGTGTGCTGTTGTGTTTCGGTGAGTGAGTAATGGATGCCAGAGCCCATTTCCTTATCCCTTATCCTTAATCCTATTGTAGTCGGCAGCACACTTGCAGCAGCTTTGGCGTTGTTTGTGTTATAGGCGACGGTAGCCACCTACCATCAAGTGGACCGTCAGCCTGTCTGCCGATCTTAACAGTAAAAAAAAAATCAAGTAATTATCTGATCTATAAGAATTCATTTTGAATTGAGGCCACAGAAAATAGGTTCAACTAGCGAAACCTTATTAATAAAATATAGTTTTTGAGTAATGTTAATTAGTCATCGCCTTTCAGACCGTCTTAATCTATTCTAATTTTTGCTAGACTTTTACAAGCGTTCACACTAGTATTGGCTATTTCGACTGGGCTGGGCTAATAACATCTCATTTTAACCGGTAATTTAAAAAAAGGTAAAAATCTGAAATAAATTCTGTGCTGAGTAAGTAGGCAATACGGAATAGGTAAAAAAATTACAATTTACAGTTTAAAATTGTTAGTTTTGTATTGTCGAGTGAAGGCAACTGATAAATGATACAACCAAATGAAGACTTCAATAAATGTATTGCCGATATTTTTTATCTAAGTTTAATTTATGTGGGATGAGTGTACGCAGTCATTTGTTAATTTAAACAAAAGAAGCGTTCTAGCGTTAAACGCGTAAAGAGGTTATTGCATAACCATTCCGGTGGATTAAATTTTATACAAGGTTACGTGTACGTTTTACCTTATTACAAAATGTATTATTAACGCGTTTTAATTACGGAACGTGAGGTATAATGAAATGAGCGTGGTTTGTAGAGCACCTACCTAAAAGTTAGGTATTAGTCGAATCAAAGGAAATAGTGTGTAGTGCAGGTGTATCAAACTCAGTCTCCCAAATGGGTTGCAAAACTTTAAATAATGCTAGTGCTGCACGCTGACGGACGAATGTGTACCAAACCTTTAATGAATCATACTTTGGTGGATGATAGTATGTCTCGAATGAGAGCTAAATTGTGTGCCGAACACGAAAATTTAATTTATAATTATAATTAATTTAATAATAGTATATAATTTATTTTTAATAATTAATAGTAGTAGATAGTAGTAGATTCAGTAAATTTATAGTAATTCGCATAATAATATCAGGCTTATAGGGCTGCATTAAAGCATGACATATTCATATAGCGCGTACCATAAAATTCTTAAATGACGTTATTATTTCTGTTAGGGCCAAAAGAGATTAAATGGAGATTCCACTTGGTATGGACAAAAATTGGGAAATTTTTTAAAGATAAATATATTTTAGTTTCAATACAAGTTATTTAAAACACAAATAAAACTATGAAAAACAAACAGACAAATAATAATTTCTAGAATATTTCTGTAATAACAATAAATATTTAGAATAAAAAAAAATATTCTGCGATTACCTGGAATTTTTAGAATTACGATTATGTCAGCGCTCCTACTCGCACAATGTTTCGACACCTGCCCGCGACCTATTATAATGAATGGTAAAAAGCTCTGCTTAGCAGGAATTCGCAAAGCGGGCCACAAGTTTGATACCGGTACAGTGCGTCATGTTAACAAGCGTTGTTGAGTAGCATGCGAGGATAGTGTAATTCGAGAGAAGCTTATTGTATTGTGCAAATGTAGAGGACAGTTGGTACTGACATGAAATCAAGGGGAGCTGAACCCGCATAGTTCGTAAAGTCCTTTACGAAACTGCAAGCGCTCAGTCATGGACGACTGTTCATTCATTATTAGGCAACATCTGCCTTTTGATAACGCGCAACTGTAACGACTGCACAACAAGGATTCCTGAACTTACTCCCTACATGCACACTCGCCTTTAGACGGTTTTAGAACAATTCGAAATTGTACTATTGCGAACAGGAAACTCGAACAAGCTTTAAACAATTTAATCCGGCTTCTCACTGTAGTTTAATTAATTATTTTATTAAAAAGAAGAACGTCGATACGTCCTTTTTGGTGTACAAAGAAATATCGTACCAGAATTTGTGATATGCTCTCAGATTTTTTTTAAATTTTGAGGGAATATATGCAATTTTTAAATGAGAAAAATAAAAAATAAAAATAAAAAAAGAAAATATAGGAAACTAGGTTTTTTAATCCGGTTCAGGTATTTGATTAGAGAGTAATAATCGACCCTGAACTCGAAATCTCGTTTGCCGACATTGTACTTACAGGAACGGCTCCTGAACCCTATCTCCGAGAGTTATTGGATTTACATTACTTCGAGCATTAACGGTAAAGGATAACATGATAAGAAACCTACGTGTCCTAGAAGAGTAGGAATGTATAAAGACATGTGTAGTCATGTCAATAAACTGTAAAATCTGTGCTCAACAATGGGATACAATGTATAACAGTCTATTATAAAGATAACTATAATAATGTATTGTATAACTACGAAGTTGTAGGTAAATTGCAAATAATTGTATAATTTCATAAGAAGGGAGTGTCGAGTTCGGCGGCATCTTCGACATTCGTTACAAATGTAATTAATGGTTGAAACCCCGTGATGCCTTTTATACTTCGCGTCTTTGTTTCATCGTAATTTGATTTCTACATAAATTCACGAACCAATAATTCACTTTCGATTCGGAAATTAGGTACATAATGGTTATTATATTACATTTGATTTACTATACATTGAATTTCTCTTACGTATTCCAAATTCACAAATTTAATGATATTGTCATTAACTTTAGTAATTGAAACATTTAAAAATATATATTTTATATTCTTGCTACCAGATCTGCTAATGAAATTCCCATCAAAATCGATTCAGTTGTTTCGGAGGAAAGACCATACAAATGGATAGAATCTGATTTCATAAGATAACTAACATTGCATACACTTATATATACATAATTTTAATGTGTACATTGGAAAACACTAAAGTGAACTAAACTCTAAAGTACTTTAGTGTTTTGACTGACTGTTTGATTGAATGACGGAATGATTGAATCTTTTGATCAATGCAAATTTAACTGAAATTTAATACCTTTGAGATAGTTACTTTGTTTAATTAATTTGTTACGAATGGTTTATTTAATGTATTTAATCTAAAGTTAAAAAAAAATTAAAACATTGATTTTGTTATTTACATAAAGTTAAGACGTTTTAATGAATCTAATTTAATTATATTTATAAATTTTTCTTTAGGTATCTAAAGAAAAATTGATAAATATAATAGGGCTGTTTAAAGTTTAGAATTCGTATCATCTATATTAGACCGATAATTGTAATTTGCCCCGTGTGATCTCTGCCCGGCAAAGATCGTGTGCGTGTCAACGGGGCTTTGAATAATGACGTTGGCTGACATTTAATTTCGGACAAAAGGCTCTTTATGCTGTTTACCCTAATCCATTTAGCGTGGACCCCCGCACCCTCTTCCGGTTGATATTGACAGAGCCTTTCAACAAATTCCAAGTTAATTACATTAAACTGGTATCTTCATCCTACGTGTAAGTAATCTTGTCTCTTTGATGCTATTGCTTTGGACTCGCTCGCTACCATTAAAGCCAATTAATTAAACACTGTTCACTCAAATGCTCAAATGCTCACTACATCTACATGAATTCTTAATCTAATGTTGCTAAATATGTATTTAATTCTTTTAATTATAAGAGTTTCATTAGAAAATTATAAATCCGGCTTATATAAATTCTAGCACACTTTCATCAATCATTAAAATAGATTTTTTTGATGGCAAACGTGTTTAATATGTTCAGTTACTTTATTTTAATTATAAGTTCTATTATAAATGCGAGACTGTAATTGTCTGTCCCGCCTTTCACGCCTTAACAACTCAACCGATCATGAATTGAATATTTAATATTTATACTCAACTAGCGTTCCGCCCCCGGCTTCGCCCGGGTTGCATTTTTATATATTTAGGAACATTCCCCGTTTATCCCTCTTTCCATTAGTGAAAACCGAATTAAAATCGGTCTACCCGTTCACGCGTGATGCCGTGACCAAGGGAAACGGGGATTCATTTTTATATATATACATAGATATAAGATTATGAAGAATTTCAATATGGCATGTCTTCCATTACCAAACTATACCTATCTATATCTATAATTTTATACTAATATATAAAGCTAAAGAGTTTGTTTGTTTGTTTGGTTGGTTGAAGCGCTAATCTCAGGAAATTCTGTTTCGAATTGAAAAATTCTTTTTGTGTTGAATAGTCCATTTATCGAGGAAGGCTATAGGCTACGGTCAATAGTATTATATACATATAAGCAGTGTCCAGTACCGCGCGCCCCACGCGCACGCCGCCGCCGTATGGGTCGCAGTGAAGCGTGGCCGAGTTCAGCTAGTAACAAATATTTTGGACCGGTTAACAATCCATTTTCGATTTAACACCAATTTAATCGATATTATACATTCAAATCTAATTGAACAAAGAGGTTTATTTATTTATCAATTGCCTTCATTTTATTTATTTAGGATTACCAAATACTTTATTGTTTTTTTTTTGTCAACTATTACAATATTGACTTAATTATTTTTTTAAATAAAAAATCTCGATTCCGGTGTTTCCGATAATTTTTGTTGTAAATTAACTAATGCAAGCATCCTTCTGTCCCCCGCTTGTCCGCCGATTTGAATTTAGTTAGCGTGGCGTAAAGTATGTTTTCGCCACGCTATCTTTTATGTTTTATGCTATGTTTTAGGTTTTTCGCACTGCGTTCCGTGCTTTCTGCCGGCGTTGCGCAGTGACAAAACGTCCGGCAAGAATGCCAAGCTCAGCGTTTTTGCTGAACACGGCAACACGGCAAGATCCGGCATAGTGTGAACACCTTCATATAAATTGTACAGCCACTGGAATTTCCGGCAGATTTAACGGCCCGGTAAATTCGCCGGTCCGGCGTAGTGGGAACCTTAGCCTTTTTATTTTTAAATTTTAAAGTCCCTGAAAACTCAGTGATTATGAAGTATTTGATGTAACTCGGAAGTATGTTTTTAATCAAATGCAGAAATTATATAATTTTTTTATAAAAAAATTGCATAATATACAATTTTTTTTTATGTTAAGGTCGGCAGACAGGCTGACGGTCCACTTGATGGTAGGTGGCTACCGTCGCCTATAACACAAGCAACGCCTAAACTGCTGCAAGTGCGCCGCCGACTGCAGTAGGATTAAGGATAAGGGTTTAGGAGGGGGGATAGGCAAATGGGCTATATATTCAAGAAACACTATAAACTTATAAACACTTTGGTCAGTCCTAAAACAAAAAAAACTACCGTGCCTTTTATTATGGATGAGAGAATTTGCTAGTTCCTAAATAAATACAAATAATACAATAGCTGTGTCCAAGCCTGAGTCAGGTCACTGGCTACATGCCTATCCATCACCCAATACAGGAACCTTCATCGACCCGGACACTTTACGTATATCTGTCGGTCTCCGCCTGGGAGCTGGGATTTGCACTGGCCACAACTGCGCTTCCTGTGGAGTCCCTGTGGACCGACTTGGCCACCATGGCCTCTCTTGCTCCTCGGGCGCCGGTCGCCTGTCTCGCCACGCCGCCCTCAACGACATCCTTAGAAGGGCGCTCGTCAGTGCCAACGTTCCCGCCGCTCTGGAGCCCCAGATTATACGGGGCGATGGCAAGCGCCCTGACGGGATGTCATTGATACCCTGGAGGATGGGCCGTGCGCTGGTTTGGGACGCGACCTGCACTGACACCCTAGCGGCTTCCTACCTGCCAGCGACCACAAAACGCGCGGGTGCAGCGGCAGATGCCCGGGAGCTCTTCAAGGTCTCTAAATACAGTTGTCTCGGCGCCCAATATCAGTTCATACCGTTTGGGGTCGAGACACTGGGGCCTTGGGGTAAGGGTGCGCTCGGGCTCCACAGGGACCTATGCAAACGTCTGAGGGAGGCAACAGGTGACCCTCGCGCTGGCGGCTTTCTCGCGCAAAGAATTGCAATTGCAATTCAGCGCGGGAATGCTGCCTGCGTGATGGAGACCCTCCCAAGGGGCCCCCGATTAGATTTTAATTTATAGTTATTTATATTAATTATAGATTTTAATTTGTAGTTATTTATATTTAGGAAAGACAATTGTTATTTATATTTATATTAATTAGTGAATAAACAATTTATCTCTGTCTTCATTATCTCCCAATGTTCTTCATAGTGTAAAGGATGGATAAACATATTAAAACAATGGTGGGTGTTTGAAGGTCATCGAATACGTGTTCATCGTGAGGAATATTCAGTCATTTAGCAACAGAATAATTTTGTGAGCTGTGATCGCGTGTCAAGTCATGTCATATCAATGTGTCCTCAATTTTGTACAGTCAGCTATCAAATGTTGCTAAATAACACGACAATAGACAACCGTAATGACCTCTGATATTTTTGTTGATATATACAATGTTGTCGCTGACAGAAATAGTGTTTAAACCAAACGTATTGCAACATTTTGCAAATCCGAATTGCATATGACGGTGACTCCTTCTGGTCGTGTTTAATAACATATAAGTATACGAATGTCTCCTGAGCATATATACAATAACTTAAAATTTGTTAATTCCTAACATATTAGAAATCAACTGTCCCTTATATGTCACTAAAAAGTTTAATTTCGGAATGCTGAACGCAATTCAATATATGTACACTGAAACATTAAATGGTTATTCCTAATTAATTGGTTATTAATTGGTTATTCCTCGTCGACTGTACATCTTCAACAACAACGATTGTTCATACGTTAATTTATATTTGCTCATCTAAAATGATAATAACAAGTTTTCATAAATATTTATAAGCGTAATATGATTTTATTATTCTATTACACGAAACAAGAATGCAGAGCTCGAACAATTCTTTCCTTTGTTTGAAACCACGAAGTAATTACAGCCTCTTTTTTCTTTTGAAGAAACTTATTATTGGTCGGTGTAATGTGCTATCTCAAGATAGTTTATGTATCCATTATTACGAAATAATATCTTTAAAACAGTGTGCTTTTGGAAAAGTCTAAGGGTACATAGTTTGTTTTTAATACAAATGCCATGTAAATGTTCTGGACATGTCGTTGTAATGATATAACTATTCGTAGAATAATATATAAATTATTTCTTATTAGAGATTATTTTTACTTTTTATGTAAAGGTTTTTTATTTGAGATTAGGTGGCTGCCATATAAACACAAAGAAAGGCGGTATGTAAGCGCCATCAACATTGATATAGGATAAAGCACAAAAAGTATAAATAATGTAAGTTTTTGGAAGCTTATATTATTTATACTTGAAAATTTTCTTTCATTTATCAACAATACTCACATTTCTTAGAAATAGCGACACATCTCCCACGCTTTCATTGTTTATCTGAAATAAAATAAAAAATATTGTAAATAAGCTTTCATGGCAATCACACTTTCCTCGCTTTTGTATTTTCTGCACTTTTTAATTAAGGATTACACTTAGGAAAAGCCAATTAATTTTCTTAGCCTTTGTGATAAAGGCTTAGAAAAGGGAGTTGTACATTTTCATGAAAGAAGTAGTCTTTTAACTTATGGCATAATATGCTTGTAATAAAATTAAATTACAACTTGTAGTAACATGTAAAAGTTCCATTGTCCGTCTGCTCATTCATCGCATAATATCTATCTCAAAATTTATTTTTAGATTTATTTTGTAATAAATATTCAATATTAAATCAATATATATTTCTAGTGACTCTGTCGACAGACAAAACTTTAAATTTACAAAATCGTATTCTGAGACGATGCTTTTGTAATTGAAATACAAAATAATACATGAATATTCACGCAACAAGCTTGTTCGCCTCGCGACCTCTGCCCATTCAGCATCTGTTCAGCATATGCGATTGTTTTCTAGACAATTGCACTCGTGGTAAGTCAACTCTTGAATGAAATTAAGTTCTACAGGGATTATCGTAATGTTATGAAGTTGAATATATCGTTTAAATAATAGAGTTAATATATTTTAATTAAATTGTTTTAATATCCTCTGTCATTTCTTTTGACACACAAAAAAGTGTATTTAAATAGCATTTAGAATTTTTACTTACAAAAATTTTACAATTATACTCAGAACTATATTTTAACGAAAATTTAAAAATTCCAAAAATAACTTACTCAACTAGATTATTTGATGAATCAAAATACAATTTACCCAAATATAACAACCTTTACGGAAAAAGACGTCTGGCTTATGTCATACCGAATTTAACAAATCAACTACCTAAAACATTAAAAAGAGACATAACTCCCAAAAACATCACATTTAAGCTTAAACAATACTATTTACAATTAACTACAGATAAATATAATTTTAACAACAATACAAAAATAGTTATAAAAAGTAATACTAATTATTATTGTAAGATATTTCAATTCAGAATATGACGCAAAATAATATATTAAAGTCTTAAAGTATCTTAAAGTAATTGGTTAAACTGAAGGTTTATTTAAATTTTCTGTAATCGGCACATGGTGTACGGTAAAACTCTAATGAGTTTTTGTTTACACCAATGTTAAGTCAAATGAAACACTATTGTATTAATAAATAATAAATAAAAAAAATAAAAAAGTGGGGAGGAGGAGCTTTTAGAAAATGTATGGCAAATTTAATAAAAAATGTAATATTCACAATATCAATACTAGGTTTAAAAATGAAATTGATTTACATAAAGTAATTATTTTATAGGTCAATTTATAATAAACTTCCTGAGATAATTAGAGCCTTACCTATAAATTTAAAAGTGTAATCAAAACCAAACTCTGTTCGAAAGGTTATTATAAAATCGCTGATTATTTAAGCGATAATGAAGCCTGGATTTAAACGATTCTGAGCTCATACTGTGTTTACTATTGTATCTACTGTGATTTGTGTAAAATAGGAAGTCATCATCTTGGCTGTTTTTTTTTTCTGAAACTCCGATATAATAAATAACCGACTTAAAAAGTAATCTTGTTATCCTTTTTTTAAGAAATAAACGATTTGATTGGATTTTTATTTGATCTAACGTGTCGTATAAGTCCGTCTGGCGGCAGTAGCCACCCCTTTACAGGAGATCACTGTAAATTAACAGCATGTGCGCTGTTGTGTTTCGGTAAGCAAGTAAGGGATGACAGAGCCCATTTTACTATTAGTTCCTAATCTCTTATCCTTAATTCTATGGTCGACAGCGCGGTTGAGTTCTAGTGGCGTTGCTTGTGTTATATTCAACGGTAGCCAACTAAAGTCAAGTAGAATGTCAGGCTGTCTGTCGATCTTAACATAAAAAATACGCATTGTTTCATAAACGCGTCTTAGGCTGTGGTATTGTGATAATGTTACACCGCCGAAGACAGGGCGGGCGTGCGGCGAACTCGGGACGGCTGAGCAATGAGCGACTCGTATAGGAATAATTCATGAGTTGTGCGGGAGGGCGGCACTCTTCGAGGAGGTGTTACTCTTTCTAGATGTTTTGCAACAACGACATGCTCGTACAATTTCGATCCATTGTACCATTATTATGCAAAACTGCAACGACTGCCGATCGCAAATGAAATGTTTCTTGCGAACACTGAACCGCTTTGGGCTTTGTTAAAAGGTTATTAGAATGTAGGTCTCCGTGTAAACACTCTCAAGGTTAATAGGTGTTAGTGTAACCTAAACTTTATTTATCCCGCAAGAGATAATGTTTTCGAGATAAGTGCAAAACGAAACGAAAGACCGATCGACAATGGATCAATCGGGGTGTACTTGTCTAGAAATTGTTACAGCTGTTTTAACAGCAGGCGCAATCATGATGAATAAGTTGAAATTTTAACGAAATCAATCTTCCCCGCCATTCATTTTTCCTGCCTCGTCGACTCGTCGCCCGAACACTTACAAATGGTTGAAAATTGATGACCACTTTTAATAAATTGAAAATCATAAGGGAGTTGACACTGAACCAATTGCTTTTATGTTGAAATTATAGTGGGGTCTCGAAACATTAACCATCGTTGAGGAAATTATGCTTAAGCTGGAGCAGCTTTTCGACATCCAACTAATCGTCACAGTAAACACATTCAATTGACAGACTTTAATAATAATTTTCTTCAATTTATGAGGGCCCCGTTAGTAGGATGGTTAAGCAGGCAGCCTAGTCACGAATCCTGTGAACTGTGAAGGTCGAGTACGATAGACAGTCTTATCCTTTAATCTGTTACTTCTTTACAGATTACAATATAATGATAGGTACAAGATAATTATAGGTGAATCAAAACAGTAAACTTTTAGTGATTTTTTCTGATATGTTGGTTACAACCGCCAGACAGGCAGCAGTTTGTCTTGTCACCCCAGAAGTAAGTTCCGTCAGTATAAGTGTATTATTATACACCAGCTGATGCCCGCGACTTCATCCGCGTTGAAAATTGAAAAATATTACACCTGAGAAAATATCTGATTTGATTGTCGACGGTGGCAGTGGTACATTTTTTATATGTTTAGACAATCCCACAGGAACCTAACATTTTTCCAGGATAAAAAGTGTCTAGTTAATCCAGGTAAGCAGCTATATGTGTGCCAAATTGCATCCAAATCTGTTTAATAGTTTTTAAGTGAAAGAGTGACAAACATATATCAATATATCCATCCTCACTAATTTTCGCATTTATAATATTAGTAGTAGCATGTTTTATTTAGTCATCTTAATATTAACACTTTCCAATTGCAAAATATAATAAACTGTTACAAGAGATATTGGTAGTTAAGACTGCAAAATGAAAAACCTACTGGCATTACCTCTATGTACACGCTATGATAAGAAGTGATACGCAAAATGATTCTTCTGTAGTATTTCTTATTTTAACCAATTAACTAGCGAGAGGTTTTTGAGGTGTTGGTCGAAGCCTTTGGCTTTTAATACTAAGAATCTAAAACAATTATTCGTTGGCCAAAACAAATACTAGGATAAAGATTGTAGAATCGACACGATGGTCACCTCGTGGATCAAATCTAAGTCTTTCTAAGTGAATTTCGCTGGGCCAAGTTTTAAAATGAAAAGTTTCGCTTTTTAACAAATTAACAATCAATCGTGATCGTGGATTTTAATTATTTCTTGAAAAAAAAAAAAAAAAAAAAAAAAAAACACACACACACACACTGAAACACATATAAGAAGTACCCTATTGCAAGGAACCTACAAGCGATATACTGTCATTGATACAAGACCAAACGACTTGCGTATTACATGTTAATATATTCACATTACAAATGATGTAATTATTCACATGGCAGTTACATTTAGTAAGATGGATTACATTATGAAATTAACAAGTTCATTAACTAATTTTTTTATTGCATTACGGGACGTTCCGTATTAATTAATACAATTTCTCAACTAGAGTAAATCTCGCTGCGAGTCTTGTAATTTTTTATGCATTGTTTTGTGTTGCGGTCGTGATATTGTTTTGTGGTTTAATTATGTTTCTCATTTCACACGTTAATTGTTCACTCGTATATTCATAACTCATTAATGTTTCATTTAAATCGTGGTTAGATTGATTAGGTTATGCTTCTAGGGAAATAATAGTGTGTATTAGTTTAATAATTGGTTTCGTTGGTAATTTAGGATATAAACGGAAATTATGTCGATTAATTTGGTGGTGTACTTTGAGCTTTTGTATTTTATTTACTTGAAGCTTTAGAACGTACCGCATAAGTGTTTACCACGTTTTAGATACACTTAGTTTTTAGTGCCTATTTAAATTCTAATAAAAAAGTAAACCATACGGCCTATAGTCGAAATAAAACAGACTATAGTCGTGAATCTGTTAAAGAGCAGCAATTAAGCTCAAAGAGAAGATACTTTTTATTGATATATTTACACGTAGTTGCTGAATGTAGAGTTGAAATCAAGTGTGGTTTTTTTGTATTAAATAATTGAGTAATAAATTTCTTTATTAAAGAGTTTGTACAATGAATTAAACCGTAACTGAAAATTTCTTGTCTGAAAATATTTGTCTTAGCATTACTACTCTAAGTTCTAATTTATTTGATACTAGCTGTGCCCGCTCCGAGTACCGTACGTATGGTATTCGGAATAACTTTTTTGGTCGTAAACAAATTGGAATGAAATATGTATACACTATATATTATCGGAAGCTTGCTACAACACATTGGTGGAAACCCTATGAAAATCGGTTATGCCGTTTCTGAAATTGGCGTGCACAAACGCACAGATAAACACACAAAAATTCTAAAAACAATTTTTTTTACCTCTGTAACATAACTACAATTTGTATAAATGTAGAGACACGGCTCTTTTCCGATTTTATTATATGTATATATTAACTTCCAATGATTATTCTTTGGATCCAGCACAAATAAATTGGACTGTGTTGTAATATTATGAAATGGAATTCCGATTATTCTTTTATTTATTGATATGTCATGTTGATATGGGATGAGAGACAGAGATTCTTTAGAAGAACTGTCGCATGAAAACCTATGAAACCTTTCAAATGTGTTAAAAGGAAGAATCATAACAACGAGTATGAATGAAATGAGGATAGAGAATGGGGTTAAGGCATTCCTTACTCTAAAATTTTTTTGTGAAAAAATCTGTAACATAATTTTGCAGTTAGTACTGTCCAGCAAATTAAGCTGATTCTTAAAAAATGAATCAGCTTGGAAGTAGAAGAACAAATATATGAATTCCATACGGTTAAGTACATATATATGCGCAATTTAATTATGCCATCTTTTAGTATCTTACAAAGGTAATATTTTCATCAGTTACAAATAAATCATTTGGGCGTCAACACTCAATATATTTTATTTAAATGTCGGCAGGCGGCTTGTCCACTTGATGGTATGTGACTACCGGTAGCATTGCCTATTAACACATACAATACCATAGGTGATGACTACGCTGCCGGACTGAGTAGGACATAGGATAAGAGGGATAAGATACACCAAGGAACACAAGTAAAAATTAATACTAAAGTAGTTTTAATTCGAATTCGAATAGCTTTCCAAATCCACACTTATTTTAAATTTCGTCAGTAACTTTACTGAAGCTGTTTTAGATAAATTTGATGTGCAGAAAGCTTGAACCGTGTAAAAGGATGTAAGCTATTTTTAACTTACACGCAGGTGAAGCCAAATGCTAATGTGCATATAATACACAATATAATATACATAACATAGTTACGTGTATAACTTAGTTTACACGTGTTTCGTATGAAATGTGCTTATTAGTGTCAGTTATGTTCAGACGAAATATCATCTATGAAAACTAATTAGCAAGCTTTAATTACATATCTGGAAACATGTCAATATATTTTGATTGGATGTTACGTATCTTTACAAGAAACCACTAGTGATTATCAATTTCGCCTTAAATGGTGACGTTATTTAACTTAGTATCCGAATATTATGTACTTAATACTTTATCAAATAAGATAAATAAGACCTAACTTACTATTTTGTAATTGAAAAGTGATTTTGTCTGCCCGTGTTATGATTCTTCAATTAAATACTTTAATCAATTTCGAAGAAATTTGTTATGGTGGTAGTTCTAACCCAGACTATTTTAAATATAGGTTGCTAGCGTCGCCTATAACACAGGCAACGCCAAAGCTCTGCAAGTGCGCTGCCGACTGCAGTAGGATTAAGAATAAGGGATTTGGAGTGGATAGAGAAATAAGCTCTGGCATCCCTTACTCACTCACCGAAACACAACAGCACACTTGCGGTTATTTCACGGTGGTCTTCTGTAAGGCGGTGGTTACTGCCGCCAGACGGGCTGCCCAAATGACTGCGAGTGACGCAGTGTACCCTGCCGCTACTTAAGAAGGGTCATGGAAATTCAACAACAGCATGGTTATGGATAAAATCTTGTATTAACAGCACATTTTTGTTATATTTCGCTTTATAAGATCCAGAGTATATTGTCTTGTCCTACATTGCTCTTATTACCAATGCAATTGCGGGATGCAATTGGCGTTTCTTATTGTGTTTATTGCTTGTGTTCTTTTATCTTATAAAATAAAGGCTTCACAGATATCATAAGCGTATCAAGTCGCTGTCAATAGTTCTTAAAAATATTTACACCACAGTAAGTTTTTATCATTTGTATCTACATGTACACCATATCTACATGTAGTTATGAGATTTTTTTACCCTTTTTGAAATATTCTGCGCACACGTAGAAAAGTGTAAGTTGAAATTCTCGCAATCTTTAACTTAATACAAAATAAAGTAAGAAATAACACTAGCGATACAATTTTCAGGGATTTTGTTTTTCATAAAATTCCAACATCGGATATCGACGAATATTTAAAAAAAAAAGACGAATTTGTTCAGCCGTTCCTGAGTTCTGAGCTTAGCAAAATTTTCAGCGAATCATTTTTATTTACAGAGAAGATACATAACATAACCTTATATAACATAAATAACATAATATACAGGTTGCCGGTTACGACCTAGATATAGTAAAAGCTTGTAGTTTCTATCATTACTGACTGATTTGACTATGAAACACCATATCCCAAAACCTAACAGTTTTCAAGATATTGGACATTTGAATTTTTTTATAAAAATTGCCGACTATTTTCTCCATTATTTTCAATTTTTTTTGAATATGTAATACCTCTAATTTATTGTTTAAGCGTTTTTATGTAGATAAATTCGTTACAGCAATAGTTTGCTACTTATCAATTAATTTTGATAAATAAAATACGTACTGGCCTGTTAATGTATAACATTTTATATTTTGTTGTAACACAGTCGCCAAAGAATTTTCAAATGTTACCTACAATTAATTCCTGACCGAATGAGACTGAATTATAGGGCAGTCACAAATACGTATACAATTTGTATTGTATCTACTATGGATTTCTCATCTTCGTCTGTTTTTTATTTTTAATTCAAAACGTGTTGTATATTTTTGTAATAAATCACACAAAAGTGACAGCACTGATATTAAATGAAAAATTAAAAGGCAAAACGTGTTAATCCCATCCGTGACTCCGAAAGGGAGACGGCAGAGGCGCGGGTCGCTCCGCGTCAATCAACCGATAACTTGATACAGATTGATGCTTTGTCCTCCGGTGGTTGTGAAATTTTAAAACAAAATCATAAAAAGGAGCTACAAACTTTTTTCAAAGAGTCCCTGTTAAAATGTTTACTTTAATTTTTCTACTAATATACAAAATATAATCAAGAAAGGCCAGTGTGCAGAAATCAGTATTTTATAAAATAAATATTCAATATTTATTTTATAAAATACATTAATTTCTTTTGATTGTTAACAACACTAAAAGCCATGACCCTACTTCCATATCCTTACATAGTATAAATTGAAGTCGCTGACAGTATATTATAAATATTATATATACGTATAATAAATATACTAGAGTGAGGATTGATGTATGGATGATTGGATATTTCACGCAAAACGCGGATTATAGTTTATATATCAGAATAATACATAGGCTCAGACCAAATAAGAACTAGATAAAAAATTTGCAAACAACATAGTGAAGCCGGTGTTATAAACACAAGTGCGTAGGTTGAGGTTTTGTGTTCCTAGCTATGACCTCAAATTTTTATTTATTTTAATTGTAAATACATACTGAAGATTACTTACGTACAGGTTTTTACACCTTTGAAGACTGGTGTCAACTAATATGGCGAGGCGTTGTTTGTTTGCATCTGTGTGCATGTAACCGTGTATGTACACGACTAAGCGTAATTTTACCGGCTTCACTCTGCCGCCCATGTAGGGTTCTATCTTTAGTTCTTATTTCAAGGCTCTTTTTAAATTTACATATATTTCATCTTACATATCTTACATAGTATAAATTGAAGTCACTGCCCGCGTCTGTCTGTATGTTCTTTAACTCCTCCTAAAGCACGCAAATTTTGACGCGGTTTTCACTACCTAATGGAAATAGGAAGGTAACATAAGTACAACGTGTACAAAATGTTTTTTTTTTAAATGTTTATTGTACAAACACGGCTTGTTTACGATTTTATTATATATGTATATAGATTTTCCGGAAAAAATTACACCTGTGCAAAGCCGGGAGCGGGTCGCTAGTTTTAATATAAAAATACACAAACACGAAACATTAATAAATAAAAATAAAGCAAGGCAAAGGTTTCGAAAACCATTGAAAACTTCCATCTCTTCACATCGCAAATATTTATCTGAAACAAAATTCAACAAAATTCACATCCTCAGAATTTCCGACAGTTGAAGTACTTACCTACTTTTTTTTATTTCCGAAAGGTTTTTTGCATGTAGAATTTACATACGAGTATCTCTTTTAGAAGAGTTTCTCTCTGAATCATGTTTACTTATTTGTCTCGCACATAAATTGTAGGAGTAGCACATACTCCTACACATCGAACTACAGTTCGATGCTCCTACATGCAATTTACTCATATTATGTAAAGAATTATTCTTGCGTGTACTGAATACTAGAGAATTCTTTTTTATCTGTAGTCTATTTGTAATAAATTCAATAAGCTAATAATAAATAATAGGCACTGATAAGAAATGTATGTTAGTTTATATATTATAGAGTTGCCGTTCTCCGATAAAAGCTTTTATATGTTGGCGCGTTGCAGGAAGACGTATTCACACATTTCACCGCATAGAGCATATCCAAACTGTATAAAATAAGCCGTTATTGCCAGTTTAACTGTTTAACTCTTATAAATAATGCTTGGGTTACGCAACGTATTTTGGTGCACTTACCACTATAATTAAGGAACTTTATTTGTATTATACTAGCTTTTACTCTAGACTTCGTCCGCGCCTTTTTTTCTTAGTTATTATAACATAAATTCAATATTTATTACTCGTATATTTTTGTCAGGTGTTGAATTTTTTTTAGATGATCCCTTGGGAACAGATATTTTCTGGACGAAAGATAACCTATGTCTTTTTCTGTGTTCCTGGCAACATGTACGTAAAATTTCACGATGATAGATGGAGCAGTTAAGGCGTGAAAGTGTTACAAATAGGCAAACTCATTTTCGCATTTATAATATTATTAGTTAGGATGCAACTAGGTAATTTACGAAATACTATATTTACAAAGATGTAAAACTAAGTAGTTGCATATATTTAACTGTTATATACATTTAACTACTTAAGTTACTTGCTATTGCTGGTAGATGCAATGTTGCTGCTCAAAAAGTGATTCTGTGAAAATTAAGCATAAATAAGAAATATGCCTTGTTTCACACACATTCACCCGGTGAACAAGTTTTACGATGCCGAATTAACACATATCTAATCCTATTAGCACGACACTACGACAGCAGGTGTCCGGATTGTTACATTTGTGATAAATTCTTTACTAGTGACCCGCTTCCGGCTTCGATCGGGGTGTAATTTTTATATACACAAACTTTCATAAATGAAAATTGAATTCAAATCGGTCTAGCCATTTTTGAGTTTTTGCCAGACTTTGATATTTTATCATCACAACTTACTCGTGTACATATTTGCATGCATCGTAACATTAATTAAAAACATGGGCTATTATTCTTTTGACCGCTGATTGGAAAATAACAAATCTTAGTAAGCTTACCTCAAGTTGCAAGTATCATTATAACGTCATCAATTTTACATTTGATACCTGAAATATGTATTATTTGCCCTATCGATATACCTATGAGGTCGCGTTATTGTCCTGAAGGATGGCTTGATTTCGAAGACGCCTTTCGTTCACTTTTCCTAATACATGGAGCAAGCAGTAATTTATAAGAATTTCACTGTCTTTTGTCTTTCAAGTGATCCTAAAATGTTATGTCCCGATTTTTCAAATAAATTAATAAAAAATTTCTTATCCGTGTTTCATGTTTTCTTAATTTTTACGGCAATAAATTCAAAAGGAGACTTATTCTGTTAAATTGCTTTTACATTATCTGCTTTCTGCAACTGAAAGAAGCCTTGAAATTTTATGGAGTACCCAGCAGGTATTAACAGAATCGAAGGCTTTTTCATAATCTCAAATTTCAGGCGTAAAGGTCCATTGCATTTCTTGATCTTATCTTGTTATCTTGTTTATGATTTTACATTGTAGAAATATAATGTCCTATTATGTATTAATAAATTATTTCCTTTCATTTAAAACCCGCCTTTTCATTAGTTATCGAAGGTCTAAATTGAAAAGTAGCATAATTATTAGTTCAACAATAAGCAGAGAATGTCATGCAGTGGAGTGACTAGTAACAAAGCTTGCAAGAACAAACCTTCACTGAGTGCAATGGTTTCAAGGTCATGTCAAATGTCATGACATGATCCACTATAGCTAGCTGTAGCTATGGAGCCGAGCGGTTTAACAGAATATCTACAAACATTTCTATGTCAATGGTCGCAGATTAAATACATATTTAGATTTCGTTTCGAGTGATAATGGATGTCCAATTGTAACAAATTATCGATTAAGATAAACGTGGGTATTGCAATCGTGCGTGGTTTTGTCTACATTGCAGAAATTTATATAAACCATTCATTATTTGAAAATAAAAATTGAAGAATAAACTGAATTTTGTAGCCCAATGACATAAGCTTTTGTCAAAGCTTTTTAAGTAGAGATTTCTTTATAATTGCCAGTGTTGACCAAATAATCCTCAATTTTCTTACCAAGTGATCTTAGTTAATATTTCTAGATAGATATCACTTCCTCAAAATACGGAGAAAATAAACCGGACGTAATCTTGACCTAACCCACTCTTACTATTATTGTACTAAATATATGCAGGAAAAAACATCAACATTTTCATAAACTTCATTAACATTATGTTATTAAATACCAGTCAATTATAGTTTTATTTAGCTATACGAGTATATAATAGTCAAATATAATTCTAGTTATATTTTTTGCTGCAAGCTTTACCCAAAGTTAAGGCTTTCCTTTGGGTTTGGAAACCCAAAGGAAAGCCCTTTCATTTTGATAAAATAACCGTTTGAGTAACAAAAAAGCTCAAAAAATTAATAATATTTTAACAATTTCCAACTTAAAGACGTGGAACACCATTTATTAATTCCACTTATTTATTGGAGAAGAAAACACGTTACTGATACATGTCAGTTCTGGTATAATTTTCTATCAAATTAGCTTGCTATGAAGCCTAACAACGTTTTACGAATAAAAAGTTGCCAACAGAAATATAAAAGCATAAAACAATACATCACTAATAAAAATCACTACAATATAAAATTTAATTCTACAGGGATAAATTTATTGTGGACTAATGGGGTTGATAATATAATAATTATCACTTTTTATGTCATCAAACGTAATCTTTGAGGTATTATATATATTTAATATATACAATTTAATTAATTAATTAATACAATGAATTAATTAACAAAATTTAGATTTGCATATAATAATTCATTTCTTAAATCTTTTACTAAATGATGGTCTTATAGTAAAGACTAAGACATAAAATAGAACGGTAAGGGGTGATAAGGGGTGGTTTTATTTCTCATAGTCAAAGTTGATTGTGGCTTATAATATGTATAGTTTCTTTGCTCAAAAATTTAACATCGCCTAATATTTTTACGAAAGTGTAGTTTAACGAGTAATTCTTACATTATTCAACGAATATCTAAGCGGTGTTACAACTACCAAGAGATACGATAGCGTGAAAGTGCATTAGAAGTTTTCCTCCTATTCTGGTACCATAAAGTAAGAATCGCCTTGGGAATCTTACCGTTAGCAGCAAAGGAAGGAGCGTACTGTTAAGAATAAATATTTATCAAACACTTTTCTAGTTGTGTTTATTTATGTTCAGTTCCAGAGACAGCAATTCAAAGTGGTATTAATCAAGCCCTGGATTTGAAATTAAAGGGCATGAACCGACCGGCTTCTGTTACGCAATATGGTTTAATATCTATTGTTTCTCTGACAGCTCATTTGTTCACAGTAAACGTGCGGTCATTTTGAACTCGTAGTTATTGTGATAAGGTTAATGAGTAATGGCCTAAATAACTCCGAGTTAATATAGAGGGTCATTTATTGACACTGAACTAAAACTGTCCACTAATCGGATCGTGTATTTCAATGATTGAAAGGAGCCATTGAATGGGAATTAATAGCAGGTTGTCTATTGTTTTGTCGTGATTGAATTGTGAAGATTGATAGAGTACAAGTTAGATAAGGGAAAGGTTAGGTGCGAAAACAAACGGTAGAAAAATACCAAGGCGATGCGTTCGATATTTTAAACGCAATTCAACATAGAACCTATACACACATAAATATTGTTGGAATGTCTGTTTGTGATTTATTAAGAAATTCAAAATATATCTTTTAATATGCCTTGATCTTTAGAAAAACTCAAATACCTACCTACAAATTCTCATTTTGTTATCTTATGAGAACAAAATGATTTTTTTTTTTATTTTTTTTTTTTATAATAGCTGGTGCCTGCGGCTCGCCCGCATTGAAAAAAAAAAAAAAAATAACGTCTGACTAAATATATGAGCAATGTTATTGCAGTTATAGTTTTGCCAGGCGTTACATCTAACGAGAAGAGTACTTTTTTCTGGATGAAAGGTACCCTATGTCCTTTCCTGTAACCCTGACAACGTGTATGCAAAATTTTATGATGATCGCTTCAGCGGTTTAGGTGTAAAAAGGTAACAGACAGACAGAGTTACTTTCACATTTATAATATTAGTATGGATTAATATGGATCGAGGCTTTTATTGATTAGCAGAAGACTAAATGTAGAATTCATACTATTTTTACCACAAAAATATAAAGGATATCTGAATAAAATACGATACGTACATAAAAAACTATACGCGGATGAGCCCGTGGGTTTACCTTGTTAATATTTAAAAAAATGTAGCGTAAATCGAACATTTCGATGATGCCTCGGCGCCAATTCGAGATTATTATCGGACAATACAACAAATCAATAAGATATCGGAATGAATGAGAATCGCCTCGGGTGCGGACCGAATCACGAACGCGTGACGGTACTCGTTGTGAAAATTTGATGCGATTTGGTGACTTGTAATCATTTTTCAAACTATTTTTGGTAGTCAATGCGACATTTGAAGGTTGATATATAAAAGGTGCGAAGAATTGGTCATCAGTAAAGTCGTGTCTTCTTCGAATGTCAAGCGAAAACGGAATTGTAGTTCTTAAAACAGATTCAGACTTGAAGGTCACATCAAACTCAAATCGAATGGAATTTTGAAATAATAATAAGAATCCGTTACTTCAAGTATCAGATTTTTTGATGACAATTTTGAACGCAAAATGTTTAAACTAGTAAGTTTTTTTTCTCTCTAAACGTAATAAGCAAATTTTATGTGCGGACGCAATTTTTTTTTAAATACATAACTTTCCTCGTTATGTATATAATTTACCATTAGTAGGTACCATTACTGAAAGCCAGAAGGCAGACAGAAGCGGACAACGACTTCATTTAATAATATCTATTGTGACAATATTTAATGACTTATTTTTTGTATAGTATAGTCGATATTGTATTGTATAATATATCTGTCATCAAATGACTACTGATAAAGATATGATAAGATAAAGATGTGTCCGCGAACAATGAGATATCAATTAGAAGCGAAATTCTCAAGTCATTATGTAATATAAGGCCTTGGAGCTTGACCGTAATCGTGAGCTGCCGTTATCTGACCATGTGTGGCGCAAGTGACGAAAACAAGCCATTGCAATTTATACCTTTGAAATTGCGTGTATCACTTATGAGATATATACTAGACACAGGTTAAATTTAAGAACGTTTACATAGAATACACACTTTTATTACTAACTGCTGTTCTAATATTAAGTTTTTTTCTAATTTAAAAAATCATGTACATTGAGTTAGTCATATGCTTTTTATAATGATTAGGTTTTCCGGCAGATAAAGATTTAATATGGCGTTGCTATATTGGCGATAGAACTCATATATATATATATATATATATATATATATATATATATATATATATATATATATAAATGAATCCCTATTTCCCTTGGTCACGGCATCACGCGTGAACGGGTAGACCGATTTTAATTCTGTTTTCACTAATGGAACGGGGAACGGATAAACGGGGAATGTTCTTGTATATAAATATTGCATCCCGGGCGAAGCCTGGGGCGGGTCGCTAGAAGCCTGCGAAACTCGCTAAGAATATTCTTGAAGGATTTAATTTAAAGAACTAAGAAATTTTGAGTTTAAAATACACAGTAAAAGTAGACATCAGTAAAAGTAGACATCAAAAAATAAAAAATAAAAAATGTTATTACAAAAACAGAGGCATTTATTCATATTGATTCCATTACCCAACCAGTCTGTACATCTTAAAATTTATGCCAGCCATTAGTATTCCTTTCGGTTAATTAATCTTTATTGATATTATTATTATTTGTTTATATACCTAACGTATTACATCGCTGCCTCTTATGAATTGAGTCGTTTTGTAATTGAAAACTCGAAACATTTGTTAGTAGCGTTTGTTTTTGAGTCATACCATAACTTGTAGTTACAAAGTGGCGTGACAGCAAACTGAAAATGTCTCGAAGGGCAATAGACATAACAAACGATTGGTTTGTAAAGGTCCAACCCAGGTGACGCATATAATATATTGTCACGGAACTAGGAACAGTTCGCCTTGAACAATTGTACGTGTAACAGAGACAAATGACCCGAAATTTGTAAAATAATGACAAAACTTCTATTTTGATAACTTGTCAAACATTTTGGAATTAGACGCTGGCGTACTTGTCACAACACTTCCTCAATTTTAACAATGTGTAATGTTTCAGAAATCAACTGGCTAATTGAAAAGGTTGTTTGGCAATTAATAATATTATTAATACTAATTGTTCGATAATTCAGCGTGAAATTTCTCTACCTTCTTAATTTGTAAATTAATTTAAAATACGACTCACAGGAAGAAACTTCAATTAAATTGCAATGAATTTATAATGACAGGGCACACTGTGTTTCCCAGACATAAAGTACCATAAATTCTCGACATACCATTCATAATATACCTACCATACCATATAAGAACACAGAGAAATACCAGCATGTGTGCTGTTGTGTTTCAGTGATGAGTGAAGGATATCAGAAGTCAGTAGCGCATTTGCAGACACTACTTGGCGTTGCTTGTGTTAATAGGTAATGGTCGGAATTTGCTTTAAGTGGATCGTTAAACTTTATATAAAATAAAAAAATTAAGACAAATTAAATGTATAAAATTAAAGCGTCTTTAACATTTTATAATAAAAGCTTAAAATAAATTAAAAGCTCCTTAAATGAAATAGCATTTCACGTATTATACATATTTTGTAGTTAGATAATGTTAACAAAAACTGACCGTGAAATTTGGGAAACACATTTCCTATTCTTTTATAATAGAGTGCGAAATAAATCACAATGACTGTTGATTCGACATTTTCTCACGTTCATTACTTGAATAGGAAAAAAATGTTCGTAAAAAAATATCTCAAACGAATAAAAAAAGAGCGAATTCGTAATGATTTGCGTTTCGTTGCCAGACAAGTGGCAAATTCTTCGACTAATCAGATTAAATTTTCCGCCTTTTGTTATTGTCGTTTTAATTGTGACCGGATTTATGGTAAGAAGAAGTTATAATTGATTTTGGTCAACAATAGTTAACTCTACAAGTTATTAGTACCTAATCATTATATTGTACATTGGACCTGCAAATCACCCAAGTACACTGATTGATGTTATTATTACACCATATATTATTAACTATTATTATTAAATAGCCACCCGCCCCGCACGGATGCATTCTTTTTCTTCAAATTATATACAACAAATATGGCTTATTCCATGGTGAAAACCCTATCCGTTGTATGGTTTAAAATCCGTTAACGGAGAAAGAGACAAAGGCAGAGAGAGAATTTATTTTATAATATGTATATAAATAACAATTTATATCTATACATATTGTATACAGCTGGATGTATACATAAATATACGACCAGCTGAGCCCGCGTGGAATTCAGATTGTTTCTCGGTATCAGTAAAATCAATTACTACCTCGCAGTCGTAGAGTACGCGTCTTGACTTTGCACTGCCTCTGTAGTTTCACGGCGCGGTCGCGCTATCGTATTATCTCTTTAAACATACATCCAAAACATATTCAGTAAAAAGCAAACATCACGTGTATTAAATACTTGTGGCGTTAAACTTGCTGATTTTGATAAGGATTCATATTTTTTTCGATATAATGACCAATAAGCGTTAAGTTATAACGATTAAAATTATTTTTTTAAATACAAAAAGTAGTTTTTGTGGCTTAAATATAAACGGTAGACATTATGCTCTCGCTGACTTTTTTGTTGGCATTATCATAAATACATATTTCCTTTTTTAATAATAATAAGGTAACCTGACGATGTTTTTGTTAGAAGGTGGTTATTATCCTAAGAAGAAGCAATCACTACAAATCAGATAGATGATATCTAAGAGATAAAGTAAGCATAGTATAGGGGAATGTACTTCGGCTTATTACGAAATACATATAACAGCACACCTTCCGTAAAGGCTGGTTATAGCAGACAGACAGTATGCCTGCCTTTTAACTGCGACACACTGTGTGTCCTGCCACTAAAAGGTAAAACGATGAGTACTCCAGCGCTTCTTTAAGTTAAAGGAATTTCTCAAACAAATAAAGCCACTTTTTAAGCTTCTTTAATTTTTAACCCGACATTCTGAAGGTCTTTAAAATTGCCACAGAAAACGTAAAATCTATTTGTAATAATATTTTTCACCATAAAAGTTAAAGTATTGTCGACAGATGTCAAAATGAAAATGTAATTTGCCGACAAAAATGTGATTTATTACACTCAGCAGTCGTGATGATTTTTTTGTGGTGTTTTCGTATGGTCACGATACGGTTTTGGGTAAGATCGATGCGGGTAATCGATTCGCTGCGTGGTTGGTCCCTTTGCAAAAATTGCAATTAATATACTGTGAATGTACCAAGCTAAATATAATCGGTGAGTAATCTATTTCGTTGTATAAGAAGAAGTTTATAGATTTTTTATAATAAACAGAGGCTGGCTGAGGGTCTATTCTTATTTTAATGTCTTTCTTTTTTCAAGCTTCTTTCTTATTTTAGGCTTTTCTCTTATTTTAAACTTTTTGGCATATGACTTTGAAAAACATTATGTTCTAGCAAGAAGTTCGGTTACTAGTCTATTTATTGAATTTATGTAAAAGTTCCTAGGCTCTTTGCACCTTCATTCCAAGGCACAAATTTAATTTCTGGGGTCATTATTAAATGAATATATTACAGTCATTATTAATGAATGACGAGTCCGTTGGATGAGTGGTTAGGAGGCTTGCCTTATCGCTCTGTTCTAGGGTTCCCGGGTTCGATTCCCAACAGGATCAACTTGGAAAATGAACTTTTCAAAGTTGGCTCTGGTCTAGATCTCGACAGTAGTGGCAGGGTACACTGCGTTTCGCAGTCATTTGGACAGCACGTCTGGCGGCAGTAACCACCCCCTTACGACCATGAAATAACATCGCGTGCGCTGTTTTGTTTCGGTGAGTGAATAATGTCAGAGCTCAAATCCTACTGTAGTCCTGCAGCAACTTTGGTTGTGTTATAGGCGACGGTAGCCACCTACCATCAAGTGGACCGTCAGCTTGTCTGCTGATCTTAACATTAAAAAAAACAGTCGATGATGAATGGATGTATTTTTAGTTACTTCATGTTACCCGTGACCTTGTCCGTGTTCCGTGTCCGGGAACAGTATATTTTTAAGAAAGATACCCTTTCAAAAAAGACTTTCAAAAAAATGTTCTTTTCTGTATCCCTAACAATGTGTTGGCAATATGTTATGTTGATTGGATGAGTAGTTTATGCGTGAAAAAGTAATAAATAAACATACAATCTTACTTTTATCTATACTAATATTATAAAGCTGAAGGGTTTGTTTGTTTGAACGCGCTAATCTCAGGAACTACTGGTTCGAATTGAAAAATTCTTTTTGTTTTGAATAGTCCATTTATCGAGGAAGGCTATAGGCTATATAACATCACGCTACGATAAATAGTATTATATATAAGCAGTGTCCAGTAGCGCGCGCCCCATGCGCACGCCGGCCGCCGCTGTATGGGCCGCAGCGAAGCGTGGCCGAGTTCAGTTAGTTACAAATAACCCTTAAACATCAACTGTTATGAAATAAATAGAAAATCCAATATGACTTGGACGTATTGAGTAATTACTACAGCAGTGTTCGATCACAGATTTACTGCGACCACTAAAACATATACTCGTATGACTTCCGGCCGCTGATTAAATAAATAAGAAAGTATACAATAATGAAACTATTATTAACGCACTAGCAGTTATTTGTAAAACTACAACTTCACTTTTTTTTCGAGTTTTATTCTCTAATAATGAATGTCTCCGGTGAAAGTAATATGCAAGTAATGAAATGAAACCGAAAAAAAATAATACGAATTTTATCGTGTTTCATCTTAGACACGTAGAAATTGCAATGCCAAACATTTGTCCTTTGTTAACAATGCGGTTCTGCTTATTACGTTTGTTGATCGGAGTCTTGGCCGTGACTCCGAATGCATCGGAAAGTTATTGACTTTTGATAATGAAACCAGTTTGCGGCGAGCTGACCGAGAGCCGACGTCCCCGTTCAATACTGGTAAAATGTGTCGCTGAATTGTCCCTTAATTGGACAATTCGAAGTTGTCAATTAACCATAACCGACTTTGTTAAAGATTAAAAACGTAAGGTCACTAATGAGCCAGTAATGGACAATGCCGCACCAAAGTTATCGCGTCGTCTACAACTACACGACGATAAACTAATGAAGGCTCAGCTTATGGTCAGTGACAGCTCTTAAGTTGTTGTTACCGCGCTGGTGCTTTTTGCGATTTCTATCTACGGTAAAAATAGAAGAAAATTTTAAGTCAATGTAGATCGTTTGAAAGTTAATGATCGCGATAAATTGCTGCTAGCGTGGAGCTGTTTATAATCAGAGGCACTGATCAAATTGCATGTAAGTGAGGGCAAAGTAGGGGTCATTAATTTTCTGGTGTCCCTATAATTAATTCATGAAGACATGATTGATCGATTACACTGTTTGTGATTTGTCTTCGTGCGTCAAACTCAAACATCAAATTTCTGTCAGTAAATACCTGTTTAGAAAGTTATCACATGAGGAATGTTTTTTAAAGTGACAACACAAGGCGTATCAGAATTTCAATCGTCACGTACAAGTTGTAATATTCGGATAATAATACTCGTAGAGGCACATTCGTGGATAAGTGAACCCAGTAATAAAATTGTTCGGCTGCTGGGAAATTTTGCGGTTTTGTGATCACGACAAGTTTCGTAAAATACTCGCTTGTTTCTGACAACGGATCAGAACGCGTTGTGCAAGATGTTTAGAAACTTTGTCTTTATTCGTTTAATTTTGATAAAATAATTTTGCACTTTTTGCAAGCATGCAACAGGTCAAGTGTGTCTAGGTTTTGCGTCGAAATTACTTGCCGATGTTAAATACTTATTGCATGGACTATAACCGATTTTATTGGTCTCAATTATTTTAAGTATTACAAATTATTGCGTGTTGTGTTTTACCTTCGATTCACGACATGGAATTTAGAACTTGCAAGCCTTTCATTCATAATTTTTAAGCGTTTTTTAAATTTTCTCATGTAGGCATTTTTACTTAGATAACTTAATTATTTTTAAGTTTTAATATTGTTATAAATTTGTAAATAATTTTATTTTTTCAGTTAAATTGAATAGTCAAAATTTCAAATAATTTTAATGAAAACACTACTTTAAAATTCACATTACATTTTGGAGAATACAATTAAAATAATAATATAAAAACTTGAAACTAATCTAATAAATAAAAAATATGTAATAAAATGAAATTTACTATTTATTAATTATTGATGCAAGTAAATTTTGATCCAGGTGACAAGGTACCCAACATGCTGGCTGTATTACCTCTCTGGATTGCTAAACTTAATCTCTGAAAGAGGTAATGCTCAGCCCTGTTATCGCCAGGGTCTTTAATCAGGCGAAGCGCATTTATTAAGTGTATATTGTTATTACTTTAATTTTATGTAGGTACTAATATTTAGTTACAAAAACATAAACATCTACTGAGGAAACATGCTACTAAAATTATAAAAGTTTTTATGTCTTTACATCCATACATCCATAAATGTTTGTTACGTACTCCTTCACACAAAATCTGCTGAACGAATTTTGATGAAACTTTACAGTAATGTTGTTTATACATCATTACAACCTATGATGCGCTGTTACAACGTTTTATAAGATGTCGCAGGCAAAACCAAGTACTTCATACAAATATACATATATATTTTTAAGCTTTTTTTTTAGAAGATATTCCAAATTGTAGTAAAAAGATGCATTACGTTCAGAAATGAAAACTTTTTATGGTGCAAATCAGCAACATATTTACTGTTTTGTTCCGTGCGTAAATAAGAGATAAGGGATAAAGATGAGGATCAAAAAATTAACAGATTCAGATTGTCATCTTGGTGTGACACACTTAACCGCATCTATAACCCATTTATCCCATCAGCGTTGGCAGAGTACCTACTTGAATTTTCCATTGAGTTACTTATGTTTCTAAGTAACTGTAAATGACGACAGCTATGTACCATCTAGTGTGATATAAGCTTGCTTGCCGCCCATTTATTCAGTAATTTAACAGTAATATACCATTACTTTTGCACAAAAAAATCTCGATCAGTATAAATCGGAATAATGATTCTAAAGAACGCATATAAAGTAAAGTTTTTTCAAATATAAATATTTTTAACTCTTATTACCGCACACAAAAGTACAAATTGCGGTTACTTTCTAAACATCGCGGCGGTAGAGACAAACTCTCGTTAATGTCATGTTATTAGTGAATGTGCATATAAAACGAGCGATGATACTGTAAAGAGATTGTGTTCTTCACCCGGTGAGGGAAGTACACTTCACATTCTCGTAACTGCAGGAAGGAGCCATTGTTCTGTCTTTCCCGAGAAGTGTCCTCGCCGGACGTGCAATGATATATTGTTCCCCAGATCCACATAACACCACGCATTTACATACGTTTTCATTAACAAACGACGTGAATAATTGTTTTCGTTTAATACACTATTAATAATGAGATCAAGACTAACATATTACTTGGTTGTAGATGGCCGTTGAAGTTAGGGTTGCCACCTGGATGGTTTTTGCATCATGTTGTGTATCATGTGTCTGTGTTCTTCAGGAATTCGATTTTAGTCTTCTAATATATTAAACACATATTAAAATACTTTTCATACTTAAAGAAAATTCCCTATTTAACCTCTTTTAAAGGTTGGAGTTTAAGTTATTTTTTTTAAAAAGATATTTCTTTATCTTTCAGCTACAAAACAAAAGAAAATCAAATCATTAATTAAACATCAAAATTTAATAGACATGTTTAGAGATTATTACACAATTTATTAGTGAAGAAAAATGTATGAGAAAAAATATGTCGGACACATCTTACGAGTTTTCTGTCGTAGTAAGTTAGCATTGCAGAATTAATTTTCTCCTAATTAATTTATTCATATAATAATAATAATTTATTATATTTAAATTTTTCAGTTTTAAGGTTAAATATAAAATGTTAGAAGATTCCAGAAGACATTCGACGAGCCCGTTGGATGAGTGGTTAGGGTACTTGCCTTAACGCTCTGCTGTAGGGTTCCCGGGTTCGATTCCTGGAAAAATTTTAAAAATGAATTTTTCAAAGGTCTGGATCTGGAAAGTAGTAGCAGGGTACACTGCGTTTCGCAGTCATTTGGGCAGCCCGTCTGGTGGCAGTAACCACCCCCTTACCATCGTGAAATAACAGCACGTGTGCTGTTGTGTATCGGTGAGTGAGTAAGGGATAGCCCATTTCCATCTCCCTTTCTAATCCCTAATCCTTAATACTATTGTAGTCGTCGGCGCACTTGCAGTAGCTTTGGTGTTGCTTTTGTTATAGGCGACGGTAACATAAAAAAAAGATAAATGTACTGTAACAATACAACTGTTTTAACCACAATTTAAGCTGAATTATTTTGCTAACTCCATTTTCAAGATGGCATAGTATACCTTCTGTAAAAATCGATATCAAAATTCTGGAAACAGTACTTTATGGTTAACACAAAAGTGACAACCCTAGTCATAGTACCGTTGTACCTCTATGATAGTTTCACTGAAAGATAAACGCTTTTTGCTAATGACAGTATTTATGTCTCGCCGGTCGGGCTTTCGTCGCCCACCGTTTAATTTCACTGCAACAAGCAGGCATTTGAACGTAGCGTTTACCTAGTTGAAAGAGGAAATTTCCGTCCAGCAATAAACTGTTACTTGTTTAACGTGAGGGAAATGAGAGCGGACGGGAGAAGCGTCTGAAGACTAAAGGTAGTTTTCTTAAAGTTGGTTAGGTCGCCAACAAAGTCGGGAACGGGCGTGCATTAATAAAGAGCGGTGTTCCTCCGGGCGAGCAATCTCGAGCGTCGCTTCAGGCGTCACCTTGCCTCGCACCGTTCACGACGACTTGCACATTCCTAAATGTTTCATGCGGTGTTTCCACGCAGGTGAAATACCACCAACGACCATAATTATAGCCTGGTAATAATTTCACTTTATCTGTTTATCTATTTAGGGATAAAATCAAATATTTTTAAATATCGGTCGTTAAATATTTTTAACAGCGCGTATATAAATAGAAATAGCGATTCCTAGATTTGAATTTTATCTAAGTATATAAAGTCCAAATAAGAAAATATTTATATATAGATTAATGCATTATAAATAAAAGTGAAATGTGATCAGAAAATATTATATAATAAAATTTTCTCGATAGAATAAAATCACGAAGTTACCTCTCATTTTTATCGTTTTTTGTTTTATTTTCAAAATGACACATATTATAAACATAAAAAATATTAGTAATCTCACTTCACAGATTATTTGCGGATTAATTTTTCGTTTGACATTATAGTTCACAAGTAATTAAAATTTAATATTTTGGTACTTATTCCGTGAAATGCGCTATCTTCCGTCTCATGTAATGCATACTTCCATGTGCATTGTTTCAAATGATCAGTCACAATCGCTCTACTGAGACGGGAAGACTAAGTTTCTGTGCGCAAGAAAAGCATAGTTCTCCAAGCAGCAAAGAACTAAGAAGAAAAGCAAGAAATAGAGAAGGAATTAGATATTATACGTTCCACATCTATACTATTGACATAAATATATAATACAAAGTTGTTGCAAAAGAAAAAGGCTGCATAAGAATTCTTAGTCCCTCTCCACGGAAGTGTGTGGTATAAAGCTCGACTTAACTAGCACTGTTACCGACACGAACCCGCTAAACTCTCCTAACCAGCTTTAACCAACACAAATAGGTATTAAGCTGGAAATGTCGCGGTTTTCTTTTACTGCCGTTCGTGTGAAAAGCGTTAACTAAGCAGTGTTCATTATTTAAACTTTGCACAAGAAATTTTTCTTATTCCTTCGCGTTGAATTTCAAAATTGTTCAACCCTTAAATGGGGGACCGTTTTCTTCATAAAGTAGTTAACTATTCATAAAAAATCAAGTGTCCGTTCGACGATGAAAAAAGCACTTTAATATTCACCTCGTTCGCGATTACAAGTACTTCATGATAATATATTTTATTTTGAAAGTCCCTGATTGGAAGTTCGGGGGAAGGAGGAAATGCTTTCGTTGGCTGAATAGATTCAAGCTGAAAAGGAAATTGAAGGGTCGTTACGTACGCACCGTCTTTGAAGGTTTCATAAATTTAGGAATACATTATTGGTATTTATTCGAAGTGCCAACAACGATATTTGGCGAGGTTTCGTTCATTGTGACAGAACTGAACATCAGTTATTAATAAATAATCGAGTAGCATTTTCGATTGAAAGAGGAGGTTCCGTGTAAATATGAACATTCTGACATTTGTGAAAATATGTATAATTAATTAATAATCTGAAACAGTGATAATCGTGAAACGATTTAAGACACAAATATGACGATAAGACCAGAACAATTTGAGTTAGTGTCCTGTAGGAACTTCAGTAAATAATACAGTGACCAAAGTTTACTAAACTATTTATTCATTGAAATTTGAGCAACATTCAATTTAAATTATAAGATTTATCTTAAACTTGTTATTCAGCTATGACATCTTTAAAAGCATGATTTATTTTAAGTTATGTAAGCCTAGATTACTTCATACTGGGAGTCAAAACACCCGAATTCATACTGGATACCTTATGACAGTAGACTGTGCTAATATTTTATTCAGGATTCTCCCACGCAACATTTTCGAGGCCGATTAAGCAATTCTATATATTTTCATAATGAAAATAAAGTTTAAAATCCTCCGTTGGCATTAAAAGTGAATTTAATAAACAATTTTCGCAAACAAAAAACTTTTCATAAATAGAAAGCGACATTGCTACACACTCCGTAATTATCAAAGTATTGTTCGCCAGTTAGATTTCTCCCTTTCCTTTGACATTGAATGTTGTTTTTATTTTGTAACAATTATAGTTTAAAGCTCAATTTAATGTTGGTAATTTAGCTAACAAATTAGGCAGGCACGGGAGCATGAAATATGCGAGTACAGCGCGGCACGTGCCTTGCTTTGGAAACCTTGTGTCGAAACATCCTATAGACAAACGATAAAAACAAACGGCTGCGAACCTAGAAAGTATTTCGTGCGAAACGTCTACACTAGTTTGGACACCTTTTCCATTTTAATAATAAAATTTAACGGTGACACGGAGAGAGTCGAGAGAAATTAGCGATCATTTTTATGTTGATCATTTTATTCTAGCGCCCACTCAACTGTAAGAACAGGAAACGTATATATTCAATATTATTTTCTGAATAAAAGGGTTACAATGTGTCTCTGTCGATGTCTCCTTTAATTAAGGGTACCTACTAAGCCAGCAAAGTAGACTCTAAAACTTTAAATGGTATTTGTTGATAAAATATATACAGAGTTTATCCAGGAGAAATACATTTAGGACACAACATTGTTATTAAAATAAATAAAATTAAGTTAGAATAAAGTCATAGACACTAGAAAAAAAAAAAACAAAACAAAAAACTATAGCACCTTGAGTAAGGTTCATTCTTACTCACTCGTATTCTTCTTTTTCTTGCGGTGCCTCTCGAACTAGTGAAGGTTGGCGATCAGCCTGGGACAGTCTTCCTTGTCCTTGTTCACCGGAACAGCTCTACTGCGTTAGCTATCCTGGTCCTCTCCCTGATGTTCTTCAGCTATGACTTTTTCCTTCGCCCAACTTTCCTCTTTCTAGCGATTTTGCCATCACTAGATTACATGTACGTGCTCCCTGCTATATTACAGACGAGGCTCTGGCGACCGAGTTAGTAGCGGTATAACTACTCATCTGACCGAACCCGGTTGGAAGAGGCTTCAGCTGCCTAGGGGAGTAAATATCCCCGAAAATACCTGGTGCAAAAGGCAACCTGAAACCACTGCACTATAATTCCCTAGTAAGGAAAAGTCCAAACCATGAAATTATAGGCTATTATAGGCATATTATGGAACAACCGCCGAAGAAATCAACGCCTTAGTACGCTTCAGACCTTAGTAGGATTAAGGATAAGGGATTAGGAAGATATATAGGAAATTGTTTATGGCATCTTTGCTCGCCGAAACACAACAGTGTTAGCTGTTATTTCACGGTGGTCTTCTGTAATGGGGTGGTCACCGCCGCCGACGGGCTGTCAAATTTATAACAGCGACTTAGTTAATTATTGTTATACTTAAAATTAATATTACGTAATTTATAATCTCCGTTAATTAAATGGTGTTCTAAAACTTGTATTGAAATTATTCGAATTTGGCGGCTTAATATGAAACATAATAACAATGACGAAGGCGTTGAGCATACTCACAAAGGCACGTGTAATCATAAATTATATAAGATAATTATTTTTGTGTTAAAGAGTGTGTGTGTATATGTTACAATAAGACTCAATTACGCTTCTTAAGAGCATGATAATCCGACACCTTGAGAACAAGATATTTCTACCGTCACTTCCTTTTCCTGCGGCTGTAATCACTACGTTAAATAGATCAATAAAATAGGTTTTACCGTCACCTGCGAAGCGTGAAGGTCATGTTTTCCATTTTTAAGCTCTGCAATTATTTTAGTTTCTAATTCGCAGTCGTGACCTATAATTAATCGACATAAGTTAAAAGACTTTATGAACTGGCTAAATAATAATTTAAAAGAAATTAGCTTTCTTTAACTTCACAATCGTTCGCATTTATTTTGATTATTAGAAAATATAACTTAAGTTGACCTGTACTATTTTAAAAATTTTCGATTTAATACAGCAGTAATATCGTTAATAGCCTATTGTTACCACTGCGAAGCATAGGCCTACCGTCTCAACAAGCGTTATATGGTCCACCACGCTGGCCCAGTGCGGGTTGGTAGACTTCACATGCGCCTTAGAATTTCTCCTTTGGCGTATGCAGGTTCCTTCGCCGTTTGAGAGCAGTCAGTAAATACACTTAAGAGCGCGTATAAAGAGAAATAGCTAATCCTAGAATTGAATTTTATCTAAGTTTGTAAAGTCCAAATAAGAAAATATTTATATATAGATTAATACATTATAAATAAAAGTGAAATGTGGAAAAGAAAATTTTATACGATGAAATTTTCTCAATAGAAGAAAATCACCATATTAACTCTCATTTTTATCGTTTTTTGTTTTATTTTCAAAATGACACATATTACAACCCTAAAAAATTATCAGTAATCTCACATCCCATATTATTTAGGGCTTTGAGGATTAATTTTTCATTTGACATTGTAGCTTACGAGTAATTAATATTTAATACTTTTGGCTCTTGTAACATTTTTATTGCGCGAAATGCGCTATTCAATGCGCATTGTTTCACATGATCAGTCATTATTGCTTATGGGGCCACGCGGGTGAAATTAGAAATATTTTTTGCTTTGTACGCAGCCTTAAGTTTTTAGAAAAAAAAAAAAACTCATTGGTATACTTATGGCATGATCGGGAATCGAACTCGGACCTCCCGACATGATAGGCCGCGTCTTTCCCATTGCGCTACCGATGATCTTAATAATAATGATTTTTTTAAATGTAAAGGTCGTCAGACAGGCTGACGGTCCACTTGATGGTAGGTGGTTAGCGGGGTCTGATAACACAAGCAACGCCGCAGGTGGTTGCAAGTGTGCTGCCGATTATAGTAGGATTAAGGTTAAGGGATTATCAAGGGATAGGAAAATGGGCTCCGGGATCCCTTACTCATTCACCGAAAGTAAGTGATTAACGTTGTATGTCATTTTCCGGATAGGTAGTAAGTACTTTTATCATGTGTAATTCTCAGCTAAAGTGTTTCTACCACGATACATTATGAGACAGCCTTAGCCGATTGTATAATAAAAATATAAAAATACACTGATTTTAAAAATGAAAATACACTAATAATGGTCACTTAGTCTGCTCCCTTAACGAATGAAAGTAATCTATTTATTATGGTAACACACTCAGCACTGCTAAAATATAAGTAGGTACAACTAAAAATCAATATTTACTAGATATAAAAATGTTCTTTTTATCTTATTCTTTTTTTAGATATATGTATTATTAGTCGAACTTCCGTGTTGCTTTCATTGAACAAAATCGTACCGAGCAATCGAAGCGGATTCTCTCTTCCACATGGCTGATAGCTTGCAATTTGTTCAATTTGCAACTAACGATATTTTTTCCGATTATCAATTTCCGTTCCAGTGTATAGATACCGGAACGGTTTCTATTTTCGCAGACAAAAAAATCACAATATATTACTGACCTGAAATCATTGTTGAGACAGTTGAGACAATTGAGACACTGTTTCTCTCAAATAAAATACTGAGAAACAATCGAAACGATTATTGCTAATGCTATAATGTCTTTATTGAGAAACTAGCTGGTGTCCGCGGCTTCGCCCGTGTTGAAAAATAAAAAATTACACCTGACTAAATATATGACCAATGTAACGCCTAACATCTTTACTGCAATTGTAGCTTTGCCAGGCGTTAGATGATCCTCAGGAATAGTATTTTTTCTGGATTTTTATCCAGAAAAAAGTACTATTCCTGAGTACTTTTGTACTCTATGCGCTTTCCTGCATGCCTGATAACGTTTAATATAATATTAGTATGGATAAAACGAAGCCTAATTGTGGTGAGTTTTACAGCTTAGCTTAGTTTTAGGAAACCCTAAGCAGGGCTTCTATCTATGCACCTACACTAATTTCTTTTAAATATTTTTTTTGCATCTACTTACTTCTATTATCCCAACACAGCGTTTATTTTATACTAGCTGAACTCGGCCACGCTTCGCTGCGGCCCATACGGCGGGGGCGGCGCGGCGGCGTGCGCATTGGGCGCGCGGTACTGGACACTGTTTTTATATGCTACTAGCGACCCGCCCCCGGCTTCGCCCGGCGTGCAATTTTTGTATATATGAACATTCCCCCTTTGTCCCTCTTTCCATTAGTGAAAACCGAATTAAAATCGGTCCACCCGTTTTAAAAACGTGACCAAGGGAAATTAATTTTTATATATAGATTTATCGTAGCGTGATGTTATATAGCCTATAGCTTTCCTCGATAAATGGACTATTCAAAACAAAAAGAATTTTTCAATTCGAACCAGTAGTTCCTGAGATTAGCGTGTTCAAACAAACAAACAAACAAACTTCAGCTTTATACATTAGTATATAGATTCTTATTGACGTAATAATTAGTTAAAATTACATATTATAAATTAAAATATTTTCAATTAAAAAAAAAATTACTTATGAAAATGATACTTATGAGTATTAAAAATATATACTCTTTAAGATTAGTAGAATAAAATCTAACTCTAAAATTAATTGAAATTTCAATGGAATATTTACATATCTTATTGTTCGACAAGTAGACGATACGGACACACCGATAAATAATCGAGAGGAATATTGAAATTTATGGACCGTCGTTCAGAAAAAAAAAGTTATATTATATAAGTCTAATGGTCGTAACGATGCCAGAGAACATGTCGTTATACATAAACAGATTTCTAATTACCGCACTGATTTCGACCGCATCAAAATTGTCAGTGTGTTACGAAAGTTCTGTTTAACGATATTGTTATCGATACAGTGTCAGTGAATGAAAAGCTTCAAGATAATGTCGTCGTTGCTCTAGATAGTTTATAGTTGACGATTTGCCGTTGTCTTTTTTATCAATGGAGAGTTGTGTACCGCTATTTAAAAAGTTACATATATTATTATTTCCATTAGGTACCTACTTTACTTGTATATATACCTACATTATGTGCATGTTTTAGAAAATATCCAAATAATTTTGTCAAATATAGCGAAATGGGGTCCAAAATAACTTGAAAAAGTAATTTATTGTAAAGAAGAATTACGTAGATTAGAACTATGATTTAGTTTTCATTTCGCACGATTTTATTTCGTACGATATGTGCGAAACTCCAACTTTAAATATAATATTATTAGTAGTCGTTTCTCGCACATATTATTTCCTTGCGTGCGACACGACACCTGCAGAAAATCGTAGTATATATTATCAGTTGGTCCGTTGGTCATGTAAAATAATTGTACTTGGTGGTCTTTGAGGTATGCTTCTCAGGTATTTTTTAAATTCCCCACGGACCAACAAGTTGGTCGGTGACGAGCATACAATAATCTACCTAATAATATAAAGGAATTGCCGACAAGAACTTTGACAGAATTGTCAATAAACTGTTGTTGTTATGATTATAAAGAATTTTATAATGAAACATGTTAATTCATTAATTTATTAGATTAAAACATATTGGTTATTAAAAAATCGAAAAGTTATATCTAAATTAAAACAATTAAATACAAATATTTGCATGCCCCAAACACTGTAACTGCTGTTTATAAATTATAATCCTGTAAACATGTGTTCCTGCAAATAAAGATTTTATCAACATAATTACATTTACTATTATCTGTGTCTATCAGTTCATACGTGTGACATTCGGAATAGCGCGTAACTTTTTCATTTGTAAACCGATTTGAATAAAACAAACACTAAATGTTACGGGAAGCTTGCTACAATAGATCAGTGAAAACCGTATTCAAATTGGTTAAGCTGTTTCTGAGATTAGCGTGAAGCGCACAGACAAACAACGATATTATTATTATATTAATATTATGTATGAATATTATTTATTTTATGTAAATATTCCCTAGCAAAATTACACGTTTAGAAGTTATTGAAGACGTTTATATGTAGCAATGTTTATTTTATCATGCGTAAATATGTAGTTAAAATTAATTGGACAAAACTTGCTACAAAGTATGTAGACTAGCTATTGATGAGAACTTTGAGCACATTTATACATGTAATGTGTCTCATTTGACTTTTTTTAATGTGAAGATCGGCAGACAGGCTAACGGCCCACATAGGGAAATGGTTCTGGCATCCATAAAAGCAAAAATACTCATCACTCATAAAAGCAAGCATGCTGTTATTTCATGGTGGTTATCTTTAAAGGGATGGTTTTTTAGGGATAGTTAAACCAAACGCTACTTCTATTTAGTATTATTATACTATTGTATACTACTAGTTGTTATGAATTTTATGATCACATGACTCGAGAGGAATTGAGTACGGTAGGTACTCAATTATATAAAATTATGTTAAAAAAATGCATGTATTATTTAAAAATGTAAACTTTAAAAAAACATAAACAATTATGTACTCTCTCTTTCATAAACTTACTAATATACTCATAGAAACTATTCATTTAAGATAACCCTTGCCCACAACCCCGCTTACCTCGTCCTGTGGTTGAATGAGGTGAAATTACGTCATCGGCAAGGTTCCTTTATTCAACTGAGTAAGACTTCGAATAGTAAGTAGTTACTATATGTACAATATTATACATATATTGTATGACTATTAGCGAACGTTTGAGTCTCAATACGATTATGCTAAGACCTTTTTTAGTATAGCAACACTCGCTGAGCAGAGGTTTATTTAAAGTATACAGCCTTTAATAGTAAATGTCTTAATCAACCACCTCCCATCAATTGTCTCTCAGAATTCGAACTCAAGCATTTTCATAAACCAACCAACGTGATGTTTTTGGATGTAAGCAAATGTATTTAATATAAAATACTGCAATAATTAACATTCACATTTAACCGTATTACTCGAAAAGGAGAGTACCTAACGACAGGTGCACAAATTAGGTCTAGTTTATCTCGCTTTTCCTTAAAAGAAATAACAACAATTCATAAATGGTAAAACCAAGACAGTTTATGAAAATGAAAAATAACCTAAACACTTAAGTAAACACATCTGCAGTACATAATAACGCAATATAACGAGTTGGCGATGCGCGCGGCTTGTCGCTTGGACATTGACCTAGTATTCGTTTTGAATATTAATTAGTCTCTTTTGCAAGCAAAGGAAACACCAAGGGCCACAGACATGTTCTTCGCAATAGACAGATTGCTTCTCATGATAATGAATGAAAGTGAAATCCGTAAATACCTTCCAGAATTCTAACTTAATATTTCCTCAGGAGTGAGTATTATGTAATCTAAAAGGTAAAAGATATCTTTTTTATGTCAAGGTTGACCGACAGGCTGACCACTTGGTGGTAAGTGGTTACCGTCTCAGCAACGCCACAAGTGCTGCAACTGCGCTGCCGACCATAGCAGGATTAAAGATATGGGATCGGGAAGGGATAGGAAAATGAGCTCTGGCGTCACTAAGGGAGTGGGTTTTCTGCCCAAATGAATGCGAAACAGTGTGCCTTGCCAATACTTTCCAGATTCAGACCAGAGCCAACTTTGAAAAGTTCATTTTCAAAGTTCACCCTGCCGGGAATAGAACTCGAGAACCCTGAGACAAGAGTGTTAAGGCCAGCATCCTAACCACTCTTCCAACGGGCTCGAATATTTTTTCAATAATTTATTTCTAAATAATATAAGTATAGGTTTAGTTTATAGCGATGATATGATTTTACAGCTATGCTGAAGATAGAGAAACTTGTAGTAACAGCCACGCTTACGAAATCTATAAGCAATGAATATCTCGAAGGGAAATCCTTAATGCCTAGAAAGTAATTTGACAATCATTTAGTGTAAATAACTCAATTTTAAAACAATATTTTTAAGGATGCTTCAAGATAGGAAAATTTATAGGTAACCACTACGGTATGTAACAAATGAACGATCTATAACAACAAAACAGCTAACGAAATCTTCAGGTCACAATAAATAGTTGAGCATCGGAATAAAGAAAACAAAAATATTATACTCATATTAAAAATGTTTTCGTCTACCCTCAGTTCCATCACTGGCTGCAGATTGCACGTCTCCTAGACCACTGACACTTTTCCCCTAAACTCTCTACAAAGACTACACTCCCCCTCACATTAACCTATATTTTCATTTCTTTATCGAAAATATCGTGATTTCGTCGCCAATGAGCCCCCTAGTTCTGCGATCCACCGAGTCGATTGCGGCAAAGATGACAGCAATGATCTCCGATCCCCATGCAAGCCTTGTACAAAGAGAGGAGCTGTCCAGGTGTGAAGCATCACTACACCCTATTTAGAGGGTATGCCCATACGGGAGAGTATGCCATAAATGTGTGCGTAAAAGTATACATAACATTTCTTTTGGGCACGTCGTTAACGAGGTAAGTGTAAACAATTTCAAGCACAATGTATTCGTTTTGAATGCAGAGAATCAAATAAATAAAAAATGTATTTATTTGATAAAGAAGATCACTTGTCTTAATTTATTTTATTAAATCTTGATTCGAAACCCATTGAAGGTTTATATTGGATTTTTACTTACTTAAGTACTGAAGCCCTCTCATAATGATGAAATCGAACGATTGTAAATGACTTTTATAAAGAGAACAGACACAATATGATGAATACGCGACGCCATCCAATTCAGTCTTAAGTAAGGTAAGCAGTGAAAAACTTTTATACGTCTCGTAAAACCGGTCCATTTTCTTTATTTTCTTTTTCTTATGAATAACGGCTTTATTTGTGTTTGTCTCAGACAGACAATTTGTGTAACATTCGTTATGTTTTTGTTTGATATTGACGCAAAAATTGCTCTCCATCTAATGAACGAAGCGTTTCGTAAGTAACACTTTTACTTTTAAACATTAACGCATTATGTATGAGTGTGCAACTCAAGTATACTTTAAGTGAAAGTGTCGCAAATGTTTTGTTTGATGATTTGTCACATTCACACGTGCCTTAAAAGTAACATTTGCTTATAAATGAATTACAATGCGTTACGAGTATTTTCTAATTTGGTTTAAAAGGGAACTAGGATTTCAAAAAGAAATATGGAGGAAAAACGTTATACTCAACTATCACCGCACAATTTTTTTATATATTTCTGTAAGTATAGAAAAATCAGTAAGTTTTGGTGAAAGAATGTCATTATGTCATAGAAATATATTTTCTATGACATAATGATATTCTTTCAAAGTTGCACAATAAAGACACATTAGGTAAATAAATAATTCAAACTTTAGAAATATAAACGTCTAGGTATTGTGTAAGATTTCTTTAATAAAAAATATTACGTCTAAAAAATGCATTAAGTATTTTTCTATTGAAATGCTTCCATTTCCAAGTGATAATCTATACATATTATAATAAAATCGTGTCTGTACATTAATTTTTTTTTTAAAAATCAATTTGTTCATGTTGTACAAGTTTCCAAGGTTAAAATATTGTTTTTAGAATTATTTGTCTGTTTGTGCACGCTAATCCCAGAATCGGCTTAACTGATTTGAAAGCGGTTTTCACTGATGTATTGTACCAAGCTTCCCGTGAAATTTAATGTTTTTTTCATTCTAATTGGTTCTCTTTTGTCTCTTTCTCCGGTAACTTCTTCTAATTTTAATGAGGTTTTCATTAATGGAAAGAGCGATAAACAAGGAAGGTTTGCGTATATAATTTTGCAGAAAAAAAATTGCATTCGTACGAAACCGGCGGCGGGTCGCTAGTGTTGTATAATATTCATTAAAATATTAAATACTAAGTTAATATTCATTAAATTAGTGTTGTATAATATTCATTTTAATATTAAATACTAGGTGGTGCCAGCGGTTTCGCCAGCGTGGAATATTTAGCCTATATATGTCTATACTGAAATTCTATTCTAAGTTTTGGTGAAAGATTTTTTTAAATCGGATGAGTAATTTCGAAGATTACCTCACACATACAAACTTTAGCTCTTTACGAGTATAATATTAGTATAGATTGCTTTAAAATTTCCGTCCCTTTACCTCCAAATTTATTTCCGTGGTATTTTCCCCCAACCCTGCTCACCCTGTCGTCCTGTGATTGGAACATATGCGAAAGGACGTCATATCAAATTTATTCAACTGAGTAGTTATTATATTATGTTTATTCATTGTACATTACTATACATATGTTTGTATATTGTATGACTATACTTATCTATTTTCAAATTAATTTCCATAGATTTTTGGGACGTTGTCTGTAAGTATAAAAACTCTTTTTAAACATATTTCAATGCTGAGTTCATTTTTTTTTATGCAAGAGAAGAAAATAAAATTATCTCACATTACTTATGGCATTTTATATTATCTCTGACAAGAAAATTATAAAAATTTGAAGTCAGCGCAAATCTCTCCTGGGATGTCCGAGAAATTGTTGGTGAAGCAAAAGTCGGGGCTCTCATCGGCAAGTTGGATTACTACATGGAGACTGAATCAAACTCAAGCGTATATCTAACTAGATATATTAAAATTTTGAAGAAACTATTTTGAACTATTGAAGAACATAACTTTGAATCTTTTTGAAATTTTATCCTACGGTCTCGCTAACGGCTGGTCACTTTTTTGTGTATTTGCATCATAACCATCCACTCAATTAGTGAATGATGTCGAATTTATTTCAAGGCGGGTACTTGGTCACAGTCTACTTGCGAGTAAAACTATATGACACGGATTGCACATTATACGGGTAATTGGCTGTTGAATAACTTTGTTGTTACACTTTTTATGCAATTCTCTTACAAGTTCGTCTTCATAGTTGATATTTAATTTTAATTTATATTTTTATGAAATCTATAAGCATATATTCCGGTTATCTTACCATAAATAGTACTGTAATGTATCAAGCCTTTATTTATGATAAAGACTGATACCATTATATTACATTACACAACAGGGCATAGCTGTGTGAGGATTATAGACATTAAGTTAGCATCTGTACATGTACTTAGTAGTGACATCTGGCGAATATAATCTTACGTCCATACTTTTTTTTTATGTAAGGTCTGGCTCTGGCATTCCTTTCTCACTCACCGAAAGACAAAAGCACGTATATGCTGTTATTTCACGGTGGTATTCTGTAAGGTGGTTACTGCCGCCAGGCGGGCTGCTAAATGACTGCGAAACGCAGTGTACCCTACCACTACTTTTCAAATCCAGACCAGAGTCAATTTTAAAAATTACATTAAAATTTCCAAAGTTAACCCCGCCGGGAATCGAACCCGGGGCCCCTGAGACGTTAGGCAAGCACTCTTGCCACTCGTCCAACGGGTCGTCAAATCCATACTAATATTATAAATGTGAAAGTAACTCTGTCTGTCTGTCTGTTATCTTTTCACGCCTAAACCCGCTGAACCGATCATCATAAAATTTTGCATACACGTTGTTAGGGATGCAGGAAAGGACATAGGGTACCTTTCATCTAGAAAAAAAGTACTGTTCCCGAGAGATCATCTACGCCTGGCAAAGCTATAACTGCAATAAAGATATTGCTCATGTATTTAGTAAGGCTTCATTTTATATTTTTCAACCCAGGCGAAGCAGCGGGTATCAGCTAGTTTGATATATTTATTCAAATGTTTTAGGATAATGTTGCACCCATTTACGAGATTTATTTCTTGATTGATGAGGAATTTTATGTTTCTTATAGTTACGGAAGGGGATATGGGAAATCGTAACTAAAAGCATAGGTATTTCATGAAATATCATGGAGTTCAGGAACATGTAACTATTTGTTGTTGGCGAAGGTAAGCTGACCATTATAATTTCAGAACTCAAGTCAGGTGTGGTCGCCCTATAACGAATTTTAAGAATCGCTGGTACCTTTGTAGACACTAGAATAATTATAACAACCTACTGAAGAGACATAAAAGCTGTCATGCAAAATAATAAATAAATAACAAGTACGTGTTAGACTATTAGTAGACAGGCAAAATTTAAAGAAAAAACTTGCTGTTTTTTCATTTCGAATATTTCCTCTGTCATTGATTAATTATCATTTGTAAGGCGAGCGGAGCGGATGACTCTGTCACGCTTCATCCGAACGTAGCCGGTAATGTTGTTCGTGCAGGATATCCGATTGAAGTTTCACCATATTCATCGATTTTTTTTACGTTATCCGGTAGACAAACAAGAAACAAAGCAGCGATGGGATATTGGGTCGTGACAGATATCAGATATAACCTGTATCGTCGAGTTTACCGTGATGAAAACTTTTAGTTGTATTTTACGATTAAGTTACAATTATAAATTGTATTTTTTTAGGTAAAAAAATGGTGGCTTTCATTTTACATCGATCCACATTATATTAATTATATCGATTTCCAAAGGTCTATATTAATTCTCAGGAATTTTATTTTGTTATTGTTATTTATTTTGTTTATTGTATTAAGATCTCAAGAACGTGATATTATCGCAATATGTCGATTTTACAAAAATTCATGATAAATCCAAAAAAAATGCTACATTTAAACTTATGTAAATCTATTAAACATTTATATAAGTTGAAGTAAACATTATCTTCGTCAAGTGGCCGGAATGGAAGTGATGGTCTAGTGATTGATATATTCATAATTAACGATGCATATTTCTCAATTTTAGTCAGAAGTTTGTTTGAGAACAATAACTGTTAGTATTACCCCTGAAGATGCAGGATAATCTATCTTATATATAAAAATGAATCCCTATTTCTCCTCGTCACGGCATCACGCGTGAACGGGTAGACCGATTTTACTTCGGTTTTCGCTAATGGAAAGAGGGATAAACGGGGAATGTTTTAGGGTATATAAAAATTGCACGCCGGGCGAAGCCGAGGCGGGCCGCTAGTATATTATAAATTGATATCGGTCAGTATATAATTTGAATGTAAATATGGCGGCAATTGTGCACGTCCTGCTCAAACTTTTCACTCACCCTTTTATTAATCATGTTTATTGTTCTCTCTTTGTTTTTTGGAGAGGGATTAGTTCTACTACGTATGCACCAATAGACATGACATCTTTTATCGTTGATAAAATTATACTACTTGGACTTGGATTGGAAAAGCACTGTTAAAAAAATGTTAATTATTATTGGCGACCTTTACAAACGTGTACATATTATATATATTATACGTATTATGTTCATATATTATATTTATAATATGTTTTTGAATTTCGGGAAAAACAAAATGTATACACAGTAAATTAAAACAGAGACCTAATTATTGATTTAATAAATAGGTAATACAGTGAATCAAGGAAAAGAAACAAACTTTTTAATTGTTTTTTTTTTTTTTAATATTACGTTTTACCCCCATAGCTGTGGTTTTAGAGTAATAAAATAATTCTTAAAATTTAAATTATAGCAAAATTATCTCACATTAGCATTGAATTATAATCCTTATTAACTTTCATAACCATCAAAAGAATACTGAATAATTAAGAAATCGTTGATATTATCTAACGCATTTAGTTCCGGAAATAGAATTAAGATAATAAATATGAATTTTATGAAAAATATAACAAACTAAATTAATTACCATTATTTAATGTAAACCTTAAGATATAATTTTTAACATATTAAGATCTTAACATAATATGTTAAGATTATGTTAATGTGAATGTATATAATGGTGTTATTTTAATTAAGGAAACCACACATTTGATATAGTAGGTATTGTATGCAAACTACGCAACTCACATACTCTGCGACACCTACTGTCACTGTAGGTATAAAAACTTTCCATCACATTGTAAGTATAAAAAGCAGTCTGTCCCAACAGCCAACTACACAGTGCGCGCTGAAAATGTTCCAACATAAAACTGCGACGAGACTATAATGACGTGATTCAGAGTTTCGTAGAATTTTAACAAAGAAAAATGTTTATGATAATAAGTCAAATGTACAACATATTATCTTTTACTTTTGTGTGAGCAGCAAATGTAGGTAATTTATTCTTTAATATAATTTAATATGTCCGAAAAATCTTTCAGGCGCGACTGTGAGACGCCCTATGGAAGCAGCCTGAATTAATTTCTCTCAATATGGCATTTGTTCAAGCCTTCATGTTTCAATATTTATTTTCAAGTTAATCTAGAATATTATAAAGCTGAAGAGTTTGTTTGTTTGAACGAGCTAATCTCAGGAACTACTGGTTCGAATTGAAAAATTCTTTTTGTTTTGAATAGTTATCGAGGAAGACTATAGGCTATATAACATCACGCTACGATAAATAGTATTATATATAAACAGTGTCCAGTACCGCGCACCCCATGCGCACGCCGCCGCCCGTATGGCCGTATGGGTGCCGCAGCGAAGCGTGGCTGAGTTCAGTTAGTTTCTATCAATATAAGACATGAAAAAAATAACACCACGTTGACTTTATTTTCTCTTATTTCAACTAAAAGATAAAACAGTATGAATTCAATATAAAATCCAAGTTTCGTATGGCTGTTATTTAATCAATCAGCAAAAAAAACTAACCTAACCTAACCAATTAATGATTGATCAGCCAAGAAACCTATTTATGTAGCAAGTACTAGGTCAGCCAAAAAAAGTTGCTGACCTAATGGATATTTTGCTGATCAAAATATTTATTCCTGTTTCGTATTGTTTTGCCATGATTTTTAAAAAAATTTTAGACGCCAGTGTTACGTTTAGTGCTATACGTAGAAGCTATGTGTCAGTCCACACCTTGCCTAATAACACTTTTGTTTGAAAATTTTAAAATACATGGTTACTCACCACTGAAGTGATAATTATGAAAGTATCTTAGGAAGTGTACTTTTCATTATATAAAACATTAATAAAATAAAACAATATTTGTTTTCAATATTGGGCCGCGGGTCGACGATGGATCCAGGCTGCTTTTGACCCGTCCTTTTGGAAAATTATAGGGGAGGCCCATGTCCCCGTCTGGAATGATGATGATAATTTGTTTTCAAACAATAATGAGGTTAAATTTATGTTTTCCTATGAATATTGCAAAATTTTGAACACAAATTATCTCAATAAGGCTTAATAAACAAAACATAAAAGAGAGGTATAATATAATCGTAATCTAGAAACAAGGGTAATTTCGTATATATTATCAACAATAGATATCAAGGAATTATGATGTTCACAAGACGTGTTCTCAATTACAGTGGAAAAAGCTGTTATCAGTAGCTGCTGTTGGCAAAACACTTACATACATTTGTGATTCAAAAGATCTTTGGAGCAGTTCTACTTTTAAAGAATTTCTTCCAAAATGTAATTCTTTAATTTTGCGTTATTTATTGTTATTTCCATCGATAATTTAAACACTGTATTGTTAACAAACCCTCAGTATCGTTGTTTTTATATTAACAATAGTAGTTTAACAAAGGTATCTTATTGATAAATCGGAACAGGTGATACTGCAGTTTCAATAGTAAGTCAAAATAGAAATATTTTTTTTGCTAGTATGTAAAGATAGGATAGCAAAACTAATAAAGTTAGAAATTGTGATTTATGAAACAATTTGTTCAAAGTTTCATCTACTTGTAGTAAAATTTTACCTGTAGTATAATATAAGTACAAGTTAAGTAGTATAAGTCAACAATACAAGATTTTTATGAATCAAGTAACTCCCTATTTTGCTATTCATATCTGGCGAATCATTAATTCATATTTACATTAATTCATATTTGGTAATTTAATTAAGGTCAAGTTTCCTGGTGAGGAATAGAAAGAAAAAAGTCATCGTATTTATGGTAATTGTGAAATGATGATTGCATTACTACGTTACTATAAAGTAATAAAAACAGCCTGATCGTCCACGGAAACCGTCTTAGTCAAACTCGGCCGTTCCTTACTGGTTTCCTCTGGAGTGTGTAATAAAAATGATAAACGTGTAAATGATAACGTTCCTCTTGCCGCAACCGTCACATTACATTCGTTATTATAATGGCTGTAGAAACGACAACGTATAATATTAAATGATATGCAGATGCATAATTGCACAGATGAATGAAAGATATGAACATTTGAACTGTCCATAGAATACTGTAATACTATAAAATTATAATTTTCACTCATTGATATCAAAACCTAAGCAACATAATTAAGTCTCATAAAAAAACAAGTCAAAATTATACACGCTGATTGGTGTTTTCACTCCTAATATATGGCACATTACGTAATTTATCTATTTTTAAAATGGTTTAGTTATCGAGCAGCACTGCAATGTTACTAGGTAATGTCACAAAATACAACAATAGTACAAGTAAGTACATAATGTATGTATTTAAAGTAAAGACACGAATAAGCTCCTTAGCGGCACAAAGGTTTGTTACAAGGCCTACAGAAATATGCCGTGGAACTGTTTGTAGGGCTAAGGACATAACATAACTGTTTTAATTCGTTTTTCAGAGTTGTAGCTTTGAAACGAATGTGTATAAATGATTTCTTTCCTTTTTTCTCAGATTTTAAAACATCTTAAGAACATTCAGTCTTTATTGCTCATATATTTTTGTCAAATTTTATAAGTTTAGATAATTGTTTGTCGATTACAACATACTTTTAAACGAGCACAACATTTTTAAATTCCTCTTTAGAGAGAATACATTTTTCCTCTTGTTAATTATTATTAAAATACAACGATTCCGTGCCGCCGCCGGCTACTTGTTGGTAATTAAAATTACGGAAAGCTAAATCGCGAAATAAACAAGGATAATATTTTTAAAAAATTGTACGTTGAGGTTTTATATCAAACTGGCTAGGATTTTTTTTTTGATTTCTTTATCGCATTAGTGTACCAACTCGATGCAAATGGCAAGCTTAAAACATATTTTCATATACATTTTCTTTTCAATGTATTGTTAATATCTTTCTTCTATAAGAATCTTTCTACATGAACTAATTAAAAGAACATTATAATTTACTACTGTAAAGTGGTGAATGTAAACCAATATTGTTGGGATGATCTTTTATTGTTAACATATTAATCATTGTTAATAGTAGATTTTACAACAAGTGCACAAAACCAACGAAGGCGAGGGCTGATAGTAATGTCGAGGATAAAAATGGTTTTGTGGACGATTTATAACCTCTGCTTTTCACTTCGATTGCGAGGAAATAAAACAGTAGTATAACATAACATTTCTTTAAACGCACGAAAAAACAAGAGCTGTATCCCGCCGCTTTATTTTTTTTAAATCTTACAACAATGACATTGACATCTTATGACATTGGTTTGCGCTGCAGACCTATACAGCCTACTATTAAATTAATTTTGAAATAATAATTTTCTTAAATTAATTAAATAACCTACCGTACTTGAATTTAAATTTTAATATCTTTTATGGCTTAAAAACACATAAGGCAAATAAATTTAAGTAAATATTATAAAATAACAAACTTCTTATTGTGTTTGGCTGTATGGCTCATTTTCTTTTTCTGCTATATGGCTATAAATACATTTATGAGTAGATACGTTAATGCACTTGTGCACAAAATTCGATTTTGTGCAGCCTATATCCTGCACAAATAAGCACTTTCAGAGCATGAGAAGTGGAAAATATGTTAATTTACAAATGTATAATACATACATGTTTATATTTCATATATATTTATTTATTTAGTAAGAATGAAGCAATTTTTATAAAAAGAAACGTGACTTGTAAAATTAACTAATAATAACAACTTTACTACTTCATAACAAAACCATTATTATTGTATAAATAAACCGATAACATGGTGTTAATACTCAGCAGGTGCTTTAGACTGAATATTATGAATGTTATTGTGGGGAATGTTTTATAATAACCATAAATTAAGGGGCCCATATTTAACAATAATTTTTTTTATGAAAAAATTTGTTAATCATAAAGAGTATATAAAAAGTCTGTCACCGCGGACACAAATATTAGTAGGTCGCTGGTTTTGTAGTTGTGACTTCTCAGAAAAGAAGAACAAGGTTTTTTACGCTGCAGCCAAATTTATTATTTGGTTGAACATTTTTTGTTATAATTAAAAGCAGGCAGGTAATTTGAAGTTTCCCTTTTATGTATAACGTTTTTCAATGGCGTGTGGAACACGACTGCTGACATTGACAGTTGTCAATCGAGGTAAAATATTAAAGGTCGCTCGTCGTTCCGTTCCGTGACAAAGTCCTAAATAAGTTATTTATTTTATATACGTTGTGATTTTTTTTCTTAATCATCATCTTCATCATCTCAGCTGTAGACGTTCGCTGCTGGCATAGACCTTCCCCATAATTTTCCAAAACGAGCGGTCAGAAGTCGACACTGTCGACCCGCGGCCTTATCTAATTTAAAGTATTTTTATTATAATTATAGTAGAGTATTTTAGTGCTAATTACGAAGAGTATATGCCAATTTTTTTTTAATTAATAGTCATTAAAATTAAATCATTTCTCATGTATATTAAAATTAAGATTACAATTTGGATCTCGCATTCAAAATAATAAATGGTGGTTTTAGCCACATAACCTAAATACTAAAATAAATAATTTGTAGAATTATACTTTCAATGATGTTATTTGTTTTCTGTAAAATAGATTTTCCAGGAATAGCTTTTAATAGGAACACGCACAGACTGGATGTACGTGAAGACGCGGTCAGCGGCTGTATCTTGATCCGTTAATTTCCCGCGGGATCGCCGCACCGCCCACTGTGCTGCGTTCGCGGACAAATCGAACGGTTCGCGTATTCGTGTCGTTTTGTTGGTCACTACAGTATCGATAAACAGTACTACAACTTTAAAAAAAATAGTTTTTAAAAAAACAATAAGCCTGATATAATTCGTCAGGTCCTTATCAATATACAAGCCCGCGAATTATTTAGTTAAGGGGGGCATACAAAGTAAAAAAAATATATAACTTCACCCGCATGGCCCCATAATTGAATGGACACGATACCAACACAACAAAGTTCCTTTTATTAGTCATATATTTACACAATCTTGTTAAAATAATATGAAACAATTTATAAACAGTCTATACACAACACACTTATAATATTCTACTCACAAACAAGTCTCATTAAAAAAGTTATGTCTAAATATTCTTGCGCACAGAAACATAGTCTTCCCTTCCCGTCTCAGTGGAGCGATTGTGACTGATCATGTGAAACAAACAATGCACATTGAAGTATGCATGACATGAGACGGAAGATAGCGCATTTCGCGGAATAAAAGATGATTTATATTTCACCGTGCCGTTTTTCTCAAAAGCCGGGGCACGGCCGCCGGTCAGGGCACGAACACGGCCCGGTGAAGTATGAATTGGTTCATACAAAAGCATAGTATGAATATCTTGACCGGACCCCCACCGCGCCCCGGTGTAATATAAATCCACCTTAAAGATTTTAGAAGTGCCAAAAATATTAAATATTAATTACTCGTAAACTATAATGTTATATCAAAAATTAATTCTCAAAGTCCTAGCTAGATAATATGTGAAGTGAGATTACTGATTATAATTTTTAAGGTTGTAATATGTGTCCTTTTGAAAATAAAACAAAAAACGATAAAAATGAGAGGTAACTTGGTAATTTTGTTCTATCGAGAAAATTTAATTGTATAATATTTTCTTTCCACGTTTCACTTTTATTTATAATGTAATTAATCCATAAATATATTTTGTTATTTGGACTTTACATAATTAGATAAAATTGAAATCTAGGATTAGCTATTTCTATTTATATGCGCTCTAAGAACTAGCCGTTGCCGACTACCTTTCTGAATGAAAGGTATTCACGACGACAAGTTGAGTAGTCAAGGTGTGAAAGCGTACACAAACGAACAAATTCACTTATCCTTTGTTATAATATACCTTTGTTAGGTATATTAGGTGGAGCAATGTTTAGTTAGTTTAGATATTAAATTATTAGAGATAGAGTTTTATTCCCCCATATAGACAATAAAAATAGATACGTAGGTACACATATAAACATTTATATAATAACTAGCTGATCCAGCAGACGTTGTCCTGCCAGAACCCGAAAATAATTCGCAGTAAACCGATTGTGGCACCACCTATCGGGTCCAATTTTATTTTCAAACCATATGTTAAAGTGAAGACTTATTCTCATACCTACCAAATATAGAAAAAAAAATCGTAAAAATCGATGTCATTTTGTGAAATAATGTTGCCATGCTCAACCAATCACAGGAATTTATGATGATATAAATGAGTTCATCGTTAATCTTATCTTACTATACAAAAAATTGAAATTATTTCTATTTTACTGTATCCGAATGTTGTATCGATAAATTAACCTACAGCAGGCCTACCATGAATTTCATTCGAAGTTTTCTCTCTCTATCGTACTTATGTAAGAAGTTGCAAGTGGGACACAGAGGGTAAACTTTGGATGCCGTTCATGGTAGTAAGGCAGAGCCATCTATTAATAATTCATCGAACTAACCTATAAATAGACATTACTGTTGTATAATAAACATTTAATTTGCAATAACAAATATTGATGTCAATAATTAAGATAAAAACTATCCTATCTTTTAAGTTGGACCAAATAACAGATACTTACGAAGTTTGATCAAAGTCGGTTCAGTAGTTTCAGAGTTTATCGCGAACATACATCCTGACACCAGATTTTTATATATATATATATAAGATAACTATAGCAAGTAGTCGTCGACAATAAACGTTTCTAATAATTAACATAAAATAAAGAAAGCCACAAAGTGTCTATTTCAGAATACAAACAAACAGAATACATATTAATAAAACAATAATTTGAGTTTTCAATTATCTCATGATGAAATTATAAGTTCCGTCTTTTATTGATTTCAAACAAAATGGTACACGCATTTATGGGCCTTAACAGATTGTTATAAATCGCAATTTAGATGAACAGTAAAAATTTAAACTTAATTTCGAATATCGCACGCTAACTTTTTTATCAATACCGTCTCTATCAACATAAGAGAATTTGGAATGAACAGAATAAATATGAAATTCAATTTCACATAAAGCTTCCGGTTGGCCGCTAGAAATTTAATAAAGCACAACGGCAGCGGCGGAGGTAATATATCGGTAAAAAATACTTCATTGAGTTGAAGCTTAAATGTTGGAACACGTGTCGTGCTTAGCTGAAATCCGTTATCGGGAACGACTCTCAAAGGATTTAATTTCCTGCCGACGAAATGAAAATCGATTAGTTTGATTTCCGTCGGGCACGGGCGCCCGCGGGGTGAGGGGGCAGTGAGTCAGTCGCGAGGAGAGGGGACTCAGCCGATAGTTTCCGACGTGTCCATCCGAGCCCAAATTATAACATGTACCCCTTATCTAATTGGGACAAGAAATCATGACGCTGGGGTTTGTTACAGACAGCAACATAATTAATTATATCTGGAAAAGTTGACTACTAAATATTAAATCTAGGAAGAATCAATTATGTCACTATTTAATAATCAATCGTTAATATGCATTTAAATGTATTTATAGTATATTATACGCATGCTTGTGTTCTTACATGTAGTATAAAATCAGTACATACACTATACAACCATGCATCAACAACATAAAGGTCGTCAGACAGAATGACGGTCCACTTGATGATCGGTGGCCTATAACACAAGCAACGTTATAGTGACGAGCTCGTTGGACGAGTGATTAGGGTGCTTGCCTTAATGCTCTGTTCTAGGGTTCCCGGGTTCGATTCCCGGCAGGGTCAACTTTGAAAAATTGACTTTTAAAATTTGGCTCTGGCCTGGATCTGGAAAGTAGTGGCAGGTCACACTGTTTTTCGCACTCATTTTTGCAGCAACCACCTCCTTACTGAAGACGTGGACGTGAAGACGTGAAGAAAGCAGCACGTGGACTGTTATGTTTCGGTGAGTAAGTAATGGATGCCCATTTTCCTATCGAATCCTATATCCTTAATCCCACTGTAGTCTGCAGCGCACTTGCAGCAGCTATAGCGTTGCTTGTGTTATAGGCGACGCGGTAGAGCCACCTACCATTAAGTGGACCGTCAGCTTGTCTGCCGATCTTAACATTAAAAAAAAGCCACATGTGCTGCAAGTGATGTGCTGCTGACTTTAGTGGCATTAAAGTAATGAGATTAAAAAGGGATGGGGAAATGAGCTCTGGCAGTTCTTACTCACTGACCGAAACAGAAGTAGGTACACACGCTGTTATTTGAAAGGTATATTATTCCAGGTGGACATAGAATATATTTACTCCCTCATTTAACCTTCAGTGCATATTTTAGCTATATTTTAGACTAGCTTAGCCCGCAACTTCGTACGCGTGGTATCCGGTATAGCGCGTAACTTTTTTTGTTTGTGAATCGATTGAAATGATACAACACTAAATGTTACGGGAAGCTTGCTACAACACATCAGTGAAAACTGCATTCAATTCGGTTAAGTCGTTTCTGAGATTAGCGTGCCCAAACGCACAGACAAACAGACAACAAAACTATTTTTTTGACATCGGTAACATAAGTACAACGTGCACAAACTGTTCTTTTGAAAAAATATTGAATGTACAGAGACGGCTCTTTCACGATTTAATCATATGCATACATGGATGACATAGTTAAAATGGTCGGTATTAACTGAAAATTCCACTCTTCAAGCATTGAATTCAAATTTTGTTTAACCAAGTTAATTTATCTTGATGGGCATAATAGATCTAAGGTGTGTTTTCAATATGTTTAATGATTGAAAGCGCACCTTATCTCTTTAGCTGTCAATTTTAATTTAACAAAGATCGACAGGTGAGCGTTGAATAACCTGTTATTTTGTGGTTTACGTTTTTGGACAACGCAATTAACTATTGTGTGTTTTTTCATCAACCAAACCGCAATAATAGTAGTATATCATAGCTCTAGACTTCCGTATGAGACCTTGTATATGTACGAGTATGTATAACAAAAAATATTACGAATTTTTAGTTTGCTATTTCACATAATACACTACCAGTTAAATTTGGACAATAAATTATCAAAGTTGTATCTTGGTCAGTGTGAAAACTCAACTCAAAGAAAACACTTTGAATTTCGTATTCCTATGGAATATTTAACTTCGACGTAATTATTGCAAATGGACTCACCGAACAAAACGGCTCCCTGTCTCTGAAACAAACGCAAATAGAAAACTTTTAATTAAAATAGCTCTTTTCGAAGTTTATCGACATTATTAATTTATTAAAATATTGGCTTCGGGTGAGTTAGAAAGTCAGGTGCGATTTTTTGCGTTTCGAGTTTGAAAAACACTTGTATAATTATGTTTTTATAAGCTCTACTAATATTATGAACGGAAAACTGAAATTTTACTAGCCCATTGGTCAAATGGTTAAGGTTGATCAAATTGTTAAACTTAGTTTTAGCGCTCTGTCTCTGATCTGTGTCTGGCAGGTCATACTGCATTATGCAATCAATTAGGCAGCCAATCTGGCGACAGTAATCACAGTAATATAACAGGAGACCACAGTAAAATAACAGCATGTGTGTTAGCGAGTAAGCATGCCAGAGCCCATCTCCCTGTATCTTCCTAATCCCTTATCCTTAATCGTACTCAACGCATTCAACGCACCCGTAGCGTTGCTTGTTTTAATAGGCTACGGTAACCACTTACCATCAAGTGACCGTCAGCATGTCTTATATAAAAAACTGAGTTTGTTTGTTTATTATTACGCTTCCACACCTTAACTACTCGACAGTTTATCATTAAATTTTGCATACACATTATCAAAGGACTTAGGTTAACTTTCATACAGAAAAAAATACTGTTCCAGAGAGAGGCGGACGAAGTCGAGGGCAAAACTTAGTAACAAATATTACTTAATGCAAAATTTAATCATTAAAATTGAATTTAATGCCGAATTTATATATCCATTGTCACTGGATAATATAAGTATGTTTGTTTTGTAAAAGCTTTAAGGTGGAGACAAACGCTAAATACTAAAAATATCCATTGTTTAATGAAGATGTTACAAGAAATAGACGAGACAATTGCTTTGAAAAATATATATATTATACTTAAATATGTGAAGAACCAATTGTATTAATTAGAATCTTCGTTAAAGTAATAGAAACTCCACAAAAAAAGAACACAAGAAGAATTTTACTTTTATTGAAAATTCTTTCGAAAACGGCTTATTGCGCGCATATGAATCCTGTATCTATTAATAAGTTAATGTCAGTTTAAAAAATGGTATTAATAATTTTTTTTTGCGTATTGTTCTAATGGTAAAAACAAAAAAAAAAACACCATTTCTAGGCCTGTCTCCGCCGCCAGCAAGTTCTATTGTAAATGTCATTTGCCTAAGTGAAGCCCTTAAGTGGTATGAGTGGTAAGTATTACATAAAAAGAGTACCTATATAAGAAATCCATTATAAGAGAGTGTCAGCTCTATTAGAGTTACACGTTCGATTCCAGATAAGGATAACTATGAAAATGAAATTGAATAAGCCTTCTCCTTGTTGTACTGAGTGGCAGGGTACATTCCAATCCGAGGTCATAAACTGGACAACACTCCTCGCGACAGTAACCACCCCTTACAGAAGACTACCATCAAATAAATCATTTTTTGAGTGAGTAAGGGATGCCAGAACCTTTTTTCGGATTATCCCCATTTGATCCCTTATCTGTGCTCCAATGAAGGCGGCTGCGCGTTTGCTATCCCTATGGCGTTGATTATGTAACTAGGCAACGGTAACACATACCACCAAGTGGACCGTATTTCAATCCGTCGAATTTTATAGCCGCATGGTGTACATTTAACAAATTAATGAAGTTAATTTGCTAGTGTAAAAGTGTTCTTATTATTATAAACTCTAGTGAATTATTTTAAGTTTAACATAAAATATTTTAACAAACAAGCTGTTGTAGTAGTAAAATTATTTACAATGATACCTCAATGACGTTTAAAATTGCATTTAACTTTCACGGAACACCACTGACAACTTAATGTATTGGCATTTCAATAGAGTCATTTTGTTTGTTATTAACATAGGAAAAATGTCGCCTCGAAGCATTATTAGGCATAATATTACTATGTTTTGCAATAACCGTAATCTGGTTTCTATAATACGTTTTTGTGTCCAATTACAGTGTAGGAAATAATTTTCTGTTTTTGAATAGATATGAGTTTTTAAAATTGTTAGCTATACTATGGACTTAGAATTGTTATATCTAATAATAAAACTAAGGGCAGCTTGTACTATGTTCTAAATATTGCTTAAAATCGCGCTAAAATAGATACGATTAATATATGAATAGTTATGTGATTACTTTCATTAAAAGGAAATGTATTTTTAACAAAGAAGAAGAAAGAAGTTAAAATCAAGTGCATACAAAAAAAAACTACATCCATACATCATTGTGCTTTTGTGAGAAATATTCTGAAATATGCCTCCTCTTTATGGAGATATAATATATATTCCAATATATGAGATTCACAAAAACAAAATTGAATTGGTACAAAGGGTTTATTAATATTTAGAATAAAATTGCCGTCCAGCGGCGACGTAAAAGATTAATTGCCCTTTTGGTTTTATTCCATACTAACTGGAACTAAGCGCGTTGCTGTCGCAAAATATATGAAAAAGGATATTAGGGCTTAAGTGCTTGGAATTGCTTCGTAGCATTGATCAACTTGTGGATCATATATCACGTATAAATTATATCAGTAAAATATTTTGTTCAGGAATATGTAGGACATCCGTACAAAATTATAAATTTAATTTCTTTTTGTATTTCGGATGTTCCTTTGGGGTTTTTTAATTAATTTAAACTATCATGTTACCTAATCAATGTGAAAGGACGATTATATTATTGAAAGATTCAAAATAATTTTTTTTTTTTAAAAAGAATTAAAAAAAAAGAAAAAAAATTGTAAAAAAGAATTGTGTCTGCACTGAATTAATACAATATCGATCTTCCGGATCGATATAATTGCTATTATGTTATGTCGTTGTATAAGAGTTACGTGACCTGGAGGCACGTGTCAGAGGTCGGGAGAGAGCTGCTGCATGAGTCGCGGAAATTGACCGCGTCGCTTTGGTGTCGCATATTAATAGATATATATCCTAACTGGGCGTTTCATTGTCAATACTTGTCAACTCTAGTTTTAAAGTAGATCTTTTGCCTCGTTTGAAAAAAAAAGAAGAAGACAATCAGTGCATTAAATGAAACTTATCTTTTATAGATATCAAAGTGCAAATAAAACCAATAGGATATGAGAAAACAGGTAGTCTCCCTTTTAAGTCCTACTCTAACTCTAATTCTTATGACTGCCCTATTCGTCTATTCTTTAATTACTGTGTACCTACTCTCCATGCTGTGTGTACTTTTACATCCAAATTTGAGGTGTTTAGAAGAACTCCGTATAAAATCACAAGCATAATTTTATAAAATGTAAGAATTTATAGCTTCCTATCAGATGTCGATGTACCGAAAAAAGAAAAGAAAAAAACTTGTTTTTAAAAGTTTTATAAGACTGACTGTGTAGCGACTTCATATTCACGTAATTTTTTGTTTGTAAAGCGATTGGAAAGAAATAAATACTAAATGTTAGGCGAAGCTTGCTATAATAAATCAGTGAAAACCGAATTTTAATCAGTTAACTGAGATGAGCGTGCACAAATACACAGACAAACATATATTTATATATTTTATTACCTATATGTATGATGCTAATGGTGCAGCTTATTAAATATAGTATTTTTGTTATTATATTTAGTATTCACAAAGGTTTATTTCATAATGAATAGCTTAAGTATTAAGCAATAACACAGCCAAGTAAGGCAATGAAGTACCCTTTAAAGTTAAGACTTCGAGTAAAACTTTACAAAAACCTTATCCAGATCCGATAGGTAAACTTTAAAGTCGGCAACTTGTAGATACCTTAGTTGTACATTGATTTTGTTGTTCGTTAACGAGGTAAGTTTTTAATCTCAGTTTATTTTAACTAACGCTGCAATTTATAAGTACTTTAATTTCTTATTGAGAGTTGAAAAACTTATGACAAAAGCTTCTAATGAAATTAATGTTCCACTTTCATGAATATTCTAGCGAATTTTATCAAAAATCGACGCGTTCATTTCACCGTTTATAAACTAAGCCCATTTTAAATTGTTAAAGTCGCAGCAGCGAAGGCTGGAGTGTTAATTAAAGTTGTTTCATTCAATGGGACTGAGAATGAGTTTCCGAAATTAATCACTAATTTAAATAAAGTCAAGAAAAAGAAACTTCTAAACGGACAGACTTTGAGAAGAAATTAAATTCATCTCATTCGGAAAGTTGTCAAGTTTATTAGCATATTACAAGACGAGATGAGAACGAATGGCTCACCTGAACTCAAACAGTCGGTCTCTCATTCCATATGAGTGACCATCCATTCACTCATTAATATCTCCATTCTGTAATTTGCTGTGAGTGAGAGATGCCTAAACTAATTCTCTTATCCCTTCCTAATATCCTATCCTTACTCCTACTAAGTTCGGCAGCGCACTTGCAGCTACGGTGGCCATCAAGGGATCGCCAACGTGTCTGACAAAACTTTACATCAAAAATTTACCTATAGATTCCTTCTGGTAAAGCTTGTTATAGGTGTTTGTGATTGTTATGTGATTATTATATTGTTTATAGGTGATGATAGTGACAGCCTGACTGCCTAATTTTATCATTAAAAAATATTTTTATTGATCAAGAAAAATGGCGCCTGATAAACTTTATTTACATATATGGTGTGAAAGTATGTGTACAAGGCATTATTTCATACGGTTAGCTAACTTTTATGCTTTGATTAGATCATAATGTGTCTAAACTTTTAAAAATATTTATAAAGTCAGCTTTGGCTCAAGAAATTATTTGCGAAATTATGTAAATTCATTGCATATAAGGAGACATTTCTCTTATTTATTATGACTTACTAAATGTTAGCATAAAATGTTTATGTTTGATATGAAACATCATCATCATCATCTCAGCCGTAGGACGCCCAATGCTGGACAAAGGCCTCCTCCTTAATTCTCCAAAAGGACTGATCAGAAGCAGCCTGAATCCACCGTTGACCTGCGGCCCTTATCAGATCGTCTGTCCACCTTGTTGGTGGACGTCCTACGCTGCATTTGCCGGTTCGTGACCTCCACTTGTGAACCTTCCGGCCCCAGCGGCTTTCCCCCTCCACTTGTGAACTTTCGTTCGTGTACGGATCTGCTCATTCCTGATTCGATCTCGCAGTGTAACCCCAAGCATAGCCTTCTCCATAGCTCTTTGAGCTTTTTTTTTACGAAGCCCATAGTTAGAGACCACGCTTCAGCGCCACATGTCATCATGTCCTCACTGACAACACACATTGGTCGAAAATAGCTGTTTTAAGATACTGAGGAATTTTGGACGAGAAGATGTCTCGGAGCTTCTCGAACGTATTTGTATGTATATTAGATTACAAATGGATAAATTGTGAAAAAGGGAATAGCTCTCACGACAGGCATAGTATTGTGTGGGTAATATTTGCATATTTGTCAAAACAAATTATTTGAATAAATACTTTCTTTCTTTCTTCTTTCTTCTTACATAATAACACCTAATTGCATCCGTGCGAAGATTATGCCGGGCCGCTAGTCTATCATAAAAATAGTTGGGATAGTGTGAGCTTCTACGGCGCGGCGTCTGTTTAGTGTTATGATTTCTACATTTTTTTGAACTACTTTACCTAGAAGTTGTGGCTTTCTCTATCAGGTGTTGTCGATTAATGTTGCTATCTTGTTAGCTTTTCGAAATTTGCGTGAATGGGCACTTAGATAAACTTCGTAGAAGAATTAACGCTAAAGAAGTTCACAATTGCTTTTTGAAATTTAATAAAATGGAATGTTGTTATAACACCAGAGATATATTATCTCTTATTTATATATCTCTGTATAATATATAAAAATATATAATTATTATAAAAAATAAATATCCGTTTATTATTTTTCCTTATAGTATTGGCCTAGTTAAGTATTGACATAATTGATATTCAAAATATGATAAAAATAAATTAAGAATTATACTTTCGATAATGATTTGTTGGATTGAGTTGTTGACGGTTTTTTTTATGCAAAAGTCTTCAGACACGCTGACGGTCTACTTAACGGCAGGTGGCTGCCGTCGCCTAGAACACATGGAACGCCACAGGTGCCGCAATTGTGCTGCCGAAGCGTTAGCGAAATTAATGGGCCTTGGCATCCTCTCACTCACCGAAACAAAGCAGCATATTATATCCTATTTATTTCAGGGTGGACTTCAGTAAGGAGGTGGTTATTGCTGCCAGACGGGCCGTCCAATTTAATTTAACTAAATTTTCCAGTTCTTTAAATGTAATTTAACTGCATACAAAAGTTACTTATTGGGTTCAACATTAAACTGTGATTTTTAATGTTAAATCGCATCTAATTGAATTCGAAGACTTATATTCAACGCCTTTTGTCAAAGAATTTCGCTGAAACTTGTGATTTAGTTTGAAAAGGCGGAATTCAATGGAACACCGGGATTCCGACTTCCTCCTGGAAAATTTTAATGAGAAATTCGTATCTCATTGCTTTAGAAACAGTAAAGAGGGGGGCGGCGATCTTCCTCCATCAATTTATTTTGTCTCACCCAAAGTTTCTGCGATTTCAATGAGATTTCTGTCTGGAACATCTTATTTGTTTGCACGAGTTAAAATTAAAAGATAATGTCCTAAAGTTTGCTCGTTTTGAAGTTAAGCTGGTGGTGCAGATTGAAGTTATTACCTGGGCTGGCCGTTACAGCCCTCGCCCAGGTACACGTCCGGACGGACGGACGGACGACCGCCACGAAAACTCCCGCCATTTATTTCGGTGGCCAGATGCTGACAACATTCCTCGAGATATATTAGTCCACTTTTGTGCGTAAAATTCACCGTCTTTTTATTGCCGCGCAAAGTTTGTTTGAAAAGTGGCCTTAATTACCAAGTTCGGGACAGGTAATAAAAACTCGATTGTTATGATGTCAGCCGAGAGGAGGAAGCTTGTATAACGTCAAGTAAAATAATACATTAGATAAGATTGGGCGTGCGGTTACCGCGTGACGTGACCTCACGCCTCATGTGTTCTCGGGCCAGCTTTTTGTTGGTGGTTTCATAAATATTTTCAACGGCAACTGGTTCTTTAGTGTGCTAGCGTAGGCACAATGTACCGCCTGTCAGAGTGCATGTTCCGTGTTCGTGTCAAACATGCTACACATTGCTGATAGTTTCATTCACATAAACCTTCACTTCACTTGTAACTGCTGAACCAATTGAATTCAATCCTGAGGGCATAACTCAATATTCTCAAAGAAGATTGATACATTAAATTTATTTGTTTTCGTTAAATATTTCTAGTCGTGTTTTCAATATTTAATTTACAATTTACATTTTTAATCATAGTGCTTTAAAATTAGCTTTTGCCAGCGACATTTATTCCATTAAGTACACGATTCATAACGTTTCTTTTAGTGAGTTTGTGTGGTACCCAAATATCGAGGTTTTTTTGTGCACCCAGCTTTTTTCAAATGGGTCAAAACTCTTTTGAAGTCCATTCCCTGTTCTTCAGCTAATGGATGCCATTTTTCAAAAATGGCATCCATTTTATCCGTAACGGGGCGACCATAGCGAGGTGTATCTTCGACATCAAAATTCCCGGACGCTTAAACCAACTTTGTGCTATTCTTACTGACACTGCATTAGATCCATAAACGTCATAAATTTTTTTATTCGCGTATTGCGTTGCATTTTTTCCTGTTCTGTATTAGATTCACTTATTTTTACAGAAAGAAAAACTAATGAAAAATAGTTGGAAACAACATTTTAATAACTTGTTTCTTTTTTTTAAATGTAACCTTTTTAATGTCATCAAAACCAGCCAGATATAAATAGTAGAGCCAAAGAGGTTTTATTACAAGTTTGTACATACTATATGCGAAAAGACTTTATCTCCGACCTAATATTTCAATTTATTGGATAATTTAAAATATACGCTTATGTAAAAAAAGCGTATTAAAGGTTTAATTGTGTGCCATATTGTGCGCATATAGGAATTTTTTGCAAATTCGAACAATTTTTTTAGGAAGCCAAGTTAGTGTATTTTTTATTTTGTCTGACCACTGCCCATGTCACTAATAGATTGAGAGTCAAACTTGTTTAGACTAATATTTTTTATGATATAGTCAGGCAGCCGGACAACTTGATTGTATCGTAACTCATAAACACAAGCAACACCACTTTATGGTAATCATGTACAACAACAACTCATGTGCTGTTATGCCCTAGCGGTTTTCTATAAAAAGGTGTTCTTTTTTTTAAAACGAGCTGCCTGGTGGTGTCTGAGAAACCTCCTTACAAAGGGAAAGGACTATTTCTAGTGTACGTTAGAAAGCTGGTTAAACTACGTAAAAATTTATAATAAATTTAGACATCGTCGTTTAAAACTATTTATGAATTAAATAGTATTATTTATTAATCATATAATAAAAATTAGAGCTTTATTGTAAAAAAAAATCAAGTAGCAAATAGAGTACTATCTTTCTTATTCTGCGGTGACTATGGAGACATTTTATTTCGAGCTAAAAAATAGCTCCAATTGCAAATAGCCTTTTGAGCTATTTGCAAACCCTATGGTATTTATTTTTTCTGCGGTATCTCGGTGAATAAAGTACAGGAATTTTATTTAAAATTTAATAATTTAGTTAAACGAGCTCAACAGTTTATAACTGATAATTACTACACGATTAAACTCATTATAATATAGCTCATTAAAATTCTATTTATTTTTAATTAAACACGTGTCACTAATATTTTTAATTATCGCACATGCAGGAAGTCAGCGAAGCTTTTTGTTGTCATAACATATTGATTAATTAACTGTTACATTAATGTAGACAAATTATTAACACGATTGCTCGGTTTCAAACTGTCTAATTAATCAATTAAACACAAGATAATGTACGAGTATATTATGGGTTAATCTAGTTTCACTCACTCTTAAAACCATATTTTTGTAGACATAATTTTACTACTATTCTCTGACTTTAAGAGAAGGATTAACATCAGACCGAACACAATTATTACCAAAATAAGCGCAACCTAATAACTTATGAACTAAGGTGCAATATTGCACAACAAATTTTTGTAGCTTCTCGTAGATAAGTAAAAAGATTTAAAATTGGAAGATTTTTCCTAAATATTGTGTAAAATATGAAAAAAGAAATAAAAGTAGCCGATTAAAACTTTAGTACAGAACTTAATTAATAAGGTTAAAAAAATAATGTAGTAGTATTTTTAGTACTGTGACACGAAAGATTTTTAGGCAGTAATTTAATATTTTTTTTAAGAAAAAAATATTTTTTGTACTTATAAATCTGCCCAATTCAAACTTTTTTAAATACACTCTATTATGCTCTGTATTTTTATCTAAGTTTTAATTTTACTCTAACAAGTCAAATTAGGCAACGAAAATAACGCTTTTCCGCTAAGTCCTCGCTTAAATATTTTACACAATACGCGCCGTGGTTTCATCGGCCTCGAAATTTGACATAATTAAAGCTTCTCAATTATACTGGACGAAAAATTCGAAATGTTGATTTACAATTTTATTGTTTTTTAAATTGTCAACTTTTTTTGAGTGGCAGGTCAAACGTTCCTCTCCTCATACAAGTAAGTTCCCTTTCTAGTCACCACTGCGACGGTAGCCACCTACCATCACGTGTACCGTCAGCCTGTCTGTCGACCTTAATATAAAAAAAAAGTTTTCTACAATTTGAATCGTTGCCATAAGACAACGGAGAACATAAAATTCGCAGTTCATAAAATTTTATGCAATTTTTATGTAACCATGGTCAAATAGTTTTCAAAAGTTGCAATGTGGACGCCTAGATATCGAATTAAATTTTCATCATACATCGAAATATAGGAATATGTTAAAGAATTTACCTTTCTTTTAGTTAAACTATGATGAATCTTGTCGGTACATACCTGTAACAAATAAATTTCTTTTATAAAATATTCAAAAGTTTAAAATGAAACGAATATCAAAGAAAAATGCAATAATATTATTTTTTTGCCGACTAGAAGTATTAAAAAATATTCATTCAGATTTTAAATGAAGCCTCAACTAGTGACAGTAACTATAAGACATTAACGATTCAGCAACTTCTGTCTCCAGGACATGCCATGTACTCTTCTCTGTCCGTATGGCGGCTACGTCCAAGAGGATAATAAGAGAAATTGCTGACCAACCAGATTACCACTGGATCAGTAGAAGACGACCGCCATTTTGTTTTATATAGACTGTCAATTCTATTGTTAATTAACGAATATTTTCATCATTTTTATATATATGTAAAACTTTTATATGTAAAAGAAGGCACTACATTGGAAGAAATGGATTCTACACACTGTTAAATGTCTTTGATTCTACATGATAATGATTGTCGAATTGTACCTACATATTGAAATATAACTTTTAATATGAATTAAATTTTGTTTTTTGTATGACTTTGCCTATTATTTTCTCGCAAGTTAGAGAAAATTATACAAGTCCTGGCCGAAATACCAATTGAAGACTTCGTTTATAATTGCCTTATACTGTTAATTGGTCTGTAATGTATAAATTTTATATATAGCCGTTTAAGTAACTAGAGGAATGAAATTTATTTTCTGTTTACTATTATATCAGGTGTTATGTGACATACATGAGTGATGGTTTAGCGTCTTTGAAATAAGGAAGTTAAAGTTGTAGCCGCAATCTAGTAAAGCGATGATCTCTCGTATGACGTAAGTTCTACGAGAGCCAATTGCGTATTTTACTTCATTATAAGTGGGAATAGGAAAATAGTCGTAAGTGGCATTGCACAATTTATTGATAGATTCATGTAACATGATGAATTTAGATCAAACATTGGTACCGATCTGGTATATGGTATCTTTTTAATATCTAGTATCGCCCAAGAAGTGCATAATGAATAATTATTTTGGTAGCTTTAGGTTTACCTATAACTAGCGATCCGTCCTCGGCTTTGCACTAATGTAAGTTGAGTCCCTCAGGGGAATTTTTGATATAAGCTTCTAGAAGATATGTAATATCGATGGGTGAAAGAAATTTTTAATTATACCATGTAGAAGGGGCTGAAAAAATGAAAATTAACAGAGTTAAGGAAATTAGAAGATAAGGGTTGATATTGTGATATTTATTTTTAAAATTTTATAAACATTTTAAAAAATAATGTACATATCAACTCTTATATCTTCTAACCTCCCTAACTCTGTAAATTTTAATTTTAGCAAAAAAAAACATATGAACATTTTGACGTGACAACGTTTAATAAATCGATGAACGCCGGCTGCACGCACGAAAAATGATGACTCATTGTCCCGTTACGTTCGAGCCGATGCACGATCGGAGCGAGAGCGCGGCACGAGCGAGAGAAAGGCACGATCGGCTTGAGCGTTCGGCTTGCGCTGCATCCATCTCTCTTCCACTCGTCATAAAAATATGCAATCATTTCATCGTCCGTAGATTTCATCGTTTTGTTATGACGTTGTCACGTTAAACTGTCGTCCGTAAACCGACTTTACAGACAACCATTTTTTTTACATAAAAGGAAATTATCTACAATTTTGTCTGAAACTTTTTTTGTATCTCTTACTATTTTTGTATGATTTGGAAAAAAACACTTATTGTTTTCATACTTCATACAGTATCGAAAATTTCTTTCAGCCATCAATATTTCATATCTTCTAGAAACTGGATATCAAAAATGCCTGAGGGACTCAAATTTTGATTAGTTAGTTAATTTTCCTGGGCGAGTCATGGATAGCGACTTTATTTAAATTCTATAGTAAGTTTTTTTTATTTAATTAGTTAAAAACCTGAATAATACAAAAGTTAGAGATTTTTTAAAAATAAATGTCCACTACTAAAAATTGCGGTGTCTAAATTATTATTATTTTTAAATACAATTCAGGGAATTCTCGGAAATATTATTTCATGCACACATAGCGAGAAATGTTTTACTAAAATCCCAACTCGAAAAACATAATATCTCCCAATTTCTCAGTGTTCAAAAACAAAATATTTAAGAGTCATGCATGAAAATGTTTGGTAGGCATGTGACCTTTTGTAGTAATACACAATTAATGCGTGACAGAATTTGACAAGTAATCTTGACAGTCACAGTCATCTTGACACCCATAAAAAACACTATCAATTGTAATATCACTCAGAGCAAAGAATCGCCGCGCCGCGCGTTACTAGTAGAGACAGTATTGGTAATAATAATATTCGTGCCAAATGCGTTAAACGCACATTTGGACGTTGTGGCACGACAGTTTGTATTTGCACGTTGTCGAGTAAACATTATTCAAAAAAGCGATAGAAATGCCTCATTGCGTTGTGATTTGGTGTAATAATCATAGTAAAAACGTGAATTAGAAAAATTGTGTATCATAGTATCATATCACAAGAAAGTAATTAAAGTCGAGATTGCCTTGGAACACAAAATCTAAATAGTGCGGAAGCCGTGCGTGTACTGGTATTGAATAAACGTTAACGCCCCCTGAAATGCTGGATTTCTATGGAAAGCGTTGACCATATAAACATGATATTAATCCTTATCCAAATAAATACGTTATTCATTAAAAGTATTTAATTTTGAACAATATTGCCCTTGACATCATTTGATTTCAGTGAATATCTAGGAGATATCTTAAATTAAAAAGTACGTGGGAGAAAATAAATTCAAGCGGTCTTGCACCAACGCGACGCGAAATACGGGACTCGATTGATGCAGACGCAAGCGTTATGTTACACATTTATATTTTTCATTTTTCAACGCGGACGAAGTCGCGGCCACCAGCTAGTAATGTAATAAAAATACATTGATAAACGTGTAGGCAGTCCAAGCTACTCTAAATATCGCGTATCACTTATGGACATCTACAACATTTCGGATATATACAACCTTCAATTTTGTCAACCGTCAAATTTTGATGCATGTATGTTATTCATTGCAATGACAGGCATGATTACGCCTTTAATTCTGATAAGTATACTTTCAGCATTTTATAGGTATCTATATTATACTGTGTCGGCGGTTTCACACCCCGCCTGTTTTATTGAAATTGACAAAGGAATGCACATGTCGGCTATTCTCGGTAATGTTAGTTTCTTTTCCGATGACCGCCCCATCTCGCATGTCATCGCTAGCACACTCTACTTTGTTTTCGTTAAGCGTTGCTTCTGATTTTTTTTCTTTAGCTCAGTTATAAAGTTTATTGCTGAGCTAAAGAAAAAAAATCAGAAAGTATCAGAATTATTATTATCAGAACTTTAAGAATTAGGCTATCAAATATAAAAATATGTTTTAAAATTTTTAAGGGCATAGCATGATTATAAACAGTACTATATACACTTTCCCCAAAAATCTATTAAATATAAATTTTAAGGCCATAGTTTGATTATAAATAGTCAATAACTTTCCTCAAGAATTGCATAGGCAATCACATATAAAAAATATTTTTAATTTTTTTTAAGGGCATGGCGGGATTACAATAATTACATAATACTTCCTTAATAATACTTTGCTTAGTAATCACATAGGCTATCAAATACAAAAACATTTTTTTAAAATTCCAAGTTACAAAGTTTAACGCGTTTAACCAAACCAACAAACAAACTTTTGAGCTTTATTACAATAGTATAGATTAGGTTAATTTAAAGAAATTGGTGTAAAATTAAATTATTTCAGTCTCTACGATACGTACGACACATGTGTTAGTGATTGTTTTTGAAACATTATAATTAGTGAAATTATAAATGTGTTATAATTACTATTATGATGTCATCTATTTGATTGGATTATATACGACTATAATATTGGAGGAAATAATTTTTATTTTAAATTTTTACTACTAATATTAATATTATTAACAAGATACTTCAAAATGCTATAATGATTGTAACAACATAATGTTCTTGTAACAAAATACCTGTTTGGGATAGATCTAAAAGTAAATATTACTTTTACTTTTTTATGTAGAGGTCGTCAGACAGGCTGCCTGTAGACTTGATAATAGGTGGCTACCGTAGCCTCTTTAAACAAGCAACGCCACATGTGCTGCAATTACGCTGCCGACCTTAGCAAGATTAAGCATAAGGGATTAGGAAGGGATGAGGAAATGGACTCTGGCATCCCTTACTCACTCACTAAAACACTGTTATTTCACCATGATCTTTTGTAAGAGGGTGATTATTGCTGCCAGGTGAGCTGCCCAATTTATGTCTAAATTTTTACTTATAAAATTATTTATTTCATAATGTATAATTTTATAGAAAAAAAAAAGATTTAACACAAGCAAGCTCAATAAATTCCAGATATTACGGTCGCAAGAATGCAAAGAAAGTTGTAAAAGATGAGTACCTACATTATATCTCTACTGTGAGAGAGTTGCCTACTAACCTTATTACAGAGAAACCTGATCACAAACTTTATCCCTTTCTTAAGACTGATATGTTGCTGCTGCTTCATGATCGCTGTTTATTCGCAGTTATTCACAGGAAATGTCTCACTTATTAAACCTGGTCCATAATCAAGTCGACATAATTATTAGTAGAAATAATTTTAAAATTCAAAGCAAAAAGTCTTCGCCTTGGTCCTTTTATTATTAACAGAATTAATGAAAGAATGTTTGATCTAGGTGCAATGCAGTGGGGGGAGGGGGGAGGGGGGGAGGGTAAAGGCGGGAGATAGGGCGAGGGTGAGTAGCCTATGTTATTCGCTGATAATTTAGCTTTCTGTGAAAGAATTTTTAAAATCAGTCGAGTAGTTTTTGAGTTTATTCATTACAAATAAATAAAAATACATACATTCAAATCTTTTCTCTTTATAAATTAGTATAGATGTAAGAATAAACAAAAGTAATGGCACCTGACTATCTCAAGCCATAAAGTAAATCATCTATAAAATTGACATCTAAACATGATATTAAATGTTTGTAAAATTAAAAAACATTGTCTGCAACTATTACTTCACCGTTTATTTATCGGTCTCATTAAGTGATGCGCGCTTGCGCGTGCGTTGAACTCTTTTCTACTGGCGCACGCGATCGTAAACGAAGCACTTTTAGTATATACATTACAGTACAGCACAATAATCTTAGATAAATATAACGGTTACATACCTTTCATTTATGAGTTGTAACTTTTATAGTGACTCTTTGCAGAAAGACCATTGTGTAGTAACAGCAGTGTGCTCCTTTGTTTCAATGAATAAGTAAGGGATACCAGAGCTTATTCACCTGTAATCCCTTTTCAGTGTGGCGTTAATGCCCATGGTTTTTTGACAATTTTATTCTCATATCTCTCTATATCTCTATACTAGTTTTTGTAAATGGACAGTTCTTCGGTATGAATGACTGACAGACAGTCTGAATGAAAAAGCTTTAGTTTTTACGAATCAGTAAAACATTAAACAAAGAAAACGTTCCAAGGCAGCGATGCAAAAATATTACGTAAGTGTCAATGGCTTCATTTGCATCAGAAACTGTGCAATCGACCCCGCAATAATTATTGTATAACTTATCAAAAAAGTCTAAAGTCATTCGTTGCAATAAAAAGTTTATTTCATGCTTTTTTATCACTTTGATTACTTATTATTTTTAAATACATAATTTTTAAATTTTAACATTTAAATGTTAAAATTTAGTATCCATTTGTCGAACGGTTATCATTTAGTTTGGATATAGCATATCAATAAAATATATTGTCCATATGTGCATATGCGTTTGATTAATAAAATTTTATGGTTACAAGAATAGAAAATTAAATTTTATTAGGTATACATTTATATTAAACATTATTGTGTTATTTAATATTGATACATTTAAGGTTTCGAACAACGTTATGGCAACAAATAAACTTGGTGAGCCCTTATCAAACTAAAAAATTTTTCTTTGAGTTATTTATGTACTTACATGTATCGGTTTACAACAGAAAGTTATCTAAGTTATAAGTACAAACACAATAATCTGATAAGCTCTATGATCAATCTGAGTCATTTTTAGTTCCAATAATATTATTACGGCTAACTATGGAACGTTCTGAAAAAAGAATTCGTGCCGGCCGAAAGTCTCGAATGTCCCACCCTATCGATGGTAGCCAGGCCGCTTCCCGACTAGTGTCAAAGGATATTGGTCTTTATGTTTACAACATAGAGTTTATATTTCAACAGAAATAGCATTCCCGAATGGTTTGTTTACGATCTTGTTTAGATTTTTTGGAAAACTCGAAATACATCGAGGCGTTTGGCGCCAAGTATAAATAAGAGAGCAGGCGAGCGAGATGTTGGTGTGGTGCGACAACCAGCGATACGAAAGCGACTTTTCGTAGCTTTCGCGAAGTTATCTGCGACAGTGAATCGTCGACACATTAATGGAATCATCAACGACTTTTGACAAGTTTAACGGTTTAGTGAATTTGGAAGTCATCTTGGTTTGTAAAAATAAATCGTTCGTTTCGCCCTTATACGGCATTTTAACTCACTCCGCACGTTAACAATAATGATTATAAATGCGAAAGTTTGTATAAATGCGAAATAACAAACGTTGTTGCTCAATCACTCAAAAACTGCTAAACGGATTTGGATGAAATTTGGCACAAAGATAGTTTATAACCTGGATTTTCAAAAAACGAACTACAGCTCGTACGAATTCGCGAGTACAGCTAGTTTAAAATAAATACACAATATGTTTTACAAATTTTATTAAAGCAATCAGAACATTAATTGATTTTTATATAGAAGACGGTAGTTAACACTTTTAGTCATTAAAAAAATATATAAACAGATTTTACATTTTATTCTCAATGTAAAAAGTGAAGAAAACCGATATTTTAATAATGCAAATTAACACAATAAAAGTTATTGGAAACTTGACATAATTTGTTTTACAGTTATGTTTTACTTGCTCCTTTTCAGAAGTACTCAAAGAGGAATAAAAGTGGATGTATTTTATATATACCCACAGGCGTTTAAAAGAACGGTATACAATCGTGCTTAATTTTGACTCACTTTTTTGGTGACTGAGCACAACAGTATTTCGGTAGATCAGGAGTGTCACAATCCTTTCTTTTATTCTTATCTTATTCCTTAAGTATATGGCGGCGCCACTGTCTGTCCTCTTAAATAATTTCTTCACGCGACGTCACTTCTAATGATCTCTCTGCTTTCACGTCAAAAAGATTTACGAACGATATTTGATTTTTTTAAGTACACTTGTAAATCTGTTACGACCATGCCAGGCCATGTTACGATGTACTATACCTCAGATAGCTAATCTCAGAAACGGCTTAACCAAAATGCGGTTTTTACTGATGTATTGTAACAAGCTTCCCGTAACAATTAGTGTTCGTTTGATTCCAATCGGTTTAAAAACAAAAAAGTTACCAAATACCATGCGTACGAAGTTGCGGGCTCAGCTAGTAGTTAATATATTTTATTAAAAGTTTAATTGAAAAGCTATGTAAATCACTGAATTATCATCAAGCTAACTATAAGTTGCAAATAATTTACAATAAATAAAACTGTTTATTCTCTTTTGTATGCTTAATTTAGCACTGTAATATAAAACTTCGTATTGTGTCAAGGATGTAATAAGAAATAACTATAAAATCAATAAGAGAATGAGCAAACAAACGTGACTTTTAATGTACAGTGTAATCTACGAATTAGGTTCAAAATGTCCTGCGACTGGAGAGTTTGTTCACGTAAATGGTCAGTTTACTGTCCTGTCGTCTGGTTTTAATCAACTTCTGCAAGGACGCTGAAACATCTCACAAAGAGATTGCGCTGACGTCTAGTGCCTTTAAGCCCGTCTGATTAACTCTCTTGATGCAACCCTGAGGTCGACATTCTGATGTTCCCATCTGCGTGTTGTTTTTATTAAAAATATATTAATTGAAAATTGCTTCATTTTTAATTAATTTACTTTTCATTGACTGATAATAAAAATCAAACTCGATGACTACAACTTAAAACCTTTTTTGCGAATTGGTAAGGTTTTCAAAGTCAAGTTCAAGTTCAAGTTTCAATATTTGGGTGTTTTTTTATGTTTATTACTCAATAACGATTTACTGGATTTAGATAGGTTCTTCTTCTATCCCGGTAATACGTTCCCATAGATAATACAGCTAATAATATAATATTTTAAGTTATTTTTTTGTATCGTAAATAACATCCAATCAAAAGGGTCAACAGAGAAAATTACCATTTCAGTTACAGACTTAATAGAAGCGTTCGACGAGAATTAAAGTGTGAGTAACAATATATGAAAAAAAAAAAAATAATAATATAATAACCTGTATTTTTGAAAGATAGGCACTTTTGTACAGCTAGCGAACGTAGAAAATACAGCTACAATTTGAAAAGTTCTAACATTTAAAAATGTTGTGAATTTTGGCGTTAAATTGTTTTAAAAGCATAGCAGTTCACCTTCAAGAGTAGTAAAAATAAAATATTCTAAGAATACATTTCTTTTTAAAGTTATTTCGCAGAGATTTTTTAATAAAATTAGAGACCTTGTCTAAGATATATCTTGCCTATACACGGTATATATATTATTTTTAGTTTGAAATGTAAAATGTTTAGAATGTAATGTAAGTACTTTTGTATTTTATTTCAAATATTATTTGAAATTTTATAATTTGAATATGGCGTAATACGTATAAAGCATGTTCAATTTTTTTTTATCATTTTACAAACACATTTATTTTTAAAAAATCTGATAAAGATATATGTATAAGTCGCATTATTCAGGATGCCTAGATATATTAACATCTATGGAAAGCAGAAAATTGTAGCATAGGTAGCCAAGGAATACCATGATGCGTCTAGTTTAGACCATATCTTTCTATAACACATTATTTATAATGTTATTATAATAAATAACCATTGTTGTAAATGGGTAGTTTAGCACTCTCACTAAAGAATGTATCAATATTTTTAGTTCATCTGAATCAATTAATTAGTTAATGTAACATAATTATGTTACTAAATGCAGTAGGGTATAAATTATTAATTAATAATAGGGAAATTGCATGAAAAAAATAAAATTAAAAACGATTCGAGATGCGATTCGAGATTCTAAATTCTTGCATCGATGACGTAAAAGCGTATCGAATTCCCCGGAGCACGTGGTCCGTAAAGCAAGGCCGCTGGAACGAATATCACTTTCATTGGAAAGTATACGATAGAACCGGCTGAGGAGAGGCCGGTCATCTCACTTGTCGCATTACTCTACCCTCGATAACTCCTTGAGAGTTGATTAACATATACCATGACAAAGATCATAATAATATTGTATATAAATGTTCGTAATTTTTCTTATAATAATTTGACAGGTATACAATAAATTTTGACAGGTCGAAACATCCCATCCGGTTAGACACAGGAATTTATTTCTTATATTTTTTCCTCAAAAATTGTCGAAAAATTCAGGTAAACGAGAATGTACCATAAAAAACATCAGCTCATATTTGAATGTTTTAGCATATTCACTTTTAACACGTTGAAACACATTGGAATTATATTTGATAGGTTTTTTTGTGATTTTTAATGAATTGTGATTTTTAATAGGTATGTTTTAATATTTAGAGAAATTCGTCTAGAGAAAATAAAACTAAACACCTCTATATCAATCCAAATGGGTCTGTGAGGACAAATCTCAAACCTTAAGAGATACGAAAATGTGTTCTTTGGAACTAAGGCTTCAAATTTTTAAAAAATAAAAACTGCATTCAAACTTTTTTAAATTACGCTCATATAATATGCGACGGAATTGAATGCGATAAAATCTCTGTAAAAAAAAAATCGCAATTATTTTTATTACCGTAGCTGATAGTGTAGGTCATAAGGAACAAATTTGGCTATGGAACCTTGTATAAATAATTAACAGAAATGTCTACAATTTAAATAGCAGTTCAAACAATCGACCAAGAGTTCTAAATAATAAATTTAATATTGTTCTAAAAAACACAGTAAGTACTTCAATGTATAAGACATACACATAAGTGACCTTTTCAAATAATTGATTAATTATATGAACTGATTAATATTAACATTTTGTCAGTTATTAAAATTGTAGACATTTCTATCTATTATCTACACAAGGTTCCATAGCAAAACTTATTACTTATGACCCACAATATCCTCTGCGGTAAAAAAAATATTGCTATTTTTTATATAAATCAGACTCACTTGTGAACGTAATTTGAAAAAGTTTGAATGTTTTTTATTTTTACAAAAATCATATGTCTTAGGCTTTGAGATTTGCCACTGACCCATTTGAATTGATCAGCCTGTATATTTTAATAAAGTTTATAAATATTGCTATGGTCAAATCTTAATTATTTTGGAGAATATGCAACTAATGTAACTATGCAATTCTCTAAGGTAAGGTATCTGAGGTCTAAAGGTATTTGGAACAATAATCAATTTATTTACAGTTTAATGTACCAGTTCGTCATATTCGACCCGCCCCCGGTTTCGCACGGATGCAGTTTTTTAAGCGAGCCGTGTCTGTATCTCATAAACGGTTTAACCGATTTGAATGCGGTTTTCACTGATGTATTGTAGCAAGCTTCCCATAACATTTAGTATGTTTTTTATTCCAATCGGTTTACAAACCAAAAAGTTATGTAAATTTAACAAAATCACGTCCAACATTTTTTCCATAAAAATTCAATAAAATAACTCTTCGATTGAATTGGCTGAAGCTTTAGTTAACTATATATTATCATCTGTAAAACCACAGTCTAACCATACTTCGTCATACAGTCGGGCAACGCTCAATGTTCGAGCCTGCAAACTGAAGCGAGTTCGCCGAACGTTGCTCTACGCAAGTACATTCGTTGCCTGGCTGTATGACCTAAGTATGGTTAGACTGTGGTAAAACGATGATGATTGAAAGTTTATATAAAGTTAAAAATAGTCGGTTTAGGTGATTTTTAATATCCAATTTAAGTTGACCTCCGATCTATATCATAAAATCGTACTTTGCCTACTATGCCTTTGTGCTCGCTAATCTCAGAAACGGCTTAACCGATTTTCATGTGGTTTCCACTGATGTATTGTAGCAAGCTTCCGGTAATATGTCGTGTATTTCATTCCAATCTGTTTACAAACAAATAAGTTAAGCGTTATTCCGAACACCACGCGTACGAAGTCGCAGACACAGCTAGTTTTATAATATGTTTAGATGTAGATGTGAATATATATTGACATAGACCATACAAACTGTTTACTAGGAAAAGTATTACATGATTAATAAAACTCAATCAATTAAGGAATGTGGTTACATAAAATCGTTCTTGAAACGTTCGTGTTACAGGAATAGGAAACGAAGAAATGTTATTTATGATTATTGCCGTCTCTCTAAAGTACAATATGTGAACGTATTTAAAACTACATTTATTCCACTCACGACTGTCGAACAATAATTATCCGGTAATTGATTTTAACCTTCTATTTAACACTTATGAACATGGCCTGTTAAAACTTGACAGGTTTTATCATAAACAGAGAGCAGTGTACACTGAATGAGTGAAATATTTCTGCGCTCAAGTTAGGAATGTCGCATTCGCAGTGAGGTATTTTTAATTAAACTTTATAATATAAGAAAAGAGACTTAAAATAAACTTAAATTCTCTACTCGAAAAGGCTATTTAAATTAAATAAATGCCTTGCAAAAGTTTGATAGCTGTTCTGAATGACTACTAGTGGCTTTGGAAAATAATTGTTTTTTAATCCAGTTTGTAAAATTTTAATATACATAGTCATTGAAGCAGTTGCTTAGAATCAAAATTATGTTATTAGCAATTGCTCGATGAAGTTTGGTTGAAGACAATTTTGGGCTATAAGGACAAAGCATCCTTCAATTTATCGAAATATTGTGACTTTCAATAAGTTTAACCTTGCTGAAATTAGTCATTGTCATAAATGACAAGCAAATTTAAATATTTGAATAGATTTTTTTTCATTTGTTAGCAAAGTTCTATAAATTCATATTTCTTTTAAAACACATAAGCATTGTGTAAAGTGCTGAAATTAGCTGCGGTTTTTATTTTTCCTAATTTCTCTACGTAAAAATGGAATCGATTTTAAAATTCACGTAAACTATGTTACAAATACGATTTTATTGCAAATCAATAAAATATCCAACATTTGTCTCGATTTTCTTAACCTGAAGAGCTTAAATTATGCTTAAATAACTGTAAATATAATTCGAGTATAATAATGGAAAAAGCGATATTCGTATCAAATTCAATTCGAAATATCAATTTCGGAGTAGCCTTTAATATGGGCTATGGTAAAAATATAAAAAATTGAGATGTTTCAATCAATGGGTTGCCAATTGTCTAATAAAAAAATGTAAAAAAAACATAATAATATAATTTTAAATGGTCCATTCTATATAAATATAATAATATTTGATATGTTGTATACATTGCAACTTAATGTCGCTAGATTTCCAGACAGTTGTACAAATTTTCATCTAAATGTTGTTTTTCAAACGCGTTTCACCCTTTCCAGTAAAATGTTTAAAACAGACGAAGCGAGCGAACTAGTTCTGGAATAATAAGGGTAACCTTTTAAGTTCGCAATTTACAGCATCTAATAGTACTCTCTAGCTTACAAACACAGTAACAAGATATTTTAAAACTTTTTGGTTCAGCGAATTTTCTCATTTGCTAACTCGAGCAAATGTTCCACGGATGCATTCTGTTTGTCGTTGTTTCTGTATCTCTTTTCCGAGTTCGAAGGGATCTATTGAAAAGTTTGCAGACACCGCCGTCGATCAAGATTAGTATGCAATCCTATACGGAAACTTTTAATTGAAAATGTTTTTCTTTTACATTTTCTAATGGTACTTTTAACTTTTTACTTGTCTCATTGCTAATAGTAACTATAGGTATTTTTATACAATAATATAAATATTTGTATTAATATACATAATGAGAGGGACTAGCTCATTGCATTGTTGTTGTATAAATATTGCACTTATGTTACTATGTTAATTTTTTTCACACTTCATAAATTAACTAACGTCAATGAAGCTCAATGTTAATGTAGAGATTATTCCTTTCTCCTTCTATTGTCATCCCAAATTTTTATCCCTATCTCCCATTTCCTCACTATCTTTATCCTATTTCTTACTTTATATTTTTTTCTTATATTTTTTCGATGTTGATAAATTTGACGGTGTAATCGATGGTAAGTGGCGATATAGGTGTGGAAATTGCGTTGATAGGATAACAGTCAAGGTGGGGATAGGAGAATGCTCTATGGAAACACTTAACCATCGAAACAAAACAGCCCATCAGCTGTTATTTCTTCTTTGACTTCTGTAAAGTGATGATAAAATTGGTCAAAAATACTGAAATTTCCTCTTGCCTGCTTATTTAGTGGTTACTATTTCTTATTGGTTTATATACTTCTATCCCTGTAGCCTCCCTTCATTTGTATCTCTAAGTACAATTTTCTCTATACATAATATTTTCGATTCCTGCTTTATTGTTATACGAAGTAATCGTGAGCACTTACCCTTACGGCACTGGTATATAGGAACAACTCTTTTGGTTTTATCCTGTGACACACCCAATATAAAACCAACGTAACGTCATCAGTAATAAAATATTTTCATTATACTTTAATAAACTAATATATATAAATCTCGATGCAATCTAAATATTCTAAACATTTAAATTGAATCAATACCAACTGATGTAAGTTTTAATTTATTTATAACTGGTAGTTTCATTAACTTTTTTCTGATGAGGTTGATGCATTTTTTATGGGTCAGTAACGTTGGCTAGTAAATAAACATGGCTTAGTGACTAAGAAACGTGTTTAGATTCCTTGATCTTGACACAGATTTAGTGCAAAATAAATCCCTCTGCGACAAAACCTGTTCGCCTGCGGCTCGTTCGTTTGCAAATAACTATAGATGCTTGATGCTTTGGTACCAATATTCATTTAGGGATATCAGTTTAATCAATGTTTATCTTTGGCATATAATTATTTTATGATAATATTGTAATATAATTATATGAAACCATCCAAACCGGATTCGCTAGTGCGGAATAGATAACCGGCTTATGTAATTAAAGCTCATCTAGCTATTACGTTATATCATGTAATTGTCTGAAAAAAGATTTCTTGACAAATTGTTTACAGAACATGTACACACAGATCATTTGAAAATAATTATTTAAGTAATACTGAAAAGTACAACAAAAATCTTATGAAATAATTTAAGCAATTATTAGGTATTTAAGCAATTATGACACATTTTATAATTGTTATAAATAAAATCCATTCAAATATTCCGTGATACCATTGATAGTGGTCTTAATTATCTTATTAGAAGGATAATATTTTTCATTCTTATTCATGGGTCTATCATTCACACTAAGCAAAGCATTTGCTCAATAGCATTTAAAGAACGCAAAATTTAATAAATTTTGCTTTAGTAAATTAGTAACTTATTACTAATTTATTAGTAACTTTCTAGAATAAACACAAAGCTTACTCCTTTTTCGCTTTTCCTATTAGTGAAAACAGAATCAAAATCGAGGGTTTAGAATTTAGTGGAGAAACAGACAAAGACGGACAGTGTCTTTACTTTATAGTGTAACTTATATGAACTATTTTATTCACCTCACGATCATGTGATCTCATATAATCATTTTATATCAAAGGGACTGAAGCATTGGATATCAGTATTATTCCCACCAGAGTTGTCACCAACACATAAAACTCACGATATCCGGCAATTTATCGGGGAATACCCTGACGACGCGGTCTTTACTAGAATAGTTAAAATAATTCATGAAAATCTTGAAAATTGAAACCAATATATTTTTAATAATTATTTTTAAAAATGCATGTTCAAAGGCATGACCACCTCAGGAAAAACGAAAGAAAAACCTTGTACTTGCCTCGAACTCGCGTGAAGTAAATAACTGACCGCAATCTTTATACACATCTTAATAGCTACTTGGGCAGAGTGTCGTTACTCGCAATTCATGTATTTTACATAATACCGTTTGTTAAACGTAATGTGGACTGCATAAATGCCGGTTCCAAACACTTTGTTACGTACAAGTACTCGTGTAATTTACGGAGATAAATATAAAAATGTGCATCCACCGCCATTTAACTTGCGGATGCGCGGCAGAATGGAACAAATGTATATTTATGTAAATCTGACAGATAAAAACCAGTACGGAGTAAGGTCGCAGTTTTCTCTTGCGTGATGTTGCTTACATATATGACTTACCTTACTATATGTATATATATTGTAAAGCTTAATGAAATGTTAATGAAAACGAATCTTTTTACTGTATTAAATAAGCGACTTCCATTGTGCATAATAATTTAAAATTACTAATAATTTTAATTTCATTGAAAATATGAAAATTTTATAAATGTGAATAAGTTTGCGTTAAAAGTCAATAGCAGCTTAATTCTTGGAGATTAAGTCTTACTTTTAAACATTTTAAATTAAAACTTACTTTAGATAAGTGAGTGAGTTGATCTTTCTATTTTTCTACAAAGAGTACATAGGAGAATTCCCCTAATGCATTAGTTTCGAAAATGGTCCAGGTGGACAGGTGGTCCAGGTGGACAGGTTTAGATCTTCACAATTTTTTGTCGAGTTTTGGGAATATGGTATAAATGTAGCTGCAGGGGGTCCACCGGAACCAGCTAAATTTTGAAAGTGGTCCATGAAAAAAATGTGTGGGAACCTCTGCCATAATGGATGTCAGAGAGGATACATTTTTACACTTTCATGAATTAATAAATAACATATAAATTTTATCTGATATATATTGCATAAATAATTATTTAATAAAAAATGCCATCTAACACTAAACAATATTTCAATCTTATCCAATCAAGTTAGTGTTAAAGTCTAATTTAATTCAATACATGTCAATTAAAATAAATGACAACTTAACCATGATAATGTTTCTTCTTTTGGTAATATATGAAAGTCGTCATTTATTTTATATATATTTTCATAGAATTTTCGACTTGTAAAACTAATGTGGCTATAAGTCTAACAGTTATGACGACATGTCGCTGTCGTGTCGTAGTGTATATCGAATCAATTGAATCATAATTTGTCATGAATTTTGTACGGACTGTCGTAAGAGATAGGCGCAACGCAGACCGGCGACATACAGTGCAGTGACATGTAACGTGACGTAGATAATCACAACATTGATGAAGTGTTCCATTATTACTTCTTGTTTGTGTGTAGGAGAATATTAGGGCTTGGTTTTCCATTCATATAAATATTACTTGTTACTTCTTCATTGACTAATATTGAATACTAACGATAGCATAAAGTTGCATTATATACATTAAACTATGCATTATTGATTTTAAAATCTAATTACTCTGTGCATTATTCAAGTTAAGGTCGATTGGTTTTAGTCAATTTGAATGCTTGGTTCTGTTTTGTTTTGTATTTACAAAATTTAGTATTTATTAATAGGGATCTATCTAAATATATACGTAGGTATATGCATCTTTTTAAATTATACAAGTATAACTTTATTATTAATTAAGAATTTTGCAGAAAATACCTAATAATTAAATGTATCCCAGTGTGGTTCTAAAATTTATTGCATCATAATAATTTGTATAAGTACTAAAAGCTACATTATTTATTTATAAATTAAAATAAGCATTACACACAACCAATTGTGGTATAACAATTATAAATTTTATTGCTGTGCATTAAAGGTTAGACCTTTAATGCGCATTAACCGCATATTTTTAAAGTGTCACCGGATCCTTTTTCATTGGCATTGTACTTAGGTATATATTTTTTGAAGGTGTAGCTAGAATAAGGTAAGAATAAGGTAGTTATAATACAGTAAGGTGGAAGGGAATAGACGCACTGGGCGAAGGAGGAAGTCGTGGTTGCGAAACACCAGGGAGTGGTCTGGAATTGCCTCAGTCGAGCAATTGTTCGAGTTGGCTTTTGACAGAGACAAGTTCAAGGAGTTACGGCAAATCTTTGGGACTGTGTACTGAAAGACGAAAAGAGAGAGAGAGAGAGAGAGAAAACTAGAATTTGAAAAATGTACAATGAAGAGAACAGATAAAAGTTAATTTTAACGAGTCCCTTATGTTAAAATGTTTGGCTCATTGACTCAAATATCGCGTATTCTAAATTGGATAGTAAAACAGTATGAACAAGACTTTTTCAAAGTCGGCCTTGAGTTAGGTTTTTATTCAAATTAGGATTGGAAGTTTTGCCACTAATAAATTGAGTGACTTATTAAACGAGCCTTGTAAGTTTGGGGACCACATAAATGTTGTTAATAAAATAGGTGCGCTTGTAGGCTTTTTAATTTTGGTTTACGTGGCTACTATTTTATATTTAAGCACATAAAATGGCATAGAAATACAGGTCCTGTAGGGACTGAAAATCCTGAATAAGGGACGAGGCGGGGTTCTGGGAAAGGGCCTTGGCGTTGTAAACACATGCAGGGAAACTTAACAGCATACATTCCATTACTTGAAGGTGGTATTCTGTATGGGAGTGGTTACAGTAGCCAGGTTGACTGCCAAGTTAATGACAACAAAACTTAATACATAACCAAATTAATCTTAATTGGTTATGTACTTATTGAATTACATAAATAAATGTATGTAAGAACGAATACAACTTTTCTTGTAAAGTAATTCTTTTATATTCTAAATGTAAAAAAAAAAAAACAAATTGAATACAAGCAAATGAACAAAATCAGCATCGTAAATTAAGAAAGTGAAAGTTTTGTAGGTATTTAAGTGAATTTTATTTTTAACTTCAATGAATGCTACGAGAAAAGTGTTTTATTTTAAATAACTTAATTTGCTTTATCTTAATGGATAAACAATTAAAATAACGTAAGTCTTGATCTAATGGTACACTTAACAATTATAAAGAAAAAGTGTGGAGTTTCTTAAATAATGTATCGCGAAATTCGGAAACGAATTCGGCAGGTTATATTGATTATTCTCGGAACTGATGGTTGCGTAAGCCTTTTGCCAAACCCGCTATTAAGATTCTCCATGAATGACGCCATCATGAAATATTCCATGTAAATAAGTAACAAAAACAATAGCTTTTATTTATTCTTATTTTTCTAAAATTAAACAAGTTATATGCCCTCACATTTTATTCATTTACTCTTGACAGATATAATATCACAACATAACGTTATTATTACTATTATAGTAATGTGACAAAGTTAGGTATCATTTACAGAAGCAATTCAGAACAATATTTAGAACAATGATTCATACAAAGTATCATTACTTTGATTTTAGGACACCTAAATACGTTTTAATCTAGCCGCTTTGAACTCTTTGACCTCTTGAGCGGCCGCGCACCTTGGTTTGGGTCGTAATACAAGCCGATATTTTTAACATTTTTATCACGCAAAAAAAAAATTAATAATAAGTGTGCTATAAAAACAAAGTATATTTGATAGGTATATGAAAAATAATTTAAAAAAATTATATGTTACTTATATGTTTTTATATGTTTTTAGATGACATATAATTTATATGTTTTTATTTAACTAGCGGGTAACCGGCGCGTAGCTGCCATTTCAAATAATTTTGCCGGTACGACACACGCGCCACCTACTTTAAGATAATTTTACTATACTTATAACATTCGTTACAAGTTGACATAATATGGCAAAGTTTTATCAAAATCGTATAAATTTTTATATTTAAGAAGATATCTTCAATATTTTACTTTGCACTAAACTATAATATACCAGCGACACGCCCCTGGCTTCGTATGAAATGTATTTTTTCCGGACAATTTTTCCAATTTTCCTATGAACCTCCTTGGGACTTCAATGAATATTTAAAAAAAAATTGTCGAATTGGTTCAGTCCTTCTCGAGTTTTGCGCTTACCAAATACATTTAGTGATTCATTTTTATTTATATGGCATATTAATTAATTGGGCTTGGTACTAGATTTACTCAGACTGGTGTTATGTTTCCATAACGTCCATTGATATGCCTTTACTGATTTATGAGATTTTTTTAATCATAAAGACATAAACCGGTTACCTAGTAAATATGTAACTATTGAAATTACTTTTTATCCTAAGTATAAATCAAGCGGTCACAACAATTTTCAACAGACTTTATATGGACAATTTTATAGCAACAACACAAATCAATCCAATTAAAGTCTCCTCAGGCTTTTCTTTGCAAGCATTTATGCCGATATATTCATCTTTATGTTGGCCACTACGCACTAGTGCCTAGTTATCTCCAAGTGCGGTATGTCAAGAGCAATGCTGGAATGCATCCGTTGACTTGACATACTTAGGGTCCAGTTTCCTCTTTGAATACCTACGAGACTCTATTGAAATTACTACAGAATTTTTATAGCAGTGAACGCTTGTTTTGGTATGAATGATCTACATTTTTTTTAATTAAAGATGGCTTTGTAGGAAAAATGAGGCCGACGATGGAGCGAGATCACCCAGAAGACAACTATTCACTCGAACCATGAAAATATATGGGTTGTATGAGCTCGGAAATACAGACGCCGGCAGGGAGTTCCAATCCTTAGCAGTGCGCATTATAAAATATGTTTTAAATCACTTGGTCCGAATTAGAGGAATTTCGACATCTTTAAGTCTCTTCATTTTTATTTGTTTGAAATTATGATCCAAATAAAGAGATGTAATGTAAAAACGGACTAAGTTGTCATGTAACATTGTCAAAACAAGTGTTATCAAGTTAGAGAAAAATATAATATAAGGTCATTATTATTAAAAAAAAAATCATTACATACAGACCGACATGTACTAAAATATGAAGAAATATATAATTAAATTTCCCATAATATTTGCTTAAAATAACCAAAAAATCATTTAAATATTGAAAATAAAAAAATGCGTTTTTTTTGCTAACATAATAAATATTGATAGCTATTTTTGAATCATTAAATTTTGTTTATTCTAGGAGATAAATATCAAAAATGGAGACCAATATCAGATTTTTAAAAACAAGTTTTTAAATTTTTAAAAACCACTTGTTATGCCAATCGTGATTTTATGCAAATAGTACTTGGTGATATTTACTTAATAACCACGGGTGATGTTTGCATTGAATCATTGATGTGAGATTCACTCCAAAATATTTCTGTATGATGAACGTATTTCATGAAATTGAGTTTTCAACCGACCGAGTGCAATTCTCGTTTATGCATTGTAACGAACATACATTTCATAGTATAAGTTTGGTATTCAATTCGTGTTCAGTATATCGGGAGGAGCAGTGAACTTCTTTGTGGGTGCGTTGACTCCCTTCCCTCGGACAACCATTCTCTCGACATCGCACAAAATTTGTGCCAACTTTACAAATAAACATGTTCACGTTCTTCGCATTTCTTTGTTTTGAGAAATGTTTTTAGCACTTGTAAAAGATTTTGTTCTCTATTAACATTAAATATTTTTTTGTTAACGGATGTTGGCAACTCAATTATTTCTAAGCAAATGTTCGGTGTTCAGATATAGACAAAAATAGATAATGTTCTTGATTCAAAACAGATTCAATAGTTAAAATTTTATTCTGGCATTTTTGCTGCTTACAAAATTCTAAATATTTTCACATGGTCTTTTTTAAGGGTGTGGTTACATCCGGATGGATACACCCGGTACTATTTTTGGCCACTATAACACCTTAGTTAATGCCGCAATAGATTTTATGACTCTCTCTTGGGGTCAATAAGTAGGACAATAGGTCATCTAGCTAAAAATAATGTGAAGACTAGGTAACTTGTTTCGATGCGAAGCACACAAATTATGTATATATATTTTTTCTAAGTAAACATTTGATCTCTTATTTTCTCTTTCTTACCTCACTCTTTTCTGTTTTGCATACCAAGACAAAAATATATTTTACTAGAGATCCGTCCCCTGCCTCTCACTGATGCAATTTTTTCTGCAAATTATACACTCAAAGCTGAAAGATGTAATAACGAGGAATCGTTTATTGCTCATTCCATTAGTGAAAACCGTTTAAAAATTCGTTGGCTATTTTAGAAGAAGTTAGCCTAAAAGCAGCAGCGACTACATTTTATCGCCTGGTATCAGTAGTCCGGTTACTAGTCCGGTTGACCGAACTAATGAGACTTTTTAGTCTCACTAGTCCGGTTATACACGTCACCCTAACTATTGAACTTGTTCAGTAGTTCGGTGTTTGAGAAAGCTTTTGTTTACCAATATACTGTATGTACACACAAGCACAGAATAATTAACAGTACCTACTAGCGTACAGAAGTTGCACTCCTTTCACATTCAATGTGAGCGACGGTAGGCCACACACGGAGTGACAGAGGCCTGTCACGAGGCTATTCTTATATCAAAGGATTTTCATTGCTTAAAAATTGTTAATTTTAAACTTAAAAAGCTCGTTAAAATATTTACATGTATTCGTTTAAGAACATGAGTACGTGTAATTACATATCTCGATATATAAAAATGAATCCCCATTTCCCTTGGCATCACGCGTGAACGGGTAGACCGATTTTAATTCAGTTTTCACTGATGGAAAGAGGGATAAACGGGGAATGTTCATATATATAAAAATTGCACGCCGGGCGAAGCCGGGGACGGGTCGCAAGTTTTGTATAAAATATAAATTGGTATATTATCATTGGAGTCGAAAATTGTTTTCATCTTTAAAAATTTAAAGCATATATTTATTTAAGCGTGTATCATCAAAATATTCATTTGAGTACTTTAATGGTATTCGAAAGTAAGTTTAAATTGAAAGTAAATACATTTATCTGTCCGTTAAATGATTCGAATTACAAAAACATGATTTTACTGGTTAATGAACCGTCATTAAAGTACAGAAATTTAATGCAATGTTTAATTGTAAGCTAACAAACAGTACAAAAGAAAATATTTGATAAATTAATTATGATTTATCAAATATTTTCTTAATTTATTAATTTGATAAATTAATTCGTTCCGAATCTAATGGTCTTATTATTTACATAACAAGAAGTGCAGAAACGGCGCATACGAAACGGAACCAGCAAATAATTTTATTGACAAATCGATTGATTTATTTGGTTCACACAATAAACATCAATTAATCAATGACTTAAAAATAGAATTGTTCAATATTTTAAGAGAATTGGTTAGTAATGATGACCTTAAATGAAAGCATTATGATGTGTAATATAAAGATTAATTTCTATTTCATTCACTCACTAAAAGTAATTACTAAATAGTCATTGTTTGAAAGCTCAACTGTATATTTTTTAATTAAAAGTTGCATTTGATTGCTTAGAAATTTCAATTATTGAGCCTGATTCGCAACTTGAACGATATCCCGGGCCAAGTGTAAAAAGACGCCGACGTAGCACATACACTGTCCTCTCATTGGTTTATAATCATTTTTAACGTAAAGGTCGTTAGTCAGGCTGTCGAACCACTAGATGGTAAGTGGTAACGGTCATGCTGTAAGTACGCTGTCGACCTCAGTAGGAATAAGTGTTCTTAAAATATAATTAGATTAATAAAATGTTATTTTAATATAAAATTTAGAGCCCGTTGATGAGTGGTTAGGGTGCATAACGCTCTGTTCTAGGGTTCCTGGGTTCGATTCCCGGCAGGATCAATTTTGAAAATGAACTTTTCAAGGTTGGCTTTGGTCTGAATCTGGAAAGTAGTGGCAGGGCACACTGCGTTTCGCAGTCATTTGGGAAGCCGGTCTGGTGGCAGTAACCAACCCTTTACAGAAGACCACCTTGAAATAACAGCACGTGTGCTGTTGTGTTTCGGTGAGTGAGTAATTCCCTTCCAATCCCTAATCCTTAATCCTACGTAGTCGGCAGCGCATTTGCAGCACCTGTGGCGTTGCTTGTGTTATAGGCGACGGTAGCCACCTACAATCAAGTGGACCATCAGCCTGTGTGCCGATCTTAACAAAAAAAAAGATATATTATATTTAATAAAAAGAAATTAAAAAATAAATACTGGGAAGATGCACAAGCACATGGGTTATCAATTGATGGAATAGATTCGTGGCTTTCCCTCTCACTACAAGTCACTATCGGGGAGAAAAATAGGTATTTAGGTGTTGATAAATACAACTACCATCAAGATGACCGTCAGCCAGTCGGACGACCATTTCATTAATATATATATATATATATATTTTTGATTTGTATAGTAACACAATGACAGATTTAATATTGTTTTACCATTTGGATGTATGGCGAATCGAAGTCAAATAAAATTTTTAAATTAAAATTAAAATCTAAACAGATTGTCATATCTTGTATATCTTAGTCTTGTATGCCAATAGTATCTATATCGATATGTCTATCTGTCTATTGAAGCGTAATATTATATATAATTAGTTGCGTCAGAGTACCGCTACGTATGAAGCGTGCCATACCGGACCCATACGTTTGGTTGCGTGTTTTGAATAAAATATACGTTTATATGACGACTGGCTACTTTCACGACTAACTTTTGCTGTAATCTATTCGTTCGCCGAATATTTTTGTTGTTTTATTATTTCAACTTTTTTTTACGTATCTAACCAACTTTTTTTATATAATAAACAGTTGAACAAAAATCATAGTTTTAAACTAATGTTAATATGTCAAGTATTAATTTATAAATTAATTAAAATGAAATTGGTAGCTTTCGTTTAATTTAAATATTAAATATACCTAATGCTTGTTAGCAAATTATATTTATATGCATTGTAAGAATTAGTTTATTTAGTGAAGTTGAAATATTACTTAGTTATGTATAAAATAGGTCATTATAGACGTCAAACATAAATTTACGTTATGTAGTGATGGAGGTACTCGTATGTATAAAATTAGCGACATCCTCCCGACTTTTTAATTTCATTAGTGAAAACCAATCAATTTTCGGTTTGATTAGCGGATTAGGGAGGTTAGCGGAAAAAATCACACAGAAGCGTACAGCGACTTATTTTATCATCTTTAAAAAAGTATATAAAAATACAATATAAAAAAGATAAACGAGGAAAGGGTACGTTCAAGAATACTAATAATCTTTAAAAACTTAATGTAAAGTTATGCACTTTTATAATTTAGCGTGGTACATTATTGAATTGAAGAGAGGACTGTTCTCATTTTTGGGACGCAGTATACATATATTATACCCTGTTAATTGTGATGATAATGATGATGAATATATATTTGTGTATATATTCCTATTCTATACCAAATTACCTGTAGCTGTGAACTAATTTGTAAAGACTTTTTAACAAAAATATTATATTTTATTATTTTAAAAGTGCAATTCAAAACTCAAATTAATTGCAGTTAGTTGAAACGTTAAAATAGCGAATATTTTTCCATAAAAACACACTTTAGTTATCCGTCCATAAAATATTGGAACAAGTTATTAAAAAGTCTATTAAAATATAGGAATAATAATTATTTTTACCTTCATCGTTGGCCTTTGAAGTAATTCGCGTATGAAATATTCATAACAGCAATTAAACGATACGCAATGCCGTTCCAGTTGTAGAAACGTTATTTTATTATTTTATTTAATGTATATAAATAGATAAATAACTGTGTGAGACATGCAATATGTATATTTACTATTTGTTACCAATAACAGCATATGGAAATAACAGCATATGTGCTGTTGTGTTTCGGTGAGTGAGTAAGGGATGCCAGAACCCATTTCCTTGTCCCCTCCTAATCCATTATCCTTAATCCTACTGTAGTCGGCAGCGCACTTGCAGCACTTGTAGCGTTGCTTGTGTTATAGGCGACGGTAACCACCTACCATCAAGTGGACCGTCAGCCTGTCTGTCGACATAACATAAAAAAAAAATAGTACCACTCTCTTTAAATCCATGAATTGAGAGACTAACATTTGTCCTTTTTTCAAAACGTGTACATTACTTTTCGGTCTGGAAAATATTTTACGCAACTTCATACACGTGATATTCGCTATAGCTAGCGCGTAACTTTTTTGTTTGTAAACCGATAGTAATGAAACAAACACTTAATGTTATGGGAAGCTTGGTACATCAGATATAACCGAATTCAAATCCGTTGAGCCGTTTCTGAGATTCTCCGTAACATTAAGTACAACGTATACAAATTGTTTTCTTGAAAAAAATATTTAATGTACAGACACGGCTCGTTTAAGATTTTATTTATTTGGATTCCAAACAATTAGTAAATCTTTAAATTACAACAAGTAAAATATTTGAAAATTGGAGGAAATGGCTCTCCATTTATCTCGTTACATACTTAGCCTCATTCATGTAAATCTAAACGTATTTATTATGTTTAAATAAAATTTTATGACAAGTATGTCATTAATAATTTTAAAATATTATATGTGCAAAATTAAATACCAGAATAAGCCCTAAATATAATAAATATATTTGATTTTATCTTTATGATTACAGTATGCTTTAACGAACACTTGAATATGCGTTGTTTACGTTAATTATATAAAATTTATTGGTAGTAAATTGTCTGCACTTTAGCTTCTAAATTTGCACCTACTTAAATCCTTGTACAACGATAATTTTATGCAATTTAGTCTTATTTATATGATGAGCATCAAAATTTAATTCTAGAACAATATTTTTGAATAATTAATTTCATTTTGAATAATAATTTAATTAATGAATTTGCTAAAAAATCGGAACCTAATTACAAAACTAAATATAAATTTGGATAACATATTACTTGATTTGGGATATCTTAATTTAATTTAAAAAGATATCTCGTTTTACCATAACGGGTATTTAAGTTGCCTAACATAAAATTTAAGAAAAAATTAAAAAATTTCAAACATACAATATTAAAAGAAAGAGAAACAATTTATTTTAAGATCAGCAAGCGTATATAGTAATTAATTGTTAATATTAATTAAACTTTAAGCTTAAGATATGTAAGATATGTACTTTAAGATATGTACTTGTTATTAAAATAAAAATCATGAGATTCTTTCAAAAGATTTCTTCCAAATATATATTACAAGCAAAGATTTGCTTTCTGTTGAAAGAAATGAATAGGAACGATATTCTTAATTGGTACTCGTTGCATAATACGAGCTATCGCCGCGTTTCATCTGAGATCGCCTCGTGCCAGTGAGAGTATTTCTCCGTTTTGTAGGTCACGACGATCACACCTCGGCTCCTATAAAGATCCACGAGTTCTAAATATCTGATGCAAGTGAAAACTATTCATTTTAAGCTTTTTTTTGATGTTCGTTTTAAATGATGAGCCTTTGTCACGCACTATCCAGCTTAGAGAGTTTAATGGTTTGTTTAAAACGCTGTTTATATTTGCAGAAGATTAATAGAGGCGCTTATATAATATTTAATTACTGGGTTACTAAAGCTTCAAAGCGTTAATTGAATTTCGACAACATTTCAATAAAGTATTCTATTTAAAATAATTTAAATTTAAAATAGATTTTTTATTTAGGTAATTTTTTATTCAGGTATTTTTTTATTATTAATTAGTGAATAAATCTAATAAGAATTTTATAAACTAAATTATTTTCTTAAAACGTTATCATGAGTTGATTACCAGTTAGGTGAGTTTCTATTGTATTCATTTTATTAAGACATTTAGAAATTTGGGATCTAACTACAAAAAGGAAATATGCATTACACTTTACATTGTGTCTTTATATTCAATAGTTTTTATGAAATATAAATGTGTAATTAAAATTTAATGAAAAATCAAATTTTAAAACTAATATGAAAAGTAAGCCACTAGAAGTTCCTTCATATTTATTCAGCTTACAAGTTTTGTCATGAATAAAAGAAAACAAAAAAATGTTTGAACTCAATTTCAATTTGGGGTTTTTAATATACACTCCGAATTTATATACTTTTCAGTTCATTAATAGCATTTTTTTTTTCTTTATTTATATTTATTTTAGTTTTGATACAGAGATTGCCTTACAAAGAAAAAAAAAATATGCAAAATCCTGACTAATTAAGTTAGTTAACTGTGGGAATTTAAAATGGTTAAATGTTAGCGGCAATCATTTAATTTGCGCGTTATGGACCAATGATGTTACACATTTCGCGCGAACCGTATCGCTATTACGAAATGCAAGCTTGAAAAAAATTCATCGACCACCGATTGTTACGAGCGCATGCTAATTTGGACGCAATGCATTTCCACACTTCGTTACCATTTCCCCAGAATTAGATTTCGTAATATCTTAATTTGATCATTTTCTAAAATATACCAGTTTTAACGTCCTATATTTTTTTTGGGTATAATCGCATAAAAAAATCAATTCACACTTTATTGAGTATGACTCAATAATTATTTTTGTTAATTTATTTATAAGTAAATAATTGACTTGAGTTTTCTATCAGTACACAATTAAATTAAAAATTTATGTATTTTTATAAATTAGTGAACTAGACTTATTAGTCTAGAATAACTAAGAATTTTATCAATTGAAAAACTTATAATCTTCGTTGTAATTGTACTAATTTATAACCATATTCACACCCGCATTATAGATTTTTATATTGGCTTTTTATAGTTAATTTAAAAATAATAATATTCCAGAGTGATTAAAAAATATTCACTACTAATAAAAAGCACAATATAATGGACATTTAAAAAGACATTGATATAACATTTTCTGAATTTTCAAAATAGCTTATAATTTTTTATTAAATTAATTTAAAATCTTTCATATAACAATTGATAATACTATATTTGACGTCCATGAAAATAAAAAAAAATACAAATACAAAATATTATGTATTAAATTTCTCTCACACTAAATATTACAGATGTCAATAAATTAATTAGCTGTTGAAACCATAATATATATTTAATTATCAACAATTCATCAAGCAAACCAGCCGTCTAATCACATCTCCGCTTTCTTTGACAGTCGCGGAGAGAGTTCGCGTAAAGCGTGCTGTTTTACGAAAGTTTTCGCGCGCATTCATTTGTGTTACTACGTTTATACTTTTTATTTTTAATTTTTTAACCGTACTCACCTCGTCTGAATAAAGCGCACACACACACAATTTTATTACCACCAAGGAGATTTTAGTCCATTCGTATAAAGTCCCTTGTCACAGTGCACAGTTGGATGCGTGCGGTTCGACGTTTTTACGGGGTTCTAAGTTCGTTCTCGGCCAGCGTCGTTCTTGCACTGAGCGGTTTGAACGGAAGAGTTGTGCGTGGTTTGCTCCGGCGCACACTCACCAAAGTGATACCGAAAACGCGCGCGTTCGCCGTCCTGCGTAAATCGGAAAGATATCTAACAAATAACCCTACACATTGTGCGCAGGCGACTTCTATTAAGGTTAAGGATAGTAACAGTTTGTTATAATGGGTTACTTTTTACCAATCAATCGGCAGCAATGTGTATTTACGTTGCGTGACTATATCTAGATGAATGCTAATTGAGTTTCTGTGTGCAGTAATTGGAGCGTGAGACTATCTCTATAACATGTGCGTTAACATTTCTAATTGGCAGAGATTCGATTTGCGTTTGTACGTTAAACTTACTTTTAATTGAAATCTAATATTTATATTTTGTGAAATTATTATCAATTCTAATGGGATAATTCTAATTGTTAGATTAATTATATAACTGCACGAATTAGGAAAGATAAAATTTTAAATATTTGTGAATGTCTAGTTAAATTTAAATAGATTGATTGCCAAAAACACCGATTTTATTTCCTAGTAAAAAAAAATAGAATAATGCCATTTTATATCAAAATGTTCTTAAAGTTTCAGGTATTATTTGAGTTTTTCAGTTTTATATCCGCCGAAATAATATTTTTTTTTCAGCAGATTATTATAAGCGCTGAAACTAATTGAGCTTGAAAAATACTAAAATATACATATTCTCATTTTAATTCTATTTACGGATATACAACCCAGAATTTTAATAATGAGATAAAAATTGCGATCCTCGTATGTTTAATTGTTTGTTTCTATTAAATGATTTTTAGTAACATAATTTTGATATAAATTCAATTTGCAAAATTACATTTTCGAAAAACATTGCTCTAAATTTCAAACACAGTGAGTATTATTTGCGTTTGTAGGCACAGGCGGCTGCAAAGCCTATGCATCGGATACTAAACTTCGATCAAGAACAACAACTCGGAGTCATTAAAGGTTTAATATTCAAACAAAGGATCATACGGCATCTAAAGTTCGTGTTATTGAACTTTAGTGTTAAGTTAGACAGGTCGTCAATACATCAACACGTTTACTTTAAAAATTTCTAAATGTTGCCACAGTGAAAATTTTACACATTTTTATCAAGTGAAAATTCGTTATAACTATCTGTGATATTTGTGAATTCTGTCTTACAAAGTTAGAAACAAAATCAACTAGTGTACCTATATACCTATACCTATTTATATAACATTTTTATTACCTAACTGTATTCCCCGGTAAGGGAGCTTATACTTTAATACAAAACAATATTTAAAGTTTGCAAAATTTTGAATTTTGTAAGCTACTAAATTTAAGGGTTTTTACGTAATTTTAAGGATTGCTCTATGAACTGTTATTCGAACTTTTGTTAAAACATTAGATTAAATAAAAAATAATATAAAACAATTAAGACTGAATTGCAAAGATAGTTTTTAAGTAATATTTAACACATTAGGTGACCGTTTTAAGAGGTTGTCACCTTTATGTAAAAAAATATAATATGCCTTTACTAACGACGGAATATTTATAGGGCTTGAATAGATTTGCGATCATGATTGTACTCAAATAAATATTTCTATTTTATTTTATTCTATAAAAAAACCACCGATTGCGGATATGCGAATTTAATCGCAGGAGATACGCATATAAGCCGCGTAATCTTTTGGCGCGTCTTTCTTAGTTGCTTATCCTTCTGCTTTATCCTTCTTCTTTGTTCTCCTTCTGAGGTTTTATATGTTTCTTATTTATTTGACGAACTCCTTAATTGCGGTTTGCTTCTTCAAGACAAGTTATCAAATATTTGCCAATTCATTTGCTTAATTCGAATTAAAGTGCTTTAAAGCGAATTCGCAATATTTGCGAATTCATATAATTAGAACAAATAGGAGTGGTAAAAAAAGGATCATATAGTATAATGATATACATCCATTTTGGTAGGGCGTACTTTGTTATGTACCTAGTCTGTCTGACTGCTAACACTGAAATATTTTTCACCACTTCAAGATTGCAATATTCAAGATTGCACATGCCATTGTTTACCATTATATATAAAGAAACGAGAAACCAGATAATTTTGTTTCTAGGACGTGGGGCAAAGCAGCAGACATTGAGAGTTTTTAAGTCATGTCAACTTGCGTTCATGTCAACTTTATTAATTTAATTGATTAATAATATTACTAAGCTCTGCTAATATTTCAAATGTAAATTTTTTTGAAGATGGAACTACCAATTTCTCGAAGATCGATTAAAACTTTTATAACCATATTGAAGAATACGTGTGACATCGGAGATTCGATAGACAAAGTTTATGCGGTATTACGTATGCTATGGTTCTTAAGTGTATCAGTAGAAGGCGTCGCATCAAAGACCATGGTTTCCAATTTTTCAATCACAGATGATTAGATTTGGATGATTACGTCTCCTCAATTAAAACATAGGAATACCAAAAGATTCTCATGGGTCATGGTCAAAAGACCTTTCATGTTCTCGTGGGATTATTAATATCCTTCATGTTCAACTATTATGATTATTTCATTAATTTTATTAAATTAAGATTTAGATGGAGCAAGCGGATCCAAAAACAAAAATTAGTTGATATCGATTTTGTGTTAATTTTTGTATCTATTTTGAAATGTCATAGTTTTTTTTTCTATTTTCATATTTCTCGGATGTATTCGTCTTTTTTAGATAAGACCATTTAAACTCTACAATGATGATAATTATTACCCACTGATAAATAGAAACTCACAATTAAACTTGTAAAGCATTGTTGCCGCATTTTATTACGCTGTGGTAATAGCGGTTTTGCGTTAATAAGAGCATGTATGTTAGGAAACTCTGTCGACACATTTATTCAATGGGTATTAAAATCAATTTTCCGCCCAATAGTAGGTATTTGTTATGTGAACTGCAGTTACTAAACATAATCGATTGTTGCAGAACGGGTGGACAATTGAAATCAGAGGTTGCTTATGAGCACGAACATTAATAAATTATTTCTAGTTGATTATTATGTCTTTGAATTTTTCAAGTTTCTGCAATAGAACATTCCAACACGACCGTTTACGTTAAAGAATGAGAAAGTTATTTGCATCAAAGAGTACAAGTTCATACTATGCCTATGTTTTTTAGGGTTCCGTACGTCAGAATAAAAAAACGGAACCCTTATTCGTGTGTTCGTCTGTCCGACCAATCCCCCTTGTCTCCGAAACTATTGAACCTAAAATTTTGAAAAAAATACAGAATTTGTTTCCTACTTATAGATCATAGGAAAACCTATAAGAAGTCCATGATATTAAAATAACATGGTAAATCACTCAATATTGTGCGGATAGGTAACATCGTACGGAACCTTCTTCACGCGAGTTCAACTCGCACTTGTCCCGTTTTTAAACTATAATGTTGTTACTTGTGAATTTAAGAATTCATAAGGTTGCGTGAGAGGGATAGCGAATATTTCTTATATTTTAAATACTCATTAAACACACATAATTAAAGATGATACTTCAATAGTACACAAATAAATTTAATTATCACGGTAAGCGTTAATAATTAAATTAATTTGTGTACCAGCTAACGCGTTCGTTTAGGTATAATAATCCCTCGGACTCATTAAAACGAACTTTTCATTGTTGGCCTTGATGTGGTTGGTATGTAAAGGGTTTCGTTCCTAGAGCGCGGTGTTCTTATAGTAACAAGCTTTGAGATTTATATGGTAAATTATTATTATCTCTTACAAATAGGTCTAGAAACAATTTTATGAATAAATTATGCTACACACTGACTCAGCTTAGTCCTACGGAAGTGAATTCTGTTGTCAAAGGTCGTTAACTAATGGCGTGGGCGCACAATTTGAATTAGAGTAATAGAATTTCCTTAGTAAAAATCGCGTCACGACACCGATTTCGCTCAAGGAGCGAGGCGGCAGTGATTTATCACTTTAAATTGATTTAATAACCAATAGACGAAATGCCGAAAGTGCGGTCTGTTGCCAGAAGTTTCTAAACTTTTACCTTGCGATTATAAATGAAGGAAGTTGCGGGAATTCGTGACTGTTTTGCGTGTTGTCGTCACACAACTGTAGCGCCTATTGCCACAATATTAATTAAGCAATTAATATTTCGCAAATAAATACAGTATGAGTTCAAACTTTAAAATAATTAACAATTAGATGGGCTCCTATACAGTGACTAACATAAAATATATTAGCTTCTAGTTCTCGGATTCATATTATCTGGAATCATTTACTGGAGGATATGAGATATTTCAGCACTCTTTAAATCAGCAAAAAACATTTTAATTCTTCTTTTATCATCATAATTTTATCTATGTTGATACTAATAAATAAAATTGAAGTGTCTGTTTATAATGTCAAAATACTGCATTTTACTAAACGTAAAGATATCTACTATTTTTTTTACAAAATATTTTAAAAAAAAAGGTTTGTTTTTCCATCCGTCCGTTTGTTCCGAAACGGTTGGACTGATTTGGACGGAACTTTCAGTGGCAGATAGCTGAAGATATAAGAATTAATTAAGGATACTTTAATTTTAGAAAATAAAAATATAAAGAATTACATATTAAGTAATGTCCAGCGCACGCCGTAAGGAAGCGTGGCCGGGTTCAGCTAGTTATAAGAATAACAATTAAGATTATTAAAAATTTTGAAATAATCTTAATTAATGTAATTTGTTTATTTTGGCCATACGTACAAAAATAAGTAGCGGTTAATTAGAAGGCTCTATCTATAAGTTTTAACTAATTATTAAAATCAATTAGTACCGGCAGCTTCATTTGTTGACAACAAACATCCCGTTAAATAAAGCACCGTGAAATAAAAACTCATGTGAAATTGTGGTTTTGTGAGTGAGTCCTATCAAGGTCGGCAGCACACTTGCAACTTGCATGTTACGTTGCATGTGGCTAAAATAGGCGACGGTAGCCATCTACTATCCAGTGAACATAATAAGAACATAACAAAACGACTAAAAACCTATTAGATTTGTGGGTCGTAGTGCCTATGACCACGCAATAAAAGTGTAAAATGAAAGTTGCGTTTTGGAAATATTGGAACAATAAAATATTGACATGCCACGAAAACAATTTACACAACAAAATCAGTTAACGCAAACCGAGTTTGAAGGACTTCAGTGGTGCATTAAAAGCACGCAAACTTTGTTCAAAATTGTTTTCATTTGTAATAGGTACACTCTTCAACTTTAAATGGGCACTGGGTCTGATGTAGATGGATGGAGTTAATATTGATTGTAGAAACTTTACACATTTCGTTGTTAGTGCAGTTTTAACAAAGTTCGAGTGAATTATTGAACGTACGTTACGAATGCCTACATGTACAAAATGTATTTTCTTCATTTTTGATATAAAAATTTTTCTTTACTTTTTAAGAATTAAAAACGCACATAAGGCGTGGTGTGGCACATAATGGTCTGGCTTCATAGTATCCAAAAAGATAGGGCTGTCTCATTCTGTGTGAATAAAAAGTAAAAAGTCCATAAACTTTATATTAAGCATGTAATTTATTCCTAATTAAAGCATTGAGATATGAAGTCTGAGATTTAAGGAAGATGAACTAAACTTTCTATTTATTAAAAAACATAGTCAGTCCCATATATGTATTCGCGAATCAAATTCTGTTACATAAAAAGTTTCGTATAAGGATTCATAAGCGTACCACTCGATGTCCACCATCTTCTAAGATCCCAAGAACATCAGTGGGGGATGTAGATGCACTGCCGACTTTATAAGAATTTTTTTGGAGCAGTTGGAACAATAGGGGATCGGACAGTAATCAGATTAAAATCTAAAATGTACTTAGAAAGAAAATATATAATTTTTTACGATTATTTATCGAATAATAATTTAATATAATTCATTTAAATATTTTTAAATGAAGAAATAAAATTTTATTATTTACAATATTTTTAATCTATACTGAAACACCAATCACAGTGCGTGACGTCATTTGTGGGCAATCATTGTCTTATGCCAATGCAGCTGTTTTGTTATGATATGACCACAAATGACGTTACGCGCTCTCAGATGAACTATCGTGGCGTTTTGGCGGCATTTTCAAACAAACAATATTAAAACATGATTTTGAGTACCTAAAAGGCTATAAATAAATAAAATAGTATTTTTTATGGGAATAAATATCCATGAAGATTAATTTAAAACACTTTCTGAAAATTTGTCCGTCCCCTATTGATCGGAGCACTCAATATTGTAAGCCGGTAGAACACTCAAAGGAGGCTAAATATCTTCTTCTATTAAGGACGTAATCGTGTTGTGTAAGCAACGAATTATTAACAATTTGACACTAAAATCCCAATTCTTATAAAAACTAAATTGCCACATGTTTTACATCACTTGAGAATGGCACGACCGATTATCCTGTTTTTTTTTTTGTTGTGTTCGTAATTGTTGTGACAAGGTAGATATGAAAGATTTTTTTTTGGAAAATACATGGGAAAAGACGAAAATATTATGGTATTTTTTTTAAATAAAATATGACGTCATTGACAGAGCATCGACTGTCAGGTCAGTTAGTTTTGATATAAAATTTTCATTATTTATTTATTCAAAAGACGTTTTACATGGCTTGAGTGGACTCATAGTCAGATAAATATTGTAGTCAACCATCGGTCATAAAATTGGTGTTCACTGTTAATGCAGGTCTTTTCACTAGGTTACCAGTCCCGCAGCCCAGTACAAGGGACTATATAGCACCATGAAAAAAAAAAGTAAACAGTAGTTGAAATGAAACCGTTATTTAAAATTTTCTGCTTATTCTACATTTACGTGCGCACACTAACGAGTATATCACAAAGAATATCATCGAAGCTGCCTTTACGTTGAACTGTTTAAGTCAAAGATAACAAGGCACTTTTAAGACAACAGGATTTTATCTTTATAATTGCACTACGTGTTCTTGTTCAGCAAAATCAAGGTGCCTTATGTATATTTTTCTTGCAGTTAGTGATATTTTTTTAAATAATTATTAAATATTTAAATAAATTTTAATATTTAAATACTTTAATATTTAAAATAATTAAATATTTAAATAATAATAATTTTTAAATGAATTAAATAATTATTTTAAATATTTTTTATTTTAGAGTCCATTTCCCTATCCACTCCTAATCCCTTATTCTTAAAGTCGGCAGCGCACTTGCAGCAGCTTTGGCGTTGTTTGTGTTATAGGCGACGGTAGCCACTTACCATCAAGTGGACCGTCTGCCTGTCTGGCGACCTTAACATAAAAGAAAAATATATCGAATATTTTGGATTTTTTTTTGATTGATAATTTAAATTACTGGGGCTCTATTTATCAAGGAGTGTCAAGTAGCAAAATTCTACCGAAATAATATAAAAGACGCATAATTTTTTAAAATTATGTATCTATTATTTGTAAATTGAAAAAAAAAAAAAAAAATTAAAGATATTTGTGTTTATCGACTCTTATTCTGAGATCCGTCCTTCAACCATCTGTTTACCAAACGAAAAGTACTTTTTTATCAATTATTATCTATTAGAAAATAAATCGCGATTGTGTTGCCTATTAAAATATGCTCATGGATATCCTTAATTCAGATCTTATTCAGCTCAAAGACTTTATTGTTTCTGGTGATGTACCCCTTCACTTGTGCCCAAAACAATTTCATGGGATTAAGTTCACGGCGATAAGGCGAGCAGTTACAAGATAGTGACTTTATCTGCAGCTAAAATTTTATAATATTTTCTTTTCTCCGGGGGGACACGGGACACGTAAGCTTGTCCCGCGGCTTTATGTGTCGTTCATTTGATTTAAATTGACAAGGGCATGCATATTTCTGTTTTTTCAGCAATGCTAATTCTCAGTCTCGTAGCCGCCCTACGAGACTGTGAGACTAGACCCAAAGCGTCGCATTCATGGCTCGCACGACGTAGAAACGTAGCATACGTTTCTTATTTTCTTAGCGTTCTTTCTGACTTTTTTATTTTTGCTTGGTTTCTAAGGATCATAGAGTGATGATAAATAAGCCTATGACCTTCAACGCTATCAAACGCAAAAAAAATAAATTATTTACGTAAATTGTTGGAACTCATGAACAGTCAAAATAAATTTGTTTGACTAGTAGCCAACATAATAAAATATATTAATTTTACATTATTAATATTTCCATAAAATAGAATATATTTTCATAGTAAACATAAATTTGTTTTCATAATAATAGTCAAGAGTGGTGTTGGGGACACGAAAAGCACCCTACATTTTACATTTATCCGCGTCGACAACGGGTCGGTCAGTTTAAAACCGACTAAAACACTAACACTTCGAAAGCGAAAAAATATTTTGGCTTTTAACAAAACGTCAGGTTGCCACCGTACATCCTATCGGACAAGTTTAGCGGAAGGTTGATATATTTTACCTCAAAAAATATTAAAGCTTTTAGCAAAATATATAGGGTACAACGTAATTTCTTTAATGTGTTCAGATTAAAGTATAACAAAACTTAATTAGTTACTAAGAAATATAATGGCGTTTTTTTGTAAAGAAATGATTTTCTTCTAATCAACCTTTTATTATATAATATATAAGCAGTATCCGCCGTATGGGCCGCAGCGAAGCGTGGCCGAGTTCAGCTAGTGATATTATAAGTGACAAGCAACTAAACACAAAGCGAAGATCATAATGAACACAATAGTATGGTGAAAGAGAAATAAAATGCAAAAAAATAAAAACTTTGGAATATTAACTCATCTTTAGAGTCTAATCTCTCTAAACGTTTTAGTATTACGGAAGATGCAACCTTCTCTAGTTCTACTACGATTACAACACAGGTGTAGGCGTCACAGAATTGATTAGATTACTCGCGAGATCTATTCGTATTTCAACCACCGTACTGTACCTACGTCATAAATACTAAAATAACAATAATAATCACTAAAGCTGCCGCGGGAAGGGTGCGTGGGTGACAATTTTAATCCGCTTAACACGTGTATCAAACCGAGTCTCCTAAAAGAAGCCGTGAATATTTTTTTGCAGAATAAACAGTTTTTCCTATTGATTTGACGAACACATCAATAGAAAAAAATCTTAAATGAGGTTAGTAGTGGCAGGGAATACTCCTTTTTTCCAATGTTGATTTTCAGACTGGTTGACTGTTCACTTGACGGTAGGTGGCTACCGCAAAGACATAGGTGTTGCAGTGCGCCGCCGATCTTACTAGGATTAAGGATAAGGGATAGGTAAATGGGCTTACTTAATTACTCACCAAAACACAACAGCACACGTGATATAATTTCTCGGTGGTCTTGTACCCTGCCATACTTGCAAGACCAGAGCCAACTTGGGAAATGAACTTTTAAAAGTTGATCCACACGGGAATCAAACCCGACAGGCTTAAGGCTTAAGGCTTAAGGTTATGGTGAACCTTGACCACTGGAATTTTGTCAAATTTTTTCATGTAACGTAATGTAATTTTAGCGAATACTATTTGTGCATTAAGTGATCTTATAAGTTTCATTTTAATACTATAATTCGCTTTGGATAGGTATTGCTTTTGTATGGCATAACATGTACAAATGATAGTTATGGTATTGTACGATTTACAATAAGGCATACAGCTATTATTGTGATATACATTGATATATATTTTTAAGTTCACATAAAATGTGATATACAATTTTAAGGTTTATGTGTTTATGTACTGATAGTTGACTCTTTGTATATCAATTTTAAAAATAACTAAATAAATAAGTTTTAAATTGAGTGCACAAAAAGGAGTCAGTTAGACTGCTTTTATAATAATAGCGATTACAACTTTAAAAGTTTTAGTAAAATCACTTGTGAGACTATAGAAAATAAACATGTACAAGGAAGTGATTATGTGCTCCCATTACAGTCACCATTAAATGTGGCAGTTGATAAATATAATGATACCTACGTATATGTAAAAAAAATCTTTATCATCGAAGAGTAATCATAGCATAACTAAACTGAGTGACTTAGTGAACAACAAATTACGAGGAATGGTATTTAAGTGTACCTCACTGAAAAAATTTCATTATTCAGTGACAAGTAACAACGAGATATGGGTGGAATATTTTTTCGTTTTATTATCTTACTCTTTTGTTTAGCTTTCAGTAAAGGTCAGGATTAGTTGACTGTTTAAATAAATTTTGTGTTTGAATATTAGTGGGAACATTAATTTATTATTATACGTTCATTATGTAACAAAACAATGATATTCACTGTTTAAAAACCAAACATGCCTTAAATTAATGTAATTACCTCTTATATTTATGCGGTTATGTCTTTCAAATATTTTTAATGCGTGTGCCAATTTATACATTTAATAAATCTAAATGAACAAACAATTTTTCGGCGAAATATACATAAAATATAATTCTAAAATTAAAATTAACGAACAAGAGGAATATCTACGAATATTGTCAATGACAAAGTTTGTGGGGTTGAAATTGCGGATTGTTATTACTCTTTCACGCAAAAACTACTCAACTTAAGTATACATATATATCAGAATACCATAGTCTATAATTTGTAAAGAAATGCGGGCAATAGCTAATTTAGTGCACCCTTATTTACAACCATTTCTAAATGAGCTAAAATATTTCTAAAATTAAAAATATTATCACACCTAAATAACCTAAATGATTCTAAAAAACCTAAATAATACTAAAAATAAAAATATTATCACACATAAAAAAGTAAAATTTTTGCGTTGATCCTTCGTTTTTATTAATAAACCACTTCTCTTTTTAATAGCCAGAGATTTAAAAAGACAAATTCCCATTTTTGTAAGCATACTTATCTTTAATAATAAACTTTAAATAAGCAACAAAGTCTTTCGTTTCAGAAGTGTTGTCCAAAAAACCACGCCATACTGGAAATATCAATGGAGGAAGAATCGTAGGTGGATACAACACTACTATACAAAATATTCCATACCAAGTCTATCTGTTATTACAGAAAGGTATTGACTATTATCAATGCGGGGGTTCTATCATTAGCAACCGTTATATACTTACTGCTGCGCATTGCCTTTCTGGGTACGTAAATCTAAGCTGCTATTATCATACACACTTCAGATTGCTATGTAGCCGAGCTTCTTTGACAATTCACGTCTAGTGAAATATTAATATTTTAGCGTTGTTTAAACAATGTTAAATGTATTAAAATCCTTTAAAAACTTTACACGTGATTGAGTAACAATATTTACGGGTTACGCATGTTCGCAAACTTTAAAATAATTTATCTGTTTTAGAATTTATGTGAATACTAGAGATAAAATTTGGTAATTCCTATTAAATTCCTAATATTCTCTAAATTCCAGGCTTCATTGTCGCTTAAATAATCAGTGACCGAACAATGAAGCCTGGAATTAAAGCCTGGACTTAGCTCATGCTATGTTTAGTAGTGTATATACTTTTTTTTTTTTTTACGAGGAGAAATCCATTTACGGATTCCCTACCGCTGGCTAGACAGTAGGGATATGTGGGACTCACCCAGTCAAGGGACTGGTCCTACCCACTAAAACTCCCCGGTGTCTCCTTGCCCTTTGAGCGGGGTGGACCGAGTTCTGCCGAGGCAACAACTCCGAGGGCAGCCTAGTCATTGCTGACTAGGCTTACTCCAATGGGGAATTGCCCGGAGACACCCAGGCAATCCCCAGACGGGGGAGTGTATATACTTTAAGTATTACTTAGGTATATCTAATTGTTGTAATTTTATATTTTAAAGATGACAAATGGAATAATATCCTGAGTTTCTTTAGAGGTTTCTTCTCAGAATCGTCATCTTGGCTTTTTTTTCGAAACGTTGCTAAATTTAATTTGGTAAATTTAAATGACGATCATAAGAGTTTCTTGGAGAAACCTAATTGATAAATAAATATTTTGATTTGATTTTTGATTGAATAGTGGAAGTAATCATTTATGGAGAATTTTTACTCTGAAAACACATAACATACTTTTCATCCCATAATAAATTGTCATAATAAAAAGTTAGTTTTAACTTAAACAATACCAGTACTAAATAAGTGGGAGGGTCCAAGTTTTCAGCCCGGCGAGGAAAGAAGGCACTGTAGTACATAAAGTTACATTTATTTTTCAATATATTCTCTGTCGACCTCTATCAGCGTTGGCAGTCGGGATTTTGGAACTTTTTGAGTGAAAACAGCGGGATTTTTTCGTCGAAAGCGGGACATAGTAAAAAAACGTATATAATCAGAAATTTTCAAATATTTATCTTTTTATTTGAATTAAAATTACGTTCACGTGACAATAGATAGCAAAAATAGCCATAGAAAATGTATTTTAATAAAAATGTAATATTTGAAATTATATTTACCCTATCGTTAAATAGTTGAGTCTTATTCGTCTTCACAATAAAAAAAAAACACAAATCAAAATCAAAAAATTTATTTATTCATTAGAAAAAAAGGTCGTTTCAAACAATAAATAATCTGTGGAGTGAGTGTTACAAATTGCAACTTACAATAAGAAAATAATTATTTATAAGAATTACTTATTGGCATCAATTGTAGTCTGTGCGCGCCGGGCGGGCGGCCAGTACACACTTGTCTGTGCCACCTGCCCACGCTTTCTAAGCACCTGCTCAGCACGCTGCACACACGGTCGAGTTATCCCCGAAAAGCGAGACTGTGCCTGTCCTGCGCGGGACATTTAATTTTGATTTAAAAATCGGGACGTCCCGCAGAAATCGGGGCAAAAACTGCAGCGGCCACTTCATCGTCACTAGAAAATATTCTAGCCCTTAATAAAAAATAGTCACTGCGGGACTAGAACTGTAGGTGGGTGACGAATTTATATGAAGCCACATCTTAAAATAGCAGCCTTCGCTACTATGACGGTGTGGACAGGCGCATTGACGTTTTTGCACCGTTGCTTCACGAAATTGCTGGATAAGGTTGGCATCATAGTTTCCTGCATTGTAGTATTGCGTTCTTTTATGTCTATGAGCAATATTCCTTGATAATCCAGAATATCTTAGCCATTATATTTTTAGTTTGTCGAGTCACCTTTGCCTTTCTAGGCGGTTTTTCACCAGAACGACGCCACTCCATCGACTCTCTTTTTGAAAGGTGTTCCTAGTTTCATCCCCGAATTTCTTTGAATCAATTGTCACTACTATTGATTCAAAGAAATCGTTCCCGTTTGTGCGAAATGCCTTCAAAAGTTCTTTAAAGTACGATACACGCTTACTTCGCTGCACACTCGAAAGAAGTTTTGGCACCTACCTTGCGCAGATCTCATTCACATGAAGATGTTCATGAAGAATCCTCAAGACTGTAGTTTTTGAAATCCCTGTCCTTGCCGCTTTCTTTCGTCTTTAGACGTCGGTCCTTATTTCTTCTTCCACTAACTTGATGTTGTTTGGTGTGAGTGCCTCAACGTGCCGATTGGAGTGAGGGTCATCGTCAATAGACTCTCTTCCTAAACGAAATTGCTTAAATCAATCTCACGGTGGAAATTGACGGAGATGAATACATTTTTAAGGAATTTAATCACAGACCGACATTCAAATATGAACAAGATAAAAATATTGCGACTTAGTATTCGTTACAAGGTCATAAAAACTAAATTAATGACAGTTTTATCTTGAAAATTATATTCTTTCAATTAAAATGTCATGAATACTTATATTGTTTTTTAACATCTGCATATGTTTCTGGCCTACCTACTTTTGGACCCTCCTAAGTATATACTATTAAATTCTTCTTTAACGATTAGTTTATAGCTATTCAACTACATATAAAGTTGAGTTAAGTTTAAGTGTTAAAGTTTTGCATATGTGATTAACGTAACCATAGAAGACAACTATTTTAAAGATCACTGCGTTCAGGACATTTATCAATCGCAGCCAGTATTTACGGAAACATGATAGGATTTGGTAACAGTCTATTAAAAACTATCGTAACAACGCCAGACATTTTTCAGGAACAATATAAAATATATACGAATTTCAATAATTTCTAATATCTATTACTATTCTTCTAATATCTATTACGGATTTAACATTTTTTTTACTATAAGTATATTTATTTAGTAGTCAAGAATTATAAGTAAATAAATAACTATTTGTGATGTGAAGGATATGAAGATATATCTTATTTTCTATGGATTCTGAAAGGGGCTGTAAATTTTATTATCATATTTTTTTTAAATATATCTTATTTAGAATACAAGCGGCCTATATAAGAGCCGGAAGTACGAACTCAAACTCTGGTGGCAGAATGTATGTCGCTTCAAGCTTTAGACAACACCCTAGATACAACTTTCGGACAAGTGACTATGATTTCGGATATGTGAGAACAATGACTCCAATGAGAATAGACGGAACAAGTACTAGAGTTGTAGCATTAGCAGAAGCCAATGAAAGAGTTGAACCAGGAACCGAGCTTCTTATATCCGGATGGGGAGCAACTAGTGTAAGTTTTTTTTTTCTAAATAAAATTTCATTTGACTGAGAGGGTTGTAATTCTAGGAAGAGATGAATAATAGCATAAAAGTTTCCATTAGGAGCTGTGCTTACTTGATCGAAAATATACTGGGCGATTTTATTAATTTTTTTTTTAAATATTGAACATCGGAAAAAAAAGTTAACATTTATTCCACAAAATGTGAATCTTAGAGTATACTTAAGGTTTTATAGTCTAGATAACATTATATAAATTGAATAAATGCGTTGTTTTATAGGAAAATGGTCCCACGGCCTCCACTTTAACGGCTGTCAGAATACCGTCGGTGTCAACAGAGGAATGTCAAAGATCATATTCTACCATCACACCAAGAATGTTTTGTGCAGGTGTACCTGAAGGTGGAAAAGATTCATGCCAGGTATTACCTGACACCTTTTATGTAACTTTATTTAACATGAAACATATGAGTAGGTGTGTAATATGATATAATTATAATTCCAATATATATATATATATATATATATATATATATATATATATATATATATATAGCGGTTTCTGAGATTAGCACAAACGCACAGACTAAAACAATTCTAAAAACTATTTTTTTTACCTAGTACAATGCGTACAAATTGTATTTTTTTTAAATATTTAATGTACAGACGCAGTTCGTTTACAATTTTATTATATGTATAGATAGATACATAATAATGTATAGCAAACTAAATGTTGGAATGTAATATTTAATTAAAGCATTTTGTGTAGGTTCAATATTTTAAATGCCAAAAAAATTATGAATATTTTCCAAATAAATATAATTAGCCTATTGAGAAGCTACTGACTTTCTTTTATTTTATCCAAATGTAGAATTATTGAATTGTTTTGACTAAACAAGAAATGTCTAAGCGTCTATTTGTAGCAATAATGTTAAGAATTATAAATTACTAGCGGCCCGCCCCCGGCTTCGCCCGTGGTGCAATTTTTATATACATAAACATTTATCCCTCTTTCCATTAGTCAAAACCGAATTAAAATCGGTCTACCTGTTCGAAAGTTATGGGCGTACATATATTTCGAACATCCATTTTCTTTTTTTTATATATAGATGAGAAGTTTTATTCCTAGTAGTAAAAACATTAATTCAAAATAATTCCAGAAAAAAATAAATTCACATCTGTTTTCAGGGTGATTCTGGCGGTCCCGCTGTTAATGATGATACCGGTATCCTATTGGGAGTGGTATCATTTGGGATTGGATGCGCTCGTCCCGGATATCCAGGAGTTTATGGCAACATATCTTCTGTACGCGACTGGATCCGAACAAATACTGGTGTTTAAAACTCCATGTCATGTATATATGCGTGTTAATAATGATTGTTATTAACTTTTTTATGCGAATTGTTTAGGAAATTTAAACATAAAAGTAAGACAGAGAAAAGTGAGTTCCTAAGCTTTCTTATTGAGACAATAACGTAGGCAGATGAAACATTTAAACATTTCAATATTTGCAAAGTATTTGTATTTCTAAGGAGGATTATGTAAAGTTATTTATGTGTTGAAAACAAAATTTTCGCTAAGTACACGCATATATACCTATTATAAATATTGTTGTTATTTGATTAGCTTTAATATTATTAAAGGCACTGTTTACATTAAGAAATTTGCTTTTGTTGCTCCAAGAAGTTCTTATGTAAACACGAATTCAGTTCAGCGCGGGATAATAATTAACATGTAAATTTATTTTGTTGTTAAATTTTCTGATACTAAAATTGTACCTTAGTAAAGAAACGTACAGTTGCCCAAGTGATCCGGTAATTATATTTTCAGGAATTATTGTAATAATAGTAGATTGTATCGCAAAATTTATTCAGACAACCGCCTTTACTTCGATCATGGAAGAATAGGATTTAAGAAGAAACAGAAGTTTATAATGGATTAAATTAGTAGTAAAACAATATTATTTCTGAAATTATAAAAAAAATATTCTCTTACAAAGTGTCTGCCCATTAATAGACCTATTGAAAGTGTTACATTTAATGGTTTGGCCAACAACTCTATGAAAAATAAAAAATATACAGATCTTATTTAGGTTTTTTAGACATTAATACTTACTGTACCGCTAAAGAAAATTATTATTATTTATCTAAATACAATTTGCCAGACAAAACTGAAAGATCAGCCAACGTCGATTTCTAGTTCAAAATAAAACCAAACTCAACCAACTGCATCAATACCTGAGGCATCAGCATCAGTACCTGATTGTCATGACGCATTAGCATTTAAAAAAAAAGAATTACTAATTTACCACTCTCATAATATGTACCAATATTTTTGATATATAATTTAAGTTGAATTTTTTTCGGCCCACAATCAGTGTTGCACAAACGCACATTTTCAAAGAATAAATAGATTCTTTACAGATAGTACGCAAAATAAGTGCTTAATGCACACCCCGACGACAAAATCGTCTATCTGTTTGTTGATTAGCGATTAGTCAAAAGTTTCGCACAATAATTATCGACTTGCTGAACTTTACGCTCTAATTGGCGTCTGTTAACAGTTAAGAAACTAGTAATTACTTTAAAACTACTTTACTAACTACAAATCATGTATATTGTACTGAAATATTTATATTATACCTTTCATGTTTCAAATTCTTCTTGATTCTTCTTTAATTGACCAGATTGTCTAAGTTAAATGTAATAGAACTATTTAAGATTTAATTTATTGTAGTACTGTTGCTGTAAGATTGTTAATGCGTTTCGTGTGTTATTGTTTGTGACCAAATAGTACAGATCATGGCAGTAATTATTTTAAAAAAAAATAGTAGCAGCAGGCCATAAGGGACATCGTAGTTATAAACTTTCAGCCAGTCTTGCGTCAGTAGCCACCCACTTATAGAAGTATTTTCTTGTGCTTTTTCAGGACACGGAATTGTTATTTGGCATTGCTTGTGTGACAATTACCATTTACCATCAAGTGAACCATCAGTCTGCCCGCCGACTAAACTTCCGTAACGGAAAGTGTAACTGAAAAAATACTACATTAAAAGTAATTTCAGGTGTTATTAGGTGAGACTCATAATATGATGCTATCTGTTCCATATCTACTAATGCAATTTTCTTGCAAATATTATTATTATCATATTTTTGAAGACATTTCATTATTACCTTAACTAGACAACTAAAAATTAATGTCTAATTCATGTTTCACAAACATGAACTTGTCCGTAAAGTAAACGTCGTTCAATAAAATAAAAGGTAAAGAAAGGTAATGATAGGTATCAGATATTTATAAAAATATATACCTAATGAAATACGACTATTCTTCAAAATAAGGCAGTGGAAGTTGCCTTTTTTAAATGACGAAGTTAACAATGAAAGCTGAGATCGAGATCCCTCAGCATTTGAATGAATAAAATCTGCTCACGTAAAGTTCTTATGTAACTGAAACTTTTTTAATTTCGTCGAAAAGGGCCAGGTGTTCAACTCACATCAGTTTCAATTCTGCAGACAATCCCAGAGCCACCCTCTTCTGAGTCGTTGCGATAAGGCACACTCCCACTAGGGACGAAACATAATCGTGTTTCTTTAATTGACATTCTTGCTAGCGACGAAAGTCGCTATTAACTTAGTTGGGAAATAGCTTAGAAATTGCTCTCTATTTTTTTTGAGTAAAATGGCGTTGTCACGTAAGAGAAAAAGAAATGAAAGAATTCGAAATACAAAAACATAGGTTTGCTTTAACTTGCGTTTCTCTTCAATCGAATTATACGTTGATGTGCAGGGTCTGTTGAATCCCAGTAAGTCTGTGGCTCGTATCGGAGACATTAACAATCTTGCTCAGCGGTTAAAAATCGCTATCGTACGCGTTAATACTCCCCACAAAGCAGGACACTGCCCATCTCGAGTATTAGTATATTCATATATAGATGTATAAGTATAAGATAAATTTAGGTAATTTTAAAATTACTATTACTTTAAATTACCTTTTTTTTCAGCAATACATTTATCTATACTAGTACTAGTAATAATATAAAGAGAAAAGATTTGTATGTGTATGTTATGAATAAACTTCTAGACCGATTTTAAAAATTCTTTCACCCGTAGAAAGCTAAATTATGAGTGAGTAAGATAAGCTACTCACCCTCATCCCATCTCCCCCCTTTACCTCCTCTCCATACAAAATTGCCGTTTTCCAAGAATAATATTTTATAAAGAGATGCGGACGAAGTCGCATGCAATAGCTAGTTAGTAAATAAAATTTATATTTTATGTGTGACCAAATGTTGTATTTTTATTACAGTCGTACACAATTGTTAGAGTTGTGCGACTGTACGAGTATATATACGATATTTGAAATATACGTAGGATGATAGTGTTCGCCCTCGCTGATGCAGATTGTGGACGCTGTCATGCTTCTCCACCTTTGACGTTTGCTAGCATAAATGATGTATAAAAAAACAAATAAGATTTGGCCAAATCACACCTGTATATAAGTGTAAAATTTGTCACCAATTAAAAGTAAATGAAAAAAATAACTAACATTGGTAACATTGTTATGTAGAACGATTATATAAACTTTTAGTCATTGTAATTTGTATGCAAAATATTCTCTTTCAACATTCAAAAAGTTGTAACTAGTTAACATTATTGTACACTGCTCACTGGAGACATGATTACAGCATTGTGGAGAACACGGAAGCTGTTTGTTAGTAGGCCGTGTTTCGCAGATCGTTTCAGTTTTAACAGACTGGACGGATGAAAGGGAAGATAAATGAAAATGTAATTAAGCACAAGGAAAAAGTTTTCAGAGAACGATAAAAAGTTTCTCAGCTCCGCTGGCTACATTATTTATTTCTCTCGTCGAGTAATCTTGTTATTTGTTTGTTTGTTATTTTTATTTATTTTTTAATTTAAAGAATACTTAATGCAAAGGAAAAGATGGAGGGTGTTAAAATCTCGTGGATCTTGATTGATGTTTGTCGGCGTTTTGCTTTGAATCAGAAATAAAACTTTAAAATGTACCTTTAATATTCGTTCAAGAGAAAAACGTCGTGTATTCAAAGAGAGAAATATAGATTTATTAAATATGTCCAAAAAGAAGGAGTTAATACGTATAAAATAAACAAATTTTTTAATATACATAATAATAACTGCACTTGTAACAGGTACAAATAAGTTGTATTATGCATAAATAAATATGTTATTAACATTCTCTTGTTTGGATCATTTGTAAAAATATAATATAAAATCTTCTAATACCTATTATAAATGTGAAAGTAATTCTACTTTCTATTACCATTTCACGCTATAACTAATCAACTGATCATCACGAAATTTTGCGTGCCTACACATCGTCAGGGACACAGAAGGACATAATACCTTTTATCCAGAAAAAAAGTACTGTTCCCGAGGGATAAAATAAATATCCAACGCCTGACAAAACTATAACAACAATTAAATTCTATGTAATTATATTATAGTGTATATTCTATAGAAACTATAATTTTCTATGTTTTATCGTTATAATAATAATAATTCTATAAAATTTTGTTTTCTATTTATTATTGTATATTAGGTATTGTAGGTTAATTAAGTATATGCAGTATTTATGTATTTGCAGTAGACTCGATACAAGCACAGCTTAGTGTTGAGGTCAACGATAACTTATGGCCATTGTAATTTAATTGTTTGGAAATAAATTATATTATTATTATTATTATTAACAACTAGCGACCCGTTCCAGCTTCGCCCGTGGTGCAATTTTTATATATATGAACATTCCCAGTTTATCCCTCTTTCGGGTTTTTTTTTAATAATCGGTACTTACAAAACTTTTTTCATTATTAAATAATTAAAACAATAGTAAATTTGTTTTTTTTTCTCATCTCAAATTATCGAATCTATGATAAGGTCAAGAAATAAAAATCATTCCAAAATTATTTTTTGAAGTAAATTTAAGTGGGCGGTTAATTGTGCCTCTAGAGGAGTGTATGTAAAAAGCATCAAGACTTTTAATCAAATGTTAAACAGATTAAAGATTCGAGTAGTGATGAAAGTTTAAATGTGAAGAAATACAAGTAGACCAAATACGAAAAGGAAATATTGTAATTTATTGTCAACTTTGATTGACCGTTAACTAAAAAGGATATTGGGGTTTCAATTTCCGCTAATAGAATAAATAAAGTAAGTAATTTACGAATAGAATATGTTATTCATATACTTCCTTATAATATTTTATTAGCTACTTGAAAAACTACCACAAATATATGCTCCATAATATTCTGCAGAACATATATAATTACATAAAATACTATTTTTAGGTGTTAAAAAGAGTATACTTGAATATTACCGTTTATTCGAAATAAAATTTGGTATTTTTATTCAGTTTTTTTTTTATTTTCATTTTGTAAAATACTTTCGAGCTTAAATAAAATCCTAAATTACATCTGAATAAATAAAAAATAAAAACATTTGAGACATGTATGGCGGAGCATCAATTGAGAACGGCACCTGGTACCGATTTTGCCGATTTTTATTTTTGTTCTGTTTGCGCTTTTGAGGAAAAGGTTTTTAAGGAAAATCTACGGGAAAAGTCGCAAATTTGGATGGTATTTTTATATGAAATTGACAGGACAACGACTGTCGGGTCATGCGAAACTGAGTTTGTTTTTAACGCCTTCACGTCTTCACTATTCAACGGATTATCGCGAAATCTTGCATACAAATTGCCAGGGGCACAGAAAAGGACATAGTTTTTATACTGAAAAAGAAAAAAAAAAGCATGGTTCCCGAGAGACGCGGACCAAGTCGCGGGCACAAACTAGTTCTTAATAGTAGAAGCTTAAATTTTAGTTTATATAAAGACCTGACATAAAGTATTTGAGACATGTAATTTAAGGCCTTTTAATCAAAAATAATTGTGTTAATTCTAAAAAGCGCAAGATAGGTAAGTAGGTACTTCTTCAAATTTCTGAGCAAACCGAAATAAACAAGTCTAAGACCCGTATTATAAAAATAAGGCACATCATTCCCATTGTAACATTAAAATATACTTCAATCTATATATAAATAAAAATGAATCACTGAATCACTTTGTGCTTAGCAGCACAAAACTCGAGAACGGGTGGACTAATTCGCCTAATTATTTTTTCAAATATTCATTGTCTGCGTTGTCTATAAAACAAATGATTATTATTTACGATATTTATTTAAATAGATCAAATATTAATATGCATTTTTTAAATAAGACAATTATATGAATGTGTGAAATTTCTTAAACACACTTTTTTGAATATGATTCCATTATTAAATTTTAAAATTATTAATTGTTTATATTAAATTAAAGTGACCTAAATCTACCTCCTAAACTACCTTACCTCCTAACCTAAACATCGAAGACTATGTATGGGATATAACCAAGAGACCTGCGCCAATGCAACCCTCTGGGGTTACAGAGGCGCCTTCGATCATTTGAAAGTGGAAGGACAGACAAGAAAGTGTAGGGTTGTACATTTGACGATAGAAAAAATGAGTCTTCGCATTTCATACACTAAGAAAAACAATGGCATCTGTTTTACCATTTCACAAAGGTTTTTTTGTAGTTGAAGTTGAGTATGTGCTATTCCATGAAATTAAGCTCAGATTAAGCAGTATCCAATTAAGACATTTGTTTATTGTGGTTTAACAGTAAGAGGCAGTGAATAACGACATCGGTTTTGCAATATGCGTGGGTGAAAGTAATCCGAGAGTAACAAGAAAAAGGTGGACCTAAACTTGCAAAATTACTAAGTAACTGGAAAACCGAGGAGCGACCCGAGTAAATAAAGCCACCCGCTGTCACCGCTGCCAACCCTTTTTTATTTAACGTTTACTGCCTTACGCAAACCATTACTTGACTGCTTTTTTTAACGAAGAAATATCTGCTACTTAATTGAACTTAGTGATTGATAGTTAGACTTCATTAGGCGCAGTTTTTCTATGCAGTTATCTAATGAATCACTGTTTACCGCCTGTATTGGAAAACTTTTTCTATCTACGGCGATAAAAGGTCTTAGATATAAATTATTGATGTTTCGTTCCAGTGGAGTGGATTGTATCGACTTCTAATCTTAATAAATTATTCATAATTTTAATATTTTCGAAACTTTCTTTTGTAAATAAATAAATTTGGTGTCTAAAATTCTTTTAAGTTATATCATAACCTGAAAAAGGTATGTGTAGAAAAAATGTAAGTCTAATCCCATACGTTTCTTTCCCGCGCCTCTCGAATCTAAGGCGGATTACAACTGTTGAAAAAAAAAAACGGGACAAGTGCGAGCTGAACTCGCGTGAAGAGGGTTCCGTACGATGTTACCTATCCTCACAATATTGAATAATTTACCATGTTATTTTAATATCATGGATTTCTTATAGGTTTTCCTATAATCTATAAGTAGAAAACTAACTTCTGTATTTTTTTCAAAATTTTAGGTTCAGTAGTTTCGGAGATAGGGGGGGGGGGGGGGATGGTCAATTTTCGTCTATTTTCTTGAATAACTTGGAAACTATTTATTTTAAAATTACAAAAAAATACATTTAAGTTCTTCACAACAAGACCTTCCATTTGATATGTCACACGATGCAGTTTTCAAAAAAAAAAATTAATTTTCCCCCTTCCCCCCAAAAATGACCTCCCATATACAGATTTCATCTGCGTTTGGATCATAGAAATTGATATGTGTATCAAATTTCAACTTAATCAGTAGTAGATTCCGAGATAATTGACTGTGAGCGACAGACAGACGGACACACGAGTGATCCTATAAGGGTTCCGTTTTATTATTTGGACGTATGGAACCCTAAAAATCTACTTTATTGCATGTCTCTGTGGGAGCGCATGATTGGACAAGTGACCAGCTAAGTGGTCAAATGTTTGCATTTCTAGTAACGCGATACGGTCCGAAAAGCTTTTATATTCACTAAGTACAATATTGTTTAAATGTTGTTTAATCAAAAATCTATCTCCATTTCTTTCATTCGTCCCAGATGTATGAAATAAGATAAAATCGGCGTGTTCTTCTATTGTTTTTTTTCTTTTCTCTTCTTGTTTCGCAATGATCTATAATGTCCCATTTTATTGATATTGATTGTGATTTAGGAGGTGGTGGTCTGACTCCTCCACGGTGACCAGCCGGGTTGGAGAAGGTAGGCTTTTATATAATATCGAGTTATTAAATCGGATTCGTTTGAGCAATTATCTAATACTATCCGTTCATTAGGTAGGTATGGTAGCTCTGGTTCTAATTTTCCTTACAGAAGACCACCGTGAAATAACAGCACATGTGCTGTTGTGTATCGGTGAGTGAGTAAGGGATGCCAGAGCCCCCTCCTAGTCCCTTATCCTTAATCCTACTGTAGTCGGCAGCGTACTTGCAGCAGCTTTGGCGTTGCTTGTGTTATAGGCGACGATAGCCACCTACCATCATGACATGGTTAACCTAAAAAAAATCAATAATAGAAAACTAACTTGTGAACAAATGCAGAACGCTATCTGGGTTAAGAGTTACTGAAAAAATATTATTCCACGGGAACTTATTAACGAGATAAAAAGTTACAAAGACATAAATATTCAAAGATTTTCATGAAGTTTCGCTTTTATATATTACTAGCGTTCCGCCCCCGGCTTCGCCCGGGATGCAATTTTTATATATTTTTTTTTTTTTTTTTTTTTTTTATGTTATGTCGACAGACAGGCTGACGGTCCACTTGATGGTAGGTGGCTACCGTCGCCTATAACACAAGCAACGCTACAGGTGCTGCAAGTGCGCTGCCGACTACACTAGGATTAAAGATAAGGGATTAGGAGGGGATAAGGAAATGGGCTCTGGCATCCCTTACTCACTCACCGAAACACAACAGCACGTATATGCTGTTATTTCACGGTGGTCTTCTGTAAGGGGGTGGTCACTGCCGCCAGGCGGGCTGCCCAAATGACTGCGAACATTCGAACATATATAAGAACATTCGTTTATCCCTCTTTCCATTAGTTAAAACAGAATTAAAATCAGTCTACCCGTTCACGCGTTATGCCGTGACCAAGGGAAATAGGGATTCATTCATTTATATATATAGAAGATTATTGGTAGGTATACCTATATTTTATGTTACTTTTATTTATTTGATTGGATAAGAGTTCTCATTAAAATTGCAATGTAAAAATATTCAAACATTAACAAAGATGATTTATTAATTCATTACTCTTTATATTTTATTCTGTTCTAGTCTCTGCAAGAAATTCTCTGAGCGTTTAATTACGTCGAAATAATTCTTTCTTTCCACTTTTCAAATTTACCGCTTTCGTAATTAGCTCCTTCATAAGGTCAGAAAATATGTACCGGAGCTACATCTTCGGAGGGAAATTTTTTCCTCAATTTTTTTCAAATACCAAGCTGCGAGATTACCTGCTAAATTGAAAGCGACTTAATGGCTGCTCGACTAGAATTTAAATTTTTAGAATAAGATTTAATTTTAGCTTTGTTCGGTTTATGATGCATTTTATAAAAAAAAATCATTCAGAACTGTTAATATATTGACAACTAGTTGAGCCCGCAACTTCATGCGCGTGGTATAGCGCGGGAGTTTTTTTGTTTGTAAACCGATTTGAATGAAACAAACATTAAATATTACGGGAAGCTAAGCATTCAAATCGATTATGCCGTTTCTGAGATTAGCGTGCACAAACGCACAGACAAACATATAACAATTCTAAAAAAAAATATTTTTGATTTCGATAACATAAGTACCTACAACGTGTACAAATTTTTTTTTTTAAAAATATTTAATATACAGACACGGCTCATTTTCGATTTTTTTATATGTTAGATATTTATGTTAGATTAAAAAAATAACAAATAACCATAGCATTTGAGTTCACTTGTTTCATCATCACCTTTCCGAATATGTTTTATTTTTGTTTTATACTAGAATTAGAGCATTAATTTTTTTCTCGTCATCATTAGATTTCTCTCGAAAAAGATATAGATATTATTTTCACAAATTAATAACAATTTACTTTATTGAAAAGAGTACAAATATCCATTATTAATAATTTGCACAAGTCAATCTTATGTTCAATTAAGGCGTCAAAACTTCCACTACCTACTATCCTTAGAGAAATGTCAAATACGTAATTAATATAAAGTGGCAATTCGTATTATCATTAATAAATTCGACTCTAAATTTGAATAAATGCCTTGGTTTAAATTATAACGCAATAATGTTGTCAATTCAAAAGTAGACAATCTTCGTGTTCGCAACGGACAGGAAAACGGAGAGAAAATCTCAACGATAACAACTGTTAATTTCCTTCTCTGTCAACTAGACAGATAATTTCAGAAATGAAATCTACTTTTTGTAAATTAATTCTTCGTCAACGTCAAGTCTTTTTTTTATTAAAGATCGCCAGACAATCTGTCGATCCGCTTGATGGCAGGTGGCTACCATCGTTCATAACATTAAGAGAATACTAGTGCGCTGATGAACTTGTAATGCAAATGGGAGATTGGGTGAATGGGTTCTGGTAATCCTTACTCACTTACTAAAATACAGCAGCATATGTTGCACACAGCTCAATTTACGCAGACTCTTGGAGAGGATTGCGACAATCCGAAACGCTCACTCACCGACTGAAACACGAGACCTGGTGTAAAGGTGATCTCAGGGGCGCCTGCTGCTTGAAGGTAGATTGGGGCACGCATAAAAGACAGATATTACCACACAACACATTAATTAAATAGTTTGCACTCACAATACACACGAAGTATTGCAAGTATAAGTATAACGTCCAGCACTACGCGAGCACTGCAGGGAAAAACACTGGGTGACTGGGGGATCAGTTCTACCTGACGTACGATATCTAAGGGACCACTTATCTTCTCGTGAGCACCTTGAGGAGCTAGCCGAAGGCCACTGCTCAGCACCAGCGTGTCTGCAGACTGCTAGCCAGACGTCACGCACATCATTTGTGCGGACGCACCTCTTGATGATGTCGGGATCCGGCGTAAGTTCGGGCTTTGAGGCAGCACGAACTTATTGGGCCGAATTGAATCGTGTCGCCAATGTGGGAAGTGTAGCGTTATAGTCCAGGCACTCCCTCACTAACAAATTGGGCAAACTCCGCAGGCAGTCAGGACAAACTCAATTCAAAATTAAAAAAAAATGATAACTGGTGAAAATTTATTGTTCCTTCGACTTCGTCATCGGCATCAGAAGCCGCAAGACGTGTCTACTCCCCACTTATATAACCTCGGGTCGCCCCGAGTTCGCTTCCGTTTCCAGAGCTAGATCTTTCTCGAAACGTCGGCACTTTCTATATGTTCCTCCTTCGTCCGCACTACTTGTCCATAGAGGGCACCGCTGTGTTGACCACAGACCATCGGTCACAGCTACTTTCGCCCAGAGCAAATAATTTATTCGTAGCATTTGCACAGAACACTCTATCTTTAAGCAGTCCCAGATGATATTGTGTGTGCAACCTGAGTGGTTCGACTAGCGCATAGATTAGCGCATTGCACATTTTTGCACGTTAGAATGTGCTGTTATTTCATTTTTGTCTTCTGTAAAGAACTGATCACAGTCATAAGCCCCCCAGTTTATGACTGTGGAACGATATATTTAGGTGAAAACGTAAATGGTCTAGAGATTCATGACTTACAATAAAATTCATTTTAATAGTTCAGTATTTTAATATATTCAATAGAGTTCTTATTACCACTCTGAATGAAAATACCTACTCCTAAGGAATCGCTTAAGAAGATTTCAGAAGCCGAGCATATTCACTCACAAAGAGATGCAATTTGCATTACAATAAATTTTTGTAGGATACTATCTGAATAGATGTTTTAAGACTCATTTTAACAGGGAATAAAAATATGTTATTTACTAGCTGAGCCAGCAAATTCGTATGCGTGGTATTCGGTATAGCGCGTAACTTTTTTGTTTGTAAACCGATTTAATGAAATAAATACACAATGTTACGGGAAGCTTGCTGCAATACATCAGTGAAAACCGCATTCAAATCGGTTAAGCCGTGAAGATTAGCGTGCACAAACGCTAAAACAATATTCTAAAAACTATTTTTTGACATCGGTAACATAAATACAAAATGTACAAATTGTTTTTTGGAAAAAATCTGAAATGTACAGATATGGCTATTAGTTTACGATTTTATTATATACATAGATATAGAAGAAGATGTAGATAGATTAAGAAACTAACTTTAATTCAAAAATTTATTAATGTCAACACCCACTTACTATTGGAAAGCGAATTTATGGAAAGCGACAGTGTGCGTGTGTCTTATAATGTGTATGTGGTCTTTTTTGGACCTCATACTTTGAAGCAGAGCAATTCGATTTGAGGATCAGCTCAGTCTGGCCAAAGACAAGGATAAATCAAGCAGACAAATAATTTCTTTTTGAATTCGGACTAAGTAAAGCATTCTTGCAGTTCTTAGTCACGTGATTGTAAACCGTTGGAAGGATGTAAGATTTGCGAAATTAGCGTCTTTTCAATTAAGAACGGTATTAACCAAGTATAGATGTGGATACTATAAGAACATAGAGTGGCTCACAGTTACGTAGCACCCGACACTCTCTGTAAAGTCTATTGGTAGGGTATCTAACAGGTTACCCTACCAATAGACTTTACAGAGAAAGCTCCACCAGCCAAAATCATAAATGAAAGTGCAGTAGCATCCTAGACAGCTCACAACAAACCTACACAACAGAGATATACACAATTTTAATTGTGTTCCAGCCAGCAACCTCTCGGAGTAGTTTCATAATAATCGAGTTTGTATATGACACCCGAAATACATTTTCTCGTATAAACCTAATATGCTTTACCTTTATCAATACGAGACATCTCACTACAGGAATTATGGCATCTCTTATTCTGACCCCTAAACAATTGTTATTAATTAACGGATTTTCTAACAGAATTTCAACTGATTATTAAATTTTAAAATATTTTTTTTAATAAATTGTCATTAGGTAATGGTATTTGTCCTTCAGATTTAAACATATTTCAAGATGAGCATAAAATAAATAAGTGATCGATTTTAACTTAAATTTACTTATTATAACATACTTTTATTGCCTCAGTTATGGATGTAAATAATTAGGTAGCTAAAAATACGTTTTATCATTCGGAAACCTTGCCAAAAAGTAACATTATAAATGAAAAACCGCGGGATTGCTGTAATTGAAAAATTCCCTGTATAATATACGACTTGCAATTTCAGAGAAGCGGACTCAGGTCCAAGAGGGGGCAGGCCCATTATTCTTTACCGTTTACGATATTATTTAAGAAAATCGTAAACGGTCTAAAATTTTGTATTGTGTTCAATTTGCTTCAGTAATCCTCAGTTAAATATTCTAAACGTCTTGATTAGAATATTTCTAATATTAGAATATTTCTAATCAAGACCTCAAAAGCTTTACATTTTTCACTTAATTTGAATTTTCGCTAGGCTGAGAGAGACGAGACGCAAAGTAGCCATCTTATATGACATTATTTTAGCAGACCTTATCTCAGGCAGATAACTCGGCAGAAATTAAAATGCCATTTACTATACATCTCTTGAAATTGCAGAATCACGCGTAGTCCGTTTAACAAATTCAAATTAAACTTGGCGCACAGATAGACCGAGTCCTAGATTGAAATACACGATACTTTTGATCCCGTGGAAAGAAAATGTCACACAGTTCTAGAAATTTATTCTAAATGAGGCTAAGCATGAAAACCATTAAACCACTAAAAAGCTTAAAACCATTTTAAAGCGACGAATTGGAAATGTTGGTAGTAGGGATTTAGATTTTTCTCACAAAATCTCACAATATATTTCTTCATGTTACCGACTTCATTTTGTCAGTTGGATTACACGATTGGTAAACTTTTATAACAGAGAAAAAAATTTCAAAGAAACCGTTTTTAAAACACAGATTTACATTTTACAGGCAAACGGGACCAATTTCTATGTACATTATACCTCCAAATTTTCTATGTACATTAGTATAAACATACACTTTAATTTTACAGTTGGATTTCTTAAAATACATAATAGCTTTTTTAATATAAATCGTTTTGTCGAATACGACCTTACGACATAAGCAAGCGCGCTCTCGTTTTCGTATGCAATCAAAGCCGTATTAATTGTTTGTCGCTGCGACACCTTAATGAAAATTCGCGCATAATTAGATGATTTTCTGAATTAAAACCTATGGAATTTTCTTACCCGGGATAGGTTCCGTGGATGAAATCTTTACACTTTTTGTTTCTGATATTCTAAACGGACGGTAAAATTAGCCCATGTCCTGGATTAAAATATGTGGTGCACTTTAGCCCGTCGTATGTTCCTGTTGGAGACAATTTAACATTTTTATTTCCGTCACAGACTAAATCCGACTCTGACTGTTATTTCATCTGACTGTTAATTATCTAACACTTATTAAATAAATTTGGGTTGGAACGAACATACCACTTTACCAACTTGTTTAGCAGACAAATGCTAGTAAAAGGTTACATGTAAAGAAAAAAACAATGTGAAAAATGTGTTATTTACATGCATATAAAAGTAAAAACACTGTAATAGCCGAGGAGCCCGTTGGATGAGTGGTTAAGGTGCTTGTTCTAGGGTTCTCGGGTTCCGACAGAGTCAACTTTGAAAAATGAAACTTTCTAGCTCTGGTATGGATCTGGAAAGTAGTGGCACACTGCGCCATGCAGTCATTTGGGCAACCCGTCTAGCGGCAGTAACCACCCCCTTGCAGAAGACTACCGGGAAATAACAGCACGTGTGCTGTTGTGTTTCGGTGTGTGAGTAAGGGATGCCAGAGCCCATTTCCCTATTCCCTCCTAATCCCTTATCCTTAATCCTGCTGTATTCGACAGCGCACTTGCAGCAGCTTTGGCGTTGCTTGTGTTCTAGGCGACGGTAGCCACCTACCATCAAGTGGACCGTCAGCCTGTCTACCGATTTTAACATAAAAAAAATAGTAACACCGCGACAAAACGATATATAACAAACAGAAAATTCCCGCTAATGCCACTGCAGTATACTAACAAAGTTAGGAAAATTGTGAAAGAGCTATAAATGCATAACGCAGACACTGCACCGTAAAACGTAACGTTGGGAGTTTTAACTTAATGGAACTAAAAATGGCTCGTTTCACGCTTACGGATATTGTCGTACTGCTAGATTTTCATGCTAATTAAACCAGATTAATACGCCAAAGGATATTGTTATGATAAAGTTTGCAGTTTATTAACATTTTCAACACTAGCAGCCCTCGTTGCAAAGTGAAGCCGGTTATTTTTCCCTTGTCAGTTCCGCGTAGCGGAATTACAGCAATAAAAAAGGAATGCTTCATGTCTTAAACCCATCATTAGAGAGCTAATTACAGAAGCGAGCTGTTACTATGCCTTGAGATAAAATAGATGACGGGGGGGAGGTAAAATTAACCGTAATTAAGCTGAAGAAAACTCTTTCAGGAGAAAGGAAAAAGTATTCTTAATTAAAGCGAGACACCCCTGAAAAATGCCTTACGTTTTTAATTATAACAATTTTACTAAAGCGCTTCTTCATGTTAATAAGTTTATTCTATAAATACCTATAGCGAAACGTTTTCCTTTTATGTTCGTTAATTTTCATTTTGAATATTTGTGTTTAATAATAATTATCGTTGCGGATATAATCCTTTTAAAGTAATAACTGTATTATTATATTTTGAAAATTCTGTGTATCGTGTTTCCATTCAATAATGAACTCATTATAAATGCTATATAACTTTGTAATTATGTTATGTGATATCCTAAAATATAACCATTTTACTTGTAAGTTCTTCTCAATTACGCAAAATATTTTATTACAAATACTATATATTAAAGTATAAACGAGTATGATCAAGTCTGAAAAACGATTTTAAGGCTTTTTTATGTTTTTAAGTAAAGGTTGGCAGGTACACTGACGATAGACCGAGGCCATGTGTTTTCATGGGCCTCGGAAAGCACCACCGCCGGGTTCAAATATTGTTATTGAGGGTGTCTCCGTGGGCGTGAAGCCCATGATGAAATACTTCGGCCTCGTCCTGGATAGCTGCTGGAGTTTTAAAGGACACTTTCGGCTCCTGGAGCCGAAGTTGGTGGGGGCCCTGGGCAGGTTGCTCCCAAACCTGGGTGGGCCAAACGCCGCCAGTCGTCGCTTGTATGCGGGGGTAGTGCGGTCGATGGCACTATACGGAGCCCCAATCTGGGCGGACGACCTGAACGAGAAATGCAGGGCGCACCTGCGGCGCGCGCAACGCGTCTTAGCGCTCAGGATCGTCCGGGGTTATCGGACAGTGTCCTTCGAGGCTGCATGCGTACTGGCGGGCACGCCACCATGGGACCTTGAGGCCGAAGTGCAGGCGACCGTATATCTGGGCGTTACAGATATACGGTCTCGGGGAGCTCAGCCTCCGCGAATCCGATTGCGGGCACGCGGTAACCTCCTCCGCAAATGGAGCGAGAGGTTGGCCGAGCCTAGTGCCGGCCACCGCACCGTAGAGGCCATTCGTCCAGTGTTGGACGAATGGCTCCAGAGGAGACACGGGGCTCTCACGTTCCGTCTGGTGCAGGTGCTTTCGGGGCATGGCTGCTTCGGGAGTTATCTGCACCGGGTGGCTCGTAGGAAGCCAACCCCAGAGTGTCACTCGTGTGCGTTCGCTGAGGACAGCGCACAGCACACTCTTGCGGAGTGCCCTAGATGGTTGGCGCAGCGAACTGAGCTCGCTGCGACCATTGGATTTGACTTCTCTCTGCCGGCCGTAGTGAAAGCTATGGTCGGCAGCAGAGCCGCTTGGCAAGCGACTCAATCCTTCTGCGAAGATGTCATCTCGCAGAAGGAGGCGGCGGAAAGAGAGCGGCAGGACGACATCCTGTCCCATCCCCTCCGTCGCCGACGAACAGGACGCAGGCGGCTGGCGCACGCCCGCCACCTGGACCCCTGACAGGACTAGGGCGGTAGATGGGGACTCTACCGCCCGCTTCATCCTGAGAGGCACGACCTTGGCAGTTCGGATGCGCCGTCCAAATGAGCCGTGTCCGGATGCGGACCCCCGCGGTGGAGTTGCGGAAGAGTGCTCGTCCGACCTCGCAACTTCACCAATAGCGGATGAGAAGGACGCCAAGAGGTTTAGTCGGTAGGTCTACCCCACAACCATCTCGGGGCAGGAGTCCGACATAACCCACCGGTCTGTCCCCAGACGGGTGGGTATCCATGATGGATTCCTCTTGTAAAAAAAAAAAGGTACACTGACGGTCCATTTGATGGTAGATGTTTACCATCACTCATTAGTACAACTAAAACCACAGTGCATTGCACACAGTGTATTGATAGGATAATAATTATAGAATAAGGAGCGGATCCCCTATGGGCTCTAGAATGCCTTACTTTCTCACCGTAATACAGCAGCACACGTGCTGTTTTCAAACGGGGGTCTTATATAAGGGGGTGCAGATTCTTTTACTACAGAACACTGATTACCCTGGCCTTAATAATTAGTGTAAATCGATAAATTTTTTTATTAATTTGGGCATTTAATAAATAGTGAATTAAAATAGACTTTTAATTAAATGCACACGTGTACAGTCGAATTGGAACACCAGTTAAAAACAGAATTGAATTAATGTTTTATATGTAAGTATAACTTTTGCATACGTTATCGTACACATACGATATTTTCTCTTTGGGGGGTATTCTATTTTCAATTTCTTTCCATTATTAGCCCCTACCCATCTCTTTCTTGTTTTCGCCAAAATCAGTATACTTCGAACCCTTTTGAAAGTTGTTCATAAGATGCGCGGGGTCGACAAAACTAAGTAAGCCCTTTATTGAGATTCACCTTTGAGGGAAACCCCGCCGGTTTCTTTATTACTTTTCACTAGAAAATTGTTCGTCGACGCTGGAAAATGAAGGAATAATGTTATTCTTTATTTTATCATCCACTTGATTTCACTTTGTGCCGGCACGTTTTTATTTATTGTTAATAATTATGTTATTTACTTTATATTACAAAAAATATTCATATTTATATTGTTTATTTTATATTTGCGCATCTTAAGAATCATAATAATCAATTGTCAGCTATTGCTCATAGGCCTTTTTGACTTGAATGGATGTGGAAGCGGCTATAGTGCCATCCACATCCATTCAATGAAAGCCGCTCAGCCCACAGAAAGTTTCAACCGTAGACCACTTATTTATTCCCACTTGATATGAGATCTCCGAATATCTCAAATGTTGGTTATTGTTATTTCAAACTAGTCTTTTGTGAGAGAGTCGTTACTGATGATGACCTTTTTTTTATCGAGGAGAAATCCGTTTACAGATTTCCTACCGCTGGCTAGGCGGTAGGGGTATGTGGGGGTCGCCCAGCACCTGATAATGGCGGCACTGGGAATATCCACTAAAACTCCCCGGTGTCTCCTTGCCCTTTGAGCGGGGTGGGCCGGGCTCTGCCGAGGTAACAACTCCGATAACAACCCCACCCCAGGGCAGAAAAATAGCGGCACAAACCGACGCAGGCCCGAACTAGTGCACCCGTGCGCGAGTCCGGTACTCATACAGTGAAACCAAATTACACACAAAAAAATAGCCAATGCCATCAAGTTGCCCCGGACGAGATTAGAACCACCGTCACCCCGTCACTCGGTCCGCGCAATCGCCAATGTAACCAAGCTGTAGTTATACTGATGATGACTTGCCAAGTTCATATCTGTGTAAATGTGTCCTCCCATTAATATTACATTAAAAGGGATCTCAAGTAATATATGCAGAAATGCGTGTGTTTATTTGTTTGTATATGCTTTCACGCCTTAACTTCAAACAACCATCAGGAAATTTTGCATACACGTTGTCAGGGATACAAAAAGGAATATAGAGTATCTTTGATAAAAAAAAGAACTACTGTTCCCGAGGGATCACATCTTCTTATATATAAAAATGAATCCCCATTTCTCCTGGTCACGGCATCACGCGTGAACGGGTAGACCGATTTTAATTCGGTTTTCGCTAATGGAAAGAGGGATAAACGGGGAATGTTTTAGGGTATATAAAAATTGCACGCCGGGCGAAGCCGGGGGCGGGTCGCTAGTATATATATAAAATTGAATCCCCATTTCCCTTGGTCACGGCTTCACGCGTGAACATAGACCGATTTTAATTCGGTTTTCACTAATGGAAAAAGGGATAAACGGCTAATGTTCAAATATATAAAAATTGCACCCCGGGCGAAGTCGGGGGCGGGTCGCTAGTGTAAAATAAAAATAAAAAATTCAAAGCAAGAAAACATTACCTAAATGATAAATAAAGATTGAATAAATCTTTTAACACTAAAGAAAAGGGGCGCAGAAGAAGACGCGGGTTAAGCTAGTACTTTACCCGCGTCTTCGTCTGCGCGGGTAACTTTATTATTCATCATCATCATCATCTCAGCCGTAGGACGTCCACTTCTGGACAAAGGCCTTAATACTCCAAAAGGATTGATCAGAAGCAGTCTGGATCAACCGTTAACCCGTGGCCCTTATCAGGTTGTCTGTTCACCTTGTGGTTGGACGTCCTACGCTACGCTTGCCTGTCCGGGATCTCCACTCGAGAACCTTCCGGCCCCAGCAGCCGTCAGTTCTCTGTATTCACATTCCACAATTTTGTTACCAGACAAGTTTTTATTTTTTATTTTAAGATCGGCAGACGGTCTACTTGATGGTAGGTGGCTACCGTCGCCTATAACACGAGCAACGCCAAAGCTGCTGCAAGTGCGCTGCCGACTACAGTAAGATTAAGGATAAGGCACTAGGAGGGGATAAGGAAATGGGCTCTGGCATCCCTTACTCGCCGAAACACAACTGGTAATATATTAACATACATACATTTCCTATGCATATATTAACAAAATACATTATCGTGAGACATGATTATGTTAAACGGCAAATAAAGCAAATTGCGAAATATTGTCAATTACATCAATTAATTTGAATAGTGGGTTGTAATCGTAAACATAAATTAGAATCTTAAGTTCCAATTCATAGAATTAAAACAGCCAGAATGGGTACGCCTAAATCTATTTTAGTAACCTGCGTCTCCCAGGAACTACTTTATGAGGGCTAGTTGCCAAACTATTCCACTAAATAATGAACCCCAACCTAACAATGTACGATTTTGTCTCAGCTAGCAAAAACTGACTTAATTTATGGACGAAATTTGTAGAGGACGGCACGATGCTCAACGTTATATAATACGATTCAACTTTTAAACGAAGTATTTAGCTGATATAAATTGTTGTGATTATTTCGGACTTAAATAAAGAATTATCTTTAAAAATGTTTCCGCTAAACTAGCTTGTTTCTGCGACTCTACGTGCGAGAAAAATAAAGAATCCATGAAATAGAAAAAAATTGAAACAATTTATACACCGTTGTATTTTTTATTTTTTTTTATCATTAATTTAGCAATTGTTGTATTGTTAATTAAACGCAATTTTATATTTATATAATGATTAGGATTAGAATATAAAAAACCAATCTAAATGCCTACACAGTTTGAAGTATTACCGTCATTAACTCAACTTATGTACCTACTTAACTAATAGATAAGTTTCTGGGATCCATTTGACTTGTTGTCAACACTTTCGCTTAAGATCACAAAAACACCAGATAATCACGAATCCAATCATATATGTAAGATTGTATTTAGATATTCCTTGAAAAGTCCCATGTTGACTAGTATAGAAGTATATTGTTACGTGCGGGGGTGAGTGTAAATGCCGTGTATGAGCGAAAGAAACGAAATTACCAAACTTGTCCGATGAAACCGTTAAACTTGCCAAAAGTCATCAATTCCCTTAATGTATCGCCGGTTCACTTTCGCAAAAGCTCCTAAGAGTCGTTTTCGTATCGCTTGTTGTCGCACAACCAACTCCCTTGACCGGCCGCACTCTTATTTACACTTCTCGCCAACGTCTCGTTGTATTTCGAATCTACCAGAAAATGTAAACAAGCCATTGAAAGTTCGGGAATGTCTGTCTAAATGTGTTCTGTTTCTATGTTGTAAACATAAGGACCAATTTCCTTTGACACTAGTCGGAAAAGGGCGTGACTACCATCGATAGGGTGGAACGGTCGAGGCTTTAGGCCGGCGCGAAAGCTTTTTCCAGAACGTCCCATATTTAGTCGTAACAATTTCATTTTACTAGGTCCACAGGATAAAATATCTGCAATAAAAAAATGAAGTAAACATTGGAATTTTATTTTTATTCAACAAATAAAACGTCAACAGAACCAAGCTCACGCGCACTCGTGAAATGCAAAGACTATAAATGGGGATGAATTTTTAAAAACTATTACGCGCACTATATTGTAACGAAGTAGACCTTAAACAAAATAATTCATGCTTTCAATCAGCCTTTCAATCGCTTTCAATATAGTCGTTTCAATCGGTAAAAAAATCTTTTCAATCGATTAACCGATTAATCGATTGATCAATCGTAAATTATTTGATTGGATTTAATACTGCGCAGAATTGTATCAACTCGACAACTCAGCGCATTTTTACTTGTTGGAGTGTTGCTTATATAAGTAGTATAGAGCCCATTTCCTTATCCCCTCCTAATCCCTTATCCAATCCTACTGTAGTCGGCAGCGCACTTGCAGCACCTGTAGCGTTGCCTGTGTTATAGGCGACGGTAACCACTTACCATCAAGTGGACCGTCAGCCTGTCTGTCGACATAACATAAAAAAATAATAATAATATGATACTTAGAGATGAGAAAGTGCTATATTTTACAAGCGTTGTTATGGCATAACCAGTGATGGACAATGAGATATTTATTCGAAATTTCATACCTACTTGTGTACTTGACGAGCCCGTTGGATGAGTGGTTTGGATACTTGCCTTAACGCTCTGTTCTAGGGTTCCCGGGTTCGATTCCCGGCAGGGTCAACTTTGAAAAATGAACATTTTAAATTTTCAAATTTGGTTTTGGTCTGGACCTGCAAAGTAGTGGCAGGGCACACTGCGATTCGTAGTCATTTGGGCAGCCCGTTTGACGGTAGTAACCACCACCTTACAGAATACCACCGTGAAATAACGGCACGTGTGCTTTTGGGTTTTGGTGAGTGAATAAGGGATGCCAGAGCCCATTTTCTTGGCAAACCTGTATCCTTAATCCTAGTGTAGTCAGCAGCGCACTTGCAGCAGCTGTGGCGTTGCTTGTGTTATATGCGACGGTAGCCACCTACCATCAAGTGGACCGTCAGCCTGTCTGCCGATCTAAACATTAAAGAAAAGACTAATACCCCAAGAATTTACTCTCGGAAGTAAAACTGATCTAAGTTTTTCTAAAGGTTTTCGAATGTTCCTCAAAGTTCACTATGCATCATAACTTTTCCAATGCAGAAAAAAGAATTACGGAACAATTAATGCGGCTGTGATTGCACACGAAAACGAGAGCGTGCTTGCTTATGTCTTAATGTATTTTAAGAAATCCCACTGTATAATTAAAGTGTATGTTTATACAAATGTGCATAGAAAATTTGGAGTTTACCTGTAAAATGTAAATCTGTGTTTTAAAAGAGATTTCTTTGAATATTTTTTTTCTGTTATAAAAGTTTACCAATCGTGTAATCCAACTGACAAAATGAAGTCAGTTACATGAAGAAACATATTACCAAACATCGCTTTCATATGTTTTGTCATTGCTGAGAAAAATCTAAATCCATGCCATCAAAATTTCCAATTCGTCGCCTTAAGGTTAAATAGACACGAAAACACAAGCAATGAGGTTTTTTTTAAGATGACGTCACTTAACGTACGCGAAAAAAGTATTTGCAGCAAATTTAAACTCTATTGTCTAGAGCCGAACACTCAAATGAGGGTTTTCTGAAACGGTCTAATTGAGATGGCAGGCTGGCAGCACTGTAGCGTCAGGTCCAATGAACTGTCAAAATACATACGCGAATTGCAATTTTCTATGTATTTTTTGGTTTAATAATTTATGTTAATAAATTATTAAATCAACTTAATAGAATTGCAATAATTTATGTTTAGTACCTACGACTTTGTGCTATCTGACAGCTGTTTAGACCTGACGCCTACGAAGCGCCGCCTGGTGGCAGAAAAAGTATCGAAAACCCTCATTAAATGATATGAAAGGGAAATATACTTTCTTTTAAGAAATGTAGGACTGTTTTAGTTTATTTAGAGCGCGTATAAATAGAAGTAGTTAATCATAGATTTGAATTTTATCTAAGTATACAAAGTCCAAATAAGAAAATATTTATATGTATAAAGATTAATACATTATAAATAAAAGTGAAATGTCGATAGAAAATATTATACAATGAAATTTTCTCGATAGCACAAAATCACCAAGTTACCTCTTATTTCTATCATTTTTTTTATTTTCAAAATGGCACATATTACAGACTTAAAAAATATCAGTAATCTCACTTCACAGATTATCTAGGCCTTTGTCGATTAATTTTTCATTTGGACGAGTAATTACGAGTAATTAATGTTTAATGCTTTTGGCACTTTTAATATTTTTATTCAAGAAATGCACTATCTTCCGTCTCATGTCATGCATACTTTAATTTGAATTGTTTCACATGATCAGTCACAATCGCTCCACTGAGACGGGAAGAGTATGTTTCTATACCCTAGAGTATTAAGATGTAAATTTTTTTAAAAGAATTGTTTGTGAGTATATTATTTAAGTGTGTTGTGTATAGACTGTTAATAAATTGTTTCATATTATTTTAACAAGATTGTGTAAATATATGGCTAATAAAAGGAAGTTGTTGTATTGGTATCGTTTCCATACAATGCCCTTAAACCACTTTTAGACCACGCCTTCTTTTAGAAATTTTAAAAATATCTGCTAGAAATTCATTTTAAAAAGACATAAACTTTGTAGTCTTGTTTTTTTTAATGTACAATTTAGATAGGAATGTGCCTGCAGAGTTAAAAATTTAAAATCACGAACGTGACAAATCCATTAAGGCTCTGACTTTACTTTCCTCTTTGTCTTATCTAACTCAGTATTTTCAATGTTTCATAACTTCACACAAAACGGTATCTGAAGTTATAAATTTCTTGAACACCTCGTAAATTTTAATCACGAAGAAAAGACCAGCTGGCCGATAATATATGACATAGTCTCATAATCAATAAGTATTACGACGTTAATAGAGTATAATGAACGTTTTATGAACCGAGACCTTCGTTGTTAGAGGTTAATAACATATTTTGATGTAGTATTCAACATTATTGTGCGTTAATCAATTGTAGCATGCCTTTGAGTGGTATTGATTGATACAGCACTTAATGCACCTAATGCGTGTTTCGTGTAGTCGGCGACAATAAGATTTAATTCAATGCTATTGTTAAAGAATAGATATGTGCTTATCCGTATACGAATTCGATCTTTAAAACTTTGACGTTTAAGTAGTTATTTATTTAACAATATTATTTGTATCTTGAAAGTGGTTTCTTATCTTTCATAATTATTTTATAAAAACGATTTTAGGGTAGAACTTTTTCCTTAGCGTCAATAATTTTTCTTATGTGAACTTATATGATTAGTAATCCCAGAGCATACCGTATTTCACAGTCAATAAGACCAGTAATTTCGGGAAGTGAGTAAAGGACAGACCTATTGCCTTATCCCATCCTAATCCCTTATCCTTTACAGGTCTATGGTTACAGCACACATGGTGTTATGGTAGCCACTTCGCATCAAGTGAACTGTCAGCCTGCCTGCCGACATTTTCATAAAAATATATTTTTTTGTTTCTTGTGAGCCCTCCTCTTTGTTATAATTTATTTATACAATTAAAAAAATGCTAGGCTACTGTTTTTTTTTTATAAATTCCTAATATAGGTATAAATGGACGTGAAGGTGTATATATATTGCAATAACTCACCCACTAAAGTGTATCTTACTCAATTTAATTCAAAGCATTTATTTGTCTGTACATGAGTGTATAACCAGATCTTACAATAATAACGACCTAGCATGTACTAGCACATTTGGCGTGCAAAATATAAATTATACTTCGTCGCTTCATTCTTCAGATATAATTAACCAGGTAGTCCTTTAAACTTACAAGGCAACTTCGCACGTTTTAGAGATTTAAAAATAGCTAATTTGAATCGATAAATGAAACAGGCTCACTACTCCCACTCCCCCACGCGGCGCCCAGTCCTATCTTCACAGTCATTCTTTTTTCGTGCGAGGCAACGAACACACGCGTTCTTACAACATTAGTACGTTTCTTGTAATTATCATGGGGAAAAGAATTGCGCAAGAAAAAATCGAACATTACAAAAATAAATTTAAAAAATTGGAGGATAAACAGTTACGTCAATACAGACGATTAATAATTTCATTTTCTCCAAAAGGCAATACTAACTCCAGTAAGTGCATTTTATATCTACCCACAAAAAAAGTGTTAAATTATTTAAAAAACTACCAGGGAAACTGGTCCGGCCCCTCTTGCTATCCGACGAAGCAGGGGGTGCGAAGAAGCCACCACTCTTCTTGTACTGAGAATATTGTTGGTCGGCCTGGTTTGTTACTAAACTTTTCAATTAATTTTTTATGGTGCTCCACGGGATTCTGTACTTTTCTGCAGCTGCCCTTTGAGTCATTAGTTTTGATCTCACAACATTTAAACATTCCTCCAATTCTGCTGCCGTGAAGTCGATATACCGACGAGTGCCGGGCTTTCGCTGATACTTTGATGGCATCAAGATGGCTAAAACATACTAAAGCTAAAATTAGGTTATTCATACAAAAATTGGCAAACATAATATGATCGGGTTACTTTGACTCAAGAGCCAATGTTACCCAAACGAATGAGTCAAAGAATCCCCACACTCAATATATTATATTTAAGTTTTTAACTTGCGATAAAACAATAGTTTTTAGTATCACTGTACTTCTAAACATATTTGTAACCCCAATAAATCTAAAATTAAAAGAAACTTACCTTGAAAACTCCTTTACACAAGAAAGTTTGCAGACATAAAATTGCATAGCATTCACAACAAATAAATTAAAATTGCAAATGGCAGTTTTAACATCAAAAAAAGTCGACCAACCAAGCAAAATAAGGCGACAGTAACACCATTTAATATTTCCGCATCAAACTAGATCGATTACTGTCATGGCTACGAAGAGGCGGGAATTTCAATTTTTTTTTTGTTTTCAGCCAAAGTTACCAGCTAGAGCTAAAGTAACCCGCGTCTACCGGTACCTTATCGTGCTCCAAACAATTTTATAAATGTTATATGCTAAAACTCAGGCTGCAGACAGATATACAATTGTCCTTTGAAACCAAATAAAAAGACAAGTAACTTGTTAATCCAGTTTTGAATTATGCATTATTCTTAAACTAGAAAGAGATAACATAAGTAAATTTGTATTAGACAGGGATGTCAGCCACAAGTTTATTAAGTATATGACACAGATCGTATCAATAGTAAGGAAATCAAAGAAAACAAATTACCTGTACAAAATGAAGGCACAAAAGGACCCTGATTAAGTTAGGGGAAGAAGATCATCTTCCCCTCCCCCTCTCCACCCTAAGCTTGGTCGAGATCAAGTTATTGATATTTTCTTATTATAGATTAATGTGTATATTTATAACAATAATGCAAAGAAAATTGTAAATAACAAAGGGATGTGTTATGAAATAAATGGCCCATGAGGATGGTGTAACCTCCGAGGATAAAAAAGCACGCCTGGCAGATGTGAAACATCGAAACTATTTTGTATAGAAAATATAATATGTATGAAAGATTGGTTTATTAAAAGCAATTTAATTTAACAATCAAATTTTCAAAATCGAAAGCCATACACAATATAAATTCCATTTTACATACGCTATATGTATACGAATCATTGCGTGGTGGATTCGAGTAAAGAGTCATGTAGTTAAAAGTTACGCCAGTGTTGTACAAAGTTTGGCCAAAGAGTAGCCAAATGTTAACGTCGCCACGCCAACAGCTGATCTCTCCCGCCTTGAAACATGTTTCACATTAAAAAAGACAAGTGACTATTGTATTAAATATTGTTTCGAGATTGACGAGACCATTGGATGAGTGGTTAGGGTGCTTGCTCTGTTCTAGGGTTCCCGGGTTCGATTCCCGGCAGGATCAACTTTGAAAAATGAACTTTTCAAATTTGGCTCTGGTCTGGATTTGGAAAGTAGTGGCAAGGCACACTGTGTTTTGCAGTCATTTGGGCAGCCCGTCTGGCGACAGCAACCACCTCCTTACAGAAGACCACCGCGAAATAACAGCACGCGTGCTGTTTTGTTTCGGTGAGTGAGTAAGGGATGTCAGAGCCCATTTTCCTATCTCCTTCCCTTCCTACTATAGTCGGCAGTGCAATTGAAGCAGCTTTGGCGTTGCTTGTGTTATTGGCGACGGTAGCCACCTACCATCAAGTGGACCGTCAGCCTGCCTGCCGATCTTAATATAAAAAATAAGAAAAAAAAATATCGGCAAGAAAAAATAAATAAAAACACAATCATTCGCACTCTGTACGGCTTTAGATTTAAAACAAAGTGTGAACTTTGTATGATGAAATATTCTCGTACAAGTTACACGATGTTGCCAGGTATGATCCCCGAGGTTCCGGCTTGTGACGTCCTCGAAAACTAAAACTTATTTCCTCCTTCAAGTTGACTAGTTTATTCAAAGTTTTGAGTGCAAAGATAACAAGAGCCCGGGCTGTTTTGAATAATGCAAACAGTTTATCTGTGTGCGGTTGAGTGAGGTGTTAAAGTTAAAGTTTTGTCTGGTAACAGACTGTATTCATAATTAAATTCATATGTTATGAACAAAGCCTCCTGCGCAGACACTATTGGTGCCGACTCTCTACTAGCTCATATCATATTGAATCCAGTTTTTGGGATAATGGGGCAGAATCCACAAGGGAGTGGCAGTATCCACTCCCATGTGGTGAAAAACTGTGAAAAACTTTACTTATACTTATGTTGGGGTTGCCAGAACACTTTTTCTATCTTTACCTTGTTCCTTTTTCCTTATACTACCCGAGTCGGCACACTTGCATATTTCTCGTGTTTGTGCTTGTTTGTGTTGTTTGGAAACCAAATACCATCAAGTCAGCCATCAAACTATTATAAAAAATATATCAAAAGAAAAAATGGGTCGATTTTAAAATACTCGAGTCACGTCACATGTTTTGTTTTTAAGTACAGGAAATTATTACCATATACTTACTGTAATTTTTTTACGTATATAATTAACCCACTTAAAATTCGACCTCTACAAGGTTCTAACAGTTACTAAGGACTAAAAGGTAATAAATAATATGTAACGTTAAGACCACAGCAGAATAGAATCATTTAATTGAAATTTAGTGTTTAAGAGAATATTTGAAATTGTTTAAATTTTAATGCACTATATTTTATGAATGAGCTGTAGATCGAATATAGAATCGAATCCGAGTCGAGCCTGAACTGCCGAGTGTTATTTTTTTATTTAAGTTTAGAATAGAATTATTCAGGTCCTATATCGGTACAGGAAAATATCGTAATACCACGTGTCCTGAAGGCTTAAGGACACTTCAATTCAGGTATCAGCTAAATATCATTCATTCACTTACTAATTAATCACAAACTCTCAATAAGTCAATCCTTTTTAAATATTATCTTTTTAAACATTTTTAAATATATGTCCACACATTGCTGAGCAAAGGGCTCTTTCTTGTGTTTACACAAAATTTATGTATCTTTTTTATGCATTCAGTATTTCCCAGTGTTTATTTCTCAGAAATAGGATAACGCAATCTTTAATTTTATAATAAGCTTTTTTAACTAGTCTCCGTTTTATAAATGTTTTGATCGTAATTCATGTATGATTTTAGGGATTTTATTGTAGAAATGTACACATTGTCCTTACAATGTCACCTGTCTTTAATCTGTATTCCAGAATTTTCATCTGGACTTTTAGAACCTCCATTCATATCTTCAACAAATGTGGCCTGGCTCATGTTTATCTCATGTTACTACTTTAGTACTGCCAGTCAGTTTAGTGAAGTCTATTTCGGAATTTTACAACGTAAAAATACCAAACATAGTTCGTTCCATTGCGTGTTGTGTGGCTCTCAAAAGAAATCAAATCTGCAAAATCAAGATTCATGAAATTTGCTCATAACTGACATTTTAAGGGAAAAAGGTAGTTGAGCTTTATAATATTTTATTAAACTATGTATATTAAGGTAATTGGCAATATCTCGTGGTGCTACAAGGAAAATTAACCGTCCCATATAATTTTCCTTGTTGCCCCCAATCACAAAGCTTTTACGAGTCCTTTCATTAAAAATCAACTCGAGTTTATATAATCATTTAATATTAATGAATTTGTAATTGTTTACTACGCAATTATTTAATTAGGAAATTAAAAAAAGATGTAACATAAATTGTTAATAATATATGTTGTTATATATTATTACTAGCGACCCGCCCCCGGCTTCGCCCGGCGTGCAATTTTTATATATATGAACATTCCCCGTTTATCCCTCTTTCCACTAGTGAAAACCGAATTAAAATCAGTCTACCCGTTCACGCGTGATGCCGTGACCAAGGGAAATGGGGATTCATTTTTATATATTAGCGGCCCGCCCCCGGCTTCGCCCGGCGTGCAATTTTTATATACCCTAAAACATTCCCCGTTTATCACTCTTTCCATTAGCGAAAACCGAATTAAAATCGGTCTACCCGTTCACGCGTGATGCCGTGACCAGGGGAAATGGGGATTCGTTTTTATATATAAGATTAAGGCTTTTTTTAAATGTTTATTCCGTTATGAATATTAATTCATATTGTGTATTGGTGGTTACAGAAATAATTAAGGCAGTCTCAACACTACGAGCAAGCCCTTGAGTAGGTAAATGTGTTGTAACGTGGTTGTAACCGTCTTATCTATTATTATTATTAACAATTATCTAATAAATAGATTGTAACAGTATTATTACTGGACAAGGACTCCCGCAATTAGGTATGAGATAAAAAAAATGTGCGCCAGTTACTTCCCTGTAACTTTTTGTTAACACTTAATAAATCAAGATAAAATCGATTAAGTGATCGTGGGGACGTTGATGGAAACCTGTTTGAATTGATAAACTCCTTTATTAGTAACAGATATTTGACGTCAGTAATGCCAAGTTGATGTATAGATACGGAGAGGTTAAATAATAATTGTACCTTTATAAGTTTATAAATAACTAGCTGTTTCACGCGAGTTCGTCTGCGTCTCTTTATAAAATATTATTCGTGGAAAACGGCAATTTTGTATGGAGGAGGTAAAGGTCCCCCCTTTACCTCTTACTCTTACATTTTACTCTTACTCATTACTCTTACATACATTTTTTTTCTTTATATATTAGTATAGATACAGATAAAAAAGATTTTCTTTTTTACAAACTAATCCCTCATCTAAATATTTGATGTAATGTATTCGTTCATATTGAAATTTTTTCGTAAATCTCCTATATCCTTTTATCAAATTTATGTTTAAAATATCAGCTTGTTGTAATAGTAGGTTTTTGCTATAGACTTGTGTAAATCAAACTGTATCTAAAGAAACTCTTGGGTAGTGGACTAAATACGGTGGACGAGTTCAATTTCAATATATTGACTTGTTGAACTCCAGGCTGAACTTGTTTCAGACGGATAAGACCTCCTTAAATCCCGACAATGGCATAGCGACATTCGTTGAGTTACAGACATGTAGTGTAGACAGGTTCACAATTGAAATCACAGGATAGCACACCTACTCTTCTAAGAAAGGGTACTCGACCTTCGCGGACATAAGCCATTGAATTATCGATGAAAAACAATTTTTTATCTATGTTGCAATTTAACAAAATATAAGAGAAACTAGAAATAAAAAGAAATAAAATATAAAATTTATGCTAAAACTCCAAAAAGTCAAAAAATGGTTTTATGTTTCACGTGGACAGTATTTCAATTTAAGGAAAATTGACACCACAAACATAAACGAAACCCATAACTAACTCCTTTACTCCGTCTCCTAACTTTCTTTCTTGATTGCGTATTTATTGTTTTCTCATTTACACAAAAATACTATTATTGAGGAACCCAACAAGTCTTATGACTTAATGGCTAATGTCATATTTAAACTTGACCTCTGCGGCCTGCAATTTAATAACTTTTCAAATACTTAGGTATACATCATTCCCCATATATTCAGAGCCAGTCTCAGCCGCCAATATCAGCATCAGCAGAGTCATCACACTGAATTGTGAATTCTGAACACTTTTTTATGAACACATTAATAACACAGTGAGCCCATTTTCTTATGCAATCCCTTATCCTTAATCCTACTGTAGTCGGAATCGCACTCGCAGTACGTGTGGCGTTGCTTGTGTTACAGGCGACGGTAGCCACCTACCATCAAGTGGACCGTTAGCCTGTCTGCCGATCTTAACATGAAAAAAAAGCATTATTTTTGGAAAGAGGATGCAATAAGCTAGCAAAGACCAGGTCTTATATGCAAAGATTTAGCTCTTCGATACTTATCTAAGTAACTCGCTAGCTCCACTTATCTTTATCTTTATCTTGTCTTAGTGGCTATTTCTGTCTGCTAGAGTACCAGTATCACGTCGTCCATTGCTGAAATATTGTGATCGCCACGTGAACTAAAGCTTTCTACCTATACCTACCACGTTAAGGAACTGTAGTACTTTTTTGATAGAGGCATTCTTCACATCTTCACAAGCCATTGTGTGGCTTCCTAGGATGTGACTGCGCTTGTGCATCAGAGGGCTACACTCGCACAGGATATGCATTGGAGTTTCTTCTGCCTCATGGCAGAAGCGACACTCTCCCGTACTAGTGACCCCCATTACTTTAAGGTGCCTATTGAGGCGGCAGTGCCCCGTTAGCGCCCTAGATAGCATACACAAATTGCTCCTGCTAAGCGACATAGCCTGATTTGTTGCATTTCGATTATAGGCTTTAATGGGCGCTTTGGAATGGTTCAAACCTGGCAAGTCAGTCCAGCGTTTGTAAGATTTAATAAAGCACTGGTTCCATATGGTCCAGCGAGCTAGGCTATTTGGTAGTCCGCACATAGGTTCAGGACCTATTAGCCTACCTTTTGCGCCTACACGAGCCAGTTCGTCGGCCAATTCATTGCCTTCGATCCCCATATGACCAGGTACCCATCTTAGGACCACTTTGTTCTTGCGCCCTAAGGTATTTAAGTAGTCTACACAGTTTCGCACCAGCTTTGAGACTGTAGAGTCTGAGTCCAGTGCCTGAAGTGCAGCCTGACTATCTGAGTGAATGTAAATTACACGGTTGACGTAGTTTCTTTGCAGGTTGATTTCCGCGCATTCTAAGATGGCGAAGACCTCTGCTTGGAAGATGCTGGCGTATTGTCCCAAGTTTACACTGGTCCTGTAGTCCTGGTCACCGCCATACACTCCACAGCCTACGTCAGGTCCTGATTTGGACCCATCAGTATACCAAGAAAGGCTACCTTCCTCCCAAGAGATCTTATTATTTGACCAGTTTTCTCTTGAGAGTAGCTCCACAGTATAATACTTTGCTTCTATGTACTGTGGTACCATTGTATCAGTAGGCATGCCTAAGATAGGATCCCTTAGTACTGAGTCTTCTAGAGCTCTGAGTAGGTACCTTGGACAGCCAATTGTGTTTACCCCGATTCATCATTCTGTGCATGCTGGTTCTCGCCTCCTTCTCTAAAAATAGATTTAGAGGCGGTAAGCCCAGGATAGCCTCCAGAGATGCTCCGGGGGAACTCGACATGGCTCCTGTTATCATCAGACATGCCAAACGCTGTAAGCCATTAAGCTTGTCGATGGTCGTTTTCTGGTTGGCTTTTCTATACCATACTATAGAGGCGTATGCGATCATCGGCCTCACAATAGCAGTGTACAGCCAGAGGGTGAGCTTTGGACACGGGCCCCAGCTCTTCCCTACCATTCGACGACTGATAAATAAGGCTGCCTTAGCCTTATTTATCATTTCCAATGTGTGTATTCCACGTTAGTCTCTGGTCGAAAGTAACTCCCAGATATTTGACCTCTGAGGAAAATGAGGAAGCTCCACTTACTCATCTAAGCTTTATGATCGCATCAGCCCATCTGCCGACCTCTATAATAAAAAGCTACAGGACTAATAAAAATATTGCAGTAGTAAATAGATGATATTTATAATATCTAAATTGAAAGAAGGACTATTTTCAAGTTTGTAGTGTAAAGTTTATATTTCTAAGTGCAATCTATATAAAACCGTGAACAAGCCATGTCTGTACAATAAAGATATTTTCCAAAAAAAAATGTAAGTACTTATGTTACCGAGGTAATTTTTTTTTTTTAGAATTTTTGTCTGTTTGTATGTGCGTTTGTGCACACTAATCTCTGAAACGGCTTAACCGATTTGAATGCGGTTTTCACTGATGTATTGTAGCAAACTTCCCGTAACAATTAGTGTTTGTTTCGTTCTAATCGTTTTACAAACAAAAAAGTTATGCCCTATAACGAATATCACGCGTACGAAGCGGACTCAGTTAGTTTGTAATAAATTTGTTTACTAAATTTCTAAGGAATGTATGTAAAGGCAATGAAAACCACTACGAAGTTGACTACTTAGGTGCTTTTTTTGCTTAACCACCTCCATAATATAAAAATTCTTACAAAACGAATAACAAAGACAAAATAATAATTTAATTCAATATTAAATGTAGTTATTATTTCGCTAATATGCATTTCAAAAGGTTGCATTCAAATGTGAGCCAAAGTAAGAATGACAGTTTATTTACAAAATCCATTCAATATGGTAACCAAATAGTATTAGTTACACAAATCTATTAAGTTTTTCCTTTATGAATGTTATACAGTTTACAAATGAATGTACTTAGCAAGAAAAAGAAAGAGGAATCTAATAAAGAAAAAGTATTACAACAAAAATGAACAAAAGCAATTTACTGCTACCCTAATGATAGATACTTATTGCATTCTATTTCGTTCGCCTAATCAGCTTCATCGAAGTTACTAAATAATAAATTAACTACACAATTAATTATTAATTGCGTAACAGTACCTATAATTTATTTTTAATCAAATGCCTTTTGTGAAGTGATATGATCAATGTAAATGATACCTGTAATTGAATTTGTTTATTGTGACCTGTTTTGTTTAGTTTATATCGAAGTTCAATTAAAAAACATTTTAATTGAGATTACAGTCATACAATCATGGATAGACTCATTTGAAAGCAATAGTGCTTTTAGTGTCGTATAAAATTTTACACATTTTTTAAATCTTAATCCCAACTAGCAAAATTGTGTACTATAACAATCGAGACAACGATTTCCGAAACACAATTTCTGTTTCATATAATCGTGCCCGCGACCTCGCATGACATCTTTATCGCGCTGTGACGAAGGTGGCGAAAATTTTTGAATCCCTGGGAAACCTAACATTTTTTCAGGATAAAAAGCATCCTATATATTAATCCTGGTAATAAACTATCTGCGTGCCAAGTTTCATCCAAATCTGTTTAGAAGGTTTTACGTAATTGAGTAACAAACATCCAAACATACAAATTTTCGCATTTATAATATTAGTAGGATAACAATGATGTTAAGCGTTTATTCAGACAAGTTTTGGCGCCATTACACAGCATTTTAGTGACATTATCGTTTTATTGTGGCTCCCCACATTACAGTTGAGTGATATAATTGTGCTATAACAGTGTCGAGGAACACTCTTTTTAAGTTTTAACAGTAATTGTTTACGCTTTCATCACTAAAAAGTTACATAAAAGATACAACGATATTTAACTTTTCTTTATTAACAAAAAAAGCTTAAAAATGTTACATTTTTGTATAAATAATAATAAATTATTATAAAAATTGTTATAGTCGTTATATGAAATAATATTAAATTAAATCAATAGTTTTCGCTTGTACAAAAAGTGGTCACCCTTTTTGGTGCTGCTTGGAATGGAAGTAAGCATCTCTTACTCGAGTATCGAAGCGTAAAAACTTGGGCTACCCAATTTCATAAGACGGAATGGAGTGTGTTATACTTACTGTCCCTACAAATAATTCGAAAATTTAAGATTCGTGAAATTTTTATATACATTTTATTCATAAAGATCACATTTGATTGTCAAACGTTGTTATTTCAAAATATATTTCAAAGAAATATTAAAGATAGTTATGCAAAAATAGGGACGTTATTGCCTCAATTTCCAATATGTAAATTTTAGTTAGGCGATAAAAAATACCAATAACACGCCTATTTCTCGTTATGGAAATTTAAGTTTATGGTACGACTGTCCTGCGGTGCTGGAGTAATAAACATTTATATGTATGCATTGTTGCCGCCGGGACATACGTGTGATCATAATGAATTAATAGATAACCAGATTGGCTAATATTTAGAAAGAAAAGAACATATTTTATTTGAAAACGGACACCAAGATTTCAATGAATACAAATTTTTATATACGTATTATATTATATTGCTTTCCAATGGGCATCCAACTTAGCAGGTGATGTGTGTGCTGATCTTTCGTTGCGAACCTCATTTTGACTTCATGGTATTATCATTTAGACTTTATAATATTAATATAGCAGATGTCCGCTCAAATTCATAATCTATAGGTACATATAAAATAAAGTCGTGTTAGTTACCACCATTTATAACTAGAGACCGGCTGGATCGATTTTTATATCTTTGATTTATTGAATTTATCTTCGCCCCGAATAGCAGAACAACTGTTAAAACATCTGAAATATTCACGAATAAAAATATTGTGAATAAAATTCATTTTCTCATAGTACCTATATTTTGTATAGAACAGGTTTTCATTCTTACAAATTTCGCCGGGACAGCTAGTAAATAAATAAAAGAAACAACTATAATAAGGTAATTTATGTATAGTAAAAATACAATTTAAAAATTAAATACTTTATTACATTTATATTTTTGTGGTTGGAGTGTCTCGGATGAGCCCGGGGAAGAGCGCGGGGCGTGCGGCGGGTACGCTCGACTGTGGTTGCGCGCACGCCCTATATCAGAAAAAACATATTAAATAATAAAAAAAAAAACATAAATAAAAAACATATTAAATAAACAAAGATTAAAAAAAAAACACACACTTCTGTAAAAATTACAAAACTCTTTGCAACTACTTTATCACTATTAAACGGGCCAGGCAGTGTGGCGGTAGTTAGGGACCTCAATATTCCATGAATGCAAAAAAATTGTGACCAATTGTTTTAAATGAGTTACCTGCAAAGAAACTGCAAATCTATTAAAAATTTAAAAACACTAGAGTAAATCTGTTGCTATTGTAAAAATGCGCCTATGTATTATGTGTTACATAACTTACTAATACCCACATCACGGAGCATATACAAAGAGGAGATGTTGTTATTGAATTTTTCTATAGAGCCGCGCGTGACTACTGCGCGGGGCAAGGAGGAAGTTAAACCCCGCCCAATTATCTTAAATTGCCAATGAAAATTGACTGTAGTCTACAACAAACAAGCGCCGCCACACCGTGACCAGTGCCGACAGCAGACTGACCAAGACCACGCCCACAAAAAATGACGTCAGGACCTAGTTTGAAATCAGTGCTCAGTTGTTTAGGCCATCTCCTCTTTGTATATGCTCCGTGACCCACATATAGGTCAATGCTAATACCTCAGTTTAACAGTACTTACTGTGCTAATATTGAGAGTATTACACGGAGAGCATACATTTACACATTTAATCATACAATCATATCGTACATCATACTTCTTACTACGATACTATTAATTTTTTATTATAATAAATAACTAGCTGACTCGATAGAGGTCCTTCTGTCAAAAGCTATTGGATATTCAAATAGGAACTTTGGATGAAAAAAGAACAATGGGGATTTTACGTTCTTACGCGCAATTTTTTCATTTTCTTTTCTTCATAAGAAATTTTCTCGGATTACAACGAAAGAAGCCGAATTGGTTCTATCGTTCTCGGGTTTTGCGCTTAGCAACACGTTTAGCGATTCATTTATATTTATATAGATTATTTTGCAAAAAGCTGAAAATTGTTTGCCCATGTTAATATATAAAACATTGCTTTTAGTATATAAAAGAGCGAGCATTCCCTATATATTACTTCCTGGGGCTGTCTCAGCATGTAATGTATTTTAAGCAATAAAGTCTTTTTTTATTTGTATACTTTATCATACAAGAAAGGGGCAAGATTGCAAAATTCTAAGTATATTCTTATGTCCCCATGTTTTCTAGTTGTTTTCACAATAACCGTGGCGCCCCTGACAACACCAGGTGTTACACAGGTAAGTAAGCGACATGTCATATAATGATTTTTCTTCTTGTACGTTACACGTTAACGTAAGCAAAACTACTATATCGCAGATTTCTTTTACTTGTTCTTAATAATATTATAAAAGGTTTTATAATATTTATAAACTTAACTTCTGAACTATATTAACTGATTTTTTTTATTGTAAGAATATTTACAATCGATCTTAATAAGTTGGAACTCACTGCAGGTATCTGTATTTCCGAACTCATACAACCCAAATCTTTTCAAGGTTCGAGTGAATAGGTGAATTTAAGTTTTTCACTACTATTTTGAAAAACTTAAATTTGTTTTTATGTACTGGATAATCTCTGAATCGCTAATACTGAAATTACTAAACAGTGACTTGCACGCGGTTTATATTATATATTTACTTTATACTTACTTTTTCCATAACTAATTAATTCATGACTTAATATTTTTACCAGCCACTTCATTCAGTGAACGTTCATTCAATGTCTTTTAAAAAAGTTGAAATTAAGATAATTTTAAATCACTATGATTTTAAGAACACTTTAGTAAGTACTTATTTAGTAGTGACAGTTTACACTGTGTTTCTCAGTCTTAAATTAATTAAAGCGTCCTATGAATTAATAGCATTTGTGCTTTGGTGATTCAGAAAGGGATTCCAGAGCACATTTACCTATCTCAAAAGTATTTTATCCTAATCCCTTAACCTAAAATGGTTGGAGTGCACTTGGAGAACTTATGATGTTGCTTGTGTTAATAGGCTACGGTAGCCACTTACCACCAACTTGACCGTCAGCCTACCTACCAACCTTTACTTAAAAAAGCCACTTTAAACAAAATATAAGCCATATTAATAACCTATTTAAAAGTGCACGCTTCAGGGAAATGCAAAAGCAATTTAATGTTTGTATACTCTAAAACGGAAGTCTTTATATATTTTATATTCCACTTTTGATCTTCAGTTAAGTTTATTTGGACATTCAAGTATGTTTTAATGTCGCACTTTGATCTTCAAGGACACTTCGAGCGTAAAATGTCTACAACACGAACACGATGGGACGTCATGGTGGGTGAATTAAATGAATTTTCATTTAATAAATTCGCTTTAAAATAGGATTGAGAAAATTTTGATTTATGAAATCATAAATGTGAGTTTGAATGTTTATGTTTGTTACTCAATTACGAGTAAACATTTGACGAGCCCGTTGGATGAGTGGTTAGGGTGCTTGTCTTAGCGCTCTGTTCTAGGTTCTCCGGGTTCGATTGCCGGCAGGGTCAACTTTGGAAATGAACTTTTCAAAGTTGGCTCTGCTCTGGATCTGGAAAGTAGTGGTAGGGCACACTGCAGTCATTTGGGCAGCCCGTCTGGCCGCAGTAAGCACCCCTTACATAAGACCACCGTGAAATAAAAGCACGTGTACTGTTGTCTACTGTAGTAGGCAGCGCACTTGCAGCAACGCCACATTGCTTGTGTTTTAGGCGATGTTATCCACCTACCATCAGTGGACCGTTAGTCTGTCTGTCAATCTTAACGTTAAAAAAAAAACAGGAAAAAATTGTGGATGAAACCTGGCACAAAAATGGTTTATTAGAATACAAGATATTTGCGGCCAAGCGATACAATGTGTTCCACATATTATATTTTTTGTTCAAAAAGTGAGAAATGAAAAACAGAGTTAAATAAAACCTGAGTTCCAACTTGGCACACCGTAAAGTTGGAAATCCGATGAAGTTGGAAGGACAGTAATAAAAGTTCCTACAAGATGCCAAACATACATGGTGATATATTTTGTAACTAGCTGAGCCCGCAACTTCGTAAGAGTGGTATTCTGTATGGAGCATAATTTTTTTGTTTGTAAACAGATTGGAATGAAACAATACATGAGTGAAAACCGCATTTAAATCGGTTAAGCCGTTACTGAGATTAACGTGCACAAACGCACAGACAAACAGATAAACTGACAAAAATTCTAAAAACTATGTTTTTGGCTCTGTAACATAAATACAACGTGTAAAAATTGTTTTTTTTTTTTTTTTTTATTTTTTTGTTAAAATATTTATTGTAAAGATTATCTTAGACTCGTTTATAGATCTGTGCGGACGGGATTTATTTTGTATTTCTATGTTTTATGATATACCTATTTGAAATAGAAAAAATAAAAGTTAGGAAGTAGCTTTTTACCTGACTGTACTTAGTACGTGCGTGCGAGTTGACGACAAAAATATTAGGTAAAATCGAATGGTGCTAAGGCGCACCTCGTGCGAATCTTTTTCGTGCGATGTGATGAACTACTCTCGGCAGACAGACCGCTTGATGGGAGGTGGCTACCATCGCCTATAATACAAGCAACATCATAGGTGCTACGAGTGCGCTGCCTAATACAGTAGAATTAAGGATAAAGGATTGGGAGGGGATGAGGAAATGGGCTCTGTTCGTTAACCGCCTTTTATTATCTTATAAGATAGAATTTTTTTCAATAGCTTGTCTATTGAGACACCACCGTTATTTGTTCCTTGTTTTGATATATAGTATTTGACAAAAAAAAGTTTACTTTTACATTGAGTAGATAATGGGAAATATTAAACATTTCTACTAATTAGTATTGGTAATAAGTTTTTTTAAACCTTAAATTCACTGGGAACAATGGGTACAGAAAAACCTTAAAAAATAACATGACTTGCTTGACGCTTTATATCGTAGCATGCACAATTGCACAACTATTAGCGTGTCTGTTAAGACAGCATGTCATGAAGGTGGTTGAGGGCCAGATCCGGACAAATATTAGAATTGATTGCGTCTCGTAACAATTGAAGTAGAAGTCTGCGCAAATTGAGTTCAGAATTGCGCGACGCCCCGGTTGCACCTGAGTCCTCAACGCAATACTATTGTAAAATTGTTTTATGAATTGAAATTCTCCACAAAACACCATTGGAGAAGATTACAATACTTTACCTATTCTTATAAAAGATATCTAAAAGATATTAGTTTATATTTATATATATGTTACTTAAAAAAGTTATATTTTTATAAATCTACACAATATTATAAAGAGCCTGGGTGTGTCAGTTTAGCATGATAATAAATATAAGAATTTATTCGTATAATAGTTAGTAATTAGCTAGTAACTAGTAGCTAGTAATAGTTAGTAGTTAGCTAGTAACGTTTCGTTATTTGAAAAAGTAAAAAACTACTAGTTAGTTTTACATAATACTTGTAATAATATAATTTTCGTTTTTCTCAGATTCAAGTCTCTATTCGCCCTTAGTAATGTTATAGTTATAATAAATTTTATGTGAATTCATATCGTAAAATATGAACGTAAGAAGTTCCAAGTCTATTGCATTTCTTACATATATTCCATACTCTTGAATACTTGTAGTTCAAGAACCGTGATAGTGAAGTAATGAACCGTTCGAAGAATTCAACAAAGTTCACTGCAGGTATGTATTGTATGCCTATTGTGAGACTTACTGGCAAATCATAGTTTTTCTTGGTGTTAACAATTGAAAATACTAATAGGTATTTTAGGGAAAACGTTTGTATGGGTCATTATGCTAAAAATAAAGACAATATAATTTTCGATAAAGAGACAAAAAATCCTTTGGGAATTCAACTGTTTGTTTAACTTTTTATGAATCACTAACACTGGCCATTGTTATACTTATTTGGCCTCAATAAAAAATAATAATGTCTATAAATGTACATAATCTAAAATTTTATATACCATTTTAATTGTGCAAAAATAAATACATCACAATTTAAATGAAGGTTTATGAAAATACATAATAGGTTGGGGGAAAAGTTTCATCGTATTTTATATGAAAATGTCTAGTTTTTTTTTTTTTCAAAGTTTATTTACATTTAATTACGGTATAAATGTGCTATTTTGTTCCACATTTTTGTATAAATGTGCAATTTTTTGACATGATCCCGTTGCTGTAGAACGGCAATCCTCTCTTAATGTTAACCTAACACTACCTAAAGAATTCTAAAGAGACCGAAACTGGTGGAAATCTGAATGTGCAAGGTCAGGGTTATGTGGCGAATACATTAACAGCTCCGAGCCATACTCTCTTAATTTTTGCTGACTAAAGATGTGTATGGTCTACGGTTGTCGTAATGAAAGACAAATGTAATAGTTATCAAATGTAACCTTTCTAATGTCATCAAAAACAGCCAGATACAAGTGATACATACATACATACTATACTATATGGGAAAAGACTTTTCCCCAGCCTAATATATACAATATTATCGATGTAAACTAATTTGACGCAGTCTTAAATCGCGTGGAATTTTCTTAATATACTAAAAATTTACTCTGTGCTTTTTATTCTTACGCGCCAAAGAGAGTATAAATTTAAAAACAACGAAATTCTAAGGTGAGAGTCAAATTATTAACGCATGAGAAAAAGATTTTATTTCTGATCGAATAATCTCGTAACTTTTTACTTTTCTACGTACTTACTTTAGTCTAGACACTAGAGAGTGAATCTAACTTAGAAGAAAAACTGTCGGATAATATAATAGTTTTATAATAGAAAAATAGAAGAGTCAATAGATCTGTTTATGGTTTATTTTTGCGAAATACCGAATTTTATATACATTAAAGGAAAGACACTTGCAACATACGTCACTCAAAGCGACTTTATCGTCTGATCGATCGTGACAAATTGACTCCATGGACTGCATACTCTACTACACAAACGTGCAACGTAATTTATATTATTATGATCCAAATACAACCTTAATAATGCAGGCGTAAAGACTAAAATTTGTTTAAAGAAATTTGCGTACTTGTGACAATGGTTTCCGACGTATGGTTTCTGTAATCACCAGATTCGCGTTGAGATTAACAAGGAATTAGGTTGACAACACCATCGTACTTATTAGTTTCACGGTTTATTCTTGTCCAACATAATATGGTTTTTTATTTTCTTTTTTAAATAATTTTTTTATGTAAATTTTTATTTAATGTAACTAAAAACTACGTGAAGATTTTTTTCTCTTTTTTTTAGGAGAGCGTTCCGGTAAACATACATAAAGTGATTCATAACGTGATGCCATTTTCGGTTATTCGCGATTAAAATTTGGCTTATGACTTACTTGACAATAGAAATTTCTTAACCCGGGTTCTATGAAGCCTGACCGAACTTTGACCAACGACCTTTTTCTCACGTTCTCATATGTGATGTGGATCACATATGAGCATGGATCACATACTTTTCATCACCAGTTCAAAAACTCTTCAAAAACGGTTCGGTTTCATTACGTCTCAAAAAAGAATCGAAAATGAATACACTATTCATAAGTTTCTTTCAGTGAGCATGTGTGAAACCCAATTATTGAGCTTTTTTGTGTACCCAGCTTTTTTAAAAAGGCTCAAAACTGTTTTGTGGTCAATTCTCAGTTTTTCAGCTATGTTGTGGCTACTGATATGCCGATCTTGCTCTACTTTTTAAAAAAATGGCGTCCATTTTATCTATAACAGTGCGACCAGAGCGACGTGCATCTTTGACATCAAAATTCCCGGATTGAAAACGCTTAAACCAACTTTGTGCTACACTTACTGACACTGCATTAGGTCCATAAACGCCATAAAAAAAATTGCGGCTTGCGTTGCATGTTTTCTTTTTTGTAATAAAATTTTTAAATGTTCCGAATTTCTTCATTAGATTCACTCATTTTGACAGAAAGAAAAAGAAATGAAAAGTAACTGGAAACAACATCTTACTAATTTCTTTCTTTTTTTTGAAATGTAACCTTGTAACATACTAATGTAACAAGTTTATACATACATACTACATGCGAAAAGACTTTTATCCCGACCTAATATAAAGAGAGGAACGATTCAGATGTGAAGCATCGCTTCAGCTTATTTAGAATTCCCAGCTTTTAACTACTATTAAATTATGTAACTCGAAAATTAAAGAAGATTGTTTGTATTGATAATTTGAATGTTATTATATCCTGACAAAATAAATAATAATAACTGTATTCAAAAATTTTTAGATACATAATGTGAGATTGCTTCCACGAATACATTTATAAACAAATTCGACTACAGGATTTCATTTCCAGGGCAAGTTATCTAGAGCGTAATATATTCTCAGTGAGTTTGAATGAATATTTTCGACAACGTGTAGGTCTCATGCAGAACTTCGCTCCAGACTTATTTCAAGTTTGAGCTCAAAGGTATCATGACTGCATAACATATCCTTTGTACAGTCAGTTCCAGTGATAATACAAATTTTCAATTTTCAAATAAATTTTGCATTAATTTTTAATTACTTTTACATGAAAACTTCCGTTGAGCGTGAACCTTTTTGGATGTTATTTTTTCTATTTCTAATTTTCTAAATTAACCTTTGGGAATGGTTTTTATTAAGAGAATAAAATATTTTTATGGCATGCTCATTCATTATATTGCAGTTCAATACCTCAATTTTAAGTATCGTTGTCTTTTAGAAAGAATATCCCCATATTCCCAAAAATAATTAATGTCGTAACGTAAAAGTAAACCAGAGTACAATATAGTGTACACAGATAGGTACGGCGGAACCGCTCCGCGCGTACAGCGTACTGTGGTACTACGCTGGACTGCGATTTATTAGAATAAAATTCAAAAGTAATAAAACAGCTTAACTGTCACATGACACAATTATATTTTTAGTTTAGTTCGAAATTGAAGTATTCAAAGGCTGAGCGTTCGTTCTACTGGGTTGTCTTTGCCTATAATCAATAATAATGGTCTAAAATCCGAAGAGAGATCGTCCTTCACCAATCTGTTTACCAAACGAAAAGGATATTTTATCAATTATTATCTATGAGAAAATCGCGATTGTGTTGCTTATTAAAATATGCTTATCGATATCCTTAATTAAAGAATTATGGTCGCGCGCATTTGCTATGCTGCGTCCTTCTCTATTACACTGCCCAGTACGCTTAATCCTTCTCTGTTGCATATCTTTGTTTGATCCAATTTTTAAATTTCAAAGTCTATAGTAATTCTGGTTGTATAAAGTGGTTATCTACGTGGACCAAACGAAATAATTAAATTATACGTCATTAAATATATAACACTTTTTATATTTCTTCTGGGTGAGCTCGCTCCATCGTCGGCCTCATCCTTCCTACATGGATAGATGCTGGTCAAGAGCAAACCCATCTTTAATAAAAAATAAATTAAAAAAAAAACACTAAATAAAAAAATCAATTAAAAAAATCCTCATAAAACAAAATAATTCGTAATAACCAGATTAAATTATGCAATATTAAGTTTAAAGAGAAATAGAAATAAAAAATGCTCTCACATCAGTTGTTCTAACAACTCAGAATTGATAGTGAAAAGGGCTCTGGTATCCCTTTTGGCATGGAAATACAAAAGCACTCATTCGTAGGTACTCATTCATACTCGTGGTCTTCTTAAAGTGTGTGTAGAGTTCTAACAAAAAAAATGAGCCGTCACGGGACGCCTGGTAGATGTGAAACATCGAGTGAAATAAAATGATGACTGTTTATTTATTTATTTAACGTTTATTTTTATTGAATACAAAAATTTAAATATTTATTTCAAGTTGCAACAACCACCAACAATCACAACAACAACAATCACCACGGCACGCGTCGCCACACCGTACAAGGCCTCTTTCACTTCATGTACTTGCGCGCGCTAAGTGCCTACGCGCCGCTGTACTTTCCAAGGTACACATTCACGCGGTTGCCACCGACGCGAGCGCGCGCATTCACATTTATTTTTTTCTTCTTTGATCTCCGCCAGGAGTAATTGTGTTCCGTGTCTTTGATTTACATTTCGGAAAGAATAATAGGTATTATGCCTCGTAATACGTGTGCAGTGGAAGGATGTAAATCCGTGAAAACTAAAAAATAATTTAAATTCTCCGTATTATATTTTTTTAATACTTTAACTTTAAAATCCATTGAATGACATGCACCTACCTAAATATTCTTTGTATTTAATAATTAATAGGTATGTATTTCATTATAATACTTGAACTTGTGAAATCCGTACCTACCTATCTACCTACGTATCTTTTCGGGTCATGTGCATTGTTTATGTGGTTGTACAATAAATAAATTTCACAACTTACGAAATGGAACTTTTAAAGTTACTAGTGCAAACGAAATTTTAATAAAACAATGTTTAGTAAAAATAAACTCAAGTAGGTAATAAGTATTATTAGCATTCGCGCGGCAACGCGCTGCACCGGCCGCCGCCGCCGCGTTGCCAAGTGGCGTTGCTATGCGGTCTGGCAACAAGGCACGCGCACGCTGTCCGCTACATAGTTTGAGAGCTGACTACAAAATTTATCACCTAGTTACCTTTAAACGAAATTATTTATCTGTAAAAAAAATTTGTACCTATTAAAGATAGATTAAAAATAAAGAGTGTATTACACTTATTTATGCATTGTTTTTTTAATATGATTTAAATCTGTAAAAACAGTTTTATTTAGTAACATAACAAATACTTACTTTACTCAATACTTACATACTTTACATAAATACTCTCCGCCGTTGTTCAAAATTTTTTTCACTATAGAACAATAATGTATCGCCAAATAATTTTATGTCGAGAACAATTTAGCAGCGAGCTCTCCGACTATTTCATCAAAACTCGATGTTTGGTCGACTTTGTGTTGTGTGGATTTGTGGACTAATGATATACACAATTTAAGCTTTTTTATTTGGTCTCGTCAGTGGAAATAGGAATAAGTACCTACCAATATGAAAACCTTTAGGTACCTACAAGGTTTTTTATCATTGCTCGTTACCTACTAGTACTTATTTACATCTTAAAAATCATGTTATTCTGATCAACTTGAACTGAGAAGTTGTAAGCTTATAGTTACTAGTTAATTACTTAATAAATAGTTACTAGCGGCTTAATTAGCTTTGTATTTTGGGACGGCCTAGAAAAACTCAGTAGTAGTAGCCCTGACTTTATTACTATTATTTCAATGTCACGCGGGCGCGCGCGGCTGCAGAGCAATAACAACTCAACGTTTGAACTATAAGGTATATTTTTCCGCTAAGCAGTTGGCGAGGCAAAACAGTAGGCATTTATAAAAGTTGTGATGGTCTTTTTGTTAGGGAGTGATTTATCTGTTACGGTAGTAACTACTTATTAATCTGTGACCGTACACACTACTACGCATGGACTGTATATGTATAGCGTAAAGCGTGGTGACGCGTCGCCATGGACTGCGTCGCCACGCTATCAATCACTTTCACCCGCGCCTATAGATGTTTCACATCAAAAATTTCGATCTTGAAAACATGGAAGAAAATCTTTAAAGGTCGAGGTAAAGACTCGATAAAGGTAAGTTGAAAATCTGTTTTTGTTGAAGGTGATATTTGAAGATAGGTAGAGTTGAATTATGGCAATAGGTATTCCCATTTAGGTTATCGAGAACTTTGGAAAATATCGCCCGCCAAGGAAGTTCACCGTCTCCTTTGTTGAGGCACCGAGTTTAGAGCTCTTCTATAATGACGCCGTACAAGGCAAAAGAGAACAGACGATTTTCGCTATAATTTTAAATTGAGCAATATTATGTACTGACAAAGAAGGAACTGTTTGAACGGCGACCAAATAAGGGAAGATTAGTCTATTTATCTGAGGAGGCAAACTGCTTATAAGCATTGAGAGACGTTATAGTTCCAAGGCAAAGCTAGCCTAACCTTTGAAGGAAAGTTATTTTTTTATAAAATATAATGTGGTTATCCTTTTCGTTGCTTTAAAAAATATTACGTGAATTTTTCGAGGTTGAATGACTTTTTGTGATACTGTATACTATGAGAAAACATTTAATCTCTTTATTCAAATATTCATTATTATATTTCTTGGTTCGTTAAAATTATGAGTCCTTTTTGGAACATATCATGACTCAGAAATATTCAGCAATTCTAATTATCATTACACAATGATAATTATAGTTGAGTTTTTTGTAATAATGTAATATTATTTTTAGTTATCACATCATTATCTATAATTCTGATTATAATGATATTATTAACCAATATATAAAAGATATCTTAAATATAATTTACTTCATGTTTACCTATTTCAACTTACACCATGCCCTTAGATACAAAGGCCCCGATAGCAAGTCCGCCCTTTGAACTTTATCCCACGGCTCTGACGGAATGTGCATCGTGACGTGCAGACAATTACAGTTTTCGAGCCTTCTTGCACGTACAGAGTAAATAACTGTCTATTAGTGTTACAAGTTTGGAAACAAAACTTTATTTGTTGCTATTGTAAAGTACAAACTTATAACCTAGTTCGGTCGCGTTTATCGATTTAATTTATTGGTGATTCTTTTTTATTCATTTCTTGTATTCATTTTATAGTTTACCTACTGGTAACAAGGACGTCGAAAAAGGGCGAACATAAAACAATGACATCTTAAAAAATGAAGCATTGCAATTGTCACAGCAACTATTACAACTACACACAGGATTGATATTGGGAGTAAAATGGAGAGAAATGGAGAACGCGGTGAATTATATTGAGCTCCTTACTGTGAGAGACAGTCATCTGTACTCTTTTTGCTAAGTCTTAAGAAATATTGATCAGGAATATGGGCTTGTACCCGTGATGCCTTTGAGGACTCCCAGAGGGACCACGGGGACGAAGCCTATTAAAGGTCTATTCGTATCTATATTTATGAAATGTGTTGAGATTTCACAAAAATAACTTAGTTTTGATGTTCAATCACAAATACCGGCAATTCATTATCTTTGGTGTTCTAGTAGGTAAAGATGGGTACCTATACATAATTTATCAGTAATCAGAAGCCGTTTTAAAAGCCATAACAGTCACGATTGTAAGCAAGCATAATGACTGGGTATATTAGAAAGGAAGGCAGCAATTTCGTGAGGTACCTATAAAGGGTGGTCTGGCGTTTGCAATGGCCGTAAAGTGTTGGCTGTGACATTTTCATATTAAATGTTACGTGTTGCTCAAGATTTAATAAGTTTTCTTTTTAATTATTTTTTCAAACTCTCGATTAAGGGCTTCACTGAGGCAAATGACATTTACTATAGAACTCGCTGGCGGCGGATCCAATTCAACAGGCCTAGAAATGGTGTTTTTTTGTTTTTGCCATTAGAACAATACACAAAATAAAAAATTTTATTAATACAATTTTTTAATCTGATATTAACTTATTAATAGGTACAGGATTCGTATGCGTGCAATAAGCCGTTTTCGAGAGAATTTTCAATAAAAGTTAAATTCTTCTTGTTTTCTAACTTTTTTTGTGGAGTTTCTATTACTTTAACGAAAATTCTAATTAATACAATTGGTTCTTCACATGTTTAAGTATAATATATATTTTTTTCAAAGCAATTGTCTTGTCCATTTCTTGTAACATCTTCATTAAACAATGGATATTTTTAGTATTTAGGGTTTGCTTCCCCCTTAAGACATCGTAATATCCTGTCGGTCTTTCGAGCTACGGTTACCTTTGATCTTAACCATATTACTTCCAGATAATCTAACTAACCCAACACAGTACTGGTAACGCTCAAATTAACCACTAATAAGTGTTGATTTTATCCCTGAAATGTTCTCGAAACTTTTTGAAGGAATCTGTGAAATCAAAAATAACATTAATATTAAAAATTTATACCAAAGTAACATTTTTATATAACGATCGTCAGACATTGCTACTTCAAATTAATAATCCGCCAGGTAAAGGTCGTCAGGCAGGATGACACAAGTGACATCACAGATGCTGCAAGTGCGCTGCCGACCTTAGTAGGATTGAGGATAATGAATTAGGAAGGAATTGAGAGAAATGGGCCCTTGGACCCCTTACTCACTCACATTCTGTTATATGACGGTGATCTTCTGTAAGAGGATGGTTACTGCCACTATTAAAATAATCCTGTCCAGAGTTAACTTTGAAAAGTTTCTTTTCAAAAATCGCCTTGCTGGGAATCAAACCAGGGACCCTTAAGTTAAGCGCCAAGACAAAGCACATTAACCGTTCGTCCAAAAAAAAAAAGATGAAATTAGCTACCTACTCCTTCTTTAAGATATTCAAGGTGATTTATTTGGAACAGTTGCTAGTACGGGTGCAATAACTCATCTAACAAAATTTCATATCTCTAACTAAATTCTCCTCAACGCTATCAAACTTTACCTCGTAGACAATCAAATTTCTGGGTGAGTACTTTCGCATACAAACTTTGCCTACAGATTGTTCGTGCGATGTCAAACCGATCTAGACAATTGAACCAATTAATCGGTTTTCGTTGAGTCGATATTGAATTTATGCTCTGCTGGTTGAGTCAACCCGAGATAAGATCTGCATTGTTTGTTGATATAAGATGTGAATTGAGTTACAGACTTTGTTAATATATGGATCTTAATGATAATACTCGTAGCTTATTTTCTGCAAGATTTTTATTTTTACACACACAATATGGCTTGTCGTTACATCTTTTCGTCGTGGGTATACATATAATGGTTTTTTCCTACTTACTCATTACTAAAACCTTTCACTCACTCACTCAATCATCTCTCTCTTTCACACACTGCTTCGTTCAAAAACAATTAGTTATTATGTTCAGAAACTTAATTTATAGAAACATTAAAAACGTAAATTAAAAATAAAATCGTACATAATATACTTGTTTGAAAGTACAAACAAATATTGAACCATGAATTCTTTGACAATGTAATAAAATAAAATTAAAAAAAAAAACACCTTGTGCTAAGAACAATGCATTGATACTGTTATCTATACCAATATGATTAAAAGTAACGCTGCCTGTATATCTGTATGTTACTTAAATTATTAAATTATTATTAATTATACCCATGATCTCGAAAATAAATATTATTATTATTATTATGCATTTATTTATTTCTTTTCTTAATTTTAAATTTTTTACAATATATATGTATATAAAAACAATAAATATTATAAAAAACTTAAAATTAGGTGTCCACTAGTAGCGGGGCAAGGCCCAAGCTACCGGTGGTTAGGGCTGCAGAGTGAGGGACCTCCTGACAATGCGTGCCGTGTCAAGAAGTACCGCCTTCTGTATCTGTCCCTTGATCCAGCCATCGAGGCTCTTCGCTATAAGACCGTTCGCCGAGACGACTATCGGGACGATAATTGTCGAATCGACGTCCCACATGGCGGTCACCTCGTGAGCCAAGTCGATGTACTTGGTGAGTTTTTCTTTTTCGGCTTTCACGAGGTTTTCGTCATGCGGAACAGCGATATCGACAAGCATCGTCCGGCGCTGGGAACGGTCAATAACCACGATGTCAGGTTTATTGGCGACAATAGTCCTGTCCGTGATTATGGAGCGATCCCAGTAGAGCGTAGCATGACCATTTTCGAGAACGGGCGCAGGCACGTACTTGTAGTACGGCACCTCAGACTCGATAAGACCGTGTCGAATGGCAAGTCGCTGATGAATGATCCTGGCTACTTGGTTGTGTCTGTGCAAATACTCGCCGTTAGAAAGATGAGCACAACCGGAAATAATATGCCTGAGTGTCTCTCCAGGACGGTGGCATGCCCGACAGATGTCGACCGTACCGTCCTTCAGGATATATTTCCGGTAATTGTTCGTCTTAATAACTTCGTCCGCAATTGCACAGACAAAACCTTCAGTTTCCCCAAAGAGGTCACCGAAACGTAGCCAGTTCACTGACATGAGCGAGTCCACATCAGGTCCTGTCAGGGCCTTGTAGAATCGCCCATGTAGCTCCTTGCCCTTCCATACACTCTCACGATCTTCGGTGCTTAAAACTACTAGCCTGCGCCAGTTCCCGTTTGCCAGAGATAGTGGCGTGAAGTTTTTGTCGATTGCTACAACGTCGCGATGTACCCCACTCTCGTGGTTCAGAAAATATTCCCTAAGGCTGTACACCTCACGGTTATGGAGGTTCTTGGCGTTTATTATTATTATTATTATTATTCACATATTTATTTATTTTCTTAATTTTAAATTTTTTACAATATAAATATTAAAAAACAAACAATATATATAATAAAAAACTTAAAACTAGGATTCCGCAGATAGCGGGGCAGGGCCCAAGCTACCGGTGGTTAGGGCTGCAGAGTGAGGAACCTCCTGACAATTCGTGCCGTGTCAAGAAGTACCGCCTTCTGTATTTGTCCCTTGTTATTATTATTATTATTATTATTATTATTAAATCGAATTTGATGAAACTTTATACGAGATAGCTCGCAGCAAAGGAAAAGGCTGTCTTATTATATTTAGCTTTTCTTTTCTAATATACCTATCTGGGCTATCAATAATTTGTATCAAAACGGGCGATCCAATAAAATCAAATTAATATTTAATAAAGAATAATTATTCAGTTCGCGAAGTGTCTAAATGTGAACGCAGTCACGAAACTAATAATTCAACTTCAATTACTATGATTTCATTTTGTCATTTTTACCAGCAAATGCTTGTGATAAATATTTATAATCATTGTCTTAAACAGGACACACCTAACTTAATTGCAGTTTATATCATATTACTTTGTATTTATTAAAACCATGAATCAAAAATATTTCATTGCATTGCCAGATCCTAAATAAGTAACTTAAGTTTGACTTAAGTCTTTATTATGATTTAATTGCATCTACATTAAAAGCAATAGAGATTGTTTCGTTTGAAATGATTGCGGTAATAAGTCCTTGTTTTGCTTTTAATAGACAATTTATTTTATGAACTCCATAAAACAATACTAAATGACTTTAATCGATTGTAAAGCTTTATTGAGAAATGAAGATCGGCAATTCTCTAAACGGAAGTGAAAGGAATTAAAAATATTTCTTATATAGGAAATTAAGCATGATGTTTTATGGAATGAATTTTTCAGCATTATGCTCAAAACTGAAAATATCTGAGAGGTTATGCTTTACATGTCATAGGTGATAAATGTTGTATACATAGAACGAAAAAGAAGTTTAAAGTTCTGTGAACGATAAAGAAAGAGAATCTACACCCTACAGCTTATAATCCAAGAAAAATCAAAGGTCAAATGCAGAAGATCTAATCTTGGTTGAAGAATTTACGAAAGTGGTGTAATTAAAATCAGAATAAACCAATCTTTTGACTGGGACAGTTACGAAAATCATCAATTTTCCATAAGAGAAAGCACTTTAAAATGAAGAACGGAATACCTGGCTGCGTTCTTGTTTTTTATGCCTGGTTAACTCTTTTTATTAACATTATGGTATTATATTTAATGGTGCATTCAATAGTCGGTATGTGGTTACCATCGACTAAGAACACAAACACCACAGCATTGTTTGCATGTCCGTATTACAGCTTTAATGGATTTATATTGTAACTCTTTAGTTTTAATATAGTACATATAAAAAAATTCAGATTGCCCAGATAAAAATAATTTTATATTGATCCTAGAGTACAGTTACTACCCATAACCAAAAAATGAATTAAAGTATGCGCCTATACAGTTTATATTTAGACTTAGATTATAGACTTAGACTATACAGATAGGTTCCTTGATAATTGCTGCTTTGGAAATTTAGTTTGTAAATATCATTCATAGTTTCTCTACTCATAACGGCGCTGTAAATGCCGCACGCCTTTCATACAGATGTTTTTTACTAAATGCTATCAAAAATTGTTATCAATTTTTTTGATTTTTGACAAAAAAATTTGTCTGTCTGTTTATTTCAGTTAATCTCCGAGACACTGGACCGGTTTTCACGGGAATTTCACTGACAATTACCTGATGTTATAAGGAGTAACTTTGGAAACTTTTTCTTTATAAATATAAATACAATATTATGCATATATATAAGCAGCTTGACTGGGTTCAGCTAATCTTTAAAATAAAAATATACAACTATACAAATATATTTGTATTGTAAGGATAAGGGATAAGGAAGTGGGCTCAGAATAGTTTAAATCCAGGCTTCATTATCAGCGATTTTATGTATAAGTGTCAGTAGTATCACTGACTTGTACCATTGGTGGTACAAGTGACACAACTTGGTATCCTTAGTACCATTAATATAATAACCTTTCGAACAAAGTATGCTTTTGATTACACTTTTATATTTATTTATAGTCTAGCTGACTCAGCGAACCTTGTACCACCAAATCCGTCCAAAACCAAATTAATTATTAAATGGCCGCAGGCATCAAACAAAAACACACAACAAAGGACAACGAAAAGTAACACATGGCAGATGCCGCCGCAATTATAGGAGACACAGCTTGCACCAATAAAAAGTCTTGTAATAAAAGAGTATTTTTTTCAATTACAAGACCATATACATACATTGACGCATAAAAGAGTCATAAAAATCATAAAAGACTCTTCAATTATAATGAAGTTAATGCTCTGTAAAGACTGCATTTAAGACTGCGTAACGTAGTTTGTTGTAAATATATAATATTGTTTTGAATTAAATTTCCCGTACGAAAATGCTTGTAACAAGTTTCTTCTGGCGACTAGATATTAAGTTGTTCAATTTTATGTTTGTGAACATAACTCGTATGAGGTTAGTGTTTTAATAAAATCAAAATGTCGCCTTTTCTACTGGGGCAGTTAAGTAAAAATATCTACATCAGTAACAATGTAACATTGTTTCAAAGTTACTTGTGCTCATAAAGCTTAGTGCGGCGATATGGCCAAATGGCCATCCTATAACGTATATAGTGTAGATTGTGGCGATTCTACTTCCAGGATTTTATATTGGTATCGTTTTGTTTCATAATAAAACGAAGCAACATTGACGGTTTGATCGGTGTATCAATAGTCCGAGAGTTGAGGGACCAAAAATGCAACAGTTTTATAAAGGCTGATATTTTAATGTTAGGTCATAAATAGGTTGAATAGCCGTCAGTTAACCAGTCTTTGGGACATCTGGCACGGAGGTGGTTCCGAACTTGTAAAAAAACACGTACGTCGCAATTGTAAGTTAGTCGTAACTGCAACGTCAAATCTGAAAGTTAGTCTGCAGAATATTGGAACAGTACGCGTCAGCAGCCCGCTAAACTCGCCAAAAAATTTAGTTGGTGAAAGTGTTTTATAAAACCTAAAAATTTTCGTGTAAGTATTTCATAGTACCTAAAACAAGATAAGATAAACATAGTCAGCCCGAAGTTTTATGGAACAAGCGCCGTCTCTCCTCTCCTCTCCTCTCCTCTCCTCTCCTCTCCTCTCCTCTCCTCTCCTCTCCTCTCCTCTCCTCTCCTCTCCTCTCCTCTCCTCTCCTCTCCTCTCCTCTCCTCTCCTCTCCTCTCCTCTCCTCTCCTCTCCTCTCCTCTCCTCTCCTCTCCTCTCCTCTCCTCTCCTCTCCTCTCCTCTCCTCTCCTCTCCTCTCCTCTCCTCTCCTCTCCTCTCCTCTCCTCTCCTCTCCTCTCCTCTCCTCTCCTCTCCTCTCCTCTCCTCTCCTCTCCTCTCCTCTCCTCTCCTCTCCTCTCCTCTCCTCTCCTCTCCTCTCCTCTCCTCTCCTCTCCTCTCCTCTCCTCTCCTCTCCTCTCTATTTTATGTCACCGAATTAAAAAAATTGGCTTGGTGGGAAAAAATTACACTCCAACGAAGCGATCATGCACGAAACCAATGCCTATTTTGAAGGGTTGCCTAAGTCGTATTTTATGGAAGGGATCGAAAAGCTGGAGAAACACTGGGTGAAGTGCATTGAGCTACACGGAGACTACGTTGAAAAATAAATAATAATAATTTAATTAATTTTACTCCTTGTTTAATTTTTACCAGATTTATCACTATTGTATAATTACTTAAATTACAAATAAATATCTTCCGTTTCATCGCTACGTTAAGTCTAGTATTAATATGTTACTGACATAAATTTAGCATTGAAAAAACGCTAATATAATATTCACGAGAAAAGCCACATGAAAATCGTATATGATAATAGGATGAAAGGTGAAACAAATGTTAATAATGCCACGATCAAAATGAAATGGACGAACCGATCATATGACAGATATGATAGTTTCATGTATATGTAGATAGTTGTATGTTTATGCATATATTTGACTGACATTGCACATTTATTTACGGCCACGTGAACATCTAGATCTTTTTGACCCTTTAAATGCTCACATATTTCTAACCGAATTATAGAACAGATATTTCTGGCCTCTCAACTGTATAGATATTTTTGCCCTTGACTTTACCTACGTAACGCCGAGATAAATATAAAACAATTTATACATATTGCGTCATTAAGGTCCGTGTAATTAAAATGATATGTGAAAATCGTGAAAGTTTAAACCAATGTAATAAATAAATGATTGGAATTGCAAGTTTTAATTACACATTACGATATATAATTACGTATGAGTTAATGTTATTGACTCGTATATCACAAAAGCAAGTTGTATATCCTGATAAGAGGCGTAGCGTTGCATTGTAATCGGCAGCCATTGTTCTGTGCTCTGACATGTCACTCCCATACCTACAATCAAATCAATTTATGTCAGATGGTCTGGCAGATATGTGAACTGCGAAGAGATGCCGTATTTCGAATTAGTTGTTTCAAAGCTGTTTCCAATTATTCCTATGTTTGAAACTAAATATATTATTACGTACATACTCGTATGTATGTATGTATCTTGAAATTGTAAAATATAGATATTAAATATAGATTTTTTTTAAGAATCGGGTCTTATTCAAACTAAAAAATAAAAATGAACAAATTGAATATTTTATACGTAAATTGATTAATCGTGTTCTCACGAATAATATAACAAATGTTTAAAGCAGCCTTCTAATTGATCAAAAAATATCTGATATTTTTGAAATAGAGACCTTTGCCAGAACTTGAGTTGGGTAAGAACATAGGTATTCTATATCAAAAATAATAAAATGACACATATTTTAATGCTTTTTCTTTTTGTTTTATTTTAAGTTTTTTTTTTGTTTTATTTAGTCTTTGTGACGGCAACTGCGAGGCTAAGGCGAGGTTAGTCTGGGGCAAAGCCTCATGACCACACCGCATGGAACATAGACATTTGCCTATGTTCCATATAGGAAATTGTTATCAGATTGTTAAAAAAAACCAAGCGAGGAAGTAATTATGTGCAATCCAAACCTTATGATACCAGAGTACTGTGGTGAAGTGCATCACATTGACAATAAATAAACATCTTTGAATATTGCCACCAAATATAAAGTCCAGTTTTGATACGATCTTAACTTAGGTACATACATACACTACACCTGTGCCTAACACACAGCAGTCAATAGAGATTTTAATATACAATAGGGATTATTCCCAAATGGCTTTTACTGTAGTTACGAAATACAGCAGAGCAAGAGCTCTGAAAGTTTATATCCGGATGTTGTTAAAAAACATTTCTCTATTTATTTTTTTGTGGATATAGTTAATTATTATTTTCTTGATAATATACTGGTTGCAATGTTAGAGTTTGGAAAATATAAATTCAAACATTTGTAACGCATTCCAATAATATCTGCAACGTTTGGCAAAGTTAGGCTACAGTAAATAACCGGAGAAAATGTACTGAGTAAAATATTTCCCTAACAAAATATTCGTAAGGTATATTGCTTTAGTGAGAAAATGCAAGCATATTTTCTTCTCTGCTTGTCACGTGAATTTTTAGTAGATGCTTTCATAGCCGGTTTCACAAGACAATATAAGGAACAGAGATTAAAATATTTTTTAAAGCATGTAAAAAGAATAAAACTGCTGCATCTCTTCGTCTGATGTCGAGGATGGCGAATAAAATACAAATTCTTATTTACTACTATACCGTTCAATATCTTATAATATACTCGTCGTATTTACAGTTCAACTTAGCACGTTTATCAGGTATTGCAAATTGATTATATTATTGAAATTATTATTATTAATTCACCTTCAGTAAATTTCGGTTAAATCAATAAATTCAGCGGACCCCCTCTGACACGGCTGGATCAAATAGACTTAGAGAATACATTCAATTAGAGATTTCAAAAATTTTGAAAAACTTAAAAAAAATTTCATTTCTGATATTGGCTGACAATTAAATAAAGATTTATTTAAATAAAATAAAATATAAGCTTTTGTTTTATTGTGTCTGTTTTTTGTAACTGATGAAGACAGTCTACCTTTGATGACACTTTAGAATAAATACAGTTAGTTCATAGGTAAGAAAATGCGTCTATGAGTATCAATTATTTATTCGGCACTACAACGCATGAATAAGCTAAGAAGGAGACACTGTCGTTAATCTTCCTACCAAAATCAGCATTATGGATGAAAATAAGTACCAGCGACTATTTTTATAAATCCGTCTTGTAAAACAAACAAATAAATCAACTCTTCAGCTTTACATGTTAATATAAATTATTTTAAATAACAATTTGCATTGTTCATATCACTAAACCAAGTATTGTAAAAACTCCTTTTATTTTCATTTTTGCTTTAAATTTTCTTACCAGGCAACCACTATGTTTATGACCAAGATGCATATAGTCTTGGGTCATATAAAAAAAAATCGTACTCTTTTATTTGTTTAGATTGAGCTGAATATTATTACTTATATTTAGTGGAAATATTTCAAAACTAGCTGAGACAGCAATATCGTACGCGTTGTATTCGGTATAGCGAGTAAATTTTTTTTTGTAAACTGATTGGAATGAAGCTTGCTACGTTACATAAGTGAAAACCGCATTTAAAAATTATTTCAATGTATCTCTAATAACATCACAACGGTATGTTTTATTAGGTAAAGATTGACAGGCAGGAATTAATGGAACTAAAATATTCAGTATTTAAGACAGCGGAACGCAGTGAGCCCTCACTATAATAACGTAAGAGATGTGAGCGTTGGGATGGTTCAATGTACTACAATATAATTATGCAATATACACACGGCCGACCAAGATGCGCAGAACACCGCAATCAGCTGATTATGGTATTACCATTGATAATATGTGAATGTCAAATGAGTTGATATAATACCGAGGATTGATTATCAAGAACTAATCAAATACATATATTTTACAGTTAATAGTCCTATTGTAAAAGATAACGAATGATTGAGTCTAAGAATTATAATAAATTTAAGGACTAAAAATAATATTAATAGAATTTTCTTCGGCTATTATGATTACCAACATAATCTATAAATATAATTTTAAGTTTGATACTTCAAACTATTGAAGATATAGGAAGTATGGAAAGAGATAAATACAAACTTCGTCGAATGATAAATTGAAAAATGTTCTGTTCTTTACATTTGCCACGCAATCAAGCCAACTTTATTCATAACACCTTTCATGTTTAACGCTTTTTACACTTAATTAAAGAAAGTATTATTCATTGGCACTAAGTTCCATTAAACAAATAATAAGAAGCCTTCCAAAGTATATATAACTTATAAAAATAAGTTGAATATTTTGTTACAAAAAATGTTAATTAAATATTAAGAAAAGAAATTAAGAAATCTCGTAAAGAAATTCATGATATTAATGCTGCACTTAACGTATTATTCCAAAATTACATATTCCAATACCAAAATTTTCTAGATGTATTTCTGAAGTTATTTTAAGAAAATTTGTTGCACTTTTGTCGAGCCCGTTGGTTGAGTGGTTAGGGTACTTGCCTTTCTATGGTTCCCGGGTTCGATTCCCGGAAGGGTCAAATTGGAAAAGTGAACTTTTTAAATTTGGCTCTAGTCTGTATCTGGAAAGTAGTGGCAGAGCAAACTGCCTTTCGTAGTCATTTGGGCAACCCGTCTGGCGGCAATAACCTCTTACAGAAGACCACCGTGAAATAATGTGTGCTGTTGTGTTTCGCTGAGTGAGTAAGGGATGCCAGAGCCCATTTTCCTATCCAATCCCTTATCTTTTATCCCTAATCCTCCTGTAGTCGGCGGCGCACTTGCAGCAGTTGTGACTTTGCTTGTGTTATAGGCGACGGTAGCCACCTACCATCAAGTGGACCGTCAGCCTGTCTGCCGATCTTAAAAAACCTTATACAATGCTATAAAAATTAACCGATTGATTGATGAATTAGGATGATTACAAACCGCTCCTCAAACAGTTTTACAGAATCATGTTATAAGATAAGCGAAATTAAAAGATACAATTATTTATGAACAATAAAGTATAAAGTAAAACAAAATAATAAAAATAAATGAATGATTAAGAGGATTTATTTGGAGACACTGCTCTTTCATCAATAATGCCAATAACTTGCCTATGTGAAGAATATTATGTATACAGTAAATTTACATTGAAATTTCTAAAAACCACCAAGATTACAGATTAGTTTGGTGGCAAAGTGCTTTTGAAGTCAAAGAGTTTAATACGGTCAATCTTCGTTCACCAGCAACCGCACTTGCAGGCAAATAGCTGGGCTACAAACTTGGACCGAATTCCGTCTAATCGCCTTCATGTTGAATTCAAAATATTATTCGTAGCTTGTTTGTAGGATGTTAACTTTCGTCATAATTACTGCACTTATGGTTCGTTACACCGGTTTATAATTTTTGAATTTGGATTAAAAATTGTATCGGATCGAAAGTCTAAAATTGTAGTAGACTTGTGTGTCTTTGTGTCTCGCAGACGTAAACTATTTAAAGGAAGTCTACAAAGATTTTGTTCACGATTTTGCAGCTATCTTGTTGGTATTGTAGCGAAACACAATCATTTATTATTTTAATAGACAACAACACGCCTCAAAATTGCGGAACTCAGACAAGGGTTGCACGTGAGCGGGTCACAGAAGCCAATTCAAAGAGGAAATATGATGTAGCACTGAGAATTGTTAGATGCAAATCTATAAAATAAATAAAATAAAAAATAAAATAGCCTTTTATTGCTGTTTCTTTTTACAATAATTTGTTATATGATATATGCCTACTTGCTAAAAACTAAACTAAAACTAAATTTTAATTCTAATTTGTATTAAAGTGATCGGCAACTGGTTGCTTTATTGAACAGCTTGTCTGTCGACAAAGGCCTCCTCTAAAGATTTCCACGTATTCCTGTCTCTTGCTAATCGGCTCCATACTGGGCCAGCTATTTTCCGCATGTCATCTTCCCATCTTTTGCTTTGTCTGCCTCTACTTCTTTTTCCATCCCTAGGATACCATTCTGTTACTAACCTACTCCATTTTTCTATATTTTCTCTCAACATATGTCCCGTCCAACGCCATTTGAGTTGTCTGTAGGCTGTATGTGCGTTTTTAAATTTGGTCTTTTTCTTAATTGTTTGTAATTTTACTCTATCCCTCCTTTTTATACCCAAGATGCTTCTTTCTATTGAATTTTGGCAGACTTTTAATTTATTTTCTTGTAACTCTGTTAACGCCCACGTCTGGCACCCGTATAGTAAGCATGGCATAATGCATATTTCGTATACTTTCTTCTTTGCTGACATTGGCATATCTTTATCCTTAAATATTTCCTTAAGAGACCAAAATTTTTTCCAAGTATTAGTTATTCTTCGTTCTATTTCTTTATTCATGCTGCCATCTGTAGATATGAGTTGGCCCAAGTATATATATTCGTTTACATATTCTATTTGTTCGTTATTTACTATAATCAGTTCATTGGGTACTTTCTGTTGGGAATTTGTCATAATTTTGGTTTTCGTTAGGTTCATTTTCAGGCCGGCCTCTGCGCTTTCGTCGGATAGTTGCTGTAACATTATTTCCAGCATTCTTGCGTCCTCTGAAAATAGAATCAAATCGTCTGCGAAGCGTAGGTGGCTGAGATTTTCGCCATTTATATTGAGGCCATTTTTGGTCCAGTTGAGATTTCTGAAAATCATTTCCAGCACTGCTGAAAATATTTTAGGTGATATCGGATCTCCTTGTCGTACACCTCTTTTAATAGGAAATTCACTACCCGTAGATTCAAGTTTAACTTTCGCTGTACTCGCTGTGTATACTTTTTTAATTATTCGTATATATTTTTCTTGAACCCCTTGCCTGTTCAGAGCGTCCCATATATAGTCATGTTCCAATGTATCGAACGCTTTGTTGAAGTCTACAAACCCCATGTAATATGTTTTATTGTATTCACTATATTTTTGTAAAATTTGTCTGAGGGTGTGTATGTGATCTATAGTAGAGAATTTGCTTCGGAAACCAGCTTGTTCCTTAGGTTGGTTTTCATCCAGTGTATTGGTGATTCTGTTGAGTATAATTTTTGAGAATATTTTATAAATATTGGACATTAAACTGATGGGCCTATAGTTTTCTATATTGCCCTTGTCTCCCTTCTTATGCAGCAATATGATTGTCGATTTGGTCCAATCTTCCGGGATGGTTTCCGTTTCGAGGATTTCATTGAACAAATCAGTAAGTCTAGGGACCATTACTGGTAATGTAGTTTTTAATAGTTCGTTTGTGATTAAATCCGATCCAGGTGCCTTATCTAGTTTTTGGGATTGTAGTGCAGTCTCCAAACTTATTGTAATTAAAAAAACATTTACGGATTATCGGACATAGTGAATATTGAAAAACACAATTATAAGTGTGGTGGATTTGTGGAAATATTGACTTTGGCGTAATTAACGTGAAAATAGAACAAATCACAACAAAGTAAGAACCAACGGCTGCCAGATTGAGGGTAGAAATTTTATTAGGATTATTAGGAACGTCATGTGTCACAGTAATACTGTCAGGTAGATATTGTCAGTGACGTTCGTCGAACCGGTGTTGCCAGCTTAAAAATTACCTTTCTACCGCTGCGTTCCATTTTACGGAAAGAAGTGAAAACTTAAACATGGATGAACAATTTCAAATTTTGTTTGAAAAAATGAAAATTGAAATGCAGAAACAGACCGTTGAGTTGAAAGAGTCTATAACTAATTCAATTATGGAGAAAATGGAAGAAAAAATAAAACCTATTAGAGAAGAAAACAAAGATTTAAAGATAAAAGTAAATAAACTCGAGAATGAGATTGAGTATTTGAAAAGAGATAAGAAGCAAAACAATATTATTATTTTTGGATTAAAGGAGGGAGAAGAATCTACGTCAGGGCTAATACAAGAGACAAAGAAAATATTCAAAGACATAAACATAAAAATTGAGGATTTAGAAATAAACAACATTTATCGCATTGGTAAGAGAAGCCCAGGTGTAAAGCAGAGACCGGTTTTGCTTTCCTTTGTTAATTCATGGAAGAAAAATGAGATAATGAAAGTCCGGAAGAATCTCAAATATATATATATAACGGAGGATTATACTAAAGAAGTTTTGGAAAAGAGAAAATTGTTACAAGCTAGACTGAAAGAAGAAAGAATGAAAGGAAATTTCGCATATCTGAAATACGACAAGCTTGTGGTAAAGAAAAACAATACAACCAAGGAAAAAAGAAAAAGAGAATTATCTTCATCGCCGGGAGACAATACACAAGTTAAGAAACAAACCTGGACACCATCACAAAATAATAGGCGTAACGCTTTTGATGTCATGAGAGGCAGATCTAACTCTCTCTCTTCCTGTACGGTGGATAATAATAGACAATAACAATTAACTATCGGCAACCGGAAAACACAACTATTTAATACAGAAAACCAATCAATTAGAAACTACCAAACTCCCCCAAGCCGAATGGTCCTCGTGGGGGAAAATGACCAAGACCCTCTAAAGATAGAAAATAAGAAGAGAATACAATATAACGATATACATATAGCGACTTTAAACTGTCGATCATTAGGAACCACGGAAAAACTACAAGAACTGGAACTAGCATTGGACGAAATAAAATGGGACATAATTGGTATCAGTGAAGTGAGAAGATTTGGAGAAAAAATAGAGGACCATGGAAAATACATACTGCACCATATTGGGGAAACGCCCGGTTTATACGGAGTCGGATTCCTGGTCAAAAGAAACCTTGCCAAAAGCATACAAGAACTAAAAGGAATTTCTGAAAGGATAGCACTTCTCAATATTAAATTACCTGTAGATGGAGAGGAAGAACAATTATGGTCTATAATTCAGGCGTATTCGCCTACCGAATCAAATAGGAAAGAAGATATAACAAAAGTCGAAAAATTCTACGAAGACCTACAATCGACCACTGCAAATGCACATAAAAACATAATAGTTATGGGTGACTTCAACGGACAGATTGGCAAACAGAAGAGTGGAGAAGAATATAACATAGGAATTCATGGATTTGGCAACAGAAGTAACAACGGATCTCGGGTAGTATCTTTTGCTATTGTAAATAAATTAAGCATCTTAAACAGTTTTTACAAAAAGAAGCCATCAAAGAAATGGACTTGGATCTCTCCTAATGGCCGGTATAAAAACGAGATCGACTATATAATGTCTAACAATGTAAAAGCTTTTAAGGATCTATCTGTCTTAAACGATTTTAATTTTAACTCAGATCATAGAATAGTTCGAGCAAAATTATCAGGGTCTCGTGCTAAAAGAGCACGAAAATTCCACAACAGTGTGAAAGCCATTGAATGCACCGGTGATGCTGATCTACTTCTGAACAACCTCGACATATCCTTACAAAGGGGGGAAAAAGAAAACGAAGGTATATCGACTGAAGAAAAATACACCATTCTACTCCAACAATTAAAGTTAGAAACTAAAAAAGTAAATATGATTAGTAAAACAGAGATATCATTGGAAAGCAAGCAATTATTACAAGAACGGAAAGAACTTATACAACAAGGAAAAAATAACAATAATAATTCTCAAAAGATAACAGAAATAAGCAAGGAAATTAGTAAACAACTCAGGAAAGAAAGAAAAGCAAAAAGGTTAACAACATTAAGAAAACATATAGAAAAATCAGGAGGAATAAGGAAGGCAATAAAAGAATTAAACTACAAAAAGGACTGGATTCAAAATATGGAAAATAAAGACAGGGGAAAGACTAGCAAACGATCAGAAATACTGGGAATTGCAACGGATTACTACAAAAAACTATACCAAAGTCGCAAAGATGAACAAGTAATAGAGGGATATAACTCTGTAAATAAAGAGGAGATTGAGCCAATTCTAAAGGAAGAAACAATAAAATCTATCGATGCAAATCTATACTTCTATACTAATATTATAAAGCTGAAGAGTTTTGTTTGAACGCGCTAATCCCAGGAACTACTGGTTCGAATTGAAAAATTATTTTTGTTTTGAATAGTCCATTTATCGAGGAAGGCTATAGGCTATATAACATCACGCTACGATAAATAGTATATTTTGATTTTTTGCGCCCTTGTTTTGTAAATTGTTAACACTAACATACTTATATCACAAATAGTACTTATACTTTTTCTATGTCAAGGTAGGCAGACAGGCTGATGGTCCACTTGATGGTAGGTGGCTACCGTCGCCTATAACATAAGCAACACCCCAGGTGCTACAGTGCACTGTCGACTACTGTAGGATTAAGGATTCTTGGTAAGGGTTAGGATTAAGAAATAAGATAATAAGACAATTAGTCAATATTTATACTATTGAAACCGATCAAGTAAATGACATTGTGGAACATATTTCCTATTGGAATGTTATCATCCCGTACATAATGGCTGTACGAATATGAGTGTCCTATGTTATAAATAACTTCTTCCGCTATCGGCAATTGAATTCTCCTGGTCCTTAAGTGCTTGTGGCCTTAGTAGACGTTGTCCACCTGCTCTACTTCTGCTGTATGTTGTTAAGTGGTTTTCAGAAAGCGGAGATTTGCCGTATGGTTTTAGTATTCTAAATAAGTAAACCGCAAATCACTGTACTAGGACACTTACAGACAACAAAGTTATCAGTCAGGTGCCATGAATGTCAACTCGCGCAGTAAAAGCAGTTCTTTGGAATGTGATTCGGTTTTATGTTTGTTCATTATTCTTTTGCGAAACGGTTGACTGACTTGTAAGGGATTATGGCGTTGACAGTTTAATGAAAGCATGGAATTGTAAGAACTTTGGAGCGTTCATGTACATAAATGGAGTTTGTTTGTAAGTGTACAAAGTAAAACGAGGAGAGAATTTATGGAATAGAATTAAATAATTTTTATTTATTTTAAAACTAGCTGAGTCCGCAAATTGGTGCGCGTGGTATCCGGTATAGCGCATAACTTTTTTATTTCTAAACCGATTTGAATAAAACAAACACTAAATGTTACGGGAAGCTTGCTACAATACATCAATGAAAACCGCATTCAAATCGGTTGAACCGTTTCTGAGATTAGCGTGCACAAACGCACAGACAAACAGACAGACAAAAATTCTAAAAACTATTTTATTGCTCTCGGTAACATAAGTACAACGTGTAGATATATTTTCTTTTTTTTTGAAAAATATTTAATTTACAGGCGGTTAGTTTTTAAAATTTAAAATCGTAATTTATAATTTAACTTAATTTAATTTATAATGGAATTTATTAAATAGAAATTTATCGTAGAATTTTTATCGTAGATTGAGGATTGGTACTTTTGTAATTTATTATAATCAATTGTCTTGCTGTGAAAAGAAATTCCAGCGGTCTGCTATCTTTTAGCTCCTATTGTATTAATATATAAAAGGGTATTCAATGTAGATTCACACACACTCACTTATGACCTTACACCTATTTGTTATTTATTTATTTATCAACTTTTACAGGTATTTATTCATAGATCGTAAAACAATGCCTATTCACGTATATCCCGTTCCATCATTACTTCGTTTCGTCGAAAAACTTTATTTGATTAATGTGAATATACTGAAATCAGTATTCGAATTCCAATTTGGCGAAATATGAGGTTAACTTTATTGTCCATTAATTATATAATTCAGTGTTAAGCTTTCTAATTTATACCACTGTATACTCTGCATAGTACTTTATACAAAAAATACAAAAAGGTGACGAAAAAGCTTTTATTTTCGGAAGACAAATGTTAAATGTAAATGACTAGCCCCTTGGCCGAGTGGTCGTTTTAACGCTTAATTTCAGGAGTCTCGGGTTCGATTATGGGCAGGGCCAACTTTGGAAATGAATTTTTCATAGTTGACTCTTGTCTGGACCTGGCAATTAGTGGCAGGTACACCCCCTTTCAGAAGACCGCCGTGAAATAACAGTATGTGTGCTGTTTTGTTTCGGTGAGGGAGTAACGGATGCCAGAGCTAATTTCCACATCCTTAAACTTAAACTTACATATCCTTAAACTTACTGTGCTCGTCAGCACACTTGCAGCACCTTTTGCTTATATTATACGCGACGGTAGTCACCTACCGTCAACCATCAGCCTGTCTGACGACTGTGTTTAGAAAAAATTATATGACATTTCTCATAAAACCTTTTCTGTGTTTATGAGATTGCACATTCTGAAATATTATCAAATATTCTTGTATTAAAAATTGAACAAGTTGATGACAGAATAAGATGGCACGATTTTTTTACGCTTTAAACTCTTTCATCTTTCATTGATAAAAAGAATTCATCAACTCATTTTTCACTGTGCAAAATTCGCTCTTGTAGACTCAATGGGTTCCATTGAGTATACTATTATGTCTAAAATATGGAAACATTTTAGGGCATAACACAATAGTAGCGAGTAATTGAGTTGCGGTCGGTATCACATATTCGATAACCCCTTAGCTTACGAATAACACCAATATAAATTATTCATTCGATTAAACTGCTGGTAATAAGCTTAAAACGTGTTTTATCATAGCACAAAACCGATATCAGATAAGATACATATATTAATGTTAAACAAAGTTGTGTTCTTGATATTAACAGACATTTTTCGAGCGAAAAATTCGTTCTTATTTCATAAAAATTTTAACGAAGTTTATTTAACGGGTGGTATGTTCTCTCTCTCTCTATATATATATATATATTTATATATATATATATATATATATATATATATATATATATATATATATATATATATATATATATATATATATATATATATATATATATATATATATATATATATATATATATATATATATAAATATATATATATATATATAATTCTTACCATTACCTCAGGTTACATACGGGTGTAAAAAATGCAATTAGATTTATAAATTAGATTTATAAAGACGTTGTGTATATTTGTTGGAAAATATCCGAACTGTTTTGTCGAAAATAACGAAATAGGAACCAAAATAACTAGACAAGGTAATTTATTGCAAAGACCTAAATGTAGATTAGAACTATTTAATAGAAATGTTTATGTTATGGCAATTAAAACATACAATAAACTACCTAATAATATAAAAGAATTGCCGGATCCTAAATTTACAAGAACATTAACAAAATGGTTATTAGATTGTTGTTATTATGATGTTAAAGAATTTTATAATAAGAAACATTAATTCCTTTATTAATATATTAGTTTACAAACAATTAAACACAAATATTTGCCGCGAACGCGAGAGGAGATCACACCTACGCTTCAAGTGTTTCGCTCGAAGAACAAACGAATTGTAGTTATTATCCGCGCCTTAACGTTCACAAATAAAATTACAAGTGAACAGTGTCTGCCAATTGGACGTTCTGAAGAATCCTGCAGGAGATCGCACCAGAGTACCGGTTATAAGATACGTGCATTTCCTTTTTCTGTCTATGCTGTCCATCAGACAGTCAACTGTCCGCTTACAGCCGCAACCACATAATATACAGACCACTAATTCGATATAGGGATTCATGACGTGAACTGTCAAAATCCCGCCGCAACGAAGTTTAGGTTTCGTTTAAACCTTTAGAGTTTTCTCCGCGCCTCCAACATCAGTAAACAACTAATAATAACATAGAAATGTTATCTCTAAACTCAACGGCTTGTCGTAAACATTTGTAACATGACTGTACAATACAGATTACAAATATATAGGTAGCTGAAATTGTTGGAACAGATCAGTGCCCCGAGGAAATGAATACTTCCCACGTGACTGCGTATAATAAACAACTTAGCAGTTTGTCTTTGCTAATTGATTTATGCTGCTATGTTATGACTGTTAGCTAGCGCATTTGCAGCGGTCGTAAACGCGCCGCGCCCGGCGCATGCCGATAGTGCTTGTATTTGTATTGCTCATTCGATTTATGTTATTACTGTCACTCCGACTAACAGAGATCTATTTAAATTTCCACCTTCCCTCTTTCTGCAAATTGTAGAACCTCCCTAGGTTGAAACTATTTGTGATCTAACATTTAAGATAGCGTGTGCAAAAGCGTTTACAGAGGCATTTGTCTTTGCTTAGTACTTAGTGAAATAAGTTAAGTGGGTTAAACAGTAAGTAATAAATAAATCTATTAACCAGCCTTCCCCTGTAAAGAGTTACTTCTTTATCACAAATCTTTGGGAAATGTGCTTAAAATAAATCCATACATATTATAATACACAATTGTCTTTCTATGTGTCAGTTTCTGAGCATGTATCATGAGAACACATTTTTTTGTCCTACCGGTTAGCGTTCCCCTGACACAGGTCAAATATCTTATTTATAGCAGGCAAAGTAAACAGCATGGTGTTTTGTTATTCTGTTATTTGGGGCCATGTTTTTTTTTAACTGAAACGATAGAAACAATTTTAACCAAGAAGAAGAGGAAACAACAAACTTAAGGTTAATCATTATTTAGTGTTTCTTTAAAGAAGTACTAAACAATGATTAATAAGAGTAACGACAGTGACACAGACAAAAGGCTTAACGATTTACTTTAAATGCCCAATTTATGTCAACTCTTTTTTGCAATTACGTATGGTATGGGCCATGTTTTATGTTTTCTTTCTTTCTCTATTTTTTCTTCTCTCTTTCCCTCTCTCTTCTCTCTCTCTTTCTTTTAAATATTTCAGAATGTCGATTCAACGTGTTTCAGATGTTTAGGGCCACAATCCAGGAGAAGAAACTATTCTAACTAACTATTTGACACCTTTTTTATAATATTAATAACCCGTTATTAATTAACAACAAGCAACAATATTAGTATTATTGTGTTTAGTACTGCTATTATTATAATTATTATTTTAGTGTTAATATAAGTAAGTATTATTGTAGAGAACCTTTACTATATCAGCAGGTCTTGTATGCGATATGTAAAAACTGTACATTTGATACCAATTTTTAATGTGGCTGATTTTTTTCCTTTTAAATAACTATGTGACTTTTATAAAACATTTTTATGTCTTAATTTACATAAAGAAAGAGTTTCAAAGCTAGGTAATATAATTATTTATTTACTCCAGGTAATATAATTACTCCAGGTAAATAAATTATTTATTTACCTGGAGATAAAGACCTATATTGCCCCGTAACGTTATCCAGACGTCAAAGCTGTGGGTGGCAGCGCGGCGCGGCGGGCGGCGCGGGCGGCGCGGCGTCTGGGGGCATCTTTTTTCAATGTAATTAAGATTCAATATGCTTATAAAATTATTCCCCATCCATACCAGAAATAATTTATATTTTTATTACTGTCTATCCGCTTCTTTTCTTCTGGTCTCTAATGAATAAAAGACTGCAAAGAGTAATTATGTTTTTATATGTTAAAGTCGACAGACACGCTGACGGTCCACTAGATTCCAGGTGGCTACTGTCGTCTATAACACAAGTAACGCCCTAGGTGCTGCAAGTGTGCTACCACTATAGTAGGATTAAGGATAAGGGATTAGAAAGGGATAAGGGCATAGGGCTCTGGCATCCCTTACTCATTCACCGAAATACAACAGCACACAATATGCTGTTATTTTCACTGTGGGCTTTGTAAGGGGGTGGTTACTGCCACCAGACGGGTTGCCCAAATGATTGCGAAATGCAATGTGCTTTGCGACTACTTGCCAGATCCAGACCGGAACCAACTTCAAACTTCATTTCCAAAGTTGGCCCTGCCGGGAATCAAACCGGGATCCCTGAGATAGAGCGACAAAACAAGCACCTTTCTCCGGGGCTCGTCAAACATGTCATGTAATATGTAATATTTGACTTGGTTCATAAAAGAGTTCTTTGAAACGTATAAGGTTTATATTAAATTGTTCATAATATCATGTTATTTTTTAAATCAGCCCATATAAATATATGATTTTATTTTATGTCCCATTTTCCTTCGAAAATTAGTACTCGGGTATCTAATGATATCGGGATATTTTTTTAAATGTTAAGATCGGCTGACAGGCTGACGGTCGACTTGATGGTAGGTGGCCACACTTATAACATAATCAATGCCACAGGTGTTTTAAGTGCGCTTTTTCTTTCTGTTTTTAATCGAGCCATTAAATTCTAAATCAGAAGAAGGCCGATTAGCCTACGGTGCAGCCTTGATCAGGATTCGAAGTTGCATCAACTGAGTCGACAGCTAAGTATTCATTCCTCAGGACTATAAGTACCATTACTTCAGAATATTTGTAAAATTTTACTCACTTATTCAAACTCTACAAGAATATTGGTTCGCGAAGAACAGCCGGAGAATTATAGCCTCAGTAAAATTGCTCAGAGGGTAATTATAAGGCTTCACTTTAGGCGATAAACGTTGTTTAAATTGTACAATTTAATTTTATCTATAAATTTGTTGAATTGGTGTTTATGTCTCACTTTAGTTCACGAATTATAACGTATTTATTAAATTAATAAATTCAGCCCTGTAATTTAATTAAGAAATTAATTTACATGAAGTCCGTGAACGGACTTCAGTTCAAAGTTCCCTTGGGTATACTGTTGTGGTTCTCTCTTAGTAAATTATTATTTTCGTAGCTTTAAGGATGAATCATATTACACTGTGCCGCCACCGGGCGGTGCCCGTGCCTTGTCATTTCAATTCTACAAAATAGTAGAATAGTTTCTACTATTTTGTATTACTATTACTACATATACTTATATAGTATTATATTAATATTATACCGCGAAGCAGCCTCGTAGTTTTGGCTTGTCACCGGCCGGGGCACGGCCCGATGTAATATAAATCCACCTCATATCCACCTTTATCAGGTTCCCCAGGATTCGAAATCATCACTCTGAGTGTAGATTGTTTACCTATTAGTATTAAACACTTTTCCAATCTTGTACATGTACATGTACTGTCCGTACGGTCGAGTTGACGAAAAAACAATTAAGTCTTATTGCAGCAATTCGGATACGCGCTTATAATACATTCGATCGAGTTGACGAACTACTCAAAATAAGCCATTTTCGAAGTGGAGTGTTAATGCTAGACTTTATAAGGCATTTCACAACTTTATCTTCTAATCCTAATAACTAATTTGTCTTTTAATCTTAATAGAGGATTACGAGCTAAATCGTTCTATAAGATGTTGCACGGGACTTCGTCCTCCTCTCTTTATAAAATATTACTCGCTGATATTGTAGCTTTCTATAGGTGAAATAATTTTTAAAATCGGTCCAGTAGTTATTCATTACAAACATAGATACATACAAATCTTTTCTCTTTATAATGTTAGTATCGATATAGACTCACAGACTCTTTTAAAAATAAATAACTTTTAGAGGGTTTACAACTTCATGAATCACACCACTAGATATAGCGAAGCCATTTGAATGAATTATTTATTATTTTAACTTTTATATCAACTTGTTATACATTTATTATTAATCCCCTGTGAAATGTAAGAGGTTACAGAGTAGGTTTATTTAAGAAATCAATCGAAAAGTAAAACGAAAATCAAAGAACGTAAAAGACAACTGAACGTATTTCTGATTAGGTTCGTTCAGTGGTTGAAATAAAACCGATCGTTTTTGTCTTACTTTCTAAAAGTTTCATTTACTTAGCGAGCAATACTTGGTTAAATCTAATGGTTCTTTTTGGCGTAAGGGAGTTGGATTTCAGTATAATGAAGAATAATATACTAGGTATGCTTAAGATAACTAATTTTTTGACTGGAACACAGTTTTTTGGGTGAATGTGTTATCAAACCGAGGCATAAACAAATCAGGATATATGTTTTTGATATATATAATATTATAGAAATAAATTTCGCTGTCCGTTTCTAAATTACCCAACGGAATTTGATGCGGTTTTTACTAAAATGAAAAGAGCGATGACGAGGAAAGTTTGTGTATATAAATGCATATTGCATCTGTTTTAAGCGAGGGGCGGGTCGCTAGTTATGTATAATTGCTAATTTTATTGGTCATAATAAGTATGAAGCATGAAATTTGCTTATGCAAATATATCAACTTCAATTTAACTGGACCGGTGTATTTTCCCTCCAGCTATTACAAATGTTTAATTTGTTCTAAATTCTAATATAGTCTGTGCATAGCGAAGGTATAATCGAGTCAATACTTCCGTTCGGAAGTGCAGCTGTGGTGCGCAGATTATGCACCATATCGTGCAAACCGGGCTCTTGGGCGCGGGCCGCGTTCCCCTGTCGACATTAACCTCCAACATAATTCACAGAACAATAGCCAGTAGAGATACTTTTAAAAAAATGGAAAAATGGTATTTTCACATTGGAAACGCGAATCAACTTATAATCAGATTTCTATGAAATAAGAAATAATCTGTTTTATTAAAATTAGTTAGTATAAATAAAAGTTGCCGTCTGGTCTTAGATTTTTTTTTCAATGTAGGCTCTAGCGTCCCTTAAACTGCGGATTATGAGCTTTCAGTAAGACTTAAAATTAACAACAATTTTGGACTACCTATTGTAATATCTACTCAAAGAAGTTAATTCTTTTGATCCTAATCCTGCCAAAACACTACTTTTTATCTAAAAATACTTAAATAGGTTTTATAAATTACACAGTTGGGATATTACACATAATTTTCTTACTAATAAACATATGTATATGTATAATTGTTAACAGTCGTCAAAATATTTATCACCCCTAACATTGCTCATTAAAAATTAACTTGGACATTTAAAATAAAAGTTAAAAATGCTTTAAAATGACGTCACGAATCTTTCTATCCCACACGCAATACTTATCTTTTGTTTAAAAGCTTAATTATCTATATAAACAGTTTATTTACTCGTTATTGCATTTTAATTTTAATGATAAAATGGGTAAGTAAACAAACTCTGCAACTCAGAAGAAATACATTGCTCATGATTTTAAATACATTTTTCAATTATTTAAATTACCGCCTATTATAATATAATCAGGTTTTCGTTACTACGACATAATTTAAATATTATAGAGTCAATTTAAAAAAAATTGAGGCCTCAATACAGAAAAAGCCCGTTTTCTTTAGTTTAAAGTATTTTCGGTTTTCTTTTTGTCCTCTGTTTTACAATAGATACTGCACTGTTGATTTTTTATACTAATGCAACGACTTCCACAGCTTCGAACGTTTCGTAACATAATTATCATTGTGCTTTGGAAAGGTACCTAATACGGTCGCAGGATTTCCTACAATTCCACATTATTCGTCTATCTATATAAATCGGAAACGATCGGAAACAGCACGCCCTGATATTGACAATTATTGTAGTAACGAATGGCCTGTGTCGAAATTCAACAGTGGGCTATTGGCGTGTACCTAGGACTTAAATCTTAAGCAAGATTGCGCTAAACAGATAGGTACAGTACGGTTTAAGATATCGTGCTTTACGGGTTGTGTTGGAGTTTTGCATGCAGTAAGTTATTAAATTTATTTCATCGCAGTATATTATTCGGTATCAATTTATGACAGTAATAGATTGATTTTGATTGGAGTCTTAGGTTATTTGACGAAATTGTTTCGTAAAATTAATTGCACTAAAACACAGTTTTAGTAATGCTACACTTGGAAAAGTGTGGTGGGTATATTTAAAGGGTTCTCTATTAATTCCCCTAGGCAACAACTGTACCTAATATATTGCGGAATGGCCAATGTGCGCGTGCGCCTTTAGGCATTTCTAAAGCACCGTACGGCTTGAACAGCTATTATATTTTTAATTCTGTATTGTAATCTGTCTACGATTGCTTAACAGACAGTGATACATGATTGAAAACATAGGTTTTGATATTGAAATCAATAAGACTAGCGTTGGTCACGAAATTTCCATATAATATACTCTGCTTTGAATGTTCTATAAATGAATACCAGTGAATATTCAATTGAATGCCTTATTATAGCTTTATAAGAGGCATACTTCTTTAAGTAAATATAAAACAAATAATTTTAATAGTAGTAATTTTAAACATTATACTCAATCATTACTGGACTGATATAACTGATTTGGGATTGATGTCTGAAATTTAAGTGTACAATAAATGTAGTGTATAAATCAAAAGTATTGATAAAAAAACATTTACCCCCGGAAATATTACTTTTTTCTGGATGAATGGTATCCTTTTTCCTCTTCTGTAATCCTGACAATGTGTATGCAAAATATCATAATTATCGGTTAGGTAGTTAAGGCGTGAAAGCGAGCAAACAATTAAACAAACACATTTTCTTATTTATCATATTCGTTAAGATTAAAATAATTCGCTAAAATTGTGACGGCTGATGATTCCGTTGTTAAGTTGTAAAAGTTGTATAAGTATTCGTTCTGTTGAGTTTGCCACCTTTGAAGTTTCATGAGTTAAGCGTTTTCGAGACGCGTGTAGCAAATACACGGGGACCCATGGAAGGTCGTCCTGGTGAGCTGCGCTGAGCTATCGGCACAACGCTGGCTGAGCTATCGACTCAAGGCTGGACAGGAAAAAATCCAGCTAGACGCCTATCCCCATTGCACTTGGAATAGGTACAGCCTAACATCTGTACCTAAATAAGTGAATCCTAAAATTTTTGTTGGTGATGGGATTCACAATATTAATGACGACTTCTTATCAAAGACAGTTACATCTTCCCCGTCAAATATCGAACCAAATGTGGCTAACGCAACGGTTACACCACAGACGTCTTTAGACAAAGATCTCATCCTCTAAGAGCAATTCAGTCGAAACATTCTTGCGATAGTATTTGAGGTTACGATTTTGAGAAGGCGGTGTCTTGGATTATAAAATTTACAATTTGCACGTGTCTCAAACATACAACGTGCCAACACCTCAGCAGCTTTTTGTCGATCTGCGAACCAGTTTACCGGTTAAAATACCTCAACACCCGTGTATTATTACATCGAGTATTATGAAGGTATGACATACAAGCCCTTAATAATTTGTACTTGCACTTTAGGCCTTAGAAACTGGAACAACTGTGTTGCGAAACCGCAGGCAGCTATTAGGATACTCTAGAACCCGTATAGCCTTGATAGACGCCTGTTACTTAATTATTATGCTAGCCGAATTTAATAGTGACATATTTTTGTTGTGCCAAGTAGGTTCTAAGCAATAATTTAGTTGTAGATTGACCGGTTTACGCAGAAGAAATGGTCAATAGCTAATTACATTTTTAATAAAGTTTAGTACCATAACTTGGGTATCTAGTGCACTGAGGCAAAAGGAGGATTTATGTAAATTTTTTGTACGAATTTTTTAAAATTTTGTTACGTTAAACGTTGGACACATTTAAATGGAACTTGAAAAACAATTTTAAGATAAAAATAATGTACAATACTTTATTATCCAGTAATATGTTCTAATGCGATAGTAGTCATAATTTTGTTCTGATTCATAGATAGGACCGGTTAAATAGGAACTCTCTGCAAAGCGATGAGTTAAGAAATAATTAAAAAAAAAAATGCATTTCGTTACAAATTTAGGACATATTTTTAATAATTGAAGGTACAAATAGTAGAAACTTCTGTTAACGTAATAAGAAATTGCAAAAATCAGTTCTAGTTTTAATAGTATGTTTTAAAACATCAGTGGAAACCACATGAGAATCGATTAAGCCGTTTCTGGTTAATTAAAATAGTATTAATTAATAAATTTTAGTTCACGTATAGAAGAGGTTGTTCAAATAAATTTAATTAGAATTAAGATCTCAGAAGTGAAACGATCATTATATTATCTGAAAAGACGAAATACAATTTCATAAGACTGAGCATTTCATTTATAATGGCACACTGATATTACAAAACAATGGTGTGAACATTCGCATGACAGTGGCATATCAAGTTCACATGTTAAATGGGTTTAGCAAGTCATTAACTATTATTAAGAGCTCACTGTCACTAAACTCATCATCCGTTTTGAATAACTTTGTTTAAAGGTGATCATTGTATTACTTAATTTTTTTTAATTTTTTTTTATTAAAGACATTTTTATTATTATTTCGACAAGGTGAGGATGGTAACCAGCCGTACGTCTGCATGTCCGATAGAAGAAAGGAAAAGGCCGTATGATCTTATGCAGCTCTCGAGCACACTCTCCGAAGTACATCTTATAGAATACACACAGTCAGGCAACTTTGCGTCTATGTGCCAGGCTCTGCAGCTTAGTTCTTATTAGTGTATCATCGCCAATGAGCCTCCTAGCTCTGCGATCCACCGAGTCGAGTGCGGTAAGTTGGTATTTTGCTGAGCCATCCCAAAGGTGACAGCAATACTCCATGCAAGATCGGACTTGTGCCTTGTACAAAGCAGGTGTGAAGCATCGCTTCACCCTATTTAGAATGCCCAGCTTTTTGGCCGCTGTTTGGGCTTTGGACTCGATAGAAGTACCGAAGTTGAGATTTAAGCACAACCTCATGCCAAGAAGCTCAAGATTATTGGCCACAGGTACGGATGCACCTCGGTAAGTTAGAGCTAAGCCGAAAGGGCTCCTTTTTGCAGAGAACAAACAGGCCTGGCGTTAAAATCAACCAGATTCTTCTCTCCCCATTGGGATACAAGATTTAAGGTTGAGCTGCCATTGCCTCCCTCTCAGAACGAATCTCATATTCTAAATTATATTCTAAATCTTGATACACAGCCACCATTAGTCGTTATGGAGTAAGCCTATACCCAGTTCACTGCTCATAATACTACCCTATAAAAGACTACAGCACACGAAAGTAGCAACATCAAGGGAATCGTACAGGAATCGGGGAGCCCACAACTTCGTATGCGTAACGTAACTTTTTGTTTGTAAACCGATTGGAATGAAACAAACACTAAATGTTGCAGGAAGCTTGCTACAATACATCAGTAAAAACCGCATTCAAATCGGTTAAGCCGTTTCTGAGATTAGCGTGCACAAACGCACAGACAAAAAGATAAACAGCTAAATATTCTAAAAACTATTTTTTTTGACTTCGGTAACATAAATACAACGTGTATAAATCGGTATAAATAGTTTTTTTGAAAAAATATTTAATGTGCAGACACGGCTCATTTACCATTTTTTTATATGTATAGATTTTATCAGAGAACCGTTATCCACAGTGTCTATTGGTGTTACAGGGATATTTTAATAAGCAAAGATCAGATTTTATAGCAAAGCTATGATAAGACATACTTATTTAAATACAGAAGAGACAATACATATTTATTCCGTTTCACAATCATTTGGGCAGCCGGTCTGGCGGCAGTAACCACTCCTCTATAAAATACCACCGGGAAATAACAGCATGTGTGCTTTTTCGTTTCGGCGAGTAAGGGATACCAGGGCCCATTTTACTATCTCTTCGCAATCCCTTATCCTCTGAGATCGGCAGCTCACTTGCAGCAAATGCACTTTGCCGTTGCTTGAGTTAATAGGCAGTGGTAGTATACGTGAATAATACCACCGTAAAATAATAGCATATACGTGCTGTTGTGTTTCGGTGAGTGAGTAAGGGATGCCAGAGCCCATTTCCTTATCCCCTCCTAATCCCTTATCCAATCCTACTGTAGTCGGCAGCGCACTGGCAGCAGCTGTGGCGTTGCTTGTGTTATAGGCGACGGTAGCCACCTACCATCAAGTGGACCGTCAGCCTGTCTGTCGACAATTAACATAAAAAAAAGTATCTTACCGTCAAATATGTAGATCGTTAAGCTGTCTGACGAATTTATCATAAAAAAGAACTTTTTTTTTCGTTTATCATTCATTCATCGACCAGTATTTAGCACCGTATCTGTAAATGAACACATTTCTCTCTTCTACAGAAATAGTGGATACATTGTTTCAATTATTTAATAAATAAAAAATAAATGAAAATAAAAATAGCCTTTATTTTCTATTACAGTTTAAACTTGACATAAAAATAATGTAGGTTATAATAGTTTAGGTATTATGTATTCTTATGGTTACATATATAATTATGTAGTTATGTAGGTGTATATAAGTTAATTTATATTAGTAGTAGTCGCCTCTGCGGCATAGGCCTCTCCTAAACCTTTCCATACATTTTTTAATAGATTCCAATATATCTTTAATCATTAATGTCTGGAAATTCAGTAGAATTCAGTAGAATTTCAAGACATTTTCAGAGAGCGATGCACGAGTTTAAATGCAGCTAATAATACCAGCAGCGGCAATATCGCCTTCAGTTCGTCTTCAAGCTATCGAGTTTGATCGGTGACAGCCGTCATTTGTAGTGTGCTAAAGCCGGCCGTTGTCATAGTACAGTTTACTAAACAGTAATGTATGTACAAATAATACATATGATATTTTTTTTATATGACGGCAACCGTTGGTAAGAAGAGCCTATTTAAATCTATTAATAAATGTTAAGAAATAAATGAAACATATTCTAAAGTTAGCTAAAGTATTATCGAGAGGGAAAAATCAACTTTCTTGCATAATAAATGTATTGTGTAAATCTATCACTCCATAATCTTTATATATAAAAATGAATCCCCATTTCTCCTGGTCACGGCATCACGCGTGAACGGATAGACCGATTTTAATTCGGTTTTCGCCAATGGAAAGAGGGATGAGCGGGGAATGTTTTAGGGTATATAAAAATTGCACGCCGGGCGAAGTCGGGGGCGGGCCGCTAGTCTTTATATATAAAAATGAATCCCCATTTCTCCTGGTCACGGCATCACGCGTGAACGGATAGACCGATTTCAATTCGGTTTTCACTATTGGAAAGAGGGATAAACGGGGAATGTTTTAGGGTATATAAAAATTGCACGCCGGGCGAAGCCGGGGACGGGCCGCTAGTATAATAAGCTGAACAGTTTTTTTGGATGCATTAATCTTTGGAACTAGCAGATTAATCTTTGTGCATGCTTATGTCAACGAGGTACCATTGCATAGCCGAGATAGTGTCCTTGGCTGGTGAAACGTCAGATTGTAGCTAGTATATTTCATTTTATTCAGTCTTTATTGCACATGTACTTTGTCATGCATTCAATTAAGCCATTTTTATTTTAAATTAAAAAATCTGATATTGTATTAATTGTAAAATATGACACAAAAATAATAAAAAAAATTGTTTATCTGATGGCTATTAAACTACACAAGATCACCTGCTGGTCTAATCTGAAGATTTTCTGAAAATAAAAAAATTGGTTTAGCAGTTTTGTAATCCCCATAGGGAAGATTTGTTTGTTGGTAAATCACATGTAAACCGTCGAACACTCACACAGATTAAATATGCTCTTTTTTTTTATTAAAGATGGGTTTGGTCTTGATGTATCTATCCATGTAGGAAGGATGATCTTCATACATAAAACGCTTTTATTGCATTAGATAACGTTCATGAATAAATGATGATGCGAGCTTAATTTACAAAACTGATATAAAATGTATTTATTAGCGCATGCCTTTTGACTTAGTTCACTCGTATGGACGTTGAGTAAACTCGTCGACACACACGGCAATTAAGTGCAGATAAGTAATTAAGTTTATGATCTTGAGCTTACCTACTAGAATTATTTGAATTTGTTGTGCTAGGAGCGCGCCGTTGCTCATGCATATTTAAGCAGCCATCACCGTTCGTAAGATATCGGATTTTCCGCTCGAACATTTCATATTAGGCTACGATCAAAACTGCGTACAATCGCTATTATCAGATACAATTCCAAGTTAAAGGCTCAAATTGACATGTTATAAGACTTTGTATCATGCTAAGTAACAAAACTTTTAGATGACAAGTTTAGATAACACGACTTTGTAACAAATTTTTTAAGTAGCAGGTGCAAAACCCTTGATAAAATTCCTTACAATATTAATTGAGTCTAGCTTCTCTCATTACTAACGAAACAATATATCAGTATTTCGACAAACTATTTGGAAAATATTAATGCATATGTCTAAATGCACCACTGCATAATGTCTATATCTATCATTGTTTAATTTATGAAACAGAATCGAATTCTTAAGGGAGCGTACAAAGCAAAAAGAAATTCTAATTTCACCCGCGTGGCCCCATAATTGAATGGACACGATACCAACACGACAGAGTTTCTTTTATTAGTCATATATTTATACAATCTTGTTAAAATTATATGAAACAATTTATATACACAACACACTTATAATAATCTACTCACAAGCAAGTCTTTTAAAAAAAATTACGTCTAAATATTCTTGCGCACAGAAGCATAGTCTTACCGTCTCAGCAGAGCGATTGTGACTGATCATGTGAAACAATGTACATTGAAGTATGCATGAAATGAGATGGACGACGTATAAAAATGTTATAAGTGCCAAAAGCATTAAATATTAATTACCCGTAAACTATAATGTCCAATGAAAAATTAATCCTCGAAGGCCTAGATAATCTGTGAAGTGAGATTACTGATAATTTTTTAAGTTAGTAATATGTGTCATTTTGAAAATAAAACAAAAATCGATATAAATGAGAAAATTTCATTGCAAAATTTTTCTGGCGACATTTCACTTATATTTATAATGCATTAATCTATATAAAAATATTTTCTTATTTGGATTTTATATACTCAGATAAAGTTCAAATCTAGGATTAACTATTTCTATTTATTAACATCAGAATGACATTATTTGAGATAATCTCATAAAATTGTACCTATGTGCTATTTTATTGTTATTTTGCATGCTTTTGAACGCGTTATCTGTTATTCTGGCCTAGATTTATACTATATTATTAACAAGTTTCAATAAAGCCTATTCAGAAATCCATTCCATGGTTTTTGCGTGAAAGAGTAACAAACATCCGTCCTCACAAACTTTTGCATTTATTATATTACGATATAACTCCGTTTTATATTTGTTTGCCCCGTAATCGAATGGGTTGGCTGTCAAGTCCATCTTCCTTTTTTTACTCGCCTATTCATTAAAATATAGCCCTCAATCTTTCCATTTTACCCACGGTCCATAATAATGCATGTCTAACTAAGTTGAACACGAAGTGTAATTATTATCCGCGCCTTAACCTGCAGGAGATCGCACCAGAGCACCGGTTACAAGGTGCGTGCATTTCCTTCTTCTTTCTATCCTGTCCATCAGACAGTCAACTGTTCGCTTACAGCCGCAACCATATATATACATACATACAGTCCACTAATTCGCCGTAGGGATTCATGGCGTGAGCTGTCGAAAACCCACCGCAACGAAATTTAGATTTTGTTAAGGGTTTTCTTCGCGCCTCCAATATTTCTCAAAAACGTATTGTAATAAAAAAAAATGTTAAAAAAAGGTAAAACAATGGGCAACATTTGTGATTTGCACAAAAACAAAAGAAAATAATACAATAGACTTGATCTCATGAGATTCGAACTAAATCCAATTTTTCCGCGGTCGAGAATTCGACCCAATTCTTCATTTACTACCTATTACCACTGGCACCGCGACGATATATAATATACAGAAATATTAATACACCTACCTGCACAGAGATGCAATACTCGTAATCAAGTCGGGAGAGCCAGAAAATGGAGCTTGTTATGCTGCTCATAAAGTTTTATGGAAATATTACTTATTATATTACTTATTAGGTCGGGGAAAAAGTTTTTTCGCATTTAGTAGTATATATAAACTTGTAATAAAATCTCTTTACTATTTGTATCTGACTGGTTTTGATGACATTAAAAAGTTACATTAAAAAAAAAACATTAATAAGATGTTTCCAGCTATTTTTCATTTGTTTTTCTTCATGTCAAAATGGGTGAATCTAATGAAGAAATTCGATGCATTTTAAAATTTCATTATAAAATAGGAAAAAATGTAACGCAAGCCGCAAAAAAAGTTGTGACGTTTATTGTCCTAATGCAGTGTTAGTAAGAGTAGAACAAAGTTGGTTTAAGCGTTTTCAATCCCAGAATTTTGATGTCAAATATGCACCTCGCTCTGGTCGCCCTGTTATGGATAAAATGGAAGTGGAGCTAGATCGGCATATCAGTAGTTACTACATAGCTGAAGAACTGGGAATTGACCACAAAACAGTTTTGGCCCATTTGAAAAAAGTTGGGTACACAAAAAAACTCGATATTTGGGTGCCACATGCGCTCACTAAAAGAAACCTTATGAATCGTGTACTCATTCGCGATTCTTTATTAAGACGTAATGAAACCGAACCGTTTTTGAAGAGATAACAACTGGTGATGAAATGTAGATCACGTACGACACGAACGTGCAAAAAAGGTCGCGGTCAAAGGTCGGTCAGGCTTCACAAACTGTGCCAAAACCCGGGTTAACTCCCAATAAGCGATGCTGTGTGCATGGTGGGATTGGAAGGGCATTGTTCATTATGAGCTTTTACCGCCGGGCAGAACCATTGATTGGGATCTTTACTGCCAACAACTGATGAGATTAAAGCAAGGAATTGAGAGAAAGCGGCCGGAATTGATCAATAGAAAGGAAAAATTAAGAGAGTTTGACTGGGAGGTGTTAATGCATCCGCCATATAGCCCTTCAAAATTCTTTAGGCAATGTCAGGTTAACATCATGAGAGGACTGGCAAAACTACTCGTCGCGTTTTTTTGATCAGAAGTCCCAAAATTTCTACAGCAACGGGATCATGTCACTACTTACAAGATAGCAAAAAGACATCGAACAAAATGGCACATATATACAGTAATACAGTAATTAAATGTAAATAAATTTTGAAAAAAAAAAAAAAGTTTGAATTTTCATATAAAATGCGAAGAAACTTTTTCACCAACCTACATATTATGTCTATTGTCAGTATCATACCCATACTATGCGGTGTAAATTGTACTGAGAAATTTGAGGAGCAATGAAAACCAATCAATTGACGCCGGATTAATTCCATATAACAGCAAAGGGTAGAAATAATTCTGTAACGTTTAGTTACAAATATAGACTTTATTAAGAAACTAGTTGAGCCCGCAACTTCGTACGCGTGTTAACAGGTAACTTTTTTGTTTGTAAACCGATTGGAATGAAACAAACACTAAATGTTACGGGAAGCTTGCTGCAATCACTGAAAATCGCATTCAAATCAGTTAACCCGTTTCTGAAATTAGCGTGCATAAACGTACAGACAAGCAGACAAACCGACAAGCAAACATAAATTTAAAAAACGATATTTTTGACCTCTTTAACATACGTATACGACATGTACAAATTATTATTTTGAAAAAATCCTTAATGTATAGACAGACACAGTTCGTTTACGATTTTATTATATGTATAAATATAGATGTGCCCGAATACCTTGAAGAGCACGGAGGAGAGCAAGAGCAAGGAGCAAGAGCACCTTGAACAAAGAGGATTATATGTAGTTAACAAGACCGACGCAATCTCGCCCGAGAGGCAAGGTTCTAATGCGATTTTCTCATTTTTTTGTCAACTCGTCCGACAATGTAATTTGATACTACTGTGTACAATTGAATTTAAAAATGTTTTATTGACGGCTGTTTATTTGTTTAAGGTGGCGCTGTACGAGCTTAGGAACTCAGTATAGGTACATTACAGGTACAGGTAGGATGTTTCCATTGAAAAACATTTTTGGATACTAGTCAGTAATTACAAGAATTCAACCCGTGAAAATGTCACCAATTTCTGCACACTTTAGAAATTAATTATACTAGATACAAAATTAATTTGAGTTTTTTTTTGGGATGCAAACCTTCATACTATGTCCCAGAAATGTCATGTTTTTTTATGTATTGCTACGACCTATAATAATTAATGAGTAATTATGGAATTACGTAGTTGGAATAAGTAAGCCGTTCGAGTTGGAAAGTGTCCTCTTAACATTGATTCAGTAAATCAATTCAGGGGTACTGAATTCCAGTGTTGGATTGGCACTGGAATACTGTTAATTCCAGTAGAGCTTCCAATATTCACGACTGATTTAGAATTAAGCACATTTTTATTTTTCGTTAAAGTGGCTCATGTTTTGTACGAACGAACATGTAGTCACCTTGACAAAGTAAGAACGACTAAAGGACTAATATTATAAATCCAGCACTAATGGAACGCAGCTCTACCGTCTCTTGTACTGGAAACAACAACACATTGTTTGCAACACATGAGTAAGGAATTCCAGATCGCTTCAGTCTATGCTCAACTTGTCCCTCTCCTTTAAACTATTCCTATCTACACTCTTGTGACGTGATTAACAGCGCTACAACAACATACAACGCTACAAGATTACACAAGTATATGGCTAAATCAATAATAAGATGTCTGCCTATCTATCTACAAATTACACAAATAATAATACTTTCGTTACAAGCTGAGTAAATTTAGTCACTCAACTTAATAATAGTAAATTTAGTTTTCGCATTAGAAATTAGGCGTCTAGCGGCTGTTACTACCCTTATTAACTTACAGAAGATCACAGTGAAATAAAAACACGTGTGCTGTTATGTTTCGGTAGTGACTTAGGGATAACAAAGCCCATTTCCCTATCCCCTCCCAATTCTTTATCCTCTATCCTATTAATATCGGCGGCTCACTTGTAGCACTTATAGCATTGCTTGTGTTAGTAGGCGACGGTAACCAGCTACCATCAGGAGGAGCGTTAGCCTGTCTGCCGATCTTTCCTTTAAAAAAAAACTTTAATTATGTAACAAAATAAATATTTATTTCTTAGAACAATATAAATATTTATTTATTTCAGACTATTATCCATATTTTTTTTAGTAACACAGTAAGCAGTTAATTTACATTATTAAGACCAAAGATGTTGTATTAGTCTGTAATTAAGACCTATGGCTATGCTCATCCAATGAGTTTGCAAATACAAATATCTTATCCATCTTACAAATATCGATAATATACAGGTAATTTTTATTATTTGATTGTATTTCAAGACTATTATGAAAAATATAATGTTTTCGCTCTATACTCATTATTATAGACCAATCGCATATGATATTCCTTATTGCTTTTAACAAACTAAATATAAGCCGATTAAGGAAGCAAGATTGCGCCATGCTTCAATTAAATCGATGAACCGGTATTTTCGAATGGAAGTCAATTGTGGTTAGACGGCCAGCAAGTGTGCATTTCCGCTCACTATTAGCCCAAATTCTAACTTAACTTATTAATTATTTTGAATTATAATTGCAGTGGAATGAGGTAAAATAATTTGACGAGATCGAAGATATTATAGCCAGCTTGTTGAGAATTAGGTCAAATATGTCTGTACCCTATCAATCATTTCAAAAAATCAACACCACACCATATTGAGGTAGATTTATTGGTAGATGTTTTTAATGAATTCCAATTAAATAAATTTGTTATCAAATGATAATGTGACAAATGGAGTTTTAAGTCGAAGCCGAAATGTTACAAACTCTACTAATATTATTGTTACGTGCGAGGTGAGTTAAAATGCCGTGTAAGAGCAAAACGAACGATTCATTTTCACAAACCAAAATGACTGCCAAAATCACCAAACTTGTCCGATGAAACCGTCAAACTTGCCAAGAGTGGTCAATGATTCCCTTCCGAAGAGTCGTTTTCGTGTCGCTTGTTGTCGTGCAACTCCACTCTCGGCCGGCCGCACTTTTTTTTATAGTTGGCGCCAAACCCCTCGAGTATTTCGAATTTTCCAGAAAATGTAAACAAAATTGTAAACAAGCCATTGGAAGTTCGGGAATGCCCTTTCTGTTAAAATGTAAACTCTATGTTGTAAGAATAAGGACCAATTTCCTTTGACACTAGTCGGGAAGGGGTGTGGCTACCATCACTAGGGTAGAACGTTCACGCTAACAAATCGCCACTTCAGTGCCGACCAGGTCTGTGAACTGTAAGCGCGTCGCCATTATAATCAATTTAAAAATCTGTTTTGTATCCAAAACTTAGTTACAATGTATAATTGTGCAGTAAAATTGTGTGAAAAGTCGTCTAGAACATCTAGTTACCAAAAAGATGGCATAACGTTCCACAGGTAAATAAATGTTTCATATTCTAAATGCGATCTTGCCAAATGGTGGCATCCGACGGACACGACGGATCTTGCGTTACAGACTCACGGTGTCACGAGTTCAGGCAATTGTGACTTATTAAAAATAAAGGTTTGGTTCATTATAAAGTATTCCTTAAAATTATACTAGAATTTCATCAATTTATAAACACTTTGAAAACTATGTCAATTTCTAGGCGGTACGCGAGTATAGGCTCCACAACTATCTTTCTCAATTTTCAATTAATGGTTGTTTTTTTTTTCTATTTCATGAAGAGTCTCTTTTACAGCGTCTGTATTAATATTTTATAAGTCTCTGGGTCTTTTTAGACTGACAAATATATTTTTTTGACAAGAAAATATTTATTCAGTCGCTACCCAGATATCCTCTCCAAATTTCCAGACCAACTTCAGACATTGTGCCTTGTCGAAAAATTGTTCTAAGAAAGGTATTTTTTAAGATCTTTTATTAAATAACTGTACAAATTAGCTCCGATCGTATTCCTTAGTAATTTTCTTTAGTTAAAACTTTGTTTTACCTTCCAGTTAACTTTAGTCTGCAGCCATTGTGAGTAGATGTGAAGTGCGCTTCATTAAAACTGCTTTCAAGGCGCTGACAATAGCGTTCAGTCTGGAAAAACCGAAAATAAAAACGATGCAAGTAATAGTAAAATTTTATTTTATTTATTTTAATCGGTTGTGTTAAAGTGACGGTAACCACTTACCATCAAGTGACAATAATATTCGCTACAGCAAGAATCGATAAAAAGATGTAAAATGGAATTTATAGGATATGTGTCGAGGAAGAAGGCTTGGGTCGAGGAACGGAAGTTTTGGTATACCTTGATGACGTATCTTGGTGTAAAATGATAGTAATCTGTTATGACGTCTGATTTACTTCAAAATTAACTTCTAAAAGTATTTCAAAAATGCATTTTAGCACATAATTCGCCCCAAAAACAAATACAACATCGTTTCTGAGTTATAGTATTTCTGACCAGTACGAATCCAACCATTTATTTACTACAGAGTTTTACCAACACAATTTTCTTTGACTGTGAGCTTGAGCGGCGCACGAGATAAATTGATAGGGCTCTCATTTAATTTATTTATTTACGCACTGGTATTCAGCATTCAGTGTTCAGCGTGCTGAGCGAGATTTACAACAGATAACGAGCATATGATTAATATTGAAAGGCGCTGTGTCTGTGATTAACGACAAGCAATCAGCGGATCGTAATACTGATTTATTCAACACATAAACTTTTTATTAATTGCATCGAAAAGGGTTAAATGGCTGGAAGAATTTAATAATTTAACACACATATCATACACGCTTTCTCTCTAATAAATTGGAGACTTGATTTCAATTGTGAAATATGTTCAATGCATTTAATAAGGGGACAGAAATGGGCTCTAGACGCCTTACTTACAGAAACAGAAATACAAGATCAAACATGCTGTTATTTCACTGTGGTCCTCTCCAAGACGGTAATTACTTCCATCAGACGGGCTGCCCATTTTTTTGACTGTGTTTTCTGCCACCACAAAATATGTAGTTGGCTATGCCGAATTCCATGCAGACGATTTTGTGACGTATCTATCCTAAGTACGCATTTATAATGCGAAAGTGAGTTTGTTTGTTTGTAACACTTTCACTCCATAACTACTCAACTGATCACCGTGAAATTTTGTATAAGTACATGTTGTCGGGGGGATTGGGTAGAAAAAATTTCATGGAGTACCTACTTTTGATCCTCATCTAAAAAGAAAAATGTAAAATTCACTAAATAAAAAAAAAAAATGAAAAAAAAAAATGTGTAAAGCACACAAATTATTAGACATTAAAATTGTATATCAAGACAAAATATCTTTTATATATTTACAAAATATGTGAGCAATAAATATTAATTGTTTTAACTTCTAAGAAAACAGGAGGCGTACGAAATCGCGGGCAAAAGCATACATACCTACATACATACACGTTTCATAATAAAGTCGCTGTCCTTCTCTTGCTGCCATTCCGCAACTTCTAAACCACTCAAAGGATTTCGATAAGATTTTCACTAATGGAAAGACTGATAAACAAAGCTGGTTGTGTATATATAATTTGCAGAAAAAAAATTTTTTGTTCTCAAAAGGACAGATTCTCAAAAAGACAAAATCAGAAAAGAAATAAAAACGAGAATTTCATTTACTTTTTGTGTTACTATGATAATAAAATATATATATATTACTAAGTCCTTACATATAAATTGCATCCGTGCTAAGCCAGGTGCGGGTCGCTAATTAGTTCTTAAAGAGACATTTCCATATCACTCCCTTTAAAGTACATTTATCTGGAATGAAATAATCGGAGGATTTCCGAAGTTAATGAAATAGAGATGGCGTAATGCAAGAAATCTCTGATTAGTGGTTAGCAAATGATGTTATTAGTAGATCTAATTAAAATAACTAAGCGGTTTTAAACGTGCAATTTATCAGTCCAAGTTTACCGTTTATTGTTTCTCGTAAATTAAGCTAAATACTTAAATAGTACTTTGCGTGGTAAACCGACGTTCGTGAATGGGGTTTGTGGGTGTTCGTGTACGAGGTGCCACGCCTGGAACTGTCTATCAAATTTGTGCACAGCAGTCTGCACTTTATAAATTGCATTAATCGATAAATTGGCTGCGATAAGTTTAGTGAGGTGAACTCTGTTGCCAGACTGAAGGTACGTTATATTCTTGCAATGTTGGTCTCATATTATTTTTCGTAATTTATGGCTAAAGATTAAAACTATTGGGACAAACTGTGGGTTACATAATTTTTAAATTAAAATCATTATTTTATATTGAAACGAAACAAGTATTAAAATAAAATATAATTTGATATTTAATAAAGAGATTAAGTTGAGTGAGCTTTATTGAATATTCACTAAATAGTCAGCTTCTAATATTAACGCAACGAGCAAAACATAATAAGAAAGTGGAGACATATTAGGTAGTTCTTTACAAACGTAGAAAAAATGTTTTATCTGAGTAGTGGGATGTACATAGTCCACAAGGGATTTATACAGCTGGCGACGTTACGGTAAAACGAAATTTGTCAATTAATATTTTTCAAATATTCCTATTGCAAACTGTAAATAGCTGCAATATATAGTGTAATAATTTATACCTACTTATTTTTTTTTAAATATATAGGATTAGGAATAAGGGATTGAATAGGAAAATGGGCTTTGGCATCCCCTACTCCCTCACCGAAACACAACAGCACACGTGCCGTTATTTCACGGTGGTATCCTGTAAGGGAATGGTTGTTGCCGCCAGACGGGCTGCCTAAATGACTGCGAAACGCAGTGTACCCTGACACTACTTTTCAGATTCAGACCAGAGCCAAATTTGAAAAGTTCATTTTCTAAGTTGACCCCGCCGGGAATCGAACCCGGGTATCCTAGAAAAGAGTGCTTGCCTTAAGCATTGCTTAAGGCAAGCACCCTAATCACTAATCCAATTGGCTCGTCCTCAATCGTCGTCGTCGTCGTCATTTTCGTATTAAACATATTTCTGTTCTCCACACTAGGCTTTGCCTGGGGGAAGTAAACGATTTTACTAAAATTCCTACCCAATAATAATATACAATTAATACAAAACAAACAAAAGGTAGGTAGCATAATATTATATTAATTGAAAAAGTTTTTTTTTAATGAATAAAATAAAGTGTGAGGTATGCAAGAGTGATTGTGTGTGAATGAAAAAGTAATGTGTGTAAGTAATAAAAGAGGTAAATGTGTAAGTAATGTAAGTGAAAAAAAGTTTGTGTCACATCTAAAAATATTACAAATTCAACCTCATTTAATAATTGTTATAATTTTTTCTATTTCTTTAAATGTTCAGCTCATCAACATCCTTGAGACTGTCCTTGAGACTTCTCGATCAGAGTTAATTTTAAAAGTTACAAACGTTAACCAATTTATTATAAATGAAGGGAAAGATGAATTATTCCAATAAATTATTTAAATAAGAATTATTTTGAACATTAAATTTAATTTATAATGTTCTAAAAATAATTATGCATATACAGGCAATAATATTTACCAATTTTATATTTATTCTGTTATTGTTTTATAATTTATTCTGAGAATAATTTTTTTTATTTAAAAGCAATATCGAGTTTTAAATTAAATATTTTTATGACTTTTATATTCAACTGTACAGTAAGCCCTATTGTCCGCGAGTTAACTTTTATCGGCAGAACCATCGATTCGGATCTCTACTGCCAACAACTGAAAAGATTAAAGCAAGAAGTTGAGAGAAAGCGGCCGGAATTGATCAATAGAAAGGGTGTGGTCTTTCATCACGACAACGCTAGACCCACTCACATCTTTAGCCACTCAGCAAAAATTAAGAGAGTTTGGTTGGGAGGTGTTAATGTATCCGCCATATAGCCCTGACCTTGCACCTTCGGATTTCGACTTGTTTCGGTTTCTTTAGAATTTAGGTTTCTTTAGGCAGTGTCAGGTTAAGACCAAGAGAGGGCTGCCAAAACTAATTGTCGCGTTTTTTTTAATCAGAAGTCCCAAAACTTCTACAGCAACAGGATCACTACCTACAAGACGACCAATAGTCATCGAATAAAATGGAACATATATACTGTAATTAAATGTAAATAAATTTTGGAAAAAAAATAATTTGAATTTTCATGTAAAATTCGAAGAAACTTTCCCCCCCGCCCCCCTATTATAATTATATACAGTAATTGACGTGAATAAAAAGCTGACGCATGTGTTTCGCAAATAGAAATTACTTTCGTATACACAGTACAGTGTAGTTTGTGCAATAACGTAATGAAAGCAATTAAGCTTATTTAACTTTAAACATCGCGGCCTGAATAACGAAAATTGTTACTGGGATAATTGCTCAAGTAATTTGTTTAATTATTTATACATCTATCATTTATCTTGAGTTTATATGAATATATCACGTAAAGGTATTTAGCAACGCAGCAAGAAAGAATGATACAGACTTGATTTAAGTTTCCTTATAAATTAAGATTAGACATTTAATGGATTTAAAGACCACATAAACTGGCGAAATCCGCATGTCTCTCGTAAGCGCAGTGATGCTTATCATGTTTTTTTATTTTGATTACAGTGCTTAGTCTTATATCAGCACTGAATTTAAATTAAAAAAAAAATTAAATAAAACATTATGTAAATTACAGATCATGCCTAAATAGAGTGAAGTATTATATGTAATCAAAACAGTAATTTTTTAATTTTATTCTTGCTTAATATTTCTATCCCAATTTTGACTAATTTTCATAGTAGTGAGGAAATTTTAGTGTTTTGTGTAAGAAACAAAATACATACATCATTTTATCGTATGTTTGTATAGTGGGCAATCTGACGGTCCACTCTGAAGGCTAACTCGTTTTAATGGGATTGTAAAGCACATAAATAAATTAATTGAGTTTTTTTTGGACATTAAAACGCAGGTAGACTAAATAAGGTAAGGGAACCGGGATGCGTTCCTTGTCTTTCTATTCTTTAAAAACGAAATGTTAGGCTGTGGTTACTCGTAATCCTCAGATGTTATAAAAAAAGGCCCCCACCGCGCCTGTCTGTCTGTATGTATGCTATAATCTCAAAAACTACTAAACTAATTTTCATGTGGTTTTCGTCTAAGAACGGAGTTATTCCTGAATCTACAGGTGTATACCTTAAGGTTTTATCCTTTGGTTTCCGAGGTTTTGCAAATTGGAACCAAGCAGTTCTACCCAAATCCGACGAAGTCGGGCGCCAGCTACTATCTATAAAAATAAATATGTATGACGGAGCATCACTTCAGAACGACACTTAATGTGATAAGTAAAGTCTGATAACTTTACACGACCGCGTCTCACTACATATACGGAGAAGATAGGAGGTAAATTAAACTAGTTTTTTAAATTAAAGGATACATCATTTATAATCAATAACTTTTTAATACATCCCTTGTCACTGTTTGGAACGAAACCCTAAAACTTTCCAGACATTATTAAACGGGGTTTACGAAGTTCTAGAAAACATAATAATTTCGCCGATTTTGTTTTAACTTGGGAATTTGTATGTTTTTTCATTCACGATAACCTAATAGCTTAATGAAAGGTAGAAAAGTTTTTTTTTTTAATTATATATTATTTTACATTACCCACTAAAGGTATTTTTTCTGTCATAACAAGTCTTTACATTTCACTAACGACATTTTTATTTTTCATCAAAGAATATGCAAAAATAGGCTGAAGAGTTTGTTTGTTTGGTTGGTTGAACGCGCTAATCTCAGGAACTACTGGCTCGAATTGAAAAATTCTTTTTGTGTTGCTGAGTACATTTATCGAGAACGGCTATAGGCTATAATTATAACATCACGCTACGATCAATAGGAGCGGAGATTCAATGAAAAATGTTGCAGAATCGGGAAAATTTATCCCTTTTGAGACTTTCCGTTGCGTGCGCTGCGTAAACGGTTAAAGTTACGTAAAAATGATGTATGACGGAATTGTTCCCCTTTAAAAGTTCTAAAAAAAAGTCCGCGACAGCATATGTCTATCTTTTAAGGTTGACTCACTATAACCTTTTTTATGGTAATCAAATTTGTTCTAAAATAATGCATTTTTAGGGAAGGTATATAACATATTCGATACCGGAAGTATCACTTAACGTAAGGGACAAACCACAGTTTTTCAGGAGACGCAAAACAAACTTTTTTTTTTAATAAAACTATCTGTATTTTTTTATTGGTTGGTTCAATTTTAATATTGTCTTTGGCAAAGTTTCTTAGATTTTTCTTATCTTGCCTATCATAAGTGCCAAATACAGGAACACTCAGGGGATTCGAAGATAGCATGTCCCTTACAGTAAAAAAATTAAGTATATGTTCCTTGCGCGACACATGTTTTACATATAAACCTACGGAAATAATGTAAGTAGTAAGTTCTATTATAAAATGATATGTTTTTTATGGTAAACAACTCTTTTATGGGTGCAAATTGAAGTAAACCTACCAATCTACTTTTACTAATAATAATTTATTGAACTTTATTACTATGAATTTAAAGAGCAACCTTTATCATGCGTAAGCACTTTGCGAGCCATCCCAATGAACATAATGTTTAGGTACTATTTGGCTTAGCTCTTAAATTCCTGGTGTTTTTTTAATTAATTCTTGCTACTTTTTTTTTACATAAGATTTTATAACATAAAAAACAATATTCAAAATTTATAATCATTAATATGTTTATTTCAGTTATTAAATAATCAGCATTAATTATAATAATATCAAAAATATGTACTTTATACAACTCTAAAGATTTAATGTTCAAATAAAAAGTATAGAATTTTGAACCTAGGGGCTAAATTTCAAAAGATACAGAAGACACACAGAGCACCCCCTTACAAAAGACCACCGTGAAATAACAACATGTGTGCTGTTGTGTTTCGGTGAGTGAGTAAGGGATGCCAGAGCCCATTTCCCTATCCACTTCTATCCTTAATCATCCTGTAGTTGGCAGCGCACTTACAGCAGCTTTGGCGTTGCTTGTGTTATAGGCGACGAGCCACCTACTATCAAGTGGATCGTCAGCCTGCCTGGCGATCTTAACATAAAAAAAATACAGTTTCTTAACTTGCATCTTACAGTTCTTATTTTGTTAGAGAAGAGAACTAAATTACCTAAATTTTCAATTAACTACGAGTATTTTACTTATTCCTATGTGAAATTGTTGAAATAGTTGATGTCTATTTGGTTTGTTTTCGAGTATTTGTTAGTTTATTTAATCTTTTTCATCGGCTCTATCGTTGGTTGGTGTCCTCGTCGTCAGTTTCATTGAGTGCGTCCCTAACTGGCAGTTTATTCGGGAGGTTTAAATATTCATTATGAAACCTTTTCGCGATTATGTCTTTGTCGCACAACTTTTTGAGATAATTGTATTTAGCAATAGAAATCGGTAACTTTCCCTTATGAAGACTATAAATTATGTGGGTTAATTTGCCCAAGATATTTTGTGCAGAGTGCATAAAATAACTTGGCAACTTATGTATTTCTTTAAGAGTCAGTGAAGTGAATACTGTGTTTACCAGATAATTAAAGTTAATGAAATCTGTATATTCCAAGACATTTACATGATACATGACTCTATGAAAATTGACCATTGACAAGGAGGCCAAACAATTAATTGCCCTATCAACTGGCATATAATATGTGTCCAAATAAAAGATAGTTTATTAGTATAACTTCTAAATTTTCAGATTGCGCTAAGAAATTCTTGAACTTCGAAATTATTACTTTGTTTTTATTTTGTCCCATACAGCTGTCACAATGCAAAGTCTCTTATATTCACTTCTTTTAGGTACCACCTGCCATCTATTTTACCATCTGCCTCTCCCCAAGTCTTAACAATATCCGTTTTGTGTTCTGCTCCCATATATAGTAAAATTATACAACATAGATAATATCCATATTGTACTATATCCAATGGATAGAGTACAACATATTTTTCCATTAGGTGTTGCCCAAACTTTCTGAAGATCGAAGCAACAACTACCTAGCAACAACTAGGTTAAAACATTTATAAAAAGTCTTTTTTTCCAATATGCGAGTTTTGTAAATGCGAGTCTCATTAAACGTCAAATCTTGATTATTTTCAATTTAGTACATAAGAACCACCATAATTTTAGTCAGAACTCACATGAAATAAAGAAAATTAGAACATTTATATTATTTATGTATTGTAAATGTTAAACTAGAGTAACTAAAGAGGCATTTTAATTTGAATATTTTGTATGCATGTTAAGGTAAGGAGTACAAACTTTGTACATTACATAATAATGTTTAATTGCATATTAATGTAAGGGACGAATTTTTATAGAGTTATGACTGCGAAATAAAGTAAGGTACTTTTTCAGTAAAATTTTATAAATTTGCGTATAATGTAAGGGTCTAACTAATTCACCAAAGCGACTTACATTAGTTTTCTTAATAGAAAAAAATGTTTACGTCTTTTAAGTCAATTATTTAAGCAAAAATCATTTTATATTGCCCTAAAATATGTAACGTAAGGGACGTTTCTTTACGATTATTGAAATTTTAAGGACACCATTCGATAGAGGAAAAAATTCTGAATCCAGTTATGTATATAACTCATTTTGGCCAAAATGTCCCTTACACTAAGTGATACTTCTGGTATCGAATATTAACATATATAACATTATAAAAATGATATTAATCCTTATCCAAATAAATACGTTATTCATCAAATTTAATTTTGAACAATATTGCCCTGACATCATTTGATTTCATTGAATATCTTAGGAGATATCTTAAATTAAAAAGTACGCGGCAGAAAATAAATTGAAGCGGTCTCGCGCCAACGCGACGCGAACGACGGGACTCGCTTGGTGCAGACGCAAGCGTTATGTTACACATATATTTCTCATTTTTCAACGCGGACGAAGTCGCGGCCACCAGCTAGTATTATTATAAAATAATAATATGATACCCCACTTTTTTATTTACTTAAGTTAAAGACCATAATTTACTCACGTAAAGTATGGATAATTTCAACTCGAAACAAATTGAATAGACAGATTGGATATGAAATAGCATCGTGAGTAGGCCCTTTAGGTCAGTTTATATTTATTTTCATGGAGAATTTTGAAATTTCTAAAAGAGTTCATTTGTTTAGGAAATGTAATAGTACATTAATTTAAACATAAAGTAAGAGTAACAGTCACATTTGTGACCTGTGGCATCGAAGTGTGCAGCTAAACTCGAGAGCTCTAGAGTTGGCTGCGGGCAGCGTACGTAAAAAAAACCCAGCGTTAATTGGATATCTTTTATTAGCGTAATAAAATTGGATTTACTCAGTGGAATCCGGACGCGTTTCAGTACCTATTGTTTCGAATCCCAAATGCATGCTGTATCGATGTGCACCAGCTTTTATAGGGTTTCACAAGACTGAAAAAATATTAAATGTAAGTATTTATCAATCAACTTAATCAATTTATTTAATTACTAGTAAACAGAACCATAACAAAGGTCGTAACAAAGGTTTCCCTTTTATGTTTCGAGGCTAAGGCAAACACAAAGGAAACCATCGATTTATCTTTGAATCCACATAAATTATTTTCCTAATTTGATACAAAGGCTCTATTTTGTACATAAAGTATAATTGGTAGGTATAACTTTCGTCTCAAGGCTCCAATTATTGATGGTTTTGACTAATGTAAAGAGGGATAAACGGGGAATTTATATATAAAAATTGCACCCCGGGCGTAGCCGCGGGTCGCTATACCTTTATGTACTTAGTTACTATGAAAATAATATATAACAAAAGTTATTGTAAGGATTCCAGCAACGTACCAGTAACGTTTTAAATAATATTAAAACCTTATTAGGTATAATTAAAAACAATGAAATAACAATTACCTATGTAGAAAAGGCTACCTATTACTAATTCAAAATTATTTGATTAATCGAGATGCTTGGGATTTATTGCTGAAATTTTTATTCTGTTTATTGTTATCCAGTATTTGCATCTCTAATTTATAGCTGAATAGATCACCCATGAGTTTTTCTTGTTGGATTTTTTCTCCTAGAATCTGTATTCGGGACCAGCGGTAATAATAAAGTATTAACGATTGTATTTGACTTAAATTCTTTATAGAAAACATATAGAATATTTTTATTTAATATATTTAAAACAGTAGCAGATGCAATATAAAAGGCTATTTTTATCTACATGTGATCTGTAGCAAAGCGTGACACATAGGTGATATCAATTTTATTTATATCTTCTCATATTTAATAAAATTTATAAAATTAAGTTCAGTTTTAATGCTTTCAAGCGTGGCCATTGTTATTTATTGTTGTAGTCTTTAATGAGATGACCCTTAATGGTCCTTATGGCCTACCACATCATGTGTCATTAGTAGTAGAATGTGACAACCTAGTTTTACTAGACCAATACCGTAAGAAATTGAAAGTTCGTCTCCAAAACAAATTTATTGATTTTTTTACCTTTTTATACACATTTGCTGGACAAGAAAATCTGAACAAGGAGGCTTGTATTTCTAGTTTAATTTTTATTCTGTTCACAGCGGTTATATTTGCAAAATAAAACTGGCAAACTACGGACAAGCACTGGCCCTAAATATCGTTCGAACTACCATCATATTGTACACTAAAAAAAAGAGCAGATAAAATCAACGGAGCGGCACTCGCATTCGTATCGAATTTATCACAAGGCTTGTATGAGAGAGATGTGTCTATTTGGTAGCGGAAAAAAATAATTGGATTGTTTTTGACGAGATAAATTGGATGCCTGGCAACACGGTGTAAAGATGAAAAAGCGCCAAAACTTTCCAACAATGCTTTTCGTTGTACGATTTTAAAATAAATATTTTCATGTTTATTTTGAAGCAATTCTAAAAGCGTAATTATTTATAAATGATTTAAAAACTTATGAACTAAAGGGAATTATTCTTTTATATCATAGGCAGGAAGGCTGAGGATCTACTTGCTGGTCGTCACCGCCTATATTATTATTGTATTTTTATTGATGAGTAAGGCTCCCTTAATCGTAATGAAAAAAAAAATTGACAATACGAGTTCAAACTATGTAGTTGAATATTTTTTTTTTATGTTAAGATCGGCAGGCAGACTGACGGTCTACTTAATGGTAGGTGGCTACCGTCGCCTATAACACAAACAACGCCAAAGCTGCTGCAAGTGCGCTGCCGACTACAATAGGATCAAGGATAAGGGATTTGGAGGGGATAGGGAATGTGTTTTTAATCAAAGGATTTTTAAACCACCCAAAGGATTTCTATGACGTTTTCTTTAATACGGAGCTATAAACGAGAATGTTTTGTGCATATTATTTGCAGAAAAAATACATCTGTCCAGAGCCGGTGGCGGGTCGCTAGTCAATAATATTAATATACGTTGTCTCTCTATTTTGTCCAATAGAAAAAGGTTTGTTCATAATACTATTTATATTATTTTAATTAGGTATTTGGACGCTTTATGAAAAATGTTAAAAAATAATAATATATAGTATGTTAAGAAAATCTGCACAAGGGCGGACTTGTTATCGAGTAATTTTTTTTGTCATTCAATTTTGAAAGTCTTCAAGGTAATTACTTAATGCATTTAAAATGAAAAATTGTAGAACTTGAACCAATTTGGTGGAATAGAAAAACGCCCTTCCACCTATCTATACTAATGTGGCATACATAAACGGATTTTTATACATTTTTTTTCCTACCAGTGGGGCTGCAATATTTTTTAACATTAGAAAAATTAGATTCCAATTAATTTAAAGAAGTACTTAGGTTTAAAATTCATTGAATCGTTACACAACAATGCATTATTTTTTTATGATAAAAGATAGACGGTCACCTGACAGTCCACTTGATGGCAGACTACACAATTTAGCAGAACACCAGAAAAACAGAAAGAAATTCAATTTCACTGCCGACATAAGATAAAGGGTACAACAAGTGAAGATAACTGACTCGCCATAGCCTAAACACAACTGTACTTGTTCTGCTATTTTAAGATGGTGTTTTGTAAAAGTAATCCTTAAGAGTGAGAGTGAAGTTGTTAAGACAGATTGCCCACTTTATCACCGTATGCATTGCCACTAGATTTGTATGAAATTATTATAAAAAAATACTAGAGATTTAACTACTTTAATTTTAACACAATATTTGATTCACTTAACTTAACGAGTATCTACTGCTTTGCAATTACAATACCTGTGACATAGTTGTTGTGAATACTCTGAAAATTGGATGCTGAAAAGGTCCTTTAGTTATATTTGATCGCAACTGAGTATTAAATTTAATTCCTATAACTGTATTGGATTACTTGGGGGCGAATCTAGTAATTTGTGTTATAACTAAACAGCGTTTAGTAGGTGTATAGTATGTAATTCAGGCACATATTTATAATGTACTAGCGACCCGCCCCCAGCTTAGCCCGAGGTGCAATTTTTATATATATAAACATTCCCCGTTTATCCCTCTTACCATTAGAGAAAACCGAATTAAAATCGGCGTACTCGTTCACGCGTGTTGCCGTGACCAAGGGAAATAGGGATTCATTTTTATATATAGAGATTAGGTGTGTAATCAATCAATTTTATTAATAAATGTTTTGTCCAAGTTTCATTTCTACAGTTACTATGGGGACTATTTGCATTTTAGGACGTTTGAGTATTGAAGTCGCTTCCCATAGAGCCTTTATGTTTTGATGTTGACTCATTGCCGCAACGTGTATCATTCTCATTTTATTAAATTGAAAAAATAAAATTGTTAAGTTAATAAAATAGTTAAAATAAAACATTAAAATCAATAACATAAAAAAAATTAAATAAAAAATTCATTTAAAAATTGGAGCAAGCTATATGCAATCTTTTAATTATTTATATTGATGTAACTGACAATGTATACGATAACTCATTGTCTAGACAACATCAAGACATTATCCACCATTTTATTGTAATGTAACTGTTTCTAAATAAATAAATAAATTAATACATACATAAAATAGCTAGTCACAATAACGACTGAACTTTTTACTTCGTCTAGATTCAGGATTCGAGAAATGGAAAAATTAGTTGAAAAGTTTGTCGTAAACTGTTTTTATTAACCAAATCAATTTAATGTTTTATCTTAATCTAAAAGACTAACTACAAAAATAACATTGTATCTCCGAGATCATGTTATTCCGCGACGTGTTCATGTATTGGACAGTGTTTTTCTATCGGAAGTCCCGAGAGCATCTGCTATCTTTGCCGGTGTTTCTACAAGATTAATGATAATGGGTTCACTTGCCGCGTGACGTTCACCCGCGGCGACTGGAAGAAAATATGTATTATGTTAAGCGTTCTTCTTAGCAGGAGATAAACAGTCTGGAGTTAAGTAAAAAATATCATTTATTCTGGAGTTATTCTATTAAACTTGCGCACTCACCTTCAGAGTAAGAAAATTTCAGGAACGACACACAAATTTAAAGTGTTATATATTACATTTTATACCTTAGACAAAAATCAATGAAGATTCAAATGTGTTTACTGAAAATTGGCATTGGATTGCGCAAAAGGAAACATTTCCTTACAATTGACAATTAATCTAGTGTTATTCTTGATAAAGCTCCTAAAATATGTGCGAAAAACATTATATGTACGATAGCTCAATAGATTCGGAATAATTTCTAGAAAAATGTTTTGAAATTTTTAAAGCACATAAATAGTTATAAATAAATTAGGATGAGAAAAAGATTTTTAGGTATCGATTAAACTTAATTTTTTTTAATGCAAAAATCAAGGAATTAATTGTTGAATTTAAGACTGCAATCAATAGCATACTCATTTGGGATTGTATAAAAAAAATAACATCAAAATTGGAAAGGGTACCCAAAAAGGTAGTCCAGGTATCATTTATCTCTTAACCAAGTGACCTAAAAAAATTCTTAGTTTTTCCAGAGGTGGTATAACCTAGCCTATCACCTAGCCTACGCTTGACGTAGAGTTTCGGGACAACCTATATATAAACTTTTCGTGAAAAGTAGATAACTGATAATGAAAACCGCATCAAAATCCGTTGTATGGTTTAGAGGGAGTTAATGGATATATAGAGAAACAAACAGACGCGGGCAGCGACTTTCATTTATCCTTACCCTTACTATGTAAGGATAAGGATTACATTTGGCGTCAATAAATAATTTCTATGACAATTAAAAATATATATCTGGGAAATGAATGAATAATGCCCTTCGAATATATTGCCAGTTAAATTATAATTACTAAGTAAGTAAGTTAATGACTGTACTAAAATAAAATACATATATGATTGACCGCATAAAAATTTACGTATGTGTAATTACGCCCATGTGATTAATGGGCACTGTAAACGTCCATAAATGCATTGAAACTGTTAATATTTTTTGTAGGTATACGTGTGCTCCGTTTCAAAGGTCTCTAGTAATATATTTGCTATGAAATTTATCTTCTTATAATTAACAGTAATTAGTGGATTAATAAAGTAAATATGAGATTTAAATATACAATTGCACAAAATATTCGCAACAAATATGCAGAAAAATCTTTTATGATTATACTATACGAGATAGTACCTACTCGTCTACTTTTTTGCATGAATATTATTGTTTATGCATATGATTACATTAAATTAGACATATTAAAGATATCAAATTAATCTAAGACTTAATTAAACTCAAATTAATCTAATATGTAACTTGTTTTGCCAGTGAGAGATTAAATTATTTGAATGACGCTTCTTTTCTCCACACATTCGCTTCTTTTCATCACACAATGGCTACATAAATAAAGTCCCATTAAAAAATACACAATTTTACACGCCATTCCAAACATTAAGCGTTATCTTTATTATAGACACATAACCATAAATATTTAATGCCAACTAATAAAACATCCTGTTGGTGATAGAGAACTAGTTTTATGCGGAAAAACTAGATTTACAGAGAAAGAAAAAAGGCGAAGGTGTGGCGAGGCTAACAGGATGCGATAGTGACAACCGACACCCGGCGCCGGCACTAGGCTTACGTAAATGCTGCTGGTATTGTAGATAATTGCATACATAATGGCTGCGTCACCAAGCCTCTTTTTGTGTACAATACTCCATTAAACAGGTTGCACGAACTGAATTGTGTAGGGCAAAAACGGTGAATAATTAAATCTATGGCTTTGTTCTTCGGATTGTGGTCGTTTAATTCTTTTAGAATTGTTTAATCTAACAAACTGAAACTTTTACAGAAAATTTCGTTTAATTTTTTGTTGCACAGATTACAAATAAATATTTACATTATAGTTACGCTGTAGTTCTTGACAACATTAAATGATTACTTTTAAAGTAATTTATCACAAATATATAAAAATTAATCCCCATTTCCCTTGGTCACGGCATCACGCGTGAACGGGTGGACCGATTTTAATTCGTTTTCACTAATGGAAAGAGGGATAAACGAAGAATGTTTATATATATAAATATTGCACGCCAGGCGAAGCCGGGGGCGGGTCCCTAGTTAATAATAAAATAAAAAAGTAACAGAACAGCTTTAACAGATACACTTGAGTTATTGAGTAACATTATTGTTTAATAACATAACAATAATGTTTATTATTTAGTTCTGACAGATTTTAAATTTATAAGCGTATGCTTTTAATTGCAGTTATTGAGCAATTGCATACAAATTGCTCAATATTGCTTTATATACGTGGGAGGTTCAATTAACGCCTTGTTAGACAATATCATTGCCTTAGCACTGTCATGACATTTATTTTAGTACATACCTACAAAACAAATTAGTTTATCGGTGTTAATTTTATTGTTGGTTTGTTTAAAAACTCTGTGTGAAATACCAGTTATTAGAAAGCCTACAAAGGGTATTGAGCGGCGTTTTTGAAGTTTTCTATGGATTTAAAATGCATTGCAAACTATTTTATTCACATGAGACCTGTCATTTAATAGTCTCCAGTAAGCAGCGCTCAACTCCGCGTTGAGATTACGCGCTAACGCTTTAAAATGTTGTTGTTTCACCTAGAGTGAGACAGGGCGTAAACCAAGGACAAAGGGCGGCGCCTACCGCCCTACCTCATACCGTCCCCCCGCGCTAGAGTGATTCGCTGCAGATTCGCATCAAAATTTTGTAGTTTTTCGTAGTTTCGTTCTCATTTGAAAACCACAAATCAATTTCGAAAAATGCTTTTTCTTATGAAACTAACATAGATTAATCGATGTCGGAAATAGATTTTGACTTCGATCTAAATTATATTTTGGCTGTAGTATTCAGCCGAACTGAACAGGGTTTTGGGGGTAAACTTGTACTCTTTCTATTTTCTTTTTAATAACATTTCAAGAGTCATTAACTAATTTCAGGCATAGATATGTCTTATCTCATTGTATTTACAAAATTTCATGATAATGCAATGCGTTATTTTAAAATAAGGACGTAACTACGTTTGTATGGAGAATTGAGCTTGCTGAGGACCCTTAAAACTTGAACTGTCATCGTTATTGAAAAACATTTCGTAGTGATAGCTATAAGTGTATATCGATTCATTTACGAAACATCAGACAAGAATTTTTTAAATATTATTTGTTATTTTTATTTGCCAATGTTTTCCACATGGCGATCTCATAAAAAGAGGTTTTGATGGATTAAAAATTGAGTACAAGGCGAGTCAAGGGGAAATTGCTCTTTGCTATTATAAAAATATAACTATACCTACTTCAAGTACTGAAGAAATTCATAATTTTTACCGTTCAATATCTTAGCTGGATATAAAAAGCGTAATTATGCTAGCTTCCAAAATAATTACGGAAGTAAGTATTTGTTGTAGTTATATTGCATTGGTATTGGTTGTAGCTATATTGGTTGGAGTTATATTGTATTGGTTGTCACATTTCATCAATATTATGGGATCCTTGAATACGACCTACACTTCACAAACACATACTGATGCTCGGTAATGATCCCGACTAAATTCGAGTGTCTGTACTCACACAAGGAAAGACAAAGTACACATGATGTTATTTTAAAATTATAAAAAGTTGTGAGTCTACCTTTGGCAGACAGGTTGCCCAGATTATGACTTCACAGCAAAGACTGCCGTTAATTAGTCTTATACTAAATATTATATGAATAATTAAAAATGTATGTAAAATATTTAAAAAAGGAAAACCAGTCATAGTTTTTAATTACAGAAACTGACATTAAAATTAATGGTTCCACATTGACACAGAGATAACAAAAAATAACTACAAAAAAAGGGTTATTGTAGCAACTAACGATTACTTGGAAATAACGCAACATGTAATATCGAACATTGTCAATAACGAAGCACTACGAAAATTAAACAATGATTGTTGTATGGACAATTACAAATTGTAGTAAAATTACATTGCACTAGATCGACGCTATCTACAATTTATACTTACTTTAAATGGTTATGACACACAGCATTATTAGAAGACACTTTCATACTAAAAATTAAGTTTTTAATGCCCCTGTGAAACACCATTTTATTGATTTTTTCAGCGTCTAAGTTTCGTCTAAAGTCTTATCTAAAGTTCAATTTAATAGTACAAGACTTTTTTTACGGTATGGCGGTTCATTTTTTTTTAAATATTATTAAGGGTGGCAGGCATGCTGACGGTCCACTTGAAGGTAGGTGGTTAGCGTCGCTTGAAGAAGCCTTTATTGTAGCTACATTGGAAACACCTTAGAAGGGAGATTGTTCCACAGTTTGCGCGTCCGTAGGATAAAGTTTCTACTCATCTGAACTGTGCGCACTGGCATCTTATCCAAGTAATGTGGATGAACTTTCTGGTATGGCATCTATGGCGCGCAGTGCGGTGGTAAAAGTTTGAGGTAGGCATTAATTGGAATAACTCATCCGAGCACTCACCATTGTACACTGTACACACAAAGAGAGATTGATGGTAAGTGTCGCCTGTAACACAAGCAACGCCACTGGTACGCTGCCGACCATAGTAGGATTAAGAATAAGGAATTAGGAAGGGATAGGGAAATGGGCTCTGGCATCTCTTACTCACTCACCGATACAAAACAGCACACATGCTGTTATTTCACTGTGGTTTTTTGTAAGTGGGTGGTTACTGCCTTCAGATGGGCTGCCCAAACGACTGCAACACGCAGTATGCCCCGTCACTACTTGCTAAATCCAGAACAGCTAAAAAGTTTCAGTGTGCTACTGAAACCGAAAAATATTTTGTCTGTTATGTCTTGCAACAGAAGTGTTACCGAACTCTTTATAGTAGGTATTTTTTTATTAAAGATGGGTTTGCCTTGACTAGCATCTATCCATGTAGGAAGGATGAGGCCGACGATGGAGCGAGCTCACCCAGAAGATGCCTATTCACTCGAACCTTGAAAAGATTTGGGTTATATGAGCTCGGAAATACAGACGCTGGCAGGGAGTTCCACGTTAACTATTTATAGTTATTTATCTGACGGCTTAATATTACTGTTGATTCTTACTATAGAACTATTGAGACAATAATAGTCTCATTTGTCCAGTCATTGAGACTAGGCCGTAAAACCTTCCTACGCTTCATAACACCTCTTTCATTCGTGACTTTATTTCACGGTGGTCTCAAGGGTTGGTTCGTCTACAGCTAGATAATTAACCCAATTTCCGACAGTAGAACGCAATGTTGCTATCTCTACTAAAAAAAAAAATTAATGTAAAATATTTTAAAAAAAATCGCTTTAGTGTATTATATTTGTAGTTTTTTCACCTGTTTATCGTCTCTTTGTATTAGTAAAAATCGTATTAAATTGAGTGTGGTTAGAAGAGGATAAAAAGACAGAGGCGAGCAGCGACTTTTTCTGTTTCTACTATTTGGATATAATACTAACCTATAATTAATTTTCATAATATAATTTTCAATTCTTAAACTTTACAACAGTTTTAAGGTTTTCTCTTATATTTTGGTGTTAATTATAAGGCAGCATTAATGAATTCCTAATTAGATGGCAAAGGAAATTTTTTTTTCCTATTTTCTACTGAACGCCATCTCATTTAATTTTTACCTGTGAAATCCAACATGTAATAGGATGGTGCTCAGAACGCGGAAAGTGAATTGCAATCGCGAAGCGGGATGCACTCGGTCAAAAGGTTCCCGCTCACTAATGAGGATGGGAGAGTGAAATTTTTATCTTGAAAAGAAAATGCCACTGCAACTGTATCACTTTAGTAAATATATGCCACATTTTTTTTAAAGCCACCATCATATATACGATTTTTTTTAAATATAGAAGCACACTTGAAATAATTCTTTGCTTGAAAAGAATCGAAGAATAAGATTTAGAATTTTTTATAACTTATTAAAAATAGAGTTAATATTGTTACGTGCAGGGTGAGTTAAAATGCCGTGTAAGGGCGAAATGAACGATTTATTTTCACAATCCAAGATGACTTACAAAATCACTAAGCTTTTCCGATGAAACCATTAAACTTGCCAAAAGTCGTCAATGATTCTCTTAATGTGTCGCCGGTTCACTGTTGCAGGTAACTTCGCAAAAGCTCCGAAGAGACGCTTCCTAATCGCTTGTTATCGCACAACTAAAAGCCCACTTGAACCCGCCTCTTATTTATACTTGGCGCCAAACGCCTCGATGTATTTCGAATTTACTAGAAATATAAAAAAAAAATTGTAAACAAACCATTGAAAGTTCGGGAATGCTTTTTCTGTTGTAAACATAAGGACCAATTTCCTTTCACACTAGTCGGGAAGGGGCATGGCAATCATAGATAGGATAGGACTTTCGAGACTTTCGGCCGGCGAAAACGCTTTTCCCAAAACGTTCCATAGTTAGTCGTAACAATATGAAGTAAAAGTACCAAAAATAAAATGAATGAATTTCTTATACGTATTTATGTTCACGTTTCAATATTATTGTGCTTCATAAATAAGTTTTTCATCAGACTGCCGAAAACACATAAATGTTTTGTGGATTTTTATGTCCTGGGAAAAATCACTGAATTGTTTTATTAAGTACTCAAATTTCAATCCACAATATTAAGCGAAGAGCTATGGGAAATAATGTACAAAGATTGGTTGGAAGGTGCACAGACAGGAGGTGGATCGCGAGCGCATCCGCCGGCGGCAGACAAATTCAATGAACCCCATTTACTTTATGCACGAAACGGCCAAACGGTACAACAACCCAAGTACTGTCATTGTTACCAATAAATTAATGTGTCTGCGTCTGAAATATTGTTTTCACTTTCAATTATTGCTAATTTTCACGACAATTTTTCCATAACTAATTAATTCTTGTTTAAGTACGGAGTATTAAGTTTAAGTAAGGTCATTTTCTGTGTTCCTAGAAAGGGGTGTGGTATTTCATCACGAGAATTCACACATCTTTAACCACTCAGAAAAAATAAGAGAGTTTGGTTGGGAGGTGTTAATTCATCCGCCATATAGCCCTGACCTTGCACCTTCAGATTTCCACCTGCTTCGGTATCTTCAGAATTCTTTAGATAGTGTCAGGTTAACATCAAGAGAGGACTGCCGAAACTACTTATCGCGTTTTTTTGATCAGAACTCCCAAAACTTCTACAGCAACGGGATCATATCACTACCTACCAGATGGCAAATGGTACATATATACTGTAATTAAATGTAAATAAACTTTTCCCAACCTATTATTATCTCTCATTAATAACGTTTACAATAATAATTAAAGACAGCAAAAATATTGCTACCGAGGATATATTTATAATTGATTATTTTTAATTAAATTGAAAATTTCTCATTGTTTGAAATTGAATACCTACTTATCTAAGTAATAATTATTTCTTGTCCCAAGCTTAGTTAGCAAGTTGTTATTGTTTTAATCTCAAGTGTATATATGTTATATATATGTATTTGTATTTTATATGTATATATATATTATTTTGTATATATACTTATGTATTTATCTATTTATTTATGTATATGTGTATGTTTTTCTTCTCTGTTATATTTGAAAATTTAGTATATAGATTATTGATTATATTTTGTTTCTTTAGCACTCTACCTCTTTCTCTCTTTCTTGTTTTCTCCTCTGCCACGAGGTTGTCTGGAAGAGATCGCTCTTAGCGATAAGACCGCCTGTACTCACTTAGTTGTAGTATTTATTTATTTGTTATTTTCATTTATGGTGTGTGAGTAATAAAGAGTTTGTCTGTCTGTCTGTAAATGTAGAGAGATTCCTTATCAAAGTAAAATAATGGATATTTCATTATGTATTAAACAGCAAAATATACCTACTCTAAAAGGTCGTCGTAGGCAGGTTACTCATGCGAATTCAAAGTCTGATTACAAAAATGTATGCGCCGTAATGCAATAAAGTTGGAGCACGGCAGCGGTTGCTGCTTTTCATAAAATTTTGTAGAACAGTGCTATTATCCGCACAAAGGTCTCTCGTTGCTCGCAGAGAACGTCGGCCTTTTCTATTTTTAAATTCATTTTTTGTCTCGCGCATTTAAATAATAAGTAAATATTCGAAATGATTGCAATTTACCTACAGTTACAACTTCTTACAGTAATTCTAAATTTCATAACTGTTGCTAGCTGCATGCCGTCCATCCATTTCCGAATGGGCGAACGAAGTACGATGACTATGTCATTCGTAAAAGCGAGGTATTGATGGGTAACCGAATTTCGCTCGCCGGGAGTACCTACTATCTATTATTTAGTAACTAATATGAATATGTCTTATGAATAATACTTATATAGATAAATTATTAAAACCAGTAACAAGGAATATATTATACAATTTATTTACAAAAATATTCATTATTTTTATATATTATGATATTTCATTCAAATCGTTAGAGCGGTTTTTAGGTATGTAAAGTATTTTTGTGCAAATACAAGTATTGCACAATTGAGATTTTCAAAATGTTTCTTATAGTTGATTTTGCTTATAGTCACATCACATATGATTAAAATTTGAGAAAACAACGACACAAATGACAAAAACTTAAATGACCAATGACAGGCTAGACAGTTTTAAAACATTCGGTAAATCCAAAAAGATTAAATATATATAGCCCTCTCTATATATTTAAATTTTTCCTACAAAAGTATTGATCCTGATGGGCGTAATCAGGATAGCCATGGCGTATTTTATTTTATTTTTGCGTGTATTTTATTTTATTTCTTAACGACAATCATTTTTTTAATTCAAAAAGGGATTGATGAACAATAAAACTTTAATTGTCGTTTCTTTGATTATACATTCACCGGCACGGAATCTTGGCCAAGCGCTTATTTAGCGATAAGAAAGTTGTTATTGTTTATAATATATTTTTTGTTATGAGGGTGAGACAAAAAGATACTTCCCATTAGTTCAAGAGGGTAATTTATCATGTTTGAGTGCAATTTGACATTTGTTTTAAGCTTTAGTTGAATCGAGTCATTTGAGCGACTAAGTTAAATTTGAAACTCCGTATTTTAAAATTGTGTGCTATTCAGTTACCAAACATCTGTCATTTTGTGCTTATAGTCCAATATAGGAAGGTGCTAAAAAACGAAAAAATATGCCCTTAACGCCAGCTCAGCTGGCGTTAAGGGTAACGTACCACGTTCATCAATGCAATATGCATTGAAACGATACCAGGAGACGGGCGGCTACATCCGTAGACCAGGTAGTGGAGGTGTAAGATGCACATCGGCCCTGGATGACCGCTTTATTGTCCTTGAAATTCTGCGAAATCGCTTCCTCACTGCAGTTGAAATCCGCTCGCGACTCCAAATCACGAGAGGTGTTAATGTTAGCGAGCGTACGGTGAAAAGACGTGTGGAGGAAGTCCATTTGAAAGCCCGTAGACCAGAGCTTCTCAGACAAGATCGAGTAGCAAGACTTCGTTTCGCCCAAGAACATGCCAACTGGACTCACGAGAAGCCAATCTTAGCCCAAAGGTTTTGTTCACTGACGAATGTAGGATAGCTTTACGTGCACCAGATGGCCGAGAACGAGTTTGGAGAAAAATAGGAGAACGGTTTCTACCCATCACCACTACACAAACTGTGAGTTTTCATGGTGGCTCCATAATGGTGTGGGGAGGAATAAGTTCCGATGCTCGTACCGAGTTGGCTATCATCGACAACCGGCTAACTGCTGCTCGACACATTGAAGAGATCCTTCAGAATCATGTTTTACCGTTTTAGGGGTTCATTGGAGAAGACCAATTTCTCCTAATGCACGATAATGCACGCCCACATGTCGCACATTGCGTCAATGAATATCTTCAAGAGGTCAGAATTCAAAAATTGGAGTGGCCAGCTCATAGTCCTGTAAATCCCATAGAGCATATCTGGGACATGCTTAAAAAAAGATAAAATACAAATTTAATCCACCACGGACACTTGCTGAGCTCCGAAATGCTGCTGGGTACGCATGGGACGATATACCGCAAATTGAGGTGAAAAACATTATCCAAAGCATGCCAGATCGAATGCAGGCAGTTATCAGGGCTAGAGGAGGAATTACCCGATATTAAAATGTGTAAACAATAATGAAAAATTAGTCATCCCGCATTTCCTAGTGTTTTAAAATTGAGTGATGTAAGTTAAGATTTTGTGTGAAAACGTTTGGTTTTATTTAAACTTTATTTTTGGGAAGGTAAACAGTTAATTAACATTAAAAAGGGATTAAAACCATAAAAGATATACTTATTGAACACCTGCTCCGTGTTTATGGATGAAAAAGTATTAAAATGCAAACTATCGCAAATTTCTGTGTTGGCCAAGATTCCGTGCTGGTGAGATTTAAATGGTTTTAAATGTCACATTACGGATTCTTTCGTCTTGCCCGATCTATACAGTCGAAAATCTTTGGGTAAATCATTGTAAAAGAGATGCTTTATAGTGTTTTCTAGAATAAGAAAGAGTATAAGTGAAAAGTTATGATTTGTAAAGTTTGTAATTTTAGTAGTAGAGGTACACTAGTTATCTAAACATTATAATTATGTTAAAAAGTCAATACTAATTTTCATACTATATACATATATTATATCAACAACTTTACGATAACAATGCTATCAGCAGCACATTGTTGTTCTAAAACCTAGAAACATCAAAGCGTTTCGTTAAGGTCGTTTACCTAAAAGTACTTTAAAACTCCTATGTACATCGGGCACAATAACTCAATTTATAAGAGACAAGAATATAAAAAGCTAGTCTCAAACAAAAGAGCTTCTGGTTAAATTTATTATCCTGCAACATACATATCTCATTTGGATAAACAATTCAATTTGAAGAGATTATGCAAAGTGAGTCGAATTTTCTCAGATATTCCTTAACGTGATATAATGTGTTTCTATAAAAAATGTATGTTTTCTTTTTAAATACAGCTATATTGCGTTTCAAGCAAACGATATTTTAAGTTGCAAATCAAGCAAGTAAGTGGAAAGGGAAAAATGTTATCTATGTAAGCAATTACGACAATAATAACAACTACACATATGAAATAATCAGCACTTATAAAAAGAGATGGGAACATAAATTAATTACTAGATTATGGTTTTTATCTTGCGGAAGATCTATCGGAACTAGAAGGGAGAATACTGCGTTTTAAATGTCGACGAAAGTGTAATTCGAAAACTCGAGTGTTTTATCGTGCCCACGACATTAGTGTTCCTTTACATAAATTCGCCGCAAAAGTAACATTATCCATTACCGACACCCACGTACCGTGAAAAGCCGGCTTTTGTAGCCATTGCGACAACCAAAAGAGACTAATGGCATTTGACATTGACTTTATATCTGTTGAATATCGACACAGAGCAGAGGTACCAATTTCATTTTTATAATCGAAATTTTTACTTAAAACTTACAAGACTTTTGAGAACCGCATAGGTAAGTCTCAGAAACATTAATTTTTTATTCATACTAATATTATAAATGTGAAAATAACACTGTCTATCTGTCCGTTACCTTTTCACGCCTAAACCGCTAAAACAATCATCATGAAATTTTGCATACACGTTGTCAGAGACGCAGGAAAGGACATAAGGTTACCTTTCATCCAGAAAGAAATTAATGTTCCCGAGGGATCATCTAACGCCTGGTAAAGCTATAACTGCAATAAAGATGTTAGGCGTTACAGGCGCTATATATTTAGCAGGCGTCATCAGCTAGTTTCTTACATGCAAGTTGATGGTTTTTGGTAACACTTACTGAGATTTTTTTACCATGTTGTGTTATATCACGGTAGTCTTCTGGCGGAACCTATGCTTGCTTACTGCGGCCATTCTGGCTACCCAGTCTATAGTTATGTAGAACAGTGTGACCTACTAATACTATATTTATAAGTTAATTATTATAAATATAGTAAGTAAAATTATTGAACATTCAAACAATAGGCATGATGACAGATTTTGAAATTCCCTTCCATAATGTAGATACACGTCTACCATATCCGAAAAAAATAATATTTCAGCAAAAAAAAAACTAAATTTCAACGCGAATTATTGAATGTTTTTAAATCTATTTTGAATTACGCGCGAAAACGCTCTTAGGTGTCATGGCGTCGCGTCTGATGAACCGTGACGTCACCGACATCTCATCAGATTTTTCATTCTGTCAAAGCAAAGTCAAGCAACACGATGGCACCTACCTGGGCGTGACGTCATTCGCTCTGATTGGTGTTTCAGTTAACATGGCCGATTGCAGTTATTTATACTTTTATTTTATTGAAAATCTTATTAATCTCAATTTTAATACAAAAAATGAGTAATTTTTTAGACTCCTTTCAACATATATTTTTCTCCAAAACCATTTATTCTTTGATTCGTTAATACCGTCATCATGCCTATTATCAAGAAGTTTTTGCGATAAATTCCTGAGGTGTAAGAGCGGCAAGTGAATATTCAGCCTATACATAGACTCAAAACTTCACAACGAACTGGGTGAAGCATCGCTTCACTGGAATATAATAAAAGGGAGAAATGTGAACGCCTGGTTGGAGTCGTAGTATAGCATATGTACGAAGCAATGGCTGCTTGAGCATGTGTGTCACGTAGCGGATTATAAAAGCTTTTTCCAATTCTCCATTGTAGGAGCTCTCGGGGTCTCACGGCGACCACGTAGGCGCTATATCTTACGTTCTCTGTACGCTTTTATTTTAACGAAATTTAGCCCCTCCACTGTCACCGTCGATTACTTTCCATTGTCTCGCCGCAAGAGGCGTAATACCGTATCAAATTGGGAAATATTGAAAGAAAGCGTGCGAAGCGATCCACTTGTATTGTGGTCTTGGATCGTTTACCACTTTATTTCAGGGATGATACGTACGAACTTTTGTTTATTATTCTTTTATCGTGTTTACTTTTTATACAAATACAAAAGAATACTCGTATTTTATTTTTTTCTGAAACTCAATTTGAGAGTTTGTTCTCTTGTGGCAGACCTTCTTCAATGGCAAGGAATTAAACTGACAACAAAATGCCAAATATTAATGTTACATAAGTACTGTAAAATTTCATCGGGTGCTGTGACGCCTATATCTTTTTTATCAAAACTTAAGTCGCCGCTTGCCTCTCCATCCATAAAAATATATATAACAGTCTGAATTTCTTTTCCATTTAGCTAACAAACATGAACGGAATACTTCCAGAATTATACACAAATTTCGTCACAGAAGTAATGTAATCGTATGAAAATTTGAAGAATGGTGTAATTTACCGCTCATGGCTGTCTACACCGTTGATAAGGGTTTGTGTAAAATTCTACTTTGGATACATTGAAATGTTAACATGCTACCACATCCGCCCCTAGTCTCATTTTACATCAAAACAACGGTAACAAATAAAGTCATAAAATTATCAACACAAATAATATCGGGCGTGAGTTATTTTTTTGTGGCGCGTCCCACAATGAAGAGCTGTTTGTTGTTCTCATTCATATAAATCCGGAAAAAATAAAACAGATATTAAGGGCACCCTCACCGACCGGGCTTCCCGCCTCGCACATTAGTGTCCCCGAAAATGTCCCATTCTTATTCAAATATTTCCGGCAATTTGTTTGTCCTATCGTTCAGAAATTTAGGCATAAACAAGTTTTGGGAAAACACGAAACCTTCCGAAATATAACCAATATAACAACTCATACATTCTTTATATTATAATTGACAAGTTTTCTCCCTAAACCAACATTGTAAGTGTGTTTAGTTATTCACAGTTTTGTGATGTGGTTTTCCAATAAGTAGTAGCGGACAGTTTTAACCAAGTAAGGAAGTTTCTTGCCAAAAAACTTGGCTAAGTTTATTAATGCAGTCAGTCGACATTACTCACGCCCAACTGAATCCTTTGTTCGCCGAGACTTGTGTTTTAGAATGCACAAGTAATTTTATGGGAGGACCGTTTAATTTTATTAATGACTTTAGTATTTGCCAACGGTGAGTTCCCGAGTTCCTCGTCGATTATAATGGGATCTTGTTTTGTGAATACTTCAAAGATGTAAAAAATATGCGTGAAAAAAATTGAGAATCAATGAGAATATCTGAACTTGAACACGCAGTTCTTTGAAATTTTTCAAGGTGAAAATTTCATAGAACTAGTACAGAGTTACGAGATTTTTAGTACCATGCCATGTCATAATTAATTGAATGATTCAAGTTATAATCGTCGCAAATCTTCTTGGGCTCTGACCTTGAGCAGGCGTCTTTGTAGATTAATTTTTCATTTGACATTATAGTTTACGAGTAATTAATATTTAATACTTTTAGCACTTATTACATTTTTATGCCGGGAAATACGCTATCTTCCGTCTCATGTCAATGTGCATTCTTTCACATGATCAGTCACAATCGCTCCACTGAGACGGGAGGACTATGTTTCTGTACGCATGTATATTTAGACGTAATTTTTTTAATACAACTTGTTTGTGAGTAGATTATTATAAGTATGTTGTGTATAGACTGTTTAAAAATTGTTTCATATTATTTTAACAGAATTGTGTAAATATATGGCTAACAAAAGGAACTCTGTTGTGTTGCTATCGTTTCCATTCAATTATTGGGCTACGCAGGTGAAATTAGAATTTTTTTTGCTTTGTACGCTCCCTTAACCACGCCGCTGGCCCCAACCTAATTAAAGTAACAAAAATGTAGATTCGAAAAAGTAAATTTTCCCTTCGCACACAATGGCATCACAATCTAAATACATCTCAACGTCGTAACAAACGAAGAATGATTGACAAAGTAACGAGCAATAGCAACTCAAGTTTCCCGAAAAACTCGTTGCGGGCAAAGTCAAGTCGTCTCACCAAGGAAAAGGACTAAGCTTGGTATCTGGTGGTCATCGAGCGGTAGGCACAAGTTCGTAGAAGCTTGGTCCTACGTCCAGCTACTGATCCTCGTGTGACATGATCAACCGGATGCATTCCTTGAGACCGACGTGTGAGACTGGTGTCGAGTTGGCTAAGCGTGGCAAGTTCGGGCTCTGACGGCTTCTGACTTATGTCCAGTTCCTGTTCATCGCCGCATGTTAGCCGACCTGGCGCTTTTCCAATTGCCAACGGACCCGGTATCGTGTACCATAACTCTAGCTTTCCCACAGCACATCTAGCAAGGTCTGAGTATTTGTATTACCTATTTTTTTTAGTAATTTTGTAATGATAGTGATAATGTAATGTATGCGTCATCAGCGCACTTGTGGGATTCGGTTTAAATATACAACTGTGTGACAAGGAAGAGAGTTTCAATTTACCCTCCTAACAGGACAGTAAGGCGTCCAATAATGATATCAGAATCTCGTGCGAACCCAAAGAGCTGTCGGCGAAGTAGTGTATTGATCTGTTATGCACACAAATTTTACGTTACAACGTGAGATGTAAAAGATTATAATAAACTCAAATTTTATATACAATCTATAAAAAAAATCTCTATCACGATTCATTCGTCAACCTCAAATAAATCTGTGACCCCCAGTACGTAATACAAATTCAACAAGCAATCTTTCCACCGCAACACACGTGAGCTATAAAATTGTTCGGGTAATACTCTTTACGTCGACAACTGGCGAAGGTTCAAAATATTTCGTGAAATAACAATTTGCACATGGACTGCACTCTCTTGGCACCCGAGCCTGGGACGGGCGTTCGGCGGTGCGCGGCAAGCGTGCTTTGTTCCATTGCTCCAAAATATACAGCTTGTTAGTATTGTTTACCAATTCAGCAGTTTGGTAAAATATGGGATGCTTAGCTATCCATTTGTTCCTGAATATCTGTTCCTGAATATCTGAAATGTAAGTTTCAGTTTCAGAGTGATACTCATAGCCGTCACCTTCGCTCTGCCGATAACTCTTCTCTTCGTGTCCTTTCTTGCCGCACTGGCTTTTTATCTGATTCCTTCTGTGCCCAAGCAATAAGGCTCTCCTAATGTCTTATTGCCCAAGCAATAAGACATTAGGAAAGCCCCCAACAAATTCTCCTTTAAAAAGATGCTTCCAGATTATCTTTCGCTGTCTCAGAGTTGATAGTGTCATCTTCTTTATTTTTTTCTTTTTTTCTTTTCTGTTCTATATATTTGTACGTATATTGTGTTGTATGTATATAAGTATGCATTATGTTCATGTGAGTATTTTTAGAATTAATGTTATCATTACTCTTTATTAATGAACTCTGTGTAATTAATTATACAATTTGTAAATTTTCAACTGCACCTCCGTCATTCTTTCTGATCTACCCAATGGTTGACTGGTAGATAATGCCTTAAGGCATTAAGTTCGCCTTTTGTACGATTGTGCAATATAAAGTTTAAATAAATAAATGAATAAATAAATAATTCAGAATAGAACTTGATGTTGAATTAAAATTATCGCAAACGTATTCTTCTGGGTTATGGTGAAATAAAGATTGTCCTATGAAATTGGAGAATAACATCTAGTTATATTGCTTGCTTGCTTCTGAGGCTTACGTTATACGCAATGATAGTTTTTATCTAGTTCCACGTGTTAATAAAACTTGCATATAAAATTGACGTTAAGTGTATTTAAAAAGTACTTATATATTAATAATAAAATAAACACATAATCAGAAACTAAAATTTTAAAATGTATCAGAGTGCCGAGCCTGAGAGTCAGAGTGGAGAGATTATTGCCCATAAATTTTAAGTACTTTTAAGTGATTTTTAAACATGATATATGAGATGAAAGGTTATTTTTTTTTCTGTGCCTACAAAAATGTTTGCTGTTTGCAGATTTAAAGCTATTTTCATAGAGCGGTGTTTTAACACGTAAAAAGATTCTAAAGTCAAGTAAAAAATATCATCACGTCAATCGAAGTATTTCGATATATAATATTTAACAATACCCATCAACATTAGTAATTCTAATAAATTGCTTACCCAAATGAGACCATTATTAAGACAAATAAGACGGATATGTTAATCATAAAACCCACACATTTGCTAAACGTGAATATTTGCAAAAAATTCAAATTTAACTCAATGTGCTGATAATACTGACCCGATTTATATCAACCCCAAATAGCATACCACGTATTCTACTTACAGCTGATTTATAATCACAGTTTAATAGATAAGTTCGTTTAGTTATCAAGCAAAAATATTTAGCCTATATTCAAGTAAAATATGTTGTCCACAGATAACTGTTTTAACGTTTAACAGGCAAATTGTTGGCTATTGACGGCGATTTGAATTTGATTAGCATATGCTTAAATTTACTTTGTTTCGTACATACTAATTTACAAGTTCAGAAAAAAAAACTGCAAAATTTACCATGAACCTTTTAATTAGTATATGGAGTTTACTTTTTAAGAATCGATTTTCAAATACGAAATATGGTCCCGTTGTGGAAATTTTATGAGGATTAAAATTAATACAAACGTTAACTAAAAAGCCTTACGTTATCTGTCACTTTGATATTTGTGCGACAACTGACGCATATATTTAATTCTATTCTCTGAGCTTATAAAAGCAAAGTCGAAATCTTGTATGAAAAGTGTAGTCCGCGTTGAGGAACGAAACGATAGCTCGTTATAACCTCCCGACGCAGCGACATCTGTATTCGAAAAATGAACTATTGGAACTTATATCTGTGTATACCGAACGTGACTAAATAACTTTTGTTGGTACACGTTACATTTGAGTATGCAGAATGTAACTATATAAATAATACTTATAAAGTAATTAAGTATCCAGTTATCTATTGACAAGACGAAAATTTTATACATTTAAAGTAAACTCTAGTCGTGCGTCGAAGCTGACACACACACTTTTTTTAATAGTTTTAAATCTATATTACAAGTTGTTACAAGTAGAAAATTTTTAGTAATTTATTTGGAATTAAATTATCTGTCATTATAATTTTTGAATATACAGAATGTTAAAGAGATTTAACGCTCTGACACTACTGTAAAACTGATTCGTGTTATAAGACAGGTAGTTATAGATATATTAATTTTAAACGCAAAAGACAAAACACACTGGGCGGTAAGCGGTCCGGGAGCGGGAAAGCGGGGCGTTTTTTTTCCTTTCACACAATACAACGAAATACAGCTACCGCTCCCGCAAATCGTGCCGCCTGTTTGTGATAGCGATGAAACCGCACCGCGCCGAACCGACTCATACTGCATAAGAACTCGTACATTACAATTTTTTCCGCTCCCGGAACACTCCAGGTACCGCTTCAGTGTGTGTTGCGCTTTACTCCCATATTATTTTAATTACTTACTAGTTTTTAAAAAAAATTCTGCATAATCAACCAAGACAATTATATAAAGGGTGGGGAAAATTTTCTTCGTATTTCATGTACAAACTTCAGATATTTACAAAAAATATATTTACATGATTATATGAGCCATTTTGTTCGATAATTTGTTGTCATTTTGTTAGTAGGTTTCAACAGCACATGGTGCCGGTGCTGTTGAAATTTTGAGATTTTTGATGCAACATTTTCAACAAGTACTTTTTCAGACCTTTTTGATGCCAACCTTACACTACTTAAATACTTCTGACTAGACAGAAACAAGCAAAAATGTGATTGGCAGACCTTGACTTTGTAAGACTATAAGTATTCAACCAAACTTTATCACCACATATCCACTTTGTCGTTATCATGATAAAAGAACTGGTCCTTTCAACAATTCTTGTCGTTTTGTCTCAAATTGCTTTAGTCTTGTCAGCTGTTGGCAGAAGATATCAGAAGTAATTGCTTCTGATAGCTGCTGATATTTTTCTCACTATATTGTCGCGAATAATATACTTCCAATCACTCATTACAAATTCAAACAAGATTCTGACTTAATTGTATTTTAATTGAGACTAGCACATGAGAACACAATTCATGAGGTTTCTTTCAATAAGATAAATCTTTAAATATTGAGTTTTTTGTATACCCAGATTTTTTCAAATGAGTCATAACTGATTCATTGTTTATGCTTACTTAGCAGCAATATTATATCTAAGAACATAACTATATTTTTCAGAAACGACGTTTTCACAAATGGCAATGAACTCTTCTAGTATATTTTAACAGAGCGGCCAGAACGAATTGAAATTGCTTCATGATACTTTTGTGATACCGCATTGGTTCTCATTTCTAATTAAATTTTTAATGTATCGAATTTCTTTCAAAAACCTAAGGTTAACGAGCCCTTAACTTATTACCTTGACGAGCCCGTTGGATGAGTAGTTAGGGTGCTTGCCTTAACGCTCTGTTCTAGGGTTCCCAGGTTCGATTCCCGGGTTCGATTCCCGGCAGGGTCAACGTTGAAAATGAATTTTTCAAAATTGACTCTGGTCTAGATCTAGAAAGTAGTGGCAGGGCACACTGCGTTTCGCAGTCATTTGGGCAGCCTGTCTGTCAGCTGCGAAACGTTGGTTTCGAGCCAGGTTTGGGTAGTTCGTGCCTTGTGACCAGAGTCCTGCTGGAAAGTCCTGGGTACATTTTTTAAAAGTGTATTTCTGAGAGGTTTCACAACACGATTCAAGACAGTCTCTTGATACACTTTGGCTGAAGTCTTCACACCTTTTGCACAAAAATGAAGCTTTGTGACTCCTTGATAAGACACCTCCCACCAAACCATAACTGCCGCAAGATGATGACTACGTTGTACCTTTCCTACCACTAGGACAGCTTCTTTAGAACTTTGAGCGTACATCTTGTCATTTTGCTTGTTGTAGGGCTCTACAATCGTAAATTTTTTTTCTTTAGTAACGAGCATTTTCTGTGTCTTTCACCTGCGTATCGGGACAGAAGGCGTTTTAATCGATCCACTCTCTTTATCTGTAGGGATTGATTTAGTGCATGTCCTGTATATCGACGATAAGCACCGAGCTTCAGGTCTTGTTTTAATATACGCGACAGAGTCTTAGCGGGAGTCTTCATTTCTCGCGATAAGATTTTTTGTTTCCTTATTCGATTTCGGTGAATTCTGGCTTTACCAGCATTAACAGCCTTTGTAGCTCTAACGGCACGCGGCCTCTCTGATCTTTTATGGTCATTGACAGAGGAAGTGTTGGTATATTTGTCGATAGTTTAATATACGAGCATACGGCTGATACCAAGCTTTTGAAGTGTCTTGAATATGACCGACGGCTCCATACCTACTCTGTGTATGGCAATCACTGCAATCCTATTTTCTTTAACATCCCATTTCATATTGTAATCATTCATACTGTAATAAACACGAAAAAATATGTGAAATGGCGAGAAATCAAAAGAAGATTTTGACATAATAAGCGCTTTCCAAATTCAAAATTAATAAAGAGCTGAAAAAAAGAAAAAGTTCTATGTAACAGTTTTTATGACCTAGACTAGTTATATAATTAATCCTCCTTTAAAATTTATGAGAAAATATTTCAACTGAAATAATAAATATATTTTTATGATAAAAATGGACGCCTGTAATGATCACATAATGCACTTTTCTAAAGTCCACTTGACACGAACGCCGGTTATCGCAAATTGTAGTTTCCGTCGTGACTCGGACGGTATCGCTTAGCAAACATTTCGTGTCGCTCCGCACACTCAATTTGCGCTTATTGACGCTCTATTTGCGATATAAAAGTCTATTCGAACGAAACCCTACTCCGGAAATGTTCATAGTGTCCGAAATTAGGTGATTCAAAGGCATTTTTCAATATTGGGCTTTATTAAGTTTTGTATCTCTTTCCCCTTATTTGTAGGTAATAACAGTTATCAGATAAACTTGATAGCAGTTATCTAACAAGTCAGAATTTTGCTTATAAATCAACTACATGAATTCAACATGCTTATTTTTAAAACAGATTTAAATGTATGGGAACTCAAGAATTCTCTGTCTGCCGCATTCTAAATCTGACAGGAAATTTGCATAATGATACGCATGCACGCGCATATACGGAATTTTATGTGAAATATTTGTCCTCCTGATTATTGGGTGCAAAATCGGGGACAAAATAGTTACCTGGATAGGCTATTCGGTGTTTTTAAGGCGAGGACTTAGCTGAAAGCGTTAAAATCCAGAGCATAATAGACAGTATTTAAAAAAAATCAAATCTCGTAGATTTATACAAAAACACGCGAGTTGAACTCGCGTGAAGAGGGCTCCGTACGATGTTACCTATCCGCACAATATTGAGTGATTTACCATGTTATTTTAATATCATGGACATCTTATAGGTTTTCCTATAATCTATAAGTAGAAAACTAATTTCTGTATTTTTTTTCAAAATTTTAGGTTCAGTAGTTTCGGAGATAAGGGGAGGGGGAATTGTCGGACAGACGGACACACGAGTGATCCTATAAGGGTTCCATTTTTTTATTCGGACGTACAGAACCCTAATATATTTCTTAGAAAAGAAATAATAAATTAGTGTAAAAAAAACTTGGAAAAGGCTAACAATAATAAGTTCAGATGTCAGTCATTCGTAACTATAAGTGTCTCTTATTCGGATTCGTGTTCACATTGCTGACAAATTAGTTGATTCGCTCGTGACTGAGTAGCGAATCGGTCGCAGCCGTAACACTCTGTTCATTATAAATATGCTTCCAGTAGGTAATGTCTGCATTCGATAAAACTACATAGGTATTCATTTGGTTATGGTACAAAAAACCGATAGGAATATTTTACTTGTCGTTATCGCCACTTAGTTTATTCCTAACTAGCTGTTGCAGTTCTTCGTCCCCGTCTCTTTATAAAATACTATGTTACTCGTTGATAATGTAGCTTTCTCCAGTAGTCTTTGAGTTTATTCATTACAAACATACATTTGTACGGAGATAGTGGTAAAGGGGGGGAGATGGGGGGAGGGTGAGTAGCCTATGTTACTGGCTGATAATAATGTAGCTATCTACAGGTGAAATAATTTTTAAAATCGGTCCAGTAGTTTTTGAGTTTATTTATTAAAAACACACATACAAATCTTTTATCTTTATAATATTAGTATACATTTACCAACCCACTTGACGAAGTTAACTACCCCACATAAAACAAAAAGGTTCGCAGTCGGGATCGATAATGTGCACACTGAAATTAAGTGATCGATAATTTGAGCTCACAAGTATCCCCACTGGTGTTGCTTGTGTCCTTAGGCGACGGTAGCCACCTACCATCAAGTGAACCGTCAGACTGTCTGCCACTTGTAATTTAAAAAAAAAATACTGAATTGCAAGACACGCTTACGTGTATGTGATGCCTATATGCACATTTATGTGCGACTAAGCCGCATACAAAGATCGTTCCAACTGGTCAGTGATAACTTTTAGTGGTGCAGCATATAGGCACAGTATAACCATATATGGTTAGACTATGATGTAGGTATGAAGCTACAAGTACGCGGCGGGCTCGATCGGGCCTAATTCAGTGGGCTGCCGCGGGCCGGTTTATATTAAAAAAAGTACTTATTTGGTTTATATTAAACAAAGGTTCACATTATTGATATTGGAAATTTACCTTAGTTAAAACAGAAATTAATATTGAGTTGTGGAATAAAGCTAGAAGCTGGGAGTGGTTAGAGTAACCGCACCGCGGCCAACCAAGTATCTATTGTATTCCTTTGTCACCACATACCTTCTTACCAGCCCTACCACGAAGGATACAGTCACATCGCCGGCGGCGGTCTGATCCTCGGCGCACATCGACGGTGACGGAATATTTCATTCGTTTTAAAGTTGTAATTTCCCGCGCCGCAACACTCGCAGTGAGGTGAAAACCTAATCTAGAAAAGAATAGAAAATAGTCAGACTCAGCATTTCAAAACAATATGTCCAGTCGATATTGAAGTGGTGTCATATTACTTTAAAATAAGGTAGTTGCTGTACTGATTTTTAAATGAGTTGTGTTTGCCGGTTACATGTGATTGCTGCTCGTGTCACGAACGAGAAGACATAAGATTTAGTACCAATTCGCAATAGCGACGGTAAGTTGCTCTACAGCGAAATATAAATTCTATAATGAGTAGATATATTAATCTATAACATTAACGAGAAGTTTACAGGAAGGATATTCCTGCTTACTTCTCATTAATCTTCTCTATATATAAAAATGAATCCCCATTTCCCTTGGTCACGGCATCACGCGTGAACGGGTAGACCGATTTTAATTTGGTTTTCACTAATGGAAAGCGGGATAGACGGGGAATGTTCTTATATAAAAAAAAATTGCACCCCGGGCGAAGCCGGGGGCGGGTCGCTAGTCTCTATATATAAAAACGAATCCCTATTTCCCTTGGTCACGGCATCACGCCTGAACGGGTAGACCGATTTTAATTCGGTTTTCACTAATGGAAAGAGGGATAAACGGGGAATGTTCATATATATAAAAATTGCACCACGGGCGAAGCCGGGGGCGGGCCGCTAGTTTAATATAAATATATATTACATTGATTTTGCCCCGTCAATTTCATATAAAAACACCAGGTCTGGCGGTAAATACATGCAAATTTCCGGCTCTTCTCGTGGATTTTCAAAAATTTTCTTTCATACAAACCTTGTTCTGACAATTATGAATAAAATTTAAAAAAAAAACAAGTGATGCCGTGTCATACATGTGGTAATTGATTTTTATTTATAATTAGATAATTGACTAAAATTTAAAAAAAAATTAAACATTTATTAGGTTTTCTTAATATGTTTGGAAAAATAACAGTACCCAATGAATCAGTTTAGATTTTAAGGGCTTCACTTAGGCAAATGACATTTACAATAGAACTCGCTGGCGGCGGAGATAATTCAACAGGCCTAGAAATGGTGTTCTTTTTGTTTTTACCATTAGAACAATACGCAAAAAAATAATTTATTAGTACAATTTTTTAAACTGACATTAAGTAATTAATAGGTACAGGATTCATATGCGCGCAATAAGCCGTTCGAGAGAATTTTCAATAAAAGTCAAATTCTTCTTGTGTTCTAACTTTTTTTGTGGAGTTTCTATTACTTTAACGAAAATTCTAATTAATACAATTGGTTCTTCACATGTTTAAGTATAATATATACTTTTTTCAAAGCAATCGTCGTATCTATTTCTTGTAACATCTTCATTAAACAATGGATATTTTTAGTATTTAGCGTTTGTCTCCACCTTAACTCTAACATGGAAGCTTTGCAGTTAATTTGTTTCGCATTTTTTGGTTTATATTGTATTTAATCATGTAATTTTAACTTGCCAATTTTTGGGTGTCAATAATGTTGTCAACTCTTTAAATGTATGTTTTCCATAAGTTTATTACGAATATTCTTAATCTTTATCACCTGTTCTAGTTAATGACAAATTAATGATGCTAATCTTAATAAAGTGACGAAGGTAGATAGGAACAAGTTGAAGGGCGCGTTTGCAAATATCAAGAACTAACATCCAACCAACGTGTAATTTTTTTTTCGTAATATATTTTATAAAAAAACTATAGACAGGCTGAAGGTTAATAAATCTTGATCGAAATTAATACCTCCTACATATTTTTTATTATTAACTATCTGAACTCGGCCACGCTTCGCTGCGGCCCATACGGCAGTGGAGTGCGCGTGGGGCGCGCGGTACTGGCACTGCTTATATATATTGACCGTAGCGTAAGTTATATAGCCTATAGCCTTCCTCGATAAATGGACTATTCAATACAAAAAGAATTTTTCAATTCGAACAAGTAATTCCTGAGATTAGCGCGTTCAAACAAACAAGCAAACTTTTCAGCTTTATATATTAGTATAGATATTATATTTCTAGTGATGCATTTACATAAGATTTTATTAAGAGGAAGTGTGTAGACAGTAAGCAACAAAAGATAGGAGAAAAAGTGAGAAGATAGGAGAATTTCCTCCTCACCCACCGAACCTTACAACAACCAATAACACCGAAACAAGTAGGCGGTGGTTACTGCCCATTTAATATATGTCACCATAAAATAGCCACATAAATACAACATAACAAAGAAGCAGAAACTAGAATTTAATGTAGCCAACCGGCCGCGGGCACACCAGTTAACGTTTGTCGCGATTTCCCAGCCATCCGGTACAAAACCCAGACCGCATATTGTTTGGTCACTTCTTGCTCGGGATGCGCTAGTTGCTGCAATCTGTGGCCAGTTATGGTGGTTACACAAAAACACGCGGCAGTCGCAAATAATACCAACACATTTGTGTAAGGCTATTAGGGCCTTTGTCCCACGTTTAATATATGCATGTTTAAGCTGAAAAGAACATTTGATATTTTTAAAAATCCAACATTTTTAACAATAGTCCCTCTATAAAATACTAGCGACCCGCTCTCGGTTTCGCACGAGTGCTTTTTTTCTGCAAATTATATACACAAACTTTCCACAAATGAAAAACGAACCAAAGTCGATTGATCGATTTTGTAGTACACAGTGAACATAGATACACGCTTCTATTTTTATTTTCTAAATATATGAAAATTTTTAACTAGCACGATTAGTATTGTATGTGTCCTGCCATGTTAACTTTTCAAGATAAATGTCAATAGCGAGGCTGATGACCCACTTGATCGTACGTAGTTCTATCGTAGTTTTTCGAGACAAACGTAGCGACCATTTTCTTTGACCCGCTGCGGGAGTGAACCACTTTCGTTGGCTTTACCTCGTCTTCGAAGACCCAAACTGCTGACTGATGTTTTCTTTCAGGTTCGTATGAATAAATCCAAGATTCGTCACCTGAGAAGATATTATAAACGGAATTTGACTTCCCTCCGTTGAAGCGTTGCAGAGTATTCCCTCCGTTGAAGCGTTGCAATCTACACGAGCCGCCTTTTGCTCTTCGGACAAATTGTGGGGAACCCAGCGGGAAACTAGCTTTCTTACACACAGCTCATTATGTAATATCGACTGAATTGCAGTCATTCCGATACTGATAAAAGCCCAAATCTGCTCGTATGTCACATGACGGTCATCTAATATAATAGTTCGCACAGCTGCGATGTTTTCAGGCGTGACCGCTGTTCTTGGTCGACCTGCAGAAGAAACAGTGCTGAGCGACACACGACCGCGTCGGAACTCGGCATACCAGCGATATATTGTCGTTTGACTCGGTGCTTCAACATCATGGATCGAAACAAGTTCGCTGAGACATTTATCTTGAGATAAGCCGCGACGAAAATTGTGATAAATTATGGCACGGAATTGTTCACGCGTGAGCTCCATTTCTGTTAACGACGTGTCAACTTTAAACCAACATAGTTTTTGTTTTTAATAAAAAAAAAAATTGTTTGAATGTCATTAAGATTCTAAGAGGCTAGTATTAAAATTCTAAAAAAGGTTTTATTGTAATTCAATCCGAAATATTCTATTCCCGATCATTTCAGTGTGCCCCTTGTATGTGATAGCTGGTAACTAACCTTGGTCGAATACCTTTATTTTAAGACACTGAGGATACTATCCAATACTCACCTCACACATTTTTATTTATCGTTTTCTACTGTCAAGAGATATATGTGTCTAGCTAGAAAGGACATATTCTCGTATGTCACGAACATTAGCGTCCGCTAAGTAGAAAGTAGTCGAGTCGAGCAGGAGCGAAGGTCGTGACAGAATCAATCTAAAATGTCCATTATTAAGTAAACGATATAATCTGTGCAACCAATGTTGGTAAATATATAAATTATGTTCAAAACGGTTGGTTGGAATTCGAAACAAAGTTAGAAATAAATTCATTGCTGGCAAAATACCCATTGAAAGGTTTGTTATTGCACAATTGTACGAGTATCTCTTTGCATTTCCAGGTGAATTCAATTTTATTTTGAATTGGTTTTCGTTTGTGTTTCTATTTGCTCCATCATGTTATAAATAATTGAATACTTATTTTAATACATAAAGTAAATAGAAACTTCAAACTTTAACGACACGTATTACTTACTGTCCATATGCTCTTGGGTAATAATAATAATAATAATAATAATGATCTTTATTTGCTTTGACCATGGGTATGGTAAATACCAGTTGACATTCTGTTTTTGTTCCATCACGATCAACCGAATAATCGGCATGCAAATGTGAATTATCTAATAAAATTTATAGGTTAATCTTCTTTCTCTATATATAAAAATGAATCCCCATTTCCTTTGGTCACGGCATCACGCGTGAACGGATAGACCGATTTTAATTCGGTTTTCACTAATGGAAAGAGGGATAAACGGGGAATGTTCATATATATAAAAATTGCACCACGGGCGAAGCCGGGGGCGGGTCACTAGTTAAATAATAAAACTTAAGTCTTTAACATCACAATCAATATTTTCTTAATTTAGTCATCATTTATGTTTTAGGTATTCATTAACACTATAGAAATTATGTTTGTGAAGAAATGGAAATAATCTTGTTTTAAAATTTCTCATATTACCTATTTCTTTGACATAGGTATACCGGCAAATGATTATATAATTTCACACACATTGAATAGTAGTTCCTAGCATAAATGTCAGTTTTGAGGTTCGGTTATGACAATCTATTGGGATATCTTGTATAAAATTTACATATATCACTAAGGTTTCTGAATAATTCTAAGTGTAATTTCGTGAATTTGAAGACTTCGTAGATATAAATGCACGGTAAAGGTAGGAGTTTACAGTAGTTTACAGCTGGTGATGCATAGTTTTTGCATGAAGCCTATTGCTCTTTCAACTTGAACTGAGTTACCACATAATATAATACCGTATTATAAGATTTGAAGCAACGAATCCATGATAGGCTTTGAGGGCAGTTTCCCTATTGCTGATCTTATTAAGTCTCCATAATGCATAAGGCACTATGGGTTCGTTATTTTTATATCTTTATCTTGAAGACAGCTCCGATTAGGAGTTCGATACGGATTGAGCGTTAGAGTGAAAACTATTTGAATCGGTCATTTCAAAAACCTCTTAAGTCATATTTTTTTCCAACATGCTTTTTTTGCTGAAAATGGTTTCTTAAAGAGAGATGCGTATCAAGATAGCATTCTGGAAGAGCATATGCCATTTTATAACAACATTTTTAGATGGCCAACTGCAAATGTTGAAGATAATCCAGATGAGAATGATGGAGAATATGACTATGTACCCATAAAGATATTAAAACATGACAAATTAATACATGTAAAATGATAATAAGATTATTTTTAAGCGTAATTCTCAATTATAAGCAATAAAAAATATGATTGCTACTATTGTTTTGCTTAAATTATATACCACTAACCCTGTTTATCGCTAAAACAACATAAGTCAAGAACTGTTTTTCAGGTTTTTTTTCATTATTTCTATTAATAAGCTGTAAAGGTTATTCGCTATTTTAATTTTTTACCACTCAAATACTAAATTGAACATAAAAAAGTCCTTTAAAACTCATTTGTTTGTGTATGAAACAGTTTTTATTGATTTCTGAAAAATTCTAATTAAGTGACTTATGAGGTTTTTGAAATGACCGATTCATTTGTTCAGTTACAAATTAACTGTTGCTTAAACAAAGCAATTTTTGGCTAAACTAACGACGCGGACGTGTTTTTAAGACCGATCGAATACCATCGTTACAAAATACGTGGCAACATCCTTATGTATTGCTCACACAATGACATTTTGCATCATGCGTATTGATGTGTGTGACATACTGCGTCACTTACACAAAGATAATAAAGACTTATTTTTTCAATCAATTAAAAATATAAATACGGCATTATGATATGTATAACGTAGTAAGAAAAGCTTCACTGTACCAATTTTTAAGATCCGTCATAATGATATTATCCCCTTTATCTTCTCATCAGTACGCCGCCGCGCCGCGCCGCAATACACACGAATTTATTGCAAAGAAATACTGCTCAATAGAAAACTCTCTACCGGCAGCAAATATTTCTACCTGAAGACAAGGAATAACTTACGCCTCGTTGCTCCTCTTTTTCCTAATCCATGTCCTGATCGCGTTTAGCACGAACTGCCTCAGTCAAGGACCATTTCTGTTTTCGGTAGTTCCCTCTGTAGGTGCCGCAAGCGCAGTCTCTCGGTGAGAGTCTACTTCATGGTACTTGGGGATAGGAAAATGGATTTTATGTGGAGAATTTTATTGAGAAAAGGGAAATCTATCAATAACAGATTTTGTTTAGATTTATTTGACTTGTTTTCTCATTACTTAAGATAATTCTTTCCCATACTATGATATACTAAAATAAACATAATATTTTCCAATATTATGTTACCATTGGAAATCGTTCGAAACACTATTTTTTAATTTATTACGTATTGACATGAAACGAACCGTGTAAAATATCTATTGTTAAGATAAAAAGACAATTCGATTTTCATTATTAGAATATTGAACAATCAAATATTAATGCAAATTGAATTGCTAATTGAAAACAAATTCGATATATACCAACCAGCTGATAGTGAGTAGCATAATGCAATATTCTATTTTGTTCGCGGTCTCTGCACTCGATTGCGATTTGAATATTAATAGACGTCAATTGTACAACGGAATGCAATCCGTATTGCAATCACAATTACTTACGTTTTCGTTTAAAAAGTCTATTTATTTTTAATGAAAACAGTGCCATAGGAAAACAAGAAAATATAACACCGTTTCGCAGTCATTTGGGTAGCCCATCTGGCGGCAGTAACCTTACAGAAGACCACCGTGAAATAACAGCACGTGTTCTGTTGTGTTTCGGTGAGTGAGGGATGCCAGAGCCCATTTTTCTGTCCAATCCCTTATCCTTAATCCTACTGTAGTAAGCAGCGCACTTGCAGCAGCTGTGGCGTTGCTTGTGTTATAGGCGACGGTAGCCACCTACCATCAAGTGGACCGTCAGACCGTCAGCAATTATAAATTTGCCTTTTTCATATTCGTAAATTTAAAAAATAGTAAAACAGGATAATAGCAAAAAATTGACCTTGAGAAGCTTGAGTGTGACTATTTCCTATTAGTGCTTGATGAGCTAATAGGAACAGTAACTCCGGATGTAATGAAAATAATTGTTATTAATAAGGGGATTTGAAGGGGGTTAAAAAAAGTATCTTAGAGGAAGTCATATAGATATAATTTCAATATTAGAATTTTGAAAAAAAAAAAAAAAAATTAAAAAAAAGAAATAAGAATATATTTGACACATTTCCTAGTTGTAATCTTTTACAATGGGGATAATTATGTTATGTGACATATTTTTAAGCAACTGAGACTCAATAATTAAGCCCATAAATCCTTGAAGATAAAGATTAAAGTTAGAAAAACCTAAGTTTCGAAATAACAACAAAATACATTAATTTTATTTGTTTGTATTAATTACAACTACAACCAACTACAATCAAAACTAATAGAATTAATATTAGTTTAAACAGTAGTAGTGAAATTGGAATAAATATTGTTTAAGGGTTAATTTGTATAGTAGGAAGCTAAAAATGGAAGGAAATATAATAGTCCTCCAAAACAATTCACAACTTTTGAGCCAACAGAAGCAGAATTGTTTTTGGCATTTAATCGCATTGTTTTTATTTGCTCTAGTGTTCGTGAAACTAGTTTCTGAAAGTTAGAGGGATGTAAGCCTGAACTAAAATTCAACACCACTAGTAATAACAGCAAATGCGTTCGAGTAACAATGATTGCATTGAAACTGTGTGATGGAGTTTTAGAAACATTTTTTAATATTTTATATAATATAGCCCATATAAAATGCTAAATGTAATATGCGATGCCCGGATAGGTAGTGATTGAGAAGCTCTAAGATATCGTCTTATTCAAAATTCCTCAGTGATGACATATGGTGCTGAAACATAAAGCTTATAGAAAAGCTCAACGTCACTCAACCAATAATCGAGAAGGCTATTTCTAGGGGTTACTAAGATCGAATCAAGAATGAAACAATCCGTAGACAAACGAAAGTCACCTACATAACCTGGCGGAATAATAATTTGAAGTGGAAATGGGCAGCAGGGTACATAATATGGACAATCGTCGGCTGCTGAAATGCTATGGATCGGCAGGTGCAAAGGAGCATGTCAACCCGCAAGATGTACTGACGTGACGCTTTGATAAAGACCGTGGGTTGACGCTGAATCGTGGCTGCTTTTGCCTGGTCCTACTGGAAAATTATGGGGGAGTCCTACGTCCTATGGCTAAGATGATGATTATGATGATAATATAAATATTTAGGGTGAGTGGACAGATTTGATTTGGAATACGAAACAAGTAAAGCAATAGAACCGGATTGATATACTGATGTTCGTATCCAAAAAGTAGAAAAATATAAAAAAAATAAAAAAAGTAGCGCAATACGAGTATGAATTAAAATAGTTTTGAAAGAAATGTGTGCTATTAATAACGAAATTTATGTCCCAGAACTTTGTATGCAGATGAAATTAAATCAAATGTATTTTACTTTTCCTAGAATTTAATTTTAATATGAAACAATACGTATGTCCCGGAAATCAATAATACTCGCTCACGTATTTTTATGGTTTATTAATTTTGTAGTTAAATAAAAATACTTTACAATCATTTTAGTGATAATGTGGGATAAAAAGAGATATACACCTGTGGCAATACTAATGTGGCACAACGGTGCGATTAATCACGCAGTAAGCGATAACAATATAAGGCGGATATTAACAGAAGGGATCGAAGTAAAAAAAGTTGTGGAATGGGCCCTGGGTAATCCTTCAATCACAAAAATCGAAGTAATGTTATTTCACGTTATTCAAAGGAGATTTTATTGAGAGAGTAAATAGTTAGATACCATGTGGTGTAAATGTTATCTAAGATAAACTTTGGTACCTATCATTGACTGGTTTTCAAATGGTGGCAATAACCTTGGTTGCATGCATCGAGAAGAGACAATCACTGCATAGCACTCGGACGCACCCAGGTCGGACATTGTGAATTATTGCAGGAGTCGGCGGTGGAAGGTCGACTCGTCACGCCTCGGGTTAAGGACAGAAGGGCTTGTCATATGATCTACCTCCCATTGCGAGATAAAATATGAAAAGCTATTGAATTGCAAGATCTTTTTTAGCAGGTTAGATGACAATATCTGATAATGATCTTTCGCAGATCAGGGTCGCAGTGGCGACGTAAATAGCGCTAATAGGCGATATAATAGAAAACCATAAAAAAATATGATACCACAGTAATAGAAAGATGGAATTGACATTGTCATCCTTTTACCGAAACACAAAAAAACACTGTTTTTGCATTTCCAGCATTTTCTAAATTAAATTAACACTGCGATTTTTTTTTATTGTTTTATTTTAAAGGTTGATATGTAATACCTTTATCTTCTAACCTTAATTAATTTAATTTTAACAAAGAAGTTAATTTTATTTAACAAAGAATTTAACAAATTAATTTTATTTTAACAAAGAAGTTAAAATATGAATTTTTTTTATCTCAAATAAAATTCTTTACAACATTTTTTCGAAACTTTTGTTTCTCTAACTCTTACCATTTTTATATAATTTTCATCCCTTATACAGGGTGAAATCAAAATTTTCTTTCACCCATCAATATTTTATATTTTCTAGAAATTCAAAAAATACTGAGGCACTAAAATTTTAATTTGTTAAAAATAAATTTTCCTGGATCATAACAGTAGAATCGATTCGCAAACGAACTTCACCTTCACATAAGATCACACAAATCTTTATGTGTTAGCAATACAAATCACAATTTTGAAACAAATATATGAAAAATATATCGTAGCGATAAAGCTTTTACATTACACAACCTTTAATAGAGTAATCATAGAATTATTTTATGCGTTGGATGAGGCCATTCCGAAGGAAAGTGAGTGGTACCTACTCATATATTGAGTCATTGTAAGAGAAATGTCTTATGCGACATTATTTTACGAATGTTACAGGAGAGCCGCCAATAAATCTGTAATCTGTATAAATAGTCATTGAAAATATGCACCAAATATGCGTATTTGTTTACATAATTTTGAATATAAATTTTTTGTTATTTCATACATAATTATATACATTTGTATCAAAAAATTCATTATATTCCTTTCTGTATCCAAAAAGTATAAAATGTAGTTATACGAATGTACAATAATATATCAAACTCTTCACGAATATAATATAGAATCGTCGTTATATGACGTTTAAAGTTATCAATAAACTTTATGAGAACGTGCATACGATAATAAATCACACCAAATGTACGTATAACAACCTAACCCTCGCATCAGAATGAAAACCATAGCACGAGTAAACAGGATATGAACCATTTCACAGGCAAGTTGTCGCGAATAGGGCGACGCAATGAACGTGTCGGCCAACAGCCCATACATTATGGAATATAGAGTAGATTATGGAATATAGATTATGGAAATGTTATTATCAGTTTGTCAACAAGCAAATTTTACACCGAAACATTGATAATTCGAAAATCGTTGTTTTTTTTTAAACTAACGATATGACAGCAAGTTGTTACAGAAAGGCTATGAATTTTGAAATCGTCGACTACTTATGTAATATCTACTAATTTTACGAATAAGGAAATATTAGAGATACATTTAAAGTTATAGATTCTTCATTGGTTATATTGGTATGGCGGAAGATCACAATTAAAAAAAAACCGAAATATTCAAAGGATGTATATCAATGTGGCATATGCTCAGACCACAGGCGATGTGAACTGAATCTTTCGCAGTAGCCTGGTGGGAAGGTACAAAGGAATAGGATGCGCTTACCTCGTTGACTGATGGTGCAGTTGTATTTGCCACGGTACGGTTAAACGCGGTGTTCAGCACTGAACAACACTTGGTTCACGCCCCAGGTGGAACGATCCTTGTATGGGCACGTATAATGTTCGTTGCAATTCAATGTCTACTATACCAAACTATCAAGCTCGATTGCGCCTAATTGGAAAACTTTTTTCCAATCCGCCTAATGGCGGGCATACAAGCGCAAGAGGAGGGAGAGGGATAAGACAGGGAGATGATTAGGACTAAAAGGGAGGGGTAGTTAGGAATAAACTAAGTAGCGAATCCAAATATATATTAGAGCTATACTAGCTTAAAACCAACCTTGGCTATTTTACCATGACTTTTATACGTCACCATTCAGCGTAACGCTTCAGGATTCATTGCCACTAATCATGGACTTATTTTTTAAACAAACTGCTCCACGATGATTCTGCGCATTTTCTTTACACAAAATAAACTTCATTTCTAAAAAAATTTAGGTTTTGAAGGAAAAAAAATATGTTTTAAATTATACAACAGCGCCAAAACGCTAGAATAGCGATGGCGTATGTTGTGACGTCACGCTTTCTTAACCCAGGAACAGCTTGACAGTTTACACAATTCAAGTGACACGGTGATATTTGCGAAATCGTGACGTCCTTCGCTCTGATCGATGTTTTAGTTAACATGGCGGAATTTATACTTTTATTTAATTGAAATCCTTAATGTTTATATGAAAACTGGGCTTTTTTAAAGAAATTTTCTACATATGTATTTCTCTAATATCATTTATATTTTAATACCGTCATTATGCCTATACATTATATTCAGATTGCTAATATTACAAGTTTTGTCAGGCACTTTAGTTCCAGTATGAATTTCATCAGTACGGATTGCTATGCTTTATGGATTGACCCTTCTAATGTATGGAACTAATTTTAATAAAGACATTTCTGTAGTAGAAATAGGATTCTATGTACTCTAGAGACATAGAATCTATAGAACGAGACATGAATCTCAACCTTTCATGTCTCGTTCTATAGACGAGGTTGTTCTCAACCATTGTAACACAGAATCAAAGACCAATGGCAACTTATGCTAAACAACCGGTGACGTAGCTTTACGTATGCTGTACTGCATAAATAACTTGTTGAACTTTCAAAGTGCATATGGCTTAGATATACTGGTCCGGGCCTGTACTGTACTGGTTATATTGAATTTTACAATGTATTATATTTTTAAGCAAATACGATAGGCGTGTGTGTATATTACGCAAACGTGTCTATCTATGAGCGTGAAAACGTGAAAATTATAAGATATGTCACTGTGTAACAGACGAGCGAGCACCAGCACAGTAAATGCGTGAAAATGATAAATTTGTCAGGTAACAGTGCGTGTTCAGAATTTGCTATGGTGCAAATCACCCGAGATATTGTATGAGATTGAATTGTGACGCTCCACAGGAAATTGCACTGTACTTCATATGTCGATAAGAACTATTATAAATAATAAAATATTGTAACATATTCTATACTATTTTCGTTTGGAATTCGCTGCGGCCGGCGTACGCATGGAGCACGCGTGGTATACAACTTAAATATTTATTATATATATTGTTCATTCTATAAAATAACAGTGGCCTAAGTTATTCTTTTTATAACATCAACTATCTGCCAGTGAAAGTCCCATCAAAAGGGCTAACTATTAGATTAACCGGAACAAACAGACGTCTGTCTGTTTAAAAAAAATATTTTTTCCATAATAATTGATATCCCCCTTCTTTTAAAAGAGCATGTAGTCCGCAAAAAGTTTGTTTCAAAATAGTACGCGTATATTTTTCAGCCAGTAGAAAACATACAAATTACGAGTAAATGTTTTCCCTAAATTAGGTGTAAAGATCGTCGACGATTTTCCACTTACACTTATTTATATAATGACTTTTTATATACTTAACTTTTTATTTTTAAACGCTTAATATCTATACTAATATTATAAAGCTGAAGAGTTTGTTGGTTTGTTTGAACGCACTAATCTCAGGAACTACTGGTTTGTTTTGAATAGTCCATTTATCGAGGAAGGCTATAGGCTATATAACATCACGCAACGATAAATAGTAATATATATATATATACATATAAGCAGTGTCCAGTACCGCGCGCCCCATGCGCACGCCGCCGCCGTATGGGCCGCAGCGAAGCGTGGCCGAGTTCAGCTAGTTAAATATACATATATGTATAAGCACACATACTGCCTAAATCGCACAATTACCGAAAGGTACATATTGTCATTACTCTATGACTCATATAGGGGAGGGAGTTCTTTGAAAGAATGCTGAAGCAAAGCAAGTTATATTATGTCACTTATGTGCACGGAGCATAGGTATACAAATAGGAGATGTTGTTATTGGATCTTCCTGTAGAGCTGTGCTTGACTAATGTGCGGGGCAAGGGAGAAGTTAGACCCCGCCCAATTATACTTAAAGTGCAAATGAAATTTGACTGTAGCCTACAACAAACAAGCCCCACCTGTGGCCGATGCCGACAGCAGACTGACCAAGACTACCCACAAAAAAAAATGACGTCAGGACCTAGTTTGAAATCAGTGCACAGTTGTTTAGGATTTTTTTTATGTTAACATCGGCAGACAGGCTGACGGTCCACTCGATGGTAGGTGGCTATCGTCGCCAATAACACAAGCAACGCCAAAGCTGCTGCAAGTGCGCTGCCGACTACAATAGGATTAAGGATAAGGGATTGGGAAGGGAAATATCTCCTCTTTGCATGTATATGCTCCGTGGTTATGTATATATAAATTAAAATTAAAATCATTGACTTTTAAGAAATTGTTTGATCGGGTTCGAAAATTCGAGTACATAATTGTTGCCATTTCAAAAAAGTGGAGAGATATAAACAGTGGATTTTAATTCACTCGGCGTCCCGATACACCACCGGGGCCGAATATTTGTTCTGTCTCGGTGAGCATGTTTGTCGCGACGACTGCCTGCTTAGTTATGCATGCCGCGGCTCGGTCAGCGAATGCTCTGCCAAGTGCATTGGACAAACGCAATCTACATCTAAACTTACATTGTGGAAAATATATCTGCCGTGAGACGGAGCGCCAAACGTTTCCATTCTTCACTCCACTGTTTTCGAATGTAAATTTGTTTTCCAATTTCAGTCTCAGATGATATCTTTTCTTAGCATTTTGTTGATACTTTACCAACATTGTGGTTTGTAAAGTTGGGACATATTTTTTTATAAAATTTAAAAAGTACAATTTACAAATTATACCTGAAGAGATTTCATCTGACGAAAACATGGAGCTCTACAATCGAGCTGTTTCTTAACAGAACTTTGTCGAGATTGAACTTTGTCGCTACCCTTAAGTTAAGCGTCAGCTTAGCTGCTTCTTATTAATTAAAAAAAAGAAAAATCTGATTCTGCGTATCCTTATAAATAAGGAGAAGAATGTCAGATGTAACATATTAATTAAATAAACGTAACTTTACATTTACATTTATTTACTGAGTTAGCATTATATTTATGTAATATTATGTAGTAAATAGATGACAGTTCATATGGACTGATCCAGGCTTCTCCTGACCGATCCAAATGGAAAATAAGGAATATGCACATTTTTTTTTAATATTTTCCTACGATAGGTTATATCGTTAAAAAATATTCAGGGACAAAAAACAGAAATTTAGTAACAAAAAAACATGTTAAAATTAACTAACAGCTACGGGCACTTTAAACACCCGCCCTTTTGGCGCGCTTGTCGTGACGTCACAGTTTACAGTAACAATCAAATGTTAAAAATCACAAACGTCTACACGCTTGTTAACATTTCATAGACTTTGACGTCACATTCGAACTGACCGTTTCAAGTATTTTGAACTTTCCACAATTTTTTTGCACTTTTCAATAATTATTTTCTTAACGAAAAAGAAATAATATTAAAAAATTATTTACATAGACATAATTCTAAAGCTAAAGTGTTGATAAAGAAATTTAAGCCTTTTTTGAATTAAACGAATATTCCCCATTATTGGTGCCCTTTGCATCGCAATGGACGTCCTACTCTTGAGATGATGATGATGATATAGTCTGCTATACTTGTATATAGCATATATATATGCTGTAATATATAGTATATATAATATATATAATATACTATATATTACATTAGTTATGAATAACTATGTAGAACATTGGCAATGAATGCACTAGGTATATCGTTTGTATTCGTAACTTTTTGTACAAGAGACTCAAACAAAACTGAAATTGATATGGTTTAACAGCAATAGTAGAAAGAATATACATATTTGCAATATAGAAATGTTCTTCATCCGATTTTCGGTCTATTCCCAAAATGTTCCACAAGAAATGTCCAATTTGGGACATTTTGCGAATTCCAAAAACCTATGAGGATATTTGGAACCGCTTTAAGGTATGGCAAAAAATTCCATTGTCGACATTTTATCTTAAGATTAAATAATTTGAATTAACTCTAATTTAATAAAGTTACGTTAAAATAAATTCGTAAAAACAGATAATCAATCAACAAGCCAGAAATAATTTATCTGTGTTATCGATAAATTACGAGGTACGGTATATCTTTTAATTGAATCAAGTTAATTTGCGACTATTTCGAACCAAGAGCTGCAATTATTTGCGTATATAAAGCGCTTTCAGCTTTGTGAATATTAAAATAAAAATGACAAAATATTTAAAATTGTAGTTCCATGTATAGTGGATACTTTAATATTGCTAATATAATATAAGTTACTAATAGGTATAATATAATATAAACACGACTTACTGTACAAGTTTTTAGTAGTGCACTGCGATTCGCATTCATAGATTGGGCATATGCCGTTTAGCGACACTAACCAATCCCTTAAGAAAGAGCACCTTAAAATAAGAGCATGTACTCGTATGTATCAATAAGTAAGGGAGATTTTTCTATCCCATCCTAGTTCCTTATCCTTTATCCAACTGAGGTCCGCAGTTTTCTGAGTGACAGGAGTCTAGTCCGAGTCACGAGGAGTATTGCGTATTAGTAATTATATAAACCTATGTAAACAAACATTCAGGAGTTCACAACATTTGGATCGAATAAGAATTATATTAAGTATGTAACACAACAATTAACCAAAACGACACTGATTTCTAACTAATAAAAATAAAATAAAAACCAAAATTAGTAATAAAATCCAATATATTCGTATAATAAAGTAATATGCAAAAACAACAAGCAACCCCATGCGCATTTTAAATTCCAAAATGTTTACGTTCGCTTTTTTATAACCCAGTCGAATTAAGTTGCTTGCGAAGGTCGAAGTATGCGCTATACACTATACAGATACGTTCCCTGACAATTGCCGTGTTTGTTTATAAATATTGGAGTCAGAAAAATACTATTTGACCCTATTAAAAGGTGCTCCGTTTTTGTGATATTGATCTTTTTTTAATTTCTTTTTGTCACTAATTTGCGCCACAAAGCTTAAGTTAAAGGAGTTAACTGATTATTGTTTATTGTTCTCAAAGAATTTGTTTTACTAATGTAGAATTAGAGATTTTAATTTGATTTTATGGTGTTTGATAAAATTGGTTTTTTTTTTATATATAAAAATACCACTTTCATTTACTTGTGTACATTTAACCTTAAATGATATTAAAAATGTATAAATATCTTAAAAAATTAAATTTATTTAAATATATTAAAAAATGAAAAAACATCTTAAAAAATTGCCTTTTTAAAACACTATATACCGAACACTGTTACCTTAACATTAGAAAATATCATGTTTGTGATTGAAATAATAATAAATATATTAGCAGGTTTCAAGAAATCTTAAATGTATTGGCACAATTTCGCTTTTGTGAAAATCCTGACATATTTAAGCTGTAGCTGATTGGATTTAGTGCCGCGCGCCGAGGCGAAGAAGTGGGCTCACTTTTAATTATTATTATGCTATAACGACTGCTCCGTAACCTTGTATTTTCTATGATATCGTCGAGTAAGTACTGTTTTTCTTTAATTTATTGGCATATTTTTATAAAATAATTTATTATAAAACATAAAATATAAATAATATATTTATTTTGTTTTCGCCTACTCGTATTTTCGAGATAAATATATCCCTACATGAACCTATGTAAATATTTTAATAGACTATTTGCAGATCATTGATGAAACTTTTTAAAACAGTTTAATGTTCTCTTTGATTTTATTTGTCTAATAAAAGGCAACTGTCACCACGAATGACTCAAACTCAATAAAAAGGGGTATGTAATTAACTAAATTAATATGTGATTCAACCACAAATTCTTGTTTTCATTTTGAATTGTACAAATAGTGGCTAATATTGTAAATAATTATGCTCGTGCATAAACAACCGGAACCAGAGGACACCAACAACAATTACATTATATACATCTCCATAATTTCACTGGTACTTATATGTGTGGTGGGACTCTTGAAGCAAAAGTCTACAAAGAAGTGTTCAGTTAAACCGATAAAATCGAAAGTAAGGTTGTCACATCAACATACTGAACAAAGAGACGCTTTGGAGGAAGAAAAAAGGCACAAAAGGCAAAGAAAGAGGCGTACCCGGTCTCATGCTACTTCTGAAGAGTGGATACCTAAACATAGACATAGCTGTGATGATTAGTTATGTCATTCAGAGCAACCTCATTCAGGTTTGCTGAGAAATATGTTCTGTATTGGTTGTGATGTAATGTGTAAATTGTTTAAATTTCTATTCAAGTTTTCACACTAAAATAATGTCAAGTAATTAAAACTTTTAAAGAAAAGTCAATTGTGCAAATTTTATCCTACTCCAAAAATTATGAGTCGCTGGTCGAAGTAAGATAAAGAATTTCTTGGACAAGTACTCTAAGAATGTCCCGATTCTGCAAGTTTCTTTCGTGGAGAATGTTTTTGAAAGGTTTTTTTTCTCAAAGTTTATTCATTTTTTTGTTAACTTTCCTAAACTCATCGAAGTGTTAAACGTTGTTTAGCGTTTCCATAGCTTTTGAACTGTGTCATCACCCAAAACAAGTTATTACTAAGTTTCAAAATCATACATACCAAATATCGGAAATTCAACTTAGTTGTTTAATCGTGAAAAGGAAACAAAACATATAAGTGGTATCGAGGTGGTTATAGCATGTTATCGCTAAATTAATTTCAGTGATTCAACTCACTGATACATGACTAAAATCCGTACTTCATTAAGTAATACTGACTTATTACTGCTCAGTATTGACAATGAAAACATTGACATATATATAGAGAATATTAAGTGTCTGCATGCAGAACATGACTGCATAAAGAATAGATATTTCCGGCCTTTTTATTGCCAATTTAATAGTCAAATTTTCTCCCTATCCATGAAAATACCTATCCATCTTAATATTACAATGTTATATATTTGGAACAGCTTCTGATTGGTCCTAATGGATAATTATGCGAATGGGCTATGTACTACGGCTGAGAAAATGATGACTGTTTATATTAAAAACCAATATCATTTGCCCAATATTACTTTTGAAAGCAAGCGGTAAAAGTGACATGACCAGATTTATGATTACCGTAACCCTTATAATCGAAAATAGTGTCTATTTCGTTATTAATTATTATTTGTCTATTAGTAACGTTCTAGCAGTTCACTGCTTCGATTAACTGAAACTGATCAATTACATTTATATTGGATTAAACAAATTTTTGGGATTAATAGTGATAGTTATTTTCTATGATACGTTTAGGGTCATGTGTGCGGACCCCGTGACTGTGCGGCTTGTCACCTTCACGTGTTATTTCGTTGTAGTTTATGTCATTCTCTTTCTAACCTAAGAGCCGTTGTCAAATCAATGATATTTTTGGTTTTTTCAATATTAAATTTAATTCTTACCCCCCAAATGATAGATAAAATCTACGGTCCACCATTATAGTTTTCCGTACATTTCACATTTATGTGAAGAGAAGTGTTTTTTCCTCTCACGTAAGTTGCTTTAATCTCGATATTTACCCTTAATGTGTGAGCAAGGGATCATAATTCCTAATTAATATAGGAATTCACATACAATACATTAACTATAATCACGCCCAACCGGGATTTTCAATCTTCAGTCATGAGTGGCCCATGACGGCTAAAGATACAGTGAAAATAAATTTCTTATAAGTATATTTAATGATCAACTGCGGCAGACAGGCTGAAGATCCACTTGATCATAGGTATACTAGACTGATGTAACTGCGCTGCCGACTCGGATAGGGGTAAAACTTAAGGGACATGAGTATTAAGGAACGGGTGATGGCATTTCGCATTGACGCACCGAGACACAATAGCAAAAATTCTGTTGAGTACTGTTGAGTTTTCTGCCCACTTAAAGACTGCAAAATGTTACGTGCATTACTATTATTCAGTATAGAATTATATTTTAAACTATTTATTATATGTATATAATAAAATCACATGCTCCTGGACTGTAATGAATTATTCCCTCGGTCGGGGAGTGGTCGGGGAGCACACTAATAGCTTGTTAGATTGTCTCTAGCTCACGTTTTCCTCTCACGTCCAAAGATTCTTCGCTTGTTGTGAAATGTTCTGATATGATGTTTCTCAATACCAAATGTCGTTTCTTAAATAATCAAAGCCTCGAATTACCATTAAACCCGGCCAGAAATTTTCAATTTGCCTTCGGAAATTGTCATAAATAAATTGAGAAAATAATCTAACTATTTACCACGAATAAGATAACTGTATAAGTTAATAATAAGAATTACACATGTAAGGTTATTTTGGCTTAATTTTGACTATTTAAAAGTCAAATAGATTCTATCAGACCAAAGCTCCACTTTATAGCAAGTGGCTGCTGTCACCTACAAACAGTTGCAAAGAAATTATGCAAGTAGTTAAATGGATATTAGTCAGTACAAAGGGTAAGGGTAACGTGAGAATTGCAGTATGGGGACTGGCATCCCTTACTGAAGATATAGAAGAACTGGATCGTTCTGTCTGCAGTTTATGGATACAGAACGCCACTGTTTTAGGATATGATAAAGCTGTTGCATTACTTTTGAAATAAAAAGGAATAATAACTGTTATGTTGACATATTTCACTCGAATATTAATAGTAAAATTCTCATCTATTAGAAAATATTTACTTAATTATTTTATCTACTGCGTGTAATCCAAATATCTTGTTTATTACAGCACAAATTACGTTTTCTATATTAAATTTTATCTTCCTACATTCTTAACATTTTTATTTAGTCGACGGTGGGTATAGATTCACAGCAGTATTTAATTGGTATAAAATTTATATAATAAATTATTGAAGCTTTAATTTCCGTTTTCCGGGTAATGTTGGCGTGACGTGCTTTAAAATTATTAAAAAATTAAAAAATGCAATCAAGCAGTGTTAAAAGTTTCAGGTGTTTTAAAAACTTAAAAATTTTCAGGTGATTTTAGTTACTAGTTAAGGCTCGAGTCTCCTAAAAATTAGTGTTCTTGCATAATTTACAGAAAATAAATGTTTTTTTAAGGTTACTAACAAAAGAATAAAACAAAAGAATGAAATATATTTTACATTTATTGAAAGTGATGGATTTGAAATTTCAAAAACACTTTTTTAATTTTATTTTGATGCACATTTTAATAGCTCTATTGGGCGTTAAAAATGCCTCTATTTAGGTTGAACGCGTTGAAGGTCTCATTCAAGCACATGCTACGTAAAAATTATAACAAAAATACGAAATATATTCAGTTTACATTTATTCTCATATCGTTAACAATAATCTAAACTGGTTACTTTTTTGATAAACGCTTTAGTTTTCTTATTTAAAGTGGTTTAAAAAGTTGTAGTTTCATAAATTTTACCACTGCAAATACATATATTTTTCTGTTGAAATTTTTTTTTAATGCAGTCGCTCTTAAAACCACTTAGTAATAACCTATTTTTTAATAAATTAATGAAAAAAAAAATACAAAAAATATTTTTTTTTATGTACTTTTTAATAATTGCAATTCATAACAAAAAAGACGCGTGAAAGTGCGCTTAGTTCTGTTTGCTAAGGTAGAGTCGCAAAGCGAGACCGGAGCCTTAAGTGTGATCGAGAAATACTTTATTGTGTTACTCTGATAGATTATTTCTCCATCATTCTAAATTTATGTATTCATTATGCCATATTCACCCTATTAGTAACTATACCAAGTTCAATAAGCTATTTTATGGACAAATGATTTGTAATATATATTTCATATACCTAAATTCCCTATAACAATAAGATAAATTCAATTATATTACTAATTGTACTATTACTATTATATTACTTATTTACTTAATTATACTACTTATTTACTATTTATATTATTTCTTGTTTATATCATTTGAGCTAAGTTAGCTTTTATTTTAGTGTGGTAAGAAAATAAGCTAGGTTATGATGGGATGGGATGAGATGAGATGAGAGGCTTGAAAATTATCCGTAACAAAGAATTTGATAAAGAGTCTTACAAACATTAAAAGGAAAGTAATATTTAATTGAGCAACGTCCAAATGAACGACAAAGAATTTTTCGTAAAAAATGTTTATTACAAAACATTTTTTAATAAAAAACAGTTGATTTTAATATTATTTTTTTAATATTTATTTTGACTATAAAATCGAGTCGATGTGAAGTAAAAGCTAATATTGACCAGGATTTTTGAATTTTTGAATGATTTTTGAAACCAAAAAAATAATAGTAGGATGAAACCATGATGAAATCCACCGGAAAAGGAAGAGAATCATCCTACCAATTTTTTTTTCTTTTTTTACCATTTTCAAAGGCTGAAGCCCTGGTCTAATAAGTTTTTGACTGCTTACGAAGCAAAGTATGTTTTAATAAATCTAAGAGTTGAAACATACATTATTAAAATTGATTGGGTATTTTAAATACTCTCTGTGCACCTCAATGTGTAAAGTTTATACTAAAATTTTACCCTAAATTAACGGTAATTTCGTTTATTATTTATTGGTAATTAATGCTCAATATATACATATATGGCAAATAATAAATAGATACGATTGGGACACTAATCGTTATATTTTACGTACATTCTACACACTGTTATGATAATTTGTGAACCACTTTGATGATATTGTCACAGTTTGCAATATGGACAAGTTAGGAAACAGTAAACTGATAATTTTTTTTTCCACAATAATTGCCGTGACATGTTAAAAATACTTTTAAAATGTTTTGGTCTTTAAGTAAGTTAACTCAGATAAACTCAGATAAACTCAGATAATCTTTTAAAATTGTTTAAAAGATCTGAGGATATCTTTTAAACAATTTTTAATGTCAAGAAAAAATATAGTAGCACATTTTTAATAAATATTCACAAACAAGTCGTATTTTAATTTAGTAAACAGAAACACCAGCTAACTGGATGTTGAAACCGTCACGCGCAAGAAGTTGTGGCATCGAGTCGAAAGCCCGCAACCACAATATGCCACCAACACTGGCTGATCGTAACTTTACCGCTCTCTCTTGTTCTATAAGCTCACAATGTGTACTCATTTATATAATTCAATTAATATCTTGCTCTCTGCCAGATAATCTTCGCTGTCGATCTTCATTTAGGAAGCTATGTGGGTAAAATAAATAAGAAAGAAAAATCCATTTGTCGTCCGCCATTTTCATGGTGATTGTTGTCGACATATTGTTTTTATATTTTTGCAAGTCTTTGAATCACATCCTATCATTCTATTAATTTAAACAACTTTCCACAAATCTTCATACACAACATCCTATGTTATGTCTCAAGTAAATAGACGCCAAAGTAATTATATTTAATCTGATGCGTAGATCGATAATGTAAGAAAAATTAATGTTTTTAAGCTTACAATAATCGCCTACTGTAACCAACCACTGTATTAATTCCTACAATAATAATAATAAGGTGTCCATGTGCGAAGTCGATCCGACCTTCATTGTAACGATAGTCGTATCGGCGAACGATCTTACAGCGAACTGCATTGACAAACACCTCAAGAGGCTCTCACTAAATGGCTGGGTCAAGGGACATATACTGAAGTACTTGACACGGCCTCTGCACTTTGCAGGCCTAACCATCGGTAACTTGGGCCTTGCCCCGCTACCAGGGAATAACTAAATAATAAAAAATAGAATTAACAATAAGAATTTATAAATGAATAACAATAATAAACCATATAAATCACTCTTAAATAGTAATTTCTACACGTTAAATAAAATTTCAAACATTTTTATGAAATTTAACTTCGTTGTAACTAAAATAAATCCCATTGACTAATGACGTAAGAGATTTATTAGGATATAATTAAGATTAAGATTATAATTGCATTCATATTTAACACAAATTCATTCATTTTTCTAGCTAAAATATTAATGACAACATGAGTTAGTCTACGAATTTGTAAAGGTATTATCTATAGTAGTAATAAGTGAGTATAACAGGCAATTTTCAAAATCATACTTTTATACATTAAGCATTTGATTGTTGTTTTAAAATCACAGTAGATATTTCATTTGTTTATTCCCCAATCATAAAGACAATGAAAATTTCAAACTACTAAAACAAAATTATTGCATAAAAATAGAAAAGCAAACATAGAATGCTCACGAAACAAATTCAAAATAGAAAAGTAAAAAGTTCGCTTTTAAAAATGGTAATGTAGTTTGAAAATGTTTTGTTAGTTTTATTCCGCTATCCACACAAAGAGAAACAAAGGGATGGTATTATTGTGTCGAAGTCTGAATCGAAACATATTGTACCTATTCCAACATCATCCCATTGGAGATGTTCGGTTTAGGAGTATTTAATAAAGTTTAGTATTTGAAATGCGATTAAAACGGAGTTGAACACGATTAAAGTTCACTTTGACCGGAACAGATAAGAAACAAGGATCGCAGAGGGACAAATCGGATTGTAAGCGAACACACTAAGGGTTGCAACAAATCTCTCTGTGTTCAAAGTAAATGTATCTTAGTGTTGTTTACTCGGTTCTGTTTTATGTGTTTAACAACTTTGTTCCGTTTTCTGTTTTCAACAACTTTGTTTTAAGCTTTTTATAATTATTTATAAAACTAATCTCTTAATATTAAAATTATGTATTAATATACGTAATAAATTAACACCTTTAATAAGAAACAAATTGTTAATACCTTTAACATTTAATAAAAAATGGAAGAAAATTTCTGGCGCTGCAAATATATAAAAGGAGATGCTGCGCAGGACAGCCCTGCACCACAAGTTGCCCCACACCCTATGTTCATCCAGAATAATGTATCTTTCAAATAGTGGAACAATTTTTCAAATAGGTGCAGTGGTTCGGAGATTACCCCCCACAAATGAAAAACATACTCTCTTCAAAATATTAGTATAGATTCTTATGCCCCCACTAAGAGGTCTGATTACAAAGTGAAAGTTGTATGAACCCAGAGAAACAATAAGTTGGATGAGTGGTTAGGGAGCTTGCCTTAACGCTCCGTTCTAGGGTTCCCGGGTTCGATTGCCGGCAGGGTCAACTTTTCAAATTTGGCTCTGGTATGGATTTGGAAAGTAGTGGCAGGGTACACTGCGTTTTCGCAGTCATTTGGGCAGCCTGGCCAGTAACCACCCCCTTACAGAAGACCACCGTGAAATAACAGCACTTGTGCTGTTATGTTTCGGTGAGTAAATAAGGGATGCCAGGGCCCATTTCCCTATCCACTCGTAATCCCTCATCCTTAATCCTACTGTAGTCGACAGCGCACTTGCAGCAGCTTTGGCGTTGCTTGTGTTATAGGCGACGGTAGCGACCTACCATCAAGTGGACCGTCAGCCTGTCTGTCTGCCGATCTTAACATAAAAAAAAAATAGATCTTGGCTGCGGCTAGTCGTGTGCTTTAGGTGGCCTATGGTACCAGAAGAGTCTGGGAAGTTCAGCAGTGGGTCCCTGATTACTGTTTATAATGGTGATGATAATATAAGATCATATTGTCAAGATTTGCGTAATATATTTTTACTATAAGAGGACTGTCTATAATTCTTATAGTAATAATTTATCTATTACTATAAGAGGAAAAATTGTTTTAGGTACATTAGGTATGTAAAATTTACTTTAAATTTTAGGATAAACTATCTAATAGAAGATTATCCACAAAATTGTAATACAAGCTGTACGTGAATAAATTAAAATAATTCCAAGATCAGAATTGTATAAACATGGTAGGATCCGGGCCTGTGACGACCCTAGGAGATCCATTACTTGAGTATCGTTGAGTGACAGGCGAATGTTTGGGATGGGATTATTCCAAATCTGAGCTGTCATAATCTGCATAACAAATATATTGCCGGCATTGGGAACTTACGCGAGCAATATCTTACTCACAAACTGAAATTGCTAACAATGATTTAAACCATAAACCGTTGGAAGCAAGATATGCAAATAAGTACGAATTGCATGTGACGGTCGCACGAGTAAGGGACGCTTTATGGACTCTCATAGTGGGATTTGCAATTTAACACCTCTTGGGGTTGATAAGGGCTTTCAAACAAGTGACAGATAAAGATCGTTTGAGAAATTTACTATTTTAATTTAATAAGTAGATCAAAATTATTGGGTGGTAATATTCATAAGAAACAACTCTTGGAACTGATCTAGTGTTAACTGTCTTCATTATTTAACGAAGTAATAATTATAGTAAAAACAATAGTAAGTCCATTTTATTGTATTAAATTTTATTAAAAAAAATTATAAAGTGTTCTTGCTGGAAAAAAATGAATTGAACGTAAGAAAATATCCTTACTGTCGTAAATTAAACATAATATATCGTAATTAACATAAGCTTTAATCACATTTATTTATTTATTTTATTTTAGAGACGCCAACAGCGCATATACTTAGATTATACAACATATCATTGACAAATTGTAACAGCTGGTATATGGGCCAATTATAGGTATATCCACAACATTCAAATGATACATTCAATGACAATTCACAATACACATTAATTTAAAGAAAAATAAATTTATTGATGACATTTAAATGTCAATTGACCCATGTAGTATTGATCGTTGCGATACTAAATATGTATACGATTCAAAACAAAATTTTGCCACGCAACGAATGAGTTTGTTCCCATAAGGCCAGATTTCACAAAGAACCGTAACCTAAAGGACAAATCCCTAAAAAATGTGTTATCAATATAATTTAAATTGACTGAATTGATTAATTGACTAATTTATTGTGTTTTATAGAGAGATTCTTTCTATAAAACACAATAAATTGCAAAGTTTATCTGTAAACAAATCAGTGAAGGGCCTTTGAAAGTCTTAGCAGTAGTTCCAGCGATTTTATCGGTGGACTTAAATATATTCGAATCTTACACAATTTGAGTGTAAACCAAATTATATAAGAGGGATGTAAGGGATTTCCACGAAGTAGAAATAGCCTAGAGCCTTACCCTATGTTGAGCTGGTGCATAGTAAAATTGAAATTTAAGCTAGTCATAGGTAAACAAAAATATGTGTGTCGGAGTATAGATAGATCAATCTGTTTCCATTAGGGATTGCAATAACGCGACGGTGGATGCAAATCCATCACTATCCTAACAAAATCTACGCTATTATGCAACGAAGCTTTTTGAACATTTGTCTGTATAAACGGCTATTTTAAATTTTAAAACTTATGTACGTATCATTTTAAGGCTGCATTATATGGAATACTAGCTGGGCTTAATTATATATTTTTTTTTTTTTATAATGATAGATCAAGCATTTGACCGCAGTCTCACCTGATGGTAAGTGATGACGCGATCTAAGATGGAGCATGCTTGTCTATTAAGAACCGATTCACTCGCGACTTGAAGAGTCCAGGGTTGTAGTGTTGTGGAAACAAGGGTGCTGGAAGTTGGTTCCACACGCTAGCAGTTCGAATCAAAAAAGTTGACCCGAACCGCAACGTGCGGATTTTAGGTATATCAACCATATAAGGGTGACATTTAAATGTGCGCCTTGTTGTCCGATGGTAGAAGGGGCTAGGGGGGACTAGCTGGTGCAAGTCCAACGCACACTCTCCGAAGTAAATCCTATAGAACACCGAAAGGCTGGCTACCAAGCGCCTGTGCTCAAGACTCTGCAAGCCAGCCATAGCAACATTATTATATGGAATAATAATGTTGCTATGACCACATTGGAGCCGCCACTACGACAGTGGCGCCGAATTTTTTAAATTTTTAGATGATCCCTCGGGAAACTAACATTTTTTTGGGATAAAAGTATTATATATGTTAATTCAGGTACTAAACTATATATTTGCTAAATTTCATCCAAATTTAATATTTTTACGTGAAAAAGTAACAAACATCCATCCATCCATCCCCACAAATTTTCGCAGTAATAATATTAGTAGGAATATTTTTAATTATTTAGTCAATAGAAATAGAAATCTCCATATTGCTATTTTTAACAGATTTTAATAAACAAATTGAATTATAAACTACTTTTCACTACTTCAATAAATCTGTTAACATATCATTAGTTTAGTAATAAAACAAATAAATCTTTGTTTAGTTAAAAACGACTTAAATTGACAAGGCGTAAGACATACTTAAACACGTTTAGGGTGATCGCGTTTTCGAGACGAAACATATTTAACTCAATAGATTTAGGTAAAAGTCGCCCTAAATCATTATTTTGTAGCAATAAACCAATTTAATGAATATATGTCACCTACTTTCAAATGGCTTCAAAAGGCTGACGAATAACCCTTTTCTACCTAACTCGCCAATGTACTTGCATTAGTATTGCTCATGTTTAGGATAAATGACAGTGGACATCAACTATCAGGTGGATCATCACAGTTATCTTAAAACAAATTACATCTGCCATTTATATTAAATATACGTATATATTCATACGTACTACTTTATATAAAATCGCTGATTTTCCAGTAGGTAAACTTAATATTTCCATAACAATGACTTCTTCAGACAATGTGGCGAGGAAGCGAGCTGCTAAAGTATAAGTCCGGCTGTGAGGTATTGTCAGGGAAAACATAATATATAATAGTAGCTATTGGAAACCGATAGAAAACCGTTTTATTATGCCTTTCATAACATACTCTAGAAATTTCATTTATGAAACAGGAAAACGGACTCTTTTTATTGAGAAATAATATTCTGTGATCACAATTGCTTTGAATTTTTTGGAAATATTTGAGATGAAACAAGATTAGTTATATAATAACTTTGACTCAGAAACTATGTCCACGGTGTGTGTGTATTTGTGTGAGTGTATGTACAAAATTATTTAGTTAAATATTGTCTGTTCTTTTCAGATTATGATTACATACTCAAATATATGGTTATAAGACATAGGTATATAGGTGGTTTTTCTAAATAAAATTAAGGTACTTTACATTGTGTTATGATTAAAATATTTAAGAATACTTAATAAAAATAATATCAATTCACTAAATAATAAATCATTAGAACCAATTAAAACATTAGTGGGGAAATATAAAAAGCGCTTTGAATTCATATATTATATATGTATAGCAATATATAGACTAAAATTCATTCATGGAATAAAAATTATAATTAAGCATTAGTTTGTATACAGCTTTTTTAAATTTTCTGAGAGTATACTCTTTGATTATATTTGGGAGATGATTAAATATTTTTACACACATAACAAAACAATGTTGTAAACTTGATGTGTTATTTGTGGTTAAAGTGACATGCGATTGTACAATGTACAGCAAACTAGCCGTGAGCTACATTAGTGCCGTCCCATTGGTCCTTTACCCGTCACTCACTATAATTAGACAAGTTAATTATGTCACTGCGAGCCGTATAACAGGAAACCGTGATGCCCATTGTTGGAACATTGAATTATAATTATGTTCGTATGATGAAGTTGTCGCGGGATTAAGGAATCTCTATGTCATGTACTCCTATATATCATAATAATCACTTGAGCAATCACAATTACAATTTCAATTAATATTATACTAATTGGAAATCGTCTTCAGCTTAGTCAATCTATATATGTAACAAGGAATATTGTCCGAGGAACCCGACGTTGTCCTATTTTGAACCAATTATGTTCCAAATAAAGATTCAGTACAGTATGAACTCGATTGTTTAAGCGATTACGTAAAGTGTAAACACTAATAATACTATGAATTAAAATATACACTTAAAAACCACAAAAAATCATATAAAGATATACTTAAATATATAACCATAAGAAACCTTTTTTTGGAAAATTAATGGCCTTGGTAGTTTTAAAATTTAGTGTAAAACAGTAAGAGAATTATTCACAGTTATTCAACAGAACTATTCACACCTTAAGATTTTTTGGTCTCAGGCACAATCTATTTAAAGGCCGGGCGGCGGCGCGAGTCCACCCTCAGAAGAAGTAGCACGATGGAGAAGGGAGGCTCAAGAGGAGGCACTTGAGAGATGGCGCGACGAGGCAATGCAGCCGGGGTGGGGTTACCGCACCACGTTTGCGATCGCACTGCTGCTGAAGGAGTGGGTAAGCAGGCGGGCCGGATGGCTCTCCTTCCGGCTTGTGCAGGTGCTTACGGGGCATGGATGCTTCGGAAAGTATCTGTGCGACATCGCTAGAAGAGAGCGAACCACCGTCTGCCACGAATGTGGGGCGCCAATAGGGTATTACACCCATTTTTAAAAAGTGTCTCAATTAGATTCTGTAGTGCTAATGAACCACTGAAAATACACCAAATTTTTATTCAATCGATAAGTTTAATAAAAATGCATTTAAAATTTACATTTTCAAATTTCGCGCGTAATTTGACGAAAACGCTGGAAACCATTTTGCTCTGTGGTCATGACGTCAGTTGGCTGTGTAAACAAATGCGCCGGTAATTGACATGACACTGACTGACACTTTTTGTTTACACAACCGTATGACGTAAACATGGCGGCTACTATTTCATTGTGTTTAAGAACAGACTAAAAATTCTGAAAACGTTGAATTTAATTTTAAAATTTATTCAGTAAAAATATAGTATCTCTTTAATCTCTCAATAAAGTATGATAGTTTCTTCTAAGCTACTCAACAGATTTTTATATTTCGCATTTAAATTAGCATTGATATCGATAAAATGTTACTGCTTAGGTAATATTTTATCGATAGTATTATAAATACTACAGAAATTTCCAGTAATTCAGTATGAATTCAGTTGTCAAAGATAAAATATTTTCACACGCCTAAATTTAGGTATAATAACATGGTGAACGATAGTGACAATGACGTACAAAGGGGCGGTGAGCCAGAAAGGAATTATCTTCTAAAAGGAGCGCGTGGGCGGTACCTGCTTGCCACTCATAAACGCTGCTCTGTTAAAAACACACGCTCTTTAATATTTTTTATGCTCTTTAATAGTTCAAGCATGAATCTAATAAAAATGACATCTAATAAAATGTTATTATGATCATGATAAAAACATCAGCATTCATATTTTTTTTGTTATTTTATAGGAATGCGTATTAGGTTGCAATGGTTTTCATTTTGAAGAGCGAACATACTTTTATGGTTTTATACTATCACCTTGTTCTGTGATATAAAATATGATATTTTTCATATGATTTCTTAAGTTTGTTCTCAGAATACCATATTCACGCTTAACAAACTAAGTTTAAGCTTTATTTTGACTTTTAAAATTATCTGAGATAATCACAGTAATAACTTTAAATACAATTACAGTCAATACTTTGAAATTTTTTAACTGAACTTTTTTTATGTTAATGTCGTCAGACAGGCTCCGTCGCCTGTAACACAATCAACGCCACAGGTGCTGCAAGTGCGCTGCAAACTATAGTAGGATTAAGGATAAGGGATTGGGAAGGGATGTGGAAATGGGCTCTGGCATCCCTCACTCACTCATCAAACACAACAGCACATATGCTGTTATTTCACGGCGGTCTTCTGTAAGAGGGTGGTTACTGCCGCCAGACAGGCTGCCTAAGTATCTTCAAAACGCAGTGCGCTCTGCTACTACTTACCATATCCAGATCAGAGCCATGTTTGAAAACTTAATTTCCAAAGTTGGCCCTGCTGGAAATGGAACCCGGGATCCCTGAGACAGGGCGTTAAAGGAAATACCTTAACCACTCGACCAAAGGACTCGTACTCGTCAAAAGGCCTTAATTTAAATAACGTTAAACAAAGAATACATATAAAATATTTGTAAATATATGGATTTATTTAGGTTTGTTTTGATTTTCCAAAACCAAACAATGGGTCTTCTTAATCAACGACCCGGCTTAAAGTTTACTCCGCGTAAATAATACACAGTCAAACATCACCCACTCCAGTTAATTCTGTCGCCGTCGCAATTGTACGCGGAGAATTACCAACGTAACTTGAACTCATTTGCCTCCCCGGTGATACAGAAAACACTTGTTTTCTTCGAAGGATGTATGAAACACGAGGTGTCACGTAAGATGGATCGACTAGCTGCGATGTTTAGGTTACTAATGCGCTCAGTAAACATGTTCCGTGATCCGCTTACACATCGCACAGGCTTGTCTATGCGCGCGTATAATTACTGGATTTAATAAACATTGATTTTATAGATTTAGGTACTTGTCTATGTATTGATTCTAAAGTCTTGCTCGAGGGAGCGCAGGTATAAAGTTGTTGAAATTAACGAGCTAATAATTACATAAGACTGCCGTTAAATAAATATACTTACATAGCTTCAGTTTTATATGGCATTATTACTTTCATTTTTTTTAATGTTCAAATTATCATCTTATCATACATGTAGAAATACATTTTAATTATGACCGATACTAACTCGCGAATACCATTGATGGTACCACTGAGCAGTACCATTTATGGTACTACTTTTTAATTTTTAACTGTGAATTATTGGAGGTATATTCTTGTCCGTTGCCCTACTTGGTCATGAACTAAATTATTTATCAGCTTAATTTTTTTTAAATATAACATTAAATAAAAAACAGGTAATCTATATCCCTAAATACTTAATAAATTTTGATAAAGTAAAATTCTTCTAAAATGTTTTAGTCGATTCGTACTCGTGAATAAGACATAACAGCTTACGGCGGCAAAATAGAAATTAATTTAGGTATAATATCATACATTAAAATTGATATTAATTTAATCAATTGCAATCCTCTGAGTCTCTAGTAACAAATGAAAAATAACACTCACATTAATAGAGTTTGTAAGGATCGCTAAAGACATTAAATCTAGCGTTCTCAGCAAAGGATATTGCAACAATAAATCCAAAGGCTGACACGGAGTGTAGAGAAAATATAAATAAAATGAGCTTGTTTTGACATCTTGCAAAAGAAGGTAGCTTTATTTCAGAGGCGCAGCTGTCCCGTAATATTAAAATGTATGCTAACTTGAGTCACTAATGACCGCAAGATTTAAATCTAAAGGGAGAATTTTGTTCTTTTTGTTTAAAAGAGTGACTTAAATAAGGAAAGTTAAACTTTTTTGTGTACTAGAATGTTTCCGAGATAATTTGAGATTCATTGAATCATTAAAGTGCTAGCTAGACCTTGGAACACGGCATGGTCCACTATGGAAACGAAGTGATCTTGACTTGGGTTTATTGCGTTTCGTCCAAGTTTCATGTGTTAATTTTCATAATACAATTCTAAATACTTACTAGAGTTTAATTTTGAGGTTTGCATATGTGATTATCTTTGGATAGTAGTTAAAACGTACCTTATATCAATGACTACATATTGACGTAGTTTTTCAATTTCTAAGCAGAAGCTGTAAATATTTACTGATTTTTAATAGGGAAAACCTATTAAAAACCTAGTAAATATTTAAAAACCTATGCATCACACGAGACGGGAGATAGGGTATTTCTTGGAATAAAAATGTCAAAAGCATTAAATATTAATTACTCGTATACTAAAATGTCAAATGAAAAATTAATTCACAAAGGCTTAGATAATCTGTGAAGTTAGATTACTGATAATTTTTTAGGTTTGTAATATGCGTCATTTTGAAAATAAAACAAAAATCGATAAAAATGAGAGGTAACTTGGTGATTTTGTTCTATAGAGAAAATTTCATTGTATAATATTATCTGTTGACATTTCACTCTTATTTATAATGTATTAATCTATATATAAAAAATTCTTATTTGAACTTATTTATACTTAGACAAAATTCAATTGTAGGATTAATTATTTCTATTTATACGTGCTCTTAAGTATCTCTTTCAGTGAGTCCCGAAAACTTTGTGTACGCTTCAACGCACTTAATCAGATTATTGGATAAAGTTTGAAATAAGTGTGACATTCATCTAAAATTAATTTGTCTTTACAGTTAAAATAAACCCTGGCATTAAGCCAGTACAATTAAAACTGAATATTAAAATGACATCAAATGCTTGCTCGTATAATTTTTGATATAAAATTAACAGAAAAAATCATTGAAACTAAATGCATGTGAACGTCGATATTTTTTCCTTACTTAAATTACTTTAATTTTTTCAGTGAAATATTTTCTTAACACTGTAATAAATAACTATTAAAGTTAGTTAACTATGTGCTTTTTACTTTAATTTACATAAAAATAAAAGCTGAAATATATAGATTTGGAAGATTATTAGACAGACAGACAGACAGACAAACTCTTTATTACTCACACAACATAAATGAAAATAACAAATAAATAAATACTACAAATAGGTGAGTACAGGCGGTCTTATCGCTAAGAGCGATCTCTTCCAGACAACCTCGTGGCAGAGGAGAAAATAAGAAAGAGAGAAAGAGGTAGAGTGCTAAAGAAACAAAATATAATCAATAATCTATATACTAAATTTTCAAATATAACAGAGTAGAAAAACATACACATATACATAAATAAATAGATAAATACAAAAGTATATATACAAAATAATATATATACATATAAAATACAAATACAAGTGTATATATAACATATATACACTTGAGATTAAAACAATAACAACTTGCTAACTAAGCTTGGGACAAGAGATAATTATGCAATTAATTTTTAAAGAAAGACAGTGACTTAGGAAGATTATTAGATTATTAGATGACATAGAGTCGTTCAGTGTTTAGTTATGTGATAACGTTTTATCTAGACTAGAAAGATACCAAACTATTGAATACTTTGTACCTGTCAAGTCTTTTATAGCCCCAATATACAATTTTCCAATTCGAATGTTGGCAAGTTCATACATCTCTAGAACGGGTATGTACGTAACTCGTTCAACGGGGCAACGAACTAGTCACAAATCACGTCGATTTGTGCTCTTTCATGTGTGTTTGTACTTTAAAATGCTGTGGAGCAATTTTATAAGGGTCGCATCTGAAATAAACTGAAAAGGAATTATTTTTGTCCGCTTGAAATAGTATCGTGTTGAATTGCGCTAACTACAACGTGAAAACAGAGTGCATTTGTAGTCGGCTTACGGTAACGACCGGCTTTAATCGCTTTATTATAATTATTATTTTAAGTGATCCACGAGGGGCATCTTCTGTCATACTCTGCAGTAGAACTACTTGCACTTTTTTTGTCCAATTTGTTCTATCGTACCACAAATAGTAGAACTAGTTGGAGTAACCCCATAGAGACAGTTCCAGTAGGCGCTTCTCAAAAACTAGTAGCTTTTAAGACTACTATGTCCTACACACTTTTAGCGATGAACTAAAGAACTCGTGTGGTTCTTAAGTAATTTATTTAATTTCTGAATTATGGAAATTTTAAAACTGACATAAATTTCAATATAAAACTAACTAAATCTATTCTTTATAAAGAATATTAATTTAAAATCTATTTTTTTAAGTATTTTCAATAATTTGACGTGAAAATAGAAGTGTGAAAAATGTTTAGTTTACTAGGACTGGAAAACACACACACCAAAATTGTATTAAGTAGACGACAAAACGCGACATTACGTCGTACAAAAAATTCTAGCAATCTAGCGAGGCTGAGCTCGAAGGGCCCTTGACGACGTACCGTGGAGTATACAAGTGTGCTTTACACAGCGAAACTGGAAACCGGTAATTTCCTCGAGTGTACCCTCCTTTGTGTACTAAAACGTTTTACTTACATGAAACGCCCACGTGAATTTTGTTTTCTGTTTTTCATTATGTTATTAATGCCAGGTATTTTTGGAAGCTTTAAATAGAATAAAAATAATTTCTTGTAATTTAATTATACTACCTGTAAACATTATTTGCTATTCAGAATTTAACAGTATTTAAAGTCAGAAAACTGGAATAGGTACTTTAGACATCTCATGCGCGGGGAGAATTATTTGCTGCAGATTATGAATCGGGCAGACGACGTACTTCCAGGCTCAAAGATCTCCGCGAATGGTATGTTAGAAGTACTGATCTGGTAGGTACTTCAGTACTTTGGTAGCGATCGCAGTTTCGAGCCGCCCGCCGCCTTGATATCCATGATGATAGCCGACCTCCGATAGAAGATGACACTATGAGAAGAAGAAACATTATTAAGTATGTAGTTACAGAAGTGACGATATAACATATTTGTTTTATAATAACAAAGTTGACTTTATTACTATTATTTTAAATATGAAAAATTTATTATTTATTGACTTCAGAATTGTTATAAAAATGCTTTCCAAAAACGACTGTTTTCAAATTGAGTAAAATTTGACGATGATTTCTTAATTAAGAAAACTCATTACCTTATTCCTTCTTAATGCCTATCCTTCATGCTACTATGGTCGGCAGCGCCCTTGCAGCACCTTTGGCGTAGCTTGTGTTATCGGCGACGGTAGTCACCTACCATCAAGTAGACCGTCAGCCTGTCTGTCGAGCTTAACATAAAAAAGTAATTTGTATTTTAACTGTCAATTATTCTTCATCGTCGTTACAATACCTTTTGTAAAGCAGTCAGTCACTATTCATCATCCTTATAAATATTATAAATGCTACAGGTTCTGTCTTTTTTTTTACTTTGTAAAATGTTATGATTGAATATAAAATTTGTTCAACATCTTATTGTGAATACTAGTACCATTTTATTAGGTAGGTAAATAGTAAATATACGTAGTAAATAACAAAAAGAATAGGTACCTAAATAAAAGACTTTTTTAATTTATTTATTAATACAATAATATTTCATTTGACTTAACATTGGTTAAATAAAAACTCATTAGAGTTTTACCGTACACCATGTGCCGATTAAATAAACCTTCAGTTGACGCCCACGTACACACGGTTCGCTTGATGGTAAGTGGCTACCGTCGCTTATAACACAACCAACGTCACAGGGTCTTGTAAGGCGCTGCCGACCGTTATAGGATTATGGATGAAGGATTGGGATATTTGAAAATAGGCTCTGGCACTCACTTACCGAAACACGCTGTTATTTCAGGGTGATCTTCTGTAAGGGGGTGGTTACTGCCGCCAAATGGGTTGCCGAAATGACTGCAAAGCACAGTGTGCCCTGCCACTACCTACATTTTTTACTTAAACATAACTGTTGTTATGTCACGATGATTTTTTGTTAAGTGGATAACTGCCGCCGGTAAGGGTGCTCAGTTTATGACTGCGAAACGCAGTGTGTCTGCAAGATGATGAAACATTATTCATAGCAATGTCGTAGCAATCTTATGAGACTCGTCAAATCACACTAACCACTAACTCGTCAAGTTACGTGCGGGGTGAGTTAAAATGCCGTGTAAGGGCGAACGAACGATTTATTTAAACCGTTAAACTTGCCAAAAGTCGTCAATGATTCCCTTAATGTGTCGTCGGTTCACTGTCGCAGATAACTTCGCAAAATCTTCGAAGAGTCGATTTCGTATCGCTGGTTGTCGCGCCACCAACTCATCTCGCCCGCCTACTCTTTTATTCCCAGAAAATCCAAGCAAGATCGTAAACAAGCCATTGAAAGTTTGAGAATGCTATTTTTTTCAAATGTAAACTCTATGTTGTAAACATAAGGACCAATTTCCTTTGACACTAGTCGGAAAAGGGCGTGGCTATCACCATAGGGTGGGACATTCGAGACTTTCGGCCGGCGCGAAATCATTTTCCAGAACGTTCTATAGTCAGTCGTAACATTATCAACAATCGGACAGTTGGCGGTCACAAAATTTTTACTCAATCATTTTGAATTAAAAACTTTAAATTCAAAATTATTGAATAATGATGATGTTACAGTAACCACATATATTTTTTACTTCCATACATGGTGAAGCTAAACATTTATGATATCTGTATATCATGTTTTAATGGATCGACGAGAAAAAATGTTGATCGTAAATATCAGTAAAAAAATACAAACATTTATGTATGTATATATGTAAGTACAAGTAGCTTCTCAAGTCATCGAAACTTCACTCTACGAACAAAAAAACGAAGCGGGAGAGCTTCCATTCCACTCCAATCAGAACAACAAACATTCGTTCAAAACATAAAAGCGAACAAAACTTTGTACTTTAACTCAACTGTTATGCAGAACGGTTTCAGAGTAAGTATGCACTTTGTTTTCGTCAAGACTTTTATGGGCCGATATAAAATTTTCCAATTCGAGTGTTGGCACTACTCACTCCGTATTACTTCGTGAAGTAAGCCACAAATCAACTTTATCGACATTCACCGAGGGCGACTATTGTGGCTCTTATCATCCGTGAGAGATTTAATGGTTACTAACGCTGTATCATAATACCGTTGACCTGTTCGAACTCAATTTCACCCTAGAATTGCATTGAGGTAAATGTATTGAGGTAATGTAGAGTTGACGTCAAGTGTGACAGCAATATAACTATGATAATTTTTATGACCTATGATAATTCAAGGACGAACTTCCTCATCCTATTCTTCATGTAGGACGTCCAGCATAGGACGCAGCGTGGACAGACGACCTGATAAGGGCTGCGGGTCGACGGTGGATCCAGGCTTCTTAAGATCGGTCCTTTTGGAGAATTAAGGGGAGGCTTTTGTCCAGCAATGTATGTCCTACGGTTGAGATGATGATGCTGATGAATTTGCGCTCCAGACCGACTGGCATAATAGCGACCCGCCCCTGGCTCCGCATGAAGTTAAAATCTTCAAAAATCCTCTCTTAGCAGATGCTAACGTTATAAAATAAACCTATGTTACAAATTACAGTTTCCTAGACTTAGTAGTTTTGGCTGTGCTCTTGATAGTCAGGATAAAGGATTTTGTAATTATAGATAAATTATGAAATGTCATAATATAATGGCTTTTTTTAATGTTAAGATCGGCAGACAGGCTGACGGTCCACTTGATGGTAGATGATACCGTCGCCTATAACACAAGCAACGCCACATCTGCTGCAAGTGCGCTGCCGACAATAGTAGGATTAAGAATAAGGGATTGTTGAAGGGTTAGGGAAATGGACTCTGGCGTCCCTTTCTCACACAACGAAACACAACAGCACACGTGCTGATATTTCACGGTGATCTTTTTTAAGGGGGTGGTTACTGCCGCCAGACGGTCCGCCCAAATGAAAAATTTGGATTTAAAAATTTAAAATTTAGTAATTTCCAAATTTAAAAAGTTCATTTTCAAAGTTGACCCAGTCGAGAATCGAATTCGAGAACCCTAGAATAGAGATTAAGACAAGCATCCTAACCACTCATCCAACGGGCTCGTTAACGGCTTCTTAAAAATTGTTTGTTCCTTTCATATTGACAACGAGCAACTAATGACGGAGACAAACAACGACGCTCAAGACGCGATATTTTATACGATTTCCTTTAATAAATTTAAAGGAAATCGTATAAAATATCGCGTAGGTTTTGTTATTATAAGATTTGTGTTATAAAATAATCTTAATGGTTATTAAATCTTATATCTTATGATTTTTGTATTATAACTTAATTGGTTGCTTAAATCTTGTTTAATTTTCTTAGGTATGTGAATTTTCACGTGAGCGTTTATAGTTTATTAATTATTAGGGAACATACATTGCGTGAGAGCTATCACTTCTTAGACACCCACCACAGTCACTCTAAAAAAATTGGTTGCGGTACACGGGCCAGAAATTTTAGCACAAAAAATTTCTTTGAAGTGTCGCCTCTAGTTCTTTAGTAAAATCTTAGTCTTGCCATATATTTAGTCTTGGTTTATAGGTATATCTTGGTCTCAGGACAAAAGATTTTTTTATGTCTGCTACTGAGCGACTTGAGTGTAACAATGAAACGAATAAAGTATTCGTAAGACTTTGTAACATACGTATTCAGCAGCTTATTACGGTTTCACTTAAGGTAAAATCAGAAGTTTTTGTAAACAATTAGATTCAGTGTTAGAGATAAACTACACAAACTATATAAGCACATAGAGAGAATATTTGATAACACCGAAGATGTAACTGGGAAGCAAATTTGTATTCATAGTTCAGTAAAATCTCTACATTAGGGTATGGTTACACTCATAAATATTTCATTAATGCAGCACAACAGCCTTGTCGTAGAGCACAATATGAAGTTAAGACAGTAGCGGTTTTAACATTTACTAATTATTTGTTACCGGTTATTACAGTACTTAGTAATTATTACAGTACTAGTCTCTGGTACATTCTTAGACACTGCACAGTTCGTGGGAAGTTTCTATTTTTTAGGTTATCAGAAAGACGATACACTACTGTCAGTTTTATTTAGTTGATTCGAAGCGAGAGAATGCACTCTACACTAACCGTAAGTAACGACCCTACCTCATCCTCGTCACCTTACGAGGTAACAGGCAGCTCTCAGGGGATTAATGACCTTATGTGGTCCTTCAGTTAAAAGGGAGTATTGAGTTGGTGAATCAATTTAAATTTAATTATAATTAATGAATGTAACTTATATATATAAAATGCATAGACATATATGAAGAGAGAGACGAGTATTTTTATAGTAGATACCTAATTTATCTGTCATAATTATAAATACTAATATTTCATATTTGCATTTTTAAGATAAACAAAAGAAATTGTATAGATACTTAATTTTGTTATTGTAACTTTATATCTGGTTCTTTTAATATTTTCATCTAGAATAATTTATCTTTAAAATAATTAGTCTGGCCATAAATACTGTTACATCAAAACTGTCAATAACAAAAAAACAAAGAGTTCAGCATGTTCTGAAACCTCTCAGCAATACACTTTTTAAAAATGTACCGTGGACTTTCCAGCAGGACTCTGTACCTGGTCACAAGGCACGAACTACCCAAGCCTGGCTCGAAATCAACATCTGAACAGCTCGAAACAGCTCAGATCTGAACCTCCTAGACTACAAATTATAGTCAGTTTTAGAGGACATGGCCTACTCTAAACGACACGCCAACATTGAGTCTCTTAAAAAATCTCTGGAGCAAGCAGTGGCTAAATTTCCATGGAAACAGTGCGTAAATCCATAGATTCGTGGCCAAATAGATCAAAGGTCTGTATCAAAGCTAAAGGTGGTCATTTTAAATAGATTTTTTTTTTGTTGAGACATCAATAAATATGTAAATATATAATCCATTCTAATCCCGGTCCGGTTTACACCTTTGAATATGCGTTGTGGGTTTCCGGGATGATGGCCCAGGTCTGTTGGAAATTCTTCCAAACGTTTCGTCAACAACTGCGATTGACATCCTCAGTGGTGTAGTCCGTGTTAGAAGAAAAAGTACATCACATCACTGCACTTCACTTCTGCCCTTTTCGACTTCTCGAGCGAGACTGATTTGTCAACTGGAATGTGTCTATATTTAAATTTTTAAATTTTATATCCCCACCCCGTGGTTGAATTGGTGGGGTGTGGTCACTAGGAGAGGGGTTATAATGCCCTCTCTTTCTTTCATTATTATTATTCTTGCGTAGTGCCGGATACCAAATGTTGTGTAGCCTTAGATTTTCCTCCTTCCTGTTGAAATTGTTTGGATGCTTGAAAATTTCAATGGCTTCCCGATTAAGGCGTGAGTGATAGTGTACCTCGGATGACAGAACTAATGTGTTATTGAAAAGGATTTTATGATTGCCTTCAGAAAAGGCGTGTTCAGCTACTGGCGATTTTTCGGTCTTTCCTCTGCGACAGTTACCCTTGTGTTCTTTAATTCGGGTGTTAATGCTGCGTTTTGTGGTGCCGATATATACTGCGCCACATTCACAAGGTATTTTATATACCCCTGTCGAGGATAATGGATCCCATGGGTCTTTAACTGAACCGAGCAGGTTTCTGATTTGGCTCGTGGGTTTATATGGCCTTGATGTTTCTGCTCTGTAACATTTTTCCTATGCGATCCGTTACTCCTTTAATATATGGGAGGAATGCTCTGCCTTTATCTGGGTTTTTGTCTTCGGTATTAGTCTTGTTTCTCCTCGGTTTTATCGCTCGCTTAATTTCAGTTGGTGTGTATCCGTTGCACCGTAGAGTATGGCTTAAATGTTCCAGCTCTTTTTGTATCTGTGTTGGTTCGCAGACTCGTTTCGCTCTATCAACCAGCGTCTTAATCATAGCCCTTTTTGTTGAGGGTGATGGTTGGAGTTTTTGTGTAAGTACCTATCTGTGTGGGTGGGCTTCCGGTAGACTTTATGTCCCAGGCTACCATCCTCGTTTTTAGAGACCAACACGTCCAGAAATGGGAGTGTGCCATTTTTCTCTGTTTCCATAGTGAATTGTATTCTTGGGTGGATGCTATTGATATGTTTAATCTAAGGCTACACAACATTTGGTATCCGGCACTACGCAAGAATAATAATAATGAAAGAAAGAGAGGGCATTATAACCCCTCTCCTAGTGACCACACCCCACCAATTCAACCACGGGGTGGGGATATAAAATTTAAAAATTTAAATATAGACACATTCCAGTTGACAAATCAGTCTCGCTCGAGAAGTCGAAAAGGGCAGAAGTGAAGTGCAGTGATGTGATGTACTTTTTCTTCTAACACGGACTACACCACTGAGGATGTCAACCGCAGTTGTTGACGAAACGTTTGGAAGAATTTCCAACAGACCTGGGCCATCATCCCGGAAACCCACAACGCATATGGATACCGGCCGAGAAAACCTACATTTTACACCTTTGAATGTTTTATCATTCTTGTATGTAGATTAGAAGTAATGTTCACTTGCTTCGAAGATGAAGAAAAACGTGCTAAGACAACCTAGAAGTTAGACAATCTTCGAATACATGAATGTTTGTGTGAGAGGAAGTCAAGTAGGACTTATGTTAATTTAAATTTTATTAAGACACTTTTACGAAAATCTAACTCCAATTTCGATGAATCTTCTTTCCAAATGAATTTTTTTAACCATCAATCATGAAGGGACCATGTTGTCTTTTGCCAAATGTTAATATAAAAAGATAATTATAATAGCGATAAGCATAAGGTAGGTCGCGTATTTGTTTGCCAAGTATGTCATACAAAGAATAAAAGTTTTGGCAACAGTTTCTGTACTAAAGATAATCTTCAAAACTACAACTGTCACATTTCTTTAGTACCTATGTAACGTTACATTACTCTTTTGAGATAACGTCTAGATAGTTATAAATAGTGATAAGAATTTGTATTACCTGTAAAGCAATTATAATAAGAACCTGTATAATTTTTACATATAAAATAAATAAGCTTTTGATCTTGACTGAGTCCATAATATTGCCTTAATATAATTGTATAGGGACTATGTTCATTGCTATGTTATGATTCGAATAGAGGGACTTTAAGTTACATATCAAGCTACATACTTGACGAAAAGATAGGAAAAATAATTGAGGCGCCTTTTTATTTCTACTGCTACTGCTAAGCTACTGCAAGTGCGCTGCCGACTGCAGTAGGATTAAGGATAAGGGATTAGGAGTGGATAGGGAAATGGGCTCTGGCATCCCTTACTCACTCACCGAAACACAACAGCACGCGTGCTGATATTTCACGGTGGTCTTCTGTAAGGGGATGGTTACTGCCGCCAGACGGGCTGCCCAAATGACTGCGAAACGCAGTGTGCCCTGCCACTACTTTCCAAATCCAGACCAGAGCCAAATTTGAAAAGTTCATTTTTCAAAGTTGACCCTGCCGGGAATCGAATCCGGGAACACTAGAACAGAGCGTTAAAGCCAGCACACTAACCACTCATCCAACGGGCTTGTCAAACACTTTATGGTATGCGCACTTGCATTGCCCTCATGTTTCTTATGTTTTTAAAGGACCCACATCAAATAATTGTGTAAAGTGATGATTTGTAAAGGATCATCAGCCTATATAACACTCTTTATTATTTGAAATTAATATTATTAATTAATTTTGGAATCAAGTAGAAAAACTATTGAAGTTAAATACAAAAACACCCATCTTTATGAATATTATAAAGATAAAGTGAGAGGATTTTTGTGTTTGTTCTTATGTGGAGGGATTACTTACTGCATTTATTTAAAAAATATGTCCCTATTTGAAAGGTCAATTTTTTCAAATCGACATAGTTTACATATTAACATAATCTCACAATTTTAAGTAAGCAAAACTGGGCGCGTTCGTTTAGTCCCTTAGTTCCCAAAGTGGTCCAGGGGAGACTCGGCGGGGGTCTACGTTGGCGTGACAAAAAAAATGGAAGTGAAAAAAAGCAATCAATTCTCACAATTTCATTTAGAAAACTCCCTATTCGTGGTTGGAACTCAGCCGCAACGCAAATTTCCATAGTTAGATCTAATCTTCACATTTTTGTCAAGTTCAAAATTTAGCTGGTCCACCGGAACCAGCTAAATTTTAAAAGTGGTATATGAGAAAAAAGTCTGGGAACGTCTGGTTTAGTCCATCATGATGATGTAATTACAAAACACAAATTGTTCATGCGATTTTTTTGAAATGAATAAAACAACAACATTCATTATAAACACGTGTACGTTGACACGTTCACGTGAGAGTGATGAACGAAAGTTGACTACAAAATCTACAAATTCCAGGCTTAATTCGAGTGTTCATCGCACAAGCACGAACTGGGCCTACATGAACGTGAAACGTTTCAAATTTCCGAACCACGTTACTTAACAAATTGGACAGCTCAGTGTTCTTTCAAAACGTGTTTTTAGTTATTGACAAATTTTGGAAACACATTTCATAATGTGGAAAAACACACAATTTTTTAAAAAAAAATACTGTAATTGAACTGAACGTAGAAACTAACGAGTAATTGAAGGTTTATCACAGTGAACTGTAGCATATAACTTTGTGGGACATATTAAGTGGACATTTATGTTAGGTATAGGTATTGTTAGAAAAATTATAAAAAATATACAATATAGAAAATATCTGTAAATCTACAAGATTTTAAATTTATACTTAAGGAAAAAATGTCAGTAATATTTAATTCAATTATTAAATCTCACTGACATTTTATTATTTTTTATTACGCAATTAATTTTTTTTTTCATTAAGAGGCTTTGAAATTTATTTGAAGTTTGAAGGCTTTGAAGTTACTCTGAAAATAACTGAGATTTGATTTGTTCATCACTTTTGTTTAAATTCTTGCCCATTTATATTTTCATATATTTATCTAACAAATAAAAATTCATTAGAAACTAGCTGAACTCGGCCACCCTTCGGCGCGCGGTACTGGACTGCTTATATATAATACTATTTATCGTAGCGTGATGTTATATAGCGTATAGCCTTCCTCGATAAATGGACTATTCAAAACAAAAAGAATTTTTCAATTCGAACTATTAGTTCCTGATATTAGTGCGTTCAAACAAACAAACAAACTCTTCACCTTTATAATATTAGTATAGATAACATTAATCGAATATCCATCGCATGTTAGATGCAATGGATCCGTTGTTACTAAAACCGATCATTACCGAGAATATCCGAAATATTTTGTTAGACCCTCTAATGAAATAGCGAGTATAACTGAATATATAATATAGAATAAGTAACAAAACACATACAAAGCTAAAGATATTTTTTCGGAAATTATTACAAAATTTAATATAGATACAGCCAAAAAATGTACAAAGTGGCTACGTTAATTGAATTTAAATGGAATATTGCGGAGGTAGAGCGCATTGCGTTTCGAAGTGATAAACTGTGCCGCCGTCTGGTGATAGTAAATACTGTGGTGATACAGTGACCGAAAATACCTATACATATAATGTCCATTATTTAAAAAAAAAAAAAAAAAAAATTGTTCACCTACCGTACATTTAGTGTTTGTTTCATTCAAATTGGTTTACAAACAAAAAAGTTACGCGCTATACCACGCGTAAGTACGAAGTTGCGAACTCAGCTATTAGTCACGAATATATTCTGTTTTGTGTGAGTGTCTCATTTAGGGAAGTTACTCGTTATCATAATGTATTTGATAATACATGTAATTCTAATTTAATGTATTTGGGTCGAATAGCACAATTTCATGTTCGTAGTTGTAGGCATGCACTTCAACCTACAATCTTATTAACATTACATACATATATGAACATATAGGGAAAACCATCATAAGCCTGAATGCTGCACTTAAAATAAATAGTATTTTTATTCATGTTACGGTCGTCAGATAGGCTGACGGTCCAAACGATAGCAGGTGGCTACCGTCGCGTCGCTTTAACACAAGCACTAGATTAAAGATAAGAGATTAGGAAGGTATCCCTGGGAAAAGGGATCTGGCATCCCTTACTCATTCATCGAAACGTAACAGCAGACATGCTGTTATTTCAAGGTGGTCTTCTGTGAGGGGTTGGATACTGCCGCCTGATAGGCCGTTCAAATAACTGCAAAACTCAGTGTGCCCTGCCGCTGCTTGCCAGATCCAGACCAAAACCAACTATGAAAAGTTCATTCCAAAGATGGCCTTGCTGGGAATTGAACCGAGGACCGCTGACAGCGTTAAAGCACCTAACCACTTGTCCAAGGGCTCGTTACTTGGAAAAAATAAATGCCTGTTGTAATCCAACACCCTCAAGGGTATCTATTATAACATTGCAATCTGAAGGCGATTTAATAAGGTGTGCGTGATTTATTTTTTATTTTTTATGTTAAGGTCGACAGACAGGCTGACGGTCCACTTGATGGTAGGTGACTACCGTCGCCTATAACACAAGCAACTCCACAGCTGCTGCAAGTGCGCTGCCGACCACAGTAGGATTGGATAAGGGATTAGGAGAGGATAAGGAAATGGGCTCTGGCATCCCTTACTCACTCACCAAAACACAACAGCACATATATGCTGTTATTTCACGGTGGTATTCTGTAAGGTGGTGGTTACTGCCGCCAGGCGGGCTGCCCAAATGACTGCGAAACGTAACAATCTTTGCAGCAAAATTATAGAAGACTAAAATTGTATTTCAGTTAATAGTCATTATTCTCATGTATTCAGGGACATTTATTATATATTTTTATGTTAAGATCGGCAGACAGGCTGACGGTCCACTTGATGGTAGGTGGCTACCGTCGCCTATAACAAAAACAACGCCACAGCTGCTGCAAGTGCGCTGTCGACTTCAGTAAGATTAAAGATATGGGATTGGAAAGGGTTAGGGAAATGGGCTCTTGACATCCCTTAAACACAACACACAAACAACTCACCAAAACACAACAGCACAAGTACTGTTACTTCACGGTGGTTTTCTGTAAGGTGGTGGTGACTGCCGCCAGACGGGCTGTCAAAATGACTGCGAAACGCAGTGTGCCCTGCCACTACTTTCCAGATCCAGACCAGAGCAAAATTTGAAAAGTTCATTTTTCAATATTGACCCTGCCGGAAATCGAATCCGGGAACCCTAGAACAGAGCGTTAAAGCAACCACTCGTTTAACGGGCTCGTTAAAATACATATAAGTATTTTACATAGGTATAATTAGAAGAATTTAATTAAATAAATTCGACACTTGATCAGCCAAATATTCGTTTGAGTCATTAAACATTTAATTGACATTAACGTAAACGAAATTGAAATATTTTGCCATTCCCTGATTCGTTTCGCGATACATTATGACATGTTACTGGGGTTTACTTAAGTAAAAGCAAGGGAATGGGACGACGCAACGCCTCAGATTGTTATTTCGCCTCCGATGTTTTTGATTGTCACAAGTATTAAATAAATGAGGGCTAATTCTGACGAGGATACGCGTCGGGACTACGCTTTAACATTTTAATGAACGAAAGTCAAAGAACAATGCCTCGGTGATTCGAGAGCTTCAAGTTGTTACGTGCAAAACATTCGTGAATGTGAATTTCATTGCCAATGTTTGTATTCTCTTAGCAGTTTACTTCGCTGTTACGTTTTGTATTCGAACAAATATTGAGTAAACGTGATGATTATTCACAATGATTAATAATATGATGATTAGTTACACTGATTAGGTCCATCGATGTAATTATTGGGCATGGCCTCTTATATAAGTAAGTGTTTTCAACCACATGTAAACTCATAAGACGAAGATTTGGGTCTAATTTAGCCTTGATTCAGTCACTTTGTCGTAGAAGCTTATTGGAGCGAAAAAAAGATCTGTAAGCTTTCATGCAAGTTCCTGTAGTATACCCACTGATTTCGGTTAAAGACTTTTTGGTTTTGTAGATACCTTAACATTTTCGTTTACATACAAAATATTTAGCATTATATATACATATATTATGTCATGTTTATCACCGGTTTGTAATGCTGGATCGACAAGAAAAGAAACCTGTAAAATTTAAAAATCGCTTTCGATAATCCAAAGGTTAATTGGACTTAACTTATTTCGTATTATAACTCGTATTATAATTTTCGGGCAAATTTATATTATGTTAAGTTAGTAAGATGTTATGTAATGTCTGTGTTAAAACACACACAGACAATAACACATTGCATTACTGACCCCTACAACACAGGGTACCCTCGTGCAGGGGTTAGCGGTAATCAAATGTAAGCAAAATGAATTGGACAATAAAGAAATTTATTATTTACTAGCGGCCCGCCCCCGGCTTCGCCTGTGGTGCAATTTTATATATAAGAACATTCCCCGTTCATCCCTCTTTCTATTAGCGAAAACCGAATTAAAATCGGTCTACCCGTTCACGCGTGATGCCGTGACCAGGAGAAATAGGGATTCATTTTTATATATAAGATTATAAGTAAGTAACATTAACATGTATATCTATATCATATAATATTATAACGAGATAAAGTTTGTATGTTTGCTTGTTTGTTTGTTTGTATGTATATAGGAGATAATCTTCGAAACTACTTCATCTGATTCAAAAAATAATATTTCACCAATAGTTAGAATAGAATTTCAGAAATAGATATAAAGTAAATTTTCCACGCGGGTGAAGCGCGGGCACCAACTATCTAAAAGTTATGAAGTAAAACCCTCGAAGCAGCCTTTTTCTCGAAGCCCAAGAAGTTGCTATTTGGCATCTACTTTGATTGTATGCATTATGACATGCTTCTAAACAAAGGCCTGTATGAAACGTAGAACCTAAAAGCTTATACATAGACATAAGAAACCGCTAAAAGCTGCATCCATCAAACCCTCGACATATTGCTATAGTACGAGTGTATAGTATATTTTCATTCGATGGGATCCAAAAATGGATTTCCATTTCTTCGGACTTGTAAAGACTTTAAACACAAAACCTGTACACAGAAAATTAAAGAATTTTATCATTAAAACATTATTGAAGCCGCTAAAAAATGGTGTAAATTTAAAATTTCATCACAAAGTCCTGTGCATGGTTTTACCTGTCCTAAAACCTATATGTCTTGATCATAATAAGTAAAAAAATGTTTTTTTTTATAAACCTATTTGTAGAACATGCCATGTGTAAAATAGTGCTGCTGGGCCTCGAGGAGTTATGGCCACGCCAGCTCCGCTAGGTTTGCTTACAATTATTACAAGTTGCTTACAATGTTTTTCTTTACAATTAGAGCCTTTAGAGAATCTTAGAGCTACTTGCTCTAAGATTCTCTAAAGGTGTTTCGTCTATATCTCTATATTCACCACTGGTCTATCTCTGCTTACATTACATAAAACTGAATCTTTTGTGACCAGTTAAAATTTTGGTCGCCTAAAACCACCTCTTGGTTCCTAAAAATAATAATTATCATCAATTTTAATAATATTTATGTTTTATTATTGATGTATAATATATTTCAAAATCATATTTCTAATATCTGAACATCATATTCCTCGCCGTTAGTTGTCCACGAATAGGGAAAAAATGTAAGTGTACAAAAATATTCTCTGTTAATAAAAGCGTTATTGAACAAATGTGTACAATTTTTTTAAAATTATTAATAATAGTTGATAACTTTGAATTCGTATTAAGAATATTCTTAAGCTAAACAATATATTTACTGTTACATAATGTAACATGTATTTCATTTCCTCGTCTTACCTCTTCTTATATTTCATCGATTACTTTCACATTACACCTAGCATATCCAGTTCCACCTCGACCATGTTTTCCGTGCATTTGTCGCGAGGTTAAGTGAATCTATCGTGTAGAATTGGAGCACGCTGGCCACTCCATTTCCTGCCATGCCGGAACTGTGGTCTCCACATCGCCCGCCATTGTAGCTGACCGGCAACTGCATGTTGCTGGAATGCGAAAGGAAGATTAGCGAAATTTCTAGCTGTTCTGAAACGAATTCGCAAATGGCACGTATTCTGTTCGTCCTCGGTGCATTTCGAGCAATGAATAGTCAATTTAACCGTGTATATTTATTACGATGAATTCACACATATAGAGAATAAAGGTGTTTATTCCAAAATAACCCACATGGGTGGCAGCATTTGAATATTATTGGCCATTGCAATATCCTCATTGGATATTAAAATTTATTTTCTTGTAAACCAGTTCGTATTTTCGATATTTGTTCATTGATGAACCGAGTGGTTAAGGTGTTATTTTTTAAAAGAGGAACTTTATGGAAAGGAATCTTCACATTAACTTTAGGTGTACCAAGTTTCATACTTAGTTCTAGCACAAACAACTATACGTTATGGATGGCCCAGTGGATTGTTACCGCTGAACGCTGAAACGACGATGGCAGATTCAATTCCTGGTGGTTCCTGCACACGGAATGTATCTATGGATTGAAAATTATAATTACTTAATATATCAGTAATGGAAAATATCTTAAGAAAACCATGAAAAGTACTGCCTGCGTACTAACGCGTTGACTAGCGACTAGCCGATGAAGTTTCTTAAATTGATACAATATTTTGTTTGAGACGTGATGGTTGATGTCTTTGTTTGTGAGTAGGTATTAGCTGTTACCCTTTCTATAACTATACTTTTGTTTCTAAAACTCTAATTAAGAAATCATTAATAAGTTTGATCGTACTAAGCTGCTTTTAAGTCAGTTGTGTGACTATCATAGTACAAGCTTTAATGTTAGTTTAGGGCTATATAATTAGCGTATTTGTTTTTGTGCATGTGTTTTTGTGGTATACCATGTTGGCACCAGGCCGCTAGCCTTTTCACAATGTCTGTGTTGATGTAGATTTCAAATTTTATTTAGACAGTTACTAATTAATTCGCTAATTTGTTCAGTCTTATAAAAAAAAAACATATTTTGCTGCAAAAACAAATATTGCAAAAACAAATATTTTGCTTTGTCATTAGCTTGAATATTAATTGATAAATATCTTCTACAAATTTTCTTGAATTCATACAAATTGGAACTAATGAAAAACCCGTTCACTCGGGCTAACAGAAAACACGGTTCATAACTTTTTAATTACATTTGAATCCTCCCTTAATTCACCGGCTTCACACAATAAAAGTAATTTTATGAGACTTTGGATAATAATCAGCTTATTCGCTTCCCGTTTTATGTAGGCGTTTTAAAGCCGCGGATTATTTAGAGTAAAAATAAGGTATAGTTAACAAACAGTGTGGAATCTTCATTAAAATGAAATATAGTTTAACAGTACAAAGGCGTCCGCTCCATTTCATCTTCTTATCAGCAAGACCAACGGTTAAATATATGTGAAAGTATGTAAATGAGTTAAGTGGTAACAATTAATGATAATATATAATAATAGTTCATGATAACGTATGAACAGAGCTACCATTACTTCCCATGAAAGTCCTCTAATTGGAAAATTTACCCATAAAAATCAGCGCACAAAAAAAACTAATTCATTCTTATTTAAATTCCTCGGCCAACGGGATCTTATTGTGGTGACTTAAATGCTATTGGAGGGGGGTAATCGGACCACTGCGGTTTTGATGTTTATAGTGGACTGTATATTTTGGATGTTGCGGGATAAGGGAAGGTGGAGAATCAGGTAGGGACAGCTTACCTCGATACGATGAAGCGAGATGTTAACGGATCCGCGGATCGTTGAGGCGATTCCCTCTTCTTGTCTTCACCTTTCTTCATAAGCACATAACACGACAACCAGCGTTCTACACTATGTACTGCGGATGTAGATTACGGCGATAAAAAGGGTTACACAGCGCACACACTCGACCGATCACGATAGTTCAATTTTAAATATATTTTTTTGTTTGCTTGCGGGGTATCTTCTCGCGTCGCGCCGTACAGTGATCGTATCGAGAGGCGGAGGAGGGTAGGAATCGGGGAAGGACGCGAGTCATAGACAATGCGCGAAACCAATTAATTTCAACTTTTTCATTTACTTTTTTTTGTATTAATAATTCCACAGAACCACAATTTTCAAGTTTCACATAAAATATTGGAAATTTAGATATAACACACATTATATCTGTTTATGTATTGAAAAAATCGTCATAACAATGGTCGCCCATACTTGTAGTACTTGTATTAGTATGGCAACATCACCTTTCCTGCAATAAAACTACATCCTTCCTCCTGAAAAAAATTAAAAATTCTAATTATTTTTGGCATACGTACTAGGAATTGACAGAACAATATGTAGTTGCGTTTATTGATAGGTACTGTTCTTTGTCTATTGTGTTTTAAGCTTTTGGATTATATGAAACAGTATCAAAGGCGGCACGCCCGCATTAATGTGTGGGCAAACGTGCCTAGTGGGGGCTAGTACGCCATTAGAGCTCTGAATCTGTTGCATTTATTAAAAAAGTGATTACGTATGCACCTCGCGCGGTATAAATCACCGGCAAAGGCCGGGTATTTCAGCTTGATGGATTACAGGGCACTCTGAGTTTACTACGAATAAATTAGGGAACTTAGATAAGAATGAAAATGAAGCCAATGCCTAAGGCTCAAGTGACATTGTCAGATAACCTCGACGATATCCTTTGAGGGGTAAGGTCGCGGAAGGTGAAGCTGTAAATGGAAATGAGATATTTGTTGCGGCCTTCAATACTAGATCCACTAGTACAAAGAAGTCGTTTGAAAAATAGTTTTTCTCTGAGATGTTATGCAAGTAATAAAGAATTCGTAACTCGTTAGACGATGTGTTGTGGTTTATCACAATCAGTTCCCTAAAAGACTATATCAATTACTATATGTGTAAATGACTATATACTTAATATAAATATACTAGAAATGAATGAAGTAAGTATATTTTTTATTATTATAAATCACTCGAATTAATTAAATAACAAAACTGCCATTGAAATATTTTATTATTTACTAGCTGAACTCGGCCACGCTTCGCTGCGGCCCATACGGTCATGGGGCGCGCGGTACTGGACACTGATTTTATATCTCCTATAGCCTTCCTCGATAAATGGACTATTCAAAACAAAAAGAATTTTTCAATTCGAACCAGTAGTTCCTGAGATTAGCGCGTTCAAACAAACAAACTCTTCAGCTTTATAATATTAGTATAGATTTAGTGGCACCCTGATTATCGCTGAAGTGAAGAAAGAAGAAAATATGAAGACGTTTTTCAAAATAACTAACTGGCATATTATAAATGGCACTGAGTAAACCTTGTTTATCGGCCAAAACCATTTTTCACGTTATTCCTCTTTAGCAGGTTTCAAATAAAAATCTGAATTTTGATTAATGTTATTGTTATACATATTTATCAACAAATTCTACAGCAAATGATTATTTTGGTCTAATATTTCTTTGTTTGTAGTAAATTCTATGTAAATTGCCTAAGGAGCTATGTACTTAGTGCCTGATCCCTAGACACTATACCCTTACATAAATTATCTCATTATGAGGTTCTAACTACGCAGTCGCTTGTTTGTTTATTTTTGGTTGGTAGACTTCTGTTAATTTTTAAAACAAGGTAAACTTTTTTATAACTGTAAAAAGTTGTAAAAAGTTCAATTAGGTATAGCCAACTTCGAGAAGCAGGTCAATCGTCGAATTCAGCTCGGATGGGCAGCGTTCGGAAAGCTCCGAGATATCTTCTCGTCTAAAATTTCTCAGTGTTTAAAAACAAAAGTTTTCGACAGATGTGTGTTGCCAGTGATGACAGCAGCAGCAGTGAACGTCCTACGACTGAGATGATGATGATAAAATAGTTCACAGCTAAGCTTACTCTTTATTAGTTTGTACATGGCTATTGTCGTCTAATAATCACAAGAACCGTAAGAATGATTCAAGAGAATTATCGACTTTTATATGGGAATTTCATACTCATGTAAACATGTGCAATCTTATTTGCAATAGAAACATGTGCAATTTTATTTGCAATAGTCATCTTAAGTCATTGCCGCCAGACAGAATGCCAAGTAGTTCACCCTGTCAGTAGTAACAAATGCACAATTAATTTAATTTTTTTTTCTATGTTTAAATTTTTAGGTATATTATAGAGGAGAGTTAAACATTTTTTTTCTTCAAAAGACACTGGGTTAGATTGAAGAAGATATTTGCTGAAACTGATGAATTATAATCTAATGATTATTATTTTTTTTTTTTTGTTTTTGTTAGTTGCTATTATAATATTAATATTATAATGTTTAGCAATTGTAGAAGACCTTTTAGGTTTTCAATTAAGTACTATTTTAAATTAACATATCAAAACCAAAACAATATCTCTATAAATCAAAATATAGATATTTTTTAGTAAATATATAAATTGAGAAAGGCTGGATCGTATTTAAAATTTGGAACCAATTTATTAAGGTATCGTCATAGTCCGGTAAAGTTTTTAGAGAAAGAAAATTTTTAACGAATAATTAGAAACTACGAGAATTGAATGAACTCAAGAAGATAAGGTTTTCTTATTATGTTCCTGTGAAAGATTCCAAGAACAAAAGAGCAGATAATTACAAAGAAAAACAACGTATGTTGTCTGGTCGGTGTTAAAAATAATGGAATATGAGGTTACAAATTCGTGTTTTGGCAACTTGTAAAATATACATTTAAGTAAATGTGTGGTGATGTGTATAAAATTGAAATAAATCGAATACTTTTTATAATAATAAATGGCATATTCTCTTGCTTAGGACCCGTGCCGACTGACAATATGGCACGGCTAGGCACGCTTCGGCAAGTCGTGTCATCCTACACTACGCAGTTGTATTGTCAACTAACAAGGTAATAATCAACTATTCAGTTTAGCATTGCGTTACTCCGAAGTCGGTTATCTATACGTAATTTGTTGAAATGATTAATTGGGATTTGCCGCGGTTTGTCACAGGACGCCGCCATTTGCTGCGACATCAAGTGGCATAACGCGAAACGCTTCGGCCGGCCTCTTGGCATTGAAATAAAAGAGTGTTGGTGCTAAAATCATTGCAATAACGTTAAAAATAATATGTTTAGAAGAAAATCTTTAGCTGTACCGTGTCGTGCCATACCATCAGTCTGCGCCGGCCTTAATGCTAAATGTGTCTATGAAAATTATTCGTTTAGTTTTTTTAGTAACGTGCAGACAGCGTTAACAGTTAAGTCGATCTACAAGCTAAAGCTAAAGTAGCGTGTTTTCAACTAGAATGTCGCGTGTTCAACGAATATGCTATTTCTTTAGTGACCAGAACAACTACGGTTCAGTGATCTTGATAAGTGGGTATTAAAAATTAAACACAATTAATTCAAACATTCTTTTTTTGGAAAAATATAGGAAGCATAGTGATGTCCACTTCATGATAGGTGAACGATCATCACCTATCATGAGATATAAAGGCATGAGGGATAAATCATAAGGAATAAAAAGGGGATAGGAGAATGGGTTCTTGCACCACTTTCTCACCTATCAAAAAACAACAATACAAAAGCTGTCATTTCACGGTGGTTACTGCCGCCAGACAGCCCGCAGAGCGAAATTTACGACAACACATAAACAATCATTTATGTTAAATCTAGTTTTAAAATAAAAACAAAAAAGTGAAGACAATTGTCTACAGTTTAATGTTAGTCTTCTTTCTACGTGTGACAGTTTCTTGGGAAGCCTGTAATGAAATTTGCCAAGAAAAAATAAACGAAATTAGACGTCTAGAAGTGAAAGCAATGCCAAGTAAAATACATAGTAAATGTTCTATCCCGCGATTTCTACTGTTGAGTGAGTAAATCTATTGCTTTGTGTAGTAACTGTACGAAAAATTATTTTGTATACAACTAATCAAAGGGGTTTCAGAGTCACTAAAATCTCGATGATAATTTATTTACAGATCACCGGAATAGACGCAGCAAGACCGATATATCACAGAAAAAAAAATCACAACTTCACGCTTCCCTAAGTTAAAGTTTCTAGCCATTCGTGTGTAGCGGCTACTTCTTATTCAATTAACAAGGATGAACTCTGGTCTGATCGTTATGGTATTCAATCTACACTACACCTTTTTTAGGCATAATCAATAGCGACATTGTGAAGTACTTACTGGTCTTGCTGAAGGTTATAACCGAAATACCATCTAATTAGCAGTATGCCAGATCGTAGCGTTTTAATTTAAAAGTATAAAACAAAAATTAAAATAATATTATTGACTTTTTTATAATATTCGACTTTTTTTTTCGATGTGTCGCTGAAAGACTTGACGAAAACAGTGGCGCCTTTAATAACATAGTATAACCTAATCAATAGTGGATTTTTGAAAAAAAAATATCAGTAGATTTAATTATACTAAAAGAAATAAATAAAAAAGTATTTTAGTAAGGCATTTTTAGTAAGGCTGCATGTCAAGCTTTCCAGTTTGTGTCAACTGAAACGCCACTGATCAGATTTCAATTTATTATTCATCATCATCATCAACAACCTTTTCTATGTACCTACTGAAGGGGCCCAGGCCTACCCTCTCAACAAGGGCGTATGGACTATTAGACCCACCACACTAGCCCAGTGCGGGTTGCCTTAGAAATTCTTCTTTGGTGTATACAGGTTTCCTCGCGTTTTAGAGCAGTCAGTAAATGCAGTTCAGTTTTTAGAAGAAAAAAAACCATTGGTATTTGGCATTACCGGGAATCAAACTCGGACCTCTAGACATGAGATGCTGTGTTTTTCCCACTGCGCCACCGACGCTTCATTTGTAATAAATGCTAAAATTATTTACTGAAAATAATTTTAATTATGTACATGTTGCATTAATGTAGAATTACGTAGATTTTAATTAAGCTAATACGTCATATGTCGAGATCACGACTGTGATATTTTCAACTTCGTCGCTCGATGAAACATGAATTGGTTCGAGTAAGAACTCTAATAATTCCTAACGACCGCAATTTACCCAAAATTGTTCACAATAATTTTATACGTAACCTTTTCCCGCAGGATAACCATGTGATTGCAGATATAAGCTTTCAAATAATTCTTCATCAAAGAGATGTGCCAACTTATTAAAAATTTTAACTTTCTTCCTATATGTATAATCCTTTCCTTACTATTTCTTCATACATAGGAATCATATTTTTTTAATATTTTTAAAAATAATGTGTCAACATTTCTGGAAAATCATCACATAAAATTAAGCTCTTATAAAACTCTTATAATAAGCTCTTGAAAATTTTACACTCATTGTCTACTGAACTAGAAATGGACCAAAGAATACAAAACACCTGGAACAAATGTTGGAGCCTAAAGGACATATTGTCGTTTTCAAACCAAAATCTGCTATGTGCACCTTTTTGAGATTCCACGTTTTGACCTTAGCAAATAGTTCACTGCTTTATGTATCGTATGAAAAACTTTTAAGTGCTTATAATCATTTCAAATAAAATACTTTTTAAAATAAACCTTCATGTAAAATTTTTCAGGAAAACTTTATTTGTCAATATCTCAAAAGTGTTACATAATAGATTTTGGTTTGACAATGACGATATATTATATGTTAGTTACCAATTTGCTTTAAACTAATGTAACTAAGACGTCAATAATATCTTTTAGTATTAACTATTTATTCTATAACTGTTACAAAGCAAGAATAATGTCATGAAAAATTGTAAAATAAATAAATATAAATTGTGGACAAAGCAGAACAAAATGAATTAGAATAAAACTTGTAACGAATTGAATTTAACTTGCTGGCTGACAGCACTGACCTATTTCACATTAACCTGTAACGTCGTATAAATAATTTATTAATGTAATATAAATTACACAAACCGTTTTTGAGCTAAAAGAATTCACTGCCGTAGCACCTCTAATTTTATACCTAATACACGCGGTAACATATTTTATAACCTGGCTTAATGGCGTTCTACTGGTCTTTGAAATTTTTATTACTTCGAGATAGGAAGGAGTATTTTATAGTTGGCAGCAAAAAGCGTCACAGAAACGATAATATTTGTGATATCCATATGTCGCTGGAGAATCATAAACGAGAAAGCATTTTTAAAAACAGTAAAAGAAAAACTGGTCGTCCATTTTATTTAGCAGTTTAGTATTTGAAAGCACCAGATAAATGAAATATTGTGATGTCGTGGATAAATTTTTATTTTAGTTAATATCTATACCTCCCAACTAACCTTTAACCATTACCTATATCTCAATCATTAAGGGATTCACTGAGGCAAATGACATTTACTATAGAACTCGCTGGCGGCGGAGACAATTCAACAGGCCTAGAAATGGTGTTTTTTTGTTTTTACCATTAGAACATTACACAAAAAAAAAAAAAAAATCAATACAATTTTTTAATCTGATATCAACTTATTAATAGGTACAGGATTCATATGCGTGCAATAAGCAGTTTTCGAGAGAATTTTCAATAAAGGTCAAATTCTTCTTGTGTTCTAACTTTTTTTGTGGAGTTTCTATTACTTTAACGAAAATTCTAATTAATACAATTGGTTCTTCACATGTTTAAGTATAATATATATTTTTTTCAAAGCGATTGTCTTGTCTATTTCTTGTAACATTTTCATTAAACAATGGATATTTTTAGTATTTAGCGTTTGTCTCCCCCTTAAAATAATTCGCTGTAACAACGGTGGCGCCACCACGGTGACAGTGGAGCCCAATTTTTTAAATATTTAGACAACATCAACAACAACATCAATAGTAACAAACATCAACATTGGCATTTATAATATTAGTAGCACAATATAATACGATATAAGTGGTTAATTATTAATGGAATTTATTAATAAGCGGTTCTTTATTACTAAAATTCTTTATTAATAAAACAGGTAGGATACGAGGAACTAAGGAGAACATTCTCCACTACACTACATAAAAAACAAAAATGTTAGATGGAAAATCTAATAATTCCTGTCAGTCTGTGTTCATTTCATATTAAATTACAAGATTTTAGAACTGACAAAGTGCAAAATAGTTGATATTTTAAGTACCGTTAGCATAAAAATACATCGAACTCTGATATTTATACAAAAAAAACACTCATATGGGCCGTTTAGATGATACTAATATTGAAAACTAATATTATAAATACAAAAGTAAGTTTGTTTGTTTAGTTTTTACGATTTCACGTCTTAACTACTCAACAAGCAATCAATCGATCATAATAATTTTTATGTATACTGATTGTCTGGGGTAGGTAAAGATAAGGATACAGATAGGAAGAAAAGTACTGTTCCCGAGGTACTAGCCAGACGAATAGCGAGCAAAGACTAGTGTATGATAGTTTCAGAATAGGTAAGTAATCTAAAAAAATATATAGTATGTTATTTCAAACTGTATTTTAGTATTTTTTAGGGTTCCGTACGTCCGAATAAAAAAACGGAACCCTTATAGGATCACTCGTGTGTCCGTCTGTCCGACCATTCCCCCCCCTTATCTCCGTAACTACTGAACCTAAAATTTTGAAAAAAAAAATACAGAAATTAGTTTTCTACTTGTAGATTATTATAGGAAAGCCTATAAGAAGTCCATCATATTAAAATAACAATAAATCACTCAATATTGTGCGGATAGGTTCGTACGGAACCCTCTTCACGCGATTTCTACTCGCACTTGTCCCGTTTTTTTATTAATTTCGTGTATCTTAATTAACGGTAAACAAAACATCCGCAACTGGCTCCAGGTGGGGCTTAATCTTTATTTTCAGCTTTTCTCTATTTTTTAAATGAAATTATAGGTGACTTTAGGTTTTAGGCAAAAAGAATAAATATTTACAATACATAGATTGGGCATTGGGAAAGTTTTCCCACAAAAATATTGATCCTGATCGCCTTAATCAGGCATGGCGTAGCTAAATAGCCTCGTAAAGTTGGTGATGGCGATTTTGTACCACGTGGTTCTAAATGTCACATTACGGATTCTTTCGTCTTCCCCGATCTGTACAGTTGAAAATCTTTGATTTTAGGTTATTATTTTGTGGAAACGAACACCCAAAGTTGGCCTTTGTTTGACTGCACTCGATTTTGTCTCCAATCCATTGTGTATTGTATATAATGTATATATAATACTAGATTCAGTCATTTTATTATAACGGTGAACGATTGTGTTTGTCTAGCATAAATGCTTCCACTTTATTCTTTGACTGTACATTGGTGTTGGATAACACTCCTAGCTATTAATTTTTTATTCGTTTGCAATGTGATTAAAGGTGTCATAAAACATGAACAGAACACGAATTTGTAGTTATTTCTTTTATAATATTTATTCGACTAAAATATTTTATTAAAACTCAAGCACTAATATTTGTATTAAAAAATGGTTACATTAGTTGTCAATTAATTGCTTGGTACTGTTTTAAATCGTTAAAACTTGTTATAAATCAAATGTATTACTTACCATCAACTTCTTTGTGTTAGCGTTTTATTCTATTCTTAGAAAGAATTCTAAATAGGCTATAAAAAGTTTTCGATTCTTCTTTAGTCATCTATACTAGTCTATACGAATATCCCAGTCTAACCAGACTTACGTCATACAGTCGGGCAACGCTCATTGTTCGAGCCTGCAAAATGAAGCGAGTTCGCCGAACGTTGCTCTACGCAAGTACATTCGTTGCCTGAAAGTATGGTTAGACTGTGCTAATATTATAGAGATAAACTATTTGTATGTAGTATGTTTGATTAAACTCAAAAACTACTGGACCGATTTTAAAAATTCCTTCACCTATGGAAAGCTACATTATCAGCGAGTAATATTTTATAAAGAAACGCGAACGAAGTAGCGTGCAACAGTTAGTCATTTACTATAATAAAAGCCCCGGCCCGTCTTTCATTAGTCCCTAACACATAAATAGTAAGAAGGAATAAAGTTATGCTTTTTCTATAAAAATACAAGTAAAAAAAAATCCTTTCATTAAAAATCACAAATAGACATTTCTCAGAATTCGCAAACTGAAGCCGCAGTTGGGCCGCACATGTCTTTAAATTTTTTTAACTTTGTGCTTCCATAGAAACCTCACTCTTTAATGAATTACACATTAAAAACGAATCCTTTGATTCACTGTATGCAGTTGTAAATGGGACGAAATTACAGCGAGTATTATTAAGCTCTTTGCAACTTTTTAAAGTAGTCCCGAAGGGAATATGAGAGATGAAAGCTCGAGGGAATCCCACTTTTAACATTATCTCCTACTATATGTCCATTTAGTCGTCAAAATTTTCATTTTCTGTATTTTTTGTATAGATATTTTTTTAAATATTTTTATGTATAAATCTTAACTAGAAATCAGTACCTTGTGCCTATTATTTTCACATTTTCATAAAAACTGAGAACAATGCGGCGAAGAAAAGCGTGTGAATATGTGGAGTAATGTAGTTTATAGTTTACTAATTTTTAATACTACCTGGTGACCTCGAATAAAAAATATAACACTATTGATGGCGCCATCTATTATACTAACAATAGAATTAGGTGAAGCGGCGACATCTATCTTGTTTGGGTAGAACTGCTTGGTGATACACCTGCGCATAGTACCTATGCTCCAATTTGCAAGCTATCGGGAACCTAAAGATAAAACCTTAACGAATTATACACCTATAGATCTCTCAGGAATCACTGATAAAAACCGCATTAAAATCGGTTCAGTATTTCTTGAGATTATGATAAACATACATACAGACGCGGCGGGTGAATTTGTTTTATAATATGCTAGGATTCGTGAGTTAAGTGTACGTTATGTTAACTGCGTTCGGCAGTCAGGCAGTCCGTTTGGCTGCAGAAACCGCCAAATTAAGACTGTCATGAAATAACAGCGCGTGCGTTGTTTTAGTTTTGGTGAATAAGAGTTTCTGAGAGTCCATTTCATTAACCCTTCTTTATCCCATCACAGTCGGCAATGTACTTGCAACACCTGTGGCGTTGCTTGTATGACAGTAATCACCTATCTCCACCTTCAAGTGAACCGTGCCTGCCTTTGCCATGAAATTAAGTGGAGCGTTAGACCCTCTCCGGTTTTTAAATTAAAGACAGTCTATTATTTACTGAATATTTTGTTACACATTTTTGTTTCTATGTATACCATTTTCTATTGGAATGGTATACTTGACAGGTAACTTGACAGGTATACTTGATAGGTAACCTGAAGGTGTAAGGTCAAGGCTATATGGCGGATGCATTAACACCTCTCAGCCAAACTATCTTAATTTTTGCTGAGTGGCTAAAGATGTGTGTGGTCTAGAGTTGTCGTGATGAAAGACCACATCCTTTCTATTGATCAATTCCGGCCTTTTTCTCTCAACTTCTTGCTTTAATCTCATCAGTTGTTAGCAGTAGAGATCCGAATCGATGGTTCTGCCCGGCGGTAAAAGCTCATAATGAAAATGCCTTTCCAATTCCAACATACATACAGCATCATCTTATTGCGAGATACCCGAGTTTTGGCACAGTCTATGAAGCCTGACCGACCTTTGACCATGACCTTTTTCGCACGTTGTTGTGGTATGTGATCCACTTTTCACCAGTTATCAATCTCTTCAAAAACGGTTCGGTTTCATTACGTGTCAATAAAGAATCGCAAATGAGTACGCGATTCATAAGGTTTCTTTCAGTGAGTTCGTGTGGCACCCAAATATGGAGCTTTTTTGTGTACCCAGCTTTGTTCAAATGGGTCCAAACTGTTTTGTGGTTAATTCCCAGTTCTTCAGCTATGTCGTATCGTAACTACTGATATGCCGATCTTGCTCCACTTTTTCAAAAATGGCGGCCATTTTATCCGTAACAGGACCAGAGCGAGGTTAATCTTTGACATAAAAATTCCCGGATGGAAAACGCTCAAACTTTGTGCTATTCTTACTGACACTGCATTAGGTCCATAAACGTCACGATTTTTTTTGCGATTGATGTATTTTTTCCATTTTTTGTAATGAAATTTTAAAATGTATCGAATTTCTTCATCAGATTCAGTAATTTTGACACAAAGAAAAACAAATTAAAAATAGCTGGAAACAACATTTTACTAATTTGTTTCTTTTTTTGAAATGTAACCTTTTCAATGTCATCAAAATCAGCCAGATAAGTATAGCCAAAGAGATCTTATTACAAGTTTATACATACTATATGCGAAAAGACTTTTTCCCTGATCTAATATAAGATTGATTCAGAAGAAATCTGTGGAATATGAATCCTTTAATTTGACCATATTTTTAAAAAAATCGGTCTAAGGCTGAGCATCCACCAGAGCTGTGGATCTGAGGAAGCTGAGCGGTGAGAGGAAAGTTGTGAAACAGTGTAGCTGCACGAAGCGAGGATGCATGCGTGTGTTTACAATGTCTATAGGCTTGTGATGTAATACACTGCCTCACACACCTTCCTCGCTCGACACATTTCTCGCTCACAATGTATGTATAAAACCTCGCTCCGCTAAAGCCTCTTCCACCAGAGCTAGAAAAATAAATCCTATTGCTCCATTTTTTCTCGCACCGCCACGCTTCCTAGCACAGCTCTGATAAATGCTCAACCTAGGTGTAGTTACCCCTTTCGCTCAGTATTGAGGTAGTATCGAGTAGCGCGAAAACAACAATACTCATATTAATTTTCGAAATTGTTTTCACATATTTACTATGAAATGGTTTTCATCTTAGAAATTAGTCAAAAATTAGCGCTCATTCCTGTTGTAGCTACCGTACCAAGAGAAGGTGTGGAAATAAATATATAAACAACCCATTAACCCATCCAACCCATGTATTGGAATAGCTCTGAAAAGAGCTGTTTGTCAGTGTGGTTTTGTATATTTATTTAACCACTGTCGCTGGCGACGGAGGATGAGTGAGAGCCACCAGCAGCCATCACAGCCAACGCTTCCGAATTCCGACGCTGCTGATTTTCTTCCTCGATGAGATGTTGTCTCCACGGCGTCGGCGGTGCAAAAGGGTTGCATACCTACGCGGGCCGTATTTATATTGTCGCGTTGCTTCGGAGTGTGTGCGCGCAGATACAATAGGCATAATGCGCACACGGTAATGTTGCCATCTCAGGCAACAATCTTACGTCTCGTCGCATACGTAACACCTACGGGTATGCCACTGTAAATATTGTATATAAGTAGGGTAATTTTAGAATAAAGACATTCCTGTACATACTGTCTACGAAGTATCATTCTTAACTTCAAACGGCTCGCCAAACTGTCATGGATATTTTGTTTAATCATCTAAGAGAAAACATGAACCAAATTTACAATGTTTGAACCGCAACAATTGATGGCTATTCAAGACGTAATGCCCAATAAATTTTGTTGCAAATTAGCCTTCTCTAGGTTACTTACCAATCGCTAGTGCCATATTGCTTGGTCCGTTTTACTTGTTGATTAACCAAAACGTCAATTAGGCGCATGTTTAACTATTACTTATTGTACACAATGATAGAGTAACGTGAGATACGCTTACTTTTAACATAAATGCAGATCGTTCAATATCTTTCAAGGCAGAATAAATGTTCTCTTTTTGGAACGCGAAAACTTAGTTGTAAACATAAACTGAATGCATTAACCACAATTGCGTGTGCATTTTGCTAGTCTTGATAATTTTGAGCAAAATGTTTTTCATTAATGTATTATATAAAAGTAATAATTGAAAATATACTTTGTCTTTTTTATGTTAAGATCAGCAGACAGGTTGACGGATCACTTGACGGTAGGTGGCTACCGTCGCCTATAACACAAACAACGCCAAAGTTGCTGCAAGTGATTAAGTATAAGGGATTAGGAAGGGGATAGGGAAATGGGCTCTGGAATCCCTTACTCACTCACCGAAACACAACAGCACACGTGCTGTTATTTCACGGTGGTCTTCTGTAAGGGGGTGGTTACTGCCGCCAGACGGGCTGTTAAAATGACTGTAAAACACTGCCACAATTTAACTTCTTACTAAGTCTGTAACTTTAATTGTTTTAATTTTTATAATATTTTTAATAGTTTTCCGTATCGATCATACAGAAACCGATAAAACGGTTTCAAGACAGAATAGGATCATGATTAATAGAAAGTTTCCAGTACATTTACTCGCGCCACGAACCAGGACAGCGGTGGTTATTGTTCGAGATGGTGTTCTCTTAAGGAGGTAAGGTGTAGGTTTCTGCCAGCAATTTATGATTTCGAGAACGCAATGTACTAAATTTAAATCCGAACTGGAGGTACCGTTGAAAAAAGTTAATAATGCGAAAGTAAAATCAATTGACATTACTGAATGATCATTTTAAATGAAATTTAATTATAGGAATAAAGAGCGAGTATCTTAAATTCCACCTTCTTCGGTTTAGCTTCACCACCAAAATAGGAAAACATTTAAATAGTTTATTTTAATATGATAATATTGAAGTCATAATTGATTCACAATAAAATGTTATTAAATACAGAACATTCGTATTTTTTTGTTCCGTGCATTTTTCTAAAAGTAATAGATAAAATTGCTGCGCCTTTTAGTGAATTCGAGTGACAATGCATAATAGTGAACCGACTCGCGTCGCCTGATGGCACTCATATAACGACACCTCGTCAATGTCGTGTACAACGGACGTTTCGTTCGTAAATACAGGACCATTTAATACTCCCCTCACAAACTGTATCGAAAGAACAAATCTGATATTAAATATTAAAAAAACAATTATGCCACTGATTATTAATATACATATATATTATTTAATAAGTTGATGCCTAACCGTTAATTGCGTTGGTATAGTTATTATTTTGACGAGCCCGTTGGATGATTGGTTAGGGTGCTTGCCTTGACGCTCTGTGTTAGGGTTCCCGGGTTCGATTCCCGGCAGGGTCACCTATGAACTTTTCAAATTTGGCTCTGGTCTGGATCTGGAAAGTAGTGGCAAGGCATACTGCGTTTCGCAGTTATTTGTGGTGTAACCACCCCCTTACAAAAGATCACCGTGAAATAACAGCACGTGTGCTATGTTTCGGTGAGTGAGGAAGGGATGCTAGAGCCCATTTTCCTATACAATCCGTTATCCTTAATCCTACTGTATTCGGCAGCGTACTTGCAGTAGCGTTGCTTGTGTTATAGGCGACGGTAGCCACCTACCATCAAGTAGGCCGTCAGCATATCTGCCGATCTTAACATAAAAAAAACAACACTAACAAATATCTATATTCCATATTAGATACACATTTTCAAACTTTATTAAACATAAATGATAATAGATTGTCAAATTTATTTTTTAGCGGTGCTATGTGACATATTTGCGGTAGAGTAGTATCCTACTTTAGGTTCCACGTTTGACATCCATATGTCATGACGGGTAAAATACATGAATCAAAACACCCACAAATTACTTCTATTACTTTATAAAGCATTGGTGGAGCCAATCGTGAGCTATGGACTATCTAGCTACGGAAGAACTTTTAAAAGCCATTTGGACAAAATATTCTCACTTCAATTGCGTATTCTAAAAGAAATTATACCTAAAAACTTAAAACAAAACTTTAAAGAAGATTATCGCAAATTATTTGTATTTTGTAAAATTTTACCCATAGAAGAAAAAACACAGTTTGTATTATTAAAGGAACTATATTTTAACGAAAATTTAAAAATTCCAAAAATAACTTACTCAACTAGATTATTTGATGAATCAAAATACAATTTACCCAAATATAACAACCTTTACGGAAAAAGACGTCTGGCTTATGTCATACCGAATTTAACAAATCAACTACCTAAAACATTAAAAAGAGACATAACTCCCAAAAACATCATGTTTAAGCTTAAACAATACTATTTACAATTAACTACAGATAAATATAATTTTAACAACAATACAAAAATAGTTATAAAATAGTAATACTAATTATTATTGTAAGATATTTTAATTCAGAATATGACACTAAATAATATATTAAAGTCTTAAAGTATCTTAAAGTAATTGAGGAGTGTGAAGTGTACGTTGGGCGTCAACTGAAGGTTTATTTAAATTTTCTGTAATCGGCACATGGTGTACGGTAAAACTCTAATGAGTTTTTGTTTACACCAATGTTAAGTCAAATGAAACACTTTTATTTTAATAAATAATAAATAAAAAAATAAAAAAATATTTTTTTCTTAGCTTTGAGTGGTATCTGAGAATTTTTAACAATTTCTTTAAAAGACCAATATCTTTTCCATGCTAGCTGTCCTCAGTTGTTTATTTCTTTTGTTGTAAGGTCTTTTGAAGCTATTATCTGTCCTAGGTATGTATACTCTTTAACATATTCTATATTACTACCGTAAACTGTTATGGCGATTTCGTCAAAATTTGTCATTATTTTGGTTTTTGTTGCGTTCATTGAGAAACAAAATATGCGCAAGCTTGAGACCTGTCAACACAGTATGGAACGAAGTATGGTCAACATCAAATTGAAAGACAAAATTAAACTGGAATCGTTACGTAATCTGACTAAACTTAAAGATGTAACGTACTGTGTAAAACAATTAAAATGGAGGTGGGCAGGTCATATGGCGAGAAGTCAAAAAGAAAAATGGACCAGAGAGGTAACCGAATGGTGTCCCAGACAACATAAAAGAAGGAAAGGGAGGCAGCGTCTTAGATGGGAGGACGATATTAGGAAGATAGCTGGTGTTGCCTGGAAGAGGATGACTCATAATAGAAAAAAATGGCAAGCTCTAGGGGAGGCCTTTGCGGGAACGCTAGACAATCTCGATACCGGTGTCAAATATTAATCAGATGTTGTAATTTTAAAACTCATGTATGATTGTTAATTAAAGGCTATTATTATTATTATAGTATCCTACTTCGTTAGTTCAGAGGCTCTAGTATGAGTTTACGATACTACACTAATTCTACACTCGCTAGCGAGAACGTAAAAATTTAGTATGGAAAATCGTGAACTGTCAATATCAAATTATCAATTTTCCATATAAATGTTTTACGCTCTCGCTAGCGAGTGTAGTATCGTAAACTCATGCTAAAGCCACTGTAATCTAATTTCCTTCCTAACTCGCACAGAGCACTTCATAATGACGTTGCATGGAATTCAAAATTATTGTTTTTGTTTTTAATTTTTAGTTGAAATAGATTTCATACACAAATAAGATTGTTTTATTCATTTCTTATAGAAACACTGTCACTTGTTTAAAAAAGATATAGACGATTCGTTCTGATTTGAGTTGAAGTAACCTGTGCGCATAAGTGCCATGGGCTGTTGCGCTATGGTGGGAGAAAGACGGATTGATTGAGAGAATATGTCTTTGACGAAGGTAATTCTTTCGGATTTTTGGTTTCCGAGTAGAAGGTTTGATTTTAAGCTCGTTCCCCAAAATGGAGTGATAAATTGGATCTCCATCAATCCGACGAATCGACAGCGAGTAAATTTATAAATAAGGGCTGCCGCCTAAATTTAAAATGCTAAAATTACACTGACCTCCATATATACAAGTACGCTGGACCTATGATAAGCCGGGCCATAGTGAGGCGATTTGATTTTCGCCATTTTGGCGCTGATTGCAGAAGTGGGTGGGAACGGAACTAATAATAGAGATGGGACAATGAGATAAAATAGATCGATATTTCCGACAGATACAGATATATCGGACGGGTTGTATATATTTATTATAGTGTTTTAATATTATAAAACTGGTGGGTTTGTTTGTTTGGTGAACGCGCAAATTTCAGGAACTACTAGACCGATTTCATAAGTTATTTCACCGTTGGATTGGTACGTTATCCCCGAGTGACATAGGCTATGTATGTACCACGGAAGAAGCCGGCTATAACGTAGTGATTATATTCTCTTTGAAGCCGGCGCACACTGCCGGTCTTAGGATATGCCTAAGCCGGACTAAGGGGTACTTAGTATGTGGCTAGTTAGATCCAAAAATAAATGGAGCACGATTTTTAAATAGAAATGAGGTTTGTTTAGGATGGAGTGGAATAGGTAAGGTATTTATAGAAAATAAAAATATTTGTACAATCCTTTAACATTTTTTATTAGTTACCTTCATCATCTTCATAGTTACATACCATCAACAATTTTTCGTACTTTGCGTTTAACAGGGAAATTTGAATTATTTTTGTAAATTTTATACATCACGACAAAATCAGACTAAACGCATCATTGAATAGAAGAATAATTTTTGTTAGACAGTGTGACCAAATAAAATATCGTTAATAATCATGCCGGAGTGATCAAGTAGACGAATATGCTGAATATGCGTTATGTCAAAAAGTTCGGCCATGTTGAATGTTTAGTTAATTTTTGACAGCTGATTTTGCTTGCACGTGTTTTGGCTCGTCTTCGATTTTGGCCTATTCCATAGAATCTGTATCAAATCAAATTAAGCCACGGCGCTTGAAGTACTTACTTCAAGCGTATGGCTAAGCCAATCACATGTTTACACATATACATTTTAAAGAAATTTGGGCAAGTAGATGTTCCTTGAGCCCATTCCTCTTTATTTTTTGGTAATATAATCTCCCATTTATTGAAAAATTGCTTTTTAAAGTGATGTTCGGATGTTACCGCCCATCCATTATTTTACTGACCATTCATTTATTACACTGTTTAAATAATTTTTGAACCTGAAATAACCGCTAAATTTTCTTTTTATTACTATTCATGTTTTACTGCTGTAGTAATTTACCAACCACCCGAAAATAAAATAACTGCTCAAATAATTTTTCAGTTGATCATAATTCCAACTGTTTAAATAACAGTTGGAAAATTATTTAAGTGTAACTAGTCTACAAAAAAATGTGTTTTTGCCGCAACAAACTACTCATTGGCGAGCCCAAATAATTTGTCGCGACAAAAAATTTCGTACATTTACACCAGTAACATATAGTGAGTAGTTTTTAACGGCGGCGTACAGACGGATGTCTATATATTTAATGATGATTTGTTTCAATAAAATATGAAAGTGGCTGTTAAAATTATCTGACACTAAAGTATCCTTGAAGTGGTTCTGTAGATCAGGAAACAATGTTTCTGTTTTATGTATCAGATCTTTTAGTACCCTTGCAGTTAATACTGCGGGAAAATTCGGTTCTATAGGAGGTTTTCCATTATTATTTTTGCAAGCCTGGCGGAAGAATGACTCTACCAATAAACAAACATTTACGACAGTTGTAGAAGGAATTGTTAAACCACCTCTCGTTTTTTGTACAACGAGTGCTATACCATTTCTGCGATTCAATACAGGATCTTGTGGTAAAGACTCGCAAGCAACCAAGCAATCGTCACACTTGATTTTTTTTCGAATCGCTCGTATCACAAATCCTGCGATATACCCGACACATTGTTTGGAAGTATCGTTTACGTTCGAGTCCGGTACTGCCCAAAATAAGTGTAAAAATTCACCTATTTCATCTTGCAGTGTTGTTTCAGTTTCATCTAAACGATATTTTTTTATTGTACGTATATTTTCAGCATCGCTATAAACATCTACATCAAATTTATCGATTTTAGCCCGTTTAGAAGAATTAGAAGATACACTTAATATGGCTATGTCGTTACCCTGGACGTTACCAGTGGAATTGCTTATTTCGTGATGAATAAGCAATTGTTTAAATGCATTCACAAACTGAGCAGCTGTTGGGTTTGGACACCAACCCCCTCGGCTGCGTATTGCACAAAAAAATAACTCTAAATGATCTTGGCTGAGTTTGTATGTCAATAAGTAATTAAGTTCGGGGTTTTCTGCTCTAACATACGTGTCGTAAATATGAAGTACCGAAATAACTGCATTGTGAAACCCCAAAAAACCTACTTTGCGACGTGATTTTACCAACAATGTATCATTAGTTAGCTTTAGTTGGCTAAGATAATTGATTTCTTCCATTATTTTGGCCCGCCATCTCTTTTCATTGCTAGTCCTGAGTGGACTTTTATAACCACTGCCCCATGGATTTCTCACATTCAAAAAATCAAAAATACGGTCAACTGCCCTTATAAATCTAACTGTGGGAGCAGAACCTTTAAATTCTGGAAGTTCTAAAACTTTGTCGCAAAATTCAATGGCATCGGCGACACTGTTGCTTAGGGTTTGGGCGGCAAGATAGACCTTCATCACCATTTTTCTATAATTTACGTGTAAATTTCTCAGCCGATTTCCTAATCTTAGACCGTCGCTCTCCTGCAAAGCTGCCAAATTCTCTATATACTCCCACTTGATTAAATTTTGTTCGTGGTCTTTAAGTACCTTTAATTCACCTATACAATTTCTAATATTTTTAAGCATATGACAGGGGTCAAATACTACATAAACCTTGTGGTTTTTGTTTGAAGGGTGATAAAATGAAGGTTTCGTGTTGCTTCCTGTTTCTAACACTGCCCCTAGTTTAGCAACTGTTGAAAAATGCTCCGGCGGCCCATCTAAAGTCAAAGAGCATATTTCAACCGAAACATCATGCAAGCGAATTAGAGCCTGACGAATAAGGGCACTCTTTGTATCAGCAGATAACCCATTGATAAAAAAATAGGCGATTGGTATTTTCCAATTGCCTTTTAAGGGAACAATCATAAAAACCAATGCGTCTTTACAATCAGATAAATCATTACTTTCAGAATCGATACCAAGATCAACATGACCACGAGTTACACCATCGCGACTACGAGTACAACTTTTCTTTAAACTCATTTCATCCATAATTAAAGCACATATTAGTTTTTCACCTTTTTGTTTTGCTTGGTCACTTTTAAGTTTCAAAGCATTAAAACATTCAACAGAGAACCCAGGATTCGCGTCGACAGAACTGTACCATGAACGTATTACACTTGGATGTGGTAATGCTAAATTGAATTTTTTTCTAACAAAGTTGTATGCTTTTGGCGAGTAAAAATGGAGAGTAATCGCAAAGGATCTTAACTCTGGTGGATACTTAGAACGGTTTACACTTCCACCAGTATTTACTGACATCCTTTTAAGCAACTGTGGCTTAAAATCATCATACTGATTTAACATATCCGCACAATCATCACCAATAATTTTTTTTTTCTTTAGTTCACTAATTACAGTGCGTAAACTAGAGACGCTGACTTTTAAACGTTTCACATGTTGTGACAAGACTTTCACACGATTTCTTGATTTTCTCAAAGAATTTTTAACCCTCTGCAATGCTTTTTTGGATGACTCAGGAGTGTTTTCATAACGATGATCATGCTTGATATTATCACAGACTTCGGAGAGAGACCTAACCTTCTTTGAGGGAGTACTCTGTTGCTGGTCACAGCTTGTACTTCGACGCTTTCGACCTAAAAACAAAATTTCTGTTTATCAACAACTAACCCACAAATAAAAAATAAATATAATTATATCATAGAGTATACTGTTTTATAGCGCGCTCTTGAAGTAATTTACATAAAAGGTGACATGTGGTCCTAATTTTATTGATTAAGTACTTACCACTCAAGTTGGTATTATTCTGATCCATTTGTACATCAACAGCTATTGTCTCAGGTACAGGGGGTGCGGAGGTAACCATCCTTGTTCCAGATAATACAGATACTTCATGCATTGAAGATACGTTTTCTGCAAAAACATATGATATTTTAATTTGAAATAAAACAGCCTTTTTCGTAATTTGAACCTATCAGAAGGAAGAAAAAAAAAACAATATTCGTTATTTAATATACTATTTTAACACATGGTGTAAGGGACAGCTTCCCAAATAACTGGAAGGGTGTATAACTCATCATACAAAATCAAAATCTATTGAATTTTCATCAGAATAAAAATATTATGTATGACCCATTAATATATATCTTAGAAATAATACCGTATTTTATACTTACGGGCACTGCTACAGAACATTGTTGGAATACTGCACTTTTTCAAAGTAGTGCATGAGTTATGTTTAATAAAACAGTCATCAGAAAAGTGCTTTGAACAGATGTAATCATATTTTTTCGGACGCCAACTAGGCTTTTCAATGTTTTTCAGCCATAATTCCAGTCTTCTTTTGTCAGTCGGAAACCTGTGAATTATTTTAAAATTATATTTATTTGATAATAAAAATCGGTCATCGCGATTTCCGTTATTAAAAGTAAATAGATATCGATAGGAAAAATATCGATAAGTTTTATCGACAGGTAACTTGACAGCACTATTAAATTTTATTGTTTATAAATAAACCGGTAATACAAAGACAAATATGTTGTAATTAGGTATAATAACTAAGATTAGTGACAGATTTTTAAGTATAATATCAATAGAAGTTTAATTTGTTGAATATTAGCCGTAAATTCACTTACTTGTGGAATGTAATCCCATTTCCCTTTTGGTAACGAGTTTTGCATAACACACACTCTTTCATAGTTTACCTATGAATGACCACCACTTATTTATGTGTCAACTAAATTAATACGACACAACTAACAAGCTTAATCGCGTTAAACCTCCAAAAACACTTTAAAAACACGGGAAACAATCTAAACGAGACAGCGGCCATTTGCAAGTTACGTCAGATTTAGTTCTCTTCCCACGCATTGGGGGCGCTTCAAATAAGCATATTATAGAGCTGTCATTTCAAAGGGTATCGTAGGTCCAGCGTACTTGTATATATGGAGGTCAGTGTAAAATTAGCATTGATCCCCCATATTGGGGGATTTCTATTTTGGATAGATATCATTACGGACAATTCTAGTTTGGGATCTAAATGCAAACTTTATTATAGATGGATTTTATTTTACCTTAGGGATTTCTATTACAGATAAATTCTTGTTTGAATTCGATTTTGGAATTTATTTTGGATATTATTTACTTTTGGACGTGAACAAATTTATTTTTCAGTCAGTACAGTCTACGGTTTAGGAAGCAGTGAAGCCGGCTTCGGTTTAGTCTTCGGAATCGTCGTGAATCTTTGAGCGAGCTGCTATTCAAACAACCATTGTATCTTTATATTTATTCATAAATCAATTTAGCTTTGTATATGATCATTTGTATTAAATTTAGTTTATACCCGCCACCTTGGTAGATTAAAGTAGGTACCTACATTAAAATTATAATAACTACTAAATTTCTTTTTTCTTCTTTCTTTTTTACTTAAATAACTCTAACAAGATTTCCTATTTCAATAAATTCCTGTTACAGCCATTAGGTTTGTGTAGCTGGACTTAATTGTATATTGTATTAAATGTGACATTTAGGCGCCTGAAAACGGGACTGTAAAATTCACTATTGTAAAAATACTACTTTATTAAAAGCAAACATAAACATCTCTGTTACCTGTTACCTTTATGTAACTGTGGCCAATTCTTTATGTAAATGCTATTGGATTGCAAGCCCCTTAACAGGGACTATTGAATTACAGGAGAAGGAGAACAGAAGCCCTGTTGATACTACAACGAAATTCCCCTTTTAAAATAAGGTTAACTATTTATTTGCCTATCAAACCATGCTTACATCATATGTATGCTGCTACTAAAATACTACTTCGAAATAATCATCAAGTCATCATGATCATGATCTCACCACATAATCATAGTAGTAGGTATGTATATACTCAGTGTAATGAACCAAAGACATTCAAATCCTCGTCTGCCTAGAAGTCTAGGTCTAAATTAGAAGTGATATGGTACTAACCTGTTTTACAGAGAAGACCATAGTAGACCATTACCTTCATCCGCAGTACCTACCGGTAGCAATCCATAGTAGATAAAAGCCCATACTTTCTCGTTTGCACAAGCATTGTCAGCTTGTCAACAGTGGAACATAACATCCCTACCATCAAGTGATCCGTCAACCTGCCTGACGACGTTAACATAAGTAAAGAAGAACTGATATTCTCTTCTCGCAACAAGTATCAGTTAGTTCGTTTTCTCCGTATTGTTATACAGGATCGAGGTTTGGACACTCACCAATGTAATGACCATACGCTTGGAGGCTTTTGAGATGTGTGTATACAGGCGCATGCTACGACTGTCCTGGATAGATCGTGTGAAGAACGAGACGGTTCTGCAGAGAATGTAAAAGAAGGCCGAAATACTGAGAACCATAAAAGTCAGAAAACTGGAATACTGAGAACGGCGAGAAGTATGATCCGCTGCAACTGATCATGCAAGGGAAAACACAGGGCAGACGCAAGCCGGACAGACGACGTACTTCCTAGCTCAAGAATCTCCTCAAGTGGTATACCAGATCGCCGTCTCGAGGGTTAGGATAGCCATGATTATAGCTGACCTCCGATAGGAGATGGCACTGACAGAAGAAGAAGAACAAGTATCAAACAAAGACACATAGTTTCCATAAAGCAAAAGATTGCGAATCACGTATGTGCCCTGAGGCGCATCTACATCATCTAATACCAAATGTGTATGCTATTATTATCAAAATTAAAAGATATAATTTTCTATAGTTAGAAATATATATTATAATTTTATCTAACTTAATCGCAATATTTCACCTACCAGGAAGTTTCAGAATATATTTATCAATTAAAAAAGAAACCTTAGATTTTTTTTACTAATTTTCTTGCGAATAAAATGTCAGTTTATAACATTTTTTATTTCTTCATTTCAAAGTTTAATAGTGTTATTATTTTGTGTCAACTCAAATCAATCAAAGCAGTAAGTCAAGCTCAAGGTATCAATGCTTAACCCGCTGCCTACTGAGCTCATTAAATGAAATAGATATAAAACAACTAGATATGACTTTCAAAATTAGTGATTGCAAATTGTATCCTTAAAATTGACGAGCCTGTTGGATAAGCGGTTAGGGTGCTTGCCTTAACGCTCTGTTCTAGGGTTTGCGGGTTCGATTCCCGACAGAGTCAAATTTAAAAAAATGTACCTACTTTTTAAATTTGGCTCTGGTCTGGATCTGGAAAGTAGTGGCAGGGCGTTTCGCAGATTTGGGCAGCCCGTCTGGCGGCAGTAACCATGCACCCTCTTACAGAAGACCACCGTGAAGTAACAGCACGTGTGCTGTTGTTTTTCGGTGAGTGAGTAAGGGATGCCAGAGCCTATTTCCCTATCCCCTCCTAATTCCTTAACCTTAATCCTATTCTAGTCGGCAGCGCACTTGCAGCAACTTTGGCGTTGCTTGTGTTACGCAAGTAACCATCTACCATCAAGTGGACCGTCAGCCTGTCTGCCGATCTTAATGTGAGAAAAAATAATAGATGTTTGAAGCTACTACGATGAAGACAACAATGTTTGTTTGGAATTTTTTTTGTTCAATTTTATAATTCGCGTTTAAGGGATTTTTTATCCATTACAATATTACTTCTTAATCTTGAATTTTTCTTCGTCAATAAAAATGCCATTTCTAGTAATGAATAAACCGCTGGCTGCCATTGACAATGGAACGATTACAATTGGATTATTCTAATTTGATTCAGTGGGTTGAGATTTGCTTTAACTTAATAAACTTGCCGTAACATTCTTGTTAGTTTAACATTGATCTGAAGTTGCTTATCTGTGTACAGCATCTGTGTTATTAAAATAATTCGTGAACTGTCAATGTCGCAGCCACGCATATTGACAGTTCACGAATTATTTTAAAATTTATTTGCCTCCCACATGCGAAATATTTATTTTAAACCAGGGGAGAAATGAAAAGAATGGTACTATTTTTTAGTTTTGTAAAATGTATATATTTAAAAAAAATTAAACTTACTCATACGCCCCCTGCCTCAAAGAGGAAAGTAAGTTTGGGAATTTGTTTAAGAGTTAATATACCTATGAAATAAAATATTATTATTTATTTTTTTATACATAATAATATTTTATTTAATTACATTTGTTCGAAAATTTATTAATAGGTTTATTAATATTATTAATATTAATAGGCTTTTTATTACATTAATATTTATCACTCTTACGTTGTTATCATCGATGTCAACATTTTCAAAATATTTAAATATTTTTACTTCAAACTTTATTTCATAAAATATTTTTAATGCACACCAATTTAATTATATCCTAATCGAAAATAAGCGAATAGAGCCAGGGATTTTTTCAATATTTCCTTGGGCAGGTATTTGTATCGCCATTATAGTAACCAAGACACAATGAAAACTAATTTAAATTGTCAAACTGACTGCAGGAGTAAATTTACCACAATCATGGATTAGTATTAAATACTTCGTGTGGTAATTCATAGTTTACTAAGTTTAATTATGTGCTGTATTTTCAGAAGCAGTCTCAATAAATGGCATTTTATAGAAAATAATCTTTGCTAAGCTCATCAAAATAATATAACGTAAGCTGTACCTTCCAGTTCACTGCCTGAGCTAAACAATTTTAAATTGTTAATTCCCATTTACGTTACGTCTTTTACAAATGGAAAAAATACGAGTTGTGAAAAATATAAAATTCATTTCAATATTATTTTACCCCATGGAATAGTAAATATTTCCTCAACGCCTACAATGTGTGTTGTTTTATTCAAATACTTTTCTCATTTGAATGATTGCCTATTGTTTTCGGTCGAGACAGGTGATAGAATCCACGTTAACGCCTACCGTATGTTGTATTGTTTGCCATGTTTATTTTGCAATTTATTTGTCTCGTGGAAAGGTGAAACAAAGAAAACACGGTGTAAACAGAAATAATAACTTAGTGAGACACTGATATAGTCCTATGTTTTAATAGAACCTCACATAAAATTCAATTACTGACAAAAGAATTGAATTTTCAACTGATAATTGGCCATTTAATTCACTTTTGTAATGTTTTAAAATGCGTATAATTATGTTAATAGTTTCAGTTTTTTTTTATTATTATTTGGCTTATCCGGAAACAAACGTTGTACGTTAGGTGTACCTACTTTGAGGCACACCTAACACCATTCGTATGAGTTTACGATACTACACCAATTCTACACTCGCTAGCGAGAACGTAAAACTTTTGTATGGAAAATCGTGAACTGTCAATGTCAAATTATCAATTTTCCATATAAATGTTTTACGCTCTCGCTAGCGAGTGTAGTATCGTAAACTCATGCTAGAGCCACTGGTCGTAACACTTGCTATGTAGATTCAAGTAGAAAATAAATTTCAGACATAAATATTTTTAGATAAACAAACTACATATTACATTTATTTCTTAGATTATTTATATTAAAAATATATTTATAAAGTGTTATTTTCATAAAGCAGAGATCAGCCTTACGATCTACGTAGGTATTTGTTTTTGAAAATAGAATGAACATCAATACTAATGACATACTTCAAAAATGAATCATTATCACAAATAATAAATGTTCACTGGGTCAACGCATCATTTTGCTGTTAATTCGCAAATGACGTGCCTAATATATTCGCTTTAGGCGTTTTTATGAATTTTAACGTAAGTAAAATAACATTAATTCATATTCACACGGTCATGAATTCTACATACCTAATGCAATACGAAATAATTCATTTCAATTAGTTTTATTTATACCTATCAATGCTATTTCTTCTCCTTTTTAATTTTATTTTATGTACTGTGTTAGTTTCATAAACAAAAAGTAATTTAGACTGTTACCTTTTTAGAATGTTATCATTACTCTTGAAGGACGCGCAGATTCCTAGGGAAACTACAACCATCTTAAATCCATTTTGTATAAAAAATACACGAGATGATAACAATTACAAGACCTTTATAAAAAATCAATCTATTTATTTATTTATTGATTATTATAGTTTTGTTGTGTTAGCTGACTGTTATTTTTCAAACGCCAAAAAATACACTAGTCAAGATTTGTGGCGTCGTAAATCAAACTAAGGAGCTAACGTTGCCTCGTACAATGGGAAGGAAAGTCTGCTTTAAGAAATAACTCGGAGATTTCTTGAAAATACGGAGATGTTTCGAAAAATGTATTATATAGAATAAAAAACTTGGATCAGTTGAACCTTTCTTTTTAACGTTGTGACATCATTGTGAGCTCGTCTGTCGTCAAATAAATGACTAAAAACGTAATAAGGAATTCAAAAACCCATTTTATCCTCATCTTACTTCTTGCCCTTTATACTTGTCAAAAGTGAACATATAGTCAGTAGCCATCTACATATCATCGTGTGGACCACAGGGTGGATCTTCCCTGTATTTGCATTTTATATACATCTAATAAAATAGTAAACATTTTTTCAAAAAAAAAAAATGGTACATGTTGTACTTATGTTACAGAGTTCAAAAAATAGTTCTCAGTCTGTTTGTCTGTGCGTTTGTGCACGCTAATCTCTGAAACGGCTTAACCGATTTGAATGCGGTTTTCACTGTTGTATTGTAGCAAGCTTCCCGTAACGTGTAATGTTTGTTTTATTTTAATCGGTTTACAAACAAAAAAGTTATGCGCTATACCGAATACCACGCGTTTCTTACTCGTTGAGGCCTCAGATAGTCATTAATAAAAACACTAAGAAGTAATGCATTGCATTTAAATCTTATTCCACTCTATCGAAGCAGTAAAGTTCCAAATTACAAGGCTCAAATTGTTTTTCAAAGCATACAAAGCCTTTATAAACATAATAACGAAACGTGATCTTAGTTACATAGCTTTGAAATGAGGCGTGATTTTTGAACCCGGCTACACCAACTGCCAGACCAGTTTGGCCCACAATAGTAAACGTTTTATTTAAAACAATACACTTCCTGCAATCGCTTTGTTTGGTTCAAAGAGGTGTGATACGTGATGTAATATTGAAGGAATGGTGGTGACAGACGGCTCAATTTGCCGTGTCATTGTGCGGGGGAAGGCACATAAGCAACAATATGGTGTAGACAGGCGTAGTATATATATCTATTAATAATATACAGAGGAATTCATTCCAGAATAGTTATGTCAGAATCATTCCACATCGATGCGAGCTGAATCCTGACAGAACCGAATGCGTTACTTTTCAGAATATTATGTTTTTAAAAAACTTCTATTGAAACAATGTGTTTGAAGAGCCCGTGTACAATTATGTACCTATATTTGTATGTGTATGTGTATGTGTGTGTATATGTATGTGTTGTATATGTATATAGTTTATTGTTATATGTTTTAGTTTATGTTTTGTTTATTTGTTTGTTTTTAGTATTTTATTTTATTTTATTTATGTGGCAGAGAATGCAGAGGAGCAAATGATTAATACTATGTATAAAAACATAAGTTCTAACTCTTTCGTTTCTCTTGGCTTTGAGACGCTGTGTCAGTGGAATCACAACGCGCTTCACCCTCAAAGCACTTGATCGAAAAAATTGCCAATGAACAGGGCATAAAATAATTATTGTATTACCATACATATAATAAATTGTCCTCCTGTTAGTGAGGTCGAAAAAAATTGTTTTTAGAATTTTTGTCTGTTTGTCTATGCGTTTGTGCACGCTAATCTCAGAAACGGCTTAACCGATTTGAATGTGGTTTTCAATGGTGTATTGTTCGCAAGCTTTCCGTAACATTTAGTGATTATTTCATTCCAATCGGTTTAATAAACAAAATAGTTACGCGTTATACTGATTACCACGCGTACGAAGTTGCGTGCTCAGCTAATGAGCAATATAACGTCTGATACATTTATTACTGTTTTGCTGCGGATTTTTATTTCTAAGTTATTCCTGGGGAACAGTACTTTTTTTCCGGATGAAAGGTACCCTATGTCCTTTTCTGTATCCCGTATATGAAAAAATTCATGATAATCGTTTGAGTAGTTAAGGGGTGAAAAATTTATAAAAATGTTTTGTTTATTCTACTTAATAATTATCCGAAAGTTTCTGAGGATCGAGATTTGTAACTCTTTCACGCAAAAAATACTGAACAGAATTTGAATGAAGTAGGTTTTGTTTGATACAGTAATATAGTTTATATGTCAAATTAACACAAAGGCTAATAAATTAAAAATGATAAGGCTTATTAAATAAATAGTAAGGTTCTTTGAAAAACGATTATTAAATACTTGTTATTTACCTACATATCCGACGGCAATAGGGACGTAAAATTACTTCTTTTAAGGCAATAGAATTTTGCCAATCTTCTTTATTTTATATATATAAAAATGAATCCCTATTTCGCTTGGTCACGGCGTCACGCGTGAACGGGTAGACCGATTTTGATTCGGTTTTCACTAATGGAAAGAGAAATAAACGGGGAATTTTCATATATATAAAAATTGCACGCCGGGCGAAGCGGGGGCGGGTCGCTAGTAAATAATATTTTTTTCTGTTTTACATTTTCTTAAAGAAATAAGCGTAAGCTTAAAAAATGTGTTTAACTCTGAAAACATTTCAAATCGTGCGGAAAATTAATTAACACCACATGTTTTGAAACAATTACCAAACTTCGATCCATTATGGAAGGGCAATAAATAATCATTTTCATGAACTTCATCCCAAAACTTTGTACAGATACGCCTGGCACATTTGCAAGCGTCTAAAACTCCGTTCACATTTTATTTAGAATTTGCTTATTTTTTGCCAAGAAATACACAAATATTTTTCCTTTTAAAGTTTAGGTATATTATTAAAGATGATTGTTATTAAAAGTTATAAAAACTGTTCTTTCCTGTAGATAGTTTATTCATAACTACTTATGTTGATTAAATTTGGTGTTTTTACTTAGCTAAAATCATTCCAAGTTACTAATTCGAACAGGTGTATAGTAATTTTGGCTCTAATATGGATTTATAGCACACATAGCAACGCCGAGAGTAATCATTACATATACAGACATACAATTAAGAATCATATTTCATCAGGATCCTGGCTGCTCCAGACCTTAAGGATTCTTCATGTTAAGTTTCCTATATCGTTTCTTAAGAGATGTTTGGTCTTTTGATTGGTCTGGCTGCATACGCAACACTTACATATATGGCATTTTACAACACGTTGATACAATGCGTTGTAGAACGGTAGCCACCTACCATAAAGATTTCTTGATTTTTAAATAAAAGGACGTCAATCAAAACCCGGCCATTGTTTTTTCATTCTTAATTTCAATAATTTCTTGTGAATATTTCAGATTTTGTAAATGGGGATAACATACGGAAATTGACCCATTGAGCGTGAATATGTTGTTCGAGTCAGTGCGTAGTTCAAACAAATTTTTAGTACTTTCAAATTTAAATATAAAACTCCATTACCAAATTACACGATGATTTCCCAGTAAAATCTATAATTTCTTCTTACCTTATGGTACAAGCTTCAACCGTTAAAACGAATATAAAAATAAACTGTTGACCTGATCTCCATACAAAACTGGTTGATCTCCTTTTATGTCTACTACATGTATAAGACACAAGTTAATAAACACCAATATCAATTACATTAGACCATAAGAAAATAATGCATGTGTGCTCTTGTGTTTGAATGAATGCGTAAGGGATGCTAGCTCTCATTTTTCCTATCCCTTCCTAACCTTACTATAGTCGGCAGCTCACTTGCTGACGGTAGTAGCCATCTATCATCAAGTGGTCTGTCTTAACAAAACATATTCATTTTCTTTATATATAATGTATATTTGAAGGATATCATATATCTTTGAAAAACGCTTATTAAATATTTGATATTTGCTTATTTCTAATCTTCACATAATAATCGACAAGACTTACAGGATGCACGATCTCTTGTACTTCGAACCTGCGTCCCCCGTTTCAGAAACCGACCATTAATCTCTTCAAGCAATAGTGCTGAATTTGTTTTATAATCCGCATAAATTCCATCTAAATATTCATATTAGATTCTTCCAAAACGAAAGGATGATTTAAGGTTTATATCAAATTGGCGGCTATGCGCAATACATTATTGTTTCAACTTTAATGAGAACCATCAATTGTTAACGCTTTGACGACAGTTGGGTTTAAATGGTCCATAATTCACATCACGTTTTGTTAACTCGACGCCCACTAAACATAGGATCTCGTTGTAATGAGGCAGCGAAACCATGAACTGTTAGCCCTGACACCCGCCTAGGGCTATACAATCACCTAACAAATTATGCAGTTAACCCGTAATAACATTAGAACTTATACATATTTACATAAGAAATTTAATGCACGATATAACCAACTGTTTATTACAATAAAATACAATACGTTTATTGAAATGAAAAATACAGGAACGTGATCACAAAAAAAATCTTTCCAACTAATACGTATAAATGGAACAAAATCTGTTTTATTTTCCTTGTTCCAATATACGAGTATATTATGTTAAGTCATCTAAAAATATTTTACATCTAAAAATATTTCCTTGATTGATAATCAAGGAATTCTCTTGATTCTTGATTAAATCAAACTAATTTTAATAAAAAACTACTTTTAATAAAAGTTTTAATAAAAAACTTTTTAACTTTTGTTATATTAAGGCCGGCAGACAGGCTGACGGTCCACTGTGATGGAAGATGGCTGCCGTCGCCTATAACACAAGCAACGCCAAAGCTGCTGCAAGTGCGCTGCCAACTGCAGTAGGATTAAGGATAGGAGATTAGGAGTGGATAGGGAAATGAGCCCTGGCATCCCTTACTCACTCACCGAAACACAACAGCACACGTGCTGTTATTTCACGGTGGTCTTCTGTAAAGGGGTGGTTACTGCCGCTAGACGGGCTGCCCAAATGATTGCGAAACGCAGTGTGCCCTGCCACTACTTTCCAAATCTAGACCAGAGTCAAATTTGAAACATAAAAAAAAAGTAAACACATTAATTGCTATTAAAACGAAAAAGGATTTAATTAAAATTCATTCAGTCACTGCTTCTTTTGTTCATTTCGTTTTTCCGTTATGAGTCGTCTTAATTAAAAATCCATTCAATGTTTTGTTTATGGAGAACAATTGTGAGGCGAACTTCTATTTGTGTTTCATATAATAGAACGAAATAGAGGAATGTAAGCAAACAAGTCTCGGGATAACCAACTTATTATATAGATTGCACTGAGGAATTACTTTACTTTTTTTAAAGTTGATTTAAATGTTATGAATTTTATGTTATGAATTATTTATTGATTGTAGATATTTTATTGTCTTTTGTCGTAAAGTGCTACTATTTTTATTATTTAATCATATAAATATATTTGTAATAAATACTTGCACATGAGACATCGGCAAGGGCACAACTGAAAATCAGCGCTGTAACAATGTTGCAGCCTAAGCTGAGTTGTGTCCTATTGGTATTTATTTATAATGTTTTTATTTATTTTTTTGTTCATATATGTTTCTCTTGTTTAAATGCCAATAAATGTTTCTTTCTTTCCTTCTTTCTTTCTTTCTTTCTTTCTTTATTTTTATTTATTTATTATATATGAAATAATTACAAAAATATTTGTTTTTTTATTAATTAATTAAAAATAATAATAAAAATTATTGTTAAGGAATTACCTCCTTTGATTTAAAATAACTATTGTTTTGGGGGAACGTGACATGAGACCTATCTTTACCTTTCCGTGAAGGTACGTCGGCTGGGAACACACTAAGTTTATTGAAGACTTGAGTAAAATCGTGCATGTCGTTGGAAAGACCCCTAGAAAAACATCGATATATACATATTAAGACGATAAGGTTAAAGGAAAACATCGTGAGGAAACCAATTAGGTATGCTATCCTGATTATTCTGTGGTGGACTACATACGGTAAAAAATATTACCTTAAATAAAATAAAATAAAAATCTGTAGTGACACATTTCATTTCAAGATAATGGACATTTTAAAATATCAGATATTATTTTTTTTTTATTAAATTATTAATTAAGTATATAAGTAAATACATCAATATCTGTCGGATATATCAACACATATCTGTTCAAACAATATCTTTTTTCTGTTGTATTTTTTATATGCTCCTTTCACTCCTAATTCGTTCTGAGATGCGGACGACGAAGTTATTGTCCACCGAACTAAGTAAAGCGGACCGCTAGTGAAGAGCTCTTAGGGTAACTGTAAGTACCGAGTAGTTCAGATGTAACTACGAAGAATTTGAGCGTTAGTATAAACCAGTTTGATTCATCCACCGCCAATTTTCATTAAAATGAACCTTACTCTGTTCAGCTGCTGATATCTGCTTTTGTCCTGCAGTTTTTATGTCCGCAGACTTATTACGTTTTACTCAATAGTATAGACTATTACGTAGGTGGCTGTCGTTTCGATTCCCTTAAAATTAATTTTGAAAATATTAGGAATTTTCTAATTCCATGAAAATTCAGCAGTTGCTAGCTTGACATAAAAAGATTTTCTCTTAATGTGGTACGTAAATATCATTATGGGCTGGTACTCAAATTTCACATATCTTTTATTATCCTTACTAACAAATAAAGGCTTGGCTCTTCATACTGCTGAATACAAACATTAATAAATATTATCAAGAATATATATCACAATAACATTCTAAATTCTCAATAACACATTGATTCTGATTTATTATTGTTACAACTAACCATGGAAACCATGTTAGTTAACCACCATGTTCCATGTTCTGGAAGAAGCGTTACACCGGCCGAAAGTCCCGAACGTCCCACCGTAGCGATAGTAGTCATGCCACTTCCCGATTAGTGTCAAAGGAAATTGGTCCTTATGTTTACAACATAGAGTTATACATTCAACAGAAATAGAACTCCCGAACTTTCAGAGGCTTGTTTACAATTTTGTTTATATTTCTAGTAAATTCGAAATACATCGAGGCGATTGGCGCAAATATAAATAATAGAGCAAGCGGGCGAGATGAGTCAGTTTTTTGCGTAACAGCGATTCGAAAGCGAATCTTCAAACCTGCGACAGTGAACCGGCGACTCAGGCGATTAAGGGAATTATTGACGACTTTTTGCAAGTTTAACGATTTTATCGAACAAGTTTAGTGATTTTGGAAGTCATCTTGGTTTGTGAAAATAAATAGTTCGGTTCGCCCTTACACGGCAGTTTGACTCATCCCGGTAACATTATGTATCGTACGTAACTTAAGTTTTATTCAGTTTTATTTATATAGGTACTGCTCATTGAAATAATAGGTCCAGAAAATCAATTAACGTTATCCGAATCGGTGTAAATGTCGAGAGGGGTCTCTTTACGCCGGTGTTGTATACATTCGATTAATTAACACAGATGTGAACTGCTAAATAGGCTTCAGTTAATTCTGGCATTTGAAGCATGTCACGTTTGAAATAGAGACATTCATTTCAAAGCATCGTGATTCGATTCTTAACTCGATACGATCTAGTTACGCTCACTCTATTTGATTATTTTTTTTATTAACACAGTGTGAATGTGAGTTAATGTCGAATACAATAAAATAATATAGATAAGAACTAATTGCATGTAGGTAGTGAGTAGACACATAAGTCAATGTTGCAGAAACAAAGGACAGTTTATATGTTTATTAATTTAGAATTGGTTATTTGAAGAGAAGTTTACAGATTTTTTATGTCAAGGAGTAGCCAGACCGACAGCCAGGTCGTCTAGATAGAAATAGAAATGCATTGTACCAATTAAATATAAAAACTGCACAAAATGCGTCATATTTTTAAAAAACTGCGTCATATTTTTACAGAATGACTTATTGAAATAATTATAATACAGGACTAGCTGAGCCCGCCAACTCCGTACGCGTGGTATTCAGTATAGCGCGTAACTTTTTTTGTTTGTAAACCGATTGGAATGAAATAAACACTAAATGTTACGGGAAGCTTGCTACAATACATCAGTGAAAACCAAATTCAAATCTGTTAAGCCGTTTCTAAGATTAGCGTGCACAAACGTACAGACAAACAGGCAAAAATTCTAAAACCTTTTTATTTATCTCGGTAACATAAATACAAAGTGTACATTGTTTTTTTTAAATTTACAGACACGGATCGTTTACGATTTTATTACATGTATAGATCAGTTTTAATGTATTGATTTTCACTATTTGGTACATACAATATATAAAAACAATATTGCCAACAAGCCTTAGTACAATGATCGCTCGAGCTTTTACTAACAGTTATATAATTGAAGTAATTGTGGCATTCAATGACCGTGAACTTATAAAGTACGAGTAAGGTGGTTAATCTCGATACATATCGTTGCCATTTGCAAATAATCATGTCTATCTATATCAAATGATTGTTATTGTTATTAGAACCTACCTTTTTGTATATTTTACTACACAACAGTTTTACCATTGATTGCACTGCGAAAAAGCCTAGAGGAAAAGATGGTTTAAATCAAAATATATTAAGAAGCCTTGGCTAATTTAAAGGGCAACTAATAATTCTTCCTTTGAAGGTTTAACTTTACTTAGGCATTAAATTGAATTGGAATGAAAGATGGACTAGACACTATTTCTACAGAGGCAGATAAACAAAAGAATTTAAAATAGCATTAAAATGCTATGTCGAATAGTGTAAGCTTATGGGATGAGGATGTTGATGAAATATTTTATCCTGGTAAAGCGTAGTCTATAGGATAATTAACACATTAGCAATGGAATGGATCAAATAAATATCTTTTATCCTCTCATGCTTTCCCTTGGGATAATAGCTATAAAGTTTATTAACAGTTTAAGTCAGCAGATCCGCGGGTATCTTTATGACAATAAAGGAGACTACAAAAGCTAAAACATCCAGCTATTATGTGTTTTAAATAAAGCATGTACCTACTTGTAATTGTGTAAAACGAGAACAAAGGCTATTCGGTGCGTTTGAAGATTATTTGCTCGATGGAAAAATATAGGATTCATGCGAGTAATAATATTATTACTTAGTTTTATCTGACCATATCTTAATAACACTTTAGATATGACAAATGATTTTCTACTTAAGAACACGGATCTCCCCTCTCTGTGAAGACTCTCTCTTTCTCTCTCTGTATGAGCTTATAGTCCACCATGGTAGCTGTGCTTTTGAAGATGTGACAGGTTTCACAGGCCTTCGAAGATCGCTAGTTTTCTCGGGTAGGTATACAAGTCTTCCGATCAAGCTTTCCTTCACTGTCAGAGGAATTTTATAGACACTGTCATACATACTATAAAACATTTTTTTTAGATTTTCATTATTTTATTATGAATTATCTTCTCTGCTTTTAGTAAAGGAATATAAACATATGTAATTTAACAAGGGGAAAGATATTATTTTTTAATTTAAATAGCCTAAATATTGGCTATTTCTTCACACATTCACAAAGACAATGCAGTTGTATATTAAATTATTGATTTATGTTCAGAAATAATTATGTAATTACATTTTTCACAAAACTAATTTCTAGTTTAAATTGCTTGTAGGTTTTAAGTTTTTAAAATCATATAAGTCAATGTAATGATACAGCGTTACCCTATTTTTTCTATCAAGTTTCTTTTTATGATTTTTTTATCACTTCTTTCACTCGATGTGCACATTCAACTACCTGGCACTACGTTAAATTTTCACCTTAATCCAGGTGTTATGAAACGGTATCGATTAAAATCAAATGAAACCATTAAATCCATACATAGTATTATGAGGAGTAAATTTAACACGTTTGAAAGATGGTAACATGGTAACGAATATGGTAACAAACAGTAGTCATTTCTAATCCCTAAAGGGCAAAATGAGACAATTAAGAGCCCATATGTCTTTAGATATCACTGCCAATTTGAATTCATACAATTTAATTGGTATTAAGACTGAATAAATGAATACTATTGATGCCCATATAAAATGTCAATACTATAATAGGTTGTAAATTAATAATTTGATCACGTAAGTTCATTTAAAAGCCAAGATTATATTATTAATATTTAAGTTTGCCAGTTTTAACAATTTCGATGAATATTTAACATGTATGAGTGTATAAGGCTTTACCTTACATACTTTAATTTATTTTCTAATTATATATTCTCTTATGCACAGATCTGTACTTAGGCTAAAATCTTTTTGGTGGAAGGTGGATGCCGTTTTTAAAAGTGGATTTGTTCTTTCACATATACCTACTAAATAGTTTCGACTTGAGAAGGACAAGGAGAGATTTAAGAAATTGACTGTCGAACTTCAGTAATGGAGAGGCACAGAAAGAATAAGAATATATTACATAAATAACCACATTAATTTTCATGGAATTTGCGAGAGCATACAAACGTAAGAAATAAGAAATTACAATCATCAACACAGCTTGCAAGACGATTTAACTTTTGCAAAGTTAAAAAGATGCAAAGTTGTATTAGCGCTGTCTAACTCATTCGAATGAATCATATGAGAGTACCGACTTTCCTTGCATACACTTCTTTTAAAATTTACAAAAGTTAATCACCAATTATCATTCAGACGATTTCTGTCCGAAATTTTTTAAACTATGTAGCTTTAGCTTACTACGTGTTACAAAATTTATTCAATCTACTTATATTCTATATTTTTTGTTAGAGGTATTTCGTAGACAATATTTTAAGCAGTTTTCTAATCGCTATTACTGTATAGTCAATAAATTCTAGTTGTTGGTCAAATAGTCTCTTTTGTAAACATTTAGCCTGTACCCGAGAGATTAAATAGTTACAAATGAGAAAAAGAAAGAACAAACTACACATTATAAATCTGGAATTATCTATCAAAATTTTATAAACCTACATTAAATGATAAAAATATAAAATTAATGCCATCAAAAAACGGAGCGCAATTTAAAAACCTTAATTCCTTAAACATTTTGTGTAAATTAAAATTGCCCTTTACCTAGTCTATTGTACATAATGTCGCTAATAAAGCAAACTCGCGCTAGATCGCTAGTATTTGGTACATTTCCTTTTCAATTTAAAACCCTTCACTAGCGAAACCTATGCAAAGTTATATATCTTTCCAATAGCCATCCTTGAATCTTTAATAAATTTTGTACAAATACACCTCTCAAGGCAGGAAGTTGGTAGCGATTCTTAATTATATCTAAACCGAGCACATAGGTAACAATATTGAATGCTACAAACCATTTATTATAGTTGTATTAAAATGTAACGTTTAATTACAGTGCTGTTAATTACTTTTTGTCGCTTTATTTCGTGCTGACGGCTTTTACGATAAATCAAAATAATGCATTTTAAATAATGATTTGTGTTCTTTTATTTATTGTGTTAGAAAAATTTTGTTTATTGGTTAGGAAATAAAAATATAAAGGAGTCTATTATTGGCTCAGACATTGTTAGGATATGAATATCTTTGAATTTATATTTTAAGTAGCTGTGTCCCGCTGTTTTACCAGTAATTTAATTTAAAATAGATTGACATGCGCTAGTCTCGGTAATGTTCGGTTCTCGTCGAACCACTCATCGCATTGTATCGCCCGCCTGCGTTATTATTTCGTTATAGGTCAGCTTTTTCTGACTTTTTTCTTTAACTAGGCTACTCGAGATATTATAATCTTACTCAAGAATTAGCACAATACAAAAAGATTTTTCCCAATGCGACTGGTAGTTCCAGAAAATAAAACAATTAGATTTATTATATTAGTGAGTATATAGACATGCATACTTTTTTATTAAGTATTCCATGTACTATGTATTAATTATTAGGAGTTCTAATTTCATTAAATATATCTAATGTCTAATGTGTAGCGTTTGGGGAACTCCGAGACATCTTCTCGTCCAAAATTCCTCGCTCCTTACACAAAAGTTTTCGACCAATGTGTATTGGCAGTGATGAACGTGATCTCTAACTGTGTATAGGACCTCGTAAGAAATCTCAACGTCGCTCATCGAGCTAGGCTCGAGGTTGCTCTACTAAATCGAATCAAGAATGAGAATTACCAATAAATGAAAATTACCTACACAACCCTGCGGATCAGTAAGTTTGAAGTGTGTAGGATTCATCATCATGGAAGACGTGATCAACGGAAGATAAAAATATTTATATGCAATATAATATGTTAATATAATAGTGTTTTTTAGTGTTTTTTTTGTGTTCTTAGGGACTCTAGTGAAATTAAAGTGTAGTGTTTCCTTAAAATCTCCATGTTTTCTTATAACCCGCCACCCCTACAGTGATTCAGAATTGTTACACTACAAGTGGCTGTGGCTAAGCCGATGGTCGTTGGGGCCGGAATGTTCTCGAGTTGAGGTCACGGACCGGCGTAGACAACTGACAAGGTGGACAGACGATCCTATAATCCTATATCCAGGCTGCATCTGACCGGTCCTATTGAAAAATTACGGCGGACGCCTTTGTCTAGTCTAGCACTGGACGTTCTACGGCTGAGATTATGTTAATGACTCACTTTGAGGTATGATTAAACTAAAGATTTCCAAAAGTATAATGTTGAATGGATGAAAATACCGAATTTACATAAACTAAATTAATTGACACCGAGCACTCACTAACTGCAATACACATTTTGTCTCATACTCTCAATTCACACTTTCTCATTCTCACTTTATAATATAAAAATATATGTATAAAAAAAGATATATTTTTTATATAAATAAAAATATATTTTTACATTTAAAAAAAATTATATGTACTTTTTTATATATAAAAATGTGTTTTTATGTATATAAAAAATATATGCATTATTATATACGACGAAACAATAATTGTCCAGTTAGTTGTTTGATAATTTTAGATATACATACATATATTAGTTGTTTGATGTTTGTACTTTAATGAAATACAAAGTAATTTCTTTGATGGCTTGTTGATTTGGTTTTGATTTTGTGATTTTGAAGGTATGTAATTTGTAATTTAAAGTTTGAAAATTATGTTTCTTAAATGTTGCTTAAAGTATAAAATTATGTATAGTCCTTACTATATTTCCAAACAAATCTTGTAATGTATCATAGTGATTACTGTGTTGTATAATTGAAATTGAATAAAATAAATTTAAAATTTAAAAAAAAAACGTTCACTAAAAATTTAAAAAGCCCTTTACAAATTAATATCCGAAATCGTTATTTTATAATAAGTACCTATTAAGCAAACATTCACAAATACAATACTTCGTTGGTTCATCACAAACACAACAGAACAATATTATTATTACACAAGAGAGAGAAAGAGAGATAAACTGGGGGGGATTTGGCGGTAATAATCACCCCTTATTAAATCTCTGTGCTGTTGTGTTTCCATGAGAGATCAAGGGATGTTAGAGCTCATATTCTTACCAATACCTTGTTTGTTAACTATTGTTCTATCAGTCAATAGATCCTTCTTATATGTATATATCTCTTTTTATACATTTGTTTTCTATCCATATATAATTATGTTTCTTAATGAACAATGACTTTTTTGAAAAGGTTTTTATTTTATTTATTTATTTTTTTAGGAGAAATCTTGCTTATGAATTTTGGGATAACTATATTTACGAAAGTACATTAATTTCTTATGAAGACTTAAAATTTTGTTACGAAACTTCAGGAATTAAATATTATCCAATGTTTTAATTTAAATAGTTATCTATCTACCACCGAAAGTTCTAAATCGATTCAGTGAATAACCAGTATAAAGAAGCATACAGAAACACAAAAGGTGTGTTTTCGCTTTTGTTTTTTAATTTTTCATATTTTAGGTAAATTTTTCTTTTAATATAATTGTAATATCTTATGTTGGGTTAACATCAAGAGATGACTGCCAAAACTACTTGTCTCTATTTTGAACAGAATTCCCAAAATTTCTACAGGGATCATGTCACTACCTACAAGATGACAAAAAGATATCGGACAAAATGGCACATATATACTCTAATTAAATGTAAATAAACTTTGAAAAAAAAAAAATGTTTTGAATTTTCATATAGAATGCGAAGAAACTTTTTCTCCAACCTATTATTAAGTGAATTTATCACTTAATATAATGTAATTCTGTTGTTCGTGTCTCGACAAAATGGTTTTTACTTTTTTAAGTAGGTATTTAGTCCAGGAAAATTTAATAACAAATAAAAATTTGAATATCTTTTGATATAAGTTTCTAGAAGATATGAAATATCGAAACTTTGTTTATTGCAAAACAGGAACATTTTCAATATTTATGTAGAACATTAAATAAACGAAAATGATGTCATAGTAAACGTTGCCAAGTCAGGCAGCACTAGAAATACTCCTCGAATCCACGACATTGCAACTTGATTAATTTGGTCATGGTAACGGCGACACAGACTCGTTTTCTATCTACAAATTGCATTGCAAATTTATACACAGCGATGTATACGTTGTAAGCGCAATCCTCTTTGAAATAACACTGTGTCTACTCGACTCACAATTTTAATGACATTGTAAAGTAGATATTGAGGTAAATCGATACGAATTATCCTATCATCTCATGGTCTCAATTCACTCAAAGGGCAAGAACGGCGATGTCAGATGTTATTGAACTTTGTAAATTGCATTCGTGTCGTACTCGTCGCTAAAGTCAATAATCGTGATAGGTGCTCATCAAATCATTTAATATATCTATTGATTCAAAAGTTCATTATATACTTGTACAATTAATAGAATATTAAAGTGCTTTAATATTAAATAACCTTAATATACACTTTTGAATTATTTTGTAAAGGAATGTTTGAGTACATTACTCTAATTAGCACTTCCTATTATTATTCGTATGTAGATTATCAGCGCCTTTTCTCTGCCCTGATATTATTTGTCTTCCCAGACTTGCTATCGAGTGGACAATCAGCCGGCCTGCTGCCCTTTGTCACAAAAAACCGTTTTCCAAAGTTCTAGAGAAGTGATGAGAAACTTCCATGAAAAGTGATCCAAGAGGGCCGTATGCTCGGTTACCGATACGTCAGATTTAGTTTCAAAATCTAATCGGACCTGCGTACTTTTTCCCGTGACTTCGTCCGCTCCCCTTTTTCTTAGGTGTTAAAACATTCGTTCAATCATTATTGCTCCTATTTTTTGTCAGGAATTGACTTTTCCAAGGTTACTTTTAGATGGTCTCTCCGGAACTGTACTACTTTTCTGGATGAAAGGTACCCTATTTCTTTTCTTATATGACTGACACAGTGTTTTTTTTTTTAACTTTAAAGATGGGTTTGCTCTTGGCCTACATCTATCCACGTAGAAAAGATGAGACCGAAGATGGAGCGAGCTCACCCAGAAGATGCCTGTTCACTCGAACGTTGAAAATATTTGGACTGTATGAGCTCGGAAATACAGACACCGGCAGGGAGTTCCAATCCTTTTTTTTTTTTTTTTTTTTTTTTTAGGAGGGGAAATGCATTTCCGCACTATCCCTCGCCAACGAGGACGGTCGGCGAGGGGGTGTGAGGGACTCACCCGACGGAACGAATCGCCCCGCCGGTCCTACCCCCTAAAACCCCTCCATGTTCCACCATCGGCAGTGATAATGGGACCCGGGATCACAGCGAGGCCTTATCCCCGGGCCCCACGCACCGCCACGTCCTTGCGGACCCTGCTCCATCGCGGCAAGCCGCATAAAAACTCCTGTGGTGACCTGCGGAACATCTGCAGGCCAACCACACCTCTCATCTGTTAAGTTCCAGGCGCCAGATGTCCTCCTCTGACGCCTGAAACAGACAGCGCCGCCGCCGATAAAGCGACGGACCCACCATCTCTTCGGACACCTCTGCGGAGCCAGCCACTGATTTTTACCTACGGTCTGACCACCCAGAGGAGCTCAGAAACTCCCGGGGACCGTAGGCTGGACCTCTTCCTTGACCAAGGGCCGGTGCCACCTCCGGCGACTGAGCAGGGGCCTGGGTCCGCCCCCCGGGTTGCCCAGGTCCCCAGAACTCAGTCCCCCGACGACAGCTGACAGAACAGCAGAGGGGAGGGATACTGCCCTGCCCCGGACCGTCGGGGTTGCCTTCCTCTTCTGAGTGCTCCGCCACGAGCTCCGCTCAACGGAGCCCGCTCGGAGCCCACCTCGGTGCGGGCCCTCTTTGTCCCCAAAACCAATCCGATCGGTCGAGCAAAGGCCGGTGAGGAAAAAAAAGCACCGACCCCTGCAACCGCCCGGATTGCCAAGGGTAAGCCCCCCCACCACGACAAGGTCATGGCCCACCTAGGGGGGAGGGAGTTCCAATCCTTTTTTTTTTTTTTTTTTTTTTTTTTTTTAGGAGGGGAAATGCATTTACGCACTATCCCTCGTCGGGGGGACATCCCGACGAGGGGATGTGTGGGACTCGCCCGGTGAGAGGCACCGGGAATACCCACTAAAACCCCTCCATATTCCAACATCCGCGATGGTAAACGGAGCCGAGGTTACAGTTTACCTTGTCCTCAAACCCCGTGTACACCGCTGTGTCCGCTGCGGACCCATCATGTGGTGCTTTTTGCACTGTTCTCCGGTGGCAACCTACGGAATATGTGCAGGCCGCCACACCTCAGCAATGTAAACCGGGCGCCAGTTGTCCTCTACTGACGCCCGGCAGTCATTACGTAATCTGCGCCGCGATATAGGCGCGGCGCCGACGTCCCACTCTGCGGCGTCTCAGGGGAGCAGCTAGGGGGTCTTCTTCGCGAGCCCGCTCGTTGGCCTCTTTCCCTCTGATCACCGTCTCGCAGAATGCCTTGACAGCGTTCCAACTGTCAAGGCTTCCAATCATTTCTCTGACGACAGCGGGTAAAGACAGATCCTGTCCCACGACTGCCGTCAGAGCCGCTCTCTCCGAATCCCAACCTGGGCATGCCTCCAAGACGTGCTGGGCGGTGTCCTCACCGGCCCCACACTCGTGGCAGGCGGTGTTTCGCTCCCTCCTCGCGACATTGCACAGGTACCTTCCGAAGCATCCATGCCCCGTAAGCACCTGCACAAGCCGAAAGGAGAGCGATCCGGTCCGCCTGCTCACCCACTCAGTCAGCACCGGGGCGATCGCTGACGAGGGAGTTCCAATCCTTTTTTTTTTTTTTTTTTTTAGGAGGGGAAATGCATTTCCGCACTATCCCTCGCCGACGAGGGCGGTCGGCGAGGGGGTGTGAGGGACTCACCCGACGGAACAAATCGCTCCGCCGGTCCTACCCCCTAAAACCCCTCCATGTTCCACCATCGGCAGTGATAATGGGACCCGGGATCACAGCGAGGCCTTATCCCCGGGCCCCACGCACTGCCACGTCCTTGCGGACCCTACCCCATCGCGGCAAGCCGCATAAAAAAGCTCCTGTGGTGACCTGCGGAACATCTGCAGGCCAACCACACCTCTCATCTGTTAAGTTCCAGGCGCCAGATGCCCTCCTCTGACGCCCGAAACAGACAGCGCCGCCGCCGATAGAGCGACGGACCCACCGTCTCTTCGGACACCTGTGTAGAGCCAGTCACTGTTTGTAAGCGTACGGTCTACCCAGAGGAGCTAAGGAGCTCCCGGGGACCGCAGGCCGGACCTCTCAATTGACCCAGGGCCGGTGCCACCTCCGGCGAGTGAGCGAATGAGGAGGGGCCTGGGTCCACCCCCCGGGTTGCCCAGGTCCCCAGATCTCAGACCCCCGACGACAGCTGGCAGAACAGCAGAGGGGAGAAATATGGCCCTGCCCCGGACCGTCGGGGTTGCCCCTTCGACCTACTCCGGCGACTGAGCAGGGGCCTGGGTCCGCCCCCCGGGTTGCCCAGGTCCCCAGAGCTCAGTCCCCCGACGACAGCTGACAGAACAGCAGAGGGGAGGGATACTGTCCTGCCCCGGACCGTCGGGGTTGCCTTCCTCTTCTGAGTGCTCCGCCACGAGCTCCGCTCAACGGAGCCCGCTCGGAGCCCACCTCGGTGTGGGCCTTCTTTGTCCCCAAAACCAATCCGATCGGTCGAGCAAAGGCCGGTGAGGAAAAAAAGCACCGACCCCTGCGACCGCCCGGATTGCCAAGGGTAAGCCCCCCCACCACGACAAGGTCATGGCCCACCTAGGGGGGGGAGGGAGTTCCAATCCTTAGCAGTATAGTCGCAACCCAGCTTAACCCCGGAGAGGTCGCATCCAAGTGCTAAACAGTGTGCTCCGTGCGGGAAATTTTTAAAATAATTATTTAAAATATTTTTTCCTGGCACAAACAACTAACATATACAGTGCGATATATTAGTCGACGCGGCTCCCCACGAGCAATCGAATGGTGGAATCCGCGTCGAAATTGGACCAGAATTGAAACCGCCGTGAGCGAAAAACTACCGAAAATTTGGACTTTTTCGTTTAGTGACAAACGCAGCAGAATCCAGGTGAAAAGGAAGTGACTGTAAGTGCACAAAAACTCGGGGTACCTTTCTTGGTGCTCCGATTATTTTTGCGAAGTCCTGCGACCTGCGGTTCCGCTTCACCGGACAGAAGTTTGGACTCCCAAAAAGTGCTTCCCACTAGTGGGCCTGAGTGGGCCAACCGAGGGGTCCATCTGAAGCGGACGAATTTGGTGAACGTACCAGTGAAAGGATTTTTAAAATCGGCCCAATAATTTCCGAGAAATCACGAATTCCATTTTTCGGAAAATTTTACAGTTTTTCGGAACATTAATTTCCCTCGGGAAATATTTCGGAATACTGGACTAGTGTTTGTTGGATAGTGTTTTTCCTGGGCTATCTAGTGCATCAAAAACCGTATTTTAGACCCACTGGTTTCAAAGTTATCAGCTAATTTCTCTAGTCTAGTGTCTAAAATTGTAAATAATTTCAAATTAGTTCGATTACGTAATTTGAAACCAAAATTGACCCCCCCTAAATTTGGAAATTTTAAAAATCGAAAAATAGTGCTGTGTTGCTGTGAAAAAATAAATACTTTTAGGAAAAAGAACGAAATTTTTTGGTCAAGGGAAGCAACCAAAATAAATTATTAAAGTTTTTGTGAAAGAGGGGTCAATTTAACTGGTTCTGTAAATAGGATGCAAAGGTTATCCTGAAGCCCAGGATAGCCCGAGAAGAAAGAAGACTTCGCCGGAAGATAGAAAAGAGGGAACCCTCCAACACCACTAAAAAGCTCCGGGATCGGGAAACCGTAAGTTGCCGAGATATTCCAGAGCATAGTGTGTAATTCCGGTATAGCTTGAGCTCCGATTGGGAATTCATAATTTTCAAAACAGGTCAAGTTATACTGGAAGAGGTCGGCGACAAATCCATCGTAGCGCCGGCCGGTGCCGAGACCGCGGATCCGCGTCGGCGTAGACCGTAGCGGCGTACACCCCCGCCGGCGTAGCGGTGTTACATCACACCCCCTGCCCCCTCACCTCAACCCCGCACCCCCCTCTGAGTCCCCTCCCCCCTTTCCCTCTGGAATATCTCGGGAACTAGGGGCCGTAGGGTACCCGTCATTGGTATCATTTGATAGGTCTCTCCAAGACCTATCTTTTGGCCCCTACGGATTTTCCCGGTTCCATACAAAAATTGGGAAAAAAACCGGAATAAACTGTAAAAAATTGTATTTATAGGTTTGCGGCTTAGGTTAAGTTAGAATAAGTTAGCATAGTAATCTTAATAGTATAGACTAAGGGATATTTTATTATTTTTATCACTAACTATTTTAATTTTATAATTTATTTTATAATTTACTTTGTAACTATTTTAATTCTATAAATTTATTTGTATAATTATTTAAAAAAAAAAAAAAAAAATTTAATTTATTATTTTAATTGTTTAATGGTAATTGTTTTTAGTTGTAAATAGTTTTAATATTTTATGGGACTAGCTGGACTAGTTATTAAAACTAGTAACAGGTTAGCCCTAATTTTAATTGAAATTTTATTCTAATTTATCCCTTTTATTTATTGATTATTGATTATTGATATAGTTTTAAGTTTTTAATTGTAATTATAGACAACGCCTCTATACAGCGAAATTAGGTTAAGTTTAGACAAGGCCCTTTTACAGCCACTTTTTTATTTAATTAGACTATTACTTATATATAACTTATACAAACTTTTTAAATTATCGACAAGAATCCCTCAAACATCATGCTGCGGTCTCCGATTGCGCAGGTGGAACCTGAAAAGTCCCAGCCCAACCAAGCAAAAGAAACACCGCCTCCGATGTCGAAGGTCAGGAGAAGCATAGGGGAATGGGAGACTGGCAAAGTTTCCATTTCCCCGCTGACTTCGACATCGAAAGGAAAGCTCGAACCGGCGAGGGCAACTCACAAGGTCGAATATGCAAGTAGAGTCTCTGAGGCGAGAGCGTGCCTAAACAAAGCAAAGCTCCACCTCAGTGGCTCAAGAAATCTCAAGACGGAAATAAAAGAAGGAGTTGTGCAAGCCCTCGACCGTTTATATAACATTGTAAAGGAGGCGGAGGCAGAAAATAAGAAAGGGAAAGGGGAATGTGGAAAGGTGGAAAGCAAAGGGCCAACAGAAAACGAAAACAAAAAACTATTGGATGCCTTGAAAGAAAATGCAAGGATAATAAAAGAAAATTCAAAATTCATAGAAAATATAAAAACTGATTTGGCTAACAAAAATTCGATCATAATTGAAAATTCAAAATTATTAAAAGAAAATTCAGACAATATTAGTAAATTAAAAGATACTTTGGCAGAATTCAAATCTGTTGGCCCCAAACTTTCATATGCAGAGGCCGTAGGAGGTAGCGATAAAATAACAGGAAGGCCAACACTCCACTCCGTTGTCGTGACGTCTGAGAACGTCAACGACACCGGAGAGGAAGTGTTGGGAAAAGTTAGGGAAGCGGTCAATGCGAAAGAAGGATGGGTCAAAGTCGAAAGGGTAAGGAAGGCAAAAGACAGGAAAATAATAATGAGCTGTAGAACGGAAGAAGATAGGAAAATAATAAAGGACAGGATTGAAAAAGCAGGTAAAAAACTAAAATGTGATGAGGTCGAGAACAGGGACCCGTTGCTGATCCTTTGGGACGTCCTGCTGGTACATAGCGACGAGGACGTCCTAAAGGCCATCAGAAACCAAAATCGGTCCCTGTTCGACGACCTCAGCGAAAAAGATAATAGAATCAAAATTAAGTATAGGAAGAAGGCAAGGAACCCACTCACGGGACATATAGTACTCAGTACCTCTCCTGAGGTGTGGAGAAGGGCGACTGGGCTCGGGACTCTGCACGTTGATTTACAACGTGTCAGGGTCGCGGACCAGTCACCTCTGGTCCAGTGCTCGCGATGCCTGGGCTATGGGCACAGCAGGAGGTTCTGCGAGGAGGCTGCGGACCTATGCAGCCATTGCGGGGACACTCACCTGAAGGCGGAATGCCCCAAATGGCGGGCGGGTGCGCCGCCCTCTTGCCGAAACTGTGCTGTGGCAAAGCTGGGGGGTCGCGAGCATAACACTCTGAGCATTATGTGTCCCGTGAGAGGAAAATGGGACGCTATCGCTCGTTCTGCCACTCAATACTGCTAAGGGCGTCCTTGTGACGTGCCCTACCTACGGGCTCTTGCAGGCAAATTTGCAGCGCAGCAAGTTGGCTACCTCCGAGCTCTTGGTTGAGGCCGAGAAGAGAGGAGTGGCGATAGCGCTCCTTCAGGAGCCTTATGTGGGGGCGATCGGGACGGTTCGGGGTTGCAGGGGGGTGCGAGTGTTTCAAAACTCCGCTCCGGGAGAGGGGACTGTAAAGGCTGCTATATTGGTTTTCGATAGCAGCCTTAAAGTAATACAGTACCCAGAACTCACCACCAACAATATCGTGGTGGTGGGGATCCGGACCGGGGCCTGGAGCACGACGCTCACCTCCTTCTACTTCGAGCCGGACCGGCCACTCGAACCCTGCATGGGGCGTTTGAAGCGAGTCGAGGCCAAACTGGGAGGTGGGAGGTGGCTGATCGGCGGCGATGCGAATGCGAAGAGTCCGTGGTGGGGCAGTAACAAGCTCGACAAAAGAGGTGAGGAGTTTTCGGGTAGTCTGGAGGAGCTCGGCCTCCACGTACTGAATCTTGGCGATACTCCGACCTTCGACACAATCCGGGGGGGGCAGCGTTTCTGTAGTCATGTGGACGTAACAGCTTGTTCACATGACCTGTTGGACTTGGTGGACGACTGGAAAGTCGTCACTGATTTGACGGGCTCGGACCACAACGGCATATCGCTCAAGTTGAGGCTGAAGCCCTCTCGAGGAATGGAAGTGGTCAGAACGACCAGAAAGTACAACACCAAAAAAGCAGATTGGCAAAAGTTTGGCTTCAAAATTAAAGAATTGATTGAAAAATATGAACTCAAGGAGGGTGTTGTACTGAATAAAGAAGAAACAAATTTGGCAATTCAAAATTATACGAAATTAATAATCGAGGCGTCTGACTACTCCATTCCGAAGAGAGGGTCGAAGGAGAAACTGGCGTTGCCGTGGTGGTCCGATGACCTGTCGATCATGAAGAGAGAGGTCGCCACCAGGAAAAACAGAATCAGGAACGCTGCACCCGTCCGGAGGTCGTGGGTCGTCGAGCAGTACCTCTCCAAGAAGGAGGAGTACGAGCAGGCGGTGAGGCGGGCTCAAACGGACTCCTGGAAACTCTTTTGTGAGCGGCAGGACGGCGAGAGCGTCTGGGATGGAATTTATAGAGTTATCGGTAGAACGGCAGTCAGAGACGAGGACCCACCGTTGGAGCGAGAAGGAAGGGTTCTCGACGCGAAGGGATCGGTAGAATGGCTTGCGGAGGTGTTCTACCCGCTAGACCACGCGACTTCGGATGAGGAAGTTCACCGCCAGATCAGGGAGACTGCGGACCGGGTGAATGTTGGGGAACAAGACTCGTCTTGTGACCCTCCGTTCACCCTGACCGAACTTGAGATGGCGGTGAGCTCCTTCAATCCGAAGAAGGCCCCCGGTTCCGATGGGCTCACTGCCGACATATGTGGTAGGGCCATCGGCTGTAACCCTAAGTTATTCTTAGGGCTAATAAACAGCTGCATGGCCCACCACATCTTTCCAAAAATATGGAAGGAAGCGGCAGTGATAGTCCTTCGGAAACCGGGGAGGGATAGTTACACTACCCCCAAGTCATTTAGACCCATTGGACTGTTGCCCGTGCTCGGCAAGGTCTATGAAAAAATGCTGGTGGCTCGCCTCAGATACCATATATTGCCGGGCATAAGCGCCCGCCAGTATGGCTTTGTCCCCCAGAAAAGCACAGAGGACTCCCTCTATGACCTTATGTCGCACGTATACAAAAAGCTTGATAACAAGAAAATTGTAGTACTTGTGTCTCTGGACATAGAGGGAGCCTTCGACAGTGTCTGGTGGCCTATGGTCAAAGTCAGACTGGCGGAAGCGGGATGCCCGGTGAATCTGAGGCGAGTCTTTGACAGCTACCTCACCGACAGGACGGTTAACGTCAGGTACTGCGGTGAGGTACATAGTACTGGGACGAGCAGGGGCTGCATCCAGGGGTCTATTGCCGGCCCTTTGCTTTGGAACCTGACCCTCGACCCGTTGCTGCGGAGCCTGGAGGGAAGAGGCGTCTACTGCCAGGCTTTCGCGGACGATGTGGTCCTCGTCTTTGATGGGGACAGGGCAATCCAAATAGAAGAGATTGCTAATGTCACTCTCGCGCATGTCTTGGAGTGGGGTGTCAGAAATAAGCTGAGGTTTGCACCAGGCAAAACTAATGCCATGGTGCTAACCAAGAAGATTAAATTTGACACGCCACGCCTCAGCATGGGCGGGATTGACATTGCAATGAAAGATAGCGTTAAATTGTTAGGGGTTACCATAGACAAGGGTCTCACGTTTAAGGAGCACGTGACGAACGTCACGAAGAAGGCCATCAGGGTCTATAAGCAGCTCGGGAGGGCGGCCAAAGTCAGCTGGGGCCTCCATCCCGAGGTGATCCGCTCTATTTATGTCGCCGCGGTGGAACCAATAATTACCTACTCTGCGAGTGTGTGGGCACCTGCGACTCGCAGAGTGGGTATCATGAGGAAATTGAACGCTGTGCAAAGGGGTTTCGCACAGAAACTCTGTAGAGCCTACCGCACGGTGTCCCTTAACTCAGCCCTGTTATTGGCTGGGCTACTCCCCCTTGACCTGCGAGTTCGCGAAGCGGCCTCGCTGTATGAGGCCAAGAGGGGAGTACCCTGGCCGGAGCTGAAGGACAGGGACGTCGAGCGGATGGCCCTTGCGGTCGAGGCTCCCCATCCCGCTGAACTTGTCAGCCTCGAGTTCGGCAGTCTGGTGGACGAGGACGATGTAAATCAGAATAGCGACTACCAACTTCGCATATATACGGACGGCAGCAAGATTGATCGTCGGGTTGGGGCGTCGCTATCCTTATGGAATCGCGACGCCGAAACCAGGGCGATCAAGCTTGGTCTGTCGTCGTATTGCACCGTCTACCAGGCGGAACTCTTGGCGATTTGCGAAGCGACGAGGGTGATCCTCCGCCGTAGCGAAACTTCCTTTGCAATCTACAGTGATTCGAGATCCTCTCTGCAGTCCATCGTGGCGAATAAATGTCTGCACCCTCTAGCAGCTGAAACAAGAAGCAACTTAACATCTATTGCTAAAAACGGCAAAATAGTTAAACTATTTTGGATCAAAGCCCACGCGGGTCTAGAGGGGAATGAGCGAGCGGATTGCCTCGCTAGGGAGGCTGCGCTAAAGACTAAGACCAAGCCAAAGTATGACCTGTGTCCGGTGTCATTCGTCAGGCGAAGCATCCGTATGCGATCGCTTGACGAGTGGGACCAAAGATACAGGGAGGGCACTTCGGCTGCGGTCACGAAGCTGTTCTTCCCTAGTGCCATATCAGCTTATAGCACTCTGAGGAAGATCGTGCTCTGCAACGTGTTGACCCAAGTCCTGACGGGGCACGGTGGGTTCTCCGAGTACTTGCATCGCTTCAAGTGCAAGGAGAGCCCATCGTGCATCTGTTCAGCAGATACACCTGAAAGTATCACCCATATTCTGGTGGATTGCTCTGTCTTCGCCAGGGAAAGATTAGAAGCAGAGTATGAGGTTGGTGTGAATATACAGTTGGACAAATTTGAGGAACTGATAAGGGGAGAGAAGAGAGACAGATTCTTAAAATTTTGTAAGAATGTAGCTAAGAAAGTAATAGAGAGGAACAAAAGATAAGATTATTGTAGATAAATAATTTAACAAAATACAAATTAAATATATTTAAAATTATGTATTAAAAAGTATTTGGTGGAAAATTGTAATAGTAATGTATATATCAGAGATTATTGTAAAATAGAATAAGAAAACATGTAACGTTTAATTGTATATTGAAGTTTTTAATAAAGAAATAAAAATATGGTAAAGGTAATGGAAAGGTAACAGGTAACAAAAAAATTAAAATCCTAGTAATAAATTGTAAGATTAGTAGAATAGTTAGGCGGGAGTCCCTACCCGCATGGAATGAAAGGTGATGAATAAAAGAAAGAAAAGGTATGTAGAATGTAAGTACGAGCAGAGAGATCGCGAGAACTGGTATGTAAGAAGAAGCTAACATAGGCTCCAATGATGTTGGAGGGATTCGTTTAAAAAAAAAAAAAAAAAAAAAAAAAAAAAAAAAAAAAAAAAAAATCCTTAGCAGTGCACATTATAAGATATGTTTTAAAGCGTTTGATCCGAATTAGAGGGATTTCGACTAGGTGAGTTAGGTAACCAGCCGCATGTCCGATAGAAGAAAGGGGAAAGCGGTATGATCTCATGCAGCTCCCGAGCACACTCTCCGAAATACATCTTATAGAGTACACACACAGGCAATTTTGCGTCTATGTATGCAAAATTTCATGATAATGAGTTGATTAGTTAAAGCGTCAAAGCCTGACAAACAAACAAAGTCACTGCCGCAATTATAATTTACTAGTTAGGATTAGAAAATAATAATTTTGTCGCTACTTGCTCTAATATTTTTATAAAAAAAATGACTGGCAGTATAAGTAACACTATTGGCTACATATCCATTTGTCGATGTGACGTGGCAACTGCCTTGAGATTACGGTCTTGATGCATTTTTTGCGTCATTACAAAGAAATTAGCATAATATATGATGCGAAAAATGGTAACGCCGAAGTTCACACAGCGCAACAATGTGGAGAACATGTTTACCACGTGATGTAGGAATATGTTCAGATGCGTAGGCTGGCCTCCAGGTGCCAATTTTTACTTCTAGTTGTTTTAAACAGCGACCTAGCGTTCCCTTTGTCCGATGATTTCAAACAGTGTATTAGTTATATTGCGCAGAGCAGACATAGAACATAAAAAGAAAGACAGAGAATATTGTGGCCTCGCCCTTGAAAAAATCCTTAAAAAATCTAAAAAAGATAGGTCTATCAATACACTAATCAATAAGTTATGCTTTCATGAAACTGTTCTTTTACTACACTAACTGAAAAAGAATAATGGTTACAAACGGATACCTGTGTCAGAAGTCATTCGTTAAAAAGTGAGCGGTCACTAACAGGCCGTGGAGTTAAAATTTTGTGACATTTTTCATTTAACTTCTATAAATTCTCCTGGATCTGACAGGAGATTACTGAACGAGAACAAACCACCGGATAAAATCGTATGACAAGTGAATCACAAAACGAGATCGTGGCAAATCATTCAATAAATTATTAGTTAAAGAATACTTATAAATATATTAACACGAATACTTATTATGACGTATATTTTAAAAAGTAAGTTGCTTTAAAATAAAATGTTATCTTATTTTAAATCTATTCTCAGAGTGGATTGAGGTTAAAACGAAATACATAAACTTCTCGTATTCGAAATTTAAATTCGTTGTAATTCATTAATGTCGTCTATTTTTGTTTAGAAACTGCAATACAATCGTCTACGAGTTTGGCGTGAATAATAATGAAATGAAAATTTAAAATTTTGTTTACGAATTTTTTTTAAGATTTATTTAAGAAGAATTGACACCCAAAATAAGCACTATTGGTCGTGTTATGAGAAAACCATATAACGGACAGGGGGAAACCTTGCACACACACAGACCAGAACCAACAGTACATAATCAACAGTACTATAGTACAGGTGATGTATCAATGAAAATAATAGCTCTGATTTTTTCATTTTACAGTACAGTCCATTTTACAGTAGTGCCGGTGGTATATCAATATTAAAATAATCGCTCTGACTTTTTCATTTTATTTTTTACTTTTCTCATAAATCAAAGCCTCTCACCCCTGATGCCCACTTACTGAATCTATGGTTTCAAATTTAACCATAAAATTGCATCACAAAAACAAACATGTATAGTTATAGACATTCATTCTTATAATTACTGCTTTCACAGAGGAAAATAATCAATTGAAGAATTATTTGGTGTGTTTGTAATAATTTAATTGTAAATTTTTTATTCTGGTCATATGGTAGTCGCACATACAAAACAACATCTCACAGCGAAATAAGAAATCATTTAGAAAAGCTAATTTGTATACATTTTAATAGGTATTCAATATGCAAAAATACAATAGTAATTCAAAGTATTCGTCTATAATAACGATATATGAACATAATAGAATTGCGCTAGACCACCATTGATCAAACAACACTTCCACAATTTATCTTTACATATTATAAAACAATGTCCCCCGCCGCCTCTGAGGAAACTATAGGTGTATAGGTCGTTAAGGTTTTATCCTTCGTAAAGATGTATCACCAAACAGTTCTACGCAAATGCGACAGATGTCGCCGCTTCACCTAATTCTATTGTTATTATAATAGATGGCGCCATCAGTATTGTTATATTATTTTTTCTCAACGCGGACGAAGTCGCGGGCACCAACTAGTTATATATAAACATTTAATTTTTAATTATCAATTACTAAAAAAAGTTTTATATTTCATAAATTTTTAAGTCGGAGATTTATTCAGTAATATGGTAATATTACTTTAAAATCATAACTATATATTAATTGAAAACACTTTATTCAGATTTTAGCAGTACAATTACAAGCGGTACAATTACAAAATTCTTTTTACATGTATTACACCCCCTTACCACCGTGAAATAACAGCACGTGTGCTGTTGTGTTTCGGTGAGTGAAGAAGGGATGCCAGAGCCCATTTCCCTATCTCCTCCTAATCCCTTTTCCTTAATCCTACTATAGTCGGCAGCGCTGACGGTCCACTTGATGGTAGCCACCTACCATCAAGTGGACCGTCAGCCTGTCTGCCGATGTTAACATTAAAAAAGTGTATTAGTACACATATCAGAATTTGTATTCTATATGCCAGCTGTTGCCCTCGACTTCGCCAGCATTGAAAAATAAAAGATATAACGCCTGAAATACATTGACGTTGGTGCCCGCGTGGGATATTTACTTTATGTCCATCCTGAAACTACTGGTGAAAGAGTTTTTTTAATCGAATGAGTAGTTTCGAAGACTTTCCTACCTGTATGTACGTAGGACTATTCCTACATACATACAAACCTTATCTCTTCATAATATAAGTATAGAAAGAACACAGATAGGCCATGAAAATGACAGAACGAAATCATATACCTACTTGAACTATATAGAACAACGAATCATTGAACTTTATAAGGAAGACATCGCGTCTTATTCTATATACAAAGGTTATTATTTGGTGTGTCAATGTGACAACAATATTCCATGTTACGTTAGTGAACCATCAATACATTGAAATTGTCGTTTCCTACTTGATCAGATATGCATTAGCGACAAGCAAACAATGTGGCCAACGCCCTAAATATCAAGAGAGCGTAGGTGGAGCAGCACACTAATTTTAGCTCGAACTTGCCATTACAATCCATTACTTGCCCATTTTCCTATCCATTCCTAATCTCTTATCCTTAATCCTACTGCAGTCGGCAGCGCACTTGCAGCAGCTTAGGCGTTGCTTGTGTTATGGGCGACGGTAGCCACCTACCATCAGTGGACCGTCAGCCTGTCTGCCGACCTTAACAAAAAAAAAACATACAGTTTGAACATACAGTAAAACATAATGATTAGAAATACTTTTTTTATGTTAAGGTCTGACAGTCAACGTAATGGTAGGCGGCTAACGTTGCCTATTAATACACACATGCTGCAGATGCGATGCCGACCTTAGTAGGATTAGGGATAAGGAATTAAGGGATAGGGATATGGGCTCTGGCATCCCTTATTCACTAACAGAAACACAACAACAGATTGTTGTTATCAAAGAGTAGTTGTTATTTCACGGTGGTCTTCTGTAATGGATGGTTTCTGTCGCCAGACGGGCTGCCCAATTTATGATTGCAAAACGCAGTGTGCCCTGCCACTACTTACAAATAAATAAAAAGCAACAACTATGAGAAGTTAGGTATAATTTTAACTTTGATCAACGCGTTCTTATGAGACCATCGATGCATAAACAATAACATTTCCGCGTATTTTTTTGTTTTATCTAAGACTGTACAGTCGAGTGTATAAATATCTATATTCATAATTTCGTCAAGGGGTATGTCAAGACTCGATTGAAACCTTACCTGAATAATAAAACATAAAAAAATAAAGATTTCGAGTCGACAACATATATCCGCAAAATTCGGATTGTCAAGTATCTTGTTCTTCTTCTTCAGAAAAATGGCAATTCGGCTCATCTTGAAAATGGCCATTATCTGCTAATGTCATGTTATAAAAAACTCAAAATAAAATCAAAAATAGCAGATCCCGAAACTAGTCAGTCAAGTCAGTCAACAGTAAAGTACAATTTTTTTTCATTAAATTTTCCAAAACACGCCCGTCAAGTCCAAAGCAGTCAAGTTAAGTCTCAAGTATTTTGTTAAATTCTAATGGTGCTTACAGACAAATCGCAGTTGCCATATTGGCCACTCTAGCGAAACGTCACTTACTGACACCTGTGACATCTTGAGTGGTTAATGTTCCGTTCCGTTTCATTCATACTAGCGCACATACGCCTCGCCACTCAATACGTTCGTCGCACCATTCATTTTAAAAACAAAGTGTCCATTACAAAGAACTGTGACTCATGTGTAAAACGAAACGTCTTGCCGCAAACATTGAGCCATTGAGCGAAATCTATGCCGCTTTGCCTTTAATATTCCTTGAGAACCGATAACTACAGAAATATCTACCTAAATTTTGTACCTACATGTGTACATATTATGAGTCACATTACACCTGAGCGAAGCCGGGTTTTCATCTAGTGTTATTATAAACGTACTCATTTAAACTGCCATAAAAATGTTTCTAAAAACATTTATAATAAAATAGCTGGTGTTCTTGACTTCGTCCACGTTGATAAATAAAAAATAGAACACTTGAGAAAACATATGAGTAATATAATGCCTGACATCTTTATCGCTGCGACGACGGTGACGCCGATTTTTCTATGTTTTTAGACGATCCCTCGGGAAACTAACATTTTTCCAAGATAAAAAGTATCCTATATGTTAATCTTGGTAATAAACTATCTCTGTGCCAAATTTCATCCAAATCTGTTCAGCCGTTTTGGCGTGATTAACACACAAACATCCAAACATACAAACATTCGCATTTATAATATTAGTAGAATATACACAATGCATACAAACTGTCATTAATATGTATATCCCGTCTATTTTTGGGACATATTATTTGCGAAGACATTATTAATGACTAGCTGAGCCCGCAACTTTGTGGGCGTGGTATTCGGTATAGCACATAACTTTTTTGTTTGTAAACCGATTGGAATGAAACAAACACCAAATGTTCCGGAAAGCTTGCTACCATACATCAGTGAAAACCGCATATAAATCGGTTAAGCCGTTTCAGAGATTAGCGAGCACAAACGCACAGACAAACAGACAAACCGACAGAGACAAAAATTTTAAAACAATTTTTTGACCTCGGTAATATAAGTACAACGTGTACAAATTGTTTTTTGAAAAAACCTTTAATGTAGGTACAGACACGGCTCGTTTACGATTTTGTTATAATTGTATAGATGTGAAAAATATTACATATTGCATGATTTCTTAAGTTCATATTTTTACACTCGACTGTAAATGTTCCAATATCCTTAATAATTAAATTTAATGCAATATATGATTTTCTAAATTTGTAGGTTGCATACTGTGTATCCACTTATGAGTTTTTTAAACTTATATTTATAAATGATATAATATTAAAGATAATCATATTGTTACGTGCGGGGTGAGTTAAAATGCCGTGTAAGGGCGCAACGAACGATTTATTTTCACAAACCAAGATCACCGCCAAAATCATCATACTTGTCCGATGAAACCGTCAAACTTGCCAAAAGTTGTCAATGATTCCCTTAATGTGTCACCGGTTCACTGTCGCCGATAATTTCGCAAAAGCTCCGAAGAGTTGTTTTCGTACCGCTTGTTATCGCGCAACTCCTCATCTCGCCCGGCCGCACTCTTATTTATACTTGGCGCCAAACGCCTCGATGTATTTCGAATTTTCCACAAAATGAAAACAAGATTATAAATAAACAATTGAAAGTTCGGAAATGCTATTTCTGTTGAAATGTAAACTCTATGTTGTAAACATAGGGACCAATTTCCTTTGACACTAGTCGGGAAAGGGCGTGGCTACCATCGCTAAGGTAGAACGTTCGCGACTTTCAGCCGGCGCTTTTTCCAGAACGTTCTATAGTTAGTCGTAATAATATTAAAAAAATACATAATAGTTATACCTAACTATTATGTACAATCTCTATCAAATCTCATTGGTTGGAAAATCCTACAGTCGCAATTGCCTAAAAATATTTCTATTGTTTATGTATTAACCAGGCCAAGGAAGGCGTAAATTAAAATTATACAAATTGGCTACGAACGTTACTACGCGTATCCGTCTTAATTTATAAGAGTTTAATTACCGTTTGGTTCTATTTAAAAACACTCAATCACGTTCGATAATATCAATATGTCAGCAGTTAGCGTTTTGACACTGTTGGGCTACCAGATGGTAATCTAGTAGATAGACCAGATAAAATAGATCAATGTCGTGTCAGATAAAATTGTTTTCGTATAATCTTTCCATTGTATTTTTTGCTATGTTATATATGTTTTTTTATGCCAATACAGTTTTTTATGTAAAAAGTGTATACCGTCAGTCTTCCTGAAGACCTTGTGTTAAATTGTGCCTATTAACACAAGCAACGCCTTGATGCTGCATTGTTCTGCTAACTTTAGTAGGATAAAGGATAAGGTATTCGGAGGCGATTTGAAGATGACTTTGGCGAAATACTTTTTTTTTACGAGGGGATATTTATCATCGATACCCACGGGCCTGGGGACGGACGATGGGTTATGTCGGACTTCTACCCCGGGATAGAAGGGGTAGACCTACCGACTAAATCACTTAGCGTTCTCCTCGTCAGCTATTAGCGGAGTCACGGGACCGGAGAGGCATTCGCCGCAAACTTACTGAAACACCCAACCTAACCTAATCATGGTGTTATTTTAGGGTGGCTTATGATTGCCAATTTATGACAGCTAAACACAGTGTGCCAGGCCATTACAAAATGGTATTTTAAATATTTGCCGGACGTTTTATGATACCTTGTATTGCAAAAATAAGATGAAACCTACAATTATTACTTATTTCTAACAATATATAAATATCAGTAAAATATCACCTTATTTATACTACATCGTTATCTCGCTTGAGTGGTAATGGTGACAATATTGATTTGTTGAGTGATATAAAAACTTGACTCTCATCGAGTGAAATTATTATCGAAAGACGTATTTTTCGACTGGATTTTAAAATCTAAGACGCTCTTGTGTGATAATCACTTACATAATATACCATAAAACTAATGGTTACCTATAAATATTCTTCAACCCAATTTTTTAATGATACGTAGCAGGTAGGGTGACAGTACTATAGTTACAACGACAATGATACGAGTGGACTGATCGTTTATCTTAAAGGATAAAGCGAGCAGTGAGACTAGGATGTAGGATTTCCCTCGTACACCGCAGAACAACACACATGCGATTATTTCACTATTATTATCCAGTTTTAAAGTACTCCCAGCTACTAACAGTTGTAGTAAAGAAGCCTATTGCCTCCGCGGACAATAGTTTGAGTATTGACAAAGGCTTATTTGGTCTCGTATATCAACCAATACCACTGTAAGGTTGTGTTTAAATGAACTGCGAGGATATTTAAGTAACACTATGTACTATTCTTTGAATTGAATACCTGACGACAAAAAATGAAAATAAATAAGTTATAGAGAGGGCTTTATGTAGGTGAGCTTTTTTAACTGTACCCAATTCATATTCTTCGTTCATTTTAAATATATTTCATTTTAAAATATATTTTTTAAATTCCATCATGTAATTATTTGCTTACCAAAACACCATGACCTCTGTAAACAATATACTTTTGATTCAAGCTTCCAAATATCATTTTTTTTTTATTATTTAAACAAAGTTAAGTTTATGGTAACAATACAGAGAAGAATTCATGGGGTCTGGCTTCTGGTCTGGTAAAGAATTTTAGTGGTCGAGTGTTTAAACAATTATCCTTCCTTCTGTTTCAAAGATACTGGGTTTGATAGCTGGAAAAGTCACCAGTTAAACTACAAAACTTTTTGAGTTTCATCTAACTCTACTTGGTTTCAACAATACGTAATAAATTTGAGGTCATAGGGGTTATATTTTTATTATGTCTTCGAAATAGACGTTCAAATTTACCACTTTATATGGTTTTTTGTCATACACGTCATATTTAATATTTAAATATGTCATATTTAAACTTGTAATGCAAGTTGGCAATCAAAATACTAGTTCGCTTTATTAACAAATGACTAAATGCTTAATCATATGGTTTAGTATCAATTTTTTTTTGGTACGGAAACATATTAAGACGAATTTTAAATTTAGGTACTACTAACAAAGTTGTCTCTGCACAAACCACACTAGTGCAAAATAGAAATCTAACTTTACATAAGTACTCGTAGTAACAAAGTTTTGAGTTTTACACACTAAAGCAATGCTAATTTCAGAGAAGACCTACTTTTTAACTTAGCAAATTGGAACGATGGAAAGTTAAGAACTTAGTTAATTTGGAGGAACATGCAGTTTCTTATTGTTAGGATTGGAGCTGAAATTTGAGAAGTTTCGTTTTATATTTAACCATTTCTCCTCGTCCCTATATTGGTCTAACTTCTAGAAACTTTGTAATGTCTGTTCCTTGCAGTGATGTTTGCAGCATCTAAAACTTCGAAGACTTATGGTACTTGTAAGTGCATAGTGCATAAAGAGAGGCAAAGGGATGTGCGACCTGTATTAATCATGAGAAAGAAAAATGTTTCATTGTAGAATAAAATAGATGATTAAGAGAACGGACTTCCGGAGGGACGTTGTGGTTTATAAATAAAAAGGTTCTGAAATACGAGTACAAATAATCAAAGTTGCTTTTCTCATTAATATTATTTACATCTCATTAATTTTAATAAGCGTTTGATTTCTTACGGTAAAAGTAGGCACGTAGGCTAAGATCAAGTGGCTACCGTTGCTTATATATACACTTATTGGAGGTGGAGGAATTACTCTGACATCAGTTACTAATTCGCCAAAAGACAATAAAACAAAAGTTGTTATTTTACAGCCACCATAATAACTGCATCTTTGTTAGAGTTCTATCTACAATAGTTTTAGCGGAGTAAAATTAAATTAACTGTCAAAATAAATTGTTTCATGTAACAATAATATGCGTCTAATTCAAGAAACAGTTAAATATTTTTTATAAACATTTTTCCTTCAAAATTATGTCTATGTAAATATTTTTTAATATTATTTATTTTTTTCGTTACGAAAATAATTATTAAATAGTGCAAAAAATAATGAAACGCAACGCTATTGGTCAGATCAAATGTGACGTCAAAGTCTATAATGACAGTGTCAACAAGCGCGTAGTTCTTTGATTTGTAATTTTTTAACATTTTGATTGTAGACTGTGACGTCACGACAAACGCGCCAAAGGGGTTTAAAGTACCCGTAGCTGTTAGTTAATTTCAACATTTTTTTTACTAAATTTTAATTTTCCGGCGCTGGATTTTTTTTTGCGGTTATAAAACGATATAATCTATCCTATAAAAATATGAAAAAAATGTGCATATTCCCTATTGTGGGCTAAATCATCTAGTTAATTGTATATGTATGTACATTTTAAATAATATTAAACAAGATGAATCCTATTTTCATATTGACACAATAGCTAACAGCATGAACTGAGTGAATTACCCAAGCAAGCGAAAAATACTCAACAGAAACTTGTTAGCTTTTTTAATGAAACCGAAATTATATGAATTATTATTCATTTATTAGGAAATAAATATTTGCCCACTATTTTATTGGTCCCACAGTTAAGGTCATGTTAAACCTACAGGCATATCATGCCAATATTTTTTCAGTTGGTCTCATGTCATTATTTCTCAGATTATGATACTTTTCAGAGATTACAAGTGTTTTCCTATGTTTTTGTTTGTCTGTGTTACAATCTAGCAGTTGCATTATCAGGAAATTAATTTTTCATAATGTAAAGCGTGGTTATCAGCATCTTTTGATACCTTAGTGTCATTTTTCGTGTTCAGTATAGTTTCAGATAAGTTTATCCGTGGCATGTACTGTTATAAATTTTGTGATGCATTAAATGCATTGTGATGTACTAAAACCTAAAAAGGAAAACCTGAAGCTTTTCCTTTACCATTCTGCGGTTTTTTTATATGAAAAACTATAAAGGAAAAACCATTTTTTACTATAGTTATTATTTATTAACTCAAAAATTATTTCGATTTCATTAGCGTTGAAGATTCACATTTTATAATGTCTATACTAAAGCACCAGGCATTTATTGCCGGCTTTAGAACATAAGTTCCCGTGTAATTATTAAGGTTTTGCAGAGAATGGGATTCACGACAATGGTGGAGATTATGAAACACCAAGTGCAAGGGATCGTGCACTTTGAATATAAATGGGGCCATGAAATAAACAATTGTTTTAATAATAATAGACCATTGTAATGACACATTAAATACTGCCACAGCACAATTATTCCAATCCCTATTGAATGAAAATATGCCATACTTGCATAAATTCAATAAAAGAAACTCAGAATGAGAACGATTTATTTATAAAGAAAACGTTCTCCGAAGAATTGATTTTCATATTATATAAGGAAAATAGAAAATGGAAATTTTATGAAGAGTAAAATTAATAGGTACAAGCGTTAAGTAAAAAAGGGTTACTTTATCTGTCACTTTGATCTCTATGCGACAGCTGATTCTATTGTAGTATAACAAGCAACACCAGAGGGTGTCTCTGCGCTTATAAAAAATCTTGTATGAAAAGTGTAGTCCGCATTGAGGAACGAAACGATGGTGCGTTAAAAATATTTAAACCGTAATAAAAAAAACAATTACAAAATAATTTATAAACAAACAAAATATTATTTTCAACGGGGTACCTATTTTTAATTAGTGAAAATTTGTGTCAACAAAGAAAGATGGCAATCAGCTCTTTCAAGAGACGAGGCCTTTGTTATAATTTAACGAAAATAAATTTAAATTAAAGTGTCGTGGCGTATTTATTAAAAGCGTAATATTTTAGATGTGATATTTCCAACATCCGGTGATAATAAAGCGCTATCAAACTATTTAGTTAATATGAAATCACAATCAGATTTATTTAATAACAAAAAGGTATGGAAATTATAACAATGTTAGATTTTTTATTAGATCTGTTTTAGGTGCAAGGATAGTAAAATACAGTCTAAGCTTAAATTCAAATTTATTTTGTACCTAATTATTCTTACTTTCGAAGTACAGAACGAAGCAGAATCCGACATACTTAATAGAACTAAAAAAAAACTTCATATGAGAGTATTTTCATTTGCTATAGTGAGTAGGCGGCAAAAATCCTACTTGATTTAAGTTTATTCTGTATTCTGTGCTATTAATTTAAATGATCTGGAAACTGAATAATTGAATAAAAATATTGTACGACAGACCTTAGCTCGCTTGCTTAGTTAGATGATATATCGACGCCTTTAATATTTATAACAATTTAATAATAGGCTATCTTTACCGTCATTTAAAACACACTATAACCTATTAAAGGTTGCAAATTTCTACCCAGAAATTAAATAAAAGATATTTTTAGTGAAAAGATCGCAATCATTGCGTAAATTAAAACTTAAGTTAGATGTTAACCTGATACAGGCTAATTAATTTTACCCGTAGGTAAGAATGTATCCTTTTGTTCTGACGAAACATACTCCTACTCGGCTGTATTACACGTTTGCAAGGGCCTTTCGATCAGAAACCGTAATTTTTCTTTATACTGTTCTAAAAACAAAACATTTATCGCTTTTCTTGTGGCCCTGGTATAAATTGTGAAACGTAGGACCTTCGCTGCTTATCATCTAACAACGTGAGTGTTCAAGTGTTCTCGAAGAATGTTAAAATTAACAACCGACGTAACTACACTTCGTTAATTTATCGTTTGAGAAACAATATAATTGCTACAATTGCCAGAATTTATAGGTCAGAAAATTATTTTTTCATAATCAATTTTTTTATAATGATTTTATATTTTTTTATAATGACCAGGAATCAAATAAAGAAGAAGAAAAATTAATGTTTTTGCACAAAAAAAAACTGTTCTACCTAAGTTAACTAATTTATATGAAAACTGCTTTCAAACACACACTTAACACTTATGTCTATTACTTAATTTATGAGCACTTTTCTATATGTTTTATTTGTCATGGTCAAAAACCCCATCCAGATAGATGGTGGTTATTTTAAACGAACGGTAGCGGCGCGGCGTGAGGAATCTAATATTACCTATATTACTAAAATTAAAATTTATTCCGTTTTTTTTTTGGGTATGAAATTATAGCGGTCAAGTCAAATAAATTCATTAGACGCGATAGCTGAAACCGAACCGTTTTTGAAGAGATTGATAACTGGTGATGAAAAGTGGATCACGTACGACAAGAACGTGCGAAAAAGGTCGTAGTCAAAGGTGGTGGTCAAAGGTCGTTAAGGCTTCACAGACTGTGCGAAATCCCGGGATAGTTACTGTGTGTATGGTGGGATTGGAAGGGCATTGTTCATTATGAGCTTTTACCGCCGGGCAGAACCATCGATTCGGATCTCTACTGCCAATAACTGATGAGATTAAAGAAAGCGACCCGAATTGATCAATAGAAAGGGTGTGGTCTTTCATCACGAGAACGCTAGACCACTCACATCTTTAGCCGTTAATGCATCCGCCACATAGCCCTGACCTTGCACCTTCAGATTTCCGCCTGTTTCGGTCTCTTCAGAATTTTTTTGGCAGTGTCAAGTTAACATCAAGAGAGCACTGCCAAAACTATTTGTCGCGTTTTTTTGATCAGAAGTCCCAAAATTTCTATAGCAACGGGATCATGTCACTACCAACAAAATGGCAAAAAGTCATCGAATAAAATGATTATACTGTAATTAAATGTAAATAAATTTTGAAAAAAAAAAAAAAAAAAAAACTTGAGTTTTCATATAAAATAAGAACAAACTTTTTCCCCGATCTTTAGTTTATTTAATTTTTAATTTGAAATTAAACTAAATTTTGAATTACTTATGGAATAATTTGTCTGTGAGAATATTAATTTTTATAGTTTTACAGCCTGTAGGTACTACACCAAACTCTAAATTTTAATATAATATTTTGTATTACGCTGTGCCCCTTATATTCTCTTGAATAAAACTTCGTTCTTGTGGAGATGAAATTGTGAGTTTCTTAGAAATGGACTGAGAGGAAAAATTTTCTACAAAATGAACAAACGCTGTGCTTTGTGGTAAAGACACAAACGGCTATTGGTATGCAATTTATTCAGAAGCTGAACAAGTAAGTTGTATATTACTGTCGTAGTAGTACAGTTAACCGCCGTTGGCTAATAAAGTTGTAAATTTAGTTTGGACTTCGCAGCAAGAAAGTTCAACGACTTGCGGTCACAATGGAGTTAGGTCAAGTGGCAGGACAACATCGAGACTTGAGTTTCAATGGTGCATAGAATTCGCACTAAATCAGAAGTATGACTTCAAACTTGCATACTATAATTAATTATATACTGAAACTGTAACACTAACTGAATACAGTTACTGTAACACCGAAATTATAAAAACGTTTCACGTCACGTATCTAACTTTCATCATTGAAAAACATAATAATATTTATATATTGAAGCTAAAATGTTAGTTATTCATAAATTCATGCCATGTCTAAGTATATAAAGTCCGAATAAGACAATATTTATATATAGATTAATTCATTAAAAAGTGAATAATAAATAAAAATGAAATGTGAACAGAAAACATGAAATTTTCTTGATAGGACAAAATCACCAAGTTACCTGACGTTTTTATCATTTTTTTTCTAATTTTTAAAATGATACACACAAACCTAAAAAAATATCAGTAATCTCACTTCACAAATTATCTAGGCCTTCGTTTATTAATTTTTCGTTTGACATTGTAGTTCAGGCGTAATTAATATTTTATTAAATATTCTTTTGAAAATTCTTTTGAAATTACTTTTGTCAAAAGTAGATATTCTTTTGACACTTATATATAACATTTTTATTACGCGAAATGCGCTATCTTCCCTCTTATATCATGCATACTTGTGTATGCATGACATATTCACAACCGCTCCACTGAGACGGGAAGACTGTGTTTCTGTGCGCATGAATATTTAGATGTAAAAGTTTTAATAAGATTGTTTGTGAGTAGATAATATCGTCTTAATGCATGCCAAGTTAGCCTATAAGTGGAGTATACGATATTATAAATGAATTTTTAAATGTGTTTATGTATGTATAAGGATGATTGTATACTGCGTTGGCTTCCTAATAAAATAAATAAAAAATAAATAAAAGTGTGTTGTGTATTTACTTTTTATAAATTGTTTCATATTATTTTAACAAGATTGTGTAAATAAATATGGCTAATAAAAGGAACTCTGTTGTGTTGGTATCGTGTCCATTCAATTATGGGCCACGCGGGTGAAATTAGAATTTTTTTTTGCTTTGTACGCCCCCTTAATTTAAAAATATATACTTCAATAGGTATAGAATAAAATATAAGGGACAATTCCTTACTCATTCATCGCACACGACAACAGCAAACTTTTGGTGGTCTTCGTAAGGAGGTCGTTGCTGCTGCCAGCCAGACTGCTCAATAACATTACCTGCCTATATTTTAAAATAATTTCGCATTTGCCACGCATTGCATTTTTTTATATGAAGCAATTTACAACTCATCATACAGTAACTAAAATATGAAACTAACTCTTTTTTTTTAAGTATACTTCGTAATGTTTTTGCGATGAAATAATATCCGTAAAAAAAATGCAACGAAAGATCTACTTTTTAAACAATATACAAACTTAACTTTTTTTAATGTTAAGATCGGCAGACAGGCTGACGGTCCACTTGATGGTAGGTGGCTACAGTAGTCTATAATACGCCTGCTACTAGTTCACTGTTGACTACAGTAGGATTAAGGATAAGGGATTGGATAGGAAAATGAGCTCTGGCATCCCTTAATCACTCACCGAAACACAACAACACAAGTGCGGTTATTTCACGGTGGTCTTCTGTAAGGGGGAGGTGCCTGCCCAAATGACTGCGAAAAGCAGTGTGCCCTGGACAATACTTTCCAGATCCAGACCAGAGCCAAATTTGAAAAGTTCATTTTCAAGTTGACCCTTCCGGAAATCGAACCCGGGAACTCTAGAACAGAGCGTTAAGGCTGTTCTGATTCTAACCACTCATCCAACGGGCTCGTTAACTACGCCTTTATTGGTTACTTGAGACATTGATTTGAATAAAAATACCTTGTTGTAATTTTTTTTATTTCCGCGTTTAAGTATGTAAGTATAATTAACCAAATAGACCTGCTCAATTATATTCGCCTCCATCAATAAATAAAGCGCGCACGCCGTTTATGCACCATTAAAAACATTAAACTATTTTCATTGTGTTCCCTAACACACGATCTGTCACGGTCATAGTATCGTTTAATTGCGTACACATTATTTGATTGCTACAATTTATCAATGCGATCAATATCGGCGCACGTATTGTGAAATGTTACCGAATATATACTTGGCACTCGTTAATTTGCTAATAGATTCCTTATGAAGCACTTTATATATGACTAGCTGTTGCACGCGACTTCGTTCGCGTGTCTTTATAAAATATTACTCGTGGAAAACGACAATTTTATATGGAGGGCGGTAAAAGAGGAGATGGGAGGAGGGTGAGTAGCCTATCTTACTCGCTAATAGTGTAGCTTTCTAAACAGGTGAAAGATTTTTAAAATCGATCCAGTAGTTTTTGAGTTTATTCATTACATACATACAAAAAGTTTAATTAGAGTTTATTCATTAGAAACAAACATTTGTATGGAAGGAGGGTGAGTAGCCTATGTTACTCGCTGATAATTTAGCCTCTATAGGTGAAAGTATTTATAAAATCAGTCCAGTAGTTTTTGAGTTTATTCATTACATACATACATACAAAAATATATGTTCGCGCTCTCAACGCGAACGTGAAGTGCTCTGTGGCGTCAGTCCCATCTCGGGCTGACGCCATACAAGTGAACGGTTGCGTGGTCTGTGGTCGAAGTGTCTATGAGTGCATTCTACATTTTTGTATCGTTGTCTTTGTCAATGCTCTCACGTCATTATCTTTTTAAATTCAAATAATTTTTGTAACGTAACGAAACTGTGTGAAATAAAATAAAAAAGGGTTGTCTTCTTCAAATGGCAGAATCGTAGTTTCACTGAGAAACAAAGTAAATCCCTGGGGATAAAGATCCCCTGCAGTTCCCGCCATCGAGCGCGAACAATATATACATATAAATCTTTTATCTTTATATTATTAGTATAGACTATAAAATAAGACGATACTTAAATAAGTTTGGAAAATCTTTTCAAAATCTAAAAAATTTTTCCAGTGTGTAAGGCTATTAAGTATTTCCTAGGAATGAAGTTATTACAGACAATATTCAATTTCATATCATTGATATTCTTGAACTGTTCATTAAGAAAACCTGCTTTCCTGTTTATTGTTCAGATTTTACATTTTTATATAACAAAGAAAAATCAAATTAAATACAAATCGAACGCAGATTTTCTGCAAATTTAAGTAATACTGAAAACTACAGTCTGCATTTTTCTGCAGTAAGTCTCGTATAGGAAAATCCACACGTATTTCGAAATTATTATGGAAAGGCAGAACGTGTCTATTAAGAACATTATAAAGCTCGTTCGTGAGGTTTTTGAAGCATAACTTAAAGTTATCGATTTTCACGCTCAACGCGTTACAAGCCAGACCTGTCTTCCTGAATGTTTATTTGATGTATGCCTGGTTGTGTGGGAAGTGAGTTAATTGAATGAGGTCACAGTAAGGGTATGGCTCTATTGCCTCGGGTATGAGTGATTGTTCGGTGGGTGTGCATTAATCACGATTACCGTATTATTAAATGGCAACATTGTACGTATGTTACGCTGCGGATATAGAAGGCAACGTTTGAACAATTCGATTTCATTACGAATGTAATTCACATTTGGAAACTATGAAAATGTGTGGGACTACATTTGCATATATTTTATTTATTACGAACATCAAAATTTATATATTTTATGTGTTATAGACGTAAGAGTAGTAGATATTCGTATGTCACACTAAGTACCGTTCAAGAGTAGAAACCGATTTATTATGGAAAGAGCCGCGTTTTACCCTAATAGTTTCTTGTCTAGAGTAGACCCAGAATCGGAAAAGCAGTTACACACCTCCTTGTCTTGCTTAGGATTCTATTCGACGATATCCTAACATTAAGATGACCAGCAACCTTTTTGCTACATTTCGACAAAAATAAAATAAGGAAGGATAATATTTATGTTAATAAGTGAGTTAAGTTAATTAAGTTATACAATTTTAAATTACCTTCACTATAAAGTCATATAAGTCAGATAACATGCTAATATCATAAATGGGAAAGTTGATGAGTATGGATGTATGGATGGATGTTATTTACTCTTGCACTCAAAAACGGCTCCACGAATTTGAATGAAATTTGGCACCCAGATAGCTTATTGCCTGTATTAAAATATAACCTGTGTTAACTTTTTTTGCTGGAAAAATGGTGGATTTCCCCGAGGGATCATCTAAATATATAAAAAATTAGGCTCCACTGTCGCCGTGGCGGGGCGCGGCGCCAGCTTCGTCACAGCGATAATATCGGACATCCTGAGAAAATGTCTGAATATTATTTTATAATATTCATATATTTGTAAACGTGGTAAACGACATAATTTTTAGAACAAAATTTATGAATAATTAAAGAGAATTAAGAGAGTGCTAAGAACACTTTTTAGGGTTCTGTATGTCCGAATAAAAAAACGGAACCCTTATAGGATCGTGTGTCCGTCTGTCCGACCAATCCCCCCCCCCCTTTTCTACTTATATATTATAGGAAAACTTATAAGAAGTCCATGATATTAAAATAACATGGTAAATCATTCATCATCGTACGGAACCTTCTTCACGCAAGTTCAACACGCACTTGTCCCGTTTTTTATTATTTAACGGCTTTGATTATTTAAATGATGATTTATAAAAAAGTTACAATTCTTAAGAATTTACAAAAATTACTTCCCAAATTACTAGTCAAATTACATACCCCCATCACACTGAAACTATTTAAACAATAGGTTCTTATGTCATACATCTTGAATTGTAGATTTATAAATTGGACTGAACTTAATAAACACAAACGTTTCTACACACGCAAGAATCCCAACCTCAGAAAATGCGTGTAGCCAGAGTTGCCACAACAAACAGTTTTTAACAATAGTAACACTATACTTTATATACTTTACTTTTATATAGTTATATTATTATAACTATACTTTTATATAGTCTTATTTAAAATAAAAAGATATATCTCCCTTTTTGTACTTAGTATAATGTATAATATTAAATGAAAGAGGACTTTCTCAATGATACGTTGAGAATTTAAATCGGGGATAATTTCTTGGCTCATAGTGCGAGTGGCGAATGTCTCGCAGCCCGGTATCGATATTAAAGGCGCCACCTCCTGATCCCCAGACGAACGAATGAATCTAGATTTATAACGTCAGGTCTTCCCACTTTTATCGCTGGTCTGCCCATTCAAATGTTCCAATAAAACGCATTTGAGTTGCCGAACGAATTTGTAACACGAGAAGCTCTATTCATTTCATGCCATCTTTCGAATAGCCAAATATATGAAGTACTTTGAAAAGAACCTAATATTTGCGGAATATTAAAGAGAATAGAGAATAAGAAAATTAATGTTACTGGCTTTTGTCCACCACACCAGCATACTACGTATTGGCAGGACTTAAATATCCTCGAAGATAATTAAATTATCTACCTGTATATTTCGTAGATCTGGACAGCCTCATACTAATATTGACTTAGGAGTATATTGATGCATCACCCGATATATTCTAGTAGGTACTAGCTGTGCCAGCAACTTCGTACGCGTGGTATTCGGAATAGCGCGTAACTTTTTTGTTTGTAAACAGATTGGTTTGAAATATATACACTACATATTACCGGAAGCTTGCTACAATACATCAGTGGAAACCACATGAAAATCGGTTAAGCTGTTTTTGAGATTAGTGTGCACAAAGGCATGGTAGGCAAAGAACGATTTTATTATATACTAGCGACCCGCCTCCGGCTTCGCCCGTGGTGCAATTTTTATATATAAGAACATTCCCCGTTTATCCTTCTTTCCATTAGCGAAAACCGAATTAAAATCGGTCAACCCGTTCACGCTTGATGCCGTGACCAAGGGAAATAGGGATTCATTTTTATATATAGAGATGAATGAATACCAGCTTAAGTTGAACCCACCTAATAAGACTAATGAAATAGATCTGAGGTCAACTTAAAACTAAATTAAACTGACTATTTTTAACTTTATACAAACTTTCAATCATCATCGTTTTACAGATGATAATATATAGTTAACTAAAGTTTCAGCCAATTCAACCAAAGAGTTTTATTGCATTTTCATCAAAAAAATGTTGGAAATAATTCTTTAAATTTACTTAACTTTTTTGTTTTTAAATCTATTGGAATAAACAAACACTAAATGTTACGGGAAGCTTGCTGTAATACGTCAGTGAAAACTAATACACTCAAATCGGTTAAGCCTTTTCTGAGATTAGCGCGTACAAACGCACATACAAACAAACAAAAATTTCTAAAAACTATTTAATTTTTTATTTTGGTATTTTGTTTTTTTGAGAAAATATTTAATGTACAGTCACGGCGCGTTTACAATTTTATTATAAGTATATAACACGTACAAAACAAGTTATATTTCAGGTAGAATGAAAAAAAAACTTGTAACAAAGCATTTAATTTTGAACTATCCAATAGTTTCTAATCAGGGCTTAGTGTTGTGGCGCACCAATTTGCTTTAACTATGCATCGTTTTATCACATTACGTATTCACTGCCCTCTTGAGAGAACGTTCCGTAAATGGTCGACACCATTGACAAAGATCAATAACGGAAGAGCTCCCAGTCGATTGACCTGAGCCATTGTCGTTATCGTTTTGTTCTAATTTCCGTTTTCTTCCTATATGTTTCCACGCTCGATGTAAGAGCTTCCTAAGACTTCTTATTCACGTTGTACTATTTATTGCTCTGTTTATTTTGCTTCAGTTATAAACAAGCAATTTACTGAATAGCGGAAATTAGATTTTCGACCGAAATAGTCGAGACTAAAATAAGACATTATTGGTTTAAATTTAGACCTAGTTCTTTAATATTTATGTATGCAAATACCTTTCTATGAAAAAACCCGTGTGAAGATACTTACTTAAATCAGATTATTTTGTAGCTATAAGCTTTTTATTGTAGTTATTTTTTAATACATCGCAATTGTTATACGATGCGAACATTTAGTTAAATGAAGTAAAAACTGTTGAGAATGTTTGAGGGTAAAGTATCTCAATGTTCAAATTACAAAGTCATGTTATCTATACATATAATAAAATCGTAAGCGAGCCGTGTCTGTACATTAAAGATTTTTTAGAATATTTTTCTTTTTGTCTGTGCGTTTGTGCACGCTAATCTCTGAAAACGCTTAACCGATTTGAATGGGGTTTTCACTCATGTATTGTAGCGAGCTTCCCGTATCATTTAGTGTTTGTTTCATTCCAATCGGTTTACAAATAAAAAAGTTACGCGCTATACCAAGAGTACGAAGTTGCAGGCTCAGCTAGTAGTCAATATAAGTATATCCAGTGTATGACTATGTGTTATCGTCTTTAAATTTAATAATCGTAGTCATAGAAATTGTATATACTGTATGATTTCATTTTTCTTTCTTATGGTCATAGAATTACTATAGCAAAATAATTAAAAATAAAAACATAAACATGTAACACACACACCAACTGAACTCTCGAGTAATATTTAACCGCTTTTGCAATAAATTGTAATTTATTTATTTGTATAAGTACATTTTTAAATTTCTTCTATGACAATTTAACTGTGAAAATATTTTGAAAATTTCCCTATCCTATTTCCCTATACCCTCCTAATCCGTTACCCTTATTCCCACTGTAGTCGGCAGCGCCCTTGAAGCAGCTTTGGCGTTGCTTGTGTTATAGGCGACGGTAGCCACTTACCATCAAGTGGACCGTCAGCCTGTCTACCGATCTTAACATAAAAAATGTATGTAAGTAGAGACCCCATACTTACATACATATTTTTATAACTTTTTAGCAACATATAGCTTTTATTATTGTTTCCGCTAAAAACGCTCGAAATATTACTTTCTACAAATTACATGTGTTTGAACTGTGTTCACATATTTTATTGTATTTTTATAATATGATTTTAATATCAAAGCTTATAATTATATGACAGAGAACGGTCATTCTAATTGTCGTTTCTAAATATGCAGATTTTATTCTTTGTTTTGTTATGCGCCAAGCCGTTGCATCTTTCTGCAATGTTCCATATTGTCTCTCTTTCATTGTTGACTCCGTTCATTATACCGCTGGGTAAGCAAAATGTTTTTTATTCGCTACGCAAAAAGTTGGTAAAGCAATGTCTAACAATATCGAATTCTTTAAAGCTTTATTTAAAATAATAAAAGTGTTAAATGTCCAGCTAGACGAGCCCTGAGCTATCTACAGAGTGACACTGCAGAAGCAGTGTCAAATCCCGATTACGCTCTTATCACTGATTATAATGATTATAATGATGAAAAACGTTGTAGGAAACCTTTCGTGTAAGAGACAAATAAATGAATAAATCGAAAATACTAAATACACCAATTTTATGACTCCCAAGGTAAGCACTTATCGGTTTATGTTACGGGATAATCATATAACAGACAGGGGGCGAAACCCTGCACACACAGACTAGAATCAACAAAAAAAATCCAAAGTGGGACCTGCCAGAGTTTCCAAGAGGTTCCAACACTGAAACGCGTAATAAGTCAATAATAATCATACAGATATTAATAACAAATAACTTCAAATATATGTTAAATTCTAAGCACATATATCGAGAAATCGGAAGTGTGTTCTATGAGCCGCACCATTAATAACATTACATACTCGTAGCTTTCGTCGATACTATAGTTCCTACAACGTCCTTCTGCGTTCGCTGTTCCCACCGAAACGACAAACATCTAATGTTAAGATTAATCACAAATGCTTTTTATACTTTCTATTTACTAAACAATAATACATACGGTGGTGTTTTTTCTTTGCTGTAATTTTAATTGTTTAATATAATATATTATACATAAGTTTTCCAATATTTAATAGCTATTCCCATATATATTTTTACATTAATATTCAGGAAAAAATAATTTCATTGTCTACAAATCTATTTATTTATGAAGATATAATTGATTTTTAAAGTATACTTTTATATATATAATCTCCAAGTACTCAATGTAGGGAATTTGACTCCTGCCAGAATATAGGATGTGTAGAACTTAAATTGCTCTAGCATACCAATATAAGGTACCTTATATTCGATACCTGTTTGATACCTTAATTTGCCCGTTGATTACTCTACCTTCCTGTCATGTACTGGATATATCTAGATAGAAAAGTAAACGAGCGGAGTTGCGTGGGGACGGGCTGAATTCTCAATAGGTGTGCTATTTACGAAAGGTTTATCGGTGATGGGCTTAGATAACACCATCACAATACTTTGTAGGGCGATACATAAAAGCGACGAAGTCAAGGCGGCTAACCGCATTGACATTATATTTTGTAAATATAACATTTTCACAACATTATCCAAATAAAGTATAACTCAGTCCAACTAGTTTAATCAACATAATTTTAATCAGTAGGTAGTTGAATGGACCAAGACCGACTTTTGCCAAAATATTTTTTTATTTTCTAAATGGTTTTGTGTTTTCATAATAATTATATACTAGAAAAGTTTTTTGCTCTTTTATTAGAAAAGGCGGCAGGCACAGTAAAACATATATCAAGATGGAGATATCTCAGATGAGATAGTGGTCAAGCGCTACCTCGATTTAATAAAAAAAAAAGAAAGATAGATGAATACTGATATAAGATATACGTTACACTAACAGCACACGTGCTTTTATTTCAAGATAGCTTCCTGTAAAAGGCTATTTAGGTATTACCCTTAGTAGAGCTGCTCCGTTTTTATTCTAACAAAAAAATTCAGCCAGCACCATTACAAACGTACATAGACAAAGTAATAGGGAATGAAATGTGCGGGATTATAAATATATTTATTATGAGCTTCTAAATGTCAACACCATTACAAAATTGCTCGTGACCTAAAAGACAATAAGTCATTATATTTTTCACAATACAGCCTCGATGTAACAATAAATATTAATTTAACACCATATTGAAACCACTTAACGTCTAATTCTAGAGAACTCCAAATTTCATTTCATTTTATTTCAAGCGCTCTTGACTTTTATTTAAGAAGTCAAGTTATATTAGCCTTTTGTCCTTTAAAATGTTTCATTTTTTACTTTTTGACACATTCATAATATATGTCTGATTTCTGATTAATTTACAAATAAAGTAAATAAAAAAATATTTAACTTATCAAAAGAGCTATCGTTTATCAATATCGAAAATATTGACTAGGTGCCTCTAGTTACAAAGATATATCCCCGAAAAGTATATCTACAACGTAGGTAGGCCCCGCTAGGAATTTACCAGTTGTATCGAAAAAAAAAAGCTGAAACTGATAATAGCTCGAATACACGGATAATTTATACACACATATATATATGCTGGACCATCGTAGGAATGTTTGTCACGACCTTAATTGCTGAGCATTACATAAGCAATCAGCGGCCACGTCATGATGGATGCAGAGATTATGTATAAACCAATAATAGGTAATCCGTTTAGTCCACTGGCATAATCAATTATGTAGAACGACGCAAATCGCGCCTTAATTTTGTTTCACGCGAATAGTCCTTGGTCAGTCGTAAATTTACCAATAAAAAATGAAAAAATCTCGGAATACTGTTGTTCAAAAACATTTTAAAAAATCTTTATTTGTTTGGCATTTACAGCACAAACATATTTGAGGCTTTTATTTTATGAGTGTTTTTGGAATATCGTAGTAGTAATCTTTGTAATCTTTTTTTCTCTTTCTTCTCTATGTTTATTTTTGTTTGCCTTTTTACATGTTTTCTCCTAACTCCAATTTTCTGTGGTGTATTGTAAATTATAATATGTTTTAGTAACTTAGTGGAAACTTTGCTGATTTATGTTTTTCTTGTATGTATGTTTATAATGTGTATCAAAATATTGTATGTTTCCCTAATATAAATTAAAAAAAAAACTCAGTGTGCAAGTTGGGACATTGAATTAATTTAATGTTTTTTCTAATTGATAATCTGATGCAATGACATAATGTTATATTAAATATGGTTTCTTTTCACTAATAGGTCTCAGTTTACGCTGATAAACCTTACAACTCAACAGTTTAACTTCAATAAGATTACAAACGTAATCTTAAGCCTCGAGCAAACAAGGAGTTAATATCAACGGTGAATACGTCTCTCACCTCCACTTTGCTGACGATATAGTCATTCTGGCAAAGTCATTAGAAGAACTCAGCGGAATTTTGAATTGCATCAATGTCGTTCACGGCGCGTAGGACTTGGAATGAAATTTGGACAAGACGAAAGTCATGTTCAACGAGCATATTCCGTGTCTCTCTACTGCTGGATGTAGACCACTCCCAAGGCTCAGTTATTATTACATAGCCTTTATTATATTTGGCCTCAATTAATATAATAATATAATTATATTGAGAAACATTTACTAAGAATCTAACATTCAAAGCTTTCTAAAAATCTATACTATAAAGATAAATGTTATTTCGGTTGCCTTTGTACAAGAAGTTTATTTATCACTATTATCTCTTATATTGACAGTTCTTCACAATACTTCCAATAACTAGTTCCTCCTACTTCCAGTTGTTCGTTCCTTCTAATTGCTAGTTCTTTAAGTGTATATTCGCCATTTCATTATTTCTTTTATGATTTCCGATATATATATTTTTTAAGTTAAAAGTTTTAGGACGACGATCAAATTACATATTTTTTTTTATTTTCTATGCTCAATTTTTAGCAAGTACTGCTACTGTTAAGAGAAATTATCTCCTATAATTTTATATCCTGTACTTAAAAACGGAAAGTTACTAAGCAAATTTTCAATTATAAAAACACGGAATTATCTAAGGACGGACATAAACTTGGCATTTTTACGGTCCGTTTTTATTAGCATTAAGATCACAAGTGAATTGTAGCTGGGGGTACATTTAAATTGGGTGCGTTCAGAGAGGAGAATTTACAATTTACCCCCGTTATTCCGTACGCTTATTATGTAATTGGACGCATACGTACGACTTGCGCCGGCTCGGCTCGGCTGGGAGGAATGTATATGCAACTTTTTGCTGTAAAAGGGTTTGTGCGGGTTTCGCTCAGGCCTTTGACAAAAACGTCACACACAGAACTTTGTTTCGTGGCGTAACCTTAATAGCTTTCGTACAGTTCTCTGGAAAATGAATCCAATTTATATCTTTATAAACTTTTTATAAATCTTTTCAAATAGTCTGAGTGTTGAGTTAAAAATGTAATACGAGAATATGTAATATATTATGTGGATCTTGTAACAATATTAGTAACGAGTAACTAATGATTTTTTTATATATTTCATCTAATTTTAATCCATTATTATGACTGTTTACTACAACTTAAAAATCAAAAACTTTACTACACCCTATGTTGACATAAGTTTTTATGAATGTGTAATTGGTAGGTAGACTATAATTCCACTAAAAAAGGATTAGCTGGAAATAAAACAAAAAAGGTAAGGACTTGAGTTCTGGCATCTCTTACGCATCGATATTAACTGCACACCGATATTTCACGGTGATCTTCTGTAAAAGACGGTTACTGTCTCTGGACCTTGGGCCAAGTTTGTGACAGAAGGACCCACTGTTCTACCACTACTTCTTCGATTGATAGACTAATCAGCTACTTAGCTATAGTTTGCTAGTTTTTCGTGTGAGCTTTCAGAGATTATACATATACATACATATGTATATTGAAATTTAGCGTATAACAAAATATTATAAGCTTCGTGTGGTGACTAGTTTTTTTTTGAACTGCATTCCTTGGAGCAAAAACATACCACTTTGTTTCCTATATGCGCTGTCAATAAAACTAAAGTGCTCTATTGACACGCCCCTGTCACTCACTTGTTTTGTATGCGCCGTAGGTGTAAAGATACAAACAGATATTAATTATTAAGGATTTATCGGTTAGGGAAAAAAATGGCTTTATAATTATATCAGCACGAAGTACCTCTACGCCATGCCATAAATATACTGTTGTAGGATACCTAAATAATAATAATTTTAAATTAAATAAAGGTCAAAATAACTTAAGAATGGCAAGCAGGCTGTTGGCTTGGTTGAATGTAAGTGGCTACCGTTCACCTATAAACATAAGCAACATCAAGGGAAGATGCGAGTGTACTTACTGCAGAACCAGACTACATAAAGGATACAAAATAAAGTTATGGAATGCATAAAAAAGTTAATGCAAAAATAATAATTGGAAATAGAATCATGCAACTCTTATTCACTCACCGAAACACAACAGCATGAGTGCTGTTATTTAACTGTGATAATCTGTAGGGAAGCGATTATTGGCGCTAGCCCAGTTTGAGTTGAGACTGCCGAATGTAGGTAATTATTTTCATACCATTCTATACTAAGTTACGATATTAAATACTACATAGTGTGTACTTATCGATAAATTCGATTGATTTTTCAAATATTAAATCAACGCCTAATGAAATATTGCCAGCAATAACAAAGTCATATGATTGCTATAACATAACGTCAGGAGTTAGGACTTGTGATACGAGTTTTTAATACAGATACTAGAAACAGTTATGTGATTAAATTTGTAAATGCGAAAATTAACTCAAGAAAATAAATTTAAATTAAAAAAAAGAATCTATATTTGAAAGCAATACACAATAAATTAATACAAATTTATAAATGTATCTAATAAAAACACTTCATAGTAGATTGGTTAAAACAATTTGTGAGAGGATGTTTTATAAATAGGCCGACCTTTATAAATAAAGATGAATTTAATCAAAATTAAATGAAATAATAACACTCGACTCCTTCAATTTCGGTGTATCTGTATAACAAATGTTTCAAATCAGATGCCGAATACAATTGGAAGATATTCTAATAGCATTTCTAAAGGAAACAATGTTCAAAATAACTGTAGCGAATATATTTACAATACTTAATAAGAGAGTAACAAGGGATACCATAATTAATACAATGAAATCAAATGTATTGTTTCAGTGCGTTTAAGGAGTGTTTTCTAAATTATAATTAACTCAATGGAAAAATTAAATTAATAAATATGAACCCAAATATTACGACTTATTAACATTGAAATTAAATAAATATCTACTATGTAATTTTAATATATTTCTCGTGTTAATAATGCCAATGAGTTAGTTTTTTTTTAATTTATCATTTAAACGATGGTAGGAGACCGGATCATCGGAGACCGGATGATATTGTTAAAGTAGCTGGTCCAATATGGACTCGCCCAATACAGCAAAGGACAGAGTTAAGTGGAAATCTTTAGAGGAGGCCTTTGTCGGGAGACAAGCTGATTAAAAACCGTTTGCCGATCTGTAAAATAATAATAATTAAAAAAATAATAATTTAGGCATTAATTTTTAAATTTTGAGTAAGCATGTAAAAATCAGTAATAAAGGCTTTTTTATTTTTATTTATTTTATTTATTTTATTAGGAGACCGGATGGGATGTCCCTGATTCCATGGAGATTAGGTAGAGTGCTGGTGTGGGATGCTACCTGTGTAGACACACTAGACCCTTCGCATCTCCATGGAACATCTACTAAGGCAGCAGCCGCAACAGAGGCGGCAGAAAGAAATAAAATTTCTAAATATAGTGGCCTCGGCGCCGAATATGGTTTTGTACCATTCGGAGTCGAGACACTCGGTCCGTGGGGCCCTGCAGAAACGAGCCTCTTCGAAGATATTTCGAAGAGCTGGCACTTTCCTCGGCCAACGTATTAGTTTGGCCATTCAGCGAGGAAATGCTGCCAGCGTACTTGGTACAATGCCGCAGGGTCCATTTTTATATTGATACTTAGTTAAAGTATTAATTTATTTTTAGTTTAAATTTTATTTTAATCAAAAATTTAACCTTGACAAAGACAAAGGCAAGATGGTACTAGGGGTGCGCCCTTGACAAAGGTTGCAAAAATTTTAGGCATTAAATTTACGCACAACTTTTAAGCTCAATTTCAATTTTATATTATCGTTCCACGTATGGACGACCATAGATATCATTTTTAATATATGAAATTAAAAACAAACCCAAATTAATTAATTTTTGGATTAAGTACCAACTTGTAGTCAAAACTATGAAAAATCGTTAACTTCGACAGTGAAGTGTTCTAACAATTAACCTGTAAAGTTAGATGTAAGTATGAAAATAAATTAATAAAAAAAAAACCTATAGTGTTCAACTATAGGAATTCGATCATAATCATTAAGAAGGTGGGGAGTTAATTATTTTTTTTATTTATTATTAATAATTCTGGTCAGTATCAATTAAACAGGTAAAAAAGAAATCATTCACAAACAATCGAGAAAGCGGTTACCTATTTATATATAGATTAGTATATATAAAAACATAATTACCTATGCATTTCCGTGTCCATTTCAAAAAATATGGTTTCCATATATATTTAGAAAAAAGCTTTGATTGTAAGTTCGTATAATTTTATAATATCATCGACAGTCATATTTATTTCATTGTTCTTGGTTATTTGATTTGTCTGGAACGGGAGTCTCCGCTTTCTGTTATACAAATCACAGATTTAGGATGTAATAGATGAACACTGTCAGATAAATACAGACAAAATAATAAAATTTATGCATGATTGAATTGTTTCTGTGCAGGTTAAAAGAGTGTTGTCATCATGAAATCTATGTACGTTGTCGATATCGATAAAATGTAGATTACAGTGATGTAGGATTAACTAATTTGACAGTAACATAGAAATGAAAGTATTTTTATTACTATTTTTTCTAAATAGTATAGTTTATATGTTCTTAAAATTTGACGTTTTTAACTTCAACAAATTCGTGCTTCGTTTCGTGCTTCAATCGCAGTAGAAAATGAAATTCAAATATATTTTTCATAAGCCACCGGTAATCCCTTAATGGGTTTTGATCAAAGACGTGATACTTCAAACAGTCAAATAGAAACATATTGTTTTGAAGAACTTCTAACATATTTTTTTTGCAAAAATCCCATCGTCCATTCTTTTCCTTTTCATCTTTTTTCCTAAAAAAAATTTCAGCACTCCAGCATAATTTGATACATCAAGTAACTGTCCTAAATGTATACCACTCCCTCAGAGTCAAATGAAGTAGGTACAAATAAAGTAGGCACAAAATCTTTCATTAGAACACGTCGATGTTTTCTTTGCATAAAACATTCTGAGTCAAAACATGTTTTCCGCCGAGAGTAGAATTCTTACATGATGTCCATATCTCTATCTATAATCCGAAACCATTTTTCTCGCAACAAAGGATTTGTTGAGAATCTGATAAACTATATGAATATTACATTTCTTCATTTATAAACCTTTGCATATTGTATTTATAAAAACTAGGTTGAATGAGTATATATATGCCACTAAAAATTTACAATTGATTTTTTATCTATTCCTATCAATATTGGTTACGGCGGGAGATTACAATGAAATATTCTGCGCTATACTAAAGGTAGTATACCTATGTGGATGAGGATCAGACCACCCACCGGCGGTGTGGAGGTCGCGACGCGAGGTCTCAGACGCGGTCATGGATGCATGGGTGTATCGCCTTTTTTTCTAAATAATTAGAACGACAAAGTTCCAAAGTACACCGTGCGACTTCAATGTATGTGTGGGCACTTTGCTGTAGTGTGCTGGCGCAGTTAGCTGAATTCGAGCGCGTCAAAAATGTAATTACGTCCTTAAGGTAAATTTACTTGCAGGCTTACTCATAACTACAAATCCATTCAGATATGTTTCAGCGGGACCCGAAGACTTAGTTTGAATATCTGAATATTGTAAACAGATTTGAGTTGGTGTGAAAAGAATTCAATGTGATTTAATAATTACTACCAAGAAAAAGCTGTTTGACATGGATCATCAAAGTCTATCGAATTCGCGGCGAACTGCTACACCTGCAAACCACAATCACACGTCGATTCAATGATTTCAATTCGATTTCAATGAACTGGAGTTAGAAGGTTGATTAGAAATTGATAATCGCTTATAAAGAATTACAATTAAATTAATTTTAGGTGGCACGAAGTCCACCAAGTCCTCTAATAAGCAATAAAATCTATTAGTATGTAAAATGTTATTAAGAGAAGATTTCTATGTCTTTTTTTCTTGTAAAACGGGCGGTTATTTTATTTATGTAGTAAAATAATAAAATGTCTGTGATGGAAACTCTGTTTTGAATTGTATACTTTACTTGTGTCTGCCTGTATATTTATTACCTTGTGTCAAATTAAATTTATAGGTAAGTACATACAAAAGATTAGATCATTAAATAAAAACGATATTTTTAAGCCACAGTAAAATAACAAATCCTATAAAAGCGTCCGCAATTTCCGTAGCAAAAAGCAGAGCTTTTATTAAATTGTCATTTACATTGATGTTGCTATTGTCACACAGATACAGCGAATGTAGAGATTCATAATATTATTATTACCTAATAATATTAGTATTATTATTCACATATATAACTATAATGCTTAATAACTTGATAACTTAAATGTTAATAATAATAATGTTACGATTAAGGGACGTTCTGGAAAAAGCGTTCGCATCGGCCGAAAGCCTCGAACGTTCCTTTCGATGGTAGCCACGCCCCTTTCCGACTAATGTCAAAGGAAATGGTCCTTATATTTACAACTTAGAGTTTATATTTCAACAGAAATAGCATTCCCCAATTTTCAATGGCTTGTTTACAATCTTGTTTTCATTTTCTGGTAAATTCGAAATACATCGAGGTGTTTGGCGCCAAGTATAAAAAATAAGAGTGCGGCCGGTCAAAGCTGTTAGTGGTGTGACAACAAGCGAAACGAAAGCGACTCTTCGGAGCTTTTGCGAAGTTATCTGCGACAGTGAACCGGTCACACATTAAGGGAATCATTGGCGACTTTTGGCAATTTTAACGGTTACATCGGACAAGTTTGGTGATTTTGCCAGTCATCTTGGTTTTTGAAAATAAATCGTTTCTTTCGCTCGTACACGGCATTTACCGTGTACGAGCGAAAGAAACGAACAAAAATACAACTTTGATGCTTTTTAAGCTTTAATATATTGAAAATTTCATGTTAATTTTAAGTAATTTTAATTGGAGTCAGCTTTCTAATTACACAAGCACTATATTTTCAATAGAGAAACTCTGATCAAATGAAAATAGGTCAGTAGTTAGTAGTATTAATAGTAGTAGTAGTAGTAGTAGTAGTAGTAAAACAGGTTATTAACATAGGATTGACAGTATTTTAGATATAAGCGCTAGAGACTATATAAAATTTTGGTTGGTAGGCAGAAACTTACTAGGTATTGTTATTACAAAATGTCATTATACAACTGGTACAACAAAAAAGTGTGTGTGTCATCTCCGACGCATGACTTGTGTTTATTATTATTATTATCTTCTTAGTAGCTATTTCTCTCTACTAGAGTTCCAGTATCACTTCGTATACCTACCATGTTAAGAAAGTGTAGTACTTTTATGATAGAGGCATTCTTCACATCTTCACAAGCCAATGTGTGGCTTCCTAAGATGTGACTGCGCTTGTGCATCAAGGGGCCAACTCTAGTTGAGCATCAACTGGAGTTTGTCATTGACTATGCAATAGGAAAAGAGGGTAAATAAATATGCCACAAATAAATACCACAATAGAATTAGTTGAAGCAGCGAAATTAGGTGAAGCGGTTGCGGATTTGGGTAGACGCTTGTATTAATTTAGTTAACGCTTGTATTAATTTTACTCCTCATAAGATTTCCATATTTATGTATAAAAATTTATTAAAAAAATTGATAAGGGCCTTATATAAAATTGATTCTTAAGGAGTAGACGAGCCCATTGGTCGAGTGGTTAAAATGAGTCTGAGCGCTCTATCTCAGAAGTCTCGAGTTCGATTCCCGGCAATGCAAACTTTGGAAGCGAATTTTTTAAAGTTGGCTCTGGTCTGGGTCTTGCAAGTATTGGCAGAGCAGAATAACCTTTCGCAGTCATTTGGGCAGCCCATTTTGCAGCTGTAACCACTTTACAGAAAACCAACGTGAAATAACAACATGTGTGCTGTTGTGTGGTGGGTGAAAGATGTTTGAGTCAATTTACCTATCCATTTCAAATTCAGCAGCGAATTTGTAGCAACTTTGTCGTTGCTTGTATTATAGGCGACGTTACAGCGACTTTATATAAAAAAACGTTTGATACTATACGTCTATCTGTCTGTAGGTCTTTTCTGTCTTCTAAGACATGCACTTTACCGAAATAAAGAGATGGAATCAAAAAGCTCTCAGACCCGGTTGAGGCACTATCGATTCTGAGTTCGAACTCAGAATCATTACTTTTCTAATATAAATTTTATTTTAAAATCAAAATATAGTTTTTGCTTACTTGTCATTGAAATGTTTTTTTTTTTTTTTTTTTTTTTTTTTTTTTTTTTTTTTTTTTAATGCAAATCCCTCCAACGTCATCGGAGCCTATATTTGCTTTAACTCTTTCATACCAGTTCTCGCAATCGCTACTTCTCGTACTTTCATTCTTCATACTATTTTCTTTCTTTTATCCATCACCATTCATTCTCTGCGGGTGGGATGCCCGCCTAACTACTCTATCTATCCTTAATCTAATATAGGTTTCAGTTGTTCCTTCCTTTACCAGTACCTTGAACCTTTACCTTTTGCTTATTTATTTATTTCTTTATTTCCATTATACAATAACTTAATACAATTTTCTTATTCTAATTATAATAATCCAGATACATTGTTAATAATTAAATTACATATTTAAAATTTAATCACATTGACATTAAAATACATAAAAGAAACACATTAAAATTAAAGAACAAAGATGAACGTTAAATTTGTATAAGATTTCCAGGTACAGTCATTTCTATGTTTTATTCCTTTCTATTGTTTTCCTTGCTACCTCCTTGCAATATTTAATAAACCTATTCCTACTGTCTCCCCTTATTAAATCTTCTAAACTGTCTATCCTTATATCTTCACCCATCTCATATTCTGCCTCTAATCTTTGCCTGGCGAAAACAGGGCAATCCAACAGAATATGCGTCACACTTTCTGGCACCGTTGAGCAGATGCACGCTGGGCTCCCCTTGCACTTGAATCTATGCAAGTACTCGGAGAACCCACCGTGCCCCGTCAAGACTTGGGTCAACACGTTACAAGGCACGATCTTCCTCAGGGTACTATAAGCTGATATGACTCCAGGGAAGAACAGCTTCGTGACCGCCGCCGAAGTGCCCTCCCTGTATCTTTGGTCCCACTCGTCAAGCGATCGCATTCGAATGCTCCGCCTGACGAATGACACCGGACACAGGTCATACTTCGGCTTGGTCTTAGTCTTGAGCGCGGCCTCCCTAGCGAGGAAATCCGCCCGTTCATTCCCCTCTAGGCCAGCGTGGGCTTTAATCCAAAATAATTTTATTATTTTGTTATCTTTAAAAATGTGGAACGCTTCACGATTTTGCGTGTCATCCTTGCGCAGGGGCCATGCTAATCTTCTCTGTATCGTTCCAATTTTAGTATATGTACTGCCGAAGCAAGTACCATTGAAATGTTCCACACGTTAATAAAAATTAGTATCATTTCTATTTAATTTATGTCTCGGTTCAAAGCCTTTTTATTGCGTTGCAGTGGTCCGCAAACACTAATGACTTGAATATTGCCACGACATCTTCATAGGATTGCGGTGTTTGCATAATAACGAGCAGTTTCCTGGTCCCCTTTATTAATTGCTTTCACTGTGCCGATCTGTGGTTGTTTAAATTTTTCAATATATATATTGCATATTCCACAATCTGAACAACGGATTATGTCATTTAATGAATGAACTTTAAAAAAGATTAATGTCGGATATAATTTGGCCTTGAAATAAGGAATAACAGAGAAAAAAAGGTTTTTTTAATCAGTTTTCTTTAAAAAAAAGCTTGCCCATGTGGCGTTTTATTTATGAAAAAAAATTAACATTTTATAATAGGTAATACCTATGACAATTTGGTGTTATCAAATCGACAACAGTCCCCTCTATAAATTAAGCAAATTGGGAAACTATGCATTGACATCGGCTTGACTAAAATATTCGTTTCGTTGAAAATATAAATATCGGTTGCAAATTGAAATAACGCGACTCGATGTTGCATCAACCGCTTTTGTTATCGTCATTTAGCTGGTTGTGTTCAAACGGATCACTGAACGAAGGAGATTATTTTATTGGATAGTGCAATGGACCGAAAATGTATCGAATTGGCACTACATTTCGAACAATGCTTTGTTATGTTCAATAAAAACATTTTAATTATTGTGTTTAATAAAAACCTGCTTTTTACTATTGATTGCTTGTACTTTGTACTTACTGTTGAATTTTATTAGTCGAATACTACAAGCCTTCTAAGATGGATTTAAAGTGTCTAGGAAATATATATATAAAAAAAAAACAGTATTCCAATAGAAACATTGTAATGCAAATATAATAAAATATATTTGGAATAATTAAATAGTTATTTATCCAAAAAAATTAGCCAAATGACTCAAATGCCAAATCATGTTATTTTAATTTTTTATGTTAAGGACAGCAGACAGGCTGACGGTCCACTTGATGTTAGGTGGCTACCGTCGCCTTTAACACAAGCAACGCCAAAGCTGCTGCAAGTGCACTGCTGACTACAGTATGATTACGGATAAGGGATTAGAAGTGGATAGGGAAATGGGCTCTGGCATCCATTACTCACTCACCGAAACACAACAGCACACGTGCTGTTATTTCACGGTGGTCTTCTGTAAGGGGGTGGTTACTGCCGCCAGACGGGCTGCCCAAATGATTGCGAAACGCAGTGTGCCCTGCCACTACTTTCCAAATCCAGACCAGAGCCAAATTTTAAAAGTTGATTTTTCAAAGTTGACCCTGCCGGGAATCGAACCCGGGAACCCTAGAACAGAGCGTTAAGGCACGCACCCTAACCACTCATCCAACGGGCTCGTGGATTAGCATTGTGAGATAAATAATCTCAATCTAATTAATGAAAATCGATTAGATAACCGGAAGTGCAACAGGATATTATAATATTTCTAACTACTGCCAGTTATTTTTTTTTACCAATTGCCCTAATGCTAAATTATTATTACTGCAACATTATAGCAAATTCCACTGTTTACACTCCTGCTAGTGTTAAATGGTAATAAAAGAGGTTGTGTTTAATGGTTTTCTCGCGCATTCTTACTATAAATCGTGTCCTACCTTCCATGTGACGTTCTAACTTTCCACCACTCACCTACGTATTAGGAGGGGTTACCGAAACACAACAGCACACGTGCTGTTATTTCACGGTGGTCTTCTGTAAGGGGGTGGTTACTGCCGCCAGACGGGCTGCCCAAATGACTGCGAAAACGCAGTGTGCCCTGCCACTACTTTCCAAATTCAGACCAGAGCCAAATTTGAAAAGTTAATTTTTCAAAGTTGACCCTGTCGGGAATCGAACCCGGGAAGCCTAAAACAGAGCGTTAAGACAAGCACCCTAACCACTCATCCAACGGGCTCGTCAAAAACTTAAAAATATTTTACAAAACGAATGCAATTGCTATATTCTTATCAGACATTAAGTCAGAGGAATAAAGTAATTTTGATAATATTGAGTTTCAAATTTTACAGTTATTTGTATTTCAAGTGAAAACTTGAAAATGTCATAAGTAAATATGCGTGTATGAGAAGAATTTCAGTACTGTTGACGCCGTTTATGCTAATAAACACGCACACATCCAAACACGCATTACACACATGCAAACATTCGCATCACACTCAACTACCTACATATTATCTATTTATTTTACCCTTTCCTACCCTCTAAATCAAGACAGACAATTCCAAGTCGTCGCAACGCTCGCAACACGCAGTTTTAACCCGCAATTAAGACTATCCGCTAATATTGTGTGTAGTGTGTGAATTATCTAAACTCTGTGTGAAACAAAACGGGCTTTCCGGATTAACGCTTTAACGAATAAAAAACTCTTCGAGTATTGTGGTGGACAACGAACCAGCGCGAGTCGAGCAGGCGAGGAAAGATTCACATCTACCGGTAAGTCTGTCTTGACTCCTCTCCTTGATACACCATAATATTTGTGGTCCCTCGATCCGGATCCGGTGTCCCGTTTATTTCGCATTCCCTATTCTATTATTCACGTAAATTCTATAATCATAAAATCCACGCAACCCGGTCACACGCTACCTACATTTATAAATAAAAAACGCTAATACACTCGTTCTACGCATATATATATTTATAAAATCCTTATCTATTTATTAACATAACACACAAGTTAATACATTTACTCAACGCATAACGGTTTGTTAGCATTGTTTAATTTTACCTTATAATTTCGCATTATATTTAAACGCAATATTAATTTGCTTAATTATTTCTTAAAATGGCTGAGAAATATGATAAGACCGTCAAATTAGAACACACAATTGCTATGTTAGAAGCCAAACAGCAAAGTATGTTCGAACTCCTTCAAAGTATATACGACCTAAGTAAAAAAGTGTCTGATGAAAAAGTTAAGCAACTCTTCCTTACGCGATTGAATTCTGTGGAAAAATTGCGGACAGAATTTACAGAGGTTACTGAACAATTAAATATTGCATTGCTAAATAGCGATCCTTCATACAAGTGTAACTTTTCATGCCTACTTTCATTTGACGAGTTATATTGTCACATCAAAGCCGTGGAAAGTGACATCTGTCCCGTACTATCGCAACCTAGGCTACCCAAGTCTAATGATTCCGCTAACAAAGTAGAATCTTGTTTAAATTTTGAAATCATTAACAAAAAATTACCCGCTCTGGAATTAATGTCGTTTAATGGTTCACCGAACAACTGGACGCTATTTTATGAGAATTTTTGTGCATTAATTCATAATAACCCTAATTTATCAGACGCAGAAAAAGTTCAATATTTAATAGGTAGATTGTCTCATGGAGCACTTGCCGTTTGCGCTGGTATTCCTCCGATCGCTAGTAATTACAATATATTATGGAACGCACTAATAGATAAATACCAGGACAAACGCTCGCTGGCGGTCATGTACTTGGATAAATTATTAAATTTCAAGGGCAGTCAATGTCATACATCGCAATCGTTAGACAATTTTCTGGAACATTTTTGCTCATCTCAAGCCGCTTTAAAACAGCTAGGTATAGATGACTTAGGTGATTTTATTCTTACCCACATAGCTATAACTAAATTAGATAAGGAAACAGTTAATTTGTTCGAACAAACAAATAGAAATCAGAAAATACCTACCTTTGATTCTTTATTAAAGTTTATTAAAGAACAAAGCAAAATATTAATGCTACGCTCGGATAACGCTATTTGCAATAAAGTCTCAAGTAATAAAACGCAATCGAATAACTCCTTTAAAATAAAAAATAAATTTAACACGCAATCTTTTATAGTCAATAGTAATAATACACCCAAATGTTCTTTGTGTAAAATAGAAAATATTCACCCGCTATATAAATGTCAATCTTTTTTGGAATTAGAACCCAAAGATAGAAATAAATTTGTCCGCTTAAATAACTACTGTGTAAATTGCTTGGGATTTCACAATTTGAAAAATTGTAAATCAACAAATAAATGTTTTATTTGCAATCGTCCGCATCATACAAAGTTACACGTTGATTTTACGCCAAGAGCGCACACGCAACGGAGATTCGAAACCCCCTATGCAGCCGTCTTCGTCATTCCAACCGCTGAACCATTCGGACCGCGCGCACAGCGCACACGATGAGTCATCGCCTGTACCCGCTCGCTCACTGAATAACGATGTTGCGCTAGCGACTTCGAATAAAAATTATTTAACGAATTCAGTGAAGATACTGCCTACTGCTATTGTGTACGTTGTTAATAGTCGCGGGGAACGCTCTCAAATACGAGCTCTTCTTGACTGTGGTGCGATGTCAAACTTTATAACGAAGGCGTGTTGCGACCGATTGAATTTAAACATTTTCTCCGCGCCCGCTACTGTAAAGGGTATAGGCCTCACAGAAAGGTCCGTTATAGGGCATACGCAGTTTACGATATTTTCTCGCTTTGACTCCCGCTGCAAGTATACGCTTAGCGCGCGAGTGATAGACGTAATATCAGAAAAATTACCGGAAACGTTTGTAAATACAATTGATTTACAGCATTTACGCGGCCTGCCTTTAGCCGACGAGGATTTCCACACGCCAGGAGATATTGATTGCCTAATAGGTATTGATTTGTTTCCAATCCTCTTAGGTACAAATAGGGTTACGGCATCTAACTCGTCCGTGACAGGTGTCCATACATCCTTAGGCTACGTCGTCATGGGGACGGGTCATTGTCATTTTCCAACCTTCCAAGCCAATAATAAATCTTTTCACTCTACTGATAACGCTATCTTAGAAAATTTAACGCAGCGGTTTTGGGAATTGGAAACTGTACCAGTCAAAAAACACAGAGCCCTGACGACGTCCTTTGTGAACGCGACTTTGCTCAGAATTATACTCGCGATGACACCGGGCGTTACTCTGTAGCATCACCATTTAAATTTTCACCTACTGTCTTAGGGAACTCTGAACGAAACGCTAGAATACGCTTAGAAAAATTAGAAAAACGCCTCGATTCCAATCCTATATTACGCGAAGGCTATAACGCAACTATCAGGGAATATATGGACGGCGGCTACCTTAACTTGGTGTCTACTCCCGCTAAAGGTCCGTGCTATTATATTCCACATCACGCTGTATACCGACCCGAGAAGAGTACCTCAAAAATTAGAATGTACTCGACGCTAGTAGTAAATCCTCAAACAATAATTCACTTAATGATATTTTATATACAGGCCCTAACCTACAGGCAAATATATTCGATTTACTGCTCAACTTCAGACTGTATTCTATTGCTTTGACTGCTGACATTGAAAAAATGTATTTCCAGGTGAAAGTTATTCCAGAACATAACCAATTTCAAAGAATCCTTTTCAGGTTTAATTCCAAGGACCCTATTTCCACATATGAATTTAACCGCTTGTCCTTTGGGTTATCAAGCTCCCCCTTTCTAGCCATGCGAGTAATCTAACAGTTGGCTGATGATGAGAACAAACGCTGGCCTCTAGCCGCTTGGACGGCTAAAAGGCATTTCTATATGGACGACTACGTGTCTTCCGTTCCTTCTGTTGACGAAGCTGAAAGGTTATACCATAAGCTGGTACAGCTGTTCATGGCCGGGGGGTTTAATCTTAGTAAATGGGTTTCTAACAGTTCTGAATTTAGACAACGCTTACTTGTAGACCAACGCGTTTCTGAAGTTGTTACCTTCGACGAAGGCACGCATACAAAAATTATAGGCTTACGGTGGCTACCTACCGAAGACCTTTTCTCTTTCAAAATTAACGCGGAAAATTTTAAATATACTAAACGCTCCATTCTCTCTGTTACCGCACGCTTATTTGACCCCTTATCTCTAATTGGTCCTGTTACCGCTTTTCTAAAATTATTAATCCAAGAATGTTGGAAACAAAACTTAGATTGGGACGACGAGGTTCCTGATTTTATTAAATTTAAATGGACTCAATTTCAAAATGAATTACCGCTATTAGAACAAATAAAATTACCACGTCACGTAGGTATTTTATTAAACTCTAAAAATATTGATTTGTTGGGTTTCGCTGACGCTAGTGAAGCTTGTTATGGTGCTGTTGTCTATATAAGGGTTAGTAAGTGCGATAGTGACACAGGCCACGTGACACTTCTGTGTTCTAAGTCAAGGGTCGCTCCGCTAAAAAACATAAGCTTAGCGCGACTTGAATTGTGCGCTGCGCTTTTGTTATCGAATTTAATTGTTTCTGTGAAAGATGCTATAACTGAACGCGTTCAGATCAATAATATTTTCGCTTTCTCAGATTCTACGGTGTCACTCTCTTGGATTCACGCACAACCATATAAATTTCACACCTTTATAGCCAACAGAATCTCAAAAATTAATGAAAATCTCCCCGCAGAACATTGGTATCATATCCCGGGAAAAGAAAATCCAGCTGATATAATCTCTCGTCCTGTGCTGCCTAATAAATTATATAATAATAAATTGTGGTTTCACGGTCCATTTTGGGCAACGCTACCGAGCGCAAAATGGCCCATACAAAATTTTATAAATAAATCGTTAGATATGCTTCCTGAATCCAAACCCACAATTCTTCTGTCACGTGTAGAAGAAAAATCTATTAGTATTTTCTATGACTTAGCCACTCGCATGTCAAAGTGGAATAAATATTTGCATGCTTGTGTATATATATTACGCTTTACAAAACACTTAAAGTCTAGAGGTCCTATAACAGTTCAGGATTTAGACTACGCTGAAAAAATAATAATACGCACAATTCAACAAACTCATTTTTTGTCTGAATTTCATAACTTAAAACAAGGTACATTATGTAGTACTGGTGTGCAACGGTTGAACGCTTTTATTGACGAATATAATATAATAAGAGTAGGTGGTCGTCTTAACAACGCCCAACTTGAATTTTCACGCAAACATCCGATTATTTTACCCGCTAACGATCGCATTGTACATTTAATTGTAGATTTTTATCATTTATCTAATCTTCACGCTGGCCCTAGCCTATTATTACCATTATTACGTCAAAAATATTGGATTCTCGCGGCTAGAGGCATGGTTCGCTAACGCATACAAATGTGTAACATTTGTTTTAAATTAAAACCTAGGAACACTGCTCCAATAATGGGTGATTTGCCGTACTTTAGGGTGAGCCAAGTAAAAAGTTTTGTATACACTGGCGTCGACTACGCAGGTCCATTCTTTGTAACGCCATACAGGCGACGTGGAGTCAAAAGTGTGAAGGCGTATGTATGTTTGTTCATCTGCCTCACAACTAAAGCGCTTCACCTGGAACTAGTATCAGACTTAAGTTCTGAATTATTCCTAGCCGCGTTTAAGCGCTTTATTAGTAGACGGGGACCTGTTTCCATGATAGTTAGCGATGGTGGCACTAATTTTATTGGCGCGAAACGCAAACTCGATGAACTCTTTTCGCTTTTGCATTCTGAAGCGCATAACAAATATTTAGATCAAAGCTTGTCCGATTTCCGCATTCAATTTAAGAGAAGTCCTCCTTTAGCTCCCCACTTTGGCGGCATATGGGAAAGCAATATTAAATCAGTTAAAACGCATTTATATAGGGTGATTGGTAACCAGGTCTTAACATACGAGGAATTTAACACTGTTTTAATTCAAATAGAAGGAATTTTAAATACTCGCCCTCTGTGTGTATTGAGTTCTGACCCATCTGACCCTACAGCATTAACTCCCGCTCACTTTTTAAATATAACGCCATTAAAGTATTTGCCCGCAGAGGATTTAAGTAATATTTCAGATAATAGACTCAATCGCTATCAATTATTAAGTAAACTCGTACAATCCTATTGGGACAGGTGGAATTTAGAATACCTAACTTCACTTCAAAACAGACAAAAATGGAATACGCCTACCAACCCGATTAAAAAAGGTTGTATTGTAATAATACGGGACGATAAATCACCACCGCTTTCTTGGCCACTGGCCGTAGTGGAGGAACTTTATCCCGGCAAGGATGGAGTCACTCGTACCGTCAAAGTGAAGACTAAAACTGGTGAATACGTGCGGCCAGTGGTTAAACTATATCCGCTACCAACTCAGTAAATTATGTCTAATTTTTTTTTAATTGTTTTTTTTTTCTTTCGCTGTTTTTGTTCAATTTTTATTTAATCTCTTTTCGCTTATTTATATATTTTTACTCTTTAATACAGCCTGTTCTGAAGGATACCTTCAGGCCGGGGGATAATGTTGACGCCGTTTATGCTAATAAACACGCACACATCCAAACACGCATTACACACATGCAAACATTCGCATCACACTCAACTACCTACATATTATCTATTTATTTTACCCTTTCCTACCCTCTAAATCAAGACAGACAATTCCAAGTCGTCGCAACGCTCGCAACACGCAGTTTTAACCCGCAATTAAGACTATCCGCTAATATTGTGTGTAGTGTGTGAATTATCTAAACTCTGTGTGAAACAAAACGGGCTTTCCGGATTAACGCTTTAACGAATAAAAAACTCTTCGAGTATTGTGGTGGACAACGAACCAGCGCGAGTCGAGCAGGCGAGGAAAGATTCACATCTACCGGTAAGTCTGTCTTGACTCCTCTCCTTGATACACCAAGTACTTAACGCCGTGTACTGAAAATAGTTCTAGGGACAAGCCCCTCTTTTCCATCATTCGATGTCATATCATCATTCGATAATCAATATTAGGTACCGATAAATATTGTTTTGAAAATGATAAGTGTATAGATGGAGTTGGAGAAAATTCTTTTGCCTGTTTTAATAAAATAATCCTATATCACAGTCCTAGGGTCCCATTATTCTAAAGTGCCCAGGGCCACCAACAGGTTAAAGCCGGCCCTGTCTAGGGGGGTAGACTATCTTCCAAATACAGACAAGAAGGTATTCCCATGTGTGGGAGAAATATATTCCCATGAATGGGAGACACAATAAATGCTAATGAACAACACATTATTATGGTATCTTATTAAGATTTTTGCAATATATTATTAAAATATTGCAAGATAACTGCAAAAATTATTAAATTGTGTAACAGTAACTTAGATTGTGTATTTTATTAAATTACTAGCTGTGCCCCGCAGTTTCACCCGCGATATCTCCTAAAATATTCATTGAAATCAAAATTAAATACTTTTAATGAATAACATATTTATTTGGATAAGGATTAATATCATGTTTATAAAAACGCCTTAGCAAATAATGCATTATTTTAGAACAAATTTTATTACCATAAAAAAGGTTATAGTGAGTCAATTTTAAAAGATAGACATAATATGGTGTCGCGGAATTTTTTTAGAACTTTTAAAAGGGGACAATTCCAAGCATGATTTTTGCGTAACATTAACCGTTTACGCAGCGCACGCAATGGAAGCCCTCAAAAGGGTTAATTTTTCCCGTTTTTGCAACATTTTTCATTGAAGCTCCGCTCGTATTGGTCGTAGCGTGATGTTATATAGCCTATAGCCATCCTCGATAAATGAACTATCCAACACAAAAAGAATTTTTCAATTCGAATCTGAGATTAGCGCGTTCAACCAAACAAACGAACAATCAACAAACAATTTTGCTTCATTACCTAGAAATTTCACATTTATACTTAATAAAATAGTTAATAAATATTTCCTCAACATGCCCTGAACTGTACGTTTTTCATAATTGCTCTGCATGCTTATTTCTTCACTACAACAAAGGAAACACAAAGGAAAAAGAACTAGTGCAACGTAAAAATAAATATGGAAGGAAAAATTCCCTTCATAAAATATATCCACTGTTGGTTCCCTGTATCTCTCATATCTAATTTTAACGAACGAACAAGCTATGTGCTTTGTTACTATCTTTCAGGGAAGGATATCTTATGAAACTTGGAACTAAGATAGAAATAAAACGGAGCCTTATTGCAGCTTTGATTAAAATGGGAGAGAAGCGTTCCCGGGGCGAAATATTTGTTACTTGCATAAAAATATTACGGAGCAACATGTTTTTGAAATTGAAACATTCATTTTAACACCTTTTAATGGTGGATTTTTAATGGAAATTTTATCCCACTTGTGTGAGGATATTATTTTAGTTTAATAATATATTTTTGGCAAACACTCAGCGACTCAGCGATCCTACCGCGGTAAATGCAATTTGCTTAGTAGTTACCTCTTTACCGGTCCTTCTAAACTGTCGGGAGGGGGTGTCGGGAAAATTTCTCGTGGGATTTTCTCATTTCAAGCTCAATTTAAAAATTTGTCTCCCATCAGCTTAATATGCATGCCTGTGGAATTTGAATGTTTTAAAGTTTATATGCCAACAAAAGTATTTTATGTGAATACTTTGACACAACAGAACAGTTATTATAATATATGTATGTATATGTATATATATATATATAGGAAAAATTCTTCAAGTTTTGTGTTGAACTATCTTTTTTAATCTAGACAATACATTTCTAAAATTTCCCACTTTCCTATCCCTTTTTTATCCCTTATCCTAAAACCTACTATGGTCGGCACGACACTTGCAGTACATGTGGCGTTCCTTATAAGTATTATAGGCGACGGTAGCCACTTATCTAATGTGGAGCTTCATATAAAATAATCACGATTTACATCATTGGCCAAATAATAATAATTATCACTCTCAAATACATTTTTTATGGAAATTATTGTTGAGCACTATATACTTATTTTTATAAATAGATACTTACAGTAACATCACCCTAAACTATTAATACGGCTGTGATTGCATACGAAAACGAGAGCGCGCTTGCTTATGTCGTAAGGTCATATGCGACGAAACGATTTTTATTAAAAAACTATGATCTATTTTAAGAAATCCAACTGTAAAATTAAAGTGTATGTTTTTACTAATGTACATAGAAAATTTGGAGGTATAAATTGGTCCCGTTTGCCTGTGAAATAAAAGAGATTTCTTTGAAATTTTTTTCTCTGTTATAAAAGTTTACCAATCGTGTATTCCAACTGACAAAATGAAGTCAGTAACATGAAGAAACAGATTATCAAACATCACTTTCATATGTTCTGTCATTGCTGAGAAAAATCTAAATCCCGGCAACCAAAATTTCCAATTCGTCACCTTAAGGTTGCTTGTGTCCCTGGTGTGGCGACGGTTGCCATTTAATATCAAATGTTCACTTTTTTGTTCTCCAGTGCTGGGCCTTATTATTTTCTTATACGTTTGGCAGGTTGACGGTCCACTTGAAGTTAGATGGCAAATGTGTAATATAGATTATAAGATTAGGAGCTGATAGCTTATGAAGATTGATATCTTTTTCTCACCGTACACGCCGTGCTCACACGTGCTGTTATTATACGGTGGTTTTCTGTTAGTGCTGCCAATGGCGTTGAAATGGGTTACAAAATTACAAATTACAATTTTTATGATTATAAAAGTGTGCCCGACCACTTCTAAAATACCAATATACAGTTGAACCTACGATTAGGCTCTCCGATTGAATGTGTTTTTTTAATTACTGCATGATTATTGTTCTAAACTTTTTATTTATTTTCTTAAATATTAGTACACAAAATTTTCTTTTGCAAATGATGTTTCAAAGCTGTGTAGGTACATATTCTTCGAGGTATTAATAAAACATTTTATGAAGCTGACCGGGCACCGAAAAAGTGTGATATCACAGCCCGCCTGGGTGTCATAATGAAGAGCAATAACTCTCTAAATGTCATAGAACACATGTGTTCAGTTCTATTCAAAAGGCTTAAAGGGTTACGGAGGGAATAACCCTCGTTTAAATGGCGCATTTCGGCATGAAGGTCATGAATTAGTTTTGCGTTCATCCAATTGCTTTAAAAGGTTTATTTGTCTCTTTTTCCCAATGTTAAACATTTTGCACATCAAAGAATCTTATCATACATTTAGTTTAGGAGATCTCTAATAAGAAAAAGCGTAGAGCCTAAAGATTTTCCCTTTGTATGTGTTGGGTGGCTTGAACGCGGTATAAGTCCCACACATTCTCGCCTTTGCTTTTTAAAGGCTATTTTTTATTGGCAATATTCCAAAAAATATTAATTCCACAAAAGAGGGCCGTGTTTAAATTACGAAACATTTTTGTATATAAGAAATTATTTACATTTGTACCGTCTTATTTTTCTTGATTCTCAAACATATTTAAAGTAAAATACATTGACAAGGTACTTGTAGACTACGCGAACGCGGCTCTTTTTTATATTTATGTCAACATCACCTGTAGCGGATGTACAGTCGGCCAGGATAGTTACTTAAACCCGCTGACACTTCTTACTCACCCCTGGGAATATTGGTTTTCTGTGTTATTTACACACTTTCAAAGCTTGCACATACACTTTATGAAGGGACGTATCATTTATTGTGGTCAGTCTCTGCCAGACCTTTTAAGTTAAAGTACTTTTACTTTTTTTTACTTATTTTCAAGTTAAAGTTTGAAAGGGTAATAAAAGGGTTGCAACAATATTTTTGAATTATCATCGTCATGAGAGTGCTTCTAGGCCTCACTGCCTTTAGAGGCTATTCGTCCAGTGTTGGATGAGTGACTGCAGAGGAGAGAATGAGTTCTTACGTTCGGTCTGGTGCAGGTGCTCTCGGGGCATGGCTTCGGGAGTTATCTCCACCGGGTGGCTCGAAGGGAGCCAACTCCAGAGTGTCGCTCGTGTGCGTGCGCACACTCTTGCGAAGTGCCCTAGATGGTAGGCGCAGCGAACTGAGCTCGCTGCGACCATTGGATATGACTTCTCTCTGCCGGCCGTAGTGAAAGCTATGGTCGGCAGCAGAGCCGCTTGGCAAGCAACTCAATCCATCTGCGAAGATGTCATCTCGCAGAAGGAGGCGGCGGAGAGATAGCGGGAGGACGACGTCCTGTCCCATCCCCTCCGTCGCCGACGAACAGGACGCAGGCGGCTGGCGCACGCCCGCCACCTGGACCCCTGACAGGACTCGGGCGGTAGATGGGGACTCTACCGCCCGCTTCATCCTGAGAGGCACGACGCACCTTGGCAGTTCGGGTGCGACGTGAGCCGTGTCCGGTTGCGGACTCCCGCGGTGGAGCTGCGGAAGAGTGTTCATCCGACCTCGCAACTTCACCAAAAGCGGACGAGGAGGATGCCAAGAGGTTTAGTCAGTAGGTTTACCCCACTACCGTCTCGGGGCAGGAGTCCGACATAACCCACTGGTCTGTCCCCAGGCCGGTGGGCATCCATGATGGATTCCTCTTGTAAAAAAAAGGCCTCACTGCCTTTTCTGCCCTTCGTATCGAGCGGAAATTTTTATTTTTATTTTTTTTTGTTCATAGCTCAAACCAATCACACTATTCTTATTTTTAGATCCACTTGTCGCCACTGTGAGGTTTTGGTAACGATGTACACTTGTGTAGAAAACAAAATGTTATATTATTACATATCTTTTTTCAGAAAAGAACCTTTACTTCTTTATTTCATTTTCTGCATTTTCTGTAAGTACGAGTAGTTCTCTATCTATTACCTATAGATGCGAAAGTTTGTTTATTAGTTTGATCAAACAACTCAACCGATCATATTTAAATTTTACATACCCGTCGTCAGCGCTACACACAGGGTATCTTTTATCTAGAAAAAAAAAATACTGTTCCTGAGGGATCATCTAAATATATAAAAAAATTCAACGCCTGACAGAAATACATGAGCTATTTCTGTCCTATAAATATAAATTATTATATTTATAGGCCAGTATATTTTATATAATATAAATTCCTATAAATATAAATTCTGCTCCTGCGAAGCCTTTCAGGTCGTTCGTCCACCTGGTCGCAGGGCGCCACACGCTGCGTTTTCCGATTCGTGGCCTCCATTCGAGGCTATGTCGACAACCTTGGTTCTTCTGCGAATTTCAAAATTTCTGATCCTATCCACCAAAGAAACCCCGAGCATAAATAGCTCAAGCCATGGCTTGCTGAAAGACTAAACTTGTGGATCAGGATCGTGACAGTGAGAGCCTATGTCTCGGCATCATATGTCATCACTGGCAGAATGATTTTATATAACTTAGTCTTCAGATATTGCGGTCCATACATCCAGCAGTTGAGAGACACAGACTGATGATGATGATGATGATATTATAGAACTATATGTTAAAGGCTGATCACTATAAAATTGTTGGGTATTATATAATATAAGAGAATATAACCCGAGGCTGAGGTCTGAGGCAAAGGCAAAGAAAAATAATGAAACGTCTATATTTATCCAGTAACGACGACAGATTCCTTTATCCATCTCTAATGGGCGTTAAAAGTATGAAAAGTGATGACATTAATCCATTATCGCTGGACGGCAAATGTACAGTAATTGTGGAGCCCATTCGGAAGTAGCTGCTCGGCTTGTTAGAATGGAATCATCCTCTCATGCCAGTTAGCTCCCCGACAAAATTCGGATAATTTTCAGTAGGGTAACTTACTAGAATTCTGAAAATAGTACTAAGAGCACTACTTTTCTTTGTTCTGATTAATGAAAGGTTTGTTTTTTTATTGTACTTCAATTTTCTTAAAAGAATTACATATATTTCACAATATATACGTATGATACACTTTTATGTAATAATCTGCATCTTTTCATAAATAAATAATATACATGAAAATAATATTATGTATTTTGGACGTTTCTGACCCTTGCTTTGTTAAGTTCTAAGATTCCTAGGAAATATAATTAGACACACCGCTAGTTTAAATTTACTTGGGAGTGATACCCCCCAAGTACCTAAATTTTCTTCCGTCTGCTGAGTTACCTCACGAAGGACTTAGAAGACTAACAAACTTAGAGGATATACAGGCTGGAATTTTTACCCCACCTAGAGGGAAATTGTAAATTAAATGAAAGGAAAACTATGAAATCATTTTAATAATTAAATTACGTCAAAGATAATTGGTAATTTACAAGTAATCCGACGGGTCTTTGAGTAAAAAATGTTTTATCTTATCCAATGGAATTTATAAGTTTAGATTGCATATTTTCCTTTTGTTTAATTAGCACGAGTGTTGCAGAGATTTGATTCTTTTGATTAACCCTATCGATTGATGCCATAGGGAGTACAGAGAAGTGTTTAAGTAAAATTTGCTATCTTATTTAGGGTATTAGGGTACTTTCCCTTCAAGTGCGTTAACACCTGAGGGGAAAAAATCATCCTGTATCATCCTGTACACCAAAAATCATCCTCATCTGTCACACCAAAAATCACCTGTATATATTTTCAGTCATTAAAACGTACAGTGGCTAAATTTTAGACCTCTATTTCAATAAAAATTAGCAATTACCTTCAGCATCCCTTTAAAGAACTTGTCAGGATATAACCACTGCATTTACTATGATATGGATATTTTTTTATAAAAGTGAACTACTGTCCTCATTCATTGCTACTATGATAGAAGTGAGCCGTGAAAACGAACAGCGATAACCTTTCATTGTCGCACAAAAGACGCATTCAGCCGCGAACGGGCTAAATTGATTTTTGCTCATATTGGAACGGATACCAGGGACAGAAAAGCGCGTGGATAGAACACCATGCCAGTAATAACAAACACAGAGCACCCGAGCGAATTATTAACAAAAATATAGTTTGTTCATTTACACACTATATGTTAACTACTTATATTAAATATAAAATAAAGTACACTTTTAAGATTTTTTTATTTGTTATAACTTGTCATTTATTTTTAAGCACTCTGACCACAGAATAAATAATAGAACTAGCGTACAGAAGTTGCACCCCTTTCACATTCAATGTGAGCGACGGTAAGGCAATATGACAGCACATACGGAGTGACAGAGGCCTGCTCTGACACAAATGTTGGATCAAATGGGCCGCGTTCAATTCAACGACTTCGTCTAGGTCAACTGAGTCTTTTTTTTATGTTAAGATCGGCAGACAGGTTGACGGTCCATTTGATGGTAGGTGGCCACCGTCGCCTATAACACAAGTAACGCCACAGCTGTTGCAAGTGCGCTGTCGACTAAGTAGAGTTAAGTACAGTAGGGAAAGGGATTGGATAGGAAAATAGGCTCTCGAGTCTTGACCTTATCCGTCCAATGGTTTCAATAGTAAGTAATTTTATTACTTAATTAGTAATTAATAATTACTAAGTATTATTAATTTTTGGCATGTATATAATGTGTCTTTCGTGTAGTGAATAAAAGTCTTTCTTTATTTCTTTCTTAGATTATTTTAGGTAGGTCTTAGCGTGATGTTATATAGCCTATAGTCATCCTCGATAAATGGACTATCTAACACAAAAAGAACGGTTCGAAACCAGTAGTTCCAGTAGTTCCTGAGATTAGCGCGTTCAACCAAACAAACGACAAACTCTTCAGCTTTATAATATTAGTATAGATTATTATTAATTATCTAATAAAAATTAATAAATCTTCTTTAATAAAGAATATATAATATAATAACAACTTTATGAAAGAGAAGAATATGTCTTTTAAAAAATCTTTATGAATGACACACAGAAAATACTACGACAAAATTTCTAAGGGTTTTCTAAGATATGGCTTTTGAAGAACACACTGAAAGAAGTTTATGGAGAAATGAGTTCATACATGCAATCAAGTGTTCAACGAACGTATGAATTAATGATTTACGTATGAATGCCCAATCAAGCACGAGGCGCAATTTTGTCGAGACATAGTCAATTGAATCCGATTTCAGCGTACAGTACGCTGCGTTGTTGGACTGACTGGCTTATTTTTGTATACATTCACAGATGGAAGGTTTATTTTTTTAAAGCAGAAAGTACGGTAACATTGTGCGTCTTAATAAAAAATGTATTTAAAGTATCAGTAATAGAGTAAGCAACCCTTTTTTTTTTTTTTTTTTTTAGGAGGGGAAATGCATTTCCGCACTGTCCCTCGCCGACGAGGACGGTCGGCGAGGGGGTGTGAGGGACTCACCCGACGGAACGAATCGCCCCGCCGGTCCTACCCCCTAAAACCCCTCCATGTTCCACCATCGGCAGTGATAATGGGACCCGGGATCACAGCGAGGCCTTATCCCCGGGCCCCACGCACCGCCACGTCCTTGCGGACCCTGCTCCATCGCGGCAAGCCGCATAAAAACTCCTGTGGTGACCTGCGGAACATCTGCAGGCCAACCACACCTCTCATCTGTTAAGTTCCAGGCGCCAGATGTCCTCCTCTGACGCTCGAAACAGACAGCGCCGCCGCCGATAAAGCGACGGACCCACCATCTCTTCGGACACCTCTGCGGAGCCAGCCACTGATTTTTACCTACGGTCTGACCACCCAGAGGAGCTCAAAAACTCCCGGGGATCGTAGGCTGGACCTCTTCCTTGACCAAGGGCCGGTGCCACCTCCGGCGACTGAGCAGGGGCCTGGGTCCGCCCCCCGGGTTGCCCAGGTCCCCAGAACTCAGTCCCCCGACGACAGCTGACAGAACAGCAGAGGGGAGGGATACTGCCCTGCCCCGGACCGTCGGGGTTGCCTTCCTCGTCTGAGTGCTCCGCCACGAGCTCCGCTCAACGGAGCCCGCTCGGAGCCCACCTCGGTGTGGGCCTTCTTTGTCCCCAAAACCAATCCGATCGGTCGAGCAAAGGCCGGTGAGGAAAAAAAGCACCGACCCCTGCGACCGCCCGGATTGCCAAGGGTAAGCCCCCCCACCACGACAAGGTCATGGCCCACCTAGGGGGGGAGAGTAAGCAACCCTACTGTCCCTTGAAACCCATAATAAATCAGCCTTACATATATTACACACATACATGATCGTACATCGATACCTAATCGACAATGTCAGGAGGTATGGATGTCCACCACGCCACCTCATTTGGACAGGATCTCAGATATCTTCGAAGATTTTTAATCTTCTAGGATAGGTGATTCGGACGATTTTATTAATATATAAGTATTTTTATTATAGATGGGTTTGCTCTTGACCAGCATCTATCCATGTAGGAAGGATCAGGCCGAAGATGGAGCGAGCTCACCCAGAAGATGCCTATTCACTCGAACCTTGAAAAGATTTGGGTTATATGAGCTCGGAAATACAGACGCCGGCAGGGAGTTCCAATCCTTAGCAGTGCGCATCACAAAAGATGTTTTAAAGCGCTTGGTCCGAATTAGAGGGATTTCGACAAGGTGAGGATGGTAACCAGCCGTACGTCTGCATGTCCGATAGAAGAAAGGGGAAGGCGGTATGATCTCATGCAGCTCTCGAGCACACTCTCCGAAGTACATCTTATAGAATACACACAGACAGGCAACTTTGCGTCTATGTGCCAGGCTCTGCAGCTTGGTTCTTATTAGTGTATCATCGCCAATGAGCCTCCTAGCTCTGCGATCCACCGAGTCGAGCAAGTTGGTATTTTGCTGAGCCATCCCAAAGGTGACAGCAATACTCCATGCAGGATCGGACTTGTGCCTTGTATAAAGAGAGGAGCTGTCCAGATGTAAAGCATCGCTTCACTCTATTTAGGATGCCCAACTTTTTGGCCGCTGTTTGGGCCTTGGACTCGATAGAAGAACCGAAGTTGAGATTTGAGCACAACCTCATGCCAAGAAGCTCAAGATCATTGGCCACAGGTACGGATGCACCTCGGAAAGTTGGAGCCAAGTCGAAAATTGGTATTATTGTTATATAATTTACTACCTCTGCCCGCGATTTCGTACGCGTGGTATTCTAATTAGGGCGTCACTTTTTTGTTTGTGGACCGATTGTAATAAAACAAAATCTAAATATCTCGAAACGCTTGCTATAATACATCAGAGAAAACCGCATTTAAATCAGTTAAACCATTTCTGAGATTAGCGTGCACAAACGCACAAACAGACAAAAAGTCTAAAAACTGTTTTTTGTCCTCGGTGACATAAGTAGGTACAATGTAGTACACAAACTGTTTTTTAAATTAATTGTGCAGACACGGCTCGTTTATGATTTTATTATATGTATAGATAGATAATATACCTAACTGTAAAGTTTTATCTAGTTATAGTTAATTTATACATACATCAAAAACACATTTTTACGTTACGAATTTACGAAGTACACATCACACCCACAAATGACATTGTAAAAAATAACATGACCTTACCCTTTTTATTAATTATTACACTTTTAAAATCTTTTCAAATAAATATTCAAAATTATTATCTTCATCGTACCCAGGTTTTGCGTAGATACACGGCTTATTATTTATTTAAGGTTATTTTTGTTTAAAACCTCACTCGACATTTTAACATTATCTATCTATGACTTTATTTATAATACCTATACAAGTATATAGGCTTTATGTGACCAAAGTAACTTGGGCACATTGCCTGTCGTCCCTCCAGACGACCTCGATAAGTCAGTTATTAACACGCAAGAAGAATATTTATCACGTTAGCATTGTTTTTTTTTTTATGTCAGGTCGGCAGACAGGCTGACGGTAGCCACCGTCGCCTATAACACAAGCAACTCCAAAGCTGCTGCAAGTGCGCTGCCAACTGCAGTAGGATTCAGGATAGGGGATTAGGAGTGGATAGGGAAATGGGCCCTGGCATCCCTCACTCACTCACCGAAACACAACAGCACACGTGCTGTTATTTCACGGTGGTCTTCTGTAAGGGGGTGGTTACTGCCGCCAGACGGGCTGCCCAAATGATTGCGAAACGCAGTGTGCCCTGCCACTACTTTCCAAATCCAGACCAGAGCCAAATTTTAAAAGTTGATTTTTCAAAGTTGACCCTGCCGGGAATCGAACCCTAGAACAGAGCGTTAAGGCACGCACCCTAACCACTCATCCAACGGGCTCGTGGATTAGCATTGTGAGATAAATAATCTCAATCTAATTAATGAAAATCGATTAGATAACCGGAAGTGCAACAGGATATTATAATATTTCTAACTACTGCCAGTTATTTTTTTTTTACCAATTGCGCTAATGCTAAATTATTATTACTGCAACATTATAGCAAATTCCACTGTGTACACTCCTGCTAGTGTTAAATGGTAATAAAAGAGGTTGTGTTTAATGGTTTTCTCGCGCATTCTTACTATAAATCGTGTCCTACCTTCCATGTGACGTTCTAACTTTCCACCACTCACCTACGATTCGCAAACTTATAGTTATTGCCGTTACGAGTTTCGACCCTTCTCCATTTCAATTTACAGATGTGTTTTCGATACTCCAGGGGACCATGGGACTGTCCCTAGAAGAACGCAATAACGGAAAAGGTTTTAAGTTCTGGAAGCTGCAACATAAACTTTCCCCTCTTTTTGTAGATAGGGACGGTTTTTATGTATATTTCAATAAAAATATATTACGATTCTCTAAATAATAACCGTAAGTAACTTTATCGAACGTGAAATGCTACTGAATATTTTTATTCGTCTTCGTTTGTGGAGATTAAATAACATAATTAAATTTCCAGAAAAAATATATCAAAGGAATTACATTTTTTGTCAATTTTACCTATTAAAATTTGACAGACAGTCAGCCCATTAAATATGATGTTGCTTATAAACCTTTGTACAACCAGGACATCACCTAATGGACAAGTTCAGCACATTTGAAGTTACAAACTAAAAAAGGTCTTTTCCAGTAAGGTGTTTCTCAGCTGTAAGTAATATCTATCACGTTATTATTTTTTTTATTTATTCATCAAAACTGCTTATCGGAACTCCTGATAAAATATACAGGAGAACTATATATTTTATCACCGTCTAGAGTCTAGACTTTTGTATCTAATTAAATACGTAGGTAAAGAATTTTCGGCATGAGTGCATATTTATTTACATTTTTCTAACATAATCAACAGTTAGACCTTGTATAACTACTGGTGGGATCCTACTTTCTTGTGATATAATTATGAAGGCTAATTAAAATTAATGAAAAAAAAATATTAATTTTAATATAAACATTTTACCAATTGCACAATAGGTGAACCAGACTGGAGGTGAACCAGACAAATGTAAACTTTATTTTTTTTTTCTTACAGGGAATTAAATTTAACTGATAGACTTGTAATTGCATTACTGACCCCTGCAACACAGGGTATCCTAGTGCAGGGCTTAAGGGTAATCAAGTGTAAGCAAAATGAATTGGACAGTAAAAAAAATTATTATTATTTTCCATTTTACTACTAACTCGTCTCCCCCTCCAAAAGCCAAAAACTGAGAAGGAGACGGTGTTATCCCCGACAGAAGCTCCGGTCGGGGTTCAGGGCGACAATGGCGACAAGACTTGTCTATGGTAAATGTATACATTTATAATTATAGTACATCCCTAATTTTGTCTCTCAACAAGAGCGTAGGGGATAATGGTCCACCACGCTGGCCCAGTGCGTGTTAGTAGACTTCACATGCGCGTTAGAATTTCTTTGGCGTATGCAGACTAGTTATAATTTGAGGGGGGTGAAATAGGGGATGAAAGTTTGTATGGGGAACCAAACAAACTTAAAACCGATTTTGATGAAATTATGTATAGAGATAGCGGAAGACTGGCGTTTTTCCGCGATAAAAGATTTCCACGCGGACGGAGTCGCGGGCAATAACTAGTGTATTTATATATTGTCCTTCGGTTAATATTCCTGTATTTTTAATTTTAGGCGTTATGAGTGGCTAACAGCTGTCGGGCGGAAAGATCTTGTTCCAAAACTTGTTGATAATAAAACAAGGCAACAATGTATTTCTAAAAACAGAAGCGTAAAATATTGTTTTGATAATGCATAATTTAAAGTTTAGTGTGTGTCAAATTCATTTTACAAATATACTTTTATTTTTTATTTTTGTACGAGCAACAGGTGTCAACCCTATGAAAATAGGTACAAATTTCGCACGTTGTTAGAGAGCTTGGTCTCTGTTCTAACTCTACTGGAGATATTGTATGGAGATAGAAGATAGATATGAAGGCGTTTCAAAACATTCAGCCAACAAAATTATTTTGGCTCCTTTTGATAGAAGTGGCTATCGTCATCTCATAGAAATAACTCAACTTATTTTAGCGCTTTAAACTTATAGACCATCAATCCAAATATAGTCCAGTGTTGAACTATATTTACAAACAATATAGTTCAACACTGATTTCCAGCGATAGGTGACCTATCTTCATATATAATTAAGTATGTTCTGAATCCACAAGACATGAAAAGTGAAAAAAAAAATACGAGTCCAAATACGAGTTGTGTTTTTTGAAGAAGCAAAGAAAAACGGCAATTCACAAAGTGAATCTTTTACATTCTATTTACCTACAAATAACCAATTATTGCAAAGTATATTTAGGTTCCTTCATGTCGCCAACACACCTTTTTACATTTTCAATAACGACATTTCCAATTACGTAATAAATTTAGTTTGAATATTATCGAGAGCATTTGGCTCATTTTCCTGTAGCCAAAGAATAAATTTCGTCGCCGAATATTAGAGAAGTTTCACAATAGTCGTTCCCTGTTACAAACTCAAGTTCCAGATGCCGTTATTCAAATTTGCTTTTGATAAGAAATTGAATAGATCTGAATAACGATTTATACCCAACTCTAATGGTAACAATTCAGGAATTAATAGCGCTTTTAAAATATTTTTATATAAATTACTTATATTTTTAGATAAAGTTCAGTATGCAGGCTGATGGTCTACTTCTTGTTAGCTGTAGCGTCACCTATTATATGTATAGAAACACCAGCAACATCACAGGGCCATACGCTATAAACCTTATAACAGATGTTATAACATTTTTTTGCATTTCGTTTCGAACCATATTTTATAAATAACTAGCGACCCGCCCCCGGTTTCGCCCGAGGTGCAATTTTTATATATATGAACATTCCCCGTTTATCCCTCTTTCCATTAGTGAAAACCGAATCAAGGGAAATGGGGATTTATTTTTATATATAGAGATTTAACCCATCTAAAATCCGTTTACTCCTTTAAACGTATAAAACTAAATTTATAAAATTTTCCTCGTGTCAATAGATAACGGGATACCCAATTACTTTATATTATTTAGTTACATTCTGCACACTCAGATGTCACGTGTTCCAACAAAAGTTATGTTAGTTACCTTCGGTATACACAGATGTCACTATGTTTTATAAATTCAAATAGTTCATTCTTTCGACGACAGATGTCGTTGTGCCAGCAGTTTATAAAGCGATATCGTTCAGCGAATAGAATTAGGGAACATGCGTCAGCTGTCGCACAAATGTCAAAGTTTCAGCTTTGACATTAAATTTGTGCTTTGACCACCGTGAAATAACAGCATGTGTTCTGTTGTGTTTCGGTGAGTGAGTAAGGGATGCCAGAGCCTGGTGAACAAATTAGACCCTAAATTAAGAAATTCACATTAATTAAAATAACTTAAAAAAAAAATTATTATCTTACTGTAGGTCGCTACATTTAAATATTGTATATTACGTTGCGAAAAAACATATTATGCAATAACAAAAAATACAGTCATAATCTAGGCACTCCGTTTGGCGACAGCAACCAAGTCCTTAGTCCTTAACATTAATCTTTACATTGTCCTTTATCCTTTATCACTAAGTTCGGCAGCCTACTTGCAACCCTATAACGTGGATCGTGTTAACAGAGCGACGGTAGCCACTAACCGTGCTTTTACGTTACAAAAAAAACCTTTATTGATAACTTAATGATAATAAATGGCACAAAAAATAACCTTCAACCTATAAAAACTATAACACTTACTTTTTAAATACTCTAATTTAAAAAATTAGTAATTGTCATTTTCGTAGTTGGAACAAATATACTACCTCGTTTTAAAATAAGTTACTGAGATACATGGAAGTTATATAGTACTTATTACTTCCATGCTGAGATATTTCTCTAACATCACACGAACGTGAAACCTTCTATAATTCTGACAGCTAGGTTAGAAAGACAAAAACGTCAGCGAAGCTTGCGGCTACTGCGGCTAACGCATGAATATGTCATCCTTAGAGCTCTCAGTCACTGTCGGCTCAACATATCATAGTCGTTCCGTTAAATGGTGTAAGGGCCGGCTATCAATTACACGCGGCGTGTAAACGAGCAATGTCAACATTGTGGAAGAATGTTTGCAACTTACGGCACCCCCATCAATCAACCTGCTGAGTTTTGAATTTGTACACTACTCTCTGCACGCGTTCTGTTCTAGTCTTCACTAGCGAATGGCCCCAGCTTTTCATGGCTGTTTTTGACTTTTTTTAGGTTGAGATCGGTAGACAAGCTGACGCTCCACTTGATGGCAGGTGGCTACCGTCGCAAGCAACACAAGCAACGCCACAGCCGCTGCAAGTGCGCTGCCGACTACAGTAGGATTAAGGATAAGGTATTAGGGGGGGTTACCGAAACACAACAGCACACGTGCTGTTATTTCACGGTGGTCTTCTGTAAGGGGATGGTTACTGCCGCCAGACGGGCTGCACAAATGACTGCGAAACGCAATGTGCCCTGCCATTACTTTTCAGCTCCAGACCAGAGCTAAATTTGAAAAGTTCATTTTTCAAAGTTGACCCTGCCGGGAATCGAATCCGGGAACCCTAGAACAGAGCGTTAAGGCATGCACCCTAATCACTCATCCAACGGGTCCGTCAAAAAAGGACTATTTTAATCTTCATATAAATTTCCAAGGTAATTAAGGGTCAGACAGCGTAATAATACAAGCACCAGAAAATATTTATGAGTTCATGCATTTCACTGCAAATTATACAAGAAATAAGCATTTTATTGAAAAGCATTTTGTTTTTTAAGAATAATTGTAAAGCATTTCATTGTATATACAATAATGTATATTATATATTATGTAATGCATACATAAAAACTATATAATGCAACATCTGTATCATTAGAATTATTGAAAAGAATTTAGCTGAAACGTTATGTAAATTTCGGTTAATAATTAAGTGACAGGCTGACAGTCCCCTTGATCAAAGATCAATACAGTTAGCTATTAACATTAACAATGCCACAGTGATTGTAAATGAGTTCTCAAAATGAATACGATAAAGAATAAAGAAGAGAGAATAAGGGAATGGCATCACTTACTACTATATATATACTTTTTTATATTTAATATTCGAAATATTTAATTTAATAAATATTTATTAAATGAAGTCTTGTTCTAAAACATTCTATATTTTATAAATTGTTTTTAAGATCGTCTGTCGTATATGATATTATATAAGTACTTAGTATTTTCAGATGGATGTCAACAAAACATTCAAATATGTTGATATTTATTATGAATGTAAAATATTTACGAACTTTGACAGGTTCCGTGTATTGTGTTTTTGACCGTGGAGTTTAATATCGAAATCGATTATTATTCAACCCTGTTGGGTGGCATGAATAAAAGTCACATTTTCGCTCGTCTCTGACGCGCCCCATAGCTCCCTTTACGGGTTTTTCATATTGAAATTTTAAGCAAACGGTGTATTCGGCGAAATAACGAGTATGCAAGTGGCCAGAATTGCTCATTCCGATGTAAATGTGCCATTCACGTCTATCTATTTATCTATGACATAACAACGAATAAACGTCGCGCTTTTAAAATTCCTAAAAACGGTGCAAAATAAAATATTTTAAATGATTTAGAAATAAAAAAAAAATCCAAAGATCAGTTAATCAAAATACACTTTTATAATAAATATAAAAGTGTATTTTGAAGCATTTTTTCTTCCTAACAAGTAAAATAAATCAAGTAATTTTGTCAAAACGGGTTTAGCCATAAAAGGTTATACAAAAATAAAGAAAGAAGAAAAACTAACTCTTATTATGAGTCTGAATGTCAGGTGTATGGCATGTATGGCATTACAAATACATAATTTTAATATAACTTTAATCAAAGACTTCTTATAGCATACGACAACTTAAATCCCAGTGCGTATATACAGACATAATTCTAATAGTTACCTTGGAATAGAATCTCCTATTTTTTTAATATTTATATTATTATCATATTAATTTGATTAATTTAAGTTTTTTTTATTTTATTAATTTTTTAAACGCCAAATTTAGGCATCAACGGTATATTTATTTCTCTTCAGTCCTATAATTATCTTATAATTAATTAAAAAAGGATACTTTTAAAGGTACCTAAGTAGAATGGAGTGAAAAGCAGTGACATGTATTTTGTCTGTTTTGCTTAAGAAGTATATTTTTTGTTATATGTATTTGAAACTGTTCGGTAATTGTAAATGGCACGTTTTAAAACCGCCCCAACACTAAGCGCTTATAAAAACACGCTTGATTTATAACACAATTTCATTCGTTTTGATTTACGGCACCGGCGAGCGAATATTAAAGATTCGTATTGATATATTATTCCTTTATCCCCATTCTCCTTTTCTCCTATTTACGAGAGTTTCCCCTACCCTCATAACTTTCATCGTCCCTTTTTACTGGAAGACTTGTAAAAACAGCCTGGGGTTTTTACATGACATAAATAATCCCTTCTTAACTTTTGCTTAATATTTGCGCATGGACTTCATTTCGTCATAAATCTACGACAAGATATTTATTTTCCTTAATTTATTGTAAAAAATGGCAGACTATGATCGACAATACTAATAACATAATAAATAATTGTCTAGGAAAAGTTCAGTCAGTTCATTTCTTGTTACTTTTCAAAATTCTCTCAACGTGGTATAACAGAGAATCTTGAAAAATTAATATAAATATTATATTATCTTAATATTTAGTTTCCATAATATTGACAATTAAATATATTAGAGCCATATTATATTATGTAATTATAGTTAAATGTCATATATTGAGATGAACTTTACGTGAAAGGATAGGTGCATCAAGCACACTCTGCTTTGTAGCTGTGAAAGTAAAAAACTCGATTTCGCAAAAAAACATTTTCTATTAGTATCAATTCAAAATTAAAAAGATTAATGTAATTTATTAAATTTAGTGCCGTAGAGGTTAGGAAAATCTCTGGTGTGGGACGCAACATGCGTAGACACCTTCGCTCAGTCCCACATCACCGCGACTAGCAAACAAGCTGGCGCTGCTGCTGACCAGGCCCAGATTCTCAAGCGCCGCAAATATTCCACCTTACTCAAGGACTACGAGCTGGCGGTGCTCGCGGTAGAGACTCTGGGCCCCTGGTCGACAGACATGAAGGCATTTGTAAGGGTACTGTCGGCACGGCTGGTGGACTCTAGTAGGGGGGACCCCAAGGCTGGCACATACTTCTCTCAACGATACAAAGAGGTAATGCTGCCAGCATAATAGGGTCGATGCCGCAGGCGGACCTGTTAGACGGGGTTTTCCTTTTATAATCTGTATATGTATTTAAATAAATATATATATATTTAGTATATAATAATAAATACATTAAGTTTTTATATATTACGGTATGTAATGTAAATAAATTTATTAAATTACATAATCACTTTAACTGCTTGTAAAACTTATAATAAACATTATAATAAATCCTTATTTAAAAGGAGTACCTACACTAAAAAAATAGATGTTTTCAACTTCACTAGACATGAGATTGTTTTAAGGTACCTGTTTTTTTTTGTTCCTTTTAATCACGTGTAACGTTAGTACCGTATAATAAGTAAATAAATAAATGCGAAAGTGACTAATACATTTTCATGATTAAACTATTATGGTCTTTCGACTGTTGGTACTAGAATTTTCATACCGGAGTTTTATATTATGGCATCCATAATTTGATTCATACCATGTCAAAATATAATATGATCGCAACTTGAATTTTTTTATGTTAAGATCGGCAGACAGGCTGACGGTCCATTTGATGGTAGGTGGCTACGGTTGCCTATAAGACAAGCAACGCCAAATGCTGCAAGTGTGCTGGCGAATATAGTAGCATTAAGAATAGGGGATAGGATAGGAACATGGGCTCTGGCACCCCTCACTCACCTACCGAAACATGTACTGTTATTTCACGATGGCCTTCTGCAAGGGGGTGGTTACTGCCGCCAGACGGACTACCCAAATGACTGCGCAACGCAGTGCCCTGCCACTGCTTTCTAGGTCCAGACCAGAGCCAAATTTGAAGAGTTCATTTTTCAAAGTTGACTCTGCCGGGAATCCTAGAACAGAGCATTAAGGCAAGCACCCTAACCACTCATCCAACGGGCTCGTCAAAATCTGGATAATGACACAGACAACTTTTCTCGCAATAGATAGTTCCCCATATAACCGATCTTCTCGTTAATTCTATTCATCAAGCTCACCTCGCTGTAGCATAAATATGCTTCCAGTCTCGGTGGTTCGTGTATCTCAATTAAGAGCTTAAGAGATTTGCTAGTATCAACAGTAAGGGGAAAGAATGAGAAAGAAAATTTCGTGAAGCTAAGCCAATGCTTAGTCTCCAGTCTACGTAATAAAGTCCGATTGTGATCGGAGCATTTGCAGTCAGCCATGAGCAATTTCCCCCCGATGGAGTTATAATGAAGACGAAAATTATATTTCTGATTACTCTATTGTTCATAAGATTTTGATTAAACGTGCTTCTTGCTGTAGGTGAATTTTCGAGCGCAAAGTCGAGGCAAATTATTTCGGATTAAATGAAATTTTCTTTTATGATTCTAAAGTGAAGTTTAATTTGCTTTGATTAATGACTGTTATCATTTAATACAAAATGTTAATAATTTGACTAAAGAAAAGTGTATATACTGGATTATTGGAATAAATAAATATCATTTTATATTCTATAGTTCCTATAGAATAATTTGTTTTTATATGTTTGAAAAAATATGAAATATATATTCAAGAAATAATTAATTCTTATTCTTATTAATTCAAGAAATAAAAAAATATTAAGCTTCTTGCTGTTGTTGAATAAAGGTTGTTAGGTTGTTGTTGTTGCTGTTGTTGCTGTTGTTGTTTAGGAGAAATAAAGTTTATTTAAATTGGTGTATAAATGTACTTACGAATATTTTAAATTTACCAAAAAGTATTTTTTTGAGGCTAACATATTGAATAAACTTATTATTCCTGAAACATGGTGCTTTTACCAAACAACGCTTGACCAATAAGAGCAAAATTGAATACAAAAAATATTTTTAAGCGAGAGTAGATCAAACTGTTACACCAGAAAGAATTTAAGCAATTTAGTTTTTGGAGCGGCATATAGGAATATGAAATACGAAGTCTTGTTTTTAAATTTAATAATACATTTCTATTTTATATAGATTATTCGAATGAAATTGGCAATAATAGTTTAATCTTTTATTTCGGTGCTTTATTTATTATTATGGTATTTATTTTATTGTCTTTTTATTTGTATTGTTGCATTTATTTTATTATATTTTATATTATTATTGTTTTTTATTACAGTAGGTTCTAGCTGGTGCCCACGACTTCATCCGCGTCGATAAATGAAAAATATATCAGTTGAGAACACATATCTATACTAATATTATAAAGCTGAAGAGTTTGTTTGTTTGAACGCGGTAATCTCAGGAACTGCTGCTTCGAATTGAAAAATTCTTTTTGTTTTGAATGGTCCATTTATCGAGGAAGGCTATAGGCTATATTGTTACATCACGCTACGATAAATAGTATTATATATAAGCAGTGTCCAGTACCGCGCGCCCGCGGCCGCAGCGATGCGTGGCCGAGTTCAGTTAGTGAGTAATATAATGCCCGACATATTTATCGCTGTGACGATGATAGTGCCGATTTTTGTATATTTTTAGACAATTCCCCGGAAACCTAAGATTTTTCCAAGATAGAAAGTATCCTATATCTTAATCCTGGCAATAAACTATCTGTGTGCCAAATTTCATCCAAATCCTTTTAGCCGTTTTGTCGTGATTGAGTAACAGACATTTAAACTTTCGCATTTAAAATGTTAGTAGGATTTATTTGTGCGGTATTTCTTATTCCAATGCTCGTATAGGGAAAAATATTTTATTACACTTTTTTTAGACTTGAAATATCACATATCTTTTTCTATATATAAAAATGAATCCCTATTTCCCTTGGTCACGGCATCACACGTGAACGGGTAGACCGATTTTAATTCGGTTTTCACTAATGGAAAGAGGGTTAAACGGGGAATGTTCATATATATAAAAATTGCATTCCGGGCGAAGCCGGTGGCGGAACGCTAGTATCTGAATATTTTCTTTTAATGGAAACACGTTTTATTTTATTTTTTCCTTTTTAAAATATATACCAAAAATTTACAATCCACAATTATTTAGATTTACATCGGACTCAGTTTCGTGTGGAGCTCGCTCCGGTTACACTTCTCTTAATATAGCAACATAAATAAAGCACTGGTTTGTACTATAATATAAGATAGCCGTGTGTATTTTCTGTGCGATCACCTCTGCTCTCTGAGATGTCTAGTAAGTTCCATGAAGTTGTCCCATTAAATTGTAACATAAGACCTCGGGTCACGTTCAAGTTTTGCTGTCAATTACACCTCCTAGCAACGGCGACATTACGTTGCGAACTTTCGTAGCAGCTGCAGTATCAGCACTGCAGTGTTTGAGAATTATTAATGACGAAAATCTTTACGTTTTTCTCTCCGCCACAACGGTACTAAATCTACTTCAAAGTTTCTCGGTTTCTTTAAAAAAGTAACGATGTTTTGTCAGAACAGTCACCGAGAAGAAAAATGTTTTCCCAAATGAAAAAAACACGACCATCCCAATTTCCATTCGCAAAGCCAAGGCAATCCTTGTTTTCCTCATTTCCTACACCGACGCCAGGAAATAAAATCGCCATCAAGCCGGTGTTGGTAATTTAAAAATAATGCTGCAAAAATTCACAGGAATGCGAATTTGGAGGCAAATTGCGGTTTGCGTGGATCAGGCGCCGGCTGGCCGGATTCAGCTGAGAGGCTACCGGTTAAATATTTTTATATCACCTAATAAACATTCACAGCTGCTCCACCGTACATTTCTAAGTATTCTAACTACTTAGAACTAAGTAAGGATATACTTAAAACTCTGTGCCAAGTGCCCAGTTTAAAAATACATTTTATCTATTCAAATGTGAATAGACTAAGTTAAATATGAAGAACTACAAAACGTATGTAGTTTTTTCTTTTATGGGTGACTGTTAATATGAAAATGTGCATAAACATCGCCATCTCCCCATTTTACTTCATATTGTTGCCTTTAAGTTTTTTTTTTTATGTAAAGGTAATCAGACCGACTGACATATGACTTGAATAGTGACTGACAGTCCACTTGATAATAATACCTTCGTCTATTATCACAAGCAAAGCCACAGGTGTTGCAAGTGCGCTCCCAACCTTATTAGGTTGTTGCTATTTTAGTACCTAATACTTTAGTTAAATATAAATTTAAAGAAGCAATTACTTATAACTACATCATACTATTAGAAAATTGGAATTTTCATAGAAATTTCGTTGGAGTTTTACTCAAGAAAAATTTATTTACTCTGATTCTTAACTAAAAACTTCAACCACTCATCACCAGTTGTTACAACATAACGAATAAATATGCCCCTTAACTAAAATTATACAACCGCTTTACTAAAAATCGCCTTATCCACAAACTGCAAGCCAATCAAGAACCTTATATATATTTATTTGATGGATATAATCCGAAATACGGAGAACCAAAATGATCGATATTATCAAATAATCAGTCAGATGAGAAGAAAATATGCGGGATTCCTTTCATTATTTATCGGGCAGTTGTCGATATGATAGACGAGTCTTCGACTGAATGACTGACTGATCATGGTCGAAACAACTCAAACGCTGTACAGATCTAAAAAAAGCGCCTGGAAGTGTATAGTCGCCGAGTGCGGAGAACCTTAGTGTTAGGAGAACTAGCGACACGCCCCCGGCTTCGCCCGGCGTGCAATTTTTATATATATGAACATTCCCCGTTTATCCCTCTTTCCATTAGTGAAAACCGAATTAAAATCGGTCTATCCAGTTCATGCGTGATGCCGTGACCAAAGGAAATGGGGATTCATTTTTATATATATATATATAGATGAAATCTATTAAAAAAACTTTAAGTCCAACAGTGGACGCTTGTGGGCTGAAGAGATTAACAGATAATTTTTGTTGTTATTTTTAATCATTAACGAGACTAGCTCCAATCAAAACTATTTTAATAGAATAATGTTTTATTAATCAATCCTCAAAACATCAATGAAAACACAGAAGGCCGAATGATTAATTCTTGAATTAATATCTGTATCAAATAATATATTTCTCACAAAGGCATTGGCAAACTTGTCAGACGATTTAGAAACTGTCTTGAAACTTCTAATACAACATTTAACGCTTATATAATCAATCTGAATTGAAATAGAAACTATTTAAATTCTAAACTATTGTGATTAAAATATTCTGAATAGTTTTGTTCTTGTATAGTTGCGATTGGAGGACATAAAGTATACAAAATGTAGCCCATATCCATTTGGAAAGATTTTTTTTTTCTTTTCAATTAATGTTTCGGAGATTAACCTTCCACATACACACATACTCACAAAAATATTAAAAAACGTGTTGAGTAACATGTTTTATGAATACCTTGTACCTTGTAGCCTTACTACAAGAAGAGTTAAAAATATTCATTTCATTCACTGTCATTTACGGGTTCATACGATTTCTTGAAGTACTTTGACAAGCCACCAATCAGTTAGATCGTCCAGTGTGTTCTCGTTCGAGCTGGGCCAGAGAAAGCAGCCATTTATTATATTAAAAACCCTACGTTATCCTAGTAGATGAGACGCAGCGCTGACGTAGGTGGTCGTAAACTGTTCCCGGGATTTAATAAAATTTATTCAACTCCGTTCTTTAGGGTCCGACAAATCATAAATTTCCTAGAGCACTTATTTAGTTGGTACGAAAAGTTTTAGAGATAGTAAAGTTTGTGCCCACGTTCACGCTCATGAGAATATGTTGAATGTTCGACTAACGTTAGAACAGAAACTTAGGTGAAAAGACACTGTCAAAAATGCGATCTTACCTCCCAATATCTAATTTCGTTTAAAGCAAACACATGTACAATATGCAAAAATTGTTCTCCTTCTTTGTTTACACTATTTTCTGAGCGGTTTTCTTGGCAGAGTTGACGTAATCGTCTCGATATCTCTTTTTTTTGTCTTCTACTTGTACCTACATTCACCACAGAAACTCGAATAGTCTAACCTTGATCGGTTCATTGCATGGTCCACCGTATTGAATTTTAAATTACTAAAGTACAGATCGTACCAGATGAACAAATTATCTACTTTCAATTGTTATATTTAGATACACGACTGAAGGAATTCACAAAAAGACCAACAAAAAATGTTTTAGTATATTTTTTTTACTCGCAATAGAAGGAATTTGATAATTTTGTACGCAATTATCACTTGTACGCCCGAATTGATTAAGAGTTTGTGAGGCTTTTCGGAGGTTATTGGATTGCGAAAATTAAGAACGACAAGTTGTGCTATTAAATACAGAAAAAAATCACCATAATTATTTCCGATTGAAAACAAAAAACACACAAATATTTTGTTTTTTATTGCTCCTGTAAAATTAATTAGGTACACTAAGTAGACAGTGCTTTTTCAAAAAGAGTAATCAAAACTTAATTTAAATAAATAATGACAAATACTAGTATTAACTCCTTAACTATGAAACTGCTGATTTCTTAATACTGGCTAGTGTGAACATCGATATGCCAAACTCAAAAAATCAGTTGTATTTTTTTTCCCGTCGTTCCATTTTTTTTTTCTTTGATATTGCTGTTTCTGTGACCATAGAAATATCGAAATTGCGCGTTATTTTTGAATAAAACTTCCGTCGTAGCACCAACGCAGCACAGATGGCACGATCTGTGATATGTGATACCCGCAAGTGAACGCACGGTACGTTTTTGGTTTAATCGCTTCTGTTTTGGAAATTTTAATCTCAACAATGAGCCCAGTGGCCGACTGGAGACAAAAGTCGATAACCATAAATAAAAGCCGTAGTGGAAGCAGATTCATCTGAATTTACGTCAAATTGGTAAAAAAGCTTGGAAAGTGGGTACCGTAAAAACTCACTGAACAACAACAACAAAATCGCGTCGAAACTTGCCTTAATAGGCATACAAATGAGGGGATTCTTAATTAGATTGTGATGAAAAGTGAAAAGACACAGGGGATGCAGCCAAACCATGTCCCAAACGCAAATCGAGTCAAAAGAAACTGCTTGTGTGTGTATAGTGGACCTGTGCCGGCATTGTTCAATACAGCTTCTTGAGACCTGGCATAACAATTACTGCAAAGGTATACTGTGAAGAACTGCAAATGATGATGGACAAGCTCGCTGTCAAACAATCGACACTTGTCAATTGCTCTAGTGCACTACTTATTCACGACGACGCTCGTCCATGCACGCATCGCACAACAGACGGTCTTAAAACTACAGAAGTTACGACTGAAAACTCTCCGTCACCCACCTTACTTACCAGACCTTGCACAAACTGATTTCATTTTTTTTCGGAATCTGGATAATTTTTTACAAGGGAAAAAATTCAAATCCGATGAGACGGTGAAAAACGCCTTTAAAGAGTTCATTGATTCCCGTCCCCATGATTTCTATAGCAGAGGCATAAATGAACTTTTTTTTATGTTAAGGTCGGCAGACAGGCTGACGGTCCACTTGATGGTAGGTGGCAACGCCAATGCGCAAGTGCGCTGCCGACTACAGTAGAATTAAGGATAAGGGATTAGGAGTGAATAGGGAAATGGGCTTCAATGAATTCCAATGAAATAGCAAAAGTGCATCGACAACAATGGCCAATACTTCCGATTAATTAAAATATATTTTTCTAATTAAAATAATTGTTTGATTTTTTTTCTATATAAAGCGGCAATTTGATAGGTACTAGGTATGTTTTTACATTGTCGATTTTCTATCTGGGTCACTCACGAATAAAATGTTCATACCTACTATTAAAATAAAACCTTAATTATTCAGTTTACTAAGCCTGTTTTAAATGACCCATTTTACAGTTCACTGATTTTTATTGGCACGAACAGTATTTAAAATGTAAACTTATGTTAAATTTACAGAAAAACTGAGATTTATAACAGTTAATATTTGTGCGAGCACTTTTTCCAAATTTATTCAGTTACTTACAAATAGGTGAAATTTCTTACAAATGAAACAAATATCTTGTCTAACATGTACACATAGTACTCCCTGTTTTCAATTTATTTATTTATTTATTTTCAATTTTCGTACAATAAATCCTTAATTACTCGTGCTGCATAACTCAAACTGTGTTTTATTTATTTATAGGTTCACTTACATACGCTAACTGTATTAATATATTTATAATAAGTACTTAAATAAGAGAGACAATTAATAACAAATGACTTTTACACGTCCGATTTTTAAATATCGGTTAAAAAATATACATATATATATACATAAACAGAACAAAATTAGGGCAAAAATTATAAACAAGACCAGAAAAGAAACGTAGGTGAACTTACATTTAACTTACAAATATTAACTTCCATTGAGTGACCCGTTTGCATTGGCACTTTGATCGAAACTCAAATATTCTATCTATCTAACCCCACCTTGTTAAGTCTAGCGGTGAGAATATAAATTATAAATTCACCTCGACTTAATGAACTCCATCGATCCAATAAGATCAACCTAATATTCTGGACATGGATATCTCATCAGACTGTATACTCTTTAAATGACAATCTATAATGACAGTATTACCTAAATTAAATATAATACAGTATATTTATTTCATTGAATAATATAATTAAAAATCTTACTTATATAATTAAACTAAATAATTAATGAAATACATGCCTGAATAGAATGGGACACATGTGTAGCGAATTGCACACGCACAAAGCGTACCGACGATGCTTCGCTCGGCCGGTTTTGCATTTTGTGCGATTCAGTTGGTTAGGCATTGGATTTTGATGAGTTGTAACATTGTTATTATAATAATATGTATATACTTAGAATAATGTTGTTATGTTGGCATGAAGTAAATGTCTAGACAAACCAATAATGGTTTACAGACATTTTTTAATATTTTGTATTCGATTATGTATTAGATAATAAATAAATAAAATAATAAATAATAAATAATATAATTTGTCTAGAACAGAAGGTTTACTAAGAAATTTATGACGGTTTATTAAATATAACATACTGCCATCTTATCCCTAATCTCCAAGAAATATTGAACTTGAGCTCAAATTTAAACTAGTTTTTACCTTTGTTGACCTTGAATAATACTATGATGCCAGTAAACTTGGACTCTTACTTTTAAACTTGAAAATTTGAGACACTTGGCGTGATTTAAAAAGGGTTGACGCGGGGTTTCTCTACGTGACTAGAATCGTAAAAAGAAATAAGCATTTTAACTAAAGTCAGAACCGAATACTATTGTAGAAGTAAATTATTAAAGAAAGATAGCCTGTAAATCTACCCTGCAGTCATTGCTGGATATTATTTTAATTATTATGATTGAAAAGTTGAAGGTTACTATCGCGAAGCAACTTTAAAGCCAAATAGAATTTAGCCATATTTTGACTATATGTGATAACTGTCAATCGACAGTCAATTAACATTAACAATTACTTGAACAAACAATACACACAATTAAAAGTCCAACATCATTTTCCAGATCTAATCCGCTGAACTTCAAGGAGAGAGGCCTAGATGTCTAGAAATATATAGGGTTCCTAAACAGTCTATAAAACTGGTCTGTACTAATATTTACATTGAATAAACCAAATAATCATTTCTCTCTGATGATACATCAATTTAGGGGTGCTTAGTGGCACAGCCTCCGAGTTCTTGACTACAGTTACAGTAAGCCCACAATTAACCTCTAGCGAAAGCTTATAATGAATGTTTCAATAAATCAGCCAAATTGCCCTTTATTACGCATCTTACATCACTTTAATTGAGACATCCTACGCAATCAACGTTGAATTTTCGGCAATTCACTTGAAGGTGCAAGTAAGTATTTCAAGGAAAATTATTACAATGTTATATATATAATGCTCTCGGTACTTGCCGAATAATTTTTATCTGTTCTTATATCTCATACATTAAAATTTATACATACAAGTGAGCTTCAATATTAAAACTTATTTGGCATTATGTATTAGTTAATTTTTTTTATGGAAAATTAGTCAAATAGGCTGACGGTCCATTCGATTGTAGATGGTTACAACACACAGGCTGTTATTTCAAAGTGATTTTCTTTATGGGTCTTTACTGCCAGACGGGTTACTCAATTTATACTTAACTTACACAATTAACACATTAGAATGTGTCATTTAATTTAATTTATTCAACGGCGTCTAATATATGTACTTAAATTTTCTATATCTATTGCTTGCAATGTCGTATACTTCTTGCAATTCAGTTATTATAATATTTCGAAATTCAACAAATTACTCATTTCCGCATTGGAAATTCTAAGCTTTATTTTATTCGAGGATCCTTCGTGTGAATTTAAATTGTTTTCCATTTAAAAAATTTACTGTGACACCTTGATTTTAATCTGTTGCTTGCATAGCCATATGCTTTCCCCAATTCCATTTTTATATTATTTCAAAATTAAATAGAGTCATTGGATAAGGATATCCATCAGAAATTCAAAAACTATTTTATTCTAAGTGCCTTCGTGAAATCAAGTGTTTTCCATTTAAAAATTTAAGAGGAAAGAATAGTACGTATTCGTCCATACAAAAAGAGAAAATGTTTTTCCACTTCTAAATATTTTCCAATCTCCATGATTTTTTAATATGTTATTGACACAATGAAAGGCTAGGTTTATAGGTTTTCCTTTTTTCAAAATTTGCAATAAATTCAAACTTATAGGCACCTCAAAAAACCTTATTTTTGTGATTAAAACTTTGTCGAATTAAGCCGTTTATTTTATAAAAACAGTGTAATTTTTTAAAAAAAACGAAACCTATAAACCTAGAATATATCGTGCTGAAACGATCGATATCAAAATCAAAGTGATTTGTTAAGATTTAGTCAGTGGAAACCGTTTTCTCCCGAAATGGAAATTTCATCAAAAAAAGTACCTATTATCAGTCGCGAGTTGCAACGCTCTCTATCGCACGATTGGGGGTCGGGGGGGGAAGCAAAGCATCACGTATTATAGGGATGTCAATGGAAAAGTCGATAGTAGAGATGGGATCCCCACCCGCGTTATCGATATCTATCTGTTTCAAAAATGTTGGGAGTAAGTTCGGCGGATTGATAAGTCTGGTAAAATTAAACAAGGAGTAAAATTAACTAAATTAGTATTATTTACAGCGATCACAGCGAAAATCAGTAAACCACTTATGAATCATTTTAATCGACAGAGCAGAATCCCCATAATATTTATCAAATTTTTTTTTGTTTCCGTAATAATTTTTTTGCGCAATAATGTTTAATCAAGACACGAAATTCACTTTTCTCCATCTTTGCAAAAATTTGTTCCATTATTTTTCTTTAATGGTTGTCACAAAAAAACTGACCGGTTCGATCGTATTAGGTGAAAATTTGAAATTGAAGTCGTTGGTGTAGTATTATTCGAAATATTGTATTGTTGATCTTCACTGTCTTGGAGTATCGAATTTGTTAAAGTTTGTCTTCTCGAAGACTGATGATTTACAAACTATAAATATAAACCGTGCGTGTCGTAATGCCAAAACATAACTAGTGGGTGCCGGACTACGTTCCATGTAGGTTCCACAGTTACCCTTCCCTTAGAAACTGATCCCGGTGCACAGGGACAAGAAATAAAATAAAATATTTTCTAAAATGATTTTCTTTTTATCTAATTTCCCACACGAAAAAAATACTTAATGAAAACATTATAAATGCCGGTATTGGCGATAAGCCGGCGTATAGTAGGTGTTCTAGTATTCGCGTATTCGTCTTGTTCGTGAAAATAGCCGAATATAGACGAATAATGCACGAATAGCGATGTGGGAGCTCTAAAAAAAAAAAAACAGTAACGTGTGTAACATGTCTAATTTACCTACCTACTCATTTTAACTGTCCATGAATAAGAATTGAAAAATATATATATTTAGGCTATACTCGTATAACTGTGAGTTAGATTGACTGTGAGAAGGTGTGTACAAACTACAAACCAATTCTTTGCCTTTCTGGCGAAGTGACATTTTTTTCCGGCGGACACATAAGCGTATTCGTTTCTTTTTGCCCCTTCTATAATATGCTTCCATTATCGTGTGACTATTATATCTACAGGAATTAAAAAATAATTTTATTTACATCTACCTACCAAGGTACCTAAAAATTGTTTAGTTACCTAGCTGAAACGTGGTTGAAACCTGAGCCGACCTAAAACCGACTTTTTGACTTTGATTTTGACAAAACCGAATATCTAACATTTCACGAAAACATTATAGTTATAATTATTATAGTAGCACATGCAGCAGTTTCGTACACAATAACAAAGTCAAAAATCTTTTGTTTCGTAAATATCATATAGATACATACTTAAAATACAAAATGTCAGTCATTTAGGCAAAAAGCCGATTTATCAAAAATCAAATTAGCTTACACTCGTTTTTTTTATGTTAAGATCGGCAGACAGGCTGACGGACCACTTGATGGTAGGTGGCTACCGTCGCCTATAACACAAGCAACACCAAAGCTGCTACAAGTGCGCTGCCGACTACAGTAGGATTAAGGATAAGGGTAAGGATTAAGGATAGGGTAAGGATTAGGATTAAGGATAAGGAGGGGATAGGGGAATTGGCTAATTACATAAATAAATAAATAAATAATAAATAATAATAAATAATCGTTACTAATTACATAAATAAATAAAATACTTACTTACTTGAAATTATCACTATAATCTTCAATTTATTTATATCGGAGTTTCGGGCACGCCACAACAAATAACTAAATAAATAAAAGAGTTCGCCTTCCGCCGTAATTGCTCGTCAACTAACAGCGTCCGTCGATGTGTGCGTGGGGCTATTTGTATGTGTTGTGCGCGATTCCCGGGGACATGAGCGCACGAGCGATAGCATGTGTTTTCCTAAATACCTATTTCGTTAGAATCGCAAAGCTATTCTTTCCTCTTAACTCCTTTTGCCCGCTAATTTCTGTGACACATTTATATTAAAACTGACGTTATTCGAACGTAAACTATTTATAAAAAGTGTTACTAGTTATTCTAATTTCGTTCCTGGTATAATAACGGTATAATATATAAAATAAATATATATCGGAATGCAATCAATCACTTCCATCGTTTTTTTTTTCTTAAATCATAATGTTAATACAAAGCGTGGAAGATATTTAGCAAATGAATATAGAATCTTTTACGGAACAAAGTAATGGTAATTGTAGCCCCAGAACTAAAAAAATATCCACGATCATTCACCACGCACTTTTTCTCCTAAACAAAAAAATAATAATAGTAGGCATTTTGAGGGAATGACATCGCAACATATCGAGCACATGCAGAGCAACTGTTGTATGAAAACTACAGATGAAGATAATGATGAGAGTATAATAACAGTTTCAAATGGATTTTATGACAATACTCAGCTCAATAGCATTATGGTAAATGAATAGAATTCAGAATGTGGTCTGTTTGGGACCCCAAAATCATTTGCGGAAACAGCTAATCTTGGAAATGATTGAAAGGAGCCAATTAAGACATAGGATGGACTTTAGTTTAAAAAGAAGGTTACAAAACCGCTTTAACCATTAATAAAAGAGGAAATGCAGTTTCTATGTTGTAAATAAAAAAAAAACATATGCACAGGTAATTAAATAAACGTTCATTATTATTATAACATTTTTAATTGCTGTTTCCAATATATTTGAATAACCGCTCTGAATTGTTTACTGTGTAATTAAAATGAATCGAATTTTCCTGTGTATATTAACGAAATACGAAAGCAATAATATAAAAATGTAAGGTATGTAATATAAACAACTGAGTATAAAAAATATATCTCTGTGAAATTACGTAATGGTATTCAATTAGAAATTAATATAGTCTACAGAACACATTTATTCGATTATACTACTACAATTTCAGTTTCCTAGATAATAACTTATAAATATAACTTATTTACAAAAATACAAAAAATACTAATTCTGGGCGACATAGCGTGATCACTAAACCGTTGATTTATCTTGTTTTTACCCAAATATAATATTACCATTTTAATTTTCAACATTATTAAATAACGTATATAATGTTATTGCTAAATCTATACACTCAATAACTATGACGGGTAATATTCGTGTCAGAAATAATTGTATAATTATTTCATGAATATAATTATACAATATAATTTCTTTTTGACCCGATAATGATAAAACTGACTTTTTTCATAATAATGAAAAAACTGACTATCATTTATCGCCGAAAGTTTATCTCATCTGAGTTCCAGAAACTCGACCACACAAATAATGCGACACACATATCAACTTAAACACAATAAGAAGCAGTAGACAGTATTAAGCGTTTTTGTGCGGAAATTTTTGTAAACGGAATTTTAAGATGATTACTCCATAGTGTACACACGGTAAAATTAAGCGATTTGAGAACCTGACGGTCCACTTGATGATTATTATTACAAAATCCAAAAATATATTTAATTTTTTAGGCGTAATATACATTACCTCTGTTGACGTATACGCTTTGTGGCATTTTCCACATCGATTTATCAGGGAATATGCACATATTTTTTAAAATATATTTTCATACGATGGATTATATCATTATATAACCATAAAAAATATCCAGCGCCAAAAAATAGAAATTTAGTAACGAAAAATATTTTAAAATTTATTAACAGCTTCGGGCACTTTAAACACCCGCCCTTTTGGAGGTCTTGTCGTGACGTCACGTCTACAATAACAATCAAATGTTAATATCACAAACATCTACACCTTTGTTGACATTTCATGGACTTTGACGTCACATTCGAACTGACCGTTTCAAGTATTTTGAATTTCCCACATTTTTTTTGCATTTTTTAATAATTATTTTCTTAACGAAAAAGAAATAACATTAAAAAAATATTTGCATAGACAAAATTCTAAAGGAAAAATGTTGATAAAAAAAATTAAGCATTTTTTGAATTAGACGCATATTCCCTATTCACTTGATTGCATCCAATGAATAGAGCAATTTTTTTTTTAATTTTTTTTTTAAATTAAAGGTACGCTATGTCCTTTTCGGTATCCCTGAGAATGTGTACGCAAAATTCCTTGATGATCGGTTTAGTAGTAAAGACGTGAAAGTGTAACATAGAAACCTATATAATATTAGTTGGGATTTCATAAAAGTGTAGCTTGACCTAAAATGTATTTAACTTGTTTCTAAAGTAAGTATTCCATTTAAAAAAAGCTTTAATTTGCAATGCTTATTAAGATCCGCTTTCCAAAATAATTTAAAAATTCAAAGGTCCCGTTCTGTCTATTTCACGTTGTGGCTTAGTGAGTTGAAACCGCATTCACCGCTTACAGGAATCAGCACTCAGAACTTTGTTCCGTAGGACAAAACTGGCTAACAAACTTAATTTGCTTGACATATCTATGTTGTAACCACATGTAAACAAGGCTATTTTTACAGTGCTCTTTACATGATAGCTTCTAACTTACTTATATTATGTAAACTAAAATTTTATTCCAAACAAAAACGAAAAGTGAAAAATTATAACGTTATTAATTTATAACGTAATTCACTGTGAATATTAGCTTTACATAAATATATATTAGTTAAAATAAAATTCTCGTGTCACAGTGTTTGTAACAAAACTCCTCCGAAACGGCTGCACCTATTTTTATGTTTTTTTTTTCGTATAGTATTAGGTAGGTAATAGAGTAGGCCGTAAAGTATTTTTCACCCTCCAACCCCCACCCCCCATTTAAAACATTTTAAATCCGATTTTAGTATTTTTGTATGAAGAATATTCAAATAATTTATCGTCGTTCGTTGACGTGAGGTGACGCTTCACTTTAACATCTGGTTTGAAAATAAAATTATAACCCGATAGGTGGCGCCACAATCGGGTTACGGAATTATTTTCGGGTTCTAGCAGGACAACGTCTGCTGGGTTAGCTAGTTATTTAAAACAAATTTTAATATATATTTTTAATAATTTCAGTTGTAGTTAATAAGACTCTATGGGCCTCGTAAGAAAACTCAACATCGTTATACTGAGAGATCAAATCAGGAATGAGGAGATTTGTAGACGAACAAAAGTTTCCGACATAACCCGGAGGATTAGTAAGTTGAAATGGCAGTGGGCAGGACACATAGTACGGAGAGCCGACGGCTGCTGGGGCCGGAAGGTTCTCTACGGACCGGGAAGTGCACGTAGAACGTCCATAACCTTATGGTCCATAACCCATAAGGTGGACAGACGACCTGATAAGGGCCGTGGGTCGACGGTGGATCCAGACTGCTTCTGATCGGTCCTTTTGGAGAATTAAGAGGAGGCCTTTATCCAGCAGTAGACGTCCTACGACTGAGATAATGAATAGGATACATATGAAAACGAAGTCATGTGTCACACTTTTATGATTATTTTCACAGCAAGTTTCATTGGTTTGTATTTAATTACTTGTATGAAATTATTAAATAAATAAATGTCGGTTTATATTTGTGTGTATATCTATATTCAAAATTTTATGCTCCGAAAAGTATGACAAGATTTGTTACCTAGGGAAGAACATAACTTGCTGAATCTCCTTTAAGCAAGCAGCAAAAACATAGGTATGTAAATATTGCGCGCAATAAAAGAGATTGGAATCCTTGAACAGTATGGTTTTATGGTGCGGGATTATTACTGTTAGAATGATCCAGAATTAATTTAAAGTAAGTGAACGTGCTTGCTTCAGTTCCATTTAGCATGTTCAAAGGGAACGCGAGACTCCAATAAAATTCAGTGTCAGGGCCACATTAACAGAACACCGGAGTTGTTCACCGACATATTAGTAGCAATAATTTAGGGATAATGTTCGTGTAATTTCGCCCGAGCGACCCGCGAAATCTATGGGCTTCAATAAACGCGAACGAGTTCTATGGTAATAATTATTTCAAAGCATTACCGCTTTACATGATGCTCTTAATTAAATCGCTAACCAATGTAACACGCGGTATTTAATTTAATCTTTAATTAAGACATTCGTTCGTTCCTTTTAAACATTTTAAATTTAATTAAAAAATCTCTTATTTGGATAATTGGTAAAATGTTGACGAGCCCATTGGATGAGTGGTTACGGTGCTTGCCTTAACGCTCTGTTCTAGGGTTCCCGGGAAGGTTTCGATTCCCGGTAGGGTCAACTTAGAAAAATGAACTTTTCAAATTTGGTTCTAGTCTGGATCTGGAAAGTAGTGGCAGGGCACACCGACTGGCGGCAGTAACCACACCCTTACAGAAGAAGTGTTTCGATGTGTGAAGTAAGGGATGCCAGAGCCCATTTCCCTATCCCTTCCCAATCCCTTATCCTTAATCCTATTGTGTCGGCAGCGTACTTGCAGCAGCTTTGTCGTTGCTTGTGTCATAGGCGACGGTAGCCACCTACCATCAAGTGGACCGTCAGCCTGTTTACCGATCCTAACATTAAAAAAAATGTAATGTGTGATTTCATTTACGATATACAAATGGAAAGTGCGATAAACGACGAATGTTTAGATATATACTTAATTCATGACCAGGGAGGTTAGTTACTGTTGATATTAGTTCGGTGAGGGCATGATCCGTGTTCAAATTGTGCCCCCCGGTAAACCCGCCTTAATATTCGCGTTAATTGGCGGCCTCCCTACCACCGCTTCACGAGAAATATATGCAAGCTAGTCAGGGAACAAACCGGTGCAAATAGATATCTTTATTGAAGAGGAGGGGAGCCTCTTACACGAGCCATAAATCTCTGGATAAGTAACACGTTTTTGTAATAACAATAGGTATTGTTAGTACCTAGCAAAGGAAAAAAAAAACAATACAAAAAATCACTGAAATGTTTTTAATTTATAATTATTGATAACAGCATTTTTCGAGTCGTAGGTGTTGGTTATTATCCTTCAGTTTTTTGCCGTCTGTAGTATCTGATCTGACAAGCTTAATTTCTTATTTAAATCACTAATTACTATTACACATCAAATTAACTTTCGAGAGGCTATTTATTTTAAATAGCCCAATAAAAATTATTCATTTTTATTTTATTCTTTTATGCAACACAACGTGGTTTTTAACCTTCGATTACTAAAAGCAGAAGAGTTTATTTTTAATATATTATTTTCCATGAAAACATTTATATAAAACTAATAATTTAATATGGGATCAATTTAAAACATGAGAGTGTTTAAGACACAGCTTATCACAAATGTAAGCAAAAGCTACTATTATTATTAAACGCACAAAATTAGCAACTCTTTTATGAACCTAATATGCATTGCTTTAACAACAAACTTCCCACTAATATCCAACAGCCATTTATATGTAAATTTGAGGGTAATTTAAAAAAAACTGTGCAAATACTAGAAAATATCAAATTACATGTATGTATATGATTATGAGTCTTGTTTAAGGTCCATTAAATTTTAAAAAAATTATCGAATTAGATCCACTGTTGCGACGCCACGCCCCCTAGCAGGAATCGCAGTGGCGGCGATAGACGTAGCCCAGGGGGCTGTCAATCAACAATTGTCCGCATTTCATGGATCTGCGGTAAGGCCCGGCTCCCTGAAAATTATGGGCTGTAAGTAAATCAAATATCTCATCAATATAAACTTAAATAACATGTTTTTTAAAACCTTTTTCAAGTCATTGTCCAGATGGAAACACAATTAATTGACATTGACTTTTTTTTAATGAGATTTTTTCGTATTTATCGTAAACAACTTAAGTTACATATGCGAAATTATACTTATAGAAAGAAAATACGATTTATTACTTACAAACCAGACAAAAATTACCTACATCGATTATTATTCCCATAATAAATCAAAATTTCATTTGGGACGTAATTATGTCCTTCAGTTCTGTGCTACAGTGTTCTTACAGTAAAATGGATCATTCGATATTCAACCTTATTCGGACGAGTATAAGGTTGAATATCGAATGATAAGTACCGCGCTATCACGGCTTAGACCGACTTTGACAGAGCCAAACGGAACATTCTATAATAAACCTTATCCCGACGTCTATAAGGTTGAATATCAAATGAAATCAGTACCACGCTGTGCGCCGACAGTGAAGAACCTATCGCGGTTATGAACGACCTTGACAGCGATGTCTTAAGCAAATTTGTGAAAGGGATAAAAGCTGAAAGGGATAAAACACTTACACTCATTCGTCGTGTCGTTCCTCGTGACACGGCAGGGATATTTCTTATCGATCACAATTGTTTTAAAAAGTTCAAACACGCGTATGCAACGCCTTTTGTGCACTCCAAGGCGACATCAACTCTATGCAAATTAGCAATTATTACTCGTAATTAACCAAAGGCTCACGACGCGCGACACCGCGGTCAAACTCCACCAAATCACATGTAAATCAACTCGGAATATATCCGAAACATACAATCGCGAACAACAAACAAAACGCGATAGCAAAATCGTCGTACAAATACGATATGGCGGGTGCGAAGACGCGAAGCTATCGTCTTTTCTATTCAACTTTTTCAAACGTACTCTCTAGCGGCTCATTAGTCGCACATATACCACGTGAAACGATGTTGTGCGTCAATGCGCCCACACAGCTATTTCTTTTAAAGGCGATACAAGTAGTTTCAACGAATTCCAATAGATGCCGCTATTGGAACCTTCATAGGACAATAGTTACAGCTTTGACGTCTTCAAAGAGGTCTGACAGCTGTTGCTAACTTGTGTCAATTAAGAATTAAGACGACGAATCGGAAATTTTGGTGTCAGGGACTTAGATTTTTCTCAGCAATCACAAAACATATAAAAGTGATGTTTTGTAATCTGTTTCTTCATGTTATTGACTTTATTTTGTCAGTTGGGTTACACGATTGGTAAACTTTTATAACAGAGAAAGAAAACTCAAAGAGACCCCTTTTAAACCACAGATTTACATTTTACAGGCAAACGGGACCAATTTATACCTCCAAATTTTCTGTGTAACCATATACTAACCATACACTTTAATTTTACAGTTGGATTTCTTAAAATACATTATAGTTTTTTTTTTTAATAAAAATCGTTTTGTCGCATACAACCTTACGACATAAGCAATCACAGTCGTATTAATTGTTTAGCGCTACGTCACCTTACTAGTTACTCATCGCTACGTGGTAAAACCAAACATCCACTAATTGTATTTTCTTCAAGGTTGTAAACGTCTGAAAAATCTTAGTTGGAGGAAAATTATATTTCTTTGAGACATAACACTATTGAGGTGCGTAATTAATTTTATACTTTCATAAGAAAAGTATGTCCACGAATGAGAAAATAAATGTGAGTTAGTCTATAGTTTGCCTAATACATATGATGTTATTTTTAGAGGTTACATGATATTTTTCTCTTATTCGCCAACCCCAAACGAAATTCATTCTCCCCCAAATTTACACCGATATCAAATTACTAACGGCTAAAAAGGCCTGTCGAAATAATGGAAATATATTTTGCAACTTTCCAAGAAGACCAACTTATATTCATCAGGGGAAACAAAAGAAACTTCGTCATTTGGGACTTAATACGGGTACCTATTTCAAACAGATTCATTACTCGGTCTGGGATTCTTGAGTTTAACTTTAGAAGTGTTTTAATAACATTCCAGTTTTAACGCATTGGATTTCTTTTCGCAACGTTGTACCAAATTGTCCATATTTACTAATATTCAACTACTGTGCCTTAACTACCTACTCGAACGATCATCATGGTATTTTCCATACATATTGTCAGGGATATAGAAAAGAACATAAGAGTACCTTTCATCCAGAAGAAAGTACTGTTCCCGAGGGAATATAAAAATCCAACGCCTGGCAAAACTATAACAGCAATAAACGCTGAATAAATTATTGCTCATATATTTTGTCAGGCTTCTTTCAACGCGAACGAAGACGCGGGCACCAGTTAGTATTAGATAAAGGGATTTTTGAGCGAAATTCAATCGAAGAACTCGTAAATCCGCGTGAAAGGAAGAGTTTTAAGGATACCGAGCGGTGATCCCTCAAAGCCGGAAAAAACGGCAACGTAAGCGTTAGGTGTACAATCAGTCTTGATCCATTCACTTGGTATGTATGTTCCCTTGCGGGCTGACAGATTGCGCATTGTCAGCGGCGTCGGCGGACATCGTTCGCGTCACCGTGACAAATGAAATAAGAGGATTGTAGTGACGTCACACCGGGAGTGCTCCAAAAATCATATGCCGTGTCGTGTGAGGTATTTCAGATTTTATTGTGTTACTTACGTAATTTTATCTACCGTAAAAAAGAGTTATTAAAGCTGGTGTTTTCTCATTTTAAAATTTTATCTATACGTACTTAAGCTCATTTACTGTTTCAGTTAGCATAATATATTGCCAACTAGTCGAAACACATTCAAATACTAATTACTTCTTTATGTATTTGCTGTTTAATGCTAAAAGGCTATAAGAACGAAACTTTTCTTTACTGTAACAAAATAATACCAAAGAATACGAGGAGATGATGGCTTATGCCATACGAATTTGCATATATTCGGAAGTTAGAAAATATCTCTAAAACTAATTTAATTATTTTCCTGTACATTTTTTAACCGTAAATACATAATAAAAATAACAATCTCATAAGAGAGACAGAATACGAAAATAAAATAAAACGTTTTTGAGGAGTTTCCTCATTTACAATTACAAATTACGATTCAACATATACACCTATATACGAACAGTCCATTTACATGGCTAAATATTTATCGTACCATCGTATACACGATGTATACACGTCAACGCCATGTAACGGACAGATGTGTACAATGGGTTTCAACTCGATAGCATTGCGTAGAATTATGACGTCGTAGTACATATTGTAATATTATGTACTTGATAATTTATAAGCCAATAAGAAACATACAAGATAACATATTAGATTTAGCAAGAATAGAGAATTTAGGAAGCTTTTCGATTTATAATTTATGCCTAGAAAGTTTCTTAATATAAATATTGGACAAAATACAAATCTATACCAATAAATAAAATTGTGTCTATTTGTAATGTCAAAACAACTGCTTTTACTAAATGTATATCAAGGTACAATAACAAAAAAAAAAAAACAATTTTAAAATTGTTGTCTATATATTGTATTGTTACGGCTAATCTCTGTAAGGGCTGTAGCGATTTTGACGAGGCTTTCACTGGCAGATAGCTGATGCTATAAAGAGTGACTTAGACTACCGCACGCCACAGTATATTAAATTATATTTTTTCTTAAATACAGTTTATTTATGTAAAAATGTCAATTTTTTATTGTGTACGAGCGACCCGCTCCCGGCTTTGCAGGGGTTCAATTTTTTCTGCAAATTATAAATAAAAACCTTCCCCGTTTAACATTCTTTCCACTACTGAAAATTGCATCAAAAACCGTTGCATGGTTTAGGAGGAGTTAGAGAACATACAAACAGACGGGTCAGCGACTTCAATTTATACTATGTAAGGATAATTAAACGTATTAAAGTGTATTGCTACGTACCGTCCAAAGTAACTTCCCTTTAAGTACTATTCTTCTCAATTCGCTGTTGCTTCTGCAAGCTAAGCTTACAAGCTCTCTAGCTTATCTCTCTCTTAACTTATCCAAAAGTAATTCCTTTAAACCCCGTAGAATCTTCGAAAGCGAAGGTAGAAATTCAAAATGATTTCAGTGCCATTACCTTTTATACCTATGCTGAAGTAAAATTTGTTGGTCTGGCCTAATTGAAAAATGGAATGTAGTCCTAATAATATTTCAATGTAATCACAGCTAGGTAAGGGGCGATAGCGGGATTAGGTCTTGATCAAATTATCTGCGGCTCAAACCTGCAGCTTTCTGCGCTCTACCCGAGGCAAATTGAATTTTTTCGCTAAAATGTTTGATGCAATTTTCAAAGAATTTAATGCGAATGCGAATTTGAAGAATAAATATTAGACATAACACGAATGTTATTTGCTTGCTCTCTTTAGTCTTTTCGCATATAGTATGTATAAACTCGTAATAAAATCTCTTTGGCTGTACTATTTGTATCTGGCTGGTTTTGATGACAATAAAAAGGTTACATTTCAAAAAAAGAAACAATTTAGTAAAATATTGTTTCCAGCTATTTTTCATTTGTTTTTCTTTCTGTCAAAATGAGTGAATCTAATGAAGAAATGCCATACATTTTAAAATTTTATTACAAAAAAGGAAAAAATGCAATGCAAGCCGCGAATTTTTTTGTGATGTTTATGGACCTAATGCAGTGTCATAAGACTAGCACAAAGTTGGTTTAAGCGTTTTAAATACGGGAATTTTGATGTCAAAGATGCACATCGCTTTGGTCGCACTAAAAAAGTGGAGCAAGATCGGCATGTCAGTAGTTACGACATAACTGAAAAACTGGGAATTGACCACAAAACAGTTTTGACCCATTTGAATCAAGCTGGGTACACAAAAAAGCTCGATATTTGGGTGTGTAGCAGCCCCCAGTCGTGGGATGGATCACCGGGTCGAATACGCACTCTCGGACGGGCTGCCGACACGTATAATCTATGCCATGTCTCGGCGTCAACTAACGTGCTGCGTAACGAGTCAGTGTTTGCCCGTGTGAGGAAGAGAGTACATAACCGCATACACTACAGGGTGCCACACGAGCTCACTGAAAGAAAACCTTATGATTTGTGTCATTTGCGATTCTTTATTGAAACCTAATGAAACCGAACCGTGTTTGAAGAGATTGATAACTGGTTATGAAAAGTGAATCACGTACGACAAGAACATGCGAAAAAGGTCGTGGTCAAAAGTCGGTCAGTCTTCATAGATTGTGCCAAAACCCGGGTTAACTCGCAATAAGGTGATATTGTGTGTATGGTGGAATTGGAAGGGCATTGTTCATTATGAGCATTTACCGTCGGGCAGAACCATAGATTCGGATCTCTACTGCCAACAACTGATGAGATTAAAGCAAGAAGTTGAGAGAATGTGGCTTCCATCACGGCAACGCTAGACCACACTCATCTTTAGCCACTCAGTAAAAATGAAGATAGTTTGGCTGGGAGGTATTAATGCATCCGCCATATAACCCTGACCTTACATCTTCAGATTTCCACCTGTTTCGGTCTCTTCAGAATTCTTTAGGCAGTGTCAGGTTAACGTCAAGAGAGGACCGGCAAAACTACTTGTCGCGTTTTTTTGATCAGAAGTCCCAAAATTTCATGTCATGTCACTACCTACAAGATGGCAAAAAGTCATCGAACAAATGGCATATATATTTACTGTAATGAAATGTAAATATACTTTGAAAAAAAATGAGAGTTTTCATATAAAATGCGAAGAAACTTTTTCCCCGACTTTATATATTTTTCAGTTGAGAGCATCTAATGTTCGATTTTTAATACATGTGTGATAGTTTCAAATTACTAACTAAATCTATTTATTTTTTATTTATTGCAATTTCAAGTACTTGTGCATTTTTAGTAAAACTTTTAAGTCTTATTTTTATTATTTTGGTTTTTTTAGACTATTTCTGCTCTATAAACTTTTATAATATTAGAATACGTCTACGAGAGTCGAAGCGATTCTAAAGTATATTATCGAATATTCCCTAACCTTTGCTACCAGTATTTGTGATGTACTTATATTTATAGGCAACTACCTATCCAGAAGTAAACCATCAGTCTACCTGCCGCATTTTAAAAGTGAAAAAGGATTAACTGCAATTAAAATAATTTTCCTTAAATTAATCGCACATTTTTCACCCTAAAAGAAAAGATAGATTAGGATAAAGCCACCGTATACTTAGTCTAGATCTTGTTGGGGCTAAAACAAAGTCGATTCAATAACCCTTAGAAAGAATAAGACCTCGCACAGTTTACTCTGAAATCGTATTAGGCCAGTAATTGCGACATTACAATGAACTTTACACAAAGTGATGTCATTCCTAACAAATCATTCCAATTTCACAGAACAAAGGGGGATTTGTTAGGCCAAGATAAATGCCGATGGTTCACGAGACGAATTTTAGATTTGCTGAGGTACGACGAAGTAATAACGCGATTAGCATAAAAAAATTCGCTAGTGGATTTTTTTGCGCAATAACAAGAAATATTGTCATGACTTCATATATATTTTTAAATATGTGATTTATCTTTTTTTATCTTCACACAAATTACATTAACAGATTTATCCTTAACAAATCATATCAATTATTTTTAAGTTTAATGAAGACATAGTTTTGTCTTCATTAAAGAATATAATACAATACAATATAATCATTGTATTGTATTGAGATTTAAAGTAAAAATGCAGGTAAACAAGGAGTATCGAATTTCATAGAACTTGTTATATGTTCTAGAAAAAAAAAAATTAAATGTCCTATTCACAAAACAATTATGTACCTATTCTTTCAAGGTAAGAATGAAACCAGTAAATTATAAATAACACCTACTTAGAAAATGTAAATAATAATTGTTATTACCTATGTAAATAACTTAACTGCATGATTAATTAATGCCTGTAACCGAGGGGACAGCTCAAGGCTCCGTAATGGGTCCACTGCACTTCTTATCCTATGTCAATGACATGAGCAACTGCATCAGATATAGCACATGCTTTCAATTCACTGATGACACCTGCCTTGTGCTTCAAACAAAACCAAATTGTTAATTATAAAATCACCGTACATTAGACAACTCCCTATAAAAATTTACTAGCAATAAACATGATTGTTTACAGGTTCTCAATGTGATAAACTGTAACTGTCCATCTATAGAATTTGTCAAAACCCAAAAATATTTCGGATTAACTATAGACGATAAATTTAATTGGAAACTTCATATCGAACAAGTTTGCGATAAACTAAGGATTTTCTTTGCAAATATTACAATATTTTTAAAAATCACATTCCATTTAAAGTGAAACTTATGCTTTATTATGCACTGGCAGAACCCTATGTACAGTATGGCCTTAGGAGTTACGGTCGCACCTACAAATTTACAAATTACAAGTAAAAATTCTAAAAACAATAAAAACTCCCCTAATTTAAAAAATATATGTTACGAACATGAAAACGATCTCTTTAAGCACTGCAACATTTTACCAATAAACAGTCAATTTGCTTTTTCACTACATGTTGAATATTTTAATATTTTAATAATATTTTTAAAGTATAACATGATAGCACAAGGTTAAACTTAGGTGGTTTTTAGTGCTATCATTTAATGTATATTTAGTTTTTTTTTAATTGTTAAAATTATAAATAAATAAATAAAAAATTAAATTTAAAAAAAAATTACATTTATTTCGTAGTAAGTGCTGCTTGCTAGCGTGCTAAGAGTAATTTAGTAAACAATAAGCACTTGAAAGTGTTTAAAAATCAATCTATTTATAACAGCAGAATAAGCTACGAGTAAAGTGTCGCGTAATTATACAACACTAACGTCCAGCACGGTTTTTTTTTTCAAATTTGATAAACAAGAACAAGAAGAAGAAGTTGATTGTTTTTTAAGATGTATACATATAAATATACTCATACATATAGATTCTGTTACTTACCATTAATATCTGTTAATTGTTTAACTTAAACTGTTTAGGAAATGTCTAAAATTTATCAGAATGTGTATAAAAACATTTTTTTGTACCTTTCTTAGGAATTCAACATTTTCCATTTTCCTATCCAATCCCTTATCCTTAATCCTACTGTAGTCGGCAGCGCACTTGCAGCAGCTGTGGCGTTGTTGGTGTATTAGATGACGGTTGCCACCTACCATCAGGTGGACCGTTAGCATGCTGCCGATTTTAACATGAAAAAAATGTAGAGACGTAAATCTCTATACATATATAAAAATGAATCCCTATTCCCTTGGTCACCACATCACGCGTGAACGGGTAGACCGATTTTAATTCGGTTTTCACTAATACAAAGAGGGATAAACGGGGAATGTTCATATATATATATATATATATATATATATATATATATATATATATATATATATATATATATATATATATATATATATATATATATATATATATAAAAATTGCACCCCGGGCGAAGCCGGGGGCGGGTCGCTAGTGGATAATATAATTGACTCCATTTATTAAAATAAAATAATATAACATCCCGGCAGACTCCAAATTGTATTTCTATACGTATAAGAGGCGGTGAAAAGATCTTTAAATAACTGTATTCAACTGAACTCGATACGTCGACGGAGGCGAGCGGCGTTTTTTTTAAGGGAATGCGTTCTTACATCTCCCTTTTTATGATTGTTCTTCTTTTATTTGAGTACTTTTGTTTCTTAAGTGAAATTTCCTAAGTTAGAAAGGCGGAGCTCTCGCTCTAAATCCGTACTTACTCTTGACGTCGTAAAAGTTGGCCGATTGAAAAAATTGTTTCCTTTTTCCACTTTGCCTTTTAGGGACGTTGTTGTATTAACCTTTGACTTGTTATTCCTTCTACACTACTTTGTTCTTTCTATTCTATAAATGTAAGTAAGTAGCGGGTAAACGCTACGAAAGTGGAACATAGCGTTGTATTCAAATGAGTTTTAATACCTATGATAATGGAATAGTTAATGGTCGGTGGGGGGCGCGCACGCTATGGACGTAACGCGACTAAAATTATTAGCGAAGAAAATTAAACAAAACAAAAGAAAACGGCAATTCCACCTTTTAATAACATAGTAGCAAAAAACATTTATAACTAATTACCCACAGGGCTTTTCATACTTTTCGCTTATTAGGCAATACTTTTCACTTATTTGAAATTTGCTTACAGTTTTTTATTGTCGAGCCACTTGGTCGAGTGGTTAAGGTGCTTACTTTAACGATCTATTTCAGGGGTTCCGGATTCGAATCCCGGCAGGGCCGACTTTGGAAATGTCAAAGTCGGCTGCAGGACACAATGCGTTTCGCAGTAATTTAGGCAGTCCGTCTGGGCAGCAGTAACTAACCCCTTACATAATACCACCGTGAAGTAACAGCGTGTGTACTGTTGCGTTACGGTGAGTGAATAAACCCATTTGTCTCAATGTGATCTTTAATTATGGACTTGAGATGTCTGACATAAAATAAATAAATATAAAAAAATCCCTATCCTTTTCTAATCCCTTATCCTTAATCCTACTAAGGTCGACAGCGCACTTGCAGCATCTGTGGCGTAGCTTATGTTATAGGTGACGGTAGCCACATACCATCAAGTGGACCGTCAGCCTGTCTGACGACCTTAACATAAAAGTAATAATAAAAAAGTAGAATAGTAACAAAGTCTGACAAAGGCATAATACACTAATATTATTCATTCATTGATTGACAATAATGATCATTGATGATAGTCATTCAGAGTAGTGGCAATAAACAGTGGGTCACGCAGTCATAAATTTGCAGCCCATGTGCCACTAAATAAAAGTATTATGATATTGTAGATGTGACTCTCAATACGCGAAAAAGGGATGCCAAAGCCCTTGTGGCAACCTTAGTTCCACCGTGTCCCTTAACTCGGCTCTATTGCTGGCTGGACTACTCCCTCTTGACTTGCGAGTTCGCGAAGCAGCTTCAATGTATGAAGCCAAGAGAGGGATACCCCAGCCGGAGCTGGCGGACAGGGATGTCAAGCCTATGGCCCTAGCAGTTGAGGTTCCCCACCCTGCGGAGCATATGTGCTTGGAGTTCGGAAGCCTGGTGAACCAGGAACAAATAGATAGTAATAGCAACTATGCGTTGCGCATATACACAGATGGTAGCAAGATTGACGGCCGGGTTGGGGCTGCGCTATCAATATGGGATCACCAGACCGAAACGCGTACCGTCAAACTTAGTCTGCCATCATATTGTACCGTTTACCAGGCAGAACTCTTGACGATATGCGAAGCAACGAAGGTTATCGTCCAGCGCAAAGAAACCACCTTTGCAATTTACAGTGATTATATGGCCGCTTTGCAAACCATCACGGCGAATAAATGCTTACACCCTCTGGCCGTGAAAACAAGAAATAATTTGAAATTATCCTCAAAACAAAACAAAATAGTAACCATGTTTTGGATAAAGGCTCACGCAGGGCTAGAGGGTAATGAGCGGGCGGATTGCTTGGCGAAGGAGGCTGCAGCAAACACAAAACGGAAATCCGTTTATGATCTGTGCCCTGTCTCATACATCAAGCGATGCATACGAATGCGTTCGCTTGAAGAATGGGACCGCAGATATCGAACGGGTGAAAGTGCAAGAATTACAAAGTTGTTTTTCCCAAATGCCATAGAAACATACAAAGTAATCAAATTGTTGCAGTTTGATAGCCTATTAACTCAGATGTTTACGGGACACGGTGGGTTCTCTGAGTACTTGAACCGATTCAAGTGCAAGGAGAGCCCATCGTGTATATGTGATCCAGACACAGAACAGGCGGTCCCCCACATACTTCTTGAGTGTCCATCCTCAGCTGTAAACAGATTGGAAATTGAATACAGAATTGATTCAAAGATGACGATCGACAATCTTAAAGATATAATAAAGAGCAAATATAGGGAAAAATTCTTAGGATATTGCACTAAAGTAATCAAAAGAGTCATTGAAAAGGAACAAGAGCAAATAAGAATTATAAAAATCCAATAGATTAAAAATTGTAATAGGAGAAACTTAACAAACATAAAATAACAATATATAATATAGGTAGACCAAAATTCTGAACAAAAATGTAATTAGTAAACACAGGCTACGGCTTATGCCGGAGGATAATAAGAATACAAAAAAAAAAAAAAAAGAAACCTTAGTTCCACCTTGCTCTTATCTCTTATCCTATCATGAACCTATCATTTAACATAAAGACTAAGTTTGTGACATCATGATCATCAGCCTGTCTCTCCGCTGCTGGATGTAGACCTCTCTCAAGGCTCGCCACCATTGCACAGTCTTCTGTCATTCGTCTCCAGCCGCTTCCTGCTAAGCCTTTCCGATCGTCTGTCCACCTGGCCGCAGGGCGTCCCACGCTGCGCTTTCCAATTCATGGCTTCTATTCGAGAACTCTTCTCGAATTATCCGCTCTGCGACAGATGTGGCCGGCCCTTTGCCACTTCAACTTGTTAATTCTCTTGGCTATGTCGCCAACCTTGTGACATATATTTTTTGTAATTATTTGCTTTGATGGTGATGGGATAGCTCATCACCATCAAAAACCACATTCAACAAAAATTAAGAAAGTTTGGCTGGGAGGTGTTAATGCATCTGTCATATAGCCCTGACCTTGCACCTTCAGATTTACACCTGTTTCGGTCTCTTCGAATTCTTTAGGCAGTGTCAGGTTAACATCAAGAGAGGACTGCCAAAACTACTTGTCGCGTTTTTTTATCAGAAGTCCCAAAATTTCATGTCATGTCACTACCTACAAGATGGCAAAAAGTCATTGAACAAAGTAGCACATATATACTATAATTAAATGTAAATAAACTTTAAAAAAAATATCTTGACTTTTCATTTAAAATACGAAGAAACTTTTCCCCAACCTATTATATACATTTATATATCTATGTACAATTGAAAATATACACATATATGTATACAGCTTTGAATGTGTATAGATTACGCATGCAAAGCCGCGAGGAAAATATAATAAAAAATGTAAGCCATGCAAATTGATTTGATCTGAACTGGCTAATCTCGATATACGAACTGGCTCAGGAAATTCGTATATATTGATATCTCATCATACGAATTCCCTGAATATGTTGAAACACTGCTTCAATTCACAATCATATATAAGCACTGGATCTTTTGCAGTAACATAAAACTGCACGGAACGAAGTGGATTGACTAATAAGATTAGCATAATCGCGTCGCCATGCCCCACACGCGACCTCATAGCTTTCCATAATAATTAGCACCCATTGTTCTAACTCTGTGCTCACGTAAATCCTTCGCTACAGGTAACAAACGGAAAGTAATTAAATGCTTGGTCTATGTGATTAGCTTTCCTGGGGGTAGAAATTCTGAATTTCATTGTATAGTAAATTAATTATTGTAAGTTATGTTCTGTAACAGACTGTTTTAGTCAGAATTCAGAGACCTTGTACTCTAGCTTACATCAAGGCAGCTTAATTCAAGCTTACTTCAAGTCCGTTTTTCCCTGTAATCAATTTGATAAACACAAGGCGAGCAAATCACCAATTAACACTAATCCTTAGGTCAATGAAAGTAAATGCGAGGGCACATATTTTTACATTCACAAACTCTGCGCAATCCATCTGATGGCAGTAAACTACTTCTTACAGGAAAAGTCATAAAAATACAGCCTACGTATCGGTCTCAGCATACTAAACAAACCAAATATGTGATTTTCGCACCGAATTGGCTCTCAAAATCGCCAGCCATTAATGTGTCCATTTCATTATCTACTTAAACCAATACCTCCGGTGTTCTACATTTCGCTTAACAACATTTCATCTAATAAGTCGATCGCCTATCCGTGTCATATATCATGAAAAAAATATATACGAACATACTAAGCTCTTGTCTAGACTAAGTCATATTATATGTACATAAACCAATACGGACTTGTGCAAACAAATCTTTTACTTCAAGTAAGACCTATATAGTGAGCATACAATTTTTTTTTTTGGCTTCAGCTGTGAAGGGTTCTCTAAATATAAATAAACTAGCTATTACGTCTCTTTATAAAATATTATTCTTAGAAAACAGAAATTTTGTATGAAGGGGGGGGGAAGGGCGGAGATGGTGGAGGGTGAGTAGCTTATGTTACTCGCTGATAATGTAGCTTTCTATAGGTGAAAGAATTTTTAAAATCGATCTAGTAGTTTTATACTAGACCGACCGAGGGTAATATATAGATGAATAAATAAATGACTGAATTTATACAAAATACTAAATATAAATCAGTCGAATGCAATCGGTTGAATATATTGTGTATCCGATCAGCATGTTACTTTCATAGCCGGATTGAAATAACGTACAATAAAAGCTGACAAAATAAAACAGGAGAGTGCCGTTGGCCACAAAGTAAATATTCAATAAGAGAACCCGTGTATTGCAGTCGCGATTCAGTTTGTTCACTCTTCAATATATCGATATTGTTTTGGTCGAACTGAAAACGAAATCAGACGTATCGCCCGCGGTCCTCATCTACTGTGTGGCTTTATCACAACTTCCACTCGTATTTATTTTATAAGACTTTTTCACTTTTTCATCTGTTTCGAAAATAATTACAATTCTAACAAATTGAACACGAATATATACAGATTGTATGAAATGCATCAAACAATTTCAGTGTTATAGGGACAACCTAAATCACACTGAACATATGCAGCTAAATAACTAGTAATTTATATTTAGGAGATGTACATAACGATACATTATACTTAGATGATTTGGGAAAAGAACAGATATAATTAAAATGAAACATATTAAAATCAAATAAACATCGCTTAAATGAGATTAAAATTTGAACAACATCTGAACTGATTGCGGTAAATATAGGTAACATACCAGTATGCCTACATAACATACAGAAGGCGATACTTTTTAACATGGCACGTATTATCAGGAGGTTCCTCACTCTGCAGATCTAATCATCGGTAGTTTTGAGCCTTGACCCGCTATTGCGCACTCTATTAGTTTTAAGTTTTTTATGTTTTTTTTTCTTTTTTATTTTATATTAGTATTGTAAAATTTATTTTATAATAACGCATTGAGGTCCGAAAAAGCACTCACATTGCTTTGACAAACCGTCATACCACTTGAGTATATTCTTGCGCTGTGGACAGCATTATATTTTAGTTACAGTTTATTAGTATTAAAGATCTTCTTAGAAGGAGAGTAATAATCCGTAAGTAATTCGATCGAGCAATGTTTCTTAAAAACGTTCTCAACGTTCGTTTGATTAAATTTACAAAATTATCATTACATAAAATAAAATAAAGTCCTCCCGCTGCGTTTTTTTTTTTATTAAAGATGGGTTTGCTCTTGACCAGCATCTATCCATGTAGGAAGGATGAGGCCGACGATGGAGCGAGCTCAGCCAGAAGATGCCTATTCTTGAAAAGATTTGGGTTATATGAGCTCGGAAATACAGACGCTGGCAGGGAGTTCCAATCCTTAGCAGTGCGCATCACAAAAGATGTTTTTTAAAGTGCTTGGTCCGAATTAGAGGGATTTCGACAAGGTGAGGATGGTAACTAGCCGTACGTCTGCATGTCCGATAGAAGAAAGGGGAAGGCGGTATGATCTCATGCAGTTCTCGAGCACACTCTCCGAAGTACATCTTATAGAATACACACAGACAGGCAACTTTACGTCTATGTGCCAGGCTCTGCAGCTTAGTTCTTATTAGTGTGTCATCGCCAATGAGCCTCCTAGCTCTGCGATCCACCGAGTCGAGTGCAGCAACTAAAAATTAAAAAAATAACTGAACAAATTTTCATGTGGTTTTCACCTACCAACGGACTGATTCCTGAGGAAGGTTTAGGTGTATAATTCGTTAAGGTTTTGTATAAATTGCTTGAAATATGACAATGATTATTGAAGATGTAGGAAAAAATCAAGCCGTCTGAAAGCTTGGATCGGAAACGCTGCCTAATAGATATAACAAAAGAATGTATGGTGGGATTGTTTCTCTTTTATAGGTGTACAAAAAAGTCCGATGGCATATGTCTATCTTTTAAGAATAGTTTACTTTAGCCATTCTAACTTCTAAAAAAATGATCACATATAATGTGGTATTTACAAAGCTATTTAGACGGCTTTTTAACGGCCTTAATAACTCTTACATATTTTATTTATGTGGTTTGTCGACTTGACTACGGGACTCTCATGAAGCAGACGCAGGCGTTATATTACTCACATATTTTCTCATTTTTTTTTTTGTGCATTGAAGGGCACCAGTTAATATTATACGGAAATATTGTTACTGTAAATCGTATCCATTTTGCATTTTGTACTAATGTAGCCACCTCAGTACTAGATACATGTGTTTTTCACATCTAAATCTTACGGAACTCCGAAAGTCAAATATTTATCAGAACAGTGCAGTCATTGCATTACCGAGACCTTGTAAAGTTTTCAAGGAAGTGTTGCTCGTTGATAATACCACACGAAACTGGCTTCACGCTATTCTTTATCGGGCCACCAAATAAAGGTGTCTAGAAACGAACGAGAGCTACAATCACAAACATCAAAGCCGAGCGTAGTTATAAAAGATGTGTCATGTAGCATCAGATTTTATTCACAAGCAAACCGAGTACGAGAAGTGTTTACAAATCTTTTGTGGCACCATCAAACGTATTTACTTTGTGTGTTAGGAAAATGTTGTTTTGGGACGTGTGCCGGCAGATACACTGTGTGAGTAACATTGTAAGAGTCGTTATAGTTTATCGAAGGAATATTTCTTAGCATTTATGTACTTTGACATCGAAAATAAGAGAGAAATGTGATAGACTAGCTGAGCCCGCAACTTCCTACACGTGGTATTCGATATATCGTGTAACTTTTTTGTTTGTAATCTGATTGGAATGAAACATTTACGCTAAGCTTGCTGCAGTACATCAGTGAAAAGAGCTTTAAAATTAGTTAAACCTTTTCTGAGATTAGCGTGCACAAACGCAAAGACAAATAATCAAAAATTCTAAAAACTATTTTTTGATCTAGATAACATAGGTATAACGTGTACGAATGGTTTGAAAAAATATTGAATGTACAGACACGGCTCGTTTACAATTTTATTATATGTATAACTATAGATATATTAGATCGGGGAAAAGCCTTTTCGCATATAGTATGCATAAACTTGTAATAAATTTCTTTGGCTGTACTATTTGTATCTGGCTGATTTTGATGACATTAAAAAGGTTACATTTCAAAAAAAGAAACAAATTAGTAAAATAAATTAGCAAATTAGAAAAACAAATTAAAAATAGCTGGAAAGCTATTTTTCATTTGTTTTTCTTTCTGTCAATGAATCTAGTGAAGAAATTCGATGGATTTTAAAATTTTATTACAAAAGAGAAAAAAATGCAACGCGAGCGGCGACAATAATTTGTTACGTTTATTGACCTAATGCAGTGTCAGTAAGAGTAGCACAAAGTTGGTTTAAGCGTTTTCAATCCGGGAATTTTGATGTCAAAGATGCACCACACTCTGGTCGCCTTGTTACGGATAAAATGGACGCCATTTGTGAAAAAGTAGAGCAAGATCAATATATCAGTAGTTACAGCATAGCTGAAGAACTTGGTATTGACCATAAAACAGTTTTGACCCACTTGAAAAAAGCTGGTTACACAAAAAGGCTCATTTTTATTGCTTCATTATAGTCCTGGACCTCGCTGCGGTCCTGGAGGATAGTTCGTGTATGGAGAATATTTTTAAAGGAAAGTTTAGTAAAAGTCTTAGTCAGTATTTTAGACTTGGGTGAATATTCGCCACCTGGAATATTTTCCAGTTATGACGTCATATTTTTTTTATATGAAAAAGAAAAAAATCTTCAGAAACCTATCGAGTGGGGTGTCAGATGAAAGAGCTCTATGAGCTCATTCGAACCATTTATTTCAGCCAGTTAAAAAAACTCAAAAAAATTTCAACTGAAATGGCTGAATAATTATTCTAAAATATACGCCCAATGACTCGTTATATCTTCGTAAAGAAAGGAATCCGAAATATGTTAATTCTTACTATTTTTAATTTTTTTTATAGAGAAGAAGATAGTAAGGTCTCGGATTATTAGTAGCCATCGTTGTTAAAACCTGCTATAAATTAAAGTAATAAGTAAATAGGAGTTTAGAGTACGTGTATAGATAACCATCTATACACGTATTGCTCTTTTACATATTTAGTTAAATACAACTCTGTATAGTTTCCACGATCCTTACCAAGGTGCAACATTCCAAAATCTTGTAAATGCAGACCGTAAAAAGTGATTGTTTATATCTTAGACCTAACAATTTTTCAGTTAAAAGGAATACGAATAAGTATTTGGGTGATCTTGTTAGGAGACTGTGCAAATAAATCCCATAGTCTTTAATATATTTTTATTATCCTGTTGACCGTAGACTACGAATTATGGCAAAGAGCAAATCTAATAGGCAGCCCATTAGATGAGTAGTTAGGTTGTTTGCCTTAAGTGCTCTGTTCTAGGGTTCCCGGGTTCGATTCCCGGCAGGGTCAACTTTGATTTTTTTTTTCAAATTTCTTCAAATTTGTGTCTGGTCCGGATCTGAAAAGTAGTACAATGCGTTTCGCAGTCATTTGGTCAGCCCGTCTGGCGGCAGTAACCACCCTCTTACAAAAGACCACCGTGAAATAACAGCGCGAGTGCTGTTGGGTTTCGATAAGTGAAGTAAGCGATGCCAGAGCCCATTTCCCTATCCTTTCCCAATTCCTTATCCTTAATCCTATTGTAGTCGGCAGCGAACTTGCAGCAGCTTTGTCGTTGCTTGTGTTATAGGCGACAGTAGCCACCTACCATCAAGTGGACCATCAGCCTGTCTGCCGATCTTAAAATAAAAAAAGTAGCAATGAAAAAATAATTTTGATTGTATCGCAATTTCAAATATATTTTGAAATTTAAATTTTGCAATAGATTAATGAATGTATCGATGTACTATACCGATGATATATAGAAGATTTTCAGCACAACTTAGACTGTAAGTAAATGGACTGTACTCATAGAAATAAAATAGTTCACTGGCTGTACTGACTCGTTGAGACTTTTGTCTGTCGAGATGATCCTTAATTTGTATAGGGAAAGGCAATTCTGTCTTTGTGTTTGCCTTCACACATGAATAACATACATTATGTCAGATATCATCTCTTTTCTGTGTAAGCCCACTACGCTAGGTTGCTGTGAAATTAAAAGACTTCATATTTCTTTAAACATTACTAGTATTTGCGTTTATTGTGATTTTCTCGCGAATACAAGGGTTCCTTTACAGTAACAGAAAACAATCAGCGTTAAAACATATTCCTATTTCACATTATCCACAAATTCCCACTTCCCTATCCCCTCTTAAGCCCTTATCCTTAATCCTACTGTAGTCGGCAGCGCACTTGCAGCAGCTTTGGCGTTGCTTGTGTTATAGGCGACGGTAGCCACCTACCATCAAGTGGACCGTCAGTCTGTCTGCCAATCTTAACATAAAAAAAATGAAATCGAAGAAAAGCCCTGTTGCAAGTCCAACATGTATCCAACCGTCAGCAATCCAATTCATCCTACTATACTAGTTTTCATAATTTATTGTATCAATGCTACCCTAAAAATATAAGAAAACATTTTCCAAACTACATTGGTGAAAATCAATCCAATTTTTACTCAATATTAGCTCAATTTTTTGAATATCGAAATAAAGACATAGAAATGCTAATAAACAAAAACTAATCAAAAACTTAATTTGTGAAAGGGCGTATCTATTCAACGTTTTCTGAAAGAAGAATTCGATGTACCATAATGAATATTTACGACGTTCCTCAAGCGCTCAAAGTTACGCACCCTTATCATGATATACATACAAGACATGAGTCGGTGATATAAGACGCGAATGTGATCGAGATAATATGACACTGCAAATATCCGTTTCTGTAGCCATTATTTATTAAATTTACTTTTTAGATCTGTGACTTGTTTTTTAGGTTAGTCATTATGTGTGAAATAAAGCCATTAAACTAACCCACATTATTTGATAGCTCCATTTTATTGTACTTTTGCTGCTTGTAAATAAATTTATTCCATTTACTATAAGCATTGCACGGTTTTGATTTAATGATCAAAAGACTTGAATTAAAAGAAATAAGACAATTTTTTGTCTAAGTTATTTGAAAATAAAATAGACAAAATGTGTTGATTTACTTGAGTTTGATATTTCTACAACTTTAATCTACAAAGTACATTAAATTCTTAATGAAAATTTTGCTTATTTATTTTATTTATATATTTATTTTATTTTTAAGAAAAAAAACAATTAATTTATTGCCATTTAAAAATCCATTGATTGTTTCAACCTACTATTTAATTACGTGTTTAACGAATTATTATGCTATTCCGATATATTTTTTTGATATTTTCTATTATATTTATTATATTTGTTCATTGGTTTGAAAGAATAAGTATTTGAGCGAATTTGAGTTACAAATAGTGATGTTGCTGACCAAAAATAATGGGACATAAGCGAACTGTATAAATCATATAAGTCCACCACCTTTGAGCAGTTCTTATGCATAGATTTCATCAACTGTGATTATTTACCCAAACCCTTAGCACTTCTTTTTGGAATCTATATAGGCCCTGGTTGATCTTGCCGTTCGACAGTTGGTCTTCTCACGGGCCATGCAACCATTGTAATTTCAATAAAATGAGGGATAAATGTAGTGAGTTATATATTAGCAGATTAACACCCACGGTCTCAATACAATTGTTCTTAAGCACAAGGTCAAACTTGACGATAACGCGAACGCCAGCACTCGATGAAGATTGGCACGTGATTTGATATGAACCACTGAGGCGTGTAAATATGTAATACTTAATGTTTGTCATTTTTTATTCTTTATCATTTTGATCTGCAACAATTATTTCAGTTACTCTCTATTTCGGTAAATTTTCTGGACCATTTATTTGTTACTAGAGCATTTTTTTTTTCATTAAATTTTCAAAATATTATTAAACTCCTATAATATAATACCAAAGTTAATAATTAAGCGCTGACCCAATTAATAAGAGGTTACGGGCGTCTTGGATAACGTTGGGTCATTACAATCTAGTGCGGACGTAAATTGTAACAGAGAGAAAGAGAGAGGGAGAGAGAGAGTCAGCGACGGAGCTTGTTTAATTTCACGACTGAATAAATCCAAATGTTATGGCACGGGGATCGCACTGCGCCGCTTCTATCCGGACCATCCATAAAACTCCACTGCCCTGGATAAAATTACCTACCAGTCGGACCACCTAATTGAATTATTGTTTTTATCTCCGATAGTACGTCACAGAGGCTTATATGAAGCGCGTAATTGTATGCCCTTTTTCGCATATTTCAAACTGGCTATTATGCGCATCTTCGCTCGCCTAAATACTATGTTTTTTTTTCCATCTTTCAATCATATCAATTATTTTACCATGTGAATATGAGGGGCAGATAGTGACTTTTGCATTTGTACTATTATTAAGATGGTAAACTTTTTGTCTGTAAATTATCTCTTTCAGAATCTTTCAATATGTGTCATAAACTCGATCCGGACTAAAAATGTCAATTTCCAGTTCTACGTCTAGCGGCCGGCTGTGATTTATTGACTTGAAGATGATCCTACAAATCGGTATCCCCTTAATCATTTCAGTGACATATGATTGACCTACAAAATGTGAGATAACTAAACAGAAAAACTAAAATAAAATAAAAAATAAGCTTCTACAAAAATGCGTCGTATAAATATGTAGAAATGTTTCCTAGTAGCTGGCCAAACTGCAATTCGCAGGCATAAGCTGGTCACTCCGATGTTAGATGGTTACCGCGATGAATAAAATGGTAGTATAGTGTGTACTGTTGTATTTAATTGCGTTAATAATGGATGGTAGAAACTTCTCCCGTATCTCCACCTTAATCCATCTCAATTATTATCTTACAATCGTCAGCAACCCATTAGCATTTTAGTTGCCCTGGTTTTTCAGTTTACATGGCATTAATAGTAGTCGCTAGTGACTGCAGCCTCCTATCATCAAGTGGAACTTTAGTCTGTAAAAAAAAATACTATCTATCATAAGTATCCATACCATAACATAAACGTGAAAGTAGATTTACGTTACATCGTCACAGTGTATAAAGTCATTCAGCATAAATTAAACCGTTTTTGATTCGGGCGAGAGTTCTATATTGCTTGTGTTTTCAAAACAAAATCAAAAGTAACGTTTTAAAATTTCAATATAGTCGAAGAAATATACAGCTAGAAATCGCATATCTTCTATCATAATTACTACTGATACAAAAAGTATTTCTACCGAGAATTCAAACGCGTGTATTAAACCGAACACGATTTCCCTGAAAGTTACAAATTGCCAAATAAATCGAAAGACTAGTCGGGGCTGCGTCACAATAGTCATGTTTTCTTTCGTAACGTCTCCTCCTCGGTAATGTGCGAGGCCATTAAAAGAACATAAATACGGGGCGATGTCTATAAATGTCAGCGAGTTAGTTTGTTGCTTTAAATATATTGTACTGCAATCTGCATATCTGTGTTAACATTTTATTAAGTATATGTTTGGAATAATTTCGGTTTCTAATTTTTTTTTAATAAAAAACTTTAAAGTAAATTAAACTTTTGATACTTGCATCTTACCAGTGTTAACCTATGGTTGTCAAACATGGGCACTAACGAAGAAACAGGCCATAGAACCATAGCAGCAATAGCAATGGAAAGAAGCTTGATGAGAATAAAAATGTGGAAAAAAGAAAGAACGAGGAAATAAGAAGTTTACCCAAGGTGCAAGATGTAACGTTAAAAATAAAGAAACTAAAATGGAGATGGTAAGGACACGTAGTAAGAGGACCAGATGAGTGGAGTGGTACACTAGAGAAAGCCAAAGGAGCATGGGAGGGCAACATATGAGATGGGACGATTTGAAAAAAAAAAATAGCTGGAAACATTTTTTGAAATAGCTGGAACTGGACGAGGAAAACTAGAAACAGGGAACAATGGGGAGATTTGGAGGAGGCCTTTGTCGAAGGGCAAACAGATAAGGAGAAGAAAAATTAAAAAAATGTTTAAAACCTTGTAACAGTAAAAAGAAATGAAATGAAATGAATTCAATCTAATGTACTTACTTTTGTCTAAAATAAAGGCTTAATTAATTCATTATATGTTTGGAAAAACAGCTCCCATTCGTATTAAGAGGTTTGTATAAGTAATATTTCAGGACTATTTCACTCTGAAATAGGCATAGAAAGAAAGTTTTATTGATGTTGAGACTGTAGATTCATTCCCATTAACGACACTTAATTAATAAACGAATATCAAAAAATATAAGAGATCGAAGTGATATCATAGTCATGTCTGATTTAATGTTGTATCACATGTTCAATTATATTTTTTTACCTATATACGATATATTTCAATGAAATATTTTATAGTCTGCGTACTACCAGTGGAGTAACAAATATAGTGGAATATTTGTAAAAGAAAACCATCCTTTCGGCCTTTTATCAAGCAGATCAGATAAGAATATTGCAGGAGACCATTAAAGGAAAAGACGCTACAATATAAAATAGTGTTTAATCAACAGAACGCACCGACTCACAAAGGCGCAGCTGCGATGGCTGCCATTCAAGTAACAGTGTTTGTTGCGGACGGCGATTTAGTTATATAAATCTAAATATAACGTATTAATATTAGGTACTAAATATTAGGTATTATATTGGTTATTCTAGGAATGTTAATTGTAACACCATTACATGTAAAAAGTAATGTTCCCACAGTAAGGCCATACACCACGTGTTACGTTGTTAAATAGAATTGTATGTATAGGATATTTTGTGAATGCACTTTATTTGTACCGTAATAAAAACCTTACCCAAAATACGAGCATAGAGCGTCCGAAGGATGTATGATAAAAGGTTGGCAATTTCTATTGATTTGCTTGTTTATTTTTTTGTAAACAATTGTTGAGGCTATTACGAAGGTTTTGCAATAGTTGACGCTTCCCCCGGCACGGCTAGAGAATATTTAAAGACGTGTTTACTTAATGTTCGACTACAATCAAGCTGAGCCCAAAAAACTATCTCTAGTCTCTATGCCTTCCAATAAGAATTTTAATAACTAACTTGAATTATTTTACACAATTTAATTTAGAAGTAAACCCATATGAAACTATTTGCTGTTTCCTTCAATCTTTCATCCGGCTGCAACTTAAAAATCTACAATACATTGGTCATCGACGGCGGCAATTCAACCGTTGTAAAGCCATAGACCTGCCGAGCCACACAGCGTCACCAACAGTGTTAGAACTGCTCAAACAACCAAACATTCTAATGATCTTAGCTCAAGATACATCTCCGAAGCGAAAAAAATTAAGACGTTAGCGAAATAATGGCCAGTGTCGAGGCGTTTATGGGGGAGTTACGACACGTAATGACTTGGACACATTGGACTTAATGACTTGTAAGGCGACTGTAAAAATACACAATTTTTTTAACTATAATCACCATGATTTATTACCACTATCATTACTTTGATCACCCCTCTTATACACGTTGGTAGCCGAGCGATCTTATAACATTTAACTTAGGTTACTGTTATTTTACTCGTAGGGGCGTAGCTGCCGCCGTATCACCCCGACATGTGTGTAAACCCACAATTACGCTTAATTTTTTAAGCCGTTCATTAAACTCTTAAAAATTACCATTTAGCGTGCGGCCTACGAATTTAAAATAATAATTCATTACGTCTGAAAACACTTTTTTGGTTTCATATGTTAAAAAAACTTTACCCTCCATTTAAGCTAAGCCATAGTCAGCTAGGAGGATCCCTCAACAAAATTTGTAAATGGACCCATCTAGGGCAACCTACGCCACAGATGCTAATTGAAATTAGTGAAGCTTATGAATCCACATAAATATGTTTTTAATACAGATAGTTTCTCACGTATTACGTGTAGTAGTTGGTAGACACGCACGTGTGTGTGTGAGAGAGAGAGAAAGAGAGAGAGAGAGAAGAGAGATAGATGGTGTGTGTGTGTGTGTGTGTGTTTTTCTTGCATAAATTTTATGTATTGAATGATGTCACAAAATGTCAGTACAAAAACATGTTGTCTCAAATTATAATTTCAATTTAAAAATTGTGCTTAAATAGACGTTTATAATGTTATGTATGTTTATAAGTGTTTAAATTATGTTAATTTTGCTTACAAGTTTTCTTTGATTTCTGCTTTTACCATTTAGTCATTTTCTAATATCATGCCTTCTTTCACGATACAAACCCATTTCACTCAACTATGAGATTAATTTTCAAACTCCAGTTGAGTCATTGCCAAAATATAAATCAAACTTTTTAAAATAGGATGAAAACAAAATAATCCCGTCTTAAAAGTGTTTAACTGTGTTAAATGACAATTTAAAGGTATTAATTCTACAGTTCTTTAAACATATAATTTGTTAAAAAAAGGTATTGTAAAACACGCATAAATACGTATTTAAAGCGAATTCGAAAATAACTATTATTATTTTGTATTTCAAACGTGTTTAAAACGTTTTACGTTATTAATTTCAACCTAACTTACCATGCTCAATATTACTTATAAAAGTAACCCAATATCCATGCTTGCTTAGACTTTTTGTGTGTATGTTCATATTTTAATAGTTTATATATTAAAATGTGGAAACTATTAAATGAAATATTATTAATTATTTTACATTTCAAATATCTCCTATTTGTCGACATTGTCACAGCCTACATTTCGCTGGGTAAGCAGCTACACGCTCACATTTAACTGTATAGTCTCGCAGACTGTTGCAGACCGACCGCAGACAAAATTGGTATTCTAACTTAACAATGGCAATAACTATACATTGAAAGGAATTTATATTCAGAAGCAATCAATTAGGCACTCGTTTTTAAGCATTTTGTTCAAGCCATCAAACTATACTTTCCATTGAAAAGTACTTATATAATATGATAAATTGGCGACAATCGCAATCCTGTGACTCTAAATTAAGTAATTCTGTATATTCTGTAAGTAATACAAGTAATATATAGGGTTACTATTTTGTAAAAGTTACCTTATATTTGTTAAAACTTCTTGGATTAACAATAGTGAAGTTTAACCGATAAAAAATAACGTTTTAGTAGTGGCAGGGCACATTGTTCTTCGCAGTCTTTTGGGCAGCACGTCTGGCGGCAGTAACCACTCCCTTACAGAAGACCACCTTGAAATAACTGGATGTGTGCAGTTGAGTAAGGGATATCAAAGCACATTTTCCTTCCCCTCCCAATCCCTGATCATTAATCCTACTCTGGGGGGCAGCACACTTGCAACACCACGGTCGTTATAGACGACAGTAGCCACCTAGAATCTAGTGGACAGTCAGCCTGTCTGTCGACCTTAACATATGAAAAACGAATTAACAGGTTTGAACATATTTTTATCCGAATTTTAAAATATGTTTATCATATCATCGTAACTAATAATGCTTTTAAATTATCATATAAGTGATTACGAGTTTACAAAAAAAAATTCTTTTTCAGAGACTACATTGAAAAAGAACCCTACAAACATTTAAACTAAAATTAAATTTTTAACTCAATATATTAAATATGGCAAGTCTAATTTTATGGGCCAATGAATGCCACAAGTAAAAGCAAGTAATAAATAAATGACACTTAACAAGTAAGTACGAGTATTATCGTAGCACGTAGTAGTGCTACGATTTATTGTAGCACGCCCGTAGCAGTTCTACGACAGCCGTAGCTTTGTGCGCTTGACTCACGGTTCGCTTTGAAATCTCAAGTTGAATACAGAGACCTTTTTGTTTCATTTAAAAACTGATTTATTTTGTAATTTCGTGCGTCGCAAAAGGGGCGATATTAAAAGAGCATTGCGTGTCGTAAGACATTATTCTGCGTACCAGAGCTGCTTAAAACATTACTTCGCGCTACAACTTTAGTTTTTAATGACACCTATAAAAGTCTGAATAGATTTATTGTTACTGATTCTTTTGTTTAAAAACCAGCACTAAAAATAAATAAAAATAAAATGTCGACAGATTTGAATCTAGGTTGTGACTGCAACGGTGGGTTTTCGATTTGATAGAAATGATGATCATTTGATCTAACGGTGAAGAAAAACATCTTATGAAGGAACCTCAAACATCACATTCAATTTTAAAAGGAAAATATCCATAGTCATAGAATTTGTACTCCGTCTGGTTGCAATAACTAATACCTTACTAAATACCACCGTGAAATAATGTGATCCCTCATTATATCCTACGTTTTATCTTGTTAGGCTTGTTTTCTTCTCACGCCGACACTCGATGCTGACTCTCGGCACGTAGTTCGTTGGCGCTGACCATTAAGCTCGAGTTTTTTTCGTGTTACGCAAATCGCCAAGAAGTACAGACGCAAACAATGAGCTCAATGATAGTGAAAATCATTGCTACGTACTAGTTAAAAAAGAAAAAAACTTCTACAATAAAAAAGACTACATATTTATCCATTGAACGAGCTACGATTGATAGCGGGAGATACTGTCCCGTTATACGGCCGGCTGAGAGATGTCGTCAAAAAGTTTTGACGAGTTACTGGATAAGGTGATCTACGACAACAACTTGATATACAACAACTTGAACTCATGATTGTACTGAAAATCGCTGCTTACGAGGCGCTGATGTGCAACGCGTAGGCCTGCGTACAGCTCAGCGCCGACCGGTCAGCATTAGTAGGAAACGCTTTGGTATTGACCTATCAGGCCGACCCTCAGCGTTAGAAGAAAACCACCCTTAAGGTCGGCTTGCTCGTGTAAACAGGCGACGATGGGACGATAGTAATACCAATTGGACCATTTGCCTGCCTACTACTCTTTAACATAAAAGGAAATAAAAAAGTGGGTAACGTAAAATATAAACCAGTTTTGTCTTGCGGTCTAGTCCGCCTTTAAATTTGACAGCTTCAATACTTCTATGAAAACATACATTCATATACGTGTCGTGTCAACTCACATGGTAATATAAATGTCATGTACAAAACAATGTTATATTTTCTATTCATTATTAATTACAATATCTAGAAAGGTCAGAAGACGTATGGCGCTCATTTGTAGTTAAATGGCTTTTTAGGCCGTGTGTAATTTTTCAGACAGTTAGGGGCGTGTTAGCGCGAGGCCTAAACAAGGCCCGTGTATATCGCGTGCGCTTCTACTTATCGCGATTCGAACCAAAATGTACAAAATATGACTAATTAAAAAGTTTACTACGACTAAACGTATACCGCCCTTGTTATTTATGACTTTACACGGACGAATGTCCTTCCAGTTTACATTTTGTAAGAAAACTGAACGCAGGAACAACTAAAACAAATGACAAACGACTCTGTTTAACTTCGTGAACCAATTAGAGTGTTGTTTTGTTATTTCTGAACGTTGAAACATGCCATGGCACCGTCGAATGTTTACACGCTCTCTTAACCGCATAAGATTGCTTGAAATATGTTTATAATTACCCCGGCTTTATCGCGTCGGTTGGCGCAAATGGTGCAGGAGTCGCGTGCAATGGGATTGTTGGAGACGTCTGATAACACACGCTTCACTTGCACATTACAAACTTAATATGCAGTATATGATCTCTAATATTTATAATATTAATTAATGCGAAAGTACTAACTGTATATCTATTTATCTGAAGTCTTATTCTGAATTGAATTAAATTAAAGTATTTTCAATCAGTTTGGGTATTGTTTGGGTGTCTTGAACTATCAGTAAGAGCCATCGAAATAATATATAAGAGCATTTCTTTTTATTTATCTTTTTATAGGGGCGAACAGATGGTTTCCAATTAACTGTACCTTGTCACCATTACAACGTCAGTAACTATTGTCTAAATTTTTAAATATAAATGTATAATCGTAATAACTTTAAATGTTCAAGCTTAATGTTTAAATATTCAGCCTAATTAGGATCAATATGAGTATATACCAAGATTTATTTTATTAGTTTATAATGTAAATATTTTAGAACACTATGAATAAAATAACTACATGCAAAACGTAATTATAGAAAGAAAGAAAGAAAAATTTATTGGTAATTAAAACATAAAAATAAAACAACACTAAACACTATAAATAAAGGAAATAATAAAAAATAAATAAAATTCATATTACACCGTGCCGCTACCGGGTCGTGCGCTTGTCGTGTTTTTCTCAACGGCTGGGGCACGGCCGTGGCACGGACACGGCCTGGTGAGGTATGAATTGGTGCATACAATAGCATACTACGGTCCGGTGTAATATAAATCCACTTAAAATACCACATGAAAACAACTCAGCTAAGCCTACAACATTATCACAGCACTGATTTTAGGTTATGACTTTTTACAATTGGATTTGGTAGAAATATATTTTTTATAGTAAGTATATCTATTTATTTAGAATGCAAACATTTTACATCATAAAATGTAATAACACATAAATGTATTAATCTAGTATAAGTATTTGGTTACGATACAGTAAATTTGATGATGTTCATGAATGCACTGGTAAAATCTTTAGATACAATTGTAAAGAGTTCTTCACAAAAGTAATTTATATGATATATGTATTTTATAATAGTTCTCATATTCTAATCAATGGTTACCATTTATCCTCCTACTTACATGATAAAAAGTACCAATGAATGTTTGTTTTTCCGTGAATTGAGCCAGGATTTATAATTAAGACCGAAATACCTTAATTGTGATTTATTTAGTTTGTTTTTTGAATTCGCTGGCGAAATATACTTTTAAAATACACGAATATACTTAAATAAAAATATACACGAGTATATACACTTCTCTCATGTAATGCCAGTACCTACAAATATGCATATATGCATATATAATATAATATAATGCATAATTTCTCTTACACTTTAATAGGTATATGACAACTACTACTCCTCACAGGGCAGGCTTAGCAGGATTAGCATTAAGATTAGGATTAGATTTATTTATGTTAGTTTCCCAAGAAGACTGACTGTCCACTTGATGGTAGGTGACTACCGTCGCCAATAACACAAGCAACGCCACAAGGATTGCAGGTAAGAAATTAGGAAGGGATAGAAAAATGAGATCTGACATCTCTTACTCACTCACCGAAACACAACAGCTCACATGCTGATATTTCACGGCGATTCTCTGTAAACGGGAAGGTTACTGCCGCCACAAGGGTTGCCCCTATGACTGCGAAACGCAATGTGCTCTGCCACTACAAACATTGTGATTTTGAAGCTAAAAAATTAAACTAATTTTCAAATATAAATTTTAAATGAAACGGATTTGACATCAGTTACTGTCTATATAATAATGGTGTCACTTCGGCAGAAAATACCACAACTACAGCAAAGCAAACTACTGATACGTTACGTGTTACGAAAACAATGGCAAACCCCCTCGTGCCTTTTGATTACAGTATCATGAGGGGGATCAACGGGAATTTGATAAGAGAAAGTTGATGAACATTAGTAAATTAAACTTAATACTGTCTGTATTTTATTGCATTTTGTTGAGGGAATTAACCTGATTTCATTCATTCCATCAAAATGTTTCTTCACAGAACCTATGTTTTCATATTATACCTTAACTACTACATTTAAATCCTTAACCACTTGTATGCCGGAAGCCAAATTACCCTTGTCTGCCAGCGCTTTAATTTATCATTTCAAGTGCCATCTGCCATGATATATACAGGTTGTTCAAATTTCAACCGTTTTTACCGATTTAACTACTGACTCTGTCTGACCTAATTGTTCTCCCAGAAGGAGTCATGGGGGGTTCTGCCATGGTTTATTAATAATGGATCCACGTTCCGGCATACAAAGGGTTAATAGATGGTTGAATAAAGGACAAAGCGTTTAAAGTGATTCAGAACGCATTGGGACGGATCTTAGCGTGTAAGTTGGGTTGAAGTATGCATTCTTGAAGTTTTTATTTAAACACTGACATAAAATAGTCATATTATAGAAGGATTGTCTAGACGAAATCGTCATCCACACAAAAGCACAGCAAAGCTTATCGTGTTTCTTCTTTTTCTTTTAATACTTAGGTACATTAGTAACAGGGCATACTGCGTTTTGCAGTCATTTGGGCAGCCCATCTGGCGGCAGTGACCATCTCCTTACAGAAAACCACCGTGAAATAACTACCATGTGCTGTTGTTTTCGATAAGGGATGCCAAAGCCCATTACCCTATCCCTTCCTTATCCCTTATTCTTAATTCTACTATGGTCTGCAGCGCACTTGTAGCGCTTAAAGCGTCGCTTGTTTTATAGGCGACGGTAGCCACCTACCATCAAGTGGACCGTCAGCCTATCTGTCGACCTTAACATTGAAAAAACTTCTAGTATTAAAACAACTTTAACGGTAAGATGACATATCATACCATCAGAATGCATATTTTATTTTATAATACTTATTTATATTCAGGTTCTTTCTTTCGTTTCCATATTAATTTGTTAATAACTACAACAGCTAATTGAATACCTTATGGTATTTAATTAGCTTCTTTGATCCATTATGCGACAGTGAATGTGATGGGTTCCTTATCATTAAAGATATGTCTATGAACAAAATTAATTTGAAGCCGAGATGGCTTCATATAAATTAAAATCTTCAACTGTAATATTTTCTCATAAAAGAAAAACGACGCAAAAGCTGTATTCAATGACATTTTCAATTTACATCTTAGTATCGCAAGCGCAGATTCTGGATTACTTATGGTCACTGTTATTTGGTTTTCAATGTTTAATCTTAGAATATAAAACAAACTGGAAGGAGCATTCAATCAAAATCATCAAGAATGTTGTGAGAAATATACGAGAAAAAAACGGTTGTCATATTTAGGTTAAACATTTGGGATAACTAAATAAAATAATTAGTAAATGAAAAAGTTTTGAATTTACTATCTATGTTTGCTAGAAATATAGTCCTATGTTTTTAAAAGAGATATTCAAAAGGCGGAAATATAAAATCTATTAACACGGGACCAATGCTACATATGTAGTGACTACCTAGCTAGATGAGAAAATACTCAATGGGGAATAGTTTCTGTTACTGCAATTTAAACGGAGTAGCTATCTCTATTTTTTTCTGTTTTCTGGGTGTTTAATAAATTAAAGCAAAGCTAAAGCAACATTTTAATTAGGCTCGTGATATGGATTTAAATGATTAATGGATTAAACGTGGCGGTTTGTTATCCAAAATTTAGTTCATAGTCCACATTTATACAAATTATAAATGTAAGAGAAACTTTATATTATATTTCTTTATATTGATTTGTGTAAATACATAAAAGAACACTTCAAACGTTAAGAAATTGGATTAAATTATACATAAAGAAAAATCTAGTTAAAAATAACGAGCTAAAATTTTGGTTGAAATGTGAGAAATAGAAGAATAAATTGCGCGATCTTATTATTTATAGTACAGAAGTAATATCGCCCATGATTCATACTTATGTGGATGGTAATAAAGCACAAAACTGATTATAGGACTTTTTATTCGGCGGAAGCGTCGTGATTAAAGAGCTCGAGTCATGTAAGCAGGGAAGCCGCACCTCGGAACGCGCCTGCAAAATTAATAAGCAGAATTACTCTTCTTTACCGGCCCATAAATTAAATTGATGGTGACTGGCAGCAGTTAGAGAAGCCGTAAAATGTGAACTTTATTAGAATCGAACAACAGGTACAATTTATGTAACACTAACTCCCTCTTTTTCAACTTTTCAAACATTACAGGTTTACAAGTGTTTACTTTGTGGATCAAAAGTTGTGGGCTTAAACCTACAACCAGACCGTAGGTTGTAATTAATTTACGAAAAATAAAAGCAACTTCTGTTTACACTTAATTAGAATATTATTTGACGATATTAACAATTGACACAAATAGGCAAACAAAATATGATATTGTTACGTGCACGTTGAGTTAAAATGCTGTTTAAGGGCGAAAGGAACAATTTATTTTCATAAACCGAGATGACTGCCAAAATTGCCAAACTCGTCCGATGAAACCTTTAAACTTGCCAAAACTCATCAATGATTCCCTCAATGTGTCGCCGGTTCACTGACGCAGGTAAATTCGCAAAAGCTCCGCGTTTTAATATCGCTTGTTGTCGCGTATCTAACTAATTTCGGCCGGCTGCGCTCTTATTTAATACTTGGTTACACTACAATATGAAATTCACAGAATGTACACAGAATATTTATATCCACTGAAAAGACTTCGCAAACAATTGGGCAACGAATATTGAGGTAGAGATAATTCCGGACCGATATTAATATTACTTCGTAAGGAAAAGGAAGGGAAAATGACAGAAGTAATTCATATCTGCATTTCCATTAAAATTTTATTGTCTTGTACGTTTTTATTGTGAGCCATTTCTAAGCTATCGGGACCATTGTCGGGACGTGAGGGGGTGTCTCCATTGTGTGTTTAAATCAAGAAAGGAATGTCGGACGGTTACAAAAACAAAGGCACATTGTAAATCGACCTCGACGTTTTAGAAGTGAAATCTTGTTTGGTTACGTGTACGTTTTTCATTTAATTTGGTTTATAGTGGTGTATCTATATTTAAATCACTATTTCTCTGTATGTCTGTCGAAATGTTGTGAACGGATTTTTTTCTGATTATATCGATTGAACGAGGAATTCTTGAGGATGGTTTATGTTTATAATTCATGGACATCTTATTTATATTTGCCTCGTTATCACGGTTTTTGTGAAAGGCTAATATAGGCTACTCACCCTCCTTTTATCTCCCCCTTTACCGTTTTCCACGAATATTTCATAACGAGTCGCGGACGAAGTCGCGTGCAACAGTTAGTATATTATAAAATAATGTCGCTATCCGTTTCTGTCTATTTTTCGTTAACTTCTTCTTAAACCACTCAATGGATTTTGATAAGATTTTCACTAATGAAAGAGTGATAAACGAGAAAGCTTTGTGTCCATGATTAACAGAAAAAAATGAATACCAGTAAAGCCGGAGCGGGTCGCTTGTAGTTTTTTTTTGTTAAGATCGGCAGACAGGCTGAAGGTCCACTTGATTGGTAGGTGGCTACCGTCGCCTATTACACAAACAACGCCAAAGCTGCTGCAAGTGCGCTGCCGACTACAATAGGATTAAGGATAAGGGATTGGGAAGGGATAGGTAAATGGGCACTGGCATCCCTTACTTCACTCACCGAAACACAACAGCACACGTTATTTCACGGTGGTCTTCTGTAAGGGGGTGGTTTATAATATTAAACTCTATACCTTATACATTGAAGCTCGAAAATGAGCCATTTGAAAGATTGTAGTACAAATTTTATTTATTTAATCATATGATTAATCTATTTTACATCATTTCTATTTTACTTTACTTATTTAGCCTATGTGTAGATATAGGCTAAATAAGTATAGTAAAATACATCAGAAATTTAAAAATAGATCTGAAGGACTATTTCAGTAAATTATTTCAGGATAAAATTAATGTCATGGTTTGCAACATTCTGCATTACCACCTTATCGCACGTTAAATTTTTTTATCAAAATTAGATTAATACAATCGCGCGTGAATAAAAAATCATAACAGTTTATTACTTTGAGCGTGTAAAAATACAGTATACCGTGTAAAGGTAAAGTAAATAATGTTTCGTGGCAGTTGGTAATTAGGATAATGATTTCTTAAAATTGTGAGTACCAGCCGTTCTAATTATACTATACGTGTTGTATCTAATTAATGCAAGCTTATTATAGCACTGAATTATGAAAGTGTCATGTCGCGTGTCAGACGTAGATCCACGGCTTACAAAATGTACTAAATTAATCCTATTTGTCAACTTCACCTTGTCGTACACCAACGCACACGTATTCAATTAGACATAGTGTGGATTTGTAACATTTCTTTATTTATTTGATTTGGTAGTTGCATGACACGGTGCGTTTCACAGGCGGCCCGTCTTCAGAACCGCTTTGGAAAAACTTCACTCGTAAAATTTTGTTTTTACGAAAATTTAATTTATAGGCATCAAAACATTAGTGAATTTAATAAAAAAGCAACTTAGCATACAAGGACAAAATGTTAAAAAAAGTTTACAGCTACAGTGATCTCCTAAAATTATATTAAACATTGTCACTGTCCAATCGCAGGGACTATATTGATCTCTCTTTCTTGAAAAATATTATGGATGGAGGGATAGATTGCCCAAATCTGTTGAGCAGGGTACGATTGGCGGTACCAAAGAGTAATTCTAGGTCGCATATTAAGAACAGGCTAACGTTCAGGCCTAGAATCGCCAAAACTAAGCTGGGCGGAGCCGCTCCCATGCGCAGAATAGTCGTCACCTATAATAATTTAATTAGGGGAACTGGCATAGATATCTTTCAGTATTCCTCCGCATGTTTTAAAAGAAGGGTTAAAAAATTTATATTTTATCGCGTACTGCATAATGGTTTGTCGTTTTTTGAGTTTTTGTTCATTATTCTTTTATTGTTTTATTTATTTTTATTTTATTTTATTTATTTATTTAAATTAATTTTCCAGACAGTTAAATTACAATGCCATAAGTTATCATTGACCCCCACACTAAGCTATGCTTGTATCGTGGGAGTCTACTGCAAATACATGAACACTGCATATGCTTACTTAATCTAAAATACCTAATATACAATAATATTAAATAAAAAATTATAGAATACTTAATAATAAATAGAGAGTAACATATTTTAGTATAATAAGGGAACATATATAAAAACATAGAAAAAGTGCCTATATATAAACTTAAAATTAAAAAGGAAGAAAGCATTACGATATAAATATTAATCATGGTGTAAATCAGATAGAAAAGGATAGACCATAGCACACCACAGCTACGCTGGCACAACCCAAAAAATACACAGACTTACTCTAACAGAGCGAGCAAAGGATGCCTTCGGTGTCGGCATATGACAAACTCCGAAGCCAGCCCTTAACAATAAAAGAGACCCTTTTGCAATTCAAATTCCCAAAGTCGCAAAGATCAACTACCCTATTATAGATTAACGGATGAAAGAATCGGCCAAATCGCCTTCCGAAACCAGAGGCCACCCGCGGAACAGGAATCCTGAAGTGCCTTTTGGAAAGCAATGACTTATAGGCGCTGCTCGAGATGGTCAAGCGGTGAGCGGAGAGTACAGCCTTCAAGATAAACAGTTGGCGCACCGTGAGAACCTTGCAGTCACTGAAAAGGGAGGTTGTGGGGTATCGATAAGGTTTTTTATACAGTACCTTAAGAGCAGATCGTTGCGCTCTTTCGAGTTGAATTAGTGCCGTTTTGTTCGATCCTCCCCAAACAGATATACAGTATGAAAGCAGGCTCTCGCATAGCGCAGTGTAAACCATTTTTTTAACTCCAGGCCACGCCACATCTCTCACATTTTTCATTGCATACAGTGTCTTCCTAATGCGCCCAGACAAAAGTTCTATGTGGTCTTTGAAAGAGAGGCGGTCGTCAATGATAATGCCAAGGTACTTTAGTGAGGAGGTGGCAAGAATAGAACCACAGTTGCAAGGCGACCGTGGAGAGGTGATTCCACATCTATGTATTTTAATGGGTGGAAGATTTTTTGGCATGGATGGTTTGGTTTTATAAAAAGTAATGTATTTTGTTTTGTCATTATTTAGTGTGAGGAGGTTCAAATCCAACCAATTCGCAATCCTAGTCAAACCCATCTCAGCCATAGAAAATACCAAATCCCATGTCCTATCGCGAAAGATGACAGCTGTATCATCGGCATAACAAACCAACTCGGCCTCACCGCCACAGCAGGTAACAATGTCATTTATATAAGCTATAAAAAGAGTAGGTCCAAGGACACTACCCTGAGGAACTCCGAAGTGAACAGTTTCCGAGCCACTCTGTACGGAGCCAATTTTAACACGCTGTCCTCGATTTGACAGGTAGCTTTGAAACCACTGCAGGGGGGTGCCTCTTACTCCAAATCGTTTCAGCTTCCGTAGCAACAGGGGAATTGACACAGTGTCGAAAGCCTTCGCAAGGTCTAAAAAGACGCCAATGCAGCACCAGCCACCGTCAAGATAATCTGAGATAAAGTCCGTGAGCATTCTGACAGCATCCTCCGTTGATCTGTTTCGTCGGAAACCGAATTGACGGTTGGATAGGAGAGAAAATGATTCCAAATATGATAAAAGGCGTTTGTTTACGATTTTTTCGAGTAGTTTAGCGAAGGTACTTAGAAGAGCAATAGGTCTGTAGTTGGCAGGGGAATCTTTACGGCCATTTTTATAAATCGGGGTAATAGAAGCCTGTTTCCAGATATCAGGAAAAATACCCTGGGACAGGCTAAGATTAAATATATATGTAAGAGGATATACAATATACTCCCTGACAGATTTGAGGACCGAGTTTTTGATTGAATCGGGACCAGGGGCAGAATTATTTTTAAGATTTGTTTTATTTTTTATTTTTTGTTTTCGTCTTAATGCATGCCAAGTTAGCCTATAAGTGGAGTATACGATATTATAAATGAATTTTTAAATGTGTTTATGTATTAAGGATGGTTGTATACTGCGTTGGCTTCCCAATAAAAAAAAATTAAAAAAATGTATTATTCACAATGTATTATTACTAGGTTTAAAAATTATATTGATTTACTTAAAACACGTGTCCATAAGATAAGTAATTCTTTTATGGGTCAATGTATACGATTTTATAAAAAAACTTCTCGAGATAATCTTTTTTTTAATGTTAAGATCGGCACAGACAGGCTGACGGTCCACTTAATGGTAAGTGGCTACCGTCGCGTATAACACAAATCGAAGTTGCTGCAAGTGCGCTGTACTACAGTAGGATTAAGAAGGGGATAGGGAAATGGGCTCTGGTATCCCTTGCCCACTGACCGAAATACAACAACACATGTGCTGTTATTTCACGGTGGTCTTCTGTAAGGGGGTGGTTACTGCCGCCACACGGGCTGCCCAAATGACTGCGAAACGCAGTGTGCCCTGCCACTACTAAACCTTACAGCAGAGCCTTAAATATAAATAAAAAAAGTGTAATCAAAACCAAACCGTTTTCAAAATATTTATTATAAAAAGTCGCTGATTATTTATAATGAAGCCTGAATTTAAATGATTTTGAGCTCAGTACATATATTAGTAATATATGTTCAGTAATATGCTATGATTTGTGTATAGTAATTGTAAACAGTAATTTTTATATATTTTATTTTAAAGAAGACATAAAAAATATCCTGAGTTTCTTTCGGCGTATCTTCCCAGGATCTTCATCATCATAGCTTTTTTTTTATCGAAACCCAGTAAAATATACAATGACCATTAAAAGTGTTTATATTAATTCCATTTAATGAATAATATCTATGTTTATGTTATTATCTATACTATTTTAATAAATCTGAAGAGTTTATTTGTTTGTTACACTTTCAAGCCTTAACCACGCAACCGATCAATAGTAACGTAACTAATTCCAAGATCAATATTTATATTCAAAAATTTATTCAAAAGTTTCCACCGTATACTTGTTTACTGTAAATTTTTCTAACATTAAATTTAATCACCACATTCACTTCAGAAGTCAAGGTAGCCATCATTTACATCTACGGAATAACAAAATCTCTAACAATTTTTTTTCTTTGTTTCAGTAGTCCGATAATACAGAAAATCGGACTACTGAGCCTTTTATGTCGAAATTAGTGTATGAAAACATTTATTTTTTATAACAGGTTAAGTACAATGGAACTTTTCACATACAAGTAAGTATAAGAAAGTCAAACAGTTTTCAGGTTGACACGACATTGTTTGCATGACATGATCAATATGAACATTAAGATGTAGGCATGATTTTCCTGAAAGAAATAGTAGGTACAAGTATTACGAGTAATTTTACTGTCTACTTTCTCTCTGTAATACATTGTAATTATCTTCATAATTACACGCCGATTAGTTTTTTGTGTTTTATTTTGTTGGTTTATAAGTTGACACTTTAAGAGACCGAGGCATTGCTTTAATAACAGTCCATGAAAAATGTAGTTAAAATTAAATGAATAGTTAAACGTAAATCCATTCTTCATGTCGCAGTAGCGGACATTCTCGTTTAGTTATGAAAATTTTCAACTAAATTAAATTCAACGACGTCGAAGCTCAAACCATTTAGGGTTGCGTTATCAAAACTGTTAACCTTTCAGAGATAATTCGAATCATTAAGTTTTAATATTTAACTATTAGTTAAATCGTTGATCGTTTCACGTGTCGCAATAACAACATCCAATATCCACCTTGATAAACTCTGGATACATTTTTAAAACTACGAGTAATTTACACATGGTAAAGCAATATGGTTCGTGACAGCGAGGCCTATTAATTGAAATGCTCGTGACTAAATTGAACAATTTATAAATGTATATTAATGTTCATAATTAGTTTGATTTATTTTTCATTTTAGCCTAATAGAATTATAACAGACAGTAGCTTTTGTCAACTTTGATTTTTTTTATATCGTGAACCCCGGGAACAGTATTTTTCTGGATGAAAGGATCATACAGCTATCCTATTCTGTATGCTTAAAAAAGTGTATGTCAAATTTCATGAACATCGGTTGATTAGTTAAGGCGTGAAAAAAAACTCGCTTTTGTATTTGTAATATTAATTAGAATGCAATAGGTTTTAGAATCAGGCTTTTATAGTAGCAATACAGAAAATAAGTAAATGTAGATGCATGTAGACCAGACTGATTCGTCCCGGGACAAATGTTGTCCTATCGGCATCGCTTAGTCAAAGTTCAACGCTATTAATCATGTAACATTTTTTTTGTATACCGAAATTGTCCTATTTTTAAAAAATATACATTTTATTTAGTTATATTTTTTTGTACTACCAAAGCCTCACGGGAAGTTGAAGCAACGAAGTCCTTTGAATTAATGATAAGTATATATTTCAGTTGCAATGACAGGTAATCTTTATTGCATGGGACAATATAAGTCATAGATTTTTTTATACTCTGACTGACTTGATTGTAAGTGGCAACCGTCGCTTATAACACAAGCAACGGCATAGGAGCTGCAAGTGTGCGGCCGAATATAATAGGATAAAGGATTGGAAAGGAATAGGCCAATGAGCTCTGACATCCCTTAATCACACATCGAAAGATGCTGTTATATCACGGTGGTCTTCTTTGTGGGGTGGTTACACGAATTAGTAATAACTTAATTTAAACAACACGACTACTTATTTTATTATAGGACAGTTATTTTTTTATAGGACAGTTTATTTTTCTCGGAGTGACCGATGTTAGTAAAACTATCCCCAAGCAACAAAATTATAGTGCACGCTTTATAGTCCTGCAGCACTAATAATGGTCTCTTAGTGGTTCTAGAATTTGCTACCACGCTTATAGTAGCATGCACGGAGACTGATTGGCCTTGTAGTATATCTGTTCTTATATGTTAACTTATTATCGTCTATAGAATTAAATTAACAGCACACTATAAGCTGAGATGTCCTATAAAAGTATTGCACAGGTGTAAACACGCTTGGGAATACGTGCTCTGGTAAGCTATACTTAAAATTGCCTACAAGAATCACTATAAATCCATTATAAGTAAAGTATGCTTATAAGAGTATCAAATAAAACCAAACGAACTAGAAACCATTTGCACTTGTTACTTGAATTTATAAGGTTTTATAAGTTCACAATGTGGATCACTAATAAGTTAATTAGTTCTATAACGGCTTATTCCAAGAGTAAGTGTACTTGGTTTTATTGTGGGTTTGTCGAACGCTGTTATAATCTTTACACAAAATGTTAATATTGATGTTTCTCGCTTTTCACTTATACCTAAATAGTATGTAAGACACTGTTAATTGGTATCTACTTCCTTAAAAATTCGACAGCGTGAATGGTAGTCAAGTTATTAGAATAATTGTGGAACCCTAATTCCTAACAATATGGCGATGCTGTGGTTCCGATGCAAACCATTTTGGAACCAAGTACTTCCGTAACGGTTCTGTAATGAACTTGGGAAAGCTAGCTGTAAAAAATGGCGACTTTTCATTGTATGCCTTATTAATACCAATATTATTTTCAAATGCAACTTATTAAATACGCTAATTTCAAGAGGCGAGTAAAAATTTTGTTTTAAAACATAATATACTTCACCAAAAATATAGGTTTGCCATGCGAACGCATCTTATTATACCTATGTAACACTGTAGATAATACATTTTTAAAGAAAATTAATGAAGTGACTTAAGTTTTTATCAAATATTTTATATTTTTTATAAATATCAGCAGCAACGCCATTAACAAATTCACAGCTGTTTTTGAAAAAGCTTGTAACAGAAACAGGGAGTACGTTAGAGTCGTGTATGGTTCTGTTAGGCGATTTTAGTTGGCTTCGCGGGGAGCAGTTAATTCTTTGTAGTCCAACTATAAGGATACTATTGGTCCAAGTGGTAGTCACCAAGTCTACTATGGGTGTCTTAGAAGAAAGAGTATGCCTATAAATTGGGCCCTTTTCCGTTGTTATAAGAGCTTACTATCCCGTTATAGTCCTGATAAAATGGTGGTTCCAGGATAATTATAAAACCACTTTTTGCTGCTTGGGTCCCGAGTCCTGCTCAACAATAGAAATCATTTGTATGCTCTTTTGCAAAGATTTGTAACACTTAATAGTAGCGAGACAGGTTCAGGAACGCACCAAAGGCATTGTTGTTAAGCCACAAGCTGCTCGTAGACACAGATTTTTAAGCTATATGACAATTGTCGGTATCATTTGAAACTGCAGAAACTAATTCATAGGAGATTCGCAGGATCTTGAACAAATTTTAAATTTTGAATCCATATCCTACTGAGGCCGGCAGCGCACTTGCAGCACCAGTGCCGTTGCTTGTGTTATAGGCGACGACAGCCACCTACTATTAAGTTAACCGTTAGCCTGTCTGACGGCCTTTAAATTAAAAAAAAAATGAGAAAAACTTGCCAAATAATAGTGACCTCGTAAGTGAAAGTTTGTAACGAATACGTGCTAAGTGTATTTAAACTTTCACAATACCTTCGGCTTTAATAAGAAAAATCATCAAAATGTGTCACGAATATAAAGGAAACATTTCTCGTACATTTGTGTTTGTTTCGTACACAAACATTGAAACGATTATAAATTCCTTTCTTTATTTCGTCACTTACGCCTCCCCTTATCTCTGTCGCGTAAAAGCTCGCAAATGAAACGTAATGAAAACGTTATCACCAGAAGCGTATTTTCATTTTGCGTTATTAAAGTGGTGTGCGCCGTAAAAGTGGAATGAATATAAAGTCGGCCACTCCTCAGTGATGTAGGCGCTGCATGCAATGCTACGAAGTTGACAAATGAGACGGGCTTTCAGTGTTTTTTTTATTCTATGTTTAATGAGGACGCGTTGAATGCCTTATCTACACCGATTCATAATCCGCGATAATACGGTCACGCGATACTTTTTTTATAACTCACATTGAAGTGTTGTTTTCAGTGTGTTTGTGTAATTTTTTTCTTCCAAGTAAATATACAAACATTCGTAACATTTTATTTATGAAATTTATAATTGTTAGGCGAAAATTGAAAAGATCAAAGCTAAAGGAGGATATTACAATTTCCGTCGGAACAAAGACGCAATAGAAACTCAAATGTCATTGATTCGGTAATCGAGCCGTAGATCTAATATAAACAAAAATCTTACATTATATATTATGTTTATATGACTTTATTATAATTTATTTTTACCTATTACAAAAAAAGCTGTAAAACTGGGTCTTTTTTATAAAAGATGGGTTTCATCTTACATCTATCCATGTAGGAAAGATGAGGCCGACGATGGGGCGAGCTCACCCAGAAGATGCCTATTCGTTCGAACCTTGACAAGTTTTGGGTTGTATGAGCTCGGAAATACAGACGCCCCGGCAGGGAGTTCCAATCCATAGCAGTGCGCACTATAAAAGATGTTTAAAAGCACTTGGTCCGAATTAGAGGGATTTCGACAAGGTGAGGATGGTAACCAGCCGTACTCTGCATATAATGTTACATTAATTTTTCGGACGTATGAAGGGACTCATTCCAGTTGTCGGAAACATTCGTGTCATCGTCGCTTCGCTCTGTGGTTCGCATTCATTCAGACGGAAGAACGCGTGATCCGTCTGAGTGACGAACGAATCGCATCTCGTTCGGCGCACGCGACCGGTCTCAGCCCTTTTGACTAGAAGCAGCGAGCGAGACAGGACGTTCTTTTGTGGCAGCACCCACTATCCGTCGACGCGAATTAACCATATAGAAAATGTAGTTTAAAATTATCTTTAGAGCCAAATACTTGGCTGTCTTTTAAAATCCATCAAATTTAATAAAGAAAACTTCGTCGTAACCCGGCGGTAAGTGTTTTTGGCTAATTCAGTGCATAAATTCCCGTTTTATTTCTTTAATTTTTTTTTTTGTTCAAGTCGTGAGGTAGATTCAGTAGTCAGTCTTTTGAGAATTTTAATTAAATTTGTTGAAAAGTGTTAACTATAAATTGTGTAGGTCGTGTGCCTATTTTCTACATTGAAATCCATGGTAAATACCTTTTATTTTGGCATGCGGATGTGTATTTTTTTTTAAAAGATGGCATCGGCCGAATTTTACTTTTTTTTCATAAATATATTTTATTTGTGGCCGATAGCCATCGACTCAATCATATACGGCAAATCCGTATATTTCATTTTAATAAATTAAGCAATACCAATTCCGCGGTAGTCATTTTTTTTTATTTTTTTTTAGTACCCAAATGTAGAATTACCTACCGATGATAAATTCAATTTTATAACAAGCCCTCATGCTAGGATTACCTGAAGGGTATAGGATGGCCAAAATTCTAAGACGGCTTTTTATATTCATTTCAGGGGTTTTTTTTTTAATTTACAAAAAATACTACAAATTATCAAACGCATCCAAAACGGAAGACAGAACTTCCATGAGTTGGTGAGCCGAGTGGAAGGGCCGTGCGAACTACGTTGGCTCGACGGGGAACCAAACGGGCAACCCCGCAGTGCACCCGCCGTGCCTTCCGTCGCCTTCGACGGCTCGCTTCGCCACCGACACAAGTTGGTCAATCGTTTAAATTTTAACATAATTTTAAATATAACAAATCTAGTAGGATAGTTATTTATTTATTGTTTTTTTTTCTCGTCGATGGCTCTCCTTCCGTGGCAAGGTTTCCTTTAGTACAATTCTCCACAAGGTCCCTGGTACTTTTTTTTTAATATTTTTTATTTTTTGTATGTTTTTTTTATATGTGCTATTTTTAGGTATAAGTTTTGTAAACCCTTTTTTTTATTTAATAAATATTGTTTGCCATAGCACATATTTTATTTACCCTTTTTTTTTATTGTCCGCCTGTCCGCCTCACACCGCGGAAAAGGTGTAACAATATTGGCGCCCGAACAGGGACGTAGGTAATACTTGTGGAGAGTTGTTTAGGCATTAGCTTAGGCAATAAATTGGACCTAGGGGAAACCTACCCTTAATTTTTTTTCTAAATTATTTTTTTGCCATAATTTTTTTTATTAGTTCATTTTTTTTTTATTCATTTTTTTTATGCCACTGAGGGAGAGTGGGTGCTGTTAGGCTTGCGCTGGGGTAGTGGGAGAAACCGCATCCTCGGTTTCAGCCTTTGGTGCAAGTACCACGCACGTATCCGTTCCCAACCGGCCAGAATTTTTATAGCTCGGTGGATACGTGTCCCGAAGGTTCCTATCCTTTTAGCCTATCCTTATCCCTAATCCTTATCCTTCCCCCCTAATAGCCTTCCCTTCCAAAATCTAATCCGCCATTCCTTTTCCTTCCTTCCCTGGGAGCGGCATAGTTTTTTTATTTTATGGGGTTTAGTAGTTTTTCCTAATTTGTATGGGGAAAACTACATCATTTTTATTTTTAATCAATTTTTAAATTTCGCTTTGGGAAATATTTAATAACACCAACACAAGCGCAACGGCACCGTAGTTCAAATGTGCTATTAATTAATTTTTTTCTTTAGTGTGTTAGTATAATTATTTGGATTTTCTTCAATTGTCACAACAGCACATTTAGCTAATTATTTCTTTAGTAATATTATAAATTTTGGATAATTTCGACATAAATTCTTTTTGTACTTTAACTTGAATTTAAATTTAATTTTGGTTAATTCTTTTTTAATTTGATTTGATTTACCTTTAAATTGATAAACCCTATAAAATTTTTTTTTTTTGACTAGCCGTCCCGAATGTTTTTTTGTTTAGATTTGTTTTTTTTTTATTTTAAAATTGATTTCATTTTTTTTGTTTGTTGTTTTTAACTTAGATTCTTTTGATTTTTTTTTATTAATTCAATTCACGTTTTTTTATTAGTGTTTTTTTTGTATTTGAAAATTTTTACATTAGAATTTTAAATAACGTTTTTTTAAAATAGTCTTTTTAAATGTACTATTTCTTTTGTGTGGACCTATTTTTTTTTTGTGTATACAGGAGCCAGGAAGTCTTTCTACCGACGGAGAGCCAATATTTTTTTTATAATTACCCACAGTACAATCTTAACTTAGTAATACAATTTCTTAACTAGCGGTACTGCCGGGATTTGCTTATTTAATTTAAATTTAGTTTTTTTTTACTTTCACATTTTCTTTAACTAGCGGCACTGCCGGGATTTGCTTATTTAATTTAAATTTAGTTGTTTTTTTTTACTTTCACATTTCTTTAACTAGCAGTATTGCCGGGATTTGCTTATTTAATTTAAATTTAGTTGTTTTTCTTTAACTTTTACAATTTCCTTTAACTAGCGGTCCTACCGGGCTTCGCTTATTCAATTCAAACTTATTTTTTTTTTTAACTTTTATCATTCTCTTAACTAGCGGTCCTACCGGGCTTTGCTTATTTACTTTAAACTTAGTTCTTCTTTTGAGACTTTTACAGTTTTCTTTAACTAGCGGTACAATCGGGCTTTGCTTACTTAATTCACTTAGAATTTTTTTTTTTTTTTGTTTGAGTCTTTTGCCTTCTTTTAACTAGCGGTCCTACCGGGCTTTGCTCATTCAATTTTTTTTAATTTTCATTTTGAAATATTTTTTTTATTTTCGAGATTGTCCTTGCTTACCATTGGTCTAGTCTTTCACATTCGCATTTAATTCTATAGTGGTTTTTAATTTTTATTTTCTTCTTTTTTTTTTCTCTCATACTTGCGCCTTACGGCTCGTTTCTTTTTTTTTCTTTCTTTTTTTTTGCCCTTCTCAATTTTTTTTATTTCTAATTTAACTTGTTTTTTTTTGTGTGTACAATGGAGAGACCCATTGCATACAATTTTTTGAGAAAGGACGAACTTTTATATGAGGTGTCCATTAGGAATGCCGCGCCTCTTAATACAGTGGACGAGCTTAGGGCACAGATTAGAGAGCTGTCACGGTCCATTACGGCCGATGAAATTTTGGAAACCACATATGATCCCGTTGAGGAAATGAATGTGATCGAGGGCAAATTAAAAGAATTAGAGTCATTATTAGAGGGTACTCCTCCTTATAAGTTATTCGGCAGAGCCAGGGCTATCGCGCACCATGTGTTCCATAGGCTGAGCCGTATTAATTTAATTGAAAACAGTCGTCTCTAAATTTTTCAAAACTTAGACGCAACTTTAATTAAAATTAAATAGTTTTTTTTTTCTCTTTGGAGCGTCTGAACGTTTTTCTTTTCGAATGTTTATTTTTTTTTCTTTTTCTTTTTGTTCTCTTATATTGTTTCGACGAATGATAACAAGCAAGTCGTCTGTTTTACTTTGACTCATTGTTCTACTTGTCGGCCTCCTAAGCCGGCTCCACCTAGTCATTTTTGGCCTTTGTTAGGATCAACTCATTTCGTACCGGTCCTTTGGGGAACGATCAATTTTTTCTTTTTTTCTTTTCTTTTCTCAAATTTAAAATCACTAAATTTACCCCTTTCTTTTTAGTTTTCGGTAGGGAACCTGTTGCTTGCGGTTCTATGTGCCAAGGTAGTCCTTCCACCGATCCAGTGGACTTGTCCTGCGCCTCTCGGGAGGAGTATGCTACTCGGCTGGGAGGCTTGCGCGCTGTCTTCGCTAAAGTTAAAGAAGCCATCGCAAAGGCCCACAGTCGCAGTCAGCGTTACTACAATCGAGGGCGTAGACACGTTGAATTCCAAGTAGGAGACATCGTGTGGAAACGAACCTTTCCGTTGAGCAACGCAGCCAATTACTTCATGGCTAAGTTGGCTCCTAAGTATGAGAAGTGTCGAGTAATAGGTAAATCCTCGCCCTTAGTTTATCAGTTGGAGAGAGTCTCCGACGGTAAGAGCATTGGTTCTTGGCACGTCCAGCACTTTAAATAATCGAAAATATGGGTCCATAGTTTTTATTTTTTTCCCTTAATTTTTTTTTAATATTGTAACCCAGTTTCATGGTAGATTTTTTTTTCTCTTTTCATTTTTTTTATAGGTTGAAGACGTAGCACTTTCAACTTTATTGTTTGATTCTCTCACTTCCTAATTATTTTTTTTTTTTTTTTTTTTTTCAATTTTTATTTAAATTGAACATGGGTAGCACCCTTAACATCAGTTAAGATCGACAATTTCAAAATTGTCTGTCAATTTTTTTTCTTTCCCTTTTACATTTTCTTTTTACTTTTAAAATAAAAAAAATAATAATAGCGTGTTCATTTTCCTTTCTTAGTTTTTTCTCATAGGTTTTGGCTAACTCTTTCTTCTGCAGCGGTGGAGGAATAGTGCGCCTTAGCTGAGATATCCTATGTATAGTATGTAAATTTATTTTTATTTGTATATATTCCTAATAGCCTTTCGAGCGGTGGTAACTCATTAAATAAGCCTTTACCAGAAGCGGGTCGCGACTTCTTTAAACTAAAAGCCTACGCATTTCTTCTCCTACTCTTCTTATACAGGGGCGGGTGGTGACTCCTTTAATCAAAAGCCAGGTGGTGCACTTGAGCAGATAACCGGTTTTTTTTCTTGCACACGTTGTGTGGAGATTTTTTTTTTTGTGTGCATATTTTTGTGCATTCTTTTTGCACACTTTTACGGCTGCTCATGTGTACTCACTACCACTCATAGCGGATTGCAACTATGTAAAAAACAAGCCTTTTGCTACTCTCTTCCGTATATAAACTCTGTGTATATCTATGTAGTATATTCTGATTTCTTTTACTCTCTCATATATTATTTATGTGTATCTATCTGTCCTTCTCCCGGGAGCTTCTTGCTACCAGTATACCGCGCTATCTAAAAGCGGTATCCTGCGGCAAGAGCGTTCCGTTTAGTTTATTTTACAGTATTTTATATATTTTATCCTCTTTTATTTATTTTTATGATTATCGTTATGTATGTAGTTTATCTCTCAGCTAAGAACCGTTTTCTTCTCCTCCTCTCGTTCGGGATCGTGTAGCTGTAATCTCAATTTGTCTAGTGTTAGATAGTTTTTTTTTTAGTAGTCTTCTTTTTAGTTTTTTTTTCTAGTTGGGTACCAATATCCTCCAACTGTTCTCCTGGTGTTAGAACCTGGGGACCAGGTCGAATTTTCCTCCGCAGGAGTAAAATTCTGATGGCTAGGGGGGTATTGTTACATTAATTTTTCGGACGTATGAAGGGACTCATTCCAGTTGTCGGAAACATTCGTGTCATCGTCGCTTCGCTCTGTGGTTCGCATTCATTCAGACGGAAGAACGCGTGATCCGTCTGAGTGACGAACGAATCGCATCTCGTTCGGCGCACGCGACCGGTCTCAGCCCTTTTGACTAGAAGCAGCGAGCGAGACAGGACGTTCTTTTGTGGCAGCACCCACTATCCGTCGACGCGAATTAACCATATAGAAAATGTAGTTTAAAATTATCTTTAGAGCCAAATACTTGGCTGTCTTTTAAAATCCATCAAATTTAATAAAGAAAACTTCGTCGTAACCCGGCGGTAAGTGTTTTTGGCTAATTCAGTGCATAAATTCCCGTTTTATTTCTTTAATTTTTTTTTTTGTTCAAGTCGTGAGGTAGATTCAGTAGTCAGTCTTTTGAGAATTTTAATTAAATTTGTTGAAAAGTGTTAACTATAAATTGTGTAGGTCGTGTGCCTATTTTCTACATTGAAATCCATGGTAAATACCTTTTATTTTGGCATGCGGATGTGTATTTTTTTTTTAAAAGATGGCATCGGCCGAATTTTACTTTTTTTTCATAAATATATTTTATTTGTGGCCGATAGCCATCGACTCAATCATATACGGCAAATCCGTATATTTCATTTTAATAAATTAAGCAATACCAATTCCGCGGTAGTCATTTTTTTTTATTTTTTTTTAGTACCCAAATGTAGAATTACCTACCGATGATAAATTCAATTTTATAACAAGCCCTCATGCTAGGATTACCTGAAGGGTATAGGATGGCCAAAATTCTAAGACGGCTTTTTATATTCATTTCAGGGGTTTTTTTTTATTTACAAAAAATACTACAAATTATCAAACGCATCCAAAACGGAAGACAGAACTTCCATGAGTTGGTGAGCCGAGTGGAAGGGCCGTGCGAACTACGTTGGCTCGACGGGGAACCAAACGGGCAACCCCGCAGTGCACCCGCCGTGCCTTCCGTCGCCTTCGACGGCTCGCTTCGCCACCGACACAAGTTGGTCAATCGTTTAAATTTTAACATAATTTTAAATATAACAAATCTAGTAGGATAGTTATTTATTTATTGTTTTTTTTTCTCGTCGATGGCTCTCCTTCCGTGGCAAGGTTTCCTTTAGTACAATTCTCCACAAGGTCCCTGGTACTTTTTTTTTAATATTTTTTATTTTTTGTATGTTTTTTTTATATGTGCTATTTTTAGGTATAAGTTTTGTAAACCCTTTTTTTTATTTAATAAATATTGTTTGCCATAGCACATATTTTATTTACCCTTTTTTTTTATTGTCCGCCTGTCCGCCTCACACCGCGGAAAAGGTGTAACAATAAGATAGAAGAAAGAGGAAGGCGGTATTATTTCATGCAGCTCCCGAGCACACTCCAAAGTACATCTTATAGAATACACAGAGACAGGCAATTTTGCGTTTATGTGCCAGGCTCTGCAGCTTGGTTCTTATTAGTGTACCGTCGCCAATGAGCCTCCTAGCTCTGCGATCCACTGAGTCGATGCGGCAAGTTGGTATTTTGCTGAGCTAAAATTTGCTGGTCTGAAAGGATCGAATTATTTTACTTTATTATATCAAAAAGACGCTAATATTTATTCTGTTTGTCGAAAAAAAATTTAAAAATATAAAAGAATATTGAAAGATAATTTGTGTGAAAACTCAATAAGTTTAACAATTAAAATAAAATACACAAAACCTCACAAGCCGAGTATTTTTATTAAAAGATCCATTTTTAAGACCCCAAAAAGACCCATATATTTAGATAATATATGTATATAATTGAAATTTTATATATATAATATGTATAAAAGAAAACTTAACCATGTTTAATTTATGCTCCGTTAAATCCAAATAACGGCTCTAAGTCTGGAACATACTACAAGTAGTTTGAACATTAAAAATGTATCAAAAAATGGGAATTTTGAAGTCTGTAACGCGATTTCTATTTCTTTTTGACTAGTTTCTGTTTGCGAACTACACATAACGATACGTGAATTAAAGTTCAAAGATACGATAGAATACATATTTGATTGTCCGCCAAATGTTATAAATATTACTTTCTTTGCTTTCAGCAAAATGACAATCTAATTATAAATTTAAAAAAGTTCGTCGATCACGGTTAAAACGCGATGGATTTTAAAACGTGCAAAAAGTTTTTGGTCAATATTTATGAACCACTTTTCTCGCTCCGAGCGTTATGTCCATACAACAGTTCTGCCTTTTTATACACCTTTCGCTTTGCATTTTAACACTGTATACTCAGAATGAGCCGTCTACCGGATTTAATTCGTCTTATTTTTAGAATTATTGTTTGTGAATTTTGTTTTATAAAAATAAAAATATTTCTCTATGCCTTTACATTGCAACACACAAATTTAATTAATGATCTCACTCCTTAGTTCCCAAAATGGTCCAGTTGGACCCTCAGGGGTCCACGGGAGACTCGTCGGGGGTCTACGTTTCCGTGGAAAAAAAACATCAATTCTGACTTATTTCATTTAGAAAACTCCCCATTCGAGGTGTGAACTCAGCCGCAACGCAAATTTCCATAGTTAAATCTAATCTTCACATTTTTTGTCGAGTTTTAGGAATATGGTAGAAATATGGTTCAGGGGGTCCACCGGAACCAGCTAAATTTTGAAAGTGGTCTATGAAAAAATTCTGGGAACCTCTGGTCTAACTAAACGATCTCCTTGTCTTTGGTCACATCTTAGTCAGAATTATTTTTAAAGTCATATAATAGGTTCTTACTTAACTAATAAAAAGTATTTGTTTCACATTATATGTAAAAAAAAAGTGTGTGTGTCCATCTCCGACGCACGACTGGAGTATACTCCTTCGTGTGTATAAGATTGAATATATGAAATATTCCTCGTGTCAATAGATAACATTATACCTAATTACTTTGTATTATTTAGTTACATTTTGCATACCCAGATGTCACGTGTTTTACAAAATTACGATCGTTATACACAGATGTCACTACGTGTTATAAATTCAAATAGTTTTAATTTTTTTGACGACAGATATCGCTGCGCCGCCGGCAGATTGTAGCCCGCTATCGTTTCGTTCCTACACGCCGACTACACTTTTCATATAAGATTTCGTCGTTTACACGCGTCTGCTGTCGCACAAATGTCAAAGTGACAGATAACGTTACGCTTTTTAATTAACGCTTGTATTAATTTTACTCCTCATAAAATTTCCATACCGGTGGCCTCATATAAAAATCGATTCTTAAGGAGTAAATTCCAATAAAGATTTATTAAGCCATCGTAAGTCGTAAGCATAAAAGAACAAACTGCGCTTTATATTTTATATTTTTTAAGGGAATTAATAAACAGAGAAAAGAGAAATTTTAACAAAAATTAAAGATTTTTCACACTGCCACTAAATATTTGTGTTTTAAAGGGTTTTAACTTCACTACAATATGGAATCACAGTAACAAATATTCTTCATGAAGAAGTACGAGTTTCAATCAATAACTGATCATGACGTTAAATCGATCCTATTAAGAGCAAAGGAGACCCTTTTTAATGGACTTTACATTAAAGTATTTTATTATAAGTAACCCTTGATCAGGTCTCGTGATACATAATATAAAATTATGATATAATATGTGTCTATGAAACATAATTACTTGACTCTTAAACTTAAATTTTTGATCCAGAATTAACAACAGAATGTTGTTAATAACTCCACTTTTATGAAATCTCTCTCTCTCTCTTTGTGTGTATGTGTGTATGTGTGTCTGAATGCGTGTATGTGTGTCTGAATCTTGAAGATACCCATCTTCAAGATGTATTCCATTTCACCGAGTGACTATAATTTTTTATCTACACATTAAATCGATCAGTACGCCTGTGTTTGCCGTGTTTACCGATTCGTAAACAAAGTACCTCATGGGGGGTCATCATTATGAATATGTTCACAACAAAAAGATTAAATATATGGAATATATAGGCAGGGCATTGGGATAATTTTCCTACAAAAATATTGATCCTGATCGCCGTAATCGGGATGGCCATGGCGTAGCTAAATAGCCTTGTAAAGTTGCCGATTTTGTACCACGTGGTTCTAAATGTCACATTACGGATTCTTTCGTCTTGCCTGGTCTATACAGTGGAAAATCTTTATTCACAATTAAATTTGAAAACAAAATTTTATTCGTGAAGCCGTAATGTCTATAACAATTTTGTTTGTACATAAAAATCAACGAAGCCATTTTCAGGAACGAGCCGACACACTCGTGCAATACACGAACTCCTACTTCGTTCGGCTCCTCCCGTGCAGTAAGATTTTTATTATTATACGTACCCTTTTTGTTGTAACACACCGCGCGAGTGTACATACGTTGTAAGGAGCTGTAACGACGCGTGAAGCGTGAAATACTCGCACATTTCGCTACCGGAGAAATGGACTGCACCTGCTTCCTTAGGTTTTATGTGAACTTTCCTCACCTTCTTAGGGTGCTCGGTGAGGGCTCCAAATATCGCCGTCCTCACTTTGTGACCCCTCATAACATGAGTAATGCCTCGTGAGAGGATATTGGGCAGGTCTCCGCTTCGACGGCAAGCGATAATTTTACGCACCTTGTACCAACTTACATTGCGTCCCTTCTTTATTGTTCATGTTGTTTCTGACTATTATATATTCTATTTTAATTTTGATGTTATTGTCATACTTTGATAACTGTGACCGGGCGGTTTCATCCTTTTAACCTTATTTAAGGCGACGCAGCGATAAACAATTAATACGGCTGTCATTGCATACGAAAACGAGAGCGCGCTTGCTTATGTCGTAAGGTCGTATGCGACAAAACGATTTTTATTAAAAAAACTATGATTATTTTAAGAAATCCAACTGTAAAATTAAAGTGTATGTTTATACTAATGTACATAGAAAATTTGCAAGTATAAATTGGTCCCGTTTGCCTGTAAAATGTAAATCTGTGTTTTAAAAGACTTTTCTTTGAAATTTTTTTCTCTATTATAAAAGTTTACCAATCGTGTATTCCAACTCGCAAAATGAAGTCAGTAATATGAAGAAACAGGTTACCAAACATCACTTTCATATGTTATGTCATTGCCGAGAAAAATCTAAATTCCAATTCGTCGCCTTAAGAATTAGGCTATCAAATGCAAAAAAAATGAAATCCTACTGGTAGAGTACGTAATATTAGTGCTTTCAACCAAACAAACTCTTCAGCTTCATTATATTAATATAGATTTTATATACAAAAAAATGTTTTTCGTAAAAAATTAATAGCAATTTTATTACAAATTAAAAAATAAAACATCGTAATTCCTATCAAAAAGCTACATTCAGGATAACAATTTTGCTCTTTAAAAAACACAAACATTAGTGTGTGTTAAATTGGCATATTTAACAACGAGCAACGTTCTATGAGCAACGTAGCAACGTTAATATATTTAATTAATTAAAATATATTTCATATAAAGGTTGTTCCTTCATCATCATTATTTTTTTAAATTATGAAATGTGACAGACAGGCCGACGACAGTTTACTTAATATTAGTACACTAGCGTTGCCTAAGGTTGAGCTGCTGACCATGTTAGATAGTAGACATCTGCTATCTATAGCAGATGTCTACTATTGACAATAGGCTTACCCGATGAACCATGAAAGGTCGTAACTAATTTCAACCTACATCTGCTGTATTTTGCGGCCGAATTTGATCTATCACTGATTTTTTATGCCACTGGTTATAAAAATTTACTAATTACCTACTAAAGTTATGGAGCCATCATTCCATACAAGAGAAAGCACGCCTACGCTTACGCCGTTATTTCATCATAAATTATGGCGATGCCGCGTATTGTTTCGCTAAGATTGTCCTTATTATTTTTTATTTATTAAAATTTAACATTATTATTAACACTATTAGTAACACTGACTGAAAAATACAAGAAAACTCTGAAAATAACAATTAGGGAAAGGGTAATAATTGGCGAAAAAAGGAAGTAAAATCGATTAAAAACACAAGTTTATCTTTTATAGAACATTGTGCTGATGAATATTATTTAATCCATTTAATTAAAAGCTAAAGCGTAGGTAAAGTATTTTGTTGAAACACAATTATAATTTTGTTGATCCAGCAATATCAATTAGCGAACCTTAATTTGAAGTAAAATAATTTGCAACTAATGTATGTCGTTTATGTAGGAAATGTCTGTTGCACTATTTGTTGTAATATTAGTTTATACGTTTAGTTTATACCCTTTCAATATAATTTACCTCGTAATTAGATTAAACATTAAAACGAAATATTTTATTAACTTTGTGCAAGCTCTTATTTGATATTAGAAAGAGGATTAGCCATTATTCATTTTACTAAACATTGCGGAAATAAATCTCTTAGTACATGAAGAGCATTTTGTTTTTTGTTCAGAATATCAATGAGGATAATCCAATTTCAAATAACCGTTATTTCAATATTTATGGTAATGTGTTACACCGTACGGCGTCCTGTAAACGTATTTCAATAAAATATCGTTATTTGGTTTACGGGTGTATTTATTTGTTATGTATATATAATTTTATAGATCGCTTGCTTTTACCCGTGACATAGATTTAACCTCACTTATTTTTAACATAAATACATCGGTCCAGTACACACATCTTCTTCTTTTTGACTATTTTTTTCATTTTACTTAACGCAAAAAAAAATCAGTTAAATAACCACAGAGTTCTTTTCCCGAAGAATTTCATCCAGAGTTCACTATTGGGCTAGGTCCGGAATTCAATATTTTTAACAATTTCTTGTAGTTAGTCTTATCAAACACCAATTAATTAAATAATATATAATAACATAATTTGCATGCCATGCCATTTAAATAATTAAATTGGTCTAATGTTTTTTTTTAATGTTAAGGTCGACAGACAGGCTGACGGTCCACTTGATGGTAGGTGGCTACCATCGCCTATAACACAAGCAACGCCACAGCTGCTGCAAGTGCGCTGCCGACTACACTAGGATTGGATATGGGATTAGGAGTGGATAGGGAAATGGGCTCTGGCATCCCTTACTTACTCACCGAAACACAACAGCACGTATATGCTGTTATTTCACGGTGGTATTCTGTAAGGTGGTGGTTACTGCCGCCAGGCGGGCTGCCCAAATGACTGCGAAACGCAGTGTGCCCTATCACTACAATGCCACTTATTATCAATGCCATTTATTTAAGAGTGTGATTAGTTCAAGTAAAGGAATTCGTGTTAAATTGTGTTACAAAGCGTGGGTAGTTGAATATTTACAATAATTACCCACACATTACACAATAAACAAACAAATTTTTTCTTTATAAAATACTATGATTCTTAGCTGTTTTCTTTCTAACATTCTCGTGTGATAAGCGAATATTGGCGTGGAGCTTATTCAATTAATCATTCAATGCACAGTACTCCTGACTCCACGGTACAGATGACAGGTAGCAGATAGTTTCGTAGCTGTTCACTTGAAAGCGACAATCATATTAACACATTTGCCTACGCAACATTATTACCTCAAACGCGTTTAAACTAAAATCGCATTTTATATATAGACATTTTAAATAATAGTAATGACCCAATAGTTTTCTATCCAATATTAAGTATATGTATGTACTAATATTAAATGATTAATCGTTAAATGTCTGAATGATAGGTATTTAAATTATTTGGTCGACTATTTTGGTTGGCATTAAGGTTAAACTATTAATTTATGATATTGATTAGAATTGGTTTCTAATTAATAAATGAATCCTTCTAAACGGTTCTAATCTTAAACGATTTTAGTAAGGAAAAGTTTTCTCTCTAGTTTTTTTCTAGTAATTTAGTTTTTCTCTCGTTTTTTGTAGTGCTTTTATTATGAAATTGAATAGAAACTTTCTAAAACGTAAACTTTAATTGCAAGTACATATTTGTCGTAGTAATAAATATTCTATCTCTATAACTGAAGATTGCTGTTATATTTTTTTGTGTCTATATATGCTTCAGTCGGGCTTTTGACGGGGCGGTTGAATTTAAAAAAGAAAATGACATACCCTAAGAAATGTGTATTTAACGACAAAGTAATGTACTACATTTTTCCTAGTCTGGTGCTACGTTCCTAAGGGAACAGTAATAATGGGTCTCACTAGTACGGGAGAGTGTCGCTTCTGCGTTGAGGATCCTGTGCGAGTGTGGCCCCTTGATGCACAAGCGCAGTCACATCCTAGGAAGCCACACAATGGCTTGTGAAGATGTGAAGAATGCTCTATCAAAAAAGTACTACAGTTTCTTAACGTGGTAGGTATAGACAGAGCTTTAGTTTACGTGGCCATCACAAAATTTCAGCAATGGACGAAGTGATACTGGTACTCTAGTAGACAGAAATAGCCACTAAGAAAATAATAATAATAACGGTATTGTGTGAGCTCTTGTATATAATTAGACATTGTAACAATAAATTCAAGACATTAATGCTGTCATGAATTTGTTTTTACAATGTTTCATTTATCTCATACAATTTTGCTGTTTGTGTATTTAACTTGAGGATTGTCCTTAAAGAAGATGATGATAAATTTTTTTGTGAATAAAATGAATTCTTTCTACCAATCAACAATTAAGGGCATTGAAGGCGTAAAGCGCATTGATCAGTTTATCAGAAAAGACATTTGAAACATTTTGATTTTACTTAAACTTATATTTGTTATTCTTGAATCCTTAGGGTTTTTCTTTAATTCCTATCCTATTGTATATTCAGAAATTATTTGATTCAATTAACAATTCTACTTAGACCCTAAAACAACAATACATTCATATTATACCTAACAATAGACCATGTACTTTAGAAGGCATTTCAGATGTCCTCGCACAAAGCATTGTGAATGGTTGACCACATGCGAATTCAATATGTACCCACTCCTGTGTTACACAATGCGACTAGAGGGTATAAGTAATATGAACCCACAAAATGAATTGACCTTTTTGGAAATATAATAAATATTAGGAAAATGTTATGTTAAATGAAAACAGTAAGTTTGTTCAGAAATGTTTTCATGTCTTTTTTTATTTTTCAAGATGCTTCATTTGAGACTTTATTTTCATTGCTTGGTTATAACAATGTACCCAACCAGTATATTGAATATTACAATAAATATTATTGTAATATTCAATATACTGTAATTATAGTACATACTGTAATATAATGTAATTATAGTATATTGAATATTACAATATTTTACAAGGACATGTCTAGATACACTTAGACAGATTCATCTCTTGAGCCCTCTTTATTTTTCTAATTGGTCGGACTATAGTTTATAATTTAAAATAAATACAAAAAATATCCATTTATTGTAAACAAGAAAAATCATTAATACAAACCTAATTTATAATATTGTTAACAATATTATAAATGAAAATGTTAATGAATTTGTTCGGACGTTTGTCCCAGGTTTTGATGAAACCTAACACACTTATAGACGGTTTATATCTTTACTAGGATAATATTTAGGATGATTTTTACTAACATAATGATTATTGGACCTAGGCAGAGCGCTTCCTAGATTGATGTATGCAGTGTATACTATTCCTAGATGGATGTATCAATATTATAATTTGTCTTTCTGTGATTTTTTTATTTTTGTGCTAAAATAGGATCGCTTCTTTTACTACAAAAATTAATAATACAATAGTTACAGTCCTAACATCTCACTTGTTACCGAAACGTAGTAATTTACGTAATTCTTCAACAACGAACCCATACAATCCTATAAAAAAATTTTGATGTAAAAATTAAATAAAAGAGACTTTAATCAAAAACTTAACGGGTTAGTTTCTCCTGTTAGTCTATGTGTAGGTAAAGTAATGAATTCACGCTGATCTGCCCAGCTTGGTTACACTGTGACAGGTCCTTTGTGAATGCGAAGTAAGATAATGGGACCAACACTTCGAGTTAGCTCGATAACGCCTGGTGCAACTTTTGTTTGAACCGTGAACTAAGCGCACGAGTTCATCTTACCTAGGTATATAACAAAGTTGCCAGTGTGATTTCCGCCAAATTATTAATGAACATAGAGCAAGGTATTTACTTTATCTGTGTTAGTCTCTAATTATATCACACTAGCCTATGCTTGCGACTTCGTTAGCGTGGACTTCATCTTAGAATCCTAATTTAATAAACAAAAACTAATATTATAAAAATTAATAAAAATGTGTAGGTAACTAATAATAGACTAAGCGTACGGCTGTTCGCCTGTTGGCTCACACCGCGGAATTTTTTTTTTACCTTTACCATTTTCATATCCGTCGTAATTTCTAAACGAAATGTCCAATTCGATTTTTTTTTATGTTAAGATCGGCAGACAGGCTGACGGTCCACTTGATGGTAGGTGGCTACCGTCGCCTATAACACAAGCAACGCCAAAGCTGCTGCAAGTGCGCTGCCGACTACAGCAAGATTAAGGATAAGGGATTAGGAGAGGGATAGGGAAATGGGTTCTGACATCCCTTACTCACTCACCGAAACACAACAGCACACGTGCTGTTATTTCACGGTGGTCTTCTGTAAGGGGGTGGTTACTGCCACCAGACGGACTGCCGAAATGACTGCAAAGCGCAGTGTCCTCTGCCACTATTTTCCAGATCCAGACCAGAGCCAAATTTGAAAAGTTCCTTTTTCAAAGTTGACTCTGCCGGGAATCGAACCCGGGATTCTTAGAACAGAGCGTTAAGGCAAGCACCCTAACCACTCATCCAACGGGCTGGTCAATAAGTGGAATTTACATGTGTACATTATTTAGTTGGATAAGTATTAATATCATGCTACGAATGTCATCATCATTCAATTCTACACGTGTTTTGATTGAGCAATTTGAACTCAAAACAATAACTCAACTCAAACTTTAGATTAAAAAAAATTAATTTAAAAAAACAAAGAGACGTAGTACAATACTCGCTATTTTAACAAATCATAAGGTAAAGGTGATGGCCACTTTCAAAGAGGAAATACACATTACACCGAAGCACAGTAATTGCTCACATTATTCACTAAGCGAAAGTATTTCCCAAATTCCGGTAAAATTTTATCGTAAATTATGATTATCTTTAAGTATAGCTTTGCCACCAACAGTGCCACTCGTAGTATTTTATGAGTAAAGCCATCTGGGTCCTCGCTTACTACAATAAATTCAACGCACACTGTTATGTCTTTTTCATGGACACCAAGGATAAAAAGAAATAACTCTATTGCGACGAAAAATATTATTTTAGGACGCTTCAAAATAAGAAAATACATCAAGTCTATAAACGACTTCATAATATCTTAGAAGAATTATCATTTACGAGGTACCTACAACAATACTGCAAATTACTTCTTAACTTTAGTTAAGTTGTATGTGTTATAAGTTAAATATATACCTTTATAAATAAACAACTAGTATTATCTACCTATATAAATAAAAATGAATCGTTAAACGGTAATTTGCTAACTCGAGTACGGCTCGACCTATTTCTTATTTTTGAAGATGAAGGTTCATATAAAGACAAAAATTGGATAAATTTTTCGGAGTATAGTGATTATTTTGATTATTTATGGTACCATTGCGAAACGGGAATGTTTTCTAGTTTACAGTTAAAAGTATGTTCAGCGTTCAAAAAGCAAATAGGTAAATATGTATAATGTAATCTCTAAACAGGTTTTCTCCGATTAAAATGTATTCATTCTGTCAATTATTATTCTCATGTGAATCGGAAGGGAGTACTGCATAGTTAGAATTCATATTCAAATTCGAATTTATTAAGAAAAAATGTGATATCTCCGTAATTGGTTGGTAGTACGTCAAGGATATTAAGACAATTATAAATTAAAGTTAATGTGAACAATTATTTAAACATTTACCAAATGTGTGTCCTAAAAAACATCTCCACTCGTCCGCCTACTATTCTAATACAAACCGAATTACTTTTCTTGATATCAACCGCAGCATGTCGCCTTATGATAAATCACTTTCTCGCGCTGTAATGTGGAGCAAACATATACGGAATAGTCACAAAAAAAGAAAGCATATTTTTTAACACAAACAATGATTTATTGTCTTTGATAATGAATGTTTTTAGTATGTCAATGAAACTCGATTATTTAGCAACGTTATGTTTCTGGAGAAAATTAGACCATTGTTAAAATTGTCTTACTTATGTCGCAGCTACCTCACAGTATGATATTTGGTATTTTTGGATTCGCTTAATAAGCCATATATATAGACAAAATTTAGATGTCTGTTTGTATTGTCAAAATAACTGCTTTTACCAAATGTATACTTAAATTTATTTATACTATATGTACTAAATGTAAATGTATATTCGTTACTTATAACAAAAAAAAAACAAATTTTTATCTGTCTGTCTTTTTGTTCCGGCTAATCTCTGAAACGGCTACACCGATTTAGACTGGACTTTCACTCTCAGATAGAAATGTTATAAGGAGTAACTTAGGAGTACTTTTTTTTAGAAAAATAAAATCATATATAAAATCAGTATCCAGTAGCGCGCGCGCGTTTATATTAAATTTTAATTTATTACATTACTCACGTTTCTCAACTCTAGTTTCTAATCTCTAAACGGTACAAAATAAAATCTCTGTCCTCTGTGTCTCTTCATTTAAACCATGCAACGGATTTAGAGGCAGTTTCACTAATAGAAAAAATGATAAACAACATAGAAATAATCTGTCAATACAATACAATGAGTAAGTATTCATGGCTAGCAACGTAAAATTTAATATAGTTACTATTCTACAGACTCACAGTTGTATATCGTTGTCACCTATATATGTCTCTGTAATGCTAAAATCTGAAAGTATGTTCTGAATCATCTTTAATTCATACTTTTAAGGGTGATTTTGTGTTTAAGTTACATACATTACGAAAGAGCTTTCGACTATTAGGCGCACTTCGGCACATTTGTGAGCTATAAGTTTAAGAATTCTCGTACACGAGTGCAATATGGCCGAACACTAATAGAATTACCCCAAAAAAAGCCTCAAGAATTTCACGTAACTCTGTTATCTACCGCTCAGAAAAACACATTTGGGACAACATGTCGACGACGTCCCAAGTTCATTGCTCCGACAAGAAAATTTGTTGAAGACCGCACACGAAAACAGCGGAGCGTATTTCAGCGGTCGTTTCGTAACATTCGTGTCAATTATCTGGGAGTTTTCCCCGGCGACGATTGCGGCCAATGGGCATCATTTAGCCGACCGGGCGCCGGTCTTATAATGCCGTACATTTCACTCGACATCAGCAACGCATGCGAGTTATTAAAGGAGATCCATTTAAGCAATCCGACGCCTAATGTCTCAATTAGAAAACAGATGTTGCGTAGCCCCAAACGCACATTAATATTTTTGTATCTATTACGTTTTTCGTGCAGTATAGCTTTGTAATTAGGAGAAAAAAGAATAGTAATGAAATCCTTTAAGAGCTGCGGGTCTATTTAGGAGTACTCTCTTATTGGAGGCATATATATAAAATAATACAGTTATCCCCCCGGTCACTTTTTCAAGCATCCGATTTGGAGAAAACGTACGTGGTAGCAATTTGTGAGAGCGATAATATCTGGATATAAATTCAAAGGATAACAATAAGACCCTTTATTGCCTCCGTTGTTTTCACAAAAACGATTCACTGAACGATGTGGAGTTTTTTGCGAACATAAAACTGGGTAATGTCACGTTCCTTGATATACAGATCTTTACGCGGGAGGTTTATTGCAATTCAAAATTTATGGGGCATTAAGTGGTTTGCTGTGTTACTGTATTATGGATTAATGTTTATATTTTGGTGTCACATGTTAATCACATGGCTAGTCAATGGTTTAGGCAGAATGTTACAGAATCGAGCCAATCGAGAAAATCATTTGAAATAATTTTATGATAACGTGTAACAAACAGGCTCTTTAGTTAGTACATCGCTATATCAGGGTAACAAAGGCGCCATCTAACGACCAAAAATTAAGAAGTAAAAAGGTCCGGTGTGACTATAAATCGGTTGCGGGTTTATAGACGTAAACTTGATGCACTTAGGTTTACGGTTGATATAGTTTTTACGATTTTTAGAGTTCCGTACGTCCGAATAAAAAAACGGAACCCTTATAGGATCACTCGTCTGTCCGACCATTCCCCCCCCCCCCCTTATCTCCGAAACTAACCTAAAATTTTGAAAAAAAAAAATACAGAAATTAGTTTTCTACTTAGAGAACCCTATAAGAAGTCCATGATAACAAAATAACATGGTAAATCACTCAATATTGTGCGGATAGCTAACATCGTACGGAACCCTCTTCACGCGAGTTCAACTCGCGCTTGTCCCGTTTTTTTTTTTTTTCCAGAATGTAGAATGGACAGACATAGTAATTCGCCTGCCGTTTCAGGGCCATCTGATTGTTCTTGTTTTAGATGGTACTAGGATACAACACTAGGGCGTGGTAAGGAATGGGTTTTGTCATCCTTAGCCACGACCTAAAACAAGTACTGTTATCTCTCTCTAGATTCCGCAAGCTTAAATGACATTCGTAGCAATTGGTTTTGAAAGTTAATAATTCTAAATTGGTTTAGAGGTAGGCGACCTAATTCCCGCGAAGTGTCAGACGAAGGCTTCATGTCTTATGCAGGGATGGGTCGGTGCGGTCACAGCGGCGGTTTCTCAGCTCATATATATCCACTTGCAAGTTTAGACCCAAGACATAAATTTGACTGTCACATGGTAATAGTTAAAGGATGAAATTTATGGATGTTACTTTACACATACAGTATACACATACACCCATAAAGCTTAGCCTATACATATAAGTATTTAAAAATATCTTCACTCTTAATAGTGATAATTACTTTAGATGGCGTTTTACCTGAGACTTACTCGTATTGATCTAAGCAGAAATTGTGTTATACCTAAATTTCTATATTTGAGGTAAGTGTCCTTGACGGCCTCGTGAAAACACTCAAGGAGATAACTTAGCAGAAAAGCTTTATTTTCGTTGCCTAATCTTACTTGGTAGAGTAAAATTTAGGTAAAAATACAGAGTATAATAGATTATATTCAAAATAGTTTGAATCGAGCGGATTTATACAAAAATAGTATACAAAAAAGCTTTCTCTAATTTATTGCTTCTTTTATTCTGCTCATTTTGTTTCTTCTTTCATATTTTACACAACATTAAAGAAAAACATTCAAATTTTAAATATGTTCGGTTATCTCCAAGAAGTTACAAAAATTTGTTGTCCAATATTGCACCTTAATTCATAAGTCATTAGGTTGCGCTCATTTTGATAAAAATTGTGTTCGGTCTGAGGTTAGCCATTGTCTTAATGATGACTTAAATTCGATCTTAGATCACTCCTAACTTCGAAGCATACACCAAAGTCACTTCATATTGTGACAATCGTGTAATTTTACTGAAATAAATATGGGTAATACTACTAATACAGATTTGTCGTATTTTCAACGCATAATTAGCCAAATAGACGTAGCATTTTTAGTGTACTTATTTTAGAACAGACAGATCTATAAGCTTTAAATCTTAAAATCAACGTTTAAAAACAAATTAAGTATATTTCTAGAACATTATAAGAAAATTATAGCCCGACAATTCAATTCCCCAATTGAATTGAATTCCCCAAACCGATCTCACAAATTTATTCATAATCATAAACAAATTTCCATAATTACTCTGTAGCTGTACGGGTTAACTCTGTATAGCTCTGTATAGGTTGGCTAAAATGGTATAGTTAAGTGTTAAAATCCTAACTGGACTACAGGAATTCCAAAACTCATCGTTACGCTTAGACTCGGTCTGGAAAAATTGAGTGATCCGCCTTATAAGTTATACGGACAGGGCACACTGCGTTTCGCAATCATTTGGGCAGCCCGTCTGGCGACAGTAACCACCCCCTTACAGAAGACCACCGTGAAATAACAGCACGTGTGCTGTTGTGTTTCGTGAGTGAGTGAGGGATGCCAGGGCCCATTTCCCTATCCACTCCTAATCCCCTATCCTGAATCCTACTGCAGTTGACAGCGCACTTGCAGCAGCTTTGGCGTTGCTTGTGTTATAGGCGACGGTGGCCACCTACCATCAAGTGGACCGTCAGCCTGTCTGCCGACCTGACATAAAAAAAAAAAAAAAAAAAAAAAAAAAAAGGTCAATAATTTCACGATAGGACCTGAATTCACGGTCAAAAGGTCTTTAAAAAATCATCCATCTCTGTACCTGTATACCATTTTTTAGAATTTTTTTGAGTATCATTTGGACAACATATTATGTACGTCGAGTCGGGATTAAAGTGTTTGCCTTTATGTGTTTTTTAAAATACATTTTTCTATTTTTTTTTCCTGATCCAATGACAATATTATATCCATATTTTATATGAACTGAAACTCGACAAAAAAAATGCAAATACCGAATTGATTAAATGCTATTTTAAATAAAATTTTGACGATGAACGTATACTTCTCACATAATCCGCGGCGTCTCTTCAATTTGTAATAATATTCCGATCGATTACAAAGTAAATTATTACCGTGTGATCTACGTAAGAGCACACGGATATAATGAATTCGCTTACGAAGCGTTACGGTCCTCGGATCATTGAATAAAGATGAGGGATCAAAGGAAATTACGTGTCCTCGATAAAATTCGTGCTGCGCGAAGAAATTCCACTTACTTTCCTTAGCCATACTCGTTTGCATGCCAGCCTAGCAGTTTCGCTTGAGTCACAAGAAATACCATACACTGCGCATACCTCAGATTAACGTCCACAAGGGCCAAAATTAGATTTCTCTTCCTTCGGAAATGATTAAGTATGAGAAATTGAATGGAATGAAATAAATACTGGTAAGTCTTCGCAAACAAGGGCTCAGATTAACAAGTAACATCCCGGAATGCGGGCTCGCGGAAAATTCAAATTTATAAATTAACATATAAATCGAAAAGATTTACTCTAAACAAGATCAAAGGAATTTGTCCGATGCTCGGCGAGGGCTGGCTCCTGATGACTGTTTATGGCGGTGGGCGTCAAGAGGCGAACGCTAGCTTGCGAGTGCCGATACACTCACCCATTCACATTTTGTACCTTATTTGATCGGAAAAGTTCATCTCTCCATAATATTATGATACGTTCTTGCGAAGCGCTGACATGAATATGACATAAGCGTGTTTCGCTGAGCGGATAACCTTTTAATATAATATTAATATAACATAAACGGATCAATCTTTTAATATGTATAAACAGGCTTAAGTACACTGAATATTATATTGACTTAAGTCGAATTTTCTTATTGAATAATTTCAAACTACTAAATTCGTGTTCTATAGTTGTTACATGCTCCTGCTTCGCTCGAATGAACGGGTAACCATTTATTCAATAATTTAAGCTCAAGTTAATTAAATAATACTTTTTAAACCTACTTATTATATCGTTTTTGATCTTGGATTTATTTATATAATCAGAATTTATTTAAAAGAACTGTCTTCTAAAATATATTACAGTGACAACCGCGTGAAAAAAATCTAAACTATGTAAAAAAAATCAATTTTTTTACATAGTTTAGAATAACTAAGAGAATGGACAGGTTGCATTTTGTTGTACGGGTACTATTTAGTGGGTTTAATTTTCATATTAAACTTGTCCAGTTAAACCATTATGTTTGTAAGGAAACTATATTGTATGCATAACATCCAATCAATGAAGGCAATCCAATTAAGGGAGCTCACTTGGCTTCATCGGGTGAATGGTTCCCATAATCATTACAGTTAAGTATGAACGCTTCCGAGCACCTTTAACATAAGTGGAGAAGGGAATCAAGTGAACCAATATAACAACTTCCTCATACTCGTACGTAACAAAAACCTTCCTCAGACATTTACGCCTTTTTTTAGTTTAACTACATTATTTTGAACTAAAATGACATTCTATTATCTAATCCACAGTTAAATATTTAATATTATTACGGAGAAGAACAAAGGACACTTTTTATAAATGTTGGCAGGCAGCCTGCCGGCCAATTTGATGATATATGGCTACCGTTCGCACATAAAAATAAAAGTAATACCAAGTGAGATGCAAATGGGTTGCCGACCCTGGCAAAATAAGAGAGATAGGGGAATAGAGTAAAAGGAAATATGAGTACCACCACATGATGGTCTTCTGTTACTGCCGATAGACGGGATACCGAGTTAATAACTTCGGAACACGGTATGTCATTCCGCTTATATAACGTGGTGCTATTCTAATATGTTTAAAATAAAACTTCCAGCAGGCACAGCAGGCACACTGTGTTTTGCAATTATTTGGGCAGCCCGTCTGTCAGGGATGACTACCCCTTTACAAAAGTCCACCGTGAAATAACAGCATGTGTGCTGTTGTGTTTCGACGAGTGAATAAGTGATGCCAGAGCCCCATTGCCCTATCCCTTCCTAATCCATTATCCTTAATCCTGCTACTGTCGGCAACGCACTTGTAGCACCTGTGGCGTTGCTTATGTTACAGGCGACGGTAGCCACTAACCATCAAGTGTACCGTCAGCCTGTTTGTGAAAATCTAACATAAAAAAACCAAAAAGGGTAAAAAGAATTACTGAATACTGAACTAAATTTTCCTTTTTTGTCTGCAATACACACTTTTAGAAATTTATATATTACTAGCTGACCCAGCAGACGTTGTCCTGCCAGAACCCAAAAATAATTCCTTAACCCGATTGTGGCGCCACCTATCAGGTCAAATTTTATTTTCAAACCATATGTTAAAGTGACTCGTCACTTCATGTCAATGAACGACGGTTAAATTATTTAAATATTCTTCATACAAAAATACTAAAATCGCGATTAAAAAAAAAGGGGGGGGGGGGAGTGGGAAGGTGAAAAATACTTTACGCCCTATTCTCATACATACCAAATATACAAAAAAAATCATAAAAATCGGTCCAGACCTTTCGAAAGAGTTTTGTTACAAACACTGTGACACGAGAATTTTATATATTAAAAGAGATGTAAATAATAACAACTATTTGACAAGTAACTCTGTCGATATGCGCTTTTACAGAATGATCACTGGCTTCGACGGAGAATGAAAACATCATGATGAGATCAATGTGCATTAAAATATTGCCAATTCTTAGAAGACATAATAAGAAGCAGAGACGTGCCCAGCAGTGATCACTTAGTTGGTAGGGTGACAAGTAACTAAAATAGTAGAGTGACAGAGCCTTTTAACTTTATCCTTAAGCGGAAGTATAAATTCCGCTGCCAGCCTCTGCTGTTCTCTAACTCCTCTTAAACCACTCAACGGATTTTATTTCGGTTATCAGTAATAGAAAGAGCGTTAAACGAGGGTTCTTATATATAATTTATAGAAAAAAAAATTACACCGTGCGAAGCTGGGAGCGGGTCCCTAGTAGTTATAAAATATAAAAATGGGATCGATATTAAACATTTGTTTCGTATTCAATGGGGAATGAAAACACAGGCAATTTGCGCAACAGGCATGTTCGCTAACGACTACCCTCACTGTTGGCCGAATTAGTCGTTAAATTGAGGCTTTAGTATTTGATCCGTAAGGTTATTGGTTTGTGATACAGATGGAACTGAAAAAAGTTGAGGACTCCAAATAGCTTGGTTACAAAAGGCTCAATGAAAGCACTAATAAACAATGTTTTCGTTTATAAATTATACTTTTACCCTTTAAATATTATTATTATGCTATTACTGACATTTTTCAACAATTTTTTTAATGAAAACTAAAATATTATAATTTTATTGATATTTTTGATTTTTATTTGTTGAATTCGTTCAACACACATACACATTATTGCGGAAGTATCCAATGCGATGTAGCAGGTCTTAAATAAAAACACATCGATTTATATAAGAAACTAGCGGCCGAACATTCCCCGTTTATCCCTCTTTCCATTAGTAAAAACCGAACTAAAATCGGTTTACCCGTTCACGCGTGATGCCGTGGCCAAGGGAAATAGGGATTCATTTTTATATGTATATTAAAAAAGAAAAGAATTATAAACTCAATTTATTTTTTAATTAATAGCGAATTCATTCAATTGAAGAATTCAATTGAACAATGTTTTGTTCATATTTACAATATAACTAATACATTGTCGAAAATGTATGTTAAAGCATTGAATACATAATAGTACAAGGTTAAAGTAAATTTAATGTCAACTGTTATCCCTCCGAAACGCTTTAATCGGGATAAAAAATATTGTAAATATGTGTAAAAGTCCAACTGAGTACCAGATTGCAAAAAATCCTTTAAACGGTTTACACATTATATAAATAAACCTTCATTTGTGTAATTATGTTAAAAATTATTTTATAAAAATTAAAAAGTGATTAAGGGGTTTGCTGTAATGCTGTCTCAGGGGTCCCGAGTTCGATTTCCTGCAGGGCTACTTTGGAAATAAACTGAAATTTTCATAGTTTGTCCTGATCTAGATCTTGCAAGTAGTGGCAGAGCACACTGCGTTTCGCAGTCATTTGGACATGCCGTGGTGGCAGTAACCACCCCCTTACAGAAGACCACTGTGAAATAACACCATGTGTGCTGTTATATTTCGGTGAGCGAGTGAGATACTGCAAAACCCATTCCCCTATCCCTTCCTTATCCTTTATCCGGTAGCCACCTACCGTCAAGTGGACCGTTAGTCTCTATGACGACTTTTACATAAAAAATATTTAAAGGGATGTTAACAAACAAATATGGAAGACAGTCGTCAATGATCATAGTTACTGTGCCAAGTTTTTATAACAAAAATAGAAGAGATATAAAGAATCTCTTCTAAGATGTTTTAAATTCAAGATAAACAATGTTTCAAGCACAGATTTTCACACGTAAGATGAAAAATGAAAGCAACTCTATGAATACTTGTATAAATAAACCATTTCTTACATTCCAGGAAGTTTCACATAAAAAAGTGGAATAAAAGGAATAGCTACCGCTATTTTACCCGTATCTGTGATTTATGATTAAGCCGGATATAGGTATTTGCTGTTATTTTCATGATTTATCGACAAAGGCGGGAATGTTTGTTAACCCGACACTATTGGGAGACATGACCACCTGGTGAATGTATAAGATTTATGAAAAGCTTCCTGTGTAAGGAACGACAAAAACATAACTAATTTATTTATAGTCCTTACTCATCAACAAAGACTTCATCGTGATGTGAATGTTGAAGCTATTCAGTTTCTCGATAATTAAAAGTATGTACACGATTGAAAAGAACAAAAGCTTTTAGTGTAATGAAGTGTAGTGAAGTTAGAGTTATCTATAAACAATGTAATAACAATAATTCTTCCCCATGACAGAGGCAGTAGTACTGGACATTATTAATCAATTTATTATAAATTCAAATAGCTCATTAGTCTTGTAATCATAAAATAATGTACCTACCCAGGTGCACCTGCAATTTATTAAAAAAAAGTCTTACATTGTGAGTGTTAGTGAGAATAAAATTACTGGTACATTTTAATAAAGTAAGTGATTTTGACAAAATAAATAAAACAATATTTATAGTAAACTAGCTGACCCAGCAGACGTTGTCCTGTCCGAATAATAATTCTGTAACCCGATTGTGGCGCCACCTATCGGATCCAATTTTATTTTCAAATGTCAAAGTGTCAATATGTCAAATATGTCAAAGTGACGCCACATTCACGTCAATCAACGACGATTCAATTATTTGGATATTGTTCATACAAAAATACTAAAAATGCGACTAAAAAATGGGGATGGGGGTAGCAGGGTGAAAAATACTTTACGACCAAATATACAAAAAAAATTCATAAAAATCGGTCCAGTCGTTTTGAAGGAGTTTCGTTACAAACACAGTGACACGAGAATTTTATATATTAGATATTAAGAAATCACACTGAAATTACATCAAACATTTTGTGTTTGTTCTACTGAAACAAATTTGTTTCAATATCGCAGGAAATTTCATTGCATCTTTATATGCAAATGTACTCTCTTCCCGACTGAAATTGGCTCCCATTGACTCCGTGATCCGACCTTTATTGAATCCAATAAACAATTTACAGTAGATGAAAAGATCGCTTCGAAAATATGGTGCGAATCTAATTTAAGGATAGAAATGTTTTACTCGAGAAATCCATTCAATTTTCAAAAGCACAAAATTCCATATTGAGAGTGGCAGAATACGCACACAGTGTTATGCCATCTGTAATTGTAGCTAGTCTGTTTCCATATAGCATCCGCTTTTGATGTTCGTAGTGTAATAAGGGATACCAGAGGTTTTTGAAAGCCTCTATCCCAGTGTTTTTCAACGTATGGGTCGCGACTGCCTGATGGGTCGTGAAGCTTCTATAAAGGAGTTGCGGGAGTTCGTGAAGCTTCAATAATAAAGAAAAAAAAAACAAACGATTAATAAGCAACAAAAAAAATAATAAAATACAATTTAAAAACAGTGGTCGCGAAATAACTTTTACATAAGGGAATCGTGTCATTAAAAAGGTTGAATACTCTGCTCTATCCCATTATTATCTATCCCATTCCTTACCTATCAGAGTCAGCAGATCCCTGGCATCTCTCCGGGATTTTTAGGAAGAATGCTCGGTTGTCCCTGGTACGAATTCTGGTCGAACCAAGGTATCAAATTATTTCGTTTTGGTCATTACTGTGCAATTTTATAAGCAATTATTACAACTTGCTCTAACCACGGCGGAAAGCATTGTGATAACACTTGTACATCAAAGTTGAGTAGTAGCCATATGAAAAACATATGAAGTCCTGCAATTCAATGTGCTAGTCTGGTGGACCACGTAATACATAATCACATAGAAGAGGGGCCTGAGCCATTGGACATAAAATGAGTCTTATATAATGGCTGATAGAGTTCAATACATATCCAAAAGTGGAACGTAACATTTACTAAAAGTGATGTAAGTTTTACTTTACATAATATCATCATAACGTAGTAGGGATCTAGTCGGACGAAACTTAATTTCAGTGCGGCGACGAACTCATTTATCAAACCTTAGCATAGTAGGATAATGGCTGTATAAATAATTTGCAAAATGAAGGTGCCATCGTATCATAGAATAAAGATGAGAGATCAGGATATTGCGCTTGGCGACGATGGGGTCTTTGCCTTTATCGCCGTTATATAAGGAGGCTCAACAAATGATTCGTGACTTTGTATCTTCCACTCGTTGGCTTAGCTACGTCCCAATTATTTCTGGGATCGATTTATAGGTCAGTGACTTGACGTGACTTAGAACGGTCCTTGAAACGAATCATGATTGATTACCTGATATCGTAACGACGAAGACTTCTATAACATAGACAATATTATCCATATTTCCTTGCCTCTTTTGTTAGAAATTTAAAAAATATGATAAATATCACTTTATAGAAAGATATAATTGAACCAAAAACTTTTATTAAAATTCGTTCATACCTGTGATAAAATTTATTGCACATAAACGTTCTTCGCGGGCGACCGGAGTTGTTTAAAAATATTCCTCTTCATCGGGAAAAATATGTTTTGAACCAAAAATGCTCGTGTTAGCGTTTGAAAAATTCTTATGTGAATGATATATCGCTATGTTGTGAAACTCTTATCATAATTTTTCTTTTATCTCTTATTTATTTGTTTTGATGAGTAAATATATCCCATTTTCTTATCGTCTGTTCGTTTTGCCAAATCTATTTCTACTCTTTATCTATATATATAAAAATTAATCCCTATTTCCCTTGGTCACGGCATCACGCGTGAACGGGTAGACCGATTTTAATTCAGTTTTCACTAATGGAAATAGGGATAAACGGGGAATGTTCTTATATATAAAATTAGGGAGGGTCGCTAGTAACCAATATATTTCAATAATATATTATTTATTACATAAAACAAAAAATTGGAAAGTTTTTATTTTAAGTTAAAATCGTAAAAATGTGATAGCAGCATGGTGTGCTGTGTTCTGTGTTTTGAGTCAGTGAGGAATGCTAGAGCCCAAATATTCCTCCTTCCTCTTACAATCATTAATCGTCCTTACAAAGGACGGCATCGCACTTGTTAGCACTAGTGCCGATGCTTGTGTTATAGGCGACGGTAGCCACCTCAATCATACAGCCACATCAAATGGACCGTCAGCCTATCTTACATAAAAAAAAGAAAAAATACAATGATTTTGTTGCATTACTGTAATTTTTCTTCTAATAAACAAATCTGTCTAGAATCAACATTAAAATCTCAAATGTACTGGCGGTTCATCTCTCAGTGGAATAACATTTTCAACTCTTAGAAAGTCGTTACCTCACACTGTCTTTTAGCATATCTGGGTGTGGCTGTGAATATTCAGAACGGTTAATAGCTTTACTAAAAATAGACAAAGCTTACTTGGCCTCAAAGATGACGGTGAGCAAATAATAGTAACACGTAAAGTGGAAGCGTTGCGTGACTATATTTTCAATTAAACTTACTGCCGAGCCGCTCCCCATCAGTCACCCGTTGTATATTTAAAAAAACAGCGTGTGTAAGCTTTTGTTCTAAAAACAAGTGATTAACTATTAAAATTTGAACGAATTAGATGGACAGCATAAAGAACAAAAAACCTTTTAACATTGCGGGCAACAAAATCTTTATGCTTTATAGGAATACGCAACAGTTTTCAAGTTTTAGTAAAATAATTATCTCATTGAACTGCGTGAACCATGAGTGTCATTAAAATTTGAACGAATGAATTTTAATGGCATTTTTGTGTAAATGTGAATAAGCCGAATAAATAGATATAAAATTGTAAGTCAAAAGATCCAAAAGCCAGAATCTGCAAGATTCTGGCCAGGATTCAGGGCGACAAGGACATAAAACAATTCTAACCGTATCAAACATCACCGCCTTCTACATCTGAACCGAAAAGGAACCAGACGGAACCCCAACTGACTCAGGTTACCATCGAGACTGATTGGGAATAAACCGTTGACAGATCTAACAACTGGGATGATTTCAGAGGACGCAACAGCCCACATATCGCTGATCACGTTAGCTTAGTCTATAAACTTCCTCTTCTTTTCGGTTTCAGCCTTCATGAGATCATCATCATGAGGAATATTTGTGTTCACTAAAAACACCCGCGACTGCTCCCGTTCCATAAGCACAATATCAGGTTTATTCGCTAAATTAATCCTGTCTGTAATATTGGGCCAGCCACATTAGACCTTAGCATGGCTCTTCTCATGAATTTATTGCGACGAGAACTTGTAATAACGCATCCTCTCCTCAAAGAAACCGTATTTCAAAGCGAGCTCCTGATACAAGATCCCGGCTACTTGAATGTGTAATTTATTATCTACTAGCTTATACTAGTTTGTCAATATAGTTGTTACAGCTATACTTTTTTTTTTTTTTTTTTTTGACGCGGGCAAAAATGCGTTACGCATACACACACCGTCCGGGGAGACGGTGCGGTTATGTGGGACTCCCTTCCCTCTTGATGAGAGAGGTATACCCACTAAAACCCCGCGGCGGTCTTCCTCAGCGGTCGAGGGAGGGCCCTGGGATCGCATTAGCGCGCCAGGGCCCCCCTCCGCTGTGCCCCCCGTTAGTTACGGTGGGGCGCCTCCCGGGGATGCGTTGTTTGCTTCCCCTCGGGGAGGGGAAAGACGCTGTCACCAGCGGCTCCCCCAACTCTCGGCAACACCGTGTGGCGTGTTGTCCGATCCCGGACCACATATTTTGACGGCACATGTTCCCCGCGATGTGCCGCCAGTAGCCCGTAGGCGGCGTCTGAGTTACCTACTTTGGTTGTTGGCACCCCGACGTCGCCTCCTCCGAGCGGGATCGGCCCTCTCTCGAACCCGCTCTGCGGCCTCCTTCTGGAGCATTACTTCCTCACAGAAGGAGACCACAGCCTTCCAGTGTTCCTCACTCGCCAACATTGCCGCTACTAATGCTGGCGGGGACAGATTTCTTCCGATTTTGTCGACCAGGACTCGGCGCTCGGACGCCCATGCAGGGCAGTCCTCCAGTGTGTGCTGTGCGGAGTCCCGGTCGGACGTACAATGTTGTCCCCGAGACGTACAATGTTGTCACGGAGTCCCGGTCGGACGTCGGAAGCAGCCGTGCCCGGTGAGTATCTGAGTCAATCTATAGGTGACTCGTCCGGTCTTCTTCCGTTTCCAGGCCTCGAAGTTCAGCAGAACCGCTCCGACGGCGCGCTGGCGCGCACTACGAGGCTCCTCCAGCCTCGCGCGCCAGGCCTCCAAAGCATTTCGGTGGGCGTTCGGCCGTAACGATCCGGGCGCCGATTCTGACGTGTTCCGCTCCCCCTCCTCTATGCGGCCGTCATCCCGCAGCTGGTCGTAGACCGCTGCGTTCATTTCGGCTAGGATGTCAAACGGAGGGGAGCGTGCCAGAACTGTCGCCGCCTCAAAGGATATCGTTCGGTATCCTCGTGCGATCCGTATGGCCATCAACCGCTGCAGACTGTTCAGAAGGGCTCTACAGCGGGGTGAGCTCGCCAGGTCTTTTGACCAGACTGGAGCCCCGTAGAGGGCCATGGATCGCACGACACCCATATAGAGGCGGCGAACTTCCTCCTGTGGTTCCCCGAGATTGGGAAGTAGTGTGTGCAGTGCACCTGCTACCCCTCGGATTCGGGGGATATGTTCTTCGAAGGCCCATTTTGAGTCCAGGGTGAAGCCTAGGTACCTCATGTACCCCCCCCCCCCCCACCTTAACTTCGGTGTTCCCTACCCGTATCACCGAGATGGGCGGCTCCATTCTCCTACGTAGTGAATGGAACCACAACGCCTCAGTTTTCTGAGGCGCTATCTTAAGGCCCAGCCCTGTGATTTTCTGGACTACCATGGTCACTCCTAATTCGGCGAGCCAGATAACTTCCCTGAAGCCTACTCCCCTGGCCAGGATCAGTGTGTCGTCCGCGTAGCAGACGATCCTTAGTCCAGAGGGGAGATTGGTGCGTAGGACGGCATCGTAAGCTAAGTTCCACAACAGGGGGCCCAGAACGGACCCCTGAGGAACCCCGCAGCTTACCTCCCTCTCGTGTCTGTTACCATCCCGACCAATGTACTGGATGGTCCTGTCGCGCAAGTATAATCCCACGATCGTTCTCAGGTAGGGAGGCACATTGTGATAATCGAGTGCCTCCCGTATTGCCTGCCAGGGGAGGGTTCCAAAGGCATTGACTATGTCTAGGCTTATAGCCAACGCTACCCCCCCGGCTCGGACTGCCGACTCCGAGAGGGAACGAACGCACCTGACTGCGTCCACCGTCGAACGCCCTTGCCGAAAGCCGTACTGGCAGTCCGATAAGTCGGGACCCACTTGCGACAGGTGCTTGCTGATACGAGCAGCGATAATTCGCTCAAGGAGCTTCGCCGCTTCGTCTAGCAGGCATATTGGTCGGTAGGCAGATGGGGAGTCTGCGGTCCTTCCTTCCTTTTTGATTAGCACCAATCTCGCTTCCTTCCAGCCGAGGGGGAAAACACCTAGACGGAGGCAGCTGCTGAATAGTCGCCTAAGTCTGCCCCCTTGTTACAGCTATACTAGTTTGTCAAAAAACGACTACCTACTATTGTCTCTTGATGTGGCTATGTCTTCCAGTCTCTCCCAGGTCACCAGGCTTAAAAAAGGTTATTGAATCACTAAGGGCAACAAGCTATTCAAAGTCTAACGCAGCAATGCAATAACAATGTGGCAATACTTAAAGCTTGTATTCGTAAAGTATCCGTTATTTTGACTAAACGACAAACAAATATTAAATCTTAAATTTGATGTCACACGTTGAAAATATATCTGTATGTTTTCTTTAATTCTTAAAGGTTTGATTTTATTTAACGCCACCTAATGCAGATTTTCGCTAAGTAGAATTTTCAGTAGGTTAAAGAGTGGTAGGACACACTGCATATCGCAGACATAAACTGGGGCTCGCTTGAGGGCAGTAACAGAACTGCTTTCAGGCTACTAACGTGACAGCATGTGTTATGTGTCTATTTTGGTAAGTAACTGATGCCATAGCCCATCACCTTACAAATAACCTAGATTGCTATCAAAGTTAGACAACCCTTATGCCGTTGCTTGTATTAGTTAAGAGGCGACGAAAGTCAGAGGAAGACGAGGAAAATGAATTACTTATAACATATCCTGATCTATTATGTATTTGAACTAAAAGCCTTGACAGAACAAGACCTGAACTTGACACAAAACCTTCGACAAAGACACCTTTTGATTTCAACAAAGACAAAAATTCATTATTTTATATATTTCATTGCCGCCTATATACAGAAACGCAGACCAACTTCCATACCATGCACATTGTTTGCAATAGCGACATCCAGGCGTGGATATGTCGCGAACACTTACCGTAAAGTAGACCGCAAGCCTGCTGAAAATACTAAAAAGTCCTTTACATAAAAAAAGATTTTAGTTTCTAATATAAAACATATCTTGGTGTGTAGATATGTGTAGATGATGTTATTTTAACTTTTTTTTATCGTATATTCTTTATGACAAACCAAGGACATTTGCAAGAGGACCGTAGTGGTGTATCCTTAAGGAAAAAGTCGAACTATTACCATTCGAACTATTAAACCATCAATAGGAGATTGTCGTACAATCCAGCCTTAAACAGAAATTGGGAACTTGCAAGGCGTGACATTCGTTAGATGACAACATAGGTTCGTAGCGATCAAACAAATGAGTATGAGTTTCGAGGCATTTAAATCATCTAGCGAAAAATTTATTTGTGGCAAAATTGATGTGCAAAATGTTTCTGCAGAGATAATAGTCGTTAGTGGTCATTATATCTGCTTCCATTATCGTCACGGTGAGAAAGCTACAAACAGTTCACAGAACAATTGGCATTGGGAAAATGAAAAACGGGAGAGAATTGTCCAGGAGCTGAAACCAAAATTATTGGATTTTTATTTTAAGACCTTCATTCATTCGTAGTAAAACGGCAGGGGGAAATCGCAATTTGCAAAGGACATTTTTTTCTGTTCAACGGAGCAAACTCTTTATAATGACAGCTATCGGTAGTTTTTTTTTCTTTCTCGTTAAAAATACACATTGCGTCAACGCATTTTTAAGATTATTACGGACGACGGGAAAATTCTGAAGTCACAAATATCTTAAGATTAAATAAATCAGAGGAAAGTTCTTTGACAATGTCTGAGAAAAATGGAAATGTAGAAAAAATTTAATTATTCAATTACATCTTATTTTTACAAAAGCTAAGACCTAAATCAGCAATACAAGACTGTTCTTATTCGCCTGATAACATTTACTTTCACGATCCCGAAATTACAATTTCGGGATATTTTTCGGTATATTTTTCCGTATATTTTTACCTGAAAATGCCAAACAAGGATATAACTCCCTTGAGGACTTTTTTAAGACACTTAAGATAATTATACATCTAATGTATGTAAGCTTTGACGGAGGTAAAATATTTGGGTTTGATTTAATTTAACAACATATTCATAAAAGCTCAATCTCTCAACAAGTTGTTACATAGATTAAAACTTGCATGACTTTGAATGAGTAACTGTAATATTACTGTAAAGTTTCATCAAAATTGATCAAAATCTTTAGTTTATTCGCATATATTTATAAATTATAGCCTAATAGCGACCTGCTTTCCAAAGGTCAAGTTATGTATAGAAACTTCCCTCGTTTAACACTCTTTCCATTAGTGAAAGCTGCATCAAAATCTGTTCAGTAGTTTTTGAGATCATCGTGAACATACATACAGACAGACAGATGCGGCGGGGGACTTTCTTTTATAAAGTAATATTATGTGTTATTCTAATTTTTGAATGACCAACATTTTATGTAAAAAAACATTTAAATACAGGCTGATCAATCGAAATGGGTCAGAGGACGAATCTCAAACCGTGGAGATACGAAAATTTATTCTTAGGAACTAAGGCTTCGATTTTTGAAAAAATAAAAACTGCATTCAAACTTTTTAAAATTACGCTTACGACCAGGAATCGAACCCCTATACATGCAAAATAAAAATAAATATGAAATAAATATAATAAAAAAATCTTTTTAATATAAAAAAAATCTTCTAATCGAATGTTACAAGCGATTCTCTCCTTATCTTAACGGCTTTGCGGCATCGAACACACGATGTGCATGTACAGTAATAAAACCTTCCATAAAATATCTTAAATATCCTACACTGCTATTATTATAGACGGCACGTTATAAACTTTATGAAGTTGTTAACTTTATACGAGTTAGAACGATATTGGCCAGTCCATTCGAGTTCGAACACTTGCTATTAAGCCGATTGTAAACTAAAGGAACATGATGTATTAGTAGCAGCAAGAAGTCATGTAATGAAATAAAATTGTTTATAACTTCTTTTATTTTTCATAAAAATTCCAAATGACCAATTACGGTCATAGTAAAAACGGAAAGTTAACTTTATGTATGCGCTTCGTTTTTGCAGCTATGTTCTGATCACTTGTTTTATAGAAACTTCGTATACTTGGTATGGTATATTGCATACTTCATTTACAAATATATCTTCTCAATCTATCTAAGCGGCTAGCCCGGTTTAGCCCCGATGCAAAGACTTTTAATAACGTAAAAAAAGTACTTTTTTTTACGTTATTAAAAGTAGTGTTACTTGCAGGGGTGAGTTAAAATGCCATGTAAGGGCGAAACGAACGATTTATTTTCACAAACCAAGATGACTTCCAAAATCTACAAACTTGTCCGATGAAACAGTTAAACTTGCCAAAAGTCGTCAATGATTCCCTTAATGTGTCGCTGGTTCACTGTCGCAGATAACTTCGCAAAAGTTCCGAAGAGTCGCTTTCGTATCGCTGGTTGTCGCACCACTCAAGCCCCACTTCACCGGCTGCCTCTTATTTAAAAAGGGTGCCAAACGCCTCGATGTATTTCGAATTTACTAGAAATGTAACAAGATCGTTGAAAATTCGGGAATGCTATTTCAATTTCCTTTGACACTAGTCGAGAAGGGGCGTGGCTACCATCGATAGGGTGGCACGTTCGAGACTTTCGGCAGGCGCGAACACTTTTTCCAGAACGTTCCATAGTTGGTCGTAACAATAGTGTTATATCCACTGTACCAGAATGCTCTCTGTTCTCGTACATAATAAGAAATATTATACTTTAAATTAGAATGACACAAAATAAAGGTTCAGTTATGCTCCAAGTATAATTTTATTAATTTTGTTATTAATAGCGTTATGCCCACATATTTTTTATGAATGTATAATAATTTAGGTAGTATTTTAGTTATAATAGTGTTTTGATACCGTGGGTATTTCGATGCGCTGTATGAAAATTCATACAATATTGACCATAGATGTAGTATATCTAGAGGAGGCGAAGTATGCGTGTAAGTGGGAGCGTAGTAACAGTAAAGAGAAACAGAAAGCATCGGAGAGTAGCACTGTCCTTCTGCCATTACTCATGAGCAATGGCCCTTAATCTTCTAATTTGAATTGGTGAGAAAATAGGGCGAAAATGAGATTATTTTACAAAAAGAAAGCTACATAAAATAACTACAAAATTTTGATAGTTTAATGCGAGAGGTATAATACGGAGCGAATCGTTTACTGCGCATGCGTGATCAGACAATGAAGCGACTACTCTCCGGATATCTCTTTCTCTTTTCACGGAGCATATGCGTTTCTGGCTGGCTCACCTCCTCTATGTATATTAGCTCTATGATATTGACATTCTTGAACATTTTGAAACATTTAAAAATTTCTATGCGTCCGATAATCACTTTTTGACGACTTGATAACAACACATTTACTTATCTCTATTTAATTATAACTAAAGAGCATGTAAATAAACTCATATTTATAATTATGAGTCTGTTACATTTGAAAGGGACAATGCCTACTTATTGCAATACTTATTACTCCTTTGGTGTGATAATTTTTTATAATAATTATATTTATAACATATATTATATTTTATTTTATTTTAAAAAAATTATTTTAAACACATGCATGTGAAGCTGAAACAACTTAAAAAAGAAAATTTACAAAATGGTACAAAGTTTACTCTCGACTTAAGAAATTTTATATTTACAAATATGTACTTATAATCACAATCAATAGGCACCTTACAATCTTAATCTCAAACAATTATTATTTATACATTGTATTAAGTTTAGTAGTAAATTTAGTTGTATATGTTCGGGTACGTATCGTTTGGAAATCGGCAACATAAATCCCGGTGGGCGCTCTTATCGCAGCCCGGCACGTGATATATTATTAGTTGGCGACTTCTCGGCCCAAGCTTTTGTTATATTGCTATAACGAGCCTAATTTATCGCGCCTACACACCGACTCCACCACTTTTTGCGCGGACCCTATCGAAAATGAAACTCCACCGCCGAATCTAAATCGCCACCTGCAACGATAAAAATGTATAAACTTCCACTCACTGCCACGCCACGGAAGCGCAGTAACAGTAACTACAGTAGGCAGTTACTTCAAATTTGATTTTGGAATGAGATTTTAGAATAGTATTCCTTATTTTAGAATGAGAATAATCTCAGTTTAGACGGAAATAAAATGTGCTAGAGCACAATTCGAAAATTCACCTTGTCGTTATTCAGTCGAATAAATCGTCCCTCATGCATTAAACATGCAGGATCTCTTAAATAATAAGAAAAGTTTCGTTCCTCCAAGGTACTATTGTTTATTCTATTCATTCTCTTTAGAGGTTCAGATTGGAAAGGCTTTTTACACCCACCCATTTACTGGGACTAGAGAATACATTCTCTGTATTGAGGAAGGAAAAAATGGGGAAAGCTCTTTGTCTTCAAACGTCTGTTATTTCCTTGAAAGGCACCATAAAAAATGTGAGAATTACTTTTACGAGATGTAGGCTTTACAGTAGCCTTTATTGAAAACACACAAACCAATTTAGATATGTTCAATTCGTTCGTAAAATAAGTAATGATATAGTCATGGAAATAGGAGAAGGTAAATTGCTACTCGGGAGGTTTATTACAGTCATAAACGCTAATAAGATTGGAGGTGGCTTAGTCTTCATCAGTCACAAGATCAGGCAAACATAAATTGTGATAGGAGCCAGTGAAGTTGGTTCTAATTTCATGGCTGAATAAATCCAAATGACATCGATACGTCCGTTCGTGGTGCCTCCGGGTAATAAAGTGGCTACCGATAACTTAAATTACATGATTTTTACGTTATAAATATATTACTATACATTCAAATCTACTTTAATATACTAGCAGCCTTAAAACAGTTCTTAGAAAACTTCTTCAATCTTTTTTGTAGCGGTTAAATTTAGCTGAAGGGTTATTTAAAAACTAAATACAACAATTATATAGCACCCAAAATAAGCTCTTACAGGGTTGTATTATGGGATAATCATATAACGGACAGGGAGCAAAGCCTCATATATACCCAGATGCAAGGTTTCAGATACATACCGTAAACAACACCGGAGTAATTCAAGTGAAGGGCTAGAGTTTTTTTTTTTTTTTTTTTTGTTAAAAAAAATAGGCGTCATGCACTGAGTAATTCTGCTAATCTTAGTATTTGGGTATTTCTTACCCGAAAAGATATTTGGGGTATGTTGCAGAGAGTTCATTAAGAGAAAATTAAACACTGAACTCCTTCTAGTGATAACTAAATGCAAAAGACGTGAACTTGGAGTCGCCAACATTGCCTACACTTAAGACATTTGCCGTTGGTACATTCCCTTGAAATTTTAACATATTATAATTTACTATTAGAAACTAAAAAACTCAGTTAGAATTAATAATTTAGAAATTTTGCGACGTATAAAATTGATTTTCGTATATTAAAAATCGTCATATGGATCCTTCATACGACAGAGTCTTCGACAGAGTCCTGGTGAAGCAGACGTGGCCAGTGTAAACATATTAAGCTGCGGTTCAAGATGTGGCGATATTATTAGGCACATTATCAAGAAACTGTCACCTGTATTGTAGACCAATACATTAGTATCTAGTTTACAGTGTGTTTAAGGATAATTATAGGAAAGACATTCATTGTAATAAATTAGAAAATATAAATACTAGTATTGTTAATTGACTCTACTCTGACTTTTAATTTAAAATATTATAAATGAAATATCCATCCTGTATGTTCTCTTCTATCAAAGGACAAATACATATTTATAAAGTAACTCTGAAACCTGAGAATAAATAATATTTATTTTAAATGTTAAGGTCGGCAGACAAGCTGACAGTCCATAAGCTTGATGACAGTTGGATACCGTAGCTTATAACACAAGCAACGCCACAGGCTTTGCAAGTGCACCGTCAACTATAGTAGGATTAAGGATGAGAGATTTGGAGGGGATAGGGAAATGGGCTCTGGCATCCCTTACTCACTCAACGAAACACAACAGCACACGTGCACTTATTTCACTGTGGTCTTCTGTAAGGTGGTGGTTACTGCCGTCAGATGGACTGACCAAATGACTGCAAAGCGCAGTGTGCCCTGCTACTACTTTCCAGATCTAGACCAGGGCCAACTTTGAAAAATTCATTTTCAATGATTTGACCCTGTCGGGAATCGAACTCGGGAAACCTAGAACAGGCAAGCACCCTAATCACCCATCCAAGGGGTCGTGTTTATTAAAAGATACTCTTTTAATAAACACTACCAATTAATGTCAAGTGTTGACAATGCATTCGCATACGGTCTCTTGAGGAATGGGACCGAAGGTACACACAAAGCAGCACCGGAGGGGTCACCAAATTATTCTTCCCAGATGCTATTAACGCGTACAAGATCATAAGATCAATTGGATCCGATCGTTTTTTGACACAACTGTTCACGGGGCACGGTGGGTTCTCAGAGTACTTGAACAGATTCAAGTGCAAGGAGAGCCCATCGTGCATCTGTGACCCATCAGAAAATGAAACGGTCCCGCACCGTTTCATTTTCTAGATAGGTTAGATCTAGAAATTAGTTTAGGTAAGAAAATCACAAAAAACAATATTAGTGAAAAAATGTTGGACGCCAAGAGGAGTGAATTTTTAAAATATTGCATGAAAGTTATTAAAAAAAGTAGTAAAAGAAATGTTATTATTGTAATTATTATTTATTTTGGAATTTTATTATAAGATATTTAAATGTAGAATCATAATTTTAATTTTAATTTCAATTGTAAATATTTACAATATCAAATTTTAAAATAAACCCTTATTGCAAATCAAGCAATCATTTTGTATTCCTATGTCAAGTTTATTATGTAGAAAATAAATGAAGATAAATGTTATCTATTGTAAATCATAAATGAAGAAACATAAATATGTTTGATTTAACCTTAACTCAGGTACAAAGTCAGACGAGTACCCAATAAACTAAACGTTTCTAACTAAATAGGAGGACCTTAGTCGTTTCAAAACTTGTCCTCCCTTTAGGATTCGTAAAGTTACTGATAATAACTTGAAGTTAGGAAGCACAAGTCCAATGCAATTATACAAAACAAATGATTTATCAGTGAAGTTTAAATTTCGGGCTCGGGTTGCACAGTTTATCCGGATTGGAAACTTTAACCGGGATTCGGTAAGCCATTTACTTTAATTAAATCCCGGAAGGCGGTTGTCACAAGCGGTCAATTGTACTTTTATTGCTGATGGCTGATTGTAAAGGAAATTTGCTTTTACTGGAAATTGCATTTCTTTGTATGCTTTAACGATGATTGAGTTTCGAAAATTGAACTGGAGAAAATTACTTTTAAATTGATGAACTGCTCATAGTATTATATGCAACAAAGTTTAAATGTTAACCTATTCTCACTGTACCTTCACTGGTACGAAAAAATGAATAAATATTTTTCTTTTTATTAGAGAGACTATATTTGTACAATTTATATTAAAAAAATATGAAAAGTGTTGCAGGCCAGCAAAGACTTTTGAGACCTCATTTTTTTGTAATATTTTGGAATATGCTTAAACCAAACCTTCCATTTTGGAGGACTAGTGATTTTAATGTGTATTATGAATTAATTTCAAGATGTAAAAAATAAAAATAAAATAAAATTTCACAGTCACAGTTAGAATCCTGTGAGCTTTGAAGCTACCACCTGAGGTATTTAGTTATGGTTAGTCTCGGTCTACCATTGTCTAGAATTACAATATCAACATTACAATTTTAATAAATGTAATTTTGATTTTAATAAATGTAAATAAGTGTGTGCGTGTCAGCTCTGACGCACGACTAGAGTTTACTGTTTTAAATGTATAAAATTTTCTTCGTGTCAATAGATAACCTAGTTACTTTATATTATTTAGATACATTCTGCATACTCAAATGTCACGTGTTCCAACAAAAGTTATGTTAGTTACATTCGGTATACACAGATGTCACTACGTTCCAATAGTTAATTTTTTCAACGACAGATGTCGCTGCGCTGGCAGGTTATAACGCGCTATAGTTTCGTTCCTTAACCCGAATAACACTTTTGATTAAAAATTTCGACGTTTGCTTTTATAAGCCCAGAGAATAGGATTAGGGAATATAATCTATCGCTTGATAGAGTTGATATAAGTGATAGATAACGTAACGCTTTTTAGTTAACGCTTGTATTAATTTTACTCCTCATAAAATTTCCATACCGAGGGCCTTCTTAAGGAGTAAACTCCAAAAAGTCTCATGAAATTTATTTTGAAAATGTGTATTACTCACTCAACATTTATTTTAAAACACTTATGCTTTCTAGCACAAACTATAGGTAATACTGAAATACCATACCCACTCACGTTTTCCATTTTGATATGATGGGGGTCCTTCAATCATTCATATAACGCATAACATGATCCATGGTCCTGCAGTAACTACACTGCTGTCTATACAATACCTATGCAAATCTAAATGGTAGAGTCAATTTAAAAAAAAAGTTTAAAAGACACTGAAATGGCCAGTTTGATTATCAATGATAATTCAAAGAGACAATTTCAAAGAGAGTATATATGATTAATTGGTTATAATATGTATATAACGTTATGATACTGGTAGTCGTTATTAGGCAGTACCACATCTGCTTCTTAACGCACTGTTTTAGGGTTCCCGGGTTCGATTCTCGGCAGCGTCAACTTTGAAAATGAACTTTTCATATTTGGCTCTGGTCTGGATCTGGAAAGTAGTGGCAGAGCAAACTGCGTTTCGCAGTTATTTAGGCAGCCCGTGCGGCGGCAGTAACCACCCCCTTACAGAATAACAGCACGTGTGCTGTTGTGTTTCGGTGAGGGAGCGAGGGATGCCAGAGCCCATTTTCCTATCCAATACCTCATCCTTTATTCTACTGTAGTCGGCAGCACATTTGCAGCACCTGTGGGCCTGTGGCGTTACTTGTGTTATAGGCTACGGTAGCCACCTATCATCTTCATCATCTGAAATAGTCGAAAATTTTGTAGTATCTTATATTTATGTTTATTAAATATAATTAATAATTTATTAACGATATTTATTTGTCATTGACACTAGATAAAATAAAATAATTTCAATTAAACTGTTCTAAAACTAATTCTATCGAACAATTCTAATTCTACAAAGCATATTCTATGATGAAGTCGCATGTGCCGTAAATTAAAATTCACCTTATAGTATTGTCAGTGCATCCAATGGGATTAAATGCACAATCTAGTCCATTAATGGATTTTAATAATGGGTTACAGTGGAATGGAGCTTTCTCTGAACTTCAGTGTTCAGAACACATAAAAATAAAAGGAAAAATCTACGGAAATCAAAACGTCTCAGAAATGTTTTCCACGTTTCTCATTATTTTCTTCTTGTTTTAAGTTGTTAAAAATCACATAACAGATTACCCAACTCCGCTTTCGGAATGCGGTAGATTTTATCGCCACCAGTTATAAATCGCTCATTCTTATCGCAAAAACGGAACTGTAAAAATACATTCCCCGTTCGCTTTTCCGTTTTAAAAAGTTTTCACATAAAAAAATATTGTTTTGTAAACAAAGAAAACGTTAGCGATGGAGACATTATGCCGAATGAGGTACAGTTTACGGGGGGTTATGATGTTGTTTACCTAAATTATAGGTGTCTAAGCTATTTCCCTTTTTAACTCTCGCCACGTAACACAGTGTTGGAATTTGTATAATTCATCCACAAAAATCGTGTTAGATTCAGACAAAATGCTTACGATTCTTACATATTTTTTATTTGGTGGTCACATTTTCTTTTATTTTTCTAATTAGTTAGTATATTATAACAAAAATTACTAAATTTGAAAAAAAAAAGGAAAAATATTTCTTCATCTCTGCCTGAAGCAATTTTTTATCCACATTAAAGAGGCTTCTCGAACGGCCTCTATTTTTTGCTGGTCTAATAAAGCACAACAAATTTGCCCCAGGCCTTCTCTGAACAAAGAAAAGGATTAGATAACGAAAACACAAAAACAAATAAAATCGCCTTCCTTGTTGTGCTCTCATGTTCCACAAGTAGCCATCCCATTGAGATATTGCAAGTGATTTTTTATACAACCAAGGTACGGCTTATACATCAACATTCTTATAATACCAAAAGTTACCGTTTCTTATAATATTATATTTCTTATAAGAAACATTATAAATAATGTTTCTTTATTTTTTTATGTTAAGATTGGCAGACAGGCTGACGGTCCACTTGATGGTAGGTGGCTACCGTCGCCTATAACACAAGCAACGCCAAAGCTGCTGCAAGTGCGCTGCCGACTACAGTGGGATTAAAGATAAGGGATTGGATAGGAAAATGGGCTCTGGCATCCCTTACTCACTCACCGAAACACAACAGCACGCGTGCTGTTGTTTCATGGTATTCTTCTGTAAGGGAAGACTACTTTCCACTACTTTCCACTACTTCCACTACTATCTACTACTTTCCAGATCCAGACCAATGTCAAATTTGAAAAGTCAATTTTTTAAAGTTGACCCTGCCGGGAATCGAACCCGGGAACCCTAGAACAGAGCGTTAAGGCAAGCACCTTAACCACTCATCCAACGGGCTCGTCAATTATGAATTACGAGAGTGAATATTATTCACTGCCTTCGGCGGTTTTAAACTAAGCAGTAGATTTAGTCTGACTATGCTTTCGACTATGCCAGAGCCTAATTCATTATCCTTATTCTGATCTTATTTCCATCTTGATTCCTGCTTTTGGCGATGCATAAAAATATTGGTAATATCCCATAAACTGGCTCTTGGCCCTTTCTGTCCCACATTACATAAAAAATTAATCGTACAACAATACATTGACTACATTATAAATTTTACAACTCTGTAAGAAAATATATTGTCCACTGTGTGCTTCATAAATTTAATTGAAAGTTAATTAATGACTGAACATAAATAACCACTTTAAAACAAATTCAAATGAATCTAAAACAGGTTCACATAAAACAGACTATTAAAAAGGGTTGGAATAAAAAACAAGCCGCAGCCATTAAATGCGTGCTCCAGGGGGCAACCAAAGACCTTTCTGCGAACACCAAAGTAAATAATGGCCAACAAACTGAATTACGTATGAACGAATATCGGTCTAGACCTTTAAGAATTAACTTAATTAAACATTGAAACGTTCATTAAATTGGGAACCAAAGTAAACGCTTTTACTGGATGACTACCAACTGAAAAAATGTTTTTATATTTACTCTACGAATTTGGGTGAAAACTAATTTAATAAATATAATAGAAAGTTTTTAATGAAATCCAGCCTCTAACTAATGTATAGCGGACGTTGTACTTTCTGTGATGTTGTCTAGAATAATGAATTGGGGACTTTGATTGATAACATTAGCTCAATGTTTCAAGTTCGTATTTAGTTGTCATTAATCATTGTTTTTATTTAAGTCTCATTAAATATTAAATTTTAAATTGTCCCAGTGACTTTAAAATTGGGTACTATTTTTATTTACAAATTTTACGTTAAAAAATATGGTTAATACTGACACAGTTTTGTTTATGTATCTGCCTTAATATCGTTTCGTTGATAAGATTAATGAGGTGTACTTTGTAAGAAGAAGGAAGAATTCTTTTATGCAACTTCATTACAAAAAGGATATTTATAAGGTACATAACTAAATAAATAATCTGTTTGTTAATTACTTAATTTGCTTTGTTGTTTGCTTTTCAGAGTAGATACTGCTCAGAAACAAAATACAATATTGTCCTCATATCGTTTACATAACTACGGTTCACGAAAAAGTATGGTTCATCTGAACTGAGGGCAATAAACAGCAGCTGACGTAAAAAAAAACTCGAAAATATTAGAAAAACCGTTGAGTTTGTGAGTTAGCATAAATCCAAGGTATATGCTTAGATGCAAATGAACACAAAAACACACAAACACTCGTACGTTAGAACCCTTTCCCTAATACGGATTGGCAGCAGGAAAATCTCAAAGTTCATGCATAAACAATGCCTACAAAGTTGCCATATTACAGTATAAGCAAAACTTCTTTTGTGGAATTATTTAGTAGAAAAGACACTTTTGTCTTTTGGGTAACGTGGCATTTTTCTGATTCAATATGTTTTTATTCAAAAGCTTCGTTTCTAGATTTCTATTTATTATTGTCAAAACTAAATAAGCCAAAATACATAGCATCCTAACTAATATTATAAATCCGAAAGTGAGTTGTTACGCTTTTACGGTAACGCTTTGACATACACACGTTGCGTTGTCAGGGATACAGACAGGATAATCTAAAAATAAAAAAAAATTTACGTCTCCAAAAAAAATTAAAGCAAAAAATCTATACATATAATAAAATCATATAACAAGCCGTGTCTTACAATAAATATAAAAAAAAAAAAAAAAAAAACAATTTGTATAAACAATTGTTACCGAGGTGAAAAAATACTTTTTGGAATTTTTATCTGTTTGTCTGTACATTTGTGTACGCCAATCTCAGAAACGGCTTAACCGATTTGAATGCGGTTTTCGCTGATGTACAACAAGCTTCCCATAACATTTAGTGTTTGTTTCATTCCAATCGGTTTACAAATAAAAGGTTACACGCTATACCGAATACCACGCGTATCTACGAAGTTGCGGGCTCAGCTAGTATTGAATAAATGTTTTAATGCATAAGAAAAGGGGGTGCTACCGATGTCGCGGGAAAAATCTAGTTTAAAAAACATAAGTTCTTCATAATGCATCGCAGGTTTAAAACCCAAAAAAAAAAAAAAACAAAATTACAAAAATGAGGCTTCGCCGCTTCAATATTTCATTGTAAATCAAAGTAATAAATACTTACAATACGCCATTATGCCTTAGTTATCAAAAAATAAAAGTCACAGGATTCACTCGTGCTGCAGTCATAAGCTGGGTAGCATCTCTGGCGGCAATAACCACCTCCTTACAGAAAATAAGGTATGCTATAGCCCATCCTCCGAACCTGTCGTATTCCTTATCCCTTGTTCTAGAAAGTCCAGCAGCGTTTTGTATCCCTCACCCTCAGGGATAACTTTTGCACATATAAGGTCTTACCATATACAAACCTACCACCAAGTAGACCGTAAGCCTGCCTGTCGATATTTACTTTTTAAAGACATTTCTGAAGCCTTTTTCAGTGATACGATTAATTCGTTATCTATTTCATGCAAAATGCATCAAATGGATACATTAAAAAGCTTTTCGTCCAATTTGCAGTGTTTAATTTCATGCCATTATGTAAATTAAATTCACATAAATAATGGTTAAAATAATAAATAATTAATATCATTTCCTTGAACGCAACGGTTACGTAATATTGGAAAATATTAATCTGTTGCATCTTCCAATGTTGACATTATTATGTGGCCTAATACTCCAAATTCAATTTCGTGCGTCCCGCGGTACCTGTCGGCTAGACTTGATCATAAAGAAACTACAATAAGATTCTGTAATAGAAAATGTCAAAACCATTCTGATATAAACGGATAACTTGAACAAATTTCAACTTTAAATCGTATTTTATCGGCAATGGGCAAGCATAAAAAGTTTTTCATTAAAACGAAGTAAGTGATTTTATTCTTCTTTTAATATAGTTTTTTTAATTTGAATTAATAATGTCTATCTTAGGATAATTTTTTAAATTTGGTTTCTAATAAAATTCGATAGGGAAATTTTCGATAGGGAAGTTGGATCAGCTGTCCGGATCAAAGAAGGTATTTATTTATATATGTGTTATTAACCTTTAAGTAATAAATAATCTTTAAGTGTAGACGTTGATAGATTATCCAGCGACATGGTGAAAGTTTCGGGAAAACAGTGGTTGCGAATAGTCCTTACGCTTTTACAGTCCAATGTGGTTGAATGCGAAGGGCCTCATCCACATGATGGCTCAAGTATTCGTCATATCAAGATCAAGATCGAGTATAGTGGTGTATAAATTCAACATATAACATATTTTAGTTAGAAAATAGATAATAAATTCATTTTTGCTGCAAATGACGATTATGGTGATTATGAGGTATGTATCTTCTACATTCATATAAGACTAAATGACCGACGATCTATACAAGAGACATTGCCCGTGAACCACTGCAACCCTGTGGCAGTTTCAACTTTCAAGGTACAGCCAGCGAAAGACTCGTTCCTTTCGTGAAAACTCTAATTATCCCTATTTTATCGGGGTAGTAATAATTAAAAAAAAAGAAAAAATCTGTTTCTATTTTTCATATGTATTTACATCTGGTTACGAAAAGACCTTATTTCTCTACGACACAGTAAAAGTCAACTTAGAAATAGAACGCTACGACGTAGTAAAATAGGATCGTAAAATAGAACTTTAAAATCATGAGTGAATCTATCTTACTTTTAGCCATGAGTTTTCTAAATGTCCAATACATTACGAGCCATTAACAATGGTATGCAGAATGGCTATAATAAAAACTGACGAATACTCCTATCTGCAACTGGTTTACCACAGCTGCCACACAACTAGCTAAGCGAAACTCTTAATATCTTGTATTAAGAGACTATATTTCTGTGCTCATTCTAAACTCTAATGAAGAAATGAAATCTTAATCAAGTCGAGTATTGAAGAAAAGAAAAAAGAAATATCATCATTTTAAGAATAATTTTCTTATATTGTTAGTGTTAACGCCAATTTATAATAATTTGGGTGGTACGTTCCGTTTCCTTTCCCCCTTACCTATATTTACCTATACATCTGTTGTCGCCGCAGATCTCACCACGCGAGATTTGATTTCTATAACCGCATTTATCAGGCAATGAGCTTGTAATTATCCAAGTGATCGTGCCTTCCGCTCCGTGAGTGCTTCGAGGGGTACAGTGTGCTGGACATCTGGATTTCGTGTGTGATGGGGCCACCGCAGTTTTCTTATCTCGAAGCACCCAGGACTCAGCCGGAAGGTAAGTGACAAGACACCGATTCTTCTCCTTTACTCGCCCTTTGATTGCAGGTACCACCCAATAAAAAATACAGTTTTCTTTTTCCATCGAAGACTCTTGAATATATTTGGTGTGATCAGTTAGCATGTAACATAACTAAGACGTACTCTGTGCGAGTGTTGCACTGGCAACACACAGGCCGCCATCTGTGGTGAGAATAGAGGTTAGCGTCGGTGAGATTAAAAGAGGCGTTCGACAAGAGAGGTTGTTGTCGTATGTTCGCGCATCTTATCTACAGAATTATAGTTTGTTTATATTAGTCTGGCATTAAAGTAATATGTTGTCAATATACAGTAGGTAGATATTGAAATTAAGAACCTTCATGTCAGTTGAAGGTAATACTCGCCAAACAGTTCTTTTTACTCTTGCATATAAATAATTTCTAATATGAAATAATAGTTTTCTTCAAATTTATTTTCTACAAAATTGCAACTTAACATTTATTGTCGTGTATCGTGACTTTATCGTATTTCTGAAATATAGTTAGAGAAGTAAAGCAACGTAATATTTACGGGTATTATTTGTTGGAAAATGTACTGCGACCGTTAAATTTCTACAATTTCCTGTTTATCTAGTGGCCGTGGTGCGGAACGAAATATGATCAGCGAGCTCGGCCTGCGCCAACAGTATTTGTCTTGTTAGTACAAATCTATTGGAAAAATGACAATCGCAATGTGTCTTATATAAACAACTGAAGACCCTTGATTGTATTGTTTTTATATGAAAACTAGTTTTTAAAAGTGCTGTCATTAGTTTCGCTTACAATTCAACATTAAATTAAGGAAGCATATAAATTTTTCGAATAATGTTACATTGACCCCATTTTTTTATTATAACACTAGATGAACCCCGTCACAGATAGCTGCGGCGTGCGCGTGGGGCGCCCGCCTTCTTTGGCACAAACCGTGATAACTCAGCAAATATGAATAAGATATTCATGAATTATACACGTAAACCATCCTCAGAAATTCCTCTTTCCATCAATACAATCACGAAGAAAATCCGTTCGCAACTTTCCAAGATAAGTGCATATATACAGAAACAAAAAGTAGGACTTTATACTATTTACTGATATCTAATAGTATAAGAGCTAGCAACGTTTTTGAGAATGCATTTTAGGTCGATTAGTTTTTCTATATTTCTCATTGATACTGACGGTCGATAGGAATGCAGTACGTCTGGCACCTGGAAGCGGTTGCGTTTACCAGTGCGCATCACATCTGTACAGGGAAAATTGTGCATTTAATATATTATATTCTCTCATTATAGTCTCTCTCACACAACCTACGAATCAGTTGCCGCACTCTTCTAACTCACCTATTCTCCCCGATACTTAAATTGATCTGAATTCTAATTAAGCAACGGAATTTCTGTCTGGCAAATTAATATTATATTCTTTGATTATAGAACTATGTTATATTAAAATTACAGATTATCATTTTCTCATTATTAAAATTGTATCTGGGGCAATGTTAGCAACGACAAAAATGTCTGGCAACTATAAATTTATATTGCTAAAGAGGCATATAAAATTATAAAAGAAATAAAATTTGTCTTAAAATAATTCCAAAATGCACAATTTTCCCTGTACAGATGTGATGCGCACTGATGAACGCAACCGCTTCCAGGTGCCAGACGTACTGCATTCCTACCGACCGTCAGTATCAATGAGAAATATAGAAAAACTAATCGACCTAAAATGAACTTTTTCGTGACGTTGTGAGCTCTCGTACTATAATTACGAAGAACATTTAATGTAACATAAATTAATATAGTGCATCGCATCGCATCACAAGACAATAAAAATGGACTTAATGAAACACAAAACTACTTATATAACTTAACACACCAAGGTGAAGTGAAAAAGTATCTGATGTTTTTTGTACCTACGTATATGTTTCAGGACATTTTCGAGCGTATAGAGTTTAATTAACATCACAGCATATTTTAAAATACATGCAATACATTACATAGTGTAATAACACAATTAATCACAACAAAAAACACAACAACGATAAACTGCATCACATCAAAGTAGAGAACCGAATAATCCTAATAGAATAAATTCTAAATAGAGTTTGTTATTTTGTTATGCAACAAAGACTAGGCTATTGGTCACAACCAACAATAACAATAACTATTGGTCCTAATGTAATCGCAAAACTGATTTTTTTTGTTACGTTTTCTCACCGATCATCGTAAAATTTTGCTTACACGTTGTTAAGGGTACATAAAAGGAAATAGGGTCTTTTTTGTCCCAAAAAAAGTACTGTTCCCGAGAAACGCGGACGAAGACACGGGCAAAAGCTATCCCTAACTGGTTTTATAAATGCTAAAATGACCTTGTTTTTACACTTTCATACCTTAAATAATGAATTGATCATCGTGAAATTTTTCATACACATGTTAAAAAAAGGTCTTAAAGTACCAGCCAGACTCCAGAAAAAACTACTGTTACCGAGGGACGCTGGCAAAGTCGCAGGCAAAGTATTCTTTCAGCACTTCTTGTAAAGTGCCAAATTACAATTTAAAATAAATATACTTTAGATTGTACCTTAATAACAAGTATAAATAAGAGTGCGGCCGGTCTGTTTGCTAGTGGTGCGACAACCAGCGATGCGAAAGCAACTATTTGGAGCTTTTGCGAAGTTACCTGCGACAGTGAACCGGCGACATTAAGGGAATCATTGACGACTTTTGGCAAGTTTAACGGTTTCATCGGACAAGTTTGGTAATTTTGGCAGTTGTCTAGGTTTGTGAATATAAATCGTTCCTTTCGCCCTTACACGGCATTTTAACTCACCCCGTACGTAACAGTATTTACACTCTGTAAAATCTAAATAAAGACATCACCATCAACACATTAATATTACAATACCTTTAAACGAGACCTATCTAAACGTGTGCTCTCATAAAACATATCCGCGACAAAGCGAAAAAGGCTATGACGACGATGACTAATATTTTTCATGATCCCTCGGAAACCTAAAATTTTTCCAGGATAAAAGGCATCCTATGTGTTAATCCAGGTAATAAACTAGCTGTGTGCCAAATTTATTCCAAATTATTTCAGTAGTTTTTACGTGAAAAGGTAACAAACATACATCCTCACATTCGTATTTATAATATTAGTAGGATTTATCTATTCTATAATGTTACTGTGTTGTGTGAATCTAACTAAACACAACACAATGAAGTATGTAAATTGTATATAGCCTCTGCTTCGGAACATTTGAGTGTATCACCACAACTTTGCGTGGCGTACCTACGTTGAATTCGTGGCCCTAATTTTTGCACAATGACGACGACAATAAAACTTACAAATTGTTAAGTCACAACAACGGAATCAAAATGGCGCACTACAACAAAACGAGTAAATAAATAGTGGAGTGTAATTGCACGTCTGTCACCGCAAGCCAACGTTCATTATTCATTGGAAACATTCACAAGGAAGGACCGAAACACAATCCGATTATATTAGTCTACGTACACTGAACATAACGAACGAGTTTTAGATATTATTTTATGTACATTTGTGACGTATACAATAATAAATTTATGACATACTAGCTTTTGCTCGCGACATCGTCCGTGCCTCTTTTTCTTCGATGTTAAAACATTTATTAAATTTACTCATCATATATTTTTGTCAAGGATTGAATTTTTTTTTTATATTTACACTCAAGAAAAGTACTTTCTTCTTGATGAAAGATACTTATGTCCTTCCCTGTAAGCCTGACAACATGTATGCAAAATTTCACGATGGTCGCTTGAGTAGATAAGGCGTAAAAGCGTAACGAACAAACAAACTCACTTTCGCACTCATAATATTAATTAGGATAAATGAATTGTGTTAACTTTCTCGGTTGTCAGATCGGTCGAAACGACTGTCACAGCGCTGTCACAAATCAATGCTAACGACGTAACACAAAACTTTTCAAACAAAATAATTACATAACTTTATTAGCACATCATTCAAATAGGTATATAATGTACTTAATAACTACTACATAATACATAAAGTTTCTTATCAGAGGCATTTAACAAATGTCAATTTGTTTTATCTATTAATATTACGTAAAATGATATTAGTAAGTGCATTTTCATGTCTTGATTAGTGTGCTTGAGAATATCGTTGTATTTAAATTTAATATTAATTTAATACAATACATACGGCACACTATATGTTACCGGAACTGGCTATTTACATCAACAATATTTAAAAAGTATTGTTACGACTAACTGTCGGACATTCTGGAAAAAGCGTTTGCACCGGCCGAAGATCTCGAACGTTCCACCCTATAGATGGTAGCCACGCCCCTTCCGACTAGTGTCAAAAGAAATTGGTCCTTATGTTTACAATATAGAGTTTACATTGCAACAGAAATAGCAATCCCGAACTTTCAACGGTTTGTTTACATTTTCTGGTAAATTCGATACATCGAGGCGTTTGGCGCCAAGTATAAATAAGAGTGCGGCCGGTCTGTTTGCTAGTGGTGCGACAACCAGCGATGCGAAAGCAACTATTTGGAGCTTTTGCGAAGTTACCTGCGACAGTGAACTGGCGACATTAAGGGAATCATTGACGACTTTTGGCAAGTTTAACGGTTTCATCGGACAAGTTTGGTAATTTTGGCAGTTGTCTAGGTTTGTGAATATAAATCGTTCCTTTCGCCCTTACACGGCATTTTAACTCACCCCGTACGTAACAGTATTTACAACATTTGAAAATGGAACTCTTTAGCTGTAAACACAGTTTGTTAAATCTGACTGTCACTTGTTTTTAATTTTTGGCGTCATTTTAAAAATTGCTTGTTTACATCACCAAGGATTTAGAAAATTTTCGTAGTGTGATTTTCTACGATTTCAAGTGTAATTTGAAAGCTCAGCAGAGGTTCGCTCGGCTTAAACTGCTTTTGGCAATGAGGAACCCATGCAAGACGACTTTATAGAATTCAAACGCGGTCGTGTAATCTCGGTGACGAATTTCGTGATGGTCGCCCGTCCACCTTTGTGAACGACAAAAACATCGATGCTGTGGGCCGTATGATCGAAACACACAGGCATGTGACCTACCATGAGATTCGAGCGTCCCTGGCCATAGGCATGATTCAAATACAATCAATGCTTCACAAACATTTGGGTATGAAAAAGTTGTCGGTAGAAAGAACCAACTTAAAAACAAATCCTGCGTTTGGTTCAATGCCATACTTACCAGATTCAACGAAGAGAAAGGTGACGAAACATAGATTTATTACTACAATCCCAAAACCAAGCAGCAATCGAACGAACGTGTAAAACCAACCAAAGTCGTGTGCGTGTAAAGTGCCTGTAAGAAGAAGATAGCTTTTATTCCTTTAATAAAACTGAAAACTGCTGCTTTGGCGAATCGTTGTATTCTTTGGAAGACGAGAGAATGCTTTGGAGAATAGTGATAGGTACACGACCATTTGTTTGAAGGAAGACATTGAGGAACTCCGTAAAAATAACCGTAAATTCTGTACAATATTGTACCACGATAATGGCAGTCCTCACATGGCCAGACAGAGAAACGAATTTTTGAAGGTGGAAAAGTTATGGAGTTATGGAGTTTATGAGCCATCCTGCATACAGTCTGGACCTGGCACTTTGTCAACTATTGTCATAACAGAAGAAGCTGTCGAATAATATGAAAAATCTATTTCGGAGGTCACCACGGAGCAATGACAAATGTTTTCAAAATTGGTTTATTCCTGTGAAAAAGTAGATTTACGCTAACGGAGAATATTTTGAGAAACAATAAATTCATTTTTAACCATTCAAAGTAACTTTTTCTTTTAGTGCGCTCCAAGTAAAAAGTGAAATTTGATAGCCGTGTGAAGTAAAAAATAAACTCATACAGTAAAAATAATATCAAATATAAATCATACAGTAAAATAATATCGTGTGAAGTAAAAATAAGTCATAAAAAATAAATAATATAAAAAATGTAATAAGTATGTATCTCAAATAGCCGTAATTTAAATAGTTAAAAAAGGAAGATACAAAAATTAAGTTTAAAACAAATATAAAATACGACTATATTCTACTTAAAAATATTAAGGGGAATTTCGGTAAATATACACCATAAAATTAAATACTTATAAATTCTATATAAGAAATATGATAGGGCGTTGCTATGATATAACACAGGTGTACACAATTTACTTATTTAACACAATATAACACAAATTACTTCTGTACGTAACTTGTATAATCTTCCAAAAATAAAAATTATTACCATATATATGTAGGTCTAAAACGATCTAACAAAGACAAAAAATACAACAAACTTAAACATGTTTAATTTCGGAGCAGATAAAAATGTCTATTTAAAGTTTAACAAAGAAAAATTTCCAATTTCTAGTCTTAAGGGAACAATGCAAGTCAAGTTCAATGCACAGAGGACAACCCTCAGTGAATTATAGAACTCACGGTCGATCGGACGTCAACCCAGTAATGTACCTGTAGGATATTACACAATCTCTTCAACTGTAGGTATAGCAATAGTAAAAACGACTTTAATCCAATGTTTTTTAAGCATGCATTCGAACAAATTGTTGAAACAGTGTACGCCCACCGTTACCCTGGCATTCGTCGCGATAAATCAATTTCAACGCCGCCTTTCAACCTCAATACTACTGCTTTTGATAATTAATAGACGCTGTTATTTAACGAAACTCTCTGAATAAGAAAACGCTTCATTGAAGTCAAACGGAAATTGATGGGCTCCGAGCCCTTCGTTCTTGCAGACGCAACGCCCGCTTCGAACATTTTCTTTGGCAATTGTTCATAATTTCGAATGATCCAAAATTGGTTTTTGGTACAAGTGAAAATAAAATGTATAAATGTATTTATTATTATGTACCCCAATTTTTTTTTGTTATTATTTTTATACAAATTTCACTTGGGTAGGTATATGTTCTTTTTATTATTAATTCTTTGTATATGCGTTTCATATACTTATATTTTTACTTAAACTTAATATTGGTTAATCGGATATATTACTAAAAGGCCATTTTATATATTATTGTATTGGTGTAAGCTTAACGAGACTATTTTTCTTTTTTATATTATCATATTTCAAGTTGTAAAAAATACATTTAAAATTTTTAATAATTTAATCCATTTTTATAATGTACAGATCGTTAGACAGTTTGGGAGGTCCAATTAATGCTAGATTGGCTTTGCTTGCTTTGCATTTGCTTATCACATCGAACGCCATAAAACTACAGGTGCCGACCATAGGGATTACGAAGGAATCAGGGTTCTGGTATCCTTTACTCACTCGCCGAAACACAACAGCACACATGCCGAAATTTCGTGATGGTGGTTTCTGTCGCCAAACGGACTGCCCAATTTGAGACTGCATAACGCAGTGCGCTCTACCACTGCTATAGTTGGAATTAATGAAAATGGAAACTAAAGATGCCTAAAACAAAATTAATTTAATTTGAATACATAAGTTAAAAACTTAAAATAATACATTCAACCGAAAACAAAGCGTTTAATATCGAAAGGGACATCTTCATGAAAATATCCATAGATAAAACCAGCAAAGTAGATTCTAAGTAATGTGTTGTTGACTCTGTATCGATGTTATCTTTCTAATATGCAGACCCGGCTTCGTGGAAACCAATTTCATTAGGTATTTTATCTCTTCGGAGATATTTCTCTTCAAGCAAATTTTTAATACCTTTTGCATAATGCATATTAAAAAATAGAATTTTGACGTGCACGTAATACTTTCCTTTACTTTTGAATTCCGATTAAGTCTAATTTAAATGTAGGTTTCCAGTTGAAATTCTTGGAAAAATACAATGAAAACTAAATTTATTCGCTGTAGACATTTAGACGGTTGAAGTAGGAAGAGAAAACTGCAAATCCGCTGGTTGATTGGTTGTTTATTCCGCTGGCTAAGTCGGTGGAATGTATTTGGTACAAATACCATTGGATCCGCAGACACCGATATTGGGTTTTAGTTTCTAGTCAACGGGGCTTCAGCAACAATGGCTGACTTCAATCCATTTCCAAACACAAATCTCGTTCGTAGCCAACATTGGTTTGAATCCGAAATGAAATATCTAAATAGTGTTTTCGAGATTACTCTTGGTACCTACTTCGCCTTGCCGAATGTTTCTTAGTAAACACAGTTTTTCCTATTGCTTTTAAGAAAACCGATTATCCTGATCATGGACCCCGGAGGTCCACGGTCCATTTGACGGGGATCTACGTTGGCGTGAAAAAAAATGGTGATTCACAAGTTGTAAGTGGGGGGCTCACGAAAATTTATTTGGTTTCGATAGTAAGGAATTTATTTAGCATTAATTTCCTTTTTTTAAAACCTTAATTTTTTGGGGAGTGTATTTTAACAAGGTCAGGGACGGTTACTTGTAAAAACTTGAATATCGATATTCAGTACAACGCGTATCGAGACTTGCAAAGATAAACCCGCCAGCCCGCAACGTTTTATCAGACTTGAATGAACGTGTTTGATTCTTTTCACTAATATAAATACGAATGCCAAGGACAAACGTTACTCATTTGTTTCCGGAAATCGGTGTTTGCCAGTGCCGGAAAAAGTAAATACCTGCCCATTTGTTACACATACTTTTTTTTATATTGTAATAATATTATATTTGTTATGTTTGCGTGTCTAAGGCACATAAGAAAAAGTAAATACTGAATAGGGTTATATTCGATACTTCTATAAAAGAACAGAAAGCCGAGAAAAGTTGAACTTTTAGTACTTATGATTATAAAATTATTTATTTACCCGTCTGTGGTGATTAACTAAAGGGGAAATATATGATTTACCTGCATGTTTGTACATATTACAGTGAGATAATGCTTAATGACTAGAAATATTTTCATAAATAATTAATAAATAAATAATTAAAATCGCCGAATTTTTATGTTAAAATATTCTTTAAAATTTACTCCCGAATTTAGAGAAATGTATCAAAACATAATTAATTAAAAATGTTTTATATTACATGTAAAGGATATGTATTTCTTTAGTTCAATATTTTACCGCGTCCGCGTAGGTAAAATACTTTTTGATGTTGCCTACTTATATTAATCGATACTATGACAATATATTGTCAATTGTGTCAACCTAATTGATTTTATTCTTACGTGAATTTCGTAATGAAAATGATTTTATTATTTAAAAAGGAATTGGTGAATAATAAACTTTAATTGTCATTTCTTTGATTACAGTTACAGGTAGGAATTTTGTTCCAATTTTGTAAAATATTTATAACTAACTAGCGACCCGCCCCCGGCTTCGCCCGTGATGCAATTTTTATATATATGAACATTCCCCGTTTATCTCTCTTTTCAATAGTGAAAACCGAATTAAAATCAGTCTACCCCTTCACGCGTGATGCCGTGACCAAGGGAAATGGGGATTCATTTTTATATATAGAGATATAATAAATTATTTGATTACAGAGAAACACAATAGTTTAATTTACCAAATTTGTCTCATATACATTAAAATAGAATCAACCTTTTTATAATCTCTATATGGGTCTTAGTCTTAAAAGCAATAACATTAATTAATCCTATTCTATTCTGTTAAAACAGCCAATCCTGTAATTGGCAATATAATTGAAAATATTATCTCATTTGTCTATAATATGTAGGTACCAAATGCCCAATGACTTATTCATTATCTGTTTAATTCACAATTCAGCGCTAATTGATCGGTGGTCATGAATGTCTACAAAGTTATTCTCATGAAGACGTTAACGATAACGCAAGGGTTTTTGGCTCTCATTTGGATTTTCTTTTCCGTTATTAGTATTATTACAAATAACCATATTAAATGAAGGCAATGATATATTACGCAATGACAATTCCATAAGGACCCATTTATTACGTAACATGCGGCTTTGTTCTAGATAAAAATGTTCCAGCAATAAAATTGGACAAGACAGAGAAGTAACTGACCCGAAAATAGATAACATCTACAGAGACTTAGGTGCCTTAGACGAAGCTAATTAGCTTAATTATTCGACGGATAAGAAAAATAGGGAAAAAACTGTTCTAATTTTACATCAACCAAAACAAAGAAAGAAAGTCCTTGTCTAGTAATGACGACTTCCGTTGCGACTTATATAAAGCTACTAAGAATTTGGTATCTCTTTCATTATTTTAAATGAATGAAATAAATTGATTACTAATTAATACTGAAAAGAAAGTTGTATGATAATTATTTAACTGCTTTGACGTATGCTAAAATATTTAGCTGCTTCGTCTTTTCTTCGTATATTAATAAAAGGCTAATATTTATTTTGCACAAGCTACACTAGTCTATGCTGTCTTCCCTGCAGGAATTAGTTTACAGTTTCCTGAACAACTAGTAGCAGAAATGGTAGTAGCAGGGTACACTACATTTCGCAGTCATTTGGGTAGTAACTGTCTGGCGGTAGTAATAACCGCTTACAGAAGACCACCGTGAAATAACAACATGTGTGTCATTAATGGGTAATGTTTGATGTCAGAGACCCTATCCCTTTCTAATCCCTTTCCCTTAATCCCACTATGGTCGGCGTAGCTTGAATTATTGGTAACCACTTACCATAAAGTGTAAACCTCTCTGACGGGAAGTGTATTGTCTAGTGTGATGCCACTACGTCCAAAGATCGCTAACTCTCGTTAGATATGTTCCAACACATGACGTCACGCGCTTTTTCCTAGTCAATACTCCTTGTAACGTGCGCCGATGGACGGTCGCCAGCGCGGCTGCAACGTACTGACAGCGCACATTCCTTGGGCGGCTTACCATAAGCCTATCTGACGACCTTTTTTTTTTATTAAAGGTGGGTTTACTCTTGACCAGCATCTATCCATGTACCTGGAAACTTGAAAATATTTGGGTTGTATGAGCTCGAAAATACAGACGCCGCCGGCAGGAAGTTCCAATCCTTAGCAATGCGCATCACAAAAGATGTTTTAAAGCGCTCGGTCTGAATTAGAGGGATTTCGACAAGGTGAGGTTGGTAACCAGCCGTACGTCTGCATGTCCGATAGAAGAAAAGGAAGGCGGTATGATCTCATGCATCTCTCGAGCACACTCTCCGAAGTGACAACCTTTAAATAAAAGAAATCTCGGTCAGTTTAAGATTACACAACTTTAAGACACACTGCATTCCGATGTCATAAACTGGACCGACTTTCGTGAGACCTCCTTGAAATAATAACGCGTAGGAGAGCCAGAAGGGATGCCATAATTTTCTAATGCTATCCCTTTTTATCTCTTATTCTTAATTCTAATGAGATCCGTGGCGCACTTGTAACCCATATGGCAAGGGCGCAAATGCGATTTATAAGAAGATATGAAATAATAAGACATATCCAGATGCATAGGACAAGCCTTAGAATAATTAAAATATAGTACCTAATGATATAACTTAGTTTTAAGAGATCTCGAAATTAAAAAACATTAAGTACATTTAGTTGAACTCGTTTATTTTAGCTTCATTTTTAATTCTGTCGTTATTATTTCTTGTCCGGAAATTTGAATAGTTGTGTTGCAGAGATTAAGTTAAACAATGTTTAACTTTCCGTCACTTTCGAACAATGAAATGATCGCACAACTAGTTCTGTGATCGAATTGGTCCACGGATACTTAGCGGCATTGCTTGTGTTAATAGATATGATGGTAGCTAGTCGCCTACCATCAAGTAAACCGTTACCCTACTTGTCGGGCTTTACATAAGAAACGGTAATAAAATCTAACAAATTTAAATCAAAATCAGCTCAAATATGTATATCGAAGGCTTTAGTGAGCATTTAATCTATTTCTTTTCATGTAATGTTGGAATTTTCACCTTACCTACCTGCGTTCAATTTACTTTTTTTTATTTTACTTTAACTTGTGCCAGGTAATCGCATGCTTATGAAATTGTAAACATATTTCTTTGAAACTTGTAATCGTATTCGTTGGTATATTAAAAGCATGAATATCCAATTTAGTCTCGAAAATTACATGAATGTTACCTGATTGTAAAGGCTCTTTGCAAAAAAATGTCTATTACAATATCCAGGTACACAACAAATATTTATGTTAGTGTGAAATGGCTTCATCTCACCTAATAATAATTTTTTGATGAGCCCGTTGGATGAGTGGTTAGGGTGCTTGCCTTAACGGTCTGTTCTAGGATTCCCGGGTTCAATTCCCGGCAGGGTCAACTTTGAAAAATAAGCTTTTCAAATTTGGCTCTCGTCGGGATCTGGAAAGTAGTGGCAGAGCACACTGCGTTTCGCAATCATTTCGGCAGCCCGTCTGGCGGCAGTAACCACCACCTTACAGAAGACCACCGTGAAATAACAGCACGTATGCTGTTGTGTTTCGATGAGTGAGTAAGGGATGCCAGAGCCCATCTCCCTATCCCCTCCTAATCCCTTATCCTTAATACTACTGTAGTCGGCAGCGCACTTTGGCGTTGCTTGTGTTATAGGCGACAGTAGCCACCTACCATCAAGTAGACCGTCAGCCTGTCTGCCGATCTTAACACAAAAAAAATAGTAATAATAATTTATATAGTTATGTTATAAAGCATTGGTGCTATTTTCATTTTATTATCACTTATTATTGGGATTTTTTTTCAGTAACATAATGAGTAATCAAAAGAAAATAGTATGGACATTTGACCTTCATAAAAAATTATTAAGTTGACTGATAACATAAAAACATGCTTTATTATTGGCCTTTCTTTTAAGGAATCACGTATATTTATTATTAGAATGAGAATCTTCGTTAATGAAAGATGTTTGTGCCCCCGGCATCTCACGGATGCAATTATTTTCTGCAAATTATACCTGTATACACAAACCTTCCTCTTTTATCGACCTTCCTATTAGTGAAATCCGTTTCGGAGAAACTGGAGAGGCGGACAGCGATTTTAATTTTTAATTTATAATATAGCTATAGATTATGTAAATGCTTATAATGCAATAAATTTACTTAGAAAGTATTGATTGCATTCTATTACTTCATAGTGTTTAAAACAATCTAAGATTAATATATTATACAAATAAAGATTAGTTGCATACGTTGCGCCCCCACAAATTCATAATCCTAATGTCAAATATTCCAAACTGCACCCTATGTTATCGGATTATGTGCCTATTAATTGAGGTAGCAGCTGCGAAGGTCCCGATAAAATTAGCAAAGCTTTTAGCGCTCGTATTAAGCAAAATAGACTCAGATAAGTAAACCTACGTGGATATTATCCTACAACAAGAAGTGGTGTTTATTTTTGGTAAGAATATTTTAAAAAATCATTCTTCAAACATCTCTCTAAAAATATCCTTTGGATATTTATAATCTTATAAGATCATTAGAATATTGATTTAAAAAAGTGTGTGTGTCAGCTCCGACGCACGATTGGAGTTTACTCCTTTAAACGTGCAAAATTTTCCTCGTGTCAATAGATAACTGAATACCTACTTAATTACTTTATATTATTTAGTTACGTTCGGTATACACAGATGTCACTACGTTTTATAAGTTCAAATAGTTCATTTCGACGACAGATGTCGCTGCGCCGGCAAGCGCGTTATAACGCGCAATATTTAATGTATACCTACCTTCCGGTAATATTTAATGTATACGTCGCTTTTGATTAACGAGAGTAAACAGCAATGACATCTGTCAGTTGTCAACTGGACAGCGGGATCGGAATGTCATTGTCGTTGACTCTGACACAACACTGAGCGCTAGCGCAGAGGCATGTCGGCCGAGAAGTACCTTACGGGAACGCAATCGGCTTACTTGTGCTACGTGTTTGGTGGAGTGTTATCTAATTGGTGTGATTGGCTGGTGGACAATGCGATCGAGGACTTATTTTGTGCCGATTATAGCGTTTTGTTTAGAATTACAACGCATGACCTAACGTTGAGTTTTATTCTCCGCGCCCGACTATTCGCGCCTATCTGTGATCAAATATGGAGACCAATGATTTGGAGAACCCTAATCATGTCCCTTCAAGACCAATGATACCGAGGACCCTAATCGTGCCCCTTCATATATTGCATTCCAATCTGTTTACAAACAAAAAAATTAAGCCTTATTCCGAATACCACGCGTACGATGTCGTACGAATAAAAGTGATAATATTTATTATTAATATTTATTTACAAAAATCCAACAAAACTAGACGATTTATCTTATTATTCTCTTATTAAGCCTAAATGTCTTGTTACTGTTTATGAAAAAAAAAATTTTTTTTTTTCTTAAAAAAAATTATCCTACAATATTGCCTAAAATTGACATATTAATTACAAACGAGTGCTTTCTATGTTTTTATCAACTCTCGTATATAAGTAAAAGCGATTTTAATTAAAAACTGATAGAAATCGCTTCGTAGCTGTGATTTCTCTTCATGAAATGAAACTAAAAAACGCAGCAATGGAAATCCGCCAGCTAATCCTTTATAGATATTTCTAAAGGAGGAAGCAAAAGCAAAATTAATGAATAGTTATCAAAAGTATCGAGCTAAAAGTCATTACATTCGAAGGTACGGAGTTGTAGGCACTAATTACTACATAAACCATTAGTCAGCATTCATTAAACAGTCTTCAGGGAAACAACAGTTGGTAGTGAAGTTACAAATTCAATTTTGCTCGTGACCACATAATCGCGGTTAGATGTGGGCCTGAAAAGAAAACTAACCTGTAAAACCTGTAAAAGGCTTACAACTTTGTTACTATGAAAGTTTCAGTTTAGATAAATCAGATAATTATATAAAAAAAAACATGATCTACAAATATATTTTCATAAATGCTCTTTTTATTAATTGTAAATGAGAAATAAGTTAGAAAAGAACTGACCTAAAAAAAAGGAAAAGAAAACAAATTTCTGGTTCTCTCTTGGTTTTAATTTCGGCTTATTAGCATAAGGGTAAGTTCGCATTTCTCGTAATGAGCCAATGAATTAACAAATTAAGGAATTATTATATGTATATCATACAGTACAAACAATTAAAAGCGTCTACGAGTATTTTTTGATTTCCCATGAATTGCAGAAGACTTACAGAAACCACAGTGGAGTGTCACTAGTACCATTGATGGTACTATTGATGATACAAAGTTGTGTCGCTTGTACCATCAATGGTACAACTCAATGATACTACTGACACTTCAGCGAAATAACAGCGAGTGTGCTATTGTGTTTCGGTGAATGTTGAATGGTTACAAGCCCAACATTTTATAAATACTGGCACGATGTAGGTTTCTATGAATATCTTAAAATATTTATTAAAAAAAGTTGATAGTTTTGCTTTTGGAAGTTTCTTGAAATATAAAAACATAATTTTGGTTTATTAAATAAAATTATGGTGAATTGTATTTAAATGATTTATTTAATAACAGTGAATTAGCCCTGCCTTGCCAGAGTCCATTTCCCCACCCCTTCCAAATCCCTTATTAATTAATCGTACTATAGCCGACAGCGCACATCCAGAACCTGTGATGCTGCTTGTGTTATAGGGAACCCCTACCATTAACTGGACCCTCAGCCTAACAGACGATCTTCTGTCATCACTTGCCTGTTCATAATTATTAAATTCTATATTATTTGTTATATTGTATATTTATTAAGTCTATATTATATTATTTGACGAGCCCGTTGGATGAGTGGTTAGGGTGCTTGCCTTAACGGGTTCGATTTCCGGCAGGGTCAACTTTGGTAATTAACTTTTCAAACTTGGCGCTGGTCTGGATCTAGAAAGTAACAACATGTGCTGTTGTGCTTCGCTGAGTGAGTAAGGGATGCCAGAGCCGATTTTCCTAATCCTTCCCAATCCTTCATCCTTAATCCTCCCCCTTAATCCCTTTGATGTAGTCGGCAGCGCACTTATAGCACCTGTAGCGTCGACATTACGCGACGGTAGCCACCTACCATCAAGTGGACCGTCATCCTGTCTGCCGCCTTTATCATAAAAAGAATATAAAAGAAAAATAACTGAAAAAAAATGTTAGTTGTTAGAAATTATAATTAAAAAATGTATGGTGATAATTTGTGAAGGTTTCAGTTGAATTTCTTGGAACTTTTAAATATTTTCTATTCCAACAATCTGAATTTTTAATTTTGCTTTTAACAACTATTTAGCAACTATCAATACGTTTTTGATATTGTTTGCAAAAATATATTGATTAAAGTCCGCATCAGACATTTATTTCAAAGGTTAATAGACTTGTTTTAAATAAAATTTCAGAGCGAAAAGCGGTCGTACTTCATCAGTAAAGTTGGTGAGAGTGATTTTCGGGGAATATAATTGTACAACGTCTCTTCCATTAGGCCGAACGTCTGTTAGAGGGGACAAGGGTGACCCAACAAAGGGTGAGAGGATAATGCGTATCTCAATCATTCTGAGAAATTTAATACGACAAAACAATTAAAACTAAAGAGTTTACGGAGTATTTGAAATGATAATATGAGATTAATATTTTCTCAATACAGCACGATTATTTCTTTTAACGTGTTTTAACAGATTAAAGGAATTTAATCATTATTAATGAATTAAAACGTACCTAACCATATTCAGACATTCACAATACATTATGCATTATTGCTCTTATAAGAGCGATGTAGATTTCATTGATGTTTTTTTATTTTATCTTATTTTTTATTATATATCACGGATTTTATATGGAATATCCTTATTTGAACCATCACTTCGATCTATAGTTACAAATTTTACGCAGCGCAAGGCTCATTTCTTAGTTCTAGAAATGCTTTTGCCTACGTCTTTGTCCGCTTATAAATTACAGCCTATGTATTATTCTGATGTATGAACTATATTAATGTAAAGCTTTATCAAAAACTGTTCAGTAATATGCTTTCTTACATACAGAATACAGAGCAGCCTAAGGGATTTAGCCTTCAATACAGACACCGAGATCCAGCCCTTTACTGATAAAGAGGTAAAAGTAGCCATTAAACAGATTGACCAAAGAAAGGCTCCAGGATATGACTTGATCACAGCTAAAATCCTACAGGAACTGCCCAACAAAGTCATCAAACTATTAACTCTTATATATAATGGAATACTAGCGACCCGCACATTCCCCCACCAGTGGAAGGTATCAGTAACTATTATGATTCCTAAACCTGGAAAAGACGAACACGATCCTAAATCGTACAGACCAATTAGCCTGTTGCCGATAATGTCAAAAGTCTTTGAGATCATATTGCAGAAGCGTATCATGACTTTTATTGATACAAAAGATCTACTACCCACCCACCAGTTTGGCTTCAGACGTAAACACGGGACAATTGATCAAATACACAGAATAGTGGAACACATAAATAAGGCCTTTAATGAAAAAAAATACTGCTCCGCCGTATTTTTGGATATTTCACAGGCGTTTGACAGAGTTTGGCACGATGGTTTGCTGTACAAAGTAAAGAGTAACTTGCCAGGCCAAATATTTGAAATACTCAGGAGCTACCTACATGGAAGACACTTCATGATCCAATATGGCTCTGCCACAACAGGATTGCACGCAGCTAAAGCGGGAGTTCCCCAGGGTAGTGTACTGGGGCCCCTACTTTATCTAATCTATACATTTGACCTTCCAACAACGAGCACAACAATGACTGGAACATTTGCGGATGACACTGCCATCCTGGCATCACATACAGACCCACATGAGGCTTCGAAAATGGTTCAAGCCCACCTTAACGATATAAGCGATTGGTTAAGAAAATGGAATATTAAAGTTAATGAATCCAAGTCCGTCCATCTAACGTTCACGCTTCGACGCGAAACCTGCCCCTGTGTTCAAATCAACCATGTTCAAATACCTCAGGAAAATGATGTCAGGTACTTGGGTCTCTATTTGGACCGTAGGCTCACTTGGCGGAAGCACATCGCAAATAAAAGACAACAAATAAAATTGTTACTACATAAAATGTATTGGATGCTGAATAGAAGATCCCAACTATCGGGGGGGTAACCAAAGTAATGGTCTACAAGAGCATAATAACACCAATATGGACCTATGGTATACAATTATGGGGCACCTGTTCAAAGACCAATATCAATATTGTACAGAGGCTCCAATCAAAAACCCTACGAATGATTGCTAGGGCACCATGGTATGTCTCAAATGAAACCTTACATAAAGATCTCAATATACCAACCGTTGAGGAGACAATTGAGAAATTTACTAAAAAGTATAAGCTAAGGATAGACAAACACCCCAATTGCTTAGCCAAGAACCTTATGGTGAAGCCAGGAATGCTGAGAAGGTTGAAAAGGAAAATTCCTCAAGACTTACTGTCACTACAGTAAAATTTTACACATGAGGACTTGTCTGTGGACTAGCACCTCACAAGACATGACTTTAATTGACATAACAACTACTGAATGTCCCAGAGGTGACAGATTGTAGCATAGAGGAGACAAAAAAAAAAAAAAAAAAAAAAAGTAATATGCTTGAAAGAGTAAAAACCATCCATGCATACATACTTAGAAACTTTATAAATAATTATATTAGTAAGGTATATTAAAACTAAATATTCCAAGTGAATTTGCAAAGAAAATAAGATGAAATATATACCTATTTGGCAATATAGTAAGATTTAAAGAAATTAATTTATAAGTGTGCATTGATTCAAAAGGACTTAACTCGATTGACCCATCAACTTCAAAATGTACTTTCACTTCGTAGAATCATTCAAATCAAAATACTTATTATTACATAAACCAAGTAAGTCAATTTCAATTAAAATATGAATATCAAGCCACTTAACTAAACTAATTATTATTACTGAAAATTGGAATTAGACAGAGTCGTCTTCTTCACTACTGAATGTCGTTCCCACTCTGAAATGCCTCGATGACAACCAGCCGTTCCTCTCTGTCCTCTGTTTTTTTTTTTTTGATAGTTTTGTTCGAATCGCAAGCTGTTTGAGTAAATTGTAGTTAGAAGACTAAAAATATCACATACGACTTTGTTGTAGAAATGTGCGTGTTTAAAGTTACTAGTCTCATTAAATTGATGGATAAATCTTATGTCAGATTACTTTTAAATATTTTTTTTAATATAACCTTTTCAGTTACATCTAAACGGTAACCTTTATTCGCCTCCTCTTTCCCAAATGCACTTTGCATTTCACTTCAGCGGTAAAAGTTTTGAAAAGATTGGTAGACCACAGAACGTTTTGCGAAGTGCACAGTCAAAGAGCACCTAAATATTTTTCCCTATAGATTTCAATCGATGCTTTTAGCTTTAAAATAGATACAAACTTTGTTTCTATTTACTACAAAAACAGTTGGGTATTATCACTATTTTGTATGCAGTCAAAAGAAAAGACACAGCAGTCTCAAGTTGGAATCCGGCTGAAGCTCAGTCTTTTCTATTTCAATAATGATTACAATCATTAACGGTAGCTGATCATTGGTGAATTTGCTTTTGCTTGCCGGCCGATTACATAATCTTGCCACCTAAGTGCGTGAATTTCACCCTCTCTTTAAACTTTCTGAAATACTACAGATTTTTATAACTTCTGACAAAGTCTACAAATTTGTTGTTAGATGTTTAATAATAATAACAATAATAATGCATTTATTTGCTCCACACAATCACATACAACCACACAAATGATACAAACAATCTTAATCTAAATTGACACATACAAGCAATATCCATATCAGTAATATCTGTAGCTGGCTTTGATTCGTGCAGGAACATTATTTAACATAAGCAAGTTTGTGGGCATACAAAAATGCAAACCGTTGTATATATTTATTTGGAGTATCAAATAAGCACAAGTGACAGAAAAACTTGTATGTTATTCCGTTTTCGCAAACTTGCTTTTGTTATTTTTCGGATGTTTTCGGATGCCGTTAGTCGCGATCCGCCGAAGGGCATATTGATAAACGAGCGCTTAGGCCACACGACATGCATACAAATATATTGCCGGGAATATTTCATGTTTAACGTCTGTGCCTTTCTCGCCACAATATACACATATACATTTTGAGAGCAGAGCAGATTTGCGTTTTTTCTTTGTCGTTAAGAGCAAAAATTATTTTGTAAATTTTTTTTTTTTTTTTTTTTTATTATAGATGGGTTTGCTCTTGACCAGCATCTATCCATGTAGGAAGGATGAGGCCGAAGATGGAGCGAGCTCACCCAGAAGATGCCTATTCACTCGAACCTTGAAAAGATTTGGGTTATATGAGCTCGGAAATACAGACGCCGGCAGGGAGTTCCAATCCTTAGCAGTGCGCATCACAAAAGATGTTTTAAAGCGCTTGGTCCGAATTAGAGGGATATCGACAAGGTGAGGATGGTAACCAGCCGTACGTCTGCATGTCCGATAGAAGAAAGGGGAAGGCGGTATGATCTCATGCAGCTCTCGAGCACACTCTCCGAAGTACATCTTATAGAATACACACAGACAGGCAACTTTGCGTCTATGTGCCAGGCTCTGCAGCTTGGTTCTTATTAGTGTATCATCGCCAATGAGCCTCCTAGCTCTGCGATCCACCGAGTCGAGCAAGTTGGTATTTTGCTGAGCCATCCCAAAGGTGACAGCAATACTCCATGCAGGATCGGACTTGTGCCTTGTATAAAGAGAGGAGCTGTCCAGATGTAAAGCATCGCTTCACTCTATTTAGGATGCCCAACTTTTTGGCCGCTGTTTGGGCCTTGGACTCGATAGAAGAACCGAAGTTGAGATTTGAGCACAACCTCATGCCAAGAAGAAATGAATGTATCGTTCATATTATGCTCAAGTGCTGGTAATTTTATGACAAGATGTATTTAATTTTTTTTTGTTACTAACCTTATGAAAAAAATATTTTAAAATTTATATGGCCTGATACAAACTTAGTAGAAAGAAAACGATATAGTTGGAATCCGTTTTGAGGGTTCCAAATTTAATTATGTTTGCAGATAATTTACTGGTAGCTCCGCCTTCCCGGAAGTCATCCCGGAATCTAGCAAATTTTGCTAGATTCCGAAAACCAGATCGAAGGACCTCTTTGCTATTAAAAAATGTTACCTTATATAACTATTCATAGTCTAAGGTTATTGAATATTAGAGAGAAGTATACTTATTCATATGAGGTGTTATTGTATACAAATAACATTTTTTTTTTTAGATTTTTCTTTTACATGTTGTGTTGGGTGTTTCTTCTTAGACCATAGCATGCATTTATTCAATAAAACACATAAATATTTGTAATGTCATTAAAACGACATTCCAACTTCTTAGGTTTAGATACATTTAAAACCTATACTAACTTTATTGTCTTGACAGTAGAATGGACAGATGGATGAAAGGTACTTTTTCCTATAGGGATTTTATGTTTCTGAGATCCGAGACCCAAAATTTTTCCTGGGTATACGATTATAAATGGTTATATAAAATCCTGAACTGCAAATGCACTACTGAGAGGAGAAAGGCTTGTCAAGATGGAGTTAAGGGGGATCCTCCCTATCCTCAACTGATAGTTCTGCCCGAACTTATTAACCACACCAAGATATACTTAGAAATATATTTTTCGCTACAAACTTTAAAAGAATTTATCAAAATTTTGTTGTACCCAAGCAATACAATAGCAATTGTCTATTTTCTTATTAAGGCTTCAAAATTTGCTATTAAATTTGAAAATGGCACATTTCACTGAACACAGGTAGGTATCAGGCATCTTACTATAAGCCTCACACGAGTTCCGGTTTTGTGTTAATGTGCACTTTAGCACCCTGTTAACACCATTTTATGACCTTTGAGAGTTGTCTTTATGGGAAGTGAGCATAACGACTACTCATATATTATAATTTATTAAATTACATGATATTTTAACATTTGCAAAATTCTGCTTCTAATAACAATATGTCATTCGGTGTTCATAACTGCTATATTTCTAACTTCTATATTTTCTATATCTCCTTTGTTATGAACTTTGTCATATTGAAATAGAACTTTTATATTAGAAGAGATGTTTAACGATTAAGTATAAGAAAAAAGTTAATCTGGATGCTGTCTGCATTCATTACCTATGCAGCCATCATTTTGGGTACCTTATCATCTGGAACCAAATTTAATTCGATTAACAAAAAAATAGTAAGTTTCTTTTTATTGTATATTCTTTTTTTTATGTTAAGGTCGCAGACAGGTAGACGGTCCACTTGATGGTAGGTGGCTACCGTCGCCTATAACACAAGCAACGCCGAAGCTGCTGCAATTGCGCTGCCGACTAATAATTGCCCTTGCCAATATGTCAACTAGTGGAAGAGCACATTGCGTTTCGCGGTTATTTAGACAGCTTGTCTGGCCGCAGTAAACATACAGGAGACCACTGTGAAATAACAGCAGGTGTCCTGCTGGGTTTCGGTGAGTGAGTAAGGGATGCCCGAGTCCGTTGCCCTATCCCTTAATCCTACTATAGTCGGCAACGCACTTGCAGCACCTGTGGAGTGATGTCGTAGGCAACGATAGCCAACTGCCACCAAGTAGACCGTCAGCTTATCTGAGGATCTTAACATATAATAAATTTATGTAGATTAAATGCATACATTATTTTTTAAAACAATATGTGGTGGATGATACCATAGTTAGTAATTAAGCTTCTTCTTTCAAATCCATTGATTAATAGCGTGAAGAGTTTTGTTAAAATTAATTAAAACGTACACATAACTAAGCAATATATATATATAAATTTATAAATAGATAAATGTTATACTTTACACTAACTTAGCCATATTATAATGCGTTTGGTAGGATAAATCAGCAAAGAGTGGCGAAGGTTTATGGCTGTAAAGCGCCATCGGGCGCGTCGCTTGAATAAACATGAATCATAAATATTTTACAGCATTCGAACTTCACAAAAATATCTCTACCACGGGATTTTTTGTGATTTTCACCTTTAATGTAGTGGGGCTTCTGTGGAAATTTTAAAAATGGGTTTACCTAAATGGAATTTAAATTAGAAACTACGAAAAAATATCGAAAAATTTAAACTCTCAGTGAACCAACCCTAAAGGTTTTTCGTGGTAATTTTGATTTGGAAGCTAAATATTAGTACGTATAGACGCAGATACTTAATATTTTTCATAAACGATTCGTTGTCCAGTACTATAAAAAAACCTGTGATTTTAAGTTATTGTATTAAGAAATAAATTTAGTATCTCTATGCGCCAAAAGAAAAATAATACCACTCCCAATTGTGTTTAATCGACGGTTGCTTTCATAATGCACAACCATTCAATCAGTTTTAACAGCTAAAAAATTTTCTTCTTCTCGCTAATATTGTTTTTTTTTTTTTACAGATTTGTCTTTAAAATAACCATTACACAACTTCACTACAACTTATCTTACTGACCAACATTCCAGCTCATACGTAACTTTAATACTACCGTAAATTTTCACCCCTTACGTGTATACAACTATTCCGTTCAGAATTTATACAACTATGAAATTGCGTGTGCGGCAAGAGAATTCCTTTCCTATTTTAGGTACACGACTCGAATTGGAACTGTAATAATATTGTACTTTAAAACATCTACGTTAACCGCAATTTTAAATGAAAAACAAACACAATTTAACAGTTACGTGTACGTATCACTTAACTAGAGTTTAGTTTTTTTTTTAACGTAAGATCGACATATAGGCTGACGGTCCACTTGATGGTAGGCGACTACCATCGCCTATAACACAAGCAATGCCACAGGTGCTGCAAACTGCGGGCTGACCATAGTATTAGGATTATGTATATAGGGTTGGAAAGGGAACGGGAAATGAGCTCTGGCTGAAGGGGGTGATTATTGCCGCCAGACGAGCTGGTCAAAGGCAGACGACTGCGAAATGCAGTGTGCCCTGCCACTATTAATTAATAGTGAAATACAATTTAGAGTGATAATGATTTAGCATAGTTTAAACACGTACGAATATGTAACGAATCGCAACGAACGTTTTGTCAGACGCTGCAGCAACAAGTCGTAATTTGAAGTTAATCAAGTTCAAACAAAGCGGTTGAATCATATCAACGTGTTTAATGTAGATAATATAGGCAATCACGAGTTTCGGTGTCTCTAGAGATCGTGCTGTGGTTTTGCAAAGAGAGAGAAGCCGCGACGCGCGTGATCCGAATTCCTGAACGCTCCACGATAACGCCTGTCGAATCAGATTTGAATATGAATAGAATATTAATGAAAAACTTGCTCCTGACTATCAAGAATACTCGTTGCTGATTTGTTTCGCTCTAGCGACTCCCGTCCCCGTAATAGATAAGGCGAGAGAACTCGCCAGAATAGATTTTAGTTCGCGATGAGACAACGCTAATGTTTCTTTCTTGCTTATCATTCGCCGCTTGTTTGCACTAAGGAACGTTGCGCTTCTATCTTGAACAATAAAATTCAAATAGAAATATCCTTAGTTTGCTCAACAAACTGACTGGGTATACTCACAGTGGAAACTTTTTACTAGACGTAAAAGAAAATATAAATGTACAGACTTCACTAGCGGCATTGAGAAATTACCATACTTTGGACTAAGTTCTGTTTTTAATTACTATTAAGCACTATAAGTTCTCTGCTCCAACTTTACAGAGTACATTTTCAAAGCTTTTTCATTTTACTTTTAGTGGGTACTACTTTTTAAATTTTTCTAATGACATTAACTTAAGGAATTTTATATAGGACTGATTTTGCTGAAAATTATTCCATTTCTTCCTAGGCATTATAACACACACACACTATATTTTTTTTTTATATAAAAAATATTAATAAATACGTTCCATACTAATCTGTTGTTATATCTGTAAATTATCATATTATTGATTTACAAACCTTTCAGAATAAATTCTCACGATAATAGCTACAATTATGCCATTATGTATTTGCTACTAACATCATTTTATACGGAATTAATCTATGATTAATCAGTATATACATAATGAACCATAGAATTAATTATGTACTGATACACGTGATGTAAATGATAATTCAGTGGAAATAAAATAAATATTCGAATATAACTGTACCTACTAAAATAGACATTATGTTATGTTTAGAATCGAATTTTCAAAGTTCTTTGTTTATATTAAGTCAAAAATAGTAGGTAAGTTGCTATCTAAGGTATAGTGGTTTTAAAATCTAAGCATGATGTCTACCAATTACATAAAAATATTGAAAAGTCAACAAAGTTCGACAAGAGGCATCGTGTTACGATATCGCGAAATACACGTGCCACTTACGTACATTAGCGGTGTGTAGGATTTATATCGTTTGCTAATGTAAAATGTATATGGTTCAATCCTAATACCTCGTGTCAGATGTAACCAACACTTCGAGCTCTAGTTCCCGTTAACGCCACTCGGGTTCCATTAAAATTGCGGACGCGCGAACAACTTGATATGTCACGACACCATCTAAAACATTACTACTTATATCTGAGCAAAAGTCTACACGTGTTATCAATGGTGTTTCATGTTTTATTTTATAACTTGAAATACGTCAAATTTGCGGAAATACTCCTCTTCTAAAATCCCTTGTTAGAACATTTTTATATCGTTCTGTACGATTAGTTTGTGGACGAGTTTTATACAGAGACAGTATAACGTATGCGTTTAGGTAACGGTGCTGTTTTGACTGCCGATATTGTGTAGTGGCTCGGGAATATTTGTTGAATGCAGAGTAGACTGATTCTGTGCAATTCAGGTTCGGTTCAGCTTCAAAAGCATCGTTAACGAATGTCAGCAGTTTGGGTCTTCGAAGACGAGGTCAAGCCAACGAAAGTGGTTCTTTCCCGCAGCATGACAAAGAAAATGGTCGCTACGTTTGTCCGAAAAAGGGGCATGTTACTACAATTCCTTTACAGGAACGCAGAACGGTTACCGCCGAGTGGTATATCAAGGTTTGTTTGCCAGAAATGATAGCCGAACTCCGAAAAAATAACCCGAAACGTCGCATCATCTTACATCACGATAATGCGAGCTCCCATACGGCTCGGAAGACAAATAATTTTTTGAAGCAGGAAAACGTTGAGCTGATGAGCCATCCTCCGTACAGTCCTGACCTGAGTCCAAAGGATTTCTTTACATTCCCTAGAATGAAAGATTTATTACGCGGTCAACGGTTTGAAGACCCCGAAGCAGCTGTGGAAGCGTACAAATCAGCCATTTTGTCAACATCAACTTAAGACTGGAATTACTGTTTTAATGATTGGTTTGCACGAATGGAAAAGTGCATTAAGTTGAACGGAGAATACAATTTAGCTATACCGTGCATGTGGTTTTTCTTATTCCCGATCATTTCAGTGTGCCCCTCGTATATCTTATTTAATTAATAAGATTTAATAAAAAAAATTATGGTTTACAAACTTTTTATTTCTCGAGTATATTATATTTATATCAATCGATGTTTATGATACCAAACAATAAAATCACTGCATTAATCATTCAATCAGGAAGATTCTCGTGGATGCCAATTCAAACATGCAAGCCTGATATAAAATCTGAGTAGGTTTCCAAGTAAGAAAGTAAAGTTCATGAATAAAAAATACAAAAATAAAAAAGTCTTCGGTTTGGGCTTCGGTCAGTCTCAAAAATTCAGCTGTATTAAATTTCTAAGTCGAAACCTTAAAGCGTCAAACTAAACGATGGATTTGAAACTTTTAATATTAGTTTCAACGGTTACCTAGATAATAATTGTTCGCCAAATTAACGACCACTACGCATTATATTAAAGTAAAATATAATGTGTATGCAATGTTTGTGAAACAATTACACTCTTAAGTATATCTACGAGTACATGTAACATTCAACATTTTATTTTAAATCAAACAAGAGTGAAAATTCGAGTAATGTTGAGTAAATTTTAAAATTCACTGAAAGATAAATTCATTCGGAATATTCACGTGTCATATTGTTTATTCATCAAGGATTCATTGATGTTCTGTGATGCGGAACGTTCTCCGCAGGGCATTTGGGTAAACACCTTGGGTAAGCTTTCACGCAATGCCGCATATTGTCAACAACCCAACACAGTGTACAGAGACACACCTACAGATCGTATGTGTGTTAATCGTTTTCCCCAGTATACAAATAAACAAAACAGTACTTATTTATTTTATACGTATGGAACCCATTTGTGGGGGACTGCCTTAAAGTCGAATATAGAAATTCTGCAGAGATTCCAATATAACGTTTTGAGAACTATTACGAATGCCTCCTGGTTTGTGACAAATCGCCAATTACACCATGACCTTCATATCAGAACTGTCCATGAAGAAATAAAATACACTGTGTCCAGTTAAAAGAAAAGAATAAAGTACCACTAGAACATGTTGGCGATGCAACTAATGCAGAGTGACACCAAATTCACTCGTCTCAAAACAAAAGCCCCTGGAGATCTATAAGGCACAGAAATAGAATTAGGGTATATGTTAATAGACTAATGCCCTTCATGATCAGCTTACTTGGCCCAAACACTCGCTGAATGTTTACATGAACATATTGCGAAAAGAGGAAGAGATAAAAATAAAAATGTCTTGTGATTTTTAGCATTTCTTTAATCAAATCTATAACTTGTAGGTCAATGGAATGAACGCTTGTCTGCTAAAAAGGTCACAGCACAGTTTTATAATTCTGAATTTATTTGAATTTTTCTCTGGATCAAAAATAATTACTCTTATTCTAATGATAAATATACATGCCTAAGAAGGCAGGCGGGCGAGATGAGTGAGTGGTGCGATAACCAGCGATACGAAAGCGACTCTTCGGATTTTTGCGAAGTTATCTGCGACAATGACTTTTGGAAGTCAACTTGGTTTGTGAAAATAAATCCTTCCTTTTGCCTTTACACGGCATTTTAACTCGCCCCGCCCTTAACAATATCATACATGTAACATCACGTTATATGCATTTAATAACTATCTTGTTCATTTTATAAGAAACTAGTTTTTGCCGGCTACTTCGGCGCCCCCTTTTCTTAGATGTTATTGCTTTTATTCAATGTTTATTGCTCATATATTTTTGTCAGGCGTTGAATTTTTTTATTATTATTTTTAGATGCTTCCTCGGGTACAGTAATTTCTGTCAGAATGAAAAGTACCATATGTCCTTTTCTGTATTCCTGACAACGTATGCAAAATTTCATGATGATCGGTTGAATTAGTAAGCTTTGTAAACTTCTTTATTGTCCAAAAAAAGTCCTTTGCTTACACTTGATTACCCCTAACCCCTGCACTAGGATAGCATGTCCAATCGATTTTCGTCTTGACAATTATAAAATAAGTATTGTCAGACTCGTTTAATCACTATTTTATTACACTTTTTTTTTAACAATCTCGCCCTCCAATTTGTATTCCAACTTTATTATTTTACTTTTCCAAACGGAACAAAGTGTGTTTGTTCTATCCGAGTTTATCCGGTTAACTGACGTAAAACGGTTGACCGGAGAAAATCGGCTGAACTTTTTAACAGGGTAACATTAAGTAACTTGTGTTTGCACGGCCCGAATGGAAAAGGCGAAATAAAGACTTAGCGTGAAATCTAAACTTAAGAGTTGAAAGTGGACTACGGCAGCATACATTAAACTTTCTGAACTTTATGTTGGTTATGAAATGAAGTTAGGATTTTTTTTAGATTATCATTTTGTTTCGTTGTTTTAATAATAACTAATTTTATAGTTTCCAGATTTGCATCTCGAGGACGATTCATAGTAATAATTCAAAAATACTATCAATACATAAAGTATTACTTATACATAAAGTACTAATATTTCAAAAATACTAGTAATACATAAAAAATATGACAATTCTGGGACATAAATGAAGGTTTGCATTCCAACAAAAAACTGAAATTAATTTTATATCTAGTATAATTAATTTCTAAAATGTGCAGAATTTGTGACATTTTCGCGGGTTGAATTCTTGTAATTACCTACTGACTAAAATCCAAAAATGTTTTCCATCGAAACACCCTACCTATAATGTACATTTGAAACTGGGATGTCAATAGCTTAGATCTATAAACCTTTTATTTATACCTATATCTATAAACATTTTTCTAAAATAAATATTTGAATTGCTGGCGTACATAATGTTTTATTATTTTCGCTAGTTGAATAAGTGTTATTATAGTAAATTTAGACAACAAATTCTCTCAAATACCTAAAACTGAGTTCGCACGCTAGTAGGTACATCGCCACCTTAAATTTAAAACTTCAGTTTCTCCGTTCAACTGTACAAATGGCAAGTGGGCTTTACAGGAAGGCAGAAAAAAGAAAAGATGCTGGGTCCAACCTTCATCTTTTCTTTCTTGGACGATGGGTCGACCGAACGGAAAATACTCCGTTTATAGCGTAGTCATTTAGTACGCTCGATATTAACGCATCATCGGTTGAGTGTGCAGGGTTGAATGTTTTCCCTCAGACCGACAAAAACTATAGACGGAACAATACACACTCTTAAGTGAGGCAGGTAATAGGAAGACGATTCTGCAATAGGGTGACGGACGCTCTATAGTCTGACGCGAATAGTTGATATACCTAACTATATTTTTTGTTTAATAAATATTATAATAATTAATTGGGATAAAAGCTGTTAGTGGATAACATTTTTAACTGCATACATAAACGCATGGCCACTATACGACAAGTAGGGTTACGCACACATCTTCAGCGAACCGACTTCACTTTTTAAAACGTTTTTGTTCGTAAGGGCTCTTGGCTCTGTCTACAGTTTTTTTTGGGCTGAGAGTTTTCCATTCTGGAGTTACGCGGCCTACGAGACGTAACGCATCTTCCGTCAGATGTGCATCGACCCTAACAGGACTATGTCAAACAATGCATTTTCACGTTATTGAATTATAATAAAAGAGATTTTAAAGATAAAATTAAAGACATCCTTAAAAATAATATAGCATGTTCATATACAAAAAGTCCACATATATGGACACACATCTTTATAATATAATAAATACAAACAGAACACAGTCCAGCGGAGACAATTGTACGAGATTGGAGGCATTGCTGTGTTAATAGAATCAGGACAGTGCGACGGGCGGGCGTGCGAATACGTTTACTATCCCGCGGTCAGCCACGCGTGAACTTATGTCCCATGTTACGGGCGATAGCGGGACGAGTCGCTCGCTGTAGTTTATAACATTTAAGTATTTTTAATAGACGAATTAGTGTTTGCGTTTTTAGCATCTCCTTCTCTTCTATTTACTTAGATATTTGTTCTTGATGCCTAATTTACAAGCGACAGTGCTTTATATTACTGGTCCTCTTTAGACATTAGACATATACGCGTCAAGGGATGTATGTGGATACAGAGGATGGGAACAACATAATGAAATTCACCCATACTTCGCTAAAGTATTTGATGGTGTCAAAAAACTAACTCTATCGTGACTGTATCATCAGAAGCTCGAAATTAAGCCGCTAGTGACATGGCCATAGAACAAGGTAGGTATCTAAATATTTGGACTGAAGCAACACCTTTATTACATTTCCTCGGACGCCAGCCTCTACCTGCACAATTTAATTGTGCTATCCACCTATGTTACCCTTATATATTAAGGCCATTGCTTTAAACAGAGCCTTGTTTTATTCAACCCTTAGCAAATAACCCTGAACGTTGTTGTTTCCCTTTTCCAGTGACTGACGAGATGTGTTGTATTTTTTTTGTACATAAATACTGTTATCATTCTGCAAGACTAGATGTCTTTGAGAAGCTAGCAACCTGCCCAGTGGGCAGATGGTTTGACATCCTTGAAGACATTATCCGATTATCTATGTAAAACATCCAATAATAAATAATTGGTCCTCAAGCGAACTTTTGATGATAACTTGAATCGATATTTTTATTTCTAAATATAACTAAATAACATTGTTTCGAAAGAAATTTTCTAAACGACATATTCTACAAACTCTAATTGCCTTAATAAACATCAAAGTTTGTTTATCTAAATAATATCTTACCCAATTAAATACTTGTTATTTGAAATTTTAAAAATATACTACTTTTGTACTTCTTATTTATTTCTAACTAAGCGGCCCGACCCGCACAGATGCATTTCACGAGCGCGCGAGTTGTGTTAATTTCTTTTTTCGTATATTTATGCGTGTTAATGTGTGCGTGTTAGGGATAGCTTGGATGGTCAGCATAGAAATATTTGACGGCGCTTTCAGCAACGACAACTGTCAGTTGTCAACTGGACAGCGGGATCGGAATGTCATTGTCGTTGACTTTGACACAACACCGAGCGCTAGCGCAGAGGCATGTCGGCCGAGCAGTACCTCGCGGGAAGGCAATCGGCTTACATAAAGGGACTTGTGCTACGTGTTTGGTGGAGTGTTATCTGATTTCGTGTGATTGGCTGGTGGACAATGCGATCGAGGACTTATTTTGTGCCGATTATAGCGATTTGTTTAGCATTACAACGCATGACCTAACGTTGAGTTTTATTCTCCGCGCCCGACTATTCGCGCCTATCTGTGATCAAATATGGAGACCAATGATACGGAGAACCCTAATCATGTCCCTTCAAGACCAATGATACCGAGGACCCTAATCGTGTCCCTTCATATTTAATAAAAAAGTACACAAACAACAAATACACAATCACGCGCAGTCCTCAAATGGACGATATAAAAAACTAAATAATCAGTCTGAATCAAGGAATTAACTTTGCCTCATTTATGCTTATAAAATTTGAATTTGTCAAAGTAACTTGTATTATTTTGTTTGTTACTATTAATTTTATTGATCAAATCACTTAAAAAAGTACAAATATTTTTTTAAGAATGAAATACTTTCTGACCTAGCAAATAACACAAGTAATACAAGTAATTAAAATCTGGAAGTTCATAGAAATTGTATTTACTTTTTTATTTGTAGAGAAAAATAGCTATAGTTCAGTGTGACGTCATTATTTTCTATAACTTTTAACATCCGAGGCTTACTACTTGAAAAAGATAAACTGTTTTAATGCAACTCTTTTTTATCATTTGAAATTGTTAATCACATATAATTAATAGAAATATCGGTCATTACATGCATGTATTGTGACAAGTAAGTTTAAAAATTAAAGAGTCATGAAAGGGCATGCTGATATGAAATAGAAAAATACTATACCAACGTTAGTGCAATGTATTATTACTTATCTACAATGACATATTAAAGAATTTGTACACAACTATAGCATTAGATAGAAATGTTATTTTCTACACGGAGACTTTAAGTTGTCCAAAAAATCCATCCGGGGCGAAGCGCACGACTTGCCAGAAGGTTATGAAAACTCAACTGAATTTAACACATTAAATTGCAACTCTCGAAATACGAAACGGGAAATCAATTTACTTGCGAAGTAGATACTTCAATAGGGGAGAAGTTGTTGGTATAAGTTTACTGCACCAAATTGTGAGTCAGGGACGTTTTAATATTTTTGCCGAGAACTCGGCACGACCTCTCCCGCTCCTCGGTTTGCACAAGGAAGACGTCGCACGGTAATCAGGGAAATTATTTACCTATGACTCTGAGCCTTGTTGAAAATATATAGGGTTGTGTGTTCGAAAAAGAATATAGGCGTTCCAATTATTTTTTTTACATTTTCACCAAAAAGTCGAAAGTTTGAAGAAATATATTGGGGTTCTGTAAAATGTACACATTATATACACCTTTTTTGAGAATATCATTATATATCACGGAGCGTTGGATTTTTTTTGTTAAGATAGTCACACAGTTTGACTGTCCACTTAATGGTAGGTGGTTACCGTTGCCTATTACAAGCAACGCCATAGATGCTGCAAGTGCGCTGCAGATAATAGTAGGATTAAAAAGTTAAGGGATTAAGAAGAAATAGGGAAATGGGCTCTAGCATCCCTTATTCCCTCACCGAAAGACGTTATTATCACCGAAAGCTGTTATTTAACGGTGGTCTTCCATAAAGGGGTGGTTACTGCCACCAGACAGGCTGCTTAAATGACTGCGAAACGCATAATGCCCTGCCACTACTTCTTGCAAAAACCAACGTTGAAAAGTTTATTTACAATGTTGTACATATAAGTAGGTACATGGAAAAAACGTATCATTTCATTTATCATAAAGAAGAAGTACTGGAGGACCGACGTCTAAAGACAAGAGAAGGCAAGACAAGAAAAACCACAGTTTTGATGATTCTTCATGAACATCTTCATATGAATAAGATTTGCGCAAAGTGGATGCGAAACTTCTTTCTAGTGTGCACCGAAGCGAGCGAGTATAGTGCTCTAAAGAACATTTGGAGGCATTTCGCACAAACGGTAACGATTTCTCGGAGTCAATTTTCACTGGGGATGATGCTATGGTACTATACTATGAACCACTTTCAAAAAAGGGTCAATGTAGTGGCATCGTTCTGGTAAAAAACCGCCTAGGAAGGGAAAAATGTTTCATTCCACTAAGAAAATAATGGCTACGATATTCTGGGATTGTCAAGGAATGTTGCTTATAGACATAAAATAATACTACGATGACAGAAAGCTGTTATGCTAACCTTATCGAGCAATGCGAGGAAAACTAAGCAAAGACGTACGGCTTCTTCGTTTTAAGACGAAGGCTGCTGTTTTAAGATGTGGCTTCATAGAAATTCGTCACTCACTTTATAGTCCTGACCCAGCCCCCAGTGACTATTATTTATTAAGCGGTAGAAAATTTTCTAATGTCGATGAAGTGGCCGCTGTAGTTTTTGATCATTTTGAGACACAACTTCAGAATGTTTTTATAAATTGATAGAAATGTTAATTAAACGACCCGAATAGCGTATAGGATGTCGACGGAGATTATATTGAAAAATAAATATAACTTTATGTACTACTGTGCCTTTTTTCTTTGCCTGGTCGAAAACTTTTAGACGTACATACAAAATGAAAATCTAATGATCATACGTTAAGGCCGATAATTCTTCGGTAAATTGTGATTTTTATTATTTTAACAACAGAAATAGTAATTAATTATAGAAATCAGACATCATCGATCACTATTTTAAATCTCAATGAAAATGATTTATCAATTTAAATCTGACATTCATTATTCGGTGATTGACAAATAAATGAGTGGAGAAACAAATTTATTTCAAAAGGTATATTATTTGTAAAATCAATACATATTGTTACGTGCGGGGTGAGTGTAAATGCCGTGTATGAGCGAAAGAAACGATTTATTTTCACAAACCAAGATGACTGTCAAAATCACCAAACTTGTCCGATGAAACAATTAAACTTGCCAAACGCCTGGATGTATTTCGAATCTACCAGAAAATGTAAACAAGCCATTGAAAGTTCGAGAATGCTATTTCTGTTGAAATGTAAACTCTATGTTGTAAACATAAAGACCAATTTCCTTTGACACTAATCGGAAAGGGGCGTGGCTATCATCGATAGGGTGGAACGTTCGAGGCTTTCGACCGGCGCGAACGCATATTCCGGAATATTCCATAGTTGGTCGGAACAATATTATGAAACAAACTCGCTGTCTGCCTTTGTCGGTTTCTCCGGAGTATGTATGTGAAGTTGGCCCCCCAATATCGTGATAAAAAAAAATGACGTGAGTTCTAGTTGCCCCCCACATAGTTCTGGAGTTCTCTATACTTTATATCAATAGTTCTATTTATTTTCCAAGAAAAATTGATTATGTAATAAACTGAAAAGCGACAATTATATGTAAGCAAAATTCGGATTTAAGCCTTCTTATTTCATTTAAACGTGTTATCAGTGTCAGTATATAGTATGAGGTAAAGTCCCCTTTTTTTTTCCTTTATGTCTGTATGTATGCGCATTTCTCAGAAAGTTGTAAACAGATTTTGTTCCTGATTGTTTTGTTTATGTGTTTAAATTCATGAATCTTATTTATATTTGCGGAGTTATCACGGCTTTTGTCAAAGAAGGCGGGCGCCCCACGCGTACTCCGCCGGCCGTGACGATGTGTGGCCGGGTTCAGCTAGTTAGTTAATTCTTTCAGAAAAACAAGTTAGTTATAAGCTAAATAGGAAATAATATTATGATTCTAGGTAATTATCTTTTAAATTCATCCTGATGAGATTTCACAAAGTCTGATGTCAGTTTAGCATTTGTTGCTTCAATAACCATAATTAAGGGATCGGTAGACCAATCAGCAAAATTCAGTTAATTCTTAATCATCTATTGAACATCCAATATAACGCAATTCTTGGATTACCCAAATAATATTTCCATGATAAACGATCCATTGAATTATGATCACTCAATTTAATTTGCGTCAGTTTTCTCTTTAATTGCAATCTACAGCTAATGCAAACATTTTCATATGCGGCTCTTAAATTGTCCCAAGCTTCCTTAGCAGTTTTTCCATTTATCACGTGAGGATAGCAAATAGGTTGTCCATTTAAGCTAAATTTTGCAAAACCTTTTTGATCTCGAGTTTGATCAGAGGTCGATGCATCTATATTGCAAAACTCCAAAGACCGTTATCAATAAGCAGAGGTTTCATTTGAACTGTAATTACTTATCTCTTCAAGTTTTTCGTTTTTTATCCTGAACTAACTATATAATGTTGTCCATATAATGTTGTGAAATTACTGTTTTTGTACACAAATAATAATTATTATTATTCAAGTTGGATATCGGCCCATAACCTGTTAAAGATTCGGTGATGAATTCTTGCAAACCTTCATTATATAACTTTATGTATTACAAGAAGAAATAAAATATATATATATTTTTAATATGTCAATTATAATCTATACATATAATAAAATCGTAAACAAGCCGTGTCTGCATGTATACATCAAATATTTTTTCAAAAAACAATTTGTACACGTTGTACTTATGTTACCGAACTCAAAAAGATAGTTATTAGAATTTTTGTCTGTTTGTCTGTGGTTCACCGATGTATTGTAGCAAGCTTCCCATAACATTTAATGTATATTTCTTTCCAATCTGTTTACAAACAAAAATGTTACGCGTTATTACGAATACCACGCGTATGAAGTCGCGGGCACAGCTAACTGTTGTTTCTATTATTATACATATATATTATTTCGTCTTATACACATAAAGAGACTATTTAGGTTTACAAAAATTCACAGTTTACATTAATTCGTATATCTCAATCGACAACCCTGTTTCGTCCGCTAGCAAAATGAAGAGGCAAGAGGGAATACACTCCGAGGGCTGTGCTTTGTAAATAGTCACCGCAATGGCTTCTCGCAGATTAATTTTAAGTGAGAGTGCATCACAAGTTTTGTATTGAGGGGAGCGGACGATCTTTTGTTTTCGATGTTCTTTTGTGTCCGCCATTGCTCCATTCCCGGCAATATTGATCTAAAGTAACACGCAGGAAAGAGTAGATAAATTTTCACCTCGAAAAGACTTTCTCTGGCGGCAGTCACCACCTTATCCCTTATTCTTAACCCTACTATGGCATATTTAATAGTACTATGGCAGCGTACTTGCAGTATCGTGAAATTGTTTGTGTCATAGGTGACCATCAAATGGACCGTCAGCCTGTCTGTCGACCTTAACTTACTTTTTGGTGGTAGTCTTCTGTTTGTAAAACAAGGGGTTATTCTGCCCAGTTCATGACAAATTATAGAGTTGTTCTTGAATTTGTAACACAACTTTATTTCCGTTGGTATGTGTTTCAACAAAGAAGGAATCTAAATAGACACTTGCCAAAGGGATTTGATCTTATTTGTGTATGAGATTATAATAATAAAATCCGTCTATTAGAATCGAATCCCCTGAGATTCCACATAAGCCGATGCTTTTGGAAGTTACAAAAGTCGAGTGGTCTGCACGGTTACTAAAATTTATGCCGTTGCAAGTGTTGGATTTACGGCGAACGCTTCGTGCGTGGGTATTTTCTAAAACATCGTACATCTTCCTTATTTATGTTTACAGCTTATACCGGCCGCATCCATTTCCTATATAGTTTGAATCCGTTTATCGGATTTCGAACACGTTTCGGTCGAACCCTGTATAGATATACTTGATTTATAATCGTCCATCCTTATGAAATAACTGAAAATGTAGCGACGATATACCTCAACACAAAAATATACAATAAATTCAAATTGATCAGGGAATCCTTTGAAAGTTTGCCATAAATCAATTCGACTGTGAAATAACATCGAGTGGTCCCCAAGAGTATTAAAAATATCCAAACCTATTTCTAATATTATTACGAGATCTGCGAATTCGAGAATTCTAACTCAAGATCTGCGTAGGTGGATGGTTATTGGTTACATTGTAATATATATCTTTAGATGTGAAACTTATGTATACATTTAAAGATTCCAAGATATTTAATCTCCTATAAAAGGGATAGAAATCGTATGCGAAAGTTTTGGTTTAAATACTAAAGTGCAGTCACTTTGTAAAATAATATAATGTTGGTCATACAAAGATATTATTTTCAAATGACTTTGTACGTGAGCACGCAAATTGTGCTGGACAACTCCTCCGTTTTGTTTACTAATAAGTGTAGGACACATCGGCGAATGCTTTGTGGTGGTACTTTTATGGCGTAAAAATGCAATAAAACGACAGTAGCTATGTTATGTAGATTTCTTGGACATTAAGTCGATGCTACGAATGTTGTGGATGGCATTTGTTTTTATGAAGGTTTGGCATATTTTGAATTTTTTTCAATACTTAACACAAAAAATGCATTCAACCAGACCTGGACATGGTATTTCTGAGAAACTTTTTAATTCTTTTCAGTGTCGAAAAAAATCAAGTCCGAAATATAATTTTGAATAGTCTTTGAGGTACCTTTGATAACTGTAGACGTAAGATGCTAGATTCTCTTTGATAATTTCGTCTAACTCTAATACAATATATCTATCAGCCCGTGAAACACATATGACTGTTCGTCGTGACCATGAAAATTCAAATCAAATTCTCCGCAAAACTTAACTCAGTCAATAAAACTATTTTTATCAACTTCTTCATTGTATTTTTGGGATATTAAATCTATAAACAGATAATGTCAACGGTGTCCAATTTGTAGCTGCACTTGCGATGTTCTCCTGAAAAATAATGAAAGGAAAGCAAAATAATGCAATTAAATGCTCACATCCACACATTTTATTTTGATTTGAATATACATTTCCCTTTCTATTTGTTTTGAAAAAAACTATTAATGTTCTTAATATAGTCAATATTGAACTTATTGCTCATTCCTAAATAGGATATACAACCATTTGTATGTCAATAAATAACACAAAATCTGACGAATGCAGATGATGTAAATAATGCACTTAATAGCCATGTCCCTAATAGCGGTTATGAAAGTATTAAACAGACTAACAGACCGTGTCAAGTTATGAATTGGTTTTGCATTACATCACAGAGAAAAAATGCCGACCTTAGTAAGATTAAGGATAAAGGATTAGAAAAGGATGGAAAATGGAGTCTGTCATCCCTTACTCACTCACAGCAACGCACACGCTGCTATATCAAGTTGTTCTTCTGTAGGGGGAAGGGGTTTACTGCCGCCACTCAGACTACCCAAATAATTGTAAAACGCAGTGTGTCCTGCCATAACTTGTAAGACTAAGACCAGAGCCATTTTTTGAAGAATTCATTACCAAAGTTGGGACTGCCGGGATTCAAACTCATGCCCCCTAAATCAGAACGCTAAAACAAGTACCTTAACCATTTAACCAATTGTCTCGTCAACATACTAGATCTGTACTGTACTATCTTGTACGTTACAAAAGGCCTAATCTAATACTAGCATCTAATCTACTATCTATCTAATATAGTCCAATCAAGTTCTAGTTGAATCTAGTACTGATGGAAATATCTTAAATCCATTTACAGCTTTATTTTCCGCGTTCATTAAGGTCAGAATTAATCGTAAATAAGGAAAATTAAAGCAGCGTTACTCCAATAAGTAGCAAAATCTGATTCATGCAAACATATCTGATTAACGAACTGTCCTGACTCCGCTACTGAAATACTTGATCGACCAACTGAGTCAGTGAAGACTGTTCAGTAGCACCTCGCTCATAGTTTAGCGTAATTTAGTACTCAGCTAAACAATAAACAGGTGTGGCAATACTGACCGCAATATCTTTCGTACATTTTTATCATAGCAAACAGAGATAAAATGGCTCACCGCTTTGTTATCTGTAGATAACGAAACAGTCACACTTCGATCGACATTGCGAACGGTCACAGAGTTAACGAGAAATATCAAAATTTATTAAACAGTGCTGTGAAGTGAAAATTTGTTGAGCAGAATGAGGAACGGTACAGCAGACAGTCCGCTGACTACGGCTGGAAAACTGGAATCACAAATCTATTGCATAAAGTACACATTATTCTGCTTCAATGTCGTAATGTGGGTGAGTCAATCTGATTTAAAAATTAGGGTTCAACAACAATTTTATTCAGGTCTCAATTCTTTCAACTGTTCAGACTGATATGAACGTTATCTGAGGTACTAATTAGTCAATTTATACGACTCGTTAGAAAAGTATACATTTTCCAATACACCTATACAATTTTGTTTGTATACAGCATAAAATTTGGTACCTTTCAATAGATTTTGTGGAAGTCGTAGTGAAAACTGCATAAAAATCAGTTTTGTAGTTTAGAAGAACTAACCAATCGATAGACTTTGTTTTTAACAATTTATGTATTACCGATAATCATATGCATGCAACCCATATAATATGTTTCACCTACACGAATAGAATAGTGACGTAAAATAGCGAGAAACCAAGAGAAGTTTTTGAAACAATAAGCGCTTTCCAAATTTAAAATGAATGATGAGTTGAAAAAAGAAAAAGTTTTTATGTAGCAGTATTTATTGCCAGACTAGTTATATACTCTACTTAATCTAATTTTAGTCGTCGTATTATCTCGCATCATCTTTGAAATTACCCGACAAACTCATTCATTTCCAATCACACTGGCCTTTGAGGGTTCATTTAAAATATCTTTTAAACTATTTTTTTTATTATATTTATTTATTATAATTATAAAACAGATCAACAAAAAATTCTTCCACCGTTTAACTTTAAAAATACTAATTAATTTTCTATATACATATCATTTAACATAAAAACTAAAATTATCTAATCTAAAAATAAATTAATATTAAATTGATTAAAAACTAATAATATAAAAATGGACCCTGCGGCATTGTACCAAGTACGCTGGAAGCGAAAATTTTTTTTAATTGACGCTACAATTTGGATGCTGTGTTTGCATAGGTGTTGTATAATCCAAGAGTACAATCGCGTCAACAATTTTCACGAGGCTAACCTAAATAACCTGACACAACAGGACTAAACACAAAGAATTATCTTATCTTTTAATGACAATGTGCGTCGTACTGTTTTCCGAGTATATTAGATAGAGTCATCAAATGACTCAACTTTGTAAAATTTATTCAATAAACACGCGTTTACTTCAAATTATTTCTTTGAATTCACCCTACTTTCATATATAATTCAAACAAAACATGCTAAAATAATAATTGCAAATATAACATATTTTAAATATATACAAATACAGACCTAATAAAACTGCATTAAAATCGGTTAAGCCGCTTCTAAGATTGGCGTGTACAAACGCACAGACAAACAACGATTTTATTACATGTATGATTGGTCTTAGATTTTCTAAGAAACAATTATAACAGAAATAAAAGTAACTTCAAGTAAAATCAAAAGTAAGTAACTTGATAGTAATTTGACAGCATAATGTAATTACCAACGATAATTTTATAATTAAAGCTGATCTCGAAAAGAAATATATTTAGACAGGAATGACCCCCATTATTGTATTTCACGACAATGAAAAATCAGCGCAGGTCGAACAAGCGAAGTTTCAAACGAAGTTAATCAGACTTCGGTTAAAATCGACCGGGCGAGTGTCGAAATAGCAAAGAATACAAAACAAACTTAAATAAAAAATTTCTACTACAAAATAAATTAATATTTATTCCGTTTTCTCTCACATCACGAAACATGCTACCATTCCACCGCCAGCTGTTTCACCGCCAGCTGTTTCATCGCCGGCCATTTCATCGCCGTTTAATCTGTCCACCTTAATCCTAAACAAAAAACCTAATATTTGTGAGCTTAACGTTAAATTTACGCAAGGCACTTTTAAAACTGTTTCGTTTTTGTTCTAAAATTCTGCTCATGATAAACGTAAGACCACAACGTACGGCGATGAAATGGCCGGCATCGAATCGGCCGGCGATGAAACGGCCATCTCAAACGTATAGATAATACAACAACTGATCAGTTTATCCCCCATATTGGTTGCTTCTTTTGATATTTCAAAAAGGTTGACACCTGTGTAACTATTGTTACTAGAGTGGAATTTTTATAAGATAAAGTTTACAACCATTGTCTCAAAAAAAATATTAGTCTGGTCAACGTTATAAGGAGTGTACTGTACTTACATACTGTATATTTATTGCTATGTTGTTGTTGTAGAAAATTGTTGCATATTTCTTGTTTACTTTTGATCTGCCCGGACTAAGTGCCATGAATCAATAAATTTCACACATTTTAGTGATGCTATTTCTTTTGATGTACTTCTTATGTTATATCCTACTTCGTAATTGAGTGTTTTAACTCAAAGTCAATTTCGTTACCCCCTTACTGACTGCACATAACTGAACTATGGTAAAATATAATAATCTAAGCAATGTCAAGTAACAACATTTCTAGTTAAGTTTCACATCGCACAGAAGTACCAAGCAGACATTAGCGGCACGTGGCGTCAGCAGTAAATCGCAACTTACCGCCGCAACTTGCTGGACAACGGTTATTGAGCTTACTTAATTACTTTAATTATACCATATTCTTGTGAATGGTAACAATTAACTTGCGATAGAGAAGTTAGAACGTAAGAAAAGAAAAAAATAATCTTATGCTCTATACACTGTACTGTATACGCAAGTACGCATTTATAGTGCGACACTATAACGCAAATAAATAAGCACATTATTTTATATTGAATAAAGTTCCTAATTGAACGTGTTTTAATAATGAAATCCCCCGCACATTTTTCTAAATTCAATTTCTGATTTTCAAAATGCGACAATACTTGAAAATCATATATATTATTATGAGAATTGAAAATGATAGAATTATATTGAGAGAAACCTTTGGTTATGGATAGCTACACTATTATGTAAGAGTTTAAAAAAAACGCCTTTAAAGCAATACCTATCGTGTCTAAATAAAACAACGCCGCTGCCAAAACCGGCGTCGCAGTCGTTGTCGAGTGTCATTCACTTCGTACCTGAACACTCGTTAAAATGTCCCAGCACAAATGAGAAATAATTGCCGAAGTTATCGCTGAAGTTGGTTTCGATAATTGACTTTTGGATTTACGCCAGGGCGGAGACGCGGTTCTCATTAGGCAGGTGCGGCGAGTACGCTTCGAGTCCTTTGCCTTGCACATTCCGATTGCAACAATTATAAAACGCTCTATATACAATTCAATTCAAGATCTGCACTCTCTGTTCTTTCCGTAATTTTAAAGCTGACTTTTCTATTTGTTGAATAATGAGCGGCTAGTTACTCAAGGAAAAGGAAATAAATGTATTTATTTATACGTACGTTTCTCTTATAACCAATGTTTTACTGACTTGGTTCATAATGCACATACATTAATGTTATTACTGTTTCAAATGAGATTTTAAATATCAATTTTTTTTAAGTGGGTGCAATTTTTCGTTTCGCATATTGCGTGTACGCGCCATAATGGACATTCAGAAAATGGTTGGCGAAAGCTTATAATTTGCGAATAAGTCGCAATTGTATGGGTACAGTTTAACACAAATAATTTAGGCCCTTTCTTAATGTAATCATTTAATAAAATCTACCTATGTGTCGGTTAGAATTCAGAATTTTCAAAATCTTATATTTCTATTTAATTTGGTATTTGCTAAACCCTCTAAAGAAATTATACACAAAATTATCTAATTGAATCGATATTTACCTACCAAAACATTGAAAACGGGAAATAATAAACACACATTACTGCACCTATTACCCTAAAATAAAAATTTGAGTGGAAAGTGAATAAGTGATTTATTAACTTTTCACTCAAATTAATAAATCAGACTTTTAAAAAGTATGTATGTTTTTTCTTTTTCCAAAAATCCGCTATTCACTCGACAATAAGACTGTTATATGTATAATTACCAATAATGTATCTCATATGACAATCAATAGTTAATACAAGAACATCCACCAAGGCTTCTAACCTTGCTATTGGAAATTTATCTGTTAACCATAAATAAAAATTTTTGGACAATAGAGAAATTAAATAAAAAAACCTTGTCTTGTAGCCAAGTTACTCTTTTTACTTCAATGGCATAAGACCTTTAATTAGGTATACAGATTACCCTAATTTGCTTAGAAGCAAAACAATATGTGGAAACTGTTAACTTTATATTGGCGGAAAAGGGTGAAGTTGCTATATGCGAATATTTAGTTACGGGACTCAATCAAACGAAACCGCAACAATTTAAGTTAGCGTCGACTTCGTGCTTATTTCTCACCGCGTTCAAATATGTATTTTAGCCAATTAATTTTGCAGTTTCTGGATGTTAAAGCATTAACCGAACGTCGCCGGAATTACCCGAAAAATTTTAGCAACCGCAAATCACCGAAATCTTTTTCTACTGCCATTTATATAGATTTTTTTTCTTGTCCATTTATATAGATTTTTTAGTAAACGTTGAACTATAATATATGCAAAAAAAAGATAGACGATTTTTAATTAGGACAAAACGAATAAAAACGACATTCTCAACAATAACACTGGAGTCAGTGTTGCCAACTATAATATATAACGTTGAACTATAATATATGCAAAAAAAAAAGATAGACGATTTTTAATTAGGACAAAACGAATAAAAACGACATTCTCAACAATAACACTGGAGTCAGTGTTGCCAACCCCAAGAAACTAAAAAACAACAGGCAGTAAAAAAGGCAGATTTCATACTTTCCTCATATAGTTAAAACAATCACCTACTTTTATTAGTTACCAGGACTCACATACATTGTTATGTTATAATATTGATCACAACATAATAAAAAACAAAAAACAAAGTAAAATTATTTTCCACTTTCATCCTCAATTGCTTTTTCATATTCATGTTCCTTTTTGAAATCATACATTTTTTTGTAAAATTTTTCATGTGTCTTTTTGTGGCTTCAAATGATAGCAATTGGTGTGTAACGCTTAGTGTGTAGGTATTTCGGATTTAGTATGTAACGCTCCTTGTCAACAGTTGTATTCGATATTCTGTTGTGTAATTTGTTTTTCATAATATTTTTATAGCTCAGTCTCAATCCATGAATCACTATCAAAGACGTTGTAAATGTTGTTATTTAGTATAAACGACGGGATCACATATATTTCATAAATTCAAAGCTTGAAAGCTGTAACCACAACGCAATACGCAACACAATAGGGCCTGTAGCTGTAGCTGTCATTCTTACACTGGGATTTCCCCGTCCATAAAAATATGACTGTCAATAACATAGACTGTGGTACATGGTTGTTATCAAAAAATATTTACATAGTGTAACAGGTGGCGCTGAACGCTAATGAAAAATAGTAAAAAATTAGGAATGAAGCAGAAAACAGTGGCATCAATACGAAAACAGCAAATCTACTGTTATAACATTAGGGTTACTCCTTAAGAATCGATTTTCATATAAGGCCCCCGGTATGGAATTATGAAGAGTAAAATTGATACAAGAGTTAACTAAAGAGCATTACTTTGACATTTGTGCGACAGCTGACCCATACATTTATGTTCCCTATTTCTATTCTCTGGACTTATAAAAGCAAACGTCGAAATCTTGTATGAAATGTGTAGTCTGCGTTGAGGAACGAAACTATAGTGCGTCATAACCTGCCTGCGCGGCGACATCTATCGTCAAAAAGTTAAGTAGGTATTTGAACTTATAAAACGCAGTGACATCTATGTATACCGAACGTAACTAACATAACTTTTGTTGGAACACATGACATTTGAGTATGCAGAATGTAACTAAATAATATAAAGTGATTAGTTATCTATTGACACGAGTAAAATTTTATACGTTTAAAGAAGTAAAGTCAGTAGTTTTTTTTTTATTAATTTTTATTTTTTAACACACACAATTTTTTTTTTAAATTAATTAAACTGGCGTGAGTCTTTGGAAGTGTTTTTGTACTTTTTGTATACATAAACCACTTTACACCTCAGTGATTGAATATTATACAGTGGTCTGTTCTATTATTATTAGCATAGAAGCAATAAGAAACAATTTAATACATAACTACTTACAAAATGCATTTTTTTTGCAATATACTCAGACTTTCCTCGTTTGTCTGTCTTTTCACTAATGAAAACAATATAAAAATCCGTTGGGTAGTTTCGATTTCTTCGAAAAGAAACAAAAAGAGGTGGACAGTGACTTTATTTTATAATATGTATAGATGTAGATATATAACAGAATTAATATAACACAAGATATGGGAAGCAAAGAGACTACAAATTCTAAGAAAACCGGTTGAAAGCTATGAAATAAGGAGCTGAACTCTCGAATTTCACTTTATTCCTCGTGTCTGGAGCTCGCTGTGGCGTCTCATTCCATTTATGGAATTTATTTTTCCGCAATCTTCCCAGTAAACGCTGTAACGCTAAGTTGGGGGGCGTGCCCGCAAAGCAGTCAGGTCTTACCCATACGATTTCGATTTAGACGAAATTGAAATAACTCCATCTCGGAACAAAAATTCAACACAAACCTCGAATGGTATAAATTTAAAATCGCAAATCGAGGAGCGATCGGCACACCGTCGCGTTAAAATGCCATTCATGTTGGGGGAATTATTTTAGGACTCAAAATGTGAACGAATCTTTCCTGTGGGGAGTTACGTGGAATAGATAAAACCTACCATATAAGATATTCAAATCCCTTAAGTGCACGCTGTGGTTGAATTGCGAGAAAAACTCCCATTTTGAAATGTTGTAAAAGTCTTTATTATTCCAGCTTCGCAGGTGTCTCTGAGGAGATACAGCGGGGAAACGGGAGTAACGTTAACAACGTTACTCCCGCGAACTAGAACACCAAGTCTCAAATACTTGATTTTTGTATGAGAATATACCACATTATTTGCAACAATGAGCGTTGTATATATATATTGCTAAATATACAGCTTTAATCTCTCAATATAAACATTATAATACATGAACTTATTAAACACAATGTAATGATATTAGAGATAATTTTTACACAAAATATGACTTTCAAGGGGTCGGTGTGAGCTTTTACGATGCTATAAATTTTATACATGAAAAATAATCGTAAAAGTCTTTCGTAAAGGGTTGAGGCGTACTTGTTAGCACCAATACACATTCGCGCATCTTTCACATATGTATTTCGTTTTTTACTTGGCGGACAGACAGACAACAGACAGATCTGGTAATACTTGGTAACGGGCTGGTAACACTTGGTAAACACAGACAATAGCAGTGATCAGAAAAATTGATACCGAAAAGCCAAATAGATAAGAACATATCTTACACCGCTCCGCTCACTCACGCACCGAAACACAACACTATCGCTTTTGACAGTGGTCTTCTGTCTGAATAAAAATGCAACTGCTTATTATCTGTTTTGTAATGGTACTTTAAGGCAAGGACTTAGCAGAAAAGGGTTATATTCGTCTCCTAATTAGACTTGTTAGAGTAAAATTAAAAGTTAGATAAAAATACAGAGCATAATAGATTTTATTGAAAGAAGTTTGATTCGGTAGATATACAAAAAACGGGACAAGTGCGACTTGAACTCGCATGAAGAGGGTTCCATACGTTACCTATGCGCACAATATTGAGTGATTTACCATGTTATTTTAATATCATGGACTTCTTATAGGTTTTCCTGTAATCTATAAGTAGAAAACTAATTTCTGTATTTTTTTCAAAATTTTAGGTTCAGTAGCTTCGGAGAAAAAGAGGGGATTGGTCTGACAGACGGACACACGAGTGATCCTCTAAGGGTTCCGTTTTTTTATTTGGACGTACGGAACCCTTAAAAATTATAAATTACTGCCCAAAAAACCTTTCTTGTTATAGTAATAAACATTGTTTTTAAGCTTATTAATTAAGTTCTGTACTCAAGTTTTAATATGCTACTTTTATTTCTTTTTTCATATTTTACACAATATTTAAGAAATACCTTCCAATTTTAAATCTGCTCGGTCATCTCCGAGAAGCTACAAAAATTAATTACAAAAATTACTACTACGAATTAAAAGCTATTTTAATTCTTAGCTTATTTGGTTGCGCTCATTTTCGTAAAAATTGTGTTCAGTCTGACGTTAGTCCTTGTATTAACCTTTATTTTTGTTCTTTGCTTTTAACCAGCTATGTATTACTAACAAGAAAGAACAATGTATCACATTGATATTTATTTATTTAGACAGATACACCAGCGACTAAATCAGTACAGGTACAAAAATGTTTTACACTTGCAAAATCTTAGTCTAACAGATATCAACAGATTTTGACATCATTATGCCATTTTAAAAATGATAATATATCTAACAACTTCTATAAATAAATAGCATTGTTACATGCGGAATGAGTCAAACTGCCGTGTAAGGGCGAAAATGAACTATTTATTTCCACAAACTAAGATGACTTCCAAAAGAGCTAAACTTGTCCGATAAAACCGTTAAACTTGCCAAAAGTCGTTAAGGATTCCCTTAATGAGTCGCTGGTTTACTGTCGCTTTCGAATCGCTGCTATCGCAAAACTATGGCTGCCGCTCGCCACTCTCCTATTTATATTTGCCGCCAAACGTCTCGATCTATTTCGAATTCACTAGAATAAACAAGTATTGTAAACACTGAATTGTTTTTCTACTCCTTGTTTGTAAACAAGTCCATTGAAAGTTCGAGAATGCTCTTTCTGTTGAATATAAGCTCTATGTTGTGAACGTAAGGACCAATTTCCTTTAACACTAACCGGGAAATGGCGTGACTACTATCGATAGTGGGGAGCCTTCGAGATTTTCAACAGGCGCGACTGTTTTTACCAGAATGTTCCATGGTTAGTCGTAACAGTATTAATCATCCCTATTAGTTACTGTCTGTTATTATTTCTAAAATGCGGAACAAGTTGTGAAGCGATTTTTCTGTTATTTTTAGTTTCCACAAACGTTATGTGTACAATACATTTTACTTGTGAAAAGTCCCCCCAACACGCATGGTCCTTCCAACATGTTATTAGCCATAACATTGCGTGTTATGTTCTTTTCGGTGCGTTTTCTTGACTCCCTACAATTTTCATATTTTATCTTTGTCCCTTTATCCTTCTGAGACTTGATGCAACACGTATTTTTTAATGTTTGGGCTTAAAGTTTTTATTTATTTTTATTCCCTCTTCCTCTATCTTCTATATAATATATAAAACAAAGTCGGGTTTGTTCGAACACTTATAACCCGAGAATGGCTAGACCGATTTTTATAATCTTTGATTTGTTGAATTTGCCTTCGCCCCGAATAGCAGAATAACTATTAAAACATCTGAAATATTCACGAAAAAAACAAATTCACTTTCTCATATATTTTGTATCGAACGGTTGTTTATTGATATGTCGAGAACGGATTGACGGATTTCGATGAATTATCTTGCGTTCGTCTCGGCTTCGAGAAGTTTCTTCGCGCATTGGAAAGTTCTTTTAATATTAAGGTCATTAGACTGACTGACACAAGTAACTTCATAGGTGCTTCAAGTGCGCTGCCGACCACAGCAGGATTAAAGATAAAGTGATTAGGAAAGCGATAGGGCAATGGGCTCTGACATCCCTTACTCACTCGCCAAAACACAACAGCACAAGTGTTGTTATTTTACGAAGAGGGTGCCAGACGGGCTGCCCAAATGACTGCAAAACGCAGTGTGGCCTTTTTTTGCGTGGGAAAATCTGAAAACCCCGCGATCACGACATGGTGATCGTGATCCCATATGTGGGATTTCTACTCACTAAAAAACCACGGTGTTTCCTCGCGCCGTCTATGGGTCAGGGATCGTTGAGATACTTAAACCCCTGCCAAACGCAGTATGCCCTATCAAAACTCAGAGTAAGTAAATCATTAAAAAAATGGCATACAACGCCATGTCTGATACATAACAGATCCGAAAATAATAATACACGAATAATTTCGATTCGCTTCAATAGAGGATTACATTCATTTCAATGTAATTAAAATAGATTTATTTTTTATTTTTGTATAATTTCGTTTTGATACATTTTTGAAACTTAATTCATTTTGACTATTGTTTTATTAAAGAATTGTATTTAATTCAATTAATAAGTTAATACAACATTTATTAAATCAAGTTATTAATAAAGTTCGCCGGATCAGCTAGTTTCATAATAAATATTTCAAAACATTCAAAACAAAACATTCGACTACTGAGTCGAAATCTATAACTATAGATATAATGTCTGTTTCTCCGCTAACTTCTTCCAAACCACCCAACGAATTTTAATACGGTTTTATCTTGAGGAAAAGGGTAATAAACCAGGAAGGTTTGTGTATTTAATTTGTAGGAAAAAATGCATACGAAGCGGGTCGCTAGTTTAAAATAAATATATTTTCCATTTTTGCGGTCCGAAATGCATATATAAGCATATATAAGCATTAGTAGGTACATTAATTAGTATTAGTAATTTTCGCTTAAAATCATAAACAACCATTAGAAGGAGGATAAGAGTTTATTTTCTAATATTAGACTAGGCCTATTTAGCAAAGTAAAGGTTTGTTTTGTAAACTTATTCCGGGACGAAAACTAATAATAGGAAAGGGTACGTACTGTATGAGTATTAGAAAGCTTTTTAATCAACAACCAACCTCTAGGAATTATTACATTTTTTAAACCATTAATTTTTGTGAAAAAACAGTATTTTTTCTCGTATCCGCCTTTTTACTTACGCGGAATCTAACACTGGTTAATTAATCTAACATTGGTTCAACAGCGTTTTAAACAGCATTATTATTATACTTCTTGGAAACAGGAGTTATACACAATGACACAATTCATTATTACACTAAAAGCACGATAGTTATTTCTCCACAAGCTTATTTATCGAACACGTGGGCTCAAATCCGAATGGGATCTGTGGGCGTAATACGGACCACAAATGTGACATCACATAATTATAGTACACGAGCCAGATGCAAATTTTGTCAATCATTTCCTCTCGGGCGGTAACTCGTAAAATGCTTCAGTGTTGCATCAGAAGCCTCGTGAACGTCAGCTGAGGTTGAGCAGCGGTAGCCTCCCATACATGTAAAAAAATAATTTTAGTCATTTCTGCTGAATTTATAGTGGTGGATTCTCTCAGTCGAAAATTTCAGTTATTTTCTCTCGGTCGAAAATTTATCAGGAGACAGTTTATATGTAATTATGAAAAAATAAAAATGTCAGCTGATGTCCTGAAGGGTGTAACGCAGGAGCCAGACGAGAGCATCTATCGCCTATTAATGTACCAGCTGCGAGTTTTCCCTCGCATATTGTTAGCTAGTATTTTTATTACCTACTTCCAGTTTCATATTAACAATCAGCTTACTAATTTTTTATCCTAGAGCCACCTACCTTCAAGTGAACCGAAAGCCTTTCCGACGAACTTTATCTATAAAAAACGGGACAAGTGTGAATTGAACTCGCGTGAAGAGGGTTCCGTACGATGTTACCTATCATGTTTTTTTTTTAAATCTACGCACAATATTGAGTGATTTACCATATTATTTTAATATCATGAAATTCCTATAGGTTTTCCTATAATCTATAAGTAGAAAACTAATTTCTGTATTTTTTTTTTCAAAATTTTAGGTTCAGTAGTTTCGGAGATAAGGTGGGGAATGGTCAATTTTCATCTATTTTCTTGAATAACTTGGAAACTATTTATTTTAAAATTACAAAAAAATACATTTAAGATCTTCACAACAAGACCTTTCATTTGATATGTCACACGATGCAGTGTACAAATTTATTTATTTTTTAATTTTCCACCTTCCCCCAAAAATGACCTCCTATATACAGATTTCATCTATTCACGTCACACCTCTGCGTTTGGATCACAGAAATTGATATCTGTACCAAATTTCAACTTAATCGGTCTAGTGGATTCGGAGATATTGACTGTGACGAACGGACAGACGGACACACGGGTGATCCTATAAGGATTTCGTTTTTTTATTCGGACGTACGGAACGCTAAAAAAAAGACAAGTGATTTGTATTTGGCGCAGACAATCTTCAAGTATATTTAAAAACAAGCATCCTTACCTAAATTCATTAGACATCGTCCGCAGATGGCCCCATTTATCATAGCGAGAGCGCGTATAAGCGGGTGTATTCGAGCATTAATGGGTCTGCTACAGCAAACTCAGTATTATATGATTTTTCCTGCAACAAACGAACAAGTCAACTTTCCGCTTCATTTCGCCAGGCCCTAATGGATTGCGAACAGCGTTCTTGTCTCTGCAACAGTTTTTGTAGACAAGGTATAATGATGCGTAGACAGAAAGAACTTCTTTCTCCGTTTTGTTTGTAACTCGTCCTTTGAGCCTTCTGTGTGTGTGCCTTTTATTAAAAACAACATTACCGAACACATTGCAACATTGTATACGACCTTCACGCTTATTGAATAAGTCCCACTTATTTTGTTGAACACTCGTTTAATTTGTCTCGAGCAAAGAACAACAAAAGTATATTACAAAGAGCGAGCCAACATGAAACCTTAATATTGTAAAACTTTCAACGACGAGCCGAAAGTTCGCAGCTGAATGGATTCGTTGTAATTTGTCAGCTTCAAAACTTACAGGATGAATACTGGGAATATCCAAATTGGATACCAAGAACATTTGTTATAATAAAATTGTTTAACCTGATTTTTTTTTACTATTTCGAGTAACTTTTAACGTAATTCTATTTTATTAAATGAAGATACTTTAATTCCCAAACCTTATTTATCTATTAGTCAAGTACTGTCTGCCCTTAGGAAGGTTAAAAACGTATTAAGAATAATCTAAAAGCGGTTAATGTTTATTTGCCAATTTTCTGGTTGTCAATCTTAAAAAGTTGTAACGAAATACATTATTTCTCCTTAAATTCCCTATGTACCATCACAAATCCCTGTGTTAAACACAAGACATTTCGACGATTTTAGCAATTTATTATTATAAAAATGATTGATTCGCGTTAGTTAGAATATGCTTTGCGCAGATTTGCTGATTGACACGAAATTCTTTTTATGTTACGTAAAAAGCTCACAATACACTTTATGGTAGGTAGTTTCCCAACACTGGTGAGATACAAGTGCGATCTTGATAGGATAAGGGATAAGGTGGGGCGAATGGGTTCTGGTATCTATTACTCACCCACCAAAACACAACAGCTCACTTGCTATTATAATATGGTCTTCTGTAAGTTGTTGATAAGTACAATTACGACTTATGCTAGAATCATTTCTTTACAAACATTTGTATTTCTTAAAATATAGAGTCACTTTTTCTGATTGAGAAGTGCGTAAATATTCTTTTTTATAATAATGTTACGTGTGGGGTGAGTTAAACTGTCGTGTAAAGGCGAAACGAGCTCTTTATTTTCACAAACCAAGATGACTTCCAAAATCACCAAACTTGTTCGATAAAACCGTTAAACTTCTCAATAGTCGTCAATGATTCCCTTAATGTGTCACTGGTTCACTGTCGCAGATAACTCCGCAAAAGCTCCGAAGATTTGCTTTCGTATCGCTTGTTATCGCACAACTAGAGCTCCACTTGATCGGCCGCCTCCTATTTATACTTGGCGCCAAACGCCTCGATGTATTTCGAATTTACTAGAAATATAAACAAGATTGTAAACAAACCATTGAAAGTTCGGGAATGCTATTTCCCGAACTCTATGTAAACTCTATGTTGTAAACATAAGAACCAATTTCCTTTAACATTAGTCGGGAAGAGGTGTGGCTGCCATCGATAAGGTGGAACATTCGAGACTTTCAGCCTGCGCGAACGCTTATTCCAGTAAGTTCCAAAGTTAGTCGTAACAATAATAATTGGGGCTGTATTATAAAAATTTAATAATATTTAATATATTTTTAATCATAGAGTTTAATTTTTTACACAGTTTAAATTAAGGATTTAGTAAAGTAATAAAAGTGTTTATAAATACATGAAAACTCAAAATTAATATGAAAAAGTACACAATTAAAAAGACAAAGAACACATATACAAAGAAGTTATTGCGTAAGCAAGTTCTCTTACTTCAGTTCGTATTGCAAAAACAAGACTATTACTTTAAGCAATCCCGTTATCTCTGGATATCCTCCCCCTACTAAATAAAGTTGATGGCACACTCCAGCATTAATGAGATTATAAAACTAACTCCAACATAAACTTCGCTTACTTAACTTATCTATTATTTTATTGTATTCTAGGCAGTTGATTGTCAGATAGAAATGTCAGTCATTCTTTCCAAGGTTATTTATATGGTTGGACGCGATATTTACTTCTCTCTGTGAAACAATAAACAATTCAACCGATTGCCAAGTGATTGAAGCTAACAGTTTAAATGGTGATTGCGAATGCAAAAACTGTTGATATACAAATTTATGTGCAACAATAAATTGTGGTTGTTTCCTGTTCCGTTTATTTCTCAGTGGGCCATTTTTATTCGACTTAACACAATCATCTGTCCCGTTTATAAAATTGGGAACTAAAAATATTGAATTCCTTATAAATGAAGTTAACTAAAATTATTGAGATGTTTTTCTTATTCACAAAAATAAAAAAATTTTTTTTACTATTTCTTACTACCGTCACTATACTACCGTCACCCAAGCACATAGTTACAGCAGATCAACAAGATAGTGCTTAGCAAGCTCAAGTACCGTGTTTTAGTGGGATGAGAAAATGTTAGCAGGGAGATAGTCCCAAAATCTCTATCTTCAGTGAGCATTTGAAGCATTAGATTGGCAGGCAGGCCGACGGTCCACTTGATAGTAGGCGTATAATGTCACCTATTACCACAAACAACGTCATGGATGCTGCAAATGCTCGGCCAAGCTTAGTTATATAAAGGATATGGAATTACGAAGTATAGTGTATGCGGTTATTTACTCTCTTCCTCACGCGGGCAACACTGACTCGTACGCACCACGTCAGTAAACGCCGAGCCATGGGCGAGAGTGACGTGTCGATTCATCCCACGACTAGGGGCTGCTACACGAAGTGATAGCGATATGAGTTCTGGCATCACTTACTCTTATTTCACTGTATATCTTTTGTAAGGGAGTTTTTACTGCCTCCAAACGGACTACACAATTAGCGACTGCGGAACATAGTTTGCCCTGCAATTACTACCGCAAACTAACGAAACGCAGTTTGCAGCATTCGTCAAGATGTTTTCATTTTTTTCGAACTTTAAAAATAAAATTTATGCACCGCTGATTAAACATACGTGTTTTTTACAGTTATTCGGTGTCTCGATATTTGCTCTCTGCCTGTGGATATGCATCGAACCCGGCTTCAACGAGTGGATGAGAATCCTAGAACTTCAGAAGTACTTCATTGGAATCTACATAATCCTTATCGGTTCCTTAGGCATCATGGGCGTCACGTTTTTGGGTTGTGGTGCAGCCCTTATGGAAAATGTTACACTACTTTATGCTGTAAGTATACTATCATAATATATGCGACTGTTTTAAACTATAGCCTGTGTGTAGTCTACGTCAACGGAGTGAAGGTATTTCATTACAATGTCCCATTGCGTTGGTAAATATATTATTAACTAGCTGAGCCAGCAACTTCGTATTCATATAGTGTTTTTAGACCGATTGGAATGAAACAAACATTGAATGTTACGGGAAGCTTTAATGTTACAGACACTGCACGTTTACGATTTTATTCAGATTGTAAATGTCTGCATAAGCTAATCCTAGTACTATAAGTATATGAGATATTAAGCACTCTCACCACACTAGACCATTGTGGAATATCAGGATATCTCAGTTGTCTTCTAGTTTGAAAAAGACAACACACGTAAGTTTCGTCAAGATATTTTCCTTCACAGAGTAAGTAATCATTATTTCTATTCCAAAAATTAAATTAAGAAACATTTTGACCGAAATACAAAACTGCCTCTGAGGCTTCATCAGCCGAGCGATCATGCCTCGGCAACAACGCACCGAAACTAAATAGCGCAAAAATTGTAATATGATGCTGGTCTACTATGAGTGGTTTAATGAATTATCACAGTCACTGCCTATCAATCTGTTTTCAATTCAATTTCATTTATAAAATTATATTATACTAGAAGGTGCCCGCGGCTTCGCCCGCATTGAAAAATAACGCCTAACTAAATATATAAGCAATGTAACGCCTAATGTCTTTATTGCAGTTATAGCTTTACCAGGCGTTAGATGATCCCGCGGGAACAGTACTTTTTTTATAGGTGAATAGGGAACTCTATGTCCTTTCCTGCATCCCTGACAACGTGTCTACAAAATTTAATGATGATCGGTTCAGCGGTTTAGGCGTGAAAAGGTAACAGACAGACAGAGTTACTTTCACATTTATAATATTAGTAGACTAGCTGACCCGACAATCGTTACTCTGTCAATTCTATATAATTATATAATTCTATATAATTTGGATGGAATGCCATCCAAATTTCAGACATTCCCGTGGATTTTCTACAAAAAAATCTTTCATTCGAACCTTGTTATAACAATTACCAACACAACAAAAAAAAAACATCGGTTGTGCCGTTCTCAAGTGAACCCACATGTGATCGATTTATAATTTATAAATGCGTTACTTTTTTTTAATATATTGACTAAGTGTGGAAATTATATCCACAGTAAAAACTGATAGAAATTGTCTAGAATAACTTCAATGTTTTTTTTTTTTCAGTTCATTGCTTCCCAGATCGCCCTGTTTGTAATTGGCCTGATTGGCGCTAGTGTGGTTTTGGATTTCTCAACTTACGACTCCAGCATTCAACCACTCATCAAGGATGTCATAGTGCGCCTCATGAATAATCCCCAACACGAGGGCAGCAGGGAAATTTTAAGAATGGTTCAGGAAGGCGTAAGTCTGGTTCCTTTAAAAATGTTAGGTATTTATTTTAGTAGTCCCATTATCATTTGGAAAAACTTATGTACAAAATCTAAGCAGTAAGAAAGGCGACGAACACGTCATTCGTTTTGACAATGGGCGAAGTACCTATCACGATTTTAGTCGCTTCACAAAAAAAAGTTTGCCAAAACCGGAACAGCTAACGAAGCAAACACCAAAACGTGTTTGTCAAATCGACAATTGACGTAGAAAGCGCAGCATAGAGAACACGACGCTAGTTCCTCTGTGATACAGTAAACTCCGAACACAGTAGGTATAAATCAAAAAGATTAAATATGTAGAATATATGTATAGAGAGGGCATTTTCCTTACAAAAATATTGATCCTGATCGCCGTAATTAGAATGGCCATAGCGTAGCTAAATAACCTTGTAAAGTTGGTGATAAACTGAGCGATTTTGTACCACGTGGTTCTAAATGTCACATTACGGATTCATTCGTATTGCCCGATCTATACAGTTGAAAATCTTTGATATAAATACACTTTTAAAATTATAATACCAAGTGCTCGGCAAAGACTTTTTTTTTAATTCACCCTTCAGTGGCAATAGAGAATGCACGAAATTGTTTTAAAGTATAATAAATCAATGGAAACAAAATCACTGACAAAGTTTTAACAAATCTATGGCTCACTGGTGATAACCCTTAGAAGAGAAGTGTTGATGATACAACTAAGTGGGCAGTCTGAACGGGTAACAGTCCTGTTAACTGCTTAAATAAATTTAAATTCTTTCAACGTTCCATCAAATAAACCCAATATTATTAATGGTTACTATTTTAATTGCAATATGGAATGCTTTTGGGTTCCTCTGAAGTATATAATCATTATAGTTTTAAATTTAGTTTTGTTAATAACTATATACAGCTTTAAAAATTGCAAGCGTAGATACGAGTAGATATTAATTTTTTTCAATTTCCTATAGCTCGCTTAAACAAAATCTTTCCATACTGAACTTTGTCAGTGGTTTCCAACCATCCTGCAGAACAGAATCACTACAAATCCAACGGTCTATATCATTTCCCACGTTATGCGAACACAATACGAATCCCATTGATTTTAGACCTTACTCTAAAACCAACCATTGATTTCGTATGACAGTCAACGTTATTGGTATTTTTACTTACTATTAAAGTCAATAGTATTTAATTAATAGATTATTTCTTGGACTTGTCGAAAGACGTAATCATAAAACAAATATCTACTGGTGTAATTTGAACAATTACAAAATATTCGGGTTCCGAATAAGACATATTTAATGGCATTTTTACTTAATACTACTTAATCTGTGTATGTGTGTACACTAGTACACAAGCAGTAAGGCCTAATAAGTGTTACCTCCAATTGATGGGCACAACCTTCTTCGGTGCATGAGAAGGTCCAGGATTCTCATACCTCCTTACTACTCCTAACTCAGGTAGTGGACATCTTTTCAAATATTTCCAGTATTATACCTATTTGCCATGCCATCGCAAATGATCCATGAAATTAAACTAATTTTACAGATCGGATGCTGTGGAGCAGAAGGACCTATGGATTACATCAACATGCGAAAACCATTGCCGTCTGAATGCCGGGATTCCGTTACAGGCAATGCTTACTACCATGGATGCATTGACGAACTCACTTGGTATTTAGAAGGGAAGACTGCGTGGTTGGCGGGCATTGTTCTTGCGTCGTGCATGGTTGCTGTAAGTATTTCATTGAGTGTCTTAATGTTACAAATCTTATAAAGAGATAAGATTTGTTTTTTCTTTTTATTTATTTGTAATGGAAAATCTACTTAACTGATTTTAAAAATGCTTTTACAAAAATTAAAAATTTGTTAATAAAAGTCATTATTTAGCGTGCGCTGCGAAAATTATTGAAGATAGGTATATATAATAATGTACTATATTTTTATAATACTATCATTGCTCACAAAAAAGTTCTCGAGACTATATTATAATTATGTCTAACTATTATAATTAAGTTCAAATTAGTCATCAAAACACGGGTAAAATCGATGGATGGTGGAATTTCCATCGTGTTCATCATATTTATGTACATCACGGTAAATTCCTCTTTAAATTATTCGAAACTTTTTTCGAATAATTCGAACTCTTTAATTTTTTTTATTAAAGTCGACAGACGGGTACAATTGATGGTAGGAGGTTACCCTCGCCTATAACATAAGCAACGTCTCAGGTGTTGCAAGTGCGACTACAGTAGGATTAAGGATAAGAGACTAGGAGATAGAGAATTGGGCTCTGGCATCCCTTACTCACTCACCGAAAAACAGCACACGGGCTTGTTATTTCACGATGGCCTTCTGTAAGGGTTACTGCCGCCAGACGGACTGCCCAAATGACTGCGAAACGCAGTGTCACTTCTTTCCAGATCTAAACCAGAGCTAACTTTCAAAAGTCCATTCCCAAAGTTGACACTACCGGGAATGGAACAAAGTAAAAAAAATGCCTTGATGTGTTCCCATTAAGATGTAGTCAACGGGAACAAAGTTGCGGGCATCGGCTAGTTGTCAATAAATTACTAATTGTCAATAAAACAATAATAGATAATAGAACTACAGTAATTCACATGCTAGGAATAAAAAAAATATGTTTTGTCTTGTTTTAAAAGGTTGTGAATGGAGTAATGTCTCTAGTCCTTATACATGCGGTGAAGAAAGAAGAAGATGAAGTAACGCCGTATAAATAATTCCAAATACGATATATTGTTAACACAATATGTGTATTATTAATATAAAATTATATAATTATTATAGTTGATTTTTTTTTAATAAAAGACCACGTCAATGTACAACCACCGTGTTATAGTTAAGTTTAATTTTTAACCAATGATTTTATCTTTCATGTTTTTATTTTAGGCCATAAATAAAAATGGAATAAATAAATTGGGCTTTCATTTAACTAGAATTTCGTAGTAACACGACACAATGCATTCCATGATGTAACCACCTCCTTGTGTTTCGATAAGTGAGTAAGGGAACCAGAGCCCATTACTCTATGCCCTTAGTTCCCAAAGTGGTCTAAGTCCCCAGGGGCCCAGGTGCACCCCGAGGGGTCCACGGGAGACTCGACGGGGGTCTAGGTTGGCGTGACAATAAAATGGGGGTGACAAAAAAAACAATCAATTCTCACTTATTGGAACTCAGCAGCAACGCAAATTTCCATAGTTAGATCTAAGACACATTTTTTGTAGAGTTTTGGGAATATGGTAGAAATGTAGCTGCACCTGAACCAGCTAAATTTTGAAAGTGGTAGGTATATATATGAGAAAAAAGTCTGGGAACCTCTGACTCTATGCCTATACTGTCCTAATCTCTTTCTATTTATCCTGTCAATAGGGGATCGGACAAATTTTCAGAAAGTGTTTTAAATTAATCTTCATGGATATTTATTCCCATAAAAATACTATTTTATTTATTTATAGCCTTTTAGGTACTCAAAATCATGTTTTAATATTGTTTGTTTGAAAATGCCGCCAAAACGCCACGATAGTTCATCTGAGAGCGCGTAACGTCATTTGTGGTCATATCATAACAAAACAGCTGCATTGGCATAAGTTCGCAAGAAGTTTTGTTTCGTTGAGTAGATTCTTTATTTGTTATTATGGAACGAAAAAAATATCGTGAAAAAAGAAAGTGAAATAACAGATGTAACAAGTGATAGCCGTGCACTGCAGACAAGACAATGATTGCCCACAAATGACGTCACGCACTGTGATTGGTGTTTCAGTATAGATTAAAAATATTGTAAATAATAAAGTTTTATTTCTTCATTTAAAAATATTTAAATGAATTATATTAAATTATTATTCGATAAATAATCGTAAAAAATTATATATTTTCTTTCTAAAACATTTTAGATTTTAATCTGATTACTGTCCGATCCCCTATTACTTGTAATCAGTATAGCATTGCTGGTGTAACATACCATCAAATACACAATCAACTACTACTCGCTAATTTTTATATAAAAAATAATAACATTTTAGTTATATATTCAAAATCAAGTAAGAAGTACTTTAGTAATTTGATACCCCACTTGAGTTCCAGTTAACTTAACATCTTAATAACTCTTGTGTCAAAAGCTTTTCTAGGAACAAGTGATTAACAAAGGCTCAATTTTAATAGGAAATTATATTTGGCCTTCTTCTCCAGAATTTAAGAGAGCACAAAGATATTTCAACCTATTCAGCAATATTACTGTTTCATTTTTGAGATACTCTGTACCATCTGGTTTTACTTAATCAGTTATACAAAGTTATTTTCGCATTTACAATATTATTACTGTAAGTAAAGTAATCTAATAATTCTGAGCAGTTTCTTCATTATTCCTGCTTAAATATATATTATTATTAAGGCCTGCGTAGACGAGGGACTACTTTTTACGAAAGACCAAAATCTCCAAGTATGGAAAATATCGATCGCTTACAACTGCATCGAATAACACACACGAGGGACTAAATGTAATACCGCTTACTAAAAAAACCCTAAATAACCGAGGACATCGAGAGACCGGCCCGCACAAAAGTACGTGGGAGTCCCCGGAAAAAAAACTAGAACTAACGCGTCAAGGCACATCAACGCACACATCTAATTTTATTTGGTCCGCGTTGAACGCACAAGAGTGTCGTGCCTTTGCACGATGACGCTTAAAATCAAATATGTAAATAATAATTTTAATAAACGAAGTTTTCTATAATTCGGAAAAAAAATTCTGCCACGGAAATAAGTGTCTCGTCTGCGTTGGACATTCTACGTTTTGATCAATAAAAATCATTTGACCAGCGGCGTTGTCATAACAAATAAAATTTATAAAAAAAAAAACAGTAATCGCGCGGTTAAAAGATGCTGATTGATATACGATTAAAGATGCTATCACAGTCTCTTCGAGACCGTTATAGCAATGGCACATCCGAAACGTCCAGATAGATAAAACCTAATATATATCATGCGATTAATTCCCGTTTCATTAAAATAAATTGTTTATGTATTCTTTTATTTAATGAATAAAATATATTCGTAGCAATGTTTAAATTCACTTTCTATAAACTAACAAAACTTCTAAATAAGAAACTTCTACTCGCCTCCAACATATATTCGTCCAATTACAACTTTGTGAACCACTCAGTTTAATTAATACAACATGTTGTTATACAAGAATATTCGGTTCGGTCACCCTATTGAATTTCATGTGGCCCCACCGCCGTTCATATAAAATAATTAAGCCCTGTACGAGTATATTCTTCGTATACGAAATGTTCACAAACTGCAAACGTGCCTGCTAACAAGTTGGGTGAAAATTTCACTCGACGAAAACACGGACATTATAGCGGAACACCACTAAATTTTCTTCTACATACTAATATTATTTAGATTTATATGTCACACAAACTTAGAAAGTTGTGAAATAATTATAAATAGAATTATGTTTTCATATGTATACTATGCGTGTCAAATAAGAATAGGATCGCACTTGCTGCAAACTTCACATGATCCGAGTCATCTTAGAACCGTCGTCAAAAAAATCTGAATAATAAAAATATTAATAATTTTTTATTTTATTTTTTATCTAATAAAATTATTTATATGTAATGACTATTAACTAATTAAATTATAAGTAATAGTAATTAAACTATGTCTGTTAAGTTCATAGTTCATTTAAGAGTTTTATTTCGATTTAACTTATATTTATTTATGTCTGCGGGTTTAAATGTAAATACGCACCTGTTTTTTTTTTTCTAGAATTCTAGGCGAAATAAGACTTTTTTTTAAATGTATTGTAAGATCGTAGTCTTAAGTGGAGTGGAGGAATGGATTCCTATTAAAAACACAGAAAAAAAAAGAATCGGCAGTATTTTTGGGTATTACAATAGATTTGAAATTACAATCCCCATATTAAAAAAGAATAAATTCTTGGTTTTTTTTTTGTACACTGTACACATCACTAATGAAGTTCGGGAGAAATGCGGAGCAATATCACGCAATATGGCGGATTTCCAGTCCTATTCTTATTTGACACGCATAGTACTACAACAATTTTACAATAAGTATTTTACTACGTAAGATTGAATGTAGTAATTTCAGAAACGACTAAACCGATTTAAAAAATTGTGGGGATCTATAGGATACCGTTTGACTTTACATGCGGGCAAAAGTTATGAAATAGTAAAAAAATATGTAAACTGACAAATAAAAGGGCCTAGTGGAAAAAGTATTTTCATCTGTAAATTCATAAATAATTCCTTAAAGAAAACAAGGCTTCATTTTATATTTTACCTTTTACAATAAATAGAATATATTTGTGTTTATTTTATTTTAACTATGGAAGAGCACACTGTGTTCTGCAGTCATAAACTGAGCAGACCACTCCCTTACCCAGTAGCCACTTTAAATTAGAAAAGAAGTAGTAAGAAGTAAGAACAACAAATTTATTAATTCTTCTAAATTAAACGTGAAAGTAAAACTTATTTTATAAAAATATAAACAAAATGAGTTTAGTTCTACTCTTTCATTCATATTTATTCTGTTTAGCCATTGATTGTTTTATGACCTAAATAACAATGTTTCATAAGGTAAACATCAATTGTTCATTACATTTATTAATTATGTAAGTTATGCATAATTAATAACTTAATGCATGTTGATATTCATTATGAAAACAGAACAGAAATTTGCATCACAGCACCTGATGCATAGCTTACACATTATGACCAAACTTTGTCTTACTCGTGACAAAGATCCTCCTTTCAAATAGGTCGCAGCTAACGTTACTACTTTAAATTGACTAAAAAGTTTTGTTTTGTTATCATTCTTTTCATTGTCAAGTAACTCAGAAAGAATACACAAAAATGCACAAATAAAAATGTTAGAAATCTAATTATAAAAGTTGTAGGGTTCATCATCATTCGCTTCTCATTCATTAAAAACCTTTTTGTTTCCTGTTTCTAATGTGACCTTTTTTTTATTTACTTATAATTACATGTACACTGGCCGGCGGATTTTGAACAGAATGGAACGAAAAAGGGAGCACGAAAAAAAGATTGAGAAATGAGCATTGACAGGTTTTCTGACGGAGAAAAGACATTCTGGAGGAATTTTGCAAAGGAGAAGGTTTACTGGTTACAACTGAGATTCAGATATTCTTCAAAGAAATCGGAATAAACCAATCCGAAACTTATTTCGTTAAGTCGACGAGTTCAGCATAAACCTCGTATTTTTGCCGAAGATCCTGTTCCAACGCTGTGCACAGCATCATCCTCATAAACTGTTAGCTCTGAAGACGTGCTCATCGGAGGACAATTATTTATAAATATTTATGAAGATTAATAAGGACTGCGGTGACTACCAGTGTACATATAGGGACCTTAGTGGAATTAAAGTGTGGTGTTTCCTCCAGTCTCTATCTTTCCTTCCATCCCGCCACCCCTTACAGTGATCTAGAGTTGTTTCACTACATTTTGGCGCCCAACAATTATTATTGATTCCACGCCCTGAGTCTTTTCAAAATTCTAAAAGATGGATTCTCATAATCCATAGTCTGTTTCGGTTTATTTGGCGTAATAAAATATTTTCGGGTCATCTAATAATATATTTAAATCCTCATTTGTGAACCTTCTATAATATTTCATTTTCTTTCAGTTCATACGTCAAAGTACGTCGAGACAGATAAGTCAACAAATTGAAATTTTAAATTTATTATTTTGGGAAGAAATTATTAATAATTGATAATTCCAAGGAAAACGTAAGTTCGTTTATTACGTATTATAATGTCTAGTAGTTGATGTACTTTCTTTATTATACTTATTGCGTAAAGGACAGAATTCTGTTTACAAGTTACAAGATAACGGATTTCTTTGTAGCTTGGTTCTTTCTTGGTTAGGTATTGTATACGGAAACTTTGTGTTCGGTACGATATTCGTTTATTATATGAGACGGATATGTTGAGTCGTTTCATTGAGTGAGTAGAATTGCTGATTTAAAATAAATATTCGTGGTGTAAAATATGGTTATATAATTATTTGCGCAGAAATATATTTTGCGCATGTCTTGAAGTGATGAGTGAGTCACTTATATATTACTGAAATGAGTTTTGGTAATATAAACGTAATATACCTATATATAGTGATAAATAATTATTTAATTTAATATTATTTTGTAGCAAGAGGCACAAAAATAAAGGTGTTATAATATTGTTCTATTTGTGGGACGTGTGACATCTTATATTATATTACGGTCGTTTTGTCGTTAAACAATTATTTTATTTGTTTGAATTATTTGACAGATTTAGTGATAGTAGGTATAACTACCGCTTGATTGTGACTTTTCTTGTATAAAAATAAATAAAAAACTTAACTTTAAATTATTTTAATTAGAATTTTATTTTATTTTCTTCTCTGTCTTTATTTATTATAATATTAATTATTATTTAATTCTCTAATATTAATAAATAATATTTGACTTTTTCTAAATTCTAAAGCAACACTTACTCAAGTGAATTATTTAAACATTTTCTGGTTGCATTTTTTGGCATTATTGATATATTTTTTAAGTAGCTCCTTCTTAATAAGTTAGCAATTCTTTTCCGTTTATATTTCTACAGTGGAAGAATAGTGCGCCTTAGCTGAGATATCCTATTTATAGTATGTAAACTTATTTTTATTTATATATATTCCTAATAGCCTGTCGAGCGGTGGTAACTCGTTAAATAAGCCTTTACCAGAAGCGGGTCGCGACTTCTTTAAATAAAAGCCTACGCAGTTCTTCTCTTACTCTTTCTATACAGGGGCGGGTGGTGACCCCTTTTAAACCCAAAGCCAAGGTAGTGCATAAGTAGAAAGCGTTTTTTTTGGTACACGTTGTGTGCTAATTATTTTTGCACATTTTTTAGTACATGTTGTGTGCTAATTATTTTGTACCTTTTTCGTGCATCATTTTGCGCGGCTTTGACGCCTGCTTATGTACTCACCCCCCACTCATAGCGGATTGCAACTATGTTTAAATAAGCCTATTGCTGCTCTCTTCCGTATATAAACACTGTGTATATTTATGTAATATATTATGATTACTTATATTCTATGGTATAGTATTTAAGTGTATCAATCTATCTATCTTCTTCCATATATTTTATAATTATCATTATGTATGTAGTTTATCTCTCAGCCAAGGACCGTTTTCTCTTGTCTTTCTCTCATGTTGCTATGTTGCTAGGGATATTCTCCAGCATTTTTAGTATTTGGTCGTGAACAAATACCGTGTGGTAGCTTGTACACAGAATGTCCTAACATAGATGAGTTTGTTTTTCTTCCACGTGACATTTACGCAAATAATGTTGGATTGCTGTCGAAATTATTCGATAAAGTGCAAATGGCACTGTACATGGCTCACGACAAAAACTCTAGTCATTATAATACTAGACGCGTTTTTAAAGAATTTAACGTCGGCGACGTTGTTTGGCGTAGAAATTACAATTTAAGTAATGCTGGTACATATTTTTCTGCTAAACTTGCCCCTAAATTCATGAAATCAAAAGTTTTTCAAAAATTATCACCATTAGTGTACATTTTGGAGGATAAAGATGGCGCCAAAGCGAAGTGGCACATTAAAGATATCAAAATGTGATTTAGGTGTATTATTAATTTGTTTGTGATGGAAATAACCGATTATAGCTGTAGAGGGTGGCTTATTTATGTGTTGTCTATAATATTGTAATTTTGTATATAATGTTTTGGTTAATTATTCCAAATTATTTAGCAATATTTATTATGTATGTTTCGGCTTTTATTCAAAATTATTTTTGTGTTTGTAAAAATAATTGTTTAATTTTGTTCTTAGTGTGTAATATTATTTTGTTTGTTGTTGTTTTGCATTTACGCACCTTCATTCACCTCATTCATTAGCAATTTCAGGATTCCTTTTGGCATATTCCACATAATCACCCGGGCGGTCGCTATACCCGGATTAAATTAGCCTTAATAGCATTCACTGTAAATATTTTTCATTATATGTTCGACTTTGTGTCGCGGGCTAGCTGCCAAGTCGCGATACAAGTCAATTTTCTCTCTTATATTTAGGATAGTTTAGTTATTAGAGTCGTTTTAATGGTTATTAGGTTAGATGTAGGTTCATTTTTTTTTTTTCTTTCATTTTTTTTTTATGGGTTTATATAGTGCAGCTGACTGACACTTTAAATAAGCTTTCAAGTCATATAGTGCAGCTGACTGACACTTTAAACAAGCTTACCAGTCATTAGGGATGTTCCTTCGTTGAGTCAGTGCCATTGGTCTGAAAAGCAGCCGTGAGCCTGACTCATATCTTTGAATGGTTGTGTGCATGTAGGGGATTTGAAAGAAATGTTTGGTGATGAATGGAAGTGTGAAGCTTATGTCCCATACCTCAAAATTTTTTCTCTGCGTTCAAAAATTTTTCATGGGGAGGGGAGATAATGTAGGGTTCATCATCATTCGCTTCTCATTCATTAAAAACCTTTTTGTTTCCTGTTTCTAATGTGACCTTTTTTTTTATTTACTTATAATTACATGTACACTGGCCGGCGGATTTTGAACAGAATGGAACGAAAAAGGGAGCACGAAAAAAAGATTGAGAAATGAGCATTGACAGGTTTTCTGACGGAGAAAAGACATTCTGGAGGAATTTTGCAAAGGAGAAGGTTTACTGGTTACAACTGAGATTCAGATATTCTTCAAAGAAATCGGAATAAACCAATCCGAAACTTATTTCGTTAAGTCGACGAGTTCAGCATAAACCTCGTATTTTTGCCGAAGATCCTGTTCCAACGCTGTGCACAGCATCATCCTCATAAACTGTTAGCTCTGAAGACGTGCTCATCGGAGGACAATTATTTATAAATATTTATGAAGATTAATAAGGACTGCGGTGACTACCAGTGTACATATAGGGACCTTAGTGGAATTAAAGTGTGGTGTTTCCTCCAGTCTCTATCTTTCCTTCCATCCCGCCACCCCTTACAGTGATCTAGAGTTGTTTCACTACAAAGTCATGAAATAAATTCTAGCTGGATCAAAGTTACAGGAAATAGACATAAATGCAAAAAAATCATAAAAGAAAATAAAAATCGACACTTGAAATCTTAATTCAACAAATATAAACATGACAAGAATATTATCGGATATCGGATTAAATTTTCACAATAATTTTCACAGAATTTTCTATTCTATAATAATTATACTCATTAACGCCTCGTCTGATATAACTATGTAGTTTATGCACTAAACGTATCATATCAACACGATTTTTAAAGATAAAAAAAATAATAATAATAAGAAAACAAAAAGGACCCGTCCACTTGATGTCATTATGACTTTTCGTGTCAAGAAAAAATATCAACTATCGTAATTTTATTGTAATAAAATGGAGAATAGAAGGAAAAAACGTACAGATTTCAAGAAGAAACTATTAGAATTACTTGATTCATCATCGGAACTATCGGGAGGTAAGCAATTCATAGTGTACCTACATGTTTTGCGATAGGACTAGCGCCTATACGAAACACATTTCATATAAAAGTAAAATTTCCTTGCGATATTACGAGCGAATATACGAGGAAATATGCCATAGCGATGGGATGAGCGCCTACAATTCATAGTGTACATGTTTTGCGATAGGACGAGCGCCTATACGAAACACATTTCATATAAAGGTAAATTTTCCTTGCGATATTACGAGCGAATATACGAGGAAATATGCCATAGCGATGGGATGAGCGCCTACAATTCATAGTGTACATGTTTTGCGATAGGACGAGCGCCTATACGAAACACATTTCATATAAAAGTAAATTTTCCTTGCGATATTACGAGCGAATATACGAGGAAATTTACCATAGCGATAGAACGAGCGCCTATACCTCCGTCTGGTAAATAACTTCACGTTGTGCAAGGTCTCCTTTTACCTAATTCCAGAGGAATCCGTGTCTCCCCCTCGGAGACAACGGCGGCGCATCATTATCGACGATGACAGTGACGAGGAAAATACTCCACCGTCCTCTCAGAGGTCAATAGCACCCAGTTTATTACAAAAAATTGGTCATGTACAAAAGAATGAAAACTCTTTTACTCTACATGGTGACATAAAATCGATTTGGGAAGAAGTACTCAAAAAAGGATTGCATAAGGAAACCAAGGACTCCATCAACAAACAGATATCTGCTATAAAGAACTGCTTTACTTCTGCACCAGCATTAAACCCTGAAATTAAGGTAACTTTAACTTCACAAGCGATAAAAAGGGACGAACACCTCTGCGAAAAACAGAATCAGATTGGTGCATCCATTTGTGGTTTCAGTGAAATATTGCAAGACATGATAAATGGCAAAACGTTTGATGATTCCAAAATTGAAAAAATGTCCAATTATATCCGCCTTTTATGTGATGTCCATTATATGGAATCACAAACAAGAAAAGCGGTAATTTTGCCAGGCCTGAATAAGATTTTTCAAGATTCACTTGAAAAATCTGACATAGATAAAAATCTTTTTGGAAAAAATTTGTCGGATATAATTCGAGAAGCCAGAACATTGGAAAAATCCAGGAAAGACCTTGCCAAGGAGAGACCTTTAAACAATTGGGGCCCCTCCGATGGTGCGAGAAAACAGGGTGGGCGTCTCAATTACAAACAGCGCCCATACGAACCTCCAGCCAATCAATCCAATTTCAAACGTCAGCAGCATCGTCAACAGTTTCGGGCTATGGTAAAACCCAAAGACAAAGAGACATCATATTATGCTCCAACAGACCATCGACGTCGTCGCATTTAGAGGTAATAGCTGGTAAAATTCAAAATATTTTAAAAATTTGAACCTTCACTCAAAATTCTCAAATATTAAAATAGGTACAAGAGAGTTATCATCAAGACATCATCAAGACAGTTTATCAGTCACACATTCCTCTCAATGAAAAATTTTGAAATTTTGGAAAATTCCGAATTAATACCTGCATAAGTAATTTATTAGAAATTGGAGCTATCATCAAGTGTTGACCTTGTAAAGATCAATATTTACCTAATATTTTTATTATTTATTCTAGACTTAAAAAGTTTAATAAATTTGTTCAAATCAACCATTTCAAAATAGGGAACATTTGGACTGCAGTCAAATTAATTGAATCTGATTATTATATGGGTTCAGTAGATTTAAAGGATGCATATTTTTAGTCAATGTAAATAAAAAATCTCGTATTGTATATCTGAGATTCACTTTTGAATTAAATTATACCAGTTTAATGTTCTACCGTTTGGTCTGTCAACTGCACCCTACGTTTTTTACGAAAATAATGAGACAAGTTTCTACATATTACATTTATATTTATATTTTACATTTTCAAGATTATTACATTGGTGAATTATTTAGATGATTATTCAATAATTGCATCCACAAAAGAACAATGTGAACAAAATATTGATTTTGTGTGTCAGTTCATTCAGTCTTTAGGATTCATAATAAATTATGCCAATTACATCCTAGCAAAAAATGCAAATTTTTGGGGTTTATTCTAAACACTCATTATTTCACAATGAGAATTCCATATAATAAGCGACACATTATTTTAGTCATGCTTGAAGTTTATTACAAGAAGAAAGTTTGTAGTATTCGAGAGTTTGCATCTTTACTAGGTACCCTGACTTCAGTTTGTCCAGTAGTCCCATATGGCTGGATGTACACAAAATTGTTAGAAAGATGCAAATATTTTGTTCTCCTTTCAAATGTCATCATCCTCTCTTCCGGGACCTTCAGCAGTGGTTCAGCACATGACACATTAAACAGTGCAAGGTCAGCTCTGTTTCTCTTACTAGATACTGAATTAAGAATGAAGAAATATATTAGTAGACTCTTTAAAGGATTTACAGATTAAGGCCTAATAAACCGAAGTATATAGAGACTTGGCACCCAAGTGTAATATTGGATCATGTGAGTAATTTCTATCCAAATGTACAATTTAATTTACAAGTTTTACCTAAAAAATTATTAATTTTACTGGCCTTGACTACTGCTGAAAGATTGAAAACTTTCTCGTTAATTACATTAGATAATATTAGCATAAATGATTCTGGAATTAAAATTAAGATTGATAAAAACCTCAAAAATTAACACTTCAACCCTTACTAGTAATTTACCTTTTTTAAGGAAAAAGAAAGTATTTGCCCAGCAAAATCTCTATGTGATTATCTATCTCAATGTCACAAAATCTTTAAGAATAGACCATAACAGATTGTTCATAACACTTAAAAAACCACATTCATTTGCCTCTACTCACACACTTAGTAGATGGATAAAGGACATCTTTCTTGAGACATGTATTGGCACCAAAATATTTATGATGCACTCGTCATGCGGCCACTTCATGTGCAAACAGAAAGGATCTTAATGTTGATATAATTAAAATTACTGCTGGGTGGACATGCAAATCAAATAGTTTTTACAAAATTTTATAACCTTCCTCTGCAAGAAGAAACTAACTTTGCTAATTGTATATTAGATTCTTAAAAAATAAAAATTATATGTCTTTACATTATAAGTAATAAGTTAATTATTTAGAAATATAATGATATATACGTTCATTATTTCGCTTTATTTACTTTCAACATCTACATAGTTATATCAGACGAGGCGTTAATGAGTATAATAGAATGATCAAAGTAACTTACCTGTAAGTGAACTTCGATCACTATTATACAAAGTTAACGCCTCGTCTGACTACAACCCTCCCTTTGTACTATCCCACCCTGCTCAATAATGAAATATATGTTCAGTTATTATTTTATTATACATACTTTAAACTTAATGACATCAAGTGGACGGGTCCTTTTTGTTTTCTTATTATTATTATTTTTTTTATCTTTAAAAATCGTGTTGATATGATACGTTTAGTGCATAAACTACATAGTTATATCAGACGAGGCGTTAACTTTGTATAATAGTGATCGAAGTTCACTTACAGGTAAGTTACTTTGATCATTCTATTATAGACAGAAAAATATTATAATGTATATTCAGCCCAGTCAAGTAGGTAGCATGTACAAAGAGTTACCATGAAACAATATCTGAACAATTGTAACATGAAAAAAGAAGGTGTGTGTTACAATTAGAAGTTAAATATTTTTGGATAAGTTGTATTTAAAATATTTAGTATCTCCAGTTAGATTAGTAGTGCGAGCCAAACTGCTATATGAATATATAATTTATGCAGCTATGGGTACATTTATAGTTAGGATATAATGAAGTATTTGTAATAAAAGAAAGAGATTTGTAGTATAATAATTTAATAATAAGGGGCTAACACCTTTTATGTTTTAAAGTTGTCATAAGTTGTCATAAACTAGAATATATCCCAAAAATAATAATAGTGATAAAAAAAAACAGAAAAAAAGTAGCTTCCTTTGAATCAAAATACCAGATAACCAGATATGAAAAGAATAGGGACAAGGGTTCATATCGTGAGGTAACTATGGGCCCCAGCCATTTGTCAATCCTATCATAATACTTGAGTGGATGTTAACGGTTTTTATTTAAGATTCATTAACAACTTATTATACTCAGTATTAGTCATTATAAGTTTAAATGTACACGAATTCAAAATAATTTATACCATTATTTCCAATGTTATTGAATATGTGGCGGTTCACGAGGCGGTTGGTTCTTGAGGAACGGAAACAATGCGATAGACGTGATATGAGAGCCATTGTGATGACGCGGCAGCTTATGCTTCAGGTACAGGATCAATGTTAATGACGTAGTGGCTCGCATTGACGTGGCTGCTGGTGCCTCGGGTACCGGACTTATGCGATTGACTGCGCTTGGAAGTCTTGAACTGGCTGAACTTGAACTCACTAAAACCTCTCTCGGTTTGCTTAACTTGCCGCGAGCGTTTAAAAACACTCAAGCCCTGCAAACACGGCGATTGGGAAAATTGCAAAATAGATAGGGAGAATAGGAGAACTGTTGCTATATGGAAGACCCGAGAGGGTCGCGGAGGTTAACCTCTCTGGTTCTCCATAAGTGCCTAGGTGACGGTTGAGCGACATCAGCTAGGCGGTTCGGAGCGGCACAAAGGCCGTGAAAGGAACATCGGGGTATCCGCCCTTTGAGGGCGGGTGCTATTAGCGATAAGAAGCGTTATCTGGGAAGTCTACCTCTCCTTCTGTCTCTTCGTGGGTGCCTAGGTGCCAGTTGTATGGCATTGTCTGGGTTATAAAGGACCGCATTTGCAGGCGTAATGTGGTCATCGAAGACGAAGAGGGCGTGCCTGCGCCTCCTACAGGACTGGATGTCTCTTCGTACACTATAAAATAGATTCAGGGACGCAAAAAAGAATGCATCGTTTCGTATTTCATAAATTATAAATTTACCATTTCGTAAAATTAATGTAGGTATTTTTTAATCTTTTATAGGGACCATAAATTCAATTACATTGCACAAACAAGTAGAACTTAAACATGCAAATAGAACACACCATATATTTAGAGTAGGCATGAATCCCTCAACCAAACATCATATAATATTGTTTGTAGGTACTCCTTGATAGTAGAAAAACAAAACAAAAATAACTGTAAATAATAAATATTTTCAGGGACCAAATTAAAAACGTACGTGTACAAATAACAAACACATTTCTCGTTGATTGCCGACTTTCCGTAAACACATCATGACATTGTACAAACAGCAGCAGTACAATTACTTTACCGCCTAAAATACACGCACCGAAAAAATACACGAAGTAGGTCTATTAGTTATTTATTAATGCTAATGTATATTATGTAACGTACTTGCACACTTTTTGACTAAGAATGCACTAATATGCTGTTTAATATTGCTCCTACATTTATGTTCATGTTACAATGTGCTATTGTTACAAGTTATCCCTAATAGTATTACCTGCCAAAAGCACAGCTGCTTCAGGTTTTTTTGAAAGAAACCTGTCACTTACTGTAAAAGTTCGGTAAAAGTTACTGAAACTACAGTAATGTAGTTCAGAATAACCATAATAAATAAATATATGAATAAAAAACTAACAAATGCGAAAGTGAGTTTGTTGCTATGCTTTCACGCTTTAATTGCTCAATTTATTTCCATGCAATTTTGCATACAGTTGTCAGGGATCCACAAAAGATCCAGAGAAAATGTAGGTGTTCCCGAGAGATCAACTAAAGATAAATATAAAAAATTCAACGCCTGACAAAAATATGTGAGCAATAAACATTGAATAAAATGGAGTGTGGACGAAATCGCGGTCACGAGCTAGAAAAGCTAAAATAATGGTTAAAACATTTTGTGCGTAGCATATGAAAGCCGCTGATCGCCATATGAAAGCGTGAGTGAAGCGAATGAATGCTTTATGTTATGAGTCTATAGAGACTACATCTTTTAATTATTTCTTTCTTCTGCTTCGATCACGTGGAAAGTTTAATTTTTTTCAGCTTATATGTAAAGTTTCATAATTAATAATCATGAATTTGTGCTAATTAGAAATGCATACAAATTTAAGTTTCAATAAAAAAGCAAGTTAGACCTAATTAATAACAATTGCAATGTACTCGTATTTTTGAAAATATCTATTTGCTTTACATTTGAATATTGTATTGCATTGAATCATCATTGAATATTGTAATAAGATAAAAGTTGATTAATAATATGACGAACACAATGCTGACGGTCTTCACTTGACTTTTCCGTTCGGGAATCCATTTCCTTGACATAACAATGAACGATACAAAGACCAGAATAATTAGACATCTCTCTCTCTCCTCGTATCACAAGAAATTCGGACACTGAAAGGAGATATCATTGTCACTCCTGAAGGTCTAGAAAATTTTGACGCGTTACTAAGATACATACATACCCTTACCGGTTCATTTGATACCGTAATAACTTGTAATCTTTCAGTAAAAGTTATATTTTCTTATTCTAAGAAATATGTGAGTTTGTTCATTGGAATAAATCATTGGAATTGATTTATTCGTAGTAAAAGAAAGTAAATGAAGTGACTTCTTGGTATTAGAAGAGATGTGGGTTCTTTGTGTGTTATATCGAATTTGGCGTGGAAATGTTCAAATCGGGGTTCCTCTGATGTTCAAATCGGCGGAGTAAAAATGGTAAAAATTAAACAATGAGTAAAATTTAATTAAATTATTATTAATTATTTTTCAACGTAGTCTCCGTGTAGCTCAATGCACTTCACCCAGCGTTTCTCTAGCTTTTCGATCCCTTCCATAAAATACGACTTAGGCAACCCTTCAAAAAAGGCATTGGTTTCGTGCATAACCTCTTCGTTGGGCCAAATCTTTTCCCACCAAGCCATTTTTTTAAATTCGGAAACAGAAAATAGTCACAAGGGGCTAAATCTGGCGAATACGGTGGGTGAGAAAGCATCTCATAACGCAACTCATGAAGTTTTGCCATGGCAATCACGCAGGTGTGCATTCGTGCGCTGTCTTGGTGGAAGAGAATTTTCTTCTTAGCCAAATGTGGTCGTTTTTCACGTAAAATTGAGTTAAATTGGTTCAATAAATTGGCATAATATTTGCCATTAATCGTTTTACCCTTCTCTAGGTAGTCAATATGGATTACTCCACGTGCATCCCAAAAAACTGTAGCCATCACTTTATTGGCCGTTAAAACTGCTTTGGCCTTCTTTGGAGCTGGTTCGCCGGTAGCAATCGATTGTTCGATTGTTCGATTGTTGTTTGGTTTCTGGAGTATGGTGGTGAATCCATGTTTCGTCTACTTATATAAAACGACGCAAAAATTCAGTTTTATCTCCTTGAAACAACGCTAAACCCGCCTCCGAAGTGGTCACACGCATACGTTTTTGATGAATAGCCAGTAAACGTCACCCATCGAGCGGAGAGCTTCTTCATATCTAAATGTTGGTGTAAGATATTGCGCACACGTTCGTCTGAATTGCCAACTATCTCGACTATCTCCCTCACTTGTACTCTTCGGTCGTTCAACACTATGTCGTGGATTTTAGCGATCATCTCTGGAGTAGTGACCTCAACTGGGCGTCCTGGACGCACAGCATCACTTGTGGTTATACGACCACAGCGAAAATCAGTAAACCACTTATGAATCATTTTAATCGACGGAGCAGAGTCCCCATATTATTTATCAAGTTTTTTTTGTTTCCGTAATAGTTTTTTTGCGCAAAAAATAATGTTTAATCAAGACACGAAATTCCCTTTTCTCCGTCTTTGCAAAAATTTGTTCAATTATTTTTCTTTAATAGCTGTCACAAAAAAAACTAACCGGCGGTACTGGCTGAAAATTTTGATTTAGTCCTTTAAAAGAGTTGTGAACAAGGAGGTTCCATGCAATTTGCGATAATTTTAATCCAAAATAGATTTTTGCCAGACTTATCACTCCGCCCTAGTATGAATTTCCTTTTTGCGGATCCTCTTGAATTTCCTCGATGCGGGATTTATTCTCATTACTCGGATAAGGAACTGCCGCGCAAAGTCTGGACAGATATAAATTACTATCTTCGTTCCCATGGACTTCATCTTAAGACGTGACTATATATTATCATTAACAAAAACTTATATTATAAGCTAAACCAAAAATTAAATGAGTAAGTAACTGATTAAAGTAGACTAAGCGTAGGGCTGTTCGCTTACCGCGGCATATTTTATCTCTTGGCGAGCGATAGCGTCAATTGGATCCGTCAGCAGTCTGGTTGCTTTCTATTTTTTTTTTTAATCTAAATCATTCAGAAAGAACAATTTAAAGAATAATTTCTTGGACATTTTTTTCTATATTCGGTTTGCAAAAGAACACACAATGTAACATAAAAAAATAATATCAATTAATTTGAAGAAAGTCTACAATGATTGAGTTTTTCATGACGCAAACACAACATAACAAAACGAAATGACAGTAAGACGTAAATAAAAATAAAAATAAACTTAAAAAATAAATATTTGTACAAGCAATTAATTTTTTACAAGCAATTACATCAACTTCCGTAACAATAAAATAAATACAAATAGGTACATTATGGCTAAATTGGATTTAATCAAATTAATTATTTAATTTAAATTGAAATTATTCTGAAAAGAAATAAGTTATAACATTTACTGAACGTTTAATAAAAGAACTAATGGAAACTGATTCAGGCACATTCCTACACACATCCGGACAAGGGCTAATATCCGGTGAGGAATGTTGATAGTCGACAAACATCGACGTAAGGCAAACAGACGGCTCATGCCGCGAACCTAACTTCAGTTAATTGTTTACCACCAGACAACTTCGCTCTGCTGAATACTGATACTTGCTATCTCACTAACCTATACATGCATCAATTTATATCTACTCATGTCGAAACAGAATCGTTCACAGTAGTCTTTCACGAAAATAAAAAAGATTCTCTTGGATAAGTTTTACAATACATCTTTATAGTAAATTTTTCAAACATTTTTAATAGTTACCTAAAATTAAACAGTTAATTTGGTATTTTTGCATAAAAAATACTCCAATTAACGGGATACTCCAATTCTCACTGAAATAAGTTTTTCATTAAAATAAATACAAACAAAATTTATGCATTTTGGAGACACTTAACCAGGGAAAATTGATCCTAATGTTGTAGGTTTGATAAGTTGTAAGTAGTTTTGGATTTTTGGTGAACACGAAATTAAAGTCATGCTTATTATTAATGTTTATTCTAAGTTAACTAAATCAAATTTAGTTAATAAAATTGACTACAGTTAATTTTTAGGTCTCATTAACTCTATGTTAATTTCTTGAAAGATTGAAGAATGCCATTTTTAAAATTAATATATTTTTATAATTAATATAAATCATTACTTCATTAAATTTGTAGCAAAAACCTCATTCATTGCATATTAATTGCAAATGAATAATGCAGTCTGCATTATTCACTTTGCATAGTTTTTTTTTTCTACAGTCATAACTGTACAGGCAGGTCTGACTTCAATAACCATCCTCTTCCAGAAAATAACAGTAAAATGAGCACAGTGGAACAGCACGGGTGTTATTATTAATAAGGGATTATAGAACTTATTCAAATTTCCCTTTCTTATCCTAAGTATATCCTATCAACCAAGCCTTGTGACGTTACGTTTTTCATAAGCGACTGCAGCTACCATCATCAAGTGGACCGTCAGCCTGCCTGCCAACCTTCACATAAACAAAATGTTAAAAAAACATCTTAAATAATTTCTTAAAAAAACATCCAATTGAAAATTTATTGATATGGTGTTAGAAATTGTCATATGACCAATTTTTATGAGAGTCACTACTTAATCTGCAAAATATAATAAAAATGTCGTAGTAATAATAATGATAATTAATTTTTAATTTTATTTTAAAATAGTAAAACTTGTTGTCAGAGTGCTGCTTGTTGCTTCACAGAAATTTCACCCTTCTATAGTCTACTTGGTTTCCAAAATTTTGTTTAATATTTACTTTAAATTCAAATTATCAATAAGTAGTTTTCAGACACTATAGATTTTTATGAAATAAAAATTATTTTTATTCATTAGACTTGAAACAGAAACTTGGCACCTGTTCATATAAATTCACACTTTATTGAATGTCTTTTATACCTAAATTAATAGGTACGTGTAAATTACATTGTGATAGTATACTTTAATTACCATTCATTATCTCAGCCGTAGGACGTACAATATTGGACCTCTCTCCTAATTCTCCGAAAGGACCGGTCAGAAGTAACTCGGATCCATCGTTGACCCGCGGCCCTCATCAGGTCGCCTGTCCACTTGTGGGTGGACTCGAAAACCTTCCTGCGCCGGTGGCCGTCAACTCTTCGTCTCTTCTTCAAGAAAGCTTAGTTTTCTTAAAGCTTAAGTTTACTTTGTGATGAAAATCACCATACTGTCGATGTTAACAATTGATTTTTTTTTAAATGTAAACATCTTCAGATTTACTGTCGGCACAGTAAAATAAAGAATACTAGCGTACAGTACGGCCACTCCCTCACTCCCTCCACCCGCGCTCAGTTACCTCACAGTTACCGGATGGCGCGGCGGCGCGCAGAGCGGAGGCCACGTAAAATATTCAAATATTAAACAAAATTAAATATTTTCATGTGGGCAATGAGATTTTGAAAAATATTGAACAAATTACATTATCCAACATACCTTGCGAATGCTTTCCAATTGAATATTTAAAAATGCTTTTAATTCGTTTTCTCATACCTATTTAATATATATTTATATCGAAATTTTAGAGACAAGTCATTTCGCAAAAAGTTTTTTAATGTCTCTCATTTGTGATAATTTTGCGTTTCAAAATTATACTATTTTGTTACACATTTTATAAATTTTGTTCGTGAATAATAAACAATAAAATTACAAGCATGAAATTTTATTTTCCTTCGTCTATTCCTTTATTTAGTCTGTGGTATCTGGTATTAGAGGCTATTGGCAAAAAATCAGTTTTCCGTTGGCTATACATAATAATACTTTCTGTTATTAAAACTGATTCATTTTTCTTCTTTCTAGCTACTATTATAATAAGAGAAAGTTAAAGTCAAACCGCAGGTTTTTTTGGCCACTTTATTAATCTTTTCATTTGTTAAGCAATGGGAAAATGAGAAAGCCTATAATAAACGAATTCGTCTTTTTCTCACAAATCCTCACGTACTCACAAACTTTCGCGTTTATAATATTAGTAGGAAGTAGAATAATTAGGTAAATAATGCGTTATAAATAATGAGTTATAAACGTTTTTGTTTATAATTAATTACAAGCAAACAAAATTAATTCGAGGCCGCTATTACAAGGTCATCTCATATTGCCGCACATTGCGTTCCCTATTCGCGAATGCACTAAGAATAAATTAAAGCAAAATGGCGGCAACCCTAGCATGTCTTATCTCACTCACACAAGCACGGTATGCGTTCACCTACACGAGCTTAGACTGTGTGCGTAGCAACGCGTTTGTTTCATACGTTTTATCGCAAGTGTCCGAAGTGTGCTGTCGGTCTTCTTGACGGTACGTGGATACTGTCACCAATAACACAAATAACGCCACAGGTGATTCAAATGCGCTGCCTACCACAATAGAATTAAGGATAAGAGATTAGAAAGGGATGGGGATGAGCTCTGGAATTACTTACTCGGTCACTAAAATTCTACACCATACGTGATGTTATTCTGAGTGGTCTTCTATAAGGGGATGGTCTAAAGTTGATCTTGCCGGAAATCGAAATCGGGATCCCTGGGACAGAACGTTAAGGCAAGAACCTTAATGACTCGACCATTGGGCTCTCAAAATGTTGATATATTATTAATTTATAGTTATAAATATGTCTGTAAATGTATTATAAACTAAGCAACCGCCCTCCAGCCTCGCACGAATTTAAATGTTTCCAATTTTTTTTTTTTTTTTCGCTTAGCAACACAATTCGCGATTCATTTACATTCATAAAGATTTAATTATCTTTCAATCAATCTAATCATTATTATAGTCTCATGATAAACGAGTATGCTGCTTTTAAATATAATGATAAATGTTTCTCGGAACAACTTTATGGTAAAATGGCACTTTCAGCTCGGCGCAATTGACCATGTCCCGTGGGAAGCAGCTATAATATTTTACAACTTTAACTTTATTATACTCTTTAATTTTATCCACTTTTTATGCCTTTTTTCTGGAACTAGAATAGCTCTAATGTAAGTCGCTCCTCATCGCAATTTGCAGGGCTATTAAACGTAATTATTTGATACCGTAAAACTCGTGGCTGAGTCGACTATTCTCCAAGGAGCCATTTAAAAAAAACACATGTGTCTTGTCTTATCCACAGTTATAAGATTTAAATTGATCACTTTATTTTCACCGAAATCTCAAATCCTATACCTACTGGTACCTATACCTATAATTTTGTGAGGATGGATATGTTACGGTAAGTGTGAATAATTGAAAATTATTAATAATTACCAATCATTATTAATAATTACCGAGATCGAAGGTAAAGTGATGTATTATTTACTTTTATCAGTTATTATTAATAATAACACCTTACTTTTGGTAAGCGTAATAAATTTTCAAATATAACGTACGCTAAGCGTCTGTTTCGAGCAATAATTATTTAGCACATTACTTTGTGCTAAATAATTGTGTGGTGTAATTTTAATCTTAAAATTACTAATAAATACTGATGAAAAAGATCGTTTTTTATTTATTTTCTTTTACCGAAGACAGTAGTGAATTATTAATACCAACCAGTAAAAGTGATAAATTTCACAGTTTTCATCACATTTACTAAATCATGACTATTAATAATGATCGGTTATTATTAATACTAACCACACTAATTACACTTACCGTAACAAATACATGATGTATTGATGTTTGTCATTGTCATTCATCGTCGTGTTGTTTCATGCAAAACCAGCTTAACGGATTTGGATGAAATTTGGCACACATATTACCTGGATTAATATACAGGATACTTTTTATCCTGGAAAAATGACAGGTTCCTGTGAGTTTTTCAAAAAACGATCTACAGGGCGTATAAAGCTAGTATTAAATATATTCTTAAACTCGTTTTACTACTGAATACCTAAATAATTTCGAAAAAGATTAAAAATACTTACTTAATAAATACAAAAATATACTGATGAAAAAAAGAAATTACCTATATATTGAATAGATCACAGTTCACCGCGAACTCTTGAACCGTAAATTGATCCAAAGATTTTATTCAAGCTAATCGGATTCGTATTACGAACGAATTTACAAATTCTAAAGAAACGAATTTAACGCCAGAGTCGACCGTCCCTATTGAAATTAATACTCCAGTTAAACTGATTAACACTTTCTTGGTGATATTTTCAAGAAAATGTAGATACAAATTTTTAAGTTATTGCGTTACAAGAATTATTTGAACCGAATAAAATTGTTGTTATTGCAATTATTTTATTGATATTATTCAAAGGCGACATATGTTATGTTATATATTATATTATAATTATATTATGTTTATTATTTTGGTTAAAATCTCCTCAATGATTATAAGAAAATTTACAGTGTTTCGAAGGCCATGAAAGCCTCGTCAAAATGCAAAACATACAAAAACTTTGTTCAAAAATTAACAATGAAATTGTTTTATTTTTGCTATTTATGTACATGTTTATTATTCATAATAAACTAGCGACCCGCCCCCGGCTTCGTTAGGGGTGCAATTTTTATATATAAGAACATTCCCCGTTTATCACTCTATCTATTAGTGAAAACCGAATTAAAATCGGTCTACCCATTCACGCGTGATGCCGTGACCAAGGGAAATGGGGATTCATTTTTATATATAGAGACTAGCGACCCGCCCCCGGCTTCGCCCGGCGTGCAATTTTTGTATATAAGGACATTTCCCGTTTATCCCTCTTTCCATTAGTGAAAACCGAAATAAAATCGGTATACCCGTTCACGCGTGATGCCGTGACCAAGGGAAATGGGGATTCATTTTTATATATATAGATTACTAGCGACCCGCCCCCGGCTTCACCTGGCGTGCAATTTTTATATATATATGAACATTCCCCGTTTATCCCGCTTTCCATTAGTCAAAACCGAATTAAAATCGTCTACCCGTTCACGCGTGATGCCGTGATCAAGGGAAATAGGGATTCATTTTTATATATAGAGATAACAAAAGAAATTTATTACGTGAATTATAGTAAAACCTTTATTTTTATTTGATGTTATTTTCTTTTTTTTTTAATCTTAGTATTGCGTCTAGTTCTGATTGTATTCAGATCTAATACCAGTTTTGATGTATTATATGTGAATACAACCCGGTGCTATTAGAATTCTTAAAAGTGGTAATAAACATTTAATTAAGAGAGTCCTCCTAATTTAAAGATACATTATGAAGTTACGTACAAAATCAAAATCGCCTTATTCAATTATTAGTCTCAGAGATTAAAATCTGGTAACGAGCATACCAATATTCCGGATTAAATCCGGTCTAACTAATGCGCTGGTATTAACCAACCATGTCAAACATCACTAACGAAGCAACTCCAGAAGCCTTTGATATATTTATTATTAGCTGGTATTGATATATTTATTACTATTAACGCCTGACATCTATGTTGCTCTGACGACGACGCTGGCGCCCAATTTTTTAATATCTCTTGGGAACCTAACATTTTTGCAGGATAAAAAGTATCACATGTTTTAATCTACGTACTAAACTATCTGTGTGCCAAATGTCATCTAAATCAGTTAAGCCGTTTCTGCGTGAAAGAGTAACAAACATCCATTCATCCTCACAAATTTCGCCTTTATAATGTTAACAGGATTGACATTATTTACTTACAATGTGACTTCATTGTGTACTTTATGTCGTCTTTATGACTAAAACCGTAAATTATTTTTTATAAAACTCCGATACCTATGATATACATAGCCTTTCTTCTTCTCAGTCGTATTATTCAGTGCTGAAGGTCGTGTCCTTTAAAGTCATTCGTAGCTGTATGCACTACACGTCTCCACTCGGTTCGGTCTTCAGCTTCTCTCAGGGCAAGTGTTACGAAAAGACCAGTGAGAGCCGTTACTTGGTCACATAGCTTATTAAGTTACAATAGAACACATGCGAAACTTGTCAGTCGTGTGATTCTGCGAAGCTCTTTGTTGGCACTTCAATGATCTCATTATCTCAATCTGCTACATTATTAATAAAGTTTATCAAAATATAATGTTCACTAGGAACTAATATTTGGCCGTTCAAGTTCTTAGTGTATGACGATCTTCCCCTCCCTGTGTGTTACCAATTTCCATCATCTGATACTCATACGAGTATAAATGGATATTTACTGTCAATACATCTAGGTTAATAAGTTTGCGCTTCAAATTATTTGGAACTAAGCCAAGCCAACCTGCGCGTCGCTGATTAACCAGCTTTAGACGTAGCAATATCCACAATAATCAAATGTGTTTATGCACCACATTCTGGAGATCGATTTCAACGCATTATAATTATAATTATTTAAACGATGTTCACTAGAGTTTAGCATATCGTTTAAACATATAACATATCTAAAAATAATAGATTATATAATGCTTACATGATTCTTTGCTTGGGAAAGTAGTGCCTTAATTCTTTCTTTTTAAGTTTTATTAAGTATGCAAATGTAAATATGTCTTATATTTCGTAATATAAATTTAGTTTTTTCGTTTATATAACGATATTTCCTATAATAATATAAATTAATATTCGTTTATATAGGTAACGATATTTATATAAGAAGTTATTTAGTATTCTTTTAGAAAAAACGTGTTGGTAATTGGCAATATTCTGTTTTATACATAGTAATAAGTATGTTTTTTCCAAACTAGTAAAGCTGCAGATTTTTTGTTATTGTAAAAAAAAATAAAAAAGATTTATTGTAAATAAGGTCATGGTGAATCATCAATACTAAGGTTTATTTTAATTTAAGCTTATTTAAAGCCTAGATAGGATTGAAAATGCCAACCGTCTCTCTGAATAAATATTATTAATAAATGACAAGGTTTGCTACTATATTAATGTGATTGTATTTCGTATACCTAATTTAAATATCCTTTGGCTTCTATTGTCCTTATAACAAGGAATTCTAATAGAATTTTGTGCGAATCAAAGTTAATTTTGCCCAACAATAACCAAGTCTAGAAGGCAGATTGACAAGCATGATAATGGTGTTTCCGTATCTGTAACATACGCATGTACATACACAATACCATTTTTTAAAAGTGTGATATCTTAATAATGATCATTTTTTCTCACAGAAATTACTGAATCGATTTTGGATTTTGCTGATATTTCATGTAGTTAGGAAATTTGAATTTTTAAATCCATATATACTAATGTATACTCTATTAGAGTATGGAAAATTCAAATTCATACAAACCAAATTCAAAATTTGTATCCTAAAAATAGGGTATGAAAATTAATTTCGGATCATTACGGTTTCCGAGTTTTTAGAAATATGTGTAAAAAAAAACAATATTCTTTCTTACAAATCAAATTCCACACGTGAGAAGCCCCGAGTACAGCTAGTATATGTACAAATAAGAAGAAATCATTTTGGAATTAGTGTTAATCTACTTCCAATAAGTATTTTATTACAATTTACTTCTGAGAATATTAGAAAAAACTAGGTATATTTTATTGTCTTGCCTTATAAAAAGAATAAACGCGATTAGTGATAAAAGGAAAAGGATGTAAAAATATTTTGGAATAAGAAAAAGTTAATTATTATATAAAATTCCTTTTTCGCAAAGTAGATTTGAAAAGTGATAATAAAATTTCAAAAATAAAATCGCAAAAAGAGTCCTGCTTCGCATGGAGTTTAAATTATAAAAAATCTTTTCTTAGGGAATGCTTTCGTTATAAAATATAAAAAAAATTATAGACTATAAATATAAGTATAAATTTTATACAAACGATTTTATAAGTATAAATTACTTCAAATATCAATAAGAATTTACAATGCAGATTCGTCAAGACGGTATTTTAGATAAAGATAAGTATTTTGATACGTAGTTGTAGGGCACACTGCGTTTTGCAGATATAATCAGCACAGGTCATCTTGGCAGCAGTAACCATAATTACAGAAGGCTATTGTTAATCAACGTTAATGTGCACTATTGGATACGCTAGAACTAATTTCCCTATCAGCACTTTGTGCGTTAATCCTTTATACTTTTCAGACACAAATGAACTCTTAGCCACTTGCCGCCAATTTGACCATCAGGCTGCGAAGCACGATTGCCCAAAAAGATTTTAATTTTTTTTCTGTAATGCACTATTGCAAAAAAATAGAATATTGTAATTAGAATGTCTACTGTTATTAAACCCATACAAGTGGCGCTTCCAAAGTGCATATCGTCCGTAATTACTGACTCATTGTTAGAGCTATGCGCCAAGCGGGATTCTCTGTGTATCTATCAAGCAAATTTACCGTCGCTTGCGGTCTCTGCTATATATACATAAGCTGCTGCGCGATAATTTACAGGATATTGAACAATTTCCTCGGTGGTACCTAAACGCTCTAATTGTATGATTTTGCACGTACTTTTCGGGAGGTTGAAGGATTCAAAACTGTTTGCAGGAGGTTAGAATAAAATAAAGCAGAATAAAATTGTCTTATTTAAAAGTATAATATTCGCCTTACCTTTAAATTAAAAATAAACGTTTCTTTTACACATCCTAACTAATACTATAAATGCCAAAGTGATGTTGTTGTTGTTGTTTGTTATGCTTTCACGCCTTAATTACTCAACCGATGTTCCAGAAATTTTGCATAAACATTATCAGGAATATAGAACAGTGCATAGGGTACCTTTCGTCTAGGAAAAGAGGTACTATTCCCGAGGGATTATCTAAAAAATGTTTTAATATCTAATAAAAAGGGAAGTCGCGGTTAAAACTTATTGGTAAATATTAGCACATTAGTTGCAGCTTACAGGCACAGAGCAGTTTACAACTGATTACATGCAAAATACATTTTAATTGCAAATTCCTTTCAAGAACCAGTTCAGAAATGCACTCGACCATTTGCAGCTGCAGAGAATACCCGGCAAATGAAGAATCCCTAAGGTACACAGTGCTACGAAGACTGCCACCAAATATGGATCAAAGACGTTTTACCTACAGTGCACTATTATTATTATTTTTAAGTGCACTAAGTCTGAACCTGAAAAGTTTTTCGGAAGTTTTGAAAATTGGTGATTCGATGTGATCTTTTTCCAATATGGGGCGGCGCGAGCGGCAAAGATAGGTACTACTCGTGTCGCCCCATATTGGAAAAAATGACGCCTAAACCAGTATTATCCCAACTCCTTTCCAACTTATTTTACGATAAAAATAATTTAAACGAATATAATAAACTGAACTAAAAAAATTTCAACACTTTGTACGTGCGCCACAAAGTCTGCTCAAACATGCGGTTTGACTAAAAAGATTAAATATAGAGGGGGCTCTATATAATATATAGAGAGGGCATTGGGAAATTTTTCTTACAAGAATATTGATCATGATCGCCGTAATCAGGATGGCCATGGCGTAGCTAAATAGCCTTTTAAAGTTAGCGATGGACTGAGCGATTTTATTCCACTTGGTTCTAAATGTCACATTACGGATTCTTTCGTCTTGCCCAATTTTTGGGTTTGACCAAAAAAAATAAATTAATCGCTCCTAATATCTTTTTCGTTATACATTGAATCAAAAACTTCATTTAATAAACATCTTTAGATTGAATTAATAAATAAGATTTTATAGGAACGTTGTAAATCTGTCTGTTTTTAGAATATCGATACCAAGATAGTATTTGAACACAAATATGTGCAGTGTCCGGATTCCCGAACTGTGTAAACACTTAGTCAAATACATTGTCTTCACACATGTTCCTTGGCCCAAACACGTATTTGTAGCTCTGTATGTAGGAACACATTCCAACTGTTACTATCTGAGTGCGATATCACCACATAAATGTCCCACTGCCTACTAAGCTTTATTGAACATTTGGCGACAATCCTGTCAAGGGAATTTATTGTTTGAACGTTTCTCTGGATGGTTGCAACAGTATAGTGTTGGATGATTTGAGGCTGAAAGAGTCACACAATATGGAACAAATTACTATTTATATTTAAAACTAGCGACTCGCTCCCGGCTTCGCACGTGTGCAATTTACACACACGAGCATTGCTTGTCGCTTTTTCCATTAATGAAAACCATATCAAAATTCGTTGACCGTTTTTGGAGTCCATAGGGAACATACATTGATTTTTGTACCGGACAACACGTTCTATATAAACGCGCCGATTTCCTGCCGAACTCACTTCCTCGCATCGCTCAGCACTTCCACGTCAATCGCAAAGGAGTCACCGACCTGGCCGTATGAAGAGCCCCGAAGAATAGCCGCGAAAAGGCTGAAGAAAAGGTGTGAACCCCTGGCCGTATAAGAGGCCTGAAAAGTGACCGTGTGAAGTGGTCGAACAGCGTGGCCGTATGAAGTGGCCTGAAAAACGCGGTCGTATGAAGAGACCGGGAAGAGTAGTGTAGTGCGCGTAGTAGGCAACCAGTCGGGGTATCTAAATCACTATCTAAATCACAACTAAATCAAATCAACCGCATTCAAATCGGTTAAGCCGCACAGACAAACAGACGAAAATTCTAAAATGTATTTTTTGACCACGGTAACATAAGTACAACTTGTACAAATTATTTAATGTACAGACACCGCTCGTTGACGATTTGATTATATGTATAGATATAGATAAAGGATGTCAAAAAAGCTGACGGTCCACTTGTTAGTAGGTATAAGCAACGCCACAGATGCTGCAAGTGCGCTGCCGACCTTAGTAGGATTAAGAAGAGATAACGAAATTGGCATCCCTTACTCACTCACCGAAACACAACAGCACACATGCTGTTATTTCACTGTGGTTTTCTGTAAGGGGGTGGTTACTTTCGTTAGACGGATAGCTTAAATGACTGCGAAACGCAGTGTCCCCTGCCACTAAGTTACCAGATACAGACCAGAAAAGTTCATTTTCAATATTGGAACTAACGGGTATCGAACCTGGGACCCTGAGGCAGAGCGCTAAGGTAAGCACCTTAACGTATATTTATAGATCTATAATATATTTATAGATTTGTTCTTGTGAGTAGCAAAATCAGTTTTGCTACACACAAGCTGCCAAGAAGCTAGCTGTGATAAAATTTTGTTAGGTCTCGACAACGCATGCCACAATTGCGTTAGTCCATTATGTTTGAATAATTGCTACATATTTCTTATATATAAAGGCCTTCTTCGATAAAAGACGGTACACGCGAGGGAGTCGTGAGCAACCCCCACTCTAGACTAAATGTCGACCTAATTCGTAGGGAGCTGTGAGTAATTACAACTTTATTGTATGCTCAGCGGTGCTTAGCTACCAACCTAGTTCCGTTATGCATTAACCTGCGCCGCACCAACACTAAGACAATAGAACATGTTGGCGGATAGACGTTAAACTAAAATTAGTTTCCTCGCGTCTAAATCTAGATTAGGCATTTGTTTCTTGTCAAGTTTCTAAATAATTCACTTGTGATTCTTTCGTGTAATACAAATACAAATTTTCAAAATTGTTTTAGTAACCACAAATTCACTTTTCTTATATCATCATCTCAGCCGTAGGAATCCAATGCTGGACATAGGCCTCCCCATAATTTTCCAGTAGAACCGGTCAGGAGCAGCCTGGATCCACCGTCGACCCGTGACCCTTATCAGATAACCTGTCCTACCCTGGGCTTGCTGATCCGTGTGCTGCCCACTGCTACTTCATTATCTATTCATGTATAATTCGCATCCCAGTATGTTTTGCGCTTTAGAGAGAGTTCTCCGTTTTTACTAAGTTTACTTTATGTGACTTCATGACTGAAACACAACAGCATACATACTGATACTTCATGCTAGTCTTCTTAAAGAAGACTGTACCAGATAGGATGCTCAGTTTATGACCATGGAACGTAATGTGCCTACTAAATTCATCTCAGTAGAAGAATTCCAACTTCTAAAAAGAAAATACAATCTTTAATTTATCGATGAGCGAGAGTTAATCCAATTCAATTTAAGTATTCATAAATCACATTTGTAGTTTGAATATGAAAAAAATATTCCTATCGTCGCTTGAAATATTTCATTTATAATTAAACCAATTAAATCTATCTATCACAAATTTAAAATAATCGACAAATGCTCCACTTATACGTCACTGAAAAAAAAAACTAAATAAACTGTACTCAAGAAACGCTTCTATTGTCCATACACTCCATATATACACAAAAGTTACCAAACCTACTAAATAACTTTCATAAATAGTTAATAACTCCATTGGTTAAGTCCGAGATGGGACAACCACAATGTTGAACGGTCTACCGGTAGTGGAAAGAAAGGTCCCAAAGTAAGCACTCTTTCGTTTGTCAAAGTAAACGCCCATAATAAATGACAATGAAATCAAATGTAAAATCCTTTTAAAACATACATTGATCTCCAATGCTTTCTCGAAGCCATCCGGATTGAGATTTATAACGTTTGCCTTTCAAGCTAATGAAGTTGTATAGCACTTCTACCACTTTAACGTACGCAATAAATAACAATTCACGTGAATGTTCATTCGATTCATGTCGATAAATCAGTCTCAACGGTTAATTTAATCTAAAATTAATTTAAGAAAGCATTAGTCTTTGAGCGAAAGTTCATTTCTGAAAGAAATCTTAATGAATTTGTGAAGTTTTTTGTTACGAATTATGTTACAAAACGGTTTAGACGAAATTTTCATGTATTTTAATATTAAAATAAGTAACTACGTCAGTGGTTTCACCACACAGCTCTGACTATCGTTGTCGTGTTTTTTTTATTTTATTACAGCTATATGTATAATATGTATGTATATATAACTTGTACGCTAACTTTTAGACAAGACAAAGTTACCGCCATCTGTAAATAATTTTTAGAACTAAACTAAACTTTATCTTTATATTTTATGTTAAACTGGGTATGGATCTATCTACCTGATAATATTTAACTCGGCTTTACGGTTTAATCGTGACTGAGTAACAAATATACAAATATTCATATTTATAATTTTAGAAAACAATTAACTTTAAAATTAACATTTCAGTTAATAAAACAATTCATAGTTAACTAAGCGCCTTCTAAAATTTTTCTAATTTTACTCCCAGGATTTATACACTTAACACATGTAACAATTCTTTACATATATTATAAAAATTACACTTTTTGTGTCATTTGTATAATAATTACTAGCTTTCCGCCCGCGACTTCGATTACATCTTTTTTTCTTAGGTATTAAAATAATTATTCAGTTTTTAGTGCTCATTTATATTTTTATTTTTAAAAATTAGGGATCCTAACTAAGATCTGATTTTGTATGGAGGGGGGATGAATGGGTGGAGGTGGGGGAGAGTGATGATCCCTGCGAATGGATCTCGGGGAGAAATGGTTAACCCGCAAAGTGACTGCCAAGATATGTTGCACGGTTTGGAAGCTACGGGGATTTCAAATTTCAAAAAAGTTGAACAGTATAAAAAAATGTATGAGCGGGATAGAGATAGATCGCGATGTGGTAACCCCCGATGATCCTCTATGACATGCGCCGGCCCTCTAACTTATAGTTATCTAGGACCTCTCACCAACTTTCTACTAGGTAGGTATACCGAGGGTTCGAGACTTTCCTGGAACTCGTGACGTCACCCTCTATCACCTGGATCGACCTGGATATTCTTAGCTACGACCAAAAAAAATAATTTAATAATTGTTTAAATATATTGCAAGGGACAGTATAATTGGTTAGCTACTGACCTTTACCCACCTAGTGTGTAATGACCTCACCAGCGGTGGTTATTTACAAAAACCCTTGCGGCGCTTCTCCACAGAATCCAGATTCTTCCCCGACCTGGCACTTGTGGTACATTGTACTGTACACACGCGACACACAACAATCTGTAGACAGTAAACAACTATTTTTGAAGAAATAGCAGAGATCAAAATAAGCGTAATTACACATGGAAATACACACGTAATGTGTCTAGAGACTTGGCAATTAAGACTTGGCGCTGTTGACTCGAGCCAATTGACGAATAATAGGATTCGTGGCGCGGCCCGGTGTAATATAAATCCACCTTAACTGTCAAAATAAAACGCGAAAATGCGGTAGGTGTCGCCCATATCAGTGGCTCTAGCATGAGTTTACGATACTACACTCGCTAGCGAGAGCGTAAAACATTTATATGGAAAATTGATAATTTGACATTGACAGTTCACGATTTTCCATACAAAAGTTTTACGTTCTCGCTAGCGAGTGTAGTATCGTAAACTCATACTAGAGCCTCTGAACTGCGTAAACACTTAGGTATTTCATAAATAGTATTTTTATCAAAATGTGATCAGATGTATACGTTAAGGAAAACAATAATTTGATTGTAAAACATCGCCATTTATTCATCTAATACAATCAGTCTTAATTTTACGTATTGTAATGTTAGTAAATCCCAAACACGATAATCGAACACAAGTTGGATTGGTTTTCCTACTAAGCTTTGGCTCCACGCTTTATTCGATTACGCTAATCGATCCTCACTACGAAACTACTAAGTGGTTCCCAAGTGATTTACCATTCAAGGCTTCGATGTGAGTCAAGTGTGTATAGGTATAGCCGTAAAAGATGTATAGCGACATTTTTGTAAACCTCAGACATTTTTGCCAATAATCTAAATAATCCTGCTACCAGCTAATATATTAAAAATGCGAAATTGAGTTTGTCATGAAATTTTGCATCTACGTTTTTAGGGATACAAAAAAGAACATAGGGTTTAGACAAAAAAATAAAAATAGTAAAAATCACGCCTTTTTCAATCTTTATGAACAATAAACATTGAATAATTTTAACACTTAAGAGAAAAAGGGCGCGGATGGGATGGGACTTCAAATGGGATAAAAACCACATCATGAAAATCCAAAATCGCTGGATGAGGTTAATCATAAGACTAATATGCTTAATATGTAATGCATTATTTAAAAAACATATATAGGTAAATAGTCTGAAATAAACTTTTATTATTCTTATATTTATTTTGTCTCTTGATTTTATTTTATTTTACAATACTTATGTAAAAACAATAATTAATATAAAAAACTTAAAATTAGATGTCCCGTGGCTCTACCGCTGGTTAGGGCTGCAGAGTGAGGAAACTCCTGATAATACATGCCGTGTTAAGAAGTACCGCCTTCTGTATCTATCCCCTGATCCAGCCGTCTAGTGAGAGCCTCTTGAGGTGTTGGTCGAGGCTCTTCGCTATAAGACTCTTCGCCGAGACGACTATCGGGACGACGACGATAGTCGAATCGACATCCCATATGGCGTCTATGTACTTGCTAAGTTTTTCTTTTCGGCTTTCGCGATATTTTCGTCATGCGGAACAGCGATGTAAACAAGCATCGTCCGGCGCTGGGATCGGTCAATAACCATGATGTCAAGCTTACTGGCGACAATAGTCCTGTCCTTGTGGAGCGATTACAGTAGAGTGTAGCAGAACTATTTTCGAGAACGTACATAAGTACATACTTGTAGTATGGTACCTCAGACTCGATAAGACCGTATCGATGGACGAGTTTCTGATGAATGATCCAGGCTATTTGATTATGTTTGTGTAAATACTCGACGTTAGAAAGATGAGCACAGCCGGAAATAATATGCTTGAATGTCTCTCCTAGACGGTGGCATGCCCGACAAATGTCGACCGTACCGTCTTTCAGGATATATTTCCGGTAATTGTTCGTATTAATAACTTCGTCCGCAATTGCACAGACAACACATTCAGTTTCCGAAAGGGGTCCCAAAACGTAGCCAGTTCACTAACATGAGCGATTCCACATCAGGTCCCGTCAGGACCTTGTAGAGTAATTACTATTAAAATCAAAGTGGTTTTGCAGAGAAAATACACAACCGCATATAAGTAAATATTAAAATTAGTTCAGAGTGATGATCACAAGTCGAATCTCGGTTTTCCCGTGCGTGCTTTTTTATTTTGAGTAGATTGTCGACAGCAAATGATCATTAGTGCCAAAGGTGATTGTAGGAGGATTGGCAATAGTAAAAAACACGAATTCCTGTCCAAAATTTGCTGGCGTAGTGTAGGGTTATATTCGGAGGTACTGGCGACAATAAAACAGAAAAATAGGGTAATCGCCTTCGGAATAAAAGAAGGTGCATCATATGATCATACATTTTTTCAATGTTTTTCCGAAAAATCTGGTGGTGGAACTCTTACAATCAATTCAGCAAATATATTAGCCACAGTGGAATGCTGCACGGTTAATAAAAAATAGACATAATTCTTGATGTTAAAGATCCTATTCCTTATTCTATTATTCTTTTGACTAATCATTTTCATTAAAAAGTAAAATATTGAAATGAGATCTTTGACAATAACGCAGTAAAATGTAAACGAACAATCATCGGAAACCGTCTCGTGGCCTCAAAAGATTTCACTCTGATTATACAAAACGGGAACCCTCAAAGACAAATAATTCAAACAACTCCAGCGAAAGATAAACAATTAGGGACAATCGCAATTGAAAAATTAAATGATGGTGTTTCCAAATACTTTGAAAATCATAAACTCCCCGTTAGAGATGTTTTATTTTTTTATTTTTAAAGTTGTTAACAAAAATGAAAGTGAGACGGTCTTATTATAAATAAAGGTTCACTTTGTACCGGGACTCCGCGAACACATAGGTATACAATTAAATTTTTCCGAAAGACTTAACAAATGCACACGCGAAACTTGTCTGTGCAACGCGCGCCGCACCAAAGCGAACGCCATGTTTTATCGTGGATCGGTACTCCTATTGCAAAGCAGCAATGGTTTCTTTGAAAAATATTTTGTCCTTTTCATTTCATCTTAACTTAATACATTTTTGTTCTCAAATTGTTAATTTTAGGAATAACTCCGAATTAATCCAGTGTTACTTATTTCTCACTTGTTTACCGAATGTAATCCAAAACCGTTCAACCGTTTGTGCTTTACTTATTTTTAACTCAACGTATGGGATTGTTGTTTAAATATAATATTTAAACAACATGATTTAATATGATTTAAATATCAATCTTATGCAACATTTTTTTTTTAATCTGCGTGACAACTTGTATTTTGTACGCCAATAAAGCAATCGAACTGACCTTTCTTTAGATTAGGGTATTCTTGGACCTGTTTGAGGTCCTGGAGGAATATAATGGGACTCCCAAGAACGTGACAGAGGAACATTTTATTAAAACAGGCAAAAAATGTAGACAAGGAAAATACTAGATTTTTTTAATTTGTGTTTTTATTTCTAAATATATACATATATATTATAATCCAAAACATTAACTTTTAGCATTCATGGACCCAGCTTAGTGTTTAAATCAAAATCGTCTACCATTTATTAAAAATCTATGAGCAAATAATATTTCCTATCAGTAAAATGTTACTGATGATCAGTAAATGTTACTGATCGTTGGCTGATGATCTGACAAGAAATGGGCTCCTTTCGACACCCTGATACCCGATTCTTTAATCATCTAATGCAAAAGAGAAACCTACTTCCGTTTAAAATACTCGTACAAATATTGATATCTCGAACTAATAACATTATGTCATCAAGAAATAACCATAGGGTAACCAAATATATAATATTGTTTGCTTTAGTACTTTATTTATTAATTTATTATTGATTAAATAAATCACTCAGGTATAGCGTATCTATAAGTGGTATTTTTTAAACAGTTTCAAAGTGTATAATTTTGTATACTATTGGTTATAATTAGGGATTAAATCAGATTAAAACCTTGCATCTCTTTGCACCAAATTTATTTTTAATATTTACTTGGATTTAATGCCCTTTGATAACAAAGTAAATAATATTGCCTTCCAATTTAGGATCCCTACCGATAAGAGAACCTATTTGAGGTATTCACATTCGGGGCTTTCCTTCTCATATATCTTTTAAATTAATGAAACTTGTTACCTGGATAATGTTCAGTGTTAAAGCTCTAATATAAATTGCATATAACGATGTGTTTGCGTGAAGCAAAAAAATCTTTAATATTCATTACTGTGCGCAAACACACCAATTCTAACGCCTATAATGATTTAACTAATACAAACCTCATGTGTTTTAAATTCAAAATTAAAATATGTTTACGCAAAATTAATGATAAAATATTTTTGAAAAAAAAATTTATGATGCCTCACAGCTCCTCTCTTTGTACAAGGCGCAAGTCTGATCTTGCATGGAGTATTGCTGTCACCTTTAGGATGGCTCAGCAAAATACCGACTTGCCGCACTCGACTCGGTGGATCGCAGAGCTAGGAGGTTCATTGACTGTTCAACAAAAATGAAAAGCAAAAGATGGTGTTTGCATCAGATTAGTTATTAGACTTATTTCGTCCTATGTAAAGAATCTTTTGAACAGTCTTTTATTTATTAGGTGTAAACGGCGTTACCGATTAGGGCTTAGGGGTTGTGTAGGAAAGGAAAATACAGACACTATCGTACACACGTGTAAGGCAACACGGCATTTATCCCACGTGGCAAACACAAAAGAGGCTCAGAGCGCGTACACGATATTCACTATGGGCGAACGGACCAACACTGATTCAAAAAACTACATCCAAATAATTTTATAGCGTGGTAGAACCGTCGTCGGTCTGTCCCTATGTACCTGAGATCCTTTGTGTTTACCAAGGGTCGGTGGACTGTAATATAATTATACAAAAGGTAAATAACTTATAACTAAAATAACTCTACATTAACTAACACCTAACACTATGATTCTGCCTTTAACATTAGGAATTAAAGATATTTTTGGAATTGTACAACAGCTGATGCATGTATTTATGTTCCCTAGTTTTATTCTCTGGGCTTATAAAAGCAAACGTGGAAATATTATATAAAAATCTAGTCCACGTTAAGGAACGAAACGATAGCGCGTTATAAACGATAGCGCGTTATAAACGATAGCGCGTTATAAACGATAGCGCGTTATAAACGATAGCGCGTTATAAAAGCTAACCCGTTATAAACGATAGCGTCTTATGAACGATAGCGCGTTATAAACGATTTTACGTTATAAACGCCAGCGACATCTGTGGTGGAAAAAATTTACTATTTGAACTTATAAATCGTAGTGTCATCTGTGTATACCGAACGTAACTAACATAACTTTTGTTGGAACACGTGACATCTGAGTATACAGAATGTAAATATAAAGTAATTAGGTATTCAGTTTTCTATTGACAGGAGGAAAATGTTATAAATTTAATTTTATACGTTTAAATTAGTAAACTCCAGTCGTGCGTCGGAGCTGACACACATACTTTTTTTATATTTAATACGTCTTATGTAAGGAGTTCTTTGAAAAGAATATAGAATATTTCATATATCTCTCGGACATGAAAAACTTTCACTTCTCACATTTACAATATAAAAAACAGATACTAACTACAATAGCAGCTTTCAGATATTGTAAATTTACATACGAGTTGTATTTTGCATGGCTACAATTAGAGCCAAAGAGTATAGACATATTTTATTATTCAATATTGCTCTGAATGTTCGCCCTTTTGAAGTGAAAAGAGGGCCTTTGTCTTTTAATAGTTGCAAAATTTAATTATTCGCCTGGAGTCATCTAGGAATGAGCTTTATACGTCTCTACATGGAAATAATAACATGTAATAAAACTCTTGAGGGTTCGTATATAAAGAGGGACCAACAAAAGGGCCCACGGGTTAATTAAATACAACGCCCGACATTTTCAACGACCATTACAATGTTATTAAATTGTTCGACTGATACTTAACCTGGTATTTTATGATATACTTATTAAAATACCGTCAAGATTTAATTGAAGCACCCGCGTTATCAAAATATTAGGTATATTTAATTAAGGTTAGAGAAAATGTAATTAATTTTGTTTAAATAGCACAATGGTACCTTCGGTCAGGTTAGGAACCACGACCTCTTCAGTATTTGTAATGCCAAATTGACCAGTCGTCTCCGATCCAAATGGACCGAAATAAATTTTATTTCTTATAATGATTGTATAATCATTATAAGAAATAAAATTTATTTCGGTTTAACTCTAATTTAAGATATACAAGTACACAGGTAATAGTATAAATACTAATGGTCTATTATGTGAACGAATGTAATTTTGTATCTTTTATAGGCAGCCTATTGACTCCAAGAACGTCTAACCTAATGAGCTTAAATTTTCAGACAGATGTCCTAACAGGATATGATTCCTATGAGGTATCGTAATCTACCCAGATATTTGGCAGAAAAATATCTGCCAGGCCAGTTACTTTAATACCATGAGTGGTAACGCCAAATTGTTTAACTTAAACTAACTGATAACTGAATTTACTATGGTGCGTTCGATCTCCTTTTTTTCCTTATACCAATAAACACGCAAGTTCTGCCACCGCAAATGGCCGCCGACAAGCGGCTACTGTAGGAATCAATGACAGTCTTAATAAAAATGTCGTATCGATAACGTCGGTGACAATCGCGAAAACCCGCAAATAATTCAAGCATTGTGCTTTTGTAATTACCAACAAGTGAGTGGTTCAACAAGTGGTTCAGCCATCGCGACTGCAATTTGAAGTGAGCAATATGTTGGAAGACATCAAGACTCGTATGTGGCGGGCCCGTTACGGTCTTCATCACTTGGATAACCTAGGACCAGTCAGTGATCTACGAGGTAGGTGGCAGCATCCTGATATCTCTCGTTTCCTCGCTTCCTTTGATTGCATGTACCATCATTAAAAATACAGTCCATTTTTTCTCCATCGAAGATACTCGATAACATTTGGCGTTATCAAAGAGAATATAACTAAAATATTTAGTTTCTTTGAATTGATTATTTACGACATTTAAAAAAATCTGCCGTTCATGTAAAACAATAAATGAGCTAATTAACATCTTATATAATGTAACCAGTATTCTTGTAAAGGTTTCGGGTTTTGGCACTTTTCCTACTATGATAGCATAACATCCTTCAACGTGTCTTGAAACACCATGGCGTCCATTTCATCCGTAACAGGGCGACCAGAGCGAGGTGCATCTTTGACATCAAAATTTCCGGATTGAAAACTCTTAAACCCACTTTGTGCTTCTCTTACTGACACTGCATTAGATCCATAAACGTCACAATTTTTTCCCAGCTTTCGTTGCATTTTTTCCTTTTTTTTTGTAATAAATTTTTTAAATGTATCGCATTTCTTAATGAGATTCACTCATTTTGACAAATGAAAAATAGCTGGAAACAACATTTTACTAATTTGTGTCTCTTTTGAAATGTAACCTTTTTAATGTCATTAAAACCAGCCAGATGCAAATAGTACAGCCAAAGGGATGTTATCACAAGTTTATATTATATACTATATATGAAAAGACTTTTTCCCGACCTAATAAATGCAAATTACATTTATGGCTTGTTTGCTGACTTTAGTTTCACCAATTTTACTAATAATATCTAATGCCTGTTAATATGTAAATAAGTTAATAATGACTTAGGAGTCAAAAATTTGTTTTAGCAATACAGAGATGTAACTCCATCCCTATACCTACCTATGACTCAAGAAGGACAAGAAACTTTATCTTCTTCGTACATTAACCAGTTTAGATTTCAATCTTTGCTCACAAATCAACCAGTAGTTGTTTACCCTGAATAGGGAAATATTGTGGTGTACAATATTGACGTCTGATTATGTTTTAAATATAACAAGCAGCACCTTCTTTACAACTCATAATTCACTGGACATGTCTCGCGGAGTTCGCATTGAAAGACGCCAACAGTTCATTTTACTCGCACTACGAGAGAAATTCTATTTACGACAATATTTCTTGGGGCACATAATGCAATTTTTATTGTACTTGTGACATAAAAGTGTATTCAGCTGCTAGATGGATTGAAAAGGATAGATGGATTAATATTCGGAAAATATTATATACGATATTTTATATTAAATAAAATATGGTAAGTGTTGTTACTGTGTTTTGTGTAGTATTCAGTTATTTTTTATTCTGTCCAAACAAATGTCATATTTCAAATGATAGTGCAAACAATCTCTCGGAGTGTGAATACAATGAAATTGTGTATTATAAAATGTTTCTGTATATGAAACAAATAGGTTAGGGGAAAAGTTTCTTCGCATTTTATATGAAATCTCAAGACTTTTTTTTTTTTTTTTAAAGTTTGTTTACACTTAATTACAGTATATAATTTTGTATCATTTTGTTCGATGGCTTTTTGCCACCTTGTTGAAATTTTGGGACTTCTGACCAAAAAAATGCGACAAGTAGATCTGACAGTGCTCTCTTGACGTTAACCAGACACTGCCTAAAGAATTCTGAAGAGAACGAATCAAGTGGAAATGAAGGTGAAATATGGCTGATGCATTAACACCTCCCAGCCAAACTGTCTTAATTGTTGCTGAGTGGCTAAGGATGTGTGTGGTCTAGCGTTGTCGTGATGAAATCCAGACTAAGGTGAAAATTGTAAAGTTCGTATACTTAGTAGACCTCACCAGGAATCGAATCCAGGAACCCAAGCTCGGCTAGAGCTAAAAAACTGAACACTCGAACGACGGATTTGTCATTATTAATGATAGGTACTGTAGCAGCCCCCAGTCGTGGGATGAATTACAGGCTCGGAAACGCACTCAATGGCGCGGACGACCAACACGTCACTATACACTAAATGTATTATCAGTAAGTAATATATGACTGTTTACAAAATTATGTTGGCTTGTTATTTAAATGTATATTAAGTGTGGGAAATGACAGATGAATAAACCGTCAAAGCCTCCGTACATTGAAAAGATAATATTACAGTTTTACAGTATCAGAGAGAGTGTACCTGACAAATTGGAGTCTATTTTTTCTAACCGTGTTTTTATTTGACTTTCTAACAAAATTACATACTACGATAACAATAACATTGCTTAAGGTCAAAGTAGTTCGTGGCTAAAAATGAGGTAACTTGAAAATTTTAACAATATTTATAAAACCAATTTAAAGTTTTTTATGTTAATATCACAAAGCTGACATGCCTAATGTCTAACAAAACATAGTCTAGTCACAATGTAAGATAAATCTAAGTTACAAATTCTTATTACACAAGAATATCTAATTTAATGCGAAAAATCGGAACAAAAAGAGCGCTTAAATGTCAAAATAACAATTCAAAATAAAAGTTTAACAACGTTATTCACAATGTAATAAAGCTATCAATTTAGTGAATAGTATTTCGATGACACCATTACTGTGAATAATAAATAGCCTCATTTACCTCGATCTAGGGCATAAACAAGTCCGTAGACGAGAAGACCAATTAATTTTGACCTAAAATAAACAATATTATTATCTTATTTTTCCCACCTAATTTATAGCTAAGAAGAGAGAATGTCTCCACGTGGCTATCTTTACATATCGTAGCTGCTTCGTAACCGTTGTTTTGTAGTAAATATATATAGCGTATTAAATTGGTGTTGGTGTCGAAGCGGTCTCACTGACGGCGATAGGCGTTCTCTCATAAGAACTAGCTTAATAGACTTTGTATTAGTAATTAAAAATTAGACCATTATTCTTCACAAAAAAATAGAGATCTGTTCCCAGTAGTGGGACTGCTACAATATGAAATACGATATTGTTCATTTAAATTGATGTTCTTATGATTCTACAGATATCGTTGTAATGACAAATAATAGTAATAGTACATTACTGTAGAGTCCAGGAAGTGAAGGATTGCCGGACGAAGTGGTTTCAAGGCCTCGCTTTCTGAGTCCGGCAATCCTCATTCCGGTCGAGGCTGGTATAGTGCTTTTCTCAATTAATGTGAGGAAATTATGAAACACGTGATAAAGCAAAAAAATTAGTATAATATGAAAAAAATAATAAAATTAATGACGTTTCGCTAGAGTGGCCACTATGGCGACTGCGATTTATCTGTCAGCACCATTAGATCGCCATAGTCAAGTATTTAGTCAAGTATTTAACAAAATACTTGACAATCCGAATTTTGCGGATATATATTGTCGACTCGAAATCTTTATTTTTTTATGTTTTATTATTCAGGTAAGGTTTCAATCGAGTCTACCGTACCCCTTGACGAAATTATTAATATAGATGAGTGCAAAGGAAACGCCCCCCCTACTACGCCTGTGACAGCGGCGGGCGCGTTCGTGAAGACTCGTGAAACTTCGGGTTTCATCGGGCTGAGCAGCGGCCAAAAATGAATTTTCATGCAACATTCTTGGCCTAGGCCGAGAAAGAAATGTATGAGCCAAGAATTACAAACTTCGTGGCTTGTTTTTAGTACAAGAATGCTTACATTTCCGAGCAAGTTTGAGAAATAGTTTTATTTCTATTTTAGAAATCTATTAATATTATGATATATTAATATTCGTTTCTACGTTAGAGAGCCGTCTGCGTTGAAAGCCAAACAGTGGATTAGTAGTCTTTTATTTATATTAAGATCGGCAGATAGGCTAACGGTCCACTCGATGGTAGGTGGCTACCGTCGCCTATAACATAAACATCACCATAGCTGCTGCAAGTGCTCTGACGAGTACAGTAGGATTAAGGATAAGGGTTTGGATAGGAAAAGGAGCCCTGGCATCCCTTACTCACTCACTGAAACACAACAGTACACGTACCGTTATTTCACGGTGGTATTATGTAAGACGGGCTGCCCAAGTGACTGCGAATCGCAGTGTCCCCTCCGCCTCTCTGTAATTGTAGTTTTATTAGGGAGCGGTCTTCTGTCAGCTGATGATGATGATGATAAACTAAGCAGACAACCCAATACATTCGTTATAAAAATGTATGTATGTATGTATTACTATGTATGTGTGTTTTCTTGCTTTAGTGAGAGTGAAATAACATTTCGACATTAGATTTTCAACTTTACGTGTTTAAAAGGCTCACTCATCCACTTATTTCTGTTTCTCAAACATCATCTCAAAGCAACAAGATACCTACATTGTGTGTTATATTACTTTGCACTTATATTAGAAAAAAGTGGTGCGCAGGTTGGCGGTCAACATAAAATGGTCGCCTATAAACATAAGCAATATAAAGAGTTCGCTGCATATACTTCAATAACATATTTATAACTAGCTTAAAGATCCCCAAAATGTAGCGGGATCAAAAGTGAATATGTTCTACAGTTTGTGCGTCCGCTGAATATAAGGAGACCTATCAGTTGAAAGTACCGTTAGGTAAGAAGAAATTATAGATTTTACTGGGAAAATACTGTATAATTTGGTAATGGGGTTTCATAGATATTTATGTTTGAATGATCTGTTTGAATTGCGCATAATTTTAATCGAGCGTCGCACAACGTAATGTTAATGTATTCAATTTTCGAATATTATCCCCAATAATCTGAAATATTCAAAGAAATTACTGAAATTTAAAAGAGACTTTTATTGCCAAAATATCCAAAGTGCAAGTTAAAAAAATATGGCTTAGTTTTGAAAGATCTTATTTTATTCGGAGGAATTGCGCCGAAGCTCCTTAATGAAATGCTAATGTGGAATTCTACATAAATGAAACTCACTCCGTTGAACAGATTGTCATTTGAAGAATAGTTACTCGTGACTTTGAATTGCAATAATTATGAACAATTATATGTTTTTAACCAAAAACAATCTAATGGATCCCCGGCGTAAACTCCACATCGCGATACTACTTTTCGGTATTATTAGAAATAAAAGTCCACTGTACTTGTTTGACAATTTAAAATTCACTCCGAGTGTAAGAATGCCAGACCGTCTAATATGTCGTAGACATAAAACTGCTGCCTTCCGTGGCAGCTTCAAATAAGCTGTATCTAAATGTTGGAATTTATCTATCACAAATTTACACTCTGTTAAAACATTTAAGAATAATTTCAAAGAAAGTATTATGAATTCGCAAAAATATTTATAACTCGCAGTAATTATTAACTATTTGATACTTCAAAATGAATATAAATATTGTCTATTAATTACATCACTGCTTTCACCATATCTATTTCACTTCGATATCTGAGCTTACTTTGTTCAAGTATTGTTTATTATGTTGTGCCAATATTTTTATATGTAATATCTTTTATCCCTTTGCTTATTTTATTTATCGTGAATTATGTATTATGACTTCCTTTTATATTAGGAATTTTTGTTATAGGTAAATTCGGCAGATAAATATTTGTAGGTATTTAATTTTAATCCACGAAAGATCCATGTTACGACATCCATGTATCCTGAGCCTTTTTGGTACACTTTTTTTAGTTTTTTTTTTTTACTAAATAATATAAAAATTCTTTTGCTGTTATATTTGTACCAATTAATGTACCAATTAATTTTCTTTCTTTCTTTCCCTCTTTCCTTCTAATTTTTATAATCAATAAAGTATTATAAAGTCGCTGTCGGCCTATGTGTATTTCTTCGCTTACTTCCTTTAAATCACCCAATAAGGAAAGTTAGTGTTTTTTTTTTTTTTTTTTTTTTTTTTTTTTTTATTATAGATGGGTTTGCTCTTGACCAGCATCTATCCATGTAGGAAGGATGAGGCCGAAGATGGAGCGAGCTCACCCAGAAGATGCCTATTCACTCGAACCTTGAAAAGATTTGGGTTATATGAGCTCGGAAATACAGACGCCGGCAGGGAGTTCCAATCCTTAGCAGTGCGCATCACAAAAGATGTTTTAAAGCGCTTGGTCCGAATTAGAGGGATATCGACAAGGTGAGGATGGTAACCAGCCGTACGTCTGCATGTCCGATAGAAGAAAGGGGAAGGCGGTATGATCTCATGCAGCTCTCGAGCACACTCTCCGAAGTACATCTTATAGAATACACACAGACAGGCAACTTTGCGTCTATGTGCCAGGCTCTGCAGCTTAGTTCTTATTAGTGTATCATCGCCAATGAGCCTCCTAGCTCTGCGATCCACCGAGTAGTATTACCGAGTGTATATAATTTGCAGCAAAAAATTGCATCCATGTGAAGCCGAGGGCGGTTCACTAGTCCTAACTAAATAAATAAAATAAATAAATTAATTAATAAGACAAGAAAGTGACTTTTGCATATACCATGCCCCCGGATACAGGAAAAGACATAGGGTACCTTTATCCAGAAAAAAACCATCTAAAAATTAATAAATCAACTTCTAACAAACATATATATGCAATAAAGATTGAACAAATTAACACATAAGAAAAGAGACGCGGACGAAGTTTCGGGCATCGAGAGAAAGCTAGTTATTTATTAAAGCAATTTAAAATACAATTCAACAGAAAGACGAGTCACACAAAAGTTTGTGTAAAGCAAACAGTTCAATTAATGTCGAAATAATTAATGACATCAATTTTCGTATCGAATAAAGTAGAAAGAAAAATTCGAAAATTTAACTGAACTCAAATGGATTTTATTTATTTATAACTTACATAGACTGATATCAGTATTTGAGGTACTCAATACAGCTCTGACGGAGCAGATCTAGTGGTCGTAATCGCTCTTAATACCCAACTGACCTCACCACGCTCTATCAAAAGCGACTTGAACTCTACTATCTATTTTATGTAAGTATACATCAAATTTAGGCATACGGAAAAAAAATATTAGTAAAATTAGTCAATTAATTACACGTAAGGCTGATGTAAGGTTTTTATTGCTATCTAACTCAAATTTCTAAAGAGAAAAACAAGAGAAAAGAGTATCTGTGCAATATGTTGGTATTACGTCTATCCTAATATTATACATTAGCTGAACTCGGCCACGCTTCGCTGTGGCGGCGGTGTGCGCATGGGGCGCGCGGTACTGGACCAACTGGACACTGCTTATATATAATACTATTTATCGTAGCCTATAGCCTTCCTCGATAAATGACTACATATTCAAAACAAAAAGAATTTTTCAATTCGAACCAGTAGTTCCTGAGATTAGCGCGTTCAAACAAACAAACAAATTCTTCAGCTTTATAATATTAGTATTAGTATGCGAAAGTTTGGACGTATGTTTCTCAATAACGCAAAAATGGCTGAACGGATTTTTTATCCTTTTTTTACATATTTTTATGCTGGATAAATAGGATATTTAAAAAAAACGAACTACAGCGCGTATTAAGTCGCGGGGATAGCTAGTATATTATAAAATATAGTCGCTTTTAGCCTCTGTCTGTTTCAGCACTAACTTCTCCTATTCCATCCAGTTAATTTTGTTATCCCTTTCACTATCGGAAAGGGCGATAAATGAGAATGGTTTGTGTATATAATTTGCAAAAAAAACATCCAGACGCATATTCGAATAGCACTAGGGGCTTCCCCTATTTTTCTTTGAATTATTCGTGTGTGGATTATAAATTATTAGCCTTTCCTACGATTTCGTCCGTGCCCCTTTTTCTTAGGCCTATAACATTATTTAAAATTTTATTGCTCATATTTTTTTGCCAGGCGTTGAATGTTTCATAATTATTTTTAAATGATCCCTTGGGTGTACTTTTTTCCGGATGAAAGGCACCCTACGTCCTCTTCTGTATCCCTGACAACGTGTATGCAAAATTTCATAATGATCGGTTGAATAGTTGAAGCGTGAAAGCGTAACAATAAAAAACAAACTAACTTTCGTGTTTATAATACAAAATAAAATAAGGGCCACTAAGATTTTTTGCTGTACCATGAAAACAATAAAGACATTAAATTGTTTAACTTATGTAACTACAAAATAATGTTATTGGTTATAATATAGGCTAACAATTGTTTAAAATAATGATCATGAACTGTTTTTTTAAAGTTCATAATGAAATTGGCCATTTTGAATGAAAAACATGAACGAAAGAAATCACCGGAAAAAGACAAAATACTGTTCTTGTGACTTTTGTTTCTTCTTTTTAGTAACGAGTATGTCCTCCTCTCTTAGCAATACACTCTTGAAGCCTCGTATGCATACTCTGGATCAAATTCCTCACGTTTTCATCTGGAATCTCCTCCTAGGCACGTTTTAAAGCGTCAATCAGCTGCTGTTGGTTGTAGACCCCTTGCTCATCCTCTCTAACCCTTCGTTTCAATTGGTCCCACAATTGATCGATTGGATTTAAATCCGGACTGTTAGCTGGCCATGGTAATACCTCAATATGAGACCCTTCTAGGACAGTTTGGGTCGATCGAGCTGTGTGTGCACGGGCATTGTCTTGCATCAGGATGAATCCAGGCCCCACTCGCTGTGCAAATGCGATCACTTGAGGCCTGATGACGTCTTCGATGTAATGTTCTGCAGTTACGGTATCCGCATTTAAAATTGTGAGCTCGGTTTTACCGTGTAAACTAATCCCACCCCAAACCATTACGTTGGGACCACCGAAACGGTCAACTCCGTGGATGCAGGACTCCGAAAAACGCTCCCCGCGTCGTCTCCACACCCTAACACGCCGATCATCATTAAAAAATTTTACTTTGCACTCGTCTGTAAAAAGCACCTTGCCCCACTGATTAATCCCCCAGTTCAAATACTGACGGCAGAATCTTAAACGGTTTGCACGTTGAACCCTAGTCAGAGGAATTCGAACAACTCGACTTCTTGACATTTGCTGGTCTTCGTGCAATCGATTAGGTATAGTTTGATCACTGACACGGGTACCCGTTGTCAGCCGTAGGTGGTGTTGTAACTTACGGGCCGTTACTGTACGATCACGACGAGCACTTAGTTGGACGTACCGATCCTCGTGCGCCGTTGTTACACGAACTGTACCTGAACCGGGTCTCCTGGCAACAGTGCCGGTCTCTTGGAAGCGATTCCATACATTTTGGACAGCTCTTCGAGAAAAACCCAACTGCAAACCCACGTAACGCTGAGAACGTCCTTCTTGAATCATAGTTATGGCTCTGGTTGCTGTAATTGTATCCATGTGCCTTCGTACTGGTGGCATGATTAACGCGAGATGATAAATGAATCAATTAAAATTGAAAAAGTAAACCTTTTTTCCTAAAATAACCGAAACAAGTTAAGAAGACAATCGAAGAAAAACATAAGAATAATTTCCAATTTTTTTTTTTCTTAAAACGATGGCCAATGTTTTTCAAATTAGGAAGCATAAAAGACATCAAACACCAAAGAGTTCGTAATATCAATATAATGCTACTTATCAGTTACTTTCAGTTTACTAAAGTGCACTTAAATGTAAATAAACTAGTGGCCCTTATTTTGTTTTGAGTAGTATACATTAAATTGACTTGCTCTAAACATTACCTAAATGAAAACATCATCAAGAAACATATGTGTCCTAGAGGATTACAATCCTCACAGAAATGCGAAATTCTGCGAATTTAGTAATTAGGTAGAGCATATTGCGTTTTGCAGTCATAAATTTGATAGCCCGTCTGGCGACAGTAACCATCGCCTTACCACTGGCTACATAAATAGCAGCATGTATGCTGTTGTGTTTCGGTGAGTGAGTAAGGGATGTTAGAGCGCTTTTTCTCCATTCTTCTTGAGGTGCCCCTCCAACTAATGAAGGTTGGCGATCAGCCTGGAAAAGTTCTACCTGTCTCTTGTTCCCCATCCTCTCCTAATTCTTTTTTCGATAGCACACTTGCAGCATCTATGATAGCTTGTGGTAATAGGCAACGGTAGCCACGTACCATCAAGTGCATATAAAAGAATCATCTTTACATGAACACATATGAACCTAAGACATGAAATCATCTTTACATCTAAATTTTCGTTTTTAATAATAATAATAATTTATTTGCGGACATTTTGTGGAGGATTGGACATATATACATATTCTAGACTGATAAATTTACAATTCCACTGCTGGGCACAGGCTTCTCCTCTATGTGAGGAAGCTCTGATTGGAAGTATTTTCACATGTCTTCTAATGTTAATAGTCTTTGCACACACTCACGCCTTTTTTTATGATATTTCCAATTGGCATTAGTACAAACGAACATTATTTGTAATCTATGCATGAAATCAAGAATATTTAGAGGTGTAGTCCCAACTGAGATTTAAATCTGCGTATGCCGTTATCCTATAATTCATTCCATTGGGCTATCCAATGGCTGCATTTACAGTCAATGAATTTACAGTATATTATACGGCAATAAGTGAGTGCGAATATAATTATTATATGAAACGAAATCGCAGATGATCTAAATTGTGTACATAAACGTTGCATTTTCACAATATTTGCGAAAGTTTTCTTGTTTAGATAAGAATTAAGTCGGCAGCTTTGTGACAAGCACCAACTCTGGCGCCTCGTTAAAACTTGTCCGCTACAGCTCTGTCTTAAAACTTGACGCCCTTAGACTAAATTCCACCGAAGAATCAACAGATATCGCATTCACTCTGAAATAATTCAATAATTTATGTAAACTTTCAACAAATTATACTTCATTCCTGATTCAATTAAAGCTTAATCAAGATTTTACGATGGCAAAATTTTAAGAGCTTTTATTTTCGGAGTCCCAAATAGCTTAATGCTATGAAAATATTTTCAAATAAAGAACAAGTTTATATACAGAAGAACACAGTTCTATTTTCTTTACTTTCACAAATGATTATTTACATATTTCTTAAATATATATACTAGTGATCGTAGCGTGATGTTATATAGCCTATAGCCTTCCCCGATAAATGGACTATTCAACACAAAAAGAATTTTTCAATTCGAACCAGTAGTTCCTGAGATTAGCGCGTTCAAACAAACAAACAAACTCTTCAGCTTTATATATTAGTATATAGATTACAAAATTTATCAGTCCAGTAGTCATTCAAGGTATCCTTAATTCTTATCGTTCATTCAGTCATAACTCAGTCTTTATCCTTAATTCTACTATCGTTGGTAGCGCACTCGCAGCACCTGTGTTACTTGATGGTAGACACCTACCTTTAATGTCAATAAAAATGACATGATATATCTCATTAAACTATAAAATATGATGAATCTTGTCCTCGCAGCTCACCAGAACATCGACGTATGTTCGTCTTGAAAGCGCTCTCTCATGGGTGAGAATTAATCCACAAATTATCGTCGGTTCACTCATTGGCAAGTAAATGAATACGATACACTGTTAGTGTATCGAATCTCTTCTGGTGAGAGAAAAATCATCTATCGTTTTATGCTGTACACAAAAGTAGGGACTCGCTCGTCCCTGTGGAGCATTCGCTGTGTGCTTCATTCAAATCGCTAGCATCAGCGCCACTAGCCAGTTTAGAATATTCATTCTATCGGGCAACATTAGATTTTACGTCTCGAGCGTTGCCAGCAATAACTCGGTGCATTTCCATAATGCTTTGCCGAACTACAGTATGAATGCTTGAGCAAGAGCATTGTTCGAACAGTTTTATTCTATTACACGGCTAAAAGTTTAAAGAGGTCTCTCTCGACTGGGACGGCTATAAGCACTAAATCAAAACTTTTCCGTTAGTGACTCTTTCCTCCATTCGGAATACGTTTGCGAATCGGTGGGCTCGCCTAATCGTCTGTTTTCCATACAAACCTTTAGAAAAAATATTAATAACTAACGAACCGCCGGAGTGGAAATTTTTAAAAATCGTTTCTTAGCGGATTCTTACGCTATGTTCCCAATTTCAGCTTTCCAGACTTAGGAGTATTGGCAGTGCGTTGATAGTCAGTCAGGACAAACAATTTTATAAGTATGATTATTCAAGTTTGGAACCTGTTCCTCAATGTTAACAATCTGTAACATACTGATCGCATTTGAGTACAACCATTATTTAAGGATTTCGTTTTTTTTTGTCTTTTAAACACGAGCTTAGGCTATGTCCCTTCCACCTTTAGAATTTGTTTAAAGGTCAACTCTTGACTATGAGATAATTACACCATTTATCATTAAAAATCATCAATCACATTAACCAGCAAAGTGTTTATTAATATATTCTTCGATCTAAGTGTTAATTTCCTTTTTTCTATGTTAAGGTCGACAGACAGGCTGACGGTCCACTCGTTGGTAGGTGACTACCGTCGCCTATAATACAACTGCTGTAAGTGAGCTGTCGACTACAGTAGGATTCAGAATTAAGGATTGGAGGGTATGGGAAAAGGGCTCTGGTATTCCTTACTCGCTCTCCGAAACACAACAGCACACATACTGTTATTTCACGGTGGTCATAAGGAGGTCAACACACACATAATTTAAGGAGGTGGTTACTGACGCCAGACGGGCTGCCGAAAAGACTGCGATATAATATTTAATCAAAATCGGCGTATGGCGCTAAATGAAATAATTTGTAACTTTTAAAATTTAATCAAAAAACAATACCTATATAATTTACTAATAACCATAAATGAAAATTATATTTATTTAATTTATGATGATAATGTTTATTTTATTTTATTTTCGAATTGTGATTTGTTTTTGACAATAAACGTTGCTTAAAAGAGACTGAATAAATGTAGGTAAATCTGTATTAAAAATCATTAATCTGTGTATAACACAGTAAGGTTTGCATACTTTTACATACTTTCTTTTGCATACTGTCAAATATTTATAAACCAATTATATTTGTGAATATTGTATGTTACTGATTTTTTCCAACTAAATTAAAATCAAATATTTCCATAATTCTGTAGTCATGTTTGCGTTTAGACCATCATGACCACAGTCTAACCATACTTACAGTCAGGCAACGAATGTACTTGCGTAGAGCAACGTTCGGCAAACTCGCTTCAGTATGCAGGCTCGAACATTGAGCGTTGCTTGACTGTATGACGTAAGTATGGTTAGACTGTGATCATGACGCAATCTTTACGAATATTATAGTTCTTCACCTACGTTAAAACACAAACCAAAATTTAAAAAAAATACGAAAGGGTATCATCAACCCCATGTTGAAAATCAGCTGTAATGCAAAGATGTATTTTTGTTATTTGTGCCTATACGTTGGTGGGTAATAGCTCCTTGTTTCTGGAATGAAAAATCCTTGTCTAATTCATTGGCTGGTGTCACTCCGAACTACGTTTCAGTAAATAACGTTCTGCAATCGACACGGAGACTACCTATTAATAAATGTCACGCACATTGGACCCTCTGTCAATTAATAGTTGTGTCTGGAGCAATGTCACACTCCACTGGCTTTCGTGGTTCATTAGTTTACATTTACATTACGCTATTGTTCAAAGTGAATTCCTTTAAAAATTATAGGTTACTGCGAAATTATGTATTTGGAACTTTAGACGTCTTGACAATTTTTGTGATTATTGCTAGTATTTCACTGAAACGAATGAACTGGCTTTTGCCACATATATAGCGGAGAGGAAATCTCTATAAATTCGCATACAGAGAAAAACATTTGATTTGATTTTTTATTTATTTGATTATTTATCTATTTGATCTACTCATTGTTTGATATCTTAAAGAAAAGTACTGTAGACAAACGGTACACTAAATAAAGGCCCATCGCCCCTAAACACAAACAGTCCCAAAGGGACGTAAGAGCGCTGCCAATTCTGATAAGGATTAATGGTAATGGACAAGGTGAAAGGAACGCAACAGCACACGTGCTGTTGTTTTACGGTAGAATTTTCTAAAAAGCTTTCTTAGCTTCCAAATATGAATGACTATTATGAAGCACTATTACAAAGAGTCTCCTATTTATTAATAATGTCCAATAGTCCAATCCTAACAAGTGTAGATAAAGAGTTTTTATGTATTCGAAGGCTTTTTGTGCAATTTTTATTTATTGGAATAGGTGGAATATGCACCAAGTATGTAGATTTTACCTGAGGTCCTACTCGTAAAATTTCTTCCAAACAACATTCTAGGTTAAACATTTAAATATTATTGAATGTGTATGTTATTGGTACAAAATATACGTAATTTAATAAAAATAAGTTACGTTACGTCCGTTATCGTCTTTTGCGACAATAATCTCAATCAAACTGAAACATCAACCAATCTGCTTTGTTATTTCCATTTGTTTTGTTTCTGCTTACATAGTATTTACACCAAATAATAAGGACACAGCGCTGATTTACTTCTTGTTGTTTCCGAGTAACCTTTCAAAGTTCTTGTCGTTCGCAGAGAATTTATAGATAGCCATTATTTAGATACTGTGCTTGATTCATTCTACAGCTGAAATTTCACTAGCCAAAATTGTTGTTTCTTGATATTCCTAACTCGCTGACTGGCTCAGTGAGATTACAGATCAATAGAATATGCTTGGAATAAGCTTTTAAGGTTATGTTTCTTTTTTTCTTTCCAAAGATGTTCTAAGCAATTAGTCTTACGATTTTTGGTGTGCATATCGTCATGCATACTAGCAAGTTATTTTCTATATTTACATAAAAGGTTAAAAGAAAGCCGCGTTTGTTTCACCATTTATAACTCGAGAACAGCTGAACGCATTTTTATGATGTTTGATTTGTTGAATTTGTCTCCGCAGAATAACTATTAAAACATCTGAAATATTCAGAAAAAAAAATTGTGAATAAAATTTCTTTTCTCATACATTTTGTATGAAACGGGGTTTTATTCTGAGGCGGTACGAAATTCGCCGGGACAGCTAGTTAGAAATATTTAGAAGTCCAGCCGAAACTCGAATATACATAAGTCTGAAGTAAATCAGCTAAACAATTTGTTCCACTATATCCTCACTCATATCTCATTTAATGTGAATATAAACTTATACATTAATAAAGTCGCTGTCCGTTTCTCCGCCAATAATTTCTTCTAAACCGCCCTACAGATTTTAATACGTTTTTATTAATGGAAAGAGCAATAAACGAGGAAAGTTTGTGTATATAATTCGCATCCACACGAAGCCGGGGACAGGTCGCTATATCTCTATATATAAAAATGAATCCCTATTTCCCTTGGACACGGCATCACGCGTGAACGGGTAGACCTATTTTAATTCGGTTTTCACTAATGGAAACGGGGAATGTTCATATATATATAAAAATTGCATCCCGGGCGAAGCCGGGGGTGGAACGCTAGTAAATTATAAATGCAAAAATCGCACTCTTATTTGTCCAAGAATAACTCGGACCGATACTACGCCCACACACTGAACTGGGTGTGTTCAGACATTGCTCGAATTAAATAATGAAATTTGTGGAGGAGGATCCTTAATGGAAGTACTGAACAAAAGTAAAACAATCGTATGCTAATGTAATACAGAAACGAGGTGTCACGATGTAAAGAAGGGCAGTGTTGTAAGTGTTTAACTTGATTCAAAAATGTCACTAAATACATAAAATAAAGTAAAAAAATTCCCAAAGAACAGCGAAATATTCAAGGTCATATTGTACATACACATGTTGCTCAGCGATCTGTCACCAATGTACAGGATATATACTGTCTGCTCATGATTGATGGACCGTATATTAAATAAACCGCCTCAATATTATGTTTCAAACATATCGTTTTCTATTACAGAGCGAAGATTGATCGATCTGGATTTATATAAAGATCTGAATTTATGTACAGGCCTTCCCAAAGTTTGTCCCGTCTTATATCTATCATATGTGTACACAATAATTTTACAAGCTGGCATTATTTTGCTGCAGCACATATATAAAGTTCGCCGCTCCATCAATCAGTGTTTTAAAAATCCATTACGCATTTTGAATGATGAGTTTATTAAGGAGATATATTGTTCGGGAATGTAGGAAAGTTCGGGATCCCCATAACGATGCCAACAAACGCCCGACTAATGGTAAACTTCTGATTTGTAAGGTCGCGTCCTCGTACAGTGAAGCCAGAAAACAAAGAAATATTTCACTCGTGTAATGGATTGAAGTGAGCTACAAACTTTTCACATTCAGCAAGTTTTCCAACAAATTTATCCCTTGAGGAGCGAGTGCTATACATCAAACCCGGAGCTATTTCAGACACTTGCTTCAAGAGACGTTTACAAGTAGTTGAAATTAATTCCATTGTCGCTGCTTACTCTTAAATTTTCAAACACGACTATACTAGAGTATGTTGTATCTATGTCTACATCTATATATCTATATCTAAAGCTAAATCTGTATCCGTATCCGTATGTATCAGTATCTGCATCTATATCCATAACTATTATCTATATTTATATCACAAAATTAAAGTATTTCATAATATTTAATAACCGTAGACAATCAAACCAATCGGGCTTGTTTGTGAAAATCGTTGGATGACGTTACACATTCTTTATTATATTATATACTAGCGACCCGCCCCCGGCTTCGCCCGGCGTAGAACATTCCCCGTTTATCCCTCTTTCCATTAGTGAAAACCGAATTAAAATCGGTGTACCCGCTCATGCGTGATGCCGTGACCAAGGGAAATGGGGATTCATTTTTATATATATAGATAAGATATACATATATAAATTCCATTTTCATATATTATCCACTTATTTCAAATAATTGTATTAAACAGTGCATAATTATGTTACAAAAGAAAAATGTTATTCTATATTCCATATTCTTTGGGCCTTCAATTCAGGCCTACGAACTACACACTTAATTCCACATTCTTTATCCCGTGTGTATGATCCGCCATTAAACAACAGTATGTTTAATGATACTTCAACACAGTGAAGTCAGGAAAACAAGTGAAGTTGGATTACTTGATCCCGAGGTGTCGCGGTCTCCTGTTGTTTAATGTTTTAATAGCAAAGTTTTGATTTATCACCGTCCCCACTCGGATCGAGGTTTTCCCAATTCCTCTAAAGCTTTTAAACGAATTAAATATCTCCCTAAAATTGTTCAAAAACAGTTTCGCAATTTAAAATAAGTGTAAGGGCAAGGTTTTTATGATTTTTATAGAAATCCAACACGATTTCAGACGGTAAGAATCGAAATTTCAATTGGAAAATGGCTCATGTCCTAAAAAGGGTGCCTACAATGAATTGTCAACGATCCATTGCCGACACAATAGCTTTTCGTATGGAATCTTTATTATACGAAGAACTTTGTGTGTGTTCTCAACGTTTTTTTTTTGTGGTCGGCTGTACATGTACAATGGTAAGTGTTCTGATAAGTTATTCGGATTAATGCCCACCCGAATTTAGACCACCTTACAGTGCCCCATGGACGTGGAAACATCGGTATTACTTAGATACTAGTAAAAAGCAGATCTAGTCGGTTGGGACGATAATTTATCCTCTAAAACTTTCTTCTCTAAAACATTTCCGCCTCGCACGAAAATAGACTTTTTAATCCAGACTTAAACTTTTTAATTTTAAACAAATTAATTCAGGTTCGGCAGCACACCTGCAAAACCCCCTGGTGTTATTAGTGCTTAGGTGAAGTAGCCACCTGCCATCAAATGAACTGCCTCTCAAAATTGAGTCGCATTCAATTTTGAAAAGATGTCCGCCCCCGGCTTCAGAAAAAATTGAAATTTTCAAAAATGTTAGCGGATGTTTACGTTTTAAAATAAATGTTCCAAATTTCAGCTTCTTCGACTTAGAATTATAGTTTTGGTTATGCGTTGATAAAATCGATCAGGGCAAACAATTTTATATATAATATAGATACATATACAAATATATATAATATACACTTGTGTAGTGCACTTCAAATATTATTTTAATCCGCTATAAAATTAATGGCTTTGTTTAAGTGGCTTAATAATGAAATATTTCCAATAAATTATTGAATAAATTTTAAAAGCGGATTGTTTAAAAGAGAGAATATTTGAATTGAATTGACGAATAACGCTTGATATCATAAAATAGTAAATTCTCTACGATGAATGATTTTAAAACATATAAACAATGAAATTGCTGTGGTGTAAAATTAATAACACGGTTATTCTAGCTAGTGGTAATGAAATAAATAATAAATCCTATGTAAATATGCGTGAACGAATTAATTTTTGTCAAGAGTAAATCAACTAATAATAATTAAATAAAAATTAATAAAACAGTAAATTAAAAAGTCAATTATCAACTTAAAAGTTGATGTTTCTATAAAATTGATAAAAAAAATAGTTGCGGTTGAATAAATTGTATCAAATAAATCAAATTAAATAGCTTAACATATGGAGCCTAGTTTGTAGTCTATTATTCGGTACAGATTTAAACAAAAAACAAAGTCCACCTGAGGGCCACTACAGAGGGACCTGACGGGATGTTTATTCGACGCCTACCCGAGGCACCCCATCAATCACTGAAACCCCAGTTTTTTTGGGACTATCGTTCCCGTAGGACACGACTCCTCTTGACGAACTGCGTCCCGTAAAAAATCTCGCTTAGAGGTCTTCCTTTAAAGAAACAGCTGAGGTTGACTTTTTTAGAGATAAACCATACAATAATTTTAGTGCCTATTACCAAAACCACAGAATAAATAATAGCACTAGCGTACAGAAGTTGCACTCCTTTCACATTCAATGTGAGGCCTGCCAAAACACCTGGTAATAATATGTGTTTTTATTTCAGACCAATGTTCAGACTTTTAGTAATAGTTGCAATATAGATTACAAAGATAATAATTAAATGCTAACGACTAAATTATAAGCTATGCAACTTCTATGGATACTGGATAGGCAGGCACATCTTACATAATTATTTTAGGTCAGGAAAAAAGTCTTTCCGCATATAGTATGTACTTGTAATAAAATCTCTTTAGCAGTACTATTTGTATCTGGCTGGTTTTGATGACATTAAAAAGGTTACATTTAAAAAAGAAATAGTAAAATGTTGTTTCCAGCATTTCACTAGTTTTTCTTTCTGACAAAATGAGTGAATCTAATGAAAGAAGTCTATGACGAAATTCGACACATTTTAAAATTTTATTACAAAAAAGGAAAAAACGTAACGCAAGCCGCGAAAAAAATCTGTGAAGTTTGTGGACGTAATGCAGTGTCAGTAAGAGTAGCACAAAGTTGGTTTTAGCGTTTTCAACCCGGGAATTTTGATGTCAAAGATGCACCTCGTTCTGGTCGCCCTGTTATGAATGAAATGGACGTCATTTTTGAAAAAGTGAAGCCAGATTGGCATATCAGTAGATACGACATAGCTGAAGAACTGGCTATAGACTACAAAAAAGTTGACCCATTTGAAAAAAGCTGGGTACACAAAATGCTCGATATTTGGGGTGCCACATGAGCTCACTGAAAGAAACCTTATGAATCGTATACTCATTTGCGATTCTTTATTGAGACGTAATGAAGCCGAACCGTTTTTGAAGAGATTGATAACTGGTGATAAAAAGTGGATCACGTACCTACGACAAGAAGATGCGAAAAAGGTCGTGGTCAAAGGTCGGTGAGGCTTCACAGACTGTGCCAAAACCCGGGTTAAGTCGCAATAAAATGATGCTGTGTGCCAAACTATGGTGGGATTGGAAGGGCATTGTTCATTATGAGCTTTTATCGCCGGGCAGAACCATCGATTGGAATCTCTACTACCAACAACTGTGAGATTAAAGCAAGTAGAGAGAAAGTGGCCGTGAGATTAAAGCAAGAAGAGAAAAAGTGTGTTCTTTCATCACGACAACGCTAGACCACACACATCTTTAGTCACTCAGCAAAAATTAAGAGTGTTTGGCGGTGAGGTCTTAATGCATCCGCCATATAACCCTGACTTTGCACCTTCAGATTTCCACCTGTTTCGGTCTCTTCAGTATACTTTAGGCAGTGTCAGGTTAACACCAATAAAGGACTGCCAAAACTACTTGTCGCGTTTTATTAATCAGAAGTCCAAAAATTTCTACAACGGGATCATGTCACTACCTGCAAGATAGCAAAAAGTCATCTAACAAAATGGAGCATATTTACTGTAATTAAATTTAAATAAACTTTGAAAAAATGTCTTGAGTTTTTATATAAAATGCGAAGAACTTACTAACCGAATCTTCTTATATATAAAAATGAATCCCGCGTGAACGGGTAGACCGATTTTAATTCGGTTTTCGCTAATGGAAAGAGGGATAAACGGGGAATGTTTTAGGGTATATAAAAATTGCACGCCGGGCGAAGCCGGGGGCGGGCCGCTAGTATATTATAAATCATTACATGACAACAGATTGAAAATAAAAAAACATCCCTATCAGAGCGTTTTAAAATACTTATTGAAAAACTACTACAAATTAATAATTCCATCTTAATGAAATTCTAACACTAAACTTGTAAAAACAATAATTGTGAACTGCAAGGGAAGTACGTACATATTTGTTCTACTGATATGTGTTAGCTCATTTCGACAACTTACGAGTTAAGAACAGAGCAAAGCTTCGTCTACAATTTCGTCAAGTAGTCATTTCATGCTAAACCATGCATGTATAGATAACAAACCTTATATTTCTAATTCTAACTTAACTATATGATACTGTATAAAAATAATATCGAATGAATGGCATCACTGTTGTTAGCCCATACGTCTATTCGTGAGTCTGTCCGAATAAGTCTGTCCGACTGCTGAAAATATATGAGTGCATTCACTCGGTGGTCCCAGGTTCTTTTCAGGAACCCATTTGGGTTCTTCCTTTGGAAATGAACTTTTCAAAGTTGGCTCTGGAACGGAGTGTAGTGCATTTCGCAGTCGTAAAATGGGCAACCCGTCTGGCGACAGTAATTATATGTATCTCTTTACAGAAGACGACCTTGGAATAAGTGTATGTGTGCTGTTGTGTTTCTGTAAATTAATAAGTGAACCTGAAAGATTTATTATACTAAAGGTAGGTAAAGGTAAAGGAAACGTGTTTTTGTTCAAGTCACAATATAGAAATAATGGGACATTTCAGAACAACGACATTGTAATTACAGTTACGGTATTATGACAATATTGCGATATTAAAATATGTATTAGGATCATGATTGTAGTGTGTTCAATTTTAATAAAATGGTATTTTATTTTACTTACAATGCTACTAAAACGGAACTAAATGCTACTAATTCGTGAACCTACTCGATCACACAGCTAGTTGTGCGATCAGTTCATGGTCAAGGGGAAACGTAACTCAAATTATTATTAGGTTTTTAAGTCATAAAACTTTTTAAGTTGCACATTTTTGACAGGTCTATTCCCATATAATTCAATTCCGAGTTCAATTGATTGAACTCAGTCGATCTAAAGGTCGTGGAAATACCATACCAAAACAGAAAGATAGCATTTTTTTAAAATGGTAATTTAGTAATGTATTCAAAAAACATTGTAAAATGAGATAGAATGTTGTTTTTAATAGACTTAGGTACAGTACAGTTTACAATAATGTATATTAACCATTTGTATGCCGGAAGCAGAATTATCCTTGTCTGTCAGCGCTTAAATTTATCATTTCAAGTGCCATTTGCCATGATATATACAGGTTGTTTAAATTTCAACCGTTTTTACCGATTTTACTACTGACTCTGACTGACCTAATTGTTCTCCCAGAAGGAGTCATGGGGGTTCTACCATAATTTATTAATAACGTGCATCCACGTTCCGGCATACAAAGGGAAATTCATTCAAATTTAATTTATTTTTTTAATCGATTCTTGAATTTCAGTATGCAACTAATGCTTCCTTTCACTACTAGAAATTAACTTAAAAATTAAATTTATCCTTTAATTCTATTATTGAAAATAGGCAGAATCTATGCGATACTCTATTCCATCCAGGGATCGATAAACTGCCGTTTTACTGGATTCCTCAGGGCACTCCTTTTGTACGGCTTCAGTTTATACGATTTCCATAAGTATGCGTATAAAAGGCATTACATTACCAGCTGCATCGATGACCAGTGTAACCTTAATAACAGCCTATGTAGTGTTGTTTTTCGGTGGCTGATTGGAATGCCCAGAGCCCATTACATACATTTTCCTCCCTGAGTGTTTATTTTATTGTGATTCAAAGGATTTCTCTTAAACACAACACTAAGGATCAAAGCTTCCCCGACTTATTTTTTAAATAAAATAATCTAAAAAAATATTTAAAGCTCTTTATAGACAAGATAATATAATATTTTTAATTTTTAATATAAGTACATATTATAGTGTATGTTTAGTTTTTAAGAAGTGTGAAGAAAACGAATGGCTAAGTTGCTTTCTTAAAGTGGCCGAAAATCTCTATACATATATAAAAATGAATCCCCATTTCCCTTGGTCACGGCATCACGCGTGAACGGGTAGACCGATTTTAATTCGGTTTTCACTAATGGAAAGAGAGATAAATGGGGAATGTTCATATATATAAAAATTGCACGCCGGGCGAAGCCGGGGGCGGGTCGCTAGTAGAAGAAAAAAAAATATTAACACATTGGAGTGTTAAAGCTACATTCTACAACTAACTTACATAACAAAAGCTACATAAATAAGTTGTATATATTATTATGATTTAAATATAGAATTAAAAGCGCCTGTACGAATAATTGATTGTCTTGTGTTCTCTTCCTGCTTAAATCTATAATTTATACTTTAATATTATAAAGAGAAAATATTTGTATGTATGTATGTATGTTTGTAATGAATAAACTCAAAGACTACTGGACCGATTTTACCTTCTTTAATGTAGCTTTCTATAGAAAGCTACATTATCAGCGAGTAATATTTTATAAAGAGACGCGAAGGAAGTCGCGTCAAAAGCTTGTACATTCTGGTAAACGTTTATTTTGCATATTATTTCATTTCAATTAATTTAAAGATTCGTTATACTTTAAAAGAGTTGCAGAAATTGTTTCATTTTAAGGAAAGAGTACAACAGCTGAAACACTAAACAGGAGCTCTTCCAATTATAATTTTTATTCAGAGCTTTTGATGAAATTGAAAGAGGAAACTGAGTTAAAAAAAAATAAGGAAAATTGTCATTTGTATAGCACGCAGCCAACCAGTAACTATACAAATATTATTAAATTTGTTCGATAAACAGTATAGCTCTGGGCGCCACCCGCCTGTCCCCGTTTCGCTACACAGTGCTTGCCAGCAAAAACATTGATAAGTTTGTCGATAAAGGTTTTATTTTTACTTTGACTATCTAAATAAGCTTTACTATACAGATTTAAATTATATTTTAACTATATCAAAAATATAACTATTATTGTAAAATTGAGATAAGCATAGATTAGAACTAATTTAGTTAGAAATAAGTAGGTAGGTTATACTAAAATTTAAGCTTCGAAATGGTCTGTTTTAAGTATGACTTTTTTAATTTTTAAAACAAAGAGATTATATTTTGTTATATTTGTTCATTTATTAATAACTACGGAAACAAACAACTATAATACAATATTATATGGGATGAAGGAAAACAAAAAAATATAGAACTTTTGCCAAAATACTTTTCAAAGATAAGTAATGGTAATGGTTACAGGAACCTAAACCTAAAATTTAGAAAAAAAAATACAGGAATTAGTTTTCTACTTATAGATTATAGGAAAACCTATAAGAAGTCCATGATATTAAAATAACATGATAAATCAGTCAATATTGTGCGGATAGGTAACATCGTATGGAACCCTCTTCACGCGAGTTGTCCCGTTTTTTCTAATGGAAAACCTACAATAGTTATTCCTCCTTCATAATATACCGTCTTAATCCAAAGGTTTATTAATTCAATTTTAAAAAAAAATTTCAATATTAAAATAATTTAATTTTTTCTACCAAACTTCAAGGGCTCTAGAACAAAAAAAATACATTTTTTTTTCTTCTAAATGTTATCTTAAACTTAAACTTCTTTTACCTAGTTCTAGTGGATCATGTTAAAAAACTGTCCGTAGATATAGACAATAGCCATTAATTGATTGTTGGTTATTGATTATTGACCTACCATTCAATAACTACCTATGGCCTTATTTGTGTGAGATAATATATTAAGTTAGTTGACTGACTAGCAATTTGTAATATTGGTTTTTCAAGTTGCATAAGTTCGACTACCTTAAAATGGACAATTAAAAAAATATCTATAAACACTTGTTAATCAGAGTAACACATTTTTCTTTAAATGAGGCCTTGTGTTGTATCAATTAATTGTTAATGTTGATATAACTTTCACATGAAATGAAGTGGAAATGAAATACACATTCAATTTTAATGACTGTTTGTTTAAAGCCTTTACACGGGCCGTTAATAGTCATGGCTGTTATGCTCGTTATGCAATTATTGCAGCTTGTTTACAACATTGACGTTGATGTACATTGAACATACTTATTAATAAAATTATAAATTCGCAAATACAACTTACCATCAAGTGGACGTCAGTCTGTAATGTAAACTTTCAAAATACATACATGGAGTTAGTTATTTTTCTTATGTTTAAAGTCGTCAGACAGGCTAACGGCCCACTTAATAGTAAAAGCATACTTATTCACTCACAGAAACACAACAGCACACACGCTGTTATTCACGCTGATGGTTGCTGCCCAAATTAATGACTGCAAAACGCAGTGTGCCCTGCCACTACTTTAAAAAGTTCATTTTAAAGTTGGTCTTGTCGGGAATCGAACCCAGGACGCTAAGGTAAGCAAGCACCTTAACCACGACTAAAGGATTAAATATTTAAAACTAGTATGGCAAAATTTTTATTTAAGACTGCTTCTCCAATTATTTTTCATTTTATTCTAGACAATAAAATAATAACGCATGAACATTTATCGAAACAAAAATTATGTCGAGAAACACAAGTTATCGTCACTACCGGTAATTTAAACAAAACACAACTATTATAATCGCCTGATATCAGTAGTCCGATTACTAGCCCGGTTGACCGTACTAATGAGACTTTTCAGTCTCAGTAGTCCGGTTATACACGTCTCACCTAGACTAATGAGCCGCCTCTTGTATCAGTAGTTCGGTGTTTGAGAAAAGCTTTTGTTTAACAATTAATACTGACATGTTATAAGCTGTGTGCTATCTAAAACATCTTTATACCTACTAATAGGGTATTACACCCATTTTAAAAAAGTGTCTCAATTAGATTCTGTAGTACTAATGAACCAAAAACATAAAAAAACACCAAATTTTTATTCAATGCATTTAAAATTTACATTTTCAAATTTCGCGCGTAATTTGACGAAAACTTTGGAAACCATTTTGCTCTGTGGTCATGACGTCAGTTGGCTGTGTAAACAAATGTGCCGGTAATTGACATGACACTGACTGACACTTTTTTGTTTACACAACCGTATGACGTAAACATGGCGGCTACTATTTCATTGTGTTTAAGAACAGACTAAAAATTCTGAAAACTTTGAATTTAATTTTAAAATTTATTTTGTTATTTTAAGAATTAAAACTAACATTTTCCGACTGCTTTTTGCCTAAGCTATCTCAATAATATACTTTTAGATTTTTTTTCATATAGACTAAAATACCCTATTTGGGCGTCGGACCTTTTTTGTAAATGCAAAAGTCAGTTTGTTTTTTTGTTACGATTTCACGCCTTTTTACTCAACCGACATTTTGAATTCACGTTGTGAGGGTACAGAAAAGAACATTAGACCATTACTTCAGAAAAAAGTACCCTACTGTTCCCGAAGGATCGTCTAAAAATTTAACTGTTGGCCTCTTATTATTTATATTAAATATAACCACTCAGACTTTTTATTAATGACTATATTATGACCTATTTAATTTTAAATGTGAGTACTGTCTCCAATTTCTGTGTAAGTTGGAGTTCTGTGTGAGATAATAATGTCATTAGATCTATGGCATTAGATTTATTTTAACGGAAACAATCGATATGATAAAGAGAATTTTGTAAACTTTTCCGTAGACATAAGCTAAAAATCGAACCCAATTCTACCGGCAACCCGCCTTTACTTTTCGAACGGATTCAACTGTCACAAAAATTTGTTAAAATCGGCACAAAATTCCGTTGTGTTTTATATCCGATAATCTATCTATATAGCGTCAATCCCTATTTAGAAACCTCCAATAGTCCATATATTACCTATTATTTCTATAAAATGCAATAAAAAAAAGTTAAAAACACATTGTTACTAACTCAAATAGTATTGAAAACATGTGGAATAAAATCGTCATATTTTTTTCAATGTTTTTTTTATGTTAAATTCGGCAGACAGACTGACGATCCACTTGATGGTAGGTGGCTATCGTCGCCTATAACACAAGCAACGCTAAAGCTGCTGCAAGGACGCTGCCGACTACAGTAGGATTAAGGATATGGGATCACCGAAACACAACAGCACACGTGCAGTTATTTCACGGTGGTCTTCTGTAAGGGGGTGGTTACTGCCGCCAGTCGGGCTGCCCTAATGACTGCGAAACGCAGTGTGCCCTGTCACTACTTTCCAGATCCAGACCAGAACCAAATTTAAAAAGTTCATTTTTCAAATTTAACCCTGCCGGGAATCGACTCTAGAACAGAGCGCTAGGGCGAGCACCCTAACCACTCATCCAACGTTGATGTTCCAAATAATTTCTTTTTATTTGGATTGGATGCAATAACTTACACCAGAAATAAAAGTCTAGCTTTGCGACAAGAAAACCCTTTTATCGTTTATTTTATGTGCCGAAGTGAGTAAAAAGTTACGTTATTATAGAAAATAAATTGTCACAAATATACCTTCTTATTCTTATAGTCTAACTAGACAAATGTTAGTATTTTTTTCGTTTTACCACTATTGTTGTATTCTGTGGTTTTACTGAAAAAAATTATATCGAAATGAATGACAAGTAACGAGAATTGGCAATCGCAATACATGACTACCTATATACTCAACTCATCGGCTTCGACTCTCCAGCTCGTCTCCCCCGAACCCAAACTCGACCAAATGTCGTCATCAACATTCACTCCGTCTCCCGCGTCCCTCCTTTACTTTTACCACCCCTCCCCTCCCATCTCCAGTGGGCATGCGCCCATCATAGCACGTGGGGGTCGACCTAATCAAATTGCGAGCACCCTGCACTGAAACTATCAGGGATGCAATTTATTTACTGCTTATTTATTCAATTACTTCAGTTCGATTTCTTTTCACGTCTACTTAATTATGTTCCATTAAATAAATAAATATACTTTTACTATAAATTGAATTATATTGTTATAGGTAGGTATATAACATTTGTCCACTGCGGCTAAGTGGCTATCACATCAGTTTATTTAGAAATCCCAATTCATGAATGGAACAGTAGCAACGTATTCTATTTGTAAATAAAAAAAATAGTCACCGGGCCCTCACAATTTCGAATCCCAGTTCAAAAGGCGCATGCGCCGTCTCAGAACGACCCGCAGTAAAACGAGTGGTCACGTGACTTGACGCGGCATTCGCTCGGTGTCCTTCGGCAGTCATCGGCGAATCTGCCTCGTCGCCGGTCGTGTGTTTGTTCTTACGTGCTTACGTCAATATCGTCACATGAATGTCAAATCCGAATTTTTCGATGAAAAAATGTGACATGTGCTCTCTTATCACCTAAACCTTTCCTTTTAGATTGAGTTTTAACGTCTATTACTGTGTATCGTTAATATTTTGCCGTTTTAACACACCAATATTTGTATAGCGAAATTCATAGTCCGTATTCGTGACCTGTGTTTCTGTTTTCGCTCTGTCAGTGCCAAGATATTTCAATTTGCCGCACGAAGTGACTAAAACATTTATTCAGACATGAGTCGAGGGTTGAAACCGGACTCGCAGAGGTCATTGGTGTTGTGTTTGCAATAAATATCAAACCGGTGGGATGCGGGTGTGAGTTGCGATGGATCGCGTGAGCGGCGTGTGCAGGTTTGGAGGAGTTGTGTCGGCGGTCAGGACTAGAACTGGTCGTGCGAGACGTCGACTGACTGGTCCGAATCAGGCGCACGAAGACAATATGCCCGAAGCACCTCGCCGTGGCCTCGGCGCCATCCTAGTCTTAGCTTGCATCCTCGTCTACCACAATTGCCTATACTGCGGATTTGTTTTCGACGATATAAGTGCCATAAAGGAAAACAGGGACTTAAGGCCGCAAACACCTATATCGAATATCTTTCTCAACGACTTTTGGGGTACGCCTATACACAAGGTAAGCCTCAGTTTATTGCTCGAAATTACTTGAACTTTTTTTATCTTTAATTTAAAACCTTTTAAATCCTAAAAATAAATACTCTGATAGTGAGCCATTATGAAGTAAGATTACCTGTGAAGATTTAATGAGATGTCTAGGTTCAATATTTGCAATGAATAACTAACTGAGCCCGCAACTTCGTACGCGTGGCTATCGGTATTTTTTTGTTTGTGAACCGATTGAAATGAAACAAACACCAATAGTTACGGGAAGATTGCTACAATACATCGGTGCAAACTGCATTCAAATCGGTTAACTCGTTTCTGAGATTAGCGTGCACAAACAGACAAAACTTCTAAAAACTTTTTTTACAGGCTGATGGTCCACTTGATGGTAGGTGGCTACCGTCGCAACGCCTACAACAACACAAGCAACGCCACAGATGCTGCAACTGCGCTGCCGACTACAGTAGGATTAAGGATAAGGGTTCTGACATCCCTTATTCACTCACAGAAACACAACAGCACAAATGCTGTTATTTCACGGTTGTCTTGCAGTGTGCCCTGCCATTTACTTTCCTGATCCAGACCAGTGCCAAATTTGAAAAGTTAATTTCCAAAGTTGACCCTGCCGGGAATCGACTCTAGAACAGAGCGCTGAGGCAAACACTCTAACCACTCATCCAACTGGTGCATTAATTTAAAATCTTGCAAATGAAAGCATTAAAAAATATACTGAAAGGCAAACAATGAATCACAGAAAGAAAAAATATGCATCTAATTGTGTAAAATGTGAGTACAATTAAGTTCTTAATGAAATAAATCTATAAGTACCTTCCGCCATATTAATAAAGACCTACAAATAGGTAGGCGAAATAAATTGTTTTATTTTTTCAATTTTGTTTATTAAAAAAAAATAAAGGTTATAATAGGTAATAATTATAATATTATAACAAACTTTTAAAATAAAAAATTTAGTAGTTTATTTACGTAATAATAATAATACAATTATATAATATAATGTACATTTGCACAAGCCATGTTTAAAACATTTTACTAGCAACTTTATGATGTGTGTGATATGTCAGTAAGGTATCTAAAGACTAGATGTCAAGTCGATGAGGACACAACTCTAAAGTTTGTGAAAAACGGCTGAACGGATTTGGATGAAATTTGGCACACAATTAGCTTATTACCTGGATTAACATTACTTTTATTCTGAAAAAATGTTAGGTTCCGGTGAGATTTTCAAAAAACGAATATGAATTTCGTGGGCACAGCTAATATGAAATTTTTATCCTATGCCCGCGAACTCGTCCGCGCCAAGTGCAAATTTTTTTTAAACCCTCTGGATCAGTAGGTACTTTTTTCTGGATGAAAGGTACACTATGTCTTTTTCCATATCCCTAACAACGTTATATCTAAAATTTCATTATGATCGGTTTAGTAGTTAAGGCGCGAAAGCGTTTCAAACTCACTGTAACAAACAAAGTCACTTTCACATTTATAGGATAAAACATAAGTACCTAATTCAAACCAGAACACATAAACGAGATTGGGAATAATTAAATGAACGAATGATTTTTAATTATTTATTATTGTTCCCAATTTGTCATACAAATTGGGGTAAAAGAGGTTCAAATTGGGGAAACCGCATAGAAGCCTCTGGATTTGTTTATTTCTTCTCGTAGGTAATTTGATACGAATTCATTTTGCCTCGAATTGCGAATGATCGAATGGAATTGAAACAAATCACTCATTTCAGAACTAACGGTATTCAGAACATTCAGAACTTAGGTACGCGACAACCAAATCAAATACTTAATCACCCTAGTCATACAGACATAAAAGCGTAATTTGATAATTCTTATTTTATTTAAAATAGAATTTAGGACTAGGTATACTTATTCCATTTCTGTCTGTTCTAGACGTTTTATCGGGTCCTGAAAATTTTATTTATAAAGATTATAAAGTGCAATATTAAAACTGCAAATTATATGTATATCTACTTACACAAACTTTCCTCATTAATCGCTCTTTCAATGAGTGAAAACCGTATTAAAATCCGTTTAGTGTTTTAGAAAAAGTTTGCGGAGAAACAGGCAGAGGTGGATAAAATAGAAGTAGGCAGTATAAAATAGAAGATATAGATTACATAAGTTTAACCTTCAACCGAGCCAAATCCTAGGCTAGATTCAGATTTTCTCAGTGAACATTAGTCTGAAAATGTCAATTATATTGTAGCAAATACCTGGTTCTATAAAACACAGCCTTAGTTTTGTTACGACTTTATCATACGCTTCAACCTTTAATGCCTGAAAAATAATATGTAAGTTCTGGCGGCAAATTGAAAATATAATCAAAATAATAGACACCTCCTTTGATTCAAATGAGCAAAATCGTTGAATATATTGCCACCAAAGGGAAGTAGTCCACAAATGACTTGTCTAAATTCGTTTTGTTGTAAAAATGTAATAATATTAACGTGAAAAACTTGATTGAGGCGTTTTAAACATAGTTCCATTTTACAGTTTAATAATTCGTTTCTCTATTAAACGATCAATAAGACATTCGTGGGATATTTTTTGTGTGTTATATCTGAGAATCCTCAAATTGAAACAGTCTGTCATGTATTTTAATAAGTTACAATCTAATTCTTTTACTGTGATTATTTTTGTGAATGTTAGAAAATAGATTGTAGGTATATCTGGCGCCACTCAAGTAACAATAGAATTGGGGATCGGACAGTAATCAGATTAAAATCTAAAATGTACTTAGAAAGAAAATATATGATTTTTTGCGATTATTTATCGAATAATAATTTAAAATAATTCATTTAAATTTTTTTTAAATGAAGAAATAAAATTTTATTATTTACAATATTTTTAATCTATACTGAAACACCAATCACAGTGCGTGACGTCATTTGTGGGCAATCATTGTCTTATGCCAATGCAGCTGTTTTGTTATGATATGACCACAAATGGCGTTACGCACTCTCAGATGAACTATCGTGGCGTTTTGGCGGCATTTTCAAACAAACAATATTAAAACATGATTTTGAGTACCTAAAAGGCTATAAATAAATAAAATAGTATTTTTTATGGGAATAAATATCCATGAAGATTAATTTAAAACACTTTCTGAAAATTTGTACGATCCCCTATTGTTATTTACATGAAATGCCAGACTTTGAACCATACAAATCTAGAACACCTTGTAAGCCGATCGGTCTACATTTATTTATCTGGCGAGATAGTAAGCCAGTACCAGAAAATTTTAGTTTATTTTCAAAGTTCGGGATGTTAAGGCCATTTTAGGTCACTTCTAGTATAGGACATTTCTAGATGATCTACATACATACGTCATACATACATCATTGTTCATACATCTATGTTATAGTTACGATGGTAATGTTTATATGATATTATTGTTTTTTTTTTACCTATATATATACTTTTACATTAATTTATATGTAAATGCTTTCTAGAATTCGATCGGTTGAAGAATTTAATTTATATTATCTCGATAGCAGCTGTTAAAACAGTACCATCAAACTTACGAGTATCTTCTTTGTGCTGGATTGACCCCGAAAGCCCAGTAATCTTAAAAATGTCATGTGCCTCATACCTATCTAACAGGGAAATAAGGTATTCATTCGGGGGAAAGAAAGAAAACAATTACTACATAAAAGAAAAAGTATTTAAAAGTAGTTAAATTTATCATCAAAAATGGCAACGAATACAGAAGTTCCAGTCCTCTTTTTCTCTCGAAAACATTCCTGGTTTCATTAGCGTGTGAATGGCACAGGTTCGTGATGTCACAGTCGGGGTCGGGATTAAAGCGTCATTATGCCTCTATAATATGGGTTGAGTTGTAGCAAATTGACGATATGGAAATCTCTATAATATAATATTTCTATTAGTACATTTGAAATGTAGATGTAGATTGGCCTCTACTCAACTACAACAAAACCAGGACGGATTAAATTACTTAAATAAAAAATATTAATAATTTTGTAATTCCGGCTTCGACGAGAACAATTTTTTTTCTGCAAATTATATACTTACACATACCTTCATAGTTTATCAATCTTTCCACTAATAATGTCGTAACTTAGTGACACAGTAAGACACACCGTGAACCGAACAATTTATTACCGAAAAGTTGCCGTAAAATGGCGTTTGGGTAACGCTCATTTCCTACGTATTATATTTAAAACTTTATTATATGACTGTACAAAACAGCTTTTTATTTTTCATGGTTTGAAAGGATAATTATCATGATCATTATCGTGATAATAACAGATGTATAATTATAATTATCGATTGATAATAACACATAATTGCGCTCGTGAAAATGAACTAACTGTATTCGAAGTATTCGATCGTGTATTTCCGCACTTGCGTCTATCGGAACCCACGAAGTGTCAACGTGCCGCGCCGCGCCGTGGGATTCCCCTTACAAGAAAAATTCAGTTCGTATTATGCAAAGTTGAGTGAACTCGAGTGTCATTGGTTTGTTAAGTTAAATATTGTTTATTGTGTTGAATTTTAAGGAGGAATAATCCAATATGGTCATACTTTATTTGCACGAATACAAAAAATACTGCAACAAAGCCAATGGATAAAGAATCATCATCGGATGAAGATATTCATTTGGCTTCTTTGGTCAATCTAATTTAAGGTTATTTATAATGTCTAATCTGGCGGACACTAATTTTTACTCAATCTACCTTTAATTAATGTTGATTTGTGTTGGATGTTAAATAAAAAATATATAAAATTTATTTATTTTTACTTATTTATTTTTGTTAGAATTTGTTATGAAACAATATAACATCCAAATTTCTTATGAAACAATTTAACAAATGAATTTCTTATACTGGTGATAATTATCTGATAATTATCTGATAATTATCTGATAGTTATCCGATAATTATCCGAAGATTAAGAAGCGTAATTGTCTTGATAATTTCGAACCGTATTATTTTTTTCATAGTGTCCACAATGAAAAGTATCTGAAAATTAAAAAGTGTCAATTCAGACAAGTATCCGAATCGTCAAGCAGACAGACAAGCCGTGAAAACTGTATCAAAATCAGTTGCGTGGTTTAGAAGAAATAAGCGAAGAATCAGATACCACGCGGACAGCGACATTATTTTATAACTAGCTGAGCCCGCAACTTCGTACGGGCGTGGTACTACTTAGGTATAGCGCGTAACTTTTTTGGAATGAAACAAAGACTAATTACGGAAAAGCTTGCTACAATATATCGGGGAAAACCGCATTCAAATCGGTTAAGCCGTTTTTGAGATTAGCGTGAACAGGCAAACAGACAACAATTCTAAAAGATATTTTTTGACCTCCGTAACATAAGTACAACGGGTACAAATTGTTTGAAAAAAAATTTCATGTACAGACAAGGCTCGTTTACGATTTTATTATATATGTATATATCGTTTTGACAGGTGGGTTATCCTAAAGAGTTGAGAGACAGAATCAAGAATATTTGTCCGCGACTTGAATAGATACCATTAAATACAACGTTGAAACAAAAGCAAACTGTTAAAAAGAATAATAATTGTTTCCTCAAGCTCCGGTTGCTGTGTGATTATTCAGATAACATGCCTAAGTCAGATCTTAATCCCTGCGTAGATTAAGAAAAGAACAAAGGGATTTTACGTGTTTTAGACGGTTGTTTTTGAAGCTCCCTCGAGAGTGTTTGCTTTATAATTTTTTTTTTTGTAAAGAATTGCGTGTTAAACGGGAGTTGAGAGGGGTTTACTTTTATGAATAAACGAATTTCTCTAAACAGAAATCTGATTGTATTAGTTTACGCCTAAAGCAGTTATTACAATATCCGTTTTTTAGGAAATCTTATAGGGTTCTAACTGGTGGTAGCGAGTTTTTGGATAGAATTCTTAATCGAACGTCAGATACTTTTTCTTTGAGTACAAAAAGATTAAAGTATATATAGAATATATAGATATTCTATAGGCATTGGGAATTTTTTTTACAAGAATATTGATGGCCATGGCGTAGTTATATAGCCTTGTAAGTTGGCGATGGACTGAGCATCATTTTTATTTTTATATAACAATATTAGTATGTCGTAGACAAATAAGCCAACATTGATATACAAGTATAATACATTTAGTTGGAAGTACAGTATCAAACAGACTGGGCTTTATATCATTATAATTTCAAAAATAGTAAGATCTAAAGCCGTACCATGCTAGAAATGGTCTTTAATGTGCATTCAGTTCTGGAATTAAGATTGAATGTGAGATTTTTATGTGGACGTAAAATCAAAATTTTAAAAATTAATGTGATTAATAGAAAAATAAATAACGATTTTTATTCTTCTTACCGCTTGTTTTTTTTTCTGCAGTCTGTACAAGAAAAACTATTGGGGCGAGTTAACAACAATTTAAAATAATATGTGACATATTAACTTCATAAAAATAGAATCGTGGCCAGTTTACACATTTTTTTTTGTGGCGAATTTACAATAAGTCATTCTACACATTACGGATTCTTTCGTCTTTCCCGATCTATTGTTTGAGTAGGAATTAAGGCTAAAACATTACTGTCATTACAATTTTTCTTGAAATTATTATCGTAAATTATCCATTGTTTTGTTAGGTACATTATTATATGTGTATCACAATAAATTATATTCAAATTCGATAATCTAAAAATTCATTTCTGTATGAACTCCAAAATAAGCAATATTCGTCGTAATCTCGAACGGAGGAGACCCACGCCTTATGAAATTAGAATCAATCATAACTTGCTGAAATTTCAATTAGGTACTTTTCAATAATTTTGAAAATTTAATATCCATTTTAAAATTTGTTACTGTTTAAAATATCCGTATAATTTGTTCGTACCAATCGTTGTTAATAAATAAAAGTGAATCCCTACTGGCTATTTGCCGACAACATACAATGGATGGGGTCGTCGCAATGCTAAGTATTTAGAGAAGAGATTAACGCCATTTCACATGTCAGCTTAGCCAAACGGTGACTTATGTTTTATTTAGAATGCAAATAAGTTGTCACAAAGTAAGCATTTTGCTTTGGGAACGGAATAAATTGCATGGGCCGAGACAACGACTAAAATTCCTTTTATATTGTGCGATAAAGTGTTTAATTTATTTCATGGGATTTAATGAAAGAAAAAACTAATACCAAAAGCTACACTTTACGTTAATATCCTCTTCTTGTTCGTACATTCCTGACAGTGTGAAATTATTTGACAGTGCAATACAATTTGCAATACAGGCAAATCATGGCAACCTCTGTTTGCGGCCATTGACCAACTGGCAACCATGGATTTTCGTGATTGGTTAATATAGATGAAACTTTAATTTTGTAATAATTTAAAAAAAAAACAGGTGAGTGCAGTTAATTAACAGTAATATACCTGTTCACACCTGGCAACCCTAACGCTGCGGCCGACTGAGAGCTGGCAACCATTTTTATTTCAATTCGTTACATCATTTTCTTTCAAGTGATGTGAAATTGACCAAAAAAACATATAGCTGCAAGTTTTATTAGTGAATTAATGACATTAAAATTGATTACAGGTAATTGCGGCTAAAATTGCGACTATCATTAATCCATTGCATACCTTCGCAAGATTCATTTAAAATTAATTTCGTCAAAAAAACAGATTCCTGCAGGATCAAGCAGTAGGATCTTAGACTATTAGGCTTGTGTTTCCCAATTTAGTTTTTATGGAGTACGTGCGGTAAGCTCTTCATTAATTTCATTTTAATGAATTTAATTCGTAAAAAACAATAACTCAAACATATTTTTAATTAATCAATGTACTGTGTACCATCACGCACCAGCGAAATAATATATTTTTAACGATCACTGCGTGTAATAATACGCACAACTCTGAAAGGGATGTCATAAAATAACATGAAAAAGAAACCAGACTTTGTCTATGACAATTATGGCTTACAACATTCTAAGATACCATCCCCTTCACTCTTTTTAAACACGCTGTATATGTGATCTTCCAAACTGTCTGTATATGTGTAAAAATCTATTATATTAGATTGTTAATAAAATAATGTATAAGTGACTTTTTGTATCAAATGGTAACCACTACATGACCATGATTGTTTGAGAGTTTCACATTTTATTTTAATCGTGGTTAATAATTCACAGTTTGACATATCATCTAGCTAAATAATTACTCGCCTTTGTATAGATTCTGTTGGAAATTTCGAGAAAGTTTTTTTCTGAAAGCTTAGGTTGGTCCATAAAAGATTTGCTAACTTTGTGGAGACCGTTAAATTGCTAACTTGTGGATTTTGTATAGTTACCGCGTCATTATATTTCTTGTATTTTTTATACTGACAATATTTGTGGGACTAACAGAATTTTATAAATGTTTGAAAGCTTCATGGTGGAGCATGCAATGATAATTTAAGGCAAGGACTAACGTCAGACCGAACACAGTTTTACCGAAACCTTTGAAATAAGGTGCAATATTGCATAACAAATTTTTGTATAGCTTCTCGGAGATAACCGAACGAACAGATTGAAAAATTGGAAGGATTTTCTTAAATGTTGTGTATTATATGAAAAAAGAAATAAAAGTAGCCGATTAAAACTTTAGAACATAATTTAGTTAATTAATAATTCAGCTGTCCCTGAATTTTTTTATTACTGCCCAATCGCGCGGTGTCAACGCGTTTGGTCGGCGCGATCTCTCGTTTAAATGTTCGGATGAAGATTCTTCATAAATCGAGTTTACGTAGTTGCAACAAAGCCTATTTTTCCATAACAACAGATCGCCGCGTGGTGACCGCCCGGCTGGCTGACGAAATAATTCGTGTCTTATTTAAACGCACCCTAAGCGTTGCTAAGTGCAAAACTCGAGAAAACCTGGAGCTTTTACGGCTATTTTTTTTTTAACTATTCGTTGTAGTCCGAGATTCTTGTGAAGAGAAAAATTGGAAATATTGCCCGGAAAATAAAATTGCGACTGTGCGAAGCCTGAGGCGAGTCTCTAATGTATTATATTCTCCAATTTTAGCTTCAACTTAGTGTTAAAACTCTGTTTTAAAACTTAATGGATTCTTAACTAATATTGGTAATGGTAACTCACTGCGTTCTGCAGTCATAAACTGGGGAGCACGTTTGGTGGCTGTTACCATTCCATTTATAAAGGCCAACGTGCAATAACAACATGGTATGTGATTGTGTTTAGGTGATTTATTAAATCACCTACCTACCAATCTCCTACCCTTAATCTTTGCCCCTTACAATCCTATCAAGACGGCAGCTTGATAGGATTGCTTTTGTAACTGGTAGCCACCTAAGTAACACTTGGACAGGCTACTGTTGCCTATAAAATAAACAAAGCCACAGGTGCTGCGAGTGAGCTTAACGACCGTAGTAGCCTTAATAAGGGATTAGGACGGGATTGGCAATGGGCTCTGGCATTCCTTAACGAAACACAACCGCATTCTGTTATTTTACGGCATACTTCTGTAAGAGCCAAATGACTCCGAAACACAGTGTACTCTGCCACTTCTTGCCAAATCCAGACCAAAACCAACTTATGGGCTGAGCCAACTAACAATCGAACCCGAAGCCTTTGAGACAGAGCGTTATGTTAAGGCAACCTTAACCAGTAGACCAATGGGCTCGTCATAAACTTTTTCTTTGTTCCATGCGATTTTCCTCAATGGGGAATAGTAAAATTTTTGCATTACTACAAGAGTTTACCTTTAGCTTACAAAATGGCTGTTGGTGTTGGCACGTCCGCCGTTCGCATCTATCAATGTCAACGGAACAAGTTTTTCGTTGCGTTCCGCTGAAACGTCGGCTCCGCTGTTTTTGTTTACTAACTTTTAGCACGGACAGACGGTGGTCGATGTCACTTACTTCCACAACTTCTACTTCTACTACTAAAAGGGACACATAATATACTTTATTAGGGATGTAGTTACGAAGGTATACACACACTCTTGACTGACCATCTTGACTGCAGTACGACCTATTTACAAAAAACAGTGTAATAACAGCAGGTCAGAGATGCCAAGGTCCAATGCACTATGCCTCTTCTTATCAAGGTAGGCAGCGCACTTGCAACCATTGTAGGATTGTTAATACTTAATCGTTAAGTGAAAATGGAAGACATGAATCGATTATGGATTTGAGTGGTTTAAAGATTGCTTTTTCATTCAAGTTTCGATTACATAGACTTGCCTTACGATTGTTGCGTTCATTTATTGATTTAAAACAACAGAAAAAGGTTTTTTTTTAGTTTTTTTTTTTTTCAATTATTAGAAAAAAGAACTTACTTAGAAGAGCATTTAATTTATTCAATTTCTAAAAATAATAGTTCTGTTCCTTCAAATTTTATCCATGGTCTCTTATCACTTTTTTTAATGTTCTGGGCGTTAACAAAACGAGCCCTAATAATAAGGTCTCCGATTATGTCGGAGGATGACTAAGTATACCACCTAAATCCCCGAATAGCAAAGTAGGTAAAACGAATCGACCACCCATCGATCGTGGTGCGTGAATTCAAGTAAAATTAAACGAAAGTGAAATCGCCGGGCACAACTAGTGCATTTGAGTAATTACATACATCAGGAGACTAGATAATATTTGACTTTGTTCACGCTTCACTGCGAACGCGGATGACAATCGCGAGTAAATTATTCACCGACATGACGAATACACGTACATTGCTTATACATGAAAAATCAGAAACGGGACGAGTCGTTCCGTGTGTGTATTTTTCTCACTCGATTATTCAGCTCTCGATTTATTATGGGTAAAATATATTTTGTCTTTTTTATGTCGTAGACATGTGGACAGTTCATTAGACCTGAACTCGCGCTTAGATCACACTAGCAATGGTGCTGATAATCACATAAAAAAATTATGTTTTATATTGTCTGTTTTGGTTAGAATCCGCCTCGTAAGGACCACATATGCGCTGGCTAGACCCGAAGCCAATCTGATATGAATGATCGGACGGCGTATGATTGGGGAATGGACTTGTTAATTTGGTAGACTGTATGCGGAGCGAGATATTAGTTATAAGGATAAGGAGAGGAGATATTAAGGGAGAAGCGCTTACCTTAAGCAGGGTCTTGCGTGTCACTGCTTTTCACTCTTGACGTTCGTCCTTTACGGTACTCCTTCTGTTACTGTTCTTTCTTTATCGTCTATATATATTAGGCACTTCACTCATAGTCCATTAGCGAATCACTCAACACTTATAATGTTTATAATGTCTATCGGGCATAGATATACCCGATGGCGAATTAGCGTGCGGTACTGCACTCTATACTCGTAGCTATGGACTATTCTTGTCCATGTGGGTAATTCTCAATAAGCTTCGAGGGCTTCGAGGGCCAGGAAAGGATTAGGTAAGTGAGCCGGGGACGAGGTATACCATTGTTCCTGAGCGTTTTTTTACAGTTATTTTTTAATTATTAGCGTGTTGAAAGCAGGTACCCTCTACCCGCCCCTTGTACGCAAAGAAAATGTCAGTTTTGTTATCAAAACTGTTAATAATAAAAAAGTATTAGAGTTTTGGCGGTTGCGTGACCGGACCCTCACGTGAACTTCTAATTTTCACGACCTTTTCAAGAAATTCATTCGTACATAACACGAGTCATTTTAGTGGCGCGCGCGATCGGTCATAAGCGCTTTAAGCGAGTTAGAACGAAACGTTCATTTTTTATTAATTACTAGCTGTGCCCGCGACTTCCTACTACACTTTTTTCTAATTCCACAGAACCTAACATTTTTCCAGGATAAAAGGAATCCTATATGTTAATCCAGGTAATAAACTATCTGTGTCCCAAATTTCACCCAAATCCGTTCAGCTATTTTTGTGTGATTTAGTAATAAAAATCCAAACATACAAACTTTCGCAATTTAAACAAGTACTTAATTCGTAGGTTTTACGTATATATAAGTAAATCATTTTTAAGTGAATCCAAATTCCGCGCTCTAATTATGTTGTTTTTGTTTTACACTGGCTTAAATAAAAAAGTTTTTTTAAAATTATTTTGACGCGGCCCGACTCCACCTGGGTGCATTTAGGGTAGTTCTAGTTAGTATCATATATCATATATATAGCCTATGTCAATCTGGAATAATGTACCTTTTAAGCAGTGATTTTTTTTCCGAATAAACGCAGTGTCTCCGGAGATTACCCTAATGTATATTAGTAATTAGTACACATAGTACTTAGCATATAATCATCTGAAAGAATAGACTATTCGTGCGCAATTATCTCGCGTGAGCCCGCGAGTTTACCATGTTTGCTTTTTTTAATTTTAGGATTTTTACAAGGTGAAAGTCTTAAAAATTAAAGGCTTGTCAGCAGCAGAGTAATAGCAACATATAAATGTCCGTTTATATCTTTAGACAACGAACATATCAGACACGTGCCGTCTTAAACACCGTCAGACACAGTTTATTTATATCGAGCATACCAGAAACGTGCCATATCAGACAAAAACAGTCGTCAGCGGCCGCTATCCGCCGGCAGTTACTTGCACGGTTTTACATTAAGTTGTTACATATCATATGAAATAATATTATTTTGTCTGACACGATAAGTGTCTGATACGTTCATTCTCTGAAGATATAAACGGACCTTAATGCTTAAAAGTTTCATTGAAGCGTAAACATTATTTTACTAGTCATTTGCAGCATTACACTGTGGTCCCGCTAGCAGAACACTAAGAGCGCCTATGTATGTTATATTTATGCACCAATAAAGCTCATTCCTTTTCTCACCTGACGCAATCCATGAGCAAGTGATGGACATCTTCTATGCTCCCGCAAACTTCGCCATCGGGAGACTCAACTTTCCTCATTAAGTGTCCAAACTTCCTACACGGATAGTGCCCGGATCGTAGCCTAAAAGCTAATTTAAGCCTTACTTTATGTTAAGTTTTCCGTTTACAAAACATGGGATCGGAGGAGTTATTTTTTATGCCTATTATATTTTTAGTACTTGGTAGGTGATTCTGTACCGTTGAATGTAAAAAATTTATATTGAAGAGAAAACTAGATATTGCTTTTTAAGGTACAATGTACCTTTTAAGTTGTTAAAGAACTTTTCGTATAGATGCACTGGTTTGAGAGGTACCCTCCATATGTATAAAATAACTTACAAAATTATATAATATTAGTACCTATCTGTTCTAAATTTTATACTATTATAAAATAAATTCCCGCCCCTCTCTGTCTCTATTTCTCTCCTCACTTCTTCGTTCTAACCCAACGGATTGATCTTAGTAGGATTATAATAAAGAATTAGGAATGAAACGGCTCTGACATCCCACTCATTCAATACGCACATATTTAACGGTGGTCTTCTGAAAGGAGGTGGTTACTGCTGCCAGACGGGCTGCTCAATTTATGACTGCGAAACGCAGTGCCACTACTAACTACTAAGTTATTGTCAGATCTTCAGATTAACTAAAGACTAACAACCCCTTCAGATTACAGATTACAGATTACATCTCCACACCAAACTAAATTTCTTTTTAGAAAAGTTTCATAATTATATATTAGCAAGTCTATAGTAGAGATTTGTTTCAATGTATTTATATTAATGTGCATTGGTTAAAATTAACATATTAAAATATTTTGAGCATGCAATTATTAAACAAAAATGTCAGCATCAGCAATGAAGCGTAGGTGGTAATGTTGAAGTTATGTTATTGTCAATAGGAAACCCCCCACGCGTGCAACATGGCAATTACGTCCAGTAAATATTTGGCTGAAACATTTAAAATTCCATGCTGTGTTTAACCTAGAGCTCGTATCGAACAAGTTGTTTTACGAAAACAAGTGTACACCGACAGTTTACGCAATACTTTTTGACTTACGATTATTAAATAGAGGTTTTTTTAACATTACATTTTTAAGTGTAATCTATATTACTGTTTTAAATTAAACGTTCGTAATATAAGTAAATTGGTGTTTTTTATTTAAATTAAATAATGTTTTGAATTTAATTTAATTTATTTTATTTCACAATAAAACACGCATGTTACGGAACCTACTTCGCCTTCAATACGGCCCGCGGTTGCGACACCAAGCCACGCGCCGCATGAAATGCTGACTGCACCCCGTTGACGTCAATCTGAAACATAAGCATTAAGCATCGCTTTCTGTACCTAACAGGAAGTCAAATATTTAGTTCATAATTTTATATTAAACTAGCTGAACTGGGCCACGCACGCTTCGCTGCGGCCCATACGGCGGCGGTCGGCGTGCGCATTGGGCGCGCGGTACTGGACACTGCATATATATAATACTATTTATCGTAGCGTGATGTATTTATCGTAGCGTCCATTTATCGAGGAAGGCCTAAATGGACTACTCAAAACAAGAAGAATTTTTCTATTCGAACCAGTAGTTCCTGAGATTACTGCGTTCAAACAAACAAACAAACAAACTCTTCTGCTTTATAATATTAGTATAGATTTAGTTTTAAATTAATAAAGTACATTTTTTTGCATCCTTCATGGTGACTACGCATAACTTTCATACAGTATATAGATCTAATAAAAAATATAGTAACATAAATAAATTTGACTTTCGAAGCGTACATACTGTTTCCAGGCTCTGTTACCCCTTACCGTTGAAAGTTACACACTATTAATGTCATTAACAGGCAAGCTTTATCATTAATCACTTATATAGGTCCGAGCATTCCCTTATCGCAATAAGATTGTCCTTATCCATACGTGTTAGTTACAGCAATTTCGTTGGTAATTTGTAGTCGGCATTAAAGATTTCTTATCTCAGCCGGTATCCCGGGATGAACCGGGACTCGAGCGGGGTGTCTCTGCGACAAACAAACGGAGACATAAATCAACGTCAGCACACTAAGTTTATCGCGCTTTCGAGCTTTGCTACCGGACGTGGACGTCGGTTCCTTTAATGTGTTTGTTCGGGAAAAACTTTCTTTTCTATACCGCTAGGTTTCGATGCGCGGGAGACGGTAAACTTCGTTCATTACTTGCAAGGCTTTCGTTCGAATGGCAAACTAATTTGTGTAACTGCTTCCTCGTTTATTAAATGATTATCTCGTGTATGACGAGCACATAAATAGAGCAGTTAAGTTGCTTGCCTTTCTAGACTTATTTATCTAAAATTATTGTTACTTACATGATTGTAGTTTTTGTTTATTTTATTGATCAATTCTACTTACATACAACATTATACATGTTATGTACTTACATAATACATAACATTACTGTTAAAAAAACGTTATTTTACTCATGAAAACAGCTTTTGAAAAATACTTAAGGTTGTCTAAAAAGGATCTGTGACATAGTTTCACACGACGATGACAAATAATTCTACTAATACTTCCCGTAATACTTTCCGTATATAAACTTATTTACAATTCAACTCATTAATCGATGGATAAAAAAATCAAATCATATTTAAAAAAGGCCAGAATTCAACGAAATAAAATTAAATTGGATATCAACAATTAGATATAGCAAACTAAAATTTGAGTCGTAAAAATTGAGTCGTTTTCTTTTAGATACTTAATAGGGGATCGGACAGTAATCAGATTAAAATCTAAAATGTACTTAGAAAGAAAATATATATTTTTTTACGATTATTTATGGAATAATAATTTAATATAATTAATTTAAATATTTTTAAATGAAGAAATAAAATGTTATTATTTACAATATTTTTAATCTATACTGAAACACCAATCACAGTGCGTGACGTCATTTGTGGGCAATCATTGTCTTATGCCAATGCAGCTGTTTTGTTATGATATGACCACAAATGACGTTACGCGCTCTCAGATGAACTATCGTGGCGTTTTGGCGGCATTTTCAAATAAACGATATTAAAACATGATTTTGAGTACCTAAAAGTCTATAAATAAATAAAATACTATTTTTTATGGGAATAAATATCCATGAAGATTAATTTAAAACACTTTCTGAACATTTGTCCGATCCCCTATTGTTTCGGATTGGTCCATTAGGTTAGAATTCAAAATTATGGCAGATAGATATTAAGTATAAATATTAACTACTGAACCCAATTTTTAATACGGATCTGGAAATTTTGAAAAACATTCCATATTATGTTATTTCCAAACAAAAAATAATCAAATTTTAGGAAAATACTTAAAAGTACATTTCTTTGGTGAGGTAAGAGCATTGTGATCATTCTAATTTCTCCTCATTTTAGACGACACTGTTATTCCTCGAGGAAAAGACAGATAAGCTGATAAGCTATAAGTATTTTGTTACTAACCTGGACGGAATACTTAAAATTATTTTATTTCGTAAATTAATATCTTAGATGTAATTAATTTGACAAACTTTTCTCGTGAACATTTAATTATACCTACTTCATATTTTAATAACATTCATTTATTATTAGTAAAAAGTGTTTGTTCAGATCTGTAACTTTTACTTCAAATATATATAGGTAGTGTGGTATGACACCACTTTAAATTGATAGTGTTTATGGTTTTTGGTGATGGTATCCACCTACCATCATATGGGCCCTCAGATTACCCGCAACCGTTTATTATAAAAAAACCTTCACAAGCATTTGAAGAGACATCACGACACTACAACTTGTATTGAGCGTTGCCAACTCAATGTCTAAAACCTGTTTATGGAGTTATCGTATATGAAGGGGCATGATTAGGGTCCTCTTTATCATTGGTCTCCATATTATTTGATCACAACATATAGGCGCGAATAGTCGGGCGCGGAGAATATAATTCAACATTAGGTCATGCGTTGTAATTCTAAACCAAACGCTATAATCGGCACAAAATAAGTCCTAGATCGCATTGTCCACTGGCCAATCATACCAAATCAGATAACATTCCACCAAACACGTAGCACCATTCACTTGATGTAAGCCGATTGCCTTCTCTTAAGGTAATGCTCGGCCACGATGCCTCTGCGCTAGCGCTCGGTGTTGTGTCAGAGTCCACGACAATGACATTCCGCTCCCACTGTCCAGTTGACAACTGACAGTTGTCATTGCTGTTTACTCTCGTTAATCAAAAGCGCCGACATATATAAAATTATTAAAATCTTAAATTAAAAAAAAAACTGTTTTAACTTTTAAAATTTCTCTTGAATTTAATTATCTAACTTTCATCCAATTCGATTACATTTTAATGACAATTTTTATATCTCATAAAACATAAACTGACGACAATTATTAAAGGTATATTGATCTTGGGCGACAGATTAATATTTATGTTATGTTAAGATCGGCAGAAAGGCTGACGGTCCAAGGTGGCTACCATCGATGATAGGGTCTTCTGTAAGGGTCTTCTGTCTTACTATCGCCAGACGGGCTGCCCAAATGACTGCGAAACGCAGTGTGCCCTGCCACTACTTTCCAGATCCACACCAGAGACAAATTTGAAAAGTTCATTTTTCAAAGTTAAGCGTTAAGACAAGCCCCCTAACTACTCATCCAATAGCAGGAAATCAAGTTTACTAAATACCTAGGTTTAAAAAGATGAAATTTTACTAAAGGCGTACTAAGAAATCGACGAATCCAGCTCAGATGGGCAGCGTTCAAGGTTACACTGCGAGATCGAATCCGTAGACGAACGAAAGTTACTGACAAAAACCGACGGATGGCCGACGGCCACTGAGTCCGGAAGGTTTTCGAGTGGAGGCCACGGACCGGCAAGCGCAGCGTAGGACGTCCACCCGTAAGGTGGACGATCTGTCATCTGCTAAACGCCGTGGATCGACAGTGGATCCAGGCTGCTTCTGGCCGATCCTATTGGGAAATGATGGAGGAGGCCTACGTCCAGCAGTGGAAGTCCTACGGCTGAGATTATGAAAAGCGTTTTATAAAACAAAAATGTCAACACAAATACAAGAATTTCTTTACTTAAATGATCTGTGATAATAGTTCCTTTATAAAAGTTATTTCAACTTTCAACTTAACCTAGGTAATTGAATTATTCCGGAAAACTTTTCTTATTGAAGATAGTATGAACTGAATTCGTTCCACTCCTTTTCAGTCTTTTCTGTGTATTACTTTCGACTAAGTTTAAGGTAAGTAAACAAAGTTGTGAGGTACTCGAGCACCTTTTGCACAATGGGAAAGTTCTGTTCGTGATTTCATAAATGTTCTCTTTTCATTTCATCTGTTTAAGTTACATGTACCCAAAAGATTTTTATACGAACAATGAACTAAGAAGAATTTCGTTGTTACGGACTGTTGTGTGTTGTTGTTTTCAATAAATATACTATAAATTAGATTTTTTATTACCTAACTGCAATGCCTAGAGCCATTCCTAGCCATTCCTAGAAGAACTATCGCTTTTGATGTCGTGCAAAAGCCGAAAAAATAATCGCCTACAGCGCGTTTCTCCACGCGAAACTCTTGTTTCGCTTATAACACGTCCAATATAGAGCGCGTAGGGTTGTCACAGCAGCTAAGCAATAATATTAATATGAATCTAGATAATTAATGTAGGTATCTTTATTATACTAGACTGTCCCAGAAGGAGAGAGTACCTAATGTTTTCGAATAAATTAATGCACGTGTTTATTCTATATCTTTGAGCCTAAACGGCTTGATGAATTTTAACATATATGTTTAAGATGTTACAATTAATATTATCTATAAGTGTGATATTTGAAATTATAAATTAGCATACAACGTACTACACGGTCATTCGGCAGCGTTTCAAAACTCTTACTGGTGAGTATAATGATGATTCATATTATACCGGGCCGTGCGCTCGCCGTGTGTTTCTTAATGGCCGAGCCACGGCCGTGGCACGGACACGGCCCGGTGAATTGGTTCATACAAAAGCATACTATGGATATCTTGACCGGGCTGCGTCCGTGGCACGGTCCGGTGAAATATAAATCCACCTTTACCTGCAATGCAGATTTCGTAGGTAATTTATAACGAAAACAGCTACATTCGCGGCCGGAGAGAGGCATATTGTTGCTTTACCTATGGGCATAGGTAAAGCAACAAGCTTCGCCCGTGTGTAATTGGGGGACTTAGTAAATTAGAAATAGTAACAGCCTAGGTCATATTGCAATCTTTTGTATGGATTTGCATATTCTATATATATGTATGTATCTAATAATCTGTGAAACGAATTATTATTATTGTAAGTTTTCCAAATAGTAATGAAATATAATAAATCCAAACAACTATAGTTACGCCCAAGATGGACTGACGAAATGGCTGCAGTTCAACGCTGGATTCAGGCAGCTTCTGACCAGTACTATTAGAAAATTACTTAGGAGGCCAAAGTCCAGCAGTGAACCTCTTACGGCCGAGATGATGATGATGCATCAGTATAGTTCCATAAAAAAAAAAAAAAAAAACTTTGCCGCATCTTAATTACGTAAGAACCCTCTCATAAGTATCCCATTCGTTGTTGTATGGCACATTCATTCATTCTTTCAATTATTGTTTTTAGCTTTATTCATAAACGTCAATAAAAAATTTAACTATTTCCACGCTTTCTTTTGCTCGGGCGCACCCAGATGAATCTTGATTCTAATGTATGGTTTAAATAATAGAAATAGCGGAGTGGTTTGGTTGGTACAATAGCTGACAATGTGGTTAACATATAATAATAAAAGTTCTTTGCTTGTTCTTTTGTCAAAATTCCTATAAATAAAATTATAAAAGACCTGCCTCCAACACACTTTTAAATTGCACGATCTATGGGGCGCCTGGTGATAATCACGCATGACTTAAGTGCATGACTTATTATATGGTGCAAAAATATTAGTATCTAATCGTCAAATCGGCATAATATACGATTGGCATTCCGATTGGACGATAAGCTTCATCGTGTACGGTTGGCATAAGTTAATTTTCCTTACTTCAGTCACGTGTAAAATTGCTTGAAGCAATTTATAAGTTAAGGAACGTTGTCTAAGCACAGCATTGCATTCACATATCTAATATATTCCGAAACATCCTGCCGTCACAAGCAGGGGTAAATCTAACGACTGTTGGCGCGAACTCGCAAAACAGGCGCAACTGAGCCAAGGCGTTTTGCCAACCAACTTTATTCACATCACCCCCACTACACACCGTCTCTATTTACTACAACTATTAATATATAAGCGGAATTAAAAATAATTTTCAGAATTGTTCAATTTTTCTTCGTAAGTTAAAATTTTTTCTTTCAGAAACAAACAAAATATGTAATATTAGCTGAAGAGTTTGTTTGTTTCTTAAGCTTGTTGTTATTTGTTAAATTCGTACAACAGATACAAAAACAATGCTACGTATCATGCTACAATATCATTTCGATTAACTTAAATAGAGAATTGTATTTATTTAAATGTAATAAAAATATATTTCATTTAGATTTTTGTATTACTTAATTCATATTGAGTATTAATTTGTTAATACAACATTTATTGATTCTGAGGCGGTACGAAGTTCGCCGGGTCTGCTAGTTTAAAATAAAAATAAAAATAATCAACCCAATAAAGATTAAATAAATGTTACAACGCCTAATATAGTAGTATGTTATTATAATTGGAATATAACCCATTCCTGTACCGTAACTACACAGAGATCCATGCGCAGAACCACACACCCAGAACACGCAGAACCACAACAACAACTCACACACACGCCCGCACACGTATTTCTTATTTTCTTTTTTTACAGAATACGCCCTTACAGAATACCACCGTGAGATAACAGCATATATGTGCTGTTGTGTTTCGGTGAGTGAGTAAGTGATGCCAGAGCCCATTTCCTTATCCCCTCCTAATCCCTTATCCAATCCTACTGTAATCGGCAGCGCACTTGCAGCAGCTGTGGCGTTGCTTGTGTTATAGGCGACGGTAGTCACCTACCATCAAGTGGACCGTCAGCCCGTCTGTCGACCTTAACATAAAAAAAAATTGCAGGTACATTCATATTTATAAATTATAATTTTGTGAAACCTATAACAGGCAATGTGAAAATGTAAGAAATGTACCTACTTGTATATGTTGTTAGTTTTGCTATTAAATAAATAAATAAATATGTAACAGTACCTAATAAATCAGTATTAGTGTAGAATTTGTATATTTATTTAATTAATGCTACATTAAATGAAATAACACAAACTATTTTAATACTTAATGTTCTAATTGGATTTATTTGACAATAAACTAAAAATTAATAGGATTTTTGATAAAAGGAATCATAAAAATCGCATTTTGTGTAAATCCCATTCGTACGTAAATATTGTTGTAAAATAAAACAATTTGTGATTTGGTAAAATTTTAATATAGGTATAGATAGGTACGTACCATTCTAAAGAAAAAAATCACTAAAAATCGTTTCCAAAACCAGCTCAGCTCATACATATATATATGAATGACACTTGTTTTTCCTCTGTTTGCTTTGTAAGCTGAAAATATTCCATAAAATATTCAAACTCCGTTTACGAAGTTTCTCTTTAAATTTTTCTACTACTTTTTGTTGGAGCAGATCTCGTATCGGATCCGTGCGCTTGCATTCTAACTGTTGTCTAGAAATTGAGTTGAAATATCTTCAGCGAAAGGAACTTCGCCCTTTCAACATCACGTTCCAAAAATTGCACATTTGGAGTGAACTACGGTGCCTGGTCCGAACACTAGTCGCATCACTCATTGTCAACAAACTTTATCGCCTCGACTCGCGACCGAACAGAATCACCTAAATGTGTTTGTTGTGGTTTCCAAACGAACTTGTGGCCGCCGCTGCCTCGCCTCTGAGAGATATAAATCACATTTGCAACTCCAGACATAAATGCATTACTGTTACTGGAGAATTCCAAATCGCATTTCGGAATCCACTCTTCTTCGATACATCGGGGAAATTCTTTGAAGTGGAAGGAAAAATTTATACAATATACACCTACAACAAGTTAGGCACACGAAACAAAGAGCAACACACTTGTGCTACTTTGAGCTCTTGACTTTTTGTATATCAGTTTAGCGTGTGGACTAGTAATGCTTGCACTTGCTTTGTCTCTGATAAAATTATAATCTTCAGGGACTTGCGAAATCTGCCATTGACTATTGTATTGACCTATTAACAATCCAGAATCCTAATCGGATGCACAATGATCGCAAGAGTAACAACCGCTTGGAATGACCTCGGAAAAGAAACAATGAAATGGTTACGCGAATCTGTGTAGTTCATTGATTTAGACTAAATGCAAAACTGGGGTGTATAACTGTATACTTGCATCATTGCTTTTTCTTGATTCCTCTTCTCTTTGATAATAAATATTCTCTCTTACTATAAGTATCTTCTTATCTATAAAGTAGCTTACTGCTCTGTGGATTTTTCCGATTAATTCTTTCAAACTACAGAGCGGATTAGTGGTCAATTACGAAAAATTTGACGATTATGTACCTAATGAAGTTTAAAATGTGCGTTTTTCTGATCAAACCGACTTTTGGCATCATTTTATTTGTATGATCGCTAATTATAAAATACCTACACACGTTTATTATTAAACTCTTAAATCTAATTTGGTGACTGTAATTTTAGCAATTGTAATAATTAGTAGCTATGAAATATGTATATCAAAAGATCTTCCATGTTACGCCTCAATTTCGTCAATATTTACTAAAGTAATCACTTGATTGCGAATCTATCTCGTTAAAGTAATTATTCGGAAAATGGTACGCCGTACAAGATCCTGTTATCATAATTAATGAAATAATTATAAGAAGACGTCAGGACTGAGGCCTGGGGCAGATGATTCACTTAGCATGGTAACACCCAGATTAATACACTGACTACGAAGAGATTACGCTTAAAGATCAGTAGTCTAAATCTCCCCCACGAGTTCGTGTCTTGTTGTAATCCCAAAGATAGAGTGTTTGGCGTCGAGCTGGGTTACCTTACAGCAATATCAAGCACTTTATTAATGACGCTGTATGCTTCTGATGTATGAAGGCGCAATGAGATAGGAACTAGATGAATAGACCATTAAACTACAACATCTTGTATGTTTTCGTTAAGATACTACTAATCTCACTAGTAATATTGTAAATCCAAAAGTTTGTGAGGGTAGACGGACGTATGGATATTCTTCAGTAAACACTAAAGCAAAATTTCCCGTTCACCTCAAATCAAATCAAATCGTTTATTTCTCAAAAATAGGATAACAAGATTACTTTTTTGAAGTCAAAATACTACTACCGTTTCTGAAACGCCATTTTGTTTAAAACTCCAGCGGCGTCTGAAACTCCAGCAATCGCTCTTTTTAATCCCATGCATTTTTATCTACTAACGCTTTTTTAACAAGTTTCCGTTTTACAAATGTTTTAATCGTAATTCACGTATATGACTAGGGATTTTATTGTAGAAACGTACATATTGTCCTTTAAATGATTTATCTATTTTCGTTAGCCTTGTATGGATTAAAGCGAGGTCATGTTTATTTCTAGTATTACAGTTAATAATATCACTGTTTTTTCTTAACGATCAATATTTTTATGAACAAAAATTTTATTATCAAATATGTTATTGACATGGCCCTGTTAATATGTGGTCTCATTAAATTTATCTCTTAATGACTGTCTATTGGATTAATTATAAATTGCTCTAACAGCCCTCTTCTGCAGCACGAAAACTGTTAGAACATCAGCGGCGTGTACCCACAGTAAAATACCGTAAGACACAATACTATGGTCTTACAATAACTGAAATAAACCACACTTGCTCTATCTTCGTCAATGAGCTGACGATTTTTTAAACCGCGAACGCTGCAGAACTAAGTATTCGCCAATCCCGCTATGTACATATGTGTGGGCCCCATTGAATTTTCGCAATTAGATTACGCCCAGGAAATCTGCCATCCAAGTGCATTTACAAGTGCAGGCGATTTCACCATATTGACATTTGGTGTTAAAAATTTAATTCATTTAGTTTTCTTACTGCTTAAAATCAAATTATTTACATTGAACCAATGAACAATTTTGGACAAAGAGTTAACATCATTTAAGACCGATTCGCGCCTTTTAACATTGAATAGAAGTGATGTGTCATCTGCGAATAATTCTATTTTATGTATCTTTAACAAGGTGTGCCAAATCATTAATGTAAATCCTATTTGTACGTAGGCTTCTTCTAAATGATATTATAACTTAACAGCCTCCTTACAGGAGACTACCTTGGAATAACAGCATGTGTGCTGTTTAGAGGATGCCAGAGCCATTTCCCTAACCCCTTCCTAATCCCTTATCCTTAAATCGAAAATTAAAATATTTTTTAAAATCATACTGCCTTCCCTTCGGACATGCAGACGTACGGCTGGTTACCATCCTCACCTTGTCGAAATCCCTCTAATTCGGACCAAGCGCTTTAAAACATATAATGCGCACTACTAAGGATTGGAACTCCCTGCCGGTTTCTGTATTTCCGAGCTCATACAACCCAAAATCTTTTCAAGGTTAGAGTGAATAGGCATCTTCTGTATGAACTCGATCCATCGCTTCATCCATCATGTAGGCCTCATCCTTCCTACATAGATAGATGCTGGTCAAAAGCAAATAAAAAATAAACCTACTATGGTCAGCTGCGCATTTGCAGCACCTGTGGCGTTGCTTGCGTTACAGGCGACGGTAGCCATACCATCAAGTGAACCGTCAGCCTGTCTATTGATCTTAACATAAATGATAATAAAAATAAGGATTTTTGGATGCAATTTTCATTTTTTCTTTTAAAGAATTTCTCATATTATAAAATATAGTCGCTATCCGCTTCAGTCTGTTTGATTTGATTTTGAAACGGTTTTGACTTATAGAGAGAGAGAGCGATGAACGATGAAGGTTTATGTGTAGTGTATATAATTGGAGAAAAAATTGCACTAGTGCGACACTTGTTTTTACTATTCTGTTAATAAAGGTGTGAATTTTGGTGACAATATTTAGGATATTTATTGTTCAGTCACGAGTGAATCGCTGAAATAATTTTGATGAAATACAAATGAAATTATATCCTTTTTTGTAGCTGTAATTCATTCCTGTAAGATAATAGTGCGAATATAATTATAAATGTTATAGTTGTTTATAAATGGTGCAAGTGAACATAAAAAAGTTATATATATATATAAAGGTGACACGAAAAGCAACATCAAACAACTGTTTTTATAATTTAATAATAAGTAATTAAATTTATTAAATAAAGCTTTGGTTGCATAACACGTCTATATTATTTAATATTGTTATATAACAAGACTACACGTGATAACGTAATTCACGCGCAAATGTTATATAAACTTTGTTTTAATAAAATACTAGCTGTGCCTGCTGCTTCGCCCGCATGGAATGTTTCTCGGTATCAGTAAAAATCAGTTGCCTACCTCGCAGTCGTCGCGTACGCGTCTGTGGTTTCACGGCGCGGTCGCGCTTTACATAATTATATCGTATTATCTTTTTAAACATACGTATAAAACATGTGCAGTAAAATTCACGTGTATTAAATACTTCTGACAATAAACTTGCTGATTTTGATAAGGATTCATATTTTTTTCGATAATATGACCAATCAATTTTTGTATTATTATTTTTTTAAATCACTAAGATTTAAAAAAATAATAATACAAAAAGTCCTTTTTTTGCTTAAATATACGTAAAAGTAACACATATGCTGTCGCTGACTTTTTATAGGCATTATCGAGCTCTACAACTTTTCTGTAGCAATCAATCATATATATATCTCACCGTTAAAGCAGCGTTCGAAATAAACGTTTTCGTTAGACCGTTTTTTTTTCGTCGAATTATTTTGCAAATTCGATTATCACGAAAAAGCCTTTTCATATTACGGGATAATATATAGCCTATGTCCCCTATTCTGTTGTAACTATTAGCGAAAGAATTTTTTAAATCGGATGAGTAGTTTCGACGATTACTTTCTGCCTGCATACACACATACAAACTTTACCATTTATAATATTGGTATAGATATCGTCTACACACACATATAAAACATGTAAAATATATAAAATTGAATATATAAAATTGAATCTCCATTTCCCTTGGTCACGGAATCACGCGTGAACGGGTAGACCGATTTTAATTCGGTTTTCACTAATGGTAAGAGGGATAAACGGGGAATGTTCATATATATAAAAATTGCACCCCGGGCGAAGCCGGGGGCGGGTCGCTAGTATAATATAAAAATATAAACCATATTACGATTTCTCATAACTAACATATTTTGTTATAATAGTCTGGATTCACCCTTAGAAAACTCTAAAAAAACAGTAAACCAGTGTTCGTCAACCGGTGAAAATTTGAATAATCATTTCGAAGCTAGGGAAATAAAACTGTTGTCAAACTTTTTTTATTGATAACAATAAAAAATAGCTCGATAGCTATTAAACCCAGAGCCCATTTCCTTATTCCTTCCTAATTTGTTATCCTTTATCCTACAAAGGTTGGCAGTGCACTTGTTGCCTTTTTCACGTTAATTGTGTTATAGGCGACGGTAGACACCTGTCTGACGGTCCATCGAGTGTGCCGTCAGCCTGTCTTATGACCTCTAAATTAAAAACTATTGATGAGTTATAATAAAAATAAAAAAAATAAAAAAAAAAGCTAGAAAATCATTTGGCAAACTGAGGAGAAAAATATACTGAATTGGTTTGTGTCTTTAGCTATTTATTTTATATGTAGTATTACAACGCATAGCGTTAATCTCGCAGAAAATTATTATTAAATTGTCATAAAATTATTGAATCACGAATTCCTTCAATGTTTCAGCTTCATGCCTATTTTTATAAAAGCAATATCAGGTTTGTGCCCGGCCTTACGAAACCCGTGAAATTTCTGCGCGCACAGCCTACTACACATTAATCAATTTCGTCCACGTAATCCGAACCAGTATTCCAGTTTTTGTCTCTTTTTTGCCCCTTATTCATAAATATATGGCGCCGCCAAAATCGCAAAAAAAAATGGAATTTATTATTGTCGTGATAAATTTCGTTCCCGTATATTACAATAGGTAGGTGTATTTTTGTATCTATACAGAAAATTTTAACTTGGCTGATCTACGGTTTGTTTCGTCACCCTTGCTTGCTCGTAATAGAGGGAGGCGTAACGTCGCCTTCAAAAATCGTTATTAGACCCGCTCAGCCATTTGCTGCGACAAAATATAAAGGCTGGTAGCTTGTAGCGTACCCTAAACTTGTTATTTACGGCATACTCGGCAAACACCTGAAACCCGGTTCGTTTAGATTTATTCTCTCAACTGCGTATCACATTCAATTACTTCATTTTGACATCAGACACCTTCTAATAGAGGAATTTTTTGATTTTGTTAAAGCTCACTGAAAGCTCACTGCAAAATTATTTCTTGTGAAAAATTATTGGAAGTTCTACATTATGTTTCATTTTATTTCTTACTAGTGTTCCGCCCCCGGCTTCGCCCGTGGTGCAATTTTTATATTTAAGAACATTCTCCGTTTATCCCTCTTTCCATTGGTGAAAACCGAATTAAAATCGGTCTACCCGTTCACGCGTGATGCCGTGACCAAGGTAAATAGGGATTCATTTTTATATATTAAAGATGATAGATGATGTTACCAATTTTCTATATTACATGTACCAATCGAAAATTTCACACCGGCCTGGGGACAGACCGGTGGGTTATGTCGGACTCCTGCCCCGATATGGTCTTGGGGTAGACCTACCGACTAAACCTCTTGGCGTCCTCCTCATCCGCTATTGGTGAAGTTGCGAGGTAGGACTAACACTCTTCCGCAGCTCCACCGCGGGGGTCCGCAACCGGACACGGCTCATTTGGACGGCGCACCCGATCTGCCAAGGTGCGCCGCGCCTCTCAGGATGAAGCGGTCAGGGGTCCAGGTGGCGGTCGTGCGCCAGCCGCCTGCACCCTGTTCGTCGGCGGGGGGGATGGGACAGGACGTCGTCGTCCTCCCGTTCTCTCTCCGCCGCTTCCTTCTGCGAGATGACATCTTCGCAGATTGAGTCGCTTGCCAAGCGGCTCTGCTGCCGACCATAGCTTTCACTACGGCCGGCAGAGAGAAATTCAATCCAATGGTCGCAGCGAGCTCAGTTCACTGCGCCGACCAAAAGCGGAAATTTATCTCTGATTTATCGATCTTTAAATTTATATGCCTTCAATGCAAATAAAATGGGAACAATAACAGGCCTACTGACTCCCTTAACTAAACAGTCTATATTTAAATTATAACAATAAAAATGAACAACACTGTTTCTTGTTTCGAAAGCGTACAAAACTTAATTATGCTCGTGTAAAAGCCGAGCAAGTTAATACTCCCGCAACATGCAAATAGCATTAAATATCGGTGGAAAGCCAATTAAAGTCGTAAACTTTAATTGATATTCATGGAGTCGAAACTGTTAATGTAGATGGTTGCTTTGGGAACTTTCCGCTCTGAGGTATGCCTAATAATTATGATTTCACCCCCGAAGATACATTCTTTGTAACCTGTTGAGTCCTAAGAAAAGAACATTCTAAGAAGAACAGAATTCATTTTAGTTCAACCTTCCCTCAAGAAATCTTCGCAGCATATTATGCAATAAAAGAAAAATGCAAAAAATTGTATTTCTCATTATTGCAACGTTAAAAAACTTTTCTCAGTAAGTAATTTATTTATTACTAACAAACCGGCCCCGGCTTTTTTTTTTAAATTATATACGCAAGCCTTCCTCGTTTATCCTTCCATTAGTGAAAACTGTACCTATTAAAATCCTTTCGCTTGGAAGCAATTATATATATAAACGTATTTGTATTAATAAACGATTTGAATTCGATTCTCAGTGAAAACCGCATTCAAATCGTTTCTGATATTAGCTTTTTCCTCGGTAACATAAGTACATCCTATATAATTTTTCAAAAAGGTATATTGATATAAAAATAATAAATCGCTATAAATAATAATATAACCTTTTTTGAAAAAATATTTAATATAAAGATTTAATAGATTTAATATATACATATAATAAAAACGTTTACGATTTTATTATATGTATATAAAATATAAATATATTATCAATAAAAATCAATATCAATATATTGATGAGAATATATATATAAATATATGATTAATTAATTTGCCGTATTGTTTCGAATGGTTGGTTTTTTTATCTGTCTTCGGTTAGAGAAATGCAAACCATTTGATACATCATTAATATCAAGTGTTTGAGTAATTTATCCCCAGCTCTTACACGCATATATGTGTGTATAGTACATACACACGCACTTAGGCATTTACAATTATTAAATTTTATACAAACTTAGCCAAAAGGCTATAAGGATTAAAAAATGTAAACGACTATAAATTATCCTTTTTAATTAGTAAGAATTTTGCCCACATCATCACTGAATAAATGTGGAATCTTTCCACACTTATTCAGTGATTCGTGATTCCACCACAATTCGTGAAAAAGTATTTACAGAAACAAGTCGATTTTTGTCTACTTTCTCTGATATTTGAGGAATAAATTGGACGTACATCAGCATTCCAATTACTGCTGCCTGGATCAGGTTGTTGACCTACTTTACCAGAGACTGCTCTCTCAGGCAAACTCCAAACTCTTAGATAACGACTCTCACCTGTCGCGTTCCAATTTGAGCCTAATTCGTATCAAAATAAGCCGGATATTTTCTTGAACCCCTAAATAAAAACACTTGAATTTGAAATTTTACTAAACCTGTCTTTTCGCACTTGTTAAAACTCCTCAGTTTAATTCAATTATCTTGCTCTGTGCTCATACAATTATTCTATATTGGCTATTTTGTAGACATTAAGGGAAAAGGTCAGGTGAACGAAATGGAATCACCATTAAAGGTCGGCGTAAGCACTTCGGCGTTTTATCGGAAATAGACTTAAGGGTGACTTTTCGAGCCTCAAACTGACATGAATATTTATGATTCATTCTTCTTTCCTACTTAACAGAAAACTTGACTAAGGGGACCGACGACGGGCGTTGGGTTTTATTTTCCATATTTGGTTTATTAGAAGTGTTTTTTTTTATTACCTAACCACATTTTTCTAGATCCCTTAAAATAAATTTAATGTTTTTAAAGCTTGTAATTATAACATAATGACGAACAAATCTGTCTATAATCAATTAATCTTTTAAATGCCAAATCTACAAGAAAAAGGCTTCCATATCTAATGACTTCATGTTTTATCGTAGAAGCGTAGGATTCGATGATGATCACTTGCTTTAATGATGTATACGTATCACATAAGTCCAGTAATATTCAAATTAATATTGTGAAGTATTCTCAAGTATTAATTTTGTTTGAAAATATTATTTGGGATCTGCTGCTGTACAGTTTATTCAGAATTTGAAAACACTCATTGGAAAAAAAATTATGCCCAATTTTATTCGATTTTTACCAAATTAGATTTGAATTATGTATATTCGTTTAACGACATAATTTTATCATTCTTACGAAAGTCGCGTAGCAACCGCCAACACGCGTGATCCTTCGAGACACATCTTGTATAAATTACCGTTTCGACGGGTCCTACGCATACTGATGCAACCAGCAAATTAGTGAAATACGTTTTTTTGCATCAAACGCTTTAAATTATCATATTCTTTGTGCCCTGTAAAATTTATTTAAAAATATCAAATAGTTTCTAAGTTACAAACACGTAAACTGATGCAAGAGACGTTATTATAATCAAAGCGACTGAGTACACTGGTGTAAGGTCACTTGCATTAGTTTCGTTGGTCATCGTGCCACGCGCCGTGCCAGTGCAAGTATCGTTATACCAGTATGCGCGGTGCGGTAACAAGGCGTAGGCATCCTTACGTTGTTACAACTGAAGGTACAATTAAGAGATCACACTCGGCAGTGGGATTTCATTGCCAAATACGTTTCGAAATTACAAAGAAAACGGATAGTTACTGAAAATTCCAGTAGAAATTGCACTTTGGTCTATTCGTTGCCGTTGACTGAAGACAGCGGTAGCATCAAAAATGTTCATGTTTACAAAAATACGTTTTTGAATACCTTATCCATTAGCTATAATTTTGTAAAAACTGCTTTAGACAAATTTGAAAAAGGTTTTGGCGTCATAGAAAAAGATCGTAGAGGAAAACATTTAAATCATCCAATAAAGATACCCACATCTGCCAAAGCTCCTGTGTCAAACTGTTTCAACCTGTAGAGTCTCATTATACGAGAAAAGAAGTATATTTGGATGGATCATTGACTTTTTTTGAATGTTTAATTTATACAAAGAGTGGTGTGATAATGAAATTCCCGTGAGTAGCAGAGTTAAAATACAGAGACATCGTTAACAAGAATTTTAATCATTTTTTTCGGTAGGTACCTAAAAAGGATAAGTGTGAATTTTGTCACACGTTTGAAAATTTACATAATCCTACAGACGAGGAACAATCGAAACATAACTGGCATTTGGCTGAAAAGGATAGAGATCGAAAATTAAAAGAGACTGATAAAAGTTTATCTAAGACCGACACAACTGTTGTTGCTGTTACATTTGACTTACAAAAAACATAAAAGTTGCCACAATGGGAATGTTAGCACTTTTTATTATAAAAGAAAATTAAATTTGTACAACCATTTGATTTAGCTGATTACAAGGATATTTCTAATTTTGGGATGAACAGACTGCAAAAAAAGGAGCCAATGAAATTGCCAGTTGTGTTTTTGATTTATTGGCTTGAAAACTGGCAGGGTGTCAAAACTTTTATATTCTGGTTGACAATTGTGGGGGCCAAAATCGAAACAGAATTATTTTTCTCACGTATATGTATTGTGCATGGAAATGTAATATACATTACCCATAGATTCCTAATTGTTGGTCACACGCATTCATTCCGTAATTGAAAGGCAAACTAGAAATATTTTGATTTAAACTCCAGATCAATGGATGATGGCTTTCAAAATGGCGACAGCTGATGCAAAGCCATACATAGTAAAAGAAGTTATTTATTTTTATGTATATGATTTTAAGTTTTCTCTACCATTTTTTGACAATTGGAAGAAAAGCTTTTGTAGAGAATTAGTTATGTAGAGTAAAATTTATGAAGTTAATGTTAAAGCTAAGGATTCATTTAAACTAAATTATAAATATACATTTAAGATGATACTTACAAAAATATACAATGTCTCAGAAGCAATACACGAACCAGTATACAGAAACTAATTAAAAAATTTACTAGCTTAGATCTAGCTTACAAAAGCGAGTTACCGATTGATAAGAACAAATTTAAAGATCTTCAAGATCTTTGCAAGTCCCATGTGATTCCTGAGAAATACCATTCTTTTTATAATAATTTGAAAACAGGGACTGAAAGGGACAGTGATTTATGTGACTAAATTATTATAATATTATTTATGTGAAAAGAAACAATATTTTACTAAAATAATGTAAGGTTGATTAAGTATCGACCACTAAACACAATACAAAGAAAAGCAGTAGCAAGCTTTGAATTTCTTTCTTTTGTTTTGTTATTTTAAACTTTTTTAATGAAAGTTTTTTAATGTTACGAGTTACGTGTGTGACAAGAATTATAAACTTATAAGTAAAAAGAAATTTTTAGAACGGGTACGGATTTTTTCGTCATTTTTCTACTGATTTCCATAAAAATAAAAAAATACTACGTCTTTATAAATAAATAAAAAATACTATTGCTTATACCAAAAAAGTTTTGTTGCTGTTTATGTCAAAAACAATGAACGATTTCATAAATTTATTTGAAATAAAACTAATATAATAATTATTTTTTGTATTATTTATATAGTCATTAAAAGAAATCTAATTATAAGGAAAGATTTTTGTACAAAATACTGGTATAGCTGTCAATGTATATTGGCGCAAGTGACGGAAATCCTTAAAAATACATAATTTTTGAATTGTAAGCATAAACTATTAATCAAATATACGCAAGAGAAAGTAAATAAGTATTCTTTGTATATTTTTTCTTTAATTTAAAATAAAAATAAATACTATTTAAACTGGTGCAAGTGGTCACTTGTACCACTTTACGTGTTTCAGTATTTTAAAGAAACCAGACTACATAAATGTAAGTGACGCTATTTTCAAAACTATCCAAGAATATACAAAATATGTATCATCACCTTTTCCCTAATACCTTCAGTTATAATTCCCCAATTTTTCAAACGTTTTTATTAATTTATTTCAAAGTTACAAGAGTTCGAATCTTTAAACCGCTCTCCTGTAAAGTTGTATTTTTGCACTTGCATTACTATACGTAGGACCCGTCGGTTTGATCACGATGCCTTTACCATTTGAACATTTGAAGGCAACGGAAATTTGCGTTGTTATGTTGATATGCTGCTAACGAAGACTGACTAGATAATACTTGGGAAGAATTCATTTGAAACACACACATATTTCAACATGAGATCTCGCTTTCATTTAAAGTTGGGAGATATCGTCAAGTTCTAATACATACTTGATTTATCATTGAAAAGAAGACTAACCGTGTTCTGGTTTGATCTGGAACAGCTTTACTTTTTTTATTGTTATTTTAAAAAAATACCTATTTAAAAATATATTAGCAACTAGCTGAGCCCACAACTTCGTAGTATTCGATATAACGTGTAATTTTTTTGTTTATAAACCGGTTGAAATGAAATAAACACTAAATGTTACGGGAAGCTTGCTGCAATACATCAGTGAAAACCGCATTTAAGTCGGTTAAACCGTTTCTGAGATTAGCGTGCACAAACGCACAGACAAACAGACTAAAATTCTAAAAACTATTTTTTTAACCTCGGTAACACAAGTACAACATGTACAATTTTTTTTTTAAATATTTAATGTACAGACACGGCTCGTTGACAATTTTATTATATATATAGATTTATGGTAACGGACACGAACGTTTCGTTTATTATTCTTATTTTAGTTCAAAATAATAATAAAATTACAAATACTTTTAATAATTATTTATTTTGTTAATATTCTAACGTTTGCTCGGATTTTTTGCCAAACAATGATGCATGGTTTCCAGATATATTAAGATTTTATCTGTGAGAAGTGAATTCACTTCACCATAGATATTAAAGGCAAAAGATATAAGAGATCCTTCATGGTAAAGAGAATAAACTATTATATAGATTGCAGCATAAAGACCAAGGTGATTTTGGTCCCAGTTTATTCAAAAACTAATATTGCAAATTGTCGCGGGACTTCTTTATCTATTTAGTTTCTCGAAAGAAAATGAAAACTTTCTAATAAAGTCATATCCTTTAACGATTTATTAAAGCGAAAATTTTCTTGCGAAACGGTTTCGGTATCATACGTTACTTTTAGGCTTACAATTGATTGACACTGATTCGAATTCATAAATATTTCATAAGGGTCAAAGAGTGAACTTTAACGAATATTGATAATGAACCAAATGGTATTTCGTAACTCCTATAATTCGACTGAAGCCGGAAGCTGAATAATCAGTAAACTTATTTTGAATAAATCAGAATTACAATTGACAAGATACGGACAAAGTTCCAAACTGGTTTTCTTTTTACGTTAACAATTTTTGTGACTACTCATTTAGGAACCACTGATTTAAAAAAAAATGTCATAACTAAGACAATCGTGGCATCAGATAACAAATCAATTTATTAAAAAAATAATTACTTAATTTCTTATCAAACGTAAGCGAAAACTGTTTCCAACAATAAGTGATTATGAAAGTAGTGAAGACTTATGAAAAAAAGGAATAAAAATCATAACTCAACTACTAAAGAAGAAGAAATGTAATATTACTTTATTTTAATCCAAATAAGTCTTTATATGACATTAAATCGGAATTGTGTTGAAGTTATCATTAAACATTGTTCAAACCGCACCACAATAGATGATACTTCTTAATTGCCTTTGTAGTTCCATAAGTCGATATGTTTTTACTCGATATGGTGTACGTATTATATGACGCTTATCTGAACCTCATATTTGTCTGTAAGTAGAAGAAATCTTATTGTTTGTGTTAAAAGTTTAAATTGCGTGGTTGTGTTTCATTTTATTTTGAATCGCCAGACTGATTGGCGCTGTGGTAAATTTAAATTGTTTTATTTTTTAAGTCGACAGGCAGATTGACAGTCCTCTTGCCTATTAACAAGCAAAGCTAAGTGCTGCAAGTGCTTTATTACTGTCCTTACTAAATATTTGTAATAGGGAAATGGGCTTTGGCATCCATTACTCGCCAACAACAGCGTATACGCCGTTATTTCACGGTGATTTTCTGTAAGGGGTGATTATTACAGCCAGCCAACCACTGAATTATACTTTTTAATTAAAATACATCTTATTATTTTTATTCATCCAAAAAATATAATTAAAAAAAACATACAATTAAACACAAATAAATCAGTAAGTATGAAAGTTACAAAAAGGTCCTTTCTTCAGCATTTTTCTGACATAGGCCGCATTAATTTTTCGTGGGAACACTTAGTTAATTAACACACATAAGGCCATACACAATGCATATACTCAACAAAAACAATAAATAAATAAATAGTCAAGTCGGCGAGATCTTTTTAAAAGAATTTATTTATTCATTTATTAAAACTGGTCTAAGTTTGACCTGAATACTTAATAATATAAAATGGTCTATTTTGGGACCGTATTATAATATTAACTAAAACTAAAGTTATTACTATGACGGTCGATGCGAGACTGTCTTTGTTCTCTCGTCGCGTCTGTTGGAACGCTCGCCCACACGCAGGTGGCTTATTCCTACAACTACGAGTCGGCAGTTATGCATCCGTTCGTTCATGTACCATAGGTACGTGACGCATAACTAAATAATTGTCAACTGTTTGCACCTGTATTCACAACATTATAAAAACACACAATATATAAAGGCCAGTTCTCTGCCGAACATAAAAAATACAGCATGCCTAAACTACTACACATTATTAGTTTGACTAAGAGTGAGTTGTCACAAACAGCGTAGGTAGAACAGTTTAAGAACTTGTAAGGTTATTCAAGGCTGGTTTCTACTGTGGTGGAAATGTTACGCGTGTATTTGGATCAATTATTCATCCACCCTCACACTACCCTGCTTCTATAAAACACAAAACTTAAATAATAAACTAACCTCAGGACTCTTGAAATTAAATATTCGATAGAATTTCGATGTCCCATTTGAATGTTGTAATGAAAGTTCTATTAATCAAATTTCATAAAATGAGGAGGATAACATTAAGACGTATTTTAGTCATGACTCGAAAATGTAGGTCACAATACAATTAACGTACTCATTGAATAATTTCTAATGTACAAAAATTATATTAAAGAATTTACTACTGGACAAGTTTTCTAGAGAACGTCGACAGAATAGAATCTTGATCAGCTCCTGACCCTCTGACTGACAATTTTATCTAAATTTTTAATTAATCTATATAATATATTATATCCTTTACATATATAATAAAATCGTAAACGAGCCATATCTGTACATTAGAAATTTTTTCAAAAAAGAAACAATTTTGACACGTTGCACACTTATGTTACCGAGGTCAAAAAAATGTTTATATCGGGAGGCACGGCAGTGCCCCCGCCAAGTCGAGCGCGAAGCAAAAGCAAACACTGCCGTACCATCCTTTACTGGAACCATTTCGCCGCATTTTCAGGCCCCTATTTGAGAACCTCTGGATAAGACCAGAACGCAGAAATTTTCGTCATCCAGTAAGCTATAATCACATACTTAAAATCCAAAATTTCAAGTCTGTAGGTCATTTAGTTCCGAAGTTAAACGAAAGCAAAGTTTCGCATTTATGACACTCACTCACTCACTCACTCATGATCATCAGAATAGAACTAGTACTTCCCATAACCTCAGAGAGCTGAAATTTGGTACAGAGTTAGGGTTTAATGGCCACATAAAGGGAAAACTATAAAACACATAAAGGGATAATCGAAGATCTGGAGTACCTGGTGACCGTGATTAGAAAACACAAGAGCCCAACCAAACTATTAGAGATCGACATACCGCCTTTACAAAAAATATTCAACTTGGTGGGCCGCTTCATTTGATGTCAAAAATCGAAGGTCTGAAGTATGTGATGAAGAACCCTCAGCTGGTCTCAGCTGTATTAGAGATATGGTAATGCCCCCTTCTACTATTGGTACATAAAAAATCGACTGTCATTGCAAAAATCCAGCGTAGTGGGACACATCTTCTAATTTAATCTAGCCTATAGCGTCCCACTGCCCTGGCGAATGCCTCCCCTTCTGCTTTTAATACGCATATATAACTAAAATTAAAGGAAAACTCTGGATAAGACTAGACTGGCTTTTATACTTATACTTACAAGTTTACAAGAAGAAATAGTCGAACGATTAACTTTATTCTACTCGAACATTACACAAATTAAATAAACAAATTACACTAAAATATTAATTTCGCTCACAATTTGGTCAAAATATAATGCATTGGACTAAGAGTGGCGGTGATACCCGCACACGTGGCTAGATGGCGCTGACTGCAAAGTCTAAGTCTAAAAAATGCCCTCATGGACATTAGCAGGTGCCAATGTCCATATCCTCTTGTGGCGCTTTCACGAGTAACCAATCTTCATGGAGTGCACCTCATAAATAAATGTTGACTTCAAGAGTATAAAAGCTCAAGCTTCAGCGATCACCGAATACAACCGGCTTAGGCGTAAATACCGCGCTGATCTTTCAGAAATTAAACCGTCTAAAAGAATAAATAATGAACGCGAATGGGCAATACGAAAAACTGTTGCTACTGTACAAGAATCAGAACCGGAAAAAAGAAAAGAAAGATTTGTAATAATAAAAAAACTACTCCTAAAAAGAAAAAAACTGTGCCAAATAAGAAAATCTAATAAAATAAATCAATATGCCCACGTTTCTACAAAAAGAAGTGAAATCCCACCAAAAACATTCTGTAAAAATGGATGGAGCTGCTTGTTTGGTTTGTTCGCATAAGGACAGATTCGCAAAAAGACAGATTCTCAAAAGGCCAGATTCTCAAAAGAACGGAACTGGTGCATTATCTCTAAAAAGTAATGAAATCTAGACAAAGTCGTGCCAAGTCTAAGGTTCCTTACTGCGATTTCTTTATTATTATAGTTAATGTTGTGTGACTTGGCCGTTGAAGGGTACACAAGGGTACAAAACCAGGTGCTCCATGACACCATTGCACCAATCTGTCGCCAGAACCGCTACCCATTGACGATGGAAAATTGCCACTTGGAAAACGTTGATTCAATAACCAGTCAATTATAGGCTTGATAAAGCTGCGTATTCCTATAATACGTATAGGCTGTTGCATAGCCGCCTTATGGTGGCATAATAATATGCAATCGGCAGTGAAAAGAAAAGGAAAATATAATAAAATAGAAATGGGCGCCAGCTAATTACCTAATAAATAAAATACGGTAATTAAGCAATTTGAAAATATATATTGAAAATAAAAAGAATTAAATTAAATCAGGGAGTGAGTTCTAAAAAATGCCCAGGGCGTGAAATTAAATTTATATAACACAACCCTCATTTGAAATCACAATTTTCACTTTATACATACCTATATCTAATGTAAGAAACTTAACTGAAACGGGAAAATTTGGACAAGCTCGGCAATAAAGTTACAATCCTCTGGACTGGCTCGGCTTGTCTTCATCAGGTGTCGTAAGAAAAATCCAATCCCAAAAAAAACTTGATAGCGTCTACGTCTCCCAGAAGTAACAGCTGCAAGCAGAGGTTCGAATAATTAACAGTTACGGAGAATCCTTATTACTCCTGAACTTGTTATTCCCGGACTTGATATTCCCGGATTTGATCCCTGAAAATGGTTTAGAAATATCTAAGCACATATTCATATGGAATGATGTGCCTGACCAGTGGGAAACTAAAAATCAATATACAAGGTCCCTAACCGTTATTAATTTGGTCAATAAATGGTCAGGCAAAAACGAGAAAAAATAATATAAGAAAATAGGTAATTGTAAAGATATAATGAACTCAATTAAAATTCATGAATTTTACAATAATTTAAAAATAACTTAATCAAATATTATAAACATAAAACGTGCTATGGAAATATGGAAATTTTAACAAAGGCCGGCGAAAGCAAGCCTAATTTAGTATAAAAAGAAACACAGAATTAAATAAACACTATTACAAATAAGATGAAATACGTACCCAAGAATTAAATGGGGAAAATTTTTAAATATATTTATCCCTTATAATAAATATATATTTATATTTATATTGAAAATACAAAAAAAAAATTATACTAGAAACGAAAACCAACACGGTCAAAAGCAGAATGGCTTGTCCGCGACGGAAACAAAATTTTGTGACAACGAAAATTTTGAATTGATTGTCGAACCAAGGATTGTCAAAATTAAAAAAAAACTGATTAAAAATAAATAACATGAAGGAGTAATTAAAAATGAGGTGATATATGTAATTAATATATTTATTTATAATAAATAATAAAAAAAAACAGTACCACTACGGTACAAGGCGAGCCTGAAACAAACAGTATAAAAAATTATTTCCAATACAGACGGACTTCTAATCATTGATAGAAGTCCGTCTGTATGTCTTATCTTATGTTAGATCGGTGGTCGATTTGACGATCCAAAAAGAAGAGAGCAGAAGTCAGCATTGTCAATGCTGAATGCATGTGTTGCACAATCTGGCGACAGATTGATGCAATGGTGTCATGGAGCACCTGGTTTTGTACCCTTGTATATCCTTCAACGGCCAAGTCACACAACATTAACTATAATAAGATTTCATTACTTTTTAGAGATAAACAAGCAGCCCCATCGAGACTTGGCTAGTTTTTTACAGAATATTTTTGGTGGGATTTCTTTTTTCTGTTTGTGCGTTTGTTCACCTTGTAATCTCAGAAACGGCTTAGCTGATGTGAATGCAGTTTTCACTGATGTATTGTAGCAAGCTTCCCGTAACATTTAGTGTTTGTTTCAATCGGTTTATAAACAAAACTGTTACGAGCTATTGCGAATACCACGCGTACGATATTGCGGGCACAGCCAGTGCAACATAAATTTAGATATTTGGGAAGTATGTTTTAAAGTATTTCTGTCTGTTACCTTTTCACGCCTTAACTACTCAACCGATCATCGTGAAATTTTGCATACACATTGTCAGGGATACAGAAGAGGACATGTAGTAGCCCCTTGTCGTGGGATAAATCACAGGCTCGAACACGCACTCAACGGGCGGTCTACCGACACGTCTACTCCCACCAATGGCTCTCGTATACTCACGTCGTGCGCACGAGCGAGACAGTGGTGCCCGCGTGAGGAAAAGAGTAAATAAACGCATACACTACAGGACATAATAATATTGTGATAATATAGTACCTTTCATGCAGAAAAAAAACACCGTTCCCGAGAGGGATCATGTAAAAATAAAAATCCAACGTCTGGCAATATTACAACAGCAATAAAGATGTCAGCGTTATATTTTTCATTTTTCAACGCGGTCGAAGTCGCATTCAAGTGTTCATATCTGTTTACTTTCGATAGGAAAATATACTCTATACATATAATATAATAAAATTGTAAACAAGCCGTGTCTGTACATTAAAGATTTTTCACAAAAATATTTTGTACACGGTTGTACTTATGTTAACGAGGTCAAAAAATAGTTTTTAGAATTTTTGTCTGTTTATCTGTACGTTTGTGCACGCTAATATCAGAAACCGCTTAACCGATTTGAATGCGGTTTTCACTGATGTATTATAGCAAGCTTCCCGTAACATTTAGTGTTTGTTTCATTCCAATCAGTTTACAAATAAAAAAATACGCGCTATACTGAATACCAGTTGCGGGCTCCTCTAGTACAAAATAAATTGCTGATACAGTACATACTATTATACTAAGACTTGTATAAGTACCTATATTGACAGTAAGAAGAGATATTTTTTTACGCCTACTATTTTGTTTATCCCAAATTACCTAGTCCTAGTTTTATTGGTATTAACATTGAAGTACTATAGTTAATCGTACTTGTTTGCTGTATCAATATTTTGTCTTTGTCTTAATGTCGCCCTTCTCACCTTACGCACACAGTATCAGTATAAGGATTGTTTGTTGAGGCTAATTGTACCCGTTCAAATTTAGTTGATGTCTTCGTATTTGTTATTTGATATTACAGCGAGTTGTCACTGTAAATCTACGTTTTGCTTTTTGTTTTGGATTGATGAGAAAAAAACTAAGATATAACATCCAGAGAACAAAAACATGTGTTTAACATGAAAAAACGCGGACAGAGTTTCTCTAAACAATTAAGACATGTAAGTAAACAAATTGATAGTACATTATTACCCAGGCTGGATAAAGCATAATTATGTCGGCCGAGTAGTCCATGCCCCGAGACCGTCAATTGCTATTTCGGCGAGACTTGTACATTTCCCTAATTCGCGAGCAAATTATAGGCAAAAGGTACATGAGAATCCATCTATACATGATGAAGAATTTTTATGTTTCATTTTAAAACAACTGCTAAAAGTTAAATTTGCAAATATTCTTTCAGAATATAATTGACAGTATGAAAACAAAACGGCGCGGGGTCGTCTGCTTCTGTAGTTGGTTGCGCCTCAGTAATCTATTTGGACATGCTTTAAAACTGTCCAGCAATTTCTATTACTGTCCTCTTGGACATTGTCGTAGTGTGAACAGAAAAGTCAATTGACGTATTGTTTTTCAATATAATGAAGGGGTAGAAAATATTTTTTTGGCCCGGGACCAGGACCCACTATAAAGACAGATGGCGTGAGGTAAAACTGCAAAAAATATTAATAAATTAAAATTCGTTATGTAAATACGTATGAGATAATATTTATTGTGAATTATAAATATATTAAAAGCCTTGCAAATAAATTCAATTAAAAAATTATTATTAATTATGATTGTATCAGAAATATATAAAAATATTCAATATTCTTTTATTGATAGAATTAGATCTTTATTAAATTTCCATTCAAAATTTTTCAGGAATTATTTGAACAAAAATGGATGCTGGTAGACTTGCTGTGGTGTATGTTATTATTATATGTATAAAACATATAAAAAGGAATAAACAGATAGGAAACAAATTTCAGTTACTTGAGATTTTAATTAAAAATAAAAACTTCAAACATGTGTTTTGAACTGTGTTTGTCATTTATTATAAGTACTGCGTTGGTAAAAAAAACCCTATTGTTTCCATAAAATGTAGATATTAAATAAAAGATAGCTTTTTATTAAAAAAATGATATTTACAATAAAATCCTTTGAATCAATCTAATATAATAAAAATAAAATCGTAAACGAACCGTGTCTTGTGCACTTGTTGCACGCTAATCTCTGAAACAGCTTAACCGATTTGAATGCGATTTTCACTCATGAATCGTAGCAAACTTCCCGTAACATTTATTGTTTGTTTTATTCCAATCTGTTTACAGATAAAAAAGTTACGGGCTATACGAAGTTGCGGCTCAGCTAGTAAATAATTAATTTTTAATTTTTTCTTCTTCTTTTGGTTATGGCTCTATCAGATCTTCTCCGATGATTTTGCCAGTGTCAGTTCTAAAAATATTAATATAAAAAAATTAAATTCTAATTAAAATCCAAAGTAGCAGATCCCGAAACTAGTCAGTCAAGTATAATTTTTTTCTTTAAATTTTCCAAAACAGGTCCATCAAGTCCAAAGCAGTCAAGTCTACGTTATTCTTTGTTAAAAAAATATTACCTACTTATTATTTCAACCTTGGACTTGCTGCCTTTTCGTTAAACTTAATACTTTTATTCTCAATTTCCCAGTTGAACAGCTGAACCAATTCTCTTTTGTATAATTTTATTAACTCCTCGCCTGTATTAATTTTTTTTTATGTGATTAATTCAAAACTGATTTTGTGTTGGAAACTTGTTAGGGTTTGTGCTAACCAAAAAGAGTTGCATCGCGTCGGACACTATTTCCAGATGTAAATTTATTCCGGGATACAAAGTGAAGTCTTTGAGACAAAGGCAATACAAAAACTATATCAACGTTGTCTCGCTGAAAATATAGACAGATCAATGCCTGGCTTATTTATCTTCTTGTATTTTTTTTAAATTGATGATTGTATGTCTTAATAATATATTGTCTTAATATTACCTCTCCTCTCAGCCCGTTGGATGAGTGGTTACGCTCTGTTCTAGGGTTCCCGGGTTTGATTCCCGGCAGGGTCAACTTTGGAAAATCAACTTTTCAAATTTGGCTCTGGTCTGGATTTGGAATGTAGTGACAGGGCACACCGCGTTTCGCAGTCATTTGGGCAGCCCGTCTGGCGGCAGTAACCACCCCCTTACAAAAGACCACCATGAAATAACAGCACGTGTGCTGTTGTGTTTCGGTGAGTTAGTAAGAGATGCCAGAGCCCATTTCCCTATCCCACTCCTAATCCCTTATCCTTAATCCTACTGTAGTCGGCAGCGCACTCGCAGTTCCTCTTCAGCCCTGAAGGTGGGCCGTCTACTCCCTGAACCGGTCTCTGTCAAGAGTTTTTCGACCGAGGAAATTCCAGTTCACTCCCGGATGTTTCGTAACCACGACTTCCTCCTTCCATACAACACAATATACACATATAGTAGGCACGTGTGATAGAGTATCGCCAGAAAGGTGCCCAGCATTGCGAAGTACATTTTAAACGCACTGTACAATGTTTAAATATTCACGCATGGACATCCAAACAAACTTTTTTATGTGTGTTTATTAAATTAATTGTTAAATGGATTAAATGTAAATAATGTGCTCATTAAATGCGCCAAGCACAACACTGCCTGAGTTTTGTGCTTGGCGCATTAAGTAAAACATGAAACTGTGGCCCGCTTTGGCGTTTCCATCTTCGTGTTTCCATTTGGTGTGTTTTGTCTTTTGTTTCTTGCGAGAACAACATCCGCTTTGTCTGAACCCTCGCCATTTGTGGCACATGCAAATATTTACCTTGCCGAGGTTTCTGCTTTGACGTCCCTACATAATTTCCTGACTTCACAACCGCGGGTTAGAAGCCGTGCACTGGTTCCTTGCGAATTTTAATACCGCACAAGTGTGTATGTATTGTAACTGTGAACTTATGACTGTTTTACCATTAATTACTCTTTTTTTTTTCAGGTACATATTAAATTCAATATTGAAATAAGTTCATCAAATGTAAGTACTTATAAGTTTAATTGACATTATCAGCTAAATTTTTTTAATAATAATCTTAATGTGAGGTAGTGGCTTGTGCTAGAAACGAGCCTACTGGTTTTGTGGCCTTAGAAAGAAATCAAAAAAATCTCAAAAAGACCTTAGGCCAAAAAAATCTCAAATATCTAACCAAAATTTTCGATATTTTTTTGTACTCACTTATGTTCGTTCGGCCTATGACCAATCATGTTCTCTTGTATTAAAAGTGTGTTGAGAAAATAGAGTGCGAGCTGTTTTCCATTTTTGCTGTCGACACTAAGAGAACCTTAGAAAAATCTCAATAACAAAAAAACTTCAAATATGATGATCAAAATTTAGCGTTATTAGCATAATCTAATCTCGTCCACGTGACCGCGTGATTAATCATTTAGACTTCATCAATTTTTTTAGATGTCAACTAAATTTTAAAGAAAATTATAAAAAGTACAAACTAACCTTGACATTTAATATAATGAGACCATTATAATGAGCCCAATCACGATATATCTGCTGTAAGTTGCTGAGCAGTTTGGTATCCCGCAGACTAATTAATGCTGCAGCATCAGGTCAAGGTTATTATTTCATGAACAGATCTTCATAAATTATAGCTAGGAACCATCTCGATCACGTCAGCTTTCAAAAAAAAAACTGATCATAATCGGACCATCCGTTTGGGAGCTATGATGCCACATACAGACACGCAGATACACACAGGTCATACTTATAATATCCCTCTTTCGCGTCTGGGGTCTGGGGATAAGGATGTGACAGCATTAAAAAATAGTGTACATTTAGTCGTATACTCGTAAATACAACACAATTTATCATCCATTTTATATCCTAGTCTGCATACGTATTACGTCGTAAATGTATAATTCTCACTATAAGCATACCTGGCTTTTAATTAATTAACAAAGCTTTTCACGTAGGCTTTCAAGAGATAATTTGGATTTTGGTTTAAGCGGAGCCTTGTAATTGCATTAGAAATAGATCTTTAAGATCCAAATTTAAATCTTTGTGGATTCAGTATTGAGTTCGAAACGAAATAATGAAAATTCTATAGTACTGGTAGTCCCCTATATCTAGCCTCCAATAGGAGCTGTATCTGGGGAAACTAAAATAAATGGCGCATACATCGAACCTCTCACAGCGATGAAATTCCGGGTCATCCCCTTCCGCTGATATGATCAAATAACCTTTCCAATAACGTGTGGAGGGAAAATATAGAATGAAACAGTGTGACCTTTCACAACTGGGACGCCAAACTCTACTTAACAAAGGAACAAAAAGTAATAAGTAGAGCTTCTATTTAAAGAACGAAGAACATCTTTGAAGTTCAAACGAGGCATATTATTTACGCTCCGATTGTACTTCGTACTAATAGTCTTTAAGTAATACGCTGGTTTCTTATTTTATGGTAACTTAAGGCTAAAAATTATTTCGTCTTTATTCCTATAGGTATCGTCTGTATGTTCTGTAATTTAACTTTATTCTTTACGTTATCCCAACAAACCAAGTTCCATCCCAGACTTTCATATCGATGTTTTTAGCAAAGTAGCGCCCTCTTCAACGCTTTTTTCTTCCGACACGGCTTTCAAATTTAAAATTTCGAAAAATAAAATAGAAATAGCCTGTTTACTCTATTTATGTAATATTTCAAAATAGCTTTTATATTAATTCGCCATCTGTGTGACGATCTACTCTATGGTGGATAGCCTGCCACCTTCATCTATATTAATATAGGCTATGTCCATTCTAAATATGATAGGTTAAATAATTTTGTAATCGGGTGAATAGCTTCGGAGATTACCAACGGAGATAAATTTATAAACTTTATTTTATCAAAGAGCCTAATGAATTGGTCTAAGTATTAAACTTATATTTTAACATCAAAATTTTTACTCAATACAATTTCTGTGACTACGAAAGAATATAAATGTATTATGAATGTATTGCTACAGTACCTATCACTACAAAACCCTCAGAATAACTTTTTTAAGCTTTTTGAATCTATTTTTAAATCCTCCTCTGTTCGTTTCTCCGCTAATTACTTCTAAGCCACCCAACGGATTTTAATTCGGTTTTTATTACATCCGTTCAACCGTCCGGAGCCGGGGGTAGGTCGCTTGTACGTAATATTATAAACACGTAATTTCTTGAATATTAAATTTTATTTGATACATTTAATGAATCACGGTCTTGAATCCATCAAATACTTTCGGATATTACTCCTCATATTGAACATAAATATTTAACAGGGAAATTTAAAGAAAAAAAAACTTCTGAATCGGAATGTCCACTGAAGTCTCAAATCCTTTTAATTTGTACAATTTCTCTGGAACTGAACTTGTCGCGAGAGGAAACGTTCATTTCTGATAGATTTTATAATTACAGCATTACCCCCAAAGTAAAGTTGATGTCTGTCTCCGAAACAACTGAAGCGATTTTGCTTGACTTTCAATGTTGGGTACAGCCTCATTTAGAGAAGAATTAATATTACTTTTTACTCTGTAAAAAGTGTAATTGAGTTTTATTGAGTGTAATTTCAAAAATTGCTCGCGAATGAAATCGCGGGCGATCACTAGTAGATATTGAGTATAATCTCCATATATAAAAATGAATCCCTATTTCCCTTGGTCACGGCATCACGTGTGAACGGGTTCGGTTTTTAACTCATGGAAAGAGGGATAAACGGGGAATGTTCATATATATAAAAATTGCACCCCGGGCGAAGCCGGGGGCGGGTCGCTAGTACAAGATAAAGATCCACAAAGAGAAGGATAAGCATAGAGGCGTAGATGTATTATATATTGTATAGTAATATCGCTGTGTCAGTGCACTATGACAAAGTGAGACGCGGCGAGTGTCGTGCCCTATCAACACCCGACTTTCCTTTTTGTCTCCAAATGATTGATGGATATTGTGCCTGCTCCCGTTGCCGCTTCTCAACTGACGGTATTGACACAGCACACACCAGTAACCGTACGTAATCTTATTTATCTTTAAGCTTCACAGACTACTCTTTTCCTCTGCCATCGTATGTTATAATCTATGGTTTCGCTTTGAACCTCCATGAATAAGTGAAAAGCCTTCATTGCTACTAATTGCTTACTAATTTATATATGTATCTCTCATTCTACTTCAATTTTTGGCTTTTTTTAATCCATTTAATTGATTAAAAAACAACAATAATAATAATCATCATCAACCTGTATCTCTCCACTGCTGATTGTACACCTCTCCCAAGAGGTCTTCTGTCCCTCGCATCCAGCCGCTTCCCGCGAAGCTTTTCAGGTCGTCTGTCCACCTGGTCGCAGAGCGCCCCACGTTGCTGTTTCCAATTTGTGGCCTCCATTCGAGAACTCTTCTACTCAATCGGTTATCTGTTCTGCGATGTATTGCCATTTCAACTTGCTAATTATTTTGACTATATCGACAACTTTGGTTTTCGGCGAATTTGAGACTAAACTAGAAATAAATAAAAACATTAAACTGAAACATTAAATTAATTGTGTTTTAATAGTGGCAGGTCACACTGTGTGTCGCAGCCATAAAATGGGCATCCGTCTGGCGCAGGAGCTAGTGTGTCCCACTGTGAAATAACAACATGTGGGCTATTGTGTTTCAGTGACTGATCGAGTAAGGGATGTCAGAGCCCATTTCTTTATTCCCCCTAATCACTTATCCATCCATCCTTAAGGTCGGCGACGCTCATACAGTACCTTAGCTTGTGTTAATAGGCGACTGTTGCCACCTTCCAGCAAGAGGACTTTTATATATAAAAAATACACGTATCTATATAGTGTATTTATCTATGACAATACATTGTTCAATTGTAGTAGAAAACATATTAGTTTTTACAATTTTTAAATAAAAATATAAAAACAATAAATATATTTGAAATACCTAGTAAAGTAGAGTAGGATTCGTTTCATTAGGGTTGCAAAAAACTTTATTATGGATATGTACTAGTATTTAATCCCGGGTATCGACTTTTGTCTGTTTCCGATACATTTAAAATAGATATTATTTTATGTTGGTTAATAACACAGTTATCACTCCAACTAAATATGTAAATTCGTAATTGCAACAAAAAAAATTGTATGATAACTACAACTTAAGTATTTTCGCATTTATTCTTTAAAATTGTGCTTTGAGACGTTCTTCTTATCAAGAAGAACCAGTTTTAAGGTGAACCAGTTTTAAGTAATAAGTTTACGACTATCAACATTTGTGACTAACAATATTTTGATTGCGTTAATATAGAAGCTGATTTTAATATATCTTCAATCGTAGACTAAAATATACTATTTTTTACTTGCTTAAACAGATACATATTTCTGTTCCTTTAAAAAAATAATCTTGACAGGTTAGAATTACGTCCAAGCGATAATAAAGTGACTATGAACAAATTAAGAGCGGTAGGTACCCTAAAAATGTACAAAGAGCGTCTTGTTTTCCGAGAGACAAAGAGGCGTGATTCGTGAACATTTAATTCTATCATAACCTTTTTAAATAATAAATAATCATTCGTTTAAAATCAATCTAAAAACAGTTAACTTATTTGGTTCTCTCGAGGGATTATGTCATTGTCGTGTCAAGCAGGAATTACTAACAATAATACCTGCTGAATCTGTAGGACGCCCACTGCCCACTGCTGGACATAGTCCTCCCCAATAATTTTCCAGTAAAAGCGATCAGAAGCAACCTTTATCTGTAGTAGATCCACTACTACAGATAAAGGTTATTAATATGGTATTTGTTTAAACGTTTATGTGATTATGTTATAGAAACAGTACATTTTGTTCCTTAAAGTAAACATATATTTGTTTACTGCCATCTGTAGTCGTAGTCGTGTAACCGTTAGGGCTAGGGTAGGGCCACGTGTGGCCTACTTCCCTCAACGTTAGTCACCAGTGGTACAGGACGAGATATGAAATATATCTCAAGGGCGCCTACTATCCGAAGGATGATTTGGACAGTGAGAATACATTAAGCTTATCACACAACACTTTTATTAACAACTAGCTGAGCCCGCAACTTAGTACGCGTGGTATTCGGTATAGCGCGTAACTTTTTTGTTTGTAAACCAATTGGAATGAAACAAACACCAAATGTTACGGGAAGCTTGCTACAATATCATCAGTGAAAACCGCATTCAAATCGGTTAAGCCGTTTCTCAGATTAACGTGCATAAACGCATAAACGAACAAAAATTTTAAAAACTATTTTTTTGACCTCCATAACATAAGTAAAATGTGTACGAAATGTTTTTTTGAAAAAATATTTAATGTATAGGCACGGCTCGTTTACGATTTTATTATATTTTATGGATTTATATACACACGCTATTGTTGTGAAAACATAGATCGATTTAATACAAAATTTAAGAAAAACAAAATTTCTTTTATAGACAAATTCATTGGCGGGGGTGGATACTGTGTTAAACTGTTTAAGTAACATGCCATTCAAAATAAATTCCGACGATGTTCTTATGAGATTCATAACAGCAAAAGCATAACAATGCTCTAGAAGAAAAAATAAGTTAACGCATTGTTAATTCGTTTGTCCCTTATTTAAATAAATCCATATTCTATATTGTTCTACTGTGTAGTGTTTTCATTGTGATATTGACGTGACTCGTGTACGCGTGATTCTTTATCCGCACCGCCTTCGGAGTTATTTCGTAAAACGCGTCAGGTTCCCATCAAAAATGATTGGCGAAACCCGTCACTGCTTATTATTTCTTCGTCATCCGTAATACTGATGATGTTTATATTCATTATTGGGAAAAATTGTGTCACATTTTCGATTCTCTACGGTACTCTTTCGATCATATTTTATCAACGTAATGACAAATACGAAGAATTAATCTTCGTGTCAGTATTTTGTTTGTAGACGTCAAATACGAAACATTTAAAAATGTCCCAGAAACCCATCCAAATTGGTACTCGGCTTTGCCCTCATAGAATACGCTTTATGGTATTTCATAAAGAGTATTCTACGCGGGCAAAGCCGAGCCCTCAACTAAACCTTAATTAAACTGGTTCCGACTCCAAGGTGTGAAATATTATTACATATAGATAATACTAGCTGAGCCCGCAACTTCGTACGCTTGGTATTCGGTATAGCGCGTAACTTTTTTGTTTGTTAAAACCGATTGGAATGAGACAAACACCAAATGTTACGGGAAGCTTGCTACAATTACATCAGTGAAAACCGCATTCAAATCGGTTAAGCCATTTCTGAGATTAGCGTGCACAATCGCACAGACAAACAGACAAAAATTCTAAAAACTATTTTTTTAACCTCTCTAACATAAGTACAACGTGTACAAATTGTTTTTTTGAAAAAATATTTAATTTATAGACACGGCTTGTTTACGATTTTATTGTAACGATATGTATATAGAATATGTTGGGCAGCCTCTCTGGCGGCATTAACCACCCCCTATGCTGTTGTGTTTCGTTAAATGAGTATAGGATCCCAGAGATCCATTATACTGACGTGTTAGCAGGGCGTTTGCATCTCTCTGGCATTGTTTGTGTTGTAGTGGGCGGTACTTACATACCATATCTATAAAGACTAGTGACCCAACAGTCTTGTTGCCGCTGATTATAAAAAAAGTTTTCAGAAACACGTGACAATATTAATTTGGTCATAAGTCAGTTATGCCTTAGACATTTTTTTATAAAATATCTTTAAAGGACGTTTTATCACTACTACGTCCTTGGACTAATAAGAAATTTTATTTTTACCTAATTTTTCTTGGTGTCTATTGAGGGCTTTGTTTTTGTGTTTTAATAGCACTGTCACAACTTACGGCACTATATTACACTAAACTAATTTAAAAGGTTTCTTATCCTTGTTAGACTTCAGATATGGACTAAAACAAGTTGTAATTATTTGATGACATAAGGATTTTATTTTTAGAAGCATCTCTCTCTCTCTCTTGTTTCACTCTGCGTTCCCAATGGGATAATGCTGGCAGGGTTGGAAGGCGACACAAAGGACAGTGCCAAACTGCCAATGTGCTTTGTGTAGCGCAAAATAGTTCAAACGGACTCTGTGTATATGTTATGTTGTCTGTGACGCTTATATTGGTGTGTTCGGCAAACATGAAGGCCCACAAAGAAAATGTCTCAATAATTCAAGTTACAGCTATCATGCTCTAAACATGACGTCAAACGTTTGTCTACCTATTAGGTTCATTCTGTCTATTGGTGGTACATATCAAATCTAAAGTGAAGTTAAGATAACATAAAATTTGTCATTTTAACCCTTGCCGTCGGGTACGCATTATCGGGATAATCCTATGTTTCCTATGTTTAAATCCTATATTGGTATTCTGTTTATTGAACCAGGACGTGGACTAACTGTGCCCCAAGTTCAACCCGAATCCATTCTACGGTTTGCACGTGTTTGAGTAAGTAAAAACAAATGTCTTCACAAACTTTCACAGAATACATCTAATACATATAATAAAATCGTAAACGAGCCGTCTCTGTAAATGAAATATTTTTTCGAAAAAAAAAAGAAAAATAAAAAAACATTTACACACGTTGTACTAATTTTTGTCTGTGCATTTGTTCGGGCTAATGTCAGAAACGGCATAACCGATTTGAATGCGGTTTTCACTTATGTATGTATTATAGCAAGCTTCCCGTAACATACAGTGTTTGTTTTATTCCAATCGGTTTACAAACAAAAAAGTTATGTAAATTTAAAGAACCACGTTTTTTCGATAAAAATGCAATAAAATAACTCTTCGGTTAAATTGGCTGAAACGTTTTACAGATGATATATCGATGATGATTGAAAGTTAAACATAGTCAGTATTTAAGTTGACCTCAGATCTATATGATCAGTTATAATAAATAGGGTTCAGTTTAGGCTGGTATCTTTCATATCTATATTAATAACTTCGTCAAGGGGTACGGTAGACTCGATTGAAGCCTTACCAGTAAAACATAAAAAAATAAAGATGGTGCTGACAGACAAATCGCAGTCGCCATATTGGCCACTCTAGCGAAACGTCACTACACCTGTGACATCTTGAGTGGTTAATAAACGTTCCGTTTCATTCATAGTAGCGCACATACGCTTCGCCACTCAATACGTCGTCGCACCATTCATTTTAAAAACTAGTGTCCATTACAAAGAACTGTGACTCATGTGACTGTAAAACGAAACGTCTTGCCGCAAACATTGAGCGAAATCTATGCCACTTTGCCTTTAATATTCCTTGAGAACCGATAACTACAGAAATATCTACCTAAATTTTGTACGTACATGTGTACATATTATGAGTCACATTACACTCGAGCGAAGCCGCGTTTTCATCTAGTTATATAATAAAATCGTTCTTGGCCTAAAATGCCTTTGTGCACCCTAATCTCAGAAACGGCTTAACCGATTTTGATGTGGCTTCCACTGATGTATTGTAGCAAGCTTGCGGTAATATGTATAATGTAGTGTATATTTCATTCCAATCTGTTTACAAACAAAAAAATTACGCGTTTTCCGAATACCGAAAGTCCCGTCAAAATCGGACCAGCCGTTTCATACATATTTTTTCATGTTTATTCAATCAATGGAAAGAGCGTTAAAACATTTATTCAATTTTATTGCTCATATATTTTTGTCGGGCATTGAATATTTCGTTTTTATTTTGAAATAAGAGAAATCGAATTTTGTATTAATTTGTAGGGAATATTATGACATAAAATCACAAAAAAAAAACCGATCGCTACTAAACTCCACAGGATCATCCATTATGCTATTCTGAAGATTGCCTGAAAATTTCATCAAAATTGGTCTAGGGGTCTAGGGTTTTTTTTGTGTCCATGGGGGGAGACATACATACATCGCCTTTTATATATTAGGAATTTAATGGCATTTAAATTCGACGAAATCTTGAAGTTACTTTAAAAAATTGTATGTTAAAATCTAAAATAAAAAGACATGTAATGTACATATGTATACGCACGATAGGAAAATATGTATATGAAATAAGTTTTCTGTATTTTCCTTATCGCACATGTGCCGAGATAAAAGTCAAAGCGTTTGTGTGATATCAAAACGGGATATCAAAGGATTTTTTAGGCAAGAGAAACGTAAAAATCAACCAACTCAAAGAAGAACTCGTAATACATTCATACTACGGCGTAATAAGAGCCTGGTGATATTTATTATTACGGCCTAGCGGCCTAGGCGATTTATTCGTCTGATATTTTGTAAAGTTTCTTCTCGTTTGAGTTCATCGAGGCGTTTTATGAATAGTAACCAAAAATATTATTAATCTAGCTACGCCCGCCAACTTCGTACGCGTGGTATTCGGTATAGCGCGTAACTTTTTTGTTTGTAACCCGATTGGAATGAAACAAACACTGAATGTTACTTGAAGCTACATACATAGTGAAAACCGCATTGAAATCAGTTAGGCCGTTTCTAAGATTAGCGTGCACAAACGCACAGACAAACAGACAAATCGTTTTTATAGTACAACGTGTACGAAATTTTTTTTAATATTTAATGTACAAACATTGTTTAAAATTTCATTATATATAGATTGAAGTCGCCGTAACTGACTCTTCCTAAACCACGCAACGGATGTTGAGGTGGTTTTCACTAATAGAAAGAGCGTTAAACGAGGAAGATTTTCATATATAATTTGCAGAAAAAAAATGCACCCGCGCGAAGTCTGAAGCGGGTCGCTTGTAAAATATAAATGGTAAATACATTCGGCATTGCGCAAAAAGTTTCTCTATTAACAAGTCATATAGCGACAATTCTGTAGAACGTAATGACTACATTATTGCCGAAGTTAAACATTATCACGCGAACTATTTAAAAGTTCGTTCGTTTGTGTGTTTGGCACCGATTTAAGTTTTGCGGTGCCCTTTCGTATTTCCTCACATTATTCTTTTTGCGTCGCCGGCGGTACTGAGGCTCGAATATCATGTTTCGCTCGTTTCATCTCGACGATGGTAATATCGATGCCAACTGCACATAAATAATATTGGGTAGGTATACAAGGCCTAGTCTGTAAAACAAGGGGCAAGAAGACTTGGCAACAGAACGCCCATCCATGCTAAAGAAACTTTTTCTATCAGCGGAAGGGAAATTTATTGCGACATTTTTCCAGAGCGTATAATAACGCGGCCGCTTATTCGTCTACTTTTATTGTACAGATTATTTTTCTTAATTTAAAGTTTGTTTGGTGTTGGTTTTGAACAGCTCTAATTGAATTTTGAATCGAAGCCCTTGTTAATTATAAATCGTATACCTATATATGTTACTTTCCTATACATTAAGTCAAGTAATTCAACTACCTAAACATGTCTGCGCCAATAGGATGTGCATGTGCAACTCAGCATATGCTGTAGTGCTAGGTTTAATACTAATTAAGGTTAGGAATTACTTCTTATGTGTCCTACATAAGAAGTAATTCTCGAAATGTTAGTGATACAAAAATATGAAAAATAAATATACAATGTTTAGTTACATTAGAAATAAAAGGAGATCAAGCTATCAGTTCATTGCACTCCTTAAGAATCGATTTTCATACAAAGCCTGGTATAGAAATTTTATGAGAAGTAAAATTAATACAAGCGTTAACTAAAAAGCGTTACGTTACATTTGTGCGACAGCTGACGCATGTGTTTATGTTCCCTAATTCTATTCTCTGGGCTTATAAAGGCAAAAGTCGAAATCTTAGATGAAAAGTGTAGTTTTCACTTGCGCGTTGAGGAACGAAAAGAGAGCGCGTTATCCTGCCGGCGCAGCGACATCTGTCGTCGAAAAAATGAGCTATTTGAACTTATAAAACGCAGTGACATCTGTGTATACCGAACGTAACTAACATAACTTTTGTTGGAACACGTGATATCTGAGTATGGAGAATGTAACTAAACTAGTAATTGAGTATCCAGTTATCTATTGACACGAGTTATAATTTTAAAGGAGTAAACTCCAGTCGTGCGTCGGAGACACGGACTTTTTTTCGTTTTAGCTTCGTTTTAATCGTTGAAACTTGTATGATTAGATAAGAAGAGATTAGAGATTTTATTGGGACAATATCGTGTAATTTGGTAATGGGGTTTGTTTGAAAGATCTATTTGAATTGCGCGTCATTGATCAAACGTCGAACAAAGTAGAATGATGTTAGTGTGTTTTTAATTTTCGAATATTATCCCCATTTACAAAATCTGAAATATTTACAGGAAATTACTGCAATTTAAGAAAGACTTTTACCAAATTCTCCAAAATTTAAGTTAAAAAATATGGCCTGGTTTTGAACGATGTTCTTTGAATTATCAAACGACTAGCGACCACACAAAACAACATACACTACACGATCCAAGCAGTGACATAATTAACCGATTGAAAATGCTGAATAATTGAATAATGCTGACAAAGGAGAACCCCCGTTTTGGGCTATGAATATACAAGCCAAATATATATACCAAAAAATCTCCTTTTCTTTCTAGATTAGCCCAGCTAAAATTTAGCCTCAAATGTGCATATTGTACTATTTATTTACAAACTTGACCATTGCTGATAATTATTGTGAAGAGTAGCTCATGGAATCTTTTTAAATGTCCTAATTACAGTCCAATTTCCAGATCTCTACAGTTATAGCCCAGGCTTGTATGGGAAACGTGCGTTCTCCTTTCCAGATGGATAAAACCGCAGAATACGGCTAATCGAAAATACGATAACGATTAGTATGTTCATTACTTAGAAGTAAATTTCATTTGTTTAACCAAACACACAAAATATTTTCAAAACCATAGTTTAACTGACTGGTATTGTTTTAAGCTTATGAATTATTTTTGGCTTTTTTTATCTCATCAAAATACATTTATGTTCATTCGTTTCGTCAGACGAAAATGCGCAACGGTATTCAGCTACAAAGAACAATAAAGTAAGCAAAGCCAGCTGCGAACGTAATTAGATAAGGGAACTGCACCAGACAATAACGTGCCGTTGTCTCATTAAACTTTGTTGACGGCCGCTACGAACAAGAAAACTCCAAGCATTTTTTTATTCAATTTCCTTCTGTCTTATGAGTGTTTTAACATTTGAAATTTGCCTTCTCTTCTTTGCCTTTAACTGACGAGAATGCCTTCTTTAAATAAAATCCTATTAAGTCATTGTGATTGATCCCCTATGGATCAAATTAATTGGCATATATACTATAAAGTTTCGCCGCGACTTAGTCTGTTTGATTTTGTCATCATATGTGTTAACTGACTACACGGTAAATAATAATATTGATTGCTAAATTTTATACACATATATGCAGCCGTTTCGGCTTAAATGGTTTTTACAATAACTTTTATATAAGTAGGACGAAACTGAGATCCTTATCTCAAACTATACCGACGTGTTCCGACTTCACCCGACTGCGATTGAGAGATTGTATTATACATCTGCAATAATGCACCTCTCAAATAGTAAAAAGTTTTCAAATATGTGCACTGGTTCAGGAGATTACCTTCTACTTATAATAACTTTCAAAATCTGCTCTCTTTTTATAATCTAAGTAAGTATATCTATATGCATAACAGTATTACAAAATAAAGTTGCTGGCCGCTTCTGTCTGCTTCTCCAGTAAATTCTTCCAACCTAACCTTAAATTCTTCTAACTAACTATTCTTCTAAACTGACCAACTGTTTTCGATATTGTTTCCACTAATGACAAAAACGAGAAAGGTTTGTGTATTTAATTTTCATAAAGAGATTCATCCGTGTGAAGACGGGGTTGGGTCGCTAGTATTAATATAGTATAGTAAATAATAAAATAAAAAGCCTTTTATTTATTTGCAATATTGAAAAAAAAAATTAGTTATGTAGTTAAGTTATTCTGCAAGAACCCCTCTACAGGTGAAAGCCTCCTCCAAATTTTGCCAGTCTTCTCTCGATTGAGGTTTTTGAATCCAGTTGAGGCCAGCTATGTTTTTTATTTCATCTTTCCATCTACGTAGGGTCTCCCCCTCTTTCTATTGCCTTAAGGGCCTTTACAAATTGTCCACCTTTTGGTCCACCTCTGGTCTTGGATACGCGCCACATGTCCAGCCCACTTCCATTTTAATGCTAGAGTGTGTACTAGACCATCTGTTGCTTTGGTAATTGTTCCTATTTTTGTGTGTTGTAACTTTTGTAATTTTTTGATGTTCAGCATACTGCGCTCTATTCTTCGTTGGCATGTGACGATTTTGTTTTTGTGTTATTGTTAAAATTCCACGTTTGACAAGCATATATATGGAGCATGGCATAATGCATGTATTTAAACACATTAGTTTTCATTTTTATTGGCATGTCGCTTTTGACAATTCTTTAAAGCTCCAGTTCTTACTCCACGTTAGCTGTGCCCAACGGTCTCCTTCCTGCTCGTTGTTTCTTTGGTCGAGGCTAATTTGTTTGCCAAGATATTAATATAGTATTTATTTATTTAAGCCTTTATTGCTGATACTAACTAAAACAATTTAAATTTTTAAATTATATTTAATCAAACAACGGATTTTTCGGTTTAGTTATTCAGCGTGTCCTGTGACACATAGGCCTCCTCCAGCTGCTTCCACTCTTTCCTATTTTTCTCTAAGGTATTGTTCGCTGAAGGAGATATTCAAAAGTAAATTAATTTATTATAGAGTATCACGAATGAGTATAGTGTCATTAGGGATTATTATTTATCATTACTTAGTAAAATAGTTTTAATAATTCGATACAGTAATTTTAGAGATTACCCCTTACATAAACTTTTCCTAATAATAATAATAATAATACATTCGGCTTGATTAAGAAGATATTTCTCCTACTGACTTTTATGATGAAATTGTCTGTCAGTCAAAAACATTGACAAGCGGCTGAGCTGAGAAAAGCTATTAGCTTTAAATTATTGAGCCATTAAAGTTTAATGTCGCCCGACTTGGATAGCATGTCATGACTCGACCCTCGTGATACAGGGTCATACGTGAAATACGCCACTCTGCCTGCCTGTAGGTCGCTAATTCTCCCGCTTGCGGCCCGGCTCGAAATGTACGACTGTTACGGCCCCTATTAGATTTTATATCGCCATCATCGTCGCCATTACGAAACTCCTTCGAGAGAACCCTCTTACCTTCATTAAGGTTAGTGTTGCGCTTGTGCCCTTTATTCATTATTCTTAAGGACGTGGCATTAGTTAGAAAAATGCTTACAAAAGGTAGTTTTGTTGTTTTTGTTTGGCAACAGTGCTGGTTTATGTAATTTGGGGAAGCAATCGTGGTTATTATCTGATTAATTTGTACTAAGGGCCCGCACAAACAGTAGACTTTTAGTCGGCGAATTAAAAAGTGTGTAAGTACAATGTAACGAAACACCCATGAGATAAAATTTACGCGGACAGGAGAATAAAGGATGATTCATATTAGCGTTTTTCCACATTTTTCCAGCGTTTTTGTTGACGGTGTTATTTCACGGCGGCCTTCTGCAAGGGGGTGGCTACTGTTCAATTTATGATTGCGAAATGCAGTGTGCCCTGCCACTACTAAAACGATACAGACCTGATCCAAAAATTATTTTCAAAAAATAATTTTTTTGAAAAATTTAATTCTAAAGTCGGTCCTGCCCAGATTCGAACATGGGCAAGGATTCCCTGAGTCAGAGCTCTAAGGCAAGCACATCAACCACTCGACCGATGGGCTCGTCAAAATTCGCATTGTATCTTCTCAAAGAACCGTAACGCGTATTCGAAAAGAAACTTCGAGCTAGCTGACTGCTCTTTCTATTTTGATCGAGTCCACTGTTTATTGACTCGATGCTTTATTAATAACGATTCTTCTTATGTAACAATATTAGTTACAATTATTATCTATTCTGTTGATATCCTACTTGTATTTTAAAAGAATTTGAAATCATAGTAGGTTTAATTTAGTGTTATGTGATATTCAGATATAAATGACTGTATTTTTAGCTAAATTTGTATCTTAATCAGTTAATATATAATACACTTACATTTTAGTTTAATAGACTTAAACTGCTATACATAGCCAGCATCACATTGAGGAGCATACTCTTCGATGTGAGGAGGTATGGGATACTGTCCTCCGTGCTATTCTATTATTTACTTTGGCATGATTTGACATGACTTAGACTATTGCTAATCGTCTCAGGCACTCAGTTCTCTTCACGATACTTACTTTCACAGCTGAAGCAATAAATTTTAACCACTCATGACATCAAAAAATATTCAGAAATTACAACTGAGATTCGAAAATACGTCTTCCGTTTCTTCAGTCGAATTTTCTACTGACTGGGTTTCATTGTGAAATTTGTCATTTTAAAAACTTTGTATGTTTTTCTAGGCCAGTCTTAGAAATAGTTGAATCTATAGGGCTCTGTCTTTAGCAGATACAGATCAACTTAGAGGATAAACTGCACAATTTACTAGGTTAGACTAGGCCAAATTACAGCTTAATATAAAGTACAAGTGAGGAATGCCATTTATACTAGGAAGAAAGCGAAACCTTACCAAATATTAATGCGAGACACTGAAGTAACCGCACCCGACCCGACAGTGTAAATATGTATAGTGAAGTGACACTTGAGTTGTGGGAGGAAATTACTCAAGGCTAAGTGCCGACTCTACAAAGAACACTTTTTTGAGCCGCCCCAGAAGACGCTTACGCCGGAATCTCGACAAAATGTCAATATCCCTTTGTAAACCAGCACTTGGCAACGGAAATTGCAGACATTCTCAAACTATCTTGCAGCTCGCCGCCTCATAAAGAGTACGGAAGCAAACTAAACAGACTCTAGATTTAATTCCATTAGACACCGACGATACCAGAGCGGTACTTAGTTTTAAACTACTTTGCTTTCATTTAACTTTGCAATATAAAAACGGCTACGAAGAAATGCCACTTCACAAATTGTCCATAACTTTACTTGCCAGTAGCAATAATATTAAAATCGTTGGGAGTTCGTTCCCTCGGTGGTGTACTTCTTCAAACTTTTATTACACTTATATTTGGCATCTCAATTTTGATGCACTATACTGTATTGAGAGTTACTAACAAAATCGAAAAGAAAACTTTGAGTTTTACCTATATGTGTGATTAATTGGTGTATATAAACCTGCTTAAATACAGTCGAGTATGTTAAAATAGGCATATGAAAGAATAAGGATTGAAATTTTATATATAACTTGGGTCGCAGTATTATTATAATCATTAAATTTGATATAGTCTCACGAGTATGTATGTATATAATTTGGGGTTGTTTAAAAAATTAAAATCTTCAAATATAAGAGCATACTTAATTTTATAGAAACGAAATCAAATTACGCCATTAGCCTTAAAACACTTGAGTATGTGTAACATGAATTATTCATAAGGCTGAAGGAAATGTCAAAGCTATTGTACAATTTGTGACGAATATGTTGCCATTATTCTCATTAGAGAGTTTCTCTCTACAAAATAATATCTTATCTACGTTAGAACTTCGACAGGTTAAGGCAGAATTCCCGCAAACACATTAAAGCGACGAGCATTACTCTCAAACAGTGTTAATGTAGATAAAACATTAATATGTATGAGCCTCAAAGCTTGTTTGTGGTATAAGGCTTAAAATTTTAGACACACTCTCGATGAATAAAGAACATTGGGTCAGGCGCCCTAGTTAGGTAGGCGCGGGTATAGCGTGACTTTAACTTAGATATTATCAGCTCGATATGCAGCCCCTTCAGCTTGTTATCAGTGAATTGCTTTAAGACAGGAAATAAAACATTCCATGGCATAGTAATTATTCCAGTCGCGAGCTGCTTCTTCTGTCCACTATTTATAACACCTTGTAACTTTAAATCTTTTGTAACAATCAGAGCGTCAATTCTATTATCAGACTCTACACGAGACAGTATCAAATGGACCCTGTCGTCCATTTTGACGCTAAATTGAATCTGAATAGCAGTGAATCGTTTAAAGTCCCAGTAAATAGAGAGTTGTAAACATGAAGGGACGTGGAAAGCGTTACTGTCCCAATTCACCCTTTCGCCTTTTCTGCAAATTAAATGAATGTCTTAAACTTAAACTCTCGGTGACACGTAGGATATGCATTAGTTTGTAATGACAAATCCAGAGACGCTAGGTATTATTTACGACATTAACTAAGGTTGGGTAAATAATATAGAGAGTGAATCTTAAATTAATGTAGAAAAACATAAAGATGGTGGACAGTGTGTGATCAATTTAAAAAAGTTATTAGTCCACGTTAATCCCAGTTCTCATGCTGCTGAATCTTTGCAGGTGAAAAACGTAGAACTTATGTGCCATCCTGCACACAGTCTCGACCTGGCACCTTGCGACTTTTTTATTCCCAAAAATGAAGAACCAGTTACGCGGACAACGATTTTCAATACCAGAATAGGCTGTCGAAGAGTATTAAAAACATGTTTCCGAAGTCATTGCGGAGAAGTGACATAAATGTTTTCAAAATTGATTTATTCGTATGAAAAAGTGCATATACGCTAACGGAGAATATTGTGAAGAACAATAAGTTCTTCGACCTTTTATAGTAACTTTTTCTTATTCATTCCGTTTTTTTTAGTGCGTCTAGCATCCATAGTACAAATTCTGAATAGTGTTATGTATGTCCCAACTAAGTAAAAATATATATAAACATGCAATAAAAATGGTTTATTTCTGCAAGTAATTCATATAATAACGAGCGGTGCCTAATCTACGTTCCCAAACTTTAAATAGACTTCTCGTGTAGTCTCTGTAATCTCGAGCTAATATGAGCTAACATTATACTCTGGAGTCCCAAGAAGAGTTTGAAACGTGACGATAATTACACATTTCGAGATTAATACGAACACTTATTACAATTACGAAATATTTCACAGCGCTGTGTGGCTTTGCTTGAAACTCAAAGTCTGTAAAATACATTACCGTGTGCTTGTGACACATTAAACCTGTAAATAATTAAATTATTTATACGCGTATATTGTAAACTAATTACGTGTGGTTCTCAGCCGACCGTAGGTGTTGTCATGTTTTCGCATTGTACGATAACTTTTATTTGAAAAATAGTCATTTTGTACAAAATATGCCACATTTCTATGTGTAAACACTAAGATGGTTGTATTTTATTTAGATGATGTCGACTACATGAGTTATTTTTAATATGAAAATACTTTATCTGGCCAGTGCGTTATCTGCCAAATATATTAAGTTCATCTACTTAGCTTCAATTGTGCCAATTAAGTTGGTCGACCATTCTAATGTCTCGATACGCAAGTCTGTATTAGTATGTAAACACATTATCTGGCCAGATTTTGTTATGCATTGTAGAGTATTTATAAGTAACAATTAGTGCGTCTAGGATTGGTTGTTGCTTTAATTGTTCGCGTTACATTAAGTAGCAGTGTGATGGTGATGCATGGTGAAATGCTGGCGTAATATTTTAGACAATTGTGCGAATAGATGTGAAATCTAAAAATGGAAAGATGGCCTTATTTATTAGACTTTCCCAAATTAAAATGCTTAACATTTATGGAGAAAGAATTCTACCTAGTCCAGCCATAAGTTCTGTTACAAATGAAAATGCATTTATTTTTTTATGAAGCAAGGTAATCTTAATAAAAATTATACATATGTATTTATTGAAGTCTCAGCAAAAAAATTAAAAAATGTTCTATTCAAAATGGCCACCTTTACCATTGATACAGGCCTTTAATCTGTTTGGCCACGAATCTATGGATTTACCCATTGTAAGTATGACATTGACTAAACACAATAAGGTATACATTTATAATCGGAATAGCTAACAAAAACTGTAAGAATGTTGCCAACTCAGATTGCTATTGAAGCCTACATTGGTTCGTGACGTGAACAGAAAAATGGAACTTATAGTTCAATTCACCTCGACAATTTCGCTTTGTACGTTATCTTACCCGAAACTGGGCCGTTCAGAAACAGTAGAGATGTGCTAGTCATTTCGTGCAAATGTTGCACAATACCATATCTCCTCCATTGACTAGAAGGCATAAAAGATTTTGACAACAAAGCCTTATACGAAAGAGGTTTCCAAAATTGCACAAATTAAATTTAGTAAGTCTCGAAGGAGTTCGGATGACGCCACTCCTTTTGTCCTGGCAGACAATACCCTCTGAATAGTGACTTTACTCATATTTCATCCGAATACAATGACCTTTCTTTTGCTTTATCCAGTACCTACTCAATACTAGAATATTTTATAAAGCTTCGTCATTCGCTTTACGGAAAGGATTATTATCTTCTATCGTACTTAAAGTCGTAACTCAGATAAGGGGTACGGCGCTTCTGCAATAGAAATGGTAACAATAATATTGTGCAAACTAAAGCAACCCGAAACGTAATTGTTGCCCAAATTATACAACGCTGGAAACCTTTGCTTGCTCTCATTAATATCCCCTAATCTACGACGTTTAAACAAAGAAATGCTTACGTCGCAAACCCACAAGCTCGGGCCGAACATCGTTATCCGTTCGTCGCTTGACAACAATACGACAAGGGTCTGCTCGTCAGATTGCAAATTAAATTAGAACATCCCGCCGATCCTGTTTACCCTCTCAAATGTGCAAGTTTTAAAGGGATGCTTAATTCATGAATCTTTTCCAAGTTTGACTATTCAATTTGCATTTTCAAAGTGACGCCGCTTCGGCGCTCCGACGATTTGCATTCTTGACCGCAACTCTTGCATTTATTCACAACTATGTGAGAATTATGTTTTTCACCAAACAATATAAGTTAAGCGGCTTTAAAATATTGAGTTATTTATCGATGCGAACTCGATCATCGTGTTTACCGCTGCCGTTCATTGCCCCTCATAAATCGTTTAAAGGTTGGGCGTGCTACATCCTCAAGATGAATGCCCTTGTCAGCCTGATATATTTACTGTCCGCCATATGGTCTCACAATCCTTACGTACCTTTATATAGTCTACAATTGTGTATACTATCCTTTTTAAAATCATTCTCATTATTATAAGAGCGATCATCTGACTATTTATTAACTTCTCACATCTAAACCTGATTGATACCCAAAAAACGCAAATATGTTAGTAAAAGATAAAAGTCAAATTGGGGATAGTGGAATAGAGGGAAACTAGTATAGGATATCAAATGGGACCCCACTACAATTTTCAATGAGATCCCAATGATGGGAATCAATTAGGTAAAATAGGGAATGAAAATGAGCATTTGCCCATATATATGTATGTAAAAGCATGAAGAACAATTTCTTTAAGTCACGGACAACGCAGCTGGTAAAAGTAAACTAAGTTCATGGGAGGCTATTAACATAATAGCGAAACTCGATAACATTATGACAAAAGGCTTATTCTACGCTAATAGATAACTAAAACCCTTTTAGAGTAAATGTGTTCCGAGTGTGAACATCAGAATAACAAGTAAATAATAATAGTGCTTGCTTGGTATTGTTGGGGCAAAGCTTCCACACGCTAGCGTAACATACGTAAAGTGCGGTATCGCATATTACACATTTTTCATCTAAATCGTGTGACTTTTGCCCGTTCACACGCGTAATGTAGCGCACTTTATCGTCAGTAATCCTAACGAAACGGCTCTTCCTTTTGGCTCTTTAGAAACCCTTTAGAGAAATGATTCCATACATTTTTTTATTGTTTTAGAAGTATATGTTAGTCTTTATTTGCAAACTTGGCTAACTATGGTGTAGAAAAGTGATAGTTTAGTCAGCCATACGGTCCTCTGTTGATAAGGCAGACTAATCACGATTCGTATCTTGGAAGCTCTTGCACCTCAACTATTCATTGATTTCATATCAGGTTTAGGTCTAGCAACGACAAAACTTTCGTGTCTTAGAATGCTAGCAATCTTCGAGGACATGTTCAGTGCTGTCGATCCACAGGGGGCTTCTCACTTTAAGGAGAATTCATGTGCCCTGCAGTGCGTTGTTTGATTTCAATAGAATGTTTTATATAGGCTGGTACAGAATTGAGAATCTGTTTTATTTTATGAATGGTAAGTTTTATTGAGTTGTGCAGACAAATCTTTCAGCTGTTGTGATTCGGTGGCGGATCTTATCAATTCGCTAACCTTTTTTATGACTACATTCCCTCTCATAGCTATGCTCCTTGAAACATTCCACTTCCACCTTAACAGGAATACGTTAACCATTACACGTGCATGGTTTCCGACGCTTCATCAGTGCCTTTGTTTAATTTCGATCACTCTGCTTTTAAAGGCACATATTTCACTTATTTGTCCTTTTCCACATAACTCTCTCTCATAGTTTCTCCTGTTCTTACTAAATTTCAGATATCTATAGGCAGCATTCCATCAAAGGAACTGTGTTCGTTCACATGTAAACATTTATTAACAAAAAATAATCATACATGTATGTGCATATTTAAAATGTATTGTGTCTTTTATACTAAACTCTCAGATCACGTAAGCTATTGTTACTAACAATTTGTTAGGTTAAAGTCTAACCAATTCCTTTAAACAATTTTATTGTTAGCTAAAACGACAGGTTTACGGTTCATTTGAAAAATTTTTTTGATGTTTCAGTTCGTCACAGATAGATTTGCCGCGACGATGGTTTTGTTACTGAAAAAAAAGTACAAGAGGATAAACAATAAAATCTCACGGATTTAACCGAGCTACTTTTTTCACCTTTTGCTATGTTAAAAAATAAACATTTTTTATTTATTTATACGTATGTTTTTATACACGTGTCAAACGTATGGTCTTTTATATTAAGTAAAAGACCATACGTTCTTTTTATATTTAAGTAATGGTCGGCTAGGGATACTAAGTAGTTATGCCTTGAACGCAGTGGTTCCTGAAAAAAAAAACATTCAAGTATTAATATGATGATATATCAGGTTTTTTAAAATATTAGTAATGAGAACAAGACCATTCGCGAATTTTATGTGAAAAAGTATATCTGTAGCATCAAAAATATTACGTTTCAATGCTCAGGCCTCTCTTCTTCGTGAACATTGAGTATGAGTTATTCTATAGTTCACCACGATAACCCACTGTGATTGACAGTACTTTCTCTTCAAAGATTGCTAGTTTTCGTCCTTGTACAACTGGGTCGAGCAGCGCACAAGAATAGTGGAATGGTACAGGAGGTAGCGTTGCATTTGGACAAGTCATTTCATACCGGCTGAAAACCATAATAATAGTAGTTTTCCCCTAATATAAAAGTAATCTGAGTGTCAGCTACTCCATACCGGTGGAGCGAAAGGTAAATGTAAAAAAATGCGGCCAAAGGTATTTTAATTGTCAACGTTTAAGAGATGGTTTTTTAGATTTATTATAAATTATAAAATAATCGTCAGCCTAATTAAAAAGAGTGGATTATACGTCAGTCAAATCCATAGAGCAACGGGTTCGTCCACGGGAGGCGGCATAGCGGTTACGTGTAATACAAAATTATTTGTCGCATTTTGCGGGGACCAGGGGGTAATATACGCACACTATTATATAAACCAAGTTCTCTCAAGTGATCTAATTTTGTCTAGTCAAAATACTCCACGGTTCTGTATTTTATTTCATCGTAAGAAAATATTCAAGACTTATTTTCCCTTAATGAAATATCTTCGTTTATAAATGTTACCCAGAACAATGTAGGGGTTTCCTGCTTACCTAAAGCAGGAAGCCCATCATAATTTATCGTACAACCTTATTCGTGACCTCATTACTGATACTTGGACAAAAGCCAAATGAAATTTGCCAATGTTTCATACATTAACTGTGCCTCCATGACTTACCTATTTTTGTACATTATTGTAGCCTCATGAATAATGAGATTTGTGAGAGAATAGATTTGGCTTATCTATTAAATTGTGATTTGCTTGTTAAATTTATTAGATCATCCTTGTTGCCTATCTCATGGAGATCGACAATGGAACACACTAAGTGGGTTGATAATTTTTTCGTACATACGTACTTTTGAATGCTAGACTTTTCAAAATCTCGTCTTAGTTTAACCCTACTAGATGTTAAGGTGGTCTTTGATAACCTTTGATCCCTATCTTTAAATAGTGTTTCAGTATTGGGCATTACAAACTCACTCGCAACTGCTATGACCTTAAACAAACCGAAGATTCGGCTTTCTGCATATTATTTTACCGGGAACGAACATGGAAGAGCATCGAAATTAGGAAACAATGAAGTTGTGTCTCCTGAAATATGTTGACATAAAGGTGAACAATATTTCTAAAGCATAAGCACAGACGGCATAGACCCAACAATGCCTTCCGCACCCTAACTCGACCCTTGTCATGGCGTCACATATCTGTCCGACTTAATTTTAGCCGGCACCCTTCCAAGCCCTGGAGAAGACGTCGGCACCAACTTATTCCTAAATCTATAATATTATACGACAAAATTCAGCAAGATTTGCAGTGTTTTATACAAGATTTCTAATATTTCCTGATAATGTAGGACGAAAAATCTTGATGTATTTTTCAAATTCCTTTTATTCTCTTGGTACAGTCTTTTTTATGTTAAAGTATAGGTGTCTGCTTCGTTTTTAAAAACAAGCAACATCAATACAATACAAAAATAATTTATTTGCGATGACCATGGGTAACTGATTGATTACCAGAGATGACATTTAGTTTTCTTGTTCCTTCATGACCAGCCGGCAAATATTCGGTGTGCGAACCTTGACATCTTGAACCTCGAAATCTCGAATATTGCATTTTTAACCGATTAGGTTGCTTTATAATACAATTCCTTTATTGACATATCGAATTTACATTATTATTTTGACTTTTATAATTGCTTAAATTTTAAGTCATGCTTTGCTTCTCGCCCGTATCTATACTTCCATTTGTACTTGTTGGCGAGGGAGTCTGGCGCCAATTCCGCTGCCAAGCCCGCCTTAACGTTGTGCTCAAGGTTGTTCCGGGTGTATCTGGATTTCATCGTAAGAATAAGAAGTCATTTTATCATAATAATTTATTCTTATGATTTGACAATTCATTCATTGTAGACGAAAATATTTACTTCCTATGTCTATATATAAAAATTAATGGTCACGGCATCACACGTGAACGGGTAGACCGATTTTAATTCGGTTTTCACTAATGGAAAGAGGGATAAACGGCGAATGTTTTAGTATATAAAAATTTCACCACGGGCGAAGCCGGGAGTGGGCCGCTAGTAATTTATAATTTGTTGAAGTCTATAGTGGATAAATGGTGTTAAGTATAATTTCTCTTTCTGTATGAATGCCTTTGATTAACGACTTCCACAAGCAGAAAATTTTTACAATACGACTGTCGAAACCCTCCATGAGTTGATTACCTGTTCGCTGGAACGACGATCCTAAGAGCGCCCCTGGCAGTGGATGGCATTCTCCACTGTGGATGGTTTGGATGAATAGATGGAGGTCGAAAAGACTTGACTTTTCTTTTCGAAAAACCGAAAAGAAAAGTCATTGCCAACTGTGAAAGCTTGTGATGATTACGATGATCTAATATTTGTAATTCTAGAAGCGGACGCCACTGCCGTTTAACCACACAGACGTTGTGGAGTTTTACAAAATGAGTACTATTTATACGTAATAACTAGATAATATTACATAATTCTAGTTCAACTTATTCCAATTAAGTTATAAAAGCGAGCCAGGCTCATTTCATATGAGCTTAAAATTGGAACTGATGCGTAAAAAGTGATATGATACCAGTTAAAAAGATTCATGTTTCCTGATTATCAAAACGATCATTGGGTGTTCACCTTTCGTTTTGCCTATAGATCAGACACACCTATTTCTATACAACACCAAGGCAATCGCAACTGAGTCGTTTATAACGCAGGTGAAATGTGATCTTCCAAAATAAGAATTCTTTCAAAAGATCTTTCAGAGCATAGTAGTAGGTTATCGAAGATGGAAAGCCTTAGAAAAATATTATTTCATAAATCCAAGTTCGCAGTATAAAGCGTCTGGATTCTCTAGCGATGGTCGAGAACGCTATGGAATTATTTTAAACTAGATATCGAACGGAAACGAGGTATCTACACAAAGGGTATCTGTTACAAGAAACCTTTTGACATATCTGGTTGAAAAGAATACAATCTAGTGGCACTCACAAACCAGGAACATATATGGATATATCATCTGTGAATATATGGAGATGGATTCTTTTTACCATACTCGATCCCTATGTTCTTTGTCCTATCTGAATTGATAAGGACCTATTATGTCAGCCTACTTGCCGACAATTATCTTAAAAACAGACATCACAAACTAAAGATAGCTGACTCACGGAATCCATGTTCAATTCCTAGCATCGTCAATAATTATGGAAACGAAATTTTCAATGTTGTACCTACTTGGTTTGACAATATTCCTAAGTGATTTAATTTAAGTTATATTATTACTTACTTTATTATGTGATATGTGGCGTATTTAATTATTATTATTACCGTTGTACTTGAACAAAATAAATACTAGTTATAAATAACTAGCGGCCCGCCCCCGGCTTCGCACGGATGCTATAAGGTTTTATCTATATCTATACATATTATATAATAAAATCGTGAACGAGCCGTGTATGCACATTAAATATTTAAAAAACAAAAACCATTTACACACCTTGTATTTATGTAACCGAGGTAAAAAAATAGGTTTTAGAATTTTTGTTTGTTTGTCTGTGCGTTTGTGCACGCTAATCTCAGAAACGGCTTAACCGATTTGAAAGCGGTTTTCACTGATGTATTGCAGTAATCTTCCCGTAACATTTAGTGTTTGTTTCATTCCAATCGGTTTACAAACAAAAAAGTTACGCGCTATACCGATAGCCAAGCGTACGAAGTTGACGGTTCAACTAGTTAGATAGTGAAAACCACATTAAAATCCGTTGCATGATTTAGGAGTTAGCGGATATGGGTCAGGCCGTAGTTTTTGCCACTTTTTTTAGCTGTCCCTTGTCTCCTAAGTTTTTTCCACGTATATGAAGTTATATAGGGTTATATTTTAATTTAAGCCTATGTGTATTTTATTTTACATACTAGAGCAATACATAACAAAAGTATTAAACAAAGATTCTAATAGAAATAAATATTTTAATATAAAAAATTGTATAATTTTGCTTAAAATGCTGTTGTCTTTTTTGTCAGTTACCTGAAATATCATGTTACTGTGGAATTATGGGTTAGTTTATAGTTTCCATAACTATTTTGCTAGGATAGTGTATTAATTAGCTTTCGTCAGTACTGTTTTCATTAGTCTATTCATATTCTAACTAGGAAATTTTAGAGGTATTCCACTTTTGTAAGAAATTTTATGTTTTACGTCACATATTTTATGTAACAAGTTCGCCGAGTAATTAAAAAAAAATACCTTTAGTAGGAATTCATATTACGATAATGGCAACACTGTTGTCAACTGTCATTCGGTCTCAAACAAAAAGTAGCCATATTGTTGCGTCAGTCGGAATTTTTCTGTGTGGGGGAGTGACATTTTAACTTTTTTCGTGCTTTTTCTTGGCCACTTTTTTTGGATTTTAAAGGTAAGTTTTCATATTATTTATTGGGAATTCAGATAAACATATACATTTCTTCAAGCGTTATTGCACAGCATTTGTTTTCTCAGGGAATATTAGAGATTTATTGAGTTAAAATGTTTATATTGTGCAATTACGTAACGCTTACGTCACACTTACATAACACTTACATAATATGTTATGTAAAATTTACGTCACGTGACGTAAAACGTATATAAAGGCTTGTCTACATTATTTCTAACTAACATTTTACTATGCATTTATGGCTGTTATTTTTTGTACAGATGTCACCACGAAAAAATGCCGCCGAGCGGCAAAGAAAATACAGAGAAAGACTAAAGATAGATCCTGATAAATTTAAAAAAATTAAAAAGGAAACAGCTGCAAGGGCTCTTGAATATTATAGAAAAAAGAAAATAAACTTAACAGAAGAACATAAAGAAGAAATACGATTAAGAAAAAAAGAACAAGCAAAAACAAACCAAAACAAAACTAATTAACCCTAGTTGCAGCATAGAACGTAAGCGAAAACAAGAAATTCGACAACTACATGTTATCGATCAAAATTTGAGATCCGGACTACTTATATCATTTTATATAACTCCTTAGGTTATAAGTATTGTTTAAATCTATAAATAATACATTGGAAATGTGACACAAATATTGGAAACAAAAATCCAACACTTGTGGGAAGTATAATGCAAATCCCTGTACTTGTCTGTAAACAGACATTTTTGTTGCGTTCTTGTAACTACTTTTGTCTTTATTTTTTTATCTAGGTAAGTACTTACTTAGTTACGAAACAAAATTCCTTAGACATTTAATTTTTTTTAAATATAATTATTAGAAAGCAAAGATAAGGATTTTTTTATCACTATTTAGCTAAGTCTAGTGTCTAGGTATACTTAGTTATCTGTTTTAGATATTTAGTTATTTTTTTCTAGCAAAGTTTCTTGGACATTTTAAGTTATTTTAAAGTTGATCTCCAGTATGACGTAACGTGAAAGTTATTACCTATTAGACGATAGCGTCCTCTATATACCTACGTTTTTTTTAATATGAAGCATTTGTTTGAAATCCTAGGCCGCAGATTATCTCTTCTGTAAATATCACCAGATATGAATAAAGCTAAAAGAATAAAGCTATTACTATATACATACCTACTACCTATATAAGTAAGATTATTAGTTCATCATTCTATTCTATGTTATGCTGTTTCGGTGTATTTATATTTCAATAAACGATTTGCATTATTTTTGGACAATTATGATCCGTGTTTGATTTTCCCTTTTTATGAGAATAGTAACGTTTGATTGTAATATTCCACATTAGTGAGATCTAGGCTTAACAATTTTATGTTACATTTTTACGTAACACTTATGTTATCGTGACGTAAAAAACTTACGTCACATTTATGTCACATGTGGAAAAAACTACGGCCTGACCCATATACAGACAACCAGACGAGGGTTACATCAATTTATACTATGTGAGAGTATCGCCTGAGAATGATTATGTTATATTAATTACAGTATATTATTATATAGTATATATAGTATAGTATATGATATAGTTACAGTATACAGTAATAAACGAAGATAGAATTACAATAATTGTATATTTTTGGAAAAAGTTACAAATGAATTTTCTTAATATTCATTTTTGTAAAAGATCTCCATGACAAAATAAAAAGGTTGAGTACCAATGTCTACTGCATTTTTTTCCTCATCCATATCCTCTTATTACAGAGTATATTTAATAACTGTCGTCTTTACGACCTAATATTCGACATTTTTTATTATACATTATATGGAGCAGAGAAACATCTGGCAACCCTCATTTCCTTTAGCTTGCACATTGTGGGTGAAATTTAGTTGAATGACGCTGTAATAAATTTCTCCCTTCATAATATGATCTATGAAACTTAGTAGGTACCTATATGAGGCCCGAACCGATAACATAGGACGTAATAAAATGACCGGGAAACTTACTGAAGAGCCTACTTATGCTTATTATTATAACGGACAAGGAAAATTTCATTAAACATCGGGAATAAAATCTTGAACATACCGCCTTAAATATTATATCTTCATTTAAGGATATATTTTTACATTGATATTAACAATAGTTTCTTTCTTTATCAAAATTCAAAATTAACGAGTTCGCTTCGTATTATAATCTAGGTAATTAAATTGGAGAATAACACGATTAACTTTAAGGATTTTTAAGATATTTTTTTTGTATATTTGGTAGATATCTATGCCAGTTCCTCTAATTAAATTGTTGTAGGTTACGACGATTCTGCGCAAGGGAGCGGCTCCGCCCAGGTTAGTTTTTGCGATTCTAGACCTAAACGTTAGTCTGTTCTTAATATGCGCCAATCGCACCCTACTCGGCAAATTTGGACAATCGATCCCAATTTTTTTGCAATTTTTGTATGAAGAATATCCAAATAATTTAACCGTCATCGACGTGAAGTGTCGCATCACTTTGACATATATAATTCTTATTGGACAATAGGGTATTTGACAGACTTTAGGAAAATATCTCAAATTGTTCATCATACCATAATACACTTGCAATTTGATTCATTCTTTGTGAATTGCTTTATTTTCTATGAAAATTACAATCAAAGTTTAAATGATAAATAAGGTCGCCAAAACACTAAAGACGCCATACATGTGGGTCACGTGATATCAATACGTCACTTGCTTGCAAACAAACATTTAACTGTCAAATCGTAGTACGCTCATGTACTGTATAAGCATTGACTGTAAATAAAGCAAATGACGCAACTCCATATGCTACCAATCGCATGCGTTTTTAATCACGTGGTCATTTAATTATTTTAATAATGATTTCTTATGAAAATCGTACATCTTTTTAAATACTGTGTTAGTTAGTTTGGTTTAAAAAAAAAATACAGTTAGTCTAGTAACAATTTGTTTCATATTTTCATTATAATCAAATATCGTATATAGCGCAACAATCGGGTTATAGAATTATTTACGGGTTCTGGCAGGACAATGACAGTGTGCAGGTTGGGAAAGTAATTTCCCTACCTTAATACTGGTGTGAAGCATCAGTGTGAAGGTGGGTCAGGCGTGAACGTTTGTTAGGTCCGCTAGCAAGATATCTAGTTGATATTTATGAGTCAATAATTATGTTTATTGACTCTGAATTTTTTTGCAGTTATCTTGTCCTAATTTATGTTTAGTTTAGTTATGATAAAATTTATAATATTTTATCACTCTTTCAAGAAATTATAGCCAATGCCAATGTGCAATAAAGTGTATTTGAAATTATAAATAAATTCTCTTCCTGTAATTCTGTTATCGAGTGAGCAAGACAGACCGTATACGTCATTTCTAAAGTGTGTATTATTTCTACCGATTTCCACTGGAAAATTATGAGGGAGGCCTATATCCAGCAGTGGACTTCCTACTACTGAGATGATGATTCTTACTGGTTAAGTGAGCTGTTTAAAAACTTTTATACAGTTCTGATTAATTGTGATTAATCTGTCCCGCGGACTCGCGGGATGAGACACACTACAAGTTTTTATTTTGTCGACTTAAGCGTGACATTAAAGAGGATTTAAAAGTATTTTAAAATTATTGATTTCATTACTGTAGGCGCGGTTATTCCGTTGCCACTGTCTTGATTTTAGACATTATGTCAAACTAAGTTTATATGAAGAACGTGCTAAAGTTACCCCTTAACAACGTATTTTAAACGCCATAGTCATCTTTGCGAATATTTGCAAGATTAGAAAACTAATACTAGTTTACTATTCTTCCGAAATGCTTAATCATCACTTTAACCCGGGGATATCTTGCACCTGCAAAGGCAAAAGTGCATCAATAGTAAACTTTAAAACTCCAAGAGAAAATGTTAATCTCGCTCAAAGATAAATGATAAGACAATGAGTGAGTCTTCGGAATTTTTATAACACTTTGTTAAAGGCAAATTTTATTGTAGAAAACTCATCTGAGCGAAATAATATAGCTCAGCCCCATAAAACGTTTATCGGATTGTAGGAATATGATCGGAAATTCGGCCTCCACTTTTTCATTTAAGAAAATTAAATTTGGTGCGCCTTGAATATAAAATAATTCGTAATACGTCGAAATGTGTTTATTTTTAGGCACGCCCCAAGCAACACATAGTAGGCCAGATAACAGTATAAAAAATCACTAGGTAAAAATCAGTTTAAAGCTTTATATATGGCTATTAAAGCTGACGAGATAGTCAAATGCTGTATTGAACGGTTTTTGGGCTATCTTGTATAGTACTGATTTCCTTATTTAAATCTTAATTAAATCATGAGCAGAACTATTAAAGATACGTTATTCAATTTGAGGCAGACACGACCACTGAAAGCTGCGTAATAGCTGGTGTGGCCGCATTTCTTTGTATAAATTTGGTATACTTACCTTACCAACCAAAGTATACTTACCAAACTTCAAATACCTTGCAGAATAATAATATGGCGACGCGAGTTAGTGCGAGAGAGGCATACATATTTTTTTAATATTATTTGCATATTGTCTCCAAAAAGCGTTTTGTGCCCAATAAAATAAAACGTTGGATGACTTTATTTTCCAAAATGCATAAATAGATATAATTATACATGTTAGTGCTTTTGTAACGCAGTTTGAATTAGTTTGTTACTATGCAAATAAATATTGAGCCGAAATAATATCACTGCGAATGTTGATGCAGAGCGTACGTTTGCTTTTAACCAAATTGGATTGTATGATGCACGTCCTATGCATCTAACTACAAGTAGCATACATTTAGCTATAACAACTAGTTCTATTTATTCGAATTTTGGCTCGATTTATTTATTTAAATATTCCGCAAATATACCGGAACCTGGGAATTGTTGTATTCTTTCCTCTCAGATCTTTAATACATATATCCGCAATTCAACTTCATGGATCATCGACAGGCCACTCTTTCATCTTTCATCACTCTTTCATCACTCTTTCTCTTTCATCATTTGTATCTGGTCTTTCATTTAAACGAATATTTCTTCTATGTGCGTTACCGAACCCTATACGACAAATGACAAAGGAATACGACAAGGTTGGAATAAGGCATTGGGCTCTCATTGTTTCTAATACTTATTTCTGTAAATTTATCACAATTTTAGTATTTTTTTTTTCATTAGATTAGGTTTATATTCTTAAAACTAAAAAGATTATGTTTATGTAGTTAACGAATCTGAAATTTATCTAGAGAAATATATATGTATAAATAAAAAAAAGTGTCAATAGCAGAAATTTGAAATTCTGAAAGATACAAAGTTTTGTGCAACACAATTCATAAAGTTCGTATTTTTATTATAAACTAGAGGCTTTGCCGTGGTGCGGTTTTTATATATGTGAACATTCCCCGTTTATCCCTCTTTCCATTAGTCAACACCGAATTAAAATCGGTCTACCCGTTCGAAAGTTATGGGCGTACATACATTTCGAAGATCCATTTTTGTTTATATATAAGATAAATAAGATTAGATAGGATGGCAGCCAGGCCGCCGATCCAATTGATGGTAGGCGGCTACCGTCGCCTAAGAACCCGAGTAACACCAGGGTGATACAGGTGATCTGCCTTTTTATATAGCTCGTTTGAAAAAGCTGGAAAAACTTCATGAAGCGAGATTGTTAACAAAGTTTGCGCGTACGCAGTATTTATTTTCTACTAACTAATGTGCATGAACGTAGCAACATTTTTTCCAAAATTCACAGGGATTTCCAATCTGTATTTTCAAATTCTCACTAAACAATGCATGAATGATTTGAAATGGCTAATTTTTATTTTATACGGTAACGGGCCAGTTTGTGACGGGTGACTACAATCTCTTAAACAATACTTGTAGTCAATGCTAACAACTTAAAATTTGATATGTTTGATTATAAATCTTGCTAAGTCTAAACTCGCGCTGGCTAAAGCCGCAGGTTGATGTAAATATCCTTTTTGAAGTGTATTTCTATATGTTTGTACAAGAAAACACATTAATTAAGACGGAATATTGTACATACAAATATAGAGGAAAGTAAAAGTTCTGAGTATGAGTTAAGAATAACTTGTGTTGTTACTTTGGGCTTTTATTGCTACTAATCGTGTATCGCAACAAAACTGCCTTATTACACTAGCTTAATTACCAGCGGAAAATTTATTTATATTATCAGAGTTGTTTACTCGTATGCTTAGAAAAGAAGATGAATTCTTTTCTTCATCTTAACGTGCCCTTGACCTTGGAAACTGCTGTACGAAAGAGGGAGCGAGTTCTTAAACTAAATCACTCTCTCAAAATCCACAAACAGGATGTCTTTCTCCTCCCTCTGCTACGCTTTCCATGTATTTTCCACTGCATTACTAGTTAAAGAATACGATATCTTTCGCCCCTCATCACGTGCCCGAAATACTGCAGCTTCCTCTCCTTTATCGTTCTTATAACACTTCCATTCCTTTTATCATTCGACGCAAAACTTCAACATTTGTTATTTTCTGCATCCATGATATGACTAGCATGCGCCTGTATATCCACATTTCGAATGCTTCCAGTTACGAGCACAATGCTGAAGTTAGGGTTCAACTCTCCACTCCGTAGAACACATAACAACACATAACAACGGACCAATCTCATGCGGAGTTTGAGACTGAATCGTCTGCAATACTCTTGTAGGATTTTGTAATATATAAAGAAAATTTAAAGAAAATGTTTACAGAGCCTTTCGGAAATCTAATAACTTCAATGTGGTAATATCTCCAGTCTCAGTGTGACTGTAAAATTTGAACAATATTCAATTAAGGAACATAATAATTTTACTATTGCTCGAGCATAATTCCTGACTATTGAATAAGTTCGATACTAAATAAGTAATTTTTTAAAATTTTTCTATCGCTATCTACAAATCAATTTCAAAATTAAAGTGGTTAACAATAACATATTTAATTTTTATTGCATAAACATAAGCTTTAATAAAATCTAAAAACGTCCTTACAAATTGGTAATTGAGTTCTAACTAACAAAATACAAAGGAAAAAATATATTAAACACTTAATTAAATTATGAATGTAAGTAAAGTAAGTAAAGTAATTGTAGAGTTAAAATAGGTATCCTTAATCCAGGTGTTTATTTTAATCGTTTACATGATTTTTTATGTGAGTAATCCTTATTGAATAAACCTTACTTACTGAACTTACTTGCACTTCTGAACATGAACGCACTGTTTTTTTTTTTTTTTTTTTTTTTGATAAATCATGTGCACAATAAAAGCACGCTTATACTCTTTGTACAGAAGGCCGAAAATTGTTTCCAATAGTAAATATTATACAATCAAAAGTACACACGTGAAAAATGACACATTATTTTATTATTTTTTCATTTGAAACTCATTCACATAGTAAAGAATTTTCGTAAATAAAGTCAATTCACATTTGTGTAAATTGAATTTCATAATATATTTACGTAATGGCTGTTATTCAATGTTCGAAATCCATGTTGCGTTTGGTGCACAGTAATATCCCGGATTGTCTAAACAGATGTAGGCTTTATTGCGTTACGCAATCCGAGCTCATTTACATTGCAATGCGAAAGCAGCTGGACTGCTCTTAATAAATCACTTTGTATCCTGCACATGGTTCTCAATCTCTAACACAATTGTACTATGTAATTGTTTCAACACAATACAGTCATTTAATGTAGGCATTTGATGTATATATTGTATTTGGTGAATATGCCTTTAGGTTATACATACATTCGTCGACGATTGGTTTCCCAGACATGCACCTTGCAATCGAACCTGTAGGTAATTTACTTTGTAATAATATTATTACTTACCCTTTTTTAAGAGAAAGCTTTTTTTACCTTTGATTCGCTTGCAACCAAAGCCTGATTACGTGTAAAAACAAATTAAACTTTTAATAGAGCCTTCGTATTTCTTATCTGATGTGGGCGATACGTAGGTGTATTTCAATAACTTTAACAAATAAGGGGGAGACAAACGCTAAATACTAAAAATATCCATTGTTTAATGCAGATGTTACCAGAAATAGACAAGACAATTGCTTTGAAAAAAATATATATTATACTTAAACATGTGAAGAACCAATTGTATTAATTAGAATTTTCGTTAAAGTAATAGAAACTCCACAAAAAAAGTTAGAACACAAGAAGAATTTGACCTATATTGAAAATTCTCTCAAAAACGGCTTATTGCACGCATATGAATCCTGTACCTATTAATAAGTTAATATCAGATTAAAAAATTGTATTAATAATATTTTTTTTGTGTAATGTTCTAATGGTAAAAACAAAAAAACACCATTTCTAGGCCTGTTGAATTGTCTCCGCCGACAGCGAGTTCTATAGTAAATGTCATTTGCTTCAGTGAATCCCATAAGCGAAAATAACTTGAACTTATTCAAAGACAGACATTTCTCGATCAAAAGCTTATAATACCCTTATTTCTTCCTTTAACAATATATTCATCATCTTTTGGTCTTAATTTTAATCAATAATTAAATTATAATAAACTAATCTTCAACTTCATTAAAATTAGACCCCTGAAGAAAATTCATGTCTGTCTTTCTCAAAACATAATAATGCACCGTATACAACGAAACATGCGTTGCGTATGTACTCCGAATAACATATTTATTCGTATCAATTATGAAATTATTAAAAGGCAGGGTATTAAGTTTATTCTGGTAATAATCGAAATAGATAAATGCATTTAGTTGCATGCACCAAAGAAACATGCTTTATCAAAGATTTTTTTTAATTAAAGTATTTTTTTATCATTGCTATTATTTGCTGTGCTAAGCTTTCCTTCGTTTGGCTTTGTTCTATCTGTCACCGATACGTTACGTCCAATTAGCAGAACAGAGGGACAATACATGGAGCTTTTATGTCACTGACATGCTTCAGAAACGTTTCGCCAAGCCTCTGTATGTCATAGCCAGTCATAACATAATGTCGAGCAAGTAAGAAATATGCTGCGATTAAATAACGGGAAGCTTACACTTTCGCCTTGTAATTTCGGGGATTCTCAATAACAAATTGTTAGGGTTATTCCCGCGGTCGGGTCGGAGGGTCGCGGGGAGGGGAGGCCTTTGGTCGGCAATTTATTTTTCGTGCTCGGTCCAATTATTTTTGGGCACGTTACTGAGGCATAAATCTGTGAGCTAGCCAGAGAGCCGCACGCACTGACCACCTCCTTGGTAATAGTTCGAGCGAGGGTGACTAATGTTTTCACTCTATGAGATTTATGTTGTTTCGCAGGATAATTGACAATGCGTGCCCCCTCCCCAACAATTGTGTGAACATGCAATTGTATAAGTTTTCTCTATTTATGCTAAGGGAGCGTTCAAATATTATGTAACGCAATTTGGGGGGAGGGGGGTTCTTGTAAAACGTTACGATGCGTTACGTAATATTTGAACGGCCCCTAAAATGTGACTGATATTTTTTTTTATTTCGTTCCATGTTTCCACAAATATTTTTTGATGATTTGATATTTAAGTGAAGCGAATGAATTGATGCATTTCAATGGTAAGTGACTACCGTCGCCTAGGAACATAAGCAACACCAGAGCTTAACAATTACACTTTTGACCCTGATGCATTGACGTATATATTACTAGCGTAAGGACCGGGCCAACTGGTGCGACGAAATGGCACCAGCGCATTGGCCCTAAAATCTCAGTTTAGGGCCAGCTAACGGCAGTCGTCGTCCCTCGTCCGCGCAAGATTGTGGTTGGGAGAAGTTTTGTACTAAATTGTTATAAAAATGCCTAGTTGTGTAGTAAAAGGCTGCAAAATATATGATACGAAGGTTAAAAAGGAACAGGGAATATCGTAACATCATCGGTAAGTAATCTTGTTACACGTTAAATAATTAATTTAACACATTTCAATCTAAAGCCAATTTTCATAAAGGCGTAAAATAAAATAAACGTAACCTTTCTTTTGTTTTTTTTGTTTTTTTCTTAGAAATTTGGCGTAAGTATATTTTTAATTTGAGTAAAATGTTTTATAGTTAATGTAACAGTGACGAAAACATGAAAAGTAAGAATTTATTAAGAAACAATGTTTATATGTATATATAAATATGTCTATAAGAAGTAAGTTTGTGTAAAATGTTCCGTTGGGCGTATCCTTACTTTTAAAATCATTGTCCTGATGATCCAAATTGTGCAGATTATGGAGATGGTATTTTATTTAAACACCGACATACAATATTTATTTATATTATAAAATAAAAAAACTCTGTCCACTTCTATCTGTTTCTCCGTTAACTTCTTCTAAACCACCCAACGGATTGTTTATATGATTTGCAGTAATGGAATGAGCGATAAACGGGGAAGGTTTTTGTATATAATTTGTTGATAAAAATTGCATCCGTGCTATTGTAAATATAAAATATCTTCAATTATATTCTTTACTAACTGACCCAGCTCGCCGCCGGGTATGAGAAAATTAATTTTATTTTTCCTGAATATTTCCAATGTTTTAATAGTTATTCTGCTATTCGGTTATAAATGGTATAACTAACATGATTTTCTTTTATATAATAAATATATCTTTTACTGTGGATAAAAAACCTTAAAGTTAACCCTTGTTTAGTATCATAAATTATGGTTTATTTAGGGTCTTGATAAAAGCCTGTGCGTGCTTTTTCAAACTACCGAACGGATTTTCATGCGGTTTTCATCTATCAACAGTGATTCCTGAGGAGTCTATAAATTCCTCAGGAAGTTTATCCTTAACGAATTATACATATACTTTTTACACAAATAAAAAAAAAGCAGCAAACCCTGAAAGTGGTCTATCTGAGTGCAAAGTTTCATCCAAATCTTTAAATGGTTTACTTAGACGGTTTGATTGATTGAGTAACAACAACTTAAATATCTTTATAAACTTTCTACCTTTATCAACTTAATGAAGATATTTTATTTATTTGCAAAGAGACTCAAATATTTCGCAAGTTGTAACAATTTACATTTCTTTGTTGCAGGTAATTCGGGCTAACGAGTTGATAAAACTGTACACCCACTCGGCTACGTAATCACAAAGGTCTGAAGTCAAACGCTTTACTGATTAAATGTTTCGGAGGAAAAATTTATTATTTACCCAAACGTTTAGGTAAATTTTATTCATTTAACTTAATTACGGAGTAATGGAGTTTATGGCTGTATTATTAATCTGGCGACGTGCTCGCTCTTCACGGCTTCTAATAACTTCGACTTATACGGCCCTCTGAAGGGACGTTGCTTATAAGAATGCGTAAAGATTTTTTTTGGAAAGTAGTGGCAGGGCATACCGCGTATCGCAGTCATTTTGGGCAGCTAATCTGATGATAGTATAACCTTACAGAAGACCACGTGAAATAACATATGCTGTTGTGTTTCGGTGAGTGAGTAAAGGATACCAAAGTCCGTTTCCGTATCCCTTCCTTAACCCTACTATGGTCTGCAGCGCACTCGCAACAAACAAAATCGTGTTATAGACGACAGTAGCCACCTACCATCAAATGGACCGTCAGCCTGTCTGGCCGACCTTAACATAAAAAAATAGTTGTCTTTTTCATAATCTATATCTACACAATAATAAATAAAATTGAAGTGTCGTTTGTATTGTCAAAATAACTGCTTTTTACTAAATGTATATCAGAGTATATTAATATTTGACTGTCTGTTTGTTCTGGCTAATCTCCGAAACAACTGGACCGATTTTGACGGGACTTTCACTGAAGATAGCTGATGTTATAATGAATAACTTGGGCTACTTAGAAAAATAAAACATAAAAATTATTATGCCCCACGCGTTCAGCTAGTAATAATATAACATTTTAATACTTTTACAGAAAAATTATAATCAAAAACAAATATATTTCTGATAACTTTGAAATAAGAGAGGTTCAAATACAAGTTTGTGTTGAATAATAAATATTGTACATCAATGACCTTTATTGGTCAAGGAAAACCCTTAATTCAACTCTCCATGTTATTACAGAAATGATTACCTATTTACCCGCGTTTCCGGTCCAGTATTTACTTTGGAGTACACAAATTAAAGAAAATCGTTCCACTTACGTATATTGTATATACCCGGAAGCCATAATACTTTATAATTCTTAGGGTAAAGAAAATATATGCCTTCTGATTCTCAAGATAATATTTGTTCTGTAGCATGTTACAGTGACTGTGTTATTATCAAGGACTTTTCTTGTGGCTACAGGGACAATGTGCTCTGGCATCTCTTACTGTACAAAAGTCTTCTGTAATGGGACGGTTATTGCCGCCACCCGGGTTGGCCAATTAATAATTTTGGAATAGTATGTCTGGTCACTACTAATAAAGACTTAGTCATTTCGTTTATTTTAGTATATTAAGTGTTTTCAGGTACACATGTGATAATAATCTTCAGAAATTCTTAAAAATTTAGCATCGCACTAAAACAAAGACGAAATGAGTTGAATGAATAATGAGACGTTCTAGCTCTCTTTGAATCTTTGATTACAATTGTTAAACAAAATATGACACTGCTTTTGTTCATACCAGGTTTTCAGATTTAATTGACTTCGTACATTTCAAAAATATCGAAATGAGTAGGCACGACTTAGATATCGCTACTTAACACTTAAGGCCTTACAATTCGTGTGATTGGCGGTAGACTACTTACTATTGGCGCCAATGCCACGTTAGGTGCAACACTTAAGTATATTAAATCTGCATATTCTGGACTTCATTGAACATGTAAAACCAAAATTAAGGTACCTTCCTTCTAATCGATAATGCACAGCTATTAATTGTATTTATAATTTTGCAAATAAATAGTTTTTGTAGACGTAACAGTAATAGAACGCGAAATATCATAGTTTCGGTGGACGAATAGAAAAATAGAGTAGGCGTCTGGCAAACATTTTTCGACATTTCCAGTGGCAGAACACAAACCTCCACCGGCCGGTTGCTAAAACTTTTATGAGCCAGCCGCGCGCAGTTCTCTTGTCTCTAATTTCTTTTTTCAACACGACCAAATCGTATTTTTGTCCTGTTGGAATTTCGTGCCTTTCGATTTTGCTCCAACGTTCCAACGTATTTTTACAATGTTCGGTTTAACCTTTAATCTGACCACCCAATTAAAATATATTTATCTACAAGTAATGTACACTGTTCATTGCACAAGTAATCTAAGTAGCTGGATGTGCAGGGCAGAAGACCTTGTGTGGTGGCAAGCCCTGGGGGAGGTCTATACCCAATAGGGGAGAGACACAAGCTCACGATGATGATGAATGTACATTGGATATTTATGTTATTCCTTCTGGGTATATTTCGTTTCATATCCTTTTACTAACGATTTCACTAACCTCTTGTTGTGACCCTGACCATATGATACCATTATGGCCTACCGATGGAGGCACGAATTGATTATTCTCCTTATTTACAATACCCGTTGTCCTACTAATTTAGCCTAATAGAATCACAAAATATTACCATGTCCCATTAGTATTGTACACTTAAAATTTATCTTATCTTAATTATATCTCTTCTAAAATTATTGTTTCTATGTCTACATATCTGTACATATGACATATGAATATATAACCCATGAACTTTAGTTAACTAACACTTTCCTAAGACTAAGTAAATCTTGCAATATCTGTCTGTGCTAAAACTTATGTATGTACACTAATTCATTTTTATTTTTTGAATCTATAGTGTATGTATACACAAATATACACAAACTGTATTTTACCATAAACTTAGTGAAGCCACCAAACCCTTAAACAAATAAAGCGGCTTACAGATTTTTTTAACAAAATCGAGATTGTGTTTCTCATACTCAGCGTAACCCGACAACTATGTTTCCAATGAAAAGTGAAACGCCTTTTATAAAATATTAAAAATACTATTAAAGTATGAAATATATTTCTATCGTCCATTTAGCACACGATAATTGTTCAGAGTTGCGATAACAAAAAAGATACGTTTCAATACATATTATAAATTAAAGTTACTGTCCGCGTCTGTCTGTTTCTTGATTACTTCTAAACTACCCAACGGATTTTGATACGGTTTTTACTAACGCAAAGAGAAAGGTTTTTATTACAATTTGGAGGAAAATGCACGCCGCTAGAGTTTCTACAAAAATAATACGTTTGTATCTGTATACTTTTATATAAATATAAAAGTACCGATCATTTATAGTTAAGATTTTTAAGTAGATACTTACTGACCTTTAGTTATTCGTATTGGATATATGGGGTCGCAACCTCAACTCGGTGGTGACGGGTTCAGTTCTCTTAACCTGCATGAAATCCAGAGTAATTTTTGTATAGGTATATACATATTAAGAAACGAAACATAGAATACTCTTGCTGGTAAAGTTCTCACGCGAAGTAACTGAAAATAAAAATGATAAAATCCTTAAGCAAAATAACTGTGGTGCATGCCAGCAATATATTAAATTTGTTTGCGTGAACAGCCGTCATGTTATATTATGTAGCCGCGTATCACTACGTACACAACTCATTATGCATTCCGCGATGTTCGAGCACAGTCGGTGTTTGCTGTTTACCCACTCTGCTTTTGTCAGTCCTCCGTTGAATACGGATCAAAATGTTTACGCAAGAAGGATATGCATATTACGATAAGATTCAAAAGTGATTCAGCATATCACGCCCTCTTCCGAGGAAATTATTCATTGTTCTTTTTATACATGAAATGACGTCAAACTGGGATGTATTGTAGACGTCTTGATAAGACGTCCGAAAGACATAGAGGCAGAGGCCAAAAATGGCTGTTTAATACAATAATTTTGTGTTCGGTTAAACGTACGTATTTGTATGAATAACTTTGTAAACAATATAACAATCTATATCTGTACATACCTATTATAAAATTGAGTCGCTGTTCACCTTCGTCTGTTTCTCCATTGACTTCTTCAAAACCAAATACTTAACTGATTTTGTTACAGTTTACACTAATGAACAGAGTTATAAAAAAGGAATATTTGTATATAATTTGCAAAATACTGCATACACTACTGCAGTACATAATTAATAATTATAATATGTACTTCAGTAGTGGGATGAACCTTGTCTGCCGACACGAAAGACGCTAGTCAAATCCTCGTTGAACCGTTTATAGTGTGGACTGTAAAAACTAGCTTTTGCTCGCAACTTTCTACGCGTATCTTTATAAATTGTAGTGTATACATGTTAATCACGCCAAAAATGTTGTCGAAAATCTGCGATGGAAAAAAGTGGATGGTATTTTTAATGACGGTACGTGCAATCAAAGGGGGACGAGGAAAATAGAGAATTCAGGATGCTGCCACCCACATGGTAGATCATGGGCTGGTCCTAGGTCTTCCAAGCGACGAAGACCGCGGCGGGTCCGTGGTCCGTCACATACGAGTCCATAATATGTATTCCAGCACACTGCACACCTTCAATCGCACTCGCGGAAGGCATGATCGTTTTGTTGATTATTACAAAAGTACAATGCTTGAATTATTTGCGGGTTGTAAAATCAAATCATGCATTGCAGATTTTCTCGGAACGTACTATGTAAATTATTATCAATTTGTTTGAGTTAAACAATTTGGCGTTACCACATGTGTTATTTCGATGTATTAATTCACAAAGTTTTACAATTATATCAATTATAACAATAATTTAAGTTTCCTAAGATAGTTTATACGTAAAGGAATAACAAACATCCATATATCCATCATGACGACTGTAGCATTTGTAATATTAGTAGGATGATCACTACGAAAAGGGAAACTTCGTGAGAATGACATGCAATTTTCGTAGAAATAGGAAAGTGGCACAGAAATATGCCATGGAAACATGTCACTTTGCGATGAGCTAGGATGTAGTAATAGGATATAATAGTAGTACAGTAATAGGACTTGAAAATATTTACATGTATCAAGTCAAATAAGCTGATACAGAAGCATAAAAGAATGACTGTGTATTTATGAAAAAAACCGTGTAATTTTAATTCAACCAGTCATATCGTAATGCTTAAAGCATAAGCTCGTCGTCGTCGTAAGCATAAAACTGCTTTCACAATTTCCCTGCGACACATACTCGTAGGTATCCTAATGTTGAATAGACCATTGTCAACTTGATTATGAATGCTCCTGTTCCAATTTAACGTACAATAAAAGTGTTGGAATGCGTTGTTTTCAGAGATGAGAGATGTGGTATGGCATTGTGCATCGAAACCATACCCTCTATTGTGACCACAGGATGGTGCGCGACGCTTTCATCTAAAACACAATGGGGAATCTTATCTGCGCTTGCTTTATTCTGCCTCGTTGATTTAATCGGACCGCGAATAAAAACAATGAGAAACTTTCTGAAATGCCGAGCACCGGGGACGAATTCTGAATCTGATTTTTAAATTGCATTCACATACCATTTTTATGCGGAAGAGAAAGGATGCCCATAGCACTTTGGGTGGGATTTTGACTGGAGTAGAGACGTGTGCTAAACTAGGCGATTTCAGTGTTACAAGGAAATTAAATACAAGTCTAGCATATACCTATGTTTTATAATATCTTTATAGATATTATATGTAAAACAAAGTCCCCCGCCGCATTTGTCTGTATGTATGTTCGCGATAATCTCAGAAATTACTGAACGGTTTTCATTTATCAACAGAGTAATTCCTGAGGAATTTATAAGTGTAATTCGTTAAGGTTTTATCCTTTGGTTCCCGAGTGTTTGCAAATTTGAACATAAAGCACAGGTTATTATTACCTAGCAGTTCTACCCATTATCTGATAGATTTCGCCGCTTCATCAGTATATAGTAAAATCAGTATATCGCGATCAGTAGTTTTTTTTATTTCAGGATATTTTTTAATTTCAACGTGGACGAAGTCGCGGGCACCAGCTACTATTGTATAAGTATTTGTTGTACTCGAACACTTTGATCAAATACCAAATACCAAAAGTTTTTGAATCTCCCTACTCAAGTATATTCAATACGGGCATTTTTCAAGCGAGCTGTAGACAAATTTCCAGCACTAGCACTGGAGCCGCTCTGATGTTGCTTCTGTACTTAGGCGACGGTAGCCCACCTACAATCATGCGGACCAACGACCTGCCTGCCACCTTTTATAATATATTAGTAAAAAATAAAACAATTTTTACATTATTGAGTGGTTATTTTTGATGACAAGGATATTTACTCTATCTCTATATATAAAAATGAATCCCCATTTCCCTTGGTCATCACGGCATCACGCGTGAACGGGTAGACCGATTTTAATTCGGTTTTCACTAATGGAAAGAGGGACAAACGGGGAATGTTCTTATACTTATACTTTCAGCGTGTCTTCCCATATTAGGCTCACGTTTAGCAGTACCACAACCATAAATATGAATTGTAAACAATGGTTTTTAAATGGAAAACGTCTTAGGTTATAATTATTATCATCATCGGCCAAAATACAGTTTTAGTACATTTAGGTACACTGGTAAAGCAGCACATTAAGTATTCTAAGGAATCCGCATTTTATGTGTCTGCCAGTCCATATAGGCCTGTTGTCAGTCATTCGAACTGTTATGGTCTTGTTCTATATTTCTCTCTGAATTCTTTTCAATTAGTACATTAACTTTATGTGAATATTTCGAATGTACGCGTAACTTTTACCATAGTTAAACCATGTATTTCCCGCCAGAGTCTGCGGAGCATTTAACCGGTAATTGCAAATACGAGTAACTTAATTTCAGTATAATCATGTTCTAGTGAAATGCAATTTTCTTCAGCAGGAGAACTAAATTCGTAGCAACAATTTCAGTTTCCGGGCAAGCTTTAACCAACACGTCGTGTCTAACTATCCTGTTTATCTCTTCCTCGAATTGTTCATTAGTTTTACACCTAGACAAAATTATCTCTAAACTTAAGTAAAGAATTAATTTTAATAAAATTCGATCAAAAAACTGTTAAATTGTTCAGAGTGTTGAATTATGGGCACCCCGAACCACCTCCTTTCAGAAAGCCACCTTAAGGGATGCCAGACTTATCATTTATCTACTTGCAACTTCTACTATGGCTTTGATTGTGTTAATAGATTTACATATTTTTTAAAATTCTTGAAATACTAATCTTGAGGACAAATTGTAGGGTAAAAAACGTTAAAATGCATGGGATCATACTTATAGAGCAAAAGAAAAAAGTTTAAAGATCCGTCGGTTGCTAAAGCCGCAGAAGGACCAAAAGGTAACCAACTCTTAACATATAAGTTAATTTAACATATTAGAATTTGCCTTGAATTCTCAGACACTTTAATTTTAAGTAATTGGATGTAAATATTTACCTACATTTGGTTGAATGATGTAAGTACAGTTTTTCGTTCAAAAACAAGTAAAAAAAGCATAAAATCTTTTTGTCTAGGGTTTGGATTTGTCAAATATATTTTTTTTTCAAACAAGCACCAAGTTTTAAAGTAATTGTTATTTACATTATTATTATAATTAATATCAACATAATCTATCTCTTCTTCTTATATATAAAAATGAATCCCTATTTCTCCTGGTCACGGCATCACGCGTGAACGGGTAGACCGATTTTAATTCGGTTTTCACTAATGGAAAGAGGTATAAACGGGAAATGTTTTAGGGTATACAAAAATTGCACGCCGGGCGAAGCCGGGGGCGGGCCGCTAGTCTATAATAAAATCGTAAACGAGCCGTGTCTGTACATTAAATATTTTTTCAAAAAAAACATTTGTACACGTTGTACTTATGTTACCGAGGTCAAAAAAATAGGTTTTAGAATTTTTGTCTGTTTGTCTGTGCGTTTGTGCACGTTAATAAGAAACAGCTTAATATATTTGAATGCGGTTGTAAGCTTCCAGTAACATTTAGTGTTGTTTCATTCTTATCGGTTTACAATCAAGAAAGTTACGCGCTATACCGAATACCAAGCAAACGAAGTTGCGGGTTCAGCTAGTATTCAATATTATTAATAGGATCGGACAGTAATCAGATTAAAATCTAAAATGTACTTAGAAAGAAAATATATAATTTTTTACGATTATTTATGGAATAATAATTTAATATAATGCATTTCAATATTTTTAAATGAAAAAATAAAATTTTATTATTTACAATATTTTTAATCTATACTGAAACACCAATCACAGTGCGTGACGTCATTTGTGGGCAATCATTCATTGTCCTGTCTGCAGTGGACGGCTATCACTTGTTACATCTGTTATTTCACTTTCTAGAATCAATACCAACGATATTTTTTTCGTTCCATAATAACAAATAAAGAATCTACTCGACGAAACAAAACTTCTTGCGAACTTATGCCAATGCAGCTGTTTTGTTATGATATGACCACACAAGACGTTACGCGCTCTCAGATGAACTATCGTGGCGTTTTGGCGGCATTTTCAAACAAACAATATTAAAACATGATTTTGAGTACCTAAAAGGCTATAAATAAATAAAATAGTATTTTTTATGGGAATAAATATCCATGAAGATTAATTTAAAACACTTTCTGAAAATTTGTCCGATCCCCTATTCTTTTTTTTCTATTCAACTTAAGTAAGTAGGACTCTCTGTATTTAGAAAAGGTTGCTACCGGAATATTTTCATATCTCTCTAGTAAATTCATATTATTTTTCTAACAGAATTTTATCTTAAAATCTAGCTTCAAGGCTTTTCTTTGATCGTCTCATTTATTTATTTAGTAATCATCTGAAAAGTGCTATTATGTCAAACAGTTTTTGCCAAAGTTGAAGAAAGTTTACTTTGATGGACATTTTCAGGAATCACGAACGCCTATAGCCAAAACTATCGAAGTTCCAATTAGTCAATTTTTAATAATGAAAAATCTGGAAAGTTTATATTAAAACAATTCTGCCGCATTTGCTGAAAATTTTATATTTTAAAATGCCGTGGGAGCATTAAGGAATTTCACGTAAACGAGAAACGAAGCAATTACCGATTCTTGCCCTGGAGTAAACTTTGTTTTACTGGCATGGAATTAATATTCATTAAAAAATCTTTCTCGGCATCATTCTGTTGAAACTTTGTAATCAGCCCATGTCAGAGCCCAGCAGGGCCCGGGGCGCTACTTGCGGTGGGCGGGGGCAATCTCACTGAACAGTTTAATGACTTACCAAATGGATTTTTCCTACCACTTAAATTGGGACAATCCTCTTGCCTTTGCACATTTTCTACTTTAAAATATTCACTTCATTAATTTGCATTTTTCACTTTGGACTCTTTAGATTTATTTATCGTTCATGTTTAGATAGGGATGATGTTTTTAAAATTCTTAATAAACACTTGTTAACACTAATATAATAAATTGCGAAAATGAGTTCGTTTGTTACGTTTGTGAAAGTAAACAAATATATACAAATGGGTAAATAATCATTAAGGAATTATGTACGCTCAGTGGTTCAAGAGATTTTCTTAAATTGCTTTCGAATAATTTAAATGTAACATTTTCTTCAATAATGAACGGCCTATACTAACAGCTGTTGTTTGTATGGACGTGTGAATTCTGTAAATCATTTCAATTTGTATTCCTAGATCTCGAAGGCTCACCAGCTGTCACCGAACCTACGCTATAACTGAATTTCATTATGTTAGCGAATCCACGGCTTATCGGAACTCCAGCTCTTGGTGATTTCAAATATTTTTAAACACTAATCTGCAAGGGATATAATAATTTAAACATATAATAAAATCGAATCAAATGCTTATTGCAATTATATTTTAAATACACTATGTTTAAAGGGCTTTAATTCAAAAATATTGTATTCGATTAGGTCACTGCAAAAAAGGTGGACAAACAACATAACATGTACATTATTATATTGGCTGCGAAATTTTAGCACACGTTTAGTATTAAATTTATATTAACAAGTGAAAGTATTGTGTGTATATTGAGTATTGATATTTTTTTATTTTTTTCTGCTTCTCTATTTTATACATATACATGTATAAAAATAAAAATGAATAGCTAAATGTGTTGCTGAACGCAACAGTCGAGAATGACTGAGGACCAATTGGGATATTTTTTTAAGTATTCGTTGACATCCGAGGAAGGTTCTTATGAAGAGAAAAATTTGAAAAAAAAATCCCGGATTTTTTTTTTTGAGTGTATATAGTAAATAAATTACACATTAGTATGCCACAGTCCTATAGTTTTTGACAGAACAACATCTGTCTGGTCATCTATGTAGTATAATTATAAAATAAAGTCGCTGTCCGCTGCCGTCTGTTTCTCCGCTAACTTCTAATTCTATTAGAGCGGGAAAGTTTTGTGTACTTAATTTGCAGAAATAATGCATTCGTGCGAAGTCGGGGTTAGGTCGCTAGTAACCGACAAGTAAAAAGAAATGTGAGACATCAATACCTATTTGAACACAGATCCTAAAAATTACTTAAGTAAGAATAATAAATAAATAAAACGGGACAAGTGCGAGTTGAACTCGCGTGAAGAGGGATCCGTACGATGTTACCTATCCGCACAATATTGAGTGATTTACCATGTTATTTTAATATCATGGACTTCTTATAGGTTTTCCTATAATCTATAAGTAGAAAACTAATTTCTGTATTTTTTCAAAATTTTAGGTTCAATAGTTTCGGAGATAGGGGGGGGGGTCAATTTTCGTCTATTTTCATGAATAACTTGGAAACTATTTATTTTAAAATTACAAAAAAATACATTTAAGATCTTCACAACAAGACCCCTTCCATTTGATATGTCACACAACGCAGTTTTCAAAAAATTTTTTTTTTATTTTCCACCTTCCCCCCAAAAATGACCTCCCATATTCAGATTTTTGTCTATTCACGTCACCTTTGCGTTTGGGTCACAGAAATTGATATGTGTACCAAATTACAACTTAATCGGTCTAGTAGATTCCGAGATAATTGACTGTGACCGACGGACAGACAAACGGTCCTATAAGGTTCCGTTTGTTATTCGGACGTACGGGACCCTAAACGTGTCTGAATTAAAAGTAATGGAATAATTACCTATAACAAATATGTTAAAATTAGTAGCTACCATAATATTAAATAATAAATTTAAGGTATAAAAAATTGGAGAATCTTAAATCTGCAATAGGAAGAGTAAACAGTATATATATATTATCAAAATATTTAAATATATTAAAAATTAATTTAAACTTTACACAATTATATTTTAGTTGTGACAACAAACCACAACTATTAACACTAATCCAAGAATCGCTTCTTTAACATTCGAAACAGCCGCGGTTGTTAGTTCTTGAAAATAAATGTGTGTATTAGAAGTAAGTACTTGAAAGCCTCGAAGGGTTGAAACATCGACGGTCGGATTCACAAACAGTACATAAAGATCCGACAATCTTACGGTTTTTCTGAATTAAGTCGTGAAGGGACATCCCGACCCTTCCTTTACTTTACGTACCGACTTCCCCAATGAACTGTCTCCGCATGTAGACGCCTGATATGAAAGGTGAACTTAACAATTTATAATAGTAGATATTAACATTTAATATTAAAGTTATCATGCGATGACATCATTAGCTTAAGAGCGAAATCTAACTGCTTAGTTAGTTTTCCTAACTTATTTAGATTAAATATTACCAACAAACTATTTCAAATGTGTTACTTTTTTATGCTATTAATATTATACTTGTATAATACAAACATTATTAACCCTAGTCTTCAAAAATAGGGTAAATGGGCATTTACTAGGTAAGCGTGGTCCATCCACCTTCGGCCACATCTGCACCTCATATCAGGTGAGATAGTGGTCAAGCGCTACCTCGATTTCATAAAAAAAAAAAATTATACTTGAAAGAGAAAATTTATGAAGATTTAGAATTTTTGTTACTCAAACCACGTGTAAACCTATAACCGTGTTTGGATGAAATTTGACGCTGAGATAGGCCATTTCATGGATAAATACACAGGTCTATCCCGTTTAGGGTTACCAGATGAAAATTTTAAAAGTCAGGAGAAAAAGCCTGATTTCCTTCAAAAAATCCTGAGAATTTGTCGCAATTTCAAATTTTATTTCAAACGTAACTTAAAATTTATATTATTTCCCCACCCCTCGCGGCGCTCGCTCGCTCGCTCACTCAGTTCGACTGATAATCTTCATATTGATATTATCGAATCTGTAGTAGGTAATGAATCTGTTCAATTATTTTTCCGTAACACAGTACGCACGGAGGCGTTGAAGAATATAAGTGAACTAGCATTCCGCCCCCGGCTTCGCCTGGGATGCAATTTTTATATATATGAACATTTCCCGTTTATCCCTCTTTCCATTGGTGAAAACCGAACCGAACACGTGAACGGGTCTACCCGTTCACGCGTGATACCGTGACAAAGGGAAATAGGGATTCATTTTTATATATTAAGATAAACAGAAACTAACTAAAATCCAGCCGTAATCCTGAGATCTCAGGACAAATCCTGAGATATGGTAACCGTAATCCCGTGAAAATAAGTTTCTAAATTATTGAACTAAATTGCGTACTACGCGGTCATTGTGAGATGGTTCCGGGAAACTGTAGGAGTGACGGACTGAAGTTATTTTTGTCGTTATATTTGTGTTATTTTATTTAGCAAACAAATGTCTTGGTATTTTCTATAATACAAAAAAAAAAACATCAAAATGTAACAAAAATATCCTACTCTTAAACAAAAATTTCTTATTGCAAACCAGTTCGTTTCGATTCAACTAAATGTTCGCCGCCTAGCCTTCGTGAAAATTTCAAGTTTGCGAATGTCCCACAGTTCACGTTTAATAAATAATTTGTAATAACTTTATTCACATAAATTTATACTTTCATAGTATGGACTGAAATAGACGATTACAAAAGGTAAATTCTAATTTCTGAGCTTGGCTGCCACCTGTATCTTCATTCGTGGGATGAACCGCCAGAGAAGGCTCTCATTCGTGGGCAAAAATGTGGAGTGTGGTATGAATGTGTGTGTGAGGGAAAAGGTATTTTGTGTGTGGGACATGGAATTAGCGAAGCCCGATATTGCGAGAATTTAGTAATGTGTCCCACCACACATACCTCATGTAAATAAATTTCATTCATACCAAATTATAAATAGGTGATTATTGTTATAATTATTTCATCATAATAAGGATTATTGTTTTGTAATTAGAAAAGGATACCTACGCTATCTTGCGTAGCTTGCGTAGTCTTACGTAGCTCTGTAATGATATGAAATAAATAAATTAAATTACAATAATTAGCTATTATTGTACCAAATTCTTTCAAAATGCCTAGATATAGATGAAAGAGATAGAATTATTCGCAAAAGTTATGCTTCAGTGCTAGTGTTAAAAAAACAGAACCAATTGCCCATCTCGTCTCATTTCCTTTAAGCCCATCAAGGTCATTGCTTGTTTTTGGTAGTGTTGCAGCGGGTTATTCTGTACTTGTCCCATGAAAATTCATCCCAAATGTATTGTTAAGACTAACTATGGAACGTCCTGGAAAAAGCGTTCGCGCCGACCGAAAGTCTCGAACGTCCCACCCTATCGATGGAAGCCACGCCCCTTCCAGACTAGTGTCAAAGGAAATTGGTCATTACATTTCAACAGAAATAGCATTCCCGAACTTTCAATGGCTTGTTTACGATCTTGTTTAGATTTTCTGGAAAATACGAAATACATCGAGGCGTTTGGCGCCAAGTATAAATAAGAGAGCGTTCGCTTTAGCGTTCGTTCGTTTCGCCCACACGGCGTTTTAACTCACCCCGCACGTAACAGTATAAAATTCCTTATTCGTCCCAAACTGTATTCCTAACATCAAATGGAACCGTCAGCTTTCCTACCGGCCTTTACATATTTGTTGCAGTGTTGGTGCTTTATTACTACACAAAAACTGCAAAAACTTTTCGATGATAGTTAGGTAATTAAGACGGCAAGAGTTACTATTTTTTTAAAGTTACTATGTGACGTGGTAAATCCGGAAATACATTGAATCTAAAATTCCATGTTCTTTTTAACTAAAGGAAGCGAGAACATATCTAAGACTGGAGCGTTATATATTGTCCATTTGGAAACAAGCCAGCTTTGCTATTGTTGGGTTTAAATTAAAGAAATTTGCGATGAACTCAAATGGGAAACCTAATCATGTTTTCTTTGTAATAATTTTATTTTTATTATAAGTCTTAAGCATATATGTAGGATATTACCTTCTATTTATGGCACATGCCTCTCCTCAGCGAGAATGGCTTCAGGCCATCATGCACTCTATTCCTCTCTATGTTCTTCATGAGAAAATGTCCATAATTTCTAATCTTAACTAATGATAACATAAATTCGAAAGTAAAAACTATGCTTATCCCATAACCAGCAATATATAACCAGTTCGCATGCGTCCAAGCTCTGGACGTCCAAAATCTGTATTTTGTATAACACCAAAGAAAAGGGAAAAACTTCGCGGACGAAGTTGAGATAAAGGAGTAGGGTCCGACAATGATTCAAATTTATTCCGAATTACTAGCTACTGGCATTTCATTACATTTTATGAGTATAACCTTAAGAAAAAGGTAATGTCAGACCTTTTGATATAAAATTTTTAAAGAAAATTATAGGCATATGCATGTATCTGGGATGATGTAGCAAGTATTAAAAGAACACAAGTTCGAATTGCGGAGAATCGCCGGAGGGCTTGTGTTACAAAGAACTTACTATAAGGGCCTGTATCAGATCCTTCACCCGGAGGCGGTATAAAGCCCCGTTCAGTCAGTCACTAACTCTAGTTCACTTGACGGAGATTACGTCATATTTAGTAAATATTAATTAATAAACAACATTGTTCATTAGAGTATTACATAATTTTACCTGCCCCCTGTATAGTACACCAGTCATTCTCGTACTCAATGTCTCAAGATACATTCTTGATGATCTTAAAAATAGTATGAACCTTAATCTTAAAAATCGTATGTATTGTAATTTAAAATATTTACTGACTAGACCAGCGCACCCTGGCTAATGGAGGAATTAGTATACCCAATATACATAATATGAATCTATAATAATGTACCTTTAACATGGTGAAAGAATTTTCCTCACATATAAACAAACAGAATCCCCTCTATCTCTCTCTTCATATTTCATTCTTCTGCTAGGTGCTATGAGTAACATTAAGGTACAAAAAAACATGGAAATTCGATAAAATTCGGGTCCTGTTTACATATTATGATTTAGGAAATGGCTGAATACTATAATAAAAATAACGACAGCAACTTAGCAAAAACTAACAGTTGTTTTGCAGACTCACGTATAGAAGAGAGAAAAACATTTAGGAGGTCACATCGATTAGCTAAGTGACGACACCAATTTGGACGTTCTCTTTTCACGGAGATAACTCCATTAACAGAGAGCTTGTCTTTCGTATTTTAAAGACAAATTAGGCCGGCACCTGTATTTCTGTTACGAATAAAACCACTATAAAAAGTTGAAATCTTCACTGGTTGAAAATTCAACTCTCGAAGTTGTTGACGAGTAGGTACATCCACTTGTGACAAACAGTCCAATTAGGTGGAGCCAACTTCGAGAAGGAGGTCAATCGTCGAATCCAGCTCGGACGGGCAGCGTTTGGGAACCTCCGAGACATCTTCTCGTCCAAAATTTCTCAGTGTCTTAATACAAAAGTTTTCGACCAATGTGTATTGACAGTGATGGCATATGGGTTTGAAACGTGGTGCTCAACGTGGCACAACGAGCTATGGAGAGAGCTAAACTCGGGATTACACTGCGAGGTCGAATGAGGAATGAGGAGATCCGTAGACGAACGAAAGTTTCCGTACGTAACCCGGCGGATTAGTAAGCTGAAGTGGGAATTGCCAGGACACATAGTACGGAGAGCCTACCGCTGGGGCCGAAAGATTTTCGAGTGGAAACCACGGATCCTCAAGGTGGACAGATGACCTAATAACGTCCGAGGATCGACGGTGGAATCAGGCTGCTTTTGATTGGTCTTTTTTAGAAAATTAGAGCGGCAGCCTTTGTCCAGCAGTTGACGTCCTACGGCTGAGATGATGATGCCAAAAAACATTATTAAATTGTTATGATATACAACATATTACAAGAAAACATTCGTTGAAATTCTTAGTTGGCAACCGGTTATATACTTAAGTTGAGCACGAAGCCGACAAAGAAAGTCCTAAAAAGCGAAACAAAGTTAGCTTTCTCTAAAAGAGCTGGTAAGTTTACTCGCCACAGTTAACTCGTTTAAACGCGCCCGAAATATGTCATGCTTTCAAATACGTAACCACCGATAAAGTTGTCCACAAATGCTCGTATCGCCTCCAGGGAGACATTACTCCTGTTAAGTACCTAGTACGTCGCTCCATCTCGTCCGCACGCCCGCGTCATGTCGCGCAAATTGCTTCTGTATTGTGTTGTGATACTGTATCTGTCACTTGGTAAATACTGCTTCTAACGACATAAACACACACACAACCATGGTACCTTCCTCTTTTCATATCCACGGTTAACTTTTTTATAATTTGCCGGAAATGTTGAGATCCCGCCTGCAAGATTCAGGACTAATCCCGGCCTTAAATGACAATGTTCCTACATGTTGAGATGAATTAAGAGTACGGCGCCGTAGTTGGTGGTTTTAGTAGATTACTAAACTACACAGAAGATGACCTAGAATGTGCGGGATTAAGAGGGTTTCCCCGTAAATACCGGTATTTTGTTCAATTATTGCATCCTATCTAGACTCGTGTATCCAAGCGATCACTCACTCAGGAGATAATCAGTCTCATAAATTGAAAAACCAACTCACCTAGACCTTCATTGGGTCGGTATTACTTTTGACTTGAACATACTGTAAGACTTTTACTATACTAAGAGAAGACCCTGTCTAACTCGAGTAATGAAAACTTCACATTACCATTTTACTTTAGACTTCTACTGGTACATTCCATATTATACCAGGAAGAGTATTCTACATAATACACTCTCTGTGGGATGATCGAGACGTATCCAAAATATTCATTTAAGTAGTATATACACACCAACATCAAATCACAAAGGCCGCGAGCTTATCTGTCTTCAATTCCAATCCTAATGTGTAAATCAATTAACTATACATTACGTCGATAAACGTTGATGTGACAATAAATTGCTACAAAATTTTGATTTAGCAACAACACGCATGATAAATGAGATATTTCCGCGTCCAAACAGCGCGCCTCACGCCTGCCACAGCCGTTCCGCTTAATCACTGCTCTATTTAAATTATCTGACCAGAAATTCATATATTGCGCACTTCAAAAACTAAATTAAAAAGTAACGTGTAGGACATTATATCCGTAGTTAACTTCAACACCTATAGCAATATTCAACAGTATTAAAATATTAATATTAGCTTTTGTCCGTGACTTCGTATGTGTATCTTTATAAATTATTCCTGAATCCCTGAAATAGTATTTGCGAGAAAGAGTTATATTGTTAATATATACTTATTGTTATCTTCACTTTCATATTTTGACGACCTCGTTTCACATTTTGAATGGTTAGAATGCTTGCCTTAACGCTCTATTCTGGAACGGGTTCCCGGGTTCGATGCCCGCCAGGGTTAATTTTGAAAATGAACGTCAAATTTGGCTCTGGTCTGGATCTGAAAAATAGTGGCAGAGCACTGCACTTCGCAGCAAGCAGCCCGTCTGGCGAAAGTAACGACGCCCTTACAGAAGACCACAGTGAAATATCAGCACGTGTGCTGTTTCGGTGAGTGAGTAAGGGATGCCAGAGCCTATTTTCCTATCCAATCCCTTATCCTTAATCCTACTGTAGTCGGCAGCGAACTTGCAGCAGCTGTGGCGTTGTTTGTGTTATAGGCGACGGTAGCCACCTTCAAGTGGACCGTTAGCCTGTCTGCCGATCTTAACATTAAAACATCCATAACCTAACAGGTCGTCGTTGTTGCGATGTTAGTTTTAGTGCATTCTGTAATACGCATAAATTCAGTGGCCCGTATAAGCTCGCAAGGTATTGTCCGCCCCAACTGACTGCAATAAGGCGTTTATTGAAATTGCTTCTCGCTACTAATAGACGTCTTAACGGCTCAAAGGATCACACTTAAAGGCATGTGGCCGGAACAATGCGATCAGGATCGGACGGAGGAATCCTTCGCGGAACAAGGAAATAAGGCGGGCACACTTGCTTTCAATTACTTCGCTTGCCACATCACTTCAGAAACTTTCACCGCAACCACTGGAATTCATCTTATAGTTATCTAAGTTCTAACTACACTGCTTATATTTTTCCAATTATTAATATCTATACATATAATAAAATCGTAAACGAGGTGTATATCTGTACATTAAATATTTTATCAAAAAACAATTTGTACTCGTACTTATTTATGTTACCGAGGAATACCGAGGTTAAAAAAATAGATTTCAGAATTTATGTCTGTTTTGCACGCTAATCTCAGAAACGGCTTAACCGAATTTAATGCGGTTTTCATGGTTTTTAGCAAGCTTCCCGTAACATTGTGTTTATTTCATTCGAATCAACAAAAAAGTTACACGCTATACCGAATACCAAGAGTACGAAGTTGCGGGCTCAGCTAGTCATTAATACGTGTATAACTCTTAATGTATAATGATTGATTTATTAAACTAATTCGTTATTGTCGCCACTGTCTGTCACGCGTTAATTTAATTAATCAACCGCAGTTGTTGACGAAACGTTTGGAAGAATTTCCAACAGACCTGGGCCATCATCCCGGAAACCTACAACTCATATGGATACCGGCCGAGAAAACCTACATTCTAGTATTAATTAATTAATTTATTTATTTTTATTAGGGAAATTTGCACGTACATCACAAACGTATTTACAAACATATATACCAAATAACATATATTCCACTTACAGCATATAATTTAATGATAACAATATCGATATTGCAAATATGTTAATATTTTAATTTGTAGATTTAGCTATTGAAAGAACTTGTTGGTTAGAATTTTTCTAGCTTTAACTACAGCCACCTACAGCACTGTGGAACAGGTATTTGTATGATCCGATGTTTTTTTTTTCTGTAATTTGTTCCTACATGCAGCAAAGTAAAGGACGTTGCCTCAAATTAGTGTTGAGGAACATTTAAATATGTATAATTTAGTCACTATTCACTGTCCAGTGAATAGTGAAAAGATCTTTTTTTTAAATATGTTCTTTCATATGTATTAAAAATTAAGAAAATTGAATGCAGCAGCACCAAGCTGTTGTGTGCTGAAATGCTTGATGGTGTTTTTTTTTACATGAACTAAGACCAAAAAAACGCCACAAACAAATTTCGAAAAAATAAATTGTTAGATGCTGACATAATGAATGCTCTGACTTCTAAAAGTCTACCAATTAGGTAAAAAAAAGATTCTTTTAGGTAATATGTATGTTGATACAAATAAATTATTTTGCAAAACTCAACAAACGGTCTATCCGCCGCACAATGTAGAGTGCAGCTGGGGGCATTGAGCTTTCATTGTGCCATGCAACTAGTTTTTACCTTTGTTAAAACAGGGACGTACACTTGTTGTAGTTCAGTTTGTAAATTGTTTAACCTCTTCTTTTGCTACATACGACTAATATGAGCTTTACACTAAGCTATATTTACTCCAATTTAGACAATTGAAACAGCTATTGGACACTTAGACACACTAAATAGACATTAGACTCGACTAAATCAGTTAGCGTACTTAATTTGGCGAAGTGTAAGTACAACGATTCCTTTCCCGGGTCAACGACCTCGTAGCGGAAAGATTGCGTGTTTTTATGTCGTCCACATTTACGTATGGTCATATATGTATTATGTAGCAATTTACGGCTTCTGCAGGCGATAATTCATAAAGAGTTTTTTACGCTTATGAAATGACTTAATGTATGTTGCGAACGGAGTCGCGAGCAACAACTAGTGTACTTTGCGATACAAATACTTACAATTACTTACTAATATTAGTATAACTTTCAGTTAAGTACCTTCAAGTTGGACTGCGGAAAAGTGGTTTCCAATTGTACTTGACCCACTCTGATCGATGTTGTACGAATACAGACCATTGGACTGTAATAAATATAAATACATTTTTTTTGTAATACATAACTATAATTGTCAGCAATACATTACTATTGAATATACCTAGTTAAAAGTTTGCGATACGGTCGGAGCGTAACGCAAACTTGTAAACATTTCAAGTAGGTATGTATTTCAAGTGTTTAACTATAAGTTGCGACGTTTCTGTGTTAGATAAGGCAGCATAAGGGGAGGTTCGGTCTGAAGATCCTATCGGATCATTGGTTAGAAATTATTGTTTGTTGCCTCCGGGGTTGACTGGGCGCTTATGCTTAGTTTATCTACACAGTTTAACACGAACAATTTACAACCGTCAGATCAACTTCTAAATAATATTCCTTAAAACACAGCAGTTATTCAGAGTCTCCGTTCCATCTTCTAGCACCAATTCATACCAGGTACCTCAAGGAAGGCGATTAACTGAGAGCCCTTTCTAATGAGGCATCGCCTACTACACAGGATCCATTGTCAACACTTAATTCTAAACCAATAATCAGGTTTAATTACCAGTTTTATGAGACATAGTGGATTTTTTAAATCCTATAGGACACGGTTTGGTACACAAATTATATGTTTGTGAATCTATCAGACCTTACGCCATGCATATTTACAAACTTTATAATATATGACAAGCTTTTCCCGGGACTTGTTCCGCGCTCCTTTTTTTAAGGTCTTGAAACATTTATTCAATCATTTTTACATTGAATTTGTTTTATTTTTAGACTAGCTGGTACCCGCGATTTCGTTTGAAAAATAATGTAACACTTTTGATGGCGCCATCTATTATACTACAATAGAATTATGTGCGGCGGCGACATCTATCGGATTTGGTTAGAACTGCTTGGTGATACACCTTTACATAGTATTCTTCAATTTGCAAACCTTCGGAAACCTAAGGATAAAACCTTAACAAATTATACGCCTATAGATTCCTGAGATCACTCTGTTGATATATGAAAACCGCATGAAAAGCCGTTCAGTAGTTTTTGATATTATATACATACAGACAGATGCGGTGGGGGACTTTATATTTTATAATATGTAAGGATGATCCTTCAACTTTTTCCTGGATGAAAGTACCCTATGCCCTTTTCTGTACTGACAACGTGTATGCAGAATTGCATGGTGATCGCCTGTATAGTTAATATCTTGAAAGCGTAACAAACAAACTCTTAAGCCTTATTATGTTTATCATTATAGATTTTCGCTGGATTCACACCGCGATTTATTCGTAAGAGAGTCAAAATCTGTGACATTGCAGATAATAGGCCACTTACCTCGTAGATCCGATGACCTCTGCAGAAGTAAAGTGATGGCCACATTCAATGACTACTTGGTGGTTTGAAGCTACAGTAAGTCATGCGAGATAATAGATGCGGCCTGCGGTTAGTCTCGCACTTTGGTGGTCTATGGGAGAGGCCTGTACAGCTGGAAGAGAACAGATTCTAGATAACTTATAGCGCCAAAATATTATTTCGTATCCTGTTCATCAAATTCTATACATTTCGGTTCCAGTAATGTCTGTTTACGATGCTTGATGCAATAAAGATGAAGTACCCATTCGATGAAATCAACGTTTGGTATTAAAGTCGAGTGTGTTCGCCAGTATCTGAATTGTAATCGTTTTATGACTGCCATTCTTACGCTCTCGCACAATTCGGTCATCAAGTTTACCCATAAATTTACGGCCCAACTAAACGCTGAACAATGTAACTGAAGTAGGGGTTACCAATTTCGCGTTCAATTGTTGAAGAGAGAACTTTGTCTTAATCTACCGCCGAAGAACTTTATTGTTCGAAGTGCGAAGTTAAAAGTCTGGAATCATTTATGAGAAAGGCCTGTAAGCAGATTCCGATTGTTCCAATCGAACTGTTCCATCTTTGTTAATGGTGAAAGAATCTTATACTCTTCACTTTGAGATCTACAACTCTATTATTATTTTAAATTTTATTTTCTTGCAATATCAATTTTCCATTATATCAATATGCAATGCAATGTCAATGCATTTTTTCCTCTTACATTAGGCGGATGTAATATTATATAGTCAATTTTCTACAGCTCATTTCCCGTGATTTACTGGTATTCTAGTAGCAATACTAGAATATTTATGTATCCAAGTCTTTATGGATCGGGTTTCTTCATCTCCAATCCAATGCGGGCTACTTCATACGAGCCGTAAATAAATTCCTAAGGGGTTGACCGGCGCACCTGCATAAGGAGGACTTTGTGTTTCTTGTATGCTAAGGCGACGGTGATCATATACCATCAAGTGGACATGCATGTCTGCCACCTTTTATAATATAAAAACAAAATCAAATTTAGATTCTTATGCTTAAAATGTCAATCAATGTGTAATATCATTGAGTTTTTATTTAAATAATTAAAATATTTTGGTGTAGTAAATTTGAATAAAGCTTAGTAAATGTGAATAAAGTAGAAATACATATAGTAATCTCCGGATTTCCTTATTGCTGATTCAGTCGAGTGCCACCAGAGTGCCATAACGTCTAAGTTAGTGAAATGTTCGAATTGTAACATAGTTATTGTTGAGGTGCTATGCTTTTACAAAGTCTGATATTACCATTGCTAAGAATCTGCTATTTGATTCCATATCGACTACAAAACGTAAATTAACACGAAAGAGAGATAGAAAGACTAGGCGTGATATTGTTGATATTATCACCATTTTAAAGGAAAGTGACCTGGATGAATTACCAGTGTTCGTTGCACGGGAACTTCAAAAACTACCTCCAGTATTATTCGATCATGTCGATGTCACACGATTGTTGAAAGATATTGTATTGTTAAAAAGTGAAATTAGCAAGATTAAGCATAAATATGTTACTAGTGATGAAATTGGTATATTAAAAACTGACCTGGTAATTTTGAAAAAATCCTCTATTGTTAATAACTTCTCGCAAAATGTTCTCTATTCTTCTTGCAAATCTTCTTTCAAGAGAAGTAGATATAGGGATATTTGTGATTAAGATAGTTGAGCTGATTCCGGAGCATAATCAACAAGAGAATTTGTTCCAAGATGTAACATTACAATGTTCGCCTGTGTTAGATAAGGACAGATGTGAAACAATGAGCAGCGCGGAATGTTCATCAGCCACTGCCAGTGAGGGGCGTGTATTGTCTGTGTTTTCCCCCTTGTCGCAGCCGCAGCCTTTACAGTCAACGGGTGCAGCAACTCAACAAAATGATCTAGTGGGACGTTACTCGAACTGGTGAGTGGAAGTCGCAGAAACAAAATGAAGAATGGACTCTAGTTCAAAAGAAGAAACGTAAAAATCGTTTCATTGGTAATAAAGGAAGTGCGCCAGCTACAGAATTCAATTTCAAGGCAGCCGACATAGACATTCCTATCTATATTTATTACGTATCAAATGTGACCGAATGTAACATTATTGATTACGTTAAAAGTAAAACTGGTTTAATTGTAAATGTGGAGAAAAATATAATGAAAATGGTTAAATACTTTGATGGTTATATGGTTATACCGAAAAACAAATATAATACATTCATGACAGATCAATTTTGGCCGGAGCATATTAGTTATCGCCGTGTTTATATGTAAACGTTGATCGCAGAAAGGTGACAAAGATCTCGAGTAATGTTAATACGTCGTTATGGATAACACAGCTAAATTAGTTTCAACTGCAAAAATGTAGTGAGACCTGTCGAATGTATAAGGGAATTATGTCGGACGGCAGATGTAATAATAGGGTATTACACCCATTTTTAAAAAGTGTCACAATTAGATTCTGTGGTGCTAATGAACCACTAAAAATCACTAAATTTATATTCAATCGATAAGTTTAATAAAAATGCATTTAAAATTTACATTTTCAAATTTCGCACGTAATTTGACGAAAACGCTGGAAACCATTTTGCTCTGTGGTCATGACGTCAGTTGGCTGTGTAAATAATTGCGCCGGTAATTGACATGACACTGACTGACACTTTTTTGTTTACACAACCGTATGACGTAAACATGGCGGCTGCTATTTCATTGTGTTTAAGAACAGACTAAAAATTCTGAAAACTTTGAATTTAATTTTAAAATTTATTTTGTTATTTTAAGAACTAAAACTAACACTTTTTGCCTAAGCTATCTCAATAATGTTTTGTATTAAGAGATATTGTTTGTATAATAGTGAGGAACTACGCTATGATGATTAATTTTTAATAGATGCAATGTTGCTATTGATTTTAACACACGTGTTTGATTCCCTTGGTCTTTTCGTTCACAAGTGCGACTTATGCATAGGTAATTTTTAAAATCTTTGCTACATTTTTTTAAAGAAATAAGTTAATGAACTTTCCTCGGAGCTGAGTTTCTAACAAGAAACTGTTTAGCAAGGAAAATAGTGGTGAATTTCATTTATATGCTAATAGTACAAAAAATAGACTTGCCAAGGAACACGGCAAGGCTAGAAGATTAAGTTCTTAAACCTGGTCGAAGTTCCTTAACATATTGAAATTTTAATGAAAAGCCTCTCGGTGATAATACAGTATTTTTAGGCAGCTCTATTGGCAGAACGCTTTGTTCGAAATAGAGGTTTTAGCAGCAAATTTGGATACCTATACATGTAGATCGATAACTGGTTTTGATGTAGTTATTTTTATTAACTACAAGCGACCCACCTAAGCTTTTTTTCTGCAAATTACACAACCTTTATCGCTCTTTCCATTAGTGAAAACCGTATCGAAATCCGTTGGGTGATTTCTTGTTGATTTAGTTAGAAGAATAGTGGAGAAAGAGACAGAGCCGATTAGCGACTTTATCTATATCTACATATATTAAATACATATAATAAAATCGTAAACGAGCCGTGTCGGTACGTTAATTTTTTTTTTTTTTTTTTTTTTTCAAAAAAAAAACAAATTGTACTTATGTTTCCGACGTCAAAAACTTGCCAAAACTCGTCAATGATTCCCTTAATGAGTCGCTGGTTTACTGTCGCAAGTAACTTCCAAAAACTCCGAAAAGTCGCATTCGAATCGCATTCTATTGCATAACTGTGGCTCCCACCCGCCACTCTCCTATTTATATTTGCCGCCAAACGTCTCGATCTATTTATTTCGAATTCACTAGAATAAACAAGTATTGTAAACACGGAATTGTTTTTCTATTCCATTAAAAGTTCGGGAATGCTATTTCTATTGAATGTGAACTCTAGGAGGTGAACATAAGGACCAATTTCCTTTGATACTAACCGGGAAGTGGCTTGACTACTATCGATAGTGGGGAGCCTTCGAGATTTTCGACCGGCGCGAGTGCATTTACCAGAATGTTCCATGGTTAGTCGTAACAATATGTATAGATATATATGTATAAACATTTTATAGGCCTGACTTTTAAACTATCTGTTGACATCTGTTTCACGAACCACAATAAAGCTTCCAAAAAAAAAACAACGATAATATCGGAATAAATTTACCAGGTCGTACACAGAAAACAATTGTGATATTATTTATTATACAATAATATGACTGTGTTAAATTCGTTTATACATTTACGATTAATTTATAATAGAACGATAACGACGAAATAACGAACCCTGGTTATTATGGTATTATTAAACTCACAGCAGAGTAATCGAATGTTTATATTAGAAATTTTCGTCGTAACGGAATTAACTGGCAGACGCCGCCGGCAATGGCTCCCTCATCCAAGTTATTGATTGTGTTTTAAGCGACGCGACGCAGAGGAAGGTCGGTTGTCTCATGTTAATGTATTTTAAAACTTATTCCATTGCTGTTTTGTTCCTTTTAGTAGTTTACGTGGTTTAATTTATTCTAATCTCGATTTTTGCTATAGATATCGATAGATATAGATTATCGGAGAATTTTAAGGGGCTTTAAACAAACAGGAATACTACGACATAAATTAATTTCTTGATTTCTCAAAGGCGGCAAACATCTACTCTGCGTATAATTGACGTCTCAATAATCTTAACTGATCACAGTTCCTGCTTACACTACATCAAACAGGCTACCGTTACTTGCCTTCAAGAAATCTGTTATTTTCTGTAAGGTTCACTAGCTTAAAGATTTAAAGTAAAGGCACCAAAAACGTTCTTTGTAACACGCATGTTATGGTTATTTTTATAATATACTAGCTGATCTCGGCCACGCTTCGCTGCGGTCCATACGGCGGCGGCTTGCGCATGGGCCGCGCGGTACTGGACTAATACTATTTATCGTAGCGTGATGTTATATAGCCTTATAGCCTTCTTCGATAAATCGACTATTCAAAACAAAAAGAATTTTTCAATTCGAACCAGTAGTTCCTGAGATTAGCGCGTTCAAACAAACAAACTCTTTAGCTTTATAATATTAGTAAATATAGATTGGGTTTCATCGGTGGTGTGTTCCAGCACTCTTTCGGCCAAGGCTAATTTTGCTCTACTGTCATTTGATCATACCCGTTCCGGCAGGCAGAGCATAATTAGCTCTGACAGGTCACCCGGAACGGGTATGATCAAATCTTGTGCACATCAAATTGTGCTGGAACGGCGTGTATCCGCGTTGAGCAAAATTAGCCTTGGCCGAAGTTTATATATTTTTATTGATTAGCCAAGATTGTCTCGCCTGCGACTCACGTTAAGTTTGACAGCAAGGCCAACGTCTTTCGTAGATTGTCTTCTAAAGGGGAGACAATGTATGTATTCTCGGTGCGATTATACGTCGCGGTTTATTCGGAAAGATCCAATTCCGAATTCTCATGCACAGCGAAAACGCTAGGTCACGCGCAATAGTGTTTGAGAATGTGCTATCAACTATTGTGCCCAGTGCGAAGTACTGTCTTTTATGCTTTTGCTTTGTGCACAACGTAAACTACGCAAACTCCGACAAGGTGATGCTGTTAAAGCTACCGCCGAATCCCACCGATGAATTCTGTTATTGGCAGGTACTCACAGTTATCTATATGATTTTATTACGATCTTAAACATGCACGATCTGAATTAAAAGTATGCTATGTTTGTAATGGTAATTTATATGTGTTCATATGTACGTACGCATAAATACATATATACAGTACTTCACAAACAGCCCTGGGCCTTGATTCTGTATGGCAATTATGATTTCACGCTTTTGTCTTACCTTATCAAAACACGTAATGTCTTTTCATGGCATTTATATATATGACTTTTTAGCAGATATCGTAACAATTTGAGGATATTCGAAATAGGGAATCGCTAATATGACGTGGTTTCGAAGTAAAAAATCGCGTGGAATCGCTAAGTGGCGTTAGTGAATTAGGGCCTTGAAGGTTCACCTCATATTGGGCACCTGACTGTCCTGTTAGGAGTGTAAATGGAAACTTTCTTGCTTATCACACAATTGTATATATTTAAATAAAACCACTTGAGTGCGCTGAAGGCTTACACCACATTACCACGCGATGAGAAAATTTACACTTTAAAGACTACTTTCAAATAACCAACTATTAATTTGGTTATTTGAATTAGAACGGGGCCGGTATGTTTACGATGTTGTTAGAAAATTAAATCTCGTTAAGCCACAAGTATACCCATGACATCTCTTAGATAGTTTTCCGAACACCCTGACATTGACAAGGGACACATGTCCATTTTAGAGAAGAACGTTGACATTTCATATACAGTAAATTGGTCACAGACCACAGAAAATTCCCCACCAGATGGAGGTACCATATTGGGTACCATACCATATCTTCATTTTTTTAATTTTATTGGTTGTAATTAAAATTACTTATTTGGATGGTGCACACATCTTGTTTACTTCTTAATTACTTAAATACATCTAAAATAACTTATATATAAAATATTTCACAACCATCTATCCAGATGTATAAAAACACACTATTTTTTCACACGTCAAAACATAAAATTTTACTTTTTCTTTTTCCCTATTTGAATATCAAACCTTTTTAAGTCAGCCAGTATTTAAGTTCAAAATTCATTAACACAGTGCACATATGTTACATGTTTTAGTCCAGGGCATGATTTACGATGGAGTGCCAATAACTATCAAAAACTTTCCCATATAATGGAAGATTACGAAAAACCTAAATCAAGCTGATGGTGATGATACATCTTGTATTTTCGTTAATAATATTTTATAGGTAGATAACTTTATATGATGTGCCATAAAGGACTAAGTTAAGCTATAAAACATATAGACACATCCGTAACTGTTAATAGTGCATTCGTAAAACGTTTATTACACCTATCAAGACTGACGGTAGCAATGAATTCAAAGATGAATTGTAACAGTATTGAAATCCGATAACTGTGAAATATTGGTTCACCCTAAGTAATCACGGCCAGGCTGAGTCAGTAGGTACAATTATTTATTACAATATGCGTACATACTCGAAATTGGAATCGGATTTTGTGTCAACGCCCCCGGATATTTGCACGATCGATTTAAATTCTAAACGTTACAGCAGCCTATATAAACCAAAACGTAGTTGGTAGCATTTGCTCGTATGTGGAGTGGTTCATTTATCTATTTGCTTGGTTGTACACACATATACCATTTTAAATGTTTTGTATACAAAAGTAGACCCTTATTACTTATATTAATTGTATTACTATATAATATTATATATTATTTTTTATGTTATACCGGGACAGAGCTAGAGACAGGCCTCTCCTCGATTGACAAGACTCCACAAGATTCGCAGACTGCAAATCTCCGGCCCGCGGTTGCTTTATGATTTTTCCTGTCACCATTAGAGCAAGTTATATTTACTTATGCTCTGCATAGGAAATCGAGAAGACTTTAGTTGTAGGCCCAATCGGGATCCAATACAGCTTCAGTCCTTTCAGCAGACGAACGTTCTTCCATTTTGGCTAACACTGCGAAGACCTAGACATACATAATAAATGCGGTGCTTCATTACACCAGTCGATAAAGTAACTATGCATGAAACGAACTATGCAAATTCAAAATCGTATTAGTTTAGTTGATATTATTTTTAAATTATGATTTTTTTGTGGAAATGAAAGCTCATTGAGCGTATTTAATGCTATTGCTGTCGTCACTTCATATGCCAGTCCTATTGCGGTTAGTCCTGTATGTCTGAGGTTTTTTTCAAATGTTCTAATCAATTATCAAATTTCTAATCCATGTGTGGATTAGATTTTTACGATAACGATGACGGAATAAGTCATAGTGAGGAGACCGGTATAGTGTGTTCAACAATGGGATCTAATATAATATTGTGTCTTACTTGAAGGGTAATACAGAAAGGTTTTTACAAATACAATTGAGGCTTGCTGATTTCAGTATTATCTCCGTTTTCTGATGACTATTTAATGCGATATTTGTATAGGGTTTTTTATACCGGGCCAACCTCGTACTTTGTACTAAGCTACAACCGCTCATCGTTCTCACGCAAAATATGAAAAAACCAATGCACTAGGTATTAGAATAATGTTTGCTATCGAATAAACAAATGACAAGTGAGAATTTTTACTCCCGTACTCTTATTAATGCTCCCACTTATACAACATATTCCCTACCTATGTTATTTGACGATCTTGTTGGTCAAGTGGTTAAAGAGTTACTGACACGGGGATATCAGTTCAATTCCACTCTGAGTGTTTCGAACTCAATATCATTACGTACTCAACTAGTACTTAATGGAGCCGTACTACGCTAGTACTATTATTTATTCTGTGGCCGTCTGTCATTTTTAACTTGGATATTCACAGACACACAACACCAGTTACTGGCTAGGTGGCTAGCGCCACCTTTCTTTGTGAAGATCGGCAAGCAGGCCTATTGATGCTATCTGGCTTCCGACATCTATACCACAAAAACAAGACATCAAGTGCACTGCTAAAAGGGGATAGGATAATGGGCCCTAGCATCCCTTACTCATTCACCAAAACACAACATCACACCTATTGTCTATCACGTTGATATTGTGTAAAGAGAGGCTTACTGCCCTGGTGTGCCCTGAACCTGAACTTTTACTCTTTTAGTTTGAGATAGACTTCTGGCTGTCACTTTGTTGCATAAAAATGTTTAATCAAACGTATATGTAATAAATTATTTTATTACAAACGAGGGACGAGATTGGTCCGTATCGAATGGGACTTCGTATATATATCTTGTAATCTCGAAGGGTTCAAAAGAGTCCAGTCACGTAATGATGTGTCAGTTTTCTTCTTCAATCTACGACGCAAGTGACTCTAAGAAAATTGGTACCCCTCATTGATAATGTGAGAAACTTTGGGTTAACATTAAGTACAGGTATGTGCTGAGTACTAGTTTAACTCACCAATAAAAAAATTGTATATTTAATTTTTGGTTAATACCAAATGTTACTAAAGTAACAAGCTATTTAATAGTTATTTCATTTAAGTTAAAAGAATGTTAAAAAAGTGTAGCTGGCTACTTTAATTAAAAATGCAATGCGCGACATTTTTTTATCTTATAACTATTTAGGAAATTTGACGGATGATTTGCTATTAAGTCTTCATAATACCTATTTGTATCTTGTTGACTTTTTCTTTCTCATAATATGGGAAACTTCTTTTCATAGGAAAGGTTTTCATGGGTCAACTCTTTCTATTCGAAATCACGAAAAGGCGTTTCGTGATTTTAATAAAAATAGGTAGCCTCAATTTTTATTAACCCGTGGTTTTTATAAGATTTCCGGCGGTATCTAAGTTCATAATGAACGATGCCCTTTCAATCCCACCATAGTCATCGTATTTTCTTATATAGCCAGATTTTTTGAAACGATTATAAATACTGCTTTGAGGTCAATAGATACCTCTACATTTAATGCTTTAACTACAAATATTCAAGACTGAAAAGCTTCAACAAGTTTTGTGTTACTCTTATCGATACAGGTCGTATCGACTTTTTTTTTGCGCCTTGTGCTGCGATTTGCTTTCTTGTAATTGGATTTAAAAATTTCTAAAACATATTTTTCGAAATATTCTATAATGATATTGCAACCAACCAGTAAAATAGTACAATCAAAGAAATTCATACATATGAAAATACGAAAAGACTGTCTCATCAATCTAAGGTAGAAAAAGTGTGTGAATTCCGTATTTAATTTTCGTTTACCTTTAAAAAATTGTTTTAAGTTAACCTATCTTTCTTTACCGCCTAATTATTAAATTATCCTTCTTTACTATTATTAAAATTCTATTATTCTAATTATTAATTTGGATAGAATTAGAGAAAGTACTTATTTGAAAGAAAAAAAATTAAATTACATTGCTACAATTTTTGTAAAAAAGCATTATTCGGAATTTAACACAAGGAATATTTTAAATGATTGTGTTACAATGGTCCTTTCACAAGATAATTTTAAAATTTGTAACAATCGAACTGAGCAACAATAAAAGCTGTGATTCCAACCTACTTTTGTTACTTCCAGAGAACTAGGACACGAAAAGGTCAAAAGTTGAAAAACGAAACATACGCTAATCCACAAATTCCATTAACGATATTAAATCCACATTTTAATTGCACTTTCAGTGTTTATTGTTGATGTAAAAACTAAATTATTTGTTATTTTTTTTATGAATCTTAGGCGGCCTTACTTGTTATCAGTGTTATAGGTACTGTGTACATACATCAAATAGACTACACTTTCACATTAGAGCAAAGTCAAAGCGCAAAGAAAATGCGCTCATTTGCGCTTATTTATTGGATTTACTCGTATTTATGCCCGTATTATTTTTTATAAGAATGCAGGATTTGCAGTTGTCAGTAGGCGTATTTTCTCCCCGTCGGTCGTACACTCCTAACGGAGTGATCCTGGTCTTGGAATGTTTGACAAGTTAGTCGAGGCCACTGCGAGATTACTCCATCTCTGTATTAGTGGTACACTCAGTGTTGACGGAGCACTTTGTAGCTGATTTGATAAGGTCAGTACATCTTGTGGGTGATGTTCGCGAAAGCGCTGACCCTCCAGTCTTCCCTGTATCATTGTATCCAGACTGTATTTAGGTTCTGAAAAATGAAATTTCTGTAAAATGGTTGACATTGATCTTGCTGTTATCAGTGTTTAAACAAGTCGAGCGTAACGCAAATATCGTCCAAAGACTTGTGCAATTTTGTGCATTACTTTTAAAATCCATATGCTATGAAAAATTTTAGAGACTTGCTTCGATACATCTTGCTCCAGTGTAATCCGACCCTTACTTAAGAATTGCTAATAATACGGAGGCAAAGCATGTCTGGTGAGAAAATTATAAACGAGATTCATTAGTATCGTTTAAAGTAATAATAGATATTTCACTTGACTAAAAATAAAACGCAATGTGACCTTACTATGGCAAAACAAACAAATGGCGCGCGACATGGGAGTGCGCAAAACAAAACTTTTTTCATTTCTCACCAAAACTATCTGGCAACATACAAACGAGTTGCAACAACCCACTTTTAAAGTTGGGAAAGTTTGTAACATTTTGCATTAGTTGAATATGAGTTCGTACTTTGAATTAGCTTAAACATTAGCTCGGTGTTGTTTGTGAAAATTATTCGTAAAAATAAATTAATTAGAAATTTATTTCAAAATGAACCTAAATCTCATCATTAGATCTACAATGAAGTAAACAAAACATGAGGACTAGATTTAAAACGCTAAACACTGCGATGGTATCCTGTGATAACAATTTATCATTATGAAAATAAGAATTTGTCATCAGCTGTGATGTAAACAAAATTAAAAAAGACATTAAAATATTTTCCCTATTTAACGATGAGAGGTTTTTTCTTTTGAAACAAGAATAATAATTCGCGTTCCTGAGGAGACTTTGATGGATGATACGAATGGATTCAATTTGGGTTTGTTCTCGATGGATACTTTGCATCACGTACGCTGAGAGTTGAGAGCTTTTATCTGGATTAAGAAAAAAATGTGTAAAAATTTTTTTGGTAAACAAAAATCAAAATAAAAGAGGAGCGATGCCAGGACGAATATTAATAGAGGGTAGCGATTGCAAGAGCTTGTAACAATGCTGTTGGACATTGTTGATTGATGGCTGTTGGACGAATATTACGTTTGACGCGTAGTTCGACGCTATTTAAAACACAATCTATACATACGAGTATAATAAAATCGCATAGAATTAGGAATAAAGCCGTATTCGTACTTCTATGTAAAATCGTAAACGAGCCGTGTCTGTACATTAAATATTTTTTCAAAAAAAAAAAAAAAAAAAAAACATTTATTCACGTTGTACTTATGTTATCAAAGTAAAAAAATAGTTTTCAGAATTATTGTCTGTTTGTCTGTGCGTTTGTGCACAGAAACGTGTTTGTGTGCACAACGTTTAATCTCAGAAACGTGTTTGTGCGCGCTAACCGATTTGAATGCGGTTTTCACAGTATATTACAGCAAGCTTCACGTAAGATTTAGTGTTTGTTTCATTCTAATCTATTCACAAACAACAAGTTATGTAGATTTAAAGAATCACTTCCAATATTTTTTCGATAAAAATGCAATAATTTAACTCTTTGGTTGAATTGGCTAAAACTTTAAAATAAAAATAAAATAAAATAAATCTTTATTTGCGCGAACACATGTTTACAGGATTTTAATTTGTATACAGCAGTTACAGTACAAAGTATGTTCTACCCGCCAAGGGCATGCAAATATTTGTGTTTAATTGTTTATAAACTATATTAATATAAAAAAGGAATTAATGTTTCTTATTATAAAATTCTTTAACATCATAATAACAACAATCTAATAACCATTTTGTTAATGTTCTTGTAAATTTAGGATCCGGCAATTCCTTTATATTATTAGGTAGTTTATTGTATGTTTTAATTGCCATAACATAAACATTTCTATTAAATAGTTCTAATCTACATTTAGGTCTTTGCAATAAATTTCCTTGTCTAGTTATTTTGGTTCCTATTTCGTTATTTTCGACAAATATTCTATATTCTGGTCCATTTCTCACTTTTCTCTCTCATTATATGTCCTACCCATTCCCATTTAAGTGTTTTCCACATTTTATTAACGTCTTTAAATTTTGTTACATTTTTAATTTTGTTTAATCTTATTTTTTCTTTTCTGCTCACGCCAATTACACTTCTCTCTATACCGTTTTGAAATACTTTTATTTTGTCTATTAATTTCTCTGTTAATGTCCACGTTTGACAGCCATATATTAACCATGGCAAAATGCATGTGTTATAAACTTTTCTTTTGTCTTTAATTGGCATGTCTTTGTTTTTCATAATTTCGCTAAGAGACCAAAACTTTTTCCACGTATTGGCGATTCTTCTGTCAATTTCTTTATGTATAGTATCCTGTGTGGATATTAGCTGTCCTAAATATACATACTCGTCCACGTATTCTATTTTCTCCAGGTTTGGTTTTTGTTAAATTCATTGTAAGCCCCGCTTTTATGCTCTGATCCGACAGTTGCTGTAGCATTCTCTCTAGTTTTTTTTTGGACATTCTGAGAATAGGATTAGATCGTCGGCGAAGCGTAAATGATTTAGGTTTTCACCATTAATATTAAGTCCGTTTTTATTCCAACCTAGGTTTTTGAATATCATTTCTAATGCCGCTGAGAACAATTTGAGTGAGATTGGGTCGCCCTGTCGGACGCCTCTTTCTATAGAAAACTCCGCTCCCGTTGTTTCTAACCTAATTTGGGCTGTGCTTTTTGAATATATATTCTTAATTGTTCGTATGTACTTTTCCTGTATACCTTGAGAATGCAGTGCTTCCCAGATGTATTCATATTCTAAGGAATCGAAGGCCTTGTTGTAATCTACAAAACCCAGATAGTAGCTTTTATTGTATTTTTTGTATATCTGTAGAACTTGTCTTAGAACATGTATGTGATCTACTGTTGAGTATTTACTCCGGAACCCTGCTTGCTCTTTCGGTTGGTTTTCATCAAGTATAGATGTGATTCTGAACAAAATTATTTTAGAAAAGACTTTATATATATTCGACATTAAGCTGATTGGTCGGTAATTCGATTTCTCCTCTATCTCCTTTTTTATGTAGTAGTATTATGGTTGATTTGGTCCAATCTGTAGGGATATTTTCAGTCTCTATGATTTCATTGAATATATCTGTTAGTGTAAGAGCAATGTTCGGTAAGGTAGCTTTTAGTAGTTCGTTGGTTATTTGATCGGTGCCAGGAGTCTTGTCTCTTTTTTGTGTATTTATTGCTCTTATTGTTTCTTCCTTTAATATTTTTGGTATCGGTTCCAAGTTTGTTGTTTCATTCAATTATCCCTTCTTTTAGGTTCTTACTTCGGTACAAATTACGGTAATAGTCTGTAGCTGTTTTAAGAATTTCTGGTCTTTTGTTTATATAGTTTCCATCTTTAGTCTTTACCTTTAGCAACCAATCTTTTCTAGTGTTCAATTCTTTAATAGCCTTTTTTATTCCACCGGTTTTCTCAATATGTTTTTTCAGTGTATTTTGCCTCTTTAATTTCTTGTCTTTTCTTATATTTTTATTTATCTTTTTGCTAATTTCTGCTATTTTACAGCGATTGGTTTTGTTTTCTTTCCTTTCCTGTAGCAGCTGTTGGGTCTCATCTGAAACAACGTTTTCCTTTCTTCAGCTAACTTTCTTGGTTTCTGTTTGTAAGATTTTTATAAATTTTTCTTACTTGGCCTGAGTTGTTGTGTTGTTTCCCTTGTCTTTTCCTATTGTTTCTTTAAAACCAGACATAAGTTGGTCACCATTACGGATAACGGAAGAACTATCGTTATAGAATATCCTTTTCCTCTTTATAGGCTTGCTTGTCAGTCTAGCACGAACCATTTTGTGGTCCGAATAAAAGTTTAGATTATGTATAATTGATACATCCTGAACTATTTTGGCATTATTAGTCATAATGAAATCAATTTCGTTCTTATATAGTCCGTTCGGGGCAGTCCACGTCCATTTCTTTGTTTTCTTTTTCTTGTAGAAACTATTGAGTATCTTAAATTTGTTTTCTAAAGCCAAGGTTACTAATCTATCTCCATTCTTGCTTCTTTTACCATGTCCATATTTACCTATTGTGTATTCCTCTCCATTATTATTACACGTTTCTATTTGACCATTAAAATCACCCATTAGAATAATGTTTTTGTGAGAATTTGTAATAGTTTTTCGTAAGTCTTCGTAGAATTTTTCAATTTTTACTATGTCATCTCTCTTATTTGATTCCGTTGGTGAGTAGGCTTGAATGATGGACCATTTTTCGTTTTTATTTAAGGGTAACGTTATATTCAACACTGTTATTCTTTCAGATATTCCTATGATTTCTTCGTTTCTATGTGCAAGTCTCTTTTTAATTAAGAAGCCCACACCATGCAATCCTGGTGTCTCTCCTTTGTAGTGTAGGTTGTAGTCTCCGTAGTCTTCTATCCCTTCTCCGTGTCTTGTCTGTGTGCAAGGTCGGCAGCGCACATGTAACCCCCCTGGTGTTGCTTGTGTCCTTAGGCGACGGTAGCCACCTACCATGATGTTTACGATATGACAACCGGAACCGGATGATTGAAAGTTCATATAAAGTTAAAAATAGTCAGTTTAGGCGATTTTTAAATTACCAATTTAAGTTGACCTCAGATCTATATGATCAGTCATATTAAGTAGGGTTCAGCTTAGGCTGGTTATCTTCATATATAATAAAATCGTTCTTTTATGCCTTTGTGCACGTTAATCTCAGAAAGGGCTTAACCGATTTTCATTTTGTTTCCATTGGTGTATTGTAGCAAGCTTTCGGTAATATTTAGTGTATATTTCATTCCAATCTGTTTACAAACAAAAAAGTTACGCGTTATTCCGAATACCACGCATACGAGGTCGCGGGCACAGTTAGTATATAATAAAATCGTTCTTTGCCTACTATGCCTTTGTGCACGCTAATCTCAGAAACGGCTTAACCGATTTTCCTGTGATTTCCACTGATGTATAGCAAGCTTCCGGTAATATTTAGTGTATAATTCATTCCAATCTGTTTACAAACAAAAAAGTTACGCATTATTCCGAATACCACGCGTGCGAAATCGCGGGCACAGCTAGTCAATAATAAAATTTGTATGGAACATTACTAGTACAGTGAAGGGTGGAGCTACATCGAGTAACAGTAATATTAGTCCAAAACCTTACTTTCCTTAAAATCTAGTTTTCGTAGTTTTTGAACTTATAAATCTGTTAAAACTTATTTTAGTTGCACTTATCTAAATTCATGTAAAAATAGACATGAAAATTTGATGAGTAATAATAAATAATAATAAATAAATTTTTATTTCACAAAAAATGCAAAACTACAACATTTAGTACACAAATTACAATACTTATACATACTCACAACTATAATCGCCAATTACATTATATTACATTATATATTTGCACAATATGTATGCCAATCGATGACTCTGACACCCGAACTAGACAAGTCCCTGTATCTCAGGTGCCAGCAACCTTTCCCATATTATAAATCTATTTCAAAGAATTTAGTACCTATATAATTCTAAATTCTTTAAAATTTAATTTAAAATTCTAAATTTCTAATTCTAAATTTTAAATTTTATGTGATGCAAGAGTATAAATATTATAAGAGTTGTGGGTTTCCGGGATGATGGCCCAGGTCTGTTGGAAATTCTTCCAAACGTTTCGTCAACAACTGCGGTTGACATCCTCAGTGGTGTAGTCCGAGTTAGAAGAAAAAGTACATCACATCACTGCACTTCACTTCTGCACTTTTCGACTTCTCGAGCGAGACTGATTTGTCGACTGGAATGTGTCTATATTTAAACTTAACTTTATATCCCCACCCCGTGGTTGAATTGGTGGGGTGTGGTCACTAGGAGAGGGGTTATAGCCCTCTCTTTCTTTCATTATTATTATTATTCCTGCGTAGTGCCGGATACCAAATGTTGTGTAGCCTTAGATTTTCCTCCTTCCTGTTGAAATTATTTGGATGCTTGAAAATTTCAATGGCTTCCCGGTTAAGGCGTGAGTGATAGTGTACCTCGGATGACAGAACTAATGTGTTTTTGAAAAGGATTTTATGATTGCCTTCAGAAAAGGCGTGTTCAGCTACTGCCGATTTTTCGGTCTCTCCTCTGCGACAGTTGCCCTTGTGTTCTTTAATTCGGGTGTTAATGCTGCGTTTTGTGGTGCCGATGTATACTGCGCCACATTCACAAGGTATTTTATATACCCCTGTCGAGGATACTGGATCCCTTGGGTCTTTAACTGAACCGAGCAGGTTTCTGATTTGGCTCGTGGGCTTATATATGGCCTTGATGTTTCTGCTCTGTAACATTTTTCCTATGCGATCCGTTACTCCTTTAATATATGGGAGGAATGCTCTGCCTTTATCTGGGCCGAAGACAAAAGCCCAGATAAAGGCAGACCGTTAGCACCTTACATTTTTCATAGAGTAACGCAGTTGAATATCTGTATGGTTTGGTTTGAAAATAATAGTTTTCAGAAGGACTCGTTGAGCTCTCTCTAGGAGAATTAAATGAGTTTTACAAGCACTGCCCCAAACACGTATGCAGTAACCAATAATAGACTGCGCTAATGCAACGTAAATTTTGCGCAACAGTGCTAAGTCAGCTACATATCTTAATTTTCTAAATGTCCAGATGGGTATCCTAGTACGTTCGGAAATTAATTTAATGTGCGGTAGCCAACTTAAGTTGTTATCTAGTAAAATACCAAGGTATTTTACCGTCTTCGATTTTCTAATACTTAGACAGGAACAGTGATTAGCTTGGTGTCCATCACAAGTATGAACACTAATACCTATATCAGCTACGTTAGGATTATTAGTTATGGTAAATTGCATGAACGTCGTTTTAGATAAGTTTAAGGTTAGTAGATTTAACTCAAGCCATTTAGCAACAGTTCGAAGCCCAGATTCTGCAACATTCTTAACCTCAGACCAAGTTTTACCCTGGAATACAAGAGCTGTGTCATCTGCATAAGTAAAGATTTTTCCACCAGGGAGAGATAAAGAACAGAGATCGTTCAGGTATATAATAAAGAAAGAGGCTGGGTCCAAGTATGCTTCCTTGCGGAACTCCATAGGTAACATTAACATCAGAGCTTATATGATTATTGATTTTTACTCTTTGTAGACGTCCAGTTAAGAAGTTGCTAAAAATTTTAAGAGCTGTATCTCTAACACCAATATTTTCCAACTTGTTCACAAGAATGGGTAACGAAACAGTGTCGAAGGCTTTGGCTAAGTCAAGAAAAATCCCGATACATTTCTGTTTTTTGTCGAGATTCTCCACCACATACTCAGTCAAATCACCAACAGCATGTTCTGTGCTAACACCAGTTCTAAAACCGTACTGAACATTTGATAAAATATTAAATTTCTCTAAAAATTTTACAAGTCTATTGTTCAACGTTTTCTCCAGAATCTTAGAAAGAGTGGGAAGCACAGAGATGGGCCTGTAGTTTTCAACTTTGTCTCGGGCCCCATTCTTGTGAACAGGTGTAATAAGAGACCTTTTAAATACACTTGGAAAACAGCCTTGATCGAAGCACGCCGTAAAAAGAGTGGTAAGTGGAGTTTGATGTAGTTTATCTCGGTGGCGAATACACCTGATCAAACCAGGGGTCATCCACGGCTTAAGGGGACGTTTACGCTTGGGTAAGTGAATTTTATGTGTGTTATTACTAATAGCAGATGATAGCAAGCCTACAAATTTTTCCGCCGCATCCTCAGCTTCACAAACCGGATGAATGAAAGAGAAATCAGCAGTTTCTATTAATTTAGCTGCTTCAGTAAAATTGGTTTTGTTAATAAATGTGTTTTCAATTTTATTTTTAATATGAGTAAGGGTCAAATTTATTAATGTTGATGCGTGGTCAGTAATAGCAGTGTCCAAAACCAGCACTTTAGTTTGAAGTGAAGTTTTGACTAAAACATGGTCAAGACACGTTTGTAGTCTTGTTGGGTATGTGTGACCTGGCAAAAGGCCGAGTCCAGCGCAAAGATCTAAGTATGAGTGACTGTGATTGTCAATGTTTCCGGGTTTAATATCAATATTCATATCTCCAACGTAAAAAAGATGTTTAGTTTTAATAGACTGAGTTATAGTTTGAAGAGAATTTAAGAAACTGTCAATATTTTTGTATGAGGGAGATCTGTACACGGCCAGTATCGCGACGTCAGGTTTAATTTTTATTAAAAGAAAATTAGCTCCTACTGGTTCCGGCTCAGTAATTATACAATCAATGTTATATTTAATATATGTCACAATTCCATCATTCTGGTTTAAACATTTCTTAGAAAAATGACATTTATAACCTTCGAGGCATGGCGGACGCTTATATTAATTTATCCAGCATTCGGTTAGAATTATTAAGTCCGGTTCAAAGGAAAGTTGTGATATATAGGCCGTGTGCTACACGCTACGTATGTTTTGAATTATTATATTTAAGGATTTACCAGAACTTTGTATTGTATTATTACAATCAGTTATGTCAGTGATAAAACAGGCTGACGCCACCGAGGTATTATCAATGTCAGATATGATTTGTTCATTTAATTCCAACATTTTTAAGAACAAAAATATTCGTACTGATTAATTTACTTCTGGGAAGACTCATGGCTCCCTTTCCTTCCTTTGCAATTTTGAGATTATTAAATGAGTTAACCATTCTTACAATGAGTTCATTGTAAGAATGGTTAACTTCTTCGATATTGACTCTAGTCTAGATCTGGGAATAATGTGCACTCCGGGGGCCTCTGGCGGTCTCTTGGCGCGAAATAATTTTCCTAACCCTTATCTTTAATCCTACTAGTTCGGCAACACTCTTACAGCACAATACATGTGGCTTTGCTTGTGTTAATAGGCGAAGATAATAGCTACTAGGAGTGTCCAAAAGTTTCTGGCCAGAAATATATGTGAATGTTAAAAGAATCCATCTGGGTGCGAGGAAGCTACGTCACTATACGTCATCATACGCATCCTGCCAGTGATGACGTATGATGACGTATAGTGCCGAAATGTGGCCTCTCACAGCAGGACTCATCTACAAGTCTGTGGCATTGATTTTGTTATAGGTGGCGGTAGCCACCTACCATCAAGTGGACTGCCAGCCTGTCTGAGGACCTTCACATAGAAAAAAGGCCAATGCGAAAAGTTTAAGTTCAAGTCTAAAAGTTTCAGTTCACTGAAAGTCTTCTAGAAATATAAAAAATGTATGTGACCCAGCTTATGAAATATTTACTACAGCAGCAGATGTTTATTGATTCGTTTTTTATGATATGTTCCAATATTTTAATTGTGACATAAAATTCGTCACTCGAATAGCTTTATGTGGCAAGGTCTAATAAGGTCGCCACCTTAATGTAATTCTATTCCAAATAATCAACATTTATGAAGAAAGTATTATCTGTAAGAAAGTGTGATTATTCTTTCGCTTGTGTTGTGTAAGTGTAATTTTGTCGTAAGGAGAAAACCAGCCGAGCAAATGTAATTGCCCAAAGGCTGACAATTAGGCATCTACACGAAAACAAATCTCGTACAAAACGCTTATTTATATTTTCTTATCAGACAGAGTACAATTACGAAAATAACGAGGAAAAATCTCCAAACGTAGAACAACAAATAGATCGAAAAGGACAAATTGAGATTGTCATCAACTAAAAAAGTTGGAAAAAAATATCAAATTTACCTAAGGGCGCGATCCCACTATGTCGTAACGATAATTATCGTCGATAATTATAATTAAACGATTAATTTATCGTCGGACGATTGTCGTTTCTAGTTGTTCCTATTGAACTGGACGACATTTTATCGGATCACAACAATCGCCTTGTTGTTTGCACATCAGTCGCCTCTACGTTCCTTTGGAGATCAGTGGTGTGTGTTTGCTCCCAAGTACAATGCACGCACAAAGCGAGCCGAGTATGGGCACGGAGACGCTAGTGGCTACGATATAGTATGTGCCGTTACGATTTTTTATCGTTTTACGACTGTCGTACTAGCTGTTCCCATTGTCTTGATAATTTGTCGTCACAAAAAAAAAGTCGTAGACGACTGTTAATCGTGTCGTCCTATATGGGAACACCTCCATTTAAATATACAATTCACGACGCTTTAAACGCACGTGATCTGTCGTCACGACATAGTGGGAACGCGCCCTTATTAAATTCACTGGATAAACAAATACATCTGGTACAAATGTATCTACATTTACACCTGACATAATTCGTAGTATATAATACACCTAGGTATGTATATTAAATTAATGGCATGAGTCTTAACAAACGCAATATCGATGTTTCCAACTACATCGTCTAACTAACCCTTTTTTCATTGTCGAATTATAAAATAATAAAATTCAGTTATTTGGATAAACTGGTTAAAGAAATACTAACGGCTCCACGTGCCCACTTTAGCGATAGTTTCAGTACTATACTATGTGTTTTTTTTACGTTATAACAATAAATATATCCTATGACTTAATCTAGGATATGGTATATCTGTGTTTTAAATTTCATCCACACCTTTTCAACAATTAATCTAAAATTTCTAACATCGCGAAGTCATATTAGTGGTATGTACTAATTTTGCAGTCGACTATAGATTACTTCTTTGCGTTGTCTATGTCTCTTCTGTATCACATTCTAAATTGCTTTTTTTCTTTCATAACGTATCATGGCAGCTTCGACCTACGGATTACTCAAAGGCGACCTTTAGCTAAGGGTGTTGTTTCCGCTCCAGCTCTTTCGCGATTGCTCCCACTTCCCTTACGCATTATCTTCTTGTATAACAAATAAACAAGAAAAGTTATACGCCTTATGTAAGGATCGCTTAGTGATATCAATCTATTTTTAGTTGCTGAAAATAAAATAAGTCGCCAGAGAAAATATTAGGTTTCTTTCCACGTGCCGGTATTTTTTTGTGACCTTACCTTGATGATAAGGTACTTTTTTTTATTACATGTAAATTATTTTGGGCTACATTCCAAAAAAATCCTCGTTCGTCCGATACCCAGTATAAAATTCCTGATTCGTCCCGAAAACATAACAAGTTTTATTTTGGTTTATTACGTTTCGCCTTTAAACATTTTACCTTGGTTTGCGTAGGACATGTTTGTGCTACCAATTTGCAAAACGCTTTTATTAACTCGCATTCTTGCTTCGTTAAAAAATTAGTAGGAACCTAATCGATAAAGCTTTGAACAAAATGTTTTGCCCAGGAATCCAAATTTATTTTTAAATTATTTAACAACCTAACCTAATTATCTAACAAACCTAATAGAATATTATATTTTACAAGTATGTATAATACATATCGGCTCTAACGTAAAAACCAGCGCAGGTTTTTACAACTTGCATTATGCTGACTAAGAGCCGGTTTGTGGCAGTGTGTTTTTATGTATTATCTTATGTATCCTTCGTCACAAATAAAATTTACATTTTCACATTGCCTGTTACAAGGTTTGACAATAAATAAAACAATATTAACCTTTTGTAAATAAAAGTAGATAATAATTCGGAATGCTGACTGACAATTTTATTGCAAAACGCTAAACAGATTTCGCAATACAATAATTTGTTATTCCCCAGCGGAAATTAAAAAGACTTCGCTTGGCAAGCAGATATATTACTTGTCATATACGACGTCGTGGTAATTGTGAATTGCAACCTTTTTTTTTTTTTTTTTTTTTTTTTACGTGGGAAAATCTGCGAGCCAGATCCCCACCGACCATGGGGACATCGGTGGGGTATGTGGGACTTCTACCCACTAAAAACCCACGGTGCTTCCTCGCGCCGTCTATGGGCGGGGGGGGTAAGGGATCGTGGAAAACATGCATCTGCCTCCCCCGCCAGACGAGGCCCGCGCACTTGCGGGCTCCACCTCGATTAGGCGCGGAGTTTGATCTCCGCGCCATGGAGAGACGTGCCGGAAACACACAGCACGTCTTCCATCGTTGCCCGGTGTTGTGATGACGGCGGACAACCCCATGTCCACCGCCCCCGGGCGAAGCGGCACGAGCCGCCCATTCTCACCTCTCGCAGCGGGCAGTCAGCGAGGGGCTTCACCTCTGAAGCACCCCATTACCTCTTCTCTGCGGCACAACCTACCACAGAGTCGGAGGCCGCTTCCACCTGAAACTCTCGGATAACCCCTGCTCATGTGGCCGCTCATCTCTACGGCATTAAGGGTGGGCGGCCCAAAGGGGGTTTCCATCTGACATTTCCACAGCAATCGCGGCAGCCCGAGAGACGGACTCCACCTCGTGTTGTCGTCGCGGAAGAGTTACTAGGCCGGGTGACGAGGCCGGGTGTTCACTCTTCCGGACGACTGCGAAGGGCGGTTACTAGGCCGGTGGCCCTAACCGGGTCTTCACCACCCCCCACAAGGCCACGATTGCGGTACTCTGCCAGACGGTCCTTCCCTGCTGTAAAGCTCCGTCTTCGCGTTCGTTGCCCGACTACCACTGAGCGACAGAGCCATACGAGAGAATCCGCCCGCTGCGACCCGCGCCGGTCCTCATGCGCAAAACCGAGACCCATACCTCGGTCCGACGAACAAGGACCGGGGGTGCCGTCTCTCACCGGCCCACACCCGCATGAGCCGAGTACGGATCCTCGGCCCAGCGAGCGGTGACCGGCGAAGCTCCAACTGACCGTTGGAGCCTCCCAGCAAACGCTCCGCCACGAGCTCCGATGTTCGGAGCTCGCTCGGAGCCCTCACGGGTGTGCTTTCTTAGTTCCCCAGCGACAATCCGGTCAGCCAAGCGAAGGCCGGTGACCCCACCGACCCCTGCAACCGTCCGGATTGGCGAGGGTTAAGCCCCCCCACCGCGACAAGGTCCCAGCACACCTAGGGGGGGGGGTGAATTGCAACCTGCCTAATAGAATTTTCTCCGTGTTCTGTAACCTAAACAATTTATTTCCATCCATATCTTCAATTTATTTCTGTTACTATGCAACATGAGCCTTTTTTTTATGAGGAGTAATCCGCTTACAAATTCCCTACCGCTTGGCGGGCGATAGGGGTATGTGGGGGTCGCCCAGCACCTGATCATGGCGGCACTGGGAATACCCACTAAAACTCCCCGGTGTCCCCTTGCCCTTTTGCGAAGTGAATCAGATTCTGCCGAGGCAAAAACTCCGATCCACCTCAGGACAGCCTAGTCTAAAGGCCTGGCTAGGACCAGTGGGGGATTGCCCTGGGGCACCAGAGCAATCCCCAATGCAACATGAGCCTAGAGAAGACAACAAAATGCTAGCATAAGGCTCTATTTTGATCCAAACACGGTACTAACTTATTATAGCTTAGGTCTTTAGCTTTTCCCAGAGCTTAAATTATCTCCATGCCAGACCTGATTTAGTTAAAAATAATAAAGTCATTTAATAGTAGAATGTAGGTTTTCTCGGCCGGTATCCATATGAGTTGTGGGTTTTCGGGAGTAGCTGAACACGCCTTTTCTGAAGGCAACCATAAAATCATCTTCAAAAACACATTAGTTCTGTCATCCGAGGTACACTATCACTCACACCTTAATCGGGAAGCCATTGAAATTTTCAAGCATCCAAATAATTTCAACAGGAAGGAGGAAAATCTAAGGCTACACAACATTTGGTATCCGGCACTACGCAACAATAATAATAATGAAAGAAAGAGAGGGCATTATAACCCCTCTCCTAGTGACCACACCCCACCAATTCAACCACGGGGTGGGGATATAAATTTAAATATAGATACATTCCAGTCGACAAATCAGTCTCGCTCGAGAAGTCGAAAAGTGCAGAAGTGAAGTGCAGTGATGTGAGGTACTTTTTCTTCTAACACGGACTACACCACTGAGGATGTCAACCGCAGTTGTTGACGAAACGTTTGGAAGAATTTCCAACAGACCTGGGCCATCATCCCGGAAACCCACAACTCATAAAGTCATTTAATGTTCTCTGCTCCGCTAATGACCTTGGGCAACCGTTACTTGAAAATATCAAAAACCGTTGTTTTTCAGAAACTATTGAATGAAATGAAAAAATGTTGGTGTAAATGAAACGCTATCATTTGATTATAGTCACATTGCAATACTTCTTTGAAACAACCAAGTTGAATCGATTTTTGTAACGAAAACATTCGAATTTTATAACTCGTTTGAAATATAGACCAAGAAGTTATGTATCAAATCTATTTATTTATTTTTTAATTATTTCTTTATGTTTTAACGAGCTGAATAGGAAAACGAACCAGTGATTTTTCTTATATAATGGTGTGGAGCCTCTTAAAAGTGAAATAGTACGAGTATATCTATTCAAAATCGCTTTTGCCTTTGTTATTTTATTATTACTTGATTTTATTTAAATACAAAGATAATAATGTTCGTATATAAATTATTTATTTAAATTTATGATACCTTTAATGTTGCATGTACGAGTAATAACTCATTTGAATATTCTATATTTGTATTATTTTGTTCGTTTAGGTCTACAACTAAAAATTATTATGTACTAGCGACCCGCCCCCGGCTTCGTCCGGCGTGCAATTTTTATATATTAGAACATTCCCCGTTTATCCCTCTTTCCATTAGTGAAAACCGAATTGAAATCGGTCTACCCGTTCACGCGTGATGCCGTGACCAAGGGAAATGGGGATTCATTTTTTTATATAGAGATTTTAGTTTCGTATTTCGTATATTATAGTAAGTACAAGGGTTAAACACATTACAAGATCAATCATGCGTCATTAGGAAAACAAGATGAGCCATATTAAGTTATTGCGGTCATCAACATTGACAGTTAATCTCAATTTATAATATTTAATTGTACTTAGTATATTGAACGTTATGAATATTTTTTATTGCAGCCTTGTAGGGACGTGCTTTCATCTAAGCTTGTCTTTAGATGAAAGTGCGTCTCTCCTCTGTTTTAATTATAACACTGTTCAATTTGCTGTGTGCTGGACATGCACATGTTTTGGGTTTCTGTCTAGTAGTTACACCTTAATGAATAATTCTATTTACAATTAATTTTTCAACGACAGAGTCATGTTTTGTGTACCACATATAAATAAATAAATAAATCATTTGGGCCCTTACAGAATACCACTATGAAATAATAGCATGTGTGCTGTTGTATTTCGATGAGTGAATAAGGGAATCCAGAACCCATTTCCCTTCCTTCTCGATCCCTTATCCTTATCCTGCTATGGTCGGCAGCTCACTTGCAGCACTTGTGGCGTTGCTCTTGTTATAGGCGAGAATAGCCACCTACCATCAAGTGGACCGTCGCCTGTCCATTGTCAACCTTAACATGAATATTATATTATATTTTATAGTTTGGTTATGTACCTACTGTATGGACCATCCTCAGTCATACCTAAAACAAATCGACAAAACGATCAGCGCTAACACATGTCACAGTAAACAGATTTGACACGACCAATGACATAACAATTTTGAGAATGCCAAACACTGTCAAATATCAGCGGACTACATCTATTATTCATAAGCGCGTCATTTTGTAGCAAAACGAGGAAAAAATATGTCAGGGCCAAAACATAATAATAATGAATCCGGGCACCTGTATCAAATTATGCTATGTTATGATGCATTTTATGTTATGGTGCATTTTCTCTTGTGCAAAATCCTATACACAGACCATTCACGTTTATACAGCTCTTTCCATTATTTTGTTTTTGTTTTATAGATTGGTTTTCGTAAGTGATACACGCATACATTAAAATCAATAAGGCAGGCATCACTAATCTCAGGCATCACTGTTGCAATCAACAGTGATGCCTGAGAGATTACCAAATTACAAAAAATGGACAACCCACTTAAATCGTAATCCCATTTAAAGGTTTCGATACCGTCCTAATAAATAAAGAAACTAAAATGAAGTAAATAAAATGATTAGAACTAAACGGTTGTGGTGAGTTGTGATAATCGTAACTGACTCGGTAGAGTGATAAGAATTAAAATGTCTAAATCAAAGCAAACATTGCAATTCAATGTGTAATAGGATCGATTTGTAAAGAATCACTATCATTAATCAGTAAGAGTTAAACAGTTATTAATTAATTAAATAGGTTTCAAAAGAAACACTTTTAAATGTCAAATTACCTTTACCGGGGTTTCGAAAAAAAGTATACACGACGATCCTGAGAAAAGGCGTAAGAGAAGAGGGCGTCTCACGCCCTTCTTCGCCTTCTCATTCATCTACGTTAGGAAAGCGGCTGGAACATTCTCCGCCCGCTCCCTCTTTGCTGAACCTATTAGTCATGGACCAGGTCCATGGACTCCGCCCTCACTGCCAAAGGAGACCGGTCTCGGGCGGCCGGTATAGCCGCATTTGAACGACCTCTTACAAGTGTGGGGTTGCAGCTTAGTCCCCCCATCCTGTAGTTTGCCGGTAGGCCTGCGTCGGAGCAGGTGGCGCATCTCACCGTCGCCTCGCACCCACTGGCTACATGTCCGTCCATACCGCAGTGGTGACACAATCCGCTGCGGTCTTTAGTGGACGGGCATCGGACTGCTGGATGTCCGAGCCCCATGCACTTGAAGCAGCGCATGGGGCGCTGTTCCATTATCTGGATGGAGGCAGAGCTCCATCCTACCGTGAGGCGACCGGCTTTGGCCAACTTCCTGGCAGCCTCCACAGGGCAGGAGGCGAATGTCGAGTTGGCTCCCTTAAACCCCAAGTGGACTGTGCCAACTTTAATTTGCTCAGGGGCGCAGCCCGAGCTTGCCATCAATGCTGCTTTGAGTTCCTCAGCCGACACTGTGTCGTCGAGTCCGTTGACTCGGATGTCGGCTGATTTTACAGGTCGGGTGACCTTTGCAGAGTCACCTTTTTTTTTTTTTTTTTTTTTTTTTTACAAGAGGAATCCATCATGGATACCGACCCGTCTGGGGACAGACCGGTGGGTTATGTCGGACTCCTGCCCCGAGATGGTAGTGGGGTAGACCTACCGACTAAACCTCTTGGCGTCCTTCTCATCCGCTATTGGTGAAGTTGCGAGGTCGGACGAGCACTCTTCCGCAACTCCACCGCGGGGGTCCGCATCCGGACACGGCTCATTTGGACGGCGCACCCGAACTGCCAAGGTGCGACGTGCCTCTCAGGATGAAGCGGGCGGTAGAGTCCCCATCTACCGCCCTAGTCCTGTCAGGGGTCCAGGTGGCGGGCGTGCGCCAGCCGCCTGCGTCCTGTTCGTCGGCGACGGAGGGGATGGGACAGGACGTCGTCCTCCCGCTCTCTTTCCGCCGCCTCCTTCTGCGAGATGACATCTTCGCAGAAGGATTGAGTCGCTTGCCAAGCGGCTCTGCTGCCGACCATAGCTTTCACTACGGCCGGCAGAGAGAGGTCAAATCCAATGGTCGCAGCGAGCTCAGTTCGCTGCGCCAGCCATCTAGGGCACTCCGCAAGAGTGTGCTGTGCGCTGTCCTCAGCGAACGCACACGAGTGACACTCTGGGGTTGGCTCCCTACGAGCCACCCGGTGCAGATAACTCCCGAAGCAGCCATGCCCCGAAAGCACCTGCACCAAACGGAACGTGAGAGCCCCGTGTCTCCTCTGGAGCCATTCGTCCAACACTGGACGAATGGCCTCTACGGTGCGGTGGCCGGCACTAGGCTCGACCAACCTCTCGCTCCATTTGCGGAGGAGGTTACCGCGCGCCCGCAATCGGATTCGCGTAACTACCTCTTGCGGAGGCTGAGCTCCCCGAGACCGTATATCTGTTACGCCCAGATATACGGTCGCCTGCACTTTGGCCTCAAGGTCCCATGGTGGCGTGCCCGCCAGTACGCATGCAGCCTCGAAGGACACTGTCCGATAACCCCGGACGATCCTGAGCGCTAAGACGCGTTGCGCGCGCCGCAGGTGCGCCCTGCATTTCTCGTTCAGGTCGTCCGCCCAGATTGGGGCTCCGTATAGTGCCATCGACCGCACTGCCCCCGCATACAAGCGACGACTGGCGGCGTTTGGCCCACCCAGGTTTGGGAGCAACCTGCCCAGGGCAGCAGCGGCCCCCACCAACTTCGGCTCCAGGAGCCGAAAGTGTCCTTTAAAACTCCAGCGGCTGTCCAGGACGAGGCCGAGGTATTTCATCGTGGGCTTCACGCCCACGGAGACACCCTCAATAACAATATTTGAACCCGGCGGTGGTGCTTTCCGAGGCCCATGAAAACACATGGCCTCGGTCTTGTTTAAGGCTACGGTGAGCCCCAACCGCCGGATTCGTCCGACCACGTGGGCTACGCCAGACGTAGCCAGTATGGCAGCCCATCTGTAATCCGGTGCTCGGGCGGTCACCAGGGTGTCGTCGGCGTAACACGTCACGCCGACGCCCGGTAGATTAGCGCCTCTGAGCACCGAGTCATAGCCAATGTTCCACAGGAGCGGCCCGAGGACCGACCCCTGTGGAACTCCGCACGTAATCTAGCGGTGCCTCAATCCCGTCTGCGTCGGGTAGCTCACTGAGCGCTCAGTGAGGTACGCAGCGCTCAGTTGGTACTTTGTGGTACTCTAGTCCGGTCATAATGCAGCGCCAAGGCAGGCTGTTGAAGGCGTTGGCAATGTCCAACGATACCGCCATCACAACCTCGCCGTGGGCAACTGCATCGTGCGACAGGTCTCGCACGCTTGCTATCGCGTCTATCGTGGACCTACCACAACGGAATCCATACTGGCTGGTGCTGATGTTAGGCCCAGTTCCTTCTATGTGTTGAAGGAGACGAGTGGCAATAACTCGCTCAAACAACTTGTTCACCTCGTCCAACAAGACGATGGGGCGATAACCCGATGGGGAGTCCGCCGGTCGTCCTTCCTTCTTGATCAGCACCAACCGGCCTTCCTTCCACTTGCGCGGATAGCAACCGTGCCGGAGACAGAGGTCCATCAGCTCTCTAAGACGGCGCCCGAGTGGCCCTACGGCCAGAGCTAGTGCTCGACCGGGCACGCCATCGGGCCCTGGGGCAGTTGCTGCCTTCTTGCGAAGACGCATTACGGCGGCGTCCAGCTCAGCCTCGGTCACCTCCGGTGGGAGAGCTCTGTCCTCCCCTCCCTCGCCCGCAACTTCTAACAGTGGAACCGGTCCCAGTGAATGTTCGGCCCGGTCGGGGAAGAGATTAGCCACTACTATCTCCAATAGCTGTGGCTCCAGACTACTCGTTAGCGGAGGTGCCCATGGGCGTAGTTTCTGCCTCACGAGCCTGTAAGGCCTACCCCACGGGTCGCCATCTATGCTATCCAGCAGCTCCGTCCATGAGCGAGACTTCGCCTCGGCAATAGCCGCCTTCAGCCGCAGGGAGCGCTCCCTGTACTCGGAGTACAGCAGGGACTCCTGCGCTTCGTCTCTGTTCCGTCGTCTACGGCTTCGGGTAAATCGGCGTCTCGCCCTCACGCAATCGCGACGGAGCTGCGCTATTTCCTCTGTCCACCAGTAGACCTGTCGCCTTAGGGATACTCGCCAACTACGGCGAGGCATCGCCGCGTCGCACACCTGCCTCAAGGCTCCTGCGAACCAATGCGCAGCCGTATCTGCGTTCGCCGGATCAACAGGACCGGAGACCCACGCCTGAACTATCGCTGCCTCTTCGATGAGATCCTTGTTCAGGTCCTTTATTGACCACCGTGGGCCGCTCCATCTCGCCGCCGTACAAGAATCGTTCAGGGCATCCCGGGAGGCGGAGATGCCGAACCATACGTAGCGATGGTCCGACAAGGTCTCGACGCCTTCGAGGACCCTCCAGTCTCGGACACGGCGTGCCAGATCAGGACTGGCAAACGAGAGGTCCACGATGGACCCGCCCTGCCTGCGCACACACGTTTGTGTCGACCCCCGATTCAGTAGCGAGAGGCCAACGGAGACAGCCCATCTTTCGAGCAGACGCCCACGGTTGTTCGAAGCCGGGCAACCCCAGGCCAAGGACTTGGCATTGAAGTCCCCGGCGACTAGGACCGGATACGGACTGCTACGAAGGACAACCTCGCCCAGTTCCATCAAGGATCTCTCGAATTCTGCGAATCTTCTGTTGGGGGAGAAATATACTCCCACGACAACAATTCCGCCTATTAGCGCAGCGACGTATCCCTTTCCCCGGACTATGTTCCGGAAGGTAGGGGAGCCAGCAGCAGGTTGCGCGACAAGCGCTACCACCCCGTCTCTGTCTCCGACCCAATTTGTCGGGACCAGATATGGCTCTGCCACTATTGCGAAGTGTACCGACCACTGCGCCAGACTCTGGCACAGGAGATCCTGTGCCCTGGCGCAATGGTTGATATTCGCTTGTAACACGCGGACGACCATTATTTAGCAACGGTTTCCACGTCCATCGCGCCGTCCGCCTGCGTGGCAGGCTCAGTGGCAGGCTGTGGTACGGTTTCAGGACCGTTGCCAGGCTTCACTCTACTCTTTTTGGTTTTTGACCTTATGCGGGGGGCAGCACACGATCTGCTGCCCACGCTGTGCCCCGCAGGTCTGTTCATAGAGGTGCACACGGGGCACTCAGGCTCCCCTGTGCACTCTCGCGCCTTGTGTCCGGGTTTTCCGCAGCGGAAGCACAGCGCGCTGCGGTCGGTCCCGGTACATTTGTGTCGGGCGTGCCCCGTCTCGAGACACCTGAAACATCGCGGTGGCCTGGGTGCCAACAGTCTGACCTGGGCAGACACCCAGCCAACCAGCAGACGGCCCCCACGTACCACCTTGTCGGCTGCGGTAGTTGGGCACCGCAGCCAGAGTGAAGCAGATCTTCCGTTTGGGGATTGTATTTCCCCCGTTTTGATTGCCTCGGGTGAGCACCCACCCACCCGAGCGATCACGGCGATCACTTCCTCCTTCGTGACCGAGTCGTCGAGGCCGGTGATCCGCATGTCCGCGGTTTTCACCGGTCTCGTTACCACCGCTCGCTCACCCAAGATCTCTCGGCATTTAGCCGCGAGGGCGTCGGCTTTTTCGCCAGCCGATGTGCCTGGCAGCTCATATATTCTCGCGTCTGTCCGTTTAGAAGGTCTAAATCGGACAGATTGGATCCCGAGCTGCTCGAGGTCGATTCCCGCCTTCAGCTCGCCCAGAACTTCTTTATATTTCTCACCCCTTTCTATCGCCTCGGCAGACAGTGTGATCACCACTGCCGAGGAGCGAGGGGGGCGCAATTTGGGCGGAGTTGCCCGAGAGCGTGCGCCGGCCGGCGTTTGCCTGGCTCCCGCAGGCTGCTGAGCAACCTGCGTCTTCGCCTTGGCACCTCTTCGAGTTACCACATTCCAGCCGACATCCATGGACGTTGGTGCCGGCGGCAATGGGCGACGCGGCGTTATAGTGGACGCCGCTGGCTTGGGCGTACCACTCTTCTTCCCGCTGGTGCCCTTTCCCTTCCTGGCGGTAGACACAGGAGATCGAAGGGCAGGTGCGGAGGGCCGACCTTGCAGAGTCACCTAGGACAGCACTGATTTCCGCCGCTAGTTTGTCTGCTTGGGAGGCAGTGGTCTCCTTTGGGAGCTCCATGATTCGGGCTCTCGTAATGCTAGTGCGGAACGTGGGTGGCCCTATGCCAAGGGCGCCTAGGGATACCGCCCCTTTCGCCTTAGTAATTGCCTCCTTGTAAGTGGCGCCCTTGGCAACCGCCTCCGGTTTTAGAGACACCACCACCGCTAGTGTCTTGGGTTCTTTGGGGAGACTGACCGTCCTAGGAGTTGGCCCAGCTGCATTGTTAGGCTGCTTCCTCCTGCCCCGCACCACCTTTGTCCATTCCTCATCAGCACCGAAGGGGCCATCCGCGGTCTTCTTAGGAGGCTCCGTGGTTTTGGAAACAGCCTTCTTGGCCATTTGGCCACTCTCGCTGCCTTAGGCAGGTTGGCTGGAGAAGCGAGTGTTGTGGCCACCATATTTTGTGGGGTATGAGCCCTTTCCGCCAGATTGCTGTTATCCGCCGCAGTCAGGTTTAGGGGCCGTCGCTCCGGGAGGAGTCTTCCTTCTGGCTCCAGGTTCGCGATGCGGAAGCCCAACATAGTATTAATGTGGGCCGCAAGCTCCTCCTGCAGGGACCCAAGGGCCGCCATAAATTCCGCCCTGGTCAGTACCTGAATAGCAGCAACTGTCAAGGGCGGCTCCTGCGAGAGATCACCCGGGGTCGCAGCTGGACAGGGCCTTTTAGAGAGAGTCCGTTTGAGGGACGCCACCTCCGCTTGGAGTTTGTCAATCTGGCCGCGGAGATTCCCATTCTCTCCACGCAGCCTGTTCACCTCTCCAGACAGGTCCTTTCGACTAATCTCCGACTCTCCCGTCTCATAGTCAAGATCGTCGAACTTAGCGAGTACTCTATTGCGAAGCCCCTTGAACGACTCAAAGTCGTCTGAATAGGCTCCCATGTCCGACAAGTTCGAGTCGGACTCGTACTTGTCGTACTCCCTCAGCTCGCGTTTTGCCCGCGAGAGGCCTACATTGTGGCCAAAAGTTTTTCCGCGGCCCACCTTTGCTTTGGCCACTTTAAGAGGGACCGGCTCCTCACCTATTTCCGCAGCCACTCTGCCCGACCGCTTTCGTTCTGATTTGGGCTCCAAAGAGTCCTTGGCACTCGAGCCGCTCGCCGCACCAAGCCTCCGCGTCATTGACCTTGTCACAGCCGAGGAGTACGACAGCTTACGACCCCCCCCTCCCCGGTGGACAGATCTCACCAGTCCCTGACTCCTCCTACATGGGCCAGCAAACGACCCTGCCGATCACCGAGTCCGTCGGAGAATCCACCTCAGGTTAGGCTCAACAAAAACAACAAGAAAACAATGAAAATTTAACAAAAACGATAACAGCAACAACAAATTTAACAAAAACAGCAACAAATGGCAATCCTACAGTGGCCCTGATAAGGGCCTTTTCGGACTGTAAGAAGAAACAACAAAAAATACCGAAAATTTAGTCAGAACTAAAAATTCGAAAAACGCCTTAAATTCTTTTTCCCGCAAACCAATGGTGAAAACCATATCGTTTGACCTATCAAAATGTAGGTCTCGGCGAGACGCAAATTCCTCCCATACATTCCGAAGAGATTCCTCCCTATCCACCCTAATCCCTTATCCTTAATCCTACTGTAGTCGGCAGCGCACTTGTAGCAGCTTTGGCGTTGCTTGTGTTATAGGCGACGATAGCCACTTACCATCAAGTGAACCAGCCTGTCAAAAGAAAAAAAATGTGACGAACGATTTTAGTTACTATAATCTTATTGCTAGTTGTGATAAATGCTTCGCACATTATGTCGACGGTTACCTTACCACCTGACATGGAATTTCATTTAAAGAAGCCAGCCGTTATATTGCAAGCCCGCTTGCTAATTTTGTTCCTCTATGAATCATGTTTATGAGACAGGAGCATTTTTGCACATACGTGCTTTTTTGGACATCCTCTGTGTAGCAAAAATTTATATTGCTTTAATAAGTTCATTGTATTCGTATGTTTGACTTATTATATTACATTCGTTTAATGGGACTTACACTTTATCTTAAAAAATATTTTATTCCTCTATTGGGATATATATGAACTACTTAACTAAGGTAATGCCCACGTTAGTAAACAGTGATCTATACAGTTCAAATTACATTATAATCGCACTGTAAAATTATATGTGACCGCTCGACAGCCAACTTTGAGCAATCTGTAAACTATTATATTATGCATTTATTATTATTATGCACTAGCTTATTCCAATCTAAATTACTCATATATTTTTGTCAGGCGTTGAATTTTTTATTTTTATTTATAAATTCCTCGGGAACAGCATTTTTTTTTCTGGATAAAAGGTAACCCTATGTCATTTCCGTATTTATAACAACGTATATGCAAAATTTCATAATGAGCTGTCTAGTAATTAAGGCGTGAAAACGTACCAAGAAAAACAAACAAACTCACTTTCGCATTTAAAATGTTAGGATGTGTACTCTTATGCTAACAGTCGACATATTTTTAAAGGTTTCTATTTACATGAGTCTCCAAAGAAAAAATTCTTTTGGTAATTGTCAAAATCTGCCCAAAAAATTTATGAAATAAAATAATAATGAATATCTGTGACGTCCATTGTTATAAGTGACTTAGAGCAAATATTAATGAACTGGTATGTAACAATATTGAACAGCTAACAGTTGTTAGAAACGTGTAACCGTTCATTGGTTTAAATACTTACGCTCCATAATTGGGAATATGCGTCTAATCCAAAAAAGGCTTCAATATATTTTTATCAACATTTTTGCTTTAGAATTATGTCTATGTAAATATTTTTTAATATTATTTCTTTTTCGTTAAGAAAATAATTATTAAAAAGTGCATAAAAATGTGGGAAATTCAAAATACTTGAATCGGTCAGATCGAATGTGACGTCAAAATCTATGGAATGTGACGTCAACGTCTATGAAATGTCAACAAACGTGTAGATGTTTGTGATTTTTAACATCTACACGTATTGTAGACTACATTGTATTGTAGACTTTGACGTCACGACAAGCGCGCCAAAGGGGCGGGTGTTTAAAGTGCCCGTAGCTGTTAGTTAATTTTAACTTTTTTTTGTTACCAAATTTCTGTTTTTTGGCGCTGAATATTTTTTTACGGTTATATAACGATATAACCTATCGTATGAAAATATAAAAACAAATGTGCATATTCCCTATTGTGTGACATTATATTTTGACGGCTTCGTTCTTTTAAAATTTAATTTATAATTTTAAATAACTTAATTTTGCTTAAAATAAATTTAGTATCCACTTGTTTAAATTAACTTTTAAATAATTTAACTTTAACTTAGATAAGCAATTTTCTGTTAGGCATACAAAGACTAAGTCCATAAATAGTTAGAACTATTTATAAACTGCATTTCATGGTCTATTTTTTCTTCAATAATAGTTATTTATCCTGTTCCTCTTGCTATACATTTCTTCCTATTACATCTCACACTTTAATAAATATTTCTGGAATACTAGTGCATAGATTGAAAAATTAATTATGAACATTTCTCTTTGTTCCAGGAGCAATCCCATAAGTCGTACCGTCCGCTTACCGTACTCACATTCAGATGGAACCACGCGGTCCACGGATTGCAACCAGCGGGATATCACCTAGTCAACCTACTGTTACACGCCCTTGTCTCATTACTATACTACCGGTAAGTCGAGCATTATTCATATTTGCACAAATTTTGTATGAAAACACACATGGTAATTCCGCAGCAATTACATTACCACGTCCTGCCGCTGCATTTATTTTCATGATCGTTATGTAAATTTACTGACATACAATTATTGATGTGGCGTTCACATTTACGTACCCGGCCTCTGATTAAGGTTAAAAAAGAAGTTTTATTTCAATAAATAAAGCTGTTTAATTGTAACTAAACATCAAAAGACGGAAAGTGAGTATTAGTAAAATCGCTTCCTGCCAGCAAGTCCTATTCCAGGTAGGCGAGCCTATAATTAATTTATTTCCCTTGACTTTGAACATGAAAGTTGTGTCAGTCCTAATTGTCAATTGATTAAAATTTATGGACGAGTTTTGTGATAGTTTCCCCTACATATTTGCGTAAGCTGAACTAATTAATATGAAAGTCCAATCAGAGACAGCTGCGTCGTTAACCCTTAATTGTTAGGACTCAATAATCCAATCGTTTTGGCGTAAAGCTGGCGTCTCCCTTTTAATTATTCAGTACAATATCCCACCCAGATCACAGCTTTTGGGTTGTTTGTGTCATCGTCAACGGCGTTTAATTTACTTTTTTATGCCTTTTGAATATTCACAACGCTCCCATTTAGGTTATTACAAAAGGTCTTCATCGGAATTTACTTTAAACTACCGATTTTTATTATATTAAGGTCGACAGACAGGCTGATGGTCCACTTGATGGTAGGTGGCACAAATAACGCAATCGTCTCCTATGACACAAACAACGCCGCAGGTGCTGCAAGTGCGCTGCCGACATAGTAGGATTAGAAAGAATAGGGCAATGGGCTCTGCCATCTCTTACTCACCGAAACGACCCGTAAGGTCATGTACGGACCACATGTACGGGCCTGTAAGCACCCGTACATGTATGTGGTAACGGTCTGGTTGTGTGGTGTAGTGGGCAGCGTTTCCGGCTAAAAAAGCGTCGCTGGTCTGCCGATTCGGTGGGAGGCCGAAGAGAGTGGGTAGGGTTCCAAAGTCTGTACCAAAAGATCTTTATTCCGGTGGAACTTTCAAAAGGTACCTGCGAAGGGATAAGTCAGCACTCTGGACTGCTTATATTCACATGGTTATGTGGGATTCTTGCAGCACTAAAACTTCTCTCGGTTTGCTTAGCTTTTAGTCCTAGGACTTTCAAACGTAAACGGACTTGACATTAAAATTAACGACTATTTACAAAAAAACATGGGCTATTTAATATACAATTTTTTTTCCTTACAACTAGTGGCGGCCGTGCCAGATGCCGAACAATATATTATGCCAATAAGAAACAAGTGTGGCACGGCCGTAATATTATTGTAATATAATTATATTAATATAATAAGTAATATCAATAATTATGTACGTGCGTCCCAATCACTCTTCTATTTATGTCTCTGTTACTTACAACGTAATATGGGCGAACTTTCGCTGTTTTAATCCCATTTACGCAGGAACATAGTTGTATACAACTATTTCCGATTGTTTATTGCGAGCACTTTATTTACGAACACTATATTTAATTATCGTTTTTGTCGAACACAATTTCACTATATTACACGAATCTATTAACTATCCACTATTCGGCTCTCCTGAAAAGCACACATGCTTTTATTTCACAGTGGTTTCTGTAAGAAGGTAGTTACTGCCGCCAGACGGCCTGCCTGAAAGACTGCGAAACGCAGTGTGCCCCGCCATTACTTTCTAGATCCATACTAGAGCCAACTTTGAAAAGTTCATTTCCAAAGTTGGCCCTATTCCTAAATATTTCCAAAGTGCGCAATGCAGCAATTTCTAAAACTTCTAACTGGAATGCCTACACAGAGTCAAATAACCGGATTAGGCCGCATGGCCGTTCAAATGTCCCAATCCCAGTGTGACACGCTTGAGGTCAATCATTACATGTGCTGATCAAAGTCAACATCTGTCGTGAGGCAAACAATGCTCGCCCTCAAAATGAAATACGTGAGGCGCTTAGCCTAGAAGCTAGCATGTCCCTTGATTGAGAAATCTGCACTAACAAGCGCCACGATAATGTAAAGCGGACACAGCAGTCTCCAGGCACGAAACACCTTCAATATGTACATAGTTTGTTTTCCAACGTTGTGCTTTAACTTAAGCTGTTAAAGTAAAGGATGTCGACTAACAGCTAACCCCTCACTATTTGCGCAATAGTGACCGAGTAAGCAAACGGTTCGAGTTAAGCCAATTTTAATCAGCCACCGCTCCGATCCCCTTAGTTACTGCTAATTACGTACTTGTAGTGTCCAACGCGAACTTAACCCAGCTTATGTCCAATATCCAATTTGCCAGCTTAATCCTATTAACGGTTCTGATTCTTAATAAGAGTCCAGTCCGGTAATTGCAGAACTATGTTTTTTAATTGCATATAAATATTAAATAAGCGTAAATACTTGCCAAAACTTTACACAACCACTGTGATATGTGTATGTATTTAAAAGTCTCAGCGTACGTGTCAACCATTAAGTGTGGTGAAGTGTAAGAATTTCAGGAAATCGTTTCGCTTTAGAACAAAACTCGTACAATCTCTTTGTAACCCAACTAATTGGGATTGATGCAATAGAACACATTTAGACTATGTGACAACGTGCAATTGTGACATTTGTGTCAATTGTTCAAAGATGTAGATTATGTGATAACTTTCTTCTACATTCATACACATTGATTTGCTCCACCAAAATTAGACAACTTTATCTACTACTAGCGATCCGCCTGAGGCTTCATAAGGAGTTCAAATTGTCAAAAAAATGCTTACGTTATAAAATAAGCCTATATGTTCCAAATTTCAGCTTTTTAGACTTAGTAGGTTAGACTAATGCGTTGATAGTCAGGATAAACGATTTTATAAAGTGTAGACTAGCGACCCTCCCCCGACTTCGCAAGGAGTTGAAATTTTCAATAAATCTTTTTTAGCTGATTCCTACGTTATAAAATAAGCCTATGTTCCAAATTTCAGCTTTCTAGACTTAGTAGTTTTTGCTGTGATAGTCAGGACAAATTTCATAAGTATAGATTTATTATTGACATCACCCTCTATAATGATAAAAGAGTTTTGTTCATAGTGAAACTGAAAGCTCTGATATCAACGTTATCTTTACTTGAAAACAAAAGTTTTAATATAATCTTTCTAGAACGTGGACAGAATATCTCATGTATAAATAATAGCATGTCATTTTTGATAAACAAAAGTTTAAATTGAAAACTAAGCTATGTTACTCTGTCTTGAAAATAATTTATGAATAGGCCAGTCCACAAAGGCCAACATTTATAAATTTATTATAGCCATAACAATCATAGCAATATGAAAACTGCAATACGTAAAATTATCCTATGTTGAAATTTTAATGGATATAGATGTTGGAGACATATCGGAAAGATTCTATAGTGTTCTTTCACTTATAAACACGCATTTATCTCCTAAATCCATTGGGTTTATATTATAAGGAACCTTAATTCATGTATTTATCAAATAAGTCTTTCTTGAAAGTCTCATTTTTCTTAATGAATATTCAGATATCAAAAATATAGGCCTACTTTCCACCTCGACTACAATTCGCAATAAAAGACCGAGTAAATAGGACTAAAACAGGTCATTTATTATGTCGAGTCGTGACCTGTTTCAAGTCTTTGTATTAAGTTGGCGTTAATAAAAAAGGTTTTACGCTATAATATTCTTTTAGAATAGAGGGACCGTAATACCGGGATAATTAAATTGTTAATGCGATTGTGGCCGAGCTTGTCTTTCTGTTATAAAACTTGATTTTTCAATTAAGTGTAGTAGAGCAGCAATGTCGTGATAGTAAATCGTTAATAGAGATTTATTTTTTTAACTACTTTCAAATCAATCAATTATGTAATGTTTTACATAGCCAAAGCCCAAAGGAGTATTAACATTGTTAACAGTTTGAAACAGAAATAATATGGCGGACCCACACCCACAATTCAATGTACTTTGGTAAATTTATCGGTAACAAATCCAGTTTATTTTTTGTTCTATTTGTATTGGAAATCACCAGCAAAATATCACGTTAACTGTATTTAAAATTGGAAATCAAAAATAAAACTTTATACACACAAAAGAAAAATATAACACTTGATGGCGCCATTTATTATACTACAATAGAATTAGGTGAAGCGGCGACATCTATCGGATTTGTGTAGAACTGTTTGGTGATACACCTGTGCATAGTATGCTCCAATTTGGGGAACCGAAGTATAAAACCTTAAAGAATTATACACCTGTTGATTCCTCAGGAATCACTCTGTTTCTCAGAATCACTCTCTAGATGAACTACATGAAAATCCGTTCAGTAGTTCTTGAGATTATCGCGAACATACATACAGACAGACGCGGTGGGGGACTTTGTTTTATAATATGATAAATACAAGAGACTATGAAATCACCTAAAACATCGTTTCTAAAATTCTTTTGTGTAATATACGGCAGAATCATTACCCTCGACACCTGTTAGTCAGTCGCAGGTTTTAACAGTTAACAGTCATAAATTGAGCGGCCCGTCTGGCGTCAGTAACCACCTTCTTACAGAAGACCACCATAAATAACAGCATGTCAATATGTGTTTGCTGTGTTTCGGTACTTTAAGCCAGACCATTTTCCTAACCCTTTCTAATCCCTTATCTTTAATAGTACTGGATCGGCAGCAACCGTAGCTATAAGCGACAGTAGCCACCTATCATCATGTCAATCGTCAGCCTATCTGACGTTCTTTACTGTTTGTTTCAAAGGCAAGGTTTAAAAAAATTTGTTAAAGGCAAATGTTTTCTAACATTTTTGTTTTATACTTGTTTGTGTAAAATAATATCACATAAAACAAAAATAATAAATGTTTACATAAAAAAGTATTAATTTTGTGAAAGATACATGCCATAACGCATCGTCAAAAATCCCACGCTTCTCGGCTTTGGACTTTTTTTTATTAACTTACATCTTATTATTACTTTGGTATCCCATTAAGTAACATTATTATTTTATCATTAGTACTTGGACATTATTATTTTTGGTATCCCTTTAAGTAACCAATTTTAATTGAATATTCCATTTTCCATTTTGAGTAAAACTGAGATCGGTGTAATCGGTGTAGCAATTTACATGTATAATCAACAATATCGCAGTCACTGAACACAGTTTCAGCACTCACTCCCGCTACAATAAAACTTTTACTGAGCGCTACGATAAAGCTTCTCGCTACATATATAAAAACATAACTACATTTGTTATCTCATAGCTTTTAAAGAGTATGTAGCCAACTAATTTAAGAAAAGAATAGTGGAATTATTGTTTCCTTTTTGGATATTAAAAATTTGGATAAAACTGACACAAAACATCCTAAAATGTAAAAAAAAAAAAAACTTTTTTTTATATTAACATCGGTAGTCTCGTGAGCTATCGTCTAAGCAATTAAATTTATTGTTGTCCAGTCTGGTGTCGTTTAGTGTAACTTTAATTTAAAGGTTTTTAAGAGCAAACTACTTTATCCTTTAAAGGGATTGAAAGCCCTAATAGATGTCTGTTATTATCTAAACCACAAACACGACGCACCTGCTGACGTTTTTGAGAATAAATTCATCAAGTTCCAATAAAATAATTAACTGTGGATGCATTGTCGTTGAGGTTCTACATCGTGTGCAAGCTGCCTAACATATTATAAACGGCGCGCGGCGCTAGCAATAATCTACTCAGTGTACGGTAACAAATACGCCTAATGCAATATTATGCTCTTATTCCAGAGTGACGTGCGCCAACTTGTTTACGCCACTTAAAGTTATAATATGCTTAGTGGCCGAGCACGCTCCAATCACATTAGTACATCAGACCGAACTTTTAGACCCCGCATTATTTGCAGCCCGCGAAATTCCCAACTTGAAACTCATAATGGAATTACTTTTAAATTCATGGTTGAATACTGCACGCGGATACTAAGCTCTTTATTGGGAAAGCGAAGCTCTCGCAACGAAATTTCTCTGTTTCACAATTTAATATTACATACTATATCTTTAAGAAACATTTTGGCCTAGATAATGCTGATATATTGATACTACTCGCGTAAGTTACGGCGGTACTGGTCACATCATTAAAGTGTTTTTGCTGAAATAAATAAATAAAAACACCGTTGAGATGACCTAATTTATATTTTATACAAGGTGACCCAGAAATTGCTCGTATTAATTATGCAAAAAATTGAAAAAAATTATAGAAATATTTTTTAAATGAATGAGGAAAAGAAGTAATACATTTTTAATTAATATTTTAACAATAAGTCGGTCCTCAACAAATTTGTAAGAAATTAAGTACTAAACTTTTTTTAAACTTAATACTTACTATCAAAGTATGTAAATAAATATGTAATAGCTTTTCTTGTATTAATTTTAACTTTATTATCAACTTCACTTCACCTTTTTGTTTTATCGTTTATTTAAAAAGAAATACTTAATTGGTTTTTTTTTTTTTTTTTTTTTTTCAATTTTAATTATATCGCCCTCTTCTCTGCAACCGTTTCCTCAATGTTGTGACACGTATGCGCCTGGTCCGGTGTTTCGTTTACTCTGTATATACGGGGTCGATGCTTGGGCATTCACCAATGCAATGACCATACGCTTGGAGGCTTTTGAGATGTGGGTTAGGCGTATGCTACGAGTGTCCTGGATAGATCGTGTAAAGAACGAGACGATTCTGCAGAGTAATAATTCAGATACATTTATGTCCTCGATAAATAATTATGGTAGTTCATAAGCAGTCACGTTGAAATCTATGAATGTGTGGTCATGAAACTGTGGTCTTACTTATCGTATAATATCTACTTGCGTCTACATGTAACGCACGGTTTTGTGTCCACAAAAACAGCGTATCACTATAAATTATAGCCTGTGTGCTATTCCGATGTATAAACTATATTATTGTACAGTTTCAACAAAATTGTTCAGTAATTTTTACATATAATAACAGTAATATAGGAAATTCCGCACAATCTTTCGTATTTATAATGGTTGGATAAAAGTAATAATGGTTTCCGTTATCTATGGATACACTGAAAACTTTAAAAAAGTACTTGCATAGTAAAAACTATTTGGATAAAATTTATCCAGTATACAATTTGATGATTTTCATTTGATTAGTCATTATGACTATAACATGAAGGTGCAAGTAAAAATTAATTCTTTTAATATTGCCTTTAATTTTTTTAATATTAGGTAAATATTAATGTTAGAAATTAAGTTAAAATAAAAATATTAAATATTATCTAATGATAATTAATAAAAGTTTTTATTATTAGATAAAAATTAGCCCTTTTAATATTGTTACATTTTGTGGCTACCACGCACACGCATAATTGCAAGTGGTTCGTTACGTGATGTCGTGTCGTGTCGTGTAGTGACGTGACCCATGTAGCCTGTATTAATATGAGCAAAATAATAAACAAGTTTAATATAAAAGCAGTTGAGTGAATTGGTAACATAATGATGCGAACGAGCTCTCCGAGCAAAGGAATGTGAAGGGAATAACTTTTTACCGCAGAGTTAAATTAGTTTTTCATAGTACCCCAACGAGCTCTGCGCCTATATCATAACTCCAGCCTTAATTACGCCGACCCCTTGTCTTATTCTCGCATGTGCGTAATTAATTACATTGGGTAATTAATTTACTCATAACAGTGGTGTATAATCGAACCGAAATAATTAAGTCATTTGTTAATTAAAATTCGCGCTCAGTGACACGAAATGTGTGGCGTTTGCGCCCATGTTACATTGACACAGTTCCAATCACTTCGCAAACAAACAAATAGAGAAGGGACGCATAAAATAAAAGACATTTACACGGTGAACAACAAGCGTAAAAACGGACCTCGGCATTAATATTAATGAGATGTTTTATTGATGTACGAAAATAGATTTTATTGCTTCCATTTCACGGGTAACTCTGTTGTTTATTATGCGATATTGAGTTGTTTCCAGTGTAATTGGTCCGCAATGAATAATCCGCTTTTGATTGATTGCGTGGAGGTTACACATTCATTCTAGAGAACTACAGGAGCGCATCCAATTAAATATAGGTACGAATAAGTACCTACGCGCTGAGACACTTACACCACAGTATAATAAAGAGTACTAGCGTACTTACACTTTACGATACATGTGTCCCAATTTGTAACGTGATTCTAATTTAAACTTTATTGTTTTTCTGTGACACTTATTTATTGGAACAAGAGGGTGAAATTTATCCAATTACTGCAATATTTTTAAAAACTACATTTTGTTACGTGTGGGGTGAGTGTAAATGCCGTGTATGAGCGAAAGAAACGATTTATTTTCATAAACAAAGATGACTGCCAAAATCACCAAACTTGTCCAATAAAGCCATCAAACTTGCCAAAAGTCGTCAATGGTTCCCTTAATGTGTCGTCGATTCACTGTCGCAAAAGGTTCGAGGAATCGCTTTCGTATCGCTTGTTTTCGCACAACTAACTTCCTTCACTGCCCGCATTTTTATTTATACTTGGCGCCAAACGCCTCGATGTATTTCGAATCTACCAGAAAATGTAAAAAGATTGTAAACAAGCCATTTAAAGTTCGGGAATGCTACTTCTGTTGAAATGTAAACTCTATGTTGTAAACGTAAAGAGCTACCATCGATAGGGTGGAACGTTCCAAGCTTTCGGCCGAATGGATGGTTCCATTCGGCCGTGTAAGTATATTGACATATAGTTACACGTGGGATGTACAAAATATTGATGCATATGTATATTGTTAATTTTTCTGTCAAAACGGACTTATTGGCCCAAGATCCCAGGCTTGCCACACATAATTTATTTTTCAATGGACAAAATGTGAAGTATGCGTACCTGCTAAGTTGGGTAGATGGCCAATTTAGAGTCAGATGAGAAAGCTAAAACTACAAATAGGACTAACCTCATTTATTTTCTAAAGACTGATTTTTATGTTTTGTAAAATATTATTACAAAATAATATTCAGATGCCAGCACTTCCCATAGGCCATAACTTTTGCCAGATGCTTTAAGACCCCTTTCATTCTGCAGTGTGTCGCCGGACGCGCGACCTGGAGCACGAGGCTCAATGAAAGCCGTCATTGGTTTCATATATGTACATATTGCGCCGGCCGCGCTCTAAATTGGCCGTCTATCCAACTTAGCAGACACGCATACCTTCAAAATACATGGTAACATTACTCGATTCCCCACATTTTGTCCTTTAGAAAATAAGTTATGTCTGGCATGCCTGGGATCTTACTCCATGACGCGTTTCGCGCAAACAGACACACAACCCACTATAAATTATGTAGTTGTAAGACGCTCATCGCCTATAATAACATTCTTATCATAATTATTTTATGACAAATACAATACAGATTTTTAATGATTATAGTAATTTGAAAAATTAATGAAATGACAATTACAGATAATTAATAAAAGTAGTAATTAGGTAATTGTATTACTAATTTAAACTCCTATGAAACAGTATTCCATACAGGTAAGATCTCCGCTTACAGCCGGGTACTCAAGCAAAGAAACGCCTTATTTCTGTAACAGAGCAATATTCTTAATTAACAAAGGCTTACTTGTTTTTAATATATATATAATGATATTAAACACATAATTCCAACTTATATTGTTATGACATGACATAAAAATGTGGCCGACTGTCACATATTTAATAAATCCACATTTCGGTTTAACTATGAATTTGATACAAATATAAATAAAAAAATGTCCTCTTAGAAAACCCTGCTGACAACCGATAGGTATTCGAAGTTTGTTTACAGCATACAACATTAAGGAACTGTTTACGGTTCGTTACTCCCTGTCTAAACCGACTTGAATGTAGTGTTGCACTTTGGAAAGTTTCGCAGGTTAGCTTTTCATGCTGCAGCGCTTCAACATACCAATCTCTGGATTAAAACTCTATTCGAACTTCTATTCGTCATTTACACGAATGGGTCCATAGTCGAAGCGAACACGATTTTTGTTTTACATTTTTATCTATAAATATAATAAAATCGTAAACGAGCTGTGTCTGTACACTAAATATTTTTTCAAAAAACAATTTATACACGTTGTACCTACTTATATTACCGAAATGAAAAAAATGGTTTTTAGAATTTTTTTCTGTGCGTTTGTGCACGCTAATCTCAGAAACTGCTTAACCGATTTGAATGCGGTTTGCACTGATGTATTATAGCAAGCTTCCCGTAACATTTAGTGATTGTTTCATTCCAATCGGTTTACAAACAAAAAAGTTAGGTACGTGTTATTCCGAATACCACGCGTACGAAGTCGCAGGCACGGCTAGTTGTTAATAAACTTTGCATTCGTAAATTCATTAAAATATTATATTATATTATTGTTTTTTTTTAACTTGAAAGCTTAAACTGTTAAATTGCTCTGACCAAGAAATATGGGAATTTACTAATCGGTTCACCACAACTGATAGAAACTCGCATAATATAAACTCATTGCAACTTAAAAGTCGATACTAAAAGAAATATCATAGCAAAATAATATGTAATAGAAAGCATACTGCGACATTTATACAATTTGTAGTTGAAATGATATGTAAAATTATGTATTTTTATTAAATTACAGGCTGTGTCCCGCGGTTTCATCCGCAGTTTAATTTGTCAATTGCATGCACGTTGGCCCCTGACAACGTGTCGTATATCATCGACTGTACCCGTTATGAAATCGTTTTCGCTTAGCGTTCTTAGTAACTTCTTTTTTTTTGTTTCTTTTTTCTCGACTTCTAAAGGTTGATGATAACTTTTTTCAAGAATTAGACTGTCAAAGACAAATACATTTTTATTTTCCGACTGGTAATTTCAGAGTTTAACGCGTTCAAACATCAAACAAAGTAATATAATTAACTAATATATTGTGTGACGTAGTTTCATGGTAAATTTGTCCTTTTTTTATCCCAATTCAAAACTTATATTAACTTTACACACTATGTATCCCACTTAAGTATTTAAGTCTATGCAATTAAAAGTTACGACCCAACTCACAAGCTCACATTAAAACCTATGGAATTTTAGTTAAAATTTTCTAACCAGCGTTGTTTAGTCAAAATATCTTTTGACTGTATTCTGCAGTTATTACTTTAACATATTAAATATACTGATGAGAATATTTTTTACAGGAATTACATGAGCTGGAAACTATTAAGCAAAAGGCGGTAGGTGATCGTCTTTGAATTTATATATCTTAAATTCAAACAGTAGATAGTTACTAAAGCGGCAGATACACGAAACTTTAAAACTTCCACTCCTTTATCGGCATAATAAAAAATATATTGTTTTTAAAACGTAGTACTACTATCTTCTTTGAAAGCTTGCTCGGAATCTTGTTGGAAGTACGAGTTGGAAACTGTAAAGAGCTAAAACTCCGGTGGAAAGTTGTACTATTATCGCCGCCTGTAATGTACAGAACGTTTTCAACATTAGTTTCTCTTCATAGCAGATATCTGCAGTTAGGTGAAAAGTAAATAAGTTGAAATATCAAAGAGAAACATATTGAGTTTCCGAAGAGGCTCATTACGTCGGCCGGCCCGTCGAGCTCAAACTACCTATAAATGTTTTTTCGTTAACTTCGCAAGAGATTTCACTAGTTTCGCAAAAAGTCCCTAACGAGTGCCTTAATTCCGACCGAAGTTGGCCGTCGGAAGCACCTCCGCGGCGTTAGTCTCAATTAGTGAATGTTTGAGGGGCGGGTTGCGGCCACTACGCCAACTTTGATCAATTTATTAACACTACTCTACAACGCGTTTCTACCATTAAACATACGTGGTGCTTCACAAAGAGAATTTTGGTGTTTGATAAATCCATCGATACTGCGATACTGCAAAACAACAGTGTGCAATCAAATGAGATCGTCGTCTTACATATTCTGAAATCTTACAAAAGTAGGAGTGGTACCAAATTACATATTTATTATTTTTATTTATTTATTTATTATACATGAAATAATTAGAAAAATATTTACAATGTCCCATAAAACTGGAAAGCGTAGCATATGTACTACTGATAGATATTATGACATATATATCTATGTATATGTATATCACAACCTTATTACGCTATGATAAGTAATAAAGCTGAAAAGTTTAATCCTTAGGATTCATTTTTTCATATAAAGCCCCCCGGTATGGAAATTTTATGAAGAGTAAAATTAATACAAGCCTTAACTAAAAAGCGTTATGTTCTTCTAAACAGTCGCCGCTTCACCCAAATCCGATAGATGTCGCCGCTTCGCCTAATTCTATTGTAGTATAATAGATGGCGCGTTTATCCTATTGCATTGGATGATATACAGTCCATGCATTGGATAGACGTAAGACGTACTTATAAGGAGTAAACTCCAGTTGTGCGTCGGAGCTGACACACACACTTTTTTTTTTGAACGCGCTAATCTCAGGAACTAGTAGTCCACTCTTAAGTGACGAATAAAAAGAAAATGTATGAAAAACGCTAATCGAAAAAGAAGAAAATTTAAAGAAAGCGAAAATTTAAAGTTAGATGATAGTGCGAGCAGACGATACACGAACTAAGCTTTACCGATGATTTACCGACGTGCCTATCAGACAGTGGGACACAGCACTAGTTGATTATGTATAAATTATAACTTTACGTAATCTATTAAAAAATTCTATTAAAGCGATTTAATGGAATATTGTATAAAAAAAAAAAAAAAAATATTCTTCCAATTAAGTAATAAATATGTATCATTATCTGAATGTTGTCTGTAATTAATTTAGCATATTTGCTCTTATTATCGATTTATGATTGTAATGAGACTTTTAATAAAATAATATTTCTACACTGACATATCGTCGGTCAGACATAAGCTTGAATTCTTTTATTAACATTTTGTTATAAAATAACTTTGTTTTATTTTGCCAGTATTAAATGGCCGCTTTATATATTGTTTACCTTTTCTTTTCCTTTTCTTCGTATCTTCCTTGAACTTAGACTTAATTAATCAAATAATTAATTAATTATATAGAGTCCTAGTGACTCCTAAGTTAACGCCACATTATAGCCACTTTAAGCAGGCTCCTGACACTCCGTGTGTGCCATGATATAATTGCCTACCGTCGCTCACATTGAATGTGAAAGGAGTGCAACTTCTGTACGCTTGTACTATTATTTATTCTGTGCTTTAAGTAATATGATTAACACCTGATCAGTATATTTAAAGAAAAATGGTAAGAAAGACTGAAAAATGCATTGGTAGTTATACACTAAGCTATTATAAAAATTATAGGTGAATTATTATAGGTGTTCATGTGGGTGGCTAGCTCGAACTTTCATAAAAAAAAACTTATTAATATCCTTTGGGAGGTATGTCCATATTTAATTTAAAATTTGAATTGAAGTTTAGAAATACAAATTTAAATTAAATATATTATTTTTAAATAAACTATTCTTTCTGAAGTGTCCATCGGTCGATGGGTAAAGCTTTATGACTCATTTTCCTTATAAAGATACGGAAAAAAACCTTAAAAAGTTGATTATGTAGTCTAGCCACATGTTCTGATCAATCAGCCTTGAGACTTCGTGTAAAGTTCCGACAACGCTTAAATTAGTATATTTGACTAATTACTATCTAATAACGCTTAGATTAGGATTATTAATTTATTTAGTAGAAGAAAATAATTCTAGATCTAGTACAAGATATTGTTAGACCACTCACTCAATTATTAAACTTGAAAAAGTACACCAAACTTAATAAAACTACAAAATCAATACGTAAAGGTTACAACACACTGCCTCCCTACAAAAACTACGCCACACAAAGGAACAACGCACATAAATGATTCGAGGCTTACCTAAATATATAATGGAATAAACTTACGCGGTTGAAACATTTGCTTGGACATTTCTAGTTTATGACTTAACTTCGCTGTGCTGGATTAAAATTAAAAACTAATTGAAAGCTCTAGATGAAATAAATTAAAAAAGACAAATAAAAAAGAGTCTGACGGCAGTCACAGTGAAGGAACGTTGTTTTTCGGTGTGTTTAAGTTAAGGTATGCACACCCCTTTTTCTATCTTGATGTTGATCATTGGTGTTGGTCAACAACGCATTTGCAAAACCCACTGAGTTGCTTGTGTCTATAGGCGATAGTAACCACCCGCCATTGAGTGGCCTGTCAGACCTGTCTGCCATCTTTTTAAATCAAGAAAATATTTTTAAAACAACTGTAAAGATTTATACCTTGAATTCGTAATCACTGTCCACTGTCTTTATTAAAATCTGTCGTCAATATAACATATTTATTTCTAACAATTATTTCACGATAAAATTGTATGCTTTCCGGAACCCAGTCTTCCAGACAGTATTGTTAATTTTGACGCTCATTCATTTGCCTAGTCCAATGATATCAAACATGCGACCCGCGGACCGCATGCGACTTATTGAACATTTTCCTGCGGCCCGAATAAACTTTGAAAACAGCCAGATAATGCGGCCCGCAAGCGTGTTAAAAGCATCGAAATAAAATAACGCTGGTTAAAAACCGTTTTAATTAAAATTATTTAGTTATATTGAAGCTTTGATAATATGTTATATGTTAGGAAGACGATGCTATGAGAAAAACAGTTAGCAGTGGATAATCTGTCACATTTTCGGACTTGTAAGACTTATCAGGAAAGTACAAATGTCCCAATATCATACAAAACGTATACAGAGAAAATGGGAAGCCTTCTGACAGGATTTAAAAAGCGTTTTCAGGATTTTTAATCTCAAGAAAATAATTTTTATTTATTTACTGGTGTTTTGACTATCAATATTGATAAAGTTCCCCCTCACTTGCAGATGGAAGTGATTAAGATTCAGTGTCAGACCCATTTAAAACAGAAATTTTATAGTGTTGGTACATTCGAATTTTACAAGTACTTGCCTGTGCAATACCAAGAAATGATAAAATTTGCCTGTAAAATCCTGTCAATGTTTGGAAGTACCTATAAGTGAGAACAATTATTTTCTTTGATGGAAGGAAACAAATCTCCCGCAAGATCGCGATTTTAAAAGTTATTTTAAAACTGAGTGATTTTAAAATCACGCCACAAATAGATAACTTAAAATTAAAAGATGTCAAATATCTGGCAAAAGTAGTTAATGTTTGCACATTTTTTGTAATGTCCCTTTTATTGAAAATTTAATAGATATACTTGTCCTATAATACTACATTTTTTCGTTAAAATTTTCAGTAGGTTCTTATTTAAGATTCTTATTTCTTATTTCTTATTTCTTCTTTAAGATTAGGTTTTGCAGCCCACCTAGTCTACGGTCTTCGTGCTTTTGGCCCACCAGTGACTTTGAGTTTGACATGGCTGGCCTTGTCTGAAAATTTCACTTACTTTTTTATGTATTTGTACTCTTTAAAATATATTTAATGGTTAAAAATTTTGAATAGTAACCATAAAACCGTACGACTTCTAAAAAATGCTAAGGTGCAGATCATGCCGGTTACAACTGAAACACTCGAATCATTATTTCAAGAACGAGGTTGTCAAATAAATTGGTATATTTTTGTTCCAGGGTGTGTGCAATGTTCCTGCCTGAGTTTGCAAGTTTTGTCGCCGCTATCTTGTTTGCTTTACACCCGATACATACGGAAGCTGTGAGTATTTTCAATCTTCTAACATGACTGACTAGCTTCAGCCGCATCTTATGGAAAATCCGTCGCGTGACATCCGATATGTTTTATGTTAAATAGAAAATACGTGTCGGATATTCTGTTACTCGTACATCTGACCCAAATCTACAAATGTGTACTTTGCAACAAAGTCTTTGCACTGCGTCGACTTCTCCATTTATGTGGTTTACACAGGCTAAGCTGTATTTTTTCTTATGCACCTACATGGATTAAAATTGCCCAGCAGTCAGTTGCATCACTTGCATTTATTAAAAAAATGAGATAAAATTTAGGAAATGTTTTTGCATAATTGTGCAATCAAGCTTCAATATTTTTTGTATATTATTAAGGGTAGCAGACATGGTAACGGTCCACTTGATGGTAGATGATTACTGTTGCCTAAAAACACCACCAGGGCGGGTGCAAGTGCGCTACCGGTTTCTATTCCTGGCTGGGTCAACTTCGAAAATGAACTTTTCTAAGTTGGCTGGTGTGGGTGTTTAGTAGTGGTAGTACACACTACGTTTTGCATTCATAGTTTGGGCAGCCCGTCTGGCGGCAGTATCCATCCACTTACATAGGACCACCATGAAACAACAGCTTGTGAGTGAGTAAGGAATGCCCGAACCAATTTGCTTTTCAACTTTCTAATCTCTTATCCTTCTAATCCCTTATCCGTAGTCCTACTGAGATCGGCAGCACCTGTTGCTTTCTTTGTATTAATAGCCAGCTATTAACACAATATATGGACCGTCAGCATGTCTGACGACCTTTAAGTAAAAAGAAACCCAAGCAGCAATATCAGAGGGCCGAATGTTCAAAAGCATCTTATCTAGGAGAGCTTATCAAGCGCAGTATAGCTTATCAAATATTAACAGTATGATTTACATATTGTGGCTTTATGTGTACGAGGAGCAACTACTCATTAAGAAGAGTTTGAGTATTAAGCTATTAGTTTAATAAACTAACTTTTATCCCCGACTATTTCATTATTCACACTTTTGGTTACATGAAACAAATTTAATTAAACTTTTTTTTTAATAAAATTGTTCAGAGAAAATATATGTTTTTACCAAAAAGATTAAATATGTAGGGAGGGCATTGGGATAATTTTCCTACAGAAATATTGATCCTGATCGCCTAAATCAGGGTGACCATGGCGTAACTAAATAGCCTTGTAAAGTTGACGATGGACTGAGCGATTGATTTTGTACCACGTGGTTCTAAATATCACATTACGGATTCTTTCATCTTGCCCGATCTATACCGTTGAAAATCTTTGGTTTTTACACATTTTATGACACTTTGTTTATCCGTTGCTAGAACAAACAAACTCACTTTCTCACATGTTAATTATTATGATGAATGCTTGCAAAGAGCTGCAGTCCTCGTACCTATTGTATATAGACTATAGGCGAAATGTTTTCATTTTGTTCACGTGTATTGAAAAGCTTTCAAACTTGAATCGGACAAATGTTGTACCTTATCTGGCGGCGGGTGCTTAATATTCGCGGAATTAAACATTTTGTTTTCGATACAAGCCGCTCAACTGCTCCCACGAGCACAAATTTTAATCTCGCACTGTATGCTCTCCTCGACCCTATCTGGTTACGGTTAAGTGGTTTGTATTTTTCATTTGATCACTCTGACGTTTTCAAACAGGATGTAAAGTCGGAAATAATTGGGACGACGCATTCATTTTGGGACGATCGCAACTGTTAAAACGTCTCTTAATAACATTCCACTGATTTGTGTTTTTCAATTTATATATTTTAATACAAAGTCATCTTCTATGATTTTTGAAAATACGCTGTTTAGGCATCGAAATAATTGCTTACATTACTTAGTCATAATAAATTACATTCCCTTCAAGTTTAAATTTCCTTACTCACTTCATAATTTTTTTTTAAATAGATCTAGTTCTTGAAAATTAATACACAATGAGTTGTTTCGAATTTGTTAGTACGAATAATAATCAACCAATTTGGTGATTAAACTGAAACTGAAAAACGTTTTCAGAATTTATTAAAGATGATTGATTGATATACGAGTATAATAATTTTTGGAATAACTGAGGACTCACTTCTATCTGTTTAAGTATAAAAAAGTTAAAACTTGGATTCTAAGTTACCGTAATTAATAAAATAATATTCATCTGCCGCCAGCATCAACCCCATTCAACCCTCATCAACCCCCATCAACCCATCATCAGCATTCTTTTATTTTAGTGTTTTATATCACATCTGTTCATGTGAAACTATCGTTTCACATTCATTCTTCTATACATTCGTCATTTAATTATTTATAGGTATTCATTATTAAAATGAACGAAAGAGAAAGTGTTGACGCAAAAGTACTTAGAAAAGTGGACTGTATTTTTTCGTTGGTGATACATGTAATCAAAGGACGAGCAAATGAAGGCGAAGCCTGCAACGGGCCCATCACACATAGAGTCCAGAAGCTCCAGCACTTCACCACTGCAATGATTACACTCGCGGAGCGGGACGCGTGACCAAATAGATAAACTACAAGCACATTGCCTGATAACATTAGTGGATGAAATAAATTCAAATCTCGCGGGTAGAGATCGGCGCAATGGGTCTACGCGTGTTATTGTTGCGATGTTTTTCTTAGAGTAACTGCGGTTTCATAAAAATGGCCGATCGCACGGCTTGCGGTAATGACAGACATATGGATAGGATGGTGGTAGTGAGACAGCACATAACACCGCTAACTACTATTAATTAATTTAAATTAACAATTGGGGTCAACAGAAAGTGTAAAGTTCAAACTAATTTCAAAAAAGTTCTTTCTTTGTGCGATTTATTTACACTGTTTTTAAAAAAATATGACAAAAACCTCATGCATTACCTACTTGGGGTCTATTTTTTTAAATTAATTTTTGCATTTGAACGCAAGCGCGTAAATAAGAAACAATGTTCACATTTCTAACTTCAAAAAGTACAGAAATATGGACTCTTACTAAATATGCCCCCTTAAAATATAATTTTAAGGTAACAAACAAAAATCATTTTAGCTGTGAAAACGCCCCTAGGCAGACCGAATTAATTTTCTGAATTCGATTCCGTCAGCCCAACCCATATGTGCAGGTGCACGCCTCTGATATACTAATCCTACTAATATTATTAATGCGAAAGTTTGTATTACTCAGTCACGCAAAAACGGCTGAATCGATTTGTATGAAATTTGGCATACAGATAGTTTATTGCCTTGGATACTTTTTATCCTGGAAAAATGTTCGGTTCCTGTGGGATCTTGTTCAAAAAACGAACTACAGCGTGTACAAAGTCGCGGGCACCGCTAGATGTGTTATAATTTAATGTTTTGTATCTGTATCTCTATTTGGATTTTAATAATTAGATATATTTTGCAGATATAATAATCTGTAAACGTCTAGTCCGGTTTCAAAGGGATTATAGACTTATCTTCGCTTGCAACTACATACGGCACACTATATGTTTCCGAAACTGAACACATAACATAAACAGTATTTAAAAAGTATAGTGTTGTTTTGGAGAATCTTCGTACCGTGAATAGTGATTGGTACACGACCATTTGTTTGCCGGAAATTATTGTCGAATTTCGTAAAAATAACCGTAAACGCCGTATCATATTGAGTGAGAATTAGGCACGATAATGCCTAATTCTCACTTCTTACACGGCTAGAAGACAAATTTTTAAGGTGAAAAACGTAGAACTTATGCATACAGTCCCGACCTGGCACCTTGCGACTTTTTTGTTCCCAAAAATAAAGAACCAGCACGCGATCAACGATTTTCATCACTAGAAGATTATGAAAAACATGTTTTCTCAAACATGCTCGGAAATGTAGGCATTCTTGTACTAAAAACAAGCCACGAATTATTGGCTCGTGCATTTCTTTCTCGGCCTAAGCCAAGAATGTTGTATGAAAATGTAACATTCTTGGCTTGTTGTATTAATTTTTTTATTTTTTTTCATATTATACTAATTTTTTTTGCATTATCACGTGTTTCATTATTTCCTCACATTTATTGAGAAAAGCACTATACCAGCCTCGACCGGAATGAGGATTGCCGGACTCAGATCTTTATCAGGGCCGAGCGTTAGCGATCCGTCGGCAATCCTTCACTTCCTGGACTCTGCAGTAATGTACTATTCCGAGATCACCATGAAGCAGTGGCGTAAATGTTTTCAAAATTTGTTTATTCCTATGACAAAGTGCATTTACGCTAATGGAGAATATTTTAAGAAACATTAGATTCATTTTTGACCACTCATAGTAACTTTTTCTTATTCATTCCGAAAACTTAGTGTGCCCTACGTACTCGTACATAACCTCACTTCAACGTGTAAAAGTCAAAACACGTAAGCTCATACTGTATCTGTGCATTTTATGAAGATAGAATTCGGCACTAGGACACTTTAGACCACGTTTTACGATCTCCTTTCGTTTGGATGACGATTGCTATGGTTTTCACTGGAAATTTCAAGAAAAACGAATCAGATGAAGTTGACAAAGTTCGTTTTATGTATTTACAGTAGTTCTAGGTAAATGTTAAGTATAAGTACAATGATTATGGGCAAAGTAAAACATAGCCCATAAATATATACATCCTTACATATACCAAGGGCTTATGTCCAGCAGTGGTGCCTGCGATTTTGTCCTCGTTGGAAATAAAAAAATATAACAACAGACAAAAATATAAGCAATATTATTGCGTTTTGCTGCCATCTTTATTGCTGTTATAATATTGCCAGGCGTTGGATTTTTTTTATTAATGGGAACAAGTTTTTTTTCTTGATGAAAGGTCCCCATGTCTTTTTCTGTATCTTTGACAATGTGTATGTAAAATGTTGAGTGTTTAAGGCGTGAAAAGGTTACAGAGTTACTTTCACATTTACATTATTAGTATGGTTACATTATTGGTTATTAGTATGGTTATATATAAAGGCTGATAAAGATACTTATAGATAGAAAAAGATAAGGTAATTCTTTTCTTAATAACAAAACATAGAACTTAAATGAAAGGAGACTCGTTAAAGTTTACAAGCTCTGGCAACCAATCTCGTTTCTCCCTTAGTGCGTCTTCCTAAACGATAATTAAATTTTTAACTGCACAGTTATTAACAGTTAAACGAAGCTGCAATTGCAGTGTGCAGCCAGTGGCGACTGGGTGCATTTTAGTGCAAGTAACAAGTTAACATTGCAATTTTACGTTCAGTCAGCCGTAAACGTGATGATCTTTAAACTTTATTGTCGGCTTTCCAATTAGAAACACTCGTTTGTTAGTGTGTCGTAATTTATAAAGATTAAGTGTTGTACTTCCACTTGTCTATATATATAACTTCTGAGGTGTTCTGAGTTTTATGTAGATTTCAAAATCACACAAATTAAAATACTCCCACGGCATGTGTTAATAGAATAGCAAATTAATTGCTACACTGAGCGCCTCGATTTATATAAAACTAGTAAACCGCTCCCGGCTTCGCACGGGTGCAATTTTTTTCTGCAAATTATATATAAAAACTTTCCTCGTGTAACGTTGGGAATTAGTAAAAACCGCATCAAAATCCGTTGCGTGGTTTACGAGGAGTTAGAGAACATTCAAACAGACAGACGCTGACAGCGACTTCCTATGTAAAGATAACGAACAATAATTGGAAAAGTAGTTCACTGTTTAATTTATTATAGTAACTAATTTTTTAGTTTTTTAATTATTTTCATATGTAGATACGTAAATTTCATTCTTTTATTGTGTAAAGTAGCATAAATTATGTTTTGCTGACAATAATTGGATAAAGAATCTTGTCTATACTATGGTGGTGGTATAGTCGTGTAAAGTGTATATTACTACAAAAAAAATTACGTCATTATACACTAAGATGTTTATATACAACTTTCCTTTCTACGATCTAGTCTTCACCGATCGCTTTGGAAGATCATTGTGATTGCGCTAATTAAAAAAAAAACCTTTTAATTATTTGGTTGCAATTTTTATAATAAACCAGGTATATTTTTTAGAGACATGTTCTCTGATTAGGTATTAATTTTAAAAAGTTAGAGAAACCATTTATAATTGAGCTAATTTTAAAAACATAAAATACCTTTTCCGACAAGGTGCACTTGATTCATTATGGATTCCTTTTTTAACAATTAACTCACCATTAGACCCTGTTTTATGGTATTTTTTTGAAATGAACTGTTTACAAATATGGCATTTTTTAAGACTAATTTTCGTCGATAGAATCGTTAAAAATTATCACCTCGAAGTGTAGTATAGTTCCTTTCTTTCCTAAAAATGTATTTTCTATGAAATCATTGTAGAACGACATATTTGTTCACCTCTAACAAAACTGTTTGCGATAAGGCCGTACTGTCGAGGAGGTTTCTAAGACCTTAACTATGTTTGCTATTTTTATAGACGCCCCGAGTCAACATCCAAGACGCGGTCGCTTCTATTTTCTCAGATTTTATGTCTGAAGGGAACTCAAGAGAAACTCCTAATATAGGAGACAAATATACTACTTATAACTTTAAATATTTACTGCTATATTTTTTGCATCAAAACCCCCAAAATTGTGTTCAATAAAAATGTAGGCAATATTATAAATATACATATTACATATCTAGTTAGATAAATTCACGAACATATTTGTTACAATTTATATGATGCAATTTAAATTATCGCGAATTAATTTTCTATTTTGTTTTCTGAGTTACAATATTTACTAATTATATACTGTTGAGTATATTTTTTTGAAGTTTACTCTTTGAGAATCAATTTTTATGTAAGGTATCGAAATTTTATGAGGAGTAAAATTAAAATTAAATAAAACTCATTGCCTATTGCATAGTCAGAGACAATCGTACTTAAGAGGGCACTTTCTAACTCGAACAGCTTACTTATTCCATACCACGTAATTCCATGATTACTCATTAATTATAGGTCGTAGCAATACAAAAAAACATGACCTTTCTGGAACATAATATGAAGTTTTGCATCGCAACAAAAAACTGAAATTAATTTTTCTCAAACATGCTCGGAAATGTAGGCATTCTTGTACTAAAAACAAGTCACGAAGTTTGTAATTCTTGGCTCATGCATTTCTTTCTCGGCCTAGGCCAAGAATGTTGCATGAAAATTCATTCCTGGCCGCTGCTCAGCCCGATGAAACCCGAAGTTTCACGAGTCTTCACGAACGCGCCCGCCGCTGTCACAGGCGTAGTAGGCGGGGGCGAGCACACGCTCTTTTCATGACTGGGCAGTATGGCTGTTTCCTTTGCACTCATTCAAAATAAAAAATAAAAAAGGCGGGAAAGCAGACTTTTTTCAGTACCTACCTAAATATTTATTGCTTTTAGTAAACATTTGCGTTTGTTTTATTCTAAATAAAACTGTGTATGTAAATTAATTTTTTATTATTTTTTCATATTATACTAATATTTTTGCATTATCACGTGTTTCATTATTTCCTCACATTTATTGAGAAAAGTACTATACCAGCCCCGACCGGAATGAGAATTGCCGGACTCAGATCTTTATCAAGGCCTCGTTAAAGCTCGGCCTTGAAACCATTTCGTCCGGCAATCCTTCACTTCCTGGACTCTGCAGTAATGTACTATTATATCTAGTATAATTTCTAAAATGTGCAGAATTTGTGACATTTTCGCGGATTGGATTCTTGCAATTACTGACTAAAATCCAAAAATATTTTTCCATGGAAATTGGGATGTCAATAGCTCTTCCATCTATAAATTTTTTTCTAAAATGTTGACACTGTGTTGCGTCGCATTCTGTCTTCGGTTATTCGCATTATAGTAAGTGAGACAATAAATTCTCCCAAATACCTAGTAGTACCTGCAGCGCTTGTTTTTTTTTTTTTTTCATTTGTGTGAATGTGGATTTGAAATAATGATTACTTACTCATCAAAAGAACTTTGCTTTATTACTTCAACAAAAAAAATAACGTAAAATCAAAACATATAGATCAAGGCAGGATGGTTTGAATTGCGAGGTTTCTTATTGCATTTTATGCTGCGGACGACTGTCAAATAGAAGAACTAATAGGAAACAAGAATGATAGCTTAGTGTTTCACTTGTGTGTATACTGAAATTTCTACAAAATAATTTTATTTCAGATATTCCCCATAGTGATGGTAGTTGAAGTCGTAGTTTTTGTGGACTAGCTCCGAATGCCACCCACCTTTTAGCGAACGCTTTCATTAAGCTGTGGGCGCTGCCGTATTTCAAAGGAAGCATGCCGTTTTCTCACAATCGCAAAAGTCGTCAGTGTGTGTCGCCGCAAACATTCTCGACATCTCGACACTACAGCACACTCTGTTCTAGAGTGATTACCTTAACGCTTCTAGAGTTCTGGGGTTCGATTCAACTTTGAAAAATTATTTTTTTTCAAATTTGGCTCTGGTCTGGATCTAAAAAGTAGCGGCAGGACGTTTCGCACACTGCGTTTCTCGGTCATTTGGGCAGCCCGTCTGGTGTGGCAGCAGTAACCACACCTTTACAGAAGACCACCGTAAAATAACAGCATTAACATATCTGGTTCGTTTCGGTGAGTGAGTAAGGGATGCCAGAGCCCATTTCCCTATCCTCCTCCTAATCCCTTATCCTTAATCCTAACTGTAGTCGGCAGCGCACTTACAGCAGCTTTGGCGTTGCTTGTGTTGTAGGCGACGGTAACCACTTACCATCAAGTGGACCGTCAGCCTATCTGCCGATCTTAATATAAAAAGAAAAAAGTTAAGGCGTGAAAAGGTAACCGACAGACAGAGTTACTTTCACATTTATAATGTTAGTAGGTATGGATATAGTATAAAAAAATGTCAAATACGCTTACATTTTTATTTTATTTTTCTAGGTAACTGGTGTGGTGGGAAGAGCAGAGATGTTATCCTCTGTGTTTTTTCTGGGTGCTCTATTGTGCTATGCGAGGGCAGCAAGCAGAAGGAGATATACAGGTACCAGATACTTTTAACCTATTTATAATTAATGATACCATCGAAATCTCTGTTTTTCTTTAATTTGTTATCATTTATAGTTTGCAACATTTTAAAAATAACGAAAACACTGGAGACTTTATTTTAAATATATTATCACAATGCAACTCAATGAAGATTGTAAACAAAAATTAATTATCTATGTTAGACACTACAGATAATCTTGATACTTTTTAGTATTGTCCTAGATCTCACATATTTAAAACAAAAAATAGATTTACTTTCATTATTGGAATCAATATCTAAACAAGATTTATTCCGTTATATCAATAATAGTTATATTACGTATATGATTTTGAGATTCCTTTGACTTATTAGTAGATTTTACAACAAGTGCACAAAACGAACCATTTTTATCCGATTCGGCTCGGGCTGATAGTAATGTCGAGGATAAAAATGGTTTTGTGGACGAGTTATAAACTCTGCTTTTCACTTCGATTGCGAGGAAATAAAACAGTAATATAACGTAACATTTCTTTAATCGCACGAAAAAACTAGAGCTGTTTCCCGCCGCTTTATTTTTTTTTAAATCATACGACATTGACATCTTATGACTATTATTAAATTATTTTTTTAATATTCTTAAATTAATTAAATAACCTACCGTATTTGAATTTAAATTTTAAAATCTTTTATGTCTTAAAAAACACAATAATTTTAAGTAAATATTATAAAATAACAAATTCTATCTATGAACTTCTTATTGTGTTTGGCTGTATGGCTCATTTTCATTGCCTTAATATAGATACATTTATGAGTAGATACGTTAATGCACTTGTGCACAAAATTCGATTTTGTGCAGCCTATATCCTGCACAAATAAGCACTTTCAGAGCATGAGAAGTGAAAATTATTTTTTTTCTAACTTAATCAAATATTCTGGTATCGAAACTGTCATAACCTGACAACTGGCAACCCTATGTTAACTTTTGAGCTGTGTATAGCTAGTATCTATGGTGTCAAGGAAAAAAATGTCTAACTAAATAATACAACTCAATAAAGAATATTTTGCACTTACGTTTATCCATTAATTTATTTACGGTGTTTTATGTACATACTGCAAAGTATAATAGAAACCGTTCCTAGAATTTCCACAAGATTTATGATAACTATGGTAGGTATTCAACAATACAATGGTATTCAGTTAGGAAATCGCCCAACCTTTCGTTAGCACCCCGTTGGCGTGTTTTCGTTACCTTTAAATTTTTACAGACCATACCATGTCAGTATCACCAACATACTCGTATACGTCCTAGTTCTAGCGCGTGTTCCAAGACGACGGCAGCCACCTATCAGACTTTTTGCCAAGCTTTGCCATAAGAAAAATCTTCGGCCTAAGAAGAAAACCTTTAATAGGTTATTAATGTTGGATGAATATCAAAGCATCCTTTCACCTGCATTTATTGCTGGCGTGCTTTATCGCGCTCGCATCAATAGCTTAGTGCGCGCGCAAATGCTTTTCAAGTGTCCGTTTGCACTTTAAAAATGCAACTTCAAAAACCGGCACAAACTCGACTCTCCACATACCTCTACGGCAGGCGGTGCAGTTTCGCATAAGTACCTACTTATCCACTAATTTCAGTTCTCGCTTCTTTTTATGTTTTCTTCCTATGCATTGTTTGTATTGTTCGTTCTATTCTTGAATGTTGCTATAAAGCCACGTCGCGTTGCGAAAAAAACAATATTGTCTGACGAGTATTTACATAAGGTATAAGGAGGATATAGGGCAATGGGCTCTGGTATCTTTTACTCACTCACCATAGACAACGGAACACATGCTGTTTTTTTTCGTTGGTCTTCTCTAGGGTGGTATTTAATTTATTGCCGCCATAAGGTCTACACATTTTATGACTCCCGATTTGTACTACTGTTTATCCTATTGTTCATCCTATAGCAGTTCCCTGCTACTACTATTTGTCTTAGTTTCGTCACATTTTCTTCTTATATTGCAGACTGGCGATATGTCGCAGCGTGCACTGCCTGTGTGGGAATTGCGATGCTATGCAAAGAACAAGGCATAACTGTTACAGGCATATGCGTCGTTTATGAACTCTTTGTTGCACAAAAGGTAATTTTAACTTTTACACAAACATACTGACTCCATTTACGCAGCAGTACATACAAGACCAGAGTAAATTACTCTCAACAATAAGTTCTCAAAGGTCCTAAATACCGTTTGTTATTTATCGAACATGCAACTAAATTTTAACAATTTGCACGTTTGACAATAGGGGATCGGACAGTAATCAGATTAAAATCTAAAATGTACTTAGAAAGAAAATATATAATTTTTTACGATTATTTATCGTAAAATTTTTTTATTATTTACAATATTTTTAATCTACACTGAAACATCAATCACAGTGCGTGACGTCATTTTTGGGCAATCATTGTCTTATGCCAATGCAGCTGTTTTGTTATGATATGACCACAAATGACGTTACGCGCTCTCAGATGAACTATCGTGGCGTTTTGGCGGCATTTTCAAACAAACAATATTAAAACATGATTTTAAGTACTTAAAAGGCTATAAATAAATAAAATAGTATTTTTTATGGGAATAAATATCCATGAAGATTAATTTAAAACACTTTCTGAAAATTTGTCCGATCCCCTATTGAACGTGATTCTAAACATTAGCAATTATCAAGAGAAATGACAATCGATTACTACTCGAACAGACAAAAGAGTTAGTTTAGAGACAAGAACGTTAGTTGAACAGACAAAAGAACGCAAAAAAAAAAAAAAAAAAAAACAAAAAAAAAAGTATGCTATGCTATATAATGAATGCACTGTTCTTGGCGCTTATAATCATATTGAACATTTAAATATCTTAAAACTGCTTCAACTCAAAAATTCACTATGTTCCGACACATATTTAAAAAAAAAACCAAACCAACCAAATAAAAGAAAAAACAAACAAATTTTTTTAATTACGTTCAATGACGGTTCGTGCTATAAATGCTATAATAACAAATAGAAAGTTTAAAATTATTTTATTTTTTACAGATACGAAACCTTATACTTTTTTATTTGATTTCATTATTGTATTTTATTATAGTTGGAAAAGATATGGTTATATATATGTATAATATAACTTAATTACATAACTCACAATGTAGCGTAAATATACACATTTAGGTATATAGTTTTCGCATTAAATTTGCTAGTCAGATTATTTAATTCTCCTTCTATAATGAATTTAAATCATTATAATGAAATTATATGATACTTTTATGATATTATAATCTAAACGTTATAGTTTTTAATATTTTTTTAACTTTGTTAATATGTTTTAAAATAGATATTTATTTTATTTAAACATTGATCTTCAATACTGTTTACACGAAGAATAAAAATAAGAACTCAGGCTTAAATCACTATAACAAAAATGATTAGATAGTCGCACCAAAACCGCTGTCACTGAAAGGAATCGCACGGCCAATTTAACGAAACTATTATAACGCCATCTAGCACATACCGTCGAAAGCACAGTTACTCAACAAATAAGATAATTGATGAGTTAATTGATATTGACATCATAACTTTTCAGCGACGAGTTAACGGTGGTAACAGCAAGTGGTCATGGCTCGAAGCCTGGGGTAAAGGTTCCGGATGGGGCTGTGCATGCGGTGAGGCGGCACGAAGGGTTGCCACAGTTTGTTGTGCTACACTCGCTTTATTAGCTGCGAGGTTACATGTTATGGGAGCTCAGCTGCCTGTGTTTACGAGATTTGACAACCCTGCCGGGGCCGCGTCTCCGCCTGCGAGGTAAGCCTAACTTGTCTTTTATTTATGCCTGTGCTTTCACTAGACAGTTGATAATAATAGGCATATAATAAGTATCTCTACTATACAAATAGAAAATCTACTATACAAATGGTATGATTTGTGACCATGACCAGGCACTACTAAAAGTTTACTTTTTATTTCAGTGAGGGCAGTGGTTTTTTTTTATGTAAAGATCATCAAACACATGCTTTTCTTTTGTTTTATAGTAAGGGCACAGAATATATACTAGTACTAGACGTACTAGGTAAGGGGTCAGAAAGGCACCAAAAAAAGGGCACTTTTATTAAGTGGGTCGAAACTTGTGGGTCCAAAAGGTCCGACATCACTCGATAGGTAACACAAGCAACGCCATATGTAGGTACTATAGTGCGCTGCCGACGTTTAGGATTGAGGATAAGGGATTAGCAAGGAATAGGAAAATGGAGTGGGTATTTATTTATGAACAATGTTTTATTCTATTTATGAATATTTTAAAAGTTCCTGTTTTTCATTTGATGGCGTTACGAACAGACATGGTTACTATATGAGATTGTGGCCTACATTATATTTTTTAAGAGTGATAATTGATTTTTATGTGAGAAATAGAGTGTGAATAGTTACAATTATACAGATCGCAACCTCTTAAGGTCGCATCCAATGAACACATTCTGTAACTCCACCGACCATCATTTGGTCGTCTATTTATTTTTGATTTATAGAATTTCTTCGGAAAGAATTTCTACTAAATGTTTTGACACATTCTAATTAAATCTGTATTTATATACATTTTATAAAATAAAATCGCTGTCCGCCTCTGTCTTATTCTCCACTAACTTCTTCTCAGCCACCCACCGGAATTTGATTTTGGATCATCAAACTCATTTTTGATTTTGATTTCGGATTTTGGTGGGCAGCGCACATGATGGTGTTGCTTGTGTTTTTAGGCGACACTAACCACCTACCATCAAATGGACCGTCAGCCTGCCTGCCACCCTTAATAATATAAAAAAATAATAGAAAGAGCGATGAACGAACAAAGTTTATGTACTTATAAGAAAAAAAATTACATCCGTGCAAAGCCGGGGGCGGGTCGCTAATTCATAAATTAATAGAGAAAAACAATGTTTCCGTAACCTACGCTGACTAGTTTCAATGCAGATTAAAATTGCCTTTATAAAAAATAAAACATCAAGTGCGAGTTTAACTCGCGTGAAAAGGGTTCCGTACGATGTTACCTATCCGCACAATATTGAGTGATTTACCATGTTATTTTAATATCATGGACGTCTTATAGGTTTTCCTTTAATCTATAAGTAGAAAACAAATTTCTGTACTCTTCAAAATTTTAGGTTCAGTGGTTTCGGAGATAAGGGGGGGGGATGGTCAATTTTCGTCTATTTTCTTGAATAACTTGGAAACTATTTTCTTTAAAAATACATTTAAGATCTTCACAACAAGACCTTCCATTTGATATGTCACATGATGCAGTTATTCAAAAAAATTTTTTTTTAATTTTCCACCTTCCCCCCAAAAATTGACCTCCCATATACATACATATTTCATCTATTCACGTCACATTCTGCGTTTGGGTCACAGAAATTGATATGTGTACCAAATTTCATTAATCGGTCTAGTAGATTCGGAGATAATTGACTGTGACGGACGGACAAACATACCACACTAGTGATCCTATAAGGGTTCCGTTTTTTATTCGGACGTACGGAACCCTAAAAATAAACAAGAACTAAATTAAAATTCTCAATGCCTGTTTTATTATGAATATCATAAAACCCCATTTCGTAATAAATGTGCAATTAACTGCCCCTGATAAAAACAGCGGTATTACCGCCGATTGTCCAAGGGATATTACTTTACAAGCGACGAGCAACAAGGATAATGGGTGCCTGTAGACAACTACGTGCCTACCTATAGTCTGATAATGACAAGCACGTACATTAATGTTACGAGCCCTGTCATTAGTGCTTTGATGCCACAAATACTCGTGGATTTTCTTGACAATTTGACTTTATTTTTGTTGACCCAAATTCATTGCAGGCGCTAATGTTTCCCACGGGCCTTGTTTGCTTACATTCCATTATAAATATTTTTAAGCAGTAAATTTCCATCATGGTTAAACCAGTTTACGTGTTCGGTCATTAGGTATCTAGACTTCAATTGAAAGCGTAGGTGTGATTGAATTTCTAAGGATTATCCAGTGTTTTTAAATTTAAAAAAATGTATAAAAATTTAGACATTCTTTAGTCAATTATTTTCTGCGAAACAATTTTTTTGTAACTACATCCCATAATAAATAATAAAGCAGTTAAAAAAAAACAGTTTTCAAAACTCTTGCCCGCTGCTTCGTCCGCGCCCCTTTTTCTTAGACGTTGAAACATTTATTCAATTTATTGCTCATATATTGTTCTAAGGCGTTGAATTTTATATTTTTATTTTTATATTTTAACGTGCATACAAAATTTCATGATGATCGATAAAATATTTACTTTTTTGTACGTACGAACATATTTTTTTATACGAGTATAAACAGGTGTAACAAAGGGAGTGGACCAAAGGACGCATAAGGCTAGGGGGCCTCAAAACCTATCCATTTAACCCCCATGTATGTTCAGCGATTTTCAATGCTTCAAAAGTTCATTATTACTGGCAAACTCTGTCCTTGTGATTTTTTTCTAAAATCCAAGTACAATAGTACCTAATTCTTTTTTACTGATATACCGTCTTAACCCAATGGCTTATTAATTTAATTTAAAAAAAATCTTCAATATTAAAATGATTAAATTTTTTCTAACAAACTTTCAAGGGCTATAGAATAAAAAAAATTACATTTTTTTTAAATATTATCTTAAAAAGTTTCTTTTCCCTAGTTCTAGTGGATCATGTTAAAAAAATGTGTTTATTTATATGTATTGCGTTCGGTACTTGAGTTTATTTAGTTCACTGACTTTGAGCTGCTTCATATGCGTAGATTTCACCGGTGATGATTATTTACCCAGATTACTCAGCGCTTCTTCATAGAATTCAGGTTTTGGTTCCACCTCCCACTCCCAGAATTCAAATTAGCGGATTAACATATCAAATCTTGCATCACAGCAAGACGCGACAATCAAGACAAGTAACACAGACACAGCAAAGACATACGGCGTGCATAATGACTTGACTGACTGAAAACAATACCTATTTAAAATGAACTTTTTTCAATGAAACTTTTGTTCGCATTTCTAATTTATCACTCGCGATTGTTAATAAATAAGTATTTTCTGTACTAAGTACACTAAAAACAAGAAAATTCAAACTTTACAATAATAAATTATATGTACTTTTTATTTTTAACTATAGCTGAACCCGGCCGCGCTTCGCCGCAGGGTGCATTCTTTGACTTATTCTCCTTTGCTTTGCCCGTGTTCTTCGACAAAAACTGTGGTAACTCAGGAAATGTAAATTCATGAATTATACACATAAACTATCTTTAGAAATTATTCTTTCCATCAATACAATCAGGAACAAAATCCGTTCACAACTTTCCGAGATTAGCGCATACATACAGACAGTGAAACTGTATTTTATACTATGTACTGGTAAAATAATTACAATTTTAACACTTTATCATTTCAGACACTTGACTTTCGCATATTTGCCAGCGTTGAACGCTTGGCTCCTCACATTGCCCGAAGCGTTGTGTTGCGACTGGACCATGGGAACAGTTAGTCTGTTGAAATCTTGGAGGGATCCACGCAACCTCGCAACACTTGCGCTGGCAGCAGCCATTGTAATTGCAGCTGTACATGCTTTAAGAACGCGATCTTCTGCTTTATCAATGGTGAGGAATGTAATATATATCAGTTGTAGATTATCACGACTAGCTCTTTAGATGCATTGTAGAACACCAGCGATCATTTTCAAATCGAGCAGTTTACAAAAACTATTTTGAACCGTATGTTTCTAGGAAGACTTACATGTTTAATTTTTTTATTATTATTTTGAAGTAGGCTAACACAACTGAAATTTTATGCTGATAAATCATGATGCACAGTTTTCTCTGTACATTTGGAAGGCAATAGGGAACTGCTTATCATATGAAATTCTTTTGAGAAATATAAATAAGTTTTATATTAAAAATAATGCCATTGATGTTTTATACGTATTATACCTATATTAACTCCTATTGAAATGCTGGAGTTTACAAATATTTAATGAATTTTTGCAGCTTTTTAAAGCATGCGATCGTTTACTACTTCGAGCTTTTCAAGCTTAATTGAATCTTTAAATTCATTCATAAGCATTTACTACAGATCGTCAAAATAATTGATTTGATGTTGTTGAAGAATAAATCATTTGAAATTTGTTTGGAATATAAATAACTTGAAATTTATTTAAATTTTTATTGTTTCCAGGGCCTAGCGCTACTGATTCTGCCCTTCTTGCCGGCGTCCAACCTGTTCTTCCCGGTCGGTTTCGTAGTGGCCGAGCGAGTCCTGTACATGCCGTCGATGGGCTGGTGTCTGCTTGTGGCGCACGGGTGGAGGTTGCTTGCTAAGAAGAGAGCCAAGCTGGCTGCGGCCGCTCTCGTATTCCTTCTGCTCGCTTTTAGCGCCAAAACCTATGTTAGGAATTGGGACTGGAAGACTGAATACTCAATATTTGCCTCAGGACTGAAGGTAAAACATCAACGAAACTTTTATGTAGCGTATTTGGCCCGTTACGTCGCATTTCTTGCAGTCAACGTGACTACAGAGAATAATTAACAAAATTCAATTCCAATATGAAATAATAAAAAAAATTAATCATCAACTTAAGCAACAAATTAACATCGCTTTATTACATTTTTCACCAAAGTAATTGCGTCCGAACGTTCTTTGAAAAACTATTTTTTTTAGGGCAGCCATACACGATCAGCCTATATACGATTGATCATGACGGTGTATATAGGCTTGATTGTGTGTGGCTGGCAATAGAAAATTAGTTATAACTTGACCTTTTATAGTTTCACTCGTTTTACCATCACTATTATAATTCCAGGTGAACCGTAACAACGCCAAATTGTACAACAACGTGGGCCACGCTTTAGAAGCGGAAGGTCGATACGCTGAGGCTCTAGAATTCTTCAACACGGCCGTGAACGTGCAACCGGACGATGTCGGGGCGCACATCAACGTAGGAAGAACGTACAACCACTTGGGTCGATATCAAGAAGCCGAAGAAGCTTATGTCAAAGCTAAATCTCTCCTCCCGAAAGCGAAACCGGGCGAGTCCTACCAGGCGAGGATAGCGCCCAATCATTTGAACGTCTTTTTAAATCTCGCCAACTTGATATCAAAGAACGCGACGAGACTGGAGGAAGCCGATATGCTTTATAGACAAGCCATCAGCATGAGAGCGGATTACACACAGGCTTACATAAATAGGGGAGATATTTTAATAAAATTGAATAGAACGAAGGAAGCGCAGGAGGTGTACGAAAGAGCACTGCTATACGACAGCGGAAACCCTGACATTTACTACAACGTGAGTATTCCTTACTGGCTGTTGTCTTTATTATAATATATAACCTTTGTGGTATTCTCATGTGTTTTTTTTTTCATGTTAATGTCAGCAGACAGGCAGACGGTCCACTTGATGGTAGGTGGCTACCGTCGCCTATAACACAAGCAACGCCAAAGCTGCTGCAAGTGCGCTGCCGACTGCAGTAGGATTAAGAATAAGGGATTAGGAGTGGATAGGGAAATGGACTCTGGCATCCCTTACTCTCTCACCGAAACACAACAGCACCCGTGCTGTTATTTCACGGTGGTTTTCTGTAAGGGGGGGGTTACTGCCGCCAGACGGGCTGCCCAAATGACTGCGAAAACGCAGTGTGCCCTGCCACTACTTTCCAAATCCAGACCAGAGCCAAATTTGAAAAGTTGATTTTTCAAAGTTGACCTTGCCGGGAATCGAACCTGGGAACCCTAGAACAGAGCGTTAAGGCAAGCACCCTAACCACTCATCCAACGGGCTCGTCAAACTAATATTACTGTAAAGTTTCATCAAAATCCGTGAAGCAGTTTTTTATGAAAATTTAACAAAGATCCATCCATTCTCACAAACTTTAACTTTTTATTTTTGTCGAAATTCCTGTCACGTTAAAGGGATTATTGTCACCAAATGACTACTCCATAAATGTCATACTTTACATATTTTATTTTAAAATTCATATATTATTGAGTTTTAAGCAGAAGCTTGTTATGCTCTTCTTGCATATTATGTCTTGTGTTTAGAAAGGCATTATACATACTTTTGAAAATACTTCACTAACAGTAAAACTAAATGCCTTTTTCTTAAAGTAAGAAAAGCCTTTCTCTTTGCTTTTGTCCTTTTTTTACCAACCCGTAACCTTTTTATAAATTATAGTGACATCGTTAAGCGATGTTTATCGCCATATTCTAAATAAGTAAAGATTGACTACATTTTCTTGTAAATACTTATTTTAAAAAGAAATTAAATATAACGTTACATAACAGTATATAATCAAAATATAATTTTGAGCACAAGTTGGAAAAAATAATTATTTGTATAAGATTAACTTATGTGCAATGTGCCAGAAAATTAAAATAAATGTTGATTACAATTGGGAATTTTTAAAATATTTAACTTTTTTTTTAATTTGCTAATTGCTTAAATGAACTTATACATTTTCTTGATACAAAAGATGAGAGGACATTTCAATAATAAAGAGAAATATAAATAAAATGAAGATAAAGGGCTGTTTTTTGTGTATTATTGACTGGAATTTGTATATAATTTTTTATATCTAAATATTTTTAAAAATTGTGTATCTACACAACTATTATTTTTTGAAATTTCCTGTCGTTTCCTTACAAAAAGTTTCAACTTAAATTGTGTGCATTATTTCAGCTGGGAGTCGTTCTACTGGAACAGGGCAAGGCTTCTCAAGCACTAGCGTACTTAGATAAAGCCTTAGAATTGGAACCCGAACATGAACAAGCCTTATTGAATTCAGCGATTTTGCTGCAAGAATTAGGTGCCGCTGATTTAAGGCATTTAGCTCGGCAGAGACTGCTGAAGCTTCTAGACAAAGACGGTTAGTATACAATTAAGCTCACTTAAATGAGTGCACAATTGCTCAATATAATAAGTGCGATATTACATTTGTTTTCTAATTATAATTGGGCTAGTTTGACATACCCGCGTTCAGGTTCGGGTAGGCAGCATTTAGAAACTCTGCGACATCTTGTCCAATATTCCTATGGACAAGATGTCAATAAAAAAAAAATTGCGATCAATATGTGTTCCCAGTGATGATTTACATCGTTGAAAATGGGCATCGTAAAAAACTTTACCAACTATGGTGAGAGCAATGCTCGTGGTTAGTTTACAAGATCGAATCAGCAATGAGGAGACAAACGAAATGCATAATAATAACATAACCCGGCGGATTAGTAAGTTGAAGATTCAATGGGTCTTGCACTTAGTATGGAAAGTTCTTTAGTGGAGACTACAGACCGACAAACGCACTGTAGGACGTCATGATGGACATCCGGGGGTCATCTCTCAGGCTGCTTCTGACTGGTCCTACTGGGAAATATAAGGGTGGATTGTATTTTGACATGTATTCGAAAATTTGAATATTGCTAGTCTTAAAATACAAGAACTATATTGTTAGAACAAGTCATATTAAAGTCTTTTTTTATGATAAGGTCGTCAGACAGGTTGACTGTCCATTTAATGGTAAGTGGCTACTGTCGCCTAAAACACAAGTAACGCTACAAGTGCTGCATGTGCGCTGCCAACCGTAGTAGGATTGAGGATAAGAATAATGCTCGAATTATATGCGTCCGCTCGACCAAGCAGCCGGGCCCATCCGCTGTAATTTGTATGAAAATGCACGCGTCGCGCACTGCTCATATAATTCGATACGAACAGTTTTATACAATGGCAACAGTGGAGCAGCCCGGCTGCTCGGTCGCGCGGTCGCATATAATTCGAGCCTAACGCAGTAATTCGAACGCAGTAGGAAGATATAGGGAAATGGACTCTGGCATCCCTTACACACCCATCGAAACACAATTATCTCCCAGTGGTCTTCTGTTAGGGTGTGGTTACTGCCGCCAGAGAGGTTACCCAAATTACTGCGAAACGCAGTATGCTCTGTCAGTTCTAAAACAATGAAAGTCTGTCGTACAATGGCAGTTGTAATATTGGCTTAATTTGGTTCTTTTTTTACAGCAACCAACGAGCGTGTCCATTTCAATCTGGGCATGGTGTGTATGGACGAGGGAGACGCGGAATGCGCAGAGCGGTGGTTCCGTGCAGCCGTACACCTGAAGCCGGACTTTCGTTCGGCGCTTTTCAACCTCGCGCTACTGCTGGCCGATCGAAGGCGGCCTTTGGAAGCCGCGCCATTTCTGAAGCAACTAGTGCGCCACCATCCCGACCACGTCAAGGCGCTAGTGCTCCTAGGAGACATTTACATTAATTCCGTCAAAGATCTGGATGCTGCTGAAAGTGTAAGTGTACATTGTATCACGTGTCTGCCCGGTGCCCGGTCAGGTTTTTTTAAAGTAATTGGTGGCAGGGATACTGGCGACTTTATAAAGCGTAGGTACCGTGACCTATGATATATTTTACGCGGTCTGCAAAACTTGCTTCTCAATATATGACGTCAATTCAGATGTGACATCAATAAGAGTTCGAAGAGTGTTAATATTTTTGACAAATTGCCTACTTAGCGTTTGCATAGAATTAGGCCAATGCCTTATTCTAAAAGAAGTTAAGGAAATCACATCTGCCCTTTTCACTCTCCTAACTTTTCCAGATTGCTACAGCACCTTGCCAAGTGGATTCGGATGGAAGCAAAGACGATCCTTGTAACTTTTCCAATAGCGTTCTTTTTCTTCCGCAACTGTTGGAATCTCAAGATATGAGTGGATCTCATTCACTGTTCCGAGCATACCAGCATTCCGAGCATTTTAGTGTTTATCAAATGTTTCTGTAAATCGATTGTTTTAACGATAGACAGAATTTCACTAGGGTCGCTACCACCACATTAATCATTTTGTTTAATCACAAGTGTATATTCGTCACACCACATTTTGGTTTTCAGTGTTACCGTCGCATCCTAGAACTGGAACCTGAAAACGTTCAAGCGCTACACAACCTGTGCGTGGTGGCGGTGGAGCGTGGGAAGCTCGCCATCGCGGAGGAGTGTCTCACGAGGGCCGCGGCACTCGCGCCTCACGAGCACTACATACAGCGCCATCTGGCGGTAGTCCGCGCGAGGCTCGCAGCCGCTGCTGGTCCTTCCGCCACCCCGCCGCCTCCCACCACCGCCACAGCCACAGCCACCACCGAGGTGCGAGCGAGATGGAACTACATCCCGCAACAGCCGCCGGACCCCCACGAGGAAGAGGAAGATGCCTCATAGCGAACCGTCTAATTCCTAGCAAACTTGCTATAGTTTTTGTACAGTCAGCGTCATAGCTAGCTCATCCTCTTCGATCCAATATTTGAAATGAGCTTTTTTATTAAGGATTGTCCATAAAATCATGAAAAAATTATTCATTAAAATTATCAATTTTGCAGTAATATGGATAACCCGTATGGCGACAGTAATCATCCCCTCCCCCTTACAGAAGACCGCCGTAAGCCTGTCTGCCGACCTTAACATGCTAAAAAAAATTATAATCAGTTACAGTAAATTTGAGTATTAATTATAATTAATACTTAAATATACTAACTAGTTTATGTAGATAAAATTTAGATTTTTTTGGAACAATTTGGATTGAAGATGACCAGACAATTATGCCGCTCACTGTACATAGGTGAATTACGACAACTTAGAAATTACTTAAACAAGCATCACTTTCTACAGATGATTTACATTGACGCAATTTGAGGCGAAACACTAATTCGACTGGTTGGTTTTTTATAGTAATGTAAAACTGTACATTTTGTGTCACAAAATGTAAAACTGTCAACATTTTGATACGACATCACATAACTAAAACTGTCACCATTACTTTCGATAATATAATTTTAATGTGGTCCAATTATTAGCGAAAGCTAAAAGAGATATAAAGCTGCTTAGTCGCCGTTTTGTATTAATAATGTCTGTGTTGTCAGTTTGATAAAAAACGAAATTACTAGGTTTATTTCATTAATATATAATAACTAGCTTTTTCCCGCGAATTCGTCCGTGCCCCTTTTTCTTGAATGTTGAAAAATAAAAAAAATCAACGCCTGTGAGCAATAATTTATTCAATCTTTATTGCTCATACATTTCTGTCAGGCTATGAATTTTTTTAAATTATTAGATGATCCCTCGGAAACAGTACTTTTTTTATAAAAGGTACCCTATGTCCTTTTTTGTATCAATGTCAACGTGTATGGAAAATTTCAAAGTGATCGATTGAGTAGTTAAGGCGTGAAATCGTATCCATATAATTGGACAACATTAAAAAGTCTAAATAATTTTGAATCTGGATGTTTGTTCTCGTAATCTCTAACTTTTCGTGGCGATGATAAGAATTTGGTAAATTTTACTTACTCGTGCCAATGAGTAAAATCGGCCAACAGTAATGAGGTGTCTGGCTTTTGTATTAAAACAGCAACGTCAGGCGGCCGGCCGTCACTTTTCCCTCTGTTTGACTTTTTGATCTGATCTTATGTATTTTCACTGCTAATGACAAGCCTTATTTACTTAGCTTCTATCTCTTAATATTATTTGTTCAATGGTGTTTCCAGTCATTTGTATAAAAATAGCGAGAGACGTAGTGATCGGAATTATTGCGCATTTATCCGATTATTTAGTGAATTGATCTCGTATCGTATAGACTAAAAGCTTAATTTGCATAATGGCCTTTCGTGATATTAGTTAATCGTACATCGTTATTATTACGTATTATTAATGTAGAACATATTGGATCGAGCTTCGTCATTAGCCTGGTATACGGACATTTGTTGTGTACTAAAAAGAGAATCCAAATAGCGTAAATAGATGAAACTCGACTTTCGTAAATATATTTTGTCTAGTCAACAGCATAAATGCTTATGTGTATAAAGGATTATTTTTCTTAGTAGTTCGTCTGAAGATGGAGATAGGTGAACTAAAACTGCGCGCCCTTCCAATGCCCCTTCGCAGGCAAATCAATAAATTGCCCATTTAGTCAACGGCAATATTACTGATCGATAGCATTTGTTGGCCTTCGTGTCGTTCTGAGCTAAACTGAGCGTACGATAATTCAAACGACAAGACGCATAAACAATGCAGACGAAACATAAAGACATATGATCGGACAGTTCTCACATAGCTTACTTGTGGAACGAACAATCCTGCTAAGTTATTGAATTGGTGTATAAGCATAATAATAACGGGGATAAATAAGAATTAAGTAGGATTAGTTTCACTTATATTTGCGGGTTTCGGAGTCAATGGAAAACATGTGCCACATTTCTCTCAGCAGACCACGTGGACGCCAACAACCAAGAGTGTGTTAGAAATGTACATTATGTTTCATAAGTACAGTACCTACACAGAACTTTTGAATGATTGAATCTGCTGAATGATTGTCCATGAAGTCTGTGAAATAATATAATGTATAATATGAAGATATGTATATCTAGTCGCAGTACATCGGGCGCGTAATTTTAGTTTAGACATTATCTAATACGATTTCTGTAAGACCAAAAATTTATTTTCTAAAGAGTGTCATTCGTAGTGTTGTCATAGTTCATGTTTTCTGCGCTCGAAGTGTAAGAGAAGTTTTCAGTCTTACTGCAGGACCTCTAAGGGAACTATTAAGGCGTTAATGTTATTGTCAACTGATTTACTCATAGGTAGATGTAAACACATTTCGCAACGCATTTTCAATGCATTTACAGGACCCGTGCTTGGGATAGCATTAGTTTAATGTTCCCCTCGTATCGCCACCCCTTACCACGTAAACATGATACAGTATTATAGATATTTATTAATAAGATATCAACCTCATGTCTGCCTGTGAACACCTGATTATACTTTGTATTTATTGACCAGAGTGAATAGGGATCATAATGTACAATCAGCGATCACACTACCCTGTAGACGCCTAACATTACACCATGGTGATTTAAAAATTTTGGTCGAGTGGTTAAGCTACTTGCCTAAGCACTCTGACTCGGAGGTCCCGGGTTCGATTCCCAGCAGGGCCAATTTACAAAAGAACTTTTCAAAGTTTGCTCTCGTCTGGATGTGCAGTTTCCGCCCCCTGACTGTTATATGGTTATCCCATAACGCAAACCTAATAATGCTTTCTTTGGGAGCCATACAATTGAAGGAAAGAAAGTGCAGAAAGTCGAATCTGTCACGTTTTTTTGCCATCACCAGTTCGTAGTCAGAGTCTGTTCGTAGTAAGATAAAGAAAATGTGGCAATATTTCAATTTTGATTTTTTTTTTTTTCAAATAAAACTAAAATATTCTCAACACTGAAATCTGTTTTAATACAATCGAACTCTCTTTTCTATTGAAGATTTTTTTAAAGTTTAAATCGTTATTTAAGTTGTGACTGGTTTTTTTTATATATATGATTGAAAGTGATAAAACAATTCGACATATAGGCCGTAAAATATCTATGTGATTTGTTGCAAGAACATATTATTTATATATTTCTTACAATATGACTAAAGCATCCTTTTAATAAACGTCTAACGGGCAGTGTTGTGGTCGCTGTGTTTACGAGTATATACACGGAATTATAACGATAGACTGTATTTTTATAGTACCAAAAGTCAGTAGTTTTTTTTGTATAAATAAAAAATCTATAGGTATTTTTTAGTTTCCTTATTGCGCAGTTCGAATCGATATAAAACAATAAAATATATTTTAAAAAAATGGAAGTAAATAACGAAAATGAATAATTGGTTTTAACTATAAATTATTTTATTGTATTTTTTTTAGATATGTTATTTAGTTTAAAAAAATATTTTCCATTGAAATTAAGTAGTAGTGACTGAGTAACCAGTTATGCATTTTTTGAGTCAAATAGTATTTAAAATATAGGTTTTTAAAGTGTGTTAGCAAACATTTATTTATATTTTAAAGCCGGAGGCGGGCGAAGCCCGCCCCCGGCTTCGCCCGGCGTGCAATTTTTATATACCCTAAAACATTCCCCGTTTATCCCTCTTTCCATTAGCGAAAACCGAATTAAAATCGGTCTACCCGTTCACGCGTGATGCCGTGACCAGGAGAAATAGGGATTCATTTTTATATATAAGACTAGCGACCCGCCCCCGGCTTCGCCCGGCGTGCAATTTTTATATATATGAACATTCCCCGTTTATTCCTCTTCCCATTAGTGAAAACCGAATTAAAATCGGTCTACCCGTTCACGCGTGATGCCGTGACCAAGGGAAATGGGGATTCATTTTTATAAATAGAGAAGATATAGATTATCTAAGTATGATAAGGCACTTAAAACTTCGTTTTGCGGCAGACTCTTGCCGGATATCTTGTGTTTTTAATTTAGCAATGAAGATGGTTATGTTTTTGTTATAAATATGATGTCACTAATTCTACGTTTATAAATGCGTCTGTGCGTTATAATACTGTGTTTATAATATGATTCCAGCCAATGAGCTCGGTGTCGTCGTAAAAAATGACTTTAAAAAAATATTTTCGTAAACGCTAATGTTACTTATGTAAAGTGAAAGTGATCGACCGTTATTAGATTTAGATGTGTAATGTTGTTAATGTTTTAAGATAAAAAAAGTAACTTTTGTAAAAACTGAATTTTTTACAATGTCTTGAAACATTTCTGGCGGGAATCTGGACGGGAGTTACAAGAATTCATAAGGACCCCGAACATTATAAACTATTTGTCGTCAAAACGTTTATTTTTATAAAATAAATAACCTTTTAAACGACTCTATTTTTGTTTTCATTTCGATTGAAACCCATCAATTTTAAACAATTACAAAATCAACTACCTGAGAAGCATTTGGTGAGTATTTGAAGAAGGATGTAAGATTACATGTTTTTTTTTAATAATTTGGTCTTTTTTTAGGTTTTAAAAATACGAAAATTAGTTTATTATTTGATAAAAGTTGACTCTATCCGGAAAGTACTAATCCTTGGTGAATCTTATCGACAGTTCATAATCAATTTTATATAGCTTTTTACAGCTGAAAAATGCCTTTTTAACCACTAAGTCGGAATAAATAGCACAGGAGAAAGGCACCACCGTAATGTATAAATTTATACTTAGTCCGTTTTTAAGTTCAAAAAAGTATTAAAAAAATCCAATTTAATAATTGTAGATAAATTATTGCATTATGGTCACCTATGAGATCGATATTACTAAAATCTATACTAATAAATAAAATTGAAGTGTGTTTGTAACATCAAAATAACTGCTTTTTATTAAATGTATATTACAGTATATACGGTAATTATAATAACAAAAGACAATTTTTTTTAAAATTTTGTCTTTGTTTCGGCTAATCTCCGAAACGGCTGGGCCGATTTTTTCAAATTTGGAGAAAAAAAAAATGAATACTAGGTATCTAAATATCAGTTAGTTTTTATTTTAGTTAAAAGCGAATCTCGTACAGTTTGTAGTTAAAGGTCCTTATTATACGATTTAAAAATGTAACTTCGTCATGAAATTTATACATCACCCGACGTAGGGCTGAGTCTCAACATATCGCAGCACGACGCTGCTCTAACAGCCCGCTCAGAACGGAAGTCTAGGCCCGACATTGGAATGAGTTGAATTCGTACCTTGGCCGTAATTAAGGCGCCAAAATGCACCGATATTCCGGGACACGAATGTGCTTCGACGTCGCACCTCGATAGGATTAAAGTGTGACTAGTTAAAGTCGCCGTTGAGAACCTCCCGACTCTGGGGACTCCACAGTGAAAATATATTTGCCGGATCAATCAGGAAACATTAACTTAAATATACATCGTCTCATTTTACGCAATTTCGCGAGAAATTTACGTTTAGTGCAGCTTAGAAATAAAAAATGATATATTTTAATTAACATGTGTAAGGTAGGTACAGCTAGGGTGAACTACCGAAGCGGAGCCAAACTGGTTAGTAATACGGTAATCCATAGCGGAGCGGAGATGCGTACCTACTGTTTATTATTGTTTTATTTTAAGTAGGTACTATAATCCCTCCAGTATCAGGCTGAAGGCTATTCTTGCTCAACTCTTACACACTAGATCTCGCAATCTTGCCTCTCTCGATGCGTACTGTTATGAACCACAAGCCAGGTACAAGTTTCGTCGATTATTTGAGGAGAGGATTTTGGTCATGGAATGCTGACTTGCGGACCATTGTTGCAATTGTACGTTCTTTATGATACAATAACTTCCAGTACGTCCTGATCACTAATGATGAAGATAAAACCAGTATAGCCTATTGGCGATGGATATTCAACCGCTTCCAATGTCTTACAACTTTTATAAAATAACTATGCCTTCAAAACTTTTACGTTTTTAAGAGAAATTAAAATTTGTATATTTAAACCTTAAAATCTTTAATATGCCACTTGCCCTTCGAACCATGAGGGTTCCTTTTGGCGCTGAATATTTTTTACGGTTATATAACGATATAAACTATCATATGAAAATATAAAAAAAACTGTGCATATTTATTAGGTCATTTTATTAGTGTCATCTTGAGTTCGGCCTTTTATCTCAACCCAAGATTTGTACTTGTCAAAACGGCCTTTTATCTCAACCCAAGATTGTACTTGTCAAAACATTGTAAGTCCACATGCTTTAATTTAAATCAAATAGTAATTATGTCCTGTATGGGCATATAAATGATATCAAATTCTAATAAATCTAAATTTTATTTACAATTTTACCATTTTCTATGAAAACTAGGATCAAAAACCGCAAGTCATTTGATGGACTTATGGCAATTTGATATTTAACAACTCATGTAGAGAAGCCATTTCCAAGCAAGTGAGATAAAAAAACGTTTTAGAAACATCCTAAAGAAACTTGTTTTATACATAGGTATTTCAGTAGAGTAAATACTTACCAATCGCAATATCTTGAGCGATTACCTCATCTTCGCTTATTATTGAACGCCCCTCCACCGTACCAGGCGATCAATGGAGCTCTGCTTCTTCAAAACCCACTACACTCAGACTAGACTGAAACTCTACTATAGTCTGATTGTTTTGACACATTTTATTGTGTTTTATTAATTAATAATTAAATATTGAGCAGTGATCACCGGAATTCCGTTTTCGTCAGAAAAATAACTACATTCTTTTCTAGAATTTGCCCGCGTCTTCTTCCGCGCCCGTTTTTCTAAGGTGTTGAAACATTTATTAAGTCTTTATTGCTCATATATTTTTATCAAACGTTGATTTTTTATATGATAAATTCACCCTGACAACGTGTATGCAAAATATCATGGTGATCGAAAAGTATTTCAGATTTGCGAATTATAAACATTTTTTTTTATTTAAATGCTACTGATATTTCGTTTCTTTCTCTATTGCTGTAATATAATGTAGTTGTATATTTGATTAGACATAAAAACAATGCTTGGGGTAAACCTTGGACCAAGCCCCAGGGAATTAATTATATTTTAACCATTGCTCACGTGGCCAGTCTGTATACCACTGCTATACACTACTCATTTGTAAACAAATAAAATAAAGACGGTTTGTGTAAAAGTATAACTATATTGTTTTGAACAGCGAGTCAGCGAGGAATACATCATAATGCAAAACAATATTGTTCTCGTACACACCGAAACCTTAAAAAATACTTTTCAATTATTTCGGGAACTGTATTATTTCTGTAGTAATTAAAAATTTGTAAAATTGCTTAGACGATTTAATACGATTAAAGATAAGTTTACAAAACAAATATACGGTTACTACCGTTAGGTAGGCGAATACTTTAAGATCTAACTTGACTCGAGACAGTAACATTCAAGTAATAAACTTATTTTAAGTACTATCACGGTTTCCAGTCCTCGTTCAAATATATTTACAAAGATTTTTGTCATTTATACTTGTCAAATAAGATTTTTTTTCTAACAAAAATTAAGAATAATCGGGAGTCTTTCTGACTTCCACTTTAAAGAAAATAGATTCGTATCTTTGCAAGGAAGAAATAATTTTTAACTAACTATTTACAATTATTTTCTTCACAAATAAAATCTCAATTGGGTTTGGCCGTGGCCGATTCGCGAAACAGCGAAAAACATTGAAACATCATGTTGGAAAACTTCACCGTAGATAACCGTAAAACTGTAAAACACCGGAAAACTGTATTAAAACTTACCATATGTTTGAGACACAATCCGTAACATATATTGATCATTTAATTTTTTATTATGTCATAATGACTTACGATTAACTACTGCGTTGCATTGGAAGTGAATTTCACTCAAGTACATTATCAAAGTCTTTGCATGTGTTTTCATTTTACATAATATGCAAGTTGGTCCTTCGAGACAGATATTAACGAATGCGTTCCCAATATAAATGTTCAGAATTGTCTTCAAAATAGTCAATATAGAAAGAGACAAAATTCTCCTCTGTTGTATGCGTCCTTAGAAATTGTTTCTATTCTCCGTTTGTCCAAGACAGACGTCTTGTCATGTAAATATTGCATTGAGTATCAAAAAATAGTACTTTTACTTGTAAATATTAAAGAAAATCCATTAAGTACCCATCATTACAATTTTTTCTCAAAATATATCACAAAGTGTAAATTTGTACTCTTAACTAGCAAATGAATATATTTATGTTCATTGTAATAAAAAACAATAAAAACAAAAGACCGTGGTTTGTGGCGAGCCTTGGGCGAGGACTATATCCAGCAGTGGATTTGGAATACCGTCTATATAAAAATTAGCGCATTTATCTACTATTGCTTTTACCGCAATTATTAGTTATATCTAATAATTGCAACATCTATCTACTATTGCTTTTACTGCAATTTTTATATTCCTTTTCACAATTTCTGTTAAAATTAATTAATTTTTTAAAAAAGTAACTTATTAATTTAGTAAAATTAGTACTCGCCGGCACAATTAACCGATTAACCGAGACAGAGGTCTTGAGTTTCCAAATCGTCGCAGACGCTAGTACTCGTGTCCCTTCTCTTAGATTGTACCATCAACGGGGTTGAGATTAGGTTGAGGTTCTAGCTGGCCGTATAGTCCGAATTCCCAACATCGCATAATTCCAACTCGAATTATTGCGTCCGCGCGACCAGTGGCCGGCCGCATCGCTGTGAATTTGTATGAAAATGTACGTGTCGCGCGCTGCTCATATAGTTCGACACGAACAGGTTCATACAATGTCAACAGCGGAGCGGCCGCCCGCTCGGTCGCGCAGATGCATACAATTCGAGCCTTAAGGTATTCAATGTTGGATCTAGCGATATATGTAGCAACGTGCATTATAATGCATTAACAATGAACCCCAACGAATGACACGTTGTAAAACATCTTCCACGTACCCACGCAATTGAATTATTTGTATTCACTTGATACAAATATTCATAGCAATAAGCCTTAACTTGTGTCTCAACACCTATGTATCTATAGTCAAAACGTTCTAAACAAACGTCACTATAGATATAGGTGGTCGATTAATTGTGCCGGGGAGTACAACGGAAAAAAGATATTATTATAGTTATTCTTAAAGTAAAATAAAATAAAAAAATACAGTTTCACTAATATTTTTAGACATAGGACAAATATAGGTACATACTGTCTTCGTTTTAAAATAAGTTCTTCCCGATCGCGAAACGGGCGAGGCCAAACTATTTACTCGCTAAATGCGAACCTAAGCAATTTCTATGATTACTTAAAAATAGTTTCTATGGTGAAACACTATTCACTAATATAAAATTAACGCTATCAACAACCGATCAATACAAGACCAGCCATAAATCATTTCCAACGACTCTACTTGTAAACCTTATAACTCTACATTTCCAAAAATCTCGTAAATTATTCGTCGATTCCTTTTTCTCTGTATAATATTTATATATATTCCAAAGAGATGGACGACGAATCTTACGGTTTTATTTTCTGTGCATAATAATACGTAAAATGCATAGAGAATGTTACATTGTTGGATTTAGTTTAATTAAACTCAAATCACTTCAAGTTTGCGACGTGATTTGTGAGTAGTTTAAGCGATTGCAACTTATTAAGTTATAAAGTTATAGTTTTGTAAAGGTACGAGGTTTACATATAAAATCATTGTTTCAACTCTTGCAAATATAAGGCCACAATCCCACAATATGACCTTAAATTCGAGTTCACTTAATATCGACACACCGATGAACATTAGAATTCTAAAAATACTTAAACTTTAGTCATTCACATAAACATTTAACAGAAACAATGTCAACTTAAAATCAAAGATTTTAAAGTACAACAACAGCTTAGAGCCTGAATTTTAATGTTGAGTCATTTTAGAATTTTACCAAGGGAGATATTTGTTCAACTCAATCCAGCTTTTAGCTGAACTCCATACAAAATCGGTTTTTTCTATGAATAAAAGCTGAATTGACTTGAATAAATGTAGTTACTACACTCAAAATCCCAATTAAAAAAACACTGGTTCAAAAAATCTTACCAAAATGGTACCAGTCATGAGGAATACACGAACTCATCAGATCAACTATTGCACATAAACAATTATGTATTCCATTTAATAATTTTGGCAGATGGCAAAGTAACAAAAATATAATATTTCACGAAAAAAGAATCAATAAGCAAATGTTCGACACTACATTATGGCTCCACAATAGCTGTCTCTTTAAAAACTATACACAGACTAAGAAATGAAACCACTGGTCAGTTTTATTCATCTTCAGCCTCAAATTCCTCCGGTATTTCGGCCTGCGCCTGCTGTAACAATGGACCCTTCTTGTAGGCTGTCATTTCCTGCAAAAAAAAAAAATTTTTTTATCATTATAATTGCAAAATGTAATAGTTAAAAATAGTTTTCCATTTTACATCCTTGGTTGGTCTTATAAAATCATTTGTTCTGACTGACTTATCAACGCACAGCCAAAACTACTGTCTAGAAAGCTGAAATTTGCAACATAGGTTTATTTTATAACCGCTAAAAAAGGATTAAAGATTAAGAAAGTTAAAAAGAAAAAGGACAGACGACGCCTGTCTGTATGTATGTATGTTCGCGATGATCTCAAAAACTACTGAACGGATTTTCATCTATCAACAGATTGATTCCTGCCTGAGGGAGGTATAGGCGTATAAGTCGTTAATTAAGGTTCTGTGTAAATTGGTTGAAATATGACGATGATTGTTGAATATGTCGGAAAAAAATCAAGCCGTCTGGGAGTTTTCTTCGAAAACACTGTGTAATCCGTTTGAGATATAACAAAACAATGTATGGTGGGTGGGATGGTTTCTCTTTTATAGGCCTACAAAAAGGTCCGCGATGACATATTATGTCTATCTTCTAAGGATAGGTTACTATACCCATTCTAACTTTAAAAAAAAATCACATATAATGTGGTATTTGGAAAAACTATTTAGACAGATACAATAACAAGAACGATAGGATAAACCAATATTTATAGTCTATGTTATCTATGCTGTCATTGTGTACGTCAGTCAACAAAACGTCATTGTCACTAGCCTTTAAGAAAATACACCTTTCAACATGTCTCCTGTAAAATAAAAGAAAACAAGTAACAAAATCTCTTTTAATCATCTTATTAAAATCCATCATTACCAAATTAACTTATATTACTCATATATTGTCCCATTTTTCAAAGCGGACAAAATCGCGGGCACCAGCTAGTTAAATTATAATATCATTTCGTTACTCGTTATAAAGTAAACCTTTTTGTCATTTCAAAATTAATGAATTTTTCCAGAGATTAATCCTAAAAATATTATAAATGCGGAAGTTTCTATGTTTAGATATTAGTTACTCGATCAACGCAAAAATGGCTGAATAGATTTGGATGAAATTATGCACACAGATAGTTTTTATCCTGGGAAAATGTTAGGTTCCTGTGGCATTTTTAAAAAACGAACTACAGCGAGTACGAAGTCGCGGGCACAGCTAGTATGAAATAATTCAAGGATGAGAAAATTGCATCCTTATTTTACCTTATATAGATGTTATAGAAACCTTCTAAATGTATATTGCTATGTGATCTTGTGTTTTCACATACAGGTGGCCCCATTTAAAGGAAGAATAACCAACAAAAGAATATTATATTATAATCAAATGTGACAGTGTGCCAATGCATCATTAAAAAAATCACATCGCAAAATTCCAGGTATCAGGCTAATTGTAATGATTAGCCAGAATAAATATCAAAGTGAACATTTATTTACTCGTATGTGTCGAAGATTTATCTTATAATTCCCCTCTGCAAACATACATTACCACTTCCGGATTCAAATGCTTCGCGTTGTTTTCTGACTTAAAGAAAACACACCCGACTGTAGCTTCCCACGAAGTTGAAATTTTTTAAAAATTTCACATTATAAAATAAACCAAATTTCAACCTTCTAGACATAGTTTGGCTGTGCTTTGATGGTCAAGATAAACGATTTTATAAGTAAAGGTGACCATCATAAAAACATAAAAATTAAAGTTTCTTTTTTATTTTTCTACGATTTAATTCAAATATTGTTAAATATTAAAGGAAAAATACTTATTATATTTATTTGTTTAATAAAAGTTGTCACTTATAAGTCTTTTACAATGATAATATCAAAAACTTAGTATGCGGTTGTGAATCATGCTGAATGTAGACCAACAGTAACGATAAATCGTGTAATAGATAGCATGTAAATGAAAAAGACAGACTAACCCGATCATATCTAGCCTTGTCCCGCTCCGAGAGTGCATCATACTTTGACTTGGTCTCGGGGTTGGCTGCAGCCCACCGTCTGCCCAGCTCTTTGGCCACGTCACCCATCGTGTACTCCGGATTGTTAGCCTTCACCTTTGGACGCTCATCGTTGCAGAACAAGAAAAACGCCGATCTGTTGGGCCACACACCGCTTTCATATAACCTATGGTTATGCCAAAACCTATCTAAGGCAGTAAAATAAACCACTTATTCAAGGAGATGGAAAAACTTAACAAGAGTTTTTGGATTTGCTTAATTGCAAAATTCCTGTCTCCTCATCCTAATATTATAAACGCGAACACACTTGCGAGAATGGATGTTTGTTACTTTATCAAGCAAAATCTACTGAACGGATGTAGACAAAGTTTTACAGCTTATATTTATGCGTCAGAATAACACATCGGTTATAATTTATAGACATGCAGAGGAAATTGTAAGCAAAAAGTTAGTATATGCTATATACACCTGAAAATCAGCAAAAAAATTCTCACTTTAACATATGCTGACAGAATAAAAATAAAATTAACTTTTAAATGTATAATCTATGAAGTTACAAGTGCACGAGCAAACAAAAATTGAAGTACAATAATTGTTCTGCCAATCGTAAGATGCAGAGGTATTAGTAAGGGATGACGAGACCATAACTCACAGCGATCGCTTGGGAGCTTTGGGGTCCTTGATCTGATTCCGCTTGCGGCCGCGACCAGTCTTCACATCCTTGGGCGGCACATAGTTCTGCATCTCCAAATCGTACCGCTGCTTATCTTGGTCGGCCATCGTTTGAAACCGCAACTTTTCTTTCTCTGACATTGTCTGAGAATATGAATTACATTCAAAAGTGTACAAATACAAAAGAAAAGAGAGAAATTATAATTTATAAGAGGGATTATATTACGAGCCCATTGGCCGAGTGGTTAAGACGGCTTGCCTTAGTGCTCTGACTCAGGGTTCCCAGGTTCGATTCCCTACTTACTTTGGGGGCCTTATAATTAATTGGTGTTTGCCTTTAAAAAAATCGTTGGCATATAGTTTACGTTTCAAAGTTAGGTATATAAATAAAATTATGTCTTGTATTATTAATATAAAGACCTTTAAATATTTGTTGCAAACTGGCTGAAAATTAAAAGCTAAAAACACTTCAAATGAACAGGTAGTTCTTATCAAAAATCAGTTGGGCGTCAACTGAAGGTTTATTTAAATTTTCTGGTGTACGGTAAAACTCTAATGAGTTTTTGTTTACACCAATGTTAAGTCAAATGAAAAACTATTGTTTTAATAAATAATAAATAAAAAAAAAATAAAAAAAACAGCACTAAATCTAGCATCAAAATGAAAAAAAAAAAAGATTTTAGATCCAATTACATGAATTACAAAGCTTTATATGGAAGTCATATTGGGTGGTTTGTCTAGACCCCTAGACAGACTTTTTCCAAAATTTAGATAAAAGCAAGTTTTACTTTATATATTATGTATATATTGGTTAAAGTCAATTCAAATACACACAATTCCTCTACTGACATTACAATGTTACAACATTTGGACAACTGAGATTGGTCAACAAACATAGTCCATCTCTAATTATTAATAGTGTGTTTACCAAAGTAGCTATCGGCATTCCTAAAGAGAGCAAATTAAAAGAGCCGAGTTTCTAAGCTCAGCTACAAATAACAGGGTATAATAATACACACTTTCATACAAAAAACATACACAAATTCTAGTTAAAGAAAAGTTTATATTAGAGGAAAGCTATATTTAAAACAAAGCTTGATTTTGCAACAATATGCAATGATGATTGCAATTTGGTTCAATTATTGAATATAGACTGCAGTAGTTAAACATACTTTACATTAATATGTATTATATTGTTCCCCATAGCACAGTTTTTTTAATGTGTTAACAATAACTTTAAAAGGCAATTTTCTAGCAGATATCTACATTATGGTCATTGTGATTAATTAAAAATTATTATTAATTACCATTACCAATTACCTACCATATTAATAATTACCAAGGTTGAAGGCAATAGTAATAACCGGTAAAAGTATTCCCGGTTATTAAATAATAAGTAATAATATATAATTAAAATAGTATTCCAGGTTCTCTCGCTTCACTCGCATTTTCACATGCATTCAAGAACCTAACCTAACTAACTTATTTAATAAAAATGAGCCTTTTCTGTTATTGAAGTAATATTTATCCGAGTAGGCAACCTCCTCCCCTAAGTTTATTCGCAGGCAAGTAATATATTGAAATTAATGATACTAATATATTAAAGCTGAATAATTTGTTTGTTGATTTATTTGAACTCATTAATCACTTGTACTAGTAGTCTGATTAAAAAAAACCTTTTGGATTTGGTAGTTATATAGCCCATTTATCATGGCGCTATGACCGTTAAAAATCGAGGCGATTAAACATGATAAAAAAGGTTACACTCACATTCCACCTTTCCGCACATTTCTTGGAAAAAGCTGCAAATACAACGTTCTCATCTGGATGTTTCTTCTTGTGTTCTTCCCGGCACGTTTGCACGAAGAAGGCATACGCGGTCATGCGACCGCGGGGTTTGTTGAATGGACGTGCGCGTGGCATCCTGCCTTTATTTATATGGGTCTGTGGAACAATATTGTGCTGCTGGGATTGCTGTTGGAGCTCCTGAATTAAAATAAAATAATAATAGATAAACTAGTGCTAGGAAATACACAAAAAGCATTAAAGATAAGTGAATCATAAGTTGTTGTGTCATTAAACTGTTGATTTAACTGCTACTAATAACTTTGATTAACATTTAGTAATTCTAATCTAAGCACTTATTTTCAATATTTATTATATGTTTGTTGTTTTGCAAGAACACAAGGCATTTGGTAAATTTTAAGTGAAAAATCAAATAAAATGTCACCACATTTATTGTTAGAAACATTATATACATAAAATTATACTAAAAGCTAGCATCTGCCATATCACCTTTTTCTGTGGTTGGCCAATTAAAAATTACTTCATAGAAGATCTTTAATGTCTTTGTCTGAATCTGAAATGTAACTTTTTAACCTTTTTACATCCTCAATTTTAATATTTATTGTTTCATAAAACCATCTCGATATGCACATGCCAGATATTTTTAAAGCTAAACAACAAATCATGATGAGAGCTACAAGACTAGGGCTTACGATGTAGTTTTTGCAGAAAAGTAGCATTTGCTGTCTACAATTGAATGATGTTGAAAAGTGATATTCATATATGATTTTATTTACCCTCCCCTAGATCAAAGTTCGACTGAATAGGCATCTTTCTGGGTGAGCTCGCTCTACCGTCGGCCTCATCTTTCCTACACGGCTAAATGCTGGCCAAGAGCAGATTCATCTTTAATAGAAAAAAAAAGCTGGCCATCTAACAAAGGAAGACAGCATTATCTAAATAGGAATGTTAGTTCTAATTTAATATAATATACTATTGAATTGATTTCATAGTATTTATTCCAATAATGCCAACATTAAATTTAGAAAGTTAGAAATTATCAAATAACATTGTTGTCTTTACCTGTAATGTTGCAGACTGTCTGTGCAGAGCAGCTTGAATTTGCTGTTGTTGTACAGCTTGAATATGATCTTGTAAAGTTTGTTGCTGCAACGTTTGAGCAACTTGTTGTTGCAACGAAGCTTGAGCTTGGACAAGAGCCTGAGCTTGCGCTTGACTGACTTGCAGCGATTGCTGTATAGAATGTTGCAAAGCCTGCTGTTGCTGTTGTTGATGTTGTTGCTGCTGCTGCTGCTGATGTTGTTGTAACATCTGCTGCAAGGTTTGTTGTTGAGTTTGCTGCTGCTGTTGCAGCGTTTGTTGAAGGGTTTGTTGCTGACTTTGCTGTTGTTGTTGTTGCAATGTCTGCTGAATTGTTTGTTGTTGATTTTGCTGCTGCTGTTGTAATGTCTGTTGCAACGACTGCTGTTGATTTTGTTGTTGTTGCTGCAAGGACTGTTGCAATGCCTGGTTCTGATGTTGCAGTGCTTGTTGTAGATTTTGTTGTTGCAACTGTTGAAGAGCCTGATTTTGTTCTTGCTGTTGAAGTGATTGATGATTTTGTTGTATTCCGTTAGCCTGCGGATTACTCTGCTCGGAATTCGGGCTTTGTTGACCTTGTGGCTGTAACAATTGAAATATATAACTTTTTAAATAACTACTTTTTTTGACTCCTGAGAGAGTCAATCATGTAAAGACAAATTAAGCCTTACTGCCTGAATACAGACAGTAGAAGATCCCTCTCTCCCTGCCCTTTCTAGGTTTTTGTTAATAATTTTTTATTGGTGTAGATAGGTAAAGCAAAATATTTCAACTTAGGACTAAAAAGAATACCTACCATGTTCTTATAAGTTACTCTGAGAGTTAGAGTCTGAAGTCAATTAAATTGCATGCAGTGCATTGTGTTGAAACAACAAAATGGATAGCACATTAGGTTAGGATAACAATTTGTGTCAGACAAAAACCTGATAAGTAAATGAAATAGAGATGTGATGGATCTTTTTACATAAGAAATGTAATCTCATGCTTTACAATTGGAATGAAATAAGAGTTTTTTTTTTTTTGCTTTAGTTATTGCTCAATCAGTCCTTATGGTTTGATCAGTATTCTAAGGACATGTTTAGTCTGGTGTAAAATTACATTTATAATATTAGATTCATGTAATGAAATATGGCATTAGAAACGCCTAACAGTAATAATAGTTTAGTAATAATAGTTTTGGTAAACACAAAAGCTAACAAGTTGTCAATGTGTAAAAATGCAGTGCATGAATCTAACTAACCTTTTAAATAAAAGAGAAAAATAATTAAGTCCTATTTAAATGAAAAGTAGAAAAATAATTATATTGAAATTTTACAAAGAAAAAAAAAATAAACACTAAGTTACCTTTATTATTATCAAGCATATAAACGTTAGTCAATTTAAGGTGGAGACAAACGCTAAAACTAAAAATATCTATTGTTTAATGAAGATGTTACAAGAAATAGACAACACAATTGCTTTGAAAAAAAAAATACACATGTGAAGAACCAATTGTATTAATTAGAATTTTCGTTAAAGTAATAGAAACTCCACAAAAAAGTTAGAACACAAGAAGAATTTGACTTTTATTGAAAATTCTCTCGAAAACGGCTTATTGCGTGCATATGAATCCTATACCGATTAATAAGTTAATGTCAGTTAAAAAAATTGTATTAATATAAAAAAAATTTGTGTATTGTTTTGTTCTAATGGTAAAAACAAAAAAACACAATTTCTAGGCCTGTTGAATTGTCTCCGCCCGCCGCCAGCGAGTTCTAATGTAAATGTCAGTTGCCTAAGTGAAGCCCTTAATAGAAAATATAATATTCACAATATCAATACCAGGTTTTAAAATGATATTGATTTACTTACATAATGTGACGCCACAAGGTACGTAATTCTTTTATGGGTCAATGTATATGATTTTATAATAAACTTCCCAAGACCAAACTCTGTTTGAAAAGTTATTATATTATATTATTAATATAATAAGTTATATTTATATTATTTTAAAGATGACAAAAAGAATGAAACTCAGGATTTCTTTCAGGGTTTCTTCTCAGAATCATTATCTTCTTGGCTAATTTTTTTTCCAAAACCCTGGTAAATATATACAATAGACTTCAAAAAAGTGATCTTTTTATCTTATTTTCAAATGTTCAAATTGAAAATTTTGTGAATAAATTGTACATGATAAAATTTAAATAATATTATTTATGATAAATGTAAGATTTATTAGAAGAAAATTAATTAATTCACCTCTAAACACATATAAATTATTTCTTTAGTGTTTCACACTAATTATAGCTTAACGTGTCCATAATTACATATGAAAAAAAACTTATTTACTAAATATGTAGTAAATAAGAGAATATACCACCAAGAGCAAGGGAATGGATCAAAAAAATTAACTTTCACTTTGACATTGTTTGGTATTTGTAAATTGTTGTTTGTTAAAAACAAAATTTGTATGAATTTTATTTTAAATTTAATCCAATCAATGATAGAGAAATTTTTATTGTTCAAAGATGTATAGTACTAAAAGTATATTATAATCTTTTGACCGCGTAGTGATATGTTGGCGATTACACTTTAAAAAAATACTAATTAATTCCCGTTTACCCCTCTTTCAATTAGTGAAAACTGAATCAAAATCGGTCTACCCGTTCACGCGTGACCAAGGAAAATGGGGATTCATTTTTATATATACATATAAGATTAAGGCCCGATCATAAGGTAAGTAGGTACTAGGAATTTGTGAAAACAATACAGGCATAACGATTCTTTGATATCTTGTAAGTTGATAAAATCATTACTATTGCATACCGTTGGCGACGATGACTGTTGGTGCGTTTCTACTGAGCCTGACGCATACCACCAAGGTTGTTGAGGAGTTTCCTCCCTAGCGTTAGATTCTGTTATTATGCGATAATCGTAACTGGGAGTTGTATTGTCTCCACCGCTGTTTGAGAAGCCGCCAGTCATCTTATAAGTGTATAGTTGATGAGTAGACGACGAAGTGCTCCTAGCGATTTCATCGTTTATTTGCTGTTGGTGCTGCAATTCCCCTGCGCTAGCGGGCCACCACGAGGCATCGTCGCGCGCACCCCAAGCGCCCCGATCACCCATGTTTCAATCGTCGCGTTTGCGAACCAACCAGTTTCTTTATGCTTTACACTTCTAGTTTTCTTATTATAATCAAAAGCATGTCTCTTTCTATTTATTTCTTTAGTCTACTTATATTTTTTCTTAAAAACACAGCCACTTTAAACGTACACTTCTTTATTATTACACACACTCGATACCAATATCATTAAAGATACATAATATAATTTCTAGTTTAGATAGCAATTTCGAGCGTTCTATACACAAAAAGCACGATTCGAGCTTTTATGAAAAAGCTGCCGGCTGTAAATGTAAGTATAGCCTACACGCGTACGTTTTGTCTTCGCTGGTTCGTTTCGTACTCGAGTCGATAAGTTTGGCATCGTCGCATAAACGAAACGAGACGCTTCAAGTGCACACACAAGCGCCCCTAACCCAACCTCTATGCGCGCCGCTAGTCACGAAAACGCTCGACCGTGTACGAATAGAAGCCGAATATGCACGAACCGGCAACAAGCTCGTCCACAACCGGTCAATAAGACGATTAGCGTAGAAGCCACGGCCATTTGCGTGTGCCACTCAAATTCTTTTCTTTATATATTTTTCTACAAATATCTCTAGGTTAGGTACTTACCTACCTACTTATTATTACAAAGCATAATAAATTTAATGAAATTTTACTCTAAGAGCTGTCATGAGATCTTTTATACCTACTTAACTTCTTTTATTTGTTAATTTAATTAATATTTCCACGATTTCAAACTTTTTTTCGACTATTTGAGATATCGATGAATCCCTAAAATGTAGAATTACATAAAAAAAATCGGAACATCTTTAATAAAACCAAACGGGTTCGGTTTGTTACTAAATAGTATTGGCATAGATAAAATACTACTTATACTGGTTAAGTAGTATTTTATCTATGGTATTGGGTATCTGAGTACCTACCTACCTATAGGTACTTACAGCAAAGATTACAAGATACAGTACTTACAATCAAGTAAAGTAGATTCAGTATAAGTAAATATTTTTGTTGCTCTCAATATGAAATTTGTACATCTTACTGCCTTTGTTGATATTATGATTTCCTTTGATAGACTAAAAACGGCAACAAGAGGATTATTACAACGTTCTCTAATTATAATGTCTTCATGTGGAATCTTTAAGTTTCGCGCGCGAATTAAAAAATTAAATTATAGGGAAAAAGTTAGTAGTTGATATTCCTTACAAGATTTTTTTTTTTTCTAATTTGTAATGTTTATAAGCAGCTGGTAAAATTTGTAATGTTTATAAGCAGCTGGTAAAATTTACAACGTGTGTATAAATAATAAAACAATTACATTTTAAATTGAACTGCTCTTTAAATTTCAATGAATTAGTCAATTAACAAACTCAATTTAAGTTGAGTTTATTAATGTTTATAAACTTAAGTTATGTTTTAATTGTACAATACTCATAAACTTTATATATTTTTGATAAGGTCGGCAGATAGGCTGACAGTCCACTTGGATATAGGTGGCTACCGACGCCTATAACACAAGCAACACACAGGTGCTGCAAGGGAGGTGTAAGTATGCTGCAGACTACAGTACGATTAAGGATGAGGGATTGAGATGGCTTAGGAAAATGGGCTCTTGTATCCCCCTTACTTGCTCACGAAAACACAACACAGTTGCTGCCCAAATGACTGCGCAACGCAAATGATGGCTGCCACTATTAATTAATTACACAGAAAAAGTTTTTTACAACATTTACAAACAATTAAAACAGATTACAAACATTATTTAGATTTTGTGTGGTTCACAATGTCTAGTGACTCTGATTGTCCAGTGTCTAGTCCCAGAAAGTCCTGTATCACATGATGTCAAGTCTCCCATAACATTAGTCAAATAGGCATGTCCGTATGTAAAGGCTTACGATATTTTCCTGCACTTAATTTAAAAATGTTTTGAAATATTATTTGACCTGGAAATTAAGTTTTAAGTTCACTGTGCACTAGGTGTGCTAAATTAAATAAAACTATTTGAAGTATTGTACTTACATATTTTAATTATTATTATTTTTAAGTTTAATGTGAACCTGATTGAACCTTTCAAACTAGGACTGGAAGTTATGGGACTTTCTAGAATTGGACAATATGCCATACTGGACTTTTTGAGACACTGAACATTGGGAACCTGAACTGTTTTGACAGGATCTTGTTCTTATGGAATTTTATTTTCATATTAGGATACACTTTTTATACATTTGAAAAAAGACTAACAAACTGGGATCTTAGCGATTATGGTAATAGGGTATTTGACAGATTTTAGGAAAATATCTCAAATTGTTCATTATACTATAATACACTTGAAATTTGATTCATTCTTTGTGAATTGCTTTATATTCTATGAAAATTACAATCAAAGTATAAATGATAAATAAGACCGCCAAAACGTTAACGCCATACATGTGGGTCACGTGATATCAATACGTCCACTTACTTGAAAACAAACATTTGGCTGTCAAATCGAAAAACCAAAGGAAAACGCTAAGCATGTAAACAAAGCAAATGACGCAACTCTATATGCCACCAATCGCGTGCGTTTTTAATCACGTGGTCAAACATGAAAATTTAATTATTTTAATAATGATTTCTTATGAAAATCGTACATATTTTTAAATACTGTGTGAGTTAATTTGGTTTAAAAAATATTTACAGTTAGTTTAGTAACAATTTGTTTCATATTTCCATTATCCTACTCAAATACCTACCATATTATAAAAACCCATATTGAGTGCGAATTTTTGATGGTCCCTTTAGTATTGAAATTTCGCAGATTAGAGGATATAAAATTGTAATGTGATTTTTATTTTGATGTAGCAAACTAACAGCAGTGAACAATGCACCGCTGTCATTAAGCCAATTATTGAAATTAGAATCCCTTAATATCAGCAACCAAGCCTAGCGGTTGCGCCAATATGTTTGAAGTAATACCTATTTCCTACCTGATATTTCTACCATAATCCACACAACCATAATACCATATCTTGAATGTAGCTGCTCAAATAGAAATCTTGAGTATCGTGGATCAAACTCACATCTGATTCTGATACAAATTGAGATAACTTCAAGTTGTAAAAAAAATCTTGCAGCCGCAAAGACGATGTGATTCAACAACCAAACTAACACAGAGGTTCTTCAAAACAAAAAATATTAGTAATTTGGTTTAAACCATACCACTTTTTTGAATCTTCATTAAAATATTTTAATTAAGTATACTTACAATCTAGGCTTTACTTGAAATTAATATCCATGCCAAAACCTAATTGTATCATAAGTCCACATAGGTATGTTGCAATGTGAAAAGTTACCACCCTTTAACGACCATGTGATAAGATGATAATGACCAGCATTTTGTGTTATGTAGTAACAGTAACATAACTATTACTTTTAAGCCAAGCAAATGAACGTAATATAAATACTGAACTCACCAAAGACATTCTTTTGTTGAATTTAGAACAGGTCAGTAGAAATATAGAATTTTTACAAGAAGATCCTCGGCCACAAATTTTGGAAGTCACATAATATAGGTATTTTCCTATAACAATGTAAAAATAATGTAGGCAGATGGTATACCTATCAGGTTATAAAATGTTTACATTTTTCGAAATGTAAATAAAACACTGAAACAGTCCTTTTATTTTTATGTGATATTAATAGTTAAGTTCGTAACCATAGGTAATATTATACTTAATATAATAGCTTGTAATTATACTATAATAGAATGTAAAACAATTACTGAACTGCAGAATAACTTTAATTTTAATAGCTTTTATTAATTATTTAAATTAAAATTCAATTATTTTGCTTTATCAAAGTTGTGGCTTCCTAAAACAGTCAAGTACCTATTGATGGCATAGTACACAGATGTGATAAGTACTTTTTTTTTTCAAAAATGAGTAATTAATATTAATTCCCATGTACCAGTAATTAATTAATAACTCAAGGGTGCTGTCTTCATTAAAGGGTGTAGACAATCCAACTGTAAAATTTACTTTTCTGCACAAACCTAATACAGTGTTCTATGCCATTGCTATGTAATTTATTACTTTTTTTTTCTAATTATTATTCTAGTTACTCCTTTTATTTATATTTTAATAACACATAGTTATGCAACTTTAAAAAATGTAACCAATCATGTCGAATAGTTTATGCAATAGGATATAAATGCATAGATTTGCAAGTATTTTTGTTTGGATTATAACCTAAAAATGGTTTTATATGGGTGTTTAATAAATATTTATTACCGGCGATGGACAAATATTCAAATAATATGTGAATAATCTTACATTATAAAATGTTAAATCTAACAAGATAGACACCATCAGAAAAAAAAATAGTTTTGTACATTGTACCTACTACAGTTATGTATAAGAAGTAAAACGTAAACAATCGTCTTTTAATTAATACGTACCTTTATAAATATATACACATCAAATACACATTGACAATAACATTTATTATACAATACACTATACAAATATACCTGATACCTGCTACAGTTGCTATGCTATCAATGAATAGCAACTTACTTACCTAAATACCTACTGTCATGTCATGTATGTCATTTTACATTTTACTTGGGCAGCCATTTGCTTACAGAATTAGAATGTAAAAACTAAAAATATATTTTATATAGGTATGGCACTCTTATATTAATTCACTGAAATGCCGGTTATAAGAGGTCCTATGATTCAGCACAAATATTAATAAAAATGTGTAAAAACTCACCGAAATTGTGTATAATGTAAAACGAACACACGATTTCAGCGCTTATTACGTAGGAAACTCGCGTTCGTTGTCATTGAATAAGGGGCAGGCGGTCTCATGGCAGTTTAAATACTGTGGTTGGTCTAATTTGAAAACCGCGGGTTTTTGTAACCAATGAGATTACAGCGTCGGCTTTATTTTTTGTTTATGCATCATCTAATACAAATAGTATACAATATAGTATAGTAAGTAAATCGCTACTACAAGTATAGTACGCGCACACTTTCACAAGTGAACGAATGAACTATAAATTTTACGTTCCACAGAATAGATAGGAATAAAATAAGGAACGCAAATGCTGTCATCCATATTATTATTATAGGATGTAATTATGTCATCATCATAATAATTATGTCCTTTTTTTGCGTTCCTCTAAATATTATTTAGAGAAACGCAAAAAATAGGCAGGATAACATCAAATAATAGTTTCTTATTTCGTAGTGGCCATCTATACCAGCATTGTGATTTGAAATAGAAATGGAATTTTGCTTACGACTTTCTTTTGCTTTTTTTTTTTTGCTATAGCTGTCAATTTCTTGGATATATAGTGTATGAGATTTTGCGGTTTTTTTGTTGTTTTTAACAAATTTAATATTATTGTTACATTTTGACAAAAAATACATTATTGAGTTAAGAGAACGATAAGTTTGGTTAATAATGCGGGATCTCAGTGTTGCTCAGGTGTCTAAAGCAGTAACTTTAACTGAAAACACTTACAATGAAGTGACTCAAACATTACGAGTGCCCAAGTCTCGAAATGTTAAACGAAACTGGGGAGAATACCAGACGTAAAGAACCAGGGGCCTTAGTCAAAGTAACATAACGATAAAGATAACGAAGTTTGAAAGCAATAAAATGTATGGGATTGACATAATTGCCGTCGCTAAGTCACGTGATACGTCCCATACATTTTGTTCTTGCGAACTTCGTTATCGTTATCGTTATGTTACTTTGACTAAGGCCCCTGGTCGCGAAAGAGTAACAACAGAGAGGGACGACAGTTTATTGTAAGCAGTGTTCTCAGAAATCCCACTTCGACTTCTTCAGGGGTATATAATAATATAACAAGCTACAGGAATTTCGGCAAGTGACAGTTAGCACCAAAACGATTAGAGACTTAAGTCAGCTGGTGTAGGGGTGTCCTTGCCCGCCAGAGGCCCTTTGCTGACCACAGGTCATCGAATAACTTTGTTCGTTCGCACCCAAATTGGGATGATGACGCTTGAAGAAAATAACTCTTTACTGATGAGTCCAGATTTTGTCTTAAGTCAGATGATGGAAGGGCCAAAATATTGAGATTACCCGGAGAAAGATACGTATCATTGGTGAAAGATACAATCAGTGTAACATTTGGAAGAGAGCTTTATAGTGGAGGGTCAGTGATAGTATAGTGATAGTATGGGACGGTATTTGCTTAGGAGCACATACGGAACTACACGTCGTAGAGTACGGATCCCTGACTGCGGTATGATATGTAATGTAACAGACATTTTAGAGCATATTATGATGCCTTTTGCCACATTCATTGAGGATAATTTTCTTTTAATCCATGATAATGGTCGACCTTACAATGCGGAGATAATTTCGGAGTATCTTACTGAAGTCGGAATTCAGGTTATGGGATGGCCAGTATGCTCACCAGCCCTAAATCCGACAGAACATGTTTGTGATAAACTGGGAAAACAAATTAAACAAAGAAATCCAGCACAGCTAACTTAAAGTACTTCAAAACTGCATTGATTGAAGAATGGAATCAAAGTTTCATTGACAATTTAATTAAAAAAAATGCCCAGACGGATGCAGATAGTTTTGATATTAAGAGGAGGAAACATTAAACTAAATTTAAAAAACTATCATCAATTATTAAAAAAATAGTGTTTAGAACTTAGACGGAAGCAAATAGAAAGATTAGTGACTCACTATCCGCACATAGCATTGACCTCTAATACTGAGTCCAATGTACTCAATATAATTCAGTCGCTCAAAGGACACTGTTTTGCAAAGGTACGCGTGATGCATGAAAAATACAGACACAGTCTTTAGAAAAAAAGTTTTTAAAATGAAAAAAAATTTTAAAAGTTTTAGATTCAGGCATATGGCGGATGCATTAACACCTCCCAGTGAAACTCCCTTAATTTTGCTGAGTTGTTAAATATGTGTGTGGTCTAGCGTTGTCGTGATAAAAGATAACACCCTTTCTATTGAACAGTTCCGGTCGCTTTCTCTCAACTTCTTGCTTTAATCTCATCAGTTGTTGGCAGTAGAGATCCGAATCGATGGTTCTGCTCAGGGCCGTCTTTACCCGGGGGTGCAAGGGGTGCGGTGCACCCGGGCGCAGAGCGCCCGGGGGCGCCTGCCGAGCGCGGAGTATTTAGATATTTCATTGAACTTAACGCCATTGCATAGTTTCATATGTTTGTTACGACAAATACGTATGCGCAAAATTAAATATTAAAAAAAAATAGTCATCAACAATAATCATTGTTTTACTTTTATTAAAGCGCCTACACACAGCCTTAAATTGGTGGCAATATCGGGGAAGTGGTGGGGAGCGCCCTAGATCGCCTCATGTGTAGGTAAATCGTAATCAGTTTCCTCCTAACTCTGAAATCGGGTCGGTCGAACCCACGATTTAGGGGCGATTATCGTCTAGGGAGCGTTGTCGCATCGTGTATAACGAAATCGGTGCCGATTTCACCGCAGTGTGTCTGCGACTGCAGCGGCGACAAGACGTATTTTTGTGTTTTTAATTTGTATTCCGTGCGAAGACATGGCGAAGGAAAAGAAGCGAAAAGCCTGGACGAAAGTCAAGGATCTCTTCAAGGAATTCCTCAACACATTCTATACACATTCTTAAAAAGTTTTCAGCTGCTTCCAAATGTCTCTCTCCCTTCTAAGGTGTTTCCATCTAGCTACAATATGGGCTTCTTCAAACTAGCAGTAATCAAATTCCTGCAAGGTCGGCAGCGCACATGCACCCCCCCTGATGTTGCTTGTGTCTTTAGGCGACGGTAGCCACCTACAATCAAGTGGACCGTCAGCCTGTCTGCCACCTTTAATAATAATATTAAAAAAAAGTTCATGGCGTTTCATCAACCAGTTCTTCCTTTTTCGTCTTTGACTTGGTTGCACTGTAGAAAGTGCAAGAGTGATGCCTATTCTCTGATGTTTTGAGAGTGTCGGCGGCATCTTAATAGACGAGCTCTTTGTTGCACGGTCGGTTTCACACTTAGTGGCAGGGACGTGTGTTGAGTAGCGGCCGATTTCATCCCCACTACCACTCTCCCGACATTGCCACCGATTTTAGGGCCGTGTGTAGGCGCTTTAACAATTTTATGCCAATGCCTCACGCGCGCGGCAAAATCTCCAATCCAAAGATAGTGTATAACCTTTGACACATTGCCGCCCGGTCGCCCGCACTTGAAGCAAAATGATCTCTAAGTCAATAAAGTGTAAGTTCATTTGAAATGGGCGCGAGGCGGGGCGCGGCACCTGTGCGTCTGTCATAGGCGAGTAATTGCGCCCTTTGACATAGACGTCCGGGTGGCTGAGGGCGCAGGCTGAGCCCCGCACCCCGGCGCCGAACAGACTTAAGACGGCACTGCTTTAGTCACTGACTAAAAAGACTAAAACTAACTGGAGTGGTCTGTGCCTGTGATTCAAGGAAAGGCAACGGAAAGGCATGAGCCGACGGGAGTCGATAGAATCAATCAAATGCCATTCATTCATATAAACATACAATATTGTACAATATGCAATACACACTCATGGATTGAATCTAATTTAGTATTTACATGTGTGTGAAAGATGAAAGTAATTGAATATTGCTGTTCCTTTCTGTTTTGATTGCCTTCTGTCAGTGAGCTTGTGTTGTGTGTGCTTGGTTTTGCTTGTTTGTCCCAGAGTCCCAGCCACAGCCACACACAACTACACAAGCCAGTTATTGGTTATTAGTTGCCATTGCTACTTGCTGATGCTGTTGCGGAGTTTTTAGTTGACGTTTTATGTGAAGAATTTGTATAATTACTTTTCTCATCAAAACGCTTCATCATAACATTGTTTTGTTAGGAATCACTACGATTTTGCCACTTGTTAGTGGTTAGTGGTTTGTGCATAAGAAAATCGAGTTGTTAATGTTACGATCGTTGTAACGAAAATAATGTGTATCTTTGTGCTTATGTGCAATGTTTATAGAATCACTATTCTCTCAGTGCATTGAAGTGTGAACTATATTTACGAAAGGACCCATTGTCATGTTTTCAGTTAGATTATTTTGTAAAAAATATCTATGTTGTCACTAATTATAACCTTAAACGTGAACATTTTGTGAATTGTTCAAAATATTCGAATAGTCAGTGTGAGGTTTAGTAAAACTGTTAAATACATTTGTTATATATGATTCAACGGGAGTATCAAATGAACAACGGGTTTAGTACAGGAGAAGAAGATTCCAGAGGAAATTCCGACCAAATATGTTGCCTTTTGGATGACGGCGAACGCTGTAGGCGCTCCGCAGGCAACGCCATTTACAGTAATCGTATTCAGAAAACAGTCACACAAAGAAGGCTAAAACTGAATATTGACCCTCAGGTGAGTGTTTAAACAGTTTTATGGCTAGTTTTTATTTAATAAAACTGCAACCATTTTTAGTGTTGTTTTAAACTTCCAGGTCAGGCATACTTACATTTGTGACTATCATAAAAACATGATACAGTGTGCACGTTCAAAGCAGCGGCGGCCTAAAGACTCCGAAGATGACAGCAACGAAGCGGAGATGGATTCCCCGGAAATAGATTGGGTTCAACTACAAGTAAACACGCTGAGACGTTACAAAAAACATTTCAAGGTGTCAACGCGACCAGGTTTGAACAAGGTGCAGTTAGCAGATGTAAGTTTAATTAATTTTTAACATCCTATAATGACTAAGGAAGTGGTTCTATCAAATTAAATTACATTTTGTATAATAGGGAATATGCGTCTAATTCAAAAAAGGCTTAAATATATTTTTTTTATCAACATTTTTGCTTTAGAATTATGGCTGTAAATATTTTTTAATATTATTTCTTTTTTGTTAAGATAATAATTATTAAAAAGTGCATAAAAATGTGGGAAATTCAAAATACTTGAAACGGTCAGTTCGAATGTGACGTCAAAGTCTATGAAATGTCAACAAGAGTGTAGATGTTTGTGATTTGATTGTACTGTAGACTGTGACGTCAAACAAGCGCGCCAAAAGGGCGGGTGTTTAAAGTGCCCGTCTGCCCGTAGCTGTTAGTTAATTTTAACTTTTTTTTGTTACCAAATTTCTGTTTTTTGGCGCTGAATATTTTTTTACGGTTATATAGCGATATAACCTATCCTATGAAAATATATAAAAAAATGTGCATATACCTTATTGCTTACATAAATTTGAATAGCAGATTGATTGTACTATTGATTTATATATCAATATATTAACAACCCATTCCTGGCTTTGTTGTGCAAATTCTAACGTTCCTCGTTTTGTCTCTTTCGTTTGTGAAAAACATATCAAAATCTGTTGCAGGGTTTAGAAAAAGTTAGAGAAACAAACACAACGATTATTTTATATACATATTTAATAATCACTATTAACTCTTATGATTATTTGTATAGACTGGCATGCCTGACTTCGCTCTGATGCAATTACTACATATATAGTGTATATCCATCTGGAGTAATGTACTTTTCAAATAGTGCAGGATTTTTTCAAATAGATCCAGTGCCCAGAAATTACCCTTCAGATATAAGCAAACATACAAAATCCGCTTTCTCTTTTTATAATATTAGAAAGATTAACAATGTTATTTCTTTTTACAGACAATCCAAAAGCACTTCAAGTCATTACCAGTAAATGAAAAGGAAATAATGACATACTTTATTTATATGGTGAAAACAAATGGAAACAAATTAGACCAGAAAAATGGAATGAACTCTGACTCAATATAATATAACAGTAAATCATTATAAATTTTACATTGGCATGAAATTCAATTATAAATTAAATATTCGACTTTAGGGTATAGTTGTTATTGATATAAATTCAAACCTTTCTTTTTATTTTGTTAATAATTTATTAACAATAACAGCATTATACTTAAGGTTAAAAGTTGCCATAGATATAACGCAATTTTTACAATAAAATTGGTTTTAGTTAGTCTCATGAATGATGTGCACTTGTTCATTCTTATAACACTACTTGTTTAGTTATATTTGTTAACCAATAGTAAAGTAGCACTAGTTTGTTCAGAGCCATCTATTGCTATATGTCAACTAAAGGGTTGTAATGTCTTTTTTTTTAATGAAGTACCTTTGGTAACTTTGATTGGTGATTGCAGAATTGAATACACAAACAGGGTGAGAGAGCGCATATTTTTTGAGTTGAAATATAGTTTCTATGGCAATCCCCCTTTAACCCAGATAGATAAAATAAGAGATCTTATTGTTTTAACTCTTATACTGGCAATAGAAATTTTAAGCATTTAATATCCAATACACATCAGTTTAAATAGCAATAGCAAATTTATTCCAATGAATTGGTTCCTTCTTTTTTCTTCTATTATCTCTTTTATGTGATATTAAGATTTTAGGATTTGTATCTTGTTGGATACAAATACATTACATTCAAACAAATGTTCATAATATATTTATTATTATATTTACATTATTATTATAATACAATTTAATTTTTAATATTTAGCCATCTTTTAACATTTGCAACTTAGCAGTTTTCTATTGTCCAGAATATTATGACGTTTAAACAACTTGATCGCGTGATTAATTAATTTTGACGCTGATTGCACAGTTAATGCTTGTCAAGTGAAAAAGTATATTTATTTAAGAAATAAATTATCTAATTTTTCTCTTTCCTCTAGACAATGTTTCAAAAACATTGTATATGTCTATAATATTTAATATAAATCCAAATGTTGTTTAATAATAATTAGACTGAATTTATTAGAAATTCATACAAAAACGTATTTTGAATTGCTTCAAAAACCGCTCAGTTGGATCTGCTAATATGATCCCTTAGTGGATCCATGGGTACTCTTCTTTTCACTTCACCTTAAAGAGGATTGAATAGCAATTTAATACTTGAAAGAAAGGAGGATTGAAGAGGAAAAAATATAATTACTGAATCCATCAGTGGATTAAAGAGAAAAAAGTAGCTATGATCCAATAGTAAAAGGAACACATCCCTTAGTAAAGGGATCATGTTGATGGATCCAACTGAACTAAACCCGTGAAACTATCTCTAAGATAAAGTAAATTCGCATTGATGCAGATTACATTGAATAATATAATTATAGGACATCATACATTTAATAGGAAGTAGTTTAGTTTTAAAATACAATTAAAACTTTAAATTATAAAAAAAGCTTCATGCAAAGAGTACATAATGAATTCCTTTATAGTTGTTTCTTCCAAAGGACTGTATGGTATATGATTATTATAGAAGATTTTGAATATCTGTGACTGAATGGCTACGTTTTTATTCAATTGCATATTGTAATTGATATCAATGTTATTATTTTTTATGTAAGTACTTGGAAACTTGTTTAGGTAAGAATTAAAACAAAGAGCAATTTGTCGAAAACGCATCTATGAGATTTTTTCATTTCACGTAACTTTATTTATTATCATTTTAGTGTAGATAGACAAATTATTCTTTTGTGTTTCACGTAATTACTGTTAATTTGAATTTGACAGGAGAATGCAATAATACTGTGAAGATTAATCAACCGTGTTCTTGTAAAAATGAAATTTTATTACATTTTACGTAACAAACACTAACAATTGTATTAATGAAATTAATCTTCCTCTGAATCTGAAGATATTTCCACCCATTTCGACACTCCCTTCGAAGCAACCTCTGCAGTAAGCGGCAATGTTGGTTTCACTGTAGAATAATGAAAAAAATATTTATGAATTACTTCATTCTTTTCAATTTAAAAAGTATTTTTTTTTAATGTTAAGGTCGGCAGACAGGCTAACGGTCCGTTGATGTTAGGTGACTACCGTCGTCTATAACACAAGCAACAGGCGCTGTAAGTGCGATGCCGACTACATCAGTATGATTAAGGCTGAGCGATTGAGAAGGGATAGGGAAATGGGCTCTGGCATCCCTTACTCACTCACCGAAACACAACAGCACGCGCCTGTTACTTCATGGTGGTTTTCTGTAAGGGGGTGGTTACTACCGCCAGACAGGCTGATCAAATTACTGCGAAACGCAGTGTCCTGCCACTATTATTATATAATAATATGTAGGTAATTATTTTTAAATTAAACAAAGTATTATACACTCAGCAGCACAAAATTTAACCCAAGCATAAACAAGTCCATATGAGTAGGTAATATATAAAAGCATAACCATATGAGTAGGTAACATTCTTATAGTCTTTCTTAAAACGAATATACGAGGGGCACACCGGAATGATGGGAATAAGAAAAATATTTGCAGTTTATACATAAATTATGTTTTATTGTTTTTCGATGTATTCCCCTTTGTAATCAATGCATGTTTGCATTCTTTCGAACCAGTCATTGGAGCAGTAATTCCAGTCTGAAGTAGATGTTGCCGATTTGTAGGCTTCTGGGTCTGCAATCCGCAATAACTAATTCTAGAGAATGTAAAAAAACGTCAATTTGCTGAAACAAGTAGCAGCAAATGACCTTCTTCATCTTGGTCTGACGAACTTTTAGTGAAATATTAACGTACCAGGCGACTTTCATGAGATAAGTATCAAATAAAATAATAATTACACTATGTTTAACAGTTGCTATTTATACCTGATATCTACGTTTTTCAGCAGTCGCCGCTTGGACTATAATAATGTCATTCTTTGGTATTAGGGGATTTTGTTTTTAAAAGTTTAATGACACCTGCATTTGTAGAAAAAAAGCCAAAAAGGGAAACCAACTTTGATGTACAATGTGTCCCGCTATAATAGAAATTCACATAAAAATAAAAATCTTAGAATTTTATGGAGAAGAGTATATACAAAATAAATAGTTTTGAAACTTAGTAGAGACTAACTACACTTATTCAGCTCCATTCGCATTTTGCTAACCGCTGAACCGCTTTTATCGGCCGAATGACAGCGCGAAAGACTGATTATATATGCAAGTCTATACAGACTTGTTGACGAGGGGTTGAGAACGTTCCACATACAGCTTTAAAGGATACGGTTAGCATGGAAATGATAAAACACTCTTGGTCCCCAGTTTCGCCTGTTCGAAAGCTTAATAGACTCGGAAAGCTAAACGGATGCGTACGCATCTGTACAAAACTACCGTTTTAATATCTGATTGGAATAATGTAACTTATTAAAAGTCTGATAAATTACCGTCATATTTACTGGGTTCAGGGTCTTCCTTATCCAATTCCATATGCTCTTTTTCTGTTTGATCATAAAGAGTGTTTGATTTCAGTTTTATGCTCAGATCTCGTCTACTGAGGGCCAGTATATGATCATTCGATATTGTCTCGGCAAAGTTCACTTTTGTTCGCTTTCGCCTAAAATTGAAATTTATAATTAATGCCTAAATAATATAACACAGTGTCTATTTACAAATTTCTTATGGTAAATCTACATATATATATCTTGATTGAAGACATTTTCGCTTGTTATTCTTGGGTACAATCCTGCAGTTTCCCATGATTTTATTCTATAGAACTCACCATGTATCAGAAAATTGTCTCAATATGCACATAGTTAGCGCTCTTAACTTCCATTAATCTTTATTTGCCCTCGCGAAGCCTAATTACCTTTTTATTTATTAAAAAAAATGACTTCCCCCCATTGAAACAATTAAAAGTTAATATTAGTGAATATTGCAATTTGATTCATTATATTAATCGGAATTTAGTACTTAATTTAAAAAAAAAACAATTACTCCAATTGTTCAAAGTAATAATAAACCATTAAATTAATTATATTATAAACACATGAAATTTTCTACAACATACAATAATAATGTACAAAAGTGTAACCAAAAATTACCTGAGATTGTCATCAATAATTATAGCTTTTTTCACAAAATCAACAATATCCTTACACCTGGTTGCGGCACTTGCGATAGCTTTATGCACAATATTAGAGTTGTTAACTGCCGCTCCGGACAAATTCAGTAAACAAATCTCTTTGTATTGATTCATGCCAATAACGAGAAGACCGCGGGCTGCATTCACATTCTCATCAGTGTTTGTTGTGCATACACTTTCTTCCATTAAATTGGGATCAGATATTAGTGTACTAAAAAGAAAAAAATAAGGAATTGTAATGTTTGCTCAGAAAATATGCGTTGATTTACTTACACCATTTTGTTAATTAAAAACGTCAATTTATCGACAGATGGCTCTATGCAAAATATTTCGTTACTTTTATGAAGAAAAATTTATAATTATATCTTTAACAAATAGCAATAATCTGAATATAGATTATATATTTAACGCGTTAAAACAATAAACACATGAAAACATTACGTAATTTGCGAGACCAATAAAGCCTCTTGGCAAAGTAGTGCTATCCTATCTCCCTTTTAATAAAAACTTAAAATACAAGAAACAAAGTGTTCTCATTGAGGCATTCACCAAATCAGCTAATTTAAGTCTAATCTAGTAATTTAAAATATAGTATTTGCACATATACTAGATTTTAATATTTACAATTAATACCTATATACTTTGAAGCAAGTAATATGGAAACTATTCTATTTTAACATGTGCCATTTTAGCAGCAGATTGAACTCTGTAAATATTAACTCAGTTAAGGTTTCCCCCAGACTTTGAATTGAAGGCTCTACAGTGCTTAATTTATACATTTGTAATGAAAACAATGTATTTACGAGACAGTTTAAAACAAATATGTAAGTTAAAGATGACAATTGAAATTTAAAAAGTTGAGATCAATTAATTTGAAAGAGGTCATTTCAAAAAGAGCAAAGAAATACGACGTGCTCCTGGCTTTGCACGGGTGCATTTTTTTCTGCAAATTATATATAAAAACCTTCCTTGTTTAACGCTCTTTTCATAAATGAAAACCGCATCAAAATCAGTTGCGTGGTTTAAGAATGTTTCAAAAACAGGAGGAGTTAGAAAACATACAGACAGACAGGCAGCGACTTCAATTTATACTATGTGATGATGGTGTTTGCTATGCATAGTGAATTGGGTGATTTGTCGATATAATTGGAAGTAATGTATAATGAAGTTTTTTTTATACTGTTGTTGATAATTTTAAATTATCTATGAAAACAACTTATCTTTACTTGAAGCAGTTATACTTTTACATCAGAAAAGACTCGGTTTTATTACAAATTAGAGTAAGGTTAGGTTCTAGGAATGTTTATGAAAACTACTTTAGGCAAAAGATGCACATTATTATTTGGAGATGGTTTATTAAATATGTGTGTATCATCATATGCATGGTTGAAGGGATAATCCCAAAGTACCCTAATATGGCTACATGTGTGCAGAAAGGTTGGAAGAATAACTGTGGAGAACACTCTTAGAAAACAAAAGAAAGAAAAAATGAAATCAGGTACTCGGTAGGTAAATCAAGTAATCAAAAAATATAGGCTAAAGTAAAGATTATCATTAGTAAGTAATGATTGTTTCACAAGGAAAGAAATTTATTTCAATCAAATATTTATCTACCAAATGTGTTACAAACATCTTTGTTGTAGCAAAGGAAGCTTTATTTAGATTTATTTACCATTCAAACTCTCTGTTTCAATTTGAACCTTTGCGTTTGCACTCCCAAAAAATCCCATTATAATTGTAATACTTACTCTTCACCAAATACAGCAAATGTAACACATATTGGATAATGATACAAAACTGTAGGTATCGGATCCCTTTCAACCAACGAGTGGACAGTAACAATATCGCCGCTGCGGGTGACATCTGGTCGTCTGAAGTGAGCCAATGCTGTAACAGTGGCTATACTTGCACACTCTATAAGATTGCCTGCATGATTGAGAACTTTTACATCCACTCTTAACGACCATACCTGTAATTTTAAAATGGCAATATTAATTTCAGCTCCAATTAACATCAAAATCAACTTATTGATTGCTATGGACAAAATATTGTTGGCTAAAAGTGCAGAGTTGTTTTTAAAACTGCTTTTTTTTCTTCTAGTATATTCACAAATAGAAATAATCAAGACATAAGCCTGCAATAATTTCTGCTATTTAAAAGAACATTTTGCATTAGGCAAGTGACTATAATTAGTAATATACAGTGAAGTTAGTGTTACCCTTGACCTCTCCATTGGTTGAGTGATTGTCTTAGCCCTACGTCTAGTCTTAACTCAGGGGTCGCGATTTCAATTACTGGGCCAACTTTAGAAATGAACTCTTCAAAGTGGGCTCTAGTTAGTCCGGGTGTTTTATCAGTAGCAGGTCACACTATGTTACCCAGTCATAAATTGAGGAGCCAGCTTATAGACCACTGTGAATGTGTGCTGTTGCGTTTCAGTAAGTTAGGAATGCCAAAGCCTATCTCTTCTTAATCCCTTATTCCTAATCTACCACACTTTCATCACCTGTGGTGATCCTTGTGTTAACAGACGAAAGTAACAAGTTACTATCAGGTGACTTGTAAAAGTTAGTAAGTCAAAATTAATTACATAAATATAAATAAAAAAAAATTCACGGCCTAATCACATTCGTCATGGTCACTGTGTAATAGCTAACACTCGGAAAAATAAGAAATCTGTAAAAAAGTTTAAGGTCCATCCGCAAATAACAAACAGCGCTCTGTCTCCAAAGCCCAAAGCAAATCTAAAAATTAAAATAAGAAACTGCAAATGGCCTAAATTTCTACCATTGCTAAGCCCATAGTAAATGTAATAGATTTAAAACATGTATCTTAAAAGGATCTTTCCCAATTTTTTATAAGTTCATTAGTTTATAAATAAAATTTACTATGTATCTTGCTGTCACATTGTTAAAGTTATATGAATCTCTGTCAAAATTTAACAAGCTATGAGTTGAGCACAATGTTAATTATAATCGTGTAATAATGGGTGGAAAATCAATCCTTCTATGTGGTGCCAAGTTGATATCTCACACTATATTATTTTTTATTTTTTCCAAGTGTTTACAGTTAAATTGTTCCCAGGAAAATATATTGCTATGTGCACTTTTTTGAGTTCCAACATTTTAACCTTAATGAATAGTTCCCTGTCTCATCTATTGTGTAAAAAATGGCAAAGTACTTAAGAGCACATTTTGTCAAAGTATGACCTCTTAATAAAATATGCTATGTGCATCAGGTAGATTATGTTTGTCTGTATTTACTTTATTATCAAAATAAAAAATAAACTATTAGATTACCATGTTTAAAAGACCAATAAGTTTACATATACATAACAATTTTTTTTTTTTAAATAAAACCCATCATGTAAAAATTTTCAGGAAAACTTCCTGTCAATAACTCAAAACATATTCTTTTTGCACATAGCAGCTTTTGGTTTGACAACAATGATATATTATCAATATTTGTTTGTTTCCTTATTTGGATTTACCATTGCATTTTACTTTCCTTACTTTGAAAACCTACGAGCAAAGTGAACTTACAGAAGCTTATGTTCAATTATTATTATTACAGATTTTTTAATAACTATACTAGCGGCACGCTATTATCGCCGCTTTTAAGTAAATATTTATATCTGTTTTATTAAAAATTTTGAATTAGCTACCACTTATACCAAAAACTTTGATGTGACTTACACTTACTTATATATTTTTTTAATAATATATTAACATTTTCATGTCACTTTTCTAATGTGTTAATACTGCCATCATAATGTAAACAATTTGAGAGTATTTAAGTATATTATGATTGCAATCTGTATTTATTAGAATTGTTAACAAGAATATAAGTTTTTATAGATGAATGAAATTTTGGAAAATATAAATGGAAGAAAATATTTAATGGACACCTATTTCATATTAAAATACTAATTGCAGTTATTTATAAGTACTAACCTTTTCTTCAACAACTATACAAAGTGACTCCAAATCAACACATTTAGAATCTTTGTAACATTTTTCAAGCAACCTATTCAAATAAACACTGAGGTGTGTTTGTCGGTTCGCTTCAAACTGTGGAGATGCCATAGAACTAATTTCCACATTTATGTATAAAATACCTTCATTTGGCCTTATTTGTTTTGGTTGTACAATTTCACAGGATACTTGTGCAAGAACTCTGAAAGTTATAAAATAACATACTTCAAAAGTCAAGTAGGTACGTAGGTGTTAATTTATATTAGAAATCGCAATATAGGTTAATGTATATGTAAAGAATTTAATAAATAAAGGATTTTACTTAGTTTCTCCCAATGATACCACACAACTCCCGTAGTCGGATCCGAATGATACATCGTATTTTCTACTTTCGTTATAACTCCTTCCATCTAAGCGCTATAAAAAGTAAGGGAACATTAGAATTCGGAGAAAGAAATATCAAAACAATGTGCTATCGGAACTCACGTGTCCCTCGGAAACAATTTTTAAAAGAAAGTTTTTTTCACATATTGATAAGACATCGTCTTTCATCTTGTACAATTTAGTTTCTGTATATTCTTCTAATTCTTTAAAAATAAGTCCAGTTATATGGTTTCAAACTCATCACATAAAATATTTATTATTTGGGATAATTTTGTCGTTTTTACCGGTTTTAATTCCAAAATAAACAATGAAGTAACCTCAAGTAAGTAACCTGTAAGCATGGACGTAAACTCTTTGGACTTTGGACGTAACTCTCTCGCCACTCGCCAGAGAGTAGTATATTCCTTTGGTATATTCTTTGTCCCGTACCGTAAGCGGCAAAGACAAAACAAGTTCTTCTGTTCTGACCACAGAACATATATACCAAAGAGAATGTAATCACTACGCATGGCCTAATATACTAACTAAGCAGGACTAATTACTCGAAGCTAAAACGCGAGCCGAGCAGGATATGCAGTAGAGAGGCCGTGTGTCCCTTTCTAATAGGGTGACAATAAGATTTTTGCTATGTGAGTCAAATTTAAATGTAATATACTTATTTAATTATAGTAGTTTCTTATAAACATAAATAAATAAATACAAGGGTATCGATTACTGAGGAATGTGTGGATCGATTGCGATAAAAATAATACAAACAGTATCAGGTGTCAAAATTTTTTTTATTGTTAATTTTATTATATTTTGGTGGTGTAAATTTACATTGTAATTTAAATCTTAAATCTTAATTTATGAAATCCTCGTAATTTAAATCTTTTCTCATACCTTTGAGATCCAATTAAACTATATCAATAAAACTTCCTTCATTATATGTGCACATATATTCTTTAAAAACATTCTCCAATCCATTATAAAATAATGTATTATATAAAAACATTCACTACATGAAAATACAAGTCAAATCACTTTATTATTTTAAGTATTTAAGTTTAATTGATCAACAGTTAATGCTATTATTACAGAATTATTTATTACGGCACAATTAACAAAATAATCAATTGTACATAATCATATCCACCAACGCTACAAATTTATGGTCAACATAGTTATTACATTTATAATGATGTAATTTTTAGCCTACCTCTGAAAAGATATATTGTAACCATCATAAAATTCACTCGGACAAGCATAAACACAACACTTTTTCACGATTTTACCTGTGAAACTGTTCTATTAACGATTTTAAATAGCAAAATGTAAATTATGCTTAATCATTCACCGCCATGGAAGTTGTCATTCTTCTCCGCTAGGAGTATTGAGTAATAGTGTTCTGTGGCCATGACACTTTAATAAAGGGATACCAGTAGAAAATAAAATATAAAATACGCCTCAAACAATAAATATTATCTTTTTTAATTTAGGAATACATAACGAAATTAACGTGATTATAATACGTTGATTTAAAATTTATTAAAATAATTGAAATACCATTAAAAAACAAGTGTTTCAGCGCTAGCATCTATGATAGTCTGTGGTTTCAACTAAGATTTTTGAACCTAAATTTTTAGTCTATGACATTTTTTCAGTCTGGCAAGATGAAAGAACGAGACACACGGCCTCCGTTGGTACTATCCCTCTCGGCTCGGATTAGGATCTGTATAAGGCGCAATGAAAATATATCGTAATCGTTCCGTGATTACGGATACTAAAATTTTTAATAAAAATAAAAGTTAACACTTCGAGGACTTTGCTCGAAGTGCACAAGATTTGCTTGGTCTGCGTGGATTTGATTGGCCGGAAATATTTTAAATAAATTATATATTATTAAATTTCCATAATTTTTTCCCGTCGTCACGGATTTTGATCAATCTCATATAGAATTTTGTGCGAAATATCATGTTCATCGAGAAAAAATTCGGCCGACCAATGATTTTTAGCCGGAAATGTCACGCATACCTATTTGAATGGTGTGATAGGGGGTAAAATTTATCCATTATCATGGGAAACCTTTTTTTTTTTCATTTCACACGTTTCAATATTACATTCATAATTATCTTGGTATGCGTGCTTACATTACAAAAAGTATCGCGCATACCAGATTTTATTATGTGGGTGAGGATTATACCTGTCATAGATTTTACTTACTTGATGACATTTCTTTTGGAGTCTTTCTTCTACCTCTGGTCTCTTCCTTAAGTTTTCAGATATCTTCTATCTTCTATAAAATAATGAGGTTTTATGGGGCTCCAACAGTTACAACGAGAAAAAACGACTGTGTTTTAGCTAAACATTATTATTAAACCAGAAAAGAAATTTCATATGTGTTCCGTTCTTTCATTGTCAAATCTCATTGACAACTTTACAACACCCTTCCTCAACGAAATCACGGAATGTAATTACAATACAATCTGTAGAAACAGCTATTAATTTTAACTTAGACAACTTCTGAACTAGACTTCTTAAAACTAAACCAATCTATAAAACTATAAAATACACAATCTATAAAATGCAGTTACAATACAATCTATAAAAGTGCTATTCATTTAACATAAGACATAACTTCTGAAAAATTTCTTTACCTAAACCTTTAGTACAAATATCTGCAATCTGTTTTGCCGTTGGAACATATCTCAACTCTACTTCTTGCCTCTCTACTTTATCTTTGTCAAATCTCAATCACAAATATAGACAACTAAAGTTGCATATATTAATATAATAATATGCATATATTAATATTTCATATATTAATATTTCATGAAATATAGTATAATAAATATAGACAACTAAAGTTGTCTATATTTGTGATCCCAAAAATGAATCCCCATTTCCCTTGGTCACGGCATCACGCGTGAACGGGTAGACCGATTTTAATTCGATTTTCACTAATGGAAAGAGGGATAATAAACGGGGAATGTTCATATATATAAAAATTGCACCCCGGGCGAAGCCGGGGCCGGGTCGCTAGTCTTATATATAAAAATGAATCCCCATTTCTCCTGGTCACGGCATCACGCGTGAACGGGTAGACTGATTTTAATTCGGTTTTCGCTAATAGAAAGAGGGATAAACGGGGAATGTTCATATATATAAAAATTGCACCCCGGGCGAAGCCGGGGGCTGGTCGCTAGTTTATTATACAAATTAATATGGAGAAAAGGAAATGCAGGAAATTTTTTATTTGAGTTGATCATATAATAAATGAAGGTTGATACAAAGGTTATGTTCAATTCATGTTTATTTATCAATGATCATCTAGATCATTATCATCGAAATTATCATTTCTCTCTTCTTCTTATTCTTCGCTTTCTTCCTCATTCATAATCCTATATCCAGCACTTATCACCGCATTAATACACCAACATAATATGTAAGTTTTAACGTTTACTGCAATTACTAAATTTATTATCGATTGCTATAGAATTTCCTTTTTTCCGCGCCTTTTCTCTCATAGAAGCAGTGCATTATGTATAAATAAGTACACATACACACACGTATGTGTATTGTGTATGTATGTATATAGTAATTTATAAAGTAAGTTTGTATGGTGTCCAATGAGTCACATACGGTGCTGGCAGAAAATCAGCGCTGTAGGTGTTTGTGTGGCACCTCAGCACAATGCTGAGCCAGTATCCGATTCGCTGCGCTGCCGCGAGGACACACACGTTTTTTATTAATTTCTGCCCTGTTCTTGTAGTCTTTCTTTCTTTCTTTCTTGAGTAACAAACATATAAACTTTTGCATTTATAATATTGGTAGGATATGTATGGAATGTATAGTTGTTATACGGCAATATTTCACTAAACAATCTGCCAATATACTTACTGTACCTAATGTCGTAAATCGTAATGCTGATTATCTTTTTATTGACACTGGAACTTAGTTGCCCCTCAAGCATATTGTGGATAAGCTGAATTTTCATTTGAATTGAAGTTAGTTGAATAGTTGATACGACGTGATCTCCGCCTCTTCTATACAAAGCGTATTAAAGAAGCGATCAAGCGAAACAAAGGCATTTAGGGCAAGCACCTTAACTGCTCGAGTTAAGGTGGGATCGTAGAAAAAGAAATCACTAGAAAAAAAAATCATTTTAGATTAAAAAGAAAAAGAATCATTTTAGATTTAACTGCAAACTGCAAGCGCTTCGTGAGGGTAATTAAATTATAAGATAAGCCTTTTCAAGTTGAAAAGGCTTTCGCGAAGTATTCCGCGACAATCATTAGACAGTGAAAAATTAAAGGTTCAAATATTTTTTTATTTGTTTATTTAATTCAGCCATTATGTAAAACTAAATTATAAATTATATACAAAAGGCTTAAAGAACCATATTTTCATTAAAGAGATAACTAAATATAGAAGATAAGAAAAAATAGAATATTATGTAGTTATAGATATAAAAACTTAAATAAAGATTTTTTTTAAAAGTAATTCACCAATTTTCTTTTTGTATGAGGTTAAGTTATTTGTGAATATGTACATATCATTTGGAATCTTATTATAGTGACATTTAGAACGACAGAGGAAGGAATTCTTAGCATCTTCTTCTCAAATATAAAAGTAATTAGTGGCATATCCATCCTAAGCTAACGTGTGATGAAATGTTCAGAATGGTGTGAGTGTAGTGACTGGTGACATCGGTTTTCATTTGCGCGAAAGGTGGCGCATCCCGTACTCGGCTGCACTGCGACGAGCTCGCGTCCACAATTATTCTACTCGTACTAATAAATAATTTCCCAAATGTCCAACGCAAATAAAGATCGGCTTATATTAGTTATAATGCCATGGCTACCGGAATAGATCTTATCATTTCATCTATCTGCAATGCAACTTTTTGTGAAAGTGTTTACGACAACAACCTCTTGGGTGAATTGATCTTAGTTTTATATTATTTTATGATAAATATTTAATACATAAATCAGTTAATTTTTACCTATTTCTTTTTTACCAGACAACCAATTATCAAAAAATGAAATCGAAAACCTTGGCTTGCGTAATGAAATCAACGGAAAATTATTAAAAGTGGCCACGTATAATGTAAGTACTTAATCATTATCTTTATTGCTCTAAGACAGGGTTGCGGGTTTCTCGACTTCTTCCCTAGGGCGGACCCCCATAACAACCTAACCGTAACGGACCCCTAAAAATAAAACAAGAAAACAGCTTTAATATTTTTATTTGCTGCATTTGCTAAGGTTTGCTATTTGCTTACTCACATTTTTGTATCTATGTTTATTAAATTCTCCATTAATAAACATTTGCCACAGTCGCCACAGCTTTTTTTTTACTTTGTTATTGTTTATTTTTACTTTGTCCGTGGATCCCCTAGGATGACCCGAAGGCCCCAGGTTGGGAAACATTTCTCTTAAGAAATGATAATCTTTACTGTGTGATTGTAGTCTTTTTCATCTGCCACCGTTAAAGGGGTCTACAGTGACTAAAGGGATAAAATTAGTGTAGGTAAGTATCTTATCACCTTTGCATATTATTCTAAACATTTTCAGAACTATCCCCTGAACTGGGTTGAGAAGGGAGAAAATGGGACTATTATCGGTCGTGGTGTGGCATTCGTCATATTGGACATACTGAGTGAAAAATTTAACTTCACGTACGAAATAACTTTTCCGGAAAAAAACTATGTTGTAGGACGGGATAAGGATAACCCCGAGGATTCCATAGTCGGCCTGGTTAGAAGCGAGGTAATCTCAACATACATTTCAACATTTGAAGTAGGTATCAATTTAGGGTTCCAATCATATTTCTCCTTTTAGAAAGTAGATATGGCAGCGGCTTTTATACCGAAAATGCCGGAGCTTCGAGACTTTATCTCTTACTCGTACGATCTCGACGAAGGTGTCTGGATGATGATGTTAAAGCGGCCCAAGGAATCTGCGGCGGGCTCTGGTCTTCTTGCGCCATTCGAAAATAAAGTGTGGTATTTATCAACTGTTTAGCTAAATACAGTTTTAATAAGAAAATATAGCGCAAGATAATAATTTTTCTCCAAACGGTAGGAGTTGGAAAAGCTGCTACGCCATCGTTTAAATTATGTTTACTCCATGAGTGAGCAGGAATTTAAGATAATAACAACATAGTCTGCCACTCTCCGAGATACTCGTCGGAAGCTGTTTCTGTGTGATGCTTGATATGGAGAGAAATTATTATAAGTTTTAAAAGTATTACAGTCTCAATGACTATATAGAAAGAAACCCTATAAATAGGATACGAGCTTTTAAGCTGTTTAAATCTAGCTATAATATGGACGGAACAATAGCATCATCTGCAAGTCGCAGAATGTGCAGGTTGTAAAACGTGCACATCGTAAAAAGTGCAGGTTGCGGATTGTGCACATCGTAAAATGGGCATGGGCAGGAACTTGTGGATCCTGCCCATCATGTGGAAGTTGCACTGCAATTATTGTTTAGCATGTCGTATGTATGCATTGTGTGTCGTCCCTACTTCTTTAAGGCAGTCGTAAACACATTCCTGCAGTGTCAGCAGCTCATATGCATCACCTAGTGCGCTTAAGGTGGTAACCACCTACATTTATTAACAAATGTATCATCCGGTTGAACATAGAAAAAAGAATTTGAACATTCAGTAAAAGTAAATACATCTTAGATCAGTACCTACTTACTCTTACTGGACTAATATGTACTCACTCAGTAAATTAAGTACATCTTAGCAGTTCGTAACCCTAAGTGTCTTTGAATCTGTCTCGAAATAATATATTTCGGGAAATAAGTAAAGATAATGTAAGCGACGAGTAAGCTTTTTTTTATTTCATTGTTTTATGTGTTTTATTATTGTTATATTTCTAAAGATGTGTTGTGGTCCTGGTTAACGTAAGTAAATAAAGAAAACAAAACGCTCAGTTAATATATTCTTGTTGGAATGTGTAATTATGTAGGTATTTGATCCTCGTGGCGGTGATCTCGTACGGACCTTGCATCACGATTCTGACATGGCTTCGCTCTAAACTAGTCAGGGATCATGAAAAGAAAATCGCACTCTCGCCAAGCATTTGGTTTGTCTATGGAGCATTTATCAAGCAGGGAACCACGCTCTCTCCGGAAGCTAGTAAGTCAGCTTCTTTTTTCTATTCCTTCTATAAAATTAACCTACGTTTTATCTAATGCACAAAATATATGAGAGGAGAAAATATTCATCCACATTCACTATTCCACATTCACCAAACTAAATGCAGTTTTAAACTTCCAGTCTGACTTCTAAGCAACATAAAATAAAGACGCAGATCTAGCTTTACACTGGACATTAATCTTAGCACATTCTCACTATAAGAAACAGTTTATGTAACAAAGAAATAATAGACAATAAAGATTTTTCAATTCTATTCTGACTTCTAGCATCCTAAAGAAGGGATTTGCAATTTGCCACTCATCAGTGTAGGGCGCCTTCGCACTGAGCGACCAGGCCGCGGCGGCCACGATTGCGGTTTGGTCGCCAGCCGCGATATGTCGAGCGGCCTTGCAGTGCAGTCGACTTCCAAGGGTGTGGCAAGATGGACGTGGAGAAGATAATCATATCTATGTATTTACTACGAAAACGAAAACCGCGGCCGATGCGGTTGCACTGATGAATTTTAATACAGCAGTGATGATCTCGACGGCCACCGCTGGTCGACGGTCGCGTGGCATTCTATTGGACGCCGCGGCCAATGTTGGCCGCTGGTCGTTGGCCGCTAAGTGCGCAGGGGCTCAAAGCGATTGCTTATTAAAATCCAAAACTCACTGGCCACCGCGACCTGGTCGCCGCGGCCATGGTCGCCAGTGCTAAGAGGCCTTAAAGTTTTTTTTAAAGTTTCATTTGACAATGTGATGCGTAATGACAGACGCTTGCCGCTCTAAAAAATAGTAGGTAATAAAACCACATGCTGCCACACATTTGGTATCAAATGGGAGTTTTCGGCATTGAGACTGTGGATTTATTTATACGTACTATACCTACCTGAAGAATTACTTTTCTTATATTATAATTTATAAATTCAATTAGAACGTTAGGTCTATACATAGAACGAAAGAAAATCCCTAAATGACAGTCCCACATCAATATCTGTTCCGTGTTTTACACAAAGTAAACGAACAAACTTTGACATAGTTGGACACGAATTTTATGGTACAGACTAATACAACATCTTTGAATTTTATACTATTTTGAATTGTCACTTTTTTTATTAATTTTTAATTTGATTTTTTTTTAATAAACTGTAGGTACCTAAGAAAGTTTGTATGCTGACATGTGAAGATGTAAGTTTAACAATCAAGTCCGCGGCATATGAATTTAAAAAAATCGCCAGTTCGGGCTGGCTAGTGAATATTTTGCTCAATAGAATAATTTACATTTTTTTATTTATTTTATTTACATTTCAGATAAAATGATCCATTCTTATTTATTATTTAATTAATTTACAATGTCGAAAAACTTTATTATGTTAGAAGATTCACAAAATGTTTAAAAATCGAAGAGATATCTTTCGGCAACAGTTTTTAAGATGCTGTTGGCGCTAGCTCGTGTCCTCTCTAGCAACGATGCAGTTTTCTTCCTGATAATTGCATGAAACCCGTCAGTTCTTGCTTCGGCATACATTTGAGAGGCACCACAAAAACGAGGCAACCCCATCAGCATCCTAAAAGCGTTGTTGTATTGGATTCGCAAAACGTTGATGGATTTCTTGGTGTAGTTGGTCCACAGATTAGTTGTGTAAATATTTTGACAATATGCTTTAAATAAAATAATTTTAAATGCGTTCTCTTTCAATGTCAACATGATCTTTAAGATCGCTGGTAATAAAGTGTCCAAGATATTTAATTTGGTATACCCCTCTTTATCTTGTTATTATTTAATTTCCATAGCTTTTTATACAGTTTTTCTGTTAAGGTTAGGTAAATAACAGAAAATAAATGTAATTACATTTAGGTCTCTGCGTACAAATCGATTTCAAACCCCAATTCAGTAAACAGCCACACCATCAACCTGACACGTGGTAATCACAGACGTGGTCAATCTTGTCATTATTGAGCGATGCTATCGTCGCTAATGGTTTACATCATTCATCACTTTCCGGTCACACCCTCGTAATGTTTTTTTAGCGACCGATACAAACAGGTTCTACCTACACAAACAAATATAATGATTAATCATTACATTAATGTTATGCCTTATTTTGAAACAAGTTTTAACTATAGGTAAATTTGGTATACTTACTCAAGGCTAAACTTGACATACTGACCATATATTTCAAACCATATTTTGCCAAGCAATTAAGAAATTCTATTTTTCGTATAGTTATTATATGATTAGGTTTGGTCCAATACATGTAGACTATAATAAAATAGGTAATATAAATAAATGTAGCTATACACGCTTACCAATAACGTGTAATTGAAAATATTCAAGTTAAATGAAAGCAATATTTTTTTAATTGTATTTAAATATATCGACTAGTAGTTTATTGTATATAGTTAGATATTAAATCCTTTGATATTTCAATAATAGTATTAAAACATAACATGATAACACAAGGTTAAACTTTGGTGCTTTTTAGTGCTACCTATCATTACATTAATGTAAGTTGTTTAGTTTTTTTTAATTATTAAAATTATTTAATAAATATCTACGCCTACGCCCTAAGCCTTGCGCTTAGGGCGTAGGCTTAAAACCTACTTAAAACGTCTTGCTAACAAAAAATTTCGACTAGGTTTACCGAAATTTTATTACATAGCTACAAGAAGTATTTGTTATATAGATTATTTATTACTATAGATTAACGAAATTATAGTCCAAATACCACAAACATAAACAGTTTTGTCTAAAACAGGCAAGAAATCATCGTGATACTCCATCGGTTGGAAAACTGTAATTGGAGAAGAAAGAAAACTGAAATGTGTTTTCAGATACAACGAGGGTTCTCTTCGCAACTTGGTGGATGTTTATAATTCTCCTGTCGGCGTTCTATACGGCAAACTTGACTGCATTCCTCACCCTGTCTAAATTTACTCTCGACATAGAGAGTCCTCAAGACTTGTACAATAAACACTACAGGTGGTTTACACCCGAAGGCAGTCCAGTGGAATATATTATTAACAACGTGAGCATGCCTGTTTGGTTCGCTTATTTTTTATAAATACATCATCTGACTGTACATTATACGTATAAGACACTTTTTTTGTCCAGATTATTTTGTTTGTGTAACCTTTTTTTTTTTTTTTTATTAACGAGGGGGAAAACCTTCCATAGGTACCGGGTTTGTAAAAAACCGGGTTATGTGAGATTTTTACTCACTAAAAACCCCCCCGATTGTCGCCAGCCGTGCCTATCAGGGACCATGGTACCTCCATCCGTATTACCCCGCGATCCCTGTAGCACCATTCTTGTGGAACTGGAATACCCCGGTGTTATCCCAGCTTTCTATAAGCCAATCACCGGAACCTCTTTTAGTCGCCTCATACGACAGGCAGAGGATACCGTGTCTGTATTCTAATTGAACCCCAGATCACAGGGTGCTAGGGCGGTTTCCACTACCTCCTCTTTGACGTCTGCGTCTTGCAGGGTCAGCCCTCTCTCGATTCCGTTCAGCGGCCTCCTTCTGGAGAAGTACCGTCTCACAGAAAGTTGCCACTGCTCTCCACGATGATTCTTTTCTGATCACAGCAGCCATAACTTCTGGGAGTGATAAGTTCACTCCAATTTCGTCGATTATGACTTACCGCTGAAGGTGCCAAGCGGGGCACCTTTCGAGTGTGTAACCTGCACACCATTTAGATCTTACGCTCCATCCAGACGTACCTACCTAATGGTTTATAGGTTCAGGCCAAGATTAACCATGTCAGGGCGCCTAAGCAATCGTCTCAGGGTCTAACGTTTTCTAACTTCCTCGTCTATGCAATTCTCTTTATAATTACTCTGGTTTTACTACACTACCAAGATGTGCCATCACCTATTAAAATTTTTATTCAATACCAAAGATTTTAAAGAGTCTAGTCTGTTAAACTCGTCGCGGTAAATATGTATAAAATTATTCTTCACTAACTTGAAATACGTTCCGAAATGAACTGAATTATGATGATGTAGTATGTATAAAAAACAGGGTAATAATATTATACGTACAAATCTTCTAAATTAATTTTCATTCAAAATGTTTATACCTATTCTATATTTTTTTTCATTGAGTTTGGGGGCCCTAGCCGATGCGGGCCCCTAGGCGGTTGCCTACACCGTCTAATGGATGATCCCGGTCCCGAACGCATCTGTTTATTAGATCAATTCTTTTAAAATATGCAACGGGTTTATTGCAAAAAGATTATATTTAAATCACAATTTGATTAAAATAATTGTCTCTTGACTAAATCTTCCTTTCGTGTAGATAAAAACTACTTTTTAAACACGCAGTCGTGAATTGGGCAGCCCTTTTTGGCAGCAGTAACCACCCCCTTACAGAAGACAACCGTGAAATAGCAGCATGTGTGCTGTTATTTTCGTTGTAGCTACCTACCATCACCATAAAAAATCGCACCGGGCGACGAGATAAGTCGCTAGTGTTATCTGTTATCATAATAAAAAAAATTGTTTATTATACAAGTTTCTTAGAGATTTACTTTTAACGATGCACAATTGCATGAGTGTTGTCACAACTCTTCGGTGTGATAATACAATATTAAATAAAATATTATTTTGCAGCCAAACGAAGAATTGTATTATTTGAGCAGGATGGTAGCGGAAGGACGAGTTCATTTCCTCAAAGTGAATCACGCTCAAGAATATTTGCCTCTAGTCGCAGGCGGCGCAGTGCTCGTGAAAGAGCAACTCTCCATAGACCACCTTATGTATGACGATTATGTGGTTAAAGCCAAAGAGGGCGTGGAAGAAGCGAATAGGTGTACCTACGTTATAGCTCCGATCGCTTTCATGAAAAGACTAAGAGGCTTCATTTATCCTCGTGGTAGTTCGCTTGTACAGCTTTTTGATCCCGTGTAAGTTTTTGTAGAAACGGACTACAATTGTTAGTTAAACCTACCTAAGGTTAGAGGTAGAACGATAACATTATATGAATCTGAGTTTAAAGTAGGTGTAAAAATGGATCGGAATAAAATATTTTTCTTATCAAACTAATAGGTGTATACTTAAGCATATAGAGCTCAGAGGTTGAATTAAATGTTCTCAACGCTCTCTAGGGTCCAAGGTTCGTTTCTCGGCAGGGCCAACTTCGGAAATGAACTTTTCAAAGTTTGTTCTGGTCCGGGACTAGCAAAAAGTGGCGAGGCACACTCCGTTTCGCAGTCATATAAATTGGGCAGCCCGTCTGGCGGCAATAAAAAGTTTTTTAGGCCCTTATAAGACCACTATGAAATAAGAGCATGTGTGCTGTTTAGGTATATGGACTTCCTACGTTGCGCTTGCCGGTCCATGGCCTCCACTGAGAACCTTCCGCCCCCGACGGCCGTCGGCTCTCCGTACTGTGTGTTCTGTCCAGAGCCACTTCAACTTACTACCCCGCTGGGTTATGTTGGTAACTTTCGTTCGTCAACGGATCTCCTCATTCCTGAATCGATCTCGCAGTACAGAGCATAGCCCTCTCTATAGCTCATTTGAAGTAACTGTTAACAGTTAAATTGACAGCTACATAGTCGCAGAAGAGACTGAGACATAAAGAAAAATAAAGAGAACGCACATAGACTGATTATTCAGCCTATGTGCGTAGCCTTTGTGGAAGAATTCGAGAAAGCTTTCGACTCAGTCGAAACCTCAGCCGTTCTTGAATTCTTGCTACGATGCCAAATAGACAGAAGTTATGTGGAGGTGTTAAAGCATTTTACAAAGCCGCAACGATGACCGCGAAAGTACAGGACCCAGCAGACGAATTCGATCCAGGTTATCCCCGGAACTGTTTACCAACACGTTGGAGGATGTATTCAAGAAGCTGGACTGAGAAAATCAATGAATTAATGTCAACAGCAAATATATCTCTCATCTCCGTTTTGCTGACGATATAGTCATTCAGACACAGTCGCTGGTAGAACTCAGAGAGATATTAGATAGCCTCAATGTCGCCTCTCGGTGAGTAGGGCTTGGGTTAAATTTAGACAAGACGAAAGTCACCTTCAACAAGCAAATTCTCCCAGGACTTGTTACCGTAGAGGTGTGACTCTTGAAGTTGTGCAGGATTACGTCTATTTGGGACAAATATTCAGTTAGGCAGGAACAACTTTGACAAAGATGTTGACAGAGGCAGCTGTGTTGGGCTGCATTTGGAAGCTATACGTCATCAATTCTCGTCACCACTGCCGCAATGTCTGAAGAACAAGTTATATAATCAATGCATCCTGCCATTGATGACGTATGATACCGTGGTAGAGTAACGTGGTCTCTCAAGGCAGGACTGATCCACAAATTTAAAGTCAGCAGTTTTTTTGGTGGATAGGATCAGAAATTTTGAAATTCGCCGAAGAACCAAGTTTGTCAACATAGCTCACATAGCAAGATGAAGTGGCAATGGGCCTATCACATCTGTTGCAGAGCGAATAACCGATGCGGTAGACGAGTTCTCGAATAAAGGCAACGAATTAAGATGCGCAGCGTGGGAAGCCCTGCGGCATGGTGGACAGACGACCTGAAAGGTTTCGTTCGTGGGAAGCGGCTTCATGTGAAGTACAGAAGACCGTGCGTGGTGGCGAGCCTTGAGAGAGGCCTACATCCAGCAGTGGAGAGACACAGGCTGAAGATGATGAGTCGCTGAAGCTTAATTATCCTAAAACGCCGAAAGCTTTCAATGTAGTGGTAGGGCACACTGCGTTTCGCAGTCATTTGGGCAGCCCGCCTGGCGGCAGTGACCACCCCCTTACAGAAGACCTCCGTGAAATAACAGCATATACGTGCTGTTGTGTTTCGGTGAGTGAGTAAGGGATGCCAGAGCCCATTTCCTTATCCCCTCCTAATCCCTTATCTTTAATCCTACTGTAGTCGGCAGCGCACTTGCAGCACCTGTAGCGTTGCTTGTGTTATAGGCGACGGTAGCCACCTACCATCAAGTGGACCGTCAGCCTGTCTGTCGACATAACATTAAAAAAAAATAGGTTAAAAGTAGTCTTCCCTATTCCTATACAAAGCTCGCTTTATATCTGTGCATATGTATGTAAAAAGTTAAAGTATTTATTAAGTTATAAATGAGTTTAAGTTATTAATGTATGTATAGAAGTATATTTAGATAAATCAAATTTGAAAGCATCGCTACTTCTAAAAAAAGCGCTATTGGTGTAACGGGAAAATGAAACCGTCCAATTTTTACATAAATATTGATAGCAGTCACGGTACAAAGAAGGTAATCAATTTACAGGGCCATGTTTACTTATTTTTTTTCAGCCTTTCATATATTCTCCAATCAGGCATAATAGATTTTCTCGAATTTCAAGACCTGCCAAGCACTAAGATCTGTCCTTTAGATCTTCAGTCGAAGGATCGACAGTTACGCAATAGTGATCTTCTGATGACCTACATGATTATGGGCGTGGGCTTGTGCGCTGCGGTAACAGTTTTCATTATAGAGGTTTGATTTCTTTTTTGATTTTTCTTCTAAATTATTGATAATTTATCACAACGTTATGTCAATACATTTGCATGCTTATCGATATCGATATGTCGATAAACGCAATTGTCGTTACCTGTTGTGCCTGTCATCATCCATGAATACTTAGCTATATAGCTTTATAACGTCAATATATATTTTCACTGTTTGTTATTTGCGGGCACAGTGTGCGGGTAAGACATTTTAATACATTTTCTTAGACATCATTCCGAATCCAATGAGCTATCGCATATATTTTTAGAAGCTTTATCAAAAATTAACACCTATTTGAACTTGTGAACTAGACTACTATGAATATTTCAGATTTGGGGATAACATTCGAAAATTAAAAAGACATTAACATATACGTTGTTCGACGCTCGATCTATGATGCTAAATTCAAATAGATTTTTTTAATACTTTCAAACATAAATAAATAGCTATGATATCCCATTACCAAATTACACGATATTTTCCCAGAAAAAGCTATAATTTTTTCTTACCTAATGATACATGTTTCAACCTTTAATCATGAGTCGATTCCGATTTCCCTTACTCGCCCACTAAAACATTATAAACTGGAGTGGATCGTCTAATACCACCATGAAGTACCTAATAAAACAGGTGCTGTGATGGTTGTTCACACCAATTATCTGCATTTAGTCCTTACCTTACCAAGGACAAATGAACAAATGCGGGTAGGGTTATGTGGGATTCTTACCCACTAAAATCCCCCTCTGCAAGGGCGTGGTTCTAGACCTGAGGGGAATTCAGATCCGCCTGCCTGTCCAGATTTATAACGAAAAATCAAATTTTACATTGTTTTCTTTCAGATATTAATGAGGGTTTGTTTCAAGTCGAAAAAGAAGGAGGATAAAGAAAAGGAAAAGAAAGTTAGAATAAATAAAAAGATAAAAATTCACAATGATGATAGCGTGCCACCGCCCCCCTACGAATCATTGTTTGGCCGGAACTCAAGATATAAGAACAGTCACAACTCGCAAAGCCAAATTATAAATGGGAGAGAATATTGGATTGTCGATACAATCAGTGGCGATAAAAGGTTGATACCAGTCCGTACTCCATCCGCATTTCTATATCAAGGAAATAAATAAACAAACATTTGATCTATTTTCATTTAGAATGTTGAATACATGGAAAATACCTTCCTATAACTTAATATATACCTAAGTGGGTAATGTTAACACGCATTAAAATAAATTTTGAAAAAATACAGAAATTAGTTTTCCACTTATAGATTATAGGAAAACCTATAAGAAGTAACATGGTAAATCACTCAATATTGTGCGGATAGGTAACATCGTACGGAACCCTCTTCACGCGAGTTCAACTCGCACTTGTCCCGTTTTACTTAATAAAATGTAGTTTAAAATAAATAAAGGAAAACAAGCTTTTTATTCGGACTTTCTTTGAAAATATTTGTTAAGATATTAAAAAATTACGAAATGACGGTTAGTTCGACTACAATAATTAATCGGACTAAAAGAAAATGTAATTGCGTTTCGTCCTACCGATACCAAGATCCACCCTTGTCAATATCTCTTTATCATTCATCCCGTTTCTTATACCAAAGCCGACATCGAACAACACAAATTTTGGTACAATATAAATTACTGACCAGTCAGTTATTAAAGGTATATATTTTCGAAAATGTTATGCAAACAGAGATATATTTAAAAGAAATCTAGTTTTTTAAATATTTTATTACAAGCAAAATAGTTAAATATTAGCAATAAGAACTTAATCGTACATAGTATAAGGTATTGTTCACTGTTCTAAGAAATCTCACCTCGCACTTAATTAACTAGAAGGAGCAGAACGTATTTTGTAAGTACAATAAATGTACGAATGTTATTAAATAAAATAATAATCTCATTATACATATTTTTATTTAACTGTGAAAATGTCATTTACAAATTTATCTAACACTCACATGATTCAACATTTTTTTTTATTTTCAATAATTAAAAACTTAATATTTAAAATGATAACAAATTTTATAAACAAAAGTATAATAGTTTATATGTCGCAGCTAAATGGTTGAAACAGCCGATTAAGTGCACGGCTAGCACATTCATTGAATGCCCTTATACCACACGTCCTTTTTTGTAGTCGAATCATTATGATGTATAAAACTTTCAACATCACGACTGACTTAAAAGACGCCGTAACGGGCTTGCTCTTATATAAGTAATTCATTTTGTAGTAAAATTACTTTTCCTATAACTTATATTTATAGTCACTTATAGACGAAATTTCTAAGTCTAACCATAAACATCAACAACGTGTAATGACAATAGCTATTTTAATATTTTGAAAATTAATAACTTAACCAGGTAGATGTGCGTCGTCTACTTGAACTGTTGAATTATGTTCAGCCACTCGGCTAGGCATTGAGTAGTCTGGTTGAGTTCCGTTCTTCAATAAATGGGCTGGCTAGCCGTGCAATTAATCGGCTGATATAACTAGTTGGTTGCGACATATACGTATTAACATATATGTTAGAATATAAGTCTATAACTAATTTGAACATCTACGAGACATTTTTTGAAATAAATACTCGATTGCTTTGAGTAGATAATAGTGTTGTCTGCCTGCCTATCTCAGATTCCTAATTGGCTATATAATTTCACTATAGCGATACTGTACCTCCTTTATAAAGTACCGATTCGATTAAGTGTATACTATCATATTAAATTACAGATATGATAATATTTCAATTAGTAAGTACTATATGCTAACTAGGTGCGTGCGTACGCAGGAGCGTGTTTCGTCTATTGGATGCTTTGGGCACTTTAGAATAACGTGGCCTCTATTTTATTAAAACAGGCAAACAGAGTAAATAAGCCAAATTCTAAATTTATTATTAGTAAAATTAATTCAAATATTGTTGAAGATATTGCATTTTTACGTACTGGCTGATAAACGAATTGGTTACCAGCCAGTTTAGAACGCGGCTATTTGGGAGGTTTGTCCAGAGATCCCAATAGAAAAAAGGGAGGTGTGCATTCAAGAAAATAACGCACAAAAACAACGTTCTAGTTACTATAGATAGATCGTTTAAATGAGTCTTCGCCAGCGCGGCACAGGGGCGCGGGGGTATGACGACAAAGGGGAAGGCGCCCTCTACCGCGCGGGCGAGGACTCATTTAAACGGTCTATCTATAATGTATCAATAATGGATACTTAAATCATAGTAATAATAGAACAGGGCTTTAATATCGGTACAGAATCGCATTATTTCGTGAAATAACATAAGAAAAGATACATATATAATATTCAATCGTCAAATAACTGTTACGTCAATACATTAAAAACTACAATACATTTTGTACATAAACATTAAAACCTTACAAATTGAGCACTGACTACGTCATTAGTCACATTTTTTTTTGGCTAGTTCGATACAAAATTACAAACGTTAGTCTAGTGGTCTTAATAAAAGTAGGTACACTATTATTTATAGGATTTAATAACTATGGTAATTGCAAATACTCATTAAAATATTCAATTTGGTGAGTTAATTCGTTGCGCCGAATAAACACCGTAACTTTTATTCCCAGGTTTTATAGTCTGTGTAAAAAAAAATACTAGGAATTTCCAAACTGCATTCACGAATTTATTCTGGAGAAAAAACAGGCTAAATATACTAACGTTTGAATTTTGCGCTAAACTCAATGCCTCCAAAATTTACTTTAGCTTATGACAATAGCTAATTATAACATTTATTCACAAAATGCAGAAGAAAATAATTACATTTAATAAAGCAAATAAAAATAAAATAAAATATTAGACTAAAAAAATAACAAAACTAATCAATTATGTACCTATATTTTTTCATTTTCTGTAATTTTATAAAATTACCATTTCATAAATTTTAATTTTTTTACAAAATGCAGCTCAAAGTGTAGTTTGACAGTGTCTTTGTCATCAAAGTAGTGTCAATTCACACATACCTACGCACCTACCTACTTTAACGGCAAGTCTTTCAATAATTTTTCAGCAAATCTGCGTTGCATTATTACCTACATATTTTAAAATAACCATACTATACACAACAATTATATTAATTTTTTTGTTTAAAATACGCAAGTGGTAAGATTATAAATTAAATTTTTGACCAATTCCATATGTAAAGAAAGAAACGTCGGAGAAAATGACACGCGCCCAATAGGTATGTATAAATACAAAAGAAAATCGTTCACTATTTATAAAATTATTTTTGAAGTTTTTGACTTTACTTCTCTATGCTAATAAGCCACGTTTTTATTTCGCATAAGATCAGATTCACTCCGTACCTGCTTCGTGTTGAGGATTCTCTAAAAAGTGTATACTGCAGTCACGTGTGATTTATCTAAGTTACTTATTATTGCAAATATTTACCCGCTCGGCCCTACATTAATTAAATCTATTTTTAAATGATCACATATTTTTATTAGTTTTATAAAGAAAACTTTTTATTAAGTTATAAATTTTACACTTCCTAAATATCTCACTCGAATTTGTCTAAAAAGTATTAAGTCGTTTGGGATAATAATAAATAAAATTTAAAAGCACATTACAATTTTATGGCCAATGTTAATAGAACAACTTATTTTAGATGAATCATTTTAGAGACAAATGAATTGACGACGGCGTAATTAATTTGTTAGGAGTTAGAATACTAAAGTAGTTCTTTGCTTCAATATATATGAACAAGTCACCGATCAATCTTTGGTTTTAAACTACATGAAGAACTCCACACTTAGCTATCGTTTGCTGTAATAGAGCGAACGAAATCAAATATTCACACTAAAGGGCAAACATTCAATAAACAAGAAGTCATTTGAATACAGTATTGCTGTCCAATGGCAGCTCCATCGGTAAGAAATAAAGTTTTAAAAGCTGAACTATTTTTTTACGCTTTGCAATGTCTGCTCTATATTTACTTCAAGGTTAATGTTTTGTTGGTACAATAAGTCCTTTTGTAAGGCCCTTTGTTCAGCAGTGAACGTCCTACGGCTGCGATGATGAATTAATAAATCGTTCTGCTTTTCAAACTGTCTGAAACTGTATGTAACGTAGCCTAATGTAACATCTAACTGAAGAATATTGCCACGACAGTCTAAGACCGGATTTTTAAATAATATTTGGTGGAATTAAGAGCTCGATACTAATCGAATATTAGTATCGAAGCAAGTAACAGAAGGTTTTTCTTTATTTTTTTCTAATTTTCTATCTCATTATCGGGGCTGCTTTTGAGAGAAATTCGGTATCATCTAGTGAGGTTGTAGCGTTGTAATAGTTCTACTATAGCAAACCATTTGTTAGGAATTACTAGAGTGCCCCTAGCGGACGCATAAAGAAGTACTTAATAGGTAGTTCTTTCTTACCCTCGTCAAGATTTTCGAGAATTATCGTTTGTCTTGCGAAGGCTGCAGGGTGAGGTAATAGATCGACCGCGCTGGAAGCTCCTATCATTATGATGTTGACGTTAATGGTTGGGAATGTTGCTTGTAAAAAATCTGTTCATGTAAAAAAAATTACATGTGGATTTAGAGCTTACATTTTCACGAAAATCGACACGGGTTCCTCATTCCCTACTATATACTGTGTAGGCATCCATCATTTGTACTTGACTAAGTATTAATTTTATGGTTGCCGTTTGACCAAACGAAAAAAAAGTCACATTATTTCGATATTTCACCGTTATTGGCTCGGAAATATCACGTTTCTAAGTGCACCTACTTAGAGGATTATACTATGTTAATATGAATAGATAAGATTATATTGAAGTGCGTCACCCTCACACCAGTAAAAACGGGTTAATGAACCTTTTCAAAACAAAGTATTATTTTTAGGGTTCCGTCTGTCCGACCATTCCCCCTCTCTTGTCTCCGAAACTATACTGAATCTAAAATTTTGAAAAAAAATAATAATACAGAAATTAGTTTTCTACTTATAGATTATAGGAAGTCCATGATATTAAAATAACATGGTAAATCACTCAATATTGTGCGGATAGGTGACATCGTATGGAACCCTCTTCACGCGAGTTCAACTCGCACTTGTCCCGTTTTTTTAAATTGACCCCTGAAGCTTCTAATTGCGATACAAAGTAGTTTTGCAATACCTACTTTGCAAATATATTCAGATGTAAAATTAACACCTAGCTCTGAAATTGATTTTCGACCAAAAAATATCGTATGGAGAAAAATCATTGTACGTTAAATGGTTATTTTCACGGCAAAAATAAATTTAAAACCCAGACCATGCTATTTGCAAAGTTGTAATTACGTACTAAGGTACTGGTTATATGTACGTTCATAATTCATATGGAAAGCGGAATTTTGGCGGGCGTTTGGGCGACTCTTATTATTTCATGATACAATCTTTATTATGAAAGAACCTAAAAAGTTTAATTGTTTAACTGAAGCGTTAACTTAACTTCTATTTTCAAATAAGTAAAATTTTTGTAATAAATAAGTTATATGTAGTTCTTCGGCCTTTTTACCCTCGTAAACATCATAGAAAAGCTCCGTTACTATGCCCTACAAGCATAGAGCGTATTAAATTTAATACGCTCTATGCCGACAAGTTCAATCGTTTCAAATATTCAGCTACCAATTTGGTAGTTGTTAAGGTCCGCTAACTTCTTCCAAACCAAGCAATGGATTTTGATACAGTTCTAACTAATGGAAAGAGTGATAACTTAGAAGTCTGTAGGTACATATAGTACTTGAAGTTGTTCTTTAGCAGCAAAGCATTCGCATATTCTAAGATGGCGGTTACCTCTGCCTCAAATATACAGGCGTATTTTCAAAATATACAAGTTTAAAACTTGGTGCTCCACCAAATTTCCGAATTCTTCATCGAGGCCCATTTCCGGTTCATCGGTATACCATATAAATAAGGCTAGCAGCCTAATAGGCAACTTTTCTATTTATATAGTCTCCTCTGGAGAGCAAATCTACATAATTTATTTAAAAAAGTTTAACTTACTGTCGTGAAATCTGGGTTTATGATTAAAACGGTTGATTTAATAATTGAGTCGTCCTGAGCGTTTATTCTACACATGCTTGTCTTCGCCTCCTAGACTAAATGTTGGGACGTTAGCCGAAGTAATGCATTGATGTAATTCTACGAGTAGAGTTACGACCAACAGCTATTCGAATGGTATAAACTTAGATACATTATTAAAACACAATTCAACAAGTATTTCTGCGTCTACTAAACTCATGCATTTATTGGAGAGACAACTAAGTTAATTAGAGCCCTACCATCTATATTACCCTTTTTAAATATAATAAACTCTTTTCTTTAACGTAACATTTAATCTTTACAAATACATATATACATAATATCGAGCCTTTAAGGGAAATTCGAGTGATGATAGAAAGGTCTTAGAATCCCAGACTAAATAATAAACTTAATAAATATTTTAAGTGATAAAAGGCCCGATTACATCCTAGTCATTGGCGAATAATTTTAATGAGGTATATTATTTGGTGTTCTGTTCTAAATATTGTAGCCATTTCAAAAAGAATTATCTTTTATTGATCTTTCATTTGTGGTTTAATACTAATATAGACTGTAACGTAACCAATTAAGGTATCAAATTGCATGTAATTGGATGTTAAACACGATTATAAGGGGATCAAATCTGATGTAAGTACCCGTCGCTAAATTTTTAAAAACTCTTAATTTTCCAATTTGAGTAATTAGGATATACAGAGCGTTTTTTTATAAAAAAGAAAAAAAAACAAATAAAACGAAAAAAATATAACTTAATTTATTTATTTGAACACTTTATTGCACAAGGTCTGTCAATTCATTCAATTCATGTGATGTACAGTTCAGCATTCTAAGTACTAGGATCTAGGAATCACGCGTATTCAACCTTTCACACATTATAAACAACGGTCCAACAGAGTAAAAATAACACACTCACTGTCCATTCTATTTTAACGGTACACTAGTTTTTAAAATTGACAGTAAATGTGTTATAACATAAAAAAACACCCTGTACGTCCTTTGAATGCTTAATTATAATATTTTGCTTTACATTACGTTTAAAATAAGAACAGGATCGGACGCCATGCTGTGACGTTTTTTTACTCATTAAAGTACGGTCAAGGAAAAAGAAAAACATTTATTTTAATAATTTAGTTAAGTGGACGTACCAGTTTCAAATTAATCACCACTGGTTGACCATTTTTATCAAAAAACTAATATTTTAAGAAATCCCGCCAGTGTAAGCACATTTTTTAATACTGTGTTGTTCAAAGTTTTGTAGATGAAATTTTTTGCAGTTTTGCTTAAAAGACAAGAGATATAGGCTATTTCCTCTATTTTTGTTAACATGACTGTGTCTCGTTCATTTGTCATTCGGCCGCCATTGCAGTAAGAAGTTTGTGATGAGAGGTAAGAATGAATCCACTTTTAGAGACATTTTATGAAAATTCAACAATTAAATCATCAATGAAGCGTTATTTTGTGTTATTTCAAGCAAATTATTCTTTAGACAGTTTATTTGGACTGGTTAACTACTATATGGATATAGTATAGTACACGTTTAGTTTAAACGTCGCAAGAGGAACAGATGCTTAATAGATGGAATCAGTTGAGGAGTTTTTTTCGTGTGGCGCAAAATGTATAAGAAAATAACTGCATCTGAAACAATTCAAGAGGTGGTAGAACCATCGGTTCGATCGGTCGAGATGACTCATCCGCGTTCTAATGTAAATCCACCATCTGCCGCGACAGTACCTGGATCTTCAGGAGACACGCCACATCAGCAAGCTAATCTGAGCAACCAAGTGATTTGTGAATATATTTTCATCATCTCTTAGTTGTATACTCTTTATTATGCAATATAACAGAGAAAATTTCCGTCCACAAATAAATTAAATACTTTATTAAGAAAATAGTTTTTTTACACAAAAACTAAAGTCAGTGTCGTCGCAAGATGGCGCAAGTCCGATCCTATTCTTATTTTGATCGCATAGTTACACTCTTTGACACTGCAAACGACGTTTATATTATATTGTATGCAAACAAGCGTGTGTTTTTGTGTATATCTGTGTCGCGGTGATTTAACACAGATCGTGGTAGTGTGACGAGCGTAACGGCTACCCGGTCACTACGCGGAGATTGGCCGTCTGTCACACGCCGAGACGTCCGTCCTGTGTAGGCGAAGGCAGGAGCGAACTACGAATAAAAAATAACAGTATTATTATAATCGCGACGCAAAACATGTCAAACGCACGGCTCGGCGTACTTCTTTTACGTTTTCTCGTCTTAACTACTCAACCGATCCTCATGAAATTTTGCATACGCGTTATCAGGGACATAGGGTGCCTTTTATCCAGAAAAATGTACTGTTCCCTAGAGTAATCATCTAAAAACAAAAAATTCAACGCCTGACAAAAATAAATGAGAAGTAAAGATAGAATAAATGTTTTAACACCGGAGAAAAAGAGTCGCGGACGAAATCGCTGACAAACGCTAGTTGAACATAGCGAAGCCGCCACGAATTTTATTTAAAAATAAAGTTCCAACGTACATATATTATTTAAAAAAAAAACATACAAAAGGCGTTATATTGATTTACATATTTTGTCAGGCGTTATATCTTTTATTTATCTAAAACGCGGGCACTAGCTAGTCGTTCTCAATCTGCAATGTGAATTGTTTATGGTGTTATTAAGAAAATTTAGCCAAGTTAGTTAGTTTAGCCAAGTTGAATTTTTACAATCGTTAACAACCGGACTAAAATTTCGTACATTTATTTGCTTTTGAATATTTGTTGTTTATAAGAATTAATCAAATTTATGTTTTTTAAACTGATATTTTTGTTAAAGTGTTTATAAATAAAAATTGAGTGTAACAAAAGATCTCTTACCCGCACTCTAACGCATCCAAATGTCTAGTCGTGGGCACGCCTGCTGTGCCCGCGCCAACGTTCGAGTTCATAGACTCTGTCCGCGAGCCCATATTCCTTTGCCTACAAAGGTATGGAGTCACTGCGGGAGAGGGCGTCGTGCGTTCCTGTAATGTTATTAAGACAAAATAAAAAGGTTTACCTTGGACCATTTACAACCAAATACTAACTTTAACAATAATTAATCTATACCATAAGAATAAATAAGAACATGTAGAACGGAAACTTCCGCTCCGGACGCGCTCAAGGTCACGATATTAGCCTACACGTTCAACGGGATACTCAGTCGGGCTGTCACATCCGGCGTCTCCACACGAATAAACTTAGTTCATAGTATTACGAGAGCCTGTATGTTTTTATTCTATATTTGTAGGTAAGTAATATTTACTTAAATGGCTTCATTTGGTATGGTATATTTAATGTACGTACGTAACATAGTAATGTAGGTAAGTATTTATTAATCTCATATTTTATAAAACTAGAATAAAATAATGGTTTCAAAGTAAAGAAAAACTTATATTTTAGCGATATTATCTTTATTCTTAAGCAATATTTAACAGTAACCAACCCTGGCGACAAGCCTGGGCAACAGAGGGGCGTAACGTCGCGAAGGGGGAAGTAGTTATATAAATGGCGGCGTGTGGGACTCGGACAAAGAAGATTCCGTTCTACTTGTTATTATTTATTTTTAAGTCTATACTAATATTATAAAGAGAAAATATTTGTATGTATGTATTTTTGTATGTTTGTAATGAATAAACTACTCAAAAACTACTGGACAGATTTCAAAAATTGTGTCACCTGTAAAAAGCTACATACGTGGACGAAGTCGCGAGCAAAAGCTAGTATACTATAAAGAGAATAATTATTTTAAATGGATTTCAACGATCTAAAACGGTTTATTTAACCAACATTAAAAACTTGATACTGATTTTCAAAGACTAGAATGTGCTTGAGGTGCACGAATTACTATGAGCAGGTACTTATTCTAAATACTAAAGTAAAATCTGTAAGAAAAACTTTCCCTAACGAACCAAGGATCTCAAAAAAGACGTATTGCAAAAAGTGGACGCTTATTCCGAAAATGCTCAAAACGAGGTCCTTGGTTCCGTACAGAAATAAATCTGGCGTTATCTTTTCGAGTAATAAAATATTGTAATTGTGAATAATCGCTATACATAAGAAACATTTTACCTATTAGTAGAGCATTACTTTCGGAGCATTCGACATTTAATTGTCAGGTTTGACAAGCCCGTTGGAAGAGTGGTCACGGTGCTTACCTTAACGCTCTGTTCTAGGGTTCTCGGATTCAATTTTGGAAAGAACTTTTCAAAGTTGACTCTGGTCTGGATCTGGAAAGTAGTGGCAGGGCACACTGCGTTTTGCAGTCATTTGGGCAGCCCGTCTGGCGGCAGTAACCACCCCTTTACAAAACCACCGTGAAATAACAGCACGTGTGCTGTTGTGTTTCTGTGAGTGAGTAAAGGATGCCAGAGCCCATTTCCCTAACGCTTACCAATCCCTATCCTTAAACCTACTGAAGTCGGCAGCGCACTTGCAGCACCGGTGGCTTTTCTTATGTTAGGCGACGGAAGCCACCTACCATCAAGTGGACCGTCAGCCTGTCTGCCGACCTTAATATAAGTAAAATTAAAAAAAAATAGACAGATTAGTTCAATGTGACCCTTTCTAGATAAAATACAAAGTAACTTAAAAATATATATTTCGTTGTGAACAAAATCTCCCAGTCCAAGCACAGGTGATAAATATGTAATTAAAAATTTATATATTTAAAAGGTAGATTATTATTTAAATTAATTTAAATTTAACTAAGTAAATGTTTCATAAAGAAACTGCTTATATCATATTTAAGTAGACATGTCAAGTTACCATGTCATTCATAATTTGGGATACAAAATATAAATACATATTCTTTACATAAAAGTTGTTTTGTTTGACATGTACTAATATCAAATGTTTATTCTCTTTCAAGTTCGTAAGTGGCATATAATCATTCCCATTTAAATACTATTGATTGCAAACAAATGTGTGGAATATTCCCTTTCTACTGTGTACATTAATAATAATTTTTACCTTTGAAATCTTTGTTTACATACAATCGTTGTTCAATTGACAATTATCATAGCAGAAAAGGTCACATCGCTCATGAATAGCGAATAGTATATCGATTCACTAAGTATCGTTTGTTCAAAAATTCTGACCTAAGCGCTGAACATTTCAAAACTTAGTTCTATTATAGTTTCTTTTTTCTGAGTTCATTTTATAGTGAAATATAAAAAGCTTCAATGTGATATGAAACATTTCGCGTTCAGAACAGCCATGTACCATACAAAATTAATCAATAATGTGATATCAGTTTCGTATTAGCGTAACCAGTAAGTAAATTTTATTAACAAGTCGATAAGAACAAAAAAAAACTTCATACAAATTAGGATAAACTAGTTATTTGTTTTAAAAAAATTACGAAAAAAGCTGTTTTTCATGCAACGTATTTATGAAATATAATAGCTGTTTATTAAAGATTAGATAAACAATTGGGTAAATGTCATAAAAATAAGACGGTTCAGAGACTTTTCTTAATTGCCAATGTTTTTATGTAGCATGTAGATTATAATCGCATTTATTGCCGTACCGAATAAATAATATGAATGCGGACATGTTGCGGTGTATATAATGTCACTGCTCTACATATTAAAAACTAGCCGAGCCCTCTACTTTGTACGCGTGGTATTCGGTATAGTATAGCGAGTAACTTTTTTGTTTGTAAATCAATTGGAATGAAACAAACACCAAATGTTAAGTGAAGTTTGCTACAAAACATCAGTCACTGTATGTCAGACAAACAGACAAATATTCTAAAAACTATATTTTTGACCTCAGCAACACAAGTACAAAGTGTGCAAATTGTTTTTTGAAAAAATATTTAATGCACGGGACACGGTTCTTTAAGGATTTTATTATATGTACAGCTCAGAGTAATAATAAGTACTAGCGTACTAGTACAGATTGAAGACGCTGTCCGCGTTATATTTTTGCGGGCTTGTAGCTACAAAAAAGTTGTAAAGTTATTAACAAAGTTAAGACTAGCACAGACGTAGCTATAAGTTGTAGCAACGCATATTACGATACACTTTCTTTTTATTATAGCAATGTGAACTTAGTAGTACAGTTGTACACTACAACAGTTGTTGTTGTGAAAGCGAAATATATATTTTACTATCTTGCACTGTGTTTTGATACATTGCTATCGTAGCGACAACATAACCTAAAAGCAAGGAATGCATGTTGTACTCTTACGCTATTAGCAGTGGCGTAGCGTGGTCTAATATAGACGTGGGCAAAGTCGCATCAGCGAGGCCCCTTTTGTTTCGTTCCCAAGATCTACCCAATAAAACTGGCCAGTCATTAAAAATATCATAGGTCGCAAAAAATTGCACTGTTGTGATTTTTTAGGATGTTGTTAGTATAGATACCAATAGTTTAAAACCAAATTTGCAGCTTGCAAAAGGGGTGGTGGCGTCGTATTTAAAGAGGCCTCGCGAGTAGGGTTGCCAGGCCTTAAAATCGAAAATCCGGACAGAGACTCATATTTATCCGGACATTTTGCCACAAAAGCCTGACACACGGGTTTTTAAAAGAAATAGTCCTTTTTATTTGTGCATTTATTACTTTAAGACTTGCTCTACTCTTTATTATGTATCATATATTGTTTTTTTAAAGTAATTTGTAAGATCGCGAATCATGCATGTCCGTGTGTTTCTAGCCGCTGCGGGGTTGACAAATCCTAACAAAAGCCGGACGGGCCGGACTTGTATATGTTTGGCCGGACACGACTGTAAAAAGCCGGACATGTTCGGCTAAAGCCGGATACCTGGCAACCCTACTCGCGCGGCCCCTTTAAGTGCGAGGCCGTGGGCCTGGGCCCACTTCGCCCACGCCTAGCTACGCCACTGTATGCTAGCCAGTGTTCTGGCGGACCCGACCGCCCGCCGCTTTAATATATTGTGTATATGCAACTCGCTTTTCATTTAACTGTCGTCACAACGGACAGCCTTCCATGAAGTTTCCAATTGTTTACATAAATAACAACGTCGGTATACATGTTAGATCAAACGTCCAGCTATTCGTGTGTGTGAATTGTGTGATGACGCCACAGAAGCTGTAGCAGTTGGCGTAGGATCCGAGTAAGCCTAGAATTTCAACTGTGGTAATTTTAATGCACTACTTCAATTCCATAAAGATTTAGATATAGCTATCCTATATATTTACATTGTTTTAATGACAAAAAGAAAATTTATGAAAATAAAAATAGATTTACTCTTTCTATAAACTCTATACTATACACGTTTACTTTAAAACAAGTTACATGATTACAACAGCATTGTTAACATACGTTAAAAACTACAGGCAAATATTAAATGAATACCAACAAAGTAATTTATAATCTTCATTACTTCTCGGAAATGGACAAGACCCTGCTGGATTTTCGCGTTTTGCGAAATTGTTCTAAAACTTTTCTTATTTGCTTGACAAATATTACCGAATCCTTATTGTCTCTAAAGCGAAAAACTGAAATTAAAAATATGGAGGGGAAAAAATCATAAATCGGACATATAGCCCGACTTTAAAATTATTTTAACTCAAAGTGCCTATTTGATATAATTATGTATACTAAAACACATTTTAGGGCATAGAGCAATTGGATTACATTACATGTCCCACTGATGTGCACAGGTTTCTTCCACAAAGTGAGGAAATATGGCCCATGTGCTGGTTAGAATAAGTGCTTTCATATCACATAAACGCATAAGGAATTTGGACAAGTTGTGCCCATTTCTACTTCGACAGCGAGACCCAATTGGTTCGCTTATATACTAACCTGTTGATTGGGTCCACAGCAGGTTGCGTTGTGACAAAGATCGTTGGGCGGACAGTGTAGAGCACAGGGGGCTTCGGCCACAGCACCGCTTACTACCTACAAACAAACAAATCCATAGTAATATTATAAATTACCTTTTACGCATTAACTATTCAACAAATATCATGAAATTTTGCATGTACATTGTCAGGAATACAGAAAAAAGGACATCGGTAACATGTACTATTCCCGAGGTTTCATCTAAAAATAAAAATCCAACGCCTACCAAAACCATAACAGCAATAAAGATTGAATAAATTATTGCTCATAAATTTTGTCAGGCGTTATATTTTTTATTTTTCAATGCGGACGAATTCGCGGGCACCTGCTAGTGTTAAATAAATGTGTCAACATGCCGAGTACCACGTTCAGATAACAACTGATAGCTCTTAAATTACTTAGATAAATTATTATCATTGCTATTATCCTATATAACGGTTCACTTGACTATCGCCCATAAAAACAAGCAACGCTAATGACAAGGATCAAGGATGCAGAATGATCTCTGGTATCGAACATTCACGGAAACACAACATCACACGTGCTTTATTTCACTGTCTTTTTAAAAGGTGGCAGTTGTATTTAACTAGTTCGCATATCCCGGTGGATGTGTATAATAATTATATATTCATCCTATTGTATTAATAACACTCGAAATCGAAGTACAATAGAAATACATAGATAATACACGTTAATCTGTTTCGTATACATGAATCGTCTGTTAATAACTGTTATTAATTATTTTCCCTACCTAATTAAAGATAACACTTTAATCTACTCTCGTTCTGCTGCATTTTGTGCATTTTCATAGTAGAAAATGGTAGACGACATTATGTATTATAGAATCGGAACGATCCTAATATTACAAAATGTGAAAGTGAGTTTGTTTGTTTGTTACGCTTTCACGCTTTACTACTCAACTGATCACAAAGAAATTTTGTATGCACGTTGTCAGAGCTATAGAAAAGGACGTAGGACTTTCACTAAAAGTCCTACGTAAAAGCTAGTAAACAATATAGATACTAGTAGAAGTAACAACTATAACTTTATCATACATAGCTACGATAACAAAAATTTTAATATTAATAATTCAATTAAACAATATGTGGAAATGACTTTAAATCATGCTATAATCATTATTTTTTATTTTTTTGACAGTTATTTAAAAGCATATAAGTATTTAGTTTTTCATTTCAATGACTTACGAGTTGCTCCGTAAAAGAACAAAAATATACAAATATTTATTGTAACACAAAATGTTTCTTAGTAAGTACTGGTAATAAATATTTGGTAATTACTACAAAACTAGTAATACTTAGAATTGGCATTTTATCTATCGTTCTCCATTACAAACGGGTCTATTTATTAAAGAATTTTCCTTATGTGTCGGTCGAGAACTGCATTCAAAACTCTACTGCTTAATCTAAAATTGGCCTCAACAAAAAATATGACATTATTTATTTGTTACGAATCAACAATAATGACTGTATGCCGTTACGCTTTTTGTAGTGACAGACATTAACGTCCCAACTGTCCCGTGAACCGAGTTGTTTGCTATCAATAACTCGACCGACTCAAATCGGGTACACGTGCTTCGTGTTGACATAGTTGCGCCGTTTTTACACCAACGCCAATGTTGACATTCGGAATGCAAACAAACATTTAGAAGGAATAACCCATATAGTGAATTGAAAAAAACTTCTAGATCTCATTAATGGTTATATAAATATTATTACAAATTTTACTTCATGATGCATTGTTCTTTCTATTCGCTATACACGTTTGTATGTCTGCTCGCTTTGTTATTTCACTACAGAACAGATATTTAAAGTGGTTTTCACTGTAATTTAGAGAAACTTTAGATTTAATTTAGCTAAACCTGAGGGGTCGTATGTTCTTTATGATAAAGTGCAGTAGGTAGATCGACGGTCCATTACACAGCAACCGGAGCCTAGAAATGTAAGCAGCAACAATACAAGAAGTACATATTGTATAATATATGTTGGCTCTAGTCGGGTAGACTATAGTTCGCAGTCATAAATTGGGGAGTCCGTCAGACGCCAGTTACCACCCTTTGTCAAATTACAGCATAGTTACTGTTGGGTTTTGGCGAATGAGTGATAGTGCCAAAGTTATCCTCTCCTAATCCCTTATCCTTAAATCTACTATAGTCGGCAGCGAACTTGCAGCACCTGTGAGTTTTCTTGTGTTAATAGGCGACGGTAGTCACCTACCTTCAAGTGGACCGTCAGCCTGTCTGATGACCTAGACATGATTTCCCGGCACGGTCAATTTTGAAAATGAACTTTTCAAAGTTGGTTCTGGTCTGAATCTGGATAGTAGTGGCAGGGCACAGACACACTTACTCAGTCATTTAGGCAGCCCATTCAGTAGCAGTAACCACCCCCTTATAGAAGATCACCGGGAACTAACAGCACGTGAGTGTTTCGGTGAGTGAATAGGAGATGTCAGAGCCCATTTCTCTATCCTTTCCTACTCTCTTATCCTTAGTCGTACTAAGGTCGGCAGCGCTCTTGCAGCACCTGTGGCGTTGCTTGTGATATAGGCGACGTTAGTCACCTACCATCAAGCGGTTAGCGGCCTGTTGACGATCTTCACATTAAAAAAACCTATTACAATCAATCGCACCCGTACCAATTCATGACCAATCTTTATGGCTATGTATGTATCTAAAATTAATAAATAGGTTAAACAATTATTATTAATAAGTACATGATAAATAATCCTAATAAATAATTACTTTGCTTATTTGAAATGTAAATCAAACACTAATAAAATTCTAACAATAGGTGACAACAGTTAATTCGATACCAACTATTTTGAACCGTTTTCAAATAATTACTTATTTTCTCAAGAATAATTTCATCACTGAGAATATATGGAGGCAGGATGCAATTTATATGGCATTATGACATGGAAACCACCTACATAATAAATAATTGAATTGTACAATCTCTAACAATATAATATGATATCATCACAGTCATCTATGTATTAAAAACTATTATTAATATTTGCAAACATTTTCTCACGTTATCTAAAAGTGAAATCTTGATTCAATAATTACACTAGATATAAAATATTTATACCAGGCATAAACTTTATTTTAGATCGCACACAGATTGAAAAATGTATCACAAACCTCATTTCCATCTTGAGGTAGTTCAACGAACTCTGGCTGAATGGTCGTCGAATGGATTCCCTCGTTGTGAAAGAATTCTTTCACTTTTTCGGCTATTTTCATGTACTCGGATAAATTCCTACATCTGTAAACAAATTACGCGAACTTTTACTGAGTAATATTAAGTATTAGGGTCAGTTCACACCGAAACAAGACGCGACGCGTAGATGCTAGACGATGGGTATCTTCTTCAAGTCAAACTGTCGCGAGAAACATCATGAAGCTATGCAAAGTAAGGGTCAGCTTATAATGGAAAGCGGCGTGGCGCGCACTTTTTAAGATAGCAATAGAGAATATAGAACTCATTTAGAACACTAAAAGCTACACGGTTTAATGAATCATGTGAAGTGGGGCGCGACTACGAGTGTCCACCAATACCACTCGCGAATACCGCCGATACCATTGAACTGAAGGCCTTTTAGAGTAGTAAATAAGTTTCTATTGCTATCTTAAAAAAAGCGCGCCGCGCCGCTTTCCGGTGTGAGCTGACCCTAACGTTGTACTACGTCTCGGAATTCCGCAATGTGTCTTGCGTCGTTGCCTTGCGACTTGCGGTGCAAAGTGAAGCGTTGCGCCGTTTTCACGTTTCTTCACAGCGTGAAGCCGCCGACATCACTTTCGTGCACTCACTAAATTGCGTACCTTTCTGTGTAGTAAATAAGTTCTATATTGTATTATTACTGCCTTAAAACCACGCGTTGCGTTTCGGTGTGATTTGGCCCTTAAGTTAAATTTATACAAATTAAGGAAATAGCAACTTAATCCGCGGTTAAGATGTTAGCCTAATTATTTAGATTTACGAGTAAGGGACGATGTGAGAGAGAAAAATCGGGTCTAATATCTCTCGCGTTAATTTAAAGTGATCTTGGTTACTGCCGCTAGACGGACTATCCAGTTGACGACTGAGGAACGCAATACACCATTGATTACTTATTGCCACACAAACGAATAAGACAAGTATTGTAGTATTTAGCAGTAAAAATAGTTCAATATTATGTTCACTGGCCCGTCGTCGTCGTGAAGACGATAATTGTTGTTTTTCGTACTTTAAATGTATTTAAGTATGAAAAAAGTAGTTGAACAATATATTCAAATACTTTGCGGTACCATAATATTATGGCTAAAATAGAAATAATTTTATAGAAACAACCAACGACGAAATGTGAGAAGTCGCGAGTAGACGCGTTGATGGTCTTCAAGACTACCCTACTAAAAACTATCTCTACTAATTTTGGATATCCTAAAACTTCCCAAACATTAAACGAACTAGAAATATTTTTTTATTTTCAATGGAACATTAAAACAGACAAAATATGTCTATGTTTGTTTAAAAAAAATATTACAGTAGCCGTTATTAACAAGTGAGTTTTATTTAACCTTTATAAAAAATATATTACATTGACGAGACCGTTGGAGAAATGGTTAGGTTAGGAACAGAATACCATCGTGAAATAACAGCACGTGTGCTGGTGTTTCGGCGAGTAAGGGATGCCAGAGCCCACTTTCCTATCCCCTCCCAATCCCTTATTCTAAATCCTACTGTAGTCGGCTGTGACGTTGTTTGATTTATATAGCCGCCTACCATCAAGTGGACCGTTAGCCTGTCTGCCGATCTTGACTATAGAAAAAAATCAGACCCATAACACTTTTTTAAATTAAGAAGGGTTAAGGGACTTGAAGAAAGATGTGTGCATAACGTTAATGCCGCAAACTTTACTGCGTGTAAAAATGTGTACGATTTTATTGTATGTGTATCCGAACGGACACGGAATAGAACTGTATTTTTTAAAGATTTAATGAAAGGGGAATTCAGAAATTATTGACATAGGAATGTTTATCAACAACTAGCTGGTGCCCGCGACTTCGTCTGCAATGAAATGACTTACGCCGGCGCACATATACATATGTAAGTATAATCAACAATATTAGCCAAAATCAATCAATTTTTCCATTGATGATTTTTCGCCAAATTTTTCTAGCTCATCAGATTAATGTGTGAACACTTTAACACAATATAAAAAGAGTCAAGCCATGCACTCAATACTGGTTCAATTCGGGGACAAACGGTTTGGTATGAAGCCAAGAGAAATTTATTTTTAAACTGTACAATTTCTTTGTGCTTTTATAAAACTTCGGCATTGGGTCAACTGGGCCATTGCGATCAATATAATGGGTACGGGACTCCATAAAATCTATGTAAATACTATTTTAAATAGCAATAACGATCTTGTTCCGTTTTGACGCCGCCGCCTTTCTGTTATACATGCCCCCTTTCGACACGCGATAAAATATTTCGAACCGTAATAGATTCATAAAAATAAATTTTATTTAAGCATAAAATTTAGGTATTATATCCATACAATATTATCTTTATTAAAGTGTAAAACGCCTGTATGTTTGTTCGTCGATTATCAGAACCGTCGATAAGATTTATTATATATCGATAAACAATTAATTGATATCGATTTTAGTAATGAATTGATTGTATTTAATTGCTTGATTAGACGAGACAATTTTATACCCTGGTGTTAAGTTCACAGACGATGAATATAGAGGCTGTTTTAAGCGATTTCTGACTTTTTCGACGTGCCGCTAAGTTATCACTTATTTACAACTTATCACCAAATTTATTCAAATTTAATTTTTCTTTTGTTATCTGCATTTGTTAAGCACTGATAGAGATATTTGGCAATTTATAAAACATTATTATACATATAATCGCCAGCGAGAAATTTGTTGTGATATGGATATTAATATATGTCTATGAAATATCAATATTAGGAAACATCTTTCATGTCAAGATTGAATTTAACAGCATTTGCATCAATCGTAAAATCCGTTACATTAAATTATCTCAAATTGTCCCAGAAAAATATTTTTAGAATAAGTAGGTATTTTTTTTTAATAAATGTGATTAACTAATGACCAAGGTACACGAGGTTATATAGATCCTGGCTTGTATACTAGTTTTATGTGGCCGGCGAGGTTAGTTTTCGATTGGCTAATGAGCAGTGACCACGCGTTTTGTTTTTTTTTGACCGTAATTACATAAGATGCCCAAACTAAGTACGGAGATTAATTTTAGGCTTGTAGAATTGTACAGCAATACAAAAAAAAATGTGTCGAGTTATTGATGGATAAACCAATAACTACCAAAGGCGTAAAGAACAAAGTTCCTTCGATTCTTCATTGCGAAGTTCTTCTAAAAGTAAAGAATGATCCTCGTTCATTCCTTCTTAAAATCCATCCATTTCTTTTTTGTCCACACACGTTTTTCTAATATATCTTCTAGTAATTTGTCTAATGCGAATTGGCATAGTTTCTGAAGTATAACACAGTATTTAGCTTGCTATCCTAGCTTGAAAAACTAACTTCGTGTATCCCGGGCATAAAGGGCGTTAATGTTCGACCCAATCAAGATGAACATTGTCAACATGGTGGATATTCAAATTACCTAGTCAGGTCACAAGTTCTGTCACATAATTCGAGACATGTTTGTTTTTATAGTAAGCATTTATTGACCAAAAGGAAGTTATACTAAAACATAGATTGTTATGGTAATTTAGCTTATTCAAAATGACCCTTGCGATTTTGAATACAAAACTTCAACCTGCGCGGCCAGTCGTCTATAGCAGCACGAACGAGGTCCAGTGACTCTAAATCAGGATGAGACTTTGAGCAGGCCTTTTCCTCCAAGTGTCACCATATTTTATAATCCAAAGCATTTAAGTCTGGACTGGAGGAGGGCCAGCCTTCGTGCCGTATGAAGTCAATTTCACGCGCCGCCAGCCAGTTTTGCGTGCTTTTCGCTCTATGAGCTGGCGCAGAATCTTGCTGGAATACTCTAGAGTCTAGAGTCTGTTAATTGATTGGGTATGAGAAAGAGGCTCCACAAGGTTTGTAAGGACGGTATTTTGATATATGTATAATACAACTGTATTCGTTTTTACGGATTTCTCGCAAAAATATACCTTACTTAAGCCCGAATATGAGACTCCCAGCCAAACCTTGAGTGACGATGGAAAATGGCCTTGCTGGATACGTGGAATGCGGCTGCTCGCTTCGCACTGTTGTGGGCGTGCCTACATCTTTATCATTTTGTTTAATGTAGCTCTAAAAATTTTTCATCCGAAAAAAGAATTTCAGTCCTTTTTTTTAACATAACGCGGGATCTCTTCATTCTCAGGTCCATTAAACGCGCATTCTAAGATGGCCTGTTTTTCTTTGATAAGCTCGAAGACATCATTCAAGACCCTTTTCATCGTGGTTAACCCCGTCTGAAGGGCCAACAGTCTCTGCTTGCGCATGGGATTTCTTTTGATTAGTGCCTCATAGCTTTTATCACTGCTGGAGTTCGAGGTCGACCACTTCTTTTTTGTCTCCTACTTATATCTTCATTCTTCATTATATCGTTTGTTTGAGTGATAAACAAATCTTTTGGTTATATTAAAAAATTTCAGTAGGTCGAAAATCTGATTTGGTGCATAACCGCAACCTCCATTTTAAAGATAAATGAAATTCGAAATAGTGCACACTTTTATTTTCATAAAAAAATCGAAATTCCAATTCAATTAGTACTTTTGTGGCCAGCACATTAAATTCAAAAGTTTTGATTATGTGACAGAATTTATAACCTGATTAGGCATTGACTTACCTTACCTAAGCATTGATCACACTTACCTAAGTGTGATGGAGATGCGAAATTAAGCACGGTACGGATATCACTAATTAGGAATGTGTATGTTAGTAAGAATGATTGTTACTCTTTGAAGCAAAACTACAGAATGGATTTTGATGGAATCCAGTAATATAGTTTATACATTAGCACAAAAGATAGACTATAATAATTTATAAATATACGCGGACGAAGTCTCAAGCAAAAACGAGTAGATTCATAAACATTGTCGTATATTTTCGGCATTATTTTAAAAATCTGCTTATACATTAAATTGAGGGATCTTTAAGGAACACGGATCTTTCAGGAAACTCAATTATGGTCAATCAGAGTCATGAATGCGAATTCAAAACGAAATGCCAAAACAAAAAACAGAGTACTACCTCTTTGTTATTCACATAACTAAACATAAGATCCTGTATTTGCATTATTTGTTGCGTCGACTTATGTTGTCTCCGTTTTTGTTAGTTGATTTGGCCATAGAACTCAGACCTATTTTTGTAATGATTAAGTTACTATTATTAATGGGTCTAAGCTTAAAAGTAACTTTTCTTTATTTTTAACCACTAAAGCTATTATTTTTCCTATATCTTTCTTCCGTCAGTTTATAAACATAATTTATATTAAACTATGAATTTGTTATATTATTTGAATATAATTGTTGTGAATATTACAGTGAATACTACAGGAATAACATGTGAAAATAATTAAGATACGGAGGTGTTAACAATCTTTATATAAAAACAATAATTTGTCACTCTAATACGAATTTAGTAAAGAACTAGCTCTTGTCCGAGACTTCGTTCGCACCCCTTTTTCTCAGGTGTTAAAAAACATTTATTCAATCTTTATTGCTAATGTATTTTGCGTGAAAGCGTAACAAACAAACTTACTTTCCCATTTTTAATATTAAATCATCCATTTTGGAATAATGGCGGCTTCGGATGAATTATATCTTCGTGTAAGGATGAATTTTGTGTGGCAAGAACTCAGTAAATATCTATTCACATTATGTCAAACAAGTAAAGCCCCATTTGGGACTTTTTAAAAATTGCAAAATAAGTATTTTTACTTTTCCCAAAATGTTCCATGCTTAATTTTAAAGAAGATTTATTGAGTTGTACAGCCGGAAACAACTTATTAAAACGTTTTGATTGCGAAAAACAGTGAGTTGGTTAAAACAATCGAGCCAACTTTCTCAAAGTACACAAACAATAATGTTACTTATATACATAGTTTGTCTACTTTAAGAGATTCTCATTTTACAATTCAATTCCTACATCACATCATTGTTAATTTATAATCATCATTGTACCGCCATACAAAATAAGATTTCTAATTACACAACCCTTTAAAAAACGCAATTCATTACCACTTTTTCTTAGACCCACTAAGAATTTCGTTTTAGAGTTAGAGATATGTTAAAGTTTAAAGAAAAGTTTAAAATTTAAAGAGTTAAAGAATTATGTCGCTGTCTCTATCCAACATCGTGATTAAACTTAATGAAGAAAGAGATGGCGTGCGGTACACGAGGTTTGTTTTTAGTTTGGTTACTTCCGTTAAGAGAAAGAAGTTGGTTTATGCTTACAACGTTCAATTAGTTTGACACAGTCAATTACCAACCAATGAGAAAACTTTACAACAACAGAATACGGCAATAAAAAATAAAAATACATAGATGGCAATAAAAACTAACTATTTTTAGTGGATTTTTGAGTGTTAATATAAAGACCGTTTTTTTGTCACTGGTAGTATGATAAGGGCGCATCCTTCTCTTTTAACATATCTCTGTTTAGTGTTATACCTATCAAGTAATTTCCGCTCCTTGCTACGGAGACATGGTTAAATCTCATAGTACGCTTCAAATGGACACGTTTTTTTAGGGTTCCGTACGTCCGAATAAAAAAACGGAACCCTTATAGGATCACTCGTGTGTCCGTCTGTTCGAACATTCCCCCCCCCCCCTACCTCCGAAAATACTGAACCTAAAATTTTGAAAAAAAAATACAGAAATATAGATTATAGGAAAACCTATAAGATCATGGTATTAAAACATGGTAAATCACTCAATATTGTGCGGATAGGAACATCGTACGGAACCCTCTTCACGCGAGTTCAACTCGCACTTGTCCCGTTTTTTAATTTAAACCGTCTCTAAGATAAAAATCTTCAGAATAGAACGATAGCACTTAAAATCCTATATAAACCTTACCTAATATGTGCACTGGCAATGATCCTGTCGCCGGCGAGTTGCCACACGTGAAATTCATGTACGGCTAGAACACCATCGACTTTCTCCAAAAGGCGCGTTTGTATCGCGTCCACCTGCGCAAATAGTGTTATCGTCTTATCATTTGGCATCTGAATTCCAGTTTCAAAAATTTATTCATTTATTTGGGGTCACAAACGAAGCAGGCATCAAACATATTCTTTAAAATGTATATTAAACTGTTAAAAAAGATGGTAGCAACAGTAGTAACCAAGTAAAAACAGGTTGAAACCATATAAATACAAAATTATAGGTATTTTATATATATTATATTGTATTAATATGGATTAAACAAACTAAATTAGTGCATACTAATTTAAACCATAATCCAGTGAACCGATTGATGAAATTCGTTTTGAATCAGGAAAGACGGGCAACTGTTAACTTCTATGGCGAGGAACAAAAAAGCGTTATTTTCGTCGCTTAATTTGACTCGTTAGAGTAAAATTAAAACTTAATAATAATAGACTATATTTATAAAAGTTGAATTGGGCATATTTTTACAAATATATTTTCTAATAAAAAATAGTAAATTACTGAAAAAAAAAGCTCTCTCGTTACAGTAAAAAAAATTGCAGCGACAACTCATTATTTTTTAAGCTTCTTAATTAACTTAAGTTCTGTACCAAAATTTTAATCGGGTACTTTTATTTCTTTTTTCATATTTTACACAATATTTAGGAAAAAACTTCCAGCTTATAAAAATTTCTTATTCAATATTACACCTTAATTTGGAGGTTATTAAGTTGCGATCTTTTGGTAAAAATTGTTTTTGGTCTGACGTTAGTCCCTGTCTTAACTTTTTTAAGCTTGTCACTGTTTACCTTTATACACGCAAGGAGCCGCAGTCAAAAGTTAACATAATATTTTGCCAGCGATTTGAGTTAATACAATTTGTCATCGCTCAGAATATACCTACACATAATTGTATATATAGTGTGCCCGCGATTTCGTACGCGTGATATACGGAGTAACGCGTAACTTTTTTGTTTGTAAACCAATTGGAATGAAACAAACACTAAATGTTATGGGAAACTTGCAACATCAGTGAAAACTGCATTAAAATAGATTAAGCAGGTTCCGAGATTAACGTGCATAAACGCACAGACAAACAACGATTTTATTATATGTATGGTATGATGATGACTAACAGGGAATATTTGTGAATATACTGAACGATGTCAAATTTAATTAAAGGGAGATTTTGTAATTTTGTTTACTTTTAAATAAACAAAATTTATACTATAGGTATACAACGCAAATTGCAAACAAATAAAAGAGACAAAAACCCAATTTGCGCTGGTAATTTAAGTTGGAAAGTAAAGACACGCAAACAAACCTAACATTACTGGATGAAAGTTCGAGAAACAATTTCCAATCTTTCTTTCGACGATTATTTATTCGTGCCATCGATTTATATCATAATTTGCAATTCAAATATTTCGTACTGAATGTAATTCGAAGAACCAAAATTTATTTTGTTGTTGCTATTGTTCGAACTTCTTTTGTTGATTTCGTGTTGTTTTTCGTCCGACATAATAAAATCAATTCTAATGTGCGAACGAATCCTTTGTCTGGAAATGAATCGGAAAGGTTCTTCGGACCTTTCCGACCGCAACTTTTAACATTTCATATTTAACTACTACAATTATTAGGTAAATGTATTGATTATATCGATTTTGGTTGAAACTATTAGGTCCTTTTTATTTTAACACACAGGACATTAACCCGATTTGTAGTATTAATATCACATGAACGAAAATGCTAAAAAACTATAGATAAAGGTTAATATAATCTTTATTATTTCTCGAAAATGTGTGTTCATCACAACAACGGATACAGATTTTTTTGATTCATCTTTTTAGATGGTTTACCAATAATGATTTCGCTATAACGGTGAATAAAAACATCGTGATGCCAGCCATACACAGGCAATTTGATAGTGCATGGTTGTTATTTTGCACGAGAAGTACCATATCATGCCGAGTGGATGATAGGGTTGATCGTGTATGGCATCAGGAAACCTTCTTGAGTTAGAAGACTGAACAATCTTAGAAAACATTTCAACTCCTATCAATATGCAGTAGGATATTGGTAGAATCGGAGTTGTTAGAATCAGCACGTCATAGCTCTAAAGATTTTCATCAATTTCGAGATTTTCGAGACGACGCTGAATTAATGTGTGATCGTTATTAAAATTACAAAAACATAGTAGGTAGGTTCGCTTATTGTAATGTCAACAGTGTGATGTGCAAACGTTGCAGATAAGATACCTGAATGTGCGTTGGAACAGTTTGTAGGAGAATGAGCGCCGACTCCCGCAACAGAGGCCACACCGACACGAGGATAAGGATCACCAACACTATACTCAGAGCTGGATCGATGTAGTACTTGTATTTCCAATCGGTCAGCCAAACGACTAACGCAGATGCAACTACTATTATAGAACCTAAAACAAATATATACGGTTATTTTTGATATACAATACTTCGCAGCCGTGTTCAGACTTGAACCTCAAAATTGTTAAGACTACAAGCGATCAACTCGATAGATGCGTGTGATGCACATACGTAAACAGGTGTAGGTAGGTAGGTTACAGGTATAGGTCACTGCCAGAGGTTTCCAGAAGAATCAGTGGGAATCAAAAGACATAGCGCGCCGCAGCTTTTCTTTGACAAATACCGCGTTTTCCTTTGATAAAACCGCATTTCGCCGTTAGAAGGTTATCCAGCCAAAAAGCCGGGCACCCTAAGTAGAGTGAAGCGATACTTCACACTTGGACAGCTCCTCTTTTTGTACAAGGCGCAAGTCTAATCTTGCATGAAGTATTGCAGCCACCTTTGGAATGGCTCAGCCAAATATCAATTTGCCGCACTCGACTCGGTGGATCGCAGAGCTAGGCTTATTGGCGGCGGTACGCTAATAAGAAGTAAGCTGCAGAGCCTGGCAGATAGACGCAAAATCGTCTGTCTACTTGTCTTCTATAAGTGAGAGAGTGTGCTCAGGAGCTGCAATCATACCGCCTACCACTTTCTTCTATCGGACATTCAGGCGTACGGCTGGTTACCATCCTCACCTTGTTGAAATCCCTCATTTTCGGACCGAGCTGTTTAAAATATCTTTTATAATGCGCACTGCTAAAGGATTGTAACTCCCTGCCAGCGTCTGTATTTCCGAATCTTTTTAAATTCATATTCTGGGTGAGTTTCCTTTCCTGCAGGGTTAGATGCTGGCCAAGAGCAAAACTCATCTTTAATCTTTAATAATAAAATAGATGTAAAAAAGCAATAACCAACAAAAATTGTGAATCGATCGATATCGGAAAACCTATACTTATAAAACCGTTTGTTCTAACTGACTATCAACGCACAGCCAAAACTACTAAGTCTAGAATGATGAAATTTGGAATATAGCTTCATTTAATAGCGTAGGCATACGCGGGCAGGGTCGCTAGTATGTATATATGTCAAAAATGTTCAAATACATTTATACAATCTACATTCAGTTTTAACAAATATTGACATATCGTCCAATAATACTATGAAAACAATCTGCCACTGGTTTGGAATACTGATTCCATTAACCTCCAATCCAACGTTTGCCTTTTTTCAATGTAAGCAACTAAAAACTAACAAGTAGGATGCAAAAATCACACATTACTACTTTTTCGGGATATAATATAATCGGGGAAAAAGTCTTTTCGCATATAGTATGTATAAACTTGTAATAAAATCTCTTTGGCTGTTCTATTTGTATCTGACTGGTTTTGATGACATTAAAAACGTAACATTTCGAAAAAAGAAACAATTAGTAATATGTTGTTTCCAGCTATTTTTCTTTTATTTCTGTTTCTGTCAAAATGAGTGAATGTAATGAAGAAATTCGATACACTTTAAAATTTTATTACAAAAAAGGGAAAATGCAACGCAAACCGCAAAAAAAATTGTGAAGTTTATAGACCTAATGCAGTGTCGGTAAGAGTAGCACAAAGTTGGTTTAAGCGTTTTTAATCCGGGAATTTTGATGTCAAAGATGCACCTCGCTCTGGTCGCCCTGTTACGGATAAAATGAAAAAGTAGAGCAAGATCGGCATATCAGTAGTTACGACATAGCTGAAGAAATGGGAATTGACCAAAAAACAGTGTTAACTCATTTGATAAAAGCTGGGTACACAAAAAAGCTCGATATTTGGGTGCCATACGAGCTCACTGAAAGAAACCCTATGAATCGTGTACTCCTTTGCGATTCTTTATTGAGACGTAATGAAACCGAACCCTTTTTGAAGAGATTGATAACTGGTGATGAGAAGTTGATCACGTACGACAAGAATGTGTGAAAAAAGTCGCGGTCATAGGTCGGTCAGGCTTCACAGACTGTGCCAAGACTCGGGTTAACTCGCAATAAGGTGATGCTGTGTGTATGGTGGGATTGGAAGGGCATTGTTCATTATGAGCTTTTACCACCGGGCAGAACCATCGATTCGAATCTCAACTGCCAACAACTGATGAGATTAATGCGTGTGTGGTCTTCATAAATCAATAAAAAGTGTGTGGTCTTTCATCACGACAACGCTAAACCACACACATTTTAACCACTCGGCAAAAATTAAGAGGGTTTGGCTGAGAGGTGTTAATGCATCCGCCATATGACCTTGCACCTTTAGATTTCCAGGTGTTTCGGTTCTTCAGAATTCTTTAGGCAGTGTCAAGTTAACATCAAGAGAGGACTGCCAAAAGTACTTGTCGCGTTTTTTTGATCACCACCTACAAGATGACAAAAGTCATCGAACAAAATGGCACATATATACTGTAATTAAATGTAAATAAACTTTTCATATAAAATGCGAAGACACTTTTTCCCCAAGCGAAGAACGTTTAACACGTAATGACAGTTACTGCACCTTGTTTAGCAAAAACAACTACTTAATTAATATTATGATAAATAAATGTGAACTTATATTACGATAAAATATAATAAAAAAAATTGCTGGATTTTCTGCATGTTTATTAGCATTTTAAAATTACCTTGTTTAAAGCACATATATTAAAACATAACATTTTATTATATGAAAATTTCTACTTAACGGAAATTTCCTATGACAACATGAAAAAATTTAAATATTTCAAATTAGATTATTTATTCAAAATAAACCAATGAAATCTAATTTTAAATTAAGACATAATTAACTAATACAGTAGCATTTTTTTTCTTACAAAGAGCAAACATTTGCAGAATAATAATATGATATCATATAATCCTTTTCCAAGGTTTGTTTAGTTGGCCAATTGCTGTTGATAAATTATATGAATTACACCATTTTTCTTACTGCTTATCACCAATTTTTTTTTAAAAAACTACATTAATCTATAAACTCTTGTGCAAGGTTTAACCTTGGCGGTTAAAACGATAATTAATAATAAAGATCATTGCAATTGATCAAAGCAATGTGTGAGTGATAAGATTTGTTTCTTTCACGAAAGTGGGGCAAGGTTGTCTGTGTTTGCACTTACACACTTATTTTACACGAATTTATATTACACGAATAATGTCAATGCCATGCGACATTAAAAATATATTAGAAAAACATACTCACACACCTATCACTAACTAAGTCTAATCTTAACACGAAAACGATAAATTTAATAAAAACGAAAAAATATTTGGTACAAAAATGGGAGCATTTTTATTTCTACAAGAACAATACAACAAGAATACTTTGGGCATAACATTTGCGACGAGAAGTATGATCTGCTGCAACTGATCATGCAGGGTAGACGCAAGCCGGGCAGACGACGTACTTCATAGCTCAAGAATCTCCGCGAGTGGTATGGCCGAAGTACCAGATCGCTGTTTCGAGCCGCCGCCTCAAGGTTTAGGATAGCTATGATGATAGCTGACCTCTGATAGGAGATGGCACTGAGAGAAGAAGAAGAAGAAGAAAAAATATCTAACTCATATTGAAAATCGTAACAAAATCCGTTACGTGGTTTAGAAGCGGTTAAGGGTATACAGATATACAGACAGACAGTGAGACAGACAGACAGACGCGGGCAGCGACTTCAATTTTTACTTTGTAAGAAGGCAAGTACAAATGATAGTACATTAACGTATAAATTATTAAAAGAAGTTAGACAATGAATTCGATTGATTCGATTTATTAAAACGCAACTTTTCAAGGTTGATGAATATTTGGCGAAACTTCCGCAGACTTAAAATGCAGCACAGATAACTTTTGTCAACTTTGATAAAATATCTACAGTGTGTCGAATTAAAGGATTTCCTGTGTATGACCCTCAGATATCAACCTTCGACATTGTTCCGTCAAAACAATTTTATATTTATACAATATCTACTTTAGCCTAAAAAATTTGAGAATTTTCTAGGCATTATTAAACGTAAATTAAAAAGTTTTGCTGATGTATTTAATTAAGAGACGACACGATGATCAGACGAAATGGCAGAAATAAATATAACATTATTTTTACAAATTATAAACATGATAAATTTAACCTTTACTTACATTTTTGCGCGTTGATTTTGATAAACTGGCATGGAGACCTTAAAAAAGTGTTGACATTTATTTTTAACAGCTACGCATGAACGAATGTAGGTAATGTTATGGCTGTTTAGTATATTGTATATTAAAAGTAAATTCTATTATAGTAATTATTAACAGCAACGTGATTGTATTGTGGAATACCACAAAGACCCGATATCCATAACAACTTATCTGAACAAAATCAGCTCATAAATTAGGCACCGTCTCGACCTGTTTATTGCTTTCAAATCAAATCAAATCGTATATTTCTCAAAAATAGGATAATTTTTTTGGAAGTTGATTATAATATATTTTACCAGGGTTTCGGAAAAAAAATAGCCAAGATGATGATGATCCTGAGAAGAAATCCCGAATCCGAGGCAGGATTCCATTTTTTTTCTTATCTTTAAATAATAGGTTAGGGAAAAATTTCTTCGCATTTTATATGAAAATTCAAGACTTTTCTTTTTTTTTCAAAGTTTATTTACATTTAATTACAGTATATATTATGTGCCATTTTGTTCGATGACTTTTTGTCATATTGTAGGTAATGACATGATCCCGTTGCTATAGAAATGTTGGGACTTCTGATCAAAAAAACGCGAAAAGTACTTTCGGCAGTCCTCTCTTGATGTTAATCTGACACTGCCTAAAGAATTCTGAAGAAACGAAACAGGTGGAAATCTGAAGGTGCAAGGTCAGGGCTATATGGAGGATGCATTAACACCTCCCGGTCAAACTCTCTTAATTTTTGCTGAGTGGCTAAAAATGCGTGCGGTCTAGCGTTGTCGTGATGAAAGACCACACCCATTCTATTGATCAATTCCGGCCGCTTTCTCTCTCATAATGAACAATGCCCTTCCAATCCCACCATATCGCACACACAGCATCACCTTATTGCGAGTTAACCCGAGATTTGGCACCGTCTGTGAAGCCTGGCCGACCTTTGACCGCGACCTTTTTCGCACGTTCATGTCGTACGTGATCCACTATTCATCACCAGTTATCAAACTCTTCAAAAACGGTTCGATTTCATTACGTCTCAATAAAGAATCGCAAATAAGTACACGATTCATAAGCTTGCACCCAAATATCGAGCTTTTATGAATACCTAGCTTTTTTCAAATGGGTCAAAACTGTTTTGTGGTCCATTCCCAGTTCTTCAGCTATGTCATAACTACTGATACACCGATCTTGCTCCACTTTTTCAAAAATGAAGTCCATTTTATCCGTAACAGAGCGACCAGAGCGAGTGATTCCGGATTGAATAAACCAACTTTGTGCTACTCTTACTGCTTACTGATACTGCATTAGGTCTATAAACGTCACAAATTTTTTACGCGGCTTGCGTTGCATTTTTTCCTTTTTTGTAATATAATTTTAAAATGTATCGAATTTCTTCATTAGATTCACTCATTTTTACAGAAAGAAAAACAAATGAAAAATAGCCGGAAATAACATTTTGCTAATTTGTTTCTTTCTATGAAATGTAACCTTTTTAATGTCATCAAAACCAGCCAGATACAAATAGGACATCAACAAAGAATACAAGATGACTGGGAGGTGTTAATACATTCAACAAGCCAAAGATATTTTATTAGAAGTTTATACTGAAATAATATATTAATATGTATGACTATTAATAATATACATAATATATTAATATATATGACAAATAATATATTAATATGTATGACTTGTCTACTTGTCGAAAATATAAGATATGTTAGTATTTTTTTAGTCATTTTTATTAAGGTGGGGTTAAACCAAACGAACAAAGAGCAGTAGCATTTGTTCTTGGTCTTTTAGTGTAAACGAAAGGTCTTGTTCAGCGTTTACATCAAAATATTAACGAGCAAAGATGAGAACCAAAAACTACAATTAAGCATGTCGCCCATATGTTTAGATCAACCGAACGAATGCTCATTGCTCATTCATGTGAATTCTGTGTTGGTAGTGTTTCGTTATGTCCGACTCTGGCAGTAATATTATAATTGAAGTGCTGCATTTATTGTTTTGTCGCAAACACTCAAAAAGAAGAGAAGTAAGAGACGTTAGTGGTGACAAATACAATGCAGCGAAGGATACTAGATAATGTAGGTGAAACGATGACGGATATGCAAGAAGATAAGTAGGTATATTCAAATCGCTAGAACACAAGAGCGCTTTGAAGAAGCTTGCTACAATAACCGCATTCAATCGGTTAAGCCTATTCTTAGATTAGCGTGCACAAACGCACAGATAAACAGACAAAAATTGAAAAACAATTTTTTTGACCTCGGCAACATAAGCACAACGTGTGTTACGATACGACTCGTTTACGATTTTATTAGATTATAGATTTGTTGACATCAATATAAACTGTGCACAAATCACACACATTTTTCACAAGTTTTTTTTGTTGGTATTACTTTATCAAAATAATATAAGCCACTGTCACCACTAGCGCCATCTGTTATGTATGTAGTGTTTGTTAAAAAAAAAATAAAGTGTCAGTGTGTGTTCGCTGTCTATCGCGAAGAGTAAACGTGTTTTATTATTATTTTTACTAAGCACGTAAGTGTTAAGTATTGGGTTCCAAAAATTATGGCAATCTTAAATTGGACTAGCCAGCCGATAAATCCTAGTGCTTAATGAGGAGGCCTATGTATACGCCTCTATTTCGGCTTGCTAATTCTGCGAATTATGACCGTGACTCGGTTCTTCTAAACCGGAAACTTTGAAAATTAACTGTTGCGAGTTTTTTAATAACAATTTTATAGGAAACAATTTTATTTTCCTTGTAGTTGTTACGTATGCATTGCTTCCGCATAACATCCATAATAAGTGACCACATAATTTATAATTGTTTCGTTAATTAATTAATTTTATTTTGGAAAACAAACAATTACACCATGTATATTAGACTAAAAAAAGAAAAAAAAAACATACATAAACTTAAATAATAGTGCAATCAACAACATTTCCCACAAAGTAGTAAATAAATTTTATACAGAGAGGACATATAAATACACACCAATAAAAAAAACCAAGAGAGAAAAATCAATAAAAAAAAGAACAACAAAAACTCATTAAGCTAATGCATTGATTTCATTATATCTTTTCTATATTTACCGCAAACATAATTAAGTTAAAAATCTTATTAACTACTTTCTGAGATCATGAGTTCATGAACTGATTCCAGAATTCACTTCACATTACCGGCTAATGGTTGGACAAAGGTCACAACTTGTAAATTAGACATTTTGTACATTGAAGCAATTAAAAATCAAATTCTTGGAGGTTTTTTATTTTCAATTTTAGCTATACCGAGGTGCCACGGCTTTTCCCGGCTGGCTGTAAATAGGGAAGTTAGAATACGTAATACATAGCTTATGTCCGCCTGAAATAATGTATCTTTCTTTCAAATATTTGATGCAATATTCACTAACATTTAGAGATAAATCATATTTACTACAGTGGGAAAGTCAATGTTTCTAGCTGAATCTTGGCAGAACCTTAATTGCCTTGGGCATTGAAAATTCAAATTATCCCAGTCAATTTGTACTCGTGCGAAGCCGGGCCTTAGGATTAATTTGTAATAGTGGATGTCTCGGAAACTAAGTCTGTGCAGGAGTGCGACCATGTTCCTACACTCCCGTTAGATACAGCGACGCACTCGCAGTTCGTGGGAGAACGTTTTGACTAGGGCGCATAAACCGAACGAGAGAACGTGAGACACCGAAAGCTACTATAATGGTGGCTGTACACTCTAGCCGAGACACCCCAAAATAGGCCCAACTCGCTGTGTCTGTGTCTTCATGTGTCTCGCGTTATCTCGCTCACTCTGGTCCCTTGTCGGATTTTGCCCCGAGTCATAGGGTCTCATGAGAACTGCGAGTGCGTCGCTGTATCTAGCGAGAGTGTACAATGTACATAAGACCTCTCGACCGAGACATCTCAGAGGAGACATCAAGAGCTTTCGCTCGAGAGTGTAGAGCCACCACTAAGTTGACCCAGTTAATTGTAGTTATTAGTTTAGGTATCTCGTTTAAGAAATGTCATTAAATAATTCATTAAGTCATTAAAGAAATGTCTTAATCTTTAAAGGAATGTTTCATTACTTATTATACTATAAGATTACTAAACTTATAAGACGAAAATGAAAAATTTCGTAAAAATTAAAACACTATAAACTTCCTAACTTGAACAAATTAGTATTTGGTTTTTATATTAAATTTTAGGAAATACGGAGAAGAAAATTAGGCATACCTAACTCTGTCAAAAATATTACAAGCAAAAATATTCTGTGCAGATGACACAGCCACAGCTTTTGAAATCGAATATATTTGGAATTAACTCAGTAGCTCAACCTAACATAAAAAAAGTAATGTATCAAATGGTAAGTAACCTACCAAATGTTGGTAAGAAATTACCACTACCATGTAGAGGTCAAGACAATACTTAATCGATACGTGACAACGTTAAAAAGTTTTTATTATACAATGTGCTATAAAGTCGTAATTTTCTCGCAAATCGGTCACGGGTTTGATCGATTCAATTTCCTCATTGAAAGTGTTTTCAATGTCAAGGGCATTAGCACCGAGTATATATAATAAATGAAGGTGAAAATGTCCACTCACTTAAAAGGGTTAATCATTTAAGTGGTCCTGTAAGGTACTTACATATATGAGTTTGAAAATAAATCTCATAAATAATTGTATGAAAGTGTAATAAGGCTATTAAATTCAATATATTAGTGTTATTCCCAAGGAAATATATTTTGCTACAAAAATTGTTAAAAAACTTTGAATTCTTTGTATGTAAATAAGCTATGTTTGAGTAATTATTAAACGGTATCAAAAATGGATATATCTACTCGTAGAATAGTTTTTTTTTTTCAGCAACAAAGAAACCAAGAAATGCTTTGATCCATTTTAAAACAACCTTACAATACCCCCTTAGCTAAGATTCTCGAACACTATTGCATATTAAATAATAACTAGTGGTCGCTCAGTGGTCGAAATTCGACCATAAACAAAAGAGTATACATTTACGAGGGTAACACTGAAAGTTTTTAGAAGCTCGCAAACTAAATAATGGTGAAGCTGTTTGTATTCTTTTTGTTTTTCGAAATAGTCTCCATTCCTTTGTAAGCACTGAATGAACAACTGACTGAAACAGTGGGCCCACTTTTCTTTAGGGGTCTCTTTCACGGCGTTTTCGAACGCTTTCACTGCATCTTTAGGGTTCTTTAAGCGAATTCCTCTGAGTTTATTTTTTTGTTTTTGTCCCGTCCGTCCAAAGAATGAGGCAATCATCTTTTACCCTTCACTTCTTCACTTTTATTGGTAAATGCTAGAAAGGATTAACCACCCATTGTGCGGATTTTTGGTTTCGGGTTCTTAACAATATATCCAGATTTCATATCCTTTGACGATGTCAAATACAGCATTTGACTCACCTCCGTTACCTATTTTTTCAATAATTTCGCGGCACAAATCTAAGCGATGGCGTTTTTTATTTTCTGTCAAATTTTGGGGTACCCACCTTAAAGCTTCCTCACGCCTAGATGTTCGTGTAAGAGTTTATGCACTTGATTCATACCAATACCTAAATTTGACCGAATCTGTTGGTAGGTATGTCACTCTTTTAGCTGTTTTAATCATGACTTGAGTCGTACAGCATTCAAGTTATTTTCATTTGTCGCCTTAGATCATCAGTGATATTGCTACGACCACGTTTAAACTCACTGAATCAGTTATAAACAGTGGCACGGGACGGAGCTTCGTCGTGAAATGCCAATCGAAGTCTATCATAACTTTGTTGTTAAGACCGCAACGAAACTCATAATAAATCGTAGAGCCAAAATTTCCTCTCAAATTCATTTTTTTCGCACTTTTTAAATGAACACAAGTTTGTAAAAACAAATGTCAACTTAATGAAATTGCACAAAACCTGTACATAATATTGTTTCTGAAAAATATTTTTAAAAAATCTATGTGAAAAAACATTTTTCAGTATTTGATAAAAATAAATATAAAATACAATATTAATGAATGGAATCACCTTAGTAATGTAACGTTATGTGTTTAGGAAGCTCTTTTCCTGTCATTTATTTTGTAAAAAAAAAATTCCTTTGAACATAATTTTATATAAATACTATCATCTGCTAGCAAAGGAGCAATGTGTTATTCTGACGCATAAACCTGTAACTTTAAGTTAAGAAAAATACGTTCAGTAGTTATTGGGCGAAAGAGTACCAAACATCCATAATATCCTCAGAAACTTTCGCATTTATAATATTAGTAGAAAAAGACCAACCTACCTAAATGTTATAAAATTAGATGCTTATTACAATAATGTTACAGTTTTATTTAAACGAAATAATGAAAAATGTTGTTTCACTGAAAGGACATCAATCAAAACCAGGCCATTGTTTTTTTTTTCTTACCTTCCACTTCAAAGAATTTGGTAAAGTCTTTCTTAATTTCTAATTTCAGTAATTTCCTGTGAATATTTCAGTTTTGGTAAATAGGGATATCAACATTCGAAAATTAACACGTTGAACGTAAAACACGTACTCGATACGTGGCGTTGTACGAGTCAGTGCGCAATTCAAATAGAATTTTTAATATTTTCAAACTTAAATATTTATGAAACTCATTACTAAATTACACGAAATTTTCCCAGTAAAATCTATAACTTCTTACTAAAGGTACAAGTTTCAATCGTTAAAATTATAAAAAAAAAAAAAAAAAAAAAAAAAGCTGATGGCTTAACCTCTAACATTATGTACACGAGGAGAGATATATAATCTGCGAAGAATATCAAGGAAGGGATCGTTGTCAAGCGGAAAGCTGACTAGGATCGCTCTGCCAAGAGCATATAGGACTAGGAAGGCGGCCCAAAACATTCACATATTTCTTGAATATTTGTCCAATATAAAAATGTAAAATGCAAAAAAATCACTCACTCTACTTGCATTTTAGAAGAGGAAACCTGAAAACGTTTTCTACAACGGATAGATTTAGCATGGTAAACCATTTAGAAAAAAGACTATATGTGCAACATTTAATTACAATATCGTTAATTAATTAATAATAATTAATATTACTTACCTAAAGCATCAGAAAGTACATGCAGGAACACCCCCTTCATATTCATGTGTCCAGCGTCCTGCGTTGTTCGACAGGGTGTCTGTTTGTTGTTATTGGGAGCAGTCTTTGGTGGGACCATCTCGTCAGTCTCCTCTGAGCCGGTCGTGTTATGACCGAGCGCCATATCTGCATTACTGCTAACTATTTCAGCAAGATGTCTAACGTTAGCCGGTGGTGGTACACCGCCATGAGAATGACCGTGACTACTGCCATGTTCTGTAACAATAGGAATTATTATTATTAAATTCAAGCAACCAAGAAAGAAAAATTACTTAAAAGCAATTAAATAAACGCAGATTTCATGTTACATTTGCCTAGGTATGTCTTTGGTAGATATGTATGTAATTGCGAAATTAATTTTTATAATAGTCTAGCTGTGCCCGCGGCTTCGTACGCGTGGTATTCGAAGTAACGTGTAACTTTTTTGCTTGTAAACATTACAATTTTTTCAGTATTATCACGGCTAAATGACATGATCCAATCTTTAATAATTATGAATTTGTTTTGTGATTATATAAGATGTAATTAATCAAGCTGCTGGATTCAGAGTGCTTCTGACCGGTCCTATTGGAATATGTCCTATAATTAAATTCTATATAATATATCCTACCTACTTTCTTTTAATTTCTATAGAATTTAGATAATCACATCTATATTCTATGAGTATCTAGTATTGAAAATATTTAATCATCAATAATCAAAAAAGTAAAAAAAAAAAAACATGTGCATGCATGGTTTTTTTACTATTCATACACGTAGGTATATATTTTCTTATATTCATTTAATTTTTGTAATAATAATATTCATTTCATAAATAAAAATTACAATTTTGTTGAGACTTTGGTTTAGAGGAGGGTACCTACTTTAATTTAGCGCAGGTGATATCAGAGAGAAACAGAGAATAGGTGATAAACACAGCGAGTTATTATGAAAACAGCCATTGTTCTAATACTAATTGATTATGTTTGTAAATGCGCAACCTATTAAGATATTAGACGAGTGTTGGCCCGTGTAATTCGTACATACATTGTAACAAGTACAACGTTATCAAAATCTATAATTATAGAACATTACAAGAGGCTTTCGTAATAATCTATACCGCATGCGACATAAAATGAGGTTGTTGTAGGTATGAACAGAAAGAGGACAAATTTGTTGTCAATCTATGTATATTAATATAACAAACGTGAAAATCACTCTGTCTGTCTGTTACCTTTTCACGCCTTAACTGCTCAACCGATCATTATGAAATTTTGCATACACACATTGTCAGAGATGCAGAAAAGGACACAGGATACATTTCATTCAGAAGAAAAGTACTATGACAAAACTATAACAGAAATAAAGATTGAATAAATTATTGCTCATATATTTTGTCGAACCTTATATTTTTTATTTTCGAACAAAGTCGTGGGCGAAAGCTATAGTTGGTACCATATAAATTGAAATCCCTCACACACCGTGAGTGTTAATAGAAGGGCCACTTACTTTAATAACATTTTTGGATAATAACTAATAACACTCAATAACATTTTATAAGTGGGATACTTACAGAAATGTAAGGAATCTACATCTACATTGTATCTACACTATCATTATAGGTTCAGATTTAATGAGTTCATTTCAGAATGAACTTAATTATAGAACTTTTTTTGATTTAAGGGCCAAATGGACACGTTTTTAGAAGCTATTTTTATATAACGTAGTATGATATTATCTACAAGCTCGCGCAATGTAGTAAAACTAATTTTGAAATTACTGCATGAAATTTTATATGGCTTTCACTATTAAATTTCCGGGTATATATGCATTTTATTAATATTATTATTATTATTTTAAATCTTAATATTTATATAAGGTCGAGGAAAAAGTCTTTTCGCACATAGTATGTATAATTGGCTGTACTAATTATATCTGGCTGGTTTTGATGACATTAAATAGGTTACATTTCAAAAAAAGAACTAGAACCACACGCATCTTTAGCCTGCAAAAATTAAGAGAGTTTGGCTGGGAGGTGTTAATTTATCCGCCATATAGCTCAGACCTTGCACCTTCAGATTCCCACCTGTTTCGGTCTCTTCAGAATTCTTTAGACAGTGTCAGGTCAACATCAAGAGAGGACTGTCAAAACTACTTATAGCGATTTTTTTTATCATATATCCCAAAATTCTACAGCAACGTGATCATGTTACTACCTACAAGATGGCAAAAATTCATCGAACAAAATATACCATACTGTAATTAAATGTAAATAAATATTGAGAAAAAAAAAGTAGCCTTGAGTTTTCATATTTATAAAATGCCCTTTAACCCCAACCTATTATTTATTATATATTATTATAAATCTTTTATTTACATTATTATAAATACAAAAGCGTGCGGAATAACGACGAGGGAAAAGTTGCAAATCTACTGAGGGGTTAATATATAAAAATCACTTGTCTGTCAAGAATTCACGATGTTCGTTCACCCAAATCCCGAAACTGTTGCGGTTTTGTGAATGTGTATTAGTTGGTTCTAGCTTGAAAGATAGGATATAATTTATAGAGATAAACGGATGAAGACACAAGCAAAAGCTAGTAAAGCTACAAAATGTAGGGAATATTTATCATTAAAAAAAAATTTTTAATCACAAAACAATATAATTTTGGGCTCATTCATTAATCTATGAACGAAATTCCGATATAAAATAAATGAAACGACTTTTTATGTATTCCTTATGTTTCAGAAAATGATTATGTCTCCTCTTTCGTCATGGTAAAAGAAAAAAAAAATAGGTCTGGTAAAACTTGCTTTGGAAGTGTGTTCAGTGCCACAATGTATGTCAGTGAGCTCTGTATACTTAGGTATATATATATAGACCTTTTAAAATACTAATCAGTCATAAGCTGCTTTACACATTCGGAAATATACTATAAAATCTGTTCATAGCAAAATATAGACTATTAATTGTATTTTTATTGACAGTCATGAATAACGTACATATATATTACTAGCTGGTACCCGCGACTTCGTCCGCGTTAATAAATGAAAAATACACCTTATCGCTTATGACTGACATCTTTATCGCTGTGACTGACGGTGGCGTCGATTTTTTTATGTTTTTAGACGATCGCTCGGGAACCTAACATTTTTCCAGCCATTCCATAAAAAGTATCCTATATGTTATTCCTGGTAATAAACTATATGTGTGCCAAATTCCATCCAAATCCAGTTAGCCGTTTTGGAGTGAGTAAAAAAACACGCAAACATACAAGCTTCCGCATTTATATTAGTAGCATTCACAACATTCGAATTTGTTTATGTAAACGATCAGACTGACGATCCACTTAACGGTAGGTGGCTACCGTCATACATTAACTCGAGGAACCCCACAGGTGCTGCAAGAGCACTGCCGACCTTGGTAGTTTTAAGGACAAGGAGTTAGGAATAGATAGGGAAATGGGTTTTGGCATTCCTTACTCACTCACCTAAACGCGCTGTTATTTTTTGTGGTCATCTGTGGTTCCTGCCGTCACATGGGGTACCCAATTTAAGACTGCGAAATGCAGTGTACCCTGCTACTACTAAGACCAGGGCCTTGCCGAGAATCGAATGCGGGATCCCTGAGTCAGAGCGTGAAGGTAAGCACTTTTACCACTCGACCAATGGGCACGTCAAAAATATACATATGTAATAATACATACATATTAATTGATCTGAACCTATAGATAAGGTCAAAAGTATTAAGTTGGTACATGTGTTTTTTATAGAACTTGTCAGGCAATTTTGTTATTAAATAACGGCCAATTTATTTATTTACTAGCTGAGCCCGCAACTTCGTACGCGTGGTATACGATACAGCGCGTAACTTTTTTGTTTTTAAACCGATTGGAATGAAACAAACAATAAATGTTACAGGAAGCTTGCTACAATTCATGAGTGAAAACCGCATTCAAATCGGTTTTGCCGTTTTTGAGATTAGCGACAGATTAGCGCGTATTATTGTATATGTATAAGAATCTTTGAGTCCCAATTAAACATTTTACCCTGAATTAGTAATTTGGTATATTAGTAATTTGGTATATTAACAACTGAACCAATTTTATTAATATTTCCTACACGGATTAGTTGAACTAGGCAAATGTGTGAAGCAAAAGTAAATTTATATTTTCATAATAATTGATAAACCATTTTAATATAGAAATTTTTCTACATTTTCCCTTTCAGAAATGAGAGTTTAACTGTAGAAATGTAAATATAAGTCAACCATGTGAAGCCTGTTACAATACTAATAAATACAGTATTGACTATGAGTATAATAGTAATAAATATAAAATTCAACAGTATCAACAGATCCCTTTTGCAATCCAAGAAATGTAGTTTGTGCGTCTATGAAAAAAGAAAATTTATGCCAAAATGCCAAACTTTCAAAATGCACTGTGTGGACGTAAGATAAATCTAAAGTTGATAATTAATAAGAGCTAAGCATTTCACAATGATACATTAATAAACTTTATAAAGTTGTATGTGATACCTACTTCATTTAATTCAATCAAGTAGAAAGAAATTAAAATAACATAATTATTCTAAATCCACATGAAGGGAAAACTGCCATAAAAAATAACCTAGAAGCCACTTAATTAGGTAACATAATCAATAATCAATTCATTTTAGGGAAATTTTCATCCATTTTAACTCAAAAATCATTTACCATGAACCACCTTTAAATACCATGACCAATTTGACCATACCATGTAACTTACCATGAAATAGGAATAATCCCACAATATTGAGAATTAAGCCAATTGTTCCAACAGCTACCAAGAGTTTAGCATCGTGAATTATCTCAATTTGTATAAATCTTTTTATAGCCTCCACTGTGATACTAAAACAGAGTGCTACTAAGAACACTGCATTTACTAAGGCACCGAGCACTTCGGCTCGTGCCCAACCAAATGTATTTTTGGACCACTTCTTTGGTGACATCTGCAAAAAATTTTACATTTTTTTAAATGTAAAGATTGTCAGACAGGCTGACGGTCCATTTGATGGCAGGTGGCTACTGTCATCTATAGCCACAGATGCTGCAAATGCGCTGCCTACCATTGTAGGAATAAGGATTAGGAAAGAATAAGGGCAATGGGCTCTGACATGCCTTACTCACTCACTGAAACACAACAGCACACATAGTGTTATTTCATTATAAGGTCTTTTATAAGGAGGTGATTACTGTCGCCAGACGTGCTGCCCAAATGACTATGAAGCACACTGTGCAATTATTTTTTTATATTTGTACACAATGATTGAGCCAAAGTAATGTTAAGAAAGAAAAAATATTTTAAACCAAATATATAGTGAAAAATGGCATCAGCAGTTTAGATTTATTAGATAATAATTTTATAAGATTTATGAAGGTTTTACTACAAATAAGTGTTCAATATTGAGATTTAAAAATTGTATAATATCTATATTAATATTATGTAGGTATCAGTCGCCCTGACCATTTATAATATAAAAATAGTTTAACAATCGAAGAAATTTAAGCTTAATTTTTATAAGATTTCACTTGACTGATGATGGTGACAAGAATAAAAAAAAAAGCTTACCTTAACTGATAAAAAGGCCACAACAAGCGCTGCAACATCACTCAGCATATGAAATGAGTCTGCCACAAGGGCCATAGAGTTGGTAATGTAGCCCACAATCAGCTCCACAAAGAAGAAGCTGCCAGTCAGCCACAGCATTGAAAGCAATCGACATTTTTTCCCTGAATATCGACCCATTTTGCTACAAAAGAAGTAATTTAATGGTCTTAAACTTTTTAAAACAAAAAAAAAATTAAGTGAGTAAATATACAATTGTCAATACTAAGGAATCAATATTTTTTCTAGTAAATGGTGCTGATGGGGCTTCCATGATTTTGTAGTGCATCAGGAATGTTCGCCGAGTCGCAGGTCAACTGTTTCTATATGATAATCCGGAAGCTATGTGCATCCCTGGTGCATAGGGTTCGGGCCAGCTCTAGCTGCATCCCGAGCGCATTTGCTGCTAAGCTTGATTGTCAGTACCTGAACCACTGTTGTATGGTTCATATACTGACTAATAAAAATGTATGAATACTAACATAGATTTAAGTTGTTACTAATATAATATAATCCTTGTTGGTCTAAATAAATAAATAATAATAATAATTATTATTATTACTGTCGAGTTTTTTTAAATAAATAACAATGTAATAGCTTTGTATATACATATTAAAAAATTTGTAGTAAGTCTCATTATGTGAATAACAATACTCAGTATAACCACACTCATTATATAGAACTTTTTCTATAGTCCATAAAAAATGTTTAGGTTTGATAATTTATCAATAGAAATAATCATGAGAAACTTATGGTAGAAAATGCAAACTTTTGAATTCAAGTAAGTACATTTATAAAATTCACATGAGCCTGTCATAAATAAATCTTGAAATATATTTAACTTAAAATTACCCCATAACTGTTTATAATTTTTTAATTAGTGACGAGTTAATCATTGGCAATTAATTTTAAAAATATAAACCACAAATAAGGAAGAAAACAATGATTGTATACTGCTAAAAAGAAATATTTTTTATAGTACATGTGTGAAAAAAAAATGCTCCCTAAATACTTACAAAAATGAAGAAAATACAATTATAATTTATTGATGGGTGGCGTCAGCAGTGAATACCCATTGGGATGTGGGTGGTGTGTCAGTGAATATACGAAATATGCACACTCATTTCACGACAATTTGTTAATGCTCTACACGATATCGATTCAACACATCCAGTAGTATTAAAACAAAACATATAACACAGCACAGGTACGTAATTTTAAAATAAGCCTCTTCTAATTATGTTTACGAAAATGTAAATAAATATAAAAGAATTAAAAAGTATTCCTCATAATCGCTAACAATGCGGCAGTCTTGAAGAAAATTAGTATACTTTTGATTCCTCTGTATTGGAAAAGGACAAAGGACCGTCGTCTTTCGTTTATCGACTCACGAATAGCTTTACTTTTATTGTCTAGCTAACGTTACAAATGTATGACGAATTTGTAATCTCAATAAATAAATGAAGTGTACTGGAAACTAGTAGAAATAGTGGAATCTTTTATTGGTTCGATTCTCTTCGAGCTATGACAGCCTTGATATGACATGACAATTGACAACTGTCTTGACATCATCAAGATGTCAAGATGACAGAATACAGGCTAAAATATGTAAATGTACAATCACAGTTGTCAAATTAGTAACTTTATAGTCCACTTTACTCAATCGGAACATTGAATAAAGTTTTTAGACTATATAAATTATATTTATATTCATAGTTTTTTTATAAATTATATTTATATTCATTTCCTTACTTTTCATCAAACTGTAATAATAGCTTACATTACTACAGTTTTGAATGGTGGTACCAGAATTGAGCACAGATTGCGTCATCGAGGCGCGCGCAGGCCTGTCTGTGGGCTGGCCGCTAGATATTTTGCCCTTTGAACAATTGAATATTGAATTAAATATTAGGTCGGGGAAAAAGTCTTTTCTCATATAGTTTCTGGCGGCAGTAACCACCCCCTTACGGAAGACCGCCGTGAAATAACAGCACGTGTGCTGTTGTATTTCGGTGAGTAGTAAGGGATGCCAGGGCCCATTTCCCTGCCACCCCCTCCTTATTCTTAATCCTACTGTAGTCTGCAGCGCACTTGCAGCAGCTTTGGCGTTGCTTGTTTTATAGGCGACGGTAGCCACCTACCATCAAGTGGACCGTCAGCTTGTCTGTCGATCTTACATTAAAAAAAAGTATGCATAAACATATAATAAAATCTGTTTGGCTGTACTTTTTTATCTGGCTGGTTTTGATGACATTAAAAAGGTTACATTTCAAAAAAAGAAACAAATTGGTAAAATGTTGTTTCCAGCTATTTTTCATTTGCTTTTCTTTCTGTCAAAATGAGTGAATCTAATGAAGAAATTCGATACATTTTAAAATTTTATTACAAAAAAGGAACGCAAGCTGTGAAAATATTTGTAATGTTTATGGACCTAATGCAGTGTCAGTGAGAGTAGCACAAAGGTGGTTTAAGCGTTTTCAATAAGGGACTTTTGATATTAAAGATGCACCTCACTCTGGTTGCCCTGTTATGGATATAATCGACGAAATTTTTGGAAAGTTGAGCAAGATCGTTATTCAGTAGGTACGATATAGCTGAAGAACTGGGAATTGACCACAAAACAGTTTTGCCACACGAGCTCACTGCGAGAAATCTTATGAATCGTGTACTCATTTGCGATTCTTTATTGAGAGAGGAAACCGAACCGTTTTTTAAGAGAATGATAACTAGTGATGAAAAGTGGATCACGTACGACAAGATCGTGCGAAAAGGTCGTGGTCAAAGGTCGGTCAGTGGCTCTAGCATGAGTTTACGATACTACACTCGCTAGCGAGAGCGTAAAACATTTATATGAAAAATTGATAATTTGACATTGACAGTTCACGATTTTCCATACAAAAGTTTTACGTTCTCGCTAGCGAGTGTAGTATTGGTGTAGTATCGTAAACTCATACTAGAGCCTCTGGCTTTACAAAACGCAATAAGGCGATGCTATTTGTATAGTGGGATTGTAAGGGCATTGTTCATTATGAGTTTTTACTGCCTGACAGAACCATCGATTTTGATCTCTACTGGCAACAACTGATTAAAACAAGAAATTCAGAGAAAGCGGCCAGATTTGATCAATAGAAATGTGTTCTTTCATCACGACAACGCTAATAAATTATTTGTAAATTAATTTGCACATCTTTCTTCAAGATCCAAGGAGTGCAACTTCCGCTAGTACTATTATTAATTCTGTGGCCATAGTGCATCAATAATGTCCCTGTCCCTATCCCTAACCCTAATGATGTAATTCTACTTAATGGTCTGTGGATGGAATTTGGAATGTCACATTAAACGTCATAGAAAGTTGATATTTATTTTTAAATTACATTACATATTAGAACTCAGTTTAATGAGCATTGAATTGTTAAATATCTTATTTAATTATATATGGATAAGGTCAATGAGCGAAATAAAAAATGACTTTTTTAAAGCTTGTTGGAAAAACTTGTGGTTTTATGGGCTATGTTATTCAATATGCTTGCGTTACTCATTGTACATTTGAATATATTGGAGACTTTGTTATGGTAAGTGTTATTAAGTCTAGTTATATTAGATTGATAAGAAATTCTTGCGATACAAAACACAAGTGAAAAAATAAGAACTTATTCAGTAACTAATTAAGTCCGCAACTTTGTACGCGTGGTATAGAGCGTAACTTTTTTGTTCGTAAACCGATTGGAATGAAACAAACACTATACGGGTCTGGTAGAGATGTCAAAAATTTGAACCTGCTTTTGCAGTCGTATAGAATAGGTCTTTTGCCTTTATAGTGTTATTGCGTCGCAGGAGTTCGTAATGGAGCAAGTCTTATTAACAACAGATTAAAATTTTCTTTTTCACGGGTATTCTTCATTTTAATATAACTGATTGATTTTTTTAAGATTAAATATATTTTAAGCTAATTTAAATTTTAAGATAAAAGAAAGGAATTAAAAAACTTATAGGAGACGTCGCATGTGCATTGAAGCTGTTGGTGGACATTTCGAACATTTGTTATGAAAATATTAAATCGTTATTATTCTGTTGTTTTATACATATTATTTTGAAACATATAGAACAGTTAAATTTTTTCTATAATATCAAGTTATAATATTTAAACTGGTGAACTGCATTGCTAGTTTTGTCTTTGTCTTTGAATTGATAGAATAAAGCAAAACTACAATGGTAACGAGTTACATGAAACAACTTTCTTGGAATTTGAAAACAAAAGGCACGTGGTATTAAAGTGATATTTTCACTTTCCTAATTTGCAAAGTAGATTTTGGTCAGAAGTCTTACAGATATTCAAATGAAATTTGTGTGACATATTGACAGAATATTAAAGAAGTTTTTAAGGTAGTTTTAAAATTTTTTTTAGTAATTTTTTGAGTTATAACCTTAGAAAGTTAAGTTGTTATACTCGCTTTTAGAAAATTTTTGAGAACAATATTTTTTTATTCAGTGTAGTTCAATAGCATCAATTAAATTATGTTTTCATGTGATAGCTATAGTATCAGGCTATAAGAATAAAAATAAATTATAGCTTTAGTAATAATGGATTACTCACAATAAAAGAAATTGTTCACGAATTCGGAGTTACATAAAAGCAGCACAAAAAGTTGAATAACTCGAAATCTAATAATAATCGCTGAACATACATGGGGGTCCATTGGATAGGTATTGCATCCCTCTACCACAATACCCCATTTGAACTGTCGATGCTGGGTCACCCTGTATATCCAAAGGGTACCTGCTTTACTAAACAGGACAGACATTACAAAGATGAAACTATAAAAGAAATTTACACAAATCAAGCTTATTAGAAATTAAATTGGAAAAATCATATTGATAGTGTCGGAACCATATAAGTAAACATGTCTAAGAATTTCCTAAATGACTAACTGACTGAAACTGTAAACATCGTTGCACTATTATTAGCATATTGCAGACTTGTTAAGTGTGAGATTCGGTTCAGGGGCAACTACTTACTATGAACTAGCAGTAACATAACATTGTACTACATATTTTCAATTTGATTATTTCAGTGTTCTGGTCCATCAATGGAGCCTACATTGGAGACAAACAATATTCTTCTCACAGAGCACATTACTCCAAGATTGCAGAGGCTTAGACGCGGTGACATTGTCATAGCTAAAAGCCCATTAAACCCAAAGCAGAATATTTGTAAACGGCTGATGGGTTTACCTGGTGATAAGGTTAGAGGTAATTTTCCCAAGCGTTCTCAAATTGTTCCAAAAGGTCACGTGTGGTTAGAAGGTGATAACTCTGGAAATTCATCAGACTCCAGGGTGTACGGTCCTGTGCCACATGGTCTAATTAGAAGTAGAGTAATATGTCGTGTTTGGCCACCTAATAAAATCACTTTGTTAACAGAATAGTAATTTAAGCTCATTGAGCAGATAGAAATTTGTGAATTGTTTTTTATTTATAATATTGTTATTTTTTATAATCTTTTACAACTTTTTTTTAAATTATTAGCCCATGAACTTGAACTTTAAAATAAATTTTGAACAAATTACATATTTCAGAAAATGTGATTATTCAAATTGGCGGAAAAATCGCGGCCTGTTTGGCGGCAGTACCCAACCCTTTACAGAAGACCATGAAATAAGTGCATGTGTGCTGTTTTGTTTCGGTGAGTGAGTAAGGAATGCCAGGGCCCATTTCCCTATTCCCTCCTTAATCCCTTATTCTAGTATAGTCGGTAGCGCACTTGCAGCAGCTGTGGCGTTGCTTGTGTTAAAGGCGACGGTAGCCACCTACCATCAAGTGGACCGTCAGCGTGTCTGCTGATCTTAACATAAAAAAAATATACTAATTTCTTATTTCTAAAAAACAATACTAAAAAATAATATAAATTTTTATTAAAAAAAAAAAAAATTAAATGCCAAATGTAAAATGTGCATCAATTCATTTACATATTATGAACTGATTTCTAATTTTTCATTGCAATTAAGTTAAAACCATTGTAATTATACTTATTTGTATTACCTATGCATAGTTAAATTTTAAAGGAAAGTAAAGGTTGCTTTGTATTTCACTGTTACAAATGCACTGTTATTGCAATTAAAAAATAACATGGACATGGAGAACAAAATCCCACTTGACTGTTAAGTAGTTAATAAATTATTAAATTTATTGAAAATAGTTCCTAACTTGTAAATAAAAGTACCAATAGAAATTATTAAGATGTTTTATTCGTTTATATTTATTTCAATTGTTTTTATTGAGAGAGGACCAACTTCAACTTCAATGTATCTGTCATTGCTAAGTCTGATAGTAGCTATATATTCACGATCACGTCTGAAATATTAAAAAAAATGACATAATGTTAAATGTTTGTGTAAGGACTTATAAGTTTGTCTAATTTATTAGTTTTCGACTTCGAGTGAGAGTAGAGAAAGACTGAGCCCATACACAGAGTAGTTCATTATAAATTATTGTATGTATTTAGTCTAAATGTACATAAAACTATTTTAAGGGGAGTATCATTTTACTGAATTTGTAATATTTTATTCAGAGACCTCTAATTACACACATAAATATGAGTTCTCTTGAGGAATTGTTTAAATTAATGCCGTCTCAGAATTTTTACCACTATACTGTGCACCATAGATGCGAAGTTCATCTTCATTACCTGGATATGGAGTTGCAGTTCATGGTGTGGATGGATCTAAACCTCTTGGAGGCGAAGCCTATGATAGAATATAGGCTTCTACAAGCATAAACAAATTCTTGCAGTGTTGGCAGCCCTTAGCCTGTGGTTACGAAACGAGCGGAGCGGGGCGGACTCGCGGCATACTCACATTCTTACCGGTGTTTCCCGTCGCGCCCCGCTCCGCATTGTTTGAAACCACCAAGCCTAAGTTTCATACATTTGTTTGATCGCTGTCACCCACCCCGTCCCGCTTCGTCGGTTTCGTAATCGCAGCCTGCGTTGCTTGTAACCGCACCAATCCACCCACTATCTAGTGGTCTACTTGCTAAATGATGAAATTTCTTTTATTTTTAAAGTTCCAGGGTTCCGGGTTCGATTCGCGGCAGGGTCAACTTCGAAAAATGAACTTTTCAAATTTGTCCCTGGTCTGGATCTGGAAAGAAGTGGCAGGGCACATTGCGTTTCGCAGTCATTTGGGCAGCCTGTCTGGCGGCAGTAACCACCCCCTTACAGAAGACCACCGTGAAATAACAGCACGTGTGCTGTTGTGTTTCGGTGGGTGAAGTAAGAGGTGCCAGAGCCCATTTCCCTATCCCTTCCCAATCCCTTATCCTGAATCCTTTGTAGTCGGCAGCGCACTTGCAGCAGCTTTGGCGTTGCTTGTGCTATATGCGACGGTCGCCACCTACCATCAAGTGGACCGTCAGCCTGTCTGCCGATCTTAACGTAAAAAAAAAAGATAGAAATTTTACTTAATATTTTGAATACAAATACCAAGACCAACTTAAATTAGGTACTTACTCATTAGTGTTGGCATTATCCTATCACTTTTCAAAATATTCTAATTTTATGTAAACAAACATATCTTTTTACGGTTAGTTTTCTATTTTAATGTGGGAAACGGAACGTATGAATGAGTGAAAAGTATGAATGGATAGGAAAGAAAGGGATAGATAGATAGATATAGATAGATGGGGACAAGATGGCGAGAGTAGTCGTAAGATTTTATGTTGTGCCGGTTTAAATTAAAATAAAATATTATCAACGAAGAAAAACAAGTTTGACTCTAAACATTTATCCCACATATTTTTGGGGGCTCGTCCGGGATATGTTTAGAGTCGAAGAAGACGAACTTTCATAATTTTTACGACATTACGATTACGACGAGGATCGGCCGGCGCCATTAATAAAACTACGACGTGGTTTTGTGGCACGCGGTTGATGAAAAGGTGTTGAAGACGACAAAAGACGTTCAAGACGAGTTTAAGACGACGTTATTTAAGAATATTTCGAACGATGGCGGAAAAAGGTGGTGATAACGGTGTAGCCCCTCAAGCGGCGGCGGCCATGTTTTACAATTTTGAAGGAAGTATCGCTCAATTTAGTGGCGAAGACAAATCGCAATCTTCAATCAAGTGGGCGCAAGATATTGAAGACAACGCGGAGATATTTGGATGGACCGCACAACAGAAACTAATCATCGCTCGCAGATCCCTGTGCAGCACGGCAGCCCTGTGGTTGAAGGCGGAAAAGGTGTTTAAGACGTATGAAGACCTCAAGGCGGCAGTACAAAAAGAATTTCCAGAAGTAATAAATACGAAAGAAATGCATGAGCTGATGGCGAGTAGAAAAAAGTGTAAAGATGAAAGTTATTACCAGTACATGCTCACGATGAAGGAATTGGGAAAAAAGGCTAAATTTCCCGACTATGTCGCTATCCAATACATAGTGGATGGCATTGAGGACCTACAGGCAAATAAAGTTGTTTTATATGGCGTAACGACGTACCCTGTGTTCAAAGAAAAATTGGCTATTTACGAAAAGATGAAAAACGACAAAAAGAAAGACGTACGAGTCGAGCCAGCTGTAAGAAGAAGAGTAGAAACATCCATGCGGCGTTGCTACAGTTGTGGGGATAAGAATCATGTGTCTGCAAATTGTCTAAATGGTCTAAAGTGCTTTCGTTGCAATGAGTACGGCCATATTGCATCCAAATGTCCTTTGGTTGGTGATTTAAGCGGCCGGAGTGGGAGAATAGACCGTAGTAGCGTTCCTCATTCGGTAAAACCGTCAGCAGGGGGTGCGGCACAAATGGTTCGTGCCGGTGGCGAAGCTTTTCAATCGGTAAAGCAGCGTTCGTGTATGTTCGGAGAGACGTCGAAAATGAGCAATATGGTGGCAACGAATTGCGCATGTAAGAGTGACTGGGACAGAAACGGAGATGTCATCATTGACAAGTCAACTTCAAACCAAATTTCAAATAAATCGGAGATTATGCAGATTTGTAACAATGTAAACAAAGACTTTTGGTGCGATAATAAAGTCGGCAAGCCTGTTAAAAGTGTGATAGTGGCGGAAAATCATAGTTCTAGCGCGTTAATAGATTCGGGTAGTGATGTGAACTTGATTTCGGCGGAATTGTGCGCCCAATTGTTTAATGTTGAGCTCAATGTCGGTGGTTTGATATTAACTGGACTTGGACGTTCACAAGTGCGTTCTTTGGGAAAGATTACGACGGCAATTACTATAGATGGACAGTTTTATGATTGTGTTACGTTTCATATTATACCTAGAGACTGTATGCCTTACGATATAATTATAGGTCACGAGTTTTTGAAAGGGGTAACTATGTTAATGAATGAGGGATGTGTTACCATATTTAAGGATGAAAGTGAATGGTTATATAATGTCAATTGCATCACAGGTACGGTAGAATCTTTACTAGAACATGTTAGCGATCCATTTGTAAAGCAGGAAGCATATCATGCTATAAATACCTACAATCCCGTGCAAGTGAGGGAGGCGCCCCTGGAACTCAAGATTGTGTTAAAAGATGATGTGCCCGTAGCACAACGACCTCGACGTTTGTCATTGATGGAGCAGGGCATAGTAGAACAACAAATTAATGAATGGTTGAAGGACGGAATTATCAGGGTAAGTTTTTCTGAGTACTCTAGTCCACTTGTGTTAGTAAAGAAGAAAGATGGCACATTTCGTGTATGTGTGGATTACCGACAGCTCAATGCGAAGATGGTGAAAGACGAATATCCTTTACCGGTCATTGAAGACTTGATTGACAGGTTATCACAGGCGAAGGTTTTCAGTGTGCTTGATTTAAAAAATGGGTTTTTTCATTTACGTGTCAGTGAAGGGTCAATTCCGTATACCTCTTTTGTCACGCATCATGGACAGTTTGAATTCTTGCGAGCACCATTTGGCCTTTCGATATGTCCAAAATATTTCATGAGATTTGTCAACGCGATCTTCCGGGAGCTACTGACTCAGAAGATTATGATGATATTTATTGACGATATTATTATTCCAGCAGAAGACGACAGGCAAGGGTTGGAACGATTAAAGCTAGTTCTGGAAGTAGCTTCACAATATGGGCTAAAGATGAATTGGAAAAAAGCAAAGTTACTACAGTCGGAAATAGAGTACTTGGGTCATATTGTCAAAAGTGGCGAGATACGACCGACCTCAGAGAAAATAGATGCAGTTGCAAGGTTTCCAGAGCCAAAGACGAGTAAGCAGCTCAAAAGTTTTTTGGGTTTAACTTCCTACTTTAGGAAATACATAGAACACTACGCTGTTATAGCAAAGCCACTTAATGATTTGCTAAAGAAAGATGTAGATTTTTTATTTGATAGAGAGCAACAAGAAGCTTTTCAAATTTTAAAGGAGAAATTGTGTTCAGGCCCAGTATTAAAAATATTTGATCCTAAATTGAAAACAGAATTACATACAGATGCCTCAAACATTGCGATATCAGCTGTTTTAATGCAGTTTCATCCTAATACTGGTTTGCACCCAGTTCAGTACATGAGTCGTAAGACGAATGAAGCACAAAGCAAATATTCAAGTTATGAACTGGAAGCATTGGCCATTATGGAAGGTGTGAAAAAGTTTCGTCATTATTTATATGGCAAACACTTCAAATTAGTAACTGATTGTAAAGCATTTCAGCAAACTCTGAAGAAAAAGGATCTCACAGCAAAAGTAGCAAGATGGGTACTTATGCTGAATGAATTTGACTTTGAAATTGAGCATAGAGCCGGAGAAAAGATGCGACATGTCGATGCTCTTAGTCGAAATCCGTATGTGGCAACTGTGACGTCTTTAAAAGATCATATCCAGGTTGCTCAGGACCAAGACGATGGTGTAAAAGCGATCAAGGAGATATTGAGGGAAAAATCATATAAAGATTATTCAGTGGATAATGACGTTTTATATAAAGGACATGAGAAATTGTTGGTTATACCTAAAAGTTTAGAAAAGGAAGTTATAAGTAGGATTCATAGCAATGGACATTTCTCCAAGAGAAAAATGAAGGAGTTGATAAGTCAAGATTATTATATAAAGGATTTAGACAGGAAAATAGAAGAGTTTGTAATAGCCTGCATACCATGTTTATTGGCTACGAGAAAAGAGGGCAAGCAGGAAGGATTTTTAAATCCAATTGGAAAAGAAAGCATCCCATTAGATACTTTGCACTTGGACCACGTGGGACCATTGACTGAAACCAAGAAACAGTACAATTACATTCTCACTGTTATTGATGCTTTCACAAAATTTGTATGGTTGTTTCCGACTAGGACTACGTCAAGTGCTGAGACGCTGAGTAAGCTACGAATTCATCAGCAGATTTTTGGGAATCCAAGAAGGATAATAACAGACAGAGGAACCGCATTTACCAGCCATGAGTTTGAGGGTTATTGCAAAGAGGAAAATATTCATCATGTAACGATTACCACAGGAGTACCTAGGGGTAACGGACAAGTTGAGAGGGTCCACAGAATAATAATCCCAATGTTAACCAAACTTTGCATTGAAAATGCGGGTGTGTGGTATAAACATGTTAGTAGAATGCAGAGAGCACTGAATAGCACGTTTCAGAGGAGTATAAATACTACACCTTATGACTTATTAATTGGTACTAAGATGAGATGTAAAGAAGACATTGAAATTTTAGAGTTGCTACAAAAAGAACTTGCTAGACATTATGACTCTTGTAGAGATGAGCTACGTCAGAAGGCAAAACAACAAATATTGGCAGTTCAAGAAGAAAATCGAAAATATTTTAACAAGAAAAGAAAGAAAAGCTATAAGTTTAAAAAGGGAGACCTGGTGGCTATTAAAAGGACTCAATTCGGAAAAGGGCTTAAACTGAAGGCTAAGTACCTAGGGCCCTACCGGGTAAGTAGAGTTCAATCAAATGATCGATATGACGTGGAGAAGGTTGACAGTTCGACAGAGGGTCCCAACTGTACCTCCAGCTCAGCAGACCAAATGAAAAGATGGCCAGTCTAGAAGTATAACACGGTTAGGCGAGTATGTGATTATGAATGTGCGATGTATGGTGTGATAATTAGTATGTAAGTAGTTATAATTTTTATAATCAGTTGTCAGTTATTTTGTTTAATTAAGGTTGTAACTGTTGCAATTACTTGTTATCTACCTATTGTATTGAATGCCTAATTTGTTTCTTTTTATTTGTTCACTAAGATTTAACGAATTATTTATTTTTAAAGAAAGAACATTGTTATTCAGCTAAAGATTATTACTCAGTTAGTTAATAGGTTAATAGGTAGGTATTGTGAGAAGTAGAAGGATGGGTGAGGGAAGATGCCTGAGGACAGACATAAAAGCAGGATGACCGAATGTGGGAAACGGAACGTATGAATGAGTGAAAAGTATGAATGGATAGGAAAGAAAGGGATAGATAGATAGATATAGATAGATGGGGACAAGATGGCGAGAGTAGTCGTAAGATTTTATGTTGTGCCGGTTTAAATTAAAATAAAATATTATCAACGAAGAAAAACAAGTTTGACTCTAAACATTTATCCCACATTAATATAATTTGCTAAATACGAACCTGTTTTGAAGTATAACCACAATGTTTCCTTGTGGAGTTAAAACAGCTAGACGTCGCAACGAATAAAAAGTCCTGCGTGCTGCTCTAATTCGTACCGATCCTCTTGGAATAAACTTTGAGAAGTGGCCCATGGCATAAAACATTGGTTGTTTTATAAACTCATCTTCATCACCGTAGACTAAAATAGGAGCATCAACGAAATTTTCAGCCCAGTTAGGTCCACCTTGCGGATCTAAACATAGATTCCAATCAATCCATCCCACGACAAAGTTGTTCAAATCCTGTAAATAATAAATATATCAAATCCCAAAAAGTTTGTGAAGTTTAAATCTTTGTTGTTGAATTGATAAAATTGATAGTGGTCCAATGATGTATGTCATGTCATACAAATGTAATTTACCGTGTCTTAGTTTAAAATTGAATAACATTTTATTCCTGAATACATTTTAATGGCTTAATAGAATCAATGTTATTTTGAATAGGATTAATAGCAAAAACGCTAATCTCGAACACGCTTCAATAGAATGCGAAACCGCAAACAACAGTTGTATGTTATAATACAATACGACGAAAACATAATTGGTACTATTTTCAAAAATTTAGTTGTTGCATCAATAACAAAACTGAATGTTTGTCTTTGAACTAACTGTGTAAAATATAAATGGCAAAATGCGAACGAGTTACTTACTTGCAAAATGCTTTGAGCATATCGTTCGCCACGTTCCCACGAGCCCAGAATAACTTTCTCCGAATGCCATGGCATTGGTCCTGTAAATATGACATGTTTTAATGAAAACTTCAGTAAGATTTACGGTCAACTAGGATGTTACTAAGTGTTAATATGAGTATTCGCTGCTTTAAGTAAATCTTTTATAAAATTGGATCGGTTAAAATATCGATTGGATCGGTTTTAAAACAGACATTGACGAAATTCTAACCCTGAGGAGGTAAGAATAGTTGTAATAGCATTCATTACCTTCGCAAGCTTCCGTGGATAGGAGAATTTTATTTGGAATTCTTCGTTGTATCGATGACAGAATACCAGGAGGCACAAAGTTTCCGTAGTAGTGAATAGCTACGCCGTCTATGTAGTCCATTGATGTTGGGGCTGCATTCGCCATCTGTTCAAAATACATTTTATACACATGAAACATATAGTATCTTTTCCAACTGGTAACGAATTCTGTGTAATAGGTTGAGGAAAAAAGTTTCTTCGCATTTTATATGAAAACTCAAGACACATTTTTAGCGGCTTGCTTTGCAATTTTCTTTTTTGTAATAAAATTTTAAAATGTATCTAATTTTTTCATTAGATTCACTCATTTTGACAGAAAGAAAAACAAATGAAAAATAGCTGGAAGCAACATTTTTCAATTTTTTTTTAATGTAACCTTTTCAATGTCGTCAAAACCAGCCAAATACAAATAGTATAGCCAAAGAGATTTCATTACAAGTTTATACATACTATATCCAAAATAGTATATTTTTTTTTTTTTATAAAATCGAGGTAGCGCTTGAACACTATCTCACCTGATGTGAGGTGCAGATGTGGCCGAAGGTGGACCACGCTTACCTAGTAAATGCCCATTTACCCTAGTTTTGAAGACCCCGAGGTTGTAGTTCTGTGGGAACACAGACGCAGGCAATGAGTTCCACTCCTTAGCAGTTCGAACAAGGAAGGTGGAACTGAAACGCTTTGTTCGTGATCGAGGTACATCGACCACGAAGGGATGAAACCCCTGCCCACGTCTAGTGGTCCGCAAGTGGAACGGTTCCGGTTGGATTAAATCGTACAAATTCATTACAAGTGCGGAAAGGCTGTCATTGCAAAGAGTTCCGACAAATGTCTACCCGAGCCGAGGCGCAGCCGAAGGTTAGGGTTGACAGTCGGAACAAGTTGCAATGACGGTTCCACACGTGTACTGAACGACTATTTTTAATACAGTTGCGAAAAAATGAAGCAATTTAATAAAACAAACAACTAAACTCGCAAAGAAAATTTCTGGAAAATGGCGCCAACCGTAGAATATAAGCAGAGATTTTTGTTTTCTTCACCCATTCTGGTAGGCAAAGGAAACTATGCCCATACAGCCAAGTCTTCAGTAGAATTTTTTTATTGATATGAAAAGAAAATGAAATTTAATGAGATGAAATGAAATGAAACCTAACCTAACTCATTCAATCAAATCATTAAATCTGATATTGAAACAAACTAGCAGCTTCTTTTTAGAAATATACGATACGTATTTGCATGAATCTTAAAAACTTCTATGATTTTTTTTTAGTAAAAACTTCATGGTTGGTTTTTCTTTTTAATAGACATTATTTTGACAGTTGAGAAAGAGAACGCACGAGTTCGGGAAAGGTAAAACAAAGCACGAGTATGTAATAGCCCACATCCCGAACGCTATACGTCCTTGCAATACGCCACTTTTTGAGCAACTGTATTAAAAAGACTTTTCCCTGATCTAATAGGACAACGACGGTGTGGTTTGCAGAAAAAGTAAAATAAAGTGGAAAGCTTGTAGGACCGATAGCTTATGGCGAGGTCATATGCCAGTGAGGCTAAAAATTGGTATCTGCAGAACGTACATGTTGGCCATTCCTAAGTTTAGAAGTTAAAAAATGCCGTTGCCAGCTGAGTGTACTCAATTTAAAAAAAAATGACAAAAAAAACTTACACCTTGTAACCAAATTGGTAAAAGATAACGTTGGTCGTCGATGGCTAAAATTAACGTGTCGTTATACTTGGAGTTTCTTATTGTCGGTCCCAGATTATGCGCGACCCAACGTCCCTGAAAATTTTAGACAAGGGCATTTACAACCAATTAAGTTAATAGATTGTGCAACAAAGACAGATCCGGTTTTAAGTAATGTGTGTAAAGTTACCAATTCGGATGGTGTCCATCCCAGAGAATTGAAATCAACAAGAGGTACGATACCATTGATGGGTTCATTTGTGGTTGTGATTGCCCATATCTTCACTTCTGCCTTTTCATATTCTTCAATAAAACTGGAAGAAGAAAGTAATGTGGGAATTAATTATTAGGCTAACGTTCGGAAACAGATATAAATAAAAAAATAAAATAAAATAAATCTTTATTTGCGCGAACACATGTTTACAGGATTTTAATTTGTATACAGCAGGTACAGTACAAAGTATGTTCTACCCGCCAAGGGCATGCAAATATTTGTGTTTAATTGTTTGTAAACTATATTAATATTAATAAAAGAATTAATGTTTCTTATTATAAAATTCTTTAACATCATAATAACAACAATCTAATAACCATTTTGTTAATGTTCTTGTAAATTTAGGATCCGGCAATTCTTATATATAATTAGGTAGTTTATTGTATGTTTTAATTGCCATAACATAAACATTTCTATTAAATAGTTCTAATCTACATTTTGGTCTTTGCATTAAATTACCTTGCCTAGTTATTTTGGTTCCTATTTCGTTATTTTCGACAAAACAGTTCGGATATTTTCTAACAAATATACACAACGTCCTTTATATACAAGCAAGGTAAGGGAAGTATATGTAACTTTTTAAATAGTGGCACACAACTCTCCATAAAGCCCACGCCACATATTCCTCTGATGCATTTTTTTGGGCCCTAAAAGCTCTTATTATTAGAGTTACCCCATACCAATAAACCGTATGTCAAAACCGAAGAAACGTAGCCATGATAAGCATGATTGCTGCCTCAATAGACACAGTCAATCTTAACCGACGTAGTGCATAAACAAATCAGTCTACTTCATCACAGGACCGACATGGGATATATATGTTCCTGAATAGAAATGTGGTTGGAATGGTTTACCTAAATGAACTTTTATTATTATTTTTATATTAGGACCACTTGATGGTAGGTGGCTACCGTCGCCTATTACACAAGCAACGCCAAAGCTGCTGCAAGTGCGCTGCCGACTATAGTAGGATTAAAGATGGCATCCCGTACTCACCGAAACACAACAGCACACGTGCTGTTATTTCGTGGTGGTCTTCTGTAAGGGGGTGATTACTGCCGCCAGACGGTACTTGAATTTCTGCTTACCGTATGTGGTAATCTGCGTAGGCCTGGTAGTATTCGCGTTTGAGTTGTCCAAATCCTGTTATCCTTTCGTTCGTTTTCATCCATATCGGTGGCGACCACGTACTTGCTGTGAGTTTTATTTCATCTGTAGCTACAAACTGACTCCTTTTAATCATAGGTAACTGAAACAAGTAGAAAATATAATGAAGGTGATCGGATTGAGGCTTTGTATTAATAAATAATGCGGCAAATTTAATTTTAAACATATTATGGTGAATTTAAAATTAAAAATGAGAGCCATGTTTCGTTAATGTAAGACAAAAAAGTACCTATATTCAGCGACTGATCAAGAGTTCTGACCGCCCTAGGCTAATTATGAGGACGCGCCCCTGCCAGGTGTGTTACGGTCGGCCTAAAAAGTAGTTATATTAGTTGTGACTTCGTTTACTAGTGTGAAAATTTTAACATGGTTCATACTACCTATAAAAGTTTTCAGATCGATCTGCAAGCGAAACGTTGTCTTTTAATCTGCACGGCATTTTAACCTCAGGCTGGCAAACCATTTTTTTAGCTGACCGTACATAAAGGCAAAGCACCTCACGCATTATACGACCAAAATCATGACAAGTGACTGCAGGCTACCAAGTAGAAAACCAAATCCATGTCGTGTTTGGCCGCATGACTTGTATTGGCTTAGTTTCTATAGACAACTTAGTTATTGCGGCCATTAATCATGAGCGTGGTTATCTAGCGTGTGAAGTTGCTTCGACTTTAAATATTTTTTAAATATTTTAATATCTCTATTAATTAATTCGTTAGGAAGTTACAAAATATTTATTTAAAACTATTAAATATTTGATTGGCAATGGGCTATTAAATCATTTTGTTGGCGTAAATAAAATTTAGCTGTCAAAAGAGATTTTTTTTCTCAGTGTAAGGTAGATGTAATAATGCTAGATTAATAGTGCATGCCAAGCGAAGCCACGACTTCAGCGCGCCCTAGGCTGCAGCCTAATTAGCCCATTAGCCTAAATCTGGCCCAGCCTATATCATGTGACAGGAGTTTACAGGCACACAGACGAACTGGGTAGATCATCTGCTGGCAGTTACCACTCCCTTACAGAAGACCATGAAATAATATCACTTGTGTTGTTGCGTTTCGGTGTTGAATAAGGATATTCGTTAACCTCATCTTAGTCCTTATACCTCTCCAGGTTTCAGTGCGTTACATTACATTCTCCCTTGGTGTGGGTTGTGTTTGTAGGCGGATGGTAAACATATTCGTGAAGTGAACCGTCAGCCCCGCTACCTACCTTTTAAAATAAAAAATAAAACCTAACATCTAGTTTCATGATTATTCTCACCTTGTAGAAGTAATCTTCTTCGGAAAGAGAAAAGTTTGAGAGAGCCGCGTCGTTCCAAGGATATTCATTGTAAGTATAGGCATGTTCAGAGAAGTCACATCCACCAATAGGAACGCGGATCAAGTTGTATTCCAAGCCGGTTTCACTGAAATATGTACTGGAAACAAAAAGGTTAAAAAAAGGATCAATAAATACATTTTTTCACCATTGTTTACATTAATACATACTTTATCAAATTGGTTTGCGTAGCGTCCGACAATTTTCTCCAGTTGATTGCAGCCGCGTCTGTAACTGATCCTCCAAAGCCTTCGATCGTTTGATACTGTGTCTCGGGGAAGAGCTGGATAGTTATTGATCTCGAATTTCTTGCTTTAAAAAAAAATTAAGTTTTTTTTTGTTAAACACAAAAATCGTTTTATTAAGTTTTGTTTTTTGCATTCATTTACGCTTATTGCAATCTAAGGATTTTTGAAGAGTGTTAACATTGATTGCGATAAATTACAAGATTAAAATACATAGCTTAAGCCATATTCTTTAGTAGCAACAAACAAAACGACACATTCTCGAACGCAAGTCTGTAATATTTACCTACACAAGGATAACTCAATATTTTATTTTATTTTTGACTTGTCTTGACACATTGTCAAGACCATCTTGGTTATTTAGCCACCTTGGTGTTTACTAAACGCAAAATTACTTTTAATGAACATTTTAACGCATGTACGTTTCGAATGAAGCTTTCAAAATTCTTGAGCTTTCTTTTCGAAGGTAATTCGACAGATTTGATACTCGTGTCTACGAGTGACTTCTTTGAATAGGAGTAGTTCTAGCACTCACAATATTTTTCTTCTCTAAGTAGAGTCAGGTGGAAATCCGACTCCAGAAGATAGGCATTATTCTGTACCTCTTGTTTTTTTTAATTAATTTTTTTAATTTTATTTTATTAAAGGTTAATAAAATAAAATGCTCTTGGCCAGTGTCTAACCGTGTAGGAAAGATGAAGCCGACGATAGAGCGAGCTCACCCAGAAGATGCCTATTCATTCGAAATTTGAAAATAACTGGGAAACACAGACGCCGCACCGGCAGGGAGTTCCAATCTTACGTAGAACCTAGATTTTCGCTTCGTTAAATATGATGATCCGTTATGCCATCCGATAATTCGCAAATTTTTGAAACATTGATATATTATTTTGTATTATGATTGTACCATGCGGATTTTTTAAAGTTTAATTGTTTTTTGTTTCCTTTTAAACATTTTAATGCTAACTGTTTGTAGTATATACTTATAAACCAATCTCACCATCATATGTAAGGTTGTCACTGCTTTCTTCGTCCTCATCGTAATCATCATCCTCATATTCATTTTCGATGAATTCGTCTCTCGTCACATCAGAATCAGATATAGTATGGATCACTCCATAGCTCTTTTCAAAACGTTGACCGGCCTAAATGCATGTTTACTTGTTTTATATTAATTGTAACATGTGTAGGTACATGCCTACTACAATCACAGTGAACACAGACATCATTCTTTCAGAAGTTAAGGATGATAAATATTATTAATTACCTAAATAGTTTGTCACTTTGATAAAATAGTTTCGAACACTCTATAGATACCTAAATATTTGATTATGCAATCAAATACTTAGGTAAGTATGTATAGAAACACGACGACAGCCAGCTACCGTAATCGTAGATAAAGCAATGAAATTATACGATATCATCGATGTTTAGGAGCGCGTATAAATAGAAATAGTAAAATCCTAGATTTGAATTATATCTAAGTAATATAAAGTCCAAATAAGAAAATGTTTATATATAGATTAATCTCTATATATAAAAATGAACCCCCATTTCCCTTGGTTACAGCATCACGCGTGAACGGGTAGACCGTTTTTAATTCGGTTTTCACTAATAGAAGAGGGATAAACGGGTAATGTTCATATATATAAAAATTGAACGTCGGGCGAAGCCGGGGGTGGGTCGCTAGTACATTATAAATACAAGTGAAATGTGGATAGAAAATATTATACTTACAATGAAATATTCTCGATAGAACAAAATCACCAAGTTACCTCCCATTTCTATCGTTTTTTGTTTTATTTACAAAATGACGCATATTTCAAACCTAAAAAATTATCAGTAATCTGATATTTTTTAATAAGACTTCTTTGTGAGTAGTTATAAGTGTGTTGTGTATAGACGGTTTATAAATTGTTTCATATTATTTTAACAAGATTGTGTAAATATACGGCTAATAAAAGGAACTCTTTTGTATTGCATGGTATCGTTGCAGATGCTGGTTCAAATTCGGTGGGACTTTGACCACTGATTGTTTTTCAATAGGGAATATGCGTATGCATCTGATTCAAAAATATGCGTATGCATTATATATTTTTTTTTATGAACATTATTGCTTTAGAATTATGTCTATGTAAATATTTTTTAATATTATTTCTTTTTCGTTAAGAAAATAATTATTAAAAAGTGCAAAAAAATTGTAGGAAATTCAAAATACTTGAAACGGTCAGACCCTCCACCAACCCCTATCGACAGTCTAGTCATACGGGCCGAATCGTATACAAATTGTTTTCTCGTCCCTACTTGAAACGGTCAGTTCGAATGTGACGTCAAAGTCTATAATAACGGCGTCAATATACTTTTACTTTTTTAACATGAATACTGACGAATATTTTCGTTAATAAAATCAAATTACATTGCTGGTGGTATAGACGACATAGCTTCCTGGCGCTGGTTCTTCTCGTGTAATGGTATCGCAATATTCGGCATCGCACACGCAAACGATCGATCTGCCTTCGCCCACATTTCGTGCACGACACGGTAGGTCCTCTAAAAAAACCATGCAATGTTGTTAATTTTGTCTATATTTTTTAAATAGTCTACTCTATACGTAGTCCTAGTTAATCTATATCTATACTATTTATAAAAGAGTCGCTGTCTGTTTCTCCGCTAACTTCTTTCTAAATCACCCAACGGATTTTGATACGGTTTTCACTAATGGAAAGAGCGATAAACGAGACAGGTTTGTGTATGTAATTTGCATAAATAATTGAATAAAGTTTTGTAAAAAAATGTCAATACTTACGGCATATTCCTGTAGTAATTAAATATAATACAGTGAAAGCTGCGATAATCACCCTCCTCTTTACATCCATCTACACAAAAGAATTAAAACAGACCATTATAACACGATTATGGAAGTAATACTATGTATATAATATTACCTAATATGTAATTTATGTGCGAAGGCAGATAAAAGGGCAACTCAGAAATTTATATCAATGGTCGAAATTTCAATACAAGAGTATACATTTTTATTATACCTAGATAGATAATAGATTTTACAAAAACTTTATTATTAAATTAATTATAAAATTAAATATATAAAAACTTAATGTATTTTTTATTATTATATACTGCGATACGTTGAGAGAAGTATGTGCCAGCCTATTACATGAGAGTATACATATTACATACGTAGTTTGAAACTCTTGTGCGTTGTGCGTGTACTCTTGTATGTATAATATATAAAAATATTAGCTTTTTAGGTCCTCTCCATATAAACTTTAAGTGTACCAAATTTCACACTCCTCCGTCAGCGCAATTTTTTTTTTAAAAGGGATCCAAAGTTTTCGTTTCCGTATTATTTTATAGATATACTAGTCAAAGGATCAACGGAAATATTATCCATATTTCAATCATCAACGACACGTGCAATCGTGGCGTATACTGATGATCCAATGTTAATAAAATATAATATTCAAATGATATGTAGTTTTTTGTAATTTTTATTTTTCTGAGAAACTGTCTTACAAATTCGACAAGAATGTCGATGAAATAAAAATAAACTTACCTTCTCAAGGCACTGTGTAGACTAAAAATTGGCTATCCTTGAAGCAAATTATCTAAGATAATTTAATACAATTTTATCTTGATCGATCGTAGTAATTATAAAACAATTAAGTGATGTTTACTTAATTTATTAATTCGTGACATACTTCTTGAAAAGAATTCCTTTTTTTATTTTAAAGAATGGCGATATAAGTTTATCTACATCCTAATATTTAACATGTCACTTTGTATGCATTGCCAATATTTTTGCATTTAACGCTACAGGCGAAAGGTATCGCATATGCAATTCACTCACAGGCCACCTTGTCATATAATTGACCTGTAAAAAAAGATGATAACGATTACTAATGAAGTAATTATTGAATGATTTGATAAATATATGTGGTCGACCTTTTATTGGCATTCTTATTAAAATCTCGATTTTTAAACACTTTCGTTTTCATTTCTTTTATAGTTCTGAGCATAAAATTAACATGAAATTGTTGGGAGTTAGAGTTACGTTGGAATATTTGTTCAATAAAAGACATGTCAAGGTTGTTTAGAAAATAAGACCAGAAATAGAAAACTGTCTGTATTTTTAAATATCTATATATGTACTAGAGATGAAACGGATAGTTGTTTAGCCGGATACCGGATTCGGAATATTCGGCCAACCTTGAAGCCGGATAGCCGGATATCCAGCCACCGAAAGTCGCATTTTTTTTTTAGTTGTAGGGTTGTTATTAGGTAGTTGTCAGTTACAAACTGAAAGAACTCGCCAAACATTTAAAAAGTCTTGCGTCGAATCCTCCAGCATCAATTATGTTTCGAAGAAGAGATGACTATATTTCGCGAATCTCATGACAAATTTTGGAATTGCTTTAATGAGGTAGCAAATGAAAACAACAGAACAACATCAAGACAAAAACTTGATTTTATGTAAGATCGATGTTTGTTTGAAAACAGTTTGAATTGATCGCCATCGTGACCTTATTTGGTGGTAAGCTAATTACTACACAATACCCTAACAACGTTTGCTAGAATGTTTCGTAATGAATACGCTGCTGCACGATGTAATGAAAGAATTTTTTCTGAAGCTAGCCTCGGCTACTATGGAGGCAAGCGTTACTGACACTGCATTTTTTTCGCGGCTGGCGTTGCATTTTTCGTTTTTTAATTAGTTGGAAACAACATTTTACTAATTTGTTTCATTTTTTGAAATGTAACCTTTTTAATGTCATCAAAACCAACCAGATACAAATAGTACAACCACAGAGATTTTATTATAAGTTTATACTATAATTATGTGAAAAGAGTTTTTTCCCGACCTAATATTTATTTAATCTATCCCCAATTTATTTCATGGGTACGTATTTCGTCTTATTTGTAATAAGTGTTGATATTTATTTCTGTGTTCTTTTTTAATATTAAATTAGGCTTGCTTTCGCCTGCCATTTTGTTATCATTCTACGTTTTGTGAATATTCATAATTTCTTAGCACGTTTTTATGTTTTAATGTTTCATTTAGTTATTTTTAATTAATTGTGCATCTTTTATTTGAATCTCGTTATAATCTTTGCAGCTTCTTATTTTAATCCATTTTCTTAAATTATTTTTTCTTGTTTTGCCTGACCATTTATTGACCAAATTAATAACATTCAGGGATCTTGTATATTTAAATTTTAGATTTTCACTGACACATCCTTCCTTATGGATATGTGCTTAGATATTTCTAATGCAATTTTCAGGGATCAAGTTCGGGAGCAAAAAAAGAATAATAGTTAATGATCAAGTTTGGGATTAAGATTGGAAGCAGGAATGGAATCAAGAAGTTGGCGACATAAATCATTATCAAGCTCATTTAGTAATCGAGCTAGTCACATCTGTACTTGTTGGAGACGAGGGCACTGCCAAGTCTAATTTCCTCCGGTTTTCTAGGGCACCCGGTGGAGCCAAGAAACGAGACTCCACACGGAATTGCTTCAATTGCTTCCACGGACGTCTTGGTTTCGGCCGTTAATTTTAGAGCCATGAGCATGTTCTTTTTCCCAATTCGGAGAAGTTTTTTAAATATAAGAAAGTGAAAACAGTGGTTCAAATTGTTTATAATAATTAATTTCACGCATAGGGCTTAGGGCTTCACCCTGAATATAGAGTTAGGTACTGTTCGCGCCACTTTGCTGGCTTTATTTAAATTTATAAAGAATCTCTCTGATTGGCTAAGAGGGGGCACGTCATTGTGGGCCAATCAGAGAACACCCCTGTTTCGAGTACACCGCCATAAAATAAATAATAAAGTGTAAGTCTAAAATCCCGCTGAGAGAAAGACCCGCCGTCTTCTTTCTGCTCATATCAAGTGAGCAAACCCGCAGATCAAAAAGGCCCGCTGTCTTCTTTGATCATCCATCACCCGTACCTATCTCTATTACCAAAACTGAAGTGATTCGCGTCGCGAGTGCTGAAAAGAAGAATCCAAAGCTTTGGAGGAAGACTCAAGCCCAGAAGAATCCCGCGGATCACAACAGTAAGTAATAGAATAGAACTCCCGCATTACCTATACAGTCCACACCCGCCGTATTGGGCTCAAACCCGGTAATTTGCTATCGGCAGCCCTTACATTAATATTTTGGTCTCTTCGAGCCTGGATCATTGATCCATCTGTTGTTCCCGTCATTGCACATAGTTGGGCACTTGAGCCTGAACTATTCAACCCCGCAAACATAATTATTTGGTCATCGCATTCCCCCGCAACATTCCCTTAGTTCTTAGTATAAAAATTCGCATAATTAATTTAATTAAAAATCATTTTGGCTGTCTAGCGCCAACCATCAAACAGCAAAACCTTTAGTAGTTGTTTTTTAGATCAAGAATAACCCGCTTAATATTTCTTTAAACATTCCCGCTCATATATTTTTTATCATTTTATTATTAATGTATTCACGCATACCGACGTGTTTACATTTCGTTCTTGTAAAGTTTCGTACGTACCTACTCGTGTAATTATTAAAATCCTTTGTTATAATTTAAAATATCAGGCTTACCTACTTCTATAAAAAATAATATTCTTTGTTATAAAAGAAATATCCGCTATTTCTCTCGTTGTCGTAAATAGTGAAATACCCGCTTAGTTTTATTGTTTGTTGTGGTCTTCGCTTTGGTTATTTAATTACTACATATCAACATTTCTATTCCTCTTTCCGATTGTCTGCAATAATTACGCACATAGTATAGTTTAAAATCACGTTTAAGAAAATAAAATAATTAATTAATTTAAATAGAAATATATATTGACCGCACGTATTTGATAATTTGTAATGGAACAACGCCTTACAAATTAAATTAGCGCATATTGAGAATTTGTTTGAAGTTGATTTATTTGAAATATCATTTATCATTACACAACATACCTAACGTTAAAGGCAAATACCTACGAAAGGGATGGACGAGATGAGTTTATCATTAAAAAAGCTCATAGGCAAGCGCGACGCAATTTTTGCTCAATTGCAGACTATTTATGATAATTCTAAGAGAGACCTTCAGGATGAAAAGTCAGCAGACAAGTTCTTGTCTAATATTGTTCTGTTGGATGATTATCGCTCTAAGTTTGAAACAATTGTAGACGAAATTAACGACATTCAGCTACGTATAAATCCCTCGTACGAAACAAATTATCAAAGTACGTTAGCCTTTGATGATCTATATTCGCGTTGTATGCATGCAGCGAACAAATTGAAAGCGTCTAAAAATTGTTAGAAAATAGATAACAAAATTGTCAAAATGTGTAAAGTGACGGCAACACCAAATGTAACTTAAAATAATAAAGTAGTCTATGTACGAAAAGCAACGTGATTTAATAGGTTATGGGCAATTATCCATAATTTTCGGTTTTTTACTCAGTAAAATTAGTATAAAACAGTCGAAAATTGTTGACTTTTCGTGGAAATATGGCTGTGAACTATATTCAAAGCATTCCGAAGCTTAAAGGACGGGAAAATTATGATGAGTGGAGTTTTGCTGTCGAAAATCTGTTGGTGCTTGACAACCTAGTGAACTACATCAAGTCGGAGCCAGATGCCAATTTCGAGGCAAAAGCATCAGATGACGCAAAAGCCAAGGCAAAGCTAGTTTTAACCATTGATCCCGGATTGTACGTGCATATAAAGGAAACAAAAACATCTTTGGAGTTATGGACTAAACTGAGAACCATGTTCGATGACTCAGGTTTTTCTCGTAAAATAACCCTACTAAGACATTTAATCTCGTTACGACAAGAAAATTGCGATTCCATGACTTCATATGTCACGCAAGTGATCGAAACAGCGCAGAGATTAAAAGGCACAGGATTTACAATCACCGAAGAATGGATAGGATCATTATTATTAGCAGGTTTGCCCGAAAAATTCTCGCCGATGATTATGGCCATCGAGCACTCGGGAATGCAGATTACCACTGATGCAATAAAATCAAAGTTGATTGATATGGAGGTTTCAAAGAATGACATGGAATCCAGCGGCGCAGCATTCGCTGCAAACAACAGCAAAAAGCAGAAATTCAAAAATGGCGCGACGTCATCGACAAGCTCAAAAGTGACAGGTGACAAGATCATCACTTGTTACAAATGTAAACAGACGGGTCATTATCGAAACCAGTGTCCATTGTTGCAGAAAAACAAACAATCAAATGCTTTTAGTGTGGTATTTTTGAACGGAGAATATAGTACAAACGAATGGTACGTAGATAGTGGCGCAAGTGCACATATGACGGCCAACAAAGAATGGATAAAAAACGTAAATTTTACGCCGTATTTATCAGAGATAACCGTCGCAAATAATACGAAAGTGCCAGTTTTGTGTTCCGGAGACGTACAGATATTGACTAATTGTAACTACGACATCATGGTTAAAGATGTGCTATGTGTACCGAGTTTAACAACGAACCTGTTGTCAGTGAGTGAACTAATCAAAAACGGAAACAAGGTTGTTTTTGAAGAAAACCAATGCTACATTCGTAACAATAAGAATGTGTTGGTGGCCACAGCAATGTCAACAAATGGAGTGTACAAGCTAAATATTAAAGTAGCAGATTGTATGCTGGCAGCACCTGCTGTAGCAAGCGCAAAGCTTTGGCACAGGCGGTTAGCACATATTAACTGCAATGATATGAATAAAATGAAGAACGGCATTGTGGAGGGATTGTCTTACCCGGATACCAGTGATATGACAATGACTAAATGTGTGACCTGTTGCGAAGGTAAACAAATGAGGTTACCATTTCATCATGTTGGACAAATAAGTACAGAAACACTACAGATAATACACGCAGATGTATGTGGTCCTATGGAGACCAAGTCCATAGGTGGTGCTCAATATTTTGTCTTGTTCATTGACGATCACAGTCGTATGACTTTCATATACTTCCATAAACATAAGAATGAAGTCTTCAAAATATTCAAGAATTTTAAAGCAATGGCTGAAAACCAGCAGAATAAAAAAATCAAAATATTGCGCACAGATAATGGTGGTGAATTTTGTAGTGGTGAGATGGAGAATTACTTACACAGAGAAGGAATTATCCACCAGAAGACAAATGCTTACACACCGGAGCAAAATGGTGTTTGTGAACGGGCTAACAGAACTGTTATAGAGAAAGCGCGATGCTTACCTTTTGATGCAAAGCTAGAAAAGAAGTTCTGGGCTGAAGCAGCCAATACAGCAGTATACTTAAAGAATAGATCTGTAACTTCAAGTTTGGGAAATAAAACACCCTATGAAGTGTGGTATCAAAAGAAACCAGATTTAAGTCATATACGTCTGTTTGGCAGTCCTGTAATGGTTCATATACCAAAAGAAAGAAGATTGAAATGGGACAAAAAGGCCCAAATGAACATTCTTGTAGGATTTTCAGAAACAGTTAAGGGATATCGTGTATATGATCCTATAAAAAATATTATAACTATGAAGAGAGATATAATAGTGATGGAAGAAAAAACAGTATCATCAGAAATTAATAAAAAAGACACAGCAGAATGGATACAGGATGGTGTTGAAATTGAAAGGCATGAGTCTTCGGCTACAAATGAAGATGGCAGAGATTCAGTGGGGGAGTCTTCACTGAATGAATCTCTCCATGATTCAGATTCGAGTACATCTGTATATACTGATCCATATAGTGACAATGATGCTGATACGAGCACCACAAACACAGAGATCTTGAGGAGTGAGGCTCAACCAATTCCGGAATCACGAGAACAAGATAAGAGAACACGAAGATCCCCGGAACGTTTTGGTTTTGGTAACATCTGTATTTCCAATTCTAGTCCAGAAGTCGAACAAATAGATTTCTCAGAAGCGCTGAATGGCCCAGAAGCTGATCAGTGGAGACAGGCCATGCGAGAGGAACTTCAGTCGTTCGAGGACAACGATGCGTGGGAAATTGTTGATATACCAAGTGATATATCAATTGTGCAAAACAAGTGGGTGTTAAATAAAAAACTAGATGTGAATGATAAAGTGCGGTATCGTGCCCGACTCGTGGCTAAAGGTTTTACGCAGCGACGTGGCATTGACTATGAGAACACTTTTTCTCCTGTCGTAAAACATTCTACGCTAAGAATGTTGTTTGCTCTGTGCGTACAGTGGGACATGGACATTACACATCTAGATGTGACAACAGCTTTTTTAAATGGACATTTAAAAGAAAATATTTACATGTCAATTCCAGAAGGTTTTGTAAATAAGCAAATTGGAAAGGTTTTGAAACTAAAAAGAGCCATATATGGACTAAAACAGTCTTCTTTAGTCTGGTATGAAAAAGTGAAAGATTGTTTGCTTAACTTTGGTTTTAAAATAAGTAAATTTGAACCATGCTTGTTTACATTTTTTTGTGAGAATGTTAAGATTATAGTAGCTGTTTACGTCGACGATTTTTTGATTTTTTCAAATAGTACTTCTGAAACTGAAAAATTAAAAAATGTATTAAGGTCTGAATTCAAATTGAAAGATTTAGGTCCTGTTAGACGTTACTTAGGCATGCGAATTAGTGTAAACAAAGAATGTAAGACTATAACTGTAGATCAGCAGGAATATATAGAGCAATTATTGTTAAGGTTTGATATGTTTAATTGTAAAACTATAGATACACCTATTGAAAGTAAGTTGAACTTAGAAAAGGCTGAAAATTGTGTAGTAAACATTCCATATCAAAAGCTAATTGGGAGCCTTATGTATTTGGCAGTTTTAACTAGACCAGACTTGTCATATTCTCTTAGTTACCTCAGCCAGTTCAATAACTGTTACAATGAAACCCATTTTAGCTATGCTAAACGAATATTAAAATATTTACAAAAAACTAAATATTATTGTCTAACATATCATAAGGATAATGTAGAGATGACTGGTTTTGTTGATGCAGACTGGGCTAGTGATAGTCTAGATCGTAAGTCTTATACTGGGTTTTGCTTTGTAATGGGTGGTTCGGTGATATCCTGGCAAAGTAAAAAACAAAAAACTGTCTCCTTATCTAGCACCGAGGCAGAATATGTTGCTCTCTCAGAAGCATCTAGAGAGGCTGTTTACTTAAGAAATCTGATGTATGAACTTACTGGTAGAAAAGGTATAATTAAATTGAAATGTGATAATCAAAGTGCATTAAAATTAGCAACAAGGCATCAGGCACATGCTAGATCAAAACATATTGATGTTCGCTTTCATTATGTTAGAGATGCAGTTAAAAATAAATTAATTAATATTGAATACATTTCAACTCAGGAAATGCCCGCTGACTTGTTAACCAAAGGTCTTTTGTCAACTAAGCATTACAAGTTCATGCACATGCTGGGAATTAAAGCCAAATAAAAATAAAAAAAACATTTATTTTGTTTAGAAATTCACATTTATTTTGTTAAGTAGGGGTGTTAGAAAATAGATAACAAAATTGTCAAAATGTGTAAAGTGACGGCAACACCAAATGTAACTTAAAATAATAAAGTAGTCTATGTACGAAAAGCAACGTGATTTAATAAAAATCCTGTTGTTATGACATGCACTACGCAAAGTTCTAATAAACCAGTCATTAATTTACCTAGGCTCGATTTGGTTAGCTTTGATGGCGATCCTATAAAGTGGCCTACTTTTTACGAGACCTTTAAGAGTACCATACATGAGAATTCGGACCTCACAGATAATGAACGAGTTCAGTACTTAATGGGTAAGTTAACTGGACGTGCCCTTGCAGTATGCTCCGGTATTACGCCTAATCAAGCTAATTACAATTTGATATGGAACACGCTGATAGAAAAGTACGAGGATAAGAGGCGCCTAGCCTCCGCATATTTAGATAGAATGTTCGAATTTAAACCCTTCCAAAGGGCTACGTTGCAGAATATGGATGCATTTTTGGAACAGTTCTGCCCCGCTGTATCAAGTTTAAAGGCTTTAAATATTGAAAATTTACATGACTTCATTCTATTGCACACCGCTTTAAAGAAAATAGACGTAGAAACCGCCCGCGCCTTTGAAATGGTTAAAAGAGATACGAATATACCATCTTATGATGATTTAGTGAAGTTTATACGAGAACAGTCTAAAATCATAGAACGCTCGACCGAGAATCGATCTCGCAACCCTACGCCCGCATCTCCGTACAATGCAGTTCGAAACAATAATAAACGAGTTATGCATTCATTTGTAGCCGCAACGCCATTAAAACAGTGTTCGTTTTGTAAGCTGAAAAATCATGTGCAATTATATAAATGTTTTGAATTTAAAAAATTACCGCTAGAAAAAAGGGTCGCATTTATTAAACAGAATAATGGTTGTACTAATTGTTTAAGTTTTTCTCATTACACTGAAAAATGCAAGTCGTTGAATTCATGCAGACATTGCAATTATAAACACAACTCACTTTTATGTAAACATAACTCGTTAGGTACTAGGCAACACGCATCGCCTCCCCGCTTCCCCGTAAAAACGCCCCCGCTGAATTCGTCTGATGATTCACCGCGAAACCAGACGAGTGAAATTAATAAGAAATCTCCCGCGCGGCCGTCTATTGATTCGCACCAACCGAATCAAAATGTTTCTTTATATAATACGCACACTAATACGACGCGTTTTGAAACCTGTTTGCTATCAAGTGTGTGCGTCAACGCATACGATAATTTAGGCAATTTGAAAAGTATAAGGGCGCTAATTGACCAAGGGTCAACTAATAACTTTATCACTGAATCTTGTTGTGCAAAGTTAGGCTTGAGTTATGATGGAAATTGCAACGCCACCGTTAGGGGAATTGGCTCTTCAACTAAACATATTAAAGGTGCTACGTCGCTTAATTTATATTCTCAATACAATGATAATGTTTGTGTTCAACTTGATGTGTATGTTTTGGATACTATTACTGATAAATTGCCCGCAGTTACAATTGATATTTCAACGTTTTCGCATTTAAGCAATATACCGCTCGCTGATCCTAAGTTTTATTTGCCCGATGAGATTGAAATACTCATAGGAGCACCGCTTTTCGCGAAGATATTTCGCTCGGGACGTATCACTGGATTACCGGGAACTCCCACCGCTTTCGAGACGATATTTGGCTATACCGTAATGGGTAAGGCTCCTGTTGAAAAGACTACAGTTTCTTTTGTGTCTTTATTTTCCGCTTTTGAAAATGATGAACCGCGCATTGAGGAACTTCTTGAAAAATTCTGGACACTTGAGGATGTATCAGTAAAACCTTCCTTGAGTAGTGCTGAGAATGAATGCGAGCAAGGCTTTGTGCAGAGCGTATGCCGTGATACGACCGGTCGTTATGCGGTCTCCTTGCCATTCTCACACGATCCCGCTGTACTTGGTGAGTCATATCAAGTAGCCAAAAGACGCTATCTGTCGCTCGAACGTAAATTTATTTCCTCGCCTCGCTTGCGTCTAGAGTATAATGCTATTATCAAGGAATATTTAGAGAAAGGATATATATCTTTGATTAGCAATGATTCCCCACAGTTGCCCTCTTATTACATTCCGCATCACGCTGTCGTACGCAACGATAAATCGACAACTAAAGTCCGCATAGTTATGGATGCGAGTGCGAAAACTAGCACTGGCCTATCATTGAATGACATATTGCATACTGGTGAAAATTTACAGAATGATTTATTTACAATATTATTGAATTTCCGCTTTTATAAAATCGCAATAATGGCAGATATAAAACAAATGTATTTACAAATTGTTGTGAAACCAGAAGATAGAAAATATCAAAAGTTTTTGTTTAGATTCGATGAGTCATCTCCGCTTGACGTCTTTCAGTTTAACCGCGTCTGCTTTGGATTAAGAAGCAGTCCGTTTCTTGCACTCAGAGTAGTGAGGCAATTGTGTCAAGATGAAGCCTCTTCCTACTCGCTGGCAGCCGAAGTTGTAAAAAATAATTGTTATATGGACGATTTATGCTACTCCGTGGCCACCTTCCAGGAATCCTGTCGACTCAAGAATGAGTTGTTAGATATGTTTATGGCCGGGGGCTTTGAACTCGTAAAATGGTCTAGTAACTCCACGGAGTTGCTCGAAACTCTTCCTGAGTCCCATCGCTACTCGTCTACTGTAAATTTCGATGAAACCAACCAAGGTCTTAAGGTGTTAGGTCTTCAATGGGATCCCGCTTGTGATTGTTTTTTATTTGATATCTCACTCGAGCCCCGCCAATATACAAAACGCAATATATTGTCCGTGATTGCGCGACAATTTGATGTGCTAGGTTTGATTGCACCTACGATTTTATATGCAAAATTAATATTACAACAAATTTGGCTTTTAAAATTGGATTGGGACGATGAACTCCCTATGCATATAAATAAAACATGGGCTAGTTACTTGAAGGAGCTGCCATCTTTACAGGAATTACGCATTCCGCGCCACTTAGGTATTTTGAAAAATTCCAAAATTTCATTGATAGCTTTCGCAGATGCCAGCGAACGGGCTTACGGCGCCGTCATTTATATCAAAGCGGAAACTGGCTCGCAAAGAGCGCCTAACATCAATTTAGTTTGTGCAAAATCTAAAGTCGCCCCGCTAAACTCAGTTTCTGTGGCCAGACTGGAGCTCTGTGCTATTTTACTAATGTCTAAACTGGTGCGTCGCGTTCTGGACACATATGAACCGCGTCACTCTATTCAAAACATTTATTGTTTTTCGGATTCAATGGTAGCTTTACATTGGGTTCATTCCGCGCCTAACAAATTTAAAACTTTCGTGGCCACACGCGTCACGAAGGTACTAACCGCTTTACCCGCTCATTATTTTTATCACGTGACAGGAAAGGACAACCCGAGCGACTGTTTGTCACGTGGCTTGTCCCCTGCCCAGTTACGGAACCACCCATTCTGGTTCACTGGTCCATCTTGGCTTTATAAAGACGTACAAGAATGGCCTATTACCGCAATAAAGACCGCATTAATTAAAGATAATTTGCCTGAAACAAAGATCACAACGTTTACCACTGTCGTTCAAGAAGATGAACCTCCGTATTTGCTTATTTCTTTATCACACCGCCTTTCGTCTTGGACGAAACTTCTTCACGCTATTGTTTATATATACCGTTTCATACGGAAATTACCGCCCTCTAAAATATTTACTGCTCGTGAAATGAATTTCGTAGAAACCGCTGTTATTAAAGAGTTGCAATCATATTACTTTGCTGAAGAAATAAGTCGCTTAAAATCTAATAAAAATTGTCGAACCACATTAGGTAGACTCGCCCCTTTTCTGGACAACGAAGGATTGTTGAGAGTTGGTGGCCGCCTTCGTAACGCTGATCTGTCATATGATCAACAGCATCCTTTGTTGTTGCCGCGTAAACATCGAATTGTCGAATTGATTATTGATGATTGTCATAGAAAAAACTGTCATACGGGTCCGTTAGCTCTAATGTCAATATTGCGCCAAAAATATTGGATATTATCATGTAGAAATGTGGTAAGACAAGTCATACACAAATGTAATTTTTGTTTCCGCGTTAAACCTAAACATGTTCATCCGTTTATGGCTGATTTACCGGCTTGCAGAGTAAGTGAAGCTAAAGCCTTCACGCATACTGCAGTGGACTACGCTGGTCCGATAAAAATCATACCATATAGAAAACGCGGTGTTCATGCCATCAAATCCTATTTATGCATTTTTGTGTGTCTGGTGACGCGAGCCGTCCACGTCGAGCTGACTACAGACTTGAGCACGAACACATTTCTATCCGCATTTAAACGTTTTCTAGCTCGCCGAGGCGCTGTCTCGTGTATGTACTCCGACAATGGCACTGCATTTATAGGCGCAAAAAACGCTTTATCAGAAATTTATGATCTGGTCAATTCCGAGGAATATAAAGACTCATTTGCACAGGAATTGGCAAATTTACGAATAGATTGGAAATTCAATCCTCCGCGTAGTCCCCATTTCGGCGGTCATTACGAGATCTTCGTAAAAAACTTTAAATCGCATTTATATCGGGTTATCGGCACTCAACTACTTACCTACGAGGAATTGCTAACAGTCATTACGCAAATAGAATGTGTTATTAATTCGCGCCCGCTTACTTTACTCGGTGAGGATCCATCTGAGCCGAGCGCGCTGACTCCTTCGCATTTTTTTAATGACCACTCCGTTAAAGAATTTGCCTGCTTGCAACGTCGTTGATGAGCGACCAACTTTGTTGCGTCGTTACGCGTTATTAGATCAAATGGTGCAGTCATTCGCTAAACGTTGGAAGACAGAGTATCTTCATTTATTGCAGACGAGAGGAAAATGGAATACACCCTCAAATCCCATTGAAGTAGGTACTGTGGTTGTCATCCTGACTGATAACCTTCCGCCATTATATTGGCCATTAGGCATTATTATTGCTACTTATCCCGGCAAGGATGGGATTACTAGAGTAGCTTCCGTTAGGACGGCAACAGGCATCTGTAAAAGACCCGTTGTCCGTCTATGTCCTCTGCCTACCCAGTAGGACCTTTATGTTTTTTTTATTACTCCATATTTAATCTATAGTTTTAATTATACCGCTGTATTTTGTCCCTTGTGTGTAGTTCCCGTTTTCTTTTATTAGTGTTTAAAAACCGATGGTTTTTAGGCCGGGGGCATGTTCGCGCCACTTTGCTGGCTTTATTTAAATTTATAAAGAATCTCTCTGATTGGCTAAGAGGGGGCACGTCATTGTGGGCCAATCAGAGAACACCCCTGTTTCGAGTACACCGCCATAAAATAAATAATAAAGTGTAAGTCTAAAATCCCGCTGAGAGAAAGACCCGCCGTCTTCTTTCTGCTCATATCAAGTGAGCAAACCCGCAGATCAAAAAGGCCCGCTGTCTTCTTTGATCATCCATCACCCGTACCTATCTCTATTACCAAAACTGAAGTGATTCGCGTCGCGAGTGCTAAAAAGAAGAATCCAAAGCTTTGGAGGAAGACTCAAGCCCAGAAGAATCCCGCGGATCACAACAGTAAGTAATAGAATAGAACTCCCGCATTACCTATACAGTCCACACCCGCCGTATTGGGCTCAAACCCGGTAATTTGCTATCGGCAGCCCTTACAGGTACTTTCAGTGTACTTTTTTTACCCATTATTGTTATTATTTTTATCAGTTTCATTTGCCGATTGCATATATTTAAGACAGCATAACAGCGACTATGCAACACATTGAAGGTATGACCAATTTAAGTGCTCACGTGCAAAGTTAAGGTGCGCTCTTCGGTGATCTACCGACAACTTTGGGCCGTTAGCTGGTTTATGAGGTTTTTGGCCACGCTCCGTCAATCTTCTTCTAATGTCAGAATCGCTCACAATCATGGTAAACATACCAGTCTCCCGATTACGCTGACAGCAGTCTATTGATAGCAGAGAGGCTGCAATCGTGCAGCCACAACACGCTGACCGTGCCCTGAATTCAGCGACGTGGGCGTGGGCGAGGTATTCATATTTCTTCGGAAAAAATCTCTTTAGTAGGGTGTCACAGAGCTTATTTAACAATCACTGTTATTTTTTTTTAAAAAAAGTGATTAAATGCAGAAATTCCGACGGAATACCTACACATTGAAAACAATTTATATTCATTTATTGGATGAAAATTCGATAATTTCAATTAAAATTTGAAATTGTGGTAAGTGTACTACATTTGTAGACTAAACTGCCAGCTACTTATTGGTGTATTTTTTTAATGATATCAGTCCTTTTTTAATTTTAAATGCCGCCTAAATAATACTCATTAGGTACTGTTTCGATTTTTTTGATGAGAACTGTATTTACTTATTTGTTGTTCGAGTGTGGATAAGAATAAGAGACGGTACTAACCATTCCTAACAATATCAGTCAGCAGCTAACGCATTCGTTGCCGGTCGCCAAGTCCGACTCCATTATGCGAGACCGCCTTACATTTGGAATCGCCCGCCCTTCGGCGGGCTCGGTATGACGCTGTAATTTTCCATTCGAGTTGTTTTTTTATCTATTTTCATTTTGGGATCAGAAGTAGTCAAACTTTTTATATTTTAAACGATTTATTTTTAATTTCTATTCTACTTGAGTCATTATATTTGTAAATATACACTGTAAAAATGTAAACCTACCTCTTAATTTTTCATTAACTTTATAAAGTACTTTTTATAGTTTCTGAAATTATGCCTAATAAAATGCTTAATAACTCTAAAATGTCATCAAATCAATATCTCATGAAATACTTATTATTGAATTCTAGTCATTTATATAACGGCTATTACAGCTTTCATTATGATAGCTTTTTAATTATTTTTTTGTAGATAAATAGTAATCATAGAAACTTTATTACAATGAGAACAACAATACAACAATTGCTATATTAATAATAAAAAATACAACAGTGATTCAGGGAGAACACGGCGAGGCTCCGGAAGAAAGACGGAGTCTACACAAACTTAAGAGTTTGGGTAGAATATCTGCTCCAGAGTGACTGTATCGGGTATTGTGCCCATAACGCTCGCCGCGTTCCCTCTTTGTATAACCAAACTAATGCGTTACGTTAAATAATTACACGAAAATTTATTGCCGGATACTTTAATTAATTGTTTGCCAAGTGTTTTTATGAATAATTTGGATTCTTCGCACCAAGGGCCGAAAGTTTCAACGGCAAAAGGAATGAAATTATAATTTTGAGATTTTATAAAGTTATATTTTTTCGTTTTTAAACGAGCTGCTGACTCAGCTTTCATTATTTATTTTATATTTTATTATGCGATGTATAGTTGATTATACAAATGACAATTTTAAAATTAAAAGTTTGTCAGACATAGGAAAACACCGAGGTGACCAGAACAATTAAATAAAATGAGTGAAAATAATGAAGAGACTAACGAAACGCCCACCCAGTGTTCGACAAATATATAATAAGTATAATACAATTTTATGAACAAAAACTAATATTTTAGACAAGTAATAGATTAAGGGTAGGGATGTTCGCTCACCACATCGCGGCATTTATTTTATTATTAGCATTTTTATAACCGTCGTAACTTCTATGCGAAAGGTCCGATTCGAATCCTTTAAGAGAAATTTTTATTTATATAGTCAACCTTGATATTTAGTTGGATAAGGATAAAATATCATTAGTATACGAATCTTTCGATTATACCCATGTTCTGATTGAATAATTTGAACAACAACAAAAAAAACTGTTATTGAGACTTATTACTATAAAGTTAAATATTAATATACTGAATTATTAATATAAATTTGCACGTACGCTAGATAAGGACTTTTTAAAGCAAATTTTTGATATCTTGGGTTACTTTATTGTAATTTTAGTAGGAATATATAATTACAAAATAAAATAAAATACAACTAATGTTACTCGCTGATAATGTAGGTTTCCTTTGTTGAAAAAACTATTGAAATCAGTAAGTACCTAGTTCTTGAATTATCAATTACATTAGTGCAGATAATACATATGTATAAATGTATGTAATATATACATACACCACTTAATCATAAAACTCAATGTATAACATGTCGAATGATTTAATAATAAAACGAAATAGTGGGCGTCCTACGGCTGAGATGACAATGATGAATAGTCATAACCTTCAGACCATAACACCAATCGATAGCTCCAATGAAATTGTTACTTGTATTAGGATAATAAACGAGGGGTAAAGGAGAGACCTAAAACTAATTTTGAATAGTTAATTTCAATAATTCATCTTGTCGAACCCGTGACCTTTGAGTCACTTATTGCTTATTGCGTCCCGCGGCTTTGCTCGCCTCGAATTTTGACAGAGTAGAATGTTTTAAGTTTATTAATAATGCCACTTACTTAGGTCATAACGTGAGCTGTATTTTCTATATGCTTACATGTACTATTCATTTCATGATATTAAACTATACCCTTGACAACTTACTACATGGATAGCTTTTTACTAATTCAACCCTCGTGATGATGGAATAATTTATTAAGATTAAGTTTCAAATTTATCCAATATAAAAATTACAAACTTATACAAACGTTACTACTTTATAATATTAGTGTGGACTGAAAGTGTACAAATACCAAAATAATTAAATAAACAAATTTGTTTGAGACAAGACTATGACAATTACATACATTAACAAAATTAAGCCTCCATATAAATGAAAATCAATAATACTTTTATGAAATTAAAATACAATGAGTACGTATGTCCCTTTAGGTGGAGTTGGAAACACAGCATTTTATTGACAGTACAGTTCACGTGTGATCACAATTTTATCTTATTGTTTTTTTTTTCTTAAACTAATCACTAATATTAAATAGTCGAGTGGAAATCTTCAAAAAGAAACGAACGCATATCATGTGAAAATGGTAACTTTAAATAAACCAGAGTATCTTTCGAATGATATTTTAGATGAAAATTTCGTTAAGACGTTTTCAGTTTTTCATTTGGTGCAAACGATTCTTGGGACGTGTCGAGTCCACGTCAAGGACAGATTTGTGACAGTGCCTACTGTTTATCAGAAACTGTATACCGCCGTTTTGTTTTGCGTAATAAGTTGCTTTTTTATTTACATGTATTCCGTTACCTTTTCAAAATTCTCAAACCATTCACAAATTTACTATTTATCTTTAGCTTCTACCTGTTTGAATATATTAATAATTTCCAGTAATATATTTCACGTGCGTTTCGTAAATAATGAATCCAACGTGAAGTTCTTTTTAAAAATGCAAGAAATCGATCGTCGCTTACGCATAGATCAGATTGAAGAAATTAACTCCATGCTTTCCGATATAAATAAATATACCGTGGCTTGTCTCACGCTCCCGTTCACATTAATGGTTGTTTTGATCTGGACGCAAGGTACGGATCTTTTACTTTCAACTCTTGGGATGTTCTGGGGTATATATTGTTTTTTATTGGAGATGTTTCACTGCTCTAATCTTATAGTCTATTTTTATATACGTGTTTGCTTTGTGAACGCCATATTAATAAATCATTTAAAGCCAAACGAGTTAGTTAAACCTTCGCAAAAACACAACGTACTTAGAAAAAAACTTTTACCGTTAGCTAATCGAAATCATAGTTTCGAATTGAGCGAAACAGACGTATTTTTAAAGGAAATTTCTGATGGGTTTTTTCAATATCGGAAGCTGTATTCTTTTCAGGTAAGTTTTTAGTGGCTTACTTCGGTGCCCTAGTAGGTACTAACCTCATTTTTGATATTTTGTGCTTTTAATTTCAGATATTCTTATTGTCGATTATAGTTGTGACGTGGATGTTGTTCAGCTGCCAATATTTTATTAGTAACTTGAAAATAAATGTAAGTTAAAATTGTTACAAGCAACCAGATCTATTCCTACTTATTGCAAATTTTAAATAATCAATTTTCTTTCAGGGCCGTCTCGAAATTTCCGAAGTCTTGGTGACAGCAATTGCACTTTCGACTTATCTATTTGCTAACGCTTTAGTTTGCATACGCATCGAAATCTTTCACAGAGAAATTAAGCGGACGAAATCCTTGTGTATTACGGTCATGTCGCAATATTATTCCGGTAGCATAATTTTTATATTAATAAAAATACTGTAGCAAAAAAAAAGATTTCTTAATATTGGTTATTATTTTATGAAATACCTACATTTAGAAAATTTCAAATTCTCACTGAGATGGTTCATCCAATATATTTTCTGTCCAATACTTCCAAAAAGAATCCCGTAGGTAGCTTGAATTAAAAAAATACAAAAAGTTAAAACGATAACTTTCCCCTTTTTCTGTTTCTGTGTAAAAAGGATGTGAGCTATTGCTACATATGAAGAAAAGCTTCAGTTCCAGAGATTCTGTGAATGCGGACCCACCTACCCTTTTCCCGCCGAGGACTGTGAAAGCTATATATAACAGCTATCGAAAGTTATTGAAAATGGTAGAGCGCTTTGCAGATTCGGTTAGCATGTAAATTCATGCTATAAAAATGTGAATAATATTTTTAATTAGGTAGATATTGTATTTTTTATGACATAAGTGTACAATTTTTATGAAATTAATGAATTCATATACCTATAGGTATGTAAAATTTATGAAAAAAATATTAATTTATATAATTTCAAATAATCTAAACCTCGTTGCATTGCAAAGCTAATTTGCTGACTGAGTTTTTTTATTATTACCTTAATGTACCTTATGTTGTCGTCTTACATATATTGTAACTGGACAACTTAAAGATAGGGGGAGGACTGTATTGTCTATTCTTAGAAAATCGTTTTTTACTGATTGACTGATCTATCAACGAAATTACTAAATTTAGAAAGAGAATCGATAAATGTATAATAATTAGGTATTAGAAATAAATATTTTGTAAAAAGATTTGTATGTATGTATGTTTGTAATGAATAAACTCAAAAACTACTGAACCGATTTTAAAAATTCTTTCACCTATAGAAAGCTACATTAACAGCGAGTAACATAGGCTACTTACCCGTCCCCTGATCCCACCCCCCTTTTTATATTTTATAAAGTTACGCGGATGAAGTCGCGTGAATCAGTTAGTGTTCTAATATAGACTGCTGTCTATGTTCGGTATGATTAGTATTTTGTGACCAAGAAACAAATACTTAGAAACGCTGCCATTTTCAATCCCTCTATAAGTGACTGGGTTATAACTAGATTTAATTTAGCACTGTGATTTGCCTCTGTGTTCGAGAACTCTAAATAATGCTTACAAACCTGTGAAACCTGCACAGTTTTAGTTTACAAACCTGTAAACTAAAACTGGAACTTGCATGAACCGTTATTTTTACTAATTAAGATTTAATGAGTCCTTATAAACATATTACTTTTACATTCCAGGTTCACTAAGAGAAAAAGCTAAAAGAATGTTATCTATGGTCAATGAAAACCCACTAATATTCACTGTGTACGACATGTGGCAAGTGGACGCTCGAAATTTATTGTCAATATTTAATTTGGTCACTCCAATAGTGGTAGCACTTTTGCAGTTTGCTTTTCTTTAAAATAAACGTTTACAATATCACGCATTGGTTATTATTTTTACTTTCATAACTGAACTAAGACAACAGTTAAACGTCAAACGCAGTGGTGTGACGTGAATAGATGACATCTGTATATGGGAGGATTGGGAGGTCATTTTTGGGGGAGCTGAAAAATTAAAAAAGTAATAATTTGAAAACTGCATCGTGTGACATATCAAATGGAAGGTCTTGTTGTGAAGATCTTAAATGTATTTTTTTGTAATTGTAAAATAAATAGTTTCCAAGTTAATCAAGAAAATAGACGAAAATTGACCATCCCCCCCCCCTTATCTCCGAAACTACTGAACCTAAAATTTTGAAAAAAATACAGAAATTAGTTTTCTACTTATAGATTATAGGAAAACCTATAAGAAGTCCATGATATTAAAATAACATGGTAAATCACTCAATATCGTACGGAACCCTCTTCACGCGAGTTCAACTCGCACTTGTCCCGTTTTTTTTATTAATTTGTGTCCTGTTCTTGTCAGTGTCTTTCGTGCAGTGAAAGTCTTTCTTTCTAAGAAAGGTTTTGAAAATTTCAACTTCGTGCTTGTTCGGGTTTCTAGCTACTTAAATAATTAAGTTTGTCGAAAATTATTTTTTAACAATGTTATATTTTGTCGTAAATATAACATTGTTATCTGTTATCCATTAGCAATATTAGAAGTTAATGTTAACATGAAACAATAATTTTACTAAAGTTTTACTAAAGTTAATTTCCAAAACGAATTAAAGCCCCAATTATATTGATTGCGTTGGGCATAAATTGTGTAGTGGAATTATTTTGTTATGTTATACGATTTTATTCCAATCGTTACATAGTATAAATTATTATTGAAGTCGCTGCCCGCGTCTGTCTGTCTGTATGTTCTCTAACTCTTCCTAAACCACGCACGGATTTTGATGCGGTTTTCACTATTGGAAAAATTGTTAAACGAGGAAAGTTAATATATATAATTTGCAGAAAAAAATTGCACCCGTGCGATACTGTGACCGGGTTGCCCGTATAGAATGGAATAGAAAAAAGGGTTAAAATATCAAAATCTAAGATTATGGAATAACAGCAAATGCGCTTGCTGGTGATGACCACGATGCTGTTGCCCCGACATCGAGAAAGACCGCCGCGCCGCTTTTAACCTTTGTGGCACGACCACAAAGGTGGAGCCGGCGAGGAACCTCCCGGCTCTAGGACCTCCGGACCGGCCATTTAGTCGAAGTAGCATTTGCCAGCCGGGCCTTAGCCTGCGCGGCCCTCCCACGGGCTTGGCTTGCGGGGTTTGCCGCAAATAAAGTCGCAAAAATTTTTTTGTAACGTTTATAGACCTAAAGCAGTGTGAGTAAGAGTAGCACACAGGTAAGTGTAAGCGTTTTCAATCCCGGAATTTTGATGTCAAAGATGCACCTCGCTCTGGTTGCCCTGTTACGGATAAAATTTTAAAAACGCTATTTTTTAAAAAGTGGAGCGAGATCGGCATTTAATAGTTACGACATAGATGAAGAACTGGGAATTGACCACAAAACAGTTTTGACCCATTTGAAAAAAGCTAGGTACACAAAAAAGCTCGATATTTGGGTGTCACATGAGCTCACTGAAAGAAACCTTATGAATCGTGTACTCATTGGAGATTCTTTATTGAGACTTAGTGAAACCGAACCGTAATAGATGAAAAGTGGATCACGTACGACAAGAACGTGCGAAAAAGGTCGTGGTTAATGGTCGGTCAGGCTACACTGACTGTCCCCCCCTAGGTGTGCCAAGACCATGTCGTGGTGGGGGGGCTTACCCTAGGCAATCCGGGCGGTTGCAGGGGTCGGTGGGGTCACCGGCCTTTGCTCGACCGATCGGATTGGTTTTGGGGACAAAGAAGGCACACACCGAGGTGTCAGCGGACCTCGTGGCGGAGCTGTAATTTGGAGGCTCCAACCTTCCGTTGGAGCTTCACCGGTCATCGTTCGCGGGTGGCCGAAAATCCGTACTCGGTCCGCGCGTTTGTTGCCTGGTGAGAGAGAGGGCATCTTGTCCTTGTTCGTCAGACCGAGGTCTGGGACTCGGTACTGCGGATGAGGATCGGTGGGTGAGTCGCAGCGAGTGGATTCTCTCGGACGGCTCTGACGCTCAGTGGTAGTCGGGCTACTTACGCGAAGACGTAGCTCATGCGGCTGTGAAGGACCAACTGGCACAGTACCTCCAATCGTGGCATGTGGGGGATGGCGAACACCCGGTGAGGGCGCACCCGGCCTAGTAACCACCCTCCTCAGTCGTCCGGAAGAGTGAATACCCGGCCTAGTAGCTCTTCCGTGACGACAGCAGGAGGTGGAGCCCGTCTCGGGCTGCCGCGAAATGTCAGGGGGACACCCCCATGGGCCGCCCACCTATAACGTCGTATGAGATGAGCGGCCACACGAGCGCGGGGGTTATCCGGGGGATGAAGGTGGAAGCGGCTTCCGACTCCGCGGATGGTTGTGCCGCGGAGAAGAGGTAAAGGGTTGATTCAATTACGAATCCCCTCGCTGACTGCTCGCTGCGACAGATGAGAGGAATATGGGCGGCTGGTGCCGCTTCGCTCGGGGGTGGTGGACATGGGGAAGTGCGCCGCCCGCACAACACCGGGGAGTGAAGAGTGGTGGCCTGCAGATGTTCCAGCGGGTCACCACAGGAGTTTTTTTACACAGCTTGCCGTGTAAAAACAGACGCGAGTCCGCAAGGACGTAGCGATGCGTGGGGCCCGGGGATAAGGCCTGGCTGTGACTCCGGGTCCCATTATCACTGCCGATGGTGGAACGTGGAGGCGGTTTTAGTGGGTAGGACCGGCGGCAGGGCGATTCGTTCCGTCGTCGACCGTCCCACACACCCCCTCGTCGACCGTCCCCGTCGACGAGGGATAGTGCGTAAACGCATTTCCCAAAAAAAAGGCTACACTGACTGTACCAAAACCCGGGTGAACTCGCATTAAGGTGATGCTGTGTGTATGTTGGGATTGGAAATGCATTGTTCATTATGAACTTTTACCGCCGGGCAGAACCATCGATTCGGATCTCTACTGCCAAAAACTGATGAGAAGTTGAGAAGAAACAAGAAACGGAGAGAAAGCGGCCGGAATTTATCAAAAGAAAGGGTGTGATTTTTCATTAACCTGAAAGATAAAGATGTTTATTTATCTTCTCTATATATAAAAAATGAATCCCTATTTCCCTTGGTCACGGCATCACGCGTGAACGTGTATACCGATTTTGATTCGGTTTTCACTAATGGAAAGAGAGATAAACGGGGAATGTTTCGACGACAGAACGACATCTGTCGTCGAAAAAACGAACTATTTGAACTTATAAAATGTAGTGATATCTGTGTATACAGAATGTAACTAACATAACTTTTGTTGGAACACGTGACATCTAAGTATGTAGAATGTAACTAAAAAATATAAAGTAATTAGGCATTTATACGGAAAATTTTATACGTTTAAAGGGGTAAACTTCAGTCGTGCGTCGGAGCTGATACACACACTTTTTTATACATATTAACTTTTTAATAATAGTCTACTTGTAGACGGTGGCCACTTGTTTCCTATTAAGAGCACCAATTACCTAAAATTAATTTATTTTATGTGTATATATTATGTTTTAAGGGATTCACTGAGGCAAATGACATTTACTATAGAACTCGCTGGCGGCGGAGACAATTCAACAGGCCTAGAAATGGTGTTTTTTTGTTTTTACCATTAGAACATTATACAAAAAAATTTTTTTATTAATACAATTTTTTAATCTGATATCAACTTATTAATAGGTACAGGATTCATATGCGTGCAATAAGCCGTTTTCGAGAGAATTTTCAATAAAGGTTAAATTCTTCTTGTGTTCTAACTTTTTTTGTGGAGTTTCTATTACTTTAACGAAAATTCTAATTAATACAATTGGTTCTTCACATGTTTAACATATTTTTTTCAAATCAATTGTCTTGTCTATTTCTTGTAACATCTTCATTAAACAATGGATATTTTTAGTATTTAGCGTTTGTCTCCCCCTTAATAAAGGAATTCGGGTTGTATTATATGTATTTTTCTAGTAAACAATTTTGTATTATTAGTACTTCTTAGTAGTACTACTTATTTACAGGGGAATAAGACGAAATAGCGGTAGTTTTCTTCTGATTTAGTCAGCACGATTTTAAACTGTCCAGCCAGGAGCAAAAGGGAGGATAACATTGTGATGTTCTGAGGGTAGCCATGGTCACATGCCACCTATTTAATAATAATAAAGGAAAGCAAAACTTTGTCATAAAAAAGCTTATATGATCGCTTACTACTGTTAGAATGTACATTATACTGTTTTGTTAAGGTAGGTGGCATATGACCAGAGCTATCTCAGAACACCACTATGAATATGTATTAAATACATTAAAATACAAGTTGTTTATTTAATAGACGATTCATATAAATTCTCATCTGAAGTCGTTATATTTCTCTAGCAGACAGAAATATAACAACTTCAGATGAATTTTTTTTTAAAAATAATGTAGCCATTTTCAAGCAATTAATCAATCGGTTTGCTAGATATTTTCAATTATGTATTTTTTAATGAATATTTATGATCAATTACGTTTCTTCATACACACATATTAGAATCCGTCGTTGGTGTAAGAGAGAAATGTTGAACACTCAATATTGTCGAAAAAGCCCTCAATTGGACTTCAAATAAGACGCAGGTGTAAATAATAAAATTGTAATTTTAAGAAGACAATATAATTAAATTTTCATACAAATCTTTAACGTAATATTATTTTTAAAATACTGTACAAATGTCGGTTGGTTTTCAAGTAAACCATTTGTCACTACACAATCGGATTGATTAAAAACGAATAAAATAAAATATGTTTGTGCAAACCTGAAAATTTTCCATGACAAACACAAATGATTTTCTTCAACACTACCGACCAAATCTTTCATGTTCTCTTGATATGGCAGATTGTCGATATGAGAGCAAAAATCGCTCGAAATACTACAGGGAAAAAAGAGTGTTACTATTTACAATAGGTACTCGATATAAATTTAATATTGCCATTTGGCTTTAGTTACAAATTAACCTTTAAATACTAACTAGCAAGAGTCGAATAAATCAGAGTTAATCTCATTTGAGTATAATATCATTTTAAAGTATTAAAATCACATAACGACAGATCTCTTCTGCTTATTTTCACAATCGATTTGTTATTGCAAACAGGATAAGCCAGACAGATGGCTAATAACAAATAGGGACACAAATTTCACACGAGAATTAGAAATTTAACTTTAGCAAAAAAAAGAAAAAGTTTTCCATTTAAGTACTATAATAAAACGTGCTTTGAACGACCATCGCCATATTTAAAATAAAATCTTAAAACTATTTACAATTTATCTAATATAATTCTATAAAATAAATACAAAAATCTCTTATTGTTATTATCTAAGACAATAATTTCCTACCTGTTGTCTTGTTAAACTAAACTATTCAATGCACATTAACTTAACCGCGTTAACAAACGAGCGCGCACGGGAGGATCCTAAAAATATTTGACTAAAAGAGAGATCAAATCATTGCCACGTAAATACTTATCGTATAATCGTCAGGCCGCTTATATCCATTTGTACTTTGAAAGTTGAAGCAAGGACTTTTTAGGTCGCAACAAAGTAACTGAAAATCTGAAGAAGTTCTATATTAAGTCATTTTATGAAATCAACCGAATACCATCCGAGTATATTGAGAATGCTAATATAGTGTCAGATGCAGTGTTAGTTTGTAACATTTTAAAAGTAATAAAAACACTTTTTGTTTCATTATAAACAAACAAAAGGTTGGGTGATTTCCTAACTGAATGCCATTGTATGGTTGAATACCTACCATAGTTATCATGATTTTTTTGGAGATTCTAAGAACGGTTTTGATGCTTCTTACCATCTATAATATAACAGAATATTTGTTTAGTTAAAATAAAATAAATTTAAGTCAAACGAACTCCAAAATCACTCATAGGATCAGGTGCGACATTTGCAATCCCGGGAAAAATGCTGCAATCTTACCACACGTACTTCTTCAACTCTTAAGCTAAACACTTGTCGACAGTATTTGACCGACGGATGAATGAGTGACGTATCATTGCGTATCGGTGTTTCTAAGAACAAATTTAGAACCTTATTTTCCATCGACATTCATCTAAAGATTTAAAGTAAGTTTTTGTTTTCTAATAAATAGTAAACAATAAGTGTTAGAAAGTTGTTTTATACGTGTATGTTTAAAATATATGCTACCATGTACATCGTACATTCCCTATTGCATTTTCCCTTGAATTTTGTTTCCGGGGAGCAAATGTAATGTTGGACAGTAGAGCCCTGCCACTACTGTCCAGAACCAGACCGAAGCCAATTTTGAAAAGTTCATTTTCAAAGTTGACCCTGCCGGGAATCGAACCCGGGAACTCCAGAACAGAGTTAAGATAGACACCCTTAGCACACATCCAACGGGCTCGTCAAAAAATTAAAAAAAAAAAAATGTTTTAAAATGTTACAAACTGAACACAAGTCATCAATATGCAATTCGTCCCAATTTTATACTATAAAACTTTTTCAAGGTGAACTGATGCGAGGACTATGCTTATTTATAAGCATAATTTTATACCGGAAGTGCTACATTGATACAATAGGGTATATGAATTTCTGTCACCAGTTTGACCTGCTAATGTTATAGGATAAATTACAGATGAATGAAATGGCTGCAAATACTGATTACGCGAAACTTGAGTTAAGCTATAGCTTAATTAGTTTATATTTGCGACCCGGATTTTAAGCTGCTAAGAAGTAAGGGTGAAGTTTCATTAAGAAAATTTCGTTAAAATACAATAAATTTCTCAGGATTTCTTGCAAGTAACTGACACGGGGGTCAGGTTCAAAATATTCCTCTCATATTTTTATGATACAAACACATCGTTACACGACACAGTCCGCAGACCATGTGAACACATCAACATTTTTATTTTTTATGTACAATTTACATTGTTTATTAATGTGGTAAAACTCCTCTGGCATGCACGCGAACTAGGTACAAACTAAATGCTACGACTCAATCTGTTGTTGCGGACCAACTCCCATACAAACCGCAGCGGATCACAACTTACTAAATTTGCATTATTTTGGCACACCAATCATATATGGACTCAAATTGACTGCAGTACATTTTTTTAAAACAGAAATTATATTTTACTGCAGTTATTTTTTTTTTATGAACTCTAGTGTTAAAACACAAAATGTAAAACTATAGTGTTTTAAGATTAGTATAATGTAATTTTTCACTTTTATTCTGTCACAATGATCGTTGTCGCTAATCCATACTAATATAACTTTGTCTGTCTATATGTTACCTTTTCACGCCTAAACTGCTGAACCGATCATCATGAAATTTTGCATGCACGTTGTCAGGCATGTAGGAAAGGACATAGGATACCTTTCATCCAGAAAAAATACTGTTCCCGAATGATCATCTAACGCCTGGCAAAGCTATAACTGCAATAAAAATATTAGACGTTACATTGCTCATATATTTAGTCAAGCGTTATTTTTTTTTCAACGCGGGCGAAGCCGCGGGCACCTGCTAGTATAATATAACTACGTAAGTTTAGCTCTTAATTTGTATGGAAATCGAGCACTGTGAAATCATCTTAGACCCACTTCGATCATCTTCGACACAAATTTTAATAATAATAAAAAAAATGTGTTTCATCGCAGCTAGAAAACATTAATCAATTAAAAATTTATAATTGCATGAATTAAGCTTTAAAGATTTTAATTTAATATTTATGATAGTATCGTCAAAAGCGTATTCTTTAAAATTTACGAGGATATCTGAAAATAAAATTTAGAAATGGTGTATTAGAGCAGAGAAAGACGACAGCTAGTTGTGGAAAAATAATTAGAATTTTAGTTCATTTCGGTAGTATTAATGAAATCTAGCCTCAGTTAAATCATTAAGGGCATAGTACCTATAGAAACATAATTGTAGAAAAAGCTGCAAGAAAAATTTCACCACCGACACGATAACGACGCATCTAATCTTACTTTGTTAAAGACGCATCTTAATAATACTCTATGCTTATTTAATGTATATGTTTCACGGTACCCTACACTAAGTAATTAATCTTTCCGCTGCCACATAACTTTAATCACTTACACAATATTATTTGCATGTCAATGCGGCACCGAAAATATTAATCACGCTCAAGTAATTTATGTTAATGTAACATAATTAGAGGCACTGTGTGTATCCAACTCTATATATACTTAATTATATATATTTATTTATTTTACACGCAACTACTGAACAATATTTCGTATATAGAGAATATTATTGTTAATTTTGTTATTTTACATTGATAGGGAAAAGTTAAATCACATCTCGTTTTCTTTTGAATAAAGTATTCAATAGTTCCAAATGTCAGAGACCATAACCATTAAAACTTGGAATACGACCGAATTGATACACTACAAAGATTAATTTCATAAATTGAGCTATACAATAAACATTTCGTTACAAAAATACTTGTAAGTGTATTTTTCAGATCACATTTTACTATGTAGCCTCCGCTGTTATTTATTGTAAAAACAATCTTAAACAAACGCAAGTAAACATGATTTGTGGCTATATTTAGGTAAACAGATGGACAACGCTAATGTGTAAGCTAATATAATTTAAATAATGGAGATGAAAGAAATGAGCATACTTTTCTGCCTTCGAAAAAGAAACTGGTTGCTCCCTTTTTAATTATATCGTTGCTGTAATGGACACTGAAACGGGAACAAGTTCTTATATTGAGTTTACGTTTTATAAAACGACAATAAAACTGGCAAAAAAAAAAAAAAAACGACATACTAAAATTAATGCCAGATTCACATTAGTCCAGTCCTCGAATTCCTCGATACTAATTCAATTTAATATTTAAGTTTTCAAATCAAATTTTGTGGTTTTAAATTTTAAACCTCTTTTATGATCAGTTCACATTGAACTATGATTCTGTTGTTGTAGCAGAGCCGCTTGATTAATGTGAATCGGACATAAAGGAGTGATTTTCAAGATAAATAATCCGAGGTCGGCAAAGGAGTCGAGAGTGGAAAGTGAGGAGAGGGTGCATCATTTGTCGCGGTTCAGTCTTTGACCAGCCTGTAAATGTGGTGCTGAGCGCCATGCTCACTGTTAGACACTTCGAACACAAACGCAGCACATAATAATGTCTCTTGAGTATCTCTATTCGACACCACCTGAAATTAAACATTTATACTGTTAGTGAATGTAATAATATGATCTATAGCCTACTGCGGATTAGCCAGATTTCTCCTGAAATCGAAATATTCTTTCAGCAGGACTTTTACTGAGCAAACAAACGCGGCGGGGGACTTGATATTATAAAGTAGTATAATTATTTTCAAATTAGAAATATAATATAAATGGGATCTGTTTGAGTATAAGAACAATTTAATTGTCTATAATTTATTTATAAGTGGTACTGAAGCTTACTAAAATGGACCGCAATTACATGTTTAACAGAAATAACAAAGTGACAGGTGGCGATAGGATTTATCTCAACCCCTAAACGCTAAGTTGGAAAATCGTCGTACCGTGAAGGCTAGTTGATACTAGATCACTTTATTTGATAAGCTCCGTAAAATGGCTGTGAATGCCGGATCACCGGAAAGCGTCACAGAGCCAGCTATAAATGACCTAGTCAGACAAAGTCATCCTGCGTATTCCCGACTCTCTTTGTAATTTTTCGTCTTACCAAAAATTAAGAACAATTTGGTTGCTAGAAGAGAATGGTATATAGTATGAAAAACTTACTTGCGAGGTTAAAGTGCAATAGCGCTAACGAGAATACTTTTTTCTCACCTGGAGTATGGTGAAATTCTCGAGCACACTATTCATCATGTACTTCTCGGGGAGGTGCTTGAGCTTGTGGATAAAGTTGACCATGTACTCGCACATGGGCGAGCGGTGGATCCGGTACACAAAGCGGCCTCCCTCGAAGCGCGCGTACTCCGTCTCCACCTTTTCCACCACCTGCTTCCCGAACGAGCACACCTTCGTGCTGCACGTTATCGTCATGTTCTCATTGCTTTCATACCTGGAACCCAAATTTTGAAATCACATTTCTCCCACTGCCAGTTCAACTCTACCGCCTTCGTCGGTATTAGACGCCCGATCATACACCCTCTAACAAAAGATCACCGTGTCATAACAGCCTGGCACGGTTATATTTCCGTGAGTGAAGAAGCGTCGCCAAAGCCCATTCCCAATCCCCGCAATATCTTATCCTATCAAGGCCGGCAGCGTACTTACAAACTCAACCTAATGACGTTGCTTTTTTATATTAAAAAGAATGGCAGGCTGACGGTCCACTTGATGGTAGGTGGTTATCCTCACCTAAGGACACAAGCAATACCAGGAGGGAGAAGTTCTAGGAGCGCTGTTTACAGAAGCCATCGTACCATCAAGTGTATCGTTAGCCTGTCTGAATAAAAATAATTCACAAAGAAAAAATTGAGTCTCACTATAGGACACCTCTTCTCTGTGTGAGGAGACATGGGCCGACACGCTTTAGCCTACTGCAGCTATGTGCAGATTAATTATTATCGTTATCCTTAAGGACCCGGTTTCGTCATGTAGTTTTCCTTCACCGGCAGAAATCCTTCGATTCAATGCCTCTCGACATAACATTTTCTTATCAAATGACATTTTTTGCATGTCAAAATGGATACTATATTTTAGGAACGGTAAAATACTATATTTTATTCAGCTGACATTAAATAATTATTCAGACAGAAAAATAATAATAGTCATGCAGAAATTTGAAAACATGTTATATAAACGCACAAGTGTGTGTATTTTACGTACAAATTCTAATATTGATACTTACACACTAGTAACTCCATAAAACGCATTGGGATCATCTAAATTATTTGAATTTAGGTCCGCCCAAAACTTAACAAGGAAGAAGGCATTTCTAGGCCCCTTTTCATATAACTCTTTCAAACCACCCTTCTTCTCCGGAAACTTATCATTAATCTGTTGAACATCTACCGACTGGAATGAGAAAAGGATCAACTTTGAGATATTGTTATTTGTTTCATGTTGTTTATATGGAAATATGCAAATCCTTAAAGAGATCTCCGAACGGCCGCCAGAAGTCAGCTTTACGCAATTATATTTTTAGGTTTATAATTATTTTTTGTGAGGAAAACATAAAATAAAAAATTAAGGCTCGAATTATATGCGTCCGCACGACCAAGCGATCGAACCGCTCCGCCGTGAATTTGTATGAAAGGCCGAGCGGCCATGCCGCTGTTCATATAATTCGACACGAACAGTTTCATACAATGTCAACAGCGGAGCGGCCCGGTCGCTCGGATGCATATAAACCATGAAAGTGAATTAAATCATTTTTCTATTGTATATTTTGATGGCAAAAGTAACTTTCAAACCATTAAAACACATTAGCAACATTTCATCTGTGTCTTTTGGATTGTAAAAAATTGTTATTTAAAACGAGACTACATTTGCTTGAGAGATTAAAAGTTAGTAAAATAAATCAAGCAATGACATAGGAATTCCCAAAATGTTGCGCTGTTTGTCCAGACATATATTGGAATCTAAGATATTGACCACTAATGCCAGTTATCAATCAAGCCCATCGTCTTACCGGCATGACACGATTGGCTTTATCAAACTGTCATACCAACTGACACTCATACACCATCCAATTGGACGATAGGGTTGAACGTGTTTATTTCTATCTACATAATAATTATGTAGATAGAAATAAGGCATCGCTTACCTCTAATAAAGGATCTGCGTACGTTACACTACCGCCTATGTGAACAAATAAATGTTGTGCTCCTGCCGCGCTTGGTGGATACTGGAAAAAGAAGTACAGGTCTTAGCGATCTTAGAGATAAGGATTTATAATTAACTTGCGGCTCGCCACCGGTTTCGCACGCATGAAATTAGGTTTTATTATCTAACTGATAGTGAAAATCGCATCAAAATCATAAAGACAGACATGGGCAGCGACTTCAAACATACTATGTAAGAAGGAAAACAAACTGAAGAAAAGAAAAAAAAGAGTTGATAGTAATGTATTTTTTAAGTGTGTGTACAAAAATTTTCAAATGTGCAAACTTTTACAGAGTTATTTTTTTATTAAGATAAGCTTAACACTTTAAAATCAAAATATTTTGATTGATTGTGGTAGAAACAGAAAGTATACCTTTTTATATAAAATCTATACTAATATTATAAAGCTGAAGAGTTTGTTTGTTTGTTTGAATGCGCTAATCTCAGGAAGTAGGTACTGGTTCGAATTTTCAATTCGAATTGTTTTGTATAGTCCATTTATCGAGGAAGGCTATAGGCTATGTAACATCACGCTACGATAAAAGTATTATATATGTATAAGCAGTGTCCAGTACCGCGCGCCCCATGTGCACGCCGCGCGCGGCCGCCGTATGGGCCGCAGCGAAGCGTAGTCGAGTTCAGCTAGTAGTGGCATATGTGTATGAACATAGATAAAATACTACTTAACCAGTACAGATGGTCACTCACGTACATTGAATCCGTACCCTATCCAATTTCGCTTATATCTAGATGCCGCCTGTGTAGTTTGTCGCTTATTTGTTGTCATTAAAAATCCGCTAGAGTCGCTGCAGTCGACCATTCAGTCAATTCTCATGTACAAGAGATGGCACTACTAAAATTAATTTAAAATATAAAAGAAGTGGGCACGAACAACGATAAAGGGGCCGTATGAACGGTATAGGTTCTGTTCTAAAAAATTGGGCAATAAGGAACTAAAACGTTAATTACTGACCGATTATATCCTATAAACGTCTTGTCAATCGATAAAATATTATTAATTATGTTTTTTGTTATTTGTATTCATAATCTTTACATACTTCGATATAATTTTGCTTAGGTACGTATGTTTGTGTTCAGAAAGCTGAAAAACTGGGTGATGGATTAACTTAATTTTTTTGCAAAACTATGCATTTTATCACAAGAGTGTTTATATATACTTTCTATTCCGAAGATTCAGGGGAAACGAAAATAACAATGAGCTTACAGCAAAGCGTGGCCAGGTTCAGTTAGTTATAGATAAAAATTAACCAGTTTTTGTCGATTGTGTTACGAAGAAAAAAATGATAACTCACACATTTTAATTTCTTATTTTTGTACTATGGTCATTATGCATTATAATTATAAAACAAATTAATAGCATAATGTTTTCTGATATAATAATATTAAATATCTAAATAAAAATTTTCTATCATTTTCATTAAAATATGCATGAAATGGAACAATATCATACATAAAAGTAACTCCCAGCAACGTCGCCCTCTAGTTATTACCACGATAATAAGGAATTATAACTGCGTGATTGAATTTGTTGGTTATAATTTTTAACAAAATACACATTAATGTTAAATTCGAGACTATTAGTGACATCTAGGGAGTGGAAATCCCAATATGAAATTGGCTTCAGATCGTTATATGGAGGTTGACCATCTATACTGGTTAAGTAGTATTTTATCTATGGTATGAATGAAGTCTGAAACCCTACTTGTATTTAAAGGTCGTCGTGAGGGAGGTTGACAGTTCACTTGATGATAGGTGGATACCGTCGCCTATTAAGGGATTGCATCCAGGAATAGAGAAATGGGCTCTGGCACACGTGCTGTTACGTACTCATCTATACCTACTTGTTTTTTATTATCTACATATAACAAAAAACAATTTGTACATGTTGTACTTATGTTACCGAGGTAAAAAAGTTTTTAGAACTTTTGTCTGTTTGTCTGTGCGTTTATGCACGCTAATCTCGCAAACGGCTTAACCGATTTGAATGCGGTTTTCACTTATATATTGTAGCAAGCTTCCCGTAACATTTAGTGTTTATTTATTTTATTTTATTCTCAACAAAAACAATCGGTTCACAAACAAAAAAGTTACGCGCTTTACCGAATACCATGCGTACGAAGTCACGGGCTCAGCTAGTAGTAAAGTAAAATTGAAATTTCGTCACATTTCTAGAAAACTGTAACTTAGTTGACATTATAAACAGATGAATTTGTCTTTGGCACGAGCAAGTCGCAGTGCAATCTCTCAAGTGAGACACGCGTATCTCGAATCGCGCATTAAAAGTTCAAGGTTTGTTACTTTCAATTTGCGGAGCGTTTGTTGCTCTTTAAGCTCTTATTTGCATGCTCCTATTATGTCACCCCATTGACAGTGTACGTATTGCTTTGAATCTAAATTGTGTCAAGTTGTAGTATATCGAATCTCTTGACTGCGACTCGAGAAACCAGTTAAAAAAAGTCTTCAACGTGCACCCTCTTTTAAATCCTTTTAGCTTCCGAAAATTACCTACTATCGACTTCTTTCTATTTTTTAAATGTGTTGTAAACAATAAAACTAACGCAAAAAATACGTCCTATACTCTAAATGCAATCAAAAGAGAATTATTTTTGTAGATGTTTTTAAGATTAAGTTTTCAGACAAACGAGCGACTTTGTTTTATACTTTTTTACTAAAAGTAAAGTGGGAAATTAAAGATTTAAATAAGATAATAATAAAATTTACTTAAAAAATACAACATTAAAACGGTAGCCCATTGGAATGAACGGGGGAGTTAGGTTCGAATCCTCGTGACTCTCTTCAATTTCACGAGTGAATTAGAAATTATAATCAACCAGGTCTAGTGAGTAACCAGGTCTTTATGAATTATTTAGTGGAAGAATAAAAATATATTGACTGATTCCGAAGATCGTATATAGAACTGATACAGATACTTTTTATTGAGATTTGTCCTCGTTTTTATAGTTTTTTTTTACCATATTATGTTCGTAATGCTTCGCATGCTTTGCCAATTTTATCTGTGTTCCATTTGAAGCGTATACTAAGTTTCAATTACTAAGTTTAAATTATTTTTTATATTTCCATGCCTCTTTTATCAATTATTTACGTATTTAGTATTATTTACTCTACTTTTAATGACCATTTTAAACAGCAACAACTAAGATAACGGGCTAGTAAAGCAATAGATTTCTGTTTAATTTATTTAAAGTTATTATATTAGATTTATATTTCACGTGTTAAAATTAATAAGGAGTTAAGGATATATTATGGCGAACAAGTTCAATGTTGTATAAGAGATTCGTTTTAACCAGTACATAGTATAAAATCCTCCTTTTTCTCTGTTTGTCTGTATGTATGCGCTAATCTCGGAAAGTTGTGAACCGATTCTGTTGCTGATTGTATCGCTGGAAAAAGGAATTTCTGAGAATGGTTTATGTGTATAATTTATAAATATCTTATTTATATTTGCTGAGTTATCACGGTTTTTGTCAATAAAGGCGGGCGTCCCATGCGCACATCGCACCGAAGCGTGGCCGAATTCAGATAAAATGTTATGAAAAATTGCTATTATGCTAAAAACCCCATGAAAAATAGAGTAGCCTACTACTCACCGTGTCAGGGTCACGAGGGTGTTCCACAAACGCGGAGAACTCTACTAGTCTCAGTTTGTGGGTGGCGATAGCTCTTCCTTCCCAGGGGGGTGGAGGGGCCACGTCAGCCCCACCTGGTACTCCCACACCTCCTACTCCTGGCACTCCTTTGTAACCAGCTCCCGGGAACGGCTTTACGCTGGAACGACAGAGACACATCTTTTACATGGGTTTACTTAAAAGCGTGCCCTATAATCTGCACATATCATTTTCTTATCGCAAAATTGCAATATATTAAAATGTGTGATGGACAGCCAGACGGCCCATTTTTATTAGAATAAAAGGCGTAGGCATGTCTTTGGATATTAAGTAAATACCTAGGAAGAGCGCCATTAATTTAGCGAGAAATTTACGATGCAAATTATTAAAACAAGACTGCGAATAAAAACAGTTTAAAAATTTTCAATTTAGTACGAGTGAATTCCAGTTAAAATTTTCCGCATCATTGATTTTTACAAAAAAACCACGCTGGAAGATATGCTAAATTATACACCTGAGATACGATTTTAAAGCAGCAGTTAACAAAAAGATCTATGCAACTTTTTATTTCTTGGAATTTATAACTTTAAAAATCCTTCGCGGCGTTTTAATGAGAGGCTCGATAATAAAATTGTCCATTTGTAATGTTTAGGGTTGTGTCCAGCGACTAGATAACTTTCTTCTTATACACGTATATCTATTAAATTAATATTAATGAATCCATAAAAAATCAAAACCACTTACTCTTGAGACGTGCCCGCTTGGAGACCCGGTTGCCAAAATTGCTGGAAAATATTTATTAATTTTTAATAAAACGGTTAGAAATTATTTATAATAAAGTCGAATGCCACTTTTATTTCAATTAGAAAAGCGAAATTTCTACACACTTAAATAGAAGCGCGGTTACGATTTTATATGACAACAATATTAATATAGCTCCTCTTCAAATATTCATAATAATCTATCATTGACGATTTGTTTTAGCCTAGTTTCTCTTATGACATTGTGTAATGTTGAACTTTAGCTCGTCTTTTGAATAACCTTCAACATTTGAGTTAGACTGAATAGTTGAAAATGTTATTAAAAATTGTGAGTAGAAGCGCAATGAGTGGGCGTTATCGTCTACTTATTAAGTGCATATCTAAGAAGCGGGTAGTATGAAGGCAAGGTTTGTTCCTCAAACGTCAAATTCATGCCGTTTTCAAGCCAAGTACCGTATGGTGGTACGCTGGATGGGGTAAACCAGCCACGATCTGTGCGCTCGACAGAGTGCTCATTGACTGCATGGCCTTTTCTTTCATCACTCCGCCATCCTAAATGTCGTCAATACGTATTACCGAAATTGTCTGCTTAGACAAATTATTGACTTTAAGCTTTCAAATTAATTAATTTTATTAAAGTTCTACCATTTCTCTATATATATATTTACTACAAATGTAAAAGTTATAATATTAATTGAACGTATATAGTTGGAGTACATGTGTCGGATGTATATGTCAATGAATATGAAGTATACTTTTTAAATTTGTTCCTTAACAAGGAGTTTGAAAACGAAGTTTATTAAAATTTTGTTTCAATGAATATTCTGAAAAACTAGAAGCAATATGAACTCACCACTTTTAATTTAGCTTGAATCTCTCGAAGTTTCCGCCTAGCTAGCACCTGTATATGTGATGAAACTTGCTTCCTCGTGCGAGTCTTCCCCGTTCTTAATTTGATATACCTCGCTATCAGCTCGTTTCGTCCTGTAAAAAGCAAGCGTTAACTTTTAATTAAAATCCTTTCTTCTTTTAAATTCATCGCATAAATATTACACATACTAGGTTAGACGTTTCCCCATTTTATAAATTGTGGATGAATTCAAAATGTATCACAATAATCCGCGAATATTTTGAATTGCTGAATCGGTACAAACGGTAGCGCAAAATGTAATCCCGGCGTACCCAAGCTGACTGTTCCGTTATGAAACCATTTTCAAAATATTTTGAATAACTATTTTCAATCATTGAAACTGCAGTCAGATAGGAATGCGGGGCGGATTGGCGAGGGCAATGCCAGCAGCGTTTCCAAATTTTCGAACCGACATTGTACAGAGGTTTATTGTTATAATAAAAAAAAACATATAATCGATTTGAAATTCCCAACATTTCAATTGAACATATAATGTTCAAATTGTTTTAGATTTCCACTGCTTTATAACAGTGCGATTACATTATGACAGTATGATTAGTTGGCAAGTTCATCTAAATTGAATGATACCTACTCAATTGGAAATGCGTACTAAGTGACCCTGTGTCACCGTTTTAATATAAACGATAGTGTATTAATTCGTGGACAAAGTAGGAGCGGGCTCGACTGGAGCAAAGTAAATTGAAATCTCATTGAATTCGGGGAATGTGATGCAAACGAGAGGCGGCTGGCGCGAATTTAATTAACCCCTTGGTTGCTCGTTGAGGCAAATGCGTGCATGTGCCTAGATATACGAGCGTGGATCCAATATTGGTAAAAATTTATGGAATCTTTATCCTACAATATCTTGTCGCTTAATATATAAATGTGTTGCGTAGATATTTCGTCCGATAATTTTCTCAAATCTCTCGACATCTCCAAATAATTTTAAAACGGTTCTATCAACCCCTTTTCTATTTTGAATAACGCGATTACTTGCAATATTATTGCTCATTCTAGCTTTAGGTATTTTTAAGACCATTGTCAAAATCATAAAGACAGACATGGGCAGCGACTTCAAACATACTATGTAAGAAGGAAAACAAACTGAAGAAAAGAAAAAAAAGAGTTGATAGTAATGTATTTTTTTAAGTGTTTGTACAAAAATTTTCAAATGTGCAAACTTTTACAGTTATTTTTTTATTAAGATAAGCTTAACACTTTAAAATCAAAATATTTTGATTGATTGTGGTAGAAACAGAAAGTATACCTTTTTATATAAAATCTATACTAATATTATAAAGCTGAAGAGTTTGTTTGTTTAATTTTAAGGTAATTTTAAGAGGTAATTTTAAGACCATTGTCTTAATGCCTTCATATTGCCAATTTTGTTATTATTGTTAAAATAACAACTCTTTACTTAGGTATTGTCTGGATTTACGAACATTGGAGTCATTTTTACAAATACGCAACGATTCATAAAAACTAAAATTACAAAAGAAAACATTTTTCTTATTAAGGCGAGGACTTAAGAGAAAAGCGTTATTTTCGTCGAATTTATTAATCGCCTAATTGCCTTTATAAATATAGTCTATATTTAAAAAGTTAGAATCGGGCAGATTAAAAAAAAATTACTGAGAAAAAAATAAGTAGGTAAATTTCTGCCCAAAAAAAAAACTTTCACGTAATATTTTTGTTTTTAGATTTTGTACTAAAGTTTTGCTGGGATATTTTATTTTATTTTTTCATATTTTAAACAATATTTAAGAAAAACCTTTCAATTTTAAATCTGTTCGGTTATCCGAGAAACTACAAATATTTGTTGTGCAATATTGCACATTAATTTATAGATTAATGTGCAATATTGTTCGGTCTGACGTTAGTAGTCTTAAGTCTTAACTTAATAGCAAATATTATCCCAAGTAAACTAGAGTTTAAAGTAACAAGACAGTATAGCTAAGCTTAAAAAGCAAACTCTTTAAGGACTGCCAAGGCAGACATTCTTGAAATTATTACAAAATTATAGCACCGTCGTCGTAAACTTTTCACGGAGGCGGGCGTTAAGCTAAAATTAGTAAGCGCGGACACTCTAACAAATTGCTATTAACACGAATTAGTAAAGTGTATAAACACGGCCGTATGTTATTCGTCGTGAGCGTAGGTCCCACTTAGCGCACCGAACGCCCCTCATACCATTATACCCGCGAATCGAGCATCAAGAGTGCCTTCACCCGAAAGAAACGTCGTGTGCAGTGTGCATCTTTCTAAATATAGTGGCGGTGCACACAGGGATCAACTGGAAACGTTTCTATTCCACGACGAATAGAAAAACAAGAGATGATTATTTATTAGTTCGTTAGTTGGCTAATTTGGTCCACTGCCAGCGCGACGCGGCCACGCTCTCGTGCGCTGCGCACGGATGAAATCGTGCGTGCACGCTCCAGCTACGTACATATGAATATTAAACAACTTCTTCTGCAACACATATCTCCAATTTTATATTTTCCTTTACTCTGTTGACATTCGTCGTTCACAAACACTACAGAATCAACTGTGAAGCTTTGAGAGACTTTTTAAGTGTAAGCCGCGAGATCGGGCAGCCATTAGAAATGCATTATCGCCGTGTCGTGGCTATAATACAATAGGGGATCGGACAGTAATCAGATTAAAATCTAAAATGTACTTAGAAAGAAAATATATGTATATTTTTTTACGATTATTTATCGAATAATAATTTAATATAATTCATTTAAATATTTTTAAATGAAGAAATAAAATTTTATTATTTACAATATTTTTAATCTATACTGAAACACCAATCACAGTGCGTGACGTCATTTGTGGGCAGTCATTGTCTTATGCCAATGCAGCTGTTTTGTTATGATATGACCACAAATGACGTTACGCGCTCTCAGATGAACTATTGTGGCGTTTTGGCGGCATTTTCAAACAAACGCAAAAGGTATTTTTGCATAATAAATAAAATAGTATTTTTTATGGGAATAAATATCCATGAAGATTTAATTTAAAACACTTTCTGAAAATTTGTCCGATCCCCTATTGTTTTCGCTCGAAACGCTAAAAATATTAGCATAAATATTCGATAAATTACTACTTTATATTTGGTCACTCTCTGCGCCCGTTTATATGTACACTTGCAGCGGAATACTCAAATTTTATTTAAAAATAGGAGTTTCTCAAACATATACCTATACCACGTTTTCAAAATTCGATTATCAATTGGGGATAGATTTTTGTGGATTTATCATTTAGATAATTTCTTCTCGAAGTAAGATTACATCGGAGTCCTGTTACGTAACTTGTTAAAAAACAGACATTACTTTGTTCATGGAACTTTTATATGTAGATTAAAGTCGGTTCTTAATGTCTTGCACTCGTACGAAGCCGGGCCGGGTCGGATAGTGATGTTGGCATAGTACCTTTAGAAAATGTTGTATTGAAAAACGCGTAGTCTAGTGTCGTAGCAGAATTTCACGCTGACCCAAACGGTAGCTATGCGAGGCAAATCCTCGCGTAAAGGGTTGAGTTGCGACGGGTCTAAGGAGATTTTCTCGGGAGACAATCGGGAGTTATGCCCGAAGGCGGGCGGGGCGCTAAACAACGGGCGCCCGCCCCTTCTTTATATTTTCTTACTGCGTTCGCCGCCTAGCGGCGCGGCCGGGCCCCTTACACGCTCGCTCGCTCACTAATTGCGCATTCTTCGCATAGTTTAGCCCTCCCGGCGAACCCCTCGCCCTCCACCCTCCCGGACCACGTGAAACCGTGCGCCGACCAAACTTTCATACTCCCAGGATATTGAGCGGTTTTGAATGTCTTAACTCACGAACGTGCCAGTAGCGGTGCCGCGAGTGCTGCCTTTGTACGCAAACTGTTCCCGACGAAAAGCCACATCGTACTCCACTAACTTGCCGCTCGCATGCAACTACGTCAAGCAGAATCCGCTCAATAACTTCATAGTAAAACATACACCGAGGCGGTTCCTAGTTACGACGTACGAAATATTTTACTGCAACTGTGTACCTAATAATTATTCTCCCGTCTACATTATTGTTAATATCGCGCTATCAAACGAGAACAATTTCCCGTAGATTTGTCCGGCGAGATGGGGCGAGGGTGAGCAGCAGTCGGGCAAGGGTGACGCACTTTTAGAGCGCTTAGATTAAGCCTAAGCGGACACGTCCACGAGTAATGTGGTCATATATCGTTCGGACGACGCGTGTCCGCAATTATTATACAGAACGCTTCAGACATTACGGAGTCGTTATAACATGTTCAATTACATTTTATAATATGAATGGCCGATCAAATTTTCAGTTAATCATACTCTAACAAAACTTGTTTATGTTACGTAAAGACAATGCGTGAGACACGTAAAAAAACAAATTTCAGGGCACCGATGTTATTGCTCGACGATAAAAAACTATTTTCAAAGCTTATCACAAATCTGCCAGCCGTTAATGCAACTTTTAGGCCATTTGTCGTCGCTCTGCTTCCTGCTTCCCAATCTTCCCACCCTCCTATCGCCTTAAGATTTAAAGAGCCGCATTTCTTTCCGTCTATTAAATCACTTAGGTGGACACATCGCCTTTGTGGCAAATTTGTTTGGCAATTCCATCTGGCACCGCGACCGTCCCGAGCGGACAGTCCTTTAATTAAAACCGGGACGTAATGTTGGCGCGAACTTAATGTGCGTCCGGCGCTGTAATGGCAATGGTTGCCTTTAATTGTTCTACGTCAATTGTGCGCCATAACGTTCGTGACTTCGTATTTCCCACTCTCAGGAAACGGGTGTAACGTTTCACCGTAAAAATTAGTGAGAAAGCTCTATATCAGTAGGCACATTGGAATAATAAGGTTTGCGGTCACAACATTTTAGATTTTCATTATCACCTAATAATAATGGGTTATTGAAATGGTTTTAGGTAGTCTATACTTAAACAATCCTATCGTTATCGATCACTTTGTCATGATAACGTTATTCCGTCGTCGTTAAAGGACTTTTAAAAGATTTTAGTTGTTTGCAAAATTTAGATAAAATTCTGTAATACAAAGATATGAAAAATTATAAGTACCTTGTTATCCAAGATATATCTTAAATTGTTTTAGTATTTCAAATTTGTTTTTATTTGTGATAAACGATGAGCCGTAGACGGATCGCTTACCTCGATGGCTACTGTCTGTACCGTCTGTCGTCTAGAATAGTACCAGTGTCGCTGATCCTGATAGGATAAAAGGGGTAACGGTTCAAATTTAGAAATGGGATTATTTCAAGGTGGTCTCCTGTAAGACCTGTTTTCTAAACTGTATTTACTTTTCATATAATCAATAAGCAAGCACGACAATGTAAATGTTCCTTCATAATATCTGAGTCTGTCCATATTCATAACTAGCCGTGTCCGCAGCTTCGCCTGCGTGGAATTCAGATTGTTTATCGGTATCAGTAAAATCAATTAAGTACTTCGCAGTCTTAGCGTACACTTTGCACTGCCCCTGTGGTTTCACGGCGCGGTCGCGCGTTACATATATTGTATTATCTATTTAACCATATTATGTCCAAAACATATGCAGCAAAAATCACGATAAACTTGCTGATTTTGATATGGATTCATAATTTTCCATCATCAGTCTCACCGTTAAAGCAGTGTTCGAAAGAAACGTTTTCGTTCGACAGTTTTTTCGTAGACTTACTTTGCAAATTCGATTACTATGAAAAAGGCTTTTCATTTTACGGAATAATATATAAGAATAATAATTGTCCATTCTGAAATTATATGTTACGTACAAACAAACATACAACTTTACCTCTTTATAATATTGTTAGTCTATTCTAACTTTTGAAGGCCAAACTTTACTCCTGAATTTAACGATGCGAATACAAAGCATAAAAATTAACAATCCCGTTGAGGAAATAAAAGTAGATTATCTTTAGCAGTTAATTTGACGGAAAAAAGCTTTTTTTCGACCAGTAGTCACGTCGTCGTGTTAACGAGCGTCCTAACTTAACATTGTAACGTGAAAAAATTCTCAATAGACTCCCCCGGTTTAACCGCGGAACGTTTTCTTTAATTACTTTATGAATTTAGATTTAATGTAAAATTGTGGTTGATTTTAAAATAAAAGAAGCAGTTATCTTCATTTTCGACATTTGGAGAAAATAAACTCACTCAGTATAAAATATCAACGCATAGGGATTCTTTGATAACGTGAAGCAAGGTTGGTTGGTTTCCGTTCTAGTATTTTATGAAATTCATAAAAAAATCGACTCAAACGTCACCCGATAATTATAATTGCATTAAACTGATTTAATAGTGGTAAGAAGAAGGTAACGGCGTTTCTCGGTCAAAAACTAGGCAATCGGTCTGTCGAGAGAACGCACTACCACTGTGAAATAAAAGCACGTGTACAATGTTGTGTCTCAGAGTGTGAGTAAGATAAGCCAGAGACCATTTTCAATGTTCTTTCATCCTTTATCCTTATATCGATCAAGGGTGGCACAGCATTTGAACCCTCTCCAGTTTTGCTTGTACCTATTAGGTCGGGGAAAAAGTCTTTTCGCATATAGTATGTATAAACTTGTAATAAAATCTCTTCAGCTGTACTATTTGTATCTGGCTGGTTTTGTTGACATTAAAAAGGTTACATTTCAAAAAAAGAAACAAATTAGTAAAATGTGGTTTCTAGCTATTTTTCATTTGTTTTTCTTTCTATCAAATGAGTGAATCTAATGAAGAAATTCGATACATTTTAAAATTTTATTACAAAAAAGGAAAAAATGCAACGCAAGCCGCGAAATTTTTTTGTGACGTTTATGGACCTAATACAGTGTCAGTAAGAGTAACACAAAGTTATTTTAAGCGTTTTCAATACGGGTATTTTGAGTTCAAAGATGCACCTCGATATGGTCGCCCTGTTACTATAAAATGGACGCCATTTTAGAAAAAGTGGAGCAAGATCGGCATATCAGTAGTTACGACATAGCTGAAGAACTGAGAATTGACCACAAAATAGTTTTGACTCATTTGAAAAAAGCTGGGTACACAAAAAAGCTCGATATTTGGGTGCCACACGAGCTCACTGAAAGAAACCTTATGGATCATGTACTCATTTACGATTCTTTATTGAGACGTAATGAAACCCAACCGTTTTTTGAAGAGATTGATAACTGGTGATAAAAAGTACGACAAGAACGTGCCAAAAACGTCATGGTCAAAGGTCGGTCCGATTTTACAGAATGTACCAAAACCCAGGTTAACTCGCAATAAGGTGATGCTGTGTGTATGGTGGGATTGGAAGGGCATTGTTCATTATGAGCTTTTACCGCCCGGCAGAACCATCGATTCGGCTCTACTGCCAACAACTGATGAGATTAAAGCAAGTGGAGAGAACGCGGCCGGAATTTATCAATAGATTCTTTTATCACGATAACGCTAGACCACACACATATTTAGTCACTCAGAAAAAATTAAGAGAGTTTGGCTGGGAGATGTTAATGCATGTAGCCCTAACCTTTGCCGACCGGCCTAATGCCACTTCAACTTGCCAATCCCTCTGGGTTGACAAACTTGGTTCTTCGCCGCATTTAGAATTTCTGATCCTCCAAAGAAACTCCAAGCATAGTTGGCTCCATAGCTCGCTGACTTGTAGTTGACTTGTCCCTTACAGAAGACCACCGTGAAATAACTGCACATGTGCTGTTGTGTTTCGGTGAGTGAGTAAGGGATGCCAGAGCCCATTTTCCTATCCCCTCCCAATCCCCTATCCTTAATCCTACTGTAGTCGGTAGCGCACTTGTAGCACCTGTGGTGTTGCTTGTGTTATAGGCGACGGTAGCCACCTACCATCAAGTGAACAGTCAGCCTGTTTGCCGATCTTAACATTAAAAAAAAGATCAAGCCTACCGTGAAAGGCAATTTTTTCGGCACCAATATTGAAATATTTAACTATATATCTGTTTGCTTAATAAATAAATCATAAAGTGGACCCTAATTTGGCTTTGTTTAATGCGTTTTATGTGTTTTATAGTTTATATCAGCGATCCGCCCCTGTTTTTTTTCCCCTCACTCTTTGTGAAACCCATATCAGTTGTATGGTTTAGAAGAAGTTAGCGGAGTAGCAGACAGAGGTGGAGAACGACTTAATTTTATGATATGTATAGATTTAGGCCCAAGTAAGAGGGTCGTTGGCGTAGGGGAAAAGAAGCGGCCTATCATGACGAGAGGACCGAGTTCGATCCCCGGTCATGTCATGTACCAATGGGTTTTTCTAAAAACTTAAATGCATTTACTGACTGCTTTAAAACAGTGAAGGAAAACATCGTGAAGAAACCTGCATACGATAAAAAAGAAATTCAAAGGGGTATGTGAAGTCCATCAACCCGCACTGTATGGTGGATCATATAGCCCATACGGCCTTGTTGGCATGTGTCCCTGCAATGGGGACATATAATAGGCGGATGATGATGGTAGATATTGGCAGTGATTTGCTGATTTTCTTCACCATATAAATATATTGATGATTTGGCTATATCCTCCATAGCGTAGTAAAATTAGTAGATTGGTTTTGGTTAGCACTATAAACGCAAAAGTACAACTGCTTGAGGCAAATCCCTGTACAGTCCGTGAACTGATATCTCTAAGCGTAACTGACTAATAAAGAACGTTCCTGATGAATAGAAGACTTTTAATATAGTCCGCAATTTACACACAGAGAACAAAAGCCAAATGACAAGAGCAACTTCTTCGAATCGGCGACAGCCCGATCGAGAAGATAATAATTGTCTGTTCACGTATTTCCGCGGAATCCTATTGCGCAAACCGCTTTGTCGGCTCTCGGTCGACATCAATACCATGGCTTTTGTCTCGTGCTCCGCAGCTATTGTTCATTTTAGGCCGCCTGGCCTTGATACTCGTATCACTTCGTAATTTAACCTACATATCGACATTATAAATTATTAAATTAAACATGTGTGTATGAATTTTTATATTCCATTTCTATTGTAATAATTATATCTACCTTTTTCAATAAACCTGGTACGTGATTTATTTTGTATTGATTATATGTATTTACTTTGTATTGATTTTCCTCGAGAAAAGGTAGGTATTATAATTATTTTGATTTTGATAATCCCTTTTTAAAAAGGGTTGCTACTGATACCTAAGAACACCAATAACACGTGATGAAACGAATTGAAACAAAATCGGGGAAAATGGGTGCAACATCCCTTATTCATACAGAAAAACACAAAAGCTTACATGTTGTTATTTTACGGTGGTCTCCACCATATCTTTACAACTTTTACAGTTATATGAATCGAAGGAGATTCTACCCTTCCCTAAGTACCAAAGGTACTTAATGAGAATCGAGGAAGATGGGTATTATGTATTTCTCGCAATTATGTGGATGAAATCCAATTAATAGAATTCAATTATGCACAATTATGTTCTATCATGTTTTTTTATCATTTTGGACTCACCGTACATCTTGCCCTCGTCGGATAAAATAATTTTGCGTCTTCCACATGGAGGGTATATGGCAAGTGCCTCCTGAAAGCTTTGTTCGATATCTGGACTCCATACTCCTTCCGCATCAGCTGCCGACAAATCCTGTAAACAACCATTGACGCTAAATAAGTATTTATGTTAACAACGAAATACAAAGCTCGGCAAAATTACTACCATGTAAATCACAGTGAGAAATAATAGAATTTTCCACAAAGATTATATCACAATGTGGTATAATTTATTGAGAAAAATGCAAAAAAAAAGGAAATGCTATTCAGAAAGCTCCATGGGGAAGTTCCTCCTATGGTTTGCAATGCCTTATTGTAACAACGATGAATATATTTATCCATTATGCCGAAAATCCTTAATTTCTTTATATAACTAAAAATTGCTAGTTACATATTTTTCATTTTTCTGCGTTATGATTATCCGAAAAATCTGAAGATAAACATTTTAAAATTAACCCAGAGAGCTTTTTTATATTAATTATTAGAGAAAACTCGAATACTAATAATATTTGTCTTTATCTGCAAGGTAATGTACGTTATTAGGTACACGCTTCCGCCAGGGTTTCATTTTTATGAGCTCCTATAATAAACAAAAGTAGTGGGTGTGTAGGTGATCCTCTATAGTAGGATCTGCATTTACAGAAATATAGGAAGTTTTTTATTACCTAATACAATCGACCTTCTGGCTTTGTCTTTGTTACATAAAGCACGCAGGTGAGTGCGTGCGCACGTGGACAACCATCGCATCTTCATTTTTATATGTAATGAGTTTTTTAAAAATAAAGTGTAACGGGCCGAACAAGCAAACAGATATTATGGTTAAATATTTCAATATTGGTGCCGAAAAATGGCCTGACTGACCATTGACCACGACTTTTTTCCGCACATTTTTGTCGTACGTGATCCACTTTTCATCACCAGTTATCAATCTCTTCATTTCGGTTCGGTTCATTACGTCTCAATAAAGAATCGCAAATGAGTACATGATTCATAAGGTTTTTTTCAGTGAATTCGTATGGCACCCACATATCGAGCTTTCTTGTGTACCCAGCTTTTTTCAAATGAGTCAAAATTATTTTGTAGTCAATTCTCAGTTCTTCAGCTATGTCGTAACTACTGACATGCCGATCTTGCTCCACTTTTTTAAAAGTAGCGTCCATTTTATCCGTCAGGGCGACCAGAGCGAGGTGCATCTTTGACATCAAAACCAACTTTTTGCTACTCTTACTGACACTGCATTAGGTCCATAAACGTCACAAATTTTTTTCGCTGCTTGCGTTGCATTTTTTCCTTTTTTGTAATAAAATTTTAAAATGTATCGAATTTCTTCAATAGATTCACTCATTTTCACAGAAAGAAAAACAAATGAAAAATAGCTGGGAACAAAATTTTGCTAATTTGTTTCTTTTTTTAAAATGTAACCTTTTTAATGTTATCAAAACCAGCCAGATACAAATAGTACAGCCAAAGAGATTTTTATTACAAGTTTATACATATTATATGCGAAAAGACTTTTTCCCCGACCTAATATATTTTTAATAGGTCACACACACTTTTAAAATTATTACAATTAAATAAAACATTTACAATAAAATCGTAAATGAGCCGTGTCTGTACATTAAATAATATTTTCCTACTCTTGTATTTATGTTACTGAGGTCAAAATAATATTTTTTAGAATTTTCGTCTGTTTGTGTGCGTTTGTGCACGCTAATCTCAGAAACGGCTTAACAGATTTGAATGGGGTTTTCACTGATGAATTGTAACAGGTTTCCCGTAAACTTTAGTGTTTGTTTCATTCCAATCGGTTTACAAACAAAAAAGTTACGCGCAATACCGAATACCACGCGTACAAGAGACTAACTCCCGATGGGTTAATTAATTCATATTTGACTGTTTGACTAAATCGCTAGCTATCCTATCGTTTGTTTAAATATAGTAACTGAAAATGGTGTCACAAAGGTGACATGATCACAAAGTAGATGGATTTCAGCTGGAATAAATAGCAAATGAATGATTCCAACTAAATAAAACAAATACTAATAAATTGTGTTTGTCGATTTTTGCTTATAGTATCAGACGAAGAGAGAGGAGTGCGTCATTGTAATTAATGGACTGAGTTCTATTCTCAAAAGAAAATAAAAATAACGCACCGCGTCCGCCGCCCGCCGCCGCACCAACCGACCGGAGCGCCTATCGAAAACATCGTGAATCACCTTCCTTGAAGAACATCACTAGCTCTAGGTTGATTTTGTTACGCTCGAGCTCAATATTTGCTTAATAGTTATTCTAAGAATTAACACTTTAAACGTATTACCTACTATATAGATTTACTTACGTATTTATTTTTTTTAATCAGAAAAATTATATTGATATACAATATGAATAAATAAACTTTTTATCCGGATTCTTAACCAATTTTCTTTTTCCCTATCTTCGAAATGATTTTGATCAAATATTGACCGGTGAACGAATACTAACAGGAATTCATTATTGTAAAAAATAAAGTGGGTAAAAGATGTTTTATTAATATATCATGGAATTTTCTAATGGAACTTTATCTGTAAATTGGCTAGGATACCTAAATTATTATTATTTATTTCCAGATAAAATGATCCATTATTTTATTTTATTTACATACTAGCTGAGCCTGCAACTTCGTATGCGTGATATTCGGTATAACGTGTACTTTTTTGTTTGTAAACCAATTGGAATGAAACAACACTAAATGTCACGGGATACATCAGAGAAAACCGCATTCAAATTGGTTAAGCCGTTTCTGAGATTAGCGTGCACAAACGCACAGATAAACAGACAAAAATTCTAAAAACTATTTTGACCTCGGTAACATACATGTACAAATTGTTTTTTTTTTTTTTTTTTTTTAACTAAATAAATAATAAAAGTAGGTACAGACAAGGCTCGTTTACGATTTTATTATACATATAGATATTGATGTATAGACTAGCTGACATGACAGTCGAGTCGTTGCCGTGTCAATGTTATATAGAAATACTATCCAAACTTCCGACTTTTCCCCGTGGATTTTTCACAAAACTTTCTTCCAATTTTTCTTCTTCCTTAAAAATCAGCACAAAAATCCAAAAAAAAATTTCCACAAAAACAGATACACAGTTACTTTCGCGTTTAAGTATAATATTAGTATAATATGTAAAAATTTTAAAAATACTATTGTCGCTGGTCCGTTTCCCCTCAAGCAACTATGCCGTTTGCTTTGTAATAATTGCATGAAAGCAATCAATTCGTGCTTCGGTCAACATTTGAGAAGCACTAGAAAAACGAGACAACCCTGAAATCGTTGTTGTATTGGACTCGCAAGACATTGATGATAACCAGTGTAGTACCTTTTCATCGTCACTTGCATCTCCGACGTCGAGATGCTTGGCATCGGCGCCACCCGATCCGTTGGTGTCGGGCGCGCCGGCCGCCGTGCTCCAGGGAGACGCAATGGTGCCGGCCGCGAGCGCGCCGCTCGCTGCAACAAGACGAACATTTATATTAAGCAGCTATTACTCGCCACCTATAGTCGAATCGATTATATTAAATAGAAATGCTTATGCCTCGCCTTCCAGATAGATAGTAATTTTTTAAGCGCTGCAATTAGTTTTTTTTTTAAATCCCGCAGGAACCAAAATTTTTCTAGGACAAAAAGTACTCTATATGTTAATCCAGGTAATAAACTATCTGTGTGCTAAATTTCATTAAAATCCGTTCGGTAGTTTTTACCTGAATAGTAGGATTATTGGGATTATTTTTAAATAAAAGTGGCCTAAGTTACTCCCTATTACATCAGCTAAGGTCCAGCTTTTACGAAGTTTAGTCGGAACAAGCAGACAGACAAAAATTTTAAAATAAAAGTAATAGGTATGTTTTTTTTTGTTATAAGTACCGTATATAGTTTGATATACATTTAGTAAAAAGCAGTTACATATTTTAATATTACAAACAGACACTTTAGTTTTATTTGTATGTAAAAGTATACATTATTATGCAGTAATTAGTCGCCATAGTCGACTTGGCGCCATCGTCCGTCCTATCTGCAAAGTCGAATCGATGAAAGATATTCTTCTACAGGTCTAATTTAGCTTCAATATTAGATAAACAGTAATTTTTATTATACTCTTGTGGCTAACACGAATCACAACAGAAATCATGAGATCAGTAGACCGAAGCGACCATTGGATTTAGTACGTACACAGCATTTTGTTCATATGTCAAATATGTATATTTTACAAATAGTAAAAAATCATTCGATTAGATGCAGTGGTTCCGGAGATTACTTACACTCCATTTCTCTATCCCCCTCTAAACCCTTATCCTTAATCCTACTTAGTCGGCAGCGCACTTGTAGCAGCTTTGGCGTTGTTTGTGTTATAGGCGATGGTAGCCACCTACCACCAAGTGGACCGTCAGCTTGTCTGCCGATCTTAACATAAAAAAAACCTAAATTTAAAATTAGCACTGTTTGCTATCGTATATACTCGTACTTGTTGTTGTATTCTATGCTATCTTTCCATGCGAGTACATATTTTCCACTGTTAATAGATTCGTTATAAATTATCTAAAAGTCATCTAAAGTTCATAAAATCAAAGTATGTTTTATGATCCGATAACTAGTTAATTTACGTAATATTTATTATATTGTATAATTAATTGGTTATATTGCTCATTACAATGCACCAATAATCTGTATAAATGGGCAGTAAAGAGTAAGTAAGTGTACGCGTTGTTGTAAGATGTTGTAGGACGACCGATACGAGTAAAGCGTGTATGACGTCATAGAGTTTGTTTGTTTACTGTTCGGATGCTGCTGTGTAAACTTCCAATCGTATTGTGGCTGAGCGCTCGTACGTCAATGTAAATCTCACATTATAATCAATATACACTACTGATACGTGCGTATGACTGGAAATGAATCATTTTGTTAATAATACACGCCGTCTCAGAAAATAGACTAAACGCTTTATACGGAGACAAAGGGCTCTAAAATATACGACTATGTTATAACAATAAGGAAAAGGATAGGTAATAATCACCCCTTCAAAGAAGACCAATTAAGTATGGGTTGCAAGTTGTAATGCCAGAACTATGGTTTTACTTGCGTGCATGGGCGACAGTACCCATCTAAACATCAAGGATTCATCAATCTGCCTATAGTTTAATCTTATTATAATAAAAGAAAAATATATAAAACCAATTTCCTGTAATCTTAACATATTGTAAGTCGTTTACACCTAATTTAGAAAAAGCAGACTGTCGTCTGGCTTCCCAGATAAATTGTCTTTCAGTCCTTCCTGTGCAGCCGTTATTGAGACAATTGCGATCAACCTACCTATATAGCATACACATATCTTTATTCTTTAGTAGGTAAGTCTTAAAATTCGTAAAGTAAGTAAATTCTCTTAAAATTTTAATGAGATAATGTAAACAGCAAATTATTTCTGCTAAAACAGAAATGCTCTTATCATAAATGATAGAGAAAACTTTATAAGATAATTTAAACGTTGTAGGTTGTATAATTTAAACATTGTATTGGTTGAGTTTGAATGTTCAAAGGGGTCTTTGTCATATTATGTCAATCAGGGAATAATGTCTTCACAGCCTGATAACAAGGAAATTTAACCCAGGAAAAGTCTTAAGTAGAAATCAATGAAGGCAAAGAAAATAAACAAACACAATAAATAGACGAAATCAAACGTGAGAATAATTTGCGTTCCGCCGTAGTAGATGTTGTCATGACGTTCGGTTACCTTATTTATTTAAGTAAAATGTCGAGTGAGTCATGAATTTTCCGTATGTAAGCACCTCTGACATTTACAAATTACAAAGATCACGCGCTAATAGCTACCGAGCAGCAACATTCAGGACAGTGTGGGACAAAACCTATCGATAAATGATGTTGGCAAAGGTGAACGAAGTTTATACGTTACAAGACAAGAATTAAAATGCTGTTATGTACTTCGAACGTTGCAAAGTCGAAAATATCTTTATACTGAAAGCTTTGTTCCGTTAAGATTCAAGAGTCGGGGTCGTAGGCATTCCAGAAATTTTCATATTTACTGCTGGAAATATGCAGGTACGAAGACGTTTATCATATAAAAATATCAAAATGGAGAATTTCGTTATGAAGATCGAGAGAGTAAAGTATGCAGTCGCTTCGCCCTCGCGCCCTCCTTCGATGCCTTCCTTACCTTGCCACCTTGCCACTCCTCATTCGCTACTTACAATACCAACTTTATTATTACATAATAACATTCAAATTGTGTGAAATAGTCCAGTGGTTGAAGGATAAAATTAGTTTGGATGTGCCGGTTGTTGTTGATTTTTGGTAAGTAGATAGATAATGAATATTTATGCTTAAAACAAAAAGATTAGAAATTTTGAACCGTTGCGTTCAGAATAATATATGATTTTCAGTTTTTTTGAAATGAAATCGTGACTATTGAATAGTAGTGTAAAATTCTTTCAGTATACTATTACGTAATATGCTCTTTTGTAGTTTTTGCGTTTTTGGACAGATCGCGAGTACGGGTTATTTCAAAACTGAACTTCAAACATTGGTATTGTAGATTGGTGTTGTAGGAACATATTATATAAATGTTTTTGCGCACATGTTATTTATTTCTAACATTTTGTGAAAACTATTAGAAATATTATTTTGATTGGAAAGGTGTTTACTTTATGAACATCCTTTGCATGTCAATTGATATGAGAAGAAAAATAAAATGAAACGCTAAGCTAAACTTCCGTATATATGTCGCGATAGCCACAAAGCATCCCTGGACATAATAATTACTCACATCCGAACTTTTTTGTAACGAATATGAGCCGATTTCAGTTTTGAAATAACCCATACTTGCGATCTGTCCAAAAAGGCAAAAACTACAAAACAGCATATTACGTAATAGTATACTGAAAGAATTTTACACTTCTATTCAATAGTCACGGTTATTTTTCAAAAAAAAACTGAAAATCATATATTATTTTGAACGCAACGGTTCAAAATTTCTAATCTTTTTGTTTTAAGCATAAATTATCTATCTACTTACCAAAAATCAACAACATCCGACACTTCCAAACTTATGACTATTTTTTATTGTCTCACGACCGGACTAAAAATCTGAATAAACAATGGATGGTTCAATGGATATTTATTTTTTAAATGCTAAGATGTTTGTTGATACTCAATTACACATGAACCTTTGCACAGATTTGGATAATTTCATTAGCCTTTCACGTGTATCGTATCATCATAGTTTATGAACGTTGGCAGCACGTCCAGTGTTAAATATAAATATTAGGCTAGTTATAGACACAAAAGATCAGTCGAATGAAAAAAAGGTGTTTTCAAGTACATTAGTGTTAGGTCGATGACATACTTTCTGACTTGTTTACGAGTATTTATCTAAATTATAAAATAACAAGTCAGTATTCAGAAAGTTTTTCTTTAATTTACAATTAGTTATTTAAATTTTGGTAAGCTCGTCGTGTGGGCCATTTGGAGGAAAGCGTCCTCCAATTGTAACCAATATACTCGCCATTTTTGTTCTTGTGCTATTGAAATAAATCATCATCATCTCAGCCGTAGTATGTCCACTACTGAACAAAGGCCTCCCCTCTAATTTTCCAAAAGCACCGATCAGAAGTAGCCTGATCCACCGTCGATCCGCGGTCGTCTTGTAGGTGGATGTCTTACGCTGCGCTTGCCGGTCCGTGGCCTCCACTCGAGAACCTTCAGGCCCCAGCGGCCGTCGGCTCTCCGTACTATGTACTAGTAATGTATGTACATTAGTACCTAAATACTATGCACTACATACTAGTATTTATTGAAATAAATACTATATTCAATTCAAAAGATTCTCGGACAATGAAATATGTTTACTGGTTCATGTAGTAAAATGGAAAACAACTATCGGGAACATATAAGTTCCCAAATATCAAGCGTAAAGGTTAATTTAAATCGACTTATACAATGTACAGACACTAGATACGTATCTACCACCATTCATGTGAAAATATAAAATGTAGAAAGAAATTACAAATTGGTTGACATATAAGTATATATTACGGCGTTAATTTTGCAGCGACAAATTCAAGCTGTAATGAAAGCAAGCAAGAGCATTTTGTCAGACAAAGGGCGCATCGTGAGCGTGCAATAATTAAAATAATAAAGCATCGCGCGGTGCCCCCGTCTCATTGTGTTGATATGACAAGTGCCCGCAATAAGCGGAACCCTCAGCGGGCACGTCGGGGACGCCCCTAATCATATTCAACAGTTCTCTTTATATCTAAAGGAATTTATGGCTCGATCTATTGATGTTTTACTTATTTATTTGCCGTAAATGCTCGACAGTGTTTTTCCGATCTCAATCAAACCACCACTCGGCCAACTCGAGGTTTATCATAAATATCCTTTACAATACGGCAATGATAAGTAAGGTTATTTTATCTTCTTATATCATACTATAGCTGAGCCCGCCAACTTCGTATGCGTGGTATTCGGTATAGTGCGTAACTTTTTTGTTTGTAAACCGATTGGAATGAAACAAACACAATGTTTACGGGAAGCTTGCTACAATACATCAGTGAAAACCATCGGTTAAGCCGTTTCTGAGATTAGCGTGAACAAACGCACAGACAAATAAGTAGACAAAAATTCTAAAAAATATTTTTTTAAACTTGGTTACATAAGTACTTTTTTTTTTAATTTTTAATATTTAATGTGCAGACACGGCTCGTTTACTATTTTATTATAGTCTTATAGATTTGTTAATCCAATATATTGCAAAATTATTGAAATATGCCAATAGTTAATCCTTTTGAGGAAAATTATATCAAACAAAAGACATCACACAAAACCATGCCATTTTTAAAAGTGTAATGGATGTCTAATGGTCAATTTAATTTTTTTATATTTTTGAACTTAAAAATACATATCTATGAAACCCCATTATCAAATTACATGATAAGTATTTTCAGTAAAATCTATAATTTCTTCTTACCTAATGATAGAAGTTTCAACTGTTAAAACGAAAATACCATACAAAACTGATTGATCTCCTTTTATCTCTATATATAAAAATGAATCCCCATTTCCCTTGGTCACGGCATCACGCGTGAACGGGTAGACCGATTTTAATTCGGTTTTCACTAATGAAAAGAGGGATAAACGGGGAATGTTCATATATATAAAAATTGCATCCCGGGCGAAGCCGGGGGCGGAACGCTAGTATCATTTATAAAACTTGTTATGTCGAATTAATCTCTACACAGGACTAGATATAAAAAGAAATATATATTAATAATATATGAAATTTTATTTTGCTTTTACATATATTGTAATACATATCAATATAATGTATTTATATGACGATTAAAATAGCCAAGGAGTCTATAAAAACAATATAACAACACCTGCGAAGAGTATCTTCTTTACACAAATAACCCGTTAAACAACGTAGGTATCGGTATTAAATGTGAACTTGAAACCTGTTTTTATTCACACACACAAATTACACGATCAGTAGTTATTCAGTTGACACATGTAGTTTCGCTTAAAATATCAAGCTCACGTTTCAAATGACACAGCAAACATGTAGCTTACGGGTGTGTGGTTTCGCTACCGTGAAATTGGATATGAGTATCTTGGGGAATTCTTTTCAACCAGAGACTTTTGTTTTGTTTTTTGGATTGTTTACTTTACTTACCTTACTTTACTTATTTACTTGATGTTTTGTTTTTGACTTATTTTTGGACAATCTGATCTGATCTGATCCCTCGTAAAAGGGTTGTTGTTAACTTCTACAAATTATTTGGTTACCGAGTATAATTTTTTATCCTTATCTCTGCGAATAAATCGATTTCAATATAATGATATAATTATATATTTATTTCATTGCGTAATAAGTAAGTCAAGTACTCTGAATAAAGAGAACACACACGCCTTAGTCATAATGAGGTAAAGACAAAATGTAAATAAACCGTTCGATCAAACATAATAAAGGTTGAACAGCAATCAATAGTCACGTATAAGAAAACCTTTGTGGACACTTCGTTTCCACTTATCCACTAATACACTTACATGTCGAAGTATCTATAACATTATAAATAACATTCACTTTGAGTTTGTACGTTTGTTTGTTCATATAGGTAGGCAATATTAGCAAATAAATAGGTAATTATTTATTTGAAATATCACTCTATAAATTCCAAAATAAAAATAACCTAAAGCTAATCAAAATAACCTAGCTTCATACGCGCTTCATACGCGTGCTATTCAGAATAGCGCGTAATTTTTTTATATGTAAACTGATATTGGAATGGAACAAACACTAACGGAAAGCTTGCTACAATACATTAGTGAAAACCGCATTCAAATCGGTTACGGCTCTGAGATTAGCGTGCACAAACGTACTAACAACGATTTTATTAATATGTATGATTATGAAGAAAAAATATTTTTTTTTATATAAATTATAAGTAAATACTAAAGATTAGGTTCAGGTCTATGCAAAATTCTCAACATGCTGGCAACATTGCGTCGCAGTCTGAGCAAGACGTTGCCCAGCTCTGGCACACCAGCTGTGTCAATAAAAATCTTGCTTAACCTCAAGGCTCCAGCTTCGTATTCATTAAAATTAATACTTGATAAGTGCCAGTTGTCAATGTCACTTGTTATATGAATTTAGAAAAGAAAAAAAATACAGAGTGCTCTGTTGCAAATAGCACACTATATGCGGTTCGCACGCGATTTCAGAAACAGGACTGGAATGCATTTTAATATCAATAACGGAATAATTCCGACAACATAATGCTGTGTGGTCCCTTATCGCGTGTCCCTTGTAAAATCTATAGAAGCACAATTGTTTTTGTTCACAGCCAAATTAATTTTTATAAGCTGCCTGCCTACTTTCTTTTCACGTATTTGACATTTTTAATTAGTTACCAGGGTTCGCAAAAATCTGATATTTATAATAAATATCAAAATATCCGATAATAAAACATGTAATTTATAATAAACTAGCGACCCGCCCCCGGCTTCGCCCGGGGTGCAATTTTTATATATATGAACATTTCCCGTTTATCCCTCTTTCCATTACTGAAAACCGAATTAAAATCGGTCTACCCGTTCACGCGTGATGCTGTGACCAAGGGAAATGGGGATTCATTTTTATTTATAGAATATATATAATTACGATAATAAAAAGAAGCAATTTTTATTCTATAAGTAGATTTTAAACTATCAAAATGGTAAAATAATAAAACATGAGCTTTAATTTTAAGTAAAATAATAAAATCAATAATCATATTTGATGCTTATTTATATAATATAAAAAATGTGGATTTTTTGAGAATATCAATATTGACACATAAACGTTGATATTTTTCTTTCGAAAAAAAAAAAAAACCTGTAAGTTCTCTATTGTACTTTTTTGACAGTTATTGCCAGTAAACATCAGTCTAAATTTCTAGCTCAGAAGACAGTAAAATGTCAATTGATATATTGTATACGTATAAATATTATAGGTATATATCAGCGAACTCTGCTAGTTAAAAAGCTAAGTCTTTGATAATAATGGAAGATGAAACTGCAGTCGTTGTAGGATAGACAATAAAAAAAACAATAATACATTATGAAGTGCAGGGGTGGCAGTGAGGTCGTCCAGTCCGGGAGAGGGGAGTTGAAAGTGGTTCGGACCGGGCCACCTGTGAGCGCCACCGGGTCGAGGGTTGCGCAACCAAAGTATGTTAATTAATTTTTGGTTGAATATCCATTGCTCTAATCGACCCACCGTGCGGTTTTCGTATTTGTTTTTAACACAAAAGGTCAGTCTGAGGGTACCTTACCTTTAACACAAATAGGCGTTCCAATCAAATTGTATACCCGTGAGATTCTATTGAAAGTTAATATTATTAATTTCTTAATCGAAAATATGTTTGCAATCACAAATGGCAGTCACAAATATTTAAACCAAAATGTGTTGCCGAATCAGACAGAATACCAAAATTTTGTAAGAAACTTAACAGAATGACTGTCTGACATTGCATTTTCACAGCTTGGCCATTGGATTATTTTTGATGAAATTTGCTATAGGACATATAGCAGTCCCTGGGGAAAGAACAAACTCTACCTTCACAAGCTAAATTATTAAGTTTTATTCGGTCCTCTAAGAAACTCACTATTAATTTTAGTATTTTGTATAAATAACTTAAATATCCATCTTTACATATTGGGATATAAAGCTTCTTTTATATCCATAAGTTTGAAAATAAATCGGAAAAATGAAATGGCATTTTAAATTATCTCCTAATAAAATGACTTCGGAAGTGTTTTTGTTTTTACCCCTTTCAAATACCTACAAAATTTTCGACGAATCTATATTATTAATTGTTCAAACAAAGTATACTTTATACGCCCAAATAGATGTACTATCCCTGACTTTAGTTACAATTATAATATGATAAATGAATCAAGACGTAGCACGAATATGAAGAGCCAACGTGAAATTCGCCGCCTTACTGTATTAATAATTCATTAAACGCAGTCCGTCTCCCGCTTATTTGCTAGAAAATGGGGTAAAGGGTTTTATTAATTTCTAAGTGTACGCGGAATATTTAATGAGACCAAAGTATTTACAACAAAAAAATAATTATTCACGTGTATTTATTTTTGATTACTTATACAATATGAATAACGGGTACAATTAACCGAAGAAAAATGAGCAAAATTAGAAATGTGAAGCTTGCGGGCAAACTGTTAATAAAAATTACTAAACACATTGAACAGTACAGAAAGAATTTCAATAACAATTATTGATAATAATAATAATTGATTCAGAATGCATTTTCATTAAATAATTTGTATTATTTTCAACTTATAGCAATATAGCTTAAATCTAATTTATAATTCAATGGACAAAAATTAATGCTTAGTTATTTAAAAAAAATTTACTACAAACGCGAATCATATAATAACCTAGAGATATCGAATAACGATGATATTTGAAAAACACAATAATTGTCTTATCCGTACGTCGCATTATGTCGACATACGATGTGCGCTTTTGCAACACCTACGTCAACAGTTGCAAATACGCTGACGCCCACGTTAACAAACTTTATATGCATTGTTGATTTACTTATACAAAAGGCATTGTTAATTTAAGCCGCAGTATTTTCTTCAGCCGCAGTATTTGATCCTTTTTTAACCACATCAAAATTCAATCGGCCAAAAAATTCCTTTTCTCTGCTAATTGATGAAATTAAAGAAAATTGAATACTCTAATGATTCTTAAAACATAGAAGCTATTCTCGATCGGCAGGAGTCCATTTCTCCATTATCTCCTTTATGGTGATGCTTATGTATTTAGCGACGATATTAGTCACCTCCATGTGAATCGTCGGTCTAGCTTCTTTTTGTTGAATAAATTTATATTATGTTTTCTGTAACGTTTCGATAAAATGCAAGAAACACTTAAGACGCAACAAATATACATGTAGGTATAATCTATACATATAATAAAATCGTAAACAAGCCGTATCTGTACATTAAAGATTTTAAAAAAATCAATTTGTACACGTACTTATGACACCGAGGTCAAAAAATAGTTTTTAGAATTTTTATCTGTTTGTCTGCCTATGCACGCTCATTTCAGAAACGGCTTAACCGATTTGAATGCAGTTTTCACTGATGTACTTCCCGTAACATTAGTGTTTGTTTCATTCCAATCGGTTTACAAACAAAAAAGTTACCCACGTGCTCTACCGAATACCTACGAAGTAGCGAGCTCAGCTAGTCTATAATAATATTATAAAGAGAAAAGATTTGTATGTATGTATTTTTGTATGTTTGTAATGAATAATCTCAGACTACTGGACCGATTTCAAAACTTCTTTCACCTGTGGAAAGCTACATTATCAGCGAGTAACATAGTATTTTATAAAGAGTCGTGGACGAAGTCGCGTGTGTTAGCAAATGTCGGCGCTTGTACATGGAACGCGTCGTTGTTGCAAGAAAGAGATGGCGCGACTCGAAGGATACGGCGGTCGGCGCGGCGGGGAGTCGAATTGAGGCGTTTGACAAGAGCGGTTGTCGTGTGTCCACGCATCCTAATCGTAGTTGTTGTAGTGTGTTTTATATTGGTCTAGCATTAAAGTGTTTGTACGTGATGTAAAGGAGTTCTCATTAATGTACCCCAAATTAAGGAATATCTATCAATCAGAAGTGGCAACCTTCGGCTGCATCCAATAAGCGAAGTATGCATTTACTGGAGCACATAGAAACACAAATTGGTGTAACTAAGTAGCACCAACTGCTCGGTAGCGTCTAGAAAGGTATATGGTACAATTCTAAATTTGTATCTTCAAAAGAAAAGGTATGCTTTATTTTATTACTTAGGTATTAGTTGAGCTGGTAACTTTGTGACTATGTTGTGTACCGACACGTTTTACGAAAACAATTAATACGGTCACTTTGTATGTAGCAGTCTGGACACAATTCTGCCAAAGAATTGTTCAGTAACTATTTGTGGTCGTTGTGCTCACACGTGCATATTTTGTTTTGTGTCAATTTTGTAACTAGTGTTCAATTGCTTTAAAATGTGTGGTTACTATGTTACCATAATAATGTTTTCTTTTACACAATGTGTGTTATTGTTACGACATTGTTACTAAACACTTTGTTGGGTATTTATTCAAAATATTCGCATGAATTGTCGAGTGAATATACTAAATACAAACTCGATACACAGTCTCGTACATAACAAATCCCAATAAAAGGCAGAACGCTAAACCAATGTTATATATATACCTACATCATGCACTTGCATCTATTGTTAGTCATACAAGAAATAGTATTAAAATGAACATACAGTTATTATAAAACGGAACTTAAATTGAAGTCATAAGATTCTAAAACCCATTAGGTCGAGACATAGAAACCATGGAGTTGCTTTAGTTCTTTGCATAACCATGGGTATTAACTACCAGATAGTATTTCGTTATAATTCCAATATGATAATACTAGATACGGGTATAAATTAATTAGGTTACTTAAGATGTGTAGTTCACATTGTGTAATCATTGACAATATTTTGTAATAATAACAATAATAATAAAAACAAAGTAAATTATGTAGCCTTCGGATACCTTTTATAGCACATTCCATTGAAGGCCTTAGTGAAATATTCACACCACTGTTCATTAATTTGGTGACGACACATGTATAGTAGCGGCCGATGACAATGTCTTAGTTTTTGAATCCATGAGGCAAGCAGACTTCGATGCAGTCTGCAAGTGGTCGCATGATTCAGGGCTTGTACTTAACGCTAATAAGATTTATTCATATTCACTCTAATCATAATCTCGAAGCTAGTAGAACAAATATGGGAGTGTAATGGCTCATAGTTATGATTGTCTTTATTCATCAGGATTAGTGTGTAATAATAATTTTCAAAATTGAAACCAGTTTTTGAACATCCCTGACTGGGATTAGTTATAGATAATACCTACAGGATATTAAATGGAATTAGAGCTGTTATGACAAGTTTTACATCATGAAGGATAAAATATCCTTTCACACGTTACTTATAATGTGCAGGGCACTTCTAGAAAACGTATTTTCCTATGGTCTTAGCAGTTGTGGTCATGTGTATGATGCAAGTTTGGATCGATTATGCGATATACAATATAGATTGCTAACCCTAGTTGTGCCACCAAAATTTGAATCCACCTCTTGACCTATTTAAGTATTGGTGTACTTCCCATTCATGGGAAGATTGAGTACAGCCTGCTTGTTGAGCAGTGCTTCCCTGATGGAGTTCGGTTTCCCAAAGGTCTTTTAACTACTACCGGAAGCATCACTTCCAAAAAATACTCAATTAACCTAAATTTCATAATGAATACGGTAATGGAACATCCAGAGCTTGGTTCCCAATCTAATTAATGAACTTCCCATGGAATTTAAAAAAATATATATATAATCACAAAAAAGGACTGAATAGATATACTAGAAGCACATTTTGTAAATGGTTGAAGCTTAGGATAGTAATAACAAATCAATAATAATAATGAAAGAGAAGCAGTTTGATTCATCTTATTTTGTTAACATTTAAAAAAAAGTATTATAGTGTGAATTTAGAAATTGGAACGGGTGGTGTGTGCATTCTGTTGATTACTTATTTATATATCTATAGAACTTATTGTCTACGATTTATAGTTATTAACAGTAGGTGTACGACAGTTCAGTGTATAGGCGGTTTGAGACATTTCCCACCAACTTATTGTAGTGAGGCTATTGTATATAATTAAATAAAAAAAAATAAAAAATTAAAGATAACAAAATAAATGGTTCACCAAGGACATTAAGCCATTAAAAAAGGGATATGTGTGTAATCACTTTATGTATTGGACATATGTCACATGGGCTTCAAAACGAAAATAAATTGATAATAATGATAACAAATATAGCCCTCAGCCAGCTTCTAAATGAATTGCCTTAATTAACTTCAATAATATCAACCATCATCTACGAAATTTTAAGATGTTTCCGACTTTATATTTTATTATCATTGTGGAATTAATATAATTAATGATAGTAGAAAATGTTACATCTTACACCACATATGTAATGATTTTTATGATGCAAGCAAAATGAAACTATACAGGAAACTGATGTGACAAAATTCCGAGAACTACACATTGATAACAAATTAACATGGAAAGTTCATATAGTTAATGTATGTAAGAAATTAAATCAGTATTCATTTGCTTTAAATGGGCTGAGAGGAGTAGCAGAGCAATCGGCAGTATTTACTGCCTACCATGGCCAAGCGGCTGCAACCATAAAATATGGTGTCATTTTCTGGGAAAATGTGATTTTAATCTGCGATTTAAAACAAAGAGAATCATGTAAAATATTTGACTGTGCCTTCATTGTTTATATTTGAGTGTATAATGTTCATAAAAGAAAATTCTAACATATTTGAGTTCATGGAGCGTCCATGTCATAATGATAAGCTTTTTATGGTCCCTGCCAAAACTAGAACAAAAAAAAAAGTGTTTTTGTAGGGCACCACACTTATACAATAAAATTCCGATGAATATATAAAAAAAAATATTGGAAAACTGGCAGTGTTCAAGAAACAATTACGTAATCATCTGATGGAAAAGGCATATTATTCCCTCAACGAATTTCTGAGTGATAAGACTATATTATAGTGCAAACGATGCAAACTATGTCTTTTAGATTTGTCTTTTATATTGGATAAATTTGTCTTTTAGATTTGCATACCGCTTGTCGGTTGAATATGTGGACATATATGTATAAAAATTTACCACTTGTGTATACCATATTCAGTAAATAAATTATTTTTAATTTGAATTTGCCCCTACAAATAGCATTGATTTTACCAAAGCTTTGATTTTAGAATATAAACAGAAAAGTGTGTTATCAGAGGCATTACATTGAAATGGATTACCTAAATCATATTTATCCACTAGATATACTCCACCACTTTCAATAGATAACCAGTAACTGCAAAGATCCAACAAAGAGAAATACTTGGGACTAATTTTGGATAAAAGATTAACTTTCAGGGCACATATTGAATACATTCGCAATAAAATAATTCCTCTGACTGGAGCATTAAGGAACATTGCAAAGTATAATACATTGTATAGTATATTTTATAATACACTTGTCAAACCACATTTAGAATATCTAATTCAGGTTTGGGGTCAAGCTGCAAAGACCAATCTGCATTTATTAGACAATTCAAAATGAAATAATCAAGGTACCTTTTAATTACTTACAATTACTTAACATCTACAAAAGTAATTTATGATATATCTACACTTTTTAACTTAAAGAAAGTCATTTAAGTATTCCACTTGTATGTTGATCAGAAAAATAGAAAAAAATAATATAGATTCTCAAATCACTTTTAAAAAGAAGTGACAAGTATAATACTAGAAATAGAAATAAGCTTGAATTGCCTACAGTTAGAACACTCTATGGAAAAAGAAATATATTATATGAGGGAGCATAGATATATAATGGACTACCTGATAGTATAATAAATTGAAAGAATATATATCAAGTAATGTTAGCAGCAATTGATCTCCGATGGATAAAATAAAATGTACATAATTAGTTATATAAGTTCTCATATAACTATATAAGCTCTCATATTCTCATATAATTTATATATATTCTTATATAATTTAGTTATATAAGCGAACAATGTGTTCTTTTTATGAGAATAAAATTCTTTAAACAGAGATATCAATGTATAAAAGTATCAAAATAGTAGGTAATTAATAGTAAATCGGGAATAGGTTTTGAGTACCAAAGAGATATATACCAATAGATAATAACTTAAGAATAAATGAGTCAGGAGTCCCTCGAGAATATCCTTTTGTTTTGACATATATATAAATGATCCTTCCACATATAACACATCATATAACATTTCTGTACGCTGATGATACTAAAATTGCAATAAAATAAGGATAGAAACAGACAAAAGTTACAAATAAATGCATTACCTATTAGATAGATGGGTAGGTAAAAATAACTATTATAAAAAGGACATATTTTCAAGTGACATATACAAAGGAAAAATTATAGAAAATTGAAAGTAGGTATATTATATCTAAGAGTAACGATAATTAAAAATTGTAATTGTGATAAAGTAGTCTGGTCTATGATAAAGTAGACAGATTAAAGCACCTATGCCTCTGTTGCTTAGCTGTGTCTAAGGGAGCAATAATTAGTGCTTGTTATGGTCGCGTTTCTTCGGTATTAAAACACGGCTTATTGATGTGGGGTAACTCAGTCGAGATAATGGGTTTTAGGACACAAAACAGAATGTATCAGAGCAATATGCGGCGTAGGCGGGTAATGTATCGCTACTTAAAAATTACAATTGTTATGACTCACCAGGGAACGTTCTAGTTATGACTCACTATAGAACGTTCTAGAAAAATGACTTCGCCTGTCTTCAGATCTGGAAAGTTATTGTCAAGAGAAATTGATCCTTGTGCACGCAACATAGAGTTCACGTTCAACAGAAATAGCGTTCCCGAATTTTCAATGACCTTGTTTACAATACGTGTTTACAAAAGTTGTTTACTTCTAATTGTTTGTTGTTTGTTTGTACTAAATTCGAGAAAGATCTAGACGATTGGCAGCGGATATAAATAGGCGAAGTGACGAGCTAGCGAGACAGTTCGATTCTGCGATTCGAAAGCGATACTACGGAACTATACCTGCGACAGTGGACCAGCGACTCATAGGGGAATCATTGACGACTCTTGGCAAGTTTAACGGTTATATCGGACCTTTCGTTTAGTACTTTTGGAGGACATCTTGGTTTGTGAAAATAAATAGTTGATTTTCGTCCTTACACGGCAGATTGACCCACCCCACACGTAACAATATATTACCTGTTTAATATGGAGACATCGTGTATATTTGTCAGAAAACATATTTAAATTGCTTTGTCAAAGGTAGCAAAGCGGGGTCCAGGATAGCTATGCAGGGTAATTTATTGCAGATAACATAATGGAGACTGGAACTATAATTTTAATAATATGTATTTACATAACTGCAATTAGAGCATATAATAAACTACCCAATATTATGAAGAAACTGTCGGATTCTATATTTAGTTTGACATAATTATTAAAAAAAATATAGGGAAATTTACAATCAATTAAAAAAAAGTAGATAATTACAGACATTTGCATGCCCTTGTCGGGTGGAACTTGATTGGTATTGAGCTGCTATATATGGATTGAAGTTCTGTGTACATCAAATGAAGATGTATTTATTTATTTTAATAGTAAAAGAACAGCGTTTCATTCCTCTCCGACCGGAGACCGATGAAAGCACTTATATTAATTGAATCGCTCCATGTTAAAGGGATCCAAGACCACTACACATTGTTTTGAGAAAATCACAAAAAACTGTGTCCCCAAAAAAATATTATTGGAGTTTTCTCCATTATATTTATTTTTTGTAAGTTCGTATAACATGTGATTAAATGACGTATTTGTTTTCTTTAAGTGTACATTCTAAGTTACCATATTTAAAAAAAAAAAAGTTGGACTTGAATCCTTTTAGCATCTAATGGAATTAATAGAAGAAAAAAAAACATGTCAGCTCAATATTACACGTTTTATATTCAAAATAACACTCAAATCTTTAATTTTTAATCGTTAAAAAAAATATCCTCGTCATTTCTATGCTCAATCGTTGGTTTTACTAAAATGTTATTATAAAATGGCTTAAATTCATCCGGAATATACTGCATAACTTTTTCTATGTCTGTTTTCTTTGCGGTTTTAAGAGGTACATATCCTTCTGGGTATGCCTGTATCTTTACTAACTGAATAGGTCTGTGATCTCTGCGGCCCAGTTCAAAAGTTCTTACTGATAATCCATCTATAAAGTCATATGCTGTTACAAAACCAATATTGTCACTGTCGAAAATATACTGGTGGTATGTACTGATTCCGAAATATTCCTTTGTATTTTTTGGTATGTTACGCCCTTTAGTTTCCGCTGATACGGTAGTTTTCTTATAAAATTCTGGCCACCACTTTTTAAACGCTAAAATCTCTTCAGTTTTCACTTCTTGCACTACAAACTTTCCTGGTTTGCAACTCTCCATGATTATTTCTGTAATTTCATGAAGTGTGTAGAAACGGTCCCGTTTTTTTAATCTCCGTTTTATCATGCTAAAGTCTCTATCACACGGAAGGAATGAATGACCTCTGATAGGGAAAAAGTGTATGATTTTTTTGAATCTTTTCATATCTGTGAGAGCAAGTAACATTCGAGCCAAAGTGTGGTTTTTATTTTGTCCTCCACAGTTATCTGAATAAACATGGACTTCATCTATGTTTGATGGTACTTCATTTGATAAATATTCCGAAACAAATGATGCTACTTCATCGGGAGATTTTTTGGCTGAACCTTCATGATATGTGTAAATTTTGGCTGTATTGGTCTTGATATTGTGGACATTAAAAACACTGACTGACAACTGCCGAAGATAAAATATTTCTTGGATCGGGATAGCGGGCAATTGAACATTTTGCATGTAATCGAAACAAATCGCCAATACATTCGTATTTTTCTTTTCTTTGTGATCAGATACTTCATCTTTTATTTTATTGTAAAACTTTTTGCTTCTTCTGATATGAACATCTAATTCAGCCTGGGCATAACGTTTTGCTCCTTCATTTAAGTGCGGATTTTTAATTTTAACTTTTAAAGACTCGCACGTGCAGCAAGTATCAACCTGAGGCTGCCCAAATCCCAACTTATAATTTGTGACAAATATGTCATAGTAAGACTGGTAGCTTAGCTTTACATCTGGGTGTTTATATTTAAATAATTCGTACATTCTTTTTACATTAAGGGATGCATCGAGATATTGTATCATTCGTCCAGAATAATGGCTCTCCTTTAGTGGGAATGAGTTTATATGTGCCATTACTCTTGATCTAGTATCAGGAGCAAGACTAAGGTGATTGTCATGTTTTCCTCTCAAGTCACTAACATTTTTTCCTTGACTGACACACAAACACAATCGTCTTGCTGCTTTTTTTGATATACTATGCAGTGACAAAAATGCTTTTAAGCAAACTTCTCTTCTTTCTCCGGACACTAATGCGTGGTATTTAAAGGTGCTTGTTTTATTTTTAGAAGTTTGTCCACGTGGCCGATGTCTCGCAACTGGTATAACGTTTATTAATCCTTGTAAAAAAATATCGTGTTCATTTTTGTTTCCGAATTTTAACAAATTAGTGAGGATTTGCTCCCGACTTTCAGGTGAAATCAAATCAAAACATTTTTTCTTACACTTACAAGATGGTCCAATAACGCGGGCAGGCACGATTTTACCCGTGTGACCTATATATTCCTTTCCTTCAACTCTAGCTCGTTTTATGATATTACGTTTATAGTTTTCACTATTTCTCAATCGTTTCCTTGAAGTCGAGGGCGGGTTTTCCATTGTGGAACGTAACAAGTACTAAACTTAACAAATAAACCAAAATAACTTTGTAACATCCACACCGAAATGTGATCAAAACAATACTGATCGGTGCTAGTACGCATTGAAATAGTATGCGATGAACGCGGGGTGAGACGAAGGGGAGCTAATAATCCCGCGTCACTGGTGTCTTATTTGTTCCACGTTAAAAGGGTTTAAGTCAACGGACTTGTATCTCTTTTACATGGAACGAAGTCATGTATAAAATTCACATCAATGTAACTCGAAGGACTTAGACCCTTTGGACACATAATTACTTGTATGCAATAGAGGATGGTTTTTAAAATAAAATGGCGTTCATAACTCAATTTCAATAAAAATGTGACTTGGATTCCTTTAACATGGAGCGATTCAATTCAAGTAACAATATGAACAATTGATATTGGGGACACTAGTGTAAGTTTGTAATTAAATAATAACTAGATACATAGAAACAGTCACAACTCTCCCATTCCTATACTTACCAAATCTAGTTGGGAATGGCTGATTGATGCAAACAGTACCCACCAGTGACGAAATGACAAAAGCGTGGAAAAGGCCGAGATCCGTTGGGGTGAGCGGTACTTAAGCGCAATATTAGCAAACGGTGAAGGAGGCCGAGATCCGTGATGAACGGATGAGCGGTACTTATATGCTACTGAAGTAAATGGTGACTAGTCAAGAAGGCTAGGATACATACGGTAATTAATTATTGGTAAGGAGGTATATGTATAATAATTTAATATTTTTGTATCAGGACCACGGAGCGAGCGTGCTGCCGATGGCCAAGAATACCAAGGCCACGGAGCGAGCGTGCTGCCGATGGCTAGCGATATCAGAACCACGGAGCGAGCGTGCTGCCGATGGCTACCGATATCAGGACCATGGAGCGAGTGTGCTGCCGATGGCTAGCGATACCAGGACCAGGAGCGAGCGTGCTGCCGATGGCTAGCGATATCAGGACCACGGAGCGAGTGTGCTGCCGATGGCCAGTGATATCAGGACCACGGAGTGAGCATGCTGCCGTTGGCCAACAATATCAGGACCACGGAGCGAGCGTGCTGCCGATGGCCAACAATACCAAGACCACGGAGCGAGCGTGCTGCCGATGGCCAACAATACCAAGACCACGGAGCGAGCGTGCTGCCGATGGCTAGCGATATCAGAACCACGGAGCGAGCGTGCTGCCGATGGCTAGCGATATCAGAACCACGGAGCGAATGTGCTGCCGATGGCTAGCGATACCAGGACCACGGAGCGAGCGTGCTGCCGATGGCCAACAATACCAAGACCACGGAGCGAGCGTGCTGCCGATGGCCAACAATACCAAGACCACGGAGCGAGCGTGCTGCCGATGGCTAGCGATATCAGAACCACGGAGCGAGCGTGCTGCCGATGGCTAGCGATATCAGAACCACGGAGCGAATGTGCTGCCGATGGCTAGCGATACCAGGACCACGGAGCGAGCGTGCTGCCGATGGCCAGTGATATTAGGACCACGGAGTGAGCGTGCTTCCGTTGGACAACAATACCAAGACCACGGAGCGAGCCTGCTGCCGATGGCCAGTGATATTAGGACCACGGAGTGAGCGTGCTTCCGTTGGACAACAATACCAGGACCACGGAGTGACCGTGCTGCCGATGACCAGTAATATTAGGACCACGGAGTGAGCCTGTTTCCGTTGGACAACAATACCAAGACCACGGAGCGAGCGTGCTGCCGATGGCCAGTGATATTAGGACCACGGAGTGAGCGTGCTTCCGTTGGACAACAATACCAAGACCATGGAGCGAGCGTGCTGCCGATGGCTGACGATACCATGAGCAAAGAGCGAGCGAGCTGACAGTAAGTAACGATGTCAGGAACACGAGGTGACAACGTAGCCGATGGCTATCATTGATAAAATTGAAAGTACGCTATTCGGACCTTAGAGTGGAAGAACTGCTAATGGCTGATTGATGCTTGTTGTAACAATGATAACTTATTTACGGATAAAGAAGTGAGCACAGTTGTCAAATGAGGTCATTCACCTTCGAGGATGGCCGAAGCTTAGCACAATAGATCTGAGCAAACATTCATGAAGGAAAGGAATAAAACATGAAAGTATGATGATGCCTGAGGTCAGACATCGGTCAGAATGGCCGAATGTTAGCAAATGTCGGCGCTTGTACATGGAACGCGTCGTTGTTGCAAGAAAGAGATGGCGCGACTCGAAGGATACGGCGGTCGGCGCGGCGGGGAGTCGAATTGAGGCGTTTGACAAGAGCGGTTGTCGTGTGTCCACGCATCCTAATCGTAGTTGTTGTAGTGTGTTTTATATTGGTCTAGCATTAAAGTGTTTGTACGTGATGTAAAGGAGTTCTCATTAATGTACCCCAAATTAAGGAATATCTATCACGTGCAACAGCTAGTTGTTTAATAAAACTGATATAATCGATATTACTTCCATGGATTCATTTTAACGTAACGTTTGTTGGCCGGTTTTTTTTAGGTTTACACAGATATCACGGGAGAACACCGCTGAATCACGTTGGCGGCACTTGCCAACTGATTGACAATTAAATGCAACGTCTTACATCCAGTTGAGAGACTATTGGAATTTTATCTCTACTCGGTGACAATTAAGATACAATATCGTGGGACAAGTTCGCCTATGAATCATCGTACTCGGTTCGCCAGCTGCGAATTAAGAATCAGTTTGCATCGTTCTCCGCAAATGTCGCGTATCATCTTTCCTACGATCAACTGCAGCGAATTTTACTACCCTGCTTTACAACGTAATCATATATGCATATAAGTGACACTCCTGCATCATTCTCGTTGAGATTTAAGATGGATTCAAGACTATAATTTTATGAATTCGTCTGACAAGTCGTACCTGTTAGAAGCGACAAATTAGAACATTGAAAAAATAGTCAGTAACTAACACTGATTAGTTTGTAAACACGTGCAACAAAATTCATATTAAAATATTAATTTTGTTGCATATTATGTCATCTTCATTCGGAATGGACTCTATTTTACTCCGAATTTTTATATTTTTAAATTGGTAATTTTTCGAATAGTGAAGAAATGTTACTAACATGTTCAACAAAAATTAAGATATTTTAGATGCATTTTGGATATATCCAGAATATGGGTGAATGATTTGTGAATGATCCAGAATAAGTTGAAAAAAATCGCAAAGTAAATATAACTTCTTCAACTTTCTATTTAATTATCATAAATAAGTTTTATAACAAAATTTAAAAAAACATGCATAGATCTAGTTTTAGGAAATTTCCCTTTTTATAGGACATATTATGCTACATACATATACCTGCTACATATTGTATTTATTAAATAAAAATAATAATAATACTGGATCAGGAGAGATCAAACCCACTATTTAATCCCTTCATATTAATTTGCAAATGTTTAAAAGATATCTAATAATTTAAATATGCTCTTGTAAAACCAGTTTTTTAATGTAGTTTATATTTTTATAATTTACGCTCTGCGCTTCAATTCAATAGTCAATAGACAATAATGTGCACGGTAATATCTCATTTCATCGATATCTCATTCCCGAGATACCTATGCAGGCTTATGTTTCAGCGATGGACGCAAATCTATTATGGTATATGAATTAAAGTTTACACTAATTTATAATTTACACAATGATATAATTGGAGTGGGGACAAAGATAGTTATGAAATGAAGGTAATAAATCAGGCGGCCTGAACGAGCGCTATGAATGAGCACGGGTACAACGGTGGTGTATGTAAATAATGTAACATGTCGCGCGCGCCTGCCGGCCGACTGTCGGAATATAAAGTAATAGTGACACAGGACATTACATGCTGTTAGCTGTGTGATGACGTTACTCGCACCTCTTGGTGTCGCAAATACTTTTACATAAAATAATGGAATAATAAGCATAAATTAATTTGTTTCATGATTGTTAGTATGTGATGAAATCTTGAAATATTTATTTTTAAACTGAAATTAAACAGTCACAAGATTTCATCTTACAATCTTCCTGAAGCGTTTTGGGCATTAATCTTCTCGTCTCTATGTAACAATAATTTTTAAGCTGCAGGTACTGCAAGCAACAAGTCGGGCCATTTTGAATTGTTTTCTCCTAAATGAATTGATCCACGTTTTACCTATGTGACTTTTTATAACATTCACCATGCACATTTCAAGAGAACACATGCGCGTATAATAATTATCTGTTTTGCAAAACGGACGCTCAGATTACTTGAGTGTGGCGTAAAGAGGCGTCAGCGCGGAACGACCGCCGCAACATGTTGTGGAGATAATCACTAGAGTTGGCGCTTTCGATCACCGTAGAAGCCTCGGTCTAGACTAATTTGATTATTAAGACACATCACTTAATATGTTTTATATGTAGGTTGATAACGATACAGATAATACTGACACCAAAATAAGCATCATAAATTATAGCGACACCATGAATTCCATGATAAGAATTGCGCAAAAGGAAGAATTGAGTGACAAGAGAAAAATTGTGTTTATTTACTATATTATCTTAACACGATAAAAAAGAAATCTTCAAATACATACCTGTAGTTTTTTTGGAAAGAATGAATCATAATTTACAATGATTCATTCAAAATATTTAAAGAATAAGAGATTAATTTTAATTTCTACTTGAAACTCTAGGAAGACAATAAAATACTGGTTAAATCTCACAATACACATTCATAGGATATTTGTAAAATAATGTAGGTGTAATTTTAAGACATTTATTTGTTGTTGTTACAGAAATAAGGTAGTCAGTAACAAAAACTAATGAAGTTCCTACACAACTATCAGTAAAGGAGATGTACTGTCAGTAGATATTAATAATGCGGAATATGGGAGTACATACAATAATTTCGATTGCTCATCGAGTTCACAAGCCAGTGGCCACAATACACAAGGATCTGATGTAACAGATAGTTGCCTATGATAAACCGGCCACACTACGTCGGTTATGTAGGTCTGATGCGCCCACACTTCTCTCACGATGACAGATCAATATTAAACCAGTATTCAGTGTTCATAACTGAAAACAATCACAACAAAACAACTAAAATAGGTAATTGAATTGTTTACATTGCATTTTAATTCGAATGAAAACATTTAAAGGATTCATGGCGTCCACGGTTAATATTCTCCGTAAGCACAACTTTAAACGTGACCTGAACTCTTTCCTATCGTCGTTGAATAGCACTTTGACTACCTCAAAAAACAATGAATTCATGACCAACTTCCAGCGATGTGCGTGAGTTCAAAAAATTGCTTTTGGAATATTGATTACCTGTCGTAGTTTTGGTGTACAGAAATCTAACTTCTAATTTTGTTATGGACATTTAGGAACAGATATTGTCTAAGAGATTTTCTCAACATTCACATATTATATTTCATTATTGATTTAACAGCTCTTACTTACATTGAGGTAGGTAATTTCCATTACTACGGCAGCTTGGGTGTGTAATGAAGGGAATCTTGCGAGGTTTAACTAGATCAAGGTGCGCTGATAATCGAATCAATTTGAACTGCACTAAAGCCGGCAATGTTGCCGACAGAGGGTTTAACTAAGTTTATGACTATGCCAGGTACGCTCTTAGCGTGCAACAAGTTTGTTGGGAACGTCTTGAGTGCTTTGAAATCAGTTAAGCCGTATATAGCTGTATTCCGCTCTCAATAGTTTCATACGTCTCACTGAGGGTGAATAATGTTGGCTAGGTTTAATTGTTTATCTTGCGGATGTGTGTTGTAAAGGGTCATAAAGTACTTTGTGCAATTAACGGTGTTGACGGTGTATGCAGCTTCTATGTGGCGGGAGCCAATTGCCGTCGTCAATTTGCAAAAGTGCAATGACCACTCCGACTCTGTTGACACACACTCGAACGCAATAATCATTTTCTAGCCACTAGCCAGGAAACTAAAAGAGGATTAGAGACGAAGAACTAAAACATGAAATTGAATATTCTAAATGAATAACGTAGATAATAATGGTAGATTATTATTTGTAATTTGACATAAAGGATTTCGTTATCATTCACTACCTATAATGATCAATAAGAAAGCAAATTACTGATTCCTCTACCATTGGTTAATGTTAGTAAATGAACATCCGAAATTTTTACTAAACATAAATATTATTATTATCAGTGAATTACTATGACCTTTGATGACTGTTGTAAATTAAATTAAATTAAGTAAATTATATTATTATTATTTTTTTACCTTCTTTTATTAATTGAGAGACCAAAATGTGAATGAGTGGAGCCAAGTATCTCGAGCATTGACTGAAATCAATTTGATCAGGGGTGGTGTAATGTTATTTTTAAAATAATTAATAATAAATTATTAAACGTCTACTCTGTATGTATAAACGGAGCCATGACTCTAAAGTTGACTCCTGACAAGGTAAATTCTATCTGGATAAGATGGTTGCGATAATCCAAGGACGATGCGTATCCTGCCGATGTGAATCTATACACTAGGACTGGCATATTATCAGCGCTGTGCTTTGCCTCAGCTTATACTGAGCCAGATACCTTTTTGCTGCCAGAGAGTTTAATCCCACACTCAATGGGATTAAACTCTCTGGGAATTTGTATGAATTCTAAATTTGTTTTATATCTTTTTGTTAACTGTTGTATTATTATTTAATTTTTCTTTCTCTTTGTATGTGCAAATAAATGTTCTATCTATCCATCTATCAATTTATTTCTGAAAAAATATTTTTCTATGGCTTTATTAGGAAAAATGTAAAAGCTTTTATCCAGAAGTTTGTAACGATAAATCTACACTACTGTTGTGTATGATTATCACAGATAATTACCTGCCGTAAATCAGTGCAATAATATTTCTCGTTGGTATCGGATATAATTGGATTGCAATGCGAGTAGCATCTATGCGGAAGAATGAGAACATATCTCATTACATTCTATCTCTCTCATTGTTCTGAGAACAGCATGGGAATTATAACATTCTATTGGGTTATTTGAGCATAATTATGTTTAAAAGCACATAGATTTATGGTTATGAAAGTCCGCCCCTTTCGCAAATAAAGCCACGAAATTCTCCCATATCCTTGGGTATCTCCCAGATAAAAAATTCAGAGTTCAATGTTTATAATATTTGTATGTAATGTATATAATACTGAATTTATTGCAGCCAAGCAATTAATGTTGAAAAGCCGTTGTGTACAGTACAAGAGGTTAAGTGAAAAACAACGAAACAAAGGCTGGCGTGGTCGGTTAAGTTATTTAGTATGCATTTGGAAAGGAGTCGGGGCGAGAGCAATAAGTTTGAGCTCGCGATTTGCATAGATTGTGGCGAGACCGCGAGACGTCCGAGGCGCGGGGCGCGCTCGTGTTTGGTGATTTACTCGAGCGACCGCGTGGGCGAGCCGACACGATAACACCTGCGCTGTTATACGTACAACAGTGACTCCGAAGCGTCAAGGAAGCGAGCCCTTCGTGCGCGGAAACCAGTTTCCTTCAAACAAAATAGTGTTTAAATAATTCTAAATAATATAAGCGGAGCCGTAAAACTAGCCAATGTTTAAATTACTCACATTTACCGCGGCAACAGTCCGCGGCATTCGCGAAATGCTGCCAGCGACGATTAGCAAAATTCCTTTCTTGCAATAGGTCATATAAAAAATAAGGTTCTATTGCGACATCATGTCGACATTTATGCACATGCATGTGTTGGTGTACGGTAGTTAGTTGATTTACCATTTACATTCGTTTTTTCTTCGCGTCGTCGTGCATCATAATGATGGTATTTGACCGTTTATAATACTTGTATGCAACGGTATAAAAGAGTAGTAGTATACCTTATATTTGGTGGTGAATTCAACATCATAATGAACAGAGAAAAGAGACCCAGAGTTTGATTGAAGTATGCAATAGGTGGAAAGAATAGTAAAGGGAGAAACTATGTGACATACTACATTATAAATTTATTATTATAGTTAGTTCAACCATTAATTTTACTTTTGACAACTCTGGTTAGTGACGTAGGTACTAATGCGTTATCGAAACGAATTCTTATAACATTCCACTTCATTTATGAAGTTTTTTAATCGACTAGCAACCCGCCCCCAGCTTCGGCCGGGGTGCAATTTTTATATATAAAAAACATTCCCTGTTTATCCCTCTTTCCATTAGTGAAAATCGAATTAAAATCGGTCTACCCGTTTACGCGTGATGCCGTGACCAAGGGAAATGGGGATTCATTTTTATATATAGAGACTAACATTTCATTTTGTTTTGTTTAATAACTATAAGTAAGTAGGTGTTTAAATAACTATTGAAGTAATGATTACAGTTCCTATGAAGAAGTTATAGTTGTATTTTATTTTCTAATTTTAGTTGCTTTATTTACTATATATAATGGTAAGTATTCTATATACAAATACATATATTCTATATCCATTATTAATAACAATGTGGTGTCGATAACTAACAGTCTGTGCGTTGTCACTATTACAACACGCGCAATTGGTTTATTTTTTCATGTGGACATACTGTCAACTGTCAGGAAACACTACTGAACTGATTTTGATAAAATCCATTGCGAAGATAGACTATAAAAACAGGGTATTTTTTTTTACTTTAATCATTTGTTAAACAACTGCCAAGAGCTAGTCAATTTTAAAGGAGACACGCATGAAAACTTCATTATATATTGTTTGAATTTTTTTCCGCAGATTAGTAACTCTTTTGTCATATTAGCAGTGGTATCTTGTGTTCTACTGTATTTTACATTTTCTACCATAATGTAAATTTATGCACATGTTAATTTCTAAATTTTTGTTGCTATTTTATATCAGGTACTTATTAAGGTTAAACGTGCCACTACAGTTTTTGTTCGAGCTATTCTCGTAAATGATGTGTCATCCGTATGTTGTTTTAATGCAACAAAGATATAATTTACTTAACAAAGTCTAGACGTACTTACCGGTTTTTATTGCAAAATTAAACAATATTTCGAAGGTCAAGAAGGCCTCGGCAAAACATTAAAAAATTGGGGGTGTTAGTTCAGTCATTATTTTTATGTTAATTAATAATCTCCATTAATGAACCTTTCAAATAGTGAAAGAATCTTTCAAATAGGCGCAGTGGATCTGAAGAATATGTTCCACATATAAATAAACATACAAAATTTTTCTTTCTATAATATCATTATAGATAATGTAAGTATTGGTTTAAAAACATACTTATATGCATGACTTGCATGAGAAATTATATTCTTTTGCATATATAAACCACAATTGTCTATAATGTATTATCTATGTAAATAAAAATGAATCGCTAAATTTGTTGCTAAGCGCAAAATTCGACAACGGCTAAACAGATTCTAATATGAAATTATGTATACATCTTGTTCAAATATTCATAGAAGTCAGAGGATGGTTTTAATGAAGTGAATTGGATACCTATCCGTGCGAAGCGAGTGCGAATGAATGTATAACTACATAACTTAGCGACTCGCCCCCGGCTTAGCACGTATGTAGTTGAAACTTTCAAAAATCAGGTTATAAAATATCTTCTAATATATCAAATTCTCGTGTCACAGTGTTTGTCACATCACAGAGAACAAAACTCCTCTGAAACGGCTTGACCGATTCATATGAAATTTTGTGTGTATATTCAGTAGGTCTGAGAATAGGACGTAAACTATTTTTCATACTAAACTAACTACTAACATTTTCAACTATTTCAGTGTTAAGGGTGGTCCACGCCAATTTTTATTTTTTTATTTTTTGGACAAAAGTTTTTATTTTAATTTTTTTATGATTTAGCATTAAAAACACATAGAACGTTGGTAGAACTGTCAAAATACATTTTGACACCAACCCCTATTTTTAAATAGCGATATTAGTACTTTAATCATTTTCTACTGTCGGCGGCGTTGCTTTAGTCATTGTTCCTGGGTTTGTTGTCTATAGTCAAATACGTCAAAATAATGTCAATAATATAATCCTCATTGCCTGTAAAATTTTTGGGAATAATTTAAAAACGATTAAAATTATACGTATTTCATAATTGTGAAAGGTAGGTAAAACAATAAAAGAACAAATACATTATCAGTATACGGTTTCAGTTTGATCTATTTGTGTATTTTGTACAGTGAACAATGCCAGCAAGACGCAAAGGGTCTAATTTGAGCCGTCGAACGAGTAGATCTACAGACATGCGAAACAGAAGAAGACGAAAAAATCTAACAGGATAATGAACATGGCGCAATAGCGTGAATCACAATCACAAGAGGCACGAGCTGAACGAAATCAACAAAGACGATTCGTATTTGACACATCGTCCATGGCCACAGTGCTGAAATAGTGTAAAATTATCATCTGGGATGAATGCACTATGGTACACAAACTTTCGATTGAGGTGTAGAACAGGACATTGAAAGATATAAAAAACAAGACAAACTATTTGGCGGGACTCTGTTACTTCTTTCAGGTGATATCAGGCAAACAGTTCCCGTCATTTCACGTTCAACGTAAGCTGATGAGATCAATGCTTGCTTGAAATCATCGCCACTATGGCGTAATGTTGAAAAAGTACAGCTGAAAGTAAATATGCGCGTTTAAATGTTTCAAGATCCATACGCTGAAGTATTCTCAAAACAACTGTTAGATATTGGCGATGGAATGAAAATACTGGATGCATAAAATTGCCGACCGATTTCTGCACAATCCTTAATTAGCAAAATGCTCTCATTGACCAGATATTTTCCGATATACACATACAATACTCGAATCATGAGTGGCTGGCAGAAAGAGCAATTTTGGCAATAAAATATGTGGACGTCAACAATTTGAATTTCAAGATACAAGATTTGTTGCCAGGTGACTTGGTGTCATACAAATCCATCGATACAGTTTGCGATACCAACGAAGCTGTAAAATATTCAGCAGAGTTTTTGAACTCATTGGATTTGCCAGGCATACCACCGCACCATTTACAACTGAAGTTTGGATCTCAGGTTATTTTGCTTGATCCCCCCCTAGGTGGGCCATGACCTTGTCGTGGTGGGGGGGCTTACCCTTGGCAATCCGGGCGGTTGCAGGGGTCGGTGGGGTCACCGGCCTTTGCTCGACCGATCGGATTGGTTTTGGGGACTAAGAAGGCCCACACCGAGGTGGGCTCCGAGCGAGCTCCGCCCAGCGGAGCTCGTGGCGGAGCTGTTATTTGGAGGCTCCAACCTTCTGTTGGAGCTTCACCGGTCATCGCTCGCGCGGGCCGAGAATCCGTACTCGGCCCGCGCGATTGGTGGCCGGTGAGAGAGAGGGCACCCCGGTCCTTGTTCGTCAGACTGAGTTATGGGACTCGGTACTGCGGATGAGGATCGGCAGGTGAGTCGCAGCGGGTGGATTCTCTCGGACGGCTCCGACGCTCAGTGGTAGTCGGGCAACTTACACGAAGACGGAGCTCATGCGACTGGGAAGGACCAACTGGCATAGTACCTGCAATCGTGGCATGTGGGGGGTGGGGAATACCCGGTGGGTGGGCACCGGCTTAGTACTACCCCCCGCAGTCGTCCGGAAGAGTGAAAACCCGGCCTCGCCACCCGGCCTAGTAGCTCTTCCGCGACGACAACATGAGGTGGAGCCCGTCTCGGGCTGCCGCAATTGTTTGGGAAATGTCAGGGGGACACCCCTATGGGCCGCCCACCCATAATGTCGTATGAGATGAGCGGCCACACGAGCGGGGGTCGTTCGGGGGATGAAGGTGGAAGCGGCCTCCGACTCCGCGGATGGTTGTGCCGCGGAGAAGAGGTAAAGGGTTGATTCGGTTACGAATCCCCTCGCTGACTGCTCGCTGCGACGGATAAGAGGATTACGGGCGGCTGGTGCCGCTTCGCTCGGGGGCGGTGGACGTGGGGAGGTGCGCCGCCCGCACAACACCGGGCAGTGAGGTGTGGTGGCCTGCAGATGTTCCAGCGGGTCACCACAGGAGGAGTTACACGGCATGCCGTGATGGATGCGGGTCCGCAAGGACATGGCGGTGCGTGGGGCCCGGGGATAAGGCCTCGCTGTGACTCCGGGTCTCACGATCACTGCCGATGGTGGAACATGGAGGTGGTTTTAGTGGAGTAGGACCGGCGGGGCGATTCGTTCCGTCGGGTGAGTCCCACACACCCCCTCGTCGATCGTCCCCGTCGACGAGGGATAGTGCGTAAATGCATTTCCCCTCCTTAAAAAAAAAAAAAAAAAAAAGGTTATTTTGCTTGATAATTTGAACCCACCACGGCTGTGGCAATGGCACGCGATTCACAGCGCTCTATTCCTCTTTCAGTCATACACAAAATCCACACACACGTACAATAAGTTAGTTATTTTTTATTTGACTACGAAAATATTCATTAGAAATATTATTTATTAAGGAATTTAATTTAATTCAGCTAATAAGTTAATACAACATTTATTGATTCTGGGGCGGTACGAAGTTCGCCGGGTCAGCTAGTAACTTTATAAAATAAATAAACTTATGTTCCAAATTTCAGCTTTTTAGACTTGAGTAGTGTTGGCTGTGCGTTGATAGTCAGCCAGGACAAACGATTTTAAAGGCATAGGTTACACATCCCACTGCTATAAAGGTCTCCCGCAGATAGGCAGAACTTTAATGTCACGACGATTTCCTTCACCGTTAGAGCAAGTCATATTTCTATTGACTCATGAAATCAAAAACTACATTATTAAGAGATACTAGTTCCCGATTGGTACTCGAACCTACGTCTGCTGCGTTAGCAGCAAAGCGTTTGACACACCGGGCGATTACTGATGCATAACGTGTACCTTATTAAAATATATTTTACGTACTTACTGTGTAGTTTCCTATATAACCTTCATTTTATGAACTCAAAAAGTAGGTATCTTTTAAATTGTTTAGCGTTGTTGTTAAATTTGCAGCTTCTAAGTTGAAGGACTAAATACTTTGTTGAATATAATATACATAATTAGTTGATTAACGATGGTTGGATTGCGTTGTTCACGTGTATAAAACTAGCAACTTCGTACGCGTGGTATTCGGATTACGGGAAGCTTGCTACAATACATCAGTGAAAACCGCATTCAAATCGGTTGATTAGCGTGTACAAACGCACAGGCAAAAATTCTAAAAACAATTTTTTTGACCTGGGTAACATTACATATAGTTTTTATTTTTTGAAAAAATATTTAATGTACAGACACGGCTCGTTTACGATTTTATTATAGTGTATAAATAGAAAAAGTCGCTGTCCGCATTTATATGTTTCTCCACTAACTTCTAAACCCCCCAACGGATTTAATACGGTTTAGACCAATGGAAGGAGTGATAAACGAGGAAGGTTGGTGTATATAATTTGCAGAAAAAATGCATCAGAACGAAGTCGGGGGCGGGTCACAAGTAAAAAATAAAAAGCTAAATCAGCGCATATTTCTTGAAGTTGCCACTGTTGTCTACGAGTATCAAGTCAAAAAAAAAAAGGGAGAGCGTGATTGCTTTTTGACTACCCCAAGTAATTAAGGAGCAAAGCAAAATTGTTTACTACTAGTTAAAAGTTAATGGGTCTGTGGTGTTGTCACGCAATGATTTAGCTAATGGAGTCGGTAGTGATAAAATAGATAATTGGAGAATGAGCGACTGCGACAACCCGTGGCACGATCCACGACATTGCAACATAGGCAATCACCGGCAACGTTACTATGCGGGTTATTATAAATTACACTTGTATACATAAACTGAGTATTGTTCAACTATAAACAACGTTTTGCATAAGAGTTACATTGTTGCCTAAATTAGTACTAAACAATGCCTGCGTGCATAAATTTATAACATTTTTGGTATTTGTTTTATGTTATAATATTTTTATAGTCCTAATAGATAATATATATTATCCCCAAAAACATAAATTTTGCCGGACGGACAAATCCTGCCGTATAGTTAATTATTAGTTAAGTGTGGAAATTTAATTAATTTAATATACATGATACTACTTATCAAAAAAGCACATGTTCAATTCTATTATTTATAAAAAAATATATAGTATTTTTAAATGTTTCAATATTAACTTTTCACAGCCCATAATAGCCCATTGGGTAAATAAAACACTCGACTGTCAGAACTACAGATGCAGGTTTGAATCCCAGCCCAGTTGCACCAATGATAGTTTTTCGATTTCATGTGTGGATAAAAAAGAATGATAACATGCTCCAACGCATGTCATCATCAATCAGCCCACAACCCAAAAGCGACCACTGTTGGGCATAGGTTTTTTAATAATAGTCCATTATCTTTAGATTAAGGAAAGCCCTATTCCCAAAATAATACAGATAAAAACCACAAAACGAAATATGCACGAAATTAAAAAAATAATATAATATTTTCTTTTCGCCTTTCAATAGAGGGATTAGCCATGAAGCTATCTTTACACGAACTCGGCGTCAGTGCGTATCGTTCTCTCATTGGTAAAAGAGACATACTTAATAAAACTTTCTTCTTCCAAAAACATTGCTCCCAAAACCAGTACTTTCCCATTTTCTCGCGTCGAGTCACAACGGGCGACTTAAAGAGTGAATTATTGCAATCGTGACAAAAAAGCTCTCGCAGTGCAAATGTAGCCGAGACATTAATGACGTCAAAAGTATTGTTGTGGTCCCAAGATTATTGGTCGCGTTTAATAAACGTCGCCAAGATGTCGTTAATTAAGTATTGCTTGGTTTAATTACCACATGGCACAACGTTAGGGAGCACATAAAATGTTCTACTATTATTTGCATCGGTTTCAGTGCATATTATTATGTTAACACTTAGATCTTAGTGTTACAATATGCGTTTAAAATCTTAAATTCACTCGATGAAGACATGACTGTATACCAAAACAGGGATTAATTTTATCAAAATATTTTCATTTAAATAAATACATGTGTGATTTATAGTTTAATAAAAAATTGACGTCCAAATAAAAATGATAGCATTCTCAGTGTTTTAATTTCAGTATTACATCACATTTACACTTTACTTTCAGTACCTATCACATTTACCTATCTCGGCTATCTCCCTGACCTCGCATATACTACAAGCATTAAGTAAAGTTCTGGCACGTACTTACGAGTATTTATGGCAAGTGCCATTGGCTCCGCTTCACACGTTGTATAGGTACTATTTACCATTATCTGTATAGCGAAAGCAATAAAAATTAAGCAATTATAATATGTTTGCTTATTTATTTAGATTTCTGTGTATATACAAAGAATTTAGTTTTCAATGGTATATTTTTGATCCATCGATTTCGCACTGGCGCAATTAAGTGCAATTCAACCTACATTAAATGCCGATGCCGATGCCAGCGTAAGCTATGTAAGCGCACGAAAATAGCTTTTAAAGAAACTTTCGTGAAGAAATCAGTTTCATAAAGAAAGCAATATGCAGACTGCAACATTTAAAACCATTTTCAAAGAAATCCCTATGGTGTTAAATACGTTAATGACACTTGCAGGAAAATCAAAAAACATTTTAAAATCAACATACATTTCTCTAATAAGGTCACATAAGCAAACACTAACATTATTATACTATTAAGAATGTACGTATATAATGATTATTTGACTGATGGAGCTGCTTGGGACTGATGACTGATTAATTTGTTAATTTTAATTTGTATCGCAAAATGGGTACAATAAAGTATAGTACAAATTACAAGAATTAAAAATACCAACTATAACGTTTTTTACCATTTCTTCCTTCGAAAAGGTTTGATGGATTATTATGAAAATTTGTGTGTATATTTAGTAGGTATGAGAATAGGTCGTAAAGTATTTTTCACCTTCCTACCCCACCCCCCATTTTTTAATCGCGATTTTAGTATTTTTGTATGAATAATATTAAAAAAAATTACCGTCGTTCAATGACGTGAAGTGTCGCGTCATTTTGACACATGGTTTGAAAATAAAATGTGCCGCGACAATCGGGTTAGAGAATTATTTTCTGGTTCGGGCAGGACGTCTGGCGCAGCTGGGTCAGCTAGTCATAATATATGAAATCGAATCGATCGATCGAAACAACACCAATCAAATAATTCCCCTTATACTAGATTAATTGTTATTGTCTTTAGATTATTATCTTTGTATTAGATTTATGTGTGTTATTTTTTTTAATTGTCACCTAGCGTGAAGAACAATTTTGTTGAAGTTTTTTAGAGGAAAAAATCGGTGTAAGCAATGGGCAGTATGCCAACCCTGTCAACTACAAGGGTGGCCTCTTCCGTTCGAAACTCGGCGACACGTCCATCCACTACACGTTGGTGAAGAGTGGCCAATCATTTGGGCGGGAGCCAGTTACACTGACTACAACACTAATCACTGTGCACGAATAACGTTCGAGGAAATTTATTATCGTATGATGTATTACCCTCTAAAACGTGATAGCAATCATTCAATTACGAGACAGGTCTAGTCGTAATTTAATAAACTGTACGAGTTATACTTTTATAGAAGAAAACAATCTCTTTTCAATTATTTAGTTAGATTTATGCACGTTTTGTGAAACTGTTTCGCACACCTGGCTTAACTGTGTATTGATTATTGATATTTGTAAGAAAATAAATGACATGAACGTTAAAGCAGTGAACATGTCACGAAACAAACGCTCATTTCTTCTAGGCAATGTTCATTGTTTGCTGTTTAGACGCCGCTGTAAGCCGCACATTGTAATGGCAAAGCCTACTGCGTTTAAACAGAACTGTACTCTCTTACAGAAGACCACCGTGAAATAACAGCAAGTGTCCTGTACTCAGTGTATAGTTCATGGGATGCAAGTGAAGTGACGTTTTTCATCTCGTAAGGTACATTTGATGGTAGGTTGCTACCGTTGTCTATAAACAGAATATTTATGTGATGAAATGACTTGGCTAAAACTGACAATTAGGATAAAAGTAGAAGACAATTAGGATATCAAATGTGACCTTGCAGTGTTCATCTGTTGCCGTTGTTCGCTGCTTGTGTTTTTACTAATTTTGAAATTAATTTAAAAAAAAATATTTTGACATTCTCTTAGTCAATTAAATCGCGACAATTAAGTGTGTTCTAGTTCTGCTGTGCTCATAACTACTTTGAAATATATAAATTGTAACTTGTTTTTGAAGACTTTCTGCCAAGTTTCTTGCGGCGCATTCTTCTTGGCTATGATGGTCCTTTCGAAGCGCTGGTAGACTCAAGACATGTAAAAGAGCCCTCTGCGGCCTATTTGCAGAATAAGCTTTAGAATTTTGAAGAAAAAACCAGAGGCGATGCAATGCGATGCCGACCCTGACACGAAAAGGATAGAAGGGAAAAGCTATCACCGAAAGTAGTGAGAGTCCTGCCGGTACAATGCTACTTGGAAAAATGTTTACAAGTTGAAGAACGTCGCCATGCCGGACATGTGATGGAGCTTTGTATGTGAGTACAACTCTTCCATTTGAACAAAGCCTAGTAACGTGTAAGTAGGCCAAATCGATCACGCGTCGCTACGAACGAGCTTTTGCTTCGAACTAATGATCGTTACAACTGCTGATCCCTGCGACCTCACTTCAATATTGACACGTTTGTGAACAAGAAAAAGTGATAAACTTTTTCGTGAAAATTACAAGCACCTCTTTTTTTAAATATATTAAATAAACAATTAAAATCAAGTCATACTATAAATATTATAATTGGCTTATTTAGAGAATCTTTTTCAAAATTCAAACCAGTTCATTTTATCGTTTTAATTACTGAAATTAATTTAATAATTGGCTTTAAATTTTTGGTATTTTGACTTACTTAGTACTAGCTTGTATTCTTGTATATGTCGCAGTATAATTGGAGAAAACGGATTTTCGCAATAATTCTAGTACGACTGCAAAGAATAGGATAATAGGAAACTAACAAACTACAAATTTTGTAATCATCCGAGTCCGAGGTATTTTCAGGATCGTTGCAAAAATTCGATCACTTTTAGGTAAGTCGCAAATAAACGCACACCTGTCATAAGTCTTGAGCGCAGATTGGCCGAAATGAACGTTACTTACTGTTTCTATTAATTAGTATCAGTGTTTTGTTTTGTATTTTAAGTTAATTTAGCCGAAAGGAAACAACAGAGTGTTTTCATTAATTAAAAGACCTCAAATTTAACCAGTGCAATGAACGAAGTGACTGAATTTTTTGTAATAAATGTGCCGGGCTCGATTGGTTAAAACAAACACTAAATGTCACTGATTTGAAAACCGCATTCAAATCGGTTAAGTCGTTTCTGAGATTAGTGTGCACAATTGTAGAGAAAAACAGATAAAAATTTCAAAAAACTATTTTTTTGACCTCGGTAACATACCTACGTACAACGAGCACGTTTTTTTTTAATATTTAAAGTACAAACACGGTTCGTTTACGATTTTATTATATGTATAGATAAAATTTCTATCCGCTTTTGTTTCGCCGCTGACTTAAGCTACCCAACGGATTTTAATCGGTTTTCACTAATGGAGAGAGCGATAAACGAGGAGGTTTGTGTATTTGAAGAAAACAAAATTGGTTCCGCCCGGAGCCGGAGGTGAGTCGCTAGTAAAAGATAAATGAACAATTCAATTGTTTGAACTGTAATCTGTAACTGCCTCATATAGATTTGCTATAGAATATTAGACATTAGGTATGGCTAAAGTTTAAACTAAGTTTAAATTTGAGACCAAGATTAAAGTTGGGCCAATTAATAGGTCGTATATAATGAAATCATTGTTAGAAATTCTGTGAATTTTGGCAATCTGAGAACAGAGCTATAAAGTGACTAGTGTAAAATAGGAAATTTCTACGAAACGAATCGAACGACAGAACCGCTGAAAATGAAAACATTTTTCTTTAAAGGTACATACTTAAAAGGCACAAGTCCCCCCGTCTGCTTTGTGACTGAATTTGATTTCATTTTTCAATTCTTTCAACGACCTATACTAAAGATTCGTCACAGGTTCGTTGTGAAGTCGCCACTAGTTAAAATTACACACTCTTATTGAAAATTAAAAAAAAATGTTTCATTTAATTACTCACCAATACATAATAATTATAATACACTTTTATATATATATGAACATTCCCCGTTTATCCCTCTTTCCATTAGTTAAAACCGAATTAAAATCGGTCTACCCGTTCAAGCGTGATGCTGTGACCAAGGGAAATAGGGATTCATTTTTATATATATAGGTAGATAGATATTGTAAATACAAAAGTAACTATTTATCTGTTACGTTTTCACATTTAAATTACTGAACCGATTTTAACCAAATTTGATTTCAAGATAGCTAACTCAGGCAAACTTTTAACTTTCATGCAAACGAAGCCTCCGGCTAAAAGTTTTGAAGCAATAGCTGATAAGCATGCAGTAGGATGCTCATGTACAACGTGACACGGTGTTTGACCTGTCTTCCGCAGGTTTTCTTCATTGTCTAAGCTCCATTTATTTTTTCTGTTAAATATTAACAAGCCTTTGTTTATTTCCAAATGTCGTAAAGGTCAAAAATTAAATTTATTCTTGATAATACAATAACCTTCTTTTTCTCAATACTTGACATTTTAATTTAACTCTTTGAAATTGATTATTGACTACTTATGTACAGACATTTTCATTTCAAAACTTATTGAAGACTACGATAAATAATTTTGTTTGAAATCTCTAAAGTTTAATAAAGTTTCATATCTTTCGTGCTACGAATAGCTTTGAAATAGTTATAAACTAACAATAAGACAGTTATATTAGATTACTTTATGTTACTTGTAAAGGTTATAATATGAAAACGGGCTATTTTCGTAATTAGAATTTTGAACGAAAATTGTAAAATGAATTCGTCATCAAAAGGTCTCATTATAAAAACAATCCTTCTTAGTTATAGCTAGAGGCGGCCTTTTCTGCACAAAATGATGAGTGCTAAAAATCAAAATCGTGAGCTAAACAATCAAATATCTGACCACTTTTCGAACAAGTAAAACACGCAGGAGTATACGAGGGGTGCTACCACTACTGAGTTTTCGAGCGGCAACTTTTTATCGGTCGGCCTGTTGTTGAATAGAAATGAGCCCTGAATAATGCATGCGTGCAACCCCACTCACCCTTGCAATACCTCCATCAATTTTCGGTATGCGTAACACCTGTTATTAAAAACGTATATAACAAAATATATCACAGTGGTGTTAGTTTTCAATGAGGCAAAATTTATTTTACTAAAATATATTTCTAAGAAAAATTTGTTTGCATTTGTTGTTAATATACTGAAATATTTAAAGGGATAAGGTAGCAGTTACTTCATATATATGATGTAGTATTATCAAGAATTGAAGTTATTTACACATTATTTAAATTAAAAACATTAACCATATAAAAACCGATCATCGGCAATTACAACTCAACGAAGGTCATATAATTTCATTTAAACGCTACAACCGTTTCCTAAATATAAGAGAACATGTAGTTGAATAATGTCGTTACTTTTGAATAATGAAATTTATGAATATTTCTTCGACATGTTATGGACATGTTGCGATAAATTGCCATAAAACAGATATCATCCCTATTTCGTATCATATACTTTACACAAAGGACACGCTAAATAACGCCAGAAAATAAAGGCTACAATAACGTTTCTTTATAATTTGGTACCTATGTTGTATCGTACTTACTCTATGTTTACCGTTAACACTCGATAAAGTTTAATAAAACTCTATGGTTTAACGTTTCAAATGTTGACATTTGTTTTGACATTTAAGGTTACGCTCATTATTCGGTTTGTATTTTATTATTTGAATTTGCTTGTTATTTGTTTTAAATCTTTCCGGAAAGGAGTATTTTGTTAAATCCGAAATGTTTGTTTACTTTCTCTTTTATCTGCTGTGCCTCTCGAGGGAATTTTACCCTTTCTTATAACATGTGCTCCATCATAGCCTGTGAGACTTCAGTAACGATCTTACTGACAGTGCTCTGATTTATGCAGTGGCTCGCATTACTACTAACACATTTTTGATAACTGCCATGAGCAAAAAAACTAAGAGCCGTGAGTACTTTCATTTGATAAGGAATACCTGTGCTTCTTTTTCTATCTGAGACGTGAGGTTTTAAAATATCAATTAAAATGTTTGTAATTCTTCAGTCAATCGGAAATACGCGTATTTTTTAATTTCAGTATCAGTCATAGTGAAAGGATTAGATGTATCCCTTAAAATTCGCTTCTGAATTTTATTAAGGTTTCTGTGAAAATTCATCCTCCAATTACAATAAAAATCTAAGAAAAAATAAAAGACTAGGTAAGTAGGTATGTGTAACGTTTTCTCAACTTACCTTTCATTTTGTTCAGAGAGTTCTTTTAACAGTGCTAAACCCAGTAAATTCACAAACTCCATTATTTTTGTTAAGAAATATAACGTGATTTAAGTACAACGTGAACCATTACAGTGATGTTGGGTAAAGTATAATAATCTTCTTTATGTAAAGTAACAACATACGATTTAATAACAGTGGTTATGCACTGTCCTTTATGTAAAGTATACAGTTAAGGTAAAAATAAAGGTTAAATAGTATACAAAATGTGATATTTGATTTTAGAGGTTAATATATCTATAACGGTTGTGTTATTTATAAAGTTAATGATACAAAATAGCATTGAATGCATTTAAAATGTTGAAATTGCTTAACTTATAAAACTCGGCCAAAAATATACCTACGTCCACAATAAGAAAAATTAATAAATTATGGTTTTAATTAAATTGAGCCAGTTAAAAACACAGACAATCTAAAATCTGTACTAACATTAAAGATGAGCGGATTTTGTAGTATGCTTGTAATCTCCGGAACCATACACAAATATTATAACCTATATGAAAATATCGAAAATATTTACATTATTGCAGATGGATATAGGCATAATATTGTATATACTATATTGAATATATGTATATTGTGGATATAATATATTCCCCCAATTTCATTCGAGCGAAGCTGGAGCTCGTCGATCTGCTTGGTTTCTAAATCGAATCGAATATAAATGGAACATGCATATAGCGACTTCTCCTGTCTAGTGAGTATAACTAATTATTTACAAAATTATTATCAAACGAAACATTGAAAAATTATAGAGAATAAAAATAATTAATCGCAAGATATTCAGACTAAAAAAAATCACCCTCTTAGATCGTGTCTACGGTAAGAACACAATATTCCTTCAACTTTGGAAGCTAAGTTGTAAACACTGCTATGTAATATTGCTTACGGGTCTCGATAATAAAGTTTTTAATAGTTGTGTCTTCTTTTAGTACTGGACGTGTGCGTACAGTGCCATAAAGATAATTGTCGCGCTTTTAAAGAGAAGTTAATACGAATTAATAATCTATTGAATATGTCTATTCGCTGTTTTATAGTTCAATGAATGCAATAAAGCGATAATGATCGACAGTTTACAATTACGCCGAATATACACCAAGTGCCTTTTCTAGCTATAGTGAAGATTGTATTAAGAAAACTAATCTAGTTTTCTTTTATCATGTCGATATGACAAGTTCACAATGAATTATACATGATTAACTTTTAATAAATACTCGCACTTACATACGTTGTTCTTCAAATTCAGAAAGTTTATAATAATTACACTAACTGTTGATAAAATATTCACAATAAGTAATTTATTGATGTATAAAATCGACGTCTGTTAGTCGTCCTTGACTTGCTTGGTACTGTTCGAATATATACTTACCTACTTATTCCATTTTCTTTTTTTATTTATTATAACTACAAGTGTCCCGCACAGAAACTTGTAAAAAGTACAATGTACCATGCCATAATATTTTACAATCACTAACTCAAAACTCAAAACAGATATATGGGGCAACTCAGTAACACTCATACTTATAGGTATCAGTACCTAATTTTAGAAAATCAAATGTTCGTTCACTATTGTGATATCTATGAAAATTTAGGTAATTTTATTTAAATTAGGTAGTGTATTTCGATAATAGTTATTAATTAACAATTTAACTTAGGATTAATAAAATACAATTAAAAAATAAAATACTTATTACAGTTTTTTATCAACAAGTTTTTAAAAAAATTGATTATAAAAGCACTATTTATTTGCGAGGAGTGTGAACTCGGCTTTACAAAATGTGATCTTAGAGTAAAAGTCCGCTTGTGAAATCAACCTCTGCTGGACGACCCGAGGCCAGTTTCACTTCCTGCGCCTTTTAATCCGATGATCTTGAAACACTGCCATTAATATATTATGTGCAGTACATCCGACAGAGATCGCTTAATACTAAATATAAATAATGTAGATACTCCGAAACGGAACGAACCTTTTATATAAATATAATTTATCATTCTACCTATATTAAAATGTTTTCTTTTGTTCAGAATTGTGCATTACCATTAATTTTTTTATTCTTACTAGCCTCAAAAATTACACGTTTATTAGGAACATAATCTTATTTAAGTACTACAATTGCTAACTTACGAAAATTTGTCCATATTTTTTGCACATACCCTAAATGCAACATGAAGTAGCTCACTTGAAAAATATTAGCTGGATAAGTAAGATAATCGATAATAACAGGATGGAGCTTTGTAATAAAAGCACACGTGTTCTATTTTTTCTGTGCGTGTGTAGGTTAGCTAAATCCCATTAAATTTTTTAATTCACCCTTTACATTTCTGGGTCGTATCAGCATGCCTGCTGATTTTTATCATAAAAAAGTGAATCATTTTTCTTGTTTTTTTTTATGCTAATTTTAATATCAAATATGTTGTATATAAATATTTTTTATCGCACATATACTTAGTTACTTAAATCATACTAGGTGTGTATTTTTAAGTTTAAAATATTTCAATGTTTTTCTTCATACAACTAAAAGTTAGTAATTTTTTATGATTATTTTTCAACTAATTATGTCTAGGTACATTAATATTATTTCAACTTTGATAACGATTCTTCAAAGTGCGTAACTAAAGATGGCTAGACAGACCTAACGGGATATAAGTGGCAGAACATTCAAACGGGAACCAAGAGAGCTATTCATAAGAAAATCTTTTTAAATGTCGTTGTGACACGACATTTCCTCGCGTCAAAAAAAAAAGGTAAATAGAAGGTGTTTTGCATCGAGCATCATGCACAGATAAACATTATAGTAAACAGTATTTATAAAAAAATATGTAAACATTTATTCTAAACGAATGAATAAAACAATAATCACAAAGGTATGCAATGAAAACAACGCAACTGGTGTGTTTCACTAAAAACTATTTTATATTTTCGACAACTTTCCAAACAATAAACCCGTTTTGAACTAATACTATGTTTATATTGTGTGTTCTTGTATATTATGTAAGGCATTTGATGTCTATTTTTCAGTGAACTCAAGCGATCGGCGTGTTGATCACATCGGATGTGCATAACGGGGCACTGACCTGAAGTAAACATGACAAGCAAGAGGTCTGAGCTTTTTACGACTAATGTTTATGCATATTACATATTATGTATTTAATGTTGTAAGTAACATACGACGCGGGGTCCTTCCCTTACATCTACTCACATATATAACGTATCGAAAAATGAAAGATATCATGTGTAGTTTTTAAATATATATTTTCTTTTTCATTATTATAACCTACATAAATATTTTTAATCAATACTCTATTTTCATATCATATATTCTGTCAGGGCTAGGTAATATGATTGCTCGCAGGTTCGCCGGATGTAGAGGGATGTAAAAGTGACTCTATTTAGAGCATATTGCATGTCTTTCTACACGAGCAGCCTGTGCGATTTCTATACGATAGGGTTCGGGCCAGCTCTAGCTGCATCCTGAGCGCATTTGCTGCTAGGCGTGACTGTCAGTACCTGAACCACTGTTGTATGGTTCATGTATTGACTAATAAACGTCTGTATACTAACATAGATTATTATTATTATTATTCACATATTTATTTATTTTCTTAATTTTAAATTTTTTACAATATAAATATTAAAAAACAAACAATATACATATCATAAAAAAACTTAAAACTAGGATTCCGCAGATAGCGGGGCAGGGCCCAAGCTACCGGTGGTTAGGGCTGCAGAGTGAGGAACCTCCTTCGTGCCGTGTCAAGAAGTACCGCCTTCTGTATTTGTCCCTTATTATTATTATTATTATTATATCATATATCAAGTGAGTAATAATTGACTTTCTTTATTAATAAAAAATGTTCAAATTGTTATAATTCTTAAAAACCGAAACAAAATATTTGATAAAAAATGATACGATTTGATATGAAAACTTGATATGAATCCTTATGAAAACTTAATATGCAGGTAAATAATATTAAATACCTTTAGATTAGACAATTATTCAGGTCCACAACGTCGAAACCTTAAAATGTTTAATTCTTAAAAGCAATATAATATCTATTGTATAAGTAATAGAGCCATGCAGGTCCTTCGGAATACCAAAAAAGTAAATAAAACATCTACCTATTTATAGAGAAGCACCCCAGTCGAAAAAAACGGGATAAGATGAAGAAAAAAGCTGTACAAGAAAGTTTTAAAGGCGCCAACGCTGAGTAAACAACACAAGTGATTTAACAATGAAGACTTAATGAACAGTTAACTTTGTGTTTGACTGTAAATGTAATAGGAAAGGATATAAGGCTGCGATACAGATGTGTTATTTGTATAGGTCCAGAAACTGTACACGATACTTATCGAATGAAAACGAAATCTAACACAAAAGTAAATGATTCATGGCCGACAATTATTTAAGATTGAAAAGAAAAAGTCATAGTTATCAGCTAGTGTGGCCCGGCTAGAGGAGGGAACAGAACATACATAACACAATACAAAGCTCCGACCCACGCGCCGATGAATCATGCACCAGCGCGACTGGTGCCGCAACGCGAGCAAAAACATTACCTACTTTTGAATAGGTTCCCTTTCTCTTTCTACACCTCCAAAGCGCACCACGTCCGGCGCCATTCGTTGTGTCAATAACACAAACAAATCCTCATAAATCGTCCTTGCCGCTCGACTTCGTCAAAAAGCTAGAATCTAACTCTAAACTAAAAGTTTAAAAGCACTAAAACATTTTCAGCTAGAGCATCAGTTACAGTTGCTCCGAAACTCAACGCGAAATAAATTAAAACGCGATACAATAAAACTGGTGGAATTATGCGAAAAGTTAGTACAGACGAAAAGTTTTAAAATAACGCCCATACCGGAGGACGTCGAGTGTTTATATGAGAACACGCCAAATGGCACATAAACGTTTAAAGTGCTGTAAATTTTACTCTTAATCTGGATGGCGTGATGACAAATAAAACGTTCCTCCACCTGGGCGACTTTTCGGGATTAAATTCAATAGAAGAGTAAAATTCAAGTAGTGAAGAATCTAGTCGTTTATTGATATTGATATTATAAATAAAAGTAGTGTGAACTACAAGTAACTATTGCGATAAGTCTGTAATATATCATATGCGCTTTTGTCTGTTCGCAAGTTTCGCTCCGAATTAATATGGTTTTCACAATCATTTATCAATTTTTTTCCCGGAACATTTACCACTGAATCAATAATCAATAAACATTAAACAAGAGTTGATTCTTTCTTATTAAAATGTCAAATTGATTTGAAATGTCTAACTAAAGTTTAGAAATTTTTGCATCCTTGCGAAGACAAGGCGCAAAATACATCAAATCTGGAATCAAATTATATATGATCTACCTCAATGATTACATTTGACGCGACCGTTTTATCAGGGAGTAACGGTCATGGATTCGATTTCTGTCAAGGTTTACTTATGGATATCTGCTTTAGTTCATTATATGCCTTTTATCTCCTTCAACCCTACCATGGCTGTTGGCTTCTCTGACACCTTTTATTACAAAAATTACTAGTCTACTATAGTACTGAGACCACGGCACATAAGTTTTATAATAATGCAATTATAAAACTTTTCGAACAGTTAATGTGTCCAATTTCGAAAGCGAACTATTAAAAATGTGTTTACTTATTGCTTTAGACATTAATATATTGTCGCATTAAGTGTCCAGTCATTGCAGGCAAAGCGTGACGGAGTTGAACGGGTGACCATGAAGTGCGTAGAGCGGGGCGATACGTAGAAACGGTGAGTCACAGACAGAGCTCGAACATGGTCACAACAACGGGTTGGAAAAGGACACTGTTCGCCAGAAAACCGGTTTAAGATTTCGAGTTTCGATCCGATATGCTCCTGTCTGCGCCAAGTCGAACGTCGCTCGAGTAGAACTACTTCACAAAACTTGGGGAAGTAGCGGCTCATTACTTTTTAATTTCATTTCGCCGGAGACAGATCGCACCGAATCGATTTCTACGCTACCGATGGATGCGGCACTCAATTCTCGTTCGTTTCATAAAACGGCATATTTAATCTTATCAGGTAAAGGTTACATACTGAACACTTTCTTTATCTGGTACTACCGTGGATGATGTCACCGCCCGCTTTAGTTCTCTTATCTTGAGGTTGATAAGACAGTTTGTTAGGAATGTTACTTTACGCTAACAAAATGATCACCGTCTTATTATTGTTATGGCATTTTTCACTTACTCGCTAATTGTAGTTTGACATTAGCAATTAAGAGTAATAGGAATAAAGAGTACCTACACGTGTTTGCGTGTATACTTTAATAAAGTTTTTTTAAAGTAGGTGCATCGATCGCTGAAGAAAGTTTTTAACACGGTAACAGGAATTTTCCGACTCGCTGGAAATGATCGCGTCTCGGTGAATCATTACGTGTTTTTGCCATCTTACATCGACGTACGTAGAGAAATTCACACTTTTACATTATAAATCCTACTATAATAATATCAATACGAAAGCTTGTGATGATGTTTCATACTCTGTCACGCAAAAACTACTGCACGGATTTTGATGAAATTTAACAGTACCTAATTCATATTATTTTACATTTGGTATTAATTATAATATTTACTATTAACATGCAGATCTTACAATAACCCACAATTGACTTATTATCATAATTCGAAATATAACATATTTATTTGAAAAAGTTATTTATAAATCACAGTGTAACTCGACTTTAAAAGAACGTTACGGAAAATTAAAAAAAAATTCTGTTTCAGACAGCATACAATTCATTATATATTCCTCTTATAGAAATATATAATGAATTGTAATTTAGCCTCTTCAACAAGGTTTGGTTTATCTTCAGCAGCGACTTTATCCTCGTGGTTAGTTTTAAAAGACGCCCATGTCTTTTTCTATATCTTAAAACCATTGCACACAAATGTTCAATTATGACGAACTCAGTTCTAAACGAATACTAGGTGTTATCTACACTAAAGTGTGAAATATTACTCCATAAAATATTTATTAAAAGTCATCATTCTCATCAATAACCTATTATAGGTCCTCACTAGAGGGGGACAGGCCTACTCTCTCGACAAGGGCGGCCACCACGCTGCCCAGTGCGGGTTTATGGACTTCACATGCATGAGCCTTATTATTTCTTCTTCGGCGTATGCAGGTTTCCTCACGATGTTTTCCTTCACCGTTTAAGAGCAGTCAGCAAATGCACTTAAGTTGTTTTTATGGGGATCGAATTCGGACCTCGACACGACAGGTCGCGCGCGTTTTTCCCACTACGCTACCGACGCTTTTAATCTTCATAATAATAATCTCGTAAGGGATGTAAGTATTCTGTGTCAATCTTAGACTGTCTGTGAGCCTGTTTCTTTTAAGTTTACGCAAACTTCAAACTTTGGTATTTATAATATGAGTTTATATAAAATATAATATTTAGTTTAAGTTCTGGTAAACCAATGATTAACAGAATATATATCTAAATATTTCTTTGTTTATTGTTTTCATTGCCTAGATCATGAATTTGCATTAACCTACATATTGGTAAAAGGGTTTTGTAAAATAGTGTTCCTTTTCTTACGGTCGCAAATAAATAACTTTAATAAAGTTATTTTTGATGCACCGGCTAGTTTTAATACTTATTACTAATAATGATTTTTGGAATGACAACAAGAAGTGTGTGGTAGAAAAATACCTACTATAAAACAGTTTGTAATTATACCATTTTTATTTATTTTACAATACAATTTTACATGAACGAGTGTGGAAAAGCTTGGAAAATTTTCGAATTTATAATAAGTATTAGTTTTATTACATTTTTAGACCTATTTTAGTTTTTTTGATAAAAACATTAGCCTAGTCAGATCAGGTATTTGCGTCACGACTAACGTGTTAGTTGACATCAAATGAGAAACATGTTTTGTAAATCCAACTCGTAAAACTTATGTACCTCCGTATATTGAAAAGAATTATTAATATTATGTCGTAGCCGCCTCGTAGTCGGGACCTCTCTTTGTTATTCATAATACGTTCACACCTCGCTTTATTGGTTATAAACTATTTTATAGACCAATCTTTATTAAATTATTAATGTGTTTCAAAATTAAAAATATTTGTAATGTATTAACGTCTACTTCACAGTAGACGAAAACGTCTACTGTAAAAATAAACGTTAATAAACGGAAGTATTATTAAAATATATGAGAAATTACTGTATACCGTAAGTATTGAAACACTTTTAGAAACTTTTAGCATTATTTATTATTTTTGGGAGCAACTAAGATATTGCAAATAAAGGAAGACTTAAAGAAATCTTATCTGTATATATACATATGTATATTATTTAGTATATAGATTGTATGTTTAAAATTGTATCTTCCATGTTATCATAAGAGGTCATTAAAAAAAAAATTTTTAATCTACTTATATTTTGGGAACAAAAATAAACAACGTGTTTTATGTTGTGTGTGGATCAATATCAGCAATTAAATATTTATTATAATACTCATTTGAAGTGAAAGATGTTGAATAAATTGCACGCAGTTTATCACTTTAACCGTATCGATCATGTCACTTTAAAAAACGTACAATTAATGTTTCTGTATTATTACAATCACTTGATATGGATATTTTTGGCATGGCCATTATTTTCATTTCTGTTATCATGTTTATCAAATATAGTAGCTGTTCTGTCTGTTTCTGCTCAACTTCCTCTAAACCACTCAACATATTTTGATACGATTTTATCTAATGGAAGAGCAATATTTGAGGAAGGTTTGTGTTATATACACAAACCTTCCTCAAATATTTGCAAAAAAATGGCATCATCCATGGGAGTGGTCCCTAGTCTTGTATATAGGTAATATACTTTTTCTTGTGATTTTTTTTTTATAGAAATATGGATCAGTACGAATCCTGTGTCAATGCGAATGACACACGATTCGTACTGTTTAATAATATCTACAATTAATAATATATTTAAAAAAAATTACAATAAATTATGTGCATGAATCCTTAAAATAATTTTTAGAATAATTATAGAAATAAGTAACCCAATTTAGTATTTAAACAGTTTGCCTTATCCACAATTTGTTTGCATTACCTCATGAGAATGCAGTTGGTACTCTATATTCTATGCCATATATCCTTTACAAGAAAACTGATATTGTTTTACAATATAAAGTGAAAAAATTTTAAACATGCATACGAACCTACTTTTAATCGTGCATTAAGGCTTGTTTTGACAGAAAGTAGAAGACGCGATGTAGCTAGTCTAACGGCGGAACAAGATATATTATAGTGGGCCCGGCAGTCGTTAAGGCTTCTGTTATTACGACAGTCTGCAGCGAACAGACCGGTTTGACTGCTTCCACTGCCGAAATGGCGCCAATCATAGCTTTAACACCAGCGGCAGAAAGTATAATACTTATGTATTACGATCCCATTGTTTTCACTACTAATCGGTTTCGTTTCGTAATTGTAATTAATTTCTAATCATACGAAGTTTACCAATTATTATTGACGCACAAAACTAGTCTTAAAATTGATATAAATGCCCGAATATTACATCAGATTGATTATTACAATAATGTCGTTGCCAAAAGTCTTTCAGCATCTACACTCTATTTTCTGTGTAAATTTGTCACTCTTCCAAAATAGAATTAATCGTGATTGTAGGTAAGCAACTAACCGATAAATGTAATTATATATCTATTGACTTTCTTTTCTTGCATTTCATTCAATTGGATTCTAAAACATCAGAAATATATATATTTTAAAACTTATAAATGTATATAATATAATAGTGATGTATCAACGAGTATTCAAACGTAACATCTTGATTATTAGAGCTAGATCGTCGTGGTTCGGCGTTAGTTGGGTGAAATTGCTATAGTTATAGTAGCCTTATGTCCAAATGAAATAATGTAGCTTTTTCAAATAGGAATTAAATATTCAAATAGGTCAGTGTACGAAATCCGCTTTCTCTCTTTATAAATATTAGTAGGTACAGATTCATCTATTCTTCAGGATGGCAACGAGGCCAACGTCGTCAGTATCGAGTTGGTGCAATTGATGAGATAGGTACGTGGGTAAAGATAGGGTCAATATAGGAAAAACACATCTGCTGTTATCTATCTGCCTGTGCTTTGCTGTAAGAAGAGTTACATTATAGTCGCCATAGGGCAAAAGCTGACAATTCGAGTATTTATTACGAGATTATAAACTGATTTTAGTAAAGTAATGACATTTTTATGACTAGTGTTCACATGCGGGTCTACTAGTTGCGCCCGCGACTTGATACGCGCTGTAGTTTGCTTTCTGAAGATTCCAAAGGAATCTAAAAATTTTCAGTATAATAGTATCCTATATGTTAATCCAGGTGATAAACTATGTCCCAAATTTTATCTAAATCCGTTCAGCCGTTTTTGCGTGATTGAGTAATATCCAAACATAAAAACTTTCGTATTATTAATATTAGGATTTCCTAAAATGTTTATTAATAAGCTCGTCTCTAGCTATCCCTAGGTACTTACTAAAAGAATAAAATCGATTGACAAACAGAGGAGAAACGGGGTAAGTAGGTACAGTGTTTTGTACGGGGTAAGTGTTTTGTCTACCCATTTATGTATAGATGCCACAAGCGTTTTAATAATCGCTTTAAAACTACTGCCCGGAAAACGCCGGCAATAAGAAATGTACCTGATACACCTCCAGGTGTAAGAATATAAATTATTATTATTCAAGGAGTATTCACTGAAGTGCAAATTTCAAGATTACAATTGGCTATTTAGTTTGATGTCAGGGTTGGGTTAGATTATTAATAAATAAAATTGCAATATTTAATTTATATTGTGACTGACATATTTCAAGTTTATTTTTATTTTATACTTAGAGAATACGTTTAACGCATAATTGGCAAGTAAATAATTAACAACGAAATTAGATATTCAATCATTGGCAGAGCAATCAGTGAACCATCCTACACATTCTTAAATTATCACACGCATTCGTGCCAATAAAGGTCCGATTGATGGATGATATATATAGTTTTATACTTAATATTCATGCACGGAACGTCGGCAGCATGTTGAGAATAAAAGTAAAAAAATATTGCGAAGCCGCAACTTCCTGTGGAGCCTGTTGAATTAGCCAAAAGCGTGGCTACAACGACCACTGAAAACGATCGTGTGGCGTGCTGGAAATTGATGTTCAACTATACGAACTGTAGCAACGGTGGGCAATTATGATGAAAATTTAGCGCTCGAGGGAGCACACCTGCGGCTGTCGAGATTCATTCATGAGGAGCGAAATAAAGCGGCGCGGGTGAAGTCGACAACAATCCTCAGCGGATAATAACAGTTGGCTTTTCTTAGAAACAGTACGGCGCGGCTCGGAGCGGAGGCTTTCACGGAGGGAGTGTGTGTGTCTCTCTCGCACTACGGCCGAGTGAGCGGGATCGCGTGGGCGTGGCGAACCGTGTTATGTCACGTCGCGAGCTGTGGAGGCGTCCGAATTGTGCCGCTTGCATTCACTGCATCCCCTGAACTTTCCGACTCTTCATTATTAACGTACATCAAAGGACTAGAGGTCAACAAGCCGCGGACGGAAACTGTTCACGGTTAAGGCGGGTACATATTATTGGATAATTTGAGAAATTGAAAATAACGATCTTTGAAGTGAAACTTCTTTGAGCGCGACGAGAGTAAAATTTCAAGGTCAAATATTGTGTGCTTCATCAGTGTAACGATAGCGTGACGATTTTTGTAAAGTTTCTGCATAACATCTGCCGCTTACTATATGTATATTTGATCGCCAAAGAAGTTTCACGTCTGACACGCATACTTTGAACGAAAACTAGAAGCTACGGAGAAGTATGTACCTAAACTATCAATAAGCCCACAAAAATATTGTTAACTTATTTTAAATTTCCATTGCATGTTTATTAAAGGACGAATATTTTAAAAATAAACTTGGCGAGCGGAACTGTTTTACACAGGTTATTAGAACATAATATAATTGTAAAGAACCATTTAAAATCGATTTGAATTTGAAGCAATATGAAATTTGTGATTTTTTACGAGTCAATAGCTTATTATCGCGCAAAAGCGAAGGCTGCCTTTATTTTTTGTGTAAGTATAGATACATTTTACAAATAATTTCAAATGTCGAGTTTTTTTACGAGATGTTGTATCATTTCATACATAGTCTGGAATATAACCTAAATCCAGACTGAAGCAAATGCGTGATACACAATTTAAAGACTTCTACATACATTGTATTAAAACCGACATTTACAAATTAACGCAATTGTTTATTTTATTTAAAGAAATACTAAGTCTTACCCGCTCTTTTAGTAAAGTATATTTATAGTCTATGCATTATTATGATGTATAAACTTTATTACTTACTGTAAAGGATATCAATCAAAACCAGGACATTTTTTTAACTTACACTTTAGAGACTTGGTAATAAAAGTCTTTCTTAATTTCAGTAATTTCCTGAGAATATTTCAGATTTTGTAAATTGGGATAAGATTCGAAAATTAACACATTGAGTGCGAAGCACGTACTCGATATGTTGTTCGAGTCAGTGCGCAGTTTAAACAGATTTTTTTAATACTTTGAAACATAAATATCTACGAAACTCCATTACCAAATTACACAATATTAATTTCTTCTTACCTAATGGTACAGGTTTCAACCGTTAAAACGAAAATAAAAATAAACTGATGGCCTGATCTCCATACGAAACTGATTCATCTCCTTTCGTCCAAGCAAAATTTCGAAAAACCGTCGTCTTTGACATAGAAGGTTTTAATAGTTACAGCAGCTTTGGCGTTTCTTGTGTTATAGGCGATGGTAGCCACGTACCATCAAGAGGACCGTCAAGTCTGCCGATCTTAACATAAAAAATAAAATAAAAATTAACCCCGTGACGTGACTGAAATCTAATTTTGATTAAAATTTTATAAGCCATTACATCAATTATAGATCCCCTTTAAAGCACACGTGTATTGTGTACACAAATAAATGAGCTGAATTGGTAGGAAATGGCGTGATATGCGCCAGCATGTGGCACAAAACCGTCGATTTTATTGCACACAGCAAAGTGAGGTGACGTCTAGGTATAAATCATAATTTTATGGTTATTTCTTAGCGATAAACTCGACATTTCTACTGGCGTGACAAGAGCGTGTGTTTGTATGCGTGAGGGACGACTGGCGAATTGATGTGCCTCGTGTTTTGCATTCGAATGTTTCATGCGTTTCATTCAATTCAAACGTTATATACATTATATAATTAATTAAATTAAACCAACTCATTATACTATTCTAAGGTAAAAAAATTCATACCTCGATAACACAATTTACATTAGGAAATATCTAACGATTCTTTCACCAGAAACACACGATTTTCGATTAAAAATGCTTTCTTTATCAAAATAGGTTTTCTTAAACTTACCAGTTCGCGTGGTTGTTTCATATAGTGACCATTCTTGAAAGTCTTGTCTAAACACACATATCCTCACAGGCGCTCTCATAAAGCAAGAAGAACCTATCGTTAAAAATCATTCAAAAATGCATTCCCATCAATTTCAATAACTATTTTCTAATATATCTCTAAAAGCCAAAAACCGAACTAAATATCCCTAGTAGCTACTTGGAGATAGTATTATTTTGTTATGACAGCTGTATTTTGTAAAGGCAGCTGAATTTCTAGATAAAAATATAGAGGATTCTAATTATTGACTCGTCGTTCATAGTATCGGTCCTCATAAATCATTGATAACTCGTGTTATCAATCATTAAGATTTCTATGAAAAATAATCAAAGATATATTTTTTCTAATATCATCAACAACATAATGAGCTGTAATTAAATTATATACCCTATCTCATTTAGATTACAATTTATAAAACATCTTATTATTAAGGACAGTGTTGTTTCCAATTGATCCCGACGGTGACGATTAGGAATAGCAACTACCTATTGATCTCAGCCTTCAGTACTAACTTGTTCTAAGTCGTGGCGAAAATTGGTTAGACATTATTAGAGATTCATATTTAATTATTTTTTTGCTTTTTTGTATTTTTTAAATTGTTTAACAACTGGACTTCTTGTTTGTCTGTTTCATCTGATTAATATTCGAAACAACTGTTTTTTTTACATTTATGAAACTATACAGTTTTTTTAATTTCGAGTTTTTGGGAATATTTTTTTAAAGTTCTAGAAACCACTAAAATATGCTTAGTCTGATTCTGACAAATTATTGTTCAAAGTATGGGTGCTGGGGAATTGGTTGCAAATAGTAATTAGTTTAATCGTGTTCCGTTCAAACGATTCTCAGTATCGAGTAGTATAAAATTGGCCAATCAATCTTCGCCTCCTGTTCAAGTCCCGGTTCACTATAAACGGCTCGAATGGTGCAATTAAACCAAGTGTAAATGTACGGAATCACCGCCGATTTGTTCAACTCTTGGAAAAGGAGATGAATGTGCGTATTTGTAAATTGATTTCCATATATGCTCTTTTCAGGTTTCTTATATGTTTATATTATTTGTAATATATGCTATGCAACCTTATATTTAGCAGAATTCAAACACACAACTTGCATGTTGTAAAAATCTAGAATTATTTATTAAGGAATTCATTTTTAAAACCTCTAAAATATATTTCTTATTTACAAACAAACGAGTTTGCATAACATTGCAAAGTTTTTTTTTTAAATTGTTTTAGCCAGTATCTATCTATCCGTGTAAGAAAGATGAGGCCGACGATGGAGCGAGCTTACCCAGAAGATGCCTATTCACTCGAACCTTGAAAAGTGTTGGGTTGTATAAGCTCGGAAATATAGACACCGGCAGGGAGTTCCAATCCTTAGCAGTGCGCATTATAGATGTTTTAAATCGCTTGGTACAGCATAGCATACAGCGACATAATTAATAGCTTAAAATTTACTTTTAAAGAAATGGACAAAGAGTCCGACAATCAAGCTATCGCACGTTTTTGTTAAAATGAACATTATATACTTTCTTGATAAAATTTTATTTGGGCTTCTTATCTGTTACTGTAATTATTGCACTAATTATACCTAAAACATTATCGTTTTTTTTTTTATTTAATGGGTTTAATATTAGAATAAAGCAATTAGCAATTAATAGATTTAGGTAATTTCTTAATTTCTCGCTGCCCACCAATTGTCCGCCATACTATAAAAAGTAAAGCAGTACCCAAGTATCAAAGGTTTATATCAAAGTATCAGAAAATATTTATCGAATTGAGATTAAACGAGCAATTATTATCAACGATCAAATTCTCATTAAGTAATGGTCAAAACTTTCTAAGTCACTTACTAAATAAAAACAAAATGAAATCATAAAATCGTTTTATATGTAAAATTGTTTCTCCGTGTCACAAAACACACATTTTCAACAATAGCATATGCAAAATTGATGGTATAGGTGGCTACCATCGCCTATAACACAAGCAATGCCACAGGTGCTGCAAGTGCGCTGCCGACTACAGTAGCATTAAGGATAAGGATTGGTTGTATAATATTTTCATCCAATACTATCTGTAAAAAGCAAATTGCTATCTCGTTCTTGATTTTGCACATTTATACAATGTTGTAATGGAAGCGTGACAAGTCATTAACTTACAGTACCATAGATAAGAGACATAATTAAAAATACTTACAATTATTTTTATTATTTTACAATACAAAAACATGAAAAACGTCGCCCAATCGGATCGGACTGATTTTAATTATATGTATTTGTAAAACCGAAACGAAATTATCAAATTTTTTTTGGCACAAAAATCTAGTTTTGGCATCCCTAACTCATGAACAGACATACTAACTTCACGATACAATAGTAATAGTTTCCAATTTTATGCCTGTAAGTAAGGGTTATTGTCACTTCGATGTATTTCTGCATGTAATTAAACTTCAACATAGTCATTTGGGCAGCCCGTATGGCAGCAGTAACCACCCTCTTACATAAGACCACCGTGAAATAATAGCACGTGTGCTGTTGAGTTTCGGTGAGTGAGTAAGGGATGTCAGAGTCCATTTTCCTGATCCTTCCCAACCCTAATCCTTTATCTTAATCCTACTGTAATCGGCAGCGCACTTGTAGCACCTGTGACGTTGCTTGTGTTATAGGCGACGTTAGCCACCTACCATCAAGTGGACCGTCAGCCTGTCTGCCGATCTTAACATAAAAAAATGATAAGCAGATAAAACTCGATTTGAAGACCCTACATTCTGGTATATCCATTAGAAATATAAGACAGAATTAGAATATAAGTTGTGTAAGTACTTATTGTATTGTACAAAATACATGTAGCTATTACACAAGTTTGTTGGTAAGTTTTAAATAGAGGTGAATGTTTCCATAACAAAGGAAGGAGAGAGCGACCCCTTTATGGTTGTGAACTTGCGCGAAATATAAATATAAATATAGAGGTCGGCTACGAAAGGAAAGATAATACAATTATTTTTTAGATATTTTAAATTTAATTTGCGTAAATTCATGAAATATTTTCTTATAAATAAAAAATCCAATGAAATTGATTAATAGACTGATTCAATGAAACTTGATTATTATGATGTAAATTGATTTATTACTTGGTTCCATGTAACTTCGAACCGCAGTAAAATAACATTGTAGGTGAACATTATAAAAATTAACACGTATGTATTCAGAAGGCGTATATCTACAGATAGTTAATATTTACAGAAAATAACTTGAAGACAAAACAAGAGTTAGATAATATTATAAAAAAATAAAGTGTAAAAAAAAGAACGAAATTAAACAATCCATTCAAGCTTCAACTAATGTTCTATACTGCGTTTCAAGCAACGTGATTGTGCCTTTAAAAGCATCTATACTTAGGAAATGCCTATTGCTTATTCCTTGGTTCTGTAATGAATAACATTTACATACAAAATCTACATTTGATTTGATTTACGTTATAGTAAAAGCAGCATGCGTACGTTTAGCATAGCGTACAGACGAGTGAATATTAACTCTTTAAATGAAACTATTTTAAAGTGATTTATTAAAAATATAAAATAAAAACAAATCCTCGATGAGAAACGAAAAAACTACACAAATATACCTAATGAAAGTTCCATAAAACACAGAGCTGAACGTTGGTAAATTGTGCCCTATTCACAATCGTGCTTCAATATCAATTTGTTTGGAGTTCTATGAAATGTAGGTATCCATCAATAGATACTATTTTTCAGGTGCTTTGATTTATAAAAAATGAAATGAAACTTATATTCACAACTGAGGTATATAATTATATATTTTGACACATAAAAAAAATGTTGAAGAAACAACCGTTTCCTGATTAGTTTCGTTTTAATATCTCTTACAGTTAATTAGCTAGCCTAACCATCTCATTTTATCATTTTAAATCTTCTTAGAACCTAAGGTTGCTAATTAATTTCCTCCTAAAATTTTCATATTATTACTGAAAATAGAAAGCATTGATTTATAATAGCTTTTTAAGGAAATAATAGCTTTTAAGGGAGTTTATTATCTTGGTACGAGTATTAATAACGTATATTATTCCTCACAGAGGATACAACTAAGTAAATGAATTGACCGGGAGAAGTATCACTCAACGAAGCATTTTAAGATTTTTTCAAATAATTACTATATAAACTATTTTATATTTATTTTCTCTTACCGAGGTTTGCGTAGTACCCGGCTGGATGCATCATGACCGTATCAATCACCGTAGTAAATCCATTTGTCACTTACCTAAAACGGACAGAATATTACATAAGCGATAGTAATAATGGTAGATACTTTATCAATATTAAAATATATATAATAATCTTTATTGCATAAGAAGTGATAACCTAGACGGACAAACATTCCTTCTGAAGATTCGAATTCTAAGATGCTGGATGAAAATAATGATCAATTGCTCTACGGGGAAAAATAACATCGGAAGGACACTTGCAATTTTATAAAGACTAGAGCTCTTATTAAACATGATGTCCTGGTAATGTGCAATGAGTGAGTATACACGAGTATAAGTTATATACATAGGTATATTGACTGCTATCCATACAGAAACGTAAGGAAAAATAGGTCCAAAATTCTATCACATCGGCTATAAATATTCTAACATCAATACAATTATCGTACCACCCACCGCACCGGTTCAAAAGAAGAAACACGGCAAGTAACTTCAAAGTTCTTTTCAAATAGCAATTTATTTAAAAATGTTATATTTATTTTAATGACGTAGAAAAAGATTAAAATAAATCAAAGACATCTCATTAACTAAATGTACTTGACAAACCGCAGAATTTAATATAATTATATGTAGGTATATGTGTAATCACCGTGTCCTGTCTCCACTCCGTAATTAACGTCGATATTGCAATTAGATTATCCCGTCCGAGGGTCGAGGGATACATAGTAGTAGGTACGAGTGAAATGTACGCATCGTATTTGATTTAGGCCGTGTTGTAATATTGTCAACATTATCCGCTTAGTGTATCGTATACGTCGAATATTCGGAATAGGGCAAAATTCACGTAGCAAGGCGAACCTGCATATTCGGGCGGAGGCATGCAGAGGCGAACACACGTGGCTGCCACGGCTGCCTGCCTCGGAATCTGACCAAATGCCCATCGGAGCTCGATTGTTAGCTAAATAGCAATGGTTTATTTACGGCCTGTGCTTGCGGTAAACGTGAACAATCTCTACCAGGTGAGAGGTTCGGAAAAGGAATTTTTAGTTAACGATGACGTATAGACATTCCTCTAAGCACATTTAGTACCTATACTCATAGTTCACTAACTAAATACAAATTCGACTAAATGTAACAAAATTACACAATTATCAGGGAGTAACCACATTTTTTCGGCTCAATTCTGCTTTTGTCCATAGAAAACACTTTTGGTTTTGGAAAACAACGGCGGCGGCTGGGGTCGTAAGATTCACGAGTGGAGGCAAGCGCAGCGTAGGACGTCCAACCCGCAAAGTGGACAGACGACCTGGTAAGGGCTGCGGGTCGACGGTGCCATTTGACCGGTTCTTTTCGAGAATTAGGGGGGAGGCCTTTGTCCTGCAGTGGACGTCCTACGGCTGAGATGATGATTATGATGATGACTAGTCTGCATATGGCGCGGACGAAGTCGCGAGCAGTAGCTGAATTTTCTAATAATCTATAATTCGTCAAACTTTAGTAGTGGCAGGGCACACTGCGTGTCGCAGTCATAAACTGGGCAGCCCATCTGACGGCAGTAACCACCCCCTTACAGAGGACCACAGTGACAACAACATGTGTGATTTTGTATTTGGCTGAGTGAGTAAAAGATTTCAGAGCCCATTTCCCTATTCTCTCAAAATTCCTTAACCTTTTGCTACTAGGATCGGCAGGGCTCTTGAAATATCTATGACTATATGCTCCTGTAATAGGCGACAATAGCCACCTAGCATCTAGTAAACCGTCAGCCTACCTGACGATATTTACATTAAAAAAAGTGAATGCGTGAATTAAGTAAGTTCAAATGTTTTTTAAAGGCTTGTGAATTTTTTTATAACGAAATGTTACCTGTTTACGTAACGTAAGTACAGATAATCCTCATAAATAGCAATTTGCGCTGTGATAAATGATCTACGACGCGCTGCTCAGTTTGGAAATCGTACATAAAGCCACTATTGTTAATTATACAAGTCACCGCTCGCTAAACACACGATTTATTATCAGCAAACTGGAACAGCGATATATCCACAATGAGATTTGTGTGGATCTCGTGACACATTTCGATGAATATACTTTCATATATTGTAAAACCGATTCACGCTTTTTAATTTGTCTTTCTCGAATCAAACTTTGAGTCATATTCATTATAAAAATTGTTGCATTAGGTTTAGTTTTTTAGATGCTAAAAGAAAGAATGCATAATACAAAATACATATTACTTATAACAAAATTTTAGCACATACGAGAATTTATCTTTTAAATAGATTCTGTACTTAAGAATCGGTTATTATTAAAGGCCGACTTAAGGGACCACTTATAAACAAATAGGTTAGCTACTCCGTGTGTGTCCGGATACGTATGGATGCAATTTTTTCTGGAAATTATATACAAAAATCTTCCTGGTTTATCGCTCTTTTCATTAGTGAAAACTGTAACAAAATTCCTCAAGTTGTTTAAAAGAAGTTATCGGAGAAACAAACAAAGCGGACGGCGGTCAACGACTTTATATGTATGTACCTAATATTTAATATTACATATGTATATATGTAAGTATAGATATAGATAATAAAGAAATAAAAGCATCATTCTGAAAAATCTGAAAAATATTTCCCGCCATATACATTTTAAGAAACAATTTTAAAGTGTGTGATAGATTAACTCTTTATTGAAGACGATATTCCAGTTTTAGAAAGATACAAACAGGGTATCAATAGGCGGTCTTATCTCTTAGATCCATCTCTTCCAGAAAACTCCCTTTAGTTTTCTGTCAATGGATCTGGTTCACATACTGATTGTTATTTTTTATATTCATTCTCTACAAGTGATCGACTTAGACGGAACCTAACAAGTAGTACTGCGCTTCAAATATAAATAATAATACTTTTAGAACTTGACGTTATATAACTGTCTAAATCAATATAGAATTTATTAAATGCCGAACGGCAGTAATAAATAAGGGAAAAAAATACACCCACATACCTCTCAGCAACACAGTAATGTCAGTCGAATAGCGATCGAACGGATCGATAAGAAAAATCGGGATTCAAATCTGATGGCCACGGTTTAGAGAAAACGCCGGCAGTGACCTTACAGCATTATTTACTTAACTTAGGTAGGTGTACATCTTGATGTAATGTTATCGCGTTATAAAATCAAGGAAACAATAGGACATTAATGTACCTAAACGTTATTCATGGCAGAGCAAAACGTGAAAAAGTCATGGTTGGTTTTATTTCGGTGCAATTAAATAGATAATGCAATGTTAGCTGAATAGTTTATAAATGTAATAAAATAAACACGAACAACAATTAAAAAAAATACAAAATAGTATCTACTAGGATAAAAAAACATGACAAAACTAAAAAGACTAAGATAAACGAATAAAAAACCCAAAAATCACAGGTTGATATTTTGATGGTTACTTTAAATCAGACGAGTACAAATAATAAAATCGTAAACGAGCCGTGTCTATACAAATCAGGAAACAAAAAACAAATTTATACAAGTTGTACTTATTTTACAAAAGTAAAAAAAAATAGTTTTTAGAATTTTTGTCTTTTTGTGTGTGTGCGTTTGTGCATGCTAATTTCAAAAACGGCTTAACCGATTTGAATGCAGTTTTCACTGATGTATTATAGCAAGCTTCCCGTAACATTTAGTGTTTGTTTCATTCCAATCGGTTTACAAACAAAAAAATATGTAAATTTAAAGAACTACGTCCAACATTTTTTTCAAAAAAATGCAATAAAATAACTCTTCAGTTGAATTGGCTGAAACTTTAGTTAACTGTATACGATTATCATCTGTAAAACGATGACAATTGAAAGTTTATATAAAGTTAAAAATGGACAGTTTAGATGATTTTGAGAATTCCAATGTAAGTTGGCTTCATATCTATATGATTGATTAATCATATTAAGTAGGGTTCAGCTTACGCAGGAAATTTTTAATGTATAATAAAACCGATGTTTGCCTATTATACCTTTGTGCAAACTAATTTCAGAAACGGATTAACCGATTTTCATGTGGTTTCCACTGATGTATTGTAGCAAGCTTCCGGTAATATTTAGTGTATATTTTATTCCAATCTGTTTACAAACAAAAAAATTATGCGTATTCCGAACACCACGCGTACGAAGTCGCGGGTACAACTAGTTGTCTAATATAATGATAAACATATTCTTTACTTTAAAACATTTGTGTTTAGGAGAAATGACAGCAATAAATGTTCTGAACAGTATGGGGTGCTTGCTATATCAGCCATTCCTCTGTTAAAATCAAGATTAGTGTGAGCCAAACCACAAAAGTTTAAATGATATACATGGCATGCCAATTTTTGGTAAAGTCAGTCAGCGCTTGCCTAATGAGAGTAGACTGATTTTTTTAAGTTTTTCATTGTTATTCATTATTTTAAATATTCCATCTCGACTTATATTTTCTAGAATACCTACTGTTTTTCTTTTTATTAACGGCTATTCTTCTAGTAATTCTGTACGACCTTTACTTGAGGTCTTAAATAAACATTTTCATAATCTTTTGTTACTGTAATGTAGGGTACTTATTATTGTATACAACAGCGTTTCATTGCCGTCCGCACTTACAATTACAAATGCGAAAGTTGGAATGTTTGCTGATACTGTACGTGTAAAACACTGAATGGATTTGGATAAAACATAATACACACATAGAGGAACCATTTTCTGGATTAAAAGATAGCATGCTTTTGATCTTAGTAAAGAGTTTCCATATGACAATTACCTAATTTTTAATTGGGGAACTAGATGTAGCTTTGCATAGATTTAGAACTAAAGGCGATTTTTCATGTTTCATCGCGCTATGGTTTCGTTTCTTCGCATGGTAGTATTTAGAATAATTATAGTGCGCCGTTATTACACAAACAGAATTAAAGACAGGCGAAGCCGCAGGAAACCGAACAAAAAATATAAACAAATAGTTATAAGAAAAGACATTAATTGAAATATGAAGATAATGTTTCATGTTGAGAACTGTAAGCAAATCCACTAGAGTTACAGGTGTTATTCATCCGGCGTAGAGTACACAGCTCATAGGTAAACCTCTACTACAGGATGAGGGCAAAACAAAACAATGGAACAATAAAATACGAGGGACGAAAGCGCGCCACTGCTAATGAACTGCCTCGTTGACACCAAACACTCTTGATATTAGCCAAACAGAACAAACAAAACACGAAGCAATATCGCTCATAATACAGGATACAATCTGTTTGTCATTTTAAACCTAAGTGCGAAATCTATTGTAAAATATTGATAGGCCGTAACAAACATACCTAATCTACATTTCTCCTATCACAAATTATAGTCGCGTCTTGAGATCTTCTGTTTGTTCTTCCCTCAACTGCGCAAATAATTTTGATGCAGCCATTTTAGACTTTAGATATCTTTTTATATTATACATATATTATACAATTATATAAATTCGTAAAGCAAAAAATTTGGTATCCCTTCCCCAATTTCGTCGAGTATATCTATTGAAGAGCTTTATAACATTATCCATAAAAGTACCTATTTAGAAGCAAGTTTATTTTTCGAATTCATTGTGGTCGAATTTCGACCATTGGGCGAACTCTATTAATATTAAAGAGGTTAAAAAATTATGCAAATTTATATACCAAACATAATTCGAATTAATTGTAACACAATGGCGATAGATGTAAAGTTCAGTTCATCATTTCAGCCCTTGGACGTCCACTGCTGGACAGAAACATCCTGGATCCAGCGTCGCTCCGTGACCCTTGCCCTTATTAAATTATAAGAAAATATATAAATTAAAGATTAGAGTAGTTGCTGTGCCTGTAAACATTATAACAATATTTTATTAATTGTAGCAAAAATTATTTTTATAGGCGCTTCTTTGGCGCTAAACTTTAGTTTGGATATTCAACATAGATTGAAGTTGCGCTCTCATACACGCGAAGCCAGGAGTGATAGCTATAGTCGTTAAGAAAGCTAATGGATGTTAGTAACGATACGAGATAGGATGATTTATTAATAATAATCAATTGTGAGTTGCGAGTCACGAGTTTCAAGAGCGTTCGGTCAGTGCCGTGTTTGAAAAAGTATGACCGGGGTCCAGAGCGAGGTATGCGCGGAATGAGAGGGAGCATCCGGGCGGCTGCGATTGTTGCCAGTTATCACTGAATGTTTTCCACCGGAGCATTTTGTGCCGCCACAAAAAACCACATAAAAGGGCGGGCGCGGCTCGTTTGAGACGCCGCTTGCTCCTGTGGGAAAATCGTCGCCAGAAAACTGCGACGCAAACAAATTATAAACTCTCTCATGTGAAAGGTGACACGAGCGCAGCTTTATTTAATACCGGCTGATTCGTCAGAATTGTCAATATGTATAGGACGATTCATACTAATACCGAATATTATACTTATATAAAAGGAAAAAATATATGTATATACATATTTTTTGTTATAAATGCAGAGTGCCATTTTCATAATAAATAAAGACAAATTTATAATACTAAATGAATTATTACAATAAATAACAATCCATAACCTACATAAATAAAAATGGATCGCTAAATGTGTTACTAGCTCAAAACTCGAGAACGGCTGGACTAATTCGCCTACATATTTTTTTTTTTTTTCAAATATTCGTTGAACCCCCAAGAAGGTTCTTATAAAGAATAAAAATGGAAAAATTGGACATCCGTTCAATGGCGAGGGCGTGTCGCTGTATAATATAAAATACGTTTTATTATCAATGTTTATGTGACAAAAAATATTCGATTAGAAAATCGAACACGGTTGACAAAAAAAAATAGGTATTTATTTATGAAACTACATAAGATTTATATATATACTTTTCGTGCGTTTTCGTTTTTAATAAACTCGATTCATTTGAATTAAATAATTGTTTATTACTATAATATGTAAATACGAAGAATAGTCGGCGTCAGTGCATCGTAAGTGATTTGTTTTTACAAATCGTCGGCACAATCGGCCTTTGTAAATGTCGCGCGATCTCACGGCGGAGAATCATTAGCGAAAACGGAGCGTCTCGGAATAGAACTGACAGCGGGACGATTGCATCGCTCGTGATGGATGACGGGAGCGAAGCGGATTATTACTGCCGGGCTTATCCACACTTCGAGAGAATTAGACCTCGTAAAAAATGTACAAAATCATTCCTCACGGCGACACGATAATCTAAGTGCAACAATAAAATAAAACATATTTTTTTATTAATAAGAATAATTAAATTGGATTTAATGCAATAAAATTATGTTGAACGTGCAGTGAACCAACGGACCTGTTCTCGTTACAAAAAGCGGTCGGCACGAGTAGACGCTGCGTGGCTACGCGTCCATGTCGCATTGAAAACTTGCAGAAAATGCATCGGCCGATAAGAAAAAATTCAGCCCGCTCGGGCACATATAAGTACAGCATAGCGACGGTGGCATTCCATGGAAAATACTTCGCATATCGAGACTTAAAGTAACCATTTACCGATTGCAGATACGCCATGGCCAACCAAGTAATCTGGTCAGATCGCTTCACTCAACTGCATGTACTGCCTATTACAATGTTTAACCTAAATAAGAGAGATATTTCTTTTTATAGCGACTACTTTAATGAGCTAACGGCCGTAGGTATTTATACTTAACACTAATATTTTATAAGACACCTAAATACGTAGTCAATACTGCAACGAGTTAGTTAAGTCTATACATATAATAAAATGTATGTAAGAATTAAATATTATTTAATTCTTTAATGTAATAATTAAATCTTTAATCTTAATAATTAAATCTTTAATGTAATAAAGAATTAAATAATAATAATAATCATCATTTGTACACGTTATACTTATGTTACAGAAGTGAAAAAAATAGTTTTTAGAATTTTTGTCTGTTTGTCTGTGCGTTTGTGTACGCTAATCTCTGAAACGGCTTAACCGATTTGAATGTGGTTTTCACTGATGTAATGTAGCAAAGCTTCCCATAACATTAGTGTTTGTTTCATTCCAATCCGTTTACAAACAAAAAAGTTACGCGCTATAGTTACGGTATATACCGAATACCACGCGTACAAAGTTGCGAGCTCAGCTAGTACTGAAAATCAATTATATTTAATATAATTGATTTTTAGTCTAGGGCGGAATGAAGGGCTGTTAAAAAGCAGTCTTGTAATCCAATTTTTGAAACTCTACGTTTGGAATGAAACAAAATATAATTAAAAATACTTTTGTTTTGATGTAAGTTTTTGTTATTACCTTTGAAATTTTTTGTTTTTTGCAAGGCATTTAAAAAAATAATAATTTTATAAATTTTCTAATGGAACTATGGTCTTGAATCGGGTGATAGTGACTAATGTTTTTAAATTTTTTTGTTATAATGAACATAACAAAAAAAAATCAATTCAGAAACACTTCATCTGTAGGAAAATAGACTGACCTGCTTTGACACTTGATAGAAAAAAAGAAAGTAAATAATATCTCAGTGGTATGTTTTAAACATCTAAACATCTAAACACAATTAATTACAAATTAGAAAGGATTGGAATTTAAAAATTCAAATGATGTTTTTGACATTCGTTACAGCCAGAACGTTATTTAGTTAAGTCTTCATTAAGGGAACAAAGTTACTGTGAACCGTTAGTTGGTCGTGGAATAACAAAAAGCTGTTGTTATTCCTGACGTCCTTGTCTCTTGCAGGACATACATAAATGGTTGAGCAGGATGAAGAGTGTTTCATGTGTATAGCTTCCAATATGAGTGGAGTTTTAATTTATCACGTGACAGCCGCGTAGCTTCCCAGCAACTAGGAACTAGGTATTTAGAAGCAGAGGCGACATCAATCTCTTGGCACAGGAAAGAAGAAATTTCTGTTTATTTATTATTATTATTATTTTAATAAACACCGATAATTATGGGAAGTACATTTTTATATAATTTTATTGTTAAATTATATTTTACGCACACTCTTTTTGTAATGACTTGGAACGACGAAGTTATATTGTCTGTAGAATTTTCATGACTTATTTATACTGCCATAGAAATATATTAGGTCGGGGGAAAAGTCTTTTCGCATATAGTATGTATTTTGTAATAAAATCTCTTTGGCTATACTATTTGTATCTGGCTGGTTTTGATGACATTAAAATGGTTAAATTTAAAAAAAAAAACCAATTAGTAAAATGTTGTTTCCAGCTAATTTTCATTTGTTTTTCTTTCTGTCAAAATGAGTGAATCTAATGAAGAAATTCCATACATTTTAAAATTTTATTACAAAAAAGGAAAAAATGCAACGCAAGCAGCGAAATTTTTTTGTGACGTTTATGAACCTAATGCAGTGTCAGTAAGTGTAGCATAAAGTTGGTTTAAGCGTTTTCAATCGAGGAATTTTGATGTCAAAGATGCACCTCGCTCTGGTCGCCCTGTTACGGATAAAATGGACGTCATTTTTGGAAAAAGTGGAGCCAGATCGGCATATCAATAGTTACGATATAGCTGAAGAACTGAGAATTGACCAAAAAACAGTTTTGACTCATTTGAAAAAATCTGAATACACAAAAAAGCTCGATATTTGGGTGCCACACGAGCTCACTGAAAGAAACCTTATGAATCGTGTACTCATTTGCAATTCTTTATTGAGGCGTAAAGAAACCGAACCGTTTTTGAAGAGATTGATAACTGGTGATGAAAAGTTTATCACGTACGACAAGAACGTGTGAAAAAGGTCGTGGTCAAAGGTCGGTCAGGCTTCACATTCACAGACTGTGCTAAAACCCGGGTTAACTCGCAATAAGGTGATGCTGTGTGTATGGTGGGATTGGAAAGGCATTGTTCATTGTGAGCTTCTACCGCCGGGCAGAACCATCGATTCGGATCTCTACTGCCAACAACTGATGAGATTAAAGCAAGAAGTTGAGAGAAAGCGGCCGAAATTGATCAATAGAAAGGTCTTTCAACACGACAACGCTAGACCACACACATCTTTAGCCACTCAGCAAAAATTAAGAGAGTTTGGCTGGAAGGTGTTAATGCATCCGCCATTAGCCCTGACCTTGCACCTTCAGATTTCCACCTGTCTCTTCAGAATTCTTTAGGCAGTGTCAGGGTAACACAGAGGACTGCCAAAACTACTTGTACCGATTTTTTGATCAGAAGTCCCAAAATTTCTACAGCAATGGGATCTTGTCACTACCTACAAGATGACGAAAAGTCATCGAACAAAATGGCATATATACAATTACTCTAATTAAATGTAAATAAACTTTGAAAAAAAAAAGTCTTGAATTTTCATATAAAATGCCAAGAATTTTTTTCCCCGACCTATTATTTACATGAATTTTGTCCAAGAAGAACCATGAAGAAGGATAAACATAATAACATGCCACTTAACGCTGACTAAGACTAATTCTTATTTTATTTGCTTAATTTCGTTTTGTTTGTCAAAGTATAAATTTTCTGCCACACAATTGATTTAACAGCTTAATCACCAATAAAAAGTATTTAAAAAAAGAAAAAAAAAAATCTCTTTTGAATAATAAAAAAACAATAAAGATTTCCGCTAGTAAAGTGAGACGCAAAATGTGCAATAAAATCCTTTTTATTAAACTTGAGTTTATTTTTTTTTACCTAGGTGCAGTCGTGTGGTGGGATTATTTTATTATAATCGTAAGGAATCGGTCGGCGATATTATCTATACTAATATTATAAAGCTGAAGAGTTTGTTTGTTTCTAATCTCAGGAACTACTGGTTCGAATTGAAAAATTCTTTTTGTGTTGAATAGTCCATTTATCGAGGAAGGCCATAGGCTATATAACATCCCGTTACGATAAATAGTATTATAGATAAGCAGTGCCGAATACCACGCGCCTCACGCGCACACGCCGCCACCGCGCCGCGCCGCGCCGCAAGGGCCGCAGCGAAGCGTGGCCGTCTTCAGCTAGTAATATATAATTTGTTTTACAATTATGTGACAAATTCGAAAAAATGTTAAAATATAAAAAGGTTCAATCTTTGTCTTTCAACATAAGTAATTCGTTTAAACAAGTTTATTCCTTAAAAGCTTTAGTATCTTTTTTAGAAGTAGGTAAACAATCGTCAAAGTGTCTCTCCGTCGCCATTCGAAGTAACATAAAAACTTCTAATTGTTCACTTCGACATCTGCTTTCCTAACTCCCAATGTTTCCATTAAAACTGTAATTTTCAGACTTTTGTTCTTTATAAAGTTTTTCTTGTGGATCGAGCAATTTGGTGGACCATTTTCAATGATTACTCGTTTTACTGGTTATTGAGAACTTTTTAATTAAGTCGCATTAATCTAACCGTTGATTGAACTTTATTTATTAATGCAGTTATTTAGCAAAATAATATTTATTTTTATTTTTTGCCCACCTTTTGATAATAAAGAGTAGAGAGAAGGACAAAAAAAGATCATTGAAATGGAACAGGTCACCATAGCTATCTGATCGATTGCTCCAGTGACTGAAGAGTTACTTTCGCCGACTGGCAAATGAATGTTGCATTGTAAATTTATAAAAGTATATAAATTTTCCTAACCCTTCCAAATCCTTAATCTTTAATGCTACTATGGTCGCCAGCGCAATTGCAGCACCTATGGCGTTGCCAGTCTGCCAACCCGAAAAAAAAATATATTCAAATAGTTTAGTAAATATTACTATAAATATAAACATACTATTGGTTATTACTGCAAATATAAAACATATCTTCTCTAGTATCTCAATATTATAAAATGAAGTCGCTCTGCGCCTCTGTCTGTTTCTCCGCCTGTTTTTTCTAAATCACGCAACGGATTTTGATACGCTTTTCACTAACGGAATGAGCGATAAACTAGGAAGGTTTGTATATAATAATTTGAAAAAAAAAAGAAAAGAAAAAAAAAAAAAAATGCAACCGTGCAAAGCCGGGGCGAGTCGCTAGTATCTAATATTTCTATGTCTCCGTTCGTATGTCTCCGTTCAGCGCTGTGGAATATTAACCCTTTTCTTTGCTCACAAACTGGACGGAAGAAGATACAGTAAGAAACATTAAAACTCTTGGTATTACAATGTTGCAGAGAAATAAAAGAGTTGCAGTGTAGATCATCATCACCAAAGACTCTCGACCCGTTAGTGTCATGCAAGGCATTCTCTGGTTTCTAAGCGTAGCTAAAATCCTATATACCTACCTACCGCGTTAGCTTAATATCCTACCGACCTAATACTTTTTAAACAATCCGCGGCTGAATTAATAGTGTGTATGCATTGCAATGTATCAGAAACACAATCAAATATTCAAGGCAAAGAAAGCAAATAGACCCGAGGTGGTAAAACTGCATTTTGCTAGCCTCGTGCTGTTAGGATACCTACATGTAAGCGTTTGAAGTGTTTGTTAGATTGAGTTGGTCGAAGTTTATAACAAACATTTGAATGAATACGAATACGTTTGCAGTTAAGGAAAGCAATACCAGGATACCAGATACGGAAATGCTGCGATCTCGCGTGCAGTTTGCTCGTGATTTGACCAGAATCCCGTGGCAGTTTGCGGGATTGTTAAGTTACGCCTTTTCACTAGTTATATTATATTGAATTTGATACAGAAGCTATGACCACACTATACGTGCCAAGTTTAGAGTTAAGCTGGGAGCTACGCTTGTGCAAAAATGTGCACATACAAGGCGCTTAGCTTGATTACACACAATTCACTTTCGCGCCGACTTTTGGTGTGGTCAAACTCAAACTACATTACTATTGATTGAGAACATTACTATTGATACATTACTATTGATGCTTAAATTTAATACAATTCAAAATCGATTTATTATCAAAACAGCAGCAATTAGAACTTCTTCCATTGTAAATTGTAGTCACTAGGCGACTGTACTAACATTTTCACTCGCTATGTGCCTTGTTTGGTGACTAACTAGGCTCCTACCTTGGTATGTCGTTGGCAGTGTGGCCATCGTGATAGTATGCAATATGTCTGTTTACTAGGATCTAAGCGAGTACCTTATCTCTTAAGACTAAATTAGGCTCTTTGTGGTGTGGCTATAGCCTTAGAGTTCCGCACATATCCGTTAGAGCGACTGGAGGATCGTGACGTTATCCCGCATCGCGGGATGTATTCTATTCTAACAAAAAATAGTGAACGGAAATTTAAAAAAAAAAATTATTGGATTATACCTAGTTTATTTTCCTATACAAGACTTCTAGTTTATGCTTTTTAAAATTATTCTAGTTTTATAATATTAAAAAAAATCAAGATTTTTCGATTGTTCACGATTTTTAATTATTCTCGCTTTAAACTAAAAAGCCTAAAATGTGGATACAAATTATTTGGGAAGATTTATAGATACGCTACAGGATCCCGCTAATTCCGCGGGATTGAGGATTCTCAGTACCGTAAATACCGGAATTGAAATTATCTTACGGGATTGCATTCTCTGGTTGCAGTGTTCGCTCGCAAGCCGCGAGCCGGCAGACAATCAAAGCGAACACGGACTCAATTGCGAAATAAAAGGTACAAATAACAAGTTTAATTAAATCGTAAAGAGCGAGCGCTTGCAACGTATCAAACTATATAACAATACTTTAACAAGTGTACTAACTCAAACGAGGTATTTGTATAGAATCAAAAACAATACTGGATGAATTAGCGTGTAACAGTCTGTTGGTTTCTAGCTCACATGTTTTCTACTTAGAATCCAAATAAATCCGAAGTATTTAGTTAAAATGCAGTGAAAGACAAATACATTCACGAGTCAAGGATATCCAAACTATCCACTAATCCAAACTAAATAACCTAGGAATATTTTTTTAACGCAGTCGAATTTGGCTTTCAAAGTCTTTTGAAAACAGACAAAAATCGTCGAGACTCGTTTCCCGGGATGGATGATAAACTGTTTATATAAATTTATTTGGAAGCCTCCAGGCACGCGTGTCGTTGACTGTTTAAAAAAAACTTTTACAATAACAAGAAATAGTATAAATTTCGCAATCTGCTTTATTAGAGATGAATTGCCAATTGTGAATTATCTCGTTATGAGAAAATTAATTTATACTATATAGCAGCAATCTACATAATGTGGAGGTATTGTTTTATATATATATATATAGTGTTAAAATTCAAAATTCATTGTTAAAATAAATGTTGTTTACGCATTAAATAATTCTGGAAAGCGTTACACATAAATGCGTATGACACGGATTTTACAAACCGTAAGCCACGTTTGTCACTTCTTTGGTGAGCGAAATTAAGATAAATAAGCAAGAAGTGGGTCCTTTCGCTCCAATCCGCTTTGCAAGCGAGAAGGTTGAATATCACTCGTCGCTATGGTTCAATTTAAACTTTGTCCCTTTGATGATAAGGTTGATTTCATTAAAAAATCGACGATGGTTCCATGCGAGAGTGGTAATCCACAAATAGGTGTCCGAGAATAGAGCGAGGCTGCTGGACAGACGTCGCAATCATATCTCCAGACAGTAGTTGGGGAAAATTTTAGCGTTCACTCTTCGTAAATCGTAATAGAATAATCAATAAATAAGCATATTAAAAAATGCAACCTGATGATAAAATTAAAATTTAGAAGTATATACCTATGAGTTTTTTAATTGGAAAATATCGATTTAGACCTTCACATAGTAGATATTGATTCGTTACTTCTTTATTATTTCACTGTGGTAAATGATTAAACCATATTATATATCGTCGTCAAAATCGTCGTTGCTATGTGCACTTTTTGAGATTTCAACATTTTGGCCTGTGAATAGTTCAATGCCTTATCAATCGTATAAAATAACTGCTAAGTGCTTATGAGCACTATTTGTCGAATTAAATATGTTATGTGAAGCAGCTACAATCCGATATGTTCCAAATTTACTCTATTATCAAAATAGAGCAGGTGAATTTCATGTTTAAAAGTTATGTGTATAACAAGTTTACGTATAACAAACTATGGTTACTAATAAAACTTTTTTTTTTTTAAATAAACCTTCGTGTAATTTTTTTCAGGAAAACTTCTTTTGTCAATATCTCAAAAGTATATAGCATATAGCAGATTTGTCATTTTGCTGCTTTTTCACATTCGTAATAACATGAAATAATATCCAGATATACTTTCAGTTCTTATAAATAAAATGAACCGAATATCAGTCTGCCTAATGTGTTTTTTCTCGACTGACAATTAAAACGTTACAAACTACGTTGCAAACTAGTTACAATAATAATGTAATAACTATTTCTAGTATCACTCGTTATCTATTAAACCGACGGACGTACACGAATATCAGAATTGATTCATTATCTGTTATTTGTTATCTGTTTGGTGATGTAAGGAGCGTAAAATGAATAGAACAGGTATGCGATCCCACCCAATACTAAGTTTAGTAAAATTCGTACGCGCAAATTTGTAATAAGCATTACTCACATTCGGACGATTTTGCATTTTTTTTTGTGCAAATTATATACTTTGTGTTAATCGCTATTTTCATTAGTGAAAGCCTACCAAAATCCGTTGGATTATTTAGTAGTTAGTAGAGAAACAAACACAAGCGGACTTTAGACTAGCGACCCGCACCTGGCTTTGCAGGGGTGAAATTTTTTTCTGCAAATAATATGTATAAACCTTCCTCGCTTCATTTGTTCTAGGGTTCCCGGGTTCGATTCCCGGCTGGGTCAACTTTGAAAAATCAACTTTTCAAATTTGGCTCTGGTCTGGATTTGGAAAGTCGTGGCAAGGGCACACTGCGTTTCGCAGTCATTTGGGCAGCCCGTCTGGCGGCAGTAACCACCCCCTTACAGAAGACCACCGTGAAATAACAGCACGTGTGCTGTTGTGTTTCGGTGAGTGAGTAAGGGATGCCAGAGCCCATTTCCCTATCCACTCCTAATCCCTTATCCTTAATCCTACTGCAGTCGGTAGCGCACTTGCAGCAGCTTAGGCGTTGCTTGTGTTATAGGCGACGGTAGCCACGTGGACCGTCAGCCTGTCTGACGACCAAAAAAACACATATTAATATAATTATTATAATTTTGTGACGTAATAATGTTGTTTAGTTACGAAAGTTTGTAAAGGAATGTAAAAAACAAAACTGTGTCTGTCAAACAAAACGCTTATGTATCTTCTAAACGACTAACGAATTTTGATACCGTTTTCATTATAATTCTAGTCACTATTTAGAAAATTTCTTTCAGAATAATCTAACAAGTAACTTTCTCAATAAGTTAGTAATTAGATAAAGATATTCAAGATTTTAAGTAAACAATTTGTCAAAAGTTGACAACTGTCAAAAATTAAACAATAAAACCTATACACAAAATATGTAGCGAAAATATTTACAAAAAAATTCTTTAATTGAATACAAATTGTATGTTGGCTGGCTGTGTCTTTGGAAACACTTTATAATAATATGCAAAACGTGAACATTAACGCCACAATCAACTTTTTTCAAATTTTACAACAATTATTTTAGCTCGATTGCAAAAAATCGTAGAGTTAATGCGATGTAATAATTACAAATACGATTTGTGGCTACACCCAAGATATTTTTTGGAATATTATTTTAGTTACAAAACAAATAAGTAGAACACTGTTTGCTTTTGCTTAAAAACAATTAAAAATTTTTTTTACTAAATTTAGGCTTTTGCAGATTCGTTTGTCTAAAATGTCACATTTTCATACACAAAGAAATTACTTCTACGGAAATCTAATTCCGACTATTACCTATTATTGTATTAAATGACGAACACACCTGTTGATTAGTTGCATTCTCCATAAAATCGTTATATCAGTAGTGACGTAATATACCGCACTATTAAATATAATTCAGACGTTACATATAAAGTGAAACATTAATATTGACAGTTTTAGTGCAGCAACAGTGTTATATGATCCAAGTTACATGTAACTGAATGGGCAGGGCTCACTATTAACAGCATCCGGAGTGTCCATCAACTATACACACCAATTATGTGTACAGTTACTAATTACCGATATTAAGCATTAATTGTTGTTATTGTGTTGTAACATTAACAAACTCAGTAGCACATAGGTAGGTAATTATGTTATGACGGTTTTTATAGCCGTACCTAACCAATCTCGACATGTATTTTTATTTAAGGCAAGGACTTAGCAGAAAAGCGTTATTTTCGTCGCCTAATTTGACTTGTTAGAGTAAAATTAAAGCTTAGATAAAAATAGAAATACATTTAAAAAATTTTGAATTAGATTAATACAAAAAAATATATTTTCTGAGAAAAAAATTAGTAAATTACTCCTCAAAAAAAAAAAAGCTTTCTCTCACAGTAATTAAAATTTTCAGCAACAACTACATTATTTTTTAAGCTTATTAATTAACTTAAGTTCTGTACAAAAGTTTTAATCGGCTACGTTTGTTTCTATTTGCATATTTTACTCAATATTTAAGAAAAACCTACCAATTTATAAATCTATTCGGTTATCTTCGAGATTTACAAAAAATTGACGCTCCACCCTAATATGTCCCTTCTCCTCTATCTCCTTTATTTTTTAATCCTGACTCTACAAACTACTATAATGTCTGTAAGATAAATTATTTTAAAAAACATTAATTAAAATACAATATGGATAAATAGTATTCTTTTTTGTGATCCACTAGCGGAGCCCGCAAATTTGTACGCATGATATTCGGTATAGGGCGTAACTTTTTTGTTTGTAAGCCTATTGGAATGAAACCAGTGAAAACCGCATTCAAATCAGTTAATCCGTTTCTGAAGATTAGCGTGCACAAACGCATAGGCTTACAGATAAAAATCCTAAAAACTATTTTTCTTATCCTCGGTTACATACCTAAGTACAACGTATACGAACTGTTTTTTTTTTTAATATTTAATTTTCATACACGGCTCGTTTACGATTTTATTGTAGGTATGTATAGATGTACAAATTGAAGTGTAGAAAATAAGACAATTTTGTAACTGCCACTAGGCAGCATACCGCCTTTCGCAGTCATTTGGCCAGCCCCGTCTGGCGGCAGGAACCACCCCGGCAGTGCAATTGCAGCAGCTGTGGCGTTGCTTGTGTTATGTTGCGTTGCGACGGTAGTGACGGTAGTCAGTCACCTACCATCAACTGGACCGTCAGCCTGCCGATCTTAACATTAAAAAAATATATCCAAATCCTTATAATATTATAAATGTAAAATTTTGTGAGGATGGATTTATAAAAACTGCTTGCGGATTACGATGAAAGTTAACAGAACCTAATATACACATAGGTTGTATGAAGTCGCAGGCAAAAGCTAGTTTTAACATTCTTTTGGCTTTTCGAAAAATATTTCTATCTAATTCCGTTGTTAATTGGCAAGCCTAATACCGCTAACGCGTGGCTAACGCGATACTTTGTTTGTTTTATTAATACTTTTATTAAGCTGCATATCAAAGCTGTTTATGTATTCCTGCGTCGGTATAGCAAGCATGGGCGAGTAACTGAGTGAGTAAAATGAGTCACAGAGGCGCATAATCACAAAAAAACTAAAATAACAAAGCAGACCATTACAGATAAGGTTCAAGGTAAAAAACTTTCTTCGTTGGGTGTCTGCTAATTTTACTCGTAAAAGGAATAAATGGAATAGTTACCAATGCAACCACAATAGAAGGATATAATTAATAATATTAAAAAAATATGTATCATTTATTTAATTTCACTGTAACTTGAAAAACTGTATAGGTAACTAAATTTCAGTTTCAACTGATATAATCAGTATAATAAAGTCCTTCTTTTTCACTGCGCGCTAATCTCGGAAAGTTGTGAATGGATTTTATTTCTGATTGTGTCGATGTAAAGAGGAACTTCTGAGAATAGTTTATGTGTGGAACTCATGAATATCTTATTTATATTTGCTGAGTTATCACGGTTTTTGTCACAGCGTGTGGACGGGCCCAGCTAGTTATTACGTATATAATACAAACAAAATATCTGTAACTAAATCGTACTGCGGCAGTACCTTTTACTACTGCCTAATTACGTAGATAATTAGGCACAGTATCTATAGGTGACAATCGATGTTATATAAATGCTTGAAGATAGATAAATAAATTTAATCAAGTCGGACAGCTCACAAAGTAAATTGAATTTCCCCAAGAAGGAATACGCGATAAATCGTACTGAATCGAGCATTAAGTGCGACGCCTCGTGAGGGCGAAAAGTGTCAGCAGTTTACATGTCTTATTGCTTGTCTTGCAGCACACGAACCATCGGCGTCGTCTGCCTCGCGACGCGCAATAAAAACATCAACCGCGTTCACCAAAATAACTCTTGGCATCCATTCGACAAACTGACATATACTGTAATCGAAGCTCTCCACGGTATCCTTAGAACTGTACATATCTATTAAACATAATTATGAAACTAGTAATTGATTTGTAAATATTGAAAAAGGTTGAAAATTCTTATCAGTTATTTAGATTTAAATTTGTATAATTTATCAGTGACGTTTCATAACATAAAGAATAAAAATATTGAATTTTTAAGTTAACTAGATTTTCAGATTATTTAAAAAAATTATATGTACACTATAAGTTTTTTTTTCTTCTTTTTTTTTTAATAAAACTGAGCATGGTTGAGAGTTAAATCAAAACAAAATTAGAGAGAGCGGGAAAATAAAAAATATTTTTTTTTTATTGAAATTTAATTAAAGGGCTTACGATTTTTTTCTCAGATAATAATTTAATTATATAATTAGAATGTTACATATTTTCAAAAACTGTAAGCATTGTAAGTTTTTATAAAATTACGTTATCTACATTTTTTAAACAAAACCAATGACGCACCAATGAGATATATACTTAATTATTGATTTTATATTAATTATTATTTTAATGAAATGCGTTTAGTTTTATTAAAAGTGCAGGACCTCGATAAATTTAATTATTAAAAAGAAGCATTAAGAAAAATTTAAAATTCATAAGACACGTATGGAATTCAACAAAGAATGCTAGGAATTTGTTTGTTTATTTGTATCAATTTAGCAACAAATACTCACGCCTCGGATAAAATTTCGAATAATAACAGTCCATGTCATTCGTGAATTTCACCACATTAATATCAATTTCACTGTCAATTTGTTTACCACTCACTCGCGATTTACATTATAAAACATTTGACATTTCATAAAATAAGCTGACAAATGACATCACCCCGCGCGGAATACGTCAAATCGCATGCAGCCACCAACGCGACTGAAGTATATCGCAGGCCAACGATACCATACCGCGTCTTTCGAAAATTGCGCCATCCCACTAAGCACAGTCAAGCGAAATTAACAACACAAAAGCACCTTGGGCACACTTCATTCCCGATAGCTTACCTAAACTCGACCGAACGAACCCTAAAAACTAGATAATGTTTACATCGCAAAATGCCGACACCCGAATGGCCGGAAGTCGGAGTGAAGCAAACACGACAACTATGTAAAATATTGCTGGATCGCGATCGCATTGTGTGATTGTTGACATTCCCGAATAAAAATCACTAATATCTCCAAATATGTGTATGAAAATAACGAAAAAACAGATGTACTTACCTACAACGGGGTCCGAAGGTGTGGTGAAGGGGCGAATTTTGATTTGAAGTCTATTTATCAGTAAATTTAAAGAATATACTGTTATTGGTATGCGAAGAATGGCACAAAGAATCCCGACAACGCACGCGACGAATGCGCACCTCGTTTGCGCATATGCTGACACAACTTCACGGACATTACTCCCCTTACCCCGCACACACCCGGTTTTCCACCTTTGTGTGCGTGTACAGAGTGGTCAAACGTGAAATTTTGTACACATACACACTAACACAAGTAAACAATATTACCTGCCTAGCTCCCGTTCGCCGCCATCTTTAATACGACCGAGAAAGAGCGTCTATCTATTTCAAGTTTTGTAGCATGTCCTGACATCTAGTAACAAAGTATAAAAACTCTAAAATTAAAAACTATGTTGCAATATTTGTGGCGGTTGGGTAGAGGGCTCTGATATCGAATAATTCGCAGAATTCTTTTGACATTCTTCTTACGCTCATCAGTACCTAAACAGGTATCGTCGTCACGTGGTGTGGTATTCTCTATCATTTGAATATTTTGGATGCATTTGTTTCATTTCATGTTACACATCATTTAAATATTTTTTAATGAACCATGAATCGTGTAAGTAAAAATTATTAAAGACTAACCGAGCCCGCAACTTCGTACACGCGGTATAGCGCGTAACTTTTTTGTTTGTAAACCAATTGGAATGAAACAATTGGAACGAACAAAATATTACGGGAAGCTTGCTTAAATAAAACTACTGAAGACCGCATTCAAATCGGTTAAGCCGTTTCTAAGATTGGCGTGCACAAACGCACAGACAAACAGACAAAAATTGTAAAAACTATTTTTTTGACCTCGGTAACATAAGTACAATGTGTACAAATTGTTTTTTTTTTTTTGTTTTTTTAAAGTACAGTTAAATTCAATAAATGTAAAGGATCAATTCCTTCTAAATTACATAAAATATTTTAATTTGAAAAGAATTTATAAGAAAACAACTGTAATAATACTAAGAAAATGTCTGATAATTTAATCATAAAAATAAGATAAACATGTTTTTGTCCTAATTGTTTATTTAAACAACAAATTAATTGTCATAAACAAATTAATAATACCTATACATTTAATTAAAAAGAAATAAAAACGACTAAGTTAAAAGTCGTGATATCTCCGTCTTATTAGTACAATAAGTTAACAAATGATGTAAAAAAAGAAACCATAATTTTTTTATATAAGTAGGCACAAACTAATCAGAGTTTATTTAGGTATATATTATGTAGATTTTAATATATTTTACACGCTCATATCTACAAAAGTCGCCGAAAGTGCACTCGCAAACCTTATGAAAATGCCCTTCTGACACCCTTTGCACCCGCCGCCACTTATACGATATACGTACGAAGTTAGATAAGTACGAAATCTCGGTTTCCTCTCTCGAAAACAAAAAAAAAAAAAAAAAAAAAAAACGCCCGTAGTCGCCGCGTCGCGCGTTTGTTTTGTGATTGAGTGATAGCATTTTGTTTTTGCGCATTGCCCATGTAATTTAAAACTTTAACAGTGAGTACTGAAATTTCAAGTTAACCTAAATTATTATGTTATGAGTAGTTTTGACATTCAAAAATATGATAAGCATCTTACATTGCGATTTCAATTGTATAGTGGCGGGTAATGAGAGTCAGGTATTTCCCACATTTCCCGCAAGTGCATTACCATTGCCTGCAAACATTTACCTATTATTCTTATTTTTTTTTATTGCTTTTAGATGCCGAAAGTAAGTCAGAATAACCGAAAAGGTTAACTGGTCATCCGATTCTGTAGAAGTCTACAAAGCCATTGAATACTGTGCTTATTGAATAAGAGGATTACAAGGAGTAAACTGCTAAAACTACCGAGAGAAGCTGCTTAGACTTGTGGCATTCTATTTTCAAGGCTGCAAAAGAGATATAAAAATAAATATACTTATCGGAAGATGTGTTGTTTTTACGTCTGTGGTAGAAGAATTAGTTACATTTGATAAAAAAATAAACACATCAAAAAAGTCTAAGCAACACATACAAATTTCAATTTTACAATGTGTTTTCGCATTAAATACTGTGTTTTCTTATTTATATTAATTTTTAATGCTTTTTTGATATTAAACCTCAATTGCTTTTTTTAATTTTTTTTTTAATAATCTTAATTAACAATAATTACGAGTAAGTACTGTATGTACGTAGTACAAACAAAGTAAGGTGCCTAATCAACTAAACTTAAACTAAAATTGCATAAATTAATACAAAGTGTGGCCTCCTCTGTTATTGAGAACTTGCTGGCACCTAGATCGTTGAACGATCTAGGTACATAGAGATCGTTCAACGATCTCTATGTACCTAGATCGGCTCTACGGAACATCACTACGTTCCAATGAAGTGTGGTTCGGGAACCACACTTGACTCATATTCACTTTGACGCTTGGACTGCTTTAACGCTTGTTTTGTAAATAAAGCCGAAACGTCGACAGTGAATATTGAAAGCAATTTGCTTTCTTTCTTATTAATAATGATTATTCAACTAACTTGTGAGTGATTTTATAATTGTGTAATACTTTTATGGTAAGTAAAAACCAAAATTAATACTTTTAATTTACATATACACGCAAAATAAAAAGTGGTGGGCGAGTCCATTTTAATGTGCAACTAAAATGGCGAGTCCATGACGGACGAAAAACAATAGCTCTGCACTCTTTAAGTTATAAGTAAATTCGGTTTGTTTTATTTCCCATAATTCCTAATTATCTTATTAATTTAGTTTTTTAATAATATTTTGCAATTTCTATATAAATTTATTTATATAGAAATTGCTTAAAAATCATATAGGTAGAAACAAACGCATCATGAGGATAGCTCATCTGATTATACACTCTATGACAATATACCTCCCGTCGCGCGTCCCTTTGCACTCGAACTTGATACCAATTCATTCTTTTGTATTGCTATTCTAGTGTTAACATATAGTTCAATGGCTGGCACCGATTATTCATAGAATCGATAAGACTGTTAATGTTATCCTGCGGCAATTGTTCCCAATGAAATTTTAGTAAGTCCATCAGTTGTTGGGTTGTTGTCACTCCATCCAAGTCCTTTAAAACACGTCTCTGGAGCATGTCCCATGCATGCTCGATGCGGTTGAGGCCTGGCGATTGTGCAGGATGTTATACGAGGATGTTTTCCCTCGCTAAGTACTCCCATGTGTGCAAAGCTGTATGCGAACGCGCATTGTCATGCATCAACGTGAAATCGGAGCCAAGCGTTTGTGCGAATGCACGAACATAAGGCCTTAGAACATCCTCAACGTGATTTACAGCGTTCATGTTACCATTTACAAAAACGAGCTCAGTTCATCTGTTCTTCATAATACCCGCCCATACCATAACTGTTGAGTCGTTGTATGGATGCACTTCCTGAACGCACCTCAGTCTTTCAGTATTTCCAGGACGACGGTACACTCTTACCCTTCTAGTATCAGGCTTGAACCCAAATCGGGATCATCGCAAAATAAAATTTTATCCATTGTTCCCTACACCATTCATTTCGACGAGCGCGATTCCCGTGACGTATCGGTGGGCACCTAATTGGCCGTCGTGCTCGTAGGCCATACTCACGCAGTCGATTTCGCACAGTTTGGCAGCTAACAACAACACCACGGCTGGCGTCTTGCAGTCAGTTGTATGCAGGTTGTATGTATCGATCTTGTCGTGTGATTGTACACTTTTCTTGACACGGGAGGTGTTAGTGTAACGCTGATGAAGACGGCAAATAACGCTTCTGTTGACACAAAAATACCGAGATACCTGAGATTGACTTCTTCCCGCTTGCAACATCCCTACAGCTCTTTGCATTTCATCTACGTTCAAATGACGTCGCTCCATGACGTAAAAAATGTCTCAATATCCAAATTTGTTCAAAACTTTTTTCAAATTATTGTTTAAATCATAAAATTGATACAGAATACTAAATTTTAATAAGCAAAGAAAACGCTATAAAATTCGGACAAATGCATTCGCTTTTGAATTTGTGAAAAAAAAACAAATGATACTCGAATTTTTTTTACAAGCAGCCAGTATGTCCTCTAGATCAAAAAAGTTTACATAGGTATTACCTACTTGGTAAGAAATGACATAATAATTGATTAATAATTTGAAATAGTATGTGTTGCTTAGACTTTTTTGATGTGTTTATATTCTCTCAAAAAATGGTAATTCAAATAAGAAAAGTGGCATTTTGGATGAGTGGATGAGTGGTTAGGGTGCTTGCCTTAACGCTCTGTTCTAGGTTTCCCGGGTTCGATTCCCGGAAGGATCAACTTTGAAAAATGAATTTTCAAATTTGGCCCTGGTCTGGATCTGGAAAGCAGTGGCAGGGCACACTGCGTGTCGCAGTCATTTGGACATCCCGTCTAGCGGCAGTAACCACCCCCTTACAGAATCACCGTGAAATAATAGCAGGTGTGTTATTGTGTTTCGGTGAGTGAGTAAGGGATGCCAGAGCCCATTTCCCTATCCCCTCCTAATACGTTATCCTTAATCCTACTGTAGTCGGCAGCGCACTTGCAGCAGCTTTGGTGTTGCTTGTGTTATAGGCGACGGTAGCCACCTACCATCAAGTGGACCGTCAGCCTGTCTGCCGATCTTAACAAAAAATAATAATAATTTGAATATGCTGAAAGCTTGAATAAGCATTACAACATTAAGTCTTCAAAAATGGGATTGGTTGAACGCATTTGTGGCTAGAAATAATATATCTATTAGGAAACTCGAAGCAACAACCATAAACATTACAGCCTTTAAACAAAGAGGAGGTCCAGTTGTTTTATGAGCTAGTGGAAGAAATCATGAAAAAACTCTTAATACTTGCTAATGACTTGTGCCAGGATGATGAGAATGATGATGCAGAGGATGTAGGAAATAGATCTATAATATGCTGTGAATTCGAAAGAAATAATGAAATGTGGTACAGATGCACCAATGTGGATAGTAGGCTAACGCTGCCTAAGGCTAAGACTATCGCAGCAGACGTACTGCCGAAGATTACGTCTGCTGCGATATGTGTTCGATTGTTTGACTCTGATTTCCTATAGGCTGACCACCATTGCATGAGATTAAACTCAAATTGTACCCAAAGTTGATTGCCTAAATAATTAAAAGTGATCTTAATAAAGATTTTATTTTAAAACACGTTTTTATTTGAAAAGGGTAATGACCCCCATTACCCTTTTCTACCCTAAGTAAGTACAGAAAGTAGGTATCTTATTTTTTACCTGATTCTTTTTAGATTTAACTGTCTTAGTATCTACTTAATTTTGTTAACAACACAATATTTTAATATATTTTAAATGCACCACTTTTTATTTACAATTAAAGCATTTACCAAAGTATGTCCTTTGCCTTGAAAAATACCGTAGGTACCTAATATGTCGAAGGCTGAGATTAATTTGTTAAATATAAACAATACCTATACGTAAAGAATAACTAAAATATAACAATTACTATGTACCTGTAAGACCTAAAAATAATCCAAGTCATAGTAATAATGACGGATAAATGAGATTAAAAAAAAACATGAAAATTAATTAAATGAAAATTTTTTAGGTAGATACGTAGATATTAGTTAGGTAAATAGGCAATATGTTTTATTAAACACCTATTTGATAATTGCTTACACGAGTCTAATTTCGTTTGTTATTTTTTTAACGATTTACACAGACGAAAATTATTGGTAAACAACATATTGAATGGCTGATAGCAAATTTAAAAGTTTTAATTTTACAGAGTACAGAGTACATGTGCATAGAATAGAACGTATACAGAAAGATTTCACGCGTTATCTTGCCTTTAGAAGCCGTGATTGTCCGTATAAGGCCGATTATGTCACCCGCTTTGCACATTTTAAAATTCCTTCTCTTGAAAATCATCGTATACTCATGAATCTTATGACTTTGGTGGGATGATGTCTCATGTTTTGCTCCGTCAGATAGACCTTGCTGTTCCTTACCATACACCAAGACATCCCATTAATAATAAATACCAGCAGAACTAATTTGGGTAAATATTATGCTCCATTATTTCGGTGTATGCGAGACTATTAACGAATTGATCAGGCCCGACATTGACATCTTTCACGATTCTGAAATTATTTTTAAGAGGAAGTGTTCGTTCTCATTTGTTATTGTGATTGTTTAATTGTTTGATCTCATTTCTTAATTGTTTAATACTATAGGGAAGTCATGTAAATTGCATTTATTTATTTATTTTGTTTCCTTTTTGTTTTATTTTTTTAAATTATTTAAATCTAAATTTTTACATTGTGCTACTTTTAGATAATTATTGTATTCACCTGTAAAGGCGTATCTGCTAGATATAGATTTTGCAAGTGTATAATAACTAATTACTGATATTGTCGCTGGTGTATCTATCCCAAATAAATAAATAAATAAATATGCTTACATTTTTAAAGAAATATTTTAATTTTAAAAATATTAATTTTTAAAATTTGAAATAAGAATAACATCACATTTAATAAATCTTTATATTTCAATTTTAATTGCACCTCTAAAATCTTTCTTAATTACATACAGCAAAATGATATTACACAATAATTCCATAAAATTTAACCACCAAAGATTTGTTGTAATATGCACCTTCACATCGCCGCGCCGCTTGTAGGTAACATAATCGAAATAATTAAGTACATATATAATATGTAGATATTTCTTAAGGTGCTGTTTCCTATTTGTGTAAATCTGTTCACGTAGTATATAACATTATTAGGTACTTATATTGTAACGAATGAATAAAATCTACAAATCTAATTCCTTACATATCACTATAAAGTTAACAAGTAAATAACAATTCATTTAAATTCAATTGAAGGGTCATAATTGAGAAAAAGTAACTAATCTAAAATACTTCAAAGGTATATTAATTGTATTACTACTCTCCTATTTTAATTAGTAACAATTTTACATAACTATAATTATACTGACATACTCTTCAACAGTAAAGTTACCGTATCGAATTAAATTAACTCTGATTATAGTATATTCAAACTATAAAAAGGAATATTTAAGTAATATCTTTTTCAGTTAATAAGTATAATCCATTTATAACAATACTATCGTATTCTACTATCGTTTTTTATTGCTACAAAATTATATTTTTTCCTAAAAGTTAAGATATGTATTATACACACATACATATACTTATTGCATTTATACATTTTCAATTAATTATTAATTTTGGTCCTTTATCTGCCAATATTTATTACAATTGAGACATTTTAAACAACCTTAGAATTATAAGATAAAATGAAATTAAAGATAGCTACATTCTCTTTTAAGGGCTTCACTGAGGCAAATGACATTTACTATAGAACTCGCTGGCGGCGGATCCAATTTAACAGGCCTAGAAATGGTGTTTTTTTGTTTTTACCATTAGAACAATACACAAAATAAAAAAAATTATTAATACAATTTTTTAATCTGATATTAACTTATTAATAGGTACAGGATTCATATGCGTGCAATAAGCCGTTTTCGAGAGAATTTTCAATAAAAGTCAAATTCTTCTTGTTTTCTAACTTTTTTTGTGGAGTTTCTATTACTTTAACGAAAATTCTAATTAATACAATTGGTTTTTCACATGTTTAAGTATAATATATATTTTTTTCAAAGCAATTGTCTTGTCCATTTCTTGTAACATCTTCATTAAACAATGGATATTTTTAGTATTTAGGGTTTGTCTCCCCCTTAACTCGAAAATACATAAGGCCGCGTTCCCATGGCCTGTGTTAACTGACGGACCGCGCCGCGCTTTGAAATAACCAACTCTCGACGAAGCGGGACGTGCGACGAACGGGCTACTGCAGGCTTCGACGAATGCAATGGTTCCCATAGCCTGTCGGTCTGGCTCGCGAGAATACAGGCCGTGGGACCGCGGCATAACAGAGTGGTTAAAAATTCAAAAAAGAAAATTAAATTTCAAATCGTTACCCGCAACGTAGGAGTTATATCGCTTTACAGTTTTCGTATAACGCTATATATATATTTTATTATATACACTAAGTTATAACTTAACTATTGATGTGTCTTAATTTTAGGTTTCTAGAATCGCAAAAGAATATGAAACAATTGAAAATGCAGTACAAAGTAACATTTACCTGAATCAGGTGGGCACCTACTAAACATATTTCTAAAATATGGAAGGCATTAGAAGCTTTGGCTACAGAAGCTTATAATAATATGTAAATTTTTATTTTCCTTAGTTATAAAATTAAAATTCTGTAATTGCACTACACAGAAATGAAGTAATACATAATTTTGTGCTTAATTCAAATACATAGTAATGTGTTTTTTTTATCAAATCATTTTGTGCTTTCAATTTTCGTCGAAGTCATAAATTTTATGCCTTGTCAATAATTTTAATACGTGCTTAGTCAAAGTTATTAAAAGAAATATACGGAGTACACTTCTTCAGATTACCTATTCAGTTTTACAATGCGCTGGATTGACAACTTGAAGTTCGTGTAAAGGCAAATCACGGACGACGAGCGCATGAAACGCCATATTAGCAGTCGCCAAAATGTATTCACACACAGAGAACCACGTGAAAGCTGAAATGCAACAAAAAGCGTTGATTATAAAGGGACCTTTCATAAAATTTACTTTATATGTATTTTTATATGTACCAGTAGGAAATACCTATTGTGTCAAAAACTCTATGCTGGTAGGTATTCGTGTTTCGGCACTGAATTGTATTATACTACTTTTTTCATGTCATCAGGTAACTGATCGTAACTGTCCGGTCACACATTCTTATGTTAATAAAATGTTTCATACAACTTAAATTGTATGTACCTACAAACTTAAATTGCATAAAAATCAAACCGGAAGTTTGCATTCCGCTCAAAGTGTTAAAAAATCAATTCGTAAAGTATTTATTTATTTACCTTACTTATGTATAACATGTAATTCAAAGTTTTTTTCGCAAGAGTAGGTTAAAACAACAATAGATAACATATTCTATATAAAATAAAAGATAAGTAGCAAGTAACTTGCACGTTATCCACAAAGTTACTATCTACTTACTAGCTGTTGTATCTATTTAGCAACAGCTAGAAAACTACACCGTATATGTAAGTATTTCTGTCTCGTTATTCAGTCATAACAAGGAGACAATTTAGAAGTTGTTGATTGACTAGTGCTTATGACTACATTAAACAGAACATTGAAACACATACTCTTTCAACACGGCGGTAATTTATATCTAGTTCCTGCTGCTAAATAAGACAAAAACTTGGGTACAAAATGGTATTAAAATCAAAAGATATTTCTCACCTAAAGGTCGACACAGCAGCCTATGTCTCAGCCAGAAAATGATGAGTCCTAAAGTGGCGGCAATGGCCACCCAGAATAACGTCCACACCAACTTATTAGTACTAACGGCCTGCACTGTGTCGCTACCGAGGCTGCCGACCAAAGCGCGACACAGCATGTGACAGAGGGCCACAATCATGAACACAATAAAAATTTTCTCGTGCACGACTGAAAAAACATGGAACGCATGTAGTCACCAATAGTGAATGGGGAGGTTTATGTCCGACATAAGCCTCCTCATTCACTATTGTATATTTATAAGCTGATGTAGCAAGGTTGTATAGTCTGGAGCATATTATAGATGAACAAAAAATTAGTTAGGGAAATGTTTTACGAAAATCTGAGCATTAAATTATGGACTTCTCACAATCAAGTTCGAAACACATTTTCTTTATAAACGGGCCAAATATTAATTTTGTGTTTGGAAGCTCTGACGAAAAAAAAGAAAAGAGATTATCAGAAGGAAGGAAGGATTGGTAGACAGGCTGACGGTCCACTTGATGGTAGGCTGCCCAAATGACTGCGAAAACGCAGTATGCCCTGCCACTACTATATATACATATATACATTACGTATATATACATAGAACACATGCATGTTGGCATTTTTTTCACATGAGGCATTCCCGGAGTGCCACTGTTTTTTTATATACAACAGTAGCTAAGATACGGTATTGTTTATGTTAGTTCGATTATTTTGAAGACATATTATTGTTTTTGCTATAAAAGTACAGGATTAAATAAGCATCAATTGGCCCTAAAAGTGCACTGGTGTTGTTACTCTAATCAAACTACTTTTGGTACAGATACTGTGATTTAATTGAAAGGGCATGTTGCAAGTCGCGTAAATATAAATAATTTATCTAGATCTCTAATAACTTTTAAGAATGTTGATTTTTAACTTAATAAATAATTATATAAATTGTGTATCATTTCGATGACTGTACCTAACAATTACTATCATATAAATTCGTGGGTGCCGAGATGGGAATAAACCATTTTATCTAGAGATAACTATGTGAAAACATGGAAAAAGCCGCGGGATAGATACTTGTATAAAATGACGGCAAGTAGTCATATTAACACAAGCAACGAGATTGGGGTTGCAAGTGCGCTGATAGGACAAGGGATAAGGAATAAATCGGGGACAGATGAATGGTCCCTGGCATCTCTTACTGGGATACAAAAGTACAATGTACTATTGTTTCACGATACAGGATGTAATGCGCTATGCTATTAATAATTAAGATTAATTATTAATCTGCATAACTCATTAATGCAAAAAAAAACATATGTCAAAATAGGGTAGGTATTATTTATAATTCTTATGGTTCGCTTAGAGAAGTTCATTTCCATAATATGCTGCTCCATTTTTTTTTGTCTCTGATATCGACTCACGATTCATTGAGTAAACCATTTGTAAATCTTTTAGATTAGCGGTTCATATAGGCACCTAAGAATAATATATTTGAATACTCACAATAATTTTCTCTATTAGAAACATAAGTAACACCAGTCAGTGCGCATAACTCTACAAAGTTAAGCCAATAGCAGGCTTCTCCTAATTTTTTCGCTAATATTCGAGACTGTAACAAAAGAATTATTGCCTAATGGTCATTTGAAGATTATACGTTCATTTGAAGACTAGGTTCTTATTGTCTACATATTTCTAAGTGTATCTTTCCCATTAATCTTTGAACTTTGAGACTAACAAATGGAACGCACAATTTAAAATTAATAAAATTAGGTTTTTTAGTAGCTACATTTCTCTCCCAGGTATGCAGGTTTCTTCGCAATGTTTTCTTTGCATAATAATAATCGAAAATAGAGATTAAAGCCCAAATATGATAGAGTAAGAACCCACAGGCATGCCAGACATAACTTATCGATGCGCACACGACACGCTGCAGAATGAAAGGGGTCTCAAAGCATCTGGCAGAAGTTATGGCCCATGGGAAGTGTCTGGCAATGCTGAATAATAGGTTGGGGAAAAAGTTTCTTCGCGTTATATATGAAAACTCAAGACTTTTTTTTTAAAGATTATTTACATTTAATTACAGTATACCTATATATACCATTATGTTCGATGACTTTTGCCATCTTGTAGGTAGTGGCAACATGATCCCATTGCTTAAGAATTTTAAGACTTCTGATCAAAAAAACACAAGTAATTTTGGCAGTCCTCGCTTGATGTTAACCTGACACTGCCTAAAGAATTCTGAAGAGACCGAAACAGGTGGAAATCTGAAGATGCAAGGTCAGGGCTATATGGCGGTTGCATTAACACGTCCCAGCGAAACTCTCTTAATTTTTGCTGAGTGGCTAAAGATGTGTGTGGTCTAGCGTTGTCGTGATGAAAGACCACGGCCTTTCTATTGATCAATTCCGGCCGCTTTCTCTCAACTTCTTGCTTCAATCTCATCAGTTATTGGCAGTAAAGATCCGAATCAATGGTTTTGCACGGCGGTAAAAGCTCACAATGAACAATGCCCTTTTTTTTTTTTTACAAGAGGAATCCATCATGGATACCCACCCGTCTGGGGACAGACCGGTGGGTTATGTCGGACTCCTGCCCCGAGATGGTAGTGGGGTAGACCTACCGACTAATCCTCTTGGCGTCCTTCTCATCCGCTATTGGTGAAGTTGCGAGGTCGGACGAGCACTCTTCCGCAACTCCACCGCGGGGGTCCGCATCCGGACACGGCTCATTTGGACGGCGCACCCGAACTGCCAAAGTGCGACGTGCCTCTCAGGATGAATGAACAATGCCCTTCCAATCACACTATACACACCTTTGACCAAGCTTTGACCATGACTCTTTTTGCACGTTCTTGTCGTACGTGATCTACTTTTCATCACCAGTTATCAATCTCTTCCAAAACGGTTCGGTTTCATTACGTCTCAATAAAGAATCGTAAATGAGTACACGATTCATAAGATTTCTTTCAGTGAGCTCGTGTGATACCCAAATATCGAGCTTTTTTGTCGGTCAAACCGGTTTTGTGGTCAATTCCTAGTTCTTCAGCTATGTCATTACTACTGATACGCTGATCTTGCTCAATTTTTTCAAAAATAGCGTCCAATATATGCGACTAGAGCGAGGTGCATCTTTGATATAAAAATTCCCAGATTGAAAACATTTAAATCCACTTAGGTCCATAAATGTCATAAAAAAATTTCGCGGCTTGAATTGCATTTTTTTCCTTTTTTGTAATAAAATTTTAAAATGTATAGAATTTCTTCATTAGATTCACTCATTTTAACAGAAAGAAAAACAAATGAAAAATAGCTGGAAACAACATTTTACAAATTTGTTTCTTTTTTTTTTTGAAATGTAACCTTTTTAATGTCATCAAAACCAGCCAGATAGCCAAACAGATTTTATTACAAGTTTATACATACTATTATGCAAAGAGACTTTTCCCCCGACTTAATATTATTTTATAATAATACTCTGCAAAACATATCGTATATAAAAATCAGCCTTTAGAAAATAAGTGAACTTAATCCTATTTTTACTCACCTAACTTATCTGATAGCTCTAAATTGGCCGTCTACCCAACTTAGCAGATACGCACACGTTCAAAGTACATAGGAACACTACTCGATACCCCACATTTTGTCCTATAGAAAATAAGTTACGTCTAGCATGCCAGGGATTTTCAGCCATGATGATAATAATCGACATGTTCTCAATAAGAAATTGAAATTGAGACAGAATATTCACGAAGCAGCTATCGACTTTCACAGCTCATCGAAAATATGTTCTTTGACTTAGACGCTACAATTTACCGAAATTATGTAGATGGCGCTAAACTAAATATTTCAATGCTATAGATTTTAAAAAGAAAATTTACGCACACATCTTAAACAAGTAGCAATATCGTAGAAATATATTATGTGCTAGCTGAGCTCGCAACTTCGTACGCGTGGTATTCGGTATATATAGAGTGTGACTTTTTTGTTTGTAAACTGATTAGAATGAAACAAACACTTAATGTTATCGAAAACTTGCTACAATACATCAGTGAAAACCGCATTCATATCGGTTAAGCCGTTTCTGAGATTAACGTGCACAAACGCTAATCTAAAACACGAACAAAAATTCTAAAACTATTTTTTTGATCTCGGTAACATCTCGGCAAATTGTTTTTTTTTTTTTTTTTTTTTTTAATATGCAATGTAAAGTCATGGCTCGTTTACGATTTTATTATGTATAGATTGGACGTTTTAAACAATGAAAAAATCAAAATAATGCTTAATTAATGATAATAATTAATACCTTTTCTTCAGCAATAAGTGCAGTTCTTTCTTTATGATAGTTGTAGTACAATGAACCTATCAACAACCTTGGTCCAAGGTGGAAAGCAACGCTTATCCGCCATACGTATCTTTGTGGGCTAATACCAGTAATGGCACTTATTGAGGGCACTACATTGTACACCTGTAATTCATATATAGAGTTCGTAATATTAGTTGCTTTAAACAGAAAGACCTAAAATGGTCTAGCGACATTTGAATTCAACTTCAAATGCTTCGCTGCTTATATCACTATGTTGCGCAAAGTAACTTAATATGTTACTTTGCGTAGCTCTTGTGTTGCTGTGTATCGGTGAGTAAGTAAGAATCTCTATTCCCTCTTTATTCCTTATGTTTTAACCTATCTTGAACTGCAGCGTAGGTATACTTGCAACCCTTATGACATGACTTGTGATGGAGACGGCAAACACCTACCCATTAAATAGACCGAAATCAAATTAGACTGCCTGCAGAATCTATGTTTGCTTTGAATTTTTAATATAATTTTTATTTGCCTCTAATTTTTTTGTAGTTGGACACCCTATTGACATCAATTTGATCAATTATGTAATGAGAATTGTTTATAAGCTTTTTCTCTGACAAGTAGTAAATATATAACATGGTTTCCAGTTTGCTATTCAGCCCAGCCTTTATCCTATCATATTTCATAACATTTTATTTTTATTTTTTAATCACCAATTTTTTTTTCGAAATAGGTATTAGAGGATCAAATTTCCGCTCAATCATTGTGCGCCATCGGCTATTGGAAATACAAAATATTTATTCACCTAAAATTAGATTTTGCTTGTTATGTGTATCTTAACAAAATAAAATAAATAATTATTCATAATTAATATGTGGGTAGATACTCACTTTACAATGAGTTTCGTGAATATCATCTCCTTGAAATATGGAGGCTGTCACGTAACAAAATATTAAAGCACCTAATGGAAGCCAAAGAGCAGCCAAACATATTTTTCTTAATGTACATTTCCAAAGTAAACCCTGAAAACATACATACACGGTACATTAATTTTTGTCCATCTCATATTGTAATCCTACCTACAATTATTTACTAAAAAAAGTTATTTGTTTACATTATTAATAAATATTCGTTACTTAATAGATAAAAAAAACATACCTTGCCCTCTAATGTTTTAATAGTTTCAGATTGGTTTATTACACTTATCGTGTCGTTTGTGCGGCTGTTGTCGACATGCTCATCCGAATTTAGCGGCGACTGTACTTGTGCTTCATTTAACATTTTCTTATGCACTCTGCACTCGTTCAAAATCTCCCTTTTAATAGACCATTATCTTTACCAACAATTTTACCTTCGACAACTTGTACCGATCAGAATAACGGCTTAAACTTGTTTAAAAACATATCATTTGTGATTTCAACAAGGTGCATTCCTCTTAAAACATTAGATAAATCACAATATATAAGAAATTGTAAAAAAGTACAATCGCTTTACTCGTGTGGATGACCTAAGGCGTGGATTGAATGAGGTTGTTTGGACTTGCGCATTAAATGCCCTGAATTGAGGGATAAAGTGCCCCTCCAAGGCTCCGTTAGCCTTTTTTTCTAAGTAGGTTTAGCATAGGTTTAGCATTACACTTGTGACCTAGTGGCTCCACTTAAAAAAATACTTGATTACCTATACCAGATTTTTGTAAATAAACTACTTAACATAAAAAATGTTACAAATAGGATGACTTTTCATTGAATTATTTTTTTTAAATAAGACTTAAATGTGTATATTTTTGCTTGTACTCAGCCTGTAAGTAGGTATAATATTAAATTCTTTGTCCGAAATTATTCTAAAAAAACTTAACAAGTTACCATTATAATCACAGCTTACACAAAATAATTTGTTCTGTGTATTGACATTTTGACATTCCTGTAACACAGATTACACTATATTATAGTGCATAGTGCTACTGCTATAACTGCTAAACAAAAATATTTCAATAATTTCAATTCACGGCAAAGAGCCGATGTTGAACAAAAATTAGAAAACTCTAGTTTAAATTACACAAATGTACATGTTTTTATTTAAATAAGGTTTTCAAAATACTTCACCATGAATTACATAAGGGTTTTGTGGTTATTCTGTTTGTTTTGTGGTTATTTTGCAAATATTAAATGTTCCACACATTGGATAGTGACCGAAAGTGGTTTTATTCAGACGAAGGTAAGAATAAATCTTCCGTTTTTATTGAATAAAAAACTAAGAAAGATTACCTATTTTGTCTCATATCAGTTTTTTGCTGATTATGATCATTTTTTTATTTTTTCAAGTATAATAAGAAATAAGGTGATAAAACCATAAGAGATTTTACTCGTTCATAATTACGTACATATGTATATTTTCTTATTTTAGGTTGATTCACCTTTTGTTATGGCTCGTCCATACGACCTGTTGGCATTTTTAAACCAGGACACCAGATGGGACAATATTCTTAATTTATATCGTGATTTATCCAGAAGACAAGATGTTATAAACAAACTATGGTCTAATTTGGAGAAAGATTCAGACATAAGAAATCACATAGCCATTGATGATAACTGTGTCAAAGCTGGGCCTCTAACTTTGTTAGATTGGTATCCAACATTACCCGAAGATGGTAGAGCAAAGAATATTCCAGAAGAAGAATACTTACTTTATAACCCTGATTATGGTCAAGATACAGATATTCCAGATTGTAAAAAAATATCATCATTGACATTTAGTATGGTTTCTTTTGATCATTTGGAGGTAAAAAATTATAATAATTCAGTAATATACAACTAAGTGGGCTTTTAATTCCATTTAATCTTCATCCATTCTTGTGCAAAATAAAAAAAGCAACACTAATTATAATAATCATTACATGAAATAAAAATGTTATATCTGAAATTATGTTATTACGAGAATGATATACATCCAGGTTTTGAGAGAGCTATAAGTTTCATTTTCTTCCCTTTTGAACAGATTCACCTGATGAACAGCTATTAATTACCATTACTACCAATTGCACAAACAATACATTGTGGTTAGAGTTACTATGTTGGTAAACAATTAAAAATTTGTCTATGTCTTCTTAATTTTAGGACTGTTTGTGGTTAAAAAAACATGAATTAAATTGATATTTTTCTATATTTTCAGGGTGTTAAGAAAAGGGAGAATTTAAGTGTTAACCATGAGCTGTTGCTTCCAGAAATTATATCTCCTTTAATGACGGTAGAGCAATTTGGTCACTGGATCACAAGTGTGTTGCGTAGAAATAGCTCATCTTGGCTGCATTATAATATGGCTTCATTATATTGGAGAGTGAGCGGAAATGCCCCTAAGGCCATGGAGTGCAGTAGACGGGCAGTACATTATGCACCAAGGTATCGAAAAATTTCCTTCTTTTATTTATATTTTAATCTTGTGTTTTAAATTTGGCTTCTGGTTCTTTTAATTGAGTAAATTGTGTGGTACTTCTAGAGAATCTATTCGTAAAATAATAAATAAATTCATTTTATTCCTCATTAAGTTATTCACAGTCATATTTTTCTTCTAGTTCCTGACTTTCTCTTTATGTTTACATTACACATAAATAAAAACAAAATAAAATAACCTTTATTTGCTTGCAATAATAAAATAATAAACAGTTCTAGATAAGTATTATAGTATGTCTCTTCGAAGTGCCTTGCGGCAAAGGTCTCCTCCAGATCCTTCCACTAAGCTCTATCTGTAGCCACTCTTGTCCAGTATGGGCCCAGAGTCAAGCGGATCTCATCTTTACACCGTCTCTGGGGTCGACCTGTGCTTCCATCACATGGGTACCAAACAGTAAGTTGCTTAGACCATTTTTCGAGGCCACAACGTAACATATGGCCTGTCCATCTCCATTTTTGCTGGTTTATTCGAGTCAGTATGTCAATAACTTTAGTTTTTTGCCTTATGGTCGAACAGTGGATATGGTTTTTGATGGATATCCCTAGCATACTTCTCTCCATTGCCCGTTGACATACTGCGAGTTTGTCTCTATGCTCTACACATAGGTACCTAAAATATACCCATTGAATTTGACTAGCTGAGCCTGCAACTTCGTACATGTGGTATTCGGTATATCCCTTCGGCAATTTGAATGAAACAAACACTAAATGTTACGGGAAGCTTGCTATAATACATCAGGGAATACCATATTCAAATCGGTTAAGCCGTTTCTGAGATTAGCGTGCACAAACGCACAGACAAATAGACAAAAAATTTAAAAACTTTTTGACCTCAGTAACATAAGTACAACATGTACAAATTGTTTTTTATTATGTGTATAGATTGTGTAAATGGTATTAATTTTTAATCACAAATCTCTTTATTCAATTAAGTTTTCTTGAAATTTAACTAATATGTACAATATATGATTGACGATCACTTTGATTGTTTTACAGGCAGTATAAGGACATAGCTCTGTTAAGCATGGGATCAATTCTACACCGTAGTAAAATAGTTGAAGATGCTATCACCGTGCTCGGAGCAGCGGTAGATCATGATCCTCATTTTGCAGCAAATCATTATGTTTTGGCGAATGCCTACGCTGTAATTGGAGACTTCAACAGGTCTTTGCAACACTTGGACCATTGCATAAAAAATAATCCCAATTTTGTTTTAGCATTGCAACAAAAATATGGTGTTTTATGTCATGCATCTTTAGTAAAGAAACTACACAGCGTTAAGGGGTAAGTTTTATTTTTTTGTTGCTGTTGCTGTTAAAAATGTTTTATTTTTTTCAAATTATTCTGTAATAGAAGATGGAATAGTTGACTCAATAGTTGCCATTGCCTAGAAACTTTCAGGCGTTCTATGGCCACTTTTTGAAAGTGACAGGGCACACTGCGTTTCACAGTCATTTGGGAAGCCTGACTGGCAGCAGTAACCACAGAAGACCAAGAAATAACATGTGCTGTTGTGTTTCACTCACTGAAACACAAGAGCACAACCTTCCTAATCTACCATGATCTGCAGCGCCTGTGGCGTTGCTTGTGTTATAGGCGACAGTAGTCACCTACCATCAAGTGGATCCTCAGCCAATGTGACGACCTTAACCAAAAAAATATTGCTTAAAATGTCTTACTTTTACGACTATTTTACTACTATTCTGCACTATTTATAAATTATTTGTTGGTCTTCTGTAAAAGAATAATTGCTGTCACAAGAGGGTCTGTCCAGTTTATCACTTTGGAACGTCTAAAACAACATGAAACATCAAAGTGTTAAGTTCTCTCTAATTCTCTTCAAGTTGTCTATCTTGTAGGAGTTTTTTCAGATTTTATTTTTCGTCTATATATCTGTTACAACTATTTATCGTGTTGTTAAAATTTTTAAAGAATCTTAAAAATAATCCACTTAATATTATTTGACTAATAAACTGAAACAGTTTAGAATAAAGTTCAACACATATATTTGACAAATATTTATACAAATTATAAATACTGTATAAATATCTTTTTAAATTTTTTATTAAATGTTTATTAGTGGGTATTTTATTTCAGGTCTTTAGACCTACTTCGCGGAGAATTAATGGAGTATGCTGTTGCTGAAGCTCATTGGATTAGATCGCAAGCTGCCTTTTTAAGAACTATGAAACATCTGGACGAGTTTGGTAAGTTAAACTAAGTTAAACATTATGAGAAGTTTATTTTTACAACCACTAGTTGAAAAATTAATGGGCCAGTCATGCACAATGAAGCCTGTCGTCCAGTAAGCATGATAGGATTGGCTTAATCATGACAGCCGTACTTGTCATTCAAACACCCATATACCGTAATATTGGCTTGATCAAGCCAATTGAATCATGCTGATTGGACGATAGGCTGAATTGTGTATGACTGGCATTACGTGTGATTAGTAACAATTTGCGTATTTTTATTTGCATATATAACTTCTTTTTCTGTGTTTAAACAGCTGTACAATGTTGAATGCTTTGAAGAGTTGTTTCAACTAATGTCTATCCCGAGTTTTTACGACTGTATTTTGTGTGTTACTTAAAGAAAAACTCGCATTACTTAAAGAAGGTGCTCCAGATGAGTAGAAACTTTTATCTCGCGGACGCACGATCTGTGAAACAATCTCCCCTCTGAAGTGTTTTCACCTATAATATGGGCTTCTTCAAGCATATCTGTTCATTTAATAAAACAGTAGAATAGTCGTGTCTGTACATTGAATTAGATGTATTGTCTGTATCGTGATTTAAAGATTAATTTAAGAAAAGTTATCGTGATTTAAAGATTTAAATTTCGTCTCTGGGTTATTGCATAGCAAACTGTAAAGCATCGAAAGTTTATTGCAAGGTTCGAAGGCATTACGATGTTTTGTGTACAAATATAACTTACAGTTACGACGAACTTGTTGCCTTTGTCTGCAACTTCGTCCGCGAGCATTTCAGTTATATCGAGTTTCTTCGAGAACTTAGTTTCAGATTATAACGTAGCCCAGTGAATTCTCAGCTTTTATATATAACGTTTCCTTATAAAGCAATTGGTTTCAGCAACGCGAATGAAGTCACGGGGCACCAGCTAGTTTTTAATACTAGATGGTGTGGAGATAGATTCAGAATCCTTTAAATTTACAGATTTTCGAAACGTCGAGAATAACTGCCGAAAAATGGAAGAGTTGACCGGTTTGGATATAAAATATATTAAGAAAGGTGGTGACAAAAACTCCTTAATCCAGTACTTTCTCGACGGCCCCATGTACAGTGACTTGTGGTGGACAGAAAAAGGTGTGCACGCTGTGGAGTCTGCATACAGCTTGCAGCGGTTTATAAAGCACATAGAAAAACACGCGAGCGATGTGTCAGAGTACATAGTGCCCAACGAACACTTGACTATTACAGAAAACGGTGATTTTAGACTCTTTGGTCCATCATTAACTTCCGAAGAGATGGCAAAAGGTAAGTAACAAGCGTCTAGGCTATTTTTAGTGGCAAGACCATGGAGAATAGGTTGGTAAGGAGGACCAACTCTACACAAGAGAAAGTGTAGGTTGCTACCATTAAAGGGTCAATAAAGGGTCTTTCATTAAGGATGCTGGAACTTTAAACATAAATAAAACAAGTTGTTTGTGATATCTCCACTATTAAAAGAATATATATTTATAAGATGTTATGGCGTTAGATGTCCTCATTTTCTTTATTCTCCATGAACAAAAGCTGGACACACTGATATAAATTGGGCGGCCCACCTACGAACTAACCATCCTTTCTATAAGAAATCCGTGTAATACCAGTATGCTGCTTTGTTTTCTTGTACGTGATCCTATCAGGATAGGCAGCGCATCCCGGTCAGGGCGAGCAATAAACAGGAAACACATTGTTAAATATTCTTAAATACACATTATTAAAACATATTGTCATATAATGTCATATATAAATTTGTATCTTTTTCTGTTGTGATATACTTAAAAACTTTAACAAGCAAGCAGACGGTTTATTAGCTTTGTGTGTTAATAGGAGTTTTCTGCATACAAAGAAATTTATGGCGTGAATATTTTGTTTCTTCGGAGTTGTAATGCACAATCCTCGAATGTTGTTGAGTCATTTTACTACCTCTAATGTTCTACTTCTCTAATATGTATTAGACGAGTAGAACATTAGAGTTAGAAGATTGAAATATTATTCACTTCATACAAATTTATCTTTTACCACCTCTTTTGCCGCAGCATATCTCAGTTTTAATTATTAATTTTGAATGTCATTCATCTGTTACATTTTACTCAATTAACCTGTAATATGTCTTTTATTATATGTTTGTTGTGTGCTGAGTTGTAGCTATAAATATTGTTCTTATTTTTGTTATTTTATCTACAATTATTCTAGACTATATCGTCTTATAACTATGTCCGCTATGAAGCAAAGCAATGTTTGCTTTTTTACTATTTTTAAAGGTTTTACGTCGGCCAATCCACTGTACAATTCCTCACTTTGGTGTCATGGAAAATAAAAAATAAAAGAACTAGTGTGATAAGACATTAAAATTACTATTTATTAAACTGTCCCAACCAAAATGTTTTGTCACAATTGGCACTAACGCGTTATCGTTTCGTTCCTCAACGCGGACTACACTTTTCATACAAGATTTCGATGTTTCTTTTATAAGCTCGGAGAATAGAATTAGAGAACTTAAATACATGAGTCAGCTGTCGCATGAATATCAAACTGACGGATAACATTACGCTTTTAGTTAATGCTTGTAATAATTTTATTCCTTATAAAATTTTCATACCGGGGGCCTTATGAAAATCGATTCTTAAGGAGTAAACTCAAAAAATAGACTTTCTTTCCAAAACATTTGTCTTTCAAATATTCTAAGAAATATGGAACAAAAATTTAAAATATAAATAATCTTTCACTATCAACTAGCCTTGTTTCTCGAAATTTCAAATAGATACTCGCTTAGTTAACGATAATTAAGTAACACTAGTTTTCATCGACTTTTCAGATGCCCGAGAGATACAAAAGAAATGGGGTCCTCCCGTTTCCGAGAAGAAGTCAAACGATTTGAGTGAGGATGACCTTTTTGAATACGAAGGAGGAGTTATATTGTAAGATTTTTGTTTGTAATTTATTGAATAACCAGTTGTTGTGTAGAGTACCTACAGATAATCTTATGCAAGTATATTAGTGATAATTCCAAATAGAATTTTATAAAAAATAATTACAATAGAAATCATATATAACTATTATATATACTGCCGCCTGGCATCAGTGACCACTCCTTGCTGAAGACCTCTGTTTAATAAATGTTCATGAATTGTGTTTCGGTGAGTGTTCGAAAAGGGGTGCCAGAGTTTATTCCACTGTGTCCCCTGTGCTTTATCCTATCATAGTGAAAGATTTGCTGAACAAGTTCCATACATTTTGTAGATGATTATCAAAACATGTCTACAAATTTAGTTAACACTTTTCTCCGAAACGCTACCGCTTTTTTGTACATTATCGTTTTTGGACGTGCCAATTATTTCAGTTTTGCTCTATTATTTCACTTGTTAAATAGCTGAGAACATAAGGAAGTTATCTAAATATTTTACGATAAGTTTCATACATTTAAGGCAAGCACCCTAACCACTCATCCAACGGGTTCGTCAAAAACATTTAATAAAGTTAAGAAAAAAATAGTTTACAAAATCTCTACCTGGATACCAAGAAACTCGTAATATTTGCAGAATATGAAAATAATACGTTTTTGTTTCAGGTACCCACCAACAATGAATATCAACCGAAACACAGAAGACTTCGACAAGGATCCGGATTGGCCTTCTCATAAACTTTGCAAACATATAAACATACCCATGTCCATCCGATCAATATATCCCATCTTTATGCCTTTTGAGAATAAAGGTTTAAGGTGATAAATACCATCATCTATGTATATTGTTTTTAAATGAAACTACATATATTTTATTATTAAGTACGTATTATAAAAGAATAAGTTGATCGTCATAGAGTCAGTAGCATTTCAATTACTGGCGTTGTAACCACTGCGCTTTGTCGGTCTATGGAGGCTTATGTTTTAGACCAGCAATGGGCGTTTCGTCGGTAAATCGGAACATGATGTATGAAAAGTGTAGTTCGCGTTGAAGAACGAAATGATAGCGAATTATTTGAACGACGACGAAACGCTCATTAAAGCGACGAAAGTGAATGATTTGAAGTTATAAAACATAGTGACATCTGTGTATACCGAACGTAACTAAATAACATAAAGCAATTAGGTATATAAATTTTTAAATATTACATTTAATTTTATATGTTTGAATGAGTAAACCTACCAGTCGAACACACACTTTTTTTGATCTAGTATCAAGTCATGAATATATTATTACATTGTCTATGTTGCAGAATAAAATCCCTTTTAACCGATAAGATTGGGGTTAAGGCTCAGGCGGAACACGAGCTTCCATGGCACCCGCCAACTTGTCCACAAGACAAGGACGCCGCTCTTTTCTCACAAAAGAAAACACAACGGTAAGCCATTTTCATAATAGTGACGCCTTTTTAAAAGCAGTGTTGCTAACTCAAAGTAGTGACTTCAATTAATCCCTTTTTATATTTCAACTGTCGCTATTTCTCATCCTTTATCCTATTAAAGTTGGCAGCGCAGTTGCATCAATCTTGTGATTATACATAGAAGACGCGATCAAGTGGACTGTTTGAAGTCATAAAAAATAGAGCTGTTGACTCACTATCTAATATACGGTGGGTATAATTTGCAAGGACCTACCCGTTAATAAATGAATATAATGAATCTTCATTAATTCTTCTTCATTGTTCTATCCTTTTATATCACTGAAGATCGTCATTAAAAATGCGATTCCGTCCTGGCGAATGTGGTTCATCAACCCTAAATAACCATTCATTCAAATTTGTATGTATGTGATTTACGGCAATAGTAATTTTTTTAGACTGCAATAATAATTTCACCTACTGCATTTGGGGCATTACGGACTTGCAGTTATAAGCTCATAGTTGGGCGACTAAAGCTCTGTTTCAATGTTGTTTTTCTTTTGGAACTCTATTCTAATAATACACTATACTCCGTACATTATAGCTTGATTGGTTTGACAAATGGTTCTAGTGTTAGATGCGGTATGTTGATAATATTAGAAAAATAACTTAACGTGTTTTGTATTGCATGCATAAGGTTTATTTCTTATAATAAGTTGAGCAATATTTTTCATAAATGTTTACGTTTTAATAAAACCTCCAACAGTTTTAATATTATGACAGTGTGTTAAGTTTAGTTAAGTATCTTGTGTTACTTAACTAAATTTATGTTCATTAATTTAATTAAGTAGGTATAAAAAAGTTTCATATTATTAACATATGGAATGTTGGTAACACTAAATGTTACGGGAAGCTTGGCATTTAAATCGGTTAAGCCGTTTCTGAGATTAGCGTGCACAAGGGCATAGACAGACAAAAATTCTAACAACTATATTTTAACTTCGGTAACATAAGTACAATGTATACAAATTGTTATTTAATTATTATTACAAATTATAAAGCTAGGCGGGTGATTCACAGGGTGAAAAATTCATTTTGAAAGTTTTTTTCATGTGAAGTTCGGCAAGTAGGCGTCGGTCTACTCTGTGGTTGGTTACGGTAGCCTATTGACGCCATAGGGGTCAAAAGTGCACTGCATAATGATTTCAGATTGATCTCACGATTGAAATCCGTATTTTGTATGTATGCAGACAGCAACTTGGTATAGTCGAGGGGACGGATAATTTGAAACAGAAGTTATTGGAGTACGTCGGCGATGGAAACATTGATCTCGTGAAGAACATGCAGGACGCCGAAATCGGTCACAGAATATACGCGGCCATGCAAATGGTAATTTTATTAATTTTGCTATATCCTCGGAAACATTCGAAGCATAAGGACTTTCATTATTTTAGGAATTTATAATGATTGGCAAGAAACACTACCTAATGGCGTTAAAAATAACTCCCTTATCACCACAAAACAACTCACGTGAGGATGTATTTTAGTATGTGATCAAGATTGTCCTTTATCCTCCCTAGACCTTTTCGACATCTGCATGTTCGACGACGCTACTGAAACTATCTGAGGCTATCAGCTTTGGATATATAGCGAGGCTATGCGAGGGTATATAATGTCATAAGCTATATTGGTTAGCATAGTCGCAGTATTGTCACACATTGGCATAAGAAAATTCTTTTACTTTCCAGAAAGTGGCTCCGAAATGGCTTCTCTATACACTCTCGTCACTGTATTGGAGGGTTAGAGGCAATAATATAAATGCACTGAACTGCTTGCTGAATGCGAGCCGCACAGTACAGGCGCGATACAAAGACATAGTTTTGGTGTCTTTAGCCTCGATATATTTAGAAATGGGATACTTTGATGAAGCTTTGGCGGCAGCGGAAGAAGCCTACAAATTAAGTTTATATGAGGTATGATATCATATTTTGTGACCAATTTTAACACTAAGTGTTGTGTAAATTAACTATATAAACTAGATTTCAATAATCTCTCAATTTGATACATGCAACTTCCACAGGCATCTTGATAGCATTAATAAAACCTGTTGGCTGAACCATCTGAGATAAAGGCTCTCCTGTCAAAATTACTTATAGAAATGAACTTTTTAAGGTCTCATCTGGGTATGTAGGATTTGATTCCAATATCCGTTTTATTCCCAGGATACTTTTACACAATTACCTAACAGATACTTTTAATCTTCTTTTTCCATAGTGACATAAAAAGTTAACAAGCAGCTGTCTCTAATCGCTTCGATAAACTTTATAAAAAAAGGAAGCGCCTTGCGTTAGGCTAAAAATCTGATCGAAATCATGCAATCTTGAAAGTAGTGTCAAATATTACAGATAAATAAAAGCCTCTTGTGCACATTAATTTTAATAGTTAATTGCGCAATGGCTTTGAATACATAGTTTTTAGAATAATCACCCTTTTTTTCTTTGTCATATTTTTTTTTTTTCCATAAAATACTCTAAACCTTAAGTAGATCATAAATCCTTAGCAATGATAAGACGACTAATAGTTACGATTTTGTGGCTATAATATATTCAAAACATTTCAATCTCTTACATTCCCAGCGTGACCCAAATACATGACGTGTCACAGCACGTAATTTCTTATTGATCTGTCTTTTTTTGTTTTATTTTTTTTTATAAAATATTGTAGGTTTTCATCTTTACTTTCAGAAATATATCTCAATTTTCAAAGAACTCCTTTTAAAAACCATCAAACAAACACGCAATTGCAAGGAATAATATGTAAACAGATTTGACGGTTGACAATTAAAACTGCCATACCATATACATCTTTTTTTTACTGATATCCATCATTTTTTGCTAGTATCACACAACTTTTAATATTTTTAGTCTGTGTCAAAATTTTTAACCGTTAATTATTTGATGATAAATAGCATTTTTTGTGTGTTATTCGATAAAAATTAAACTACTTTCGATAAACTTTGTAATGTTGCCAACAACAATAAAATGAAAATGACGTCCATCATTATTACCATGTAATTCAACTTGGACTGGGTCCATTTAAATTCTTAAAAAAACTTTAAAAATAAATATATTTGTACACATTATGTAGCGTCATTTTTAAGTTTAACCTTAAAAGAGACAAAAGAACCAGAAAAAATGTCGAAAGTTCTTTTGTAACGAGTTAATGGCCATACAGAGGCGTGGGAGAGGAGAATGTTGGCCCATATTCGTATTCGATGACGGCCGAGTGAGGGTTTTTCTGTTGCACAGTATTGCTACCTTAAAACGTGCCCACAGCGGCGTCACGTTCGCCTCTCGTTTCGCGTATATGTCCCTTCGTTAAATTCTAACATAATGAAGACATAACTCAGGAACAATCTCTTAATTGTGATATTAAATAAATAAAACAATAAAAAATTCATTCCAGCCGTCTACTAACTTCATATTGTCCGAATTGAACATGATAAAGAAGCATCGCAATACACACATGTTCCACCTGAAGCAAGTGGTTCGTGTGGAACCAGCCTTCCTCGGGGGCGTCGCGAGGAACTTGCTCCGTGCCTGGGCTTGTCTCTTCAAGGCGACGGCTCCTGACGCGGGTAAGCTGTCGTCGCACACCCTCACTACATTAAAATGTTTTTGTTATTATTAAAGACTGCAGGCAGACTGACGCTCCTATAGGTGTGCTGAAAATATGCATGAAGGACTATGTCTTATCAAATTGGTTAGAATAACATGGACTTAAAGCTTCTTTTAAGCAGTTGTGTTCGTTAATTTAAGCCATGCTCGTTTAATATATCTCGTTAGTATTCGTAGTCGTTAGTAACAGTAGCTACAGTGTTACATGCACCTATCATCAAGTGGACTGTCAGCCTGCCTGCCAACCTTTATCACAAAACCTTGAGAACTTTAAATAAGTAATGAATATGATTTTGTTATGAAATAGTAAAAAATACTACAGAAGTATACTTTTGAGTGCTTAACTGGCTTTCACACGCTAGATCGCTAGATTGACGAGGTCGTTGGACGAATGGTTAGGTGCTTGCCTTATAGCTCTGTTCTAGGGTTCTGGGGTTCCCGGGTTCTATACCTGGCAGGGTCAACTTAGAAAGGGATTTTTTTAAAGTTTTCTGTGGTCTGGATCTGGAAAGTAGTGGCATGGCATACCGCATTTCGCTTCGCAGTCATTTGGGCAGCTCGTCTGGCGGCAGTAACCACCTCCTTCCAGAAGACCACCGTGAAATAACAGCACGTGTGCTGTTGTGTTTCGGTGAGTGAGTAAGAGATGCCAGAGTCCATTTCCCTGACCCTTCTCAATCCCTTATTCTTAATCCTACTGTAGTCGGCACCGCACTTGCAGCACCTATGCGTTGTATGTGTAATAGGCGACGATAGCCATCTACCATCAAGTATACCTCCTGTCTCCCGACTTTAACATAAAGAAAAGATCTTGATTTTCTTGCGGATCTTGTGATGATAGATTCAAAATTAGTTTCTTTATTTTATTTTTTTATTTATTTACTGAGAAGTTTTAGGTCTCGACGAACTAGAAGATAGTGAAGTTTGCTCTCAAATGGACCCAGGCGTACAAATGGTGTGCGACAAGGAGGGTATCAATTGTCACATGAACATACATTGTTTTCACTCTACACGTGATAAGGGTAAGTTTGTGGTAGTCTGTGAATTGCTTTTTTTTAAAATTAAGCAATGCTTCATTGCCGGGACGAATGATAGGTAGCACGTATATAAAGGTTCTGTAAACTGCTAGTTTAGATGGCAAAAGACAAATACATAGACTCGAAGCAAGTTTGTCAAAATCAAAACAAATCCAAATATAAATATAAAAACAATAAAAATAAAAATTGTATTAACTCTTTATCTCTTGATGCTGATGCAGTTCTCTCTTGATGTTAACCTGACACTGCCTAAAGAATTCTGAAGAGACCGAAATAGGTGGAAATCTGAAGATGCAAGGTCAGGATTATGGTGGATGCATTAACACCTCCCAGCCAAACTCTTACTTTTTTCTGAGTGGCTAAAGATGTGTGTGGTCTAGCGTTGTCGTGATGAAAGACCACACCCTTTCTATTGATCAATTCCGGCCGCTTTCACTCAATTTTTTGCTTTAATCTCATCAGTTGTCAGTAGAGATCCGAATCGATGGTTTTGCCCGGCGCGGCGGTAAAAGCTCATAATGAACAATGTCCCTACCATACACACATCACCTTATTGCGAGTTAACCCGGGTTTTGACACAGTCTGTGAAGCCTGACCGACTTTGACCACGACTTTTGTCGCACGTTCTTGTCGCACGTGATCCACTTTTCATCACCAGTTATCAATCTGTTCAAAAACGGTTCGGTTTCATTACGTCTCCATAAAGAAACGCAAATTAGTACACAATTAATAAGGTTTCTTTCAATGTGCTCGTGTGAGTGTGGCACCTAAATATCGAGCTTTTTTGTGTGCTCAGCTTTTTTCAAATGAGTTTAAACTGTTTTATGGTCAATTCCCAGTTCTTCAGCTTTGTCGAAACTACTTATATGTCGATCTTGCTCCACTTTTTCAAAAACGGCTTTTTCAAAATTTTTTTTTTTTTTTTTCAAAAATCATATCCGTAACAGGGCGATGTGCTTTTTGACATCAAAATTCCCGGATTAAAAACGCTTAAACCAACTTTGTGCTACTCTTACAAATTTAGGTCTATAAATGTCACAATATTTTTTTTCTGGGCTTGCGTTGAATTTTTTCCTTTTTTGTAATAAAATTTTAAAATATACCTAATTTCTTCATTAGATTCACTCATTTTAATAGAAAGAAAAACAAATGAAAAATAGCTGGAAACAACATTTTACTAATTTGTTTCTTTTTTTGAAATGTAAACTTTTTAATGTGATCAAGACCAGCCATATACATATACAAGTAGTACAGCCAAAGAGATTAATAGATTATTTCCCCTACCTAATATATAAAACGGCAATTTCCTAGGTTAAGACGCAATAAAAAATGCCATTGAAGACTGCTTGAGGCTTCGATGGCTATCGTAAGTATTATAATAAAAGTATAAATTTCGTTTTGCATATATTAATTTGTAAAGGTTAAACTTATTTTGCAGGTGAGGGCAGTGCCTTGTTTAGAATGTTAGATTTAAGTGACGATGATATGGATCATTTGGAACCAGACGACATGGACGACACTATATTTGACTCTTTCATAGACAATATGCCGACGGACCGCCGGAATAGACCCGCCCATTACAGTAACTTCGAAGTTATGAGAGATACCATCGACAACGCGCTAAGAGGTTGTGGTCCCCTGGGATGTCACAGTAAGCTATAAAAATCTCTTGGATTTTTGCTTAAATAATTTTTCTATTGCTCAAATAATTTCTTGCCCGTTTTTTTTTTAATACTTAAAATGCATTTTTTTAATGTTAAGGTCGTTGATGTTAGGTGGCGACCGTTCCCTATTAACACAAGAAACGCTGCAGGCGCTGCAAGCGCCTTGACGACCTTAGCTGCATTAAGGATAAGGGATTAGGAAGGGGTAGGAAAATTATTTCTGGAATTCATTCAACACATATGCTCTTATTTTATCGTTGTCCTCCATATAAAGATGGTTACTGTCACCAGGCGGACTGCCCAATTGATTACTGAAAATAAGCATGAGCTTTCCCTACTAAAATACCCAGACTGCAGCCTATTAAGAAGTTCATTTTCAAAGTCAAGGCGAGCGAAATACTCTTATTATTACTTTAATAATTCTGCATTTCCATTTCAGGCATCCGAGCGGAGGATTTGGCTTTAAAAGAGGAAGACTGTGGTTACCAACACTTGCAACTCGGTCACTGGATACATACCATTAGTTTCAAACAGTTACTCGGTGACTCTAATTTAAAGTGAGTAAATAGTGCACTTCTCTATTTCAAATAATCCAGAGAATAACTTCCTACTGATCTCAGGCGTAGGAAGTCCACAGGCCTCCCCCTAATTTTCCAAAAGGTTCGGTCAGAAGCATCCTGGATCTATCGTTGACCCGCGGCCCTTATCAGGTTTTCTGTCCACTTTGTGGGTGGACGTCCAACGTTGCGCTTGTCGGTCCGTTTTGCTACTGATTTTGTCAACTTTGCTGACACTTCAGTTACAATGGGGTTAAAAACTGAAAGCTAATCGTAGGTGGCGCCACTGTTGAGTGATCCTAATCGCCACCATATTGTGTTTTTGGTTCCCTGTATTTATCAGCTAATTTGCCTTTATTTTTACAAAAATGTATTCGACATAGAGTGTTAAGCAGTTAAAAGAACAGTTGAGGAAAAGAAAAGCATCTACTGCACATAATCTTGAATATTTAGTCTGCTTCCAATTTTTTCTTCGTAAAGCTTTTATCCATTGTTTTTTTTCTTTTGAAATCTTTAGGGAATATATGGATTCCCGTCTTTTTGCAATCCAAAGCTGAACATAAGCGTCATGTTAATTGAATAAATTCAGTTCTTTTTGTTCGTTTACAAAATTACTATGGAAAATGACAGCTACTTGTCAGATTTAGGGAACAACCAACAGTGCTGCCATCTGAAGTGAGCAAAAGGCAGTTTTTTACCCCATTAGCCGGTAACTGCATTATAGTAGTGTTCAATACACCAAATATGTACTTATGGTATAATCACTTAGGTAAAGTTTGTATGTGGGAGGTAATCTTCGAAACTACTCATCCAATTTAAAAACATTTTTCACTAATAATTAGAATAAAATTTCAGGATGGACATAGGCTAAAAATTCCACGAGGGCAAAGCCGCGGGCACCAGCTATCTAAAATAAAGATCCAATGCATGGCAAAAGTACAATGTCAGGCGTTATATTGCTTTACATATTTTGTCAGGCGTTATATCTTTTATTTTCAACGCGGACGAAGTCGCAGGCACCAGCTAAAACTTGCACATTGTAAATTCGAAAATTAGCCCCTTTGATGAATGTGGTGTAGTATAGAATCGACTTGAGGTTTGATGGGACTTGAGGCATTCTCTAGATTTGGACATTCTCATTAGAAGTTAATATAACGTAGCGATTCTCAAACGAAACTAATATTAAGAGACCGCGTTTTAATTCTCTAATTACAACTATACATTCCGCCTGTTTGTCAACTGATAGTTGGAATTTAATATGTTTTAGGCTGCCAAGTGATATAATATCGATGACGCCATCGAACAAAAAGATACCCGCCTGTAAGATAGCAGTAGACCCCAAAGAGGACTTCTTCGTTGAGCGTATTCTAAAGATTAACATGGAAGATTGGGACCCGGTGCTCAGTTTAATGCACCAGTTTGCAGAGATGTTTGATTACTTTGATTACATCAATCTCGGTGCGAAAATTGCAAAATATGTTGATCTCGTGAGTATTTTGTTCTCATGATTTAGTGTTACGATTTTTTTCGTGTCCGCTAAATTTAATAGGACAATTTTTACGCTTCCCGTTATTCTCCGGATACCTTTTTCGTCGAAAGTGCAGAGTTTTCAAGTGTTGAAATGAAAGGGACCAAACTATTACGGTTTGTATAATTGTGCGATTTAACTAGACACCTTGTTAAAAGGTTTCGGTAACTAATATTTCTTTTGCGTATAAGCATAACAAGTAACTTACATCAAAGTGGTCTTCACAGCATCGAATGATAGTTTTGTAGAATAATTATTGTCATCCCTCTTCGCAGCTTAGAACCGCTTTTTTCTCAATTTTTAGTCTAAAACAATTCATATGGAAATATTTGTTGAAGTAGATTGACACATTGGCATAAAACATAAATAAACACGTTTTTTTACAGCGCATTAATGGTATTGTTTCCTAATTGTCGGGTCTATGTTGATGAATATTCCATTTTAAATAGTTACAGTGTCCGTGTACTCATGGGTATAATTAATACAAAGAAAAATATCTCAAAACTACTGCAGAAAATCAGAAAAATGTTGACACAACAACTATTCAATGACAACGACATGAGTGACGTCAATTGAACTATAGAACTGTTTTGGTGCGCAATTTAAACTGTCTGATTGAAACCTCATTTGTCAATAAATTGTTGAATTTTAATGTTTCTATATACTTGTCTGTTCTACATGGAATCCTTTAAAATGAAAATAAAAGTAAAGATATCGCGTGTTCCCTATTGAAAAGAAAAAATAATAATAATGAATAATTAAATGGCTGTTTAGATTTAGAATGTAATGTGTAGAAAAGAGTATAATGTTGCACATTCATTATATTAAGAATCATATCATATTGGAATACTTCCAGATTTCGGTATTATATCAGGGGTCTAATATCAAATATGGCAAAGTCCACGATGTCTGATCTATACTTATTGATAGCAATAGATCGTTTTTGATAGCAATAGATTTTATATAAAACACATTGAAATGGACGTGACTATGCCGTTTTTGTTACAAAATAAATCGTTCATATTGCAAAGAGAGTGTTTGAATGTTTAAATTTAAAAATTGTGAACTTTGCCGTATTTGATATTAGACCCCTGATATATTTTTTAAATTAATTGCTAACCACCAAAACTTTGACCTACAATATCTTTTAAATAATACATACCTGACCAATTTGTTAATGACAAAGGTTTGTATACTCTGTAAGGTCGACTAACTACAGACTGACAGTCAATTTGATAGTAGGTGGCTACCGTCGTCTATAACACAAGCAACGCCACAGTTGCTGCAAGTGCGCTGCCTGCCGACCATAGTAGGATAAAGTATTTGGAAGGAATATAGGGAAATGGGCTCTGGCATCCCTTATTCACTCACCGAAACACAACAGCACACTCACATGCTGTTATTTCACGTTAGACTTCTGTAAGAAGGTGGTTACTGCCGCCAGACGGGCTGCCCTAATGACTGCGAAACGTAGTATGCCCTGCCACTACTTTCCAAATCCAGAAAAGAGTCAACTTTGAAAAGTTAGTTTCCAAAGTTGAGCCTGCCGGGAATCGAACCCGGGACTCCTGAGACAGAGCGTTAAGGAAGCTTCGTAACTCACAAAATTGGGCTCTTCCAATGGGGCTACGAATTGAATTGTAATTGTACATATATTTGACACAATGACGCAAAGAATAGTTGTTTATTTGTACAGAAACCGCGCTCGTGGATGGGTCTGGTGGTGGCGGGGTGGTGGTGCGGTGCGGGGGGTCACGGCGCATGCGCGACGCGTTGCCTTGCGGCTGCGCACGCAATCGCCCCGACGCACCTCGCGCACCATCCACTCAGAGCGCTCGCCGCACTCTTGCACATGTCAGTAGTTGTTGCACTTGGTTCAATTTTATTGCAATGTTAATTAGATTGTTTAGGTAAAATATTAAGGGAACCCTGTACGAGCGACTGAAATCAGTAATAGTTGTTTAGGACAATTTGTTGTCTCAACTTACTTGTATTCAATGACCGAGAGACAGAATGCGATGCAAGACATTCGTAGCGTTTATTGTACCCACGAAAATAATTAAATATACGCCAACAATTCCAATATTTTAGATTTTTTTATAGATGGTAGGCTATTGACAGCCCAATTTTAAATGTACGGTATAGCTAGTATTTTTTCATCGAAAAACATTGTTGGCTTTGAGTCAGTAATTACAAGAATTTAAACTGCAAAAATATCACAAATCTGCACATTTTAGAAATTAATTGTATGAAATTAATTTCAGTTTTTCTGTTTCAATGTTCATAATGATATCTTAGAAATGTCTTGTTTTTTATGTATTGCTACAACCAATAACTAACGAGTAATCATGGAATTACATAGTATGGAATTGGTAAGCGGCTCCCGTTGGAAAGTGTGATCTTAAAAAGTCTCCATGGAGAATAGAGGTAAGAGGGTCTAATTTATACGGGTGTTAAACTGAAATAACTGGCAAGCCACAACCATTAAATAGTGATTCATAAATTGGCCAGAATATCGCTTGTGTAGCATTGGTGAATTGCTATGATTGGTTTGTTGCGTAATACCAAAGAATGGGGTATGAGGTAGAATGACGAAGGCATACTAAACCAGCATCTCTACTCAAATACGCGTTTATACAGTTCGACAAATCATAATTTTCTTTCTTTAAAATACCACTACTTGGTTCCCTTTTGTCGTGTTATTTTAAGAATCGTTAATTTTTTCCCAGATTATTGTACAATTTTGGATAGCTAGAGAATTAAAGATGTTTTTGGTATCATTTGCACATACAGTTTCATATATTTTCATACATGGCTCTAAAGTTGTAGGTACTTAAGTGTTAGAAAATTTTGAAAATGAAACATCTGTTATTAAGCCGTATCAACTCGTTTATTGTAGAAATGTCTAGTTTTATTAACAAAATAGTTAAAACTAAACATCTTTTATACAAAAACACAAAAAAAACTGGACTGGATTATTAAGAAAAGAAAATATAACATGATAACAATGTAAAAGTTATGTTTTTGAAATAAACTTAAAATGTTAAATATCTCGAAAACAGTTAATTTTTGGATAAATTATTTAAAAAAAAATGTTAGTTTTGATCAAAACTAACACATCTCCACGTATGTACGTCGACTTACAATTAATCCTGTATACAATCTTAATAACAATTATCCTACATTACAAGGATCATTACTGGTCCCAATATCCAGTTAAAAGTGCTGTTCAGCTTTAAAATAACATCTCTCGCGACCCCCTAGTGTTGCTGTGTCCCTAGGTGTCACCGGTTTTTTTCTACCATGCTGCCTTAAATTATAGAATTCGCGGAGTTTTTCTCCTTCGTCTGAACTTGGATTGCGTTACGCCGTTACTGTAAAAAAAGACTTAAAAATGACCCTGACATTAATGACACAATTGGGAGTGCACACTGCATTCCTCAGCCCGGTAGTCGGCCCTACCGTCAGCATCAAGAATCAATCCATCAAGAAGACTCTGCATGTCTGTAGACTTCTACATGTATAATATATAAATATTATTATACATATCATATAATATGTTATTTCATATTTATGTGAAACTGGTTTACTACATTTACTACATTACTATTTACTACATTTTAAATTTTAAAAAAATATTTTCCTATAATTTCCTTTATTATGACAAAGGCAAGATTTAGGCGTACACTTTTACTGAATAAATTGATTAATCATGAATAAATGGTTTGGTCCCAAATCTAGAACTAAGACAGTTTAAAGTAACTATGTTCTCTTGGTACCACTTTTATATTGTTATTTTTAATTGCGATTCAGCGCTTTAGAATTTTAGCATACGTATTTACTTTCTAGTCACTTAGTGCAATTTGTTTCAGGCAATCTAAACCTACCGATGCCAAAGATATAGCTTACCTCGCGTTCTATACTGCGCCAAAAAGTAAAATGGAGTCATTCCTAGTCGCCGTGTCGCACACATACATGGTAAGAAATTCTGTACTTCACTCACATATGCATCAACTGTCTTAAAAACGTAGCTCAATATGTTGCTTTGTAATATAGGAATGTGGATAGAGTGGCACCTGATATCTAAAATGGGAACTAGAATTTTTAAGAGAATAATAATAATTAATAAAAGTTTCTTTTTGTAGTTATTAAAAGTTATAAAATTAATAAAAATTTATTAATTAATTATTATTTATCTTTTAATGAATAAAAATAACTTTGTTTAGTATGTTTTCTCACATGAATATTTGACCCTTACAATGATTTTATACCCCTTAACGCAGGTTGGTATCACATTCGTTACTGGACGGGACGTTCTAGTAATAAATAGGAAAAGTTTCACATTGGGTCATGTTTTCTCTAAACATTTGAACATTCATTACCTTATTTACCTCGTTTTTTTATATAGTATTTTTGAAATAATTACTTAAGCTCGTTCCGGTAATTTCTGAATGCGTTTCGGTTCCATCCCGAACTCAATAGGACTATTCGTATTCACTAATCTTCACACTATTGATTAGTTAAAATAAAAAAGCACATATTTTGCAATAGAACGTCGTATTAAAGCAATGTTTAAGACGTTGAGCTATCCGTCTGATGAATCCTTCTAAGTTACGCAGAGTTTTCCGCATCATTCAGAAAATTTCTTCGGTATCTATAAAGTGCCCAACCTTATAAGAATTTATTCTGTAAATACTTGCATTGTCAACAGCGTACTTGCTACTGCATCCTTCCTAGTATGCTAGTATTGCTTGCATCTCTATCATCAAATGGACAGTTAGCAACTCGCACTAGCAACTCCTTTGGTACCAGGGTGTATTCACATCTAATACCAAACCCTGTGAACTAACTAGATAGACGCTAAATAAAAAAATTCCATAAATCAGAACAAATTTTTACAACAAGTTACTGTTATCGGTAAGTTTGTCAAACGTCTGTGTTAGAATATGATAAATAATCTCCTCTATATCACTCATTTAAAATCCTAATGAACCAGCTTCAAATGATACTATCATTGGACAACAGACGTTATAACATCATTGGAGAACAGAGAGTTTCTATGTCGCTATTCTCAAAGTGTATACTAGATGTCGTTGTGTCTCGACCTTATATCGACTTGTATCTTCCGTTTGTCGGGGTCGATTTCTAAATAGTCATTCTGTTAGAGGGATAGATGATTGAAGTCACTCACGGCTCACTTTCATAACACTAGACAACACTGGTACCTACCACTGATATGATGACGTCAAATGATCCATTCCCCTTACATTGTTTTTAGTAGTGCTTTATTACTAATTACGATTACGTTACGAACAAAACTTATTCATCGAATTCAACTCGACGAACTCAGTGTGTATTCGATCCGAAACCACAATACACATACAAAAGTTTCCAGAATCTTGGTTTCAAGGCCTGCATCATATTCGAGTAGCAAAATGAAAATTTTGTAGTGCGATTTTAAGGAGTTTTGTCGATGGTCGTTATCCATAGACGTTGTCAAACAAATCTATACTAAAGAATCTTACCAATCTGAAACCGATGATGATGGCACCAATAAAAGTATTTCATCTGAAGTAGATGATTTGATATTAACATAAGTGTTTTTACGAAATTGTTGTATTATTGAATACTTAGAAATGCTAACATTTCTATGCTAATATGCTAGTTACTAATAAGCCCACTGTTACCTTTCGCAAAAATTTAGCGATAATGAGATTAGGGAAACTTTTTGTCAGTGGTTTTCCGGTGGTAAGTTAAATCTAGTGAAGAGCTAGTTAAACTGATGGCAATACTTTTTGGTTCAGACCGTTATATATATTTATAGTTTATATAAAATATACACTTTTGCTATATAAAATATAAAATTCGTGACCACCGTGAAATAACACCATGTCTGCTGTTGCATTTCGGTGAGTAGGTAAGGAATGCCAGAACCCATTTCCCTAATATCTTATCATTAATCTTGCTTGCTTGTGTTAGGCGACCGTAACCACATATCATCAAGTAGACCGTCAGCCTGTATGTCGCCGTTAACATAAAAAAACGGAACAAGTGCGAGTTGAACTCTATAAGTAATCTATAAGTAGAAAACTAATTTCTGTTATATTTTTTTTCAAAATTTTAGGTTCAGTAGTTTCGGAGATGGGGGGGGGGGGAATGGTAGGACCGACGGACACACGAGTGATCCTATAAGGGTTCCGTTTTTTTATTCGGACGTACGAAACACTAAAAAGTCATCAGTTTTGAGATAAACTAATCTTGTCTGCAAAGACGTGCACGGAATTGTTTACTAGAAAAATCCGAATTACATTTAATAGCTTATACTTTCTTTCTCAGGCTGAATACGAGCAAGCAGTGTGGATGTACCGCTACTCCCTCACTTTCGACGAAAACTTTCTGCCCGCAAAAGCGTGTTTACATGCAGCTATGTGTCTTATGATATTTGGAGACAACGCTAAAGTTAAACCTCAAGAGGAATAAACACAACACAATGTACATTAATCAATACATTATAAGAGTCTTAACATTTGTCTGTATATAACCTCAGTTGTATCGGCCGTTAAAGCGTTATCATTAAAGTGAACAAAACGATCCTATTGGTCGAGTGGTAAGGGTGTTTGGCTTAACGCACTAATCACCCACACCGCTAGTACCCTAGTCCCGGGTTCGATTCCCGGCAGGTTCCACCTTTGGAATGAACGTTTCAAAGTTGGCTTTGATCTGGGATCTTACACTCAGTTTTGCAGTTATTTGGGCAGCCCGTCTGGCGGGCGGGCGTTGATTGTGTTCATAGGGTACGGAGCCTATCACCTATCATCAATAAATTCGGTCTGTCTAGACAACCTTAACATAAAAAAATTATTTTGTCAGTGATTTAAATGAGTTATTCGATAGTTTAGTGAATTATCATCATGCTGTGAATTAATAATGACAGGTTCAAACCAACAAAATCTGAAGAAACAGTTAAATTTCATAATACATTTCTTAATCGTGTTAGTGTTTTTGAAGAGTAATACTATTCTCAATAGAGGAGCCTCCTGGCAATAGATAATCACAGAAAACAATATTTTTTTGTTAAAATCTATCGAAGCACAATTAGATATTAATTAAGTTTATTGTTTCGAAATTATTTTACTGGTTAAAATTTCAATTGAATAGTAACTAAAATGTTTTCAGAAAGAATTCTGAAAACAGATATAAAATATTTCTAAAATGCTCTCACATCAAACAAAATACATTGATAGCCCATGATGTCATCTGTCGGCTACCTATTAAACAATAAATTGTACAACATTTATGTGTTAATATAGATGGCGTGAATTCTGAGGTGACACATGATAAGGATTAAGCTGCATTTTTAAACAAATACATTTGCATATAGTTTTATCTTAAGGTCGTTGGATAGACTGACTTGATGGTAGGTGGCTACCGTCGCCTATAATACAAGCAACGCCACAAGTGCTGCAAGTGCGTTGCCAACCATAGTAGAATTAAAAATAATTAGGAAGTGATTAGGAAATGGGCTCGCATCATACAGCAAACACACAACACTGAAGCGATATATTCACCATGTTCAAGTGCTCAGAAATTTGAACGAAAGAACTATTAGTGTATGAATTACAGATTGTCATGTGTGCAGAGTATTATATTTCGACACTAAAGACACTAAATGGACTATACTAAAGTCATTTTGGAATGGAATGCGTAACGACCTATGTATCTGAGCTATTGCGTTTAGTCGACCAAAGGTGACGTTAAAGCGACACCTATGTTCCGGTGAGGTAATACTCTTTAGAATCCGTTAATTCGAAGTCAGCATTGCTAAGAAAGCATTTCAGTAATATTTAAGTACAGAAAATTTTTAATTGTAAGCAACATTGCAGTCTGATTGTTTAGGTATTCAGTTAAATAAAACCTCGAAAGCGCAGACTGCAGACAACCAAAGAGGCATTTGGTTATATATGTATCCATATATATATATGTATATACGAGGGGCACACTGAAATGATCGGGAATAAGAAAAACCACATGCACGGTATAGCTATATTGTATTTTATTGTTTTTCGAAGTATTCTCCGTTCAACTTAATGCACTTTTCCATTCGTGCAAACCAATCATTAAAACAGTAATTCCAGTCTGAAGTTGATGTTGACAAAATGGCTGATTTGTACGCTTCTACAGCTGCTTCGGGGTCTTCAAACCGTTGACCGCGTAATAAATCTTTCATTCTAGGGAATGTAAAGAAATCGTTTGGGCTCAGGTCAGGACTGTACGGAGGATGGCTCATCAGCTCAACGTTTTCCTGCTTCAAAAAATAATTTGTCTTCCGAGCCGTATGGGAGCTCGCATTATCGTGATGTAAGATGATGCGACGTTTCGGGTTATTTTTTCGGAGTTCGGCTATCATTTCTGGCAAACAAACCGTGATATACCACTCGGCGGTAACCGTTCTGCGTTCCTGTAAAGGAATTGTAGCAACATGCCCCCTTTTCGAGATAAACGTAGCGACCATTTTCTTTGACACGCTGCGGGAGCGAACCACTTTCGTTGGCTTGACCTCGTCTTCGAAGACCCAAACTGCTGACTGATGTTTTCTTTCAGGTTCGTATGAATAAATCCATGATTCGTCACCTGAGACGATATTATAAACGGCATTTGACTTCCCTCCGTTGAAGCGTTGCAGAGTATTCCGGCACCAATCTACACGAGCCGCCTTTTGCTCTTCGGACAAATTGTGGGGAAACTAGCTTTCTTACACACAGCTCATTATGTAATATCGACTGAATTGCAGTCATTCCGATACTGATAACAGCCCGAATCTGCTCGTATGTCACATGACGGTCATCTAATATAATAGTTCGCACAGCTGCGATGTTTTCATGCGTGACCGCTGTTCTTGGTTGACCTGCAGAAGAAACAGTGCTGAGCGACACACGACCACGTCGGAACTCGGCATACCAGCGGTATATTGTCGTTTGACTGGGTGCTTCAACATCATAAATCGAAACAAGTTCACTGAGACATTTATCTTGAGATAAGCCGCGACGAAAATTGTGATAAATTATGGCACGGAAATGTTCACGCGTGAGCTCCATTTCTGTTAACGACGTGTCATCTTTAAACCAACATAGTTTTTGTTTTAAATTTTAATTGTTTGAATGTCATTAAGATTCTAAGAGGCCAGTATTCAAATTCTAAAAAAGGTTTTATTGTAACTCAATCCGAAATATTCTATTCCCGATCATTTCAGTGTGCCCCTTGTAATAGTTATTAATACTTGTATTCGAAACTTTATAGTCTGATTAATGTAGGGAAACTGTAATTTGTTTTATTAATCGTAATCTTTGAAGCCGCCTATAAGAACAAAACTGCATTCCCTATAATGTTGTAATCATTCCTCTATTGTAATTATTCAGTATAATTAATAATACTTATCAAAATTTTATAAACCGCCTTTTTTTCAAGATACTGGAGAAGTAAGGCGTGTAATTAGATACTTCAGAAGTAATACAATAGGGATATGCCTGATTTTTTTTTAATTACGTAAAATATTTATCAGAGAAATAAAAATCGTTTACTTACTAAAAAAAAAAACTTTGACCGTAAACTATGTTTAAACGGTTTGTGACGTATATGACATATTGATGATACTTTATTTTATTTTAATTTTATTTAATGGAAATACCAACAGCACAGCAAAATTTGCTAAGTCATACAAACAAATTATACAAACACATTGACATTTGCTTGCCAATTACAGGTACCTACAGCTACTTATTACATATTGTCTCTGTTAAAATTAAAAAAAATACATATACTCAATACATAATCATTAACTATTACAATTACCAATTACATAAAATATATATTAAAATATACATAGTTCTTATACATAAAATATAAGGACGAGAAGTAATGCGTATTTACTTTAAATTTAATTATTTATGAAAGTCGAAGTGATATCAAATGATTTATTCACAATTTATGCCATTGAAGGATGGCATACAAACAAAATACAGAATAGACTAGAAATAAAAGAAATAAAATTATCATCAAGGTAATGTGTCAATTGACGTCATGTCGTCTTATTGCACTGTGTTTTTTTAAATTGTTTTGTTACGTTTAATTAATTTTATCTAATTATTCGCTATTATTCAAAATGAATAATTTTGATAAATTTCTCATTTCATGCATATGCAAAAGTAGTAAGATAAATATGCAAACAATTCTAGGAAAATAGGATAAAAACATATATATTAAATTTTAAGTTTCGTTTACAGGAATAAATAATGCCGTCGATTTGTGTAGAACACGTAATATCGGAAGCTACATTGAGGAAGTACAATAATGATACTAGTTTTTTTTTAAATAATTGTTGATGTTTTTGTTACTTTTCACTATGAACTTGAGACTGATGACAACTTGTATTACAGGTTTTAAGTCAATAAAAAATATTACTTAATAAAACATTATTTTTATTTCTAACACGTGTTTATTTATAGTACCGTCTACGCTCACAAATAATAAGCATAATAATTGTGTGATACTAACATTATTTATAATTCTTACTTATAGTTTACAATGAACTTTAAAGGTTCATAATTTATTTAAGTGTTATTTATTTAAGAGTTATTTAAGTGTGGATAAAATTAATATATACAGGAACATACATATTTATTACTTTGGACTGGTTGTTGTGTTGACTGTTGAATTGCTCTTGGGTTCAATTTCAGGTAAGGTTAACTATATGTCGGAGATTCCTGAGGTGGCGCCACAAGCAGAGGATTTAAGAATCGGTTCCCGTTAGCATACAACGCCATCAAACAATTTTTCTTGGAAACCTTAAGTAGTAAGCTTGGGTGCGGTTTATGCGGAACTAGCAGCCGTGATGTGTATGAAGTTGTAAATGACAGAGGTCGCTTTTCCATAGATGATAGACGAGCATTCTAGAGATAGCGTTCGAAGAGAAGAGGTGTCGAGCTAATTCCGCGACGAACACACCGCGTTTCCACTGTAACGTCGATTTTATTATTGGAATAAACATATTTCGTGTTTTCGGCTAATCCTGAGCTTGATGATGTATCCTAGAGGACGACGCGACATATAGATACGAACTTTTCAAAGTTTCATATCTTCTACTATGGAAAGATTAACTTTCTTCTCTAATTTATGTGACATTCGTGCAATGGTATAATACGTTCAATCTTACTTTTCCGAACTGAAATCAGTCGCTGCGGCTGCTCGCGCATGGTGGTGCAGTGGCAAAAACATAGTTAGTGCAGTGGCAAAAAAAATAAATAAATATAACTTATTCGTTAGCTTTACACTTACTTGTAGATATGAAGTTTGTTCCTAGAATTAAATTACACTCTGTATTAAATTACGTATAAAAGTACCCAAATATATCAACAAAAAGGATTACGAATTTTATTCGCGTCATATGGACGCCCCTCCGTAGTCAGCCAGTCAGGTTTTTTTTTTTTTTTTTTAATGAGAGAAATCTTCAAAAGATACCTTATGCTCAAATGCCGCATGCAATGCAAATGCCCATAGAGGTTATGTGGGACTCTTACCGCACTAAAACTCACCTCGAAATGGGTGTGGTTCTAGTCCATAAGGGACTTTGGAACCGTCACCGGGCGTCGGGGGGGGGGGGGCGAGAAGCGCCCGGCCCTTACAAATATAAACTTAACTAATGCTTAAGCTATGAGGGACCGGCTAGCCCTGAAGGGCCACTTGCGACGACCACGGCGTTGGCCGTGGCCGGTACAAGTGGTCCCCGGGCCGGGAGGTCCCTCGCAGGCGCCGTGTCCTGGTCGCGCCTCGGAGGTGAGAAGCGGCGCGGCGGTCTTCCTCTCCTTTCTCGGTGTCGGGGTAGCTGCATGTCCTGGTCATCACCAGCAAACGCTGCGTTTGCTGCAGTGATGGGGTCATCCTGGTCCAACAGGATGTGTCGGGGTCTTCTTCTGAAACGACAAAGAGTATTATTGGGATCGGGAGTATAGATGAGCGAACTGACCACTAGTGGGTTGGGGTGGCGAGGAAGTTTGTCGTAGTACTTCAAGGCGAAGTCCTTGATGCACTTGACAATTGAGGGGAGGTTGAGGTCATGGTGGAGGTCGACGTTGCGGATGAACCATGGGGCGCCCACGGCTCTCCGCAGAAAACGGTTTTGAATGATTTGAAGGGATTCGATGTGGGTAGGAGCAGCGTGCGCAAAGACAACGCTAGCGTACGTCATGATCGGTCTGACGCAAACTTTGTACAATGTCACCTTATCTCTAAGGGCCATTGTACTCCGCCTGCCTATGAGGCACGTCAGGCGACCCAGGACGAACGCTGCCCTGTCCCTGACACGCTTGATGTGGGGACCGAAGGTAAGTCTCCGGTCGAGTGTAACACCGAGGTATTTGGTCTGATGGACCCAAGGGATGACGCGGCCCTGGAGTGAGATTTGACCGAGTGAAGCTCGGTCAATATGTAGGGCATTCTGAACGCGAGGAGTTTGAAGTAGATTCCCGCGTGAAAAGAACATTGCTGCGCTTTTCTCGGGATTTACCTCAATCAGCCAGTCAGGGCTGATGGCGATGGCTTTATGTAGTAGTGGTGCCTCCTTCAAGATCAGGCACAGTGGGTATGCCTTGCAATGCGGACTGCATGTAGAAGCGCCAGCCCCTTTAATTACAGCAGGCAAGATGCATCAACTCGTGCGAACTTCCAGTTCCGGACATGGACACGTTGCACGCGATCTATTTCATATTATTGCATCTGTGCCGCCTGCGCCCTCCCACTCCATTCGTCACCAAATAATGTTTACAGCGACCCGACTCGCAGCTATCTTCAGACCGGCAAAGTAACACTAAACGTACTTGTAAAATTGAAAGTGGTGGAAGAGGGAAAAATACTATTTTAGCAATATTTAAAAACACTTTTTTAATGGTTCAGCGAAACCATGATTGACAAGGAATTTTTATATATACAAAAAGGACAAATATTTTAAAATAAAAACAAACAGCAAAAAATGGTTACATATGTGAAAAACTATAAGACTGCATATTAAATGTAGGTGAATTAATCCTTAATTTATTTGCCTTGAAACAAAACTACATTTTAAATTACACCTTTTTGAAATGCTTAGTAGCGAGTCATTTTCAAAAATAATTTACGGAGTTACTTAGTAAAGTGAATTCTTTAATTTTTCTAAAAATTCTGTCGCTATCAAAACAAACGCACCTGCCTGCGGCATTCACCTTTCGGGCAAATATAAGCTCCGTCGCAACGTGAGTTACGACAAGAAAACGTCAAATTTCTAAAATAAGTAATTCTCTAATATTTTTGAGGCCGTATTCCTGATTTTGAGGACGACTTCCTGATCTTCCTGATTCCTGAGTGTGGACGATTATGCGTGGGTTTGGGAATTAATTTTGACAAAATCAAACTGTTTATTTTTGCAACTTAATATAGTAGGTAACTAAAAAGAAACATGAAAAGTAGTAATTATAAGCTGATAATAAAAAGCAGTCCAAGATTTCACTTCAAAAGCATTCCAATCCAATACATGCAAGCAATTCAAAACGTTCATTGTTATTCGCTACAGTCCCTAAAAGTGTTAATATTGAAAAAAGCTAGGTGACTTGGATTTTATTTATATAGACACCCAACCTAATATAACAGGCCTTTTACAAAAATCGCTCTTGACGTTGAGTTTTGAGATTCGCTGAAATCAAAGAATTGGATTATATTTCATGACATAGCTGCTTAATGCGTATGAGATTTAGGTAATGCTATGTTACATAGGTACTTTTATATCAGGTTACATGATCGGCAGGCATATATTATATAAACATTAGTAAGTATGACCCCATAGGGTTTGAGTTTGAATGGGCGCAGTGCGCTGCCGACCTTGTTATAATAAAGCACATCACTAATGCCATTTAGCGATTCCTCAAATTGTTACGATATTTGCTAAAAAGTCATTCTCTTACATACGTGTTTTGATTACGTGTGACAAGACCATTACGTGTTTTGATAAGGTAAGACAAAAGCGTGCCATACAGAATCAAGGCCAAGGAAGGGACTGGTGATTGGGCCCTGGCCTCCCGTACTCATCGCTCATTGAAGCATAACACACGTGCAGACACACATTTCACAGTGCTCTTCTGTAAGGTGGTGGTTATTGCCGCCAGATAGGCTACCTATTTTCTGACTCCAGAATGCAGTGTGACTCACAACATCTTTTGTGGAAACAAAATTTAATATCTCAATAAATAGATGATTTTTATAGCTATTGCATATTACCCAACACTATTCTCCCTATAACTATTAATGCACGAGAATAGTATTATACTTGTACTAGATATTCTCTAAAGTATTTACTAGATGTCGCTGTTTCTCGAGTTTCAGGGGACATCGTGATTCGTGATCAAGAAGGCGGTTCCCCCAGGGCGAGGCCTTTCCATTGCACTGCGGTTGGGTTGACCCTTGCGAATACCCCTAATGTGGGTAACTCGGGTGCGTAATTTTTGTTAGTGGGGGACTGCGTACGCGCTGTCCCTCACAACCAACAGATTTCGTTAAAAAAAATTGAACAAAATAACTTTTTACGTTAATGTTAGAAGTTGAATAAAATAAATAGAATACAGCCTAATAGAGTAGAATTAGAACTCGATTTAGGTTCAAGCTCAGCCTTTACTTCGTCGTTTAGAATATGTCCACTTGAGAATCTGTACAGAATCTGTCGAAGTGTCGACTTCAGAATCTGTCCCGGGGCCCTAGCCAAGATGCAAACGCTTCAACAACCAATCACCGGGCTTTATTTCTTTCGTTTCGTAAGTACGCAAAGGAAGCGTTTGCATCTTGGCTAGGGCCCCAGTTAAGAATCTCCCGAATTCAGACTCTGTCGAGATCAGAATCTGTCGAGTTTAGAATCTGTCCCGTTCAAAATGTGTCCAGTTCAGAATCTGCCCAGTTGAGAATTGTTCCAGTTGAGAATATGTCCAGTTCTTAGAAAATAAATAATGTCTGGCATGCCTGGGAACTTACTCTATTACGTAATCGGCAGGTCCACATTATATTAAACACTAATAAGTAACCTCACAGGTGCTGGCACCCCATATTCACTCATCCAAGCATACTTAAGTGCAGACACACATTTCACAATTATCTTCTGTAAGTTGGTATTTATTGCCGCCAGATAAGCTGCCAAATTTCTGATTGCGAAACGCAATGTGCCTTTTTGATACTAATTTACTATTATATTCGAAAATGTACTGGAAAATATTAAAAAATGATGATTTTTGTAGCTACCCAGCAATATTGTTCATAAAACTTAAATGCAGAAGAATATGATCACCAGAGAGGACAGGATATAAGGAATTTCCTGCGGAGAAAAGGGAGGTACGATGCTTGGTCGACGCACTGGTCAATATGAACTTTCCTATACAGTTAGGTACCTACCTAACGTTTAGATTTGTAGTGTAGATTTGGTATAACTTCGTTATATGTACGTATAACTATGTATAACTTCGTTTAAGATATTTAAATTTAATAATCTAATACGAAAAAATACTTACTTAATAGAAAATAAGTAACGATGGACAAATTACTTAGACTGTTTTACCGTATTGTCCTTTAAAATAGTTTTAGTATAATTTTTTTTATAATGGAATGGATCTTGTATTATAGGGTTAAACCCTTAAGGCGACTCTAGTCGTAAAACTCTTTCTGTACTGAATTGACGGGACTGCTGAGGGGAGTCGCTACTTGCAAATCTCGAAAATATCTATTTAAAAATTAAATAAAGTATAATTCAAATTTTTCTTTTGATGAGCCTTCAGATAGTGGATCTTAAAATTAATCTTAAGAATTAGCTATTTAAAATATTGATTATTAAGCAAATCGCACGGCTACAACATCGATATTAGAACGCAAATTTCATATAATTCAAATTCCCCTTTCATATATCCTGCAGATGATTTGAGTATTTTTTAAATTATAATTATGATAATTTAAAAGGAAAACGGTTACAAAAAAGTGGATTTTTTTATCATTGGGGGCTGGCGTCGCCTTAACAATCGTCAACTTACCATATTACGCATTAAGATTAAATAAAGTAAGCCAATTAAATTTCTGTTGATTGTTTTACAACTCCGTCCTCTTGAGCGTGGTTCCGTCGATTGTGAAGCACCAATAATAACCATTAGAACACGCACAAGACTATGAAAATTCCTGGGCGTAGACCAATAGTTGTTTTGGGCTTCTCTGTTCCATCCATCCCTTTTCTCTTCTTTGCTGGAAGAGGAAAGAAAAAATAAAAAAAGCAATAAGAAATACAATATTGGAACTAAAACTTTGCCCAAATATTTACGTTAATGATAATGAATACATGAATTTCAGCATTCTACGGAACGCTTTCACAAACGAGATACACTAAAAAAATCAATAAAAAAAAACATCAAACGACGATATCATTGCAATAACTATTAATCACTAAGTAAGTCATCTCGTTATTTACATATATACTAGTGTGCATGAACCAATATAATGCTATAACCATAGCAAGTGATAAATTAAACTCAATTAACTTAAGCTACGGTTGTGGCTAAGCGAACTTCGCTCCGCCCTTCTTACTTATTACCTTATTTTAAATTATTTTTTACATTACTTCTTCATCTTGCACACAGGCTTACTTGTAAATTTTAAGATTGAATTAGGAAAATAATAAATCATATTTTAATGAATGTGTTAGATAAATTATATATACAGAGGGTAAATTGTGGATAATTCTCTTATTATTTTTTAAAGAATAAAACAAAAAACTTATATATATATTCACTTAAATTAATTACATATTTGCATGCGTGTAGGTCTAATCCATTTTCAATATTTACACAACACGAACACTTCAATTTTTTATTTATTTATTTAATAGCAAACCTAATAGCCTACAAAAAATTACAAATAGGTACATTCTAAATAAAATTAATTTTTTACAAAGCCTTATTATTAGGTCTAACAAATTACAATTTATAAGTACAAAAATAAAATAATAATAATATACATACAAGTACAATACACATATATAAACATATATAGGTACATACTTACATATAAACACATATGGGTGATTGCATGTGTTGAGGGTGAGGGAGTTCGTAATGTTAATGCGCGTGTGTGTGCTGTGTGCGTGTGTGCCGTGTGTGTGTTGTGTGTTTGGTACCTACAATTTGTTAGTCTTAAGTCTTAGATGTTGCGGTTGGATCAATTATAACAAAATATTATCTCATTGAGAAAGGTAGGTATTATAAAAATATATTTTAAAAAAATAACAAGAAATTTTAAGCCTATGTATAATGTTTGTGACACCGATTTTTTATTGTCTTACAGCGCCATAAGTAGATTAAATTATTCAATGACGGATATTTAATACTATATTTATTTATCGAAGTCTTCAGTAATATTATCCAGCAGACACTCAATTTTTGATGACATTACAACATGTGGCGCTAGACAAAGAAAAAAAATTTAGTTTAGAAAGACAGTTTTTAAGTCGGCATGCACATTTTTTTTTTAAATATGATAACACTCATTTTAAACATCAACACACACTCGAAATTTAAAACAACAATAAAATTGTTAAGCTTATTTAACATTTGTAACAACATTTAAATTGAGAAAACCGCCCTTTAAAGTTCGTTAAAAAAAAAAAATTCCAAATTTTTATCGACCGGACATTAGATCAAAACCATTATTTCTTATTTGATGCCTTTTTTATTGCATAATTTATAAATAAAAAGTGTAAATCATGCGAGGGAAATTCAAAATTGCAAAACGGTGAAATGCAACCAACTCCATTGGTTAAGAAATGTGACGTCAGATGCTATGTCAATAGACTCGTATCGTTGATAGAACACTGACAGTAAACAAACGCTGACATAGCTTGTAACGTCAGTGAAGTCGCGCGAAAACAGCGGTGTTTAAAATTTTTTTTTCCGTTTTAAATATATATTTTTTAATTTAATGGAAACATTTCCAACAATCTTTATAATTTTTACCATGCAGTGCAATGCAAACGATAGATAAAAAAAAAACATGCATTAACCCTATTATTATATTCCATATTTTTGTTACAATTAGCACAAAAATTTCTAATTTTAATACTTCTTGAGGTTTGGTTAAGTTAACTAGTTAAGTATGAACCAGTTTCGGGATATTACAATAGTAGGATTTTTTCTAGAAGCTTATTTCAAGTACCATTTATTATTGTATGACATACATCCAGTTGAAATTATAAATAATTACCCAATACTGATAATGACCGATCAGTTTGAATAACCTCGCAACAGCAAAATCAACACAGTGAACAGTAAGTGTCTCCACGAAGTTCAGGATCAAAAATGGTTACCCGTACGAAATCGTCTCAAACAAAACAAAACACCCATGTGCTATGCGTCCACTTAAAACCCGTGTTTCTGAATGTAATGTTATTACTAATCACAATGTGCACATTGGGTTTTATTCAAAATATAAAAGTGCGACACAAACAAGTTGCCATTCAGTCTACATTATCTTTGTTCATGTATGGAAATAACTCTTCAAATTTTTTTTTTTTTTTTTTATTAGATCAGGGTTGCGCTTGACCACTATCTCACCTGATGTGAGGTGTAGATGTGGCCGAAGGTGGACCACGCTTACCCAGTAAATGCCCATTTACCCTGGTTTTGAAGACCCCGAGGTTGTAGTTCTGTGGGAAAACACAGACGCAGGCAATGAGTTCCACTCCTTAGCAGTCCGAATAAGGAAGGTGGAACTGAAACGCTTCGTGTGTGATCGAGGTACATCGACCACGAAGGGATGAAACCCCCGCCCACGCCCAGTGTTCCGCAAAGGAAAAAAAGGATGTGACAAAGCAAAGGATGTTGATTTAACGTTTAAGAATTTTAAAGATTTAAGACGAGTGAAAAAGCTTGTGTTATAAGGATACAACAGTTTTACTTAGTAAAGAATTACTCTTATACTTATGAATGTTACGATACGATGTTCTTTTTAGGAGCTGGGTACGAAGCCCTATGAATTAAATAAATTAATAATTTATTAATGAATGAATAAAGGTAACAAAGGGGAATATTCCTAAGCATTTATAATAATAAATAATATGAAAAAAAAAATCCAATCAAGTTTTCCTTTTATTTTACAACTAACTATATTAAATAAAATTCCAATTAACAATGAATTTATATACGGTAATTGATATGAATTTATATACGGCAATTGATATGAATTTATATACGGCAATTGAGCGTCGAGAGGTGCAGTTCGTTCCCAAGTCATGCCATGTACCAATGAGTTTTTTTGAAAAACTTAAGTTCATTTAATGACTGCTCTCTAACGGTGAAGGAAAACATAGCGAGAAACCTGCATACGCCAAAGAAGAATTCGAAGGTGCATGTGAAATCCACCAACCCGCACTTGTTGTCTCGTCCTTGTTGAGAGGCCTGTACCCCTGCCGTGGGTACATATAATAGGCTGTCGATGACCGGTTCTATTCAGCGGTGGACGTCCGAGATGCTACGGCTGAAATGTTGATGTCAAGACGCTAGTATGTTAGACATGCGTAGAGGTATTAACTTGAAATTAAGATCTACCATTCCTTAGAAGTTTAGTAAATTCAAGCTTCTGTCAACTTTATTTTTTCAGTCCCATTAAGTCTTTAAAATATGTCACTAAGGGTTGCCATAGTAGAGAGCGTGGCTACATATTTCTGTTTCTATTGTATGCCATCCGTAACACCGCTGCATTAAAACGCCATTCAAATATGATATTATTACACAGTGTCTCTTATGTAGATATTACTACAAGCAAATATATACTTTGTCACACGATAAATAATTTCTAAACTCATATGTCAACATTTTGTTACTTTTAGCATTTTAAACTAAACATCTGATATTATAAAATTTGTATTTTTTACACTCGATTCTTGTTCCACATAATAAAATATATGATGGTCGATAATGACGAGTTTTTGAAAACTGCATTTATGGTTCTACAAGAACAAAAAAAAAAAAATTTTTTTTGCTAATTGTGGCAAAAACATTTAAACTAAATAAATGTATTTTTTTGTTTAGAATTTCAAAAATAAGTACCTTCGTTACAAAATATCAGTTCTTCTCAAAATTGAGTCATTATTATCTGTTTGCAAATTTGATATTTTATTTAATTGCAAAATAATGTTTGTGATTCGTCATCTTTATTCCGTTTATGAGATGAAGGAAAAATACTCTTACTATACAATAAATTCGATGCCACACTAAACGAGTCCAACTCGCATTTGATATTTTTTAATAATTTGAGAAAAAAAGAAGACTTAGAGAAAAGGTTGCAGATAAATGTCCTAATTAATAAAATCATTCGACAAATAAGACTCTGACTCAGTGTTATGACAGTCATCTTACTAACTTTGAATTTATGGAATTTTAAAGTTGAAATAATATCTAAAATAAAATAAATGTATTAGATTTCCTTCCAAGATCGATAGTATCATTTTACAACGGTTGCCATAATTTCTTGCTTGCTTGATGATAACTATCACTGAGGCTCTAGCTATAAGGTCCTGTTTCGATAAACTGTTGTATTTACGTATGTTTAATGAGTTTTTACTTTATAAAACTATCTTTCTTCCAGCGTTACTTTGTGCTTCAAGTTCCTACCTTTACAGAAGAGAAATTGAATGCAATTTCAACTTCTTAGCCTTACACGCAGACTTTTAACTGATAGCAAACAGTAGGTACCTATAAAATTAAAAACATGAATATTAAATTGTATAAACCATTTGAGTTAATTATTAAAATTGAAGTCTTGTTATAAAATTAAAATTTTGTAAAATTTTACAAAATTTAATACAAATATTGTATTATAGCATGACATTCTTCCTAGTAAATATTTAACTAGAATAAAATCAAAATATTTTAAATATATATTTTCAAAAATTATAATTATTACAGTACATAATTCTTTGTTTTTTGTTTTGAATTATGAAGTAAAAAAAATTAAACATAAGTTTACCTATATCATTTTTGATAAAAGCGAATGACTTAAAAAAAAAACTTCTCGATCAAATTTAAAACATATATAAAAATATGAAAACAAATTAATTTTGAAATCGCATACACGATAATTTCCCATTCGTCTAAACATTGATAAGAAATGTTTTAATAATAAGCGAAAAGTATAGCAAGTCAAAACAGATATCTCAATTAGGCACGCTTTTTAATGGGCACTCCTGAATTCTTAATCAGTCTTGACTTGTGTAGAGTTGATTAAATTATTAATATCCCATAATATTAATGTCTATTAATGGTCAAACTTATTGAAAATCTTAATAGGAACAAAGTTTCTGATGTTTTCACGCTGTATCCCAAATATGTGCCAATTTATGTAAACTAAAACTAACACTGTTCATGGCTTATAATAGAAGAGATAATTTAAAAAGCGCCCGAAACTCAGTTCCATATTTGAACTTCAAAAGTGAGTAACTTATTTTATTAATATCTGACTGCTCGATGATTTCTTCTGTCATGAAACAAGTCTTCAAAACTCGCTGACAATGAAACGCCCGCAATAGCCGCTGTCACACGCACAAGAGTATAGTTTTTACTAATCTTGTGCAGTGGCCAGCAGCTGCTTTGGACTTCATTAATTAGTCTCCGAACTCCTCCATAGTTTCAAAAGCCGACGACGAATGTTACGAAGACGTTGAAAATAATATGCATGCTTTAAGCGAAAATAAGAACATAAGAAAGCTTCAAAATAAAATTATAGATAAACAGTAAGTGTACAAATAAAATTAAGTAAATAAGACTTCAACTATTAAATTGATATAGTTTTTTTGAAAAAATTAAACATGGTTGAATTGTTTTAAATGGAATAGTACAAAAACAGGTAGTAGGGACGGATGGGTTTTAACAGCAGCGTACGGTGTCAGGTGACCAATGAAGAAGCCCCGTGAACGCTCGCACGGAAACCATACAGACTACCGGCTTAAATGCAACCCATATCGTTATACTAAGATCACCCTGTACTAAGTTATTGACTGCCATTTAATTTTAAAATATAAGACACCACTTTTAAAGAATCTCCCATTTATATTATTTTCCCATTAATAAAATTAATTAAATTATATTAATTCACAATTTTATACAAAAATAACTTGAACAATAGCAAAGTAAAATTAAAAACCAGTTAAAATAATTACAAAGAAATTACACTAAAAATAGAGTATATAATAAAATAAAAATATAAGAAACTTAAATAAATAAAAATACTCACTTAATGTACACAAAAATCAAATGAAAATACAGTCACTAATAAAATAAAAGCTATAAGAAATATTTACTCGGCAAAGTGTTAGAAATTTATAACTGTTATTTGAAACGTCTTCACGCAGGGTCGGTTGGGATACGAATGAATACTGTGGAGGCTACACTGCAGAGATACCTTACAACCTGTCACATGGGCCTATGTGCTAACACCCCTAATCTGTTGTGACATAATTTACAAGCGGACGCATTTTGACTCGTCTAGTTGAAAATACTATTCACCTGACAACAAAACTCAATTTTTTTTGGTAGCTCATTAAATTGGAATTAGGCATTTTTACTAGATGTTTTTACATCATTATTACTTAACTCTCACTCTTAATAAACTTTACTGAATTGAATTTTAAATGTAATAGTTATTGGAGATATATTTAATCAATGATTAAATATATCTCCAAATATAGTTAAACTAATATATTAGTTATTGGAGATAAATATTTTTAATCCCTTTCATGTAAGAAATAATATGAAATACTAGCGACCCGCCCCCGGCTTCGCCCGGGGTGCAATTTTTATATATATGAACATTCCCCGTTTATCCCTTATAAGTGAAAACCGAATCAAAGTCGGTCTACCCGTTCACGCGTGATGCCGTGACCAAGAGAAATGGGGATTCATTTTTATATATAGAGATTATAGAATAGAAAAAAAGAATGACCGCGTTGTGTAACTACAGAGTCATTGCCAAGTCAAGACGTGTAAGACACGATTGCGAGGTAGGTAATTAATTTTACTGAGAAACAATCTGAATTTTACATGGGCGAAGTCACGGGTACAGCTAGTATCTAATAAGAATGTCATCTGCACCTAACATCTAACAGTAATTTCTATAATATTAAGCAATAGGCAATTATATATACATGATCATAGTTATTTTCACATGTTTTGAATAGTTATTCTGAATAGATTATTATTAAGATGCAAATATTATTTATTATACAAGATATGTATTATTTATACGTATACATATTACAAAGTAAAGTCGCTGTCCGTCTTATCATTTTGTCCACTAACGTCTTTTAACCCGGGTTTCGTCGCTACCGGGTAAAAAATACCTTCCATAGAGGTAATAAAACTAGGCATAACTTTTTTTCAACGTAAATTACCCACTGCCGCTTTAGGTACTTTTCAGCAAAGAAACAAGAAACGCGCTCCCTGCGCTGTTATCATTTGGTACCACACGCTTGGCCACAGCTGTACTGAAAAATATGTACTCTTTATGTAACTAAAAATCGTAAACGAGCTGTGTCTGTACATTAAATATTAAAAAAAAAAAAAATTTTGAACATGTACTTTTATGTTACTGTTTGTCTGTGCGTTTCTGCACGCTAATTTCAGAAACGGTTTAACCAATTTGAATACGATTTTCATTGTTTATTGTAGTATTTAGTGTTTGTTTCATTCCAATCGGTTTACAAAGAAAAAAGTTACACGCTATATCGAATAGGTACCACGCCTACGGGTTACGGTTCAGCTAGTAATAAATAAAGTTACGGGCTCAGCTAGTAATAAATAAATTTTAATGTTATTGTTTTGAGTTTGAGATTAAATTAGATTAATAATTCATTTTCGATCATCTCAGGCATTTTTGTATGGCATATGGGATTTCCTTGTAATATACTGTACATGATTCTTTTATTTGATATTTTCGATGTACCCAGTTATGCACCTAACGAAATTTTAGCAAAAAAATATTGAAAGTGATTTATCACATTATTAATACATTTTTGGCCCGGAATAATTTGAAAGAAATTTTTTCGAAATATACTTACTTGAAGATATCACAGAGACTAAGCCCCATCTAAAGGCCGATCTACATTGTTGAATTTGCAATATGCACCTGACATACTTGTAACAGACAGTTACGCAACAGTTTATATCTTAGACCAGGCGCTAACGTAATGCACGCATTAAATGTTACATGAGCCATCCTTTTCTTTCCTTCGTTACTGTTAGTTACGTTATAAGTAACTAATTTAGTTAATGACATTGTTAATTTGATCTAAAAGAAAATCCAATCTAATTCTCATATAACATTCGAAACCATTATTAGATAGAGTTTTTATTTATAAGTGAAGTAATTGGCTGACATCATTCGAAGGATATTAGAGAGAATAAAAGTATTCCTAAGAATAGTAGTGCTACTACTACTACGTCTCGCAGTCATAAGCTAGGAAATTACAGATGAACACTGTGCTTTTGTTTCGATGCATAACTAAGGAATGACAGAGCTCGTTCCCTTATTGTTTTTCTGTCTCAAATCCTTCATAATATCAAGATTGGCAGATAACTTCAATTTCCCTTGTCGTTAATTGTGTTATAAGACATGGCAGTCACCTACCATGGCTTATAATACTGCACGCTCTCTCTATTGTGCAGCGTAAAGAACTTTCGTAAAGAAGTGGTACTTTAAGAAGAACAAGAATCCGCTCACCAATAAGGGGACCGATTTTTACACAAAAACAGAAATAATAATTCAAAGTATGAAAATGAAAATACAACTGGATTGAATGTAGCCTGTTTTCTGTACCTACCCCTTTTTTTAAAAAAAGGGAATGTAAAGAACTTTTCCTTTCGCTTCTTAATGATAAAATAGTACTTATTCTCGAATTATTGTAAGTAAATTATTGTATTGTAAGTAATTGTAATTCAAAGAATTAAATTGTTTGAGTTTCTGTTTATCTATACTTAAAAAGATGTTGGTTTTTGTAATGATATTAGGTACCTATCTTTACTAGAAAAAATATAGGTTGAAAGTTAGATAGCGAGGACAGCCTGAAACCTTATAAAGGAGGGCGGCGCCTGTCACATTACAAGATTATGAACAGACCGCCGCGCCGCAAAGATTTAAGCCTAAGGTACGTATTCATTACATCAGAATATTGTGTCAGAAATATGCAATTTGATTAATGAGTAACCAATAAGAAGTATTTCGAATAGACTTGAATTAGAAATCAATCGTTAACATTACCCAAATTTACAACACAGGAAAAATAAAATATATATATAATTATGTAGAAATGAGTTTTGTAATGAAATAGGTATAATAGCCATATGTATTATTCATTTCTTATAGAATGTAAAGCATGGTGAGACTGGCTATTTTCATAGAAAAAAAAAAGAATGCCATTTGGTTTCTGCTGTTGTAAGGATTTTAGCTGCCAAAAATTCAAAATTTAAAATTACTTGTAAATTTTGAACTACAAATAATACTTATTTGTAGGCTGAGCATATTAGCATAATATTGCAATCTTGTTCCGGGACTAAAACTAATACTAGGAAAAGGTCCGTAAAGGTTTTAATCAAACTCCAACGTCTAGCAAAAACAACATTTTTTAAAACAATTGATTTGTGTGAGAAAAATAGATTTTTCAGATTTTAAATTGTGAAAAATCTGTTTATTTTAACAAATGTCAAAGTGACAAATAACGTAACGCTTTTTAGTTAACGATTGTATTAATTTTTCTCTTCATAAAATTTCCATACCTGGGGCCTTATATGAAAAGGAGTAAACTCCAAAAAAGTAAATTTTGCGTAATAGTAAAATATCTATACCTCTACTAACCTTACAAACTTTCGCATTTGTTAGATATATTTACTTACTATCTTTTGCCAGCAACTTCATCCCCGCCCCTTTTCTTTAGGTGTAATAACACATATTCAGTCTTTATTGTTCATATCTTTTTGTCAGGCATTGAATATTTCAACTTTTTTTAAATAGAAAAAAATCTAATTTTGTATTAATTTGTAGGGAAATCATGACACAAATTTACCAAAATAAAAAAAAATCTGTTTATCCGATCGCTTCTAAACTTTACAGGATCACCCGCTGGGCTAATGTGAAGATTGCTTGAAAATTTTATCAAAATCGATTAAGCGGTTTCATAGGGAACGAACATACATACATAAATCGACTTTTAATGGAAGACTTGCTGAACCCGGAAACGCTTCGCTGCGGTTCGTAAGGCGACGGCGGCGAGCGGCGTGGGCGTGAGGCGCGTGCGGTACTGGACACTCCTTATAATTTTTTTTATTTTATTTTTTAAATAAACTCAGCTATCTGCCAGTGAAAGTTGGTCAAAAGCGGTATAGCTGTTTTGGAGATTAAGCAGAACAAACAAACAAACAAGCAGACAGACGAAAATTTTAAATATTGTTTTTTTTTTGTTTTTATACTTTAATAATTCAATTTTATGTATTGGTACTTATTTTTTGAAACTTCGCACCTCATACTACAATGGAGTATATTATTATAGTATATTACACTGTGCATTTAGATGGGATTAATTTATGATGTCACTCTTAAATGCAAGTTAATAACAAAACAAAGTAAACTTCATGATAGGGGTACATTATCTCTATTTTTGTTTGTATAAATAAAGCGATTCTCTACTTTTCAGCTGTTAGATATAAATTCCAATTTTATAGCGATTAAATAAAACTGGCGACCTTCTAGCAATGATCGCTGCACCATACATAGCGCAGTTTGCGGACTTCATTTCTTGGTGTTAAATATTCTAAGCGCGTCTATTGATTAGAGTAGACATCGGAGACAGAAGCCCCGTCGACATAATGTCCGCCAATCGGATATAAAAAATAATAGACCATAGTTCTTCGGATTATAAAACCAAAAGAGTATATAGTTCGCTTACTTATTATATTACTTCTATATATTAAAGAAATAGAATTCTTAGAATATTTTTTCTAACATTTATACACGTATCTATCTATATCTACGCATATTATAAAATTAAGCCGGTGACCGCCCCTGTCTATTTCTTCCCTAACTCCTTTTAAACCACTCAAAATGGCGTATTAAAAGTTTTACCGTCTTACTACAAAAGATTAAATAAGCACTGTCTAAACACGTGCTTACGTAGACAATGTATAACTATTTAAACATTGTTAGGTGAGCGCTTAAAATATCCTTACCACAAAACCTTGTTTAGCGCTTGTTTTTGTAGATAGTGTTAAAGTACGAGAATGATATTGCATTATGGCAACCCTGACAAACATTCATTCAATCACTCGCCCTGAATTCATGTCGTTTTCATTTTACGCAGATTTTGGTTTTCACAAGCTGTTATTACGGACTATAGTAACGATATAAGTAAATTATCAAATTGGAATAAGGCACAAATTACAACAAATACGTTAGATTGTTTATAAAATTTTGTTATATAAAAAAACATTGCGCTTAATGGAACGTAACTGACACGGGCGTAATTGTCAAATGTCAAGTTGGATTTGTTAATTTAATATTCTTATTTTCATAAATTCCAATTATTATTATTAACATGGATAAAAAACGTGAGCGCGGCGTTGCGTCATCGTAATATTCGAATGGATTAATTCGCTCGCGTTGTATCCTATCTCACAAAATTATATATCCTTATAAATAATTCATATCCTCCATACGTAATCAATTAAATTTAAAATATCCATAGTCATTTCAAAAATCAAAAGAAATCTTTAATATTACGCAAAACTATTACAAATTTGACAGCACGTCCAAGGAGAAGCCGCTAACTAGATAGACACTTGTTAATCAAGCATCTGGCGGTATTTAAATTTAAATAATGCTCAAGCATTGTCTAACCCTAAACAATGCCTAGACACTCTTTTGTAGTAAAGTTTTATTTAACCACGTGTACAAAGCCTGTTTAAAGTATGTTTAATGTTTTTGTAGTAAGACGGTTACTGTTTAAATTATTTTTGTAATTATATATATATATATATATATATATATATATATATATATATATATATATATATATATATATATATATATAATTATTTTTAACTCTTAGCGCTGAAAGAAAAATTTTGGTACCCGTTGCCTTCCCGTATAATTTATACTTATAATATGAATAATTAAATAATTATTAATATCACATAAAAATGTGATTTTTTTTTCAAATATTTGAAAATATACAAGTTTGATCAGTGTAATTGTGTGTCAGTGATGCGATAAGCATCTTCCGAGCAAGACAATCGTACAACAAATCTTACGACTTTGTTGTACGACAGTATAAATAAAAATATTTCCTCATAGAGAAATAGTTTAAAAGTTAAATAAATCTTTATTAATTCGTAGCGTATACGTAAGTAATACCACTAATATTATAAAAGCAATAGGTTGGTATGTACGAGTTGGTATAGGTATTGTATGTTACTCCTTCATGTTTAAACAAAACTCGAAATTTATATATTTAGTTTATACACCCAGCTTATTAGATTCAGTTTTTATAAATTGGATGAGAATTTAAATAGCCTGCGAAATGGTAGAAAATAACCAAAGGAGATATCAGAGATAAAAATAACTCGAATATTAACCGAAGGAAAATAATTTGACTGGCTCCGAATTTGAATCTCCTTATAAAGATCGTAAGAAAAGTTGGAACAAGCAACTCATCGGCGTCAATTTTAGTAAATCTTCGACATATATTCGAGATACATGTATGAGTAAATGTACAAAATAAATTTACACATTTGTACTTGATTGTATCTCTTGTCATGCACACACAGTCGCTGTAGCTATACAAGCTTTAACACAGTGCCGCGTGCCGCGTGATGAGTGGAACTACGTAGATATATACATAGGAAATGAATGTGTAACAAGCCGACAATTTCTCTAAAAAAAGTAGATTATAATTGTGAATAATTATGTGTTACGTATGGACATCGACGTAAATATGTCTGGGTCATTGAGCCTTTGTTACGCGCATTCTCTTGTGGGGCATATTAAACACAAAAGTCAATAATTTTGACACAATTTCGTACTGTAATATGTTTCCTATGTTAAACTGTCATCAAAGAAACAAACGCATTTTCTTTATATTCGTCAAAGATATAATATGACTATAAATTCACCCTGGAATCACAGTGGGATAAAGATATCCTAATTTACTTACGGGGGTGGACCTCCCTCGCAACACCAAGGCAGCGCTAAGGCTGCAATTACGAACGAGCGGGAGCGGAACGAACGACAACGATCATACATACAAATGTATGATAACCCCGCTCCGCCGTGTTCAAGACCACCGAGCTTAAACTCCATACATTTGTGTGATCCCTGTCGACGGTTCCACTCCGCCCCGCTTGCTCCGCTCCGTCCCGCCCTGACCCGCTCCGCTCCGCCCCGCTCCGCTGGTTTCGGTCTCCTGAACTCCTAATATTTTACTGTGTTCCAAATGTGTTCAGAATCGGTGGGATTCACAAATGTTGCAACATTGGGATCACGTCCAACTATAATAACAATAGTCACCAATGAGGATTTTCTGAAACGGTCTAATTGAGATGGCAGCACTGTGGCGTCAGGTCCAATGAACTGTCAAAATACATACGCGAATTGCAATTTTCTATGTAATAGAATTTCAATAATTTATGTTTAGTACCTACGACTCTGTGCTATCTGACAGCTGTTTAGACCCGACGCCTACGAAGCGCCGCCTGGTGGCAGAAAAAGTATCGAAATGAAATGAAATTATTACAATAACAATTGACTACCAACATGCCTGAATTAATTACATAAATTTGAATTACTTGCTTTTAATTACAGTGAAAATATTTTAATAGAAAAAATAACCGACTATTAAAAACAGGTCAACATGGAATTCAGTTAAATATGATCCCACTATCAATATTTAACTGAATATAAATGCCTCCAAAACGCTCTAACTATGCATGCGTAAATAAGCAGGTGAGTCGCACCAGTTTCAGCCAATTCCGAGCGTGTTCAATCACGTGGTAAATAAATGTAAATGTAATTATTTTATTAATGATTTCTTCTTAATTTTCCCACTAGGTGGAAGTCGACGGGGGACGCTTTGCAGCGAGCTTTTATCAGTTGATAAAGCTTTTATGTCGAAAGCTAACGATGTGTTAATAACAACGTTAATGAACACTAAAACTAGCCAGAAATCACGCTATATTTCATAGTTCAAGGTACGACTTGGATTATAGATGCGAGCTCGAATTTCTGTCGATTTGTTTCAAATCCATGAATGAATAATTCTGCATTGATCCTGTTAGTTTAATGTACCGTACTCCTCAGAACTGGGTTAAATGAGCAATTATAAAAGTTAGATAATTGAATAATTGCAAGAATTAATTGCACTAAATGGATTGAATTGATTCTATTACAGGGACATGAAGAAAATGAATAATCGCAGCAATAATATTAATGAGGTAATCTATACTGTCCTGATATTTTCTCATATGTAAGGTACACGTACAAGTTGTGACTAAAATAATTTAATTTAAAGTCTTTTACCAAGATCCATCTTACATAAATTAAAATGTAAATTCAAATTTCAATATAAATATTAAAATTTCAATTTTTAATATAATAATATAATAAAATATCGTAAATGTCGTTTAATATTAAACGATAATCAAATATCATACATACATTTTAATTTATTCTTTTATTGGAAGCTTACGTGATCTTATATTTTCAATACGTTTTTCTTCAACTATAATGTTAACTTGTACTAATAAATTACCTAGTTATTAGTAAATTTACTGTTTATAAGAAGTATAAAAAGTATAAATAAGAAAATCTTATTGATCACTACGAATCTATGACTAGATCTTACAAAGTTTTTTTTATCTTAGAATAATGACTATTAACCTACGTAACAGCTCAAACTTTTGGATTCAGGCAATATACGACTATACATATAATATGATTGATTAAATAAAATATTTGGGGTTCTACAAAAGATTGAGGCAATCAACAAAAATTAAAATGTAAACATAAAATAATAATTTTATGTTTTGAAATAAGAATCGTTTTGGTGTTTATAAACGTAGCTAATTAAAAAGAAGATTATGTAGATAATAAAGAGTATTAATGATAAGGGTGATGAGGGTATTTTTAAAAATATTGACGAAATTTACAAATAAAAAAATACCATAATGCCGCTAGTATAATCTCTAACAAACTAAATAAGGGATTTTAAAAATTAGAGGAGAAATTCATAAAATCTTTTATATCTGGTAACATAATCCTGAAATTCTAAGAAAATTTGTAGATTTGCCAATTGGTCTGCAGTTATATCATATTTTATTGTAGATTGAATCGTGTTTTGATAATTGAATACAATAATGTATTACAAATATCTCTTCTAATTTTATATATCCTATTCACTTATGTAGGTTGTTAGAGATAATATGCTACAATTATGAAATAAAATGGTATAAAATAAATGAGATAATTTTTTTATTATACATTCACACAAAATGTTTGGCATATGACCAAATCTATATTCGCGTTTTAATAGGTACTGTATCATCTTAACACGTCATTTCTTCTTGTTTAATGGTAGGATACTTGTTTAACTAACTTGTAAATAATATAAAAACTTTGAAAAGTCTTCGTTTTTTTAAATGATAAATACGCATATTAAAAAAAAAAACTCTTGAAATAAACATTCAGAGGGACGAATTTACGGCTGCCGTAACAAGACATACTATATAGTTAGATATGGACCTTTGAGTATTGCGATTTAATGTGCGAGTTATAAAATAATAATTACTTCTTCTAATGGCGAAGGATACGTTCTTAAGAAACCTGCGTGTCTGAAAATTCTAGCAATCTTTGACTCAATAAGTACGAGTAATCCTGTTAAAATACGTGATGGAAAACATGTGGTGGATTTATACTTCACGCAAAAAAGAAAATAAAAACAGCTGTACGTAATATATGTACTATAGCCGGACGTAATATATGACGTAATATATGTAGTATATTAGACGTAATATAGCCGGACGTATTAAAATATAAAGTCGATTTCCGCGTCTGTCTGTTTCTCCGCTAACATCTTCTAAAACATCCAACCGATTCTGGGACGGTTTTCACTAATGGAAAGAATGATAAATAAGAAATGTTTTGTATTTATAACTATTTGCATATAAATGGATTGACAAAGATTAATGTAGGTATGTATTCTTTTAGTACGATTTGTAAGACGATAAGAGTAATGTGTAATTATATCGCGGGGTAACAAAATTACATCGATGTTGTTGAGACGGTAAACTGTTCCCGCCGAGCGGCCGCCACCGCACACCCAGCTCTATAAATAAATCGACCTTCAGATTAAAAATAGACGCCGATCCCTTCCGAGCGAGGTCGGGAAACTGGGTCACTGGGACCCTCCCTCTCTCTCCCACTCACCGAAAGCTTGCAGACAAAAAAGGACAGCTATAGAGCCTGCATAGCCCGTGACGTCGTCCCGGAGTTCGTTCATTGAATTTTACAAGTAAAACGCTTATCGCGTTGCATTGAGCTTTCTTGTAAACTTCCTAAATAAATAATAATTTTAGTTATGATTATTAGTGTTTTTTAGAATTATGGTGTTTGGTGAATTTAGATACATATATGCGTATACATTTTGTTATGGAAATGATATAAAAACAGAATATTCATCATAGATTTGATATGATTAGTTTCCAATTGCGGTTGCTAATGTTTAGGACGTTTATAATTGATTAGTCTGGAGACAGATTTCCTCTAATTTGAACCTAAGAAATAAAAAGTATTTTTAATTAGACTTTTTTTTAAATAATTAAGTTTAACCTCGAACCATTTCAGTTAAGACTCTTCTGCGTTTGGCTTGAATACTGCGTTTTCCCTAAAATACTGAAAATTATAAAAAGCCTATAACTTAGTGCCTCGTCATGTTACCTATGTTTGGTAACTGTGATGACGTTAACGCGGGCGTGGCAGAGACCCGTGACGTCACGGGAGAGCTCTGACGTCAAACCAAGCCCCCTCCCGGCCCTCTGCATCGCCTCAACCCCCTGCGCATACGAATTGTCCCACAGCTTTATGGGCATTGTTTCTTTGTGGTCTTTACGTATTATATCCTCCTACCACCATCAGAAAACAAACAAGACAACATCTTGTTATCTGAAAGCATATGCAACACTGAGGCATGACTCAATGATTTTTACGCAATTTCCTATATAGAAAATTATACATAGAAAGAACCTACATGTGGGAAACCAAAATATTTCTAAATCACTTTTCGAAACTTCGATGAAATTATTTAGAATAAATTTTGCATCGTGTAAAATTTACCTTCTATATTCAGAAAAGCTTTAGAAATCGCTAAAGGAGCTACTATGAATTTTGAGCAGAAAGCAAAACACAAAAAATAAGATTTTTTGTGCACTAATATGTACAAACTTCAATGAAAAATGCTAAATATAATGCTAAAATAATTGATATAATGGAAACGAAAAAAATAAACCATTTTAGATGTAACTGTGTTCAGAAAATGCATACACATATCTCCGACATAAAAATCTATACGAGATGTTATACTATTGAACACAATTATGCCAAATTCATGCATTTTACAAATGATTTAATATTATCCGACAGTAAATATTTAAATTTTAAACATGTATCTAAGAAACATAGTACAATAAAAAAATTACCATAAGAAAACTACAAGGACCACCAACTATCATTCTATACGGTTTATATTTTTATTTAATAAAAAACGTTTATATGAATACATCTAATAAGAAATATTAGATGTATTCATCTAGTCTTATTAATATTAACTATATTAATAAGACTATATCACTAAGACTATTTATTTATTTTTACTCAAACAAGTAAAAATAAATAAATTTTCTTAGTTTTGGTAAATAAATTAATATTTACCAATATTAAATTAAATTTTGGTATTAGTTCCAATTTTTTATATCAAAGATTTGTAACTAGTCCATAGGTGGCTATAGTTGCCTATAAACCCAAGCATCCAAAAGTAGAGGATAATTTGAGATGATAGGGGATTTTTTTCTGAAGATTGAATACATCAAATTGACTATAACGAGATAAAAGAAAACACATCAAAATTGCGATAGTTAAATTATTTAATGACGGTTATTTAATAGTTAAATTATATAATTATAAAATTGCACATGAAATTTAAAAGATTGTAACCTAGTACTTTGCTGGGATGAAGAGACGTTGTTGGTATGCTGACCATTACGGAACGACTTACTACCTATCCCATTTCTAATGCATTTATAAATTCAGAATTCTGGTTTTACTGATGGTACCTATCCGATGTAAGGTTATAATACTTACTGCTAACAGACAATACAAAAAGAAACGATGGTTGAATTCTTAAACATATAAAACTATTTTTTTTATGAACAATACAAATATTTTGTTTGTAAAAATAGTTATTTTGGAATAAACTTACAATTTTTATGTAAGTTATTTAAAAACAAAACAATTTATTTACATTGAACTATCTGTACTATTACTATAATATTATAAAGAGGAAAGATTTTAAGTATGTATTATTGTATGTTTATAATGAATAAACTCAAAAACTAAACTAAAGAACTCAAAAATTCTTTCACCTGTAGAAAGCTGGGAGTAACATAGGCTACTCACCCTCCCCATCTTCCCCCTTTACCCTCCCCCCTCTATACAATATTGCAGTTTTCACGACTAATATTTTATAAAGAGAGGCGTACGAAGTCGGGTGCAACAGCTAATGCTATATTCACTTCAAAACCACGTAGCTTTCAAAGTATCATAAATAATAGTATCAATATAAGTATGTCTGTCAACAATATTTTAAATTTTGTTATAAAACATAAAACTTTTTTCAAACGAAGATGTTAGTTAAGCTTTTAAGCATGTTAAGCTTAAGCCGCAATGCCAGTACTAAATCCGGGGAGGAGTATCTCTAGAACATAATCGATCTACACACAGAGGTGCTTAGCTTTTGTTTAAGCTATATCGTCACCTGCTTATAACAATGAAATAAAGTCAACAGAGTCATACACTACAGAACATATAACTTATTTTTATTTTGTTTTTCGATATAATTGTGACACAATCGCTGCCTTACTTCGTAAGGTAACTTCGTCTAAGATTGCGATAATTTGAAAATTACAATTCGTCGTAATATTAGACGATTTAATTTTACATTTTCACTAATTCAGAATACCTAATTAGCTATTATAATTAGCTTAATTTGAAACAGATGAATCCAAAATAGTTTCGCAGTTCTTAAATTAATAAAATTAGCATATCCTTGACCACTATTACATTAAATCTGTTATAACATTCTTACCACATTAATTATATTTACTTCGTGTAAGACAATAACATTCTGACCCCTAGATAATGATAAGGTACAAAAATACTTCTTCTATTGTCTTTTAGAATTAATTTCGTTGTAGGGGCTGATAATGATGAACAGGCAATTTTTTTCTTAGAATATATTAATTCCTTCAGTATTTATAATCAACACATGAAATCCAATGAGATATATAGGTCCGACTGGGATTCGATTCTGTGTCTATCGTGTCGGCATCCAAACGTTAGATCCGCTCGACTGTAACCGTTTAGTAAAATAAGTTAAATTTTTGGGCCATAAACAATTAAAGCATACCTTTCACTTTACTCTAAGTACAGAAATCTGAGTATTATACTAGGTAGTAGAATGAGTTGATTTTTTAATAATATGTCCTAATTGATACCACATCTGAGACTCACATGAGACAAAGCGATGCGAAGTCTTTCTAATATGTAATCCCTTATTAAAAATTGATTGTATTTTATTTAAAGATAATTTAATATTTTATTTAATTAATTGTAAATAAGTTTAGGATAGAACAAGAAAGGACAGTGTTTTCGTCACGTACACAAAGTTTCGTGAGTAAAAGCTTATGCGTGGGCGAGTCTACGGAGCTACGGAGCAGACAGAGCGTAGGCGTTCGAAGCACTGAATTATATGTGTAAATTCTCGTAGCCATTTGTAGCTAGATTCACGTGCTTAATTTTGACTAACTTCGACTTATGTTCATATTGACTTGTAAACTTACCTTAGTAAAAGTTGTCAGAATAAACTATTCACCACTGGCAGGCTGAACTAAAATCCAGTTTATATTTTTGTATTTTACTATTGAAGGACATGACAAATGTCAAAATAAGAGAAATTTAATCTTTACAAAATTCTATAACAACTTTAATATTTTTTGTCGAAGTTAAGTTTCGTAGAGCGACGTAGACGCGATCGCGAGTATCTACGGCGTAGACCTCAACCGCCTACGCGGCGAGCGTCCGTCGACTGCTGTGCTACATCCCGCCCGACAAATTTCCCTTCAGGAGTTAGGCTTGAATGGATCCGCGTTCCTATTGGTTTGCATGGCGTGACGTCATTACGAAAATCACAATCGGGGTCTCATGGTCGTGTGACAGGGCTTTGGGTGTGTGCGTGAGCCGGGGTCCATGAATGGGGCGCTAGTGCCGCGCCCGCGCCGCGCCTCTCGTTCGTATGACGTCACGCGCTAACTGCCAGCCTCTGTATTATGCAATTCCACAGTCTAAATTACAGATACAGCCTTTTTGTTACAATCATCATGCCAATAGAAGTAGATGCACATTGATATTAATTTTAAACCTCTGAATATTAATGTGTATACTTTGAGTCATTTTTGTAGATATTCTTTTTATTTACAAAAATAAATAAATAAAATAATTAATTGACATCATATAAAATTTAACACTTATATTCAATATTCTGCCATAGATTTATATTATGTTTAAATTTTTCAGTTTAAAGTTTTTTAATGTGTTTTTTTTAAGCACTTAAAAGTTCAATTGAAATGTCAGCGATTTTATTAAAACGTTTGACCTTCGAACTTTATCTATGCAGGTAGTGCTTAAAATAGCATATATGCGGGGTGCGTCCGGTCGTTGACCGATGCAGTGTCCCCCGCACCCGCTCGCCCCCACCCCCGACGTGACCAGGTCACCATGCAACAAGTGGAGGTGTATCGACTGTGCTCCTTTGACATTTAGAAGTTCTCCGTTTTAAGTTACGGAAACACCTTCCGACTGTTCTACTATATTTATATAGAATATTAAATATAAAATTTCATACGTTTCTAAAACAAAATTACTATAAATTAAACTTATTTTACTCACTTAATCGTTCGGGCCCCTTTTTCTTAGTTGTTAAAGCATTTATTCAGTCTTTATTGCTCATATATTTTTGTTAGGCACTAAATATTTAATTTTAATATTTTTAAATGGAAAAATAATCCAAAATTGTATTAAATTTTAGGGAAATCATGAAAACAAAATTAAAATAACCAAAAACAATTCCTTTTTCCGATCGCTACTAAACTTCACAGGATTACCCGCTAGGCTAATCTGAAGATTTTTTAATTTTTTTTTTATTAAAGATAGGTTTGCTCTTGGCCAGTATCTAGCCAGTATCTAGCCAGTATCTAGCCAGTATCTAGCGCGCGATATCTATACATTAAAGTAGAGGCCGACGAAGGAGCGAACTCACCCAGAAGGGGTCTATTCACTCGAACTATGAAAATATTTGGGTTGTATGAGCTCGGAAACACAGACGCCAGCAGGGAGTTCCAATTCTAAGCAGTGCGCATTATAAAAGATGTTTTAAACCGCTTGGTCCGAATTAAAGGGATTTCGATAAATGAGGATGGTAACCAGCAGTACGTTTGAATGTCCGATAGAAGAAGTTGGAAGGCGGTATGATCTCATGCAGCTCCCGAACAAGCAATAACATTGCCTGAAAATTAATTAAAATCGGTTGAGCGGTTTTGGAGTCCTTAGGGAACATACATACATACATATAACATACAATATATATATTTAAGGGCAGGTCGTAATTTTTTTTAGAAAATATTGACGAATAGTTCGGATTCTAATAGGATCGGTTTTGAAAAGAGATTTTTTGAAGTACTGTCATGTATTTCAGAAGAGTTCCGTAAAATAGCAGTACTTGAACTTTTGTCGTGGGGATGCGGCAGCCATTTTTTCATATCACGACGTTCCAACCTTTATCCTACCATGTCATCGCATCCTCATACCACTTTGTGTTTTTTGTGTTCTTAGGCATCAGTAGTCACACTTTTTAATAACTCTTTATTCAAAATAATTATAATACCTTTCTCTCGAGTAAAATCAATATAGTGTTATTGCTATTTAAAATGGTAAGAATAACCGTATTATTTTGGTAGGTATGTATCAATGTTCTAAGCTCAATTGATATATTACAGGAATACAATTTTTATGAGTTAAATGTAAAACAATGATACATTTTTCCATTAAAACATTTTTCTATCAAAATTTTGAAAATTCTATCACTATTAAGATATCCAGTAATTTTGTTATTATTTTCATATACATATTTTACAAATATTTTAAATGTCTACAAGCAACCCATTCAATGACGATCCTCTAGCTAGGTGATATCCGTCGCTTTTGAACACAAGCCGTTTCAGGCAGAATGCAAGTGGGATGTCGACACTAATCTCTCGGCTCTCAGTCACTAAAAGACACCAGCACAAGTGGTGATCGTTAATTTATGATATAAAAATCAAAACGAATTAACCACTTAGTGTTAAAATGTCAAATAATAATAATAAAGTTTTTTATTTCCATAACCTACCAACAATAGATATTTGTACAAGTTACATTTATTTATTATTTTTTAAACCATTAGCCTTTTTGGATAAAAGCCTTCTCCAGCCCTCTCCATTTCTCTTTGTTTTTAACTACATGCATCCAATAATTCCCAGCGAATGCAATAATTTTATCTACTTATCGTTTTTGTGGTCTACCTTTAAGTCTTCTTCTTGTAGGGTCTGGCCGTTTCGTTGCTTGCAATGTCCTCCTTCGGTACTGGTATCGCGAGATATGGCCTGTCCATAAGACTTAAAGCCTGTTTAAGAGTATCTATAATGGTGGTTTTATTTCTAATACATAGCACGTTGACAGGTAACTTTATTATAAAATATCCATGTTTGACTAGTATACTCGTATGTAAAGCCTGGTAGAATACTTGTGTACATTACAATTTTTTTTAATCTTTGGGCTTAAGTTTCCTTTTAGTATTTCCTTCTGCGACTAGAATTCCTTTTGTCAATTCATCTTCATTTTTGCTATTATTAAACGAATATTAAAATAAAATATCCCATGTTAATAACTTCTTAGTAAGAGTGGCGTGATCCTAATCCTTAATCCCAATAATATTATGAATGCGAAAGTTTGTATGTTTGGATGTTTGTTCCTCAATAACGCAAAAACGGCTGAACGGATTTCGATCAAGTTTGGTACACAGATAGTTTATTGCCTGGATTAACATGTACTATACTTTTTATCTTAGAAAAATATTAAGTCCCCGAGGGATTGTCTAAAATATAAAAAATTCGGCGACATACTGGTGGCGCCACAATCATCACAGCGATAAAGATGTCTCATATGTCTTCAATTTTCAACGCGTACGGAGTCGCGACCACACCTAGGCTAGTGTATAAAGTGTTGCAAAATGCGTTGAATAAGGCTAATTGATTGATATATGCTCAAAGCCAAATAAAAAGGTACAGCCTTCATTTAACAATATTTGACATTTTATTACCCTATTAATAAATTATTCCATTTTCGATATCCTCAAGAATATAATATACTAGCGACCCGCCCCCGGCTTCGCCCGGGGTGCAATTTTTATATATAAGAACATTCCCCGTTTATCCCTCTTTCCATTAGCGAAAACCGTATTAAAATCGGTTCACCCGTTCACGCGTGATGCCGTGACCAAGGGAAATGGGGATTCATTTTTATATATAGAGATTACAAATTTCTTTTGCTAAATTTTTTCGTTACATAATTCAATGTAGTCGTAGCAAATATTACATTACTGTGTTCGCACATTTTCAAACTGTCTCACAGTTGGCAACTCGAAGTGAGGAAATGAAATGAATTGTGGTCAGTTGATTGTATTTGATCTCATTACTCTGTAACCGATGAATATCACGACTCGCCCCATTCATAGCGCCAAGGCAATCACGCGCGTCACGTGACACAAGGACGCGGCCTTCCTGTATAGACTTACATTAAACATACGGTAAACATAGCCTCCGCACCAACTACAGAGTTAATTCAAACTAACGTTAATGGAAAATTCGAAAAACTAGCTACAAGATCTTATTATAATTCAACTGAGCGATATAATTAATATAATCATTTGGTATAGTGACTAATTTCAATTATATATTTTGTTTTCTTAGATGATACTTAGTGAAACTTAATTTGATTCGTCTTATAAGTTCTGTATCTGTAACTAGATCTAGCGAAGTGGCGGCTGTATTGCTCGCATTAATTGTAACAAGGCTTAAAATATTTATATGCAATACTTATGTTAAAATAAGTTATCTATACTATACTAAAATCGTAAACGCGCGATATCTATACATTAAATCTCAAAAAAAATTGTAGACGTTGTACTTATATTCCGACGTAAAAAATACTTTTTAGAATTTTGTCGGTTTGTCTGTATATCTGTTTGTCTGTGAGTTTGTGCACGCTAATCTCACAAACAGAATAACCGATCTGAATGCGGTTTTCACTGATGTATTGTAGCAAGCTTCCCAGTAACATTTAGTGTCTGTGTCATTCCAATCGGTTTACAAGCCCCGCAATCTTAGAGGAATCTCAGCCTCAGAAGCTTACATTTTTTTAAATTTCTTAGTATCATTCTTAGTATACATAAATAGAGTTATTACAATAAGTCTAAGCAACACATACAAATTTCAATTTTACAATGTGTTTTCCCATTAAATCCTTAGTGTTTTCTTATTTATATTAATTTTTAATGCTTTTTTTATATTAAACCTCAATTGTTTTTTTTATTTTTTTTCTTAATAATCTTAATTAACAATAATTACGAGTAAGTACTGTATGTACGTAGTACAAAGTAAGGTGCCTAATTAACTAAACTTAAACTAAAATTGCATAAATTAATACAAAGTATGGCCTCCTCTGTTATTGAGAACTTGCTGGCACCGATTATTCATAGAATCAATGAGACTGTTAATGTTATCCTGCGGCAATTGTTCCCAATGAAATTTTAGTAAGTCCATCAGTTGTTGGGTTGTTGTCACTCCATCCAAGTCCTTTAAAACACGTCTCTGGAGCATTTCCCACGCATGCTCGATGGGGTTGAGGTCTGTCTGCCTTGGCTGCGATTGTGCAGGCCAAGGCAATACCAGGGTGTTCTCTTGACAAGTACTCCCGTGTGTGCAAAGCTGTATGCGAACGCGCATTGTCATGCATCAACGTGAAATGAACGCACAACAGTCTTTCAGTATTTCTAGGACGACGGTACACTCTTACCCTTCTAGTATCAGGCTTGAACCCAAATCGAGACTCATCGCAAAATAAAATTTTATCCCATTGTTCCCGGGTCCATGTAATGTGTTCCCTACACCATTCATTTCGACGAGCGCGATTCCCGTGACGTATCGGTGGGCACATTAATTGGCCGTCGTGCTCGTAGGCCATACTCATGCAGTCGATTTAGCACAGTTTGGCAGCTAACAACAACACCACTTGAATGTTGTAGCCTTAAACCATAGAAATATAACTAAGAATTTTAGTCAGGGTTCTATGCTTTAATTATATTTCTATGCCTTAAACCTATCTCTCGGGCGGTTAACATCGGCTGGCGTCTTGCAGTCAGTTGTATGTATCGATCTTGCCGTGTGGTTGTACACCTTACTCGACCTGGGTGCTGCTCAGCAGGATCTCCCATGTTAGTGTAACGCTGATGAAGACGGCAAATAACGCTTCTGTTGACATCAAAATACCGAGATACCTGAGATTGACTTCTTCCCGATTGCAACATCCCTACAGCTCTTTGCATTTCATCTGCGTTCAAATGACGTCGCTCCATGACGTAAAAAATGTCTCAAAATGCAAATTTGTTCAAAACTTTTTTCAAATTATTGTTTAAATCATAAAATTGTACAGAATACTAAATTTTAATAAGCAAAGAAAACGTTATAAAATGCATTCGCTTTTGAATTTGTGAAAAAAAAAAAACGAATGATACTCGAATTTTTTTTTACAACCAGCCAGCATGTCCTCTAGATAAAAAAGTTTACATAAGTATTACCTACTTGGTAAGAAATTATATAATAATTGATTAATAATTTGAAATAGTATGTGTTGCTTAGACTTTTTTGATGTGTTTAGTATGTCGAAGCACTATATTTCAATGCAATATATTTGTTTGTCACTTGTAAATGCAACTATATTTGTTTCGCCTTTAAAATTTTTACAAGGTTCAATTCAAACATCGATCTAAGTACAGGTAGAACCATGTTCGACTAACAACTCCGAGCAAGAATGAACGGATGCGCGTCACCCTGCGTGTTTCGATTCATGAATAGAGACTTGCAACCCGGGATGACCCAGTTTTTGACTCTATGCCTCAGACACTCAAAACTGAAAGGTCTTACATGCAATCGACTAGATATGCGATTGTGTTCACTTGGTTTAAGATTTCTGGGGTGGTATTGGCATATACGAGCGAAATTGATTATTGCGTTTATACTTCTAAGGTGTCAACTATGACGTCAGACGGTACGGAGGGGGATTGCAGCGTTGGAATTGGGTCAGTTTCATTCTGAAACAGGATGGATGATGGGGTATGCGGTGTGGGACGAGGGGTGGGTCGCTGCTCGATCACGAATTTCGCCGCAATTAATTATGAAGGGCCCATGGTGTGTGATGTTTCTCATAGGTGGGTATGTTAATTAATATTAGAGAATTAATCGCTACGAACCGAAGGAATATACCACGAGATGGATAACCGAAGGAGTAACTGAAGGAATTTACTATACACTAATACGAGCACGTTACACAAAGCCTATTATTCTAAAACACAAATTCACCTTGACGCCAAGGGATATTATATAATATACATTTGCGGGACTATTTATTATTAGATTTTCTTCATCATTATATATTGTATTGTGTCACCCTACTCCGCACAGGTTTACATCTCGTGATTTTTTTAATTCTCATTCACCATTGTTCCATTAACGTGAGCAGGTATTTGATATAAGTCCATCACGCTATAGTCAGCTGCGAATTGACATACCTCATTAAGGTATAATGTACTAACATACTAGAGAAGCCATGGGCGCTGTTAGGGTTATTTTTAGGGGGGTGTATCTGTTCATACACACAATACTGTTAAGTAATCTTAATATAAAAAAGGAATCCTTATTTCCCTTGGCCACGGCATCACAAGTAACAGGCAGACCGATTTTAATTCGGTTTTGACTAATGGAAAGTGGGATAAACGAGGAATATTCATATGTATAAAAATTGCATCCCGGGCGAAGCCGGGGGCGGAACGCTAGTAAAATATAATTTATAAGTAATTATACAAGGTGGACAGACGACTTGATAAGGGCTGTGGGACGACGGTGGATCCAGGCTGCTTCTGATCGGCCCTTTTGGAAAATTAGTGGGAGGCCTTTATTCAGCAGTGGACATCCTACGGCTGAGATGATGATGAATTGTACATTTATATTATGTCTGTGGTTTCTGGTCGATATGAGCAAATTTGTTGAGCAACCTTAAGTTTTTATTCAAACGTAAACTTAAGAAAAAAAAACTTAACATTTTTCTGCGTATATTCTTTTCTGACAGGGGGGTGCAAGTGCACCCCCCTGTCAGAAGTGCACCCCTTGCACCCTGCTGACGGCGCGGCGCCCACGAGAGAAGCTATCCTAAGTACAAGTTCTGATCCATTGTGGTAAATTTATCTCAATCGCTGCATAAAAACAAAAATTATGAAATCTAAGTCAAACGATACAACATGCTACGCTAGATAGTTGGTTAAGATAAAATTTGATCACGATGAAAAGGTTGTAAGTGTAGTGTTTTCTGAGGCGATTCCGTTTTTTGTTCAAAGCCATAGTAAATAAGGTGTACAGAGTAAATTACATTTCTCTAGAAACACAGTAAGTGTTCGGAGCGACATGCAGGTTTATTTATCATGTTTTCCTTTACCGTTAGAGCAAGTCATCATTATTTGTAACCCTATATGAAATGGAAAATAATCGAACTTGCGTATGCCACCATCATCTCATCATTCCACTGTGCTGTATTAATGAATAATTTTCAAAGATGAAACTTTATCAATATATAGAGTGCTCGCTCAGTAACTATCATAACAGCCTATACTAGCCATAACGAAATTAGTAAGCTGTAATGGCACATACACTTAACTTGCAAATTTGTTGAATATCGCTTGTACGAGAAAGTTTCTCGAGTAGCAGGCAGGTGCAGCCTGAAGGCTTCGATAGATATCCCGTTCAACAGTGCTACCAACATATATCTGACTATAGTTATAATTTACGGTAAATATCTTGTTTAATTTTGCTGTGTAGCCTAATTAGTTAATATTGTGGTCTAACATTAGACCTTGTACAGTCTCAGTTAAGTTGTAATCTTATTTGAACAGATTGTTATCGTTCAGCTGGAAAATTTAGAGCAATATTCTCCACTACTTAATTAAAGGTGCATACATATACACAGCACCGCAAAATAAAAGGATTTTGTTTTTTGGTGAGTGAGTAAGGGATGCCAGAATTTCCCTATCACCTCCTAATCCCTTAGCCTTTATTCTACTAAGGTTGGTAATGCCTGTTACTTGGCCTGTGTTAATAGGCGACGGTGGCCAACTAACATCAAATCGACGGCCAGGCGACTTTTATATTATATAAAAAGTATACAATTAAATATACAATGTGTTTTTGGCTATCGATATAAAAAATAAATTATTTATTATGAAATTTTCACTAAAACGTTTTCCTTAATGCTTCATCATTTTTTTTGGTCAGTTTTAAGCATATGGAAATGAAATTGCAAGGACTCAGAAATTATTATCATCCTTTATTCTCAAATTCTCAAACTAAACCACGCAATGCTATTATATTTTTATAAAATTTTAGATCGGAGTGGCTGATAGCAAAATGTTATACATTGCTCTATATAAAACATACTAAATAAAATTAGTTTGTGCATTAACTTATAGGACAGTAAAAAGTGAATTAAATGCTAGTTGATCCTCATCGACTCCAGCTTACGATTTCATAATGATACAAATGATGTGTCGGTTGATTGAGCATGAACTTTGAAGGATATGTTCTTGCTTCACCCTCACATAGATAGAATTCATTTCAAAGATACAAATGCTCGTAGTCTCTGAAAAATTTTAAGTAAATAAAAGCTTTGCTTCCTCGTTAATTTGTCTAGTTTGACAATGAACACAGATAAAAGTCCAACCGAGTGTGTAAATTATTGTGTAAAGTATTTCGGAATTTGCAAACGTTATGTATAACTAAAGCCATACAACAAATTGCAGTTTGATATTTTAAGGAAATTCCTCGATTACGATCATTGCGATATTGATATTGGAGTTGTCTGTGTTAGATAATTAAAAATTTCAGCTAGACTCCGTGCGCTGCAGCATGGTGCGGGTGACAGTTACGAATAGTTTCGTTTCACTCTTGAAAGTTAGTAATTCACCTACACCACATTCGTAATATATTAAATCACATTAATAACTGTAGTAGTAAATTAGTAGTAGTAGTGTAGTAGTTCTAGTCTACAAATACAATCAAATTGAAAGAAAAATTAAGCAGTGTTATGCGTATAACGTAACGCCAAAGATGTATTTAGTCATGGGATGTACTGCTACGATGGATAGTCGATTTTTTTTAAAATGAAAAACGTATATTGTGCGAAGTTTCATTTTCTATTGTTAAAAAGTCTATAATTATATAAATAAAACAACAGAACATACATAGGGTATATACTCTTCCTACTCTTCCTCGCTGGACGGTCGTGCACGGGACAAGGAAAGGGATAGGAAGATTGAAGCGGCCGCGTCCAGAAACTATACAAAGATCCGCTTAGATAGAATCTTTATTTATTTACCTTTTAACCGGCATTCATAGAAACGTACATATTATTCGTCTAAACTCATATCAGAGTCAGGAACATCTGAATTGTCACTTAATTCATCATCTGAATCTGTGACGGATATTATTAACGATGACTCCATTATGTTATCAATACGGATGTCACGATCCCAATGAGACATAATGTACTTTTTGTTTTATTCACGACCTTAGACCAGTCTTCAGGTTGAACATTGTTGATGGCCTCTTGTAGTAGTTGTTGATGGCCTCTTTATAGGTTTCTCTTGTTATATAATATAATTTTTTGTTAACTTTAAAGTACTAAGATTTTAATTAATCAACACAATTAATTAAAATTGTGTTAATTATCTAAATGAAATCTATCCAAATTAAAATTCGTAAAATCGAATTTATTTTTAGGATATTTTCATTTTATGTTAAACGTGAAATTAAAATCAACGTCCATCAACTTAAAATTCATTACCGCTAGAATCTCACTAAATTTTATTTATAACATATTATATTATATTCATTCCTCATTTATTTTTTTAGATGATTTTTCCCTTTTCCTTTAATCCCCTTTTCCTTAATCTTACTAAGGTCTGCAGCGCACTAGCAGCACCTGTGGCGTTGCATGTGTTATAGGCGAGGGGAGTCACCTACCATAAAGTGGATCATCAGCCTGTCTGTCGACTTTAACATAAAAAAAGCATTCTTAATACACCACTGTTAAATAAAGTATGTACTAGAGGTTGTTTATGAATAGTTGACTATCGTTCTCGTCTCGTCGAGATGTAAATGGCAGACACTTACGCCTTCCCTTGTAATCTCAAGTTAAAACTCATAAGAATGGGTTGTGATCGCCTTTTCCTTAAAAATATGTTGCATCCCGAAATAGGTGACCCGAATAGGGAGTCCCGAATGCTCTGTACACGCAGCCTAGCGCCGTGACGTCATAACACCCCCCTCCGCAACACACCACTACAGTTTGAACCGCTACTCCTTTGAAAGGTTCGAAAGTATGATTACCTTAACTCTACGAGTATATCTAAATTCTGTAGTCATTTAAGGCGAGGACTTATTTTAGAAAAGCGTTATTTTCGTCGCCTAATTTGACTTGTTAGGGTAATATTAAAACTTATTATTAGATAAAAATACAGAGCACAATAGACCCTATCTAAAAAAGTTTGATATGGGCAGATTTATACAAAAATATATATTTTCTGAGAAAAAAAATATAGTAAATTACTGCCCAAAAAAAGCTATCTCGTAATAGTAATAAAAATTTTCAGCGACAACTACATTATTTTTTAAGCTTATTAATTACACGTACCTACTTAAATTAAATTCTGTACTAAAGTTTTAATCGGCTATTTTATTTCCTTTTTCATAATTTACAAAATATTTAAGAAAAACGTTCCAATTTTAAATATGTTCGGTTATCTCCGAGAAGATACAAAAATTTGTTGTGCAATATTGCACGTTAATTTATAGGTTATTAGGTTGCGCTCATTTTGGTAATAATTTGTATGTTCGGTCTGACGTTAAGGGCGGCTTTTACCAAACAGTTAAACACGTTTTGAAAAGTTCGGACCCAGTTATTTTTCACCGTGCCACTTATGATGACGAAATCTCGGCTTTAGTAAATAATAAATAACCACGTGAACTCTTTTGTTTATCTAACTTCCCGAAATTAAAGACTGAGATAACAATGACAGAATAGACAGATCAATCACAATCACAGACACTTTGGACTAAATCCGATTCATTTTAAGCGAACAAAAAAAAAAACCCTCCTACAATACGACAAAGAAAAGATGTCACAACAATGATCAAATCGTAAATCGAAACGTACAAACCACAGACAAATCTGTGTTTAGTTAAATACGACTTAAATTGAAAAGGTGCAAGACATCTTAAACACGTTAGGGTGATCGTGTTTTCGAGATAAAACATATTAAACTAAATAGATTTAAGTTCATTTTAAATAAATTTTAGTAAAAGTCCTTCTAAATGTATATGTTTAAATTTAGATACTTAAATGGAAATAGTATTTCAATAGCGCAAATCCAAAATTATTAAAATCAAAATCCTCATCAGCTATTATTTATAGAATGATTTTAATGGAATTAGAACACTTGAAATAGAATATAAATTGCAAAATTGTAGAGAGAAAATACTTAGAAAAATGCTCTAAAACATTATTTCTGTTTTTGCGCAGTTTATATGTACAGTGGCCACTTTTTTACAACCAATTTTCATGGTTTTAGCGATTATATTTAAATAAAACTTTGGCTAACAAGTATAGTCCTTGTAACATATAAATCGATTACATGGTTGATACATGCTTGTGCATATTGTTACGTGCGGGGTGAGTTAAAATGCCGTGTAAGGGCGAAAAGAACGATTTTTTTCACAAACCAAGATGACTTTCAAAATGTCCGATGTCAACTTGTCCGATTAAACTTGCCAAAAGTCGTCATGAATCCCTTAATATGTCGCCCGCTCACTGTCGCAGATAACTGGTTGTCGTACCACTCCTCATCTCGCCCGCCTGCTTTCTTATTTATACTTAGCGCCAACACCACAAAGATTTCGAATTTTCCAGAAAATCTAAACGAGATCGTAAACAAGCCATTGAAAGTTCGGGAATGCTATTTCTGTTGAAATGTACACTCTATGTTGTAAACATAAGGACCAATTTCCTTTGACATTAGTCGGGAAGGGCGTGGCTACCATCGATAGGGTGGCCGGCGCGAACGCTTTTTCTAGAACGTTCCATAGTTAGTCGTAACAATATGATTCTATTCACGATGGAATAAAAACTATTGATTTATTTTACTTTATTGCATAAGAATAAATAAAAACACGTCTTCTTATGTTTGTTGACCAAAATATCATTATGGGCCGTAATTGGTTAAAGATGAATGAAAGTTTATTTTCTAATGTTATTTTGTTATTAAATATTATGTTGATTATTTCACTGTATGTTCACTTAAATTCCTTATCCCATCCTAATCTCTTATTCTTAATCCTACCAAGGTCAGCAGCGCACTTGGAGCCCGTGTGGCGTTGCTTCTGTTAATAGGTCAGGTCAGCTTATAACATAAAAAGACTTTACATAAAAAGATTTTTTTTGCCAGTTTACTACAACTACTGGTATGAATTGTAGTAAATTTGACAACTACCTACATGGGACTGAAAATTAGGTAGTATAAAATAATTTTTAAATTTGAATTAGACAACTAAATCAAATTTGCTAATTCAAATTGTAAAATAACAGCATATGTGCCGTTGTTTTTCGGTGAGTGAGTAAGGGATGCCAGAGACCATTACCCTATCTCTTCCTTATCCCTTATCCTTAATCCTACTATGGGCTGTGGCGCACTAGCAGCATTTGTGGCGTTGCTTGTTTTATAGGCGACGGTAGCCACCTACCATCAAGTGGACCGTCAGCCTGCCTGTCTATCTTAACATAATAAAAATGATTGCAGTACTTTCTTATTTTAGGTAAAGAAGTTCAAAAAATAACTGTCACCATAACCATAACTAGTCGTCTAGCATCGTCCTATATAAATAATAATAATTCTATATAAATAATAAGGTAAGGAACAAAGTGATAGGCTTCTGAAATCCCTTATTTAATTTACGCACCGAAACACAACAGCACACGTGCTATTATAATGTTAGGGGTGGTTACGATTATTACTATTATGGTTATGGTAAGACAGGTTGCAGAATTATTTTTTTGTGCCACGAACAGTGCCATCTATAGTAAAAAGAGTTAATCATTCCTAGGAAACGTCTACGTAGAAAGCTTGGAGTCTTTCGTCTTGTTCTGTGTAGTGTATCTTCGTTCGTCAGTTGTGCAATAGATGGCGGCATTGTAACGGTTTGGATCATAGATGAGTAGGTATGTGTATTGGCACAGTTTTACCTGTGGTATTGGTTTGGATTTTGCAAGGTATTTGTTGCATCACACGAATTAGAAAAATTAAAAACTCATAGATGGCGTTTAAAATTAAATTTATTTATAGCTTAGTTTAAAACTTTGATAATATAAGTACTAACATAGATAAAATACTACTTAACCAGTATAGATGGTCACTCACGTACATTGAATCCGTACCCTATCCAATTTCGCTTATATCTAGATGCCGCCTGTGTAGTTTGTCGCTTATTTGTTGTCATTAAAAATCCGCTAGAGTCGCTGCAGTCGACCATTCAGTCAATTCTCGTGTACAAGAGATGGCACTACTAAAATTTATTTAAAATATAAAAGAATTGGGCACGAACAACGATAAAAGGGCCGTATGAACGGTATAGGTTCTGTTCTAAAAAATAAGGCAATAAGGAACTAAAACGTTAATTACTGACCGATTATATCCTATAATAGAAAAACGTGTTGTCAATCGATAAAATATTATTAATTATGTTTTTTGTTATTTGTATTCATAATCTTTACATACTTCGATATAATTTTGCTTAGGTACGTATGTTTGTGTTCAGAAACCTGAAAAACTGGGTGATGGATTAACTTAATTTTTTTGCAAAACGATGCATTTTATCACAAGAGTGTTTATATTATACTTTCTATTCCGAAGATTCAGCGGAAACGAAAATAAAAATGAGCTTACAGCAAAGCGTGGCCAGGTTCAGTTAGTTATAACATAGATAAAATTTTAATTTGTTATTTTTGTACTATGGTCATTATATGCATTATAATTGTAAAACAAATTAATAACATAATGTTTTCTGATATAATAATAGTAAATATCTAAATAAAAATTTTCTATCATTTTCATTAAAATATGCATGAAATGGAACAATATCATACCACAGTTTTACAATACATTTACAATAAATAAAACTGTGATCATACATAAAAGTACTCCCAGCAACGTCGCCCTCTAGTTATTACCACGATAATAAGGAACTATAACTGCGTGATTGAATTTGTTGGTTATAATTTTTAACAAAATACACATTAATGTTAAATTCGAGACTATTAGTGACATCTAGGGAGTGGAAATCCCAATATGAAATTGGCTTCAGATCGTTATATGGAGGTTGACCATCTATACTGGTTAAGTAGTATTTTATCTATGGTACTAACTAACCCGACGGTCGTTGCTATGTCAATTTCATATACTTACTTCCGTGGCTTTCGTCCATCCAAATTTCCGACTTTCCCGTGGATTTTCTAAGAAAAATTGTTTCACTTTGTCTTGACAATTAAGAACACAAAAAAAAACAGCAAAACCAGTAGAGCCGTTCGCAAGTGATGCTCCCTCATAAAAATATGGCAATTGATTTTTATTTATAAGAAGATAATTATATTATGTAAGCATTTCCTGTGTGTAATAGTTAATATTTTTTATGTAGTTGGATTTGTAAAGGTTTTAAATCAATTGAAACGAATCTTAAAATCTAGGCCTCTTTAGTTTTTAGGGTCACATAAAATTGTTTTAGGGTCATTATGATTGACTGTAAAATAACTGTTATTTACAACTTTCTTTGAAATATCTCTCTGACTGAATACTGAATAAAATATTCATAGCTCCATAATTTTCGATAGGTTATTGAAAGATAAAACAAAAAATCTTCTCTATATATAAAAAAAAAGGAGCCGTCACGAGCGCCTGGTAGATGTGAAACATCGAGTGAAATAAAATGATGACTGTTTATTTATTTATTTAACGTTAATTTTTATTGAATACAAAATATTAAATATTTATTTGAAGTTGCAACAACCACCAACAATCACAACAACACAACAATCACCACGGCACGCGTCGCCACACCGTACACACTACTACGTATAGACTGTATATGTATATACATACCATCGTATAGCGTGGTGACGCGTCGCCACGGACTGCGTCGCCACACTAAACAATCAGTTTCACCCGCGCCTATAGATGTTTCACATCAAAAATGAATCCCCATTTTCCTTGGTCACGACATCACGCGTGAACGTATAGACCGATTTTAATTCGATTTTCACTAATGGAAAGAGGGATAAACGGGGAATTTTTATATATATAAAAAAAAATTACACCCCGGGTGAAGCCGGGGGCGGATCGCTAGTCAGATATAATTTCCATACATCCGGTATGTGACGATGTGATAGAGCTCATCTTCTATCACGTTACCATAATATACTTATGAAAGTGATCCCAACTCGGTTTGCCTTGTGGCAAAATAATATGTTATATGGCTGATTTTCAATGAAGCATTTTATGTGAATTTCAGTGTAGTTTAATAATAATCCAAAGGAATAGGTACCTTTCGTGGTTTTTGTATGAGAAATGTGAATATGTTGCGTTGCACGTTAAGGTTTTCTATTCCGAAAATCTATTCTGAATACAATTTTCAATCCTCTACTTCTTGAGAAAAACTTATATTAAGAATATTTGTTTGAAAGCTTTTAATTTATATTACATAAAACCTTGGTTTATAATTATTTATTTACTTACGACAATTAGGTACGTATTAAGTCTGTTTACAATTCAAACAGTCAGTATTCTCAAAACATAAAACTTCCTCAGCCATTCGCTTCTTGTAACAAAATTTCTATTAAAGTTTAACATTTGCTTGCAAGCCTTAATTATTTAGCTGCATAAGACCTCGGTTTACAATTCCAAATGTCAGGAGGTACGTAGCTACACAAACAGTGTTCCTTTGTTTGGGGTTTAATAGATTTGCTCTCACGAACGGAGAGCGGCTTTTGTATATGGGGCATTAAATAATAATATTTCTTATAAAAATTCCACAGCAAACATCGTCTTGGAAAATTGTTACCATACATTAAGATAATTTACGCTCGTGTTAGGATCGGTGCCGCCGCTGTAAAGGGATTCTTATAACACAACTTAACACCATCTTGGTGCTATTGTTAAGTTTATGCTTTTATACTCTTATCCCTATCATCCTTTACATCTCATCCTAGTATCATGGTTCATTTTACCTAATTATTATTAATGGTATTTTTATAAACCCATTTGCAAAAAAAAACGGGCACCCAAAACTTATCTGTACAACTATGGAAATCTTAAACAAAAGAGGTTTTATATGCATTCAATTAAATGTTCCAATTAAATGTTAAATGTAAAATAAAATGTTCCAAATTTGAAAATTTCAAAGTTATTTAAAAATATTCTATTCGATTCCAGCATTTGTTCGAAGTTTGTGTTTAGGATATTGTGTATAAATAAATAAAAATGGGTTTTTTCGTAATTTTAATGAATTGATGTTGATGTAAAATGGTTTAAATTAGTTTCTTGTGACAAATTTTATACAGTAATATGGCAGACAAGGCAATTATTGCTGGTAATATAGTGACTCTTCTTCAAGAAGGCTGTACTCAATGTTATGTGTTGGAACGGTTTCGTGTCAGTCGTTCCACTGTTCAGAGGACCTGGACTAGGTTTCAAGAAACCGGTTCTTTGAAAATAAGAATGGAATCAGGAAGAAAACGAGGTACTGAGCCCAGGGACAATCGATATATTGTGAGTCAAGCTTTAATCATCAAAAACAACCTTGAAGATGTTAGAAATGTAAGTGGTAGCGTATGGACTGTCAGGAGGAGACTTCTAGAAGTATATCGATACACAGTCGAAAACCAGCTAGGGGCCCTAAATTACTCCGTGGGCACTGTAATGCAAGGTTAAGATTTTCCCAAAATTGTGCGACGTGGACCGATGTAGAATGGAGCAAGGTTTTATTTTCTGATGAATCCAGAATCTCTTTATTTGGTGAGGACCGACGTCGTAAAGTGCTAAGAAGACCAGGAGAGCGTTGTGTAGAGGTATGTTTTGAAGAAATTACGCCGTACGGTGAGGGCTCTGTTATGTTTTGGTCTGGTATAACTTCTGAAGATCGTACAGAGTGAGTTTTCGTAGAAAATGACTCTCTAAATGCACAACGCTACATCACGGAACTTCTAATTCCTCATGCACAACCAGCGTTAGCTGTTACAGGAAGTGCTGCTGTGTTTATGGACGCCAATGCTCGAGCGACGTAGAAGCTTACTTAAGTGAAGTCAGGATCCGCCGTTTAGATTGGCCAGCACATAGTCCTGACCTCAATCCCATTGAGTATCTATGGAATTTTCTAAAACGAAGTGTTAGAGCTGTACACCCAGCCTCACGGAGCTTAAAATTGCAAATACGGCCGAATGGGAGCGTATTCCCCAAGAACTCATAAAAAACCTCGTCCAAAGCATGCCACGAAGAATTGCAGCACTTATTTCAGCCAGAGGACGCCACACTCGATATAAATTTTTTATTTTATTGTTTGTAACTTTTAGTAAATAATGGAGAAAGTGAATTGAAATTACCTTTTTTTTTGTCAAAATGAGATATTTCCTAAAAATCAAAATAAAACAAATCAAGATCGACTTAATTATAAAACAAAAGTGTTTTTACATGAGTAAATAATATTTTTTATTTTATTGTGTTGCATCAAATTCCTTTTACAACTGTTAATACTAAAAGTACTGGAAAAACTCTAAAGTGCCCGTTTTTTTTGCAAAGGAGTTTAATTGCATAGAATACAGATATTCTTTGAAACTACATTAACCAAAATATACTTATTTTTATGATCGATTCCGTAGTTGGTTCCGCAAACTGAACACAGAAGGATATGAACACAAGCGTCTTTACGTCTTTGAAGCTCCAAATTCAACTAGCCACATCGCTTAGCTTTCCGCATAACTGACCAAAACGGTCAGTTATGCCGTGATATTTTTAAAACTTTCTTCAAATTTAAAGATGGATCCAAAAATATATCTGTCAGAATAATTGAAAACGTAATGGAGGTAAGTCAGTGTAGGTTTTTTATAAATGTTTCGATACCTAATTATTGGGTCACATTTAACTTTAAGCATCACTTGGCGATCAATTAAATAGTGAAGTTTTTCCTCCGCATTTGCTACATTTTATTCCACAACAGCTTCATGAAGTTTCATTACAACTATTGATATCAACGTAATCCGGGAAAATGATGTTATTGATAAATATTGCTATTAAAAATTTCATCTTAAAATATTATACACAATTATATTTCAGTTGTTTTTTTTGGAGTTATAGTGTATACATTCAAAAACATTATATTAAAAATAATAATAAACAAAAGCATTATCTTCTTATATAATGCTTTTGTTAAGAAGATAACTTAAATTTCTTTAGAACTGGTTCTGAAAGTGTTTCTATTAAGGCAAGATTTCTTTAGCACAATAAGCTTTGCGGTTTGTTTGCTAGCTACAAAGCGGGCAGTAATTGAAAATGTAAATTTATATATATTACTTAATTAAAAAATTAATTAGATACTTTTATAAGCCAATACAATATGTATTTGACATAAATTGTTTATAATAGTTTAATCACGCCATACGGAATAACACTGTTATTAATCATTATTATTATGAAATTCTGAAAGAAATTAAGAAGTAGTTTCGCAGTCATTTGGGTGGCCGCCTGGCGGCAGTAACCACTCTCTTACCAGCGTGAAATAATAGCATGTGTGCTGTTGCGTTTCGGTGAGTGAGTAAGGGATGCGGGAGCCCATTTCCTTATCGCTTCCATTAGGAATCCTACTATCCTTAACCTCCCTATCCTTAATCCTACTATGGCCGGATTTGCAGCACCTGTGGCGTTGCTTGTGTCATAGGTGACGGTAGCCATTTACAATCAAGAGGATCATCAGCTTGTTTGTCGAGCTTAATATAAAAAATATCTATTGTAAATAGAAAAAGATCATTACGTGGTATCGTCAAACAACAACCGTCATTTGCAAAGTAAGTCAGTTTACTATATTTATTCGTGTTTTCATTTTGACATGACTAGTGACACTCCTTTATCCTATGCATTAGGTACCTTAAATTTAAATAAAAAAAAAAACTTAGTGTGAACTGGTCTTTACACAAAACTGCGATGTCGGGTAAATAAGTATGGTAGCAAGTGTTTATCTGTTTCAACCCAGTGACTTTGGTCGCAGCTCGCCTTAATCTTGACGCTTTTCCTTTGGATGAAAATGTAATTTTGTTAATGTGCAAAATAAGAAATATGTAGGTTTTATTTTTCGGTTATTACATAAATATTAAGTTTTATGTTCATATGTTTTTCGTATAACATTTTTTGTCAAATTGTGACAATATGAAAAATTATTGAAATATTGTGTTTCATGCACAATTTTCACTTTTGTTTATTTTTATCTTAAGATGGGAAACGACGATTTATTTTATGTGAGATGACTATAATCGCCTATATACGTAAGCAACACTACAGGCTATGCAAGTGAGCTGCTGAATAGTATAGGAATGAAATAAGATATAGGAATGTAAATGCAGAAGTAAATAGGATAAGAGCGAGGTGTGGACAGGTGAATGGAATGGGCTCAGTCATTTACCTCCCCCATGTAACCAAGGTAACTTTAGGTTTCTGAGTTTTAACTGAATTAATTTCAGTGTCTTTTTTTTTCACTGCATATACAATGTTAAAGTAATAATATCTACAATATAATAATAATTACGATCGTTTCTATCATAGGTTTAAATGAATCGCTAAATATATTGCTAAGCTCAAAAGTCCTGAGCTAACGCAAAACACAAAACTCCAGAGAACGGTTAACTTTTTTAAACATTGGTTAAAGTCCGAGAAAGGTTCTTATGTAGTGAAAAACAGTTAGGAAAATTTCATACTTGAGCCGAGAGCAGATCATCATCATCATCTCAGCTGCAGGACGTCCACTACTGGACAAAGGCCTCCTCCTAATTTTCCAAAAAGACCAGTCAAAATTGCCCGTCTGTGGCATGCACGCGATAACCTTCCGGTCTCAGCGGTCGTCTGCTCTCCGTACTATGTTTCCTGCCCACTGTTAGTTGAACTTATTAATCCGCCGAGTTATGTTAGTAAGTTTCGTTCGTTTACGGATCACATCATTCCTAATTCGATCTCGCAGTGTAACCCCGAGCATACTTCTCTTCATAGCTCATTTAGCGACGTTGAGCATACTTAAGAGGCCCATAGCTAGAAATCACGTTTCAGCGCCATATGTCATCACTGGCAACACACATTGGTGGAAAATTTTTGTTTTAAGACATTGAGGAATGTGGGACGAGAAAATGTCTCGGAGTTTCCCCAAACGCTGTCTATCCGATCTGGATTCGACGATTGACCTCCTTCTCGAAGTTGGCACCATTGGACTATTGCATTGTTGGTCCCTAATTCTAGTTTAATATAAGTAATTATATGTGTAAATATTTCAGTGTTTCTCCAATTTTCTTTGTTCACTAGTTGTTACAAATGTTACAAGTAGTCTTAGGAACACAGTCAATGGAGTAATAGGTTAGGAAAAAGTTTCTTCGCATTTTATTAGAAAACTCAACACATTTTTCTCAAAGTTTATTTACATTTAATTACGGTATTTATATGTGCCATTTTGTTGGTTGACCTTTTGCTGTCTTGTAGGTAGTGACATGATCCCGTTGCTGTAGAAATTTTGTGACTTCTGATCAAAAAAAACGCGACAAGTAGATTTGACAGTCCTCTCTTGACGTTAACCTGACACTGCCTAAAGAATTCTGAAGAGACCGAAACAGGTGGAAGGTACAAGGTCAGGGCTATATGGCGTTATTATTCAATTCCGGCCGCTTTCTCTCAACTTCTTGCTTTAATCTCATCTGTTGTTGGCAGTAGAGATCCGAATCGATGGTTCTGCCCGGCGGTAAAAGATCATAATGAACAATGCCCTTCCAATCCCACAGAGCATATTGCGAGTCAACCTGGCACAGTCTGTGAAGCCTGACCGGCCTTTGACCACGACCTTTTTCGCACGTTCTTATCGTACGTGATCCATTTTTCATCACCATTTATCAATGTCTTCAAAAACGGTTCGGTTTCATTACGTCTCAATAAAGAATCGCAAATGAGTACATGGTTTCATAAGGTTGTTCATCAGTGAGTTCATGTGGCACCCAAATATCGAGCTTTTTTGTGTACCCAGCTTTTTTCAAGTGGGTCAAAACTGTTTTGTGGTCAATTCCCAGTTCTTCAGCTATGTCGTAACTAATGATATGCCGATCTTGCTCCACTTTTCCAAAAGGGCGACCAGAGCGAGGTGCATTTTTGACATCAAAATTCCCGGATTGAAAACGCTTAAACCAACTTTGTGCCACTCTTACTGACACTGCATTAGGTTCATAAACGTCACGATTTTCTTTCACGGCTTGCGTTGCAATTTTTCTTTTTTTGTACTAAAATTTTAAAATGTATCGAATTTCTTCATTAGATTCACTCATTTGATAGAAAGAAAAACAAATGAAAAATAGCTAAAAACAACATTTTAATATTTTGTTTCTTTTTTTGAAATGTAACCTTTTTAATGTCATCAAAACCAGCCAGATACAAATAGTGCAGCAAAAGAGATTTTATTACAAGTTTACCTTGAGCTCAAAAGCTACCTTTGAGCTTTTGAGAAAATTAAATATTTAAAATATCAAATGTATTGTAGATATGAAATTATTATTAATTAAATAAAAATATATGTTCTTATCTTAGTCCATAGGATAAAATAAGCAAACAAACTTGCTTTGGTGCTTCATCTTCGTAATAAAGCGAAAACAACAATATGTTTGCCGTAGATTGATGACACAGTTTGTTTACAACTTTCGAGCCAAACCCGACATCGGCCCATGAACATATACGTACATACATACGCGTGCCTGATGTGTATCTATCAACGAGGCTAGTTTATTTAAAATACTAGATTTATTTACCAATTATTCGATCAATTATCGAATTCTCAATTTACTAGAATTAAATTAAATCGACAATTTAACTGCTCTTATTTATAACATTTACGTTAGTGTATAAGTATACTAATAAACATTATGTAGGTAACTATTTAAGTTATACATTTCACATAGGTATAACTTTTCCTTATATTATGTAAATTTTCTCAAAATATTAAATAATTAAAAATTGCCTAAATATCCTTATATAGCACCTGCGGGAGAATAGAAATAAAATTACGTTTTTACACAATTAGATAAATTTCATTGTAAATACTCTCGGAAATTTAAAATAAATAATGCCATTGACGGACATGCAATTACCTAAGTAATAAACAGTGTGAATCAGACACGAATCTATTAGTTTTAATGAATTTGAAGAACAAATAATTACACTGATATACTTGACTCGCTTTGACAGAGGTTTTTTCAGTGTAAATTTAAATTTAAATTTTACGTTGTGTAGTATTAATATTTCTATCAGTAGTGGAATATGTAATATTAACTATAATATTCGTATCAATATTTATATATCTACTTTGTGTTCACTTATAATATTGGTACTAACAGTATAATAGGTTGATAATCCACCTTCTTCTTCTCTTTCCGTTGTTATTGATCTTTGAGTTTTTCATTAACATTTTCTCTGACCTTCATTATGTCATAATTCTTTGAAAATTGACCCTTCTATGCTTTCGTAGGAAAGCTTATTCCTATAAGAAGTTATTGTATTAGTTACAGGATTAGTACTTATTATTTTCTGGTTTTTCTTTGAGTTTTTCGTTTGTATGGCTCACCTTCAATTACATTTTCTATTGTAAATATACGTATTAGACATAGGGGTACCACGTGAGTACATGCCCTTTTTCATTTTCTATAAATTACTAATTATATTTAGTTATATTTCCAAACACATTGTTAAATATTCACAAAAATGTATTTTTGTGACATTTCTTTTATGTTTATTTACATCGTTGCCGTAGTAACTTTGCACCCGTTTTCAGACCATGACGTCAGATTTTCGGGTATAAACTCCTTAGAAGAAGTCTAATACCTGGCCGCTTGAATATAAAAATTCAAAATTCCAAATTTTATTTTAAAAGAACGGATTCGTTCTACAGAGGTTACTTAATAGATATCGCCGATGGTTAGGTCATTGGAGAATCAGCCTCTAAGCTGAAAGCATATATTTATTTATTACGGTGTCTGCTCCTCTCCTACGGTGTCTGACCTCGAGTACCTCTGTACTCTCATTCATCGGGTGCTGCTGTTGCTTCTGGGCTGCTGCCGGCCGACCACCGTACCGGCTGCTGTCCCTACTTGGACCGCTGCCGGCTTACCACCGCTCCGGCTGCAGTTCCTCCAGGGCCGCTGCCGGCCTACCACAGCTGCAGTCACTGTTCCTCCAGGGCCGCTGCCGGCCTACCACAGCTGCAGTCACTGTTCCTTCAGGGCCGCTGCCGGCTCAACACCGCTCCGGCTACCGCTTCTGGGCCGCTGCCGGCCTATCACCGCTCCGGCTACCGCTTCTGGGCCGCTGCCGGCCTATCACCGCTCCGGCTACCGCTTCTGGGCCGCTGCCGGCCTACTTCCTCTTCGGCTACTGTTCCTACCGGGCCGCTGCCGGCCTACCACCGTTCCAGGCTGCTGTTCCTGCCGGCCTACCACCGTTCCTGGCTGTTGTTCCTGCCGGTCTACCTCCGTTCCGGCTGCTATCCTACGGGGCCGCTACGGAATAGAGCATCCAGCAGGAGACCTTCTTGGGGTAGCATAGCTTAATTTACTTATTTCATCCACTGTAGTCCCTAACTCTCCACACCACCTACACCTACACCCCCGTTCACCAACTCCACCCTTCCTTTTTTTTAATAAATTTGTTCTTTTCTTTTCCCAGTCTTTTATTTTATATATTTTTTTAGTCTCGCAGGCTGTTCTGTAACAAATTGGCGCCCAACTATAGGATCGACTCCCTTGACTCCCTGAGCTTCTTGTTTATTTTTCACACCAATGTACTATTGGTATACATAACTCTCTAAATTCTAAAACGACACTTCTTCTAGTGTTTAATTCCGTTCTCTAATAGTTTATCTGATAGCCTGTGATATGTCCTCTGGTATTTAAGTACCAAATGGTACAAATATTTTTTGTTAATTTTTCTAAATTCTATTAAGACACTGCTTGTAGTGACTAACTATTCGAAATTCTATTAAGTCACTTCTTGTAGTGACTAACTCTGCGATATTCTATTAAGACACTTCTAGTAGTGTTAACTCATGAACATTTGGTAGTGATATTTCTCATTGTGTTCAAGCCTATGGGTTTATCTTTATAATTTTTCAACTTTTGTGACATTATTCCCTTTTGACTTATTATTACACTTCATTATAAATAATTTCTTTTATTCATTAGTTATAGAATAGTTGAATATTATTTTTCTCTTTTAAAACTAAATATATTAATTTTATTAAACGTAGTCTTAGTTTAATTATCTAATAGATAATTTGAATATACTTAGCTAGTCCTCATTTCTTTAATAATAAATATTGATTTATTGTTTTAATTTTAAACTTATTTCTTGAAATTTAATTGCGATTTGCTCTCTTGATCTTATTGATGATTTTATTTTGAAACTTTAAATATGGCTAGAATTATTAAATTTGAGTTGCTAAATAAAGTTGAACTTGAGTATGAAGCAAAGATCAGACTTGTGGAACCTGCTACTACGGTTATTTCTTTAAGAGCTCAAGTCATTCGACTTGCTGAGGCAATTCCTTCAGAGAATATCATAACTTCTCCAATACCTATTGAAGAAGATCTACGTCAGATTGAGGTGACGTTAAAATATTTAGATCTAAAAATTAAAAAATTTTTAGATGGACTAAATAAATATTTAAGACTGATTCAAACTTATTTGAATCATTTATACTTTCGATTAGAGAGAATTGACCTTGATCTTAATCCAGAATTAGCTGTGGACTACGAAAAACTAAAGGAAGAATTCTATAAGCTTCAAAACAAATCAGAGTTATTTAATACAGAAGCTAATACTATCTCATCGATGCCTTTCACTGATGCCATTTCAGAACCTTTAGAAGTAAACTCTCTAAATGCTGAAAAGGAAAGTCAAGAAGTACGAGATCATTCTACAAATATGACACAAATAAATCCAGTTGCTTTAAATCCAAATATTTATAAGGAATTAAAGAAAGTTAATTTTAATGGAAAATCTTGCCCAAGGTCTTTCCTTCAGAGACTGGAAGAACTTCGAATAACAAGAGGCATAGAAAAAGATATGCTGATTTCACAAGGTTTTGAGATTTTTAGTGATAATGCTTTGCACTGGTTTCGATTACAACTAAGTCGGAAGCCTAACATAACTTGGGATGAGTTATCTATTCTTCTTATCAAAGACTTTTCAGTGTTCGATTATGATTACAAACTTTTGGAATCTATTAGAAACCGTACTCAAGGTAGAGATGAAACGATAATTGTATATATATCTATTATGCATGGCATGTTTTCTCGACTTACAAAAAAATTGGATGAAGTAGAGAAATTGGAAATAATTTTAAGGAACATTAGACCATGCTACTCAGTATTTGTGGCAGTGAAAGAAATTGACTCAATTGATACTCTTATCGATACTTGTCAGAATTATGAAAAATTTTTGGACAGAGATAAACAATTTAAAGAACCGAATCTTCAACAAAACGATATTAATGCGGAATTTATGTACAAAAATAATACAACAACAAATAAAAATTACTCCACTTCTTTCGGGAATCCTCAAGCTTCTATATTCAAGAAACCAGATCTTCCTTCATCTATTCCATCATCGAGTACAAGTAATAAATTTAACCACTTCAAGGCTATTCCTAAAGTTTATAGTATAACTCAGAGGAATGTCTTTTGTGTCCGTTGTCGTAAACATGGACATAGCCTTAATACTTGCACTCAACCACACTTTGATATATGCTTTAAGTGTGGTTTAAAAGACTTTAAAAGTAATAATTGCCCTAATTGTACTAATATTAAGGTTGATAAAAGCTCAAAAAACTAAATAATGACTTAAAAAGTAGTTCAAAATTTGAAATAAGTGATTGGAATAATTGGTTACAAACTTTAAAAAATTATTTTAATTCTTATAAAATTTCTTCAACTGATTATTCATGTGAAAAAATTTCAGACCGCCCTTTTATTAAGGTTAAAATTAATAATTTAATTATGGGAGGTCTTCTAGATTCGGGAAGTTCATTGACTATTCTCGGAAATAATTCTCATTTAAAAATCAGTAAATTAGGTTTCACACTTTTTAAGTCAGATCTAGTAACAATCTCTACAGCCAATAATCAACAGATTAAATCTATTGGTTATTTTATGTTACCTATGGGTTTCAATAATGAAACTCATCTAATTAAAAGTTTTGTCTTTCCTGAAATTTCACTTTCTTTAATCTTAGGTATTGACTTTTGGAAAATATTTAATCTTTTACCGAAAGTACTATCTCCTTTAAACTGTGAGTGTTTAAACACTGTTACTGAAGGTAGTAAGGTGTTATCTTATGATCATCTTACTTTGACTCAGAAGGATATTGCAGATGATCTAATAAAACGTTTCAAAGAAATTTCATTTGAGGAAAGAGGTGTGCTTGGCCGTACCCATCTCATCACACATAAGATCGATACGGGTGACTCCCTCCCGATCAGACAAAGATGCTATAGATTATCTCCTGAAAAGTCAAAAGCACTTATTAACGAAGTTGATAAGATGTTAGAATGGGATATTATTGAAAAAAGTGAAGGTCCTTGGTTATCACCAGTACTAATTACACCTAAAAAGAACGGAGAATGGCGTTTCTGTGTAGATAGCAGAAAACTTAATGCTGTGACTAAAAAAGATGCTTACAACCTTCCTCTTATTAACGAAATTCTGGACAATCTTAAGAATGCAAAATATCTGTCAAGTATTGACATTGCTAAAGCCTTCTGGGAGATACCTCTCAATCCAGGTGATAAGGACAAAACAGCTTTTTATGTACCTGGTCGGGGAATGTACAGATTTAAGGTCATGCCCTTCGGACTAACCAATTCTCCTGCCACCCAGCAAAGATTGATGGATATGTTATTTAATCCTGACTTTGACAACAAGGTCTTCTGTTATTTAGATGATATAATTGTCATTAGTGACACATATGAAGAACATATTGCATTACTCATGAAAGTTCACGAGAAGTTGGCACTTGCAAAACTTACGATAAATTTTGAAAAGAGTAAATTCTTCAGGAAAGAATTAAAATATCTGGGTTTTGTTGTAGACGAATATGGTTTACGAGCAGATCCAGACAAAATTAAAGCTATTTTAGAATTTCCACCACCTACTTGTAGAAAAGAGGTGAGGAGATTCATCGGTACCTGTAGTTGGTTCCGTAGATTTATTCCAAACTTTAGCACTATTGCTACTCCACTGAATAGACTCACTTGTTCTGGGAAGAATGCTCCAAAGTTCTGTTGGAATCAAGAAGCTGAATCTGCTTTCAAAAAACTAAAAGAAGCATTAGTGACAGCCCCTGTTCTAGCGTGTCCTGACTTCAGTCTTCCTTTTTCAGTACACTGTGATGCTTCTAATTATGGTATAGGTGCTATGCTCACGCAGTGTCAGAATGACCGTGAAGTGGTAATTGCTTATATGAGCAAAGCCTTGAGTAGTAACCAATCTAACTATTCTACAACGGAAAGAGAAACCCTGGCTGTAATAACTGCTTTAGAACATTGGCGTTGCTACTTAGATAACGGGAAGGAATTTACTATATATACGGATCATGCTGCATTAAAGTGGTTCCTTAATCTGTCGAATCCTTCGGGCAGACTAGCCCGTTGGGCACTACGTCTATCCTGCTTTAACTTTAATCTGAAACATAAGAGAGGCAAAGACAATGTGGTTCCAGATTTGTTATCAAGATCTAAACCAGAAGAAAATCTTCTTCAGGGTGTTAACCCTATAACAATTAATAATGATTTAGTTGATAACAATTTAGAAAAATATAATAAAATGTTTTCAGATTGCAGAGACAATCCAGATGCTTATCCTAATTTTACTATTAAGGGTAATGAACTCTATCGGTGTATTCACTCGTCTCAAGATCTAAATAATGATTTTAGTTGGAAAAAGGTTCCTTTACCTTCAATCAGAAGCGCTCTCATTGAATCCTACCATGGTTCCACTGAAGAACCACATTTAGGGATTTTTAAAACTTTTAAAAAACTATCTTTGAGATATTATTGGCCTGGCATGTTCAAAGATGTTGCGTGCTTTATTTCCAAATGTGAAAACTGTTTATCTTATAAACATTCCAATCATTCTCCATATGGTCTCATGGGTAAACCTAAAATATGCTCGAGACCATTCCAATCTATTTCTTTGGACTTAATGGGTCCACTTCCTTTGACTAGGAGACGCAATCAATACATATTGGTAATAAATTGTAATTTTTCTAAATACACATTAATCTTTCCATTAAAACGTGCTACTTCATCGAATATAATTAATATACTAGAAAATTCAGTATTTCTAGTCTATGGCGTTCCACAATCTATCATTATGGATAACGGTCCACAATTCCAATCTCGAGAATATTTAAACTTTTTAAATAGATATAAAATTCCATTTATTTTCCATACAGCTTATTATAGTCCTCATGTAAATCCCACTGAACGGTTTAACAGAACGATAATTACGGCATTAGCTTCATTAGTTGGCGAAGATCACAGATCTTGGGATATTTATCTTCCGAAAATACAATTAGCAATGAATAGTTCAGTCCATATAGTAACAGGTTATTCTCCATCATTCTTAGTTTTTGGAAGGGAAACTATACCTTGTGGATCGATATATACACCTACACAGAATATCGATGAATTTGTATTTTTACCACGGGACATTTATGCTAAGAATATCGGATTCCTATCTTCAATTTTTGATAAAGTTCAACAAAAATTATACCTAGCTCATGTTAAGAATAGTTCACGTTATAACCTTCGTAGAAACTTAAAGGAATTCAATGTTGGGGATACTATCTGGCGAAAAAACTATGCGTTAAGCAACGCAGGTAACTATTATAGTGCCAAGTTGACTTATAAATATATAAAATGTAAAATTGTTGAAAAACTGTCACCTTTGGTCTATATTCTTGAGGATCCTAATGGTTCGAGAGGCAAATGGCATATTAAAGACTTTAAAGTATAAAATATTAATGTATTATAAGTTATCTTAAATATATTATTTAGCATATTTTGTTTAAACATATTGTAGCTAGTACTTTATTTTATTATCTTGTCTTCATATGTCGTATCTATTTCTTACTTAGTTCGTAATTTCAATTGTTACTCTCTTTCTTAGTCTTCATAGTAATATTTACTACATTTTTCATACCTGAAATGAAAAATATTTTTTAGAATTTTTTAACTTCTGAACACTACAATATCAATGTTCTTTAGCCTTGTGCTCTACCGCACTAAGCTTACTTTGATCTCTACAAGATCAGTGTTCTTTAGCCTTGTGCTCTACCGCACTAAGCTTACTTTGATCTCTACAAGATCAGTGTTCTTTAGCCTTGTGCTCTACCGCACTAAGCTTACTTTGATCTCTACAAGATCAGTGTTCTTTAGCCTTGTGCTCTGCAGCACTAAGCTTACTTTGATCTCTACAAGATCGCTTCAGTCTCGTGACTAGGGACTTTACTTACTATTTATATATATGTATATTATCTCTTAATCTAATAGGAGCGGTTGATAACTCCTCAAAAAAAGCCATACTATCAATTCTAATATACATATATATAGATATAATGCTTTTATAGATTAATTTTTCCATATAAGAGCGGATGATAACTCTTTATAAATAAGCCCTATAATCATTTTTAAGTCCAACCTATAGAGAGGCAGTCATTGAATGTGAACTCCACCCTTATAGTATGAAAGTAGTATGTATATGAGATTAGCATGAATTTGAAGTATGTGAGAAGTGTTAGTAATGAATGATAGGCTAGGTTGAGTCTTTACGGACCTATTGAAAAAAAAAAAAAAAAAAAAATTAAATCTTATTAGTAATATTCTTCATTTTTTTTTTTTTCTTTGGAACGTGGGGAAAAATGTAGTATTAATATTTCTATCAGTAGTGGAATATGTAATATTAACTATAATATTCGTATCAATATTTATATATCTACTTTGTGTTCACTTATAATATTGGTACTAACAGTATAATAGGTTGATAATCCACCTTCTTCTTCTCTTTCCGTTGTTATTGATCTTTGAGTTTTTCATTAACATTTTCTCTGACCTTCATTATGTCATAATTCTTTGAAAATTGACCCTTCTATGCTTTCGTAGGAAAGCTTATTCCTATAAGAAGTTATTGTATTAGTTACAGGATTAGTACTTATTATTTTCTGGTTTTTCTTTGAGTTTTTCGTTTGTATGGCTCACCTTCAATTACATTTTCTATTGTAAATATACGTATTAGACATAGGGGTACCACGTGAGTACATGCCCTTTTTCATTTTCTATAAATTACTAATTATATTTAGTTATATTTCCAAACACATTGTTAAATATTCACAAAAATGTATTTTTGTGACATTTCTTTTATGTTTATTTACATCGTTGCCGTAGTAACTTTGCACCCGTTTTCAGACCATGACGTCAGATTTTCGGGTATAAACTCCTTAGAAGAAGTCTAATACCTGGCCGCTTGAATATAAAAATTCAAAATTCCAAATTTTATTTTAAAAGAACGGATTCGTTCTACAGAGGTTACTTAATAGATATCGCCGATGGTTAGGTCATTGGAGAATCAGCCTCTAAGCTGAAAGCATATATTTATTTATTACGGTGTCTGCTCCTCTCCTACGGTGTCTGACCTCGAGTACCTCTGTACTCTCATTCATCGGGTGCTGCTGTTGCTTCTGGGCTGCTGCCGGCCGACCACCGTACCGGCTGCTGTCCCTACTTGGACCGCTGCCGGCTTACCACCGCTCCGGCTGCAGTTCCTCCAGGGCCGCTGCCGGCCTACCACAGCTGCAGTCACTGTTCCTCCAGGGCCGCTGCCGGCCTACCACAGCTGCAGTCACTGTTCCTTCAGGGCCGCTGCCGGCCTAACACCGCTCCGGCTACCGCTTCTGGGCCGCTGCCGGCCTATCACCGCTCCGGCTACCGCTTCTGGGCCGCTGCCGGCCTATCACCGCTCCGGCTACCGCTTCTGGGCCGCTGCCGGCCTACTTCCTCTTCGGCTACTGTTCCTACCGGGCCGCTGCCGGCCTACCACCGTTCCAGGCTGCTGTTCCTGCCGGCCTACCACCGTTCCTGGCTGTTGTTCCTGCCGGTCTACCTCCGTTCCGGCTGCTATCCTACGGGGCCGCTACGGAATAGAGCATCCAGCAGGAGACCTTCTTGGGGTAGCATAGCTTAATTTACTTATTTCATCCACTGTAGTCCCTAACTCTCCACACCACCTACACCTACACCCCCGTTCACCAACTCCACCCTTCCTTTTTTTTAATAAATTTGTTCTTTTCTTTTCCCAGTCTTTTATTTTATATATTTTTTTAGTCTCGCAGGCTGTTCTGTAACAGTTGGTCGAATACTGGATGTTTGCTTTTGTGAAAAGGATTAAAAAGTGATTCTGCTATCTTACTGATATTATATAGAAAAGGCTTTTCATCTTAATGGTACATTTATGCAGTAGGGATAAATAGAAGAAAAAGCCCGTTTATCCTTTACCTTAGTAGGGATAGGTGAAACGGGCGAATACTTCAGACAGATACCTCTTATTGAAGTAGAGCAGTTTTTATTTAGCAGGTCGCACTAGCGAAGCGTACGAATGACCGCGTTTCTAAATCTGTACATGAATGTCAAAAACGTATGGTTATTTGAAACTATAGTAATAAAAATCCCTACATAAAACATTTAAGCATCTATTATTCGCGTAGTTTCTATTGTTATCTAATGTTCGTTAAACTTGTGTTCAGTCAACTTTGTATCAGTCAAACATAGTTTTTGGAATCATTGATGTGAGCATACTTGGAGATTGTTACAGTTGTATGTAGGTGGTGAGACAACAGATTTGGAAAAGTCTTCATCATCATCATTTTCTTCGCAGCCTAACGTTCACTGCTGGGCATAGGCCTCACTCTTAATTTTCCAATAGGACCGGTCAGAAACTGCCCGGATCATCTGCCCATCTTGAGGGTGGACGTTGTCGGCCGTCGGCACTCCGAGTCCGGTGTGTTCTGTCCATTGTCACTTCAACGCCTGATTATGTCTATAGCTTTCGTTTGTCTACGGATCTCATTTTTGATTCGATCCCATAAAAAATACTATTTTATTTATTTATAGCCTTTTAGGTACTCAAAATCATGTTTTAATATTGTTTGTTTGAAAATGCCGCCAAAACGCCACGATAGTTCATCTGAGAGCGCGTAACGTCATTTGTGGTCATATCATTTTTAAGAATATATTCATTTAACTGTTAAATAGAGTTGCATATTAATAAAGTGTGTAATATTATTTGTAAAGTAGTCTATAACAATAAGACTATTATTATAATAGACTACTTTACAAATAATATATTACAAATAAGAAGAAAAGAAAGAAAGCATCTTTTGTTCCTTTAATACAAACAATATATGAACAAATAATAATTACAAACAAAACAAACAAACAAATATATAAACAAGTAATGAGAGGAAAAGGAACCCTGGCTCAGTTGTGGTGCAGACCACAACACTGATATTCTGCCAGGGACCAGATATTCAAAGAAAAAAAAATACAATTCAGAACACGAGTATACAATGGCTGAAATTGTCATAATTTTCTTAAAAACTACTGAAGGATTTCACCAACTAGTTATCTATATAGCAAATTCACTGTAAATATGCAATAGCAAACGAGAATAAACTGTCACCACCCGTTCCCGTGAATCAAAGACCTAAGGGTTTCTCTGCAGATCCATTAGTGATGAGCGAAGTCGTTTCTTAAAACATCCCAGAGATATGAGATCGCGTGGCGGGGGCGGAAGATTATTCTAACATTTCGAGGCACGGTAACGAAAACAGCCTCTGAAGAAATAAAATAAGACTATATTTATAAATATATATGTAATATATATAAATATATATTACAATATTATATTATAAATATATATATTAGACTGAGAAACTATAGCGCCCTTAAATTCTGGATTTATAATAGACTATGAGTACCTTAAAAACTTTTATACTCCTAATGAAGGAAGTTAATACGGGTCCCCATACGGCGTGTCTTTAGTTCTTGTAAAGATAGATCTGTGAGAATTTACATTTTCGCTTTTAACACGAAATTAAAAAGTTTTTTTAATTAATCTTTTTGAAATTTGATCAGTGAAGTTAAAACTGTGACATTGTTCGGATTTCAGATAGAAAAGAATACCGTTTCTCTTGGCAGTCTGTATACGTCCTTTGATAATATACATAATTTCACTTGTTTCTTAAAAAGGTCGGCAGGCTTACAGCAACCAAATAGACTGCCTAATTTATGACCTAGAACGCTTTCGACCCTCACTCTACTACCTATTGTGGCCATAAACTATATAAATAAAAATAAATTGCTAAATGTGCTAAGTGCTAAGCTTGCTAAATGCTTAGGCCCAACCTCAAGAATGGCTGGATCGATTAGGCAATTTTTTTAAACATTGTGTTAGAATTTAACATAATTAAGGCGTATTCTGTGCGAGTGTCGCACTGGCAACCGAGACACCGCCATCTGGTGGGGAGCAAAAGGTTTGCAGGAGTGAAACAGAGGCGTTCGAGCGGGGACGTTGTCGTATGTCCGCGCATCTTATTTAGAGAAATATTAAAGTTGTGAAAAATATGAGTCTGGGATTACAAGATACTAGTGCACAATGTAGAGGAGTTTTCAATACCCCAAAATAAATAGTTTCTAATAATTGGTTAAAGGGTGAGGAAGGTTCTAATGAAGAGAATAATTGGAAAATTATCCCGCAAAATTGCATGATCGGGTCGCTAGTCTATATAAAAAAATAAAATAAATAAGCGCTAAATGTGTAACAGATATAATAAACCCATATGTTGACGTTGACGTTGATGTATGTTTATGAAAAAGAATATATTTTCCTCATAGTCTGGATTCAGTAAAGTATCGAATTAATAAATTAGAGGTAGATTATTTAATGTCCTTTTTTCACTTGTAAGACTACTGAAGTACTAATAATTACTAATTAAAGTATTAAACTCTAATTAGCTCGTGTATAGATAATATGTAGTATAAAACTTATTATTATAACGAAGTCATTAACGATAATGTGTTAAAGAGTTTTCAAGTGTTTTTACCACATGTATAGGTGAAATAATGAGGTAAAACGTTTGAATTTCAATAAGTTATCCATATTAGGAAAATGTATTAAATTTCAGTTTTGTTTAAACATTAGTTTAGTTCTAGTTCAGAGATCAAAATATCATTTAATCTTTCAATGAATGTAACGGTGATAACAGACAGACAAAGACGCTGTATGTACACATAACGTGGTCAATCTACACATCTGCGATACATTGTTTGTATGTCTACTTATGTCGCACGAGAACTAATTAGTGTAACGTCACACCAATTTCAAAGGGAAACTACATTACATCTGCGCCCCTGTTCACAGCATATACAACACTTGTACATACATATTATATATGTTTACGAACAGGGATTGTAAAGTTCAACTTGACATTTTAATAGATAAATATATATATATATATATATATATATATATATATATATATATATATATATATATATATATATATATATATATATATATATATATATATATATATATATATATCGACTGCAGGAGTCTTCCAAATCGACTGCAGGAGGTCATAAGAGCCAGAGGAGGCAGTATTCGTTAGTAAAAATTTAGGTTTTTAACATCAACCTTTTTTTTCTATTTATTGATTAGTCATTTAAAACTTTTTTCATTATCAAATAATTAAAGCAATAAAAAAAGAAAAAAAAATCATTCAGTAAATTTAAGTGAGCCTCTGAGTGTATAACTAGTCTGGCCATAAATACTGTTACATAAAAACTTTTTCTTTTTTCAACTCTTTATTCATTTTGAATTCGGAAAGAGCTTATTATGTCAAAATTTTCTTTTGATTTCTCGCCATTTCACATATTTTTTTCGTGTTTATTATCAAATTACAATATGGAATGGGGTCGGTCATATTCAATACACTTCAAAAGCTTGTTGTCAGCCGTATGTTCGTATATCGTATTATCGACAGATATATCAACACTTCCTCTGTCGGTGACCATAAAAATTTGGAGCGGCCGCGTGCTGTTAGAACTACAAAAGCTGTTAATGCCGTTAAAGCCAGAATTCGCCGAAACCCTATAAGGAATCAAAAAATCTTATCGCGAGAAATGAAGATTCCCGCTAGGACTCCGTCGCGCATATTAAAACAAAGCCTCTAATATTGACAACCGCCTCTATTTTAAATGACACGATAAGAATTTGTTTGTATGCTGCTATTACTACCTAAACTAAATTACCATCGAGTATTATGCACTTACGAGTATCTGAAGCACATGTGTTAAAGGAAATAGTTTTAGCAGAGAAATGCAGATGTGGTACTCTCATTTTAATTAAAGATCTTATTACGTTCCACCAGTCTGCGGTGTATTCCTCGCTAGAACGCAGTCATCAATATGTTTATTAATTCATACTGCTACTTCTCATGGCTCTGTAATTAATAAAAAGTTTTATATTATGAATGTTACAGTATAATATGTACATATGTAATTTGAAGATAAACGGTACTGAAGTGTTAATGTGATAAAACGAACAATATGGTGGCAGAGCTCGCTTCGTTTCAAAATAATCAGTGAGCTCTAAACTGGACCGAAAACCTGTCTGGTGACTGTCTCAGAGATTGAGCAAGGGATTTTCTTATTCTCTTTTTATTCCTTTCTGCCTTGGCCGGGGCACGAACTTAATGCCCGTTGAAAAATTAAAAAAACAATAATAATATAACTCCTGACAAAATATATGAGCAATAATTTATTCAATCTTTATTGCTATTATATGTAGTTTTGCCTGGCGACAGATTTTTATTTTTATGACCGCTCGAGAACAATATTTATTTCTAGATGGATGGTAACTGTGTTCTTTTTTGTATCCCTGACAACGGGTATGCAAAATGAGTAGTTAAGGCATGAAAAGGAAACAGACACAATTACTGTCACATTTATGATATTAGTATGGATTCTTTATCAAATCAATAAAAGTGCATCCCCTCTCAGAGTTATTTGTGGTTATAGGAAACTGAAAGCCTATAAACACAAACATCAATGGAAGGTGAGACCGCTTCCAACCTTTACATAAAATAACAATTAACCTTATTTGTGTCTGATATAATATGTAGTACACTGGTTTTCGTAGTCATTTGGGCAGCCTGTCTGGTGGCAGTAACCATCTCCTTACAGAAAAGCACCGTGAAAAACAGCACGTGGAATGTTGTGTTTCGGTGAGTGAGTAAGGGATGCCAGAGCCCTTCCTAATCTTAAATCTTACTAAGGTCGGAAGCGCCCTGGCAGCACCTGTGGCTTTGCTTGTGTTATAGGTGACGGTGGCCACCTACCATCAAGTGGACCGTCAGCTGTCTGTCGACCTTAATATAAAAAAATAAAAAAACTTTATAGAATATATAAATTCCCATGTAACCCATTTCGACTTCGTAAAATTGAATTTGATTAAATGACAACTTATTACTAGCGACTCGCCCCGGATGCAATTTTTTCTACAATCTTTCTCGTTTATCGCTCCTTCCATTAGTGTTAACCATATATAACATATATAACATATCTATTATAGAACAAATTTAATTTATTAATTAGAATTTATTATCAACGGTAGGTACTACTGGGAATAATCAATTTTTCTCATTATTTCTACTATTCGGAAGAAGGTTAGAGTCTGTCGTGCACTTTAAAATAACTAAGCGAACAAATCTCTTTGTTAAATCTATTTAGAGAGGAGTTTACATCTATTTTTATAGCTAGTATTTAGGTGTACTTTTACACTAATGTTGCTTTTTCATAATGAATTACAAGTAAGAGATTGCCTTGCAGATATGACCGTCTATGTCCTAGCAGATGAAATAAAATATATTACTTAACATAAAATATTGTCTCATTTCATAATACTGATGTTTTGAAGATGTAACGACGTGTAGGATGTTGTACGGGTAAAAACGATCTATATAAATTACGGTCCCGCGTGATACAAGAAAGAAATTAACGAGGAATCCGAGCAGCGTCGAACCGGAGCTTGGCTCTTGTGTTATTTCGGTGATGGTGTCAAAACGACACTGCTCTAAAAATGTCTGTGAATTGGGCGGGAGGTGAGACTCTGCTGAGGGCGGCGGGTGTATGCGGGGTGCGGGGTGCGGCGCCCACGCATCGCCCGCCGCACCTTGCCGCCCGCCTCGCGCCAGTCAGCAGCTGTGGCTCGTGTTGGCTGAACCATCTTGTAGGGCCATCTTCTTTTCATTCTAGGTGAGTTTTAGTGGCGTTAAATTATATATTAATTAAAAAGAAATAGTGGCCCATTCAGTGAAGTGTATCTACGCGTTGTATCGGGAATCTGCAGTTTCGTGTGTGTTATTTGTGAAAGTAATTAGTTCGGTGGTGTATGTATGTAAATGTATATGAAATTCATGATCAATATTTTGGTCGACCGAGACGGCGATCGCTCTTGGTAACACATAATCGTATGACACAGAACTATATAAACATATATATCGATTGAACTTAGTTGTGTTACACACCTTAGCCTAAAAAGTAAATAAAACGATTTACATTTTGTCTAAACATTGTCGTCTATTAGTACATTGTTAAAAACCAAAAACTAAATATAGTATATGACGTCACCACGGAAGTAATCATGTTTCTGTCAAAGTTACAAATTACATTTGGTGTAAGATCAAAGCCTTACACAAAATGTGTAAGTAAGATAAAAGTGTAGCCATGTCGGTGTACACTTTTAATATATTATTTCAGAAAACAATTCATACATGCTTCTATATTTACAAGTTCATATCCGGAAATTCGATTTAGAATGATCTTGCTATAATTCTCTATGCACCTGTCCGCCACGCGTAATGTCTGAAAACCGTGTAATCGAACGCGCGCTCGCCTACCCAAATTAGGATACGCGAGAATGCGAGCCAACCTATTTCAGTCGTGCGCGCCGCTACGATCTTTACCGAAAACGCCCGAACACGTCCGATGTTATTTGTGGAATTTTCATAGTTTACCGGCACCGTTTTCTTAAATGGATAACGCCAAATTCTTTTATGATTCACAGAACTTCCCATAAACTGACCTAATTAAATCTAATGTAACGATTTTTATAATCTTTAATATTTTTACCGTTAACTTTTAATGTTGAACTGACTGTTGAAACTGAATGTTGTTGACTGTTAAATGACTTTTGTTGAATTTTGCCGGAATTCTGTATTAATTATAATTGATATTGATTTAATAGATATTTATTAAATAAACTTTTTTGTAACAAAAGAAGCTATAGTAATGTATATTGAATAATATCATATTTCTCGTATCAAGTAACAGCGACTTCACCTGGCAGCATTCCAAAGTTATATATTACTTTTGAAGTTACGCCAGCCATGCTTATCCGTCAATTATATTTCAAAGAAAACTTTTTAAATCTATGCACACTTTCTCTCACCAAATAAAAACTTAAATTATTTTTCTTTTGTTTTTGAAATTATAAATTTTAAAGCATTTCTTAAAAAAAAAATTGAAAATAAAAAATTTGCATACTCGAAGAATTTGTAGATTTGTAGATTGTACTCGCTGTTTGGAAATTATTTTGTTTGCATTTTTGAAATGTAAACTATTATTTATAAAATAAATAAGTCAGTTATAAAAGTAAGTCAATTATTAAATATTAATGACAAATATATTTAAATTCTAAAGTGTATGCCGGTACTTCTAGCTGTGAAAACAATGAAATACTAGCTGGTGCCTGCAACTTCGTCCGCGTTGAAAAATAAAAAATAAATCACCATTAATCGCGCCATCTATTATACTACAATAGAATTAGGCGAAGCGGCGACATCTATTGGATTTCGGTAGAACTGCTTGGTGATACACCTGTGCATAGTATGCTCCAAATTGCAAACAATTGGGAACCTAACCTAACACCCATAGATTCCCCAGGAACCCCTATGTTGATAGATGAAAACTGCATGAAGATCCGTTTAGTTGTTTTTAAAGTTATTGCGAATATACATATAGACAGTATAGACAGACACGGCGGGAGACTGAAAAAAAATTGAAAACTTAAAATCTAAATGAACTCCTTGAATATTAGTTACATTTGTTAGATAGAACTCTATAAAACTACATAGAGTCGCCACAACAAATGCGGGCGATTTGATTATTATGAAACGTCGAAAAATATGACAATTTGCACGTTTTTTAATTGTTAATAATAATAATTTTCTATTACAGGACAACCAGACCAACACAAATACAACAAAATGGCGGATGATGAAGTAAGGTAAGTCGCTGGAGCCAATGAAAATAATAATAAATGTTCAAAACTTTTATTAAAACTTATATTTATGTGTTCAAATTTCCAGTTTTTTTTGTTTTTCTCCGTTTGTACAGTGCTGGAGTACCTTACAAGGTTAAATAATAAACTTACCTCCGTAGACACATTGCTCTAATTTTATCGTATCGAATGTATCTATCTAAAGTAGCTAAAGTAGTTTCTAACAAGTATGTCACCTTTAAAAAGTCCCTGTTTTTTTTTGAAATTCCAAATATTAACCTTAATTTTATTTAAAACTTAAACTTAATTTTACTGTTCCTTTAAAAACCCATAATCAGTTGAGACTGCATTAACTATATTTTATATAGTTATTTCATTAACTAGATGACCGGGTAAACATCGCATCAGTTAGGTAAAGTTGATTCATCTCCAAAAAAATAAGTCTCTATTCTGGCTGATTAACAAATATTGACAATCAGTTGTAGGTTTCCGGGATGATGGCCCAGGTCTGTTGAAAATTCTTCCAAACGTTTCGTCAACAACTGCGGTTGACATCCTCAGTGGTGTAGTCCGACAGACCTGGGCCATCATCCCGGAAACCTACAACTCATATGGATACCGGCCGAGAAAACCTATTTTCAAATATTGACAATATTATGTCAATTTCAGACAACGGCACGGACTTAATAATAGTTTTATTGTATTTATTTATTTCAACACAAACACACACACCATTACAGGAGTACCCATTGCGATGTAATAGTACTTAAAAATTATGAATTATGTAGAATAAATTATAAACTAACATATTTTTTATAAGACGTCCCATCCCATCCTAATTCATTCAGTGTCAATTAGTTACGCCGTTTAACATGGCGCAGCGTGCGGTAGCCGGTATGACCAACAGCTGAGTTTTCCATCTCTCCACACAAATCTGTCAGGAACAAACAGTCAAATTTTATTCAATAATTCGCTATTATATTTTCTCAGCAATTTAAAAATGTATGAGACGAGAGATCACGTCTCATTCTCAACTACTAGCAGGTGTAGTTGCGTTATGAATTTTCAGTTAATTAAATTTTATTAAGGAAATATTTCATAGAAAACAATGAATTTGGAATTTACATCATTATTATTCACCCTGATTTCACAGTAAAACTGATTTGAATTATCTTTTATGTTAAAACATTAACTATGTTTTTTTAACACACTTTGGATTACCTACACTTAGGTTACGTTCCTAAAATCAGTGGTTAAGATGTAAAGTTTACCCTTTTTACATTATTCCTTATTATATAAATTTTTAGAGTGATTTTTGCTCTTACTTGCATGGACATTTATAAAAACACACGTCACATAAATATAATGTTAACTTAGAAAATAATATTATGTTAAATCTGTCACATTTTTTTTAACAAATTGCGTTCTTACCTTTTTATGTTTCATTTTACTCTTGCTGGGGCTGCTACTCGACTTCTACTCGACTTGGGACTTGGATTTGGGTCTCACCAATACAGTATTGAATTTAAAAACCTCTCGAGATGCAGGTGACTATTTGTTTGTTATTAACCCTTGTTTACTTACACATACATTACAAACATAAACCAACAATTTTATTCATTTATGTGAAAGCAGTGTACTCTGCCTTCACATTCAATTACAAAAAAGGATTTTGAATTTTGTACTTTTTTTTAGGCAAATTTAACTTTTACGCAAGTCCTTTTAATAGAGATGTAAAAGATATTAAAAATTTATTTAAGTGGAATTAATTAAAGAAAAACAAATAAAAAGAAATCTAAATTATTCATTTATTCACCGTGACTTTCTGTTCCAGCTAAATTAGATATTTTGTTTACAAATTGTAAGTTCTTTTGGCGAAGGCGAAGTTAAAAGTGATGATTAATAAAATTTATGTTTACATGTAACGTGACTAACTCGAAAAACAACGTATTTGAAGATTTATATAATGTACTTAATAATTATGTAATTATTTTATAAGCGAAATGAAATGAAACGCTAACTTCACCACGCTCAAGCCGAATGCACACTCAAAATGACATGATGTTGTTACTCGATTTACTGATCCAAGTACCTAATTTAATATTATTTGGATCAGTAAATCCAAGGCAGGTTTATTTATGAAATTTTCGCGACCTTCTTACAACGAATATTGAGATACAACTTGACGAAATGCGTTTATTTGAAGCTGATTTAGCTATTTCCTAGCTACTGCTGTAACTGCTTACGTCCTGTTTAACAACGCATTTTCGATCGACTTGAATTTTATTACAATTGTCCAAATTTCGAATAGAAAACATAGAATAAAATAAAAAATACAGCCTATTTACTCTGGTAAAATAAAATCATTTAAAGAAAAATAAAAAAATTGTGAAATAATATACTAGTATTGTATTTCATACAAACAGTAATAACATTAAATTGCTTCTAATACGAAACGAACTACAGTTACGAAAGCACAACAAGAAACGATTCAGTTTCCGGCGTGCAGAAGTCATAAAAATTTGCTGACGTTAAAATGGACAGTGAAATCAAGCGCATAGCATTCAAAATTAAAGTTTTAGCTTCAAAAAGAGGCATATTTTTCATTAATTAATTCTATAGCTAAGTTATGAAGTAACAAGATCATGTCGAAAAACAATGCACAACTCACAGCACTCAAAATTACAACTACCACCACAAGTCTGTTTCGAGTTTGCTGTTACTCCTCGCCGTGCTACTTCGTGCCGTACCTCATGCGAGATCCGTTTACTATACCGATAACACTATCAATAGTAAAAAAATAATAGTACACAAAGTAGTCATCTCATGTCGCCTTGTGTCGTTCCACGGACAAAAATGCCTCTAAAGTTTTTCTTCTTGTTTTTACACACAGTGAACTGCTTGCAGATTTGAATAAGCACTTTCTGGTGTGACATTATTTTATAACAGTCAACGATGACAAACTCGAAGCAAACTGGTAGATAATATTTTAAATAATGGCAATTAATGTGCTGATTTTTACAATTAATGTTTCTAATGTTAAATTGTTAAATGTTACATGTTAAAATGTTATTTGTATGTATTTAAAAGACAAAAAAAACAATTAAATGTACAAGTAATTAACTCATTAAATGTAATTTGTAATCGTATTAAACACTTTATTAACAGGAAATTTAGTCGGGCAACATATTCTAATCAGTGTCTGTTTTTGTTTCTTACAGAAAAAGCGTCTCGATGAGGTAAAGTAGACGACGAAGAATGAAGAGAACACTTGATTTATTTCACACATAAAATACAGATTTACCTACCTTTATTATAATTTTAAAGTATTGGCATGTAAATTAGACAAAATTTAAAGGAACATTCACATATCTCTCAGTTATCTTTGTATGAATCTATATTATTCTTAACAACAATGTCTAAAATGAAACAATAATTTTATTTATTCATTTCGTTTCATTTAGTATCAAAATATATTTTATGTATAGTAATAAATACATAATTATGTAGAATACTCATAACACAACACGTCACAATGTAGGCTATTAACAGTAGGTACACTTTCACTGTAAATTTAAATGTCACAGGCGAAGAAGGCCAAACAGGCCGAGATCGATCGCAAGCGCGCTGAGGTGCGTAAGCGTATGGAGGAAGCCTCCAAGGCCAAGAAGGCGAAGAAGGGTTTCATGACACCTGAGAGAAAGAAGAAGCTCAGAGTAAGTACTCGCTTTTTTTTTATTAGTTTTGGCTCCGTTATAAACTTCTATTGTAGTAAAAGACTAAATATGTTTTGATGTCGATTCTAAGACATTAATTTCGTTTGTAGTTGTTGTTGCGTAAGAAAGCCGCCGAAGAACTGAAGAAAGAACAGGAACGCAAAGCGGCTGAAAGGAGGCGCATCATTGAAGAAAGGTGTGGTAAACCTAAGAACGTTGACGACGCAAACGAAGGTAATTATTATTAAAAAAAAAACCTGTCAACATTCCGTAAAGTTGTCTAGGATTCATTGTTTAAATTATTCATACTTAATATTAAATCTTACATTAACTAAAAGGTATAGAGGGAAGATATTATTTAAATATAACTACACTGCACAACACGGCATATATTGGAAATTAATTGCATAATGTTGACATGTTCTTAGTACAAGTTATGTGTGTGGTATTATAGATACTGTTAAGAGGGTTATCAGAGAATACCACGAGCGCATCGGAGAACTAGAAGACCAAAAGTACGATCTGGAATACGTCGTTAAAAGGAAAGATCACGAGGTAGTGAGATGGGCCGCTCCAGCCGTTCTCTTTTGACGAACTCACCTAACTTACAAAACTTCACCTTCAATTAACGATATTTTGTGATATGTCGAAGTGCCGTGTTGTCTCTACTCCGTCTGTTAACAGCAGATTATAATAATAAATGCTAAACGCTAGTGTGGCGGGCTGACGGATTTCTTCCTCGGCCCTTGTCTTTTCTAACGCGTCTTACTTCTTTCTAAGCTCCATGTGAAGTTGGATTCTCGTCCTCGTACTCACTACTATCTATTTTTCTGATATCTATAATAAGTTTCTCTCTGAGGCTCACCCACTTCATTCCTGGCTTATTCTTTATTGTCTGTCGGAGGACGCCGCAGTCTGATATGTGGGGAATATAGTACATACTTTTAGTGACTGAGATGATGTGAGAGAGTGTAGCGCGGAGCTAACGATTGGTTGATTTTATAGCGGCTCTCACGAGCATCGTAACCGGTTACCATCAACGTATCACGAAGCTCGAAGAGGAGAAGTACGACTGCGAGATGGAAGTGGCCCGCAAGGCTCTCGAGGTCTGACCTGGTTTGGGCGCAACGCAATTTATTACGCTCTACGTTTGAGTAGCTCATGCCGATAATGTGACTAGTACATTACTGTTTGTTTTCGCAGCCGATTCATATTTATCACGATACGGAGCTGAAAATAAATGTATACCCACATCCCTAACTACATATCTAGTGTGGATAACAAGCGTATATTTTATAAATGCTGAAATAACAAGGACCCGTTGCAGCGACACCGGAGCCGCAATAGTTTATTAATGTAGACTCTCATCGAGTTTTAAGTCAATAACAAGATAGATAATGTTGCAGTAATTGTCCATTTTGAACCCACCTTATAGTGTTCATGTAGCTTCGCTTTCGCTTTCAATCCTCCAGTTTACGAAGTCCCCGTCTCGAGTACACTACGCCGTCGACACGCTCACTTGCGAGGTGCTCTACTGATCAGCGTCACCGCACACGCAGAAAGACAAATTATCTTTTACTTCAAAATGTGATTGTGTTTTTCTATAGCGGAACTCCAGACGATATGTCAAATGTACTGGCACAGGATATACAACCTTGAAGGGGATAAATATGAACTAGAACGAGCGATCGAAATTAGGAAAATGGAGGTAAACCTGCATATTAGGATTGGGAATGCATATGACATAATAATTTTGACGATTGAAAATGATTTAGTTGTTTCGACATGACATGATAGTTTACGGCTCACCGCACACATGCACACGTCGCTCCCGTCGACAGACGCAGCTCACTCACACCGATGCCCATTCTCAATACGATGGTTCCATCTCAATAATCTGTCTTTCCTTTTTCTATAGCAATGCTCAAGAGAATAATACAGGAGTATCATGACCGCATGTATGTGTGTGAGGGCCAGAAGTGGGATTTGGAACATGAAGTCAGGAAAAGAGATTATGAGGTATTGACCAATACTTTATAACCATTGTGAATATCACAGTCATCGATTCTGTAACATACGTGCGCGTGTGACAAATCGTATTGTAAAATTGACAATGCTTTGTTCGGTTGTTTGTTGTTAATTGTAATTAACGGTCAAGGCCCTCGTCGATAGTGCTGTCCATGTAGACAAAGTGGTGCCCGACATAGGGACGGACGACGGGCATGCCCGGGCGCGGTCTGACCGAGGCGAAGGGAAGCGGTGCAAAATCGATCCGCAGGCGGCGCGTCATCCAACTCGGAGCTTACACTATTAACTACACTAACGACAGTAATTGCCATCAACGTAACAGTAACACCACTCTTTACTACTCATCATTGTCGTCGGACGATGCATGTCGCGTAACTCTTTCTCTCTTTCTCATTCGTCACTTTTCTGTCATCATCGTCTCCTTATCTCATTACTCATTAAAATATTCATGTACTACGTAATATTAAGGCCATCATTCGCTTGTGCTAAAGCTATCCGCCCTGTGCATGGCATGTTAATTTATAACTATCGATTGTTGCTTTTCGATTAATAAGTTTCTAATAAAACGGTATGGCACTTTAATAATAATATTTAAAAAGGTGTGAATAGCTCTTAACAATTAACTGTTACCGTCGCCGTATCCGCCAGTGCAGTGTGACGCTTCATGTGTGATGGCAAGCTTGGAGGCCTTACTGAATTTTCTCTTTTTATTGGTAACAATTTTTTGACGTTATCGTGTAATTGGAACATTGGACTAGTTCCTCTATTGGCACACGCAAGTGCATAGTTTAAGTGAAACTTCTTGTTCCAAATCTCCAACTTTTTTTTTATGTATGTGCCGTTATTTCGCGGGAATTGTTTGCGTGTTCGATTTTAGAAATATGGACCCTTTATTACTTTTCTGCCAGAATATTACACTTTGACATTGAGTGTATTTAAAAATATAAAGTGCCATACTCTACTATTCCTATCCTGTCGAGTTTATGGGCGATATCGCTCAACTCTATACATTTATGACAGTGTTGTTTCGCTACAAAGAAAGGTGAATGTTACGCTCAGTTGCGAGTCGAAGACACTACATTACATTAGTATACTGTACTACCAAACATTCGCAAGTCTGGATCGATTTTGCACCGTCACTTCATACACTTACGATATCGTACCAACTCATACATTGAATGTTACTTTACTCATTCTATTATTGTAGACGAACGTTTCATCTTGTGAGATTTATTTTATTCACCAACAGCGCTCAATATGTTACATCTTCGATCACTGGACGTAGTCACTCGATCGCTTCGTTCACGATCACTGTTATATGAACATCATTTGCACATTGTGTCTATTGTGTGCCGTCGAAGGAGTATATTGTTGGCGCTGAATTTGTAGCACATGTAAAATATTCCCGCACAGTAATGTAATAAAAAATAATAAAAAAACCGTTGCCGAAAACGTTGGACGCAAAATTGACATTTATGGAAATGATTCGCTCATTTTTAAGATGCACAATTGTTGATGCATATCCTTATATCTATTCGAAAATTATTCTGTTAGTGCGCCAAGCAAAAATATACAAGTTTTTGGAAACGTTTTTTACTGTTCTTTTGTCGGAAGTTGAACACAGGAGCTGCTGAAGGCCAGCTACCGATTGCGAGGCACGACAAGTAGATTTTGTGCACGGATTTATAGACTATGTAGCCGTTATGAAAGTGTACTGTAATATTTATAGGAAAGAGCACAGGTTAAAGATATACATAACTAAGGTAATAGGTTATGGGACTGACATGTAGTTTATCTGCAGCGAATCATAGACAGATGTTAAAATATTTAAACAATTCTGCAGCTCGCAAATAACCCTAGCCTAATCCACGCTCAGCTCTATATCTTGTTCTGTGCTTTTCTTGTATTAATAATTATTTTTACAAATTTTATTCTGTTACTCCTACGAATGCTTTACATGTTGCTTTCTTTTACAGATCTTTTGGAGCTTTACGTGTTTTCTTTCTTTTCATTTTTTGACTTCTCTTTGCATGGCGTTTTTACTTTCACCTGTACATTTTATCTCACATTAATTATTTTACGTTATGTGATGAAATTTTCGTAATTCTATATTCACTTTTAATAAATTCCCTTGTTTACCGTAGATGTACATTTTTTTAAATTATTCTGTAGTATTTATATTTTTTGGCAAAACTGTACAAAGTTTTTTAAAATTACAGTGTTGTTTTTCTTTGATACCATTTTTATTCTTCTTTACAACTACTGTAAAAGTATCTTTGTGACTGATTACTTTCCGAATAGCAAATAGTCGTGGCATATCTTCTACTTCAAACATTTTACCTTATCCAAAAGCAGTCAAATTACTCTCCTTAGTCAAATATAGTGTTTTCACTCGATGTACGATATCTCTTTCATCCCCATTAGTTGGCGTAGTGAAAAAAATCATTTGAATGACAAATTTTATAATACACCTTACAATTTTAACAGATCTCCGACCTGAACTCTCAAGTGAACGACCTCAGAGGCAAATTGTGAGTATCTTATCAGCTTTTATTATGTTCGCTTAGTGCTCGTTTTAGTATCTGCAAATGGTTTTACCGAACACTGAATTCAATTACCCTCGCGTATGTTTCTTCTCTCAGGATACATTATTTTCAATGTAACGTGTATAAGTATAGGTACTTATACTATACTAATGAATTTATATGCGTGTACTATGTACATGCATATAAATTCATTTTTTTAATAGAAGACTGTGCTACAAACATGAAGATTTTTTTAAATGACATCGCTTCATTACCGCTTATAATGTAGGATTTACTTTTCTTGCACAAATTTTAAATAATAAAATAAAGTGTCAACACTTATTATCTCAAATCAATGTTTTAGATCAATGTTCCCTACATATACTCACGACACGTCCCTAAAAAAAATTTCGTATCACCTTATACAAGACCAACTTAGGATTACACCATCCGGCAAAATACCAAACATTGATATTTTCTGTGATACACTGAAAATGTTTAAATATAAAATGCCAAAACACATAAATAACACATAGCTAATATAGATTGCTAAAAATTAATTTTGTTTCATTGAATTAGTTGATTTTATCTTTTATCTTATATTTTAATTTTTTTATGTGGATGTAATACTCGTGTATATTCAGATTTTAGTTTATTTTTATTAAATTACTGTTAATTTATCTTAGGACTTTAATCAAAGGCATGCATCCTAACCTAAATAAAGATTCAAAAAGTTGTACAGTAATTTTTAAATATTTTTTAAATTCTAAATAAATAAAGAATGAATGAATAAATAAGGAAATTACCCTTAGAATTTTTTATAGGAAAATGTAATTCATGTTTTCACTTAGGTGTATCTCAAAATAAATGCCTTTATTTTTCTCGCGGGAATCAATACTATATATCTGCTCATACTCTTATCTCCATAGATATTTCAATAAAATAATCGTTAAATAAAAACCAAATAGACCTCTTTTTCCATTTAAATTGTAAATAAAAGAGGTAAAATTACCAAGTATTTATTATCCGTAACTTCGCTTACAACTCTAACATCTTCTCCAGATACACCTAGTTGTTAGGAGTTATGAAATGTTCAAGCTATGTAAAATAATAACATTCACGTTACTAGAATTCAGTAAATTCTAAGCTGTTTGGCAATGTTCCACGAGAGGCGTAATCGGTTTAACAGGTGGCATATACGAACACCTTCATGCTAGTTGAGCTTAAAATAATTAATTATTAATGCAGCGAAAGTTTTAAGTAGAAGACAAGATAAACACCATATTAATTAAAATATATTTAAACTAAGAGAATGAAACCAGCAGTTTTGTGTTCGTAGAAAAATAGCAAGCGTAAGATGTGCTACAATTAAAATCAGACTATAACGAAGTACTATGCAGTGAGTGCTCCGCTGAGTTGCGAGATGCCTTGGAGACACTTGTCGCGTCGCCGCACTCAGCATTTTCCTTCCTTTGTCACGCATTCACTTATTGTGGTTTTGAAGAGTTGTTAGTTCCGCTAAATTCTAACCTCACTATGTTACCATTTCAAATCCATGTTTGAATAAAACTCAAATTTCCAGGGTAATCACCTTTATGAGGGTGCCTTTAATACGCATTCTTGAACAGAAAATGTTCATCTTTTTTGAATAAATATTTTTTTATTAAAAACTAATTACCTAAGATAAAATACCAAACTATAGAACCCATAGTTTGCAAGCTGATTTTGAATTGAACTAGAAATTAAATTATTATAATATACGAATTATGTAATGATTTTATTTGTTATTGTTATGATTTTAAAAAGAGAAATACATATATTTATTATTTATTGACATTGCATCAGAAATTTATAATTATAATTAGAGAGGTTTTTATCAACTCACATTAAAAAAGCTTTCTGAACCGACAGTAATTTATATTAAAACCATTTGATTACTAAAATTTGGTTCTATGTAATAAAGTTTCTTCTCTTTTTGATTTATCTTGACGTTATTTCCCACATTCAATCTTGAATTTTATCCGACTAGCATTAGAAGACAAGACTTACTGTGGTATTCACAGTTACCTACGCTATTTAATTTTAAATACAAAAAAAAATGTTTACCTACCACGCAGTTTAATTCTTTCATAAAAAAATAAAAATAAATTTAGACAGAATTTTGCATGAAGCGAATGTTTGCATACGAAACGAAAAATGCAGATGCAAATTCATGTGCAAAGGTTACTAGTATTGTTGACTAAATGTGATAAATTCTCAATTTTATTTTGCTTGTATCATAGCGTCAAACCCACACTGAAGAAGGTGTCCAAATATGAGAACAAATTCGCCAAGCTCCAGAAGAAGGCCGCCGAATTCAACTTCCGCAACCAACTCAAGGTTGTTAAAAAGAAGGAATTCACCATGGAAGAGGAAGACAAAGAGGTAATTTGGAACAATAATTCCTCAATTTATGCACAACTGAAAGAAATCTATAATATAATTCAATCTAGTTTCATAAATTAAAATCTACAATGAAACCAACATTGAATCGATTACAATGTTTAAATATTTGAATATTAAAGGCGATACGAAAATGTCAAATATAACAGTAGACCCGGATTTACTATATGAATCGTAATATTCCCAGAGCACCGAGTCCGATGTTATCAAGTTTAGTCTGGCTGTATATAGTTTCGTAACACACCATCGTTCCAGGCAGATACATTTAGTATTTCAATCTTGAGTTGTCCCTGTGGGCATGATAACATTGATAACAGTTGTCGTATGACATTTTACCTTATTCGAAGATCACTATTTGTGGTTAATGTATTAGAAAGGAACAAATAATTATAAAATAAAAATCAAGTACCTTATAGCAGTAATTACAAAAAAATACATTTTTTACTCATATTCCAACAGGCTAAGAAAGCGGAGAAAGCTGATTGGGCTATCGGGAAGAAGTAGAATTACTTAACAATAATATTAACAACTTCGCACCTCTATAAAATTATTCCCATGAATTTTAACTTAATTTATAAATAAATACTTTATTTACTGTTTCTAAAGTAGTTGTTTCATAGTCCCTTCCGTATCAAAAAAACCAAATCAAAACGAGGTGAGGTGAGATCGTGTTTGAATGACGCATTAAATATTGCTTCGTCTGAAATATTATGTAATATATATTTATGTGGACATTATCTTTTAAGCGCTTGATTACGAATAAATTGCGTTCTAAAAGATGTATTTACTAAGTGTTTGAGAGTCAGAACAAAAACCTCTATTGCCTCTGATTCTCCACAAAATGCTTCAATTTTTTTCATATGGATTACGCTTCTTTTTAAATTGTAAAGTTAACAGAGGTCTATACTGCAGTGCCGACTTATGTAAAGTGTTGATTTATTTAAAGAGCTTCCCGTGACTAACATTACCTATATGTTCTCATTTAAAGTTATAAGCGAGGCATTATCATTTGTTGAGGCTATACCTAACGAGATTCATATTACTCGTAGCACAAACAATGCCGGGTTTTAGATACAACAGGCACACGCAAATTAATCTAATTATTTGCAAACAAAGCGTTTACATTAGATAATTAGTATGACGTGTACCCTACCCTTAATTTAATTTAGAAATAGAATGTATTATCATAACATGCGATGTTCCGCAGGGTGGCGCTGGTGGCAAGGTAAAGAATAAATCGGGGAGTGAGCTCTAGAAACAGTTGACGGTTTATTTTAGTCATCGTACACACGATATACGCGGCATGCTGAAATATTTTATTTTTAGCACCAGCTTTGAAAGAAAGAAAGAGTGCGAAACTGACTGTTATTATATTTCTGTCAGGGCACACGAACTTTGCCAATATTAGAAAAGTTTTGATTGACACTCAACATATTTCTGCACACATTTTCAAATCGAAATAAAATCCGATGCTGCACCGATCTTATACGAGACACGTCATTAGGGCGTGTATATACTTGGCCATGTATATAGCGTAGGTTTGCACACAATACGCTTTTCTGGCGTGATGTCGTAGATGCACTGGTAGAGTTGGTTCCAGGCGCTTCCGAGTGTGAAATGCTTTAGAGGATCTGGAACCGACGAGTGAGTTTACTATTGTGTGGCGCACATTAGTTGTGGCTCGTGTCAAGGAAACAAATGCACCTGTTATTTAGTTCCTGCAATAAATCCTTTTTAATAAACAAAAAGATTCCTTACAACTGCATTAGATTTTGTAGTAAATATGTTGCGAATTAACAAACAGACCGTAAATTTTATCATTTATTTCCTTGACATAAAATTTTGTATAGTGTATATAGACGTTTTGCGTAGGCTTCGAAACATGTATGTATATTAAGGAAGCGTTTGAGGTTGACAATGACGATACGATTGCTGTAACTTCATGTCAACCGTCAAATTTCTTCCATTGTTTTGACTGATTCATTAAAGCAATGTTGTTATGTGTTTCCACAGAAAAAGCCAGACTGGTCCAAGGGCAAGCCAGGAGATCAGAAGGTAAAAGAGGAAGAGGTTGAGGCATGAAGTGTTAACCACGAACACCATAAAACTCTATGTGACCTTTTGTTTTCCATCTGATATATTGCCAAATAATGTGATATACCTTACCTGGCTACATTTCCACTGGGACCTCTCACCACAACCCTTTTAGTTTATGGCAATAGTTCCTCCATTGTTTATTTATTGTTTATCAACCGATCATGCCATATCGAACATATTATGTTAAAGTAATTTTTATAATTATTTATTTATTTAAAATAATGTTTTTTGTAAGATAATAATAAAATTAATTTTCTGTACTATATTATATGTTGTAGTTAATGTGTCATTTGAAAACCCTATCCCCATGCCCTTATCCCTGTATTTGTTAAAGTGATCGTAAATTTTTCCCGTAGAGTAGACTGTGATGAAATTTTTATGTTGTCTGATTGTCCTAACCAGTAGAAAGAGCGATTTATTGTACTCTTGGAGCCAAATAACAAGTATTTATTTTAAGAAACTATTAAATGAGTTTATATCAGTGACTAATGAAATAAATACAGTGAGTATATAGTGTAGTAGCATTTCACGTATTTTATTATAAAAAGAAATATAGTTTTTCACAGTTTGCAGAAGCATATAATTCATTTTACTTAATATATATGATATATCACTGGACAATCTCGAGAGTAAAAGAGAAAATGAACTCTTCAAACTGAAACAGTGGTTGGGAAGAGAGAACATTAAAAAATTCTTTGTGCTCTAAAAGTTATTCTAGTTCGCTTTATTCGTTGACGAATTTAGATTCAATTTCTAGCTATCCGATAACCACACCATTGCAAATCGTTGTTGTACGTTTTCTTTCCACAACTACATGGGATTTTCAGTTATACACAAAATTTAAAGAAAGAATCACGACATCTTATCTTTTCCACCTCTCTACAAAAGCATTTTCAAGTTACTACCAAAGTATACAAAAGTATTGTGTAATCACCAGAACGAACTTAGCAGATGTAACTAATTCGCTTTTTGTGGGCATTGTCTTAACGAGTGAAATGTACAAATTATGATAGACTAGCGACTCCGCCCCCGCCTTCGTATGGATGCCATTTTTTTGTATATTATTATCTTCCTGGCTTGTCATTCTTTTTTTATTACTGAAAACCGCATCAAAATCCTTTGGGTGGTTTAAAAGAAGTTAGCCGAGGAACAGACAGAGGCGGACAGCTACTGTGTTTTATAATGTGTATAGGTGTAGATCCTGAAATAAGAAGTTAGATTCGACGAACTTAGCAGGCCTTGGACTAGATTTATTCCAAAATATCATATTTATCAACATTTCTTACTTAATTGTTTAATTTATTTATTGAATCTAAATATTCATCATGCATTAAACAGAATTTGTGCTAGCTTCTTTTAGCCTTGTCTAATAGTATTATATGAACGTTTAAAACGTTTGGGTACCTACCTGTATTATATTAGCAAAATGAACATTCTAATTAATTTGATTATTTTGTTTACATAATTATAAAACAAAGTCCCCAGCCGCGTCTGTTTGTCCTGTATGTATGTTCGCGATAATCTCAAAAACCACTGAACGAATTTTCATACGGTTTTCAGTAATGGAAAGATCGATCAACGAGGAAAATCCTTGCGAAGCCGGGGGCCATAAAATACTCGAAATTATATCCTACTAACCAAAGGTGTGCAAATTGAAATTGCTTAATTGACACCTCGATTAAGAATGATAAAGAAATGCAATATCAATTTATTATCACTATACATTTATTCTGCTAGTTAACATACCTATATATATAAAAAAAATTACAGGGAAAAATATTGACTACCAAAATATAAGTTAGTGGATTTAAGCGGTTGCTTGACTTCACGTGTTTGTTATACATGAAACACACACTATACATGAATATTTGTTGTGTAACAACTCTATATTTTAGAAAGGAGGGATACGTATTTTTATATTAGTTAAAAATGACAACATGAAAGTATAGACAGTTTTATTAAATTCACTAATATATTAAAAATATATTGGAAAATAAATACGTTTAAAACATGTTACTTGCACTTGGGTGTTTGTAAAGACTAGATTTACCTAAGTGTGAATATATTATGCAGTCGATAGCGACGGAAAGTTCCTTTCCTCTTTAAGTTTTATCAATATATCGCTGTTTCAATGGCAGCTGCATGCACTTGGTAAGTTTAAATTGAATATATTTTCAACGGTGTATACTCGAGAAAACAGTTTCTGGTACCTTTATCTACTATAGAATTTCAGCATGGAATTCTATTGGTGAAAGACTTTTTTAAATCGGATGAGTAGTTTCGAAGATTACCTCCTACATGCAAACAAACAAACAAACTCTTATAATATTAGTTCAAATTTTTTTCTAACGACTGATATCTCAACACAACCACCGCGACAACCCTTATCAAATAAAGTCGGCAATTTTTCATTTCTTTGTGTAAATCAAATCGTATTTTCGTTTATTTTATTTTTATCATCTACAAACATCTCGCTATTGAACGCTCGAAACAAACTAAAAAATTACAGACAAATCTCTTTTAATTCGATTATATTGAATTAAAAGCAGCTAAAAAACAACACAATTTTTGAATATCTATATTTTTATACTTACTTGTGAATACTGTATAAAATTTCGCTTAATTTGGTTACAAAATCGTGACAGGCTTTCCCTTGTAATTCAATAATACAATTACCATCTCTAAAAAGTTCGCGCAAAAATTACTTTTCGTGTTATTTACTTTACGAGGTTTGTTTTATTGAAATAACTGAGGCAGACAATTGGAACAGCACAACTTTGGAAGTACATTTATTTAATTTTCAAAATAATATAAAACATGATATAAATATATAAAACGGTGCAAGCGATATACATACCTATCTATACTAATATTATAAAGCTGAAGAGTTTGTTTGTTTGAACGCACTATACTCACTCACTACTGGTTTGAATTGAAAAATTCTTTTTGTTTTGAATAGTCCATTTATTGAGGCTATATAACATCACGCTACGATAAATAGTATTATATATAAGCAGTATCCAGTACCGCGCGCCCCCATGCGTATGTCGGGCCGCTGCGAAGCGTGGCCGAGTTCAGCTAGTCATTCATATTTATCTTACCTTCACAAGAAAAAAGAGATCTTTCATTTTTAATAGTGAACTTAAATTAACCAAATGGACCAAAATGAGTTAAATAAATATTCAAAATCAGCATAAAGCTTTTTGTTTTTGTAATTCAGAATTCAGGTTGAATTAAAAAATAAATATTATAAAAGGTTCCAATTGTTAACGAAAATAGGGCCTTTCGTCTTAAAAATACACTTTAATTCGTTTCAGCTTCTTATAACGAGACTAATTATTATTTAGTTTCTTCCAAAAAAACGTTAAAATATTTTGAAAGGTTATTTTATTTACCGAATTCACTTAGGTTTTTAATGACAAGTACTGTTTTTAATGAAAAGTCTGATTGTTACGGCTTTTCAAAAATAAAAATTTACAAATTCTTTCCAGGTTATCGTTCTTAAAATGAATATGATTTTTTTACCAAAAAATCCTTAACTTTTTATGCAATGTCTTATTATTATTATTATTTTTTCATAACATGAAAAGGGAAAGTTAAATTAATTTAAGAAATATACTAATTTTGATACAAAAGTTAAACGCATATAGTTTATTTTTTATTTTCTTGTCATTGTAGATTTAATTATATATATAGCTCAGAAAACATTTTACACAAAATCTTTATTAATTCGGAACTAGTTTTCTTGTAAGTTAGGGCCTTTCTCTTTAACGGGGCATTATTATTAATTTATATAGTAATTACTTTATTCGAGAATCTTTTGAACATGTTCAGTGTTTATAAGATTCTTTGTTAACTAATGTAACAGGATTTTCATGAAGCCACTGAATAGTGGTTTCATAGAGCACAGTTTAATTAATCTGTCATATTAATCTGCAGACACACGCGAATATGTGTCATACATACATGGTTCATATTTTAGAAATCCTGTATATGTTTGCCATAACATTATTTATGGACGTATATAATATTCCTTATAATTTTGCCACAACGTCCATCACTACCCTCTTTTGATATAAACAATGAATGTCAAAACCGTTTCATTATTGCCGAAGACTAGTTAAGTATAAGTAATTGTAGTCATATTTCGCTTGGCTTTATATTGCTTCTGTTTAAAATGTAAATAAATAAATAATTTTTTATTGAACAAGTGACTGCTTCAGCATAAATAAATGCTTGTGAAATGAAAAAATGCATAGTTGCTTCTAAATTATTCGATTCGAATATGTCTCAAACTTTTTAGTTCATTTTACTACATATTTAAAAGGCCGAAGCTGGAACAGCTCCTGCTGAAGGGGCGCCTCCCGCTGAAGGGGCGCCACCTGCCGAGGGAGCGCCACCTGCTGAAGGGGCACCACCTGCCGAAGGAGCACCGCCTGCTGAAGGAGCGCCGCCAGCTGAAGGAGCGCCGCCAGCCGAAGGGGCACCCCCAGCTGAAGGGGCACCGCCTGCAGAAGGAGCTCCCGCAGCACCTCCTGCAGAAGGTGCACCAGCGGCACCTCCCGCGGAAGGCGCCCCTGCAGCACCACCTGCAGAGGGCGCGCCTGCAGCTCCACCTGCAGAGGGTGCGCCTGCAGCCCCGCCTGCAGAGGGCGCGCCTGCAGCCCCACCAGCAGAAAGTAAGAAAGGAGAAGCCTCGTTTTTGGCCCAATTCTGTCAAACATTGGCTCATTAAGATGTTTCAATTAAAACTTAGCTTCATTGACAAAATAAGTTGATCATAAAATATTAAAAAAACCTTTTCTCAAACATGCTCGGAAATGTTGGCATTCTTGTACTAAAAACAAACCATGAAGTTTGTAATTCTTGGCTCATGCATTTCTTTCTCGACCTAGGCCAAGAAGAAGGCTGAGCAGCGGCCAGGAATGAATTTTCATACAACATTCTTGGCCTAGGCCGAGAAAGAAATGCATGAGCCAAGAATTACAAACTTCGTGGCTTGTTACAAGAATGCCTACATTTCCGAGCATGTTTGAGAAATGTACTATTGTTATGAAAGTATTGCGATTGTCATATTGATTAAACCGTGCAAAAATCATTCGGATCTGCTAATAGGAGTTAAGATGCGTCTGATGATACAAAGCCTTAAGCTTTATTTCCAGGGTATACATAAGTAGAAATGAATTTTCGGAGTACTTACTACATTAAAAATTTACTAATTTTGGAAATCCTGTTTTGTTGACGGTCTAAACCGTAAATGGAAGTTGATTATAGATAAATTCATTTTTAGTTTAATTTCTTAAATGGTGCTAACTCTAAATTGCTCTAAGTATTAAATCGTCATTAAAACAAATATTTATGTACCAAATATAACAAAGTGAAAATTTATTCTATTTCAGGTGCACCGGCAGCACCACCAGCAGTGCCGGCAGAAGGCGCTGCGCCTGCACCTGCGGAAGGTAAAATAAACTGTTTAAAACTGTAAACTATTTCATAGTATTTTGTAAAATTACTATTTAGTAATATTGTAAAATGGTACGGCAATAATTGGCGTGCACATTACATTACTATGAAAAAATTGAAATACTTTGACATGTCTTCCTCCGACGTACGCTGGCGTAAAAAAAAAGATATGGGCATTTTTTTTTAATAAACCTCCTTTAATTTTTTTCGTTTTGGATATTCCAGCCCCAGCCCCAGCACCAGCACCAGCAGAAGCTGTGGCACCTGCTCCAGCGCCAGCAGAAGGTACACGTTTTTATTTTATTTGATTTAATTGTGTTTATAAAGTTAATAAAGAAAATTAAATCAATATTCTTATTAATATAACCAACGGACGCTCATAAAAGATTTTTCATTTTTTTTTATAGCACCCGCACCGGCTCCCGCCCCCGCTCCGGCGCCTGAAGCAGCAGCACCACCACCTGTTGAAGGTCTCTTACTCTAACAACTACAATCTGTGCTAATATTATAAATTCCTGTCGTTTGCCTTTTCACGCCTAATTACTCAATCGATCATCATGAAATTTTGCATACACAACTTCAGGGATACAGGAAAGGACTTAAGCTACTTTTTCCGAGGGAAAAATAAAAATCTAACGCCTGGAAAAACTATAACAGCAATAAAGATTGATAAATTATTATAGCTCATATATTTTGTCAGACTATATTATATCAGACCTGAGATATTTATAATGAAACCTTTTTTATCTAGTGTTGTCACATTTGGGTAATTTTTTGGCCATTAAATTACCTTTTTAAATTCAATAAGAATAACATTTAAAATGGAAATTTTCACCCTCTCCTATCTATCCTATACACATATAATGAAATCGTAAACGAGCGGCGTGTGTACATTAAATATTTAAAATATATATATATATATATATATATATATATATATATATATATATATATGCTTATGTTACTTTAGTAAAAAAAAAGGTTTTTAGAATTTTTGTTTCTAAAACAGTTACACGCTTACAAAACAGTTAAAACAGTTAACAAAACAGTTACACGCTTTACCGAATACCACGCGTACGTAGTTGCGGGCTCAGCTAGTAAATAATAAAATAAAAAGTGTTTCACTATTTAATTCCACATGTGGTAATAAATTATAACTTTCTTACAGCGTCAGCATAATTTTCGGAAAACAAGGCGGTATGATTCTCTCCAGGCTCTGAGCAAAATATCTGCTCTTTGAATGAACTGATGTTAAATATTTTTTATCAGTGATTGTAATGTAATATACGTGTATTTATACATTTTGTAACGCTAATAAAAAGTCAAATAATTTTCTAAGGAAATAAAATAAATCTTTATTATTAATCGACTTGTTAATTTTCCCTTCATTTATTTCATTTTTAAACATACTTTGTACGTAGATATAATGTGGTACATTATGACTGTTTAATTCATTAAACACTCGTTTTATCTCAAAAAAAGAATGTGTCTTCATGTAAATTAATTCCTGTTCAAATTAATGTCATTTACACATTGCTAATAACTGCTAGGTAATACATGCTATTTGGGTTGCTATTGAGCTTTGGCAACACTGAGCGCTTTAGGCGCCATCTAGCATTACTATTGAAAAGTTTGACTTTTTTAATATAACCTTAATCATAACTTTTACTATTTGAAAGCGATTTATTTTGTTTCCAGTGATATGAAAAAAAAACCAGGGAGAAAATGGAATTTTCTCGTGAAAATTTTCGTGCGATGATTTTTTACTTCTTTTGTCGTGATTATCAATACAAGAGTGTTTCGACTTTTAGCGATGAAGTACCATCCTAAGCCACTGTAAAACGCTGGTATAATGAGTTTGGTCGTGGTTGTTGTGCCAGACAACATCGATGCTGAGCGTAAATAAAGGCAACTCTTGACTAGCACCGATATGATATTTCATGAACATATGCCCGTAAAAAAGATTTGTTCTCTTTGTATTCCGCATAATTTGACAAACGGTTAAAAGTAAGCTTGCGTCGATTGATGCAAGGAAACGATGGAAAATACAATTGAGGTGCATCAAAAGCTGTGTAAAACATATACATAGGTGACCAATCATTGATATTTGCATATGAGCCTGAAACAATACAGCAATCAACTGTATGGATCTTCCAAAACGAGCAGAAACCATGTTCGCAGAAAAAGCATATCGAAGCAAATAATTGCCTGTTTCTTCGAAATTACCGGTCCGGTGGTGACAGTGCCATTAGAGGATCATAGCACGGTTAATTCTGAATGTTACACAACCATTTGTTTAGCAGAAGTCTTCGGAAAATCCGAAAAATTCGAAACGAAGGCGAATCATTCGTCATCATGACAATGCTAGCCCTCACCATATCGTATCAAACAAACGAATTTTTGTACGGCCAAAACATTGAATAGGGGATCGGACAAATTTTCAGAAAGTGTTTTAAATTAATCTTCATGGATATTTATTCCCATAAAAAATACTATTATATTTATTTATAACCTTTTAGGTACTCAAAATCATGTTTTAATATTGTTTGTTTGAAAATGCCGCCAAAACGCCACGATAGTTCATCTGAGAGCGCGTAACGTCATTTGTGGTCATATCATAACGAAACAGCTGCATTGGCATAAGACAATGATTGCCCACAAATGACGTCACGCACTGTGATTGGTGTTTCAGTGTAGATTAAAAATATTGTAAATAATAAAATTTTATTTCTTCATTTAAAAATATTTAAATGAATTATATTAAATTATTATTCGATAAATAATCGTAAAAAATTATATATTTTCTTTCTAAGTACATTTTAGATTTTAATCTGACTACTGTCCGATCCCCTATTGAAGGGTCATCCTCCGTACAGCCCTGATTTGGCACCTAATGACTTTTTTTTGTTCCCAAACACAAGATCAAAATGCGTGGGTAACGATTTTCATCAGCAGAAGTACATAACTATTGAAACGTTCAAAATCTATCTATTACAGATGCGTTTCCAACGCATGCAAAAGTGTATCGATCATCATTGAGAGTACTTTGAAAAACAATAAGACCAATTCAGTTTTTTCATTAGTAGGCTAATACATAAGTAGCAATCCTCGTACATACGTACTAATATAATAAGAAAATGTCTTAAACGAGTGTTAAGACATTTTTCTTCACCGTTAGTTATATTTGGTTGAACGCTTTAAATTCTGGAACTACCAATCGAATCTAAAAAAATCGTCTTGACTTCTATAGCCTAATTCTTCGGGAAGTTTATAATAGACTTAGTTCTTAAGGAAAGTATAATCACGCTATTAGTCTTAGAAGCTGAGCAAAAAGAAAAAAGTCTGAAAGAAAGCTAAGCGAAAACGAAGGCAATTGATGCTACGCCTCAATAGCCGAGAGCGGCCACAGAGAACAACAAACATATGAATCCGCGGGTCACAGCTAGTCTAAAGCATACCTGAAATTTAAAAATTCCAAAGAATCACTATAAATCTGTAGCTGCTGTGACGATAAACGAGCGTTCATTTAACTGATATTAAATATTACTTTTGAGACTCGCACTGAACTATATGATACAAATTAATTGGAAGAAATGTTTCGCAATTATCGGAAAAAGCTTTGTGGTTTATTTGAGCTTGGTCATCGGCCCGGGAAGATAAATTGCTTATAAATTAGGCTGAGTCAGAGTTCGGACATGCCCTTATGAGTCCTTCAGACCCTAATATCTTAGCCTTTAATACTTGGGTTGATCTCGAGTAGTTCTCGAAAGCTTTGAGATAAATTCTAATTGTATGTCACTTCGTAATTTTATAAGTCTCTGGTATAAATCAGTTTTGAATCACTACTGCCGATATGGGAAAAGCACATTCAAATCTTTTGAATTATCATAATTAAAATGATAATAACATTATCATTTTAATTATCACTAATAAGGGCCGCAGATTAATGCTGAATCCAGGCTGGTTCTGATCGGTCCAACTGGAAAATTATGGGAAAGGCCAGCAGTAGACTTCCTGCTGCCGAGATGATGATGGTAGTGTTGATGACGATTGTTTCTGTGTCTTTATATATGAAACATGAATCCCCATTTCCTTTGATCACGGCATCACGCGTGAACGGGTAGACCGATTTTAATTCGGTTTTCACCAATGGAAAGAGGGATAAGCGAGGAATATTCATATATATATAAAAATTGCATGCCGGGCGAAGCCGGGGGCGGGTCGCTATTCTTAATATAAATGCCAACGTTAGGTAATATATCACGTGATATTCCAATTCTAAGACAATGTTAATTTAATGAAAATATATCACTTAGAACTCGACTTTAGGAAATTAAAACAAATTTAATTTTATATAATAAAATGTTACATGCACCCTCTTTTATTCGCAACCTCATGCAGGTCACGGCTGCTATCCCGCGTCGACCGCACTGCTTACTGGTTAACGTTTCCAAGGAATGTGGTGAGATAGCGTTGTATGTGTTCGTTGATCAATCTGCCTGAATTTTAATTAGCCACATATAACGATTTGCCTAGACACATCACAATCGGCCGCCGACATATGCAAACTGGAACCGATTCTTAGACTCTTCACTTGTTGGGCCGCTTTAGGAATTTCCGACACACACACACACACACACACACACACATATATATATATATATAGGTATATATGCTGATCGCTCAACATTATTGATTAAGTATTAATTTAACTTAATTAAGTAAACTTTACTCTTACAAAACCTACAGTTCCTGGTTATTTTATCTTAAAATGTAGTCTAAAATGTTTCATTACTTTTTAAATTAGAACTGAAAACTTAATTAGCTAAACAATAAGTCCCGTAAAAATAGGAAAAGCGAAAGAGCGTAAGGAGTCCAGGATAAAGATGAATAAAATCTGTGGAGTGAAATGATCTTAATTATTACTCGTAGGTATCTCTCATTCGCTTTATCTCAAGGCGGTCGCGAAGCTAACGAATGGGTCACATTAAGTTTAATTAAAAGAGCCTCTCAGTTAATACCGTAATTCCAGCTATCCTCCACACTTCTGTGGGATCTAGTAAGTACTTTTTCGGCCATTCCCGACATGTGATTAAAATGTAAATAAGTCTCTTCACCTAAATAAATAATGCGGTTAACAATTATGCAAATTTTATATTATTATAAACCGTGAAATCCACTTACCGAAGGATATGTTGGTACAAAGGCACATAAAGTTTTATATGAGAATTCAAGGTTTAACATTCAGCTGATGTTTGCTGTTTATATAATCGTGCGTTATATTTCTCGAATGTGATAATACCCTACTAACATTATAAATGCAAAAGTTTGTGAGGACGTATGTATGTATGTTTATTACTCTTTGACGTAAAAATTGAACGGATTTATATCCAAGAAAAATGTTAGGTTCCCGAGGGATCGTCTAAAACTGTATAAAAATTGGGCGTCACAGTCGTCGTAGTGGTGCTACTCTATCGTCACAGCGATAAAGATCTCGGATCTTATTTTTCAACGCAGACGAAGTAGCGTGCACCAGCTAGTATGGTAATATATTTAAATTTAAAATATATGAATTTCGTATGTTTCTAAATCAATCTCTGATGAATTGATGAAAAGACTTCAATGGAATTGGCACTGAGAGATGTGTTTGACATAATTTTCTAGTTAATTAAACACTAGTGATATTACTAATTCCTGTTAGATAATAAAACCTGAGTTCAGAATATAATCGATAGTGTTATTGAAGCTGGCTATACAATTAATAGTTTTCTCCAAGAGAATCGTCGTCAGTCGTTACCTGACTGCTGGATCAAGTCGTTACGTATGATACCACAATAGGAAGAGGCGATGAAACAGGCGAAAGCCATGCGTGCGGTCTTTAGGCCAGTTATCTCCTGGAGGCTCGAGCTACATACTCGATTGTAGTTTTATAATTTGTACAATCGGCATCTCACAGATGCTGTCCCTGCATAAAAGCTCAAGCGTAACAGCTAAAAATCCAAATTAATATTATACTGCGCACAATAGTCGAATCGAGATAGGCACGTCCCTAATAATCGTCCACAGTTATACGTCTTTGCGTATTAGATCCGTTTTTTTTTTAAATATAAATTTTGATAGGCAGAATGAGATATCGTCTCCAATAAACACAATCAAGGAACTTGATAAGATAAAGGATTATGGTTAAAGGGGTTGATGGACGTTCGCGGTCTTTAATGGAATGGTTACTTCCACTAAAAAGGCTGCCCAATTTATGACTGCGAAACGCAGCGCGCTCTATGACTACTGAGTGCTCAACGTGCAGGAGTTTGACACTCAGTTGTCGTGTCATACATAAGACCGTGTAGATGGGTCACAATGTCCTCCAGAACGGCTGACTCAGTGCGTTAAAGGCGGCAGAAGGAGTCAACTTACGAAATGTGGTAAAGTGTTTAAGAAGTCTGATGAAGCTTTTAGTCTAGCATCCCTTCTAGCTTTTAGTTATTAACGAAGGAGTGTGGTCAAACTGTCAACTCTTTCATCAGACTTTGGACAGGTCCAATTATGACCCTAGCGTCGTGCTCTTCGGATAATCTGGATACAATGTGACCTTCAATCATAAATAATGGCATATTACATTATTCTGAAGACCTTCTGCTATCTCTATTAAACTTATTACAAGCATCTGACGTGAAATATAAATTATTACATTATTATATTTTCATTATAAGAGTACACGCATCGTACCTTTTTTTTATAAAAAAGAGTTAGGTAACTAAAAGCTAGAAAGGATGAGGAAGCCGCCTGAGGCCTTTAGTCAAACGCAATTAAATTCCTTCCCTTCCAACCTTTATTTAATTTTGTTTTTGTGAAACAAAATTAGATTGTGCTCTTTTTCGCTGGCTCTCTAATCTTCCACTACCTTGAACATTCTTCAGGATATCCTGGAATTATGGTAATATTGTTTTAAATTATATTTTTATTTTGTGATTTTTTTTAAGTACCTACTGAAATAAATGGTACTTGATTACTAGACATTCATTGATTATTACTTTAATATAAAAATTAAAACAAAATTAATGAAAAAAAAACATGTATATGTTTATGTTTCTCTAAGTACCAAACTAATGATTTGTTTCAATAAAATAAAATAATGAATAAATAAAAAATAAGAACAAATTTTCATAGCTTTTAGAAATTTTAAGCTTTTTATAAACCTTAATTCTTTTTATAGCGTATTATGTAATTATGTTAGTCTAGCAACATGTTAGTAATTCAGGGCAGGTATTGGTGTATAGAGTTGGTGTATAACTTTTGTCAGTAAAATTAAAATCTTACAAATTTCTCTACCAATAAATTTGTACAATTTTATTGTAGAAATACAATTCCAGACGTGATTCCAGACAAATGATAAACAGCAGTAAGGAATATATAATATAAGCCTACAAACGTGCCTTGCTTTTTATGCAAAACACGACCGGGACCCGAATTGGGGTTCTGTTTTCTGACATTCCCAGTTCTTAATAAAATTTGACAATGAAATGATGAGAAGCTTGCTCACACGAGCTGAATATCAAAATAGCTTGACAGTAAATCAAAGAATTTTGGATATTATTTCCTTAATTTAAAAGTAAGTACTAATGACTTTTCTTCCCAGGTCTCCACAATGGGAAGTAATTGACCAATAGTCTACTGCGTAAGCCTGAGAAGGTTACATGCCTCGTTTATTTCGATATATGAGTACTTATACATATTGTAAAAAATAAAGTCGGTGTCTGCCTATAATTTAAATACGGTTTATACTAGTGGAAATATCGATAAACGAGGAGATTTTGTGTATATAATTAGCAGAAAAAAATTGTATACGTGCGATGTCAATTCAAATAAGAAAATCTCAACCGTATAATTTAAACTATTCATAGGAATAAATATAAAAAATATTGATGAAAATTCAATTAAAGTTCGCACCGAGTTGAAAGTTTTTCAAAAATCTTTTCTTAGCGCTGATGCTTACGTTCTAAAATAATTCCAAATTCCAAATTTCCGCTTTCAGTAGTTTTTGCTCAGACTTAGTAGTTTTTGCTGTGCGTTGGTTAGAAAAAACGATTTTACACTACGACAGGTGGCGTTAAAAGTACCATACATCCAAGTGTGATCTTATTATTTATACTTTATATTGTCTTCCTATGTCTATCATATCAAGTTCAATAGCAAACTTGCATCATTATTGGTTGTGCTAATAAGCGGCGGTAGCCACCTACCGCCAATGCATCGTCATTATCAACTGTCATAGTCGTAATTTAATTACATCACGTTCAAAGAAAATGTGTTAGGGTGCCCGAAAGCAATAAATTACAATAAAAGATGAAAGTTTCATCACGTTTCTGTCCATTTCATAATTCTTTATTGTGTCCGGCCGCTTCTTTGTTGATTTCAATTCCAAGACGACGACGTCGTGTTATTACATTTTCTATTAAAGTAAATAACAAAATAATTTTTCATTTTAATGAAAAATCTCTTAAAATGATATTGTTTAAATATGTATATTTTTTCTTAAATGGTTTTATATTATATTATATTATATTATATTATATTATATTATATTATATTATATTATATTATATTATATTATATTATATTATATTATATTATATTATATTATATTATATTATATTATATTATATTATATTATATTATATTATATTATATTATATTATATTATATTATATTATATTATATTATATTATATTAGATAGAAATACAATACGTTTTTGTATTACATATTCAATGTCGGTATTTGTTGGTGTTCATGAAGATCATTTTTGACTACTCTTGGTAAAGTCGTGGGCAGTGGAGTTGAAATGTCAGGATTTAAAATGAAGTCCACCTCATTAAACACCGTGCTGTCTTTAACTTGTTTCCTGGAAAGAAATTTATGCTATTAGTAATAGAACATAACTCATATTTGGTTGATAGTTTTTATAATTATATCAACAATAAAATAGTTTTTTACCATAAGTTGCTGGATATAACTGGGCGTATTAACGGCATTTCCAGACAAGAGAATCTGCTTGAAACCACGGCTGTGTATGCTCCTTGGAGAGTGAAAACCAGCCAATCGAGAGCCGTGCACGGAGGCAATCGTATTTTGGAGTCTGGCATCACTCGGTCTACTGAATCGCAACTTGGACCCCAGAGAATCACGTCTTCCAATACGCCGGTATCCTTTTCCGACGAGCGCTACAAGCAATACCTTTATTTAGTGTATTTTTATCAGACTATATTATTAGCGACCAGCCCCCGGCTTCGAACGGCAAATTATTAGTGAAAACCGTATCAAAATCCGTCTTGTAGTTTGAAGAGTTAGCGGAGAAACAGACAAAGGCAGTCAGCGACAGTTTTTTTACAATAGATATAGATAAAATAACCTTGTTAATTTAACTAAAGTGTCATTTCGCCAAATGGAAGCAAATGTATGCCGACGACAAGACGGCCGGAGTTACAAAATTGTTTTTATTGACGCGGAGGCGCGTACAGTGTAGTTCAAAAAATCCGAATGTCGCAGATCCTGACACAGGCGCTAACGGACCACGGTGGGCTCTCAGATTATCTATGTAAATATAAAAAGAAACCATCTCCGGACTGCCTGTGTGAGCATGGGGTGCCGGAGACGGTGGAGCACCTGCTACTTCAATGCCCTAGGTTTGCGCTGGCACGTGTGGAGTTGGAGTTTAACATTGATAGCAAATTAGACAGATATATTATAAGTAAAATTATGATGGATAAGAACATCAGAAATATATTACAAAAATCGTAGATATAGTAACAAAGCAAAATAAAACAATATAATTTACAAAAATTTAGATAAATAAAGACCCTGATTTAGTTAGGGGTACGGGCATTGGTCGAGTTTAAATTACTGATTTTATTAACGTTGTTACACATTTGTAAATGCTCATATTTTATATATTTTAAATAATAATTATGTAGCAATGATATGTTATGTAATAAATGGGCCACGAGAGTGCTGTAACCTGCGGGAGTAACAAAAAAATCTGCTCGGTAATGCTCGGTTCTCGTCGGCCTGTCACACTCGGTCACTGACCACAGCTTGGAATCGCCCGCCCTCTATTACTTTGTTTTCACTTATTTCTTTATGTTTTTGACTTTTCTATTTTTGTTCGGCTTTTAAAGATTGCTTCTTCGAGAATTGGCATAACTAATTCAAAAATATTCAGTTTTTGCCATACTTGCAGATCAAGGAACAAGCTCTTCAGCGTTTCTTAATAATATAGATATTAAGTGCCAATGCAGAGCACAGCCTCTTATGCGTGTGAGGAAGTGTACTTTACGATGCCAGCAAACTTCGAAATGGCACAGAGATTGATAATGTCTCCCAAGATTGCCAGCCATCTCAATAGGTTTCCTCAATAAGTCACGATATCTTCCTTAGTCTTGGGGTGTCACTGCTGTTGAATTAATGTATAATAACAGAAACAGGAGGAATAACGTACTAAAAAAATTCTACCTACAAAAACGTGCTTATATCAACGTTATTTCAATTGCAATTGCTTCTGGTATACTTAATCTGAGCTTTATAGTCTTTCTGTATAAAATTTTATTTCTAACTAGCCGAGCCCGCAACTTCGTATGCGTGATATTCGGTATAGCGTATATTTTTTTGTTTGTAAACCGTTTGGAATGAAAGAAACACTACGAGAGCTGTTACAAAAATTGTTAGCCATAGAGTAAATATTACTTCTTTTTTCCTGAAACTATTTTAAATGCAAATCTCCTTTCAATACAAACCTCCTTGGTGAAAATCATTGGCTGGCTATAAATGGTTATTTTATTTATTTAATATTTTTAAAAAAATTATCTGTCGTTCTTCTTTGTTTGCAACAATGGACGTCTCGCGGGAAGCTTTTCGTGCTATGATTTTCTATGATTATAAACGCGGGTGAACCTTCAAGAAATCCCACGAAAATTTACTAGCTGCCTTTGAGGAGTCTGCTCCTGGGTTAGCAACAGTCACTTATTGGTTTCGTGGTTGGTTAAATCGGTAAAAACCGTTAAAATTTGAACAACCTGTATATATATAGCAAATGGCACTTGAAAGGATAAAATTAAGTGCTGGCAGACAAGGGTAATTCGGCTTCCGGCATACAAGTGAATCTAAAAGATGACCCCCGACCCGGCCGACCAATAACTGCAATAACTCATGAAAACGTCATCAGGGTGAAGTGGCTATTGCGGGAAAATAGAAATATTACACATAGAGAGATTCAGGATGAATTGAAAATTGGATCACACGCAATTTTCACTATCCTACATGAACACCTATAGTCAGGAAGGTTGCTTCGCGGTGGATACCTCATTCTCTCACAGAAGAGCAAAAATACCGTCGTGTTGACTGGTGCAAATTTATGTTGAAAAAGTTCGAAGGAGGAACTTCACAAAACGTATTCTACATCATGACAATTAACGAATCTTGGTTCTATAGCTATGATCCTCTTAGAAAGCAACAATCTACGCAATGGGTGTTTGAAGAGGACCAGTTGCCCACAAAAACTTGTTCGCGGTCCGAGCGTTAATAAAAAAAATGATTGCCGTTTTTTTTTGAGGTAGTGGACCAGTAGCAGTAATCCCGCTAGAAGACCGTAGAACAGTTACTAGTGAAAGATAACGCGCCCGCTCACACAGCTGCTAGAACCATCGACTATTTGTCATCTTTGGCGGTACAAATGTTCCGTCCTCCGTACAGCCCAGATTTAGCTCCGTGCGATTTTATTTTTATTTCCCACAGTAAAAAAAATGCTTCGGGTAGGAAAATTTAACACCACAAAGGACGCCGTCGAAGAATTTCGTCGGTTATGTTTTTTAAATGTTTTGCTCAAATGCATAAGTGCATATGGGTTGGAGGGGAATATTTTAAAAAACTGTAAATAAAGATTTTTGATATTCTAACTACATATTATTCAGTTCACTAAAAACTTTTGGAACAGCCCTCGTAAATGTTACGAGAAGCTTGCTACAATACACCAGTGAAAACTGCATTCAAATAGGATAAGGCGTTCGTGAGATTAGCGTACACAAACAAACAAATAGACATAAATTCTAAAAACTATTTTTTGAAGTCGGTAACATGTTACAAATTGTTTTTTTTTTTTTTTAAATTACAATTCTATTATATATTTATGTTAGATATTGAAGATATAAATATTCGATTCAATAATTTAAGTATCATAACTTTAGATTTAAAAAAATGGTTATTAATTTATGAACATAAATTAAATTTGGAAACTCCATAACGTTACTTATTTATATTTAGAACACATGAAACACAAGAACACATGAATCAATCAATCGAAGGGAAGGAATCGAATTGAAAAATTGTAATTTCTTAAACAATATTAATATTTCCTATATCCTTGAGAAAAGAGGTTGTATAAAGAATAATTAAATAACAGTTTGTTCTATTCAAGTTATTTCAATTCGCATTAAAATTATTGTCATTTAGTAGCCAACGATTAATCTATTATTACTAGGGTACTCAATTAACCTATTTTATTTAAGATTGTAAGATCGAAGTCCACGAGCCTAGACCCAACACGAGATAGTTGAACTATAGCGTTACATGTTAATGTTTATGAACACAAAACAAAACACGCTCCTTACATAAACTAAATGAGGAATTAAATAAATATGATCTATTAAATTGAAGTAGATTCTGTAGTATGCATTTACATGTGATTACTATCGCATGTCTTTCTTATTTCAATTTTCTTAACACAAACGGCAGTAACCATGGGCTTAAAAAAAACCAAAATGGATAGGGAAATGGACTTGAAGAACCCATTTTGAAGCATCTGTTGCGTTTTGTGTGTTAAAATATGAAGATAGTTTACTATTAAGTTAAGTTAATAGTAAAGTTAAGTATTAAGTTGATCGTCAGCCTATATGACGACCTTTCCAAAAAAGGCTGTTGTGTTTCGGTGAACGAGAAAGGAATCCCAGAACACATTTCTCTATCCACACGTCATCCCTTAAGATCAGCAGCGCTTTTGCAACTCGTTTATATGACTGGTGGTGATGGTCATATACGTGTGTATTTATGAATTTATATTAGGTATATGAAACCTGTATTAACTGACAAATTAGAATGAAGGCCGCATACCTGAAATTTTGTTAGAACATGCCAAGGCTCAGGAAAGCGTAAAGTTCCAAAAATTCCATCGTTTATGTAAATCATAGTTACTATTTTATCATCTTTCGTTATCTGAAATATCAATGAATATCGCAATGGTTTTAAGAAGAAAATATTAAATTTGAACTTACTAATGTCCTTTCAGAAACCCCAAAAGAATAAGAAGAACCAATTATACAGAGGGTCCAATTAAGAACAAGCTTACGAACTGGGGTCTTTAAATTCTAATTAATTGTTTACAGATCCAAAACGCCTAAGGCTGACGTACAACAACAAGTTTCGTTTTGTGTACGCATACTATTGATCATTAATTAGAATAACTTAGCTTGTACCTCATTGGATCGAATTTATTAGCATTCTTCCTGATTCTAAAGAACCTTACTTAACAATTAAAGTAATCGTTAAAAGAAAGTAAGCACTAATGAAAGGAGAACTTACCCGTCGAACATTGCAAATATTGCAATAAAGAGTCATAGAGGAAGTGCACAGATATCTGCCTGGTTCAGCGATTATTTGCACGTTTGGGTCTGGGAACAGCTCATCTAAAGTTTTGTTTATAAGTATAGCAACCTGAAATAAAACATATCAATTACGTGGGACTTTATTTCTTGTTATATTAGAGTTAGAATATTGGTTTTATATTAATAAAACTTTGCTGTTTGCATCACAGATAAGTTAAATTTGCGTGACACATTGCGTTCCACCCTCTAACAAAAGAAACTCATTTAAAGCTTTCCTTTAGTGTTACGGCTTGAGTAAAGGATTCCAGAGCTCATTTGCCCCATCCCTTCTTATCCCTTATTCGTCCTATTAAGTTCGGCATGACACTTGGAATCACTTATATATAGGCGATGGTATCATGTGACAAATTTGACATCGAATACTTGTGATCCATTCACACGGTGACCTACCATTCACATGATATCATTTATAATAATAGAACTGTAACATAACATACAACCATCATAACATAGGAAAATTGGAAATTATTATTACGAAAGTTCCATAAAAAATTAAAAGAAATTAACTGGTTGTAACTTGTATAGCATTATACAATTTTGAAAGTTTTATTTATATTATACAAACAATATCTCGATGGAGTAAGTATACTGCTATCCTGTCGGGATAAAGTTTAGGATTCTCTCGGCACCGAAACACAACACAACAGTTAAAAAATATATTAAAAAGGTTTCAAAGATAATTTCAATATAAATTTTACCGGGATTTCCGAGAATAAATAACCAAGATGATGACAATCCAGAGAGGAAACCCCGAAAGAAACTCAGGATACCATTCTTTTTGCCATCTTTTACCTTTACCTTCAAAATAAACATTGCCGATTTACCGGAAAACGCAGTTACTTGCTAACAAATACATAATTGTTAGCCATTCAATGGGGCTTCGTTATCCAAATTCAACAGCTTGAAATTTTTATTAAAAAACTAAATATATTTACTTCATCTATGCTATCAATTCTTTCACTGAGAAAGCCTCCCCCAATATCTACAATAGTCATTTGTCTTCCACAACGTTTTTCATGGTCGAACAAAGCTTTTGCTTGTTCCAAACCCACTACGTGACTGTTCGATGAAGAACAAACACTGCCCACGTGAAACGCCACGCCAACTACCTGAAATCAATATTATGTTTATTATTTATTTCATTTCCAAACAAAACATAGAGTTTCCTCTAATTAAATTTACTATATTTACGCGAATCTAAAAACAAAAATATATTGATGTTTAAATTCATTCATAAAAGTAGTTTAAATTATGAAATTATGAAGTTACTTTTAGTCCAAGAGAAGCGGCTTCTTCAAGAAGGACTACTGCTTCTGTTTCAAAGTCACATCCAAATTTGTCACCCAACCTGTATTTGCTGTCGCTATCCACTCGAATTCGAATTAAAAGTCTGAAATATATCTTTTATTTAATTTTTTGCCATTTAGGAAAAATAATTAAGCACAAAACTTTACTTCATGATCTACTTATAACAAGTTCTATTGCCGTGTCGTCTAAATTGACATAAAAGAAATATAGAATAAGTTATTCACCGTGCGTCCGCCCAATAGTTCTTTATTTTCTTTAATTCGTACGAACTGTCGAAGGTAGTATGTTTTACCCCTGCTTCTCTTGCAAACATCATTTGTTCCGGTGTCTTCACTGGCATAGCATAAATAATGCTCCTTTAAAATAAACCTAATTTTAACACTAAGAAACAATCAAATAATAATATAAGAACAATGAAATAAAATAAGTAAGATGAAATGAAATTTACTATCAAGTGTACAAGAAATTCTAAAATTACAATACCCTGAGGTTTTCACTGTATTCCGCAAAGCAACATTATGTTTAAAAAGGATAGACAATGAAAGTAATATGGATAGTAATGGTATGATTTATTTATTTATTTATTATTTATTTATTATTACATGGCCTCCATTTAAATTTGTATTATATATATTAAGAGAAAAACAGACCTAGCATTTAATTAATGAAATTTATAACATACAAAAAGTATTAGAGATAAAACTATTACTTACTGAGGATTGACACTAAGCTTTAATATTTTATTAATTTCCCCAGGAGTAGCACAATCGAAGCCAGTTCCTAGGGCTACTGTTAGCTTTAAAAACATATCTGAATCATGAGCTTTTATAGCTGGAACATAAGTAATAATTTTGAATTATGACGAACCATTTTATCACGACTTTCTGAGATGTTGAATTGCCCAACAAACTTCGTTTTGATGTGTTTCTGTTCGGTACAATATGCCTTATGCGTGTAAAACAGAATTTGGGAATTTTGATAATTCAGAGTGATTTTTTAGATAGGTCTCTGTTTAAATGGAACATTAATGAACACACTAAAAACTGCGTTTGGAAATTCATAAATTGTGAACCTAGTAACCAGTCATACCTAGTCAGTCATATGGTCTCTGACATCTTTCATTCGCCCTGGTATTGTTGCCGTTCCTGAGAAATGGTAACTACCATCAAACGGACTATCAGCTTGCCTGCCAAAATTTATCTTAACAATAAAAACAAAAGTAGTTATCATTACTACTGCTACACGACAATATAGTATTAATATTGGTAATGTATTTAATAAATAAAGTGGTAATGCACTTGGACCTTTTCAGTATTTGTATTCCACACTTGTTATAAATACTGAAAAGGTCCAAATTAATAAATTGAAGTGAAAATTAATAATGCTTGAAATGTTTCACAATCGCTTGTGAAGAATTTTAACAATTTAACCATTAAGCAGTGTTTAATAATTGAATATTCTAGCAATAAACAATCAGAAGGGGAATTAGAAATTAATGATCATTTCCTCAAATTGTTGTTGAAATATTAGCCTAATTAACAAGTTGAGGAACGTGAAAATTCTTGATAAGGCTAATAAAAATACCTGAAATAGTCCATTTAATTCGTCTAGAAAAAATGTGCATAAGTTTCATATCCGCAAATAAACTACAGCAAAAGTTATAAACGATTATAAATAAAAAAGGGGGTTAAGTTCTTTGCAAATAAATCAGAAACTATTAATGTTAGAGACATTCCTAAAAAGATTCTTAAAGCTGAGAAAATAATTGTTAAACAAAAGCTCCTAAAATTATTTCGCTTCGTGAAGATCTTTTTACATTCGTGGAGACCTTATGTATTTTAAATAAAAAATTTAGGGCAATTTGTTTAAACATTTTTTTTAAAGTTATAAAAAAAATTTTTTTCATTATTAAATATAATGATTTAAAAAAATGTTGAAAAATATAAGAATTTTTTTCCCATCACGTTGTATTTGTTATATATTTTTCTCAATTTAAAAGATATATATAAACAAATTCCTTTTTTATTTTTAATCGTTTATAACTTTCGCTGTATTTTATCCAATTTTGAACTTACGAGTTTATCCAATTTGGAAAATTTGGATTTAACGAGAAATCTATAAAAAGATTTTTTACTAATATTACGTTCATTTTATAAAAATTTAGTGATTTTTTTCCAACGGGAATTGTTCCAAATAGTGTCCAGATTGTACCTTAATTTTTTAAATTTATAAAATAATATTTTATTTGGTAAAAATTATAAACAATGGTCGGTTTTTACGGTGCACAGCGCTTGCCGCGCTAAGACCTATTTTCAAAAATAAAAACTATTCAGGAAGTGACATTTATTTAGAAAATTTTCTCAGTTTTAAGAATCTTTTAAAGGAATGTCTCTAACAGAAATAGTTTTTTATTTATTTGCAAAAACTTGACCCCCTTTTTTAAAATCTTTAATTGTTTACAACTTTTACTATTGTTTATCTGTGGTTATGAAACTTATGCACATTTTTCTAGAAGTCATTAGGAATTAAATGAGCTTTCGCACGTATTAACAAGAATTTTCACGTTTCCAAATTGCTAACTAGACTGTATAGCTAATAATTTCTCATATATACGAATTAACGTATTTTGCTGTGTGAAACCCTTGTTTTCTCCAAATTAAATTATTGTATTAACCGTTATGGTCCCTGTATTTTGAAGAGATCGAAGCGCTTGATTCAGAGAATTCAAAATGCTTGTGCTCGGTTCTGTTTCCCCATACCACCTAGGACACACGTTACGCCGTATCTTAACGACGCTAATATTTTGAAAATGGATGCCCGTATGCGGTTGCATTATTCTGCGTTTGTCTTTGGTACGATTAAGTCTGGTACGCCCAAGTATCTATTTGACAAACTTACCTGGGAACAGACTAGCAATCGCTATAGAGCTTGCAATCTATTCACCCTTTATCTATTCCCAGGTTCCGTTCCGCTTTCTTCAGAGGCTGTTTTCGTTACCTTGCCTCGAAATGTTGGAATAATCTTCCGCCCCCGCTACGCGATCTTACATCTCTGGGATGCTTTAAAAAACGACTTCGCTCATCATTGATGGACGCAGAGAAACGCTTAGACGAGACAGTTTATGGGGGCGGCCGGTCCATTTCTTATACATTCTCGTGTGCTATTGTATATTTACAGTGACGTTGCCATATAGATAAGTAGCTAGTGAAAGCCTTCAATAATTTTTAAGAAAATTTGCAATAATTTCAGCCATGGATTGTAATCGTGTTATGAATTGTCCCGCGTAAATGTTTTTTTGTTTTCTATCTGGTCCCTGGCAGAATATCAGTGTTGTGGTCTGCACCACAACTGTATACTGAGCCAGCGTTCCTTTTCCTCTTCTTATTTGTTTATATATTTGTTTATTTGTAATTATTATTTGTTCATATATGTATATTGTGTTTATTAGAGGAATAAAAGATGCTTTCTTTCTTTCAAATATATGAGCCCGGAAGTAACACATTATTGTACATTGCGACGGTAAAAAATGCCTAATAAAGGTTTTATTAAAAAAACGGGACAAGTGCGAGCTGAACTCGCGTGAAGAGGGTTCCGTACGATGTTACCTATCCGTACAATATTGAGTGATTTACTATGTTATTTTAATATCATGGATATAGATTTTCCTATAATCTATAAGTCGAAAACTAATTTCTGTATTTTTTTTTTCAAAATTTTAGGTTCACTAGTTTCGGAGATAAGGGGGGAGGGGGTGGTCAATTTTCGTCTATTTTCTTGAATAACTTGGAAACTATTTATTTTAAAATTACAAAAAAATACATTTAAGATCTTCATAACAAGACCTTTCATTTTATACGTATACACGATGCAGTTTTAAAAAAAAAATATTTTAATTTTCCACCTTCCCCCCAAAAATGACCTCCCATATACAGATTTCATCTATTCACGTCACACCTCTGCGTTTGGGTCACAGAAATTGATATGTGTACCAAATTTCAACTTAATCGGTCTATTAGATTCCTAGATAATTGACTGTGAGCGACGGACAGAGGGACACACGAGTGATCCTATAAGGGTTCCGTTTTTTTATTAGGACGTACGGAACCCTAAAAATAATAATAATTAAGCTATTAATAATAATTATTATATATTACAAAAGAAAATATGACCAAAAACATTAGTTTTAAGCTGAAAACGCTCTAGATATAACGATATTTTTCCTTGGCCAAGTTTAAGTCATTAAAATCTGTAAAGAAACCGAATAAGCGTATCTAAATAAAATAAAATAAAAATTCTATATGTAATATATCAAAAGTAATTCAAAATTACCATAAAATATTTGAACCCTCGGCATAATTTCTTTGAAATGCATCATCCAGGTCTAATATATAGAAAGGTTCTTTTTGGCGATTTCCCTCTATAATTGCTTTCGCTACATCATCCGGTGTTTGATTTTCTAAAACAAATGCTCCGACTTGAAGATGTTTATCAAATCCGCTTAGTTGATACATTTTCTGAAACAAATACATACATATAGCAAATAAAACAAGTATTATGTGACAGAAATTTGTCACAAGAATATGTACTGCACATTTTATCAAATTGTTAAAATGGTAATGTATTAGTAATATTTATGGTAAAGGATAAATATATATATAATATAAGATATCAAAAATAAAAAAAAAACGAAATATAATTGCATAAATATACTGTTTTCAGAATAATTGATTGATTTTGCAATACTTTACCCTGGCTGGTTATTACGATGTAGACCTACTTGCAAATGACGACTCGTGCGCGGATACTTCGCGTATAGAGTGTTAGATAATTGCTTGATTTATGATTCATTTATAATAATTATTTATTGGTTATGTTTAATGTATATATGTATATACAATATGTATAGTGTGGGTGCGATGACACGTCCACAATAAGTGTGGTATGATTTAAGAGAATGTTTAGCTATTCTCGAGTAATTTCTTTAGAACATTTATTTAATTATATTCATACAATTCAGCAAGTCTTACTTTCTTCCATATTACCCATTTCTGCTACAATTATTAGAGCATAACAGAATTTGTAATCTATGTAAATCGTCAGGCATTTTTCAATTTTAAATATGAATCATTTTTTAATTCCATTAAATATTAATAATACAAACAGAGTGAAAGTAGTAGATAGACAAACTAAAACTATGATTTCCAACAAAATGTTCCATATCATTATTGATATTAAGAGAATTTTGTAGTGTTAGAGTAAACATCGTTTCGCAGTAATATATATACTGGGCCGCCTGTCTGGTGTCAGTAACCATCCACATCATGAAATAACGCTCGTATGTTGTGTTTCAATGAGTTAACAAGGGATGAGTAAAGAATAAGAACAATAGTACGTAAGAGATCAATGTCGGCGTCCCAATATATCCTTAAAATTCCTACGACGTTGCCTGTATTCACAAACGTTGATACCATCTAGTGGAGTTCAATTAAAAATACTATTAATACAAATTACATTTCAACAACATAGCGTCTACCATACCACCGATCATACCCCTGGTGGTTACGGTAGGCATAAAACGATTCCACCCTTCCTGATGGGTCAAATCGTCATAGCAGATTTATAATGCTTAAAAAATTAATCTGTGGTTATAGTTATAATGCAATTTTATATGTTCGAATAAAATTAAAAGATAATTAAAAATGGACACACGAAAACACATAGGTATGTCTGAGTAACTCCCGTAGACAAAGTTAATTTGTTTCGCAACTACAATTATACAATTCTGCCAACAATGTTACATTACATTGTTCCCTAACAGACGTAGGTGGTTAGGTAAACTTTAACGTTAAAAAGACGAGTGTCTGAAGCTGGAATGCTCAGCAAAATATAGCTCCAAATAACATTTAATCTAGGTTCACATGGGAACTTTTATTAAAAACACTAAATCAGTGTTAAATAAAATGCACACTATGAACATTATAATGTTTCGTCAAAGAATTTGTAATTAAATTAGATCTAAAAAGGCCCAGGCTGCGCACATGGTTTCAGAAAAAAAATTAAAACATTTTTTTATTTTATACTGAGAGTTAAGTCTTTGTTTTCAAAATAGTTTTTTAATTTACTATAATATAAGAGTACCTAATACTTGTGTTCTCTTAATCCAAATTTCATTTCTCCCAACTGCGCTACAGCCAACTGTTGTCGCTCGCCGCCGCCGGTTCAATAATGTATTGGGCGTGCAAAATTAGAGTCAAAATATAAAAAACATATTATGTATACAGTTCTTAATATTTTGTTCTCATATCTCTTGTGCAACACCAAAAAAGCTTTAAAACTTCTAGAGTAAATTATTTTAAAGATCTATTACGTCCACTGCTAGACAAAGGTGTCCCCCCTCATGTTTCAAAAGGACCAGTCATAAGTAGCCCGGGTCCATCATGTCAGGTCAGGGTTTATCAGGTCTTCTGTCCACCTTGTGGATCGACGTCCTACGCTGCGCTTGCCGGTCCGTGACCTCCACTCGAGAACCTTCCGGCCCTAGCAGCCGTCGCCTCACCGTACTATGCGTCCTGCCCACTGCCACTTCAACCTACTAATCTGGTATCTTTCGTTCGTTTCCGGATCTCCTCATTCCTGATTCAATCTCGCAGTGTAATAGCCTTCTCCATAGCTCATTGAGTGACGTTGATCTTTCTTACGAGGCCCGTAGTCAGAGACCACGTTTACGTTTACTATTACACTATAGGTACGCATTTTAAATTTTCTATTTAAGACATTTAGCTGGTATTGGAATCTATCAATCTACAGTATTGTAAACTTTCGATTCTAATGATTTCTCGCAGTTCATTTTAGTTCTATATTTGGTATAGGCCTTTGTTTATGCATGTCGGGACAGCAATGGTTATCGTAAAATCAAACACTAAACAGTACTGGCAGTGAGTAAATGCGGTGCATGCTTCGCTCGTCGCCTTCCGTGTTCTATTTACACGCCTATTAATCAAACATCTGCAGCTGCACCAGAAACGCAATATTTAAGTGTACAGTAAGTTACTAAGAAATATTTTTGACTTTCTATACTATAATAATTTATATAGAGATGTAACTGCCAATGTTCATCATTAAAGAAGTTGCTAAAATAATTACTTTAAAATAATGCTTGCGCGAGTAAGCGAGCGAGTAATTCTAAAATGTTCTGTTAAACATCACGAATTTTGAAATGGTATAAATGTTGTTTATTCTTTTACTAATTTACAAGTACATAAGTTACATTGAACTTTAAATTTAGATAAAATAAATAATAATAAATTTAATTTTATGTTTTGGTAGATAACCTGGAAAAACGCTCATAACGGAACCGTCAGAATGCAGAACAAAATAAAAGAGTCTCCGCAACGGCACACCGCGGCATCTCCCCGTATCTGTGACAGTAGTCAAAATTCCATCCATACAAAAATATCTTCTATGACAAACAAGCATACCAAGTGAACATTAACCCGTCTCCTATCTTATTTGATATAAAAGAATACAAATGTATTTACGTTTTCATTTTCATTCGTTCTCATTAATTTTCGATTCGTTTTTTCATTTTGAATTATTAATACTTCCAATTATTAATATACTTTGCCGTGAAAAGAAAAGTTTAATAAGGAAAAGGTGCTGCAGTTTTTTTATTCGATTCGATATTAATCACCTTAGCAAATTTTTTATATTGATTCTAATAGCTCGGATGACTATTAAAACGGACGAAGAAACAGCGTATATTAAGTTATATGAAATATTTAAACGTCAGATCCAACACAATACTCTTGGAGCTTGGAGCATATTACATCTTGACATTCATTTTTGCATTATAATGTAAGATATTGTACAGTACGTTTGTATTTATTCATGTCCATCGAATTAATGTGTGTCTTTATGCGTGTGTAAATGTAGTAAACACTATAAATATTATCTTATAAAATATTTAAAACGACGTGGTCCTGATCTGACAAAAGTCTCGGCGTCCTTTTGTATCATTCTGATTCCATCCGTTTTCGAAAGTAATTAGGATTGTGGTACACAGACATATCCTACACGAATATTATAGAGAAACCTGACAGTAAGGCGAATCAGTTTTCTGATTGCAAACAGATATCGCTGACCGAGTTTTTATTTAATAGTCCTTGTCGCTGCGAGAGAAGTGTTTTTGTCAGCAGCAGCAGCGATTCATATGTTGCAATTGTATTTAGTCGGTATCCAATTGCTTTTTTGTCAACTTCAAAAAATCTTATTTTTTTACGGACACAGATTACATTTATGCTAGAGTACTTAGTTTTAACACTATATAAGCTAATCTATTAATTGTACGAAAACAAGATTCGACTCATAGTATGATGAAATCAAGATAGCGCAAAGCTCTACGCGCATTTCACCAAATTCTATAGAGTTTTAGCGAAATCCCTCGAGATTTTCCGCGAATAAGGAGTACGTGTACGACATGTACAATTTCCATATGTAAATAAATGTATTCTACGTACTTACTCGCTGCTTATATTTAAATGGCAGTGCATGATAAACATGCAGAGGGCTTAGAATTACTTAAGAGCCCAATATAGGCTTCAGGGTTTTATTGAAACTCTGGGCTAATTTGAAGATTACCTAAAAATTTCATAAAAATTGATTATTTTGGAATCCATAGGGAACATAAATCGAATAAAAGGCTAGCTTTAATTTTTTCTTACATGACCCATATATGTTCTAAAGGCTATGTTATTTTATACCCCTTCGTTTTCGTAGGGTCCACCACTGACACAATGATCTTCTTCCACTTTTAAAACATTCTGGACTTTTTATGCGACTGAAAAACGTGGTCATCTTAATGTACTATCTTATTGTAATAAAAAGAAGACAAAGAAAAACCTTGATATTTGCTAAAAGTTGAGCTACTTTTATGGGCTTTAAATTCTTGAGGTCTTCCATTAGGGATGTTGTAGGGACCTTTGTTCAATATGATCTAAGTATACACTAACGATTCAATACCGGTTTTGACTAATTTGAGCATTACACTGGATATATGCCCAAATTGGTGGTGATAATTGATTACAACAACTCTAATAGGTACTGATTCGATGATTTCATAGCAGATTTTGTTAATGTATAAATAGTTAATTTTCTTAATGTTCCTAATGATTTCACGGCCCTCTTTGAAAGTTTCATAGCGATCGTAGATGCCTGGTTTCTAACATTCCAACGACGAAATGGTGTATTTTCAATTTCCATTCGAAACAAATTTAAAAAATTCGCTGCTCATAATAAAACAGAATTTATAGAAATTAGTACTAGTTTAATAGTTAAATTATTACTATCTTCTGGCTCACACGGCTGCACTTTTTTCTGCAAATTAGAGGTATACACAAAACAAACCTTCCTCGTCTATAGCTCTTTCCATTAATAAAAACCGTATCAAAATTCATTGGGTGTTTTAGAGAAGTTAGCGGCGATACAAACAGAGGCGGATACCGACTATATTTTACAATACATATCAAATTACATATCATGCGTATCATACTTATCTATACATATCAAATTATAAAAACATGTACTTAGCAATAATTACAACAAAAAAAAACTTAAATTCAAAATTCTAATGTTCCGGGTACCCCTCCTATAATTTCTATTAAATTGTCTCAAATAAGTCAAATAAGCGCTAAATCGAATAAACGGAACTATGAATATTTGAAATGATTTAATGTTGACTTTAAATTGCATGATGGCGCATTATTGCTTTTTATAAACGCTAGGCACCGAACGAACGGAATTATTACATTACACATCCCTATCGTAATTAACATTAATAAAACGCTTCACAAAACCAAATTATGGCATCCTCTGCCTCACAGGTGGTAAGTTCTAGTGATCAATGATACATGTGGAAGATTGATAACCATTGACACAAAATATGTTCACTAGGAAACGGCTAAAGGCTTCGATTTTTAATTGCTAAATGTCCCGTAGCAGCAGAAATACAGAGAAATATAAGATCGGCTTCTTAAATGAACAAAATAGTATTTTTACACTTTGGATATAAGCTCATGCTGGACTAGAGTTGTGCTTGTGAGTTGTGCCCGGTCTCATTTGTCAAGCGAAGCATTCGCATGCGCTAGATTGAGGAATGGGACCGTAGGTACAAACAGGGAGAAACAGCAGCAATAACTAAACTGTTCCCACCTGCAATGGAATGAAAGAGGATAAATGCAAGAAAGATACAGTATGAAGAATTAAAGTACGAGAAGTAGCCAATGTGAGAAGTAGCAAATACCTACTCCTGAAAAAGCATAATAAAAATTAAAACATACTTAGGATACCTGTACATGAATTGGATATTTTTTGTGTTTATATATAACCGTAGATTTTTGAAAAATTATATATAAATGAAAATTATAATAAACTTAACCTTCTCAGCAAATTTTGGCTCTATGACAAATGATGAACAATTTTAAAAAATCATTTTCTAAATTATTGCTTTGGATAATTTCAGTATTTCTATAAATAAACTCGTAGTTATAGTTAAATAATAAAGTTCAAATTTTCATGTGGCAGTTTAAAGTACAGTTTTAAGCAAGTTTATTCGTCGCGTTGTATATATTGATGTTGAATCTTTATTTTTAGATAAGTAGTGCCAGCGGTTTCGCCCGTCCATCCTGAAATTAACTGAACTACGATTGGGGATATTTTTTTTAGTTTTGTTTGTTGTTTTTGTTATTCAATTATACTTCTAAGCTCTAAAGAACAGATTATTCAGTAGAATGTTAATCGTAGAATAGTTTGAGGTTATATTGCTAACTATTGTTACCGTAGTTTCCACCAAAAGCTAAAATTTATTAGCGTTATTGCTCTATAGTCGAAATTGCATTTCATAAGTTTTCATATATACATTACCTATATTACATTTTGTGGTAGCTGAGCACATTGCGTTGCACAGACATAATCTGACTAATTTGTCTGGCGACAATAACCACCTATTAACACAAGGGTAATGCTGTTGTATTTCCCTGGTTAAGTAAATGACGCTAGAGCCATTTCCATGTTCCTTATCCTTTTTTCTTATGCACTTGCATTGTTCCTGAAGTTACTTATGTTATAGGCGACGGTAGCCGTTTATCATCAGGTGGACCCTCAGGGTGCCTGACAATCATAAGAGAAACACTGAAAAATGTACACAAATAAGGAATACAAATCCTTTTTGTAAGAAACTCAATTATTTTAAAAGTCGTGAATGGTAAATCTTGCTTTAGTCGGAATCGGAAATAGATGAATTAGTTTGTTAGTGAAAGAATTATTCAATAGCATTAAGTTTTAATATAATCTTTTTTCGCAGCAAAAAATCTGGAATATAAAATCAATTATCTCTTTGAATTAATGAATTGCTCAACGGAGCGATTATAATGTATTTCGTAAAACCGAATTTTATTTGGTTTTATTCTTTTATTAGAAATTCTCTGAAATGAATAGTTCTGGAGTCTAGATTTTAGATAGATAGCTATATATTTCGCTGGGTTAGATTGTGCGGTTAAAAAATATAAGAAAGTTGTTATTTATTAATTTGCTAATACTTTCATAGTCGTCGTTCGCGCAAAAAGAAGATGAATAGGAACAAAAGCAACAAGAAAAGAGAATAGGTATGGGAGGAAATAGGATAAAATAAGGGCCAAGAAGACGACGACAGGGGAAAGAACGTTGGGATTCATTACGCATCGAAACACAGTAGCACAATCGCTATTATTTTGTGTAAATAGCTGCCCAGTAAATGACTGCGGAATTCAGTCAGATTTATATTGACAATATAATATGCAATCCCTGCTAATACCCTCAATTTTTGTGTGATCCAGGTGCAACAGCCACCTTTTTTAAGGTGGATCATTTAATAGTCGTTTTGTATGTCCTACGCATTTTAGCCTAAAAAGTAAAATGAATGTAATGAAAATGAGAATTCATTATGAAAAAACTACTTTGGAGTATACTAATAATTTAACAACATATAATAATGTACTGTAACAATCATTAATCCAGAAATCATAGGAACTAACATAGATATCGATTAAACAAATTAATGCTAATAAAGTAAGTCGAGCAACAAAAACAAAATTATTTTGACAAATTGAGATTGAAGATTATTTTATAAACATGGAATAGGCAAAAGTTGTAGCGTATTCTGCCCCTGTAAAGTGTTTCGATTTATATTCAAATTAGTTTCTTATACATAGAGATTTTAGAATAACGTTATTAAACCAGTACTTTCAATATTAAACAATATTTTCTTCTGTTCTGCACTAAACTTGTAAAATTAATTAAAATGGATACTAAGGTAGAAATTATTTAATGATCCTATTTTTATGATGATATTTAATATAGATAATTAATAATTTATATATGTAATAGAGATCCTAACTAAATCAACGTAAAACTTTGATTAAAAATTCTAAACTTTATTTGTATTCAGTAATTGTCGTTTGTCGTTTTTATAATAGGGAATATGCACATTTTTTTATATTTTCATACGTCATATCGTTATATAACCGTAAAAAAATGACGTCACAGTCTACAATAACAATCAAATGTTAAAAGTAATACGTCTACGCGCTTGTTGACATTTTATAGACTTTGACATCCTACATTAGAACTGATCGTTTCAAGTATTTTGAATTTCCCACAATTTTTTTACACTTTTTAAGAATTATTTGCTTAACGAAAAGGAAATAATATTAAAAATCTTTAGATAATTCTAAAGCAAAAATGTCGATGAAAAAAATATTTAAGCCTTTTTTTAATTAGACGCATTTCTCTATTGAGATTGTCACTATAAGCTCTGAATACATAGAAAACTCGTTAAGTTAATAATTATTATTTAAATTGAGAGACTAGTCAAGTCACTCTGTCATCTTACGCGTACCTATATTTTGTTTAAATCTTGCCGCGTTGTTTATAAAAAAGTCACTAAACTCGCGAAGAAGTAATAAAAGATTGCTTTTCATGTAGGTAAGTAAATCTATTCATACGTCTATTTTTAAATGAAATCATTTTTCCTATATATCATGTGTAAAAATTTTCTTACACGTGTTTGTATTTTTCTTAAGTTTATGACAAATAGTTATCGTAAATGTCGCGACTATGTCGTTTTTATGCACAGCTGTAGTTATAATTAAACCCTCCTTCTGGCTTGTTCTTTATTCTGGGTATAAACAATAAGATTAGATAATTTAAATATTGAATCAGAATTTTGATTAAATCAGATTTTGATGAACATGATTGAAATTTTGATGCGAATAATAAAAAATTCAAATAAGAATATCACCGGCAAGCGTTGACAAAAATTATAATTTCAGTCCATCAGTCCATCAGTTTATTTTCATTTTCGTTTTAATGGTTGAAACTTGTACCATTAGGTGAGAAGAAAATATAGATTTTACTGGGAAAATATTTTACTGGTTAAATAGATATTTAAGGTTAAAAGTATCAAAAAATCTGTTAGAACTTCGCACTTCTCGAACAACGTATCGAGTACATACGTTCAATATGTTAATTTTCCAATGTTATCCCCATTTACAAAATCAGATTTTTTTTTAATTTAGAACATTTTATTGTGTTCTTTTCCGAAAGAATTTAATCCAGTAAGAGAGAAAAATGTTGGTAAATAAAATATACATTTTCATAGTTACTTGCATACTTTAATCTGGTAATTAAGTTATTCAAGCAAAGCCCAAAGTCGCATAAATTCATGAAACCAATTCCACGGTTAACGATTCAGTAACATCTGTTATCACTAGAATGCCTTACGCATAAAAAATATATAATAAGTCGGAATAAGTCAATATTATACAATGTCACCGAAATTCTTGGATATTGAGACTCTAAAGAAAGTTGTGATTGCACCCTGGGCTATTATTACGGCAATTGTAGCAATATATCACCGAGATTTTGAGAAGGAAAATTTTAAAACAAGCCAGAAAATGAGAAATGGCGAATTGTAAAGGCGAAACGAGCGAACAGGTGTTCGCCACGGTAACAAATACGACTTAAAAAGTTCTCTAACAACTTTTTTTCGTACCCAAGATATATTTCATTGCTTATCATTTAAAGAGGATCTCATACAATATGCCATACTAAATTCACATTAATCATAATGTCTTTCTTTTTACTGTATAATGTGTTATATAAGTAGGTCCCAACAAGACTATATTGAAGGCACGGTGGAGCATTAAATGATATAGGAAAATTATTTAAAAAAATTGGAAGAGAATATAGCGAGATAGTTTATGGACGTTATGAGGAAAAGATAATGAATTCTAACATGGGGTACTCATATTTAAGTCTGAACAAAGACAAGGTTTCCAGGACAAGACAAGGTCCGGGCAAATGCTCAGTAGTTGTAATTTATAATGACCGCGACAAACGAGTCTCTAGTTTCTGCCAGATGGTTATCAATATTAATTACCGATGCAGTAATGCAGTGTGACTACAAAATACTTTGACCCTGCGACTACTAAATACTTTTGTCATACTGTTTGTGCTGCCTCCTCTTGCTTTCAAAACAACCAACATCCGTCTGGGCATGCTTTTTGTTAAATTTTCATTGAAAATTTGGTTTCATTGGCATTAGGTTCTATTCTTCAACAAATGAGGTTTTGATGCACCAGCTGTGCTGGATTTCTTTGTTTTCCCAGTTTATTTCATACGTGTTCTATCGGATTTAGGTCTGTTGAGCGTGCTGGCCACCCAAAACCTGAATTACGACCTCAGTAAAATACTCAGAAACTACCGCCGCAGTGTGAGAGCGAGCATGCTATGATATTAAAAGAAAATTATCCTAAATGAATGGGGCAAAAAGCACCATAATCTGCTCTAAAATGTCTGTTAAGTATCTTGCCGCAGTCAGGGACCCGTTTTCTACGATGTCTAGCTCCGTACGTGGTCCTAAACCATACCATTACTGACCCTCCACCATAAGGTTCTCTTCCAACAATGTTACACTGAGTGTATCTTCCACCAGGTCATCTCCATACTTCGGCCCTTCCAAAGTGTGGAGATGATCTTCTGACTTAAGTCAGAATCTAGAGTCATCAGTAAAGATTACTTTTCCCCAAGCGTCATCATTCCAATTTAGGTGCGAACGAGCAAGGTTGGACCGGGCTACTTGATAACCTGCGGTGAGCAAAAGACCTCGGGCGGGAAAGTACGCATCTATACTACCTGTCTCAAGTCTTCTCCTAATCGTCCTAATCCTCCTAACTGTCACTTGCCGAACTTCCTGTAGTTTGTTTCGTACCTCGGAAGAACTCGAAGTGGGGTTTCTGAGAACACTGCAACAAATCTGTCGTCCCTCTCCGTTGTTACTCTTGTGCGACCTTGTTATTTAAATCTTATATACTCCCCAGTTTGCCGGTATCATTAAACATTGCGAAAAATCACAGACTTGAATACTCGTAATGTTTAAGCGACTTTATTGTAAGTGTAACCATTTTCAATTAAAGTTACAGTTTTAGACACCTGAGCTACACTGATATCCGACATCAATGAAGTTCTCAATCAATGAACTTATTAAATGAAGTTCTCTCCACTCAATAATGACAATTTTTCGTCAATTAAGCAAAAATAGTGATGAAATTGTTAAAAATAACAAAAACCCGCATAATTTCATGGAAGTCGTAAGTAAAATTCTATTCAAATCCTTCTTTTATTCAATTATATGTATTAAATGTATAATAGTTAATACAGCCTTCTACAACTCGGGGTTTCTTCTATAATAAATAACACTATTTTCTAGCTAAAGCCTTTATCCACCTCATAAATCCTGACTTGACGTGTGTAGCATGACGATAGCAATATGAAAGAGCGGACCCTATGTTTAGTGGAGTATAGGCCAGGATTATTGAAGAAAACCTCGCCAAATTGGAGAAGAGAAAAGGTTAAATGTCTGTTATTAAATTTAGAGGTTCAGTTATTACTTTTTTCATATAAAATTCTATTATCACTAACATTATATATGCGGAAGCGAGCTAGTCTATTTGTATTTTGTTACGTTTTCACAATTTAATTGCAATTAACAGAAAAATACATATGAAGTGAAAAAGCATGATCCAGAAGACTTTTTATTCAGAAAATAGGTGCTGATCCCGAGGGACGCGGATCAAGTTGGGAGCAAAAGCCAGCTTTTTATAAAAATAGCTCATCTTTGTTGAAAAATTTGACACTGCAATAAAATGGTTTTAATATTTATATATTTATTAGTCAATTGAAGGTAAGTTTAAAATACAAATCCATTGAAATGAATTATATAGTAACAAGCATAATAGATAACTATAAAAGGTTATAAAAGCTGGCTTTCTTCTTAAATAATACAATGCAAGAGGCAATAAAAACTATTATTAATAATAATATTAATAATAAAAAGGCAATAAAACTATGTATTAGGCAATAAAAACTTTATTATTTCATATTTATTTCACACTTGGTAGACGCAAAAAATAAATTAAACTAATTTGTTTATTTGTTACACTCAACTACTCAACAGATCATCATAAAATTTTGCATACACGTTGTCCGGGACAGTGTAACTTTCATTCAGAAAAAAAGTACTGCACCCGAGGGATCGTCTAAAAATAAATAAAAAATAAAAACGACACCTGAAAGAGATATATGAGCAATAAAGATTGAATAAATTATTGCGCAAATATTTTTGACAAGCTTTTTTTATCTTCAACGTTTAAGAAAAAACGCTAGTGTAAAATAATTTTACTAACTAATTATTTACTCAAGTTCAATAAAATGCCAGTATAGCACACGCCAAACTTTGCTAGAAAAATATAACTTTTACTGTTTTAAAATAAAATTATGACAGCTAAACAAGTTACAAAGAAAGCAGTCTAGATAGCTGCGGCAGTCGTCTTCGTTGCCAAATGGCGTTTTAAGTATCTGGAATACTGTAGCACGTTGACTTAAGCGAACACGAAAAGCAACTATAAGCCTTCTACTCATATTATAAAGCTATGTACTAGTTTCGATTGCATACTAAGACGGTCAATGACAAAATGCAAGTATAGAGTTACCATAGGAATGCCTATAACTGTAGGTATAACTATAACTATAACTTTTATCAGAAATTATGGAAGCCCAATACGAAGTCTCATCCTTTCATTATTATTTGGATCTCGTTATTTTTTTAAAGGACATCAAACAGGCTGACAGTTAATTTGTTGGTAGACAGTTATACTGTCGCCTATTAATATAAGCATCGCAACAGGTGATGCTACACCGAAACACAACAGCACACATGCTGTTATTTCACGGTAGTCAGTCCAGTAGGTGGTAATACCCCGCCTTATATCGGATTGAAGAAATAATTTAGAAATTAGTAAATGAACTTCTCTAAATTAAATGAGGCTTTTTTATATCTCTTAATAAAATATTATTAAAAATATAAAAAATTGAAGCATTAGTTTAATTTTATTTCGGATCTCAATTATTCCTTAAGAAATTCGTTAAGGAATACTTTAATTAAATGCTTCAGCCATAATTTTTTCGGTTGCTAATTCCTATTTTCCAAAAATATTTTCTCCAAATATGTAAAACGCTCAAAATAACTACAAAGCCCCATAAATGTTAAAATAAATTACAATCTATATATTATCAAACGTAAATAAAGCGACAGTAATAATAATAACATGTATAATGTAAAACGACATTTCTTTATGTTAAGCGATATATTTTCATTTCATTGTACAATAAGTACCTGTTTCGCCCAACAAAATATCTAAGTGTTTCTAGCACCAATTTTAAAAGACCCGCAGTGGCACCGTAATTTCACTTGTTTGTTGTAAACCATCGAAGTTTTGAAGGGGAAGAGGCAGCTCCAGTCGTAGTGGACGTTGATATTTCTTTATTTTGGTAGTTGGGACAAGGGCCGCCCACGTTGTGTTTCGTCACTTTATTTGTCCATTACAGTTTGTCGAACTCGATAGAGAACGCCTTCGACATAATACAAATGTTTGTTACATCCAGCCAATTATGTACGTTTCTATTTTTTCAAAGAGAAATTCGAGCGTGACAACCCTAGTGAACCTGGCAGCTCGTTTGACGATAACACTTTGCAGTCAGTTTTTTAAGAGAGTTTTTTAAGATATTTATTAAGATAATTTATTTGTTACAATTTAATAATGAAATTGGACTGCCGTTGTGGTGGCCTACAGAAGTGAAATGTGAACCACAATGAAATGAAAGCATGTGTGCTGTTGTGTTTCGGTTAGCGTGTAAAGGATGTCAATGCCCATTTCTCTATCTTCCTAGTCCCTTATTCTAATTCCTACTAAGAAAATAACAGCACTTATTCAGCTCTACTCGGTTTTCGCTGCTGGACGATTTTGGTTACATTTATATAGTTAAGCTTATATCTGCCGTATACCACCTTCATTGCGTGCTATCTCCGCTGAAACATCTTCAGCCGCGTACAGGACTAAATTCGTAAGAATCTATGCAAGTGGTAACTTGTCGACGATGAGTTTGCTAACGGTCGACGAAGAGTCGATACAGCGCTGAACGCGGTGGAGAGCCCAAACGAGGCGGTTAGCATGCGAATGACACGCCTGTTTGGTGTGAAAGCTGAATAGACTGGGAAAGCTGAACGGACGCGTAAGCATCTCCATACTCCCTAAGGTCAGCGCGCACTTGCAGCACCTGTGAGTTGCTTGTGAATGCGACGGTAACCGCCTACTATCACATGGACCGTCAGCCTGTCTGACGACTTACTTAATAAATTTAAAATCACTTATCATAATTCAAAATTATTTAAGACCGCGACATGTTTTGGATTCCGTACGTCCAAATAAAAAAAACGGAAGCCTTATAAGATCACTCGTGTGTCTGATCATTCCCCCCCCCCCCCCTTAACTCCGAAACTACTGAACCTAAAATTTTGAAAAAAATACAAAAATTAGTTTTCTACTTATAGATTAGGAAAACATATAAGAAGTCCACGATATTAAAATAACATGGTAAATCACTAATATTGTGCGGATAGGTAACATCGTACGGAACCCTCTTCACGCGAGTTCAACTCGCACTTGTCCCTTTTTTTTTAAATATACGAAAAATATACTAGTATACCTATGTGAATTAATAAAAAAATCTATATCGGCCTCGTGCATAGAACACCGCGTTGTTCGAATCTAAACTTTAACCAACTGGGATAAAGTACACAGATTCTGATAGATACCGATTTACCAAGTAGCCCCAAGATGAGAATACGTATTTCCAAGAAACTATGTTAAAAACTAAAAGACGTATTTGAGTCATAATATTATTCAGCTTGAGAAGCATTTAAAATATTCCATTTTCGACGTCTGTACGAGGTATACAGTTACCTTAAATAATTAAAACTAGCGACGCGCTTCCGGCTTCACAAGGGTTTCTTTCTGCAAATTAAATACAGAAACATCCTCGTTGATCGCTCTTTCCATTAGTGAAAACCGTTTGAAAATACATTTAATAGTTTTTGAGATTATCGTGAACATACATAAAGACAGACTGACGCGGCGGAAGACTTTATTTTACTTGCATAAATTGAAATATCCTATTTTTATTGTTCGCCTTATATGTAGCCAAGAAATATTCAGGCTTGCTGAATCGCTCGCAAATAAAAAGGAAAATCGCTTTCATTTGAATATTTGCCTATTCAACAATAAACTAAGATCGTAAAATCTTTCGGAGTGTTTTGTTTGATAGAAACGTATATCGATATACGTACATATATCGAAAATAGGTTTTAGTTTTAAATTCTGAATAGAAATACTTCGTTGAAGTAAATTTTTGATAAAGTTGCCTTATTTCTTCATTCGGACTAATTTATCACTCAAGTGAGTCATTGGGAAACCAACTTTACATAATTCTCTACAACTTACAGAGTTAGGCAGCCAGGCTTAGTTGAAATAACTCTGTTGTTTCAGTATGGCGCCCATGGTCCGTCGTATTTCAGACTTTCAGAATTAACTCGAATTAGTGAACCAAATGACCGAGCAAAAACTTCCGGTAGCCAAACTACGCGTTTTCGTAGTGATGACAGAAATGTCACTATCATTAAATCTTTAATGAGAAAGACGTGTATGTTCCACATCCATTGCGTATTCGATATTACGCGTCTTTTTTTATCTCGTTTCTAGCGAGCGTTGAAGTTTAAATAGGCCAGTATCTTCGCAATAGTAAAACGAAAAACACGTAGTAGGAACGCAGATTATGTCGGAGGACTCCATACCATAACGTAACGTAAACGTAACACAACACAAGTTAGTACGGCGGGAACGCTGCGTGAGAGAACACGTTTTCATCGCCTAGTGATGTCCATGCAAATGACATTTTAATGCGATGTTTCGATGTTTTCGCGCCCATTACGAGCTATTGCTATCGATACCTCGTCCTTGTACTATGATATTTTAATGTGTTTCAGTTCTATGTGCGCTTATTGTTGACAAATACAAGTGTTTTGGTGAAATCATTAGTTTTTTTTAATATAATAAACATTATTCTACAACTGGGAATGCTATTTGCAAGACACTGTGAATTTTTAATCTATGGGAAACGCTTATTATTTTAACGAGTTGATAAGGTAAGTGGAATTAGAAGTGTTAAATTATTAAGAGACTTATATGTAGATAGTTTAATAGTCATAAAAATATAAAGCACCTATTTGATGAAAGAAATCGTCTCATTTGGCGGTGAAATGAGCAATGAAAAACGCGATAAAATAGAAATAAAATGTTTTCAAAGTCAGTAAAAAGCCTTTTCGTTTTAATACTTACGGTTATTAAGAGTAATAAAATCTGCCCAGATGATAAAACATCCCCGTCTTATTGTGTTTACCGTTTGTAAATTGCTTTAAATGGCGATAAAAGGTTTTAAATTAGGTATTTTGTTTTTACTTGATTGAAAAATAATTTTAAAATTTATTAACACAAAACAATCGTTGAGCTATACATAAGAATAATTGTGATGATGGAATACGTACTTAATAATGAATTGTGGCATCAATTACGGCTGTGTAAATAAAATTCAATACAAAAAAAATATTATATTAGATTAAATATTAGCTAGGTATATCTATATAAATAAACATCAATTGCCATATGTACGAGCGATTTTGCTGATTTTTTTGTTGTGTTCGCAATTGTCCATGCAAGGTTTGTATGAGAGAAATTTTTGGACCCACTGGAAAGTCGGAAATGTGGATGACATATTTATATGAAACTGACAGAGCAACGACTCGACTGTCGGGTCACCTAAATAAAAATAAAATAGAATTAATATGAAATATTTCAATTATTTGTTTCATTATATATTTTTATCTATTCTTAAATATCACTTAGAAATAACTCATTGTAATACACATATTTATCACTAAATTGATCCATCCACAGTCGGCTATGGGTTCAAATGCTTCCAAACCCAAATATAAAAGTGAAAACTAGAAAAAGAAGTAAATATGTAATGAAACTATATTCTAATAAGAGAGACTTCAATATCAATTTTAATATCGAAGCATAAAAGGTAAAAGGTGGCAAGGCCATATTTTTAATGAGATGGCTATGGCACTCTAAAGAATAGCTGTCGTCAATAGATGCATAAAGGTGTGCATTTATGCAACTCCGAGATACATTCCAATATTCTAAAAGTATCCAAGGTGAGCAGCAATGTTTTTGAATAAGTTTTTTTTTTATTTTATTTTTATAAAATATACCTATGTAAATACCACACTTTTTATGCGGTGCTAGGGAACTGACAGATGAATCATGTAAAATGTTTTGTTTAAGAATATTGTATAAATTAAGTACCTAATTTAAATTAGGTGATAAAATAAACAGTTTAGTTGTTCTTAATAATTGAAAATGATAAAAAAAGTGTGTGTCAGCTCCGACGCGCCACTAGAGTTTACTCATTGAAACGTACAAAATTAAATGTATAAAATTTTCCTCATGTCAATAGAGAACAGGATACCCAATTACTTTATATTATTTAGTTACATTCTGCATACTCAGATGTCACGTATTCCAACAAAAGTTATGTTAGTTACGTTCGGTTAACAGATATCACTACGTTTTATAAGTTCAAATAGTTCATTTTTTCGACGACAGATGTCGCTATGTTATAACATGCTATCAATGCGGACTACACTTTTCATACAAGATTGTAAGCCCAAAGAATAGAATTAGGGAAAATAAATACATGCGTCAGCTGTCGCACAAATGTCAAAGTGACAGAAGTGACAGACAACTGAACGCTTATTAGTTTATGCTTGTATTAATTTTACTCCTCATTAAAATTTCCATACTTATATGAAAGAAGTGAACTACAATAAAATAATTTTTGAATCTTTCAAGTTTCCTTCAAGTTTAATTTTTTAAGTTGGTATTCTTCTTGTGCATCAATCATTGTTTTAATACTTTCCTAACATAATACTTTCGTCGTCGTTAGATATTCGTTGAAAAGCAGATCAATTAGTTTTGTATGGAGATTAGGCCATCCGTTTATTTTTATTTTCGTTTTGACGGTTGAAACTTGTGCCAAGTTAAGAAGAAATTATAGATTTTATTGGGAAAATATTGTATAATTTGGTAATGGAGTTTCATAAATATTTAAGGTGGAAAGTATTAAAAAATTGTTTGAACTGCGCACTGGCTCGAACAACTTATCGAGTACGGGCTTCGCGCTCAATGTATTAATTTTCGAATTTTATCGCCATTTACAAAATTTAAGAAAGATTTTTATTACCAAATTCACCAAAGTGTATTTAAAAAAAATAATTACAATGGCCTGGTTTTGATTGATGTTTTTTTATCAAAGTATCATAAAAAATAAATTTCGCATATTGTTCGACCCCGTTTGTTATCATTTTGCAACCGAATTTAATTGCATTCGTTAAATTATTTATCTAAGTGAAATTATCTGGAATGAGGGGTTATATAATCAAAGGTGAGTTGAGTAGGTAGCTGTGTACATTTTTTTTAAATATCATTGTTATCAAAATTAGTGGGAGCGTTGAATTGAAGAACAGTCGTTCCTTCCTCAGAGTATAAATACTCTAGCTAAAAGAGCACCTGAGTTAAACCTGTTTACATAAAATATAAATAAAGGCTGCTTATAATACCGCTACCATGTATAAATTACACTATTTTTATATAAAACTCGGGACCCGCTCGGGTGTATTTTTTTCTGCAAATTATTTAAAAAACCTTCGCTCTTTCTATTAGTGAATCCAAATCCATTGCGTTATTTAGGAGTTAGCGGATATCCAGACAGACAGACCAAAAGACTCGAACAGCGACTTAAATTTTTGCTATGTAAGGATAAGGACAAGAATTGGTTGCATTTGTTTTCATACTAATGAGTGAACATACTAATATAGTGTTAATATTACAATCACATTTAATGTAATCAACATATAAATTAATGTAAGGCATCATAAGCTTTTTAAAAGGCTTAAATTTTATTGTAAGAAATTTGTAAGCTTAATCGAATTTATTACATTTGAATTAAAAAAAAACTTTCTGTAGTATCAGGCGATTATCGCTTAATTGATCTGTGAATTAAAAATAAAGCAGAAAATGCCATTACATCTATAAATCTTTACTGACACTGATAATTGCTAGAGCCATAATGTGATGTAGCCTATGTCCATCTAGAACTGTTTCGGTCATTATTCTCGTTGTAACAGACTTACAACAGCTATATTTCTCTCTCCCTTTCTTTCTCTTTAAAATATTTCTACAAATTTAATTGATAAAACTGATCAACATAGTAATAACAATTATTTGCAACAGTGATTAAATAAGAAATTATTAATTAAGAACAGAAATTTTAGGGATATCTTCACCTTTTTCGTAGATTAAAATTTCGGATTGATAGTAATTGTAATTCTCTTTAATTGATATTCAAATTAAGTGACTGATTCAAGTAACGAATGCTTTCTATTATAATTAGGTACCAGCTCAGTTTTTCAATTGTTATAATTATTATCAGACATTATGAGAACCCATTTTTATAAATTGCATCCTCTATTGTGTAGAAAATAAAAATAAAAATTCATACCATAATCATTGAACATTCAGATACTTTATATGTATAGTGACGAACCCATATAAATCCTAAATTTATATAATTTAATTAGATAAATAGACATTGGATAACAGTCATAAAATACTAACTTATGGTGTGTCTTTGGCTAAAGCTAGTGTTAAATTTGGTGTGTGTAGTAGATAAATGACTATTGTATTCTTTTTGTAATCTATATAGAATTTCAAAGTACTGTCACGTTTTTTTTTATATAAGTTCGGGGTGCGCCGACAGGCTGATAATAAAAAAAAGCAAAAGGAAAAAAAAACAAACAGAAATTAAATAAAAAACCGCTTGGCGGGCGGGACAATATTTATCAAATTTACTACAAGGAAATATTTGGAAATTACACAATATATGTACAAAAAAAATTAAAAAAACTTAATTTCAGGGTTCTTGAGAGAAGTTGGGGTCTAACCACCGATGGACAGTTAAGTTAGAGTAATGTCATGGTCATACAGAGTATTTAAATTTGTCATTAATGCAACAGGAAATACCAGTTGCTAATAGTCACCTGTCTATCTATCTTAAAGACTTAAGGCTAAAGTATTGCAAGTTTGAATTTCGGTAGGTATAACGATAGGTATAGATGTGTTGTGTTTTCTTTACACATTTCGGCAGATATATTTTAAGTTTGTTATATTTTGACACGGTTTTAATGAAAATATCCAATAGTGATTGGGAAGAGTGATAAAGGGTAGTTCTTCAGAGACAAAATTTTCGATTCCTATGGGTATATTTCCGTAACCAACTAACAAAACGGCATTTTAATTTTTTTTTGTACAGTTTAGCTTTATCCCTATCTGGCACAAATTATATTTTTGAAATAATTGCTGTCTAGGTACAAAATAAAAATATTTGAAGTTTGTTCTTCTGATTCATATGGTGCGTCCGTTTGCCATTTTCCGGAACAAAATGGTCCATGTCACATTTTCCCTTTGATACATCAATATTAATTACAATTTAATCGAAAGGAAATGAATTGTCCTCTTACAAAAAAAATGTATATTAGTTATAACTACATTCGTGTGTTCATAAATAAGTAAATAAGAAGTGTCCGGCGTATAATACTGATTCATGTGGCGAAAGCTGCGCTTGACCGTACTTAGTCGGGTAATAATAATGAGAGTCTGGCTTTCCATGCGGGAGAAGTTAGTCATGCAACGGACAAGCTAGAAGGTGAACGTGCGGCTGGTTAGCTTAGATCCCGGCGTTACGAAGGTAAATGTCTGATTCATCTGTGCTTGGTTCAGGTGGCATACTGATTACAATGCCTACTATATAAAATTTATTTTATTGTTTTAAAACTTTAATCTGAGCTTCGTGTGATGCTTTTGGGTTACAGATTCGTGTAGAAAAATGACAATACTGAAGTCTGTATGTATGATGAGTTATGCATGATTTTAGGCAAAATCCTGATTCATCTGTGCCTGATTTATATGGTCAGAACCCCATATGAATCATAAAATAAATTTGTTTTCACGTCTCCAGCACGAAAGGAGCGCTTTTGTCTCCGTGTCCAATTTTTTACCGTGTACAAGTCAGTAGTTCAAAGTCTTATTTATTACATTTACTTAGCTATAACCTTTTGAATAATTCAAAAATCACAGGAGTATAAATTTATTCGATAAATGACACATTTTATCTCACACATTAATTTTCCTTTTTAACAATAATAAAAAGATTCAGATACAGCCCAACATGACATTGACCTTCCCAATGACGACAGCTTTTGGATGGAGACTTCGGCAATCGATGAAAACTTATAACTCCAAAATTCACCAGAGATATCCTATCGACCCTACATCAGAAAAGCGTGGATGATCGCTTAGATTCTGACGATGAGGACATTGTTATCAATAAAAAGCCTTAATATGATAAACGGACAAAAGAGTTTTACGCCATTGGTGAAGATATGATTATTCCATCTTTCTCCAAAAATTCAAGATCTCGCAAAATAGAAAAAGGCTTTAAGGATGATATTGAAAGTATCTCCGTCCCTTGCAAAAAGCCAAGGAAATATTTCTTTTAGTACCTTCTTAACTTTGACTTCATAACTATTAGTTAACCATACCTACTAATAAATATGTATCTTTGAAAATTAAGACAGTGATGTCAAAAATGCCATTAATTTAAAGTTGATCTCATTGTTGTTACTTTATTGTTAGTAATAAATACAGTAACGTGATTATTTATTCTAATTAATAATTAAGACTGCTTAACTAAGACTGATGTCAAAAGTGCCATTATTAGAATAAGTTTGTACTTCTGAATTATGAAAAGTTATAGCAAAGCCAATTAAGTATAATAATTTAGATTATTGTTGTTGTTAAAACATAATTATTTTCTTAATAGAGCCCATCTACATAAAGTTTTTAATTTTTATTTCTGTTTCTGATTCATCTGTAACAAATTCTGATTCATATGGGCACAAAATATTTGAACCTCGATATCTTGAAAACTACTTTATAAAAACGAGTCCCTCATTCAAATATAATACCTTTGGTATACCTATTTTCATATGAACTTGTGTTACAGAGCTAAAAGTGAAATTAAATTTTGGCCATATGAATCAGTCGAAGAATGAAATTTCGAAGAAGTACCCTAAACTAGGAAAGTTTGTGTATATACTCGTAATTTGCAGAAAAAATCATTCATCCGTGCTTAGCCGGGGGCGGGCTGCTAGTTTTAAAACGATTTTAAATTTTATTTGTCACCAAAGAACAATTGTTTACTTATTACACGAGTCTTCGTCATTCTTAAAAATAACTCAATCACCTTGACCCGTCTACAGATTTTTGCTAAACGACTCTTATCAGAAAAAAAGTCATTATTTTAAGTTTTAACATATCCTTATCGGCTAGTTTATACTGCGGCTAGTGCGATGGTACGACTCGGCCTTCAAGTATTGTGTCACTTCTATGCAAAGTGAGTCACGCTCTTACTATAAATGGATGGTCATACCCAATGCGTGTTACTTAATATCATGTAGGTGCTAATTGTAAAAACGTCAAGTCTGCAGTTGTAGACGTCGAACCTTCTTTGGTGAGGCATTTGAAAACAATGAATGATATCTCTAACGATCTTATTCAACGCGTAAATCTCTGTTATATCTAGTTTATCAATAGATGTTTTCTTTGTTCATCAGCCTCTCATCTGATTATTATATACAATCGTATAAATGCAACCTAGTATTAAAAGGAAATTTGTTTAAATACTTTTAATGTTACATTTAATAGTGACAGTTATAAACTTGGCAGCCCGTCTAGCTTTAGTAACCACTCCCTTAGAGAACTCCATAAAATTTCAGCTCGTGGTTCTTGTGTATCGGTGAGTAAGGAAAGCCAGAGTCCATTCCCTCTCATCCTCATCCTTTATCCTTCAAATTCGTCAGCGCACTTGAAACCCCTATGCTATTTGTAGCGTTAAAAGCCGACCTCATTCTAATGGTAATTCCTATGGTATCAGTCTCAATGGTCTCATATTAGTAGTGAATGGAAAGATCAGCGATGACAGAAACTAATATGATTTTATAAATAAATGACAACATATTAACTAAAGTATATAATTTTGAATTAGGTATACTTGTACCTTTTCTACAAATAGAATTATCATGATACTTAACTAGCTGAACTCGGCCACGCTTCGCTGCGGCCCATACGGCGGCGGCGTGCGCATGAGGCGCGCGGTACTGGACATGTTAAATAGCCTATAGCGTTCCTCAATAAATGGACTATTCAAAACAAAAAGAATTTTTCAATTCGAACCAGTAGTTCCTGAGATTAGTGCGTTCAAACAAACAAACTCTTCAGTTATATTAGTATAGAAGTATAAATTAGTAGTGGCAGGGCACCGCAGTCATTTAGCCAACTCGTCTAGCGGCAGTAACGCTTTAGGTCCCATTCGCCCGCAAGATTCACCCGAAATATTTTTTTCCTAACTGGCTCGAAAAACTGTGTCCCATTCACCGGAATATTAAATTGCTAAATGAAAAAATAAAATGTGTGCTGTTGTGTTTCGGTGAGTGAGTAAAGCGGGGTTTGCACCACGAATGGATTTCGTTCAACTCGTAAGTGTAAACTGCATACATGTATTTGCACAAAAAAAATTAAAAAAACGAGCGAAAAGAGCGAAAAGACCCAGCAAAAAGAGTAAAAATGAGCTCGCTCATTTCTAGGGAGCGGACCGGAGTCATTACGTCCATTTAACTCGCAATCGAAAATGCTATAGATAGTGACGTTTCAGAAAGGGGTGAGCGGAGCATGAGTTCGCTGCGTCATGTGTTCGCCGACAGTTTGAGTGCTCCTCTTCTCGCAGTCTTGTGCGCTCTATGTGGAAATGTACTGTCATTTTCCATTTTTTATTTCTCGCTCAGCTCGCTCCGCTCATCCCTGTCCGCTCATCTCAATTCTGTTTTTCAGTGGAAATCAACTGATCAAACTTTTTGTTGGTGGAAATGTAAAGGGAGTTCGTTCCGCTAGTCATTTCTCTCTCATTACCTACTCTTTTGGGGTGCAAACGCCGTTTCTCTATCCCTTCCTAATCTTTGTGTCCTTGTGACTAGGAACAACGAGTACCTATATCTTAAAGGACCTCGCCAATCTCCCATACAACGCGGGGCCCAGTTCTAATTTACTAGTTCCAAATTAGTACCATTTGGTAGGGAAAAATATCAGATTTATGCTGCCTTAGTTTCAATTTGATTGTCAGTTGCATAATCAAGATATATGGGCTCAAATATATGGTTAGGTTTTGTTAGAGATTGCGTTACTTGAACAATATATTTTGCAATTATCATTTTAGTATTGTTTAGACGACTAACCTTAAATTCCATGTAGATTTCCATTAGATTATAATGTCTTTACAATTGCATGAAAACACTAAACTAGACATAATCAATAAAGAAAGGCTTGACTTTTTTTTATAGCTTATTTCATGACTGCTTGAGCACAGAACACTATATATTCACAAGATCTCTCTACACAAAACACAACATTTAAATAATATTTTTCTGTAGTTAGCAACTGTAAAATAAAATATTTTTTTATGATTTTAGTTTAATAAAAAATAAAGAATTTTTTCCACCATTTACTTTCTCTGGGCCAAAACTGGGCCCAAAACTTGGCAATCCCCTTTACAATATTCTTATGGACGCACTTACAATAAATGTATAAAATAAGTAAAATTAGGATATTGATATAAACTGGACATATAAATATGAAATAAGAAACTCCTTACAATTCCTGGTCGCCTGCTTAAAAAACACTAAAACTAAAAACGTTTGACATTAAATTAACATACTTACTTTGATTACGGGTACTTTTTATTATGCGAACATTCGTTTAGGAAGCCTTCGTCTTAATATGGATATTGAACGCGGAAATAGCTCGATGTACAAAGATAACTGGATCTAAATATTTTCATGCATAAGCAATTTGTTTGTGAATTGTAAATAAGTTTCGATTTCGGAACGTGACTATTTTTTGCGAAAGATATTAGGTGGGATAAAGGTACACTTTGAATGCATACGGTGCAAATATCGATAGAAAAACAAATAATTGTAACAATATCCAATAACGATGACTCTCAACACTTATCTAAATTACGAGGAGCCCAAACGTAACATTTAAAAATATATTCTATTTGGATAATGGAACGTTCAACATTGACAAAGACAAACGAATTTCTTTTTTTAATAATACAATGGATTGTTTCAGGGGTAGCGCGGATTGATAATTAATTAACGTTTTCGAAGCGTAGGTTTTTCGAATGTATTTAGTATACAATATTTTAACTTTCAACAATTACAGATAGTTCTAAAGAATTCTTAGTTAAAATAGTTTCATTAATGTAAATACTCGTAAAACATTTCAAACATCGCAAATTGTACTCTCAATGTTTGTGTTAATTGTAAAATGTAAACTATTTTATTAATGTAACCGATTGGTTTAAGAATAATTATTATATCATCACCTTGTCGAATTATTTCGTGTCTTGTAAATGTTTGGTTGGTGGTATAACTAATGTTGCGACGTTGAAATCGCAATTATTCGTCTTAAAAATTAGTGTATTTTTATTGCAATATTTTACTTCTTCAAATATATATAATATTTCAAAATTTTTCAATATTTGCAAAATTAATAATGGAGTTCTTTTTTTTATTAAATCAAGGTAGCGCTTGACCACTATCTCACCTGATGTGAGGTGCAGATGCGGCCGAAGGTGGACCACGCTTACCTAGTAAATGCCCATTTACCCTGGTTCCTATTTAAGTAGTTTAACGTGAATACTGATATAATACTTATTATAAATAATTCTGCAGCCCAAGCAGCACGACAGGCTGTATAAAAGCTGTATTTTAGTTTATTTGTACGCCACAGGCTGTATAGTGAGGCTGTACAAGGGCTGTATAAGCGCTTATACAGCCTCTATAAGTAAAAATTGGGCCCATTGTTATACAGCCTAATGCGTTATTATAGCTGTATAGTAGCTGTATATCTAAAAAATAGGCTGTACTATAGCTGTAGAAGAGCTGTAGTATGGTGTTGAAGGACACCATAGGCGCATAGTTATTCTCTTATAAGTTTCTTAAAAATATAATAGTTCTTCATTGGTTTTATAAGAGAATTACAATGTGAAATTTATGAAACAATAAGAACCGCATACTTTTTAGTTATGATAGTAATGGTGGACCGCCAATTTACTGATGTGAAGTTATAAGTCAAGAATAAATGTTGGACTTTAGGTAGTGATAATTGTAGATTCAACGTGCCGATTCATTAATACTGTGAAATAGTACATAGTTTTGTGGAAAAATATTTACGCGCCCGCGAAATACTGAATAATTCACGAGGAATATTACCAAAACAAGTAAGTAAGTTTATGGTTTTGAGGTTAGAATCATAAGATTGTTAAATAATATTGCACAATAGGTGCCACTAATAATTTATTTAGCTGAAAATCATATTTATAACTTCAGCAATCGTCAATATAATGTAAGAAGTCATATTTTCTTTTGTTGTTATTTGTTCGAAAATGGCGACAGATTTTATACAGCCTAAAAGATATCTGGAGAGTATTATAAGTCCCGTGGCTTTACTACACACTTTCTGGATTCCATTATACAGCTTTCACCCTTTAATAGCCGTTATAATAGAATATTTTTATTATTTAGGCTGTACATCAGTTTTCAGCACATAAATTATACAGCTCTTTAGGGTTATGTGTTAAAAATGAAAAACCCTTTATCATATTTCCTATCAAGTTTTGCAAACAAGTGACGCTTATAGCACGCATTTATTTGTCCTTTTCGCTCCTTCACCGCATCACTGAACTCATAGGTATAGTCAAAACGAAACAAAAGCAGTTAGATACCTATTAAATAATTTAATACCTATGTGCAGTAGTGTAAGATAGACAGATAGAAACAAGTGGTTTGTGTTGTGTGCGTATTTGTCAAATGTGTTGCACTTCTTTTTTTTTTTTCAGGAAAATGACAATTGAAAAAGGCCAAAAACGACTATGCATTGTACCGAGTTTTTGGGAGTCTAATGGTATTTTAAGATGGCCAAGAAAGCGACTAGATGTCAACAAATTAGTCAAGGACGAAAATTCGCAGCCTTTAGATTATTTTTGATTATTTAAGATATCCGCTGATGGATATTTCTATTATGTTTAAAGTGCCTATTCGGGTTTTTCAATGAATAAAAATACATTTTCTCAATGACAAGGTTTTTTATTTCTCTTTTAAACTGTATGTAAAAGGGATATAAAGTATAAGTCATTTTTGTGATCAGTACATACTAATTTTGTTTTTATATCTTTGGAACTAACTATGATCTCTGTCCGCCTGATAGTAGGTAATTTGGCTTTGAATATGTTCAAATACGATGCTAACAGAACTTGAACTTGCACTGCTGCATGAAACTAAATCACTATCAAGTTCCGGAGGCTTTCCTAAATCCTCACTTTTATTATCGTATGACGTTTTTGCTACGGAACCTTCATTAGACGTTGACTGAACTCGCGCTTGACTATCGATTGTTCGATTAATGAATTTGTTATTTTCAATGTCTTCACATGACGGCTCAGTATCACTGGTTTTGTTTTGTTGATAATTAATTATATTTTGATATTCTCTTTTAATCTTCCTTTTTACTCCACCAAATGTTTTTCTTTTTTTCCACATATTTCTATTCGCCACACGTTTTTACTTGCAAATCAAGGATAACTGTCAGTAATACAGATTAAAGCTGTATTACAGAATCCATTTATTATTATAGTTCTATAAAATCGTATTTGACAGAAGTTATGAAACTATTACACTTACAAGAGTGTACAATTACGCATTAATAATAAGCTTTAGAAAGGAGTTTTCATATACCATTATACAGAACAAGTATAAAATGATACCATTTTAAAACTTATAGCTGTAGTAAGTAAGTGATTACATGCAAAATACAGCCTCTATGCAGCTTGAAGGATAACATTAGATTGAGGTGTCAAAAAATGCTTAGGGTTTTAAAGTGGAGTTCAAATATTCTGTTTTAAAGCCTTAAGCTTACACGGAGTATTTTATAAAGATTTAGTACAACTTCAGCTGTATAATAACGGTTTAATCACTTTTATAAGTAAATAATCTTTTCTTGACACCTTTATAAGTCACCAGTAGAACTCTAAGTTCTAATAGTGCTGTATATTTGATGTCGGCAACGCTTGCGTGCTGCTTGGGAGGTACATATCACAATAACGAAAACATGATAAAATATATAGTTTTTGCAATGTACAAAATGATGCTACAATATAGTCGAACAAAGTAATTTCAACGTGTTTATAAATCGACATTCGTTACACATTTACTAACGCTAACTATTTAACGTCCAATATTAATTACAGGGAATAGAAGGAACAATGAAACAATAGTAACAATTTTATTATCGTGACTAATGACAACGATAATAAAGGTTACATTTTTTTAATGGGTAATTTCTGTGATCAACCGAAATTAATCTTATTATTGTGAAGAAAACATTTTACTGTTCTTGGGTATTGGGCGAACTCTGAGCTTACGTACATACGTACATCTTATCTCTATATATAAAAATGAATCCCCATTTCCCTTGGTCACGGCATCACGCGTGAACGGGTAGACCGATTTTAATTCGGTTTTCACTAATGGAAAGAGGGATGGATAAACGGGGAATGTTCTTATATATAAAAATTGCACGCCGGGCGAAGCCGGGGGCGGGTCGCTAGTTTAATATGAAATCGTGTCACTTACTATAACTAAATACGAAAATACATAGTTCTGTTCCCGTTTTTGTATAAAACATTTTATTTATTTATTTGTTCAAAGTCCACAACTCTTAAAAGTTCAATTTACATATTATCTTCACCTACAGCAAATTGCGGCTTTTACTGAAACCAAAAAAGATACGCAAATAATTTGTGACAAACGATGAAAAATAATTAGAGTATTATAATGTGTTTTTTTTTAAATGTTAAGATCGGCAGACAGGCTGACGATTCACTTGATGGTAGGTGACTACCGTCGCCTATAACACAAGCAACGCCAAAGCTGCTGCAAGTGCGCTGCCGATTACAGTAGGATTAAGGATAAAGGATTGGGACGGGATAGGGAAATGGGCTCTGGCATCCCTTACTGACTCACCGAAACACAACAGCACAGGTGCTGTTATTTTACGGTGGTCTTCTGTAAGAGGGTGGTATAAATTATTATAAAAGACAAAACTGTATTATACTGTTACACCGTCTAGCGACAGTAACCACCCCCATACAGAAGACCACTGTGAAATAACTACATAATAATATGTGCTGTTCGGTAAGTGAGAGGGATCCCTTTCTTATCCCTTATATTTAATCCTACTATGATCGGCAGCGCGGTTCAGTTCTTGTGGCGTTGCTTGTGTTATAAGGCGACGGTACCACGAAGTGGACCGTCAGCCTGTCTTTAAACTGTGACCTCAAATTGAGTTGCCCAGCATTTCTCACATCTCATTTATAATTCTCATTATTATAAATAAATAAAAATTGCTCACCGCGACCAAAAGTTTGTATAAATAATATTCAACAATATTATTAATATGGGAACTGCCGTTACCAGATGAACCGGAAGAGAAAACTAATGAAATTGCAGGTCAGTAAAACATTGGATTAAGATTAGGTTGAACACCTGGAAATAAAAATAAAAATGTATATAAATAAATTAGCAAACAAATATTGAGGTCATCTGTAGCGTTGAAGTGTTTCTTGAGTTGAGAGAGCACACAGCTAGATTCTTCTCAGCTCCATTTCAAGTCTGCCTCGGATGTTCGCGCCGCGCTCAAGAAGAATATCTAAGATCTGATAAAGTATGTGTTAAATCCGCTGAGTAGCCGGAATTCTATCTAGATAAAAATTATTTTTTTATTTCAGTGTGGGTTACATTATGTTGTAACAAAACAAAACGCGAAGGCAAGGAATTATAAAATAACTAGCTTTGCATACGACTTCGTTTCTTTGGCGATAAATGAGGGGCAATGTGTAGTAGTATAACACAATACTACAATAACGTGATTTTAAACATTTAGTATTATATTTCATCATCATCATCATCATCACCTCTGATTTTACAAAACTCTGACCGGTCAGAAGCAGCCGTGGCCCTTATTAGGCCGTTCGGTCCACCTTGTGAGTGGACGTCCTACGCAGCACTTACCGGTCCGTAGCCTCTACTCGAGAACCTTCCCGCCTGAGCGGCCGTCGGCTCTCCGTACTATGTGACATGCTCACCGCTGGGTTATGTCGGTAATTTTCCCATTGGAACTTATGTAGGCCATAAAGGTACAAGAAAACTAAATGTCATCTCTGGTACCTCTGGTACCCATGGTCTTAGCAAATAAATTATTATTACATTATATTATTATAATATTATAAATATTATCATCAAATATGTATGTGCTCATGTGCTCCACAAACACTTCAACACTTCGATATACCGATGGTCAGTGCGACCTCGCTGCAGAAGCAACTGCACTGCCCATGTTTCGATCGAATCGAAGGCCTTTTATAGTCCACAAACGCCAGACATAGCGGCAGGTGGAAGGACATATTGGAAGTTTTATATTTACTACCTACTAATCTAATATGATCTTGTCTGAACAAATACATTACTTTAAATAAATTAAACACATGAATGAAAATAACATTATTATTTTTAAAGTCGTAACAAAAAATGTCTGGAAGTGATTGAGATGGGTTGATTATCTTTGCTCAAGTGGGTTCTTAAAACATAAGTATTACTTGCTTTTAAAAGATTACAGAAATATATCCTTTTAATTTAATTATTATAATTTACATTTAGGTTTTTTGGATGTACACAAAAATATGAATTTAACTCAAATTACAATAGAGATAACATGAATTAATGTTTTGTAGTGCACTCAATCAACACTTATGTCTTCTATTTTCTGAATTGTGACCTACCACATACTCGTAATTTACATTCATTCAGATAGTCAGGCTGCACTTCAAGCACTCTACTGGAGCTCGCTGGACCATATGGAACCAGTGCTTTATTAAATCTTACAAACGCTGGACTAACCTGCCAGTGTTGAACCATTCCAAAGCGCTCTTTAAAGGCTATAGTCGAAACATGACAAATCAGGCTATGTCGCTTAGTAGGAGCAATTTGTGTATGCTATCTAGGGCACTAACGGGGCACTGCTGCCTCAATAGGCACCTAAAAGTAATGGGGCTCACTAGTACGGGTGAGTGTCGCTTCTGCCATGAGGCAGAAGAAACACCAATGCATATCCTGTGCGAGTGTGGCCCCCTGATGCACAAGCGCAGTCACATCCTAGGAAGCCACACAATGGCTTGTGAAGATGTGAAGAATGCCTCTATCAAAAAAGTACTACAGTTTCTTAAAGTGGTAGGTATAGGTAGGAACTTTAGTTCACGTGGCGATCACAATATTCCAGCAATGGACGAAGTGATACTGGTACTCTAGCAGACAGAAATAGCCACAAAGACAAGAATAAAGAATACCACATACTCGTATATCACACATCATGCTGAGTCAGGAGATCATTCTCTCGTTGAATTAAAATAAATAGTGTTTCTGATAATTAAAATGTCTTTCTCTTTTCACATACAGTCACCTGTACTTCGTTTATTTCTTTCACGAATTTAATTGATTTTTCGAACACTAGCGAATTCTTTCTTATTTTCCAGAACAGTATCAATTCGATAGTTTTGAACGCTGAAACAAAATTTAACCCAAATTTTAATTTAACAAAATAATATTTAACCAAACAATAAAAACATAACAGATAATGACTATTTTTAAAGATAGTTAAGTTTTGCATTTTTATTTTTAATATTAATACCGTTTTATTATACTTTTAATAACATCTTAGTTAAAAATGTATATAAAATGTATGTATTAAATATGTTACATACAAAAAAAAATAATAATCTAAATTATCTACAAATTGTACATCGTATCAAGTTTGGGGCCTTACGCAGGGTTCGCAACATGCTAGCTGCATTACTTCGTTGTACCTATAGCAAGGCTAATTTACTGACGAGGCAGTCAGCTCTGAAGTCGCCAGTTATATCTACCAAGTGTTTTAACAAAATTGAAAAAAAAAAAATTAAGCGCGTTGGGACCCACCGAGCTAAATAAAAATGTGTATTCGTGTATTTTCCGCTTCTCGGCGGAGTTTTCGGCATTTGTTTTGATTGACATTTGATTTTTATGTTCACTTTCCTCAATTTTAATATTTATTGAAATATCTGCGTGTGCGATATCTCAAAGAAATTTGGCATGTTTTTAAAAACCTTTTAATAGATATTTAATACAATTTTATTTGTTTTTTTTTATGCCATAAACAGTAAGTAGTTTAAATACCCGTATTATTGTTCTTGTAATGTCAACAGGAACAATACAAAACTTTGAAATAATTGTTTTATCTGGTGTTTTATAATTATTAATAATAAATTATCTAGTATACCTACAGACTTTTTCAAAGACAACTTAAAATGTTATAAACGCAACATAATTTATATTTTATATTTTCACGCTTTATATCACTTACCAAAAAGTATAATGAGCACTGGGTAAGTATTGTCATATAACCAGTTCCATAGATTGTAGTCTCAACACGAACAAAAACCAAAGGCGTACTCAACAATATAAGTATTAATAAAGTGAAAGCAATGCCAAATCCACGAACGTATTTGTATGTTCTTATTGGTGCCTGAAATTGAAAATTATACAATATGTGAATTTGCTTCCTTTGTAAGAGAAGGACAATAGGTAACAGATATAACAAGGATTCTGAGTATATATATATATATACCACAGTCCCACAGTAATTATTTCTTGCAAACCTAAATAAAGATTTCATGAGTATAAAACGATATAAATTATAATTACATTTTGTGTATTACAATAAAATCAATTTTAGAAACAACATTTAAACATTATTATTAGAATTTCATGGTACTAAATATTTTTTAGAATTATTTATGATTGCAACTTTTTATTAGAGTTCATAGTTTTTTTTAAATATCATTGATTTATATTTTAAATACAATGACTCCATGGAGTCTATGTATACATCTACTACTATGTCTACCGGCCACGGACGGGTCGCTAGCGTATACTAGGCCATGGCTTCGCAACGAGCTCAGCTAAAAAAAAAATATTTCTTAGCTGATGCTTAAGTTATTAAATTATTAATTAGTTTTCATATTTCAAACTATACAAAAATAAAACTTAATGAAAATTAGACACAAATGAATATCAATTTAAATATTTAATAATACTGCACGAATTTACAATGACTATTAAAATTATTTCGTAAAGATAATAGTATACTCACAGTTTTAGAGAGAGCACTCTATTAGAATATTTCGGAGCAATATTGTTAGTGTCGATATTTCAAGCAGAGTTTATAAAGCTTCAGCTAGATGTTTAAAAGCTCAATAGTTCGTTCAGACACGCCGGTTACCAGAATGAGCCTACTCTTAGCCTACTCTTTGTGTATTTTCTGAATGCGAATATATTTTCTGATGAATTATCTTAATTAATAATACTGTACGATGGTAACCTTTATTTCCATTACTTGATTGCGCTGAATTTTTGAACAAATCGCATATAAAACGTGATGAGATTTTTCATGCTTGCGGAACTGTAATAAACGCGTACAGTGATCAATAAATAAAGAAAGGGTGTTTTTAGATAAATAAAAATAATTAATATTATTTAGAAAATATAAATATAAAAGTTATAATATGTAGGTAATCGATAAATACCAACCATTGAACCTATCACATAGCAAGTTTTTTATGTTGGAACATCTCGCCCAGACCCAAACGTGCCCAAAATAAGCGAGCTTATTGTACATGGATACTAGGTAACTGATCAATAACATATATATATATTTTCTTATAAATATGTCGGAGATTCCTGAGGTGGCGCCAGAAGCGGTGGGTTTAAGAAGTGGTTCCAATTGAATCCATTTGCTGCGGGTTAATTGTTCACATTTACATTCGATTATTATCGCAATATACGATCGCGTACTGCAAGCATCTTGTCTTATTTCGTGTTTTCGGCTATCCTGAGCATCATCGCCTGTATCCCAGAGGACGATCCGAAAAATATTATAACAAAGTCCTAATGAAAAGACAAACAGACATATTTGTGCGAACGGGTTTCGAACAAACGACCTCCGACACACCAGACAGAGCTACCACCTCTGAATCGACTAGTCGGTTTATAGATATATGTATTTTTTCGTGAAGGAATCGTGAAGGAAATTCGCAGAGCGTATTAATAGTTACCTATGAAAATGCAAGTAATGTTACTTGCAACCAAAATGAAACTTATCTTTAAAAAAATTTAAAATCCTGAATGAAAACTAGATAATTGGAAACTCGTGAACTCTCTTATTTGTGTTCGTGAACAAATGAGAAGAAAATTAAGTTAAGAACCAACTTCTTTATTCATGATTGCAGAAAATCTTGAAAGTAAAAAAAGCTTTTTGTTACTCAATCTGAATCTTTAATTTACTCATTGAAGATGTACTCGTACATAGCGTCCAGCTGCTTTTATTCAGAGGTATATAAAGTAGTATTCTTCTATAGACACATACAAATATTCTTTTTTTGTCAAAAACAGTCGTGGGTCTTCAACTAACCTAGATCACTGGGTTTTTTTGTTGTTGTTAAGGTCGACAGAAAGGCTGTCAGTCTACTTGATGGTAGGTGGCTACCGTCGTCTATAGCACTGGAAATACCACGTATGCTCTGCCGACCGTACTAGGATTAAGGATGAGGGATTGGGAAGAGATAGGAAGACAGAGCGTTAACTCGTGAGACAGAGCGTTAACTCAGCATCCTAACCACACATCCAATGGACTCGTCAAATTGCTTCTTTGGAATTGGTGTTTATTTTTTCAATTTAATTTAAAAAAGAGCGCCTCGCATGACTTTTTAGTTGGCTTTGGAAGCATATTATATGGTTATTTAAAATTTATAGGACAGTTAATTCAAAGGACGAGTTAGTTGACAACGGGAAGTAATCACACAAAGTGAATTCACGGGCCGATGGATACCCATTTAAACATCTACGAGTTATAAGTATGCATGTAGGTCGGTTCGTGCTTATAAATCTGGAATTTTTCCGCTGAGCAGAGCTGCGGAAAGGATTTATCTCGGTTTTCGGCTGAACAGCTTTAATCTCATAAATACTGACTTACCACTTTCAAAATTTGACATTGCGTTTTGTTAAAAGATTTTAGATTTTGAATTTTATGTAAAAACATAATTATATGTAATAACATCACTGTAGGTGAAAGTTGATAGTTTTTTTAGATAAGCCTTTTAATTTATAATCCAGGAAACTACTCAGAAAAGCTGTGAGAGTTCAACATTGTATAGGTTAACCGTCGAACAAAGTAATGTGTAAGGAATAATATCGAATTATGCTTAATTTTTAAAATTCTACTTTAAGCTGCTTCAGTAAGTAGTATGTTTGATAGAATTTTGTATATCACAAAATTATTCCATACAGCTTTAAAAGGTCGTCAAATAGGGTGACGATTCACTCGATGGAAATCAAATATATAAAATATTTATATAACACAAAACGTATAAATTGTGTTGTTTAATTTACATGTATCAATTAATGCGCAATTAAAATTATCAGTAGTTTTTCAATTGGCATGTGCAAATTTATTGTCATTTAAAAAAACGCATTCTGATTTACTTACTAAAGAGCACTACAGCATTTTCCAATTGCCTATATTATAGCATATTCTTTATATTATCCATGGTCTGTGCTTCTGGTAGGATTATCAGAAAAATCTCTCTTTTAATAAGTAACAAAATAATTGAGAAAATACGTTTTCTAATTTGGGTTATGTCTACTTACTCGTATACCTTTATTCGTGTGAAAAATGCAGGCATCATTTTTTTTACTAATGGTTCATTCCGCAAGACGAAAGTTGACTAATGTTGATTTAAAATTACACTTTACTTAATTTAATTAATTAATTTAATACTTAAGTAATTTCCTTTACTTTGTTTAATTGTTTCTCCCAATTGTATTTACTTCCTTATCTATCTATATATCTATACATACATATAATAAAAAGAATTCGCTGTCCGCCTTTGTCTGTTTCTTCGCTAACTTCTTCTAAACCACTCAACACGAAACGATTTTCCATAATGGAAACACTGATACACGAGGAATATTTGTGTAATTTACAGAAAAAAATTGCATTCGTACAAAGCCGGCGACGCGACGAGTCGATAATTAGGAGAATAATTGAAGCGCGTAAATTGTTATACTTAGCTTATTTAAAACGAAACTTTATTAAGTTAGAATAATAGTAAACTATTATGGAATTAGTACGAGATTCTATCAGAAGCTGTTTTTAAAAATCAATGCATACGTGGTCCAATTGCATAGCGCAGTTAGTCCTATGACAGGCGACAGCTTCAGCTTTCACACATCAGCTTCCTATTTACCATTAAGTATCACCATTAAAGGCGATTAGAATCAATGCGGTCTAAGAAGCAGTGACTACTGTTATTCAAATGGGTATCGTATCTAGTCGAGTCATTCTATCAGATATAACGCTTAATCCTTATGCCATCAAGTCGTTTCGCCGGTGGCACAAGAAACAGTTTTAACTTAGTCATCGCATCACTGTCCTAAATTAATTTTGTTTGTTTACAGTTTTACACTGTAGAAGTCTTTATTTTTAATCAATAGTTAGAATTGTTCGTCGTGCCTCTTCTGAAGATTTATTTATTATTAGTTGGTGCCCGCGGCTTTACCCGCATTGAAAAATAAAAAATAACGCCTGATTAAATATATGAGCAATGTAACGCTTACCACCTTTACTGCAGTTATAGCTTTGCCAGGCGTTAAATGACTTCTCGGGAACTATACTTTTTTTCTGGATGAAAGGTACCGTATGGAAGTATGGATTTATTTATTTACATATAATATTACAAATATCTTACAGTTATACCTACTGCGATATTGTAACGAAATTTGATCACTTATCTACTTAATTAAATAGGAAATAAAATAGAGATTCAGAGAAGAGATCTATTGTTTCTTATATTGAGAACGCTTAGCGATCGCGTCTAAGGCTTCCATTCCTTAATTACGTAACTACGCAAGTATTTTAAACGTTTGGCAAGTTAGTAACTGACTGAAGAATTGAATCCGTCATTACGGAAGTATAAAATATATAATAATATAATATAAATCAATTATTGATCCATTAAAACACAAATTAGCGGATTATTGGCGAGTTGGCAACATTAAACATTATTTTAAACAGTATGACATAAATTGTATAAATTGCATAACCAACAGTATAACCCAACCACCACTACAATTGAACGGATATTCCCAGTAGAGAATAGAGAATTCTTGTTTTAAACGTTGTCCTTTATGAGGTCTTATTTTGATGAAAATAAATAAGCATTTCGTTTATATAAATAAGATATAAAATGTGATGCCAGTGATGACATAATGACGCTGAAACGTGATCTCTAACTATGTGCCTCGTATGAAAGCTCAACGTCGCTCAACGGGTTATGGAGAGGACTATGCTCAGGGTTACATTGCGTGATCGAATCGGGAATGAGGAGGTCCATAGATAAACGAAAGTAACCGACATAACCCGGAAGATTAGTAAGTTGAAGTGGCAGTGGGCAGGACCATAGTACGGAGAGCCGACGACCGCTGAGGCCGGAAGTTTCTCGGAAGCCTGATAAGGGCCGCGGATTGACGGTGGATCCAGAATGCTTCTGACCGGTCCTTTTGAAAATTAAAGAGGAGACCTTTGTCCAACAGTGGACGTCATTCGGCTGTAAAGATGATGACGATAAAACAAGATATTATTTTGTTACGAATACTCAATTAGGTATATCTTTGTGTTGTGAGTTATGTCGATTAATACCATTACTATTTTAAAATTAATGCAAGCTTGTATTCATACCGTTTCGATCCATCGATTTTTGAAATAAGAGCTTTTGTTTAATTGATCCCATTTTTCACTTCTTTCATTGTCACTTGCTAACTATGTAAACACAGAGAATACTTTTGATATCAAAAATATCTTAGACATTATATATGTAATTGGACCATCAAAACTCGTAATCATTTACGTAATTAACACATCCGTAGTTTTGGAAGCCCTGATCGTGTCATTGGTAATTTAAAAAAAATAAACTATATTATAAAATAAACGTAGCTAAAATAGATGAGTACCCATTCGTATTTATATTTCGTACAAGTATATCATTTTATTTAACACAAATGCACCGTGATCTGATCCACGGGAATACAACACCATAAAATAATCCAATATATTAATGCAGTCATATTGAGGGCAAAACAACTCAACTCTCAATTGAACTTGGTAGCCAGCTATGTCCTCAATATGGTGTCAATGCAAAATGGCATATACCTATGTGTGCTAAGTTTCACCAAATTAGTTGAATAATTCTTTATTTTATTTTTCTGTCTTTACGGTCGGCAGACAGGCTGACGGTCCACTTGACAATAGGCAGCTACCGTCGCCTATTAATTCAAGCACCACAATAAGATGATATCCGCTGCCGACTTTGATAGTTTAAGGGATTCAACATGGGGATGACGTTTGACATCCAATACTCACTCACAAAATCACCACAACACACGCACTGTAATTTCACGATGGTCTTCTGAAAGGTGGTGGTTATTAAACTCCAAGCCTTTATAGTATTTCCATTGAAAGCTTAAAATTACTATTTACCTGCATAAGCTGTGATACAAAACATTTACACCTATAGTTCCTTTCAGTTTTATATTCTATGGCCAGGGTAGTATATATATTGACTCATTAATGCAACCACGCACGGCTGAATTCACTTGAAGCAAGCGACATAAGCATCCACCACTAAGAATACAATTTTTTTTAAAGATTCAATGAATATAAAGAAGTACATTTGTCGGGTAGTTGTTTAATTTATGTACTAAATGATTATATTAAAAAAAGATTTGTTAGCTAAAACCGCAATTTTTTTTATTCAATTAACTTTTTCAGTTCCATTTTCATCATCTCCACAATGTAATCTCGTTTCGGTTGGATTATTAAGAAATTCGACTGTATTATAATCTTGCGAATCGCTCAACTCTTTTCGCAATAATATCAGATGGACGATTTTGAATACTGAAAAAGATAGATATTAAATTAACTTACAACTATAGACCATATTTTTTCTTTTTTAATACATTTTAAAATCGTAAAGAATGATAATATACTAAGTTGAACCCAAAAGTAATTTGGCTAATTTTACAATTTTTTTTTATGTTAAGGTCGGCAGACAGGCTGTTGGTCCACTTGATGGTAAATTAAGAATAAGGTATTGGGAAGGGTTAGGGAAATTTGCTCTGGGCTCTGGCATGCCTTACTCGCTCAGGGTGGTTACTGTCGCCAGATGGGCTGTCCAAATAATTTGCACCTGCCACTACTTTCCAGATCCAGACCAATGCTAACATATAAAAAGTTCATTTCAAAAGTTCACCCAGCTGGGAATCGAACCCGGGAACCCTAGAACAGAGCGTTAAGGCAAGCACCCTAACTACTAATCCCACTTCTCTGCATCTATACTTATTTTATTTCCATTTTTATCTGTCAAAACAGTCTTTGTATACATATATTTAGTAGTATATTTGCTATTTGGGTGTGATTTTCACATACCGTTTATTCTCCATTATTCGAGTCTCGCGCTACTAAGTGTTTAAGCATTTCATTCTTATAACCTTATAAATTCAATTAAATTTGTTCCGTAATCATGAATTCAAATTACTCAACAATACAATTCAATTTCAATTACTCAACAATACAACAGTCGTAGGGACCAACATCCTCTACGACTGTCGCCAAAGTATAAGTTTTTCATTAGCTTCACTTTGTTGTCGGACCAAAGAGCAACAGATAAACCACTTGATGTTAGGTGGCTAATAGCAGACGACGACTATAGGCACTTGTGCTGTTGAAGATATGTATAATTCTAAGTTAAATCGATACCTTATGCAGCATTGAATGAAAAGCTACCGTCTCCCCGCATTTAAAGTAAATTTGTGAAAAAAGATCTTGTACGGGCCTGTAGGCTCCCGTACATTGGGTTTACGGTACGGCTGTGTACCGCGCTAGTGGGCAACGCTCCCGTGAAGAAGCGTCGCTGATCTAGCCGATCGGTGGGTCAGACCGAGGAGAGTTTGTAAGGTTCCAAGACAAAGTCCGTACTAGTTACATAGGTCAATAATGGGTGTTGACACGATTGCGCAAGTTGTGCAATATTATGAAATAATATTAAATGTTGTGCAATAACAGTATTTACAGTATTTTCTGTCCCTATCACTTTCTATTGTTGTCTTTGTTTGTTCATACGTATATATGGGCCAACATTTCACTACGTTGGCCCATTTCTATGCGAACACTGTACGTATGAACACTGCACAATCACTAATGTTTACACAATCACTAATCACTTTTCACACGAACTGTAGGCTGTCCCGAACAGATCTCATTACATACTCGTATATTATGACAAAACGCCAAGTGTATCTATATAAATAAAGTAATACTCACCAACAATAGCTAGCAAACTGATATATTCAAATATAATCATAATTGGCACATATTGTGATAATGTATAACCAAACAGTTCGATTTCGCGATCATTTCTCGCCGATAGTGAGTACCACATTAGAAACGATAAACAGTACACAATTATAATTGCTATATGGGCCATTAAAGACCAGCGGATACATTTATATGAGCTGTGTTTTCCCTGAAAAATACAAAAATATAATTATAAATAATTACAAAGAATAATAATTATAACACTTGATGAAAGTTAATGAAAGTCATATAAGTCTCATTGATTACCATATATGGAGAACCCTTCTCTAAAATTTAAGTAAATTGCCAAAAAAGATATTTTTAAAACTAATTTCAAACTTACACAAATTACCAATCCGCAAAAGAACACATCAATGATGTAAATAATCAAAGTAGGGCCAATTAAAATTAAATATCCATGTAAATTGTGCAGTTCATGAGAATCCACAAGAACAAACACCCAAGATGCTACGCCAATAAGATCGAGAGCCTGAAAATTATAAGAATCGGTTAAGAGCCAACACAAGTGTTGTGAGAGTATGTTTCATGGTCTGATCTTTGCTGTATTGTTCTTTATTAATTAATAAAAATTGAACAGCCATTTACAAGGTTGTTTTATAACGCGTAGAAACACTAACGACATTTTAGTAATGTCAGAGCACACTGCGATTGCAGTCATAAACGTCTGAAGGAACAAGAATACTTATTACTAATTAAATAATTAAATTAAAAAATATATATATTCAATTAATAATTCAACCACCTAATTCATCATCCTTTACCATATTAGGGTCGGCAGTGTACTTGTATCCCTATTCGTGTTGTATTAACATGCGACGGTACCCAGTTACCGTTAATATTTCCTTTTAATTGTGATAGTGAACGCTGAGTTCTGTAATCATGAATTTGGCGGCCCTACAGGCTGCAAAAGACCACCGTGAACAAACAGCTCGTGAGCTTTTGTGTTATGCTCAGTACACTAAAGAACTAAAGAAACTATACCGGAAATTGTGAATAATAAATTTAAAAGGAAAAAAATTTAGACTTTTGCCACAATGTGGCATCGGTGTCGATTAAATCAAACAGGACTTAGTTTAATAATAATAAACTGCATAAGAAAACATGTATATATACATAAAATAAAGTACCAGTCAATAATGAACAAGATCCCTTGCCTATGCAAGGGGTTAACGCATAAACGCCCCGAAAATTGCTGAACATATAATAGTAGAAATAATAAGTACTGAGGCTAATAAAATGAAGTGTAATATATAAAATAAACAGAAGTAAGAGATAATAGGCTAGTTTCCACTAAGAATAAATCGGATATCTTAGAGTTTCTAATGATTTACCATGATAATTAGTAAACAAAAAAACAACTTTTCTATTAAAATAATAAAAGATTAATAATATTTTTGGAAAATAAAATCGACAAAATGAGGCGTTTAATCACGTGACATTAAACACCAATCAGAGAAGCGCATGGAAACGTGACGTCACGCCTTGCAAAACGACATCATTTTCGTATAAAGTGAACAGGTTATTTCGAGTTTTCAGCAATTATTGTTAAATTAATACAGTTCGTTTTTAGTTTAATCTTGAAAGACAGGTATAATTTGCCATGGAATCAGGATTTTATAAAGCAAACAGCAGTAATTTGCCCAAAATTGACGCCGTTATGCTTGGCAAATTTTTTGCAATGAACATTGGAATTCCGCAATGTTAAAACTTCTATGTAAGTATTATGTGAAGAACAAACAAAGTCTTATTTAATTAGCAGTTACCAGTCAGAGAGTCGCATTTACCTACTGTGGAATCATAAAACCCCATTCAAGTCATAACATTTTATAGGTTATGTGGTATTATGGTAGATTTTGCAAAATTCATTTCTTTTACTATACATTTATAAATAGATACTCAAGTTGTGTTTATACTTACATCAAAATGATCTTCACAGAATTTTTTTTATGTTAAGGTCGGCAGACAGGCTGACGGTCCACTTGATGGTAGGTGGCTACCGACTGCAGTAGGATTAAGGATAAGGGATTAGGAGGGGGATAGGAAAATGGGCTCTGGCATCCCTTACTCACTCACCGAAACACAACAGCACGCGTGCTGTTATTTCACGGTGGCCTTCTGTAAGGGTTGGTTACTGCCGCCAGACGGGCTGCCCAAATGACTGCGAAAACGCACTTGTACTTTCACATTGGGACACTACACAGTATTTATAATACGAGGAATTCATTATTTATTAAAAAACACAATTGACTGTCATAAAGAAACACGGCTGTTTTGCAAGGTGTCACGTCATTCAAGACGCCATGACAGTCTTGGCCTTTTTCGCGGTCAATTTCAAATTCATTTCTAAAAACTCAAAATACTAATGTAAAAGACCTATTTTTCTTAAAATAATATATTTTTGAGGTAAAATAAATGCTAAGCTATAGTTTTAAACTAATTTCCAAATTTTGTCAACTAGCCTATTGTGGAAATGACAATATACGGCCCACGGGGTGGTGTAATCCTCGGGGGGAAACAAAAAAAAGCTTATGTTTACAGGCAACACCTTTATACATATAATTTAAAAAATCATCAAATAATAGTTAGGATTCCTGCCCTCCATTTCAGACCTTCAACTGTTCTAGGAGCGGATTGCCAGATATTACAAGTCCTCCAAATTTATTAATCTTATTCAATTTACAATTTTCTACATAAAAAGCCTTTACCATAAAACGAACAACATTTAACTCACCAAGTTTAAATATCCAAAGAAATAGAATAAGCAGCTAAAATTACAACAGGTCGCCATTATTACTGTGATATATATGTATATTTTAATAAATGAACACGTCCGTGGAATCTAAAGTATCACTGAAAATGACATATTGAAACTTATTTACGACGATAGCGCTATCCTTATTCTGGATTTCCGGGTGGCTGTGGATAATATTTAAAAAATACTTTGATAACGTTTACTATTATTAAGAGTATTCAAAACCACAGATTTAAAAATAGTCACATTATGCACTAACATTAGATCTTCGTGATAATTTAGGTTGTAGTTCATTTAATTTATGTATATATAATATTTAATAAAAATAAATTAAATTGTTCCCGCCGTTTTAGGGTTACTTATTATGAATCATTATGTTATTACAAACACATAATATGATAAATAAATATCATAATCAATGAACGTAAAATATGGCGGTGACCATATAATCAGAATATTAAAGTTGACTGTTGGCCGAGCGTTTATGAACATTTCTATTATGTTTTCATATAAGAAATTTCATTGTTGTTTTTTTAATCAAGATTTTTTACTTTCAGTAAAATATCAAAGTGGCATTCTATAAGCAGAACTGTTTTACCATTTTTTTGTATCTTTCGCCACGATACAAAAAAATAATAAAAAATAGAAAAAAAATATCTTCACTTTTCAAAACTGCATTTTACTTTTTCTTAGAATGCAATTGATAGAATAGTCATTTGTGAATGCATCTCAAATATGACAGAATTTAAAAAAAAATACCTGGTTGTGTTTGTGCTTTAAAGGAAGCAGTGAATATACCTTTGAATTCATAAAAAAAGTTTTAGATATCCTCATTCAAACGCATTTTAAATCTATACATATAATAAAATAGTAAATAAGCCGTGTCTGTACATTAATAATTTCCTCAAAAAACAAATTTGTACACGTTGTAGGTACTTATGTTATGGAAGTCAAAAACCGTCTTCAGAATTTTTGTCTGTTTGTCTGTGCGTTTGTGCATGCTGATCTCAGAAACAGCTTAACAGATTTGATTGTGGTTTTCACTGATGTATTGTAGCTAACTTCCCGTAACATTATTTTAGTGTAATGGTTTCGAATGTGGCCGAAGCGGTTTGTTTCATTCCAATCGGTTTACAAACAAAAAATTACGCGCTATACCGAATACCACGTGTACGAAGTTGCAGGCTCAGCTAGTTGATAATCTTGGTAATATATTATTACTCTTAGTTCCTATTGGGCGCTGGTGATAACACGACGCACTTGAGTGGACGAATGTGGAGACACCTTAATGATTGTGACCTTGGTGCTTGTCTACTCTTATGCAAATTCAAAACACAAATTGACTTCTAAGTAATTATAAACATTTAACTGTAGCTCGTTAAATAAAATGTTTTTATTTGTTCCTTGAAATACACTCTATTCTATTTTTATACAATTTCACCGTGATTTCACATGTTCGCTACATCTGGCGTGGGCACGTGGCGAGAGATATAAATAACTGGCGCCTTGAATGTAGTTGGGGAAGCGGCTGCTTGACCGTCGGCTGCTGGAAACATAAAAATTTGCTATAGTAATAAATAATAAATTACCGTACTTACAAGTCGCGTGCGAGTTCATCACAATCTCCTAAAATGTCTGTATCAGACCTCGCAAAAGAGACTGAGGATTTGTTTGGTTGGTTATTATGGTGCCCCTCCTTAGCGTCGAGTTGTACGAGTATGTACAACGTTGCACATAATGACATCATTCATTCATAGGAGGTATTGACTTTCATAACATCGAAAGACAGTATCAGTATACAAAACAGGAATTGCATTTTTAGATAACTAGAGACCCATATAGGCTTCGCACGCGTGCTTTTTTTTCTGAAAAATAAAAATACAAATCTTCTTCGTCTATCGCTCTTTCGATTAGTGTAAACTCAAAATGTGTTTAGAAGAAGTAAGCGGAGAAACAGAAGTGGACAACGACTTTTTTATAATATATAGATCCCTATTAGTTCCTACTTTCCTACTAATTTTATAAATCTGAAAGTAACCCCCCTCTCTCGTTTACCCTTTCACGCCTCAATCGATCATCATGAAATTCTACATACATATTGTTAGGGATACCAGAAAAGGACGTAGGGTACCTTTCATCCAGAAAAAAGTACTGTTCCCGAGTCATCTTAAAAATAAAGACCCAACGCTTGGCAAAACTATAACAAACAAAGTTTGAATAAGTTATTGCTCACATATTTCGCCATGCGTTATATTTTTTTTCCACGCAGACGAAGCCGGGGGGAAAGCTAATAAATAATATGGTTTCGTGGCTTATATCATAAATACAAAATTACAGAGAGTTAATTATTGTGTGAGTAAGGAGGTTGTTTTACTCAATTAATGTAACACCTAACTTGAGCTTAATCAATCATGCCCGCGAACATTGTCGCTAAATCACACATTATTTATTAGTTATCAGTTCAATTGGGAATTCAAGCATTAAACTGCTTCTGTCTGGCCGCTCCATGAACGAACATTTCAATATTTTCTTTTATGAACAACAAAGGTCAGCTCTACAGACTTCATAATACAATAGCCACAGATAACCCACTAACAATAGCAGACGAAACTTACGTGTGGTACAGAGAACAAATTAAAAACTTACTTGTGGAACATTAAGCCTGGAACTTTGAAGACAATATACTCAACAATCTTAACGGATTAAAATATAAACTTTCACATTTAAAATATTTAAAGATTAGTTGCTGAGAAACATATTGCCAATATTATCCAATTTTCTTAATGGGAAGTAAGACACTGATCAGATGTGTTGTGTTTCCATATATCAGAGTCATCTACACGCATCATCTTCTTACGAGGAAAATATTTTTTTCTAGATTTCTAGATTTTAGATTCTTTAAATTGTACATTATCCACAGACCGCATGAAAAGTGAGACCTATCCAGGTAAGTATATTGCATAAAATCAAGAGTTACGTCACTCCACGTAAAGTCAGGGTAAGAAAAAGTTCGTCACCTGAAAGTCGACATTTGCTTACATCAGGACAATAATAATTATCAGTAATGCCAAAATTTCATTTCAAACATCTGTCAATTGTCTGCTTCGTGCTTTAGTTTCAAAAGGTACTAAGAGTCTACGACTTGATAAAGGAATTAATTTGAAAACTGACCAAGGTTTTCGTACCCCGACCGTGCATATATCTACTAAATTAACCTAATAATGTGTTTAAAAATGTGACAGAGCACAAATTTTAAATTCAATAATTTTCAATAATTTATTTTAATATAGTGTAACTTATTTAATTAATTAATACAATGTAATTTAAAATACTTAATTTGAGCTACTTTTAGATGCCTTAAATAATGAATGTTATGTTTATTTTTTTTGTATTATATTTAAGGTGGAATAAATTCTTTCAATTCGTGAAATTCGCTTGGCATAGGTATACCTTTTGAATATACCTCTAGAATACACTAGAACAGCGGGCAGTAAACTGTTCCTTGCGGAGCTCTCTATCTAATTACATTCCACGAGCAAAATGCTTCCGGACAGTGTCAGCATTTTACTGCCTTGTAGCAGGACATTTGCAGTCGGAGTTTATGATTTCATTGCTATAGATATTGATGTAGCTTCCAAATAATTCCTATTTACTCCACTTGTTTACTTATACACGACTATCACTTGTCTAAAAATTTTGAATGCATGTAAGTAATTTCTTTCATTTCGCGACAGACGCGAAGGTGCTTTAAACTAACAGAAAACTCTAACGCGCACCACGCATATTTTCAGAAATTTTGATCCGGCAGCTTTTGAGCCCACTTTTGTTTTATCTGTATACTTACGTACATCTACCAATATGGATGAATATACGTTATTGCTCTTAGCACTATTGTTTTGTTTAAATATAAAAAGAAAGATAAAACGTCGATATTGGGTTCACCCTCTTAACTTCAATCGTTTCGTTTTAACTACGAATGGAAACATTACAAAGTTAAATGTAGTTTGATATGAACGAATCCAACTCACAAAGTTGCAGTGTTCTTAAAATATAGACTACACTTTATTTGAACTAAAATTGCTTCTAGTATCTCTCATTTCACGAAAAACGTCTGACGATGCTATTTCCTTTGGTTGTAAAGGGAAAACGAAACCGGGAATCTTGTCCGACGAACGCCGTAAACTTTGGCTTTTCTTGGTATACCTTATTTAAAAATTCTCAGTTTCCATGTAATTAAAGGAAGTTTTGAGTGGGCTGGATGAGTCAATAAAAACGAGTTTACTTTGGTTAGTAATATTATTCGAAATATCACGTTAAAACGCCACGATGGTGACTTTTTAACGAGATATTTCTTTTCTGTTTGTGTGTGGTTTCAGAGATGTATGCACAACAAAAAATCAAATCGAAAATACTTCAGACCGTTATTCGATACAATTGTTTGCGAAGGGATAAAAACAACAATCGCAACCCCATTTGTTAAAATGTCATTTCTCTTTTCCAGATGTCACATGTTGTTTTTTGTTTTTGAACGCGTAAAGAATACATACATACTTACATACTTATAGAATAACTAGCTTTGTCTTAGGCATCGTCCACGTGATTAGTTAGAAAGAAACTTATGCATGCCTATATGAATTTCATCTCTCCGTGTGTATGTAACTGAACTTCTCCTAACCGGCTGGACCACTTTTGATAAAAATTTTGTGTGTGTTTGAGTGGGCCCCTGAATGATTTAAATTCACAATTGAACCGGATTGGTGGCGCTGCAATCAGGTTATCGGGTTCGGGCATGACAATGTCTTCTGGGACCGCTAGTCAGTACGTGGTATAGTCCTGCTTTTTCTCTGTCTGTCTGTCTGTATGCGCTAATCTCGAAAAGTGAACGGATTTTGTTCGTTTCGATGGAAAGAAGATGATTATGTGTATCATTCATAGAAATCTTATTTATGTTTGCCGAGTTATCGTGGTTTTTGTCAAAGAAGGCGGGTGCCCCACGCGCACGTCGCAACCAAGCGTGGCCGGGTTCAGAAGTTACACATAAAATAATTAGTTTTTGTCATAGGCATTGACGTGATTAGTTAGAAAGAATCTTCACCAGGGTTTTTTCAAAAACTAAATGTGCATTTCTAAATAGACAAACAGCGCCATCTGTAGGCCCGAATTTTATGCATGCGTGCGACCGAGCGCCCGGACCGCTCCGCTTGTATTTGTATTGTATGTATGATTGTATGATATTTTCATACAAATTCACAGCGGAGCGTACGTGTCGCGTCGAGCGGCTGCGCCGATGCTCATCTCTATATATAAAAATGAATCCCCATTTCCCTTAGTCACGGCATCACGCGTGAACGAGTAATTTGGTTTTCACTAATGGAAAGAGGGATAAACGAGGAATGTTCATATATATTATAATTGCACCCCGGGCGAAGCCGAGGGCGGGTCAATAGTTTATTATAATAAGTCGACACTAAGTTTCATACAATTTCAATAGCGGAGCGACCCGGCCGGCCGTTCGGTCACGCAGACGCATATAATTCGAGCCTTAGAATCCGAAACTTAAAATGGGAAATATTGTCACAAAAAGTTATTAGCGGGATAAAAATTATCTATTTATGGTCTATCTAAATGTCAAGGCTATCTAAATCGGCTTACCGTTTTATGTGGAATTCAGTTTATAAACTGTCAAATCTTTAATATTAAAATCAATAAGTAGACACATCAAATTATTATTGTTATTTATTTTATTTGAGAATCGTTATTGTTCATTTTTTAAAACATTATATTTCCTCTAGCATAATTGAAGTTGTTTTTGTGTCGTTGTGAACATTCTCTTTTTGCTCGGAATCCAATTTTTTCACCAGTATAATTTGTAGGAGCTTTAAAACTGAAAACAATAACTGACATTAATATTTACATGTACCTGCTAATAAATACTAAATTATTATTTGAAAACAAATAATAATTTAGCCACCTTTTAGTAAAATTTTGCTTTTATTTGCCATTTATAGTAAACTAGCAACCCTCGTTATACACAAACTTTCCTCGTTTAATAGCTCTTTCCATTAGTGAAAACCGTATCAAAATTCGTTTAAGAGGTTTAGAACATGTTTTCTATCTTAATTTCATTACTTATTGTATTATTAATGATTTGCATTTTAATCTTATAGGTATGTATTGATAAAATCTATTAACTAGTTCTTTTATCTAAGTGTGTGTGGTCGGTCCTGGTCACAAGGTCCCAGTTTCAACTATACCATTCGCATCCATGGTCATCCCCACAGCTTGGCAGAGAGTATCAAAACAGGTGGCCTTCCTTTACTTGAACTGTTCGTCTTGTTGGCAAATACCCCTAGCAATCTTTTGCCATCGACATTGCCAACAATGATCAACGTATCCAGATTGTCGCTACGTCTTCTTACTAAATGTTCGAAGTATGTAAGTATGCGTTGCAAAATATTATTAATACACCACCACCATAGCTCTCTAAAAGTCTGAGACTTTGTAATGTTCACAACTGTATGTTTCCTTAAAATTTTACTGAATTAGAGTTCCACACTAGATACTTACTTGTAATTCCAACGGTACATGATACAAGATACAATCTTATTAAACTCTCGTAGTAAAAATAAGGTTTATTCATATGAAGAAGCCGTGGAAAGAGATAATTTATCATAACCAAAGTGCTGAACGACGCCAAGGCTATAATAAATATTATTGTTGCATAAACAACGCTCTTAAGTTGTGCCCCATCTTTTGTTGACATCTGAAATATGCAATAAACTTTTTTCGATGACTTCGCAAATTGGTCGAAAATCGAAAATAGGTTCTTATCCGAATATTTTTAATAATGTACCCACACAAAGACAATCCATATCATTAAAAGTGAATAGAATCATATTTCATCACTTTTCTAAGATGTTAAGATCTAAAAGTCTAAAATTTCAGATTTTACGCCCGCTGCCCGCACCTCTCTCGGTGCCCCTGTATCGTCATACCCCTGCGCCCCTGTACCGTGGACGAGTTCTCGTTTTTGTATGCAATTAGAGCCGAATTAATTGTTTATCGCTGCGTCGCCTTAAATAGTAGGTATATCCACTGCATTTATAAGTATTTAGTAACATGAAGGACAAAGGCTTGAATATTCCTACTTAAGTCACTGGGTTTTGTACTAGTGCGTACACAAGTACAGAGCTGCTCCCGGCTTCACACGGAAACATTTCATTTTTTGCAAATTACATACACGTATTTATTATAAATAAATAAATAAAGTTACTCCTTATAATCAGCTGTCTGCCAGTGAAAGTCCCGTCAAAATCGGTCGAGCAATTTTGGAGGTTAGCCGGGACAGTCAAAAAATTTTGACTTTTTTTTAATAAGTGCCATATATACTTTGGTAAACATTTAGTAAAAAGCAGTTATTTTGATATTACAAACACAGGCACTTCGGTTCTATTTATTAGTATAGATATGTATAGATAATGAAATAATTTAAAAATTCTCACCCAAATAACATGAATTGTAAAGAACACGTCAGCCAAATCGATTACAACTGGAGGTATAAAATAGAACAATCCAGCGCTTGTAACAAATAAACGTTCACCGAACTCTATAATCAGATATGCAAATGTACATGAGACAAGAACTTCATATACCTGAAAAGAAATTAAGTTGAATTAAATAAACATTGACCTAACTACAAAAATGCTACGATTTTTATTTTATAATAAAAATAATTAAAAGCTTCTAAAAACATACCAAATTGAAAGATGCGGCAAATAGCAGAATGTTTTTATATATTTTAGAGCCAGTTGATTTGTTTGTGAATCCCGAGTTCATTTCTGCGTTTAACTTGCTACGCAAACTTCAAATAATTTTCACAAATATGATTAATATAAAATCCAGCTAACTGTCGCACATGAATGTGTAGAACCCAGCAAACTGACATAATAAATTTTAATTTGGTAATATATCTATTATAAACTCGAGTCACACATCCGGATTTCGGATGTTTCACATCCGGATGTTACAAGATTTTTATTTAATTTTAATTTAATAATTCTTTATTCGGGTTTCCTATTCGGGCGTCGTTGGGACCTATTGGATTTTGAAGATTAGATGGTAGGAAAAAAAGTGATATGATAATTATGATGTGTACCTTTTCATCGTTGGGGAGAGCGTCCACACTATACAGGCTTCAAATAACATGGATATATTCGAGCGCGTCAGATAGCTTAGTATGGTTATGTGAAACCATACTAAGCTCCCATTTAAAAACCTGACAATTCGGATGTGATACAAACTCCTGGCAGCTTCTTGAATATGCAAAAAAACGTCATTTTTAAGGGGGCGTACAAAGAAAAAAGAATTTCTAATTTCACCCACGTGGCCTTATAATTAAATGGATACGATACCAACACAACGGAGTTCCTTTTATTAGCCATATTTATTTACATAATCTTGTTAAAATAATATGAAACAATTTATGAACAGTCTACACAACACACTTATAATAATCTACTCACAAACAAGTCATAAAAAATGTACGTCTAAATATTCTTGCGCACAGAAACATAGTCTTCCCGTCTCAGTGGAGCGATTGTGACTGATCATGTGAAACAAAACAATGTACATTGAAGTATGCATGACATGAGACGGAAGATAGCGCATTTCGCGGAATAAAAATATTCGTAAACTACAATTTCAAATGAAAAATTAATAAACAAATGCATAAATAATCTGTAAAGTGACATTACTTTACAGATTATTTTTTAGGTTTGTTATATTTGCCATTTTGAAAATAAAACAAAAATCTATAAAAATGAAAGGTAACTTGGTGATTTTGTTCTATCGAGAAAATTTAATTGTATAATGTTTTCTGTTGACATTAACTTTTATTTATAATGAATTAATCTATATAAAATATTTTCTTATTCGGACTTTAAATGTATACTTAGACAAAATTTAAATATAGGATTAGCTGTTTCTATTACCCGCTCTTAAATACCCGAGTGCGTCAGATTGTCATACAGATGGTTCAGCTTGATGTCTTGATCGTGCTGATTCATAATTTGATGGCTATTTGGAGGATTTTCTTAATCAGTGTATATGACAAATAAATGTGTGAAAATAGCATGCAAGTAAAAACTAATTACAAAGTTTAAAACAATATTTTTTACAGCTCAGCGCGCAGCGTGTCAGCGCTGAGTGTCAGCGCGAGACGCTTAGTATCATGCTGATCGCCGCGGAGTACAGACGCATGAAAAGTTGTTGTTTTTCTTCTTCTGAAACATTTTCGACTAGGTGACGACAATATCCTCCCAGAATTTATTTCTTGCGTCTTTATTTTTGTATTGTGGATCGGATGCATCCCACAATTGCTTTCTCATGCGTATTTCGTCGATCATTTGACTTGTGTCCACATCGCGAATCGACATGACTGTACAAGTGTACACGCTGACGACGACGTCCGCTCGGCTCGACACTAGAGCGCTCTTTGTTGAAGGCAGGGGCGCGCGTGCAGTCGTCAGCGCCGACGCGCAACGCATACGGCCGCCGCTGATAGCTGATAGTTATTCTAAAACGCTTCCTAGAAATTCATACATTTCGGCTGTCAGCGCCGACGGTCAACGTGACTCTAAAACCAACCAGTAATAGTAAAATTCATAAAATTATTAATATTATTTATTTGAGAATCGTCATTATTTCGAACAATAGGTAGGGACTTAAGTTATTTGTCTTACCATATAATCACAGTCTAACCATACTTACGTCATACAGTCGGGCAGCGCTCAATGTTCGAGCCTGCAAACTGAAGCGAATTCGCCGAACGTTACTCTACGTCTACGTTGCTCTCTAGTAAATTCGTTGCCTGACTGTATGACATTAGTATGGTTAGACTGTGATATAATCGATTAAATAGTAAACAACATCGTTAGGTTATAGATAAATACGAATGAAATATTTTTTAAAACATTAGAGTTCCTCTAGCATAATTGGAGTTGTTTTTGTGTCTTCGTAAACATTCTCTTTTTGCTCGGAATCCAATTTTTTCACCACTATAATTTGTAGGACCTTTAAAACTGAAAAATGAAAACAATAACTGACATTAATATTTACACGTACCTGCTATACTAAATTATTATTATTTAAAAACAAAGGTTGTCAGTGTTTGTTACTTGCGTTTGTAGTCGTCGTGACGGTAGCCACCTTTTAGTAAAATTTTGTTTTTATTTGCCACTTATAGTAAACTAGCGACCCTTATTACACAAAAACCTTCCTCGTTTATTACTCTTTCCATTAGTCAGATAGACAGACGGAAACATGTATAGATATACATAAAGATATAACGTAAAAACGAAGAGAACAACATGCTTTTTCTATCTTCATTTCATTACTTATTAATATTCTATTAACTAGTTCCTTTATCTAAGTGTGTGTGGTCGGTCCCTTATTACTGAGGATTGTAGTCACAAGGCCCCAGTTTCGACCGTACCGGCGTACCATTCCAATCCATGGTCGTCCTCACCGACTGGCAGAAAGTATCAAAACAGGTGGCCTTCCTTTACTTGATCTGTCCGTCTTGTTGGCGATAGCCCTAGTAATCTTTTGCAATCGACATTGCCAACAATGATCAAATTATCCAGATTGACGCCACCTCTTCTTATTAAGTGTTCGAAATATGTTAGTATGCGTTGCAGAGATACAATGCACTAAATAAACTTAAACAACAAACTTTTTTAATACAACAAACCACTACCTTTGCTCTCTCACATCTGAGACTTATATTTATATATTCCTTAAAACGTATTTTTCCTTAAAATTGTAATAAATTGAATTCTACACAAGATAACTTACTTGTAATTCCAACGGTGCATGATAGAAAATAAATTACAATCTCGTTATAAAAATAAGCTTTATTCGTATAAGGAAGCCATGGATAGTAATAATTGCTTATAACCAAAGTGCAAAATGATGCCAAGGTTATAAAAAATATTATTGTCGCGTAAAAAATGCCCTTAAGTTGTGCCCCGTCTTTTCTTGACATCTGAAATATGCAATAAACGTTTTTTGGTGACTTCGTAAAGTGGACTTCGGAATTAATAGTTGTGTAGTAAAGTTATCCCACATGGTTTTCTCTGGATATATTCTACTTGATCATTAAGCTTATAAAACCCGTTCGACTGTTACATACGTATTTTATATATGTACATACAACGTTACATAGTATTTTGAAGTAAATACGCAATTGCTATATAAAATATAACGCCTGACAAAATATGTAAAGTAATATAAAGTGTGACATACATTGACTCCTGATATTGTAGTTTTGCCAAGCATTGAACTTTTATTTTTAGATATCTGGTGCCCTATTGTTGTTTATCCTGAAATTCTATTCTAAATAATATAACGCCCTGAAGCATGAAGTGTATAAAAGAATTGTATATAATGACATTTAAATAATAATCAATATGCGGTTTTTATTGCAAATTTAAAAAAATGTTAACAGTATCTTTCAAAATAAAAATAAAAACAGTAAATAAATAATTTTGAGGTAATAGAGAGCAGCTATATGATATAAAGAGGTTTTTAATGAGGACCAGAATTTGACTTGTATCGTACTCATGAATTACTCAAATATTCTATGTACTTTTTTTCCCAAAGCGAACGCAAGACCAAAAAAATTAAAACAAACTTTTATTGTCAAATTTTTAAATTTAGAACACAAAAATTTTATGTTTAAAGTTTCTAACTCGAAACTCCTACTTACCTAAATGTTATGAGAAATATTTTTAAATAGTAGGTATAACTATGTGTCGCGTGACAACCTCAGGGCGTCGGAAGGGGACGTGTCTGACGCCCTGAAACACCCAATAAAGACGCGTGGTGGCTCGCGGCATTCCAGTGGGCCGCCACATTTGAAGCGAGGCGAAGCCATTGCCCTAAGCAGGGTTAGGTTAGGTTAGCCTAACATAGCGGTGCGTGGGGATCCGAGGATAAGGCCTCGCTGTGAACTCGGACCCGCACATCACCGCTGATGGTGGAATCCGGGGGGGTTTTAGTGGGTATTCCCGGTGATAAGTCACTTCACCGGGCGAGTCCCACACTCCCCCTCGTCGACTGTCCCCGTCGGCGAGGGATAGTGCGTAAACGTCATTTCCCCTCCTAAAAAAAAAAAAAAAAAAAAAAGGTATAACTATGTGCACTGCATTTATACCTATTTAATGACATGAATGACAAAGTCATGGAAGTATCTAATTAAATCACTGGGTTTCTTACTAGTGTCTACAATGACTGATATTGATTTAAGGCACTCCTAGCTTCACATATATGTTTTTTTTTGCAAATTATGTACACAAACCTTCCTCGTTTATCGCTCTTTCCATTTGTGAAAACCGTATCAAAATAAGTTGTGTAATTTAAAAGAAATTAGCGGAGAAACTCACAAAGGTGGAAGGCGACTTTATTCTATAACGTGCATGGATTATGAAATTTTAAAATTCTCACCGAAATTAAATAAATTGTAAAGAACACGTCAGCCAAATTAATTACAATTGGAGGTATAATATAGAACAATCCAGCACTTGTAACAAAAAGACGTTCAGCGTACTCTATAAAAAGATATACAAATGCACATGAGCCGATCACATCATATACCTGAAAGGAAATTAAGTTGAATTAATTAAACATTGACCTACTTACAAACAATGCTACGATTAATATAACAAAAGAAAAATAATTAAAAATTCCCTAAAAACATACCATATTGAAATTTGCGGCAATTAGAAGAATATTTTTATATAAACATACTTTGCAGGCAGTTGATTTGTTTGTATATTCTGAGTTCATTTCTACGTTAAACCTGCTACGCAATAATAATTGCGTATAATAATGCATAACAATAATAACAAATAATTTCCACAAATATGATTAATAAAAAATCCTTTAAGCACCGAAAAACTGTCGCACAAGAATGTGTTTGGAAACCCAACAAGTTACGCATATTTAACTAGACATAATATTCAAGTTGGTAATATACCTATCATAAACTGGAGACCCACATCCGGAATTTAAGATAGTGTTATAAAATATGATTAATCCAAATTTAATGTTTTTAAAGTGAGATTGTTTAAAAATAACTTTTTATGCAAAATAATAATAGTTGGTAACATGGGACAGAATTATTTGCAGCTCGTTTCCGAGTTTGCCAATTTTTTATTTGTTTCTTAGGTTTTATTCGTTAACATACAATCTTCCAAATTAAATTACAATAGATTGCAATATATTGAATTGTCTAGATAATAGCTCATTATTTAAAGCGAAGGAAGGAAATCTCTTTAAATAAGTATATTGTTTCGAAGAAACAAAGACAAACTACTCGTATGATTCACGTGATTGCTAAATTTTTAAATTTATCACACCCAAAGATTTTCAACTATATAGATCGGGCAAGACGAAAGAATTCGTAATGTGACATTTAGAACCACGTGGTACAAAATCGCTCAGTCCATCGCCAACTTTACAAGGCTAATATAGCTACGCCATGGCCGCCATCCTGATTTACTGCGATCAGGAACAATATTTTTGTAGGAAAAAAATCCCAATGCCCTCTATATATTCTATACATTTAATCCTTTTGATCACACCTAAGTTTTTATTTAAAGAGTTTCTAATAAGAAAACTACGTAACCAAGTGCTACACAAAATACTTTTAAATAGTATACAAACTTAGTCTTATATGGTCTTATACAGTTTCGTAGTGGTTCAAATATATTGTTCGTATAAAAAACAATAGGAAAATGTAAAAGATTCATGATATGTCGAATTAGTTATGAAGTAAATGAGATATTTATTCATATGAAGGACTAAGACTACATACATCCACTCAACAATGAATAGCTGAACAGGTTTAAAGATTTTATGATACTTCATGCTGTAAGAAAGAAATTGAAAGGTTCAGGATTGGCTGGAGTTCAAGTTTCAGCTTTCTACATTTAGTTAATATTATCGGTTGCTATTTCGCCTTTTCAGTTTTTATTCAAATGTGCTCTCGCTTCATTTGGATTGTAATGAGTTTAACTATAATTTAATCTAGCCATTTGCTTGCGGCTTTTCATAAAAGAACTGCCTGTACAATTTTGAATACTGAAAGAGAAATAATCTAAATTAAAAGTGCTATCTACTTACGCTCCGTTTAATATTTTATCATAAAAATACTATGCGAGTAGCCTTAAATTAAACGGTACCTGAATATCCCCAAATTAAAAGTCTATAATGTTGCTAGGGCTGTGTTTTACTTAATATATTACGGTCTACTGCAGGCGAAACAAACTGTAGGGTACATTAATAGTTTTAGTTTACAATTTAAAACATTACATAAAAAATACTAATTACCCAAGCAAAACCGACGTGCACCGCTTGTTTCGCGAACGCCAAGTACCTATTCATCGCAAGCGCATTACCCCTCTGCCACACTATGCTCTTCGCGCTGCTCATCGCTCTGCTCCTCGCGCTGCCGCGATGTTGCCCTTCTGTCCACACGCTTCTCTCCTCGCGCGATTAATCGCGACGCGCCGCACTAGGTCATTTACTTTTGCAACAGAATGGACGTTGAAATTGAGAGAGCGTGCGCGCTATGCATTTTTAGCTAATTTTATAAATGTTATAGAAATATTTACGTCGTCGTCCTCGCCAAATTATTACATTTTATTATCAACAAAATTATGAATCCTTATCAAAATCAGCAAGTCATAAGTATTTATCGTCATAAGTATTTATACGTGCGATTTTTACTGCATTTGTTTTGCATTTATCGTTAAAGATATTACGATATAAGCACGACTGCGCCGGGAACCACAGATGCAGTGCAACATCAAGACACGTTACGCTACGCTTTTATTGTTAACTAGCTGTGCCCGCGGCTACGCCCGCGTGGAATCTAGATTGTTTCTCGGTGGTAGCGTATATGTCTTGATCTTGCACTGCCTCTCTAGTTACACGGCGCGGTCAATATATCAATATATTTATGCTTGTTATATAGTTAGTTGTTTTATATTTTTATTTATTCATTCGTTACAGAAGCAGTATGAACAATTTTACTACAATTTAAAAAAGCCGTCGGCGTACGCGTGAAGGGTTTCCATAGCGAGCGCTCGATTCGGAGTGCGTCTGCCCGCGATTATGTGGCCGGTGACTCGCGTTCATATTGCCGCTCTTTGAATCGCGCTTAAAAACCGACAAAACATGGATCGGTGGGCAAGACGAGGAGCATGACGTGCGGCATGACGAGTAACGTTGCCACACTACGTCTCTGCCTCCTTTCCTCGCTACTTCCCATGCCACTCGACGAGTGTGTGGCAGGGGCATTACGATGCATTGTTCCCGTGAGGCAGACTGAAAATCGCGCGCGCTCGATCGTCTGGTATTCGATCCATGTCGGTTGCGCTCTCGATTCGGTCGTGAATACCTCACATATAACTTTTAGAATAATCATTCGTATCGTGATATTAATTATTTGTAATTATACTGTGTACTTGTTCGTGTCGACCTAAATTAAAGAGTACAAATATATAGAAGCGTTTCACTATAAAACTATCTTCTTTATTTTATCGTATGCAGGACATGTGGTATTCTTTTGACGTAACCTAAAAAAACCTAAAAGTTATAAACGGTATAAAGAGATACCGTTTATAACTCAGATCACTCACGAAATACAACCCTAGGCGAATTTCGTTTTTTCTTAAGATGTTAAGTAATTTATACAATGATAAGTAATTATTATTGTAAGTAAAAATATATTTTTTACAAATTCGACTTTTAATGTCGACTTTTCAAATAAAAAACACTAATAATATTACATCTCTATGTTATAATGAACGATTCTAATTTATCTTATTATTTGATTAGTCATTTTGGTAATTTCATACGATGGCGTTTCATTTGCCTATACTATATTAAAAGAATTGAATCCCATACTCGTATTTGTGTTACAGATAAAATTTTAATCGCTTTAGATTATGAATGAATTCAAAGCTCAGAGCATTGTGAATTTGCTGAAAAGATAAAGTTAAAACATGTTTCTATATTTAAATTGAACTGTGTTTGTTCACACAAAATGATAATATTAATTGTAGACTCGCTGTTTTCTTTTCAGTTGAATTTATACATTGTTTGTTTGTTGGAATTATTTGTTAGTATTATATGTTGGAACCATTCTATGTACGTTTTCATGTTTGCCCCTACAATTGTAAAGATAAAGCAAAATATGTGGTTAGCTCACGTAATCTTCTCTTTAAATTTCTGTGTATGCGGTTAGTTGTCTTTTATTTTAAAAATAAAATGGAATCTCCTATTACGAAAATTGGATCTTCAACGGTAACGTTTCTACGCTTTCAACAGCTGCCTTTAACATAAACAGCAGTATAAGGAAACATTTTGCTGTCTTATTAACTTATTATCTGTAATCCCATAGACTGCATGATTAAATTGGTTTCCAGCCCCACAAAAAAGTAAGCTCAAATATTATCCTTTACAATACTACGTGCATAGACAAATATTCAGTTCTTAAAAAAAAAACTATAAAAACTATAAAAACTCTTGTATTAAATTTAATTTTTTTAACCGCAGAAACAATTAATATTTTTAATCTTTTATAAACATGCCTAAAAATAAACAAATAAACACAAGTAAATCATAGGAGATTTTGCTTACTATTTACTGACAATGCGACACGGGCATATATATTAAATTAACCTCAATTCGTTAAAATTCATTGTAATTTTATTTTTTATTTTATTCTACCAAATGCAAAATTTAACTGCAATTAAAGGAAAAACTTATTCAATAATTTAATTTTAGGGAAAACTCGTTTCAAATGAATACGGAAACGAAAACATACAAGCACGTATGTGTAAAACATATGTTCCTACAATAACTCTTTAAATATATTAGAACAAATATAATCAATGTTTCTCTGCCAAAATAAATATCCTTGCATCCTTTAATACAAACAGAAAATGAAGACCAAAAACGCTTATTATCCATAAAGTACCAATACTATTTCTAAGGAAAAGCTTTGTAATATTTTCATAATAATACTTATAAATAATATTAAAAAAAAAAAAACAAAAAATCAAAGGCGTTCAACAAAAGCTTTCAAAAAGCAGTGATTTTAAATCTTTGCCTACAGATTATGTTTCAATTATTTTGATTAAAAAATAATCCATGAATTTTACAGCCTGTATACAAGATTTATTCATTTGGTCCTTAAACAATATTGTTCACACCTGTACTCATCTCTACGTATAAAATGGCAGGATCGCGGCTCGTATTAATTTTTGCCCGCCAATAACAAAATTACACTTACTTGATAACGAAAAAAAAAGGGTTTGTTGATCGTAATAAACGTGCTTGGGGTTAATGGTTATATACACACATTGGTGTGTTATCTATAGATAAAGTACTTTGAAAGGAGATAAACTTTTATAATTAAAGCTTTTCGCTCTATTAACACAAACGAAGTGCCTTCACTCAACATAACGCCTGTAATCCTGCATATGCTGCACATAATGTTGGACTCGACGGTCTTCGACGTAATTATTGTGGTCTAGCCCACTACTTCGAGTATACTGTTTGAAAAGATTCCTTTAAAAACATGAATAGTGATATCACAGAAAAATTCCCTTCGTGGCTAGTACAATTTTCAACGATTTGTGTATTAATTTGCTTAAATAATCGCAATTCAATTAATCCCGTTATAATTATTAAAAAAAAATTAAAAAAATACAAAATTTAATATGTATATAATGTTTTCTAAATAGAGAAATAATAATCTATAAATGGAGTAAGAAACAGGTGAGAGTGAATTCCGGTTTTGTTGGCTTTCTGGTTTCTGACAACTGGATAAAAGGTTAAAGTAACTTGGAGAACTTTATTAAATATTAACCGAAATCTGTCCTTTGCCTTTCCAATCAAGCAAAGGACAGATTTTTTTTATTATTTAGACATTTTCTTTTTATTTCTCTTTACCGTACAACTATTATACGTGCAATGACCCGAAAATGTCAGACGCAGGATTACATGCGGCGTCGGCCAGGTGTCAGAATTATCACGGCAAGTGACACGTTAAGAGCCAAGTTACGGTAACAAATTTCAGTTTGATTTTACTGTAAATAACAATACATATGTTGTTGCCATTCTATTCATTTCTCTACTTCTTTGAATTATTTCAATAAAGGCAAATTGAAAATGATTGCCTTCAATTTAATTTCATAAATTGACAATTTCAAATTCCAGATTACAATTTGGACTTATTATTTACAATTCAAATTGAATTAATTTTATTACTTCTTGATACTCCATTTTCTTGTACTTAATATATATTTTACAAACTTATAAATTTAGTTCAATAAGTAAGTTTTTTTTTATGATAAAGGGTAAAAGTCAGTCTAACAGCAACTTGATGGTAAATGGTCACCTTAGGCTAGGAAAACAAGTGACACAAGTGATACAAGTATGCTGCTAACCCTGATAGAATCAAATAAATACAAGATTAGGAGGGAATGGGAACAACAGCAGAGGTGCTGTAATTTCACACTGGCCCTTTGTAAGAGAGTGGGTACTGCACTACTGCCGCCAGTCGGCTTGCCCTGTTTATCACTGTAGAACACTGCATGCTATGCCGACACTAAAATATAATTGCAAACAAAAATTCAAATGATTGGTCAATATTTCATGTAAAAATAGATATCAATAATAATTGCAAAAAATGATTTTTCTGTCAGAAATATACTAATAATATACTATATAATAAATGCCAGGAAAACTTTAATCCCAGAAATCTATACTATATAATATTATAAAGAGGCAAAATTTGTTTGTTTGTAAGTAAAAGCACAGTTTTACAATACTAAAATTGTATTGTAAAACTGTGGTAAAAGGTAATCTTCGAAACTGCTCATCCGATTTAAAAAATTCTTTCACAAATAGTTACAATAGAATTTCAGAATGAAAATAGGCTATATTCCACGAGGGCGAAGCCGCGAGCACCAGTTAGTTATAAATAAACGTCTAGTGACAATAAGAAGCTATCGTCAACTATTTTGCCTTTTAATACAATTTAATCATTTTAATGACTAACTTTATCACAACATAAATGGGTTAACGTGGCCTGAATAACCTCTGAAGACTCTTTTCAATTTTCCTTTTATACTTCAGTAACCGAATGTTCGTCTCATTGGGCTAACATTACTTATTCAGATTACTTATATATAATAGAGAAATCCCACCGCAAATATCTTTTCTCATAATTCCTTACACATTAAATAACACGACTAGTGTATAAACGCAAGTCGTTATATTACGTGCATACCTCGATATCAACTGTCTGTTCATACGGTTAAGCTTATTGCATTTCGTGCAGTTTACCCGACTATTCTACCTATGAAATGTTCTGTTAGCTATAAAATATTTTGTTTTTAAATCAAAATTATATACGGTTGGCGACATTGCAAGTGGATTCGAAGAAATGAGAGTCTTGTAGAAATGTTTACAATAAAATTGCTTTTAAATCTTGAGTAAGGGATCCGGTAAAGTATTTTTCCTAGTACGAGCAATATTCTATAATTAGTCTAGGTCCCAAGTTAAAATTGGTCTTAATTCTTGATAAAGCTCCTAAAAATATGTGCGATAGCTCACTGGATTCGGAATGATGTCTAATAAAATGTTTTAATGTTTTTTTTATTTTTTTTATTTTAATGAATACAAAGTCACATAGCACTTATTATCAACTAATAAAATACAAGTAAATACATAAATATGTATGATTTAAATCTTAATGCCAATAACGGACTTCATTTTTATCTTAAAAATAGATATGAACATGATCTTAATTAAAAACATTAAATAAAAATATTAAGAAGAGACGTATGTGTATGTGTATAATGCATAGTGTGCATGTGGGTGCATGTGGGTGCGTGTGTGCATGTGTGTGTGTATGAGGTGTGTAGGTGAGAAATACTGTTATTACCTATACTGTTTTATTATTATACCGTTATTATACCACAATACAGTTATTATGGTATATAGAACGATTATTTATACATCGACATTCGGATTTTCATTGTCTAGCAAAAAACATAAAAGTTATAAACAAATTAAGATTACAAAAAAAGGCATTTAGTTTTTCACTAACGTAACTTAAAAACTTAAAAGCGATAACCAAAATCGGAAAAAAGATTTAAGAGGAGGAAATTTCCAATAAAAAATCCCTACTCTCGAATATCTAACTCTATTCGCGGAAAATAGGTACATTCGCGGCCGCTACTACATGCGTGCTTCGCCACTATACAGGGTACAGAGGCGTTCAGAGGTGAGATGGTCGTAATACATATTTTCAGCGTCAAATTAAAATTATAAATAATAGTAGAGATAGATATTTTTTATCAAAATATTTCCTCCACTTTAAGAATCCATTGTTTCGCCTTTCGTTACCGCTTATAGTTTTTGAGTTATTAGTGAAAAACTAGGTAAATACCCTTTTTTCCAGTTATAAACAACTTTTGCAATAGTTTGTATGCGGGAAAAACATTTAAATACATTTTTATAGAAATCATTTCGAATCCAATGAGCTATCGTATATATTTTAAGAGCTTTGTCAAGAATTAACACCAATTTGAACTTGGGAACTAGACTTTTTATATATTAAGGTAGACAGACAGGCTAACGTTCCACTTAATGATAGGTGGTTACCGTCGCCTATAACATAAGCAACGCCATAGGTGCTGCAAGTGCGCTGCTGGAGTAGTATTAAGAGTAAGAGATTAAGAAAATAATTTCTGGCATCCCTAACTCATTCACCAAAACAGACAGCACACGTGCTGTTACTTCACGGTGGTCTTCTGTAAGGAGGTAGTTACTGCCGCCAAACGGGCTGCCGAAATGACTATGAAGGAATACGATTTTTTATGTTTTTCTTCACTTCTTCATTGGAAACGCACACTATTCTTAGAGTGGTCATGGTCACATGAACTGCGATGTTTCTACACGTTTGACGGTTGGTAGCATCACGAGGACATCGTATCATAGTAGATGTAGATCTGTCAATCAAATCTGTCTGACAGCCTGCCTGCTACGTAACGCTTTAAAATAAATACTAAAAGACATATTAATGTTAGTTAAAACTCTACATAATCTAATCTTTCTAAAATTTTAAGCGATTATTTTTGTCCTAAAAGCACTATCTTTTCTTTTCTTTCATGTGTTTGTGTCAAATAATTTCTAAATTTATTTTACGAGCGGAATAATAAATTCGCTAAATTTCAGCTTCAGGTTTGTATTTCCAAAATGTTTTTAATATGTTATTAAAATCATATAATTATAAATTTTACTTGTATTAAAGTTAAAAGTGATTAATGTGATAGGTTTTTTGTGTACCAGTGTTTGTGACTATGTAATTTTACTGTGAACTGTGCAATTTGAAAAAATTATCAATAAGTGTTCATTAATTACCCACTTAAATAATATTTATTAAAACTTTTATAATTTTATTAACTATTAATCTAGTTCTTTTAAATAATTAGTATATTTTAATAATTTAGCTGCTACCTAAACCTAAATACATTGGTCGCAGGTGTAAACCGGCTTCAAATCAAATCAATATTTATATCTACAAGATTATTTTGTAACTAGTTACTGTCCGCATATTCATTCGCTTTAAAAATAGCAAAACAATAAAATAGTAAATAGTTTATTAAATCTTTAGTATAATTTAATTAGTATATAGATATATAAAAAAAAAAAAAAAAAAAATTGTGAGATAACAAGCAAATCGCGACCGTCTGTCTGTCGACTATAGAAAAAAAAAAAAAAAAAAAAAAAAAAAAAAAAAAGCGTGTGTTAAACGGCACACAGAAAACTCAATCGGCGGCACACAGATGGAGCGAACGCCACCTGCAAAGTCGGTGAGGAGTGGCAAACGAGTCACCTCCGTAACGTCAGATGATTTAAGGAAAATGGTAACGATTAAAGCGGCGGGAAAGACTGACACGCGGTCAGCGCCGGGGAGTGTCTCCGGATGCTCCGATGTAGGGGCAAATACTCGGGGGGCATCAGATCCTGGAAATCTTGATAAGTCTTTCTGCGTGCCTGACTCCGTTCCAACAGATCCAGTCCTGAATAGTACCCCTCTCTTCTCGGCCCATTCCTCGACGCCGTCAATTGCGTCTGACCGATCTGTTTCCGGGGCTTATTCTTCCCTGGACTCCTTGCCCTCCGCAGCAAACAAACTTATGCTAGAGGCCAAGGCCCAGTTGGAGGCTTCGGGGAAAATTAAAACTACTACAAAGGAATCTGTCATAACTGGCATGGCTACCATGTATGAGATGGTCCTGCGTCTGAGCGAGTCTCGCCGGACCCTTAACGCCAGGATAGAAAGACTAAAGATTCAACACCTCCGAGAGCTCTTGGAAACAGAAAAGGCCAATCAGGTTAGATTGAATACCCTAGAAGAGATGGTCAAAGGCATGAACCCAAGTGGGGCCCTGGAGGGAATTAAAGCTGAGGTGGAGTCCATCCGCCAAATCTTGAATTTCGAGGTAATACAGGAGTTGAAACTCAGGGCTGGCCCGGGGCCATCCTGTGGTGAGATTCTAACCGGACTTGCTACCTTGAGCTCCCAAATCGAGGCCAACATGGCCAGGCTCGGGGAGATGACTACCGCTAGGAGAGAGTCAGCCGGGACAGTGCCTGAGGCTCGGGATCGGCTGTGGGGCTCCACTCTACCAACCCATAAGGAAGATGCTAAAACCAGTGGTCGCGGTAGGAGCCCTAGTAGGGTAAATGGTTTTGCTAGTTATGCAAAAGTGGCATCGACCGAACCAACATACTCCGTAGTAGTGGAGTCTAAAGACCCAAGGCATTCGGGGGATGATGTCATCAAGGGAATTAAAGAATCAGTTGACGTCATCACCCTCGGAGTGGGAGTAAGAGGCGTGCGTAAGCTCAGGGGCTGCAAGGTGGCATTCTCTTGCGACTCGGAAGAAAGCAGGAAAGTGTTCTCCGACGCGATCGGCAGAGAATCTGCAAAATTCTTGGTCAAACCACTGGAGCAGCGCAACCCCATGCTGCGCCTCATTGGGGTGGCAAAGGGCTTGACTGATGAACAAGTGGAGACAGCAATAGTTAAACAGAATGCATCACTACTAAGTAACGTCGAAAAAGGTAAAATTCGTGTCACAAGAAGAGTTAAGGGTAGAACCGATGCACATCAAAACATAATCCTCGAAGTCACTCCGGCAATCTGGCATAGACTTAATGGCATGAGGGTGAGATTGGGGTACCAGTCCATCACAGCCGTGGATCAGTCCCCCATTCTACAATGTTACAGATGCGTCGGCTTTGGGCACAGGGCACGAGAGTGTTCAGCTAAACCAATATGTGGTTACTGTGCGGGACCTCATGATACCAAGGAGTGTGGTGCTAGAAACATCGCCCCAAAATGCCACTGGTGTACCACAAATAACCTAAAGGATATTAATCATCCTGCCTACAGCAGTAGCTGTCCGGAGTGGCAGAAATGGGATAGAATAGCCCGCAGATCAGTGAACTATTGCTAAGGGCAGCCCTATTGATCACAAATCTGAAATAAAGATATTGCAGATTAACCTGGGCAGAGGCTTTGCAGCCACCAAAGAATGCCTTTCTTACTGTGTAGACAATCATACCGACATCTTACTGTTACAGGAACCTTATGTGGGATCCCAGTTGCGCGTCGCGGTAACAGGATACAGGGTGGTGCAGGCCTCTCCATCACCACTCCCTGTTAAGTCGGCTGTTCTCGTGGCCAATCAGCAACTACCCCTGATTATTGACAACAGTATAATTAACGAAAATATAGTAGCCTTCAGATTCGTGGTGGGCGGAAAGACGTATGGCATCGTTAACGTCTATCTGGAGGGAGACCGCGACATCGAGCCCCAAATTAATATCATAAAAGATGTCATTAATCGGCTCGGGACACAAGAATACATCATCGCCGGAGACGTCAATGCGAAAAGTCCCTGGTGGGGTTGTCGAACCGAGGACTTCAGGGGACGTGCGTACGCTGACTTCTTGGCAGAGGCGGGGTGTGAAGTCCTAAACACTGGCAACTTGCCCACGTTCCATGTATATAGAGGCTCAAAATTATATTCAAGCATTATTGATGTCACTGCGTGCTCGCGCAATATACTGGCAAGAGTTACTGGGTGGCGGGCCGACGCTGACGCCATCACTTTGTCTGACCACCGCGCTATCCTGTATAGCCTCAGAATCGGATGTACTTCTGCATTGCAAGAAAACGATTCCACTTGGAAATTCAACACCACAAAAGCCAATTGGGAAAAATTCGAGAGAGAGCTGGGAGCGGTTCTCTCAGGAGAAGGCCTGTTGCAGCTGACGGCCGCCTCATTGTCCACTCACAGTAACATTGAGACAGCGGCTAATAAATATAACACAGCCATACTCGCTGCCTGTCAAAAGACCTTACCGAAAAAGAAAACCGCTAAGAGGTCCGGAAAGCCGGATTGGTGGTCTGAATCTTTGCAAAGAGAAAAAGAGATCACAACTACAATGCGTAGAAGGATTCAGAAAGCCAACCCGGTGCGCAGACTCGCGCTTATCCCCGAATACCAGGCCCAGAAAGAAAAATATAAAAAATTAATTGAATTGGCCAGCACTGAGAGCTGGAGGCGCTTTTGCAGCGAACAGAGAATAGAGGAAGTCTGGACTAGCGCCTATAAGATCTTGAACAGAGCGGAGCCTAAGCCACCAGACAAACTACTCAGGGACGATGCGGGTACAATTCTAACACCCATCGATTCGGCTAAACTGCTGGCTTCGACTTTCTTCCCGCAGGACTCGACAGCGAGCGATGAACAGATACACCGCGAAATAAGGAGAGCTGCCTGGGACCTGGATGCCCGCCCCAATAATGGAGACCCAATAACAGCTACGGAAATAACACTGTGGGAAATTGACTCCGTCCTTAAATCAATGAATCCCAAAAAAGCCCCAGGATGCGACGGCCTTTCATCTGACATCTGCAGCCGGGCTTTTGGAATGGCCCCCTCGCCGTTGTTGGAGATTTATAATGCTTGTCTTCAGCAATCATACTTCCCAAAAATCTGGAAAATGGCCCGGATCAAAGTTCTCCCCAAACCTGGTCGGGGGGACTACTCAAATCCCAAATCATACAGACCTATAGGACTACTTCCGATCCTGGGGAAGGTTCTGGAAAAAATACTGTCTCGTCGAATTATGTGGCACCTACAGACGGAGAGAAAAATCAGCGATCGTCAATATGGTTTTATCCCGCAACGCGGTACACAAGAGGCCTTATACGAAATCCACTCCCGAATAAACCACGCAGTTAAAAGCAAGGGGATCGTGGGTGTGGTCTCATTGGACATCGAGGGCGCATTCGATAATGCTTGGTGGCCCGCTATCTTACACCAAATGGAGGCCAAAGACGTCGACTCAGCCATAACCAGACTAGTTGCCAACTACCTGACACCAAGACCCTTCACAATAAAATATGCAGGCGAAACTTACGAGGGCACTACTAATAGGGGATGCATCCAGGGCTCGGTCTGTGGTCCGCTGTTCTGGAACCTCTTGGTGGACCCAATTTTGGGAGAGCTGGGATCGAGCCCGTCGATTCACATCCAGGCGTTTGCGGATGATATTGTACTGATCGCCGTCGGATCAACCGGACAACAAGTGGCTTCACTCCTCAATAAAAGCCTGATCGCCGTGAAGCGTTGGGGGGACACAAACAAATTAAAATTTGCAGCAAATAAAACCAAATTATTAGTAACTACCAAAAAACGGAAATTCGACCGCCCAATAGTCATCTTCGATGGCACAATAGTTCCTCCCAGCGACACAATGAAGATATTGGGTTTGACATTTGACCGACATCTTAATTTCAGGCCACATCTTAAAATGGCAGTAGCCAAGGCAATCTCTCTTAGTAAACTTATGACCAGGGCAGCTAGATCACAGTGGGGGCTCAACTCCGAAATTTTGCGCACCATTTACAACGCAGCGGTAGAGCCCATCATTCTGTACGGCGCGAACGTCTGGGCGGACATTGCGGGCAGGAAGTATGCAATTAAACAACTAACAGCACTTACCCGCACCTTCAGTATCAAGATAGCAAAAACACATAAAACTGTCTCAGGCAACTCCGCCACTTTGCTGGCTGGACTTCTCCCGTTGGATCTCCGAGCAAGGGAAGTTCAGCGCTTGTATTTGATCAAGGGAGGACATCCTTTAAATGAGTTGCCATTCAGAGAGCTCCAAGCCAGAGGCAGGGCTACAGACTTGGACCATCCATCTAATATTGTTAAAATTGTATACGGTACCGTCACTACAGAAGAGGAAATGTGCCAACTAACTGATGCTGATGTGGTCCAAGTTTTTACGGATGGCAGCAAAATAGAAGGGAAGGTAGGAGCAGCAGTATCGATATGGCAAGGCCAAGCAGAAATCAGCAGCCACAAGCTCAAACTAGCAGACTACTGCTCCGTCTACCAGGCCGAGCTGCTAGCCATCTGCGAAGCCCTAGAAATAACAACTAAATTAAATAAATGTCGCATCTTCTCCGACTCCAGATCTTCCTTGGATGCAATCTGCTCGGGAGTATCCCTGAACCCTCTCGTTCTAAACATCAGGAAATCTCTGTCCACCGCTACGCAACAAGGCAAAATAAGGGAGTTACATTGGATTAAGGCTCATGTGGGACACAAAGGTAACGAGCGTGCTGACGCCTTGGCCAAGGAAGCAGCGACATGTAGCAAAACGGTTCCTCGCTACGACAGGTTCCCGTTGTCTATGGCAAAGCGCCTCATCAGGGATACTACAATCAGCGAGTGGCAGCTCCGATACTCTACTACGGCAACTGGAGTAGTCACTAAAGCGTTCTTCCCCGACGTGCGTGCGGCCTACCCCATCATCCGTTCCTTGCAGCCTGCCACGAACCTTAGGGCTCAACTGTTTACTGGCCACGGGGGGTTCAGGTCATACCTGCATAGATTCGGTCTGGTGGACAGCCCAGCATGTCCATGTGATCATGCGTCGGATCAAACTGTCCAGCACGTTTTGTTAGAATGTCCTATCCACGCGGTGAGTAGGGTCGGCCTGGAGATCGAGCTGGGCTGTCGGCTGGTCCCGATCCAAATCCCGAAGCTGATTGGCCAAAAGAGCACCCGGAGCCGTTTCCTCGGGTTCGCGGACAAGATTGTTTCAATCGTCGCCCGAGGGAACGGCTCAAAAGTGTAATACTCCAATAGCTGTTTTCCAGTTAAACTGTAATTAGTAAAAATTGTATAATATTCTTAAAGTTAGCGCCAATCGCAGATACTGTCAATCCTAATATTATCTGCATGATACGAGCTTAAATTCTATTACAGATAAATATATTGTAATATTAGAGTTATGTTTAAAAAAAAAACTATATATATAAGAATTAATAGTATGAGTAGCTGAATAATCAATTAGCCGTAGTTTTATTTATGACTAATTAAAGCCATAGCTCTAAGGATCGTAATTAGTTATCAAATTGTATAATATTCTAATAGCTATAGACTAACGTCTACTGATATATATTGTAACATCAGAGCTAAGATTAACCTAGCAGTTGTATAATATTTCCGTATGAATATTTCCGTGTGTAATCTTGTAAGAACCGTATTCTAGTTTTAATTATAATTTTTAACTGTAATTTTAAATATACCGGACCCTAGCATTCCTATTCCCGCAGGAACTGGGGTTCTAAGGCTTGTTGTTGTTGAAAATTGATACTTCTGAATTAGTACATTTTTATTAGGCTCAAGCGCTGCAATATAAGTAGCGAGTTAGGTATCGGCCTTGCGGGAAAAACAAAAAAAAAAAAAAAAAAAAAAAAAAAAAAAAAAAAAAAAAAAAAAAAAAAAAAAAAAAAAAAAAAAAAAAAAAAAAATATCTGCAAGTATAAACAAGAGAGCTTATGAATATTAATGGCTGTGCTTGCTTCTTGCTTTGTAAAATGTTAATTATTTTTTAAAGCGACAAACGTGTAAAAGGTATCTGATTAAGGCGAACGATGACAGGATTACATATCTACTTTCTAAACAGTATATTCAAATTTTTTTATGTTACTTTTAAAGAACATATTTTCTTAAATAGGGCAAGTTGACGATCAACTTGGTGGTAAGTGGAGTCTATCGTTGCCTATAAATACAAGTAACACTACACCAGGCGGAGATAGAATAAGATTGGGCAGCACAAAATTAGGGGGGAGGGCAATTTTATGTGACGCTTCAATGTAACAGTCACTTGACGTGACATTCTGGTAACGTTTCTGCATGAGATCTGCCGCTTACTATATAATTTGATCGCCAAAGAAGTTTTACTTCTGACACGCGTACCTTGCACACGCGCATGTTTTTTGTCATATTGTATTTAAATTAAATCTTTAACTATTATAAGTGATACAATGTATTGTCTATATCTATACTAATAAATAAAATTGTAGGATCTGTAATATCAAATAATTTTATAAAAAATTTGCACTCCCTACCAAATCCGACATAAATAAAGGTGATTATATTTTATCATTACTCTAACATCCAAACACAACAATATACGTGCTGTTAGGCCCGAGTTCCACCGAAGCGGAATTGTGTTGTTATACATCTCCATATAAATACGAATATGACACATCTCCCCTCCCCTCGGATTTTTAATGAGTAGGTAAATAACGAAATCCTATTGCTTGTAACACATCTCCGCTTTGGTGGAGCCCGGGGCTTACAGGGCTTTTTTTTACAAAAGACAAAACTACCTACGTGCAGCGTACTTCCATTACAGCGTAGTTGGTAAATGGTCAACCATTTACATTACATCACTATAACTTCCAAAAAAAATTGTAATTTAGTAAAAATCACATATTATTTTTTAAAAGCACTGCAATGATTTTGACCATTGAAGATCGTATGTGATTTGTACTTTAATTTTTCAATACCTACTCTTATTTAAGAAGTTATTTTACTGATACTGGGCTCGAACACTAATGACAATGGCCTAAAATGATTTACGAATGAAATCGACCATACTGGTACCAATGCCTAATCTAAAAAGTTCCGTTTTTAATATTTTCAGGAATCGAACATGCAACTCTTGCGTCAGAGTATCAAAACCACTAAACTATGAATATCTACTTAAAAAAATGAAAAATGTCCCCATAGTTACTAAAAATGTTCACCTAGTAATGTTGTACTTTCATTATTTATAAACTAGGTATAGTTAGAAGGCGATTGGTGATTGACATGGCTTGCTTTTACGCCCCACCCCTGGCCCTACCCTGTTGAAGGCGTCAAAAACATTTTAGCTGCATTCAATTTCCCGCTTCGCATTCAACTGTCATTGCACAGTCACTAAATAAATACTGTGGCAGTACACTAAGCGAATATCTATACTTACTTAACTAATATTATAAAGCTGAAGAGTTTGTTTGTTTGAACGCGCTAATCTCAGGAACTACTGGTTCGAATTGAAAAGTTCTTTTTGTGTTCAATAGTTCATTTATCGAGGAAGGCTATAGGCTATATAACATCACGCTACGATCAATAGTATTATATATAAGCAGTGTCCAGTACCACGCACCTCACGCGCACGCCGCCGCCGCGCCGTATAGGCCGCAGCGAAGCGTAACCGACTTCAGCTAGTATTATTATAATATAATATCTCGATTCTAATTTAATATAAAATAGTCGCCTAAAAGTTTTTAACAATTTCTATGTGTTTCTGTGCCAACTGTATGGCTTGAGGATTCATAATGTGACAGTTTTATCACCCTAATCGTCGATAAATTCTATATCACTGAATGGCGAACATAAATGTCTACGCGTTGTTGACTTACGGTTGTCTTTTGCAAAAAAATACATAATGGGGAAATTCATTTGAACACGAAGCGCGTGTTTCTTTATCGGGAAGAATTTTAATTGTTGCAAGTGAATAATATACGGATTTTGTGCGAATTTTGCAATGGTCTTCTGGATGTAGTATGGATCCGTGCGAGATAAAGCAAACAGGGATTATAGTATCGATTTATGTGGATCAACTCGACGGAAACGCGAATGGCGGCCGATTGAGTTTTTTGGGACAATATTAGTCTAAAGACCTTTTGAATCGTCTGAGAGGCGAACGAGCAGTGGCGCGTAATACTTCTTCTCTTACAGCTACCTCTTTTAGATACCAAGAAATGTAGCAGAAGACGGTACTCGAAGACATTTTGATGAGTCTTTTGTTTTAGTAGCAGAGCCTAATATTCATATTTAATTGTAATTTTTAAGGCCTAACAAATCTGGTAGTACAGATGTGTGTTTGTTTATTTTGGGCTCTACGAATCGTAGACATTTGCATTTTTCCGATAGGAGTAGACGCAATTACCACAGTTCTATGTAGAGGAGTATGTAGGAAGTAATCTCTGAAACTATTTAATTTTTTTTTCTTTTATATTTAAAATGAACATAAGATACATTTCAACGGCCAAAACTGGTATAATAGAGACATAAGGTCTCTAATTTATGTCAATAACACGATATCTAGTACAGCTTATGATTAGTAAAATTTCTGACAAATTGATCATGAAGGATTTTTAAATGTCCATCAATGTATATCTCTCCTTGCGATGATTTTTACAGTCAGAGCAAGTAAGTGATTACTATATATAATCCACAAATTCGTATGACGTTTATTTTAATTATTTATAATACTCGGAGATTGTGGCCTTACCGGAATTCGAATCCAAGTTAACTGTGTTGTGCGTTAGACCCACTAGGCCTAGGCTGTCAGAGATATAAATAATTATGTATGATAAAATTAAATATAAAACATTTTCAAAATTCTGTGCACGTAGTGAAAATGAGATGATTTTCTGGCCATTGCTACCCTCTGAGCAACAACCGGATACAACCTTTCCTGTAATGTTTTCGAGTTTCCTTTGAAATAACAAGTCTGTTTTTGTTTATACGAATATCTGGCTGCGTTTGGCGTCGCTTTAAAACGATAAGTATCGTTTTAAAACTCTACAGAAATATCGCTTTAAAAAGGTGCTTGTTATAACCGACAAACCGAGAATGTATGTATCTTACGTAAACCATACATAAGTATTTCCACCTTACTTTGAAAAGGGTACCGAGTTCTAGTGAATAAGTCACGTGTTTCCCACAAATTCCGAAGTGTTTCTTTTAAGGTATTACGACAAGCTACTGATGCCAAGAGTGTAAACGTGGATTCCTTTAATATTCTGCTAAGACTAGCTTTCTTTGAGAGATTAAAAGTTTCTAAATATTGTAATTGTAGTTTCCATTGTAATTTAATTTTTACTGAAATAACAATGCTAAACATTGTAACATTGCTAACATTCGACATGCAAATCAATAATTAAGCGATGATGGCGAATTGGCGCGATGTTGCCTAATGATTTGCAAATATTCGATAATTCCGACACTATAGTATTTTCACTGTATGATGATATGCGTGACAGTTCGTAACTGGCAATTTTAGTGATGCAACCTATCGACATTTAATCGATTGTTTAAAAATAACGAATCAGTTGGCAAAGCAAATGGAATCGAACTACCGATTTTAGATTTTCAGATTTAGAAATAAATTCTTAAATCTTAAAAAACAGGTTTAGTTAAATAAATTATAGAATACAATGCGTCTGTTTAAAATATTAATTTATTTATTCATTACTGTCAGAACTCGAAACTTGACAACTCGTATCAGACTCAAAACAAAATTTACTTTTGTTTTATTGTTATTATTAGTCAGCTTTAGTTTTATCATCAAAATACGATGTTTTTATTTGAAAAAATATTTGTTAAATCTCCGAATATCCCATGGCAAACGTAGAGTACTTTAGATAAATCGAATATAAGCATGGAAGTAATAAGTACTACAATAGTACTTATTACCTCCATGAATATAAGTGAATATCCCTAGTGTCAATCCCTATTGTCACAAGTTCCGTTCCACGCGTTTGACACTTTTAAAATTAATGTTTTTTATTACATTTACCTATTATAATAATAAAATAATTATAAAAGTGATAATTCCTTTTGTGTTTTTCCTATAGATATTTTTTTTATACATTTGTTTGTTTAATTGTTATTTCTTTTGTGCCAGTTTTTTTTTTAAGTTGAAAACAGTATGCGTGACTTGAAAAAGTGGGAACTGTCACGCATATCATTATAAAGTGAAAATACTATAGGAAGTAAATTTTTCAGTTTAGTTGTCGTTTCACACGATTTTATTTCGTAAGAAATTCTTTTTTTTTATGTCAAGATCGGCAGACAGCCTGACGGTCCGCTTGATGGGAGGTGTGTAGGTGTCTACCGTCGCATATAACACAAGCAATGCCACAGCTGCTGCAAGTGCGCTACCGACTACAGCAGGATTTAAGGATAAGGGATTAGGAGGGGGAAAATGTGCTCTGGCATCCCTTATTCACTCACCGAAACACAACAACATACGTGCTATTATTTCACGGTGGTCTTAGTAAGGGGGTAGTTACTGCCGCCACACGGGCCGCCCAAATGATTGTGAAACGCAGTGTACCCTGCCACTACTTTCCAGATCCAGACCAGAGCCTGAAAGGTTCATTTTTCAAAGTTAACCCTGCCGGGAATCGAACCCGGGAACCCTAGAACAGAGCGTTAAGGCAAGCACCCTAACCACTCATCCAACGGGCTCGTCATTTGTCCTATATTATTATAAAATATCTATATTATTAGAAAATAATGTCACTGTCACATTATTATAACTTTTTCTAATTAACCCAATTGATTTTGATACGGATTTCACTAATGGAAAGGGCGATAAACGAGGGAGGTTTTTGTATATAATTTACAGAAAAAAAGCATACGTGCGTAGCCGGGGAAGGGTCGTTAGTAATGAAATAATTAATAATCAATAATTTATCTATTAAAATGTTACAGAGTTGCTTTCGCATTTATAATATTAAGACTAGTCGTATCCCGCGGACATTTCACTCGACGTCACTTCCCGGTAATGCTTCCTCAAGAATGGAACTATTAATTTTTTTTTTAATCCGCTTGGTAGTTCCAGAATTTAGCGAGTTCAAAGAAACAAACAATATTTTCAACATTACTACAGTTTATTAATATTTGTTACAGTAAAATCTTTTTAATTTGAACGGTTTCATATGGCCAAGTTTCATGTATCAGGGGCCAACACCGAAAAAACACAAGCAAAAATTGTATATTAAAGAAAGAGCGTGTTTTTCGAAGCATTCATTAGCAAAATGCCTCGTAACGTATTTATGTTTTGTACAGGGCTTCTACGAGAAACAAATTTTCGTGGGTATTTGGCAATGGTTTTTAAATTTGAAACAGAATATTCAGCAGCACTCTGCTACTAAATTGAGTATGTGAAATTTATTTGCACACTTTTAGTTCAATTTCTCTCGATGCTCTATTTAGTTTTTTCATACAATATACTTTGAAATTTACTTTAAAAAAATAATTGATATGTTGAAAGCGTGTAGTGAGGTGAAAAGTTACTATGACTTCAGACTTCAGACGTCAGTGTTGCAATTTTGCAACAGACGTCAATTTTGCAACAGGAATAATAAACAGAAATAATTTTTTAAGTGAAGTCCGTCTACAAATTTGACGTTCTTTCAGTAAACGTTTTTGTAAAATATTTATACAAAAGAAAAAAAGAAAAGCCTTAATAATAAGGGAAGAATTTCTAATAGAAGTAGTAGGATACTTCCACAGCAACAGCCCAGATAGCAGTAACCCCCTACAGAAGTGATCGATTGCACCCGCATCCAACTAGGGTTAAGTGAACTACAGTACAACTGTTGTAGGTAATATATCAATTTAAAGAGCCCTCTGCCTGTACGTCACGTAATAATAAGAAAATAACTGAATATTTCTTTCGTATAAGACTTTTTATTGTAATATTTGTCCATTTTATTATGTTTAATATAAAGGCTATATAACAAAATATGTTATAAAAAATAGTTATGTCGCATGTTTTATATTCAAAAATGATATGGATGGATATGTGTTAATAAAACAAAATTATATGACATTAGTTGTGCCCGCGACTTCTACGAGTGGTATTCGAAATAACGCGTAACTTTTTTGTTTGTAAACAGATTGGAATGAAATATACACTAAATATTACCGGAAGCTTGCTACAATACATCAGTGGAAACCACATGAAAATCGGTTAAGTCGTTTCTGACGCATAAAGGCGTGCACAAAAGCATAATAGCCAAACAACGAATATATGTATAGATTAAATTTCACCAGCGTAAGTTGAACCTCAGATCTATATAATATGACTGATTATATAGATCTGAGGTCAACTTACATTGTACCATCAAAAGCACCTAAACTGTCCATTTTTAACTTTATATAAATCAACGTATATATAATCAATCATCATCGTTTTACAGATGATTAATATATAGTTAACTAAAGTTTCAGCCAGTTCAATTGAAGAGTAATTTTACTGTATTTTTACTAGTCTCCAACCTGTCCGTACTGCTCTCCTACCCGATGCGACTATTCATGGACCCAGTTTAATACAAAATAAGACAAAGCGTATGGACATTTCTTGTGGGACAAATTGGGAATAAACCTTTCTACAATGCGATGCAATCCGACGCACTCCGCTTATTGGACGCTTACCTTTATTGTACTCATGATGCCATCGAGAAAATTGTAGACATGTTATATTACACTGTTATTTTAATGTGTAAAATATTATATTAAAAACTTGCTGAATGTAGACAAATTCAACAAATCAAAAATCATAAAAATCGGTCCAGCCGTTCTCGAATTATAAATGGTGTAACGAACACTACTTTCTTTTCTATATATAGATATGGTGTATTTGAAGATGTTAACCTCATAACACCTTTAATTTATTCACGTGAGTGAATCCAAAGAAAATTTTAATATAACAGGCCAGAAGCAGCATATGAACAAGATGATTTTCCCCTGGGAAATTTAACGCAGTGTTAGAGCGTTACATCGAATTTAATCAAACGAAAACATGCGAAGATATGAACGTGAAAGCTAAGAAAAGGATTTCCTATATGAAAGCATTAATCCATTAACGGAGTTTTCAGTCAAGCTGAAGGCTTTTGAAGCGAAACGTAGGCGTATAGGCACCGACTGGAATACTTTAAAAATAATTTAGTTAAAAATCACTTGATATCATCGATGGTATTTTCACTCAGAAGCTCATCTGGCAGTGAATGTTCTCTTACAGAAGAGAGATCATCGTGAAATATCAGCACGAGTGCGAAAACTCCACTTTGTACTATCCGATAAGGTTGCCATTTTATTTGCATCCCCTCGGTACTGCTTGTTTGCAAAGGGGCCATCAGCGTGTCTGTTACAAATTAATTATTATTTAAATATTATAATCAAACTAGCAATCCGCGACAATTTCCTTTCGTGAAAACCGTATTAAAATCTATAATATGTATTACAATTCGCACCCAGCTTCGCACGGTAGTAATTTTTTTCTATAAATTACATACAAAAACCTTCCTCAAAACCTTTCTGATAGTGAAAACTGTATCAAAATCGGTTGGATGGTTTAGAAGAAGTTAGCGGAGAAACTGAAACTGATAACACCACTGAGGATGTCAACCGCAGTTGTTGACGAAACGTTTGGAAGAATTTCCAACAGACCTGGGCCATCATCCCGGAAACCCACAACTCATATAGAAACTCATATAGAAATGAATCCCCATTTCTCCTGGTCACGGCATCACGCGTGAACGGGTAGACCGATTTTAATTCGGTTAAACGGGGAATATTCATATATATACATATACATATATAATAAAATCGTCAACGAGCCGTATATGTACATTGATATTTTTTTTCAAAAAAAGAATTTGTACAGGTTGTACTTTTGTTACCGAGGTCAAAAAATAGGTTTCAGAACTTTTATCTGTTTGTTTGTCTGGCATTTGTGCACTCTATTTCAGAAACGGCTTAACCGATTTGAATGCGGTTTTCACGTTTTTAATTTGTAGTTAAGCTTCCCGTAACATTTAGTGTTTGTTTCATTCCAATCAGTTTACAAACAGTTACAAAACTTATGCGCTATACCGAATATCACGTGTACGAAGTGCGGGCTCAGCTAGTTTTATAATCTATATTAATAATTTCGTCAAGGGGTACGGTAGACTCGATTGAAACCTTACCTGAATAATAAAACATAAAAAAATAAAGATTTCGAGTCGACAACATATATCCGCAAAATTCGGATTGTCAAGTATTTTGTTAAATTCTAATGGTGCTGACAGACAAATCGCAGGCGCCATATTGGCCTCTCTAGCGAAACGTCACTCACTGACACCTGTGACATCTTGAGTGGTTAATAAACGTTCCGTTTCTTCATACTAGCGCACATACGCCTCGCCACTCAATACATTCGTCGCACCCATGTCGCACCATTAATTTCAAAAAACAAAGTGTCCATTACAAAGAACTGTGACTCATGTGTAAAACGAAACGTCTTGCCGCATACATTGAGCGAAATCTATGCCGCTTTGCCTTTAATATTCCTTGAGAACCTATAACTACAGAAATATCTACCTACATTTTGTACCTACATGTGTACATATAATGAGTTGCGACTCCCACCCCCGAGCGAATCCGGGTTTTCATCTAGTAAGTTTATAATTTATATTTGACGAGCCCGTTGATTGAGCGGTTGGGGTGCTTGCCCACGGGTTCGATTCCCGGCGGAGTCAACAATTGAAATGAATCCGGCGGCGTTGACTCTGGTCTGGATTTGGAAAGTAGCGACACGGCATATTGCATTTCGCAGTAATTTGGACAGCCCGTCTGGCGGCAGTGACTACCCCCTTACAGAAGACCACCGTGAAATAACTGCATATGAGCTATTATATTTCGGTGAGTGAGTAAGGGATTCCAGAGCCCATTACACTATCCCTTCCTTAGCACTTCTTACTATGGTCTGCAGCGCAATTGCAGTACCTGTGGCGGGTTACTTGTGTTATAGGCGACGATAGCCATCTACCATCAAGTGGACCTTCAACCTGTTTGTCGACCTTAATATTAAAAAATAGTAAATACTCTAATATTAAAGAAAGCGTTTATTATAAACATTTATTACTAGTAAAATATTAGACTGTCACTAAAAGTTTCATTAAACAAAATTTCACTAAAACTCGATTTTCATAGTTAAGTTAAAAACCCATTATGTCCCCGATGTACAGTTTTACCGGCCCTTTGTTTACATACTAAACTGTAAAAGGCGTTCACTCTGTTATTTGTGCGTGAAATAGCGCATGCATAAACGACAAGGAACTTTAAAAGCTATTAAAATGTTTCAACGGTTTTGTTAAAAAAGAAATAATTTTTTTATGGTGAATTAATTTTTAAAAAAATGTAGGCATTGGTTGATGTGCCGGTTCGATAAAAATGTATATCTGCGGATACGGATCCGAATACGGATATTTGGTGTCAAGATCCGCGGATACGGATACGGATCCAATCGGTGTAGGTGCTCGTAACCTTGAAACGATAGTTGATGCCACTTGACGCTTTGAGTACAGCTTTACGTGACAGGGCAGGACATGTTTCGACTCACCACGAGTCGAAACATGAGTAAATGTTTGCAATATAAAGGTGCTAAATACTTAATTTTAAGAAAGAAAAGATAATCTGAATGGAATTTCATAGGTTTTCATTCCTACCTAATCACCTAGAATTTCATGTATGAATTGAAAATTAATATGGTAAAACATCCGTAAAATATCCGCCAAAAAATAACGCATACGGATCTTTCTTCTCTCTCGGATATCCAGCACATCACTAGCTGACAGGAGGTCTGACAGTCCACTTAAATGGTAGTTGGCTACTGTCGCCTGTTATACAAGAAACATCAGGGATTAGTTAGCTGTTGATCCTGTTAGAATGTAAGGAACCTCATAAAGAAAACAGAGGCTTATATTTGGCTACTTTACCTTATGTACAGTAAAGCAATAGCATATCTATCACTTGAAGCTGAAGTGGAGCTGGATTTGCAAAAGGAGAATTAGGCTTTGGAATCCCTTAATCACTCCCAAGAGCACACGAGCTGTTATTTCACGATGGATTACATAACATGGTAAGGGAGGCTGATTACCGCCAGACGGGCGGTCAAGTTTACACTGTTTACATAATGCCCTTGACGATTATTAAGTACTACATTATTTAATTAGTGGTTAGAACATTGTAACTTTCCTTTTTTATATATAATGATATTTTTTTCTGTGATTTGGACGACGACGTAATTAATTAAACACAATTGAGTTTCTCTGCAAGAAAAGATTTTATTTTGTTAATTTCTATTATTTTAATACATCAGAATTAGGTACATATTTACACTATTTACATAAATAATAAAATATCCAGTAACAAAACTAACAAAACTTTACCTGCAAGAAAAGAAACGACATTTAATGTTATTTAATTACAATGTCGAATCCTAATAAATCACAAAAACGTTTTATACAATTATAAATATTTTAAATTATATTTGTAATAAATTTACTTCAGAATTCTGATGACAGACGTCTTTTTATGAAGATTGAAGCATAAGTAAAAAAATAGTTTTTATACACACATAGAGGTTGTAGTTTAACCAAAAAGTATTTAAATTAAAGAAAATTATATATTTCTCTTTACATATATATATAACGCCCTAATCAAAAATATAAAAGTCATTCACTTAAACTTGTGGGATTCCGAAAAACAATTCATTCTATCTTCAGACTCCGTAGAAATAAAACTCTTTCCGATCTGATTTAAACTTTAAGTTCTAATCAAATATTTTTTTAGAAAATGCTTTGAGATTTCTTAACACTCTCGCGGCATATCAATTAGCATGTTTATCCTGTTATATGGAAAAATATATAAAATATAAATAACTAGGGAAACGCCCTAGACTTTACACGGGTGCAATTTTTTTACAGACAGAAGCGAACGACAGCGATTTTATTTAATACTAGCTGTTGTATGCGACTTCGTCCGCGTCTCTTTATAAAATGTTATTCATGGAAAACGGCAATTTTGTATGGAGGGGGCGGGGTAAAGGTGGAAGATGGGAGAGGGTGAGTAGCCTACTCGCTAATAATGTAGCTAATAACGATTTTAAAATCGGTCCAGTAGTTTTGGATTTTATTCACTACAAACATACAATGTACATACAAATCTTTTCTCTTTATAATATTAGTATAGATTATGTACTAGCCACTTGTTCTCGGCTTCGCACGGATGCAATTTCTTTCTGCAAATTATCCACAAAAACCTTCCTCGTTTATCGCTCTTTTCAATTGTGAAAACCGTATCAAAATCAATAGGGTATTTTAGTAGAAGTTAGCGGAGAAAAAGACAAGAGCGGATAGCGACTTCATTTTGTGTACCTATATGTGAATATAGGTAGACATAGAATATATAACTACAACTGCGTACATGAATGTGGTATGTGGTTTATCATTGCACTAATGGGGTAAAAAACTGACTTTTTCTCACTTCAGATGGCAGCACTGTTGGTTATTCCCTAAATCTGACAAGTAGTTGTCATTTTCCATAGTAATTTTGTAAACAATCAAAAAGAACTGAATTTATTTAATTAACATGACGCTTATGTTCAGCTTTTGATTCCAAAAAGTCGGGAATCCATATATTTTTATCAAAAGAAAAAAACAATGGATAAAAGCTTTACGAATAATAAGTTGGAAGCAGACTAAATATTCGAAGTTATGTGCAGTAGATGCTTTTCTATTCCTCAACTGTTCTTTTAACTGCTTAACACTCTATGTCGAATACATTTTTGTAGAAATAAAGGCAAATTCGCTGATAAATACAGGGAAACAAAAACGCAATATGGCGGCGATTAGGATCACTCAACAGTGGCGCCACCTACGATTAGCTTTCAGTTTTTAACCCCATTGCTGCTATTAACTTGCGTCAAATATGTGTTAAAATTACATGTAGCGAATCTGCTTAATGTAATTTAATATATTCACAAACGACGATGTTCATCTCTTAAATTATGAATCAGTTCGCAATATCCTTAATTACTAATACAACACAGCGGCAAGTTACGGAAAACTTTGATCCAGTTTCACATTTCAGAGGACCGTTGATAATTTGTTTTAATTGACTTACAATAACTTACATTGGAGCCCGAAGTTGGTCGCCTATAGGTTGGGACATTAAAGAGTCCCGCCCTTAGTCGCGTGTTCAGGATCTCGCTGAATTCGAGTGCACTCCTTCAGGGACGGAACGTGACTCCTTCAGGGACATGCGAAGAAATAAATACTGCAGTGAGGTTAAAGGGATTTACTTATAAAAAATAAGCTTTACATTACTATTTTTATATAATCAATAAAAAACAAATTATATCAGAGAAACGTAGCTTAATTAATAATAAACCAATTGTCTTAAGTCAAAGTCCCGCTTTTTTTTTTGACAGTGACAAAAAGAATGTAATCACCACTCTAAAACTAACATGTTGTAAATCAAATCAAATCAAATCAAAATATTTATTTATCAATTAGGTTTCTCCAAGAAACTCTTATGATCGTCATTTGGAATTACCAGTTAAATTTAAATTTACCAGGGTTTAGGAAAAAAAGCTAAGATGACGATCCTGAGAAGAAACCCCGAAAGAAACTCAGGATACTATTCTTTTTGTCATCTTTACAATATAAAAAAATTACAATAATTATAATCATACACTTAATACCTAAAGTAAATATTCAATACTAAGCATAGTATGAGCTCCGAATCCAGGCTTTAATTCCAGGCTTCATTGTCACTTAAATAATCAGTAACCTTATAATAGCCTTTCGAGAGGAGTTTGGTTTTAATGACAACTTTAAAGGTTCTGATCATCTCAGGCAGTTTATTATAAAACCGTATACACTGACCCATAAAAGAATTACTTATTTTGTGGAGTCGCGTCTTATGTAAATCTAAATTATTTTTAAACCTAGTACCTATATTGTGTACATCACATTTTTTATTAAATTGACTAATATTTTTATGCGCGTAAATTAAATTTTCATAAATATACTGACATGTAACAGTTAAAATCTTAATTTCTTTGAACTTTTCTCTGAGGGAAGACTGCGGATCTAGTTGATAGATGGCTCTAATGGCCCTTTTTTGTAAAATGAAAATAGTATTTATGTCCGCAGCGCCACCCCAAAGAAGGATCCCATAACTCATTACACTGTAAAACATTGCCACAGTGCAAAAGTATCTATTATTGCGAGTGAATCGCCGTCACACTTAGGTACATTGCCGAGTGCTCCTATAAGTTGTTTTAAAATAATGCCTAACGTACGTACACCCAAATTACCCCACAGTGTACATAAGACATCACTGCCCATACTGTCTAGATGGACTTTAGAACAGTCTCACTTCTTAGGTGTTTCTGCCTGGCTGAAATATAGGATTCTTCAAGCGTGCTGTAAACTAATTCCTGCAGAGTCAGCAGCGCACCTATAGTCCCCTTGATGTTGCTAAGGGCATAGGTTTGCTAGCCACTCACCATTAAATTGACTGTAGACCGTCTTGTCACCTTTTTTAAAATAAAATGCTAGAGACCTGCTCCCGGCTTCGCGCGGGTGCAATTTTTTTCTGCAAATTATAATATCTGAAAACCTTCCTTCCATTAGGGAAAACCGCATTAAAATCCGTTGCGTGTTTCCGCATCAGACAGACAGACCGACCAGACGCGGACAGCGACTCCAATTTATACTATGTAAGGATAAGGAAGGGATATCAATAATTAGGGTTCCTAACGGTGATAGGATCACTCGTGTGTACGTCTGTCCGTCGAATCTACTAGACCGATTAAGTTGAAATTTGGTACACATATCAATTTCTGCGACCCAAACGCAGAGGTGTGATGTGAATATATGAAATCTGTTTTTGAAAACTGCATCGTGTGACATATCAAATGGAAGGTCTTGTTTTGAAGACCTTTTTTGTAATTTTAAAATAAATAGTTTCCAAGTTATTCAAGAAAATTGACGAAAATTGACCCCCTCCCCCCCCCCTATCTCCGAAACTAGTGAACCTAAAATTTTGAAAAAAATACAGAAATTGTTTTCTACTTATAGATTATAGGAAAACCTAGAAGAAGTCCATGATATATGAAAATAACATGGTAAATCACTCAACATCGTTCGGAACCCTCTTCACGCGAGTTCAACTCGCACATGTCCCGTTTTTTTTTTTTATTGCTTTCTTTGTGTATTAGGAATCATCTTCAAATTGAAATCTTTATATTGATTCCTTTTTCTTATACTAATAATGACAAATAATTCTAACTTTATTCTTTCCCTGGATTCTAAATTATTTCTTCCCGATGGATTTGAATTTATTTATTCAAAACTTCGTATACATAGATATGAAGCATCATCACGCGTCAAATCTATATCCTACAATCATTGTGAAGATATGACTCCCGTCAAGAGTAACCCTGTCGCTGACACATGCACCAACGGTTCTTATATGTAGAGAATAGTCATATCGAATAAGTTAGTACTAACTATAATTATTATGGTAATTTATTCACAAAATCTATACCGATACATGTATAGATAGTCCGCTTCTATCTGTGTCTCCACTAACTTCTTCTAAACCAAGTAACGAACTTTGATACGGTTCACTAATGGAAAGAGCGAAACGAGGGAGGTTTGTGTAAATGTCGCGGTTTTATGATGAAATCGGGTTTTTGATCAAGAACCGGAAGAAGACAAAATTATTACTTAATCTTATCATAAACCTGAAAAAATTAAGTTTTTTTTATCAAAAACCTAAACTTGTTTAGATGTACATAAGATAAAATTTAAGCTCTCAACATTAGTTTAAATAATATTTTTAAAAAACCTTGATGCAACCACATAATTAGTGGAGACCAATATTGATTATGTGCTAAATGTATGTAAAATTGTAACAAATAAATCATTCTTAAAGTCTGTAATTGTTTTTTTTTTTAAGAAATAACAAACCGACATTTGTTTTATTATAAAACTAATCCAGTCTAGGTTTTTGATCAAAAGACTGGATTGTGTCAGCTTTATGATAAGATTAAGCAAACGTTTTGATCAAAAGCCTAGGTTTTTGAACAAAAACCCAATTTCATGATAAAACTGCGACATTATATATACCTGATTTGTTGAGCATGGTAACGACTAAGTAGGATTTACAGTAATGTCGATCAGGGACTTTTTAGGACAAATTTTTATTTAATTTATCTTCATTTGGACTAATCCAGATTCAATGACTACAATCAATCAGTAGATAGAAACGTAATATATAATGACTAATAATACCTAGTGCATAAAATATGATTGTTAAACACTGGAATTGTCTTGCCATTTCTTCTTTCTTCATTTCTTCTTTGAAAATCACGAATATAAAAATCCCTTTCATAAGTTCCAAAAAATAGCGGGTTTTTTATGTTGCGACCTCGTTGATGAGCCGACACTGCACACAAAGGTTAAACGGCATTCTATTTATACGAGGGGCAAGTAAAAATCACAAGAACTAAAGTAAGAGTGCGAGCATCCCCTTTACCAACGGGTTAGAGCGAACGCCAATCTGCCTGCGGCTGTAAGACGAACCAGTTCGTAGTAATTTAAACTTTGGAACGGCAGAGTGCTTCTCATACGCTCAGTGAAGAGAGTTATTTCTTCTTAAACCTTGTGTCAAATGAATGTGGAGACCCGTTTGATCAGAAATAATCGTGATATTAACGATTGAACGCATCGTGCTAAATTGATTGGATTTTCCACTTCGGTGCACCATAAGAGTGTTAATTCGGCCTACTCACTGTTCATTTGTATTGTATATGGAGTGTAACAGTGGCCTCAACTTAGAGCCACAGTATAACCATACTTACGTCATACAGTCGGGCTAAGCTCAATGTTCGAGCCTGCAAACTGAACCGAGTTCGCCGAACGTTGCTCTACGAAATTACATTCGTTGCCTGACTGTATGACGTAAGTATGGTTAGACTGTGCTATAGCTATGAATATCTCGATTGAAACTTATTAAAATACTTAGAGTTCGAGATATTTAAATTTTCAAAAATTTCATGTTCCTTCTCGGTGCATAATTGTTATAAAAGTCTTATACTTGTTAGCTTTGTTAAAATTAAATCAGACATTTCCGTTAATCATGCGATATATTCGGAATATCTGTGTGGCTTATGTTACCCACTCTCAAATAAAAATATAATTGTTTTTACAAAGGGCGGTGAGCAGGCTAACAGTCTACATGTAAGTAGGTGGTATATTGCAAGTAACCCAACAACGAACTTGTAATTTTATTTTTAAAGTATTGAATCATAATCTCACAATCAATTAGAAGTCATTAACAGCGTGATTAAGTCTTATTTAAATATAAATCAAAATAATTAGTATTCCTTGAAATATTACAAAAACTATCAAATTCCCTCTACAGGAAATTTCTAAATTGTTTACAATTTTCAAGACACGCTGTAAGTTGGACTGTAAGCTCACAGTTATTACAATAGACTGAGGTATCAAACGGCTCAAACAATAGCACCCGATGCCCGAACAATAACAGCTTGCCTGATATTTTACTATATATATTACGAATAAATAGTATTATAAAATCTCTATATTCCCTAGATTTAACTAACCCATTTAGGCATAGAAATGGTATATGAATAACAAATCATCTATCTATACTAAGCATATTTGTATAAGTGGTAAGCTTGTATTATGTAGATTTATAAGCCGTCAGAGAGAGCAGGGCCGTAATTTGCGATTTTCAAAGAAACCCCAGTACGCCGTCAAGTTATAAAGCAAATAATAGTATTTGCATTTAAAATATATAATTTGATAATTTACTGTAGTTTCAAAATATTAAACTGGCATTTATAAAATACGTTTATTTTTTCTAGAATCATGAATTTTAGCGGCAAACCCGGAACGGCGGCACAACCGACCCCATTGTGGTGCTGGTTGTTCCCTCGTTGAGAATGTTGTTTCTGTCCCGTTGTTAATAAGTTTTAATATAGATTCATATATTTAAATTTTTTTAAAACTACTTTTGTATAGCTCAATAATTTATTACAACAATGCCATCGAAAATAATTGAATTTACTTAATAAATTTACTTAATAATTTTTACTTAATAAAAAAAATTGAAGTTAACAATAGATAACATAAGGGGATATCAATAGAAAAAAAGAGACAAATTTTTCATTTCAAAATATAGCATAATTGCTAATAAATAAATTTACGCTTCACCGCAAAAAATAAATTATTGTAACTGCGTTGTTTTATCCTCCTTTGTACTTTAAAGTTTATTCCCAGGCTTAAAACTCTTAAGGAACTTTCATAATTATTGAAATAAATAATTATGAATTATTATTTAAATAATTTTGATTTGATTTGATTTGAAAAAATCAACGATAAAAATAGGGCAAATGACAATGTTAAGGAATATTTAATATTTAATGTACCAAAACTTTTAAGATGAAAAATATTTACTCAAGCGAAATGTAACCGACGCTTAACTGACGCTTAATAGCTGTCGCACGAGCAACCAAAATGACCGACGACGTGGCAGCGGAGTCTTTTCTTTTAGTCGTTATATGCAACGGAACTACTTACCCCGGGAACTTTCAACCCCGCTCTCCTGAGTGTTTTATTTTCCGCCACAGTTCCCTGTTTCACATAATCTCTAAGAAACCTTTAAATTGACACATATTCCCAAGCTATGCAAGTTTATTGTGCTGATTGTGTGAAAGTTTCGCGAAACTGACATTAATTTTAGAGCGGAAATCTCTGAAAGGTAATAAGATCACTATGGAACATTAAACACGTTTACACTAAGTAAACTAACATTATTAAAGTTAAGTTTTCAATTACGCCGTAAGTCTCTCGGGGCTTTCTTTCACTTAACAGTGTAGGGAAATTTACATTGTTAAATTGAGCAGCGTTGAAACTTTACACATATATTTTGGTGTATATTCCCTGCGGTGCTTAATTGGTAGTCCAAGACGACTTATAAATATTTTTAAATAATCACAAATACCTTTTTTTATTGGCTCATTTGCAATGAGTCTGAAGACCCAAATTTATTTGAAGTCAAATTTGTTTGGTTAGGTTCACATATATAGAGCAGCTTTCCACTGAAAGCATGGACTCATTCCACAGAAACTAGAACCGGCTTTCTAATTCCAGTGAGTCTTCTGACATTGTGTTGGATGTTCAGTTGGCGAGCTAATTCGTTTGGATCGTGTATTAGCCGGTTTTTTTACTATGCTTCCAAGCTGCGTGTTTTCTCTGATGGATCTCATAATTTTTCACACATTTAGCACATTTAGTCCTCAGGAACTTACTTTGCTGACGATACAGAATTGCGACATTGGAATCCCTAGCGCTGCCTCAGAGCTGTAGTACGTTTTATTTTTCATATTGGCTGGACTGGAAGACTTCACAAGAATTCACTAAGATAATTTGTGTTGGGAAGTTAACGTTTTTGTCATTATTAGACAATAGATTTTTTAAAATTAGTAATACCTATGGATGTGATTATTATTATTATTATATGTTATATACATAAATATTATTATAATAATAAATTATAAATATGTAAGTCGTACAAAATATGTTATTTTATAATTTATGTACGTATGTTTAGATAAGGATGATATTTTTCATAATGTAATTATGTAAAATAAATCCCTAATTTTTAATGAATCTTTAGGTCATAATCTATACATTAGGTTGTATATTGTAGAAATCGCATATTGTATTATTTGTGAGAAGCTTAAAACGTAATAACAATGTCAAGAATGTTTCTACCTATGACCGCAATCCAGATTGTCCCGTCTTATATTACAAGGAAGATCTCAAATGTGTATGCCCGGGAAATGAAGCCTCGGATGAGGACGGATTAAACCATCCGCACACGATTAAACATTGATGCGATCACGGCATGTGTATATTTCCTGCGGAGGGATGTCTTAAGGGCTAAGATGAAGATCTTTGGCGATCTTGAAGTCCAAACACATGGAAGATATCGTGATTCACCGTAGTGAAACATCCATCTAATTAAATAATTCAGAGTTTTCAATAATCATAGTTATTGGTAGTAATCATAGTTTAATTTTATATAGGTATATTAAACTACTATAAAAATTACTTATAAAGATTATTTATATAGTTTTTGGAATTGTCTCTATTCATTAAAAACTATCCCATTTGGCAATAATCTTTTTCATGTTGGCAATTAGTCATTACATTTTTATCGGAGCGGTTATAATATAAAATAAATTAATTAATATAAAAATGGCCCAAAGTAAAGGTATTAAATTACATTGTTGAATTATATTATGTTAAAATAAATTACTGAATTGAAAAATTTCAAATAATCCATTGAGCTGGACAAATATAAATTGGTAAATAAAATAAGGGTTATTAACAATGACCCATAGTTACATGTTCTCTTTCTGACTACCACCTGATGAGGTGACGCATCATACTGCATCATACCTCCCGCGCTATGGTCTTTTTTTTATTATCTTTAACAGATGTTACAAGTACACTTTTCAATCTTTAGCATCACACTCATAATGAGTTTGTTTGTACTCTTTCACGCCTTAACTACTCGACCGATCATCATGACTACACATTGTCATTGTGTACACATTGTCAAAAGGATATAGGCTGCCATCAACTAAAATATGTGATCAGTAAAGATTGAAAAAATGTTTCAACCCCGGACGAAGTCGCAGGCGAATGCTAGTATGACTTTAATATGATTATTTTCCAATTCCAATTTTGAACGTACTGTTATGTGCGGGGTGACTTAAAATGCCATGTAAGGGCGAAACGAACGATTTATTTTCACAAACCAAGATGACTTTCAAAATCATCAAACTTATCCGATGAAACCGTAAAACTTGCCAAAAGTCGTCAATGAATCCCTTAATTTGTCGCCGGTTCACTGTCGCTGATAATTTCGCAAAAGCTCCGAAGAGTCGCTTTCGTATCGCTTGTTGTTGCACCACTAACTCACACTTGACCGGCCGCCTCTTATTTATACTTGACGCCCAATGCCTGGATGTATTCAGAATTTACTAGAAATATAAACAAGATTGTAAACAAACCATTGAAAGTTCGGTAATGCTATTTCTGTTGAAATGTAAACCTCTATGTTGTAAACATAAGGACCAATTTCCTTTGACACTAATCGGAAAGGGGCGTGGCTACCATCGATAGTGTGGGACGTTCGAGACTTTAGGCTGGCGCAACGCTTTTTCCAGAACGTTTCATAGTTAGTCGTAACAGTACTTTAAAAAGCATTTAATAATTCAGTTAAGAGAAGAGCTTCATTTTTTTTATTTTATTTTTTTCAAAATGCAAGATTCCATTCCACTTTTAAAACTTGCAATAGTTATCACGCCAGCTAACTCTCGAAGCCAATAAACAAGAGTGGAACCTTGAAGAATATTGCCTCGCTCTATTGCAGTACTTCAGGTGGATTTTACGTTTCTAGTGCGCTATTTATTGTCGTTTTTCTATTTCAGAAACTAACAATTTCTAAATCTATTTCTCCAATGTAATTATACAAGAATCTACCATTTGTGTAAGTGCTTGCACGGTCATACGTCTTGTGAAAATCAAAAGACTGAACTACTTTGAAAATAAGAATATATATTTATCACACGAAGAGATATTTTTTATAAGTAACCGATGTAGTACCTACCTACTTTTTTGCCATTCACTTTCAAATAATAACAAGTACTTAATAATCTAGAATCTAGATTAAATCATATCGCACATAGAATGTCGGTTCTAAATAAAATATTGAAAATCTTGAAAGCTTCTTTTAATTATACAAAGAAAATTAATATGAGATTTTGTAATTCTATTTCTCAGCATATATACGGTAAACATCAGGAACGAAATTGACCTAGACTTTTTTGGTCATAAAAGTAGCTCCGTAATAAAATATGTCACGTCGTCTTAGAAGGGATCGCGAGTGGGTAATATGTGGAAGGGCTCGCATCGGTAATGACGACCGGGCGACTCAAGATATATGACCCTAACTTCCTAACACTTTTCACTTCGCGTCAATACCTATCCTTTTTATATTGTGTAACATTTCGAGATATCACTGGTTCTGGGATAATGTGATGAAAACGCTAATTGAACACTTCAGGCGCACTTTTCTATCTTATTATTTACTTATTGATTATAATTACTTATTGATTACTTATTATTAAAATCATTTTATGTATATTTTTTATCTTCAATATATAATCAACAAAACAATACTCCTAAAACGTAATTTAATTTTAATTAACAAATTAAAATTAAATTACGTTTAGGAGTATAAAATCTGCCTTTAAAGGAACGAGTGTCAACGAGTGTCAACTTTTTCATTCAAATACGTTTCAGTACCAAGGTGTTCTTTTGATTTGAGACTAAGTTAGCACATAGATAAATTAATAATTTTAACTTATATTAACAATTACATTTTCTACAAAACACATATTTTTTAATTTCCGAAAAACATTCCAAACAACAAAAACTAAAAAAAACCTATGATAACTCACTCCCATCACGAATTTCAATATGTACTAGTATAAGTAAAGTAGCCAAATTATCACTACACTGGATGCCGGCTGTTATATTTATATATATGACGGTCCACTTGATGGTAGGTGGATACCGTCGCTTATAACACAAACAACGCTACAGGTGTTGCAAGTGCGCTACCGATAAAGGTTAGGAAGGAATAGGGAAATGGGCTCTGGCATCTCTTATTCACTCACCGAAACACAACAGCACACGTGCAATTATTTCACGGTGGTCTTCTGTAAGGGGGTGGTTACTGCCGCCAGACGGGCTGCCCAAATGACTGCGAAACGCAGTATACCCTGCCACTACCTTCTAGATCCAGACCAGAGCCAACGTTGCAAAGTTCATTTTCAAAGTTGACCCTGCCGGAAATCAAACCCGGGAACTCTAGAACAGAGCGTTAAAGCTATCACCCTAACCGCTCATCTAACGGGCAGGTCAATTATATTGTTACGACTAACAATGGAACGTTCTGGAAAAAACGTTCGCGCCGGCCGAAAATCTCGAACGTACCACCCTATGGATGATAGCCACGCCCCCTTCCCGACTATTGTCAAAGGAAATGAGTCCTTATGTTTACAACATAGAGTTTACATTTCAACAGAAATGGCATCCCCGAACTTCTTGTTTGGATCTTCTGGAAAATTCGAAATAAACCGAGGCGATTGGCGCCAAGTGTAAATAAGAGAGCAGGCGAGCGAGATAGTGAGCGACAACCAGCGATACGAAAGCGACTCTTCGGAGCTTTTGCGAAGTTATCTGCGACAGTGAACCGGCGACACATTAAGGGAATTATTGACGCCTTTTGGCAAGTTTAACGGTTTCATCGGACAAGTTTAGTGATTTTGAAAGTCATCTTGGTTTGTGAAAATAAATCGTACGTTTCGCCCTTACACGGCATTTTAACTCATCCCGCACGTAAAAATATTATGGAGATACAAAAAAAAAGCGCCAAATTATTTTTAATTAATAATAATAATTGGAACTAATTATAAAGTTTATAAATGCGAATATTTCACTGGATATCTTGTACTTTTTTATGCAAAACTACTGGACGGATTTTGTTATAACTTTACAATAATAATTACAAATCATATGATAATAGTTTATACATAATATACAATTATATAATATAATATGTAATATACAATAATTGTATAATATACAATTAAATTGACAAAAAAATGGCAAGAGTAATACAATTGACAACAATTGTATGGCACCTACAGACTTGTATTATGGGATAACCATACAGTGGACAGAGGGTTAAAACTCTGCACACCCAGATCAGAGCCATCTTTAAAAGGTTCCGGGACCCCTGAGTCAAACGCTTTTTCAAACACTTTAACCACTCTACCAATGAGTTCGTCAACTAATATACATATATATCAAATTAGTTATACATTTTACAGTTTATACATTGTAATAAGCAAATAACTTATAAAGACATTCTGGCGAAGTCGTGGTAGCTAAGCTATCGTATCATAAACATTGTCGTAAAATTGCGCAAACAAGCTGATTCGATTTATTTCGTAAGGTTTACATGATTATTTTTATATATTAAAGTTAGGTTACACCGACAGCAATTTTTAATATCTGTTTATTTTTCATTGCTATATAATAAAATATTAACTTTTTATTAAATTATTTTAATGATTCAATATTCCACCGTTTGTTCTAAAGAATGTACACATTAAAATACTCGTTTAACTTGTCATTTAATACAAACTCTTTGTAGTTCCTTACGGAACAAGACATACAGTTCTTAATGATGTAAATAAATAATAATTACTTTATTTTTATTTCAGGTACCTACACCACACAGATGCACATTTCCACTAGATGTAAGTGCGACTTGCTATTTAAACTTGTTTCATTCAGTTTGTTAAAAAATTAAGATTTCATTTAATTGAATGTACAAATAATCCTATCTATATAATTTTCTCCTACTACATTATCTCCCTTACCTTACCCTTTATTCTATTAGAGTTGATCGCGGCCGTAGGTTCATTTGCACCATTGATCCGCACCCTTAATGGTGCAAATGAAACTGATATTGTAAGGAGTTTTTTTCAACAAATCTCAGTTTCATTTGCACCATTGATCCGCACCCTTAATGGTGCAAATGAAACTGATATTGTAAGGAGTTTTTTTCAACAAATCTCAGTTTCATTTGCACCATTGATCCGCACCCTTAATGGTGCAAATGAAACTGATATTGTAAGGAGTTTTTTTTCAAAAAATCTCAGTTTCATTTGCACCATTGATCCGCACCCTTAATGGTGCAAATGAAACTGATATTGTAAGGAGTTTTTTTCAACAAATCTCAGTTTCATTTGCACCATTGATCCGCACCCTTAATGGTGCAAATGAAACTGATATTGTAAGGAGTTTTTTTCAACAAATCTCAGTTTCATTTTCACCATTGATCCGCACCCTTAATGGTGCAAATGAAACTGATATTGTAAGGAGTTTTTTTCAACAAATCTCAGTTTCATTTGCACCATTGATCCGCACCCTTAATGGTGCAAATGAAACTGATATTGTAAGGAGTTTTTTTCAACAAATCTCAGTTTCATTTGCACCATTGATCCGCACCATTAATGGTGCGAATGAAACTGATATTGTAAGGAGACTAAAGAATTTGGTTTATTAATTACAAAAAATGCTTTCGATAAACGCGTACTCACATCCCTACTTGATATTAGTTAGCCACTTAATTTCAATCATAAATTGACGGCCCGTTAGATGAGTGACAAGGGTGCTTGCCTACCGTCTCAGGGGCCCCGGGTTCGATTCCCGGCGGGGTCAAGTTTGGAAATTTTAATGTAATTTTCAAAATTGACTGTGGTCTGGATTTGAAAAGTAGTGGTAGGTAGTGGTGGTAGATTTGAACACTGCGTTTCGCAGTCAAATGACAGCCCGCCTGGCGGCAGTAACCACCACCTTACAGAATACCACCGTGAAATAACAGCATATTATACGCGCTGTTGTGTTTCGGTGAGTGAGTAAGAGCCAAAAAAATACGAAATTCAAATCAGATAAAAATTTTAAGTTTTATATGTTGTACGACGTAACTTCTGAAACGGGGCCAATTGTTGAGACTATTTAAGTAGGTAATATATTTTTCTTATGTATTTTTTTTTATTTTTATGTTAAGGTCGGCAGGCTGACAGTCCACTTGATGGTAGGTGGCTACCGTCGCTTATAACACAAGCAACGCCAAAGCTGCTGCAAGTGCGCTGCCGACTGCAGTAGGATTAAGGATAAGGGTTTAGGAGTGCATAGGGAAATGGGCTCTGACATCCTTACTCACTCACCGAAACACAACAGCACACGTGATGTTATTTCACGGTGGTCTTCTGTAAGGGGGTGGTTACTGTCGCCAGACGGGCTGCCCAAATGACTGCGAAAACGCAGTGTGCCCTGCCACATCCAAATCCAGACCAGAACCAAATTTGAAAACTTGATTTTTCAAAGTTGACCCGGCCGGGAATCGAACCCGGGAACTCTAGTCAGAACTCTAGACTAGAACGTTAAGGCAAGCACCCTAACCACTCATCCAAGAGGCTCGTCATTCTGACTATGAGGGCGTCGTAAATTCTGACGAACGCCCTCATAGTAGATGGTTCATGGTTATCGTCTCTTAACAATGTAATAGGGTTTGCAGATGCACTGCACATCTTGATAATTTATCTAAGAAAAATACTGGCCAGATGCAATCATTTTAATCATATAATGTGTCACATTATTTCTCATTATTTCATTCTTTATTCTTTAATTTATTCCTGTAAATATGCTTATTCAATTGTACAGTATATTACAAGTTATCTTCTATTTATTTTTTTACCCACAATCTTTCAGGAATAAGCCAAGCATATCTACATTATATTATTTTAATGCGTTTGAGTTCGTAGTCGAATTTTTTGTAGTGGCAACTCACGCTTCGTTCGCCGTCTTTTAAAAACGAGAACCCCTCTGGCGTATACAGAGATCTCCTTATCAAACCCTTATCCCTCATCCTATCAAGGTCGGCAGTACACCTTAAAACCTTTACACACTAGTTTATTTCAATAAACAGGTTACATTGCTTTTGTTAATAGGTCGCTATTAACTAACCATCGCCATCAGTGGACCATCAATTGCTTCTGGCAAGCTTCTTTTTTTTTTCAACATTTTTTTCTAAAAAAAATCACAATTAAGACATATTTTTTGCGTTATTTTGAAAACGGTTAATCATTTAGGATATACTTAAAAAAATGTGTACACCAAAAATACGCATTACAACAATATTCACGCATACACAATGAATTAAAAAATAAAATTGTAATATTAAAAACAAATAAACTGCTATGTAAAAAATATAATAAATGTTGAAAAAAAATTAATAAATTAATGGCACACTATAAGTTACTCTTAATACCATTCACATGGAATCTTAGAAAAAGCAAGCACCTTATGGTCAGTTTAAAAATTTCTATTTTTATAACAGGAGTAAATGTCACGTTTGTTTTGTTTTAGGGAACCCACACCTACATCTGTGAACTGTGAACAAACCGAGGCACTAATGTCAACATTACTTGTTATGGCTATTCTCACAGATTCAGTTTTTTTTAACAATGAGGTGCTAGTTTGTTTTGTTTCATTTTTTTTTGTTTTGTTTGAAATTTCCAGCAGAACAAGAATATCCATCATTTTCCTTTATAAACAACACACCTCCATCTTTTTTAAGATGACTCACCACTTTACCAATTGACATACTTGAACAACAACGTGATAAAACGGTTCTTAAAATATATTTGAACATAAAATTTTTAAATTTTTAAAGTGGAAACCTTAATCTTATATATAAAAATGAATCCCCATTTCCCCTGGTCACGGCATCACGGTGAACGGGTAGACCGATTTTAATTCGGTTTTCGCTAATGGAAAGAGGGATAAACGGGGAATGTTTTAGGGTATATAAAAATTTGCACGCCGGGCGAAGCCGGGGGCGGGCCGCTAGTAAATAATAAATTAAGCTATGAATTAAGTTTTTGAAATAAATACACACGTGCCCAGACAAGCGAAATAAATTTTAGTATGTAAATCCCATAAATACACATAAGAACCAAAAACGCATAAATATTAAAAATGTAATTGGAAATGTCAAGCCATGTAATTTCGCCAACAATTATATATTATTAAGTTCTTTTAGTGGGTTATCTTTATGATTTTTTGTTATAGACAAGTAGCGACCCGACCTGGCTTCGGACGGTACAATTCTTTTTTTTGCAAATTTTACACAATCCTTTATCAGTATTAGTGAAAACCGTATAAAGTCGGTTGAGTCGTTTAGAAAAAGTTATCTGAAAAACAGAGAGAAGCGTCCTTTTTTAATATGAGTGTGCCACACGTAATTCAACGGAATATATAGATAGACAGTAGTGATTATATCATAAGTTTTTTTTTATTTATTTATATTAGGGAAACATACAATATTTTGATACACATTATATACATACATACAAGAAAAACATAAATCAGCTAAGTTTCCACTAAGTTACTAAAACATATTATAATTTACAATACACCACAGAAAATTGGAGTTTGGAGAAAACATGTAAAAAGGCAAACAAAAATAAACATAGAAAAGAAAGAGAAAAAGAAAGAAATAAACTGGTCGCTACAAAAAGAAAACTACACGAATATATTTTCGAGGGCCTGTTTAAGGCTTCTTTTATAGGCTACTGACAACTGAAAATATCTAGATCTAGTAAGTGTTCATTATAAAATTTGCGGGAGCGATGCAAAAATGTATTGCCAGTATATTTCCTTTTACAGAACTGAATATGTAATGAACACTTACATTTTGTTTACGTCTTATTATCTCACCATTTATTTTAAAAATCTGATTCAAATACTAATTAATAGATTTGTTGATTATTTTTTACTTGATTTTTTTTTTGTTTAAACCGTGGATTCGCAAAAAGAGAGATGAAGTTCTGTAGTAATATTGTTTTTTGATTATGTAAATACAATGAGAAAAAATTTTCATTCAAGAGATTGAAGAAAATTGAGATTTTATAGACTTTGTATTTTGTGAATGTTTGCTCACTTCGCAAAACAACTTTGGGTTTTATTGCTTGACGAAACCACGTTTACAACTTTTTCTGTCATAAAATACACCCCACTGAACGTCAGCCTGTCAGGAATTTTATAAAAAATTGATCTATTTATATTTCTTAGTCATCTCATCTTCGTGTAAATCTCATATTAAATAAAAACGTCACTCACTGCTTTGCCACATAGGTTTCGATTTGAAGTGCCTCTTCAACAAACCTTTAAATACTCTTCATATTTAATGACGAATACCACTCGAGCAAAGGGCAAGTGTTTAACCCTTTTTATTTTTATCTTATACCATAACAGCACTTGAACCTACTCTCATACATGTAAAGCTTAACTCTTTAACGTCTCTTATGTAAAACGGTTATATTTTACCATCGATGAGGCAGTAAAGTCAATTTTCATTTTGTACTGCATTCTTAGTGAGGTTTTTTTTTATTAAAGATGGCTTTGCTCTTGACCAGCATCTATCCATGTAGGAAGGATGAGGCCGACGATGGAGCGAGCTCACCCAGAAGATGCCTATTCACTCGAACCTTGAAAAGATTTGGGTTATATAAGCTCGGTTTAGCTTAACAAGCGGTTAATTTTTCTTTACCAACTTTACCTACGATTTAAATAAATTAAAATTTATTTAAATCTCGATAGGTGATGCCACAATCGGATTACGGAATTATTTTCGTGTTCTGGCAGGACAACTTCTGCTGGGTCAGTTAGTATTAGATAATAATAGCCATTTATTCTACATACGAGTACATTTGGTTAGTATAAATAACATTTATTTCCAAATTATATAAATTAATTATTTACGAATTGTAAGATATCATGACATTTATATCATCTATTGGATATTAGGTAGGTAATTCTATTTTATCATCTCTCAGCCATTCCCTCCATAACTTCTTGTCTCTTATCTCCATTTTCTGAGATACGAAAATATCAGCCCACTTTCTTTTTTAGTCAAAATCAGCCCTTTTATTATTTTTGTCCATCTTTCCTTATGTAATCTATCTATATCCCCCATTTCGACTTCAACTTATAACAATGTGTATCATTTTTAATATATTACAATGTTTATAATCCCACTATTATTATAAATGCTAAAGTTTGTGAGAATGGATGTTGTGTGAATGTTTGTTTACTCTTTCACCCAAAAACGGCTTAACGGATTTGGATGAAATACCTGGATTAACATATAGAATATTTTTAATCCTGGAAAAATTTTATGTTTTCGAAGGATTGTCTACAATATAAAAAATTGTGCTCCACAAGATCAGTGTTCTTACTATTCTCATTTTGGTGTCGTTTGAGATTTTGTTTTTGATGTTGGTGCGAACATGGTGAATGTGTAAAGATATCAACAGTATTATTTTCTCATATTATTTTCTCAGACGATAAATATTTCATTTTCAACGCGGCCGAAGTTGCGGGCATCAGCTAATGAATATAACTAAAAATTATTGATTTTATTGGGTAATTAACTTATAAACGTTTTAATTTTATTTTTATCTAAAGTTCGACAGTCACAATGACTGTCCACTTGGCTACCATATATACGTAGGATAAGGGATAAGGAGGGGTTTGGTTAAATGTGCTCTCACATCCCTTACCCACCGAAACAGCACTCATGCTGTTGTTATTTTACGGTGATCTTCTGGTAGAAAGCTGCCGCCAGATACGTTGACTGTGTAATGCAGCTTGCCTTGCCGCTACAAAATATTTGAATTTTATTATTTAATTTTATAATATTTGTCACCTTTATTTAGGAAAACCGAAATGTGTTACATTTAGTCTTAAGAAAACAAAAGAAGCTAAAATCTAAAATGATAATAACAAATTATGGGATCAACGAAGCCATAAATTAAGGTAAAGAATAGGCCCAAAAGAACAATAGTTAATTAACATCGATAAAACAATGTTTACTTCATCGGGTATTTCATTCGGGGCACGAACTCTTGCGGCCTTGGTTGGCTTTGTACGATAACAGCTCCTGAACTATAAACGACCAGATAACCTTGATACCTAAGAGTGTATTCAAATGCTCTCCTTGTGTACTTTCCGAAACAAAAGCCGCAGGGTAGATCATGTTAGTAGATCATGTTAGTGTGGTCTTACGAAAGGGTATATTACGTAATTGTTATGGCTACGACGCGGGATCTAGCAAAGATGTGTTGGTATCAGAAATCTTTATTGATATTCTAATTGGAATGTAAGAAATTTTCAATCAACTCTATGTCTAATGATATGTATATTCGGTTAGTTTCTTGCCTTTAGTTCCGGTGTCACAGACACAGACATATCAAATTAAACTATTCTTATAATTAATAATTTAATGTTTTTAATTCATCGATGTTTTAACTATAATAACATCGATGTTATAATATATTAAAAAGTAGATTGCAAATTGCACTTTACGTGACTCAGTTTTTAACTTTCTTTGCAAGATAAACCACAACAAAATTACAAATTCAGGAAAATGGCGATAAAATTGCGTTAGTGAATTTTTTATACATTTGATTTTTTCATACCTAAACCTGGATTAAAACCTCCTTCTGTTGGTATTTTCGAATTTTCTAGGAGTTTCTAGGAGTTCTCAAACAGTGGTACGCGTATTCCCAGGGGTACGTGCCGCAAACTTTTTAAATAGTATTTAATCAGTAATAAACAATAACGCAAAAAATATTCGCCTAAATGTATTTTTAATCTAATGTATATATTGTGTACAATCACGCATCGCCGAAATATAATTTTAACGATCAGTGCGTTTAATAAATACGCACAAGTCTGAAACCCTGTCATGTCATTAAAAAAAGTTCAAAAGGATTCAACATTCATTATTCTCTCAACATATCTAAAGTGGAAAACTGGAACATTAACATTAGGTAACATTTGTCACATTAAACTGATTCTGACCGTTATTGGAACTGTATTTTCATGGTGATAAATTCTTGAAGTGGTACGCAGGAAAAAGTAATTGGGTACCACTTGTCTCAGGACGTAAAGACTTCTCAACCCTCAGGACATTACCCAGATGCAACTTTACGGACCCTAATATTTGCCAATGGCTCTCTGATAGTGTGGGCTCTTCGACGAATTTCCATATTGGAGGCCCTGTCAGTCCACGAGACACAAAGCATTCTTCTGTGTAACGCCTCCAATCGGTTTATGGTGTTTACTTTTAAAGTCCACGCTTCTGAGCCATACAAGACAGACCAAATGTAGCCATTCGCTGGCGAAGCTTAATTTAATTTTTTTATAATCTATACTAATATTATAAAGAGTTTGTAAGTATGTTTGTAATGAATAACTCAAAAACTACTGGACCGATTTTAAAAATTCCTTCACTTGTAGAAAACTACATTCTACTCGCCTTCTCCAAATCACCCCCCTTTTCCCCCCTTTATACAAATGTATGTTTGTAATGAATAAACTCAAAGACTACTGGACCGATTTTAAAAATTCTTTCACCTATAGAAAGCTACATTATCAGCGAGTAACATAAGCTACTTACCCTCCCCATCTCCCCCCTTTACAATATTGCCGTTTTCCAGGAATAATATTTATTCCTGGAAAACGGAATATATGTACATATATCGACCGTGTTATCATTTTCATTTTTTTTAATCATCTTAACAATTATTATAGGTACTCGTAACCGTAAGTGCATATAAACTTTTTACACTTTGTTGATAAATTCTTAGGAAATGCATATAAAGGATAGATATGGAAACAAACTTTCTATATCTGAACAGTTTAGCAAGTGTAACTACAGAACGGTATATTTTTAATCTGTGGCCTTATTCAAGGTACCAATATTCTATTGCTTCATTATATCTATTGAAAAGGTTGGAATGTAAATTACGTATAGATGTCTCTATATGTTATTTAACGGTTATTATTGTTATTATTAAACTCTTTATTTGTATTATAAACATATAAAAAAGAATTTAAAGAAAAAAACAACAAGCAATAGCACAAAAGGCGGCCTTATCGCTTTATAACGATTTCTTCTAGGCAACCTTAGGGTAAGGAAAATTATATAAACAACGTGGGTGGTAAAAGTCATGGTAAGGTCATCATAAACTAACATTCTAATAAATAAATACTAATACATAAATTGAATATACACAAACATTAATAACACCAATTAATAAGATAGATTAATAAATATAATATATTAGAAGATAAACCTACATATAAAAATTAAACAAATAAAGTCATCTTCAGTTTGACAAAAAATATGTCTTGACGGTTGTTGCTTATATATTTGCTTTAATGAAATAAATGAAATGAAAGTTATGAAGTCATTAAAATTTCATTGCTACACTCCCATCAGTGGTTTCAGTGGATTTAGTTCGGTAAACAAGTTTGTAAGCAATTGTACAGTCCCTTCTAATTAAATCTGGATTTTATTCTCATTTGTTCTGCAGTTCGCATATTTGGTTTCGAGCTTGTTCTTCGGCTATTAAATGTGCCAGAGTTAAAATAAATAAACATATTTTAACAACGCCTACAAGAAAAGTCACAGCAAAGACTCTCAAAGAACTACATTGCAGATGCAACTGGCTGGAATTTCTGCACATAAACGATTTGAGCTTGCTCATTACTTAAAAAAAACGAAAGAAATACAAAAAAGGACACGATGTAAAGACAAAATGTGTCATGCATAACCCTTACAAGCTCTAGTTTTCAACACAATAGATTGGAGCTGTATTTCCGAGGACTAGGGTTGTGCACTCTTCTGAAAATTCCTTTTAAAATTCAATATATTTAGTGGAAAGCTTTGCAAATCCTAAAATGTATTTTTTTTTATTTAAATTCAACTAGTTTTGCACGGCACTTCTACCGCGCCCAAAAAAACGATCAAAAAAGTTTTATTAAAACACTTAATCAATTTTTTTTTTTTGATCATATGTTTTTGTCAGCCGTTGATTTTTTTATTATTACTTTTAGATGATCCCTCGGGAACAAAGTATTTTTCCTGGGTGAAAGGTACCTACCTATTCTATGTCCTTTTCTGTGTCCCTGACAACGTGTACGCAAAATTTTTTGACGATCGGTTGAGTAGTTAAGGGGTACGTAAATGCGTAACCAACAAAAAAAACTCACTTTCGCATTTTTAATGACTTTATTAAGGCTCCGGTCTCGCTTTGCGACTCTACCTTAGCAAACAGAACTAAGCGCACTTTCACGCGTCTTTTTTGTTATGAATTGCAATTATTAAAAAGTACATATAAAAAAATATTTTTTGTATTTTGTTTTCATTAATTTATTAAAAAATAGGTCATTACTAAGTGGTTTTAAGAGCGACTGCATTAAAAAAAATTTTCAACAGAAAAATATATGTATTTGCAGTGGTAAAATTCATAAAACTACAACTTTTTAAACCTCTTTAAATAAGAAAACTAAAGCGTTTATCAAAAAAGTAACCAGTTTAGATTATTGCTAACGATATGAGAATAAATGTAAACTGAATATATTTCGTATTTTTGTTATAATTTTTACGTAGCATGTGCTTGAATGAGACCTTCAACGCGTTCAACCTAAATAGAGGCATTTTTAACGCCCAATAGAGTTATTAAAATGTGCATCAAAATAAAATTAAAAAAGTATTTTTGAAATTTCAAATCCATCACTTTCAATAAATGTAAAATATATTTCATTTATTCTTTTGTTAGTAACTGTAAAAAAACATTTATATTCTGTAAATTATGCAAGAACACTAATTTTTAGGAGACTCGAGCCTTAAGGTCTTCTTCGCAGCCAAAAGTGGTACTAATCTTGTACCTTTTGTCGCAGAGTGTACTAAATAATCTGTGACTTACCTACTCACTTTGATATAATACAAATCTTATAGATAGTCTGTGTAACTTGGTGCGATTTAATGCGTAGTTAATACTATTACGTTAATACTATTATTTATTCTGTGCTATTAGTGTAATTTGAACTACATGGTAGGTTAGATCAAATTTGATGGGATTATTAGACAGTAATTCACAATTTATTATTTCTGTAGGTTAGGCCAATCGCAATCATTTGTATCACTCATTATACATCGTATCACAATTAGATATTTGTATAGGATGTACTTTTGGTATTTAAAAACACCTAAATGTATATTTTGTTTGATATTTAAATATTGTTTTGTTGCAATAAGGCAGCCCTATGGGAGGTCTCTCGTTAGTTTCAGTTTATACGAAGCGTTATTAACAATTCTAAAAAGACAAAGCAACAACCGTCGCATCGTGTAAATGATTCTCTGTATATCATTTCAGAGTATATTTGCCTTCATTAGGACTTCGAAATCGATGTTAAATATTAAATAACAAAGCTTTTAAATGAATTTATATCCACATCTTCTATATACGTATAATAAAATTGTAAACAAGCCGTGTCTGTACATTAAATATTTTTTCAAAAAACAATTTGTACACTTTATACTTATGTTACCGAGGTCAAAAAAATAGTTTTTAGAATTTTTGTCTGTCTGTGCGTTTGTGCACGCTAATCTCAGAAACAGCTTAAAAAAGTGACGCGCTATATCGAATACCACGCGTACGAAGTTACGGGATCAGCTAGTATAAAATAAAATCGCTCTCCGCTTCTGTCCGTTTCTCCGCTAACTTCTGTTAAACGAGAGAGAAATGAATATAATTTGCAGAAAAACTGCATCCGTAGAAAGCCGGGAGCAGGTCGCTAGTACAAAACAAAAACATGTACATATAGTGAAAGAATAGAGCGATTGTCAGGAAACTTGCAGACGTTGGTTTTTTTAAATGAGATTTAAATGCTTTTTTTTTATGTTAAGGTCGACAGACAGGCTGACGGTCCACTTGATGGTAGGTGGCTACCGTCGCCTATAACACAAACAACGCCTAAAGCTGCTGCAAGTGCACTGCCGACTACAGTAGGATTGGATAAGGGATTAGGAGGGGATAAGGAAATGGGCTCTGGCATCCCTTACTCACTCACCGAAACACAACAGCACGTATATGCTGTTATTTCACGGTGGTATTCTGTAAGGTGGTGGTTACTGCAGCCAGGCGGGCTGCCCAAATGACTGCGAAACGCAGAGTGCCCTGCCACTACTTTTCAAATCCAGACCAGAGTCAATTTTGAAAATTACATTAAAATTTCCAAAGTTGACCCCGCCAGGAATCGAACCCGGAGCCCCTGAGGCGTTTGGCCTATTGCCGTCGCGGCGCGGCAATAGGCCGTTCAAAGTTGCCGTTGCGAATGTCGTCATAACGTTGCTCTGCGACTCCGCCCATTTACGGCCGCGCTAGAAAGTCGTTGGGTTTTAGACGGTAGGAGTCCGTCATAATCTCGCAGCGTCCCCTTCGCTACAGGATTACGCCTTAAAATTTCCGGCAGATATTTTCCCACGTGTTACATTTTTCTTTTTCAACGCGGAAGAAGTCGCAGGCACTAACAAGTATGAGAATATACCTTTTTAGAATAAATATAAGTAAGTACCAGAATTTTTCTCAGTTTATTTTCCTTGTAAACTTTCACAAAACCGAGATAATGCTAAAAAAGGGTTGTACGTACTTTTAAAATGAAAGATTGGCTTACGAAGCCCGGAAGCACAACAGGGAAGTTTAATAACTTGAAAAATTATATTGAGATAATAATGCCAACAGAGAGGGACTATTCAAATACCTTATTCAAATATCATTATTTATAATATCTTATAAAATAAATTAATTAAATTTTCTAAGTTAATTTACACTAATGACACACTAGCTGTGACGCGTTGCTTCATTTTTCAACGCAAACGAAGTCGTAGCCACCAATTAGTCATACATATATAATAATATTCTTGTTTGTCTGCGCGTTTGTGCACGCTAATCTTAGACACTTTAAAACTTGACCGATTTGAATGCGGTTTTAACCTGTGTAATTAAGAAGCTTCCCTTAACATTTAGTGTTTGTTTCATTCCAATCGGTTTACAAACAAAAAAGTTACGCGCTATTCCGAATACCACGCGTACGGATTCGCGGGCACAGCTGGTAAATAAATAAATCTATACATAATGTGTCACATATTTTATTTTTGAAAGATGCCTGGGATGACAGTTTTCGCGTAAACCCCGAGTGAAACGTGTACACGAAAAATATATTAAAATTAAATAAATATATTAAATTATCAGGAGTTCACTTCCTGATACTCGAAGATACTCTAATAAGATTTAAGCATCTGTCTAACTTATAGGACTTTGACTGAAACACAGCACACGTGCCGTTATCACGCTTTTCTAAATCGTTGGTAGGTAACTCCTGCCAGAAGAACGACCTGCCACAATGGCGTCATCTTGCAAGAATTTTAGCCATAGCGTCAATTATGTACGGTGGGAGTAGAAATACCTTCGTCAGTTTTTAAATTCATTCCTTTATTAAGTGGTAGACTCTTACTACCTTTTGAAACTAAAGCACTAAGCAGACAACTGCATATGAAAGTAAACTTACTAGATATGAAAACAAGGATCGATATGGTTTACACCTCTGACCAATAAAATAGTTTCATATCAACATCAAACTTTTTTTAAGGTCTGTAATTACGAAGTTCATATCAAATAATATGGTCTATTTAATTTTCATTGTGTGTCAGTATCGTATAATTATTTCTTGTATTTCTTGCGATAAACATTGAGTAATTAAAATGCCGAAGAATTTAAGTATCCATGAAAGCGCTGCAATTATTACAGATCACTATGCATAATATAAGCTAAATATCTGCACCGCCATACCAATAGGCATAATGACAGATTTTGAAATTCCCTTCCATAATGTAGATACATGTCTACCATATCCGAAAAAAACAATATTACAGCAAAAAACTAAATTTCAACGCGAATTATTGAATGTTTTTAAATCTATTTTGAATTACGCGCGAAAACGCTCTTAGGTGTCATGGCGTCGCGTCTGATGAACCGTGACGTCACCGACATCTCATCAGATTTTTCATTCTTTCAAAGCAAAGTCAAGCAACACGATGGCACTTACCTGGGCGTGACGTCATTCGCTCTGATTGGTGTTTCAGTTAACATGGCCGATTGCAGTTATTTATACTTCTATTTTATTGAAAATCTTATTAATCTCATTTTTAATACAAAAAATGAGTAATTTTTTAGACTCCTTTCAACAAATATTTTTCTCCAAAACCATTTATTCTTTGATTCTTTAATACCGTCATCATGCCTATTCTAGACGTCACCCGAATCTTAACCAAGGACAAAAACAACTTACGAGTCGACAATATGAAGAAAATGGTTTTATAAAAACTAGTTATTTCGCCGAAATGTTTTACGTATCGCCAATGCTTTGCACTCTATGGGACTTCATACCGACGTCCTGCCAAAAAATTGTCTTTAACTAATGCTCATAAAGCAGAACGCTTAAATTTTGCCCCAGCATATTTGAATTTCTTCAATATGCTTGTAGTTGTATTCCGTTAATAGTCTACGGCTCAGGTCACGTACTTCTTAAAAGAACATTTAAACTAAAAAATATATTAAAAAAACACGTATAATACAGTTTCAAAACATGCGTTAACATGTAAGTGGTAATTGTGTTATTGTCTATACTTATTACAAATACGTCTAATTAAAATTACACATTTAGTTAAATTACTTTACTTCCTTAATCATATAGGTGGAATCAAACGTGCAAGATCCTATTACATACCTCGCCATTTTAGCTGGGATTCGGGTCTCTCTAATTGGTCCCAAAACAATTAGGCCCCAGTTTAATAAATTTATTTTACTTAACGTAATTCGATGAGCAGGGTTCTACAAAATACAGCATTAAATGGGACAAATAAACTTATATTCAATTTTTTTAAAGCATTTTCAAATCTCTTTAGATTTTTTTATAGAAATTGCGTCAATTTTATAATATCTATACATATAATTTTATAATATTCATACATTATAATAAAATCTTAAACAAACTTTAAATATATTTTTTTAAAAAGCAATTTGCACACATTATAGATACTTATGTTACAGAGGTCAAAAATATAGTTTTAAGAATTTTTGTTTGTTTGTCTGTGCGTTTGTGCGCGCTAATCTCTGAAACAGCTTAACCGATTTGAATACGGTTTTCACTGATGTATTGTAGCAAGCTTCCCATAACATTTAGTGTTTGTTTCATTCCAATCGCTTTACAAACAAAAATGTTACGCGTAAAAAATAAATGTCCTTGCATTTATAATATAGAGAATTTTATTGAGACATTAATCTCGTCAAAAAAAGTCACGATTCAAACAACTCTACACCCATTCCGACATGAACAAAATTCAAATTAATCTTGTTACTTTTCTCTTGTAGAATATTCTATCGGGTATTTCGAGAAGTACCTGTGGTATTGTTTTGTAGAACGCTAAGTAAACCTGAAAGAACAAATATTGGCAAATATATCCGACCTCTTTCGATTCGACTCCGAGACCTTCCGCTCGTTATCGCTTTGTGCTATCTAAAGCGAAAGACCCTCATTTCCGGTAAAAGAAACTCATCCCGAAGAATTTTCTCTTTGCTAATAATAGAAAGAAAAACCAATGTAAAGTAGATATTTATTTCAATTATTAGATACTCCGGTAAGTCAGAGACTCTACTGTCAAAACTGGATACACGTTCGAATCTCGGTTAGGCCTATACCTCGGTGTACTTTTCAATTTAACTTATGGATTATAAAAAACTAGATTATTCCCGTGATTTCATCCACGCCCCTATTTCTGAGTTGCTAAAATATTTAATTCAACCTTTTTTGTTCATAATTATATTTTTGTCAGGCGTAGATGTTCCCTCGAGAACAATACTATTTTTCTAAATGAAATAATAACAATATTGCCCAAGTCCTTTTCGGTATCCCTGACAACGTGTATGCAATATTTCATGATGATCGATTGAGTAGTTAACAAACAAACAACCTCACTTTGCCATTTATAATATTTTCTTTGATGATCACATGCCCTTTACGATGATTGAGTTTTAGATAACACACTTAGAACGGCAGAGAGCAATTGCTTTTAATATCTCCTCCCTGAGTCCGCAGGCATACAGAACTCGAGCCCATTACTGGGCAGACATTAGAAACAAGATACTTAATAGAACAATTATTAAATAGCTGACTCCGTGAATACAAGTGCACATAAGTGCACGGCAAAGTGAATGGACCAAGTTCTTAGTGTCTGAGTGGCCTGTCCACCACGAAACGTTACTGCTGTCTATTTTGAGACCGGAAGGAAAGAGTTCGTTGAGAGGTATCCTACAGGTGAAACATTTGGAGAATAGATAACATAGATATCTATGTATACATTTTCAGATAAATATCTAGAATCTGTTCACGACATTCGGACTTCTGCAGTTTTTAGGGTATTTTATTGTTTTTTAACTCCAATATGAAAAGACAAAATGTAAAACTAGGAAGAAAAGTTCGTTTTTCCAAATCTCAGACAAAAACGATGCTAATCAATGTCTTCGTCATCCACCGAGAGTTACTCCGCCAAGTTTCCACTGTGACTGGTGCATTTTGGATAGACTTTTGTAAGGAATACGGCATGTGAAGCGAGAATTTTTGGACTGTGCTGAGTGGAGATTATTGCACAATAATGTCCCAGAAAAACCAAGATTAACCATCCTGGGTATTTAACTGATTTTTTTCCCAAAATTGAAATTAATCATCAACGACTCAACGGTACGGTACGAGCCAGTAGAAGCGACTGAAGCAGCCATAATAAAGGCGTTCCAAAGGGCGATGACGAATATTTACACTCATTCTCATTTTATATAATTGGATAAGCTATTTAGAAGCCTGACATTAATACACACAAAATCAGGCTACAGTACTTGTTATACTTTTGAGTTCTAACAACTGTTGTGGAAGCCATTCGTCTACAAATTCAACAGTCCGACGCTGCAAGGTGTCACAAGAATTATATTGGCGCGCCAGAGCAGAGATAAAGTATTGATAACACTTTTCGTATCCTTTAGTAGCATTTAGAACTAGGGATTTCAAGAAGGCAAAACACTTGTGTCGTAGCTTTGCTACGCTGACCTTTCCAATGCAGATCATTTCTAAGTAATGCTAAAATTTGTCTAAGCAATAGGGGATCGGACAGTAATCAGATTAAAATCTAAAATGTACTTAGAAAGAAAATATATAATTTTTTACGATTATTTATCAAATAATAATTTAATATAATTCAGTTAAATATTTTTAAATGAAGAAATAAATTTTTTTTATTTACAATATTTTTAATCTATACTGAAACATCAATCACAGTGCGTGACGTCATTTGTGGGCAATCATTGTCTTATGCCAATGCAGCTGTTTTGTTATGATGTGACCACAAATGACGTTACGCGCTTTCAGATGAACTATCGTGGCGTTTTGGCGGCATTTTCAAACAAACAATATTAAAACATGATTTTGAGTACCTAAAAGGCTATAAATAAATAAAATAGTATTTTTTATGGGAATAAATATCCATGAAGATTAATTTAAAACACTTTCTGAAAATTTGTCCGATCCCCTATTAAATACAATCATCTATATAAAAATAGATGTTCGTATATCACTATAAAAATTGGCAGATATATGTTCTTTAGAAAGAAGGTTTTAATGGTGCTAAATTTCAAGTCAGGCGAACATACAAGGCTCAGTCTGCTTACTACAAAACATAAATAATAATAAATAACATAGACGGGAAGACGCAGTGTGGGATGCCCTGCGACCAGGTGGACAGAGGATTTGAAGGATATCGCAGAAGCGGCTGGATACGAAGGGCAGAGGACCGTGTATAGTGGTGAGCTTTGGGAGACGTCTACATCAAGCAGTCGAGAGACACAAGCTTATGATGATGATGATGGTGGTGGTGGTGATAGACATTCTAGGTGTAATTAAAAAAACCGGACAAGTGCGAGTTGAACTCGTGTGAAGAGGGTTCCGTACGATGTTACCTATCATGTTTTTTTTTAAATCTACACACAATATTGAGTGATTTACCATGTTATTTTAATCATTGACTTCTTATAGGTTTTCCTATAATCTATAAGTAGAAAACTAATTTCTGATATTTTTTTTAAAATTTTAGGTTCAGTAGTTTCGGAGATAAGGGGGGGATGGTCAATTTTTGTCTACTTTCTTGAATAACTTGGAAACTATTTATTTTAAAATTACAAAAAAATGCATTTATAATCTTCACAACAAGACCTTCCATTTGATATGTCACACGATGCAGTTTTAAAAAAATAGTATATTTCATTGCGGAAAGGCGGAAGAAAGGCAAGTGCGGCTTCATGGTTGGTTTTTCTTTTTAATAGACATTATTTTGACAGTTGGGAAAGAGAACGCACGAGTTCGGGAAAGGTAAAAAAAAGCACGAGTATGTAATAGCCCACATCTCGAACGCTATACGTCCCTGCAATACGCCACTTTTTGAGCAACTAAAAAAAATATTTTCCACCTTCCCCCCAAAAATATTGCGACCCCTCATATACAGATTTCATCTATTCACGCCACACCTCTACGTTTGGGTCACAGAAATTGATATGCGTACCAAATTTCAACTTAATCGGTCTAGTAGATTCGGAGATAATTGACTGTGACGGACGGATAGACGGACACACGAGTGTTCCGTTTTTTTATTCCGACGTACGGAACCCTAAAAAGGACAAAAACTATCGAATAGTAATGGTTTTGAATTGAGAATGAACATCCATCTTCATTCAATAACGATACACTCATATGTATCAAATAATAACATTTTCCTGGTCTTCATTCAACCGAGTAATCTCTGCATGTGCGAATAAAGCTAACACCCGAGGGAAGGATCGTTCTGGAAGTTTGTGGGCTTATAGATTTTGTAAAGAAGAATAAACACCGAAACATACGCAACAACTGAGCAAATCTCTTCTTGAAGTAATGAAGTGAACTGGGTTTATAATATGGTTAATGATTTCAGTAGTATATTATAGATTTCTTTAAAAATAATAGACACCGTTTAATCATTGGTTACAAACTTTTAAGTGGACAGGACTTTTGAAGCTTTACAACTAAAACATTTTCGTAACTAGTTAATCGCATTCGAGAACGTAAGTAAGTTACAAAGCCCGCTTGTAAGTTACACAGAGACCGATTATAAGCATAACAAGATCGGAAATGATCGTACGAGATCGATCGAGTTCGTTTTTCTTCGTACTCGTATTCACTTCAGATTTGTAGCCTCATTCCGCGGCTTAATTGATTTTTAAATGCTTTTTAAAAAGTGACCGCTGGGAAAAAAAGATATTTATAGAGTGGCGGCCACGTACTAGGAGTCGCAACGCTGGACAACCACCTTCTAATTTGAGCATTTGAGCAACAACAAAATGAAAATAGCTCGAAGGCAGCATATGTGGGCTGCGGCGAAATTCATGTTCTTTGGAAATCTAAGAGATCTATGAATATAGTAGTAGTCTATATGCACTACCTGCATTGCTCTGTAGGTCGCTTAAGAAACATATACTTGAGAAGGCCTAAGAACATATATGTAATTATATCTATAAACACATGTATAGTATAATACAATATATGTATTATACTTGCATTACTTGCAAAAGTTTAAGAGATGGATATTTTCTCCAAAAAATATCTTGATGTTCAGAGTAATTCGATTCAAAAAATGTAAATAAAATAACAACCGGCAGCTTTGTAAGCAATGTCCTCTGTCGTGTGTTTCTTACGAGCACTCAGCAGGACTCCCTTATGGCACGATGCCAGCTTTTCGGCAAACCGCTAAAAAACTACACGCGACCACTTTTTTCCCTAAACCAGCCAACTTTATCTACAAAACATATTCTAAAACAGAAACCGATGCGGAGATATTTATTTTGAAGTCAACAACACGGACAAGAAAATCTGATGGTAACATTGATTTCTAAAATATGTGACCTAATTTCCTGCGGGTAATACAACAATATGCTTATTCAGTACGCTCCGCGCGTGCTGCTACCCACGCTATAGTGTCCCAAACTACCACAAAAAGTATAAATCCCATGTAAGGGCGTAATAAATTGGTGTAACGAGCGACGGGGATCTTGTTAGGGTCGTGACAGGCCGTAAAACGAGCGAAGCAACCTTCTCTTGGTATAAGATTCGCGCACGGTCCTGTGGGATTGCCGCACAAGCTCTACTTTAGAACATAACTAGTGAAGCATCAAACAAAGACACGTACATGACAGCTAAAACTATTATTTCACGTCAGGACTAATCCAGAATAATTTCGAAACGAGTGAAGATATATTTCTTTATTTAACATTTTGTAATTATTGTAGTTATTATTGATGTTTTTTCACATCGTGAGTCACATAGGTTATTTTTTATGTTAAGATCGGCAGACAGGATGACGGTCCACTTGATGGTAGGTGGCTACCGTCGCCTATGACACAAACAACGCCAAAGCTGCTGCAAATGCGCTGCCGACTACAATAGGATTAAGGTTAAGGGATTAGGAGGAGAGAGGGAAATGGCCTCTGGCATCCCTTACTCACTCACCGAAACACAACAGCACACGTGCTGTTATTTCGCGGTGGTCAGTCGGGCTGCAGAAATAACTGTGAAACGCAGTGTGCCCTGCCACTACTTTTCAGATCCAGACCAGAGCCAAATTTGAAAAGTTCATTTTTCAAAGTTGACCCAGCCGGGAATCGAACCCGGGAACCCTAGAACAGAGCATTAAGGCAAGCACCCTAACCACTCATCCAACGGGCTCGTCAAAAATAAAATTATTTATAAAGAAACAAATTAAAACTGAATTGGAGTGATATAGTGATATTGGTACGTTTTCAGATGTTATTGTTGTTTTCAATAATCAAGTATGTAAAAAATACACTTCCAACTGACATTATCGTTTATTTTATAAACGACAAGATCCCCATGTGTAAACAAACGTTTTTCGCATTGGGCCTAATCATAATTTTTAATAATTAAATAATAATAATAAATAAAGTATCCACATGAAAATACATACAGAGATACATGAATCTGAAAAAAAAACAACAAAGGATTTAAAACACATCTGCATATTGATGAATGCAACCGGGTCAGCGAGTACAAAAAAGCCAATTATTCTTTGAATACCACACAACCATCGATAATGTTCATAACAAGTCCATTGTTAAGCCTCCCGGCCACCCCTGCAACGTTCAATTCTCCTGATGTAGTAGACGGTTTTCCATTCAACTCGGTATTTGAAAGGCTGTATTGACGAATCGACGTATCGTTTACGTAGCATAATATTATATTAGTCAATTTTTGTTCAGCAACCACACAGGCACATAGGCGTCTAAACTTTTTTAAATAGGACGGCAGGTAGACAGTTGATGTTAGATGAGTACCTGGACAGCAACATCAGTAGATCTGAACTGAGCAATTAAAAATAAAATAAAATGAAAGTATGTCGGTCTGTCTGTTTCTTTGTAAAGTTCCATCTAAATCGCTGAACCAGTTTTTATGAAATTTGGTTCGAAAGGTAGCAGCTCAGTCATACAAATCATAGAACTTATTTTAAACCCATAAATGGATATTCTAGCGGTTGAAAGTAAGCAGTGGACTTTCTTAGTTTATAAATTAAACTATATTTCGGCTTTTTAGTAGAAATAATAATAAGAAATATATGGCAATAAGATTTTAAATAAATATTATAATATTTTCAAGTAAGTATATCAAAAGCAGAAAATCAAACTTAAAGTTTGTTATATTACCTCCTACATACAAATGTAGGAGGCAATCTCCAAAATGTAACTTATTCTTTCCCCAAAAATTCTTCCACCAGTATTGGAATGAATGTTAAGGAAGGATACATATTTCTTTTAAGATGATCCGATTACTTTTATACTGAACGCTGGGTAAAACCGCGGGTCACAGCTAGTCTTTTATGTTTATCAGTACACGGCAAAACACATATTCAGCGGCTCATCCGGATCTCGTGCTTATCTTGTCGAATATTATGTAACGAATCCTTTTTTTGGGTCGACATAAAATGACATAAAATGTATGAAAATCTACTATTGAATAAATACTATAATCTAATATTAATAATACACACACTTTAATTATACATTCTGAACAAAGTAATTAAAATAAAATGAGAACTTAAAATAAATTATGTATTCTTAAAAATAAAGAAATGTGAAAATTTAAAAAAAAAATATTTTTTTGTTAAGAAAAATATTTTATTTAATTCAGTTGAAATTTTTGTAATGAATATAAAAACTAAAAACACATGAAAAGAACTTTTATATGAGTAAAAGCGTTTACTCACTGAATGCTAATGCATCGTGCAAGTAAGCTACCAGCTGTTTTAAATCCGTTCGTTGGTCAGCACTAAAAAAGCTCACACTACGACAGCCACCATAACTAGCATAGGTTCTATGCTCCAAAGAATAATCCATCATCGGGTGTACTATTATTGATGACTTCACTGCAGAAAGGGTATTTGCGTAAAACAAGACTCCCAACATTGTAAATTTATATTTATCTAATCACAAATTTTAATTAATTTACAGAGTTAAATTGTTCGTATTAAATTTATTCAATCCCACGATTTTCTCATATTTAGTGAATTAAAACCGCGTTAATATTCACAGATACCCGATGCGTTAATTGAGCAATTAAAACCTGTTTGTATAAAGCCACAGTTTATGTAAGCGAGAGGATTATTAATAATAATTACTATGCGCATTCACGAATAGGAATTCCTTTTAAACACTTAGCACTAAAAGGCACTAAGAGACGATATTTACAAAGAATTTCTTTTCTAAAACAATTCAAAGCGCTCCGCACCGTCTGAGCTGCCGGCCAATCGCTTTTATCTCACTCCAGGGGATTATATGTGCTTTTTGCATTTAGCCTTTCCATAATGTCTAAGCTCTTTACCTTCAACGTTCCTGTGCCGTGTAATAAAATGTACAACGCGTATTGTGTTTATTGCCTCTGTATGTCTACGGCGATTTTATTGCAATCTGAGTAAGTATACTAACATATGACACTCTATTTATGTTCAAATATAAAATTCTCTTTGTTTTACGGAATCAAGTTTTAGTTATAATCGTTGTGTTTTTATGCAAGGTCGGGATGCAGAATGGCGGTCAACTTCAAGGAATGGCCACCATAGCCGATAACACACACACCTACACTAAGCTCAGCTTGTGATATAGGAGATCAATCAGCAAAAAAAAAACCAGCGAACATCCATATACACATACACACAAATGCTACTACTAACATTACGAATGATAAGCTTTTATAATGATTTAATGATACCGATATTAAATTATTTATGGAATTCTTATATTTGAAATTACTTATATTGACACCAAAACTATGAAGTGATCGTGTAACTTTGCCCGTTAACTAACTGAGCTTCAAATGTTTCGCCAAAATTCATGTCGAAAACTTTTGTCATAAATTTTTATTAAATTCCTCCTCGAGGCACAGCGTTGCCGATGGACGGACTTCGTTCATTTTCTTTTGTTTTGTCAGCAGTTCAGCACTTCGCTTCTCAAAACATTAATAATTATTAATAACAACTTGAGAATACGTTTTTTAAGTTACACTTTCTTTTATTGTTAAATAAACCTTTAATGATGATCAATTTAGTCCATAAAATTGTCTTGGGAACCATTTTAAAAGTGTTAAAAATTATATAGGTATGTATGTGTAACTATGACATTTTATTAAAATGTATTTCCTTATATTAAAACGTAAATAATTTACGTTAAAAATTACTGTATTATATTTTTGTACTTTATCTACATCTATACATATTTCAAAGAAATATTTTAGCTATCCGCCTCTATTTGTTTATCCGCTAATTTCTTTTAAACCATTCAAAGGATTTTGATATGTTTTCAGAATTGGAAAGAGCGATAAACTAGGAAGGCTTTTGCAGAAAAACATTACATCCGTAGTAACCCGTCGCTAGTTTACATTAATCCAATTCAGATGCCTTGAAAACATGTTAAGATGTCGTTGCCTGTCCCAGGCGACCTATTAATTATGAACGAAGCTTTAAGAATTTTAACTCTACAAACAGCAAAAATATATCTTAAGAGAAAGTAAGAAAGATGTGAAGTGATATATTCTCACATTTCAAAGCGAATGGATGCTGCTAAAAAAACTTTTATTCAGCATCAAACAAAATTATAGGAGTGCTAGGACAATAGAAAAGGGTGGACGTTACTACAAAAAAAAATTACTTTAAAATCCAATGAAAATCATTTTAACGTAGGAACCGCCTTCATTTAAAAAAATTTAAAGTACTCCAAATATTTTACGATTCTTAAACGAAAACTACGCCAAACCTCAAAACGTGAATAGATCTTTAACATTTCAAAAGAACATCCTATCAAATATTTCATTATTTAATAAGCATCAATGTACCAGATTAGGAAACGTTATATTTAAAGGCTAACCGGCCTATAGCTACGTTACAAATGTGTAATGGAAGTATATGAAGAATAAAAGAAATAAACTTCGTGAACAGTTTATACTATCCGATTAAAACGAGTTCAAATATCTCCTAAAAAGTTTTCAATTAAGATGATTTCAGAAAACTTGCTAATTAAGATAGCTTTTACTCACAAATAACTTTTGCGGATGTTCTTTAAGTAAAACAAAGTTTTGATTTCTGTGAAACTTTCAATTATGTATAAAAAGGTTCCTTTGAGAGAAACTTCTCAGCTTTTAAAAGGTACGGTTTTTGTGTTGGCAAATTAATTTCTAAAGCGCCCTTTCAACATTCTTTGAAATGGACAAAGAAATACGACCGTGTATAGGTATTAACCAACTAATCGTTATGAATGTATATTGTTTACCCTTTCCTATTAAATTTATTTATATGTATTTGTGAGATAGACAAGCAAATAACTTAAACAGCTGTGCATCGTCAGTGGGAAATGACACCAATGAACGTGTAGGAATCGCTGCATGAGTTTTCAAAAGATACCATGCTTTACTAATGTTTAGAAACAATCTTGTCAAAGAGTATTTATTTTATTTAAACAAAGTCACACATAACTTAATATTTAGCTTTTTTTTATAATGATAGATCAAGCATTTGACCGCAGTCTCACCTGATGGTAAGTGATGACGCGATCTAAGATGGAACATGCTTGACCGATTCACTCGCGACTTCCAATATTACACAAGTATAACACAGATAAGTATACTGTGAATCCTACTGCTAATTGCGCACTTCTTACTTGTATTAAAAACTAGCTGAGTCCACAACTTTGTACACGTGATTTTCGGTATAGACGTATTTTTTTTTTTAAACCAATTGGAATGAATTTAACACTAAATGTCACGGGAAGCACTAAACCGCATTCAAATCGGTTAAGCCGTTTCTGAGATTAGCGTGCACAAACGCACAGACAAACAAAAAACCGACAAAAATTCTAATAAATATTTTTTTGACCTCGGTAACGTAAGTACAAAGTGTAGAAATTGTTTTTTTTTAATGTACAGACACGGTTCGTTTACGATTTTATTATATGTATAGATAAATAACACCCAAAATTTGCGGTTTGGAATGCCTGATTTCTCGACAGTCTAGGTCTTTTGTCAACATGATGAAGATCCATCGCTTTGAAATGACGGATTGTAGTTTGAAATTGGATGTCGACAAGATATTCAAATGTTTTTCACAAAGCTCCCTCATAACGATGTAAACTAGATATAGAGTTTCCTGAAGAGAAAAAAAAATGATGTAAAAGTTTATATCTTTCTCTAACACTAGTGTAAAGTTAAATGTAGTGTGTGGTTTTGTGTAATTTTATAACTGGTCAAAAACTTCTTATTACGATTGAGGGTTAGGTACGACCAATGCAATGTTAAATACAGTGAAGATGTAAAATAAAAAGTAATAATATTTTCATCCGATTTGCTTCCCTATCCCATGAAAGCGGTTGTGAAACAGGAAAAAACTTTTGCAAGGTCGTAACATAAGACTTAATCCTAAAGATTATGTTGCTTTTAACTTAAGCTTGATTTTAACATTTTTCACTCTAAAGGAGCATTTTAAAAAATGACTTTTATAAAAGGTTTTTTTGTTTTAAAAAAATGCAGCAACAATTGTCTATTCGGAAACAAATAGTAGTTAATTGAACAATTTGTATTGTTCATTTATAATTATTTATATTTTTTATTTATAAATTATTTTTATATATGTATTTCTACATATTGTTATAAAAATTTTAATATTATTATAAAATAAAGTCGCTGTTCGCCTTTGTCTGTTTCTTCAGCTAAGTAATCCCTCTAAACAACCCAACGGATTTTGATATGGTTTTCATTATAGAAAAGGTCAATAAAGGAGAAAGGTTAGTTTATATAATTTTCAAAAAGGAATTGCATGGAAACCGGGAGGAAGTTTCTAGTTTGATATAAATATTATTTTTAATGAATGTACAGAGGTGTTTGCTTCGTTGTATTAAAAATACACAATATAGTCCTTCCTTAATAATGTACCGGCTATTAATCTTCTTTCTCTGGCGTCATAATGGATCACCGAAGCGTCCATTCTCTGCTTTGCACTTGTTCTAATGTTTCTGTATTCATAAGTTATGTCTTAATTTTTAAGACTAATGTGTCATTTTATGAAGTAAAATGTAAACAATTTTAAAATGTACAAAAGCGTAAATATATATATATATATTTAATAATGTTAGTGGTGGTAATTAGTGGTAATAGTAATAAAATAAAAGGATTCATGATTCATCGGCACGGGCACAACTAAAAATCAGCGTTGTAACAATCTTGCAGCCTTAGCTAGTTGTGTCCTTTGGTGTTCAGTTATAATATATTACATTTTATGTATTTTATGTTCTTATGTCTTTTTTTAATACCAATATATTTTCTTTCTTTCTTCTTTCTATATATGAATATAATTATTAGTTTACAAACCCTTTCGCACAGGATTACTCCTCATAAAATCAGCATTTCAAATCGGTATAAATATTATGTTAAAGATTAATTAAACGAAAAGTCATTATCTTTTTTGTAATTAGATCAATCTACGAGTACTTCCGAGCCATCAATGGTCCTAGCTGACAAAAGCAACATACCACTGAATTAGATTGATGAACCCATTGGTCGAGTCGTTTAGGTTCTTGCATTAGCACTCTGATTCAGAGGTGCCGGGTTCGATTCGATTCCCAGGAGGGTCTTCTCAAAGTTGATTCTTGTCTGGATGGTTTAGTAACAGTAGGGCACAATACGTTTCGCAGTCATAAAAATGGCGACAATAACCGCCCCCTTAAAGAAAATTACCGTGAAATAACATCATATGTGCTGTTGAGTTTCAATAAGTGAGTAAGGGAGTCCAGCTCTATATTCCCGTTCCTAACTCGTTATCCTTAATTCTACTAAGGTAGGCAGCACACTTCCAGCATGTGTAGCGTTGCTTGTGTCAATACGTGACATAGCCACGTCCAACGACCAATATAAAAAAGTTAAAAAGTGCACTTCTGGCCGGTTTTTTTTTTGTCGAACCTCCTAATAGTAGGCTTACTAATTTCTTCCCCAATGGTTCTACGAGGTATGTTGCCTGCCCGCTACCGCCACAGTCTTTGAGCTGAGGCGGTGGTATAAGTTCTCCTCACTATGAATTATATACACAAACCTTTTTCGTTTATGATCTTTCCATCAGTGAAATCCGTATCAAAATCTTTGAGTGGTTTAAAATAAGTTAGTGAAAAACAGACAGATGCGCATAACGACTTCATATTATAATATGTATAAGTGATCTAAGCTAGGACTCTGAATCAACCATCTCACTGAACCCATGTTTAGATTAGTCTTGTACTTATTTTAATGTTATAGAAGATGAATTTCTGCTTGAAAAAATAGCCTTAATTATTCAAATCCAAGTCCTACTTGGATTCTATTCAAGTTTATTATTCAATCTATTCATTACAATTGAAATTTTATTTATATCAAGCGATTATTGGATGAATGGACTGGATTGAAATGTTTTTTGATTACAGTCATAGTCAAATAATCATAAAGTAAACTGGACTAAAGCGGTCGTCTATATACTTGAACAAAGTAAACCAGTCTTTGTATTCTCTATCTTTTCTGGTTATCTATTTTTCATTTCCTATATTAAATTTATAGTTGTTAAAGTATATAAAAGAAAAATACAATACTAATTCCTCGCAGTTTTATGTAGAAACTTTATTTCTATATAAAACCTCAAAAGAAGACTTTTTATTTACCACACAGCGTAACCAGGAGAAAAACGTCTCAATAAATTTCTCGTTTTTATTATGGCGTCGCGGAATACAATACGATCTCCTCGAAAGGTCCGTCAAGATTTGCAAACAAGACACTGTCGCATACGATCTTCTCAAATAATAGGTACCTGTTGGTTATGTTATAAGTCTATCAACCCAACAGCCCCTTTGACTGCAAAAATAAACCGTAAAAAAATCGTAAAAAAGTTTTGACCTTTCACCTTTATCGTTTACTAGCTTTTGACCGAGACATTTTATATTAAGGGCTTCACTTAGGCAAATAACATTTACATTAGAACTCGCTGGCGGCGGAAACAATTCAACAGGCCTAGAAATTGTGTTTTTTTTTGTTTTTACCATTAGAACAATACACAAAAAAAATTTATATTAATACAATTTTTTTAACTGACATTAACTTATTTTTTAATACAGTTGCTCAAAAAGTGGCGTATTGCAGGGACGTATAGCGTTCGGGAAGTGGGCTATTACACACTCGTGCTTTTTTTTTACCTTTCCCGAACTAGTGCGTTCTCTTTCCCAACTGTCAAAATAATGTCTATTAAAAAGAAAAACCAACCATGAAGTTTTTACTAAAAAAAAATCATAGAAGTTTTTATGATTCATGCAAATACGTATATTTCTAAAAAGAAGCTACTGATTTGTTTCAATATCAGATTTAATGATTTGATTGAACGAGTTAGGTTAGGTTTCATTTCATTTCATATCAATAAAAAAATTCTACTGAAGACTTGGCTGTATGGGCACATAGTTTCCTTTGCCTACCGGAATGCGTGAAGAAAAAAAATGTCTCTGCTTATATTGTACGGTTGGCGCCATTTTCCAGAAAGTCTCTTTGCGAGTTTAGTTGTTTGTTTTATTAAATCGCTTCATTTTTTCGCAACTGTATTAAAAATAGTCGTTCAGTACACGTGCGGAACCGTCATTGCAACTTGTTCCGACTGTCAACCCTCGCCTTCGGCTCGGGTAGACATTTGTCGGAACTCTTTGCAATGACAGCCTTTCCGCACTTGTAATGAAATATACTATATCGGTACAGGATTCATATGCACGCAATAAGCCGATTTCGAGAGAATTTTCAATAAAAGTCAAATTCTTCTTGTGTTCTAACTTTTTTTGTGGAGTTTCTATTACTTTAACGAAAATTCTAATTACTACAATTGGTTCTTCACATGTTTAAGTATAATATATATATTTTTTTCAAAGCAATTTTCTTGTCTATTTCTTGTAAAATCTTCATTAAACAATGGATATTTTTAGTATTTAGCGTTTTGTCTCCACCTTAAAGATATCCTATGTCCTTATCTGTATCCCTGACAATGTGTGTGCAAAATTATATGATGATGGGTTGAGTCATAGATAAAGCAATAATACGTATTATACCTACTATATAGATATCCGAAGCTCCGAAGAGTCGCAATCGTATCGCTGGTTGTCGCACCACTAACTAACACTTGACTAGCCGCTTCTTAGTTATACTTGGCGCCAAACGTCTCGATGTATTTCGAATTTACTAGAAAATGTAAACAAACCATTGAAAGTTCGGGAATGCTATTTCTGTTGAAATGTAAACTCTGTGTTGTAAACATAAGTACCAATTTCCTTTGACACTAATTCCTTTGATCGGAAAGTGGCGTGGCTACCATCGATTGGGACGTTCGAGATTTTCGGCCCACGCGAATGCTTTTTTCAAAGCGTTCCATTGTTAGTCGTAACAATATTTATTATAGACGGATGTGACTTTTTTTCTGCAAATTATATACACAAACCTTCCTTATTTATCGCTTTTTCTATTAGTGAAAACCGTATCAAAATCGGTGGAGTGGTTTTAAAATTTAAAATATATAAAGAAGTCGCTGTCCGCTGCAAAGAGCGATAAAAGAAGAATTATATTTTAGTTCGTATACATTGTTATCGTCTTTTAATTCCCTCAACTTTCAACTCGATTAAACAAAGTGAGCAGTTGTGGCATTTTGCCACATATAATTGTCAAAAATTTTGCGTAGTATTTTGCGTAAACAAGTAGCAGCGAATGACCATCTTAATCTTGGTCTGGCGAGATTTTGGTCAAATATTAACGTACCAGATCAATGAAATAAAAAAAAAATAAGTCGTGTATTTTTTTCTTATACATATCTTATAAAGGAATTATATCTTTACAATAATTATTTTAAGGGTGGTCTGGCAAACGGTTGTGCCAAAAAGAGGACTGCCAGACTTGAATTTTTAGTTCTGATCATAAACCATCAAATGAAATAATAATTACAATTATGATTTATGTTTCATAAATTGAAAAAAATGTAATTTAAAAAATGTGTTGGTTAAGTTACCCATTGCCAGACCGGTGGTTTATTATTTAACTAATATCTAGAAAGTGGATAAGTATATTTTGCTACTTATACCTGATACCAACGTTTTTCAGCGGTCGCCGCTTGAACTAATATACAATATATTTATGAATTTACCGGAACATTCGTATATCGAGAGGTAGGTAAACGAAAATCTAGATAATTGGAGGCCGTATACTTGAAATTAAATAACGTCCCTACTCTTTGTAAATTTCATTACCCCTGGGGATTGAAGAGCCCTTTCAGAATAAACAACATCTACAAAAGAGGGTTACGTTGCCCAAAGTGTTTTATTCGCAAACACGTACTTACGTAAAATGGTAGCCATGGATTGTGTTATAGAAACAATTTCAATTCGTTTAGTAAACTGCAACAAGTGCCAAATAAAGAGAGTTTGCGAATTAGCAACACCTTTAAACCGTATTGCCATTCTCAAAAAGTTCTCAAAAAAAACATTGTCTTTACTCATTTGTATTGTTATGACACATAAAAAGTTCTTGGTGTTTTGTGTGTGATATCAGATGTTTGTTCATTTTCTCAATAAAATTTGAATCGCCCGTCCTACCTATATCCCTACTGGTACCTGTGCAGATTTCTATCTATCCTTACCCGTCCACATATCCCACTCCAAGATACATCCGCAAGTTTTCATTACAAGCATAAAAAAATTATAAAACTTTCGGGGTTCCTCTTGAACTTACCATATATTATATTTAATACTAGCTGAGCCCGCAACTTCGTACGCGTGTTATATTCGGTATAGCGCGTAACATTTTTGTTTGTAAACCAATTGGAATGAAACAAACACGGACCAACTCATCGACCAACTAGTTGGTCCGTAGGGAAATAGTTGAAAATTTTATGCCCTTTCAACCAATCAACAGTTGGTCGATGGGGCATTAAGAAATTGAGCTCTGTTTAAAATTATTTTAATTATTTAAGTACAAACAATAAAAACACTGGGGATCGTAACTTGTCGTATTGATTATCACCTGTAAATATAATATATTATATTTACAGGATTCTATGTAATAGGATCCTATATCACCTGTAATTAAAATTAGCTTTAATCATATTATGATTATTAGGTACAAATTCGCACACTCTTGTCAGAGTGACACGACCACTCTGGTGTGCGGAGAGTGGTCATGAAGGTGCGGATGATGTACACGGAGGATGGTCGTGTTCGCCCTCCCTGACTTGCCGCACTGCCGCTCCCGCGATGCTTCTCCACTTTTGTCTGCTGGTGGCGTCACGAGAACACTGTACCACAGTAGATCGGGTTGTAGATTTTATTAGGTCTGTCCAGCGGATAGGCGATCTACCTCTTGGGCGTCTTCCTTCCACCTGACCCTGAATCACAAGCCGTTCCATCGAATTTTCCTTCCTAGAGATGTGACCAAAGAACTTTAGTATTCGCAATAGCAAAACCGACGAAGGTCTGTCCTTAACTTTAGGCTTTTTAAAATTGATTTTTTGGTGCGAAACGCTGTCCATGAGATATTTAGGAGGGGTCTCCAGCACCACATCTCCAGTGCGTCAATCTTGCGACGGTCTTGCAGTCTTGGGGACCAGGTTTCAGCTTCGTAAAGAAAGATGGGAAAGACAAGGGATCTCATAAGTCGGATTTTAGTCATTTTTGTGATTCTCCTATCTCTCGAAACCCTTCCCAGCTTCTCAACCGCAGATCTAGTGATGGCACACCGTCTTCTTATTTCGAACTCACAGCCTCCCGTGTTTGAAATCGCATGTTGAAATTATTAGGTATCATGTCGGTGTAAATAAAAACAATGACAATCGAAACAAAAATAAAAAATCAGTCAACTTTTGACTGTATCAACTTGTCTATACCTAATTAACTAAATTAAATCACCTATGCTTAAATTTACTAAAAAAGGAGCTGAAAATTGATTAGTAATTAATTTAAAACACTTTTTGAAAAATAAGCAAATACCCCACTATCGTAGTAAACCCACGTGTCCTAGAAGTCTGAAAGATTCGAGACAAATCTGCATTGTGTTAGTGTGGTAGACTAACAGCCCAAAACTTTAGGATTTAAAACAAGTGTCAATAAACGCAAATCTGGTTAATATAATTTGAATAGATTTTGAGATTAAAGGATATAATTTGGGAATCAGCATCACAAAGCGTCTACAATTAACGATTGAAAGGCGTGGTTTATTTTATCGATGAAAATACGCCCGGCGCGAGGCAACATCACGCGCTAATTGGTCCTTTACCATATACATATAAATGAACATTTGGTTCTGAAATAAATTATTTTATTCGCCCATCAATCTACTACCCCTAACACGGTCTCTGCCGTATTAGATATAATTATTTATTTTTAGCAAATACGATAAATTAAAATAAATTAATGTGTTTAATATAAGTAAAACATCATTATTATGTCTGGATAAAATACTATACCGACGCTCCCCGGCTTCGCCCGGGAGTTATTGAGGGAATTCATGTTTGTTTATTTGGCTTTAACCGATCTTCGTGAAATTTTGCATACACGTTGTTAGGGATAGGACATAGGACATGGGACATGGGACGTGGGACGTGGGACGTGGGACATAGGACATAGGATATTTTTTCATACAGAAAAAATACTGTCCTCTAGGGACGCAAACGAAGTGGCGGAAAAGGCTAGTTATTTAGCTTTTACACTGTATTTTAGTTTCAATATTTTTTTTTAATACTTATAATAATATTGGAGTAAACTATGTTTACTGATATAAAAGGTAAAGTTTATATGTTTGTTTGATCTGCGAAACTACTTAACCTATTTAAAAAAAAACTCCAATAGTTAGAATAGAATTACAGGGTGGACGTAGCCCAAATATTCCACGCGGGGCACCAGCTATCTATAAATAAAGATCCAACGTTTTGAAAAAGTATAATGTAAGGCGTTATATCTTTTAAACGCGTTTTCAACGCGGACGAAGTTGCGGACATCAGCTAGTGATGTATAAAATAGACGTGTCTTATTCAATTAAGCGGGGAGTGCTCTTCAAACCTTAATTTTCTCTAGAATTTTCAATAATTAGAATTGTTCGATAGATATGTAAATGTTTTCATTAGCCTCGTCTCTGATAATGCCTACAAATTCATTTCGTCGACTCGAGAGCGTTCGAATCCAGTAGGTACCTATTATTTCAAATTATGCAATCAATAAATATCAATGATGCTCTTATATGCCAACACGACAATTATTATTGGACGGCCAAATACCGGGGTCTCGGTTCCGGATACACTTTTATGCCGTTCGGAGTCTAGACCCTTGGTCCGTGGGGTCCCAGCGCTCGCCAACTTTTAAAAGATATTTCAAAAAGGCTCACCGACACCACTGGTGACCGACGAGCTGGCAGCTTCCTCGCACAACGCATTAGCATTGCAATACAGCGAGGAAATGCTGCCAGCATCCTCGGCACCATGCCGCGGGCGCCCCATTTTTTACATATTTTTTAGGTTTTATTTAGTTTTAGATGTAAATTATTTATATCTTTATAATTGTAAATAATAATTAAATAAAATACCTATGTGTTAAAAAAAATTTATTGTAAACTAGCTGACCCCACAGTCGTTGCCCTTTCAGTTTCATATAAATATACCATCCAAAAATTTTCTTTCATAAAATCATGCTGTTTTTCTTTCAACAAAACAGCAAAATCGGTAGTGCCGTTCTCAAGTGATGTTCCATGTGTGTCACAGGGAAAATATATTACTTAATCACTCGACGAACATGTTCGTCGTAATCTCTGTACTTAATCACTCGACGAACATGTTCGTCGTAATCTCTGTATGATATTTATAGCCAATGATTTATTAAATAAGTATCACTGTTTATAGCCTACTTATTGACGTCGGTTGCGCTTAATTAGTACTTAATTAGTAATGGATCAATATGTCTTTATATGTAAAGGTCGAAAGACAGGCTGACGGTCCACTTGATGATAGTAAAAACAGCAACGCCACAGGTAAAATTATATGCCTTGTGCATATGCCTTATTATGCCTTAGTATCTGGCATCCCTTTCTCACTCACCGAAACAAAACATAATATTATGCTGTTATTTCAAGGTGATTTTTTGTAAAATTGTGGTTAATGCCAACAGGTGGGCTGCCCAATTCATGACTGCGAAACGCAGTATTATTAGTATCGCAATACGCCTTCAAAATGTTTTAATATAAAATCTTTGGGAATCCAAGTTTTAACAATAACCCCTGTTTTACAAAACAATGAAAATTTGAAATAAATTTATTATTAGTTTAATTCCCGACCGAGTTGAGACTCATCGAACTCATTCGTCATTCAATATTTATCAATTTTACGGTTGGTATAAAAAGTAATTTCAAATTTCTGTTCGTAGACGAAGATATGAAAATTATTCGTTTTAAACGATTTTGTTTGTGTCACCAATATTTTCTTTTGAGGTTCTGCATGCACTAATTTTTTTTTATCCTTCATTCATTGTAAAATGTATATAAAACGAGCGAAGTAATGCACAATCAATACAAAGGTAATGAAAAATCTTTATAAATGTGAAATAGGTAATTATAATTATTTATTATTTTCTCTTATTTACTCTGATGATAAGTTTTTGAGTTGATATGAATTCATTTTCCTATTGTTAAAGTATTTTACCAGTTTTGGCCAGAATCCACCGTATTATCCTTATCTATTCTATACATATAATAAAATGGTAAACGAGTCGTGTCGTTATTTGTTGTGTGTTGTTGTTGTTATTTTGGGGTTTAGAAATTGTGTTGAAAAAAATTATTTTCACGTATTAAAATACGATTACCTAGTATTTTTATTGCATGTCAGAAAAACAGTGTTTTTTAATTTTCTGTCAATAATATTAACTGTTAATATTTTGATATTTTATTCCTTTTTTGCTCATAAAAAGAAATCACGCTAATAAAACGAATAACCAGCACACGTGCTTATATCTAAACGGAAAATAATTCCGGTTGGAGTTCTTCCAGCATTCTTTTCTAAGGAAAACACAGGTCTTCAATATTCTAGTAGTGAACTCCTTCATGAGTTTCTGTAACCGCGATTTTCAAAAATCTTAATCTTTATTCTTTTTATACGAGGGGGAAAACCTTTTATAGGTTTTCCTGTGAAAACACAGACTTCACTTCACACACAAATTTAATCTTTTAAAGCAAATGATTAGGACTAATATTTACAATTTTATAAATCAATTTGTGTATGTACAGACAAAAAAATCACATTTGGTCAGCTTCTTAGAACCAATTAATATCACTTAAGGTAATCAGTTGCAATTTACAATTAGAAACAACTAGCAGCGGAGATGTGCCTCCACGTTCATCGGGGTATTGCAGAGCAGCCAACCTCGCCCTCACGCGCGCCGTCGCTGGAGACACGCGCCGATGGTGATACCCCGGGAGCCAGGAAGCAGTTCACACAGTAGGGTAGTGAGAACTTTCACCACTCAGCACACGCTTCTCCACCGATGAATTTGGGATGAGGGTATCTACCGCGAGATACTCCTTCTCTCTCGCAAGCAGTTGGTTCGACCAGATGAAGCGTTCAGCGGGAGTGGACGAGCAGATATTCAAAGTACTTTTAAATGTACTTCGAAATGGCGTCCAAGAAAAAGAGAAACTTTAGGTAACCTTCAACTTTTGTCGTAGCGCGCACACCGCTAGCCAAAGTCTTCGTCCCTCTGTTTTTTTCCTCGCATCTCCCTTCCACTTTTTCGACCACCATAAATATCCTCGCTTGGTTTCGAGTGTCACTTAACAACAACAAGGAACACAGATCATCTTTGTGTTACTAGCGAATAAAATATTGTACACGTTGTACACTACCAAATTGTACACGTTACACGATAACTCCATCCGCGGTTCGTGTAAGTACAATTCTTCCCGAATACCTTCGAGGCTTCCATTTTCCTCAGTTGCCTGATTATCCCCAAAGGCTTTCAGTAAGCCGTGGCCGGAACCCCTTTTATTCGCCTCATACGAGAGGCAGAGGATACGATGTCTGTATTCTAATTCAACCTCAGAAAACATCCTAAGGGTATAAAAAAGATAGAACGCATGAAAAGGAATGAGTGCACACAGCACTTCGCTCCGATATAGAATTCTTTCAAAGATTAATATGCAATTGATACTTTTGGATGATGACAGTAAATGTGTGCAGTGTTTTTTTTCGTGTCCCATGTTGCCAATAAATGAATATTCAGATATTTTCCTCGCAGTGAAAGCGTGAAAATTGATAGCTCTATATCGTCCGCTGTTCGGAATATTCGTCAAATCGCTGCACTCAATCTACAACTTTCTCTATAGCTTTGCGTCAAAGTTAGCTTAAAACATTGAACTGCCTGGGGATTCGACATTTCAATCACGGTTCGGTCGTGCACAATTTTTGTAACGTTTCCATTCATTTCAAATCGCCGGCGTCCCAATATCGGACGGCATTTTTTGTTTCCGGTTGCATAAACCAAAATAAAAGCTACTAGTCCTGTCGCTGTATACCTAACTATATCACGCTTCAACACCAAATCACAAAATGGTATAGAGCAGTGTCATATTAAATAACAAACTCTGTAATCCGGCTTCCCTGATGAGTCACCGGTAGTATGGTTCACCCGCTTCCGTTTTATCTTTGAGATAAGGGTAGAGTATGAGGTAAGGATAGATAATACATTTCTTTTTACAGTGAATTCTTAGTAGATAAGAGTTGATAATACACTAATTCATATAATAAATTAAATCAGAAGTAATAAAATAAAATTTGTAGAAACAAAAAACTAAATAAAAACGAAACTTATTTTTCTTTATATCATTATATTTCATTTACTCCATATATTTATCAACAAATTTCTTTCTAGTGCTAACTCTTTTTAAGATCGCGAATGAACGCGAATAGCGATAAATAAACACGAAACGGTTTGTATTATATCTGAAACGTGGTTAAATATAAGGAAAAAAATTCAGGGTCGAATATTTCTTAAATTAATACAGATTTTTAATCGGAATTCTGGACTATCATAGTACAAATGTTTAGTCTCGACACTACGGAAAAGTAACATAAATTATTAAAATTAATCAGTGGATTAATTTTAATAATTCAGTATCACTAAATAAACTATTAGTGTTAAGTAATAATAAACCACGTTAATTTTAAAAATTATTCAGGTTATTTTAGACAGGCTGACGATTCATTTGATATTAGGTGGCTACCGTCGCCTATAACACGAACAACGCCATAGGTGCTGCGGGTGCGTTGCAAATCATAGAAGAATTAAGGATAATGGATAAGGAAGGGATTTTTTTTTGAATGATAGCAACTCTAGTTAATTATTTATCATTTGCTATTTAATTAGGAACGCCTCTCGGATGAAGGGCTCTTCCAAAGATTGTCAGTATACCTAATTGCAATGCATTCAATGCAGATATGCACACTATAATTGTGCGCTGATATCGTCAACGAAATCGTTGCGAAACTACCTAACAAGAAAAGTTGGAACAAGATGGTACTCAAATTATTTTGCTGCTATACAAAAAATACAAAAGGCGAAAATAACACAGCGAGACAGAACAAAAGACTCGAAAAATTTCTAGGTTACTGTAATTAGTTAGGTATACGTTTTTCTATTCTTACCTTTAAAGCCTAGTTCGAAATGTGCTCTTAGCTACGAGCAGCATACAAAGTAAGGATGTACAACGACTCTTCTAAACAATGACAACAAAATTACATAAAGTTAATTGAGTTTCGAAACTTTCATGTTGTTCTCCTAAGCACATGCTTAGTCAAATTGAGCACCGACTGACAATGTACTTACTCTTGAACACATTTCACACCAACTTAATATTCATTAAAAGCCATGTATACCTAATATTTCCTGAATTTTATTTTTTGTACATACTTCACATGTGAGTGAATCTATTTATATCTATAAGTATATCTTATACATATTATAAAACATAACTTCTTCTAAACTTAGGTAGAACTTGGGATTTTGATACCGACTTTCACTAATTATAAATTTGAAAGAGTGATAAACGAGGAACTTTTGTGTATAATTTGCAGATTTGCCAAACCGGAGCGAGTTCATTGTTAGAAATAAGTAACTATTCTAACGATGAAGTAAAACATTGTTAAGAAATCTGGGTGTCATAGAAGACAAGCAATTTTCAAAAACATTTAATATGTTTGCCAATCCGCAGTAGAGCTACAAAATAACAATATACTCGTATAGGCTCATACAGGTCATCTCAGTCGCAGGATTTTTACCCTCAATATAATTATGGTACTTATATTTAGAATATGTTTTTATTTTATTTATTTACTAGCTGGTGCCGCGACTTAAAAATGAGAAAATATGTATATGAGTAACATAAAGTAACATTACGCCTACGTCTGCATCAAGCGAGTCCTGTCGTCGCGTCGCGTTGGTGCGAAACCGCTTGAATTTATTTTCTCGCGCTTAGTTTTTAATTTACGATAACTCCTAAATTATTTATTTAAATTGTATGGTGTGACGGCTAACTAACGTATTGATAGTGATATACGTCTAAATAGCTTTTTAAATACCACATTACTTTATATGTGAACATTTTTTAGAAGATAGAATAGGTATCCTTAAAAGATAGACATATATGCCTTGCGGACTATTTTGTAGACCTATAAAAGAGAAACAATCCCACCATACATCGTTCACTTGATGGTAGGTAGGTGGCTACCATCGCCTACAACACAAGCAACGCCACAGGTGCCGCAAGTGCGCTGCCGACTACAGTAGGATTAAGGATAAGGAATTTTAAAGGGATAGGTAAATGGGCTTCATCTTCCATGTATTCCAGGGATAGGTAAACATCTTCAACAATCGTCGTCATATTACAACCAATTTACACAAAAACTTAAAGTATTATACACCTAAACCTTTCTCAGGAATCATTCTGTTAAATAGATGAAAACCGCGTGAAAAATCGTTCTAGTCTTTGAGATTATCGCTAACATACATACAGACATACAGTCAAACAGACGCGGCGGAGAATTTTGTTTTATAATATGTAAGTATGTATATGGATGTAAAGTTAATAAATAATTTACTGTATCTATCATCTTTTAATAACGCACAGATTTACGGTGGCTATTGCCGCCCAACGGTAGCCCAATTTAAAATTGCAAAATGTATTGAATCGTAATAAGTTACTTTTTATTACTTACATTATATCAAACTGTAACGTCTTTATAACAAAATCAAACTTAATATTTACACAGGAATCTATAGAAGAATGACATAATATATCAATGCAGATGATTGGACCAAACGGTCAGAATTATGTTTGCGTACAATCAATATTCCAGATTGTGGGGAACAAAGGCGCATTAATCTTCGCAGTCAATAAGCGAGAGGCAGCAGTATTTACTAGCGGTAAAACGTACCTCAGCCAATATAAAATTGATCGGTCGTCTGCTTTCAACTTCAGGTGAATGTTCTTGAATGTCAACTATTGAACCAATTTCGAAGGATTGTCGCCGGAATCCTTCTGAATGCACGCCTAGTCTAGGTACGACATGATGTCTGTGCAAGATACGTTCTCATGTGCACGCTACCACTCAATATTAAAGACAGCAAAATATTACATACTAGGTTGAATACGGACTGATTAGGACAAAATTACAGCAGTTTTCGCTATTACTTAAAGTATATGCACGCAGAAACTACATATCTATATTAATAATTTCGTCAAGGGGTACGGTGGACTCGATTGAAACCTTACCTGAATAATAAAACATAAAAAAATAAAGATTTCGAATCGACAACATGTATCCGTAAAATTCGGATTGTCAAGTATTTTGTTAAATTCTAATGGTGCTGACAGACAAATGGCAGTCGCCATACTGGCCACTCTAGCGAAACGTAACTCACTGACACCTGTGACATCTTGAGTGGTTAATAAACGTTCCGTTTCATTCATACTAGCGCACATAATATGACATACACCTCGCCACTTAATACGTCGTCGCACCATTCATTTTAAAAACTAGTGTCCATTACAAAGAACTGTGACTCATGTGACTGTGTCAAACGAAACGTCTTGCCGCAAACATTGAGCGAAATCTATGCCGCTTTGCCTTTAATATTCCTTGAGAACTGATAACTACAGAAATATCTACCTACATTTTGTACCTACATGTGTACACATTATGAGTCACATTACACCCGAGCGAAGCCGGATTTTCATCTAGTATTTTAATAAAACACTTTCTTGAATTTGATATTAGAAAAAAAAAACTTTTATTTCGCAATATAAATCTATTCATAAGGAATAATCAATTCTAAATAATCTCTGCAACCTTAAATATAGCCTTTAAGAGCCTATTTAAAAGCTATTTAAGGTTTGAAGAGAATTTTGATATACCTTTTAATTAATAATTTTAATTATGTTCTTTGAAAGAAAATTCACTGAAACATTGTTTTATATTGGAAAATGGTTTTAATCATTTTATTTACTACTGTTATTATCGATAATTCGTATTTAATTAAAATTCACGTCATATATTTTGCACTTTGTACCCTATACTATAGTGATGACAAAGAAACGATGATGAAACGTGGTCTCTACTATGGGTCTCATAAGAAAAGTCAACAGGACCCGCGAACGAAAATGGGCACATATGTAGTACAAAGAGTCGAAGGACGTCGGACGTCCACCCATAAGATGGACAAACGAAATAACAAGGACGCAGGTAGTCACTTTTGTCCGGTCCTACTGGAAAATTATGAGGGAGGGCTATGTCCAGCTGTGGACGTCTTAGGCTGAGACGATGATGAATGTTACTATACTAATTATTCCTCTCTGCAGTTTACATATCGAAAATATATATTTTAGTTCGAAAATTTCTTCATAATAAATAATATGTCCCCTTCGTAATAAGGTCTCATCTTCCCTTTTTTGCCTATGAGCACAAATGACATTATTATCTTGCGAAATTACGGGCTTTGTGAGCTAAAAGCAATTTGGTCTTACAGGGAGCCATATTGCGCTATCATAGAGCTGCCAATAACCAGAATTTCGGGACATAAAAAAATCTGTAGGCAATAAAAACTAATCCATACTTATAAAATCATTTGTCTTGACTACCAAGTCACAGCCAAAAGTGCCAAGTCTAGAAAGCTGAAATTTGGAACATAGGTTTATTTTATAAAATAAGCATCCGCTAAGAAAGGATATTTGAAAATTTCAGCTCCGAGTGAAGCCGGGGGCGGATCGCTAATCTTTACTTATAAAATTGTCCTGACAGACTATCAACGTAGGCAGCATAAACTACTTAAGTCTAGATAGCTGACATTTGGAACATAGGTTTATATTATAACTTAAGCATCCTAAGAAATCCTAAGAAAGGATTTCTGAAAATTTCAACTCCATAAGGCTCGAAGTATTTTATAAGTATTTATTTTAGGATGTTGCTGGGACAGGGAACACTTCTGCGATTGTTCTGTAGTCATATGACGGCCATCCGTCTGCCAACGTGTGCTTTAGACCACGTGTGTTTCGATGTGTGAGATATGCTTGGTTCTTAGAAGACCGTACCTCTAGCCACGTACCATAAAAAACGTCGGTCTTTATTCGTAAAGAATATTAATTTAATCGCTTTTTCTAACCACCTTAAAGTCAAATTCCTTTCAAGATTCATAGGTATCGGTACACGGTAAGATATTTCTTAAGAATTCTTAAGAATCCATTTCAGTAAGTGAGAAAACGTTCGATATGCCGTCATCAAGTTCCTTTGAATAATTTATAGGTCCTTCATATTGCAGGAATATGTATATTCTTTCATTTATTCATTTCTAATTTTTCATATGTGTACTCTGTTCACACATTTACGTAATTAATGGTAAGATAATTACATTTATTAATATGATGACTAATTTTCTACTACGCAAACTGTCCCTGAAACTCGAACAACTCAATTACTCGAATTAGTTATTCATTGCGAATAAGCCGATGGATGAATTACGACCTGTTTTAGGCAAATGAATTTGAATTATGACGATGATAAATGCTGACGTAGAAAACAATAAATTTTCTAACATTTTGTGGCTTGTTTAAACTTATTTATCTGTTTATATATTTATTATAAGCGTAAAATTACTGACGAGTAATGAAATTTCAGAAGTAAGATTTGAAACTTTACTTGTCGAAGTTTTTTATGGTATCGCATTATTTTTAGCTGTTTCCTTTTCAGAAAAAAGGCTCACATTTTAAATTCACGATTAATTTTTTTGACGCGTAGAGTAGGTAACCGAAATCATATAAAGTCATGGCAGAAATCAAATCAAACGGCACCAAGGTTCATCTAATATTACTCACAATACACAGAAGCTCGTGTGCATAAATACACAGAAATCTGATTTGAGAACAAAATAATGTCATTTTGGAATCGATATAGCCATCTATATTTCCAGCAGTTTTTTTAATATTTTTTTACTGTAATAGTAAGTTTTAAAACAGAGAAATTAAATATCCTAAATGCCAATAAAAACCGCATTCAAATCGGTTAAGCCATTTCAGAGATTAGCGTACACAAACGCACCGACAAACAGACAAATCGACAAACGGATAAAAATTCTAAAAACTATTTTTTTGACCTCGGTACAAATTGTTTTTTTTTTTAAATCATATGTACAGACACGGCTCGTTTACGATTTTATTATATGTATAGATATGCGAAATTTACTTTTGTCGCGACATCGTTAGCGTATCTTTCTTAATTGTATTATTCTGACGTCTGAACTATGTTAGTATAGAGTTTCATCAAATTACCTCCAATAGTTTTTGGATGTAAAGAGTGACAAACATCCAAATATTCTCAAAAACTTTTGCAATAATATTAATAGAACTAACTACTCAACACGGGTTGTTCCGTTTCGATATACAGATCTGATCTCACTTAAAATAATTTTAAAATTTTATTATTTTTCTTTCCGTTTTGATCTCAAATTAATTATTTTTTTATTCCGGTATGATCTCACTCCTAGAAGGTACCAACACAAACGTTCCTTCTTTATTGCTCTATAATTTTAATAGCAATTTGGTCTTCGGTATTATTTATGTGATTGATGTAGCGTGATGTTGCGTTAATAATACCGAAACCAATGTCCTGTGTATTAACAGCAGTCGAGTCCCAATAATAAGTTGGCTTATGAGCTTCATAAAAATAGTAATGTTTGTGTAGCTGTCATTAAGACGCCCCTATTTTCCCACAATTCATAAAGTTCTGATATTATAATGACTTGATTTGACTTGACTGCACAGAATGAGATTTCTTGTGTATTTAAATTTTATGATTTAAACATCTCTCTATAGTTGTGTCTCTATATATACAACCTACATATAGAATAACTATATAATAACAAACTACATATAGGATACTTTTTATCCTGAAAGAATTCTAGGTTCCCGGGAGATGGTCTAAAATTTTAAAAAATTGGACGCCACCGTCGTCACAGCTAGTAAATGAAAGAAACAACTAAATAAATACCTATATTGTGACGCGTTCTGATAACCTCGTCGAAATATATCTCTATGGTCTAGTTACTAATTCCAGTGACGTTATTGTACCACACTCGCATATATCACACTCGAAGCCGCCAAACCCACTGTATGAGATCAAACTAATGTTATCAAAAATAAAACTGAATTTAAAACTAAATGTAACCTAAATCTAAACCTAAATTTCATTAATTAACTTAAAGAAAACAGATAATATTTCATTAATTTATTTTTAAATATAGTTTTATTTTTCTCGTGGACAATGTCTTCAGGCAAACTATTTCGAATGTAGGGTAACCGCTTTTTTATAGTTTTGTCACCATAATAATTATTAACCCTAGGAACAACAAATTTTCCCAAAGACATTGGCCTCGTATTGTGCGTATTTTTCACTTTATCCAATACTGAGTCACGATCTCGATTGCCATGACTATTAACTAACTATTTATGTATGGCCATAAAATCAACTACATTCCAGGAATTTAGAATTTTATGAGAGCTTTTTTATGTTAAGGTTGTCAGACAGGCTGACGGTCTACTTGATGGTAGGTGGCTATAAAACAAGCAACGCCACAGGTTCTGCAAGTGCGCTGCCGATTAAGGATAAGGGATTGAGAAGGGATAGGGAAATGGGCTGACGTACAGGCAGACACAAGTTAAAATTCCGGTTTGTCTTGGATCTCAAGTCTTTCCTACGTGTTTATTAGAAACTAGCTGAGCCCGCAACTTCGTACGCGTGGTATTTAGTATAGCGTGTAACTTTTTTGTTTGTGTACCAATTCAATTGAAATGAACACTAAATGTTACGGGAGGCTTGCTGCAATACATGAGTGCAAACCACATTCAAATCGGTTAAGCCGTTTCAGAGATTAGCGTGCACAAACGTACAGACAAACTGACAAACAGACAAAAATTCTAAAAACTATGTTTTTGACATCGATAACATAAGTACAATGAGTACAAATTGTTTTTTTGAAACATGGCTCGTTTACGATATTATAATATATCTTAAATGAATAATATAATAAATTATACGAAGAAATAGAATGTCAGATTGAAACATATATAATGACCTATCATTATGTATAGCTATTTATCACAATGACTGTAACAAGTATATTATTGTATATAGGTAATTTGCAGAAATCAATTGCTACCGTGCAGAACGGGGTGGGTTGCTAGTAACATAGAAATAAATGCCAATGTTTCTAATATATTTAAATGTTTTCTACCCAACAAAGCGTAAGCCATTTAACGGACCATTGATTCGGGTGTACCTTCGAAAACAAATCAACTATTTCTTTGATATAGGGCACTCTTTATCTTGGTAATTGCTTTGCCGGCGATTCAAAATTATCACTTTTAAAAGGCACGAGCAAATCCACGTACAGCTTGCGGCTAGTCTGTGAATACTCATACTCATAGTAATTCAAACATGAATATGTTATAAAATTATTCATTTACAAAAATTTTAAAAACACTAATACCAAGAATGTTATACCTAGCTAGTGCATTTTTTCTTTGTTGTTAATTTAGTTTTGCGGGGATTTTCTTTATGCTCTATATATTAGTATTAAAGGGGCGTACAAAGCAAAAAAAATTCTAATTTCACCCGCGTAGCCCCATAATTGAATGGACGCGATACCACCACAACAGAGTTCCTTTTATTATTATTTATTTACACAATCTTTTTAAAATAATATGAAACAATTTATAAACAGTCTATACACAACACACTTCTAATAATCTACTCACAAACAAGTCTTATTTAAAAATTTACGTCTAAATATTCTTGGGCACAGAAGCATAGTCTTCCCGTTTCAGTAGAGCGATTGTGACTGATCATGTGAAACAATGCACATTGAAGTATGCATGACATGAGACGGAAGATAGCGCATTTCGTGGAATAAAAATGTTATAAGTGCCAAAAGTATTAAATATTATATACTCGTAAACTACAATGTCAAATGAAAAATGTATAAACAAAGGCCTAGATATGTGAAGTGAGATTACTGATAATTTTTTGGTTTGTAATATGTGTCATTTTGAAAATAAAACAAAAATCGATAAAAATGAGAGGTAACTTCACTTTTCACTTTTATTTATAACTAGCGACCCGCCCCCGGCTTCGCCCGGCGTGCAATTTTTATAGATACGAACATTCCCCGTTTATCCCTCTTTCCATTAGTGAAAATCGAATTAAAATCGGTCTACCCGTTCACGCGTGATGCTGTGACTAAGGGAAATGGGGATTCATTTTTATATATAGAGAAGGTGAATTAAAATATATAAATATTTTCTTATACTTTACATACTTAGATATACTTATATATATACTTTATATACTTACTTTACTTAATGCAATGCAATAATCAACTGATATAAAGTATATTATTATAAATATATAGTATATACTTATTAGTTCTAGATTGTGTACAAGTCTCAAAAAACGCTGAGATTTAAGAGAATTCGGTTTTGGCAGAAAATATTGTCCTTCCCCCTCTTTTATTACGTCATCAAGGTTCAGTAAAAGTAATCAATTACTTCCGCTCCAAAAACTGTTTGAATTAAACTTTTTTAGGGCGGAAACGACATGGTGTGCGAGTTTCGCGTGGTCAGAGACGAGTCACAACTTAGAATATTCGTGAAAATCGTTCCTAGAAGTCTGAGGACCATAAAGGCGAGGCTTCTGGCGAACAGAATTCTTAGAATAACCTGCTATATTTTTCTCAAAAATTATAAATAAGAATTGGAATTACAAATTCACAAAAATATTCTTTATGTTAAACGGTGGTAAGAACATGGTAAGAAGACTACCGTCCGCGTCGCCTGTAAATACAAGGAAGTATGTGTAGTGTATGCGATTATTTATATACTCTCTTCCTCACACGGGCAAACACTGACTCGTTACGCAGCAGCACATTAGTTGACGCCGAGATATGGCTGAGATTAGACGTGTCGACAGCCCGTCCAAGAGTGCGTATTTCGAGCCTGTGATTCATCCCACGACTGGGGGCTGCTACAGTATGCAAATGCGCTTTAAACCCTAAGCTGCAAGGTCAAAGTGGGTGGTATAAAAAATCCCTTACTCACACATAAGTGCAATTATTTACGCTGGTGTTGTGGATAGGGTTGGTATCCGCCACCAGACGAGCGGTCCAGCGAGCCTCTAACTGCAATAATATTTTCTTAAAATGGCCTTCCCGCTTACTAACAATAGTTTTAACTGAGCTATTTCGAGACTCAAGATCTCGAAATAGCTCAGTTAAGTTTAATCAGGGATGAATTTATATTACACTCAACTTCTTGTAAACTTCAATGACGTAGTATTGATTTAGTTCCTTAGCGTCAAGTGTCTCTACTTAGGTAAGTTATAGCCTCATGTTTTAAAGCCTTAAAATGCTCTAATTCGTACTGTAACGCATACCCAATTACCCAAGGCATATTAAAGTTTATTTCATATAAATGTTACCTTAAACGAAAAAGCATTCGTTATAGACGAACTATTGACTTTTTATAATTTTTAATTATCCACTTATTCCAAAATGAAGTGTAATGAAATTAATTTAATGGAATCACATACGAGTAAATAGTATAGACACATTATCGACAGCGCAAAATTTTGACACTATAAAAATAACAATATGAAAGTACCGTACCAGCCGTTGTGTTACGGCCCACGGTTTCAGTTTCGGCAAATTATACACACAAATCATTCTATTAGTTAAAACGAAACGAAATCGGTTTCGTGTAGAAAAAGTTAGCGGAGAGGTAGACAGAAGACGAACAGCGACTTTATTTTATACTAGCTTAATTTTTTTTATCTAACTATACAAATTTACCCTAACAATAAGGTTCGTGGCAACGGAGCATATGAATTAGTGTCGAACGGGAAATTATTTAAAAAATAATATTTTCGCCGCAATAGAATATACGAATTAGTATAATAGGAGAATAAATAGTTTTATGTATTAAGTACCGTATATAGTTTGATATACATTTAGTAAAAAGCAGTTATTTTGACATTAGTAAGTATAGATATTATAATATTTCCCTGCGCTGTCCCTCATCTAATCTTCTTTAGCACTATAAGGAGTCCTTCAGGGTTATTTCCTTCACCGTTAGAGCAAGTTATAATTATTTGTTATCCATCTGCATCTACTGTGTTGTTTTTGTCCAGAGGACTTATAAAACTTACGCATATGTAAACATATAGTAATATAATCACACCTATTTAATATAATTTTAGTTTGTTATCCCTCTACATTTTCAGTTGATCGCACAATTACGAAAGCTTTCATTCGACATCACTAAAAATTAAATTTTAAAATAGCTTCGTCCGCGTTGAAAAATGAAAAATATTTTTATTGTTATTATAGTATTGCCAAGAATTGGATTTTAATTTATAAATTATACCTCGGTAACAGTACTTTTTTTCTGGATGAAACTTTTTCTGTCTTTTTCTGTATCTTTGACAATGAGTTTACAAAATTTCACTATGATCGATTTTGTAGTTAAGTCGTGGAAGGTAACAGACAGACTGTTACTTTCACATTTTTAATATTATTATGGACGTTTCACCGAGTGCATCTATACTTAATATTATAAAGCTGAAGAGTTTGTTTGTTTGAACGCGCTAATCTCAGGAACTACTAGTTAGAATTGAAAAATTCTTTTTGTTTTGAATTGTTCATTTATTGAGGAAGGCTATAGGCTATATAACATTACGCTACGATAAATAGTATTATATATAAGCAGTGTCCAGTACCGCGCGCCCCATGCGCACGCCGCCGCCGTATGGGTCGCAGCGAAGCGTGGCCTAGTTCAGCTAGTATAGCATAAAAGGTTCACGGCAACATACATTATGTATTATGTAGGAACAAATGCATCAGCTTGAGACCCATTACACTCGTATGTAGTTACTTTCGTCGCAGCCATCTGGCATAAATCGTTACGTGAACAGAGAGTATTGAAACAATCGATCAGAACAATATGAGCAAATCTCAACTCCATCACAACGGTATCTCGGTGATCTTTGATTTATTCCATTCTAGATTCACTCGACATATTACATATGGTGTGTTTTGTATTAAGGAAGGCCAAAGTTTTATCATTGTTATTTCCATTGTTGTGTGATCCTTAGAAAATATCCATTATATTCTTATAGATACAAAGTTGGAACCTCTTTTTATATAAAACTTTATATACATATATATATACAATACCACACAACTTCGTATGCGTGGTATCCGGTAGCGCATAACTTTTTTGTTTGTAAATCAATTGGAATGAAACAAACACAAAACGTTACGAGTAGCTTGCTACAATACATCAGTGAAAACCGCATTCAAATCGGTTAGGTCGTTTCTGATATTAGCGTACCCAGATGCACAAACGAACAAACAAAAATTCCAAAACTGTATTTTGCCATCGGTAACATATGTACAACGTGTACAATTATTATTATTTTTTTTAAATTAAATGTACAGACACGGCTCGTTTACGATTTTATTATATGTATAGATTGGCTATTGAGATTGTGCATCGTGACCAATTGTTACTTGTAATTATTTTTGTTTGGTATTCTCTCTTTTTTGGAATTGTTAATATGCTACTAAAAGATTGATTTATATAAGTTTGTATACAAATTTAAATTGATGTGTTCAGGTATAATTGGCTTGCGCACTGGACACCTAATGTTAAAAATGTGCTAAGCTCATGCTGGAAAAATTAAATAAATATTCTTTAAAGTAATACTTGTTTAAATACTAAATTCGTCATACTACTAGAATATCGTGCAGTCATTTTTATTTTGTTTCTTTCGTAGTCGCGAACATTTCCAAGAGAAGGCTTCGCTGTATAGAACTTCAAAGGCCTGTCTACGGCACAAAAGCCGCGATGACAAATAACTTGTACATGACGAAATTTGAAAAAGTATAGCGCACTCGGCACAGGATAAAATGAAACAAAGGATTGTATGGAAAAAACATATTTTAGATAAAAAATAAAGACATGGATATACCTGATTGAAGTGTACTTTTTATTTGTCTTTTTTATTCTATCGATGTTTATTAAGTAATAATACTTTTGAAAATGTTTTGCTGAAATATAATATAGATTTTTAAGAAAAACTAATAAAACGGAGAATACTATGTGAATCAACCGATTTTATTACACTTACAATTCGATTTTCTGCACATCTGGACAGCAGAAATTGGTAAAATTTTATTAAAACTTTTTCTTAGAGTTTTCTTACAATTTAAATCTACATTAAAAAGCTACTGTTATTTTTGTAAAAGTATTACTAAATTAAAAGGCATCGTTCAAAACCAGACCTTTTTTTTAACTTACAATTTGGAGATTTTGGTAATAAAAGTCTTTCTTAATTTCAGTAATTTCCTGTGAATATTTCAGATTTTGTAAATAGAGATAACATTCGAAAATTAGAAACTTGTTATTTAATTGGAACAATGGGATTATTTAATACTTTTAGACTTATATATCTATGAAAAACATTACCAAATTACAAGATATTTTCCCAGTAAAATCTTTTCCTTTTTTTTATGAGTAAGATCGGGAGACTTATGGCTACCATAAGTCTCCCGATCTTACCATAGTATAACACAAACAACGCCAAAGCTGCTGCAAGTGCGCTGCCGACTACAGTAGGATTAAAGATAAGGGATTAGGAGGGGATAGAGAAATGGGAAATGACACTAGGGAATTTTGGACTAGAACATGGCTCGGAACTTCCCGAAGCTGCCCATCCGAGCTGGATTCGTGAAGTATCAAAATAATATTTATTATTATTTTATGAAATTATTCCAGATAAATTCCTGGCACATTTTAAAAATCTTTTTTAATAATTACCACAGGGTTCGGATTGTCTCATTCTGTCCCAGTTAAAAAACATACGGCATAATGAACAGCACATTGACGGGTAAAAGGAATGAAATGGAACAATTAATGAAATGATACCATTTATACGAAAGACAGGCTATATATTATTTCACTATACCTACATATATACTAATTTCACGTTGGGGTACCTTCTCATACAATGCTCATACAATGTAGTAGCTACATTCAAAACTAGAGACACCACCTATACTTAGTTATTACTAAAGTGTAGACATTATCACGATTTTTCATTCTATTGGATTCATAAAAATATCTAATTCTTAAATAAAATGTATTAAGAGAAATAATAGGTTGGGGAAAAAGTTTCATCACATTTTATATGAAATTCAAGACTTTTTTTACATTTAAGGGGGTACTGCACAAAATTTTGGAAATTTACTCATTTTTAAGTGACTAGTACTATGCGCTGAATTAGTTAAATACATTAAAGTAACTTTTGTAGGTTAGCCTGATCCTTGCACAAGGTCACCGCCTTGTTGAAATTTGAAACAAATACATTTAAAATTAATAAAAAATACATAAACGGAACGACTTCTAAAAATTTATTTCTTCGAATACTTCTTAAATTTTACGCATGAAGCACTAATTCTCACATGAAAATGTTTGTATTGATATTCCGCAGATCCCCCCCTTCTTAATATTCATTATAAAATTATAAATATGAAAATATTAAGACTTTTCAATATTTTAACCCAAACGCCTGATGGTTTTCCAAACAAAAAACATTGCTCTAATAAAATCACTAGGCGCACTTATTTGTCGTATGACATGACGTCATGAGGTCAATGTCAAGTCAGCTGTGTTATAAATTTTGTATTTACATTTTACACATGTTTAAGTGTTTTTTGGAAGTGAAGGATGGGTAACCAGAAAAAGAATCATTATCTAAGTGACTAAATAAAAAATTTATCCTAAGAATGCTGCTATAATGTGGTAAGTAGACTTCTATTTGGAAGTATTTTTATCGGAAAACGCAATTGTCTGTTTTTTTTTCTAATTTGCATACTTAAATATGGCTAAATTAATCATGTCATTGGTTTCACTTTCAGGCAAATAAGAAAATCTGGACATGTAAAATAAAATATTGCAGTTGAGTCGAATTCCGTACAGAGTAGTGCGAACGCAGAACATGCAAATGCATACAGGTAAATACCTACCTATCTATTTAATGTCTCAAACAGAGGTGTATACAACAGGCTTGTTTCCACTGAGAATAAATCGGATGGCTTAGAGTTTCTAATGATTAACCATAATAATTAGTAAACAAAAAACAACTTTTCTATTAAAATAATAAAAGATTAATAATATTTTTGGAAAATAAAATCGACAAAATGAGGCGTTTAATTATGTGACATTAAACACCTATCAGAGAAGCGCATGGAAGCGTGACGTCACACCTCGCGAAACACCACGTTGTGGCTGTCATTTTCGTATAAAGTGAACAGGTTATTTCGAGTTTTCAGCAATTATTGTTAAATTAATACAGTTCCTTTTTAGTTTAATCTTGAAAGACAGGTATAATTCGCCATGGAATCAGGATTTAACAAAACAAACAGCAGTATATTGCCCAAAATTGACGCCGTTATGCTTGGACAATTTTTTGCAGTGAACACCGACTATTGTTCATCGGAATTCCGCAATGGTAAAACTTCTATCTAAGTATTATGTGAAGAACAAACAAAGTCTTACTTAATTAGCAGTTACCAGTCAGAGAGTGGCATTTACCTACTGTGGAATCAGCCGTCTCAAGATCGCCGGTTTTTCTTGCCCTTGACCAAAACTGGACAGAATTTTCATTTACCCATATACTAGGTACAACTGATATGAACTGAGCCAAACCCTCATTGGTGAGCGCCATGGAAAGTGGTATTTTATATAAAAATTTGAGAACCGGTGCAAACAAAAATGTGTTCCACCATTTTGTTAAATCGGTAAAATCTTCTGCTTACACGTCCACACTTGTCGACACAATCTTATAACTTTTGTGACTAGAATGCTTTTACAACCTAAAATTTTTAAAACATTTAAAGATTTACTTTTTGAAAGTATTCTTACTTTAAAGTTTGTTCTAAATAAAAAAAAGTATTTTCAATATAAAATATGTTGAAATATTGGGCTGAGAAGCCAAGAAAATGTAAAAAAATTGTTTGTTTATATCAGTATATAACTTCACCTGTTAAATTACAATTAAATGGTGGCGCGTTGGTAAATTTCAAGCTATTTTACCAAATCACACGATGAATTTCTTTTGCCACTGATATCAGGACAATAAATATATAAAAATACAATTAATACGATAGTAAAAACTTAACTTGACAATATTAATAAATGGTGATTACGTTTATTTCCTAATTTGACATTGACTCAAAACCGCTGACTTTGAGGTAAGCGAATACAAAGTTTTATTTTTTTATTTTTTTTATTAAAGATGAGTTTGCTCTTGACCAGCATCTATCCATGTAGGAAGGATGAGGCCAACGATGGAGCGAGCTCACCCAGAAGATGCCCATTCACTCGAACCTTGAAAAGATTTGGGTTATATGAGCTCGGAAATACAGACGCCGGCAGGGAGTTCCAATCCTTAGCAGTGCGCATCACAAAAGATGTTTTAAAGCGCTTGGTCCAAATTAGAGGGATTTCGACAAGGTGAGGATAGTAACCAGCCGTACGTCTGTATGTCCGATAGAAGAAAGGGGAAGGCAGTATGATCTCATGCAGCTCTCGAGCACACTCTTCGAAGTACATCTTATAGAATACACAGGCAACTTTGCGTCTATGTGCTAGGCTCTGCAGCTTTGTTCTTATTAGTGTATCATCGCCAATGGGCCTCCTAGCTCTGCGATCCACCGAGTCGAGTGCGGCAAGTTGGTATTTTGATGGGCCATCCCAAAGGTGACAGCAATACTCCATGCAAGATCGGACTTGTGCCTTGTATAAAGAGAGGAGCTGTCCAAGTGTGAAGCATCGCTTCACTCTATTTGGGATGCCCAACTTTTTGGCCGCTGTTTGGGCTTTGGACTCGATAGAATTACCGAAGTTGAGATTTGAGCACAACTTCATACCAAGAAGCTCAAGATCATTGGCCACAGGTACGGATGCACCTCGGAAAGTTAGAGCCAAGTCGAAAGGGCTCCTTTTTGCAGAGACCAAATACGCTTGCGTTTTGGCGTTAAAATCAGCCAGATTCTTGTCACCCCATTGGCATACAAGATTTAAGGTTCAGTTAATTCGCTCAACCATTGCCTCCCTCTCAGAACGAATCCTGGACAAATATCTCTCTATGACCGTATTGTCATCTGCGTATACAACTACTCCTGGAAGAAGTAAGTCATTAATATGAAGCAGGAAAAGAGTTGCAGAGAGAACAGATCCCTGAGGAATACCGGCATCAATTGCCATGAGGTCCTAGGAGCAGCCATCAATGACTACTCTAATTGACCGTTCATTCAGGAAATCAGAAATCCAGCTACAAAGAGACCGGAGGGGATGCCGTATGTAGGAAGCTTGCCAAGTAAACGTGCATGCCAAACCCTCTCAAAGACCTTCGATATGTCGAGTGACACAGCGAGAGCCTCGCCATGTTTCTCGATGGCTTCACTCCAGTATTGCGTGACATATACAAGAAGACCTCCGGTTGAACGTCCCTGGCGAAATCCATATTGGCGATCACTGAGCAGGTCGTTAACTTCAAGATATGTCAGCAGCTTACTATTCAGTACTCTCTCCATAACCTTACAGAGTACAGAAGTGATGGCGATTGGTCGATAATTACAGGGGTTGGCACGGTTACCCTTTTTAGGCACTGGTTGAACATTGGCAAGCTTCCAAAATGCCGGCACGGTATTCGTCCTGAGAGAGAGATGGTGCAAGCGTGTAAGTACAGGAGACAATTCAGGACCACATTCCTTCAGGACCCTTGCAGGTATGCCATCAGGTCCACTAGCTTTGTTCACGTCAAGACTCCGTAGTGCTCTTCGAATCTCTTTGTTGTGAATTCGAATCTCTTTGTTGTAGATCTCTGGCATTGAAGATTCACAACGAGGTATTGATAGTGGCTGTTGAGAGCTGTAATAACCTTAACTTCATCAATTTGTAATTCTTTATTGTTTGGAACGTATATGAATAATTTGTTTGGCGTTTTTATCGTTGAACTTTTATATTGGGGCACTATACAGTATTTATAATACGAGGAATTCATTATTTATTAAAAAACACAATTGACTGTCATAAACAAACACGGCTGTTTCGCGAGGTGTGACGTCATTCAAGACGCCATGACAGTCTTGGCCTTTTTCGCGGTCAATTTCAAGTTCATTTCTAAAAACTCAAAATACTAATGTAAAAGACCTATTTTTCTTAAAATAATATATTTTTGGGGTGAAATAGATGCTAAGCCATAGTTTTAAACTAATTTCCAAATTTTGTCAATTAGGCTATTATCCGGTAACATTGCATATGTTAGTTTGTAATAGGAATATATATTTTTTCAGCAAAATATTTATTTGGTCAGCAACTTTTTTTGGTTGACCTAGTCTAGTACTTGGTCACCAAATAGGTTTCTTAGCTAATCAAACATTTATTGGTTAGGTTAGATTAGGTTTTTTGCTTTTGATAACAGTCGTTTATAACGAAACTGTAAACTGAAACCGCGCAGTAAATTTGTAAAACTGTTCATTGATAGGCCCAAGTACTGAACAGTGCATGTTCGTAGACAATTTCGGAACGGAGAGGTTATAAACTATCAACTTTTAAGCGTTTTATTTTAAATTCAATGTTCCTTTCATAATATTCGTCAGTTATGTTTATTATAAACTAACGGTGTTTACAAATTGCTCTCTGTCGTTTTTAGTGTTTAATTTTATTTCAGGCTACCAATAGCAGAAATTCAAACATCCTCGGCTAATCAAGACAGTGGAAAAATTCAATACGTAAATATTTCATACGAAAAAAGACTGGATAGAAAAATGGCAATTAAGGAGTCTGATTATATATTGAAAGCACTCGAAAGATAAGGTCAAAAATAAACGACAATTAACAAATAACGATAATACCACGACAACCAAACATCACAAATTTAATAATAAAAACTTTTTATTATTTTTTGCAGTTTTTCATTTCTTCTTTCATACTTTATTTATTCTTTTCCAGATATGCAGGTAAGTATACATAGGTAAAATTATGTGTAAGAAATGAACAAAACATAGTGATCAGCTGAATATTACGTTATATTATAATAATAACTAATTATTATTTACATACTATATTACATTCTATTATCATTTATTACATTAATTTTTCCTAAAGAAAAATTAGTAAAAATATGTTTTACTCTGTGTTGAGCCTAATCTGTAAAGTTATTTTTGTGTGCGTTCCGTCACCGCTACTCCAACTCGAAGATTTTCGATCGCGCTGCACGCTCTTAATTACAGTACAGTTTTGCCATCTTGTAGGTAGTGAAATGATCCCGTTGCTGTAGAACTTTTGGGACTACTGATTTTTTTGATAATTTTTTTGTTAATTTTTTTTTCTAATTTTATTGCCGGGATGCTACTTTGACTTTTTATTGACGTAGGCTGTGCCTCCTTTAATTGCGGCGGCATCTGCCATGTTATTTTTTTGTCCCTCGCTATGTGTTTTTGTTCGGTGCCTGCCTCGTTAGAGGCCATAAATAAAAAAATAAAAAAACGCGACAAGTAGTTTTGGCAGTCCTCTCTTGATGTTAACCTGATACTGCCTAAAGAATTCTGAAGTGACCGAAACAAGTGTAAATCTGAAGGTGCAAGATTAGGGCCATATGCATTAACACCTCCCAGCCAAACTCTCGTAATTTTTGCTGAATGGCTAAAAATGTATGTGGTCTAGTGATGTCGCGATGAGAGACCACACCCTTTCTATTCCGGCCATTATCAATTCCGGCCGCTTTCTCTCCACTTCTTTCTCATCAGTTGTTGGCAGTAGAGATCCGAATCGATGGTTCTGCCCGGCGGTAAAAGCTCATAATGAACAATGCCCTTTACATAGCATCACCTTATTGCGAGTTAACCCGGGTTTTGGCACAGGCTGTGAAGCCTGAGCCTGACTGACCTTTGACCACGACCTTTTTCGCACGTTCTTGTCGTACGTGATCCACTTTTCATCACAGGTTATCAATATCTTCAAAAACGATTCAGTTTCATTAGGCCTCAATAAAGAATCACAAATGAGTACACGATTCAAAAGTTTTCTTTCAGTAAGCTCTTGTAGCATCCAAATATCGAGCTTTTTTGTGTACCCAATTTTTTTCAAATGGGTTATAACTGTTTTGTGGTCAATTCCCAGTTCTTCAGCTATGTCGTAACTACTGAAATACCGATCTTGCTCCACTTTTTGCTCCACTTAACAGGGCGACCAGAGCGAGGTGCATCTTGCGAGAACATCAAAATTCCCAGATTGAGAACGCTTAAAACGACTTTGTGCTACTCATACTGACACTACATTAGGTCCATAAACGTCACAAATTTTTTCACGTATCTTACGCGTACAAAATAGCTTGGTCACCCTACATTTTCCCAATTAATGCTTCTTCTCCCTCCAATACAAATCGCTCCATCGAATGTCGATTGAATTAGTTCTAAAACCGAAGGTCACCCCTTATTGTTAATTTTCTATTACTTAATTTTCTAATTAATCAATATTATTAATTGAATTAATACAGGAGCTTCAACGTTTGCTTATCTTTCGTCGTATTGAAGGTCAAACCCCTTTTCCATTGTGTTAATACGTTACAAGTTAGTTACTCAAATGAATACTACATAACTACATGAATCTAAATTAAGTACCTACGTACAAAGAATGATTTTGTAACACACTATACAAAATGTAATTATGCATTATGCATTCGCTATTTTTACAATAACAATACGAAGTTGTTATTATTATAACTAGTCTGGCCATAAATACTGTTACATAAAAACTTTTTCTCTTTTCAATTCTTTATTCATTTTTAATTTGGAAAGCGCTTATTACGTCAAAAACTTCTTTTGATTTCTCACCATTTCACATTTTTTTTTCGTGTTTATTATCAAATTACACAGACTCTTTACTGATGAAAAAAATTTCACGATTGAAATGACAAGCAAAATGACAAAGTGTACCCTCACAATTCCAAAGAAGCTACCCTATTAGTAGGAAAGGTCATCATCCTGCGGCAGTTATGGTTTGGTGGGAGGCGTCTTATCAAGGAGTCACAAAGCTTCATTTTGTGAAAAAGGTGTGAAGACTTCAGCCAAGTTTATCAAGAGACCGTCTTGGATCATGTTGTAAAACCTCTCAGCTTACCGTGGACTTTTCAGCAGGACTCTGCACCTGGTCACAAGGCACAAACTACCCAAGCCTGGCTCGAAACCAACGTTCCGGACTGAAGACTGGCCCTCGTCAAGCCCAGATCTGAACCCATTAGACTACAAATTATGGGTCAGTTTTAGAGGACATGGCTTGCTCTAAACGACACGCAGACATTGAGTCTCTGGAGCAAGCAATGGCTAAATTTCCCATGGAAACAGTGCATAAATCCAAAGATTCGTGGAAAAGCTAAATGTGGCCATTTTGAATATAATTATTTTTTATCTTTTGCTGAGACTTCACTAAATATGTATACCTATATAAGTGTTATTAAGATTACCTTACTTCATAAAAAATAAATGAATTTTCATTTGTAACAGAACTTATGGCTGGATAAAGCAAAATATTTTGCAACATATTTCTACATTTTTCTAAATAGTACAAAATATCCGCGTCACTTTATGTACTTTATCCGGGTTACTTATCCGTGTCCATAGCAACTTGGGCCAACACCAAGTCCCGATATAAGACTGCAAGAGATAGATGCGAGGAAACGGCGAGGAAATATACTTTCAAGTAACTATCAAGAATGTACTACTGATCACAAATATAGTAAATCACCCGCATAAACTACATATGCGAATTACAGGTCAGCGACTCGCGATTTGTTTACCTAAAAAAGCATGAAAATGGCAGCTAAGACGGATTAGCCTTTTTGAAGTGGCAAACAGCGTACCGCATCACATGAATATCGATGACTTGCGTAAAGATCGCAGAATTATTGAATAATTCATAGGGACCCTCGTTTGCATTCGAATCCGCAGACGTCCGCAATAAGTCGACCAAACACGTCCCATCGAAACGCACAAATCCCGAAACCTGTAAACAAATCCATCGATATCGATAGCCGGCTGTTTCAACTCAATAAATCACTAGTGCAGGGATCAGTGTTCATGAATATTTCTCACTAAATAATAACTGTCTGTTACTTAATTATATATTTTTAGGGGAAGCCTTTTACCTTTTAAGAGATTGTTTGGTCTACTTTTTCATGACAAAAGTAATCTGACAATTTTTCATGGCAAGTAATCTGACGGTCGACATGATGTCGGTGATAAAATATGATATCCCTTAGTCAAGCATCGAAATACAACAAACAGCACACATTTGTTATAATTTCCAACTTATCTGTAATGTGGTGGTTTGGTTACTGTCCCCAAACAATCTGTCCAGTATTTTCCTACGAAACCCAATGTATAGTTTGTAACATTTTAAATGTAACAAAAACACTTCAACGGGGTGCTATAAATAAACAAAAGGTTGGGTGATTTCCTTATTTATTCAGGTAAGATACATCTTATCATTCATAATATTTGGTTTAGTCGGTTAGAAGAAAATATACACGACGGTGGTTGGCTCAGAACTGTTTTATTTTATACTAGCTGTTGCACACAATTCCTCCGCGTCTCTTTATAAAATATTACTCGCTGATAGCTTTCTATAGGTGAAAGAATTTTTAAAATTGGTCCAGTAGATTACAAACATACATACAAACAAATCTTTTCTCTCTATAATATTAGTATAGATATAGAAGGATATATACATTACACATAATTAATACAGCGGAAAATGAATCTTCTTCAATTACTGAAATCTAGGAAAATATTAAAAAGTATCATACTCCCTTGCGCCTAACGTAGATAAATTTTGTTTACAATCTAAATTGACTTGCATTGTTATGTTTGAAGTAGAGTCTCAAGTGTTTTCCATTACATTTAAACATGTTAGAAACTATACTTAGTCTTAGCTACTTGGCTTATAATGTGATAAGATGCTTCTAATAATAACTAAAAATGAAAAAAATAACAACAGAGATACAAAGGTGACTTACTCACTCTCTAATATTAAATTCTTGTTATGACTACTGAATATGACAGGCTAATATTTTTTGCGCGAAATATTGCAATAAAAACGCGCCTTACTTTTTTACTAGGCACGGGTGAAAATGTTTACAGTGAGTAATGGCCTAGCAACATGACACTATTAGCTGAATTCACGCCCTCAACGCTCATTTACAAGTAACGATACGTTTACGACGTAAATCCCTAAAGTGTGGTCGCATACAACAACGACCACAAGATATTGAATTACTTTCATCTAGTATGACTGTATGATGCTAGTCTCTGCGAATCCACTTTCTTTTTCTCTGTGTGTACTCTTTCATTATGTTATAAGTGATTAAAAGACAACCTTTTTTGATTCAATAAATCCCTATCCCTATCCCTTCCTAATTCCTATCCTTAATCATACTATAATCGGCAGTGCACTTGCAGCACTTGTGGCATTGCTTATGTTATAGGCGACGGTAGCCACCTACCATCAAGTGGACCGTCAGCCTTTCTGTCGAGCTTAGTAACATATAAAAATACAAGTTTTAAAATCTATTCTCGGAGTAGGTATAATTTTTTTATGTCCATAGTATTTATAACCACATTTACTTAACCATATAGCAATCCGTAGCTAATGTCCAGAAAGCTATATCCAGAGCTAGAGTTTGTTATTACTCTAGAGTTTTTGGAGTAGTAACAATCTGGAGTTTTTACTACTTAAGAATAGATTTTCATATAAGCCCCCCGGTATGGAAATTTTATGAGGAGTAAAATTAATACAAGCGTTAATTAAAAAGCGTTACGTTCTTCTAAGCATTTCTAGTATATGTATAATGGCGCGTCTATTTACCTTCTTTTTCTATTACATAGTCAAAGACAATCGTAGTTAAAGAGTAAACTCCAGTCGTGCGTCGGAGCTGACACACAAGTTTTTTTATTTCTTTGTATTTGCAAAGTATTTTTTTAAATGTTAATATTGGAAAATTCTATGTCAACACTTATATACTCTTATAGTATTTAATACTCTAAAAAGCGGCTCGCCCCCGGCTTCGCACGGATGCATTTTTTTCTGCAAATTATATACCTAGACAAATCCGCTTCGTTGATCCCTATTCCCATTAGTGAAAACCTTAAACAGGGCGACGCTAGAGTATATCATAAACTACTTCAGTTTATAAATATATCTACTAGCTTTTGCTCTTTATTTCGTCCGCTTATTTTTAGAAATTATTACTCACTGATAATGTAGCTTTCTATAGGTGAAATATTTTTTTCAATCAGTCCAGTAGTTTTGGAGTTTATTCATTACAAACATATAAAAATACATACATTTTTTTTCTCTTTATAACATTATTTGTATTAGTATAGATAGAGATGTTAATTTCATTCGTCATAAGAAATTCTATAGAATATTATAATTCAATTCGATCACGATAAGAACTTTCAATTCACACAGAATTTTATAAATAACTAGATTTTTATAAATATCTAGCTTTTGCCCGCGACTTCGTTCGCGTTGAAAAATAAAAAATATAACAGTATGGGGCCATCTATTATACTACAATAGAATTAAGTTAAGCAGCGACATCTCTCGGATTTAGGTAAAACTGCTTGGTGCTTGCTGCTCTAAATTGCAAACCCTCGAGAACCTAAGGATAAACCCTTAACACACAGCACCTGTATAGAATTCTCAGGAATCACTCTGTTGATAGATGAAAATCGCATGAAAATTCGTTCAGTAGTTTTAGAGATTATCGCGAACAAACATACAGCAGACTTTGTTTTATAATATGCAAAGATATTATTCACTGCGACCATTTTAATTATTCCGAAAAATCGCGTGTAGTAAAACAATGTTATCGCAAGGCCACACCGCGCCCTGTCGAGAGCCTGCTCATGTCGTATTATGTAGCCGTGATATGATACACATTAGCTCCTATTTAAAAAATGCTTTTACGGAAAAAGCAGCACATCCGTCATATGAAAACTGTTTTTGTAATTACTTACCACTTATTCGGTCATGTTATTTAAACGTAGCTTCTCTCTGACCCGCAGAGGTACGCCAAATTATATTCAATGGTCGTTTGCTAAAGAATTATATACGGCATGGTGCAGACAGGATATATTAAGTCAAATACGTGTCTGTTTCTGCCAGAGATCTTGTACGCGAAAATTGTATGAGTACTTAAGTAAATTATTTAAAAATGGAAATTTTTAAATCTGCAAATTATGGTTGTATTTTTAAAATTAAGTGTTTAATTTTTAGAAACTAAGAAACTGGTAATTGATTTTTACACATTTTAAAAGGGAGAAAAAATAGGTTGAAAAATGAATATCATTTGTATTAGAGATTACGGTTGGCAAAATGTGACAAATTGAGACTTTAATTTACAAGTATAAGTACATGACGCAAAACGAAACCTTTTTACAAATCTTGCTATTCAGGGCATGTATTTCCTTGATCTATTGGGTACAGGGTTTAGGGCATCTATTGTATACGTGTATTGCGGAACTTGTCACCGAACGGTCTTTTGAAAAATTGTTATGTCGAGCTAAAAAGATTTGATGAAATGTTTTTGTTTTTATCGAAAGCTTTTGGGCTTGGGTAGTTTGTCCACTTGATTGGCTAATATGATTGTCATTTATAAAGATAAGCTCAAGATTTAATCTGGCTTTGGCGTCGCTTACTCAATATATGACAACATAATGTTCTTCAATTTGATTTTCTTTAAGGCCAGAATGTGGAGCGCATTAAGCAGTAGGCGCGCCTCAGTTCCTCATCCCGCGCAGCAATTCGGGCGTAGGTATGTGCGATTAAATTAATGAAAAAAAAAACTGTTTTGAGAAAAAATAGTTACATAATATCCTTTTAAACATCATTACTTATTTTTGACATTTTTCCGTGAGTAAAAATGTGATATATTTCATGTAAGACCCGAAAAACGATCAAAATTTCCCTGTTTTCGGAATTTTTATTATCGGGTGAAGTTGTAAATATCAAGTTTTTAACGGAAAAATCATCAAGGATGTTTAATAAACTATGTAATATATATCGATCATAATCAAGAATCATCATATAATTGTTTACCGTTGATTGAAAAGGTTGACTTCGAATATTCCAGCCTTAAAGGGGTGGTTAGTGCAGCCAGACGGCCTATCATGTTTAATGTGCTCTATCATTGTTATTCAATGTTACATGCCATTTTCCCTTTGTTTTCATTCAACAAACTGGTTTTAAAATGTATGCTTATATTTTAAAAATACATTTTAAATGTACGCAGAATAATATTAAATTCTAACTTTTTAGCTTTTTAACTAACTTGCTCCCGGGTTATAGCTAGCTATAATTACCAACATATTAAAAAGATATTGGTCCCATTGAATTTTTATAACAAACTAGCGACCCGCCTCCGGCTTCGCCCGGAGGTGCAATTTTTATATATAAGAACATTCCTCGTTTATCCCTCTTTCCATTAGTGAAAACCGAATTAAAATCGGTCTACCCGTTCACGCGTGATGCCGTGACCAAGGGAAATGGGGATTCATTTTTATATTATTCTAGCGACCCGCCCCCGGCTTCGCACGGCGTGCAATTTTTATATATATGAACATTCCCCGTTTATCCCTCTTTCCATTAGTGAAAACCGAATTAAAATCGGTCTACCCGTTCACGCGTGATGCCGTGACTAAGGGAAAGGAGGATTCATTTTTATATATAGAGATATATAGATTATTGCTAAAATAATAACTCTCAATATTGAATATTGAATACAAATACAAACCGTGTACATCCCGTGCATGCTATGGTGGCAGAAGCGTGGCAAAAGCTTATTGTGCCAAGAAAAACAATTCGTCTAGCTCCGCCGATTCCCCTACCGTGCCGAGGACGCTCGCCGTGTTCCCCCTTTGAATTTCCAGCGCATGAAGAAAGACTCAGCGCGCTAATCGCCCGATTTTTCGATAAGGAGTTTCCCCAACTTCTTTCCGCAAATCTTTGCTTCGGGCGACCACACGCCGAGCGTTTCTACCGCGGACGCTAGAAATTCAAAATGGTCAGCGAAGCCTAAGTACTTGCTCTATTTTAAATTTTCAGCGTTGAGAATTAAATATTCAATAGTACTTAATAACAACTTGTGCAATCCTCTCTTATTTTATTTTTTTAATTGGAAGCACTTAGGTATAATAAGTGATAGTCTTAGATTTTAATAGACATAGACATTTTTCCTTAACATGGTCAAATACACATCGACATGGACAACTGCTTATGGCTTCGTTTAAAATGCTAACATATATTCAAGTCGAATTTTTTTTTTATGTTGTAGTCGGCAGACAGGCTGACTGTCGACTTGCAGTCGGCAAGTGCGCTGCCGACTGCAGTAGGATTAAGGATAAGGGATTAGGAGTGGATAGGGAACTGGGCTCTGGCAACCCTTACTCACTCACCGAAATACAATAGCACACGTGCTGTTATTTTTCACGGTGGTCTTCTGTAAGGGGGTGGTTACTGCCGCCAGACGGGCTGCCTAAATGACTGCGAAAACGCAGTGTGCCCTGCCACTACTTTCCAAATCCAGACCAGAGCCAAATTTGAAAAATTGATTTTTCAAAGTTGACCCTGCCGGGGATTGAACCCGGGAACCTTCGAACAAAGCGTTAAGGCAAGCACCCTAACCACTCATCCAACGGGCTCGTCAAATTAGATTAAATTGTATTAAATTAGTTATTTAGTTTCTAAAAAATATAATTTACTAACAAAATTTATTTCTTTTGTATTTGGAAATTCGGCTGATGACTTGTAATGCGTACAGTGGAGACCAATATAATATATAAAGGTGATTAGTTGAAGTTGGTTTACTTTGCACTCATTTGGAACTCCCTCTGACGCTCGACTCTTAATATTGTTTTAAAACTTTCCACTCAATTTGAGCCGTATTTGCTCGCTCAGATAACGATGCCGATATTAACTGCTGCAATTTCAACGCTAAGTGTGAGCATGTGCCAATGAAGATATTGTTAAAGTTGAATCTTGAACCAGACATTGGAGGCGGTCACTAATTGCCGGCGGTTGGGCGAGCTCCAACTTTAACTAAATCGACATTTACTACCAACTAAATTTCGACTAAAAATCCTTTTTCACAAATCCGCTAAAGTTTCAGTATTTGTTCGGGCGAAATAAATTTATAACCTTTTGTGCTCTTTCTTGGGATTAACTCAAAAAACATAAAGAAAGTTCTGTAAGATTTTCTTTTATTGTAAAACTTTTTGTATTTATAACGTGATTTCATTAATTCATTAGATACGGCTTTTATATTTGCTTTTGCATGGAAAATTTTGCTTTTATGTTTTGCATTTACATGCATGTCCTAAACGTAAAAAATGACATATTTTCAGAGCTTTCTTTATGGACAACACAATAACAATTTGACAAAATTAAAATTCTTGTATGCTGTGACATAACCATAGCTGACTTCATGCCTTAATTATTTAAAAGAAAACATTACAACAAAAAAATACATTTGTAGTTACTTACAATGATTTATGTCAAGATATTACTCGAAACATAATTACAAAAACTCGTAATTAAGTTAATTTTATGTATTTTAATATTTCATCCTTCTAGATAAGAAGGTATTATAAAGTGAATTTATGAAATGAAGGACATAGCGTAATTTGCAGGTTTTATTTTTGTGTACCGTAAAAACGTTGATATATGAAAAATAATTTAGGAAGTTACTTACATATAAAATAATGTATGTATTTTGATAATACAGATAGAATCACATTAAATCTAAGCGAAAGTGAATGATAACTATTAGCGCTATTTAGGCTAATCAAGGTCATTAAGGTTTAATTTCATTAGACAATAATTTTAAAAGATTTAAAACCAGTTTCAAAACTATATTTAATAATAGGGAAGAATCGTTGTATAACAGATAAAACATAAATTTGATGCAAGCATATTTGAAATACAATCTGCCAAACAGAAAACGAGTGTGCAACAATGATTTGTACTGCTTGGGTAATAGATTTGCCTTTTATTTATGATTCACTGGAACTTTTCCACAAGGAAAGAGGAGCAGGGCAATTTAGAGTTGAACGGCAAATTGGCAACCACGAGCCAAGTGTTGGGCAGCGATGCGCAAATTTGAATTGTAAAATACAAACTGTGCTGCCGCCCAATATTCGGTGAGCAAATTGTCTCAAAGTACTCACACGAAACATTTGTGTGTCCAATTACAACGTAATTTACTTGGAAATAAGATAATTCCATTTTTGAAATTATTTCGGGAGCTACATGCAGTGACCGGAAAAATCCGTTCACTGGCTATATAATTTAAATATAACATGTTTAAATTATACTCATAATTACAGTATTATGTGGTATTATTAAAGTTTTATTATAATTATATCTAAGGTAACAAATAAAATTAATAGCGAACAGATCGATGATTTGAATTGAACTGATATGAATTAAAAGGACAAACATTAGTTTAAATAATAAAATAAAATAAAATAAAATAGCCTTTATTGCTGTTTCTTTTTACAATAACTATATGCCTAATTGCTAAAAACTAAACTAAAACTAAATTCTAATTCCAATTTGTATTAAAGTGATCGGTAACTGGTTGCTTTTATTGAACAGCTTGTCTGTCGACAAAGGCCTCCTCTAAAGATTTCCACGTATTCCTGTCTCTTGCTAATCGGCTCCATACTGGGCCAGCTATTTTCCGCATGTCATCTTCCCATCTTTTGCTTTGTCTGCCTCTACTTCTTTTTCCGTCCCTTGGATACTATAGTTTAATCACCTTTTAATATTATAAATAGTGCAGGCAGGCGACGTTACCGTCGCCTAAAGACAAACAACAATAAGGGTTTGTATGTGCGCTGACCATACCTACCCAAATGTTCTTTTCCTGACAACGTAAACTTACTTTCGCAGTTATTATAATTATTAACAATAATTATAATAACTAAATAATAAAATAAAACTAAAATTTTATATTAGTAGGGATTAATGGGAATAAAAATATGTATTATACTATTTAATTAATAAAATTGTTTGGAGGAACTATTGAGAAAAAAAATTCTCACTAGTTCGACCACGGCCACGGAATTTCTTCAACAGAACAATCCTATGGATTCTTTTAGGCGAAAAATCAGTTTCCTTTTGAGATTGCAATTATGCATCTGCACGCTTGAAATGTAAAGAACTGAACGGCATTTTGGAGGCTCTATCAAAATGAGTTATTACTAGCTGGTACCCGAGACTTCATCCGCATTGAAAAATGAAAAATATAACACCTGAGAAAATATCGTGACATCTTTATCGCTGTGACGACGTTCATTAGACCATAAGGCTCTAACGAAAGGGGCGCCCAATTTTCATATTTTGGGACGATCCCTCGAGAACTCAACATTTTTTAGCATAAAAAGTAATCTGTATGTTAATCCAGGTAATAAGCTATCAATATGCCAAATTTCATCCAAATCCGTTCAGTAGTTTTTACGTGAAAGAATAACAAACATCCATTCATACATACATACATACATCCATCCTCACAAACTTTGGCATTTGTAATATTAGTATATAGGATTTATACAAGACCAGACAACAATAAAAAGTAAACATATCGTTCTAAAGTTCCTTTGTAAAGGTATTGATTGGTTAATTTATTTATGTGCATTTTGTTTTCTGTTGACTGAAGTACGTGTCTGAAACTGTTACTGGCGTTCAATTCATCTCTGTCAAGTGTCATGAGTCAGTGCGAGCTTAGACTAGTTGGAATATTCAGTGAAGGTTCACAAAACGGACATTGTCGCTTCCGTTCTACATTGTTTTTATACAACAAAATACTAAAGCACTATCTAACTTCTTGAAGACCACACGACTTGGTACTAATAATACTACATCAGCCTTTCTTGGAAAATTGATAGTTCACTTACACATGTAAGTTTCGTTGCAATCTACACTATTTCTAATCCTAATATATGAGATCAGATCGGGATTTAAATCGTCTAGAACAGACCTATCAGTAAGCCATCATTAGGCTACCAAATATAGTTCTTAATATTCTCATGCGTTACATGAGTTATGTAAGAGGCAGTATAATTTTAAGATCGCCATCCAAAGATTTGTACTATGAGCTTGCACGATTTATCTTTATTTATAACTCCTCCTAAACGGTTGGGCTTTTTTTTATGTTAAGCCTAATCTAGGCTGACGTCCACTTGATGGTAGGTGGCTCGTCGCCTATAACACAAGCAACGCCAAAGCTGCTGCAAGGGATTGGGAAGGTAAATGGGCTCTGGCATCCTTTACTTCACTCACCGAAACACAACAGCACACGTGCTGTTATTTCACGGTGGTCTTCTGTAAGGGGGTGGTTACTGCCGCCAGACGGGCTGCCCAAATGACTGCGAAACGCAGTGTGCCCTGCCACTACTTTCCAGATCCAGGCCAGAGACAAATTTAAAAAAAAATTTGGCTCTACAGATTTTGATGTTATTTTTGTATGTGAGTTTGAACGGTACTTGAAATGTTTAGATTCACAATTAGGGTTGCCAGGTGAGTCGCGAGAAAATACCGGACAACCCCAAACGGTGGATGTAAGCTAGGTCGCAAAAAAATACGAGTTTTTTTATACTAATAGTTTTTATTTATTAATCTACATCACATAAATCAACTAAATTAGTAACAAAATATAATGCAATCATAAAATTGTTGTCGACAAGACTCTGCTAACTTTGAGAAAGTCTTTATTAAACAATGGTATGAATATTATAATCTACTACTTACTTAACAAAATAAAGGTAGGAACTTCAGAAAAAAATAAAATCACCTAAAACTAGATAGGTATGTTTAACAAAAATAATAGGAACTTCCAATGAACAAATAATAAAGTTAAATCATTCTTCTAAAACTAATATTGAACTCGGTAGGTAGCGCTTTAATCGGTTTAGGGCGGGACAACGTCTGCTACAGTTTTTTTAGATTTAATTGAAGTATTAATCCCGTTACCGGGATAATTTTGAACTTTGTTAATACTAAACATGGTATATTTAAGAACGTTTTGATAACATTGTCACTTTGACAGTGGGACCATTTACTACTTGGTATCAAAGATGTTGTATTAGTCTGTACCTCTTGGTATAATAAACCAAATATAAATTAATTATTAATAAATGTCTTAATTATATACTTATGTGAATAGCATAAGGGTCTAATTAGTACATACAAAACAAAATACAATTATACAAGCTTTGTCGCTTTGCTTGATGTTAAGGCCTCTCTAATTAATTAACAAGAGATTGAAATCCAATTACTGCGTACTTTAGTCGTGCGAGGCCCCAGCGGGAATCCAATTTAAAACAATATACTAAATAGATATAAAAATAAGTCACAAAATAAGACATAAACTTACTTGTTTATGTCTTAATAAGTAAAAAAATAATATTTATTTATGTATTTATTCACTAGATGATGCCCGCGTCTTCGTCCGCGTTGAAAAATTCTACTATACTTACTTCCTACTTCCTACTCATCCTTCCTACTAATATTATAAAAGCGAAAGTTTGCGAGAATGTATGTTTGTTACTCTTTTCCGCTATAACAGCTTGACGGATTTGATTCAAATTTGGCATCTAGATAGTTTATTACCTGGATTAACATATAAATTACTTTTATCCTGGAATAATCTTGATCCCAAGGAATCGTCTAAAAATATTAAAAGAAATGGCACCCAATTTCCAAGTTAATTTCTTGCATTATTGAGGAACAAACATCCACACAACCTCAACAACGTTCGCTTTTTAATATTAGTAGAATTTCTTGCACCCAAAAAGGCATACAACAAAACATACAAAATGAACAAATTATAAAGTACGAGTACATAAAACAATCTAAGTATCACTGCAATTACAGGGGCATACTACACGCTGACATAGTTACATAAAATAGTTATAAGGCAAAATAATGAAACTGATAAATTAACAATATCATTTTAATTTATTAAAATATATGTACTTAAATTTTAGTTTAGTTAAATTTAGTTGTATATGTATATATTGCAATTTTGTGTAGCTGCTAATATGATTTTAATGTCTGAATCAAATAATAATTATTATTATTAAATTAGTTAAAAAACATGAAATTAATTAATCGTCACATCTGCTGTCGTTTTTAGATTATACGCTTTTAAATTTCATCCAATGAAAATAATTGGACCTCGCTGCGTTTTTTTTACACAATTCACTGTAAACAACTTTTACCAGGACTCTCTCAACTGAAATCTAGTTCAGATTTCAACAGTGCTAGCTTCGTTTATCACATTTTCAAAACGATTCTGATCTGCAAAACGCGATGTTGTAAATTTGAAAATAATTTTCATATCTTGTCTTTACAGAACAAAATCCGCCTCGTGCTGCACTGTGCTGAAGAAGAATAGGACAGGGAAGCCAAGGTACTATATTCTAAATGTTATTTTTTACATTAGTCTACCTAATTACTACTGATTTCGGTAATGGATCGACTAGAAGAATAAATCAGGGCCGAACGAATGTCCCTATTTGGCGAATCGCTCGACGAGTGGGTAATATTTTATGCCTTCTTGCACATGGAATCTGTTACACAAATGTGTGCAATTAATTCTAGTGACCGTTGAAATCACGACTCCTATATAACGTTCCCTTTTTGCTTACAGCTAATGACTTTTTTAACACTTAAGTGTATTTAAATCCTATCGAGTTTCAGATCACATTAACGTAACCGCTCAAATCGCTTTGTCTCGCGCAAAGAAAAATATTATAATTCGCTCTATGAAAAATTTGAACTAACATTTTATTTATTTAAAACATTTTATTCATCTTTGATAACTCGTTTTGGTCAAAAAGATAAAAAGAAAAATATGTTAAATATTATTTTCAATTTTTAAAACATTGGGCTAATTTAAGCATAATGGCAATTGGCAGGTAGTGGCAGGTCACAATACGTTTCGCAGTCATTTGGACAGCCCATCTGGAGGCAGTACCAGTACCACCTCCTTACAGAAGACCACGGTGAAATAACAAAACCGTTGTGTTTCGGCGAGTGATTAAGGGATTCCAGAGCCCATTTCCCTATCGTTTGCTAATATCATGGGCCTAACATGGTCGAAAGCGCACAATTGCGGCACCTGTAGCGTTGCTTATTATAGGCGACGGTAACCACCGGCCCTTCTGATAACCTTAACATAAAAATAGTGAATTATATTATAAATGTGAAAGTGACTCTTTCTGTCTGTCTGTTACCTTTTCACGTTTAAACCGCTAAACCGATCATCATAAAATTTTGCATACACGTTGTCAGGGATGCAGGAAAGGACATAGGGTACTGTTCCCGAGGGATCATCTAACGCCTGACAAAGCTATAACTGCAATAAAGTTGGTAGGCGTCACATTGCTCATAGTCAGACGTTATTTTTTTATTTTTCAACCCGGGCGAAGCCGCGGGCACCAGCTAATCTTAAATAAAATATATTACTGATTAAATGTCTTCTTTCGTCATATTTCTTTATAGTTCTTGGTTATGTTACTTATCATGGAATTAAACACGAGATTAGATCATAAACAATAATAATAGTTTAGCAGTTTAGCTATTTTAGTTAGCTCCTAGATTACCGATAACACCACAATTCACCATTCTCCGATAACATCGGCGCTCTCAGGTGGACGTTGTGTATACTTACAGATTATTCGAAATGTTTTGACCGTATCGACCATGATATCCTCATCTCGAAGTTAATAGATGTCGTTGTTCACGGCGACCTACTGAGATGGCTTATTTCTTATCTTGAGAATAGGTTGCAGGCGGTCAGGATTGGGGTTTTTAAATCTAATTTTAATACTATTCCTTCAGGTGTACCGCAGGGACCTCATTTGGGACCTCCACTATTTAATATTTATCTGTATGTTATTGAGGCTTGTTTCAGTCACTCTAAAGTGTTGATGTATGCCGATGATAAAAAAACTCCATCCAATAGACTGTAGTCTTCAGTCGGACCTTGACAGACTTTCAGCGTATTGTAAATTAAATCGACTAAATTTGAATGTAGATAAGTGCCAAATAATCACTTTAACTAGGAAACGTAACTAAATAAAATATAATTATACTCTGAATGGTGCTCCAATTTCAAAAGTTGAATTTGTTCGTGATCTTGGAGTCATTCTCGATAGCAAACTCTTATGCACTTATCACTATGCACACACCACACACAGAGCTCACCAGATGCTAGGGTTTTTGCATAGGGTGCTAGATGTATTTCGTACGGTCTTGTATTTCGCTTGCGTTCGGAGCATTATGGAATACGCCTCATCTATATGGTCTCCCTCATATGTGACTTATATTGTTCAGTTGGAATCTGTTCAGCGGCGCTTCACTCAAAGTCTAAATTACCGTTTGAAAAGAAAAACTGATTACGCGGATATACTTATCTCTTTCTGTCTGTTCTCACTAGAAGACAGGCGGTTGGTTGCAGACTTGAAGTTTCTATTCGATGTGGTCAACTCTGCAACCTATTCAGGCAATCGCCTGAATAGGTTTGCTTGCTAGTGCGGCTCATACAAGGCGGAAATGTCTTTTTGACGTTGGAAATGCGTGTAGTAACTATGCCAGGAGCTCTGTTAGTTGTAGAATCGTGCGAATATACGAAAATAAATTTAACAATGTTGATATTTATTTTTTGAGTCGAATGTCGTTTATTGGGCGAGTGCTTGATAGCCTGCACCATATTGAGAAGTGACTGTTTCCTCCACTGAGCGGTACCAAATACACAACACACACACATCACACGCGCATTAACATTACGAACTCGCCCTCATACACATGCAATCACCCATATGTTTATAATATATGTGTATTTTCTTTATGTACTCGTACTTTGTAAAAAATTTATTCTATTTAAAATTTATTTGTAATTTTTTGTATGCTGTTAGGTTTGCTAATCAATAAATAAATAAATCAATTAAATACAATTTTTTAGTTACTCAAAATTTTATATTATTGTATTAAAATCACGTGCCATGTACTTTTTATTCTTTAAACATAGAAAAAATATTAAACTATTATTATTAAAAAAAAAAAAAAAAAAAAAAAAAAAATGTCAATTAATACCTGTTAGTTTTCTTGTACTTATATGTATTAACTGTCATAATGTTAAATTTTATAAACTTATTCTTGAAGAAATAACTTTATTTTAATAATTAATATCTCCAACAGTGGGTATATAATTGCAATAACGCCGCAAGTGACATATTATATGAAGCAAAATATGTCAGAAAGAAAGATAATAAACAGTTATTTCGCCCATGATGCATATTCAATATTCAATTCAATAACAGTATAATCAAAATTAAAAAAAAAAAACCTTTTTACAAGTAATATACTTTGTATTCTATCCCAGCATTGTGTCAATGGACATCCACAACCTATTATTCTGGCAGGGCCCAAGCAATTACTTCCGTCAATTACTAAATATCAGTTTTATCTGTGTAAATAAATGAATAATTTCATATTACATTACATTTAAAAAGCTTCCTGCTAAGATTGACACGAAAGGGGGATGGACAGACTGGGTAGGCCCTCTTAAATAAACGTGCCCAGAAATGGAAGTGGAAAAGTGGGTTGGTCCCGCAGTTTTATTACGAAAGTTTTAGACTAACACCTCTCTAACCGTTGTAATACTCATTCTTCATGCCGGCACTCTGTGCACTTTGTTAAAATGGATTCTAACTTTTAGGACGCTCAACTTCTCTCTCGTCGTCATTATGTATGTGCCATTTACATTTATAACACGAAATGGAATGAATCTTCACATAAAATTTCATTTTATGAATTTTTATGCGTTCAAAATATAACGGGAACATTCGTTCTTTTAAAAGATTTTCATTTATTCATCCACATTAATTTTTTCCCTGATCCCCAACCGACTGTGCATCTGTCGGGGTTAATATCTGAAAATATGGAGAAGAAAAACTCCAGCAGTTGACATCTTAAGGCTGAGATGTTGATGATGATGATGATTGTCCTTTACAACTTGGAAAATTTGGACGCTTTAATACCTTCGCGTTTTCTTTGTATAACCCATACTACTCATGCTAGTGAATTCAGGATTACTATTAGCAGAATTTAGCAATGGATAACCGATGGGGTAGAAGAGTTCTCGAATGGAGACCACTAATTGGAAAGCGCAGCGTGGGACGCTCTGCAGCCAGGTGGATAGACGACCTGAAAAGCTTTGCGGGAAGCAGCTAGATGTGAAGGACAGATGACCGTGCGTGGTGGGAGAGAGGCCTACATCCAAAAGTGGAAAGACACAGTATGATGATGATTATGATGATGACTCAAACGGATTTTGATACCGTTTTCACTAATGGAAAGAGCTATAAACGAGGAAGATTAGTGTTTGCAGAAAAACCCTATTTTAATACGTATATGAAATGTAATTTTTAACCAGAACATTGTACAGAATCCAGGAAGCACAAAAGTGTTTCATGTTAAATTTTCTGTTATATCGTCACAAAATTCAATCACGAAACAATTTTTAATGATTTGTGTACAATTAAATAGTTCCAATACATTGTAAAAGGCATGCATTGTACCACTGAATTGTAGAAAATTTATTTGTCCTGATTTTTTTTTTAGCATAATGAATTGATGCTTACATGAAACTGAGTCAGTGAGATTAAAAATATTAATCAATTATAAAATATAGTCCTTTTTTTCATATTTGTTCTATGTTGGCGAAACGTATTAAAATTTTATGTATTCTTATTTTTTGCATTTTTTTACAATACAGAGGAAAACTACGTATGTTTATCCTATCGTAGCCTGCCTATACATCGTAAAATGTGAAACGAGATTTGTAGGTAATATAACAAAAAATAAGTTCTTCTTGTATTGAACACCTTGTGACAATAAATAGTGATCAAACCTAACACATTATCTATGGTTGACCCATGTCCTACTCCTTGTCATGTAGATTAGGCGATTTTAGTTCAACCCCTAAAGACCCACGTGATTAATTCCTTTTCCCTTTCGCCCCGTGTCCATCCTATTTCAACGAATTGCTGCTTTATCACTGTGTACTTTTAATTTAACTGTTTACAATTATCAAACTTCCGCCAAATATAGAATTCTCATTTTACATCTTACCAGTACCTATGGTGTTGCTTATGTTAATAGACGACGGTAACCATCTACCACTAAGTGGGCTGCAAGCCTACTTGCTTACCTTTACATAAGAAATAAAAACACGCAAGGAAATATGAGAGGTGCAAGAATTAAAGCCTGCGTCTGTCGCATCAGCAACCAAGCGTTCGCCCCATTGGAATATAATTGGATTGGGATGGCTCAGCAAAATACCAACTTGCCGTACTCGACTCGGTGGATCGCAGAACTAAGAGGCTCATTGGCGATGATACACTTTTAAGAACTAAACTGCAGAGCCTGGCATATAAACGCAAAGTTGCCTGTCTGTGTGTATTCTAGATGTACTTCGGAGAGTGTGCTCGAGAGCTGCATGAGATCATACCGCCTTCCCCTTTCTTCTATCGGACATGCAGACGTACGGCTGGTTACCATCCTCACCTTGTCGAAATCACTCTAATTCGGACCAAGCGCTTTAAAACATCTTTTGTGATGTGCACTGCTAAGGATTGGAACTCCCTGCCGGCGTCTGTATTTCCGAGCTCATACAACCCAAATCTTTTCAAGGTTCGAGTGAATGGGCATCTTCTGGGTGAGCTCACTCCATCGTTGGCCTCATCCTTCCTACATGGATAGATGCTGGTCAAGAGCAAACCCATCTTTAATAAAAAAAATATATGTATATTAATATTATTTCCTAAATGCAAATATATGTATATCAACATCATCAACATATACTTCTATTACCAATATCTCGATAACATCACATACTCGCTTCTACGGATTTACCGAAGTTCGTTCAGCTTGCAAACGACTGACATTACAGCGTAATGACTTCGTTAACCCAAGCGGCTGCGTATATCGGCTGTTACAGCTTTTGCCGAGTACCTTCATTAAGTAATTTGCGGGCCTTTTGAGTACATGGTATCTTTTCATTACTTACCAGTTACAAAGTTATTGCTACACATGCAAATATTATTGAACGACACAGTTGTCTTTTATGTTTGTGTGCAAATATTAACTTAACAGTCACCATACTTATACATTTACAAAAGCTATATATAATATTATATTTTTAATTTTATAAATTCTTAATATATAAAAATGAATCCCCATTTCCCTTGGTCACGGCATCATGCGTGAACGGGTAGACCGATTTTAATTCGGTTTTGACTAATGGAAAGAGGGATAAACGGGGAATGTTCATATATATAAAAATTGCACCCCGGGCGAAGCCTGGGGCGGGTCGCTAGTGTTTTATAAAATTATATCTTTAATGACGAGCCCGTTGATCGAGTGCTCTGACTCTAGAATCCTGGGTATCGAATCTCGACAGGACCTACTTTGGTAATGAAGTTTTCAACTAGACTATTCTGGGTGTAACTGTAAAGGTATCCCAACACAAGCCTTTAAATGTTTACTTTGGGGACCATATAATTAGTCTATTTATTCTTGGCGATTTAGTTATTTAATTTTAATTTGTCTTAATCTGCGATTTCCTTTTGTTTAAATGTAAGCTTGTTTATCATCTGTCTAACATAATATATAAAAATACATAAAAGTGAAAGTACCTCATATAAAATGTAGGTGTCTGTTTTTGGTTACTAAAAAAATATTCCCTTCAAATATTAATGATATGCATAAAAATAAAATTGCATTTTATAATTTCAGCTAATATTTTAGAAAGTACGTATTATTTTAATATTCATTGGTTTTTCAATTATACAAATTGAGTTGATTGCTATTATTATCAGAATAAATATACGTGTACCTATTATTAGTTATCCCACTTACTGTGTAAACCGCACAATGGACTTGGAGCTGTAGGATAAAGTTTATCCTATAGCAGTAAACACACAATCAATAATGCCACTAAGTTTTTCATTTAAATGAAGAAAAATTCTAATTTAGTATTTTAAACTTAAAAACAAATTTACTAGCACTCTTGTGTTTTTAAGCACACAATACAAAACACACTGCGTTCCGCAGTCATGAACTGGTAGGTAGAAACTGAGTTGTGTTTAGATGAGTAAGGACTGAAAAAACCTACTTTATCCTAATCAGGCTATGGTACCACTTACCATCAATTGAATCATCAGCCTGCCTGCTAAGCTTTTAGATAAAAAAGACTTGTATAAAAGTTTTGTTATTACATTTTTTTTATATAAAATGCGCCAACCAATAAAGTTCACATTCTAGAAAAATTGTGAGTGTTTTAAATAATTTTTCCTGGCGTTCAGTGAAGCAATTTGTCAATGTCGCCTAAAGGAGGCGCACTTCATACGATGCGAAGTGGCTTCAGCAGCCGTCGAGCCTATATCAAAAGTGGATTCATTGAATTACATTTCCATTTAATCTAGCGTCACTCTAATTCGATACGGTCAGAAATTACGTCATCTTCACGTTCAAATGAAATATGGCTTCGATGTCTACATTGAAAATATAACCTTAATCAACTTAGAAGCAGAAACTAGACATGACTATCGTAGACTGGTTGCTCTATCAGTTTTAGCTAATAATCAGCAATAGATGAATGAACAAACTATTTCCTGTTAGAAAGAATGGAAGTGCTAAGAACGATAAAGGAAAGGAATTTAAAGCATTTTGGGCACGTGATGAGGCGCGAAAGATACTGTATTATCTAACTAGTGATGCAAAGAAAAAAAAAACAGGAAAAAGTAGCAAAGACAGGATAAAGACATTCTGGTTGAAGAATCTAAGTGAGTGTTTTAGTATTAGCTCCCTCTTTCGTGCAGCAGCTTCAAAGAAATGATATATGAAGGTTGGCTACTTCATAGAGAAGCGGAACTTTAAAAAGAAAGAAGAAGAACTAATATTGCACTACCTCTAACTTTACAAGTTTGATGTATTGTTAGGTAGTTGTATTTTAATACAGAACAAATGAGATTACTTTTGTGATGTAAGCATTAAAATATTCGATACAATAAACAATTTACTCTAACAAAATTTATCATTTCATCCAGGTGCCTTAAGCTTTAATAAATGAAGAAGTAAATGAAACACGGTAATCCATTCAGAAGGATTAATAAGATAGGGGAAAATGGGGTAAAGCCGGAACGCTAAGGGAAATTTTAAATAAAATATAAGACATTAAAAATATTAATCAACTTTAATAGTTATCATTTGGCTTAGTTTATAAATCACATAATCTGGTATCGACATCACTTTTCTCTTAAAGTAAGAAAAATATATCAATTTATAAAAGTTATGTTTTTCCGGTTTTGCCCTTACCCTTGCCCAAAACCGGGTATACCACCACCTTGTACCCTAAGTTGCCCCTTAACTGAAGAAGCAATGGTAATTATTAAGGTCTTCTTCTTCCCAGCCTGTACAAATTATGATCCCATTTCTTACAATTTAAACATTGCGCCACATATCATCTGTAATCTTTTTCTTTTTAAGAGTTGAAATACCAGCTCCTAGTTTAGGAACTTCCTTCTTGTTTGTCTTTTTAGAGTAATTATCTTTTGCTATATAGGGTGATTACAGAGTTTTGCTTTTGCGAACATTAGAATTTGTTTTCCTTACGACATGAGGTTTTGGTAAAATAATGCTGTAGAAGTTGACGCTGCCTTTCAAAGAAAGGACTTTAGATTTCTTTTTGCGACCATAGTGATCCCAGTCTCATCTATATTAAAGATCTTGGTTGCCTAAAATTTGTGTTTATCTTGCAATTCAACCAATAGAGAAAAAGTTTTTGCGACATTGACTCTATTGAATCCCATTGCACGTGCTACCGAAGTTGGCTCTGGCAAGCGCAGTTATAACTCTGGATGACGGCGTAGGAACACATAAAGCCAATCTATTCCACATATACTATTTTTTTCTTCCATTTGAAAAGGAAAAGGAGTCTATATTTTGGTCAAAATAATTTAACTTGAATATATTTTAAGTGCTGGCACGTAGAATTTTCTTGCTCAATTCAATTCAATTCAATTTTTTTCAGGTTTCTGTATCAGTAAAATTGGTCTAAAATGACCTAATCTTTTTTTTAGGCGTCTGTGATATCATTATTAATTTATTTTATTTTATCTTCTAGTGTTGATTATAGCACCGAAAATCTTCGAGAAGCCAGACGATCAGAGATTATCGACATCTACCATCTATAACTTTTTCATTTGTTCTTCGCTCCAAGATTGACGATTCTTGTTCTTAAATATTTTCAAGGCGTTTTGTTATTTTCTGTAAAAAAAACTATCTAAAACCAAACAAAATAATAATTAAATATTAGGTTGAATAGTTATACAAAACCGGGTATGTCCCGATATTACCCCGTACGGTTGTGCGCCATACGCACTTATCAGAAGTAATAACACGATATGACCTGAAAATATGATTCAATCATTATTTATTTATTTTTTTAATTAAAAAAAAATTACCTACTGTACCGGACACGTTACCGGCACCGTTTGCTGGGATTGGAGGAAAACACCACGTAACTAGATCAATGTATTCAGAGCGGGCTTAGGCTCAGAGTGTCAGCGGGAGCGGTCTGTTCGTGCCACTTCGCGTCCTATACCCCGACTGGTTGCCTACTATGCGCACTACACTATTCTTCCCGGTCTCTTCATACGACCGCGTTGTTCAGGCCTCTTCATACGGCCAGGAATTCACACACCTTTTCTTCAGCCTTTTCGCGGCTATTCTTCGGGCCTCTTCATACGGCCAGGTCGGTGACTCCTTTGCGATCGTGGAAGTGGAAGTCGAAGTGGAAGTCGAAGTGGAAGTGATTTTGGCTAGGAAGTCGGCGCGTTTATATAGAGTGTATCCCCACCAAGATTCTCTCAATTCGCGGAATTATCCCCACTCTTCCTAAGCCCGCTCTGTGTCTTTATTCATTATTTACATCTGTGCGTTTCATTTTTTATCTTATCCTAATGAAATTTCTACAGGATATTTCCCCTATCTTATTCTACATATTTACAATTTATTTACAAGAAATATCCGTTCTAAGGACGTGTAGCGAGACGGCAAAGGTAAAGTTTAGGGTCCCCCTGTTGTCGTCTCGCTCTAACCTGTTGTCTTCGTCTTTTTATTATTATTATTATTTACAATTCTATATTTCGTCGCGTACATTCTCCCGCCGTGTTTCGTCTTTTTTACGAAACATAATTTGTAGACGCGACGTCTGTAGGCAGGATCACAAGTTTCTTCGTCGGCCGGCGCAGGACTCCTCCCTTGGTCTGGACGTCAGCTACTCGCACGATGTCATCGGGTCCCGGGAACACTTTCTTGACGATACCACGTGGCCAAACGTTTCGTGGTAGGGTGTTGTCGGCTATCAGCACCAGTTGTCCGACCTTGAGTTGTTCCCCTCGTCCATGTGGCTGGCGTCGATTCTGCAAGTCGGGGAGGTATTCGCGCATCCAACGGCTCCAGAACATGTCCGCCAGACGCTGCGCGGTGCGCCAGTGATTGCGACCGACGAGATCGTTGTCGTTGAAGGTCCCTGGCGACAGTATGCGGCCCGAACCACCTATCAGGAAGTGGTTAGGTGTCAGGGCCTCTGGATCTTCTGGGTTCACCGAGACGTGAGTCAGTGGTCGGCTGTTGACTGTATACTCGACTTCTGACAGGAGGGTGCTCAATGTCTCTTCTGTGGGGCAGCGTTCGTTCAGGACAGCTGAGAGTGCTGTCTTTACAGAACGAACGAGACGTTCCCACGCTCCTCCCATGAATGGTGCGCCCGGTGGTATGTAGCGCCAGGAGATCTTCTTCGTTGAGGCTTCGTGTTGCACGGCGCTGTCGATGGCGACACGGAGCTCCTTGTCGGCGCCGTGGAGATTGGTCCCGTTGTCGGACCAAATCTCTGTAGGTTGTCCCCGCCGAGACATCATCCGTCGGAGTGTCATCACTGCGGAGCTGGCGCTGAGCGAACCTGCGACTTCCAGGTGCACAGCGCGCGTCGTGAGGCAGGTGAAGATTGCGACGTATCTCTTCTGCGTGCTCCGTCCCACGGTGATGGTGAGTGGCCCGAAGTAGTCAAGGCCCGTGTATGTGAACGGCCTTTGATGATGGGCGAGGCGCGATGACGGATGGTCGCCCGTAGGGGGCGTCGGCGGGACTGCTTTCTTGATGCGGCAGGGAAGGCAGCGGTGGATCTTCATTCTTACTACGGGGCGCAGGCGTAGCACCCAGTAGTGTTGTCGACACTCGTTCACTGTCGTCTCTACCCCCGCGTGATGCAGTTGTCTATGAATATAATCGATCCACAGCTGGGTTATGTTATTATTGGCGCTCAGTATGGGCGGCGCCATCTGTCGTTGAGGAAGGTCACTCATGGCGTTTATGCGGCTCTTGAGGCATATGACGCCGTCTATGTATGTCACGGCGAGATGGTACAGTGGGCTGCTGGGAGTGACGCTCTTGCCGGTTTTCAGCCCCTCTATTTCATTCGGGAAGGACTGAAGCTGACTGGCACGCATCAACAATGACTCGGCTCTCTCCAGCAGGTCCCCGTTCAATGGCAGGTATTTTTTCTCGCCGTCGATATTCGTAGTGACTTCTTTCTTCGTTCCTCCCGCTGTGTTCTGTCGCATGTTCTTCCACTGTGGATCACTCTCTTTGTTCTTCTTTGTTCGTTTATAATTCACTCGCTGGCGATTGCGACGACAGAGTTGGATGAACTGCAACACTCTTGCCGTAGTTCTCAGCAACCTTTCCCATTTGGAGAAGCGAGTGTCGTCTGGTAGACAGTCAGTCCATCTAGACGCGGACACTGTGTTGCACAACTCGACTCGGACGACACTCTTCTCCTCGTTCGTTACCAGCGGTGAGTTCTTCATTGTTTCCTGAGGCCACGACTCAGGCTCGTTCAGTAGGAAGTCGGGTCCGGTGAACCATCGGTGCTCTTGACTGAAGTCCGTAGGAACTTCCCGGGTGGCGTCATCGGCGACGTTCTGCTTCGTAGGCACCCATCTCCATTCGCTGACAGCGCTGTTTTCTTCAATGGCGGCGATGCGGTGGGCTACGAAGGCTTTGTATGATCGCGACCCGGTTCTGAGCCACGTGAGGACCGTTTTGCTGTCCGTCCAGTATGTCTTCGATTCGGGCTTGACATCATGTTCTTCGAGGACGACAGCTGCCATGCGACTTCCCATGACGGCGGCTTGTAGTTCAAGTCGCGGGATCGATGTTAGTTTCAATGGCGCGACCCGTGCTTTAGCGACGATCAATGACAGGTGCACGTTTCCGTCCGGAGTCTGTGCGCGCCAATAGAGTGCTGCAGAGTAGGCGGCTTCACTAGCGTCGACGAAGACATGCAGCTGTAGTGAAGTCGCTTCGTCGTAGTGTCTGTAGCACCGTGGAATCCTTACGTTGCGTAGGTCGAGTAGGCGTTCGACCCACGCTCTCCATTGAGTGGCGAGTTCTTCGTCTAACTTCTCGTCCCAGCCTATGCCCTGGCGCCATGTTTCCTGCAGTATCTGTTTCGCACGCGTAGTCACCGGTGATGCGAAACCGAGAGGGTCGTACAGCGACATGACGACTTGCAGGGCTTCCCTTTTCGTCGGCGTGCGGTTTTCAAATATGTCAGGAGGTAGGCGGGCTAGGTCGAGATTGAATGCCATCTCGTCTGTGTTTGGATTCCATATGAGTCCCAGTACTCGTTCAGCCTTCGTTCCGTCGGATAGTTCGCGGTGACTCGTGTTCTCTGCATGTTGATCGAGGCTTCGTAGGACTTCGGGAGAGTTCGTAACCCATTGTCTCAACTCGAAATGTGCTTTTCGATGTATGTTACGAACTTCGTTGGATACTTTGATCGCGTCTTCGATAGTCTTGAAGCTGTGCAGGTAGTCGTCGACGTAGTGGTTGTTCACTATGGCTGAACTGGCTTGCGGGAACTCGTTCTTGAACTTCTCGGCGTTGAAGTCCTTCACATATATCGCCACTGATGGTGAACACGCGGCGCCGAAGATGAGTGACGTCATCCTGTACAAATTCGGAGGGCCTTCTCTTCTGTCACCTCTCCACAGGAACCTGAGTGCGTCTCTGTCTTCACTGCGCACCTGGACTTGCATGAACATCTCTGCAATGTCCGCAGTGACTGCGACTTCATGCTGGCGGAAGCGCATCAGCACCCCAGGTAGTGACTGCAGTAGGTCGGGCCCGGTGAGAAGGTGGTCGTTGAGAGACACCCCTTTTGTCTTTGCGGCGGCGTCGTGTACCACTCTGATCTTGTTCGGCTTCATCGGGTTGAACACGGCAAAGTGGGGAAGGTACCACGTCTTCCCTTCGGTAGTCGATGAAGGCGTTGGCTCTGCGTAGCCCTTCTGGAACATGGCGTCTATTTGAGCGGCGTATTTGGACTTCAACTCCGGATCTTTGTCCAATTTCTTCTCAATGTTGACCAATCTCTTTAGTGCATTGTCGTAGTTGTTCGGCATGTCAACTTTGTCTTCTTTCCACAGTAAAGAGGCTTCATATTGGTCTTCATTTTCTATCTTCTTTGTACTGTCTTCTAGGATTTTCATGGCTCGCTTCTCCGGATCGTTGCGCGGTCGCTGTGGTGTGATGAGGAGAGAGTCTGCTGCGAAGTACTGACGCAGCTGTTCGTCCATGCTCTCTTCCTCTATTGTCCTCAAATTGTTGACGTAGTGCACAGTCTTCCTTGAAGAACCGTGTGCACCATGGACCACCCAGCCGAGTTTCTTCAGCGACGCGATCGGTTCGTTTCTTCGTCCGGTCTTCGTCTTCGAGGCGAGTAGTAGATGCCAATTGTCTTGGCCGATGAGTATCCTAGGTTCGGCGTTGTCGTACACGAGGTCCTCGATGATGTCGTGTAAGTGTGTGTACTTCCTCAAATCTTCTCGGCGTACCTCCTGTTTTGCCAGGTGTAAGTCTTGGACTGTGCACGCTCGGATGTCCTCTGTTGTGTTGCCTCGTCGCAGGTTCACGGTGACGCGTCGTGACTGCGGGTACTCCACCATTGTCTTCTTAATCCCTTCTAGGGTAAGGGGTTCGATGTCGCCGGTTGCCCCTACCCTTTGTGCTAACTCTTCATCGATTAAGGTAACCGTTGACCCGTCGTCCAGTAGCGCGAACGTGTCTTCAACTCCCGCCGGTCCCGACACTTGTATAGGCACAATCTTCAGGTAGGTGTGGCTACTCTTCGTCTTGCAGGTGTTGGAGACTGTCTCAGTTCTTCGCACTGGCTCTGGTTCCTTGACGTGATGAAGGAGCTTATGATGTGGGTATTTGCAGTCATCGATTCCGCATTGGTTGTAGCGGCAGTGATGTCCCTTGGTGCGGCGATGCAAACACCTGAAGCAGAGGTGGTGCTTCTTGGCTAAGTCCCACCTGTCTTGTGTGGAGGCTTTGAGGAAGTCGGTACAGTTGTCGGTGGTGTGGGTTCGTTTCCCACACACTGTACAGGATGAGTCCTTCTTCGTGTCAGGACTCCGGGCATCGCTGGCAAAGTGTGCTCGTTGTGGTCGGAGAGCCCTTGGTCTGAGCTCGGATGCAGAAGGCGGCAACGCGTCCGGCGCTGCGTAGCTCCCACACTTGTCGGCTTCTTTGTTCAGGAAGTGTGAAAGCATTAGTAAGTCTGGATCCTCGCTCGTGCTCTCGGTCATGAAGTCATACCAGCGATACTTCATAATTGGCGTGAACTTGTCGACGACGATCTTCACTGCGTCCGGATGGTGAAGATAGCGACTTTTGTTCAACGCCCGTAGAGCTGCCACGATGTTTGTTACTTTCGTTGAGAACACGCATATGTCCGTCGGCGAGTCTTATAGGCGAGGTAGGGCGCGCAGTCTGTCTACTTCGTATCGTGCGATGACGTCAGCACGACCGAAGCGAGTCTCGAGTATCTTCATTACGTCCTCTGGCTCGACGTTGTACATCAGTAGATTCTCGACGGCTTCTTTGGCGGCGCCCCGTAGACATTTTCTCAGCCTCGCTGTGTTCTCCGTTTTGTTCAGGGACAGTGCAGACTCGTAGTAGGCGGCGCGGAAGGACAACCATTCTTGATGCGCGCCGGAGAAGACTGGCAGCTCGTAGGACATCCGCGGCGGCTGTGAGCTTCGTGCGGCGTAGGCGATGGCGGCGGCGAGCTCGGAGATGTCCACTTGATTCGACGTCTTCTCGGCGATGGTAGTACAGTGTCGTTCTCCCGCCGGTGTCACGATGTCGTTTTGCACTGGTGGCGGCAGCTGTGTGTGCTGCGATGGTGGTAGCTGTGCCCGTTGCGGCGGCGACGGCGGCAGCAGCTCTGATGGCGGCAGCTGTGTGTGCTGCGGCGGCAATGGCGGCGGTAGCTGTCGCTCGGCATCCTCCCTCTGGGTTGGCGGCGGTTGTTGTAGTGGCAGCAATCGTCGCTCGACATTTTCCCGGCTCAGAGGGGGTTCTCGCTCATCCGTGGCGAGATGCTCTTCACTTCGACGGATCCATGTGTGGACCCGTTCTTGAGCTTCTTGGTCCATCACCGTATCGTCCTCTGAGTCAGACTCGGACTCTATGGCGGCGATACGGTTCTTCACAAGCTCGATCTGAAGCAGGAGCAATTCTTCCTTCGCTGTGGCCAGTCGGCGTGACTTGGCGGACTTCTTGGTTGATGCCCTGCTTCTGGCTCTTGTCGGGGTCTCCTTAGGCACAGGAGGACCCTTGTTCCCTGGCACTTCCATCGTGGGCTCAGTTGGCGCGTTCGGTGTATGCGTCGCAGCGGCAGTCGTCCCGACGGAGTCGGAAGACGAAGGCGTGTCGGTGGTTAGAAGCGACGATGAAGTAGCGGTGTTTGTAACGCCGGTGGTAGATGTCTGAGTGCCCGTCGCACTCTCCGACGTTACGTTCTCCCTCTGAGAGTGACCGCTCTTTGACCTAGTCACGGGCATTTTCTCTATCCGGCTCGAAGGACCAAATGTACCGGACACGTTACCGGCACCGTTTGCTGGGATTGGAGGAAAACACCACGTAACTAGATCAATGTATTCAGAGCGGGCTTAGGCTCAGAGTGTCAGCGGGAGCGGTCTGTTCGTGCCACTTCGCGTCCTATACCCCGACTGGTTGCCTACTATGCGCACTACACTATTCTTCCCGGTCTCTTCATACGACCGCGTTGTTCAGGCCTCTTCATACGGCCAGGAATTCACACACCTTTTCTTCAGCCTTTTCGCGGCTATTCTTCGGGCCTCTTCATACGGCCAGGTCGGTGACTCCTTTGCGATCGTGGAAGTGGAAGTCGAAGTGGAAGTCGAAGTGGAAGTGATTTTGGCTAGGAAGTCGGCGCGTTTATATAGAGTGTATCCCCACCAAGATTCTCTCAATTCGCGGAATTATCCCCACTCTTCCTAAGCCCGCTCTGTGTCTTTATTCATTATTTACATCTGTGCGTTTCATTTTTTATCTTATCCTAATGAAATTTCTACAGGATATTTCCCCTATCTTATTCTACATATTTACAATTTATTTACAAGAAATATCCGTTCTAAGGACGTGTAGCGAGACGGCAAAGGTAAAGTTTAGGGTCCCCCTGTTGTCGTCTCGCTCTAACCTGTTGTCTTCGTCTTTTTATTATTATTATTATTTACAATTCTATATTTCGTCGCGTACACCTACTTACCTTAAACATTTCAATAATTTATAGCACTTATGAATTTCATACCATCTTAGATCAATTATTTTTAGATTTTAGAATTATTATTAGGATCTGCAAATATACTGTTTACTTATTCCCGTTTTTCACGAATAAATACTGCTTCCTTTTCCTTTGATTCTTCACATGTTGTGTACCCTGTTGCCTATTGATTGATTGCGTAATACCAGATTGCTTTTTGCGTACAAAATAACTTTAGGCGTTGAATTCTTTAGGTAACCTTAGTTACGGAAAATTGATTTTCCTTGTAACAAGAGCCTCGATATTATTTGCCTGAGTTGAAACTGTCAATCAGTTGTTCACTTATACAATGCGGTAACTTTAATAACAATCTCTCGCACAACTTTGGCCACAAATGTGCGGTATCTAAAACTCAAGCTGTGCTTTTGACTTCGTTACAAAGTTTCTTCTAGTCGCTCGTCAAGTTTGACCTCTACAATTCTGTTCTACAGACAAATGTTTTTCCTAACAGACAAGTGTTTTTCCTTCGCACGCATTTAGAATCGTTCGTGAAATAAACAGGGCGTCTGTTATTGTATCTACTTATATTTACAGCGTGATACCAGGCAGTCGATAAAAATAAATCTGTTACTGATAGCGGGACCTCTTCTCAACCAAAATTCCTCAATACTTTAAAACAAAAGTATTCGACCAATTCGTTTTGCGAGTAGTCTCTAACTAAAGACCTCGTAAGAAAGCTCAAAGAGCTATGGACGTGGTTACTCTGCGAAGTCTAATCAGGAATGAGGAAATCCATAGATAAGGTGACCTGATAAGGGCCACTATCTAGATATAACAAACATTATGTCAAGACAAGAGGTTTGAAATTACTGTCATATATTAAGTAGGCTTACATATGTATTATTTTTTGTTAGAGTGTACCTTTTCTGCCATAACTTCAATTAAGTTTCTGCCTTATATCTGCCGATCACCGCATAAGGCATATAACTAATCTTCTCCAAGCACATAAGAATTAATCTAAGGGATGAGATAACTTAAAGGATATCTGAGGAGTTCACATGTTGATTAACGAGAATTCTAAATCTTCTCTATATATAAAAATGAATCCCCATCTCCCTTGGTCACGGCATCACGCGTGAACGGGTAGACCGATTTTAATTCGTTTTTCACTAATGGAAAGAGGGATAAACGGGGAATGTTCTTATATATAAAAATTGCACCTCGGGCGAAGCCGGGGGCGGGTCGCTAGTATAATATAGAGATAATTCTAAATATAATATAGATTTGGTGCCCACGATTTCGTCCGTATTTAAAAATAAATGATATATCGCCTGATAAATATGTAAAGCAATATAACGCCTGACATTATACTTTTGCCAAGCGTTGGATCTTAATTTTTAGATACCGATGTTCGCATGGAATACTTAGCCTATTTCCATCATGAAATTCTATTCTAATCATTGGTGAAAGATTTGTTTAATTCGGATGAGTAGTTTCGAAGATTGCCTCCTACATACAAACAAACAAACATACCAACTGTAATTTAATTATATTAGTAATATATAGCGGAGAGTTATCTCTATAAAGATGTAAGTATGTCGCTACAATCAGGCGACACAATGTCTGCTTTCTGAGGTGTTTTCCTTGTACCTTGATTGTTTGTTCTGTCGTTCTTTTGTTGGCTTTGAATGCTAAGAAAACACTGCCTAAATAATGTTTTTGTTGGAACCTTATATTATGTACTGTTAGACACAATTTAATTTCCTTTTTTTATACAAGTAGTTGTTGAATAAATATAATGTAGTTATGCAAATAATAAAATAGAGCGTCAGTGGGCGCAGTGGGAAAGACGCGGCCTATCATGTCGAAAGTTCCTAGTTCGATTCCCGGCCTTGCCATGTAGCAAGGCTTTTTTTTAAACTTAACTGACTGCTCTCAAACTGTGAAGGGAAAGATCGCGAGGAAACCTGCTTACGCCAAAGAAGAAATTCTAAGTCCACAAACCCGCACTGGGCCGGCGTGATAGACCATATAGCCCATAAGCTCTTGTTGAGAGGGTAGGTGCTCCTGCTGTGGTGGCATATAATAAATAGGTTGTTAAAGATGATGCAAATAAATTTAAAAATAAAATATAAGTAATATAAAAATAAAATAAAATGTTGGTAATAATGTTTTATCGACCTATCAAACCGTCTAACGTGCTACTGGCAGTACTAATTTAGTCAGCCAACCGGGAATCTAGATATTTCAATAAACAGTCTGTGCATTGACATCTATTTCTTTATTGTTCTCAGCTTGTATTCTTTTTAATTTCAAGTGAGCAATCTACACTTGGGACCTATGATATAATACTATTCGATATAAAATTGGTTATAGGTATTTATGTGTCTTCTTACTTCTTTATTTTTTATTTTATTTTTTCAAAATGCACAGTGCAAAAGTTTAGCAAGATTTAAAATTCATTATAAATTTATAACACTTTAAATATGAAATGTACAATCAGAGGAGATTAACAATTAATAGGGAATAACACATTTTTTTTATATTTTCATAGGATAGGTTATATCGTTATATAACCGTAAAAAAATATTCAGCGCCAAAAAACAGAAATTTGGTAACAAAAAAAAAGTTAAAGTTAACTAACAGCTACGGGCACTTTAAACACCCGCCCTTTTGGCGCGCTTGTCGTGACGTCAAAGTCTACAATACAATCAAATGTTAAAAATCACAAACATCTACACGCTTGTTGACATTTCATTGACGTTGACGTCAGATTCCATAGACTTTGACGTCACATTCGATCTGACCGTTTCAAGTATTTTGAATTTCCCACATTTTTATGCACTTTTTAATAATTATTTTCTTAACGAAAAAGAAATAATATTAAAAAATATTTACATAGACATAATTCTAAAGCGAAAATGTTGATAAAAAAATATATTTAAGCCTTTTTTGAGTTAGACGCATATTCCCTATTTGTAATTTACAATATACTATCTGTGTCCGCGACTTCGTACTTCGTATACAGTTCGTTTTTTTTTTTTAATACCACAGGAACCTAAAATTTTTCCAAGACAAAAAGCATCCAGGTAATAAACTATATGTGTACCGAATTTCATACAAATCTGTTTAGCCGTTTTCGGGTGATTGAGTAACAAACATCCAAATATTTTGTATTTTTGTAACAATTATTAACATTTGGCATTTGGCAAATGTTTGGAATAAAATAAAATGTAATTGAAAAGTGCAGTAATCATAATTAAAAAAAAAACAACAAAAATATGAACGAATATAAATGGAACAACTATAAAATATACTTACCAAAGAATATATACAATGTTGTATACATATAATTGTACATTATGTATGAGAAGACACATGAAAACTAATCTTTTTTTGCGTGCAAGTGTAAATATATACAGAAGGTAGTCAAGGGATCGTAAACAGTCTGATAGCCATGCGGTTTTCGTTAACAAACGTAATTATTGAGGCACCAATAACAAAATCCGAGAGTTATTTAGACTGAAATGTTATCCAATATAACCATAGGAAGTTATACAGCGCTTCAAAAAGCGTTATAGGGAACTATTGAAGGTGGCTTTTGCATTTAACACTTTTTATGTTAATGTGTGACCAACAAGCAAACAACCCTTAAGAAGAGACAGTAACGCTTTGGCTTCATAGCCATTTTAATCATCATTGTTTAAAGTGAAGAGTCAATAACGTGTTTCTCATTATAACTAAAAAGATGGGTGTTTTTCGTAATATTTCTTTTCATCCTTCCACAGGCATAATAGTAGCACTATTATGTAACACAAATCTCTTCAAAATTATTAGCGTTAGCTATGCAGTGTGCCAAGAGTCGAGGCATTAACTATTTTACGGATACACGGGATTATATTTTGAAAAATATCGACAGGTATTAAAGGGCACGGACGCCTCGAGCCTCGCCTTCCAATCATGCAAGTATTCAGGGAATGTTTCTAGGAATTTTTCGATTAAGCCACCTTTCGACTAGCAAGAGCTTTAAGCCATTGTGCTAAACATTATCTACTATATTTTTTATGCATACAAAGGGCACGATGACGGTATTAAAGAATTAAAGAATAAATTACATTAGAGAAATATATATTTTATGTTGAAAAATTTCCAAAAAAAAAATGACCCAGTTTTAATATAAACATTAAGAGTAGTAAGATTTTCAACAGAATAAACGTATAATATAATGCAATCCGCCATGTTAACTGAAACATCGATCAGAGCGTATGACGCCACGTCTAGGTAAACTGTTCCTGTCTGTCAAACTGTTCCTGAATTAAGAAAGCGTGACGTCACAACAGACGCCATTGCTATTCAAGCGTTTTACGCAAAGTTTAAATTGTATTATTTAAAACATCAATTTTTCCTTCAAAATCTCTAATTATTTTGTGCAAAGAAAATGCATAGAAACTGTGGAGTAGCTTTCCAAAATTAGTCATTATGCGTATTCAGTTCCGCACTGCACACTATTATTATATAGACCATTAGTATATTTATTTTCTTTTTTATATTTACAATATCGCAACTAAATTGACTATTAAATAATTTATATATATATATACTACTCAAAACAAAATAAGGGCCACTAGTTTATTTACATTTAAGTGCACTTTAGTAAACTGAAAGTAACTGATAAGTAGCATTATATTGATATTACGAACTCTTTGGTGTTTGATCTCTTTTATGCTTCCTAATTTGAAAAACATTGACCATCGTTTTAAGAAAAAAAATAATTGGAAATTATTCTTATGTTTTTCTTCGATTGTCTTCTTAACTTGTTTCGGTTATTTTAGGAAAAAAGTTTTACTTTTTCAATTTTAATTGATTCATTTATCATCTCGCGTTAATCATGCCACCAGTACGAAAGCACATGGATACAATTACAGCAACCAGAGCCATAACTATGATTCAAAAAGGACGTTCTCAGCGTTACGTGGGTTTGCAGTTGGGTTTTCTCGAAGAGCTGTCCAAAATGTATGGAATCGCTTCCAAGAGACCAGCAGTGTTGCCAGGAGACCCGGTTCAGGTACAGTTCGTGTAACAACGGCGCACGAGGATCGGTACGTCCAACTAAGTGCTCGTCGTGATCGTACAGTAACGGCCCGTAAGTTACAACACCACCTACGGCTGACAACGGGTACCCGTGTCAGTGATCAAACTATACCTAATCGATTGCACGAAGACCAGCAAATGTCAAGAAGTCGAGTTGTTCGAATTCCTCTGACTAGGGTTCAACGTGCAAACCGTTTAAGATTCCGCCGTCAGTATTTGAACTGGGGGATTAATCAGTGGGCAAGGTGCTTTTTACAGACGAGTTCAAAGTAATTTTTTTTAATGATGATCGGCGTGTTAGGGTGTGGAGACGACGCGGTGAGCGTTTTCGGAGTCCTGCATCCACGAAGTTGACCTTTTCGGTGGTCCCAACGTAATGGTTTGGGGTGGGATTAGTTTACACGGTAAAACCGAGCTCACCATTTTAAATGCGGATACCGTAACTGCAGAACGTTACATCGAAGACGTCATCAGGCCTCAAGTGATCCCATTTGCACAGCGAGTGGGGCCTGGATTCATCCTGATGCAAGACAATGCCCGTGCACACACAGCTCGATCGACCCAAACTGTCCTAGAAGGGTCATATTGAGGTATTACCATGGCCAGCTAACAGTCCGGATTTAAATCCAATCGAGCAATTGTGGGACCAATTGAAACGAAGGGTTAGAGAGAATGAGCAAGGGGTCTACAACCAACAGCAGCTGATTGACTCTTTAAAACGTGTCTGGGAGGAGATTCCAGATGAAAACGTGAGGAATTTGATCCAGAGTATGCATACGAGGCTTCAGGAGTGTATTGTAAAGAGAGGAGGACATACTCGTTACTAAAAAAAAGAAACAAAAGTGACAAGAACAGTATTTTGTCTTTTTCCGGTGATTTCTTTTGTTCATGTTTTTCATTCAAAATGGCCAATTTCATTATGAACTTTAAAAAAACAGTTCATGATCATTATTTTAAACAATTGTTAGCCTATATTATAACCAATAACATTATTTTGTAGTTACATAAGTTAAACAATTTAATGTCTTTAATTTATGGTCCGCAAGCCAGCAACAGATTTCCGTGACCAAGTTCCTCTCAGGCGATAACTCGTAAAATGCTTGTAAGAGTTGTATCATGAAGCCTTGTGAAACTCAGCTGCGGCTCTATGGGTGGGTTGAGTTAAAATATCTATAATTTAATAAATATTTCAGTCGGGAAGAAATTACTTAATTTTTTTTTACGTATATGGCCCTTCCATATACGCTGTTGCTCAATCCACCCACGGAGCCGCAGCTGACATTCACAAAGCTTCATGATACAATTCTCACATGCATTTTACGAGCTATCGCCCGAGAGGAAATGACTGACGAAAATTGTACCTCGCTCGTGGTCGATTAATTTCGAGTTATTTAATACCAGAAAATATTGACAAATTAATAAATTGATCCGATTGTAAAGTAATTTTTACTTCAACTTGTTAGAAAACAGCTTGGATACCCCAAATATAAAAACCAGTTGAAGTTTTATGGTGACATCTCTATAAAATAAGAAAGTCATCAACGCTTGTCAATCAATACGAACAAAGCAACAAGAGCTAAGGGCGTGATAAATAATGTTTCTCTAGACAATAGAGGCAAAGTTATATTGTATTTTGAGGGCGGTAACTCGCGGTAATTGTGAAGCGACGCCGTACACAAAACATTCTCAAATCTTAAATAAGGTATTAAGAAATCATTATTTCAATAAGCAAAGCCTTGATTAATTAGATCTTAAATTATATTTGTAATTGGTATAGTATAGCAACAGTCAATCGTAGATTTGAATTTTATCTAGCTAAGTAAATAAATAGTTTTAATTAGATAAATTATAATTAAAAACGCTGACATTTGCTAAAAACATAATACAGTGATATTTTCTGTATAGAACAAAAACTATTTGTTGTCTATTTTTTATTTACTTTCAAAATAGCACCTTGCGCTTGCACCTAACCAGGAATATTTGGTCGTAGAAGACTTGTTTGTAAATATATTATTATAAGTGCGTATCGACTGTAGATAAATTGCTCAATATAAATTTAACAAAAATTTGTTAAAATATGACTGATAAAAATAAATACAGGGTGTCCCATCATTAATGGGTAACCTTGCACGTACTTGTGGACAAAAGTAAAGTACCCATACAAACTGTTTTTATTTTTATTTTTTATTTGCACGGAATTTTGAGTTGTGCTGATTTTAATATGTTTTTTTAAATCCAATTTTTATCATAGTTTTATTATAATTTTGTAAACTGTCTATTAATTCATTTTTTTTCTCTGAAACTATTCTACAATAGTAGATCTCATGATATCATACATATCACAATATTTAAGATACACACAGTTTTCATAAAAACTACTTTGAAAAATAAAAACAACAGGGGCTCACTTTTAACTCCAAAGTTTGAGCACCTCTGGTCTAAAAAAATGTATGAGTACCTAAGTCGCAACTTCGTTCAAAGTGGGCATGTTATAAAATTCTAAAGTGGTATAATACATGGTACTTATTATTCATAATAAAAAGTTATTGTTACATAAGTGTGATATCAGCCACTTTTACCACATTGCAATATTCCGTGCAAATAAAAAATAAAATAAAACTTTACCTTTGTCTACAAGCACGCACGTACAAGATTATCCATTAATGATGGGACAACCTATATATCTATATAACAAAACTTAAAAAACGAGACCTGAGGCGTGCAGCTGCGGAATGCACTAGTAATATTAGACATTTTGCTAGCTTTGTGCCCTAACTATTCAACCGATCACCATGCAATTTTGCATACACATTGACAGGGATATAGAAAAATTTATAGGGTCAGATTGAATAAATGTTTTATCATCTAAAAAAGGGGCGCGGACGAAGTCACGGGCAAAAGCTAATTTAACATAATGTAGAAACAAAATAAGCCATTACAATAACTTATAGACGACAAATTTCATAAATAAAGACGTGTACGGATTCGGCAAGAATGTTTGTGAGAGCTCATAACTCAGCGCAAGCCGTCTGTCAGATACGACGACACTGCTCGTTTGCTAACTCCAAATAAATCGACTACTTTCATTTATCCAATCCCTTTGTCTTTTTAAACTCGTATGTGAATTTGTTGGAAGTTTTATTTCGCAGATTCACTCATAGCTCGAGTGTCTGCATAAGTTTCTTACAAATACTTGTTAAATACACCAACAGTTTACCCACATTTTCAAACTGTGATGTTTAATTCTTGAATATTACTTTAACAATTACAAGTGAAACATTTAAATCTTTGTCGCATTATCATGTTAAAATTACAAGTATTCTAGAATTATTTTTATGCACGTTCAAAAATTTAATGGCGACTGACGGCTTCATTCATAGTAGCTAGCTACTGTGGCTAAAAAACACATACATCATAGAGGTTAAAGTCCGTACCGACTTGGATAGGATAAAAGTTAAGGAGAGGTTAGAGAAATGGGCTCTGTCATCCCTTACTCTCCACACGTGCTGATTTCCTATAAAGGGTTATTTCCTGTAGGTAGATTCCTGTAAAGGGTGATTTTCTTATAAAGGGATGGGCTGCCCCAGTTCATGACTGCGGTTCGTAGTTACTTCTAATTCTTCCGTCCGTTTAAATCCCGTTTTTCAGGAGTTGAAAAAAGGTGTTCTATACAGAAAATAACAGAACCACCAATTCAGTGCTATCAATAGTTGGGACATATATCTTAACACTTTCAAGCTCATTATAAATATGGCAAGTAACAGAGCCTCGTTAAGTAAATGAAGAACTCCGAAATGGTTTAATTTCAGTTTCATCCCATAAAGAAACATTTTCAATTCTTAACAAAGATGAGCATGTCAATCAATCCGAATATCTGAAAGAGGCAATCGTCGAGACGCTCCATTTCCGAGATAGATAAATGATCTGCGTACGTAATTAAGTTTGCGCGGAATCGTTCTCACAACGCAAGTTATTTTATTTTTTACTAACGTTCCGCCCCCGGCTTCGCCCGGGATGCAATTTTTATATATATGAACATTCCCCATTTATCCCTCTTTCCATTAGTCAAAACCGAATTAAAATCGGTCTACCCGTTCACGCGTGATGCCGTGACCAAGAGAAATGGGGATTCATTTTTATATGTTAAGATTTTTATTTTTATTTAGCAACACACTAATTGTCTATAGTTTAAAATTTACTTGAATCGCCATGCATTCATAACTTATATTCGCTCTTATTTACTGTAATAAAAATCCACTGCTTTCCCATTGAAAAAGAAAATAACAGTAATATAACGCCTAAAATCTTTATGACGACGGTGGCGCTACCATAGCGACAGTGGAGCCAATTTCTATATTTTTGACGATCCTTCGGGAATCTAACATTTTTTCAGGATAAAAAGTTATTATAGATGTTAATCCAGGTAATAAACTATCTGTGTGCCTAATTTCATCCAATTCAGCCGATTGACGTGATTGAGTAACAAACATCCAAACATACGAACTTTCGCATATATTATTATAAATGCGGATAGCAGGATAGGATGATCACAATACAAAATTTATCTATTTAAAAAGGGTTCGATTCTTAGGTCCAAAAGTCAAGTCCATTCGATTTTATAGCTTTTCGCCGGGTGTTACGGGATCTTTCACGCTCGTTATGCCAATTTATCGCACCCAAGGCGAAAGATTTACACTTTTTATAGCAATCACTTCCCTTTTAAACGTACCTATAGTATGTTGAGGCATAATATATAAACACTCTTGAGACACTATCGCGACGGTGTGCGAACATATTAAAAGTTTTTTTTTAACACAGTTACGGAAGGTTCTAATAGTTAGAAATATTTTTGGTTATTGTTTAAAAAATTTGCGAATTAACCATAGATTATTAAGTCTAAAGAAATTTGCAAGCATTATAATTTGAATTGAAGCAAACAAAAATAATTATTACCAGGATTAACATATAGGATACTTTTTATCCTGGAAAAATATTAGAGGTCCCCGGGGGGATCGTCTAAAAATATAAAAAATCGGCGTCACCGTCGTCAGGCGTTATATTTTTTCAGGTGTTTTTAGCGGGCACCGTCAATTTTTTTTTTAATATAACGAAACCGAAAGCGTTCTTTGTTGGTTAACCTGTCAAAACGACAACGTTCTAATTGATAGATAGCACACAGTTCGCCTGATGGAATACCAAAATGGTCTGTTATGTAAGCACGTACAGAAAAGTGGTTAATTGATATATCTCGTAATAACACTGGGGACTGTAATAAAATAAAATGGGGTGTACAGAATCCGAGGATGTTTGTTATAACAGCAAGCGCGGAGATCCAATTAAATTTATGCATATTGATTAGTGTTGTATCGCTCAGCTTCGCACGACTGTTAACTGAATTATTTTACTATATTGTATTATATTATATTTCGATTATTGTAATATTTTTAAAATAATCTATTATTTCCAACAAAGACAAAACCCTTTTAAAGGATGGAATAATGGTTGACTTTGACTACTTTGATACAGTGAATACTAAATTTGTGTATTAGATATTATTTTGTATTATTTACTATTGTGTATATAAACTATCTCGAATAAACTCTCTAAACGAAAAGAAAAACTTCTTAAATTTCTTTGAATTGTAAAAAGAATTTGGTTGACAATCAGATTAAAATACAGTCAAATACCTAGATTGACGCGCCCGTTGGATGAGTGGTTAGGCTGCTTGTCTTAACGCTCTGTTCTAGGCTTCCCGGGTTCGATTCCCGGCAGGATCAACTTTGAAAAATGAACTTTTTAAATTTGGCTCTGGTCTGGAGCTGGAAAGTAGCGGCAGGGCACGCTGCGTTTTGCAGTCATTTGGGCAGCCCGTCTGGCGGCAGTAACCACCACCTTACAGAAGACCACCGTGAAATAACAGTGCGTGTGCTGTTGTGTTTCGGTGAGTGAGTAAGGGATGCCAGAGCCCATTTCCCTATCACCTCCTAATCCCTTATCCTTAATCCTACTGTAGTCGGCAGCACACTTGCAGCAGCTTTGGCGTCGCTTGTGTTATAGGCGACGGTAGCCACCTACCATCAAGTGGACCGTCAGCCTGTCTGCCGATCTTAACATAAAAAAAATAACAAATAACAAAAAAAAAATTTTTAAGTCTAGACTTCTTATTAGCCCTCCCTGAGCTCCAAATGTCTTTGCCGGATTTTGTTTTACTATAGCATAGTACTATAGCCATACGAAATCATTATAGCATGGAATCTTTAGGGCTTTTGTGTGGGCCAAACCCGATAAAATACGAGAATTTCCCATCAATCTGGTTTACATACGCCACATTTATAATCTTTATCCTCTAGCGAATATATTGGATTCGAACAAATTACTGTCCTTATTTGCGCCATTTTTCTTGTATTAGCTAAAGGTATTGTCAACTAAATCGATTCTAACGTATCAAATTTAAAAAGAGATTTTGTTATTTAGTTCTTCAAATTCTTCATATCGGTATGATTATATCCATTATGATTGTGTTTTAAAAATGTAGGTAACTAGCAATGGATTTCTGTCGGTATTATTCAAGAGAAATTGTTCCATAGGTACAGTAACTGACCATTATACATACATTATAGTTAATTTATTGGCTAAGTATGTATAAAAAATATTCTCCACAAAAAAAATTAATACAAAATTATTAAATTTAAGTAGAGTTACAAAACTCTATTTAAATTTAACTAAATAAATTATATAAATTTAAATAACTCTATTATTTTGGTTTATAGGTAGTTTTAGTTGCAAATTTTAAGCCTATGAGCATTGCACATTTGGTTAGGACCGACAGATAGATATCACTTTATATAGGTATGTAGATAAAAATACATACATACCTACATATAATACAATCGAAATCGCAACTTACTCTTACTTCTGGATACATTACTCTTCTATTCAGAGATTGAAATCTTTGTTTATCACTAAATCTCCCCGAGTCTTAAGACTACCTTTTGAAACGGCCTCCAGAGATCACTCTGGCGATAATACCTACCTCTGCGAGTAGTCTTCAAGGACATTGACTTAGACACAATTCCAATCTTGACCGCTTCTAATTACAACCCTGAGGGACCGGGATTGTCGGTGATTGCGGCTAATAAGCGAAAGATAACAGACCCTCTTTTGAAGCTATGAACTTTGAAATTATGTCGTCTTTGTTATTAAAATTGTTATAAAATTTTGTCACATAAATTTAGAGTGGCATGCCACACTGTTTTCAAAAATTAGATATTTGCAGTGTGACGGCACAATCCAATCCAATCCAATTTGACGCACATCAAAGATTTATCAACAAAAAAATTGTTTATTTATGTAACTATATATAAAACAAGCAGCCCACGTGTTCGCACGGATGCAATTTTTTTCTGCAAATTATACATAAAAACCTTTCTCGTTGATCGCCCTTTCCTTTAGTAAAACCGTATCAAAATTCATTGGGTGGTTCTCTAAATATTAAAACTTCAGGGCTTCACTTGGGCAAATGACATTTACATTGGAACTCGCTGGCGGCGGAGACAATTCAACAGCCTAGAAATTGTGTTTTTTTTTTGTTTTTACCATTAGAACAATACAAAAAAATATATATTATTTATACAAATTTTTAAACTTATTAATAGGTACAGGATTCACATGCGCGCAATAAGCCGTTTTCGAGAGAATTTTCAATAAAAGTCAAATTCTTTTTTGTGTTCTAACTTTTTTTGTGGAGTTTCTATTACTTTAACAAAAATTCTAATTAATACAATTGGTTCTTCACATGTTTAAGTATATTATATATTTTTCAAAGCAATTGTGTTGTCTTGTTTGCAATCTTCATTAAACAATGGATATTTTTAGTATTTAACGTTTGTCTCCACCTTCAGTTTATAATGTTTAGAGATTATATATAAGTAGACGCATACACACACTTTACATTTGTTTTTCGCAACGCCAGCGCACTACCCTGATGTTGACAGGCTTATGCAAAAAGCGACTTCCCAGATAATGGAATAAAAATTTTTATATCGCCGGCAATTATTTCTAATAATAAAATATTTCTAATTAGGTACAGTTAAGACTGGCGACCCGCCGTCGGCTTCGCCGTATCAAAATTCGTTGAGTGGTTGGATATTAAAACCTTGTTTCCTCATAATATTGAGCGAAAATTTTACAATTCGGGACGAGGATTTATTATGCAAAGAATAAATCCTCAACCCTCAAAAGTGATCGCAACAAATAATGGAAGTTCTCAACAGGGTAATATGAAAGTCGTCAAACTTTTTTACTTGTAACTCCTCGATATTAAACGGAAGCAAATGGAGTTTCTTTCGTGTTCTCCCGGACTTTTTACATCTTCAGGAGCTATACATTATACATATATTCAAAAATATTCCCAACAAAAATTAAATTAATTGAACAGTTAAATATAAATATTCCCAAAAGAGTTTCAACTTACCTACAATTATTGATAGACAATGAATAACTCTATTTATTTTGGTTTATGGTTTATAAGAGAATAATTTATAATAAATAAGAGAGCAGGCGGGCGAGATGAGTGTGTGATGCGACAACCAGCGATAGCGACTCTTCGGAGGTTTTGCGAAGTAACCGGCGACACATTAAGGGAATCATTGACGACTTTTGGCAAGTTTAACGGTTTCATCGGACAAGTTTTGTGATTTTGGAAGTCATCTTGGTTTGTGAAAAAAAAATCGTTAGTTTCGCCCTTACACGACATTTTAACCCCGCACGTGACATTTTACATTCTAAAAATCTTTTATGAAACATTACTAATAATATAGTATCCCTAAACTCGAATCGTATTTCGCAACTTTTTAATCCAGTTTATATCATCTGTATACGTATAAGGTATATCATACAAAGAGGTAGGTACCATTGATCCTGTGTGGGATCTCCTGTTAAGGGACAAATGTTTATTTAGGATATACTATTACATATTTGAATGCTCCTTTGTCACCAATATTTGCATAAAAACGAGTCCCTGATATTACTCATTTGATATCTACAATATACACAGCATATTTACCTAAGCCCGTTTTACAATGTTAACACATTTCACAGAAGAGGACCAAATATTATTAGCTGTATCCGCGACTTCGTATGCGTTGAAAAGTGAAAATAAATATGAGTTATAACGCTTGTCCTATTTATCGCTGTGACGACGGTGGTGCCGATTTTTTTTAAATATATTTTTAGACAATCCCTCGGGAAATTTTTCAGGATAAAAAATATTCCATGTGTAAATCCAGGTTATAAACTATCTATGTGCCAAATTTAATCCAAATTCGTTCAGCAGTTTTTGTGTTATTGAAGAACAAATATCCAAACATCATAAAAGTTTTAGGATTTTTTGTCGTTTACTTTTATTATTTTATTATCGGAATCTACAAATTCCTATTCAATACGTCATCACGCAAGACAACTTGAGATCTTACCTAAAATCAGACCGAAATAGTCATTCACTTAATACCTCCCTTTATTGGCTGGGAATCCAATAACCACAGACCACAGACCACGATTAGATGCCAAATAAACCTCGATCGGGCTTACGATTTCACAGTAGATATATATACCTATATCGGGTGAAAATAGTAATTTACTGTATCAAAGTGAACAACCCTACATGTATATGAGTATAACACAAGAATAGTCACCAATAATCACCCCCTTACAGTGAAATTTTAGCACTCGTGCTGTACTGTTTCGGTGTTGAATAAGGGAATGTTATACAGCACATTTTTAATATAAGTTAAAGATTTTCTCTTTAGACTAGAGAGGGCTATGCTCGGGTTACACTGCGAGATCAAATTAGGAGTTAGGAGATCCGTAGATAAACGAAATTTACCGACATAACCCGGCGGATTAGTAAGTTGAAGTGGCAGTGGGTATTAGATATACATAATACCAAGAGCCGACGGCCGCTGGGGCCAGAAGGTTTTTGAATGGGGGCCACAGACCGACACAAGCACAGCGTATATAGCGTAAGACATCAACACACTAGGTGGACAGACTTTTTTTTTTTTTTTTTTTTATTATAGATGGGTTTGCTCTTGACCAGCATCTATCCATGTAGGAAGGATGAGGCCGAAGACACCCAGAAGATGCCTATTCACTCGAACCTTGAAAAGATTTGGGTTATATGAGCTCGGAAATACAGACGCCGGCAGGGAGTTCCAATCCTTAGCAGTGCGCATCACGAAAGATGTTTTAAAGCGCTTGGTCCGAATTAGAGGGATATCGACAAGGTGAGGATGGTAACCAGCCGTACGTCTGCATGTCCGATAGAAGAAAGGGGAAGGCGGTATGATCTCATGCAGCTCTCGAGATAAAAGACGCGAGTCGACTGTGGATCCAAGCTGCTTCTGACCGGTCCTTTTGAACAATTAGGGGGAGGCCTGTGTCCAGTAATGGACGTCCTACTGCTGAAATGATGATGATGAACATAAGAAAAATTAAACAATAAGAAATTGAGAATGTTAGCAGAAAATAAACTAATAAAATATTCAAATATAATAATTATCCTAAATTCAGTTTGGTATATTAATGTATGTATATTTTTTACTACTTCCTTGTGGTTGAAATTCGGTTTAAATTTCAAACGTACGAAGTACTCATGAATAACCCAACACCAGATACGTACCACGAATAAGAAAGCTCAAAGAATATAAAACTGTGTTCCTTTTCAGGTCGAAGCATTGACGAAGGTTTGTACAGCAAATAGGATTTTCTATTGCGACCCTTACGTCTATCGCACTTATAAAGTGTCTTTCATATAATACAATTCCTAAAAAGCCTGCGAAATCTACTTTGAATATCACTGAAGAAAAGGTAGACAACGTTCCAGGGAAGTAAAAGCGGACGTATACGAGAAGGGTTATGCTAAAAGATATTATATACCTATGTAGGTAATAAAAATATTTAAATATTTACGATCTTTTAAATTTATTTACTCGAATTTCGAAATGTAAAAAGCCAGGTAATTTTTAATTTTTCCTTTTAAATGTCTTAATTTTAATCATATTATATAAAAATGTATGAAAATCTTTTCTATTTCTTTGTTTGTGTGCTAATCAACAACAACAAAAATGGTATTTTAAGTAAAGAAACAAGTCTTTAAAAGATTCATAAATAAATGTTACCTACTAATATTAAAAATGCGAAAGTTATGGTGTCTATAAGTTGTTACATTTATATCTATATTTATCTTTATATGAAATAAAGTTACTGTTATTTTCCACTAACTTCTTTTAAACCATCTTTTTAACACATTTTGATGCGGTTTTTACCAATGGAAAGTGCGATAAATGAGGAAATTTTGTATAGATAATTTGCAGAAAGAAATTGTTAGTAGACTATAATTTATAAAGATACGCATTTACGTAAATCAGTCTATCTATATAGATTTAAAGTTGCGAATATATCATATTTGTTGCGTTTATATCAGCGGTGCCCTTAACGATTTGTACTTTTAACTTTAGCTTACATGAAAACTCTCTCAAAATATCTTCGCATCTAATGAGATGAATACGCTTTGCCGGGGATAATCTTTGCAGAGGGTCACGGCATTTTCAGTGGGTCTGCTGTCGTTCTATAAATACATAATAATATTTCCACTTTATGAATCATTATTACAGTAACTTTTTTTTTTTTTTTTTTTTTGCACTAGCAACACCACAGTGTGACAAAGGTACACTGCGAACTCTGTTAGAATAAAGGCAGAGTATAAATAGGTTATACGTTCTACACATCCCTTAAGTACTCAGGCGTATGAAATATATGTATAAAATGTTATCATTGTTTGTAATAGTTTTGACTCACTCACCCACCGAAACACAACAGCGCACATGCTGTTATTTCACGGTGGTTTTCTGTAAAGGGGGGTTTACTGCCGCCAGATGGGCTGCCCAGTTCACTTGATGGTAGATGGCTGCCGTCGCCTATAACACAAGCATCGCCACATGTGCTGCAAGTGAGCTGCCGATTACAATAGGATTAACGATAAGGGATTGGGAAGGGTTAGGGAAACGGGTTTTGGCATTCCTTACCCACCGAAACACAAGAGCACACATGCTATTAATTCACTGTGGTTTTCTGTAAGGGAGTGGTTACTGCCGCCAGACGGGATGCGAAAAGCAGTGTTCTCTAATGACTTATTTCTTGATGACTTTGTGGCTAACTCAGTGCGTCTAGGGCCACTACAAAATATATAGTTTACACATTATACAACAGACAATGAACAATTAGTTTCAGCATAACCACTTAGGAAATATTTCTTCATAAATATGATTAAATATAAGTTTGATAAAAATAAAAGAAAATCATGTAATTCACAAATTCACAGATCATTCTGAATTAAAGTCTAAATAAGTATTATATTGTGAGGAAGAATTGCAATAATCGAGAGGCCATTATTGATTGTCATGAAAGAACGAAGATTGATGAGTTAAGATAATAAATGAGCCAGTGCTTCGCAATATTTTCCAACTTTAACTAAGCATAAAATAAAGAAGTTACGATAAAAAAGGAAGTCCCATTTTCTCATACATTGTTATTTTAAGTACCATCATTACAAATGAAATCCGTTTAAGAGAACTAAATGTTATACTGAGAAAATTAGACAAAGTTACGATACGAAGACCGAAGCGTTTAGGCTACTCTTGAAGACGACCGTGTCACGTGACGTCTGCGGCTTTTGGGTTTAAAGCGTACTTTAGAGCAAATGTTACACTTAAACTGAGTCTTGAGCTACACTTTAGGAGTTATAAACTTCGTTAAGATGGCCCCGCGTCTAGCCTAGACACAGAGTTAAGAGCCATCATAAAAACTTTGCTCGTTTGCTTTATGTTTCAATAAATGTTCTCAAAAGAGTTATTTCATAGAAAATTCGAAAGAACATTTTCAAAGATTACATCGAATATACTTAATCTTCCTCTTATATAAATCTTTACTTGCCATAAATTGAAATCGCTGCCCGCGTCTATGCTGTCTGTCTGTATATCCGCTAACGGATTTTGATAGAGTTTTCACTATGAATTAGATAATTTTTCACGGAAAATTTGTATATACAATAAAACCTAATTGCATCCGTGCGAAGCCGGGGCGGGCCGCTAGTGTCAGTATTAAATGTACAAATTTAATTTATAAATATCACAAAATGTTAAATGCTTCTCTAAAAATAAACACTTGCGATTCAGAATACAAAACAAAGAGGGGGAAGCTAATTCTATGAATTATTCATAGAATCCTTCCGATTAGCAACGTAACTTAAGGTGTCTAAACCTTTTTTAAGGCCGGCAGTCAAGCTGACCGTCCTCGGCGCACATCGCGTGACAACCTCAGGGCGTCAGAAGGGGACGTGTCTAACGCCCTGAAACACCCAATAAGGACGCGTTGCGGCTCACGGCATTCCAGTGGGCCGCCACATTTAAAGTGAGGCGAAGCCGTCGCCCTAAGCTGGGTTCGAAGAGTACGTAGAGCTGCTTGGGAATCCGAGAATAAGACCTCGCTGTGAACTCGAACCTGCACATCACCGCTGATGGTGGAATCCGGTGGGGTTTTAGTCCCGGTGACAAGTCACTTCACTGGGCGAGTCCCACACTCCCCATCGACGATTGTTCCCGTCGACGAGGGATAATGCGTAAACGTCATTTCTCCTCCAAAAAAAAAAATCTATGACAAATGCGCTGACGACCTTGATGGGATAAAGCATGAGGTATTGGCTTCTGAAATTGCTTACACTTGCATCGAAATACACTGTTATTTCACGGTGCTTTTCCATAAGGTGACCACTGCTACAAAAATAGTTAAAAACGAAGAAAATATCTTTTAGTTTAGATCATAATTCCTTTAAAAACAAAAAAAAACACTCTCTGTTTAACGTAATCTGCCAAAATATTGTGCTAAGGAATCTTTCATCAATAAAAGCCAATAATCGCAACTGTTATTAGGCAATCTACTGTTCCTGATTAAGCCATTTATGTAAATGAGGCCTCGTGGGGACCCTTCGGCGCGAGAGCCAATTTGCTATTATAGGAACGATGAGATGCAAAAGTTCCTTTCTTTGATCAACTTCGATTTCTATTTGAATAAAGATTTTTTTGCTTTTTGTTGCATATCAAATAATAAAATAACACTGTATTTTGTGCTTAGTCAGCATACTAAAATTGAATATGTAGTTTTAGTAAGTATGTTCATTATAGTTTACGACATAGAATTTTGAACTTTAAGAAGTCATTGTATAGTGCAATTTCTAATAATACTACAACGACAAGCTGCAGCACTTGCATTAAGTCTGCTGTTTCATATCATTGAATATTTTGTGTAAATTTGCATCCAATAATGAAGCTTTTGTATACGACTTCGTCCGCGTATCTTAAATTTAATTTAATTCTGTCTCTCAAGCTGGAAACAACCATATCAACAACATTTCATAGAAATCAGTTCGACGGTTTCGGAGATTAGCGCGAATGAACATCGTGACAAGTCTAAAACCGCAAAAAGTTCAAAAGCACTTTATCATTCACTATGAAATGCTTACACATTGTCATGGGTACTGAAAATAACATAGGATTTATCCAGAAAATATGTACAGTCTCGATACCTCGATCTCAAAATAAAAGTAATTCCCTGACAAAAATATGTACCTACATGAGCAATAAAGATTGCATAAATGCTTCAAAGCCCAAGAAAACGAAATGCAGTTGAAGTTGCGGGCAAAATCCAATGTATAAATAAATCCATATAATTATGGATTTATTTGTCTGCCTACATGCAAATAATTACCTAAATGCACATCTTCATTGAATAAAAAACATATGAGGTAGAATCATCTGCTTAAGGCGTATTTACATGAGATAATTATAAGATACTCATTAACATAATATCGTTCAATATTATTGACATTCAAGTTTCTCAATGACGATGACTCATTGGAGATTTAAATATGTTAATATTATGTCATAATGCAAATATAACTGTTTACGTCATTAAGGGATCTTCGCCTGACTTACATTAGAATGAAGTCAGGCTTTTAATACATAAATATGATTCATTTATTTACACAGAAAAAGGTTAAAATACCAAACGGAATTAGCATTAAATAACATAATTGTCGCCTAAGCACTTTAAAAAATTTCAAAAACGTTTGCCGCCTTATTAGATTTGATCAATTATTTTGTCAAATATAAAATAATCAACTATAAGATACAAATATAGTCCTTGATATTAAACTTTGTGTGAACCTTTATACTTTATGAATCCAATTGTAATTTATTTGTATAATCACGAAATAATGCTTTATAGAGCGGTTTATGCTCGGAGTTTCTTAAAGCAGAAATTCTGAAATTCGCCGAAGTTGTCGATATAGCCGAAAGAATCGGCAAGCTGAAGTGAACGGATAACCATTGGGGTACACGAGTTCTCGAATGGAGGCCACGAATTGGAAAAAGCTGTGACCAGGTGGACAGAATACTACCGCTTATTTGCGAAACGCAGAGGACCCTACATGGTGGCGAGCCTTGAAGAGCCCTACATCCAGCAGTGGAAAGACACGGGCATAATGATGACGTTTATGAGTCCCGAAATCAATTAAAACATGATTCGCTAATGAAATAATGTAGACAGTAAACCGCTAAGAAATAGTGTTTAACTGTCTAAATTCTTGTATATTTCAGTCAAAATATTAAAATAATTTATTTTTATTAAACTTAATTGAACTAAATTGTATTTCTGTTGACTACTTTTAAGCATCTACTAGTGACAATTACAAAATCCTTCAAAATAAGGGCAATCATGGTTTTTAAGGACATAAGCAGTAAATTTTTTACAAAGTTATACATAATTTGTAACGATACCAAAGGGAATAATATAGATAAATCAAAAGAAAAAAAACATAGGTAAACCAAAAGAAAATAGCATAGGTAAGTAAAGTAACACGGGTTCCTGATAAGCCTATTGGATCCAGAACAGATTTTTGTTCCGAAATGAAAAGAATCTAAGCGGGTCTACGATCTGGTATACTCGTAAGTGTAGTTAAAGTATTAAGTGTCAAAGTGTTTAACAGACTCATTTATTATACGATCTCTTAATCCCAATTTAATTCCAGCCAGCCAATTTTCAGAAGAAATTGAAAACTTAAAACATTTACCTATAAAAAATGCTCTTTGCTTTACAAAACAAGTTATTTAAATAGGTACAAGTAAAAATAAGTTTAATAAAACAAAATATTGTAATTTGTCTGACATTTATAATCAAATTATTTATATAATACACTCCCATAATTTGGTATCTCATACTTACCAAGTATATATAAAACTCCATTTTTCTTTGTATTTATTTTTACTTCAGTTTTTCTTTCTTCAATTTCAAATACCTTTCGAATCGTGTATTATTGAATGACTTCCTACCCAACAAATAAATTAAATTTTGCGAAACAAAGTGGTTGGTAATAGAAAGCAGCGGTTTGCCTCCGGGCACTGATTTTATCCGAAGAACAGAAGCAAGTACACACCCATCCAACATCCCTCGCTGAACGAACGCTCCAAATAGAATTCATGCTGCCAAGATTTACGGCAGTTAACATAAAGCCTTCTTGCGTTCATTTAAAATTCAACGGGAGGTCTTTCTTTAATTAGTTTTCCTTATAAAATGAGTAGCTTCTAAATTAGTTGCCAACGTATATTTATTGTTCAACCGCTTACAAAATGCAACAGCCTCCAAAAAGTTTATTAAATAATAATAAAATAACTAATAGTAATATGTCATAAATACTTAATTTTGTGTGAGTTTTTTTCCTCCTTTTTCTGTCTTCATTGAAAGTTAATTTTATATTCAATGTCTCTTTTTGTTACCCAGAGATACCCAAGTTAACTAAAATCTAGCCACCGCTAAGAGATCAAATCGATTGGATTTTGAAACGTCATTTTTAGCTATATTTCCGACTTCCCACGGATGTAATTCTTTCTGCAAATTACATACACACACTTCTCTCGTTTATAGCCTTTCTATTAGTGAAATCGACCTATAAAAGAGAAACTTACATTGTTTCATTATATCTCAAACGAATTAGGCAGCATCTTCGATGAAAGCTCCCAGACGGCTTGATTTTTTTTCCCGACATCTTCAACAATCATCGTCATATTTCAACTATTTTACACAAATCCTTAACGAATTATACACCTAAACCTTTCCCAAAAATCACTCTGGTAACAGATGAAAAACACATGTAAATCCGTTCAGTAGTTTTTAAGATCATCGCAAACATACAGACATACAGACGCGGTATTTTTTTTTTTTTGGCGGTATGTATTTTTTTTAGCAAATTATATATAACACTAGCGGCCCGCCCCCGGCTTCGCCCGTGGTGCAATTTTTATATATAAGAACATTCCCCGTTTATCCCTCTTTCCATTAGTCGAAACCGAATTAAAATCGGTCTACCCGTTCACGCGTGATGCCGTGACCAAGGGAAATAGGGATTCATTTTTATATATAGAAGATATGTAAATCTTCTTCGTTTATTTTTTTTTATTAGTGAAAACCGTATCAAAATCTATTGTCTGATCTAGAAGAAGTTAGCAGAAAAACAGACCGTTCTTATTTTATAATATGTATTGATTTAAAAGTATTTGGGTGCATATCTGCAATCCCACCTTACGCCTACATATAATATATGATAGGCTGTTTCGGCTGCCTAATTGGCTTATTAGCTGAAACAACGGATGCATATTCGAATCCCTTTCGGGATTGCTTCTCTGACTATTTTTCTCTTTCATGTGTAGATTAAAAATTATGATTACTTAAAAATTTGCAGTATTATCCTCGTACATACTTTTACAATTGACTATACCTACTAACAAAACTTACTCGTACTTTAGTAAGATACATCTCAATACATCCCGATTAGTGCCAAATTTAAAAAGTTTCTCACTTCACCCTCTCGTACCCAGGACCCTAAAATCGGATCTCGTAACACTTCGAACTGTGTGTAAACTTATTTCAATCGAACAATGCTAATAGATCCTTGTTACGTGATCTGAGTTATTTAGTCGAACAAAAACTTATCGCGGCTAAATCAATGAACAATTCTATTCAAATTTAGTATAGAGATAGTTGGAGCAGACATAGATTACTTTCATTTTTAAATTTCCATTCTCTAGTCTAGAACGTAGAGGGTACTATGTAATGGCAAAAAAGTTGGTTTCACCATTGTTTGATTTGCCCAATTTTGGAAGTTTATATGTTCGTATTTATTTAGCCCTTTTGTGAATAAAAAATTTAAAATGAATAAATAAATAAATAAATAGAATTGAATATCTTCTTTTTTTATGTTAAGGTCGACAGACAGTTTCACTTGATGATAGGTGGATACCGTCGCCTATAACACAGGCAACGCCACATGTGTTGCGAGTGCGCTGTAGACCATAGTGGGTTTAAGGATAACTGATAAAGAAGGGATAGGGTAATGGGCTCTGGCATCCCTTTCTCACTCACCCTAACACAACAGCACAAATGCTGTTATTTTACCGTGTTCATCTGTAAGGGGGTGGTTACTGTCTCCAACAGGCTGTCCAAATGAGTGCGAAACCAGTCTGCTACTACCACAACTTTCCAAATCCAGACCAGTGCCAACTTAGAAAAGTTTCGTAAATTAAAGTTTAAATAGCATTATGTCTAAATGTGCAATATAAAAATGTGCAATCGCCCATAGGCTGCGGCCTATACGGCCTATTGACAAATCCAGGGCTGATTAGTGCACATTTTTATCACATTAGTGAGTTTACTATAATTATTATTAATTGTTTGGTCATTAATTTAAGAAAACTATAAAACTCATTTGCTTCCATAATTCATCGTAGAAAAGATCCGAATGCCAATAGCAACATTAGTCGGAAACCGAAATCCGCACGGGCGAAGTCAGGGACATAGCTGATATATTGACATTAATACAAAAATATATAAACCAACCCTCCAAAGTACTAAATAACCAATTACTTTTTAAATGGCGTGGAATGTTAGGCGGGTATATCATCCGATAAAATACATTGGTCTCAGTTGGGGTGTAAATTAGAAATGGTTCTAATAGAATATTAAGTGTCACAAATGCTTGCGCTGGGCAAGCGAATTGTGGTACTTAGTGCTACAATTGCCAATATTATTCAAGTTATATTTTATTTATTTATTTCTCTAAATTTACAATTCAGTTATTGTGAAATTTCCGCCAAACCACAAAGCCGTTTATCGGTGTAGTAGAAACAAGTTTCATAAATTAATTTACCTAGTATTATGTCTATATCTAGGTATATAATATCGATATCTATCTATATCTATGCATATTATGAGATAAAGTCTCTGGATTTTGATACAGTTTTCTCTAGTAGAAAGAGCGATAAACAAGGAAGGTTTGTGTATATAATTAGTAGAAAATTGCACCCGTTTTAAGCCCTGTTGAACTGGTTGAAGTAGTTATACTTACCCGTTGAATATATCTTAAACTAAATATATTTTAAACATAAAATATTGTAGTAGGAAAGATCTACTGCTTGACGATTCGTACCAAGGATCTCTTGGTTTCGTTTTAGTATGTTGACTGAAATCAGTTGCATAGTATAATAGGCGAAACTAATTTTATGGTTAACCTAATATAAAATGTCAATATGAATAACAAAATTAAACGTGTCTTCTATGTTGGTTTACACTTACAATGAACAGATCGTTTGGTTTATAAGTCAGATTTAGTGTTAGAAATGAGAAAAATTGCAGGGCGCTGATTTTTTGATGCTCTACAATTTAGGTCATATGCATTTTTCATTTATCGTTAATCGTTGTTGAGGTATCCGACGTGAAAGTTTAAAATTTTACTGTATTTTTTACTGTTTATGTGCTCTGAGACCGTGACGCATAGATATCTTGGGGAAGGCTACGATCGAATTTTACAGGGCCCACAAAATCGTAATTTTTGTCTGAGAAAAAAAGTTTGTATTAGTTTGATCATAGACATATTTTCGACATGTTCTACGAGAAAGGAGAAAACAGCAAAAAAAAAAAAATTCGGCACTTATAGCATTTTTATTCAGCGAAATGCGCTATCTTCCGTCCCATGTAATGTATTTCACAAAATCAATGACAATCGCGCCTACGGGAAGACTATGTATGTTTCTGTGCACTTCATAGAAGACTTATTTGTTAATATTAAAATGTGTTGTGTTATCGACTGTAGATAATTTTTTTCATGTAAATTTAACAAGAAATTGTGAAATATGGCTATTAAAAATTACTATTACAAAACTTGAAAACCGAGACCTGAGGCGTGCAGCTGCGGAACGTACGGGTGAGATTTTGTTACTATTGTGCTCACTCTTAATAGGCGACGGTAGCCACCTACTGTCAAGTGTCTTATGTGATGATATATTATATAAAATTTAGATCCAAGCGACAATTGTTCAAAAAATTTTACTTTAGATGCGCTGCACAAACCAAAATTAAAAAATAGAAAATCGGTGCTCGGAACAATACTATCTTTAAATATTTTTTTATGTTAAGATCGACAGACAAGCTTGGCCCTAATTCACTAACGCCACTTAGCGATTCCTTAATTCGAAACCACGTCATATCCTCAAATTGTTACGATATCTGCTAAAAAGTCATTCTCTTACATATGTATATATATAAATACCATGACAAGACATTACGTGTTTTGATAAGGTAAGACAAAAGCGTGAAATCATAATTGCCATACAGAATCAAGGCCAAGCTGATGGTAGGTGACTACCGTAGCCTATAACACAAGCAACGTCACAGGTGCTGCGAGTGTGCTGCAGACTATAAGGATAAGGGAACATCCTTATAGTCTGCAGCACACTCGGGAACAGTACATTTTTCTGGATGATCCCTGACAACGTATATCCTTAACTTATCTATATCCTTTCCTGCATCCCTGACAACGTGTATACAAAATTTCATGATTGTCAGTAAAGGTTCAGCGGTTTAGGCGTGAAAAGGTAAAAAACAGACAGGCAGACAGAGTTACTTTCACATTTATTATAATATTAGTATGGATATTTTTATATAATTATTTAAAATTATTTTTATAATCATGTGGTTTGTGACAATCATAAATCACAACAAACCTTTTAAAATCACTAACCCTAAGTAATAATCCAATGGATACATTCCAGCTCATAACGGCAAACTACTTAATACCAAAAAAAAACTCAATTGGACCCACTCACAGTGATTGAAGAATTATTGAGTACCTACCTAATCCCTAACATTTTCCAATTTACCTATCGCTTAAAGGGGAAGTTGCGTGGACATTTAAATTAGTTCCTTTTAAAAAGTTTTACCTCACTCTCGGCAATCTACTTTGCTCGCAAACACGACTGCCTGCAGTTTAATTGACTTTGCTTTGCTGACCAAGTTTCATACTTTGCTTTAGCAATTCTGAAATACAAGTTAAATAATTCAGTAAATAACTACAGTCATGATATATATTAATTAACTACCTAGTTGCTCAATTCGGTTACATGATTTGTCTTTGATATGGACAAACATGTATTTGGCATGGCAACACTTTTATTGTGTTATAGTAGCCGGCAAACTTCTTGGACAAACGACCTTGAATGCACAGAAACGAAAAATAGGTCTCTTTGTCTCTCGTGATCTCTTTTCTCTCTATACCACCAACTAAAACGTTATTAGCTCAATCAATAAAAACCCAGTAATAAAAAAATAGCGTTTTTCAATGAAACAACTTCAGTGTACCATGCGCAAACTTTCCCCCACCACCTCACGCGATGGCCAAGAAGTTTGCCGGGTACTATACCTACTTACAATGATTTTCTAATGCACAAAGAAAATTAATACAAAACTATATTCATACTAATACAGTAAGGTGGACAGACGACCTGTAATGACAGCGGGTTGACAGACGATCCAGGCTGCTTCTGATCGGTCCTTTTGAAAAATTAGAGCGGAGGCCTTTGTCCAGCAGTAGACGTCCTACGGCTGAGATGATAAAATGAATCATACTGATTTAATTAATGCGAAAGTAGCTCTGTCTATCATGGTTAAACTAATAAACGAATTTTGATGAAATCGTTGTAAATATAAACCATTTGGTGGCCAGTACATAAAAGAAGAAAAGGGAAGCAGAATCTTAGATGGGAGGACGATATTAGGAAGATAGCTGGTGTTACCTGGAAGAAGATGACTCATAATAGAAAAGAATGTCAAGCTCTAGGGGAGACCTTTGCGGGAACGCAAGACAATCTCGATACCGATGTCAAATATTAATAAGATGTTGTAATTTGAAAACTAATTGATTGTTAATTAAAGGCTATTATTATTATTATTACTTATTTCTCTAAATTTACAATTCAGTTATTGTGAAATTTCCGCCAAACCACAAAGCCGTTTATCGGTGTAGTAGAAACAAGTTTCATACCGACAACAACATTTCCAACTTAACATGAAGTACTAACTTTTTCAACTAAAAATACTCTTAATAAACTTTTATAAAATAAAATATAGCCTATTTTACGAAAGGATAATCAACTATTACTTAATTAGTAAAGCAATTAACAAGTTAAGGGAGAGAAAAGATTTTCAACTGTATAGATCGGCCAACACGAAAGAATCCGTAATGTGACATTTAGAACCACGTGGTTCAAAATCGCTCAGTCCATCGCCAACTTTACAAGACTATTTAGCTACGCCATGGCCAACCTGATTACGGTGATCAGGATCAGCATTTTTGTAGGAAAATTTTCCCAAAGCCCCTCTATATATTCTATATATTTAATCTTTTTGGGGGAGAGCTTTTGTCCAGCAGGGGACATCCTACGGCTCAGATGGTGATGATGAATCGGGCATCTATGGTTACTGAAAATAAAAACTATATCTATTCGCGTAAGTGCTTATATAGAAAACCATAAATAAATTTCCATTTATTCATTTTGACTTATTAAGATTTCCGCAATAATATCTTAATCAATCGCAATTAAAATATGTGTTGAAAAAAATTTTGTGTTGGTGTATTCTTCATATTTATTATTTATAACATAAATACTTAAGTGAATATTTACAAATACAATTATAAACGACCCAATCACTGTACTTTCCGTAGTGAACAGTAGCGAATAGTGACACGGCAAATTATTTCAATTTTTCATAGTATTTTGTACCTTAAGCACTTATCTAAAATATAATTCAAATTTCGTTGTATTATGCTAGGGCAAAAATCGGCTTCAAGCATAACAAAGTGAAATTTGAAATTTATTAAAAGCGCTTAAGGTTCATAATTCTATAAAAAAATTATTACTTTCCAGCGCCGTCCTCCAAGAACTCTTTATTATTTTGTAACGAAAATTCATACAAAACTGTTTTATAGAAGTACTTATACTATATCCACGGAAACGAGTTAGTAGAGCGCTTTCTCTGTCTGAATTTTTCATACAAATGACAAGGACAGGAAATGACAAATATTGCAAGAAAGAACACGTCTGCACAGTACGGACAGCACGAGTAGACTAAAAAAGTTTCGCTCTGTGTACACTGCCTTAGTGTAAATCGCCGACCAATCACAGTTAAAATTTTGTGCAAGAGAGATAGCGCTCTACTAACTCGTTTCCGTGGATATAGTATAGAATAATTTAATTTACCCAAATATAATAACGATTAAGTAAGTTTACAGAGCCGAGTAGGTATAAAAAATAGTGAAGTGTAGACCGAGTATATAACCCCACTTTCGAGTCTCCAATTTGTGTGTATCTCATAAAATATTTCTGTCTTATAAATTACTAATTGAACTCGGCCACGCTTCGCTGCGGCCCATACGGCGGCAGCGGCGGCGTGTGCATGGGGCGCGCGGTACTGGACACTTATACATATATAATACTTTTTGTCGTAGCGTGATGTTATATAGCCTATAGCCTTTCTCGATAAATGAACTATTCAAAACAAAAAGAATTTTTCAATTCGAACCAGTAGTTCCTGAGATTAGCGCGTTCAAACAAACAAACAAACTCTTCAGCTTTATAATATTAGTATAGATTTACATTAAAATACCTACCTATATTATGTTTTACTTAGCGATCTCTGGAATTGTTTATTTTTCAAAGTTGAAAATCTAGGGTAATATCCGGGATTTATAAAACTTCTATGTTAAGTATACATAACTATTTCCGCGATAATAATAAATAATCAGTGAACGCAAAGTAATAATGTATGTACCTCCAGCAGTTTTACCATAGAGTACTAACCATAGTTAGTATAATAAAATTAAACACATCAAAAAAGTCTAAGCAACACATACAAATTTCAATTTTACAATGTGTTTTCGCATTAAATCCAGTGTTTTCTTATTTATATTAATTTTTAATGCTTTTTTGATATTAAACCTCAATTGTTTTTTTAATTATTTTTTAATAATCTTAATTAACAATAATTACGAGTAAGTACTGTATGTACGTAGTCTTCTGTTGGCGTGTTGGGGTTCGAGTTTCTTGAATTAAAGTCTTATTCGTCTTTTAACTTCTTTTATTATTTCAATCACACGGGCAGACATTGCTAGACCAAAGACAATACTGACATAGACAAATCACAGACTACAACATGCCCCTTTTTTATTAGACTGACATGATTGACATTTGACAGGGTACAATACAATGTTTGCGTGACACTGACAATAGATATTTAAAATATAAACAAACATTACAAATTTATTATTTTAAGGTATTACATATAATTATGAACAATAATGATTACAAATACACACAAATAATTAATTCAAATTCAGTCAAAATGCAATACAATAATTATTATAATCATTCCTATTTTAAGTATGTCAATTTATTTTGTCAAGGTTAAATTACAATTTGTTAATTATTTACTTATTTATGTCAATTGTTACATTTTATTTCAAATAAATATTTACAAGTCAAGTTTATGTGTTTTCTTTAATAATCTACCTCGTGAACTATACCTTTCACTTGAATTTTCATTATTACCTTGGTCTGTATTAGGTAAGTTTACATTACCTTCAATGTTATCTAAAGACTTATTAATTTGAGACATAGGATTTTGTTCCATGTATTCATTATAGTCATGAATACTTTCAGGTGACGTTACATCCTCTATATCGACAAATACTGGAGACTTTGTTATATCTCGTGACTCGCTTAAACTATTCGACTCTGACTCGACTTCAAAGAATGAATTTGAACTTTCATTACTTTCCTGACTTTTTTGTTTTGGACTATAATCTTGAGTGAAAATGAATATACAACTATCATCCTCCTCATTGACCCTTTTTGACTTTTTCAAATTTGACCTGAATTTAAGTGTTTTTTGACTAGTATTTACAAAACTACTATAAGTTTGTTGACCAGGACATGGTTCATTGAATTTTACTTTTTTATCTTTCGACTTATGACTGTGACTTTGACTTTTGGTATTAAACTTGTAATCATGACGAATATGTCGACTATTTCTCCTATATGTGTTGTTATTACAGTCTTTGACAATAAATGATCTAGGATAATTTGCTTTTCCTATGATAGTGCCTTTAGTCCATATAATATCTTTTGGATTTTTCTTAAAATATACATGGTCATTTATGTAAAAATCAGGGTAATTTTTAGAATTTTTATTGTAATATAATCTAGTTTTTTCATTATTACTTTGTTTCTTTTGATAATGCTCTGAATGCTTGACAATTTTAGGTCTCAAGTTACTTATCTTACTAGGTAATTTTGTACGTAAATTTCTAGACATTAGCAGTTGTGCAGGTGAATTTAAATTTCCTCTAGGGGTATTTCTATATTGTAATAATCCGATGCAAGGATCTGATCCTGATTGATCACATTTCCTAAATATATTTTTTATTATTCTTACAGAGACTTCGGCTAACCCGTTGGACTGTGGATAGTGTGGACTTGAAACAATATGTTCAATATCCCATTCACGTAAAAAAATTTTGAATTCTGAAGAATTGTACGGAGGGCCTCCATCACTGACTAGTTGTAAAGGAATTCCGTGACGAGCAAAAATAGACTTTAAGTGTGATATAACATTAGAAGTTCTACTATCATTGTTGAGATTTGCAATTTCTATATAATTAGAATAAAAATCGACGACCAATAAGTATTTTTTTCCTTTGTAATCAAATAAATCTGTTGCCAGCTTTTGCCAAGGAAATAAAGGTTGCTCATGTGATAACATTGGTTGTTTACTTTTGTTGGAAGAGTAAATGGCACATGATTCACATTGTCTTATTTTATTTTCTATGTCATGTTTAATATTAGGCCAAAAAACTACTCCTCTCGCTAAACTCTTTGTTTTCTCTATACCCTGGTGACCCTCATGTAAAATATTTAAAATTTCAGCTCTCAATGACTTAGGTATAATGACAGCGTTATTTTTGAAAATTATGTCATTTATGACATGAATTTCCTCTTTGACATTCCAATAAGGTAATACTATTTTATCACATTTTTCTTTACAATTTGGCCATCCTTTCTTAAAATATTCTTTTAATTTTTGTAAAGTTAAGTCTTGTGCAGTGTGACTCAAAATTTTTTCTAGTTTTTCTGGTGATATGGCTAAGTTAGATGTCAATAAGTTAATATGAATTTCTATGTCAGAATCTAGTTCTTCTAAACTAACTAATTCCTGATTTAAATTAGTGTCCTTGATGGGAGCACGTGACAAAGCATCTGAAATATACATTTCTGAGCCTTTTGTATAAGAGACAATTAATTGGTACGCTTGCAACATTATCATCATACGTTGCAGTCGTGTAGGGACTTCTGACAAAGGTTTTTTAAATAGTGTTACTAATGGCTGATGATCAGTTTCGACATAAATAGGTGTACCATATATGTATTGATGAAATTTCTTACATCCAAATACTATGGCATAAAGTTCTTTTTCAATTTGAGCATAATTTGTTTGACTTTTACTCAATGACTTCGAAGCATAGGCTATTGGATGCTTTTCATGTAATATCACAGCGCCTACAGCATTCTGTGATGCATCCACTGACAATCTTATAGGCTTTTTCCTGTCATAATGAACAAGGACTGGAGACTGACACAATAATGATTTTAATTTATTAAATTGTTGCTCATGTTGATCCAACCATTGCCAAGAATTTCTCTTTTTTAATAATTCCCTTAAAATAGCAGTTTCTTCTGCCAGATTTTTTATGTAAGAGCCTAAATAGTTAATCATGCCAAGAAATCTTTGCAATTCCTTAACATTTGTAGGACTAGACATTTTTGAAATTGCTTCAATTTTGGACTGGTCAGGTGAGACACCTCTTTTATTGAAAATATGACCGACATAACATATTTCAGACATACCAAATTGACATTTAGACTTATTAAATTTTAAATTAACTTCAACGGCACGTTTGAAAAGATTTTCTAATCTTTCATTGTGTTCCGCGACTGTGGACCCATAGACAAGTATATCGTCGACAAAACTTATTATACCTGGTAGATCACCAAACAATTCATTCATAGCTCTGTGAAAAATTTCACCACTAGAATTAATTCCGTAGGGTAATCTTAGAAATTTGTACCTACCATAAGGTGTATTGAACGTACATAGGTCACTGCTTTCTGAGTCTAAGCAAATGGTCCAATAACCAGAACTGGCGTCCAATTTAGAGAATATAGAAGCTCCTGTCACTTTCAATCTTAAATCGTCAAATGTAGGAAATGGATAATGAGGTCTTTTAATAGCCTTGTTTAAATTTCTAGGATCTAGACAAATCCTTAAACTTCCATTGGGTTTTTCAACCAAGACAATAGAATTGACCCATTTTGTCGGCTTTTCTACCTTTTCAATGACTTTAAGTTGTTCCATATTTTTTAATTCTGCTTTAAGACGGTCTTGTAAAGAATAAGGTATTCTACGGACTGGACATACTTTTGGTGGCACGTTACTGTCAATGTCTAGATGAGCTTTATATGGTAAACATCCCAAACCTTCAAATGTGTTAGAATATTTCAAAACAATGTTTTGTACTGACCTTTCATTCCACTTGTCTTGCATTCCGAACACTCTTTTGACTATACCCAATTTTTCACATGACACATGACCAATTATTGTTATACAATCACATTTAACAACAGTAAAATACAATTTTGTAGACAGGCCATTTTCAAATTTACAGTTCAATATACAACTACCTATATTTGGCACTAGTTCTCCTGAAAATGAAAAGATTTTATTATTTGTTCTTATAATATTGACATTAGAACCTGTATTTCTAATTATTTTATCTAGTGTTTGTTTACTAATTACATTTATTTCAGCACCTGTGTCGATCTGACATTTTAATTTATAATTTTGAATATATATATCAATTTGCCAATTTAAATTTTTACAATTGTTAATAGAATTTATTACAAAATTATTTCTACAATCTTTCAATGCTTGTTGTATGTTGCTTACCCGATGAGTCTTTTCTTTGTTTTTGAAGAAGCAATATTGTGCAAAGTGGTTTTTCCCTTTACAGTTGTTGCAGGTTTTTCCTTCAGCTGGACATTTGAATATGTGGATTTGGCCACATCTGGTGCATTTTCTTTTTACTGGTGACTTGCTTTTTGATCGACGAGAGTCTACCTCTTCCCTGTAATTTTTTCTTCCAATAGGTCTGCTTCTTGATTGTGTTCTGTTTCGATACTTCGGTTTGCTTTCAGTAATAGCTTGTACAGTATTATTCCTTGAGTCATGCTGAACTAATTTGTTTGACCTTTCCTGAGACAATTCCAGGCTTCTAGCTATTTTCATGGCATTTTCCGTTGTCAAATTTTCCTCTTGTAATAGTCTTTCCTTAATGTGGGTATTTGTCATTCCAATGACTAGCATGTCTTTAATTAGTGATTCTTTAAGATCTTTGAATTCACATGTCGTGGCTAAATTATTTAGTATTGTCAAGTATTCGTCCAATGATTCGTCCTTTTTCTGTATTCTTGTAAAGAAATTGTATCTTTCGACTGTGATATTTGTGTGTGGACTAAATTTTTCATCAATTTTTTTTTAAATTTCTTCTACCGTGGTTTTATTTCTGTCAATGTTGAAACTGTTAAAAATTTCAATTCCATCGTCCCCAATTGCATTTAAAAAAATTGCTGTTTGTTTTGACTGTGGAAATTTGGTAAGTTCGTTAGCGTCACTGAAGATCTCAAATCTTAACTTCCAATTTTTCCATTTTTCAGCGACATTGTCGCCATTTTGGACAAGCAGCGGCTTCATTTGAACAATGAATATTTTTTCAGACATTGTTTTATTTTTCAGATCCAGACAACAGTTTTATTTTTCAGACAGCTTCCAACACCAACTTCTGACACCATCTTCTGTTGGCGTGTTCGGGTTCGAGTTTCTTGAATTAAAGTCTTATTCGTCTTTTAACTTCTTTTATTATTTCAATCACACGGGCAGACATTGCTAGACCAAAGACAATACTGACATAGACAAATCACAGACTACAACACGTAGTACAAAGTAAGGTGCCTATAATCAACTAAACTTAAACTAAAATTGCATAAATTAATACAAAGTGTGGCCTCCTCTGTTATTGAGAACTTGCTGGCACCGATTATTCATAGAACCAATGAGACTGTTAATGTTATCCTGCGGCAATTGTTCCCAATGAAATTTTAGTAAGTCCATCAGTTGTTGGGTTGTTGTCACTCCATCCAAGTCCTTTAAAACACGTGTCTGGAGCATGTCCCATGTATGCTCGATGGGGTTGAGGTCTGGAGATTGTGCAGGCCAAGGCAATACCAGGATGTTTTCCCTTGCCAAGTACTCCCGTGTGTGCAAAGCTGTATGCGAACGCGCATTGTCATGCGTCAACGTGAAATCGGAGCCAAGCGTTTGTGCGAATGGTCGAACATAAGGCCTTAGAACATCCTCAACGTAATTTACAGCGTTCATGTTACCATTTACAAAACGAGCTCAGTTCGTCTGCTCTTCGTAATACCCGCCCATACCATAACTGTTGAGCCGTTGTATGGATGCACTTCCTGAACGCACCTCAGTCTTTCAGTATTTCCAGGACAACGGTACACTCTTACCCTTCTAGTATCAGGCTTGAACCCAAATAGAGACTCATCGCAAAATAAAATTTTATCCCATTGTTCCCGGGTCCATGTAATGTGTTCCCTACACCATTCATTTCGACGAGCGCGATTCCCGTGACGTATCGGTGGGCACCTAATTGGCCGTCGTGCTCGTAGGCCATACTCATGCAGTCGATTTCGCACAGTTTGGCAACTAACAACAACATCACTCTCGGGCGGTTAACATCGGCTGGCGTCTTGCAGTCAGTTGTATGTGTCGATCTTGCCGTGTGTACACCTTTCTCGACCTGGGTGCTGCTCAGCAGGATCTCCCGTGTTACTGTAACGCTGATGAAGACGGCAAATAACGCTTCTGTTGACACCAAAATACCGAGATACCTGAGATTGACTTCTTCCCGCTTGCAACATCCCTACAGCTCTTTGCATTTCATCTGCGTTCAAATGACGTCGCTCCATGACGTAAAAAAGTCTCAAAATCCAAATTTGTTCAAAACTTTTTTCAAATTATTGTTTAAATCATAAAATTGATACAGAATACTAAATTTTAATAAGCAAAGAAAACTCTATAAAATTCGGACAAATGCATTCGCTTTTGAATTTGTGAAAAAAAAAAACAAATGATACTCGAATTTTTTTTACAACCAGCCAGTATGTCCTCTAGATCAAAAAAGTTTACATGTAAACAAAGTTTACATTTCTACCTACTTGGTAAGAAATGATATAATAATTGATTAATAATTTGAAATAGTATGTGTTGCTTAGACTTTTTTGATGTGTTTATTATCATCATAATACTAACTATAGTATAAAAACGATTAACGACATACTATTAATATTATTGTTTTATCTATGGTTTTGCACCAATGAGCGCCATCTAACGAATTTTTTCAGAACTATAGCGACATCAGAAGCGTTCATAACGTGCGTTCAATTAAAAATATGCGACATTTACAGACTGATAACTTTAACCAGTTCGTATGATTCACCAGTTGAAAACAATGAAGATATCAAATAAAATAACGTATACATACTTGATTTCAATTTAATTTATTTAGACTAAAATAAACGACGTTTCTTATTCTGTGGTCTGCCAGACTTGGTAACCAAGAGAGTATATGTGTTCTGTGTTGGTAACCGGCTACCGCTATCTCTTTCTCACAATTACCGATTACGCCGCATTTGTCATTTTTCGTTGGTGTGCTGTGGTGCCGTTCCGTTTGCAGTAGTACAGATGACTGTACATTAAAGAAGTCAGTGTATCCGCCTTAGATTTATTTGTTTATCTTTTACAAAGTAAGTAATTGCATTTATTAATTAAAAAATTCTCTATCTTAGTACATGCTTACTAATAAAAAACATTAAATGCGTTTTATCTATTGCCCCTAATTACCTGCACATTGAGTTTGACGTCATTCGTCTCATAATATTGTAATAGAATTTTATTGTTTGTTCATATAAGATTGTAAGATATACTTGGTATTTTTGTTTATTTAATATTCCCATGATTCGCTATAAGTGGTTTAAGATAACTTAATAGGGTGTGTTTAAATTTAACAGGGGTTTTCTTGAAAACATGTTTACTTATGTCGTGCTCGGAATTTGTAATTTCTATTGTTTTTTTTATCAAAATTTTGATACCCAATTTCATGCACGTGTTTTAATTTTCCCCCATCGTTTACTGCCACTCTTAATTGGAGCTATTAGTTAAATGTGTCAACTCCTTACGACACGAGAGATTATACAGAGCGACGCCCTAATTTATAAACACGTTACACTGTATTTGTGCAAAAGAAATATCAAAAGAAAGATTGATAGGGCAACAACTAACCTCACTGTTGTAGATAACTTAGATAAGATAATGTAACACCTTTTATTGTTTGTCCACCATTTAGTATTAAACATAAGTACTAAAATTCTTTTGTGTTAATAAAAGATAATATTGTTTTAGGGGAGTACATTTACAATGGCGAGTCAAGTACAAGCATTATATGACTTTAGTGGGGAGCCGGGCACCACAGAAATGTCAATTACATGTGGGGAAATACTGACATTAATTAATACTGAAATTGGTGAAGGTTGGTGGGAAGGTAGAAATTCAAAAGGTGAAACTGGTCTATTTCCTGCGGCATATGTGAAAAAGCTTACTCCTGAAGAAGTGGCTCACAGTCAAGCGGCACCGGCTCCTCCTAGATACGATGAGGCGGCAGACGACTGGGGTGAACAACAGTTTAGCGCCGGAGATAACAATTATCAACGCACAACATCACACGACGACGGTTGGGATGACGATTGGGATGATGATACTTATTCTGAAATTGGTCCAGGGGTACAACCTAATAAAGCAACAAATAATCAACAGCCCCTCAAACCCTTGCCTGGCATGCCCATTAGTGAATACAACCATCAGACAGATGACAATGCATCAACATTCAGCACTTCCGTTGGAACAGTGAGGAAAAGCAAATTTGCTCCTTCCTCAAAGTTCACCGGTGAAAGTTACCTTCTTGGCACATTAAATGTAGAAATACCAGATGCAGACAAAATCTATATAGTCCAAAATGAGGAAGGATATGTGTGGTCTCCTTTGCCTCAACCTTATGGTGTGTCTGTCGCTTCTCCCAAAAAGGAATCTAAATTCAAAGGGATAAAAAGCTTTATAGCATATCAACTCACACCATCCTTCAATAACATTCAAGTCTCTAGAAGATACAAACATTTTGATTGGCTACATGAGAGGTTGCAAGAGAAATTCACGCTTATACCAATCCCACCACTCCCAGATAAACAAATCTCTGGTCGCTACGATGAGCAATTAATTGAACGTCGAAGAGTTCAACTTCAGGAGTTTGTGGACTGGATGTGCAGACATCCAGTTCTTTCAAAATCTGAAGTTTGGCAACACTTTCTCACTTGCACAGATGAGAAAAGGTGGAAAGCGGGCAAGAGACAAGCGGAGAGAGATAATTTGCTGGGTCTCAATTACTGTATATCATTATCAGTACCTGAAAAAGCTTTATTACATCAGCAAGTAGAACAGATCACTGATCAATGTCATACATTCATTAACAGTATGGACTCATCAGTGAAATTAGTGTCGAGCATGTGTATGGCACAAACAAAGAGATTTCAAGGACCATACAAGTCAGACTTCCAAAAAATCGGTGAAGCCTTTTATAGTCTCGGAACTTCGTTGGGGCTGGATGAGGGGTCAATAGTATCTACATGCAAACTGACATCAGCTGTAAGAATGACTGGAGGTGCTTATATTAAGATAGGAAAAATGTATGAGGAACAACCAAAGTATGATTGGGAACCTCTCGGTGATAAGTTTCATTTGTACAAAGGCATAGTTGGCAGCTTTCCTGATGTGTTGGCTACACATAAAGGTGCAATTCAGAAGAAGAGAGAATGCGAAAGGCTGACCCAAGATCATAAGATGGAAATTGATCAGCTGAACGAAGTGTTGAGGAGGACGGACGTTATATCATATGCAGTTCTTGCCGAAATAAACCACTTCAAAGCTGAAAGAACGGTAGATTTGAAGGTCACAATGCAGAAATTTCTAAGGCAGCAAATAACTTTTTACAAAAATGTGGTGGAACAGTTGGAAAATGCGCTTATACAGTATGATCATTAACCAGCGAGGTGAAAAAAATATTTACATTGAGAAAATAATTGATGTGGAAAGCATTCCTTGTTTCTTTGAAAATAAATTTAAAAATAGTTATAAGTACACATAACATACTAATGGATTTCTTAAGACTTTTTAATATTATTCAGTAAACGTGAATGAATTTACAATGTGATGAAATAATGGACTGAATATATTTATATTTTGCAAACAGTTTTCTTATAAATCATGTATTAAATTTTTTTATATTTTTGCACTCTTGTGGAATTAAGAGTTTTATAAAATCATACCATGAATTATGTTTTTCAACTATTTTGTTTTTATATATATATCTATTTTTAAATTAAGCGCTGTATATTTTCTATTATATTTAGGAACTTTATCTGTAATAAAATATTTAAAAATTTAGGCTTTTTCATAAATTTAGTCTTACACAAAATTTAACCAATTGCTTGACCCACAAAAGTTGTCAAACAATTTACTAATGTCCCATTTTCACCAAAATTAAGTAAGTACAACATAATAAGATTATTAACAAGTAATTGGTTGTCTACATAATGTATGTTCTTATTTTCAGATAAAATTAGAATGAGCCATTCAAGATAAATCTGATTGAAACTCTTGAAACATGGCAGAAAAAAAGAAAAATGGAAATCTATTATTGGTCAAAAAGAAGAAAGTTAAACCCCGAAAATCGAGAGACGCAGACTGCTGCAGTGTGAATTTTCTTAAATGTGTTCTACATATATTTAATGTTGTGTTTTTGGTAAGTTATATTTTTTATTGTTTTCATCGCATTATGCCACAACCACACTCCAAGGCAACGCGAGGGCGAAAGATAAAAATATATAGTTTGCGCTACTCGTGAGTGGTGATAGTAATGGCTGGAGTCAAGCCGGACTATCTTGCTGTGCTCTCAACCAAAAATGTTTCAAAATCTTTGCACTTTTTGGGTACTGATGCACATTAAAACTAAAATAATCATTTTTTTTTTCTTAATTAAAATTACATTCCAAAGATCCTTAGATATGAGCAGAAGAGTTTTTGTTTTGAACTTTCTGTAAAAGATTTAATATATGTAGTAATATTAGAATATTTAAAATTTTAAAAAATAGATGGTGCTTTTTTATTTCAAGAAATGTAAAAATGCAATTGGACTTTTCTAATGATAATGTGATGGGTATGGTGTTAATACCGTAAAAATGTGTATGTGCATGAACACAATTTCGATAATGATAAGACTATCAAACATCACTTATAACTGTAATTTATAAGTGACTGAAAAACTTTTGTCACTGTATTGTTTCTAAAGTTCTTTGTATTTTCATATCTTGTTCTGAATTCGCTGTATTGACGTCAATAAATGAACTAATATTAATTCCAGTTATGACATTGTGATTCTAAAGATCTATGTGCTGGACTAAATGTAGTATAAAAAAATGGTACTTTATGGGGATCCAAATGATCATAGTTCAAAAAATAGAAAGTTGAATCAGTTAAACACATCCCCTGTAGACATATGTGGCAGGTACTCGACGGTCTCTGAAAATTAGATACTTATTGGCTGGACTTTTTCATATCATTGAAGATTGCTAATCTTTTCAGACAACCAGGTTCGATATTTTCCTTCACCATTAATCCAAGTGATATTTCTTGTGTAAATTATGGATAATAATTCTAATCCACATGTGAATTCATAAATATTGAGAAATTCAGACCATAGATAAAATACTACTTAACCAGTATAGATGGTCACTCACGTACATTGAATCCGTACCCTATCAAATTTCGCTTATATCTAGATGCCGCCTGTGTAGTTTGTCGCTTATTTGTTGTCATTAAAAATCCGCTAGAGTCGCTGCAGTCGACCATTCAGTCAATTCTCATGTACAAGAGATGGCACTACTAAAATTTATTTAAAATATAAAAAAGTGGGCACGAACAACGATAAAAGGGCCGTATGAACGGTATAGGTTCTGTTCTAAAAAATAGGGCAATAATATCATACATAAAAGTCACAGATTAATGATAAAAGTACCTCTCAGCAACGTCGCCCTCTAGTTATTACCACGATAATAAGGAACTATAACTGCGTGATTGAATTTGTTGGTTATAATTTTTAACAAAATACACATTAATGTTAAATTCGAGACTCTTAGTGACATCTAGGGAGTGGAAATCCCAATATGAAATTGGCTTCAGATCGTTATATGGAAGTTGACCATCTATACTGGTTAAGTAGTATTTTATCTATGTTCAGACTCACCCAGGTTCAAACCTACATCTAATTTAATATCACTACTCTCATTAATACTAATAGGCAGGTTTTGCTACAAAACAATGGAAGGAAAGTTAAAAACATGTGATATTAGATTTGTAACAATTTGAAAGTTTCAATAAGTATCCAAATTCAAGCATAATATTCATAATTCTTCATTTTCACAAGTTACGTTTTATTTTGTTAAATTCAGATACATACGTCACGCATCACCTATTGTATTTTTAGCCATCAATGTAATACAGTATAAAGAAAAAAGTCTTGATCAGTTTGCAGGAATCGGTGTGTTAGCTGTTGGAGCAATGACAGTGGCCACACGGCACAGATTCGTGGCTCTTCTACCAACGCCCACGTACGCTGCTATAGCATACCTGCTGATCGTTGCGGGGGTATTGGCCATCCCAATGTGTGCACTTGGTTGTTGCGGACTAAAGACTGAAAATAGAACCAGTTTATTATGTGTAAGTATTTTTCTAGAACGGGTAACTTGTGATGCCTTATCCACACTCCATGGAGTGCGAGAAGTGTATCACTGTCACAAAATTGACTGATGGTCAATTTTAATTTCAGTATACCTACTTCCTTCTAATCACGTTTATCCTGGAGGCGGGTGCTGGTGGACTCGCGTATTACTACGAAGTGGCCGTGGAACAAGAGCTTAGAACAGAATTGAACAACACCTTCATCTCAAATTATGCTCTTGACAGAATTATAACAAACGCTGTCGACCTCATGCAAACTGAGGTAAAATTTTCAAATATCTCTATTACCAAAACTATTTAGTGTGAACAATAAACTTAAAATACTGTAATTTTAGCATAGTACTCTGTATGGTTTAATCTATGACATATAATAAAATCGTAAACAAGTCGTGTACATTAAGTATTTTTTCAAAAAAAAAAAAAAACAATTTATACACTTAAGTTTAGAATTTTTGTCTGTTTGTTCGCGCTAACGGCTTAACCGATTTGAATGCGGTTTTCACTGATGTATTACACCAAGCTTCCTGTAACATTTAGTGTTTGTTTCATTCCAATCGGTTAACAACCAAAAAAGCTATCCGTTTTACCGAATACTACGCGTACGAAGTTGCGGGCTCAGCTAGTCATAACTGTAACCAACAGTACTTTTGTAGAAATAAATGTCAAAAAAAATAAAATGTCAGACTTCGGTACACGCACACGTATATAAAATTTTCAACATATAAAAAGGTTGACCGAAAAATCTAAAGTAAATTACTGTTACTATTAATTGTATAATGTCAATAGTTAAATTTAATAGTTAATTGAATAGTTTAAATATTGCCTGTGTTTAAAAAGTTAATTGTTCGTTTAATTGAGATTCTAAGGTAATTGTATCCCAAAAAAGCGTTCTGCTTTTGAACCAACATTTGATAGATTTAATAAAGAAATTTTACTGTTAGTTTCTCTGAGTGATAGACTCTGTAACTCAGTGAATTATAAAATATTGGCTTTAATCCAATATTTCGTTATAGGCTTTGGAGAGACATTTGTTTGTATTTTAGCTAACTAAACGGTGTAAAGAGTACAGCTATTGTAATAGTATTTATCACATAGTTTGGATGCGGTGACATTTAGGATTTTAAGTTTTTAGAGAAGCAATGGTCGTAAAATCAAATTTTAAAATGATTGATGAGTTTCTAATGAAGAAATATTCGATTTTACACTATCGAAGTTTTATAAAGAAAATAAAATTTAGTCTTCCATTAGTCTTATACAAATCAATGATGAAAATATAACAATTTTGTAAAAAGAAATTATGTGAATAGTCATTTTTATGTTAAAAAATGTCATCTGGCCTATTACAGTTCAAATGCTGCGGCGCGAATCGCTACTCGGAATGGCGACGCAGCGCGTGGCACGAGCACGATCCACGACTGCTGGTGCCCGACTCGTGCTGTCGCAGCGTCAGCCCACGCTGCGGTGCCCGAGACCACCCCTCCAACATTTACTACAACGTGAGACCATATATTTGTCTCTTTCGCTTGCCACGACTCGCTCGGGATCAGAGATCAAACGATTTCATAGTAGTGATAGCCAATTGAGTAGGACTAGAGAATGCTACATCCATGGAGAATAAGGACCAACTCTATACTGAGAAAGTGTCGGTAGGCTACCATTAAATAGGAGGCATTGTATTAGCATTGGGATGTGGCTCTGTAGGAGAATTTGATTTAGGGTGCTTTTATAAACTACACAATCAAATCAACCAATCATACCAAACCCCAATGCTACACAAGCGCCATTTTGGCCAATTTATGAACCACTGTTTAATGGTTATTAGCTTGATAGTTTTTCAGTTTAACACCCATATAATAAAGTCTTCCTTACCTTTATTCTCCATGGCTATATCTAATTCTCATGTAATTACAACTTCATATCCCCCTCATACAGTGGAGAGCTACACCCATCAATGGAATGCAGTATAATTATGTAATTATATAAAGACTTAATATAGTTATGTTACTCAAAACCTTTGTTAAAACAACTGCCTACATTTTCTATAATGATATAATTTCATTGAAACTAGTCAAGAACGAACCCTCACAATCAATCTTTGTGCCAAGATTCGACATAGAGTTGAAGTATTTTTTAATTAATTGTATTCTCAGTAGCTTTTGCCAAATGCCAGCCATTTTCTTAAGCGTTTATTCAATCTTTATTGTCTATAATTAGGTTGGGGAAAAATCTTTTCGCATATAGTATGTATAAACTTGTAATAAAATTCTCTTTGGCTGTACCATTTGTATCTGACTGGATTTGATGACATTAAAAAGGTTACCTTAAAAAAAGAAACAAATTAGTAAAATGTTCTTTCCACCTATTTTACTTTTGTTTTTCTTCCTGTCAAAATGAGTGAATCTAATGAAGGAATTCGATACATTTTAAAATTTTATTACAAAAAATATAAAAATGCAACGCAAGCCGCGAAAAAAAATTTGTCACTTTATGGACCTTATGCAGTGTCAGTAAGAGTATCACAAAGTTGGTTTAAGCGTTTTCAATCCGGGAATTTTGATGTCAAAGATGCACCTCGCTCTGGTCGCCCTGTCACGGATAAAATCTACGCCATTTTTGAAAAAGTAGAGCAAGATCGGCATATCAGTAGTTACGACGTAGCTGAAGAACTGCGAATTGAGCACAAAACAGTTTTGACCCATTTGAAATAAACTTCACCATAAAGTTCGATATTTGGGTGCCACACGAGCTCACTGAAAGAAACCTTATTAATTGTATTCTTTATTGAGAAGTAATGAAACCGAACCATTTTTGAAGAGATTGATAACTGGTGATGAAAAGTGGATCAAGTACGACAAGAAAGTGCGGAAAAAATCGTGGTCAAAGGTCGGTCAGGCTTCACAGACTGCCTAAACCCGGGTTAACTCGCAATGAGGTGATGCTGTGTGCATGGTGGGATTGGAAAAGCATTGTTCATTATGAGCTTTTAATTCCGGGCAGAACCATCGATTCGGATCTCTACTGCCAACAACTGAAGAGATTAAGAGCAAAAATTAAGAGAGTTTGGCTGGAAGGTGTTAATGCATCCGCCATATATCCCTGACCTTGCATCTTCAGATTTCCACCTGTTTCGGTCTCTTCAGAATTCTTTAGGCAGTGTCAGGTTAACATCAAGCAGTGTCAGGTCTTGAATTTTCATATAAAATGCGAAGGAACTTTTTCCCCAACCTATTATATTTTTGTCAGGCGTTGTATTTTTATTTTTAATAAATAACAGTACTTCTTTTCTGGGCGAAACATACCTTTGTGCTTTTGTGTATCCCTGACAACTTGTATAAAAATTTCACGATGATAATCGAGTACTTAAGATATGAAAGCGTAACAAACTCACTTTCGCATTTTATTAATTAGAATTAAGTTATCCAAATTCTGCCCTATCTTATTTCCGGTGGAATACAACCGATGGTTTTAGAATAAAAAGTGGACATTTTATTCTAAGATCTGGTTGTTACAAAGTTTCTAAATACAAAGTACTACTCAGCTCACATCAAGACGCGACGCTGCGCCCACATTTTTTAGCAATTCCATTTAGGGCTAATTCACTACACAAATAGGTATACAGTTCAGTGAGTACGCGGTGCATCTGGCGACGTTACGCTTCCTATCGCGGCGCCGATGTACTCATTGAACTGCGTACCTTTTCGTGTAGTAAATAAATTCTATATTGTATACCTTAAAACGAGCTCGTCGTGTCGCTTTTCGGTGTGAATTAACGCTAAGACTTCAAGTGATTCCTATAATTGCTAGCCCTCTAGAGTCTCGTGCTTCTTTCTATTGGGCTATCACTGCCCTAACACTACAATGTATGAAATATGGTTTAATTTTGCTTTCAGGGTTGCCTAACGCAGTTCACAATCCACATACGGGAGCATCTAATCATACTGGCGGCTGTCGGCGTGGGGATGTCTGTCATACCAATATTCGGCTTTCTATTCTCGTGCGTACTCTATGTGAAAATAAAACACGTGATCGACTGACCTAGGCCCAAGCCTTCGTCGACGAAGAACCGAAAGGTGTTCGACAAATCGGCGTCGGCCGGAGACTTGACCAAACTGCCTTCCACTAGGGAACCACGGAGGGGTGTCACCGCTACCAGCTTAAGGAGCAAACGCAATGCAAAACGACCGCCATGTCCAATCCACGCTACGTTAAAGAACGACCACCCGACTGTATCCATTTCTACTATCAGTGACAACATCAGCATATAATGTCATAAAAGAAATACTAACTGTGCTACACGTCTACACTCGACTTTAAACTTGACAACAATCAGTTACTGAATGTATGTACCGCATACATTATTATATGCCGAAACATATTGTGTGAATTTGAATCCTCTTATTGTATCTACTATTTGACATCTATAACTTAAATATCTCTTACTACCCATCTTTTTCAAGGTTGACACACACGCTGACCGTTACAAAATGACGTCACAAGGACAGCTACATCAATAAAAAGGATTTTTTTACTTTGATTACATAAATGAAATGTTTTATTTCTCAAAAATAGGATAACAAGATCACTTTTGAAGTCGATTATATGTTTTACCAGAGTTTTGGAAAAAAAATAGCCAAGATAATGACAATTTTTAGTCTCTAATATATTTATGATGGTTAAATGGGTCGAAATGGTTTATTAACCATTTCGTAATGGTAAAATAATGTTATTGGAAATAGATAGTAGAATAATTGAATGATACTTAATTGGAAGAAAAATATTTCAATACCGACGAATGTACGTGGTGGAGTTAGTCTATTTTAAAATGTTTCAATAATAAAAGCCTGACATCCCACTTAATAATATGTTGTTATCACAAACTACAACAGGGAGAAGCAAATACGTCGACAATCATTATGCCATAAATATAAAGGGTACAGAACAGATTGTTTAGAATGACATGTTCTATTTACTTATTAGTGCACCGTAAATATATTATTGTTAATAAAAAAAACGTAAAGCGTGGATATTAATTATTATATTTAAATGCAACCCAAATTGCATGCTTAAAATCCTTACTTTCACTAGATTTATTGCAATATAATGTGAAACATTTATTTTAATTAATTTTTCATCGAGACAACTGCGAATAATATTATATTAGGAGGGGGGGGGGGGTGATCCAAAAGTAATGATAATGTCAATAAAACATATATTTTTTTAAACCTAGATTATCTTAGGAAAACAATATTTGTCTTGATCCTCCTAAAAGTCCTAAAGAGCACCCATCACTTCACTATCGTCTTCAAATTTCATGTGGAGGTGTTTCTTAAGCAAGGAAAAAGGTAGAAGTCACAGGGAACTAAATCTACTGAATAAGGCGAGTGTACAAGCAATTCGAATCCCGTTTCTTAATTGCAGCCTTAGAGAACGGTTGTTTTTTGTTCATCTAAGATGGCAGTGTGCGTGTTTGGGGCTTTGTGAACCAGTGACTGTCTTGTGACAATGTCGCAGTTTGGCGCTTCTTCCTTCCTTAAGGACCTCCCACAATCTTCTTGTTTAGCGATGTTCATCATACGGAGGAGGCGAGTTGCTCGACGTTTCCACCAAGTCGCTGTGTGCCTTTGGTTAGTAGACAAATTTTTGAAACAGAGGTACTCAACTACATTTCTAATTTCGTTATCGTGATGTTGTCTTCGACGGTTTGTCTTTAAGTTAATGTGACTGGATAATCGTGATTTATCTATATGATTGTTATACTGAACTAGTGGGTATATAAGCAAGTAAACTTTTGGATGACCCTTACTTAGAGCTTGATAAAATACATGCTTTGCTTTAATTAAAATACAAATTACAAAATATTATCTTGCATCTATTTAAAATACAAAATATTTTTAAATCGTGTATTTGATTTTTTTTTCTTTTTTCTGAGACACAAGATACTTCTGTCGCTTAATTATATCAGTAGCAAATTGTTTTATATCTTAAGTAAAATCTATTTTTGTCACCTCTTGTCACATGATACTTGGACATTATGTTATATATTTGTTATGTTATATAGTTGAATATATTAACAGTAAAATAATACGATAAACATCATTAACTAATGATGTGTTTGTACTTAATTATGTTAAGAACATATTGCAGCAAAAACGTTGCGGAAATGAATTGAAATCATCAGATTTTTTTTGTTTTGTCTAACAATCATCATAGTTAGGTACCTGCATAAAAATATAAATTATATAAATGTATAAATTATAATTAGTAAGTAAACTACTAATAATTGTTACTAATGTAAAAATAATACCAATGACCGAATTTATGTATTGAACGCTATAACTGTCGCGATTGTTAGTTTAGTAATTACCTACGGTGCTATATTTTATTAATGGAATTACCGTTATCTACTGTACATATATCTAAGCATTTATTTATACATATTTTTGCAAAATGAAATCTCTAATTTATTTGATAGCATAATTAGGCATTAAAACATGAATATGTATCAAAGCATAATAATTGTATTTATAGTATAGTTAGTAGACCATATCTAAGAAAGTAGATAAGTTTTGACTTATCATGTTACATAAGAGATTATTGGTGTTTTTCAAAAATTATATTAATGCTTTAGTTTTGTTATTTTTAAAGAAATATGAACTCTCTTGGCGAATATTAAGAAATATGAATACGGCAATTACATCGAATATATTTTCTTACAAATGTAATTTATAGCTCTTCATCATGAAGAACCGATAAAGGTATAATGCTGGCTCCATAAATAAAGTTGAAAAGGGCAGAATTTTTTAATTAATTTTAATTAAATCTCATCTCAGTGAATGTCACAGTAATTACTCACCTACCTAGTCCAGCCATAAGTTCTGTTACAAATGAAAATGCATAAATTTTTTTATGAAGTAAGGTAATCTTAATAAAACTTATATTTACATATTTATTGACGTCTCAGGAAAAAAATAAAAAATAATTCTATTCAAAGTGGCCTTGATACAGGCCTTTAATCTGTTTGGCCACGAATCTACGCACTGTTTCCATGAGAACAGTTCCTGTTCTACTGTTTCCACTGCTTGCTCCAGAGATTTAAGAGGCTCAATGTCAGCGTGTCGTTTAGAACAGGCCATGTCTTCTAAAACTGACCATAATTTATAGTCTATAAGGGGCCAGTCTTCAGCTCTTATAAAATCCAGAACGTTGGTTTCGAGCCAGGCTTGGGTGGTTCGCGCCTTGTGACCAGGTGCAGAATCCAAGACGGTCTCTTGATACACTTTGGCTGAATTCACTTTCTTGACACACCTTTTTCACAAAAATGAAGCTTTGTGACTCCTTGATAAGACACCCCCCACCAAACCATAACTGCCGCAGTATGATGATCTTTCCTACCAATAGGGCAGCTTTTTTGGAACTGTGAGCGTACACTTTGTCATTTTGCTTGTTGTAGTGCTCTCCAATCGTGAAATTTTTTTCATCAGTAAAGAGGATATATCTGTGTCTTTCACCTGCGTATCGGGCATTTTAATCGATCCACTCTATCTCTAGGGATTGATTTAGGGCATTTCCTGTATATCGACGATAAGCACCGAGCTTCATGTCTTGTTTTAATATGCAATAGAGTCCTAGCGGGAATCTTTCATTTCTCGCGATAAGATTCTTTTTTTTCTTTTTATGTTATGTCGACAGACAGGCTGACGGACCACTTGATGGTAGCTGGCTACCGTCGTCTATAACACAAGCAACGCTACAGGTGCTGCAAGTGCGCTGCCGACTACATTAGGATTAAGGATAAGGGATTAGGAGGGGGGGATAAGGAGATGGGCTCTGGCATCCCTTACTCACTCACCGAAACACAACAGCACGTATATGCTGTTTTATTCATAATTTACCAAGTCTACAATTATCAATTTTTTTTCTCGCATACAGTTAACTTCGTGTTGAAATTTCTGTCGCCCTAATTCGTTATTCACGATGACTATACAAAGTACTTATTATTTATTTATTTTATTTTATTCAACAAATGTACACACATCATTACGGCAGCACCCAATGCGACATAATGGTTCCTTAATAAAAAATAAAAACATGAGCTATCATTTATATAAGAAATTAATTATAAACCACCAACTTAATTTTCTTAAGGCACTAGCGACCCGCCTCGGCTTCGCACGAAGTTGATATTTTCAAAAATCCTTTTCTAGCTGATGCTTAAGTTATAAAATAAAGCTTTTTTCCAAATTTCATCTTAATGGACTTAGTAGTTTTGGCTGTGCGTCGATATAGTCAAGTCAGGACACACGATTTTATAAATATAGATTACAAATAGTGCCATCCTATAGTGAATTCATTCAGTGTGCAATGGATCAGGTTATGTTGTTTATTTCTATTAAAATATTTACTCATTAAATAAGTTATTTATATGACTATTAAAATACCGTATGTCAGAATAGACATTTAGAGAAAAACGCAGTGACTATAAAACTGCATTCTGTATTTTTTACGATGTAATTACGAGTCATAAATTATGACAAGCCTGTCGCGTTGCTTGTTGACGTCACACCCTCACATCTCCCATCGGAATATTTTAATTAGCCACATTCCTCTTCACTCTTCACAAAACTAAATTCTATGAAGGGTCATTTACTGTACGTGCCATTAGACTTTGGAATGCACTGCCGTTGATCATTAGACAATCTAAATCGCTGGATATATTAAAAAAAGCACTCGAAGACACATTTTCTGTCAAACTGAAGACTACTTTATTTGTTTAATTTTTATATGTAGGTTTATCTTCTAATATTTATATTTATTAATCTGTGTTATTTATATTTGTTTATATTCAATTTATGTACTAGTATTTACTTATTAGAATGTAAGTTTATGATGACCTTACTATGATTGCTACCACCCACATTGTTTTAATTTTCCTTACCCTAAGGTTGCCTGGAAGAAATCGCTATAAAGGGATAAGGCCGCCTTTTGTACTATTACTTTTTGTTCTTTCTTTTTTTTATTATTATTATTTTTTGTTTATAGTACAAATAAAGAGTTTTATTATTATTATTATTCCTCGCTTTGACGATCAACAATTTTTTCAAACTATCTCTGAATAACTAAACGTGCTTCGCCTACCTCTTTTTTATTTATTTTTTAGTTAAATGAGATTTTATTCAAAAATCATTAAATAGTTGATAACACTAAAAGGATCTTATATTGTAGATTTTCGAGAACTAGTCACCAAGAATTATTATAAATAGGTTTAAGAATTTAGTTAAAAAGCTTAAATAAATTAAGTCAAATCATACATAAAAAGTTCATTCATAGCATCTTATTTTAGATTGGGATAAAAATCAATTTTATATGTAGTTACCTAAGTAAATATATTTGTGCCTTATCGTTAGTTCGTATTGGTAATATAGTTTTTTTTAATTAGTATATCTAAATAATGACCTCAATAATATCTATATTCGCAGTAAATGAAAGAAAATTTGGAGACAGTCAAATTTCATTTTACTTCTAACTGTTTAGTCTTCATTTAAACTGTAAATTTGCTGTTTTTAAGAACTAGAGTGACGTTTTTAATAGATAAATGGTAGTTTGTCTTTGTTACTTAGTTATATCTACTTTTTACTAATGACTAACTGAATAGCCATTCAAACGAATTGTAGGTACGAATCGTAGGCTTGTAATAAGAGAAGTTTACCGCTACATAAATACCTATTAAATAAATAAACATGTTGTGTTAGTCAGTTAAAACACGTAATTTTTATATTTTCTTCCTCGAAATCTAACTTTTTCTCGCAGATACGCTCGCGACTGTAGCCGTTAGAAGTAGCGCTACGACTTTCACATTCATCTTCATATGAAATTTCTTCAAAATATGTTTTGTGGTCAAAATGTAAATAGATGCAAAGCGCTAATTTGCTTGAAATAAATATACACCATATTTTAACCCAAAACACGCTCTATTTATGTGTGTCAACAAGTTTAAAGGGTCATTGCCACAAACATATTCACAAAATTTCTCATATTTTCTAATATTACAGTTAGAAATTTTAGTTTCCGAAGAAGGTCTCAACTTTTGCTTATTTTACATTAACAGAATTTTAACAACGACGTGCATTGGAATGCTAATGAATTCTTAAAAAACTTGATATAAGTATTGCCTCTATGGAATATGAAAATATGGTGAATATATTAGCGAATAGGCGCTTGCGCGGCCTAATAGGGATAAACTTCTCTTAATTATATACCTATAATAATTCTAATAACTATACCTATGGGTATGTTTAAAAATGTACCTAACTTTAATTGTATACCTACATTAAAAAACACCAAAATAACTAACTACCTATGTGTTATTGTTATGTAATTAAAACCAAAAATATTATATTAAAGTATTTATTTTTCACTGTTAATTTTCATTAACATTTTGAATTTACAATATAAACAATAAAAATATATGTTGTTTCATTTTATTATAACTTGACCAAGCCAAAGCCATAACAACGGTATTTGCTTGCTTGTGATAAAATTTCAATAACCTATAGTGATCCTGGGATAGGTCAATTCTACTGTATATTCCCATTCGCCACCAGTGGTGGAAAATGGGATTTTTTTCCCCAGTCACCACCAGTGGTGGTAATTGGGATATATTCCCATTCGCCAGCCACACCTTTGGTTTGTTTTTGACAATCAACCAGTTTTATAACATATATCTTATGGCTATTTTTACAAAAAATAATAATATATAAAATATTTTACTTATGAAATCAACACAATGTTTCACTTTAATTATTACGTTATACTCTTTTGTCTATGTCTAAATAAATAGAATATTTCTGTTATCTAAAAAGTTTGTCTCAAATGTATGTTATAAAACTGGTTGATCATCAAAAACAAACAAACGTGTGGGTGGCGAATGGGAATAATACTTCCCAATTACCACCACTGGTGCTGACTGGGAAAATAATCACATTTGCCACCACTGGTGGTGAATGGGAATATATACCAATTCTACTATAAGAGCTAGACTTACGATTCGAAACAAACAAACACACCGGCATATTTAGCGGAACACAAAAAAAAGGTCCATAATTAAAAAAATATGGTTTTATTTTAAAATCTACTTACTACACTTCTTTTGTTATTTAAAGTTTCATTTGTTTTACTTAAAATGAGATCACATTAAGAACAGATTTTGCGAGTAAAGGCTATTTGTGAAAAATGGTACATTTTTGAACTTTTCATGTAACCGGGAAAAGTGAAAATTAATATTAAAATAACAATTAATTAAATTAGAAAAATGGTGATTAATATCGCGTATTTCCTCCACGTGCCCTTATTAAAGTTTCTACCCGTCTAGGCATGCTGAGAATGATGTTATCGATGGTGTCCTGGGATAGTCTCCGCCATTCCTCAACTACGGCGATTCGCAGTTCACCCACGTTGGCAGGAGCTGGAATTCTGGACTTAACTTTTCTTTTCAGCAAGTCCCAAACGTGCTCTATTGGGTTCATATCCGGTGATCTCGCCGGCCACTCCATAACAGTGATATTCATATCATTAAGATAAGCTTGAGTTACCCGAGCGGTAACCGGCCGAGCATTATTCTGCATAAAAACAAAATCGTCACCGATATATGGGGTAAACGGTACGACATTTTCTTCTAAAACTTCTCTGATATAGCGGTCTGCAGTCAGACTCCCTCTGTCAATCACTACCAAGTCTGTGCGAGCTCCCAAACAAATGCCCGCCCAAACCATTATTGATCCACCACCGTATGCAACTGTAGTTTCAAAATTTGTCTGAATGTATCGTTCTCCTTTGCGTCTGTATATTCTTTGCCTGCCGTCAATTTGATTTAAGAGAATTCTGCACTCATCACTAAACAATACCTTACTCCATTGGTCCGCGTTCCAAAGTCGATGTTCCTGAGCAAAAGTTAACCTGTTTTTACGATGATTTACCTCGAGCCTTGGAACCTTGGCGGGCACAAATGAACCCAAACCAGCTTCTTCGAACCTTCTTCGTACCGTACGCTCACTTACGGTTACACCCCGCACTGCTTCTAACTCATGTTCAACGACCGTCAAACGGGGGTTCCTACGTACACGAAGCCGAATGAAACGATCATCCCTACTCGAAGTGCGTCTTTTTCTGCCTTGTCCTGCTCTTCTCACATAAGTACCGGTCTCCCTGAACCGTTGGATACTGCGATGGATCGTTGAAACTGGTCGACGAAGATCTCTGGATATCACTCTGTAGGTTTGACCATTTCTTCGCATTTAGAGTGCCCTGGCAATCTCCGTTGGGGCTAAGTCAGGCATAATTCAGTCCTCAACTCCAGAAAGATACGCGATTAAAAAAAAAACTAACAAAAAACAGTATTTCAATGAAATTTTAAATCAAACTCAGAAGGAAGAAATACTCGAAGTTCGCTCCAGATAAGGTGTATTTGAATAAAATTAAAACAATTGCATAAAATGTGATGTTCAGTTGTTTTCTTAATTTGAAAATATTTCTTTTTAAATTAAATGACGTATAAACCAGCCAGCAACCTTATATGATACTGATATCAAACCTGTATTTTATGTTCCGCTAAATATGCCGTTGTGTGTATGTAGGCATCTGTTGCTGAATATCGGCGTTGACTCCTCGAAACCTCATCGGGTAGGTAATAGAATTTCTCTATTTTTATTTATAGATGATTCCTGTGGAACAGTACTTTTTCCTAGTGAAAAGTACACTATGTCCTTTTTTGTATACCTAACCACGTGTATGCAAAATTTCATGAAAATCGGTTGAGTAGTTAAGGCGTGAAAGCGTTGCAAACAAACTCACTTTGGTATTGATAATATTAGGATCTCTTTCCACCAATAAAAAGTGGAATGCCCCGAATCCCCCCCACCCTGCTACTAATGTCCAATGCTAAGTACCTATATTGATTTAAAATTCAAATAAAGTGGATATATACGCCTGTGACCGTTTTTTACAAAATTCCCAGCTAGCTACAACTCGAGGCTAACACGCTCGTGAGGTCGTGACCTTGTTAAGTTCCTTTGTAAGTTAACTTGTGTATTCCGATCGTTTTCTTTATAAGTATATGTAAGCATATAATTCTCCATGTCGCAGACATAAACTGTAATTCTTTATTCTACAAGTTAACTACCTATCTATACAAATATAAACTACTCAAATGAAGTAACACTAAATTTGTTGTTTGATTTAATTTATTATACGTATTAAGTAACATTTTGAAAAACTTTTCGATACTTTTTTTTGTTAAACGATGTTTTTTCAAAAATACTCATACGAAATAATTGTAATTATTAAGAATTATAATATACACATCCTTTTAACAAAGGCGACCAAAGGATTGCATCACATTTTGGCGAATCTTGTGTTTGAGTCGCCAAAATATGAGAACAGTTTTTAAAGTGCCGTGGCACGTTTTAGATATTTATAGTTATATCAAGCTTCTGAAAAGCTTAAAAATGTCATGACAAAATGTGAGCATTAAAAATGTCATGACAGCTCCATGCCATGAATTTTACATTTTAATAATGAAATTTTCAAAACAAAAATGTATATTCGCACTTAAAATTTGAAAATTCCAAAACTAGTTTAAGTAGGTAGGTATATTCTAAAGGTTCATCTCTTCCTTTATTATTTTAAAAATATTTATATAAACATTTTTTTAATTTGTTAATTTAATTTACAAGTCATCTATGTGCATTTTATTATAATACCTGTCCCCGTTTCTTTTATTTATTTTATATGTCAAACTAACGCACTCTGCCAAATTTCTTATGCAGGAAGTCGCAAAGACGGGACCGCTATGGCTGCATCGTCCACTATTTGTAAAGTCGATTTTTGAACAGAAGTCTAAAGGACATCAATCAAAACCAGGCCATTGTTTTTTTTTTTTTTTTTACTTTGGAGAATTTGATAATAAAAGTCTTTCTTACTTTCAGTAAATTCTTGTGAATATTTCAGATTTTACGATATTTTCCCAGTGAAATCTATAATTTCAAAGAAAATGAGTTAGTAAGGGATGCCAGGGCCAATCTCCTCTTTATTTCCTTAAAATGAGGTTGTAGAGGATTCTTATACTTCCAAATTCTTAAGTGAATTTAAGTCCCCCAATTTCATGATTTCTTTTTATATTCTGTGAGTGTTAACAGTCATAAGTTGTTATTTTTTAAAATGGATTATTTTCTGAAGTATCTGCTACATTGATGTACCTACCTACCTACTTCATGCCACTAACATCGCAGATTGTCTGTGATTTATCAAGAAAAAACAGGTTTTTTTACCATGATCATATCTACTCAGCGAGACATCAAATGATTCAGTTTTTATACGATCTGACCAAGTAAACATCCGAGTTTATTTTGACAATATTAAACTACATAATAGTTAAAATGAAAGTCAAATTTATTTTCTTCCTAGCATTAATTTGTATTTGTAAAGGCCATTTATTAAGTGAGATAGTATCTAGTGCTATAAACGCTCAAAAACAAGTGCATACCGCAGCTACAAATGTAGCTAGCTCAGTGGTTGGAGGGTTGTCGCAAGGCCTTGGCTTGAACTTCGAAGCGCATGGCGGTGTCGATCTTTCTGGATCCGGATACATGCCAAATAGTCATCAGAGACCCGGTAATGCTGATACCGTTGTGATTGTGATTGATCAGCAGAATGATCAAGGGCAATCGTATCCAGGATATCGTCCACATGAACATTACGGACCTCCCAGATATCACCATGGACATGGGCACGGCCATGGATATAATCCCCACGACGATCACCACGGACATCCAGCCATTCCGCCGCATAATCATGGAAACCACGACGATCACCACAGGCATCCGACCGTTCCGCCACAAAATCATGGAAACCAATATAATCACCATCGACCAACTAATTACCCTACAGCGCACAATAATGGTAACTACAATCGGCCGCATCCGAACCAACATTTTAATCAAAACAACAATTTTAATCCGACATATTCTAATCAACATAATCAAAATAATTTAATGACAGACAACCCCACAAACGAACAAAATCCAAATGTAAATAACCATTTAACCACAAATAAACCTAGACAAGAAAATGACAATGTCAACTCCAAAAGGCCGGACTTTAATGATAATACAACTAAAAAAACTGTTGATGAACCCTTGTTCGTTCCACTTAAACCTAATGAATATAATTACGAAGGCGATAAAATAAATATAAATGCACCTAAGAGAGAAACAAATGATAAATCTCAGAAGAATGAAGAGAATGAAGACGAATACAGCATCGATATTAGATTTAAAGATGAATAAACAATAACTATAGGTACTTATGCATTCCCTATACCTACAAATCGCATTCGATAAATGTAACAAAATGAAACATTAAAACAGAGTACGCAATCCTTTTTTGTTGTTATTTAAGCAGGTAATGTTTAAGACCAAAGGGTGTACTTAAGTATTGAGTTTTTCAATGCAGTTTTACTGTCATTTAGAATAAAATGTTTATACCGATGTTTTGTATCATTTGTTAATTGTTTCATCTCATTACCTACTTTTTGCTTTTTGTAGAGAAAACGAAATATTTTTGGACATTAAAAAGTGATATCAAGTTTAATTTCAAGAAGTAAATACCTAGTAAATAACATTTAGTGTCTACAAAGTCAGAATGTGTCTCTTAAAATTTAGTTTAGAGGAACTTTGACACGTTATTACCTATAATTTGATGTGGTCAATTGAACAAACAAAAAGTTTTAAAAGTAGATTATAAGTTATTAAAAAGACTAGGATTTTGTTGTCCAAAAACGTACCTACTTAAAAATAACATAAAATCCTACTCGCAGTTAGTAATTTATTATTACAAATTGTAAAAGTAATATATTGTAAACTTCTATTTTTTATTTATTAGGTAAGTCGTTTTTAAGTATTTTTTATTATTGTTGTAATTATATTGTACATTAAATAAATATGTTTGGTAATATAATCATGATTTTCTGTTATCCAAACGCCAGCACTTCTGGAAGGGGAGGCTGGTTAAAGTAATTTGAACCTAAGACACACCTACACGCACGTTTTCTACGACGCGAATCTCACGTCGTCTACGCCGGAAAATACACTAAGTAAGTAAAGTGTGTTTGACTGTGTTTGAATCGTTGAAAACGCTTGTAGGTAAGTAATACACAATGCCAGACATGACTAACTTACATTATTGTGATCGTTATTCACCATTTGCAATTATATTATGAACCTATACTCTCTGCTGGCTGATTGTATCTACATGTTTTTTATTTGTGGGAGCCAAGTTAGGGGAAAATAAAAGCCCATTTCCCTATCCCCTTCTAGTCCTTTATCCTTAATCCGACTGTAGTCGGAAGCGCACTTGCGCAGCTTTGGCGTTGCTTGTGTTATAGGCGACGGTAGCCACCTACCATCAAGTGGACGGTCAGCCTGTTTGACGATCTTAACATTAAAAAAAATGCGATTCCCGCGGACTACGTCGGAACGGAGATTCGGACACAGGAGCTTCTGTTGGAGACTTATAATTAGTTAATTCTATAAAAAAAACTTTCAGAATTTTAGAGCAATATCATATTGTGAAATTCTCTTACCATGTAATTTTCTTTAACGCCTTTTTTGCTATTTGTACATTTCTTTCTGCAAAACAATTACTTTCAGGTTGATAAGGAGAGGACTTAGTAACCTTAAATATTTAACTTAGTACTTACAAAAATCTATAAATTGATAGAATCAAAAGGTGGACCATTATCTGACACTAACTCAATGGTAACGCAACAGATTGAATATAATTCTTTTATGAGGTACCTACATTATTTGCATTTTTAGAATAAGAGTCACAGCAAATTGAAAATGCTGTTTATTAAATTTAACGTTGAATGAGTGGTTAGGGTGCCTGCCTTAACGCTCTGTTCTAGGGTTCCCGGGTTCGATTCGCTGTAGAGTCAACTTTCGATATGAACCTTTCAAAGTTGGATCTGGAAAGTGGCATTGAAGAATTGTAATAACTAAAATAATATACCTAAACATTATTATTAAACCAGGAAACATATTTGTGTATTTTTATAAACCTATGACAGATACGAGGGGCACACTGAAATGATCGGGAATAAGAAAAACCACATGCACGGTATAGCTAAATTGTATTTTATTGTTTTTCGAAGTACTCTCCGTTAAACTAAATGCACTTTTCCATTCGTGCAAACCAATCATTAAAACAGTAATTCCAGTCTGAAGTTGATGTTGACAAAATGGCTGATTTGTACGCTTCCACAGCTGCTTCGGGGTCTTCAAACCGTTGACCGCGTAATAAATCTTTCATTCTAGGGAATGTAAAGAAATCGTTTGGGCTCAGGTCAGGACTGTACGGAGGATGGCTCATCAGCTCAACGTTTTCCTGCTTCAAAAAATCATTTGTCTTCCGAGCCGTATGGGAGCTCGCATTATCGTGATGTAAGATGATGCGACGTTTCGGGTTATTTTTTTGGAGTTCGGCTATCATTTGTGGCAAACAAACCGTGATATACCACTCGGCGGTAACCGTTCTGCGTCCCTGTAAAGGAATTGTAGCAACATGCCCCTTTTTCGAGACAAACGTAGCGACCATTTTCTTTGACACGCTGCGGGAGCGAATCACTTTCGTTGGCTTGACCTCGTCTTCGAAGACCCAAACTGCTGACTGATGTTTTCTTTCAGGTTCGTATAAATAAATCCATGATTCGTCACCTGAGACGATATTATAAACGGCATTTGACTTCCCTCCGTTGAAGCGTTGCAGAGTATTCCGGCACCAATCTACACAAGCCGCCTTTTACTCTTCGGACAAATTGTGGGGAACCCAGCGGGAAACTAGCTTTCTTACACACAGCTCATTATGTAATATCGACTGAATTGCAGTCATTCCGATACTGATAACAGCCCGAATCTGCTCGTATGTCACATGACGGTCATCTAATATAATAGTTCGCACAGCTGCGATGTTTTCAGGCGTGACCGCTGTTCTTGGTCGACCTGCAGAAGAAACAGTGCTGAGCGACACACGACCGCGTCGGAACTCGGCATACCAGCGGTATATTGTCGTTTGACTCGGTGCTTCAACATCATAATCAGTTCGCTGAGACATTTATCTTGAGATAAGCCGCGACGAAAATTGTGATAAATTATGGCACGGAAATGTGAGCTCCATTTCTGTTAACGACGTGTCAACTTTAAACCAACATAGTTTTTGTTTTTAATAAAAAAAATTAATTGTTTGAATGTCATTAAGATTCTAAGAAGCCAGTATTCAAATTCTAAAAAAGGTTTTATTGTAACTCAATCCGAAATATTCTATTCCCGATCATTTCAGTGTGCCCCTTGTACGATCGTAGAAAAAACTAATTTATACCTAATTAATATTCAGAACTATTTTTCTAACGGTTCCATCTCATTCTCATCGCGCGCGAATTAAATACGAGTAAAGAAAGACGTTCGAAGTGATTAGGTATATTTTCTTTGAAATTATTGTAACAGATTAAATGTAGAATACAAAAATCCTGTGTCAAATGTACAGAATTGAGTAAAGAACATCAAGATTGTTGTTTTTAAATTTATATATTTGAATATGAACCATGAAGTTTTGATTAATAAACAATGAGTAAATTGAGCGTTAAAGAACAGAGGCTCTAGTATGAGTTTACGATACTACACCAATACTACACTCGCTAGCGAGAACGTAAAGCTTTTGTATGGGAAATCGTGAACTGTCAATGTCAAATTATCAATTTTCCATATAAATGTTTTACGCTCTCGCTAGCGAGTGTAGTATCGTAAACTCATGCTAGAGCCGCAGCTGCATTGCAATGCGACCGAATTAAGAATTATTACATGGAAAACTTATGACTATATTGAAAATGAGAACATATAAATATCTTTCCTTTCAGTGATAATTTCTCTCAGCTGCGTCTTTAATTGGTCTTTAATGAGCAATTAAATGAGTTGCTGTTTGTACGTAGATGTTGTTCTACGTTTCCTATTTTACATTATAAATTACTCTGTGGTGATATGTGTTCTGTGTTCTGTGTTCTGTTCAAGTTTTGTGGCATTCTTGCATTTGTTTGTTAGGTCCATGGTTTGGATATGGTTTGGATTTGAATCAGGGTTGCCATTCGTACAAGGTTTCTTTCTCGTACAAGTACGAGATCTGAGATAGAGGGCCCGGTACGAGGTACGAGCTCACATCCATCCTCGTACGATATTGTACGAGATTCGTTCATACAAATTTTAATTTTATTTCGTAGATACAAATTATATTTTGGAACGCAATTCAATCGGAAAGGTCGTACATTGCTGCTTTCACTGAGAGTTATAAGCAGCATTATACATTGCTTTCCGGCAATCGTACGCTGATGGGCACGCTGACAGCAGTGATGATAATAATGAGCGATCGGTTACTCGTCCCCGTAAAGTGGCAAAAGTGGGTAAGGACAGCGAAAAAGAAAGGTGACACTAAAAACGTTCATCGTGTTTTTGGCTATTGTCCGATTTAAATGAAACTCGCAGAGCTAAGGGCAAGTTTTGCCTATTAAACTCTATTTGCGTGGGGAAGTCTCCATATTATATTATTTAACATTGAAAATAATATTTTACATGTCCGTACACCACAAACTTTATTTCTCTCACTTATAAAAACAATTTGTTGACAATCAACAAATAAAACATTACCAATGTTACAAACCAGCGACAATAATTAAAATTAAAAATAGTATAAACCTCATCATTGCCGTCTCTCTTTAATGGTTGCTGAGTTGAACAATTTTTTAAAAATTATACCCTGGTTCTTCGTCAGACAAAGACCTCAGCAGCAATTTACGTCTGCAATATAATTTAATAATAATATAAGTATATAGTATTAAAATGTTGTGTGACGAGGTTGTGTTGCCAAAGTATGAGATTTTCGACCATGTTATATGCGGACGAGTACAAAACCGTTGCCGCATTGGCGCACAGAACATAATTATATACTCTCTATCGACAGCTTTGGCCTCTGCGGTCTGGCAACACTGATTGGAATTTGGTAATTGGTTTGGAAGTTCGCTCTCGCCAGAGTATGTAATTGTAATGTATATATGTATATATATGTTCTGTGCTGTGATTTGGAATGAAATTAGAGAACAAAGCAGCGTTGCCAGAATGTTACTTTTGTAACATTTTACGTTACTTTTGACCCTCTCATGTTACCTCCATGTTACACGGCTTACAATGTTACTTTTGTAACATCGTTCGTTTTGTTGGCCCTGTAGTTTTGTTGTTAGTACTAGGCAAGAGCGAGCGAGCGCCGTCAGTCAGTTCAGTCAGTTAATCAGTTAATAGTAAAGCCTCCGTGCACTGGCTGCGCTTCGGTGATCTCTTTGGAGAGACCGAGGGATTTGTCTGTGCGATACAAGATCAGGTTGTCAGGACACGGAATTACCGAAAGTATATCATAAAGGATGGCACAGAAGACATATGTGAGCCTGTCGCCACCCTGGAGAGACACTCCGGCATGTTACTTCTGGTTGTTCCGCTCTTGCCAACAATTAGTATCTGCATAGGCGCAAACAAGCAGCCACGATCCTGATGCATCCTGCAATCCTGACTATTCTAGCGAATAGACCTGATATTGTGTTAAACGAGGGTGGTTTTAGTGGACATAACTATCCCGCATGATGACTGTTTCGTGAAAGGTGAAACCGAAAAGAAGAGGAAATACCTCGACTTGGCCCACGAAATTGTTGACAAGCGGGCTGTTGCGTCCACTGAAATAATCCCAGTCACTATATCCGTCAACGGTTTGATCCCAACCAGCCTCAATCAATAGTAACCTGAAGCGGTTGGGGATCCCTAGCGGTTCCCTCCCGACCCAGATGCAGAAGGCGGTGCTGCTCGATATGACCAGGATCGTACGTCAATGGGGTAAAAAACTGACTTTTGCTCACTTCAGATGGCAGCACTGTTGGTTGTTCCCTAAATCTGACAAGTAGCTGTCATTTTCCATAGTAATTTTGTAAACAAACAAAAAGAACTGAATTTATGTAATTAACATGACGCTTATGTTCAGCTTTTGATTCTAAAAAGTCGGGAATCCATATATTCCCTAAAGATTTCAAAAGAAAAAAACAATGGATAAAAGGTTTACGAAGAAAAAAATTGGAAGCAAACTAAATATTCGAAGTTATGTGCAGTAGATGCTTTTATTTTCCTCAACTGTTGTTTTAACTGCTTAACACTGTATGTCGAACACATTTTTGTAGAAATAAAGGCAAATTCGCTGATAAATACAGGGAAACAAAAACGCAATATAGCGGCGATTAGGATCACTCAACAGTGGCGCCACCTACGATTAGCTTTCAGTTTTTAACCCCATTTCTGTCTTTGTCGTCTTGAAACCTGACTGATTATGCTTCTGTCGGAGGTAACACCGCCCCCCCCCCCCCCCTCATTTTGGCTTTTGGAGGAGGGAACGGGCTAAAATGAAAAAATAATAATAAATTGAAATACAATATCAGCAATAATTAAATAAACTGTCTGAACTACGGACAAGCATGAGTCTTTTAATTTTCGAAGTCGTAAGTATTTATTATATTATAAATCGTAGTATTATTGTAGTTTTAATTTAACAAGGCAGTATTTAGGGAATCAGTAGGAAATTTAACATAAAGTCGTTTATGCAACTGAAATAATTTTATTTATATTAATTGCCATCTAACTATCAAGACATATTGTTATGCACTGTGCACTGCACTTAGCTTCAAGAAATTATTTATTACTTAACTAGTAATAGTAACTTTGGTTTTGTGTGTTTACAGAAACTAGAGTGGGCTAGAATTTGACCTAGAATTTGATTTTGTTTTCTTCAATCTCTTTGCTAATTCCTGTATTCCATTTTTTTTTAATGTTAAAAAAGGTAAACAAATATGGTGTCGCTTTTTTAGTTTATGTTTAGTTATGTAACTTTTTTAGTTTATGTATAATAAAAAGCCATATTATATTAGTGTCGTTTTCTACATAAAATAAGGCAATGTTACTTTTCTCGGGAAAATGTTACTTTTTGAACTCTCCCATGTTACATTTGACTACTGGCAACACTGGAACAAAGTGTAATGAGAATGAGTATATAATCACTTGTTAGAGTAGAGAAGAGATGAAGAGTTTCATTTCTATAAATTAAGCATAATTATTTTACAGCGAATGGTAGTTTTTACCATTATTCTTTAAATGTTTTCACAAACAAATAAGTGTTAAGCTATTCTTGTGTTCATTTTATGAACAATATAATCAGAGTATATAACCTCCGGCTTTTGAAGATTGGTATTTGAGTTACCACGTGCTAATATTTAAACAGGTAATATTTTAACAGGATATTCTATAATCTAATTACATATATTTAATAAGCCGATCAATATCTTTACAACCACATGTCATTTGAAACAGTATGGTTTACATCCATTTAAATAATTTATAACTTTACAGATCTGAAAAATGGAAGGAGACTTGCGCGATGGTCTTTCATCAGAAGAGATGTTCGTTAAAAGCGATGGACTTACATACAATGACTTCTTGCTGCTACCTGGATATATTGATTTTACAGCTGAAGAAGTTGATCTAACATCTCCCCTTACCAAGAAGGTCCATTTGAAGGCGCCCCTTGTATCTACACCAATGGACACTGTGACTGAAGCCGACATGGCGATTGCGATGGCATTGTGTGGTGGCATTGGCATTATACACCATAACTGCACATCAGAGTATCAAGCTAATGAAGTTCACAAAGTCAAAAAATACAAACATGGCTTTATCAGGGATCCTGTGTGTATGCGTCCAGATAACACTGTTGCTGACGTAGTAGAGGCAAAGAAAAATAATGGTTTTACTGGTTATCCCGTAACTGAGAATGGAAAATTGGGTGGTCGTCTTATAGGTATTGTTACATCCAGAGATATCGATTTCAGGGAAGGAGATCATCATCTCAGCCTAAAAGAAATCATGACACCGATTGATGAAATGATAACGGCTCAATCTGGTGTAACATTGCAAGATGCCAACTACATACTCGAGAGGAGCAAGAAAGGAAAACTGCCAATTATTAACCACGCCGGGGAACTTGTGGCTTTAATTGCCAGGACCGACTTGAAGAAAGCCCGCAGCTACCCTAATGCTTCTAAAGATTCAAACAAGCAGTTACTTGTTGGTGCTGCTATTGGTACCCGAGAAGGTGATAAGGAGAGATTAAAGTTACTTGTCAATAATGGAGTTGACGTAATTGTATTAGATTCTTCACAAGGCAATTCAATATACCAAATAGAAATGATAAAATATATAAAAAAAACATACCCAGATATACAAGTGATAGGAGGCAATGTGGTCACCAAAATGCAGGCAAAAAATTTGATAGAAGCTGGTGTTGATGCTTTAAGAGTAGGCATGGGCAGTGGGTCTATTTGTATAACCCAAGAAGTAATGGCATGCGGTTGCCCTCAAGCCACAGCTGTTTATCAAGTGTCATCCTATGCTCGTCAGTTTAATGTGCCAGTTATAGCTGATGGTGGTATCCAGTCTGTGGGCCACATTGTGAAGTCATTGGCATTAGGAGCATCAACAGTAATGATGGGTTCTCTTCTTGCTGGTACTTCAGAAGCCCCAGGTGAATACTTCTTTTCAGACGGTGTGAGGCTCAAGAAATATCGTGGCATGGGTAGTTTGGAAGCTATGGAGAATAAGGATGGTAAGGGGGCTGCCATGAGCAGATACTTCCACAAAGAAACTGATAAACACAGGGTCGCTCAAGGTGTTAGTGGGAGCATTGTTGATAAGGGATCAGTTTTAAGATTTCTCCCATACCTGCAGACGGGAGTGCAGCACAGCTGCCAAGATCTCGGCGCCAGATCAGTGGCAATTCTTCGTAATATGAGTTATTCAGGTGAATTAAGGTTCATGAAAAGAACACATTCCGCTCAACTAGAGGGCAATGTCCATGGCTTATTTTCATATGAAAAGAGATTGTTTTAAACAGAAATTTTTAGAAAAAATGGTTTTTTAAATATGTAATCAATATTTAAAAAAAAAGTCTCCTTACCAAGATCAGTCATAAAGTGAACCTTGTAGCTAATCTATGGACACTGACTAAAAGTTAGATCGCTTTGTGCGGCATTGGCATTATACACCATAACTGCACACCTCTAATGAAGCTAATAAATTTCAAAAATAAAAAACACTATTTTATTACAAATCCTGTATGTATGCTTCCGGATAACACTATTGCTGGCATAATAGAGGCAAAAAAATTGTGTTACTGATTAACACATAACTGAGAATGGTAAATTGATTGCTTACATCCAGTCATAGATACATGGAAGGAGATCATCATCTCAGCTCAACAGAAATTATGCCAGGGCTCAACAAAATGATAACAGCCCAATTTGGTGTCATGTTACAAAATGCCAACTACATACATACCAAGTTCCTCGAGAGAAGCAAGAAAGGAAACCTGCCAATTATAACCGTGACGGAACTTACGGTTTTAAATGCCAGACTGACTTGAAGAAAGCTCACAGCTACCTAATGACTCTTAACATAAACCACAGCTGGTTTTAAAACATCCTATGTGCGTTACTTTAATGTGCCAATATAACAGATGGTGGCATCCGGTCTGTGGGCCGCATTGTAGTCATTGGCATATGAGCATCAATAGTAATTATAGGTTCCCTTCTTGCTGGTACTTCGGAAGCTCCAGGCAAATAATTCTTTTTAGGGCGGAGTGAGGCACAAATTATATCATGGCATGGTAGTTTGGAGTTTGCAAGATTTCTCCCATGCCTGCAGGCAGACAGGTGTGCAGCACAGCTGCCAAGATCTCATTGCCAGTGGCAATTCTTCATAGTATGGGTTATTCAGGAATTAAGGTTTATGAAAAAACACATTCCGCTCAACTAGAGGGCAATGTCCATGGCTTATTTTCATATGACTTTTCATTGTTTATTTAAACAGAAAATGTTAAAAAGATGGTTTGAAAAATATTTAATTAATAAAAATATACAAGTGTAACCAGTGATGTTATTTTTTTAAGATGAACAATTTCTGCAAAAATATTCCATTTATTTTATATAATTACTGTATCAATGATTGAAATCTTGAAGTGTTAAATTAATAAGTTTTGTACTAATGTGTGAAAATAAATTTTGTATGTATAAAGGAATATTTTAATTGGATATTAACGGATTCAATACGGCGGCCTTTTTATACGCTCGTGGCGGCTAAAAAATTTTTCATGATGCCGGAGGGGCATCATCCGCCACAGACGATAGTGATGCCTTTCGGGCATCATCAGACATGAACGTATAATAATAAGCGCCGATACCTGGTGTCATTTTTAATGTATCTATTAAAAAAGTAACCTTGTAAAAAATGTGTAAAAACCTTGTAACCATAATAAGGTAATAAATTCACAAAGGAAGACTATAGACATGATTTCTGGGAAAAACACTAGTAATTTTACTTACTTTTAACCTTCCAAGAGACAATTTCACAAACATTCAACGAATTTAAATATGATGCCCCTGGGATATCCGCCATACGGAAAAAATAATTATGATGCCTCTGAGGCATCATCCGCCATAAATCGGTTAAAAACTAAAACACGTATTTCACAATAAAACAATAATCTTTTTTACTAATTACAATTTAATTGGAATTACAAATGCATAAGCTGCATAGGTATGCATGATCATAAATAATTAAATACTATTACATTTTGTGGTGCTAAAAACAATATAAATTATGTAAAATTAATGTGCTAGGTTACAATTTTAGACTGGTGCGTCCATCAAATTCATAAATACCATTCAATCTTCTATTGCACAATCAATCAAAAATATTTGTCTTATTACATATTTTAAATTTCCAAACACATAAGAGTCTGTTTTCTATACTTATTAAACAATATTCTCATGTAACCAAGTCCTTTATATATAAATATTACAAAGAAGTAAAGTTTGAATGTAGAAGGTAATCTTTGAAATTGCTCATTCAAAATTACAAATCTGGATTCCGATTAATGGAAAACCTACACTATGTAAGCGGTATAAGCTCTTTGCCCCGTGGATTTATTCCAGTCAAATGCATGTTTGAACCCATAAAGACATTCCATTCTAATTTTTTTTTCGTTAAAGTATTAAAGCCGCTGAAATTCTAGGCTAAATATTTTTAATAAATTAATGTTTGTTTATCAAAACCGCAAATATCCAAAAGTACTTTATCAATCATCATGAAATACACATCTGGAATACAAGTACATTTAATTCAGAAAAAATAAGTAGAAATAAAAAAAAATTCAACGCCTGATGAAAATATATGAGCAATAAAGATTGAATAAAATGTGTTTCAAAGCCTATAAAAAAGTAGGGGGGAGGATGTTCTGGAGCAAATCTAGTATGTTATTTATAAAATTACTTTAATTAAGACATATTAAAATTGTTAAACAATGGGGGGACTGTAAATTGGTAAATTCCTCCATCTCCCTTGAGCAAAATATAGGTACTTAACAATGGTTACATCATTTACTGATAATATTAATTAAATAAAATTGAAAAAAATAAGCTGTAAATATTAAGATTGAGATTTGAGATCACTTAGGTGAAATAAATTAAAGGATGTTTTGATTTTTTTAATAAATATACTGCTTAGCAGTTTTATTGATTTTATCACTTTTTTTTTAAATATTATTTACTTGGAAAACTTTAATGAATAGTGTGGTGTATGACACTATGGTGTGATCTGTGATTGCTCTATGGCAACACTGTGGGTGAGTAATTGTAAGCTTGGCTTGGGTTATTGGGTTAGAGATTGATATAATAAAATGTGTAGATTTAAGTAATACCTTTGAATACTGTAAAATAAATAAATACCTTTAAATAGGAAAAGTGTTTCAATAAATAATTATGTGGACACAACAAAGTGGCGACGAGGATAAAAGAAACAAGTAGAAAACCCGACTTTGAAAAGTTTGAAACAAAAAAGGAAAATGGAGTCTCATTCATCGTATTTGGGATTAGCAAATATTGAGTATAATGAAAACGAAAAATTTAGTACGTACATCGAGAGATTTGAAATATTCATAGAATGTAACAGTGTGCCGGAGCCGAAAAAGAAAGTGGTGTTTTTAACAATGATTGGACCGAAACTTTACGAATTGTTAAAAAACTTGTGCATACCTGACAACCCAAAAGATAAAACGTTTAACGAAATCAAAGAAATTTTGCTTAATTATTTGGAACCAAAATCTTCAATTGTAACTGATAGGTATAACTTTAATCAACGAGCTCAAAACCAAAATGAAACTGTGACAGAATATTTAAAGGAATTAAAAAAGTTAAGTATAAATTGTAATTATGGCGGTAACCTAAAAGAAATGATTAGAGACAGATTTATTTCTGGTTTGAAGGATGAAAGGATCAAATGTAAAATCATGAGCGAGCCGGAAGAAAGTTTGAGTTTGGAAAGGGCTTCTAATATAGCGATATTAATGGAAAAAACAAGTGAGGACATAAGAAACATGGGAGACGAAGTGAAAATTCAAAAGATGAGAGCACGAAGTTCGGGAAAGTTCTACAACCACAGGGGGACAGGAAGACAAGATGGACTAGGAAGACAAAACAATAATTGGAGAACGGGAAGAGTATCAGTCAGAAAAGGAAACCAGGATAGAGGATTTCAAGGAAATGCTGGTCAATCGGAGTTCAGGCAGTTGGAGTGCAAGTGTTGCGGTAAAAGAGGCCATAAGAAGGAAAAGTGTTGGTTTAAGGATAGGCAGTGTCGTCAATGTGGAAAATCAGGGCATTTACAAAAGGTGTGTAGGTACAAGCAGAGGCATGTTATTGGTACCTTGGCAGTAAATAGTGAGAGTGATAGTAATAGTGAGGAAAATGTAAAGGTAGAAGATGAAAAATGGAAACAAATGTTTAATCTGAATAAAGTACAGTGTAAGGGACCATATCAAGTAACTTTGAATGTGTCAAATATAGAACTTGATTTTGAAATTGACACTGGTTCAGCAGTCAGTGCTATTAGTACTAAGACATACAAGTCACATTTTAAAAGTATACCGTTAGTGGAATGTGACTTGACATTAATGTCATATGTTAATAATGTAATTCGCCCAGTAGGATATATAAAAGTTAATGTTAGATATAAGGAGCACATATATAAAAATTTGCTACTGTATATTTTTGAAAATGGGGGCAAACCTTTAATGGGTCGTGATTGGTTGAAATATATACAAATATTATTTTTAAATTCATTGAATGATTGTAACTATAGTGGACAAAATGTTAAGGAAATACTGAGTAAAAAGTTTCCTAATGTATTTAAAAACATATTAGGTACTTATAATGTGTCAACGGTAGATTTGAAACTTAAAGAAAATGTAAACCCTAAGTATTATAAGTCTAGGCCTTTACCATATACCATGAGAGATAAAGTTGAAAAAGAAATAAATAGATTAATTGGGTTAAATATTTTAACACCTGTAAAATCAGCTGAATGGGCAACACCTCAATTCCAAGAATTGAGGACTTGTTTGTAGGTTTAAATAAAGGACAAAAATTTTCAAAAATTGATTTGGCACATGCGTACCAACAATTATGTCTTACCGATGAGTCAAAACAGCTAGTAGTTATTAATACCCATTTGGGATTATTTGCATATAATAGATTACCCTTTGGCGTTAAGACAGCTCCAAATATTTTTCAAAGAATAATGGATCAATTGTTTAAAGGATCAGAAAATAAGAGTATTGCTATATTTATGGATGACGTAGTAGTGACTGGTAGGAATGATGAGGAACACTTAAATAATTTATTCTATGTGTTTTCTAAATTACAAGAAGTAGGGTTAACAGTCAGTATGGAAAAATGTGATTTTATGAAAAGTAATATTAAGTATTTAGGTCATATATTGTCATCAGAAGGAATTAAGCCAGATAAGTCAAAAATTGAGGCAGTAAACCAAGCAAGAGAACCTCAAAATGTTACAGAACTAAAATCTTTTTTAGGATTAGTCAACTATTATATAAAATTTATTCCCAATGCATCTACAATTTTATCACCTTTGTATAATTTAACGAAAAAGGGGGTGAAATATTATTTTGATAAAAAGTGTCAAAGTGCATTTGTACAAATTAAACAAATGTTAATTTCTTCTAAAGTATTAGCTCATTATGATAGCAATTCTGAGTTGTATTTAGCCTGTGATGCTAGTGCATATGGTTTGGGAGCAGTTTTGTCTCAGAAAGTTAAAGGTATTGAAAGACCTATAGCATTTGCTTCGAGAACATTGAATAAGGCAGAAAAACAGTATAGTCAGATTGATATGGAAGCTTTAGCATTGGTTTTTGGGGTATCTAAGTTTAATCAATATTTATGGGGAAGGAAATTTACATTAATTACAGACTCAAAACCTTTAGTTAGTATATTTGGTCCTAAAAAAGGAATACCAATTCTAGCTGCGGGACGACTTCAACGTTATGCTTTAACACTGTCTGGTTATGATTATGATATTATGTATGTTAAATCACAAAATAATAATGCTGATTGTTTTTCAAGGTTGCCTTTAGAGAGAACAACACAAACAAATAATGAGTATACCTACTTAAATTTTATTAGCGATAATAGTTATTGTTTTCCATTAAATTTTAATCATATTCAAAAAGAAACAGCATTAGATCCATTGTTAAAAATAATATTAAATTACATTTATTCGGGTTGGCCTAACTATATAGAAAATATGTGTTTGCAGCCATTTTATACAAAAAGGGAACAGTTAACTGTAGAACAGGGAATAATAATGTATGGTCATAGAGTTGTAATACCAAATAAATTTGTGAAAGATGTTCTAAAAGAACTACATTCAACACATTTAGGCATAGTCAAGATGAAATCTTTAGCGAGAGCTTATTTTTGGTGGCCAACAATTGAACATGATATTGAGTTAATGGCTAACAGCTGTAGTGCTTGTATATCTGTAAAGCCAAATCCAGACAAAAACATTTTACATGTGTGGAATTATCCAAAAACTGTATGGTCACGTTTACATGTAGATTACTTAGGACCATGTTATGGTAAAATGTATTTTGTGATTCAGTGTGCTTATTCGAAATGGATAGAAGTGGCCGAAGTTAAATCAACTTCAGCTTGTCAAGCGATCAATATATTAAAGAAAATTTTTACTACCTTTGGTTATCCAGAATATATTTGTAGTGATAATGGTCCACCGTTCCATTCCGAAGAGTACACAAAATATTTGAAAAGTTGTGGCATCAGACAGGTATTTTCACCAGCTTATCATCCTAAGTCTAATGGACAGGCTGAAAGCGCCGTAAAGATAATTAAAAACTGTATTAAGAAGGCAGTTTACCAAAATGAGAATGTCAATGACAGTATTGATAAATTTTTAATGTATTATAGAAATGCTCAGCATAATACAACAGGTGAAAGTCCTGCAAAATTGATGTTTAATAGGAAACTAAGAATTAAATTTGATTTATTAAAACCTAGTTTGGTTAAGAGAGTTGAGTTTAATCAAGATAAGCAAAAGTTTTATACAGGAGGAAGAGAGGTGAAAGAATATTTTGTTGGTCAACAAGTATTGGTACGTTCTTATAGAAATGATTGTAAGTGGTTAGCGGGTAAAGTAATAAGAAAACTTAGTCCAGTAACATATTTAATTCAATTGATTGATACAGGCATAATTTGGAAAAGGCATGTAGAGCAGATGACATCTGTTGAGAATTTTATTACTAAAAGCTATAACTCAGAGTGTAGCAGTGACTTAGTGGTACCTGTAACAACATCAAATGTTCAAATGAATGATGGACAATCTAACTTAACTGTTAATGAAAATTTACCTATTGAGAACAACTTACCTGAAGTAGTAGACACTCCTGTTAATGATAGTTTGTCTGAAACAGCTAAAAATGTGAACACCCATGTTGATGCAAAGGCTCAGGGTACACCAGCTAAACGTTATCCTGTTAGGATTAGGAAAAAGCCAGAGCGCTTAAATTTATAAGAGGGAAGAGTGTGGTGTATGACACTATGGTGTGATCTGTGATTGCTCTATGGCAACACTGTGGGTGAGTAATTGTAAGCTTGGCTTGGGTTATTGGGTTAGAGATTGATATAATAAAATGTGTAGATTTAAGTAATACCTTTGAATACTGTAAAATAAATAAATACCTTTAAATAGGAAAAGTGTTTCAATAAATAATTATGTGGACACAACAAATAGGAACGCTTAAGTTAATCTTACGCTTTGTCAAGACAACTTAGCAAATTTTTATTTCTTCTCTTACAACATAACATCGCAGGGATCTTAGAAAACTGCTAGTATGCTTTTAAAAATTAAACACTATTAGGCAGAAGCCAGCGTTGCTAGCACATTCATTTAAAAACTGCTGGCTTATAGAGGTTTTTCACTTATTTACTTCCTAGCATGCGTCTTTGTTGGCAAGGCGCACATTAAACGAACTATTTTTATTTAAATAAAACATATCTTGTGTTGTTCCCAAGTGTAAAAGAGTTGACTTGCGAAGAAAAGAGTCCATCAAAATGTATGATATCACAAATTGTTCTCCATCATGTTTTTAGACAATGTTCCTGGCAAACTACAGTCTCGTGAGCCACAATAATTCTGCAGTGGTGGTTTTGAAATTATTGATAGTAACACAATAAATACGTATACGATATTACCTAAAACCGCTCGCACAATCCAACCTGCACCAGTCGAAATACACGTATTGAAAGCGCTTCAAAGCGGTTAAAATTGAGATTACATCTTACATTAATTGTATATCGCGTTTGAGCGTGTCCAACCAGCAATACAATCGGTGTCAACTACACCTACACACTAAACAAAATAATATGCGGAATGTAACTTGAACCGTCAAAAGAGATCAATGAAGTATAGCACGCTCAAACGAGCCCCTAAACACCTGTTAGCCTCTTACCACTTGCCACAAACCGTTACAACCATCTCTCTTATAACCTGAGGTTGAACATCAGTGCCAGAGAGCGTATTTATGTAATTCCCAAACAGTTTTCAACAAATTTTAATAGCAGACCTATTGATAAAATAAAAAGAAAAAAATTAACTTTAAAAAACGAGTCTCAATATAATTTTTTTTTAAAGTGAATCTTCTTATTTTTTGCTGAAATCACAATAGGAATCGTAATGCATCAAAAATCTGTTGCATTAAAAAACTTTGATAATAGAGCTAATCGTTTAAATAGTACGTTTCACTTGATGTTCGGTGATTACCGTCGCTTAGGTATATCAGCAAACCACGAGTGATGTAACAAGAAAGGGTAACAGAGGTAAATTGTGAACTGCCAATTGTAACTTGGCGAATATTTTATATACTCAATTTTTAGCCGATTGTTAAGTAATCCGGCCATAGACGACGCTAAGGGTCTTTTTAAACGGACTGCTTCTAGACTGCAAAATTGCATATTGGGATGAGGTGTTTGTGCACTTGATACAAATTGCACGATTATTGTACAGTTTAAATGCAATCAATCTATGAAGACCTCAATATAAGAAAAATAGTATCACAAACCCTTCTATTGAGTTAAAAAGAGAGTTATTGACTGGACAAATCAAGTCTCTTCCGGCTCTAAACCCAGAACTAATACTGTGATAACTCCATTTATTTCGCACAATTTTCAAAATAAAAGAAATTATAGGAACATAAAACGGCATTTTCTCAAAGTGATAAATTTCAACTTTGCGGTTATATGATTTTTATTTAAATTTTTTGAATAAACACAAAATTTACGAGCTTAACATAAATAGAATTTATTAGCTTCTGGCACTAACGTTTAAAATTTTAGGTTTGTTACCCGAAAAGGCGATAAAGTCGAGATTAATTTACCTTAAATTTTAGTGGTTTAAGGTAAATTAATCTCAAGGTACACAGTTGAACTGTGTGATTTATAGAAAACATGTCATGTAGTTTTAGAGAGCTGTATGTGAACCCTGGTCGGTGGCAAAGTGATCTTAACTATGACATTCTATAAAGCCATAGAAAGTCGGCTACTGGTTGTCGTCCTCGGCGCTGAACTCGGGTCCGTGAGTGACGTCGTCCTCAAACACAATCTCCTCTGGGTCCGGTGCCCTCGGCAGGAATTCTTCACCGGGACATATTTTCTTGAAGATTTGCTCCGCCTGAAAATGGACTCCAACTCTCAAGCACCTGTGACTCAAGCTAAGTACACATTTAATTACTCTAAATTAGTTATTTGGTATATACAGGTTATCCCTCAAAATTTTAGTGTGACGGTATATTTCTTCAAGCTGAAAGATTAACATGGCTCTGACACAATGTGAATCGTATTTCTGACGTTAGCTATCTATTCACGCTCTATCACATATCAAAAAATTGTCTTAGGAAGTTTTACGGATTTCGGGTTCACTTTTTTTTAAATTATCTACTCTGTGACAGTTTTCTGATCAATATCGCTAGAGGAGTTTTTGGAAAAACAAATGGTACTTTTAATTTTAATTTTGCGTTTTTGATATTGCTATTTTAAGCACTGACACTGGCAAAATCATCGGAGAAGATCTGATGGAGACAAAACATTTTTAAAGAACAATGCTAGAGAGTTTAGCTAGCTATGGAATACAATCATCATTTCTTTGAATGGTGCTTTGATAGTCTGCGAGAGCCTATCTTCATCCTTTCCCTTTTAATCCCTTCCTTTATCCTATAAGTCGACAGAGCATTTTTATTCCCTGGTGATGCTTATATTTTGTACGATTATGGTCAAATCGATCAGCTAGCCTGCAAACCTTTTTTACAAAAAAAAATGTTTCTGAATATGAAATAAAAAATACCTGTTGCACTGCGCGGTCAAAGTCGAGGCCTGCGTCGGGTCCGGAACAAATGTGAACCGCATCGAGCGAGCTCGTCACTGGAGCGCTACTATCCTTCACGTTGTATAGCGCCGACCATAAGCACTGCATCACACAAAACAATACTATATTGTAGCTTATTAGTTACAGTTCACCGAACAATGCCAGTCACGCAAGCACCGCCTTTCCGATTTCTGACCACTCACTCTTACAGTAATATTGTATTGTACGGTGCAGTAAAACATCGCAAAGAAGACATGTCAAGTAATGTCTATTAACCCATTATCACGTACGCGGCGAGTGCTTGGGCACCCGCTGCAGGGAAATTGGGGGTGGCCAAGCGTTTGAACACTGTGCAGAGGGGTTTTGCTCTAAAGCTGTGTAAGGCCTACCGCACGGTGTCCTTGAACTCGGCTCTGCTATTGGCTGAGTTGCTCCCCCTTGACCTACGTGAATGCGAAGCAGCTTCGCTATACGAGGCCAAGAGGGGAGTACCCTGGCCGGAGCTGAAGGACAGGGACGTCGAGCGGATGGGCCCGGCTATTGGGGCTCCCCATCCCGCCGAGCACATGAGTCTGGAGTTTGGAAGACTGATGGACGAGGAACAACTACAAGAGAATTGCGACTACCACCTTCGCATTTTCACGGACGGCAGCAAGATTGACGGCCGGGTTGGCGCCGCGCTATCCATATGGAAAGGCGAGGCCGAAACATCGAACGTCAAGCTTAGTCTGTCGTCCTATTGTACCGTCTATCAGGCCGAGCTCCTGGCGGTGTGCAAGGCGACTGGGGTGATCCTCAAACGTAACGAAACTACCTCTGCAATTTACAGCGATTCGATGGCCGCCCTCCAGACCATCGCGGCGAATGGCTGTTTGCATCCTCTGGCCACCGAGGCGAGGAGTAACATTAGAAAGGCTTTAGGAAGGAATAAAGTAGTGAAGTTATTTTGGATCAAAGCACACGCGGGGCTAGAGGGCAACGAGCGAGCGGATCACCTAGCTAGGGAGACAGCTTTAAAATTAAAAACGAAACACAATTATGACCTGTGCCCGGTCTCATTCGTCAGGCGAAGCATTCGCATGCGATCTCTTGAGGAATGGGACCGAAGGTACACACAAAGCAGAAGACCACCGTGAAATAACAGCATATACGTGCTGTTGTGTTTCGGTGAGTGAGTAAGGGATGCCAGAGCCCATTTCCTTATCCCCTCCTAATCCCTTATCCTTAATCCTACTGTAGTCGGCAGCGCACTTGCAGCACCTGTAGCGTTGCTTGTGTTATAGGCGACGGTAGCCACCTACCATCAAGTGGACCGTCAGCCTGTCTGTCGACATAACATAAAAAAAAAAAAAAATACTATTAACGCGTACAAGATCATAAGATCAATTGGATCCGATCGCTTTTTGACACAACTGTTCACGGGGCACGGTGGGTTCTCAGAGTACTTGAACAAATTCAAGTGCAAGGAGAGCCCATCGTGCATCTGTGACCAATCAGAAAAAGAGACGGTCCCACATCTAATACTGGACTGCCCCTCTTCGGAGGTGGACAGAATAAATATTGAGATTAGGCTAGGCAAGAAAATAACAAAGAATAATATCAGTGAAATTATATCGGATAAAAGAAGGAATGAGTTTTTGACATATTGTATTAAAACAATAAAGAATGTAATAAATAGAAACAAGACAGTCTTAGGACTAATAAGACTTAGGATAGAATATTAAACTGTGATGATTATTTTAGGGCTATTGTATTTTATTTGTATTATTGTATAATTTGAATTTTGTAAACTTTAACTTTTTATCTTATATTGTTGTTGCATTATTTTTGAATTATTGTTGTAAATATTTTAACATTTTAATTGAAAGACTTATTATGTACATTTTAATAAATAAAACAGTTGAGTAAACTCATTCCCCCTGGAAGAAAATAGAAATAAGAAAATATTAGTTAGTATAGTAGTTAGGCGGAAATCCCATCCGCATAGTATGAAAAAGAAGTATGCAAGAAAGATTAAGTATGAAGCATGAAAGTACGAGAAGAGAATAAGCGAGAACTTGTATGAAAGGAAAGCGAACATAGGCTCCAGTCCATGATGCTGGAGGGATTGGTATTAAAAAAAAAAAAAAAAAACTAATGTCTATTTATACACAGTGAGATAGCGAGGTGTACTTAGGTATGTGTTTGGAGGTGTACCTCCAAACACAATTCCGCTGTGCGCTGTGCCGGGTTGCGAGTCATAGTTTACCATTCAAATATGAATGGTAAACTATGACTCGCTGTCTCTGTTCCCCTCAACTGTCTCCACCGAAGCTGAGAGGAGAAGGAATGAATAAATAACGAAATCCTATTATTATTATTTTCTAACACATCTCCGCTCCGCTTGTCTCGTCTCCGCTTTGGTTTAGCCCGGGCCTTATAGCTCATATCTCTCAAACAAAAGAAATGATTAGGCAACAGAATATCCTCCAATGGCATCCCGCTGAGGGAGCATGTCACCATACACTAATGAGCAATAATTATAACTAGTGTTCACCCACTGTCAAAATTCAACCTTAATTCAATTCCAAACATTTTTATTTATAACACTTAAAAGCTAGTCAATCAATAGCTACTAAACAAAATATAAGAAAATAGGTTTACAAACACATAAGGAAAATGAATTGAACTGTTTTATCTTATAAAATACATGTCTCAAAAGACGTCTTAAAGGAGGCATTGTAAAATGTGCCTTAATAGACATGTTGTAGCCTTATAAATTTGCCAACTTTTAACTCTTTCTGAGGATATATTCTATTCAACAAATTGAGTAGTATCTTACAATTCCTTACATGTAATAACTAAAGCCTATTAATACTATTATTACATATAATAGTTATTATATGTAATAATTAAAGCCTTTTGCAAAAAAATGCTCAATTTCCCGTCAATTCACGAAGTCATTTATTATTTATGGATATCAATTTATTAGTTAAGTATAAATTTGAATCTCTGCTCATTTAATAAACAGTTTAGCAACGATTTTTTTTTTTCCAAAAAAATCTAACACAGCGAAAACAACTTTATTTACTTAGTGATATATTAGCAAACAATTATGAATCACAGAATTCTCTTAGTCTGGGTTTCCCCTCCAGTCCAAAGTGTAGTTTCGTTTTGTAATCGTAATTAATTTTATTTGTCAACTGATTATAAATTTAAATCACCTTTGGTTTTTCGCCGTCCGCCGTCTGATCGCCACCAGACATATCGAAGATTTTCTCAGCATATGGCATCAGATCGCTTTCGGCGTCATTCACTTTGTTGCTTATCAGGTATACCACAACTGAAACATTTCAAAATGAACACTTAAATAAAAACTAATAATTTAAAAGTTTTTTAGCAGAAAATCTTATAGAGAGTGGATTTAGTAAGTTTTTAAATGTGCATCACTGGAAGCACATCTATTTCGAAAATGTATTCACTTTTCGAAATAGATGTGCTTCCATATGTCATGTGTCCAATAGATGTGACGGAGGAAGGCTGAATATTATGTGCATTAAATCCCCATAGTGCACCCAGGCAAAGCCGGTGCTCATCGGTGTTGCGATTTCCAAATGAAAATTGTGATACTATAAGAAGTTCATCATCATCAACAACAGCCTATTGTATGTCCCCACTGCAGGGACATAGGCCTATCCTCTCAACAAGGGCGTATGATGCACCACGCTGGCCCAGTGCAGGTTGGTGGACTTCACATGCGCCTTAGAATTTCTTCTTGGGCGTATGCAGGTATCCTTACGATGTTTTCCTTCACCATTTTAGAGCAGTCAGTAAATTTACTTAAGTTGTTAGAAAAAAAAATAAAGCCATTGGTACATGGCATAAACTGGGATCGAATTCAGACCTCTCGCGTCTTTTCCACTGCGCCATCGACGCTCTATAAGAAGTTAAACAAATTAAACTTTTATCATACTTGTTTGCTTAAGCAACCTTAACAGGTTAACCTTTAACAGTATCTATTTTAGATAAATTCAATATAATTATTTTGTAAATTTCGGTTAGATAATAGAAGCAACTATCGGGTAGAATGGTATGGCCCATTTAGATTCCCAATAAAATAGCAAAGTTTCAATCAAATATAAACAACCCACTTATAACGAATTTATTCGTTAATGAGCCCCTTGGCTGATTGTTAAGATGCTAGCTTTAACACTATGTCTCTGGAAATGAACATTCCAAAGTTGGCTCTGGTATGCATAATGAAATAGCGGCGTCTGGAAGTAGTGGTCTGCGTTTCGCAGTCATTCGGGAAGCCGTAATCACCGCGAAATAACAGCATGTGCGCTATTGTGTTTTGGTGAGTGAATAAGGGATGCCAGGACCAGTTTCCCTATTCCTTATCCTTAATCCTACTATGGTCGGCAGCGCATATGCAGCATTGTGGCGCTTGCTTGTGTTAATAGGCCGACGGTAGCCACCTGCCTTCAAGTGGACAGTCAGCCTGTCTGTCGACCTTAACATAAAAAAAATATCACTATTTAAGTGAAAAAAAAAAAGAGAAAAAATTAAAATATTTGAATAAAAGAATCTTATTCAACATAATAAATAGATCTTTAGACTATTTGCGCCATGAAAGATCTTTATTAACTTCAAATCAGATACTACATAATATATCATCTTGTAAAAAATTTATAGCAAAGACAGCTATTCGTCAATTAAATCCAATCAGAGCAAAGCAAGCGGTCAATGACTCATGTACGTTGTGCTCGAGTAAAAAAGAAATCCGTAAAAAATGCACGAGATCGTCAAAATGGCGCGAGAGCTACAACAAAAAATACCATTAAAGTTAACGCGACCTCTTGGTTCTGTTCACTTTGTGTTTTGATTGAAAATACCATTTGTACCTGTTGCTCATCTATTCAATGCCAACTACGTGATTTAAATCCAATAATTATATTGGTGACTTGGTATATAATTTTAACTCAACAAAATCTAATTAAAATGGCCTAATAATCCTACCTAATAATTATAGAACATCATAATACGAATAATATAATCTATATTAAAAAAATTAAAAATGCCACACATCGTTGATGGAATATCAAAAAACTTTTACCAGCACCAAGGTAAAGCATAAAAAAGTAACATAAATTATGTTAAGTACTCAGGAAAAAAGCTTCAGGCTTTCAGGCAACACCTTTATGGGTTGCAAGTCTTAGCAATCCAAAGGGAAGAAAAACAGGCTATATAAAAAAAAAATGCTTACATAGTCCTTTAGGACAGGAGCCTGTTGCGGGACCAACTTCCAGCACAGTGACAACATTGTCATCCTCAGTCAGCGGCGGGAAACGCAATAGAGTCAGCGGTTCCTTCTCGCTTTTCATAATTGAACCGTTCGTTATAAACACTCCCTTCGATATGTCACAACTCTCAACGGGTTCCGGAGAAATCAAATCCTTGGGACATTCATTGATGCCGATAACTAGATGGTCGCAGTTCAGTATCTTCGATTTGCTGGCGATGGCCACTACGCTCTTTCCATCCTCTGTCGTTTTCGCTTCCACCTTGTCTATTGGTCGGTTCAAGCAGTAAACTCCGCCGAACACTGCGCACAATCTATAATCATAAGTATTAAAGATTAAATTTTAATCATGGCAATATAGTCTACATTTAAAAATCGTTAAATATTTAAAAAAATAGGCTAGAACCAAAGATCCTTGCACCAGTAAAAACGCCTACACACGGCCCTAAAATCGGGGAAGTGGTGGGGAGCGCCCTAGATCGCTCCCTAGATCGCCTCGTGTGTAGGCAAATCGTAATCAGTTTCCCCCTAACTCTGAAATCGGGTCGGGCGAACTCACGATTTAGGGCCGATTATCGTCTAGGGAGCGTTGTCGCATCGTATGTAGCGAAATCGGAGCCGATTTCACCGCAGTGTGTCTGCGAGTGCTGCGGCGACAAGACGTATGTTTTGTGTTTTTAATTTGTATTTCGTGCGAAGACATGGCGGAGGAAAAGAAGCGAGAAGCTTGAACGAAAGTCAATGATCTCTTCAAGGAGTTCCTCAACACATTCTATATCCATTCTTAAAAAAGTTTTATTAAAAAGTATTAATTTTTTTTTTAATATTTACATTATTTATTTTAATAAAGTATTCACATTATTAAAAAGTTTTCAGCTGCTTCCAAATGTCTCTCTCCCTTTTAAGGTGTTTCCATCTAGCTACAATATGGGCTTCTTCAAGCGAGCAGTAAACAAATTCCTGCAAGGTCGGCAGCGCACACGTACCCCCCCTGGTGTTGCTTGTGTCCTTAGGCGACGGTAGCCATCTACCATCAAGAGGACCGTCAGCCTATCTAAGTTCATGGCGTTTCATCAACCAGTTCTTCCTTTTTCGTCTTTGACTTGGTTGCACCGTAGAAAGTGCCAGAGTGATGCCTATTCTCTGATGTTATGAGAGTGTCGGCGGCATCTTGATAGACGAGCGCTTTGTTGCACGGTCGGTTTCACACTAGTGGCAGTAGAGGTGTGTCAAAAGTGCTGTAACCGTTACTTTGGAATCGCTACTTCATTGGTGCCACTGTAATCGTTACTGCAATTTCCAGATACTGATTACAAGTACTCGTTCCGTACTTTGGACTGCGTTCGGGGAAAGAGTATCTGTATTCAGTAATAAGTATCCGTTGCATTGCACTCACTTTCGGGTAGCCATTACCAACTCGGAATCGGAATAGAAGCCATTCGTTTTCTAAACTGCCTTTTAGTAATTTTACAGATCCTAACGTTTACAAACAAAAAAAGTAAACTTATGTTTCTAAACGCAAATTTAAAATTGTAAATAGGTAATAGATAGTCTAATAGTAAAAGTAATACATTTTTCAATTAATAAAAACAACCTTGATTGAACAACGTAGAAGATTATTTTATTTACAATGAGTCCAACGATCCGTTTTTTTTAACTGTATTCAAGTTACTTGTAATAGGTATTCGTAGGTACTTTAATATTATATGATTCCAATTTGTAAACTGGAACCGTGAGTAACTGGAACCAGTATTTGTAATCAGTACTTCAGAGTAACTGTAATCATTGTCACGGTTACATCAAAGTAATCATTTGGCACATCTCTAAGTGGCAGGGACGTGTGTAGAGTAGCGGCCGATTTCATCCCCACTACCACGCTCCTGATATTGCCACCGATTTTAGGGCCGTGTGTAGGCGCTTTAAGCGAAATAACATTATTACCTAGGCTCTGGTAAGCGAAAAATATTATGTACTTAGTTATACAATCGCATAAAAAATGTTTACCTAATTAACGGGCATATTAAATTATATTAAACCAAATTTATTCCAAAATACTAATTGCATAACTAATTAACTAATATTTAAATGGATTTGCTATTAGAACAAAGTGCTGTGTGTGCTCATTCCGTTTCTTCCTAGTATATAGGATATTTTTATAAATGACTAGATTTTAGCAGCGCCACTTTTTTTAAGCCTCGAAAATAAAAAATTCAATGTTTAACAAAAATATATGAACAAATTTTTTGAACAGTGACATGAACAACAAAAATACGAAAGTGAATTTTTTTTTTATTGTTACAATTTCACGCCTTAACTACTCAAGCGATCGTCATGAAATTTTGCATACACATTGTTAGGAATACAGAAAAGGACGTAGGGTACCTTTCACCCAGAAAAAAAATACTGATCCCGAGGGATCATCTAAAAATTAAAAAAATAATCCTTTGACAAAAATAAATTAGCAATGAAAATTTAATAAATGAAAAAGGGGCGAGGACAAACTCGCGGGAAAGATCTAGTTTATACATCACGCCGTCAAGTAATGCACTAAGAAAATAGTAAAGGATTTTATTTTTGTCGTCTGTGTGCTTGTAGAAACGGCGCAGCGTTTAACGACTTTGTTATCATGTAACATTAAATGCATAACAGTAACATTATTTAAGTTTCTTTTTTATAACTTAAAAAACAGGTACATTTTTTAAATACTGTAAAGAGAGAGAGCAGACTTTGTACGTATTTTGTTTATATGTGGAGGGAACAACTGCATCTATTTGAAAAAAATAATGACTATTTGAAAGTTACATTATTCCAGATGGACACTTCACACCCGGGCGAAGCCGAGGCGCGTCAGTCTAAACTTTTATAAGCTAGTAAAGAAAAGATAAAATTGTAATGCTATTTAATTTTGTTAGAATGGGAAAGTTTGTATGTTTGGATGTTTGTTACCACTCATTCAAAAACGGCTGAACGGATTTGGATGAAATTTGGCACACAGATGGTTTATCACCTGGATTAACATATAGGATACTTTTTATCTTGAAAAAGTGTTTTTTTTACTCCTATATTCTTCTCAAGTGTTTTATTATTCACTTTTCAATTTTATAATTTAGACATGTTTTATAGAAAAATGATAAATGCAACTGAAATTTTGAACAGTAAGAATAATTTAGCATGCAACATTAGAAAGTCGCCTCATTTTCGTTAGCGGCGGTCAACTTGATGCACATTTAGGTCATTGAACCACATAATACTTTGGAGGTGCATTGTTTTGCACGTCTACTTGCCAAAATGAATCAATTCCAACAGACTCGTGTCAGAAACGATTACTAATGTGAGTCACTTTTTTATAGAAGACAATTAAAGGGGCATTTAATAAAAAAAAATATAAATCTTTACAAACAAAAATCCAAAACCGCTCAAACGATTTTGATTCGGTTTTCACTTATGGTAAGAACAATAAACGAGGAAGGTTTGTATGTATAATTTGCAGAAAAAAATTGCACACTAGTGCAAAGCCGGGAGCGGGTCGCTATTATATAAATATATATGAGCTAAACTAAGCTAGTAGTAGCTTAGTAGCTAAGCTACTAAGCGCCAAACTTAAGTACTGTTCAAATTCGGCAATTTTTTTTTTTTAATATTCGTCGAAGTCCGAGAAAGGTTCTTATAAAGAGAAAAATGGCCCGGAAAATTACATCCATGCGAAGACGGAGTCGGTCCGCTAGAAATATAATTATAATCTGTAAATACGACTATAAACGTGCGAAAACTATAAAAATGACGGCTTAGAAGTATCTTGGAAATTCATTGAAAACATATAAGCTGTGATGTTCAAAATAAATACAAATCGACTGCAATCTGCTCTTTTTAAAGGTTGCCTATGAACCATAGGCAACCTTTTAAACAGCAAATTGGTTAATTGCACGCCTTGTCTTCGGTATTCAAACCCGCAAATTGACTGATTCACACAATAACTAGGTCTTAAAAAGTCTACATTGCAAAGGAACAATTTCGCGAAACATCTATCTCGCTAATGTCTTGTAGCGTAAGCTGCGTAAGGACCACGTCCTTAACAATAAAACCGCGTGATTCAAAATTAAAGAAAATATAAACTCACTTCCTTAAAAATATGTTACAATTTAAGTTAAAAATAAAAATATCTAAATATAAGCAAGAGTTCTTGTTAAAGTTTCTTAATTAATGAGAATACATTAAATTATATTTTTTTTACAATCAACAAGCCATTTAACTTTAAAATATTTACTTACTAGCGACCCGCCCATGGCTTCGCAAGGATGCAATTTTTTTCTGCAAATTATATTCACAAATTTTCCTCGTTTATAGCTCTTTCCGTTAGTGAAAACCGTATCAATAACCGTTGCGTGGTGTAGAATGGAGAAACAGAGTAAGAGAGTTACTTTATTTTATAATAATTGGTGCCCGGGACTTCGTCCGCGTTGAAAAATCCTACTGTTATTATTAATTCGAAAGTTTGTGAGGATTAATAGGTTAAAAGGTTATCGATAAAAAATATTTAGGTTTAGGTATGTATTTAGATTTATAACCTTATTGATTCTGATTTTTTAAGTGGTATTTTTTAGTTAAAATCACTAGATAAATAGATTTCAAGTATTATATTATGTGATTTGGTTATGTGAAACATAGGTCGTATTTGTAGACACGATATCAACTATGGGACATGAAAGTTGTGACCCGAATGATAGTGACGGGGAAAATTGACCATTTACAAATTAATTCAGTAAATTTGTACTGTGAAGTGACCCTAGTAGGAAAGTTTTGGGGTAGTTCTGATTTTTTCATTCCATATGTTTTTTGGGGTGCTAAATCTGAATCTGAGGTTTGCGGACAAAATTTCGTGACGCAACATTTAAAAAAAACAGAAAAAACCGATTTTTTTTTGCTTTTTTCCGGTTTTTTGCTTAAAACTCGAAAACTATTAACTTTTGGTAAATGGTCTGTTTACAGAAATTAAAGTACTTGAAATTCTCTACAAATGGCATTATTTAGTTTTTTTTTCAGACGAATCGTTCGGTTTCTAGTGCGAGTTGAAAACAAAATAACTCAGTTAAAAAGCAGTTAAAGCCGCTTCACATTCCAATCGGCAACAATGTAAACTGTTGTAGACGTTGTAGTATGTAGTATGTGTGTACGTGTAGCGCACACTAGCGCACTATAAACTGGATGGCAATCGGCATTGGGCACCGCGCACACACATACACACTATACGACTAACTACCTACGCGAGTCAGTTTGTGATCGTGCAGGAAGGCGGGACTCCATTGTTCCCCAATATGCACATCATGCGAAGGACTGTGTAACAATGTTGAGCCACCAGAAGACAGCTCTGACATAGACGTAGAAGAAACTGAAGAAAGAGAGAGAGGTATGTTGGATCTCACAAGTTATTTTGTATTCATTCATCCCTCCTTGATATATGATATGTGTCTCACCTCTTTTTATTTTCCAGGAGAACAACTCCCGACCCTGACGATGGAGCAATCAGACCCTGAGCCAGGACCCGATGCCATCGAAGAACCTCAGTACGATGCGGAAGGTATGTTTAATCTCACAATCTATTTTGCAATCTTATCTCTTCTTGATAAATGACTTAACTTTAAACTTTTATTTTCAGAACAAGCAGAACCAGGACTCATCGTTATCGAAGAACCTCAGCCAGGGCCTTCCAAAAGACAACGGCTCATATAAATTTTGCATATTATAATTTATAATCATAATAATATATGATCATAAGTAACGAGATTTTAAGTTTTATTTTGCTACGAGTTCTACATTTTTTTGATACCTACTGAATTTGCATGATTTTTGCCTTTTTTCTTTTTATTTACTTGTGTGGAAAACCAGGTGACATTTATCAAATGACAGCATCCATAAAAATTAATATTGAAATGTAAAAAGTGGGTTTTGCATAAACTGCTAAAAATTTACAATTTTCAACTCGCACTAGAAACCGAACGATTCGTCTGAAAAAAAAAACTAAATACTGCTATTTGTAGAGAATTTCAAGTACTTTAATTTCTGTAAACAGACCATTTACCAAAAGTTAATAGTTATCGAGTTTTAAGCAAAAAACCGGAAAAAAGCAAAAAAAAAAACGGTTTTTTCTGTTTTTTTTAATGTTGCGTCACGAAATTTTGTCCGCAAACCTCAGATTGGAATTTAGCACCCCAAAACACATATGGAATGAAAAAATCAGAACTACCCCAAAACTTTCCTAGCAAAAATACAATTTAACTGAATTAAATGCAGTACACAGAAACGGGCGATTAAAACCAAATAGACCTAAATAAGGTGAAAAACTAGATTAGCGCTGTCATAGCTCAAATGGTCCATATTTGTTTGAAGATTAAAATATATGTGCACATGTTTGTTAACTTCAACTAATTTTAAAAAAAATATTTCCTTGCTCGTAATTGAAACTAATTAAAACTAACTTCCCTGTTCACGATTCTTTTTGCATGGTCACAGTTAAATCTTTGTGATTGCCAATAACCTGTGCAGAGCTAAGTGCCTAAAACGAAATATACCGCTGCTACATCATACCTATCACGCTAAGATTTGACTAAGAAGCAAATTTCCTATCCATCAATGCCTAACTTCGCGATTGGCTAGATATTATTTCATCTACAAATAGACAGGCCTAAACAGCTCTTTGTCTCCAATTCCTAATGCACAAGATGCTTTATTTAATGGAAAACTCTTGTTTTTGTATAGGAATTATGATTAAAATGGTTAGATTATAAGATTTTTTTTTCTTTTAAGCAATAAGAGTGTTATTTGTTTTGTTAAAGATAAAATTTGACAACAAAGCCATGTATTATCCAAATAATTTACTCATTTAATTTAAAAAAAAATCAAATTCTTCCAGTCTTTGGAGAATTTCACCCTTTTTCATACCTTAAATCAATACTTTTTCAATACCTTGAAAATGGGCAAACCCAAATTTAATATCAATTGACCCTTTTAGGTAGGTACCTATTCTGCTTCTTGGTCATTAGTTTAGGTGTTATAGATAAAATCTGCATTTATGCATCTCAAATTTTAGACACTGAGCTCAGAACCGAGTAAACTTAAGCCTCAAATAAAAACAATATTTCTCATATGAAAAAAAATATTATAATTTTCCATCACTAATACACTAATAGATATAATAATTTTTCATCACCATATCTCTTTTGTTTTTAGAAGTAATATATACATGATATAGTGATCATGTATATATTGTTGTTCATATTGTGTTGAACTAGATTTTATCATAATAAAGCAACATCTTAAGGTGTAATCAGTTAATCTCACCTGCAAAAGCATTGCGGTAATTCTCCACTTCCATACATCGGCCACAAGAATGGTGTGTTACCATATCGGCCGAGACTCATAAGGAACTTCTTACATTCCTTGACACCCTCCAGACATGGCATGCTGTTGTTTCCGCCGGCGATCGCAAACAAAACATAGTGGATCAAATTTGGTGTCAGGCTCTTGTGCTGAAGATACTCCTTAAATGTTTTGTCATTCCAATCTATAAAAAATATGTAATTGATAAACACTGAATTTAAAGGACGCTTAATATTGATGCACCTATTAGAAAGGTAAATAATAACCTCGCTGTCGCAATTAATGCTGTCCAAATGCTTAAATTGAGTAATATTTAATTTAAGAAGAGGACATTGCATAAGATGTACAAGTGGAAATTACATTGTAATTATTCCCAATACATAATTTTACAGGATTCATTTTTTCTTTGCATTCAATTAAAAACTGCTTCAATATCAAGATTTTTTAAGATACTTTACAAAGATGATTTCCTAGTCTTAATTCACATGTAAAGTTAAATGGACCTAAATTAGAAAAACTATATTTTATTACAGAGAGGTTCACAAAATCAGAATATAATGCATATAGAAGAGACGATTTTTAAAGAGGGACCTTGTAAAATGACCATGTGATTAATACACAACAAATATGTATCATCAAATAAATTTGAAAATTAAAAAATCTAAAAGTAAAGAACAACCACTTTCACTCAATAAATAAATGTTTATTTGCATAAACACCTAAATATATTAATACATAAAGGATCTTAATTCATGTTTAATTATTTTAAACTATTACAACTTTTGTTATTCTTCTAATAACTAATGTTTAAATGTGTATATTATATTTTTTCATTAAATTTATACAAATTTAAAAAGTTTTAAATAGGAGCATCAGTATATCTATAGAATTCTATGGAGGAAAATGAAATCAATTAGAAACTTGAAAAAAAAAATGCTAATTGACGTTGACTCACCCTTAAATTCATTGTTCATTTCTTCCTCATTGTAAGCAACAATCGAGGTGAGCATCTTCATAAGCATTCGTTTCTCAACAATGCTGACCGCCTCGGTAGCAAACACATCGGCTCTAGAGCAAGGCACCGGCATGAGGCGGTTATCGAGCCACGTCAGAACACGGGTCACACAACGGAACTCTGCATAACGAGCGATGTTCGAAGATATCAGGAGTTCAACGAGAGGCCCGCGAGAGAAGAGCAGCTGGTAAATATATTAATTTTTTATGCAAAGAGACTGGGATACACAGATTTATATTAAAAAGTCGCCAAATGACGCCTATAGGCAGGAGTGAAAGTGACCAACGATAATCATGAACAAATGAGTCTAGTATTACTGCATAGTAGAGTAGAGTGAATAAGAACTGTGGCTTCTTGGAAATGCTGAAAAAGTGTACAGTAGCTTTCTGTTTGGAAGTAGTAACTATGCCAGGTAAACATGTCAATTTTTGGTGACCAGATAAACTAAATTCAGGATGCCAGACCCCATTTCCCTATATAGCTCTTCATAATCCCTTATCTTTAATCTTATGGTCGCCAGTATGCTTCCAGCACCTATGGCGTTACTTGTGTTATAAGCGAAGGGAGCCACTTACCGTCAGCCTGGCTTGTCAACCTTAACATAAAAAAATTAATGGAAAACCAATCTTACAATCATTCATACCTTCGGTGTCATATCAATATTAAATTTTCTATACTCAGCAGCAAAGTTGGCCTGGCTCCAAATTTTTTTTGGGGTTTCAGTTTTTCCATCTTCAGTCTTGTCATCTCCTTCTCCCTTTCCTTCTGCTTCCGGTGATTCTCTAATTTTAAATATATATTCTTTCTTATATCGTGATGCATAAAGAAATATAAAGATTTTTAAGGATGACAAAATTTAGTAAACAGTTATTAAGTATTAAAATTTTAAAGAACTTATTGAATCTACAGCAGATAAGTCATGGAGTTTATTCTGTAATATTTTACTTACTTCTCAATGTACCATTTTTCCATTAAATTGTATACTTGCAATTGTTTTGGATCAGATTTAACTTCTTTAATAAATTTTTGAAGGCCATCAAAATTGTAAGAAGCCCAAAGTCCTCCATAATGATCACTAGAATCCAAATGTAGGACATTCTTGCCTATTCTGCTACATGCAGCAGCAACAATAGACTCCACCATACCTGTTTGTAAATATCATAATAAACAATCTGGTGTGCATGCCGACTTTGAATACTGAGTTAGTGATGATATATTTTATATGATGTAGAAAAAATACATTTTTATGAATGGTTGAAAATTATTTATAAACCAGTTATTGCCTAAAAATTGATTTTCATGTTCAAATTTGGTTTTCATTCTGATTCTGATTTTCAAATGTAAATAGGAATAAAAAATTTATGAGTTACAAAATAGGACCATATTTTTAAAAAGTACATTAACAAAAATAAAAAGCAAGTAGTAAAATTGTAGCAAGAAAATTGTAAAAATACAATAAAAAAGCATATTCCCTTTATGTTGAGTACTGTTACATTGAGTCTAAAATGCTATTGTTCTGCGATAATCATAATTTTTACACTTTCTATGGCCTTCACGTCAAGTTTGGTGTAGTACAGTGGAGAATAAAATTAAAAGCTTTTTATGTTATTAAAAATCTTAATGACAAACATTTTATGGATTAATTAACATCACAAGTATTTACATTAATTGCACAATCATATATACCCAAAGGGTACTTGGGTACTCATATATACCACATCAAAACAGAGATTACAAAGATGAAACTATAAAAGAAATTTACACAAATCCGGCTTAAATTGACAATAGATTAGAGATGTAACGGATATCCGGTAACTATCCAGTATCCGGCCTATCCGGATAGTAACGCATTATCCGGCCAGATACCGGATGTTTAAAATCTATTGAATAGATTAAATTGGAAACATCATATAGATAGTGTCAGGACACATCTAAGTAAACAAGTGTATGCCCTACATGAACTAAATAAAACTTGATTTAAATGCTAATAATAGCCCATTGATGCACTTTTATTAGTATATTATGAACTCATCTAATCCGGGGCAACTCAAACAGACAAAAAACTTGTTTTCAAGGCACAAAAGAGGTGTATTAGAGCAATGTTTTCCGTCTAGTGGTGCTATATATGTATATAACAAGATCCCAAACTGAATATATATAAAATATAAATAAATACTTAACCAACAAATAAATTATGGCACCTTTTCAAGGTTATTAGGCAATTGCTATTGTAAAGGGTTGTTTTATTATTGTTTTGTTATAGAGATGGATATATTATATGTAAAATAGGTATTAGAAGCCAAAGTATTATCCTCATATGTGGCTATCAAAATGTACATCAATTTGATACAACTTATATCCAACATGCATAGTAATTATAATCCAAATTATTGCAATACACATTGAACTTTTATTTCTCACTGTACTTATAACACTAGTCATAAAAGGACCTAAACCGAGACAAAAATCATAGGCTCAACATAAAGGGAATAATAGCATGACCAGGTTCACAACTTGACAGTAACAAGATTCAACATTATAAGTATTAATTTGTGTGTTCAGTGTTCATTCATCCCTTATAACAAGTTCTAATACTATATTAACGAAGACAAAGGGCGAAGCAAATGAATCACTGCAAGCAAAGAATTCAAAGTAAGTACATATTAAGCTTCATAGAACATATAAGCAATTATTTTTATTATTAGAATTATTTATACCTAATAACGTCGTAATAATGGTATAAGGTCGTAGGTAGACATATGTCGATTCATTATTATTAAATAATTATATCAGTGTTTGTTAAAATCATCGAAATACGAAATATCTTGCATAAGGCTTGCTTTGCAAAGATAATTTAAAGTTGTTCCTACGTAAAATAGGTAGGTAAGTATAATACAATGGTCAAGTAAATGTAACAAAAAATAAGATCGATAAGTAGGCTGCTACGGTAAAATGCCGTCACGCCCGGTACATAATATATAATATTTCATAAAGTATACCCGTCCCAACGACGATAACTTGGAAATCGGTTGGTAAATCATCATCCATTTTCTCACTCCAAATCTCACAAATGTAAAAAGTTGTACAATATAAATGAAATTTTCAATTATTTCTGAAAAAGGCAGACAAATTACTGCTACAGGCTGGCACTTTGCGGAATGCTGCAAATGGGGTTAAAAACTGAAAGCTAATCGTAGGTGGCGCCACTGTTGAGTGATCCTAATCGCCGCTATATTGCGTTTTTGTTTCCCTGTATTTATCAGCGAATTTGCCTTTATTTCTACAAAAATGTGTTCGACATACAGTGTTAAGCAGTTAAAACAACAGTTGAGGAAAATAAAAGCATCTACTGCACATAACTTCGAATATTTAGTTTGCTTCCAATTTTTTTCTTCGTAAACCTTTTATCCATTGTTTTTTTCTTTTGAAATCTTTAGGGAATATATGGATTCCCGACTTTTTAGAATCAAAAGCTGAACATAAGCGTCATGTTAATTACATAAATTCAGTTCTTTTTGTTTGTTTACAAAATTACTATGGAAAATGACAGCTACTTGTCAGATTTAGGGAACAACCAACAGTGCTGCCATCTGAAGTGAGCAAAAGTCAGTTTTTTACCCCATTAATTCCAGATTCCAGTCGCCACATGCCATGCCACAGTTCTCGTGTCACAACCATAGATAATCACAAGTGTCACACTGACAAATAATCAGGTCTTAATAATGTTCTGTGATTTGACAACTTCGATAATCTCGTACTGAATGCGGACGTCATTTGTGTGAGACATAGAGCAAAGGGGTCATCATTTTAAAAGGATGGGGAGTAGGCAAACTCAAATGTACCACTCTCCAAAAGTCGAAGATTATTTAAAAACAGTTCAGGTCGATTTCTCAATAGACCAAATCTAAATACGTACGATGACAGTCGTGCGTTAAAAAAGCCGAATTGTTTAGTTTTATGCTGTAAAAACGTTCTTAATCTTCTAATTTATAAAATTATGGTGTTACCTTCCATAAATCTATACATATAATAAAATAGTAAACGATCCGTGTCTGTACATTAAATACTTTTTCAAAAAAACAATTTATACACGTTGTACTTGTTAATGAATTTTGAACTTAAATACTGGTTGACTTAAAAAGGTTTGATATTCAAACAGGGAAAAAGAAAAAATATAATTTTATGTTTTGACGTGAAAAAAAAACAAAGAGTGTGTATTTATACATCTGGATAGATGGTTGTGAAATATTTTATATATAAGTTATTTTAGATGTTTTGAAGTAATTAAGAAATAAACAAGATGTGTGCACCATCCAAATAAGTAATTTTAATTATATCCAATAAAATTTAAGAAAATGAAGTAATCCGAAGAAGTGAAATCTACAATAGTACTTATGTTACCGAAGTAAAAAAAAAAATAGTTTTTAGAATTTTTGTCTGTCTGTGGATAGCTCGGGAAAGCCTTAGCTAGACCGCATCCGTGACAAAGACAAATGCCATAGGAATCGTTTTTGCACTGATTCTAGGCGTTTGATGTGGATATATGGTCAAAAGCTGTCAATGTGGATAGGTTTATAAACCCTCTGCAGCTTCTAATTATAAAACCAATGGACCTGAATGCTTTTTTTTACAATATTATCGATATGAACATTAAAACGAAGTTTTGAGTCAATCAGAACTCAAGGTCCCTAACAGAATCCGTGTTCCGTAAACAAGTGCCATCAAAGTGGTAGGTCTGCCCCGGTGGGAATCTCCCCCTAGAAAAATACAGGTGGAAGGCTGGAAGCATTTAGCGATGTTGAGCGACATGCCATTAAGCCGACACTAGTCCCCTAATCTATTAAGATTCTCCTGAAGTCTCACATTATCGTCCGGAGATGTCACGCTTGTGAAAATCTTGAGGTCATCAGCGAAGAGCAAATAGTGTGAATTTTGGAAACAGGATTCGATGTTATTAATGAAAACATTGAAAAATAGAATTTAATGATATTTTAAATATCTAATACTATACACCCAAATCTTTAACACATTTTTCTATATTATCGACAGTTTTCAAGCACTAATGCGAGCAAGTGAAATCTAACAGTAGTCGTTCTTAGTAGGTACTCCCTCGAACATACAGTATTTAATCGCCTATCGCTGTCTTTCGTCGTCGTCATGAATGTGAACAATGTGCCACTGTGAGTAAATTATGATGTGTGCGTATAATACCCCCCTGGCCCTCGCAAAAAGTGGTAAGTAATTTTGAATTACATGTAACCGCTATGCCCCCTCTCGTCCTTGTCACGCGACGACCACGTTGCTCTAAGGTGTAACCAGTGATCAGAGAACACTATATACTCACCTACATAGCAGGGATGTTAGATGCATGAGAATTCTCAGGCTCTTGTGAGACTTACGCATCCGACATGAGCTATGAGGCAAAAGGTAGAAAGCATGAGAATTTCACCTAGGAACAATGACTAAAGCATGCAATGCTTTAGTCATTGTTCCTAGCTCTTGACCAAGCTTTCTGCAAGTCTATGGGTGGATGTGTGAGTATCTGTGTGGTTGTGTGCGTGAGAATCAGTGTTATCATGGTCGCTAAAATTTATGACAAATGCCATGCATTTCTTACTTTTGAATATTCAGCATCTTATAATATTACTTGATCAGTGGCACGGTCTGCCTGCTAAGCAATAAAATATAGTCTATGGCTGCTGGCTGGTATTAGTATTAGTAATCTAATCAATCACAAACTATTCAATGGCGATGTGACTCGCTTGTGTAATTTTTGAACGGCCGTTATAGGCCTAAATTTTTTAGTGTAGAATGGAAATGCAGTGTTTTCTATATAAAATAAAGACTTGGCTTAAAGGTCTAGCTACCAGGCCATAAATTTACAAAAAAAAAAAAAAAAAAAGTATTAGTAATCTATTTTTATCGTGCATTAGTAGTAATGTAAGTATTATAGTATAGTATTAGTAGGTAATCTATTTTTATCGTGCATGTTATTTGCACTTAACTGTAAACATAATTTAAACAAACCTATTTTCATGCAATATTAGCATTATTTCTGACAGAACAAATCCGCATGAGAATTTTTTATCAGACCTGAGAATTTTGGAACATCCGTACGAGAATTCAACTTTAGCTGTCAACCTTTGATCACAGCTTTGATTATATACTGACAAGCAGTGTAACCATATTATAAATGGCGAATCTGCCACAGACTGGGCAAAAAACTTGCCAAAATCTACCACACTTACTGCCAAAAATGTCAAAAATGTACCTGCATGGAAACGGAAAAAAATACACAACAAATTCAATGAAATTTCTTTAATCAACAAAAATATTTAATAATTTTCTTATTAATTATTATACCTATACACTACTTACTCTACGTATCTACATTTTCCTCCAAATTTTCATCATTTTCAGTGTAAATAAATTTTGACGAGACCTTTTTGATCATGTTTTTAGTTGGTTTAAAGGAGAATCCATGATCCTTAATCCCCTCTTTTGTTGTAATTAAAGCGGACACATGTTGATTTAAGAATCTATTCCTTATTTTTGTTTTGTTTAAATTCACCTGAGAGAAGATTCTTTCGCACAAAGCAACGAAGACATCGGCAAACATAATAACGCTTTCGCGAAATTTGTAATGTTTCGATATTTTGTAGCCCCATTCGCGTCCAGGATTTTTCAGATCGCTCCCCAAAATTTGTCTACACTCAAAATCGTGCTACTTTCACCTGATTCTAACAACTCTCTTACCTTTTATCAAATTTAAATGTTGTTTTCGTCTACTATGTTGGGAAAATTCTTTGCAACGTTTAAAGTTAAACACTAAAATTTAAACAGAACCGCACACGATACACATCAAAAGAGAAAGAGGTAAATTCAAAAGTTGTTTGGAACCAAATCAGTAAAGAAGATAAGAATATGAACACTATTCCAATTTGATTACAGTTTATAATCATATGACGCACTTGTTTAAAAACAGAATAAGCAGTAAATCCCCGTATGATTTGGCCATGAAACAGAAGTTGCCAGTGCGATAAAATCATTTGTAGCCTGATTATATATAAAACCTGATCTAACTTTTTTTAAGAAAGATGAATTCATTGAATATTCAAATTAGGTAATGTGAATTTTCTTGAAATCTTTTAAATCTGCCACTTTTGTAAATCGTCAGCATGATCTGCCACAGACAAAATTTAAGAGCGAAATCTGCCACTGCTGACAAGATAGAGCGCGGCAGCGCAAATGCGTCGAAAAAAATATCAGCCAACTGTTGGACGCTAAATCGATTCCCGCCAATCAGTGTCCAGGGTGACGTTGAGGGATACGCACGTTAAACGCTGAGTTTCGGGTCTGAATTAGTGGATTAAAATGCTGAGTTTTGCGATTAAAGTGTGCAGAAATTACAAAGGACGTTTAAAAACCAACCAACAAAGTCACCTTTCACCTACCATCGGTAAGTACAATTCAAAATTAATCATTTTTATTAAGAATATATTTCAGCTTTTAAGTCTAATTTCTACAACGCCATCTTGACATTTTACTAGCGTTGCCAGTGTTTCATTGCAAAATTTACTCAAAAAATAGGTATGGTGTAACCAACATAATTACCGACTGGTAGCCATAGAGATTTTTGGCTGGTATCTATGTGCTAGTTATATCCTTTGAAACTAGTATGAATCATACTATAGTATTTTCACAGTATGATGATATGCATGACAATTCGTAACAGACAATTTTAGTGATGCCTAACGACATTTATTCGATTCTTTGAAAATATCGAATCAGTTGGCAAAGCAAATGGAATCGAAATACCGATTTTAGATTTTCAGATTTAGAAATAAATTCTTAAATCTTAAAAAAACAGGTCACGTTAAATAAATTATAGAATACAATGCAGTCTGTTAAAAATATTAATTCATTACTGTCAGAACTCGAAACTTGACAACTCCTATCAGACTTGGTCTTTCATCACGACAACTTGACATCCAAACAAAAATATTTGTTAAATCTCCGAATATCCTATGGAAAACATAGAGTACTTTCTTTTAGTGTAACAAAATGAATATATAGGCACGAGTTACTTGATTATTCAATCTTTTATTGTAGCAAGAAAACTAAGACATGTTTTTCTCTTATTAGATTTTTATATCAGACATAAAACGAGTGTCAATTAACATCTCTATGGTCGATGAATAATACTAACATATAAAACCTTAACACTCCCCCTCAAGATTAACTTATCTTAATTAATCTTGAATTACTAGAATGTACATAAACACGTTGTAACATATAGGAGGTAAAACAAAACAATAACTATACACATCATTTAAGTATGTGTCAAACAATAGTACTTTCTATTCTCACATTATAGGTAAAATTAACAGCACTACAACATATAATTTTAAATTCTTAATTTTATAATACATGTTGTATAAAATATCTTAGTTTAATGTAAAATCTTTAGTTTGTTAAGAAAATAATTGTGTTTAATGACGCCTAAAGATTTCGTAAAAATATCTGCAATGTTTTCATTGGTAGACACATATGAAATTGAAAATATATTCTTTGTAAGATTGTCTTTAATAAAGTGATATTTAATATCGATGTGTTTGGTTCTTTTACTATTTACATTACACTCAATCATCTTGATAGCACTTTGATTATCTATGAGTAAATACGATTTTATATCACTACATCCAAAATTGCAAAGTATACCTTTTAAGTAGACGAGCTCTGATGTAGCCATGGCTGCTGCCATATACTCCGCCTCTGCTGAAGATAAAGCAACAGTCTGTTGCTTCTTCGTGAACCACGACACTAAATTACCATTATGAAAAATACAACAACCACTCACGCTTTTCCTGTTCTCCTTGTCGCTTGCCCAGTCTGCGTCGGTGTAGCACAATAACTGTTTTTCCAAAGATTTTGTGTATGTTAAGCACTTATTAGAAGTAATTTTCAGATATCTTAGTACCCGTTTAGCTGATGTCCACATTGTCTTTGTTGGTTTGTCTAGATACCTGCTCAAGTAAGATATCGCAAATGTTATATCTGGACGCGAAATTGTTGCAATATATATAAGACATCCAATTAACTCTCGATAAGGCACATCATCTATTATTTCTTCTTCTGCTATTGATGTTCCTTGTTCCATAGGGGTATGTGCTCCCTTACAATTCTCCATGCCAAATTTCTCTAATACTTTCTCTATCATTTTTGTTTGACTAATCTTTAGTGTTTCACCTTCTCTTCTTATTTCCATACCCAAATATTCCTTGATATCACCTAAGTCTCTCACTTTAAATTCATCTTTCAGCTTTGAAATTGTTTTTGATATTTCGGTTTGTTTTCCTGTTACTATTATATCATCAACCCAAATAAGTAACCATACGTTTGCTTTGGAATATAAACAAAAATCATGATTTGACTGTTCAAATCCTTGTGTTATGATATAATTGTGGAATCTTTCGTTCCAACACTTTGGAGCTTCTCTCAGTCCATATAATGATCTCTGTAGTTTTAAAACTTTACCTTGTGTTACTTTCACTCCTTCTGGTGGTTTTATATATATTTCTGTATTGAGATATCCATTTAAAAATGCAGTTTGTACGTCTAACTGTTTTATAGGAAAATTTTCTTGTACTGCTTGACTAAACATCATTCTAATTGTTGATACTCTTGCAACTGGTGAATATACATTGTATTTGTTTTCTGTCTGAAAACCTTTAGCTACTAATCGGGCTTTCTTTCTTCCATCTTGTTTGGTTTTAAATATCCATTTTGTATCTATTGCTCTTTTTCCGGTTGGTAATTCAGCTTCTTTCCATGTATTTACTTCTTTTAATGAGTCTATTTCGTCATTTATTGCTTTCCTCCAATCTGATCCTTTACTGATAGCTTCTTTATACGTTTTGGGGTCGGAATCGCTTAGTAAGCAGAAAGCTATATTTGCATCATGAAAATCTTCATCTGTAATATAATCTTCGTATCGTTTTGGCATTTTTATCGTTCTTTGTGGTCTTTCTTTTATAGTAACTCGTTGTTCAACTTCCTCTTGTTCTCGTTCTTCTACTTGTGTGTCAATTCTGTGACTACTTCCTCCTTGTTCATTAATATTTTTATCTCTTTGTAATTGTTCTTGAACTTTTCCTTGCTTTTCATCTACTGAATTCTCTTCCTCTTCATATTTGTAACTATTTGTTTGTTCATCCTCTTTCGTATTTCTAATATTTTCTTGGTAAGTGATATCATTTTCATCAAATCGTACGTCGCGTGATATTACAATTTTGTTCGTATCAGGATCCCAAAGACGGTATCCATTTGAAGAATATCCAACCATTCGCATCTCTTTGGATCTGGGAGCCAATTTATCTCCTCTAGGCATAGTTACAACCCATGCTTTACTTCCAAATATTCGGAGTCTTGATAAATCATTTCTTCCTCGCAATATAGTTTCAGGCGTTTTGAAATTGATAGCCGCAGATGGACATCTATTTAATTGATACGTCGCACATGCTATAGCTTCACTCCATAAACTTTTTGGCAAATTTGTCTCTAATAGCAGTGTTCTGACTCGATCATACAAAGTTCTATTCATGCGTTCTGATACTCCGTTCTGTTGTGGTGAATACGGCTGTGTATATTGAATACTTATGCCTCGTTCTCTGCAAAAAGATTCAAAGTTAACATTTTTAAATTCACCGCCATTATCGCATCGTACCTTACTTATTTTGATTCCATATTCGGTTTAAAATCTTCTTATATAGTTAATTAGATTGGCTGTCGCTTCACTTTTGTGTTTGAGAAGATACGTGTGACAGAAATGAGAGTAGTCATCTATTATGACCTGATAATATAATTCACCGTTTATCCCAGGTGTTCGGACGGGGCCTGCTATATCTGTATGTAATAACTCACCTATATATCTCGATCGTGGTCTCTCGACAGGTATAAATGGTAAACGGGTCGATTTACCCATCTGGCACGAACTACATGTTTTTGCACTAGATGGTAGGTGCATGTATCGCAGATTTCGGCGATTGAGATGGCCTAACCTTTGATGCCATATATCCCCAGAGCTTGATCTAGAATTCGCACTATAAGACACGTTAAGACATACTTCTGCATTCAAAATAAATAGTTTACCTACGCATGAACCATACATATGATAATATGAATTTTGTTTACATATTTTTACGTAATCTTTGCTTACGGATTTTGAAAATATACACTTCGGATTTCAATTGAGGAAAATTATGAGGAATTGTAGCCATTATTTTCTTACTTGTCTTTTATTTTATATTATTTTCACTTTGCTACTTTTATTATAGCCCATAACCTTTTAGTGTAACAAAATGAATATATAGGCACGAGTTACTTGATTATTCAATCTTTTATTGTAGCAAGAAAACTAAGACATGTTTTTCTCTTATTAGATTTTTATATCAGACATAAAACGAGTGTCAATTAACATCTCTATGGTCGATGAATAATACTAACATATAAAACCTTAACACTTTCGATATATCGAATATAAGTGAATATCCAGTGTCAATCCGCATTGACACAAGTTCCGTTCCACGCGATTGACACTTTTAAAATTATATGTTTTTTATTACATTTACCTATTATAATAATAAAATAATTATAAAAGTGATAGTTCCTTTTGTCTTTTTCGATGAGATAATATTTTTTTACACATTATTTAATTGTTATTTTTTTTTGTGCCAGTTTTTTTTAGTTGAAAACAGTATGCCTGACATGAAAAAGTTAGAACTGTCACGCATATCATCATACAGTAAAAATACTATATAGTTTGATACTTTATTTTATTTTGCAGTTTAATTTTAGTTTTAGTACTTAAGTGTTGTTTTTGAAGTTTACTTGAGTCATGACGTTTGCTCTCATTCAATTTGATTGGGATGGAGATAGGGAGTGCGATACGGGGTGGGTTGGGAAATAGGATTAGGAGTGGGATAGAGGGTAGGATAAGTAGTGAGATGGGAATGGGATGAGGAGTGGGATAGAGAATTGGATACGGAGTGGTATAGGGAGTGAGATGTGGGATGGGATTAGGAATGGGATAGGAAGGAGGATATGGAGTGGGATAGGAAGCAGGATATGGAGTGAGATGGGAATGGGATTAGAAATGGGAGAGAATTGGATAGGGAATGGGATTAGGATACGGAGTGGGATAAGGAGTGAGATGGGGAATGGGATAAGAGTGGGGTATGGATACGGAGTGGGATAGGGAGTAAGATGGGGAATGGGTTAAGAGTGAGATAGGGAGTGAGATTAGGAGTGGGATATGGAGTGGGAGTACACGTTCGGCTGTATTCAAATATCCACTTCACATATCAAACATACACAATAACGAGATTAAAAAATAAATAAAAAAAAAAACAAAAAAAACGGCCAAGTATGTGTCGAACTCATGAACTAAGCGTTTCGTACCATGGCCATATGTAATTTACTTGTTTGAATTAAAGTGATTCCGTAATGAAAAATCAGTGGGTGAACATTATAAGAAGAAGCCGTGGAGAAGATGTCTGGCAACCAGCAAAAACAACTGTCATGTGCTCAGATCATTTTCATGCAAAAGACTTGTGTCAATTTTGTGCAAGGTATATTGTTTGTTACAATTCATTAAATTTTATTTGAAATTGTTGTTTGAAGCTGTCAGTTATTCTTAACTTCACTACATATTATAAAACAAAAACTTCCCCGCTGCGTTTGTAAAACACGTTAATAAGAACTACATTTTGCTTACTTTGTTTTTTCTTTTACTTTCATGAACAGTAAACTAATTTCAAATTGATCAGTTTTACCCACTTTTTTGGGGAATGTGGCATAAGCTGGTATCCCTATGCACGCACACGAGACAAAAAGAATGACATGGCGCGAGACTTCACGCACACAAGTACACCTAGCGTCAAAAAAATCGCACCTCCGCGAAAATTACTTTCAATCGGTACCAACCAAAGATGTTGTATTAGTCTGTACCTAGTACCAAGTACCAACCCTTAACACACGCATGTAACCCCATAAATAGTGATGTCATTTGAAAGCTCAATAAATAAACTTTAAAAATAAAACATTTCGTTACATTCAAAAAAATGCTTTACGTCATAAATGTGACTTTAAAAAGAAATGAAAATTTTGCTACTCACAAGGGTCACTATTTGCGGTACTTGTTGTAGGTATAACCGTATAAAAAGGTCAATACGGGTTCATTCGGGGTCATTCGCTCACTAACCGTCGAAGAGGACACTCAAGAAGGACTTCCGCAAAAAAAAAACAACTTTCCAGATGGATACCACAGCTGATGAAGCCGCCCAAGTGGTTGCACTGCTGCGATCAGGGATGCGACAGTGTGATGTCGCTCGGCAACTCAATTTGAGCCGTTTTTCGGTTTGGAGAGTGTACCAGCGGTTCCTGGAGACCGGTGGCTACGTTCGGAGGCATGGCTCCGGTAGACATCGGTGCACCTCGATGAGAGACGACCGATTTCTCGTGACGACGTCATTGAGAAATCGGTTCTTTAATGCTGTTGAGTTGCGACAGCAGCTCCAGGCAGCTCGCAGAACAACCGTGAGCGTCTCCATGGTTAGAAGAAGATTAAAGGACAAGAAGATATCTGCTCATAGAGCTGCTACTGGTCCCAAATTAACCGCTTGCAGTTTGCTCGCGAACACGTCAATTGGAGCCTTGACCAGTGGAGAGCTGTTCTCTTCTCAGATGAGACACGTGTATGTCTTTACTGCAACGACAGACGCGGAAGAGTCTACAGAAGACGTGGAGAACGGTTTACCCAAGCCTGCATCCAGGAGACGGTAGAGTTTGGGGGCGGTTCCTGTATGTTCTGAGGCGGCATGTCGGCCGACGGCAAAACCGACCTTGTTTGCGTCTCCTGGACCGGAGGTGCTCGTGGGCAAGGGTCGCTGACTGCTCATCGGTACTTCACAGAGATCCTGGAAGAGCATGCGGTCCCCTATGCCGGTTTTATCGGCGAGAGGTTCACATTAATGTACGATAATGCTCGCGCTCACACCGCAGTTATTGTGCGTGACTATCTTCGAGACGTCGGGATCCCTGTCATGCAGTGGCCGGCGAGAAGTCCAGACCTGAACCCGATAGAGCACCTCTGGGACCACCTGAAACGCAAGGTTCGGGCTCGTGATCCCGCCCCCACGACTCTACAGGAGCTTGAGGAGGCCGTTCTTGAAAAATGGGCCAGTATCCCCCAAGAAGAGCTCCTCAAATTGGTTAGGTCCTTGAGAGAGCGCATGGAAGCCGTCATTAGGGCAAGTTTAACACTAGGTTTTAGGTTCTTTTTAAGCATTTTTTTGTATTAAAATATTGTAATTAATGTGTTTTTAATTAAGGCTTAATTAAGGATTTTTTTATTTTTTTCTAAACTTAATTTTTTTTTCTGTTGGTACAATTAACAAAATGTTAAATTTAAATTGTTCTTAGCTTCTCTTTTTTATTACCTTTCAAACGATACCCAACATTACCCCCATAATTGACACTAAATAAGTTTTGAAGGTGTTTGAAGTAGTTTTTTTTAAAGGTGCGATTTTTTTGACGTCGAGAGTATATAAAAGTTGGCCTGTTTTTGTCGCAGTGATTACAGGGTGACGTTCCATCTAGTCATAGTAGTCAGTATTTATAATCAAAGCTGTCAACATCCCTGCTACATAGTGCGCAATGACCACCCGACTCAGGACAGAATGACAGAAGCTCCTTGTGAGAGTCACTTCCCATAATTATCTCTATTACAATTACACCTACTTACCAACTTTTTATCTGCTGTCAGAATTTTAAATGACCCTGAGAGGTACAGGTACGCCGAAACTTCTACAGACGAAACTGAACAATATGAACAATACTAATCGTTCGGTTTTGTATCAACCTGATAAATATTTGTGTATTTCTTTAATGTCTTAGTTAGGGTTGCCATAACTTCTAGGAACAAATACGGAAGAGACGTTTTCGGATTTTGATTGTTGTTGTACAATCAAAACCCGAATTAATAAAAACTTTATACGACCACCGACCATCAAGAAACCCAATTTATCAGTCTCCTCATAAAAGTTTTATAGTTGTATTATGCTACTAATAAACCGAGCAATATAGAGGTATTTATTTCGCTAGCCAAAAATATGCAACATAAAAAATGAAACGATAAATAAGTTGTGTTTTATATTTACAATTTTTACATACATCTCAACATGTTACAGACTACCGAGCTCTTTTTAATTCGAGCTACGAACCGTTACATAAACTAACACGTAAATCTAAATTGTAATAAAACGACGTGTGAAGTCAATTCAAGCTCAGTTCCGAGCGCGACTAGTTCGGTACACCAGAATCAATAAAACTCATGTGTCCGTCAACATTATTATGTACTAGGTACTACCTAAACAAGAACAGTGGCAGTTTTCTTTTGAGAGAAAATTGGTACCAGCAACATTTTAGGCCGCTTACAACGCATTATTGTTCAAAGGACGTATCGGTCCGGTCGCATATGACCCGCAAGCATGCTTGTAGACAAGAACAATACAGTTCTCGTTAAAATTACAGATTTTAAATTGATTTTCGTTGCCAAGGACAAAAAACATTGGTGCGTTGGCACCCAAATAGCATTACGGTCTTATTCGACGTGTTATTTTAAGGGGAAATTTGATAAGTTCCTTTCAATACTGTCCCCAGTAATCCTAGCAAACGCCTTAGCAACAAAGAGACTGGTAATTTAGACATTAATTTATTTTAGATTTGAAGACCTTGTGACCACACTAATGTTTCTATCCTGCAATCTTTGACATTTGGTAATTTTTTACTACCACAGTTAGTACAGTCAGCAGCACATTGTACGTTAAACATAAATTGGTTAGCCCGGTAGAGTTGAAAACGTTGTATATAATAGAATATAGCCTTTGTCTGAAGTTTAAAAAATTTCAAAAATTTTTAAGTTTCTTATTCATTGTCCATAGGTACGCTTTTGCGTCTACAAACGACTAATTCGGCAGATTTTATCTATTAGTAGATAATTTACACAGAACACTAAATGGTGAATTATATAAATGTGATGGTAAATAAACGGTTAAAACATTAAAACAATGATAACAACAATTTCGTAACAACATTAGCAAAACATTACATGAGCAAAATGTTATGTTCGCCTGTAGACAAGAACATTTGAAACTTCTAATCACGGTCTGAGAACATCAACATGTGAAACATCAATTTATTAACTAACAAAACAAAATACAATATTTACAGACTAAAGAAACATATTAAAATATCGCAACTTCCGCTTGACCCTCATTTACGTTTCAAATGAAACAATGTTTTTAAGAAACATTCGTTATTTACAATTTGTATAAAATATCTCTTACAAGTTGCACGACAGAAATGCAGTGGGTAAGCTACACAGAGCAAAGCGCCTTTTACTAGAGACGGTATGGTCAACGATTTCCATACAAATCCAGCGCGTCAGGGGGCGTCACCGTTTATTCAATATCAGGAAACGCATGGGTTCCACACTACTTAGGTTTTGTGACAATCTCGACTCGCATCTTTTAAAAGCTAAAAATTGCATTTAATTTCTTACTTGTGATATGATACACCAGAATTTTGGTTATTCACGTTTTTACTTTGATTATTACACCAAATCACAGTACAATGATAGCTTTTTTGGGTATCCACAACGTGCAAATAAAAACTGGCGGCCAAATGTGTCTTGAATTACTCTCAGCGCAATTGCGCGGCACGAATTATTACTACCATCTCAAGTAGGGGACGGCGCGGCGTTCTTTGTTCTGTAGTAAGCTAACTACATTTATTCAGCTCAATTCAGCTTTTGCCCATAGAATCAGTTTCGTATGGAGATGCGAACGCGCAAATCAGTTGAAGGTTCGCATTACCTATACAAAACTGTTTTTTTTTTTCTATGGACAAAGGCTGTATTGAGCTGAATAAATGTAATTACTCCCTATGACTTAAAATTTTTTTTAAATAAATAACATTGGTCAATTTTAAATGATATGTAAAAGTTGAACACGATATGTTAAATACAAAATAAAATGCACACTTCCAGTTATAAGTGAAGGGGTTACGGAAGGCGATAGTTTTAATGTGTTCGAAAGGTGTCGATCAACGTTGACTAGAATAATGTTTCTCTCGAATGCGCCGCTCGCTCCATCCGCGGCGGCAACCGAGCGGGTCGACTCGCTAGTTCTGTGCATTCACCTGTCGCCTCGCCACCGCCGCTGTCGGTCGAAAACTGTTCAACCTCATCGTCGGTAGATTCCGCATCGTCCTCGGCGAACACTGAATCCGCACCTACAGACGCCAACTCACACTCCACGGCATACGATGGCCCTATACTACCGACGGAAGCCAGTGGCGCAAGACGCTCACTGGGACATGGCGACAACCGCCGTTCCGTAAGCGCGCATACAACAGACGAGCCACGGCGTTCTAAATAAGAACTGCCCGAACTCGAGCAAGTAGCCGAACTGAGTCTACGATCACGTGGGCCCGCCGAAGCACGTCTTTCCGTAAATCGCAAAGCGGAGCCCGGCAATGAATCTCCTCGCAGTGCGGAGAGACGACGGGCCGGCATCAGAAGGCTTCCGTATCCGCCGCCGTAGGACGCGAAACGAGCTGTACGCGGCCAAGGAGGCTCTTCTCCCATCGACGGTCTAGAGCGTGCACGCTCTGACATCGCTTCTTCCAATGCGGCTGTAAGTTGCCGTTCTTCTTCGACCGCTTGTTCTTCCGCGACCACTGCCTCGGCGAGTTCGACTATTTTTGGATCGTTCAAAGCCTTAACAGATTTGCTTCGGCTCTTATAAACAATGAGAAAAACCATTAGCGCAAAAAAGCCGCCGAGCGTGGCGGCTATGCGCACACCCGTCATGACGTCATAAGTGGCGTAAAATTCGATGCGTACGCGATCGCGGTCGGCTTGCGACCGGTCGATGTTTGTCGAATTTTCGATAGCAGCCGTCTCTCCACCCACCCATCCTTCTCGGTGCTCCATCGCGCGGTCAGGTGTTCATTGCCTGTAGACAAATACAAACAATGTAAGCCCACGTAAGTGTGTTATCTATCATATCTTATCACTTTCATTAAAGAACTTACTTATGTAAACAAAAATTAGAATGCTTTTAAGGGATATCTTTTATGGTCTTGTTCAGTTTTTTAGGGTCCCATTTAATTTTATTTTTAAAACTTTAAGAACTAAAGTGAATTTTTGAAACATAAATAAATAATGTTACATTTTAATTGTAATTTATGCTATATATTATGATTATCTTAAAACTTGTTTTATTTAACAAAAGAACTTAAAATATACGAAACATATCATCACTGTAAGGGTAGGTGCACATCTAACGAAAGATCGTTGCGTATCGTCGGTGGCGTAACACCAGAACGGACAAGTAGATAATAAAACATTCAACATTAAGGTGGATTTATACTACACCGGGCCGTGCCCAGGCCAGGGCCCGGTCTAGATATTTATAGTATGGTATGGTATGAACCAATTCATACTTCACCGGGCCGTTTTCTCGCCGGCCTTTGACAAAAACACGGCGAGCGCACGGCCCGGTGTAATATGAATCGTCCTTTACACACTCAACTCAACCGACAACGCTGACACACGACGTCTTCAGTTTCGATCGATCCATCGTCGAAGAAAGGTAAGATAAAGGTTGGTCCCAATATATTTTCTTTCTTCGATCTTGTTGTAAAGCCTTCCAAATAATTTATTTCAACGTAATATTCAAAATAATTATTACGGGACTAAATCACTATGTACAGTTGAACGCAGAAACTAACTAGATGCGTAGTGTTTTGGTAGGTTTAAATTTAACCAAATAGATGCGACCGGTGATATGTCCAACGCATTTCCGGTCAGTTTTTCCTAAGGGAAAATTACACCGAAACGCATAGCGACTTTGCTTGAAATTTTGAGAGCCGACACCACTCTCTTGTATTCACTGAGCATGTGTATGATGGGATTGGAAGGGCATTATTCATTATGAGGTTTTACCGCCGGGCAGAAACATCGATTTGGATCTCAAGAGAATGCGGCCGGAATTGATCAATCTTTCATCACAACAACGCTAAACCACACGCTTCTTTAGAACTCGAGTATGTAGTCGCTGTAGCATTTTTTATGTTTAAAAACGAACGAGATAGTTATTATCATTGGAATTTTAAAATTAATTAATGTAACCCACTTTTACGGTAGGTTCCTAATTGGTCATTGGTAAGTATGTATGTAAATGCTCAATATAGGTAAATTTACAATTTAGTGAAGATATTTTAAAACTCAATCACATTATGACCATGTAAGAGTAGTATAATGCTCGCAACACAACAATGTTGTCGAGCGAGCGGGCGATTTCCGTTTGGCTGTACTGAACACCGCACTCACCGCAGTCCCGACGTATCTGGGACACGAGCGGCGCCATATCTGACAACGAATGTTTCTTTGCTTTCAGACTCGCATTGGATCGGATTTATAAATTGAAAAAGATACTTATAGGTTTTCTAAGCCTGATGAAATGATCCGGTTTAGAAGGAAAATAACATCGATGTTTGAAAATAATAATTAACTGATTTTAAATAAGAAAAATAAAGTCCTCCCAGGACATGAAATGTTTTCTCCATTCATAATCGTCTGTAGTAATAAAAAAAAAATAACTCGCTAATTGGTCTCAAAAAAGATTTTTTTTGTAAAATATTGTTACGTGTGGGGTGAGTCAATCTGCGTGTAAGGGCGAAAATCAACTATTTATTTTCACAAACCAAGATGACTTCCAAAAGGGCTAAACGAAAGGTCCGATAAAACCGTTAAACTCGCCAAGAGTCGTCAATGATTCCCTTATGAGTCGCTGGCTTACTGTCGCAGGTAAGTTCCGAAGTATCGCTTTCGAATTGCAGAATCGAACTGTGTCGCTAGTTCGCCACTTCGCCTATTTATATCCGCTGCCAATCGTCTAGATCTTTCTCGAATTTAGTACAAACAAATACAAGTAAACAACTTTTGTAAACACGTTTTGTAAGCAAGGTCATTGAAATTCGGGAACGCTATTTCTGTTGAATGTGAACTTTATGTTGTGTGCATAAGGACCAATTTCCCTTGACAATAACCGGAGAGTGGCGTGACTTCTATTCTTTCCAGATTTGTTGTCAGGCGAGAACGCTTTTCTAGAACGTTCCATGGTGAGTCATAACAATATTGTTACGTCTAACTATGGGATGGGACGTTATGGAAAAAGCGTTCGCGCCGGCCGAAAGTCTCGAACGTCCCACCCTATCGATGGTAGCCACGCTCCTTCCCGACTAGTATCAAAGGAAATTGGTCTTTATGTTTACAACATAGAGTTTACATTTCAACAGAAATAGCATTCCCAAACTTTCAATGGCTTGTTTACGATCTCGTTTAGATTTTCTGTAAAATTCGAAATACAAATAAGAGAACAGGCGGGCGAGATGAGGGAGTGGTGCGAGAACCAGCGATACGAAAGCGACTCTTCAGAGCTTTTGCGAAGTTATCTGGACAGTGAACCAGCGACAAATTAAGGGAATCATTGACGACTTTTGGCAAGTTTAACGGTTTCATCGAACAATAGTGACTTGGAAAGTCATCTTGGTTTGTGAAAATAAATCGTTCGTTTCGCCCTTACACGGCATCTTAACTCACAGCGTGAATTTCTTACCAAATCACAGCGGAGCGGCCCGGCCGCTTGGTCGAGCGGATGTATATACATAATTCAATCCTAAGAGCTATCTTATAACCAACAAGATGAACTGATAAAACTGATTTAGAAAAGCTGATGATGTTATCGTCTTCTACTAATATATAAAAATCTCTTGTCACGGTGTTTGTGGATGCACTCCTCCGATAACTGCTCGACGGATTTTTTTTTGTATATTGATGGGTATGAAAAATGTTGCGATATAATTATATCATTCTTGTTGGACCCGATAGGTGGCGCAACAATCGGGTTATAGAATTATTTTCAGGTTCGGACAGCACAACGTCTGCTGGCTTCGCTAGTACAATATAAATATTACAGTCCAATGAGGTAGAGCCAAATCCTTGAAGATCAATTGACGAATCCAGCTCGGATGAGCAGGAAGCTCCGAGTCATCTTTTAATTCCTCAGTTCCTCAAAACAAAAGTTTTCGGTCAATGTGTGTTGCCGGTGACATGGTCATTAACTTTTGGCCTTAAGAGGGCACTTTCCAACTCGAACAGCTTACTTACTCATTATTTATAGGTCGTAGCAATACATAAAAAAACATGACATTTCTAGAACATAATATAAAGGTTTGCATCACAACAAAAAACTGAAATTAATTTTATATGGAGTATAATTAATTTCTAAAATGTGCAGACCATTTCGCGGGTTGAATACTTGTATTTACTGACTAAAATCCAAAAATGTTTTTCGATGGAAACATCCTACCTATAATATACATTTCAAATTGGGATGTCAATAGCTACCATCTATAAAGATTTTTCTAAAATATTGGAATTGCTGGCGTATGTTTTATTATTTTCGCGAGTTGAATAAGTGGCGCGAATGTGTTGCGTCGCATTCTGTCTTGGGTCATTCGCATTATAGTAAGTTGAGACAACAAATTCTCACAAATACCTATTACTGAGTTCCCACGCTCGTACAGCGCCACCTTAAGAAAGCTCAACGTCGTTCAACGAGCTATGGAGAGGGCTATGCTCGTTATTACTCTGAGGGATCGAACCGGTAATGAGGAGATCAGTAGACGAACGAAAGTTACCGACATAAGCCAGTGGGTCAGTAAGTTGAAGTGGCAGTGGATAGGGCACATAGTACGGAGAGCCGATGATCGCTGGGGCCGTAAGGTTCTCGAGAGGAAGCCACGGACCGGCAAGCGCAGCGTAGGATGTCCACCCACAAGATCTGACCCCCACAAGGGCCGCGGGTCAACGGTGGATCCAGACTGCTTTCGACCGGTCCTATTGGAAAATTATGAGGGAAATCTATGTCCAGAAGTGACGTCTGACGGCTATTGATGATCATGATAATAGCCTACCAGATTTTCCAACAACTGGCATAGCGGCGACTGAAAAGTTGATAAAATTTTGGCACATTTCAACTGTTTAAGAAAACCTAAAGAATCCTAAGAACCTAACTAATACGCGTATCCTAAGAAGCCTAACTAATATTACAAATGCGAAAGAGAGTTTGTTTGTTTGTCTCGCTTTCACGTCGTAACACTAAACCGATCATCGGGAAATTTTGCATACACGTTGTTACGAGGGGCACACTGAAATGATCGGGAATAAGAAAAACCACATGCACGGTATAGCTAAATTGTATTTTATTGTTTTTCGAAGTATTCTCCGTTCAACTTAATGCACTTTTCCATTCGTGCAAACCAATCATTAAAACAGTAATTCCAGTCTGAAGTTGATGTTGACAAAATGGCTGATTTGTACGCTTCCACAGTTGCTTCGGGGTCTTCACACCGTTGACCGCGTAATAAATCTTTCATTCTAGGGAATATAAAGAAATCGTTTGGGCTCAGGTCAGGACTGTACGGAGGATGGCTCATCAGCTCAACATTTCCCTGCTTCAAAAAATCATTTGTCTTCCGAGCCGTATGGGAGCTCGCATTATCGTGATCTAAGATGATGCGACGTTTCGGGTTATTTTTTCGGAGTTCGGTTATCATTTCTGGCAAACAAACCGTGATATAACACTCGGCGGTAACCGTTCTGCGTTCCTGTAAAGGAATTGTAGCAACATGCCCCTTTTTCCAGACAAACGTAGCGACCATTTTCTTTGACACGCTGCGGGAGCGAACCACTTTCGTTGGCTTGACCTCGTCTTCGAAGACCCAAACTGCTGACTGATGTTTTCTTTCAGGTTCGTATGAATAAATCCATGATTCGTCACCTGAGACGATATTATAAACGGCATTTGACTTCCCTCCGTTGAAGTGTTGCAGAGTATTCCGGCACCAATCTACACGAGCCGCCTTTTGCTCTTCGGACAAATTGTGGGGAACCCAGCGGGAAACTAGCTTTCTTACACACAGCTCATTATGTAATATCGACTGAATTGCAGTCATTCCGATACTGATAACAGCCCGAATCTGCTCGTATGTCACATGACGGTCATCTAATATAATAGTTCGCACAGCTGCGATGTTTTCAGGCGTGACCGCTGTTCTTGGTCGACCTGCAGAAGAAACAGTGCTGAGCGACACACGACCGCGTCGGAACTCGGCATACCAGCGGTATATTGTCGTTTGACTCGGTGCTTCAACATCATAAATCGAAACAAGTTCGCTGAGACATTTATCTTGAGATAAGCTGCGACGAAAATTGTGATAAATTATGGCACGGAAATGTTCACGCGTGAGCTCCATTTCTGTTAACGACGTGTCAACTTTAAACCAACATAGTTTTTTTTTAATAAAAAAATTTAATTGTTTGAATGTCATTAAGATTCTAAGAGGCCAGTATTCAAATTCTAAAAAAGGTTTTATTGTAACTCAATCCGAAATATTCTATTCCCGATCATTTCAGTGTGCCCCTTGTAGGGATACATAAAAGTACGTAGAGTACCTTTTATTAAGAAAAAACTTAACAAGTGCGAGTTGAACTCGCGTGAAGAGGGTTCCGTACGATGTTACCTATCCGCATAATATTGAGTGATTTACAATGTTATTTTAATATCATGGACTTCTTATAGGTTTTCCTATAATCTATAAGTAGAAAACTAATTTCTGTATTTTTTTCAAGATTTTAGGTTCAGTAGTTTCGGAGATAGGGGGGGGGGGGATGGTCGGACAGACGGACACACGAGTGATCCTATAAGGGTTCCGTTTTTTTTATTCGGACGTACGAAACCCTAAAAAGTGTACTGTTTCCGAAGGATCATCTAAAAATAATAACATATGAGCAATGAAGATTGAATTAATATTGCGACACCTAAGGAAAAAGTCGCGGGCAAAAGCTAGAAGCGATTAGCCACATCTCATCCAATGGACCACTCGACAAAATATTAAAGGTTGGCTACCTGTCCTTTGACAATCACTTCGTATATATAAGGTTGCGAGCGTGTGCTAGTTGTGTACAATTTTAACACAATAGTTCCGCATTTGATAAATAACGCGTTCAACACAAAAGCTTTGGTACTAAATATAGCAACGCAGGTGAAGTACCTACCTACTCTGTTGTTGATGAAGGGGCAAATCTTAAAACAGTTCAACCCATTAAATACACTCTGCGCAAAAAAAAAACATTTGTGTATTTGATGAGGTCTGTTGGAGCGAAGTTAATGTGAACATTACACGAAATTTAAATATAAATTAATGTTAATTTTATTTATGAAACAGACGCTAGTAACTACCTACTGTGTTCTCCCATACATTGTCTATACCAAACATAGATGAAAATATTATTTTCCTATAGTAAATTTTAGGCTATAGGCTAAAATACGAGGGGCACACTGAAATGATCGGGAATAAGAAAAACCACATGCACGGTATAGCTAAATTGTATTTTATTGTTTTTCGAAGTATTCTCCGTTCAATTTAAGGGCTTCACTGAGGCAAATGACATTTACTATAGAACTCGCTGGCGGCGGATCCAATTCAACAGGCCTAGAAGTGGTGTTTTTTTGTTACCATTAGAACAATACGCAAAATAAAAATTTTTATTAATACAATTTTTTAATCTGATATTAACTTATTAATAGGTACAGGGTTCATATGCGTGCAATAAGCCGTTTTCGAGAGGATTTTCAATAAAAGTCAAATTCTTCTTGTGTTCTAACTTTTTTTGTGGAGTTTCTATTACTTTAACGAAAATTCTAATTAATACAATTGGTTCTTCACATGTTTAAGTATAATACATATTTTTTTCAAAGTAATTGTCTTGTCCATTTCTTGTAACATCTTCATTAAACAATGGATATTTTTAGTATTTAGGGTTTGTCTCCCCCTTAATGCACTTTTCCATTCGTGCAAACCAATCATTAAAACAATAATTCCAGTCTGAAGTTGATGTTGACAAAATGGCTGATTTGTAAGCTTCCACAGCTGCTTCGGGGCCTTCAAACCGTTGACCGCGTAATAAATCTTTCATTCTAGGGAATGTAAAAAAATCGTTTGGGCTCAGGTCAGGACTGTACGGAGGATGGCTCATCAGCTCAACGTTTTCCTGCTTCAAAAAATCATTTGTCTTCCGAGCCGTATGGGAGCTCGCATTATCGTGATGTAAGATGATGCGACGTTTCGGGTTATTTTTTCGGAGTTCGGCTATCATTTTTGGCAAACAAACCGTGATATACCCCTCGGCGGTAACCGTTCTGCGTTCCTGTAAAGGAATTGTAGCAACATGCCCCTTTTTCGAGACAAACGTAGCGACCATTTTCTTTGACACGCTGCGGGAGCGAACCACTTTCGTTGGCTTGACCTCGTCTTCGAAGACCCAAACTGCTGACTGATGTTTTCTTTCAGGTTCATATGAATAAATCCATGATTCGTCACCTGAGACGATATTATAAACGGCATTTGACTTCCCTCCGTTGAAGCGTTGCAGAGTATTCCGGCACCAATCTACACGAGCCGTCTTTTGCTCTTCGGACAAATTGTGGGGAACACAGCGGGAAACTAGCTTTCTTAGCCACAGCTCATTATGTAATATCGACTGAATTGCAGCCATTCCGATACTGATAACAGCCCGAATCTGCTCGTATGTCACATGACGGTCATCTAATATAATAGTTCGCACAGCTGCGATGTTTTCAGGCGTGACCGCTGTTCTTGGTCGACCTGCAGAAAAAACAGTGCTGAGCGACACACGACCGCGTCGGAACTCGGCATACCAGCGGTATATTGTCGTTTGACTCGGTGCTTCAACATCATAAATCGAAACAAGTTCGCTGAGACATTTATCTTGAGATAAGCCGCGACGAAATTGTGATAAATTATGGCACGGAAATGTTCACGCGTGAGCTCCATTTCTGTTAACGACGTGTCAACTTTAAACAAACATAGTTTTTGTTTTTAATAAAAAAAAATTGTTTGAATGTCATTAAGATTCTAAGAGGCCAGTATTCAAATTCTAAAAAAGGTTTTATTGTAACTCAATCCGAAATATTCTATTCCCGATCATTTCAGTGTGCCCCTTGTAGTAAGTAAATTTAATTTCCATAATTTTTTTATGCAGAAAGTGAGGCCGTCAATGGGACAAAGGTAGCTCTGATCAAAAGTCAAATAATCAGTAAACATTGAAATCCCAGTTAAGGTACAGTATAAAATTATGCCGTTTATCAGTTTGATCAACATAATGTCGAAAAATTGCCCTGTTCACACCTACGATTGTTAAACACGTCAACTAGACAATCCACACAATCAACCAATCGTTGAAGATGAACATAGCTGCTATAGCCAGTTAGCCAGCCATTATATAGGAAATATTTAGCTGACATGATGTGGCAACAGATGACAGTGGACACAGCATTATTCCCTCTGCCATTGGATTCAAAATTGTATGATGTGAAGTATAAAAACAATAAATGTTATATTCTTTACTTATAAAATTGTTTGTCCTAACTGACTATCAATGCACAGCCAAACCTACTAATCTAGAAAATTTCAAAAGCAATATTAATCTATACTAATATTATAATGCTGACAAGTTTGTTTGTTTGTTTGAACGCACTAATCTCAGGAACTACTGGTTCGAATTGAAAAATTCTTTTTGTTTTAAATAGTCCATTTATCGAGGAAGACTATAGGGTATATAACATCACGCTACGATAAATAGTATTATATATAAGCAGTATCCAGTACCGCGCGCCCCATGCGCACGCCGGCCGCCGCCGTATGGGCCGCAGCGTAGCGTGGCCGAGTTCAGCTAGTTTTTTATAAAGATTCAGCAGGGATCTTGCCATTCAGCTGTTGTGACACTTGAAACCAATATGTCATTATAACAGAATGCCGGTTTCTACTGCATGTTTCAAATTTCAGACTAGCCTTAGTAGTATAGGCTGTTATAAAATTGATCAATGCACAGCCAAAACTATTAAGTCTAGAAAGCTGATTTTTGGAGCACAGGTTAATTTCATAACGTAAGCTTCCTTTTATTTATTTTATTCGTGTGCCGGTTGGTAGTCTAACATAACATAACTACATAATAATATACCTGGTCCATTTTTTTGTCAGATAGGTATCACACTTCATACGCTACTTCTCATACCATATCCATATGTAAGATAAAAATAAAACATCGCTACGTGGTTGTCGCTATTTCACGAAAGTCATTTTTCAATGGTATCCAGGAGCACTAGAGTAAAAGCCCACCCACAGTAGTTAGTGGTATTGCCGATAAGAGTTGTATTTGATTTAATATCTATGCAGAACAGTTACCAATGCTTCAACATGTGATGCCACTGAAGGTATTACTATACCACTAAAGTAAAAATTACTTTCAGAATGAACATTATTTTGATCCGTTCATAGATTTAACATGTAAGGATAATAAATTGAAAAATACTACTTGTGGTAAATATACACAAAACTTTTTATGAAATCAGTATATGATCAGTATTATTGTATCTTCTAATGCTGTACCTCACAGAAAATGAAATACTTGTAACAAGGCATAAAAACCTATAATCAGCTTCTTATTTTAGAAAATAGACTTTTAAACCATGTTGAAATCAGGTACCTAGCACATTTAGGTCTTCTATTACAAAATATATTATTTTGTAGTTATGTTTTCAAATCTTTAATGCAGAAAAATAGTAATGATGTATAAAAAAAATATTAAAGTACATTAAATACAGAAAAAAGGATAATATCTGAAAATCATGCACAATGAGAAAATCAAACAGTCTGAGAAAAGAAACACCTTCATAAAAGAAAAATAACTGTAACAATATTGCTAAAAATGGGAAGTAAAAAAATCTACATTCTAAAAATAAATCTACAATCTAAAAAGAAGAGATCAACCAATTTCCATAAATCGTTGGGCAAAAAATCGGACAGAATGTTACAATGTTCACATGAGTTTCAACTGTAACAGAAAATCAACAACTTCTTATTACATTAAATTAGTTGTGATAGTTAATTTTAATATTTTTATTCATCCTCTTTATGGACTGTATATCACCAATGTGAAATGTATTTAATATTTTATTACATGATGCAATAAAATAAAGAATTTTTTAAACAAAACACTAGTTATAAAGCCATCAAGATTACTCCTTGAGGAATGCCTAGGATGGTCAATTTTCTTAGCTGCAGACACTTTTCAAAGCAAAAAAATGTTTGCTATGAATAATGCTAATCTTTTCACACAAGTTGTGGAAGAACATTGTAGGGACAACATTTTTGTTTTCACACCTAGAGCCCATGCACCATTATTTCGAATCAACTAGGTACACTGTAAGTACAGGCCTGAATAGACTTCTTAACAGAATCTGTCACACTAGCAGCTAAGCATTCGTTAATCTTGTCTATCACTGATTTATGTAATTTGAAAACAAATATTTAATATCCTGATCTGTTCTAAAAGAAGTCTGACTTATATGTGATCATTATTACTGTTAAACATAATAACAAGTCATTTTTATTTTGTAAATTATTACAAAACACCACATCTTAACTTGTTATTCATGAAGTCCCTATCTTTGAAATTAAATTAGCACTAATTGTCACAAATTATTAAAATCTCTCATTTTATTTATTACTAATTTTGTCTGTAATAATTAGTACGTGATTACTATCCTATGTCCTTTTCTGTACCCTTGACTACTTTTAGGTATACAAAATTTCATTATTGCTTGGTTAAACAAATAAACTTAGGATGAAAGTGACATTAAATCTCGTCTTTCTTAAAAGACTCTTAACTATTCTTAAAAGGAAAATGATTAAAAAAAATGTTTTCTTACCAATTGTAGAACATACTTCGTGTGCAGCGAAAAATAATGAATATCGTGAGGGTCGACGATTTTTTATGTACATGTCCTTGGTGAGTGTGATAATTTATATCTGCATACATTAATATTTAGAAAAACTTCACCAAACACTGTCGACTAAAATATTTGAAACGGGATTTGTGAATTTAGTTATCGTGTCGATTTCTCACAAAAGTAACATTGCTGTTTGCACTTAGGTATTGTAAAATTTTCAACCTATAAAGCACATTGTAATAAATTTGAAAGAGTTTCAAGAGACCATAAGAAATAACAATGAAGACATCGAATTGATATTTTGAATTCGTAACAAATATTCCTTCAATTTCTCAAGAATACCACTCCAGTGACAATCATACCAAATTTAATAATTGAATTTGATTGATTGATACCAAACCAATCACGTTTGCAAGAAAAGGAAATCCGAAATTCTGCAAATTCTTGGTATCCACTTGAGGACCACAGATTATTAACTAGTACTGAATAGAGGTGGGCGATTATGAGATATACTAATGAAATCATTCGATTATGAAGATATCTCGAGATATCTCGATTATAAAGGTTATAGTAGTTACTAATAGTTAGTTAGTAGTCGCGATCGCGAGTCGACGCAAGGCGAGAGGCGAGCGCTGTGCGCTGTCTCGATCGCACGGATGTCGTCACAGCAGTGTACTACGCCGCTCGTCCTGAATAATATTGTATCAGACTTTTTTAAATTTCTTACTAGTCTTCTACCAGCACATATTACTGCAACAATGATATTAATCATTCATTAAGATACTAAGATAATTAATATTAAGATAATTAAGATGAATAATGCTATTAATTAATTTAATTATTCATTATTTATTAACACATTAAGAATATTGTTTTCATGGTGAATGTTGGATTTAGGCACACAAATAAATACAGGTAATGAATTAATTAGTATAAATTCTCTTTATAATGTAAAATATTTACCATTAATCAATCATATTTATATAATACTAACCACTATAATTAGTTTTTTTTAATACAATGACACAGTTTCAGCATCCTTAGAAGTAATAAATCTAATTTAGATTAAGAACAATATTTATAACTAAGAATCAACGTTAAACAAAGCATTTCTTTTAAAGTACGTATAACAATTACCAATATAACAAAAAAAGATGACTTCTCATCAAAACAAAATAAAACTGTTACTTACTTTTTTTTTTTATAAAATATAAATATACACAATAGCACATTTTCAGCCTTTAAGAGTAAAAATATGCTTAAAAATTATAAAAAAACTTATATAAATAGTAACAATAAATCACTGTCATTGAGATCAATGTCAAATAATTTTAGATCAAGAACGAAATATTTACGAATAATAATCAACTGTTAATTAAATATTTCTATAAAAAAACAAAACGTAAAAGACAACTTCTCATCCAAACGTAATAATAATGATACTTTTGCACTTATATACTAATAGAGTGACTCGCCGCTCAACTTTTTATAACAGGATTAGTAGTACTAATTAGTAACGTTATTCGATTATGAAAATATATTAGTTACTAATTTCATAATCGATTATCAACATTAGTATTAGTAAGTAATTCGATTATACCAATCATTCATAATCGCCCACCGCTAGTACTGAAGTTGAGGACTTGAGGAGTCTTGGGGGACAGCTAATGCCATTGTCAATTTGACAACCATTTACACAAGGATATAATACAGGGCAAGAAATAATTATGTATCTGTGACATAATAATAATTAAACACACAGCGTATTTGTGTAAAATATTGACAACTAAAAAGTTCCAAATGAAGTGCTCTCTTAACCTTCTTTTCAAGGTCGGTTCAATGTTGCGCGGTTTCACCAATTAATTACAATAAAAACCAAATCACAAATAACACATCGAATTAAATTTTATTTATTAGGTCAGTAGGTAGGTACTTCTTCGTTTAAAGAACATTACAACAGCATCAACTATTTTAAATTTACATTTTTTAAATCTTTTACATAAGTAAAAAGTTTGTTAAATTGTTTTTAACGATTAAGTTGGAAGTAACGGTTTCATTTTAATAAACAAAATTGCAGCGCCTAGAATTTCAAATATTTGCCTGTTTGTAGCTCTATTTTCAAGATACACCGGCTCTTTCAAAATAGCAGTTGGCAATTATCAGAAGATTCAATAATAAGTTACTTCATGTTTCAGATTTCAGATAGACCAGTATAATTCCCGGCACGTAAGTTGGCAAGAATGGCGAGATGCGCAGAAGTCGTTTTTTAGATCTAATCGGGTATCAAGCGGGACGAGAGGGGCGGGATAACATAGCTCCGAACGCACGATTGGTTCGTCAGTCGGTCGACCCTTGCCTCCCGCACCTTGCACACGTCCCGTTCACTCCCTCATACACTTGCTTGTTTTTGTTAAAAAGTGAATTTATTGTTGTTTATTTAATAACAATTTAAGTGTTTCATTTTATAACACATTTCTTAATTAAATTTAACTAATTTTTTTTTATACCTCACCCTAAACATCAATTTAAAATAATATGAAAACAACCGTGACCATTTTTATTGTACGTGAGTGTAGGATGCGTAGACTTTCCTCCACTACGTTAAAATCTTGCCAAGTTATGTGTCGGTCACTATATCACAGAACATAATTACATACACACACACACACACACGCATATATATATATGTCGCAGTCATCTGGTTGAATCTGCTATTTGATTAAATGACTAGCGCATTCATTGAATGACGACATTTAATTGAATGACTAGGCCGAACGCTGATTGATCAATCGTCACTCAACGTCCAACTAGTTAGCGGATTGTAACATAGCCCTTTGAACAGAGTGGACATAAAATCAGTCAGGTGATTCAAATTTAGTTCATTTTTTTCCTACTGCGGCGTTAGTAGTCACCAAAACTAATATGGCGTCAAACAGCTCGCACAAGCACTGTGTTGAAATTTTTTCGATTAATTTTACTTTAAAATGCGTTATTTGTAATAAAATAGTGTGACAGCATGGAGTCCCAGAGACTCGCATATTTTAATAAATTGCTTTTGAAATAATTTGATCAATTTTTCTAGGTTTTTTACTTTTTTATACTAAGCAAAAATATAAGATTAAGTAAAGCTTTGGAAATCATGCTACAATCTTTTATTATTTTAAACTTAGCAGTTTATAAATCAGTAATTTTTTAATTCTCCCAAAATTCTTATGAGCATCCTACCTAATAGGCATACCTAATCTTTATTGTCACCCTACATGGGCCCTCATTATGGGCGACCTAAAATTTTCGCAGCCAATGATGAAACTTACTGCAATCGACAGAAAAAAATATTACAAAACGAAAATATTCTATGATAAATTGTCGAAAACCATATACTTTCGGAGATTTAGAGGTTTAAAAATAAAATATTAGACTAGTTCTATCTACATCAAAATGGCTGTCCTAGTCTTTGATTTTTTGAATTCCTTGAATTAGTTGGTAGAAATAGTCAGTATTGCATATCTTCAGACTTAAAATACAATATAAAATCATAATAAGGTGTGTCATGTCATGTCCTCATTTTTTTTATCTAAAGTAAGGTTACCTTTTAAGTTGCGAACTTATGGTCACCCTAATCAAATATTACAAAGTCGTACAGATCCTATTTAACGAAACATTTTATAATTCATTTATTTTTATTTAAAGTAAGGTTAACTTTTAAGTTGCGAACTCATGGGCACCATAACCAAATATTACAAAATCGGCTATATCCCATTCAACGACTTCGCTAAATGACTTGAGGAGTTGTCCTTTAGTCATTCAATTAAATGTCGTCATTCAATAAACGCGCTAGTCATTCAATCAAATAGCAGATTCAACCAGATGACTGCGACATATATATGACCGTAAATGACTGTATCCGGAGGCTCAGTGCTAGAGCCACAGTGGCTCTAGCATGAGTTTACGATACTACACTCGCTAGCGAGAGCGTAAAACATTTATATGGAAAATTGACAATTTGACATTGACAGTTCACGATTTTCCATACAAAAATTTTACGTTCTCGATAGCGAGTGTAGTATTGGTGTAGTATCGTAAACTCATACTAGCTAGAGCCTCAGTTTCAAGTATCACACCCACAGAACACTACACCCACCCAGTATCTCCGCTATATAGGTAGGAGCAAAGATAATTGTATTAGTGTATAGATGGAACAATAAAAATTGAAGATTCCTTCGATACTCGATACCCGTCTTTCTAATGGCTGCATGTCGTATGTTAAAAAGAGATAACAATAGCCGAATATGACGTCTTAAAACGCTGCGCGCCATAAAAGAGGCAACGTCATATTTGTTTATATCATGCTGGTTAACAAGCGCGTTTAGCTTTATGTGATTTAAAATACTTAGAAATCTGAAAGTGTGATTTCATAAATCTATTGCTTGCCAAGAATGGCTTGTACTGTTCCCGTTTGTCCAAGTAGAGTGGGTGTTTTGAAGGAGAATAATGGAAACATATCATTTCACCGGTAAGTCGCACAGCTCCCACTCATTAATTTTGGTGTTTTGTAAACAATTTTTTATAATTATTTACTAAAAATGAATCATTGTACATGCATACACAGCTCTAAGGTTGATTTATTTAAAGAAAAGCTGGTGTTTATAACTAAAATTTACAAAAACCAAAGTTAATCGGAATATTTGACATTTGTCTTGCTTTATAGTGCTGTAGTCTGATCTTGATAAGTTTATCGATATCGATAACTAATTTATTTTTAGTAGAGTGTTGACAATTTCTAGCATTCACTGCAGGTTGAAAGTAATTTTTATCAATTTATAACAGATTTCCCACCGACATCGATTTAAAAAAAACGTGGACAAAAAATGTAAGAAAAGCCGACGATTGGAGAGCTTCGCAATATACAAGAATATGCTCGATGAACTTTGAAGATTCTTGCTTTCGCCAAGGATATCAGCGTAAAATTCTACACTCGTATGCAGTGCCGACAATATTCCCAAAATTACCACTATCGTGTAAACCAGTAAGTAATATCTATAAGTTATAAAGAAAGTTATGCTTCAATCTATGAAAAGTATGAAAATCTTTTGAATCATTAATAACCAAAAACTATTTCTTTTCAGAAATTACCCAGAAAAAGAAAACTTACTAATAAATACGTGGATACCCAAGCGTCAACATTAACTGCAAGTCTTTAAATTAAAATGTTGACGAATCACAGATGAACGATATCACAGATTGGACGTTTCTAAAAATAAAACTTTAAGATTATCGAGTTTTTTTTCTCTCGTAATAAAAACCTACTCCCGTTCTACCCCTTAAGGATGGATTCTAAATATTTCTACTCAAAAAATAACTATTCTTTTGAAATATTTTGGTGAAATAAATGCGAGAGGTTGCATACAATCTCATACAACTGACCGATTAGCAATGCGGCGAGTACAAGTACGCACCCACATTTTATTTATATTGAATAACCAAACAGTACACCGAAACGCATTTAGCCATATTTTTATCCGTCATATATTTAAAATCTATATCAACGATATCTAGTTATCAATAAAAATGCACAGCACTATTATACGCTATAACTTTAGCTTGCATTGTATAGTCAAAATGGAGACATTCACTCAACTTCGACCCGATATATGTATGTCTCTTTCAATCTTATGACAATTTGAAGGTGTTAGAAAGAATAAAATATTGCTGCATTTTGTGATCCATCTATAGGTACAGACTAATACAACATCTTTGGGTAGGAGTGTAGGAGTAATAGTGTTCTGTCTGTGCCCGCCCAGTATTGTTATTGTTTGTTTTGTTGGTTTGTGAACTTGTAATGTAATGTAATGTAAGCCCCTAAACCTAACCTAAATGAAACTTTTGAATGTTAGAAAAGCAAGCAAGTTAAAAAAAATTTAACGAAAACGAGAGCAAACGGATAGAACAGAATACAGATGAATAAACTGAGAATTTCCAGTTTTTTTAGTTTATTAAAAAATATACCAGAGTTCCAAACAAATTACATGTATTTACTTTTCGAATATTTACTTTGCAAGTATAAACGGTAGATATTTATTTGTACTTATTTGTAATATTTTACTTATTTTATTAGCACTTCATGTTTATTAATAATGCGTTAGCATTGCTGTAATTTTACACAAAAGTAAATAGTTTTATTAATTTGAATAATTACTTGTTGCATAATTCTTTGTAATCTCAGAAAAATCAAAGTAGGTATGTCTATTATACTGTCTCATTTCTTACTTTACAATCCCTTAAATTTGATAATTCTGTTTTCTTATTATGTTTGTTTATATGATATTGACATATTGTAGTTATCCTCGTAATTTAAAACTTTTCTCATACCTTTTCCAATTAAACTATATCAATAAATCATTCACCAATCCATTATAAATAGTGGATTATATATAAAAACATTCACTACATGAAAATACAAATCAAAAACTATCCAACATGATCTTCTTTTAGTCTCTCAATCCATTCTCAATTTTTTACACGTTAAATCAAAACCAACACCATTTTTTCTTTTTCGATATTTGAAAATCAAACCCATTTAGTTGCAGCCAGTATTTAAGTTCAAATTCATTAACATTTTTTAGACTTTTTGGAAATTAAAATTCAAAATGTCCGAAGAGTGGCAAGCATATGTGAAAGATTCAAGAACTATCTGCAAATATGGGTCCAAATGTTATCAAAAAAACAGTGAACATCACAAGTTATATAAACATCCACCGATAACTTTAAAAAAGAATGTTGGTAACCGATTTAAACCATACACAAAACATTCTCCTAACAAAGTCAGAGCTACAGCTGCAGACAGAAATGAACCAGACAAGGAGGTTAAGGATGACATATCTCATATTAAACCACCAGAAACATTAAACGGTACAACTCCTACAATTCGACAAGTTAATGAAAGTACCATAACATATGAAGAAGAATCATCATCATCAACCTCAAGTGGCATTTCAAAAATCTCAGAAAATATAACATATTATGATAAAAATATGGACATCAGTATTTTTAAAGAATTATTTTTAGTAGAAATGCCACGCGACTTCTTCAAGTTTTTTGAATGTTTACATCAAGAAAATGAGTCCTTTGAGAAAATCATGTTGAGCGTTAACTTAGAACCCATCGGACCTTTTGACTTATTATTGGGAAAGTTGCCTATTTTAGATGACAAGGAATTATATTTGACACATTGGAGATTTTTCTATGATCCGCCAGAATTTCAAGTAAGTTAAATTGTAGGTATGCTTTATAGGACATTTCTTTAGGAAATTTCTATACTATTCTTTTCTATTTCCTATTAAGTTCTTGTGTTTACTTGTGTGTTTCTACAATCTTGTCATATGACACAATTTTCTTACTTACATTAAAGATATTGCCTCTCATTTGATGAAAAATATGCCAAACCATTTATCTAGTACCAATTATTTAAACTCAATTTGCACAGCTCATTAAATGTAATTAATCAAGAACTGAGATCTATTTGTTATATTATGTATACCTATATTTATCTATTTCTTGCATTTGCAATTAAATAACATGGAACTGAATCTCAAAATTTTTGTCATTTAAAAGGGTGTTTATTGCCTCAAAATGTACATGCAGGTCACTTATGTCTCACATATCTCACCCTTTTTTGCTAGATGCTTTTATTGATTGTTTTGTTGATTTGGTGCAAGAGGGAATTACCATTATGACCGTTTTACGTGGGCGGTTCAAATATAAACAGGAATTTATATTTATTTTTTTAATAAATGACGATTACAAAATAAAAAATACACTATTTTTCAATATAGTCTCCTGCTAATTCAATGCACTTATTCCATTGTTCCGGAAGCTTTTTTATACCAGAAGCGAAAAATTCTTTAGGTTGAATGTTAATCCACTTGTGCACAGCCTCAATGACGGCATCATTAGATTCGAATTTCTTTCCTTCTAAAAATTCCTTAAGTGGCCCAAAGAGATGACGTCCGATGGCGCTAAATCGGGACTATATGGAGGGTGCGGTAGCATTTCCCATTTAGCTTACGTAGTGTTTCCAGCGTCAAAGCGGCGGTGTGAGGACGTGCATTGTCTTGGAGAAAACAAACAGAAGACTGCGCGATTCTTCTCTTCGAACGAATAGCTGGCTTCACTTTTTGTTCCAAAATTTTTGCATAATATTTAGCGGTTATACTTCTTTGTTCTGTTAGGAAGTCGATGGTCAGTATTCCTTTATAATCCCAGAAAAATGTTGCTAGGATTTTGCCTGCTGAGTTGCTTTTTTCGGTTTTCGAGGCGGAGGTGATCCAGAACGACGCCACTCCTTACTCTTTCATTTGGATTCAGGAATAAAATAATGTACCCATGTTTCATCACAGGTTATTATACAATTCAAAAACTTATCTGCATCCCTTTCAAATCGTTGTAAAAGTTGTGTTACAGCGCCTAACCTTAATTCTTTGTTTTCAGGTTTCAAAAAATGTGGAACCCACCTAGCACACACTTTTTTAAATTTAAGATATTTTTTTATAATTGTTTCTACACTTCCGATGCTTATTCTGAGATTTTCTGCTATTTCTTTCACTGTTATTCGTCGATTTTCTAGAATAAGTGCCTCAACTTGAATTGTGTTCTCTTTATTGACCGAAGTTCTTGGCAGACGGACGTGAGGTTCATTTTCAACGTTTTCCCGACCCTCTCTAAACAACTTGCACCATTCATACACTGTATTTAAGTCTTACAAAAATTTCAGACGGAATAACTCCTTCTTTTAATAGAAATTTTATAATTATTCGTTGTGCAACGTTACTATGTACCGTTTGTTCAGACATGATGATTTCGAATGTCGCAGATGAGGTAAAAAACAAACAACACCGCCGATGACAAGTTCAGACATGCAACTATCCTTCCCAATAATGCATGCGTAGATTCTGTCTAAAGAAAACGCAGAACATGAAAATTCCTGTTTATATTTGAACCGGCCACATATATTGGCAAAAAGGCATATTAATGATTGTTTTTAAGTTTGTTTTGCTGAACCTATTTCAAATTTATATCTATGTGTTATAATTATAGTTATGTTTACCAGTTCATCTTTTTTATTTATTTTTTTGAGCAGCTTAATTCTGCTAGAATTTATGTAGTATACATAATATATTTTAGTGATAAATGTAAGTATATATTATAAATAAGCTCTGTAGCAGCTCTAACATATAATCAATTAATGTGTATTTATTTGATGCAGGCAGTACTTAAAGTTAAAGGCAAGAGTCAATTTCACATTGGCTATTATCGAGATGACCCTACTGAGCCACCTGTATTTATGGCGAGTAACGACAGCTCTAAAGATTACACATTAACACCCATTGCTGACAATATATTTGGAGCTGTTTAGTAAGTAATAATTTATGCTAATGTATCAATGTTACATAATAGCAGATTTGCAAAATGTCAGGGATGCAGCCATGCTCACTATTAAGACGGAGACTAAATATATCACGAATAGATATCTAAGTTACGACACATACTTGTATTGTAATTATTTTTTAGCTTTTATTTACAAAGCCACTTGAATCGGTCACCATTTACAGCCGTGGCTAGTAAAAGGCTTATGGAGAAAATTAAAAAATTCGCTGGAGAACATAATTTCTCAGTAGAGGAATATAATAAGAGGGCGAGATTTTTAAAAATTGTGACGAGAACTTTTCATGGCGCTGGCATTGTGGTGCCTTATGACAAAAAATCTCAACTGGGATATAGGAAGTTGGTTGAAAGTGATGGTAAGACATTTTATATTAACACTTACCCTCAAATTATCGCTATTTTAGTGCAATATATGTCTGTTCAGTTGCTAGCGGCGCCATTTAAGATTTCATCAGTCATTAAACATTCTAAAAAGTTTATTGACCAAATACGTTTAATGTTCTCATCTTATGAATAAAAACATATTTATTGATTTATCTACCTAGAGATGCTAAAGAAAGTACTATGAGTTATGAACATATCCATATAATTAGTTTCTGTTGAAATTAATATGTGATTTCAATAGTAAATATCCTGTCATCACGATCATCATTATTATGTCAGCCATAGGTCATCTGCTACTAGACAAAGGCCTCACCTTTGATTTTTCAAAAGGTCCAGTTAGAAGCAGCTTGGATCCACCATTAACCCGCGGCCCTATTAGGTCATCTGTCCACCTTGTGGGTGGACATACCACGCTGCACTTGTTGGTCCGTATCCTCCATTCGAGATCCTTCCAGCCCCAGCAGTCGTCAGCTCTTTGTACTATGTGTCCTGCCCACTGTTACTTTCAGTCGTCTATGGATCTCCTAATTCCTGATTCAATCCCACAGTGTAATTCCGAACATAGCCCTCTCCATAACTCGTTAAGCAAGGTTGAGCTTTCTTACAAGGTTCATAGAGACCACGTTTCAACGCCATATGTCACATCCTTGGCAGTACACATTGATCCAAGTTTTGTTTTAAGACACTGAAGAACTTTGGACCAGAAAATGTCTCGGAGCTTCCCGAACGTTGCCCATCTGAATTGGATTCGCTGATTGACCTCTTTCTCGAAGTTGGCTTTACCTAATTAGACAAATATTGCATATTTTTATACTATTTAAGATATTTACTATAGGCATTTAAATATAAGAACTAAATCTAGATTAAGGGATCTGAACATGAGAATCTCCTACCCACATTGACCCAACGTAACATAAGATGTGTATTGGATAAAGAATCTATCACTTTTACAGCAAATATAAAGAAATTATTTAAAAAACTGGAGGATGCCACAACAAAAAGTGAAAAAGACCAAGTGCTATCTGAACTTCAGCCAGTGATTACTTACGCAAGCATAGCTGTCGATGAATGCGATTTCGGCACTGGCCTGGAGTTGGGCATCAATCTGTTTTGTTCCGGAATAGAGGAACTCCAACGAAGCGCTTTGAACTGCTTGACTGCAGCATACTCTCTGTTGAACAGACAAGCTTTTACTGAAATCATTAAGGTAACCTAAAGCTAATAATCTTCCCTGTCAACTGCTCTCTGCCGCTTGATTCACTAGCTAAACTCGCATTGATTAAACGTAATAACTATATTTATTCCGTACAATTCAGCTTTTGTCCATTGAAAATACTAGTTTTGTATTTTCTAGATGTGTGATGTATATGCGTATTAATGGAAAAAGCTGAATTGATCTGATCAAATGTTAGTCGTTAGAAGGTCGATTGTTGCCCTTTTTTATGAAATAGTGTTGTGCTGAAAAATATTCCCTTATAAATTTTTGCCAATTTATATATTTATAAAAATTAAATTTATAAACGCGAAAAACGCGATAAGTAGTTTTGGCAGACCTCTCTTGATGTCAACCTGATATTGCCTAAAAAATTCTGAAGAGACCGAAACAGGTGAACATCCGAAGGTGCAAGGTCAGGCGTATATGGCGGCTGCATTAACACCTCCCAGCCAAACTCTCTTAATTTTTGCTGAGTGGCTAAAGATCTTTCTATTGATCAATTCCGGCCGCTTTCTCTCAACTTCTTGCTTTAATCTCATCAGTTGTTGGCAGTAGAGATCCGAATCGATGGTTCTGCCCGGCGCGGCGGTAAAAGCTCATGAACAATGCCTTTCCAGTCTCACCATACAGCATCATCTTATTGCGAGTTAACCCGGGTTTTGGCACAGTCTGTGTAGCCTGACCGACCTTTTACGCACGTTTTATCGTAGCTACGTGATTTTCATCACTTTATCAATCTCTTCAAAAACGGTTCGGTTTCATTCCGTTTCAATAAAGAATCGCAAATGAGTACACGATTCATAAGGTTTCTTTCAGTGTGCTCGTGTGGCACCCAAATATCGAGCTTTTTCCCAGTTCTTCAGCTATGTCGTGTGATTCTTCAGGGTCAAAACTAATATGCTGATCTTGTTCCACTTTTTTAAAAATGACGTCCATTTTATCCGTAACAGGGCGACAGCTAGGTGCATCTTTGACATCAAAATTCCTGAATTGAAAACGCTTAAACCTATATGCTACTCGTACTGACACTACATTAGGTCCATAAACGTTACAAATGCATTTTTTCCTTTTTAATGTCATCAAAACCAGCTAGATACAAATATTACAACCAAAGATATCTTATTGCAAGTTTTATACATACTATATGCGAAAAGACTTTTTCCCCGACCTAATATATCAATCATTTGACAGTAACATTTCAGTAACATCATTTCACAGAACATAATTACATACACACACACACACACACACACACACACACACACACACACACACATATATATATATATATATATACATATATATATACACACATATATATATATATATATATATATATATATATATATATATATATATATATATATATATATATATATATATATATATATATATATATATATGTCGCAGTCATCTGGTTGAATCTGCTATTTGATTAAATGACTAGCGCATTCATTGAATGACGACATTTAATTGAATGACTAGGCCGAACGCTGATTGATCAATCGTCACTCAACGTCCAACTAGTTAGCGGATTGTAACACAGCCCTTTGAACAGAGTGGACATAAAATCAGTCAGGTGATTCAAATTTAGTTCATTTTTTTCCTACTGCGGCGTTAGTAGTCACCAAAACTAATATGGCGTCAAACAGCTCGCACAAGCACTGTGTTGAAATTTTTTCGATTAATTTTACTTTAAAATGCGTTATTTGTAATAAAATAGTGTGACAGCATGGAGTCCCAGAGACTCGCATATTTTAATAAATTGCTTTTGAAATAATTTGATCAATTTTTCTAGGTTTTTTACTTTTTTATACTAAGCAAAAATATAAGATTAAGTAAAGCTTTGGAAATCATGCTACAATCTTTTATTATTTTAAACTTAGCAGTTTATAAATCAGTAATTTTTTAATTCTCCCAAAATTCTTATGAGCATCCTACCTAATATGCATACCTAATCTTTATTGTCACCCTACATGGGACCTCATTATGGGCGACCTAAAATTTTCGCGGCCAACGATGAAACTTACTGCAATCGACAGAGAAAAATATTACAAAACGAAAATATTCTATGATAAATTGTCGAAAACCGTGTACTTTCGGAGATTTAGAGGTTTAAAAATAAAATATTAGACTAGTTCTATCTATATCAAAATGGCTGTCCTAGTCTTTGATTTTTTGAATTCCTTGAATTAGTTGGTAGAAATAGTCAGTATTGCATATCTTCAGACTTAAAATACAATATAAAATCATAATAAGGTGTGTCATGTCATGTCCTCATTTTTTTTATCTAAAGTAAGGTCATCAAAACCAGCTAGATACAAATATTACAACCAAAGATATCTTATTGCAAGTTTTATACATACTATATGCGAAAAGACTTTTTCCCCGACCTAATATATCAATCATTTGACAGTAACATTTCACTATTTTATTCTCAATCAAGAATGCTATATATTGCATTTATCCAAATCCCAAAACATACCTAATCCCATAGTATTTTTTTTTATATATATAAAAAACTATAGTAAATAGACAGTCATAGCTATTTTAATAATCACTGTGTAATATTGTGACATAAGAAAGGGGAATCGAACTTTACAAAACATACCACCAGGCTCTGGTCTCATAGAGATGGATGACTTTCGGGTGGGTCAATTAATTAGCTGTTTAAAATATAGCCCCACTTTTTCATTAAACCTTTTCCTTTGCCCATCTCTCTCTTACATCTACCGCTTACTATTTGTATTTGATTGAAAATGAAGTTTCACTTCTACACACGTACCTACTCTGTACACTTTTTAATGAGTGTAATTTTTTAAATAAAAACTGTTCTTTTTCCAGGCACACATGAAGCGCCGTCGCAAAGGACCTGACTTGTCTGTATTGAAAGCCCTTGCGGAAAAATAAAAGAAGCTTATGGAGAGTCGTTTAGTCGAAGCAAGCGCGGGACTATGGTTTGCTTGCGAAATTCAAAACACTCAAAAATGCGTCGCCTTAGTGGTGAAAAGAGCTAACACACACTTTTGACCAAATTGAGTTATGATATGAACATCATCATACTCAGCTAACTCAGCATTAAACGGAGATTCTAGTGGTGAAGAGATCTAAGTGATAGCTCAAATAGAAGTTGTTTTTTTTTCCCTTCAGACGTGAAAGGAGTTAAATGAAACTAGAGCCAAAAAGAAAAACAAGAAAAGCGCACTTAAATCGAACTTCCTTAATTTCAACACATTAATTATTACCTTCTTACAAAAAATTGTTAAAATCGATACAAATAGAGAAGATAAAACAAAAAAAAAATATTTTTTTTGCGATTGCTTATTTATTTCAATTGTCATTATCTTGGAACCAGTTTAGTGTGGAATAGCTCACTTCACCACTAAGGCGACGAATGATACAGTTGATTCACTCTGGCTTCACTGTTATTTTTTCTTTTGTATGAAAAGAACGGTTATTTATTAATTAGTTATTTATTAATTGTATTTTCGTTAACCTTTTTTTATCAATGACAAAGGGCAGTAAATATAAACTAACCGTAAAGTATGTAACCAAAGGATTTTTATTTATTAACCCTAAGGTTCTTTTTAAATAGAATAATAATTGTGTGTTTAATAAGAAAGAAATTTTTGTAGCTAGGCTCCAGACAATCAGTGTGTCCAGATTGGAAAATTGAAATTACAGTGTGGGCTATGTGAAATTACAGTATTTTGATTAAAATTACAGTGTTTTATCAGGCAAAATTACAGCGTGTGTTACAGTAAATTGAAATCAAATTTTAAAATTTTTTGGCTATTAAATGTATTATTATATTTAAAATTGAAAAAATGATAATTTATTTTTTATTCACTGTCACTTTGGTTTAGCCCAGGAGCTGGCACAGTCTTATAAATGTTTGAATTAAAGGCCTTCATCATACTTGAAATTTACACAACTAGTAGTCTGACGTTTTATGGCCTGCTGTGCTAGAACATTCCCTTTTATTGTGTTTGTGATAAGGCGATTCCGTTTTTTGGTCTTTATATCGTTGATCTCAGTGAATTTCCTTTCACATTCGGCATTTGAATTCGGTAGTGCCAAAATATTTAACATAAATTTGGCAACTAAAGAAAATTCGATCATAAGGCTCACCTGAAATAACTACTACACACTAATAAGTTACTTTGTCCATTAAGGCCCCGTAGGTGATATCGCGCCGCTCGACAATAGGTATTTGACGCGCGGCGGTGGCGCCGCCATGTGATCTTTCGTGAACTAAACTACGGACAGCGGTTGAGTCGGTGTAAACGGTTTTGATCCTTTCCATATATTTTTATAGTAATTAATAAATTAGTAATGTCTTTTTTCAATATTTTTTTCTCTTATATTTATTAAGAATTATACAATGTTAGTTACTTTATATTAGTTTAAATATTAAATATTTTTGAGTATGTACCTCCATTACTGATACATATGTGTGAAAAAGTAAATCACTAATAGTAAAATCGTAGAGAAAGCCAATTCATTATTTATTATTATTTTATTTATCGTTTACTATTATTTCATTCATTATTATTATTTATTGTGATTGTTTATTTATTATTTTTTGAAAATTTTATAATAATGCCGGAAATCCGAAACTATTAATAAAATTAAGGAAGGTACCTAATAAAGCCATAAATTCTGTTACAAATGAAAATGCATTTATTTTTTTATGAAGTAAGGTAATCATAATTAAACTTACGTATACATATTTATTGAAGCCTCAGCAAAAAAAAATTCTTTTCAAAATGGCCACCTTTAGCTTTGATAAAGGTCTTTATTCTACACTAAACGCAACAATTAAAGGATATAAAAAAAAGTTCCAAATTTTTAGGTGATTTTCAACAGGCTGTAACTTCGAAGAAAATGGTCGTATAGAGCTCATTAAAAAAGGAAATTTTAGATTCAAGTTTCTAGTTCTTGAATCCAAGCTTCAAATTTTTTTCTCGTTGGCGATTTATGAGTAATAGTCAGATAAATCAATGTTAAAAAAAAATTCAAAATTTTTCTCGTCTTGAAAATGGTGTAAAAGCCGTAATAATTTTTTTATTGTAATGGCACAGTAAAGATCTTTTAGAGAATTTAATTCCCTATAACTTGACCTCCTCATGAGCTTTGTACAATGAAAATACATGGTTTTTTTAACCAATTTCCAAAAATAAGGAGGTTTTCAATTTTGATGTCTTTTTTTTGTATGTATGTTACGTGATATCTTCGCCAATTGTAAACCGATTTTCAAAATTCTTTTTGGTTGATATAGGGTTGAGGTGACAAAGCGTTCAATGACAAAGCGTACATTTTGTCATTTTGCTTGTTGTAGTGTTCTTCAATCGTGGAAATGTTTTCTTCCGTAACGAGGATATTTCTGTGTCTTTCACCGTCGTATCGGGACAGAAGGCGTTTTGATCGAGTCACTCTCTTTATCTGTAGGGATTGATTTAGGGCATGTCCTGTATATCGACAATAGCACCGAGCTTCAGGTTTTGTTTTAATATACGCGACAGAGTCCTACCCGGAATCTTCATTTCTCGCGATAAGATTTTTATTTCCTTATGGGGTTTCGGCGAATTCTGGCTTTAACAGCATTAACAGCCTTTGTAATTCTAACAGCACGCGGCCGTCCCAATCTTTTATGGTCATCGACAGAAGAAGTGTTAGTATATCTGTCGATAGTACGATATATACGAACATACAGCTGATACCAAGCTTCTGAAGTGTCTTGAATATAACCGACGGCTCCATACCCACTCTGTGTAAGGCTGCAATCCTATTTTCTTTAACACCCCATTTCATATTGTAATTTGATAATAAACACGAAAAAAATATGTGAAATAGCGAGAAATCAAAAGAAGTTTTTGACATAAGTGTTTTCCAAATTGAAAATGAATAAAGACTTGAAAAAAGAAAAAGTTTTGTAGATTTTTCGCGCTTATAATTTGTTTTCTTGTTCCACCTGCAGTCTTAGTCTATGTTGGCCAAGTTTCAGATCGCTAGGCTTACGTGAAGTGGCTGAGAAATTGATTCAGTTTTGTTTGCAGACAGACAGACCAAAAGTAAAGGATGAAACATATTACACCGGGCCGGGCGCTCACCGTGTTTTTCTCAACGGCCGGGTTTGCTATTTGTCACCGTGCCGCCGACGGGCCGCCACCGGGCCTTGCCCATGCCTTTCATTTCCAAGTACTATTATACTATTTTGTATTAATATTACTATACTAGCTGTGCCCGCGACTTCGTATGCGTGGTATTCGGAACAACGCGGAACTTTTTTGTTTTTAAACAGATGTTTTTTTTGTTTTTCAACGAAAATATGAATTTCAAAATTTCATCGTGAACAAAAAATTCCTCACCCCGAGACCTCTTAAATGAGTACCAACACGGGGGGTCTGCGACGCACCGCTCCCGAGATATTTTTGAAAAAGTCCAAAAATGCGAATTTCGAAATTTCGTCTTCACCGAAAAATTCCTCTCCCCAAGACCTCTTAAATGAGCACAAACACGCAGGGTCTGTGACGCACCGCTCCCGAGATATTTTTGAAATTCTTTTTTAAAAAAATATTTAAGCAGAAATATATTATACCTACCAGGAATAAATTAATATACATATATTATTGAAAAAATATACCTCGAGGCAGTCAGCCTCGGGTTAATTAATTAATTTATTTATTTATAATTTTAACAATTTAAAAAAGAAACTAAGTATACATTAAATGATACCACTAAAAAGACTAATACCCGAGCGGGCCTCGCGAAGCTGTCTCCGAGCGCACGGTGAAAAGAAATATTTTTTTGAAATTTCGCGATTGGAGCGCACGGACACGGCCCGGTGTAATATGAATTGGTTCATACAAAAGCATACTAGCATCTTCACCGGGCTCCGGACGGGGCACGGCCCGGTGTAATATAAATCATCCTTAAAGGTAGTAAAAATTATGTCCATTAAATATTTTTTTGCACCTATCAACCTTCTGAATTCATGAATTTTTTTTTCATTTCACAATGCCAAAGGCACTGTTTTTTCTCTCACGCGTCATTGTTAGATCAGTAAAATATTGGATTACTTATAATTCTATTCTATTTTTCTTCGATATATAGTTATCTTCGTAATAAAGAAAAAACAACGAATATCTGAAATATAAATTACATACTATATACATCGCAATTATACTTTATAAACAAAAACATAGTTTTCATCAATATTTAGTAGACAACAAAAAAAAATATAAAAAGAAAACTGTCAAAACATTTTGGTTGCGCTATATTGTTTGCCCGGTTCGCCGTTCGATCGCTCGATGTGGTCACGTGGGCGCACAACGAAAAGCGATACGTCCTACCTCTAGAAGCGCTTGGCGCGGACTGACCGGCTAGGGAATGTGTCTTCTAATATATTGCAAGATTTGCGTGTTTTTACGAAATTTTTTTTAAATCTATTTATTTAATTTTTTGCACACAAGTAGTTGATGATGTAAAGTTTACAGTGGTATTTTTATTTTTAGCAAACAACATTTAGCCTATTCAGAAAAATCATCAGTTTTGGGTGGATATTTTCGAAAATTGCACTGCGTTTTATATTTTATTTTTCGAAAATTTTGTACGAAAATAAAAACTTCTATGCCAATGCACAGTATTTTTTTCGTTAAGTTTAAACTACAATGTCGTCTGAAAACAGCAAAAAAATTGAGTCCCCGAACATCAAATTTTCTGAAACGGATGTTAGAACATGATGGATAAATCGAAATTACAGAAATAAAACAAAAATGTGGCTCATTTATTCCATTACTATTGAAATAATCTTTCTAATGACATATTACAAAGTACTCAACTCTGTTTATTTTATGAAAAATCTCTAAAATAAATTGACTGAAATCGTTGCAAAATCACCATAGGCCTCTTAACGAATTACGAAGTAATAAATAGACAGTGACAGTGACAGTAAACACAATATAAAACATCACACAACATACCACGCTAAATGTAAAAGCCTCACATTAAAACCCATACCGAAACAAGAATCGAACAACATAATTTGACTGCGTAATATTCGTGCTCATAAAATTTCAGGGTATTCCCCGCCGCTGAATCGTAGACTAAACAAAACGTTTCGTTTCACACATTTATAGATATTTTTTGGAGTTACAATTAGGTACATTTCTTTTTTCTATAGATATAAATTACAGTGTATCTGGAAACACTGCAGACAATTCACATTTTAAGAAATGTTCATTAGGCATAAATCATAATGTTCAATGTCACTTCTGTAGTTAACTAGGGTTCACAAAAAACTAGGTATTTTAACATATTGGCATGGTCGTTCTCCGGCGCGTACGAAACGCTTGCGACATATAACTTCTTTTGGTGGCGCCATCTAGTTATGCTCTTGAGAACTAAACATTACAATGTGTTTAGACACATAACGTTTTAATTTTGTCAAAAATTACTAGTATTTCAATGAAAATGTCAGAAATATCTTGGTTTACCCGGAGGCTATCAGCATGTCCGCCACTTAGTATACGTATGATCGTGAAACCTTACCTCGTTCAGGTTCACCACAATCATTTAACTTGCCCTTTCAACACTGCCGTTTGGTCAAACGGCAGTGTTAAAACTTTCAAAGTCGGTGCTTGTGCACATTTTCGCCATTATGCTACGGCGGAATGCCGCAGCACGCTGATTGTTGCCGTCGAAATTCTAATTACATATAATAAAAGTGCTTACGGTAAAAAATACTATGAAAAAATTTCAATACTTCGCCGTGCCGTCCTCCGACGCCGCGCCGGTCCAATATATTTATTTTCAAAATGTCTTGTAATTTCCTCCCTTAGGATTGTTTGATCTTGGCTTTTTCTTTTGATAGACAACTTTTGTTTGTTTCAAAAACCGATTTTAACATTTTTTACAGAATTAAGAATACTTTAGACCGGCACAAATTGCCTGGTGGAAACATTTAAGTGACGATTAATAATATTTCCGCCGATTAGTTTTGCAATCATCTTGAATTTATCTTCAATAAACCGTCCACATTTTTAAAGAGGTGTTTCTATAGCTTGCCTTGCAATATTACCCGCTACAAAGATTTTTTTAAATCACAGATTCTAAGTGCAGAGTAAATAAGTCAAAAGTAATCAATAATAAACAGAGTTCAGAGTATTTATCGTGATAGCGATATGTCTGGCTGTAGCGTATGCGATTATTTAGTCTTTCCCTCACACGGGCAAGACCAAGACTGTCTCGTGCGCACGTCAGTCGGATCGCGAGAGTTGACGTGCCGGAAGCCCGTCCGTTGAGTGCGTGTTCGAGCCGGTGATTCGTCCCACGACTTCTCTGTATTTTAATATCCTGTTATGAAGAGCTTTGCTTTTTTATGGCGTTACAAATGATTTTTTTTATTGTTTTCTATTTCTTTTGGGTTAAAATTATCAATTTACAATACATTTACTTACAGCATATTGCATTTTGGTGAGCCCTCGACTACAGTAGGATTAAGGATTGGATAGGAAAATGGGCTCTGGCATCCCTTACTCACTTACCAAAACACAACAGCACACGTGCTATATTTCACGGTGGTTTTCTGTAAAGGGCCAGACTGCCGCCCAAAGACTACAAAACGCAGTGGTGTGCCCTGCCACTATTTTCCAGATCCAGACCAGTGCCAAATTTGAAAGGTTCATTTTTAAAGTTGACCCTGCCGGGAATCGAACCCGGGAACCTTGGAACAGAGTGTTAAGGCACCCTAACCACTCATCCAACGGGCTGATTGGCGATTAAATGGTGTTACAATGACAATAATTACATTTCCTATGCTGATTTTTTTTAACTTGTACGTTGATAATAATAGAATAGGTCAGTATTTATTTGTATCTCTTTGAAGAGACTCGAATTTTATACATGAAACAGTTAGAAATTAAAATTAAAAATATGTTTAATAAGACAATAAATTTGTTGTCTTAAAATTCCTTATATAATTTCACTGATTCGGCACCAAACATTTTTAATCCTCGACACCCGACGCAGAGTGTCTTTGTCTCCCAAACGGATGGACCAATTTTGATCCGGTTTTTTTTGTTGAAAGCTGATATTATCGAAGATAGTTCTTAGCTATAATTTATGAAGAGCTATTCGGGCGTTTGAAACTCATCAGCTCATTTCCTAGTTGACGAAGAGGAGATCCCTTCCACAGTTTTCGATTGATTTGAAAGTTGGTGTACTGTAACTTCGGTGATATTTCCATAACCTGATACTGCAATATCAAGTAGTCTGCGGGTCACCCATCATACAGCAGACATAGCCCGTCTTACTACAAAAGATTAAATAAGCACTGTCTAAACACGTGCTTACGTAGACAATGTATAACTATTTAAACATTGTTAGGCGAGCGCTTAAAATATCCTTACCACAAAACCTTGTTTAGCGCTTGTTTTTGTAGATAGTGTTAAAGTACGAGAATGATATTGCATTATGGCAACCCTGACAAACATTCATTCAGTCACTCGCCCTGAATTCATGTCGTTTTCATTTTACGCAGATTTTGGTTTTCACAAGCTATTATTACGGACTATAGTAACGATATAAGTAAATTATCAAATTGGAATAAGGCACAAATTACAACAAATACGTTAGATTGTTTATAAAATTTTGTTATATCAAAAAATATTGCGCTTAATGGAACGTAACTGACACGGGCGTAATTGTCAAATGTCAAGTTGGATTTGTTAATTTAATATTGTTATTTTCATAAATTCCAATTATTATTATTAACATGGATAAAAAACGTGAGCGCGGCGTTGCGTCATCGTAATATTCGAATGGATTAATTCGCTTGCGATGTATCCTATCTCACAAAATTATATATCCTTATAAATAATTCATATCCTCCATACGTAATCAATTAAATTTAAAATATCCATAGTCATTTCAAAAATCAAAAGAAATCTTTAATATTACGCAAAACGATTACAAATTTGACAGCACGTCCAAGGAGAAGCCGCTAACTAGATAGACACTTGTTAATCAAGCATCTGGCGGTATTTAAATTTAAATAATGCTCAAGCATTGTCTAACCCTAAACAATGCCTAGACACTCTTTTGTAGTAAAGTTTTATTTAACCACGTGTACAAAGCCTGTTTAAAGTATGTTTAATGTTTTTGTAGTAAGACGGAGCGTGTTTGGGCTCATTAGAATGGACTCAATAGTATGTCGGGGGTTAGTTTCTTTGTAGTCAAAACAATTTTAAAATATCCATGAAAAACAAACAAATTCTTATATGTTTTTAGGCAATCTGAAATAATATACACGAGAATTCCAATATGGGAGAGTATTGGCCTAGTAAAAAAAAAAGTTGCTCTGCTCTTTCCAGTAATGCATATAAAAGATTATAATTATGTAGGTACTATATTCTGCAAAAAAAGTGTGGCTATGCTCTATTGTAGTAAAGGTAAAGGTGACGTTGAAAACTGAAATGAAGTAAGTGAATACAGGAAGTACTTTTTTTTATTCAGAGAAAATTTTATAACAAAATATATCACTTGCAACTGGAGACAATTTATGCTTCCTACATTCTTTGCCTTATCAAATCAAATACTGGCTACAGCCACTATCATCTATTAATTACCATAAATATGGCAGTTTATACAAAAATAAAAAAGACCTCACACAAAGACTTTTTACGTACAAAACGAATAAGCGTTAAACAATCACATACATATAGCACAAGAAGTCCAGTTCATACTTTGAACTGGAATGTATGAACTCACTTAGATAACGGGAAATTGCTAACAATCATCATTAACACTTAGAAACGAACACTCTTGTCAAAATAAAACATGAATGAGGAAATTTACTTGTCTTTAGTATTATTACCAAGATTAAGGAATAATGCGATCGGGCAGTGGTCACTGCCAAACACTTCGTGTCTAATGACGCTGTCGCACAGGGACGGTACTAGCCTCTCCGATACTATGAAATAATCCAAACGCCTGAAAAAAAAAAGATTGTTAATTTACTTTATTATAGTGTAAATCCCACTGTAAAATTCTGCACTTTTATTTGAGCGATTTGTGATTTAAATAAAAGGTTACACGTGGAGTCATACAAAGCCGCAGGGTTGCTTAGCAAAATCTTGCTGCTAGTATCTTTACCATAATAATTTTTGATATATATTCGTTACCAATTGCACTCATTTGTTTAGAAACTATATAAAGTGCCATAGAAAAGGGACTTGAATTCCAACATTGAATTGAAAAGTTTTATAGCACAAAAAAGTTGCAGAGCTTGCAAGTAATTGGAATAAAAAGTGGCAAATACCACCACTAGATATATGTGGATGCACTAGGTACTTGTCTTGTGAGAGACAAATCGCAAAGGCAAAGATGATCCCTTTCTCTAAAAATGAGCAATGACATTACCATCCGACATTCTTGGCCCGAGAGTTCATCATGTACGTCCAAAACGTATAAGCTCCAGTCTGATCAGGGTGGAAGTGTCTGTATGTGTCTATGAAACCGTCGCCGAGAAGGTCCGTCATACCAGAACGTTCTTCGTCCGTGAAGCCAGCGTTCTTTCTATTTGTTTTCGGATTTGCCAAATCTGTTGATGCGTCAAATACACATTTATTACATATTTAAAATGCTCCCACTGACCACCATCCTATATACAATCAAGTATTGTACCAAGCGCAGGTTTAATTGGTGCGTAATGTGTTTTTAGTGTGACACTGTTTATAATGTTGTGGGTGCAATGTCTTGCAAGAAAAGTTAGGTGGAGGTTCTTCTATATGAAGAAACGATTCGAAATTATCAAGGTTCGAAATTATCAAGATATTAAGATCAAAATCGGGTAATTATCAGATAATTATCACCAGTATTAGAAAATTCATTTGTTATATTGTTTCATAACAAATTCTAATAATAAAATAAATACCTAAGTAAAAACAAATAAATTTTAATTTTTTTTATGTAATATCCAACACAAATCAATATTATTAAAGATAGATTGAGTAAAAATCAGTGTCCTTCAGATTAAACATTATAAATAAATTAAATTAGATTGACCAAAGAAGTCAAAGGAATATCTTCATCCCATGATGATTCTTTTTCCATTGGCTTTGTTCCAGTATTTTTTGTATTCGTGCAAATAAAATATGACCATATTGGATCATTCTCACGCTCAAATTCAACACAATAAACAATATTTAACTTAACAAACCAATGAAACTCGAGGTCACTTCACTTTGCATAATCCGAACTGAATTTTTCTTGTAAGGGGAATCCCCACCGGCGCGGCACGTTAACAATTCGTGCGTTTCGATAGACGCAAGTGCGGAAATACACATTCGAATACTTTGAGTACAGTTCATTTTACCGAGCGCAATTTTTTGTTATTATCAATTGATAATTATCTATCTGTTATTATCATGATAATTATTCTTTCAAACCATGATGAATATCTAAGCTATCAATATCTTTTATCCAATTTTCGGAAGTACATAATATATATTGTGGAGCCATTTTAGTCTTGCTTCCTTTGACAAATATTTAAGTTTATTGATAATCATCTGTAATCAGTATACAATATAAAGTCCTCCCTTTTCTCTGTCTGTCTGTATGTATGCGCTAATCTAAAAAAGTTATGAACATATTTTGCCCTGATTGTATCGATGGAAAGAGGAATTTTGAAATTGTTTATGAGTATAATTAACGAATATCTTATTTATATTTGTCGAGTTATCACGGTTTTTGACAAAAAAAGGCGGGCGCGCACGCAGCAGTAAATCTTGGCCCGGATTCAGCTAGTGTAATATAAAAAATAGTTTTTATGCACTTATTAATATTATTTTTATTTCTTTTTCATGAAGAAAGTCCTAATGAGAATGAGCAAAAATCTTAGTTTCGGAGTCCAACCCTATATTAACCAATAAGTCCATTTTGATGCGTTAATTTAATTTAAAAGCTCAATTAATTCATGACTATATTATTGACTGTGTAGTATCTTTTTTTTACAAAATAGACTACCTAGTTCAGAGTTTGTTTGGGCCGAGTCTGGTCCATTTAAAAGGTAGTATGTACGGAGAGAACATATAACTGTTTTACTTCTTACGACATACGACATGGTTGTCCATGTCGTAAGAAGTACATAAAAAAAAACTATATACTACTTTTTTAAACCAAAAACGTTAGTAATTAGTTATTCCAACTTTTTTTGTTAAGGTCGTCAGACAGGCTGACATCCACTTGATGATAGGTGGCTACCGTCGTCTATAACACAAGCAACGCCACAGGTGCTGCTGACAATAGTAGGATTAAGGATAAGGAATCAGGAAGGTATAGGGCAATGGGCTCTGGTACCCTTACTCACTCACCAAAATAAAACAGCACACATGCTTTCATTTCACGGTGGTCTTGAGTTAGAAGGTGTTTATTGCCGCCAGACGGGCTGCCCAAACGGAGTCTGCCTTACTACTACTTTCCAGATCCAGACTAGAGCCAATTTTGAAAAGTTAATTTCCAAAGTTTATAGCTTATGCAATAGCTTCTATATTTATGAAGTCGCTGTCCGTCTCTGTCTGTTTCTCTGCTACATTCCAAACGGATTTTGATACAGTTTTCACTAATGGAAAGAGCAAGATTTGTATACACTATTTGCAGGAAAAAAATTGCATCTCTATGAACCCGGGGCAGGTCACGAGTTATACTCGTATATAAGTTAGAATGGTTATGTATAGTTAAAAAGTGGAATATTTACCAATTTCATTGTGAGCAACATTCATATCTCCACAAATGATGACCGGTTTCTGTTCATCCAATCGCTTAACATATTTTCTGAACTCGTTATTCCACTGCAGCCTTTTATCGAGCGTCACCAACTTCCTTCCCGCGTTCGGCACGTATGTACATATTAAATAGAAATATTCGTACTCCGCCGTTATTATGCGACCTTCATTATCCAATTCTTCGTTTTCAAGGCCATATTGTATGTTTATCGCCAATTTCTTTGTGTAAACACCAACACCGGCATAACCATCTTTATCGCTACAAAGCCAATAAGCGTGGTAACCGGGCAAATTAACGATCTCATCCGGAAGTTTGTCTTTTGCACATTTAACCTCTTGTAAACATAAAATATCCGGTTGCTCATGTTTAATATATTCCAATCCGCCTTTATTCATCCAAGCCCTAATCCCGTCAACATTCCAACTGGCGACTTTAAAATTCCATTTGCCCGATGCATTCGAGAAGTCTATGTCGTCGTAATTTGTTGTCGATTTATTCGACAAAGTTTTCTTTTTTGGGTCCTCAGTTGGGGCTGAAATAATTCATAATTATGCATTACTTTGTCCATGCAATAATTTACTTTTAAAAAATATGCGTATCAAACAAATTCCATTCTACCATCAAGAACTAAGTCTAATCTAATGTCTAAATTGCTTAATCATCTTTAATTATCAACCAAAAATAAATATTTCAACCATTTAAATAAATATATTTCAAATTAGATACTATCGCTGTTTCGTTGACATAGATATCAAGATTGATAGTTAAACTATATTTTGGCATGCTATACAACAAAAAATAATAATAATAAATTAAAAACATTAAATTTTTTTTTAATTAATTAAAAAAAATAATATTGAAAAAGCTAAGAAAAAAATAGACAACAGAGTATAATGATGAGTTAAGATAGAAAAAGATAAATCTTATACCTATTTCCATAAACAGTGTCTTCAACCTCTTATGTTATGTTGATAAACAAAATTGTTGCAAGATTGGATTTTGGATTTATTGTATACCTATACATTACCATACTTCTCTAGCAAGAAAAGTACAAATATTGTGCTTTTATAATTATCATTCAGGACTTTTAAAAAGGTTTGTTATCTTAAGTGTAAACTCATTGTTGTCAGTGTTTGCACTAAGGAACATGATATTTTTAATAATGGCGACAAAATGGATTTGAAAATAATATTTTTTTGAAGTGTCCTTATCGCAACCAACCGGTAGAGGCAAGTGGACCGTGAGACATTTGGGAGTTTTCTAAAAAGTATGAAACTCAAGAAGTTTAACTGAAACTAGTTAATAGCAACTCAGATTCTAGAATTAATAAATTACTCATAAGATAGTTATTCATTATATTAAGATATGAAATAGAAAAGTATTATTTTGAACTAATATGATGAGTAATACTAACGTGTATACTAACTTAGGTTGTGACATTACAGTAGTAGGCACCTAGTTAAATATTTATAATTGAAGCCCTGATGTAACAAGCAGGATTAATTTCAAGCATGTTTCCGATAACGCAAGACTTTCATTTTTTAATTTTTTTTACTTTAGACAAGAACTAACATTAAATCGAAGACAATTTTTACCAAAATAAGCTCAACCTAACAACCTATGAATTAAGGTGCAATATTGGACAACAAATTCTTGTAGCTTCTCAGAGATTGAAAATTGGAAGGTTTTCAATATGAAAATTGAAATAAAGATAACGGATTATAACTTTAGTACAGAACTTAAGTTAACTAATAAGCTTAAAAATAATGTAGTTGTAACTGAAATTTTTTATTACTGTGATGAGAAAGCTTATTTTTTTTTGAGCAGTGAGCGGTACAATTTTTTTTTCTCAGAAAATATAATTTTTTGTACAAATCTGACAGATTCAAACTTTTTTAAATACAGTCTATTATATTCTGTATTTTTATCTAAGTTTTAATTTTATTCTAACAAGTGAAATTAGACAAAAATAACGCTTTTCTGCGAAGTCCTCGCCTTAATTAATTAGGCTGTGAATTTCGGACTGCTCCTAAAGTAATTTCTCAAGTTCAAGTTGCACTAAATAGCTAACAAAGTTGTATTAACTTTGAAACTGTAATCCAGTGTGATTACCTATGTATTCGGATCTTCATATATTTTGTCCAATTTGGAAGCCATCTTAACTTATTATTTAATATTATACTGAAATTTCAGAGTTAATGAAACTTGTGAAAATCTTATTACCTTAATGTGGATTTTATTGACAACCTCTACTTGTACAATTGGAATTAAGAGATTTAAAATAGATTAAAGGGAAAAAGTTACTTTTTCACACTACTCACACCTCAAACTAACATAATCATGATTGTTTAAGATATTCCAGCATGTTACCATAAAGCTCATTTAGCTCCTAACTTTGAAATTTTTTGCACTCCTAATACTCATTTAAAAAATATATATAAATTTAATTATTGTACAAGTATTATAAAAGACAAAACCATAATAAAACAAGTAAATGTTGAATGAAATTAAGTATATAAGAATTAAGAAATAGTGAAGAAATTAAGAAAACTTCGAATTTCTACTTCAAAACTACTTCATACAAACACATTTTGTAAGAACATTTTAATCATTTTATTTCCAGGACGAGGCGTATGAAGTGTAGCAAACAAATAAAAGCAAAACATAAATTAGAGAAGGTGTTTATTACGAATTGTTAATAATATAATAACAAACAGACATATATTAACCATAGACATAATTGACATTCTGGTTAATAAATAAACAACATAGTTAATTATTACCCTTTTCTTCCTTTCGGCGGCGATTATTTTCGCCCTTATCTTTTGTTTCTTCATCATTTTCATTGGACACCGCAGCCTCTTTTTTCTGACCCTTCTTGCCTTTCGTTTGTTTAGGTTCAGGAGGTTTTTCTATGGTATTGTTTTCAGCATCATCTAAAAGCAACACTCCAGTTACAATTTTATAAAAGATTAAAATTAACGGGACAATAAGTAGCATTTTTTCAAAAAACTAAGTACTTTATGTAGTGGTGTAGCTTGCCCTGTATCAAATTTGTCGAAGGGCACTTCTAGCTGATTGTAGCGTAGCTTGATTTAAGACTTAAATTAAAATCAAAATGAAAAATTAAGATAAGAAACTTTTTCACAAACATAATAATGTTGATTCGAAACTACTTAAAAATTGTAAAGCCGGTCTGTTACCACAGGAAATTCTTCTGTTGGTACCACTTTCCAGAAATTTGCAAAATCTTCTGAATAATTTTGTGCTTTTGAAGAAATTTTTTCGGCAAAAAGGTTTTTTTAGTGCAAATTGACTTTGCTGTTCAGTGAGTTCTAAATGGACATTGGCAGGATAAGTATTTATTTTAGGCAAACTGATTGTGAAGAGATTCACAAAAATTTGTATATTTGTTTTTTTTATATGTTTTAGCATAGGAAAAAGGTCAATATTTTCTGTTATTAAGTTAATTAAAAACAGATTTAATTTAGCTTTGAATCTGCTTACAGTAGTAACAAACTTAAAAGTTACCTCGGGAATCTTCGTTTGCGCAGACAAGGAAGTACATTAACGAAAATACCCGAAACGATAAGTACATTCAAAATAGCCTTTAAGCGATAGGGTTAAGGTAAAGAATAGGCATGATGACGGTATTAAAGAATCAAAGAATAAATGGTTTTAGAGAAAAATATATGTTGAAAGGAATCTCAAAAATGACTCATTTTTTGTATTAAAATTGAGATTAATAAGATTTTCAATAAAATAGAAGTATAAATAACTGCAATCGGCCATGTTAACTGAAACACCAATCAGAGCGAATGACGTCACGCCCAGGTAAGTGCCATCGTGTCTTGACTTTGCTTTGACAGAATGAAAAATCTGATGAGATGTCGGTGACGTCACGTTTCATCAGACGCGACGCCATGACACCTAAGAGCGTTTTCGCGCGTAATTCAAAATGGATTTAAAAAACATTCAATAATTCGCGTTGAAATTTAGTTTTTTGCTGAAATATTGTTTTTTCGGATACGGTAGACGTGTATCTATATTATGGAAGGGAATTTCAAAATCTGCATCATGCCTATTGATTTCCGCAGTGGTGCTCCTATTTCGCTTCCGCTAAACACTATGCAGCAAAGGCGTAAACCAATAGCAGCAAAGGCGCGCGGCCCGCCAAAAATGTAGCTATCTGATTGGTTGATCAACTTTGCCGCATTTACAAAATTTGCAAAATTTGGTCACTGCGCAGATACATCGGGGAGACTTTTTTTCGTGTCGACCTGTATCAAAATTAACTTAGAAGGGAAATACTTTCCTTGTAATTTGAGATTAAAAATATTGAGATAATTCATAAAGTCAACAACAAATCAAAGATCACTCAAAGGTAATTTTGATTCTTTATTCGGCATATGACGCTCTTTGTATTATTATTTTAATAAACAACAATTGAAGTTCCCCTTGATAAAGATCTGAGAGTCCGGCAATCGTCATTCCGGTCGAGGCTGGTATAGTGGTTTTCTCAATAAATGTGAGGAAATAATGAAACACGTGATAATGCAAAAAAATTATCAATGGGTGCAAAGGAAACGCCCCCACCTACTACGCCTGTGACAGCGGCGGGCGCGTTCGTGAAGACTCGTGAAACTTCGGGCTTCATCAGGCTGAGCAGCGGCCAGGAAAGAATTTTCATACAAGATTCTTGGCCTAGGCCGAGAAAGAAATGCATGAGCCAACAGTTACAAACTTCGTGGCTTGTTTTTAGTACAAGAATGCTTACATTTCCGAGCATGTTTGAGAAAAAATATTTTCCTATCCCAATATTGTACCTTATCCTTTATTATGATATATAAAAGTTGGCAAAGCACTCTCCCAAGCGTTTCATGTGCTTAGAGGCATCTACCATCAAGTAAACTGTGACCCTGGCTACAAATACAAAAATAAACTAAAATGGGATAGATTAAACATACCTTTGTCATTTTCGTCTTTTTTTGCAACCTTACGCCTCTTAGAAGCCGGCTCTCCCTTTACATTCTCATTTTCAATCTCCTCACTTTCCACTTTTTTAATTTTAGCGCTTTTTGGTCCTTTCTTTTTTGGTTCTTTTGCTGCATCTTCATTAGTCTCAGAAATATCTTCTTGAACTTTGGTCACAGGTTTCTTTTTACCTTTCTTTGCCACTGATTCAGTCTTCACTTCTTCTTCAATAGTTTCAGTCTTTTCCTCAGGTTCATCAACTGTTGCTTTAGCCTTGCGTGCCCGACCCTTTCCTACTTTTGGTTTTTCAACGATATTTTCCTTTCCATCAGACTTCTCTATAGCAGCTTCTTCGTTTGTCTCCAATGGCATTTTTTTTGTTTGCTTCTTACGACTCTTAGTCGGTGGAGCAATGTGCTCTTCTTCATTATTGACATTAATCTCTGAGGGATCATTTTCTTTAGGCTCTTCATCTTCATCTAAAGAGTTTCTATCATTTGATTCTAACTGGTTCTCGGTTGGTGTTTCTTCAATTTTCTTTTTCCTGCCCCTCTTTGCGGGTACAGCAACCACATCACCACCACCACCATTGGTTTTCTCTTCGCCATTTGCCTCATTCATAGCTTTTTTGCCTTTAGTTGACTTACCCTTCATTACAGCAGCTTTAGAATCAATAACTTCTGACTCGACTTCATCAACTGATTTCACTTTTTTACGGCTTTTTTTCGCTACTTCTGTTTCTGTTGTATTAACTTCAACTGCTTTCTGAAATACACATAGAAAATATTTATTAAAATTATCTTTTCAACAACTTATTAGTCTGACTTATTTTTATTGCAACGTTTTTTGCTAAATTCTTCATTTGTGGGATAATTCCAAGTCTAAGCTATTCATTATTTAAATTTATTTCAGTGTTTCGTTTTCACAACAAAACTAAAGTTAAATTCACAAAATTCACACTGTCAAACCCAAAATCTCTCGTCTTTATGCAAAAATTGATGTGGTGCATGGTGCATTACTTGGCGAATGAGGAACAATTGTTTGTTCTTCTTTGATGCAACAATGCAACAACCAGTTGCAGTGCATTTATTTTACTTTAACTTCTTCTACATGAACATGACTCAATGTTTTATTGCTGCCATATGTAGTAGGTAATTAATTCCTTGGTGAATGTTGTAGCGTTCATCATCATTCGCTTCTCATTCATTAAAAACCTTTTTGTTTCCTGTTTCTAATGTGACCTTTTTTTATTTACTTATAATTACATGTACACTGGCCGGCGGATTTTGAACAGAATGGAACGAAAAAGGGAGCAGAAAAAAAAAAGATTGAGAAAAGAGAGATTGACAGGTTTTCTCACGGAGAAAAGGCATTCTGGAGGAATTTTGCAAAAGAGAAGGTTTACTTGATACAACTGAGACTCAGATATTCTTCAAAGAAATCGGAATAAACCAATCCGAATCTTGTTTTGTTAAGTCGACGAGTTCTGCATAAACCTCTTATTTTTACCGAAGATCCTGTTCCAACGCTGTGCACAGCATCATCCTCATAAACTGTTAGCTCAGAAGACGTGCTCATCGAAGGACAATTATATATATATATTTACGAAAATTAATAAGGACTGCGGTGACTTCCAGTGTACATATAGGGACTTTAGTGGAATTAAAGTGTGGTGTTTCCTCAAGTCTCTATCTTTCCTTCCATCCCGCCACCCCTACAGTGATCTAGAGTTGTTACACTACAATGTTAATAAAAGAAGAGACCTAATGCATAAAGCATATCATACAAATTATGTCTATAAGACATGAAGTCTATCTAAATTATATAAATATTAACAGTCTTACTTATAAAAATCGACTAATCATCTTCTTAGCAACTGTTTTAACTAATTACTATTTAACTCCCTAATCAATGATTAAATATTTTCTACTCAAAAACGTTGCTTATTCAAAGAAAGTTTTTAACGTTATGATTGTGGAAGTTTTGGGTTTGTATTTATAATGGAAACTTCGACAAAAAAAAGGATGAACAAGAAAAGGCATTTTTAATTATTACACTATTTTATTGCAGCGCAGCGTGTTATTTTATTTGATGACCAAATAAAAATACCACAGACGTAGGTCATGAATAGTTCTCTTTTTAATACCTACTTAACTATATATTTTTTGTAGAGATTGTTGACACAGCTAGTCACAGAGAGAATATATATTTTAGAAAATAAAGACACTTCAACCAATACCAACATTATGAAGAAATCTGCTTGGGAAGATGTTTATTTAATAAAATATTCATTTATTATTTATTATTTATTTATTTAATAAAATATTCATTTTATTAAATAAAACGACAACTTTCTCTATCCACAATCCACAAAATAAACTCAAACGCAACTACAAAATTTGAAACAATAAACTCGAGCTAACTGAAATTAACTGAATCCTATTGTCGTCAGCTGATACACAACCGCCATTTTGTTACTAGTGTCTTAAACAAGGAATCGCCGTTCATTAATTTGACAGCTATTTAAGTACGTTACTAAGCAACTAATTAAGGTTAAATAACGTTTATAAGTAAGGCTGTAAGTTTTTAAATGTTAATTGTACTTAATGATAAGCAGATAAAACAAAACATAAGAATCCTATTAGATTCAAAGTAATTGACAGTTTTTTTATTAATTTTTTTATTTTCTTAATAAATCAAAAATTTCAAAATAAACAATGATTTTTTTCCAACATTCCCTTGATCACTCCCCTTGAATAATTTTGATCCAGAAAAAATATTACGACAATGGTGGTCGGTCTTTCAACATCTAGCATACTCTGCCTTCATTGTAGCAATCGCGACTCCATAGCTCGTTTATGTTAGTTATCATTTAAAAACGAGAGTGACACTAAATACATATGCTTTAACTTTACATTATTTATTATGATTCTCAATAATAAATAATTTAACGTAAACAGCTGTTTATTAGGTCAGTCCATAACTTCGTAATAGCATCCATGGGATTTAGAAAGCATTCCATAAGGAAGCTATTTTAGACCATTAAGTAACAGGTGACGAAAAATGGTAATTTATCATAACTTCAGAAGAAAAAGACATTCCCGGATTGAAAACTTTGTGCTACTCTTACTGACACTGCATTAAGTCCATAAATGTCACATCTTTTTTTCAGGGTTTGTGTTGCATTTTTTCTTTTTTTCTAAATAACATTTTAAAATGTTTCGAATTTCTTCATTAGATGCACTCATTTTGACAGAAAGGAAAACAAATGAAAAATAGATGGAAATAACATTTTACTAATTTGTCTCTTTGAGATGCAACCTTTTTAATGTCATCAAAACCAGCCAGATACAAATAGTACAGCCAAAAATATTTTATTACAAGTTTATAGATACTAAAAGTGAAAAGACTTTTTCACCTACGTAATATACAGATGCACTCAAACATACTTTAAAAATGAAATGGAAATGGACCGGCCATGTGTATCACTAAACAAATAATAAATGGACACTGAAAACTACAAAGTGGACTAGTCCTGTGGGGGAAACCAACTAAGTAAGCTCTGAGTGGACAATATAGTGGTAGTCGGAAAGAATTGGTTACAGGTTGCCAAAAACAGGTAAAAGTGGAATAAGATGGAGGACCCCGATGGGATCCAAACTATAACCCTATCCCTTCCTAATCCCTGATCCTTAATCCAACTATGGTCTGTAGTGTGCATTTGCTAGTGTAGCCACCTACCATCAAGTAGGTGTCAGCCTGTCTGTCTACCTAACAAAATAAACGAATATAAATTATTTACATAGAAAATATATGTAATAGTTATAGTTTATTGGAAATTAAAAAAAATATTATAATGTTTAATATAGAGTTGGTCATGAAATATTGGTTTTGGAATCCTAAAGCATGTGTCAATAGATCAAGTTCCCTTTTAAATGGTATAAGTAAATTATTATTTTACATATGGTCCTTCCACTAAGTGGATGTTAAAAAAAAAACAGAAAAACTTCAGCAGCAAACAAATAACATTACTCTTGAAATTAAACTCTCCCTTTACTTCTTTACTTTATAAGAGGGCGAACCATGTTAAAAGGGCTAAAAAAGCTAGTATAGACTTAAGACAAAGACAGACAAAAGGAGTTAAGACAACAAAGTACAAATTAAAACTGCCTTTCAACCTGGTGTTACAATAGATATTTAGTGATGCAACACAATTTGATGGAATTGAGGTTTTTACAAGTTAGTAATTATGATTTTTTTTTTGTTCAGTATGGTATTATAGAGATATTTTTTAATTACAAGGATTATTATTTTAATATTTTAAATTAAATTTCTATCTGCTTCTGTCTGTTTCTCCACTAACTTCTTCTAAACAACCCAATGAATTGTTATATTGTTCTCACTAATGGAAAGAGTTGTATAATGAAAGATAACGTTTGTGTACATAATTTGCAGAAAAAATTGCATCCATGATAAGATTAAAAAATTAAATATCTTTCATCAACCATGATTGTAATGGTGGCCATTTACAACTCATGAATTAGCCTGTAAATTATTCAGCTTAATGAAGTAAGAGATTCATTCCAAACTGAAAATTTTGATAAAGCCAACAAAAACGATGGAGAATATAATTGTGAAATTTAATGCTTTTGCATGATTTTCTTTTTTTTTTTCAAATATTTGCCCTCCATTATTGTTATTTATTGATTGAATTAGTAAAAGTAAACACAATTAGCCCTATAATGTCAATCAGAACTAAATGTTGTATTTAGTTTCTTTCAATTTGAAATGACTTCCCGCCCCTTACCAGAATTTTATATGTTTGTCTATTGGTGAGATTATTAATATCAAAACTTATTATTGTTTTTCTGAATCCTGAACATCTGAATCTAGTTATGCATCACGTACCTATGGTACTTCGTTTTTCACAACGAACGAGCGGATGCATAACTGCAGACTCGTAGTTTTAGGAACAAACCACCTGCGTGTGGGTTGGCGCCATGGCCTTAAGTCGTAACTTGGAATAACTATTTATGTAAAAACAAAATAAATTTATACACACTCCCAATTTTAAGATAAGTACACACGCTTGTTCTTAAAATTTAGTGTTAATTAGTTAAGTCGTGGCTCACTAATTATGTGTCTGTCTAGAACAAGAAAATCACAGGCAAGCAAGGCATTGGGCAGACAATTTATGTACATTAGATAAGGAAATTGCGAGTGGCAAAAACAAACCAGTTTGAATTATTTTTCATGTAAAGTCCGTAGAATCCGAGATAAGTACCAAAAAAATGTTTTACCTTAGCTTTTGTAGTTTTCGGAGCCATTATTACTATGCAAATTTCAATTCAAATTGACTATAATAAAATATTAACACAAGAAAGAATTTATTGCGTCGCGAACAACAATGGGCATTGGGCAGGCGGGCGAAAACGTGAAGGGAAGAAATTTCCGGTAAAATTGACAGAACAAAATTATTTAATTTGAATTATGTTGTGAGGTTATAAATTGAACCGATAACCGGTAACCGATATCAAACCGATTTCTGTCAATGTCACTGTCACCGTCACTTCAATGAAGTCAAAGTTAGTTTATTTTTTACTCATTGTGGAAAATAGAGGTAAGGAGGCTTATGCGTGTTAAAATAGTCATGCTACGATACAACCATTAAATAGTGGTTCTAGAGGTGCGCGAAATGTGTCTTTAGAAAGAAAAGATAGGTTTAACTCTTTTCCGTCTGCGGATATGTATCACTCTTTCAACTCTTCAACTCCTTTAACTCCCAAGTTCCCTTCTCACACAATTGCCTCAGTAAAAGTGTATCATTCAGGAGCGGAACTGAATTAACGAGTTGAGAAGAGCTTTCAATATGCGGGAGATACGACAATTTTGGTTTTATTTGGTATTAAGTAGATAAAAAGTGAAACATTGTAGGTAACTAAAATTATGAAAATGAAAATAGTTTTTGTTTGAATTGTTGGAAATCAACGAAGTCAACGATTTTCCTTCATACTTGACAGGCTTAGGACTGTCAACCTAATTTTTTAAATATATCTAAAAAATATATTTATACAGTCAAAATTTGTTATATAACGACAGCGAAGGGACTGCTCATATTTGGTCGTAAAGCACACGTTACGCAACGCAAACTTTTTGAACTGAGTACTTTTCCATTGTTTACGTTACTCCTAATTTCAACAAACAATAAACAAATAAAATTTTACTAAAGTTAACCGTATTAATTTGAATGAAGCGCTCTTTTTGCATAAATAATATTAGAACCAATGCACCAATGCAATTTTGGTTTCCAATGCATGCTGAATACCATAATATTTTATCAATTCCTGTACGCAGCAAGCATTGGAATCAAAAGAAGGCTAGCTTGTAGAAGAGAAATATTGTCATAAATATCTATCTCTGTCTTTCACGTAATTTATCGTATACCTTACTGAGCAGCACGCTCTCGCTTACTCCCGCTCACCTATCAGTCAGTATCTGAGAAATAAATGAAATAAACCCTAACTCTCGGAAGTTAAAGACACGTTTGAAGTGTAGGGAGTTGTCAGTCAGTTCAATAGGCCATAAAATATTACATCAGTTAATGCAAAATCGATCCTAAGCGCAGACAACAGTGTATATAATATGAGTAAGCTTCTAGGGAGTTGAAGAGTTGAAGATATGTTTGAAAATGAAGTGAGTTGAAAGATAGGATTGTTAGTAGTACGGAATTGTATCTTTTTTTTGTATCCATTCTGAGTTACCCAAGTCTAAGTGGTTCATAAATTGGTCAGAATGGAGTTTGTGTAGCATTGGCGCGACACTATAAATTGATTCATATGAACATAACCCATCGATGTCATAACCGCACTGGAGCAGCGCGGCGAGGCGAGTAGTCCCCGATAGGCAACTTTGCCACGCAATGCAGCGTCGTGCAGCGCAGCGCTGATCAAGTCCGTGATAGGTTGCGGCAGGGAAGATGCACGGCCTGGCCATATTTCTTTATATTGTATCGGAATTATTTGATTTAAAAAATAATTATAATATCAAAGAAGCCTACATGAATCCCTGTAAATATATAGTGTTCTGTCTTATTATAAAGAACTCTGTGGTTGCTACTGAGTTTTTTTACGAAGAGTCGCGTCGCTACGTGCAGCCCTGCGCAGCGCCACTCGAGTACGATATATTTGACCTTCAAACCATAAGAATATAGTAACACGTAGAACGGGAACTCCCGCTCCGGACGCGCTCATGGTCGCGATATTAGCCTACACGTTAAACGGGATACTCAGTCGGGCTATCACGGACGGGGTCTTGATGCAAAATATCTATTACCAGTCAACATGTTTTTCTGACAAAGTATTAGCCATGATAATGTTTATTACATTTTATTCTACTAGCTTTTACCCGCGACTTCGACCTCGGAAACTACATATTTCATTTTCTCTATTTTAGCTCTTTTAGCTCATTTTAGCACTTTTTAGCCATTTTAGCTCTTGGACTATACTGCTGTGGTGACCCCTTAGTCTCCAAGGCCCTGACCGCTGTGCCGTACTCCAATACCATTGTGGGGTTTAGCTCTCAGACTATACCATAACTCACCCAACGCTGAATAAACGCTGAAATAGTTTTACGTGAGTCTGTATGTTTTTATTTTATATTTCTAGGTAAGTAATACTTACTTAAATTTCTTCATTTGGTATGGTACTGTCTTATAATAACTTAATATTTATAAGTGTATTTAATGTAGGTACGTATCATAATAATGTAGGTAAGTAGAGTAGGTATTTATAAATCTTATATTTTATGAAACTAGAATAAAATAATGATTTCAAAGTAAAGAAAAACTTATATTTTAGCGATGTTATCTTTATTCGTAAGCAATATTTCAGTAAGCAACTATAGCGACAAGTCTGGGCGACAGAGGGGCGTGACGACGTAAAGTAGGTAGTTATATAAATGGCGGCGTTTGGGATTCTAACAAAGAAGATTGCATTCTACTGGTTCTTATTTATTCTTATGCTTCAAACACGGATATAATTGATATAATTGATCTTTTTAACCTGTAACCTGTCAGTCAAATAATCAAATAGGGGATCGGACAAATTTTCAGAAAGTTTTTTAAATTAATCTTCATGGATATTTATTCCCATAAAAAATACTATTTTATTTATTTATAGCCTTTTAGGTACTCAAAATCATGTTTTAATATTGTTTGTTTGAAAATGCCGCCAAAACGCCACGATAGTTCATCTGACAGCGGGTAACGTCATTTGTGGTCATATCATAACAAAACAGCTGCATTGGCATATTGGCATAAGACAATGATTGCCCACAAATGACGTCACGCACTGTGATTAGTGTTTCAGTATAGATTAAAAATATTGTAAATAATAAAATTTTATTTCTTCATTTAAAAATATTTAAATGAATTATATTAAATTATAATTCGATAAATAATCGTAAAAAATTATATTTTTTTTTCTAAGTACATTTTAGATTTTAATCTGATTACTGTCCGATCCCCTATTGTCAAAAGTAAGTTCAATTCAAGTCTGTGTTTCAAGTATTCTGTACAGTGCGGACACGAGGTTTAAAATTTTCTGCAAGGAAAAATATTTAGAATTTCCGATACGTGGTGCATTTCATCACTTAGTTTCTCGTGTCCAATTTCTTAATATTTTTAGATCTTTCTTATGGTTCATAAATAACAAATGGTAAGTAAAAGCAAATTCAATGAAAAAATATAAATTCTATAATAATTTCTAAATAAGTTGACATAATTATTGCCTATATTGTAGTCCTGAACCGCCTAAAGGATATTAAAAAAAAATACAAAATAATTTATTCATATTCTTAACTTAGATTCTTATGTGAATATTCCTACAACATTTTAATACAATTATTGGGTATTGCTTTGATGATGGAATATTATTATTCATGTGGAAAATTATTTTGAATTAATATTGCACATTATTGTTATCATATATTCATATGAGTGGCACAATTTCTAAAACTTGCCTGTACTAGGTATTTATTATAAATAAATAATTACTTACCTATTTCTACAAAAATAGTCTTTTATTATGAGTTTATTTTTCAGGCAACTCTTGATCGTAAGGGTACATTTAAGGTAGAATATCTACAAGAAATAGAGAAAAGTGTTCAGAAAAAATGGGATGAGGAAAAAATATTTGAAGTTGATGTGCCAGAGGATGGGAAGCTGCATGATAAGTTTATGACTACTTTTCCATTCCCATACATGAATGGTTGCTTGCATTTAGGGCACACATTTTCACTTTCAAAATGTGAAGTAAGTAACATTGAATTAATATTGTTCACCATAAATCACCACTATTATTATAAATGTGAATATATTAGGTCTTAACCTACGAAATAGCCATTTTATATAGAAATATAAAAAAAATATACTTAATGAAAAATAAATTAATTGGAAGTTTTGGCCATTATTGTCAATGCATATGTTATTATAATGGAAGTGCATTAATGCCTCTGCTATAGAAATCCTGGAGATGGTAATCTATGAACTCATTAAAGATGTTTTTCACCGCCACATTAGATTTGGTTTTTTTCCCTGTAAAAAGTTATCCAAATTCTGTAAAACATTTATGTCTGGTGAGTATGATGGGTGACGGCGAGTTTGCTGTTGTAGTTTTGAGACGCTTTATAGTGCAGTATGTGGACGAGCATTGTCGTGAAGAAAGATTAGAGCAAGTGTGGACTAGATCAATTAACAAATCTCGGTTGTTTGACAGCGAGCTTGTGCATCATCATTTGCAATTCTTCAGAGTACACCTTTGCAGTAATTGTTGTGCCAGGTCTCAAGAAGCTGTAATGAATAATGCTGGCACAGCTTCTTTTGACTAGATTTGCATTTGGGATATGGTTTGGCTGTCTCCCCTCAGTTTGACCAATGCAACGGATGTTTTCGATTGTCATACAGAATCCATTTTTCATCACATGTGACAATCCGATTCAGAATCCCCTCGTTTGTGTGCCTATTAAACAAGTTAAGGTAAGCTTCAACGCGATTTTGTTGTTGTTGTTCACTGAGTTCATGCGGTACCCAATTTCCAAACTTTTTATCTTTTCTATATTTCGTTTTATCACTTATGTTGAAGGCTACTGCTACTGGACGGAACTCGTATTCAAAAATAACGCGCATTTTCGATTTTTCCACGGTCACAGAATAGCTATATCAATGAAAAATAGAACGGCAGGAAAACAAATGAACACCTGTTTTTTTATAACAAATGTCATAGCTATTATAAAATTCATTTGCATTTGGAAATGAAAGATATCGATTATCGAAGAACTACAGATTTTTAATACTGGCTAATGTGTTATACATTAGCCTGTATTAAAAATCGACAGTTTCATAGGTAAGGACCTAATAACTCCATCTTAACTACTCAACAGACCATTATGAAACTTTGCATACACATTGCCAGGGATATAGAAAAGGACATAGGGTAGCTTTCATACAGAAAACAGTAGAACAGTTTCTGAGGAATCATCTATACTTATAAATAAAATAGAAATGTCTGTAATGTCAAAATAACTGCTTTTTGCTCAATGTATATCAAAGTATTATGACAGTACTTATAACTTAAGGTTTTGTCTGTTTATTCAGCTCATATTTGAAACGGCTGGATGGATTTTGATGGGACTATGCCATATAGCTGATGTTATAAAGAATAACTTGCATACAAAGTCAGGTGCACCAGTTAGTTACAAATAAATAATTTAATTTTGTACAATTAAAAGGACAAATTTTATATTTAAAGAGCAGACGATTTTTGCTCATTTTGATGGACTCAAATAAAGCTGTTTTGTCAGACGATTATTATAGGACAATTCTTTTTTTTTATTTACAGTTTGCAACAAGATATCACAGGCTGAAAGGTAAAATGGTACTGTTCCCATTTGGTTTTCATTGTACAGGTATGCCAATAAAGGCATGTGCTGACAAATTGAAACGAGAGATGGCTCTTTATGGTTGCCCACCTGTATTTCCTGATGATGAAGATGTAGTTGTCAAGGAAGAACGCGATGTGGTGCCTAAGGACAAAAGCAAGGGAAAAAAAAGCAAAGCTGTCGCCAAGATAGGCACTGCTAAGTATCAATGGCAAATTATGCAGAGTCTCGGAGTGCCAGAAGACGAAATAAAGAGATTTGCCGATGACAATTATTGGCTAGAGTATTTTCCACCAAGAGCTGTTGCCGATCTTAAAAGAATGGGCATTCATGTAAGAAAATTTACTGTAATAATATCTTGTTAAATGTAGGAAGAAAGTTTATAGTGTTTTTAAATTTGTTATTGCATACCTTATATAATAATAAAAACATTTACTAGAGGAAACTTTAGACTCGGAGTCATGCATTTCTAGGTACAAACATAAAATCAAAAGATTACTTGGCCTCGTCAACGGAATGGATTGAGTGTTTTTAACAAAAAGTTTATGCACTGGCAAACCACGTGAGACAATATAAAAAATGGATGCATAGATACTGACAAAATTGTCGCTTACAAAGTGACCAAGGAAAGGTATACCAAGATCGGGTATACCTTTCCTTGGTCACTTCTGACCAAAGTATGAACGTCGGAGATCTACCTGACCAGAAGTTATGACGAACTTCTGGCGTAATATCTGGTCGGTTTCCGACGAGCATATTGAGGGTGATTGGATATTCATTGTTGAGTAAGGGTGCGAACCTATCACAGCCATGAAGGCGGTCACCATCAGCCATACGGACGTGGGTTGTGCAGCCCTTAGCCATACCTAGAAATGGAAAAGATCTGGTCTGACGGATTGCACAACTTCTGGATTAAAATGCTACATTGTTTGCACGAGTGCTTGGCAATTCAATTTCAAAAAGTCATAGCGTTAGGTACTCTCCCAAATTTTTAACCTGAGAACAAAAATTTGCATATTTTTGAAAACAATATTTTGGACATTGCTCAGAATGGATGTAAGATTGGATCCCGTGGTATTAAAGAGCTCCTTTTCATAGACATGACCATTCTCTAGCATGTTTAACGGAACAATAGCCGCACTCTCGGAAGCCTGGATAGACTCCCAGAAGGCCTACGATTCTGTGCCCCATTTGTGGCTGAGAAGGATATTAGAGTTGTATAAATTAGATACGATCTTTCTTGACGCAATGAATCACGGTCCTTCATCAACCAGGAAATCGAGGAAGCCTCACTGCTCTGTGGGACACGATAAGAACCTATTATCTTCCAGGGCGACAATTTGAGTCCATTGTGATTTAGCCTTGCTTTAAATCCTCTCAGCACTCTGCTGAGAAATTTAAAACTAGGTTATTGACTATGAAGAGGGGGTGAAGTTATTTCACACCTACTGTACATTAAACTATTTGCACCGAACAATCGAGAGAAACTTCACGCCACTATCTCTAGCAAACGAGAACTGGCCTAAGCTAGTAGTTATAAACACCGAAGACCGTAAGAGTTTATGGAAGAGCAAGTAGCTGCAAGGGCGATTCTACAAGGCCCTGACGGGACCTGATGTGGACTCGCTCATGTCAGTGAACTGGCTGTTTCGGTGAGCTCTTTGGGAAAATAAAGGTTTTGGCTATGCAATTTCCGACGAAGTTATTAAGACGAACAATTATCGGAAATATATCCTGAATGACGGTACGGTCGACATCTGTTGGGCATGCGACCGTCCTGGAGACACTCAGGTATATTATTTTCAGTTGTGCTCATCTTTCTAACGGCGAGTATTTACACGGACATAACAATGTAGCCAGGATAATTCATCAGAAACTTGTCCTTCGATACGGTCTTATCAAGTCTGAGGTGCCGTACTAAAAGTATATGCCAATGCCTGTTCTCGAAAATGGTAATGCTACACTCTATTGGAATAGCTCCATAATCACGGACAGGATTATTGTCCCAAATAAACCTGACATAGTGGTTATTGACTGATCCCAGCGCTGGACGATGCTTGTTGACATCGCTGTTCCGCATGACGAAAACCTCTTGAAATCCGAAAAAGGAAATCCTAGCAAATACATAGGGTGTCGATTCGACAATCATCGTCCTTTTAGTCATCTCGGCGAACGGTCTGATAACGAAGAGCCTGGATCAACACCTCAAGAGGCTTTCGATAGATGGCTGGATCAAGGGACAGAAGACGGTACTTTTAGACACGGCACGTATTTTCAGGAGGTTCTTCACTCTACAGCCCTAACCACCGGTAGCTTGGGCCTTGCCCCACTACTAGAGACAAACTAGTTTTTTTTTATATTGTAAGAAATTTGTGTAAACATATGAAAATCAAAATTTCACCATTTTTATAGTTACTTTTTATGTGAAGGTCATCAAACTGACGGGCTACTTGATGGTAGAGGGCTTCCATCGCCAATAACCACAAGCAACGCTACAGGTTCTGTAAGCGCACTGCCGACTGTTGTAGTAAGTAATCAAGGATAAAGGCTTATGAAGGGGTAAGGATACGAACTCTGGCATCCCTTACTCACTCACCGAAAAACATCACACATGGTATAGCCAAACAGGCTGCCCAAATGACTGCAAAACACAGTATGCCCTGCCAGTATTATTGCTCATAATATTTTTATATATAAAATTTGATATAAAGAACTATTTTTAATATGACTACAGGTAGACTGGCGCCGAAAGTTTATAACTACTGATGCTAACCCATTCTATGACTCGTTCGTAAGATGGCAATACAATCATCTGAAAGAAAGGAATAAAATATTCTATGGAAAACGGTACACAATATTTTCACCGTTGGACAAACAGCCGTGCATGGATCACGATAGAAGCGCAGGTGAAGGGGCTGGTCCTCAGGAGTATACACTTGTGAAACTAGAAGTCTTGGAACCTTTACCCGACATTTTCAAGTTAGTTTTTACTTACTCTTCACTTTTAAAATCATCCTTAGCTTTAACTTTTAAAACCAAGAAAACAAAACCATTTACTTTTTCAGAAAACTCGAAGGGAAAAAAATTAGTTTAGTGGCGGCAACACTCAGACCGGAGACATTGTACGGTTTAACCAATTGCTGGATCCATCCTGATATAAAATATGTCGCTTTTGAAACTGTCAGCGATGGTATCTATGTATGTACTAAACGCGCTGCAAACAATATGGCATATCAAGGTTTTACTAAAAATGATGGCGAATTCAACATTCTCCTGGAAGTTCCTGGCACAGATATTTTAGGTGTTATGGTCAAAGCTCCTTTAACTTGTTACTCGAAAGTTTATTGTCTTCCTATGTTGACCATCAGGGAAGACAAAGGTACAGGGGTCGTTGTAAGTGTACCATCTGATTCGCCAGACGATTACGCGGCGCTCATAGATCTTCAAAAGAAGCCGGCTTTCCGAGAGAAGTATGGTATTACAGATGAAATGGTCCTCCCTTTTGTCCCAGTACCGATAATCATGATTCCGGAATTTGGGAATTTAGCTGCAGTATTTCTATACGATAAATTAAAAATCCAAAGTCAAAACGATAAAGAAAAATTAGCGGAAGCAAAGAGTCTTGTCTACCTTAAAGGTTTTTATGATGGTGTAATGTTAGTGGGTGATTACAAGGATTGCAAAATACAGGATATTAAGAAGAATTTACAAGGCCAATTGGTAAAAAATAAGGTTGCAGTTATTTATTATGAGCCCGAAAAATTGATAATGTCGAGGTCGGGAGGTGAGTGCGTAGTTGCGCTGTGCAATCAGTGGTACCTCGACTATGGAAACGAGGAGTGGAAGCGTCAAGCGGAGGAAGCTCTTGCGTCTGTGAATACTTACCACGATGAAGTCAGAAAAAATTTTCAAGCAACTCTGAAATGGATCCACGAATACGCCTGTTCGAGATCATTTGGCCTAGGTATGAGTATGACCATGACCTTGACAATGCTTTCAAGATAATTATAAGTCTAATTTATAAAATTGTAATATTACAGGTTCAAAATTGCCATGGGACAGTCAATGGCTAATCGAGTCCCTTTCTGATTCCACAATTTATAATGCGTATTATACTGTCTCACACTTTTTACAAGGCGATACATTCAGAGGCAATAAAGAGAACGCTCTTAAAATTAAACCTGAACAGATGACAGATGAGGTTTGGAACTACATTTTCTTCAAAGATGCACCTTTCCCAAAAAGCACGAAAATTCCAAAGTCATCTTTGGATCTCATGAAGAAATCGTTTCAGTTTTGGTGAGTTAATTTAATCTCACGGAACTCTGCTATGCAATATAAATCGATCTATCTATGTATGTTTTCTATGGATTCCAAAACGGCTCAACCGATTTTATGACATTTTCAGGCAATCTTCTGATTAGCCCAGCGGATTTTGTAGTCTTGTGAAGTTTAGTAGCGATCGGAAATTTTTATTTGTATTTTTTGGTAATTTTGTGTCATGTTTTTCCTACAAAATTAGATTCTTTCTATTTAAAAACAAAAATTAAATATTAATGAAATTAAAATTAAACGTCTGACATAAATATATGACAATAGACCTAAAAAAAAGGGAGGGTGAAACTAGGTGGGCAAAAACTAGTATTTTAATAAAATATTTTAGTTGGTCGTACTTTGCACATTGAAGGTATCCAGTGGACGTGAGAGTGTCTGGTAAAGATCTTATCCAAAACCATTTGACCTATTACCTCTACCATCACGGCGCTATTTGGCCAAACGAGAAAGATAAGTGGCCGAGGGGCATACGAGCGAATGGTCACCTTATGTTGAACTCCGCAAAGATGTCGAAGTCTGACGGCAACTTCCTCACTCTCAACGAGAGCATCGAGAAATTCAGCGCTGATGGTATGCGACTCGCCCTCGCAGACGCCGGTGACTCCATTGAAGATGCCAACTTCGTCGAGAGTACCGCCGATGCGGCCATTCTACGACTCTACACTTTCATCGAGTGGGTCAAGGAGACTATGGCTGCCAAACCCATCATGAGGACAGGTGAACTTCATTTACTTAGAGTGAAATAGGGACTAACTACACTCATTTTGGTTACACTTATTCTGATCAACTTCTATCAGTCGGCAGTCATCTCGTGCCTCCACTGAACCGCTTCTATCAGCCGCGTACAGTGTTGAATTAATGAGGGCTGCAGTCGTAACTTGTCGATGAAGAGTCACGTACAACACTGACCGCAGCGGAAAAGCCCTTAATGCGGCGTAACAGTCTCGAACGAGGCGGTTAGTATGCGAATGATAAAACACGCGCCTGTTTGCCGCAAAAGCTGAATAGACTCGGAAAGCCGAACGGACGTGCTTTCGGACGGACATGTAATGGACGTGTTTTCAATGGACAAAAGCTGAATTGAGCTGAATAAACGTAGTTGCTCCCTTAGGAGAGGATGCCAATATACCTACTTCTAATAAAATTTAATACAGAATTGAGAAATGAATGAAGGAAGTAGGTGAAGTTAATTCTGACAATGATTCCCTTGTCAGAAATTTCCGATCTAAACCAATTTTATTATGTTACCAATTTGTATTCCAATTTATTTTTTTGTCTACGATTGAACCGTCAACCTGTCTGCCGACCTTAACATAAAAAAACATTTAAAGTTGCCAAATTTAAAATATTTCGCCACGTATCCTTTACTATCTTCAGGGGAGTACAACTTCCACGACAAAGTGTTCGTGAGCGAGATGAACATGAAGATAGCGCAGACGGACGAGAGCTACAGTCGGATGCTGTTTAAGGAGGCCCTGAAGAGCGGCTTCTTCGAGTTGCAGGCGGCGCGCGACAAGTACCGCGAAGTGTGCGGTGAAGCGGGTCCGCACGCAGCGCTGACCGAATTATACATGGACACCCAGGCGCGCCTGCTGTCGCCCATCTGCCCGCACGTCGCCGAACACATCTGGGGGATTCTCGGCCACGTGAGTTCTCCTACTGCTAGTCTGTCGCCTTCTTATGTCTGACTAGCGTTTGTTATTTTAGCGTCAGCTCACACCGAGACGCGCACATTTTAAGGTAGCTATTTAATATAGAATCAATCCACTACACAAATACGATAAGTATTATACACTTCAGTGAATATGCGCTGTGTATCGTGGCGCGGATATCATAGAATACCTAGAAGGGAATCATTTCTTGGAATTTCTTTTGATGTCGTGCAAAAGCCGACAAAATAATCACCTAGAGTGCGTCTCTCCCCGCGAAACCCCTGGTTCGCCTGACACGTCCAATATAGAGCACGTAGGGTTGTCACAACAGTAAAGCGATAATAAAAATGTGAATTTAGAAAATTAATTTTATTATACTAGACTGCCCCAGAAGAAGAGAGTACCTAATGTTTTTCGAGTAAATTAATACACGTGTATATTCTATACTATATCTTTCAGCCTAAACGAGCCTAATATCTATAAGAGTGATATATATACATATAACAATGAAATATGATATCTAACAAGAAAAAAAAGAGTGATAATGAAGAATATATAACTGACATAGTAACTGACAAGTGGGTATTAAATAAAAGTAGTAAAATCAATTTCAAATATGTATATTATCTGATTACTACTTATAATCCTACACTTTATTGAACTTACCGCTTTTTTTTTACTACGTACCGACCGCTCGCGTTGACTGTTACAACTTTCAGGCCGGGTTCACACACCCATATATTTAATTGCTAGTAGGGTGCACCGAATCGATGCCGACAGAACGGTGCAGACATATATATGTCTGTCTCCCTCATGACGACTTCGAACGTTGTGCGCATGTCCGAGAACTACATTATAAGCATCTTATAGGCTGGGCTTCTCCCACTACTGTCGCAACGCATGCGCATAACTCTTCAAGTATCAACGAATGAGAAAAAATATGTAGTTCCGTCTCGGCAACGCTTCCACTTACGGGGATTAGCGATATAGGAGTATTATATATATGCACACACCAATCTAACAATCTTGACATTACAAACAGGCACTCAAATTTCATTAAACTTGGATTTCAAGATTTCTATTTTTAAATAGATATAACGTTTTAAAAACAAAGCCTTGAACTTATTCTGTGAGCCTCCATTTTGCAACTTCAGCCCCACTATAACAGGGTTCCAATAATTATTACAGAAATCGAGTATATTGCACACTCGTTGGCCAGTCGGAGGGCCCGTCGACGAAGCGGCAGTGGCTGCAAGTAATTACCTCATGGACGCCGCTCACTCCTTCCGCATTCACCTCAAGAACCATCTCGCCGTTAAGAAGCCAAGGAAGGGCGAACAGCCCACGCAAGAGAAGAAACCCAACAAGGCGGTCTTTTGGGTCGCCAAAGAATATCCGCAGTGGCAGCAAGTTATACTTACCACTCTCAAGGAAATGCACGGGGTATCTTTATTGCTCATATATTTTTGTCAGGCTTTTTTTTCTATATCGCTGACAACATGTATTCACGATTTCATGATGATCGGTTGAGTAATTAAAGTGTAAAAGCGTAACAAGCTCAATTTCCAATTTAGTTGTTTATTAGTTATAGCTAATTAGGACAAGCTGACGGTCCACTTGACGGTAGGTGGCTGCCGTCGCCTATAACACAAGCAACGCCAGAGGATAAGTGATCAGGAAGGGATAGAGAATTAGTTCTGGCATCCCATACTCACTCACCGAAAAACAACAGCACACGTGCTGTTATATCACGGCGTCTTCCGTAAAGAGGTGGTTACTGCCGCCAGACGGTCTGCCGAAATGACTGCGAAACGCAATGTGTCCTGTGGCTACTTGCCGCACCCAACTATGAAATTTTCATTTTCAAAGTTAGTGGGACTCGAACCCGCAACCTCCGAGACAGAGTGTTAAGGCAAGCACCTTAACTACTCTGCCATTGAGTTCGTCAGTGTCAATTGAAGCCAACTGATCATGAGATCAGTTCGGGCTCTGTAATAGTATAGTGGAGTGCACGGGCTTTCTATGGAGCAACACGTACACGTCTGCTCTAACGTGCAGAGGACAGATTTGTGTGTGTGCGGCAGCCACTAGCATAAATTAAATATTTGGATACATTGGAGTCTCTTCAGAAAAAATAAAAAAATACACGCGCGTGTCAGAAGTGAAACTTTTTTGGCGATCAAATATATAGTAAGCGGCAGATGTCATACAGAAACGTTACAAGAAGCGTCAAACAAAACTCAACCTTGAAATTTAACTCGTTTCACTTCTAAAATATTAAACGATTATGTATCAACAGGCCGCAGGTCTGCCGGACAACAAAACGATGTCGAGCACGCTGTGCTCAAAGCCGGAACTAACGCGGTACGCGAAGCGAGTGATGCCGTTCGTACAGTGCGTCCGCGAAGCGTTAGCGCGCGACGGAGAGCGCGCTCTCGCACTGCGGCTGCCCTTCGACGAGGCTGCCGTGTTGCGCGACAACGTGCCCTATCTGCTCGCCACACTTGACGTAATTATCTCATTCGTAGGATGTTCATAGCTGGACATCGTAGGATCTTCGTGCGTATCTCTCCTGCCAATTGCCATTTCATTTACCAGTTTGCCGAGTTATGTTGGTGACTTTTATCTTTATCTTTTGGAAATATATGTCCTCCTTTTTTTTTCCGAACAAAACGGAACTGCACAGCATTGCGGCATAGCTACTTGATATGATAATAGTTATTTATAATTAATAAACCAGATATTATTTATAATTAATTAATGAGATTTAAGATTCAAAACTTTGTTTCGGCGCCGATCTTATAAAGTGTACGCATAACATTACAAAACTGGTTTTTCGATAGACAAATGCTGAATAAATGTAGTTATTCCCTAAGTGTACATATGTCTACTCATATTCAGTTGGACGAAATAGAAGTGAAGTGGTCGGACAGCGCGGAAGCATCCCCACGGACGCGGGACGAGTGTGTGCCCGGGCAGCCCCACGTCACCTTCAGCGCGGAACCTAGGGTGCCTCTCTTGCTGCTAAACCCCACGCCGATGGAGCCACTCTTTACTGCCAGCGTACCCGTCGCCGACGGAGACTCCGTGCGAAAGCTCAAGCTAAAACTCGCCAAACACTTCAAGACACTCAAAGGCAACTTATTTTTTTTTTCTCTTTATTTAGGAAACAAACAGTCATTATACATTTTCTTTTTAATATATAAATAAATACTAAGAGACTTAGAGCTCCATACACAAAACAAATATTAATCGAAAATACAGATAGTACTGTAATTAAATTCTGCTTACTAAATAAACATTTTAAAGATTGAATTAAGAAATATACATTGTACCATGATAAATACGGAAGGAGCTATTTTTTATACTTTCTTTTGGCTCGAAGGACCACTTTAAAGAACTGTCATGATATAAATTTCAGATCTAATTTTAACATTCCTTCCCACAATTTTTAATATAATAATAATAATATGTATTGACAAATTAATTATTTTCGATTACTCCTAAAACACTATGATATCCTGTGATTCAGCGATTAGTTGTGCTGTTTGACATAACTTTTACACCTCTTATACATAAGAAAAGAAAAATATATAAGAACAACACATAAATGCTCAAGCGATCGCGTGAAATTATGTAATTGTGTGAAGATTGTGGTTTTATGACTTCGTTTGGTATTCCATTGTTTTTTTAACTAAGTTATAATTTTTCCTATTCGATATTTAAATTCTTTAGGAAATATTTTCTTTGCACGCCTTCTTTAGACAATAGACTATATTCAATTTATTCAGAATTTTTCACCCATAAAATTGATAGGTTATGTTATCCAATGTTTACTTGATTCACAAAATGTTAAACTGTTTTGAAGGAAATCTTAGTGACGAGGTGGTTGTGCAGATGTGAACCGTATAAAGCTGTGGCGTTACTTGGACCCTCTGCTGGGACCGCGTACAATCCCAACGCCGGGCGACTACGAGAAGCGCTGCACGCCGCTGCAAGACGACTCGCAGCTGTTACGACTCGTCAGCGATGCCGTCGAGCTCGTTCACAACGGCACCAATATAAAGATAGGAACGCAAATGTTATACACATATGAAAACTGATACCCAATGTATTAATAAATTTCTATTTAAAAACAAGTCTTTATCTCACGGCCATTGAGTCAAACAGTAATTAATAGTTGCAATTAGTAACTAAAAGTTGTGGTGTAGTCTACCAGGTATTGTAAAGGGATAAGTCAACAGATTAATCATTGTTCGCTGACTTGAGCTGCTTCGTATGCATAGACTTCAATAACGAGGTTTATTTATTTAGCTCGTTCGTGGAGATTACCCGACGATAGAAGCGCGTACTCGTCGCGATTCTCTTGCTCGTGGAGACAGCGCCCAAGCTCTGACTGACGGTATAGTACGTTACGTCACGCTTCGGTAGCCCAAAAGATCCTGTGGCTTGCAGCATGGCATCTCGCGCCATACTTTAGCACGTCGAGGTATCCTACAGCACGCAACCGTGTTGTGACGAAAACTTACGTCTTTCAATCGACTGCTGAATAAAGTCCTCCCCCCTAATTTTCCAAAAGGACCGATCAGAAGCAGCCTGGATCCACAGTCGACCCACGTCCCTTATCAGGTCGCTGTCTACCTTGTGGGTAGATGTCCTACGCTGCGCTTGCCGGTCCGCAGCCTTCACTCGAGAACTTACGAATGTGGATGAAGAGAACCTAGCGGCCCCAGCGGCCGTCGGCTCGCCGTTCTATGTGTCCTGCCAACTGCCTCTTCAACTTACTTGTTGTTAGTAACTTCGGAGTAATGCAATGCTAAAGCATTACTCCGAAGTCGTCTAAGTATACAATTTCGTTAAATTTTCAAAATGCGTTCACTGAAGATAAGGGATCTTCAGATCGAAGGCCTCTGCGGAGCTAATGATTCAGAACTCGAACCCCAATACACAAGATACAGAGCGTTCAACCCCATAATTAAGGACACTAGAATAGGTGCAATAAATTATGTAAGTAAAAAAGAAGAGAGGTAAACCTAACTTCAAAAGACAGACCCCTCCTACCAAATAAACGTAATGGGCTTCACCCCACCCAACTCTCACTATGAGAGAGATATCCGATTGGATATTGTAATGCCCCCAAACAATTTTGTAGATCCCCCCGGACAAAATTGCACCCAAATAAAAAATAAGTAGTAGTGAATTTCCCATATGTGTAAATGTTAATTAATTGTATTTTACTCAAAAGACCGTCTAAAAGTGATAATGAAGATTTTATAACGCCATCAGATTTTAAAAAACACTGCACAGTTTTTGTAAATAACTTGCTTGAGCTACTATGCAGAAATGAAAAAGCCAAGACATTGAACATTTTTTTACAATGGAAGAGCGAAAAAAAATGCTGCTCTTTTTAATATATTTTGAAATTCAGCAAAAAATATTACTTCAGACTTATTCAAAGATATTATGAAGAAATGTATAATAATTCACCCCAATTCTTCGATCTGAAGACGAAAAGTATGTTATAGCATAGATAAAATACTACTTAACCAGTATAGATGGTCACTCACGTACATTGAATCCGTACCCTATCCAATTTCGCTTATATCTAGATGCCGCCTGTGTAGTTTGTCGCTTATTTGTTGTCATTAAAAATCCGCTAGAGTCGCTGCAGTCGACCATTCAGTCAATTCTCGTGTACAAGAGATGGCACTACTAAAATTTATTTAAAATATAAAAGAAGTGGGCACGAACAACGATAAAAGGGCCGTATGAACGGTATAGGTTCTGTTCTAAAAATAGGGCAATAAGGAACTAAAACGTTAATTACTGACCGATTATATCCTATAATAGAAAAACGTGTTGTCAATCGATAAAATATTATTAATTATGTTTTTTGTTATTTGTATTCATAATCTTTACATACTTCGATATAGTTTTGCTTAGGTACGTATGTTTGTGTTCAGAAACCTGAAAAACTGGGTGATGGATTAACTTAATTTTTTTGCAAAACGATGCATTTTATCACAAGAGTGTTTATATTATACTTTCTATTCCGAAGATTCAGGGGAAACGAAAATAAAAATGAGCTTACAGCAAAGCGTGGCCAGGTTCAGTTAGTTATAACATAGATAAAAATTAACCAGTTTTTGTCGATTGTGTTACGAAGAAAAAAATGATAACTCACACATTTTAATTTGTTATTTTTCTACTATGGTCATTATGCATTATAATTGTAAAACAAATTAATAACATAATGTTTTCTGGTATAATAATATTAAATATCTAAATAAAAAAATTCTATCATTTTCATTAAAATATGCATGAAATGGAACAATATCATACCAGTTTTACAATAAAACTGTGATCATACATAAAAGTACTCCCAGCAACGTCGCCCTCTAGTTATTACCACGATAATAAGGAACTATCTATAACTGCGTGATTGAATTTGTTGGTTATAATTTTTAACAAAATACACAAATTCGAGACTATTAGTGACATCTAGGGAGTGGAAATCCCAATATGAAATTGGCTTCAGATCGTTATATGGAGGTTGACCATCTATACTGGTTAAGTAGTATTTTATCTATGGTTATAGTAATAGACAAGACAAGGAATGTATAAAACAAATAACTGGGAAAAGTAAAATAAGTACTCTATCAAAAGATATAGCCTCTTAAATCCTTTTCTTCTGGGGAGATAAGGAAAAGAATAAAAATCGTAGAAAGCAGTATACAATTTATTTAAATAACATAATAATAATAATAATAGTATATTCACATGTGAAAATATGGCTAGTGGGGAGAGTGGAGCGGGGGGCGCTAGGTGGGGGGCGTTGCGAAGAGGGTATCGAGCGCCGCGCCCTCTGGCGAATCGACGGCGCTACGAGGCTTTTCCTTGGGCACGTGCATCGCCGGCAGGTCCACTATGTACACTTCTTTCTTGAACAGCTGCCCCACGTTGCGCCCGATCAGCTATAAAACATTGCTTTCAATATCAAGTATATATAGTGTTATAAAGAGGCAAATTTGTTTTGTAATGAGTCACCTCTGAGAAAGCAGAAACTATTCTTTGGCATAATCGACGTAGCTACACTATCCGTGACATGTAAATAGATCCACTAGGGCTAGACTTTGCACGTGTAAACATTATTGATGGAACTTAATTCGTTGGCATGTAAAGGCCAAAGTAAATTCTAGGTTCTCTTTATAAGTACACTGGTGCCCGCAAACACTGGTAACTGCTTTACAAAGGAACATTATTAAAGTTACAAAGAACGTTTAAGTTGAGATTCCCGCTGAGCCACTGAAATTTTATCCTGAAATTTTAAAGAGTATGTACTTGAAAAAACGAACTCCACGCGGACGATGTTGCGGTCAAAAGCTAGTCTAATAATAAGTCAAATATTAAGAAATTAATTTAAAAAAAAAACTGGTATACAAGGAAGAATGACCGAATTTCATACAAAATTAGGACAAGAAGACAATTTCATACAAAAGGACCCCGTTGACGAGCCCATTAGATGAGTGGTTAGGGTGATCTGTTCTAGGGTTCCGGGTTCGATTCCCGGCTGGGTCAACTTTGAAAAATGAATTTTTCAAATTTGGCTCTGGTCTGGATCTGGAAAATAGTGGCAGGGCACACTGCGTTTCGCAGTCATTTGGGCAGCACGTCTGGCGTCAGTATCCACCCCTTACTGAAGACCACCATGAAATAACAGTACGTGTTATTTCACTTGCAGCAGCTTTGACGTTGCTTGTGTTATAGGCGACGGTATCCACCTACCATAAAGTGGACCGTCAGCCTGTCTGCCGATCTTAACATGAAAAAAAGGAACTATCAACAAAAATAATAAATTTGTGTCAGAAGTGAAACTTTTTCGTTACAAACTATAAAACACCCATGTTTTTTTTTATCGTAAACATACCTTGGAAGTGATCTTTTTGAAGAGATCCTTCTTGCTTTTATCGATTTTGTTGGGCTTGTTGGAGTTGGCGGCGAGCTTCTCGTCGAGCCGATGGAGGTCGTGCGCGTCCACGTCTGGGATGGCGCGTAGCACGGCCGCCACGGCCGGATAAAGGGGCCGCAGCGTCTCGTACAGCTGCACGGCGAGCGCCAGCAGCGCCGCTTGGTTGGCGTCGTGCTGGCCGTGCGTACGCAGCGCGTGCAGCACGGCCGCCAGTGCGCCCACCGCCTCGGCGGCGCCCAAGCGGCCCGCCGTCAGCGCCGCTCGCACCGTGGGCAGCGCCAGCTGGCATGCTCGTAGCGAAGAAAGCGAGTCGCCCCATGTGAGCGCTCGTAGCACCGTGTGCAACACGGCCGCGCCGGCCGTCGACTGCACTACCGCCACGCCTAGCTCCGAGAGCGCGTCCGCCGCGCGCGTGTTCGTCACGGCCGGCGCGTCCTCGTCCATCTCCTCTCCCGCGCCCGTCGCTCCAGCCCCCGGGGCCTCGCCGGGCGCTCCCTCCACCAGCGACACCTGCCACAACACACCTTCATATCAACTAATTCACTAAATAAGTTTGTGTCCCGAGTGACGGAATCCGTCGCGCACGAAACAAACACTCGAATTGTTTTCCTGAGTGCAAGGCGGATTCAGCAGCCTCGATATGCCGTCGCTCAAGACACGGACTAAGGGCACTTGTCCACTGCCGCTGTTACCGCGAATGAGATTATTTCTGGCCGAGTTCAAGATGACGATCATATGTCCACCGCGACGATCTCGGTGGTTCAGTTTGTTGTAGCTGTTGCTCGTGATAATCGCGTTTGGGGAATGGGTAATGATTGAACGGGGACTGATTGGTTTATGCGCGGGCGTGCAGTTGTACGGACTTTGCACCGTACAGCTAGGTTGAACCGGCGTCAACTTCTTGTTTTGCTTTTGTACGTTCAAGGCGATGCAAAGAATTTCGGATTCATCCACAATACATGAACGAAACATCACAGGAACGTTTCATGCATTCTTTCGCAAAATTTCTTTGCACACAACCTTGGTTTTATCCCATACACATTCTTTACTTTCTACAACATCTAGCTATTAATGAATAAATGGCGTATTTAAATTTCTTGGTCAGTTTTATTCCAATTTTATTAGATAAACAAAAACCAGGCGAACGGCGCGGTGTGACGGCAGTTGTGAGGACAAATTTAAACAAGTTTTGTATTGCCGGCATCGACCCTTCACAAACTCAGGCCGAGTTCCAGCGGTCGCGTAGAACTACTCCTATCTTCAGATGAGGGGATGACGGCGGTCGGGTGACGTGCGTGCAGTGGAAAAGCGGTCATAGCAATCATAGAGTATACGTCGCTACTTCGGCGTCGTCATTCCGTTCCGGTCAAGTGACAGCGGCGGTAAACAAACGCCTTCAGGCTGTGCTTTCCTATAAATGACGTCGGTCACTTACAACGTCACGTCGTACGCCGCGTCACAATGCTTACTACAGAAATGCTATTGCTGTCTGCTTCACAAAGTGACGTCGGCGTTTGGCAGTCGTAGGCGACGTTCAAAAGCACTGCGACTCTTGTTATTTCGAACCATTCAGCGTCAACATACTTCGATACCTTGATTATAAAAGTCATCAAAAATTGCAAGATTATAGTCTTGGATGCAGGTGCTACTATTTTCTTCCTCTTGAGTATAGGCGTAACATTAGTGATATTTGTTATTTGACGAGAATTGCAAAGGGTAAAATTTATTCACTTGAATTATTATCTAAATTATGTCTAAATGTTCCGCATACTAATTTTACTGCATGTAGCTCAAGGCAAACCAAATTACAGGAAAAATTCATTCATGCCTCGTTCATGCAGGCTTTTTAATGAAATGTTGTTAGATACAGATGTCGACCTGTTCCACAGCTCTATAGTTAAAACTAGAAATATTTTAACCGAAAAATTCTTTCAGTAAACTATAAATCCATTATTTTATTGTATCTTGCCTACTGTGAATGCTAGTTGTAATTGTAATTACTCTTTCATGCTATAAGTGGAAATTTTTTATTTGGTGTATGCTTCTATTAGAATTATTACTATGTAATATTAGTACCTGTAAATTTCCCTAAAATAAAATAAATAAATAAACATCCTGTCTAGCGTCAGTACAAAATCACATATAACCACAAGCTAGCACCGTTTGATGACTACTGTTGTGGCCGCTAAGGAAAAAATAAAGTCACTAAAACCTAATTAAAAAGTCACCAGATTATGAGAAAATTTTACTTCAAGAAGTCACTAAAAGTCACTAAACTTATTCAGAACATCGAAATAATAAATAACCTTCTAGTTCGCTGATTCACACTTTTAAAATTAGATTTTAATTAAACCAAATATGAAAATCAATCTCAAGTACGTAAAAAAATATTAAGTAACAAAAAAGTTAAAAAAAAATAGTTCAAAATTCAATCAATTGAATAATGTCGTCATCAATTGTCCCTTCATCTTTGTCCGACAACGTGAGTTGTTGCTCAGAAGACGTAGAAGCTTGCGGTTCTTTTGAAGAAGTGAATGAAAGAGCTGTTTGCCCTTTTATGTTTTTTACAGTCTTTGTAATTTTGGTAAGTACCTCCGTAGGTAAGACGTAAGTGTGACAAGTTTCTTTTAAAATTACGCTATATTTTTGTTCACCTACTTCTTTTAAAAGTTCTTCTCTGAAGTGTGATGCCAATACCTGGTTAATAATTTGCGTGCATTTAGTTTTGTGCATTTTTAAATCGGCGGATTTTGAATCTGCACATCTTTGCACAAATCTGTCAAGTGTTCCGTAATAAATAGAGCAAGTTTACCCTCAGCCTTTTGAGTGAACCTGTTTTCTTTGGGAGCTGGTGCAAAACTTATTTGCTGATACTTTGAAAGCGTTGCACATTTTTGTTTGTGCTTTTTGGTTTCTGCATATTTTCTTATATCTGCTACTCTAGATTCGCTGTGGCAATATGAACAAAAAGCTTTATTTGAATCACTTATAACAGGTTTTCGCCAATTTTTGAATTCTACTTCATGTTCCCACTCAGTTCTGTACCTTTGAGAGTAAGTGTTCTTCTTTAAAGGCAGATCCATTACGCAAAACAGCTAGATTTGAATTTGAAAATAGAAAATAAAACTAGCTTGTCACAACGACCGTGCGAGAAAGAAACTAATGGTTGTTTCTGATTGTTCTGAACTGTGGTTAGAAAGGTGAAATAAGTAATAAAAATTTTCATTGGGAAGTCCCGCTTTGTTAAGCTCGTGTTGCCAGTAACAATAAATTAATAATACATATGTTTTAATATTTTCTAGTCAGTTAATTAAGAATAAATTAATCAAGCGAAAGCTAAGAAATAATAGATAACTGAGATTATTGGGAAAAGTCACTAAGTCACTAGATATTTTTTTGTCACTAAATCTCAAAAAAATGTCACTGAAAGTGTGAAAAACTCACTAGATCTAGTGACAAAGTCACCAAAACGGCAACACTTGACCGAGACGTCGTTCGCTGCTGCTGTTCCGAGATATGTACTGACGGCTAACGCTGTGTCTGGCGTCAGACGTCGAGCACAACTTTTACGCTACAGTTACGTCGCATAGATATTTTAATAGATGTTCGGCATTAGATTGATTCCTTTATTTACCTTGATAACATCTAAATATTCCCTGGTGAGATTTCTAACGAGTATGTCTTCGACGACCTCTTGCGATTCACTGCCATTCTCCTCTTCCAGTTTGCCGGATTCGTATAAAGTTGTGATGTAGTCCCAGCGTTGCGATAAATGTGTTAACACTGAAAGCAATATTGTAAATTAAAAGAAAATTTTAGAGATAAAGTGGGCATCACTTCTGGCGACAGTAATCACCGTGAAATAACAGCGTGTGCGCTGTTGTGTTTCATTGAGTCCGTAAGTCCAGAGTCCGATCTTATATCCTCACCCTGTGTGTAGATCTACGTTATAAAATAACAAATACCAATTATTCCAGAAAAGGTAAAGGGAGTTTTGCTGGGTGTCATAAAAGTTTTACTTTTTCTGGCACAATAATATTTTATAGTTTTTTCTAGAACTCTAACTCCTGTAGTGATAACTGGTAGAACTATAATAGTTGGACAGTCCATGCTCCAAGTACTAATTTAATGTAAGTTTGTAGTTGTACTCAAAGACGGGAAACACTCATTAACCGTAAAAATAGCTCAAAACACGTTGTGGCTTCTTTGATACGGCAAATACGCGTCGTGACACTTTAAAAAACGGACATGATGCGTTCTGGCATATAAAAAAAGATAACATTGCGAAATTCGTGTCGTGGCTTTCATAATTGTTTCCATTATTTCCACACAACAATGCGATAGAGATGTGCTTCCCTGGTATGCAAGGTCCAGGCCAGCCCTAACAGCATTCTATCCACAATTGTAAATAGGCTCGACTGCCTATATGTGAACCACTGCTGCTGGCTTTCTAGATCTGTGGAAATCCAGAGTAAGCAGTTTACATAAGGCTCATATGCTCGCTAAGACAAAGAATTTAGAGCAATTTTTTCGCTTATTGAACAATTTTGGTCTTTGAGCCTAACATGACTCAAAATCTTAACACATCGATGGAAAAGGGGATTTCTGGGAATTATTTATTTTAGTGATTATCTTATTTATATTTACCGAGTTAATATACGTTTTTGTCAAAGCCGTTTTTCGGGTGCGCTACCTAAACCATTTATTATAAGTTGAAATAATGTATGATAAAAATGTCAGTCTTAAATAGATCCTGAAAAAAGTCCTGGATGACTAACGCCCATTTTCAATAAAGTATCTATCCATCGTTTTGCCTACTGTAGGTAAAAATATCTATCCTTCTGTAAGTGCTTTCATTTCAATAACTTACCTGCAAGTAACAATTCCTATCGAAGGTCTATCTTTGAGAGGGCAGGTAGCTTACTGTGGGTAGCTTTCCGGTACAAATTGTAGTAGATTGCGTTTCAATATTGTTTTGACATCTATCGAAAGTAGATTACTATCGTCAGTTGCTTGTCCCCCGAAATTGAGAGATAACCGAAACCGCTATCGTTTTTGCGCTTGTAATTTTCGTATTTTGTACTTTTTGTGTTAAAATCGCGTTAAAATGGTATATTCAAGCAGCGAAGAAAGTGATGTGAAAATATTTAATTTAAAATTAAAAACTCATAGGTATACGTTTTTACAAATTTTCAACCGGCGGCGCTGCCATCAGAGAGGATATAATACAATGGCCGCCGTCAAAATTTTGACAAATTGACAACTACAAAAACCTGCGTAACATTGAAAAAATCCATTTTATGACAATTCTACTTCGTCCATATAATTAAAATTAGGTATTATTTGAACAGCTAAATTTGTAATATGTCTCAAATGTTAAAAATTATTCATAAAACATTTTGACACTGACAAGTTTGAGGGCCAATGTTATCCGTGGTTTTCAAACTGTAGATAGCCCCTATTGTTGGTTGTGAAATGCAAATGCGAGATAAAGTAAACGTTACTTTTTATCGCAGATGGCTATCCATTGTTAACTGTAGGTAAGATATTGAAAATGGGCGTAAGTCTTCTAAGGTTAACGAACAGTAATCATTTTAAGTATTTTTAATGTTATTAAAAAACAACTTGGTTGCTGTTATAATCGAAAAGGTATTAGTTTATTTATATATAAATAAATGTTAATTGTCCTAAGTACATGTTTAAGGACACGTTTATCCTGTGCACTTACATCATTTAAATTAATTTCTTGAAATTAAAGAGTGAAACAAGTTTTTTATTGTTTGCTTTAGTTTTGATTTACTTACCACAAAATATTTAAAAAAAAAGCAACACAAACTTTTTGTCAGTTTAAAGGCAAAATGGATGTTTTTATATTTTTATTCCTTGACTTGTTTTTAATTATTTTAGTAACGCGAAACGCAGTATGTCCTGTCACTACTATCCAGATCCAGACCAGAGTCAACTTCATTTCCAAAATTGACCCTGCCGGGAATCGAACCCGGGAACCCTAGAACATAATGTTTAGACAAGTACCCAAACCACTTATCCAACGGGCTCGTCAACCTCGGTAGTGAGAACAGCTTCATATCAATTATACACTACTGGATTTTCCGGCAGTTTACTGGCCTGGCAAATCCGCCGGTCCGGTATAGTGGCAAACTAGCCTAGTTGTGGAAACCGACTTACTGAATGGCGCCACGTGGTGCAGGAGCGGCAGTGCGACGTCAGCATAGTGCGCGGGCGGGCAATGGAGTATTAGTGGTTTGAGGGCGTTCCGTACGACTGGACGCAGCCAATGGTCGGGCAGCCGCTCGAGGCCAAACAGCACCGTACCGCAAACGAACTTGGCCAGCTCGGGTGCTGCGTACAGCTCGCGGCCAAGGCTCGTCGCCGCCGCGCCCACCAGCAGGCACACGTTGTCGTGCAGCGTGTGCACCAGGTTCTGCATGCGGTCCGCGGGCTGAGTGGTGCTGTTAGTGGGTGTGTCGTGTTCGCGCAGCCCCAGAAGATTGCGGCGTTCGGCCGTCGACACGTGCAGCACCCGCGAGTGACCCGCGTTCAACGCGCCTGCGGCGCCCGCCACGTGCAACTCGTGCAACGCGCGTGCCAATGACAACGCGTGCGGGAACAGCGGTAGCACGTGGGCACCGCACGGGTTTCGCCACACCGGGTTGCCTGAAGCCGTCACGCCCGCGCTGAACCCGCCGCGAGCCGCTCTACGTATAAAAAATTTCATTTAATGGCACGATTTTTTGTAATTTTTTATGGACAGACTGGCAAGAAGCTTCTTAATTAGTCAGTAGTGTAAAATGTACCCATGATCCAGTTTTAGTAACGATGAGAAGATAGTTATAAAGGACAACATTTTTGAGAAAAAGGCTTTTTATTATAAAAAAAATGTTAAAGGCGACAGACAGGTTTACTGTCCACTGATGGTAGGTGGCTACCGTCGCCTATAACACAAGCAACGAAACAGGTGCTGCAAGTTCACTGCCGACAATAGTAAAATTAAGGATAAGGGATTAGGAAGGGATAGGGCAATGTACTCTGGCATCACTTACCCACTCACTGAAACACAACAGCACTATTGTTCTCACGATAATCTTCGGTAAGGAGGCGGTACCTACACAGTGTGCCCCACTAATACTATAAATGTGAAAGTAACTCTCTCTGTCTGTCTGTTATCCTTGCACACTTTAACTACTCAACCTGAACTCATCATGAAATTTTGCATAGGCATTGTTAGAGATATAGAAAAGGACATTGGGTACCTTTCATCCAGAAAAAAAGTACTGTTCATCTAAAAGTAGAAATCTACTTTTCGTGTCTGGCGTTTTATTACTCAAATATTTTGTCAGGCGATAAATTTTTTATTCTTCAATGCGCATTAAGTCGCAGGCACCAGCTAGTCTTCTATAAGATATGTTTGGTAGTACTGACTTGTCGGGATCGGCGGGCACCGCTGTGCGCTTGACCACGCCGAGCACGAGTGTGAGCGCATTGAGCAACGCGCGACGCGCACGCGCGCGTTCATCGTCTGCTTCGCTGGGCGCCGTGTCTAGCCCCAGCAGCCGCACTAGCGCCGCACCCGACGCCACGTGAGGCGCCAGCGCTTCCCAGCGCGCCCTGCAGTCTCCCAACACCTCGGCCACGAGCGCGCTCTGGCGCTCGTAGCAGCAGAAGTGGTTGGAAACGAGCAGCAGCGCCTCCTGTAGGGTCACGCTCTCCACGGTGCTGAGGTCGGGTCGCGCGAGCACCGCGCGCCACATGTCGTGCAGGCGAGGGAACACGGGCAGCAGAAGCAGTGGATACTTCGCGGCGAGCTTCACAAGCAATCCGGCGGCGTGGCGCCGCACATTCTTCACGGCGCGATCGCGACGGCCTAGAGGCGGTTCGCCTTCGTGCAGCAACGCACCAAACACCTTGTCGAGCACGCGCGGCAGCAGCTCGGCGCCGGCCAGTCCAACGCCCGGGCCGGCCAGTTGGCTGTACGCGCAGCTCAAGAACACGAACAGCGCCGACACGAACGACAGCAGCAGTGATAGCAGCAGAGGCGAGCGCGGCGCACAAGTGACGCAGCGCTGCAGCAATTGCAGTCCTTCCACCACGTTCGGTCTCGGCTCCGCTACTAGCAACCGGGACAACGTCACGTCCAGCACCTGCACAATGCACAACACCAACCGCATTTGCTAGATTACAAGTTTACTTTATTTCAAGAATCAATATCTTATACATTAGGACCTCTGTAAAGTCGAACTTCAAAGGAGACGCCAAAAAATTCACGTTATAGAGTTTTCGACTTATGAAGGATTTCAACTTAAGCGGATTTTGTAAGGAAATAATCGACTTGATGAGGTTAAGATTCATTCTAAATAAATTTTAAGTTGGAGGTGAAATAAAATTGAGATTCAAGTTACAGTAAGAAACATATGTTCACATATTCACAAGTCATGAAAAACATATTCACAAGTTAAAACGTATCTATTTTTAATTATGGACAAAAATATGTACACAAATGGCTTGTAGGGACTCACTGATTATTTCAACCTATATAGGGTGGTATTTTGAGTAATTTAGCTTTTGGGACTTGAAGAGAAGATAACTAAACACTTTTTTCGAGTTCTAAAAGTTTTTAACTTTGAGGTTTGACTTACAGAAATTCTACTGTAATTAGTTTCAATTTCAATTAATAGATCACTACATGTCATCAACAGTATGTCATGTTGTTGTTTCGGTATAGGATAAAAGTATTTTATGTATAAGTTTTTTAATAAAGGCAATCGAGGGCATCTATAGAAACGATGTGAAGTTTTAAAATACCGACCATAGAGAGCGCTTCCCACTCGACGTGCAGCGGATGAGAATGGTCGACGAGCGTCGCACATGCCGCTTCCTTGTCGAGAGCTGCGCGCGTCCATTGCTCGACATACGACCACGTCACTAGCGGCGCAGCCACCATGCAGTGCCTGCGGCACGACAAATACATTCCGTCGGCTGCAATTGTCCTACTCAAGAATTAGAGGTAAGGAGAACCAACTCTATACTGAGAAAGTGTCGGTAGGCTACCTTTAATTAGGAGGCGCTGTAGTGGCATTTTATTTACGCTGCTTTCATGACTACGCAATCATTTAATCATACAAAATCTCAATGCTACACAAGCACCATTCTGGCCAATTTATGAACCACTATCTATCGCTTGTAGATCGTCAGATTTTCAGCTTAACACCCATATGAGTTAGTCCTCCTTACCTCTATTCTCCATGATCCTGAGAAGCACTCGTTCGACTGGTGCTAGCGCCGGGCACTCACCTGAAGCTGTCCAGTATTTCCGTGCGGCATCGGTTGAAGAACACGGCGAAGTCGTGCTCGCTGTCGTAGTCGATGCACGCATACGCGGCAGCGCTGCGCACGCCACTAACATGAGACGACGGGTACGTCACCTGACACAACACGACACCACAGTTTAATTAACTAGTTTCACATACAGCCAAATACAATATTTATAAAGATATAAGGACACCTTAATAATGACAGTTGATGTGGTCTTACTTAGAATACTTGCTTATGAACAAGAAGATAAACTGCATAGCTTGGAATCTAGACAAACATTTATACAGACATTATATATTATGGTTGTTTACTCTCAAAGAAACCTCGAAATACCTTTATAAATACAAAAATTATAGGCATCTTCACTTTCCATTTTAGCTGATGATTGATATTCCCTATTATTACAAGGCGTTGGAGTCACTTTCGATTTTAAATTGTCCCTTAATTCTCACACCATTGTGCTGTGGACAGCGTACATAATTAAAGTCTGTTCATTCTTACTTGATAAAAAAGGTAAACAAATATGGCGGACCCACACAATTTAGTGATGGGAGTCATTGAATGAACTTCATTCAGTGAATGATAGAAATTGATTAAAACATACTTATTGTGTTTTATATGCTATTGAGGAAGATGTAATTTATTTAATTTGTACTAACATATATCACAATGCCATTTTAAAATCACGCAAATTTTTATTAAGGATCTTTTGTTAGCTCACAGTGAACGACGGGCTCCTTCTTCGAATTTTAGTCTTGTTCTGGATACGATATATCGTTCATATTGAAATAGTTATTTTTTAAATTAAATACATAGTACTAAAATAATGATGAAAATAAATAAAAAGGCGTAACTTTTAAAAATCGGTAAATTAAAAAACTCCAATCGTGTGCTAAATCAATGTCCTAGAAGAGTAACTAATAGGTCGTCAGTATAAGATAAATAAACCAGTCCAGATAAGATAAATATAGTCAGGAAAGGATATATATAGTAAGATATATAAGTATAAGATAAATAAACCAGTCCAAATCGAAAAAAAACGTAAGTGAGCACTCATACCTAACCCTATTACGCGTCAAGACGAATGATTAATGTCAAGTATTGTCATATGAAACCACAAGAGTTTATGTGCACACGATAACATAGAGTAGAATATCACAACCGTTCCCAATCGTTCTTTCGTACACTTACTGCCGCACTCAGAGTCGTTTTAATGATTACTTAGCGACTCTTTAGTAAAGATTTAAAAATGTTTACTCTCAGAGACAGTTAATGGTTGATTAGTGGTCTTAAGTGACACTTAACTTTAATGACAGCTCAACCCTTACTTAAGCTTCTTAAATGGAGAATTTGACATTTCGAAAGTGAGGTAATCTTATTAATAATAATCTATTGTTCGTGGAGTCTTTACATAGGTAGCTAAAATTATTTAAAAAAAAATTTAAATTTAAAAACTAAAATTATATCTTGACAAGATGATAAGAATAATAGATACTTTACGAAAAAAAGTAAAGTATATTACTTCTATGAAAAATTGACAATTAAAATTGACAATGATGTGAAATGTTGCCGTATTTAAAAAATCTTGACTTTTTAATTTATTTAATTATAATTACGTCTATTATTGTTAATTTTAACTGATAATAATAAGAAAAGACATGTTTAACTGATTTTTATGAAAAACTCTTATTTTTTTCTATACATAAATTGCTTTGCCGAATGATATCGTGTCATTGAGTTTTTTCTTATGACAACACTGCACGTTATCGATATGCATTTCGATAGAACGCACAGTCCTATGCTTACTTAAAGTGGTATTTAACTAATGAACCATTAACTTTCGTCTCTGAGAGCCGCGGCTCATTAACGTATTTAATTGTATTTAGTTAAGTGTCTATTAGTACTAATCTAATGAACGTCTCTGAGTGCGGCAGTTAGTCCCATCCCTACATAAAATGTCTCTTTGACATGTTGTCAGTAGTCGGAAATTCCGATATTTGATAAATAATTGTATTTTTCAAGTGAATTTAAAGCAGTTTTTAGACAAAATCAATGCGGTAATGTTTGAACCAGTAACTACGGTTTATTGTGATAACTTGCATTGTGCGATTCTTCCGTAATGACGTGATTTGTGATCGTGTAAGGTTTGTTTACCTTTTCTCTCAAGTAAGAATGAACAGACTTTAGGTTAAATTCTTCGTTTAACTGATTTTTATGAAAAACTCTTATTTTTTTCTATACATAAATTGCTTTGCCGAATGATATCGTGTCATTGAGTTTTTTCTTATGACAACACTGCACGTTATCGATATGCATTTCGATAGAACGCACAGTCCTATGCTTACTTAAAGTGGTATTTAACTAATGAACCATTAACTTTCGTCTCTGAGAGCCGCGGCTCATTAACGTATTTAATTGTATTTAGTTAAGTGTCTATTAGTACTAATCTAATGAACGTCTCTGAGTGCGGCAGTTAGTCCCATCCCTACATAAAATGTCTCTTTGACATGTTGTCAGTAGTCGGAAATTCCGATATTTGATAAATAATTGTATTTTTCAAGTGAATTTAAAGCAGTTTTTAGACAAAATCAATGCGGTAATGTTTGAACCAGTAACTACGGTTTATTGTGATAACTTGCATTGTGCGATTCTTCCGTAATGACGTGATTTGTGATCGTGTAAGGTTTGTTTACCTTTTCTCTCAAGTAAGAATGAACAGACTTTAGGTTAAATTCTTCGTTTAGTTAAGGTAACATCGAAATTTTTTTTCATATGTACTGTCACAAAATTACATTTGAGACTAACAATTATAGCAAATCCAACACCACACATGGCTGTGACCTGTTGTTACGAGAGCCAAACTGCTAGAGACATTTTGGCTTAATGGCGGATTGACTCACGTACGAAACGTGTATTTTTGAAAAAGATAAGATTCGAAAGAATCCTAAACTTTAATAATGTTGTTTTCTATATAAAATAAAGACTTGGCTTAAAGGTCTAGCTACCAGGCCATAAATTTACACTAATAATAAATAAGAGCCAAACTGCCAAATGAGCCAAATTGCATATTATTGTCTCATCTCTCCTCCTGAGAATGATACCTTTTCTGATGCATAGTGTCCTAAATAAAAAAATGTAAGCTACACATTCGTTGGATCCGTTTTTGAATATCTTTTATATACTAGCTGTATTCCGCGTTGAAAATTTGGAGGCAAATGTGGATACGTAGAGTAAGTAGTGTATAGGTATAATAATTCATAAGAAAATTATTAAATATTTTTGTTGATTAAAGAAATGTAATTGAATTTGTTGTGTATTTTTTTCCGTTTCCATGAAGGCACATTTTTAGCATTTTTGGCGCTAAGTGTGGCAGATTTTGGCAGGTTTTTTGCTCAGTCTGTGGCAGATTCTCCATTTATAATATGGTCACACTGATAGTGTTTGTTATTGTTTCATTTTCTTAGATAGCGTTTAACTGAAAGGTTGTCTTTTATTTTGTCTACATTTTGTGTTGGAAATTTAAAATGTCCAAGCGAAAAAGAGTAGTTCTGTCCCTTAATGTCTTTATTAAAATTTAAATATTATTTGATTTGCTTTGAAATCGATTATCCGGAATACCCCTGATTTTATTTGATCCGGATAATCGGGATTCTACTATACATATTCCTTACTACAATTTCATAAAGATTATTCAAGAAATTTGAACCTTATTACAAAATAAGTACACAAAACTTTGTTCAATGTGTAGTCTATAGGTCTTTTACAATATCAAGACAATATAGATGGGTCATCAATCGAATGTTAATCATTCACGCTGGAGGTGTCAATACTTAGAGCGCTCACCTTCAAGACTTTCGGAGCGGAGACCTGCAGCCACCTCGGTATGACGGCCGTCACAGGAGGCAGCTTGCTTATCTGGTCGTGCTTGAAAAAAGCCAACCAAACTGTGTTGGCGGCCTGCGCGAGAGTGAGAGACACGTGCGAAGACAGAAGCAGCAGTGTGTCGAGTAGAAGCGGCATCCATGCCTCGGCGTTACTGACGCAACTCCACAGCGACGTCAGCTGTTGCGATAGACCTATCAGAACCTGAGACAATGTATAACAAAATTAACGTGGTATGAAATGTCGTCATTTATATTAAGTAAAATTCAATAGGCCTGCGGAACTGCCAATTCTGACACAATTGCATTTTTCATGTTAAAAGGTGAAAGGCAGGACAGTCATCTATATACACAAGCAACACCATGAAAGTCACCCTAGAGAAGATAAAGGAAAGGAAGAAGATGGAGTCCTTCTGGAGTCTATACTGTCTCCGGAGGGACTACTTAGTTTATAACTGCGGAATGCATTGCGCCCTGCCATTACAAAACTGTCAATCAAAACCTATAAATCAAAAGCCCTGCAAATGCTCCAATATACGTGACGTCGTCCGCATCTAAAACTCACCGGCCAGTGTTGCTAACGGTACTTAGTTTTCCACGAGATTACGTCGCCAAAATGGCGGCAAGGCGCATTAGAATTTGCGTGGCTTATACTTCCCGTTGAGCTGGTCTTGAAATGCCAAAATCAAATTATCTAATGAAATATATATATTTCGAGTTGTCATTATGTTACCTGAGAGAGCTTCTTTAGGAACAGATAATGATTTTCATCGTTCGCGTTGATACTTGCAAGCGCCGCGCGGTACACGCATGTAATCGCGTCTTCGCCGAATAGTATCATCAGAGGTTTTCTCTCCTTAGTCTGAAAATATACACAACACACTCATACATCTCCATGTTCGTATTATGTCGCAAATTAATCTTAAATTGTATACATACCGAACCCTTCCTATTGACAATTTGCAGGAGACAATCTGCCGCCGACAATTGGAATGCGTCATCTTGCAGCAATATGCACAGAATCTGCAGCAGTCGTCCATTGTTCATTACAATATGGTTGACGGAAACGACTTCCACAAATCCAGTTAGCGTAAGCAATACAGTCTGAAACAATAAATAAAACTTTATTTGCACAAACACGTGTCTACAGGATTTACATTACAAAATATGTTCTACCCAACATATTTTATTATTAACTTATTGTCTTTTTATATTCTTCCATTACCTAATATGTTTTCTAATAAATAAAACGAATTAATGTGTTTTATCATAAAATTCTTTAGTCATAATAGCAGCAGTCCAATTACCACTCCGTCAAAGGTCTATTAAAATTATGGATCTGGCAATTACTTTAACAATTTATAGAACATCCCGCACTAGTGCCCAGTTGACATCACAATCTTTGGAATATACTTTTGTAAATTATACATTTTCTTAATCCGTGTACTGTTTTGATACATTGAGTAATTTTTACTAAAATTAAGGTTGTTATTAAGTCGAAGACATAACTTTGTTGGTTATAATGATAACCAGTGGCTGGTTCATGTGGTTGACACTTTTACTTGTTACTAACTGCATATTTCTAAAGAGTTATCCCAACAAAGCGTGTTGGAGAGCGGGGCGTGCGTATGTCATTAAAATTGCAATACATAAAAAATATTATATACAAAAAAAAATTTACATATTATTAATACAGTGATACAACCCTTTGGAACGTTCACTCGGCAGGCGGCGTCACCTCGAACTGACTAATTAGTTCATTTTGTCCTACAATTTAGTATGTATCTCCCGATTTTGATATCTGTATGTCAAAACTGGAGGCTGAAGAAGTGAACATGAACACTGAAGAAGTCAAGAAGCGACCTTTGGATAGAGCTATGTGCCTTGTGGGGTCGATGTTTTAAATATGGCAATCATTTGCTATCATTTCCTAATCATTTGATTATGTTATAGGTGATGGTAGCTACCTATCTTCAAATGGATCGTCAGCCCGATTGAAGACCTTTACATTAAAAAAAAAGAACTATCCACTGTGGCTAGCTCTGAGAACTATTGGATGAAGTGACAAAACTGTTAGGCAAAGTAACACACTCTGACAACTCTGAAGTTGAAAGAATTACCTGTACAACTGCGCCGTTGCTTGTGGCGGCTGTATAATCTCCAGCGGCAGTCTTCTCTCTAAACTCTTGCACGTGAAGTTCTATCAGTCTCATGAAGAAAGCGAATATCTCGGACATATTGCTTGTCAAGGCTTGCTGAATATCCTTCCGGCGTTGGTGTTGCTCTAATGTCTGGAATATAAAAGGTAAAGGTAAATATGAAAGTAGTGGCAGGGCACACTGCGTTTCGCAGTCATTTTGGCAGCCCGTCTAGCGGCAGTAACCACCCCCTTATAGAAGAGCACTGTGAAATAACAGCTGTTGTTTCAATGAGTGAGTAAGGGATGTCAGAGCCCATTTCCCTAACCCTTCCCAATTCCTTATCCTTAATCCTATGCAGTCGGCGCACTTGCAGCACTTGTAGTGTTGTTTGTCTTATAGGTGACGGTAGCCACCTACCATAAAGTGGACCGTCAGCCTGCCTGCCGAATTTAAAATAAAAAAAAAGGTTGCACTTTGTTAGTGAAATTGTTAGCGACTGTGTTCCCCTTAAAAGGGAACATTGGATCTTCTAATCAAGATCTGTTGAAAGATTCAGATATTAGTATTTTTATAAATATTTTTGGGTTACCACAAAAATCACAATTTCTAAATCAAATAAAAGACTTGCATCTGGAATTTTCAATAAATATTTTCTTTCACTCATTATTGTTTCTAATTTAATTTATATATATGAGGCAGTTATTACTTTTTTAAGTTGTTAAATTTAAGTTAGCATTTGAATCGTTATAAAAAAAAACAAATGAAAACAAAGAATTATTTTGAGAAGATATATATTAAAGATAAACTTATTTACGAGTTAAACAATTTCTGTTTTATTAAGGGATTTCATTAAAACGAGTTTTTAGGAGAAAAGTATTTTTTCACCTTATGAGAAATAGAGGAAAATTTTTATTTTTCTTAAAAATTCTATTTCTGAAATATTTACTACACAACTAATTAATTTTAATTCATGAATTAAACTCACCTGTAAAGTGGCCACATCCTCAACCAGTCTTAAAAATACGTGCAACACAACTTGTGTGTGTCTATGCCCCCTTGCACAGGCGTCGCTCAGTTCTGCAAGCATCGTCGGCCACTGCTGCGGCCATTCCCGTTTTATCATCTCCACTATCACTCGGGCCAATGCATCGTTCAAATGTGTTGAGATCTCCCATCCTCCCATGTAAAGAAGTTTCATGGCATTCTCCTGAAGAAATAAATTATCTATTCTGAAACCAGCACTTACGTCGATACAGATCTAGTCTAAATCCACATTTTAAATGCAAACGTGATTAGTATATTAGTCTTCTTGTGTCATCCATGTGTGGAAAGCATACATACCATAAAAAAAAAATAACATACATATTTTTACTTTTTACATAGTCGTAATGCATTGCCATGATTTATTTTAAATGATAACGAGTGGCCCTAGCAATCTTTATTCATGCACCATATGGAGAATTGCAAAATACCACATGTAAGTTCAATTTGACGAGCCCGTTGGATGAGTGGTTAGGGTGCTTGCCTTAACGCTCTGTTCTAGGGTTCCCGGGTTCGATTCCCGGCAGGGACAACTTTGAAAAATGAACTTTTCAAATTTGGCTCTGGTCTGGATCTTGAAAGTAGTGGCAGGGCACACTGCGCTTCGCAGTTATTTGGGCAGCCCGTCTGGCGGCAGTAACCACCCCCTTACAGAAGACAACCGTGAAATAACAGCACGTGTGCTGTTGTGTTTCGGTGAGTGAGTAAGGGATGCCAGAGCCCATTTCCCTATCCCTTCCTAATCCCTTATCCCTAATCCTACTGTAGTAGGCAGCGCAATTGCAGCAGCTTTGGAGCTGCTTGTGTCAGGCGATGGTAGCCACCTATCATCAAGTGGGCCGTCAGCCTGTCTGCCGATCTTAATATAAAAAAAAATGGCAGAGTTGCTCAATTGCTTTGTGAGACAAGAGTTAAAAAGAATTATAATTATGTGTATCATCATAAAGTTCAACATTGTCCACACTGCAATAAACTGCAGATAACTTTCCATTACGCTTTGTCTTAGATGTTGTTCTGTAATTTTTTAAATATATTTTTCTCAAACATGCTGGGAAATGTATTTTTCTCAAACATTCTTATACTAAAATCAAGCCACGAAGTTTGTAATTCTTGGCTCAAGCATTTCTTTCTCGGCCTAGGCCAGGAATGTATGAAAATTCATTCCTGGCCGCTGCTCAGCCCGATGAAACCCGAAATTTCACGAGTCTTCACGAACGCGCCCGCCGCTGTAACAGGCGTAGTAGGCGGGGGCGAGCGCACGCTCTTTTCATGACTGGGCTGTATGGCTGTTTCCTTTGCACTCATTGAAAATAAAAAATAAAAAAGGCGGGAAAGCAGACTTTTTTCAGTACCTACCTAAATATTTATTGCTTTTAGTAAACATTTGCGTTTGTTTTATTGTAAATAAAACTGTGTATATGTAAAATGAGTTCCAGTGATGAAAGCGACACTGCAATGGATTGCACTCCGCCTAATTTAAAAGAGAAGGCTAAATTAGCTATGGAATGTACTATTGCATTATCACGTGTTTCATTATTTCCTCACATTTATTGAGAAAAGCACTATACCAGCCTCGACTGGAATGAGGATTGCCAGACTCAGATCTTTATCAAGGCCGAGCTTTAGCGAGGCCTTGATAAAGATCTGATAAAGATCTTGATAAGAAACCACTTCGTCTGGCAATCCTTCACTTCCTGGACTCTGCAGTAACGTACTATTACTACCTCTAATTAAAATGGCACCTACAAAAAGTAAATGATATTGAATCTTTTCCCTAACCCTTCCCAATTTTTTATCCTTAATCCTACTGCAGACTGCAGCGCACTTGCAGCACCTGTGGCGTTGCTTGTGTTATAGGCGACGGTAGCCATCTATCGAGTCAGCCTGTCTGCCGATCTTAATATATAAAAAAAATTAAGGTCCTTCTCATTGCCAGTAAATGATTTTACTACTAGTAAAATAACTTACTCATTTACTCCCATACATGCACAAAGGCACAAGACTATTTTTGTGAGCATGAATATAAAAATAAAGAATCAATAAGAAACATGAACCATGATAATTTAAAAATATATTTTAAATCATTTATAATAGTATATACTTATCTATTTTAACCTAACTAATTATAACATAAAGTCCCCGTCTGCTTCTGTCTATTTCTCCATGGAAAAAGTGATAAATGAGAAAGGTGTGCGTATATTATAATTTGTAGAAAAAATGCATCGTACCTAGAGGGCTTAGGTTCATAAGACTCACTTTCCTGAAATGTGCACTTTTTCTAAAAGTACATTTATTGGGAAAGGGCACCTTCTGAGATAATGTGCTCTATTTGAGAAAGTGTTCCAATTGGGAAGTGCACTTTTTGAGACTTTGCACCTTCCGAGATAGTGATCCTTCTAAACAATTGTACGTTTAGAAAAAGTGCACATTTCGGGAACGTGAGTTTTATGAGCCTAAGCCGTATGTAGCAGCGGGTGGGTCGCTATAGTTAATGAGTTAATTTTTAGTCCATATAAGGCCATTTATTTGAAGTCTGTAAATATGTTAATAAAAATCATTTACATTCTTTTTTTTTTAATTATAATACTGAAACATAGAAAATGTTACTGTAGCGGTTTTGCTACTAGTACATGCATATTATATAAATTTCACTATTCTTACTAGTAGTAACAGTTTATAGTGGCTCCTTGAAATGCCTAACATCTTGGCAATTCAAATGTAAAGTCTACGAATATTTTGACTAACAAGAAAGTAGGAGAATACTATGCAGACAACTTAACCAGTTAATTGTGGTTCACCACATTTTATTGGTTATTTAAGTCCTTAATTGGTTAGTGAGGTGTGTCACACTAATAGGAAAACAGCCTTACTTAGAGTAAAACGACAAGAGCATTTCGTTGTGGTAAACTGAACCTTATTGGTTATCATCCTACAAATCTAAAACGCAAAAAAAAAAGCGTCTTAAATACGACACAGAAGATCAAAATAAAGAAAGACAATCAACTTAATGTTATTATACCAAGTAAAGATGACATAATAAGAGACACTGTAAACAAGAAAGAGTACAAGTGACCTTGTTTCTGCAATCCGAGAGTACTCAGTGTCACATAACAAAACAAACCAAGCATATTATATTTAACAATGTATGAGCTATCATTCCGCGTACATATTCAACTCAACACTAGCTGAGTCCGCAACTTCGTAGCGTGGTATTCGGTATAGCGTGTAACTTTTTTGTTTGTAAACCGATTGCAATGAAACAAAGAATAAATGTTACGGGAAGCTTGCTACAATACATCAGTGAAAACAGCATTCAAATCGGTTAAACCATTTCTGAGATTATTGGTTATCATGCACAACTGCACAGACAAAAATTCTAATAACTATTTTTTTTTACTTAGGTAACATAAGTACGTGCACAAATTGTTTGTATGAAAAAATATTTAATGTACAGACACAGCTCGTTTACGATTTTATTATATGTATAGATATTCAGTTTGCCAATCAAATAACAGTTAAAAACATAAGGGCAGGGCACACTGCATTTTGGTGTCATTTAGGCAGCCTTTCTAGGGGGCGACAGTAACCACACACAAAAAAGCATTATGAAATAACAGCATGTGTGCTGGTGAGTGTGTAAGTGATATCAGAGCCCATTTTCCTAAACCTTTATAATTAATACTACTGTGGCCGGCAACACACTTACAGCACCTGTGGCGTTACTTGTATTATAGACCATGCTAGCCACAAGTCAGCCTGTCAGCCTGTCTGTCTGTCGACCTTAATATAAAATTATCAAGGTGACCCATGAGCAATGAAGCTGAGCAGAAACAGAGCAAGACAGCACACTGCAAGAGAAGAAAGAAAAAGAACCTCAACCTTACACAACCTCAAGCTTCTTGACTCTGGCTATCATTCTATTTACTATGATAGTGCTAGACTATTACTAGCACAGGGTGTCTACATCTGAAAAAGAATCAAGGCATATATTTCAACAAGACTTCTAGATATGCTGGACACAAGTGGAAATTGCCTATCTTCTATGATGCTTCTATGACATAAAACCATATCCACTATGACACAAACTTTGAGGGTTTAAAAATTCTGCCAAACTTAATGGTCAATGTGATATGCAAAATTCAGCCCATTATGTGAAATATGTTACTTAACTAGTAGTCACAGCTATCAAGTGTTAAGTCACAATCAAATGTTATTATGTTATTTGGACAGCAAAATGTCAGAGAGTGGAAACTTTGCTTTTATGTGCTTAGAGTACTCGTCAATTTACGAAAATATACCAGGGTTTATAGAGTTAAAAACACCTTGCTTTCCTTTGGAGAAATCAAACATTTTTAGCTGATGCAATATGGAGCTTGAAAGACACAATAAACAAACAAAATAAATAACAAGGGATCAATTGCAAATAGCAATGCAATCAACTATAATTGCTAAAACTTTTTGACAAATGTAGAATCATGAGTTTACTTATTTTATACAAATTTGACCTTCATTTAATATCCACCAGTCTAACATGATTGACTTAAATTAAATATTATATCAGGTTAACCACAAAAGGATCTTTCCTAACAATCGAAATATACCAGAAGATTCAATGCAACTTTGTCTTGACATAAATCTTAATACCACTGGTGATTAGACATTAATATGAAGTTTATCCATTGACACCTATTTCGCATCTGAACATATATATATATTTTATACAGGTAAAATGGGGTTATCTACAGAATTGCAACCAAAACATACTTATGCCCACATTACAAGGTGCAGTGCATCTTGTAACGATAGCAGACTACAATTTAAGCATACAATATAATTGATGACGCATAAGCATTATGTAATATGCCAGCCAGATCATATAGAAAGATGTGGTCATCACTATTATACAAAGTAAACATACATTTGTTTTTGCTGCGAGCAATGAGCTGTTTCTGTCATATGTGGGAGAGAGTAACCGTAAGCAGAATTATCGGCCTTGTGGAAGGCCACATTATCCAGGGTACACACTTCACCTTCTATTCATTCATTCATATCAGACACACCTCCTCCCAGCTAAAATTGGGAAGAGTAACAACACAAAAAATACACATATATTCACAATTACAGAATATAAAGAAGCAAATACAAATGATAAAGGAGTATGGATCTTGATGACATCTCAAGTTATAATTTCATACATAATTGAAAGGAAGAATTATTCTAACTGCAGCCGTTTTTTGTGTATGTGTGCAAAATGGCAAAAACTGGTTCTACAAACGAGTTCTGAATGCCCCCCCAGTTCTGAATGCTGAACAGACATGACATTAGGATTCCTAATCCTCACAACGAGGGACCTTATCAATCATCAACCAACCAAAAGACTTTTTTCAACTTCACGTGGTGGAGACACTTCAACAGCAACAATAATAAATTATTTTACGTGTTGTTAAATATTGATTTTTTTTTAGTTTGACTTGAGTATTTTATTCTCAATTATTTCTATCCAATATATGGTGCAATAACTTTGCATAGTATTCTTAGCACTTCTCAGTGTTTAAACTAATACATTAAAATAGTGTTCACATGCAGCATTCAACTTGTGTATTCATTACCAATAATAATTACAACACTTATCAATAAAACCTATCATTCATAACCAAAATGTCTTACAAGGATATAAGAATCAGCCTCACATTGAAAAGGTGCTAAATTGTTTTATTAATTTTGACAATTTGACAGCTGAAATCCTGAAACTGCTACAAGATGCTTTTTTATTTCTTGTACAATACTTTTTAAATGCATGTCATTTTATTTGCAGTCATTTGGTGCCAATAACCACCCTCTTACAGAAGACCACCACGAAATAACAGCATATGTGCTGTTGTGTTGACTAAGGGATGCCTTATTCTTATCAGCAATGCACTTGCAGCACCTGTAGCTTTGCTTATGTTATAGGCGACAATAGCCACTTACCATCAAATAGACCATCATCCCATCTGTCAACCTAACATTAAAAAAAATTGAAAATAAGGCTGAAATAAAAGTATCCATGTAAATGAAGTTATTACTGTGATAATACAAGATATGATAATGAATAATGCTATATATGTGACTTCTCAATCATAAAGCTACATGGGATTGAAAACTTAAGATAATTATATTGTATAGTGGATTTATCTCAAACTGTCAATTGAAATGAGCATCAGATGTTACTATTCTGTGTTTTTTCTCATAGAAACACTATTGCAAAATGGTTGCATATCAAAATTTAGTGATTGTGACTGTTTTGTCTATTGAATACCTTTATAAATATCTTTTCGGCTTGAGTGATTTGGTTCCATCTATATTTTACTGTGTGTTCCATCAATTGTAATCCAAAATGTTTCACCATAGGAGAGTATTGGTTTCCACTAGCCAATATGAGGCCTGCTTGAGCACACCATGGTGAACTTTCTTTGAAGCTGTAATTTTTTATAATCACTGAGACATTGTAAAATAAAATTTACCTACACTATTTTAATAAAATATTTCAATTCCATATCACCCATCAATCTAACATTATATTAGTGACACACACTTGTTAGTTACATTAATATCTTTTTATAATAGGGTCGAAAATAAGGAATTACTGGATCCTAAATTTACAAGAACTTTGACAGAGTGGTTATTATAGACTGTTCTATTATGATTTTAAAATTTTTTTGTAATAAAACACATTTAATTGTTCATTTATTCGATTAAAACAGTTATTGGAAAAATAGAAAAATTTATTATGAATTGAAACAGAAACATGCTTTGTACCTACTGTATGTAACTGCTGTATAAAGTTTAAGATTTTTGGACGTGCATTTGCACAAATAAAGATTAAATTTTTTTTATATTACAATTATCATAGGTACCTGTTAGTATTTTTCACTATCAAAAGTTGGTGGCAAAATTTAGTGATAGCATTACCTTTCGCAAACATTATAGGCCTTGTAACGTTCTGCTTGTGTAATAGATGGATTGAAGTTTAGTTCTACAGCTTGGCTCAACTCGTCAGCTATAAGAGCCACTTCGCTGGCACCTTCCATGTTGATGCCGGGGTGGCTGCTCACATTCATTGTAAATTGCTACAAGTAAATATAAATGAATTATGCTTAACACATTAACATTTTAAATAATGCATAAGGATTGTTCTTTATAATAATTGTGGAATTGTTTCATCTAAAATATTTATTTAAAAAAATTAAAAATAAAGATAAACTGGTAGGCAATAACAATGATGCAATCCTATTATTTACTCACCAATTTTTCCTAGTGGCATTAAATTCATGGAATAGATTTACACATATTCCTCGCGTCACTAAAATTTATAAAAGACAAAAGATTATACAAAAGAATAAAGAATAATTGACATTCACCCGGCGGTACTAAAAAAAAATCTTATAGAAAATTAGAAATGTGTTTTAATTACTGTAAGGAGAACATTAACGGCCGTTTTGCTGCATTTTTTGCAATTTATATTTTGTCAAAAAGAGATTTAATAAGAATGCCAATATTTTCAAAACTCGTAAAATTCACCACCTCGTGTTGAGAAATAGAAAAATCAAAAATCCACAGAGTACGCAAAGAGAATTTAATCACTACGTTTTTATTGAAGATGAAGACAATATAATAATATACACTGAATATACAAAAATAAAAATGTGCCTATAGAACACATAGAATAACCACTTTGCGGCCAGCGACCACAGAGCACATAAAAGTTCTCAAAAACCTATATCAAAAACAAAAGTAAATAATAGTGTGAAAATACTTTGCCTTTGCATTGCAAGGACAATATAAAATATTGTCTTAAGGTAATTATAATTACCTTAGGGCTAGCACGCAAGAGCAACATAGTTGCCCGGCATCTATTTTGTTTGTCTCTGTCGCTGTCTCCTCGCCCAGACTTGAACGATGCGCAAACGAAAGTGACAGCAACGCAACTTTTTCTTTACAATTTTCCGCATTCATCAACATGGATTTCGAAGATACGGTTGTGGTCTGTGCGCTTGTCCTTAGAAGCCGAAGTGCACCCATTATGAAGTGATAGACTTGGGCTATCACTCCATAATGGGCAAATTTCAAATGTTTTGAAAATCAAGAGAATTTCCAAAAAAAAAATTTTTCTTGTATTCTGTCTAATATAGGTAGCGTACGTGAAAAAATACGTTGGATAAAGACGTCGTGCTCCCGGAAAATTTCCAGTCTCCACCTGCTGAAGGCAGGCGGAGAAGCGGTGCCGGGCCTAAAACCCTTTACCGCGGTGTCCACCGCTGTCCGCCACAACGGACAGGTCGATGGGTACCCGTTTTACGGGCTAGCGAGTCTTCAGTGCCCCTTCCGCGGTCTAGCCCGCCGGGTGAGACCCGCAAGACCGGGAGGCCCAGCGAACGACCAGCGTAAGGGGACTTGGGTACGCGCCGGACTACGACGCCGTCAAAACAGAATTTAATGCGACGCGGAAGGATTTCCTTGCGACGCGGAATAGCCAAATCTGCGATATCTTCCGTGCCCCGCCGCGGTCAAGCGCACCGGGTGGGACCCAGAACGGGAGGCCCGGCGAGCGACCAAGCGTACGGGGACTTCGCGAAGACTCGCAGAACCTCAACGCCGGACATTTATTAATGTGCCACGCTGGACACGACGGAATCAGACACCACGCGACTGGGTAGCAGGGACTACCGTCGCGACGGGGACTTCACCAGGTCGCGCGGAAACGCCTTGCGGTCGGGAGGGCGCGCGTGCAATGGCGCCAGCCCCTTGATGTGGGGCAGGCGGGAGGCGTCCGCCCGTGCGAGCAACGTCGTGCTATCGCCGCGGCTAGTGATTTATACTTTTTGGCCGCGGCGGTGGAGCGGCAACTGGCCGACCAGCAACTTTTTTGTCGCCGTGCGCGCTATGCATTTTTAGTAGGTAGGTGTAGGTAATTATATCATTTAGTTACAATAATACATTGTAATAAATATAATTATCATATAATTTTATTTTATTTTTCGTTAGACGGCGGCAGCGTTATTTTAAAAAAAGTATAAAAAATAACTTATGACGTGCTTCCTTAACGAGCGCTCGATTCGGAATTTCGGACCAACTTACTTATTAAAAGCGACAAAACAGGGAGCGGCGGACATGCCGAGTAATGTTGCCACTCGACGAGTGTGTTGTGTGGCACGGCGGCACTGTGGGCCATTAGGCTAACCTAACCTAACCTAACCTATCTATACTCTATTACTCTCTTGTGTCTGGTCGAGTGGTCGACTCCACAGTGCTCGTCAGTCGTCAGTGCGGCCCATAGATAATTAAAATTATGTGTAATGTGTATGTGCGGCCGCACTGGTACTAACGCAATGGTAACAAAAAGCGAAATTATTACCATTGAAGTCAGGCACAGTTATTAAATATTTAGTTTTAGTGCTATAGTATAGCCGTAGCCGTCAACCATGGCGAGGTTTTCGTTTCCTTTCCATTCCCAACCAGACCATAAGATGAGAGAGAGCAACAAACATGTATTTATTTCCAAAGGACGTACGCAGGGGTCAATGTAGATGGAATAAACTCTTTTTGCTTCCATCTATGGGGGTCAGTACTTTATTCTTGAAAAACTCCAGTAAATTTGTGAAGTAATTGCCATCTATTACAAAATAAAATTTTCAAGTCAAAAATAGAATTCTCAAAGTCTTAAATAAAATAACGTGATGGATGATTGAGTAACCAAATGATTTAACGACATGAATACATTTTTCGGAATATCTAAACAATATTTATGAGACAAACATTGTAGCATTACATTTTATCAGAGCTATTTCAGTAAAGACATAACTGTAAATTTAAGATAAACCATCATAGTGCTGGCCATTAATAGTGAAAAACGCATCTTTGCATAAAATATGTATATAATCGCCTAGCTCTAATACTTAAAACTGTTAGATGCATCATAGGACTTCAGATAATATGAAATTAGGTTTTGTGTAATCCAAAGAAAAAAAACAATAAGTTATAAATAATAAAATATTTATTTAAATAATTTATGAATTATGTAACTGTAATTTAGGTATACAACCCTTAATTAAGTAATCAGTATATACTTAGATATATAATCAGTAAAACCAGAGATCACATATCACTAATTTTATTGATAAATAAAATGAGTGGCACATCTATGAAGAAAGTGACAGTGCTTGGTTGGAATCTAAAATAAATAAAAGTATATAAATATCCATGTATAACATTTTTAAAAACTGTACATTTAAAATCTATATAAATATTACAAAATTAAATGAGCTATTGTGTGCCTACATAAGTCGTTTTCTTTCCTGTTTTCTTTATCACTTCTAGCAACTGATCTGCACCAAGTGTGGAAGTAACAGACACCTTTTGTTCTGGCAGACTTATTGAAATTTCATCGACACCTTGCCCTTTCAGTCTGTTAAGTACTCTCTGTACAGCACCGGAACATCCTTCACACGTCATTTCAACATTAAATATGTGAATCTGTAATTTAAAATATATAGAAAGAAAAGAATTTTCTAAATCCTTGAAATTTTTTAGTCTAGCAAATAACTTACCAAAGACATTTTAACTGTAGTCCAGAATAAGTCGTTATTAATTATAGAAATGTTATGGAACTTTGATGTAGGTACCTTTAGAACAAAATTAATATATTACTAAATTATTTACTATATACTTATATGTAAATACAGATAATAGGTACACGTGTACAACTAATGATTATATTGATAGGTATTGTCATATAGCTAGCTATATCAAAATAAGTCGATCAAAATTCATTGCAATTTCCTTTTTTGCCACTGAAAATATTACTATTAATGTTTATGTTCTATTCATTGAAAAATATAGGTAAATAGTTTTTGACACAGCTTTTCCGAAATAGTTTTTGACACAGCTTTTCCGCAACTTAACCTACTGATAAGTATATATCTTTTCTATGCACCTTTATTTTTATCTAAAAAATCTCAATCACTTACTTATGGTACAAATGGAAAGTAAAAAACAAGTAAAAAGTACAGTGAAAAGTACTAAAAAGTTATTGATGAAGCCTTCGCTAATCGCTTATACATACATTAACATAACAATTATCATTGTAATCAAACTATCAACGTACGTGTCAACAACGTCGTCAACAAAATAGGTCAAAAAAACCAGTCAAAACTCAAAACAAAGTAAACAAAGGAAGCAGAGAGTATATATACTCGCTAGAGAGTATATATATTCTTTGAAAGGAAGGAACCACAAACAAACAGTGCTGCCACAAAATATCGTTTTTTAATTTTTTGTAGTAATACACAATTTTATTTAGCACTAGTAATTTAACGCTGATTAAATAAGTAATATAGTTTCTATAATTTACAAAAGCTTTGATTTAGCGCTAGGCGCTAAAACGAGCTACGAGACAAAAAAAAGCGCTAGATCTGACGCGAAAAGAGCTAATTTGGCAGCACTCAAAACCTCAAGCAGTGTTGCAAAAGTGAAATATTAAATATCGGTAAAGTTGACAGTAAAAAATCGGGAGAATTTTATTCGGAATAAAACAATATTTATGAATTTACAGCGGTAATTTATTTAATTTATACATTATACCTCGATGTTGATTAATCATCCTTGCTTTCATACCACTTTTTGCTAGCTATTTTTGTAAATATTTTTTCCTCAATATTAAATAGAATATTCTCCTTCTGGGAGAGAATCCGAAATTCCGAAAACGGCATTAGGGTTATCGGTGAGGACTTTGTTGGTCCTTTTCAAAGATACTGGCTTAGTGTTCACCAGAGTGCAAATAAAAAGTAGTAATATATATTTTATTTAGGTATTACATTGTGTAGTTTAATGCGTTGTAAATTATTTTTGATGTTTGTAATTTTGTAATTATGGACGAAAGTCTGAAATAAAGACATATTATTATTATTAAAATTGTGGCAGTTTTGATTATTTTCTCTTATAATTTTTTTCATATGGCTTCTCTACCTACCATTGATATCAGTGGAAAGTTTTCTGGATAGATTGCGTCCAAATCTTAAGGGTTATCTTTGATGGGAAATCTTTGTATAATTTGATCACAGGCTTCGTTATAAAATTGAAGACATCTAGTTTGTTCAGTGAATTTGTTAAGAAGTCAAAACATTATTTGAAAGCAAAGTGTGTATGGTATTTGCACCGTACATAGCTAATATTTACAAAGTTATACAAGTCACCATTAATAGACTTCGTGCTACCAGGGTTTCATTTGGTGTTGTCGTATTTCGAATTTTATTTTTAAAGTTAAGACAGGTTAAGTAGAAAATCGGGAGACAAGGTCGTTAAATCGGAATATCGGGAGACAACTGTCAAAATCAGAAGATCTCCCGTTAAAACGGTACCTTTGCAACCCTGTCTTCAAAATAAAAATAGTCTATTCAAATGTTTCCTGACTTTTGTTTCTATTTCTTTTTTTGTTTCTATTTCCGACACATATCTACTAATTAAATGTTATGCGAAGTTAGAATTCTTTTTACTGATGAGTTAAAATTATCTTCACTGGATAAAGAAAAGTACTTAACAGGTTTTTTTTGAAACTTAAAACTTAGAAATTTAAAATGTATAATTTTATTAACGTTGCTACCATGTAAACCTATTCATATTTAATAGCAAACACAAACAAGAAAGTAACTTTATTAAATTTCTTTGTTCTTGTTTTTCGTCTCTTGAGTGGTTAGAACACCGTAAATAGCCTTAATTTCATAGAATGCAACTAGAATGCATCAATAAGTTATAAGTAGGCAGAGTATGTACTCGTATGTACAAAGATTTTCAATTCAGTAGTACTGGCAAGGCAATATGTTCTTTGTTATTATTTTAAGTCATTTTTCGGAGATAATAAAAGCACATAACTAAAATTGATAAATTAATTGTATAGGATACCAATTTAAAATTATCTCCTTCTCTTTTTATTACAGAAACGTAGAGTGTATAAGAACGAGATAAATAGTTTAACATGATCATTAAACCAGAGTGTCTAGATATATGACATAAGTATGGTTAGACCATGGTTAGACTAGTATAGTATCTATTATTTAGTTTGTGGTTAGACTGTGCTATTTTTTCGTTGACTGTTTATTCTGTTTGTACTTTAATTTTCATTGGTCTGTGGTATTTTTTCTTCTGGTGTACCGTGTAAGCCAAATGAGATTTTTTTTAGTTAGGTAGTTATATCGTGAAATCATGTATTAATTTTACCACAAATGAAAACATGACACTCAACGAAAGCTTGATAGAGCTTGGCTGGTAATTACGTTAAAAACATGCACCTACTATGTCATTTTTTTACCCTAAATGTCACTATAATGTTTTATTTCCAGGCATCTAAGTCAAGAGGGTATCGATACCATTAGTGAAAATGGTCAAGTACAAGATGTAAATATTCTTAGTAAAAAAGCATTAGATGTAAGTACGTCCCTAAATTGATATATCCTTTGAATATCCTTTCAGTTACCCTTTGAAGTCACAATTTTTACACCACTGTTTGCTCGCTACAACTAATACTCTATAATATTGCAGTTTGATTTGAGAGATATTGGAGATTCGGCGTTTCCCGAGGACTTCTCGAAAGACCCGTCTAAACTAGAAAAACCAATAATTGTTCAGATACAGAAGATCAGAAATGTGTCTGCACCAAAAGCCAATGAAGAGTCAACATCTGCTCCCCGCATGTTGAAGCTGACTATTCATGATGGAAAGACAATTTGTACAGCCTTGGAGATAAGTCCTATCTCGAGTTTAAGTATTAATACTCCTCCGGGAACAAAGATTTTGTTGAAAAATGAGGGGCTTGAGGCTTGCCATGGAATTATTTGGTTGACACCAGCTGTAATACAAGTTCTTGGTGGACAGGTACTACACATGATTGAAAAGTGGGAGTTGAATAGAAGTCTTGCCAAACACACAAGAGGTATGTAAATGTGTTAGTTTAATAATAACTTAATTTATTGAGTTTCTTTTGGAAAAAAATGTTTTGAATTTTGAATTATTTGTGTTTATTATATTTCTGTTTTTACAATTGACACTGGCAAAATCATTGCAGAAGATCTGATGGAGCCAAAACATTTGTAAACAAGAATTGTATGTACATATACAGTATAATCGATATAATATTTTTAATATATTTGCAAATTTAAAAAAATATATTGACATTGCCTCGATATAGAGGCAACAAAGCTGGTATGGTTAACAATAATGCACATTGCAAAATTTTATTTTCTGTTTATTTCTTCATTGATAGGCAATTGATATTTATTACAAGAAAATATATACTTTTGTAACTGTATTTCTTTAGAGAGATTGTAGTACAATCTCATGTATTTTGAAATACCTCTTCTAAAATATATAAATTGGTTTTTATACTTATTATGTAAAACATTTTGATGTTTCTTTGACAACAAAAAATCTTGAGTCTCAGAATATATTATCGTCAGTGCACATGTAAAAATTGCTGTGTTTTTAACCACTTTTTTTCAGTAGCACAGAAAAGCTATTTTATTTTAAACCTGTTTTGAAAACATGAACGTAATGAATTTAAAAAATCATAGTATAGTTGGAGTCACAAGAAGCTGCAAATTATGTAGAAAAACATTCAAGGGTTCACAACTTAATGAGTGTTTATTCTTCTCATTCTAAATTTCAAAAACAATCTATATTTAATAATTGCAAATACAATTTTTTTATATAACAATCTTAAAAAGGAATTACTAAATTCTCTTATTACTGCCAAGCTCAAATGATATAATGTATCTCTAAGCTAAGAAGGTATAGGCTTTAATGCTTTCCCTGTGAACTATAAAAGGATGGGTTTACTGAAAATACTGAGATTAAAATCTCTTAGAATGGAATTTTATTTATAGAACATGGTAATGATTTATCAGAGTGACTATGTAGATCTATTTTAAAAGACCTGATATTGAGAACAACAATTGTGAAGCTTGGAATAGTAATTAAATTGGTATTCAACAATATTATACAGGATTTTTAAGTAACTTTTATTTTATGTTTTTTTTTTGCTTTTATTACAACTTTTTTCAAAGATTTTGAATTTGTGCTTTCAATAAATATTTGCGTTTGAAAGTCATTATCTATGGTACATCTGTCCGTCGTGGTGATTGTTACATTATGTTGGTGTTTGTTAACGAGTATTTTTTTATGAGTTAAAACGAAAATTTCAGGTGGTATCGGGGCAGATGGGGGTCCTCCTCCGTGGATTCCCTTTGGTCAGGAGCTAGAAGCAGTAAACGTAGACAAACAGTTTAAAAGCTTACAGGAAGCTGCAAAACAAGACAATGCTGAATTTGAAGCTCAAAGAAAAGGTGCCATAGCAGAGGCACAGCGACTCTCTGGGGTTAAGAAGGTTCGTATATGGTTGAGGACTCCAATCTCTATTATAATATGCTTCTATAGAATCTTCACAATTGGTTTAATTTAATACTTGATTGAATTTTTAAAACACATTCCTCTGCTTAGTTTATTTTATACAAACTGTCCCAGTGACATCAATCCCATGTCTGAATTTATGGAAGTCGATTATATGTGGCTCTCAAGCTACAGGGGCCACGACGTTTATGAGCAAAAATTCGCAAATTTTTATCTACATTCTCACTTAAATTTTTATGCCATATGCTAAATTTTTAGTGTTATTACAAAAAAGATAAACATACATTGAACATGTGTCTAAAAAAATGTTTATTACAAAAGCGTGTTTAAGCAGTTAGAGTTAGGCATGGTTTAATTAATACTTTTCATATTTAAATACACGTCAATACTTGTCGAAGACTCAAAGTTAGTCTACTGCTTTGTCTCTAATTTTCGCAAGTTATATTTAGCTTACCAAAACATCGCTAGGCAACCTATAGGCAACCAAATGTTGCTATTTTAAAATTATAAAATAGCAAATAGTAACAATAAAATAGCAACATTACAAAACGTTCGTTCAACTTCATTTGGTTCCATCCGAAACGTTCCTTTCTATGCAAATTTGTTATGTGCTAATAGAATATCCTACGCAGAAAATATTTTAAAATTATCTATATATAAATAAAACAGTGACGTGTGTGATTATAAATTAATTATTGCTCTAAATACACCGCCATAAGTATGTTTTGGAACCAAAACTTACGTATATAATGAGTATATTGTACACATAGAACAGTGATCGGTTGAAAGAATGGAATGTGTTTATCAAGACTTGTCAATCGTCATTACTCATTGTCAAATGAGTATAATATAAATAAAAATTATGGAAAAAAATGGACAATTGCAATATTAAAATAAAAATTCGTGAACGTGAAGAAAATTGGGTTCAAGAATAAAAGGTAAAACAACCCGATATTTCATCATCATCATTTTTTTTTTTTTTTTTTTTTTAAAAAAAAAACTAAGCGAAGTAACTAAGCGAAGTCACTGAGAAATATTCGAAAAACAATATAGTGCTCATGGGAGACTTTAATGCTCAAGTAGGCGCTCGATTAGCTGGCGAAGAACATATAATAGGAAAATACGGAAGGGGTAAAAGAAGTAAAAATGGAGAAAAGTTGGTAGAATTCTTGCTCGGGGAAAATCTAACACTTCTCAACTCAATGTTCCGCGAAAAACCCAAAAACAGATGGACTTGGATTTCACCAGATGGGAAAGTTAGAAATGAAATTGATTACATAACAACCAACAAAGCCAGGTCATTTAGTGATACGGGAATAATACAGAATCTAAACTTTAATACCAATCACCGTATGGTACGCAGCTGTTTAAATGAAAGTGGTACGAAAAAGCCTAGACCGATCCAAAAGAACTGCTTACAGACAACTAGTAAAAAGAGGAACCTAAACGAAACCACAGGAGACCTGATTAAAGTCGTCAGCTCAGATATGGACCTAAGTGAAAAATATAAAATAATAGAAAACAAACTAAAAGAGCAGACACGAACACAAACAAGCAAGAGAAAGGAATCCTTTCTAAGTGAAAAAACTCGAAAACTAATTGAAGACAGAAGAAACTTGTTAACAAAAAAGGATAAGAAAGAAAATCAGAAAGAAATCTCAAATCTTAGCAAGCAGATTCGCGAAAATATGAGAATAGACAGGAAAAACAGGAGAACCAAAACCCTAGAGGACCATATTGATAGAACGGGAGGCATGAGAAAGGCGCTCAAGGAACTTCGAGAAAAAGGAAAAGAATGGATACCAAAGTTAAGAGAAAAAGAACTACCCACTACTTCTCGCAGCAAAATCCAAAATATAGCAACAAACTATTATCGCCTACTATACCAAGAACAGGGTTCAAATCAACCAAAAATACACAAGTCCGAAAAAGAAAACAAACAAAATTATGGGATCAAAAATACCGAAGATATTCCAGAAATATTATTATCGGAAGTAGAAAAAGCCATAAAGAGCCAAAAGATGGAAAAAGCCCCCGGCCCAGATAGAATCACAAACGAAATGATGAGAGGGACAATCAATGAACTAAGCCCAATACTGACAAAGGTCTTCAGTGAGATCTTAAATTCTGGCAGCATTCCAAGCCAATGGGCAGAATCACACATTATACTTCTACATAAGAAAGGTCCAAAAGACGATATAGGAAATTACAGACCCATATCCCTGATATCAAATGTGTATAAAGTTTTCGCTAAAGTGATTCTGGACAGAATATCACAAAAGCTTGATGAAAACCAACCTGTAGAACAAGCAGGGTTCAGAAAACACTTCAGTACAATTGATCATATACACACAATCAAACAGCTCTTGCAAAAATACAATGAGTACAACAAAACTATTTATCTGGCCTTTATAGATTACTCCAAGGCTTTCGATAGCCTCGAACACGAATTCGTATGGCAAAGTTTAATACAGCAGGGCATCGAAAACGCTTATGTAAACGTCCTCAAAAAAATTTACAGCGAAAGCAAAGCTAGCATCCGGCTGGAATCTACAGGAGATATTTTTCCAATTAATAGGGGCGTCAGGCAGGGTGATCCACTTTCACCTAAGCTGTTTACGGCAGCGCTAGAACAAATGTTCAGAAAATTGGAATGGGGACAGCTGGGGTTGAACATAAACGGAACGCGATTGAATCATTTGAGATTTGCAGATGACTTGGTTTTGCTGGAAGAGGACCCAATAATTCTACAATCCATGATAATAGATAGGAGTAGAGAAGTAGGTTTAAAAATAAACATAAGCAAAACTAAAATGATGACAAACTCAACACCCACAGACATAATCATCAACGGACATAGTTTCGAATATGTAGAGGAATATGTTTATTTAGGTCAGATAATATCGCCAAATGACCAAATGTCCAAAGAAATAGACAAAAGAATTGCCACAGGGTGGAAAAAGTACTGGGCCATGAAAGAGATCATGAAAAGCAAGGAACTGGGCATGAAGATCAAAAAGAAGGCTTTTGATACCTGTATCCTACCCTGCATTACATACGGCTGTGAAACCTGGGCTTTGACGAAAAGCCATAGGGACAAACTAGCAAGATGCCAGAGAAGCATGGAAAGAAGCATGCTAGGTTTCAAGTTAATGGACAAAGTTAGAAGTAGAAACATCAGGCAGAAAACAAAATTAACAGACATACTGTCACGCATTGATCAACTTAAATGGCGGTGGACTGGTCATATGCTTCGTTGCAAAAAAGAAAAATGGAGCAAACAAGTGACAGTCTGGTACCCTAGGTATGGCGCCAGGAGCCGAGGTCGCAAAGCAAGAAGATGGGAAGACGAATTGAAACTCACCTTAGGACCGCTTTGGATGAGAGTAGCGGAAGACAGAAAGCAGTGGAAAGAGTTGGAGGAAGCCTTTGCCGTAAGGCACACCGAATTAAGAGACTTTTTGTGATTATACTAACGTGATTTTTTTTTCTTAAATTATGTTAGCTAGCTGGACATTATGCTCTGCATTTTTTTACTCTTTTACCTTTCCTTTGTTTAAAATTTATCTTTAATTCTATGTAAAATTCGGAAATAAAGGCTTATTATTATTATTATTATTATAGTCAGGTTGAAGGGCCAAAGTCATGTCTCAATCAGGTCTCGACAAAATTTGATACAGGGGCCATCTAGGGCAAGCTATGCCACTGATTAACAATAGTACTGAACATAACATAATTTTTTTAGGTGTTTGGTGGTGGTACAAAACCTTTACTGGATGCAAATGTACAGAAGATTATTGATGCCGGTTTCACAGAAGAGCAGGCGGAAAATGCCCTCAAGTATACTAAAAATAATGTCGATAGAGCACTTCGAATGTTACAGAAACGTGACAACTCTGAAAATAGGAAAGAGAAACAAAAAGAGCCTGAACCCAAACGTAAAGGTCGCAACAAGGAGTCCACAGAAGATGATGGGATTCCAGTTAAGCCTTCGGGCAAAGTTTCCTTATTTGATTTCTTAGAAGACAAACTACCTAATGTCACGGAGAGAGATAAGAGCAGTCGTCAAATGAACAATAGTAACACACACATAGAAGAAAAAACCGAAAGGAATGAGCGGAATTATCAAAACAAGGAGAAGGCAAATCTCAAAAATAATTCACGAAACCAAGCGTCACGGTATGATAACAATAATAGACACAGATCTGAGAACCGAGCTCATTATTCTAACGATCATAGTCACACATCTCACAGGGAGGAGAGGAAGTACCAGTCGCAAGAGAAACCACCGCGATTTCAAAAGAAATTTGAGGAGAAAAACAAACAGCATCAGCAGCATCAGACAAACAGTTACAACTCGCAGTATAATAGTTATCAGCAGCAGAGCTACGACGACAGGCACGCCAGGGGCGACAGAAGCACGGGCAGTAGTAAAGGGCATCAAAACTATCACAATCCAAACACCATGGACAGTATAGTCGATGCGACCGCAAATATGATGCTCACAAATCAGCATCAGCGGACAGGTGAGGAAATGCAACGCAACTACCATCAGCATCACGAACAGTATCACCAGAAGCAGTATGTGAACCAGAGCGGGCCGGATATACAGCCGTTCAGGCGAGCGAATGAGTACCAGCGCCGAGCGCAACAGCAGCAGCCACACACGAACGGGTACATGGAGGCTCAAGCTCAAAGTCAAATGTACCAGAGTATGGGGTACGGGCCCGGGGTGAGCGGGGCGTACGGTGCGCGCGGGGCGTATTACGGGCCGAGGCAAGAGTACGGGGCGGGGGTGAGCGGGGCCGGAGCTGCGGGAGGTGGACCCCTTCGAGCCGGACCCCCAGGCGCAGGTCCCTTCCTGCCGGGCTCTCTACTCGGCTTTCAGAACGCGGCTGTCAATGAACAGGCGCGTGCGCTGCTCGCCGTCGCCGACGTCAACTGGAAGGTTGGAGACCGCTGTCTCGCTCTCTATTGGGAAGACAATAATGTAAGTTATATTTAATTCTCTACACAATATTAAGTCTTCTTTTGCACATTAAGCCTAAAGGTCAGTTCACACCGAAACGCGACATAAATTAAAAGTTTGTATGTTTGTTCCTCAATAACGCAAAAACGGTTTAACGAATTTGAATGAATTTGACACACAGATAATTTATTACCTGGATGTTATAGTATGCTATATTTTATAGGATACTTTTTGTCCCGGAAACATGTTAGGTTCCTGAGAGATTGTCTATATATATAAAAAATACGGCGCCACCGTCGTCACAGCGATATTGATGTTAGGCGTTATAACTCATATATTTTAATTTCTCAACGCGTACGAAGTTGCGGGCATAGCTAGTAAGTGAATAAGATGAAAAAGATAAGTGACTTACCACCACCATATTCACGCCATAGACGCGGAGTTCATCCGAGTTCACTACTTCGATAAGGCTCAATTTGTTGCTGAAAACAACAACGCACTTGTACACCACCCCCTAGTGTTGCTTGTGTCCTTAGACGGCGGTAACCACCTAACCATCAGTGGACCGTGAGCCTGCCCACCACCTTTTATAATATAAAAAAAAACTTAATGAACCCCTTTGATTATAGATGTCCAAGAAGCTAATCTCTAACTATAAGTTTGATGTTCAAATTTTTGTATGTCTATGAGAAACTACATGCATGGAGTAAGGTTGTTTGGTGGATACACATATTTTAATCTGCAGTACGAGCAAGTAAGAATGCTGAACGTCCCTTAACACGCGAGTTTTTTTTTTTTTTTTTTAGTTCTACGATGCTGAAATAACTGGAATCTCCGCCAACACTGTGGTGGTGAGGTTTTGTGCATACAACAACCACGAAGAAGTTCTTAAATCTAACTGCCTCCCATTACCCACTGAGGGTGCACCACGTAAGTGACAATATGATCTTTAGATATTATTTAATATTATTTATTCACATTGAAACTGAAACTAAATAAAATGTATTTAAAAAATAAATTAATCATATTTTGCACAGATATTGATCAAAAGAGTAAAATTCATTTAAGACATCACTTATATGCCTAATAAGATATTGATCTTAAATGAAAGAGAATAATGTTTGATTAAAGAAAGCCACGAAATACAAATATTATGCAAAACTCCCCCAAGCAGCTGCGACTTGACAATCAATATTATCAAACTACTATTCAGCAGCCTTTATTCTTGAAACATTTTTGTATCAGGACGCTGGCGAACTTAGTGTAGTTTACATTGCGCGATTTGCGATAAATTTAAGTGATACTGCGACCTTAGGTCCGTGGCTTGCGGCAGGATATGTATTAACAAACAGTCCATTGCAGTCTGTCATAATGGAATTTTGTATAATTAAAATGAAAATTTAATGATTATCAAATCAATAAATTCAATAATCAATAATTTATTCAATAATCTATTCAATAATCAATAATTATTTATTGATTATCAATAATCAATAAATTATCAAACATTACAAATGGTTTATTGGTTTATGAATTTGTATGCCTTCAGCTCCGCGATATTGTCGTGGTAATATCGATGGATACACTCATAATATCGTGTTGTGAGTCTCGGCTTTTTTGGGTAGTACTCATATCAACTTTGTCAAGTGTAAATTATAAGTGAATAATGAGAGATCCTCTTGTATAGCATCAGGCGCGGTGCAAGCGGAGGGCGCGGCGTTCGCTCGCCGGCCGTAGTGGCACGCCGCGGCCGCGAGCCGCGCCCTGCTCCCCCCGCACCACCCGCACCACCCGCACCCTTCGCAGCTCGCGTGACCGCTGCACTCAACCTGAACATTACTCTCTAACTACCATTGTTAGCGCTACGTTAGCGCTAACAGTTTCGTTTGCTTAGTCCGTCGTTTTGTCAGTTATACAAACGCTTTTTTAAAAATTCAGCGACAGATAGCGCTTAAGGGAGTAACTACATTTATTCAGTTCAATTCAGCTTTTGTCCATAGAAATACCACTTTTGTGTGGAGATGAGCACGCGTCCAGTTCGACGACGACGACGAGTTCGTCGACGATTTCGACTTGCATAGATTTTCAGTCATTCAGCGCTGTACGCGGCCGATAAAAGCGGTTCAGCGGAGATAGCACGAGATGACTGTCGTACGCGACTGATAGAAGTGGAACTAAAAGCGTTCAACGAGCCGATGAATGTTGTTACTCCCTAAAAGTATTATTTACTTTTGAGTTTATCGTAATATCGGACAGGTAGCAATTGCTATTTCTTGTACGTATTTGCTGTGTTAAAACAAGAAAATGACTAAATGCATTGAACGAGAAATAGCTCTAACAAAGTTTGTAAAGGCGCTAACAATATTTGTATTGTGGCAGTAGCATAAATCCTTAATAAACGCAAATAATTCAAATTATGTTGATATATCTATTTTAATCTTGAAGTTTTCTCTTTTTGTGATAATCAATCGACAGTATTACTTAAAAAAATACACAGTGCGTGTAGTTGGCGACTAGACTTGTTCTGAGTGATGATGACGTCATTATCGTGTAGACAAATATTACGTTTTCAAGTTAAAAATGAAATTTTGTTTTGCTCTTCTTTATTGAGATCTAAGTGTCAGTTCACACCGAAACGCGATGTGACGTGACGCTGCGCGTACTTTTTAAGGTAGCAATGCAATATAGAACTTTTTTACTACACAAAAAGGTACATATTTCGGTGAGTACGCATCGCCATGCATCTCACGACGTCACACGCAGCGCGGCGTCGCAGCGTCCCGGGATGCAGACTTTACATAGCTTCACAGTGCGCCTCGCTGCTTAGCGATTCACGTCAAGCATCTTGCTTCTTCAAGCGTCTTCGCGTCGCGTCGCGTTTCGATGTGAACTGTTGCTAACTTGTAATCGACACGGGCTCTTAGAAAACGGGCCTCTTAGAAAGAGGTGATTTTATTTGTAATTAAAGAATTGAACTGAGACCACCAGTATTTTTTGTTCCTCGATAAGAGCGGCAGAATTGTATAAGGCCTAATTTTAAAACCAGACAGACTAAACTTCAGGTTATATCAAATCCTTTGGTGAAACCGGTCACTATTTCGGTTCAAAGTCCTATAACTCTTATTGCTAATACTTTTAAGGTGCTTAGTGATGTAGCCTGAATTTTGTTTAGTCTTTTAACCGGTTTAATATAGTGGTTATTGTTAAAAATGTCTTTTTTCACATTATTTCATTAATAGGTCTCGAATTTAGCTAATGTAAATTTTTATTTTTAATCGAATGTGTCAGTAGGTGTTCATAATGGTATTTGTACGCGGTCTGCTGAAACATAGAAAGTTGTTTTTGTACGTTTGTGAAGTTCGGTCTAACCGTATCTGTCTAGTAAACGATTTTCAAGTATTGTCAAACGAAATAATGTAAATTAATTTTTCACTCATAATTATTAATATTCTATGAATGTTGTAAAATTTTCATGCATAATGTATATATGTTGTAAGGGTTTAATGTTCAGATTGAGAAATTACAACTGGAAGTGTTTTAATTGCATAACATTAATGAATGGACGTTCTATACGATACTCTTAACTACAATACTTTTGTGTTTCCTTTTATTTAACTTTTGCATTAATTTTAAGCACATAGTGCGGCTCTGAATTTTATGTATAGTTTTTTTAACTGGCGGTTGGAATACATGTTTTAACGACGATGCTTCGTAAAATTTTCATCATTTGGAAGAATGTTATAAATTTGTTGAAGTGTGATTTACAAATTTATTTTTACTATAAAAATTTGTGATTCACATTTTTTCTTTAAAGTAAAAAAATGCGAGTTCTAAAAAAATTGTACAGTGACTATCTGTTCACCGGTACATAAATGGTTATTAAAGTATTTAGGTCATTTGAAATGGTTCACTTTGATTTTAAATCATTCAAAGTGAGCAGTTAATATTCATTCATTCCATCGAAATCGTCTATTATGACATTCAGAATCAGAATTATGCCAAATCTATTATGTAAAAGAAAGTCGTGATAGTTACACCATTTATAACTCGAGAAAGGCTGGACCGATTTTTATGGCCTTTGATTTGTTGAATTTGTTTTCGCCTCAAATAGCAGAATAACTATATCAAATATTCACGTAATTTTTTTTCTCATACATTTGGTATGGAATGGCTTTGAGGCGGTATGAAGTTCGCCGGGTCAGCTAGTATTCTATATATTATGTTATATAAAAATTTAGTGTTCATTTGTTTAAAACCGCAAATCTTCGAAAATACTTTATCGATCACCGCGATTGATGAAAATTGTTTCAAAGCCTAAAAAAAGGGGCGCGGAAGAAGTAGCTGGCAAAAGTTGAAACCTTATAGAGGACATTAAGATTTTTGTTAAAAAACTAACTGTGTGCTAACTTTTGTGCAACTGTTTACACAATAAATAATTTTTTCAACAAATAATATTGATATTATTGTTTATATTAAATATCGAGAACTAGAAATCTTTGTTAATCGGAAAAACTGCACACTTCATCGGCATAACATTTGTATTGTTAATATATAAGATTCGTAAGTTTGTTGTATTCTCAGAGACAAAAACAGTGTTGCGTGTTGATGGGCGTTTTTTTAGGTGACGCAGTCCACGTCCTTGTTAATTACCCCTTGACATGTGAGCCTAATGTTTTAATACATAGAAATTAACTACGTAGTCAACTTTCGTATGACATACCTATCAGGGGAGTTTGAACAATTACCCATAAGAATCTTACACGAGAATGACTTATGGTTTCCAATATTTATCATTATATTTCAGCTTTGTATATCTAAGGTGTCTTTATATTATGATGCTATGACATACTCATTACGCAACTGGTGCTACCCAAAATCCTAATATGCCCGTTATTGTTCTGAATGCTTCAAAAAAGTTTTCAAGCTTTGTAAATTTTTAGCTGTGAGATTTGGTGGAGTGGCCTAAGCCTAGCGCTCCGGCTCAGGAATCCCGGATTCGATTCTCGGTAGGGTCAACTTTTGAAATGAACTGTCAAAGTTGACTCTAATCTGAGTGTGCAAGATTTCGCCTCCAGTCCGTTGTTTGAGTAATGACGCAATCTTATAATAGCTTACTTTATTAGGGTTATACAATTTGAGATTTTTTACTTTTAACAGTAAAAAATAGACAAAAGTCTAGGATTTAAATTTTGAGTCTTATTAATTAATTAATAAATTACGAATTGTAAACGCAGATTCGGTGTAGAATTCTGATTCGATTTGGTTAAAAAAGATAAAAGATAAAAAATGATTCTATAAAACAGAGTTTTTCTTTTTTAATACTAATGGTTTCCATTTTTTATTTTGATATTTATGGAATGCTACGAAGTAACCATCGTTAAAACATTTATTTTAACCATTTTCATATAAGCGTTATTAAAGTGATGTGACAATAGTCGCATAAATTTTGTAAAATGACGCGAGACGAACTATAATTTATTTTTAACCAGTCATATTGTAACTGTTAGTGTGTAGATCGTATAAGTGTATTATGTTGAACTTTTAGCGCAATACATGTATAATATATGAATTTTATTCACAAATTTATATTAAAATATTGTTTTGATTGTTAATAAAAAAATATATTTTACTTTAAATAATACAATTAACGCAGCAAATTCTAATGTGTACAATAGATCATTTGTTTGTTGTTTAAGTGCTGTTGTGAAATAAAAATACAGCACGATGCGTGTGCACATTATGATTTCTTTTTTCGAATTGTTGATTAGACGAGTCTCGGAAATATGTGAATTGTGCGTTGCTTTAGATGGATTTATTATTCTGAATTTTGCACGTGGTTGTCACAAAACTAAGATAAACACGTGCTAACTGAAAGAAAGTCAGTGAGATCAAATGCTCCTTAATTTTCAGCCCTATTTGTTATTAGTATAAATTGCAGTAACGCTGTTAAGAGCTCACTTGTCAACGTTCCATTAATACATACTACGTAATTCCATGATTGCGCCTTAATAAATAAATAATAATAGAATAAAAAATTTGTGAGATATATGAAGGTTTGGAACCAAACTAAAAATTAAAATTAATTTCCTATGTTCATAGTACAATTAATTTCTAAAATGTACAGTACTTGTGACATTTTCGCGAGTTGAATTCTTGTAATTACTGACTACAAGTCATAGAGTTTTTGCATGAAAACATCCTAGCTAAAATGTTAATTTAAAATTGAGTTGTCGATAGCTACCGTCTATAAACATAAGAATTCCTGGAGTATGTTATATTATTTTCGCGAGTTAAATAAGTACTGCGAATGTCTTGCGACACATTCTATCTTCGGTTATTGAAAACAAGTAAGTTGAGACAACCAATTCTGTCAAATACCTATTACTGACTTTACACGCGCGTTAAGGGTGCCCTTAAGAACAGTGTTTGTCGATTTATTTATTTTTAATTTTATAACAAGTCAGATATCAAAATAAATGTAGAAAAGTTTATAATGTACAAAAATATGATTATAAAATCAAAGGAAGAGTATTTTTTATAAATTTCTTAGATTTCAGTCATAAAAATTGCTGTAACTCATAAACTATTGCTCAGAACAACTTTGGTTTGGAGACCTTTTTGGAGGGGTTAAAATTTCTTTTTTTTTTCTATACTTTTCTTCAAAAAATATACTTCGTCAGCTCTTACTTGTAAACTACCGTGACGTATTTAAAAAAAACCGTAAGCAATTTTGAAGAGCATGGAATCCCCTACAAGATCAAATAGCGCATACTTCAATATCGTTAGATGCGGCTAAGCATTAGAAATTTGAAAAAAATAATAATTACGTGCATTTTAAATGGGAAAGAATCACATTAAAATAGTAATACTTAATATTCATGTTATGGCGATCTGGTTTCACGTATTACCAGGTAGTATTAGTAAATGTAATTCGGTTATTAAAAAGTTAGGATTTCCAAATTACTTTAACAATATAATTAATATGTTTAATTGTTCTAGAAACTTTTTAAATAAACATATCTCTGTAGACGTTCATTTCAGTTACAAGAATTAATAAATCGTGTAAAACAACTATCGGATATGCATTATGCATGCATGATAACATGCAAGGGAACAACGGGCATTATCGGAATAACTACCCACAATTAGATTAATACATTTTGAAGATAGTTTTTTTTAATTATTTCGACATATTCCCAGATTTATCTATTCTACAATATTTAATAAATGTGTTATTCCGTGGCAGACGTGAACAATTGATAAGACAATATTATGTCTAGTTTTCAATGAATTAAAAATGTTGAAGGCTCACCCAGCTCGCTTTGCGTTAGCATGTGCAGCAGTGTAGACCATTAGTCTTAAAATAACTGCAGTTTTGTCAGTTTGTTTATGTCCACCGTGGTTTTATAGTCATAATTGTTATCTTTATGTATGTAATACTAAAAATTAAAAATCGTTTTCGGCGTATTAATTGTAACATAACTGGAATTATTTTGATTCGAGTAGTGCTTTCTAAACAAAAAGAAATAACATTTAAAGTTGTTTTTAATATTGGTTTTTCATTGAAACGTTGACAGGTAAACAATTGTATCGACCAAAGCTCAATTTTTTTGTAAGCTTTGTTCAGTTTGTTTACGTGAAACTGGGTGAAAGTTTTGGTAAGATCGGATTTGTTTACCTAAACCATGTTTTCAGCTGAGGTAATAAATAGTTTATGATTGAAAAGTCAATAAAATAATATATATAACAACATGCTGTAGTTTAAATTCTATTCATATGTTATACTCATTGTATGAAACTGTTATATCGAATTAAATGAACAGCTGCTGCGCGGCCGCTCGGCGCGACACGTACAGTTTCATACAATTTCACAGCGAAGCGAAGCGATGTGTCTTGGTGTCTCAAGACGTAACTTTAAATAGCTTTGCGATGCACCTTGCAGCTTTTAAAGGATCTTGATCTTGATTCTTCAAGACCCTAACGCGTGCAACATCTTCGTTACCCTCTAAGACTATATAAGTATATTGAGAGTAGTTACTCTCAACTCCCGGCCACGCACCGGGAAACGCAATGTCGGCAGACCCCTCCCTAGATGGATAGACGATATTAAAAGAGTCGCGGGGAGTCGCTGGCTTCAGGCGGCACAAAATCGTGGTGTTTGGCGGTCATTGCAGGAGGCCTATGTCCAGCAGTGGACGTCCATCAGCTGAAACGAACGAACGAACGAAACGAACTCTCAACTCCAGTTCAACCATACAAAATACGCGGATTCTGTCAGTGAAAAAATTCTGGCTTTTTTAAATTGAAACTTCATCGAGAATTTGAGTGCACTGAAGTGAGAAGAGTAGCCCACAGTACTAGTGTGATTTTAGATCACAACTCATCCTTAACCCTCAGTAGCCCCTAGTTATCCCATGATGAGACTACTGAGATTTTTTTTCCCAGAGGATCAAGGGCACTTAGAACTATATTCTCGACCCGGATTTGTTTTTTAATTATAACCTATTTTTCTGAAACATACATCTGAAATGCAGTTTTTATTGTAAGATAAAATTGTAACAGACAGTGAATTTGGTTTGTTTACATGATCCACGCGGCACATGTTGAAAATTGCAAAAGACAAGTTTCCTTTGATAGTGGTATAAAAGTTCAAGTTTCCTTTGAAGTGGTAAGTGGTTCCTTTTAAGAACACTTAGATATGCACCTACCTATGTGACAGAGTCCTCACTGTATTTTGTCGTGCAGTGCATCGATTGAAAGCGCCACTCATTTTTCATACTATTCAAGATTTATTATATTGTTATTAAAGTGCTGCAGGTTTCCTTGACGACAGTAAAAGACTATCACCGTTTTACATAATATCAAGGAGAATACAAGTGTGAAAGGTTATGATAGGCCGGTTCTGGAACCAAAACTCAATAAACGCACCCATTTGTTTTATTTCACGATGATTTCCTGTAAGGCAGCAGTTAGTGGCACCAGATGGACAGCCAGTTTAAGACAAAGCAGTCTGCCCTGCTATGACTAAAAGCACCCTTGTTTCTGCAAGCCAACAAAGCAGGTATGTTGATATCCTTAAAAAAGTGATACACAAAGACATTCGCTTTTATAATTTTGGTGGGTATAATATTCGCCTACATACATTAACGTGTACCAATTTAACACGATCTAAATAAATAATGTCAAGAGTTCACCTAATACGAGCATAGGCGTGCGTGTTCGTCACCCTTTCATATTAATTAGGCATGTTTCGGTACCTTCACTGTACGAACTTTATAAATAGAAGCATTTGCGCCACGCGTCTGTTCATAATATTTTTATTGCGCATTTTTAACAAACTAAGGGTCTGTTCACACCGAAATGCGACGCTACGCGATGATGCTTTAATGAATAGGGCACGAGTTTCGCGCTGCATATCGTTCGCGTTACGTTCGGGATGCCTCCCTGCCTCGCGAAAGGCAGCAAGACATTGCGAAACGCAGCGTGAAGCCGCAGATGTAACTTTTTTTGCATAGTTTAGTGTTCAGTGAGTACGCGAAAGTGGTGTCGGCGGCTTCACGCTGCGTTTCACGAGACGTTGCGCTGCACCGCACAAATGAGGCTTCGAGATGTGCAGTGCGAAAAACTGGCCTCTTCAAGCGTCGTCGCGTCGCGTTTCTGACCTTTTACGACTTGGGGTAAGGTGATGCCACTGCGACATTTTTCCTAAATGGCACCATGCTATAATATAGTGAAAGACCTCAGTGTCAATTCGGAAGACGATTCTGTATATTAATAAAGTTACTCATGGTTAAAAAAAGAAATAAAATTTTCATTAAAGGTATTAATAATTTTCATAAGGTATCTGTTTTCGGCAGGCAGGCCGAACGGCCTACTTGACGGTAGGTTGATAACCTAACGTCGCCTCACAAGCTATCCCATAATAAATGCTGCATTGCGCTACGGACTTTACTTAGTAGGATAAGGAATTAAGAGGGGATAGAGAAGTGGGCCGTGGCATTCCTTATTGACTCATGGAAACATATATAATATTTTATTTCACGTGTTATCGCTCTTGATGGTAGGTTGATACCAATACCATTGGCTAATACCAATACCATAAGGTTGATTCCGTCGCGTATTACGCAAGCAAATGGCGTTGGTTGCGCCAGGTGCTGTATATGCGTTACCGACTTTAGTAGGATATAAGGGCATCTCTTATATTCACTCGTCGAAACAGCACACACACTGTTATTTCACTGTGGTCTTCTGTAAGGAGGTGGGTACTTTTTTTTTTTTTTTTTTTTGACGCGGGCAAAAATGCGTTACGCATACACACACCGTCCGGGGAGACGGTGCGGTTATGTGGGACTCCCTTCCCTCTTGATGAGAGAGGTATACCCACTAAAATCCCGCGGCGGTCTTCCTCAGCGGTCGAGGGAGGGTCCTGGGATCGCATTAGCGCGCCAGGCCCCCCCTCCGCTGTGCCCCCCGTTAGTTACGGTGGGGCGCCTCCCGGGGATGCGTTGTTTGCTTCCCCTCGGGGAGGGGAAAGACGCTGTCACCAGCGGCTCCCCCAACTCTCGGCAACACTCCCGACCGCGTGGCGTGTTGTCCGGTCCCGGACCACATATTTTGACGGCACATCTTCCCCGTGATGTGCCGCCAGTAGCCCGTAGGCGGCGTCTGAGTTACCTACTTTGGTTGTTGGCACCCCGACGTCGCCTCCTCCAAGCGGGATCGGCCCTCTCTCGAACCCGCTCTGCGGTCTCCTTCTGGAGCATTACTTCCTCACAGAAGGAGACCACAGCCTTCCAGTGTTCCTCACTCGCCAACATTGCCGCTACTAATGCTGGCGGGGACAGATTTCTTCCGATTTTGTTGACCAGGACTCGGCGCTCGGACGCCCATGCAGGGCAGTCCTCCAGTGTGTGCTGTGCGGAGTCCCGGTCGGACGTACAATGTTGGCATTGAGCCGTCTCCTCCCTTCCGATACGATTCAGATACTCACCGAAGCAGCCGTGCCCGGTGAGTATCTGAGTCAATCTACTATCTGAGTCAATAGGTGACTCGTCCGGTCTTCTTCCCTGTCCAGGCCTCGAAGTTCGGCAGAACCGCTCCGACGGCGCGCTGGCGCGCACTACGAGGCTCCTCCAGCCTCGCGCGCCAGGCCTCAAGGAGGTGGGTACTGCTGCCAGACGAGCTGCCCAGTAACTTAAAGCAACTGTATTAAACAAATGATATTGTTATTTAGAATAAAACCTGAACATCCAGACAGTTTCATGTAGGTTCCTTGTATTTGACGAGTGCGCGTGAGCTTTTTTTGTGTTAGCGTCTTGTTTGTATACGTGTTGTTGCATAAACATAAAATTCCAATGTGTTTATTTTTATTTTTTTAATGTCTATGCTAACCATGCGCGCTATCGCACGCACACATTAACACGTATGTATGTACGTGTACAAAAAAGACGTCACACAACCAAGCTCACGCGCACTCATGAATGCAAGGACTAGGTACACTAGCTGTGCCCGTGACTCCGAACACGTGATATTTCGGTATTCGGTATAACTTTTTTTGTTTGTAAACCGATTGGAATGAAACGAACACTAAATGTTACGGGAAGGTTGCTATTTCAGTGAAAACCGCATTCAAATCTGTTAAGCCGTTTCTGAGATTAGCGTGCACGAAACGCATAGACAAACAGACAAAAATTCTAAAACTATTTTTTAGACCTCGGTAACATAAGTACAAAGTGTACAAATAGTTTTTTTTAATATTTTCTAAAATTATTTAAAAATGTAGTTAGAATAACTAAACCAAGTGTAACAACTAACAAATCAACTTTGTTTTATACTATTGGAAATAAAAATAAGCAGCAGATTTATGTAAAATGCCTTGAACCTTCTATACAACATAAACCAAATTTTATACATTGTACTAAATAAAAAAAAACCTTTGTTTTTTTACAACTTTGAAATTAATAGATCAATTTACATAAAAAAAAAATAATAACATGGAAGTTGCAGTTGAAGATTTTAAATCCGCGGTTTCACCAATAATTGATAGATTGTACAGTCATTGAAAGAAAAAAGTCATTTCTCAAAAAATGAGAAGTCGGTACTTAACCGTTGAATTGAAATGCAGGTAGAATTAAGTTTTTATCAACACAAAAAACGATTGACCCAATTTTAGTGCACAAAATATTAATTAAAGCGTTAACAAAATCATGCCTCCGACGAGCCCGCGAAGGCTTGTGGCGTGGCTTGGGCTTGGTGGGGTGTCGGCCAAAACAAAACTGGTCGCGGCGTGCACTCACGCTCTACCAGTTAACTTTGCCCCACCGAAGACAACGCATCTTATTGCGTTGTAAACAAAAAAACACCCATCAACATCGAGTGCATGAAACCGAAAAAATCACGCGTATTATCTACCTCTAGTGACGTCACTTAGTGAAGTTAAAGTTATTTCTTTTTCATTTGAAGAGGACTGTGTCAAGTTTTATTTGATTTCACGAAAAAATTAAATTAAAAACAGACGACGCGACGCTACGTCTTCGTAAGGTGATGTTGAGTTGTGACTATTTTTTTGTTGTTTCTATTTCACTTGTAACTTTGTATAGATGTTGAAACTTAAATTATACTTACTTTGTTAAAACTTATACAATTAATTTAATGTTATTGAGTTTTTATTAATTATTTTGAACTGTTATTAATTTCGCTAGAAGAGAATGGATTAAGATTAGATGGACCTTGTTTTAGCAAAGGATCACCTTGAGCAGAGTGTCCGCTTGTAGATAAATAACTAAGTACGATATAATTCATAATGTTAAAAGTTAGGTAATACATTCAAGCACTACCAGGCGGCCGTGCACGTATAATGCAATGCAAGACATGACATGACACACATATCCAATGTCATCAATGCCGAGTTGACAATGTAATTGTAAAATAAAATATAAGACGCAACAGGTGCAAATATGCGTGTTGATTATCTATTTTGTAATATATATATATATATATATATATATATATATATATATATATATATATATATATATATATATTAGGTTTATTTAGTTTTAGGTTTATTATACAAAATTAATTGTATTTTGTATACTATTTAAGTATATAAACCGTCAAATAAAAATTCGATTGTCCATTTAAATGTTAAAAAGTTTTAATCATAAGAATAATCATAGAATAACTAAAAATAATTTTTGTCTATTTGAATAATAATAGCATTTGATCTATATTTGAATAATAATAGTATTTTTGTGTTGTTATTCTTATGTTGTGACTTTAAAAAAAATTAGCTCGTTCAATAAATGTAGTTAGAGAAGCTAAGAACTTGTATAATTAACTAATTTAATTCTTAAAAAAGTATTTTTCTATAACACAGTCATATGCTATTTTCTGAAAAGTTAATTTTTTCCTGTCGTACATCTTAAAAAAAATCCAATATACCTAGGTACTTACCTCAAAATACTTAATTTGAGACAATTTAATTGTTGTTGTAACTTAATTCAATTAATTAATTTTTCACAAATTTATTCTATAATAATGCTATTAATATTATAAACATTGTGTTATTTATTCAATAACGCAAAAATCGGCTGAACGGATGTGTCGGAAATTAGGCACACAGGTAGTTTATTGCCTGGATTAACATATAGGATACTTTTTATTCCGAAAAAATATTAGGTTCCTGTGGGTTTAGCTAAAAATAAGAAAACAACGCCTGGCAAACGTATAATAGTAATGAAAATTTCAGATGTTACTCGTATATTATTGCTAACATATAAATCGCTGGTCGCCTCTGTCTGTCTGTCGTATATTCTCTAACTCCTCGTAAACCATGACATTCACTCATTTTGACAGAAAGAAAAACAAATAAAAAATAGCTGGAAACAACATTTTATTAATTTGTTTCTTTTTTTGAAATATAACCTATTTAATGTAATCAAAACCAGCAAGATACAAATAATACAGCCAAAGAAATTTAATTGCAAGTTTATACATACATACTATACGCGAAAAGACTTTTTCCCCGACCTAATAATTTACAGAAAAAATCCGTGTGAAGCGAGGCGTTGGCCGCTAGTAGATTGTATAATTGTATAATCTCTTTTATAAAGGAGCCGTAAAACAGACTTGTCGTCGACGTCGTCCTGAAGATGTTAAAGTTGAAAATGGCAAAATATTTCAGTTGAGTCTATGGCAAAGTAATAAAATATATACATATTTGTATATAAGTACATATATTGTTGCTATATAAATGTCGAGCATTTTGAGACGATAATAATTCTCTTATCGTTGTTTTAAGCGTTTTTATATTAATTTTTGTGGATCATTTTTAAAATTGTAGTTATTATATATACATATAATGGAATAAGCCTTTGTTTTATACAATATTTCAAAACAGACTGTCCTATTAGTAGCGGGTGAAGCATGTATAATTTTTGCGTTTCTAATATCCACGACTTGACCGCCCTGACAATTTCTTCTAAGAAACTGTTTTTGAGACTAGGTATATTTTGTGTAGGTATACATGTAACTGTGTGTATCTAAAATATTGTGATATGTAGGATATCATCAGATCTACTATTGTAGAATAGTTTCAGAGAAAAAAATATGAACTAATGGACAGTTTACGTGGTATGCAAAACTATGATAAAAATTGGATTAAAAAATATATTAAAATCAGTCTACTCAAAATTCCGTGCAAATAAAAAAATAAAAAATAAAAGCAGTTTGTATGGGTGCTTTACCTTTGTCTACAAGTACGTACAAGGTTACCCATTAATGATGGGACACCCTGGTCCCTGTATATTTAATAAGAATGGTAAAGTAGAATTTCTGGGCAAGTAAGTAAATTATTAATATCGCTAAAGATAATTAACGAGTGCATTTTAATTTTCGTGATGAGTTACTTTGGAGGTTTAAAAGATTTAACTAACGCGACCCCGATTCCGATCGGATTTTTCCGCACATGATATACATAAACTTTCCTCGTTTATGGCTCTTTCCATTAGTGAAAACCGTATCAAAATACGTTGGGTGTTTTAGAAGTTAGCGGAGAACGGTAGCTAATATCCATACGAAATCAGATTCTATTTAAATGTTGACTAAATGCTTATTTTGAAAGATTCCTATGTACATATTTAAAATTATTGAAGATGCAACAGAAGTGTAAATCTGTTTGAACTAACAATTAGTAGGTACTATATAATGATTGTTATTTTCTCTAGATTTCAGAAGCGATTTTTTAAATAAATAAATATCTATATATAAATCGAGGTAATATAATAACTTGACCTAATGGTTTCAACAGATAGGAAAAGCGTACAGTTAAGGCCCATTCACACATATCAGTGAAGTCACAGTTCCGGCAACGCGACCGCAGATCAGTATCAGTGCAAAATTCAATTCATACATGTCAGTACTCACTCAGTTCTCTACGGATCTTCAGGCAAAACGTGTGCTACGTACTGAGGTAAACTGACAAACAAATATACGGGATCAAGTTAAATAAAATTAATAATATTATTATTAATTATTAAATTATCACGTACATACCTATTTACCGTCTAACTTCATTTGTGTTCCTATTTTGTTCCACAAATTGGTTTTGTATTTTGCATCCGTGTACTTTGTATGAGACAAATCATGCAAAACAATATTTTCACAAACCAATTCTATCAATCTCTCGTCCTCCATTTTGTTTTTGATACAGCGGCGCCCGTGATCCGATAAATAATATCGTCACGCCGATTATGTGCTGATTGCCGGTGCCGGCACTGACACTGACAGCACTCTGTCGTCACTGACACTCCACACCTGGGGTGTGTTCCAGCAGTACTTTGGACAAATATTGTATGAGTTAGATTTGTTAGATGGTACTGGAACGACCTATATAGCTATTGTCAGAATTTGAGATGGACAGCAGTGTTTTTTAGGCGGTAAAGTTAATATTTGTATAACTGAAATCCTGGAAAATATTCTGGAGAGGGACGACGAAGAAGATAATTCTACTTTGGTGCTCCTCATTACCACTCTAAATAAGACAGCAACTCGCATGGAGAATTATGTGGAACACATAGTTTACAATCTCACTTCTCACTTCAAACTCCGCTACGCGTCATATGTAATAGGCACAGTAGTTTTACCAGCAGCTTCCATTTCGACTATTACACAGGTCCCAAGCTATTAGCTTACTTCGATACCACAACATATTAAATGTATTTTACTCTTCAGTTTTTTTTTACTTCAACTTTTTCTTGTGCGGTGTTTAGTTTTGATTTTGCCGAGTTGATGAATGATAGACGCCAAGATTTAGCCGATTCAAAAGGTAATAAAATTATGGCCAGGCAGAGCATAATTAGCTCTAATAGGTCCAACGGAAATGATCAAATCTTGTCCGGATCAAATTATGCTGGAACGAACGGTATGCTTCCGCGGTTAAAGCGAAGTTAGCCTTGGCCGAAGGACTGCTGGACCACACCCCTGTGTGTGGATGCGTTCATAGCGACTGTATGAAAGAATAATTATCATGGTGGCGGTACTATGCCGAAACTCTGATTTCACTGATATCATTATCTATGCTGATATGTATGAATATATATATATATATATTTATTTTAAGATCGTCAGACTGGCTGACGGTCCACTTGAGGGTAGGTGACTACCGTTGCCTATAAAACAAGCAACGCCAAAGTTCCTGCAAGTGCGCTGCCGACTACAATAGTATTAAGGATCAGGGATTAGGAGGAGAATTATACTTCCTTAATGACGAAAAACAATATAATGAAATTCATAAAATGAGTACTAAGGGTTAGAAGCGTGGCCTCCGAGATTATGATTCTCCCTTCACTCTCCTTGAAATGCTGATACCTATTTAACTAATTGCTCGTAAAACGGATATTATCTAGTGTTATTATGTCCGATTAATTTCTAATGCAATAACGATCTGTAAGTAGAAAAATTGAGACAAGAATTATATCAGTCACAGTGCATTAATTTTATTAGGTTAGATGATTTAACAGACGCGTAAGACGTCTGGAATCTTCATAAGTTCGTAGTTTTTATTTACATACCACATGCTTCTCTCCATTTCATGTTTGGTATGGGATCGCTCATTGATATCGAGGTAGATGACCTGCCTGGTCGAATTATAGTGTGGCGACTTGAATAAGCAATCGGCAGAGAAATATAACAATTATTATAGAAGCAAAAGCCATTCAAGAATATACATTACACATATAAGTCTATATTTACATATAGAGGTAAACAAGTTGTTTTATATTAATTCTTTCATATTATTATCTATGTTACGATCCCTGTGATTAATTAGAAGTTATTAATAAATATTGGGGGTAAAGATAATAAATTATGATTTTATGAGATGTAATAATATACAATTAAAGTAGTATTCCGGGTGCGCTCGCTTTTTCATATACTTTTGAGAACCCACAGAACAAAGAATCGCCGTAAGATTTGTGATGCGTAAACCCAACTTAAGGGGCTTATCGCCGTCAGTTTCTATTTGCACGTTGTGGAGTAAACATCATCCAAAAAAGCTATAGAGATGCCTCATTGTGCTGTGATTTGGTGTAATAATCAAAGTAGAAACATGAATAAGTAAATTTCTGGTGTATCATATTACAATTAAATGAGACACTCACACCAACCAACATCAAGTTAGTTGAAGAATAAGCTAGAGGACCGACGTCTCAAGTCTAAAGAAATAGTGGCAAGAACAAGTATTTCAAAAACTACAATCTTGAGAATTCTTCATGAACATCTTCATATGAATAAGGTCTGCGCAAGGTGGGTGTCAAAACTTCTTTCGAGTGTGCACCGAAGTGAGCGAGTTTCGTGCTCTGAAGAACTTTTGTAGGCATATCGTACAAAACGATTTCTTAGAGTCAAATGTTACTATGGTACTATATTATGATCCCCGTTCAAAAAGAGAGTCAATCGAGTGTCGTCTTTTGGGTGAAAAACCGTCTAGAAAGGCAAAGGTGACTTAATCCACTAAAAATATAAAGGGGATTCTGGGATTATCAAGGAATATTGTTCATAGACATAAAACAACGCAATGCGATGACAGGAATTGATCGAGCAATTGAGCAATTGAGTAAAGCAATCAAGCAAAAACTTAAAGGAAAAATAAGCAAACGATTGCGGCTTTTTCACGAAAATGCGCCTGTCCACACCGCCGCAGTAGCGAAAGCTGTAGTTTTAAGAATTTATTTTCAATGCTGAAATCTGAATCTGACTTACGGGTTTAAAGATTTTTTAGTGAAGATAAAATGGCCACTGCAGTTTTTGCTCCTTTTGAAGTCACAACTTTTGAATATTTTCATAAAGAATAGAAATGTTAATTAAACGATCTGAAAAGCATATAGAGGTCGACGGAGACTATAATTATTGAAAAATAAATGTAATTTTATGTACTACAGTGCCTTTTTATTTGCCGGCCGAAAACTTTTGGACCCTCCCACATATTTAGGAATATCTACATATAACTTTTAGACCCTCCTACTATATTATTAAAATACTTTCGCGGCACCTGTTAGGATATTTTGTTTAAATATGAAAAAAAAATGTTTTTTATTAATTTAAAATTTCATTTCTATAACGATACCTAAGACTCTCAGGTCAGGGCCCGATCTAGGTGGGGGCAAGCTGGGCAAATGCCCAGAGCGGCAAAAATGAAGGGCGGCAAAATTGAGAAACGGAGTCCTTAATTTTCTCTCCAGGAAAAAAATCTTATAAAAATTAATAAATTACTATGCTTGACAGGCCTGACGCTAAAAAATGTTACTTTAGCAGCTGTAAATTCTTATAGGTCCTGAAAGATACGGAAAGAATCTTTGGAACAGCAACCTCATGACTTTTGTGTAAAGGGCGGCGAATATTATTTTTGCCCGGAGCGGCAAAATAGCTGGATCGGGCCTTGTCTCCGGTTATCTCAGCACAAAAGTTTAAGATTTGATTCTTAAAAATAACTATTTAACGTTCAAATTTCTTTTTTCTTTGGTGGTTTTTTCTTAGTAAATATAAATGGTATAGCAATAATAATAAATAATCACAGTAGGTCTGGCGGCAGTAACCACCTCCATACAGAAGACCATCATGAAATCACAGCATTCGCGCTGTTGTGTTTCGATGAGTGAGTAAGGGTTGCTAGACCACATTTCTCTATCCTCTCCAAATCCCTTATCTTACTTAAGTCGGCAGCGCACTTTGCAATAATGGCACACGGTAGCCACCTATCATCAAATGTACGGTCAACTTTCAGCCTGCACGCTGACCTTCTCATAGAAAAGGTTTTAGAATTTCTTTAGTTAGCGTCTTTATCAAGTAGTGAGTTATTCTACTAGCAGTTACCTACTAAACGCGTTCGAGTTTGTGTCTGTTATGAGTTGTATTTTTGAGTTGCGTCACTGCGTTTCTCTAAATTAATTTTACATGTTATTTCCAGGTATACTGAAACGGAGTTGTGAAGGGAATGGGAGGAGCTATGGACAGTTGCGGCCGATGTATGAAATTCTCCTTGATATGTATCAACGTTGTTACATTTGTGAGTACATCTACTTTTCTACTAGAGATTATATATGAGTTTACTAATCTTCGCCTGTAAACTCAGGCGATCATTTAAAGTTAACAGCTTGAAATAGTACACCTTTGATGCTGAACATAAAATTTCCCTACAGCGTATCACTAAACCATACACTCGTAGAGTTCAATTTATGCCTGTTATAATTGAGTTAAGAGAGCTTAATGTTTATTAGTAATGATTAAAGATGGAGCCGCTGGTACATAGAGGCTACGTATTTGGCCTCTAGACAAAATGTCTAGAGGCCAAATACGTAATCAATCTCTCTCAAGCTAAATCTCCAATCACTAAATTGAAAGTTAAAGGGAAAAAAGTTAAATACATCTCAATTCGTCAGTTATCAGATAAAATTATCTTAGAAAATTCCTTGTAAGAAGAGTTAACAGTATTAAAGGTCCCATAAAATTTTACTCCCACAAAAAGTAACGAAATAAAATGTTGGTTCCGGTTTTCAGTAACTTTATTATCATATTACTTACACGAATTACATGAACAGATTCTTTTTAATGGCTCTAATACAGTTGCCTACAATATTAGCCAGCAGACATCTTAGATTGAGCTCTCACAGGACGAAAATGATTTGTGAAATAAATAAATAATTAAGTAGCTACTGCAGAATAAATAAAGCAAAAGTTCTAATACTCGTAATTCCTATCGCCCTCAATTTTTCTTTGCACGAGTTAACGCCAGCGCTGACTGACGGCAGGCTCAACATATTATTTTCAACCTTATTGCAATGATTTGAGCACTCGCACTCCTTTATTTCAAAACCAAGAGGGCGTAGCGTTCCGCGTCATGCCACGTGATGCCGCAGAATGCTTCGGCAATCGGCACGTTGGTCGCGGCAATAAATAACACCAAGATGCGGTCTAGCCGATCCGTCAAACCCCGTTTAATGGACATAGTAGCCCAATAATGCGATGGTCCGTTGCAGCCCGATCGCTCTCTAGTCGACGCTTACCTTTAGATTTAATAATTTTTTTGAACACTGCAGCGTATTTAGTTATAACTATTATCAAAATTGAGCAAAACTTGTACGAGGATAGTTTCTCTAGTGCTTTGGTATATTATACATCAATGCTTATGGTCAACCCTTAAATGTTTTTTTTTGAGTTTACTCCTTAAGAATCGATTTTCATATAAGTGCCTCGATATGTAAATTTTATAAGAAGAAAAATTAAGACAAGCTTTAACTAAAAAGCTTTACGTTATCTGAAACTTTGACATTTATGCGACAGCTGACGCATATATCTAGGTTCCCTAATTCTATTCTCTGGGCTTATAAAAGCAAACGTCGAAATATTGTATGAAAAGTATAGTCCGTGTTGAGGAAAGAAACGATAGCACCTTATAACCTACCGGCGCAGCGACACCTGTCGTCGAAAAAATGAACTATTTGAACTTATAAAACGTAGTGACATCTGTGTATACGGAACGTTACTAACATAACTTTTGTTGGAACATGTGACATATGAGTATGTAGAATGTAAATAAATAATATAAAGTAATTAGGTATCCAGTTATCTATTGTCACGATGAAAATTATATACATTTAATTTTATACGTTTAGAGGAGTACACTCCAGTCATGCGTCGGAGGTGACACACACACTTTTTTACATATGGTATAGCAATGCACACTTCGTTCCGCAGTCGTATACTGGGATGCTTATCTGATGACAATACCCACAGAACTTGTGTTTCGGTAAGCGAGTAATGGATGACAGAGTTCATTCCTTTATCCCTATCCTCTATCTTTTCTTTCATTGTCTTGGATTAGCCAGCACACTTGCATCCCACCATCAAGTGGGCCTTCGCCTGGTTGCCACCTTTTAACACAAAAAATAACTTCGACGAGAACGTGCCCTATTTCGGTGTCTTCACAGCAGCTACAGTAGTAATAACAAAATATGTAGAATGTAGAAATAAATGGCTGTATTATATTTGTTATTTAAGGTCGGTGGTTTGGTGGCCCTCGCATTAGGTGCCTGGGTGTGGTCGACGCGGTCCTTCTCGAGCACTTTAATGAGCAACAACATGTTCATAGCGACGGTGGGACTGGTCGTGGTGGTGGGAGCTGCCATCATGCTGCTCTCCATACTTGGTTGTTGTGGTGCCGCTAAAGAAGTCAAGTGTATGTTGCTTACGGTATGTTCTATTTCGTATCACACGTTACGGTAAGATAAATGACAACAGACGGAACGATGATAATCTACTACGGTAGCTAAGCGATCGTTTCAACAGACACTCTAAGTTGACAACTGACTCTGAGTGGATAAAATAACAATTTGCAGAAAGACAGCCGGTGGCGGGTCGTATTGCTAGCCTTTGCCACGACTTGGTACGCATCTATCGGGAACAGTACTTTTTTCTGGATAAAATATACCCTATATACTTTATTCTGTACCCCTGATAACGTGTATACAAAATTTTCATGGTGATCAATCGAGTAGTTGAGGCGTGAAATCGTAACAAGCAAACAACTTTATAATATCAGTTAGGATACACGGGTTAATTTGCTCCATAAACTTTATTCAAAGACTACCCCTAACTAATTTTGTTCTAATTTCTGTTAAAAAAGTGATCGCACCGCATAATATCCGTCGGGTGCTTTGTTAGTGCCAACTGCCATAGATAAGAACACAATTAAGTACTTTTTTCTTATCTATGGTAATATTAATTCACGAACTAACTTAAGTTATTTGAGTTAATTACGCTTTCTTTAAGACGCACACTAAAACGTAAATCCATACCTAAGCCTTTTTATCCTTTTGATGCACCTGTTCGATTTCACGTGTAGAACGTGTATTGGATGTGTGTATAGATTGCATGTGTTAGAAATATTAGTATAGATTAAAAATAACAACTACTCACTAATATCGGAGAAGAAAACATCAGATGACTTGCACTGTGAATAGAATCTTCTCACGCGTACTAGAGGCCTGTGCCCAGCAGTGGGACAAAATGTTAGAGGCTGATACAGTAACAATAGCTCACTTAAAGTTTATTGCTTGTTTTTCAGTATTACGTGTTGGTATTTATAATCTTCGTGACGCTGTTAGTCGGCGGAATTCTCCAATTTGTTTTCCGCGAGAAAGTTGTTAGCACTCTGGACAGAGAGATGTACGCAGCCATTCCGTACTACGGAGTGAAATCCGAATATACGAAGGCTTGGGACGATACGCAGACGTACCTGCAGTGCTGCGGAGTCAGAAGCTATAAAGATTGGAACGACAATTTCCCCGAGAGTTGCTGTAAGGAAGTTTATCCGGGAAAGGTGAGAAAAATACGACGTTAACACTTTTGCTATTACATTTTTTAAGGCTGGGTCTAACCTCAGAACTATCACAATTTTTACGCACACACTCGGTGCTATAATGCCCTGATCAGATCACACGTACTGAGTAGAGTGTCGAGGTAGCAAATTGCTACTCGGTTGACAGAGTAAGGTAGCCGAGTTGGTGTTTACACTCATTTTACTTTCCCAACAAGACCCTGCCAGTTAGTTCAGTTTCGAAGATCGAATTTCGAAAACAGACAACAAGCAGATCTCAGCACGAGCGAGTGGCGAGTGGCGTTCGCCATATTGTGTTTTTGCCTGCCGAATGGGTGAGTGAGACAGTGCGGGGTATGCTGAAGGGAGCGCAGTAAACCAACAAAACTAGATCCAAGTGATTGTTTAGCCATTCCGCTCGGCTGAGTGCTCAGCTGAGCATTCATCAGAGGGTACATACCAACCGAGCACTCGGCCGAGAGCACTCTCTCACCACTATACTCGGTACGTGTGATCAGGGCATAAAAAATGGGTGGAACCTAACTACCACCCATTTTGTGTGTGCAAAACTAAGTGCAATATTGCACAGCAATTTTTTTAGATTTTAAATTTGAAGGGTTATTGTAAAAAATATGAAATAACAAAAGTAGCCGATTACAACTTAAGTACAGAACTTAAGTTAATTTATATGCCTAAAAACAAAAGTAATTGTCGCAGAATTTTTTTATTACTGTGACGAGAAAAATTTTTTGAGCAGTATTTTACTATTTTTTACAAGAAAATATAATTTTTTGTACAAACCTGCCCGTTTAAAACTTTATTATAATATATATAGTCTGTTATGCACTGTATTTTTATTTAAATTAAAATTTTACCCTAAGAAGTCAAGGCTACAAATACTAGGCGACGAAAACTATCACTTTTTTGTTAAGACCTGGGCAGGTCGCATGATTTTTATGCCTACTGTTCTAAAATTGCTCTTGACATCATTTAATTTCAATTAATATATTAAGAGATGTCATAGATTTAAAATAACACCACGATAAAATAAGCACATATTAAGTAATTGATTTACGTCAACTGTTTTCACACGGACAACTAGGTATACAGGGTGGTAATTTGAGATGGGTCAGTAAGGGCAGCTACCTAAACCATTGTAGCTAGAACAAAACACTCTTAGGAGACTATCCATTATTTTAATAGTTATTTCCATCGGCATTCAAAGATTTTGGAAAAATGGTACAGTCAGCGAGGAAAAGGTCAATTTTCACGTTTTGTTTTTATAATGCCAATCGATTCTGTTACTTATAAGGATCAATTGACCCTATGGGACCACCTGAGGTTAGAGTACTAGAAACGTCAAAAAACTCAAAAAACTACTTCCATACATTTCTTACAGAATGAGATTGAAAATTGAGTTCAAACATTGTTTTTAATTAAAAAAAGGCGGCAATTACTACAATGGAAACTGGCTAGGCAATGTTTATTTTAAATTAATTTGAATTTGGAAGGAAAACATTGTTTTAGAAACAAATGTTATTTATTATTATTCTTGCATGTCAGCTAAATTGTGAAAATATTGAAGTAAAAATGGCTTCAAATTTAGATCGCATAGTTTTATTAGAAGCTTATTTTATAAATAATATCAGCTGCCATGGAATGGTATAAGATTAAATACCCTATATCAAAAGTTATAAAAAATCTCCTAAATATTCTTGTAGAGTGTAGCTCCTTTAAGAGAAATCCTTACGACAACAATGATCTTGATAAAAAATAGCGGTTGCAATTTTAACACTCGTAGAAGTCGGTAGAAGCTTTGAAGTCGCTGCCGAAGTAGGCATTTCGCATAACCAAGTTTTAAAGATATGTAAAAAGTACAAATACAAATGCTGTCGTTGTGGTCGTTGAGACCTCTTGATATTTTTTTTGGGATATCTCAAAAATGGAATTTACAAGAAAAATTAGGTACATTACAGTTCAAGAATTGTCACTACAACGGTGTATGGAGTTAATGCAAACAAAATATCAGCGGTTACACGCTCATTGCAGAAACCGTCCAAACGGCAAACAAATAGAGCAACTACTATCGTAGATTTATTACTTACGATCTTTACTTGTTTTTAAAGATTGGCAATTGTAGTGATTGCCGCCTTTTTTAATTAAAAACAATATTTGAACTTATTTTTCAATCTCATTCCGTAAGAAATGTATGGCAGTAGTTTTTTGAGATTTTTGACGTTTCTAGTACTCTAAGCTCAGGTGGTCCCGTAGGGTCAATTGATCCTTATAAGTAACAGAATCGATTGGCGCTATAAAAACAAAACGTGAAAATTGACCTTTTTCCCGCTGACTGTACCGTTTTTTCAAAATCTTTGAATGCCGATGGGAATAACTATTAAAATTATGGATAGTCTCCTAAGAGTGTTTTGTTCTAGCTACAAAGGTTTAGGTAGCTGCCCTTACTGACCCATCTCAAATTACCACCCTGTATGTTGCGTTATCAAGATCAGGTTGCTGAGAAAACCTACCGCAAGAAAATAAAACTAAAAATATAGTGTACGCAGAAATATTTTAAAATACCTACTACAAAAATACTACTAATTATATAAATACATACATAATATTATTACATACCAACATTTTATAAGATCCCAGTACTTTTACCCAGCGTTCCTTTATTATTCCTGTTCCCATACATTTTTTAACATAGTTCCACTCTTACTGATCATAGGGTGATGTACCTAAAATAGCTTCTTAAAGTAATGTACTAAGTAATAACTTAAGTAACTTAACTTATTTATCTTAACTTATTTAACTTAACTTATCTTAGTAGATTTTTTCCTCAAATTAATGCGGATGAAATCGCGGCGCACAGCTATTAAAGAAATATGCGTATTAAATTAAATGTTCCCATGCAGGGTGGGACGTTAGTGCCATAAAAATAAAAATTTATAAGATATATTTTAATCTTTTTTTTTTAAATTTTTAGTTTTTTTTTGTATTCCATTAATAAAATTTATGAATCAGCCTGAATAAAGTTTTAATGCCACTAATTTTCTTTTAGCGTTTATCCTGCAAATCTTCACAAAATCCCACAACGATGTACATGGACGGATGCTTAAATGTCACCGTTGATTTCCTGAGAAACAACGCGTTTTACGTTGGACTCACTGCCATTATTGTTGCACTGATTATGGTGAGTGTTGGGAAAATATTAATTTTTATACCTACATGCATAATATGTTTTATACACAAATATAAAATGTAAGCTCTTCACCTGAGGAGTTCTTTAAACCATAAACGAATTTTCTCTTTCAATAACCATAAAAACGATATACGCGAGTAATGAACTTCCGAAAAGCGCATACCGCCGATCTATCTGAAATGTGTTATAATTACATATTTTGACCTTCTAATCACGAATATCGGAGGCCCCTATGCTGTTGCCTAATGGATAATCCGGCCCTTTGTGTCAAGCGCCTCTATATCCACATTTCGAATGTTTCCAGTTTGGAGCACAATGCTAAGTTAGCATACAACTCTCCACTCCGTAGAACAAAATTTTAGAAAATTTAAGAGTAAAATAAACGCAGTGGATATATTACAGAAACTTATTATTGTTGCAAGGAAAAAATAGACATTACATTTCTCAATACCTTAAACCAACTCAATTACAGTTTTTCTACATTTTGACATACAAAACAAGATTCGACTTTAGAACGAAACCGTTGTGGCCAGGACGTCTGATTACCACATATGTAACCTACAACACAAAACATCTAATAAATCATATTTTTTTTTAAATAGGTACAATTTCAGAATAGTGCTGAAAGGATTTTAACGCGCATTGTGCTGCTTATGAGTGGCTCCCTCTATAGTCTAGCTAGAGGATTATTCTGTTTTTTGGATGTATAACATGAGATCATCTCATACTCATGTCGTGGTGTGGTGGATTTCACTGTTTAGTGTTCCTTTCCTTGATAGTTAGTGTTTACGAATCTAAGTTACTTGGTTCTTGATAGTTAAGGTCATACATCTGCAAAATTTTCTATTTCCCTACCGCTAATGCACATCAAAAGACATTTTCAGAAGGCTATTCCTTCTGTTCTACTCTTCGATTTCCTTACTGTCCGTGAAAAACACTGTTTAGATGCCTAAGTGTCAGTGGTACCACTGACTTGTACCATTGATGGTACAAGTGAAAAAACTTTGTATCCTTAGTACTTTGTATCCTTAGACTCAAATTACACATATGTAATTTGAGTCCATTGTTAACGCTTTTTATGTAAAGGTGGTCAAATATGCTTATCTAAGTCTAAGTCTCTGGTATGGATACTCTCCGATTTTCTTTTTTGAGTACAACCAGGTTCATAAACCAGTTTAACCAGGTTATAAACCTGGTTTCGATTAAATTTAATAATATTAATTTAATTAAATGTTGTTCCAGTTACTCGGGTTGGTGCTTTCCTGTGGATTGTTTGTGAAAATAGAATAACTCAAAAGTGTAAAGAAAAACGTCATAGAACTAAATGTATTAATTAACTTTATGGATTTGACTATCTTCAATGTTGTAATGTTGGTCTCACATTTTTTATAACTTTTTGCAATAAAATTTGAATTAAAGTACTATATTATTTTCGTTTCGATATGATGAATGTCTATTGATTGATGAATGTCTTATTTATAATAAAATTAAATGGAATCTTTAAACTGTTATTTATTTTAAACAAATATTACATAGCCACGTTGACCGAAATAAAAGTCAGCGTAGTAACTGATAAAATTAGTATTATTTAATCCCTTTTCTAGGGGGGAACTTGATTGTATTAAGACTTCCATCTCTGTACTGGCCAGTGCGAGTGTACCAACCGCAGTAGCGGATGATGACGTCAGCAGAAGTGGTGCCCAGAGGAAGTCCCATGGCGCTTATTCTCTCTAGAGCAAGTGTGGGGCCCGCTACAATCTAAGCATACAAAAATTTGGGCAATTTTTTTTAATGTGAATCTACTGACCGTCTTTTAAACTTGTCTAATTTTGTAATCAATATATAGCAAACTTAGTCCTTTAAAAAAGCTATTTGGGTGGATAGGTATTATTTATGTTGTTAAAATCTAATTCTAAGAGCATAGCATATTTAAGATGCTTATGCTTTAGTTTTATGGGACGCAGTGGAAACTTAAGGAAAAAGCATTTATAGTTTTTACAATTGGAAAAAACCATAATTACAGAATGCTTGGAAGCAGTTTCATTACAAACCTTTTTCTAACTTTCTATGTATTTGACATAAATACAATTTGTATAGCCAGCTCATTAACAGGTAAATAAACAGGCACGGATGTGATATCCGACGGTTTACAAAATTAGACATATTGTACTAATAACATATTGTATTAATAACATACTAATAACAATACTAATAATACTAATAACAAGTATAAAAAACATATTGTACTAATAACAAAAATAGATAACTTTAAATTTAAAATAAAAGTCAAATTGTAGGTAATATTAAAAAAAGATGATTTTTTAAACCAAATAGACATGATACATATATATGTTTAAGTAGTGACCGTTATCATCTGTTCTTAAAATAGACAGCCAGTGATCTCGCTCTTACAGAAGAAGAGTTGCAAAGCCTGGCGCTTCTAACGGTTTCGCACTTGCAGCTCCCTGGCGTTGTTTCTTATAATTTATAGATATACTTACATACCAATTAAACATGATTATTTATATTTTTTATATTATTTGCAGTAAGCATTTTAGATAAATATTTAGCATTTATAAAATGCTAAATATTTATTGAAAAGTGTGAACTTAATTTAATTTCATCGCCCAAAGTTCATACATAGAATGAAAATTATAATTAAGCATTAGTTTGAATAAGAATACATATAACTTAACCAGTGTAAGACAATACTCACCCTTCCAAACACCACGTGTTTTCCATCGAACTGTGGCAATGGCTTAAAAATTATGTTGAACTGTCCGCAAACTTCGTTATCAGGTGACACCACCATAGAAAGTACGCCTAAGTACCATGAAGACATGAAATTTAAAAGATAAAATAGAGAGAGTTAGTTTAATGGACAGGTGATATAATTATAATTCATATTATATTTTAAGTAAGTAATATTATACTCAAATATTAACCAGGCACACTATGTTTAAGCTCGTAAGATTCGGCTCCCATGTACTCGGTTTCGCCGTCGGGCAGATACAATCCAAAACCGTTGTCCTTTGTGACGTCACCACCGCGACAATACAAGTTTGGCACAACCCTAGGTCAAGAATCCTCCTTTAATCCATTAAACCATAAGAAAAAAATGTATTTTAATCTCAAGTCAAATTATAAACCTGAAAAACCTCGTCCCCTGATAGGCGTGCCCTGAGCCATCTCCTCTAACGAGATTTAAGAAGAGTTGGCAAGTCTTTGGAACCAAATCGTTAAACAACTCGATAGTAACTCGACCGATCTTGGAACCGCCTAACACCCATATTTCCATTGAAACTCTACGCAGAAAAAAGTTCAGTCAATCATAAAATCGATTACGATTAGGTTACGTTTAGTCGTTCGTTTCTTATAAGAATTTATATTTTAATAATAGAATTAAAGCTACTGGTGTTACATAAAAACAGATCATAAATCTAAGTAACAATTTTAAAATACCTTTCACATAAGATTTTCCATAATTTCGTGAATTTTTGTCTAAACTATTAAAAAAACGAATAATAACTTTGTATCCTTAACAACATAAAAGCTCTTGATGTGGGTACCTACATTTTGTACATTGATGTAGGCCTGGCACCAATAATTTTTAATGATGCTATCATACCATTCACTTGGAAACGCAGCTGTCTTGGTCTGTACAGATTAGGGAACTCAGTAAGAGGACATTTGCAGCTATGAGCTCGCTTCGGCGACTGCGCAATGTTTTGCCAATCCCAACCAAGGTGATGTTGGCACATACTCTTCTTCTCTCGATCCTTGATTATGTTGACGCATGCTATCTCAATCTAACTGAGAACCAACTGAACAAGCTTGAGCGTCTCCAAAACCTTGCTATTCGGTTCATATTTGGCTTGCGCAAGTATGACCAATATGACCATGTATCCGAATTTCGTCAAAAACTCAAGTGGCTTCCCATTCGCCATCGCAGGGATATGCATGTTTTATCCCTTCTATACGGTGTGCTGTTTCACGCCAAGACTCCATCGTATCTCAAGGAGAGGTTCAAGTTTTTTGGTGTGCAGGCACATAAGACCTTGCCGTGCGCTTACCCTGGAATGCATTCTTCACAAAACTAAATTCTATGAGGGGTCATTTACTGTACGTGCCATTAAACTTTAGAATGCACTGCCGTTGATAATTAAACAATCTAAATCGCTGCGATATATTCAAAAAAGCACTCAAGACACATTTTTCTGTCAAACTGAAGACGACTTCATTTGTTTAATTTTTATATGTAGGTTTATCTTCTAATATTTATATTTATTAATCTATCTTATTTATTAATCTGTGTTATTTATATTTGTTTATATTCAATTTATGTACTAGTATTTACTTATTAGAATGTAAGTTTATGATGACTTTACTATGATTGTTACCACCCACATTGTTTTATTTTTCATATTTAATTTTCCTTACCCTAAGGTTGCCTGGAAGAAATCGCTATAACGCGATAAGGCCGCCTTTTGTACTATTACTTGTTGTTTCTTTCTTTTTTTATTATTATTATTTTTTGTTTATAGTACAAATAAAGAGTTTTATTATTATTATTATTTCTCCTTTTAACTCGTCTCCCCCTCCAAAAGCCAAAATGAGGGGGAGACGGTGTAACCCCCGACAGAAGCACAGTCGGTCGGGGTTCAGGGCGACAAGGACAGAAACCGACGTACTATTCTGGCCGTATCGAGCAGCACCGCTCTCTGCATCTGGCCCGGGAGGGAACCGCCACGGAATCCCAACCGCCTCAGGTTGTCCCTGAGGCTGATCGGGATTAAACCATTCACGGACAGAACAACTGGGATGATTTCTGCGGAGGTCACAGCCCACATGTCGACGATCTCGTGGGCCAAGTCGAGGTACTTCCTCCTCTTCTCGGTTTCAGCCTTCACGAGACCATCGTCATGCGGGATAGTGACATCCACCAAAAACACCCGCGACTGCTCCCGGTCCATCAACACGATATCAGGTCTATTCGCTAGAATAGTCCTGTCCGTGATGATGGGCCGGTCCCAGTAGAGCTTGGCACGGCTGTTCTCGAGGACTGGTTCTGGCGAGTACCGGTAGTAAGGTATCCTCCGCTCAAGGAAGCCGTACTTCAGAGCGAGCTCCTGATGCAGGATCCTGGCCGCTTGGTTGTGCCTGTGCAGATACTCAGTGTTGGCAAGCGCCGAACAACCGGAGGTGACATGTCGGAGAGTCTCTCCAGGATGACGACAGGCTCGACATATGTCCTCTGTGCCATCCTTTATGATGTACCTCCGGTAATTCCGCGTCTTGACCACCTGATCTTGTATCGCACAGACAAAACCCTCGGTCTCTCCGAAGAGATCACCGAAGCGCAGCCAGTGCACGGAGGCTTTACGGTCAACATGAGGCTCATGAAGAGCCTTGTAAAACCGTCCGTGCAGCTCTTTCTCCTTCCATACGGCCTCCCTGGCAGAGGGGCTCAGTACCACCGGATCCCGCCATTGCTGATCGGATAGAGACAGAGGGGTGAGTCCGTTGTCACATTCTACGATCGCCCTACGGAGCCCGCCACCCGAATCAGTCAAGAAGAAACTTCTAAGGTTGCACATCTCGCGGTTGTGCATAGTCTTGGCACTTAATAAGCCTCGACCACCACACTTCCGCGGGATGTACATCCTTTCAATCGATGATTTCGGGTGGCGCACTCTGTGAGAGATCATAGTTGTGCGGACCCTTCTATCCAGGGTGTCCAGTTCCGTCTGAGACCATCTGAGCACGCCGAAAGTATAAAGGAGAACGGGCATGACCCAGCCGTTGAAAGCTCGGACCTTGTTAGCCCCGGACAAATAGCTCCTAAGAACTTTTGTCAGGCGCTCCCAAAATTCCTCGCCAACCGCCTGTTTCACAACCGTCTCCCTCACACCCAATGATTCCGACATACCCAGATAACGGTACGTTTCAGTCTCGGAGAGCGACCTCATTTGTCTCGGACCAGCTTCGACGTTCGTCGAACGAATGATCCGACCCCTCTCCACATGAATAACCGCACACTTCTCGAGACCGAACTCCATCCCGATGGAACTGCTGAAATTTTCAGTTATTTGCAGCAGCTCCTCCAGACGATGAGCGTTCGGTGCGAACACCTTGAGATCATCCATGTAGAGAAGGTGCGACATCTGATGGCCCCCTCTCCGAAACTGAAAACCTATCGCCGAATCCTCCAAGACAGTACTTAGAGGATTCAACGCCAGGCAAAACCAAAGTGGGCTCAGACAATCACCCTGGAAAATACCCCTACAGATCCTTATCCGATCAGCCGCATCCGTCATCCGCTTACCGGAAAGACTAAGCATTGTACTCCATTGCCCCATACATGTCTCAAGGAAGTGTCGAGTTGTACTATCTACTTTATACAACTCGAGGACCCTCAAAAGCCACGTATGGGGAACCGAGTCAAACGCTTTTTTATAGTCGATCCAGGCAGCGGAGAAGTTTCGACGGTTGCGTTTGACCAGTCTGCAAACAGCCGTGTCGATGAGAAGCAGCTCCTTGCTACCGCGACTACCGCCCTTACATCCATTCTGAGCCTCCGATAGGATGTTGTTATCGGCGACGTGACGATAAATCTTAGAGCTCAGAATGGATGTAAGAATTTTATAAATTGTGCAGAGACATGTTATTGGGCGGTATTTAGATGGATCCGCGGTAGCACCGTCCTTAGGAGTTAAATGAGTGACCCCTGTAGTTAAGAAGTCCGGTAGCGCCCCGTTTTCAAGAGCCTCCTGGAATTGAACAGCGAGAGTGGCATGGCTACGCCAGAACCCCTTCAACCAGTAGCCGTGCAGTCCGTCCGGTCCCGGACTTTTCCAGTTCGGGGCCTTACGGACCGCAGCGACCACATCGTCCTCAGTTATGGTGATGGGGTTCATCGGCGAAATTGTGGCACATGCCTCCTCCACTGTCTCCATCCAAGGGCCCTCTCCGTGAGTAACTGGTTCGGACCACAGGTTCCGCCAGAAGGCAATAGTTTCTGTCTGATTAGGTCCGGGACCAGTCACTCTACCGTCGGGGCGCCCCAAGCCCTTATAAAACTTCTTTTGGTCACTCATGAAGAGGCGATTTTGACGGTACCTCTTAACCCTTTCCGAGTACCGCCGGATACGCTTACCCCAAGCAGCGATCTTCTGCTTCAGGTCATCAATGCGCTCCGTGAGTTTTCGGTGCACATCCGGGTGAGACAGGTTCACTCTCTCACCCGAAAAGGCCTCCCTCACGAAGCGCATCACTCTGGGTCTTGTATTACCCGACCTGAAGCTGGTCAGTTTGCCGATGAGGACTCTGGCCGCAGTGATACGGCTTTCGATCCTTCTCTGCCAGGACGGCACCTCATTACAATGAGTGGCACGACCCGGCACACGCACTTTGGCGCCCACTATTCGGCAAACAGCCATAGCTGCGCCAAATAGGATCGAATCCGTATCAGAGAGGCCTGTGCTGCTCTCCAAGTATGAGGGCAGCATGTTGTTTATGGCCTCAACGACATCCCGAACCTTGACGCTAAGAGGTACTCGGGGCAAGCGCTGCCTCATTTCAAGAGGAGTTTGGCGGTACTCCAAAATCGCCTCTTCCAGTATACTTCTCATCCGCTCTATTTCCTGGGCGGTTACTCCTTCGTCCTCATCCTGCACATATTGCGGACGGCTATTGGTCTCCGCATCACTACGTGGCTGCACGGGGTCTACAGAGTGGTCCGTGCTACCACGCCGCGGCGCGGAGGCATCCACAATAAATGCAGCATTCGGGTCAGGAGTAACCTCTTGTCTCAGTTGCTCGAGTTCGGCAGCGCTGAACAGACCTGAGCGCTGTATATACCGAACCCTGTCCGATAAATTCTGTTCCGTGACGGTCACCTCCGGTTCCAACTGCAGAAACTCACGATGCATGCGTGCTCGATAACCCGTTCCGCCAGTTTCGGTCATTGTCGCCATGTAAAAAGCGCGCATGGCGTTCATATTCATAGCGTTTGTCCACGCCATGCGCCTTCTTGTACCACCAGCGGCGGATGCCGAATTCTGAGCCGCAGAGGGCCCTATCGGCACCAAGCCGCCTGGTGGTGATGATGAATTTGAGGGCAGGCTAGGTGGACTGCCTGCACCTCTTACGCTGGCTCGCCCTCTGCCACGTCCAGTGCCAGCGTTTGTCCTGGACGTGCCCCGGCGTCCCCCGGGTAGCGGCCATATACGTTTATTATTTAAATTCATCATCATTCATTTTTTTTTTGGGCTATGTACAACGGGGGGCGCCCATTTCCCCGATGGGACCGTTTTAAAATATCTAGATGGAAACCCACAGACACGGTTCCAACATCTGTGGGGGGAGAAATCCCTAACCCTGGGAAGATGAGGGATGACTAATTGCAACGGTGAGGCAGCTATGTCACATTAACTGCCTCACCGTTGGGCGATGGGGTCGTCACATCCCTACGCCATTCTATTATTATTATTATTATTATTATTATTCTCTTTATTTAACTAATAAACATATAAATTATATTTTTAAATATATCTAAAAAAAAAAAAATACATTTAAAAATATAAAAAATAGTGGTCCACCGGTATCGGGTACAGGGACCAAGCTACCGGTGGTTAGGGCTCCAAAGAGAGGAATCTCCTCACAATGCGAGCCGTGTCGAGGAGAACCGCCTTCTGCATCAAGCCCTTGATCCAGCTGTCTAACGCAAGCTTCTTAAGGTGTTGGTCGAGGCTCTTGGCAATTAGTCCGTGAACGGATACGACTATCGGAACAATAACAGTTGAATCAATATCCCACATGTCGACCATCTCGTGGGCCAAGTCCAAATACTTTTTATTATTATTATTATTATTATTATTATTATTTATACTTTTTTATACTGTTGTTATACTGTATTCTCAGGTTGTAACTGTAGGATTTTTCATTTAACTAATATAGTTTATATTTTTAAACGACCAAAACCATTAAAAAATGGAGTTTTTTTATATACAGGTCGTCAGGCAGACCGGGCAACGACGGTCCACTTGATGGTAGGTGGCTACCGTCGACCGTCGTCCATAACACAAGCAACGTCTATAACGCTACTACAGGTGCTGTATTAGGACGGGATAGGGAAATGAGCTCTGAACATCCCTTACTCGCTCACCGAAACACAAAAGCATGTATATTGTTATTTCATTGTAGTTTTTTGTAAGGGGGTTAAGTACGCAAAAGGCTAATATTTCATGGACATAAGCGTGAAAAATGAGATGCAAATGAAAAATGCTTACTGAATGAAATAAAATGAAACTTACTTATTTCTTACAACCGTTGGAGGCTTATCAAACGCTGGGTCTCTTATGTCACGATCAATCTTTTCCGTTTTGAACAGAATAAAGGGTAAACTAAAAGAAATAAAAAAACATTATTTAAAAAGGGAGTACTAGGGCAATATAAACAATAAATTGGAAAAACGCAAGAACTTACGATGCACCTAAAATCAATTTATGTTTGGTGTCCCTCCACAACTCGTCTAACTCCTTAGTAAGATATTGTTCAGATCTCTGAAACAAATTAAACTTATCTACGTTTAAAACTTAACTAATCTCAATTTTAGTGAATTAGAAAAATTGTAATAACTTATAATATACAACCTCCTCATTTAGTTCGATTAATTCAATAGGACTTGAAGCTTAGATCAGGCACATTCCTGATCTAAGACTTGAAAGGAATAATGGAATGCACCTCGTCTCATGCTCGGGCCTACATATGTTCGGAACTACGCAACCTAACAGCGACGCGGTTCCATTTTCATACTTTTTGCACTTTTTAATTAACATTATTTCAAATGCACAATTTAAAACCAATACGAGTTACTAGTACCATTTTTCGGACGCGTACTTATAAACAATTTCATGCATTCTACCTTTTGAAAATACTTAAATTAACACAGGGACTAACGTCAGACTGAACATATTTTTTACCAAAATGAGCACAATTTAAAAACCTACCACCTTATTTAAAAACTTAAATAAGGTGCAATATTACACAACAAATTTTTGTAAATTCTCGTAGATAGCTGAACAGATTTGAAATTGAAAGGTTTGTCTTAAATGTTTTGTAAAATATGAATAAATAAATAAAAGTAGCCGATTAAAACTTCAGTACGGAACTTAAGTTAATTAATAAGCTTAAAAAATAACGTAGTCGCTGAAAATTTTTACTACCGTGACGAGTAAGCTTTTTTGAGCAGTAATTTACTATTTTTTTCTCAGAAAATATAACTTTTGGTATAAATCTGCCCGATTCAAAGTTTTTTGTGTTGTTTAATTAAAACTGTGTTAATAGTAGTAAATAAACTCTTTATAAAATTTGTAATCTATTCGATCTCGGCCTCTTTCAATCAACTATCCAACTAAATGGAAACCAGCACCACAACAGAGTAAAAATTGTTACAGGAATGTATAGCGAAAGTATGGTTAATGTCCTTAAAAAGCCAATTAATTATCAAAAAGCATTCGATTGGTGTGCAAGGTGATTTTTCCTCTTCCTATGTAAAACTGTGAAAGTTTTGTTCAGGAGGAGGGCACTTGTCAAACGATGCACATGAAAGAGCAAGTTAAAGCAAAAATCGCAGTAGCTGTGCACAAAACAGCTGCTGTATTTCAAGTTAAAGAAGTTTTATCACCTTGGTCCTGTGCGACAGTTGTTTATTTTTAAATTTAAAGAAATATTTTAGTCAAAGTAATATAAGAATTTATAATTTCAATTATTTTATTAATGTTACAACGTTACAGTTTTAAGTCAATTTATAATATTAATAACGGCCCATTTCCCTGTCACTTCCTAATCCTTAATCCTATTATGGTCGCCTGCGCAATTGCAGCGCCTATGGCGTTGCTTGTGTAATAGGCGACCGTAGTCACCTACCATCAAGTTGACAAAAAAAGGTTGTTAATTAACTTTTCTTGGACAAAGCTCAAGGGAAGAGAACCGAGTAAAAAATACTTACGGCTATAAGTAGTCTTGAATAGAGATAAAGATTTTGTTTCCTTATCGTATTGAGCACCCTTTGTCTCTGCTGGCACAACAGTTTATTGTATTGATTTGTTGACTCTTGCTTTTGCCAACAATCCACGAAACCCTGTCGTAAACGTGTCTTATTTAGTTCCATTACAACACGTTATCACATTTGGTAAAATTAATAGAATAAAATAAAGGGCGAACCCTTCACTGGAAGAACTGGCCTTACAAGTCACTAAAAGTTTCGTAACTAATCAGCTTATGGTTGAGAACTGATTGTAAGATATTAACAAATAAAAAATGAATAAAAAAGAAAAAATAATTCCAGACAGTTTATAAGACGTCCTGTTGAATAGCGTTGTGTAAGTTGATGTAATTACTTGCTTAAAACACACCGAGGGTGTGCTCACATTTAAATCATTATCATCAGACTGTGTCTCTCCACTGTTGGATATAGACCTCTTCCGAGGCTCATCACCACGCACGGTCCTCAGCGCTTCGCATTCAGTCGCTTCTGTGATGCCTTTCAGATCGTCTGTCCCCTGGGTGTAGTTGCATTTTCCAATTCGTGGCCTCCATTACAGAACTCGTGTACCCCATCGGTTATCCGCTTTTCGGCAGATGTGACCGGCCCATTGCTACTTCAGCTTGTCAATCTCTCGGCTATGTCAATAACTATGGTTGTTCGACGAATTTCTGAATTTCTGATTCTAACCACCAAATAATCTCTCGGTGCATAACCCGCTCCATAGCTCGCGAAACGACTTTGAACTTGTGGACCAATTCTGCCGTGAGAGGCTGCATTTTACCATGCATTACCCATAATTAAATAGAAAAGAAATTACAATTACGTTGAAATGTTAAACCTTTTACTAGCGAAATGATTGCGTACTTAATAAGTTAAATATAATTAGGTTAGTCCAACATTTTACCCCGGTTCTTTGTATGAGATTGATCCTCTTCAATAAATCCTTATTCACGACCATGTTCTCTTCCAGTTGGCGTGCATAGTAGTCTAAGCGTCGCGGCTTCAAATATAACTCTGGAAACAGCTCCGGTGAGCTATCGTCAACCTTGTGTCTTGACATTTGTAACTGTAATCCAATTTATACAAAGATCTACCACTTATTATCTTAATTATGTACAGTCAAAATAACTGAACTAGTTATTAACGACGCGGTCCAAAAAGGCTTATCTGCATATCCAGCGGAGCGGGCGGGCTTCTCTATCACGACGATAGTAGACACGTTTTTAATAGTGGCAGACAATAACCACTCAAGTAAAGAAAACCATTGTAAAATAAAAGCATGTTTGATGTTGCAACTCATTCGCATTTTTGCCTACTAAACCTTTATCGGAGTCAACAGTACATTTGCATGTCTCTGAAATTTCTTGTGTTTATAAAAAAACAGCGATGATACCACACATAGTCGACCGACGGTACCACAACACGGAAAACATTTATTTAACTGTTGGGTGGTACACAACACTACCGATTTACAAACATATGGTCTACATCGCATATGATCCACTAGTCAGCTAATTCAACGTCTCAAAATGTCCATATCGCAAATGGTCAACTAGTCAGCTAGTTCACACCACAAAACGTTCACATAACATATGGTCCACATCGCAAAAAGTCAACTAGTCCTCTAGTCTACATCTCAAAATGTCCATATAGCATATGGTCCACATCGTAAATGGTCAACTAGTCCACTAGTCCACATCTCAATATGTCCACATAGGATATGGTCCACATCGCAAAACTTTCACTAGTCGCTACGGCAATTATAGATACATCCACACTCATCACATCGTAACCGGATATAAGTGCCGATGACGCTGTAATGACTCTACAGGAAATTTATGGAAGTATATTAGAATATTTTATTTCTTACTCGCCTGCATTTGGTGATTACACCAGTTTGAATAGAATAATTCCGAGAGCAGAGGAAATCTTGGAGGCTGAAACAGTCATATAATGTGAGAAAAACATTAATTTACAGCACGTAAAGAGTTGTACAAGAAACATAATTATTACAAGTGGAACTAACCAATTTGAATTCCCTTGGTTTGCGCACACGTGGCACCCGCGGCTTTTCCGGTTCAGGTGGTGGAGTCCTCAGGAGTGGGTTCTCCAGGAGCTCATCACATGTACGCTCCTCCAACGGGTGCATTGTTCACTTTATTACTGAATTTTTAAAGTAATTTTAATCAGCGGGTAAAAAATGCGAGAACATTGCGCAGCTTCGAATTTTAGCGCTCTTTTTGTCTGTTGGGATCTATACCCTATTGACATTGATCTAAGGAGGTTATTAAAGAAATTAAATTTCCGGAGTGGCTATAAAACACATTTTAAATTATATAAAAGCCAGCTACGATGAAAATGAAGCAATAATGATTGCTCAAAAAACATTGTCTACTACAAGAATGTATCTTCTATTCAAGAACACCTACGTTGCGTAGTTGCGAAATTATATTTGAATCAAGAGACTAAATTTTAAGACTAACGTTAAGACTAAAAATGCAACCAGTAGCACTCCGCGCCACCTCTTAAATGAGTTTGGAACTAAAATTGTTAAATTTTTCCACGGAAACACCTTCACGGCCTTAATTTATACCGTCTGTACCGAATTTCATATAAATAAACAAACAAGGAAATATCTTCACAAACTTTCGCATTTATAATATATTAAGTTTGGATTTGGAGAAGAAAATTTGGAAATTCTCTCATACAAACTTAATTCATTTCACGCTATTTTATTCAAATACCTTCACATTCACATTTTTCACATGCTAGTCATATTTATACCTAATTAATTTTATTTAATCACAACTTACATTTACTTTGAATAATTTAGAAAATAAGTAATTGATATTTTAAAATAATAATCTATCAAAATATAGCGAAAGTCAAAAACTGACAAATACTTCTTTATGTTTTCTCTTCTTTCAGCGGACAGTAGATATAGACATAGAATTACTTACTAAGGCATACATACGTTTTCTGAATTCGATTTCCGCGTTCGGAGACCCGAATGCATCAAATCGATAGAAAATACATTGACTGCCGCACACATTCGTTTTTTTTTCCGTACGGAATACATTCCGTTCGTACGTTTCGAATGTGGGTCCGCGCGTTCGGAAACCCCTTACGGAAAAAACCCAATGACGTCATGCGGAACGCAGCCCCTGCATACATTTTGTTTATTTCGGCACACACTTTCGGAAATTTCCGTTCGGAACCGCGAGTTGTTTGTTTTGTGCATCAATACAATGTGTGAAGCAGAAGCTTAAGTTTAGCTGTTAAAAACATCCCTGCTTATGGAATATACACGACAACATAGATAAAGCTCTCTTTAGATAATGCAATCGCAATTAAATCGTTGTTCTCAATGGTCGTGCGTTCACAAAGCCACCACTGAACGTACTGGCAGTATAATATTCCGAATGCAAATTTCGAACGTCTGCGCTAGGCACACGGAATTCCGAAAACGGAAAACGAATTCGGAAATCGAATACGGAAAACGTATGTATGCGCCCAGGCAGCCTGGGCCCATACATACGGGCCCACATTCGAAACGTACCTACGGAATATATTCCGTACGGAAAAAAAAACGAATGTGTGCGGCAGTCAATGTATTTTCTATCGATTTGATGCATTCGGGTCTCCGAACGCGAAAAACGAATTCGGAAATCGAATTCGGAAAACGTATGTATGAGGCCGGCCTTAGACTTGTTACTTTAGGATAACTCCCGTGAGTCCAGATTCTAGACAATAGATAAAATATAAAATCTTTGATCTTCTTGATATGATTTAAACTATAAATCATTTACTCTAAATTTTAAGGTAAATACTAGATATGCAGTAAAACCGTACAGGTTATACCAATTCTAGTTTTTTAAAGTAACTAGTTTTATAAGTTACTAGCGACCCGCCCCCGGCTTCGCCTGGGATGCATTTTTTATATATAAGAACATTCCCCGTTTATCCCTCTTTCCATTAGTCAAAACCGAATTAAAATCGGTCTACCCGTTAACGCGTGATGCCGTGACCGAGGGAAATGGGGATTCATTTTTATATATAGAGATTTTAAAGTTTAATTTTATAATTTTTTATGAAATTCATAACAAAAATTTAAGCGAACTGTTTAGAACAGTCTTTTCTAAGTAGGCTATATCTGTTTTTTATGGATAAATGTTGACACATTCATCAACAGACTATATGTTCCCACTGCAGGGGCACAGGCCTACCCTCTCTACAAGGGTGTATGGGCGATATGGTCCACCACGCTGGCCCAGTGCGCGTTGGTAGACTTCACGTGAGCCTTAGAATTTCTTCTTTGGCGTAGGTATGCAGGTTTCATTGCGATGTTTTCCTTCGCCGTTTGAGAGTAGTCAGTGAATGCACTTAAGTTTTTAGTAAAAAACCATTAGTACATGGCATGGATAAATGTATAAATAACAATATTACTTTTATTTCAAACTCGCGAATATTGGAGACCAAAATTGGTTAATAATTGTAATGAATATTGGCACATCACAAAAGTCTAGTAATGACAGGGCACACTACGTTACCCCAGAGTATCCTGCTAGCCGGGACACATTATATAAAAATAGGCATATAGGCACATTATATAAAAAAATCACGTTGGGCTTGGGAACAGAGTTATCCTATGTGTGAAGTTATGTTGGCAGTAACTCTCTATGCCCAAGAGGTTCATCAAGAAAGTTATAATATAATGCTGTCCATTTTTTTCGTTATTTTTTTGTTTATTTTATATCATTACGGGTATCACTACAGGGCCACCCCAAGGTAACGTAGACATCCTTATAATTATAAAACAATAACCCTTATCCTTATCCTTACATAGTATAAATTGAAGTCGCTGCCTGCGTCTGTCCGTTAACTCTTCCCCAACCACGGATTTTGATGCGGCTTTCACTATCAATTGGATAATTTTTCATAAAAGGTTTATATAAACCTTACATAAAACCTAATTGCAGCCGTGCGAAGCTGGGGGCAGGCAGTTAGTAAATTAAAAAATAACAATAAAATTTAAAGCGAAGAGGTAAATCAGAGATTTTTTTATATATACTCACTCACTAATAAACAAGTATAATGTAGGTATAGAACGATCGAAGACGTTTTTCATGGTTTAAATGTGCCAGTCGAGATTTTCGTTTGTTTATAAGTTATCCCGCTGTCAGATAAATTTCATCTGTCGCTGAACATAATATTGTAAAACGTTTTTTCATAGAAAAATAGACTGCTTACTTATTCCCGCGACGATATACACATAATATTATTACACGTTGATTTTTCAGTTCATGAAAAAGGCGAATTAAAATTGTCAAGATGAAAAGTAGTGGTTTGGTATTGTTTGCTTGTGCTGGCTTATTGTTGGTGAGTATATGATGCATCCAACATTTATTTGACAAACTCAGGATCTTGTCTATATACGTTAAACATTGGTCAAGATGTTGTGACTTCTGCCGATGCCGATGCAGTTTGATTATAACAATTTTCAAGAGGAATTCGAAAATCTAAATTAAATAACTTTAAATTACATACCCATGGCCTAATATAGATATAACTTTAAATTGTTCCCCCAAGATGAATATGGACAAGACGAAAGTAATGTTTAATGTCCATGTTGTGCCCACCCCAGTAACGGTTGGTAATTCAACTTTCGAAGTTGTTGACGAGTACATCTGCTAGAGATAAACAGTCCAATTAGGTAGAGCCAACTTTGAGAAGAAGGTCGATTGAATCCAATCCGATCGATCGGTAGATGGGCAGCGTTCGGTAAGCTCCGATACATCTTCACATTCAAAATTCTTCAGCACCTTAAAACAAAGTTTTCGACCAATGTGTGTTGTCAGTGATGAATATGGCGCTGAAACGTAGTCTCTCGTAAGAAAGCTCAACGTCACTAAACGAGCTACGGAGAGAGTTAAGCTCGGGGTTGCACTACGGGATCAAATAAGCAATGAGGAGATCAGTAGAATAACAAAAATCACCGACATAACCCGGCAGATTAGTAATTTTATTAAGTGGCAGTGGGCAGGACACATAGTACAGAAAGCCGACTTCACCGAGACACAACAGCACACATGCTATTATTTCACGGTGTCTTCTGTAAGGAGGTGGTTCGCAAGAGGGGCTGCTCAAATGACAGAAAAATGCATTTGTGTGCTCTGCCACTACTTTCAAAATCCAGATCAGAGACAATCTTGAACAGTTTATTTCCAAATTTGGCCCCCGGGTGGCAATCAAATTCGAGGCCCCACCGTTGAGGCAAGCACTCTAACCACTCATCCATCGGGCTCTTCAAACCCTAACTCCATAAGTCACATAATTACTTTGACAATTCTCTATATTTGTTGATGTCCGAGAGAGGTTTTAATGAAGAGAAAAATTGGAAAAATTAGACATACGTGCGAAGCCGGGGCCGGTTCGTTTGTAATTTATGAGCTTGAGTGTACCTAAGGTTGCATACTTTTATAACATGACACTAATAATTTAAAAAAAAATTCTAGTATTCAATATTTAGAAAAGATTAAGCAGTAATAATACCTAATATGTAATTATAATTTTGGAAACAGAGTGGCGGTGCAATTCTCGGTGGATCGACGATATGGAGTCTGTTACGGCTGTCCTTTCACTTCTGGACCTCGGATTTGGGTGTTGAAATAGGTTCAGGAGTATTGGTAGTAGCTGCCGCCTTCTTGTGTCTCCCCATATGCTGGCTTTGCACCATTGTGCCTTATCACCCTCGGGTAACACCGCTCCAAACCACTGTTAGTAAATTATATATTTGATTTTATAGCTTAGCTTGTTTTGTAACAACATATTTTAAGTAGGTTTGCTAGATGAGTTGTTATAAATGAAAAAGTTTCGCCACTTAAATGAAGAATCTGAATACCATTTATACACGAGAGATACTCGTGGAGAGACAAACTGAGAATATTATTGATAACATCATGAAAACATGTCTAGTGCAGAAATATCCATTATATTTTCCATCATAGAATTAGTAAAGCCAACCTATGAACGACATTATCTCTATGAAATTACGGTGCTGGCTGAAAATCAGCGGTGTAGGTGTTTGTCTAGCACCTCAGCACAATCCGATTCGCTGCCGCAAGGACACACATACACGTTTTTCTATTAATTTCTGTCCTTTTGCTTTATATAATGTCAGTGTTTTTCGTGCAGTGAAAAAGTCTTTTTTTTCTTTCTTAAATTAAAAATCTGTTGTTCTCTAGGAAGTACACGCGTGCAAGAGCTGTTCTCTTATAAGATAAACTTTTTACCAGAGAGTTTTTTTACTTGACTCACAAATCAAAATTTGATTCTCTCAGGGGCATTTTTGATATAAGTTTGATATAGACGAAATATCGACTTTTGAAAGAAATTTTCGATTCCACCCTGTAGCAGTATGAAAAAAAATTTAAATAGGTGTTTATTTTCCCAAAATATACAAAAACTTTATAACTCTGTTAATTTCAATTTTAACAAAAAAAAAGTAACATTAACATATTTATTTAAAATTTAATTCTCTGCATTTGTATGAAACTTTTTTTCTAATTCTTAGAATTTTTGTATAATTTGGAAAAAACACCTATTTTTATTTTTTCTACCCCTTCTACAAAGTGTCAAAAAATTATTTCACCCATCGATATTACATAAGCTTATATCAAAAATGCCCCTAGGAAACTTAAATTTTCATTTGTTATTAAATTTTCCTGGACTAATTCGACAGACTTTAATGACGCCGATTGAGCGCTATCGAAAGGGTTGAATATATATTTTTAAAATTTTTGAATTTGCAGTTGATGTATTTATCGGCCGCAACCATGTTGTTGCTGTCAATTGGCATATCCACACTGACTGGTCTTTCACGCGCAATTCGTGAACCGGCTACACTGAACGCAAGCATGCTGCGTGCGATGGCTTACGAGTCTATCGATCCACTTGTGAGGGGCTCCTTTGCTGACATGCAACTTGAGGTGTGATCTTGTGGTTATTTTATTGACTTCTTGATAGCGCTACTGTCATGAAACACTTGTCGTTTGCTTAATTTATAGCGCATAGTGGGTATCACATAATGGGCGAGTTCAGGTTCATATAGTGATGCTATATACAATTAGCTGCACAAGTCACGAGCACGAGCTGGTGCCTGTGACTTCGTCCACTTTGAAAAATGAAAACATATGAGTAATATAACGCCTGACATCTCGCTGTGACGACGGTGGCACCGATTTTTTTATATTTTTAGACGATCCCTCGGGAACCTAAAATTGTTCCAGGATAAAATGTTGTTAATCCTGTTAATAAACTATCTGTATTCAAATTTCATCTAAATCCGTTCAGCCGTTTTGGCGTGATTTCGCATTTATAATATTTATCACAGACATAGATAGTATTGCCACAATTTGACGTGCCACGTGCCCACAATTTGAGCAAATCTCAAATAAAATACGTCAAAAGTGGTTTGTCGAGTGAGGGGAGACGTTTCGTATCATCGGTAAGTAGTTTTGTTATTAATAATATGTGCTGTAATTTAATTAAAATAAATGTTTGGAAAATGTCGTAGCCATCTGTGTGCGCACGTACGTCCTCTCACGTTCAAGGGCGGATCCAGGATTTCATTTTGGGGGGGGGGGGGGCATTCTGACAAAGTTCGGAGTTAGGGTTAATATCACAAGTAATTTTTTTGTGTATTTTTTTTACTAGTTGAGATGCATTATGGTTGTATTGCAAATACTTTTAACCCGCGTAATCGCGTATTTGAACTGTCTCAAATGTCTGACATGAATTATGAAACTTTCGATAACTTGATTGATATGAATTATATTATTCTATATTCAGTTCATATATGAATTGAATTGAAAAGTTAAGTCAAAAATATGGAATTCCTGGGTCTTTTGTCCCCCCCCCCCCTGTATCCGCCAATGCTCACGTTGAACGTAGGTGGTTTTAGTTTGTGTTTTAACATCACTAAATTGTGCTCGTGACGTCATGATAGGCACTAAAAATGTGGCACGCTTAATTTTAATACAGTTTGATGAACTTGCGTCATCTATGCTATCTATGTCTGTGATATTTATAATTTCGCAAAGTGTTCCGCGCAAATTTGAGAAAGCTGGTCTGTCTGTAAACAATCATTGCTTGCGTTTAAAGTTACATCCCAAAAGTAGTAATCATACTAAAATTAAGCCACATTATATGTATAATGTAGAATATAGTAACAATTTGTCTATATAGTAAATAACTACTTGTGTTATTTTTTAGTTGAAATGTTGCGGCGTCCAATCGTACAATGACTGGTACAACCATCGTTCTACATTACCACCGGCTTGTTGCAATCGTCTCTTTACTGGAAAGGTAGTTTAGAACTTTTTTATATTAGTGAAGAGTAGTGGTAAGGGACACGGCGTTCCACAGTCTTAAACTGGGCGATTCGACTGGCGGAAACGATCTATATTAAGAAAGATAACAACACGTATTGTGTTATCCTATATTTTATTCTCTCTGGCATCGCTTGTGTTTATAAGCGACGATAGCCACTCACCATCAAGTAGACCGTCAATTTGTATACCGACTTTTACAAAAAGGAAATCTGAAATGTGGGAGAATTTTGTCGGCTAAAAGACATCGTTCAAAACCAGACCATTTTTTTTAAACTTACACTCGGAGATTTTGGTAATAAAAGTCTTTCTTAATTTTAGTAATTTCCTGTGAATATTTCTGATTTTTTTTTATGATTAGATCGGCAGACAGGCTGACGGTCCACTTGACGGTATGTGGCTACCGTCGCCTATAACACAAGCAACGCCACAGTTGCTGCAAGTGCGCTGCCGACTACAGTAGGATTAAGGATAAGGGATTGGATAGGAAATGGGCTCTGGCATCCTTTACTCGCTCACCGAAACACAACAGTACACGTGCTGTTATTTTACGGTGGTCTTCTGTAAGGGTGTGGTTACTGCCGTCAGGCGGACTGCCCAAATGACTGCGAAACGTAGTATGCCCGGCCACTATTTTGCAGATCCAGACCAGAGCCTTTGAAAAGTTAACCCTGCCGGAAATCGAAAGTTAACCCAGCAAGCACCCTAACCACCCATTAAAATTAACAAATAAATAAATAATTAATTGAAAATAAACTTATTAATACTTTCAAAACACCTTTGAAACGCCATTACAAGATATTTTCCCAGTAAAATCTACAATTTCTTCTTACCTGATGATTTATATCAGCGCCATCTGTTTCTTAGTGTAGAAAAATGGTTATGACGTCTTCTAATATTTATAACAAGCAAAAATACCAAAAATGACCTATATATAATACAATCATTGAGAATTTGAGGTACCGAGTAATCGTTCCAGCAGACGCTATGCACGCCCTGTTTCAGAGTGATGATCATTGCGAGGTGCCCACGTTCAGAAATGGCTGTCTCAAACCGGCACTAATTGAACTTCGAGCTTATATCAATTCGATCTCAATTCTCTCCTGCGCTACTATGATTGTTTTGGTAAATAAAATTGACTAATATTACCTATTCGCTCTTTAGAGTTGACTTTAACTCACCTGATTCACGGGCCCCGACTTACCTTCACTGTAGGGCTATTATCAACATTATTTGAACCTAATACTAATAAATTCAGTATTTTTATATAACACTAATTGGTGGCCGCGACTTCATCCGCGTTGAAAAATAAAAAATAAAAAAAAGCAATAATTTATTCAATCTTTATTGCTGTTATAATTTTGCCAGGCGTTGGATTTTTATTTTTAGATTATCATCCGGGAACAGTACTTATTTTCTGCATGAAAAGTACTCTATGTTTTTTTTTCTGTGCCCTGACAATGTGTATGCAAAATTTCATGATGGTCGGTTGGCGTAACAGACAGACTTAAAAAACGGTGGCCGATGGTGATGGAACCTTCCACACCGCTTTCCTAGGAAACCAGAGCTTTAGTGAAAAATTAATAAATTGTTACTGGGAACAGTTGTTAACGAAGGCTCGTACAGATTAAATGTATCAATATTTTATATCAATTAACCTACTAAAAACTAATATACTTCTTACCTAGTAGCACTTTAGACAAAAAAAAATATACATATAATGGCTAATAGATAGATATATCGATGGTATTCGACTTTTTTTTTCACAGTTTAAAATAAAAATAAAAACAAAATGTCAATAATTATAAGTATTATAGTTTACTGGGAAGGTGGGTGAATTATTGACATGAGTATTCTTTTATCAGGCCATTACACTGTTCTCGACCGCTTATATGCTGGTGACGAATCTATTGGAGCGCGAGGAAGCGCGAGTTTTGAAGCCGAACGCACAACAACCGCTGCGTATCGCCTGCGTCACGCAACAAGCGCCACCTATACTGTCGTCGTTTACCTCGCCCGCTGCTGTCGCCGTCTCCCCTCACCATTTGTAAACTGTACTATCAAAAACGTGTTCAAATTGTATGTTATCCAACGATTCAGATATCTACTTATTTATTTGACGTATGTATTGCAAATTGTTAGGATGAAAATTATATTTCTATATTAGTTCAATAACTTTTTCTGACAATTTCTCACTGTTGTTACTTTTTCTGAGAAAGATATTTTCAAAATTTTCAAACCAGTTTCAAGTGTAAGCGTGACTGGTTGGATATAAAATATTCCAACTCAATTATATTACTATTAAGTTGGCAATATTTTAGTCTCGACCAATAACACAATCTATACAAATAATTCAAACAGTCTGTGATTTCGAAATAACAGTTTTAATTATGGTACTTTGAACTTTATCGACAATTAAAAAGGTTAAATAGATTTTTTCTTGCTATTTGTATGAATAACGAACACATGATACTGAACACAGTATCAATGTCATTAAAAAAAGGATAAGGTCAGTGGGGGAAAGTGCGGCATAGTATTTTTAATGTTGACTTTCATGCAATTACCCACGAACTTCCAGTCATACCCAGTAACTCCTACTTAAAAATTGTTTTGCTTTATATATTCTGAAACAAAGCCTTTATCAAATCCCAAACCTTTTTCTTGGTGTATTTTCTTGGTTCGCAAGCATGCAAGAAGCGAGAGTATTGTCAGTAAGGGGTAGACCTGTTGGTTTCGCAAAAGTTTTAGATTTTTGTCTTCTTGGCCTGTTTATATGGTCGAATAAGGTTGCTCTCGCAATTCCAAATTTGTTAGAACAAAGCGACAATTTCTTTTTATCTATAGCTGCTAAAGTTGTTGTACGTTCTTTTCTCAGCGGGGCCTTTTTAATGTAGTTTCGCTCCATGGTTAGACTATAACAAATAAATAATAAAAAAGGATAAATAAAGACATAAGGGTTTTTCTGCGCCTAATTAATGCTTGAGTTTTTTAATGTTATTTTTACCTATTCTCGATTAGGTTTACATTTTCATGTGATAAAATAATCTCTATATATAAAAATGAATCCCCATTTCCCTTGGTCACGGCATCGCGCGTGAACGGATACACCGATTTTAATTCGATTTTCACTAATGGAAAGAGGGATAAACGGGGAATGTTCATATATATAAAAATTGCATATATAATTGCTTTTTTATAAATATTAAATTTATAATTGAAAGAAAATTTAATACTCACTCAATAAAAATTTGCTCCTTTCAAAAACTTTATCACTGATAAACAAAGGAAATTAATAGAGTGAATGTTAGTGCAAAATCAAAACTGTGTTTACTTGTTACAGGTCGTAGTAACGCCAGTAAATTACCAACAAAAACGGTTTCAATTTTTAATATTAAGTAGAGGGCAGTAAAATCAATATATTTTAGTTTTTGGGAAATTAATATACGCCTCACTTACCACATCGCCGCGCTTCCTCCATCTGACCTTAGTAGTCTCGTATTCATAAATTATAATTAAAATAAAATTATCAAAAATTTCAAGTACATACAGTTCTGGAATACATTTATTTTGCCTGATTATTTAACATTTTATTTTACTAAAGTTAAATTAAATTAATTGATTCATAAAGAAGGCACGAATATGAGGCAGTGACTGCAGGAGGATATTTTATTCCCAACTATTGGTAACAGGTTTGACAGGTTTATAGTGTGTCTCATATTGTGTGCTTTGGATTTTATTATGTGATGCATTTAAGAAATGTTTGTTTTGAATAAATTTGTAATAATTATCTCCTTCATTTTGTGTCTTACTAGTATGAAAACAGTGTTGCATTAAAACAAGCTTTTGGGGATATATTTTAATTGTATTTTTTTGAACACAATACAACATGTAAGCATCAACATGCTTTTATGAAAACAATTATATCCTTTTCTATATTTGGTACCTATTTTTGGTTATTTTCAAATTAGTTAAGAAAACATTTCTATTTATAGACAAACAAAAAAACTAGAATAATATGAAAAATTTGATACAAGGGGCGCGAGCTCGGCGCGTACGCGATTTCTATTTAAATTAATAGCAGCACATACGGAGAAGCGTTTCGATTATAGACGCCCGCGTCACGCGTCGAGCCCGCGCCGCTAACGCTATACGTAGACAAGGACACCCGCTCGATCGCGACGCGTGCACGCCACCCGGAGTTATCAACATTTGTAACATCTAACTAGTACCGTTATCATAAAGTTAAATAATAGTAAGCGATCGATGTATAGTAGGTAATTTATAAGTCGAAAATTCTAATGAGGGTGGGGCACCGGCCGACCGGTGGTGTCGAGTCGTGAGCGGTGTGAGATGTCTACTATCTAAGTTCCACATGTCACGACCGTGTGCCGAGCGAGAGAACGCGTTCGGCGTTCGCGCGACATTCGCAAGCGTATTTGTAGAGGTAAAGATTATTATCAATATAATAATTAAGTAATCTAATTGTGGATGCGGCGCGAACGAAGAACGCGCACTCGAGAAGCGCTCGACGCCGGAACCGCTCTGTATCGGACAGACCGTTCACACAACTACGCGTCTCCTTTCACTTTGGATAAGTGCAAAGGTATACTAATTATTATATGTATTTGAAAGGCATATTTTGATCGAGATTTGCGGCACACACCATTCTATACCCTAACTACTCGATAACACTAATAATATTGCTATAACGAAGATAAAATACTTTGATATAATCGACAGTATCGCAATTCGCAACCCTCCCCGTATAATATAATAGAATTATCACATGGCGGTTCCGGCGCCGCGCGGGCGGGCGCGGCCGGCAGCTCGCTGAGTTAAGGCCTGTGAGTGAGCGACGCGCCCGCCGCAATTGGTTAACATTAGAGCTATCTAGAATAAATATGCATAAGAGGCGGTGTTGGGTCAGGGCGGCTCTAAGGCCGCGCGCCGCGGTGCTTGCGATGCCAGCCCCCGCCCCGCGCCCACCACAGCGCCGCCAGTGCCAGCGCCGCCGTCGTCAAGCGCCGTGCTCTGTCGACCGCCACAACGCTATTACGCCTCTCTCACGATTCACTCTGACATCACTATTGCTCTATACACAATTACTACTTATCCGATATTTATTACAACTGGGACAGTGCAAATTGAAAGGGAACCACTAGGAAATGCAGGGAAACGACTTTAAAACAAGACAAATCTATCTTTTCAAAATTATATAAACAAACTATAAATTAATCTCTGCATTCTATTGAGACCGCAGACTACTTGATACTTCAGCATCAGGTCAAGGTTACCATGTCATGGAAATACCAGCGAAGCAACAGTACGCCAAATTTCAAATCCATCGAACCTGTTAAAGTTAGTGAGATCCCTTCGTCAACTAGGAAATGAGCTGATGATCTTTAAACGACTGAATAGATCTTCATAAATTATAGCTAAGAACCATTCGATCTCGTCAGCATTCAAACAACAAAAAAACCGGATCAAAATCGGTCTTTTTGGAGCTATGATGCCACAGGCAGATACATAGATACATATTAGGTTAAACTTAAAACACCCCGCTTTTGAGTCGGGCGTTAAAAATCAATTGCAACATGTATGATGGAGCATCACGTTCTACTTTACCGATTTTGCTGATTTTTTTGTTGTGTTCCTAATTGTCAGGACAAGATTTGTGAAAAAAAAAAATTTTTGGAAAATACATGGAAAAATATTTGAAATTTGGATGGTATTTTTATATAAAATTGAAAGATGTCAGGTCAGCTAATTTAAAAAAAAAATCGTTTCCAAGTGAGTTTGTTTCCTTGTATTTCCAACGGGCTAAATTACTATGTACATGTCCAGTTATTTTATATTCATATAAAGCTTAACTTTACATTTTCAAATTACTAATTTCTCATTAAACATTCCTTAACTCCTACTACAGGATAAAGTGAAATAGGACCTAACTAACGTCGTTAAGTAATCGACGTCTAAATAAATATCTAAAGGACATTTCATTCATTACCTATATTCATGAATAAAGATGAAATGGTTTCGAATAGTGGTGGAATGTCTTATGGGGTACATGCTTTAAAGCTCTTTAAAAAGATAATCATAGTTGACCATGCCTGCCAAATGATTAAATGATAAAAACATGCAAAAAAATGATAAAAAGTTTGAAACGAAATTGTCTTAGATTTAACAGATATCAAGTTAAATCGAAGACTTGAGCAGTAAATAAAACACGTGTTAATATAGCAGATGTATGAATGAATAAGAAGAGTGAGGGTGGTTACCGATGCACACAACACGCGAGATTGCTCACCAAAGTAGCACACTGCCCGCCCTGGAACAAGCGAAACAACGCTTTCACAATCGCTCCCTAAAGCGAATAGGTTGATAGCAGCCTAAGCTCACGCGATAGAAATTCTTCACACATTTAGTAGGTCCGAAGCAGGAATGGAAGCGTATTATAAAAATCGGAAGCACAAGGGACCAATTTGAATTGTAAGCCCTAACCACGTAAGAACCTTGTCACAGTAAACCAGACTAACAACTTTGTATTAATGTATATTGGATTTATTTAAGACAAAAAAGATATATTTTTGAAACTGTATGTTTTAAATAAATATTTGATGCTTTCTTTAAAGTGATTCTGAGCCTTTATGAACACATGTAAGTACATACATCATACATTACAAAGCAAACTCAACGCTATGTAATAGTTCTGGAAAAAAACATGAACTTTAATTTTATAGGTTCTTAATTAACTTTTATAAGGAACAATAACTTTTAGTGAATTCACTCGGTGTGCAATGGGCATTCAGTAAGACATGTATGGACAGAGAAACAAACCTACGTATAGCGTATAAGATACTATAATGATTAAAATAAATCTACTAGAAATAAAAAGAGCGGACAAGTTTTGAACCCTTAAAATTTATATTCCACTCGCAGAAAAACAGAAAACTTCATGTTTCAAACGAAACATGAAGTTTAATTTATTATTCTTGTTTTTTACACTTAAAGTATAAGTATATAATTTTTATTTTAAACAGAATAATATGATTTAAATTTTTACTTTCATCATCATCATCACACCTTCCATAGACAGCCAAAGGCACGATTTGCCACAGCTCTTTTTTTAAGCTTTCCTAGTAGGTCAAAAGTTAAGGATCATGTCACTATGCCATAAATTATCACTGGTTGCCATAAATCATCATTAATTAATGATTAATTAATGATTTATTTTATCAGTTATTGATTTATTTTTACCAAATCTGAGCTTTTAAAAAATAATTCTGAACTTAAATAATAATACGGTTACGTAATAATACGCAATCATAAAAAGGATTTTTTTAATATTTTTGAATGAACAAAAGTATAAGTAACCATCTGCCCTTTGCAAATTAAAGATTTAGCAAAAGGTGAGGCGAAATTATGACAAGGTTCTAAAGTAGTCCACACGAATCGAATAGCTTGACTGTAACAAACGTAGAGGCAATAGTAGAAGATGTCGTACTTGGCATGTGGGGCAGTGTGGCGGCGCGCAGCCCGCGAGCTCGAGGCGGTGCGGCGCGCGCCACGAGCCCCCCGCACCCTCTCCGTCTCCCACGCAGCACCCCGCGCCCGCCTCCTCGCACTCTGGCTCCCAGCAGTCTACCTCTCCAAGCTGAAACCACATTATTATTTAACAAATTATCATTTCAGACACACGAGCATTTGCCGTTCAAAGACAAGGGATGTTCCATTATAATATTACATGTATTCAGAAAATTAACCAAGCTTATTCTAAACTAATATATATAAATAAAAATTAGATTTTTTTATTTTTGTTTGTAATGGATAAATTCAAAAAGCTGTTTTAAAAATTTTCTCCTATAGAAAGCTACATTATCCGCGAGTAACACAGGCTATATTTTATTTAAAAAAATAATATATAGAGAGATCTCTACGAAAATTACAATAATTGGTATCAAAACTTTTGCCTTTAAAAGGCATTATTTGGTATTCGCTGCGAAAACTATTAATGATATACAAAAATAATGTACTATATGTTCCGTTTATAGTACCTATTCATATAGAAATAGCTTAGCCACAAAAAAGTTGGCTAAGCTATATCTAATTATCGTAGTTAAGTCATAATAACCGTTTTTTGCTCAAATTAGTCAATCATAAAACGAGTAGAATCTAAAGATCGAAGATTCGTATCATATTATTAATCCTTAACCAATTAAATAGTTTCATAATCAAGGTTGATTGTGTACATGTAAATTCCTCTTCAAATTATTCGAATCGGATTTTTCGTTTAGAAATTAGAACGGGTTTAAAAATACTAAAAATAAGAAAGATGACGCGGTGTGAGCGAACATTAGTTACCTTTGTACATATTTTATATTTTGCTTAGTTTCTAATACTTCGTGCATCGGGAAGTGTACTATAAAGATGTGAACTAGTCAAGGATAAGCTTATTAGTGAAGAGAGCTTGAATACTGACGAGGCACTCGCATATCTGGCACTGGTACAGCCACCGCTCGCCACTACGAAACATGACGTGATGCATCTCCTGATGGCGGCAGTGGTACCGAGGCTCGCAGTGCGGGCAGCAAGCCGAGGGCGCCAGCTCGCTGCTCAACGCCAGATTCGATCTCTCTGCGCTTTGCAACTGCAAACCGCAACATGAGAATACCCAAGTAGTTTTTTTACAGCATAGCCAATTAATTGGTTGAATGATCGTGGCTCACATACCGCAAGAGTGTCATTGGCTGTGCCGTCGCAATCGCAACGGGCACGCGCACACGAAGCGACGCCAGCCGAGCACGAGCACACGCGACATCCGCCCGCCTCCGACCAGCGCGCGCCGTCCGACATCACCGCGCCCTGCCATGAGCAACCTGTAATACCAACATGCAAAGTCTATTATGATCTAGTAATGTGGTGATGAAACTATGATACTTTTCGTACTCTATATGACTTTTTCTAGGTATTATGGCTATGTTATAAAAAGAAAGAATACATAGTGGGTCCCACACAAGGCTATTCCTGTATTACGGACAATCACACATGTTTACTCCAGGTAACAACTCCAGGTAAAAGTTACTTATTCAACTTAATAGGCTATGACTGCCGGTCTAGAATGGTAAAAGTTAATTACTTAATATAACATGAAGAAAGTTAATTTATCCTTGATATTAACAGGTTGGGGAAAAAGTTTCTTCGTATTTTATATGAAAACTTAAGATTATTTACATTTAATTAAAGAATATATGTGCCATTTTGTTCGACGACTCTTTGCCATCTTGCAGGTAGTGACATGGTCTGTTGCTGTAGAAATTTTGGGACTTCTGATCAAACAAACACTGCCTCAAGAATTCTGAAGAGACCTAAATAGGTGGAAATCTGAAGGTGCGAAGTCAGGGCTATATGGTGGATGCATTAATAGGATTCCGGCCGCTTTCTCTCAACTTCTTGCTTTAATCTCATCGGTTGTTGGCAGTAGAGATCCAAATCGATGGTTCTGCCCGGCGGTAAAAGCTCATAATGAACAATAATAATAATAATAATAAAAATCTTTATTGACGTAAGCAAGGTACATAGCAATATTTTACACAAAAAAAAGAGAAACAGTAAACATAAAATATGTAAAAGCAATGAGGGTAATTTGAAATATAAATATAATAACAAAGTGCAACCACTAAAACTAATAACTTCATACAATCTTTATGTTACCTACATAAATTAATAATTACAAAAAATGTATTTATTGCGCACATTAAAAATATATTGTGGGTATCTAAACTAGGCCTAGCCTGTATTTTAGTACCACACTATCCCAATAGGATAAATCTATGATGGGGTGCATAATAATTGTATTATAATATATTTTTACAGAATTTATATAATCAGCTTATCTGAAAATTTCTGTAATATGCATTTTTATTACTATGCATGTACACTGTACACTGCATGCATACACCGTATAAGTTCTTGGTTTATTTTTGCACTGCAAATAAGTTTTCAACATCCTCGTAACATAGTGTCTTTAGCCAATTTGTTAATTTAGTTTTACATTCGTGTGAATTGAGTGAGTATAAATTAATTATTTTATTTATTTTGTTATATAAAAAAGGACTCAAGAAATATTGAAATTTTTGCATAAAGAATGATCTACAGGAGACGTTTGCACAAGCTTTGTCTTTTCTACGAGTTTGATGTTGACTTCTATCATAATTAAGTTTTTTGTGTTGGGCCACAATAGTATTAAGTATAAACAGTTTTCTTACTGACAGCACGTCACATAGGGTGTATAGTTGAGTTGTAGGGAAATTGTAGGGCTTGAAGGTCATAATCTTAAGCAAAGCACGCTGGGCTCTTTCTACTCTAATCATATGTGTTTTCTTAGCTCCTCCCCAAGCTCTAATACAGTAAGATATAATAGATTGTGCTAAGGCGTTATAAACTATTTTAAGGAGCGACGGCTCCGCAACATGGCGTAAATTTTTAAAAATAAAGATTAGTTTCCGACATCTTTCGGCCATCATTTGAATATGCGGCATCCATGTGAGGGTATGATCTAAAAGTACACCAAGGTACTTCAATGAATCGACACGCTCTAGTGAGACACAATGGCATAATGTGTTAGGTGCCATGATATCACTATTACAAGTGTGTGCTGAAATTTTGAAATCATTGTCAGGGATATTTCTGTTGGTTATACCAAAAGTAATGTACTTGGTTTTCGAGGTATTCAAAGTCAATTTATTTATTTGGAGCCATTGAACCACCAGTCGTAATCCGATTTCAGCCCTGGCCCTAGCCTCCTCCCAATCTGCACCATGAAATACGAGAGCAGTGTCATCTGCGAAGGTAAAAATTTTACAATTTTCGACTTTTAGGTTACATAAGTCGTTTATGTAAATAAGAAAGAGGCTAGGGCCAAGGACACTACCCTGTGGCACACCAAAAGTGACAGGACAGTCAGAGCTTATTAAGTCACCAATTTTAACTCTTTGAAACCTACGAGAAATATAGCTTTCGAATAGTCGAAGAGTTACTCCACGGATGCCGATTTTTTCCATCTTGTCCAGAAGCATTTGGGCAGAGACAGTGTCAAATGCCTTAGCGAGGTCTAGAAATATGCCTAGGCATTTGTTTTTGCTATCTAGATTTCGGGCAATGTATTCTGTAATACCCGTAACCGCATCAGAAGTAGACTTGCCAGCTCTAAACCCATATTGATTGATTGATATGAGATTTTCTTTTTCTAAGAAGGACAGTAGTCGTTTGTTCATAACTTTTTCTAGAATTTTCGAAAGGGCTGGCAAGACTGATATAGGGCGATAGTTGTTGACACTGTCTTTTGCTCCCGCCTTGTGTATAGGGTGAATTATTGATATTTTGAAAGCATCGGGAAAAACTCCTGTGTTTAAGGACAAATTTACAATGTGAGTTATTACAGGAATTATATGGTTTCTGCATGTTTTCAAAAAAGTATTTGATATACCGTCCCAACCAATTGCGCAATCATTTTTGAGACCCATAATGATAGATTCGATTTCTACATTGTCTGCTTCAAGCATAACCAAGGAATTAGCAGGAGATGTTTTATTTACAGTACTAGGGAAACTATAGGGTTGGTTACAGTTTATAATTTTGTCTGCATACGACTTACCCACATTGGCGAAAAAATTATTAACCAGTTCTATAGATTTTTGGGGAGAGTCAGTAGTTTTCAAAAGATCAGTCGGTAATTTTTTTTGTTTGTTAGAATAAACTATAGATTTAATAGTATCCCAGGTTTTCTTAGAATTGTTTGTATTTTTCATGAGTTCATTACGTTCATAAGTCCTTTTGAGTCGTTTCAGCAAATCATTACAAAAGTTTTTGTACCTTGTGTAGGTTATTTTTAAAACTTCATTATTAGGCTCTGCCTTACACTTAAGGTGCATCCTATCACGATTACGCATACACCTAATTAAACCCGGCGTAATCCAGGGTTTCAGGCAGCGAGATCTACGAGGAATTGAAATTTCTTTAGAATGCAAATTGAGAAGGTTATTAAGTATACTAGTTAGTTTCTCCGTAGCCCAGTTTGCGTCTTCCGAAGACAAAACGTCATCGAAACTAGTTTCTTTCAAGTCTGTAAGAAGTTTCTGATAATCGACTTTGTTTAAAACAGAAGATCGGTTCCGATGAGTACCTGTAGCAGCAAGATTCAAGCACGAGATAACTGCTGAGTGATCTGTGAGAGGAGCCCTAAAGACAAAAGTAGCAATTGGATTTTTTACTTTAACCATAGAGTGATCAAGGCAATTAAGGCCTCTAGTTGGGAAAGTATGCCCAGTCAGCAAACCATGCCTCGCAAGCAAAATGAGATATTCTTGTGCATTAAAGTCATCGCTATTATGTTTGACATCAATGTTAATATCTCCCATTAAAACAATATTAGTGTACAACTTATGATTTGTAAGCAGCTTATCCAATGATTCTAAGAAGGGAGCAACGTTTCTCTTCGATGGAGACCTATAGAGTGCTATTATTAAAGTATTGGAATTTATTTTGATAGTCAGGCAACTAACGTCTTTCATACTGGGTTCCTCAACAGTGCAAGCAAGGCCAGTTTTAATGTATACAACCACACCATCATTTTGATTATGGTTGTTAGTCGTATAATATGAGTCATAATTAGTTAGTTGGGACGTTTGTATTTTTAGAATTCCATGTTTCGGTGAGTATGTATAGATCACAATTGACATCAATTCTCGAAATCAGGATCTTAAAATTATCAATGTTACAATGTATGCTTCTTATGTTTTGGGTTAATAGTTTAAAGTATAGATTTCTGTGATTTGATGCCAAAATAGATTTAAACGACTCTGGATCACACAGATATGACTCACCTGCACTTATATTGTCCAAGTCTTGCGTAATATTATCATTGTCAGTAGGTGTGAATTTTATAGTTAAAAAACAATGACGCTACCGCCGTATACAGGATGTGTGTGATAGAACTTATCTCAATATCAAGAACTAATACATTTAAGTTGTTTATATATGATTTTTGTGTTAAAAGATAAGCTGAGGTAAAGAGCAACAATGTGTGCATATTACATAATAAAATACTGTGAATTTTATGCGGATACACAAACCAACAATGAAGTATACATGAGTACAAATACATGATAAGGATATAGAATGGTTCAACATTATAACAAAGCCGTTGTTTTTCGTTAGATAGTCACTTACGGTCTTTCAGATTCGCTATGTCAGCCTCACTTTTGATTTCGATGTGTGGTAAATTATCAGTTTTTCGGACAAACACTTTGCCGTTACTCGTCCAGCAATATTTGTAATTAGCGGATGCAGCAAAATCACGAGCCAGGTATAGCAGTCTGCGTCCTTTACTTGTAAGGCCTTCTGAGATGTAAATAGGTACAGGACGCCCAGCCAGGCCAATATGGTTTGAATTCAACCTATCAGTAGGATGATGTTTGTTGTAGGTTTTAGCCGACTTCACTACCTCTTGCTTTATAATGGCCCGTGTGAAGTCGGCCACTATGGAAGAAGACCCTGTTTTACCTTTGATGCGGAAAACGTCTTTTATATCATTAGCGTGAACTTCAACGTCCAGCACTTTACATACATTTTGAACGATGCTCGTAAGATCCGATATACTTTCTTTTTTAGATTGAGAGGAGGGAACGTTCCTGAGCTCCACAGTAGTTGACTTCAGAGACCTTTGTATGTCTTCTACTTTAGCTTCCAGAGAAGAAATGTACAATAAGTGTTCCTTACGCTCTTTTTCCAAAATTTCAACTCTTGAAGATATATTGTCGAACTGATTAGAAAGGAATTGTAAGGATTTTTCAATTTCCTGATTGGACTGCTGTATTGCTGAATTTTGAATCTTAATTTCGGCTACATCCTTAATGAGCTTATTCAGGCTAAGATTTTGATTGTTATTCATATCCTGAATCAATGACTTCATTTCCTCCCTGAATTTAATAAAAAGGTCATCACAACAGGATTCTCTCAGCCTCTTGGCCCGTTGAGTAACGAAAGATTTCATCGTATCATTCTCGAGTAGATTAGAAACATCGGAGTCCGACATAGTGTGTGATATGTCACAACGTGAGGGAGGACTTCGTTGCAATCGGCTCATTTTTCAATTTGTCCCAAGTTCGAAGTCTACGTAGCAAAAATTAACCATTACACGTTGAGCTCCCCGTTTATACAGATCCGTATACGTAGTAGGGGTCTTGATATAGTTGCCGCAGGTCTATCTCGCTCCTAACACAGGTTGCCACTATACTCGTACATACCGTTTGCACCCATGCATGTGCGCAAAAACACCAACTTATCACCATGCGCGCCTAGTATTTGTAATATTCTAAATTTATTCTAAATTCTTGTTTTAATAACCGAGAAAAAGTACGTGCACACGTCTATTTGCTTTCGCGGTCCGACTGGGAATGAATGCCTTTCCAATTCCACCATACGCACAGCATCACCTTATTACGAGTTAACCCTGGTTTTGGCACAGTATGTGAACCCTGACCGACCTTTGACCACGACCTTTTTCGCACGTTCTTGTCGTACGTGAACCACTTTTCTTCATCAGATATCAATCTCTTCAAAAACGGTTCGGTTTCATTACGTCTCGATAAAGAATCGCAAATGAGTATACGATTCATAAGGTTTCTTTCAGTGAGCTCGTGTGGCACCCAAATATCGGGCTTTTTTATGTGCTCAGCTTTTTTCAAATGGGTCAAAACTGTTTTGTGGTCAATACCTAGTTCTTCAGCTATGTCGTAACTACTGATATGCCGATCTTGCTCCACTTTTTCAAAATGGCGTGCGTCCATTTTATTCGTAACAGGGCGACCAGAGCGAGTGCATTTTTGACATCAAAATTCCCGGATTGAAAACGCTTAAACCAACTTTGTGCTACTCTTACTGACACTGCATTAGATCCTATAAACGTCACAATTTTTTCGCGGTTAGCGTTGCATTCTTTCCTTTTTTGTAAATTTTTTTTAAAATGTATCGAATTTCTTCATTAGATTCACTCATTTTGACAGGAAGAAAAACAAATGAAAAAAAGCTGCAAACAACATTTTACTAATTTGTTTCTTTTTTGAAATGAACCTTTTTAATGTCATCAAAACCAACCAAATACAAATAGTACAGCCAAAGAGATTTTCTTACAAGTTTATACATACAATATGCAAAAAGACTTTTTCCCCGACCTTAATATAAATTATATTATCTTCGGTAATTACCTAAAGTCGCGTAATAATTGAATTCGATAGGAATGAATTAACTCATTTATTCCTTATAAAAAATATAAAAAATAAATTTACAATATTGCAACGATACGTCATAAAAAGAATATTACATGACTATAAGGAAGTTTTTAAATATTATTTTAATAAAAATATAAAGAATTTCGTGAAGGTGAAAGTGAAATAAACCAACTTGTATAAGTGAATAAAGTTAATGTTAGGCATTCTAAAAAACTTTAAAAGTTGTACTAAACGTAAAATTTTATTTCCAGTGATCATATACAGTGAATTTTAGTTATATGCAATAATACAGTGAATTTATACGGGAATACACTGAATATATATGAGTGAGCCTAATTGGACTTCGAAGCTAGGTACATAAAGATAACAAGAATACAATTCATATTTTTTTAGAATTTTACAGTTAACAAAATATCTACATGTAATTTTTAAACTTACTGAGTTCACAAGGCTGAGTAATGCATTCACAACGAAAACCTCCGTCAGTATTGACGCAGCGGGCGCTTCGATGGCACGTGTGTAATCCTTCCATGCATTCATCCACATCTGAAAACATTTAAAAAAAAGGAATTTAACATAAATTATATAAAGCTTTTTATGCTGTTCAAAAAATATTATGTACAATTAATTTAAAGACTTAAGTCGGATGTAACTGTAAAAATCTACTTTGGGTCTTTTATAGTTTTGAAAATTTCTCCTATAAGATTTTTATAAGAGGTTCCATCATGGCTAAAATTCTGTTAAGAATTCTTGTTGACACACTCTAATCTCCTGTTTTTTATTAATTAAAATCGTACAAATTTGATGAACCCCTTGGTCAAGTGGTTAAAGGATTTGCTTTGACTATTGCTGTCAATAGTGCCAGGGCACACTGCGTTTCGCAGTCATTTGGATAGCCCGTACCTGATATACAGGGGTACATACCATACCTGATATGCCGTACCTGATACCCGTATCGTACAGGGATAATGTGGGATTGGCGTGTTATAAGTGTAGAGTTACCAGTGGTCTTTGGCTATCCATAACTGGTGGTTATCGAAGAGTTTAGTCAGTAAAAAACTTTCATGACGCGCTTTCTCACGAATTGAGCAACTGCGCAAGGTACAACAAAAAATAACATAAGTTAAAGTATTAGTATGCCTTGACCCTTACCCGCGCAGAGGTCCAGATGGCCATCCCGGCGATAGCCCTCCCGACAGACACAGTAGTAGGAGCCGGGCGTATTAAGACAGGCGGCGCGGGGCGCGCATGGCGCTTGGGCCGCAGGGTGCGCAGGCGACGCGCACTCGTCCACGTCGCGTTCGCAGCGTGCGCCTGCAAAGCCACGGGCACATGCGCACTTCTCGGGGGATAGGCACTCCCCGCCGTTGAGACACCCGCCCGAGCAGATCGCTGCACATATATATTAAATTATTACAAAATTTAACACAACAGCGATCAACATATAAATTGTATCTAAAAACCGTAAAAGTTTGGCTAAGATGGAAGTCTCAAATAGATTGAGCAAACGACATAATGTAATCAATATACCTATACAAAATATTTTTAACTACTTTATTAAAACTTAACCATATTTTAAGGTTCCACACTTTTTTCTTATAATATCGGATAATGGCCCCTTCTTTTGATCTTTTTTAAGGCTACCTACTCAAATTTAGTCACTATTTAATTCACTTTAAGTTTAAGTTTCTATATATATTTATAAATTCACATTAGAGCTAAATAAGGCTCTGACATAGCATATAATATAACAAGCTGAAGTATGTATAAGTAGGCAATACTTACATAGAAGTAACAATGTAGTTTTGGATCCATTACTAAGGAACTTAGTCCTCTATTATTGGCCATTTAAGAAACTTTTTCCCTCAACGGTTATTGGATCTAAGGAGCAGTGGACCTTTTCGCCACCACATTATGAATTTAGATATACCTTTTCAAAATTTTACCTCACAAAGAAATTCCGAGGACTCTTTCAACGGCACCACGCTGAGAAAAATTTAGGCCGTCTTAGAGAAGACCCATTAGTTAGGGATCACATTTCTGTACCACAAGTCATCGTTATCATTATTAAAACACTTGTGAAAACTTCAGATTTTAAGTACTGAGGTTAATAACATATCGGACAAGGGTATGCTACGCGATTTTGCGAACACTGCCCGATTGAATAAATGTAATCATTTAAACAGTTCTAAACGAGAGATCTACATATCGAAGCATTTTAATGACTGCTAGTAGGCGATGATGAAATGTCTCACGTTCACAAGAATATCCGTCACCAGCAAAGCCTTCGCGGCATCGACATGTGTAGGAGCCGGGTGTATTGCTACATTCGGCGTCCGCGTGGCATGCGTGCGTCCCGCCCGAACATTCGTCTACCTGCGCCAATGGAGAGCTCACGTTAAAGGCGGCCCCATCAATGCCTCTACTAATACAATAGGTATACTTTAAAACATATACCTCCACACAATTGAATTTGTCCCTTCTCGCGTATCCTGGCAGGCATTGACAGACATAGCCGCCAACGACATTAACGCAGCGAGTGTTGGAGTGGCAGTGATGTCCGTACAAACCGCCATTTTGCTGGCATTCGTCAACGTCTAAGCATGGAAAATAAGGAAAAATCACTTATTAAAAACAATAAAACAAACACATGATAATTTGTAGATCTTTTCAAAGCTATCCAAAATTTCAAACAATAATGCAGGCTATATTTGGAACGGACTCTTCTTATCTTTTATGAAATAAGATCCCGTAATGTTTCAGATTCAGAAATTTAGCATGAAATGAATAAATCTGAAATCTTTAGCTTTCAGTATTCAGATTTGTAGTGGTGTTTGTCGAGGCCATAAAAGTCGTAAGTATTTTTTTGATTTCCTCGTGTAGTTTTTGAAAGAAAAAGAGAAAGAGTAAATAAAAATGAAACATTTAAGTAGCCCGCAAATATGGCGGTTGCAGTGTTATGAAGCTTTCCACTCATAAAGTCTAAAGCTTGCTACTTTATTATGTAAAGGTCCTCAGACAGATTGATGGTCCACTTGATGGTAAGTGGCTACCGTCACCTATAATACAAATAACATCACAGGTGTTGAAAGTGTGAGGGTTGTTAGGGGGTTGGTTACTACCACAAGACGGGCTGCCCAAATGACTGAGATGCAGTGTGTCCTGCCTCTACTTAAAAATTACTTTTTTTATTTTTAAAAATTTTAAATTAAATTTATGGGTAGGTATACGATTTACTAGCCAGGAAGAGACGGTGAATTGAAGAGACATCTCACGCAGCAATCGAAGAGGGAACTTGAAGACAACAGCAACTGCTATTCACAATGGGTACATCGAATGCAAAAATGTATACTAATATATCATTGGAAATATGGCACATAAATAAAAATAGGTATATCGTATATACAATATTATTTGTAACTAGCGTAACCCGGACATGCTTCGCTGGTCAATATTTATATTTAGATTTTTTAATTTAAAAAAAGTAGCCAAAGTTATTCTTTATAACATCAGCTATCTGCCAGTGAAAGTCTCGTCAAAATCAGCCCAGTCGTTTCACAGATTAGGCGGAACAAACAGACAGGCAGACAAAAATTTAAAAAATTGGTACCGTATATAATTTGATACACAATTAGTAAAAAGCAGTTATTTTTACATTACAAACAGACACTTCAATTTTATTTATTAGTATAGATTGTGACATACAGTAGAAACATGTCTTTTTTCCGAATTATGAATTCTATTTTGATTTCAAGTTTTCATTAAAGTTTAATTTGGTAAAGAGTATACCTTCACATGTGAGCCCGTCGCCTTGGAAGCCCTGATTGCACTTGCAAGTATATTTTGTGTTGAGGTTCATACACGTTGCGTTTTCGTCACAGGAGTGACCCATACTGCAATAGTCCACACCTGTAATACAGATAATAGTAACATTAGCTGCTAGAAGAACACACCAATAGAGTTCTATTGGCACAACCTGCCATTTTTATTTTTAGACGTTCCTTCGGGATTAGCATTTAAGGCGTGAAAGCTTTAAAAAATTAAAAAGCGTACCTACATTAATATTTTGAGTAATGGTACTACTCGAACACGTTGTAAGAGATTGATCGTCACCTCTTTGGAAAACGAATCCTTCTACCGCAACCCGGCTCATGCTCATTACTCCGCGCTCGTCTTGTAGATTGTATGATTGGATAGACGGACTTGACTGATAGAATTAGAGCCGACCAGGGTCGAGCGAAAATGTATTTCAGCGCCCTTTGGAGATTGTCTCCAATTTTTTTAGCTGCTATAACAGGCAGATTTAGCTTTAAAAAAGGCCGTATATCTACGGATTTATCCAGAGGCAATCTACGGAAATCTACCTACGGATTTTTATCAGATCTGGCAACACTGCCCCTGCGCCTCTCAAAAGGCGCCACCAAAATTTTATTATGAGCTGGAAATTTTTTCCCCGCTACCACGTGGCCACTTCTTTCGCTCTAGCCCAGGACCGGCGCTGGATAGAGTAACTTGACTCTAATCTGACGAAATATGTTAAAATATGCAGGTCAATAAAAAGTGCGCTGTAGTGATTATTAATGAGTGTTAGCAACCTGGACAGAACTTGCAGCATTCCCCCGGCACGGTGAACTGGTCCGGAGGGTCGCAGGGCAGTGGAGGGCAGGCGGTGTCGCGGTCCACGCGCGTGCACTGCATGTTCCCATCGTGGCATACGCACTCGGCGCACTCTTTCGGCGCAAACCGCTCGCCGTGCTCGTACAACGTGCCCTTCAGTAAACATTGCCCTGAAACACATTTGCCTATATTTAAAAAAAAAATTATACCCTTGATAAGGTAGAACTAAGTAAGTATCCCCCAGATTTAAACATTTATTCAACTTTTACTCAGATTTAATAAATTATTACGTACTTAAACATGTTGGACAACATTCTCCTGGATGTAGTACTGGATTCTTACATTCAGCTCGATCGCACTCGACTGGCCTGCACGTTATTTCGCCATGCTGTTACAACAATTAATTCATTATAACAATTAAAAGAAATTACGGTACAGTCTTTGAGAGTAGGCCGACAAGAATATTTACCACGCAGGAGCAACGATTGCAGTCTTTTTGCCAGGTAGCACCGTCCGCGTGCACAGTCCCATTGATGAAACACGACTTTTGACAGTCGCACTGTTCCAATTGGGATAGTCTCGCTTCTGTGCCCACCAACTGAAAATTAAAAAAGTAATTTATAAAATGTCACGTAAACAATTTTTCAATGGGCTCAAAATATTTATAGAAACTAGCTGACCCAACAGACCTGCAAAAACTACCGGACTGTAGCAGCTAATGTGTAATATGAAAAAAAAAATCCGGCCATTTTTTTTAAATATTATTATTCATATAATATTAAGAACGAATATTTGAGAAAAAAAAAATTGCTGAATTGGTCCAGCCGTTCTCGAGTTTTAGCATTTAGCGATTAATTTTTATTGAAATAGATAAAACAAGTGTCTATTGCTTATTTTTCCATTAAATAATGATAAAATATTGAGTTTTTTTAATAATCGCAATTTATGTTGTATGAACTTCAGCCTTGCCTTTAAGTTTCGTCAAAATAATTATCACAAGGAATTAAAAAATGTCTGTAAATCTAGGCTGGCAACAGTATAATCACCCGCTGGGAGTAACTCAAGCTGATGAAGTAGTGATCAATTTATACACCACCTTTTCCATTTGCGATTTACGACCTTTTACATAACAACATAAATATTGGAAAACAGCTATTTATCCACCTCCAAATTGGTAATGACCGTATAAAACCAGTGTGTTAACTGTCTCATGAAATGTCTCAGTTATTTATAACTATCTCATGAAATCTCTGACGGTTGACCCATTAATAAATAGTATGCACTTATACTGACTATTTTCTTATTTCATTACAACAAATATAGTAATAGATTTCTTATATTCGTTATGTAAGCATAATCTTTTGCTTCCGCATTAAAGATCAATACTAAATAGATATACAAGGAATTAAGTAACTATCTATAAAGCAACAACTGATATATTAATTATTTTCGCTCGCACACGCATTTGTTTATCTAATTAAATAAATTAAAATATAAAATTTAAAAATACTAGTTAGCAAAAATAGGCATTCGAATTTAATGAATTCGTGAGTTTTCTGTTCTATTCTGTTGTTTTTGGGACACCTTTTTGACTATAAATTTTTCGGTATACATTTTCTGACATATAATATATTGTCACTTTCTTCGTTTGTTGATAAATAACAAAAGTATGGTACAATAGTATGAGGAAAATGTTCAACTGGTTCCTAACACTCTCAAATACAATGTCATATACTAACAAAAGATGCATTGTTTCTAGTATTTACCTTGAGCGATAAGTCTTGTATGTGCGCTGTGAGCTCCTGCACGGTCGCCTGTAGCAGTGCGAATTGACCACAAGTGGGACACTCGGAGTCTAGTCCAGGGCATTGTGACAGATAGCCGTGCGGGCCGCTCACCAGTCTCACCTCTTGAAGAGTACCCTTCAACATACAAATAAACATGTCTAATTCAGTATAGGCTAATTATTTTTCACTAAGTACTAACTTGTCCAGGGAATTGATAAGTCTTGGAACCACAAGTAGGTACATACTCGTATTAGTGATACAATGAAAGTGCGTTTTTTTTTTCTTTCTTTATAAAACAGTACATTGACTCTCTATCTCTGTCTAATCATCACCAGAGAGAATGGTAATCCTACAATAGTTTATTTTACATTTCTCATGAAGAATCCTATTAATGTCTTAAATCTTCTAAGCCAAACTAATTAAAATATTATAAAAAGACATTTCTTTATTTGTATGAAAAGCATATGTTCAGTTTAAAATGAATTCTAATTTAAATCAAATAGAAAATATTTTTAGTGCCGAAAATAGCAACGAGCCCTTGTTGCTGTTACTTAAGAGCAGAGGTAATAAAATTAACGATACACGTACCTTAAATAATGAGTGTTTGCTATTTCTTTGACCGACCCAGAGTGTCAGCTGTGGCTGCGAGAAGTTTCGGTCTGGCGGTGGAATAAGTCTACGGTAGAGCGGGTGGCAGTCCACGTAGAGCGTGGCCTGCGCTCCGGAGACCGCGAGAGCCAGTCGGTGCCACGCCCCGTCAGCCAGCCGGAAGGGAAAGGTCTCGACGCGCGCACTAGACGCGCCCGCGGCCACATAATGAAGGCGCACCTCGTCGCGGCGACCGCTCGACTGCACCTCCAGATACCTGCGCATCGTCACACTGATGCACTAAACATTGCCATCGATGTATGTCGTTGCCGCTTCGTCGCGAACTGTTCCGAGGTACACACAAACAAAGAAAACAACACACACATTGGACAGCAAACGACGCGGGACCGGCGCGCGGAGCCGGGATCGTCTACATCTCAATATCGCTCGGCCTGGATAGGGGACCATGTACCTCGGAACGGATCGCATTCGACGACCATAGAGTCGCTAACGTGTCTGATACGGTGTGAATGTGTCCGATTGCGAAACGACTCGTCGGACAACCGTTCCTGTTGAATCGACAGTACAAGATGCTTACATCGGAGACCCATGTCGCTTGGAATGCTTGGAAGGCCGAGACACGCGGCGTCCCCTCGGCGCGGACCCGCGCCGCAAACACATTAACATCCAGATAAACAGCACAGACAGGTCTCGGGGGGACGGTTAGACATATACAAAACACAACACGTCAAGACACAAAACACAAGATGGACGGCGGTGGAGGGAGCGCGGGGGCGCATGCAAGCCTGCCCCTCCGCGCGTACACATACTGCCATGCAGAGGTCACAGTGAACGCAAAAAGGTCAACGGATGGATCGAGGAGGACATTCCGAGGCACAGGACATTCCAAGATACATGTTTCTCCCCTATGCGCGCGCACGTATGCCGGCGCTTAACCGAGATGCGTGCGCGCGCAGCGATGTTGAGATCTAGAACTCACCATCAAAACGCCAGCGTCCTCCACCTGCCGCCCCGCGCCGCTTCTGTGCTCGCTGTTTCATTTCAACTATCTAACACACACCAAATTTATCATGTTTTAATAATTATCGATAAGACGACTGTCATCGAGCAATTATTGCTCTAAATTCTCAACTGTATTAGTTACTACACTTATTCAGCTCCATTCGTTTAGCTGAACGATTTTGGTTATACTTATTACAGTTCCGCTTCTATCACCTGTTTATTATAATCTTTATATATAAAAATGAATCCCTATTTCTCCTGGTCACGGCATCACGCGTGAACGGGTAGACCGATTTTAATTCGGTTTTCGCTAATGGAAAGAGGGATAAACGGGGAATGTTTTAGGGTATATAAAAATTGCACGCCGGGCGAAGCCGGGGGCGGGCCGCTAGTATAAATATAATAAGACATAGGTACAAGGGAGAACAAAGCCCCCCGCCGCGTCTGTCTGTATTCTGTATGTATGTTCGTGATACTACTGAAAACATTTTCATTCGGTATTCTACTGAATGATTTCTGAGGGATCTAAACGTACATTCTTTAAGGTTTTATCCTTAGGTTCCCGAGGGTTTGCAAATTAGAGCTTACTATGCACAGGTGTATTACCGAGCAGTTCTGCCTAAATCTGATAGATGTCGCCGCTTTACCTCATTCTATGTATTATAATAGTTGGCGCTATCAATAGTGTTATATTTTTTTAGTTTTCAACACGGACGCAGTCGCGGACACCAACTAGTTATATTTATATCCTAATAAAAATACGCGGCAACAGAAGCAGGAACTGTATGAATTCAACCAAAATAGTTCATCGGCGTAAAACAATTACAAATAAAGTATAACATTAATGTCATGCTAAAATAATTTAGTATTTTGCCAACATAATGTAAAAGACATCGATACGAAATATATGTAAATTACCTGTTGTATCCGTGTGAGAAGGAAAGTATAGTGCCTGAGTTGGCTGGCTCTTGTCTGAGTGCGGCCAGCACCGTGAACTCGGGAGACCGGCGCAGCAGCTCAGATGCTCGTTCGAACGCTTTGGCGTCCAGTTGCAGTGACCGCGACTCACCTGCCCACACACCAACAATACTTTCTGACTATATTACTATTTCAATAACCGGCAAATTCTTACATCAATTCGATTTTTACTATTATTTAGAGAAATTCATTCATTCATAATTACAATCAAGGTTGATTGTGTACATATTCGAATCGAATCTTTTGTTTAGAAATTAAGACGGGTAAAAATAATGCCGCGGTATGAACGAACAGCCTAATAGACTACGTTTAGTCTATTAGTTAGGTAGCTACATATTTTATTTTTTGTTTGACGAAATCCACGCGAATGAAGTCGCGGGCATCAGCTAGTGTACTAAAAATACATGAAAACTATATTTTCTTTTGTACGGGATCTGTCACTCGGCTTATTCAGAGTAGCAATTTTAGTTAATCACATCTTTTGGGTTTCCTGTGAATTTGGTAATGTATAAACTAGCCTGCACTAAAGATTTTGCATAAATTTTTATGAAAATTCCAATGCTAAAAATTTTGCAGAACGATGAATTGTATATCTCAAAAAGATAGGCTTATGAATAGTAGAAGCATTTGTTGAAGAACGAGATGAGGAAATTGATTTGCCGAGTTTTGATTTTCAACGGCGAGACCTTTAGAAACTTTCAAAGGCTTCGAACGATGAAAAGATCAACAAAATTGGTGCTCATGTTATGAGTTATATCAAGAAATAAACACGTACATTTTTTTAAGTCAATTCATAAAATTCCAACTGATGTTTTGGCCATATAACGCATCTCCACAAGAGTGGTATTGAAATATAACAATGAAGTCCAAAAAGAGCATCGAAAGCATTTCGCTATAGATGTAATTTTTCTAGACTCTAAGGACACCAATTTAATGAACTGGGTTTAAAAAGTTGCCAAGACTAAGTTTCTCAAGTGCGTCCAGTATGTTCGCAGAGGCTGGGGTAGATGATTTCCATGCCATCATAAGGAAGCGTTGCGCCTCATTGTTGAATCGTGTACGAACCAGCACCAACAGCATCCTGATTACTTTGTCCAACAGATGGGACTCACCTCTGTTGAGTCACTGGCTCTGCACACACGCGAGTGTGTCAAATGTTAAATAACATATTGTTTTGTAGGTACTAACATATACCTAGTATAAATAAGGCTGTACCATACTAATGCTCAAATATGGACCTCTGGTTCGACAAATAAAGTATTATTATTATTATTATTATAAGTAGGACATGCAAACAGCCAACAGGAAAGTATCTTGAGACAATTAAAACTATAAAAAAAAACTGAAGAAACTGAAGGTCATCCAACACCCTCCGGTCGCCATCGCAACGGATACGTGCATCAATTTTTGGCGGATTGGGCGAAGCGTTGGTATTGCAACTGCGTTCCAAATACTTTTTAAACTGAATTTATTTTGTAATCAATTAAATAAAAAATAAAAAAATATTTTTAAAGCCCACATGACTTATTGGCTGACCTCAATTACCAATTTTAGTAGATTGCATGTTGTACATCAAAATTATTGTAGTATATACTAGCGACCAGCTTCCGGCTTCGCATGGGTGCAATTTTTTGTGCAAATAATATATAAAAACCTTAACGTTCTCGTTTAACGCTATTTCCATTATTGAAAACCGCATCAAAATCCGTTGCGTCGTTTAGGAGGAGTTAGAGGGGGCAGCTACTTCAATTTATACTATGTGAGGATATAAGCTCAAATACTCACGAAATGTATAATGCAGGTAGTATTGCAGTGCAATAAATTTTGATGGTATCAGGTGATAAGCCATTAGGTAACGCCATAATGGCGCAATCGTGGTTATACTCGTACTGAGGAGATTGAGTCAATCTCCTGAGTTAAAGTTTACAATGAGTCGGTGTACCGTAATCCACGATTTCATGATATACCGACTTTATTTATTAGAACGCGCTAATCTCAGAAACGGCTTAACCGATATGAATGCGGTTTTCACTGATAGCAAGTTTCCCGTAACATTTAATGTTTGTTTCATTTCAATCTTTTTACAAACAAAAAGTCATGTATATTTAAAGAATCACGTCCAATTATTTTCGATAAAAATGCAATAAAATAATTCTTCGGTTGAATTGGCTCAAATTTTAGTTAACTATATTTATCATCTGTAAAATGATGATAATGGAAAGTTTATATAAAGTTTAAAAATAGTCAGTTTAAGTGATTTTGAATTTCCAATTTAAGTTGACCTCAGATCTATATTATTAGTCATATTAAGTAGGGTTCAGCTTAAGCCGGTTGAGACATATATTAATAAAATCGATCTTTGCCTGCTATGCCTTTGTGACAGCCCTTTGTGAGAGCCCTTTAGACGACAGAGTGGTAAACTATGCCTCGCCGTGTATATACATGGTTACACGCACACAAATGCAATCAAACTATGTCTCGCCCTATTAGTTGAGCAACATCAGCGCGTGGAGCTTGAAGTAATAATAAATTAAAATGTTTACTAGTGAACATGTCGAATTGCGGAGCGAAAGGGTGTAAAAACAAGTCTTCAAAAAATAAAAACAGGATGGAATCACATTTCCAAGTAAATAAACTTGGAAACCCATATTATTTTCAATAAAAAATGAAGTTACAGCTAGGAAAACAAAATTCAACATAGTATTGCCATTATTAAGCCTTATATTTTATCCAATTTTTTTTTACTTATATGATCATGATAATTATTTTTTTATTTATTTATTTGATAGTTTGCGTGTTTGCTTGTTCGTTGTTTGGATAAAAGTAAAAGTGAAAGGCAATCGTACAATAAATTGATTCAACAAAAAGGTTTTTAAATAAATACACAAAAAATATTACCCAGTAATTTTATTTGATTTCTGTTAAATTCAGAAATCAAATAAAATTACTGTTCAGTAAAATTCTGTTTAGTTCTTATTTCGGCTGATTTAAAGTAACTTTTTTTATAAGTAGTCTATAAAATATTTTTTTCATCCTTATGTTGTATGAAAAGGAATTAAGAAATCACTTGTTTATAATGGAATGTGTACAGTATGTACATGACGAAGATATTAATTTTTTTAATAACTCCAAGCTAATCCACTGTCGCTACGCGTTGCTACGTAACATGCTACATGTGTGCTACGCTTTCTACGAAACAATTTTCAATTGTTTTTTCTTTTTACTTTTGCTTATAATATTATCCTTTAAAAGGCTCGATTGACTTAGTGTTGATAGTAATTATCAAGGCATTTTGTCTAGAAATAAAATTAAATCTATTAAAGTTACGGATGAATATAGCCTTGATTGTAAAACAAAACTTCCTTTCGTTGTTGGTAAGAATACAAATTATGTAAGAATACAAAATTCTTGCCAAATTAAATTTATTTGAGGCAATGCCGTTAGGCGCGTATAAATGTGCAGCTGCAATGCGGGATTTCTTATAAAAATACATATAAAAGACAGACTTATCAAGACTTTTCAAGGCCGAATGTTTTTAAATTATTTTGATTAATTTATTAACAAACTCCTACTACTTGTTTACCAACTGAGGTACGTGTAACATTCCGTACCGCAGTATTTAGAAAAACTCTGCAATAGTAGTCATTAAAATTATTGGTTTACAAAAAGATTAAATATATAGAATATATATACGTAAAGAGTTTCCTATAAAAATATTGATCTTGATCGCCGTAATTAGGTTGGCCATGACGTAGCTAAATAGCCTTGTAAAGTTGACAATGGACTGAGCGATTTTATACCACGTGGTTCTAAATGTCACATTACAGATTCTTTCGTCTTGCCCGATTTATACAGTTGAAAATCTTTGTTGGTTTATATAAATTATAAATCGACCTTAATTTAAAAATAATATTACACTCAAAACTTTCACAAAAAGATAATCTTCAAAAGAGCGTTTACAGAGCAACCTCATATCAATATTTTAAACCAAGAGACTTTAAATTATGTATTAATTTTGACGAACCCACTTGCATACGAGTGTAAAAGCAACTAAATCTGTACTCGAACAGCAGATATACAAATTGTTGTAAGAAATTATGTTTCTTACAGTGATCTGTGTAATGCACTAAAGGACATATTGTGAAATTTACTAAAGGACGATGAAGAAACAATTGTTAAATAAAGCATTACATTTCAGACTTTCACTCTACAGACATAATTTATAATGTCGATTTTTTTCATAAATTGCTTTCATACAAGTTATGGATTCCGAACTTCATTTAATGATTTGTTATGAACGATAAGCATACATAATGTGTTTAAAATGGGTATCTACTAGTAGAAGCAAAATTAAACTATGTTAAATAAAATAAATACGTAGAAAATAAACCTCTCTTGCCTATAGCATTGTCCCCATTATCTTGTCATTATATGTTTATAAGTGTTTTTAGGATTTTCATTATAAGTATACAATAGCAACTATAGATTTGTAGGTAAATTATATGACTCGTAGGATTAGTGTAGTGACAGTTCCCTATGAATGAGATACTATTTCAAATAGTGCTAATATTAGAAAGATTTACTCTACTAGTAAATTTGAGCCCCTCAGGGGCATTTTTGACATAAATTTCTAGAAAAAAATTAATATCGATATTTGAAAGAAATTTTCAATTCCACCCTGTAGAAGTAACAAGTGAAATTAACATAACATTTTTTATGTAAAATTTTTTATGAAAGTAACATTTTTTATGAAAAAAAAATTAACAAGGGTAAGGAGAAGTAAGGGTTTAAAAGGTACATTTAAAAAAAATCACACTATCCACCATTATCTTATAACCACACTAACTCAGTTAATTTTAATTTTAGCAACAGAAGTTAATATGAATATTTTTATGTAAAATTAAATTCTCTACAATATTTGTCTCAAGCTTTTTTTTTTCTAACTCCTACATTGTACTACTTGTACTTCTAATTTTGTATAATTTAGAAAAAACACCATTTTTTTTTCTACCTATTATTAAAAATTTCTTTCACCCATCGATATTACATCTATTCTAGAAGCGCTCCTGAGAGATCAAAAACGCTCCTGAGGGACTCAAATTTTGATCTGTTATTTTTTCCAAAACTAATATTACATACTTGAAATGTCAAAGATTTCATGTTAGCCAATGTTTGTCCTTTATTACTGACATCCGTATGATGGATACATAGTCAAAGTGGAGTAACTGAATACTAATGAAATCCCAGTTGGCATATTTGCAATACCAACCAAATATTGGGTTACGAACTGTGCTAAAATATTTATTATTTCTGACGCATTCTGGCACATCACCAGCGACACCATTCAAGCGACCGACCGTGTAATAAAGTGGGTAATAGAACATGGGATTTAATTATCGAGGGTGAACTTGGGGAGCTCCTCCGCATAGTACTACTCGTGCGGTTGCTTAGATACAGTATCAAAACATAATTAGGTATTTAATATATAAATCCCGTAGACTTTTCAAGAGTATAAGAAAAGACTTTTTTCTTCTCTCAAGACGTAATTACAAAACATTCAAAGTGTGTACAAAGAAAAAATTATGTTTTGTTATGGCGTAGACTTAGGTAAAATTTCATATCATACGCTCATAGGTGCACAACCCAGGTATCTTACCAGGACACCATTGTACTTTGAAATAACGTTTAGTTTCAATAGTATAATATAAAGTTTTATTTTAAACCAAGGATGTACGTGAGAAAGAAAATCCTTTTAGGATTACAATCTAGTCGTATGACTAAAATAACGAGCAATTTGAATTTAACCTAAACTATTAAATTGATAATTGATAAGATAAGAGCTAAGAATATATTCATTAACACTATTATTTTTGTCTGTATTGAGAGGAAGACACTTCATTATGGTGTACTTTGGGATAATTCATTTTTTTTAAATTAGATATATACAAAAATCTCAGTCAAAACTCTACCAAAATCGTTTGGGTGGTTTAGAAGAAGTTAGCAGAGAAACAGAGGCGGAAAGTGGCTTTATTTTATAACTAGCTGAGCCTGCAACTTCGTACACGTGTTTTTCAGTATAGCCCGTAACTTTTTTGTTTTTAAACCGATTGAAATGAAACAAACACTAAATGTTACGGGAAGCTTGCTACAATATATCAGTGAAAACCGTATTCAAATGGTAAAACCGTTTCAGAGATTAGCGTGCACAAACATACAGACAAAATTCTAAAAACAATTTTTTTTTTATCTCGGAAACATAAATAAAATGTGTACAAATTGTTTTTCGAAAACAAAAAAAATAATGTAACACGGCTCGTTTACGCTTTTATTATATGTATAGATATATAGATTATTATGTATAGATATATGTATGCATAATATATATATACATATAAACACATGTATGTACATACTGCTATATTTTATTAAATAAATACAGAAATCAAAGAATAGAAAATAAAACACTTAATAGACGAAAACTGTTATTAAGGGCACACTATGTTCCGCAGTCATAAACTGGGCTGACTGTCTGGCAGCAGAAACCACCCCTTACAGAAAACCACCATGAAATAACAGCATTTGTGCTGTGTGTTTTGATGCATGTGTTAATAATAATAGCGACAAATTCTGAAATACGCTAGAAATACCTAATAAGAAGTTGCTTATATTAAAATCTGTTTGGTGCAATACCTAACCTAAACTTATATGGGGGTGAATGACACGATCCACCCGCTTCGACATTTTCAATTCATTTTCTGTAAAATTTATTCACTCTGAATCGTTTTAGAGATTGGAGTTGTTTCAGAGGTTGGAGAAGGAACAATGCAAATTTCGATCTATACATACGAGTATACGTATATGCTTATGACGAAACTCTCGTCATAGTACAAAGGCTAACCGCTCGCTTATCCGCTCGCACAGCAGACACAATTTCGAATTTTGATCATGCTTGCACTTTTAGCAGTACTTGTCGATTTCCGGTGTAGATTAGAAATATGAAATTTGCTCTAACGGCAAATGAAATTATAGAAAAAATCAATATGAGAAAATTAAAGGAAAAGATTTGAAAATTCTAGGACATTCGTGTCCTAAAAAACTTCCCTCTTTAAAAGACACAGTCCTGCCAAGTAGGCCAGTGTACTGTAGACTATATCTGTCATCAAACCGAGGCGATAAAAAGCATATCCTCACTTCCACAATTATATTTAAATACACGAGAAGTGACGAGTATTGCTAATAACATTTTAACTGCGCAAGAATTCAGAATATTATTTTTTCTGCCTCCAGGGTTGCCAATTATCTTAGTCCGATAAATCGCTGGATGTATCGAGTTTTTTTCTATAATTATATACTGGAAAAAACAGTGTACATTTGCGTCCAAAAATAACACTTTGGACGATCCATTGGTTTATCAAAAATGAAACACCGGTAATTCCAAGAGTTAGATAGGTAAGATCTCTTTATTGAACTCGGTGAATGGAACGTTCGCGCGTACGTTTAAGTTACAATTCATTGAGCGTCGCTTGCTGTTAAGTATACCGATTTAACAAACATTTCCTATTTATTATAAGATAAAAATCTATACATTCACAAAAACTTACAAATAGGCCAATTTGTATGCTTTTTTTTATGCTATGCCTTCAAGCATAGCATAAAAAAAGCCTTCTATTCTTGGAATCTGTGTGTTAAAATGGAAAAATAAACGACATAGATAAAATTTAAGATTTACAAACACCACTGTGAAAACATTTATCTTTAATTTCGGAGTCTTACAGTCACGCACTTACATCTCGTTCGGCCCCTGCCGGATATTATGTCGGACATTATGACTTGATTATGTCCAACATTATTAAATATTAAGAACTACCTAATAGTAACTATCTTTAGTAGCTCTAAGAAACACTGAGAATTCTGAACAAGAAAGAAATATAGATCACGCAAATTGAGACTAATAAACTAGTGTTATTTAGAACACTTTCTTATTTTTTCTTCATAGCAAGAAGTTACTCTTTGGACAAGGCGTGCATTACTCCGGTTTTATCGTTTCGAATTTAAACAATGGGACATATTCCAGTTTTAGATGAATATGCATATGAAGAAGCATACGCATATAAGTCTAAAAATGGAATATATTTATAATTATAACTAAAATATATTTAAATTTTAATAAATAAAAAAAAATGTTTAAAAATGTTAGTCATCCATTAAAAGATATAATATAAACAGTTTCATGTTTTGTTCCCTCCCTTCGCCTTATTATTATTTAATATCAATTAGTTTGAATTAACAATGAAGGGAACACAAAAACCAAGTAAGGCTTTATCTACTGTACAGTACTTTTGATGTGACTCTATGGCTCTTAATAATTTGGTGAAATCAACCCTCCGATGACTCTCTCAAGAAAGGGAAAATTCTAATGTAGCCTCATATTTGGATTTATAAAAGATGAAATTCATACCTACTGCTTGAAAAACAGCTGTAAATTTTCATTAGTCAATGCGAGGGATAAGCATTTAATAAATGAGAATGTATCATTTTGAACCCCAGCATTTCGGTTTAATTAAATCTCCCCACGAGGATTGGCGCTAAATAAATATTTGCCTGTCTATACGTGGACACTTCACAAATGACATCCCGCTGTGTCGTTTGTGGATTTCTGACATTGTGAATTACGCTCGCAAACAATCGGATATTTTATTAGAAACGAATTATTCATTTTGTCATCCCGATTAGTGCACCCATACGTATTTACAATTTTAATAAACATGTCAAAATTGAGAGAATATAGGTGCGTTTTAAGTCTTTTCAAAAAGTAATGAAGATACTTTTAAAAATTAACAATCTATACTAATATTATAAAGCTGAAGAGTTTGTTGTTGTTGCGCTAATCTCAGGAACTACTGGTTCGAATTGAAAAATTCTTTGAATAGTCCATTTATCGAGGCAGGCTATTAAGCTATATAACATCAGTCTACGATAAATAGTATTATATATAAGCAGTGTCCAGTACCGCGCGGCCCCGCCGCGCCGCCGTATGAGCCGCAGCGAAGCGTGGCCGAGTTCAGCTAGTATTTAAATAAACCTCTGGAGTTTTGCCAATATTTCAAATTCTTACATTAATTCAACTAAAGTAACATCATCGTAAGTACTTTTTTTTAGTCTACCTGATCTCTGTAACATAGGTATGGCTACAGACGTCTCTTTATACAAGTAACGCTATAGGAGTTTGCCGACTTTGATAAAATAAAGGAGATATCAGGGAGATATGGAATAAAGAGGGCGACATGTGTGACAGTAATAGACATTCTATTACATTTTTTATGGATAAATAGTGTGCTATAACACGAAATTTTTAATTTTTTAATTTTAAATTAAAATGTTATCAAACTTTCCGCCTGCGGATAAATTAATTTTCTTTTCAATATCTCCGTTTACCAGAAGCAGTTAACTTTTACATGCGCTATATACATTACATTCTGGTGTTCTTTCTGTAACATGTATGTTGATTTATTAAATTTTTGCTGTAATGCTTAAAACATTTATTTTTTTCAATTTTTAAAAATTAGTAAATTGTGATAAGATTTCAAGGTGGGTGTACCCCACTAATAATAAAAAAACAAGCATTAGAATGTAAAAAAAAAGGAATTGTCCGCAAAAAAAATTGCGATGATGTTTTTGACGCTTAACATATAATCCGGTGACGTGACAATATGGCTTTCTCTTTGATCCCCACAAATTGGGGCGGTCACCCTTCGACAATTATGCGAGTGAGCGCAACTTGCTTAATGGCGTGGATTACGTTACGTGTTAGTGAAACATGACAAATGCAGCAGGTTCGTGGCGTCATTAACGGGACTCTCGCATTTCGAATATTAAACGCTTATCTATTTTGTAATTAAAAACAACTGGTGTGGACTATTATTTTCAAGGCGACGACGTACTATCTCAATTTTTTATATAACGTTATTCGAATTCAAAAAAGATATGGATAAAACGATATTAGAGAATCAATGTTTTCCACGGACCCTATCTTAATAAAACTGTTATTTTTCTAGCACCCCAACTATTGAAGCGAGTCGTTATACTTATTAACCACCACATAGCATTCATGGTTTAGCCGATATCAAACTACGACAAGTGCGGGGGAGAGTATATTCAATATTGTCTATTGTGAGTTTTTGGGAGGGAGCTACACAGTTCCGCTAAGGAAGAAGAAATCAATCAAAAAAAAAATCATGACGTCATGTCACATGTATACACAACGTCGCCAATGTTCAAATAAGTATAGGTATATTAGAACTATTCGATACTACAAAAAAAAACTACGAAGTAAAAAGTAGTAATTCTAATCCTCCTAATCTTTATATATGAAACAAAATCGTGTTAGCTACATCATTTATAAAAAAATACATGAAGAAAATTTATTTTCTCATACATTTTGTAAGGGACGGCTTTTTTGTTGATATCTCCAGAACGAGTTGACTGATTTTTTTTGTTCGTCTCGGCCTCGTGAAAAGTTTTTTTTTAATGTTGAGGTCGTCAGACAGGTTGACGATCCACTTGATGGTAGATGGTTACCATCACATAAGACACAAGCAACACCACAGGTGCTGCAAGTACATTTCCTACCATAGTATTACCACTCACTGAAACACAACAGCACATATGCTGTTATTTCACTATGGTCTTCTGTAACGAGGTGGTTCAGCCGCCTCGTTACAGTGTGCCTGCCCAAACAACTGCGAAACGCAGTGTGCCCTGTCACTACTTAAGATAATCACAACAAAAAAAACATATACAAGGACATCTCTGATACAGATACAAAAACAATGGCTACGCAAATCATTTTGATTAGCTTCAACAAAGAATTACATTCGTTTAAATGTATTTTTGAACATTTAGTGAGTTTAATTCATTTTGAGTATTCATTTATTATCATAAGAAATTGTATTTAAATCAGCTAATAACGTACTACAACATTAATTGTTGATTCTGAGGCGGTCCGAAGTTCGCTAGTAAAATGTATTATAAATACAAAAGTTTGTATGTATGTTTGTTACTCAATCACGAAAAAACGGCTGCACGGATAAGGATGAAATTTGGCACACAGATAGTTTATTATCTGGGTACTTTTATTATATAGGATAGGATACATTTATGCGTACGAAGTCGCGGGCAGAGCTAGTAAAATAATAAGCTAATAATAATAAGATGTAGTACAATAGAAATACAATGAATTTCAATTTTTTTCATATAGTTTTCACACGGGTTTAGAATATTTTCATAAAACTCAGAACAAAAGTGTTTCCGAAGCGCGAATGTTTCCCTAGTGTGGATTTCAACGTGGCGTATAAAAGGCGTAAATGGCACATAAGATATACGAAGACGAACGTAGAACATTAAAATCTACAAAGGCGCGCCTTAACTATGGGCGACGCCGGCCGCCGCCGTCGTTCTAAACGTGCGGCACATATCAGACGGGGCGGGATTACTATGAGACCTATATAGTTTATAGTCGCTGGTAACTGCAATATACTTAAACACACAGGTCTAATCTACTTAATTCTATGAATGTACAATTCTAATAGAATTGTACGAATTCCAAGTATATAATTCTAAGAAAGTGACGTCAACCATCATCGGGTCGAGGACTCACTAATGAAATTCATATTAATTTAATAAATTGGCATTTCTCCGAAAGTTCTCATATTTGATCATCTATTTCATATAGTTTATTCCAATTAGATCCAGCAGTATTCAGCATGTTATATGTACGAAACATTATTACTTTTATATGGACGTCAGATATGTAATGAAGCCTTTATGCACGCCGTAGAATTGCAATCAAATGGATTGCTAGTACTAGCTTCTGTAGTATATCAATGCGGCCTGGGTTGTTTACGACCACACGCTATAACCCTTTTGTGTTCCGTGAACAGAAAAATGGCTGGTCAGTAAAATTGATTATGACTCGATATACACTGATGCATCTAACACATTATTTTTTGAAGTGTAATGGAATTACAGGATACAGAGTAATTATGGGCTCTGGCATCGTTTAGTCACATTCGGAAAAAAACAAGCAAATGCGTTGTTATTTTAGAGTGACAATTTTAGTTACCTTGCAGGATGTAGGCAGTTCGCTGCGGTTGCATTCCCGGCGTGAGAGCAATGCCGATGCGCGATGTGTTGTGTAGCGACAACGCGCCCAATAAGTCTAGCTCGGTGGCTGTAACAAGTAAAATTAATATATATTTATAAACATACAATTCCATATTTAATTTTCTTTTGTGACGTCATTCCACACCTTAAAAACCTCCACGAACATTGTTGATATTTAAATTAGTTTAACACTTCTAACTAACTAATGTTCTGAAAGTGTGCAAGAAACTTATAGAAGCATACAATGAATGTGTGTCATGAATAAAAATATATTGCGTTTATTCGTTAGCGTATCAATTGAGAACGTCTTGACAGTTTCGAACATTTTTTTAATATTTCTTATTGTTGTAAGAAGTTTTTCAGGGAGAGAAAAAATAGAAAAGTTGTCTCTATTTTTTAATGTAAAGTCCCATTAATGGTAGGTGGCTACCGTCGCCTATATGCTTCAAGTGTGCTGCAGACTATAGTAGGATTACGGATAAAGTTTAATGAAGGATAGAAAAAAGACTGTCTATTTTTAAAATTCATATAAAAGTAAAAATTGTGGTTGGGCGTATGTGTTGCCGAGAGAGGGCAGCAGTGCCAATACCACAGGATACCCATAAAAACTCTCCCGCACACGCATACAATGGTGGTTATTTACAAACCCGCGCCAATTTTTACAAACCAGATTTTTTGGGATAATTTCTTTTCGAGTAATTAATAAATTGATTTATCCTTATTTATAAAAATAATAACACACACATCCCTAAACGGCCGGATAAAAATAAAACATTTACGACCACACACAAGGAACTTTAATTGTTTAATAAATATGTATTTATGAACTATTAATGTGATGGCCTACATTCGTACAATCAATAGTGAATGTTATAGCACATTCGTACAAAGGCGGAGAATACCGAAAAACTGAGAACAGCAGACTCGTATATCGATCCGAAGTACGTTGACTTTCACGATTGAAAATGTGGGTTACAAGAACGTTTATCAATTAAGTGGCACCTCCTACATCACTAGGATTAAATGGTAATTTTGTTTAACCTAAAGTATTGATTAAGACAGGCCCAAATTAGTCTGTGTTTTGGTAAAGGTTAAAAATACATTTAAAAAAAAATGGTTACTTTTATGGGAGCACAATTTTTTAAAGAATTACTCTTGAATTTAAAACAGGCTGAGATAGGCTTTACCGCAGTGAGTAAGGAATGTCAGAACCCATTTCCCAATCCCCTCCTAATCCATTATCCTTAATCCTACTATGGTCGGCAGCGCATTAACAGCACCAGTGACTATGCTTGTGTTACAGTAGCCAAATACAATTATGTGGACCGTCAGCCTATCTGACGACTTTAACATAAAAAAAAATATTCTCACATTCAAGCTGTCGAGATATGTTTTCTTAAGTTCTTGCATAGCATGTTTTGATGGCAGTGGTCAAGGATAATATTGTTTTATTTTTTATGTTTAAAGTTTCGTTGTCTAATAAGTTTTTATTGTAAGTTTTCATGTAAGATGAGTAGCTCTAAGATGTAATATTTAAAAAATTAAAAATTGTTTAAATTTTATTATTTAGGCATTTTATCTTCGCCTAGGAAGACATGACGCATGGAGGAACTTAGCTTTTAACCCCAATACGATTATAGTATTCGCTCTGGTATGGTTTCATAGTAACAGCAGAAACAGCAGTCATAAATTAGGCAGTCCATCTGCCGGCATTAGCCACTCACAGAAGATCACCGTGCATGTGTTGCTTCAGTGAGTGAGTAAGGGATGCCAGAGTCCTATTTCCTATCCCCTCCTAACCCATTATCATCATACTGTGATCGGCAGCGCGATTGCCTGCCTGACCATTACGTAAAAAAAATTTTCTTGCACTTTCACCTACTTAATGCCTTTTCCCTTCACACATCTGTTCTCTAGATGTATTCAAAACAATAATTATAAAGGCATGATTACATAAATGAAATATTGAGCGAACAGCTCGTACAAATGCACTTCAATTCATACTCTACAATTAAAAAAGTGTCACAGTTTGTGTTGAGTGAGAGGGCTCTAGACTCTTTTTAAATGAAGTCCCAATTTACAACGCCTCTGAACACGAATAAAACATTCCCTCTAGGGTTGTGCATTAAAAGTAAAGTTTTACAAATAAAAGGACTGTTTTAATGTTATCTTTGTCACAATTTAATAGTTCGGCTTAAAGTTTTAATAAGTAAATGACTAAAAAAAATACACAACATTCATTTAATATATTATATACATGTGAAATTAATAAAGCAATCGAATTATGTTATAAGATCCTAATCAAAACCTATTTTGTCCGCGAATTCTTCCTGTTTATATGGATGATACATTTTCTATACCCCTGTCAACGTGTATGCAAAATTTCATTATGATCGTCCAAGTATTTAAGGCGTGAAAACCCATAAAACAACTCACATTCACATTTATAATTTTTAAAATTCCTATTGTAGTCGGCAGCGCACTTGTAGCAGCTTTGGCGTTGCTTGTGTTATAGGCGACGGTAGCCACCTACCGTCAGCCTGTCTGCCGATCTTAAGATTAAAAAAAATAATTTATAATATTAGTTATGATATAATTTAGAATATAAAAGAAAGTGGACGTTTCAATAAAAATATAAATGGAAATTGTGTGAACCCTATCGCAACGAGATGAGAGAAAGGCGCCATGTCGCACGGCCCGACGCCAAAGCGTCTGATGCCCGCCACCCTCCTACGACGTCGCCCAACGGTACTGAGATAACAATGTCACAGATTGCCTCGTAAACTGCCACTGTCGTATCTTCAACATAGCAACTGTATATTGATTCAATCTGTATTTAGCGTTCATCATCATCTGATGATACTAAATATCATTATTGGATGATGATTTAGGCATATTTTCTCAAGCTTATTTTGCCCATCTCCCACTTTGAGAATATACTTTTTCCCCCATCTTAAATTTACTTATCTACCATTTGTCACGAATTGAAAACAGCTATTGTCATGAATAATATAGGATAATATTAATCGTAATATAGGATATGATTTATCCTATATCTGAGTTTAAAATTAAGAATGAAAGAATATTTCAATAGAAACAATATTAATTGGTTATATCGAGTAATATTTTTATGGACATTCAAATGTCGTGAATTTATTAAAAAAAAATCTGGGTCTTCTAGTGTTTTAAATTTAAAAAACGTCTAAAAAGTCCCTAAAAGTCTCAAATGCCCTCAAGGGGACCCTTATCACCCACGTTGCGAAGCTTAGTATGCGTGTATTCTCAAATATAAAGTGGTATAAATATTTATAGTCCACCATACTAATCCACCCTAGCATAGACATTCGAAAACCTAGAATATGAAACTTTCCTAGAGATATTCTTCTTGACTTTTTTTCCAGGTTACAAATAATTTTTTCGAGTATACCTACAAAGAAATCTGTCGTAATTCATACTATTAAATTTAAAACAGTTATTCTGTTGCTTTTAAACTACATTGTTGCCTAAGTTGCTTTTGTAAATCGTGTGTTTTATTATTACTGCCGAGGAAAAACGTGCGGCCCATAAACGTTTTGGCAATACATTTATGACGCCATCGTATACAATGAAAGAGAAATCTATTATAGAGGAAGGGGTTTATCGCGTTATCTGGCATCGGGCGTTTATCTGGCATCGGGCTTTTTAAGGTTTTATGAAGGTTTAACCTCATGTTCTATTAGCGCACTAGAAATGTTAGCCCGCCTACCGCGCTTTTATCACAAAAAAACATTGCTATTGCAAAAATTTTCCGATTCCCGGCAGGGTCAACTTTGTAAATAGACTTTCATACTTGATTCTGGTCTGAATCTGACAAGTAGTGGCAAGACACACTGCGATTCGCAGTCATTTGGGCAGCCCGTCTCTATGGGCAGTAACCACCCCCTTACAGAAGATCACCGTGAAATAACATACGTGTGCTGTTTGTGTTTCGGCGAGTGAGCAAGGGATGTTAATTAATTTGAACTTAAATACTGGCTGTATTTAAATAGGTTTGATTTTCAAATATGGAAAAAGGAAAATAAAAAGTGAGTTGATTTTTAATTGTCATAAGATGAAAAATATAATGCAGTTTTGAGACCGAAAAAGAAAATTATGTTTGTTATATGTATTAGTTATTGTGGATTTGTAATGTAAAGAATATATGTACACATACATGATGGAAACATTACAGTGTTTTATTGATATAGAATAAACAGATCCCAGAGATATGAAGAAATAGAGGTAGATATGCAAAATTTCCTACAAGAAGGGATGCCAGAGCCCATTTCTCTGTCACTCTTCCTAATCCCTTATCCTTAATTCTACTGTGGTCGGTAGCGCACTTGCTGCACCCGTTGCGTTTCTTATGTTATAGGCTACGAAAGCCACGACCGTTACCCTGTCTGACGACCTTTATATGAAAAATATACATTTTTTTTACATTCCATTGTATATAAATTAAATGAATAACTAGGTACATTTATTTGAAGGTGTAGCAAAGGTTCGGCATTGAGTGGGTGATTATAAAATGAAATATTAAGCACGGAAGTACGGGCGTGGAGCTTTGAAAATTCAAGGGTTTATTGATTGAAGGTAAGCGGTGGGTAATTTATCAAATTGTTTAGACGTACGAATTACGCTACGTTAGCCGCCTGCCTCTTTCTAACTGAGCGGAATAATTTCGCCGTTACAGGGTAGACTGGTTAACAAGTGTGATTAATTATTTAAGTTCGAACTCAATAACTTTGAAGGCCTTCACGTGTCTGCAACATGATGAAACATTTTGTATTGTGAGTTAGGTAGAGCCGGGCGAATTTTAACTATTTTCATTAGAAAAGAAATTATAACATTTCTATGGTATTTTGTTTGGGAAGTTTTTGAGTTGGCTAATAAGTGTTTGAATAGTAAATACGAAAAAAGGGCACGAGGGAGATAAGCGATTTTTATTTTTAAGGTGGGGGTCGCTAGGTACATATTAATTATGTACCTAATTAATTATCTATTGTTCGCCCAATTTTTTATATTTTTAGACGAGCCCTTAGGAACCAGGATACCTGGGTTTTTCCAGGATAAAAAGTATACTACTTGTTAAACCGGCTAATAAACCATTCGTGTGCTAAATTTCATCCAAATTCGTTGAGCCGTTGTTACTTGAAAGAGTAAAAAACATCCATCCGTACATCCATCCTCACAAACTTTCGTATTTGTAATATTAGTAGGATGATGATAGAAATCCTATGAAAAACATATGTTAGCACATGTCAAAATAACTTTAAATGTCAGCACAACTTATGAACATGATTATGCGAAGATTCAGCAATACACATACAAAAGATAAAGGCAATTAGGACTCTTGATTTAACGTCTGGTTCGTGTGTATATCTTATTTTTAACCTTATCTAAAAGTTATGGTGGATAACCGCGTTAATAGAGTCTTATAACTTAGAAATAAGATAACATAAAACAAAATGTGAAAACCTTTTACCGCTCAACTGCCAGGTGAGGCGCTGAGTAGTCATAACTGCCATACGAGATATATCTACTGGAGGAATTCGTAGTTGTAGCGAATTCTAGCTTTTAGAGACCTTTTATAACACCCAGACTACTTAGATGGCTTATACTTACTACGGATATAGTGCCCCGGTATATTAGTGCAGGTTCTGTACTGCTTAAAGATTAGCTACGGTGCACTCTATGAAACTCGCTCAAGCTTCGTTTGGTAGCCCGAAAGCTTATGTGATATTTAATGCGGACTTAAAATCGCAATGCTACTATTAGTATGCTATGCTTGAAGTATGTGCAGACCTCTGTCACTCCGTGTGTGCCGTGATATAATTGCCCACCTTCGCTCACATTGAATGTGAAAGGAGTGCAACTTCTGTACGCTAGTACTGTTATTTATTCAGTGGTATGTGGTAGTAATCACTCTCGAAGGATGTTCTAGGCGGCCATATTTGAGTTTTAATATTAAAAATGTGAAAGTGGGCTTTTTTGTTACGCTTTCATGACTTAACTACTTAACGGATCATGAAGAAATTTTCCATGCACGTCATCAGGGATATAAAAAAGGATCTAGGGTACCTTTCATCCAGAAAAAAAGAGCTGTTCCTGAGGAATCATCTAAAATAAAAAATTCAACGTCTGACAAAAATATATGAGAAATAAAGATGTTTTAACACTTAAGTAAAAGGGGCGCGGACGATAATTCTTTTGCGAGGGCAAAAGCTAGTTGGCTGTAATGAAATAGAAATGGTCAAATTGTATTATCACAGTTTCAATTCAGACATCCGAACGTGTAAGAGCTTTACTAATGAGTATTCTACCAGCTGCTTCTTGACAAGCTTGCGTTCGCGGTTAATGAACACGCTAACCGCAAATTGTTACAATAAATATAAACAAAATTCACTCTATATACCGAAAATAACACAATACCAATTACTAGTTAGCTGCAATTTACAGGAAGAATTATTTATTCAACTTAAACAACGGTGTAACACAACTGTAACAACTGTTAGAAACCTAATCCTATGTAATTTTATACAATTGCATGCTTTTACGTATTTCACACTCGATGGAAACGCAAAGTTGGTGAAGGTTCAATAGCAATTAAAGTACCCTCCTGTAACTTGAAACGGCTTAATGCGAAGGAAACCTTTCTTAATAAAATAGCCATATGGTTACAATATTTATAAACAGAAACATTAAAGAGACGTCTCGTCAACGTCTAAAAATGTGCAAGGAGCTCGAGTAGCTTTCCCAAAGCCGTCTTGGAATCAGAATCACCTTGAATATTATAATACACTCGTTTAAAGAAAGAGCGCAAGCAAAAAAATTTGAAAAGCTTTTTAAAAGGGGGAACAGTGAAGCATATGTCAGCGGCGCGTGCCTACCGCGCGTATCGACTTTCAATTGAGACCTTTTTAGGGTTTCGTTTGTATGAAAAGTCTCTTATATTCATTACTTTTCGGCTGAGCTTTCAACTTCTTGTATTCTTATTGTCTGAACTAATGGTGATAAAAATTTTATTTGGATAAACACTAAATATATATGTGTATTTTACACTTAAGTTTGCTTTGGATCTCGTGAAAAAAAATATACAAAATTGACTATTAAGTACGTATCATATTTGAACTCTCTTATTAAATAATTATTTATGTCTGTTCAATAATATGTCCAGTAGTTCTACTATTTGTCATGTGATAGTTCTATTGCATCTATGCAAAATATAAATAGTTCTATTGCAGAGTATGACAGATTGGACTAAAAAAATAACTAGTGTTAATTGCCGGTCTTAACATTTGGTGCTGACACGTTGATAAGAGTCTAAATAAGCTTAGGTCGAAGTCTAGATTTTAAAATCTTCTCCATGAATCTTCTGCAACCATCTTAATGAATCCAATATTCTCCGACCATTTAATCTTGACAGTCAGCGTTTAAATCTTAAATTCGCTAGAAGACATCATTGTCATTTTTCAAAGTTTATTAATATTTTATCTGATGTTTACGATTAGTTCAAGGTAGTTTCATTGATTGAAATGAAAGAATCAAAGTGTTCGTCAGCATAATTAATGCAAATAACATAACAATTAATAATTACAAGAAATATCAATTGATTCGGTGACCACGGTAGTACCGTAATTATTTTGCTGACACAAGACCTCTTGAAACTGTTTCATGTGACGAAACGCTTGATATGCATTGGAATTCATAATAATACTTTTTAAATTTCATAACTAACTAGCGACTAGCTCCCGGCTTTGCATGGCAAAATTTTTCTGCAAATTATATATAAAAACCTTCCTCGTTTAACGCACTTTTCATTAGTTAAAACCACATCAAAATCGGTTGGAATTTAGGAGTTAGAGAAGAACTGGCAGACAAGACACGAGCAGCGACTTCAATTTATTTAAATTATGTAAGGATACCGATACAATGATATAAATATGCTTTTATTAATCCATACTTCTTAAGTTTTATAAAGGATAAATTTTCTTCGCAAAGTTAAAAGTGAGCTAAAATTGATTTAGCATAATTAATATCGATTTATTATGGATGTTTGATTAGCTATAATTGTATAGCTAATCAAATATATATACTACTCAAAACAAAATAAGGGCCACTAAGATTTTTTGCTCTACCATGAAAACAATAAAGATATTAAATTGTTTAACTTATGTAACTACAAAATAATGTTATTGGTTATAATATAGGCTAACAATTGTTTAAAATAATGATCATGAACTGTTTTTTTTAAGTTCATAATGAAATTGGCCATTTTGAATGAAAAACATGAACAAAAGAAATCACCGGAAAAAGACAAAATACTGTTCTTGTCACTTTTGTTTCTTCTTTTTAGTAACGAGTATGTCCTCCTCTCTTAGCAATACACTCCTGAAGCCTCGTATGCATACTCTGGATCAAATTCCTCACGTTTTCATCTGGAATCTCCTCCCAGGCATGTTTTAAAGCGTCAATCAGCTGCTGTTAGTTGTAGACCCCTTGCTTATTCTCTCTAACCCTTCGTTTCAATTGGTCCCACAATTGCTCGATTGGATTTAAATCCGGACTCTTAGCTGGCCATGGTAATACCTCAATATGAGACCCTTCTAGGACAGTTTGGGTCGATCGAGCTGTGTGTGCACGGGCATTGTCTTGCATCAGGATGAATCCAGGCCCCACTCGCTGTGCAAATGGGATCACTTGAGGCCTTATGACGTCTTCGATGTAACGTTCTGCAGTTACGGTACCCGCATTTAAAATGGTGAGCTCGGTTTTGCCGTGTAAACTAATCCCACCCCAAACCATTACGTTGGGACCACCGAAACGGTCAACTTCGTGGATGCAGGACTCCGAAAAACGCTCGCCGCGTCGTCTCCACACCCTAACACGCCGATCATCATTAAAAAATTTTACTTTGCACTCGTCTGTAAAAAGCACCTTGCCCCACTGATTAATCCCCCAGTTCAAATACTGACGGCAGAATCTTAAACGGTTTGCACGTTGAACCCTAGTCAGAGGAATTCGAACAACTCGACGTCTTGACATTTGCTGGTCTTCGTGCAATCGATTAGGTATAGTTTGATCACTGACACGGGTACCCGTTGTCAGCCGTAGGTGGTGTTGTAACTTACGGGCCGTTACTGTACGATCACGACGAGCACTTAGTTGGACGTACCGATCCTCGTGCGCCGTTGTTACACGAACTCTACCTGAACCAGGTCTCCTGGCAACACTCCCGGTCTCTTGGAAGCGATTCCATACATTTTGGAAAGCTCTTCGAGAAAAAATTCAACTGCAAACCCACGTAACGCTGAGAACGTCCTTCTTGAATCATAGTTATGGCTCTGGTTGCTGTAATTGTATCCATGTGGGTTCGTACTGGTGGCATGATTAACGCGAGATGATAAATGAATCAATTAAAATTGAAAAAGTAAAACTTTTTTCCTAAAATAACCGAAACAAGTTAAGAAGACAATTGAAGAAAAAGATAAGAATAACTTCCTATTATTTTTTTTTTCTTAAAACGATGGCTAATATTTTTCAAATTAGAAAGCATAAAAGAGATCAAACACCAAAGAGTTCGTAATATCAATATAATGCTACTTATCAGTTACTTTCAGTTTACTAAAGTGCACTTAAATGTAAATAAACTAGTGGCCCTTATTTTGTTTTGAGTAGTATATAATATGCGAATTTTCCGAAATTAATTTTAGCTAACTTTGAATGTTGTTACTACAATTATTTAAAAGCACTACCTATACTGAAATTGTAAGAGGTGAAGTTAGTATGTATGTATGTATGTTTGTTTGTATGCAGGAGGCAATCTTCGATACGGCTCGCCTGATTTAAAAAGAAAAATCTTTCTCCCAATAGTTATTCCACTATAATTTCGGGATTGACATAGCTTAAATATTCCACGCGGACCAAGCCGCAGGTACGAGCTATCTAAAAATAAAGATCCAACGCTTGGCATAAATAAATTTCAGGCGTTATATTGCTTTACATGTTTTGTCAGGCGTTATATATCTTTTATTCTTCAAGACGAGTTGGGGGAATCAGCTAGTTGATAGATAATGGTTATAGCCAGTATGGCGTATGTTTGATTCCCGCATGTAAACTTTAATAGAAAAAGTGATCATTTTTAAAGGAAACTAGAAGATTAAACAATGTCTGCCAATTGAAAGTGGGTTTGCATGGCAGATTTACGTGCGTGGTATATGTATGACATACATACAGGATAAACCTAGTGTTTAACCTAGTATTAAGGAATTTTGATAAGAAGTATAAAATCAACCCGCCAACTACGTATTTACATATAAATAATGCTTACGAGATTTTGGAATATAAAGTTCGTTAATAAGGCACGATATGAAGCTTATTATAATGTGTAGGGTTGGCTGTACCGGTGCAACCAACAGTCGAGACAGGTGGTGGCCACGCTCTGCTGCCCAAGACCCCCGTTGCCTCGTGCCGTACCATACGCCAACCGCACTCCCACACACCCCATTACATCACATTTCTCAGTAGCAGTTCATTTACATTTACAAGAAAACTTGTTATAAAGAGAGCTCAATTTTTATATTACCTTATTTTGAAGTAAAATTGTGTTAACATATAAATCGTTAACATATTATTAGCTTTGACAAATTTTGTGACAAATTAATTTGAATTAAAAAAAAACTATAATCCCTATGTAGAAATGAATCCTGTTTCCCTTGGTCACGGCATCACGCGTGAACGGGTAAATCGATTTTAATTCGCATTTCACTAATGGAAAGAGGGATAAACGGGGAATGTTCATATATATAAAAATTGCACCCCGGGCGAAGCCGGGGGCGGGTCGCTAGTGATTATATAAATAAGTAAAAAAAAGTAACGTTGGCATAAATTGAATATTTTTAAGTTTTTAGTTGTTGATAAATGAATTTCACAATATATAATAATTGATGTTCACTAATGGCTGTTATTTAATCTATCAACAAAAAAAAACTAACCTTTCCTAACCAATATTATGATTGACCAGCTAATAAACCTATTTGCAATAAAAAGTTGCTGACAAATATTTTGCTGATCAAAATATTTATTCTTTTATTAATTGTAATAATTGGCACCATAGAGCTATATGGTATAAAGTATAGAGCTATATTATAAGAATCGCCGCGCCGCGCCGCCTCTTATTAGAGACGGTATGGCAACGCTTTCCATACAAATCCAGCATGTCGGGGACGTTACCGTTTATTCAATACAAGTACACGCACAGCTTACGCACCGTTTAGGTTTTGTGTTCCAAAACAATCTCTACTCGCATTTTTTAAAAGCTAAAAATTGCATTTAAATACTTACTTGTGATTGGTACACCACACCAAATCACAGCACAATGAGGCATTTCTATGCTTTTTTGGAAAATGATTACTCCACAACATGTAATTAGAAACTGGTGGCCAAATGCGCCTTGAGTTACGCGTACCGCAATTGCGCGACACGAATATTATTATTATTACCGTCTCTAGAAGGGGGCGTCGCGGTGATTCCTTGCTCTGTGATTGGCAGATTTTAAAAAGCTAAAGATGAATAAAAGATAAAAAAATTAAAAAGCAAAGAAGTAAAATTTGTCTTTACTTTTTTCATTATTTATTACTCTCATAATACACATTCTTAACAGAAAACTAATACAGTATTTCGAAAGCCTCGTCATAATACAAAAATACAGACAATTTTGTTTCTCAATTTAACAATGAAATTGTTTGTAATAATATACTTATATTATTATAGGTTTTTTTTTTTGTTAACGTCGACAGACAGGCTGACGGTCCACTTGATGGTATCTGGCTACCGTCGCCTATAACACAAGCAACGCCACAGCTGCTGCAAGTGCGCTGCCGACTACAGTAGGATTGGATAAGGGATTAGGAGGGGGGATAAGGAAATGGATAAGAAATTCTCAATATTTTATTTATTAGTCAAAGTACTATGTAAATTTTAATTTAATATTATTTTGTATAATGTAATTTCTTAATTTAGTGTTCACCAGATATCATTTCTGAATTTAGTTTTTATACTTTGTATTAGATGTGAATACATGCCAGTTGTAACAACCGATTTATTTTCCAAACCAGTTCTAATTTAATTACTAAAGCATTAATGCTATAAAAATGCAACGTTCTCATACAAATTTCTTACACCATATTAATGATCTAACTCCATAGAAGTATTATAGTACTTATTACTTCCATGTCTAACTCGCAAGAAGAGCATCCTATGTGTCAAATACCGTTTGACAGATTGCCATGAAAGTTGCCATATTATATGTATATGTATTTTTTCATGGACAAGTTTCTAAGAAAAGCGAGTGAAGCCGCAGGGTATATAACTGCCAAACTGAATCCCGACAAAAAAACTTTTGCGTTGGACGTTAAAAATAAAACAATGTTAACTACACTAAGAAAAACCAATAATTCGAGTATTTTCTGGAAGGGAGATATGTAATTGCACCTAAAATCGGCAATAATGAGACAGCCTAATTAACCCAAAGATCTAAAAGATTCTTAAAAAGGCTTTGTTTTTTTTTTAAGAGCTTATAAGTAGGACTATAAGAGCACTTAGGTACACGAATAACCCAAAGATTTCAATGTTATGGTAGGACGGAAACGGAAGCCTTCACCCGGATAGGTCATATGTGATTGGGTGATAATCTAAAAAAACGCACTGTAATTAGTGCGCTCGTGTGCTAATATCTCTGGTCGATGACGATTCTTAGAAAAGTGGGTAGAATGATGCAATGGCTATTAATATTTAAAAAATTCAAATAATTCTGGCGCCCCATTTGATATTCCGATATCATAATGTCCTTCGCTTACCCTTTGCTGGTTCATTTACGAACAACATCCGGCCGGCTTGAATTTAGATGTAAGGAGCTGGTTAACATGGAATTTGCAACCGCATGCAGAGCACATGTAAATACATAACATTGTATACTTTGAATTATATATAGAAATTATAGAGGAAGATAAAATTTCCTCGTTTATCGCTGTTTCCGTTAGTAAAAACCGTATCGAAATCTGTTGGATTGTTTAGGGACCAGACAGACAACAGATAGAAGCGGGCAACGACTTTATTTCATAATATATAGATATTTCGTAATAAAAAGAAAAGTGTTATTTATAAACTATAAAATTTTTGGGTAGACAAAAAACTATTACACAAAAAATTTAAAATCGATTTAATATTAAGTAAATTACATTAACATACTATATGAATTTACATTACTTAATTATGAAATAGGTCATATTTATATCAATGATTATAATACCTCAACCAACTTCAACAGTGAAATTATTCGTTTCATTATTAAAATAATACATATATTAAAGAAAATGCTTATTCTTTGTATGCATATCTAAATATATAAAAATGAATCCCTATTTCCCGTGGTCACGGCATTACGCGTGAACGGGTAGACCGATTTTAATTCGGTTTTCACTAATGGAAAATATAAAAATTGCATCCCGGGCGAAGCCGGGGGCGGGTCGCTAGTTACCTATAAAAGTAACTATAAAGCTCAAATTCCGGTAGTAAAATTATTGGTGTAAATTTATTGACTGCATTCAATCTATGAATATTTTTTTTTAATTCATAAAGAAAATTCAAGAATTTAACTATAATCAATTGCTGAAACTCTGTAATGGCGGCCAAGAAGTAATTTATTATAATGTCTGAATGATATAATTGTAATATTACCAAATTGTAAGTGAAAAACGAGAGATCGGTGGAGTTACGTAATTATTTTTATATTTTCCTATTATAAACTTTATATATTTTTTATTATAAAAATTTAAAGAAATAACAGATGTGTAACTTACTTAATATTGTATTATTACAACAAATAAACCCTTGACACTTTGAACTTGAGTGTCGGCCATGGCCGGCATCGAGCAGGTAATCCTGGACAAACATTACCAAAAGATAACACTCACTATCATATCTGAACACGTGTAAGCTTACAAACTATTGTGTTCATAACGCGTATTGGGTATGTATGGAGTAAGTTCCTCCGCAATTGATTTACTACATTTTACCGATACTTCTATACTTACCTATTATTTTATAGGTTGTTTACTTTACTATGATGGCTTTGCATGCTTCTAGAAATGTCTAAATACACTACAACTTTTGGTATGTTTATTTAAAAAAAAATTATTAAAAAAAAGTTTTTATTTAAAAAAAACGTAAACGAGCCGTGTCTGTACCTTAAATATATTTTCAGAAAAAAAAATACAATTTGTACACTTTGTACCGAAGCCAAACAATCGTTTTTAGAATTATTGTCGCGTTAATCTCAGAAACGGCTTAACCGATTTAAATGCGTTTTCACTTATGTATTGTAGCAAGCTTTCCGTAACATTTAATGTTTGTTTCATTCCAATCGGTGTACAAACAAAGAAATGTATGCGCTATTCCGAATACCACGCGTACGAAGTTGCTAGCTCAGCTAGTTGTATCCTGCCCGCCTAAATAAAGTCGCTGTCCGCATCTGTCTGTTTCTTCACTAACTTCTTCTAAATTACAAAACGGATTTTGATACGGTTTTAATCAATGGAAAGAGCGACAAACGCGAAAGGTTTGTGTATTATCTAATTTGCAAAAAAAATTGCTTGCTTGTGAAGTCGGGGCGGGTCACCTATCACCTTATGTAATAGTAAATACAAGAAAAAGGCACGGAGATGATATTAGTAAGATCGAGCGAAAGCTTGACTCAAACCTTCAAAAACTCCTAATGTCTAAAGTCATTTTGGGAAGAAATAAATATCCTCCAGTATTCGGCTTTTAAATAAATCAGTATAATGTTTCATTTTGTTTATTTAGAAACGTCATTCTCTTTTAAATGTTTGAAATTGAGGGTCGTCGAACGCTAGCGAAGGGTGTCACCAATATAGCGACAGGTTTATACGTAGCACCCACATTGGCGCCCCAAGCTCCGCGCTATTTACCTCTCCTAAATTATGCGGCTTATTACCATTGCGCTGTTTGTTCAATGGCCATATTGAATGATTACATTTGGGTGGTAATAAATTGCGTCTCACTCTATATGATATCATTGCGGTTAAATTTATTCAAATGTAAGCGTAACTAGGAGGATTCGTGTGCTGTTTATTATACATTTTACAAATTTACCGTCTCCACTCAAATAAATATACGCTCAGACAGTGTTTGAGTTGTGGTCAAGTTCATTTATTTCAAAAAGCGACTACTTGCGCTATTCGTGTGCGAACGAATTATGAATTTTTACACAAAAACCTGAAATAGATGTGAGATAAAAATTAGTCAGATTCTTCTTTGAACACTCCTTAAGTCTTCAAATTCCGTCAAATTTTGTCAAGCCGATACGTATATAATAGAATAAAAGTAAAGAGATGGACATCTTCATAGAACACATGGCAATAAAAAATGACAGGCTTGTATAATGTCACAATACTTGAGGCTTTTCTATAAGCCCATAATGTTAAGATTTTTCTTTTATAGCTCACTCCAACACCACGTGTAACCAGCCATTTACATTAAATTCTAATACCTATTTTAACAGGAAATGTGAAGCAATTTTATCAATAAGTTTATCATAATCATTGTAGTGTATTTCGCCCATTCGTCTAAAGCATTCTTCTAATAAAGAAAATTGTTCTGATTTAAAGTCTTATTAAAGGTTATAATTAAATATTGGGAAGGTAAAGGTATTCGGATAATTTAAATTTAATTTAAGTTTGGTTTGTAACTCCTGTTGGAGAAAGGGCGAGCCACTGTTACAATAAAGTTTTGAATATGTTATAAAGAGTGATTGTAATGAATGAAAGAAGAGTAATAATTGTATAATAATAATTCAATAATATAGTTCAAATACCTTTTAATCTTTTGCAATAGTTTTTTGTCTTATTCCTAATAACACTAATAGTGGACAGCTGATTGGGAAGTAACTCCTTCTGTGATATCCAAATAGGAAAAGAAATAGAAAGGAGGTATGAAAAAGAAATAGAAGGAGGTAGCCCAATTCTCCTTACCATAAGAATCGTGTGAATGTCGGTCATATCAAAAACAAAAACAGAAACCCCAGCAGAAAAAAAAACCGGGGAATGAAGACCAAAGGTTTAATAAAAATTAAAGCTTGACGTGATGCCTCAAATGTGAAAAGGAAGGCCCATAGAAAATCGTCAGTCGGATCACGCTTCATAAACCACTGTCACAGTCTGAATTGGAATTAAGAGTTTTGAAAATATTACTATTACATCGACTGTTTGAGCTCCTATAAGCCCATTAAGATAAAAAATTTAATTGGAACTTCAATTTCGCCACTGTCGGTCGGTCGGAAATGTATTGAAAGTGAATAATTTTTTTCTCTTTCTTTTTTTGTTGTAAACGAAACTTCATAAAGATATTATTATTATATTACATCAACTTATCTTCATTAAAGTAACATGGAACTTTGTCAATGCGGCAGTGTATCAAGTTGGTTCACTCCTTGTGTACCAACTTGATACACTACCGCTGACAAAGCTACTGCTGCCAAATAAGAGATGTATATGCGTAGACTTAGTTATTTTAAGGCACTTCTTCACTCAAAGGAGTATCTCATCTGTATGATCTTACTTACTAACATACAGTCTTAGGCAAACAAGCTTTTCTATAGCTTCGTTAGCGAGTGGAGCTCGAGGAAAGTTGCTTTTTACGACTTTTGTCTGTCATAAAAAGGTAACTGAACAAACATTGTAGGTAAGTTCTACATTATATAGACTCCTCGACTACATTTGTACAATACTAGCCGATGCCCGCGACTTCCTACGTGTGACGTTGACTAAGTGTAAGGCTGTTCGGTCACATCGCAGCACTTTTTTTACTTTTATCATTTTTATACCCGTCGTAACTTCTAAAGGAATGGTCTGATTCGAATAATTTAAAGAGGAATGTACATGTAAATAATTAACCTTGACTATGAAGCTATTTAGTTAGACAAGTATTAATAACATGAAAGGAATCGTGTTTTGATCGACTAATTTAAACAAAAAACGATTATTGTGACTTACTATAACAGTTAAACATATAGCTTCGCGGACTTTTTTGTATCATCAAATTTCAGAAAAGTGAGTTATATGAACTCCATCCCAATTACGAAAGTGACTTTTTAATACAGTTGCTCAAAAAGTGGCGTATTGCAGGGACGTATAGCGTTCGGGATGTGGGCTATTACACACTCGTGCTTTTTTTTTACCTTTCCCGCACTCGTGCGTTCTCTTTCCCAACTGTCAAAATAATGTCTATTAAAAAGAAAAACCAACCATGAAGTTTTTACTAAAAAAAATCCATAGAAGTTTTTATGATTCATGCAAATACGTATATCAGATTTAATGATTTGATTGAATGAGTTAGGTTAGGTTTCATTTCATTTCATCTCATTAAATTTCATTTTCATTTCATATCAATAAAAAAATTCTACTGAAGACTTGGCTGTATGGGCATAGTTTCCTTTGCCTACCAGAATGGGTGAAGAAAAAAAAAATCTCTGCTTATATTCTACGGTTGGCGCCATTTTCCAGAAATTTTCTTTGCGAGTTTAGTTGTTTGTTTTATTAAATTGCTTCATTTTTTCGCAACTGTATTAAAAATAGTCGTTCAGTACACGTGCGGAACCGTCATTGCAACTCGTTCCGACTGTCAACCCTCGCCTTCGGCTGCGCCTCGGCTCGGGTAGACATTTGTCGGAACTCTTTGCAATGACAGCCTTTCCGCACTTGTAATGAAATATACTATTACAATCATCCACGCTGGTATGAACGTTAGGAAATCAGTTTTTGCTAACAATCAATCATTAAACCTATTTACAACAAGTTTCCTTATCTTCACACTGGTATTTGAATAGTGTGAAAGTTAGTAAAATTATTTCCTTGCCATTACACCAGTGTGACATGAGTGTGACAGAGCCGTGTGAAGGTTTTTGTTTTTGATGCTTTTGATTGTGAAATTTTTGATACCTTGGGTAACATTATTGTAATTTTCGTAAGCTTCTCTCATTTTTAACAAAATAAAATACATATGTATATATAGATTATTATATGTATAGATAGATGTAGTTAATTTAAACACGTGACATACAAACATGTGACATATATGTGACATATTTTAACATATAAACATGTGCAGTTAATTTAAACAATTGTATTGTGCCATAAAACTTTATTTATGTCAACGACGTAAGAAATTTGATAAAGTATAATGTATTAAACCTTTCTCATATGACTCATTTAATATAAATGAGTACCAGTTTTTGTGGAGGCGGTTCATGTGTTGGAAATGTTTGCCTGATATTACGTAGGCCAACTAAGGTAATCGATTCTTGAAATGAACTAAAACCGTAAAAATGGGTTGAGGTAAGTAAATGTAGAGCCTTTTAACCGATATGAGACTTTAACAACTATAAATTGTTATTCTCTAAATGTGATGGAATAGTGCCCAAGGGATGTAAAGAGAAAAACGGGAAGGCAAAGAAGATGATTTTCCCAAAGGATAGAGATAGCTAGCACTTGACTGTCAGTGGTAGCAAAAACTCTAGGAGACTTAAGTCTTCGCAAACCTGAAAAGAGTGAGAATGTTTAATAAGAAATTAGTATCTTAAACTTTAAAATATATATATGTATAAATAACTAAAGAAATAAGTAATAACAAATTTAGATTTAGTATAAATATATTAATAATATAAAGAGATAAAATTTGTATATTTTGTTTGGTCCTTTGTATTAGGAGGTAATTTTCGAAACTACACATTCGATTTAAAAAATCTTCCCCCAATAGTTAGAATTGAATTTCAGGATGGACACAGGCATAAATAGTTTCGAAGATTACAAACAAACATACAAACTTTATTTTATAATATCAGTATAGACATACATGACACATATTTATGTTCAAATCTCTGTAATATGTAGGTGAATAAAGGCTTATTTTATTTAACTTATTTAATTCTTTAAATAGTCGAAAATTATCAGCATTTGAACATGGGAAGGATAACTTCAGGAAAGTTGTGTCTAATTTAATTAGCCGGTGCCGATTCGAAATATGATATATGAAATATAATATGATATAATGGAATCCGCAATATGAGGTGCATATAGCTAGGATTGAAAAAATACATAATAAGTTCATAAAATCGTTAGATTATAAAACAGGAAATGTATTCACCGATTATAAAACAAGCGCTTTGAGACACAAACTGTATTCCTTAAAGGATAGGCGGGCTTATCTTGACGCAGTCTTCCTATATAAAATAATAAATAATCACATTGATTCTTCCTCACTCTTAGAATCTATTTACTTCAAAGTTCCAAAACTCGGGACAAGATCAAGAGACACATTTTACATTCCCTACTGTCGAACTAATTATGCTAAGAATTCCTTCCTACATCGTTCCAAATATCACTATAATAAGGTTCTAAATGATATCGACATATTCTCAATTAATTTAACATCATTCAAAAAGAAAGTTGGCGAATTACTTTTTAAAAAAATAGTTATTTAATTTTTTTTTCTTTTATTTTTTTTCTTTCAATATTTATCACTACATACCATTCTAATTTCCTTTTCTTATCTTAGTTTAGTTATCTCTTTAATCAAATTATGGTTCTTTAGGCCTATTTGTACTTTATTATAATACATAATTTAGTTTTATATAATGGCTGTATGTAACCTAAATTAAATAAATAAATAAATAAATAAATATTAATTTAAAGAGGCATTAAAATATAATAATAGGGATTTTAATTAAGCCTCCGGTGGAAATGTACTCCGAAAGATGGCAACGTTATCCCCGCTTATTAGCTAAGCGAAAACTCTGGACAAGGATATATAATAATATGCAGTTTCTGAATTTCTATAAATCAAAATCAAAATCAAAATATTTATTTATCAATTAGGTTTCTCCAAGAAACTCTTATGATCGTCATTTGGAATTACCAGTTAAATTTAAATTTACCAGGGTTTCGGAAAAAAAGCCAAGATGACGATCCTGAGAAGAAACCCCGAAAGAAACTCAGGATAATATTCTTTTTGTCATCTTTACAATATAAAAAAATTACAATAATTATAATCATACACTTAATACCTAAAGTAAATATACAATACTAAGCATAGTATGAGCTCCGAATCCAGGCTTTAATTCCAGGCTTCATTGTCACTTAAATAATCAGTAACCTTATAATAGCCTTTCGAGAGGAGTTTGGTTTTAATGACAACTCGCTCACAATTACACGTCTTAGGGAGTGCGTATTAGTGATGTGCGTAAGGTGCATTCCCGTCGCCATTAAAATTTGTTGCTCGACGACTCCTTGTTAAATTTGTAGGCTTTTGGGTGCCATGTTTTTTCATCCTTCAATTACTGCATTATGAGTTTGCAGGAGATGGTATCATTAAGTTGCGTCTCTAACTCATCTCTAGTATTCAGACTTTACCCTGAATCATTCGAAATCACCATACCCTTAAGCTCTAACAACTTAGGTTTGACGATGGAAAGGAAATAGAGGATTCTGTCAAATTATACGTAATAAACAATATTGTAATTCTAAGTACAAGTAGGTAAATATTCTACACATACATAATTTATTTAACGAACAATTGTAGCGTGAAAGAAACACGTTAATGTAGCAAGTAGAATTTTAATTTCTTTATTTTATTTTATATGTACGGAAAAATATAAATGATGTACAATGTAGTTATGCTAATTAAATAATAACTAAATAATATAAAAAGTCGCTAACTGGGTTCGTTTGTAAGCTTATAGTACTTCTGAACTACGAAACTTTTAATGACGTCTTTACTATAATTTCAAGGTTTTTTTCGAAGGATTTATACCTTTATACACTATACTATACTATACACCAGTGCACTTTTAATAGTAAAAGAATATGATATCAATAAAATCACTGTTGCCAGTGATGAAATATAGCGCTGAAACCTGGTCTCTAATTATGGGCCTCGTAAGAAAGCTCAAAGAGCTATAGAGAGCGTTATGCTCGGGGTTACACTGCGAGATCGAATCAGAAATTAGGAGATCCGTAAATGAGCGAAAGTTACCGACATAAGCAGGCGGATCAGTAAGTTGTGGAATGGGCGGGACACATAGTTCTCGAGTGGAGGTCACGGACCACCCACAACGTGAACCTTATAAGGGTCGCCGGTCGACGGTGGATCCAGGCTGCTTCTGGCCGGTCCTATTTGAAATGGAGGAGGCCTTATATGTCGCGCAACGGACGTCCTACGACTGAAATGATGATATTTTTATAACTAAACTAGGCCCGAACCCGAAAATAATTTGGTATTCCGATTGTGGCGCCACCTATTGAGTCTAATTTTATTTTCAAACCATATACGTCACTTTAATATTTCAACCCATGGAAGTAATAAGTACTATATACAACTTTCAACCATATTAAAGTGACGCGACACTTCACGTCAATCAACGACGGAATTATTTGAATATTCTTCATACAAAAATACTAAAATGCCAATTAAAAATGGGGGGTGCGGGTAGGAGGGTGAAAAATAATTTACTACCTATTTTCAGACCTACTGAATATACAAAATTTCATAAAAATCGGTCCAGCCGTTTCGGAGGAGTTTTGTTACAAACACTGTGACACGAGAATTTTTATATATTAGATTTTATATTATTTCATAAAGTTTTAAAAAAAATCTTTATAAGCTATAAAATATTAAGTTAAGTTTAAGTTTATAATTTTTTTTTGTAGTCAGATAGGCTGATGGTCACTGTCGCCTATTAACACAAGCAACGCCATAGGCGCTGCACGTACGCTGGAGATGCACTTGCAGCGCCTGTAGCCATGCAAGTGCGCTTTAGAAGACTTTTAGGTTAACCCAAAAATCCGTGTGGATTTTGCGTAGCTTCAACATAACTACGACCAAGGGGTCCCGGGTTCGATTTTCCTTACTTAGATCTCACAAGTAGTGTTAGGGTACACTGCGTCTGCGTCTGTTGTGTTTCGGTGAGTGAGTGATGCCAGCAGCCACCTACCATCAAGTGGACCGTCAGCCTGTCAGCGACCTTAATATTAAAAAAATGTTTTTTTTTAAATGTTGTGTTGTCTATTGTAATTTTTTTTAAATAATTCAGCACGTATTTTAAAAATGGGCAGAAAGTTAAATTAAACTATTCATTAAGATATTTAGAGAGTTCAATCACTTCATAGACATAATCTTCAAGTAAAAATGGAGCACAAACTTGCAAAAGATATATAATATGTTGCGTATTTGTTTAAAATTGTAAAAGAACGTGCATACAGAATGTCTATATCAATGAACACATCTGAAAAGGAAATTAGAAAATACATATATAAAAAATACAAAGAATATTTATTCTTCTATGATCACTGACGGCAGACAGGCTGACGGTATGTCGATACCATTAAGTACCCCCAAGAGCGTTGCTTTAGAAGATAATTAATAATCGATTTGAAACATTCCATAGACTATCATTTGAATTGGAAATGAGGTCAGGCTGGATTTAGTAGAAGCACCGCATTGCGCTCAATGCGACACCTGCAATCAGACTCCCTCACTTTATCTCATATTGTCTATTGTGAAGTGATTGTCACATCATAGCAGGAACATACTATGACATGAACTAAAGCACACAATGGCCCGATCATACATCAGGGACACCATACTAGGCAAACGTCCAACTTTTGAATGTAGGTGAAACTTTATTTAAGAGGAAAAAAAACAATTGCAGTATAAGTAATTAAAACTTTAAAAAAATGAGCCGTACGGGTACGGGCCTGTCATATGTGAAACATCGAAACTATTTTGTATAGATAAAATGAATGAAAGGTTGCTTTATTAAAGGCAATCAAGGTTAAACTATCAAAATTTATACATTGAATTAATTCTCCAACTAAAATCAACGGCCATAAACAGTATAGTCTCCATATTAGGGTCATAGCCGAGTAGAGAGTTGTACAGTACATGTATAGTTACAAGTTCCGCCAAAGTGTTGGCCAAAGTTTGGCATTGTAAAAATATTGTTTTTTTACAATAGCCAGCCTGTCTTCGCACGTTTAGGACAATTTATACATGAGAAATATAACATCTGAAAAAATATCTGACATCTTTATCGCTGTGACGACCGTGGCGTCCAATTCTTTTAAGTTTTTAGACGATCCCTCGGGAACCTAATATTTTTCCAGGGTAGAAAGTATCCTATATAAACTATCTTATATAACTTTTTCCAGGGTAGAAGTATCCAGGTAATAAACTATCTTGTGTGCCAAATTTCATCCAAATCCATTGAGATCATTTTGCATCGATCCTCACAAACTTTCGCATTTACAATATTAGTAGGATAAAGAACAATCACTTGCTCTCCTATTGGTACTGTGATAGACTACAAGACCATATTTTTCAAAGTTTTCTTTTCGTATACGGTAAAACAGAGTCTAGAATTTTAGAATATCTCAAGTCTCTCGCTACGAGTTGTTGGAGAGACTACGTAGCGCACAGCGAAGAGTGAAATCGATTTGATTTTTTGAACATCTTGTATGCAGAGTTGTAATAAAACTCAGTTAAGTGAAATAAAAAAGTTATTGGTACAATTTATTTAGATTCAATGGATTGTAGGTATTGGCGTAAAATGGATGTGGCGTAAAAATTTTCCATGAAAATAAAAATTGAAATCGACAAGCGATATGCATAATTCATTTAACAGGTTCGCTAAACGCATCATGGCTATGAATAAAAACATTTTCTAACCATGGATCCCGATCATGGAAAGAAAATCAATTTTATGTATTTTAGGTAGGTATTCAGCATAGAACATTGAAATAAACTGAAATGGATTTTTGTTAAATTTGCTCAATACTATTTATATAATCGTTTCTCATTATCTACATCTATCCTTACATATTATAATAACAAAGTCCCCGCCGCGTATGTTTGTCTGTGTGTTCGCGATAATCTCAAAAACGTATGAATGGATTTTCATACAGTTTTCATCTACCAACAGATGATTCCTCAGGGAGGTAGGTTCCTTAAATGTATAATTCTTTAATGTTTTGTGCAAATTGGTTGAAATGTGACGATGATTGTTGAAGATGTCGAAAAAAAATCAAGCCGTTTGGAAGCTTTCATCGAAAACACTGCCTTTGAGATATAACAAAACAATGTAAGGTGGGATTGTTTCTCTTTTATGGGTCACCAAAAAAGTCCGGATGGCATATGTCTATCTTTTAAGGATAGCTTACTATACCCATCCTAACTTCTATAAAGAATTATCGCATAAAATATTGTAATTAAAAAGCTATTTAGCCGTCTACAGTGTACAGTACAGTATAGAGTAGTATCCGTATACAGTATTAATCATTATCAAATTAAATACGTTAGTTACTTTAAGCAGTCCATACACATTATAATAGCCCTGTATACCATACAATTTATATGAATATCTCAGGAGTTCATATAAATAAATTCAAGCGGTCTCGCACCAACGCGACGCAACAACGAGACTCGCTTGATTTATTGATCACTCGATGTATTTTTTCCATTTTATACTCGATGTATCTAGGCCGAAGAAGGCGCGGGCACCAGCTAGTACTCAATAAAATAAAGTCGCTGTCCGTTTCTCCGCTAACTTCTTCTAAACCACCAAAAGATATTTTATACAATTTTCACTAATCGAAGCAGCGATAAACGAGGAAGGTTTGGGTACATATATAATTTGTAGAAAAAATTGCTACTGCTATTCTATGGGTCGCTAGTTACATTATAAACGCTCTACGATTTTTCATCGGTGCCGAACAGTAAATTTTTCAATATAAAAAAATTACCGGTGTCGCAAAAGCCCTGTACAGCTACAATATGTCCTCCACCAGCCAATGAAAGTCTGATCTAAGCTGCGACTAATTCCGACGTACCATCGACGGCGCCCTTCCTGCTGGCCTGACGTGGTCTTCGTTAACTGAACTGCTCCTCGTGCATCTCCAAGTTCTTCATTTAAACGAACATTCGACTACGGCCAGAGTGTCTCATCCCTAAGATAAGTCGTAGAAATAAGAAGTGATTCCGTGATCCTAATTTATTAAATTTCCGTACAGAGAGTGTATCTTTATTTTCTTTTGCTCTACCATTTCTTTTATTATAATTAGTTGTGTTTTTATTTTAATAGTTAAAACACTGACGCCCAAATTGTTTTATTAATATTAGTTAACTTCATCTTACATTATCTCTATATTATTATTAATAAGGAAAAATCTTAGAAAAAAAATTATAAACACGCATATGTTGCATCAATAAAATGCATCTGTAGAGAGATCACATACTTTTGAATAGGTTAGGTTATTAATTTTGTGGAAATTTAGAGAATATGTTGAACTCCTTAGAGAATAGAGTAAACACAGATTCGAATATCGAACAGAAAATTATCGGAAATTTCATTTCTAACCCTACAATGCAATAAAAATAACACTTGTCATCATATTTTTTAAATTTCTTATTCGTATCGGACCCATAACATGTGGTATTTATACAAGTTTCCTAAACATAACTTCTTACTTTTATACAAGTTACTTTCCGTATTCCTATTTGTTGTTCTTCATAAATTACTCCTACATCGATAAGCAAGCCAGCATGACTATTGAATTTCTCAACAACAATTTGTGTAAACGATTTATTTGTTTCATTCATGCAACCCCCCAAGAAAACGACACAATCCACCATAAATCATTGCGTACCCACTATCAAAGAAAAGACGAATGGATCCACATTTTTATTAAGACGATACATCGATGGGGCATTTTAAATGAACCCAAAATGTAGTATACATTTTTGTGTGTCTAAAAACTTGTGAGTTGTGAGTGTGATCAATCCAAATGGGTCAGTGAGGGAAAATCTCACACCATAAAAGATACAAAAATATTTTCTGGGGAACTAAGGCTTCGATTTTTGAAAAAATAAAAACTGCATTCAAACTTTTTTAAATTACGCTCATACGTGACCAGGAATCGAACCCGGTCAAATCTCTATAAAAATAGCAATTATTTTTATAATCATAGTTGATAGTGTGGGTCATAAGGAATAAATTATTGTTATTTATTATTCAAGTAAATTATTCTTAAAATTAAAAATCAATAAATTAAATGAGCAATATTTATTCAGAAATAGTGTAAAACAATTAAAATAAAATGCATATTTCTCAGTTTATATTCTTTTATTACCTAAGCTACGAACTCTTAAAAATAATATCTTTCGAAAATATAAAAAAAAATTATGTTAAGTTCACCAGACAGACTGACGGTCCAATTGATGGCAGGTGGCTACCGTCGCCTATAACCAAGCAACGCCACAGCTGCTGCAAGTGCGCTACCGACTACAGTAGGTTTAAGGATAAGGGATTGGTTAGGAAAATGGCATCTGGTAACCCTTACTCACCGAACCATAACAGCACACGTGTTGTTATTCCACAGTGGTCTTCTGTAAGGGGGTGGTTGCTGCCGCCAGACGGGCTACCCCAATGACTGTGAAACGCAGTGTGCCCTGCCACTACTTTCCAGATCCATACCAGAGCCAAATTTGAAAATTTCATTTTCAAAGTTATCACTGTCGGGAATCGAACCCGAAAACCTAGAACAGAACGTTAAGGCAAGCACCCTAATCACTCACCCAACGGGCTCAAGATTCAAATAAGAGTAAAAATGATTTTTTGTGATACTTATTGTAAAATAAAATATTTAATCATTTATTGATTTTTACATGGTGACATTTTGAATTACACAAAATGATAGGCACCGTGCGGAAACTATAGATGGCGTTATAATCTTGACAGTAGAGACACCGTGCGAGTAAAAAAAGAAACTTTCCAGACCCATTAGTTGCCACTAGTCTGTCAATGTGATTTTACAATGATTAGAATTTTTTTTTACAATGATTAAAATTATAAAACATGGTTTTATACCAATAAACAATGATCAGCAGCGTGGTCAAAATATATCAAAGGGCCAAAAGCTATTCGAGTCAGGACACGTTTTCGATGTCACAGAAACAGTGCCACGAACAAGAAATAATATTAACTGGCAAAATTGTTGCTCAGACAAAAATTTCAAATGTATATGATGTTAAGATAACAGTAAGCACCTTTTTTTAAATTAATTGTTATTACAATATCTTTAGAAAACCAATATTTCTATTTTTAATTTTTATCTCTGTCTTTTCAATTTGATTGCAATAGAAACATCAAAAGTGCAACTTGTACTATCAGGACAATGTAAACACGTCTGTGCCTTAATCGCTTACGTAAATTCTGCAGAAAGTGCAGAATCGAAAACCAGTCATGCACAACAATGGGGCAAACCAACGTACCGACAGCTACTGGGTTATGATAAAGGAGTGACAATGGCAGAGTTATTTCCAACTCCACCAACAAGTATTAAACTTAATAATTTGATGAACCAACTAGAATCAAAAGATATTTCTACAGCTACATTAGGAGAATCGTTAGCTCATACACCTTTGAACAAAATTTTACAGAAGAAAAAATTACACCCTTGGAGTTGTTTTTGGAAGTATTACAGCATCCAGAAATACAATACATTTTGATAACTTAAATTACTAAAATTTAACACGAAAATTCAGATATTTTTTTTAAGTGGTTTGACAGTAGAATTTTTGACACTTGAGGTAAAAGTTTCGGATACGAGTCATGAGATGGCAGAGTCATCGCCACGCACGGTGCCTATAGGAGTAATTGTGTAATTCGTCATTTGAAACCCATGTCATTTAAAATAAATTAAAACCTTATATCTGAATAAATATTGCTCATATAATTTATTGCCTTTTAATTTTAAGTATAATTTACTTGAATAATAATTAAAATCAGTTTGGCCTGAAATCGGGCTTGGTCGATAAGACATAGACAAAAAAGTTAGTTTTAAGTACATATCAGTATTATTTTTTTTCAGTATGGGACAGTATCTAAAAATAAAAGTTACGGAAACAGTTTTAAGAAATATATTTAAATAAAAAAAAAATCAAAACACGACTAGGTTTGATCACTGCTAAAACACTTATTTGTTCTAGAGAAATCAATATCGAATTCGATATCCTAAACCTCAAAAATTTATGAAGATCGTAAAAATATCGCTAATGTCATAAAAAAAGATATCATAACCTTGCTGACTATTTTATCAAAGAAATATTTTATCAAAGAATACACTCAGCTTCATTATAATATAACACGTAGATATTATTTGTGTTTTTTTTTTTTGGAAATTACCAACTAAACTAATAGCAGTTTTTTAATCTTGAATCGAAAAGCTAGTTGGAAAATTTCCTATCTCTAAAGTATCGGGCTGCTAACTTTGAAGCTTCCTTAGGTATATTGATTTAGGAACTCTTCACAACGTGAATTACTTTCAGATAATATATTTCTTTCCAAATTTATTTAAATCGATGTTTGGACCATGAGGAATTTTATTTTCTACGTCTATCTCGCGAACGATACCGCAAATAATATTGAAAGAATTTAGTTACTGAGATTCACTACCTTCGCAAGTGATTATGAAATGTGATAGCAATTTTCAGTGGTTGAATTTCAAAAAAATCTATTCATTTCCAACAAAAGAAAAGTTAACTCCAAATAGCCTATAGAAACTGGCGCCATTTCACCAAATATCAATTTGAAAGGGTTCGAAGAAAGGGGACGAATAAAAAAGCAATAAAGGGGAAAATAAATTCATAAATAACTTAGGGAATACTTTAAGGACTGTGTTCTTACTACGGAATTGTGCGATTCATATTTTACGATGTTCGTTCAATGGCAACGCATGCATTTCATGACCACTTCCATGGTGATCGTGAAAGAAACAGTACTGTTTTTATTATTCTGTAAATACTACATAAACTCACTAATAAGCAATAGTACCTATTACCTAGTTTAGACTTTTCAATAATGTTTTCAATAAAGACTTTTCAATACAGTTTTAAAAACACCATGTAAAGAAAATGGACTCATTTATTTTGTTTTGAATACCTACATATCGCTGTTCCCAAGAAAAGATTGTGACACAAGATGTCGCAATTTGTAATAAATATCAAGCCCCACCGGCTTCGCACGGGTTTTTTTTACAAAAATCTTTTCTTAGCAGTTGCTTACATTATAAAATAAACCTATATTACAAATTTCAGCTTTCTAGTTTTGGCTATGCGTTGATAAATCAGTCAGGACAAACAATTTTATTTTATTTTTGTTTTATTCTCAACAAAAACCTTTCAGCAATACAAGAGTAAGGTTTGTGTGTGAGTGGGGGGAGTGTGTGTGACTACTTGTCCTTCAGCGTATTCACTAACAATTTTATCCTTCTTTGACGCCTGGGCCCGACTTGAAGCCGTAACATTTCATACAGAGTACGGTCATTCTATGAATGCGTTTTTGACATTTCTTTATGTCCATTGCATAAAGTTCATTTCCGAATAAACGATACAGAAAAATGTATGGAATTGACACCTGTCAGAACAGCACTCTTATAATGGCCGGAGTATAGTTATGGACAGTTAAGAGTCCCAGAACAGTGTGTCGTGGAGGAATGACATATCGGAGACAGTGCCCCTCCTCCAAGGTCATCAATGCTGACGTTTGCAAGAATCATCATAGTTTAAGGGAATGTAATTGGGACATCTCACAAACCTTTTCTATATGCGCTCTATGTGATTCTTGTACGTAACATACCGTGGGTTCCAAATCGGACTACCAAATAAGTAATAACTACTTGGATTTCTATAAGTATTTTAATCTTATATCATACATTTTTCTTTTTTTATTTAAACTTGTACTTTTTATTAGTAACTAGCGACCCGCCCCCGGCTTCGCCCGGGGTGCAATTTATTTATATATATATATATATATATATATGAACATCCCTCTTTCCATTAGTGAAAACCGAATTAAAATCGATCTATCCGTTCGCGCGTGATGCCGTGACCAAGGGAATGGGTATTCATTTTTATATGTAGAGATTATTAATTATTTGCAATACTACCCAATCAAATGATAGTAATATAGGTATTATTAAGCACATTTTTTTATTAATTAACAGAAATAAAATTCTATAAGATACCTGCAACTGGCATGCAAAGTAAATGTGTTTGATTATTTTTGATATGCTGTTGGTATTTTAATTAAATATATAAATAAATATTTTGTGTGCCTTTGGGAAGGGCTAGTAAGTATTACAATTGAGAAAACATTTTCTAATGGCTATGTGGATTTTGATAAAAATTTGTTTTTAAACCGTTTAAGACAAGGACTAACATCAGATCGAACACAATTTTTACCAAAAATAAGCGCAACCTAACCTATGAACCTATGAATTTTTGTAGCTTCTCGAAGATACCGAACAGATTTAAAATTGGAAGGTTTTTCATAAGTGTAAAATATAAAAAAAGAAATGAAAGTAGCCGATTAAAACTTTAGTATAGAACTTAACTTTAAAAAAAAATAGAACTTAAGTTAATTATTGTGTTCAGAAAGTTTTTTTTTTTTTTTTTGGATAGTACTTTATAATTTTTTTCTCAAAAATGTAATTTATTATATAAATCTGCCCCATTCAGACTTATATTAGGCGACGAAAATAACGCTTTTCTGTGCCTTAAATTAAAATTAAAATTGTAACGCAAGAAAAGTTGCGAGCGCAAGCCAGTATACAGTGGCATTTAAACAGCGAAAAATCGAGCATGCAAAGCGAGGAGAAAGTAAACGTTTTTCAACTGGGGCTGCAAAGCTGGCAGCACGCGATCCTAATCCCTTATCGCTTTTAATATTTCACAACAATACCAAAGGGTACGATGAACTTTCAAACATTCTAATGCAAGACCTCAGACCTAAGGTGAACTAAAGACAGAATTGTGACATTACTAGACATTACGGTGAACTAAGACATTACGGACAACATGGTGAAGCCGATTTAACTAACATGTGTGCATATGCCGGCTATAACCTCAATATTTATTGAAATTCCAAGTTTCAATATTCCAAGTTTCATCCGGTCGCGATGAAATTCGTTCTGAGAGGGAGGCAATGGTTGAGCGAATTAACTCAACCTTAAATATTGTATCTCAATTGGGAGACAAGAATCTGGTTAATTTTAACGCCATCAAAACACAAGCGTGTTATTTCTCTGAGAGAAGGAGTCTTTTCGACTTGGCTCCAATTTCCCGAGGTTCATCCGTACCTGTGGCCAATAATCTCGAGCCTCTTGACATGAGGTTGTGCTAAAATCTCAACTTTGGCACTTATATCGAATCCAAAGCCCAAAATGCGGCCAAAAAGCTAGGCATTTTAATTAAGTGATACGATAGTTCACACCTGGACAGCTCCTCTCTTTGTACAAGGCACAAGTCCGATCTTGCATGGAGTATTGCTGTGGGATGGCTCAGCAAAATACCATCTTGCCGCACTCGACTTGGTGGATCGCAGAGCTAGGAAGCTTATAGGCGACGGTACGCTAATAAGAATTAAGCTGCAGAGCCTGGCACATAGACGCCTGTATGTGTGTATATAAGATGTACATCGAAGAGTGTGCTTGGGAGCTGCATAAGATCATACCACCTTCCCCTTTCTTCTATCCGACATGCGACGTACGGCTGGTTTACCATCCTCACTTTGTCGAAATCCCTCTAATTCGGACCAAGCCGAATTCCGAGCTCATACAACTAAAATCTTTTCAAGGTTCGAGGGGATTAGATCTTCTGGGTGAGCTCGCTCCATCGTCGGCCTCATCTTTCATACACGGATAGATGCTGGCCAAGAGCAAACCCATCTTTATAATAAAAAAAACTTAAGTGTGAAATGTGAAAAGACTAGTACACCCATTCACTACGCAATTAGGCTTTTTCACTAGTAAATATTTTAATTTATTACTTGCAGGCGATGCGTAATTGATTGCATTTGCGTAAGGCGTAGTTTTGCCGTCCACAAGGGTCTATCTTTAGTTTTAATTTTATCTGAGTGCTAAACGGCGTCTTGTAATATTATTTAAATTATTTTAACATATAAAAAAAACCACTATTTTTAACATTTAAAAATATCTGAAACGTCAAGTGTACATACTCTCGGACGGGCTTTATTGTATTTGCACATACACCTATTCTGTTCAAACATTCCCACGTGAGCGTTTTGTTCCGAGTTAATATTTAACTGGAAAAAATAACATCGAGAAAAGTAATTGAAAGAAACAAAACTTAGGATATAGACTATTGGAGTTACAAAACAATTTGCACTAGGCGTTTTCATATTTGCTCACGAAATTACTGGCAAGATAACGTTTCGTATCATTTTTATGGTTTAATAAATATTTAAGGCAATTAAACTTCGCTGATATTGGTTGATGATGTATTGTGAGCACGTGTATCTCCAATGGTCTTCTATTGAGATCCAAGTACTGTCTACGCATCACTGAAGCCAGACGAACCGTTATATCCTAGCTTTATATGAAGTAAAGATTTAAGAATAAAAATGCTGAATTTCACTCTAAAACACAGAGTAAATTATTTGTTTAATATAAATACTATTTCTTACTAAGTTCAAAATAGTTGTTCAGATGACTTCTATCGTATCGCTGCCCACCTATGGGCCTGTGTTTCTGCCTCAACGAAAATTTTCTATTCTGATTCTGAGATTAGTGCGAACAAACGCACAGACAAATATTCTAAAAACTATTTTTTGACTTCGGTAACATAAGTATAACGTGTATAAATTGTTTTTTCGAAAAAATATTTAATGTACAGACACGGCTCGCTTGTGATTTTATTATATGTATAGATAAAACGGTGGTCCGCTTCTGTCTGTTTCTCCTCTATCTTCTTCTAAAGCACCCAACGGATTTGTTACGTTGCACTAATGTCTTAGAACTTTGTGTAGGTATAATAATTTGCAGAATATAATATCTGCAAATTATATACTTTGCATCCGCGCAAAGCCGGAGGCATTTCGCTAATGTAAAATAATTACTCGTGTACAGCATGCTTAGTCGTAACTAGCTTATTCGCTCTCCAGACTGGTGACTGGTGAAACGATTCCGAACAATCTCGGATTTACAAATATTGATATGGGAAAAGTACTTAGATTTAATTAATTATATTGGCAATAATAAAAGTATTGTTAAAACTTAAAATATATCGAATAAATGAATTACAATAACTCACAAACCGCATACAATGCAGTGTTTGTGAGTACGGCAAATATAGGTACTAATATTATTGCATATTACGACGTGCAGATGCGATACGGCACACGGATTCCTCTACAGATTTGTGAGATAAGATATCACATTAACAACAGAGATATACATTTATAGGATAATCATTAATATTTATCTACGAATAACACAAACACAACTTTGCACTGAACGTTATTGAATTTTTGAATAAATAATTTTATTAGAATTATCACATTTTTTGAGAGCACAGGGCTCTACCCAATAAAATCACGACAGTACAATACAGTGATAAGTATACCACTTAGTGATAGTGATGGAGAGGCAAATGAACCGATTAATTTAAAGTTAGGGCTTAAGATCTCGTTGAAAACCTTCCCATTATCAAAAGAAAGACGAATGGATCCACGTTTTTATTAAGACGATACAACTTCGGAGTGTTTTAAATGCAGCCAAATAGGACACGAATTTTGGCATAAATCTTATAATTTATTTTATATTGACGACCCGCACCCGTCTTGGCACAGATGCAATTTATTTCTGCAAATTATATACGAAATCCCCTCTCGTTTATCGCTCTTTTCATCAAAATCCATTGGGTGGTTCTGGATAATCAAATCCAGAACCAGATATCGTATTTATTTTATAATATGTATAGATATATAAGACTATAGAATTAAATAGATAACAAATATAATTTTTAACATATATAGTTAAAAACTTGCGAGTAATACCTATACAAAAAAGTTAACAAGAAAGCGAGTGTCAAGAAAAAGTTATTTTAAGTGAAATTTATCACATTTGATGTGTCAGAATGGGGAAGTATCTAACCATAAAGGATTCCTAAATTGCTTTGAGAAATATACTTAGTAAATATACAATCCAATCACGATTACGAAACTGGTTTAAATACTTTTGGTTCTAGAGAAATTAAATATCCTACAAAATAAACCATAATTAGGGCCTATGAACCTGTTTAAATCCTTCCCAGTGATGTCAACGATCAAACAATTTAAGTGTATGGAAAAAATTAACATGATGGGTTTAAAAAGCGTATGTAAATATTTTTCCTTATAATGAATTTTTCATTTAAATATATTCAGCCAATGAAGCGTGGAGGGAAGTGGAGTACGAAGGGTTTTATTTGCCATTGAAGATCCTATAAAAATTCATAGCACCACAGTTCGCTTACGTAAGGCGGGCGGCTTTCAACGGGGGTATAAAAAAAAAGTTAACTTATGTAACGAATGAAACTTTTATTAATTGTGGTTTTATTGTCAAAGATAAAAAAATATTGTATATAAAATAATAGAATACTTCAGATTTATTATATGAATAAAAAATATATAAATGATAGTGTTTTTTTGTGTAGGTATAAACTGTAAGACTAAAAGTATTACACAATAGGCTTACCTGTAATATATACTTGCTGTATATACCTATTAATTGCCTACAGTTCAAAAAATATTCAGTAAATTAATATTACCTATTACCAACATAGATTATAACATACAAATGATAATTTACAAAAAAAATGTGTTATATGGGAAAATTTTAATTCATATATTTTTTTTCTATTTTAATAGACCTCTAACGTCTCTTATTGTTTACGCGTTGAAGTCTTTTGAAAGAGTATATTTGTTTTTGTGACCCTCAGATAAAAAAAATTTGATTGTTCTAAATTTAATTATAACTTAAATTCTAGGCATTTCTGTGACTTAATTAAATAAATATATAGTCCATATGGTTTTGAAGAACAAGTAAATATTTTCAGGTGTTATTTTGATTTAAACACAATAATTCATATAAAATTTTGTCAATGCACATATCTTTATGAATGCGGAAATTATCGTTTATGAATGTATGTTTCTGTTAAGGTGGTTATTTTGATAACGCATCAATCAAGTATCAAATTTCTCTTATTTACGATTTTCACAGTAAGCAGATTACTAAGCGAGCTGCACAATGTAATCTCTTGTGTGTTTCGGCTTCCTTCAGCTCCGTAGGGGCGACTCACTTGACCAATATTTACGTAGATGTGTAATTTTTGTCGGCATCGCATTACGTAATATCAGAGTTTATTTAACAGTGGTCGAGGCAAGGACGTGACAGCCTAACAAATAGTGTCGCCTGGTGACATTCCCCAGAAGACTGCGTGACACTTTCCTACTATTTATTGATACACGTATCGCTTTTTTGGCATCAAAATTAATACAAAACTTTTGAAATTAATACTTAGAGAACAAAGTTTCATTGGAACTTGCAAATAGTTTTTCTTTTTTTTTTTATTACATTAAGTTTTAAATTAGGAGTTCAAAAACTTATTTTATAGTACCCAAATTAAATATATTAACAGAAAAAAAGATATAAATATAAACACTAACAAGCGTGGTCGTGAAAATAGCGGACAAGTTGAAACTGTGCATGTGTGAAATTATGAAAAATCATATGTCAGTTAAAACAGCCGCTGTCATGGGCTCGAGAAGTTGTTACGGTGGAGGTCGAGTGGTGAAGGTTCAGAGTAGTGAGCACTTACCGGCCGCGATGAACAGCCACCACCAGCAGACGCAGGCGGCCCCGAGCGCCCGAGCGCCGGCCATATTAGCCGCAGCGCATCACACGCGCGCTCTCGCCGGCCGCCCCGGCGGACTGAATGCCGCCCCGTGGCCGCCGTGCGATCGATGCACGCGCGCGCCCCACGCACCCTCTGAATTTCCCCTCCCGCCTCCCCGCACCCGCACACCGCCTCACCCCCGCCGGCCATTTTCCAAGTTTTCTTCGGAGAGCGCGCGCGCTGCCCTCTTTTCAGACGGATCGCTGACCGCTCCTAATTGATTGGGCCCCGTTCATTTGCCGAACATGTTTTAGGTCAGTTCCGCAGAGCCTTTGCGCAGTGTACTGTTACTTCCAAATTTTGCAACACTCAACCCTAAAAGTTATCTCAAGTTTATTATCTTCAATTAAGTTTGCCTTTTAACAATACACGGACACACGAATCCTCTTTTTTTATATTATTCTATAAATATCGATGTGTCTATGTATGTTCCCTGTGGACTCCAAATCCGCTTAACCAATTTTTGATGAAATTTTCACGAAATCTTAAGATTAGCCCAGCTGGTGATTCTGTGATATTTAGTAGCGATCGGATAAACAGATTTTTTTGGTCATGTTTTATCATGTTTTCCCTACAAATTAATGAGAAATTTGTTTTTTTTTTATTTAAAAAATAAAAATTCAATGTCTATAAGCAATAAAGACTGAACCAAAGTTTTAACATCAAAAAAGGGGCACGGAAGTAGCTAGTCATTAACTCTATACACAATAGGCATGATGACAGATTTTGAAATTCCCTTCCATAAAAAAATATATACACGATATGATATATACGTCTATCATATCCGAAAAAAACAATATTTCAGCAAAAAACTAAATTTCAACGCGAATTATTGAATGTTTTTAAATCTATTTTGAATTACGCACGAAAACGCTCTTAGGTATCATGGCTTTGATGGAACGTGACGTCACCGACATCAAGCAACACGCAGCAAAGTCAAGCAACACGATGGCACTTACCTGGGCGTGACGTCATTCGCTCTGATTGGTGTTTCAGTTAACATGGCCGATTGCAGTTATTTATACTTCTATTTTATTGAAAATCTTATTAATCTCAATTTTAACACAAAAAATGAGTAATTTTTTAGACTCCTTTCAACATATATTTTTATCCAAAACCATTTATTTTTTGATTCTTTAATACCGCCAGCATGCCTATTGAGTAAAACTTAACTTTCTTAACATATTTTATGATGCTAATAGTAGATGACTACCGTCCCATAGGAACATAAGTGACATCAAGGGAAATGCAAGTGCCGGCTCTGATAGAATGGATACAGAGTATGGAACTAGTGAAGTACAGAATGAAAGAGATCTTAGCCTAAGATCCCACCGTAAAAATCTGCACCTACTTACCTGTTATTTGATCGAAACGTGATTTAAATTAAATTTGTAATGCCACGTGCCTTTAATTTAAATCACATTTCGATCAAATAACAGATAGGTGCAGAATTTCATGTTGGGATCTTACACTATCTGTTGAAACACAAACGCACACGTGCTAAATGAAAGTGGTCATCTATAAGAGCAGTATTACTATCTCAATAAGGGCTGTGCAGTGTGCGCTGCTTGCTTCTGCAAGGTTAGCAAACAGAAGAAATAGATGCCTACTATTGCACATTTGAATATTCGACCTGAAAATGCTTTCACCTACTTTCTTGTATTTTAAACAACTGGTTGTTTGTTTTCTGAGCAATGTCTGTACTGTTGCCGAGCAGCGAACTGAAATGCAGCGTTATATTATATTTCGATGTTGCCAACGTCAAAACTTTTATCAATATATTATTTATTGTTCATAGAAAATTATCCCTCCTTGCATAGTATAAATTGAACGCTGTCCACGTCATTCTGTCTGTCTGTATGTTCTCTAACTACTTCTAAAGCACGCAAAGGATTTTGAAGCAGTTTTCATGAATTTCATGACCGCACTAATTTTCTTTAGCTTTTATTTACAAAAGTTATTATTTTTTATAATAAATTAAAGACATGTTCTGTGTAACCGGGCAATAATATAACTATTTTTCTATCAAAAAAAATCGTACTAATGGTTTAGACGACGACTTCTAAACTACAAAGCGAATTTTGATTCTTTGTACCTTTTCTTGTCGTTTTCTTCGAATTACTTCAATTTTAAAACTCTTTCATTGGGATATTATTCAATAAAACATCCAAAATAACTCATCATGATGGTGCACACATCCAATTTATTTTTACAGCACATAAACACACTATTTTCTTTTCACGTCAAAATATATATTCACTTCTTTTTCTTTTTCCATGTTTGAATATCAAACCTTTTTAAATCAGCCAGTATTTAAGTGCAAAATACATTAACACCTTTATGTCCTGAAACTGTCGCCCATATAAATAGTGCTGAAAGTGTTTTACCACACGCACGACTGCGAATGTCGCTAACTCATGAGTGATGTCGCGATTCAAATTCGTCGTGCGTCTTCTGAAGTACTCACAGGTAACCGGATTTAAAATTGTCAAAATGAGCTTCAATGTTAGAATACTAATTTTAGAATTATGGACCTCTTCATGCTTAGCTGTCCGTTTAATATGCCCCTTTAGCTTTGATTTAAGACCTAATGGTATTGCTAAGTAACTAAAGTTACGAAGGACCTTCCAGAAGTATGAGACAAGCCCCAGGTACTCATTTATTGGTGGATTGCCCCATGTTCGCGCGGGCGAGGTTCGTGCTGGAGCATGACATAGATGTAAATATATCAAAAGAAATTATACCGAAAATTGTCAATAATCAATTTAAAAGGAATACATTTTTAGACGTTTGCCACAATGTGGCATCGGTGTCGATTAAATCAAACAGGACATAGATTAATTGTAACAAATTGCATAAAAGAATGTATACAGTTAAAGATGAACAAGGTCCCTTGCCTGCGCAAGGGGTAAAACGTACAAATCCCCCAAAAATTATTCGAATGTAATTAGTAGAAACAACAAGTATTAAGAGTAGAAAGTGTAAATGTATGTAATAGATATAAAATTAACAGAAATAAGAGACAATTGTGGAAATGACAATATACGGCCCACGGGAGTGGTGTAAACCCCGGGGAGAAACAAAAAAAAGCCCCAGGGACTGTGTAACTTGTGTTGCCGTTTAAGGCTAGGATGAATCTACTAACTTCTCCAGACGGCCATTTGGCCTCACTTCTCCAGACTGAAGATAATAGTGTAGCTTAACTTCACGAACTTGGGTAGATTTTCGTGGACTAAATGAAAATCCCGATTGCGATAGTCCACACACGTCCTACCCGTATCATCCTTTTTCTTTACGAGAAGTATCGGAGTAGCAAAAGGCGAGGAACTTATTTAAAAAAATTATTAACTGTAATCTCATTAAGTGCACATATGTATAAGAAGAGCTCCACGAAGCAAATAATTATAGAGCTATTATTTAAACAATTATGAAATTTTCAATGTGGACCGAAATTCGAAAAATAATATATGTATAATTAATAAATGCCTGACTTTATGAAGAATAAACTTGTAATTTTTTTACGCAACGATACTTACTTGATTCTTTAAAAGGTTAGGAATATACTTACCATAAAAAAATATATTTAAAGCCGGCCGTAGCGGCCGCGAAAAGATTATAAATCCTAACAGCGAAGGCTAAGAATTTTTTATCGGAAATTTCCTCATTTTGTTATCGCTTATCGTTTTTGAGTTATTAGAGAAAAACTAAATGCCTTCTTTTTCTAATCTTAATTTGTTTATAACTTCTGCAGTTGTTTATATGCTGGTAAAACATTTCAATACATTTTTCTAGACATACCGAATCCAATGAGTTATCGCACATAATTTTAGGAGCTCTATCAAGAATTAACACCAATTTAAACTATCCACCAAGTCAATCTTAAGCACTCCCGTTTTGACACTGTTAGTACGAGGGGCACACTGAAATGATCGGGAATAAGAAAAACCACATGCACTGTATAGCTAAATTATATTTTATTGTTTTTCGAAGTATTCTCCGTTCAATGCATTAATGCACTTTTCCATTCGTGCAAACCAATCATTAAAACAGTAATTCCAGTCTGAAGTTGATGTTGACAAAATGGCTGATTTGTACGCTTCCACAGCTGCTTCGGGGTCTTCAAACCGTTGACCGCATAATAAATCTTTCATTCTAGGGAATGTAAAGAAATCGTTTGGGCTCAGGTCAGGACTGTACGGAGGATGGCTCATCAGCTCGACGTTTTCCTGCTTCAAAAAATCATTTGTCTTCCGAGCCGTATGGGAGCTCGCATTATCGTCATATAAGATGATGCGACGTTTCGGGTTATTTTTTCGGAGTTCGGCTATCATTTCTGGCAAACAAACCGTGATATACCACTCGGCGGTAACCGTTCTGCGTTCCTGTAAAGGTATTGTAGCAACATGCCCCTTTTTCGAGACAAACGTAGCGACCATTTTCTTTGACACGCTGCGGGAGCGAACCACTTTCGTTGGCTTGACCTCGTCTTCGAAGACTGCTGACTGATGTTTTATTTCAGGTTCGTATGAATAAATCCATGATTCGAGACGATATTATAAACGGCATTTGACTTCCCTCCGTTGAAGCGTTGCAGAGTATTCCGGCACCAATCTACACGAGCCGCCTTTTGCTCTTCGGACAAATTGTGGGGAACCCAGCGGGAAACTAGCTTTCTTACACACAGCTCATTATGTAATATCGACTGAATTGCAGTCATTCCGATACTGATAACAGCCCGAATCTGCTCGTATGTCACATGACGGTCATCTAATATAATAGTTCGCACAGCTGCGATGTTTTCAGGCGTGACCGCTGTTCTTGGTCGACCTGCAGTAGAAACAGTGCTGAGCGACACACGACCGCGTCGGAACTCGGCATACCAGCGGTATATTGTCGTTTGACTCGGTGCTTCAACATCATAAATCGAAACAAGTTCCCTGAGACATTTATCTTGAGATAAGCCGCGACGAAAATTGTGATAAATTATGGCACGGAAATGTTCACGCGTGAGCTCCATTTCTGTTAACGACGTGTCAACTTTAAACCAACATAGTTTTTGCTTTTAATATTTTTTTTAATTGTTTGAATGTCATTAAGATTCTAAGAGGCCAGTATTCAAATTCTAAAAAAGGTAACTCAATCCGAAATATTCTATTCCCGATCACTTCAATGTGCCCCTTGTAGGCGGGGTACACCGGTCTATAAAGTGATCGAAATATTTCCTCACTGACTTTAGACGCGCCTCCCTATCTTGCCCTTGTAAATCTGTATCTTTTTCTTTGAATGGATATCTTACTAATAAACATCTTAGAACTGTCTGGGATATTCTAGTCTTTCATAGATAACTAAAAATTTACAAAGTCTTGCTTAAGACATATACATTTATATTAAAATACGCATTATTTTATAGACTATGTATTAATATCAGTATATGTAATAAAAAGCCAGTTTTTTTTACTTTAATGTATAAAATAACTGAGTATGCGTTTTAGACTAACATTTTTGTTTATGATTCGGTGCTCAAAATAAAAATAAAAAAACTTAGGAATATTAAGTTACGATTCAATCAAAATTAATAATCTGTAAAAACACGCCGGACATTAATCAAACATTGGTAGCGGCATCGAAATATAATATAACGTTTTCAGTTCACTGGGTAGCAGTTATGCATGCTCAAAATCAATGTGTCAAGGTCTTAATGTGGGATTAGGCTCAGTGGTGTAGTTACACTTTCAGCGCCCTGGATCAAAATTTTTCAAGCGCCCTCTAATTTTTTGAAAGATCGATTGTAACATTATAACTTTACCAACTTGTAACTAAACATTACATACATATAGCTAATAAAACTATTATTATTATCAAGAAAAATATGCTGAAAGATTACAGATTCATTATCACTGAAAAAAAATGATACCCAAACCTCCAAATGATTCATTTTGAGGTTAATTCATCACGTGCTCATATGAGAGAGAGGCGTTTGAAAAATTTTGCTCCAGGGCGCTAAAAGTAGAGCCAAGTAAAGCTCATATAATACGCTTCTTTGCTTTGAAATTATATATAGATATATCGAAACTAAAATGTTCCGAAAAAGTGAATTATGAATATTTATAATTACTAGGCATTTTCGATTGGCTATTGACAAAAATTTGAGAAAAAAAATTTGCGGCCCCCAGGCTCCGGCGCCTTGGAGCAACTGTTCCCATCCGCTCCCCGACGCTACGCCCCTGATTAGGCTCCAGGTACGGTAGAGGTGCTCAAAAAGTTCATCTTGCGACCTCAGAACAAGGGAAATTGCGTAATGATATCCTGGAGCATGTCCCACGCATGTTCTGTCGTATTTTATTACAAGGATTGGACAGGCCAGTCCAGAGTCGCAAAATCATTTTCTTGTAACCACAGAGTTACAGCTCGACGAGCCGTATGTGGAGGATGAGCATTGTCGTGCATAAATAAAAAATCTTGCTCCATTTGCAATCCGTGTGGTAAGATAACAAGTTTCAGCACATTATCGCGATATTTTCCAGCAGTTAGAGTGCCCTGTATCTTAATGAGATCAGTTCTCCCGCCAAGGCGTATTCTTGCCCATACAATGATTGTTCCACCTTGATATGGTTAGACTTCTCGAGGGTATCGAACGCGACTCTGTCGTCCAGGTGTTCGCCAAACACGTACCCTGGGCGAATACGGATGGAATCCAAACCAGGATTGATCAAATAACATCACTGTGGACCATTGCCGATTATGGTCCACAGTGATGTTGTTTGGTCGGTATCGGTGGTATCCGTAGCGGTCTGCGGGAGTGAAGACCGACTTCATGCAACCTATATTCCTCACAGTTTGGTCATTTACTGTTGGTACTAAAATAATTGCAACGCTGTAGAATTAGGTTGTCTTCTCGCCGTAGATTTTAAAAAACGATCATGCCTGGAGGTTAGGGCTTGATTACTGCCTTGATGACGCTTAGCTACTTCGCCTGTTAGCCGATAGCGAGACCACAATCTGGATATTATGTTTAATGCTAAGGCTATCCGCAACATTCGCTTGAATAGCACCGTCTTCAAGCATACCTACAGCACGAACCATATCTTCTCAGCTTAAATGTCGACGATGCATAGCGCCAAAAACACGAAAAGAATTAATTTTTAATTAAGAAGTAACTTTTTTAAAGTAAAATTAACGAAAAACGTGAAAACACAGAACTAAAACGTAGTTATTGTTATACTCTTTGCGCAGAACATTAATTAGGACAAATTTCAATTAAATTAAATTTTTCCGCCCCTTATAATACTTTTTTTAATTTGAATTTGAAATAAAGAACACGAATGTGTCAGCAACAATTTGACATTAAAAATTTTTTCATAGGATATACCTTCAGTTTAATTCTTTTACTATATTCTTTCGGTTGTAATTAACAATTTCTAGATAAAAGCTATGTACAAATATTCAACTACATAGTAATTGCTTCACATTTAAAATAAATTAAGTACCTTAGGTACTTAGGAATACTTGAAGCATTAATTGGTTAGGGAAATCAAAAAAGCATATACCATGTTTAAATATCATTTGTTTACAATATTATGCACAGAAACTATACATACATTATATTGTGGGCAGTTGTACATTCTCATGTAATGTTTAATATCAAAATAAATGAAAGTAATAAAATAAATTATTAGAAAATGTAAAATACGAAATGCAATAAAAATAAAGTATTTAAATACAATATGATAAATACGTATTTTGAAAATAGCTTTTTCAAATAAAATACATTATTTCACTGATTTCAACATGATTTCATTTGTTCAAAGAGTTCATCTTTATGTTCCGTAATATGTGGCCTCATAATCATTCCACCAAACGTTCTTATTTCGATCGGCAATCTAGTACTTATGTGTGGACGGATGAGAGAGCCGCGCATGTCCAACAGGATGTGGCACCAGATGCTCTCCATCTTCAGCGGGACGCAGTGGCCGCTGCAGCTTCCGCAGGCACTCCCACAGGCACAACTGTGATATTACAAATGCGAAATTTGTAAACATACTTAGATATTTGTTACTCTATCACTCAATTTGGTTGAATTTATTTGAGTTTGCGTACCTTATAAACATTTATTTTATACAGAAAAAAAGGTAATTTTAAGAATTTATAAGTTAATTACAAGAATTCGTTAGGTATTTGTATAGTATCTGAGTATTTGTATAGTATCGGCGCGGTCGCTAGATGGCATGCGACTTAAGAGTCAATACACGTAATAAGTTCAAATCTGAAAGCTCGATTCATTATTTGGTTTTCTGCCTAGTGGACAGGATAAGACTCACACCACTCCTAACCTGCGGGGGAGAGTTATAAAAGAATCGTGTCGTATTCCTTCGTGACCATAAACCAAGTATTAAGACTACGGTGGACGGACGAGTTTTATAATACATGGAGGATCCCATCAAAAATATAAAATGTGAAAAATGCCAGGTCTCGTAAAGCAATTACGAGTCCTGGCTACGAACTAATAGTTAAACTAAAGACACTAAACTAAGAAACTAAGTTCGTACTAAAGACACCAAGTTAGTGTCTTTAGTACAAACTAAAGACACTAACTTGATCTATGGAAGCACCTATTCAACAACTTTGTTTTAAATTGTTATCTAATCATAACATTTATAGTGATCTTGTCAACATTAGACATCTTTATTTCTATAATAGTTATAATTACTTTGCAATGCACACAAGTCAGTGTCTGCGAAAGATATGAGGAAAGAACAACATACAGATTTGATTTAGTTAACCAAATTCTATTAATCGGTGCATTCTAATTATGACAGTGTTCATCTACTATTTAGTTTGTGCAGTGTTCTTTCACTGGGGAAGGAGCGTTATTAAAAAAAATAGAAAGTTTAAATGAAAATCGGAGGCCTTAAATCGGAGGCCTTAAATGAAAATCGATTCTTAAGGAGTAAACTGCAAAAAAATCCTTATATGCTGGATTTAACGGTTGATAATGCATTGCGTTTAAATCTCCTGACCAACAATACGAAGATGAATCATCTCATGTTTCGCGGCTACATCGTCCGTTACTGCTTGAGACAGATAAAACTCTATGTGCATTACCATTCGAGTGCCAAGCTGCCAAGGCTGCAGTATGGTAATATTGGTCACTAACCCCAGAGATGGCTCAAGTTGCGATGTGCAGTGTGTAAAAAAAAAGCTCGTTAGTAATGTAAAATGTTTAAAATATTTATAAACTTAATGTCTATTTATTTAATTATAACTTAAGAAAATGAAATAATTATTTATAATATACCTATACTTTCTTAATAGGTACGTCAAGTCTGTTGCCATTAAAAAAAACTTTAATATGAAAAACTTTTCGATTACACGCCTTTCCTGTTTACTTTACTGAAAACCGCACTAATTCTTAAATTACAAATTTATATTAGAAACATTTTTTCTTTTATAAGTATACATATTTTATTTTTTATTTTAGAGGTTACTTACACAGAACACTATTTATGTATGATTGATGGAAAAGGGATACCATACCATAACATTAAAATTGGAATTGTCTGATTGAGACTTATTTAGTATGTGGATTGTGGACTGATGTGGACTTATCTGTATAAGTCATTCGCATGGAAGTAATAAGTACTATATACAACAGGAATGACCTGTTGTCGCAAAATTGAAGCCGAAAGAGAGATCAGTAACTGTACCTCTTATCCCTCTCTGGCGATGGTGAATATATTGAAATATGATTTAAGGACAATAATTATAAAAAATGATTTGTGATTTGACGTCAGCAGATCATTGCTTCAGATGGATTTTAATCGAAGATGCTAATGATAAACTTGCCCTTTGCGGTACTATACATTTCCTGTTTTTGCTTGCTTTTCACACTCGCGTCATATAGGTAGGTACTTACCTACTGGTCCTTGTGGGACACGACATGCAGCTGGACTGAGATAAAATTACGATAAGCTACCTATTGTGGTATATTTAATTAATTAGGTAAGAAAAAAACAGTTAAGTTTGTAACCGCGAAACCTCTGCGGGGCGTTAGGGCTCCGCAGGCGTTCCAACCGTTACTCACCGACTGAAACTCAGGGGTAGACACTACACGAGACCAGTGTTAACTCTCAGGGCGCCAACTACCTGGGGTGGACTTAGACAAAAGAAAGCCAAGTTCAATCACACAACACTTTACTATACCAATAAATTTACACACTATATAACAAATGAAAATTTATACATGAAAGAGAAAACAATTTAGTTTAGAAGGTTGGTCCTGATCTTCCTCGCAGAAGGCGGGGGATGCTCTTAAACACTCACTTGTAGACACAAAGCACACAGACCACGCCGAAGTGATGCCACGTGGCCTGGTGGCTCGGCGAAGGGGTACCTGTCGACACGTGGATGTCGTCGCCGTATTTATCCATATTTCCCTAACATTAGGATCTTTAGGAAATCTGAAATTGAACCCGTTATGTAAATAGAGAAAGGAATAAAAATGCATAGGTATTTAAGTTATTTGTTCTTGAACTAGGATTGGATAGTCATGCATGGTCACCCTAATTGTTCACTAACAAATTATGTTTAAAACTATTACCTGTGAAAAGATAAACCACAATCAGGATAATACTCGCTTCCGCAAGCCTCCACGACACAAATTCTCCCCATTTTAATTAAAATTCTTCAAAAATATCACTAAATCAAAAATTTCCGCCATTGACGTCAGAGTCGGCGATTTCATGTGGGGTTGTCAGGTCAGGTGTCCGTATTTCATACAAATAAAAGAAAACCTATACGCCAATCGCAAAATTTTTGCGTTAATAAGGCTTTACACGTAGCAACAAATAATATTGCTTTAACATGTCGGTAATAAATTATTATTTATATTTAGAAACATTTTAGAAGTAAATGTTTTTACTTCATTACATTACATCAATCGCATATTTTTCTACCATTTCTACCAACTTAACTCTGGCAACTCTATAGAACGGGACACAGCGTTCAGTGGTGGCCCTCTCACTCGGTTTCATTTTTATTTTGCGCGCAACAAGACTCTTACGACCTTAGCATAAGGTTTTATTTTCTTTATTTTAGCTGCAAGATGCACAGATAGAGCTTATTCCTTATATAATACTTCCATGGTCATTCGAGCTCCGCTAGCAGTAATAGTGTTCTGTGCATTCGAGTCGAGTCATTCAATTTAGTTTTCTTCACAGAACGAACATATCAAGAACATATATACCAGCGTTGCCAGAAGGTTACTTTTGTAATCTTTTTGGTGATTTTTAACTCCTTCAGGTTACTTCGAGGTTACACTACTCAGAAGGTTACTTATAGGTGATTTTTTGGATCTTGTAGAATTAATTCATAATATCTTACAAAAACCTATGTAGAACAGCAATTAAACATGTCTTTCTCGTTCATACTAAAGAATCACAAATTATTCACGGCATATCTGCTTACTCTCTCGATCAATCCGATTCAAATTTCACAGGTTGTTATTAGAGTCTGCGCAACACCTACTCTACTTGTTTCATATACATACAGTTCCTATGTATAGACAGATTATCTCCAGATTTTACTACTCACTTATCTCGTCATTTTTGTTGTGAAGTTCTTAGTTTTGTTTGTGTGTTAGTTGTCTTGTATGAAAAAAGAGTTGGAAACTTGGAAGTGTACAAATTAGTGTGTTTACATAAGTTTACATAACTAGGTACCTAAATAATAATTTTTTACAGAATTTTGGTAAGTGAATCCTGTAAATTTTTGTAGATTAGATAAATTTGAATTATTTTTTTTTCACTTACAAATTAGATTTTCTGTTCTTAATTTCAGATATTTTGAAAAAGTAGTTGGTAAAATGCAACTTAAAAGTGAAAATACAACTACATTATTCATATTTGTGTAAGATAATTCAACCAACATGTATTTTATCAACTTTTAATACGTTTTCACAAAAAATAAATAAAACGTTACTTTTTACGCTAAAAGGTTACTTTTTTATTTATGTCAGGTAACTTTTAACGGGACCCGGCTGGCAACACTGATATATACTCTAGCGAGAGGTTTTCTTGTTTGTTTTTTAAATTGAAAATAGGAAAAGTAAAATATTATGAATGAATTAAATTCTACTATACGTAACATTGCGAATAACTAATAGTTTTGAATTGAAACTATAGATAGTCTAGGTAGTCATCTAGTCTATCTATAAATGAAATTTGTAGATAATGTGCGTGCAGTATTATGCCTTTTTCAGTAGAAAAGTTATGCTTACTATAAATATTTCGAACATAAACATTGCAAGAAAAAAGTAAATAGAACTCGGAGAAAGATGAAACGTAAACGCGGTTACTACGATATTTTTGTAAAAACCTGTGCCACAAATCCATCTAACATCGCTGTAATACATTATGATGATGGTGTTTATAAGAAATACACATATTCTGAACTGTATGGTGTTTGCGAATACATATCACAAAATTTACAACTATTAAAATGTACAAAGGGCATAATTGGAATCCTGTCGGAAAGAAATATCATAACACCATGTGTTATAGCAGCGTAAGTAATTTATACTTTTCAATATATTAAACAAATATGAATAACGATTTCACTAAGAGTCACAAATCATCTTACTGAAAATTGGCAACAGTTGTTAAATTAGAAAAAAAAGCAAAAATAGAAGTGGTATGTACTTACCTAAATATGATTTATAATCATATTCTATCTAAAATATGATAAGTACCTAAAATTATAAATCAGCAATAAGGAAACAGCTATCACGATTTTTACAGAACCAATTTTAATATTAAATACTTAAAGATTTTGTGCACTAAATTGAAAAATAAAATACAAAATGTTAAATTTTACGTTTGAATTTTACAAATTTAATAAAAGTAACAGTAATTCTATTAATAAATACAGTTACACAGTATTGGAGAAAACATTAAAATAACAATACCACCAAGAGTAAGCAATTAAACTTGATTCACAGAATTTAAAGAACATAATTTATTATTTGTATAATTCATTTGTGTACAATTTATAATTAACTATAAGAGTTGTAAATTGACTAAAACAGACCGATGGTCCACTGGATGGTAGGTGGCCACTGTCGCCTATAACACAAGCAACGCCACAGGTGCTGTAAGTACATTCCTGTACTATTGAAACCTATTTACCGTTCTATATGATATCTATACATACATTATTATTACAATATTTTACATTCCAGGGCTCACAAATGCAATACATCTTTCATGTTTATGAATCCCACACAAGATGTTGAAACTTTAGCAAAAGATATAAAATTCAGTATTGTTATAGCCATTAAAAATGGAGACAGTGTATCAAAAATGGAGTTTCTTAATAAGAAATCAGATAAATCAATAACTGTGTTCGACTTAATTATTGACTTCTACATTTTTGAAGATCGAAATCAGCAAAGCTTTAATCATGGAGTTGATTTTTCATTTATAGCCATGACTTCAGGTAGCACTGGAGAGCCAAAGCCCATACAAGTTCCTATTCAATGTATACAACCTAATATTGATGATCTGACAAAAGTGTTTAACATAGAATCACAAGATATCATCTATTTCTCTACACCTTTAACATTTGATCCCTCTATGATTGAGGTCTTGCTTGCATCTAGTACAGGCGCAGCCCTAATGATTGCCCCAGAAAAGGCTGATGTATTATTTCCTAAAAATAAGGAAAATGCTATAACATTTTGGCAAACAACGCCATCTAAATTCTTCCAATATTCCAATGTGGATATAAAAAATAAAATTTTAAGTGCCACCTCCACTCTTAAAATTCTAGCACTTGGCGGTGAACCCTTGAATGGAATAAGAAGACTAAAGGAACTAAAAGAGAAAGATAATAAAACTAAATTGTACACATTGTATGGTGTAACAGAAATGTCATGTTGGGCGTGTGTGGCAGAATTAGACCTAAACAATTTACAATCAAATAGAGAAGTGCCTTTAGGGAATTGTTTATCAGAAACGCAGCTAATTGTTGAGCCTTCTGAGGACGATAAGGAAACAGGAAAGATAATATTAGGTAAGCACAAAATCTCATACACACTACACTATGCAATGTGGTAGGTGGCTACCATCACCCATATCACAAGCAACACCACAGGTGTTGCAAGTACACTGCAGACCATAATAGGATTAAGGATAAGAGGGGATAGGGAAATGGGCTCTAGAGTCCCTTGTTAGCTCACTAAATTACTTGGAAATTCGACACAAATCCATCACAATCATAAGTACATTTTGTTGTCATAATTGCAGAGAAACTTAGATTAGGGTTCCCGCTTATCATTAAAACGGTTGTAGGGTCTAAAAACTGTTGAAGGATATGCTTTCGATAAGTGGTGATTTATAATTCTTCTATGCCTTCGTCTCTTCCCATTACGCAGGGTCGGCTTTCTTAATCTTTTGGCAACATTCATTTTGCTGGTAAGCATCGTCTACTGTAAGGCCAAGCTTTTGCATGTCCATCCGGACATTTGTCATCCAGCTAGTTTGATCTCTCACTATCTTTTTTTAAGCAGTGATTTATGTGGATGATATAATTGAATAACAAATAGTGTAAATATTTCTGGTGATTATTTCCAACTAACTTGGTATAAGAACAGTGCTTTCAAAAAAAAAAATAAGATGAAAATCTGAAGACTGGCTGATGGTTAGTTTGATGATAAGTGATTACCATACGTGCTTTACTGATAGGTAAAATTGTCATAGTTTAGGGTTGAGTATAGGTCTATAGGGGACCACAAATTACACCACAATTTGTGGTACCTAAACCTCTGGATATACTACAAATTTTATCAATACATAAAAGAGGTCTTCTGAAGGAGGATGATTACTGCCGTCAGACAGATACGCAGTTTTTTACTGCAGAACGATATCATATTTTTAGTATTCATTTAATTTATTATGCTTTAGATGCATAACATTTTCTAACTTTTCTTCAATCCTTTTAAATTACAGCAAGCAAAACGAGGCATTGCTTCGTTTTAAATAGATCAAACAATATTGTGGAACAAAATTCACTTAAACTTGTGGATACGGGAGATATTGGTGAAATAAAAAATGGAACTATTTACTACAGAGGTCGTAGAGATGACACCGTTAAGAGATTTGGACACAAAATTAACTTGCAACACATAGAAGCGGTCACAATGCTGTGTCCCAGGATAAAAACTTGCTCCTGTATTTGGCTGCCGAAACCTCTACTTCTAATCCTTTATTTTTCATCAGAAACGATGAACGGCAAGGAATTGTCCGATTACCTGAAGTGTAAACTGGATGAAAAACATTGGCCAGATAAATTAATAAGAGTAGACAATTTACCAATAAACTCCCACGGGAAAATAGCTAAGAAAATCTTATATAAGATGCAAGAAAACATGAACGCACCACAAACGGTTGATTCTCTGGAGTTGATGTTTATAAAGGAACTGAGACTAATAATTGATGAAAATTCAACATATGAAAAGATTAAAGGAAAGACTTTTTTTTCTATTGGTGGAACATCATTTCTTGCTGTTTCTATGTGCAATAGACTGTCAATAAGTTGCCCATCATTTGGAAAATTTATTTTGCCTTATTTGTTATCGGATAATTACATAATTGAAGACATCTTACGGATGGCTAGTTCTGAAATTTGCAATCAAGAGAAGCCTAGGAAGAGATTGAAAAAATCAAGGTTGTCTAGTGAATGTGAGGTTCCTCTAAAGAAGAATAGCAGTAGTAGCATCATGAATCCCATAGAGTTTATTGTTTTATGGAAATATGATACAAAAAAATGTGTTGACGCCTCTCCAACGTTGCATAGAGATGGACAGTGAGTAATTAAGGAATTATGTTAGTAGGAATAAAATATTATATTTATTAATGTACATATAAAGTTTTATACATAATGTTTTTCAAATTATTTATTTTTTCAAAACACATGACATACTTAGCGCTTGACTAAATGGGCCGTCCAGTTTATGACTAGTACAGAGTACAGAGTGTGCCATCACTACTTATACAGAACATGTACTATGTACTATGCAAAAGCTTGTAGAACCTTGTAGATAATCTGGAAAAAAGAAAAAAAAAGCAAATCTAAAATTAATCAGGGACTGCGGATATTAATTCTATATAAATATTATATATTTAAAAATTCTTGCAGCTTCATCTGCTTTAAAATTTAACCTGTCTGTGTTAATTTTTATTTAAATTCTTTTAGACTGTTTACATGGCATTAAATAACAATATTTCAACAGATTAAAGATTATATGTGAATCTGTGTGCCAAATTTCATCAAAGTCTGTTCAGTCGTTTTTGCGTTATTGAGGATCAAACATATGAACTTTGTCATTTATTATAATATTATTAAGATAGGATTAGAATTAGTATAGTAGAGATTTCAGTGAGTATTGTCGTCAGTGATATAGTTTGTAACACGGATGATACTTGGACAGGGTTCCATAAAAAAAACTAAAAGGTTGGGTGAGTTCTACCTGAAATCATAAAACCTTTGTTACACCTGACATATTGTAGATAATAATTGTTGTTGTTATGTTTGAAGTAGGGTCAAGTGTTTTCCTTAAAATGTTACAAAACAAACCTACTTCATCAAGTAAGTAACTCATCATAATCAAAAACGACTCCGTTTTCAGCAGTTTGTACGTGAGTGTCGGCAGTCACTCCGGGACAATCGTGGTGCTCGACGCAATAGGTGGCAAGTTACAAGGAACGATCAGTTTGACGTCGCGAATCGAAGCCAAGGTTCTCTGTTACAATAGCCCGACCGGAGCTTGCGGTGTGGTCGGCTCTTACGACGGAACTGTCGTGTGCTTCAAGTTGATCAATTGTGAAGAACTGTGGCGGCTAAGGGTCGGAGTGATGATCAAAAGCAAAGCCGTCTACTGCAACGGGCTCATTTACGTCGCCTGCTACGATGGGAAAATCAGAGTTATCAATGCTGCGGTTAGTGGGCATTTTTTTTTTTCCACTTGGTAACGAAGAATATTTTGTAACTGTCATCTTGATCCCACATAATTGCAGTCAATCAGTTCTCAGCGAAAGCGTAACATATTTTTTAATACAGTTGCTCAAAAAGTGGCGTATTGCAGGGACGTATAGCATTCGGGATGTGGGCTATTACATACTCGTGCTTTTTTTTTACCTTTCCCGAACTCGTGCGTTCTCTTTCCCAATTGTCAAAATAATGTCAAAATAAAGAAAAACCAACCGTGAAGTTTTTACTAAAAAAATTCATAGAAGTTTTTATGATTCATGCATAAAAATTTGTTTCAATATCAGATTTAATGATTTGATTGAATGAGTTAGGTTAGGTTTCATTTCATGTCATCTCATTAAATTTCATTTTCATTTCATATCAATAAAAAAATTCTACTGAAGACTTGGCTGTATGGGCATAGTTTCCTTTGCCTACCAGAATGGGTGAAGAAAAAAAAACTCACTTATATTCTACGGTTGGCGCCATTTTCCAGAAATTTTCTTTGCGAGTTTAGTTGTTTGTTTTATTAAATTGCTTCATTTTTTCGCAACTGTATTAAAAATAGTCGTTCAGTACACGTGCGGAACCGTCATTGCAACTTGTTCCGACTGTCAACCCTCGCCTTCGGCTGCGCCTCGGCTCGGGTAGACATTTGTCGGAACTCTTTGCAATGACAGCCTTTCCGCACTTGTAATGAAATATACTATAATCTAACTAGGTACATATATTATTATAAAACAAAGTCTTCGCCGCGTTTGTCTGTATGTTTACGGTAACCTCAAAACTACTGGAACGGATTTTCATGCGCTTTTCATTTATATATATGAAACTATAGGTGTATGATTCGTTAAGGTTTTATCCTTAGGTACCCGAGGGTTTGCAAATTAGAGCATAATGTATGTATAACCAAGCAGTACTAACCAAATCCGATAGATGTCGCCGCTTCGCCTATTCGATTGTAGTATAATAGATGGCGTCATCAATGGTGTTATATTTTTCAACGCGGACGAAGTCACGGGCACTAGCATGTCATTTATGAGAGCCCTAAGACTCATCTTGGTGCGCGGTGCAAAGTGTGCATAAGAATTATATTAATTCACACCACTAAAGGCATAACTAATACAACACGACAGAGTATAAAAGCACTCTTATTATTAATTTATTTTTAAGTTGTTTGTCTCATGTCGTACTACTAGTAAAATGGTTATAACTGAAATTGCAGGTGGGTGCAGTGAAGCAGACGCTGCACATAGTCGAGCAGGCCATTTCGGCGGACCTGGTGGTGGGGCAGAGGGGGTTCGTGGTGGCAGCGACGTTGTCTGGCGCCGTGACTGGCCTGCATGCGGCCTCCGGTGCCGTGGCTTGGCGCGGCTCTCTTGGCAGCCCCGTGTTCGCAAGCCCCGTGTTGTATGATGCCGACAAGTATGTCGTCTTCGCCGAGGTCAACGGACACATACACTGCCGCACCGTAGAGAAGGGGATTCAGGTAAATTGTCACTTTCATCACTTTGAATTGCTCGCGTGTATTAATTGAGTTTTCTTAAACATTTATGGGATATAAAATATAGATTCTTCTTTGAATAGTCCTCTACTTACTACTGCTATTACTATTCTTACTATCTAAGTCTCATCGAAATCATAATCATATCAGTTTTTTTGGATAACGGAGATGTAAAAGCCTGGACAATTATTCTGTACAGTGAGGAATTATTTTAAGGCCGGCGCTGACTGACGGTAGAGCATGGCATGGCAAATTATTTTTTCCTGGACATTTTTTTAATCTTACATCAATGATTTTAGCACTCGCTTTCATTTATTTCATTACTAAGAGACCTACTGTGCTATTCAATGGGAAGCCATTGCATAATGCGGTAGATTGAGGTTGAGGGTGGAGAGGTTTAAACACCCTGTGCGGGTACCTCAACTCAAACCCAATAGTTAATGACAATATAACTTTTTTAAAATGTCCGATAGATGACACTTAAAAAATATATATTGTTTTGATTATGCCCAAAGAAGAACAAGTCCGAGCGATATTTGTGGCAACAGATTTCGTCCTTAAAAAGTAAGTTTTGAACTGTATATAATCCGACCTTGATTTTGCGCTGAGCTGCGCGACGCGACGCAGCTTGGCAAATATAGTTTGTATGGACTCATATAAGGTTCACGTTGTAAAAAGCGAGATGATAAAGAACTTTTTCAAAATTAGTAGATAGATAAGAATGAGAGACTCTCACTGCTTGTGTTGCGCCTTCTATATTAAAAGTCTACACGTCGCACCAACTTATGTAGCCCGAATTGAAAACACTGGAACTAAACATGTGTTAGGGTATTTTTACAACGAAATGGAGACGATTCTAGTAACACAAAATCTAAACCAATTTTTGGTACTTTAACTTTTCAATGTCCGTTGGGTGAAAAACTATGCAGATACAGAGAGGGCGCTGTCTTTCAGGGCTAATGTGATTGCTCGCAAGTTCGCTCGATATTGGAGGGGTGTCAAAGTGGCTCTTTTTAGAGCATTTTGTACGTCTTTCTACACGAATAGCCTGTGGGCGGGATATACGAGGGGCACACTGAAATGATCGGGAATAAGAAAAACCACATGCACGATATAGCTAAATTGTATTTTATTGTTTTTCGAAGTATTCTCCGTTCAACTTAATGCACTTTTCCATTCGTGCAAATCAATCATTAAAACAGTATAGTATACCAGTCTGAAGTTGATGTTGACAAAATGGCTGATTTGTACGCTTCCACAGCTGCTTCGGGGTCTTCAAACCGTTGACCGCGTAATAAATCTTTCATTCTAGGGAATGTAAGAAATCGTTTGGGCTCAGGTCAGGACTGTACGGAGGATGGCTCATCAGCTCAACGTTTTCCTGCTTCAAAAAATCATTTGTCTTCCGAGCCGTATGGGAGCTCGCATTATCGTGATGTAAGATGATGCGACGTTTCGGGTTATTTTTTCGGAGTTCGGCTATCATTTGTGGCAAACAAACCGTGATATACCACTCGGCGGTAACCGTTCTGCGTTCCTGTAAAGGAATTGTAGCACGTGCCCCTTTTTCAAGACAAACGTAGCGACCATTTTCTTTGACACGCTGCGGGAGCGAACCACTTTCGTTGGCTCGTCTTCAAAGACCCAAACTGCTGACTGATGTTTTCTTTCAGTTTCGTATGAATAAATCCATGATTCGTCACCTGAGACGATATTATAAACGGCATTTGTCTTCCCTCCGTTGAAGCGTTGCAGAGTATTCCGGCACCAATCTACACCAGCCGCCGTTTGCTCTTCAGACAAATTGTGGGGAACCCAGCGGGAAACTAGCTTTCTTACACACAGCTCATTATGTAATATCGACTGAATTGCAGTCATTCCGATACTGATAACAGCCCGAATCTGCTCGTATGTCACATGACGGTCATCTAATATAATAGTTCGCACAGCTACGATGTTTTCAGGCGTGACCGCTGTTCTTGGTCGACCTGCAGAAGAAACAGTGCTGAGCGACACACGACCGCGTCGGAACTCGGCATACCAGCGGTATATTGTCGTTTGACTCGGTGCTTCAACATCATAAATCGAAACAAGTTCGCCGAGACATTTATCTTGAGATAAGCCGCGACGAAAATTGTGATAAATTATGGCACGGAAATGTTCACGCGTGAGCTCCTTTCTGTTAACGACGTGTCAACTTTAAACCAACATAGTTTTTGTTTTTAATAATTTTTTTAATTGTTTGAATGTCATTAAGATTCTAAGAGGCCAGTATTCAAATTCTAAAAAAGGTTTTATTGTAACTCAATCCGAAATATTCTATTCCCGATCATTTCAGTGTGCCCCTTGTACCATTATAGCGCTTTGTGAGTTCAGGGGCCTTAGACAAAGTAGCATTCGCTCCGTAGCGAAGCGATATCGAAGTTCGTTATCGTCTCAGAGACAAAGGAATCGACACTGTAACACGTGATAAACACGTGATACCTTGTCATGATTTCTTTGTCTCTGAGACGATAACGAACTTCGATATCGCTTCGCTACGGAGCGAATGCTACTTTGTCTAAGGCCCCTGTATAACGATGCACTTAGGGTGCTAATGGGACTGCCACGGTTTTGTAGTGCATCGGGCTGAGCACCGAGTCCAGGATCGAGTGTTCCTATACTACCATGCGGAAGCGGTGTCCTTCCCTGGTGTGTAGGGTTCAGGCCAGCTCCAGCTGCATCCTCGGTGCATTTGTTGCTAAAATTGACTGTAAATATCTGAACCACTGTTGTATCATTCATGTACTGACTAATCAACATATGTAACCACTAACATAAATTTAAGAGGTTCCACGCCATCGATAAAAAGAAATCACTGCTTTGTTTTCTTACAAACCTAAAGCCAATGTAACAAAAAATATATATGTGATACGTAACTTCTTGGTCTATATTTTGTTATTTTTGTTTTAAGTGTAATGGTTTACGAGAAAATAAATAAAATTTGAATGTCTTGCTTTGTTACATAAATCGATTCGACTTGGTTATTTCAAGAAGTATTGCAATGTGTCTAATCAAATGATAATGTTTCATTTACACGACAAAAGTTTTTCATTTAATTCAATAGTTTCAGAAGAAAAAAAACAAGATAATTTGATATTTTCGAGTAGCAGATGAACCTAGCGGGGTCCGGGTGTAGAGAGCCCAGTTGCCCAAAATCATTCGCGTAATAAAGAACGTTAAGTTGTTAACTTGGTACTAATATAATAAAATCTTAGTAGCTTTAAATAAATATATTATTATTATTATTATAAACCTTGTTCGTCTCCCCCTCCAAAAGCCAAAACGAGGGGGATGTTATTTGTTAAACGTAAATTATGGATGTTAAATGTAAACCCTCCAAAGTACTTGTTTGACTGAGTTAATTTTAAGGAGTACCTAGATATCGCACTATTATACATACATATGCAAACTCGCGAATGAAATGTCTCGCCCGTAGCTATAAGATCAAATGTAAAAATTAAAGATAGACTCCTACCAGCACTTGGTGGTTTTAAAAGTAAACCCAATTAAATCACCAGTTTGTTTGGTGGGATTTTTATTATTATTATATACTCCTTTCTCCATTACAGATCTGGAAGTATGAAGGTGTGAATGGCAACATTTTCTCCTCCATATACGTAAAGGAGATTGACAAGATGCAATGGCAATTCATATTCGGTTGCCACGATAACAACATATACAACGTCTGCGTAAAGAATTTCCAGCCAACTTTGAACTGGAGAGCACCTCTCGGCTCCCCCATCTACTCGACTCCTCAGAGTTTATCTGACAAGCTGCTATTGGCTGCGTCCAGTAAGGGCAAACTGTGTATTCTCGACGCCGATAATGGTGTAACGTTATCCGAATATAATTTGCCAGGAGAAACCTTTTCTACGCCGGCTATTTACGGCGATTACATATTCATCGGATGTAGAGATGATCATTTGTACAGTTTAAAGTACAACATAAATTTATAGTAATAATCTCAGAGAAATACTGTAAATAAATTAATGTGTTAAAGACAATACCGTGTATTATACTGCCCTTAATGATTTTCTATAAAAAGAAAGGAGTCGCCTTCTTAAATGAATAAATTCTAGTCTTGTATAATTTTTATGTCAAATTTAAAATGTGTATATAAATTTATGGCATGAACTTTTTGTTTAATAAATATCACAAACTCTTTATGTGCTGTTTCAATTGTTTTCTAGTGCTTCTGGCTTATTTAAACAAATAACTATCTAACCATTTTCTCGTAATAATAAGTTAAACAAATTGAGCTACAAAATTACAGAAATAATTTAGAATTTACAAACAATTTAATTTAAATTAGAATAATTTATTTTAAATACAGAATTTGTTTAGCCAAAATAAGCAAAGGATAGTGACTTTCGTTTTTTCCTTTGAACGTAATTTACTGGAAGTCTTGTTTGCCGTCAATACGGTGGGCGGCTCGTTCTTAAGTCTTACTTCTTTCTTGGGATTTGATGATAATAAACTTAATTAATTTTGTCCCATGTAACATACTTACACTTATTTTGACAGACTTTAATCAGTAGAACATATTTACTCTAATGAATCTTTGCATAAACACATGTAGGGTATAGTACAAAGTATGTTCTACTCGACAAGGGCATGCCAATATTTTGAGTCTACCTATTGTAATCGAATTTAATAATCTATCAAAGTTAAAAATCTATTGTAAATTTTCTTTTTGTTGGCAACTGGTTGGTTAGTGACCACAAATAATAAAAAACAAATGGAATATATATGTCAGTTGTTAAAAAAGAAGAGTTGCGTGTCAGTTGTATTAGCAGATATATTGTATAATTTAAATATTTTATAATATTAGTAATCATTATAATTTCATTTCATACAGTCCATTCCTCAACACTTTTCTAATAACTAAATACATTTTATTGTAATAAATAAATGAGTTAATGTATTTTACTATAAAATTCTTTAAAGTCATAATAGCCATTCTGTCCTCAGCCGTAGAACGTCCACTGCTGGACATAGGTCTGAAGCTCTTGTAAATTTAGGATCCGGCAATTCTTTACATTATTGGGTAATTTATTATATGCTTTAATTTTCATTACATAAACATTTCCAGTGACGGTCTGGGGCAGAGCGAGAGGAGCGGGTCGCTCTCTAGGCGCCAGGTGGCAAGGGACGCCAAAAAGCCAAATGAAACAATTTCCAGCTCAAAATATAATTTTGATAATATAATTGATTATATACCTATCTGTAAGAATTTTAAAAATGTTAAAAGAGCAGGAGTATAATAAGTAAGTGTTGATGTTTTTAGTAAATAACAGCGTATATTATGCCAGAGCCTAATTCTCTAGTCTAGCCGTTTATCCTTCGCGCATGATTGATCAAGTTACGTTAACAATCTCTTTTTAAATAGAGACGTGGTCTATATAGTTATATACCTACTACTAAAGCCAGACTTAAAAAATATGATATTTTAATGCTTACGTACCAATCTTAAAATATTAAAATAATTTATTTAGTGTCAGAAGTGTTGCCCAGATGGTACGCAATCGGCAAAAGTGAAAGCACTGAAACAGATTGTCTCGAAATGATTCATTCTAATAAAAAACGTAACCTTGTATGAATGAACGAAAGCCGGAAGTTGCTTCGTTTTTTAAATGACATTTTTATGTTTGAACTAGTAGTTTATTGTTAAAAAGAAGATTAATATTAAGATTTTATCAAAGGTGCAAATATGGTAGACGCAGCTCGAGTCCCAGTCGGGCCTGCGCACACGAGTGTTTTTCGACTTCATACTTATGTGTTTTAGCAATAATCATAAACGCTGAAATAAAATATAAGGTGGAAACCTTCATGTCCATAAATTTAGGATTTACGTAATAAAATAATTATATTTTATGTAGGTACCTACATGTCCTAGGAACTAGCAATCATATACCTATGACGTGAAATTCTGATTCTGCAGTGGGCTAATATGGTGGACAGTCATAGTCCACATTGAGAAGATCAGCAGACTTAAAATATATACATAATAATATACCTAAGTCAATGATAAAATGAAAGACATGCCTGATTTGCGTAAGCAGCCTACAAAACTTTATTAAAACTTTAATTAAAAAACAAAAAAATGAGATTACAATTGACTACTTCTTGAGATAAAAAGTAGCAATTCTAAGTATTATAAAACGAAGGAAAATTTATTCCGTTTATTTATAAAACGTTCTAATTCTATTTAAAAACTGTAAAGTCGAAGTTATGTCTGTTATCAATTTGTGTGTATATATTATATTGCAGAATGAGCATATATTATGTAGAGGCCATAAGTAGCTCAGAAAACTTCATTTCGCACACATGTTTTACAATATTATAAAAATGTCTCTGTGAGGTACAGTTCTTATAAATTGGATATAAAAAACAACCCATGTCAAAATATATAATCTCATACCGAAAATGAACTGGTTAACACAGAAATTGGATTATGGAAATCATAATTTATATCAAAATTAAATTTGAAAAGTGCCTATTTAATTTGTGGACTTGCTAAAAGTGCAGATAGTTGGGTATCCTACATAAAACATCCCATGAACTTGTTCTCCTGTGATTCACAGAATCAACTAAATTAGTAAATTGCAGCATTCTCAAAGGGACACAATAGTAAAGTTCTTACAAAAATTAAAATACAAATCTTCGTAGTAATGGAACTTTATTCATCTTACATAGAACATATAAATTTAATGAGCATTCAAAATTTTGACAAATGTTACATTCATGATATGATTACAAGATGGAACTACAAATTATCAAAATGGAATGCGCATAATGCAAATTAACCTAATACTGTAATCAATGCTTTGTATGCTTAATAAAAGTCTTAAATAAAATGCATTAAATATTATATAATTTTTTTGGTAAATAACAAAAATATAAAATCACATATACATATACCACTAACAATAGTATGTTCACAAATATTATGTTGATTACTGCCAATACATCTAAGCTCTTATAAATCTTTACCCAGAACACCCTAAAGAATATTATTGTAGCCAGTTCTTAAGACAAATAACAAGCATAAATATTATGTATCAATTACATTGATTTCATTGATCTTCCTCTCCCAACTCCACCTTCACTTTGGAGAAGTCAAAATCTTCACCAGTGCCACGTTTATAGATTTTCAGCACATCTAAGCAAGTGGTTTCAAAGTGAGTGGTAGCATCGTAAGACTCCGATATGAAGATTTGACTTTGGCTACCATCATCGGTCGGCTCATAGTAATCAGAAACCGACACAAATTTCTGCCGAATATGGCCGAGCAGATCTAGACCAGGCTTGATTTCAGATTCAGGGTCATTTGTCTCTACGGTTGTAGAGACCATTGCGATAAACCAACCTTTAGCGGCAACTTGGTGTGTGTAGGACACCACAGAGACATAAATATCTGAATGTCTGCCCACTTGCTTTTGAGGTATAATGATTTGAGTAGACAACGCATCCTTTGTGTTAGAGATAGGATGATCTAACAAACAGATGCAACGAATCACTCTACCCTTCTTGCGAACTCTGTCGGGTACATAGCTGGGATCGCAATACACCTGCTTGCATTTGGCAATTTCGTTGCCGGAGCGAACACCTATGACTCTACCACCTTCTCCGAAGACTATTTCATCAATAGGCTTATCTAACATGTACGTTCCTCCATAAATAGCCGATAGACGAGCAAAACCTTGGGGCAGCTCACCCAGTCCATACATGGGATACAAGTAAGGTGATTTTCCATACCGTGCAAGCGAATCCGAGTATAATTTTATGCGTCGTATAGTTTGAACTGCTGGCTGCTCGAGGTAAGTATCATCAAGATAAAGAGCTAAAGCGTGTCCTGTAAAATCTTGAGTATTCTTATCAAGGCCAAATTTATCATATAATGATTGCATATTAGCTGTAGAGGGGTCGAAATCTTTCCAGGTTTTAGCATCATCTTCCTGAAAATCTTGGACATATATCAAGAAATTACGGAAGCGCCTTTTCTCGAACATACCCATCAAGTCGGAGGCCAAAGCTTCCTTCTGGTCTACGGGAACTTTAGAAATTTTACCACCCTTGTAGACGTAACTTCCTTCGACCGACTTAAACTCCAAATATCGGGTGACCCCCGTATGGATGAGTAATTTTACTAACAAACCGTTTGCCATCAGAAATTTTGGTATCAAATCGACATTCCAATCGCGGCCTCGTCCGTAGGTTTCGTCGGGTGCCGGTGCATTGAATTTTGAGAACAATTCCTCTAACGGAGTGATTGACGCAGATTCGCCACCGTAGTACTTGTTACGATCAATGTGCAAAACCTTCTTTCCGGACACAGACAGCATACCACTTAAAATGCATTCTTTAAGGCCGGTACCCAAAACAATCGCATCATATTCTTCATCCATGATGAAAAGTTTACGGAATTACAACAATTCAACAAATTAATAGGAGGAACCGACACTGAACGCAAGATAAGATAAACGTCAAAATGTCGGAACTCGAACTCGATATAAAAATGTCTACCACTACCAGTCCGTGTGGGTGGCCACTTGGCCTGGCCAGCCAGATTGCCACATCCAAGCCAGTGTTGCACTTATTTGAATTTAGTGATCGGTGCAATTAAGTAAGATTACACAGGTAAGCAACGGTGCGTCAGTCTGATGTTAAATGAAATGTCAAATGTGTATAATAAAAATACTTATAAAATGAAAGAAAAATAAAAAGAATAAATAAAGTACTTATTTAAAAATACTTTATTCAACTCTACGGCTGGCTAGCTGGCTACGCTGATACATTAGGGTAAAACTAAGTGTATGTTTAGTCTGGATTTAGTAAATCAGTAACCTATACATAATTCCTTTGGGGTTACACTACACCACCCTCGTGGCGTGGGCCATTTATTACAACAAAAGGGAACTATATGTTACGTAATAAATATTATGTAATGAATAATTTTGTCGTTTACATTATTATTGTTGAAAATATATAACATTCAATAATATATAACAACGTCAATAATTTAATCTCGACCAATGCTTGCAGAGTGGAGAGAGGGTGATGGTCGAGTACCTCAACATTTTGAGATACATAAAGGGTCTTTATGTATCTCAAATTTTTGTATATTAATGGTCAGCATAATCAGTAAAGTTTAACTTTGTTAAATAAAAAAAGGAAGTGTCCTTTTTAGGGTTTTTGACATTTTTTCGCTAGAAATAATGTTTCCTTCTTCCTTGAAGATTGTAACAAAAATTAAATAGTAATACTAAATTATAATTAATATTTACGCACCTACAAATATGTAATAGATATAATTTTAAACATCTAAGGAATTGTCATTCAAATAATATTATAACTAACATTTTAGCTAAGTAAAGCCAATATTCTATTTAACATGGCTTCCGTTATCTATGTTTTTAACAATCTTTTTGCTATTATTCAATAATAATAATGATTAAGTCATAACATAGTAGGTTAAGTCATAACCTAATTGACTTGTTTAAAAAAAATCGTTGAACACAAGCATGAAGCGTAGCATTTATAAGCGAGCTCGATCATGTATAAGTCGATGATCGAGTTGTATTTGTATTGATCACGTTATAAAAGAAGAGAACAAAATGATGCCACATGCCACTCGACCACACTCGACCACCTTATTGATGACGTGACAGAAAGTTTTATAGTAATTGTTCAGAAATAGATAGTGATTAAGAAAGTTCGGTTTTTTATTTATTTTTTCCAATAACTGTTTCGATAGGGTATTTTCAAAAAGTGATCAATAATTAAGTTCTTAATTATCGACCAATTTTTAGCTATAGTTTTTTTGTTGTTATCCGGTTACCATTTATGTAAAACAAAAAAATATAGCTTAACCAATACGTAACTAGTAACACTAAACAGTACTATTATTTATTCTGTGCCATTACTAAAAACATGGCTTCTTTTTCTAATATAAACCAACTAAAAAGAGATAGAAAGTTATAATTTATGTTTTCTTCGCTTGGCTTTTAATTCATTGCACTCTGTAACTGTGCTTTTAAAAATATAAATTTTTATGCATATGACAGTTTGACAGTTATTCTAGTGACAGTTGAATGTCAATGAATTGTCAATTTATCACAGTGGCGCCTTCTGTTCTGCTGTTTTATTTTAGTGTGTTCAGTTGGTTTTACCATTCCGCTAGAGTTTTGCTTTGACTCGTTCACAAGTTTTGTTGACTCGACTACTCTATATTTTTGCACCGTGGCGATTAAATCTACATTCTTACAAAAACTTGACTAATGTGTTCTAAGTTTGCTGCATTGGTATTTTTCGTGTCCGTTTTATTTAATTGTCAAATATGCTATAGTGTTGTGTGAAAAAAATAAACAGAATATTAAACCATATGTTTCGCCGTTTAAAACGAACCTCAAGGAAGTGTGGCAGATTTGACGGGAGGCTGTGGAGAGTGGTACAGATTGATTTTAAATGAAAGGAAAACACGAATCCACCGCTATTCAGATGCATAAAAATGTCAACAGAAGGAAGCGGAGAAACTCCTTCGATTGTACCAAGTTTACCGGGGGCACCGGAGCAAACGTTATATCTTTTTCCAAAAGCGAAAGGTCATTCGAGATCTATAAGTCATGGAGGAACACCAATGCTGGCTGGAAACCCAGCCGCAGCTCGACCACCGCTCAAATCCGCATTACGCGGTCACCAGCGAGCTTTCTCTCATGGACAGATTGGCGAGTGCCCTCGACCGGCATCGTCAGGACCCGGTCACAGCCGGACCGGTAGCCGAACTGACTTTATCTTGCCCCCTGGCCACCGAGACCAGCAACCTGCTAGTGCACAACCGCGCCTCGGTTCCGTTCGTGCACACCATTCGCGACAAGCTTCCCGATCCGAGTCCATATACACCCTCCGTCGTACATCAGTTATAGGTCCATGGCGTCGCGCCTTTCTCTGGCTGATGCGACGACAGCATCCAGCCATAGATAACAGACATCTCATAGTTATTCCCAATCACTTAATTCCCGATAAAACACCCCCAAAAGACCATCCAAACGGACAAAGGTGCAATAACGAAATTAGGACTACTAAATATACTTTATTGTCTTTCCTACCTAAGAATTTATTTGAACAGTTTCATAGAATAGCCAATGTGTACTTTATATTCATAGTGCTGTTGAACTGGGTACCGAGTGTTGGAACTTTTGGTAAAGAGGTTGCAATGCTGCCAGTGTTGTTTGTGCTCTGTGTCACTGCCATAAAGGACCTCTTTGAGGATAGACGAAGACATCAGTCTGATAAAAGAATTAATAATAAATATTGCAGAGTCTACAAAAAGTGAGTATATTTTTTCTGTTTAATTTCTCAAATTCCTAGCATTTTGATGTTGATTGAGAAATTTAAAGCAGTGGTAATTCCAATTTAAATAAGATGTTTTAAATTTATTTTCTAAAATTTACAATTTCTATTTTTATTAGATAAAGATAAAGAAACTTTGGAGTTGTAATTAATAATTTAATTGCTACTTCTTATTAATAATTTATTGCTGCAAAGTTTATGAATCAAAATCACATTCTCTACACTTATACTCAATATCAATTTCATAAGTTATATCATCAATATTTAAAATGGATCTTCAGGGTTGACAAAGTTGCATTTTCTCACAAGGGAACCCCCAGACAAAAGGATTTACTGTCTGCTTTCTAATGGTGAAAGAAAACATCACGAGGAAACCTGCATACACCAAAGAAAAAATTCTAAGGCACAAGTGAAGTGGACCACATAGTTCATACACCCTTGTTGAGAGGTCTGTGCCCCTACAGTGGGGACATATAATAAATAGGCTGTTGATGATGATGATGATAACAAAATGAATCCCTGTCACTCATCCCATCACCATTAAAGTTAGAACTTATTGATTTGTAGGGTTTACAATATTAATTATGAGTAAATATGTACATGTTAACAAACACTCAATTTAAGTTTTATTACCCGGTTTACAAGTTTTTGACCATCTCAAAAAATAGTAATATTATATACCTATTGAATTGGTCTTATTGAAAATAGAGCATTAAGTTTGAAATTGTAAAGTTTATTTCTTAAATATATCTAAGTAAAATGGGTGTTTTAATTGAGTGTTAAAACCCATATTAAATTAAAACCAAACTGAAAGCTTACCGAAACAATAATACATCTGTCAAATTGAAATAAAAATATTTTTACCAGGAAATAGTACAACTATTTAAGACAAGGCTAATTTCAAACTGTACACAATGTTTACCAAACTGAGTGCAACCTAACCTATGCATTAAGGTGCAATATTGCACAACAAACTTTTGTATCTTGGAGATAAAGGAACAGATTTAAAATTGGAAGTTTTTTTCTTCAATATTGTGAAAATATGATAAAAAAATGTTGCAGATTAAAACTTTAGTACAGAACTTAATAAGCTTAAATGATGATTCATATTACACGGTGTTGCCACCAGGCTGTGCGTTTGCCATGATTTTCTCAAAGGCCTAGTGAAGTATCAATTGGTTCATACAAAAGCATATATATCTTGACCAGGGCATGGCCCATAATTTACTTTTTTTCTCAGAAAATTTGTTTTTTTTTGTACAAATCTCCGATTCAACCTTTTTTAAATATAGTCTACTATTATGTTCTGTATTCTCTAAGTTTTAATGTGTTATTTAAGTTTACTCTAACAAGTCAAATTAGGCGACGTAAACAACACTTTTCTGCTAAGTCCTCCCTCGCCTTAAATAAAACTGATATCAGGACAGCACAATCACAGAGGAGTTAGTATTACTCCTCTGTGGCACTATGGACAAAACACTGGTAAGATTATTTTAAAATATTAAATAGTTGTTTGAATTATGGAAAACACTTTACATTTCAATTTATTTCAGTATAATGTCTCCCAAGTAAAATAGATATCTTTATTGGACACATGGCTTTTAGAGAATACTTGACCTACAAAAATTCAATATTTTAATCATAAATAAGTTAACGCAACCATTGTCAATGGTTTATATTAATTTATATTAATAAATGTGTAATGTTTAAAAGTGCTCGTCTGAGAATAATAATTTCTTTTTATTGTTTTTGATTCAGAAAAAATAATTAATATGTATAATTGCTACAACATAAAAATTAAGATGAAATTTAAATAACTTAAAAATTAAGAAATTTAAAGTGACATAGACTTAGATAAATTCGTAAGCATTCAAATAACATATTGTACTTTAAGTTTAATGAATAGGCAATAGTTTAATTTTCTGTGATTAACCTTTATCAAGAAATTGTTTCGTAACAGTTTCATTCTAACTAAATTCATAATGATGAATGTAATATTATTCATACAATGGTAACATGTTTCAAATACTGTTATCATTATGGAAATCTACTGCTGTAGCACCTTAAGTATTAAACTAGTCTCATAAGACTGGACTATCTTAAGTTGAATATTTGTATCTCCATGAGTTTTTTCAGGATAAATACCCAGTAGCAAAATGGGTCCAATAATGTTTGAAAAGAAGGCCATAACAAGAAACCAACTCGTATATTTTATTATGATTTACTCCAACTTCACAGGAGAGAAATTAACTATAGTCATAATCACCTTATCTTTTCTCCACTACATAAATTTATTAATTTAATTATGTAACACATGAGAAGCTACAGCTACAAATTTGATTTCATTTATTTTGAAGAACTAACCCGTCGGACAGGTACAGATTTTCTCGATTACATTAAGGATTGAAGATAATCTTAATTAACCAATTATAGATATATTTTTGCGGTTTTACCTGACTAAGCAATATATTTTCAATTGACTTTGTCATCTCTCTGAAATTAATTAGTAATTTTTTTTTATTATGTTTTAATTGCCTCTGTTAGAGCAAATTTAGTTTCCAAAATTAAATTTCTTGCTTTGATCTATTAGCTGCAATCTTTTACCATCGCTAGGGTAGTTTTAATTTGCGTTTCATAAAACCATCTTTTACTCAATTATAAATTATAGCTCTCAATAAATTTGAGCTTATATCTTTTGTTGACAGTCATACATATTCTACATGTATACGTTCATTTATGACACATCATATATATATATTTCTGTTAACCAGGGCTCTAATAAAAACTTTTTTTGAAATAAAAAGTATAATGAGTCAATATTCAAACAAAAAAAATCTATATACATACTTACCAAATAAACGAAACGGGAATGTGGTAATGTATTTAATCTTTGGAATATACCAATAAGCTAAACTGTCTGTATTGTCTCTGAATTTGGCCTGTGAGGTGGTAGCGAAGGAAGGGGGGGAATGCACACAAAAAAAGCTGTTATAAAAGTACATTAATAAATTTTGTTTTATTTAGAATTATTTTGGTTTCTGATGGGCTAAATGTTAAAGGTTTTTTTAAAAGGAAGGAAGGAGCTCTAGATAACCTGAGATATTGATTGCTCAGAGCTCTATACCGATACTCTGGAATTATTCAGTCACTTAGGTGATTAACAGTTTGTTCAATCACGTAATTGAGCCACTCCTGTATATTTGAAATAGTCGATTATATTTATCGCCAAAATGATGACATAATCATACTCTTAATTACGTTGTCTGCTCTGTTATCAACTCGTGCAGTTGTGAACAGCTGTAAATTTGACTTGTAGGTACAATGATTAGCAGATGACTTGCAAGAATAAAAAAAATATGAAGTTTGATAATTACATTTTATTTCCTTTATCTTTTCAAGCACGTTCGCCTGATCCTGATACTCCATTTAGAGTATACTCATAGAGTGCTATAGTAGTCCTCATTTTCGATGTTTCGTTTCTTCGATATGCATCATTTAGGAATTTGAAATCCTTTTCCATTTGATTTGTAGAAGAAAAAGTACGCCCAAAGAGTCAGGCTTAATTAGAAAATTGCTAGAAGTTGTCATATTTTGATAGCACACTTTCAAGTTCGGTCACATTTTTTTACAAATCAAAGGACTGAGATATCTGAGTAACCAGCCTAATAAAATTTTACATTACATGAGTATGAGAGCGTTTGTTAATGACCGGTACTGGCGGATTCATCTTCTGTTGTTTCCTACTGAGTTGGATATTATAATTTATACTAGCTGAACTCGGCCACGCTTCGCTGCGGCCCATACGGCGGCGGCCGGCGTGCGCATGGGGCGCGCGGTACTTGACACTGCTTATATATAAAATACTATTTATTGTAGCGTGATGTTATATAGCCTATAGTCTTCCTCGATAAATGGACTATTCAAAATAAAAAGAATTTTTCAATTCGAACCAGTAGTTCCTGAGATTAGTGCGTTCAAACAAACAAACAACTCTTCAGCTTTATAATATCAGAATAGATATGCCGTCGCTGCCAAAGGTACTGAGTAAGAGAGATCCTATTATGTAGTTGGAATTTCGAATTGATATCGGACTAAGTAATAGTATAATATAGATTTTTTTATTTAACTATATATTACTTTCAAAAATCTATTAATTTCTCATTATATAATGTGGAAATAGGATCAAAGCAGGGTTCGCAAAAATTCGATATTTATAATAAACTAGCGACCCGCCCCCGGCTTCGCCCGGGATGCAATTTTTATATATATATGCACATTCCCTCTTTCCATTAGTCAAAACCGAATTAAAATCGGTCTACCCGTTCACGCGTGATGCCGTGACCAAGGGAAATAGGGATTCATTTTTATATATTAAGAAGATATCAAAATATCTAATATTTGATAAATATCTATATCTGATACTAATATAACTGTTGCACGCGACTTCGTTCGCGTCTCTTTATAAAATATTCGTGGAAAACGGCAACTTTGTATGGAGGGGGGTAGAGGGGAGAGATGGAGGGAGGGTGAGGAGCTTATGTTACTCGCTGATAAAATTTAGCTTTCTATAGGTGAAAGAATTTTTGAAATTTTTACAAACATACAACATACTTATTGCAAATCTTTCTATAATATTAGTATATATATATATCAAAATAAAAAAAGCGATTTTCATTCCATAAGTATAGTTTGAACTCTCAAAATAGTAAGGTAGATAATAAAATACGAGATTGATTATTTGATATTTCTTTATATTATTAGGATATAAAAAAAGTAATTCAAAACATTTAAATTCTCTATTTGTTGTTTTTTGTTAAGTCAGTTTGCTAAATTTCTAGTTCACAAGACAGTAAAATATAATTGTTAATCAATGAATATATCACTGAATATATGAATTGTTAATCGTACCTTGACTTGGAATCAAATGTCCTGTAAGGATGGTCGGAAAGGAGGTGGTCGTTGCCGCCAGAGTGCCTACCACTCGCTGTTATAATATGAATAACAGTTTTAATTTGTTGATTCATATTAGATAGAATAGGTTGCCGCAACCGACACGCATGTTTGTTTAGCCTTGTTTATTTTCCTGACGAGGTGGGCTTTGAGAAAGTGAACGTTGAGCCCCTCGGGTGTCGTAAATATATTAATTATTGTTGACTACGATGGAACTGAACAATATTCAAGTTGCTTGAACTCTTCAACACGAATGTTTTGAGGACGACTTTATATTTGTTTTAAGGACGAACATATTGTGACAGTATTTTTTAGTGACTACATAATTTTCATTTTTTATAGTGTTTAGTTCGTCACTCTTCGTCAGACCGTCCACTTGACGGTAGGCGGCTACCGTTCGTTTATAACACAAGCAATGTCACAGATACTGCAAGTTCGCTGCCGACCATAAATAGTGTAAGATCTCGCCGTATAATCCTGCATCTACTTGTTATTTAATCGAGGTTACATGTGGGATCATACAACGCCGCAAGGTTGCCTGGCAAAATCATGCCGCATAAGTACCTTTACCATTGTTTTTGAAACTATTGAAGTGGCATAGAAAATAGACCGACCTAAATAACTGAAAAAAATAATAATGTTGCCATCTCTGAATTTGCCGCAACTCTTGGGTTACCAGGTGCTAAGATGGCATTTTTCAACGATTAATGCATCTATCTACTTAAATTTTACAATCAAATTGAAGCTATTGTCTTGCTCAATACAGTTGTCTGTCTATAGGTTGCCAATAAGTTGCCCGCGTAAAAGCTACCGCAAATGATGGTTGCCAGCGTTTAAATGAGACAGCGAGCATTTAAGGCGGCGTACAAAGCAAAAACTATTTCTAATTTCACTCGCTTGGCCCCATAATTTAATGGACACGATACCAACACAACAGAGTTCCTTTTATTAGTTACATATACATTTTATTGTTTACATATATTTACACAGTCTTGTTAAAATAATAAGAAACAATTTATAAACAGTCTATACACAACATACTTATAATAATCTACTCATAAATAAGTTTTATTAAAAAATGTACGTCTAAATATTTTTGCGCACAGAAACACAGTCCTTCCGTCTCAGCGGAGCGATTGTGACTGATCACGTGAAACAAAGAAACAAACAATACGCATTGAAGATGACATGAGACGGAAGATAAATGTTATAAGTGCCAAAAGTATTAATATTAATTACTCGTAAACTATAATGTCAAATGAAAAATTAACCCTCAAAGTCCTAGATAATTTGTGAAGTGACATTACTGATAATTTTTTACGTTTCTAATGTGTCATTTTGAAAATAAAACAAAAAACGATAAATATGAGAGGTACCTAACTTGGTGATTTTTTTCTATCGAGAAAATTTCATTGTATAATATTTTCTTTTCCACATTTCACTTTTATTTATAATGTATTAATCTATTTATAAATATTTTCTTATTTAGACTTTACAAATTCAATTCTAGGATTAGCTATTTCTCTTTATACGCGCTCTTAAACGAGACTTAAACGCTAGCATGGTGGGATCTTAGACTAATAGTAGGATTAAGGATAAGGGATAGGGAAATGGGCTCTGACGTCCCCTACTCACTCGTCGTAACAAACCGTGTTCTTCCTTAAGAGGATGGTTACTGCCGCCAGACGGGCCGCACAATAAATGACTGCGAAACGCAGTATGCACTGCCACTACTTATAACAGTTTAATATTAGAAATGATATAAATGAGACACGTCAAGGCAAAGGTAATGAAAATCACTTAACATTCTATTAACCAATCAAGCAAGTGATCGATACTCTTCAAATATTAGGAAGATTGGTGTTTGATAGAAGCTCGGGTAGAAATTGGCCTCGAATTCACAAGTTGTTTTATCAATGCTCGTGTGGCTTGTTCATTTTGATTTCAATTGATCGAATTTACCGCCTATAGTCTGTTCAAGGTCATATCAATCATATCATAGAATATTTATAAGTATCTTTTCATTAAGTATACTTACCTACTTTAACATTCTAAAGTTTTCCGAGTTCGTTTAGCCTAGCTAGCTAACTATCTATTCTTTTTCAATAAATATTAATTCGGATGTAACAATGACTTACGTTTTCATAAAAGTTTCACGAGCCCATTACTTATGACTCAGGCTTTCCGGATTCGATTCCCAACAGGGTCAACTTCGGAAAGCACCTTTTATAAATTTAGCTATAGTCTAGATGTTTTAAGTAGTGCCCGGGCACAAGTGTGCTCAGAGCCAGCTCTAGTCTGGATGTTTCGCAGTATTAATTATTGGGCACCCGTCCGTATAATTATCTTCATTAAACACCTCAATAGGTGCCATTTTATATTTTTTTATTTAAAATAATCTGTAAATACACGTGGGCGTCAGCGACACCACTAACACAAGCGTACTTTATAAATGGTCAAAAAATGTGTCAAAACTGTTTTGTGGTTAATTCCCAGTGCTTCAGATATGTTGTAATTACTGATATGCGGATCTTGCTCCACTTTTTCAAAAATGGCGTCCATTTTATCCGTAACAGGGCGACCAGAGCGAGGTGCATCTTTGACATCAAATTTCCCGGATTAAAAGCGCTGTTCCATAAACGTCACAATTTTTTTTCGCGACTTGTGTTGCATATTTTCCTTTTTTGTAATTAAATTTTAAAATGTATCGAATTTTTTCCTTAGATTCACTATACGCGAAAAAACTTTTTCCCTGACCTAATATATTTTTATTTTTCTAAAATAAAAGTACCTAATTTAATCCTTATGACACCAGTGATCAGCCAATGAAAATCCCTTCAAGATCAGTCCACCCGTTTTGGAGATTAGCCGAAACAAACATTCAGACACACAAAAATTTTAAAAATTAGTGTTATCAGTGCCAGCAAAGCATACTTTGATATAAATTTAGTAAAAAGCAGTTATTTTGACATTACAGACAATTCAATTTTATTTATTAGTAAGTATAGATATATAAAAAAATGGATTAGTGTAAGTTAAGTCCTATTCACATAAGTAGGTATGAAGGCGTTTTGAGCGGGCAGATACGATGTACACAATAAATAGGTCAGTGGTCAAGGTCCGAGATTGAAATAATGAAGCGTGAAGATACGAGGCGAAACGCCCTGAACACTGATTGTCAAAAAAGGATCGATACCACCACTATTAAGCCTAATATATGTAATTTATTACATACTTACACTCCTACACGCTTTATTTTAAATAATTCATGAATAGTATTGAAGGGGATCAGTAAACAAAATAAAATTAAAGAAATGGACGTTTCGCGTCGATACTGTTGGCGAGAATTTTAATACATAAATCATATAATAAAAACAACATCACTGACAAATTATTTATTCATTCTGCTTAGTTTACGAATGCGTTCAGCTGAATAAAACTAACAATTGAAATTGATTTTGAACAATTGTTCCTCAGCATACACGCGAACGCGAAGCGACGCGATATTAAACATTCGTTGTTTGTTTCTCTTAGTTCTCTTTGTAGATATTTCATTGTTCTTTTCTTTGTAAATCCTTCGATTTTTGATATTGCATAAGATTCAATTAAAATAATACTTTTTATCATCGAAATATAAATTTTATGAACGCTTCTAGATTTGACTCTTCGCTAAACGGCGATGGTAGTTGAAAATCTACTGGCGAGATATAATTGTGTTACAATTAACTAGGCATCCCCCGCCGGCTTTGCACCAACGTAGTTTTTTTTTTCTTCAAGTTATATACACACGAACCTTCCTCGTTTATCGCTCTTTCAATCAGTGAAAACCGTATCAAAATTCGTTGTGTTAGAAGAAGTTAGCGGAGAAACAAACAGAGGCGGACAGCGACATTTATTTTATAATTTGCTGAGCCCGCAACTTCGTACGCGTGGTATTCGGTATAGCGCGTAACTTTTTTGTTTTTAAACCGATTGAAATTAAACAAACACTAAATCGAAGCTTGCTATAATATCAGTGAAAACCGCATTCAAATCTGTTAAGCCGTTTCTGAGATTAGCGCGAACAAACGCACAAACAAAAATTCTAAAAATAACTTTTTTGCCTTCGGTAACATATTAAGTACAACGTGTATGAATTGTTTTTTTTTTTTAATATTTAATGTACCTACAGACACGGCTCGTTTACGATTTTATTATATGTATAGATATGACGTATTATAGATATAGATAAAAAATAGATAATTACTCGAATTCTCTTGGTTGTATTTCTTTTACATATTATGTATACAAACATTACAATCTATATTTACACAATATAATACATACGAATATTAACATAAAATCATATATAGCACAAATAATTCACAAGTATTCATCATAACATTGCTAAACGCTTACCGAAAAATCTTAAAAATATCTAAGTGATCGCACTTCCTAAAGTGTCCTAAAGTGCCAGTGTCTTTGTTCTGTTTTGTTATATAATACATATTGCTTTTTGTATACCATGCTATTACTCTATTGTAACAAAAGGGATTTTAAAGGTTTTTCTATCTCCTATTTTATCCATGACTATATACATATACTTACTAGATATTTTATTCACGTCAAAAAGGTCAATTATACACTCACACTACACTAACAAAATATGAACTAAATGTACCATGTGCACGTGTGCTTATAAAATTCAAGATCTTCTTTTCAGGCGAAAAAAATAAAGTGAAATTAAAAGTAAATTTTAATTAATTTCCCGTTACTTTCCATTGTAACATGTGCAAGCGCAGAAACCACTTGTATCAAACAAGACTGCAATAATGAATTCACAAATAAATACCTATTAATTTACACTAATGGATTGTCAGTGTTTGAAGAAAGAAAAAAAATTTTATGATTTTAATTATGAAGCGTTATTTTTACTAAACAAAAAACGCATTTTTTTATTCTAAATTATAAAGCCAAGGTCCTTGCGTAGAGAAAGGCTATACATTACTAATTAGAAAGTCCAATCGTGATATGACCTCATTTGTTTTCGGAGTGTGATGCATTTTGTTTTCAAAATTATTTTTGTTTTGTAGAAGTAATATCGTTGACACTGTGTACCTACTCTTGTAACATTTCCAGTGTCGCGAAACCACCGTGAAATTGGATTTGTTAAGATTTCGCTTCTTTAACGATTCCACAAGGTCTGCCTTGTATCATTCGTAGCACAATAGAGAAACCGATTTTAGCTCGTTTAGTATTAATTACGTTTATACATATTTTAGTAGTGTCTGTTCTGCGAAGTTGTAATTACGAGGGTAACACTGAAAGTTTTTAGAAACTCGAAAACTAAATAAAGTAGGAACCTGTTTGTATTTTTATTGTTCTTCGAAGTAGGCTCCATTCCTATGTAAGTACCGTCGCATGCGATGGAACCACTGACTGAAGAAGCCCACTCTACTTTAGATGTCTCTTTCACGGCGTTCTCTTTCACAGCGTAAGCACCATAAGGGCTCATAAAGCGAATTCCTCTAAGTTTACCTTTTATTTTTGCGAATAAATAGAAATCACATGTTCCCAAGTCTGCTATAAGGAGGATGACTCACTAATTCCACACCTTCCATAATCAAATGTTCGATTGTTCGTCAGACGAAGTGGGCTGGAGCATTGCCGTTGGGAAGAAGGATCCTACTTCTTGGGCGCTTCTGTCGAACATTTACCAATTCAATTCGAACCATTTACCAAGACAGCTGGCAAACAATTACTAATATACCAGTCTGCAGTAACGGTCCTTTGATCCTCCTACTAACGCAACTAGTTACTTACGTGTTTATGGTAATCATCATTAGCCACAAAAAAGCTCGTGTCTAACTATTATAGTTAAGTCACAATAACCGATTTTTCTTCAAATTAGTCAATCAAAACATGGGTAAAATTGAAAGATAATGGCGTTTTCGTATCATGATATGAATTCTTATCCAACTAAGTACTTTCTTAATCAAGGTTGATGGCATATGTAAATTCCTCTTAAATTATTGGAATCGGATCTTTCGTTTAGAAGTTGCGACGCGTATAAAAATGCAAATTTAAAAGATATAAAAAAAAATTTTAAATTGGGCACGTTGTAATTTAGCCTGTGCATTTGTCCACGCTGATTGAAATAATATGTGCTATTTTTGAAACGCACTTTGATCGATTGGATGTTATTCTGAATACTAGTTAGTTTGAAATATTCTTAAACTGTATCAATTTGTCGTCATGGCAAAGCAGCAATGGTAAAAAAAATTTAAACCAATTAAAACAATTAATTCTTGCGATGTGGCGTTACGCCAATACGTAATACATTTATATCCAACGAAAGCTATTTACAGAACATTCTTACTAATTTTGAAAATAACACTTATGTAACTTATGTTGTGTTAAAATTTCATAAAACCTCAATCCAGTCAGTGAATTTAAAGCGGTCGAGATCCGAGAGATTTCTCAGATGGCGAGTGCCAAAATTAAGAAAAGAAATTGCCGGGTGAACGTACCAATTTATGGGTCCTTATCTAATAGAACTTTAAATAAAAATATAGTTCATTGTTTAAAGAAGTCATGTAAAAAAAATTGGTGGATTTTCTTAAAGTGTGAAAGCGTAACAAACAAACAAACTCGCTTTTAGAATAACTGAGTTATTCTAAAAGTTAAATTAGTTAGAATAACTCATATCAAGAAGGTATTATAATATTCATGCGTTCATGAAAGAGGTCATTATGTTTGTGTCGAATCGAAACTTTTAAAGACGGAAATGTACATTCGAACTTTGGATCCTGTTATCTAATTTGCAGAGTAGCTTTGTAATAATAATAATAATAACTGGGAAGGTTATTGACCGATCCCAGCACTGGACGATGACATCGCTGTCCCGCATGACGAAAACCTCGTGAAAGCCGAAAAAGAAAAGCTTACCAACTACATTGACTTGGCTCACGAGGTAACCTCGTGAGCGAAAGCCACCGTCGATTCGACAAATTATCGTCCCGATAGTCGTCTCGACGAACGATCTTATAGCGAAGAGCCTCGACCAATATCTCAAAAGGCTCTCGCTAGATGGCTGGATCAAGGGGCAGATACAGAAGGCTCTTGACACAGCACGAATTGACAGGAGGTTACTTAATCAGCAGCCCTAACCACCGGTAGCTTGGGCCTTGTCCCGCTAATCTGCGGCAAACTAGTTTTAAGTTTTTGATAGATACATATTGTTAAATACTTGAATTAAATTAATTAAATGTACAATAATTAAGTTTTCATTCAATTACTCTGATGGATGTCCAATATTTATTAAATTAAGATTTTAAAGACGAATACACTAAAGCTGTAACTACGCACCGTTCTGTTATAGTTTTCTGTTTACAATCCAAGCGCTAAAAAAAAACATTATCTTTTTACGAGTCTATGGAACTGGGATTTTTAATCTTCATTGAAAAAAACCCAGCACTCTTAAAGATTTGTTTTTATTGCCGGGTTAACCATTAGTTAGGCGGCAGATATCATTTATTGTCTCTAATCATTTGCGGTGAGCAACAATAGGTACCATGAAAATATTTATTGAACGCTTATTATTAACCTTCACATTGTGATTGTATTGTATGTTGTACGTTAAAAGATCAATGATTGTTAGTGTATTTTACATATCGGCTACTTTTATTATCCTTTATTATGCATCCTTGGTATTAACAAACGTACGATGTTTACTTTTTAGTCTGTCGCTAATTATTCGCCACTTAGTGTTAATTGTTTCTGCCGCGCTCATTTCGCTAACTGCCTCATATTATCGTTAATTATGTTTTTGCATTGATTGCAATATTCTTAACTTCAATATTTCTCTGTTTGTTATACCTAAAATTGTACCTACGTTTGTAAAGAAGTAAAATAGTATTTAATTTGAAAATGAAAAAAATATATTATATGTATAAGTTAAGAGAAGGATTAACTTCAGACAGAACACAATTTTTACTACCTATGAGCGCAACTTAATAACCTATTAATTAAGGTGCAATATTGCATAACAAGTCTGAAAGATAACCGGTATTTAAAATTGAAAGGTTTTTCTTAAATATTTTGTGAAATATGAAAAAAGAAATAAAAGTAGCCGATAATTTTTATTACAGAACTTAATTAAATTAATTTATTACTGTTACAATAATAAAAAAAATATTAATGTCACAGTAATAAATTTTTTTATTAATGTGACGAGAAAGTTTTTTAGGGCAGTAATTTACTAAAAAAATTTTCTCAAAAAAAGAATCTTTTTTTGTAGAAATCTGCACGATTTAAACTTTTTAAAATACATTTTATTATGTACTGTATTTTTATCCAAGTGTTAGTTTTACTCTAACAAGTCAAATTAGGCGACGAAAATAACGATTTTCTGCTAAATCCTCGCCTTAAGCAGCCTCGGAAAGTAATGCAATAGGGTATTTGTATTGTGAATAATCGCTTTTATCCAAAATTTATATGTAAACTAATAGGTATTATGAAGACGTAGCGGTTTTAGAGAGCGAGAAGTAAGAGTATAATATGTGGAGGGAAATCTCCAGTTAATTGTACACTTATTTGAAAAATTCTTTCATTTTCAAGGTATATCATTTACTGGTGATCCGCCCATGGCTTCTCATGGATGCAATTTTTTTCAAGAAATTATAACAAAGGTAGTGAAAACCGTACCAAAATCCGTTAGGTGGTTTAGTGTTAGAAGAAGTTATCCACTAACTTCTTCTAACTGTTAGAAGAAGTGGAGAAACAGACAAAGGCACAACGATTTTATCTTATATGTATTGTAGGGGTTATTGGATGCAGTGGAAGAGGAAAGAAGCAGTTATGCTATGTAACAGTATCTATACTAATATTATAAAGCTGAAGAGTTTGTTTGTATGTTTGAACGTACTAATGACTACTGGTTCTAATCGAACTACTGGTTCGAATTGAAAAATTCATTTTGTTTTGAATAGTTCATTTATCGGGGAAGGCTATAGGCTATATAACGTCGCGCTATGTTAAATAGTATTATATAAGCAGTGTCCAGTACCGCGCTCCCCATGCGCACGCCGCCCGCCACCGCCGTATGGGCCGCAGCGAAGCGTGACCGAGTTCAGCTAGTTTACAAATATTATAGGTACATGAGGAGGACTATATGAGTATGTATTCACACAGCTTAGAAGTTGTTACGACATTCGTCTGACAGTTATAATTATGTTTATATACATATATTACATATTATGTACAGGTAGCTCTCCGTAGATACCAAAGCATAGAGGTGATATCCAACATGTGTAATAAATATAGAAGTTGGACATAGGAATTTATATTATCTATACTAAACTCCGCCAATTGTACCCGGACGAAGTCGAGGTTTAAAAGGGGATTCCATCGAAATAATTTGGGAATTCACAGCGATATATTTAACAAAAGACCCCAATTCTGGTGGATCCAGGCTGCGTCTGACCGGTCCTTTTGGAAAATTATGGGGGATGTCTGTCCAGCAGTAGACGTCCTACGGCTGAAAGTATGATTATGACCTATTCTTTATCTATAATTATAAAAAATCTTGTGTCCTGACTGAATATCAACGCACAGCCAAAACTACTAAGCCTAGAAAGCTGAAACGTTGATAGCAATAGCCAATACCTTATCTATTAAGTAAGTACATTTTTTCCCCTTTTAATTTAAATTACCTTTTTTTTAATATAAATAACAAGGTTAGTGTTCTAATTTGCAAAGTGACATTCGAATTGCACGGTCACTGCCAATCGATACGATTTGCATGTTCATTCAGTTAATTGCAGATGTAAATAAAATACCTTCGCAATCGATCATTGCACTACTGTTACTTGCAAAAAATATTTGTTGCTTTCATTAATGGCATTAGGGCAGGGCAATTTGCAAGAAATTTGAAATTCTCATTCAATACCTGTTAGCCTGGTTTTGTAATCCCGCATAATTAACAATATTTGAAGGTATTGTGATACGGGTTGAAGCGTTACATGACCCACATGAGACAACGCTAGAGTGTACTAGTTTTAATTTGTGTTTAGTTCGCGTGTATAGTTCTTTTATATATATCTTATGTCAGGCTGACGGTCCAGGATTAAGGGTAAGGGATTAGGAATGGATAGGAAAATGGGCTCTGGTATCCCTACTCACTCACCGAAATACAACAGCACACGTGCTGTTATTTCACGGTGGTCTTCTGTAGGGGGGTGGTTACTGCCGCCAGACGGGCTGCCCAAATGACTGCGAAAAGGCAGTGTGCCCTGCCACTACTTTCCAAATCCAGACCAGAGGTAAATTTGAAAAGTTGATTTTTCAAAGTTGACCTTGCCGGGAATCGAACCCGGGAACCCTAGAACAGAGCGTTAAGGCAAGCACCCTAACCACTCATCCAACGGGCTCGTCATGTTTTATTTTTTTTTATTTATTTCAATTTCTATAATTTACTTTATTGTGAGACTGTTCTAGCAACGTATATGTACATGTTAATTTTTCATAAATTACACATTTTCTGAATAATTTAATGCTATAGCTATAACGTAGATATAACGAATTTGATTGGGAGAATCGAAATAGACGACCGGTGCTCGGTGCGATGACGACATTGACAAACTAATAAAACTTATATTGGGTGCCTGTCTTTATGAGCTGAGCACTAGCAATTGCCAATTTTACGACACTGCCATGCACCATTATTATAACCTTGAAATACGAGTATACGTGTTTCTTTTAGAATACAAAATAACTCCAAATGGATTCCGAGGTGTCGAGTTGTGGAAAATTTTGGCTTTGCTCCAATACCATAATTATGCCAAGAATTCCCAGTGAAAGATGTATGAGGACATACAGGTTGTAGATTTTATTTAACTGTGACGTGGACATGTCTATTTTAAATAGATCCTTTTGTAGTTTATAAACATACCTCTCAAATATCTTTGTGTTTGGATGTGCCATATTAAGTGAAACGTCCGATGAAGTTTGACTCACTGCGATTGTCCTCCTTTTCACAATATATGTGCACAACGATGAGGCGTTTACACATCGTAAAAACGTCATCTTTGAGATCGTTTCCGTGTGAGATAAGTATTTTTTTAAATTTACCATGAGTTCTACTCGGTTAGGCCCAGAGATTTTCCTGTCGCATTTTATGGACTATCTACAATGAAAAAGCCATTTGCAAATATTAATACGTTTCAACGGAACTTGGTTCTATGTCTCCTCAGTCCGTGAAGGTTGTTCTCGTCTATATCCGGTTATAGTTCGCAAGGCACAATACATCTCGTAGACGGCCGGCATTTTTTGTCCATAGGTACGCGACAGTTGCATCTGAATCGAGGTCATACGCCTGTCACTTCCTACTGGACCAGACTTGTTTAGTTCTATGGCGATCATTTATTACCTCGGATCATTATTTGTGCGAAGTAACTAGTGGACCTTGCAAAATAAGGATTGTATCATTATGTACAAAACCAAACAGCGAATGACGCAATTCTCAGACTTAATGGGATTAGGGCTAAGTTTCGTCACACAATTAATATTATATCCATACATTTTGTGACGCAATTATGTAGTTAATCACTCAGTCTCTCCCCCAATTTAAGTGAAAATGTTTGTTTTAAGAAATCTCCCGCATTGTAACTAGTGTTTATTATTCTTGTGTCTATTTTATAGACTACTATAAAATTCAAAAAGGAAAAACTGTTTTTCAATACCGTCTAGTAGATCCAGAGATTAGCGCTTTAAAAAGAACTTGGTCTTTCTCAGAAGGCGGTCCACTTATGCTCAGGTAGACGGTCCACTTTACGGTAGGTACCGTGGCTTATTAAAACAAGCAACATCATAGATGCTTCAAATGCTCCGCCGACCTTCGTAGGATATAGGATACGTATGCCTCTGGTAGGCAAATGGGAAACATCGTAGTTACGATATAAGGTGTTTTTAGTTTTAAGGAATTCACTGCCAGTTTACAGGTGAAGTCTTCGCGTGGAATTTGTTTCTAGGTATTTGTGCTATTGACGTTATAATCACGTTTTAATTTGTTCCTTCGTTATCAACCTTATCTCGAAATTTCTACACGCAAAAGCGTGACAATGTAACGTCAATAAATTTTATTAGGTAATCTTTTCAATGATGGTTCAAATTTTACAATCGACCCTCTCCACACAGTTGAGGTTGTATGATGCTCTCAAATTTCTCTTGGTTTCAAATAATTTGTGTAGTTTACGCGTACGTGCCTACTACGGCCGAATAGAAAGTGAAAGACGACGTCGTCAACCATTACCATTTATTTTACATCTTCTAATTTGTGAATACACCCACATACATCCACGACGACCTCGCAAGAAGTCAACAGATGATTCAATGGCACGTTTTATTGTGGAAAATATGCAATTTTTGTTTCGGTGATAACAATTTCACACTTACTTCACTCGACTCATGTGCCATTCCTTTGCGTACAAGGTCAACGGTCAATTATAATTGACCGTGGGTTAGGCTTACCATACGTATAGTGATTTAACTCGGACTTCCCGTTTTCCGCCATTGGTCCTGGGTGTCCCGGCTGATTTGATATTTTGTCCCGGTTAGCGATAAATATAAATTTTACATTGTGTATGTGCATTATGCAATGATTTTTATGTAATAAAATGATATGTTTTAAAAAGTTATTGCAGTGAGCAGTAGGGATTTTTTTTATTGTTAAGATCAGCAGACAGGCTGATGATCCACTTGATGGTAGGTGGCTACCGTCGCCTATAACACAAACAACTCCAAAGCTGCTGCAAGTGCGTTGCCGACTACAGTATTAGGATTAAGGATAGGGGATTAGGAGGGGATAGGGAAATGGGCACTGGCATCCCTTACTCACTCACCGAAACACAACAGCACACGCGCTGTTATTTCACGGTGGTCTCTTGTAAAGGGGTGGTTACTTGTAACCAGTGGTCTCTTGTAAAGCCCGCCAGACGGGCTCCCCAAATGACTGCGAAATGTGCCCTGCCCCTACTTTCCAGTTTCAGACCAGAGCCTTGTGGATTTTCAGTCTCCTTTTTTTGTGTAAAGGTCATCAGAGTCCACTGGATGGTGTCAAAAAAAAAGGCGGCTACTGCCGCTTATTAATACAAGCAACTTCACAGGTGCTGAAAGTGCACTGCCGTCCTTAGTAGGATTAAGGATAAGGGATTAGAAAGGGGTAGAGAAATGAGCTCTGGCATCCTATACTTACTCACCGAAACACATTTGCCATTTCACGTGTAAAAGGCGTGGTTACTTCTTACATAACCAATTTATAACTGCGAAACGCAGTTAGCCTGCCACTACTTATTCACCCCAAACCAGAGCAAACTTCATTTCGAACATTTTAACTGCCAGGAATCTAACACGGGACTCCTGAATCAGGGGGCTAAGGCAAGCACTTCAGTCACTCGACCAAAGAGGGTCGTCATGACTTTCGGAACTTCTGTGGGTACATTGTTTTTTTTAAATAATAAAACAACTGTAGTATGAATTTACAACCTCAAGGACGGATTCATTGATTGTTTTATTAAAGATGGGTTTGCTCTTGACCAGCATCTATCCATGTAGGAAGGATGAGGCCGACGATGGAGCGAGCTCACCCAGAAGATGCCTATTCACTCGAACCTTGAAAAGATTTGGGTTATATGAGCTCGGAAATACAGACGCCGGCAGGGAGTTCCAATCCTTAGCAGTGCGCATCACAAAAGATGTTTTAAAGCGCTTGGTCCGAATTAGAGGGATTTCGACAAGGTGAGGATGGTAACCAGCCATACGTAACCAGAAGAAAGGGGAAGGCGGTATGAGCAAGGACTTAGCAGAGAAGCTTTATTTTCATCGCCTAATTGGACTTGTTAAGGGTAAAATTTAGATAAAAATTCAGAGCATAATAGAAAGTTAATTAAAAATTTGAATCGGGCAGATTTATAGCAAAAAATATATTTTCTGAAAAAAAAAATAGTTGATTAGGTACTGCCCAAAAAAAAGTTTTCATGTCACAATAATAAAAATTTTCAGCTACAACTACATTTTGTTTTTATTATAATTAACGTAAGTGCTGTACTAAAGTTTTAATCGGCTAATTTTAAGAATAAGAACAATTAGAAAAACCGTACGATTTTAAAATCTGTTCGGTTACCTCCGAGAAGCTACAGAAATTTGTTTTACAATATTGCATTTTATTATTGGCTATTATTGGCGCTTATTTTGGTAAAAATTGTTTTCGGTCTGACGTTGTCTTAAGTGAAATTACAAATATATTTTCTAAACACTATAGATGTTTTATATGCAAAATGTCGTTGTTATTTGAAACAGGTACTATAAAGCAAATTATAGTATGCTAATAATTTAACGATAAAAATGGTTAGTTTATTGCTTTCGCGACCTTTTCCCGTTGACTATTAATTGTTATAATAGTCGTGAACAACACTCATTTTATTCGTGAACTTACTGAGCCCGTAACTTGGTACGCGTGGTAATACGGTATAGCGCATAACTTTTTTATTTGTAAACAGATTGGAACGAAACAAACATTTAATGTTACAGGAAGTTTGCTACATTACATCAGTGAAAACCGCATTCAAATTGGTTAAGCCTTTCTGAGATTAGCGTGCACAAACAGACAAAAATTCTAAAACTATTTTTTTGTAATTGAAGAATTCGTTTTTTGAAAAAATATTTATTATCACATACGGCTCGTTTACAATTAGTAGATGTATAGATTGTTTAGTTTAGATGCAGTGTTGAATTAGCATTAAGTCATTTATTGATCAAATTAGATTAATGAATTGTTTTTTATTGTTATAAAATTCTTTAAAATCATAATTTTGTAAGATATTTTCTTACAAATACATTTTTTTTGAATAATCACTTCCTGTGCATTTCACAGCAAATAGCAGTATTTCGTACGGGCTAAAATAACTGTATGGACATTTTTAAAGATAATAATTGAAATAACACACAGTTGGTTAAACATTTTTCGTCTCATTTAATAAAATAAAAGCGGCTACACACGACCCTAAAATCACTGGCAATATCGGGACAGTGGTGGGGAGGACCCTAGATCGTATCATAAATCGCCTGGTGTGTAGGCAAATCGTACCCGATTTTTTTCGTCCCTAAATCGCTACGGGCGAGCTCACGATTCAGGGACGATTATCGGCTCAGGGAGCGTTGTCAGGACGTGTGTAGCGAAATCAGGACTGATTTTTGCGCAGTCTGCGCTCGAGCGCTGCGGCGATACGACGTGCTTGCGGTTACTATTGTCGCCGCGGGCGATACGACGTGCTTACGGCTACTATTTTTTATTTCGAAAATATGGCGAAGGAAAATGAGCGAGAAGCGTGGACAAAAGTCATTGATTTATTTAAAGATTTACCATATTTGTGGGACAAAAAACAAAAAGACTATTTCAACCGCGACATGAGACAGGAGGCATTCAAAATGTTAGTGCAAATTTTTAATGAAGAGATCGGCAGAGATACATCGCTGGCTGCGATGTATCTCAGCAGCGTCGGCGGCATTTCGGAAAAACGAGCAGTCTGTAGCACGGTCGGTTACGTACTGACAGGCAAGGACGTGTGTAGAGTAGAGACAATTTTATCGCCGATTCAGCCCCGATTTCACTGTCTCGATATCGCCAGTGATTTTAGGGTCGTGTGTAGCGGGTTTAATGAAACTTAAAAAGCAAATGGTTTATATTTATGTATTTGTGAAGGATATCTTTATATCTTCTATTCTTCTATATATACATATTATATAAAAGAAAGTCGTGTTAGTTACATATTTATAACTCGAGAACGGCTGGACGGATTTTTATAATCTTTGATATTATGTTGAATTTGTCTCCGCCCCGAATAGCAGAATAACTATTAAAACATCTGAAACATTCACGAAAAATATTTTGTATGGAACGGTTTTTTTATTGATATGTCGAGAATGGATTGACAGATTTCGTTGAATTTTTTTTTTGTTCGTTTCAGCTTCGAGAAGTTGCCTCGCGCATTGGAAAGTTTTTTTTAAATGTTAAGGTCGTCAGACAGGCTGACGGTCTATGACACAAGTAACTCCACAGGTGCTCCAAATGCGCTGCCGACCATAGCAGGATTAAGGATAAAGTGATTAGGAAAGGGATAGGGCAATGGGCTCTGACATCCCTTACTCGCTCACCGAAACACACGTGCTGTTATTTCACGAGGGAGGTGATTACTGCCACCAGACGGACTACCCAAATGACTGCGAAACGCAGTGTGGCCTTTTATTGAGTGTGAAAATCTGAAACCAAACCCCCCACCGATCTCCCTATGGTGATCGTGATCTCATATACATATGGTCCCATATGTAAGATTTCTACTCACTAAAAAACCAGGGTGTTTCCTCACGCCGTGTATGGGTAAGGGATCTTTGAGACACGCAACCATAAACCCCTGCCAAACGCAGTATTCCCTGTCAAGAGTATTTAATCACATAAAAATGGTTTACATAACAGATACAAAAATAATGATACACGAATTATTTCGATTTGCTTCAATAGAGAATTACATTCATTTAAATGTAATTAAAATAGATTTGATTTTTGTATAGATTCTTTTTGACACATTTTAAGTTAATACAACATTTATTGATTCTGAGGCGGTACGAAGTTCGCCGGGTCAACTAGTAGTACTCGTATTACGAGTATATAAAAATCAAACGCCGTGCGTTAGTCTCGCAAAAATGCCTAAACCGATTTTAATTCGGTTTTCACTTATTGAAAGAAAGATAAACGGGGAAGGTTTGTATAAAAATTGCACTCTAAACCGAGCGCGGGTCGCTAGTAGAAAAGAATATATAACGAAAATATTTCATTTCTCTAGTCTAGAAGCTTCAATGCCAATACTAATTTTTTTTAACTATTGCTGTTTGGCTATTATTACCTCGTTATTGTTGACTATCAGGTCCTCTGACTATGGGTTTTTTGAAAGCTTAGTTTCAATTACTTGGAATCAAGCTTACAACATCAGATATGCTAAGTTTTTATTTTTGGTAGTCTTATGCTTAATAAATATTAACCTTGACCGTGTGCAAAAAGGAAACTTAATTTTGTAATTTTTTTTTTAATAGTAATATACATAAATTACACACATCATGTTTAAAATGTAACCTAGCCTAGAAATGACTATGGCGATTTCAAAATTCCGTATCGACCGTGACCCACCAACCAACATTCATTTAAATAAGTGCTAACCTCAAGGACAATGCGTGCAAAAAAAATAGGCGTGGTCTGATAATAAACTTCATTTGTAACAAACTGGTATTCGTATGCTAAAACAATTATTATGATTATATTTTTATTTACGTCTTCACATTTAAGTGTTTCCTGTTTCAAGGCATAATGGTTCATCGGTTTTGTTGGCGTATGTAACTATTCGATTATGAGGAAGGAAAAACCTTAATGGTCCTCATTTGGGAATCCCAAGAGAATGTTACATTTTTCTACTCCAATACTTGTGTCACTAACCTTTATAAACCTTTACAGAATGCGTATTGTATTTTTTTAATAAAATAAGTAAATTAAAAATAAAATTCATTCATTACAGACCTCTAAAATGCCCCAGGTTGTGTGTATTAAATTACGTTGTTAAATTAGGTATATTAAATAAATTATTGAATTGAAAATTTATGGTCAATACGTAGAGATAAAACTGTTATATTATACCTTAACCTACTTTACCAGATAGGTAAAGTACCAGATAGGTATAGATATATATATATACCTACATATAATGAAATCGTAAACGAGCCGTGTCTTTTTTTTTAAAGTGAATATTTAAAAAAAAAAAACAATTTGGTCACGATGTATTAATGTTACCGAGGTCAAAAATATAGTTTTTAGAATTTGTGTCGGTTTGTTTGTTTGCGTTTATGCACGATAATCTCTGAAACGGTTTAACCGATTTTAATGCGGTTTTCATTAATGTATTGTAGCAACCTTCCCGTAACATTTAGGCCCTCCGCACATGGAGATACTCAAAGAAAACTAGTTACAAACTCAAATTACTAACGAGTTGCTTGAGCGTCACCGTCCATACATTCTCATTGTGGTTCGCACACGACGCGACTAGTCACTACTCACTAATCGGTTAGTAGCGCGTTAGCAACTGATCGCGCATGACTCGTCGCGCCGGTCGCCGCGCTACTGGTTACCCGAGTTTTCTGTGTTTTTGTTGTGAAAAATGAACCTTAAATGTTAACCTTAAATATTAAATTGTTAAATAGCTATCTTTGAACGTTCTATAGACTCACACAAATTTATTATCTGTTTCACGCGGCTCTTGTGCTGCAACTGACAATCTGCAGATTGTGAATACAAAACCTGCGAAGATGCCTTCGGCGTCTATTAAGATGAAAGAATAATACAATGTTGTCATCATCCTCGCTCGATCCACTCGACATGTTTGCTTTTTTTCTACCTACCAACTTGAGCTCTAGACCTTGTTGAACCTGAAACCTTGCAACTTGAGTAACGTCGTGTGCGAGGTATAGTTTCTAACTGGTTTGTAATTGTAATTACTGATTAGTTCCGTTATTTTTGAGTAGCTCCATGTGCGAACGGGCTTAGTGTTTGTTACATTCCAATTTGTTTACAAACAAAAAAGTTACGCGCTATACCGAATACCACGCGAACGAAGTTGCGGGCTCAGCTAGTTTTTTAATAAATATGTTAAACTAGCGGCCCACCTCCGGCTTCGCACGGATGCAATTAGGTTTTATTATATATAATAAACCTTACGTGAAAATTATCTAGTTAAAAACCGCATCAAAATTTGTCGCGTGGTTTAGGATGAGTTTAGCGGATATACAGACAGACGCAGACTGACTTCAATTTATAAAGCCGGCGCTGACTGACGGCATGGCTCGGCACGGCACAGCGAAGCATTTTTTCGTTATTTTCAACCTTATTGCAATGATTTTAGCACTCGCACTCCTGTAGAATTTTGCGTCATACCACATGATGTTATCATACCAATAAAGGAGTGTGAGTACTAAAATAATTACAATAAGGTTGAAAATAAATACGTTTAGGAAAAATGCCGTGCCATGCCATATCGTCAGACAGCGCCGGCCCTTTATAGATATTTACATGCAGTGTATTAAATTCTGTCATTAAAATTTCATTGACAATAAATGTTAATTTAATAAAGTTCATCAATATTACTTATTGAGCTTAAATGAGCTTAACATTAAATTAAATGAATAAAATAAAAGTTATTAACAAACTTTACGCGAGTTACGTTCATCTCTTACTGACTACCACCTGTATGTAGCGGCGTGTTCCAGTACTCCTTCGGCCAAGGCTAATTTTGCTGATTTTTGATCATACCCGTTCCAGCAGGCAGAGGATAATTAGCATAAGCATACAAGGCAGGTCGCCCGGCACGGGTATGATCAAATCTCGTCCAGATCAAATTATGCTCGAATGTAGTGCTGGACTGGCATGTATCCGCGGTTAGAGAAAAATTAGCCTTGGCCGAAGGAGTGCTGGAACACACCCCTGAAGTCATATCTCCTGGCTCGGCTGTGGTCTTCGAGATGGAACTGGAACTCGCACGCAATCTGCAGAGCAAGGAAGCGATCTTTTATAATGGCTTAACAATATACAATATACAGAGTTATAAAGTACAAAATACAAAGAAGTCTACACGTGTGCCGTATCATTTTGTGCACACGTATTGTTCGACATGCTATATCGATAATTTATTTTCGTAAAGTCGTACAAAAGAGACAACAATCGATAATTCTAAGAAACAACACAATTGTGTTTTGTATAAATAATAATGCATTTTATTGTATGTATGTTATCGAGTTTTGTGTTTATTGTGTTAACAATGAATGAAGGCACTGTGAACTTGGATGAGGTTAACCAACACCACAGTATATTAATTTTCATACAGTAGGCCGACGCCTTTGAAGTTAGGCGACGCCGCCACTTGCGTAGGTATTCACAGGGTTGTCACAAATTGAATGACAATTACTTTTTTGTAATATTAAAGCATTTACATCCTTTGATAGGGGTAAGAATTATCAAAATATAATGTTTATCTGTATTTATCAAAAAATGCATGCCCACCATCCTGGATTTCAAAAGGGGTGTCATTTTCATAATCTTCATCCGAAGAAACCTCAAAAATGACATCCAAAAAATGAATATTTACCAAAAAATGAATGGCCGCCATCTTGGATTTGAAGATGAATGTCATTTTCATAATCGGCACCCCAAGAAACCTCGATCACACCCATGTCTATTTATCAATAAATGGCTTATGCACACTAGATTTTAATACTTAAATGTATTAAAGTAAAACACCTCAAAACATTCTCCAAAATGATCAAATACACACGTATTTTCACAACCGCCATTTTGTTTACACGTTCGCACACGTAGAGCACGATTACAATAAAATTAAATTAAGTAATATAAAATGTGCTTACTTTTTTCATCGTGCGGAAATTGATGAAATCTTAGTTTTTTATTTATACGAGATAAAGATTTGCACGCACTCACAGCACATGCCGTACGCACCATATTAATTTAAGAAATTTTAATTTTAAAGATGCGATAGTCCTAGAAAACTTGTACCGAGCTACTAAGAACGACCAAGTATGCAGCTCGGTCTCGACTAACCCCTCACGCCCCGCATGATTGCCCTGTCCGTCTTCGTCTCCGTCGGCCTACTGTATGAAAAAATTAATATACTGTGCCAACACCTTCTTGCCAGGCGGAAAGGGTTTCTTTGTTATGAAAAAAAAATTAAGATAAAAATCAATTGCAGATAATTATGTAGGTATGTATATATTAATTGCTTTTGTAAGTTTGTTTATATGGTGAGGGTAATATAAAAACCACTGCACTTATTTGAAAAATTCTTTCACTATTTGAAAGGTACAATATTCTAGGTGGACATAAGGTGCTCAGTTAGTCATACTATATTCGACTAGCCAGGGCATGTCTAATGCGACCCAGGACCCACCCTCGACCGCTGAGGAAGACCGCCGCGGGGTTTTAGTTGGTATACCTCTCTCATCAAGAGGGAAGGGAGTCCCACATAACCGCACCGTCTCCCCGGACGATGTGTGTATGCGTACTTTGAATATTATAAATAGACTAATTGAGAGTTATAGTGGCAAGGGCATACCTACTGCATTCTGGGCTTTCATAAACTGGGTAGCCCGCCCGCAGTACAATAGCTCCTATACAAGAACAATATCATGCTGTTGTGTTTTGGCTGAGTAAGCGATGTTAGACCCCGTTTACCTATCTCCTCCAAATTTCTTATTTACTAAGGTCAGCAGCGCACTTGCAGCATCTATCGCAAGCGCACTTGCGGCTTGTGTTGTTAATTGGCGACAGTAGTCACCTACCATCAAATTTTTAAATGTAAAAAAAAAGTTAAATTTGGTTATAATATTTTTTTATTAAAGAATATAATATTTTAAATAGATCGAATTGGTCGAATCTGGATCAATCTGTAAAAGTTGCGGTTAAGCTTGCAAGACCTAGATCGATCGATCTCTACGAATCTGCGGTGAGCGTGTTTCGCGAGCGTGTCGGTCAAACGTGACCAACGACCGGAGTGTGTGTACGGCAGACGTACGATACGATCGCATTATTAGTATTGCACAGAGACACTGTTCCGTTATCTCCGCATACATTTATTACATCGTGGTCTAATGATGTTTGGCCACATACATGTACGGTGCTTGTTATTACAAGGATAGTAGCTGTACAAGGAGTTAGGACGTGACATTTATTTTGTCGTGTTATCGTTACAAATTCACATAGAAAATCGAAAACTTAAAGATTCCGGACCTAGATTTGAACATGAATGCGTCTCTTTATGTTCGTCTCGTTTTATGAGCGTTTATTTAGCGACCCATCCCTACCAATTCTATCAATTTAATTTGCTTTTTGTTCAAGAGGCATACATTTTAGAGGGGACTTTTAAATTTTATTCTACGCTACGTACCTACTATCTGTGATAGTCTTTTAAGGTGGTAGCACAATATTTTGTGTTGAGTGACTTAAAAATGAAAAAAAAAAAAACCCACTGTCCTTTTTATTAATAAATATATTTCCCAGAGATCTGTTCTTTTAGGCACTTTGAATAAAAGCATCAATGAAAACTCAAATTCATGTCCTATAGGGATGGGATCTGAATTATCTGTTGATTTAAAATATTGAATTACGATTACTAAGTATATGAATAATTTAACGAGCGATAGATATCGCTCTCAAACTCGCCTCCAACCGGTCACCGAGGCCAATATTCTACGAGGCTGTTCAGAAATCTGGCCATGTTCCGACCTTCACATTGTCGGTGATGGCCAAGATCGGTACTGATTTAACGACGACACACATAGCGGTCGAACGCCGGCAGATTTAGCGACTCACCTACATTCCGACTGATCGGAGAGAAAGTGACCTGCTGCCTGCTGCGCCTACGCATTCACCACATCTTATTTATTATTTCGCGTCTTTTACAAATTGCCAACCATCATCAAAGTGGTTCTTTTGTCAATCGCTCGCTAAAATTGATTGAATGAATAGACAAAATATTCGACTTATTATCGAACCAACCCGGATTGCAGTCCGCGGTCGGTCCGTTTCTCTTTCGTCTCGGTGTGCTAGAAAGCATAATACAGGCTATTCTGATTTTTTACTATTTTGGTAATATGAATAATGATAATAACAAGGGAGTGATAATAAAGTCAAATACACAAAATTGGGGGCACTCTATACTATATCACGAAAATATATCGAAATATGTTAATATGTCGTAAGATATCTAAGTATACCTATAGGTTATAGATATATACCTATAGGTATAGGCGCCGTGTCATAAACCGCTAAACGGATTTTCATGCGGTTTTCATCTATTCCTGAAGAATCTGTAGGTGTATAATTCGTTAGGGTTTTATCCTTAGGTACCCGAGAGTTTGCGAATTAGAGCATAGGTAATGCATGTATACCAAGCAGTACTAACCAAATCCGATAGATGTCGCCGCTTCACCTAATTCTACTGTAGTATAATAGATGGCGCCATCAATGGTGTTTTATAGGTATATTTTTTATTTTTCAACGCTGACACCAGCTAGTTACTATAGGTATATTTCAGTATAGGTTGTTTGACGAACTAGCTTCGTGTGTGGCCACTCAAAAAATACTACTGAAAATCGTAAAATGCGTTACTATAATTTATATAAACATATATGTAGCTACGTCTGCGCTGGGCTTTATTTAAACTACTATTTTTTAAATCCATAAATTTTCAACAAAGACTATTTGTGACTAATTAATTACATATCAACAATAAACAACACTTGCTACATTTTAATAAATTTAATACCTACAAGGAATTTTTATCATAATTCTGTGGTTTTGCTAAGCAATACTCGCAAGCTCGTGGTATTGAAAAAAATAATTAATAAAATATATTATCGCCCCAGCCGTGCTGTTTGTTGTACGAGTATAAGTTGGTATTTTGTAGTTCAGTGTTTAAATAAATATTTTATGATGCCTGGAATTGATTGTTTTTAATAAAAATTACATAGAATTATACCATTAAAATGCATTACACACGAACACACACACATATCCATTGCTTACAAAATATAACTTTGTAAATGGCAATATTATTCGAAATATCGGCTCAATTTTGTATGCTATTCTTGCATTGCTGAGGTTGTTTTGCTCAAATGAAAATGAATAAAGTTTTAAGTTGTTAAAAAATTACTTTTAAAAATTTATTTTTTAGTTTTTGGCAACCTTAAAGGACAATTAAAATTAAACTGAATTATATAAATTCAAGTGTATTGTATTAATTATGTGGTATACCCTATGTTTATAAACATAATGGTAGTCCAATTTTCAGAACTTTGTTTAATTGATTATCCTTAAATTTTATACTATAAAATTCTTTCATCGTATAAAATATTTTACACTTTTACCAGTGTTTCTCCTGACAGATACTTTTTAATTTATTTTGAGATAGTTTCGATAATATTTATTCTTGGACTACTGTTTGAATGGTTATTTGAATGATTGATTTGAATAATCCAAAGTATAATAACGACAAATAACTATATTGTGTATATTTTTTAAATATTTTAAATTAATTTATCTTAAGTAAGTATATTAAAATTAATATTTCTACAAAAATTAAAATAGCTCTGTATAAAATAGGAGTTTAAGCTATAAATTGAGTGAGTTATTGAGTGTGTCGGTCTCAAATGTTATTTTCCTTAATATTCGATTTTGTTCTAAGCGAGTCTTACGTATAATGAGATAATAGGTATCACATTTGAAAAGAGGTTTGTCGTTTAAATCTCTACAATTAATAGTATTCAATAATATTAATACGTCACTGTTTGTCGTGTTACGTACGCATAAGCTTTGTAAGGTTTCACTGTATTGTTATTACAAACACCATAATTCCGACTAATGCAACTGTATTTGTTGTTACGGGGAATGACGCTTATCGAATTATGGGAGTGAAAACATAAAGCATAACACACTTGTTTAAAGTTATTTGTTTTCGATAAATTTATCGAAATGTGAGTACACTAGTATTACACTAGTACGGCCGCAGCTGCTAGCGGCTGTATTCTGCCAAACCACCTCGTTTTCAATTGTTAAGGGATTGTTCAATTGTTTTTTTTTAGAAAAGCATTTTACTCTTTCTATAATGAGTGCATTTACGTGCATTTAACTTGTTGTTCAGTTATTGGAATACCTACGACATAAACATTTTCAATTTATGGCAGACTCAATTTCTCTTTAAAAAATCCTCTTGCGACACCATGTCCTTTGCACAAAGCGCGTCTTCTTTCAATCCCGACACACTAGGTGCTGACAAAATTAGTCTATATAAATACTAACTAACGGATAACATCGACGGCCGTAAGTCGCGCAGTAGAAATAGCGCATTAATTTTGCGCGCGACTATTCGAGTTGCACGTTCTTTTGCTACAGCCGAGTCGCGGCTGCGTCAATGGGTATGGTAAATGATTATCCAAAAAAATAGAATTCTAGCCGCTTAGTGGAAACGGAGAGTTAAGGAAGGAGCTGCTACATATGCATGTGTCATCAAGAGATGTTACCCATCTACCGACAAGTGGTCATCATTAACTAGCCTCTCACCTTTATTGATACAAAAAAAAACTCCAATGTAAATATAATTTGGCCTTGAATGATTGCGATTTCCGAGTCGTGTTATTTCCTTAATGTGTTATACAAGTTGCTGCGACAAGATATATGTAATTACAGAGCTGTTGCACCATATTGTTACATTTTTTAAACCAGTTAATTCATTGCAGTATCGATTCGCTGTATTTTTAGATCAAAGGTTCCCAACATTTTATGACCATTACAAGAAAAAAAATACCAATTTTATATGTCTGTCTATTATCTATTAATAATCACATTAAAAATTAATTCTCTCTCTCTCTCTCTCTCTAATAATACTCCTCGTGGTCGTAGCAGAGGGTCGTGATTATTAATTAATTAAAAATACAAAAATATGTTTAAATAAAAACATTTTTTTTATTAAATCAAGGTAGGGCTTGACCACTATCTCACCTGATGTGAGGTGCAGATGCGGCCGAAGTTGGACCACGCTTACCCAGTAAATGCCCATTTACCCTGGTTTTGAAGACCCCGAGGTTGTAGTTCTGTGGGAACACCGACGCAGGCAATGAGTTCCAATCCGAACAAGGAAGGTGAAACTGAAATTCAGACAAAGACCATACAAAAAATTATAACTTAACCGTGACTTAACCAACAAATTCAAGACAATACACAAAGCTGGAGCACCCCGCACTGGGACACTGCACAAAGGCAAAGACAAGACGATTAATTAAAATTAGTAAAAAAATAATCAAAATTCAATAAGAAACATAAATATAAATGAGAATTAATTTTTAATCAGACGCAAATTACCACGCTCAGTGATCTGCAGTCTGTTCCTTTTCTTAGACTCGTAACGCCCCCCCATTTGCCTTTGCACCCGCTACCGCCCGCACAAAAAGCTCCAGCGCCGACTAGTGGGCGTTACCGCCCCCGTTGGGAATCTATGCTTTAGATTATATTGGCAGCATCTTAGGATCTCCACTCACGCGACTCTACTCAAAAGTGGACCGTACTGGTTAGTGACTGGTTATTGCTAACTATTTACTCTGTGTTCTAAGCACAGAATACTTCTTGCGTTACTTCCTACCACTGGATTTTGTTTTGTAAATATCCCAAAGAAAAAACCAATTTTCTATTAAGTCTTTGTCAAGCCATGTTAATACAAATTAGTACAAAATTGTCACACTACAATGACAATGTAGAAATTTATAATTTATAATAATTATTAACTAGCGACCCGCCCCCGGCTTCGCCCGGCGTGCAATTTTTATATATAAGAACTTTCCCCGTTTATCCCTCTTTCCATTAGCGAAAACCGAATTAAAATCGGTCTACTCGTTCACCCGTGATTCCGTGACCAAGGGAAATGGGGATTCATTTTTATATTATATAGAAGATTATACTTTAATAAAAATAACTGATAGAAAACCAGAGTTAAAATATTTTTTTTTATTATTTGGAAGTTGTTAACACTTTATCGGAAGCATTCCGATAATAACTATTTCTATATGGATTATTTTATATGTTTTTTATTATTATTTTTTCGCAAGTACTAACAAGTATCATCTTTGGAAAAATAAATTTTAAATTAGATAATTGTTTTAGACCAGAGGTTCCCACACTTTTTTTCTTATAAACCACTTCTGGTTACTAACCAACTTCTTTTTAGTAGCGTCGTGTTAGGAGGGCCTCAATGATGTAATTTTCTTCGAGATACCAAATATGTAGGCTTAGTGTAGAGTTGTATTACCTACAGGTTTTACGTTACAATCGATATATCTACATTTGAATTTAAATTTAATGTGTGCAAACAAACTTGTATTTGCTCGTGTTCACAACTTGTTCACGTTGGACTAACGGCTCACCTAATTGGGATTGGTTTACATTAAGAGAAATTTGTTATACGTGCACTGCGTACTCTGACCGTTTAAACTATTCTAAAAAAACACGTCATCAGCGACCGAATTCTCAAACATGTTTTATAAAATATAAGCTTCCTAAATTCATGAACTCATACATCTTTAAATTATAAACCTTTAATATAAATCACATTATCAAATGAAAGTCTTAACATTATTAATTATCACAGGCCATACTTATAATATTATTAATTAATGGTGTGTATTCAGGCGATTTATCGATTTTACATTTATGTGAATAAGAATTTGCTAAAAATGGTCACTAGATGTCGCCAGTAGTCATTAGTAGAGTATCTGTGTGTTATACAACGGGTTATACGGGTTGTTTATATCTATACTCTTATCTTTATCTTATGTTATATTTAATATTATAAAGCTAAAGAGTTTGTTTTTTAACTTTTAATACGTATATTACGCTGGTATACCCATTTCATAAGCCGGACTTGAGAAGTATATGGGAATTTGTTGCTAATTTGTTGCTATTTTGTACCGCAAGAATTGATTTTGTTGCTCCATTAGTTTACGAGAAATGACCGATATACTGACGTAATATTACGCTAGAATACCCATATACCATATCTTGACAAAGAAAGCACATATCGAACCGAATCAAACGGCATATTTTGTTGCTATTTTGTTGCTCTAAGATAGGCTAGTTAGATATACAAAAATACCAACCCTTCATGTGGGATGAACTACCCCGATACGTTAAATAGAGTATTCGGGAACCAATGCAGCTAGCGGGCCCATTCGAACGGCTTATTTTGTTGCTATTTTGTTGCTCAAAGATAGGCTAGTTAGATATACAAAAATGTCAACCCTTCGTTGGGGATGGACCACCCCGATACATTAAAATAATGAATTTTTATATCTCGCGAACCAATGCAGCTAACGGGCCCATTCAAACGGCTTATTTTGTTGCTATTTTGTTGCTCAAAGATAGGCTAGTTAGATATACAAAAATGTCAACCCTTCGTTGGGGATGGACCACCCCGATACATCAAAATAATGAATTTTTCTATCTCGCGAACCAATACAGCTAGCGGGCTCATTCTAACGGCTTATTTTGTTGCTCTAAGATAGGCTAGTTAGATATACAAAAATGTCAACCCTTCGTTGGGGATGGACCACCCCGATACATCAAAATAATGAATTTTTCTATCTCGCGAACCAATACAGCTAGCGGGCTCATTCTAACGGCTTATTTTGTTGCTATTTTGTTGCTCTAAGATAGGCTAGTTAGATATACAAAAATGTCAACCCTTCGTTGGGGATGGACCACCCCGATACATTAAAATAATGAATTTTTATATCTCGCGAACCAATGCAGCTATGGGGCCCATTCAAACGGCTTATTTTGTTGCTATTTTGTTGCTCTAAGATAGGCTAGTTAGATATACAAAAATGTCAACCCTTCGTTGGGGATGGACCACCCCGATACATTAAAATAATGAATTTTTCTATCTCGCAAACCAATACAGCTAGCGGGCTCATTCTAACGGCTTATTTTGTTGCTATTTTGTTGCTCAAAGATAAGCTAGTTAGATATACAAAAATGTCAACCCTTCGTGGGGGATGGACTACCCCGATACATTAAAATAATGAATTTTTATATCTCGCGAACCAATGCAGCTATGGGGCCCATTCAAACGGCTTATTTTGTTGCTATTTTGTTGCTCTAAGATAGGCTAGTTAGATATACAAAAATGTCAACCCTTCGTTGGGGATGGACCACCCCGATACATCAAAATAATGAATTTTTCTATATCGCGAACCAATACAGCTAGCGGGCTCATTCTAACGGCTTATTTTGTTGCTATTTTGTTGCTCTAAGATAGGCTAGTTAGATATACAAAAATGTCAACCCTTCGTTGGGGATGGACTAAAATAATGAATTTTTGTATCTCGCGAACCAATACAGCTAGCGGGCTCATTCTAACGGCTTATTTTGTTGCTATTTTGTTGCTCAAAGATAGGCTAGTTAGATATACAAAAATGTCAACCCTTCGTTGGGGATGGACCACCCCGATACATTAAAATAATGAATTTTTCTATCTCGCGTACCAATACAGCTAGCGGGCTCATTCTAACGGCTTATTTTGTTGCTATTTTGTTGCTCAAAGATAGGCTAGTTAGATATACAAAAATGTCAACCCTTCGTGGGGGATGGACTACCCCGATACATTAAAATAATGAATGTTTGTATCTCGCGAACCAATACAGCTAGCGGGCTCATTCGAACGGCTTATTTTGTTGCTATTTTGTTGCTCAAAGATAGGCTAGTTAGATATACAAAAATGTCAACCCTTCGTTGGGGATGGACCACCCCGATACATCAAAATAATGAATTTTTCTATCTCGCGAACCAATACAGCTAGCGGGCTCATTCTAACGGCTTATTTTGTTGCTATTTTGTTGCTCTAAGATAGGCTAGTTAGATATACAAAAATGTCAACCCTTGGTTGGGGATGGACCACCCCGATACATTAAAATAATGAATTTTTATATCTCGCGAACCAATGCAGCTAGCGGGCTCATTCTAACGGCTTATTTTGTTGCTCAAAGATAGGCTAGTTAGTTATACAAAAATGTCAACCCTTCGTTGGGGATGGACCACCTCGATACATTAAAATAATGAATTTTTCTATCTCGCGCAACAAAATAGCAACAAAATATGCCGTTTGAATGGGCCCGTTAGCTGCATTGGTTCCCGAATACTCTATTTAACGTATCGGGGTAGTTCATCCCCCATGAAGGGTTGGTATTTTTGTATATCTAACTAGCCTATCTTTGAGCAACAAAATAGCAACAAAATAAGCCGTTAGAATGAGCCCGCTAGCTGTATTGGTTCGCGAGATAGAAAAATTCATTATTTTGATGTATCGGGGTGGTCCATCCCCAACGAAGGGTTGACATTTTTGTATATCTAACTAGCCTATCTTTGAGCAACAAAATAGCAACAAAATAAGCCGTTAGAATGAGCCCGCTAGCTGTATTGGTTCGCGAGATACAAAAATTCATTATTTTAATGTATCGGGGTGGTCCATCCCCAACGAAGGGTTGACATTTTTGTATATGTAACTAGCCTATCTTAGAGCAACAAAATAGCAACAAATAAGCCGTTCGAATGGGCCCGCTAGCTGCATTGGTTCCCGAATACTCTATTTAACGTATCGGGGTAGTTCATCCCCCATGAAGGGTTGGTATTTTTGTATATCTAACTAGCCTATCTTTGAGCAACAAAATAGCAACAAAATAAGCCGTTAGAATGAGCCCGCTAGCTGTATTGGTTCGCGAGATACAAAAATTCATTATTTTAATGTATCGGGGTGGTCCATCCCCCACGAAGGGTTGACATTTTTGTATATGTAACTAGCCTATCTTAGAGCAACAAAATAGCAACAAAATAAGCCGTTCGAATGGGCCCGCTAGCTGCATTGGTTCCCGAATACTCTATTTAACGTATCGGGGTAGTTCATCCCCCATGAAGGGTTGGTATTTTTGTATATCTAACTAGCCTATCTTTGAGCAACAAAATAGCAACAAAATAAGCCGTTAGAATGAGCCCGCTAGCTGTATTGGTTCGCGAGATACAAAAATTCATTATTTTAATGTATCGGGGTAGTCCATCCCCCACGAAGGGTTGACATTTTTGTATATCTAACTAGCCTATCTTAGAGCAACAAAATAGCAACAAAATAAGCCGTTAGAATGAGCCCGCTAGCTGTATTGGTTCGCGAGATACAAAAATTCATTATTTTAATGTATCGGGGTAGTCCATCCCCCACGAAGGGTTGACATTTTTGTATATCTAACTAGCCTATCTTAGAGCAACAAAATAGCAACAAAATAAGCCGTTAGAATGAGCCCGCTAGCTGTATTGGTTCGCGAGATACAAAAATTCATTATTTTAATGTATCGGGGTGGTCCATCCCCAACGAAGGGTTGACATTTTTGTATATGTAACTAGCCTATCTTAGAGCAACAAAATAGCAACAAATAAGCCGTTCGAATGGGCCCGCTAGCTGCATTGGTTCCCGAATACTCTATTTAACGTATCGGGGTAGTTCATCCCCCATGAAGGGTTGGTATTTTTGTATATCTAACTAGCCTATCTTTGAGCAACAAAATAGCAACAAAATAAGCCGTTAGAATGAGCCCGCTAGCTGTATTGGTTCGCGAGATACAAAAATTCATTATTTTAATGTATCGGGGTAGTCCATCCCCCACGAAGGGTTGACATTTTTGTATATCTAACTAGCCTATCTTAGAGCAACAAAATAGCAACAAAATAAGCCGTTAGAATGAGCCCGCTAGCTGTATTGGTTCGCGAGATACAAAAATTCATTATTTTCATGTATCGGGGTAGTCCATCCCCCACGAAGGGTTGACATTTTTGTATATCTAACTAGCCTATCTTAGAGCAACAAAATAGCAACAAAATAAGCCGTTAGAATGAGCTCGCTAGCTGTATTGGTTCGCGAGATACAAAAATTCATTATTTTAATGTATCGGGGTGGTCCATCCCCAACGAAGGGTTGACATTTTTGTATATGTAACTAGCCTATCTTAGAGCAACAAAATAGCAACAAATAAGCCGTTCGAATGGGCCCGCTAGCTGCATTGGTTCCCGAATACTCTATTTAACGTATCGGGGTAGTTCATCCCCCATGAAGGGTTGGTATTTTTGTATATCTAACTAGCCTATCTTTGAGCAACAAAATAGCAACAAAATAAGCCGTTAGAATGAGCCCGCTAGCTGTATTGGTTCGCGAGATACAAAAATTCATTATTTTAATGTATCGGGGTAGTCCATCCCCCACGAAGGGTTGACATTTTTGTATATCTAACTAGCCTATCTTAGAGCAACAAAATAAGCCGTTAGAATGAGCCCGCTAGCTGTATTGGTTCGCGAGATACAAAAATTCATTATTTTAATGTATCGGGGTGGTCCATCCCCCACGAAGGGTTGACATTTTTGTATATGTAACTAGCCTATCTTAGAGCAACAAAACAGCAACAAAATAAGCCGTTCGAATGGGCCCGCTAGCTGCATTGGTTCCCGAATACTCTATTTAACGTATCGGGGTAGTTCATCCCCCATGAAGGGTTGGTATTTTTGTATATCTAACTAGCCTATCTTTGAGCAACAAAATAGCAACAAAATAAGCCGTTAGAATGAGCCCGCTAGCTGTATTGGTTCGCGAGATACAAAAATTCATTATTTTAATGTATCGGGGTAGTCCATCCCCCACGAAGGGTTGACATTTTTGTATATCTAACTAGCCTATCTTAGAGCAACAAAATAGCAACAAAATAAGCCGTTAGAATGAGCCCGCTAGCTGTATTGGTTCGCGAGATACAAAAATTCATTATTTTAATGTATCGGGGTGGTCCATCCCCCACGAAGGGTTGACATTTTTGTATATGTAACTAGCCTATCTTAGAGCAACAAAACAGCAACAAAATAAGCCGTTCGAATGGGCCCGCTAGCTGCATTGGTTCCCGAATACTCTATTTAACGTATCGGGGTAGTTCATCCCCCATGAAGGGTTGGTATTTTTGTATATCTAACTAGCCTATCTTAGAGCAACAAAATAGCAACAAAATAAGCCGTTAGAATGAGCCCGCTAGCTGTATTGGTTCGCGAGATAGAAAAATTCATTATTTTAATGTATCGGGGTGGTCCATCCCCAACGAAGGGTTGACATTTTTGCATATCTAACTAGCCTATCTTTGAGCAACAAAATAGCAACAAAATAAGCCGTTAGAATGAGCCCGCTAGCTGTATTGGTTCGCGAGATAGAAAAATTCATTATTTTAATGTATCGGGGTGGTCCATCCCCAACGAAGGGTTGACATTTTTGCATATCTAACTAGCCTATCTTTGAGCAACAAAATAGCAACAAAATAAGCCGTTAGAATGAGCCCGCTAGCTGTATTGGTTCGCGAGATAGAAAAATTCATTATTTTAATGTATCGGGGTGGTCCATCCCCAACGAAGGGTTGACATTTTTGTATATCTAACTAGCCTATCTTTGAGCAACAAAATAGCAACAAAATAAGCCGTTCGAATGGGCCCGCTAGCTGCATTGGTTCCCGAATACTCTATTTAACGTATCGGGGTAGTTCATCCCCCATGAAGGGTTGGTATTTTTGTATATCTAACTAGCCTATCTTAGAGCAACAAAATAGCAACAAAATATGCCGTTTGATTCGGTTCGATATGTACTTTCTTTGTCAAGATATGGTATAAGGGTATTCCAGCGTAATATTACGTCAGTATCTCGGTCATTTCTCGTAAACTAATGGAGCAACAAAATCAATTCTTGCGGTACAAAATAGCAACAAATTAGCAACAAATTCCCATATACTTCTCAAGTCCGGCTTATGAAATGGGTATACCAGCGTAATATACGTACTTTTAATGCTTTTCTGCTAAGTCCTCGCCTTAACGCGTTCTACCCATCGATGGTTCTACCAGACATATTTCTTAGTTGTATTAAAAAACTATAAACCCGATTATATTAGTATAGATATATAAATGGAAGTTGTTTTATCTATCTATTAGATATCCAGATTCGATGTCGGCTTTAATACATGATTTTTTATACTAATATCTATCAGATTATTATCTTTGTTCGGTATCGTATCGGGGACAGCCTAAATATTATAGTTCGTATAAACATTGGTTGTTGGAACCCTACCCACTCTCTTTGGCCTACCACCGGATCAGCAGACCTTCTTTAGCCGGAGGCGTTGCCCACTGCGAGTACACAGCCCCGTACTAAGCCCACATGTACGGGAGTTTACAGGCCCGTACATCCTTTTACTAGCAAATATTGAGGCGTTAAAGTGTTTTTCTCATGTACCTACGCTATTGATGTATCGAGTGGGCGTGCGTACAAACAATTTCTGTAATCGATTTGCTTTGCTAAGTGATTCACAGTTTTATTTACCTAATAGTGAGCTGCTTGAGCTGTGTTGACCCTCGTGTTATGTCATCACATCATCGATAACTTGGTAACAAAGGTAGCTTTATAAATTTATTGTAGCCGTACTTCTGGTTTCACGTTGTGTATATTTTAATAAACTAATAACCTTAATCAAGGTTAGCTACATACGTGGAAAAATCACACTTGAGAATTGTTAATAGATTTATGTTTCTTACCTACTTGACTACTTTTTCTAAAACTAGTTAACACCATTCATCTATTAAATGTATATTATTATATCTAAATGCTTTTCTATAAAAAAAACAATGTACCTAATTAATATTGCTTTCTGCACAGTTTTAGCTCTTAAATAAGACTTGTGGGTTAATTGACCATTTAATTGTTATTGTAAATATTTTTAAATACCCTCGCATATAATCGCTAAGCAAATGATCTATTTAAGGGAATTACATACGCCAATGAGTGATGATTTCACCTCTTGCTTTGTTTTGTATGGAATATTAGTTAAATTTCACCTATGGAGTAAGATCCCAGGCATGCCACTTGTTTCCTAAAGCACAAAATGTGGGGAATCAAGTAGTGTTCCTATGTACTTTGAACGTATGCGTATCTATGGGTAGATGGCCAATTTATAACTATCAGTTGAGAGGGGTGAGTAAAAATAGTCAACTTCACTTGTTTTCAAAGGCTGATTCTTATGTATGTTTTGTAGAAAATTATTACAAAATAATATTCAGCACTGCCAGGCTCTTCTCGTGGGTCATAACTTTTGCCTTTAGAAAATCTCTATTATTATTTTTTAATAGAGAATTATATAGATATAAAGCAAGTATCGTTATCTCAGTCGTAGGATGTCCACTGCTGGGCAAAGGCTTCTGCCCTAATTTTCCAGTCGAAATAACTATAGAGATTTAAAATAATACAACTTAACAATCACAATTTAGGAGAAACTTATATTTTTGGTATGAATTCAACAAAGTAGGTACATTTTATGTGTCTAGCCTCAGTTTTCGCCCAAGGTCTTGATTATCTAATAATAGCGATAGGTCTCCGGCTTCGCAATATTTAATACACAAACCTTTCTCGTTTATTGTTTTTTCTATAGTTGCTCTATTTTAAAATATGTAATGGATAATTCTATAAATTCTAGTATTTTTACAGCCCATTTGCTGTATTTATTTTGTCATTTGACCTGGATACCTATTTTTTCATTTCAATGTCTAAGTTTAAGGTCGTAATAAAAATTTTATTTACTTTATTTATTTGGTTATTTTGTTTTATAGACTCCAACAGCACTAATATTTTAGTTATATTATATCATTGATTAAATGACACCAGTCAAGTGTATGGTCAAATTATAGGCATACACAACATTCGCAATCTAGATACACATAGAATTACGTAGCTACCCGTAGCGTAATGTAACCAAAATTAAACCAAGAATCAACGGGCAAAATGCCACGGACCACCAGATCGTGAGGTCCCCCAGCTCGTGGGGTCCCCCAGTTAGAGGTAGCCCACGACTCGAGGGCTGGTGAGTACAGGGGGCCCTAAAATTTGATTGCAAAATTAAAAAAAAAATTGTATTTAATCTATTATAGTTGTTTTTGTTTTGTGAGAAGTGAGAAAGACTTCCGTCGCTACGCAGGCAAAAATTGATTGTTATGAAAATTAGTTGTTTGCGACTATGTTTTTCTTCCAATATATAATCTTAGTTTCCCTTTCATCGGGGACCTACTTTACTCGTTGATTTATAAAAATGAAACTACATCGTCAACCTTTTTTATATTAATGGAGGGCCCCATTCGATGAATATGCCACGGGCCACAATGGTATAGTTACGCCACTCTCTACAACTTAAACATAATATAAGTTCCTATTATATTTAGGTCTTTTAAACTCAAACAAAAGTAGAAAGCTGAGATTCGTGGCCTTTATCATCAAAATCACTTTCGTTTCGTGGTCGCCATGAAGTTCTATTGTCTGCGTGTTGTTAACAATCCAAATGCGAGTGAGTATTATTAAAATTTACTTACTCACGAACACGACACCAGTCGGACATCACGATCACGCTGAACGTAACCTAGAAATTGAAGGGACTGCTATGCGTATAGTAACAATAAGTAATTAATTTTAACGTCATAACGTTATTTTCTTTCAACTGTAATCCACAGTATACAGTAACTGTAACCTTCTTTTATAAACCTAAATTCATAATACGTATGTAATTAACATATCAAAAATATATATAGAGTTTAAATACTTCCTCGAGAAATAAACACATTCTCATAAAAAACGTCGTTAATTTAATGTATAATATTTTCACTGCTAACTCAATAGTTAAAGGTTTAAAATAAACCCATGTTAAATATTTAAACATTTTTATTTTATCTAAATGTTTTAGGTTGTCATGAACTAATTTACCCGCAAACTACATACGTTCATAAAACTGCGAATGGGTTGTGTTGTAAGACTTCTATATGTATAAATTGTTTAATTTTTTCCCTGTTTGGCTTTGTTTCTCAGAAAAGGATTATTGTACAGTTGAATTCTTCTTTCATGAGCGCAGTTTCACGTCTTTTTACTGTCTCCTGGTGTTGTCAACGTGTGTGACAACGTGTATGCAAAATTTAACGATGATCGGTTGAGTACCTAACGCGTGAAAGCGTAACAAGCAAACAAACTCACTTTTGCATTTATGATATTAGGATTATAAGTATATTATTTTATTTCTAATGTGCACACGAATTTAAAAAAAACTCATGGACTTAGACATAATGGGCTATCACTGGTTCTCTGCAGCTTTCTGTCCTGATGTACAGGACAAGTAGAGGAGATTTTCTTGAGTGTGTGATTAATTATAACCACGTCTTAATGAATTTTATTATTTGTTACAGAACGCTAGAAAGATACGTACGAATAAAATGGCGCGACGTTCGAGTTGGAGACCTTGTACACCTGTCGAATAACGAAGCAGTGCCAGCCGACATGGTACTCCTTCACAGTTCCAGCCCTTTGGGAATATGCTATCTTGACACGTGCAATCTCGATGGAGAAACCAATTTGAAGCAGAGGATCGTTGCGCCGGGTTTTAAGGAAAAGGTATAAACTAGAGGAAAGCTGGTCCAAACGTAGTCCAAACTATAAATTTCTCGCGGTTTCACCCGCCTCGGCTTCTAACGGTCGTAGCGTGATGATAATATCTAATAACCTTCCTCAAGAATTGAACTATCGAATGCAAAAATAATATTTAAAATCCGATTGGTATAGTTTCAGAGTTTAAACGTGTTAAACTAAACAAACTTTTACATTAGTATATTTTTATAGGTTTATGTGTTTTGTTTTGTAGATAAGTTATTTAAAAAATCTTTAAAAATAGACTAATTTTAATTTAAGCTGTCTCAATAGACGTTCAGTATACAAATAAAACAATATATTATTGAAAAGCGCAAAACATGCGGACACAAATCTTCTCTATATATAAAAATGAATCCACGCGTGAACGGGTAGACCGATTTTAATTCAGTTTTCACTAATTGAAAGAGGGATAAACGGGGAATGTTTATATATTTAAAAATTGCACCCCAGGCGAAGCTAGGGGCGGGTCGCTAGTAATTTATATTCTTCACATACAGTTGCTGAAAAAGTTTAAAATCCATTCAGATTTGGAGAAGAAAACTAGGAAGTCATGAAACCACTTTTTCACGGATTCTTTAGTCATATCAAGGCATTCACGAACAATAATTGTCATTCCTGAACTCTGTAGAGCACTGGTGAAAAGACGCTTTACACAAGATTTAATGTATCTAATATGGAATACAAAACAACATGTCTCTGAAGAAATAAACCACTCTTATTATCAATTTGAAGGAAGTGTTGTTGCATCGTCTGTCCTCTGTTTATTATTTGTATTTCAAATTGCCGACGAAACTATGTCAGTGTCAGTGCTACAACAGTTCAGTGAGCATAATATAATAGGCAGTTGGTACGCACTTAACCTGCTTTGCAAGCTTGAGTCGTGGCATTAAACGTTGACCCACACTTGTGACAATTCAAGGGGCTACGTATTTCTGTTTACTAAAAGTGTTTAAATAGGGCCGGTGCTGACTACCGGCGTGCACGGCACGACACTTTTCCTAAACATATTATTTTTAACCTTATTTTAGCACTCACAGCATGAGTGCCTCAAATCATTACAATAAGGTTAAATGCAAGTACTTTAATTAAATGGTCTCTTCCAGTGGATGTATACTTAATAGTGGACACACATTCTGGAGTCGTAAACTGAATAGAACGCCCGGTGGCAGTAATCACTCCCATACCGAAGACCACCGTGAAATTCCATGATTTGTGTTGTGTTTCAGTGAGGAGTAAGGGTTGCCACAGCCGACTGCAGTTAACTCATTATCCTCATTTTAGCCCTTTTTCTTTATTCTCTTAAAAGTGGTAGACATCTTACATCAAAGCAGGTAAAGTATTTACATCCCTTTGTTAGCCGGTTCACATATTATGATGGCAGGTGGTCCCATACATTAGCCACCAACTATCATTGTGAACCGTCAGCCTACCCGCAACTCTTTAACATAATAAATTCTCATGTAAACATAAATCATGGGATTGTTATTTTTGTAACACATTTTAATGTGTCAAAATTGTAAAATGGAGCTAAGTTTAAAATTATTTAACCTACATTAAAACGAAGTAACAAAAGTATAAATAAAATAAGTGAAAAAACAAATAAATATGATATTTAATTAGTGGTAACTGGGCAGTGATGATAATTATTTTATTCATTTTAATCATTCATTAGTCATTTTAATCACTCTTCACTCCTAGGTCACGGTTCGGGTTCAGGTGTATGACGAGGGAATACCCTCATTTTATAGAGGCGATACGTGGAAAAAAAAATTGATAGAAATCTATTTGTGTTTTTGTATGTTACTAAACCATATGACAATATCTTTGATAGCTTTAAGCGTTGTTCAATATACAATCGGACAATCGAAGAAAGAGAATGTATACAAGTTTAGAGGTCAGTTTATGTTTGACCTACTACATCGTCGAAGTTGTTATTGAATTTTCTTGAACATCCAACATATCTTGAACTGTAACTATAATTTTCATAAGAATAATTGACGTGAATTTATAAAGAAGAAAACTGTTGTTAAAGTAATTCGTTTTGTTACAGCGGTTGATATTCAATCCGGCAAATTTTCGAAGTTCAGTGGAAGTGGAACGCCCGTCTACAAAGATATACAGATTTACAGGATTGATATCACACCCTAACGGTACCCGAACACCTCTAAACTCTGACAACCTTCTACTGAGAGAATGTACAATTAAAAACACAGACTTCGTCGAAGGGATTGTGGTTTACGCCGGACACGAAACCAAAGTGATGCTTAACAATGGCGGGCCAAGATATAAGTGTTCCAAATTGGAAAGAACGATGAACACTGACGTCATTTGGTGCATATTGGTGCTATTGTTTCTGTGCTGCGTCGGTGCAGTCGGTTGCAAGGTGTGGTTAGACCAATATCCCCTCAACGATTTCCCACCTTTCGTCCCCATAACAAACTCGCCGACCTTCGAGGGAGTCATAATATTTTGGACCTATATTATAATACTGCAAGTGATGATTCCGGTCTCACTGTACGTCACTATAGAAATGACAAAATTGTTGCAAATATACCACATACATCAAGACATAGAAATGTACGATCCGACCACGAACACTCGAATAGAGTGTCGTGCGTTGAATATTACCGAGGAGTTGGGTCAGATCAATTACCTGTTCAGCGATAAAACCGGCACGTTGACGGAAAACAAAATGGTGTTCAGACGTTGCACAGTGAACGGGGTGGATTATGAACACCCGCCGGGTCCTCCCGCGGAACCGTCGGAGGACCTGCCGCCCATAGTGACGCCCGTAACAAAAGTCTCACCCAACACTAGAATGCTCCAACATATGCACGACATGAACGACACTTTGCATTCACAGAAGGTAATAAATTAATGTTTTAATTATTAATAATAATTGGCCCCTTCAATAAAAGTATTGTCTCTTCATTATTCGGCATAATACAAAAGGCTGGAGGTATCATTTTTCGTTGAAATATTATTTTCCATTTTGCGATTAAATTAATTGGTATTCCAAATTCATAAGCCACACAAGTAGATACTTTTTGATTTAAAATTCATACATACTTTCTTTAGAAGATTATAATTTTGTCTCAGTACGTACTGATATCCTAGTCCTAGACAAATTTTATCACTGCTTCTATATAAATTGAGGATGGCGGTGGGTTAAAAAGCGCACCCCATGAACATGAAAGTTCGTGAGAACTACTAACTGTCACGTAAAAACCACTAAACGGATTTTAATGAAACTTTACAGCAAATAGTTCATACACCAGAAAGACACACGGACGAAATCGCAGGCGAAAAGCTAGTACTTTAGCTAGGTATTATGGTATAGATCATACTAGGTATTATGGTCCACGGTCATCATTACGATGACTGTGTGGATTTCAATTCACAATATTTCTATCAGTATTACGTTATGTGTGTATGTTGTAATTTTGTCTAAGGTGCACGCTTAAAATAACCGATCTGCTGTTCTTATTATATTTATGGGTCGAATCTTGATTACGTATATTGAAGCTTATTCTTGGATGAACTCGGTTACCCCTCGTATAAATAAAACTTTACATAATTTAATTCCACCATATGATGTAATTTTACACATATACAATATCAATACAACTAGTTGGTGCCCGCGACTTCGTCCGCGTTGAAATAAATAAAATATATAACACCTGAGAAATATGTAAAGCAATATAACTCCTGACATCTTTATTGCTGTTATACATTTGCCAGGCGTTGAATCTTTATTTTTAGATATCTGGGTGCCCGCGGCTTCGCCCGCGTGGAATATATAACCTATGTCACCCTGAAATTGTATTCTAACTATTGGTGTAAGATTTTTTTTAAATCGGATGAGTAGTTTCGAAGATACAAACTTTACCTCTTTATAATATTAGTATAGATAGTATCGGCTATTCCCTCTTGCGCAAGCTGGTCAACCGTGTGGTCACGACAAAACAACGATAGATACTTTGAAGAGTGCACCGGAGTACAAATTGCCGAAAATCGCGACTTCAAATGCTATGTCTGCACGGTTTCTTAAAATTACAATCATAAAGGATATCGTCTTAAAACAACTCGTTGTTGGTTACCAGTTGCCGAAGCTAGGCGCTCAAAGTTGTCTCGTCTTCAATACAACTTTGAGTTATAGAAGTTATAGTTATAGTATAGTTTATAGAAACTACTATACTACTTTAAAATATCCTGTTATTTATGCAATATTATAATTTAGGGACAAAACTGTGGCACGATTTCTTTTGTAAATCTGAAATTACGTCATTATTCAATTGCAGTGGTGTCCCATCGAGAAGTTTTATATTTATCATCATACGATCTTATATTTCGGAGTGAGACCACGATCTGGTGGTTCAAATGTGGATAGAACCACAAGTCACAAATCAATTTTTGAGTTCTTTAGAGATTGGCGGCCTTAGATTCCCCCTCTTATCAATGAATCACGACAACCACTTATTTTCAGGCTATATAAAATAATGATGATTTAACTGCAATTGAAGTATCACTAAATAAGTGTTCAAATTGTGTGGGAGTGTACACAAAGCTGCAAACTCACAGGCATTAAACGCGGCGTGATGGCGTAATTAAAAAAGTCATTTACGGGCTTACACTTCCTTCGCTTGTAAACAACTGCCTCGTAATTATGATGTACTGAAGTGTTTCGTATTACATAGATAATCCTTTTATGTGGTTGGCATTGGAAAACATTCCTGAACACATTTTTTGAGTAGCATATTTCTTAAAAGAATATTAAGCTACGCTAAAAATAGAAAGACTTCATTTACTATTTCTAATTATTTACTATAATATTGCTTGGATTATTCATTGCTCCATTTTCGGTTTTATGTTTTTTTTTTCGTTCACAATAAGTAAAAATAAATTTCTGAACACACTAGCAAATAAAATAAAACGTGTCTCAATTTTCAGATTTATTTATTGTATTTAGGAGAATTTTTTTATCGAAAACAAAATTCAATTCAAAGACACCTTAAAAATTCAAAGACACCTCTTAAAAGTAGTGATAATAATGATACCATAGTCGTATGTAAATAGTGAAACTTGAACTATCCCATGAATGAACTATGAATTGGTGATTACTTATAATAAAATTGGTCTCTGTATGTTTCCTTTAATATTTTTTAGGTGCGCGAGTTTCTTCTTATCCTGGCTGTGTGCAACACAGTCGTTGTGAGCCAGCCGCACTTGGATACGATGAGGATGAGCGGCTCGACCACAGCGGAACAGTTGAGTGAAGAGCCTTCTCGAGTCAATGGCACATTGCCCTCAAATGACAAGTAACTATTTTGGTACAGTTTAGGACGAACACTCGTCCATAGAAAAGAAAAGGAACCGACCGAATTTAGAATATTAGGGAATTAACCAAACATAAAATATGAAAAATGTACATATTTAAAATTTATTGAAAATCTATACATTATTTATTTTTAAACTTAAATAGTGATGATGGAGTAAGGTAAAGTTAGCGACATTACAATTCAATAGCGTCTTCTTTAGTATTGTCATATTCTGTCTTTAATAGGACACCAAAAAATTCATCTTTAAAGGTAGGTAGTATTAGGGCGGTACTTTAAAATGTTTTGTTCCAAAAATTGAGCTTTGTTTGGAATAAATAGTTCCTACGGCTATTTACAGATATAATTAATTTCATAGTGTCATATCATTATTGTTTAGATTTAACTCATACATAGTGCCTAAGAATGTGTCTAAGTGCCGAATCTCATAGTAGACCACGTGCCCGTCTGTTTCGATCACAGCATCGACGTTATTGTTGTTGTTTCACAGTAAATTCGTCACCGTAAATAGTCTTGCATGGTGTTTCATCGCCAAAGGCAGTTTGAAGCCAAGAGAAGCTCTGCTGAGCTGTCATATTACACTTAAAATCTTGGAAAATCATACTACGAAAATTTTCACGAGGTAATCCCATATGGTGATGTAAGCACGCAATTTTTAAAATAACGCCACAAAAACACACTAAATGCAATAAAAAAACACACTTGTTTTTAAACTGAAAAACAAGCGACAGTCAGAAGAAACAAACTATATTCTACAGCCAAAAGTTCCATTTACAAATGTAAGTACATTTTAAATATTGTTTATGTAAGTGGCTAGTTCAGGAACATAACATGTCTAGAGTTCAGATGAAACCAGATTCACATCAAAAAATTCATTGTTTGCCTTCGTACAGCCCATATTAAACTTAAAATGGTCTGTGGTCTGTGTAACGATAGTCTGTAGTCTAACAAGGCGTACAGAGTACACATTATCTCCAAAGAATTTTGGCAAAAATGCTTCCAGCAATTAGTTACTGGCGGATTAACTGGATGACCAGTGGTATTTGTATATACACCGAATTTTCACTACTATAGTTACGGCAACCAGTATTGAAACCCTGGCTTGGTGGGTTGCAAAGCGACTTGCTTGTGACATCATACTTGAATGTGGACTTGGTCCGTCCGTTCCAGATACGCGCGGCTCGCCGAGTCCCGCTCCACGACTCCATCACCGCCGCCAAGTACAACGTCCCCACTGCGCTTGCGTCTGCCCAAAATGAAGTTCTCCAATAGGGACGAGTCTTCTAACCAGAGCACATCTACGGACTCACAGATGCTGGTAAGTTCACTTTATCAATGAAAATTAGTAAAAATATTTAGTAGTAGCAGGACACAACACGTTTTGCAGACACGAATTGGGCAGCCCCTCTTGTGGCAGGAGCCATCCCCTTATCTATACTAATATTATAAATGTGAAAGCAACTCCGTCTGTCTGTCTGTTACAATTTCACGCTTTAACTACTCAACCGATCATCGTGAAATGTTGCATACACGTTGCCAGAGATACAGACAGGGCATAGTTCGTGAGGGATTATCTAAAATTAAAAATCCAACACCTGGCAATACTATAACAGCAATAAATATGTCTGGCGTTATGTTGCTCATATATATTGTCAGGCGTTACGTTTTTTATTTTTTTAACGCGGACGAAGTCGCAGGCGCCAGCTAGTAGTATAATAAATACTATGAGGGATGACTCTTGCCACCAGAAGATCATCTTGAAATAACAGCACGCGTGCTGTTGTGTTGTGTTTATAGGCATCGGTAGCCATCTACCATCAAGTGGACCGTCAGCCTACCTGCTTTCCAACCTTTACACAAATGAAACTTGCAAGGTAGTTAGCTACCGTTTCCTGTAAGCACAAACAACATAAGGCGGATAAAAGGTTAGGGAACGGTTTCTGCTCCCAAACATATATTGGATTTTGTAAACAGGGGTGTTACTCCCGCCAGGCGGAATGCCAAATTTATGACTTTGAACGCAAACCACAGGTCTCGTAAGACAAGCCATAGGTAATATGAAACAACATAAAAAAATTTATACAATAATCCTTAAAACTTGAGTATAAAATCAACCATTAAATATATACTAGCTAGACTTTGCTACTAAAACAAAAGACTCAACAAAATGTCTTCTGCTACATATCTACCTTGAGGGCTCTCGTTGGTATCTGAAAGAGGTAGCTGCAAGAGAAAAAGTATTATGCGCCACTTTTCGTTTGCCTCTCAAACGATTCAAAAGGTCTTTAGTGCTAATATTCTCCCAAATCTCTGCTTGCTAAAACTGGATGTAATTTAGATCCATGCGACATGGATCTAATTTACATCCAGTAGTCCGTTACAAAAGTCACACAAAATCCGAAAATAAATCACTCTCAACAATTAAAATTCTTCCTGATAAAGAAACACGCGCTTCGCGTTGAAATCAATTTCGCCATCATGTTTTTCACACCTACCACAGAGCATCGCAAATCAACAACTGCGTTGTCATCTATGTTCGCCATTCAGTGACATAGAATATATTGACGGCTAGGAGTGATAAAAACTGAACAGTGTTCCTTTTTCTAATAATTTGCGAATTATTTTCTCCGTGTATCATGCGCCTATTCTAATGTGTGAACTATATTACTGTAAAGTTTCTTTATAATCCTTTCAATAGTTTCCGCTTAAAATAAATATTGGACTGGTATGATTGCTGCAATACGAGTACCATGACGACAATTGTTCGTATGAGTCAAGCGATAACATTGTGAATCATGTAAAACGTTTGATAAGTTAACGACCAATAATGTAAACTGATGCCGAACTGAACTGGGTCACTTTACAAAATGTAAGCTGACCCAATTCAATTTACTATTTACTCCTGCTAAATATTCACCCCTTAATTAATAGAAATTGTTTTTGCCGACATTCTCTTTCAATTAATTTTCAATCAACTCAATACATTTTAATCAAGTGTAGTGCCTAATGGTATCGGAAATTGCTAACATTTTAACGATTCAGTTAAAATTTTATAACACGTTACATTTATTTGGTATTCTCTATATCCAGAATTTATTTTCTGACTTTGAAGCATCTGATTCATATTGATATATAAAGATATCACAATACAAATAATATTGTTTTATAAAAAAAATATCTGCATAGATAACTCGTAGCCGTCCATGTACTAAATGATAAAAAATAAAAAGGTTTTTTTTTTATTGAAAAATATGATAAACACAAGGCGGTTGATAATTCTAGTAGTGGCAGCCCGTGTTGTCTTTAAATAAAGGCACATATGCTGTTGCGTTACGGTGCGTGAGTAACGGACCCTAAAGCCCATTCTCCTATCCTTACATTGCCTTTTACCTTTTGCCCTATCAGGGTTGCGAAAGCTTTTACCCACATTATAAAAAATCGAATGATGCAATTCAGTACTTGAGGTTTATTAATTACTTTCCTTTAAATTTTAACTGAAATGTAACTGATATGACACATTCTTTTTGCTTCATGATCATCATCTCAGCCGTAGGACGACTACTGCTGGACCAAGGCCTCCCCCATAATTCTCCAAAAGGATCGATCAGAAGCAGGCTTGATCCACCGTCGACCCGCGGCCTTTATGAGGTCGTCTGTGAGTGGACGTCCTACGCTGCGCTTGTCGGTCCGTGGCCTCCACTCGAGAGCTTTCCGCCCCAGCGGCCGTCGGCTCTCCGTACTATGTGTCCTGCCCACTGCCACTTAAACTTACTAGTCCTCCAGGTTATGTTGTCGGTAACTTTCGTTCGTCTACGTATCTTCTCATTCTTGATTCGATCTCGCAGTGTAACCCCGAGTATAACCCTCTCCATAGCTCGTTGAGCGAAGTTGAGCTTTCTTACGAGGCCCATGGTTAGAGACCACGTTTCAGCGCCACAATATCATCACTGGCAACACACATTGGTCGAAAAATTCGCGTACGGGCTCTTAATAAAAATATTTACAATCTTTACTTTGGGACGAAAAACAAACTTAACCCATATTTAAAGCAAGCAAAGGCTAAATTTGCTTGGCAGAGAGTGCTGGCCCTTCTCTGTAGTATTTTGTATTTTTTTAAGTGCACCAGGGCTGGTTTTAAAGAACTGTGTCAATATTCGTCGAAGCAGTTGTATTTTGATAATTTATTTAATTAATTAATTATTATTTTAAATGCGTATGTGCATGGTGTATGGCAATGTTTGTGTTGGGCTGAGCGTTCCTATGGAACATAAATGCTGCCCTTTGCCAGTAAAATGCCGAATAGATACCGGACCTATATGTAACTTTATTTCTTGCTGTTACTGTTTTTTTTTTGGTGTGTTTTTATAACTTACAAATAATAATACAAAATGAGTGTTTGCTTATGACGACTGGAGCCGAGTATACTTACACGATTGGTACGAATCCGAGCGCGCTTGATGTCAAGTGGAGCCTAGTAAACCCGATTCAGCAATCAGTATCATCGACCTAACCTAAGCGTGATGGTTCACTTCCGTTCACTCCTCAATAAAACGCGCCTAAAGAAGTTTCCACTTCAAAAATTGTTTTAATGATTCATTGAATATGACCGGTGGTGAAATTTGGTACTTATGAATGCGCAGGCGCGCTTCGAGGCTGAAAGCCCGGACGAACTGGCTCTGGCGGAGGCAGCATTGGCGTACGGCTACGAGCTGCGCGGCCGCTCCCCCGATGAGCTGGAGCTGGGCGTGCGCGGACATCTGGTGCGCTACTCCGTGCTGCGCGTTCAGCAGTTCGACTCCAACAGGAAGTGCATGTCTATAGCGTTGCGCTCGCCCGTCGACCAGGTGACTATCGTTGTTAACCTATCATTCGTTCTATAATCTATTCATTAATAGTACTTAATTTAGTACTTACACTAAAGTTTATATGGAGAAGGACTGGAAAAAACTAATATTCTTATGTAATACTAGCTGACCCAGCAGACGTTGTCTGCCAGAACCCGAAAATAATTCCGTAACCCGATTGTGGCCCCATCGATAGATGGTCCAATTTTATTTTCAAACCATACATTAAAGTGACGCGTCACTTCACGTCAATAAACGACGTTAAATTATTTGAAAATTCTTCATACAAAAATCGCGATTAAAAATGGGGGATGGGGCGAAGGACGGTGAAAAATACTTTAAGATTGTTCACGACATATCCACGCCTAGATGTCGCTATTGCAAGGAATGTTCGTGGTATGGAGGTTGGTTTGCGTTTCTGTGTATAGGCGGCAATGAAAGATATGAATTGGGGTCTTTATTGAAATTAATTAAAATAAACATTACACGCACTATTTGACACGCGCACCATATTTAAAACTATGTATGTAATATTAAATTAATTAAGATCGAATTTCGACCACTGGGCGACCACTATAATAATAATAATGAATATTTGATTTACAAATGATGTCTTTATTTAAGGGCTTCACTTAGGCAAATGACATTTACAACAGAACTCGCTGGCGGCGGAGACAATTCAACGGGCCTAAAAATGGTGTTTTTTTTTTGTTTTTACCATTAGAACAATACAAAAAAAAATATTATTATTACAATTTTTTAAACTGACATTAACTTATTAATAGGTACAGGATTCATATGCGTGCAATAAGCCGTTTTCGAGAGAATTTTCAATAAAAGTCAAATTCTTCTTGTGTTCTAACATTTTTGTGGAGTTTCTATTACTTTAACGAAATTAATACAATTAATACAAACTAATTAATACAATTGGTTCTTCACATGTTTAAGTATAATATATATTTTTTTCAAAGCAATTGTGTTGTCTATTTCTTGTAACATCTTCATTAAACAATGGATATTTTTAGTATTTAGCGTTTGTCTCCACCTTAAAATCAAAATTTAAGACGAAGTGTAAATATTCGCCACATTCCTATTCATTTGCAACTTAAAAAGAAGTAGCGTTAAAGGGAATTGTCTTTTTTAAGTAAGCCACGTGTCCCTTAAGCGATTGCGGGAGAGGACTCCCAGTTTACATTTTTACCTATATAGCACTTATTTGTATATTATTATATAATACATCTACTTATTGCATCCTATAGAGTCTTACATACGTGGTAGTCTTCTGTAAGAATTATCACTGCCACCTCCGTGCAGCCATTGCTTACACAACAACAATTAAAACGCCTTAATATAAGAAGACATGTATAGCTGGTAAAATATACATATATTTTACCAGCTATACTATTGAGTGCTCCGTTGTTTTGTTACATTTCATGTCTACCCGAGTTTTTCCACCGCCATAGATGTTAACCAACATCCAAATACTTGGATAAGATAACATTGTCAATGGTGATCTTTTATCATTTCAGTCCCAGGTGATTTTGTACGTGAAGGGCGCAGACACCACGGTGCTCGGCGCACTCTCACCGATGCGCGCCGGGTCGGCCGAGGCGGCCGCCTACGATAGAACCCGATCGCTGGTGGCGGAGTACTCGCGCGCGGGTCTGCGCACGCTGGTGATGGCGAAACGTACCATGACGTTAGTGTTGTGGGAAGAGTGGCTTGCGAGTCACCTGCGCGCTTTGGAAGCCGTCGATGGACGCGAGCGGCGAGTGCGCGAGTCTCTGGCGCGACTCGAGAGCGCGCTGGCGTTAGTGGGCGCCACCGGCGTAGAGGACCGATTGCAGGAGGCGGTGCCGCAAACGGTGCGCGCGCTGTTGGACGCGGGCATCGTGATGTGGGTGCTGACCGGCGACAAGCCCGAGACGGCCATCAACATCGCGTACTCGGCTGCACTGTTCTCTCAAGGCGACCGGCTGCTGCAGCTGATGTCGCGCGACAAGCAGCACGCCGAGCGCACCATCCGCGCGTACCTGGAGGGAGGCGCAGGCGAGGCGGAGGCGGCGGGCGGCGGGCGCGCGCTTGTGGTTGACGGCCGCACGCTCACCTACATCCTCGACCGGCGTTCGGGGCTGGTGGCGCCTTTCCTGTCGCTGGCGCGTCGCTGCTCCGCCGTTCTGTGTTGCCGCGCTACGCCACTGCAGAAGGCGTACATCGTCAAGGCACGTTCTTTCTAACATCTTTTCTTTTTGTTCAGCTCCTAAGGATCGTAAGCCGTAGCGGAATTCTAGCTTGGATAACTAATGATACTGCCTACAATCGGCAGGCACAGGCTGGTCCACTTGTAAGTGGGTGGTTAATGTTGCTTGCAAACACAGCTAAGCGAATACAAAAGGATAAGGGACAATACAAGGGATCCCTTACGTACCAAAACATTCTTGTTTAATTCAATCTGTGTAAAAGAGATGTCTCTGTTTGTAAGAGATGAAATATGTACTGTAACAATCGGACAATTTACAAATAAGTACTATATGTAAATATGTACATGAATATAAAATATATTTGTACGGAATATATTTAACGGTTAGCATAAACAAACAATTTCGAGTGCCGATTTCAATGTAGCGATAGCGACATCTAGTAACAGTACTTCGTTGGTTCTTAGAATAAAACGGATGATATACAAAAATTACTCTTATTCTTTGGTTCAGTTCAGTTAATTACTCGATTGCACGTGGAAATTGAAGATATCACTTCACAATCTACCAACCCTCGCGTTACCAATACCAATAGAAAACTCAATAGAACGCCGATGGCAGCTCGAACCAGAAATTTATGCTTTTAGTTTTAACCAAAGCGAGGACATGCAAAACGCACGTTTTCTTTTATCTCCGTCGATCGATCGTTTCATTCGAACTCCAAGCGCGGTCTATCTTCCGAGCGGTGCCGAAGCCAATGTACCTAGACATCGGGGCGCGCGCACGTACGAAATGAACTTCGGTTAATACCGAACATATTAGTCTCAATATATTGGGTATTCCTTGTTCAGTCGTATCTAATAGGGCGTCTACCTAAAGTAACCATTTGATATAATTGTGTTATTAATCTTTGCAGGCCGTAAAGGAGGAGCTCGGCGTGACGACACTGGCGATCGGCGACGGAGCCAACGACGTCTCCATGATCCAGACGGCGGACGTCGGCGTAGGTGGGTAACTTATGACGTCCCGAATCTCTATACTTGTTTATGATTATTTGTGGTGCGCTTTTTTTATTGTGCGCTTTTTGGAACTATCAGGTCTTTCCGGCAAGGAGGGGAGACAGGCGGTGATGGCTTCTGACTTCGCACTGTCGCGGTTCAAATACTTGGAGCGACTGTTGCTTGTTCACGGGCACTGGTCGTACAACCGTCTCGCCAGGATGATTCTTTACTTCTTCCTCAAGAATGCTGTTAGTAATCTTCTCATTTACGGATAAATTTGGAATTCTAGTACACTAAATTTGGAACTTCAATTTCAAAAAGATAGATAGAAAAAAGATAGACATTTCATAGCATTTCCTGAAACATTCAACAAATATTAATTTTGTCGAATACATTAGTGGAGAAACACTCAAGATGTTTGCCACCTCGCTCGTATCTAAAGAGTGATTGCTTTCTTTTCTCTTATTAAGTAGGCCAATTATTGTTTGACCAGAACCGCTGTACCGCTCCGCTTTGTCTGTACGTCGTCTCTATTCAGATGCGCAAGAAATAAAATACCCAGAGATGGGTCGTGCAATATCTCGTGACATCAAAACTGTGATTTTTAAAGTGGCCAATTTCAAGAAAAGAAAAGCTGACAAAGGAATTCTTTGAGTTTTTAATTGAAACTACAGTTTATGAGGACTATAAATATTTCAATAATCTTCCTCCTTCCTCATCCCGCATTCCTAACGAGTGGCACAGCGCTTTCGGGCCAAACTATAGTAAAGAAGAAATATTCCGACTTGCTAATTAAGATCCCAGTTCATATCACCTTTTTTTTTAATTCAGAATCCTACCAATTTTATATTATTATAAATGCGAAAGTTTGTGAGGATGGAATGATTTATGTATGGATGTTCGTTATTCTTTCACGTAAAAATTACTGAGCTGATTTGGATGAAATTTGGCACACAGATAGTTTATTACCTGGATTAACATATAGGATACTTTTTATCCTGAAATAATGTTAGGTTCCCAAGCGATCATCTAAAAATTTAAAAAATAGGGCGCCACTGTCGTCAACGATAAAAACGTCAAATATTTTCGGTGGTAATTTTTATTTTTCAACGACATTGTCGCAGGCACCAGCTAGTGTAATAAATGTACAAAAATTATAGGCTTTACAAACGGCGAGTTGAGATCCGCGTAAAGAATTTGAACCCGCGTTTGAACGGCGAGTTGAGTTCAAACTTGTTTAAAAGACAGGTTTTTTTTTAATATTTGCTCTTAAGAGTCTCCAGTAAGCAGCGCTCAACTCCGCGTTGAGATCACGCGCTAACGCTTTAAAATGTTGTTGTTTCACCTAGAGTGAGACAGGGCGTAAACCAAGGACAAAGGGCGGCGCCTACCGCCCTATCTCATACCGTTCCCCCGCGCTAGAGTGATTCGCTGCAGATTCGCATCAAAATTTTGTAGTTTTTTTAACTGATTTTCGTAGTTTCGTTCTCATTTGAAAACCACAAATCAATTTCGAAAAATGCTTTTTCTTATGAAACTAACATAGATTAATCGATGTCGGAAATAGATTTTGACTTCGATCTAAATTATATTTTGGCTGTAGTTTTCAGCCGAACTGAACACTCTGAACAGGGTTTTGGGGGCTAAACTTGTACTCTTTCTATTTTCTTTTTAATAACATTTCAAGAGTCATTAACTAATTTCAGGCATAGATATGTCTTATCTCATTGTATTTACAAAATTTCATGATAATGCAATGCGTTATTTTAAAATAAGGACGTAACTACGTTTGTATGGAGAATTGAGCTTGCTGAGGACCCTTAACAAATTTATCGTATAAATTGTGTTAATGCGCTAGTTATTGTGTTGGCAGACGTTCGTGTTCATCGTGTTCTGGTACCAGTTGTACTGCGGCTTCTCTGCGTCCGTCATGATCGATCAGATGCACATGATGGCCTACAACCTCATGTTCACAGCTTGTCCGCCCATCGTAATCGGTAATATTATTTACTTATACTATAACATTTTTTGGTTGGTACTTTAGCCATTAAAGGTGTCTTATTACAGTCTGATTTTTTATCAGGTTGAAAAAAAAGATTCATTTGAAAAAAAAAAATCTTCAAGTCTCTTAAATAAAAGTAAATCATTTAAGGATAAGATGGAAACTACATAAATACATAATCCCAAATAAAGTATAATACATTAAGATTGTTTACAAGAAAAATAAAACGAATAGACTTCACATTTAATCACATGCAAATCTTGTTCCGTCCGCATTAAAATATGCTACCATGAACAAGCCTATTTGTGTTAATAGATGTGCATAAAAGTTCAACTTAGCCGCCTCTAAGGCTGTTTATGCAAACTGTTTGCTATCGCTCGTCATACAAACTATAGATCGGCTAAGTTTTCGAACTTTTAATTATCTTAACGCGCTGGCCGAGGCGTTGTGTAAACTATTGACGTCACTGGCTTTCAATTTTTTTTTTAAAAGCATACACACCAATTGTATTGCCCCCAAAGTAAGCACTATTAACATACCATGGACAGGTGGCAAAATGCTGCACACCCAGACCAGAGCAAACTTTGAAAACCCCCGGGAAGTCGAACCCGGGACTCCATAACCACTCAAGCAATAGGCTCCAACTGGCTTCCAATTGGATATGAATTGTGTTTGAAGGGGCCTACGACCGCGCGGCGCCTGCGACTCTGCTGATGGAGCGACCGGCGCTGTACGGCGTGGCTCGGCGCGGACTCGCGTACCGCGCGCACTCGTACTGGCTCGTGCTGGCCGAAGCGCTGTACATGAGCGTGGTTATCTTCTTCACGGCGGCCGGCGCCTACCGCGACTCCACCGTCGACATCTGGCTCTTCGGCCTCGTCAACATGTCATGCTGTCTGCTTACCGTGCTAGTCTTCGTCGCCATCGAGACCAGGAGTTGGGTGAGAACACTAAACATTCCTATCTGTTATACAGATATATGAGGGGTCTAAATGCAAATCCACCACTGTTCAGTGGCGTGGGGTGTTTGCATTTAGACCCCTAATATGTAGATGAATCGATTACTTTATTAATCAAATGTTACTTTTGCGGATGTTTGCCATGCAGCTTTTCTTTAAAATACTTGTAAGTCGTCGTGCGTGTGAATTGAACCGCTTCACCTTTTTGTTTTGAGTGAAAATTTGAAATGTGAAAATAGCACTTTCTTGGACAGAGATTCTAATTGTAATTAGAGAAAGTAATGGCAATTATGTCGAACAAATACTCATATATAATTCTGCAAGCTTAAACTTACAAACCTCATATAAACATAAAATTTAAATTTCACTACACTACAATGGCTGCTTATAGTGCACATCACTTATACTAAATGTATTTTTCACAAAATTTAGACGTGAACAAAAAATTTTTCTCATCTTTTTCTAAAGAAATGCGAGCACAAAACATGGAGACTATTTGTCTACCAAGTTGAGGTCGATTGAAGAATATTTGTGACTGTTTTGAGGCTTGGGTGCCCGGAGAGTGCCGGAGGCGGGTTTGTTATTTTATAAATAGTACACTTCCAAACATCGAAATTAATGTCGGTGCGTGTGCGTAGACGGTGATCCACGTGCTGGGGTTGGTGGGGTCGCTGCTGTCGTTCTACCTGTTGACGCTGGTGTACCAGTCGCTGTGCCTGACGTGCCTGAACCTGCCCTCCACGTACCACGTGATGCACCATGCGCTGGCCGACCCCGTGTACTGGTTGGTGCTGGTGCTGAGCACGGTGGGCGCGCTGGCGCCCAGGCTGGCTTTGCACGCGGCACGCAATTCGATGCGTCCGGGAGCCGTCAGGCGCGCCGTGGTCACTCGTCGCCGGCGGCTGCCTTACGCCGCTCACTACCACACCACCTCTTCCTCGGCGCACGTCTACAGGTAAATGACAAGAAGAATATAACCCCGAATTTGTACCCACTACCAACATTAAACCATATCTGTATTGGCCTATATACAAATACATTTTGTCTCTTTGCTAAACACATTACACAACGCACTAGGTCAGTTTACGCAGAAATTCTAAAGTAGCGTTCGTGCTACATGTCGAGACTCCGCCGCCGAAATTTTTGCGTACTCATTGGACTGTGTAACTTTTGGTGTAGTAAATAAGATGTGTATTGTATTGCTACCTTAAATCGTACCCGTAGCCTAGCGTCACGTCACATAATGTCAAGTCACGTCACGCTTCTGTGTGAACTGACGCTAACACTGCGGATTGTCAAGAATTCAGAAGATTAGTCAAAGGCTCTACATTGTTTGCGATATTTTACTCATTAAAATGAAATGTTTTTAAACATATGAAGTTCTTTAAAATGGCCTTAATACAATTCTCAAACATCGTAACTAGTCGACTGAAACACGCACTTTCTTCGTGGGATATTCGCCACACTAGATAGTAATCTTGATGTCAATCTTGATGAAAAAAGTTTTCTACTCAGCCATGCTTACCTTTATGACCACTGTTAACCTATCAATACCCATAAATATTTGATTAAAATCAAATTAATACAGATGGAAAGATTCATATTGATATAATATATTATTACGTGCGGGGCGAGTTACAATGCCGTGTAAGGGCGAAATGAACTATTTATTTTCACAAACCAAGATGTCTTCCAAAAGGGTTACACTTGTCCGATAAAACCGTTAAACTTGCCAAAAGTCGTCGTTAATGAGTCGCCGGTTCACTGTCGCAGGTAACTTTACAAAAGCTCTGAAGAGTCGCTTTCGAATCTCATGTTCTCGCTCAACTGTTTCACTCGCCCGCCGGCTCTCTTAGTTATATTTAGCGCCAAACGTTCCAACGCATTTCGAATTCACTAGCACATAAACAAGATTGTAAACACGATTTTTTTTCCTATTCCGTGATTGTAAACAAGCCGTGAAAGTTCGGGAATGCTATTTTTGTTGAATGTAAACTCTATGTTGGACCTTGACACTAACCGGGAAGTGGCGTGACTACTGTCGATAGGGTTCAATAAATAAGTCTATATCAAACTTATTTTGTGACAGTATCTATTCTTCTATATTCTATACTAATTTATAAAGCTGAAGAGTTTGGTTGGTTGAACGCGCTAATCTCAGGAACACAGATATATGCTCAGGAAATACTGGTTCGAATTGAAAAATTATATTTGTGTTGAATAGTCCATTTATCGAGGAAGGCTATAGGCTATATAACATTACGCTACGATCAATAGTATTATATATAAGCAGTGTCCAATACCGCGGCCCACACGCGCACTCCACCGCCGTGGCCGAGTTTAGCTAGTTTTATATACTAAAACATTGCTAAGTGAGCCACTATTTAGTTATTAATTCATTTAGTTAAAAATGACAATTATGAACACCTATGAATAGTTATTTTTATAGGATTAAATATTCCCTGTACAACAGACCACTGACTAGAATAAAAGTTTGTAACCCTTGAATTGCGTCTAATATGGTAGTTGTAGTGTAAAAAATGTATTAAACATTACAATTCCAGGTCAACGGATGAGGACAGTCTCGAGCGGAGCGCAGCAGACGTTACGTCGATCACGTGACCTAAGCGTGACGTCGAGATGACGCGACTCGAGCGTGACGTCACGCGATGTGCGCGTGCGCCTCCACCCGTTCTAACCGAGGCTGTGATCTGTCGTAAGACTTAGTATTCCTATACAATTACGCGGGACCAATGCAACGCGCTTACTTGAACATTCACATAATGCCGACTCTCTAGTCGCTTCTCATTTCTCTACCTTTTTTGTACTTTCTTCCATTGGTAAAACGATGTCGAGCAATGAATCTCCAGATTGTCACTCAAAATTTGTTCTAGGTTTAATGAACAGTGACTCTTTTCGATACTTTTTTTGTTCATTTCATATTTACCCCTATAGAGTTAACATTGTGTGAACCGTGTAATTAGTTTAGTTAGATTAATAATTTAAAGACGCATTTAAACAGAAATTTTGATTTGAATCGACAATACCGATTGCCATGCAAACCCGGGTGTAGGAGTTATAATTGTAACACTTTTCCAGCCAGTTCGTTTGGACAGAGAATTTAAGTATTAGTCTTACTTTTGTAATTAGTTTTACTGAAGTTGAAACTGTTGGTCATACTTTTTAGCTAAATAATAACATATATACCTAAGTATTTATCATAAAACAACGCTGGAATGTTCCAGTTGGCTGGCTGGAATCGTAATTTATTATAATCATGTAATAATTAAAAATTAAACACATTTAGGTTTATCAGCAATGACCAAATAAATTGAGTCCTCTTATTTTTTGAAAAAAAAAAAAATTTCTTTGTAAATAGCACTGAATTGTTATTAATTGGAATAATAGGAAGTAGTCTGTTATCTATCGCAATTTCCATGTAATAAATAAGTTGGATTTTATTTATAATTAAATTATGGATCATACAAAATAATGGACCGTTTTAAAACACAACAATTAATTGGTTACAATTTATCGTCATTGTACCAATAAGTTGACTTATCTAGCGAGTTTGGACAGTTTAGCGAGTAAGGCGATTTGGCCATTGCTGGTGGAAAAAAATCATGTGAATTAGAGGATAATGAGGTTTCAAATACCGATATTTTCTTTACCTTATTCTGTCGTTAATTTGCCCGACTTCAACTTCTCTTGTCGTAATTTAATTCATTCAAAGATTGCATTTAATCTTAATTATTATGATTTTAAATAAATATTCATACGTACTTACTTTCTTCATATTCTATAGTTACTATCACCACACTAATGACTACGTGTTTATATTAATTTTCCGACCATATTTAAGATGTCTCCAATCTCATCTATATTAGTAAGTTAGTACGATTATAGTAAAATTATTAGCAAAAAATCGTCAGTCTTAGGTCGACACGCGACGTGATCGGACGTCGTCGCCGCTGAACTGACTCTTGCCACATTTTTATATCATCGAATTTGACCGTATGATTAACGATTAAACGAATGACATAGTGTCATATGATTTAAAAATTCCTCACGTGTTTCTGAGCAAAATCACTGGCTAATTTATAAGTTAATTCTTTTTTCTCAGTATTCAGTAACTAGTGATGCAATTAGTTTGCCATGTTTGATACTCCTTTTCAATGTTTACTAATTAAAATAGGTTTATGACAATTAGGTACTCTTACTTAAATGATTCGACTACACATTTGTAATGTATTACAAAGCGGGTCCAACTCAGTTTAAGATGCGTCGCTTATAAAAGCATATTGCCTTGTTAAATATACCGCTGTTATTTTGTGGCGTATCGTCATATAGATAAGGTTAAATGTTATAAAATATACGTATCTTGTCAGAATGTTGTTAGCCGATATCAAAATCATTTTGTAGGTTCGCTAAGCCACAGTATCGGTGGTATTGATTCTTTGTTGAATGTATACGCCTTACAAACTTGTGAAGAATCGGACTCCTAATGGTGATAGAAGAGTGTATTTTTGTACGCGATCAGTGTTTAAACTGGCTTCCTACTGATATATTTATATACAAGCGTGGACCGCTGACTGCTGCCTTGCCCCAGACTGCTCTCACCTTGGGAAGCATCATCCTTTGCAGGAAATACACTGAGTGTTGGCAACACGTTTCCAGTTACACCTATTTACTAAATCTTTACCCATAACTTTTAAAATTCAAGGTGGTTGAATGGCGACGAGTCTTTAATTACATTGCCACTCTTTAACAGCATCAAAAGTCCAATAACAACTACTTTTATCTATTTAACTTTAACCGATTTCGACTTAATTTTATCCAATAACGGTTAATATCACCATATCAAATTATCACCATGCTCTCTTGGAAACTTTTTTAAAATACTCTGAATGTTAAAATCAGATGTATGACCGAATTTATTTTTTAAAATTATGTTTTAGTAATGGCGATTAAGTGGAAGTACATATTTTATGACAAAATGAGACACGAATTTCTCTGTAACACTTGTGATAATGCTTTTATAATTATTATTCTTTATTAGAATGGAAATATTCCCAACGATATATTTAATTAAAGATTTAATTTAATTAAAATTTTGTTTCTATATATAAATAAATTTATATATAAAGTCGTGGGGACGCCATGTATATAATTATATACATGGCGTCCCCACGACTTTGCCACATGGAGGGAAAGTATCTTAAATACTGTAGATAAAAACTTCACTGAAAGAAGACTTAAAACAAGAAAGAAGACTTAATCGCCTGTCTGAATCGGGAATCGAACCGGGCATTTATAGCTTCTAAATAACAACCTAGCCCCGAAAACCTCTAGTGTATTTCCTGTCGCGTTCTACGCGAATAATGATTCCTAAATTATATTTTTAATACGATGTCTAGTTGTTGTACATAAGACAAATTATATATTTCTACCTGAATGACGTTTCTTATTATGTACAATAGGATATTTTTATATAAGACAAATCTTTGTGTAAATAACTTGTATGTTCTAAGACTGTTGTTTATGTTAGAGCTTTTAATTTGTTCATTTAAATTTTAAACTAATAAATTATATTGAGGCATGTATTTTCCAGTCATTATGTTTGTGTCGACTGTACTGGAGTCAGTAAAGTTGTCTGTGAGTATGAGTAACTTCTCTTGCCATTATATAAATTAAAATTATTATTTTCTAAAGAACACCAGTTCATACTGTGTATTGTGTACAGTTTTACTTTATATTAGATAATAATCTATAATTATATATTTTTGTCACTGAAAGTTTTGTTTTTTAAATTCACTATTATAAAAATGTGAATGTGATATTTGGTCATTAACGAAATTATTGTTACGTGTTCTCAAATAGATCTTCCTTTAATGTATAAGCTGCATTCAGCTTAGGTACCCTTTTTAATGTTTTAATAATTTTAACATCTTTCATTATTTTTTGATCCTCGCTAGAGTCGCACTTATTTTTTGCGACGTTAATTTGCCTCGCATACCTTCAAGTGGACATAAGAAGTCAGACAATCGAGTTTGATTTATTAACCAAACCATCTTTCCCACCATATTTATATTATACTAGCGACCCGCCACCGGTTTCGCCCGGGTGCAATTTTTATATATATGAACATTCCCCTTTTATCCCTCTATCCATTAGTGAAAACCGAATTAAAATCGACCCGTTCACGCGTGATGCCGTGACCAAGGGAAATGGGGATTCCTTTTTATATATAGAGATTTATATTATTTTTATATCAGTATATTTATACTAATGTCCTCGGGCATACAGTACTTCACTAGATTGTTTGGTTTCTTGAAAGGATGCCTCGAGCCCAGTAAATGTGATATGACTTGAAAATACATACTTGTGTTGTTTTATAATAATAAATAAAATGTCTAATTTTATTACAAAATTTGTTTTATTTAAAATCCTCAAGAAGCGAAAAGGTAACATATTCGTACAAGTTGTTTGACAAAATAAGCCCACTATGAATTTCGATTGAATACAAACAAACGGACAGCTCATGTGTGACAACAAATGTGTCGGAAAATAAGACACAGCCTCAACAAACTTTATTAGGCACAGCCATCTTTGTTTGTGATTAATTTTACTATTAAGATACAAAAAAGTTGTCGCATTTGAAGAGTATTTTTGTGCATTTTTTGTGAATTTTATAGGAAATAATGGTCGATTTATTAAAAAAAAAAAAAAACTGCCTAATCAGGCAAGAAAGTAAGGTGTAAACAGAGAAAACTGGATAAGAGAAAGAAAGCGTCGAGTACTGCGAGTCAAAATTTCATTGAAAATGCTATACAGGTTGTTACAAATGTCCGTTTTTGAGTCATAATTTTCTATTAAGTATGTGTATTTTGACTAATCATAATCAAATTGTGTAATTGACTAGATATTAAAAAAATCGGATCAATTTAATGAAATTGTTTTTATTTCTGTTATTAATCATTTTATGGATTTGGTCTGGTGAAAGAGAATCGATGAGAATTGAATTTATCTGCAAGATTACATGATTTCTGCCGTAATAGCAAACTCATTGCAATAATATCTACATAGCCTTTTATTTTTCAGATATCTTCCAAGTCCCACAGTGCAATCATAAAAAAAAATACCTACAACTTATCATTGCTCGATAATAAAGACGCATGACATTGCTCGAATGCACCGTAATTTTTATGAATTGCGAGATAAAATTGATAAAGACAATTTTATACTACACCACTGCCGTATTAAGTGCAAAATACTACCTTACAATTAAAAATCCTCACAAACAGATAAGGGTTTGCAAAACTGCCTTCCTTAAAATATTAAAGTTTAGGTAAAAATCGAGTTACAGGCGTTTTACAAAGGTCTTTCAAAGATGGAGGTAGTACAGCAAAGGAAAATCGCGGTGGCAACCATAAAGGAGCACGATATGCTGAAAAACGAAGAAGGGTGGAACAATTTATAGAAAGCTTAGAAGCTGCAGAACCCCATTATTGTAGAGCCAAATCGTCTATTAGATCGTAAAGCTCTGGAAAATGTTTTTTTTCGTGACATTTTTAACAGGAAGTATGTTGGATTTGAACCGCCATTAAGGGATACTTGTTCTAGATGTTTTCGAGTTGACTAGAAAAATAGAAAATGCCTCCACAAGTCAAGAAAAGATAACATATATGACGCAAAAACGATTACACAACTTGAAAGCTAGAGCTTTTTATGATTTATTAAAAGTTCAACTAAAAGATACTATTTCACTCTCCTTCAATTGTCAAAAAAACAACTCACTTCCTAAATTACCCCATAAGCGGCTTACTTCTGTAGGCAATTTAATATGTAGACAACTTTACAGTTGTTATCGGCACTTCCAAATCAGCTTTAGATACTGGTAATGTACATACGTACATACTATTGGCACACTAACCATACTTTACGTCATACAGTCGAGCGAGGCTCAATGCTCGAGCCTGCAAACTGAAGCGCCGAACGTTGCTCTACGCAAATACATTCGTTGCCAGACTGTATGACGTGTACGGTTCGACTGTGCTATTGGTGTGAAAACGAACACTCACAATCATGGAATGAAATTTCAAGTGCAGTCTTTCATACACTGACCAATCTGGTTTTTCCTGAAAACTTTAAAAAAGTAAGACTATTCGCTTAATGGCTTGATCGCTTCAGGCCAGAATAAGAATACCAATCTTTTGGGTATGTGTTCAAGTTGGTTATTTTCTCATGTACCATCACATGTGAATCAACTTGAAATTATATTTCCTATGGTAGGACACTCGTTCTTGCTACCGGACCGCATATCTGTAAAGATTGAAAGAGAGACTAAGAAAAAATCCATCATATGCGATGCTCAAATATATGTGAATTTATTCAAGGAACATGCGACCGTTTTTCATTTAGGCCATTGTTTCCTAACCTGTGGTCCGCGAGCATATGTTTGGGGGTCCGCGGTCCCATACGCATCTATCTTACTTAGAGCATTAACAAAAATAAATAAATTACCTACGCCAAACATCTCGTAATTTATACGCTTACTGAGCGCGGCAATCGAGCGCCAGTGGGCATTGTCCGCGACTGACTGAAAGAAATGTGCTTGTGCAGTGCAAGTGCGCCGGGCGCGAGCCGTACCTAAATGACTTTTCCCCCCACCCCACCGCACTGCCACGCGCCCGACACTAATAAAATTTATGTATTAGTTTAGTCGTGTGATTGATTGCGCCCATACGCACTTTTTGTTTTGCAATGCATTATAATTAAAACTAAATAACGTTAAAGTTATTGGACTGTGACAATGAAACGCTGGTTAAAACCAAATAATTCCGCTGCAAACGAAGCAAATGAAAATCCTTCGACTTCAAAGTTTAAACGTCGTAAATTTTCCGACGAATACTTAGCTTACGGGTTCACAAGTACCAATTTAAACAGTGAAGAAAGACCTCAGTGCGTCATATGCTACGAAGTTTTGTCGAATGAGTCGATGAAACCGTAACTCAAACAATAACTCAAATTATTGTACCATGGGAAAGAAAACTTGCAGGGCCGATAATTTAGCCTCACACATTAACCCTAGCATTGTCAATCTTTGCAAAGAACATAATATACGATTCGTTCTGTTGCCAATCAACTCAACGCATATAACGCAGCCAATTGATGTTTGTGTCTATGGCCCTCTCAAAAGATTGTGACGAGACATTTTACTCAAATTTAAACTAGAACATCCATCAGAAAAATCTTGAAGAAATGCCTTTTTCCGGAATTGTTAAATCAACTGCATAATGAACTATTCAAAAAGAAAGATAATACAATCAGTACGTTCGCTTCCACAAGAATTTATCCATTCAATCCGGAGAACGTTTTAAAAAGGCTACCCGATTATAAGCCCCCAGCTGATTACAGTGTAGATAATGCATAGATAATGACGAAAACAAACCGCGAATCTAAAATAAACTTAAATACAATCCAAACCCTTAACTTTCTTTAACAACATTCCATATTAGAATTTTTAAGATGTCCTAGAATGGAAAATAGTGAATGTCTACTAATTTATCTTGCATTACGATTTTTTTTAAATTATGTGTTGTTATAAATTAGTATCAGAAATAAATTAGTATTTGTAATCAAACTGTCCAAGAAGCGCAGTTAAGATCACAGGGATTTATGAGGATGTTCAAATATATTTCAGATAGGTACATCAGTAAATAAAAATTAATGTTATTGTTTCAATGTACCTAAGACAATTAAAATTAATTTATATGTTTAAAAACGCTGTTCTGTAAAATTAGATGACTTTGGTACTATTTACTACATTACTACAATATATTAAGATATGAATGAAAAAAAATTTAGCTTACAGCCGAACACCCGAGACTTCTTAAAAATAGAACTTTACAAAACACATGTATTTGAGGACGTTATAGCTAACGAGTGGTGGTTTATGGAACTGTCTCCGCAGTAAGTACTTGACTTCTTAACTACTTTTCCATTAATTATAAATAATAATTTATCGAGAATAAGTTTTATCATCATCAATATAATTAGTCCCTTAACATCAAATTTAAGACTCTTATTTCCTAAACAATATTATTTTAGACCACTCTTAACAGGCTTATTCAATGAATAAGCTTGAATATTATTTTGTTATACAAATTTCAGATTGCACAATAAAAATAAAAACAATTGTCGAGCACCTTAAAATAAAATTAAAAAAAAAAACAGTTTCAACAAGCAATAATAATAAAATCTCATATAAAATACAACATGACACAAGTCAAAGATCCCAATAAACTTTGTCACTTTGTCATAGTCAAACTTTACTTAATAAAATATAACATTATGTTACAACTGCTGTGTCGATAAATCAATGAAACCTTTGAGTCATGTCAAAGTGTACATCAAAATAAGGACAGAGTTTAATTCGCTATTGAAAAAAGAACACATAAAATCACAGCATATATTTCAATATGGCGTTAACAACGTCCATTGTTGAATCGTTGACGAGTACTATGTCGAAATGGTTTAAGTAGTTGTGCAGGAAATTGTGCAAATTGGCGTCACCGTTGGTGCTAAGGAACCCCACTTTGATAATATTGTCACAGTGGTCCATCCCTTCGGCCATTCCGGCATCCCCAATGTTATCCCCCATCAATATGACATTTCTTCTTTCCTTGACCATTTCATAGTAGTCTGTGTGCTTGATAGCCGTCTCGTTCTTATTCATTGTGTGGATTATTTCCCCTCTTATGCCGATTATTATGTCGTTTTCATCAAACTCGAGGAAGTTGGACACAACCTACAAATCATCATCATAAAAAATAAATAAGGTACACTACAAAACGCCAACAATAACGCATTTCATAGGTAATGCATGACTAACTGACGGTCCACTTGATGGTAGGTGGCTACCACTGCCTATAACACAAGCAACGCCACAGGTGCTGCGAGTGCGCTGCATACCATAGTAGGATTTAAGGATAATGGATAAGGAAGGGGTAGGGTAATGGGCTCTGGCATCCCTTTCTCACTAACTGAAACACAACAGCACACGTGGTGTTATTTCACGGTGGTCTTCTGTAAGAGGGTGGTTACTGCCGCCAGACGGGCTGCCCAAATGACTTCGAAACGCAGTATGCCCTGTCACTACTTTTCAAATCCAGACCAAAGCCAACTTTGAAAATTTCATTTCTATAGTTAACGCCGTCGAGAATCGAACCCGGGACCAGAGCGTTAAGGCAAGCCCCTTAACCACTCATCCAATGGACTCATTGTTTTTTATTAGTTTATCGAAAATTGTAACTATAGTATTTTCACTGTATGATGATATGCATGACAGTTCGTAACTGACAATTTTAGTGATGCAAACTAACGACATTTAATCGATTATTTGAAAATATCGAATCAGTTGGCAAAGCAAATGGAATCGAACTACCGGTTTTGGATTTTCAGATTTAGAAATAAATTCTTAAATCTTAAAAAACAGGTTATATTATATAAATTATAGAATACAATGCAGTCTGTTTAAAATATTAATTTATTTATTTATTACTATCAGAACTCGAAACTTGACAACTCGTATCAGACTCAGAACAAAATTTGCTTTTGTTTTATTATTATTAGTCAGCTTTAGTTTTATTATCAAAATACGATGTTTCTAAAAATATATGGAATAGAAAAATATTTGTTAAATATCCGAATATCCAATAACAAACATAAGAGTACTTTCGATATATCGAATATAAGTGAATATTCCTAGTGTAAATCCACAAGCGTGGAACGGAATGACACAAGTTCCGTTCCACACGATTGACACTTTCAAAATATACGTTTTTTTATTACATTTACGTATTATAATAATAAATTTATAATAATAAATTAATAATAAAAGTGATAATCACTATTGTGTTTTTCGAAAAGATAATTTTTTTTCATACATTTGTTTATTTAATTATTATTTTTTGTGCCAGTTTTTTTTTAGTTGAAAACAGTATGCGTGACATGAAAAAGTGAGAACTGTCACGCATATCATCATACAGTGAAAATACTATAAGGAAATTGATGAGACAGAATGCAAGTTGCGTGACATATTCTAACCTTTAATAGATCTGGGGCCTTAGACAAAGTAGCATTCGCTCCGTAGCGATGCGATATCGAAGTTCGTTATCGTCTCAGAGACAAAGAAATCATGACAAGGTATCACGTGTTTATCACGTGTTACAGTGTCGATTCCTTTGTCTCTGAGACGATAACGAACTTCGATATCGCATCGCTACGGAGCGAATGCTACTTTGTCTAAGGCCCCAGTTCAGAGAGGAGCAGCAAGGATTCAAAATTTTATAGGGAGAAAACAGGTGAATCGGCACAGTCTAACCATACTTACGTCATACAGTCGGGCAACACTCAATGTGAGCCTGCAAACTGAAGCGAGTTCGCCGAACGTTGCTCTACGCAAGTACATTCGTTGCCTGACTGTATGACGTAAGTATGGTTAGACTGTGGTATCGGATAGGGAAATGTAAAAGGGGTCTAATGTTCCCTACATTACAGAATTGAAGTTAGACAATTACCTTCACATTGGGCAGTAAAAAGTCTGCTGCCTTGAGGGCAGCCATGACAGATTCTCCAAGGCCTGCTGAGAACACTAACACTGGCACCTTTTGCTTTTCACTCCAACATAATAATTCTTTGACTCCTAGTCTGGAATCAAACATTGATTCCTGTTCAATTAAATGTAATTTAATTAAAGTGTTAAATGTCATTTATTTATTACTCTCATAATGCACATTATTATAAGAAAATTAAAGTAGCATTTCCAAGGCCACGAATGCCTCGGCATTTTGATGAGGCCAAAGCCATAATAAAGTTATCGTTAAATTAAAAATATACAATATATATTTAAAATTCTTCTGATCCACTCATAATAACTCTCCAAGGGCCACGAAACGATCACTCGAAGCGAATTCGCTTCGAGCATTTTTGCTTTGTTGCCCTTGGGTTAGGAGTGCCTGGTACCCTTGATAGCTATTAGCCATTTATTCTCTGATCCTGAACATGTGTTGCAATTAGCCCAAACATGCTTCTGGGCAGCGAAGAAATCTAACAAGGTGATTTACAATATTTATAGATGTCACTGCGCAGGCAGGTTATAACGCGCTATCGTTTCGTTCCTCAACGCGAACTACACTTTTCAAAAAAGATATCGAAGTTTGTTTTTATAAGTTCTTGCTTGTTATACTACAATAGAATTAGGGACCATAAACACACGCGTCAGCTGTCTCACAGATGTCAAAGTGACAGATAACGTAACGCTTCTTAGTTAACGTTTGTATTAATTTTACTCCTCACAAAAATTTCCATACCCGGGGGCCTTTTATGATAATCGATTCTTAAGGAGTAACTCTAAAAAAGTGTATATGATCTATTGGCCGAGACTGAATCAACTCCTTGTGTCTTTGTTTTCATGGTTGCTGTTTAGCCGAAGTTTGTATCTTCTCGTTCAAAAATATGGGAATAAACCATTATTTATGACAAAAAGAAATTCAATTTTCTTCCTCCAGCTTCCTATGTATATCAATGACTTCTATCTCATTTCAGAACTGTCTTTAGAGATACATATAATGTTTTGGTAGTTATAATAATTTTTATTATTATAACTAGTTTTGTAGGAAAAACATGAGTAAAGATAATTATAAATTTGTGACAGTTTCAACTTGTATCTTGTCTATGTGTATAAAATAATAAGTGTGCTGATTTTATAACAACCTTGACCAATGGATTATAATAACCTAATCTGCGACAGCTGAAAATTAGATCTCGACCAAGTGACTTGTTAGTATAAATAAAAAATGTTTTGACAAAAGGCTTGCACAGATATCTTTATTTATTTTGCAAATCCTTGTTTCAAGCTTCGATTCTCCTTCGTTTGATAAAAAGCATTTACGACTTTTTATGAAAAGAGTATCTTAACTCAACTTTTCAGAGTTATTAATGGGTTCTTTTAGGCTTTTTATAAGAGAATTTTTAAACAAAAATCTCTTCAATTAGTAAAAAACATTGTGGAAAAAAAAATGAAAGTTATCCAATTCTTACCTAAAACAATCCACCATTTTTTTTCCTATGTCTATAAGTTCAAACCGTGGAAATTTGAGTCCTCTGAAAAATAAAAATACTAAAATTAATAGTAATGTACAAAACAGATTAATTTTTTTAATGTTAAGGTCAACAGACAGCCTGACGGTCCATTTGAAGGTAGGTGCCACAGGTGCTGCAAGTGTTCTGCTGATCATAGTAGGACTAAGGATAAAGGATTAGAAAGGGATAGTGCAATGGGCTGTGGCATCCTTTACTCACTCACTGAAACACAGATGCTGCTATTTCACCTGTGGTCTCCTGTAAAAGGGTGGTTACTGCCGCCAGTGCCAAAATGACAGCAAATTGCAGTATGCCCTGCTACTATAGTCTATTCGCGTTTAGAATGCAGTGAGTCATCAGTGTAACGGTAGGATAAAGGTGTATTCACAGTGGAGTTAAAAATCAAAGAAATTATATTTTAAAAGGTTAAGTTTAATGGATAAAAATTAATTTAATTGTCTTAAATAAAAATAAAACCCTTAACAATATACTTATTTTATTCAGTGACAGTGGAATCTTCCTTCGTATTTATAATAAAAGAATTTTGTTCTGCTAATTCCATGATGTCATTCAAGTTCTTCCTGTATCCTGTTTGCAATTGTACGGTGGTAGTAGGAGAATTTCAATGCCATTACTTCTAGCAGTTTCATCTATTAAATATTTATCATATTGTGGGACGATTTCGGCAGCTTTATGCAGTAATTCCTTTTTCAAATAACTCATGTCCATTGCTTAGCAGCCAGTCTATTGTTTTCTGTTTATTCCAAGTGGTCGTCAGGTATTTTCTCAAGTTTGATGGAATGATAGGGAGCGTTGTCCATGACAACAACACTTCCTGGTTCCAGTTTAGGTATAATATTTTTGAACCACTAAAGGAACCTTTCACCATCCATCTCCTCGTGTAATCTTTCGTTGATTTTGATTCAAAAACAAGAAGTTACCATTGACGCTACCAATGTGCAAAACAATTAACCCTTTACCTTTTCCCGTAGGAGCTCTTGGACCGGTAGATAAGCCTTCTTCAAAAGCATGTCTCTTATTTTTTACAGTTGTATCCAACCATGCCTTTGTTTTAACGTGTACCGCGTTTACACATACACACGTTTCGTCAAGGAAATATATGGTTTTATTTGCTTATATTCTTTTATTAGTCTTAGATATTTACGCCGCCATAAAACAATGTCTTCTCTTTCTAATAATAATGCTCTGCTGTCTTGTTTATTAAAAACGAATCCTAGCTCATGCAGTATTTTATGAAGTGTGGTACATTTGAATATCTTCATCAGCTTCACAAAGTGTCATAATTTTATTTAATGTTGGGGAGTCGTTATTTAATATTGAATGAACTTTTCTTCTTATTGGGAATTTGTCGAATTCATCAAATTTATCAATCGTGGATAGCCGAGCTCTTTTTTTCACTGGCGATTTTAATGTGTTAGTTTCCTAATAATTTTATAATAATCACTAATAATTTCACAAACTGTTCTCTCGGACACACCGCATGCAGTTGCTGTTTTTAGTACTGTACTCTCCACATTCACACTTAAATCACACTGTTTAAAGTATTTAAAAACATTGTAAATTACTCTTCTTTCTCCACTATGAATTATGGCGCCACTATTATTCTTAGGAATGGGTGAGGTTATTCATTTTTAAAATTTTAAAATTTAAGTTAATGCACAGGATACAACCATTTCGTTCTGCCTTCAGCTAGTCATTGTGAACTTGACTTTCTAATTTTTGAGCAACCTGATTGGTTAGAGGGCGTGGCAAGGCTGATGGACAAAAATTACTCACTACATTCTTAACGCCAATTGACTATACTTAGAAAAGTTTGTCACCTTGTTAAGTTGGAAATGAACTAATAATAGATGTATAATCCGCGTGTTTGTGAAATATTGCGACGCAGGGGGGAGTCACGGAATGAGAAAGACGCAATGATAACATCTGTACAAGAGAGGAAGCAGTTGGGCCTTATTGCTTATTCGGATTTCGCAATTGTACATTGTCGCAATTGTAAACGAAAGACGCCTGCTCAAGGTCAGAGCTCAAGAAGATTTGCGGCGATTATACAGATATTTGCACACATTGTACTTAAGAACCAAGGTCAAGAAAATAGTTTTTCGAATTTATGTCTGTTTGTCTGTGCGTGCACACTAATCTCAGAAATGGCTTAAACGATTTGAATGTGATTTTCACTGTGAATTGTACCAAGCTTCCCGTAACATTTAGTGTTGTTTCAGTCCAATCGGTTTACAAACAAAAAAGATGTTGTGTATGTATCTAAGAGTCAGTGCTCAGCAAATATGCGTGTTTGTTTTCCGGTCGCCTAGGTGCTTTTAATAAGTATAAGTTATCTTTGCATTTGAAAGAAGGTTCAACGCCTAAGTTTTTTAAAGCGCGACCCGTGCCTTTCGCCTTAAAAGACAAAGTGAGCATGGAGTTAGACAGATTAGTCTCGACGGGAATATTAAAACCGATATCATATAGTTGCCGTCCTCAAGAAAAATAATGAGGTCCGCATTTGCGGCGATTATTCTGTAACAATTAACAAAGACTTAAAAATTGACTCATTTCCACTACCAAAAATAAATGAATTGTGTACCACGTTATATAACGCTCGTTATTTTACGAAATTGGATCTTTCAAATAGTTACAATCAATTTTTGCTTGAGGAGTCGTCGCAGGAGTACACGTGCATTAATACACACAAGGGCCTTTTCCAATATACGAGGTTGGTGTACGGTCTGGCGAATGCGCCAGCGCTTTTTCAAAGGGCTATGGTCCAATTATTGCATGGCATCGACGGAGTCGAGTGTTTCCTCGATGACATCATAGTGGGAGCTCCTACGGCGGAACTGCACTGGGCTCGCGTCGATAGGGTTTTACAGCGGTTGCAGGAAGCCGGACTCATGCTACAAGAGTCAAAGTGTTATTTTTTTAAGGATAAAATTGAGTATTTGGGATTTGTCATTGATAAAAACGGTATGCATAAAGACCCAAATAAAATAAAAGCAATCAAAGAGGCTAGAACACCTGAAAACGTTAAACAGTTAAAATCATTCTTGGGGTTAATAAACTTTTATCGTAGTTTCATTCCCAACGCCTCAATGATATCAGAACCGTTGCATTCTTTGCTTAGAAAAGGTAGTAAATGGCTGTGGACCCAAGAGCATCAAAAATCGTTTGATGCAATTAAAACAGAATTAAGCTCCCCTCGCGTATTGGCACACTTCGACCCGCAACAGCTACTTGTGTTAACTGTGGACGCGTCCCCCGCCGGGCTCGGTGCAGTGCTCGCGGCACGCTTCGACAACGGTACGGAGAGACCTATCAGCTACGCGTCACGTGCTCTCAACAGAAGTGAACGCGCCTATAGTCAAATACAAAAGGAAGCAACTGCTATTATATTCGGCATAAAAAAATTCCACCAATATTTGTACGGACGAGCACAGCCTTTCATTTTGCGGACTGACCATAAACCGCTGTTATCGATATTCTCTCCTGATAGGGAGGTTCCGCAGATGACCGAGGCGCGTCTACAGCGTTACGCGTTATTTTTAAATGCTTACAATTATAAAATAGAATATATTTCTACAGATAATAACGTGGCCGATTATTTGAGTCGTTCCCCTATCAATACTGAAACGGCGGACGTCGATACGGAGGAATCCGTAAGCTATGTAAACGCGCTAGTTAGTTCCGGAGCTCGATTACCTGCTACGGTGAGCGAACTGAAGGACACTATTGCAGTTGACCCCGTGCTCAGCGTCGTTTCTCAGTACGTGTCACGTGGATGGCCCAGAAAAGTGGCACCTCAAATTTTACCTTACCATCGTTGCAGATATGAATTAAGTGTTGATCAGGGTTGTCTACTAAGAGGACATAGAATTGTTGTCCCCGATAAGTACAAAACCGCTTTACTTCAACAATTGCACGCGGCTCACCTAGGCGTGATTAAGATGAAGTCTCTGGCCCGCGAGCGTTGTTGGTATCCCGGTATCGACCGCGACATTGAAAGTGTGGCGGCTAACTGTGATCGCTGTATCTCGTTACGTCCCTCTCCACCCCGTGTCGCTATAGTAAATTGGGAATGGCCTCTGAATGTATTTGAAAGAATTCATTTAGACTTTTTTGGACCAGTTCAAAATAAGCTATATCTTGTGCTAGTGGACGCACACAGCAAATGGCTGGAGTGCATAGAAATGCGTGATTTATCAACAAAACATTTAATCGAAGAGTTAGAAAAGGTCTTCGCACGTTTTGGCTTACCGAAAATGATCGTGTCTGATAACGCTAAATCATTTGCATCAAGCGAGTTCGCGTTTTTTTGTAAGCAGAATTACATACGGCACGTGTTCTCCCCGGTGTACTCTCCTCAATGCAATGGACTCGCCGAGAACGCGGTTAAGATTTGCAAACATTTTCTTAGAAACGCTCTAAGGGATGGTTCAAAAAAAGAACTACATCGCTATTTTAACGAATATTTATTTAACTACAGAAATGCACCACACTGCACGACCGGAGTGTCACCGGCTTTTCTTATGTTTGGTAGGAACTTGCGCTGTAAACTCGATCAATTAAGTGTAAACAGCTATCCTGCGGTTGATAGTGTAGTACGCGACCGAGTGCGAACGAACCTACAACGTCAACGACTTGCAAAAGGCGGTATTTCTAAGATATTTCAAAGTGAAGATAAAGTTTGGGTTAGAGACTATCGTGGCAATCCACAAAAACCAAAGTGGGTTTTAGGTTTCGTTCTCGGTCGAGTCGGTAAAGTTATGTATGATGTGACTATTCACAATTCTGATATTGTATGGAGGCGACATGCAAATCAATTAATGCATGCTAATAAATACAACTCAGATAATTATTCCGGCGACTACTTACACTCGTATGATGATTGTATTTTATCGGATAACATTGATACTGTAGCCAAGTCGCCGGCTCGGTCCCCTCCATATGGGAGCGAAACGGTGCCTCTCCCGGCCTCACTTGTGTCCCCGCGGCAATGCACGTTGCCTTCACGCAGTTCGTCATCAAATAGTGACGACGAAAGCGCCGACGGCGACAATGATCACGGGCTAGGCGAGGACTGCAACGCTCCGCCCCCAAAAAATAGTTACGATTCCCAGGGTATGTGTTTGCGGAGTGGCCGTAAAATAAAAAGAGTCTAACAGATTCAAACTGATTTTATTTTTATCTTTTTGTTATTGCGTTTTTTTTTAATTTTATATGTTGTAACCCCCCCTATGTACGGATGGGAGGGAGGAAATGCTGTAATACTGTATGTTGTTCCCTTGGTCGATAAATTATTATTATAAGGTTGTTTCTATTTTGTTGTGGAGGAGTGTTGTGTATGTAGGTAGATGAAACTTGTGTATCGGCGCCGGTTGACAACTATGCCGGGAGTCGGAAATAAAGTGTATTTTAGACTACTGTTGTTCTTATTTAAAGGATATCTAAATCGTAGATATTCCAAAAGATATGTGCTATACCTAATACCACGCATTAGAAATTGCGGGCTCAGCTAGTTTTTTATATATAAATATATAAAATAAAATATATGTTCTGAAAAATATATTTCTGAGGATTGGTGTACTCATTAGCCTATTGTAAAGAAGTCACCGTATTTATATGGTAGTACTGTTCAATGTCCCAAACATTATTTATACATATAAGGCATAAAAAAAAACTTTTATACTACAATATTAACAAAAAAAATGTTTCAGAAACAGGTTTTCTAAATAATGTTAATAAACAAATTTTTATCAAAGAATATGTGACTTAATTTAAATTTACCGATTTTTAATTTGACTATTTATATTAATTTAATATTAATATAAATAGTCAAATTTCATTGTAATATAACTTGGCCCACAATGCTTAAGTTCTTTTTTTTTTTAAATAAACATAAAATAACTCACTTTAAAAGCTCATTTGCAGCAACATACCAATCTACCATATGTTTGACCTTATCTGTTGAGCTCATCTTGGGGTCTATCTCCATTGGTTTGTAAATGGCTGCCAATCTGTTGTCCTCGTCTTTGTAATATTGAGGAACGGAAGGGCACTCCTTCAACATTCCTAGGGACAATTAAGAAATTCAATTAAACAAAATCTTTTACAACATTGGAAATTAAGTAAATATTAAATTAAGAAAAATTACATTATATCTATACATATAATAAAATCGTAAACGAGCACTGTCTTTACATTAAATATTTTTTCAAAACAACAATTTGTACATGTTATACTTTTACCAAGGCCAAAAAAAGTTTATAGAATTTTTGTCTATAAACTTAGAATGTGCGTACTAATCTCAGAAACAGCTTAACCGATTTGAATTCAGTTTTCAGTTATGTATTGTAGCAAGCTTCCCGTAACATTTAGTGTTTGTTTCACTACAATCAATTTACAAACAAAAAGTTGTGCTATACCAAATACCACGCATACGAATTTGCGGGCTCAGCTAGTTACAATAAATATATTGGAATATATAAATATTGTAAATACTAACACTTTTACTGATAAATTGAAAAACAAAATTGCATTTTTGACACAAAATCAACCTTGAATGTATCATTCAAAGAATCTCAGATAAAACTGTTACGTTACATACCAAAACTTGTGAGTACAATTTTCCCATTGTCCATTTTATGTCTTGTCAGCGTGTGGTCGAAATCGGTTACAATTTGAAGCGATTTATGTCCTTCCAAAATAATCTTGTTAATTTTTTCAAATAGCTCCGTTTTGTTTCTAATATATACATTTTCCTTGTTCAGTTCACTGATGTCTGTAATAATCGTCGGTCCTTCCATGGTTGTAAATATAGTACCGTCGGTATTTTCTTAGCTGAATACACAAGTTTTCTTATATTCAAAGTTTTCTTATTTTCATGGAGTTTTAAAGGACCTTGAAAGGAATATCAAAGAGGTTGCAGAATAGTAACTTTATGAATTAACTTACTGTGAAATAGGTAAACCCTTGTTATAAATTATTTAAAAAAAACTCCTAAATCGATCTTAAATTCATTACAACAAAATATCCAAAATAATAATTTTCATTTTAGACACAAATACAATTTGATTTACAATTTTACATACTGATTTTGTGTTTGACAGTTTGACGGTTGACGGTCGGTGTTGACACAATACACAATATGACACCTATATGCTAATGACACACACAAGTCGCAATTTGTGAAGCAGATTTGTGCAATGTGTCAAGTCAATGTCAGGATGATGTCAGGTACTGTTTAGGTTTGAGTTTGAGTTTGAGGGTGTGCACACTGTACGCACTTCTATCGCTAAGGCCAAAGTATAAATCACTACGTTTTAGCCAAGGCTTATTTTGCTCTAACCGCGGATGCAGGCTTATACATAAACTATGTACTATAATTTATACAATAACATAAATTATGTACTACGCTACCAACCAATCATATCAAACACCAATGCTACACATCAATTTGTGGACCACTATTTAATGCTTGTAGCTTGACAGTTTTTCAGTTTAACACCCATTTAAGTCGACCTCCTTACCTCCATTTTCCACGAAAGCACAATTGAGCCTTGCGTGAGCTGTGAAAAAGCAATTAACACCCCTGTGAATTTTGCATAAAAAGGACCACGCAAAAATCGTCACCATCCACCAACAGATTTCAAACGAATCTCAATACGGTATTTGACTATAATGAAAATATGAAACTTGAAATTGTTACTAGACTAACTGTAAATATTTTTTTTAAACCAAATTAACTAACACAGTATTTAAAAATATGTACGATTTTCATAAGAAATCATTATTAAAATAATTAAATTTTCATGTTTGATCACGTGATTAAAACGCACGCGATTGGTGGCACATAGAGTTGCGTCATTTGCTTTGTTTACAGTAAATGCGTGGTATTGTACAGTACATGAGCGTACTACGATTTGACAGCTAAAATATTTGTTTGCAAGCAAGTGATGTCACTTGCTTGCAAACAAGTGATATCACGTGACTTTTGGCGGTCTTATTTATAAATTAAACTTTGATTGTAATTTTCATAGAAAATAAAGCAATTCACAAAGAATGAATCAAATTGCAAGTGTATTATAGTATAATTAACAATTTGAGATATTTTCCTAAAATTTGTCAAATACCCTATTACCTAATTCATTTTGGAAGGCTGATGATTGTTTTTGCTATGACTGCCACAAAATAAATAATAGTGCTATTGTACAAAAGTTGCACTCATTTGATATTGAAGAATCAATATTGAATCAATATTGAAGATTTAATAGCCTACAGAATTAAGTAGGAACCACGTTCAATCTAAATTACACCTTAACACCTTCCGCGAGAGAGTAGTTAATTACTTTGTGTTACCTTTTATTCCGAACATACCTACGCCGCCTGCTCGAGTGTCAGGGTTATCACTTTGTCAGTAAATTAAAATAACTGAACTTTCAAGATGTATAGAGCGCACTTTGTATCTGTTATGCTTTATATCAGTTTTATTTAATAAATGGGATCCCCAATTATTTTTAACCATTCAATTCCACCTGAAAAGTAATAAAAAATTTACCTATATTTTATGAGGGTTATTATTCAACATTTTCTTACAAAACTTGTTCACTTTTTTTTGGTCATTGTAGCTGTAACGAATTGATACTCAAAATTCTAGGTACAGACTAATACAACATCTTTGCAAAATTCCATCTCAAAACTTGACATTCTAGCAACACTAACTGTCAAATACTGTGCAACTGTGCTAACAGACTAATACAACATCTTTGGTGCTGGTAATTGGTATTGCAATATTTCACAATTGTTCACAATAAATTAGATTAAAATAAGAGAGCACTTTACAAAACGTCCTTACACCGGAACTGTACCTCTTGAACCTGAATGATAAAATTGCTACAATACCTACCTACTTGCTAAAAATTTGTGAAAAATTTGAAATTGTTTGTTTACTACCTATATTTATTTCATTTGCTGGTAATTAAATTTCAAAATTTTTTCCCCTGTGCGACGATACATAGTCTGCATCTTCGTACAACGGAAAGATGTAGTGTAGGTACCATATTGATACTCGTAGGTAAAAAATAAAAAAAGATACAAATTGATGCAAAATATTTTATTCTTATTAGATTCCAATACATAATATGTAATTTACAATGACTCAAAGATAAAGTAAAAATATTCTAACATAACTTAATAATAAATTAATTTAAACATATTAAACATCAACACGAATGCAAGAACATTTCTGGTGTAGAAACATTTCACAATATTGTGTTCCAATACAATTTATATGTTGCAAATGCTAAGTTTTTGCAATGAAAATGTAGATGGGTTCTGTATGACCTAATGCATAGATAAGTATGTGTACCTAATGAAATCCATCTCGTTGAGTAATCTGTTGACACGGTCTATTTGTAAAGTATTAGGTCGAAGAAAGTCTTTTCGCATTTAGTATGTATAAACTTGTAATAAAACATATTCGGCTGTACTATTTGTAACTGACTGGTTTTGATAACATTAAAAAGGTTACATTTCAAAGAAAGAAACAAATTAGTAAAATGATGTTTCCAGCTATTTATCATTTGTTTTTCTTTCTGTCAAAATGATTGAATCTAATGAAGAAATTCGATACATTTTAAAATTTTATTACAAAAAAGGAAAAAGTGCAATGCAAGCCGCGATAAATAATTGTAACGTTTATGGACCTAATGCAGTGTCATAAGAGTAGCACAAAGTTGGTTTAAACGTTTTCAATCCGGGAATATGGATGTCAAAGATGCACCACGCTCTGGTCGCCGTTACGGATAAAATGGACGCCATTTTTGAAAAAGTGGAGCAAGATATCGGCATATCAGTAGTTACGACACAGGTAGCTGAAGAACTGGGTATTGATTACAAAACAGTTTTGACCCATTTTAAAAAAGCTGGGTACACAAAAAAGCTCGATATTTGGGTGGCACACGAGCTTACTGAAAGAAACCTTATGAATCGTGTACTCATTTGCGATTCTTTATTAAGACGCAATGAAACCGAACCGTTTTTGGATCACGTACGACAAGGTGGTGTGAAAAAGGTCGTGATCAAAGGTCGGTCAGGCTTCACAGACTGTGTTAAGGTTAACTCGCAATAAGGTGATGCTGTGTGAATGGTGGGATTGGAAGGGATTGTTCATGATGAGCTTTTACCGAATCGATGGTACAGCCAGTACCATCGATTCGGATCTCTACTGCCAACAACTGATGAGATTAAAGCAAGAAGTTGAGAGAAAGCGGTCGGAATTGATCAATAGAAAGGGTGTGGCCTTTCATCACGACAACGCTAGACCACACACTCAGCCAATCAACAAAAATTAAGATAATTAGGCTGGGAGGTGTTAATGCATCCGCCATATAGCCCTGACTTTGCACCTTCAGATTTCCGCCTGTTTCGGTCTCTTCAGAATTCTTTAGGCAGTGTACGGTTAACATCAAGAGAGGACTGCTAAAACTACTTGTCGCGTTTTTTTGATCAGAAGTCCCAAAACTTCTACAGCAATGGGATCATTTTACTACCAACTACATGACAAAAAGTCATCGGACAAAATATACTGCAATTAAATGTAAATAAGCTTTGAAAAAAAAAATAGTGTTGAGTTTTCATATAAAATGCGAAGAAACTTTTTCCCCGACCTATTTAGATTCTTAACAATTTTGACACAATTTTTATCAAGAAAACCCCCGTGGTTTAGAATTACGTATTGTCGATATCCCTCCGGCGGGGCATTCGTCTATTTTCCTCATCGGTCAACTTATCCAATCGGTCTACTTTCCCCATCGGTCTTTATTTTGAATAGAGTTAAATTTAGATCGATTTTATATGGAGGTAGGACATTAAAATCTCTTTTCGCTTTACCCTTTGTGGATAAAGTATTGGCCACTCAGAAAAAGAATTAGATTGCAAAGTTTTCCATTTCAATGACATTGTCAACTGTTGAATAATAGGATCATAGGATAATAATTGTGTATATACGGGAGTTCATTAAAAAATGAAAATTTTAAAGCGATTTGATTGTCACGAGATTCTTTTGGATAATGGATACAGATACAATTGCAGTAAAATTAACAAAAACGGGCGTTTATGGCGTTGTAGCAATCGAAAGGAATGCTCCGCTACTGTAACAGTAGATCTAACTAAAACAACAATATTGAAAAATAGGAGAGTGCATACGTGTTCAAAGGATTATAAAAATGAAGTGTTATTATTATTAGCCAAGTGCAAAGAGGAAGTTTGTAAGGATTTTGGCCCCATCCAACCTATATATAAATATATGAAAAAGTATTCGCTAAACTAAAAGATAAAGGCGGGATATATTTAAGTGGGACTCCAACATTTTCTTCTATTAAAAACGTACTTTATAGAGAGCGAAAGGAATACATTTCTGCCAAAAAATTGACCTTCGAGAGATTGGAAGAGGTAGACCCTCAAAAAATTGCCAAAACCTTTCTTGTATGTATTATGGACGGCAGTGAAGAAAAAATATTGATTTTCACAAATACTGAAGCAAAAATAAAAATTTGCCGATGGGATTTTTAGGTGTGTTCCAAAACCATTCTTTCAACTTTTTACTATACATATTGACCTACTTTCAACCTTAGTAACAAGTACTAACGTGATCCCTATTATAAACGGCCTTTTGCCGAATAAAACCGAAAATACTTATAGATACCAGGTTTTTCCAACTCATTCGTGATATTCTTGGGGATATCAATACGTCGCATAAACCCGTCAGAAGCATCTTTCCAGAAGCTCAAGTTCGTGGCTGTTTCTATCATTTTAATGCGGCGGTACGGAGGAGAGCAAAAGAGTTTAAAGTGACACCAAGAAAGAAGGCAAAAACATTATTAAATTGTGTGCTATCCTACCGCTCAAGAAATGAAAGAAGCATAGTCTAATATTGTGGGAGTCTGCTCCGAGAACATTGGAAATTCAAAATTTTGTACGATACTTCCAACGTCAGTGGGATCGATAAATTGATATTTTTCCAATTGCTCAACAATAAAAAATTTGATATTTACCGCTGAAATTTTCTTACAGAGGCACTAGATTCATTGTCCTACATTTGACTTGTTAAAAGATTGATTTTATTAATGAAAATAGTCTTGAAGATGCCTTTCCGCAACTATTAAAATTATTGTATCTTATCGTAACTGTTCCGGCCACGAGTGTTGCCGCGGAAAGTGCTTTCTCGTCACTTAAGCGAAAACATAATCTAAATACACAGGGCCAAGAGCGTCTTTCCGAGTTATCAATGATAGCCATTGAAAACAAGAACAAAGTGGTCCTGGCCATATGGGAATCGAAGGCAATGAATTTGCCGACTAATTGGCTCGTGTAGGCGCAAAAGGTAGGCTAATAGGCCCTGAACCTATGTGCGGACTACCAAATAGCCTAGCTCGCTGGACCATGTGGAACCAGTGCTTTATTAAATCTTACAAACGCTGGACTAACTTGCCAGGGTTGAACCATTCCAAAGCGCTCATAAAAGCCTATAGTCGAAACGTGACAAATCAGGCTATGTCGCTTAGTAGGAGAAATTTGTGCATGCTAATTAGGGCACTAACGGGGCACTGCCGCCTCAATAGGCACCTCAAAATAATGGGTCTCACTAATACGGGAGAATGTCGCTTCTGCCAAGAAGCAGAGGAAACACCAATGCATATCCTGTGCGAGTGGTGGCCCCCTGATGCACAAGCGCAGTCACAACTTAGGAAGCCACACAATGGCTTGTGAAGATGTGAAGAATGCCTCTATGAAAAAAGTACCTACTACAGTTTCTCAACGTGGTAGGTATAGATAGAGAGCTTTAGTTTACGTGCCGATCACAAAATTTCAGCAATGGACGAAGTGATACTGGTACTCTAGTAGACAGAAATAGCCACTAAGAAGATAGCTATTGAAAAAAAGTTGTTGGTCGAATTAAAACGTTCACCAACATTTTACTCTGATGTAATTCAATCATTCCTTAAGAGAGATGGAAGATTCGATTTAATATATAAATAATTTCATTTCTTATTCACAAACCAAGGTTTGTTTGTTATTTGTTTTAGTTGTTCGTTATTCTCTTCTATGCTAAAAGCTAATAAGAAACAACTATTTCACCAGCCCAAACTAACCAAACAGCTGTTATCAATAGCGTGCCCTCAATGTGTCGAAAACTGAAGAAAAATCAAGTCAGGAACTACAGAAAATTGTCGGGCTTGTCCTATTCGGAAACCCTATAGGCACGCCACTGGTGACTATAGCACCTCATTATTATTCTCCTAGTAATAAGTTACATAATGGCATAAAACCTACGAATGTATTAAATGTTAGAACTTCCGAATCCAATCTAAACCCAAAAATCCAGTATTCTCCAAACTTTCCGAAGTAGAACTAGAAGAGATACCAGTACTTTCTCCGAGATTAAGACCGATCCAAAGTACACTTAAAGGGTGAGATGTTATATCTTCTCTATGTAAGTAGAGTTGCTGAGATACTTGTAGCACTCATCCTTGGTAATCTAATTCTCCCACTCAACCCATGTACATCTTATCGACAGTTCAATCTTAACTTCGATACGCGCCGCACGCTTTCCAAACATCCCCATAATTCGGAAAGTCTAATTAAAAGACATTGTAATTTATTATAAGTAAAAGTGTTTCCAATTTAAAGTAAAAGCGAATTGAATAAATTCATTTTTAAAAAGATAATTTAAAATATCCTTATAACAGTTCGCATTTGCCCATGTAATATTACACTGTTTAGTCTTACCTGTATAAATTCCTGTCTGTTTCCTTAATTATAATATTTTTTCACTATATTGGTTAAATATTTACGAAAATACAAACGTAAGTCAGAAACAAAATATAAATTGGAAGATTTAAAGAAGACAGTGTATGATGTAATGAGTGAAAAAATGACAATAGGCAAAGCAGCAGCTATCCTATTCCTAAAACGACTAATTTGATCATTTAAAAAAAATGTAAAGTTGCCATAAAAAAGGAAGCAAGACACTATTCATGGTAGAGCAAGAAAAAGACGCAAGAATATATCAGCCCGTGATCGATTTATTCAGTATTTCATACTACGGTTGAGTTTTGTCAACATCTCCAGTCCAGAACTCCTCGAACATCACCGAGTAACTAGTCTACGATTTGCTCACGAACACGAAAATTAGACTCGTCGAGAAAAAGAGAGCACACTGACCTTAAAAATAGCAGATACCAAGCTCGGTGACAGGCAGACCAGAACCAAAAAAATATAATGATGAAACAGCTGGAGAGTGACTTTTAAAGTAGTGACTAGTTTTATCTCTCCAAATCTTAGATCACCTCTGAAAGCCGGTCCAATAAAGACTACGAAACAACGCCAACTGTTTTATAGACACAGGTTGAGAATTGCATAACATTAAAATTTAAAAACATCAAAAGATAACATAAGAAAAAAAAAACATCAAAAGATTATAAAAGTTGTTTTATTAAAGTATTTCACTCCATATTATAACTACAACAACATTATTTTATTACCCTTGTTCGAGGTCGGTCTAAGCAAAAAGTCCACTACGCACTATTATTTCGCGATCGGTCAACTTCGCTATTAGTCAACTTCCAGATTGATCAACGTTATGATAAAAAATCCAGCCAGCCCCTAATAATGATAAAAACATCCACTTATTTGTAACCGTTTTCCTTTTAAATTATCATAATAATTATAATTTAAAAAATACTCAAATAATCTGCAGGATATATGAAAGGGGATCACCATAATTATTTTTTAAATTATATTTAATTATATATATAAAAAATTACTAATTCGGTCTAATATCGATGTTGTAACCGTGCGATTTGCTTAATAATCAATATTTTAAATAGCTAATTCTTAAGATAAATTTTAAGATCCACTATCTAAAGGCTCATCAAAAGAAAAATTTGAATTATATTTTATTTAATTTTTAAATAGATATTTTCAAGATTTGCAAGTAGCTACTCCCCCTCAGCAGTCCCGTCAATTCAGTACGGAACGAGTTTTGCGGCTGGAGTCGCCTTAAACAAAATAAATAACGCTTTCGAAGGATTGCACCATAGTTTCAACGTTAGAATGCCACCTAAGTCAAGTTTATTCAAATTGATGAAGGATGATTCAAATATCAAAGCAGAAAATTGAATGTAAAAAAATGTTACTTTACTGAAGTTGAAAAGGAGAAAGCGAGACATTAATTTGTACAGAGTTCAATAAAGAGTATTTGAAGAGGCTGCTACGAAATGAATTAATACCAATAACATTTTTGAGAAAAATGAATACTTATTGCATTAAAAAAATTATTGCTCGACAAGAACCAACAAGAACAGTGCTTCTCTTGTTTTTGCAGTACTTACTACGTATACAAGTGTACATTCTACAGCTAATTAGAGTTTATGTTTTAGTTAAACATTATTATTATCATCACAGATATTTCAGAAGTTTTAAGCGAATAAGAAATATGCCTTTAGCCAAAGAACATTACCCATGAGTATGATATAGTGTATCTTTTACGAAGTGCCATTTCCTTATCTCCTAAAAGTAATTTATGTGGACTTTTTGCTAAGTTGACTGAATGCGAACAAACGTTTTATCAAACTGTATTATACTCGGAGATATCACTGCACAACAGCCAAATAATGTCGGTATCAATAGATTTTAATTTTAATTTCAACGATGACAATGAAAATGGAATGAAAAGTGAAAATTGAATTATGAAACTCAATTTTACATAACTATTTCCGAAATCAACTGAATTCATCATCATTGAAACGGGAATAACTATGTCGCATTTCCAATTCCAATATAAATTCCAATTTACATAAATTAATTATGTAATTTATTGTACAAAAACTTAACGATTCATTAAACTTAATATACAACATAAAACGATTCATTATGCCTTTCACAGGGTGTAATTAATGAAAAATACATTTACATAAAAAACACATAACTATACAAAAACTCATACATATATAATACATATTAAGAAAAATCTTTAAATCATAACATAAGTCATAGCATATGAATAAATAAGATCATGTAGAACGGAAACTCCCGCTCCGGACGCACTCAAGCCTACACGTTAAACGGGATAATCAGTCGGGCTGTCACGGCCGGCGTCTTGATGCAAAAAATCTATTACCAGGGAACATGTTTTTCTGACAATAAGTATTAGCCATGATAGTGTTATTTTATTCTAATAGCTTTTACCTGCGACTTCGTCCGCGGAAATTATTTCATTTTCTCTAGATAAGGTAAATGTACCTGTAGCTGACAGTGTACCAAAACCTGACACTTCAGGATATAATATACAGAATTAGTGGTTTCAAACCTTTTACTTAACTTGAAAATATGTTAAAATAGTTGGGAATTCTTAATTTCAATATTGGCAACGTTTTCTTTAAAATGGCAACATTGAACAAATCAAAAATAAAACATTTTTGAACAGGTGTCAGTTTTTCAACGTTTTATTTAAATTTTCTTACTGATAACGTTTAGGACGCATCAAGGTAAAATATAACATTTTTATTTGTTATTGTAGTGTTTTGATGAAGATTAATTACTTTACATATTAATTTACATATATTTAATATATTGGGCATATTTTATTTCTAACCTCACTTATTCTTTCACGAAAATTAGACTCGTCGAGAAAAAGAGAGCACACTGACCTTAAAAATAGCAGATACCAAGCTCGGTGACAGGCAGACCAGAACCAAAAAAATATAATGATGAAACAGCTGGAGAGTGACTTTTAAAGTAGTGACTAGTTTTATCTCTCCAAATCTTAGATCACCTCTGAAAGCCGGTCCAATAAAGACTACGAAACAACGCCAACTGTTTTATAGACACAGGTTGAGAATTGCATAACATTAAAATTTAAAAACATCAAAAGATAACATAAGAAAAAAAAAACATCAAAAGATTATAAAAGTTGTTTTATTAAAGTATTTCACTCCATATTATAACTACAACAACATTATTTTATTACCCTTGTTCGAGGTCGGTCTAAGCAAAAAGTCCACTACGCACTATTATTTCGCGATCGGTCAACTTCGCTATTAGTCAACTTCCAGATTGATCAACGTTATGATAAAAAATCCAGCCAGCCCCTAATAATGATAAAAACATCCACTTATTTGTAACCGTTTTCCTTTTAAATTATCATAATAATTATAATTTAAAAAATACTCAAATAATCTGCAGGATATATGAAAGGGGATCACCATAATTATTTTTTAAATTATATTTAATTATATATATAAAAAATTACTAATTCGGTCTAATATCGATGTTGTAACCGTGCGATTTGCTTAATAATCAATATTTTAAATAGCTAATTCTTAAGATAAATTTTAAGATCCACTATCTAAAGGCTCATCAAAAGAAAAATTTGAATTATATTTTATTTAATTTTTAAATAGATATTTTCAAGATTTGCAAGTAGCTACTCCCCCTCAGCAGTCCCGTCAATTCAGTACGGAACGAGTTTTGCGGCTGGAGTCGCCTTAAACAAAATAAATAACGCTTTCGAAGGATTGCACCATAGTTTCAACGTTAGAATGCCACCTAAGTCAAGTTTATTCAAATTGATGAAGGATGATTCAAATATCAAAGCAGAAAATTGAATGTAAAAAAATGTTACTTTACTGAAGTTGAAAAGGAGAAAGCGAGACATTAATTTGTACAGAGTTCAATAAAGAGTATTTGAAGAGGCTGCTACGAAATGAATTAATACCAATAACATTTTTGAGAAAAATGAATACTTATTGCATTAAAAAAATTATTGCTCGACAAGAACCAACAAGAACAGTGCTTCTCTTGTTTTTGCAGTACTTACTACGTATACAAGTGTACATTCTACAGCTAATTAGAGTTTATGTTTTAGTTAAACATTATTATTATCATCACAGATATTTCAGAAGTTTTAAGCGAATAAGAAATATGCCTTTAGCCAAAGAACATTACCCATGAGTATGATATAGTGTATCTTTTACGAAGTGCCATTTCCTTATCTCCTAAAAGTAATTTATGTGGACTTTTTGCTAAGTTGACTGAATGCGAACAAACGTTTTATCAAACTGTATTATACTCGGAGATATCACTGCACAACAGCCAAATAATGTCGGTATCAATAGATTTTAATTTTAATTTCAACGATGACAATGAAAATGGAATGAAAAGTGAAAATTGAATTATGAAACTCAATTTTACATAACTATTTCCGAAATCAACTGAATTCATCATCATTGAAACGGGAATAACTATGTCGCATTTCCAATTCCAATATAAATTCCAATTTACATAAATTAATTATGTAATTTATTGTACAAAAACTTAACGATTCATTAAACTTAATATACAACATAAAACGATTCATTATGCCTTTCACAGGGTGTAATTAATGAAAAATACATTTACATAAAAAACACATAACTATACAAAAACTCATACATATATAATACATATTAAGAAAAATCTTTAAATCATAACATAAGTCATAGCATATGAATAAATAAGATCATGTAGAACGGAAACTCCCGCTCCGGACGCACTCAAGCCTACACGTTAAACGGGATAATCAGTCGGGCTGTCACGGCCGGCGTCTTGATGCAAAAAATCTATTACCAGGGAACATGTTTTTCTGACAATAAGTATTAGCCATGATAGTGTTATTTTATTCTAATAGCTTTTACCTGCGACTTCGTCCGCGGAAATTATTTCATTTTCTCTAGATAAGGTAAATGTACCTGTAGCTGACAGTGTACCAAAACCTGACACTTCAGGATATAATATACAGAATTAGTGGTTTCAAACCTTTTACTTAACTTGAAAATATGTTAAAATAGTTGGGAATTCTTAATTTCAATATTGGCAACGTTTTCTTTAAAATGGCAACATTGAACAAATCAAAAATAAAACATTTTTGAACAGGTGTCAGTTTTTCAACGTTTTATTTAAATTTTCTTACTGATAACGTTTAGGACGCATCAAGGTAAAATATAACATTTTTATTTGTTATTGTAGTGTTTTGATGAAGATTAATTACTTTACATATTAATTTACATATATTTAATATATTGGGCATATTTTATTTCTAACCTCACTTATTCTTTCACAAGAATTTCTTACATGTCAACTACTAGATCAAAAAATGTAAAATTACCATTACCTGACATTCCATGTCAGCTTTTGGAAACAGTATTTAATGTCTATTTTTGCATTTCTAGTATTCACGGTTTTGCATATTGTGCAGTATTTTATTCTCATCACTTTTCACAATATCTAACCAAAAGCTGACACGCCATGTCAGCTAATCGTACTCTCAATTTGTAAATTGATACAGCTCGTGTAAGTCAATTTTTCAATTTTTTTATGTTATTTTCATTGTGTCAGGCATTGGTCAATTTAATGTCAGGTACCAGCACATGACATAATTTTTTATGTCAGGTTTAGGAGCATACACATATAAGTATATTATCATTATCAATGTCAATTACTAAAACATACACATATAATAAATAAATATATTGTAAACCACAAGATTATAATAACTATTACTTATTATTACACTAGAGAAACCTTAAAAATGTTTATTCTTATTTTTATAAATTTGAAACTTTGGTGTATGTCTAATAGTGTCAGCTACAGGAGCATTTACCTTATCCATTGTGGTTTTTAGCTCTCGGACTATACTGCAGTGGTGACCTCTTAGTCTCTCAAGGCCCTGACCGATGTGCCGTACTCCAAGACCATTATGGAGTTTAGCTCTCAGACTATACCATAGCTCACCCAACGCTGAATACACTTAATAGTTTTATGTGAACCTGTATGCTTTTATTTTATATTTGTAGGTAAGTAATACTTACTTAAATGGCATCATTTGGTATGGTACGATCTTATAATAACTTATTATAAGATAGTACCATACTAGAATAAAATAATGGTTTCAAAGTAAAGAAAAACTTATATTTTAGCGATATTATCTTTATTCGTATGCAATATTTAACAGTAAGCAACCCTGGGGACAAGCCTGGGCGACAGAGGGGCGTAACGACGTGAAGGGGGAAGTAGTTATATACCATGTAAATGGCGCCGTTTGGGACTCGGACAAAGAAGATTCCGTTCTACTTGTTATTATTATTTCTTCTTATGGTCATTTATAGGTACATTTCAAGTAGAACCTAAATTACGCATTTCCCTTTATTTATTTATTTTTTTCATTTCTTTTTTTAATTCACATACTGACATTATGAAAATATATAAAATGTCGTGCATGTTGAATTATATAAAATAGAGAAGGTATTTAAACAAACATACAGTGGGTTGGTCCATGAGTCGCGCGTTCAGTCGTCGCTAATTCTGCGTTTTTTCTTCGATTTTTTCTTTTCCATTGCTTCCAGTCGCATGTCTTCTAAATCTTCCAATATACCTAGAAATTGGGCCACATTTTTTTAATATTAACTATTGACAAACAGCAAACGTCACACAACGAAAATTAGAGCAAACTGTATCAGTGAATGTTATAGGTAGCGCATATTGGTATAAGATGTATAAATAAGTTCGTGTGGTTTTTTTTCGAAAATTGAATCTTTATTATGAAAAATTGGTTATACATTCAATGTTGAAAGTATTGCCCGTCGCTAGCCACTACCTTTTCCCATCTTTCAGGCAATTGACGAATCCCATCGAGAAAAAAGTCCGGCTTTTTGACCGCTATCCATGAATTGATCCATTTTTTGACTTCATCATAATTGGAGAAGTGCTGGTCAGCCCGGCCATGTTGCATCGATCGGAAGAGATGGTAATCGGAAGGAGCAATGTCTGGGCTATACGGCGCGTGGGGTAAAACTTCCCATTTGAGTGTTTCTAAGTACGTTTTAACGGGCGCTGCAACATGTGGCCGAGCTTTATCATGTTGCAAACTTTGTCATGTCTATCGGTGTATTGCGGCCGTTTTTCTCGCAATGCTCCCCTGTGATTGTTTCGTTCGGTTGTTGCAGCTCATAATACACCACACCCAGCTGGTCCCACCAAATACACAGCATGATCTTCTGACCATGAATATTCGGCTTGGCCGTCGATGATGAGGCATGACCGGGGTATACATACGTTGCCCGACGTTTTGGATTATCGTACTGGACCCACTTTTCATCGCCAGTCACAATTCGATGCAAAAAGCCCTTTCTTTTTTGCCGTTGGAGCAGTTGTTCACACATGAAAAAACGGCGTTCCACGTCTCTTGGCTTCAGTTCATACAGATCATTCCTATTGCTTTTAAATGATGGCAAATGGCTTGTTGAGTGACTCCAAGTGTTTTTGCGAGTTCCTCTTGCTTTTGTCATGGATCTTCATCAAGCCTTGCCTCCAATTCCTCATCCTCAAACTTTGGTGACGCTCCGGGTCGTTGTTCGTCTTCCAAAACAAAATTGCCACTTTTAAACCGTGCAAACTACTTATGATACGTTCGTTCAGCTAAGGTATCGTCACAATAAGTCACAATAAACTTGCGGCAGCCGTTTTCTTCATATTGAAGTAATGCAATAAAACTCCCCGCAAAAGTTACAAAAGTTGACATTTTCTGAGCACACAGAAACTATATTGTTTACACTTCAGCGAAATTACAGATACTGAAAAAGAAAGCTTAATGATGACACTTCAAAATGGAGGTAATGTCAGATGAAACAATGGTATAACAAACTAATAACAACGTCTGTTACAAAACCGCACGAACTTATTTGTACACCTCTGTAATAAAATTCTAATTCAATAGAAATTAAGACGTAATAACCGCGACATAGTAAAGCCTTTTTCTCTAAAATTTTATTTATATACGAAAGTCTATTCATTTCATACTCTATTCATTTGAGCAAGAAACTTGTTTTAAACTTTTTGTTTAACTTAAGTATAAAAATATACTTTGGGTATTATAACTTTTCCCCTCGTATGTCCCGGCTTTTTTAGGTTAAAAAGAGTGAAATAAAAAAGGAAAGTGTTTCTACAATTCGGTCAATTCGTTCGATAAATTGTTGTACAAATTTCAACTTTATCCAGAGAGTATTAAAGCTTAAAATCGAGTGCAAGTCGGTCGGGCCAAGATACGTACAAATTTCAACTTTATTAATAGAACTTTAGTATATATAATCGAGTGAAATATGACGCAAGTCGGTCGCGACACAGATCTGTGTCAGGACATACAAGCATAGTTGGACAGATCTGTGCCAAAACATACGGGGACATACGAGGGGTTAAAATAGTGACTTAAAGGTGCATTTTTTGTGTTAATCTTGCTCAAATGAATAGAGTATAGGCATAAATACTATTACGATAATAATATTGTGTTATCTCATTCTCTTGTTATCTCATTTAAGTATTAATGGCCCCTCCATTGATAAAGGTAATTATCCATGATAAAGAAGGCAAAATTGCTGGGATGGCATTACACAATATAGAACAAAGCAGTGAATGAAAGAATTTGAAGAAATCCTGACAAGTAACTAAAAGATGTTTTAAGACTATACTGGTAGGTACTTAAAAGATAATTTAAAAATGAATAGGGTGATAATATCAAAACGTCGTCTTGGGCTTTACACAAAAAAAGATCACAGAAAAAAAATTACTGATGAGAAATATTTTACTACAAGTATCAAGCAACAGATTGCTAGGGAATAACAGATTGCGCTACCGAAGCTCGACTGCTAATCTGGCGAAAATGGAGAGGGTCACTATTCCTCTTTTACGCTGTTGTGAACTTAAAATATTTGAATAGAATCAAACAGACACTAACCTATCTTTTTGCTGATGAACTCCTCGCGCTGCTGGCGTGCAAAGCTCGACTCCATAGTAGGATCATCATCATCATCAATGTTCTTATACCTGGAAAATATACGTAATCCCTCATTTTATTCCAAAATAAAACAACTTTTAAATCAAATAAAGAACACAATTTGATGTTCAAGTATAATTTAAAAAAAAACTATAAAAATATATATTTAGTGTTAAAATAAAATTACACGGAGGAATGGTGTGTATTAGTATAAAATATTCTAACTATTCTAACTTGAACTATAGTTCTATTTCAAAATTAAGGAAAATTTTCATGTTATTTATATTAGCCAACAATAAGAGAGAAATTAAATAATTCTAAGACAAGTTCAGTTAATTATAGGAAAAAAAGTAAATCATAATCCAGTCATTGCTTTTAAAGTAATCATATGAAAATAGCTTTGTACTCATTTAATCCTTTATTGAGAGACAATTTGTAAGTAATATTATGTGTAATTTTCCAGATATAAAAAATTTCAGGTTTAAATCTTTGTGAGAATTGATAGTTTTAAAATTCAGATTACAAAAAAAGGTGATTTTTTAAATTTACAAACCACCGAAAGTTAAGGCGAACTCTGCATTAAGGCGGACCTTCTATTGTACTCTATTAAAAAAAATTAGGATTATTAGCACAAAAGTTTAGCTGTAATTAGGAAGACTTGTGTACATTTTCACATAAATTACACTAAAACAGAAATAAATTTTGTATATCTGAAATACATGGAAAAAAATGATAGGTATTAAAGTCTGCTATCCATGTGCTTCATTGGATCCACCTCCCTTGTTACAAAGTTAATGGTACATAGGACATTTGTATATACTGTGGAGTGCATCACCGCCTATTGGGTTTGTACTACCGAAGTCACGTTGATTGAAGTTGTTGAACCATGAATTTGTTTAACTAATGCTGAAAGTGTTTGAATAGGAGGGTTTTGGTCTCTTGCCCCCATGGTGATGATTTCTTGGGTATGATTCTAGATATTCTAGGCTTGGGGTATGATTTCTTTGAGTTTGTTGTAGTTTAATGTTTTTACTATTCTTGATGAGATTAAAAAGATAACAGGAGACAACTGGACATCAAAAGCCAAAAATAGGAAACTTTGGAGTAGAATGGAGTAGAACTTTGGAGTAGAAGCCTTTACTCGAAAAGAGGTCCTTAGTAAAAGATAATTCATATAAAAGAAAAACCAAATTAGCATATTTTTGTAAATTACTAAGGATAAATAAATGGCTTATTATTATTACACAATGCTTATTATATAAATTGTTATATAATTAGAAAAATCGCTTTCATGATTGTTTGGATTTAGGTAAATCCGCTAAGAAAGGATTTTTGAAAATTGACATTTTATTGGACTTGAAGTACAAATATATGAAAATATTTTGTATGGTTATGAAATATGGTTGTGAAATTGATACGGGGGATCGGGAATGGGCTATACACACGACGGGAATGCAATCCAAATTTAAAGCGTAATAAATATGTCTGAAGTAACTTTAAAAGAAAAATTTAATAATTATACTCACTTAGATTTGTCGTAACCAAATATTTCTTTAATGTGTTTTGAATAATCCATATTCTCATCGCCGTCATCTATGAAGTCGTCCATCTCAGAATCATATTCAGAGTCCGACGGCACCACACGACCTGGTGAAAATATCATTGAGAACTAATTTTAAGGCTGTGGTCCCCTATAAACGGCTCCGGCCGCTCACAACGTCACGTCGTATGCCGCTCACAATGCTTAATTGTTTACTATAGAAATGTAGTACTGCGGTCTCTTTCATACGCCGATGTCGGCGTTTAGCCGTCGTAAGCGCAGTTCAAACACTCTGCGCTACGTCTCAATTTCGAACCACTGCAGCGAGAACGTCGTGTACAACGCCAGTCAAGTCTTTTTTGTCGACTTGCGATCGAGATGTCGTTCGCTGCTGATGCTGTGTCCGCGCCCGACTAACCTTCACACCGCTCTGTCAGAAATAATTTTACTAACCTCCGCACTACTCAAATAACAGTATGAAAGTAAAGAAACTGCCTTCTTAACGTCCATATCGGTGCCTATGACGGTATAAATCACTTAATTAACCTATAAACCATTGCATTAACTAAATACTCTTACTACTTACTATAGTATTTTTACTGTATGATGAATGATATGCGTGACAGTTTTTTTCATGTCACACATACTGTTATCAAACTAAAAAAATCCGGCACAAAAAAAAATAACAATTAAACAGACACATGTTAACAAACAACAACACAATTTAACAAACAAAAAATAATTATCTATTCGAAAAACACAGAAGAAATGTAATGAAAAACATATATTTTAAAAGTGTCAAACGCCTGGAATCGAACTTGTGTCAATAGGGATTGACACTAGGGATATTCACTTATATTCGATGTATTGAAAGTATATCGAATATTCGGAGATTTAACAAATATTTTTCAATTCCATATATTTTTAAAAACACCGTATTTTGATAATAAAACTAAAGTCGACAAATAATAACAATAAAACAAAAGTAAATTTTGTTCTGAGTCTGATACGAGTTGTCAAGTTTCGAGTTCTGACAGTAATGAATATATAAATTAATATTTTAAACAGACTGCATTGTTTTCTATAATTTATTTAACGTAACCTTTATTCCTAATTACTACAATTTATTTCTAAATCTGAAAATCTAAAATCGGTAGTTCGATTCCATTTGCTTTGACAACTGATTCAATATTTTCAAACAATCGTTTAAATGTCGTTAGGTTAATCGTTTAAATGTCGTTAGGTTCATCACTAAAATTGTCAGTTACGAACTGTCACGCATATCATCATACAATGAAAATACTATAAATACCAGTTAATAAATCAATACACTTTATTAAATACTAGCCGATGCCCGCGACTTCGTTCGCGTGGACTTTATTTTAAAAGATAAGGACAAAAAGATAAAAAACAAAAAGATAAGGACAATTTCATTAGAAACGCTCAAATGTCCGATTCAGGGTGACATTGTGATAGGACAATTTCTGGAATGTATTTTATTAATATATTATGTTTTATAAATAAAATAAGTAACTTGCTTTGTGCTCTGAGTGCTAAAAATATACTATTTTATTAAAAGGAAATATGTATAACGTTTTTTATCTAACTGGACCCATAACATCCAAGTGTAGTAGAAAATCATGAAATATTTTTTTCATCTACTTACTTCAAAGCGTAATAAGCGTTTTTCTATCTTTAATACTAATATTACGTATATAACACACAGGAAATGAGTACCGTTTCCTTAATACTGTTATTTGAATAGTGCGGAGATTAGTAAAATTATTACCTCACCATCACAGCAGTGTGACGGAGCGGTGTGATGGTTAGTCGGGCGCGGCTGTGCCTGGGCGTTCAGACGTAGAGCCTCTGATGATTTGGATGAAATTTTGTATTTAGATAAGGTTTTGCTTTTTAAGTGTTTTTTATAACTATTTATCTCTTAAATTTTGATGATAATTGTACTGTTGCCGATAGATGATAATCAACTGTTTCCTCAAACTTTTGTGAGATGGCGCTATATGTATATTCGGCTTAGATCCAGTAACAATGTAATTATTGTATTAATCGATGTTGGTTGCAATGTAATTATTGTGACGATCTTAAGTCTACGTCGCCGTAAAAAAAAACAAGTCCAGCTCAGTCGCTCAGGCACTAGCAATTAATAGGAGACCATAGCTTAAAAGCTAAAAATGAAAAATTGGCAACTTACGTTTCTGCATCTTCTTAACATCCTCTGGATTCAGTTTTCGAGAACCTCCCGTTAACTGTCCTTGAGGCCCGCGTGCTCCATTCCCTACAATGGGTTTCTGACCTGTTTTAAACACAGAGTTAATATGCTTATCGAAATCAAAACTATTCGAAGCCGACGCTTTACTGCCGCCCGGTTTCCTGTCGTCAGATTTCCTTGTCATGTCTTTATTACTTGCTTGCAGCCCATTAGGTGTTTTGCCCTGTGCTGGCAAATCTTTCGCACCATGGTTTTGAGGCACTTTCGCTATTTTTGGCACTGTTTTTCCTAACGCACTATTTTGACCGTTTATCTTGTTCTCGCCATTTTTGTGCGGATTAACATTTTTTTTGTCATTCGAGTTTGAGTCTATTCTGTACGTGTTTTGACTTTTGAGATCTATCTTTTTCTTTACTTCTTGCTTCAAATTTTGTTCCTTAGAGCTCGGCTTCACCTTTTCTGCTGATCTATTTGGCAAAGATTGCAGTTTTAACTTTGATTTTTCCAATTTGTCTCGGTCCTTGTTGAGCCTTTCTATGTCCCTATCTATTCTTTCTCTTTCTGCCTTCAACAAGTCCAGTCTTTCTTTGTCTATTCTCTCTCTCTCCTTCTCTAGCCTTAGCTTTTCTCTTTCCATTTGTAATTTATCAATCTTCTCACGCTCACTTCTTTCTCTATCCCTATCTGGAGGTTTCAGGTTGTTGTTACCACTTGTTAAAAGTTTATCACTTATTTTTGGAATGCGATTAAACCCGCTTCCTTCTGGCTTTTCTCCTTTCTCTGGAGGCTTTTCTTTGTCTGTAATAAAAATTTCAGATGTGTTACAGGTATTGTTCGTTACTATCAAAATTCACAGGTATTGTTCGTTACTATCACGAACAATACATGGGATTTTCAGCTCAATTGAACCTAAATTGTGAAATTATTATTAAATTATTTGTTTTATTAAGCCTACTTTGTGAAAGATTATCAGATTATTAATCTGTTAGAAAAAGTTCAAAGATGAGCTACTAAATTAATATCTTAAAAAGACCTTATAAGACTAAAAATCTTAAAACTCATTATGCTTCAAGAGAAACAAGCACATGATGACCTAATAATATGCCCGAACTGAATTCTACATTCCAGATGACAAAGAGGAACCATCAATCACGCAAACATGACTTTCGAGAGTAGGCCGAATTCAAAACTATGGATCAAGCTGCCTGAAGACGTAATTTCAGTGAAGAATTTGAACCAATTCAAAAACAATTTGGAAAAATATTTAAGAGCTGGAATTGTAATTGCAGATATAGAAGGAACCCCAGCGCAAGCTTCTAGTTTATTTAGAAATAAATTAAATTTAACACATTTGACAAATATGTAAGTTTCCCAGGCAAGTTTGGGAAGTCCGGGATTTCACATTGATTTATTACTGATAAACAGAGCAGCAAGTGTGCCAGCAAGATTAAGAATGCCGTGATAAGGAATTGCAAAATAATCAACTTCTCTCTTCTTTACCCAATTTTCTCTTTACACCTTTTTTTGCATCATTTATAATGTCTGGTGTTGCAGCTTATAATTTAGCATGTATAAAGCGCACAATTATACATGCTAAATTTGATCAATTTATTAAATATAAATATTTAGTCACCTTAGAAGTATAGAATTAGAGCAATTTTTACTAATACCTTTACCTCTGCGGCGTTCTCCTTTCTCAGCTTCTAATCGCTCTTGTCTGCGCTGGCGACGTGCTAATTCCTCTTCATATTCCTTTTTTTGCTTTTTCGTCATCAATCTTAAACAAAAATTTATTCACTTTTATTGTACCAATTTAAGCAATTAAATTTTGAGTATACGTTTATGGTCACAATAAACAATAAATAATTTTGGTCTATATAAAGAATAGACAAATTATTAAATTATTAAACAACTTATAGCAATTTTGTAATACTATTATGCCTCTTACGATAGGACGAAAGACAGCCTTTGTGAAATAACTCGGCAGCTTGAAGAGATAAAATTACAGGCATCTCAGGAACCAATTGCACACTTTTGAGCCATGACTAGATGAGTAGTCACCTAATTGAATCTATAGGCAAAATCTGCGACGAGCCACGGCGGTGTTAAGTATTACAGCATGCTGCACCCTCTCAAAGAACTGTGCGGCGAACCGACCGAAGAACGGGCATTGTCATAGCTGTCTCAGATACACTTGCATCTCATAGTGGATTTTGATACTTTTGTGTAAGTTATCACCCGTAAACTTTATAAAGAAATTAATCTGTTAACAGTGAGACAAATATATATAATTCGTTCCACATTGTGACGACATGCTGAAATATCACCAGTTCCTGAACTTCCTTTAACTAGAAGAAAAAAACGTGCCATCCCAAACCTCCTAACGAAAACAACTTTTGCCAGAAAACAATACGCTTATCTGAGCGCTTTAGTATACAATAAAATTAACAATGATCATAATGTTCTAAAATTAAATAAGTATGAGTTAAAATCTAAACTAAAGAATTGGCTCCTAGAAATTGACTATGATAAGACCGAGAGTGTTTTAACTTAGTTTAATAAATAATCACACACAAACACACATACACACACTAACACGCACACACACACACACATCATACATGCACATCTTATATTTATTTATTTATCTATTTATTTATTTATTTCTGTCTATATTATATGTCTTATATTAATACATTATAATAATCATTTAGTTAATAACACGAACAACAGCGCGGGGCTACTGATCTCCAAAACACAGGCAATCCTAGCTTGGAGGTCAGGGGACAATTAACTTACGTAACAGTTAACAATTAAGCGAAAATGATAGAGTGATAGAAAACCGATGTGACTACTTATATTTATTGATAATGTATATTTTTGTGTTAAAATAAATAAATAATAATAATTATTATTATTATACTGAGAAGTTCATTTTTGAAATAAAAAACACCCAGATGTATTAACATATCATCGAAAGATATTGTATTCTTTATTTTTTTTTTATTTTTTTTTTTATGTTATGTCGACAGACAGGCTGACGGTCCACTTGATGGTAGGTGGCTACCGTCGCCTATAACACAAGCAACGCTACAGGTGCTGCAAGTGCGCTGCCGACTACAGTAGGATTAAGGATAAGGGATTAGGAGGGGATAAGGAAATGGGCTCTGGCATCCCTTACTCACTCACCGAAACACAACAGCACGTATATGCTGTTATTTCACGGTGGTCTTCTGTAAGGGGGTGGTCACTGCCGCCAGGCGGGCTGCCCAAATGACTGCGAAACGCAGTGTGCCCTACCACTACTTTTCAAATCCAGACCAGAGTCAATTTTGAAAATTACATTAAAATTTCCAAACTTGACCCCGCCGGGAATCGAACCCGGGGCCCCTGAGACGTTAGGCAAGCATTCTTGCCACTCATCCAACGGGCCGCCACAAAATAATATTTTATCTAAATATTTATTTTATTTTGTTTAAATAATAACAAAATAATATTTTATCTATCCACTGTCATGTAAGTCTCTAATAAAGGGTGTATTCAAAACCTTTTTTTTTAAATTTAATTTACTAGTGCGTTATGGGCCTTACAGTATGGACTTTAAATTTTTTAAATGGTTTATAGGCCACTGGTTGTGCCCGCGAAGCATAAGCATGGTAGTGAGCATGGTGTTCAGAATACCACGTAACTTTTTTGATTGTAAACTGTTTGGAATGAAACAAACATTAAATTTTACTGGAAACTTGCTCAAATACATCAGTGAAAATCGCATTTAAATCGGTTAAACCGTTTCTGAGATTAATGTGCACAAACACACAGACAAACAATGATTTTATTATATGTATGATGATGATTATAACATTTGAACTTAATTTTATACCTATGTTCAAAATGCATTACACTTTGCAAATACCAAGCCATTGCAGGATGCTTGCAAGGTTATGTAATGTCTAGTAGTAATTATAGAAGTTTGTTAAAACAATCTTGCTTATAATCAATCTTACTTATCTACAGTGGCACTCTAAACGAAGCTCAATCACTAAGTAGTAAAAATAAAAATATGTGAAAGCTTAACATACACTTTAATAATAAAGAATTTTCTCCATTGTAAAAATATTTTGGTTACAATTACCTATGGAAAAGTACATTAAAAATGTTATGAACTCAAAATGTACCCACTTGAAATAATTTTTGGTAAAAGGTGTTCACTACAATACCACGGAAATTCACCTTTAAGCTCCTTGAAAATCTCATTATACCATGAGGTAATGTGCTGAACAGTGGTGAGTAAACCAGCATTAATATTTCAATATATTCAATACAAGTATTTTAACCAACCTTTCTGGTTCAGATTCCGTTTGCGTTTTCTTTGGGGCTGCATCAAGTGGTTCACATTTCTTCTGTTCAGCCAACTTGAGCAACTGATTGAAGTCCATCGGTGGAGGAAGTTGTTTTCGTATCTTGGGTTTCTCAGGCTTCTCATCCCTTTTCTTCTCAGGTTCATACTTCGCTGGAGGACTCAAGTCCCGATCCTGAGTTTCTGTTAAGGAACCAATATCATAAAATATATTACATTGTGAATACAACATTTAACTACAAGATAGGGCTAAAGACCTCATAATCCCAAATACAACTTTTTAAATGTGGTATTCTTTGAGATTATTATTAAGTCACTCGTTACCTCCATTTTCTTTCCTTCGTTTTCTTTTGTGAGGCACTGGATCATCCTCATGCTGCAGTGCATGTTTCACTCTTTCCCTGGTACCATTTAAATCTTTCTTCACTTGTTTAGCTAAAAACGAATTAATGGACATTTTTCATGAATTTTTTTTTTATTCCATAACACATACATTACTTCATAAATAGTTTTCATAAATTCACTTCCAAGTCTAAACAAAACAAAGTGAAAAGTGAACGAGTTAATAAAATCAAGTATCCATTTACCAAAACTATAAATAAAATTTATGTGGGTTAATTTGATTACTTAATATAAAATGGTTTGCGCTTTTATAATTTTTCCCAATTGTGAAAGTATTAAAGATGATGTAGCCTATGCCCATCATGAAATTCTAGTCTAATTATTGATGAAAGATTTTTTTAAATCAAATGAGTTGTTTCGAAAATTACCTGATACATACAAACAAAGATACAAACTTTACCTCTTTATAATATTATGATAGGTAGGTTGCAAGTTAGAAATTTATTACCATCACCTTTGTAAAAGATTCAACAGAAAAAAGATTCAACAGCTCATCTCAAAGCTCCATTAATTCCTTGTTTCAATTACATTTTTTATTTATGTATTATGCAAGCTTAACCGCAACTTTTACAGATTGATCTAGATTCGACCAATTGGATCCATTTAGAATGTTATACAGTGTAACCTTGATATAACGCGCCTCAATATAACAAATTACTTGATTTAACGAATTTTTAAAAATCCTGTAACGGTTAAAGGCTAATTTTCATTGATCCAGTAGCTGGACCCAGCGTTGGATTGCCACTGGATTAGTGTAAACATATTTCATGGCTGATTTTCATTGATCCAGTAGCTGAATCCAGTGTCACTGGATTCCAGCTCTGGATTGCCACTGGCACTGGATTGCGCCATTTACATTTAATCCAGTAGACATTCTTACTTTGTTGAGGTGACAAGTTTGTAACAAAAATGAGTGGTTCACGACAGGCGGGGACTGGTGCGAACGGGTTTACACGAATCCAGTGCCGCTGGCACGGGGTGCGCGGCCGGAGACTGGATTGAAAAATAGGGACGTTGTCTATTCCGATCCAGCTACTGGATCAATGAAAATCAGCCTTATGCATAATATACCTTTACATTACGAATACATTTAACAATAACCTTTTTATAACGAATCTTTAATCATTGCAGAATATAGACAGAAAGTATTATTGACCTCTAAATAATGAATTTTTTCAACCTATAACCTTTACATAACATACCTATCATATCAATTATTTCCACTTAATTCCACAATAGTAATTCATGTTTCAACAGGTTCAGGCACATTAAATTCTTCATAAGACAGTCATTGTTGTTTGATGCTAAGAAATGTAAAGACTGCTATTTGTAATTGTTGTTAGTTTTAAAGTTGCAATGGCTGAGAAACGAAAAAGGTGTTTCTTAAGTGTTGCAGATAATCCTACAATGAATTAATAAACAAGTTTTTTTACCTTGTTAAAACGAATCATAGTCCAACCTAACCTCTGTATAATAAACCTCATTGTAACATTAACAGCAGTGTGCTTTTGTGTTTCAGTGAGTGAGTAAGGGATGCCAGAGCCCATTTCTCTATCTCATTTCTTAATCCTACTGTAGTCGGTAGCGCACTTGCAACACCAAAGGTGTTGCCTTGTGTTATAGGCAATGGTAGCCACATACCATCAAGTGGAACGTCAGTCTGTCTGCCTATCTTAACAAAAAAAAAACGAATTACTTGGTATAATGAATATTTTTTAATTCCTTTCAGTTTCGTTATATTGAGGTTGCACTGTATTCTTTAATAAAAATATTATAACCAAAATTTTTAACTTTCTTTTACATGTAAAATCCGCAGGCACTGACAGTTTACTTGATGGTACGTGGCTACCGTGGCCTGTAACACAAGCAACGCCACATGTGCTGCAAGTGCTCTGCTGTGTAGGATTTAGGTTAAGGGATTAAGAAGGGATAGGGAAATGGGCTCTGCCATTACTAACTCGCACACCAAAACACACACTGTTATTTCTCAGTGGTCTTCTGTAAGGGGGTGGTTACTGCCACCAGACGGACTCCCCAAATGACTGCAAAATGCAGTGCTGTCAAGTATACTTGAAAAATAGCGGGTACACATGTTTTTAATTCTCACTTACTTGCCACAGGGAACTTTGGCTCATCTGGTATCTTACTATATTTTTGCATCATTTTCTCATATATAGCAGCAGCTTCCTGTGACTCATAACCATAGTCATCCTGATCAGGCTGGTCAGGGCCTTCTCGAGTGACGGCTGTATTATCTCTGTCAACTGCATCTTCTATCACAGATTTGTTGGCCGATTTTATCACTTTCAATGTCTTCTGAATCTTCCTCAAAGCTTTCGGGTCACGCATCGCAAGTAATTCTTCACGCTTTCTCTGGGCCTCCAATTTCTTTTGTTTCTCTTCTTCATCTTTCTTCGCCAAAAACTTTTGTATGTTCGCAGAAAGTCTATCTTTCTGCTTTTGTTCCTTTTTTGGAGGATCAAATCGAGCTTTATAGTAACTACTAGCCTGAAACGATTCCAACAATTATCATTGTACATAACAGCAATTTAAGCATTCCAAGGTAAAATTTAATGATAGTTCATGTTGTTAAATAAAACGATTGGAAAAAAATAATATGTTATAACCTATAAGATCAATCTATCGTTGTTAAATCATTTACAATCAAAATAATAATTACTATGGTTCTAAAAGCTAAATGAGACATTATGAACAGCACACCAAAAACATACTTACAGATGATTTTTGTTGTTGATTTCGCTGCGCAGCTAATAAAGTTTCTCGAAACTCCATTTTGATAGTACATACAATATACAGACAAAAATTAATATTAAAGTAACAACATTTTGCTAATTTCATAAATGAAGAGTGATATTTACAAAAATACGTGTCAGTTTCAACTACGAAACACAATCCCAACCATTTTCTCGAAAGGTACAATACATATTGTAGTCTTTGAAAGGTACTAAAACTAAACTAAACCATAGACATTAGAGAATGATGTAAATTTTATACTTATATATAGTTTTATTACTAATCTGTCTGCTATTTATTGTCACCTTTTAAACCATAAAGCTTTTGAACTACTCTGTATGGGAAAATTTTAGAATAGTGGACTGTGGAGTAGGTTTATGGGTATGATGGGGTATTTAAGATATGAGATTATGTAGGAAATTTCTACGAAATTACTAAAAGTGCAAAACATTTCGAAAACTAGCCAGTTTTTACTGATGTCATAATAGGCTAAACTGGCGAGTTATGAACTCGTTTATCATCTACCGAAAGGACTACTATGAATTTTGGGACAACCTGTATATATCGTGATTTGTAATTTTTTTTTAACAATAATTTTGTTTAGCTCAAAGTATGTAATAATAAATAAGTATGTAAGTACCCAATTATTTAGATAGTAACATTTCTCTTGAAGAATGGACTGTATTAAATGACCAACTTACATGCTTATTGTTAGTCTTGAGGTGTTTAACTTGTTATTTTATACATTACATTCCTCAACAGAAATGTTACATTCTAAGTAGTTAGGGAGATTTCTCTACATTTTAAATATATTGGACTATTAAATATCTATACCTAGATAACAAAACAATTAAGACTCCTACAGCGTACAGAGTGTTCTAACAACCATGCCGACATGATTAATAGAACACATGGCTGTTAGAAACTGACTCGCTGTTGGCCAACACTTTTCAATTTGACCAACAATTTGGTTGTGCTGAGAATGGGGATAATTTATCTCTTTGGTTACTTTTTACGCTTTTTATGGGCTTAAAAAATTGCTAGTGAGGTCTCTATAGTTATGTGCCCTTTGGTCCACGCTTCCAGTTACATCCATTATTGGGGATTGAATCTTTAATGTTTAAAAATATATATTTTAAACTTCCTCATCCTAATCATTAATAAGACTAATTGGCAGTAATGAAAAAAATAATTTGGGCACTAGCCGTGCGTACTCTGGGCTAATATCCGGACTGCACTAAAGCGGAGGCGAGACGAGAGGAGATATGTTAGCCAACCAATGGGATTTCGTTATTTACTTATCTCGTCTCTGCTTAACTTCAGTGGATAAGGTTGATTACAGAGGAGAGGAGAGGAGGGATGTCTCATATTTATATGGTGAGTTGTGCCTCACAAGCTGGCGACCGTGCACAGCTGAGAGAAGAGGAAATGTGAGCGGCGTGCGGCAAGCAACACCGCTGTACTTCCACGTGACACAACTCGCTCCGTTACTCCCCTCTCATTCCTTTCTCAACATTCAACGCTCGCCGCACCCATCTCCGCTTCGCTCTAGCCACTAGTTACGCATCTTTGCCCAATTACAGAGAATTCACCCTAGCTTGAAACCAACTATGATTTATACAAAAATTAATTATAAGAATACAAATTAAAAAATTTAAGATTGCTTATTTGTACAACTAATATTATAGGTACTAAGTAAGACAATATCCAAAGGTAACAATAAAAATTAATTGCAGTTATTAAAATGATTAATTAAAATACTTTTTAACAAAATTTTCATCTTACATATCTTACAAAGATACTCATATTTTACTAGCACATCTTATAAAGAAAATGATTTATTTATTGTAGATCATATTCCGATCAATATCTAACATACTTAATACAATCGATAAATTATGTGCATTATTTAGCAGTAACACGTTACACAAACCTAAAATAAGCCAAAGTAAGTTCCACGACAAATATCAAAACATAATTTGATTACTGCTTTTACTTAAGTGAAAGTAAGACGAAAAGATACGCGTCACTCCATATGTCCATTTATCTTGAGCCATGTTAATATGAATATAAATTTAAAATTTAATATTTGTTGTTACTTATTAGGTGAAATGTGATTCCTTCTTTTTTAAAGTTCGATGTTTTACTGTTTTTTTCCACACCGCCGAATAGAATAACAAGCCTTTCTGAAAGATGTTTTATTTATAAATAAATGGACACGTTCGAACAGATCTGTCACTGGCGCAGTACTATTTCATAGCGAGCGAGAGTTGATGTTTGTAAGTGACAAATCACTGATGTGTTTCGGAAATTGATGTCTCAAATTAGTACTCAATAGGTTAGTAGCTCGTGTGCCATATTTTAACAAAAGATACAGTAATCTGAACGGATTTGATTGAATGTGACTCCTTGTTAATATATATAGTGTTCTGTGGTTTGACATAACAGATATTTCGCTCAAGTTCTGTTCTGTCTCTGTCTGTCTTCTCATTCTTTTTTGTCGTGTAACTTTTGTGAACATTATCGAAAAATGGTTGGTGTTTAGTTTTATATAAATAATCTGTGAAAACTAATTAAATCTTACCTTATTTAGTTAAAAATGTATATTATTCGTTTAGAGAGAGTGATGATGGTCTTGGTTCCATGTTTATTTCATTCAACAGTGGTTTTTATTTATTATAACCTCAATTCGTCTTGCAGGCAACCTCTAAGAAGAAGACTAGAAAGTTAAGAGGACATGTGAGCCATGGCCATGGCCGTATCGGTGAGTTACGATTCAATAAAATCGTATTCCTTCAATTTCATTTTTAACAAGTAAGTATATTACTAAACTTTTGTCGTGTGCTTTTGACAGGAAAACACCGTAAACATCCTGGAGGTCGCGGTAATGCTGGTGGTGAACATCATCACAGAATAAATATGGACAAATACCACCCCGGTTACTTTGGCAAGGTAATTATTATTTGCTTTTTAAGCAAATATATTCGTAATATGTCCGATACATTGTAGAACTACATCAAGAGCTAGTTGTGCCCCGCTGTTTCATTCGCCGTTTAGTTATAATTTTAGCCTATAACATTCCTCGGGAATTGGGCTATTAAATGCAAAAGGAGTTTTTTAATTCCACAGTTAACACACTTCAAACAAATTCTTCAGTTTGCATAGTATAGATATAAATCAAGATAAAGGGATTCTTTCAAATATTTTGATTTTGGTCAATTGAATCTTGTTATTAAACAAATGTTAATATAAATTAATAATATCTTTTTTAGTTGGGTATGAGAAACTACCATCTAAGAAAAAACAAGAACTTCTGTCCTGTTCTTAATTTGGACAAATTATGGACATTAGTGTCTGAGCAAAGCAGACTGAAGTATGCCACTGCAACTGATGGGAAAGTCCCCGTTATTAACATCGTTAAGGCTGTAAGTATTAAAATAACTATACTTCTTTCTTTTAGAAAACATTAGGTACATGTTTGACTTAGACGAGTTAAATTTATTTTTATTTTGTGAATGTAATCTTGTAATTTATTTGTAATAAATAGACTAGACCTGTTATGGATAGTTAATCTGCATTGTATTGCCTATTTCTGCAAGTATGTTTTGAATTCGAGACTATAAAAATACAGGTAAAAAATCATATGTCATGCAAAATATTCATGTAATAATTATCTCTAATACCAGCTGGTGTTCGCGACTTCGTCCACATTGAAAAATAAAAATATAATGCCTAAAAAGACGTCATTTCCTCACACTCTAAATTGAAATTGAGGGTAAATAGGAAATCTTTTTAATGACTAAAGTGGTTTTCAATGATAGCATTAAAAACCACCTAGGTTTAATCATACTATGCTTTAAATTATTATTAAAATATTAAAAGATTTAACTTCTAACTATGTACAATTAATTACAATGTTGATATATTCAAATACAATTTAAAAAATATTTTTAGTGTTTATGCTGTTACACAGATCTGAAGGTAGGCTATTGATAAGGTGTAGGACAATATAAGTGGTAGTCCATTCGCCGTAAATATTATTGGCATGCTGTGTACATAACTGCTTCTTTGAAATTGCCCTAGTGCATGCATGCATACGTACGGTGATTTTATAATTAACAATTTTGTTTTGTTTGCGTTAAGCACAAGGCCCGAATCATGACACCACCTTGTTAAGTCATTCAGATCGGATTGTAATTGTTCACATGCCTTGGTAGGATTTCAATCAGAAATGTACATCTCTATGGTACCTAGACAGGCAATTGGATGGAATATCCTTTTACTTACATAATTTTCTGGTGGAAAAAGCAAGATAAATATGACATATTGAAATTTACCATTCAGCAAATAAATAAGAGACATTGTTAGAGGTGAAAATCCATACAGTAAACTTTTCTAGCTACATTGATTTTCGCGATATGGTTTAAATTTTGTTTTTATCGATTTTTTCAGGGTTACTACAAATTGCTCGGAAAAGGCAATCTACCGAAGCAACCTGTTATTGTGAAAGCTAAGTTTTTCTCAAAAACAGCAGAGAAGAAAATAAAGGATGTCGGTGGTGTATGCGTTCTATCAGCGTAATTTAAGTATAATAAAATCTTAAAAAATTGTGAAAGGTTTTCATTTTACTATTCAATAAGTCCTTATAATCGATAATCCAAGTGCACGACAATTATCAGTGAAGACTCATAACGTAGGCAGAGTCTGCGATGAAACAAATTCACCGGTCCGAACTGGTGTTAGTTTATAATTATATAAAATGAGAAATATTTGACAAAAATAAATGTTTTTTAAAAAAACATACATTGAATAAATGATTTATTTAACCGTTTCTAAGATTAGCAAAATTTCTAAAAACCTTTTTTTTTTTTTTGCTTTGGTAACATAAGTAGGACAATGTGTACAAATAAATTGTTTTTGGAAAAAAAAATAATTTTGACGTACAAGCACGGACGATTTTATGATACCTATGTATAGATTTTTATTATATCTCATTAGATTCATAAACGAGAACTCATTCTGGACTCCGTTCTGGTGTACTCCACTACGGCAATACTTATACTAAGTAGGTATTTTCATCCTGCTGCCGTCATTGGATGCCCAGATCGGAAGCTAGATATACCGGACCGCAACCCCGTGGTACTATCGTTTCCAGGAACCAATTACAGAGCTTGAGAACCGCTTCGGACCTACGGCACCCCTGGCCATACCCCCAACGGTACGATGGGTAATAATTTCAAAAACAATACCAACACATATTTATCTATGAACAATACCACCAATGAATAGTGATGTTTATATTATACGAGTACATCTAGTATTTAATATAGTAGTATAAGAAGTGCCGTGGGTCCGAAGGAATACTAACTATAAACCCTTCGGACCCACGGCACCCCTACAAAAAAAATTAACAAAACATGAATTCTTCCTAATTCTGAGAACAAAACGTGACACATTATTCCTCATTAGGTATTTCTCGCCTAAATGATTACAGCAAAAATGTTTATGGTTTTAATTTGTCTAATGCATGGCCTATTGAAATATCTTTGTTAACAATTTCCATTTGAACCAATGTTATGAAATTGTTTAACTCGCCAGTTCGCCACACCGGATTATACTGTCATCGGCCCTGTGCCCTGCGGGACACCCACCATCTTCGCCTTGTCCCAGGACTTTAACGGGAGGATATTGGCTGAACAGCGACGCCTATTCGATACGCTTGGTTTTATTTCTATCCGCTTCGCTAGGCTAGAAGTAGAACGGAAAGCGACGTCGCATTAATATGTGTAATAAAAAGCAGTCAATTGTACTTACTTACTCAAAATTCTTCTAACTAGTTATGCAGGTTTATTAAATCCAACAGTATATTTACAATTTTTATTGTAACTTTTTGTCGAGTACTTACTTTTTAAAATAGGAATTTAAAATTAAAAGCAAATACTAAAATTCTCCTTTACACGAGCATTGTAAATAATAACGACTATTTTATTTCTCAGTTTATTTAATTCAAGTTATTGATAAACCTTTCTAAGCGGTTTGCTTAGTTTTATACATTTAAAAGCGCTTAAAATAATATGGCAATTGGGTAGATAATTTGTAGGACAAATATAAGTAGGTACCAACTAACACATAAAATTATAAATAATTTTTACAGACAGACTGGCCTTGTAGCCATTTTTTCTGAAAAATATCATCTAAGTATACAAATTGTATTTTTACGTCACCAATGATCCTTTATAAACATCTTAGCCTTTAACTTTTGTTCCAAATAACATAAGTATACATTATGCACTAATAAAGCATGGTTTTTAGAGATTTCATTTTGTATTAGAAAAGATTATGAACACAAATTAAAAAGCCTTTGCCCGCAATTAGGTCCGCGGTTATAATTTAGAAAAAATAGCCAACAAATTATGCCATCTAACACCTTTTATCAAAATTATTGTGGCGTAAGTACAAATTTTCAGATCACTTACCATAACAGCCAATAAAGTGTCTTTGCATAATATCGTAGTTCACAATAATTATTTATGTTCTAATAGAAACGCGACGAGATTCCCATAATAGCAATTAACACCCTAGGTACCACTAACTTCTGGTATTGTGGGGTGAGAGTAGGTAATGTGGGGCACAGTGAACTAAATATTCCCATTACTTTTTAAGAAAGATTTAAGAGCAAGAATGTCATTTTTAAAAAATTTAATGTAGGCACCTACAGTAAGAATGTGTTGCACGTACTATGAGATAGAGTTTCAAATTTCAAATAGAGTTACCACATGAAGTAAAATAACTTTTTGATTTCACAGATAGACAACGGCAAAATGTCTCGAACCAGGCGAAAGATAGCTCGATCATACCAAAACTATTCAAAAGAAATGCTTCAGCTGGCGATAGATTATGTCAAGAAGAAGCATATGACATCATTGGAAGCATCCGAACATTTTAATATTCCCAGATGTACAATAGAAAATAAAGTGAAACAACTTCACAATAAGCCACCAGGAGGTCAAACAAGATTAACTGAAGAAGAAGAAACGCAGTTGGTCAATGTCTTAATCGCCGCTGCAGATTTTGGTTGTCCACTCACAGGCTCACCACATATGAATATTAAAAAAAATAATCCAAAGTTCTTTTTCGAAACAAACCACCGGGAAAGTGGTGGATGGGAAATTTTTCGGTCAAACAGAAGGACAAATTGACACTGAGATGCACACGAAATGTAAAAAGAGCTGGTGCCGAAAAAACCAAAGACGATTATATCGAGTACTTCAATAACTTGAAGGATACTTTAAAAAATGTTCCTCCAGGCTCAATATTAAATTATGATGAAACAAATCGTTCTGATAATCCCGGTGCTGCCAAATGCCGACGTACAGTAAAATATCCTCAAAGGGTCTTAAAACCATACAAAGGGTTCTATCAGCATCATGTTTGCGATTTGTGCTGACGGAAAAAGCCTCCCAATATACACTGTGGTGTGAAAACGGATCGGAAAAGCCAGGTTTAATCGAACTAAGTCTGGGTGGTTCGATGCTTTCACATTTGAAGACTAGTTTAAAACTACTGTTGTTCCTTGGGCAGAAAAGATCAATGGACGAAAGTGGCACCAACATCACCGTCAGGGTACAGACGGTGTCAGAATACCGTGCCCTCACCGATCTGTTAAGAAAGGAGGTCGTCTCCTTCCACATCTACTCCCTCCCGGAGGAACGTCACCTCCGCGTCATTGTCCAGGCCTTCCCGCCACGCTAGGCGAAGACGACATCCTCGATGATGTCCGAGCCCAGGACTTCCCGGTCCTCGAAGTCCACCGACTTCGCTGCAGGGAACGTGGCCCCCTAAACTTAGTACGCGGATGGGAAGCGCTTTTTCGGCGCCTCCCAAATCTGCGGTTTGCCCGGTCAAATTCGAGCTCCCTTAAAAACGGTCGGCTCGCCAAAAGGCCAAAAGGACTCGTCAGAGCCCCCGGCGTGCGTTCTCTGCGGAGAACATGGCCACTCCACCAACTACCGCGGCTGCCCCAAAGTACCTAAGCGGAAGGCCTCTAAGGCCACTCCCGCCTCGCTCAACAGCGCCGCCCAATTTCCGCCAACGCCAAAGCCGGAAGCTGGCTTCCGGAACTCCTACGTCCGCCTGGAGACAGAGGGACCCTAGGGCCCTCGTCCCCCAACCCCCGAAGGCATGTGCGCCTCACCCCGCCAGACCAGCTCCCTTGTCTTCCCCTCCCCCAAATAATTTCATTGACTTCGTGAGGAAACTCGGCGAAGCAGTGAGCATGAGAGAGCTCATCTCCGTCTCTCTCGAGTATCAAAAGTGCAACGACACTTTCTCCTTTTTAAAATTTTGTGGCACGCTATGCGCACGTATTCGACGTCCTGGATCGTCTCCAGAGCAACCCCCTCAACCGGTCATAAATGGCTCCTCCGACCAAAAGATTAGCGCCCTCTTCAATGACATTAGTGTTTTTCAACGTTAATGGAATCACCAACCAAAAGACGGAGATTCAGGAATTTCTCACTTCCCACCAAGTCGACGTTATGCTTATTCAAGAAACCTTGTAACCTTCTTGAACCTTGACCTCGAGTTGCTCCTCAACCTCGGTGACTCTGTCATTCTAACGGGAGATATCAACTACAAGCACGCCAGATGGAATTCGCTCAGTACCACGCCTAACGGTAGGACATTGAGCAGACTGTCGGATATCTTAAACTTCGATGGCGCCGACGATGCCCACGCGTTACTCTTCGAACCCGAACTACAGACTAGACGTACTCGACATTGCCCTGATCCGTAATATCTCTCTCTATTTAACAGGAATTGAGACGATTTACGAGCTCAATTCCGATCACCGCCCCGTCCATCTTAAATTGGGCCGGCAGATCGATCGCTTTCCGCAATCCACCACTACCATCAACTGGAAAAGACTGAAGAAGTCCCTCGGGACCCTCTCTCAGCATCTGGACCAGATTCCCGACACATTCAGTGGGCCAGATGGCTATCCGAGCCCTCGGCTGTCATCTCCACAACTGCATTAGCAGCTGCTCCAGGGGCTCCGATGGGAGCTCGCTGCCACTCGTGCCTATGACTCATTCCCTTCTGAAAACCGGGTGCGGCTACACTCCCTGTAAATGGAAGTTAAAGCTTGCATTTCGGAATTCCGCAACAACAGTTGGGACTGTCTGTTGTCCGACATCTCGCCTTCACATCTAGCGTACTGGAGGGTGGCGAAATCGTTGAAGATGGATTCCAATCTGACCCAAACCCCACCACTAAACCGGCCTTCCGGCGTTTGACGACGACGAAAAGGCGAAAGAGGCGCAAAGCTCACTCAGCCTTCAGCCGCTCGACGCTGAACACGTCGCACGAGTGGAGGAGTCGGGCGTCGCGTCTCGCAAATCCCTACCGACTCCTTGGACCCAGTTTCAATGCAGGAACTGGTGAACCACATAAGGTGCTTAAGCCCCAAAAAATCACAGGGGATCACGAACAAAATACTGAAGATCTTCCCGCAGTTACTTGTGTAGTAAGCATCTTCAATGCAGCTTTGCAAGATCGGTTCTTTCCGGCCGCCTGGAAAGAAGCGATAGTTATCGGCATTGCAAAGCCGGTCAAGAACAGATCCCATCCGTCTAGCTATAGATCGATCAGTCTCCTCAGCTCCATTGGGAAGCTCTACGAGAGAATCCTAATGGCGCGCCTGTCTAAATTCGAAAGGTTCAGAACAGTTTAGTTTCAAAGCCAAACACTTTAGTGTCCATCAGGTGCATCGGCTAGTCGAGCACATACATACACACTGACCAACAGACGAAAACGTGTTAGCACCGGAGCTGTCTTCTTCGATATGACTAAGGCCTTCGACAGGGTATGGCACGCCAGGTTGGTATACACGCTATACCAAATCGGACTGCCTGAAAGTCTCTTACTTATAATACGGGATTTTCTGACCGATTGTAGCTTCCGCTACAGAGTGGAGGGCACTCTTTCAACACCCCTACCCATCAGCGCTAGAGTCCCTCAGGGCTCAGTCCTCTCCCCTACCCTATAATCCCTCTATACAAACGACATCCCTCGCATCGAAAAGGCCGAACTGTCCCTTTTCTCTGACGACACATGTCTATACTCCTTCACCTGCCACCGAGGGCTCCTAAAGCGTACCATCCAAATCGCCGTCACCTTCCTAGGTGACTGGTTCCTCAAGTGGAGGATCGAGGTTAATCCCGAGAAAAGTACAGCTATGTTCTTTTCCTGGGAGCCGACCCGTCCCTTTCCTGACGTCCCTTGTCACCCAAGAGCTGACCGACTCACTCTCGGTTAGATCTCTCTTCACGGTCAAGTCATCCCATGGATGAACGAGACCAAATACCTCGGCGTCACCTTCAGCGCGAGACTCACTTTCCGACCCCACATCAAGAGCGTCCGCGATCGGGCAGCGTATGTCCTCTCTCGCCTATCCTGCCTCCTAGGTAGGCGCAGTAGAATGTCCCTTCATAATAAGGTGACACTGTACAAGGTCGTAAGGCCGATTATGACTTACGCCAGCACTGTCTTCGCACATACTGCCCGCACCAACATTTACATCCTCCAACTGATTCAAAACCGTTTCACGCGAAACGCCGTGGTTTGTCCATGGTACGTAGATCTTCACCGCGACCTGGATCTTCCGTCGATAGTCGAGTGCATTAAGGACTTCGCCCTTAAGTACTACGACAAAATCCACCGTCACCCCGACCCCGATGTTAAACACATCCAGTCCAGTAGGAGGCCTAGGCACGCCCTCCTCGACCCCGATGACTACATTATGGCTGCAAATGCCGTCCTTTACGATCTAGAAGATGATGCCGTACAACCGGCACTTAGATGACCACACAGAGGCAGAAGGAAAGGTAAACCTCCCAGACGCCCCCGTGGCCCTCTGCATTAGCGCTTCTTACGCTAATAGCCTTCGCCCTCATATAATGGGGCGGGGATACCGATGTCCCACTTCACGGTCAAAGTGTCCCTCCCCACCGCCTAGTTAATGTCGTTCAACAGACACCTTACGAAGTACCAGAAAGAGGTTAACCTCCGTGACCCTCCCGGGTCTCCATATAGCAACAGTTAAACTTTCCCTTAACTGTTAGCTTCCCCCTACCTATTTCGCGATTTTACCAATCGCTGTGATTGCAGGGCTTGAGTTTTTTTAAACGCTCGCGGCAAGTCCGTTTACGCTTTGAAAGTCTTAGAACTAAAAGCTAAGCAAACCGAGGTTTTAATGCAGTAAGAATCCCACATAACCATAAGAATATAAGCAGTCCAGTGCGCTGTCTTATCCCTTCGCAAAAAGAAAGACCAAAAGTTGTAATTGGTGACAACCTCTTTAGTCATCTTAATTCGGGTACCTATATTGCAGCTAACAGAAAAATATAACATTCGGTTCGCATTCCTATTCCTTCCATCAAACTCCACACATCTTACCCAACCACTAGTATTTCTTAAACTAGGTTTTTAATTTGAAATTTAATTTTATAGGTAGTTTTGGCTGGCGGTTTTATAGAGCCGTTCAATGTTTAAAAATTTTTTGATGCATAGTTTTTAAATTAAATTAAATCTTAAAAATTTAATTTTTTGGGTTAAAATTATTTGAAATCTTCTGTTTTACCAAATTAAAAAAATCAAATGTTTTTAATTTGGTCAGCAACTTACGAAAGCTCAGCAAAAGTGAAATCCCTCACGCTCAATGATGTAGCAAACAGAATTGTTGAAATGTTAGTTCATAAGGGACGTGCGAAAGTTTTACAAAAACATAACAAATGTTACGCCTCATTTTGATACTCGCCGAGAGACAGAGACAATAAGCATGATAGGAGTAAATTTATAATGTAAATTCGGGTGTATTCGGTACTCGCCACGAGGAATACCCGTGTTCCCCGAGGTTTCTGTTTTCTGGCGCGAATCAACGAATTATTCCTCTGTTGAACGGTGTTTGCAATTTGTAAGCGGACACAAGCACAAGGGAGTGGACAAGTTAATGCTAGCTCCCGTACTGCTAGCTTAACTTGTCCACTCTCTGGTGCCCGTTTACGATTGAATTTTGGGACAGATTGAAGCAGTGTCGAGTAGCGCGCGCCCCCCCGCGGCGAAGGGGGTCGGGTTAAGTTATAAAATAGTCACTGTCCGCTTCTATTTGTTTCTCTGCTAACTTATAAACCACCCAACGGATTTTGATACGGTTTTCACTAATGGTAAGAGTGATAAAGGAAGATTTATGTATTATATAATTTGCAGAAAAAATTGCAACCGTGCGAAACCGGTTGCAGGAAGCTAGTAAGTACCTAATCTTTTCTATATTATTTATTAATTAATATAGAAAAGTTTTATTTAACTATGGAGACACATTATAGGTATCACACAGTTATAGATTTTTATAATTATTCTTTCTGCAAATTATATTACAGTATATAAGGACTCCAAAAACATTATTGTTTTGTTGAAAGAAAATGTCGAAAACAGGGGAATATTATGGCTGAGGTGGAAAAATACCCAGGCAGAACGAAATGTTGAGCCTTTGGCTATTTTAATATGTATTAGCGAGTGTGAGCGTCAAACACTAATTAGTTCTTTGACTTTGCAACATCAAACAAGCAATTTCTCAAAAACTATTTTTACACAAATTTTGTTAAAGTTTTGCATTAATTATACGAGATGTGGAGATGGAAATAGAAGTGAAATAAACTCAAATATTCTGGAATTGCGTACTGTCGTCCAGAATGTTAGAGTCCTAACAGCCTAATGTCCTATTCAGACTTCCTGGTAGAATTAATGGCAAAAGAAGCGCCATTAAGGCGTTGTGAGTTAATGAAACCAAGCCACTCTAACCTTAGTGTGGAGTGTATGACCCACTTTGGAAGAGTGGTTCTTAGATTAATTTAAAAACTCACATTGATATGTTCTAAGAGGCTGATTGCACGATAAGAGGCAAAAAACTTTGTTGTACCTACTTCCAAGTAATATATTTAAATATCTTGATCTACAAATTCTCACAACACAGCTGTCGTCAATCGCAAATTAAGGAGGATAATGTATCCTTTAATAGTTAATATACAGTTGTCTTTCATTTACACGATACAACCATTCCTCAAAGAAGATAATATAGAAGATGTAAAGTAAATTGAAGTAACTTTAAGTTTATAAAAGGAATTTATGGATATTATCGTTTTGACTTGATTAAACTATAAACAGATCGAAATAATAAGTTTGTGAGACTAGCTAGAAAATGATTGTAATTATGGCAATACATATATTCACTCACCTGATACAAACCGATCAAGTGTTTATTTCAAAATGTGCTAGCACTTTTTACATACTGAATTTACACAAAATTCCCATACAAAGTTCTAACCTTTCTTCCAAAGAGGATATTAGAAAATGTTTTCTTAGCCAGAGAAGCATTCATGCCATATTATAGATTTACAAAATTAAGTTTTAGCGACTTCATTAAGTGACAGTGTTTGTGTGTGCATGTGTGTAAATAGTGACAGTGTGTGTTGATCTTAATTGTTCAGGTGGAGTTTGCGTTTGCAAAGGTTGTTCGGGTTGGCGAACTTGCTTTGCTTTTTTCCTTGCAGCGTCACTTTCAGCATAGTACATACCGAGTCTAGTTTTTATGGCAGCTAATGCAGCACCATTGATTTCGTCATGGAATATATTTGTGTACCTCCATTGCTTGACTAATGGCCCTTTCTTTTTCTCCTTTTTTACTTTTCTTTCTTCACCTTTTGCCTCGTGTTCAATTGTCGAATTTTGACTGTATGTTGTGGGTTGGACAGTGATGGTCGTGGATGGTTCAGGCTTCGCTTGCAGTACAATGTATGCTGTGGCCGGTTGCGTTGATCTCGCTGCAGCAGTTTGTACTAGGATCCCCATACTTTGTTCTCCATTTGGAGTTTGATAGAAATTTGTAGGATTAGGTGCTGCAAGTGTACTGGTTTGATACTGATTTTGAAAATAATTTTCAGCCATGTTCACCAGATGGCCACTGCCAGGGTAGATGAGTGGTGTAAATGAGTCTTGATTGGTTATTTGTGGTTGAATTTGAGTTGTTGGATCATTAGGAGGGACCTCTAAGTCAATACTTCTTTTTGATTTGGGCATGGTGGCAGTTATGTTGTCCGGATCGTATGTTTTGATATAATCCTTCCACATTTTAGAAATATTAATTTCTAGCCCTGCAATTTTATCTAGCCTTATAAAATCTTTTAAACGATGAGTATGCACAATAGAATAAATATGATTTTTTATCTGCTCTATGACTCCATTGGGGAGACGAACTTCACCTGCACGCCGATGACTACTTTTGCCTCTATTATCACTGGGAAACATGACTCCGTCATCCATTTTTTTGCAAAGTACTCTCACTTTTCTTTCTGTGATCGCATGAATGTTCTTGAATGCTGTTTGGCAAACTTGCGTCTCTCTTCCTTTGACTCTGATGAAATATTCAAATGTGCAAGTTCTTCGTCTACTAGTTTTTACTCTTTTTCTTTTTACGTCTACTTGTCTCATAAGGCCAAATAAATATGCATTTTGTTCATCGTGCGTTTTCATCGAATAAAAGCCTTGAAAAGTTTTCAATCTTACTTCGTCTGGAACTTTTTGAAAACATCTCCTACGACAATTGCAGTCTGGGCCCGGTTGCTTTGGAGGAACAACTTTGCCATTGGCATTTATGTACTCTAATCCAGCAATTCGAAGGCGCTTTTGTTTTTGTTTATGCCATTCTGTGAAATTCAAAACATTTTTTTTAATACCTATTGATATAAACAAAATAAGAATCTTTTATAAATTGTTTTACTTAATATATTTTATTAAGAGATTTAAATTTGTATGGTATTGTGTAGGTAATATGTCATGGATAGACTTAAAACATTTTTTTTTACATAATGAACATGTATCCACAATATTATTTCTGTTGTCTTAGGTGTATTATAATGTAACAATAATGTATTGTATTCTATCTATAGGTACATAGTTTTATGAGAATGTTTTTATTCGCAAGCCAGCAAGTTAATCTACAGTAAGTAGTTTTTAAAACGTTTATTTAACCTCTTTCGGCTTATACAAAAGCTTGGCAAAAATGAATAATTTTGTTTTACGTGTCAAAAAGTAGTAAGAGTCAAGTTGGTGAAGGGTGAATACAATAGATTGTAACGAAATCTATGTAATAATATTTGTTTAAATTATTAAGAGTTACACTAATTATATTCAAAGCGAAGTCTAAATTCTACCTTCGGGATTACGTGTGCGCCTTTTCACAACTTTCCCATTTTTAGTTAACTTTATTTTTCGTTCATTACTTGAGACATCCGCCATTTTAGTACCGAAGCATGAAGCTTCAAGCATAAATACCTACACAATCCAATCCTGTCAATATATAGCAGAAATCCTTGCTCTGTGATGCGAAGGTGAATTCAATATAAAAAGATACTCTGGGTGAATTTAGCTTGAGCTCTCTCGCTAGAGTATTATATGTTCTGTGATTGAGCTCAACCAAGGGTAACAAGGGACGGTAAACCTCAGGGTAATAATAAGTATGTAATACTTACCTTACGTATTATAAAATTATTCTGAGTTTTAAAATAATATAATAATATACAAAATTGATGACTACGTATTAGCACAGTCTAACCATAAGGCAGTGGTATTAGCGAGCTGGATTATATTAAAACAATGTCTTGTTATAATTTATCCTATGCTACTTCCCGGGAGAAAAAATTAAGTATAAATAAAAATATATCTACAAATTTCTCCTCATCAATATTCATGGAAAAGGAACCTGGTATGTTCCTTCATTTTTCCTTATAAGTCGTTCACTTCATTTTGACAAGCTGACCCTTCGTCTTCAAATTTATTACCATTATTCAAATCACTCCCTTGGAATAAGAAGCATTGATATATAATACATGATTTCACAAGATCCTGCCTAAATTCCCCGGCACGCTTGTCTTCGCCTTTGTTATAACTGGTATAGTGTTCTGTGTAACTGAATGTAAAACAAGACCTCAAACGTTATATTGAAAACTGAACCCCCAATTTATGTTCGCGCATGACACCTCCCTCTTCACCACAACATCGCTGCGGAACGCGAATTCCAGAATAATGATCGAACAGGGTTTGTGCCGACCTAGAAAGAGTATGCGGTCAAGTTCTCTTGTACCTAGTGTATGTACAAGAAAAATGGTGATTTGTGAATATGTGGTGATAGCCGTAGAATAAATTCAGTAACCAATCGCGATCACGATCTTTGTCCTATGCCAAGATAAGGGGATTTTTCACTATCCGATGTAGGTAGTTTATGAGGTTATATTATTTACAACTATGTAGAAACCAGTTACAGAATTATATATCTTGTATTTGAATTGGAATGGACATAACTGTATAAAACTATAAACTACATATTGACACAATTTAAGGATATACCAAATATATTTATAACTTGGCTTTAATTAACTACAGAAATCAAGTAATAGAAATAAAATAATGTATGACAGACATTTCAATAACATAGACATATGACGGGTGATGGGTGTCAATTCCATAGATGAATATTTAACCATGAAGGATTATATGTCATTCTCCCCCTCTATAGTTTCTTCACCAAGGAAATAGTCATTGAAACGTCGAGGTAATCTCTTTGGCCTTGTAGATCTTCTGATTTGTTGAGGCTCAACGTTTTGAGGTGGCGTTCTAAATACATCTTCCTCTTGCATTCCCTCATTATCAGCCCTGTCCTCTATTACGGAACCTTCAACTTCTTCATTGTAAATTAGCGGGTCTTCATCATCGGCAATTGCAGGTAGTGGAGCTAAATGTCTATTTGATACAGTAGTCTCGTGACCATTGCGCCGCCGCACATGAGAGTAGCTGGGATTTGTTTGAAGCAACTCAACTTCTTCCACGTAAGGATCGGTTTTTGAGCGAATGAATTTCTTTAAAAGTATAGGACCCGGGACGAGCCATGACGGTAACGATTCTCCCACCGGCGTTCTTCGAGGAAAGTTGAATAACTTCTCGTGGGGAGTAGCATTTATCGACGAGCATAGTAGAGATCGCACACAGTGGAGAGAGGGCTTCAAGACTTGCTCCCAATTTTCTATAGGCAGATTCTTTGATTTGAGATTCAGCTGTATCGTTCGCCAGAGTGTTCCATTAAGCCTTTCCACCTGACCGTTCCCTTGGGGATTATAAGGTGTCGTGCGAGAAGTGGCAATGTTACAATTTCTGAGAAAGGTTTGTATTTCTTCCGACATGAAAGACGAACCTCTGTCGCTGTGTATATATAAAGGCTGACTATATTCATAAAAAAGATCTCTTAGACACTTGATGACAATTGTCGAAGTTGTGTCGGGACATGCATACGCGAATGGATATCTTGAGAATTCGTCGATAATCGTCAGAATGTACTTGTTTTTCGTGATTGAAGGCAAAGGCCCTTTGAAGTCTATGTTTAACCTTTCAAACGGTGAAAGGGCTTTAATTAGTGTCCCTTTTGCTTTGGCGAAACGAGGTTTCACTTCCGCGCAGACACGACAAGAAGCGGTCATCTCTTTGATATCGTTTAGAGAGTACGGAAGATTCTTTAGTTTAATCCAGTGATACATTCGGGTAATCCCAGGATGGGAGAGTGCGTCGTGCAATTCATATAATTTAGAGTTGTTCATAAGTGCACAGACCCTTGACAGTGCGTCCGCAGCGACATTTTCGATACCAGGTCTGTAGATTATGTCATATTTATAACATGATAGTTCTAGTCTCCATCTTTCGATTTTATCGTTTTTTATTTTGCTGGTATGATTTTGGTTGAAAATATAGCTAACAGATTTCTGATCCGTGATTAGAAGAAAGTGTCTGTTGATGAGATAGTGGCGCCATCTTCTGAGACTCTCAACAATAGCGCAAGCCTCCTTTTCTACAGAAGCATGTTTACGTTCGCTGTCTGATAATGTTCTAGAAAAGAAAGCGAACGTAAACATGCTTCTGTAGAAAAGGAGGCTTGCGCTATTGTTGAGAGTCTCAGAAGATGGCGCCACTATCTCATCAACAGACACTTTCTTCTAATCACGGATCAGAAATCTGTTAGCTATATTTTCAACCAAAATCATACCAGCAAAATAAAAAACGATAAAATCGAAAGATGGAGACTAGAACTATCATGTTATAAATATGACATAATCTACAGACCTGGTATCGAAAATGTCGCTGCGGACGCACTGTCAAGGGTCTGTGCACTTATGAACAACTCTAAATTATATGAATTGCACGACGCACTCTCCCATCCTGGGATTACCCGAATGTATCACTGGATTAAACTAAAGAATCTTCCGTATTCTCTAAACGATATCAAAGAGATGACCGCTTCTTGTCGTGTCTGCGCGGAAGTGAAACCTCGTTTCGCCAAAGCAAAAGGGACACTAATTAAAGCCCTTTCACCGTTTGAAAGGTTAAACATAGACTTCAAAGGGCCTTTGCCTTCAATCACGAAAAACAAGTACATTCTGACGATTATCGACGAATTCTCAAGATATCCATTCGCGTATGCATGTCCCGACACAACTTCGACAATTGTCATCAAGTGTCTAAGAGATCTTTTTTATGAATATAGTCAGCCTTTTTATATATACACAGCGACAGAGGCTCGTCTTTCATGTCGGAAGAAATACAAACCTTTCTCAGAAATTCTAACATTGCCACTTCTCGCACGACACCTTATAATCCCCAAGGGAACGGTCAGGTGGAAAGGCTTAATGGAACACTCTGGCGAACGATACAGCTGAATCTCAAATCAAAGAATCTGCCTATAGAAAATTGGGAGCAAGTCTTGAAGCCCTCTCTCCACTGTGTGCGATCTCTACTATGCTCGTCGATAAATGCTACTCCCCACGAGAAGTTATTCAACTTTCCTCGAAGAACGCCGGTGGGAGAATCGTTACCGTCATGGCTCGTCCCGGGTCCTATACTTTTAAAGAAATTCATTCACTCAAAAACCGATCCTTACGTGGAAGAAGTTGAGTTGCTTCAAACAAATCCCAGCTACTCTCATGTGCGGCGGCGCAATGGTCACGAGACTACTGTATCAAATAGACATTTAGCTCCACTACCTGCAATTGCCGATGATGAAGACCCGCTAATTTACAATGAAGAAGTTGAAAGTTCCGTAATAGAGGACAGGGCTGATAATGAGGGAATGCAAGAGGAAGATGTATTTAGAACGCCACCTCAAAACGTTGAGCCTCAACAAATCAGAAGATCTACAAGGCCAAAGAGATTACCTCGACGTTTCAATGACTATTTCCTTGGTGAAGAAACTATAGAGGGGGAGAATGACATATAATCCTTCATGGTTAAATATTCATCTATGGAATTGACACCCATCACCCGTCATATGTCTATGTTTTTGAAATGTCTGTAATACATTATTTTATTTCTATTACTTGATTTCTGTAGTTAATTAAAGCCAAGTTATAAATTGACACAATTTAAGGATATACCAAATATATTTATAACTTGGCTTTAATTAACTACAGAAATCAAGTAATAGAAATAAAATAATGTATGACAGACATTTCAATAACATAGACATATGACGGGTGATGGGTGTCAATTCCATAGATGAATATTTAACCATGAAGGATTATATGTCACATATATCCATTTCAAATTTCAACAAAATCTATTCAGCCACTTTAACTTTAGTAGGTAAGGAAATACTAACTCATATTATATTATACCAAATTTTTGCAGTTATAATATTTATTATATAGTGGGATATCATGGTATGTATACACAGTATGTAATACGTTATAAAAAATTATTCTACTTCTTAAACAGCTTCTCCGTGAGTAAGCATACAGGCGACCAATGAGATCTTGTTTTAAATATGTAGTAGATTTTAAAACCGCACGCATTTAACAACAATCTTGGCCGCCACGACTTCGCCTGGTGCTAATGTACGCTTTCTAAAAATTTTGATTGCTGAATGTATCCCTTAAAACAAAGCGATAAGAACACGCCTTGCTCAGACAACCCCTATTGCCAAAACGCAGTGATTACATTCTCTTTGCCTATTGCCACACTAACCAAAGCTGAATATTTACAAATACAAGCAAATTTAGCGCTAAGTCGAGTTGAAGATAACACATATAAATCATTGTCTTGTCGTCACTCTGATTGATATTTATTGCTGACTCCCAAACCCGCGCAGGTCCAGTGTAGGTAGGGCTGCCACCATCTAAATTACGGACCCAGGACAAAAACTTCGAAAACCCCGGACATTTGGGTGAAATAAAGATTTTCCCCGGACTCCCTCGAAAAAATATACAATAAAATAATAACGAATACATTAATAACGAATACAAATAATACATATACGAAAATGGGTGCTCATGTCAAAACACTATTATCCCATTGCTTGGTTTTGACACTAGCGCGCAGCGTGACCACTTTTTCGTCAGATAATCTACCAAATACACTGCTAAAATCTACCAAAATCTAATTCAAAATTCTACTAATGATATTTAAGTCGTTCTAGATAAAATAGTTTATAAACAGCACACATGTTTTTATATTTTAATATCAATATTTATCATCCACTTTTTTTACAATTTTATATAGTGTTGCATCACTTTTCATAACTTGTACCTAGCATGAATGATTCGGGTTTAAAATGAGTATAGTTTTTGCCTCTTACATACTCCTTGAGGTGTAAAATTGACCGCACGTTTCGATTATAAAATCTATTGCGATCGTCCCTTTTGATCCTGTTTATTGCCGAGAATATGTGTTCGCATTTTGCGTTCGACACTGGAAGACAAAGCATCTGCATCGCTTTTGCTTGCTTTTCACGATTTTAATAACGCACGCAATTGTCAAACAAACGACTTGACTTCTGTTAATGTAATAAAACAAACTTACCAACAACAGTCAACAACTTACATGAGTATACCTAAGTATAAAATGTTTTAAGTGCCATAACTAATTTGATAAAACAACCTTAGTTGTTAATCAATAAAGTTTATTTTCCAAAACCTTAATAGAAGTATGGGGAAACCCCTTCCATCAATGCTTCTAATCGTTCTGTTTTGGCCTGGATTCATACATTTTTCACCAAATTTTCTTAAATATCGATTTTCTACTAGAATCTACTATACAATTTTACACTACTAAATCTTTGCTTGTATATAAAGACGTTGTGTATATTTGTTAGAAAATATCCGAATTGTTTTGTCGAAAATAACGAAATAGGAACCAAAATAACTAGGCAAGGTAATTTATTGCAAAGACCAAAATGTAGATTAGAACTATTCAATAGAAATGTTTATGTTATGGCAATTAAAACACACAATAAACTACCTAATAATATAAAGGAATTGCCGGATCCTAATAATCTAATGGTTATTAGATTGTTGTTATTATGATGTTAAAGAATTTTATAATAAGAAACATCAATTCCTTTATTAATATTAATATAGTTTACAAACAATTAAACACAAATATTTGCATGCCCTTGGCGGGTAGAACATACTTTGTACTGTAACTGCTGTATACAAATTAAAATCCTGTAAACATGTGTTCGCGCAAATAAAGATTTATTTTATTTATTTATTTATTTATTTGCTCCCTTGCCCTTAAATCTACTAAAAAAGTAGAAATCTACTAAAAGTGGTCACGCTGAGCGCGCATTTTAACGTCAGAAATACACCCGTGGAAACGGTGCCTAAAAAGTAGGTAGGAACTAGGTATTTTAAGGGCTTAATTTTACCTGCGGAAACGGGGTGTTTCCGATTAACGAGAAGTCCGAATTCTTAGCAACGATTTTTAGTGCTAGATGTTAAAGAAATTCAAAAATGTTCAACAAATACAAAAATTTCAAAGCCACTATAAATACCTACCCCTAAACATATAAAGCCCATAAAAAAATCCCATCCCTCTAAATTGGGGGGAGGACCCGATAAATTGGGAATCTTGTTTTAGTTAGATCACTCACAGACTGTACACCCACAAACAAAACATGCTTGAATTCTCAAATCTTGCGTTTCATTTTACTCAACAAATCTTGAATAACGTCTATGATGACTTGAAATCTAAAATAATATTGTATATATCATAGTTTCATATTGGGCTAAAGTTTTTTCAACAACTTAGGCATAATACTTCTACTACGGTCTAAAGCTTGAAAAATTTATAATTTCGCTTTGCTGTGAATCGGAACGTCTAGCAATGGTTGTCATATCTTCCTCGCTCGCACTTATTCGATGTGCCGTTCATTTGTTCTCACTCTGTACTAAAAACTGAAGACGAGGACGAGGATACATATAATTTTAGTAATTACAATATTGCCAATATGATGCAGCGCAACTCGTGGAATAAATTGACGCTGGCGACAGCAGCGCTACAGCAACAGATGGCATATTTTTTAATTTTTTAATGTTGCCACCTATTAATCATTTTGTTTTCCGTCCAAACTGGGTCCTAATGTTTCGTTAATCTATTGAAGTACGCAAACTGGCCACAGAGTACGCGAGTACGGTACACCATACCATTTAATAGTACGAAATGCATACTAATGCGTACCCTATGGCAACCATGCTTATGCCTAGGTCACTGAGGTGGTTGCGCGGCGGCGGGGCGCGCGGAGCGGGGCGACTTTAAAATCTCATACTGAAAAGCGGGGTTTTTGAAAGTGTCCGGGTAAAACCCGGACACTTTCAAAAACCCCGCCCGGACGCTCCCCGGACGCCCTCCAAACTAGGACAAATCCGGGGAAACCCGGACGGATGGCAGCCCTAAGTGTAGGTATCTACATTAGCGGACGTCTTCACAATCGGGATGGAGTCCCTCAAGGCGGACTATTTCCGCTCAAAAAGTGAATCTAAGTGTAAGCAGTAACTTATCTAAGTGAATATCTATTTCATTACAAGAATCATAGACATAATCGGGACTAGGATGAAATACCTCTGTAGTTTTGAGTTACTCTTGATGTCTTGCATCCTATTCCCTCTACCCACATGTTATTCGTACAATTTATTCAATACTTATTTTGACATTGATACTTAAGTTAGAGTCGCGTACATGACGCGATCTATTATGTTCTGTGACCTCACCTGTGTCCATTACTCATAAATAAAATAGAAATCGAATGACATTTTTTAATCTGCCATTTTTTTCTCGACTTTCCCTCCCAGTTTACCACCCATTACCACCACTACCACCAGTTTCTAGTTCTAGTGTAGTGGTTTGGTTGGTTATTATTTTCAATATTGCTCTAACTAACTAGTAAAGTAACTCTACAATACACACTACACAGTTGGTGAGTGATTGAATTGATAATCCGAAGCCTGGACTGGATAAGTTATTTATTTATTTGATTTGTAGACCGGTACGGATAGTTTTTAAAAGTGAAATTTCTAAGTACAGACCCTGAAAAATAATACACTTGCAATAATAAGTCACAAGGTAAATTCACATTATACTTCCACGTCCAATAAATAAGTATGACTCAATACAAAACCAAAGTTATATTACGTACTCAGTACTAAAAATCCAAGCGGTACTGAATAAAAAATATAACGATATAATTTAGTATTTGTACATTTGCTTTATGTAGTTTATCAATGATGTAGTTAACTTTACAATAACGATCTTGTGTTCTTTTATAATGCTGCATGCCACTATAATAATGCCCACACTGCTGGCTGGCGACTTGAAACTCTTTTTGGGATCAAGTTTTATATATTCTATAACCTTATATAAAACCAAATCTTATAATCTATACAAATATATGTATAGATTATAAGATTCTTGTTTAAATCGAGCATTAAAAGATCGATTTCAAACATGCCTAATTGCCTAATATAGATAGATACAGGACATTATTGACCATTTACTGCAAATACAAGTAATTGGATAGAAGTATTATTAAATTTAATAAACATAATATCACGCCTATATTTCTTTGAAAAAATAGGTAGAGGTGGGGATCAAACCCAGAATCTTTTGCTCAGCAGTAGTGCGTGTGACCACTAAACTAATGTGGCAGTTTAAATTTCTAGTCTCACCTAAGTACTCGTAAGTCAGTCAATAAATTAATCAAATATTAAGTTGATAAAATTTTATTAAAGTTAAATACAAATTTAACAAGAAATTATATTTCCCAGTATTTTAAGTAGAGTGGATCGATTCATTGAATGGATGTAGGGTTCAAAATCGATTATATTACTCTAAATAATCGATTTTTCGATTTATTAATATATTTATTTCAAATCGACACGCCTAATTTGTACAAACAGAAACACACTAACTGTACATTAAAAAGGATACAACTGAGAGGAATTATCACTGTTTGAAAGGGATAGATTTATGTTGTCATTTTCATATGCACAGAATAAATAATAGTACTAGCGTACAGAAGTTGCACTCCTTGCACATTCAATGTGAGCGACACTAGGCAATTATATTAGTAAATTGACATTTACTCATACTTTATTCCAAACAAAAACTTCATGGTTCATGGGTGTAATCTAAATTTATAAAACAAAAGTCTTGATGTTCTTTACTCAATTCTGTCTATTTGACACAAGATCTTTTATCAAAATCTACATTTAATCTGTTATAATTTCAAAGAAAATATTATATACGGAACACTTCGAATTTTTTTCTTATACCTAACAAAAGAGTGAACAACAATTTTCACCTGTGGGTGACTGGTGCCTGTTGAGTCGGACTTATAGAGTCGCACTGATTGGATCACACTATTCGGAAAAGTGTGTGCTGTGCAACCATATTATCTCGTTTTGCCGCATGTATAATACTTTCCTGCCTTAATTATCTGTTGTAGGTCATTTTGTTGGTCAAATAACACTATTATTTATATGAGTCGGGCGAGCTACGTTCGGCTCAATAATGACGGTTTTCAGATGATACCAATGTTTTACGAAACTAAAGTTATTTTTGTGTTTCAGTTTATATGTCCCGACCTAACAATTTAAAATAATTTCACAGAGTGAAAAATGTAAATAAAATAACAATAACAAATAATTGATTTATTTAAATGTGGCTGCAGGACTGTCCTTGAGTTGCAAAACTTTAAATGTGTCCCACATGTCCTGCATGCCTATACGAGTATTATAACTTTCATTTTCTATTAGATTTTCAAGTATGAGATGTGTGTACAGATATATGGACATCGGGAAAATGATTAACTACTTGAAACAATAAGGACCAAACAGGCAAAATAAAGTCAAGTTGCGTATTAACAAAAAAAAAAAAATATCCGTGGTCACCACGAGAAATACACTATGAAGTTAAAAAACATAAAACGTCGCTTTGCTTCGACTCTGCTTGTGTGTGTTGAGCCTAACGAATTATTAATATCATTGTATAGTAAGAAATAAGATACCTACATGTCATCGCATTAAGGTAAAAGTAAAACAAACGACTCTACCCGATTTTGCCCGATTTGATAATTATCGGACGAAATTGAGATATGTTACTCAGCCACTGGCTAGGGTTCATAATTGTCAACGTCAAGTGTGAGTCTCCTTCCTGCGATATGACAGGATAAAATTGTGTGCAGTTAAGTGTGTTGCTGTTAAAAAAACAGTTTTTAGAATTTTTGTCTGTGTGTTTCTGCAGACTAATCTCAAAAACGGCTTAACCGATTTAAATGCGGTTTTCACTCGTGTTTTGTAGCAAGCTTCCTATAATATTTAGTGTTTATTTCATTCCAATCAGTTTAAACAAAAAAGTTATGTGCGAATAACATGCATATAAGTTGCAGGCTCAGCTAGTAGGTTATAGAATAAAGTATTACAATCACTTATTTTACAATTTTTGATGATATCATCACTACACTGCTTGCAGACAATCACCAATTAAATATGGGTCTAGCTAGTGTGTGTACCTATACAATAACTAGTTAATTTTATTTTTCATGTTTGTGTTTATTTAATTATCCCTGATTTTATTGAAAGTTTGTTTAAAAAAATATTACCAATAAAATTGTTTAATTTACCAAAATATATGTTTCAGCGTAACAATGGCATTTCAATCTCCCATGCCCAGCAGAGATTTCTTGTGGAATATTTTTAGAAGGTATGTTGATTTTATCTTAAAACCACCTTAACCCTATAAGTTTTTTATCAGAATGAGATTGATCTTGAGAACTGATGGTCATACCTCTAGATAATAATATGTTATTTAATAAATTAATGTTAGATAATATTATGTTATTTAGTAGTAGTTTGAATACTTGAGATCTGTATAGGTAATTATAGAATATTGAGCTTGTAAAAATTTTCATGGTGATATAAATCATATATTTGATTATAATTTTTCTTTATTAGATCACATTTTTATTTACTATTCTCTTCTTCATCTTCTATTTGTACACTGATAAATTATTCTCAATCCCTATTCATGTCTGCTATAGCTGTATCCATGAAAAAAAAAACCACTATTCTATTTTCATGGTAATCCTTTATTCCTTTTTATTCTAAAGATAATCTTTGCAATATCTTCTGCAAACCTATTCTCTTGGTATATAGCCTGACTGTCTCAAAACTTTAAAAATATTATATTAAAATATTAGAAAAAAAAATGATAAACATTTATAAAAATAAATGGTTCAACAGAGAATCCTTTTTTTTAGAGTGGACAAAGATGGAAGTGGCTATATTTCTGCAGATGAACTTCAACAGGCTTTATCGAATGGAACCTGGAATCCGTTCAACCCAGAAACAGTGCGACTAATGATTGGTAAATACATTTTTAAGATAATTTTAATTTTAGTGTTAAAAATTTACAATTTCACTAAGTGAAGCAGTAAGAAATTGTATTGAGTGATTTTAATTAGAATCACTCTTGTATGTGGGTAGTCTACATTGTTTACCAATTTCTATTATAATCATGGGATTTAATAATTTCTCCAAAATGGTGAAATAAATATAATATGATGCATTATGAATAAAATGATGTGGACGCAAAATTTCAAGTTGTGGATTTTTATCCAAATATTTTAAATTATCGATTGAATGTGAAGAAATAATGTTTTATATTACAGGTATGTTTGATAAACAGAATAGAGGAGCAATATCATTTGATGACTTTGGAGCGCTGTGGAAATATGTGACCGATTGGCAAAACTGCTTCCGATCCTTTGACAAAGACAATTCTGGCAACATCGATAGGCAGGAGCTAAAGAATGCTCTCACAGCCTTTGGATATAGACTATCGGATGAAGTGGTCAGCGTGATGGTGCAAAAGTTTGATAGATTTGGCAGAGGTACAATATTATTTGATGACTTCATACAGTGCTGCGTCACTCTTTATGTAAGTGTATTTTGTACCATAAAATAAATACCAATTTGTAATAATATTATCATTTATGAAAATAGACATGACTATTATGCAATATTGTTAGCCATACTTTGTGCCATACTTGAGCCAAAGTGCTCTGCAAAACTTCTGTGGGGGCTCCGAAAAAATACTAGTCATAATGTAAAAATATAAGCAAATAGAAAATTAACAGAGCTTTTTCCTAACTAACCAACAAGTTTTCATAAGGATAGCTCACCACACCCATTCTAACTTCTAAAAAAATTATTAGAGAAATACAGTATTAATCATTATCAAATTAAATACGTTAGTTATCTTAAGCAGTTCATACACATTACAATAGCCCTGTACACCATACAATACGGTATTTCATTATAATGAAAATATAAAACAAATTGTTACTAGACTAACTGTAAATATTTTTTTAAACCAAATTAACTAACACAGTATTTAAAAATATGTACGATTTTCATAAGAAATCATTATGAAAATAATTAAATTTTAATGTTTGACCACGTGATTAAAAACGCACGCGATTGCTGGCAAGTTGCGTCATTTGCTTTGTTTACAGTCGATGCGTGGTATTCGCACAGTACGTGAGCGTACTACGATTTGACAGCTAAATATTTGTTTGCAAGCAAGCGACGTAGGAGTATTGATATCATGTGACTTAGCGTTTTGGCGGTATTATTTATAATTTAAACTTTGATTGTAATTTTCATAGAAAATAAAGCAATTCACAAAGAATGAATCAAATTGCAAGTGTATTATGGTATAATGAACAATTTGAGATATTTTCCTAAAATCTGTCAAATACCCTATTTAAATGAATATCTTAGGAGTTATCGTAAATTAAAAACTACGCGCGAGAAAATAAATTCAAGCTGTCTCGCACCAATGCGACGCGAACGACGACGCGACATATATTTTTCATTTTTCAACGGACGAAGTCGCGAGCACCAGCTAGTCTAAAATAAATTACTATTTCAAAATTTCGAGTTTTATCACTAAATACCCGAAACACAGTAATATAATTGAAAATTGATGATTTAAAAAAAAAACCCGTTAGACTTAGGCTAATAATGTGTTGGGTCAAATCGATCTGAAATGACCTAAGTTAGCTACTCCCAGGATTCTGCACTATCTTCCAGACACATTGAATGTACTATTCAAGATTATTGTTTGTTAATTTTTGCTTTTTAACTTTATTTATTTTATACGTATAATTTTTCTTACAGACTCTAACATCTGCTTTCCGTCAATTTGACACTGATCAAGATGGCGTCATTACGATTCACTATGAACAGTTTTTAAAAATGGTGTTTGGATTGAAGGTATAAACAAAGCTTTGAATTGTTCTTAATATGCCTCAGATTATAAAGAAATATGTTCTTATGTTATACGCATACAAATTGACTGCTACCTTGGTACCATATTCCAGATAAAAATATTGCTTTGACCTTTTTTATGGTCTAAAGTATTTTTTTTTTTAATTTCTTTTAGCCTCGAACAAGATGGGCACAATTATTTCGGATCAAACATTAAGTAAACACCTTTCGTTGTTACCCTTTATAAGGGTTTATTCTTATAAAGGGTAACAATGAAGAAGTTTTATTTGTGTAATACATGTTATTTTATCTAATAATACTAATTAATGTCAATAATTTTACTATCAAAACGAGGTTTTACACTGAGTTGACTATGAAAATAGCTTTAACGTCCATAATGTCTAACCTATAATGTTGAATTATAGGATTATACTTTTTCAAAATGTTTCTAATTCCTTCAAGTCTACAATGTCGACTTCTTATATTAATTTATATTCTTATATGCTTGTGGACAAATTCAAACTGATTATTCGAGTTGGGGCAATTAATTTTAGTTAGTATTTTTGAGTTTTAAATTTTTTTTAGCAACACCAAATTTAAAATTAAACGGAATAAACTCAACTTTGTGTGAATTCACCATTGCAAGCAGTTGAGGTTGTAGATCTGAAGGTTGAATGGTACCCTGGTTACTTGGTTTCTTTTTTGTGCTACTCCATCTACTGATTCTTGAAACTCTATTTTCTTCTAATATAGATGTTTTTTATCGATACTGGCTCAGTGTAATTCAGCATTTTATTACATTACTAATTGGAATTTCCAGAAAGATTACTGAATTTGTATTTTCCGAATGACTTTGTTTGAAATCTCTGCAGTTATGTATGATAAGCTTCTTTAACATTGCAAGCATGTTCTATTAGTGACTTCGTCTTCAAGTGTACGTGAATTTCCAAATTATTGTTGTAGTTGAGTGTTTTCAAATATATTATGTTAAATATTTATATTGTCACATAGTCATCAGAAAATAAAGTCTGATGAAAGAGAAAAGCTATATTTAAATTAACAAGCACCCCGCCTGTGAAAAAAGTATTTGTTTAAAAATTAAAAATATTAGTTTTTGTTGCAAATTTATATGATATATTCCATAGATATAATAAACTATATGTGATAAAAATAAGACAAAATAATCTTATGATCATAATTTGTGTGGGTTTGAGTTCATTAGTACCTTCCCAATGATTCTCTTATTTATATTAAATAATTTCAAATAAATTAAAAAATCATCTATTATTAGTTTATTGATATGTGGAGTTCAATATTGATTTTATCGACTATGAGTATTTTCCTCAATAACTATCTACATTTCTAGTTACTAATGAACTCGCGCGCGTATAATAGAGCTAAAAGTTGCACAATGTAATTTTTGAATGTATAGCATTTATGATATTTGGAGAAAATTTATTAATTATTTGTCCATTTGAATTTTTATTAGTCATAAAAATAATATTTAAGTAATAGTTTTACACCATTCTATAAGCGTACATCGAATTATAACTAAATTGTTACTACAGACAATAATAAAATTGTAAAATGATTTAAACTTTACACCCAACGGATAGTGAGTTAATTCATGTGGACTAACAGTAACATTTCTCTTTGGTTTAGTGTTGGCCGTAATCTGCAGTCGGGTAGTCGGTTCCAAAGCAAAGGTTTGTCACAGTAGTGCACATGAACAATTTTGTCAGTGCCTACAAATATACCCTTTTAGGGAGTAATTACATTTATTTAGCTCAATCCAGCTTTTGTCTATAGAAAAAAACCAGATCAGTTGAACGGACGTGTATACATCTTTTCGAGAAACATTCGTTATTTACAATTTCAAGACAGAAATGCAGTGGGTAAGCCATAGGAGTGAATGGACGAGTGCCCATCTAATAAAACTGATTTTTTTCTATAGACAAAAGCTGAATTGAGCTGAATAATAATAATTTGATGAATATCTAATAGGCCATTACAACGGTTTTACATTAAATTAAGCTAGCTACATTCTACCCTTTATTAGGGTGTGCAAATATTTCGGAAATATTTAATAAAAATACTAATTAATGACTATTAACTAATTTATCAGACATGTAATCTTTTAAATTATAGTAACATTTGTCAATAAGTAATTGTTTAATTTTCTTCTTAAATATATTCATATTACGTTGTTTAATGTTCGGAATATTGATATATTGTTACTGGCGCTGGACAAAAAATACTTTTATGCATCAGGGCTATATGTGTTTTGTGAATGCATAATCTATTTGTAATAATGCATAATCTATAGTAATAAATGTAATTACTCCCTAAAGGGCCTTTCAGACTGTCATTTCAGTTCTTGTTTCATTTCAGTTAGGAACGTTTTTTACACTATCCATTCAGTTCTCATTATTCCCAGTCGTTTCAGTTCTCTGTAGCCCCAATTTTGGATTTTGGGCATCGTCTTTGTAGCCTTTTCTCCGTACTCCTGATATTACTTCAATGTGAGGTTGTAGGTAGTTCCCTAATGTTCGCATTGCTATAACAATTTTAATCTACAAACACTGTGAACTTTTATACATATCAATGAATTCGACAATAAAATCATGATCATTGGCCCTAAACGTGCACCATACAAGATTTTCAAGAAAACTGACGTGAACAAATTGGACTGAGACTGAGGATTGAGGTGTGACGCCCTTGTTTACACGTAAGAATTGTAAGAAATGAAATGAAACAAATAAGTCTATCCATTCCCTCAATTCTCAGTGTCTGTTTCCATTCTTCTTTCATATCTTCATATTTACAGTTACAACTCAACTGAAACTGAACTGATATGACCGACTAAAGGTGCATTTATATTACATCAGACCGTGCTCTGGTCAAGATATTCATAGTATCGATTCACACTTCAACCGGGCTGTCCGTACCACGGCCATGGAGAGTGCACGGCCCCGTGGCGACACGGTGTAATATGAATAATCCTTTAAAGGCCCTTAGTACGTAGTTTACTTGTAGTATTTACTTGTAGATGTGGCTTGGCGAACAAATTGCCTCCAACTCTAAAGATTTCGTCTGCCACTTGCCAAATGAAATCATTAAAAAATCTAGTGAAGCATCTATTTTAGTTTGTTAATATAATAATGAACAATGCCTCTTATGTTATAACATTTACGGGTAATTTTTAATAATTCTCTACACGCATTTGATTAGATTTTAATGCTATTTGGAACTGGGAAATCTCTATATTATCGGTTCTTTGAAGTGGTTAAAGAATAAAGATTTAAACGTGAAGGACCAAAGTGTTCGGTATTTTCGAGAAAAAAAATTTTTTTTTTTTCAAATATCTAACCGTGTAAATGCTGCATAATCTTTTAAGATGAGTGTTGGTCCTTATGAATTTACGAGTTCATATAATTCATTATAAGTCATAAGACGAGTTCTGACTTAATGTGTTATATTGTTTGAATCTCTACTGAATGTTAACTCACGTGGTGCAAGATTAATTAGTTAAAATCCTCCTGTGTTTTGTGTTACTAATATAAATCATTGACATGACTGATTGACTCATAAGTGTGCGATAAATAAAATATAGAGCAGTCATCGTCATATAAAAATTATCATATGAGTACATATATACGGGATATATAAATGGTTATTTAAAAACATACAAAGTTATCAAAAAATATTTTTAATTATAAAGACAATACCTAAACACCACTCTCCTTGCACAAATAAATTGGACCACAAATAGTGTCAAATTCATTCCAACTGACTACCAATAGTTCAGTTATATTGTTGATGAATTAATTACTTTTTTAATAACATTAATACCCTAGAGCGATTTTAATGCACACCGGTTTGTTTCTATCTGGTAAGTACAAACTTTGGCTATTGTACTGTACAGACCTTCCGGAATACATTGTATACAGTGACGGTTATTACTTCTTATTAAACATCATACTTATAAGATATATCATTGATAGTGTTATATCATATCGTTGACTCGCCAATAAGAACGCGGCTTTGACGTGGACATTTGTCTTTTAGAAACAGTAAATACACGTGCGATAAAACGTAGTCGAATTTTAAGTTTTCATTGTTTATATGTAAAGTTTTATCATCATCACTTCTAATTACATCATGCGTGTAACGTAATAAGATTAGTCACTTATTTGATATGACACTGTTTATGACAGAGTTCTTTGTTAATTAAGGGCCTCGCTTAAAACTGCTTTAATATTGTAAGAATCAATTATATAGCTTCATCACCTCTACTATTTGAATGTAATATTAAATTGTGATCTTAATTACTCAGCGCACTTGATGCCAAATTTTCTTCTAGCATATTCTATATTGAAAGCTCAAGCTGTTTAAATGTGAAGGAATTTCTATGTGTATTGGTTGTGGTTTAAATATGTATATTAAAGTTCTATTTTAAATTACATATTTCTCGTTAAATGGTGTAACGTTTATGAACACATTGATGTTTATTGTTAATTTACGGATGGATGCTTAAAGAGCAATGTAAATTACTGTGAATATGATGAAAGCTTTATTAGACCCAATTTCAAGTAGTTAGCATTTGAATAGCAGGTAATAAAAAGATCGTTTGGCTCTAAACTCAAATATAATGGACATCTCAAAGTTCATGTTCTTTTTAACATTCCTCTATTGTCTAAATTTGTAAAAGAACAGTGGTAACATTGCCCTTTAAGTACTGAATCTATATTTTACCCACAACTATAAGTGTTAAATTATTGGAGGTTATAATAATATGTAATAATTAATAAACACATAATTTCGTCTCTCCATGTAAGTTGTATTTCTTATATCTTTTATATAAGTATTTTATATTATAATAAATATATCTGTATAATAAATTCTTTTAATCTACTGTCAACCCGAGTATATTCGCTATTCCTTTTGTGATAATGATTTTAAACGTCCTTTTGTGATTAATATACATATTTTACGACTGAGGATTTCTTACTGATTTTGTTTTTCCCTCTGAACACTAATTTTGTGCATATCGAACTGAATTTGACCTATATTAAAGAGGCCGTCCTTACTATTCAAACATAACCTATTGGTACAAATAAGAATAAAAAACTTCTACCTTAAAGTGTCTCGACATTCCTGGAGGTTGGCCGTCAGCTCTGAAAACGTGTTCCGCAATCTGGGTCAGACGGAACAGACGTTTTAAATTAGAGATCCCGATACAATGCCTGATGTTATAGCCAGGATTACTTCCACCTTCCAGGGTGCGTCTCCATTCTATTTTGCCCATTATTATAATGATGAGCTTCTACATACTTTTTACTTGATGATTTAATTTTAACGTTATTGTTTTTATTGCGAGATACAATTTTAGTACCTTAGATGAATAAGTTAGAATTTTTTTATATAACTTTATATTTACGCAGCATTTTTGGCCTGGTCGATATACATATTTACGAATCGAAGTTCATCTTCTAATGTGTAACGTGCGGGCACGACGTTGCACGGTACACAGACGATTATCTGCAGGAGGTTGGCAACGACAAATTATAGCGATATTCTTGTAACCCGGACTAAAATCCGCCAAAGAACCTTAATGAGTCGAGAATGCCACTTGAAAAGACTCCAGCAAATTGATTTTAAAGTATGTTTCAAAGCATGCTTGATTGCATGCAAGCTATTAATAGTCCAGGAAAATTTACTAACAAGTCAAAATTTGAGTTCCTCAAGGGAATTTTTGATATAGGTACCTACTTAAGTTTCTAGAAAATATATCTATCCGATGGGTGAAAGAAATTTTCGATTCCACCCTGTAGAATTATAAAAAAAAAATAATAGCTGTCGTTTCTAAATTATACAAAAATGGTAAGAGAAAAATAAGTTTCATATATAAGTATTGTAGATAATTTTTTTTTCATAAAAATGTTCATAAAACTTTTTTGCTAAAATTAAAAGAGTTAGGGAGGGTAGAAGATATAAGGGAGGTTGATAGGTAAATTAAAAAAAAATCTCAGTATCAACCCTTATAACTTCCCTAACTCTGTTAATTTTATTGTTAACAAAAAAAATACATTTTTACGTAAAATTCAAATTCTTTACAATATTTCTCTGAAACTTCTTTTCTAGTCTCTTTTATTTTTTTCTGCCCCTTGAGGGTGGAATCAAAAATTTCTTTCACCCATCGATATTACATAATGCCTGGGACTCAAATTTTTATTTGTAATTAAAATATTCCTGGACTATAAAAACTATAAGAAACGCTATCTTTACGGTATTAAAAAGTGTTTTAAACAGAAAGCATTTATTGAGTAAAATTATTGTTCTTGTATTATTTAAAACCGTAATGTTCTATTGCAGAATTACCTACATGTTGCTAAAATCCGTTGTAGATGTCTATTTTGCTAACTTATCCTGAAATTCTATTCTATTGGTGAGTTTTTTAAATGGGATGAGTAGTTTCGAAGATTACCCCCTACATACAAACTTTACCTCTGTAATATTAGTATAGATAAACAGAAAGCATATTTAATTAATACAAACTGTTATAAGAGAAATGTGCAATAATTTAATGCGACATGGTGCTAATATGTGTAGATATTAATACAGTGATGTCTGAAAATATTCATATGGGTCAAATGAAAAGTCCAAAGAAAATAATAATATTTATTTTTAAAATATCACTATTTGAATCATATAATTGTGCTTAACTTGTTTTGCTTTTAATCTTCCATGCGCCGATCATATACTTTAGCCAAATGAGGAACAAATCACAGCCCATTTGGACCCAAGACAACACTGGGGTTACTTTGGAACCCTCGATTTCACACCATCTCACTGGAATCTCTGCTATTGGAATGTTCAGTTTTTGTGCTATGCATAGAAGCTCTACATCAAATGCCCTAAAAATTACAAAAGTCACCATGAAATGTAAATTATAAACTTAAAAAATTGTTAACATGATAATAAAATAAAAAATATATTCACCATCTATTCACATGAAGATTTTCAAAACATATTTCTGCAGATCTTCTCGTAAAAAGTTTAAACCCACATTGAGTGTCTCTAATATTCTTCACAGTAAATAGCCACACCAAAAAATGGAAGCCATACATTAATATATTTCTGAAAATTAAACAGAAATGGTTAAAATGGATGTAATGACAGACAGGTCGACAGTCCACTTGATGGTAGGAGGCTACCATCACAAAGGTACAAGCCACACCACAGGTTAATGACTGTGTAACATAATGCGCAACCATTACTTAAATATACTTATATATTTTATATTTCTAGTATTTTATTGATACCTAAATATACTTCTAGTAGCCAATGATTCATCTTCAAGATGTGCTCTTGAACCAATAACAATTGCTAACTTCTCGCAAACATCATTTGGTTGGTTGATGTAGTCAACTTTCAGCGTTTCTGTCAAGGCCTTTTCTAGTTTAGTGATATCTTCAAATTTGGATGCACCATCTGCATCTGCAAATAGCACTACTGCTCCTCGGGAACTAAACACACCCTGAAACCATCGGGTAATATTATTGAAATGTTCATTAAAAGGAATTATGGCTCATTTTTCTGTATTAATAAAGTAATAAATAATTAAACTTTATAATGTGGAAAACATAGAGTATGCTTAATTTTTAGAGATAACTATGTTATTTTATGTAGAATGTAATGATTACTGTTACACTATGTTATGTAGAAAATAATGATTGCAAAATATTATCCATTGCGTGTGATGTCATTTCACATAAATTAAATATACAATCTCTATAGATTGTAGAATTCATTTTCATTATTATGTTAAGTAATTGTTACCATAAGTAAATAGTTAATTATTCAAAATTTAAGGGATTATTATGGTAAACAAACTAAATACAAATAAAATTCTAAGCAACAGACAGTAATTTCAAAATTTTTGGTATCAACACAGACTGAAAAGAAATATTATGTTAAACTTTATCATCTTATTACAATTGCACATAGATCCTATTCTTATAAGCAATTTTAACTGACACATTAAAAATACATTGAATTACTTCCAACGGTTGATAAAGTTGTTTTATTATTTTTTGAGTTATTAGGTAATTTTATATTTTTGTCCTCGGGGGAATAAAAATCGACAAACCATGAAAAAAAATTGCCATGAATTAAAAACACACAATATGCAGTCTTATGCTCGCCAAAAATTTAGTGAAGTGCACGCTATGGAAGCATAATTTCTAATATTACAGCCAACTAAAATCCTTTGTGACAATGTAAAAATATATAAATGGCATTTGAAAGTAAGAAGAAAGAAAGAAAGACTTTTATTCACTGGACGAAAGAAACTGACATTATATACAAAACAGGACAGAGATTAATAAAAAAACGTGTGTGTCCTCACGGCAGCGAATCGGATACTGACTCAGCATTGTGCTGAGGTGCTGACAAACACCTACAGCGTTGATTTTCAGCCAGCACCGTATGTGACTCATTGAGCACCATACAAACATACTTTATAAATTACTATATACATATACATATACATATTATACACATACATACACACATACATAAAAACATGCATACATACATGTAGACATGTAAATACATCGAAAAATACATAGGCAAGAAATAATATAAAAAGTTATAACAAAATACATATACAATCTAAACACAATGCACTGCTTCAATGACAGATAAAAGGTACGGAAATAATAAGGAAATTCTATAGAAATCAATAATAAATTTTTATATTTTTTCAAGGAGTTCCCCATATTTTTGTGTGTAAGTGCTCTTAATTACTTCTTTTATTATTCATCATTAAATTAAGTTGTAAATGATCTATATTTTGAATTTTTCAATAGATAAAAAATGAGAGATTATATACAAAATTGTCTTTATAAAACTTTTTCTTACCAATCTTACAGCACCACCTTTTCCCCTATTTTTAATCAGTTCAAGACATCTCACTTTTTCAGTTCCATACTTTTGTGAGTAAGATTCTGCCAATTTCACTGTGCCATCTATACTGCCATCACTCACTACTATTATTTCATATTTGTATAAAGGATTATCCTTTGTTCTATTTTCTAAAAATTCCAAAGCTTCATCAAGCATAGGTGGCACTGACAAAAATAAGAATATTCATGTAAAAAATTATTGTGCATTTTTGTTTAACTTCATTATCACTATATATTTATTACCATTTCACGGAAAAGCAGTAAAAAGTTACTGTTTTAAAGGTGTTGATAATGTGATATCTTTATATGGTTCATTACTAATTAATAATATAATAGTTATATTATTAATTAGCCGATGCTCACAACTTCTTTGGCATGAACGTCATCTTAAGATATGATGAATATATGTATATCTAAGGAACTAACATTATAAAATAAAATTATAGAACTAATTGACTAAATGTAGGGCTATTTACCCACACCACTGCATCTTTTTTTAGCATTTTAATACTCATTGTAACTTCTGAACGAAATTTCAAATTGCAATAATTTAGAGGAATTTACTTGTACCAAACAATCTTGATTATGAAACTATTTAGTCAGATAAGGTATATCATGATACGATTGCCATCCTTTTTCTATTCTACCCATCTTTTGACTGACTAATTTGAACAAAAATGACTATTTTGACAACTTAATAGTTAGACATATAGCCTTGCGACCTTTTTTGTGTGTGATGATGTGAACGATAAACATTTAGTACATTATTTTATATATCATCCTATAGATTTCATAGCATACACCAAATAAAACTTACTTTTATGAGTAAATTTTCAATACCTTGGGTTACATTATTGTAATTTTTGTAGAGATCTTTAATTTTTTGAGAATATACAGCCCATGTTACTCACTGACAATGTAGCTTTCTATAGGTGAAAGTATTTTTAAAATCAGTTAAGTAGTTTTCGAGTTTATCCATTACAAACAAACATAAACAACATAAAAAACAAAGTGTCACATACTTACACCTCTCTTCTTCATTATAAGCTGGAACTATGACAGACAAGTTTACACTAGCTGGTTCCTTTATGCTTGGAAACTTCTTCTTAGTCTTGTTAATAGGATCATTGTAACTTTCTTCCTCTTCGCAACGTTCAATTATATGGTATGGATTAGTTATCACATACAAAACGATAGAAAGCTGCAATGCGAAAATAAGTATAAAAAGAAAAAAATCTCTAGCACATTTAATTAGAAAAAAAAATGTTGTTAATAATGTATCACATAACTCATTTGGAAAATAAATTGTGCCAACAAGGCATGACCAATCGCATAAAAAGGATATTGCTAATCCTAAAGCGGTTATAAATATTTGGAGGCAAGTACAAATCTTAGATATACATACATATTTTTTGTAGGGATCTTACAAGGAATTTATAATTTCATATAAATTCCTTGTAAGATCTTTATAATTCTTACCAAAACTACAAGTATTATTCCAGTCAACAAACAGTAGATTATGAACGTGCCCAAAAAAGATATGACATTCATTGTAAATATTATATATTCGATAAAATAAACCTATTAAACTCTTCTTACATTTCAAATAGCTCAATTTAGGATTTAGAAATATTAAAACCTAAATATTAAAAACTATAGAAAAGACAAAACGGCCTCTCGCTCGCTGAGCTGAAAGTATATATATATTGTATTGGTTGGTATATGTTTGGTTGGTATATAATAAATAGTAGATAGGTACTAACGTATGTATATAATATATTATTATCTATCACAGAACATATATACTCTCTAGCGAGAGATTATTATGTTCTGTAGCGTGTTTCCGATATAATGCGTGGTAGGTACAGACTAATACAACATCTTTGATGCGTGGACCAGACTTACTTTACTCTATGACAAGACCACAGAAGCTCACAGAACTTTGTTTGACTTTATCGAAGTTAATTATACGATGATTATACGCATAACGTCCGTGCCAGTGTTGCCAGATTGAGTTGAAGATTATAGAGATTTCAAAAAGGGAGGACTGTTTTCAGTATTATGTATTATGGGGTATGTACACATTGGGCCAATAGAAGTCATCGCCGATATGTACATGGGACATTGGCTCATGTTTGCGGAGCCAATGTCGTTTTTTTCGTCACACTTCAAAGGGAGCGTGACCGGTGGTGTTTAGACATTGATTGGTACACATTATTAACTCAGTTTTTCACATAGATTAAAGCAATATATATAGTGTTCGCCAGTTCGTCGACCCTCTAGTGCGCTATTGTTGCGAATTTTTAGTTTTATTTTTGTAATTACATATTTGTTTTTGTCTGAATTTTAATTTTTTTTTGGTTGTTTAAAATGAGCTATCAAATAGTCTAGGTGTGTGAGGTTGTTGTGTTTAAAACTAATATACAACTCAACTAGGCCAGTAGTTGGTCACCATAAGGGGACCATCACACATATTTATAAGAATATACTTTACGAGATCTTTCAAACTCAACTATTGCCTCGACAGTTAATTTTGGTTTTATGACATCGGATTCTTGGTATTTACCAAGAATTCGATTATCTACATAGATTCTTGGTATTTATTTACCTACATAAAGTAGGTCTGCTAGCTAGATGATTACCTAAATAAATAAGACACAAATATAACAGGTACAATATTTATTACAAGTTCACACGCATGGTCAGTCACTTTAGTACAAACTTACAATTTACAGTACAATAGTGGTACTACGGGCAATAAACAATACCCGTGTAAACTAGTTCCGGTAATTTGCATTAAAATAATGTTTTAATACAACATGAAGGAAAAATAAATGCAAAAAATGGCAACCGTATTTTATCACATAAAAAAAAATTATAATCTTAAAACCGGTTAAAATCAGATTTTTTTTATTCCAAATGAATGAATTGTTTACTATAATAAAGATTAAAAACTAATATACAATGTTTAATTTGGCAAATAAAAACAAAATATTAATTGAAACATATCTTCAAAAATAAATGAAATTTTACAAAATGGAAAACGATGTGATTATTTCTAACTTAGTGGTAGAATGTGCGACATTAATAAAGTTATTTGGCACTGGAAACTGTTTATATGTTAAACAATTAATTGACACAAATCACCTACCCTACATATATGTTCATTTATGTACAGTACTTAACTATATACACACACTGCTAGTAAAATTAGACACTTACGTCTTATAGTTTTACTTATGATTATTGAGGCACGAACAGTGAAATAGCACCATTTAAAACTATTAATGAAACACAACAATATGTGACCATAAAAATATAAAATCAATAAAATTCTTTTATACATGCTCATTTTAGGGAGAGAATACAGGAGAGATCTTACAGTTATAGTCAAAAAACTATCTTATTAATTCTAAACGAAACTTCTAAATATGGGTTTCCACAACTATTTAACAAAAAGTAACCAGTTCTTCAAAATAAATGTGATATTCCAAAGAAAAATTTGAAAAGAAGCATCGCAGGTAGGAAGGCTATGACTATAGCGGCATTATAATATAAATTATAAAGAATTGAAGATTTATAATTGAAAAAAAAAAAAAAAAAATTAAAAAAAATAAATCACTTTTATGTTACATTTGTTTATATTATAAAAAAAAAATCTAGCAAGCCATAAGTTATTTTGAATCTCATGAGATACCCATATCGATGAGTATGTGGAAGCCCCGATTAATAAACACTCTATATAAAGTTTTTTTAACGAAAATACAAAGCATTTACACTTTCTATAAAATACTTCAAACGTCTTGAGTTAGGCTTTAAAATTTTCTAATTTAAAGTCTGATTATTTCTAAATAAGTACTAAATAAAGTAGTCACATTTACCTCTTTATAATGTGTTTAATTAGTAAGAAATTGCATTTTTTTTAATTTTAAAAGTTATCTTTCAATTACCATCTATTAGACCTTATGAACTCATAATATAAAGTTAAAATTTTCGTTATACAAACTAGTTTCCAGAAGGAGCAATGGCGAACTATGAAAACAACTTTTTAACGTCTCGACGTGAAAAAATATACAATAGTGTAGCGATTTTGAATTTCTCATTATTTTAGATTTTAATTTTGCTGATAAAATGGCTTAAAGACAATACTTAAAAGAAACCCCAGAGGTTATGTTTTAACAGATCACATTATTTGAATTTGTAAAATATATATACTCAACAAACGTCATGGTGTCAGGCACGGACTATCAGATGACATACTTTATTCATTCATTCAAATGAAAATAAATAAATCTAAGTATTGACATTTGGAGCTCGCTAAGAACTCTTTTAACAATTGTTTCTCCATCGTCCTTTAGTAAATTTCACAATATGTCCTTTAGTGCATTACACAGATCACTGTAAGAAACATAATTTCTTACAACAATTTGTATATCTGCTTTTCGAGTACAGATTTAGTTGCTTTTACACTCGTATGCAAGTGGGTTCGTCAAAATTAAGGTGTTTTACGCTTTTCGGTTATAATAACATTACTAAATTCGATAAGTGATTGCATAAAGATTAATTCAATAAAAAGATTTTTTTTTAACAAAAAAAAAACGCATGCAATTTTTTCAATTTTTTTTTTCAAGAGGAAAATACTGTCCTATTTGTAAGTTTCATGATGGCCACGCAATTTATAAAAACATTCTAGGAGTAGTGCAATGATACTACACATGAAACAGAATAAGCACACACAGCGAATTCGTTCAAATACCTTTGATTTACAATTTCATGCAATCCTTACAATTTAGTGACGAAAGTTAAGAGGATTACCGCATTGAACAGGGCCGGATACTATCAGAAAGCTTGGACGACTTTTACATTGGTACTGTTAATACTTAAGGTGAAGTTTTTTGGAACCACCTGGGAATGTGTACGAGGGTGAGAGGCAGAAAATTATCGTTGTGCGAGTATTTTGTATTATAGAACCAGATTGGATTTTAAAGCAAAAGTTTGGCGAGTGTTTTCGTCTAGTTTAGACAACGCGTATCTCGATAAGATAGCTCTTATTTTGTCACGGGACTAGGTATTTTAGGTACGATAGTATTTTAGGATGGCACTGAACTTTGTTATTATCTGCGATTATAATGTTACGCTACTTATTGCGTGGGTAACTCTAAAAAAGGTTTTGTGTAAAAAAGCTTTTTCGTGGGAGAATATGTTATTGGTTCAGCTTACACTGAAAATGCGTTTGGCTCAATTCAAAACTGGTTTTTTGTTTGGACAAAAGCTGAATTGAGCTGAGCTGAAGTTTGGTATCCCCTAAATGTCATTTAGTTGTCATTAAGTGTACGACCTATAAATCAATCGTAGGTGAAGATGAGAGGCGCGGGCGAGGGGGGCGGTGCGCGGGCGGCAGGCTCAGGCTCGCTTTCGCATGCGTCCGTGGAGGCGGGCGTGGGGGGTGGCGGGCGATTGATGGCGCGGTAGTGGCGGTAGGCGCGCCGGCGCGACGCCGGGCCCACGCCAATTCCGCATCCGCTCGCCGCCGCAGAGCCACCGCTCGCCGTGGCCGGGCTCGGCGGCGGGTTCGCCGTCGGCCGTGGATACCGCGAGCAGAGGCTTTCCGAAGCTCTGCAAAACACGTGTCATACACTCTATTAGCAAGCATACAATAGTTGACTACATATAGTGGCGAATAGCCCATACAACCATCCACAATCGGTTAACTAATTTGTGTGCAATGATTTCAAAATTAATTGATCTTGTTAATCTGCTGTTTTATTATTTTTATTATCAACAAAATTGGTCACTTTCAAGTGTGACCAACTGGAAAGCAGTTGCTTCCTTCTGCGAACACGTGATGTTGCAGGAGGCAGCTGAGAGGGAGCGAGAGAAAGAGGCCGGTCTCGCTTCTCTCAGACGTAGGCAGTTGGGCAGGAGAAGGCGGGCATACGAAGCCCGTTTTCAAATGCCTTAGGGGACCTGCGCACATGGTTGGCTAACTATGTGTGCTTGCACAAGGTCCCCCCCGCCTGGGGATTACCTCGGTGCCTCCGGGCAATCCCCCATTGGAGTTAGCCTAGTCAGCAATGGCTAGGCTGCCCTGGGGTGGATCGAAGTTGTTGGCTCGGCAGAACCCGGTCCACCCCGCTCAAAGGGCAAGGAGACAGTTTTAGTGGGTATTCCCAGTGCCGCTAGGATCAGGCGCTGGGCGACCCCCACATACTTCTGCCGTCTAGCCAGCGGCAGGAGATCTGTAAGCGGATTACTCCTCGTCAAAAAAAAAAAAAGGATCAACTCAACCAAGACTGTGTCGTTTAAGCTGAAGATTACTTTGTACACTTGGTCAGGATCGGTTGGTGTTGAAGTAAATGATTCCGATTGTTGTTAGTTTTTCAGGGATAACATCTTTTCTTTATGTATTAGGCCGGCCGCATATATACGTTTTCCGAATTCGATTTCCGAATTCGTTTTCCGCGTTCGTAGACCCGAATGCATCAAATCGATAGAAAGTACATTGACTGCCGCACACATACGTTTTTTTTCCGTACGGAATACATTCCGTACGTACATTTCGAATGTGGGTCCGTGCGTTCGGAAACCCCTTACGGAAAAAACCTAATGACGTCGTGCGGAACGCAGCGCCTGCATACATTTTGTTTGTTTTCGCGCACACGTTCGGAACCGCGAGTTGTTTGTTTTGTGTTGTGTGTTTTTCACGTCTCATCACGAGTGCATCAATACAATGTATGAAGCAGAAGCTTAAGTTTAGCTGTTAAAAAACATCCCTGCTTATGGAATATACACGACAACATAGATAAAGCTTTCTTTAGATAATGCAATCGCAATTAAATCGTTGTTCCCCATGGTCGTGCGTTCACAAAGCCACTGAATTGTATTGACAGTATAATATTCCGAATGCAAATTCCGAACGTCTGCGCTAGGCACACGGAATTCCGAATACGGAAAACGAATTCGGAAATCGAATACGGAAAACGTATGTATGCGCCCAGGCTTAAATTCCAATTCATCATTAATATATTTTACAAATGTGATAGTTCTACAGGACTAAACTCTATTCATGGAAACGAACTAATAGAGCGCTTTCTCTTTCACTCAATTCCATACAAAAGACAAGGACAGTACACCTTGAGTGGGCGTTTACAATAATAGGTGAACGTTCACATTACGCTGCTTTTAGCTTTGTAAGCTATAATAAAATATTATAGTAAAACCTACGTACCTACCGCAACCCCACACTTTGGTTCCTGATATAATCATAAAATGAAAAATATATGTTAGTTAATATACAACCACATCAACAATATTTGTTTACTCTATTCACTATCCCATGTATCACTACTGTCGCCTCACACATTTATAATAAAATTTTCGGTCATAACTTCTACGTTCCTATCCGATTTTAATCCGGTAGATCCGGGTAGACCGATTTTAATTCGGTTGTCACTAATAGAATTAGGGATAAACGGGGAATGTTCATATATATAAAAATTGCACCACGGGAGAAGCCTGGGGCCGCTAGTGCTTAATACATTTTGCCCACTTAGTGGCATTAATATTATTAATTGCATCAACTAAAATATTTTTTAATTCTACCATTTTAAAAGTTTTATTTTGTTACGCAATGTATCCTTTAATTTGAGCCCATATCAACTCTATGGGATTCAACTCACAGTGATACGGCGGAAGTCTTAAAACCATTCTATTATTAGCTTTTGCTATTTCATCTACTACCCGCGTTTCATATCGCTTTCTGTGGTTTTTAACTATATTTAATAATTCCCGTTTTAATAAATCGTCGCCAAAATTAATCTGTTTTTCCCTCAACCAGTCGATAATTTCTTGTTTCTGTTGGAATTCCCTCTTTTTTTCGTGAGTGATATGGGGCATTATCCATTACAATCACATAATTATAATCTAATTTATCTAAAATACCGTTAAACCAGCTTTCAAAAACTTCGGCGTTCATGTCTTTGTGGTAATCGCTTTCTTTTTTGACTCAAAAACCAGTAGTCCGCCTTCAACGAATCCGTCTTTGCTTCCAATGTGCGTTGTTATTAATCTTTAATGAATGCAAAGTCATATTGACAAGCCCCAGCTACTTTTTAATATATTAATTTCAAACCGTAGAGGTTGCATTATAACAAAACTTTAAACACAAACAAAACAGTAACAGATATAAAATAGCATCTCCACGATATTTCGAAAAGAGTCAACAACATGTAACCCGCTACCGCTATATATAAAAGTATAATATGTACTGTGTACACTCACATTGTCTGTTATCTCCACCAATCACAGCCGAACGCTTTATCTCCCCTATAAGTTCGTTTCAATGAATAGACTATAGTTATAATTCTGTTGTAATATCCTCTATATAATTTATTTTATTTTTAGCTTTCTTTGGGGTGTTAAAAAAATAATGACATCGTACAATTTGTGTTTTATATTTTGTGCTTTTTCAACAAATTTAGATCATTTGTTTAAAAAAATACGTAAGAAATGTAAGAAATAAAATAAGAATAAATATAATATGTAAGAAAATTAATAAATATTATGATGAAATACTATTAGTGTCTCTTTTATATGATTCTTTTTAAATTTTATACACTATAAATGCTTGGAGAAAATACTGCTACCGTCATTTCTACACCAATACAAATACCGAATATGTCTCTAGCCACGGGCTAGTACTGAATGTTAAGGTCGTCACATAGGGTGACGGTTCATTTGATACATCGCCACAGGTGCTGTAAGTGCGCTGCCAACCGTAGTAGGATTAAGGATAAGGAATGATATGGAAATGGGCTTTGGCATCCTTTACTCATTCACAGAACCACAACAGCACACATGCTGTTATTTCACGGTGATATGTAGTGCATGTAAGGGGTGGTTACTACCGCAAAACGGGTTGCTCAAATGACTCTGCCGCTACTTGCCAGATTCAGACCAGAGCCAACTATGAAAAGTTCATTTCCAAAGATGCCTCCTGAGACTGAGCATTAAAGCAATCGACCGAGAGGCTCTTCAAATGACCAAGGGTCATTTTATTAGAGACATATATACATTGTTTTATATGAGGGCCTTTATTGAAATTTGGATAGCAATTACTAATTCATCCTGTGATGAGTATAATGAGTATACTGACTCTGTGCTGCTGGCGCCCAGTGGCCTGGCACGCTCGTCGTGCGGAGGCGGCTTGACGCGGGCCAGCACCCGGGGATGCGGTGGACGCCGCGCCGCTCGACGCCGCCAGCGTCGCAACGCCACCCAAGCGCCCGCAGCCACGGCCCCAGCGCCCATTATCGCTCCGCACACGACGAGCGCGCTAGAGTGACGCGTCTCATTCTGAGGACATCAACCATTTCCATTCAACCATAGAGAACAGAGGTAAGGAGGACTAACTTATATAGGTGTTATGTGGGTCATAAATTTGTAAGAATGGCGCTTGTGTAGCATTGGAGAATTGCTATGATTGGTTCAATGCCACACAGCTCCTCCTATTTAATTGTGGCCGACGGACATTTTTCAAGTACAGAGTTGGTACTGTGTGTACGATCTAAGGCGCCAGCATTTACATAATTATATTAGTAATGGCCACCTCTTCGTACCTTTTAATACTTGTTCGGTAGCAATAAATTAATAATCATATTAATAAAGGGTGTAGATTATAAATAGCGAAAGGGTGTAAACTGTAGATCAACCCTTTCGCTACATATATCCAAGTGACATAATAGTTGCAACAATGAACACAGCGGTAGATTAGTTTGAAATTCTTTACATCTGCGTCCGCCTAGTATTACCGGGATATCATTCCCTTTTATACGAGGTTCCAGGAAATAGTCGAGTGGAAAGACTTACATGATCCTTCTGTGTGTAACCGCAGGCCGCGTCGGCCTCATCGGATCCGTCTTCGCAGTGCTGTCGGCCGTCGCACAACAGTCGCGGAGCTAGACACAATCGTTCGTCACATCTGCAAGCAAACTCTTACTCATTGGATTCGTTCTCTGACTGAAGAATAAATAAGTCATATGAACACATATTATTTCTACTAAATGAAAAATGTTTTTAAAAATGCTGTCTCTTTTTACTTATTATCTTATTCACACTCTTAAAACCTTTAAAAATTATATGTTATAACCTATATAAAACATAAAAAATTGCGAATATGTTTATAAGGATATCATATTCACAAAAATATTATATTTTAAATAAAGGATAAATTGACTTCCTTTTTGCTGGTGGAAATTACCAATACTAAAGTTGATACTTAATTGCTTATAATATAGAGAGATGCAAATAGAAATGTCATTTTTTGTAGTATCATAGCATACATTGGTTGTAAATTGGACAATCTGTCAGATGACATTAACTAATGATGGCAAGTTTTCATGGTAAAATGAAAGTGTATGTGCTGTTCTGTTTTGGTGGTGCCTAAGGCATGCCAGAGCCCATTTGCATCCATTGGGCATTTTTGCCTTTATAGGCAAAGGTTATCATACATATTAAGTGGATCCCTGCATATATGTATAGTATACTTGACAGATTGTAAAAGATGTTACTAGCTATGAAAAAAAAAAAACTGATAATTATACTTCATAATATAGCGCTTATGTAGACATACCATTATTTATGGACATCATAGGCACGGACATTGTAACTGATTGGCAATATTTAACACCTAATATCTTTCTTACGAGTTGTGTATATAATTAAGTGATAGAAGAGTCGTAACCTGAAGGCGTCTGGCAGTGGTGCGGAGACACAGTGCGCTCCTGTGGCACAAGCGCCGAGCGTGGCTGCGCAGCTGCCGTCCGCGCATCGCAGTCCCCCGCCGCATGCGCCGCAATCGGCTCCCTCGTCGGAACCGTCCGGGCAATCCAGTTGGCCGTCACATCTGGAACCAGTAGAATACGCTACAGCAACTTTGTTGATAAACGGCAAATAAATGAGGTTAAACACATTCAGCGGGATTGAAACAGCGTTGTAATCATGACCAATGATCATGGCCAAACGTATGATATGACACATATTCGCTGGTACATGTGATTTTTTTTAATGAAATTTCCTTTACTTATCACGTTAATAAAACGCTAAACTATTGAATCAGTTACTGAAAATAAAGTATTTTAAGAAGAATAGTATCTAAATATATAATTAGTTTCTAATCACTACTTGAACTCGAGATTTTTCAAAATAATCACAAAACTGTTTTATGACATAGAAACTCTAAAGTAAAACGCATACACATTTATTTTACAACATTGTAATACTAAAACGCTACAATGATAGGCAATTTATGAGCAATAGGGTATTTGCCTATTTTTCAAAAAGTGTTAATTGTTGATGCACAAATAATAACTGGATAACAATGATAAAACAAAAAAAAATCACATTAAAATTTTGCCGCCTAAACACCCATCCGTCGCCACGTGGTCTGTACGACGTCATATTACTCAAACAAGGACTGACGGAGACGGAAAAAACTATTACCAAATAGAACAATGTATTTTTGTGAAGATAATTTCGATGTAAATATTGCGTAAATAATTTGTGTTCCTCTTGAAATTACGATATTAATATTAATATTTAGTATCCTGTGTTAAATTGAGAATTTATAGATTAATATGCGACAATTCATCACCATAAACATCATCATCTCAGCTGCTGGATGTCCACTGCGAGACAAAGGTTTTCCTCCCTAATTCTCCAAAAGCAAATGCGACAATTGCCTAAATGTAAATCATGTGGTTCAAGAGCAGGCATAATTTGCGAGATTAGCTTAAATAGTGGTGGATAGCAGTATAACAGAGCAATGGCGACACTGACTTCCAGTCTTGCGGTATGCAGTGCAGGTCTGTAGCGGCCGGATGGCGCGACAGGTCGCACAGGAAGAAATTGGAGCTGCAGCCACGCGGTGGAACGCAGCCCAGTCCGCAGCCACAAGCTCCGCCCGCGCCGCACGCGCCCGGAGCGGGCCCACACACGCGTCCTCCGTAGCACGGATGCTCGCGCGGCACCTACCAAACCATCCATATTGCATTAAGTGTCAATAAAATTGAGCTTTATTTCTTACTCACGTCTATACATTGAAGTTCCGCATCCGACTTGTGACTTGTGGTCCGCGTTATGTGAGTCTTGACTTTAACCTTGTTGTATGGTCACCACCTTGCTCAAGGTGGTCACTTCTATTACGGCTCCATTATTATTCTACTTATATTCGTTATTTCTCCATTATATATCGTTACTGTTGGGTGTGGAGTAAATATATGATAATTACGAAAGGAAATTACTGTAATTTGCAGCTTAAGAAACTCGACGAAGATACTAAAAACTCCAACTTGATGAACTGAGCTGTTTCGATAAATAGCTCTATACTTTTGGGTTTATATAATAAAAAAAAATATAGATATATTTTTAGTAAGTGTAAATAGGTATAAAACATCAAATACATAATTGAAAACATCAAATTATGTATTTGATGTTTTCAAAAAATTAAAACAAAATGTCTTATCACAAGATAAAAAAAGACCCAAATAGAAATGCCTTAAGAAGATTGTAAGGCACTGGTGTTTGACACTTTTAATACTTTTTAACCATACGCTTTTAAACAAGCGATACTAGAGGTTTTAACAAGCGATATGGATAAGAAGCGTGATATGGTGTTACCTTGTGCACGGATAGCACGGCAACGAGGCGCGTGAGGTGGGCGACGGGTGTCGCGGGCGCGTCGCGTCTAAAAGCTGGCACCCGCATCAGGGCTCGCTCGCCGCCGCTCAAGTACACGTGCCCGCCGAACGCGGCCAGCGTGCCCGTCCATCCGCCCTGCCACACTATGCGCCTGCGCAACACGACACATGTTTCAAATTCATACACATATAGGACACGTGCGTCTAGGCGAGACATGTCACTATTCCTTCCTAGTATAGAACTAGTGATATAAGAGACTTTATTGCCCATTTTTTTTGTTAATTATTAGTATTCAGTGCCTTCGTTATTGAGACGACATTACGATATGTTTGTAATGCGCAATGAATACACAGTAAAAAATTTGGCTATCACAGTCACATTCAAAATTAATTAGCTATAACCTGTTCAAACACGCATTCACTAAGATTTATCGTATGTATGTAAATGTTAAGCCCTGTCCGCTGCGCCGAAATTTTAACAAAACATTCTTCTTGAACATTGTTAGACAGAAATTTTCCCATTCACTGCGACTTGTTCACTAGACAAAGTTTTCTAACATTTGAAAAATGAGCCCTGACGAGGAAGACGTGAACGTTGTTTTGACTGTGGTGGATTTAATTCTCGGAAGAAGAAAAATAAATAGTTTTCGAGTTAGATCTTACCTGCAGCCATGCACTTTCAACATACCTATATCAAGAACTGCAAATTGAAGAGAGATTTGTAATAATATTCGAACGTCTTCCTGTGTTAAAATCTAACATAAATGAACGATTCTCCCCTCCCGCAGACGATAGCGAGGGATGTTTCTCACAACTCTAGCAAACACGTTTTTTTGTTCGACACAACATTTAAGCCACATTCCTATTTTATGTTTTCTAACAATGTTTTGTAAAAAAACTGGTGCAGCGGACCCAGGTCGGATCACAGGTGACGCTGTAATACCTATTAATGCACAAACCGCGTTCACTGTTAATAATCATGTCGTTGCATGCAGAGCCACCAACAAGTCAGAGATGTTAGTTGTCAATCTTATATGGTGGAAGGACAGTATAGATTTTAAATATGATATAAAAAGTGGAAAATGCGATTGCTGTGGAAAATAGTAAGAATACATACATACAATAAAGTATAGCAGTTCCTCCATAAGTGCAATATATCACATAATTCCAATTTTAAATTTATTCTATGCATGCGTCTGAATCAACCTACATATATGTAGTCCTATTGCTAGACGTGGACCTCCTCTCTGAGGCGCTATGGTCTACAGTTCGTCACACTAGATGACCGCTGCAACAATTGTAATGTGTGGTAATAGAAATGAGGTGCTTGCTTACTTGTTGGCAGGGTTATCAATGTCGACGCAGTGTATCTGGCGGTTGAGCGCCCAGAAGACGAGACCCGTGGAGGCGTCCACGGTGAGTGCAGTGGCGTTGGCTGCGCGCGCCAGCTCTGTGCGTTCGGTGCCGTCTGCTCGCGCGCGCATTATGGCGCCCAGGCCGATGTCGTTCCACACCAGCAACCTGTTCGCATTATCGAATCATATATCTTGCAAATCGCATTAGAGCTCGGTAATTACATACAATTATCCTTTATTAGAACTTATCCTAATTAAGCGAAATCAATTTGTTATGTATATGCAGACTTGAGGGTGAATGTTAAGACAAGAGGAAAGTTATGTCAAATGTCCACGTTGTTCTCACCTCAGTAGTCATTGGAAAATCTACTTTCGAAGTTATCGATGGGGACAAACAGTCTAATTAGGTGGCTCTTCTTGTCAAAGTTGGACTTTGAAAAGAAGGTCAATCACCAAATCCAGTTCCCATGGATAGCATTCGGGAGTTTCTGAGACTTTCTGTACATTCAAAACTTCTCAATGCTTCAAAACCGTGGCTTATTTGAAATCAGCATAAACCAACTTAAATGTTCACTAAAGGATTTTATGTTTTCGGAAATTACATCTGAAACAATGACCGTTCTTCGAGTCTTCGAATCTAATTGAAATTTAAAATATTCGAATCTATTTAAAATATTATAAAACAGGACATACCAAATTTGGAGATTGCAATTTTAGTAGTAGATATGAATTTAAGTAGATTCGCTACATTTGATTGGTAAGAATGGAGTAAGCACGGTAGATCCTTACCTTTTGGTCTGATGAAAAGCCAGATGCCTGGGCATCATCTTGTCGGCGCGCAGTATGACGCCGACTAGCGAAGTGTTGTCCAAGGAGGTGGCGTTAATGGAGTCCTTGTCGAGACAGGTCCAGTAGAGGGCGCGACCGACCGAATCGAGCACCATATAGGCCGGTCTGGCAAGCGGACCCACCACCACTTCTGAATCCGTCGTCGCCGATGTCCACGAGTACGAGATGGCCACGCGACGGATCGAGTGGCTTTCCTCCTCGATGTAGTACACGAACCTGTAATTTCATAAATTTCACTCATAAATCCCACTTAAAATCAGAGTTCTTAGGGATGGAATAACAGTAATAGACCAGTGGGGCGAATGTAAGGCTAACTAATAAGGAGAGGATCTGTTTATTTTCGATTTTTTGCGAGTTTCATTTAGTTTTTATGTAATAAGACATCATAGTTGCATAATAATAAAATTGTCGCTATGGATCAGAAAACAAATCTGACAAATTTTGATATTTGTAGAAATGGCAGGAAATTAACTGTCACAGAAAAATTAAAAACAAAAGTGTAGATAACTCGAATGCGTGAAACTATTTTTTGATAAATGATAGATGTGAATAGAGCTAACACCAGTTTCAGTTAAGGATATTGGGACACCTGTATAAACAAATCTTTCAAAATGCAGCCAATTACGCAAAACTGAGTTCATGAACAAACCTTTGTAAAACCAATGTTAAAATCCATCGAAAATGTCAATGTAGTTATTATTTAGGAATAATAATCAAGGTATTATTTACATACCTTGATCAAATACAGCTGACACAAGAATACAGTTGACATTGGAAATAAAAAGTTGGTCAGAAATCTTTGTCCTATGAAAAGTCATTGTCCATTCCATAATACTTATCATTATCACCAATCATAATAAGCAATGTCTGCCGCGAATATTTTGTAATAGAACCTATTGATGTTTTGTGGAGATTTTTCTTCATATAAACGGGATTATGAACTGATGGGAATACACATAATGAAATTACCGTAAGTGATAAACTTTTCAACTTTTATGAGAATGCTAGATGTTTTCGTTTTAGATGCAGTTGGAAATTATAAAAAAATGTCGGGTTTCGAATGCATTGTAAAAGTCGAGCACAGGATTATTAGCAATCAGTAAAAATAACAAAATAAATTAAGTAAACTCTTACTTCTTTTCTGAATCATACTCGATCGTTCTCACGTTTTTCAGTCCTGTGAGTGGAATAAAGGCGTCGATGCACTCTCCCGTTCCCACTAATATTCGTCCAATAGCATTTTTTTGAGCAAACAACAGAAACTCTTCGGGTTCTGAAAGAAAATAAAAAGACTAATTCATGAAAATGCAATTGGTTCGAAAATTTACTAGATTAACGAGACACTAATAAACAGATTCAAAGGAATTGATAAAATTTCATAAGTATCCCATAAAAAGTTAACTTTTATTTTTATTTTCTGAAATCAAACAAGAAATGTGTTTGAAGATATACAATCTGCATTAATATACACCTAGAGTACAAATATAAAAAAATATATTTAAAAAACCTATAAAATGAAACAATGTTGTGCTGAAGATTTGCTGAAGAACTATTCAAGTGATATTTAACAACTTGTCCAATGATAAGAAAATTTCTAGCAACCCACGTCATGTTAACGATGTAACGTGTTACATTTAAACATAACATTTTACCAAAATTTAAATTGTTTGAGGGTACCTATATTAAAAAAATTTAATAGATTATTATGTATGTTTAAATTATTTGCATGCATATATTCTCTATTTGTTAAAATAATAATAAGACACAACACTTCAATAGTATATTTCACAATCTCATTTCTATATCCGGGTTATAGTTATAGAGTATATAGTGGATAAGCAATAATAATAATAATGTTTGCTACATAATACCCCCTAAGTGTGTCAAATATTTCACGAATAGTATCATGTTTAAAAAATCATTGCTACTTCATAAATTTTCTATGTTATAATAACAAGTAATAACAACCAACTCATTAGAATAGTAATTTTTTTTAAAATATTTTATGTACAGACACGATTTTATTATATGTATTGATTTTTATGCTTAGGTATAACCAACTATTACAAACTAACTAAAGAAGTGTACGGTTAGGTTACCTGTGCAGGTGAGGTTGTCTCTGTTGAGGCGGTAGTGCGCGGGGCAGTCGCAGCGATAGTCGTTGGCGGGAAGCGGCAGACAGAGGTGAGCGCAGCCGCCGTTGTCCACTGCGCATTGGCTCTGAGCCACCGGCCGTAACCGCTGAAACACTTTCAGCTCCGATATGTAGTCCAGCCCCACGTGCACGCGGCTGCGGTTCGAGCCGTCGCTCTTCGAAGCCACCTCCACCAGCCCTGTACACGAGAGAGAGAAAGCGATATTTCCCGTGAATTTTCCAAAAATTTTCTCGAACGCAACAAAAGAAAAATTGGCACAATAGGTCATGCCGTTCTCAATTGATGCTCCATCATAGACGTGTGGCAATTGATTTTTATTTATATTCACTGTGTAAAGATAAGGGAGTAAGCAAGATTGGCTATTGCAGTCATACACATTTTCAATGGTACACTGTATCAGATACACTCACTTGACATTCATTTTGGATGTCTCTAGAAATAGCATATCTTAATTTAGTAGCCAGAAAGTTGGTGAACATGTATAATATTTTTTATAGTTATATGATTACACATAGCGCTTCGCATTTATAGTACAGTTTAAATTTAAAAAATAAAGATAAACTTATAAATATTCATGCTCCATATAAAATTAACTCTTTTAAATGTCAATGGAAATAGCGCTAGTATACAAAAAAGCCAGACGAGGTACAGTAATGGCCACAAATTTTTTAAATTATTTGTTAAAGGTAAATTGTATTTGTAAGGCGCACCTTGTACAGTATACGGGACTGTTTATCTGACAGAAATGTGTGGAAATAAATTGTTATTGTTAACTGTCATAATTTTCTTTTGACCATAAAATGCTTCTTAGCTATGCAGTAAAAAAATTAAGTTGGCATCATACAGAGGATCCACTATAAGCTTAAAATGTTTTTAGAAACACTTACCTGTATTCCAATCGCCCCAAAAAACTTTGTTCCCGCTTAATGTTAGGGCGTACGGCATAGATACATCATTGATGAGTATTTTCCTTCCGGTACCATCGACGTAAGCGTACTCTATGGCAGGAGGATCGAGGGCAGCCCAATAGAGACGTTTGTCTTCGCCACGCTTCTCGTGGTCTAAGGCCAGAGCGTGGACGCGACCCGCTTGCTCTATGACTACGGTGGGGGTTGAACCATCCATTCCAGCCCGTTTTATCGTTTTCGAACCCAGTTCCGACCAGTACATGTAGCTAAAATATATATTTTTATAAAAAATATGTCTTGCAGCAAAATTAAAGAGAAAAATTCTAAAACTTATTTTTTCGACCGCGGTAACACATAAGTACAATGTGTACACGGCTTGTTTATGATTTTATTATATGTATTGATACTAACTCCCCCAAAAGCATCAGAGCGAAGCGGGGGCACGTTGGTCTAGTCAGAGATAAAAGGTGAAATGTAGTTATTATTTTAGCACTTTTTCAAAAGAAAATTTCTTAGAGTGCTTTTCTAAAATTGCCTTGTATGTAGTCGATAATTACATTAATAGTACGAGGAGTTCCATATTTTATTTTGCTCTTCCATGACACGTGAAATGAATTTGTAAGTAAAACCTTTTAAGTTACATAACTTTAATTGTAGTCTGGTTAAATTTCTTTGTTTTTCTTATGTTAAGGTCCACTTGATGGTAGATGGCTACTGTCGCCTATAACACAAGCAACGCCACAAGTGCTGCAAGTGTGCTGCCGACCATAGTAGGATTAAGGATAAGGAATTGGGAAGGGATAGGGAAATGGCCTCTGGCATCCCTTATTCATTCACCGAAATACAGCAGCACACATGACTCTACTAACATTTTATGCAATTTCAACATAATTAAAACTGTGGGATGAAACCAGTTTTAAATTTCTTCAATTTTATTCAGGAAATCACCATATTAAAACAATACAGCTCTAACTCAGATCAACGAAACCTCGTTAAGCTGAAGCTCAAGTTTAAATAAATAAATATTATTGTCTTGTTTCTTTTCTAACATTTCATTAGAATTGCTCTTACATCTTCTGTTGTACTTACCCTTTCTTAGGGTCTAGCACAATACTTTTGGGCTTCTTTAACCCTTGCCATAAGAGAGTTCTTCTGCTAGAGCCGTCCAGTCTTGCCACCTCAATCCTCTGAGCTGCAGTGTCGGTCCAGTATATATTTTGTGCAGATTCGTCAATTGCAAGACCTAAAATAACAATTTTATTAGAGTAAAAATCCAAAAGATTTTGTTTGAGGTAACATTGAGGTAATCTTTTGGATCAGCTGCAATCAGCTGTCCTAGCCACAAAGCTTCGTATTCTAGTTTTAATTAATCTTGATTGTTCCATGTAAACAAAAAGTATAATTTTCATACATGATTCTGGTCTAAATATCTTGTAATAGTAACATATAATATTTTCTAATTCATTTTCCATTTTATCTAATTTTCCTTTTTATGCTCTCTATTAGAGTTAATAAAAAAATTAATGGGACATTTATTAAAAAAAGAAAAATTAAATACCTTCAACCAATCCCAGCCAGTCTATTATCCGCTCCATATCAGCTCCGTTAATGGAGCAACGATTGATAGTTTTTGTTTTACTGTCTGACCAATAAAGTTTTGAACCTTGAACATGTACCGCCAAAGCACTGAAAAATAAATAAATAAATTCGCAGCTATAAAATTTTTGAAATTTTTCTCAATAAATACGAAAATTAAATTGAATTCGTATATCCTAGTGCTTTAGACATTTGATTGAGACGAGAAGTTATCTTAATTTCAAATATCACTTAAAATTTAGAAATCAAATTTAAAACCTGAACACTATTTTGTTAACATTTATATATTTCATTTAAGAAATGATATTATATCATGAAATACACGTTGCGTAGTATATGTACTTTTGACTTACCTGACTTCCTTTAAGTCCTTCAAAGGTTGTATGGCGTCATTATTCTCATTGTATATACTGAAGCGTCCGATCACGTTCTTGCGACTGTATATCAGGAATTCTTGTGGTTCTACACACGTTTTCCGATCGCTGTTCAACTCTAGACCTATATAAAAAAACAATTATTGCAATGAAACTCTATCTATAATCCTAAATCATTCCGAATGGTTCTAGCGTTTTAACAATCAATTTATCATAATCTAACGAACAACGAACTAGTGTGTTTGTATCGCTCACACTGCGTTCCACATTAATAAACTGCTAAGCCTGTCTAGCGGCAGTACCCACCACCTTATAGAAGACCAACTAAACAAGAGGGGGTTCTATGGAAAAAATCGAACTTCGAGCTGCAATAATAGTTTTTGACCAAGCAAGGAAAAATTGTTCCGATTATTTCATTTTTGACCTCTTAACACCACTTGTGCAGTTAATTCTTACTATGAGAAAGGGATGGCTGAGCCCATTTACTTATCCTTACTTTGTCCGTCTTCTTTATCCAATTTAAAGAATAAAGATAAGGGATAATTTGGTGTTGCTTGTGTTTATGGGTGATGGTAGCCACCTCCCATCCTATCCTTTTTTTATGTTAAGGTCGTCAGAAAGGCTGACGGTCCACTTGACGGTAGATAGTTAACGTCACCTATGACAAACAACGTCACATGCGTTGCAAGTGCCCTTCTGACCATAGTAGGATTAAGGAATAAGGATTAGGAAGGAATAGGGAAAATGGGCTCTGGCATCCCTTACTCACCCACCGAAACGCAAGAAATCACATTCTGTTATTTATGGTGGTCTTCTGTAAGGGGGTGGTTGCAGTTTTCCCTAATCTTGCAAATTTTGATTAGAAAAATCATTATTTCTCGCAATGATTACCTAGAGGACAGCTGCAGGTGTAGTTGTTGTGCGGTCGGTTGAAGCATAAGTGCGAGCAGCCACCATTGGCGTGCGCGCAAGCGTTCCCGATCACTTCCGTCCCCCATGACCGTTGACCAATGCGGAAAGCTTTCACGCCCATCATATTCGCCATTTGCTCCACAATCGCCACTTTCTCAATGCCTGAAACAAGGTAAAATCGGACGACATAATTGGCTGATTATATAACTATTATATTTAAGAGCAGCCTGTAGGAGCGAGTGGTCAGTAGTAATAGGGTATTTGAGAGAATTTAGTATCACAAATTGTATTGTAAGGAGTAATAACTAAGGAGTAGTCATGGAATTAAGTAGTATGAATTCGGTAAGTAGCTATCGTTGACAAGTGAGCTCTTAAATGTACCTACCTACTACACAGTTTTTTTTTGTCAAAACAAAGTGTTCACAATTGATGGGTGATTGTGAAATTGGCTGGTTTCCGGAAACCTTATCGCATTCTGTTTAGGTATATTTTATTTAACTCCTATTATATCTTAACATACTTAAAGAGCAATAAAAATGAACTATGTATTTGTAAACATACCTTTATGTGACTTGTACTGTTGTGGGATACTTTTAAAATACGAAACAAAAATAGTAAGTTAAACACTCGCTTATTAAATTGTTGTTATTGTTAGCGATATCTAAATAATTTTTGTAAATTTCAAAACAAATAAAGGTACGCCTTGCTATTGTTTTTTCATCGTGTACATTGGCTGCATTGCATTAATCATTCAATTTAAGAGCTGTGAACTTTGAAGACAGTCAAAAAGTGTGGGGGCGTGTGCGCCCAATAGTATTCTCTGCTCATAGGTATTCATATTTTCAATCAATTTCAATCTTAGATATAAACTATATATTACAAAATCAAATCGTTTACTTCTCAAAAAGATCACTTTTTGAAGTTGATTATATATTTTACCAGGGTTTTGGAAAAAAAAATAGGCAAGATCACGATTCCGAGAAGAAACCTCGAAAGAAACTCAAGATACCATTCTTTTTGTCATCTTTAAAATAATATATATAACAATTACAATAATTATACAAAAATTATTATTAAAGAAATTTAATAAATTAAAACTAACTACTTTTTGTAGGGAAAACTGATTGTTGGCGGTCATTCGCGAGAGTCAAAATGCTATGGGCGTAATAGTGTAGACACTGGGCAGCTGTAGATTTGCATTTAATTTCAACAAATTAAATGATTTAACTTATTTTTCAAATGACGCGCACTTTAAAAGATTCTTGTCGAGCACAGAAATAAATTTGACGCTCCATAAGATAGCAAAAATCCTATGGAGCATGGCCAAGTGGCATTTAATTTTCAGGATAAAAAATGGTGTATTATTGGAACGATGATGAATGTGATTCTTACCAGTAGTTTTATCAATCCTGTCCAAGGAGCGTCGTTGCATGTCGGTCCAGTAGAGATGGTCTCCCAACAGTGTAAGTCCAAATATATGCAATATATCGCTGCTGTGTAATTCTCTTCTATCTGAACCGTCCATATTACAAACCTAAAAATTTATATAAAATACCTTTCAACGCGATCATCACCGTTTCGTTTGAGGCGAAATTAATATTTTAATTATTATATTTTATTTTCTAAAGTTTATAAATATCTATTACTAGCTGTGCCCGCTACTTCGTATGCACTGTAATTCGTTTTTTGAAAATCCCACAGGAACCTAACATTTTTCCAGGATAAAAGTATCCTATATCTTATTTCAGGTAATAAACTATCTGTGTGCCAAATTTCATCCAAATCCGTTGAACCGTTTTTCCGTGATGAGTATCAAACATCCATATAAACTTTCGCATGGTGAATTTATTCTGGTTACATTTTGAATATGTATTGTATAGAAGATACCTCAATTTTGTGTGTTCTAGCATCTCCCCAGTATAATTTATTGTTGAGTGTGTCCAAAGCGATGCCATTGGGCCAGGTCAACCTCTCGGTGACGAGCAACACTCGTTCGGTTCCGTCCAAATTGGCCCGCTCAATCTTGGGCTTCTTATCATTCCAATCCGACCAGAACATCCAACCGGCAGTTGGATGTAATGCTATAGCACGTGGCTCATATAACTCATCGTAAATGACAACCTATAAATAAAAAATAATTCAATTTTTTATCTTAAGGGCTTTTTATGTGTCAATATGTTGAGTATTCACCACCCACGTAAGCGTATACGAAGACGCAGGCAACGTAGGTCAGCTGAACTGACTTACTTGTTGTGATTAATGAACCATTTGAACACACACACAGCAAACACAGCTCAGTGATTCAGATGCGTTGTACTAATCATACAGTTTTCTGCGCGCATTTTACAGAAACGCGTAGACTTGTAAAAATTTATTCTTGTTGTTAACAAAAATACTTCATTATTATATACAAGCCATAAGAAATGTATGAAAAAAGAAAAAAAAAATAACTGAAAACTCCCTATGGCAAGGAATATCGAAAAACTACAAGATTGGTAAATATTTTTAATTTAATGGTATTTGTAAAATACCATCACAATCAAAAATCCGATCTGGAATTTACGTGAAACATACGTTGGCCTACCCAGTTTAAAATATTATTGGTGAGTTACATAGTTCAATCTGTACTGTCCTGTCTATGGCTGTGCTGAAAGGCTTGCGCCTAGTAGGCTTACTGCCGATTCTATTATTAACAGCGGCATGGGACACTACCTACCATTTTACATTAAAAACAATTCTAAATAATGTTTGTGTGTTCCACAAGAAATATTAATCTGCAACTGAACTTACGTGCGTCGCTAATTATTAGTAAATTTTATATTACCTAATAATATCATTAATTTAATCATTTATTTTTATTTTTATTTTATTCTCAACAAAAACCCTACAGCAATACAGCAGAAATAATACACAAAAAAGACATCACCAAGCACATTGCCACTTACAGGGTTTCATGATGTACCCAAGTTATGTTGAAAATTAAGTTGAAAAGCAAATTGATTTAAGAAGATGGGGAAAAGGATCTAGTTGGAGTTAGGATGTGTGTGTGTGTGTTAGTGTGTGTGGCTGTGTGTATGTTTGTGTGTATGCGTGTGCGCGTAAGTGATTATTTATTTGTCCTTCAGTGTATTCACGACACTGCGCTTGAAGGACGCTCTCGGCAGGTGGAAAATGTCCAAGTCTATAAACTTGTCGTTGTATCATGATTTATAATTTTAATTATCCGCTAATGATTTTATTAAACTCATAAAGCACCGAAGCAAATATTATTTTTGGTTGAGGTCTACATAAATACTTTGTTTTAGATTTTTGTTACCGATTATTATAAACTAGGTGAGCCCGCAACTTCGCACGCGTGGTATTCGGTATAGCGCGTAACTTTTTTGTTTGTAAACCGATTGGAATGGCATGAATGTTCTGGGAAGCTTGATACAATACATCAGTCAAAACAGCATTCAAATCGGTTAAGCCGTTTTACAGATAAGCGTGTACAAACGGGCAAAAAACTAAAAATTCTAAAAACTATTTTTTTTAACCTCCGTAACATAAATATGAGTACGAGGGGCACACTGAAATGATCGGGAATAAGAAAAACCACATGCACGGTATAGCTAAATTGTATTTTATTGTTTTTCGAAGTATTCTCCGTTCAACTTAATGCACTTTTCCATTCGTGCAAACTAATCATTAAAACAGTAATTCCAGTCTGAAGTTGATGTTGACAAAATGGCTGATTTGTACGCTTCCACAGCTGCTTCGGGGTCTTCAAACCGTTGACCGCGTAATAAATCTTTCATTCTAGGGAATGTAAAGAAATCGTTTGGGCTCAGGTCAGGACTGTACGGAGGATGGCTCATCAGCTCGACGTTTTCCTGCTTCAAAAAATCATTTGTCTTCCGAGCCGTATGGGAGCTCGCATTATCGTGATATAAGATGATGCGACGTTTCGGTTTATTTTTTCGGAGTTCGGCTATCATTTCTGGCAAACAAACCGTGACTCGGCGGTAACCGTTCTGCGTTCCTGTAAAGGAATTGTAGCAAATTGCCCCTTTTTCGAGACAAACGTAGCGACCATTTTCTTTGACACGCTGCGGGAGCGAACCACTTTCGTTGGCTTGACCTCGTCTTCGAAGACCCAAACTGCTGACTGATGTTTTCTTTCAGGTTCGTATGAATAAATCAATGATTCGTCACCTGAGACGATATTATAAACGGCATTTGACTTCCCTCCTTTGAAGCGTTGCAGAGTATTCCGGCACCAATCTACACGAGCCGCCTTTTGCTCTTTGGACAAATTGTGGGGAACCCAGCGGGAAACTAGCTTTCTTACACACAGCTCATTATGTAATATCGACTGAATTGCAGTCATTCCGATACTGATAACAGCCCGAATCTGCTCGTATGTCACATGACGGTCATCTAATATAATAGTTCGCACAGCTGCGATGTTTTCAGGCGTGACCGCTGTTCGTGGTCGACCTGCAGAAGAAACAGTGCTGAGCGACACACGACCGCGTCGAAACTCGGCATACTAGCGGTATATTGTCGTTTGACTCGGTGCTTCAACATCATAAATCGAAACAAGTTCGCTGAGACATTTATCTTGAGATAAGCCGCGACGAAATTATGATAAATTATGGCACGGAAATGTTCACGCGTGAGCTCCATTTCTGTTAACGACGTGTCAACTTTAAACCAACATAGTTTTTGTTTTTAATAAAAATTTTTAATTGTTTGAATGTCATTAAGATTCTAAGAGGCCAGTATTCAAATTCTAAAAAAGGTTTTATTGTAACTCAATCCGAAATATTCTATTCCCGATCATTTCAGTGTGCCCCTTGTACAAATGTTTTTTTTTTGACAAATCTTTAATGTACAGACACGGCTCGTTTACGATTTTATTATACTCGTATTTAGGTATAGATTTTCATCGAATCACCGATTATTATAAATATATTTTTAAAAATACTCTTCACTTCTATATGGTTAAAACAAATAACGTGAAATAACTACGAGACATATTGCGTTATTTTTTAGGATTAAATATTTTGCAAGCATGTGAACTGTATTTAGCAAAAATAAACTGACCAGCCCTTCTGGCAGCAGAAACAACCCCCTCACAGAAAAACCCAGTGAAATAACAGCACTTGATTTGGAGCATAAGATATGCCAAAAGCTTGTTATCTTATCCTCCCCGTGATTCCTCAACCAGTATTCTATTAGCTAGCAGCATTTGCATACCCGCATTTGATTTTGCACATTGCATTTGATGGTAAGAGTGATGCTGTCCACCATCACTCTTACCATCAAATGGATCATTAGTTAGGTGGACCATGATAAAACTACCTGTATTTGTGGTAGTAATTAGTATTTTTTGTGAGAATAACAGACAGATCAGCACTTATATAAGAAATTTACATAAAAATAATAGCTTCACCAACCTTCATATAATTGCCATCCAAATTTGCTACATTGATTGTGTCTGTGGCAGCGTCTGTGTAGTATATGTTCCTTGCGTATGGATCTATTGCTATGCTGTCTGGGACACCATTGCAATGTATTACCACTGATTGTTCAGTTCCATCCAGACGAGCTTTCGATATTGTTTTTGCCTAAAAAAAAGTGTGTGTGTCAGCTCCGACGCACGACTGGAGTTTACTCCTTGAGTACGATTGTCTTTGACTATGCAATAGGAAAAGAGGTTAATTAAACTCGCCATCTATTGTACTAGCATATGAATGAAGCGGCGACATCTGTCGCCGCTTCATTCATATGCTTTTTAGTCGCAGAAAAACAAAGGTTACAAATGCTCTATTATTTAGCTTACGACAAAAATGGAAATGGGCAGGACATGTAGCAAGGCTCAAACACAAGAGGTGGACTCATCAGACAACTATATGGCAAGGACCTAGGAATAAAAGGCGTGTGGGAAGACAAAAGAAAAGATGGGCTGATGATATTAAGAACATAGTAGGAAAAAACTGAATGAGTATTGCATTAAGTAAACAAAAATGGAGAAATGGAGGACTTTATGGAACAAAAATGGAGACAGGGGACTTTTATTATTATTAGAGTTTACTCTTAAGGAGTCTTACTCTTAAGGAGTAAACTCTAATAATAATAATTTGAACAAAGGTACAGCGAATTAACAATATTGCATGCCAAGCAAGTTAAAAGTGTCCATACCGAGCTGTCAGCCCAATAAATAAATTCAGTATTAGGATCAAAATCCACAGTGATTGCACGTTTGAGATCCTTCAACGGTATAGTATTAGGAGTAAAGTCAGGCGAGTCTAATGATATTTTGGATATCATCGATCGTTGAGCCACCAGCAACATTGATTGTGGTCCATCGTAGCAAGTAGTGTTGCTGTCTTGTCTTAGTTTCACACCAGTCGGACAAGCACAAACATATCCTGAAATGAATTTTAAAAACAAAATAGTTACAAAAGCTTTTAACAGTGTTTCATCATCATCATCTCAGCCGCAGGACGTCCACTGCTGGACAAAGGCCTCTCCTGTAATTTTCCCAAACGTCCTGTCAGAAACATTCTGGATCCACCGTCAATCCGCTGCCTTTATCAAGTCGTCTATTGGTTGGACTTCCTATGTTGCACTTGCCGGTTCGTTTCCTCCACTCGAGAACCGGCCGGCCGCATTGTTCCAGACACATAGAAGAGAGAGCCCAGTTGGCTCTCTGTACTATGTGTCCCCACTGCCACTTCAACTTACTAATCCGCTGAGTTATGTCGGTAACTCATTCCTGATTCGATCTCGCAGTGTAACTCCGAGCATAACCCTCTCCATAGCGTTAAAATTATTTAATAGCTCTTAATTTTAAGGGAAATAATTTAGTAAATGCATACTGACAGTAGCAGAAAGAATTAAATTTTCACATCTCTCACAAAACATGTTTAATTAAAAAGATGGACAGAATAACAAAATCGAGTGGTTGAGGTGCTCGCTTAACGCTGTCTCTCAAAAAAATTTGAGGAATTAAAATCTGTCAACATCTATGAGAAATTGTCAATGGTTATAGGGTAACTGTGTTTGTAGAAGCTTCATATGCTGAAAAGTTGTGTTAAGTATATTTTAAATGTACTTAAAAGTAAACAGATACTAACCAGGTTCTTTAGAAGATAAAAGGCACAAATGTGAGCATCCACCATTATTTATTCTACAATTGTTGTCACTATCAGTCATTGGCTGTCTGCTATCGTCGTAAACTCTAATATCTACAGGAACTGGATCAGACTTAATAAGTTCCTTAATAGAACCATTTGTTTTAATGTCCCAGGAGTATATGGCCCTGAAATTTTCTCACATAATCAATATTATATCCATCAAATATAAATTTCTTTATATTTCTATGATAAATTTATTCTATGTCATAAAATAAATTTCTATGACTCTTTATGTTATTGTTGAAACAATAACTCCTTGAAACAACAAGATATCATATAAAAAATATATTGGTTCTGGAGTAACATTCATTGAATAAGTCCATTAAGTATCAAGTTATTAGCCTCAAAAATACTTGATCATTATTCAAAACAATTTCATCTGGATTTTATTAATAACTTTCAATAAGGTCCCAGACTTTGCATGGTTGAAATAAAGGCGAACAGTGACTTTATTTTATTCGTAGACATAGAAGATATAGATCCCGTTTATATCTTATGTTTTAAGGATAAAGGTGTGTTTTAATAATGAAAATGAGACTAATTGTCATTGAAATGTAAAATTCAAAGGTATGAGGTTTGTCCAATAAATACGCGAACTGATCCATTATGGTGGCCATGACGCGATGTATAGCTCCGCACACTAGCTCACGTGTTGCCTAACTACTCAATGAGCGGTCAGTACTCGCATGACTGTGAAGCTGTACGTGCTGTGCCTCTATCTAGCTTTTGTTTCTCTTGTGCGTGTTTTAGCTATCCGTCGAAATGGAAATTGACGAAATCATTGAGCAACGACTCATTATCAAGTTTTTGCGACAGCTTGGGAAAAGTTCGCAAGAAATTACGGATATATTGAGGGCTATTTATGGTGATAATGCTCTAACATCAGTTTTTAAGTGGATAAAGCGTTTTAAAGTTGGCAGAGAAGACGCCAAGGACGATGTCTGGATCTGGATGACCTTCAATTTCTTGTGTTGATGAAAACTGGAAAAATGCTGATGAAAACGATAACTGGTTTTCATCAGCATTTTTCTAAAACCATGAATCATGGTTTTAGAGTATGACCTTGAACTGAAATCGCAAAGCAAGGTGTGGAAAGAAAAGTAAATGCTGCCTTTTACATCACGGTTCTCAAGCGCTTGAGAGATCGCGTGCGACCAAATTTGGCTCAAGGCGACGCGGACGGGTGGATTCTCCACCATGACAACGCCACCTGCCCATTCACTGTTTGTTATCTGTGAATTTTTGACGAAATATTTAATCAGTATCCTTGAACAGGGTTCCTTATTAGACAGATCTTGCCCCCTTTGACTTTTTCCAAAATGCAAAATGGCGATGAGGGGACACTGGGAGGATGTGGAAATAATAAAACAAGAAACGACGAGGAAAATAAATAGCGTAAGTGCTGAGGACTTTCAGGGGAGTGGAAAAGAAGATGGGCAAGTGCCTAGCGACGAGTCGAAAGTATTTTGAAGGAGATAAAATTTATGTAGATAAAAATTAGTAAAATAAAGTTTTTATGAATCAAGTTCGCGTATTTATTGGACACACCTATGTATCCCTATGTTTATACTGAACTATGATACAAAATTGACAATCTACTCATCTTCGTTTAATTTTTATCACCCTTCTATATATTTAATTTTTAAAACATATTAGAAAAAAATAATACAATTATTATAACAATAACATAATGTCGCTAATACTATACCATGTTTTCCAGTCGGTCCAATAAAGTTTATCATTGAAATAAGTCAATGCATACGGGTACTGCAAGCCTTCATTCACTATACGTTTTCTATTCTCTCCTTTGAAGTCAATGACATCAACAAATTGCAGTTTTGCATCCACCCAATAAATTGAATTGCTATTGTAGTCTATGGTAATGCCATTTGGCCAAAATATATTATCCTTAACTATGATTTTACGAGTTGAATGGTCCCCATCCATGTCTGCCCTTTCGATTTTCGGTTCTTCACCCCAATCAGTCCAAAACATTAGCCTAAAATAAAGGACAATAATTCATAATTGATTTAAATTGTGGTAATATGTACACAATATATCCTAAAAAGAATAATCATTTCGATTACAGGATACTCAACACTAAAAAATTCTATATAACCACCTCATCAATCAGAGTCCAATAAAAAGAGTGTTGTGAAAAGAATTGACCATTACATATTTATCACATCCTAACCTAATAATAAGTTGGGGAAAAAGTTTCTTCACATTTTATATGAAAATGCAAGACTTTTTTTCAAAGTTTATTTTACACTTAATTACAGTATATATGTGCCATTTTGTTCGATGAATTATTGCCATCTTTTAGGTAGTGACATTATCCCGTTACTGTAGAAATTTTGGGATTTCTGATCAAAAAAACGCGACAAGCAGTTTTGGCAGTCCTCTCTTGATGTTAACCTGACACTGTCTAAAGAATTCTGAAGAGACGGAAACAGGTGGAAATCTGAAGGTGCAAGGTCAGGGCTATATGGCGGATGCATTAACACCTCCAAGTCAAACTCTCTTCATTTTTGCTGAGTGGCTAAAGATGTGTGTCATCTAGCATTGTCGTGATGAAAGACCACACCCTTTCTATTGATCAATTCCGGCCTCTTACTCTCAACTTCTTGCTTTAATCTCATCAGTTGTTGGCAGTAGAGATCCAAATCGATGGTTCTGCCCCGCAGAAAAAGCTAATAATGAACAATGCCCTTTAAATCCCACCATACACACTGCCTCACCATATTGCGAGTTAACCCGGGTTTTGGCACAGTCTGTGAAGCCTGATCGTCCTTTGACCATGATCTTTATTGCACATTCTTGTTGTACATGATCCATTTTTCATCATCAGTTATCAATCTCTTCAAAAACGGTTCGGTTTCATTACGTCTCAATAAAGAATCGCAAATGAGTACACGATTAATAAGGTTTCTTTCAGTGAGTTAGTGTGGCACCCAAATAGCGATCCAGCTTTTTTCAAATGGGTCAAAACTGTTTTGTGGTCAATTCCTAGTTCTTCAGCTACGTCGTAACTATTGAAAACTATGCTCCACTTTTTCAAAAAATAGCGTCTATTTTATCCGTAACAGGCGACCAGAGCGAGGTGCATCTTTGACATCAAAATTCCCAGATTGAAAAAGTCTTTGTGCTACTCTTACTGACACTGCATTAGGTCCATTAATGTCACAATTTTTTTTTTCGCGGCTTGCATTGCATTTTTTCCTCTTTTGTAATAAAATTTTAAAATGTATTTTCTTCATTAGATTCAATCATTTTGACAGAAAGAAAAACAAATGGAAAATAGCTGGAAACAACATTTTACTAATATCTTTTCTTTATTAAAATGTAACCTTTTTAATGTCGTCAAAACCAGCCAAATACAAATAGTACAGCCAAAGAAATTTTATTACAAGTTTATACATATTAAATGCGGAAAGATTTTTTTCCCTAACCTAATATTATAATTGAATCGGTCATTTCAAAAACCTAGTCACATTTTTTTCCAACAGGCTTTCTTTGCTGAAAATGGTTTATTAAAGAGAGATATGTATCAAGATAGCATTCTGGAAGAGCTAATGCCATTTTATAACAACATTTTTAGATGGCCAACTGCAAATGTTGAAGATAATCCAGATGAGAATGATGGAGAATATGACTATGTACCCATAAATATATTAAAACATGACAAATTAATACATGTAAAATGATAATAAGATTATTTTTAAGTGTAATTCTCAATTATAAGCAATAAAAAATATGATTACTACTGTTTTGGTGAAATTATATACCACTAACCCTATTTCTCGCTAAAACAACATAAGTCAAGAACTGTTTTTCAGGTTTTTTTTCATTACTTCTATTAATAAGCTTTAAAGGTTATTCGCTATTTTAATTTTTTACAACTCAAATACTAAATTGAACATAAAAAAGTCCTTTAAAACTCATTTGTTTGTGTATGAAACAGTTTTTATTGATTTCTGAAAAATTCTAATTAAGTGACTTATGAGGTTTTTGAAATGACCAATTCAATTGTGAAAGTGAGTTTGTTTGTTTGTTGCACTTTCACACCTTAACTACGCAACCGATCATTACAAAATTTTGCATGCCTGCATATTGTCAGGGACATAGGGTACCTTTAATTTTTTTAAAAGTACTGTTCCCGAAAGTCCATCAAAAAATATAAAAAAATGAACACCCGACAGAAATACATGAGTATAATATAGATTGAATAAATTTATAGGATATATGATGCGTACTATCTCCACGCTCGTACTGAGGGTGCGGAGGCTGCGCTTATAGAGGCGCATACAATAAATATAGATTTATTTTATAATGTGCGAGAGAGATGTACACATTGTTACGCAAAAGTGACGAAAGATAATGCAATTGTATATAATAAAATGGCTACTGGCGAGTACAGGTTCTCTTCTCACGTCAGTCGCATTGCTACGGCACCCGAAGAACCAGCAGTCACGTCATCGCATTAGTTCTCGTAGCGCGTCAATCGCACTGTCTTCCTTGTTCCTCAAGAACCAGCCACCTCGTGAACCGCCACATTGCTCATATAATTTTATCAGGTGTTGAGTTTCTATTTTTTGAAAGCTAAGAAAAAAAGTCGAGGGGAAAGGCTAGTATTTTATTTTTAAATGCTAATAAAAGTTTAGGGTTTTAAAAAGTAATGATGTATACTAAGGTCATGTTGTATTAGTTTGGTGAGGTATGCCACTAATTTTCACTTACCCTTCTTTAGGAACAACAGCAATAGCTCGAGGTAAGTCCACGTCAGCCCAAAATAGAACTTTTCTAAGAGCACTGTCTATACTTATTACTTCTATTTTATTTGTTTCTCCATCTGTCCAATATATTTTGTCGGTGTACCAATCTATCGCTATGCCATTAGGAGTTACTAGTCCTTCAATTTTTATCTAGAAACAATATATTTATTTAGTTGTCAGTGAAAACCGCATTCGAATCGGTTGAGCCATTTCTGAGATCAGCGTGCACAAACGCACAGACAAACGGACAAACAATTTTAAATCTATTTTTTGACCTCGGTAACATAAATGTATTTAGACAAAACAATTTAGACGAAAAAAAAAACACGACTCGTTTATGATTTTATTATATGTATAGATAGTTATTTTCTAAGATAGTTTTACACACCGGTGTATACGAAACTATTTAATTGTTATAAAATTCTACTGGAATTGTATCTTTCAACAAAAATTCAGGTCGATAATAACTAAATAACAATTACGACGTAAGTTCAAAACGCTATCAACCATAAAGCAACAGATGCGTTCGTTGTATTATTTTTTATACAACCTATACATGTTTTTTGCATACAAAATATTCCAAATACAAGATATTCTTTAAATTTCTCTATAATACGCTTAGTATTTTATACATGGGTACATGGTACTCTAGTTTTTATATTAATACATATATATACAGCCTCTCTGCCATCCTAAACATTAAAAAATCATATTATGTCAAATTTGACAGGTTGATTTTTCATAGCAATTAGTCTAAGCTCTTTTCAAACATTGAAGGGTAAACATGTAAGATTAAAAAGTAATCGTTTGTTTTAAGAAATTTGAATAATGAGAAGAAGATATTTAAGTTTTATAGTACAAGTTTCTTTATAGTACAAGTTCTAGGTCTAAGTTATTAAAATGTTGCCTAGAAAAGCCATTATTAGGCATATGCTGTGAAAAAAAATTTAATGATACATAAAATAATGTACTACATACCCACAAAAAGATTTGCGAGGCTCTGTGTCTAACTATTATAGTTAAGTTACAATAACTGTAGCAATAAATACCATGAAATCAACATGCTATAAATATTTTAGGTAGTCAGGGTAAGAAAAGGTTCATCACCTGAAAGGCGACATTTGCTTGCACCAGGATAATTACTTTATATTATTTAGTTACAATCTGCATACTGAGATGTCACGTGTTCCAACAAAAGTTATGTTAGTTACGATCAGTGTCACTACGTTTTATATGTTCAAGTAGCTTATTTTTTCGACGACAGATGTCACTGCGCCGGTAGTGCATCATTTCGCGATATCGTTTCGTTCCTCAACATGGACTAGACTTTACACAGATTTCAAGGTCTGCTTTTATAGGCCCAGAGAATAGCATTAGGGTACGTAAATACATCCGTCAGTTATCGCAAAAATGTCAAAATGACAGATAACGTAACGCTTTAACACTTGTATGTAATTTTACTCCTCATAAGATATCCATACTGGGGCCTCATAAGAAAATCGATTCTTAAGGTGTAAACTCCCAAAAGTTATATATTCTATTTGCCTTACGGAAACATTTTTGTAAATATAAGTACTAATATTATTAAAAATAAATGGATATAAGTTAGCACTCAGAACAATAATTGTCTTTAGTTATTTTGTTCTGAGAGTTAGCATCTGCATTTTCACGTGACATAAATGGAGGTACTAAGGAGGGGAAATGCGTGCTTAATTTTCAAATTAATGTTATTGATACATAATTTAAAAAAAATCGTTATCTGTAGGATAGGAAGATAAACATTAATGAACAAGATTTGCTGTGTATATTAAACTAAACCAATTTGCTGAGTATATTTAAAAAAAAAACTATAATATAATTATGCATATATTGATACCTAAACTTCAACTCATGTTTAGATGAAATAGCCCAGAAATATGAATTCATTACCTTGTTCTTTCAGCCTATGAAACTGCAAAAACTCTATCATTTAAATTAAAACAAAAGGTAACTCCAGTAACATGGAATGAGTTTTTAAGTAGGTGGCACAGTGTATAGCAGCACATAGTAGCAGATTGTTTTAGTTTTAAGAATATACATGCTGCATTAAACTAAAATGCTTCCTATTTAATTTTGTTTTATTACCTTTATTAGCATAATTAATAATAGGTTAAATCTATCGTTTAAATAATAAATGAACCTATTTTTATCTTAAAAAAGGATCGCATCGTTGTCATGCTTTTACACTGGTTAATAGCAAATAAATTAAGTTTTTCCACAGGTGTTTTGGAATATTTCAGAGAAAAAGAAGAAAAGACGAAGAAGATCTACAATCTTAAAATTTAAATATTATTATTTAAGATAATAATATGATTTATTTCTATTCCTCAGTGGTAGATTTAAGAGGAGATATCTGCAGATCCACATGTGGAACCAAGCTGTGGATCCAAGTCGACGAAGAGAGTTTACATAAGAAATAAATAGAAGTTAGAATCATATTGCTAACTAAAATTGAAAATAATAGGTTTAGTTAAAATATTTGTGTATATTATAAATAAACGTTATCAAGCCTTTTTATAAGCATTAAATAAATACTTACTTTGTCACCAACATAGGTGTTATTGTAGTTGATACATTGTATCATTTCAGCAGTTTGATCCGACCAACAAATTAGATCTCTTCTATATAAAAAATCAACAGCAGACATTTGTTCTAAGCCTTTAATGATTGCATTAACTTTTCCAGGTCTACTTATATTTGCGATACGAATGTCTGTTGACGTTGAGTATAATAACATTGGATTACTGGCATTTGTGTAATAATCTGAAAGAAAATATAACTTATAAGACACTGAATTATTTTAGATGTATTAGTGTAAATTTAATTTACATTATTTTAGTAAAAACTATTATAATATGAAAGAGAAAATATATCGAAAAAGCAGAAAAACGTTCACATATTTAAATTACCAAATGTAACATGAAATTTCACTTAGCGTCAAAAACAAACCTTTCCATTGTAAAAACATCAATAAACAGAACACTTGAAAAACATTTCGAATTAATTTATCGGCGTGAAGGATTCGACGACGCTTTGTCATAATGAAAACAAATGATGTCTAACAAAAAAAGTCATGTATTTTAATAGATTAAAATAATAAGGCACTAGGAAAATCGTTCCTGATAAAAATTAAATACTACATTTGCAGCATTAAACAATTTAATAAATGCTTTTATTACATAGTTTATAATTTATAAAAACAAGCCCACTATCAACACTTTCCAAACAATTTTTTTACAATTTTTTTCTAAGTGACACAACACAGATTATCTAAACTAATTATTTGAGACCATACATAGACTAAGAATGAATTCTATGTTGAGATTTTTGAGTTACTGGATAATGAGTATGCTATGTTTGACAGTCCGAGCCATGGACCTAATATACTAAGCAGGACTGATTACATTGAAATTTTGTATTTACGAAAATTAACTGTATTACTAATAATATTACTAATAATTAAAGTATATTTTTCATTGCGCCTTATACAGATGCTAATCCGAGCTGAGAGGGATAATACCAACGGAGGCCGTGTGTCTCGTTCTTTCATCTTGCCAGACTAAAAAAATGTCATAGACTAAAAATTTAGGTTCAAAAATCTTAGTTGAAACACTTGTTTTTTAATGGTATTTCAATTGTGTGTGGCCAAGTCGCAGTAAGGAACCTTAGAGTTGGCACGACTTTGTCTAGATTTCATTACTTTTTAGAGATAAACAAGCAGCTCCATCGAGACTTGGCTAGTTTTTTACAGAATGTTTTTGGTGGGATAAAATTTTATTATTTACAATATTTTTAATCTATACTGAAACACCAATAACAGTGTGTGACGTCATTTGTGGGCAATCATTGTCTTATGCCAATGCAGCTGTTTTGTTATGATATGACCACAAATGACGTTACGCGCTCTCAGATGAACTATCGTGGCGTTTTGGCGGCATTTTCAAACAAACAATATTAAAACATGATTTTGAGTACCTAAAAGGCTATAAATAAATAAAATAGTATTTTTTTATGGGAATAAATATCCATGAAGATTAATTTAAAACACTTTCTGAAAATTTGTCCGATCCCTTATTATCTATAAAAATTGTTCATTCACTTTTTTATTTAAAAATCACTATTTCTGAATTATAGCGATTCAACAAGTTAAAAAAATTGTGTTCTTCATACTATGCACGAGTATGTTGCTTATACATATACATAACTGGACCCGTAATACAAGTAAAAATGTAATTTTTCTGTGTAAAAATGTAAGTAAAAATGTAAAAATGTAATAAAATTCGTTACAACATTTGTCTGAAACTTTTTCCTAGCTCTTTACCATGATATGGAAAAACACTTATTTTAATTTTTTTTCACCCTTTCTACAGGGTGGAATCGAAAATTTCTTTTACCTATTGATATTTGATACCTTCTAGAAACTATGACAAAAATGCCCCTGAGGGACCCAAAAATTTTGATTTGTTAGTAAATTTTCTTGGACTAATAGGAGAGATTCTGATTTAGAAACCTGCTTCATTTCATATGAAATATGACAAAGCATATTATACTTATCTTTATCAACAATTCAAAGTACCTCTTTAGTTAGGAAATGTACAAAACGTTAGACAAAGTTAAAGAAAAATGTATCTAAGTAATGGAGTATAAGGACTTGAATTAAATTGGCTTCGCTGTAATGATGCTGCCGTCCCCTTTCTGTTAATAAGCCGGAAAAGAGACCGTTTGTATTTTTATTTCCCACTCCCACTTATTGATAAATCTCGACTCTTCAAGTTCATAAACACTTTTCCGTTATTTTTAAAATCGTTATTATAAAATTTAATCAAATGACTTATTTGTTGACAGTAATAAACGTCACGTTAAATAAAAAAGTGAGAGAAAGTTAATTATAGCTTTATTTAAATAAAGATAACCTTCTATATGTAACTAGCGACCCGCCCCCGGCTTCGCACGAATTAAATTTTTTTCTGCGATTTGGTGCACAAACTTTCATCGTTCATCGCTCTTTCCGAATGAAAATCTTATCAAAATCGAATGCTGATATTTGGTTTAGCATGATATTTACACAATAGGCATAATATATTTTATGAATCATTAAATCTTCTCTTCCAAAGAAATTTTCCTTAAATATGATGTCAGTAATTAAATATAATGGCAAGGATTATTATTTTTATAAAAAACATTGCAAGTGGGTGCTAATTCATTGAAGCGGAAACGAAAACAGAAACTGTTGCTGTTTACGAATAACATATCTAAAAGACATCCCGTTTTTCTGGTTGACCAAAGACAAAATTCGTTATGGAAAAAATTTTTATATTGTGTAAACAAACCGTTAGTTTTATGTGCCTTTAAGTAATAGATAAAGATTGTGAGATATTGTATTAGGCAGTTTTAGGGTCACAACTGGCATCTCTGATTTTCAAAAGAGTTGTGCGAAATTAAGCCCCATTATGGAGTATTGCTCTCAGGGCTGGCTGGCGATGAAGCACCATGCAAGACGATTATTTATAGCTGGTTTGCAGAAAGCGGTTGTGTCAATTTCAGTGACGAATTTCGTGAAAATAAGTAATATTTTTCTATTCTTTCTAGCTACGCAATAAGAAGTACCGGTCAAAATTATGAAATGTTATCATTTGTTCAGCAAATCTGTTTTTTCATGAAAACGCGATCAAGACGCCTTTTGCTGGATTCAATTATATTTTCAAACCATCCAGGGACCCACTCAAATATACAAACATAATTTCATCCAAGTCGGTCCAGCCGTTTAGGAGGAGTTAGGTGACAAATACAGGTACAGAAGATACAGGTACATTTGTAGAAAAAAATTGCATCCGAAGCCGGGAGCGAATCGCTAGTATTGTAAAATCTACAAATAAATAAATTTAAATAAATGCAGCCAGGGTCTCCTTCCTCGTTTATCCTCTTCCATGAGTGAAAAACGTATTAAAATCCATCGGATTGTTTAAAAGAAATTAGCCGAGAAACGGAAGCAGATAGTGACTTTGTTTTATAATGTGTATAGATATAGAATAGACGATTTCCTCATTTTAAAAGAAAAAGCTATTTAAAATAAATAGCAACTTTTAATTTTCTCTTTCTAATCATGGCTGGAATGAAACAAACATTGGGGATAATTGTTCTAAATTGATTACAGGAGCGTTCTGTTTTCCGAGCACCATTTAACGGTAAAGCGTAAACAAATGAAAGGGATTTCCCTTCTTTAAATAAAATTTATCTCGCTTCTACATCTTTATTCAACCGTATCTCTGGATTTTAGTTTCTCCTATGAAATTCTCCGGGGATTTCTAAATACCAGCAGTCTTTTATATCAAAGCGAAACTTTAGGGTCGAGTCCAAGTTGTGTCATTATCAGATATCTTTCATTTCCAAAGGTTTTTAAGTTGAAACTGTACCTTGGAATAAGTCTTTATCGTTCGATCGCCGCTTTATCGTTTAATCGAGATTGAATTTAGTTAAAATACTGAAAGCAAAATATCTCTTTTACTAAGTAGGTAACTTAACTTAATTTTTTTTAATGTAATGGCCTTCAGACAGGCTGACTGTCCACTTGATGGTAGGTGGCTATAGTTACCTATTAACACAAGATAAGATAAGTGATTGAGAAGGAATAAGTAAAGGGCTCTGGCATCCCTTACTCACTCACCGAAACACAACAACAGACATGCTGTTATCTCACGGCGGTCTTCTGTAAGGGGGTCGTTATTGCCGCCAGACGGGCTGCCCAAATACTCTTAAAAGTTCATTTTCAAAGTTGACCCTGCTGATAGGAATCGAATCTAGGAACCCTGAGACGGAGTGTTAAGGCAAGCACCCTAACCATTCATCCAACGGGCTCAAATAATGTATAATATGGGTTAGAAATAATTTAGGAATATGTTAAGGGGACGACTTAGCAGAAAAGCGTTATTTTCGTCGCCTAATTTGACAGGTTAGAGTAAAATTAAAACTTAGATAAAAATAAAGAGCGTAATAGAATATATTTAAAATAGTTTGAATCAGACAGATAAATATATATATATAAAAAATTCTGGGCAAGAAAAATAGTAAATTACTGTCCAAAAAAAGCTTTCTCGTCACAGTAGTAAAAATTTTCAGCGACAACTACATAATTTTTAAACTTATTAATTAACTTAAGTTCTGTACTAATTTAAACGGCTACTTTTATTTCTTTTTTCATATTTTACACAATATTAAAGAGAAACCTTCAAATTTTAAATCTGTTCGGTCATCTCCGAGAAGCTATTTGTTGTGCAATATTGTACCTTAATTCATAGGTCATTAGGTTTTAATACCAAAATTTCATTATTTAAATACATTTTAACGAACTATTGAAAATTAAAGATTTTGGAAAACATTATTTCCTTTTATACAAAATAACACACACCAATAATAATAAAACAGATAGATAAGTGTATCGTTTCACAATAAATGGACTTTTGATCACGTTAGAAAATTATACCCCTTGAATTATCCTCCTTTCCTTACATAGTATAAATTGAAGTCGATGCCTGCGTCTGTCTGTCTATCTGTATATCCGCGAACTCCTCCTAAACCACGCAAAGGATTTTGATCGGCTTTCACTACCAGTTAGATATTTCTTTACGAAAGGTTTGTATATTGTCTTTTTGTCTTTTTGTTGTTTGTTTTTGTCATATTGTTGTCTTTTTGTACTCTATGTCAATGACTTAATGTCCACTAATCTGGCCAATGCCGAGATCATATGCTACGCCGATGACACGGTTTTTCTCGATTCTAAACTAATCCTGAATCAACATATTCAGCATATATGTAACAGGGCTTTTCAGTTCTATGGTCTAGTGATAAGAACTTGTTCAAATTTCAAATGTCCTGCAACTTACTTGTACCTGTTTAAGACTCTGGTTCGATCACAACTTGAATATGCCTCGATAGTTTGGAATCCCTTCTATGATAAATATTGCCAACAGTTAGAATTAGTGCAGCGTAAATTCCTTAAAACACTTAATTATAAGTGCTTCCGCTCAAGGTTGCCGTATGTTGATACATTAAATAAGTTTTCACTACCTAGTTTAGAACAGCGACGATTGCTTCTGGATGCTATGTTCTTATATAATGTTTGCCACAACCGCTATGACTGTAACTACTTAGTAAATAACATTGTATATCGCTTACCAAGCAGTTCGCAGCGTATACGAGATTGTTATACGCACAAACTATTTATGCCGAAACACTGCAAAACTAACGCTGGTGAACGTGCGCCTTTGTATCGTGTTATGCATGCATATAATAGTTTCTTTACACAAATTGACCTGTTTGCAATTGGTCCACAAAAATATAGAAAAGATATAATGAAATCAATGCATTAGCGTAAGGAGTTTTTATTGTTCTTTTTTTTTATTGATTGTTCTCTCTTGGTTTTTTTATTTTTTATTGGTGTATATTTATATGTCCTCTCTGTATAAAATCGATTTACTACTTTGTGGAAAATGTTGTTGTTTGCATTATTATTTAAGTTTATGTATGTTTTTTTTTTCTTTCTTTAGTCTAATATACATGGTGTAATTGTTTGTTTCCCTAATAAAATAAAATAAAAAAAATAAAAAAATATTTTTCACGACACTACTTGGGTTGGGGTCATGAAGTGTGCAGAAGAGGGAATGCGACTTGTTAATGCCTGGCTTCATAATAATCTACTAACTCTTAATTTGCAGAAAACAAAATTCCTCTATTTCCATAAAACATTGAAAACCTCCCCAGCGTTAGAAAAAATAAAAATCCATTTCTGTACTCCACAAAATGCGCAACCCTGCACTTGCAACCACATCACCAGATCACCCACAATTAAATATCTTGGTTTGTTTGTAGATGAGACACTATCTTTTAAGGCTCATATAGATGTTACTTCAGATAGGGTCCGAAAATTAATATATGTTTTTAAAAACTTGCGAATGGTAGTTGACTTAAAATTAATGGAAACAATATATACTGCTCTCGGTCAATCGATAATTTCCTACTGCATCCTGACATGGGGCGGTGCAACCACAAACAAAATTATGCGTCTGGAAAGAGCACAGCGGTCAGTATTGAAAGTGATACTTGGCAAGCCTCTTAGATACCCAACCAACACGCTATATAAGGAAAGTGGATTTCTCACAGTTCGAGGTCTGTTTGTGTTTAAAGTAATGGTGCATACACATCGCTCTGTAATTAATTCAGTTGATTATAGAAAAATGATTCGAAAACGTGTTTTTAAGTTACCCGTCCCACCCATCAAATCCAAGCATGCCAGAAAATACAGCATCTTCCTTCACTCATATATCTACAATAAGGTCCAATCACGCTGTTGTATAAAGTATTGCACACTTCCAGAAATGAAGATCAAAGTTATGAAGTGGATTGCCACACTTTCTTACATTGAACTTGAAGAACTACTAAGAGAACTCAAATGACTGTTAATTATAACAAGAAATTAACTAAATCCTCTATGACTATATATCTATCACGTATACTGCCATTCACATTCACACACACACACACACACGCATGCACTCTGAAAGCGTCCTTTTAATAGCATTTTTAAACTCATGAAAATCTTAATGTCTAATGCAATATTTGTTGTACTGATTGATGTCGCGTAAATGAACTATCTTGATAACCTTTTAGATCATCTACAGGACAGGCCTCGCCTAGTGTAGAGATAATTGTAATAATGATTGTTGATAAGTTTCCCGTTGCCATGTTAATATATTTACTTTTTCATTTTCTTTTTCATTATATAATATATATTTTAGGTTCGGAAGACGGTTTCTTTATAAGAATTTTCCTTTAATTCACGCACGGAAGTGTAAAAGTTGATTTCAACAACGAAGTGACCTTATAACCCCCGGAGGTTAAATCAAACTGAACAGAACTGATTGGAGGACAGGCCAAGAAAACTTTGTATTGAAAGTCCGCCGTACAAACTTTCCATAATCCGATGAATATCTGCGGTTCAAGAAATTGTGCTAGTGAGAATATAGTTTGAACCAGCATTCGGATCAACTTGTTTTAGGGTTCCGTAACATATTTATTAAAAGATTTCCACAAAGTCTAATTCTTAATACTAAGCATTTGTTCTAATGGAACTATTATGTCGTTCTAAATTCTTAATGGGTAAAATATTACGCGATTTTTTTTCCTGCAATGAAAATAATAATTTATTTGTCACTATTTGGTACCTGCGACTTCGTTTGCGTTGAAAAATTAAGAATATAATACCTAAATAACGCCTGACGTCTTTATCGCTGTGACAGTGTTGCCGATTTTTTATATTGTTAGTTAGACGATCCCCGGGAACCTAACATTTTTCCAGGATAAAAATTAGTTTTTACCTGAAAGACAAACATATATAGATATAGATCCATACATCCATCTATCCTCTATCATATAAATATGTATCGGGAAATGTCTTAAATTGTAAAAAAGTCTGAACTTAGCTTAATTAGGAAAAGTGTGGAATAATGTTTCACATTTCGACAGCATTTTTGCCAAAACCAGTATTCCGGGTATGCTCGCTCCGCTGCGTCCCGCTTGCATTTCATTCACCGCCATTCTTCCATAACTCTGACAAAAGGGTCAATTCCAAACGTAAATTTATTATGGCGCACGATTAACAGTGTTGTTTTCGAAGTACCTACCTTCCAACACAAATTAACAAACAAGAGTTAAGATCAATTTTAATAAATTGTAAATTGCTCCTGTCTCAAGGAATTTGCAATTAGGAATTTACGTGTTAAGTAAACTTAAGAAATACAGGCCATCTTTGTACATATGATATTTGTACAGTTTTTTATGCATGTCGATGTCGGATGTATAAATTAAAGTGGCCCAAGGATTGATCCCTGAGGAACGCCTCGGAACACAGATTAAAGCTATTATTTGTTTTACCTTGCCACCATAGTTCAACACATTGTTTACGATTCTTTAAGTAATTTGAAAACTAATTGATAGCACGCTTAAAATAAGCGCACAGTTTAAACTTAATGAGAAGACACGAAAGAAATGAAATAGGCTATAAGTATATTATGTATACTAGATCGCTCAATCGCACGCGACTGACGCCGGGCGCGTCAGTCTAGTATTTCACAAATAAAAAGGTGATAATTTTAATGTAATTGTTGACTGCGCTGCAAGTGATTATCCCAAGACGCTGCTGGATTGGTCTATCTGTGTGCCAAGTCCAGCGGTTTATTGAGGTTTATTGAGTTATTGAGTTAATCAATGCGAAAGTTTGTGATGGATGTATTTATGTGTAGATGTTTGTTACTTTTTTAGGCAAAACAGTTGAAATTTGGCAGATAATAGATAATTTGTTAGCTGGATTAACATATAGCATACCTTTAATCCTGAAAAAAGTTAGGTTCCCGAGGGATCGTCTAAAAATTTTAAAAAATTGGGTGACACTGTCGCCGCGGTGGCGCCACCGTCGTCACAGCGCTAAAAGTGTTGGATATTTTCCAGGTGTTACATTTTTCATTTTTCAGCGTCAACTAGTATCTTCATATAAGCTTTTATATTCATAAAAGATAATATTTTAATGGTTAGATAATCTTCAGTGAAACTACTTACATGTACCTATAGTCATATATATCTATTCTATAGTCATGTTGAGGAATGTGTCACGTGATGCCATTAGGTGCAATATAATTATGATTATAGCCTAATTCCCGGTGCGACACTTGAATTTGCTCAGAGGTATTTGTTAATGAAACAATGGCGCACCTGGGAGCGTCGCAACATTTATTAAGTTAATTGTCTAATACTGTTCATTTAACTTATATATTAATGGTATCATTTATTTTTATTTATGAGTGTGTGCGGCATTCTTCCAGCGATGCCTTTGAAGTAGCCTTTGTGTTATTGAAATAACCTCACAACCAAGTTTTGACAGTATTCAGTAGTAGACATTTCAGCATTTAGTATTAGTATTCAGCAGCCCGTCTGGCGACAGTAACCACCCCCTTACAAAAGACCACCGTGAAATAACAGCACGTGTTCTGTTGAATTTTCGGTGAGTCTAGAACGCACTCGCAGCACCTCGCTTGTGGCATGTGTTACAGGCTACGGTAGCGACCTTAACATAAAAAAAAGACTTATTGAGAGTAATATAACAAAATATCAATAAATTAATCCATAAAAATATCAATAAATGTATTTGTCAATAAATCGTAGAGCGAAAGTTTGTGAGGTTGAATGAGTAGGTATGTTTGTTACGCTTTCACGTAAAAACTACTGAACGGGTTTAGATGAAAATTGGCATACCGATAGCTTATTACCTAAGTTAATATATAAGGTACTTTTTATTCTGGAAAAAAATTATGTTTTCGAGGGTTTGTCTAAAAATATATAAAAAAAAACGGCACCACCGTCGTCACAGAGATAAAGATGTCAGGCCATATTTAGGTATTATTATATTTTTGATTTTTTCAACATAGAGAAAGTCTGCATGACTGTAGGCTAACAAGTGAAATTACATATAAACTGACTATATTATATTCTTATATTCAATTTGGTGTTGGATCTCTGACTCTGTGTTTAGACGTTGTCTTCTATTAGAGATTTTCGTAGATATTACAAATTACATATTGTAATGTATGCTTACATTATTGTTTTGAAAATTACATTCAAACAATTGTTTTTTAAATAGGACCAAATTTAAATTATAATCTTCACAACTAAGTGTTTAATTGTTCAATATGCCAATAGAATGCGTCATAGGAACCTCAGTTATCAATTTCATTTGTTTTACAATGACTAAGCTACAAGCTATTATAACTAAATATAATTTACATTAAACATATTAAATATAATGTGGGTAAGGTGAGGTGGGGTAAGAGGGACAGAGGGGGAAGAGAAACAGTTGCCTGTTAATAGAAACTTATAAAGCGTAGCTCTATGCCTCTCTAACAATAATAAAAGTAATTACGACTTAGTTCCAACGATTTTACATAGAGGGCGTTACGAATCCACGTGTCAGAGTAAGAGCGAAAATAAAAATCAGTTGTCAAACTGAGAAGCACGCGACTTGGCGGTAGATATTTTGAGTGTTGTTTTAAACGATAAAACGGAGACTTAGAAGGTGGGTTTTGGTGGTAAGTACCAATTTAATGTTGAAGTTTGGTTTTGTGAATTGATTTTGTTTGGTATTACTCATTTACAGTTATATTTCATATCATCAAAAACATAACATAAAAAAGTACAAAGCAGGGAAAGAGAAACTATATTCATCGGAAAAGAGGAACGTATGTTCCTCTTTCCCGAATGCAGGGGTGTTCAACCTTTTAAAGCTTTGAAATATTTATTTAATATTTAACCAGTTTTCCGCAAGTGGCCTCGCCCGCGTGGTTTCCAGTTATATCGCGCTCTCTATATTGTGCAAAAGGAACATAATGGGTTCGATTCTAACTCTCATTGTTACAGGAAAATGCAAAATGCCACGAAAATACGAACGTAAAACGGATAGGGCCTCATACCCAAAAGAAAAATTAATAGAAGCGGTCAGGGCAGTTAAAAGTGGTACTATGACTGCTTATACGGCTGCCAACCACTATCAAATACCCAGACCTACCATAGTAAATAGAGTATACGACCGTAAAGGCCTCAAATCCAATACCTTGGGAAGAGCTACAATTTTGTCGAAGGATGTAGAAGAAAAACTCGTGCACACATTGGAAAAATATGGCTTTGGCCTGACAAGGAAAGAATTAATGGTACTTGTGGGGGAATATGCTTCATTAAATGGACTTGACAATACATAAATTTAAAAATGGAATCCCGGGTGAAGATTGGTTCCTTGACTTTAAGAAGAGACACAATCTTTCCATTAACGATTTTTAGAAGTTCCTTTCTGTTTTGTGTTCTTTTGAAATATTTTTGTTTAGAATTTTAGTTTAGTAATTAAAACACTAAACAATTTTAATTTTAGTAGTCCATTTTTGTTTTTTTTTTTGTGCTCCTAAATGTTTGAATGAGTAAAACATTTGTAATGCTATTTTACGAATTAAGCAAATATGCTGTTTACAATGTTTGGGAGATTTTATTTTTAAACTAAGAAATTTATTGTTTTTCGTACTATTTTTGTACTCATTAATAATCCTTACGTAGAGTTGAACACCTCTGCCCATGCTCTGTATGTTCCACTTACCCCGCTTTTGAGATGTCTTGAATTGTGGCAAAAATAAACTTTATTTCTCCTAACACCGAGTTTGAATTCAATTGACACCTAATTCACAATGAAAATTTATATAAAATATAAAAATAACGTGCATCTAAAAACGAAAAATTTATGTTGTTCCTCTTACCCCAAATCTCGGTAAAGAGAAACATTTCGAATGATCAAATCAATTGTCAATTATTGGCGTAATTACTTTAGGACTTGATTGTGTATTAAAGTAAAAGAAAGCTTATTTTAGGAATAATATTTTATTTGTAATCATATCAATACAAAGTGATGCATTAACTAGTTAGCACTCATAAAGTTCAAAGTCAGTAAAATATGTTCCTCTTACCCCACCTCACCTTATACAACAATTTTTATAATGATTGTGTGCAAAGAAAGGCACACGAAATGTGGAAAGAAAAGCATTATTTCGCCTAAATTCGATACTTAGAAATAATCTCGCAATTATTTCATTCTCCTATTACGGCTCAACAAGTTCAATTCGACAGCAAGTAAAATTTCGCGGTGTAGTGTTGGGCGTTCATTTAAAATTTATTAAGTTTATTACCCTCGTTTACCGGCCCGTATGGAGTGGCTAACCAGATGGAAAATTGTATTGTACAACCAGTTGATAATCCGGGAACAATATCTCGCTGAACGCTCACGCAAATACAGAATAATCATCAATTTCTATGTCTGGATTATTGGGGTGATTTATTGAGAATAAAACTTATTGTTTTGAAGCTTTGAATTCAATGTTAAATTGTTCATAACTGCCTATTTATACTTTCTTTTAAAAGAATTAGAGAAATATAGACTTTTACCACCAACTTTAGTTTTTTGCTAATATTATTTATTAGTAAATTATTTTCTTAATTCCTTTATCTGATGTTTCAGTTAAAACTCTTACTGTATCTGTAGCTAGAGACCAATGTATATTAAAAAATTATGTAATACTAGTATTTTATTTTTTGCTTATAATTTTTATTTTCATTTTTAAATCTAAATTACAATTTATGCTCTCTAAATATTTTATTGAATTCATGCCAATTTTTTTCTACTCGTATGTACAGTAAATTATACACATTTACTCTAATATAAATAAAATATAAAATTAACTTAAAGTTTACCTTTTTGACAAAGAGTGAAATCAATAAGAGTAAAGTTGTAAATATTTCCTTCGGAGTTCAACTTCCTTCTCTTCAGTTTCAGCAGATGTATTGAATGAACAGGCTTATTGAGTCCATACCAATGGGATAGTATTTTATATATAAAAAAGTCAATATATGAAGCATAGAACACTGGCCACAATGACATTAGGAAATTATTTCACGTTTGCAACAATATCAGGAAAACGTTGCTGTACAGGTAAAAAGCAATCGGCATATTTAACAGCAAGCGACGCTCAATGAATTGTAACTAGACGGCGTTAACGCGTATACATACGCACGAGTTCAATAAAGAGATTTCACCTATGTACTCTGGGGAATTCCCGGTGTTTCATTTTTGATAAACCAAAGGATCGTTCGTGGTGGTATTTTTGGGCGCATTTGTACACTCGTGAACGCTAGACACTGTGAAACGTTTATTCCTCACTAACATTAGCACAATACAAACATAGGTACCTACTAACGTTAGTATGACAAGACAGCAACAAGACAAAATCGTACCTTGGCTCAGGATGAAGTTGGGGACTGTAATATAGGCCACAATATTGCTTGGGGCCTAGCTGAAAGATCTTTTCGCGGACATCAGCGCACATACAACGCAGTAGTTGTCACAATATCTCCATCCAGGCAATACATTTCGACTGCCCTCATGAACTGCTACCACCCGTCCATGTATTGCACCTCATGCTTTGCGATATATTCAAGTAGACCAGTTCAGTTACTCAATTAAAACTGGAACAGTATCTATTCATACGTCGTTATTTATGTTCATGCCTTAATTTTGAGCTGATCCTGCCTTAAAGAGAAGCTGAGGTAAAATGAAATAGTAATTTGTACACGATGCAAGTAGCTGGAGCAAATAAAGAAGTAAGCAACATACACAAGCAGTATGCGCGATCTACATGCACAAGTAACTTGTTTGTTTTGCTACTTGCGTTTAAGATAAAACTTGCTCATTGCTCATTAGTTACGTCCACACCAGCCGCAAGGCAGCCCCTTGCGAGACAAATGCTCGGTTGTTGTGGACGTGCCTCGAGGTGCCTCGAGGTGCCTCGGGCGCACATTGGCTCGGCCGAGCATGTCTCCGGCCCGAGCCATGCATTGTTGGTAAACTGACCGTGTTCAAATGTGCTGTGCATGCGGTGTGGATGCTGCTTATTTGTTTTGAAAGCCTATTCAAGTTTGAACATTATACGGAAAATTTTCCCTTTTGATTGCTACGCTCATAAAGTTTTTTTAATTCACCAAAGTATTGGTCTTGCTTTAAAACGTGCTTGTTTTCTTTTTTTTAAACAATACGTGGTTGTCCACTTCTGAATGTTCTGGTTCAGTGTGCCTCGCCAGGCCAGCCTCGGGGCATTAGTATTTACCCGAAGCTGTTGCGCCAGCCATGACTCGCGAGCCAAAACCGCGAAGCTGCCTCGTGAGCCCGTGCGGCTATTGAATTACGCATTCACATGTTTGTCCTGCTGGGGTAACCCACGCGAGTAGTTCACGCACGTTTTCGAGGCATACGGGTAACTTGTGCATACACGTTACCACACACTTGTACACCATGATTTCCACGATGCATTTGATCTGCGCTTGTTCTGTGTAGAATCTGCCGTGTACAAGAAGCTTTACTTTACACACCTACTCGTAGATATACTGACGCTACTCTCGTAGCAATGTGGCGCTACGAAAAGCATCTACGGCGAGTCTACGCTTACGTCTTTATTATTAAAAAGACTTAGTATAAACATTACATAACATGTAACTATGTTTATTGTTATTGAAGTGTAAAGGTGTCTGAGCTCAACTTTTCATCCCTGCTGTGACTTGTTCAATATACGGAACACAGTTAACGCCACGACAACAATAACGAGATCAAGGTATTTGTATAGGTCGCTTAAATTAATGCTAATCTTGTTACGACGTTATGCCAGTTAACGTAAATTAAATTTTGTTATGTTTACTGCGTATTTTGAAAGCGCCGTATTGTAACAATATTGTCTAAAGAATTTTGTGATTTTTGGAAATGAGGTTATGTTTTTTAATTTTGTAAATGATTATGATTACATTTATGATTTCATAACTACATTTTGACTTCTAAACTTATATTACTCAAAGAAATATGATTGCAGTAGATACATAAAATATTTTAACCAGTTTACCATTATTAATGTATTGTTACGTGTGGGGTGAGTCAATCTGCCGTGTAAGGGCAAAAATCAACTATTTATTTCCACAAACCAAGATGACTTCCAAAAGGGCTAACGAAAGGTCCGATAAAACCGTTAAACTTGCCAAAAGTCGTCAATGAATTCCCTAATGAATCGCTGGTTAACTGTCGCAGGTAAGTTCCGAAGTATCGCTTTCAAATCGCAGAATCGAACTGTCGCTAGCTCGCCACTTCGCCTATTTATATCCGCTGCCAATCGTCTAGATCTTTCTCGAATTTAATACAAACAAACAACAAACAAATACAAGTAAACAACTTTTGCAAACACGTATTGTAAACAAGGTTATTGAAAGTTCGGGAACGCTATTTCTGTTGGATGTGAACTCTATGTTGTGTGCATAAGGACAATAACCGGAGAGTGGCGTGACTTCTATTCTAGGGTGGAACTTTCCAGATTTGTTGTCAGGTGAGAACGTTTTTCTAGAACGTTCCATGGTGAGTCATAACAGTATTATTTAATCTAAATCTATACATATCCATTAACTTCTTCTAAACTTCCCAACGGGCTTAGATACGGTTTTCACTAAGCTTTGTGTGTATAATTTGCAGAAAAAAAAATGCATCTATCGTCAGAATATTATATTACACTAGTGCGACTTCGTCCGCGTTGAGAAATACCTGATAAATATAACACCTGAGAATATTTTAACGCCCGACATCTTTATCGCTGTGACGATGATGGCGCCGCCACAGCGACAGTGGCTCCCATTTTTTTATATTTTTAGACGATACGTCGGGTATCTAACATTTTTCCGGGATAAAAAGTATCCTATATGTTAATTCAGATAATCCACATAATAAATTTCTTCTTTGGCGTATGCAAGTTTCTTCGCGATGTTTTCCTTCACTGTTAGGGAGCAGTCAGTAAATGCATTTAAAATATCTTTTAGAAAAAACCCATTGGTCCAGGGTAGAACCGGGGACCGAACTCGGACCTCTCGACATGATAGGCTGCGTCTTTCCCACTGTGCCACCGACGCTCTTAACATAACATATAGGACCTGCTATAGGATACTTTTTATCCTGAAAAAATTTTAGGTTCTCGAGGGATCGTCTAAAAATATAAAAAATCGATATTGTATATAATGTGCGATAAACATAATGTGCGATAAGCATGCCGGGCGTTATTTTCAACGCAGATAAAGTCGCGGGCAGAGCTAGTCATAGTCATATATAAAATCGTCGCTACTATCATGTTAGGCGAGATGGTGGCTTACGGAGAAAAACTACGATCTCCGCGGCAATACAACAATTTTTAGTGCTTCCATTTCTAGCCATTAGTGTGACGCGAATGCCGGCTCCGTGTAATCTGGACACTTTTTACGGCCGTTTTAAGTGATGTGTTCAATTTATAGGCCGCATGTACCTATAAATCAGAAGCACAATAGCTCTGTGATTTGCATAATACGAACCTTTGAACCTCCAAATTACCGACATTTCAATTTAAAATTAACCGAGCTCAGTTCATTTATTTGGAACTATGCGATGCGTAACCGAATTGGAATTTGGTATAACCCGAATAATTCGGACCCAGTGTTTGACCCTGCACGCAAATAGTTCAAAACTTTTTGTCACAAGCAGAGTAGGTAGTTATGAAGGCGAACATAAATACAAATTAATAAATCCGCCAATATAAATAGATGTAACATTTTAAAGTTTTTCTTTTAGCCCAAGCCTTAACATTTAATCGTTTTTCATCCAACTAGCAGAATTTTGGAATGTTAAGAAATGGACATGAAAATTTAATTTGAAAATTTGACTTTGAATTTTGAAGTCGTGAGTGTTAAGAATTTTATGAAAAAAATAGAATTTGCACGTTCAGAAAGCCCATAAAGGTTCATAGAAACTTAAATCCTGTTATAACATATTATCAAGTATAATAGTGTGTCCCGTAATGCAGGTGGAATAACCCGGGAGAAGACGGCACCAATTAACAGCACTACCTCCATTAGCCGGCGAGACTCGCTTTACTGGCGATAACCGGCCGTAACCGGATCCCGCTCGCTGCGACCGGACTAATCCGGACAAATGAGACGCGAAAGATGACATCTACTCACTAATTGGAGAAGAGTATTAAGGAACAACTACTTATAATTTCACGTTTTGGAGTGTAAAGGAGTCTGTTATTATTTTGTATCTCCCACCAGCCTTTAACATACTTATGAGGCCTCTTCTTGGTATAAGTACAAAATGTTTAGTTCCCGACCCTAGACCACTGTGATTAATACATTATAAATAAAAGTGAAATGTGGACAGAAAATATTATAGAAAGAAAATTTTCTCGATAGAACAAATTCACCAAGTTACCTCTCATTTTTATCGTTTTTTGATACATTTTACAAACCTCAAAAAGTATCAGTAATCTCACTTCACAGATTATCTAGGCCTTTGTTTATTAATTTTTCATTTGACATTATAGTTTACGAATAATAAATATTTAATACGTTTGGCACTTATAACATCTTTATTCCGCGAAATGCACTATCTTCCGTCTCACGTCAAGCATACTTCAATGTGCATTGTTGTTTGACATGATCATTCACAATCGCTCCACTGAGACGGGAAGACTATGTTTCTGTGCGCAAGAATATTTAGACGTAAAGACTTGTATGTGAGTAAATTATTATAAGTGTGTTGTGTATAGACTGTTTGTAAATTGTTTTATATTATTTTAGCAAGATTGTGTAAATATATGGGTAATAAAAGGAACTCTTTTGTGTTGGTATCGTGTTCATTTAATTATGGGGCCACGCGGGTGAAATTTGAATTTTTTTGCTTTGTACGCCCCCTTAAGTGCATTTACTGACTGCTCTCAAACGGTGACTGCTCTCAAATTCTAAGGGCATGTGAAGTCCACCAACCCGCACTGGGACAGCGTAGTGAATCATATAGCCCATAAGCCATTGTCGAGAGGGTAGGCCTGTGCCCTGGCAGTGGGGACATATAATAGACTGTTGACGATGATGACAAATGCAAAAGTGAGTTTGTTACTGCTATTAAGATTATTTAATTCAAATATTTTTCTTTACTATCATTTCTAAATTAACAGTAAATACAACAAATATGAAAGCAACACTAACGCAATGTGAGCAAAATATTTTTTTTACATTAATCATAGTCTCGTGCTTCGATTATAGAAATCTTATTTACAAAGTCTTTCTCCCAGATTACTTAAGGCTCACTTAGTTCTAAAGTTGATCTAGAACCAGGTCACATATCTGCTTTGTACAGAATATGTTACGTATTAAGACTTAATTCCTGAAGAGATTGCTTTATCCTTTGTAACGAAAGTTATAATAAAGTTATAAGTTAGTTAGTTCATTAAAGGAAAGTGATAAGTTTAGGTACTTACTTCATATTAGTAATAGATGATTATGGTTTAAATCACAGACACAGTACATGAAAATTAGAATATTTTTATTTAAAAACTAGCTGTTTAGTACTTTCCGTAACATTTGATCATTCCAGATTATTCTGTCAATCCAGTCAGAGTCAGTATATCTATATATGTATATATATAAGAAAGTCGTGTTAGTTACATCATTTATGACTCAAAAACGGCAGGAACGATTTTTATGATCATTGATTTGTTGAATTCGTCTCCGCTCCGAATAGCAGAATAACTATTAAAACATCGGAATTGACGTAAAAAAAATGAAAAAATTCATTTTCTCCGCTATTTTGTTGATATCTCGAGAACGGATTGACTGATTTCGATGATTTTTTTGTTCGTCTCAGCATCGAGAAGTTTCCTCGCGCATTGGAAAAGTTTTTTAATGTTAAGGGCATCAGACAGGCTGTCGGTCCATTTGATCGTAAGTGGTTACCATCACCTATGATAAAAGCAACATCACAGATGCTCCAAGTACACTGCTAACTATAATAGGATTAAGGATAAAGGGACTAGGTAGGGTAATGGATTCTGGCATCCCTTGCTCACTCACCGAAATACAACAGTACACATGCTGTTATTTCATCATGGTTTTCTGTGAGGAGGTGGTTACTGTCGCCAGACGAGCTGTCGCCATGGAAAAATGAGTCTTTTTTCCATGGCAAAATCTGCGAACCAGATCGTCAACGACCATTTGGAGACCGGTGGGTACGTGAGATTTCTACTCACTAAAAACCCACGATGTTTCCTCGCGCCGTCCATGGTCAGGGATCGCTGAGACACATAACTTCTTCCCCCTACCAAAAGCAGTATGCCTCCTTCCACTACTTGAAGTAACTAAATTAGAAAGAAATTAAATTAGTATAATAGATGCGAAAACAATGCTACACGTATCATTTTGATTCGCTTAAATAGAGAATTACATTTATTTAAATATAATAAAAATAAATTTTTGATTTTCGTACGTTCAGTTTACTTAATTCATTTTGAGTATTCATTTTTTTAAGAAAATGAATTTAATTCAGCTAATAAGTTAATATGTACAACATTTTATTGTTTCTGAGGCGGTACGAAGTTCCCCGCGTCAGCTAGTTATAAATATTTTATAGTTTTATACATTAATTTTACACGTTTAAAGGAGTAATTTCCAGTTGTGCGTCGGAGCTGACACACACACTTTTTTATGTTAAGATCGACAGACAGGCTGACGGTCCACTTGATGGTAGATGGCTACCATCATCGCCTATAACACAAGCAACGCCAAAGGTGCTGCAAGTGCGTTGCCGACCATAGTAGGTTTAAGGATAAGGGATAGGGAAATGGGCTACGGCATCCCTTACTCACTCACCGAAACACAACAGCACATAATATACTGTTATTTCACGATCGTCTCCATAGCCATCTTATCGAACGGTCTTATAGCGAAGAGCCTCGACCAACATCTCTAGAGGCTCTCACTATATGGCTGGATCAAGGGACAGATACAGAAGGCGGTTAGAACTGGCTTCATTGTCGTAAAGAAACAGTCGACCCGCGACTCGGCGAACATTCCCGATGCATCAATATACCACTATAATAATTCAATCACTTAAAAGCTACCTAATAAATATATTTTCACATTGAACTAAGGTTCTCTTTAATAAATTAAGTAGAAACCATCTAAACGGTTGGTATATTAAAAATAAAATAATGTTATGGTATTGTGCAAACCAGAGCGTGCGACTTTTATCGATCTAATTCAATACTTTACCTCGCTCGCTGGGGATTAGAAACATTGGGGTAAAGGAACTTTGCTTAGTTATGCATGATATACATTTCACACATTATAGAATGGAACATTAGGTTGTTTCTACGTGTTGAAAATTCATAACATTCCTTAACCTTTCGTATAATTATGGTCGATTTAACTTCTCCTAATAAAGGGTTACGTTTCGTGCCTTTGCTCAACTTTCGAGACATACAAGTACAAATTTTATCGCATTTTAATATGTATGAGGTAGATTTTAACGAAACATATGGACAGAGTCTTCGCACGTTTGACTTTGATTTATGTCGTAAGATAAAAACATCGCCAACTTTATTATCGAAGAGAATAAGCTAACTGTGCATGTACACGATAAGAGTATAGGCGGTTGATTGCCTTAACAACTTTGTAAACCTTATCTGAAAAGTTGTATAATAAGTTATTTTCACATTATAATATTTCCCAATAAAAACGTATATATACGAAGATCTTATTGTTTACCAGGTGGGGTCCGCGACTTCGTCTGCGTTGAAAAATAGAACACCTGTGAAACGCCTGACATCTTTATCGCTGTGACGACGGTGGCGCCCAATTTTTTATATTTTTAGAAACCTAATATTTTTCCAGGATAAAAAATATCCTATATGTTAATGTAGGTAAAATAATGCACTAACAAACTGTTGTGTCCTAATAATTCTTTATTAAAACACTTTGTTTATGTAGTGAAAGATATTTCTTTTACTCGATAGTTACAATTTAATGCCATTACTTAATCTACACATTCATTTCTATTTTCACAATTTTGTCATACATCACACAAACATCCATACAAACTTAGTGGATATTCATACCTTCTAATTTTAAATGAAGGGACGTGACCTATGTGTACAATTTCTATAAAATCAGATTTGGAATATTTAGTGGTGCCAATTTTTTCAAAATTGTATGCAAGGGCGAGACATAAACAATAAATACATCTCTTTTGTTGTTAATGTTGTTAGCAAAATCAATTTATAAAATTACTACATATAACTATCATTTGTTATTGTTATTCGACTTTTCCTTTTTGTTATGTAAATGTATGAAATAGTATATTTCATTACAAGTGCGGAAAGGCTGTCATTGCAAAGAGTTCCGACAAATGTCTACCCGAGCCGAGGCGCAGCCGAAGGCGAGGGTTGACAGTCGGAACAAGTTGCAATGACGGTTCCGCACGTGTACTGAACGACTATTTTTAATACAGTTGCGAAAAAATGAAGCAATTTAATAAAACAAACAACTAAACTCGCAAAGAAAATTTCTGGAAAATGGCGCCAACCGTAGAATATAAGCAGAGATATTTTTTTTTCTTCACCCATTCTGGTAGGCAAAGGAAACTATGCCCATACAGCCAAGTTTTCAGTAGAATTTTTTTATTGATATGAAATGAAAATGAAATTTAATGAGATGAAATGAAATGAAACCCAACCTAACTCATTCGATCAAATCATTAAATCTTATATTGAAACAAATTAGTAGCTTCTTTTTAGAAACATACGTATTTGCATGAATCATAAAAACTTCTATGAATTTTTTTTAGTAAAAACTTCATGGTTGGTTTTTTGACAGTTGGGAAAGAGAACGCACGAGTTCGGGAAAGGTAAAAAAAAAGGACGAGTATGTAATAGCCCACATCCCGAACGCGATACGTCCCTGCAATACGCCACTTTTTGAGCAACTGTATTAAAAAAATATTTAATGTGCACACACGGCTCGTTTACGATTTTATTATATGTAAATAATTTTTTTTTTCGTGAATATTTCCTGCTATTCGGAGCGGAGATAAATTCAACACATCAAAGATCATAAAAATCGGTCTAGCCTTTCTGTTAGTGAAAATCTTACCAAAATAGGTTGGGTGCTTTAGAACGAGTTAGCGGAAAAACAGATAGAGGCTGACTTTATTTTATAACTGGCTTGTGCCCGCGACTTAGTCCGCGTGGAAAATAAGCGCCTGACGAAAAGTGTAAAGCATTTGCCAGACGTTAAATCTTTATATTATAGCTTCGCCCGCATGGATATATAGCCTATGTTCATTCTGAAATTCTATTCTAACTATAGATGAATTTTTTTTTGAATCAGATGAAGTTTCGAACATTACATAGAAACATACAAACTCTTTATAATACGATAAATATATATATATATATATATATATATATAGATATGTATGTATTAGGGACCCGTCCTGGCTTCTTTGTATGTTCTGTCCATCAGTGAAAACCGTATAACAGTCCAGTGGCTACTTTAGAAGAAGTTAGCGCATAAGCAGACAGAGGTGGACAGCGCCTTAATTTTATAATATGTACTTACTGATATTATATAAATTATATACAAAATGTAAACAGTAAAGCTTAGGAATTAATAAGATAAAAGATTGAATTGCTTATGGCGATGAAGAAATTGAGTCGGTACATACGACATAGACGTTGCAAGGGTCTCTTTAGTGACACTTGTTCATAAATTAAGTGGGTCCCACTCATTCCCGTCTTATCTTTATGAGGGTTCGTGCCCACTCGCCGTGGAATTAAGTAATCACATTGCAACTACACACTACAGAAATTGATCTTAAATTAGTTTTTCTTGGAAAGGAGACTCACTCATGAAAAAAGGCAAGCTTTTTACATCTCCGACAAGACAAGGGTAAAGTTTTCGCTAAATAATGGATCCCGTTAAAATGGAAAGTGTAAAATGTATCGAATCTCTTATCCATTTAAATATTTTAGGTTTTGTTTCTCTGTAGCTGTCAAGCGCTAAATGGGATGTAGGCTACGACTCAAGATACATTTTCAATACAACATTTATTTTTTCTATTTTTAAATTTAGACGAAGCGCTAGATATAACTATTATACAAAATTACAAAACAAATACAAACGTAACACTAGAAAAAAATGACGAATATTAATGTTAAACTTCAATGAGAATATTAGAAATTTTAGAAAATTAGTATGAATTCTACTAATTTTATTACTACTATCTTAATTAATTAAAATTTATTATTTTAAATAGCTGAGCCCGCAACTTCGTACGCGTGGTATCCGGTATAATGTGTAACTTTTTAGTTTGTTAACCGATTGGAATAAAACAGACACTAAATGTTATATTACTAAATGTTGTATTGATGCTTGCTACAATACATAAGTAAAAACCGCATTCAAATCGGTTGAGCCGTTTCTGAGATTAGCGTACACAAACGCACAGATAAATATTTAATGTACTTTTTTAAAATATTTAATGTACAGACACGGCTCGTTTACGATTTTATTATATGAAGATTTTATAAATATCAGGATCAGGGCACACTGCGTTAAGCATTCCTAAACTGGGCAGACCGTTTGGAGATCATCGACTGGACACCATAGTAGAGTAACAGCGAGTAAGGAATGTTATTTAATTTGCAGAAAAAAAATTGTATACCTACAATTTACAATCATATTACGCTAGGTTATAGTTATTAGCGTAATATGATATAGTGTTGCGAAATACAACAGCACCTATAAGACTTCTTGGCATCATCAAACGTAAGGCATCAATTCTTAACAAGAGCGTAATTTTTTACAATGTCGCGGTTACTGTAATTTTGTTAGTGGATAAAGGGATCTTACCTGACCTGAGTACCATCTTCTGATCAAGTACCATCTGTTGGTTGAATGAAATTTGTTGACCTATCCTCTAAATATAAGGGACTCCGCTCAGCGGAGAAGAGTCAAAGCGGCGTCAAGTCGGTGGCGACCAAGAGGCGTGCCTTTGTATTCATAATAATGTTCATATGGGCGTCCGGAGCGCGTCAAGAGCGCGGTGGCTTCGAGGCGGAGGCGCAGGGCAATCTTCGCCTATCCTCGTCAGGGCAAAATGCCTCCATTTTGTCATTCATGACGCACTGAGTGCTTCGTTTGCACACGTATTGTGAAAAATACGAGACTCCACCTCGACTCCTGCAGTTAGTGGAGTCCTTAAGTATACACAAACCTGCGTCCAATGCGTAATGTTACGACTAAGATTAAAAATAAAAACCAAAAAATTTTAGGTGTGCTTTAGGGTCAAAATAGTTCGGCCCATAAACCTCGGTGACTTGTCGAATTTTAACTCCTGACGTTTAGTCTTTTAAAGTCTCTCGTATTTATCTGAAAAGCAAGCACATCTATACTAAAAGTTTTTTCGTCTACTTCACTTAAGCAATCTACACTTTAAATATATGTACAATATTTAAACGTTTATAGCTACATTAATATTGTAAAGAAGTTAAGTTTTTGAGACCGTAAGGAGGTAATCTTTGAAACTACTTATTCAATAAAAAATGAAAAGAAAATCACCAATAGAAAGCTATGTTATCAAGCGCCTATACCTCTGGTAGGTATTATATTTACCCTAGTACGGGATACGTACTATAGCACTCTATAGTACGGGTTCTATATACTATCTTTGTCTCGGGTAAACTTTAACTTTACCCGAATCAAATTCATTTTGAATGCTATTTTAAATCTAAAAAAAACATATACGATTTTTTTTTATATTATATAGAGGGTACATTCAAATTTAACGCGAGTAAAAGAGAGACGAGATATATATATATATATATATATATTTAAATATAATATAATTGCTTGGGAATTGTTCGCGAAAGACATGCAATAATTAAGTGGCATCGGTCAGTTTGTGCTTGTTCCCTGTTTACCCCAGTATGCGGGGCGGTTGCAAACATCTCCGGGGTCGGGCTAAGTTTTGTTTGAGTTCGCCTTCTCCCAGTATCCTGTTACGGTTTCTTGCAACTTTGCCCTGGTATGTGCAGACATAGAAATATTCACTTCACTCTGCACATGTTTCTACAGGTTTCATATGTACGCCAATAGCTACTCCTGTAGAAACGCCTGTGTGGAATTCAGTATTCGTTTAACCATAATTTTTTTAGTGGAATATTTAGCTATAATGAGATAAGGTCAACTTCTTGTCAGTGGTTTTCTGGTGGTTTTAGAATTTGAATCTGGTGGAGAGCCAGTTATGTGGCACTGATGGAACACTGCCACAGGTGCTTTAGGGTAATTTACTCTAGATTTAGTGTAATATGATCGGGCAGGGTAATTTTCAAGGAATGAATTTTTCTAGGGATAACTTCAAAGTTATTATTAGGAGTAATAACTTTGAAGTTAAAACATTTTATGGATTTGCTGTCAGAGAATTAATAACTCTCACTTTGTGTTTCCGAACGCGACCATATCATGGATTTCGTGAACGATTGAATGCTTATTGAATTGCTATTTCTTTCTTTGTATGAGTGAATGTGAGTGACGTGTGTGTTGTATGTAAAAGTGGGGTCTCTCTATATATTCAGTCGTCAAGACTAAACTTAGAAATAGGCTATCTCTACCCATAATACAGAGTATAATGACTGTAAGATATAACGTAAACATTTTTTACAAATCTTGTGTTAACTTTTCTGCTACAAAAACAATGTTAGACAAATTTAATATGTAAGTACATATGTATTACGAAAAATATAGTGATGCAGAGGCTGCCGAGGATAATTTCATTTTGATTTGTACCAATAATAATACTAAAAAATATTTATTGTGTTGTTTTATTGTATTTCGAATTTACCAGAAAAAGTAAACAAGCCATTGTAAGTTCGGGAATGTTATTTCTGTTGAAATGTAAATTCTATGTTGTAAACATAAGGACCAATTTCCTTTGACACTAGTCGGATAGGGGCGTGGCTACCATCGGTAGGGTGGAACGTCCGAGCCTTTCGGTCGGCGCGAACGCTTTTTTCAGAACGTCCCATAGTTAGTCGTAACAATACAAACAGAGCTTCCTACATTATTTAATTTTCAAGCGTACATACCGTAGCAGTTTAGTTTATTTAGTTTAATTTGCGCAGCTAAATATAGTTTTCTTCCACAACTATAACCGTAAAAAAGTTCAACGCTGTAAGTTCAACGCTGATTGATGTATTAAAATATGTTTCGTTTCAAGTAACTTTTAACCACATAATTTTCATGAATATTATATTTGCATCTTACCTATTAGCAGAAAAAATTTAAAACCGTGCAAAACCGGAGGCGGGGCTACTATTAAATATAAAGGTCTTCGCCCAGCACTGGAATGTACCTAATAAAATGCATAAGTTGATATACCTAAACAGCAATCAAATCTGGATATGTAAAACAAAATCAGTGAGCCAATAGGTAATAACAGTGCGCAGTAAACTGCCAGGAAGGCATTGCGGTCGCATTGTCAATTGTTAAATAGCAGTCTGCTAATTATTATTGCAACGGGTTAATTATTTTGGTTCATGACGTCGATAGTGCCGGAAACCAATTATCATTCACGACGCAGAACGAAACGGGTTCATTGGAGATTATTTTACATAATCACACAACTATCTACTCTAATGACCCCAATAAAATAATTATTTAGTCAATGTGACATTAATAAATTAATGTTATAGTCCAAATACATCTAGATACTAAGTAATATTTTAAAGATATGTTTGTTTGTATGTAATCTTCGAAATACTCATCCGATTTAAAAAATCTTTCACCAATAGTTAGAATAGAATTTCAGGATGCACATGGGCTATATATTCCACGGGTGCAAAGCCGCTGGCACTAGCTATCTAAAAATAAATATATAGTAGCAAATATGTTAATGTACTTTGAACTTTAAAACTGGCTGACTTAAAAAGGTTTGATATTCAAACAGGGAAAAAGAAAAAGTATAATTTTATGTTTTGACGTGAAAAAACAGAGAGTGTGTTTTTATACATTTGGATAGATAGTTGTGAAATATTTTATATATAAGTTATTTTAGATATTTTGAAGTAATTAAGAAATAAACAAGATGTGTGCACGATCCAAATAAGTAATTTTAATTACATCCAATAAAATTTAAGAAAATGAAGTAATCCGAAGAAGTGAAATTTACAACAAGGCGTTTTATCTTTTATTTTTCAATGCGGACGAAGACGCGAGCACCAGTCAGTTATAAAATAAAGTCGTTGTAAACTTTCGTCTGTTTCTCTGCTAACCACCGACTGACTAGGGTGAATAGGGTTTTCACTAATGGAAAATGCGAAAAACGCGTAGGGTTTGTGTATATAATGTGTAGAAAAAAATTCCATACGTGCGAAGCCGGGGTCGGGACGCTAGTTATAAATACAAAAGAAATTTGATCCAGATGGAAAAGTCTATTGACTTTAGTGTCACAAAATTGAAATATGAATGGAAATATTTGACGAGCCGGTTGGATGAGTGGTTAGGGTGCTTGACTTAACGCTCTGTTCTAGGGTTCCCGGGTTCGATTCCCGGCAGGGTCAACTTTGAAAATGAACTTTATTTTGGCTCTGGTCTGGATATGGAAAGTAGTGAACGCACTTGTAGCACCTATGGTGTTGTTTCTGTTATAGGCGACGGTAGCCACCTAAAATGGACCGTTAGCCTGTCTGTCGATCTTAACATAGAATATATATATATACAAATTAAAGAATGTTCTTCTAGGGTTTGTTTCCCTAGTTGTAACTTCACTTATATAAACACCGGTAGGTATATTAATGTAGCCTAGTTTGCCAACAACAAAAACCTTTATTCGAAGACTCGTGAATCCGTGGCGAGAAATATTGGGGTCTGCTCTCCATAAGGTGTCGGCCACAAATTCAGGCCCCCTGTCAATTCACTCGCAATATTTATACCTCACTATTAGTGTCAAGCGATTCGCAAGTATTTTATTGAATTCCCTCGAATCTCGAGGGGAATGGATCATCTGACGTCATCATATAAGTGGTATGTACTAGTGTTGTCTAGTGTTATCTTTTATCTTATCTTAGTGGCGGACATACATATATATTATTACGACTGCTAGAGTACCAGTATGAATTGAATTTAATTCTTTTGAACCACTAAAAATCCACCAGTTTAAATTAAAAATTTAAAAAAAAAATTTATTCTTATACTTGTGGTCTATTCTACATGGAATTTGTTTAAAATGAAAATAAAATAAAAAATTGTATCTTCCTTTTTTTATTAAAGATGGGTTTGCTCTTGGCCAGCAATCGTCGGCCTCATCTTTATACGTAGGAAAGATGAGGCCGACGATGGAGCGAGCTCACCCAGAAGATGCTTATTCACTCGAACCTTGAAAAGATTTGCGTAGTATGAGCTCGGAAATACAGACGTCGGCATGGAGTTCCAAACCTTAGTAGTGCGCATTATAAAAGATGTTTTAAAAGGCTTGGTCTGAATTACAGGCATTTCGACAAGGTGAGGATGGTAATCAGTCGTACGTCTGCATGTCCGATAGAAGAAAGGGGAAGGCGGTAAGATTTCATGCAGCTCACGAGCAAACACACCGAAGTACATCATATAGAATATCTATGTGCCAGCCTCTGCAGCTTAGTTCTTATTAGCGTACCGACGTCAATGGGCCTCCTAGGTCTGCAATCCACCGAGCGAGTTCACCAAGTTGATATTTTGCTGAGCCATCCCAAAGGTGACAGCAAAACTCCATGCAAGATCGGACTTTTGCCTTGTACAAAGAGAGGGCTGTGCTGATGTGAAGCATCGCTATACGCATTCCTATTCCCTATTTTAGCATTGCTGTTACGAACTTTTACGTGGTAATTGAAAAATACTAGTGTAAGGACGATAAGTGATGAAATTGATTCATTGATAAATAAAATAAATCACCATTTGAAACTTAAGCTCTATTTCGCTAGACAGTTCGAATCTCTGGTGGATAGTGCACTCGCGAGTGATATTCGGAACGTAGGCTTTTACGAGTAAACCTAGCTCTCTGTTAATCTGAGTATCAAAGGGGCAAAACACCGCTTTCAGAGTCCTATTCGTAATCATATGATATACTCGTACTTTGTAGAAACTTAGTTTTACAAAATTTTATTTTATTCATCACATTTTGTACACGTCGTTGCTTTTAGAATTTTTATTTGTTTGTCTCTTTGTCTGTGCGTTTGTGCACGCTAATCTCAGAAACGGCTTAACCAATTTGAATGCGATTTTCATTGATGTATTGTAGCAAGCTTCCCGTAACATTTAGTTTTCCAAAAATATTTTTTTTATTCTTCTAGCTAAGTCCGCAACTTCGTACGAGTGATATTCTGTATAAAGGGTAACTTTTTTATTTGTAAGCCGATTGGAATGAAATAAACACTAAATATAACGGGAAGCTTGCTAATATATAAGCGAAAACCGGATTGAAATCGGTTAAAACGTTTCTGAGATTAACATGCACAAACGCACAGGCAATTAGATAAAAATTCTAAAAACTATTTCTTTGAGTCGGTAAAATAAGGACCTTGTACAATTTTTTTTTCGAAAAAATATTTAATGTAAAGTCAGGGTAAGAAAAGGTTCGTCACCTGAAAGTCGACATTTGATTGCACCAGGACAATTATCACTCATGCCAAAATTTCATTTCAAACGTCTGACAGTTGTCTGCTAAGTGTTTTAGTTTCAAAAGATACTAAGAGTCTACGACTTGATAAAGGAATTAATTTGAAAACTGACGAAGGTTTTCGTGCTCCGACTGTACATACACATTATACATATAATATAATAAAATCATAAACGAGCCGTATCTGTACATTAAATATTTAATTAAAAAAAAAACAATTTGTACACGTTTTACTTATGTTACTGAGATGAAAAAAATATTTTTTTTAGAGTTTTTTTTCTTTTTGTCAACAACTTGTTAAGTCAAAACTGTAGGTCACGCCGAACTCACTTTGTAACTAAGAAAAGTACCTACTGTGTATTTTAATTTTCTAAAAATGTGTATTCTTAATAAAATCTTGTAAAAATAAGCCTCGTCACTATCGACATAAAGTTATTGTTATTGACATTAGAATTTGTTTTACGATTTTTATTGAAAATTAGCGACCCGCCCCCGGCTTCGCCCAGGGTGCAATTTTTATATATATATGAACATTCCCCGTTTATCCCTCTTTCCATTAGTGAAAACCGAATTAAAATCGGTCTACCCGTTCACGCGTGATGCCGTGACCAAGGGAAATGGGGATTCATTTTTATATATAGAAGATATATTTTTTAATTCTCTAATGGTCAGATGCAATATCGTTAAAAAAATTACATTTTATCATAGATTTTTGTTATATAATTTGGTATATAAATAAATAAGTGGAGATAAAATACAATAGTAAACAGCTTATAAAAAAATTGTAGTGAAAATGTATGATGTTCGGGTCAACAGCTCATCGAATGGAAGAAGCACACGTATGGTCTCTGCGGACGATACAAATCTTTTCTCTTTATAATATTATTAATTATAGATTAGTATAGAAGTATAGAAACATTTATACTAATCTATAAAGAAGTAAAGTTTGTATGCATGTTTGTTTGTTTGTATGTGTGTAGGGGAGGTAATCTTCAAAAAAACTCATCCGATTTAATAATAATTTCACATTGGTAAAAATTCTTTCACATTCACATTTTTTGAATCGGATGAGTTAGAATATAACTATGGCAAATGAATAAGAGCAATAAAGATGTCAGGCGTTATGTTAGTATTTATTTTTCAACGCGGAACCAGCTAGTAGTTTATAAGTTAGTTTTGTTTTTTATGCTTAAAAATTAAGTTAGAAGAAATTATAATTTGCTTTTTTTTACATTACCTACCTACTCAATAATGTAAGGGAATGGTCTAACCATACTTATGTCATACAGTCAGGCAACGAATGTAGTTGCGTAGAGCAACGATGGCGATCTCGCGGCGAAGCGGGCGGCGCGGGCCGCGTTCGGCGAATTCGAACATTAAGGGCTGACGCGAACGTGTTTTCTATGTATTAATTTACTAAAAAAATATTATAATGGTGTGCACCTGTTCTGTGGACGGATGTACCTCGACAGGGATATACAACAAGGATTTAAGATTTCATAGATTTCCCGTGATGCGGGGTAAGTTTTTCCTATAAATAAGTATATACATAGTTAGAACAAATATGTATATATTTTCATTAAGGAGACTGTACGTCTAGATTAAGAATAACTGTGTCTGTATACTAAGTATATAAACTATAAGAGACTATTTGTTTGGGAATAAATAAATAAATAATAATAAAGTTACTGAAGTTTATAATGGACTAATATCGTCTAGCACTATTAATTATTTTGTACTAATTAAAATTTTGTTCATAAAAATATATTAAGTTTGTTTATGGCTAGAGAAAAATTTAAAGAAGTTTTGTAAAAATGATGTACAAAAGTTGTAGCGAATTGGGTCGCAATAACTAAAGACAGTTATAATAGAATTCTTTTCTCGGGTGCAGGTTTGCGGTGATTCAGATTCCCAAAAATTGTATATTTTGTAAGTGCAGGTGCATTTGAATAATTGCGAGCCACCTGTGTTGGTGGCGCGGTAATAATTACATAATAATAATCACATTTATTTTATTTTCCATTTTGTGTCAACCCTGGGATATCTGCGTGTGACAGCGTAAGTACTTGCACGGCCGACGGCGTCGTCCAACTACAAAAGCGTTGCCTGACTGTAAGTATTGTTAGACTGTGCTATTACTATCTCCCTGTCGTGTAAGCAGGTAATTAGTTTTATTCGTCCTTTGGGACCAATGATCAATTGGAAAACATCTAAAATGCGATACGGAATTTTACTCTATCGACAATTAATAAAATTAAACGACCAATTTAGAACCCGTTTTGTAGAACGCAGAACTTATATATTTAGAACCTTTGGATTATTTGTATTATAAAAAAATTCATGATCGAAAGCGTCTTATGTTCCAGACAAGAAGTAGATAGTTAAAATTATCATAATACTAGCTTTGTCTGCGACTTCGTTCGCGGCCCCTTTTCTAGGTGTTAAAAATTTATTCTTTGATGGTAGGTGGTTACCGTTGCCTAACACAAGCAAAGCCACAGGTGTTGCGAGTGCGCTTAAGACTATAGGATTAAGGACAAGGGATAAGGAAGGGATATGGTAATGGGCTCTGGCATCTCTTATTCACTCACGAAAACACAACAGCACATATGCTGTTATTTCACGGTGCTGTTTAAGGGGTGGTTGCTGCCGCCAGACGGGCTGCCAATATTGCGGTTCAATCTTTATTGCTCCAATACTTTTGTCAGGCGTTGAATTTTAATTTTTAGACTAGCTGAGCCCGCAACTTCGTACGCGTGGTATTCGGTATTGGGGGTAACTTTTTTGTTTGTAAACCGGTTGGAATGAAACAAACACTAAATGTTACGAGAAGCTTGCTACAATGTACCAGTGAAAACCTCATTCAAATTGGTTAAAAGCAATCGAAAGAGATGATTATTTCATTAGACGCAGCGAAGTTTGACGTGGTTGGGATTTGATCAATTAAGTTTTTAGGTAATTATGTTTTTAATGTTATTATTCCAAAATTAGGAAAAAGTTAAATTCTTCCTTGTATTTACCTAACAGAGATGATTTTTCATATCGATTATTCCTTCGAAATATACGGAACTTTTTATTTTATTAATAATAGAAAAACAAACAACTGTTTGTTCAAAATTAAATGTTGATGTTAATTGAGATTTCCATAGATATTTAATGCTATAGATTTTTACGACCTGCTTGATTACAAATATCCACCTCTCTCGTTATTTAGAAACAACGTTTAAACCGAATAACACATTGACGAACCCGTTAGTGTAGTGGTTAAAATGCTTGCTTTAGCGCTCTGTATCAGGGGTCCCTGTTTCGGTTCGCGGCATGGCCAACTTTGGAAATGAACAATAGAAAAACAAACAACTGTTTGTTCAAAATTAAATGTTGATGTTAATTGAGATTTCCATAGATATTTAATGCTATAGATTTTTACGACCTGCTTGATTACAAATATCCACCTCTCTCGTTATTTAGAAACAACGTTTAAACCGAATAACACATTGACGAACCCGTTAGTGTAGTGGTTAAAATGCTTGCTTTAGCGCTCTGTATCAGGGGTCCCTGTTTCGGTTCGCGGCATGGCCAACTTTGGAAATGAACTAAACAAAATTGGCTCTAATGACCCTGGATCTGGCAAGCAGTGGCAGGGCACACCGCGTTAAGTAGTCATTAGGGCAACCCGTTTGGCGGCAGTAACCATCCCCTTACAGTATAGCACCTTGAAATAACAATATGTGTGTTGTTATGTTTCGTTGAGTGAGTAAGGACTGTCAGAGTCCAATTCCACATCCTTTCCTAATCCTACTGGGTTCGGCAGCACACTTGCAGCATCCGTGGCGTTACTTCTGTTTTATGTGAAGGTAGTTACCTACCATTAAGTGGACAGTCAGGCTGTCTGAAGACGTTGGCATAAAATAGCCCTCTTAAACAAACCGTGAAATAACAATCCAATGAATGAGTAAGGGATACCAAAGCCCAAAGGCAACCAGAACCAGCAACCGCTGGCGTTGCTTATGTTATAGGCGACCTACCATCAAATGCACCATCAGCCTGTCTGACGACCTTCGCATAAAAAAAAAGTTTTATTGAAAATTCTATCAAAGTCGGTTACGTTGCTTGGAAGAGGATAAACCGCAGAATTAGAAACTGTTACTACTGAACTGTATTATTCCTACTTCTATGGGACAAACACTCAGACCTGAATGAAGGCGAATTCCTTTTGTTTATTGCAAGTATTTTTTAAAATTCCGACCGAGCTTATGACAAAATGGAATTAATTATTATATCGACTGTAAGTAAATAAAATAAATATATTAAATAAAAAATAATAATAATAAAGTAAATAAAATCAATGTGCAAATAAAATCGACATAAAACTCTTCCGAGAGAGCACTAGTTTCTTAATAAAATTTGTAGTATATATTTTATACAACTTGTAGTAGTTTTAAAGCCTTTTAAAAATGAATCTCGCCTGGGCTATGTGAACAGTGATATTTATGGTGGGGTACATCCATAACGGAACATTAATCACACTAAGCTCCATCCCGAGTATTATGTTTTCGTCCCCGGAGGCGGTCGCTATGGTATTACAATACCTTTTAGCTGAATTTTACATTATGTCAAATGAACAGCGGCGCTGTAATCGGATTAGGCTAGTGAAGTTTTACGCGTTTAGGTGTAAACTTTATTCTCGGCCTAAAAGCTTTTATCCAAGGTACAAAATATTAGCTGCATTATCATGAAATTACCTATTTATGATTAAAGTTTTATAAGAAAGCACTATATTTTTTAATCTATATGTTAATATACGTGAAGCAAAAAAGCTGGTTCCCTTTTTAAGAAAATTACGCGTAAAGAGGAGCGTGAAATTTGGTACACTTAAAGTTTATATGGAGAAATCTAATATTTTTTTTATAAAATATACATTACAAATACATTACACTAATTAAAACAAACTGTTACTTTTAAAATGTACGAACACACGTTTCACACTATGTATATGTCGCAGTCATCTGGTTGAATCTGCTATTTGATTGAATGACTAGCGCGTTCATTGAATGACGACATTTAATTGAACGACTAGGCCGAACGCTGATTAAACAAGCGTCACTCAACGTCCAACTATAGTTAGCGGATTGTAACATAGCCCTTTGAACAGAGCGGACATAAAATCAGTCAGGTGATTAAAATTTGGTTCATTTTTTTTCCACTGTGGCACTAGTAGTCACCAAAACAAATATGGCGTCAAATAGCTCGCACAGATAGCACTGTGTTGACATTTTTTTCGATTAATTTTACTTTAAAGTGCGTTATTTGTAATGAAATAGTGTGACAGCATGGAGTCCCAGAGACTCCGCATATTTTAATAAATTACTTTTGAAATAATATGATCAATTTTTCTAGGTTTTTTTACGTTTTTTACGTTTTTTTTATACTAAGCAAAAATTAGAGATTAACTAAAGTTTTGGAAATCGTCAAATCAGTAATTTTTTAATTCTCCAAAATTCTCATGAGCATCTTACCTGATAGGCATAGATATCTAATCTTTATTGTCACCCTACATGGGACCTCACTATGGACGACCTAAAATTTTGGCGGCCAATGATGAAACTTACGGCAATCGACAGAGAAAAATATTACAAAACGAAAATATTCTATGATAAATTGTCGAAAACCGTATACTTTCGGAAATTTAGAGGTTTAAAAATAAAATATTAGACTAGTTCTATCTATATCAAAATGGCTGTCCTAGTCTTTGATTTTTTGAATTCCTTGAATTAGTTGGTAGAAATAGTCAGTATTGCCTATCTTCAGACTTAAAATACAATATAAAATCATAATAAGGTGTGTCACGTCATGTCCTCATTTGTTTTATCTATAGTAAGGTTACGAACTTATGGTCACCCTAATGAAATATTACAAAATCGTACAGATCCTATTTAAGGAAACATTCATTCAACGACTTGACGAGTTGTCCTTTAGTCATTCAATTAAATGTCGTCATTCAATGAACGCGCTAGTCATTCAATTAAATAGCAGATTCAATCAGATGACTGCGACATATATAATAGGTACGCAAACTGTTTTTTTAGGGTTCTGTACGTCCGAATCCAATTTTATCGAATTTAATGGAATTTAATCGATTTAATCTTATAATTTTAATCGATTAAATCAATTAAATTCGATTCAATTCAATTAAATTCGATGCAATTCAGTTAAATTTGATTAATTCGATTAAATTCCATTAAATTCGATCAAATTCGATTCAAAACGATTACTTCGATTAAATTCGATTAAATTCGATTTGAATTTGATTAAATTCGATTAAATTCTATTAAATTAGTTTAAATTCGATTAAATTCGAGTAAATTCGATTAAATTCGATTAAATTCGATTAAATTCGATTAAATTCGATTAAATTCGTTTTGAATTCGATTAAATACTATTAAATTAGTTTAAATTCGATTAAATTCGATTAAATTCGATTAAATTCGATTAAATTCGATTAAATTCGATTAAATTCGATTAAATTCGATTAAATTCGATTAAATTCGATTAAATTCGATTAAATTCGATTAAATTCGATTAAATTCGATTAAATTCGATCAAATTCGATTAAATTCGATTAAATCCGATTAAATTCGATCAAATTCGATTTGAATTCGATTAAATTCGATTAAATTCGATTAAATTCTATTAAATTAGTTTAAATTCGATTAAATACTATTAAATTAGTTTAAATTCGATTAAATTCGATTAAATTCGATTAAATTCGAATAAATTCGATTAAATTCGGTTAAATTCGATTAAATCCGATTAAATATGATTAAATTCGATTAAATTCGATTAAATTCGAATAAATTCGATTAAATTCGATTAAATTCGATTAAATTCGATTAAATTCGATTAAATTCGATTAAATTCGATTAAATTCGATTAAATTCGATTAAATTCGATTAAATTCGATTAAATTTGATTAAATTCGTTTGAATTCGATTAAATTCGATTATATTTGATTAAATTCGATTAAATTTGATTCAATTCCATTGTAATCGTTTCAAATCGATTTAATTCTATTCAAATCGATTTAAATAGAATTAATTCATTTTGAATTCGATTACATTCAATTAAATTAAATTAAATTCGATAAAATTCTATTAAATTCGATTAAATTAGTTTAAATTCGATTAAATTCTATTAAATTAGTTTAAATTCGATTAAATTCGATTAAATTCGATTAAATTCGATTAAATTCGATTAAATTCGATTAAATTCGATTAAATTCGATTAAATTCGTTTTGAATTCGATTAAATACTATTAAATTAGTTTAAATTCGATTAAATTCGATTAAATTCGATTAAATTCGATTAAATTCGATTAAATTCGATTAAATTCGATTAAATTCGATTAAATTCGATTAAATTCGATTAAATCCGATTAAATTCGATCAAATTCGATTTGAATTCGATTAAATTCGATTAAATTCGATTAAATTCTATTAAATTAGTTTAAATTCGATTAAATACTATTAAATTAGTTTAAATTCGATTAAATTCGATTAAATTCGAATAAATTCGAATAAATTCGATTAAATTCGGTTAAATTCGATTAAATCCGATTAAATATGATTAAATTCGATTAAATTCGTTTTGAATTCGATTAAATTAGTTTAAATTCGATTAAACTCGATTAAATTCGATTAAATTCGATTAAATTCGATTAATACCATTAAATTCGATTAAATTTGATTAAATTCGTTTGAATTTGATTAAATTCGATTATATTTGATTAAATTCGATTAAATTTGATTCAATTCCATTGTAATCGTTTCAAATCGATTTAATTCTATTCAAATCGATTTAAATAGAATTAATTCATTTTGAATTCGATTACATTAAATTAAATTAAATTAAATTCGATAAAATTCTATTAAATTCGATTAAATTAGTTTAAATTCGATTAAATTCTATTAAATTAGTTTAAATTCGATTAAATTCGGTTAAATTCGTTTAAATTAGTTTAAATTCGATTAAATTCGGTTAAATTCGTTTAAATTAGATTAAATTCGATTAAATTCGTTTTGAATTCGATTAAATACTATTAAATTAAATTCGATGAAATTCGATGCAGTTCGATTAAGTTCGATTCAAATCGATTAAATTCGTTTGAATTCGATTAAATTCGATTAAATTCGATTCAGTTCGATTCAATTCGATTCAATTCGATTCAAATCGATTTAATTCTATTAACATCGATTCAAATACATTGATTCAATTCGTTTGAATTCGATTAAATTCGATTAAATTCGATTAAATTCGATTCAGTTCGATTTAATTCGATTCAATTCGATTTAATTCTATTAACATCGATTCAAATACATTGATTCAATTCGTTTGAATTCGATTAAATTCGAATCAAATTAATCAATTCGATTTTTTTTTATATCTCAATATCCTCCGGCAAAAGACGCAGCCTGTGTTTACTATGTTACTCATTCATACCAGTTCTCGCTTTCATTCGAGTTCATTCTTCATTTCATTCGATATTCTTTATGTCGAGTGTTTTACATTCTTAATTACACATTAAAGTTACATTTTTGGTTACACATTGTGCAATTTCTAAGATTATAAATTACAATTATAATAATTAGTTTTTTATTATTATTTTATGTGGTACATCCTTACATAACTACGTAGTCTTATTCCTTTTTATTGTCTTCGCTGTTTAGATTTAGGTTCGCTTGTTTATAACCCAATCAAGATGCTTGCGAGCGTCGAAGTATGAGCTATACAGATACCTGGCATGTATAATATAATATCATGTAATGTGATCTAATGTAATGTAATATAATGTAATATAATATAATATAATATAATATAATATAATATAATATAATATAATATAATATAATATAATATAATATAATATAATATAATATAATATAATATAATATAATATAATATAATATAATATAATATAATATAATATAATATAATATAATATAATATAATATAATATAATATAATATAATATAATATAATATAATATAATATAATATGAAGAAAAAAGTAAGTAAATGTTTTTTCTCAATGGCGTCAATTTAGTAACATATTAAAGAGTGATCGTAGCCAAGTGAATTGACCGCGGTTTAACCAACTACACATTACGCTCGAGCACCCGTCTCGACTATCCGTGCTCAGCCGGCATACACAGATTGGTTACAAAACATAATGGTTCTCGGTTACGGAAATCTATTCCGCCCTCTAATCCAGAAAGGTCGCCCGGAGCCATTCAATAACCACTTAAGAGTGGTCACGATTGTACTGCCACTGATAAGAGAGGGGACGAGATGAGTGTATGCTCCTACTTGGATACTTTTCTCTCGGAGTTTTATTTACAAGTGTTGGAAAGTAAAAGGATCATATTAAGACGCCAGGAATTCCAATATTTTAGAAAAGTCTCTATAGACGGTAGTAATTGACAACCCAATTTTAAAGGACATCGTTCAAAACCCGGCCATTTTTTTAACTTACGCTTTGGAGATTTTGGCAATAAAAGTCTTTCTTAATTTCAGTAACTTCCTGTGAATATTTCAGATTCTGTAAATAAGGATAACATTTTGAAAATTAAAAAACTTATTACTTAATTGGAACAATTGGATATTTTAATACTTTCAAACTTAAATATCTACAAAACCCCATTAATAAATTACAATATTTTTTCCCAGTTAAATCTACATATAATTTCTTCTTACCTAATGATACAAGGGGCACACTGAAATGATCGGGAATAGAATATTTCGGATTGAGTTACAATAAAACCTTTTTTAGAATTTGAATACTGGCCTCTTAAAATCTTAATGACATTCAAACAAAAACTATGTTGGTCTAAAGTTGACACGTCGTTAACAGAAATGGAGCTCACGCGTGAACTTTTCCGTGCCATAATTTATCACAATTTTCGTCGCGGCTTATCTTAAGATAAATGTCTCAGCGAACTTGTTTCGATTTATGATGTTGAAGCACCGAGTCAAACGACAATATACCGCTGGTATGCCGAGTTCCGACGCGGTCGTGTGTCGCTCAGCACTGTTTCTTCTGCAGGTCGACCAAGAACAGCGGTCACGCCTGAAAACATCGCAGCTGTGCGAACTATTATATTAGATGACCGTCATGTGACATACGAGCAGATTCGGGCTGTTATCAGTATCGGAATGACTGCAATTCAGTCGATATTACATAATGAGCTGTGTGTAAGAAAGCTAGTTTCCCGCTGGGTTCCCCAAAATTTGTCCGAAGAGCAAAAGGCGGCTCGTGTAGATTGGTGCCGGAATACTTTGCAACGCTTCAGCGTAGGGAAGTCAAATGCCGTTTATAATATCGTCTCAGGTGACGAGTCATGGATTTATTCATACAAACCTGAAAGAAAACATCAGTCAGCAGTTTGGGTCTTCGAAGACGAGGTCAAGCCAACGAAAGTGGTTCGCTCCCGCAGCGTGTCAAAGAAAATGGTCGCTACGTTTGTCTCGAAAAAGGGGCATGTTGCTACAATACCTTTACAGGAACGCAGAACGGTTACCGCCGAGTGGTATATCACGGTTTGTTAGCCAGAAATGATAGCCGAACTCCGAAAAAATAACCCGAAACGTCGCATCATCTTACATCACGATAATGCGAGCTCCCATACGGCTCGGAAGACAAATGATTTTTTGAAGCAGGAAAACGTTGAGCTGATGAGCCATCCTGCGACAGTCCTGACCTGAGCCCAAACGATTTCTTTACATTCCCTAGAATGAAAGATTTATTACGCGGTCAACGGTTTGAAGACCCCGAAGCAGCTGTGGAAGCGTACAAATCAGCCATTTTGTCAACATCAACTTCAGACTGGAATTACTGTTTTAACGAATGGAAAAGTGCATTAAGTTGAACGGAGAATACTTCGAAAAACAATAAAATACAATTTAGCTATACCGTGCATGTGGTTTTTCTTATTCCCGATCATTTTTCAGTGTGTCCCTCGTACAAGTTAATTCGAAAATATCATGCACTGATGGCCCGTTCTCCATACAAAACTGATTGATATTATACACCTTATACACAATAATTCAGGGTCATTTATAAAAATATGAATATCTCGAAAATTAGGAATCTTAGCTTAGTGAAATAAATTGTGTTTGAAAGACAAATACTTCAAATAAAAGTAATGATTTTTATTTGCCATTAAATAATTTATTTTATTCATAACCCTTTACTCAAAAAATAAATAACCATCTAATCTAAAAACAAAAAGAAAAGAGAACACAATTTTTCTTCGATTTTATAATTTCTTCAAATTTTAGTACTTCGTGTTGCCTCCGCGTGCTGTCAATACTGCGGTCATACGGGTTGGCTGTTGTACAACAATTTTCTGATTCGATGTTGGGGAATATTCTCCTGTTCCCCTACCAGCGGAATTTTGAGCGAGATCGGCCCATGCATGCTCATAAGGGTTTGGATCGGAGCTGCGTGCTAGCTACTTCATGCGACTAATGTTCTCCTCTTGAAGGTAATTATTCACTATTTGACCAGAATGAGGCCGACCATTGCCATTCATAAAAACAGCATTCTCATCCAAGTTAATCATAAATGCACCAACGTGTTTATTTAAGATTTCTCTTGCTGGTTAAAAAGCCGTTTTCTATAATCACAAGCTCTGTGCGACTTTTCGAAGAATTTACAGCTAACACAAGTACAGACCCACCGCCCTAAGATACTTTCTCTACAATGCATGTTTGTTTGAATCGTTCCCCTGGTCGTTTATACGCTTTTGTTCTTTCGTCATGCTTATAAAGCATAAATCTTGATTCGTCTAAGAACATGAATCTTGACCAATCTTCAACGTTTCAATCTAGGTGGCCACGTGCATATTATTGTCTTGAAATACGATGAACCCCAGTTTAGGGCCGTTTGCGGGGTCTAAATGGTTTCAAATTAGCTTCCGTAAGTGCAGTTCCCGCGAGAAAGCGATTTCGAAGCATTATGCTGACTAAGTATCGATCTTCTCCCGATGTGGTACACCTGAATCTCCCATTTCCTGGTCTGCGTAGGATAGAGTCGGTGTCTTCGTAACGTTGGAGAACTTGTTGTACTGTTGACACACCATCAGTCCTTGGCCAGTATCACGCTGACTATGGCCGTGTTCCAGCATTGTGAGAATTCTGGTACATTCTTCGGATGTAAGCGACATTATAAAAGTTTTATTAATGAATGTTGAATACTTGTTGTTATATATTTTTTTAACATTGTTTATATATTTTTTTATCTGACAGTTTATAAAAAGAAGTAAAAACAGATGCAACAAATTCGTAGTTCCTTTTCCAAAAATCTCGTATTTGGATTTTGTCATTTTTAATGGTATAACTTTTCAATAATCAAGAAGTTTTATTACTTCATTTAAATGTGTTTCAGACTCAATTTATTTCATTAAGTTCTTAGTTTCCGAGATATTCAAATTTATATAGATGCTTTCATGCAAAAATTGTTAGGATGTTTTCATGCAAAAATTTTATTGGCTTTTAGCCAGTATATTTTATACAAAAATTTAACACGCGAAATAGTCAGAAATTCTCCATATGTTATAATTTAGTTGTACTAGATATGAAATTAATTTCAGTTTTTAATTTGCATCCAAACCTTTAGTTAGGATCTTAGAAACATCTTTAGTTGATATCTCAAAAATGTCATGCTTTTTCATGTATTGCTACGATCAATAACTAAGGAGTAATCATGGTATTACCATACTATTATTACAGGTTAGTGGTTAAGATATTCTGTGGTATTATTTAGTATGGAATCGGTAAGCAGCTTTTTGCGTAGCTTCAAAAACAAGGTCATAAGAGTAATTGAAAAAAATGTTGGTAAATAGGACTTTTCAGTCAAAGACATGACTTTCAAATTTATCTCTATACAGACAGACTGACCTGAGTTTCAGGTTATTGGGTAAGATAGGAGGGATGTAGTGCAGTGTTTGGTTGGGCGCCAAAATTTGTAAATTTGTTCGTAGTGGCTGGACGCAGCTTGCCTAAAATCATGATAATGGGATCAGAATGTAAATTACGGTCTCATGGTTAAACTAGTTTCCTCCTGTGCGGCGTAAGCAGTCCCTTTACAGGAGATATTACTCGTACAACGCATATTAGGAATTTACACAATATTAATTTTGTAATTCTCTGCTTCGTGTTGCCATCCAATTTCAGTTTCATGATCGTGTTCCTATTTTCTTCTACTGTTACTACTTTTTATGGTTTTGGCAAGTGGGTTGGTGATCGCAGTATGTATAAAGTTTCACAGAAGACGCTCCAGCCCCTCTCCAGATAACCAGGGTTAGTCGACTCTTACGATACGCTACTCAATGACGATGGGGAATAATATCCTTAATCCGTTCCCATACGGATCAAGGAATCGCAGGAAGTGGCTGGATGCAAAAGGCAGAGGTCCGTGTGTAGTGGCGATTCTTGGGGGCCTATATCCGACAGTGGAGAGACACAGGCTGATGATGACTACATTTTTTGAATTTTTAAAATTTCAAATTTTAAAAATTCGACTTCTACAAGATGATGTCAAACGTTCTCGCGAAAGAACATCTAGTCTTTAGCCTTTCAAAAAAGTTGAATAAGATGAAACCTAATAATTAGTATTGTTATGAGCATCAGTAATTTAAAAAAAAGTAGAAAGAAAAATATTAAATAAAGGTAATTTAAAATAAGATAAAAAATATTTGTTTGAATTAGAATGCTATATAAAATTTAGTAGTGGCATGGCATGGGAAAGTCCATCTGACGGCTGTAGCCACCCCCTTACAAAACAGAAAACCACCGCGAAATAACAGCACATGTGCTGTTGTTTTTGTTTCATTGATTGAGTAAGGGATGCCAGAGACCACTTCCCTATCCGTTCCTAATCCCTTATTATTAATTCTTTCAAGGTCGACAGGCGATGGTAACCATCAAGTTGATCGTTAGCCTGTCGGACGACCTTTACTAAAAGTTAGCACCTATGAATATGTGTGTCATACTATGAACTGGAAGTTGTTCGACACCACAATAATTTTTCTTTGCTTCAGAGGGAGCTTAATTCCATACAATCCGATTCTGTCCGTTCGAGCGCATTCTCTTATTATAAGGAACGTTTCAATTTATGCAATAGCTCGGTTTATTTGAATCAATGAAGTGAAAATAAATCCTAGCGCTTTCAGTGCATTCTCTTTTAAATTTATTGAAAGAAATATACTTGAGTGAAGGTATTTATTTACTTTGTGTCTAACATGTTGAAAGAAGTGGTTTCAAACATTTATTTTAAGTTTATTCAATATTGAATATTTTTTGCAAAATACAAATTTTTTTCTTTTATTCACATATTATGTTCTGTGCTCTATTACAGAGGAATATTTTAAATTTAAAACTAACGAATAAAATCTACAGTATTTCAATAATCAATATAATTCGTACTCTATGTTGATCTATGTGTGATATTATGATCGTCATATTTGTATTATATATAAAATGAATAATTAATATTTGCATTAATTATTTATTAAATTTGATTAAATTTAATAAATAATTAATATTTGCACGTCCTTATTAATGGCAGAGTATGTATAGGATATGGATATTTTAATTGTATTCACATTTTACACAAATATACAGCAGATATTTCGAATTATAGTTTCTTAATTAAATAACAAAAGTATTTTAAAAAAATAGGTTAAGAGCAATGATTATATTTTTTAACAAAATAATTTTTGTTGTTAAATTACATAAAAAGCTTCAACAAACGAGCGTCTGAAGGATTGGTTTTAGTTAAATGATTATTTTATTCGTAAATTTTATTGGTAAATATAGACAGGTACTTTGATTACTGGAGTACATCACTAAAAAGATTAGAATAAGATGACTTAATAGAACTTTTATTTAAGTGAAAGACTTAAAGACGAAAAGATACGCGTCACTCCTCATATCCATTTTATCTTGAGCCGTGTTGTTATGTTATGAATTTATATGTTATGAATATAAATTGAAAACGTGATATTTATTGGTACTTACCGATGAAATGTGATTCCGTCTGTTCTAAAGTTCGATCGTTTACTGTTTTGTTCTACACCACCGTGAAATAAGAGCACGTGTGCTTGTTGTGTTTCGGCGTGTAAGTAAGGGATGCCGGAGTCTACTTCCCTATCTCCTCCTAATCCCTTATCCTTAATCCTACTGTAGTCAGCAGCGCACTTGCAGTAGCTTTGGCGTTGCTTGTGTTATAGGCGAAGGTAACCACATACCATCAAGTGGACCTTCAGCCTGTCTGCCGATCTTTAACATAAAAAAAGAACGACATGCCATTGTAAAAGTATTTTTATTTTATTTCTAAATAAACGAATGCGTACGAACAGATCTGTCACTGGCATCGTACTGTTTCATAGCGAGCGAGAGTTGGTGTTTATAAGTGACAAATCACTTTTGTGTTTCGGAATTGTATGGCTCATATTAGTACTTTATAGCTACTCCGTGGGCAACAGCGACGGCGTTAACCGTGGCCGGTACAAGTGGTCCCCGGGCCGGGAGGTCCCTCGCAGGCGCTGTTTCCTTGTCGCGCTTCGGAGGTGAGAAGCGGCGCGGCGGCGGTCTTCCTCTTCTTTCTCAGTGTTGGGGCAGCTGCACATCGTGGTCATCACTAGCAAGCGCCACGTTTGCTGCTCTAATGGGATCATTCTGGCCTAACAGGATGTGTCAAGGTCTTCTTCTGAAACGGGAAAGAGTATTGTTAGTATCGGACGTATAAATGATAGAACTAACCTCTAGCGGGTTGGGGTGGCGAGGGAGTTTGTCGTAGTACCTCAAGGTGAAATCCTGGATGCACTTAACGATAGAGGGGAGGTTTAGGTTGTGGTGGAGTGGAGATTTTTTATCTCTCTTCCTGTCGAGTACTGGCAAAGAAAAGCTTATACCTACCATTTGTTCGCTCTGTATCTGTGTTTGTCACTCAATTTTTTTTTGCTTACTAATTTGATATTAGAGCATTTACTTCCTTTACTCATTATTTTCTAGAATTTAACACGCGCCGTCTAGAGCATAAAAAAAATTAAATGAAAATTAAAAAGTTTAATTGTTCTTTTATAACCAACTAACGACCCTTCCCGGCTTCGCACGGTTGCAATTGAGGTAATATATTCTTTTCTTTTGGTATTAAAATAGGTTACGCATTGATGTTTCCTAAAATTTAAATTTAGTAGTGGCAGGGCACACTGCGTTTGCAGTCATTTGGGCAGCCCGTCTTGCGGCAGTAACCACCCCCTTACAGAAGACTACTGTGAAATAACTGCATGTGTGCTGATGTGTTTCTGTGAGTAAGTAAGGGATCCCAGAGGCAATTTCCCTATCCCCACTTGGAACACCAGTGGCGTACCTTGTATTATAGGCGACGGTATCCACCTTTCATCATGTGAACCGTCAGCCCGTCTGACGACCTTTATAAAGGAATAAATATAAGGAATACAGCACGTTTTACAATGAATATTCATTAACTTTTTCTGCCCCCACACGTATACACTCCATCCCACGTTTCTTATATAACTATAATAATATATTTCGTGTTTAGGTATATACCATTTAATTACTCTTCATCACTCATATTTTAATTCTATTTTAATTTTTTTATTTTTATTTTCACTTACAATAAATACTATTATACATTTGTCATTATTTCAAATGCAATCAATTGCACATCCTAAACACAGTAAACAAGCAAGTTTGTGTTATAATTGTAATATACAAATTGTTTGAATTTCCGTACTGTTGAATAAAGGCTAGTTTATCAACATCCTATTTACATTTTAATCAATTCGTACTTGCAGTTCAAATGCGAATTATTCCAATTAATCACCGAACAGAGAATTAATAATCAAATTACTATGTAATCACCAATTAACAGAATAAGGTTCAATCAATATTATGTTACGATATTATACACTTTGTAAATATGTTAGTTTACAGGACGTCCACTGCTGGACGTAGGCCTCCCCTATGATTTTCCAACAGCAGTCTTGTTGGAAAATCATGGGTCAGAAGCACCGTTGACAAGCGGGCTTTATCTGATCATCTCTCCACCTTTTATGTTGACGTCTACTCAGCGCTTTCCGGTTCGTGACCTCCACTCGAGAAACTTCCGGATTCAGCGGCCGTTGGCTGTCCGTACTGTGCCCTGACCACTGTCATTGTTGTATTATTTGCTATGGCTATTTTTTATCGATTTGACAATAACAACTGGCCATTTTTAAGCACACAGAGATGAGGGAGAGTGAGCGAAGCCCGAGGCCCGCGCGTCACTCGACTCTGGAGTGTGTGTCGGCCCCAGAAGGGGGAGAACGACAAGGGACAGAGGAACGAAAAAACAATTTGTACATGATTCGGCCCGTATGACTTGATTATGGTGGCTTGGTGGAGGGTCTGGCCATTTTTAATGATTTTAATGATTTATCAAGAATCGAGAGAAGAAGAGTATATGCCAACATCACCTTGGTTGGGATTGGCAAAACATTGCGCAGTCGCCGAAGCGAGCTCATAGCTGCAAATGTCCTCTTACCGAGTTCCCTAATCTGCACAGAACAAGACAACTGCGTATCAAAAAGTGTATACCAAGGTTCTTGATGGAGTCACAGTATGGTATGATAGCATTATTAAATAGTATTAGTGCCAGGCTAATACTACAACAATGATGATTGTTGGGACTTCGCAGGATTAACATGGAGGCCATACTGCTTACTCCAGTCAAATACTGCGGCTAGGTTATTATTAATGGTTGAGATAGCACTATCGAGGTCATTCAATATTTAAATTTAAATATAATCCAATTTTAAATATTTACTAAAACTATGAAGGGTAACTTAATTTTTAGTAGTACAATTCGATAAATAAGAGTTTATTTGGTTGAACGCGCTAAGCTCTGGGACTATCACACGCGCTTAAAAAAAATTCTCTGCATTTAATAACCCAATTCTTGAATAAAGTAAGTAATTATAAGCAATTTATCATTACGCTATGATCCTGAGAAGCCGAGAAAAAAGACAAAAGTCAGAAAGAACGCTAAACGAAATAATAGCATATGCGGGTTATTAAATGCAACGCGTTGGGTCTGGGCCCGAGGGCGGCCTTCCAAAAATTTTAGATGCAGCGTTTTTAGCCGGCCGGCCTTTAACCAAATATCAACAAAAAAATAATAAAAAAATTGATGTTGAGAGTAACTCGATAGTTAATTAATTTTAATTAACTATCGAGTTAATGATAACATTGTTTTCTAAATAAATTATGAATATTACTAAGTTACTAACTTCATGCTTAAGAGGAATATTATTGAATTCGAATTCTTTAATACCCTTGTAATTCTTACCTTCTCCCGTGTTTGGTTTTTTAACAGATCGAATGTCATAATAGAATAATTTATGGTTCTCTAGGCCTATTCGTATATCATTATTATTATTTTTTATTAAAGATGAGTTTGCTCTTGACCAGCATCTATCCATGTAGGAAGGATGAGGCCGAACGATGGAGCGAGCTCACCCAGAAGATGCCTATTCACTCGAACCTTGAAAAGATTTGGGTTGTATGAGCTCGGCAATACAGACGCCGGTAGAGAGTTCTAAATCCTTAGCATTGCGCATCACAAAAGATGTTAGACATAAAAATGTATTAATTAATTGTTTTTAAACAATTAAACAATTAAACACTTTTCTCTATCGATCTGTATGAGTAAATGTAAATGTAATGAGTCGAGTGGAGATATATAGCACAATAAAATTAATAACATGCCCCAACTAATACCGGCGAACTTAGTAACAAGTTAAAACAACTTCTATCTTTTATTAGCCACCGTACACGCTTGCCAACCATATTGCCGGAAAAGTTCCGATATTATGGCTCACAGAAACCGCAAACAAAATATTATATTAAATGTTTCTGCAACTGTTGGCCGTGTGAAAATGGTAAGTCATTGAATAGTTTTTGGATCCTGAAAATTATAGAAAAGATTTATTGTTACCTACAGTATCAATAGTCACACATTCTCCGTCTCCCACGTTAATATTCTATTAGCACACTCGCTCTCGCTGGTAACTATATCCACTAGTTATGAAATTTTGTTACAGTAATTTGTATCCTACCAAATTAAAATTGTACACGTAATGTTTATACAAAGTACTTAGGTTGCTACTTATGGTATTGAGCCTTGGCAACATTGATCACTTTAGGCACTATAGATCTGTCATTACTATTGAAAAGTTTGATTAATCTCAATTATTTACATTTGTTATTTGAACGCCATTTGTGTTGTTTCCAGTGACTTAAAAAAAATCTCATCGAAAAAATGGAATTAACACGTAAAAATTTTCGTGCGATGATTTTTTACGACTTTTGTGTTGAATTATCAAGACAAGAGTGATTCGATCATTATTATTACTTTCGGATTACTTTTAATTGATTTTTGTATTATCAAGTTTTATATAATTGTTGTCAACATTTATACATAACTAGCTGGTGCCCGCGGCTACGTCCGCGTTGAAAAATGAAAAAATAAAATAAAAATAACGCCTGACTAAATATATGAGCAATGTAATGCCTAACATTTTTATTGCAGTTATAATTTTGCCAGGCGTTAGATGATTCCTCAGGAACACTACTTTTTTCTGGATGAAACACTATGGCCTTTCCTACATCCCTGACAACGTGTAAGCAAAATTTCAAGATGATCGGTTTAGCGGTTTAGGCGTGAAAGGCAACAGACAGACAGAGTTCCTTACACATTTATATTAGTAAGTATGGATAAATATATAGTATGGACTAGCGATATGCTCCTGGCTTCGCATGGATGAATTTTTTTTGAAGATTATATATTATATCTGTTAGTGAAAATCGTATAAAAAAAGCGTTGATCAAAAAAAGTTAGCGGAGAAACAAACAGAAGCGGGCGGCGACTTCATAATTTGTCGAGAAGATAATAAATTGTCTAATTTTCTCAAGGTTTGACAGGAAGGAATAAATTCGTGTTTGAATTTGTTGGCTTAATGTATTGTTTCTGTACTTTTGCATAATAAAGCATTTAATGTACACTACCTTTTGTTTGCAACTTCGTCCGCGTTGAAATTGACAAATCTTGGAGAATTAAGTCGACACTCAATTGACAGATTATGTACTTACGTATTATTAATAATAAGTGTTTTAGCAGTAAACCTATATCTAGTCAAACAGTGCTCTCAGAAGTACTTATCGTTATATTTACTAAAGGATTAACAAACTGACTTTATATTGTGTAATGACTTATACCCCTACATAAAAATATATGAGCAATAATTTACTATTATTGCTAATATACTTTAGCTAGGTGTTGAATTTTTATTTATATTTTTGGTGATCCCTCGGAAACAGAACAATATTCCTGGAATTATCCTAAGGAAGGAAGGAAGAACATAAGGTACCTCTTAAGGTACCTTATGTCCTTTCCTGTATCCCTGATAATGTGTATGCAACATTTCATGACGATCAGTTGAGTAGTTAAGGCGTGAAAGTGTAACAAACAAACAAAGAAACTAGCTTTTCATTTATAACAATAGTTAGGATCTACATAATATATTATGTACGAGTACATAATGCTTCCCTAAATATGTATTGTACAGAGTGAAGGATGTCCTCAAAATATGAGAGAGACAGCGTTTTGTTCGCACGTCTCTCATTCTCTTCACGATTTCAACCGCAGCCGCTACACCACCGCATTTCATTAATAATTCCACGATACAATTCAACCGAGTCAAGGATTTAGCTCGGATTAAATGCTGCTCTCCTTAAACTGTTTTTTAGGCTTAACATTTTCTTCGCCGCGCAGAAGGCGGACGGAGTTAATGTTTATTTGCTTTTGTTTATGTGCGCGAAGAAGGTGGAGCGTATAAAAATATCTATTAAATTTTACGTGACGTTTTAACGTCCCGAACGAACCACAAGTTGGGTGACATCAAAATATATTATCGTACTAAATATCAAAAACCAATGCTGCCATAAAAACTCGTATCGAAACTTCTCTTCTTTTCGGCGACAGATGTCGGATATTAGGGAAACGATTTTTCTTTATGACGTCATTTAAATAAAAAGTCACTAAAACACGGTTACGTTATAGATACTTTGTAATCGTTAAATTTGTAAATATTTAGCTGAAATATTGTAGACGACCGATGTTCATTTTACGTTTATCTAAATTTAATATGAAAATGTTCAAAAACTAGCTGTTGCATGCGACTTCGTCGACGTCTCTTTATAAAATACTATGTTACTCGCTTTCTATAGGTAAAAGAATTTTTAAAATCGGTCCAGTACTCTATTCATTACAAACATACATTTGTATGGATGGATGGTAAGGAGGGGAGATGGGGGTGGGTGAATAGCCTATAGTACTCGCTGATAATTTAGTTTTCTATAGATGAAAGAATTTTTAAAATCGGTCCAGTAGTTTTTGAGTTTATTCATTATAAACATACAAAAATACATACATGCAAATCGTTTTGTGTTTATAATATTAGTAAAGAAGTATAGATAAAATTCAAACTGTTTCAACATAAATTGAAAGTTGATAATTAAAATAAAAAAATCCTTCATAATATTAATTTAGGTATAAGTTGCCAATAAAAAAAATATATGATATTAATAAATAAAAGGACATAAAAGGACAGTTCAACAGAGGTTTTGAGCCCATTTCCTTTTATCCCTCGCTAAGCCCTATCTTTAATCCTACTACTATGGTCGGCAGCGTACTCGCAGCTGCACCTGTGGTGTTGCTTGCACCTACCATTAAGTAAACCGTCAGCATGTCTGTCGAGCTTAACATAAAAAAAGGTTAAAATAGTAATGAAACACTTATAAGACTCTGGAAAACTATCTCGATAAAAACTTAAAAAGGCGCGGAGAATACCCTGAAGGGTTAAACGAAATCTAAATTTCGTTGCGGCGGGATTTCGACAGTTCGCACCATGAATCCCTATAGCGAATTAGTGGAGTGCATATGTGGTTGCGGCTGTAAGCGAACAGTTGACTGTCTGATGGACAGGATAGACAGAAGAAGGAAATGCACGTACCTTATAACCGGTGCTCTGGTTTGACATCCTGCAGGATTCTCCAGACTGTCCAACAGGCAGACACTGTTAACTTGTATTTATGTTTTTTACTCGTTAAGGCGCGGATAATAACTACACTTTCGTGTTTAGTTTACTTCTTCTTTACTTCGAGCGAATTACACTTGAAGCGTACTCGTGATCTCCTCCTCGCGTTCGCGGCGGTAACGTGCATTATTTGGATGCGTGGGTAAAGAGGAAAAATTAAGGCTTATATTTTAATGAATAAACTTGTAATAGGTAAAAAGGAAAAGGGATTTGCCAGCCACCCCATTCGATCACGGCGCAAACACTCATTAGATTTAGAAAACAATATTTGTTTTTTAAATCTAATGAGTGTTTGTAAATAAAAAATATATAGAATAGGGCATTGGGAAAATTTTCCTACAAAAATATTGATCCTGATCCCCGTGATCAGTATGGCCATGGCGTAACTAAAGTTGGTGACGGACTGAGCGATTTTGTTCTAAATGTCACATTACAGATTCTTTTGTCTTGAAAAGTTACAGTCTATACAGTTGAAAATCTTTGGTCTAAGTAAATGAACCAGTTGTTTAAAAATGCCGCGACTATCTTTCAGGATCACAATCTGTGAAGTAATGACATTAATTTATAAAGTTATAATATTGACTTTTATTACACTGATTGGTATTTTCAAGTAGGTAGTAAAAAAATACACATAATGATTTTATGAAAGGTAAAATTAGTAAAAGGTAAAAGTAGTAATTAGCTTTTGCTCACGACTTCGTCCGTGAATTCGATTGAATTTAATAAATCTCTCAATCTTTATTGATCAAATATTTTTGAACATTAATTTTTTTCTAAAATAAAAGTAGCCTAAGACTTCTTATACCACCAGCTATCTGCTGACAGACAGATTGACCGACAAAAATTTAAAAATAAATGTTTTGTTATAAGTACCGTATATACTTTGGTATATATACTTACATTTTTAACATTTTTAACATGTTTACATTTGTTAACCTCATCTGAACGCGTCGGATGACGGCGGTGGCTACTTATAGTCAGCTGTGGTGGTCCCTGATAGAAAACAGACGAGGTTTTGGCGACCGAACAGGCGGTATAACCATATACCCAATCTCTTCGAGGGATGGAAGGGGCTGCAGAGGCCCAGAGGATTAAATAATCTCAAAAGAATTGATGATGGAAAGAAACAGAAAAGTACCATCAATTATATCAATTCCCTAGTCTGTCATTTTTAATTTACATTTTGTAAAAAGCAGTTATTTTGACATTACAAACAGACACTTCAATTTTATTTATTATAGTATTTTCCAAAGATGTTGTATTAGTCTGTACCTATAGATGGATCACAAAATGCAGCAATTCTTTTTATTATTTTATTCTTTCTAACACCTTCAAATTGCCATAAGATTGAAAGAGACATACATATATAATCTGTCGGGTCGAAGTTGAGTGAATGTCTCCATTTTGACTATACAATGCAAGCTAAAGTTATAGCGTATAATAGTGCTGTGCATTTTTATTGATAACTAGATATCGTTGATATAGATTTTAAATATATGACGGATAAAAAGTATGGCTAAATGCGTTTCGGTGTACTGTTTGGTTATTCAATATAAATAAAATGTGGGTGCGTACTGGTACTCGCCGCATTGCTAATCGGTTGTATGAGATTGTATGCAACCTCTCGCATTTATTTCACCAAAATATTTCAAAAGAATAGTTATTTTTTGAGTAGAAATATTTAGAATCCATCCTTAAGAGGTAGAACGGGAGTAGGATTTTATTACGAGAGAAAAAAAACTCGATAATCTTAAAGTTTTATTTTTAGAAACGATATCACAGATTGGATAATCTGTGATATCGTTCATCTGTGATTCGTCAACATTTTAATTTAAAGACTTGCAGTTAATGTTGACGCTTGGGTATCCACGTATTTATTAGTAAGTTTTCTTTTTCTGGGGAATTTCTGAAAAGAAATAGTTTTTGGTTATTAATGATTCAAAAGATTTTCATAATTTTCATAGATTGAAGCATAACTTCTTTATAACTTATAGATATTACTTACTGGTTTACACGTTGGTGGTAATTTTGGGAATATTGTCGGCACTGCATACGAGTGTAGAATTTTACGCTGATATCCTTGGCGAAAGCAAGAATCTTCAAAGTTCATCGAGCATATCTATATTAATAATTTCGTCAAGGGGTACGGTAGACTCGATTGAAACCTTACCTGAATAATAAAACATAAAAAAAAATAAAGATTTCGAGTCGACAACATATATCTGCAAAATTCGGATTGTCAAGTATTTTGTTAAATTCTAATGGTGCTGACAGACAATTCGCAGTCACTCACTGACACCTGTGACATCTTGAGTGGTTAATAAACGTTCCGTTTCATTCATACTAGCGCCACTCAATACGTCGTCGTACCATTCATTTTAAAAACAAAGTGTCCATGACAAGGAACTGTGACTCATGTGACTGTGTGAAACGAAACGTCTTGCCGCAAACATTGAGCGAAATCTATGCCGCTTTTGCCTTTAATATTCCTTGAGAACCGATAACTATAGAAATATCTACTTACATTTTGTACCTACATGTGTACATATTATGAGTCACATTACACCCGAACGAAGCCGGGTTTTCATCTAGTTCTTGTATATTGCGAAGCTCTCCAATCGTCGGCTTTTCTTACATTTTTTGTCCACGTTTTTTTTAAATCGATGTCGGTGGGTAATCTGTTATAAATTGATAAAAATTACTTTCAACCTGCAGTGAATGCTAGAAATTGTCAACACTCTACTAAAAATAAATTAGTTATCGATATATTGGATAAACTTATCAAGATCAGACTACAGCACTATAAAGCAAGACAAATGTCAAAAATTCCGATTAACTTTGGTTTTTGTAAATTTTAGTTATAAACACCAGCTTTTCTTTAAATAAATCAACCTTAGAGCTGTGTATGCATGTACAATGATTCATTTTTAGTAAATAATTATAAAAATTTGTTTACAAAACACCAAAATTAATGAGTGCGAGCTGTGCGACTTACCGGTGAAATGATATGTTTCCATTATTCTCCTTCAAAACACCTACTCTACTTGGACAAACGGGAACAGTACAAGCCATTCTTGGCAAGCAACAGATTTATGAAATCACACTTTCAAATTTTTAAGTATTTTAAATCACATAAAGCTAAACGCGCTTGTTAACCAGCATGATATAAACAAATATGACGTTGCCACTTTTATGGCGCGCAGCGTTTTAAGACGTCATATTCGGCTATTGTTATCTCTTTTTAACATACGACATGCAGCCATTAGAAAGACGGGTATCGAGTATCGAAGGAATCTTCAATTTTTATTGTTCCATCTATACTAATACAATAATAAACAAACAAATGTATGAAAAAAAAAAACTATTCGAAAAACACAAAAGGAATTATCACTTTTACAATTATTTTATTATTATAATAGGTAAATGTAATAAAAAAGATATATTTTAAAAGTGTCAAACGCGTGGAACGGAACATGTGTCAATAGGGATTGACACTAGGGATATTCACTTATTTCAATATATCGAAAGTACTCTATGTTTGCCATAGGATATTCGGAGGTTTAACAAATATTTTTTCTATTCTATATATTTATAAAAACATTGTATTTTGACAATAAAATTAAAGCTGACTAATAACAATAAAACAAAAGTAAATTTTGTTCTGAGTCTGATACCGAGTTATCAAGTTTCGAGTTCTGACATTAATGAATAAATAAATTAATATTTTAAACAGACTGAATTGTATTCTATAATTTATTTAACATAATCTGTTTTTTTTTTTAAGATTTAAGAATTTATTTCTAAATCTGAAAATCTAAAACCGGTAGTTCGATTCCATTTGCTTTGCCAACTGATTCGATATTTTCAAACAATCTATTAAATGTCGTTAGGTTGCATCACTAAAATTGTCAGTCACGAACTGTCACGCATATCAGCATACAGTGAAAATAATATGGGTATAGATGAAGAGTACACTAACATTCTCGATAAAAGCTATGCTTTTGAATTTGAAGTAATCTAATGCTTAAGTGAAATCAAGTTTGGCTCGCTTTTTGTTTACTATATGAAAGCAGAAATCACTTGTCCAGTTTAAACAGTTAAATATTATGGAAAAAATATGCAAAACAACCGGCGAACGGGCAGCTACTTCGTTTATTCATAACATTTCAGACATACCTCCAAAGCATTCTAAACAAAGAGGAAAGAATGTAAATACCTCTACGAATTGTAAATTTTCATATTTTTCCAACTTTCAGTAAAATTGTTCCTTTGTGAACGTTTAAAACGTAACTTCAGATGAATGAAAACATAATTTATATACTCGTACATAAAATGAAATGTTGTTCGTTGGTGACATGGGCCTATTGGTAAGCATATCAACAGGAGAACTGTTAGACGATGGGCTTATTTTTTTTGTTGAGTTGAAGTTGATCAGATAATTGAAAATTCTTAAATACTGACAGTTTGTTATGGAATTTTTAATTCCCATATCGAATGATTGTGCATTTTTCGTTTTTTACAATTATTTTATGTTTGCTAATTGCGTTCCTGGAAAAATTGTCCAATTACAACAAACAAAATTGGAAAACCGAAAAAAGTAAGCCCCCGGCTTCGCCCGGCGTGCAATTTATATATAATTATGTGAACATTCCCCGTTTATCCCTCTTTCCATTAGTGAAAACCGAATTAAAATCGGTCTACCCGTTCACGCGTGATGCCGTGACCAAGGGAAATGGGGATTCATTTTTATATATAGAGATAAAATAATAAATATAAGAATCACTCATTTTAAGCAATTTAAAATAATTAATATTACACATTAAAAATTATGGTTGGCAACCCTTTTTTTTTTTTTTTTTTATTAAGGAGGGGAAATGCATTTACGCACTATCCCTCGTCGACGGGGACGATCGACGAGGGGGTGTGTGGGACTCACCCGACGGAACGAATCGCCCCGCCGGTCCTACTCCACTAAAACCGCCTCCATGTTCCACCATCGGCAGCGATAATGGGACCCGGAGTAACAGCCAGGCCCTATCCCCGGGCCCCACGCACCGCCATGTCCTTGCGGACCCGCCCCTGTTTTTACACGGCAAGCCGTGTAAAAAACTCCTCCTGTGGTGGCCCGCTGGAACATCTGCAGGCCACCACACCTACACTGCCCGGTGTTGTGCGGGCGGCGGACCTCCCCGCGTCCGCCGCCCCCGAACGAAACGGCTACAGCCGCCCAAGTTCCTCTCATCAGTCGCAGCGAGCAGTCAGCGAGGGGATTCGTAACCGAATCAACCCCTTACCTCTTCTCCGCGGCACAACCATCCGCGGAGTCGGAGGCCGCTTCCACCTTCATCCCCCGGACGACCCCCGCTCGTGTGGCCGCTCATCTCATACGACATTATGGGTGGGCGGCCCATAGGGGTGTCCCCCTGACATTTCCCCAACAATCGCGGCAGCCCGAGACGGGCTCCACCTCGTGTTGTCGTCGCGGAAGAGCTACTAAGCCGGGTGGCAAGGCCGGGTCTTCACTCTTCCGGACGACTGCGGAGGGTAGTACTAAGCCGGTGCCCGGTCACCGGGTGTTCCACACCCCCCACATGCCACGATTGCAGGTACTATGCCAGTTGGTCCTTCCCAGTCGCATGAGCTCCGTCTTCGCGTAAGTTGCCCGACTACCACTGAGCGCCAGAGCCGTCCAAGAGAATGCACTCGCTGCGACTCACCCGCTGATCCTCATCCGCAGTACCGAGTCCCATTCCTCGGTCTGACGAACAAGGACCGGGGTGCCCTCTCTCTCACCGGCCACCAATCGCGCGGGCCGAGTACGGATTCTCGGCCCGCGCGAGCGATGACCGGTGAAGCCCCAACGGAAGGTTGGAGCCTCCAAATTGCAGCTCCGCCACGAGCTCCGCTGAGCGGAGCTCGCTCGGAGCCCACCTCGGTGTGGGCCTTCTTTGTCCCCAAAACCAATCCGATCGGTCGAGCAAAGGCCGGTGACCCCACCGACCCCTGCAACCGCCCGGATTGCCAAGGGTAAGCCCCCCCACCACGACAAGGTCATGGCCCACCTAGGGGGGGATGGTTGGCAACCCTAGGACAGCGGGTACGTTTACGTAATTTTTAAACTTCAGTATGGTAACATAATACCAAAATAGTATTGTTGAACTCTGTAATATTTATATCAAGAAAAATTTGAAATGGTAAATTCCCATCATCGTTTAATTTCTCTTAAAACTCCACTAGCCGAAAGAAAAAGGTTTTACGTTTCAAATTTTTTTGATTTTAATGTAATAAAATGACTTGTTTGAACATTTCTCAGTATGTAGTTTATAGATACTCGTAGGTATTACTCAAAAGATATTCAGCAAATTCTAATTTATTTAAATATGAGCGTCCAACCTTTCTGAGTTCATATTTGTAGCAAGAGTTTTCAACGTCGTAATGCGCTAGGGATTTCGGAGTGAAAGGTCCGGGGTCCGACATCTAAACGTCTTAGTTCGCTTTATTGAATAACGGTAATATGACATCGTCCTGCGGGACCCACAATATCGAAGGTTGGCAAAGTATCTCGCATCAGTTGCATTCTCAGCGGGTTTTTTACTAGACTCCTTGGGTAATGGATTTCGGATGGAGATTCTCGTGCTCAAAAATAAAAAATGAACAGAATAAATACAAGTACAATAAATATAAAGGTTGATACTGACTATTAAATTGAAATATTTTAATATTTTTTTGAATAGTATAAATTGAAGTCCCTGCCCATGTCTGTCTGTCTGTATATCCGGTTACTCCTACTAAACCGTTTTCATTCATTTACAAGCCCTTTGGATGAGTGGTTAGGGTGCTTGCCTTAACTTTAAAGTTGGCTCTGGTCTGGATCTGAAAAGTAGTGGCATGGCACACTGCGTTTCGCAGTCATTTGAGCAGCCCGTCTGGCGGCAGTAACCAAGATCACCGTGAAATAACAATATGTGTGCTGTCGTGTTTCGGTGAGTGAGTAAGGGATACCAGTGGCTCTAGACATTCGTAAAACATTTATATGGAAAATTATCAATTTGACATTGACAGTTCACGATTTTCCATACAAAAGTTATACGTTCTCTCTAGCGAGTGTAGTATCATAAACTCATACTAGAGCCACAGAGTCCATCTTGTCTTTATTCTATTCCTGTCAATTTTATTCCGTTATAATACACCTTCCATCTTTACCACTTTGCGATGGAATAGCAAAGACACATTGTATCATTGTAATGTATAATCCAGGCGATAACACGCGTTAATATAAGTAGTAAAAATAATTAATAAACATTCAATTTAATGAATATTTAAAAATTAAATGGTGACTGAATATTTTATCCATCTAATTTATATAATAAAGGCGCTGTCCGCGTCTGTCTGTTTCTCCACAAGTTTTTCTAACCACTCAACGTATTTTCATGCAGATTTCACTAATGGAAAGAGCGATAAGCGAAAAAGGTTCATGCCAAAAAGATTAAATATATATGCAATAGCATATGTGCTTTTCTAGTTTTCTGTAAGAGTGTGATTATTGCCGTCATACAGCTTACTTAAGTTTAACAGTGCAGAATTAAGGCTGAGGTTATGAAACGAGCGGAGCGGGGCGGGCCGCGGCGGGGCGGAGCGGACACACGGCACACTGTCTCCCGCCGCGCCGCCCCGCTCCGCCACGTTCGAAACCAACAGTAAATCTTTTATCGCTCTCGCCTGCTCCGCTCCGTTTCCCATGCCACAGCGTTCTTTACACACAATTTGATCTGTGGAATATTTTCACCAGTAACAATTTATACGACTCTTGTATAGTTCCCACTTGTTAATTAAAGAAAAATGTTCAAGAGAGAAATAATAACACCTGTACAAGGATTCCATAAAACTAACTTATTAAATGATAGAATGAAATACGCGAGGCGGTGCAATAACTCAAACTAGGAGACGGAAAACTTCGTGAAACAATAACAGTACTCATATTTCATTTCACTCTCTCGTATCGAATCCTGTGTGCGAAGGTTTGTTCCAGATATTTGAGTGTTCACGTTATATATTGTAATTTAATATTCACTGGAAATTTATCACGTTCATATAAGTAATTCAAATTTGCAATAGGGTATATCGATGAAAGATGTACTTTATTGTTTTTTTTTAATATAGGTATTGTACGAATCAAACAATAATATATTTAAAAAAAGACTATTTTCTAAATGATTCATTCCATTTCTAAATAATTCAAATAGAACAAGGTGAAATGACGTCACATGACGACAATAAGTGTGTATTTGATTCGAGTTTTGTTTGTTTCTTTTAATGTATTGACGATTCCAATTGTTAAGGGCTGGCGCTGACTGGCTGTATGGCACGGCAAGGCACGCTTCTGCATCAGCAGTCGTGACGTGCCGAAAACTATTCAGGTTAGCATTGCGTTACTCCGAAGTCGGTACTGCATACATAATTTTATTAAAATGATTGATTTAGTCATAGCAATTGTTGCTGAAGGGAAAGAGAGATATTTACGGCCTGGCAAGTCGAAGAAAAAATGCACAGCGCTGAACGCTACGGCATCTTGGTATTGGAATAAAGTAGTGTGTCAGCGCCGGCCCTAACTCTATTTTGTTGAACATTATTTTGTCATTTTGTTATAAAAGAATTTACAAGAAAACACTTTAAGGTAAATGGTATATTCTTACAAGTGTTTCACAAATAACTATCAGCCAAAGTGACGACGATTCTGAAAATAGAGCCTGGAAGAACTCATAATATCATTATGTCAATATTTTGAAATTAAATACAGTAAAATACAATTAGGTACTAGTATTTCAACTTATACATAATTCGGATACAATTTATGAGCTATGAACTGCTTAAACCCAGGTTCCCTTCGATTCTACCTGTTTCTGTTTCGATTAACTAATTTGAACAAGAAACGGTTATTGTAACAAAAGCCTCGAGAAGTTTTTTGTGGGTAATAAAAGGTACAATGTACTGTAAAGATATAGTACATTACTTTATAATAAGTATATCATCAATAGTTTTCGTATCGTACGCCAAATAACGACTTTTATATACAAAAATTCTGATTCTTTGAGGATATCAATACTCAAGGAAATAATATACTTGTATTAGTAGGTCATTATATGTTATAATAATATATGTAATATTAATAGGGCTTTTTATTTTTTAAAATAAAATAGAGCCTACGTTACTTGCTGATAATGTAGTTTTCTATATGTAAAATAATTTTTAACATGAGTTAAGCAGTTTTGGAATTTATCCATTACATATAAAACATTAAAAAATCAAATCTTTTCTCTTTATAATATTAATTTAGATACTTTCGATCTAAGCTTAGATTAAATTACTTGTTGAAACTTCCTTATAGTCTCTTTTGTCGGCAAGTTTAATATAAAATCGAACATATTGTCCCATTAAAAATGCTTATGTAGAATCTTTTCAGGAACAAATTTTTTTAAATGCATATTCATTATAATGATGCATATAATGAGCAAAAATATTCTTGATAACTAGTATAAATTTATATATCTTAAAATTTATGTGAGTCTACATTCATATAAAAATAAATCAATTTATTATAAGATATCAATACGGTCACATTATTGAGATGTTTTTGTTTTATCTGTGTAATGTTGTAGGTATATCCATTATCCATTCCCGAAAGCCCTAGAGAGAGAACCGGGATATTGTTTACGTGGGACCAGACTGGACCCTTAAAAAGTTTGCCTCACAAGGATATTGACTTTCTCGAAACAATTAAGATAAAATCCCGATGGAGGGTATAGCGTGGTGACATTATAGCTGTTCGGATCCGTTGTCATTATCTAATGGGATGATATAGAACTAAATGATCGTTAGAAAAGAAGTCTCTATCGGCACGATTATTAGAGAAAATATATCTATTAAAAAGAAAATAACGATTGTATCAACGCACTAGCTGTTGCATGCGACTTCGTCCGCGTCTCTTTATAAAATATTATTCGTGGTAAACGGCAATTTTGTATGGAGGAAGGGGGGAGAGTGAGTAGTCTATGTTACTCGCTGATTATTTATTTTTCTATTTTTAAAATCGGTCCAGTAGTCTGAGATTATTTATTACAAACATACAAATGTATGGAGGGGGGAGGGGGGGGGGGAGATGGGGGGAGGGTGAGTAGCCTATATTACTTACTCGCTGATAATTTAGCTTTCTATAGGAGAAAGAATTTTTAAAAATATAATATATAATATACATACAAATATTTTCTCTTTATACTTAGTATTAAGTATAAAAGTATAGATATACTATCTATGCGGATGGATCTAGCGATATAAAATTTGGGAAAGATGTGCTTACTCTGGAGGCAAAATTTTACTCCCAAAGGAGTGAAAAGGGGTAGTGAAGTTTATATGATGATAATTTTTCCAGTAGGAAACCACGCACCTACTGGTGCGACGATGACAGGTTTCCACAGGAAAAACGGGGACTGATTGCTTAAATTACGTAAGTATACAAGTTTTAATGTAATGGTTGAAAATACAAAAATTAAAAGTTCTTTTAAATAACGGTTATAAGTACTTACATTTTCATCGGCGGTAATTATATAATGCCAATTACTTTAATAAATGCATCATTTAGTTTAGTGCGAGTTCACTATGTTTTCCTGCTAGTTGCGATTGTCTCATCTGTACTATCTATAGTGATATTATAAAGAAGTAAAGTTTGTATTGTTTGTTTGTATGTTTGTATGTAGGAGGTAATTGTAGGAGGTAATCTTCGAAACTACTCATTCGATTTAAAAAAAATCTTCTCCAATAATTAGAATAGAATTCCAGGATGGACATAGGCAACGCTTGGCATTGACATAGGCTATAATGTCTGGCGTCAATGTACGTCAGACGTTATATTGCTTTACATATTTTGTTAGGCGTTATATCTTTTATTTTTTAGCTCGGATGAAATCGCGAGCGCTAACTAGTTTTATACCCGGATCGTCGTGGATCAGTGTTACACGCAGCAGCTGTTAGAAAAGGTCTAATTAACATAGTATTTTTATCAAGAGGGCCATCAGCTTCAAAACATAATGACATTATAACATATGGATTGTCAATAGGGTTGCAAACTATCGGCTTGCTTGGATAAGATAAGGGATAAGAAGGGGATAGGTTATTTCAGGAGAGAGCGGTTACTGTCGCCATACAGACTGCTCAGTTTATGACTGCGGAAAGCATTACGTAAATCGGCGCAAATCTTCTTGGGCTCGGCGATATCACGTGTCCAATATGCGCAGTATGTTTGTGAGGTATAGCGACGCGGGGAGGTATGCGCAAACGAAAGACGCCTCCTCAAGGTCAGAGCCCTAGATGATTTGCCGCGATTATACTACTGCCTGCCGATATTACGGTAGTACTAGCACAGTCTTAACCATAACGTCATACAGTCGGGCAACGCTCAATGTTCGTGCCTGCAAACTGAAGCGAGTTCGCCGAACGTTGCTCTACGCAAATACATTCGTTGCCTGACTGTAAGTATGGTTAGACTGTGGTACTAGTGTACTACAGTGTTGCTTCGTCGGTTTACAAAGTACATTAATTTTTTCTTCCTTTTATTCCTCAGCCTAACTGTATACCTATATGCAACACACATTATATACTCCAAATCGGTCGAGTGTTTTACCAGTAAAACGGTAAAAACCAACTTATAGACAGACGGCTTTCGCATTCATAAATTATTATGTTTTTAACCGATTATTGCCGCAGGTTATTCAAATATTATTTTGCGATCCCTTGATAATCGTATTTTAGAATTATCGTGGTAGAATATTTTGTGAAATACCTGTATTGTGGCTTACCTCATAGGTCACAACCTCAGAGCGTCAACAACATTAACATTATGCTCCACGGGAGATTATTTTCTCGCTGTATCAAAATTGTATATAAATTCTTTTTTATTGGAAACAAACTAATTTCTATATTTCTTTGTGTGTGATGTATTTTTAATCTGGATTTATTTTGTACTAGCGTTCCGCACCCGGTTTCGCCCGGGATGCAATTTTTATATATAAGAACATTCCCCGTATATCCTTCTTTCCATTAGTGTAAACCGAATTAAAATCGGTCTACCCGTTCACGCGTGATGCCGTGACGAAGGGAAATGGGGATTTATTTTTATATATAAGATTACATTTTCTATATAACTTTGGTACTTAAATATAGCGAAAATTAGACCTAAAATTAAAAGTAATAGTCGTTATAAATATGGAACAAATTGATTCCGTGATCCTGTCGTAAATATTTGCCCTCGGTCACCGTAGCACAGAGGATCGGAAAAGTTCCGCTGTAACAATACTTCGGGCAGATTTGCCCAAACTCGAAGAATTCAGAAAGGACGACCCTCCGAACGGTCAATATTGTATTAGGCACATTATTATAATATTGTATCTGTATTTCGGTTTTATATTTCCGTTTCTAATTTTACCTATTTATAAAACAAGATCTCATTAATGTTTTAGACTTATTTATATTTAACAAAGATACAAATAAGTCTAAAACAGTAAACCGCAGTTATAAGCTGGTCAGCTAGTATGGAAGCGAACTTATAATAAAATTTACTTAGATACTATCTATATTTACTAGAATATTATAGTCTATTACTAGTCTGTCTGCCTTTTACCTTTTCACACCTCAACGGCTCAACCGATCATCATAAAAATTTGCATATATATTGTCAGGGATACACCAAAGTACATACAGTTGGGAACAATCATCTGAAAATAAAAATTCAACGTCTCCCAAAAGAACAGCAATAAAGATGTCAGGCGTTATAATAAAATCGAGCCGTGTCTGTACCTGTACTTTAAATTTTTTTTCAAAAAAATAATTTATACACGTTGTGCTTATGTTACCGAAGTCCAAAAAATAGCTTTTAGAATGTTTGTCTGTTTGTCTGTGCGTTTGTGCACGTTAATCTCAGAAACGGCTAAACCGATTTAAATACGGTTTTCACTGATGTATTATAGCAAGCTTCTTGTAACATTTAGTGTTTGTTTCATTCCAATCGGTTTACAAACAAAAAAGTTATGAAAATTTAAAGAACCACATCCACTTTCAACTCTTCATTTGAATTGTCTGAAACTTTAGTTAAACATATTGTTATGACTCACCATGGAACGTTCTAGAAAAGCGTTGCCATCTGCTAAAAGTTCCCGAAAGTTCCACCCTAGAATAGAAATCGCCCCACTCTCCGGTTATTTTCAAGGGAAATTGGTCCTTATGCACACAACATAGAGCTCACATTCAACAGAAATAGCGTTCCCGAACTTTTAACGACCTTGTTTACAATACGTGTTACTTGTTTACTTACTTGTTTACCTACTTGTATTTGTTTGTACTAAATTCGAGAAAGATCTAGACGATTGCAGCGGATATAAATAGGCGAAGTGGCGAGCTAGCGGGACAGTTCGATTCTGCGATTCGAAAACGAAACTTCGGAACTTACCTGCGACAGCGACTCATAAGGGAATCATTGACGACTTTTGGCAAGTTTAACGGTTGTATCGGACCTTTCGTTTAGCCCTTTTGGAAGTCATCTTGGTTTGTGGCAATAAATAGTTGATTTTCGCCCTTACACGGCAGATTGACTCACCCCACACGTAACAGTATATTATCATCTGTATAATGATGATTAAAAGTTTATATAAAGTTAAAAATGGACAGTTTAGGTGATTTTAAATATCCAATGTAAGTTAATCTCAGATCTACATGATCAATCATATTAAGTAGGGTTCAGCTTACGCTGGTGCATTTAAACTATAATAAAATCGTCGCCTGTTATGCTTTTGTACACGCTAATCTCAGAAACAGCTTAACCGATTTTCACGTGGTTTCCATTGATATATTGTAGCAACCTTCCTGTAACGTTCGGGGCTCAGCTAGTTTTTCATATATTTTGTCAGGCGATATATTTTTTATTTAAATCTAAAAGAAAACCACACTGAAATGTTCTGTTGTGTATCGGTTTGTGAGTAAAATGTAACAGAGCTTTCAGACAGGCTGACGGTCCAATTAGGGGTAGGCAGCTACTTTCACACATAACAGAAGCAACGTCACAGATCCTGCAATAGTACGATTAGGAAGGGATAGAAAAATGGTCGCTGGAATTCCTTACTCACTTGTTTGAACACAACAGCACACATGCTATTATTTCACGATGGTGTACTGTAAGAGGATGGTTACTGCCGCAAGACGGGCTGCCCAAATGACTGACACGCGATATGATTTGTCACTATTTGCAAGATCTAGACCAAAGCCAATTTTGAAGGGTTCATTTCCAACGTTGGTGCTGCCAAGTTGGAAATCGAATCCGGGTCCCTTGAAACAGAGCATTAAGGCATGCACCTTCACCACTCTTCCGATGGGCTATGGGTAATAGATTTTCTTACATTGTCTTTTCTTTGCTTATTTGAGCCTTCGACACTTTGTGTGAAAGACGGCCTTCACACAAGATATCGAATTTTATTTTATGTATTCGTACAGTGTACATTGTTTTTGTCGACGATCAATACTTCCAAACAATACGGGCAGAAACGCTGTTGCCCCGATAAAACTTTACTGTCCCCGCAAAATTTAGCAAGAGGTACCTTCGCAAATGATAAATTAATGAAGTTTCCAGATTCAATACAGTTCATTATCTCGCCTTTGTAATATTTATAAGGAAAACAGCGAACGCCAAAAGTTGTCTATGTAATAAAAAAAGTTAACGGAGTTGTTTATTGGCGGCAGGGACAGTTAAAGAAGTTTTATAAACTGTTAAACTTGTTTAATTAACAAATTAACTTCGTATCAATCGGAATAATACATTTCTAATGACTCAATACTGTTTTAGTTTTAAGTGCTACCCTAACGGTATAACTTATTCAAAGCCTGTGGGCTCTAAAGTAACAGTCGTTTGATTATATTAATATATGACGAGTTCAAAGTTAATTAAATTTCCTGCAGATCTCACGAGAACGAATATTCCACTTTGAATTAAATATTTCTTTAAAAGACAATTGTTTTGATTCCAATTATTGAGCGATATAGTGAGAAATACCTTTTTAACAAAAATATTTGTTGAGACGGAATGAAAACAAACTTTTATTTAGATAAAAGTAAAAATTATTATGAAATTCCTTAGAGATTATATAATCCCGTGATAGTTAAAAAGAGATTAATTGAATGTAATTTTTATTAATTATCTTATTATTTAATTTATCAACATATAATAAAATCGTAAACGAGCCGTGTCTGTACATTATATATTTTTTCAAAAAAAAAAAAAAAAATGCACGCTAATCTCAGAAACGGCTTAACCGATCTTAATGCGGTTTTCACTAATGGCTTCCTCAAAGATTTTTTTTCATTCCAATCGGTTTAAAAATAAAAAAGTTACGCTCTATACCGAATACTATGCGTACACAAAGTTGCGGTCTCAGTTAGTGTTTAAATATTATTCTGAAAATAATGCATGCGACAACATCATTTAAAAGTTAAGAAACCCTTTTAAAAGTGGAAAAAGACGCGAAGAAACGACGAACTAAGAACGTTTGTCTTACAAGTACCAGGAATGCAAACACAGGAAGAGTCAAGCGAGCAGGAAACGCTCTATTGAAAGCAAAACGTCATAAGTGTATAAAAAATTGTAAATGAAATTACACCATATGTGGGGAAAGATAAAGTCTCTTGTACAATAGTCCTCTTGTAAATGGAAAGAAGGTCGGATGCTCACATTTATTCTCACTGGAATGCGGCTGTTCCGTGATATGCTAAGCAAAAGCTAAGCAAACAAATTGTGAATCCCGCATACTGCGTTTTGTATGTGGCCTTAAGAATAAAACTGTGGAATAAAACGTTTCATATGAATTTCAAATAATTTGAATTTGAAATTTGCACTTTTTTCTCAAATTGTTATTCAATTTGAAAAAATACAATTGATAAAATCATTATTATCATTTGCATCTGGTAGATGCCGACCTCCTAACAATTGATTATTAGACCTTATGCTCTCCCAGATTACAATTGTCCTAGACACTTTTTACAAAACAGCGTAGTTTTACAGAGTGACTAATTGATATTCAGTCGAATTGTTCGACAAAATGCGGCCGACATTCAGCTGGAATGCGAGCAGGATATAATGTAGGGTGCCCATGCGATATATAAAAGTTTATTAAGTTTTTTAGCTCTAGCAACATAAATATACAAAATAATCTTGTAACATTATAGGTAACACAATCAGTATTACAATACATACGTTAAATTGAACGATATTTTATGTACTCGTCCTTAGCAACGATAACATAGCGGGATGAACGGCTTCCACGAGGCAAAAGTAAGCTAAACTCCAACTAGGCTTGAATCTTTATCAAAAGGATTAAATATATAGAATATATTATAGAGAGGGCATTGGGAAATTTTAAATAAAAAAAAATAAAAAACAAAAATATATTTTAAAAATTACTACAATTCAAATACGAGAGTAATGTGTCATTAAAATTAGAGAAAATGTCGTATTATTTTTCTTGTCATTTCCTCGCAAGTGTATTTTTCTGCGGATCTGTCACATGGTAAAAAAAATTAAAAATTATTTTATATGACGTAAATTCAAAACTTTATTTAAGCATCCTCCGTTATCGAGGTTAACGAACAGTGCCTTTCGTTTCATTGTTAGAACAGGTGATAATTGTTCCTAATTCACACACGAAGTCAAGAAGGCTAAGTTAAGTAGTTCTGGGCCCTGATTCTGTATCGCAACTATGATTACACGCTAAGTCTTACTCTTGCGAAAACACGTCAATATATTAACTTGTCTTGTCAATGAATTGAAATGTCTCTATTCTGTATGCCCCAAGACAAGTTATCTTGGCACCTTACGATTTCACAGAAACCACAGTACACAATTGTATTTATTTGACAATCGGACTGCCAGCACAGGATACATTTCATATTTTAATATTACTTTGCTCTATGACGTAATGACGTTAACCCAGCTGACAGCTGTTTACCGTTTGAATGTTTATTTACTTTTTAAAAACTTGTTAAGTAAAACGATGTTTTATATAATATAATAATCTATTAACAATTATTTCTTACCGTTGGTGTGGATTTTAATTAAATTTGGAGAAAAACACTACGCAATGCACTTGATTTAACAAATTCACACACGATTCCGCGGCGTTTTAAAGCGTGGTATTTTTGACAGTTCAAACCGCGCCGTTCCCCGTTCATTTCGTGCAACATGTCATAGAGAATAAGTTTTTAGCAGATGTCGTGACAGTTTGAGTAATTGACGTGGTTTCGAAGTAAGGAATCGCTAAGTGGCGTTAGAGAATTAGGGCCCTTGACTGGAATTTAAACTTCATCTCTCTCCCTCCTCGGTTGCCAAGAATTATCTTTGTAATAAGATTTTAATAGGAATATTAACATTTAATAAATGCAAATATTTGTATGTAATCTTCAGGGCTACAAAATTATTCACCTTCAATAGACGTTAAAATTTTACAGGTGTCACTAATTGATTTTTGATAACTGAATACCTCTATATATTCTGATAACTAAAGGTGGCGCCTGCTGGTTACAGTCTGGTCTGCTAGAAGCTCCTACATTTGATTTGTTTGTAGAGAATAATTTATGTATTACGATCTTAATAAATTATGATAAATGCAAATCATTTTATATTTCTGATTTCTATACCCTTAATTTTTCAATATTTTATTTTCTTCAGATTTTTTTTTGGTATTTCAAGAATACTAGAATGCATGGCCACCTTAATCATTTTTACATGCATTATGTAGGAATTCTTTTACTTGTTGCTTCATTCTGTCCACCACATTGTTACTAAAAAGGTATCTTTTCACTGATTCTAGTTATTAAAATTTTTTTAGATGAATATCTAAATTAAATGATTCAAGCAGAATAGTTAATTCTTCTTAAACGTAGGTAAATTATAGCGCGTTGACCTTTAGTCGTTGATAGGCTATTTTAAAATTTATTGTGTTTTGGAAATTTAAATCGCGTAGTATTTTTTGGTCTCCCTTCGTTTTGTCCACTACATTCTTCTTTCAGAAGAGTCGGCTTCGCCCGGGGTGCAATTTTTATATATATATGAACATTCCCCGTTTATCCATCTTTCCATTAGTGAAAACCTAATTAAAATCGGTCTACCCGTTCACGCGTGATACCGTGACCAAGGGAAATGGGGATTCATTTTTTTATACATAGAGAAGATACTTTTACAAAAGACTACCGGAAATGCGAATATTTTGGAAGTGCATGTGAGTACCTGTTTCGGGTTCCGAGTCGAGTTATTTCTTGACGAATATTTTTATTTTTTGAAAAATTATCCTTAAACTCATGAGGCTTCTATATTTTAAGCATTTGAATATTCTCCGGATATACAACAATGTAAAGTTGTGTTTTTTAAAATATTAATTTATTTATACCTCGGAATGTATACCTGGGAAAATTTAGACCACATTTTAAGATAGATATCAAAATTTGGTCTAATAAAAAATAAAATTTCGTTTTCTCTAGCGTTTCAAAATAATTTAAGACTAATCAAGCTGACCGTCCATTTGAGTAATACCAGCAACCTTAAGGGACTCCGTTTACTGGAGAAAAGCGGCGTCGCGTCAGTGACCATCAAGAGGTGCGCCTCTTCTATATTTTTTATGTAATAATATGGGCGTCCGCTCCTTGCAACATTTGAGGCCGAGGCGCAGCGGGACCGGCGCGACGGCGGGCGTCAAGGCGGAGGGGCGCTACGAGTTTATTACTCGTCGCCAGGGCAACCTGCCTCTATTTTTATATGGAATCATATGGACGGCCGCTCACTGCAAAATTCAAGGCGGATGGGCAGCTGGGCGGCGCGGGCGTCGAGGCGGAGGAGCGCTATGCGTTTCTCACTCGTCGCCAGGGCAACCTGCCTCTATTTTTATATGGAATCATATGGACGTCCGCTCACTGCAAAAGTCAAGGCGGAGGCGCAGCGACTCCGAAGCGGAGGCGCGCTATACGTTTCCTATTCGTCGCCAGGTAAACTTGACTATATTTTATATGGAATCATATTGACGGCCGCTCACTGCAAAAGTCAAGGCGGAGGCTTGGCAGCGTCGACGTACCATTTCCTCAAGCAGTGGGCGTAGTCCCTAAGTGTGCTGCCTGCCCTGTAGACAATGGGCGGTGGTTAGTACACACTTGTTATTCAATTAGTGTTACAATTATTAATGTTAGATATATTAAAATTCTACAATGTCTAATACACCAACTGTTTCATGAAAGCGTTTTAATACGAATCATGTAAAATTGTAAACAATTGTTGAAGCTCGGAGCGCCGCCTCGCTGTGGTGGCTTAAATTTATCAAAATTCACTCTTGTTTCTGTAAATTCACGGAGCAAGTTTCCTTCCAGATTTATTCATGACTTAGCCAAATATTTGATTGATTACTACGTCTAAAGCAATAAGGCCTTCGATAAACTTGCAGACCACTTCATTTAAGCGAAAAAGCGCCTTGTTTAAACTTTCCAGAGCGGAAAGTGATGTGGCTGTTTTTTAGTTTCTTACAGAACGCTGGAGTATACATTATCGATAGATATCGCAAACAGTAGGTAGAAAATGTTGGTATAGTAATAAATATAATCTCTAAGATCAAATGTTCCCATAGTACATTGTCAGTGCCCCTATCGCGGAAGACCGGCCGTTGATTTATGTCACCTATAGCTGACTTCCTATCCTTCGGCAGTTTATTTTGGAAAAAATAGAGTAAGTATAGTTAAAACTTTAAAGGTAGACGTGATATTGGAATATTCACATGTATTTGTGATAATTACAAATCTTATGCAGACATTAATATGATTAATCATTAAATATAATGCATTAATAAACAGACACAATAGAATCGATCGGTGAAATGTTCAATTAACTTTTCTTTTCTTTTTTGTCTTTTTTCATTATTACTTCACATATTTTAATTATTCCTCCTAGTTTTAAATTTTTTACAGTATAATTATAAAAGCAATAAATATTTTAAAAAACCTAAAACTAGAATTCCGCAGGTAGCTTGGCAAGGCCCAAGCTATCGGTAGTTAGAAGGCTGCAGAGTTAGGAACCTCCTGACAATTCGTGCCGTGTTAAGAAGTACCGCCTTCTGTATCATTATTATTATTATTGAATAAAGATAGATTTTATGGATAAATCACCTGAAAAAATATTTCATCATCTAGTTTTCACTTTCATGTAAAAAAATGAATGCTGAATTAATGTAAATCACAAGAACATCAAGGAATGTAATTATTGAAAAAAAAAAAAGATATATTTCATACTTTTTTTGAAAATAATGAGAGATGCTATTATTTTCTGTCCTTTTTTCTATCCTGAAAAGAGCAATAAGAGAACAATATTTGTGTATATAATTTCCAGGCAAAAAATTGCATCCATGCGAATTGTAAAATTGCAAATTACAGCCAAGACAAACTAAGCCAATTGTCCAAGGGTAAATCGCTAGTACACAATATTAGAGTACCTTAATCGGAGTAATATAAAAAAAAACCGGAGTATTATTCTAATGCTTTTATTTTTGTATTGATTCTATATGCGGATACATCTAAATGGGATTTAAATTAATTTGTTGGTTAGTTATTAAGAATTAGTTAAAAAAATAACTGTATGCGTAACATGAAAATAAATAAATAAATATAAATAGTGTACTACGGTTAGTTTGTCTTTGAGCATCACTTGAAAGACCATTGAAATATTCAAGCAGAGAGCGGATAGTTTTATTTAAATTGTTAATTAAATAAATAATTCCTTAAATTCATGTAGTTGTTATAATTTGAGAAGTTTTGCATGATTGATGTCCACTGCTGTCTCACCTATAAATTTCTAATAGGAAAAGAGTGTAATCTATATGTAAATCTATATATAGTTACAATACCTACATACATCTTTACATATTATAAAACAAAGTCCCCCCGTCGCGTTTGATTTTCATACGGTTTTCATCAATGGCAGCTAATCTCGAAGCTCAAAGCAGATGACGCTGGTGTATTTGGAGGTCTTGCTATCTGTCAAACTCTATTAATTCATATGCAATTATCAGTTGAGTGAAAGAATAATGAAGAATGCCTCAGTGTTATGCTGTGCCTTTGTGCTCATCTAGAGTTTCTCTTCTTTAATTCTTTTTTCAGCTCACAAACTGTCCAAAAGCCGTACTTTTCTGCCATTTTTCTCAAAACAAATAATAAACAAACAGTAAACACACACAAAACAATACGCGATTAAAGGAGCTGTCAAAATGGTGTGACCTCCAACAACACCAGCGCCACCAAGCGTGAGCAAAGGCGGACATACCTGCCATTAACAGAGTGACTCCTGTATTATTTATTAAGGTTTTATCCTTCGAGGGTTTGCAAATTAGAGCATACAATGCATTAATGTATTCCCAAGCAGATGTACCCAAATCCGATAGATGTCGCTGCTTCACCTAATTCTATTGTAGTATAATAGATGGCGCCATCAACAGTATTATATTTTTTATTTTTCAAGGCCTCTGTCTGTTTCTCCGTTAATTTCTTCTAAACCAGCCAATGGATTTTTATGTAGTTTTCACTAATGGAAACTAATGGTATATATAATATGCTGAAAAAAATTGTATCCATGCGAAATAAAATATGAAATAAAAAATAATAACAGCACTCTTCGAATTTTCAAAATATTCTATTATATTCAGCATTATTAATAATTTAGAAAATTTGGTCTATTCCGTCGGTTATAGGGTTATTTTTCGTGCGCATTATCGTTTTACGAGCCCTAATTCACTCCGTAAAAGCCAGTGCATTTATACATTGATTATTACACCCTATAGATATCGAGGCGTACTCTCCCGGGAACAGATGTGTACAGTAATAAAAATATTTCATCATTTTACAGCGCCTTTACTTTTATACCCGTTAAGGCGCCGCCGCGCCGCCCGCCGCTCGGCGTATTAGGTTTAATGAATATTGCATTAAAATAAACGAGGTCAGTCAATAAATAATGACCAAGCTAAGTATCTTAGTAGATTAGACATCATAAAATTGTTATCGAAGATGTGACCGAAATGTTTATTAGGCTTAAAGAACAAATATGCCTACATCTGTATCAATTCTATAATTATATCTATATCTACTATAAATAAAAGTTACCGAACGGATTTTGATGCGGTTTTTAATAATGGAAAGAGCAATAAACGTGGAAAGTTTGTGTATCTATATAATTTCCAGAATAATTTCCAAAAATATCATTCCTACAAAGCTTAGGGCGGATCTATATAATATATCAAAATTATTCTTAGTCCATCAACCCCCGCAGTTCACTGCAATTAGTCTGCAAAGACGGAATTAGTTACCTGGCAGGCGACTTAAATATCATAAAATAAAATAATATTTTTTAATGTCGTAGTTTCATCTTGAAGCAGATAGCCCACTTTCTCGTCGTTAGAAGAGAGATTAACAATTAATGGTAATATATTTGAAGAGTATTAAGAAGTTAAAAATAATGAATCGGTAGGATTATGTTAATCCCTAAGATAGATCGTATGTATGCGTCATCGTCTTTGGGGCGACTGGTATTCTGAACAAATGCTGTATAAAATAAATAAATAAGGCTATGAAGATATTTTTGGGAATTAGGCAAACAGCAATTTTTTGAACTTTTTAACATTTTAAGGCACATTTTAACATTTAAAACTTTAATTTGAATTGAATTGAAAGGTAGGTTCTAAGTGCAAAATATTTAGGTATATTTTCTACAATTTTAAGTCCTAAACGAAAAAAATATAAAAAATATAAATATATTCTTCCCTAATATCATCAGGTCAGATTAGATCAAATATTTTTTTTTACATAAGTATTAAGTACTTTTTTTATAGAAAAGATCCAATACGTCATATCTAAGAAGCTAAAATATAAAAAGTTATAAAAAAGTATATGTACCTATAAGAAGTTTTCCTCCTTTCATAAGGTTGAAAGAATTATAATGACGCTAACTGATAGCAAAAATTTTTAATTTCATGCAAACCACAATAGTACTGTATTTCAATATAAAATTTAACATATTATAAACATTTTTTTTGACGCTCTGGTCTACCTAACCTAGCCAAATTATTTTCACCTACAATTAAATTTCAAAGTGTTATAGTTAGCTCTTCCCACGCACGATGCTAGGGCCGTGGGCCGCTGCGAAGCGGAACAACAATTGACTGGGCCGTTAGAATGATCGTCGGACAAAGTCGCCAGAGTGACACACAATATGTTTTTTTTTAAATGTTAAAATCGGCAGACAGGCTGACGATCCACTTGATAGTAGCTGGCTACCGTCGCCTATAACACAAGCAACTCCATAGCTGCTCCAAGTGCCGCTACAGTAGGATTCAAGATAAGAGATTGGGTAGGAAAATGGCTCTGGCATCCCTTACCACTCACCGAAACACAACAGTACACGTGCTGTTATTTCATGATAGTCTTCTATAAGGGTGTGGTTACTGCCCAAATTACTGCGAAACGCAGTGTGCCCTGATACTACTTTCCAGATCCAGACCAGAGAGAAATTAGAAAAGTTTAATTTTCAAAGTTGACCCAGCCGGGAATCGAACCCGGGAACCCTAGAACAGAGCGTTAAGGCAAGCACCCTAACCACTCATCCAACGGGCTGTAAATAGTATCTATATAATATCTGTCTACTCCGTCAAATGTACCAGACAAAACATTCTCCTACGTAAGTATACTGTAAAACATATGATTTAGTCACTCGCCCGCCTGTTCATTCCAGTGTTGTTTACATGGGACCTTCATATATGTATATTACGACAATTCATTTTATACAAAACAAATAATTTAAAACAATACATATTGATTTAACGAGATATTAAGGAACAAAATCAAACCAGATTTTTAATCTGCGTTGATGGCGTTGATGCTAATGATACGATCTGCGTTACCAGTTACATGCGCCCTAACATAGAATATTGTTGCTTATCTATTATATTGTTCACTTATCTTTTCCTTATCCTCGTCGCCACTTGTAGCTGCCCTTTGTCGTAGGATGAATCACAGGCTCGAACACGCACTAAACGCACTAAACGCACTAAACGGACGGACTCCCGACACGTCAACTTTCGCCGATGGCTCGCGTCTACTAAAACGTGGTGCGCACGAGACAGTGTTGCCACTGTGTGTGTGTGTGTGTGTGTGTGTGTGTGTGTGTGTGTGTGTGTGTGTGTGTGTGTGTGTGAGAGAGAGAGAGAGAGAGAGAGAGAGAGAGAGAGAGAGTGTAAATAAACGCATACACTACAGTATAGATTTTATTTTAGCAATTCGTTTTCCATAGGACAAATGCATTAAGGAATAAAAAACGTAATAGTTATTATCCAGAATTACCTGACAAATTTGATTTTGTCTAGAACAGTGTTGGTCTTGTCTTATGACTTTTTAGTTTAGCAGCTTCAGTTACAGTAGGTAGGCTATTTTATGATTCAAGGAAAAACTCAAGTTGCCTAATTTTATTGTAGTCCAAGAAAATTTAATAATAAATCAAAATAGGTATATGAGTCCCCCAGGAGCATTTTTGATATAGGTAAGTTTCTAGAAGAAATGAAACCCTTTAGTAGAAGAAAGAAAAAAAAATTGGTGTTTTTTCCAGAGGGACTCAAATTTTGCTGTTAGAATTTCAATAGGATTTTTAATTTAAATCTGAAATTCTAAAATCAACCAGATAAATAATTATAATAATGCACATGCAAAACGTTTGCTTTTCCAATAAATAGTTGGACGCGTTGTTCCTTTAATATTGCGAATTGCGATTGGTATGAAAACGCAACTGTTCATTGCCAAGCTCACTTTATAACGCAAACAACATTTTATCAAACTTTGTATTTGCATATTCGCTTTGCTACTTCATACGCCGCCGTCGAAATGCTTTGCAAATAAGGTATTCATAACTTAATGGAAACTATGTAGGTAACTAACAGCCTCCGAATACCAATTCTGAAATAACGAATGAATACGAGCGAAATATGAATGAATAATCGTAATCCCGAAATAAAGTTGCACATGAAATCATCATAATGCACGTAATGATTAAATCCGATGTTTATTGTTTAAAATTAATGTTAAAACATACGGTAGACGGCTTTCGAAAATTTCAGATATTTCAATTTACTCCAGTTGAGTATTAAAATCAGTCTCAATATATGCGTTAATTTTTTATGTGCTCATCAACACATATGAGCTCTCCTCTGATTGTTTTTGATATGAAGTAAAAACCATGTAAAAACCTAAGAAGATGTTTTAGAATGTGACCTTTACCCGTTCCAGAAAGTAGAGCTCAGAAAGTAGAGCGGTTCATTATAAATTCTTAATTAAAAAGGAGGTTTTCAAACACATATTTGAAGCCTCAAAATATATTTCATACTAGCGACCGGCCCCTGGCTTCGCCCGGGGTGCAGTTTTTATATATATGAACATTCCCGTTGATCCCTCTTTCCATTAGTGAAAACCGAATTAAAATCGGTCTACGCGTTCACGCGTGATGCCGTGACCAAGGGAAATGGGTATATATATAAAGATAGACTAGCCCATCCCACAACTTCGTACGAATGGTATTGGCTATTTTTGGCAGTCTCTCGCGTGCTGGCTGCATTTAATTTGTTAACCGAGGCAATAGCCACTTCTTGGGTCGACAGTATAGCTGAAAATGCCAAAATGTTAAAACATTTAAGCGCGTTGAGAGCCCACGACCCCACTCCGTAAAAAATAAAACAAGTTTGCCACTTCTCTACGAAGGTCGGGGATCATCATGGCCATCCTTAACCTTAGAAGCTGATGCTCGAAAGAGGAAACCAGTGCTTATACTACACCATTCTCTTAAATTCTTCAACCAGGATATCTTCTCTTGTTAATTCAACGCAAAACTTGAACACGTGTTCTCCTGCACCCATGATATGCTAATTATGCGCCTATATATATGTATAACCACATTTAGATCCAACTGTAAACGACAATGATAAAATAAAATATCATAGTACATTTATAAGTATTTTAATTAATCTTTATGTTTAGTGACTAGCGATATTTTCCCCAAAGGTTTCTTCTTGTTTTTATCTCGCAGCAAATTCTTTTCGTAGCCGTACACTGAATAATAAGGCAGAGGTTCCACTGTGGACGAAACTGGTAGAAGATCTGCAACAAAAGTTAATTAAAATATGAATCTAAGTAAGAAAGGCATTCATTAAACCTCAAGAATCATAATGTAATCGGTCTACACGGATTCTGGTCAAGACACATCCTATGTTCGGCAGACAACATTATTTTTCATAAGCAAACTTAATGTTTTCTTATATGTTCTTTTTGTAATTATGGGTGTTTGTCGTGATTATTGTATAAAACCTGTTAACTCCTTATTATATAATCCCTATATAAAATTTAAAACAGCGGCGGATCAAAAATTCTATAGAAACTCGCACAATAATTGATACAACTTATTTTAGCAGACTACTAGATTTTGCCCGCGATTTCGTTTGTGGCCCTTTTTATCAAATGTTAAAACATTTATTCAATCTTTATTGTTCATTTATTTTTGTTAGGCGTTGAATTATTTGTTTCTATTTTTAGTTGATCCCTCGGGAACACTAATTTTTTTAAGTATAAAAAGTATTCAATATGTTAACCCATCTAATAACCTATTTTCTAAATCAGTTCAGTTGTTTTTACCTGAAAGAGTAACAAATATCCATCCATATCCTTATCCGCCCATCCTCACAAATTTACAAATAGTCCTTTGGGGTTCTCGCCGAATTCTAGAAAGTACAGGGGTAATTGGAACAACAAATACTATTGTAAGTGACTGAAATTATGTTCTATGGAAAAAATAATATTGTTGTTGCAAATATTATTATTGTTGCCACACGCACACTAAAGAATGTTGAAATCCGGAAGGTAAAGCCGAGCTTTCAACGGGCACTCTACTTGCAGGTGTGTAAAGTGTGTTTACTAATGATATATCTTGTCTCTGCAGCTTGCGAATGTGCATTAAAGTGGCACAAAAGTTGTCGGCCTTGTATCACGACTGGCCACGGTCAGTGGAGCGCGTCTTACATAACCACTTGCATACAGTCGTTTAAAAAAAACCATTTACAATCTTCCGCTTTTATAACATGCCACTATTTAACTCTGAACTGTTTTAATCTGACTTCATTTAAGTTGGATACATTTTACTAGAAACGAGTCTTAAAATAGCAGAGAGTACTGCGTTTCATGATAATCTAAAAGATTCGTATCTTTTCAGGGACATTGAAAGGAGAGAAATTTCTTCACCGTACACACTTTCTACTACTTTGAGAGTCTTTGCTCAAAGTAATAAACTTGGACATAGACCTTCTGCCAGCAGTAACCATCTCCTTGCAAAAGACTAACGTTTGATTGTGTTGTGTTTTGGTGAATGAGGGCTGGATATACAGCTATTTCGTCCACCCTTATCTTGACTTATCTTAAAAGAAATTCTAAAAAGGAAAGATCCCTTTCACCTGAAAAAGATTGTTATGAAAGATGTATCTTACCGACTCTCACATATGGCTGCCAAACATGGACATACAACGCCAAAATAAAAACAAAATTAGCGAATTTTCAGAAAGTCATGGAGAGGAGTATAATATAAATAAGAAAAATTAAAAAAATAAGAAGCGAACACATAAGAAAAAAGACAAAGGTAACAGATGCTCTCAAGTACGCTTTAACACAAAAGTGGCGTTGGGCAGGACATCTAGCACGATACAGATGGATCGGCGAAATAATAACAACAGCAGGAAAAGAATGGAGAAGCAAAGCAAGCAAATATGGAGTAAGCTGGAGGAGGCCTATACCCAGAGTGAGGTTCCAATAACAGAATTAAACTTATATACGTATTTTAAAAAAAACTTTTTTGGTAACAAAAAAAGGCTTATTATTATAATATTATTATTATCTTGACTCTTCCCCGTGAAGACGCTATCAACACGACGAACAACTGTGCCACTGAACAACACTCTTCTGGTGTTGCACAGAACTAGATGTGCTATAATATAATTGGTTTTCAGCATGTCTGTCACACAAAAACATTTAAAAAAATTATACGAAGGCACTGGCTTGCTAAACTGCTATTGAGAGCTTTAACACAGCAAGTAATATAAATTTTTTTCAGGAGTACTTTAGAATCTTTAAAAGCGTTTGTCTTATCATCTGAACTATACCACGATGTCATACAGCATATGGTTGTATGAGTTTGGCATGCCAAAGCCCCATTCTTCTAAAACGCTTTCGCTTATATATCTTATGGAAGCCATTTCATGTTACTTGTACTTCTAGATGACGTTAACATCTACCTTCGTGTAGATTGTAGAATGTCATCTTGTCTGATAGTCCATTTTATCATAAAAATAACCTCTCACGCTCTGCATCATAAGTTTTAACACAATACGATATATTATGTTTATTGTAAAAAACGATTATTTGGTTGATTAGTTTGATTGGAAGTTTGAAGAAACATCTCTGTTTTTCTACGATCAAGATATGAGGCTTAATGGGCATAAGACATTCCGTGTAATTTGACCAGTTTAGTTCTGTGAAAATACACTCCCACATTAGAAAAAAAAACCTATTTCAATCAATTATGCCAGAGGACGCATTTGATCTGTTATCTGGAGTTCTTAACTGAGATTGACTAAAGAGATGTACGAACTTGAAAGTTGTATATTGATATTATTTAATCAACATACAACTTTAAAGCTTCGCACAAATAAAATTCATTAAGTTATACAAATAACTTTTGTATAGAAATCGTACCTATATACGATCAACTTTGCACTGCTTTATTTGATGTGAACTTTTAAATTGTATATTTGAGCTTCGTCGCACTTGCGTCAAGTAGATATGTCGCGTTTCTAAAGTATTGTTGTTAAAAAGAGTGTTTATGAATTTATTAAATAGTTTTTTAGCTCAACTGTACAACTATTACTTCATTGCAAATCTGACATGGGCACCCATAAATTCAATGTATAATTATATCCTTAAAAGACTTGCTCGATAAGTACTCGATAAGTATCGACAATATTGAGAACTGTGTCGCAGGCCACAGTAGAAACATATGAACATTAAATCTAAAAGACTTTAAGTAAAATATATAAGTATGTTAAGTAAAACCCTCACATGTTTAAGTAAAATATATATTTTTTTCAAAGACTTTATTATGTACAAATGACCCACTCTCGGCTTGGAACAGATTCAATTTTATCCTGTAAATTACAAACCAAAATCTTCCATTGATAGTTGTGTAGGGCAATGTTCGGCGAACTCGCTTCAGTTTGCAGGCTCGAACATTGAGCGTTGCCCGACTGTATGACGTAAGTATGGTTAGACTGTGATCCTACCAAGGTCAGTAGCGCACTTGCAGCACCTGTGGCGTTGCTTGTGTTATAGGCGACGGTAGCCACTTTTCATTCTGTCCTCCTGTCTACAGATCAGAGTCAACTTTGAAAAATTCATTTCCATGGTTGACCCCGCCTGAAATCGAACCCGGGACTCCTGGAGCGAACGGCCTCGTCAAGGATTTCATTGATTTTTATTATAAAATATTTTCATTGTATCGATTAAATCGCAGAATATTAATTCGATCTAGACTTATTTTTAGCGTTATATCGCAATGCTACATAAATATTCGTTACGTATTTTGAAATGGACCCGTTTACTTTTGGGGGGCAGTGGATTGTAAGCGCGCTCGAACTTATCAAGGCAATGCAACGGACCGGTGCGATATATGAATTTAAATAATTTGCATAAAATTATGTACCGTTTCTCCTCTGCACATGCTCAAATATGCATGTGATATAAAAGTCAAATGAAGCTTTTTGTAAAGTAGATATTCCCAACTTTATTTTCAAGCAAACTTTGTACCTATCTAATGTTCCTGAATTAGGTTACGTGCTTGTTTTCATGCCGTAAAATAATGTAGGTACTGTTACAACTTCCCGCAAAAAGTTGTTTACTTACACTTAGCGGAGTAGATTTTTTATATAAAGATCGGCAGACAGGTGACGGTCATCTTGGTGGTAGGCTACGGTTCCTTAATATCACAAGCAACGCCATACTGTACTGTTGATGTTAGTAGGATAAAGCGCAAGGGATAGAAGGGACAGATAAAAGAAAAACATTACAAAATGGACTATGGCATCTCTTACTCACTCACCGAAACACAACAGCACATATGCTTTCATTTCATTGTGGTATTCTGTAAGGGGATGGTATCTGCTGCCAGACGGGCTGCCCGGTTTAGCAGTGACAAGTGGTTGACATTTATAGTTTTTATTTATAGAAATTAACAGTAAATCATAGATAAGTTTTTTTTTTACTTAAAATAACTAGTCAAATGTCAGTTATCTTGACCTTTGGCATTAGTGTTGCTGACACCTAATTTAAATTTATTAAAATTCGCTCCATAAATAAATATTTTTCCACAGTAACTTGAGAGTAATATTACAATATGAATGTAATTATTTTAATTAATTAAATAACTTAATTAACATTTGCTTTGGAATTTCCTGAGGATTTTGTTTAGGATCAATTGAAATACAAGTCACCTGGCTTTAAAACGTTATCAGAGTCCCGCCGGTACAGCATCGCCGAACACCACGCATAATAATAGCCGAACATCACAAAGAGCAAACAGAAATTCATTCTTCAAATTATACGTACATACGAAGATCAGAGAATGCGACAGAAGATATATTTAAAGCCGTATTTATTTGACAGTGTTCCGTGTCGCGGCGCGGGTTGTACTCGAATAAAGTATCAAATGTATCGGTGACATTCTCGATACGGCCAGACGGCATTGGGAGTTCGGAAATCTAATATGAATACGCTTTTGCCAAATACGCTCCAGAGTCGGAGGCGTATACCGTTGTCTAGGATCAACATAACGCCTTTGTGCAGAAAATTTAACATGTTAGTGTAAAAATAATTCACACCTCATTCGTGAAAAGATTCGCCTAAAAAGTCTTTAAAAGAAAAACAACAATTTCTTTACGGGAATCAGATCACACACTCGTTACTCATACAAGGATATACAGCTTTTTGAAAATTTTTTATTTTATTAGATATCTAAATTTGTAGTAATCCGGGATTAGATAAATGATCTAAGACTTATTGAGAATTGGGAAGCATCCTTGTAGCTTGAATGCATAAAATGCAGCTTAGCTCTGTTCATCGTACTGTTTTTTTAAAGCTTTCTTCATTCCAGTTGACAAAAGGAGCTTCCGTTTCAGATTCAGTGGTTTATTCTTATTGATATTAAAAAAATCTGTTAACAAACTGGTGAACTAATTTTTTTATTTTATTTGGTTAAGTAAATAATAGTTTACTTAATAATAATTAGTAAGAAAATTTAATGTTTCGCATTTCATGAGAAATAAAATCTACACAATTTTTATATTTAGGTAATGTTAATGAAAAAAGTAATTGTTTTAGTTTCAAGAGAACTAAAACAAAAACAACATTCTCCACGCATTCATCATAATTAAATTTCTAAAAAGTTGACAAATATTGTCAAGTTTTATGTCGAAATTTTTGGATGCATAACAGAAAATAACAGAGAAACATAATCATTCTTGAAATAACTCGGTCAGAAAGATTCACTTATATTTTAAGTGGATACCATCGCCTACAAAAACAAGCAACGCCAAGGGTGCGATGCTTGTACGATATTGATATTGAGAGTATATGGATGAGTATTAACTCATGGACCCAAACATAACAGCACGTTCTGCTTTTTCCTATTTCAGTGTAATGAAGAGGTTACTGCGGAATGTCCACTTTAGGATTGCGGAACGCAGTATGTCATCACGACTCGAAATCTCGTTTGAGACACGCAATATGACACGAATCTCCTAAACTTCGTAGTTACATATATAAATACGAACAAGTGAGTTTTCATATAGAATGTAAACACGTGAAGTGGTAATACCATTTAAGAAAATCAGATGAGATCACTCTTGTTTCCGTGACTCAGTGCGGGGGCGTCAGAGATGACACACGATCTTTACCATAGTAAACTTGCTCTAACAACATTGAGTTGATGACCTGTCACGGTCTATAACTGTTCGTATATTTATTCCTATGTCATCGGAATCAACGAATATTATTATTAACAAAAAAACTAGTTTTTGATTTGTTTTGAAATTTGTTTTTTTTTTTTTGTAAAGTGATGGTCTAGAGCCTATTTCTTGATAACACAAGCAACGCCATGGGAAATACAAAATGTACTGTCGACCTGTTAGAGTAAAAAATAAAGTAGGGAGATAGACAAACAAAACTATGTATCACTATGTAGACCCTTAGTTCCCAAAGTGGTCCAGGTGGACCCACAGGGGTCCACGGGAGACTCGAAGGGGGTCTACGTTGGCGTGACAAAAAATGAGGGGACAAAAAAAAACCAATAAATTCTCACTTATTTCATTTAGAAAACTGCGCATTCGTGGTTGGAACTCAGCCGCAACAAAGATCTAATTTTCACATTTTTTTGTCTAGTTTTGGGAATATGGTAGCTGCAGGCCGTCAACCGGAACCAGCTAAATTTTGAAAGTGGTCTATGAGAAAACCTGTGATGTAGACCATTCAACAATTAAAAACTTTATTTATAAGTAATTAGCGAACTGCTTCCAGAACTGCGGACGGATGCAATTTTTACTGAAAATTATAAATACAGAAACTTTCCTCGCCTATCGCTCTTTCTTAATGGAAAGAACTTTGGTAAACTTTCCTGTTTCACTAATGTGAAAATCGTATCAAAATGCATTTGATGGTAGGTTGCATTGATACTGTTATAGGTATGCTGCTATAACAAACATAATAACAGTAGAATAAGTCCCAAACAGTAGGATTAAAGATAAGGGATTAGGAAGCGGCAGGAAAATGGGCTATGACATCCTATAGGTATCACTCATTGAAACAAAACGCCACGCATATAGTTATTTCATGGTTTAGATGAAGTTACTGGAGAAACAGATAGAAGCGACAAGCGATTTTATTTTATAATATGTAGAGATAAAGACAGATAAAATTGGCAATCTGGCGTGACTTTCATAAAGCATCCGATAAATTTCAAATACACGTGAAATCGGTGAACCAGGACTCATCTCGTTTCGGCTGTTCCTCCATATTCAAGTAACACACAATTTCTCACATAATATCTGTGAGTACAGGTGCAAATTACTGCCCTGCGGGGTAAAAGGGCCCTTGTATCATGTATATCAAAACCACTTAAAGCTGACCTCTTCATATTTGGTCGTGTGTTCAGCTTTAAGAATATTTTTAGTCACTGTAGACCGAAAAGAGGGTTCTCTCTAAATTGGGGATATAAAAGCCCAGTTGCATTATGACTGTCAAGGGAAATAACACTACGTAGAGTGTGATAGTCAAGTTATAATGTTTCGTAAGCTAGTTCGCGGCGTAGACTAATAGCAAAGATTTGATTTATTGGGATAGCAAAAACATAGATTTTGTTTATGTTTCTTTGGTGATTGGATTTTTGTTTCAGTATAAAATATTCGATGTTAGACCGTGTAAGTATATAGTTTTGCGTGAAATTCTTTGTTTATAGTTTTTCTGTTTAAACACGAGTTGGGGGTGCAAAGCACACTGCACCCCCAATTATACACTTGGTATTTTCTTTGGCTGCAGTACTAATCACCTTACAAAAAAAGGAAGTGGAATAACTGCACATGTGCTGCTGTGTTCTTGTGAGTGAATAATGGGATGTCACAGCATATTATCAAAACTATCTCTTTCTTACCGTTATGTTTTCGGCCCAAGGTCCCAGGCATGCCAGACTTAACTTTTTTCTAAAGGACAAAATGTGGGGTATATAATGTTCCTATGTACTTTTATGTATGTATGTATTCCTACTGGGATTTTAATCTATTTATTTCTACCAAATTTGGCAGCGTACTGCAAGTATGATGGTGAAGGCGACAGTAGCCTTCAAGTGGATCGCAGCGCAGCGCAGCGCAGTACTGTGTGGAAACCTGTATGACGGATGAAGGTCGAGTTCTTGCTAGTACTAAGTGTTAATTAAAAAAGAATACTTTTTACATCATAGATTTCAATAAGAAAGTTTAGTTAACAACAGCGAACTCCTGTTTATCAGAATGTGATAAAAAATATTGCCAAACAACATCAGTACATCGTGAACAAAACCATTAATCCGTGCAAAAATACATCAAAACAAATATTGGTTGTTCAAAACTATTGGAATCGTTACACAGGCGTTGGCAAACAAAGTAAAACACCGAAAACGAGCCATTCGAAGCGGATAGATCGGACATTTAGCGGAACAAATACACAGTCTCTTACACAAAAATCAACTTTACGGCTGACAGTTTAAGAGTGAATATTAACATGTCAGAGAGTCAGCTCAGCACACGGAAATGTAATGAAAGGCGAACTAACATTTTTATAGGGGTTTCAACGACTCTCGGGAGCGGCAACGAACGCTTTACATTTAAGGAATCCCCATTCTATTATACGCTGGGTAACACGTAGTCGTTTCTGGGCGACAACTATCTTTATTCTTTTATATTTCACTTTACAAGCGTATTTTATAATGAAACTTGCAAAAGTGATACACGCCGATGATTTTTGAGAGCTTTTAAAAGGATAGGTTTTTTTTTTATTTTATGATATAGCACATCGGACAGATCTACAGTCCATTTGATAGCAAGTGACTCCTGTCGCTTAGTGACATAAGCAACTAACTGTACCAGGGACCTAAGTACTAAGTGCGTAAGCATTTATGTTAAATTAGACAGACATGTTGACGGTCCACTCAATGGTAGGTGCCACAGGTGCTGCAAGTGTGGTGCCGACCATAGTAGGATTAAGGATAAGTCATTGGGAAGGGATAGGAAAATGGGGTCTGGCATCCCTTACTCACTCACCGAAACACAACAGCATACATGCTGTTATTTCACGGGGTCTTCACGGGGCCACCAGACGGGCTACCTTGCCAAGTTTGAAAAGTTCATTTCCAAAGTTGACCCCGCCGGGAATCGAACCCGGGATCTCTGAGACAGAGAGTTAAAGCAAGCATCCTAACCAATCATCCAACGAGCTCGTCAAAACATTAAATGTAAGGACACATTAGATGAATCTAAGGATACAAAGAAATATATAAATCAAAACATATTAGAACAAGTGCTATGGCAAACGAATAAAAAGCTTTCATGGTAATTAAAAGATTTAATTTAAAACCAATACCCTTTTTAGCAGTAACAGGTCTTTGTGTGGGGTAATAGACTGGACTGAAGACAGGAGCCCATTATCCTATCCTTATATTGTTCTCCTTTATCTTATCAGAGCCAGCAAGACACTATAAAGTCGCACACTATAACGATAAAGTTACAAATTCTATCATGTGGACGGTCAGGAAATAATCAATTTTTTTTGACGAATTAGAGTTAATAATGATCTGAAATCAAATAATACAACAAGGCTTCATAATTAGTAAAACATTTTACAAGAAAAACAAATAACTATTTATACGAAACATTTAATTAGAACAAATATCCCAAAGGAAAATAAATATGTGTAAAACTTGTGACGTTATATCAAGAATTCTATTATTTTTCAACTCTTAGAATAACTTATTATAGACCATTGTTTAGTATACATGTTCATATAATTATAACAATTAGAGGTGGCTCAGTAATCGAAATTCGACCATAAACAATATTATATAAAAATATTAGCTTTCTCCAGTCCTTCTCCATACAAACTATTGCTTGTTGTTTCCTTCTTTTTTTTAATTCTTTTTTATGTTTACAAATAAAGAGTTTTAATAATTATAATAATAATAAACTTCAGGAAAGTTTACTAAATTTCACACAGTCCGTGCAATTTTCTTAAAAAGGGATCTAAAGTTGAATCTGCCTTTTAAGTTACTTATGAAGTAATAATAAAAAATAGCCTCAATGTAAACTTATATCATTGAATGTAATATAATATGTAATTGGAATTAAATCAGAATTTAATGTTTAACGAAACTGATAAATTACTGAGACCTCTTTAAATCTTTGTAAATTTTCACAAAAACCGAGTGGGCTTTGTTAGCCTAAAATGGAATTATCAGTTTTTTAAATTCCCAAATTTTATATCTATATAAATTAAAATTTATTTAAAATTAAAATTAAATTAAGCAAAATTATCTTAATAAACTGAATTTTAATCTTAAGTAGTGTAATTTGAGTTATAAACACTTGTATTATATTACATTTTTTTACATGTGGCAACAAATAATTTTCGTGACCGAAAAATTTGAATTTCAGGCACGAAGTAAATTCGAACGGATATTAAACGAATGTGGAGGAAGTAAGAAAACTATTACCTGTTTAGAAAGAGTGTCACGAGTTGAAAATAACAGATGTAACATTCGAATAGCATTGGTTTTTATATATGAAATATGAACAAGCCACGTGCAAATCTGACCGTTTGCGTCACACGCACGCAGGATACGATGTGACATCAAAATCTGTGACTCCGATAAGGCCATACACAGTCCAAATCGTTTCCCGCCAAATGTATTTCCAATTTTTCCCAACATGTACGGGAATGTAATAGGGTGTATTTTGCGGGTTCCTTTTCTTATTTTTTTACGAGTATGCGACCGGTATTACTTTCGACATGTGGGCCGGAGTTCGATTATTATTTTTACGAAGGAGCAGTTTGGTTCAGTATCGCACGCGTCACTTGCTCGCGAGTCGGTTCTAATATATTTTACGTCAAAATTTCACTTCTATTTGTGCAGAAATTGTTGGAATTAGTTTTAATAATAATAATTTTTGTTTGTTACTATGCTGAGACAGATTACAGGCAAAGTTTCCCCGTACTTTTAAGGATTCGATAATTTCTGTCATCATCTCAGCTGTAGGACGTTCATTAGGCCTCCCCCATAATTTTCTAATAGGACAAGTCAGAAGCAGCCTGGATCTTAAACAGATCAGCAGGAACGGCGTGCGATTAAAATTACATGTCGTCGTCTACATGCCACTTGTCGACACTTTGCCTAAGAAAATATCAATACGTAAACTCAGACCGACAAAAACTATAGACGGAATAATACACACTCTTAAGTGAGGCAGGTAATAGGAAGACGATTCTGCAATACGGTGACGGCCGCTCTATAGTCTGACGCGAATAGTTGATATACCTGACTATATTTTTTGTTAAATAAGTATTATAATAATTAATTGGGGTAAAAGTTGTTAGTGGATAACATTTTTAACTGCATACACAAACGCGTGGCCACTATACGACAAGTAGGGTTATGCACACATCTTCAGCGAACCGGCTTCATTTTTTAAAACGTTTTTGTTCGTAAGGGTCTATAGTTTTTGTCGGTCTGAGTACGTAAATGAATAGAGATGTTATTAAACTAATATTTCTAGCGACCCGCCCCCGGCTTCATCGTTTATGACAAATCTTTTTTTCTACAAATATCGCTCCATCAGTGACAAAACGTATCAAAATCCTTTGAGTGGTTTAGAAGAATTTAGCCAAGAAACAGACAGACGCGGACAGAATACGTACAGATATATATAGAAATTCCAAGCCATTAAGAGGCATTTTAATTCAAAATTTTATAAGATGGTAAAATTTAAATAAAATGTACCAAATTTAAAGCGCTAAATAAAAGTAGATTTATGCTTCAGTTTTAATGGGTGATTGCTCTTTCTAGTTAGTTCCGTATTCTGATTAATCTATACTGATATTATAAAAAGGTAAAGATTGTATGTTTGTATGTAAGAGGTAATCTTCGAAACTACTGATCCGATTTAAAAAATTCTTTCATCAATAGTTAGAATAGAATTACAGGATGGACATAGGCTATATATTCCACGCGAGCGAAACTCAACCAACCATTGCTTGGCATAAGTATAATGTCGTTATATTTGTATACATATTTTGTCAGGCGTTATAGTATCTTATTATTTTCAACGCGGGCACCAGATGATCCTTCGGGAACATTACATTAAGCGAAATTTCACGATGATCAATTGAGTAGTTAAGGCGTGAAAGCGTGAAATGTAGCCTCACTTTTGCATTTATATTATTAGTTAGCATTCCTTAGTAACAAATAAAGCGTGACCTCCAGGTCCGGGGACCACTTGTGCCGGCCGCAGCTAACGCCGTGACTGTTGCAAGTGGCCCTCCAGGGCTAGCCGGTCCCTCAAAGTATAAGTTAAGTAACTCAAAGTATAACTCAAGTATAGTTAAGTTTTTATTTGTAAGGGCCGGGCGCTTCTCGCAACCCCGACGACCGGTGACGGTTCCAAAGTGGACTAGAATCACACCCATCTCGAGGGGTGTTTTAGTTGGTAAAAATCCCACATAACCTCTATGGGAATTTGCATTGCATGCGGCATTTGTTCATAAGTTGTCTTTTAAAGATTTCTCCCCTCGTAAAAAAATATATATAAATAAAATAACGCGAAAAGCAGGGGCTCTCCAAATCACCTAATTGAGGCATACATTGGCCACTCGAACATTTATTAATTAAAAACGTGTAAATTATTATGTAAAGGCAAAAATTATTATATTGCTACTTTGTGAATTTATGAGTAAATAATTTCAGTAGATACGGTACAATTTAACGACATTGAGTCGTGAAAATTAAGGGTCTTTAAGTCTGTTAAATTGGCCGAAACTCGAAAGTTATTTCTCTAATGAGGGTCTGAAAAAGTCTCCGTTCTTTATGCCTTTGTGTAACAATTGTGTGTATTTTTCATAATTTGTAGATCAAACGTATTGATGGAGTTTTATTTTAATAAGGTCTGTACTCTGTGTTGAATTAAATACGTTTTAGTATCGTGAATTTACTTTGTGAACACTGAGTCTTTCAATAGTACTTCAAATACAACTACATATATTTATAAATCTTAATTTTCATACGGATCTTCGAAATAAACATTTATTATAATTGAATTTTGAAAAAGAAAATGTGGAATAGAATAGATGTATCTAATGTGTTTCTGTAAATTGTATAGATAAGCCTTCCTCGTATCGCTCTTTTAATTAGGGAAAACCGTATCAAAAAACGTTGGATTATTATAAAAAAAAAACCATAGCAATGAAACGCCGAACTTTATGACGTTTTCACTTATGTATATCAAACATGTATTTTGATATATTTTTTATAATTAAGTATACAAAAAAATGTACGAATAGCTTTTACAGCCATCCAGGGTGTATCGTAGTGCCTAAATTATTTTAAGTTATGAGCCCTCTCATGTTGCTCATAATTTTATCAGCCGGTTTCGATTTATTACGAATTTATGTTATGATTAGTTTACATATTGATTATTGGCTACGTGAATTAAGTCGGGGCCAGGGATGTGGTTAAGATGTCAAAAATTCGATCTCGCTAAGCTTTGAGTATAACGGTCGCATCTCTTATATACTTTTCCCGACCACCATGACATGGACTTTGACATTTAGTCATCATTTAGTACAGTACATTCGTCACAGACCACATAAGATTCCCTACAAGGTGGAGGTGTTTGTGTTTGAGACACAGAGTACATATTTTATATGTTACAAGGTTGGCACGCACTTGCAAACTCCTCGGTGTTGTCGGTGTTAATAAGCCATGATATTATAAAGTAAACCGGTGGCCAGTTAAAGTTAACGATTCCACAAAAAATGACGCACTTTTATACACAAATAGCGTTCCGCCCCGACTTCGCCCGGGATGCAATTTTTATATAATATATGAACATTTCCAGGTTATTCCTCTTTCCATTAGTCAAAACCGAATTAAAATCGGTCTACCCGTTCACGCGTGATGCCGTGACCAAGGGAAATAGGGATTCATTTTTATATATTAAGATAATATTTTTAATTTAGCATATTACATACACGCACTACTTTTCAATATTTGTCTTACAACAAAACGACCACGCTTGGTGCTTTGATGTTCAGACATATCGTCATTTGGGTTTCCATGTGTGGGTGGACATAGCCCGAAGCTTTTCATTCTTTGATCTCAATACAGCCATATGTATACTCGTAATACTCCGTTTACCTAAAGTATCTGGTCACTTTTAATTAATATCTCTCTGTGTATAAAAAAAATAATTTAAATGGAATATTTGCAAATGTCACAAATAAGAGCGAGAACTAATATGGAATAATTAATTCGAGTTCATTGTTTTGTTGATAAAAGCAATCCGCCCCCGGCTTCGCAGGGACGCAATATTTTTTTTGCGAATTATATACACAAACTTTCTCGTTTGTCACTCTTTCCATTAGTGAAAACTGTATTAGTATCAGTTGGATGGTTAAGAAGAATTTAGCAGAGAAACAGAATTTTATGCACCTCATACGACCTAGTCCCGGTCTTCTGGTGTAAGATCCAGTTTCTTTGTATTGTCGGATGGCTTCACGTATTGTGGATATCCCAACATACCGCTTATACGATGTATCTGAAAGCGCCACCGCTCTAGCTGCACCAGCAATATATATTATTTTTTATTTTATTTTTCACATAGACGCAAAATTGCCTGTCCGTGTGTATTCTATAAGATGTACTTCGGAGAGTGTTCTCGGGAGCTGCATGAGATCATACTGCCTTCCCATTACTTTTATCGGACATGTAGATCTAGGGCTGGTTGCCACCCTCACCTTGTCGAAATCGGACCAAGCGCTTTAAAACATCATTTATAATGCGCGCTGCTAAGGATTGCAACTCCCTGCCGGTGTCTGTATTTCCGAGCTCATACAACCCAAATCTTCTCAAGGTTCGAGTGAATAGGCATCTTCTGGGTTAGCTCGCTCCATTGTCATCTTACACGTATGAACATTTCCAATTTCCTGTCCTCTCCAATTGTAAATACATTTTATATTTTTAATTGTTTAAAAAGACATTCTACATTTGATATTTGATTGTATTTTCATAGACAATGAGAATATGAAATTCACATCTACAACAAAATTATCCAATCTATAATTTGGTCTAGAAAAAAAATCATTCCAAAATAATATATAAGTACATATCTCCAGGTTTGCTAATCTAAATCATCAAGAACCATTTTACATTTTCGTATATTTAATATTCACTTAAAATTTTTTATTCCAAGCATACAGTATCAAAAAATTAAAAACGTCGTCGCTTAGATTACGTTCCTAAAAATAAAAGATAAATTTAGAGGAATTAGCTTTATGAGCTCTGAAGATGCAGTGAAAGCGTTCGAAAACGCTGTGAAAGATACGCCTAAAGAAGAGTGGATCCACTGCTTCAGTCAGTAGGTCCATCCTATGCGAATGGAGACTACTTTGAAAAACAAGGAGAATACAAAAAGCTTCCTACATTATTTAGTTTTCGAGCTTCTGTAATTAACGTGATTATCAGTGATGGTAGAGACGAATTCGAAATACAGAGCGTATTTTTGACACTAAGGGCGGCTTGCATCAAATATCATTTAAATATTCACAAAATACATTTAACTAAATTGATTTAAGTCGTTAAATATGTTTAGTTACACTAATTTCGTTTAAGATCGTCTTGCACAAAGTTCATTGTTACTTTGTTTAGCTAAACGTGTTTAGAGAGATAGCAAATTTACGTTCGTTTCACGTGTACATCACGGCAAGTCAAAATATGTTGACAACTGACAACTTTTTGTAGAGATTTTGTAATGAAACGTAAGAAAACTTGCGTGAAATAGAATGTTTTCAAACTAGGGACAGACTTACTTATACTCTACATACTACCCAACCTAAACTAAATAGAGTTTGTTTCAAAGATTTGAATACTTGTGTTTATTATATATTTTTTTTCTATTTAAAAATAAAATGGCGAAATCTACTAGGACACCAAATTTCACCAAAGAAGACCAATTGTTGCTCATTGAGGTGTTGAGCCGTATTCGTATATAATTGAAAACAAAAAGATGTATTCAATAAAACATAGCCAAAAGCAAGAAGCTTGGGCGATAATTACTGATATATACAATGCAAATACAAAAAATGATCCAAGAAGCATTGATAACCTCATAGCTTGTTCCAACATTAATATTAATATTGTTTCTTTTGAAGACGAAATCTTCTTATGAATTTCTTTTTGTTGAGTGTAAAATAAATTTGTTCTTGTCGTAAATAATCATCAGAATATAATTCCCATATGTCCATTTCGGCAAGTAAAGTAATTTAATTTATTACAAAACAGTAACAAACACACTAAAATTCAATGATTCGAATTCGATTCTTCAATGTCAAAATTGACGTTACCAATGCAATTTTATACTTAAATATCATATTTTAACTTTGTTAAATAGCAAATTTTGGTTATTTTAAATTTGACAGATCGCCAAATGTGTTTAACGGTGCTAAATTGCGTTTAAATGATACTTAAACAATATTAAAAACGTTGGTGCAAGCCGCCCTAAGGAGTCGTTATCTACTCGAGGTTAAGTCAATACTCGCACGAGCGAGACTTGCAAAAGATGTTTCGCATGTAAAAATACTCTAAAAAGGTGGGCGAGGGGATGCCTAATAAAGCTTATAAAGAATAACGATTCACCATAAATTTAATCATGATACTGAAATGGAAATTCCGTGTTCCATTATTTCAATCAACATTTTATTACTCGATATCTGTCAATAAGGAAATAAGACCATATCGAATGTTAAATAGAGTGTAATCAATTCGTCACTCATAAGATTCGTCACGTTTCATTTGACATCGAGCAAGATTTATCTGTCATGTCGTTTGTTTTACTTCAAATTCAAATTTCTAAATTCTATAGGAGTTATACCAAAGATGTTGTATTAGTCTGTAGTTATACTAATATTAAGACACTACTAACAATATTTTAAATATTAGTAGAATTTAATAGTAGCAAATATTATTTGCTACTACTACTAATATTGATTTAAATTTTTTTACTGATTTTAACACTGTAGGAATTTGTGTATAATTTTACCTTATTTTCAGCGGTTTTGTATTTTTTTTTAAATTTTAACACTAAAAATTATCCGATTGATAGTGGTTTATTTTTATGTCTAACAAAAGTTTCCTTAAGAGGGCATTTTCTAACTCGAACAGCTTACTTATTCCATACTACGTAATTCCATGATTACTCATTAAATAGGTCGTAGCAATATATGTATAAAAAAAACATGACATTTCTGGGACATAAAATGAAGGTTTGCATCGCAATAAAAAACTGAAATAAATTTTATATCTAGTTTAATTAATTTCTAAAATGTGGGGAATTTGAGACTATTTCGCGGGTTGAATTCTTATAATTACTGACTAAAATCCAAGAATGTTTTTCCATGGAAACATCCTACCTATAATGTATCTACATTTGAAATTAGGATGTCAATAGCTACCATCTATAAAGGTTTTTCTAAAATATTGGAATTGATGGCGTATGTTTTATTATTTTCGCGAGTTGAATAAGTGGCGCGAATGTGTTGCGTCGCATTTTGTCTACGGTTTTTCGCATTATTGCAACAAATTCTCCTAATTACCTTAAGATTATTTCACAGGCAAAAGATTCAAAGTATTCTTAGTTTTTAAATCACGCATAAACACTTCAAAATAATATTTATTTGTGTAGACTTATGAACCGCATCGCATCTACATGAAATAATATTTTAGTAACTTTTTTAATAGAGAGTAGAGAACAGATTGTCGAACATGTAGCTATCACAAAGAAAACAATGTCTCTTTGGCTACCTAAATAGTTTGAGCTTCTGGAGTGTCAGAGAGGGGTCCAGTTAATTAAGCTAATGACCATTGTGTAAAGTATTGATCAAATCTCTGCATACATACATACATACCGTACCCACTTGACGAGCTGTTAGTTCTATGACTCAATAGTTTTTGGTTGGATTACTGGTCGATAACTGTGTAACTTATCACGGAACAGGTACTATTGCAGCCTGGTAGAGTGCGAGACTCATCAAAAAAAATAAAAGACAGGGAAAAGAAGAGATTAACAAATCTTATTGGGTAGTTTTTCTTTATATATCCGATCAGAACACAAAAAGGGAAGGGTGGAGTCAGTGTAAGGTGGTGTGGGTGGTGTGGAGAGTTTACAGACTAAGGTGGATGAATTAATTAATAAAGTTAATTAGCTACGCTACCCCAAGTGGGTCTCCTGCAGGATACGCTAATCAGTAGCGGCCCCGTAGGATAGCGGCCGGAACGGTGGTAGGCCGGCAGGAACAGCAGCCTGGAACGGTGGTAGGCCAGCAGCGGCCCTGTAGGAACAGCAGCCGGAACGGTGGTAGGCCGGCAGCGGCCCAGTAGGAACAGCAGCCGGTACGGTGGTAGGCCGGCAGCGGCCTGTAGGAACAGTAGCCGGAGCGGTGGTAGGCTGGCAGCGGCCCTATAGAAACAGCAGCCGGAACGGTGGTAGGTGGTAGACCGGCAGGAACAGCAGCCTGGAGCGGTGGTAGGCCGGCAGCGGCCTGTAGGAACAGTAGCCGGAGCGGTGGTAGGCCGGCAGCGGCCCTGGAGAAACAGCAGCCGGAGCGGTGGTAGGTCGACAGCGACACTGATGGATCACCGGCACCAGATAAACAGGCGTGAAGTCGGTGTCCAATGGAAGGCACTCGAAGTCAGAGCAGACACAGTGGTATAGGTATATCCTATCAGCTTTCTTCTTGAAAGCTGATTCTCTAATAATCTCTCTCATCGGCGATATCTATTAAGAAACCTCTGTAGAACGAATCCGTTCTTTTATAAGGTAATTTGGAATTTTGAATTTTTTATGTTTTAGCGGCCGGGTATTAGACCTTCTCTAAAGAGTTTATACCTGAAAATCAGACGTCATGGTCTGAAAACGGATACAAAGTTACTACGGCAACGATGTAAATAAACATAAAAGAAATGTCACAAATTTTTTTGTGAATATTTAACAATTTGTTTGAAAATATAAGTAAATGTAATTAGTAATTTATAGAAAAGGAAAAAGGACATGTAATCACGTGGTACCCCTATGTCTAATACGTATATTTACAATAGAAAATGCAATTGGAGGTGAGCCATACAAACGAAAAACTCAAAGAAGAACCAGCAAATAATAAGTACTAATTCTGTAACTAATACAATAACTTCTTATAGGAATAAGCTTTCCTATGAAAGCATAGAAGGGTCAATTTTTAAAGAATTATGACATAAACAAGGTCAGAGAAAATTTTAATGAAAAACTCAAAGATCAATAACAAAGGAAAGAGAAGAAGAGGTGGATTATCAACCTATTGTACTGTTAGTACCAATATTATAAGTGAATACTAAGTATATATAAATATTGATACGAATATTATAGTTAATATTATATATTCAACTACTGATAGGAATATTAATACTACAAACTGTGTATTAACTGGTGGACTGGAATTGTTACGTGCGGGGTGAATTAAAGGCGAAAAGAACGATTTATTTTCACAAATCAAGATGACTTCCAAAATATCCCAAACTGTCCGACGAAACCGTTAAACTTGTCAAAAGTCGTCAATGATTCCCTTAATGTGTCGCCGGTTCACTGTCGCAGGTAACTTCGCAAAAGCTCCGAAGAGTCGCTTTCGTATCGCTGGTTGTCGCATCACTAACTACTCATGACCGGCCGATGTATTTCAAACTTACCAGAAAATGTAACAAAATTGTAAACAGACCATTGAAAGTTCGGAAATGCTATTTCTGTTGAAATGTAAATTCTATGTTTTAAACAAAAGGACCAATTTCCTTTGACACTAGTCGATAAGGGGCGTGGTTACCATCGATAGGTCGGGAACGTTCGAGACTTTCGGCCGGCGTGAACACTTTTTGTAGGAGAAAAGCCAGGGTCATTTCATGAAAGAATCAAAAATTCATTATATTCTTAAGATATCCCACACTGGATTATGCATCTTGTAGGGTTCATCATCATTCGCTTTTCTCATTCATTATAAACCTTTTTGTTTCCTTGTTATAATGTAACCTTTTTATTTACATTACATATACACTGGCCGGCGGGATTTTGAAAAAAAATTGAACAACAGATTGCAACGAAAGAGGAGCAGCAAAAAGAGAAAGGGGGATTGACAGGGTTTTTTGACGAGAGAGCATTCTAGAGAAGGTGTACGGAATTTATACAATTATAATAAAGGAGATTCAGATTTTCTTTAAAAGGATCGAAGAAAGGCGATCGAGCTGACGATCTTATGATAATCACATCCAGACGATCCAGACTGAACGGCTCCAACTTTTATCTTCATTAAGTAGATGAGATCCGTTTATACCGCTGATTTTCACCAGTGATCCTGTCTAAAAGGGATTTAAGGTACTCCTACGGAAGATAGAACAGAAGAAGTGATCAACGGAAGATATAAATATATAGGGACTATAGTGTGTTTTTGTGTTCATAGGGACATTAGTGATATTAAAGTGTAGTGTTTCCGTAAAATCTCCATCTTTTCTTACAACCCGCCACATTCAGAATTGTTACACTACAATCTACAAGGAGGATGTTTGGGTTCGTTCTCCCTGGAGATTGCCGCTACTGCGATACTTCTCCAACTGAGACGGTTGGTAGCGTCACGAGCAAACTGTACCACAAGTAGATCAAGTTGTGTCTGTCCGAAAATAAGAAGAAGATAACAAGCTTTGCTATTCCTATTTTTCATAATATTTTCTATCTATTTCAATACTGGAGTTTTTTTAGAATAGAAACTTAGGTTACATGAAATACCCCAATGAATGAAGTCACCTTGTTAAAAATGCGACAACCAAACACAGTAATCTCTAACACAGTAAAGTTAATATCAAAATTAGAAAATTTCAAGGAGTTAGACCCCGTAAAAATTGTTAAATTAAAATACTTTTCCCCGGAGAATTGGCGGCACAATGTACGAGTACCTACTCGGAAGGAATTCTCATTTGAAATTGCTTTACTAGTTAACTAAAAATGGGTCAGTTTAGAAGTACCGTAATATGAACTAAGCTCGTGCTAATTTAGATTTGAAATTAAGCAACAATCGCCCTGTTAGCAATCGTAACTTCCAACGAACGAAATACAATTAAGTGGAACAAATAAATGCAAATAGTAAGTCCATTTCGCATGTCCGCACGGCATAAACGTTGCGATATAAGCTAACAACTCGTTAGCCGTACTTAAGGAAATTTAGGTTGGTCCCGTATCGGACCGTTTTCCCGCGATTTATGTTGGACACCTAGGATTTTCTCACGGCTGCGGGACGATTTCGCTTCATTACTTCGTTTAAATGAAATCAATTGGTCATGAAATAAAGCACTTGGATTGAGCATTGAATAATTTATTTCAAATTAGCTGTGCCCGTGACTTCGTACGTGTGGTATTCGAAATAACACGTAACTTTTTTGTTTGTAAACAGATTGGAATGAAATATAAATATTATCGGAAGCTTGCTACAATGCATGAGTGGAAATCAGATGAAAATCGGTTAAGCCGTTTCTGAGATTAGCGTGCACAAAGGCATAGTAGGCAAAGAACGATTTTATTATATATGAACGGGCAGCAGCCTAAGCTGAACCCTATTTAAAATGACTGATCATATACTTAGATCTGTGGTCAACTGCCATTGGAAACTACAAAATCACCTAATCTGTCCATTTTTAACTTTATATAAACTTTAAATCATCATCATTTTACAGATGATAATATATAGTTAACTAAAGTTTCAGCCATTCAACCGAAGAGTTATTTTATTGCATTTTTATTGAAAAAAATTTGGATGTGATTCTTTAAATTTACATAACTTTTTTTGTTTGTAAACCGATTGGAATGGAACAAACACTAAACGTTACGGGAGGCTTGCTAAAATACATCAGTGAAACCGCATCGGTTAAGCCGTTTCTGAGATTATCGCGAACAAACGCACAGACAAACAAACAAATAGACAAAAATTCTAAAACCATTTCTTTTGACTTCGATAACATAAGTACAACGTGTATAAATTGTTTTTTTGAAAAAATATTTTGTGTAAAGGGCTCGTTTACGATTTTATTATATGTGTAGATTGTTAGTAAAATAATTGCAAATCATATGTTTAAAACAATAATGATCGTAAATATATTTAACTATCAGTTATCTGTTTTTAATTCTCATTGTATGATGCTGCGGTTTAAATTTTTTGGTATTTGTCCAATGTCTCCCAGAATACCATTCTTTTTATCATCTTTAAAATATGCTATCTAACCGAGCAGCGTCTTACACAGTGGAATATGGAAACCTACTCCTTTGGGTTCCATTGTTATTAAAAAATCTGAGTATGGAAGGCTAGAGTTACTCATGTATCCAACGGTAGACCCGGTTCTTACCAACGTTGTCTGCGATCTGGTGGTGAACAGATATTTAGGTGATATACATTTAGAGATCCTTCTAAAGATCTAGAAATCATCGGGATATCTATACTAATATTATAAAGCTGAAGAGTTTGTTTGTTTGTTTGAACGCGCTAATCTCAGGAACTACGATTACTACGAAAAAAACTTTTTCATTTTACGGGATAATATAGGGATATAACCTATGTTCATCCTGAAATTCTATTCTGGTGAAAGATTTTTTTTAATCGGATGAGTAGTTTCATACAAACAAACATACATACAAATTTTTCCTCTTTATAATATTAGTATAGAAAAGGGCTCTTCCATGCAGTCGTCGTACTGTTATCTGAAAACGTCAAGACCTTAATAAATATTTAGTTGACGAACAAATGTTACCAGTTCGTGTTGAGTGGCAATTAATTCGCCGCAAAACCTTACTACAACACTTATAAGTGCTTATAATCTATGCAAAGTTCGTTAAATCATAGTCACGTAACGTGAGTTCATTTTCTTACTTCTAATAAAATATTTTCATATGTAAGCTGTTTTGGATCACTAGATTTAGATGATTTGATATATTTTCAATTAGCCACCTTTTTTAATTTATTTTATAGAAACTTAAAAATAAAGACGACGTCAGCTATGATAATTTAATGCATAATAATTATGGTCTGTCAAGCGTATCTTGGCAATAAGGAAGAGGATAAGTTTACGTAGGGCAACACTGGCAAAAGCGTTATTATTATTGCTATAACTATATGCAGAGTATAACTTATGCAGAGTACAATAACTATATTATGTAGTGTTGCTTAAAGTTTAATTCTTAACGTCCTTATATAAATTGTTTTGTCAAAATACTCTTTAATTATAAAGAGTGAATATAACTTAGGCCATCTTGAGAGAAGGTACGACAATGAACCACGTTTTTAGAACTCCTACATCTTACACATTTTTGATTCATTCGTGTGATCGACGTTGTTACTGATGATGCATCCTAACTAATATTATAAATGTGAAAGTGAGTTGGCATTTTTGTTTGTTACGCTTTTACGCCTTATTTACCGATGACAATGAAATTTTACATAAACATTGTCAGGAAATAGTAAAGAACATAGGGTATCTTACATTCAGAAAAAAAAAACTGTTCCTGAGGAATCATTAAAAATATAAAAACACATAAATATATGAGCAATGAAGATTGAACATAATTTTAACGTAATATACTAGCTTTTCCCACGAGTTCGTCCGCATGTAACAATTTATTTAATGTTTTCCTGTTATAGTTTAGCCAGTGTTGGATTTTTATTTATCCCCCGGGAACAGTACATTTTCCTGAATGAAAGGTACCCCATGTCCTTTTCTGAATCGCTGACAATGTGTTTGTCTATGGTAACAGATTCATAAAGTTCATAAAGTGTGAAATGGTAACAGATAGACAGACAGAGTTAGTTTCACATTTATAATATATAAATAACAGTACTAGCGTAGTATGGACTAGTATGGATGACGTTAGAATTTAATTACTACATTTATCCTTATGTACCTTTAATATAAAAATCATGCATTTTTTTGTATTTTTATTGTGCTATTTTATTTAGTGTTGAGTTTATCAACACATGTTTAACAGATGGAAATAATTTATGTATACAGAAGTGTTCAAAGTAAATAAAACAGTGAATTAAAACAATCAGGGTAAATCTATCAAAATCTCCTGCTTCCCAATATTTAGCATAGTTAGAATTCCAGCACAGATAAGCTGACTTTTAAAACTATGTGAAAACGATTCTTTTTTAAATGGTTTCGTTAATTAAAATTCATTATCTTTAATATTTAACGCTTTCTCTCTTTAAGGAAAAATCTTTCCTAGAATGGGTATATCATAGTTACTAATATTTTAACGAGATAAAGTTTGTATATTATTACAGGAAATTTCGCATATCTACCTCTATTTCTTCATATCTCTGGAATCCGTTTAACTCTTCATTAAATAAATTCTATGATATTTCTTTCTTCATTTATTTATACATGTGCACATATTTAAAACATAAAAACATTCACAACTAAAAAATATATTCAATATTATATTTTTACATTTTACTTCTCAGCTCCGAACATACATTTTGAAAATTTAAAACATTCTTAATTCTATATTTTACCAAAGACAATTTAAGAAATAAAATTTCACCTCTTCAACATATGTTTGTTTGATTGTATGTAGTAGGTCATCTGAATTAAAAAATCTTTCACCAATAGTTAGAATAGAGTTTCAGTAGTTTCAGGCGGAATATCCACGCGGCAAAAGCCGCGGGCACAAGCTACCTGTAAATAAAATTATAACGCTTGGCAAAAGTATAATGTCAGGCGTTATATTGCTTTACATATTTTGTGAAGCGTTATTTATCTTTTGTTTTTCAGCGCACATCAAGTCGTGGGCATCAGGCATCAGTTACCCCTGTATACAACGATTTTATGAATAGAGGTTTTCTCATAATTGGTCTTTCAGTCAGAAATGGAGCCTTCGTCATGATTTACACACATAAATAAGTGTACGTTGTATTCGCGCTCGTTCGCCTTCGGCGGCCTAAAGCAGGGTTTTCAATAAAAATTCAGTGCGGTGCCCACCGAGAGATGGATATACGGTTAACTGATAAATAACTTCGGACCAGTGCCTCTACATTGGTAAGCGGAACACGCGCGGCGCTCTACGATTTATATACAAATGCGTCCAGTGAACTCGGCCATATTTATTTTTCCGTGTCCTAATGCGCCTCCTGAAATATTCATATAGTGGCCGAGTCATCCGTCTTGTAGATGTCTACCACAATAACATGATGTAATGTCTAGCGTAACTCCCGTTGTTCTGATTCCCGACTACGAGGACTGAAAACGCGTTTATATTTGACCACATTGCTTACGAACAGTTTCATATATAGTAGTTATGTTCATATTTATGTCAATTGAAGTAACAAAACTAATACGTACTAATAAATGCGAAAGTTTTTGAGAATGTTTGTTAGTTTTTAATGCAAAACTTTAAAGTAAAATAGTTTTTAAAGCAAAATAATGTAAGCTTATAAATGCCTGTATATCCTCTAACACCTTCTAAGCCACGCAAGGGATTTTGATGCGATTTCCACAGTTCGATAATACGGTATTTGACTATAATGAAAATATGAAACAAATTGTTACTAGACTAACGGTAAAACAATTTTTAAACGAAATTAACTAACACAGTATTTAAAAATATGTACGATTTTCATAAGAAATCATTATTAAAATAATTAAATTTTCATGTTTGACCACGTGATTAAAAGTGAGATCACGTGACTTAGCGTTTTGGCGGTCTTATTTATAATTTAAACTTTGATTGTAATTTTCATAGAAAGTAAAGCAATTTACAAAGAATGAATCAAATTGCAAGTGTATTATAGTATAATTAACAATTTGAGATATTTTCCTAAAATCTGTCAAATACCCTATTTTGCCCCGGAAGGTTTATATATAATAACGGAAGGTTTTTATATCAATCGACAACGGTTAAATTATTTGGACTAAAATTGCGATTAAAAAATGAGGAGTAGGGGTAGGAGAGTGAAAAATACTTTACGACCAATTCTCATACCAAATATACAAAAAAAATCATAAAAGTCCGTACAGCCTTTTCGGAGAAGTGCGATCACAAACACCGTGACACAAGAAAACACAAGACTATACCACAAGTCTGATTGGGTAAGACAGTATCAAACAAATATAATCAATATTTATGTATGTCTTATTCAATCAGACTTGTGTTTTCTTGAGATAGTAAAATATTTAGTTTTGCAATTTATCAATTGACAAATAGCAATAGCAATGGTATTTTATTATAAACAGCATAACTGCGTGAAACTATTAACAACAGCAACGTTGTTAGCGTTGTTAACGAGCGGCCATTAGTTTCTCTTAAAAGATCTTCGTTCAAATCTTCGTTCAGTCATTTCAGTAATTAGTCAGTCAATCGGTATCATTTCCCGCATCAATGAGCACTGACGCTCGTGTTCTCGTCAAGGTTGGATTTTACAATATTTAGCATACTGTTTTAATTCGTTAATTTATACCCCACTGTATTCAACCCGCTGTTTACTGAATTCCGAGCGATTGCGTGTCACGAGTGATTGTGAAACATCGAGCGGGAGGAGGCACCGGAGCTTGATTTTTTTATATTTGTATACTGGATAGCGATTGACCTTCATCTCAACTGGTGAAAATGAGCTCGAAGATGGAGTTCGTTTTCCCGTTAGTAGCATATTCACTCTGTTCTTGAACCCAAGTTGTAAATTCACGAATTGGATTTCACGAGGAAGCGTTGAGGATTGGGTAAAATAGTCTATCCCTTGTCCACCGCCGCATAAGCCCAGAGCAAAATATTATTTGTGGTCGGCACCTGCAGTGATTTAGATTATCTATTGAACATTTTCGTTAGGTACATAACTAACTATATGTATAATGACTTTTCGCCTACATTTTGTTAGCATTTAGGAGTTTTCTTTAAATTAATTCGAAAGTTCTGAGTTTATTTAATCTTAACTAAATTACGTGAAACAATATTGAATAAGAAAATAATTTGGTTATTATGTTTAAGTGTTGATTTTAACTTAGACAGCGATGTTAATTTAAATTTCGTGAATAACATTAAATTTTGGATAAACACGAATGATAATAATCAGACTGAAAATCAGAAGGTGAAATTTGAAGCGAAAGGGCTCAGTAAGTTGCGCGGACTCAATTCATTGCGAATACCAATTTCATTTCAACCATGGACCTCATTCCGGGAAATTTGGTTACAAAACGACTGAGACAACAAAGAAAATTAGACCGCGAAGAAAAATAAATGCGGCGAAACGACAGAGCATACAAAATTAGAGAGTAGAAGAGAAAACCCCACGGAAACGCGATGTGTATTTTGTAGCACAATTCATACACTTGTAGCGGTTTTTATTATATTTTGAGTATTTAACTAGGTTTTAGGACTACATAACTAATAAGATATAACTTTAATATATAACATAAGAATCAAATGCGAGTAAGTAAGAAATGCCGAAACAAGTAAGAATTCTGTCTTCATTTTTTCACTTTCCCTTGATATGAAAGCATAAAGGATTAGAAGAAGAGGGAGAATACAAATATTGCGATTTAGTAAATATGATATTCGCAATCATGTATGAATCAAAAGTTTAAGGTGATTAAAGGTGATTATTAAAAAAGCTATAATGTATTTTAAGAAATTTAACTGTAAAATTAAAGTGTATGTTTATACCAATGCACATAGAAAATTTGGAGGTATAAATTGGTCCCTTTTGCGTGTAAAATGTAAATATGTGTTTAAAAAGAGGTTTCTTTGAAATTTTTTTCTCTGTTTTAAAAGTTTACCAATCGTGTAATCCAACTGACGAAATAAAGTCAGTAATATGAAGAAACAGATTACCAAATATCACTTTCATATGTCAAAACATATGAAACTTTCATTGCTGAGAAAAATCTAATGTCCTGCCACCAAAATTTCCCATTTGTCGCCTTAAAATACATCGCACGATGAAATGTGCATTGCCGGCCTTATTGGGATAAAGGATAAATGATTAGGGATTAGGAAATGGGCACTGGCAAACCTTACTCACCCACAAAAACACAACAGCATACATCTGTTGTTATTTCTCGGTTGTGTTCTGTAAGAAAGTGAATGGTCCCGGCAATTTTTGAAAATTTCAACTCCGTGCGAAGCCGGGGCGGGTCGTTAGTATGATATAAAGTTATGAAGAATGTGGTGTGGCAGTATCAATTGCTAGTATAATATAAAATTATGAAGCATGTGGTGTGGCAGTATCAAAGTTTAATAAAAATGCATTTAAAATTTACATTTTCAAATTTCGCGCGTAATTTGACGAAAACGCTGGAAACCATTTTGCTCTGTGGTCATGACGTCAGTTGGCTGTGTAAACAAATGAGCCTGTAATTGACATGACACTGACTGACACTTTTTTGTTTACACAACCGTATGACGTAAACATGGCAGCTACTGTTTCATTGTGTTTAAGAACAGACTAAAAATTCTGAAAACTTTGAATTTAATTTTAAAATTTATTTTGTTATTTTACGAACTAAAACTAACATTTTCCGACTGCTTTTTGCCTAAGCTATCTCAATAATATACTTTTAGATTTTTTTTCATATAGACTAAAATACCCTATTGCTAGTATAATATAAAATTTTGAAGCATGTGGTGTGACAGTATCAATTGCTAGTATAATATAAAATTATGAAGCATGTGTTGTGGCAGTATCTATTACGACTGTTTGTGAACCGCAGTAAACGACTTGTTTCTTCGAATGTGTTAAATCTCTGAGACATCAGATTTGGCTTCGTGTAGTTCAAATTACCTGCTTTATTGTTATATGAAGATAACGTTCGTCACCAGACGAAGACCAACTCAATTTACATTTCATTTATCGCTTAATTTTATCGATTGCACCGCTTCCGAAATATTACAAGAATATTATCTATGTTTGGCTGAACGTCCGAATTTAATAACCTGGAAAATATTTGTAGCGGACGGTCTTTTGCAACGATGGCCTTAAATGCAGAGTAACTTGCATGCAACTTTGTTTATTTTAGCTGAGAATATATCCGACAGTGTCTGAGTTCCGTCACCTGTCGGAATGCATGAAATTAGTTTTGAAGGTGACATATAAACAACGTTAGGATTAAGGATTTAGTTTTCAAGATATTAGTTTATATTTACTGACAATTCAAAAAATGTAAGTAAGTTTAAACTAATACATTAGACTGATTAAATACATTTTAATAATAAAATTGTCTTTTTTAGTAATGACAACTATAAAGAAGGTACTCTCTCAGAGAACAATCCTCGTTAACCTTACTGTACTTAAATTTTTATTTTTCTTATCCTTCATACCTTATCCTTTCAGGATTGCCACCTAATTTGCCTCTTCTCTTGGTATTTTGTTTTTGTTCTCGGGCGGAATGTTAAGTCAGTTCACATTCTTTAATCTAAAAAGCCCTATTAGTTGGGTTGCCACACGTCCCGTATATACGGGTCTGTCACCGTATTTGACCATACCGTCCGATATTACTACATGTCCCGTATTTGTCCCGTATTGTCACGCATGAATGGTGAGGCCAGTGGACGGTACGGTGACTTTTGATAGCCTGTTGAAATAAGAGGGTATTTGTTAGAAAAAAATACATAGTTTGTCTCCCACTATGTACACATGCGTGCTACTGCTATGTATGGTGTAGTTGAAAAGCCGCGTGTGGGCATCGGAAGAGAAAACACCCCGTATTGGTTCCTAGAAGTTATGGCAACCCTACCTATTAGTGACTTAGTGGCTCAAGCGTAAAACAGTTTTGCTTCGTGTAGCTGTAGACACTGCAACGATTTTCACTACATTTCATTTTAAAACAATTCTGTTTAAATAAAATTGTCTCCTGTTTCGAACAGAATTTTATTGACACGAGCCAAGTAACTAACTAATGGATCTGCAAAGCAAAACTTTAATGCTCTTAAATGTGGTGCTTGTTCAAACTCAACTCGCAAAGAAGCTGAAACTGTCTATTTTCTTCGAGTATTAAGGAGCGACTTACTCACATGTCCTTTTCCAACCAAAATCTGAAGTTCGAACGAAAATAACAACATCTTAGATTTTTATTATTGGGAGGATTTTCGTTTCACTTTGCTGAAATTGAAAAAGGTCTTAATAACGCGTGCAGAGAGAACATAAATGCCATATAAGAACTTACGATTTCTTTAAAAAGATTATATTCCTATTGAATTTTTTTCTCTTAAAATTGTCAATATACGGAGACACGAAAGAATACGTTTTCCCTAACTGCTCAGATTATGATCGATGACAATAATAACCAGGAAGTTCGGACCCTCCCTCATTATTTATCCTCTCGTTTCATCTCTAGAAGGGAGGGAGGGAGACATTCATGCAAATATTGAAGACAAAAAGGTATTTTTATATAATGTTCCTTATTTTCAAGTCTATAAAATGTAAAAATTATGAGTTCTCGGGTACACTTCGGTTGCCCGGAACCAGTGTTGGGCAAAATAAAATTTTTGAACAACTAAAAATTAACAATTAATTAATTGTTAATCATGTTTGTTGCAATTAATAATTAATTAATTGTAATTTTAAAAACCTGCAACTAACAATTAATTAATTGTAATTTCAAAAACTTGCAACTAACAATTAATTAATTGTTAATCGTAAGTTTCGTAATTAACAATTATTTAATTTGTTAATTGATTTGATGTTCAATTAGAAGCTAACAATTAAAATTTATTATTATATATGGATGACATTAAGCAATAACGTCTTGATCAATATTTATTTCAAAACTTATCGAAAGTATGTTTGGGTTCAGAAATGTTTTTTTATGAAAATGCATCAAATTTTTTCAAAAATATTGGTTTAGCGTATGAAAACCACAGTTGCGTCAAAATTAAAATGTAATGTAAGTTATGAATAAAATTAGTACACACGCTATTTATACCAATATCAGTTCACTTAAAGTCATGAATTTTTCCATATCAAAGTATTATAATTTAATTTAACTTTTTAAAAAGTTAATTGCAATTAATTTAATTGCAAGATACAATTAATATAAATTAATTCAAATAATTTAATTGTAACATGCAGTTAATACTTTAATTGCAATTGATTTTTAATTAATTAAATAATCAATTAAAATTTTACAACACTGCCCAACACTGCCCGGAACAGATAAAAACTAATTGTTGGGTATTCTATCTATTCCATAATTTAGAAAACGCGACCGAATTATAAAAAATCATTTATTAAAATTACATTTTTGTAATCAATTTGTCGAAGGGATCAAGTCCCTTGAGAGAGCCATTTGAGTCATTGAGAGAGGATTGCAGAGCCCATTTCCCTATCCCTTCCCAATCCCTTATCCTCAATCCTACTATGGCCGGCAGTGCACTTGCAGCATCTGTGCCGTTTCTTGTGTAATAGTCGACGGTAGCCACCTACCATCAAGTGGACCGTCAGTCTGTCTGTTGACTTTAACATAAATAAAATAAAAAATAATACATAAATTAAACTCTATTAACTAGCTGACCCAGCAGACATTGTCCTGCCCGAACCCGAAAATAATTCTGTAACCCGATTGTGGCGCCACCTATCGGGTCCAATTTTATTTTCAAACCATATGTCAAAGTGACGTTTCGCTTCACGTCATACAACGCATTTGGTTATTGTTCATACAAAAATACTAAAATTGCGATTAAAAAAAAAGGGTAGGAGGGTGAAAAAATACTTTAAGACCTATTCTCATACCTACCAAATATACAAATAAAATTTCATAAAAATCGGTCCAGCCGTTTCGGAGAAGTTTTGTTACAAACACTGTGACAGGAGAATTTTATATATTAGATATACATAGTTATAGATTGATCGTAATCTCAAATTTAGTTACACAATTTTCATGAAATTGTAACTAATAGGTTTTAATTTCATATAACCAATAGGTTAAATAACATCCATGTGAAACAAAAGCACAAGAATCATGAGAATACAGGTGCGCCTGGTATTGGTCTACTCATTCATAACGTTAAAAACGGTGGAAAAAGTGGTTTTTATGTTTACAACAGAGAGTTTACATTTCAACAGAAATAGCATTCCCGAAATTTCAATGGCTTGTTTACGATCTTGTTTCGATTTTCTGGAAAACTCGAAATACATAGGCGTTTGGCGTCAAAAATAAATAAGAGAGCAGGCGGGCGGCGAGGACCCCCCCTAGGTGGGCCATGACCTTGTCGTGGTGGGGGGGCTTACCCTAGGCAATCCGGGCGGTTGCAGGGGTCGGTGGGGTCACCGGCCTTTGCTCGACCGATCGGATTGGTTTTGGGGACAAAGAAGGCCCACACCGAGGTGGGCTCCGAGCGAGCTCCGCCCAGCGGAGCTCGTGGCGGAGCTGTTATTTGGAGGCTCCAACCTTCTGTTGGAGCTTCACCGGTCATCGCTCGCGCGGGCCGAGAATCCGTACTCGGCCCGCGCGATTGGTGGCCGGTGAGAGAGAGGGCACCCCGGTCCTTGTTCGTCAGACTGGGGTATGGGACTCGGTACTGCGGATGAGGATCGGCAGGTGAGTCGCAGCGGGTGCATTCTCTCGGACGGCTCCGACGCTCAGTGGTAGTCGGGCAACTTACGCGAAGACGGAGCTCATGCGACTGGGAAGGACCAACTGGCATAGTACCTGCAATCGTGGCATGTGGGGGGTGGGGAACACCCGGTGGGTGGGCACCGGCTTAGTACTACCCCCCGCAGTCGTCCGGAAGAGTGAAGACCCGGCCTCGCCACCCGGCCTAGTAGCTCTTCCGCGACGACAACATGAGGTGGAGCCCGTCTCGGGCTGCCGCGATTGTTGGGGAAATGTCAGGGGGACACCCCTATGGGCCGCCCACCCATAATGTCGTATGAGATGAGCGGCCACACGAGCGGGGGTCGTTCGGGGGATGAAGGTGGAAGCGGCCTCCGACTCCGCGGATGGTTGTGCCGCGGAGAAGAGGTAAAGGGTTGATTCGGTTACGAATCCCCTCGCTGACTGCTCGCTGCGACGGATAAGAGGATCACGGGCGGCTGGTGCCGCTTCGCTCGGGGGTGGTGGACGTGGGGAGGTGCGCCGCCCGCACAACACCGGGCAGTGAGGTGTGGTGGCCTGCAGATGTTCCAGCGGGTCACCACAGGAGGAGATTTTTAACACGGCTTGCCGTGGTAAAACCGACGCGGGTCCGTAAGGACGTGGCGGTGCGTGGGGCCCGGGGATAAGGCCTCGCTGTGACTCCGGGTCCCATTATCACTGCCGATGGTGGAACATGGAGGTGGTTTTAGTGGAGTAGGACCGGCGGGGCGATTCGTTCCGTCGGGTGAGTCCCACACACCCCCTCGTCGATCGTCCCCGTCGACGAGGGATAGTGCGTAAATGCATTTCCCTCCTTAAAAAAAAAAAAAAAAAAGGCGGGCGGCGAGGAGTGGTGCGACATCCAGCGATACGAAAGCGACTCTTCGAAGCTTTTGCGAAGTTATCTGCGACAGTGAACTGGCTAACATTAAGGGAATCATTGACGACTTTTGGCAAGTTTAACGGTTTCATCGGACAAGTTTGGTGATTTTGGAAGTCATCTTGGTTTGTGAAAATAAATCGTTCGTTTCGCCCTTACACGGCATTTAACTCACTCCGCACGTAACATTACATTGATCTGAGTATTGGCCTCTCTAATATTCAGATCAGCGCAAGAAAATTGTGAAGTCACGTATTGAGGTCATCTTCCTTTAATGTGTTTAATGTCGATACTTAGAATGCATTTTTCTTTCTGAATTAAAAATATAACTAGATTACGATGACATTGAGTAAATTTACTAAATAATATCTGAATATTCAATAATACTTGGAAAATCAGGGTTATATGATCAGGGTAATGAGTATATACTCGAACATAAACCGTTAAGTATCCTTTTCCGAAAGTGTTGGATTTTTAATCCAAATAAATGTCAAGCAATTGGTCAAAGAGTTAATTCGTGCTACGCGATGCTTTTACGTTGGCGCCTGAATAGTGTCAACTGAAAAGTTCACGAGTTAAAAGCTTTTCACATGAGCAGAATGATCATTTTATACCTCACCATGACATGCCTTTCCTTATACCTTTTATTATTTTCTTTTTCATCAAACTTCTTTTATATATGTGTTTAGAAAATACGAACGCGAGTTTGGAGTACGGTTTGAGGACTATACTAACATACTTAGTTATATTTACAATAAAATTATTTTAACCACTTAATTAGTAAAATAATTTTCTAAACACAGTACAATAATTGCTATAACTTGAAATATAAGGCTTTAATGACAAAAATAACTTTTATTTTTAAGTAACTGCAAATTAACTGTAATCATTTTTTAAAATTCCAACTTTTATAATTGTCTCACAATTGGAATTACCTCGTAGCTTTTAGGAATGAGTCCAAGGGGAATATTAATAATATAATAATAGATTAGACAGAGAAAAATAAGAAAAACTTTTACAATATTAAAAGAAATGACTAAAACGACAAAGCTTACCTTCAGCGGAGATTTCTTCCAGCAGACTGGTGGCGGGTAAAGGATTTTTTAAAATGTGAAGGTAGGCATGCAGGCTAACGGTCCCCTTGATGAAGTATACAAATTTCCTGACGAACGTTTCGCCGCCAGAGTAAAGTTATTATCATTTCTATTCTACACATGACATCGTGAAAACTCGGTAGTATAAATTCGACTTGACTTGGATAAATTCGAAACTAAATAATCTGAGAAATTCGGAACATTGCAGGGCCGGTATTCTTACGTCATTAGTTTAAACTAATATTGACATTAGTTAAGACTCCATGCAGCCAGCACCTAACGTAAAAACGTAGCCCCATATAAAATTGAAATAAACTAAATACCTAGTAATCTGTTAAAAGAACATCGTACTAAAATAGATGCATTAATAGGTAGGTATATTAGGTATAACATTAATAAATTAGCAATGTTATTATTATTATTATTCATTTATTTATTTTCTTTCTTAATTTTCAATTTTTTACAATATATATGTATATAAAAACAATAAATATTATAAAAAACTTAAAATTAGGTGTCCACTAGTAGCGGGGAGAGGCCCAAGCTACCGGTGGTTAGGGCTGCAGAGTGAGGAACCTTCTGACAATTCGTGCCGTGCCAAGAAGGATCGCCTTCTGTATCTGCCCCTTGATCCAGCCATCTAGTGAGAGCCTCTCTTATTATTATTATTATTATTATTATTTAATTAATTCTTCTCGTCTCCCCCTCCAAAAGCCAAAATGAGGGGTAGACGGTGTAACCCCCGGCAGAAGCACAGTCGGTCGGGGTTCAGGGCGACAAGGACAGAAACCGACGTACTATCCTGGCTGTATCGAACAGCACCGCTCTCTGCATCTGGCCCGGGAGGGAACCGCCACGGAATCCCAATCGCCCTAGGTTATCCCTGAGGCTGACTGGGATCAAACCATTCACGGACAGAACAACTGGGATGATTTCAACGGATGCCACGGCCCACATGTCGACGATCTCGTGGGCCAAGTCGAGGTATTTCCTCCTCTTCTCGGTTTCAGCCTTCACGAGACCATCGTCATGGGGGATAGTGACATCCACCAAAAACACCCGCGACTGCTCCCGGTCCATCAACACTATATCAGGTCTATTCGCTAGAATAGTCCTGTCCGTGATGATGGGCCGGTCCCAGTAGAGCTTGGCACGGCTGTTCTCGAGGACTGGTTCTGGCGAGTACCGGTAGTAAGATATGCTCTGCTCAAGGAAGCCGTATTTCAGAGCGAGCTCGTGATGCAGGATCCTGGCCGCTTGGTTGTGCCTGTGCAGATACCCAGTGTTGGCAAGCGCCGAACAACCGGAGGTGACATGTCGGAGGTGACATGTTATTATTATTATTATTATTATTATTATTATTATTTAGAAATTTTGACTCGTCTCCCCCTCTAAAAGCCAAAATGAGGGAAAGACGGTTGTTGCGAACTCCTTTATATTTTTTAAATTTATATTTTTTAAAAGAATTGATTGTTTTTTTGTTTAAAAAAAAAAAGGAAAATGTGTCATTGATAAGTCAATATATATATTTGTAAAATTCACGATGTATATTTTAGTTAGAAATAGATATTAAATTCATTTTTTGTTATACAGTCCATTTGTCTCATTGTCAACATTTTGGTCCATTCGCCTCATTAATTAGAATCGCCTATCATTAGTTAAACGCATTTGTTGGTCACTACCATGCACACCCGTAGCAAATCAAAAATCTCTGAACCCGTGCCTCACCAAATAACTCAAGAAACGGCTCACATAGTGCCGTCACCCGCGCCAGGATCGCATAGCACCTCTCCTACAGCCGAGTCTCAAGCGTGCGAACGTGAACAAGACATCGCGAGCAGTATGCGTTCAGCGCGCACCAACTCGTCGCACTCGTCGACGACCTTGCGGGCGCGTAAGGCTGCCGCAGAAGCCGCGCACAAACGCAGGCAGTACGAGACCATGAAAGCGCTTTCTCAAAAACTTCAGGAGGTTGAAGAGGCTGAATTCCGTGCCGAGATTGAACAAATCGAAGCGGATGCAGAGGATGACGTACGGAGTCAGTTAAGTTTCTCGAGTAAAAAGAGGACACAAAGGTGGGTACAAAATATGTCTAAGAATCTTAACACAACAGAAGTCTTGAAGCCTGGCTGTTCGATGCTCCCGACAGAGCCGACGGCCCCTAAGGCTGCTGCTCCATTTTTAGCAGCAAACTTCAAGTGTGCGCATACTTCTAATGCCGTTCCCCAGTCGCCCGGGCAGGCCGCCGCTTCGCCGCCGCCCTCGTTTATGGGCCCTGACCCTGAGGAACTTGACAACCGAGTGCCTATAGCTAGTGACAATGCGTCTGTAATGTTAAAAATAATCGCTGACACTGCTGCCGCAGCTAAAGCCCTTGCCTCTGCTCCAAATAAGCAGGGAAAGGCGAGCATTGAGCTTGGCATTTTTTACGGCAACGCTTCGCAGTGGCTGCTATTTAAAAAAGTGTTTGACACAACTAAAGCACTTTATTCTCCCACAGAGAACGTTGCGCGTTTACAGAACGCGCTTCGGGGGCCCGCGCGCGAGGCCGTCGCCGCCTTGCTGTACACCGCGGCCGAACCCGAAGAGATCATGCACGCGCTCGAGCGCACGTTCGCGTGCCCTGAAGTGGTTGTCTTCGGCGAGGTGCAGGTACTTAAGGCACTGCCTCGACTTAGTGCAGATCTTAAAGAGCTAAGTACGTTCGCAAATAAAGTACGTAATAGCCTGTCTGTCATTAAGTTGCTCGGTCTTCGAGAATATTTACATTCACCGGAGCTCTTTCATAGCATTTTAGGCAAATTTAACCCTATTTTAAAAATGCGATGGGCGGACTATGCGTCAGAAATGTCAAACTCCTTCTTATCAAAATTAGAGCTTTTATCACAATTTTTAACACGTGAACACGAGCGATATATTAAGTTTGCTTTATCCCCCGAAATAGGTCATTTTTCTATTGCTCCACAATCCTATGCGAGCTCATCTGTAAATAAATCATTTAAACGTGAAAATGTTCACTCTGTAACGCATAATAAAAATAAAATTACCAAGAGTACCGAATGTGGTTACTGTAAAAAATCACACAATATAAAACTGTGTAATGAATTTAAAATATTATCAGTCGAAGATAGGTGGCATTGGTTGCGTAACAACAAGGTGTGCTACAGATGTTTTAAAGGTAATCCACACCAATGGAAGTCATGTAAGGTGAACCCTTGTGGCGTCGACGGTTGCACCATTCGACACCATCCTCTTTTACACGGCAGGCAAAACACGTTAGCATCATCGCAGGCACCCGATACACAGTCGTATGACAACACTGTGTGTGCAGCTGCGATCGTTAATGATGCCTTACAAACGTCCTTCTCTTCGCCTGGCCCCGATGTGTCATCAGAGGAAAAGGTTACGGTTTCCAATACAGGTATTCTACGTGATCAAATAGTACCGTCTAATAAGACTAGAACCTTTTCAAAAGTAGTGCCAGTTACTGTCTCCGGCCCGGCTGGTGCTTACGATACCTTCGCGCTCCTCGATGATGGCAGCACGGCGACGCTGATAGATTCCAACGTAGCCGCGCGCATTGGGCTGTCGGGGCCTGAAGAAGTTATCACTATCAACGGTGTAGGTGGTTTACATAAGACCACTAAAATTTCTTACGTAGATTTTTACATTAAAGGAAAATATGAATCTGACAGGTATTTAGTTAGTCGAGCTAGGGCTATGCCATCACTTAACCTGAGTGCTCAAACACTGTCTAAGCAAACTCTGGATTCTTATAAGTATTTAAGTGATTTGTCTGATTTTTTGACATATAGTGACGCTGTACCGACCGTGCTCATCGGCGCCGAGCACTGGCATCTTTCAATAACGCGTGCTGTCCGCGCTGGTGGCCGAAACGAGCCTGTAGCCTGTTACACTTGGTTAGGTTGGACATTGTACGGAATAGCTTCTAGTAAAACTAAGCCAGTCGAGTTTGTCAATCATTGTGAGTTGTCAAACAGCACTGAATTGACAGACCATGAACGCCTGGAACAACTCATCAAGGAACAATACAAACTCGACTCGCTAGGTATTTGTAAGCGTGATACGATACATAGTAAGTTAGATTCTCGAGCTATTGAGATTTTAGAGTCTACTACTAGACGTTTGCCGACTGGTAGGTATGAGATAGGTCTTCCGTGGCGTGACAGCATTCAATGTATTCCTGACAGCTATCCGCAAGCTCTGTCGCGTTTTCTAAGTTTAGAGAAAAAAATGTTGCGGGAGCCCGATTTTGCGGAAGCGTATAAAAGTTTCATCAACAATATGGTCAGTAAAGGATACGCAGAAGAATGCTCTCCTGCTACTTATTACGGTCGTTCCAAGATCGCCATTACCGATACTAGTGCTAGTCTGAGTAAAACAAACTTAGATTATTTTAATAAAATTGGCAATAATTCTCATGATATGCTAAAAATTTCAGATCATGATAATTTTAAACCGAAAAGTTCAGTTGGTTCAAATAAAATGTTTCAAAACCCTATTTGTCAGTTATCCAATGAAATAGGTTTACAATCAACTATTTACGATCCTCAAACTGACTTTTATTTAAACATAAGATGGTACTTGCCTCATTTTGGCATTTACCACCCTCAAAAGCGTAAGCTGCGAGTCGTTCACGACGCTGCTGCAACGAATCAGGGAGTTTCATTAAATTCGTTGCTTTTACAAGGACCAGATCTTTTAGAAAATTTATTGGGTATTCTTTTTCGGTTTAGAGAGGGCGCTGTCGCAATAACAGCTGATATTAAAGAGATGTTTCCTCAAATACGAATTCGAGAGCAAGATAGGGACGCGTTACGTTTTTTATGGCGTGATGTTCAATCAAACGACACATCTTCACTGAAAGAATATCGAATGACTTCCGTCATATTCGGAGCATCGTCAAGTCCTTTTACTGCCTTATATATCAAAAATAAAAATGCTAGGGCACATCATCACTTGTATCCAAAAGCGGCTAACGCGAGTATCCACAGCTCATATATGGATGATTTCCTACACAGTGTGGATGATTTAAACGAAGCTGCACAACTTGCATCTGATGTAGTGACCCTCCATCGTAACGCCTGCTTCGATATACGTGGTTGGATTTCTAACTATCAAGAAGCGTTGCGTCTTATACCGAACGAATTACGCGCTGCACAGAACTCGGAAGTAACACTTGGTAGTGATTCGAATACTGTCAGAATCTTAGGTGTTTCGTGGGATCCCGTATCAGATACATTAGGTTTTAGGACTGGTTTAGAAGAATTCAAATTGAAAGGCATTTTGAATAAGCGAAAAGTATTATCGCACCTTATGAGATTATATGACCCGTTAGGTTTGCTAGGTCCTGTAGTAGTAAAAGGCCGTATACTTCTCCAAGAGGCATGGCGATCCAATCTTGACTGGGACTCACCATTTCCCGCTTCACTGATTTCGAGGTGGAATGAATGGTTTAAAGAACTCAGTGACGTCTCGACCGTTAAAATACCACGGTGGTATGCCAAATTAAATGGTGAGCCTCTGCAAAGAGAGTTGCATATTTTCGCGGATGCGAGCGAGCTTGCATACGCGGCTGTTGCTTATTGGCGCTTCTTACAGGCCGACGGTACTGTTAACCTCGTTCTCATAACTAGCAAAGCGAGAGTGTCACCATTAAAACCGATTTCAATTCCGCGCTTAGAGTTACAGGGTGCCTTGATTGCCTCTCGTCTTGCTGTCACAATTAGAGAATTTCATGAGAAAAAACCAATCCGAACAGTTCTTTGGACCGATTCAAAAACTGTCCTAGGTTGGCTTAGAAGCGATGCGCGGACGTTTAAGCCCTTTGTGGCCCATCGAATCGGAGAAATAATAGAGAATTCGTGTGTAAAAGATTGGAGATGGGTCCCAACGGACTTAAACGTTGCGGATGATGCCACTCGAATCAAACCACTTCATCTCGATCATACTCATCGATGGTTCACGGGGCCTTCATTTCTTCTTAGTGCTCCAGAATTTTGGCCTGTTGAACCAGCTGGCCAGCCCATAACCCAGGAGGAACGTAAGCAAACTCCAGAGCTTGTGGTTGGTCATCTGGTGGTCACACCAGATTTTGGTAATTTTAGCGACTGGCTTCGCCTACTTCGCGCCACTGCCCGTTTGTTGCAGGCTGTAGCTAAATTCCGCTCGGTATTGAACCGCGATCGACTCACCGCCCCACGTGATTTCAGGGGTATTCGCCGGTTAACTGCGCCTGCATCCACCACTCTACCGCCTCTGTCAGCGGAACTGATTGAAGCTGCAGAAAGGCACGTCTTACAACGGGTACAGTCGGAAACATTTGGAGAAGAAATTCAGCGCATCAAACGTGGAGAAATACTGACTAAAAGCAGCCGATTGTTTAAGCTGTCACCTAAAATGGGATCCGACAATTTACTGCATATGGTTGGCAGGATCGCAACTGTAGAAGATGTTAGAGCCGAAGTCAAGTCTCCCATACTTTTAGATGGTCGTCACCCAGTTGTTCGCCTGATGGTCCATTTTTACCATCGACAAGCAGGTCATGCACACAACGAGATGGTCGTCAACGAGTTGAGACAAAAATATTGGCTCCTTTCCTTACGCAGCACTGTGAGAAGCGTTGCCAGTAAATGCTTGATTTGCAGAATTAAAAAAGCGAATCCAATGAATCCACAGACGGGTAATCTACCTCAACAGCGGCTTGCACATCATCACCGTCCGTTTACCTTTACTGGCTTAGATTACTTTGGACCAGTTTACACAACTATTGGTCGAAAAAAAGAGAAACGTTATGTGGCCTTATACACCTGTATGACATCCAGAGCAATTCACTTAGAGTTAGTACACTCTCTTTCAGCAGACTCTGCCATTATGAGCTTACGGCGTTTTATTGCGAGAAGGGGAGCTCCTACCACTATTTTTTCCGACAATGGCACGGGTTTCGTTGGTGCAAATCGACTTCTGCGTGAATTTTATCAGCCACAGATCCACGATTATGCTGCCAATAGAGGAACAAGGTGGAGTTTTATTCCTGCTGGTGCTCCATTCTTCGGTGGATGTTGGGAAAGGCTTATCCGCTGTGTGAAAGTTGCTTTAAATGCCACTTTGCGGGAAAGAGCGCCAAACCCAGAAGTCCTTATGACGCTTTTAATGGAAGCCGAAGCAATTGTAAATTCTCGTCCCCTAAGTCATGTCTCCGTTGACCACGAAGATCAGGAAGCTCTCACTCCATTCCATTTCTTAATTGGATGCTCATCGAACCAGGTGCTCCCAGCAAGTTTAGATGACCGAGACTTACTTCGAAGGGCAGACTGGAGAAAAGCTCTGAGGTTAGCTGACCACTTTTGGAATCGTTGGATAAAGGAGGTTTTGCCTACCATGCAACCGTGACAGACCGGCGAAAAGGGAGAGGTTGACCTGAAAGTCGGTGACCTAGTGATCATCGTCGATGAAAATTTACCAAGAGGAACTTGGCCACGTGGCCGTATTACTGCGACTTTCCCTGGCAGGGATGGTGTGGTCAGAGTGGTGGATGTAGCAACTGCAGGTGGTCTTCTTCGCAGGCCATCCAAAAAACTTGTAAGACTGAACACTCCTTAAATTAATATAAAATTTGTGTACTTTCGTCCACAAGGGAGTGGAATGTTGCGAACTCCTTTATATTTTTTAAATTTATATTTTTTAAAAGAATTGATTGTTTTTTTGTTTAAAAAAAAAAAGGAAAATGTGTCATTGATAAGTCAATATATATATTTGTAAAATTCACGATGTATATTTTAGTTAGAAATAGATATTAAATTCATTTTTTGTTATACAGTCCATTTGTCTCATTGTCAACAACGGTGTAGCCCCCGACAGAAGCACAGTCGGTCGGGGTTCAGGGCGACAAGGACAGAAACCGACGTACTATTCTGGCCGTATCGAGCAGCACCGCTCTCTGCATCTGGCCCGGGAGGGAACCGCAACGGAATCCCAACCGCCACAGGTTGTCCCTGAGGCTGATTGGGATTAAACCATTCACGGACAGAACAACTGGGATGATTTCAGCGGAGGCCACAGCCCACATGTCGACGATCTCGTGGGCCAAGTCGAGGTACTTCCTCCTCTTCTCGGTTTCAGCCTTTACGAGACCATCGTCATGCGGGATAGTGATATCCACCAAAAACACCCGCGACTGCTCCCGGTCCATCAACACGATATCAGGTCTATTCGCCAGAATATTATTATTATTATTATTATTAATAAGTAACATAAATTATTGGTGAAGCTCCGAGACATTTTCTAGGCCAAAATTCCTCAGTGTCTTAAAACAAAAGTTTTCGACCAATTTGTGTTGCCAGTGATGACATTGGCGCTGAAACGTGGTCTCTAACTATGGGCCTCGTAATAAAGCTCAACGTCGCTCAAGGAGCTATGGAAGAGGGCTGTGCGCGGGGTTACACTGCAAAGTCGAATCAGGAATGAGGAGATTCGTAGACGAACGAAAGGCATCGACGTAGCTCGGTGGATTAGTAAGTCGAAGTGGTAGTGGGCAGGACACATAGTACGGAAAGTGGCGGCCCCTGGGGCCGGAAGGTTCACGAGTGAAGGCCACAGACCGGCAAGGGCAGCGTAGGACGTCCACCCACAATGTGGACAGACGACTTGATAAGGGCCGCGGGTCGACGGTGGATCCAGGCTGCTTCTGATCGGTCCTTTTGGAAAATTACGGGGGAGGCCTTCGTCCAGCAGTGGAGTCCTACGGCTGAGATGACGATGATTCTTTTTATTATCTACTTACTAGAAAAAGATCTGACTAAGGTCTGATAAAAAAACGGGACATGTGCGAGTTGAACTCGCTTGAAGAGGGTTCCGAACGATGTTGAGTGATTTACCATGTTATTTTCATACCATGGGCTTCTTATAGGTTTTCCTATAATCTATAAGTAGAAAACTAATTTCTGTATTTTTTTTTCAAAATGTTAGGTTCAGTAGTTTCGGAGATAAGGGGGGCGGGGGAAATGGTCAATTTTCGTCTATTTTCTTGAATAACTTGGAAAATATTTATTTTAAAATTATAAAAAAATACATTTAAGGTCTTCACAACAAGACCTTCCATTTGATATGTTACACGATGCAGTTTTCAAAATTTTTTTTTTAATTTTCCACCTTTCCCCCATATATGACCTCCCAGATTACGCCAGACCTACAGATTTCATATGTTCACGTCACACCTCTGCGTTTGGGTCACAGAAATTGATATGTGTACCAAATTTCAAATTAATCGGTCTAGTACATTCGGAGATAATTGACTGAAAGCGACGGACAGACGTACACACGAGTGATCCTATAAGGGTTCTGTTTTTCGTTTTTCGAACGTTCGGAACCTTAAAAATGACATATTAATTATAAAAACGGATGAACATACTTACAAAATTATGAATACATCTTTACATATTATATAACAAAGTCTGTCTCTGTCTGTCTGTATATATGTTCGTGATAATCTTAAAAACTACTGAACGGATTCCAAAGTTTTCATTAATGGAAATAGCGATCAACGAGAAAGGTTTCTGTATATAATTTGCAGATAAAAATTTGTACGAAGGCGCCGGCTGGTCGCTATATATGACAATGACAGCACATTATATGATACATTAGCTGGTGCCCACGACTTTTTCCAAGTTGAAAAATAAAAGATATAACGTCTGACAAAATATGTTAAGAAATATAAAGTTTGATCTCCATACATTGACGCCTGATATTATACTTTTCGAAGCGTTGGATATTTATTTCTAGATAGCTCGTGACCTAGGCTTCGCCCGAGTGTAATATTTAGCTTATGCCCATCCTGAAACTCTTTACGTTAGAATGAGTAGTTTCGAAGGTTACCTCTTACATACAAACATACAACAAAAAACACACATACAAACTTTATCACTTTATAATATTAATATAGATTACACCTAGACTGATTACAAACACAATCGTTCATCACGTGAATGTTTATCCTGTGCGGGAATCAAACCCGCGACTTTCGGATTAACATACTCTTACAAATACAAATAGATGTGTATTTACCTCTCGCTCACAACAACTGTCACTTTTATTAACTCTACTAGCGGCTGCCTAAGACTTCGTCCGCAGCCGAATTTGTATTTACGTTGCCGCTAGTCAAGCCGACAATTTTTCCCGGAAAAACATAAGGTTCTCGTAGGACAATCAAAAACTACGTTCATTGACACCAGTAAAAAAAATGCTTTCATATGTGTAAATGTTCATTGGTTGTTATTGTAAAGTTTATAAGTATATAGTCAACCATTGTTTTGAAAATAAATATCACGAAATAATACTGCGACTACCTTACGTGGTGGAAAAAGAGTATTATATTTCCTTTTTCCACCACTTCCCGTCATACATTTCATCTAGTAATATTTAGCTCAATATAGCTCAATAAGCTCAACTTATCAAAAAAAATATTTTGAATCACTTCTTAGATCTCGCCGAGCACTTTTGAATGACAATGTTGATTGATTTATATAGTATACGTTATGTTGTGTTTAAAGTACAACAGATTATTTTTTAGCGTATTATTTTCTTTATTATAGATTCTTTATTATAACTGTTCGTGCGCCGCACCCGCATGGGCAGTTGAGACTTCAAGCCAATAACACTATTTGGTTAACATATTTTTAAATATAGAAGTTTTGGTGATACAAAAAATGTACCAAATCTTGTCTAAACTTTGATCATTCGCATTTTATTTTTCAAGGTCTAGCTATAAATGAGGAGTAGGCTTAAGAAAGTATCCACATCACGGCACATAGCGTCTTAATTTTTGATGTGCACACCAATTTACATGTCAAATTTGACAAATTAAGTAAATAAATATTATTGTTTAGTTTTCAAGATTAATACCCAGAATAGACGCAAACAAAGAGAGATATCATTTGAGCTGTTCATTGTATTGAATGTCGCGGATTCACTTAGGTAAGCGGCCAATATCTGAGGGTTTTCTATTACTTCCATTAGAGGACTGATCACAACTGGATATTTGTTTCAGCTTTTACTTGGCTCTGGTTTCAAGTCTATTTAAGTTAAGAAATTTTTAAATGTCTGTGAATTTATTTTATAAGAACTTACTTAAATATGTCTAATACATTAAGACAATAAAATTTATAAAAAAAAATATATTAATTAATAAACCTAAAATATAAAAAAAATAGTTAAAAATAACTCGATTAAATTTTATTTTCTGAAACATGAAAATTTGATCTGTTATGCAATATATTTTACAATTTTATGTATTAATTACGTGTATGACATTAAAATACACAACAGTATACATATTTTTTTGTATTATGTACCACTTTTGATTTATTTAATTTTCTAAAGTTCGTTAAAGCTATAAGCTGTCACATTGTTGTTTGCCTTGATATATTCTTAATCTTTTAGTATCTTAATTTTTTAAACTTTAAAAAAAAAACTGTCCACTTAAGGCACAAAAAGCTATCACCGCTTATAAACAGGAGCAGACCATTAGGAGATCTAACTGCGCTGGCAATCTTGATAGGATGAGGAATAAATTGAGGTAAGAATAATATTATATTTAATATTGATCTAATTATGGAGTGCAGACATGTAGTGAAATCTTTACTAATTCTTCTTAAGATTGGTTTGTTGCACAGAACAAAGCAACCGAGAAATCGTTCAACGTTTTAAATAGCAATACAAGCGGGCCTTTCAGATGGTAATTCGATTGTACCCAGTTTGCAGCTTCAAAAGAGTGAAATATTCTTTTCAGAAGCTCCGGACGCCGAGGGAGAATTATTAATGGGCACGAAACTTTGAGAAATTTTAAGATGTTCTCAAGTTACAAGCGAAGTAAACTTTATTCGCTTGACTAATATTGTGACACTACATTTTTTTAAACTTTTAAAAATGAGTTGTAAAAGATTATAAATAATGTTCAAACATGTTGAAACCACCTTAAAGCCAAATTATAAGGCTTAGGAATTTGTAGAGGAAAGTAACAATAAAAAATGAGAAGGGTAAATGTTTTTGTGTTATGTTCTTTAAATAAACTATAAAAAATTAGTAGAACACTTCTGAAATAATATTTAGTTAGAACTGTCTAAATATGCTTAAAGCGTTAAAATGTTTAACTTACATTACTAAATAAATAAATAACTGGTATTTAATAGCGAGATAATTTTACCAGCATTATGAACCATCATCAGTAACTTTGCTACTGGACCCAATCTTTATAATTTATATTATAATTTGGTATAATTGGCATTTATAAGTAGCTTTTGTTTTTGAAATTTATAATTTACTTAATTGCTCATATATTTTCTGGATGAAAGGTATTCTATGCCTTTTTGTATGTGTATTCAAAATTTCCTGATGATCAGTTGAGTAGTTAAGGCGCAACAGACGAACAAAATTACTTTCGGATTTATGGTATTTTATTGTAGTTTATATTAATTATTTTTGGTATTGGATACACATTAAATTATGTAGACATACAATTTGTCTTATTACTTAAATTAAAGGAAAATTTCCTTTCTCTTCCTGTGCATATCCTTATATATTCTGTTTTTGGCGTGATAGAAGACGTCAATGTGATCCTTCTAGTCGTAAACCACAAGCGAGGGTATACAATACAAGCGCTAAAATAGCAATGGAATCAGTTGTGACGTCACGCTATTTTAACTCACGAACATCTTGACAGTTTACCCAATACAAGCGGCAGGGTTTACGAAAGCATGACGTCATTCGCTCTGATTGGTATTTCAGTTAACATGGCGGATTGCAGTATTTTATACTTTTGTTTAATTGAAAATCTTATTAATCTTAATGTTTATTTTGATACTGGGTATTTTTTTTTTACAAAAGTTTTAACATGTATATTTCTCTAATATTATTTATTCTTTAATTCTTTAATATCGTCATCATTGCCTATTAATACATTGAATAACAATCGTGTTTTACACTCATAAAAAAATAAATAAGTATTAAAATGACCTATGCCTCCTTGTTTAAAATGTATACAGAAAAAATATAAATATTCTTATATACTTTTAATGCATGAAGAAAAAGTACATTAAAGTACATTATGAAAATGTATTATTTTTTATCTTATTAACTTGTACCAAGTTCCAGTGAGTTGGTTGGATGTATAACTTGGTCACAGTCGGAGCGATGACGTGAGAGGGGCAGTGTATGTATGTGTGAGTTTCCGAAATTCCGTCGGTTTTTTCAGAAATGTACTTTTTACGATCTACAATAAATCTCGGCTCACCCTTAAAGATATTGCAACTTAAGTAACGTCTTGGGATAAGCATTAAGAAGTTCGTTTTATAGGAAAAAAAATTTAAATGACACTTCGTTTGTTTTAAGGTCTACATGTATCAATTTTATTTTATGTTTTCCTCAGATATTTACTGAAAATTAAAAATTACAGTGGGTCACAGTGGACACAGTGGATTTGGGATCACAGTGGACCTCCATAATCTGTTATTTCAATGTGGTCTTCCTTAAGGGTGGTTAATTTTCCATTGTAACGCTATTGTAAATAATGTAGAAAATTTTAATGCGGGAGTTAATCATACAACAGATAAATACTGCTTTTTTATATTTATATTTATGCACATAATAATAACTTTTGATTTTGATTAAAATTAATAAATCGTCAAGACTAAATACACCAATTGTAAGGCCTTCAAAGTATAATAAGCACTATTAGGACTGTGTAACCATTAACTATACAAGGCATAGGGGGCAAAACCCTGCACACCCAGAGCCAGTTTGCAAAGTTGACCTTTCGAGGAATCGAATTCGGGACTCAGAGCGCTAAGGCAAGCACTTGACCAATAGGCTTGTCAATATGAATTAATGCGATTGTCAAAAATGGAAAATGAAGTCCTTTTTATTAACAGAAGTGGCTCCGTTAGAACTTCATTGATTTACACCCTAATTACGTTTTAACACTATTACACCCTAATAGTGTTAAAACGTAATGTACCGGGTGTAACAGATTGACATTGAACTTAGTTATGACCTATGTTAGTAATAAAGAAAGCTTGGATACCTTTAGTTAGAGAGTGTTAGAATCTATTTTATATATTTATAAATAAAAATAGCTATATTATTATCTTACTAAAAAAAGGTCGTAAAACCGGTACCTAATACCTAAAAATGTTCGCAAGCTTGACTTTTATTTGTAACAGCGGTAGTTATTGTGAATCTTTTTGTGTGAACAGATGATGGATCAGGAATTAAAATTATTAAAATTTCAGTCTAAATAAAATAAATCTTAAATACTTAAAAAGGATTTTTCAGTATAAATGTAACCAATTTCAATAATTAAAGTTATTTTTTAGATTTTTAAAATTTTACAGTTACGGCCAGATGGATTTGAATGCAGGTACTACGAGGAAAAAATCTGGTAAGAAATATCGTGGCTCTCTCTTAAAATTACATTTTTTAAATATAGAGGTAAGCAGCCAGGCTGCGGACTAATGGTAGACGGGCACCGTCGTCAAGTGCGCTGCAAACCTTAGTAGGATAAATGATATGGGATTATGAGGAATAGAGGAAATAGAGAATAGACCTTACTCACTCACAGAAATACAACATACTTTTATCACAGCTTTTACGTCACAGTGATCTTTTGTAAAGAGTTGGTTACTGCGGCCAGACTGTCTACCCAATTTAACGTTCAGTCATAAATCCCAAGTAATCACTGAATGAGCCATAGCTCTTTCTAAATAATTTTTATTTCACCACTTTTTTAAATGGTTGGGCTTGAAAATGGCTTGGGACCTTTTTTGGAAGAGTATGCTTATCATAAAATATTGAATTTAGTATGCCTTATTATAATCAACACCCGCCAGAGGAACTAAACATATTTTCTACTTAAATTAAATTTCTATTAAACTACATAAATTAACAGTAGAAAATGAAATATCCTTTGTAAAAATGCATAGCAAAAGTTTTTATTATACGCCAAAAGTTCTAAGTGGTGTTATGTTGTGTTGAATGGTAGGCAATGATTGGCTATTTTATTTCAATGAATTATATGATTTTAACTGAAAAATGTAAGCGTTTAATTAAAATGCCTTGAAAGTACATTCACGTCTTTAGCACACATCTCTAACCAGAACCCGGGGATCGACAAATATTTGGCAAACTACGGAACTCGGCGCTAATTTGTCAACCCTCATTAAGTTATCTCGCGTTTCGTGAGATCTTAATTTCAGTTGTCTAACTTTACTTCTGCTTTAGTACTACATTTTAGTGAAAAGGTTTTTCGTGTTGGCCGTTATTATTTAGTTTTCCATCCGCATTTTGTTCTGCATGCGGTGATAATAGAAAGTGATATAAATGTTCATAATATATTTCACGCTTGTCGGGGTGAGAGCTTATGGTTGCAATTTGTTTACTCAAATTTATAGGATAAATATACAATGTTAAGATTTTCATACTTTTACGAAAATTATTCAGCTTTGCAGTACTTTTCACAGCTTCTCTTCCGAAATCGTTCAAAATCAGTTGACAACATTTTTTTTTTGAGCACAAGTGTGTTTACGTAGTTGCGAGTAATTTAGGAGATACACATCTTCTATCAAAGTAACATAGATTTAAGAAGAAATAAATCTAAATAAGAAAATATATGAAATAATGACATTCAATGTCAATCCGCATTTTTGTTATCAAGATAATTTGTGATGATATCTTACCTATGCCTTAATTTTGTTTTCAAAAATGATATGAATTTAGTTATAGAAATTTGGTGGGTCATTTGGTAACTTATAAGACACTAGCAGTTACATGCGACATCGTCCGCGTCTCTTTATAAAATACTACGTTACTCGCTGATAGTGTAGCTTTCTACAGGTGAAAGAATTTTTAAAATCGGTCCAGTAGTTTTTGAGTTTATACATTACAGAAATACATACATACAAATCTTTTCTACTTATAATACTATATTATATTAGTATAGATAATGCGAGCTTGCACACTGATATTTATGAAGTTGTTACTGATACTTCTTTATATTACAACATAATAGAATTCAACTAATTTTTTAATTTATTTAAAAATGGCTTGTTTTTTCAATTCAACTACAATAAAATATTTATTTTGTTGTCTCATTTAATAACTATTTTCGTAAAAACAGGTTGTATTCAATTCAAATTGTTCAGACTGAAAACAATTCCTCTGAGCCCTACTTTATAACACCTGTACGAGTATTATCAAATATCTTCTGCATTTCTATTCAACACTAGACGGTTTCAGAAACAGTTTTACCGAATGAAACTGGATTAAAAAAAAAAGCGCTCTAGGTTCATAGCAGAGTGCGGGATTAAAATATTGAAAGTGCACGTGAATGGGACCACATTTAACGTGACATTAAGTTGGAAGATGTCTTAATGAGGTCGTGTGAACCAGTGCCGCTTGGCACACAACATCCCTGGAGCGTTAATCCCGACACTCGTGATGCACTCCGCACCGTAAAACTTTGCCAAGTTACTTTAATTAAAACGACACTAAATATGATCTTATTACCAGAGGCCCTGCAAGGGCAGGTGAAGTGTACTTCCAAAAATAGTAATTTAATTTTACCACATGCATTTAATTTATCTAGACTCTGAACGCTCGTGTGTAATGTAATTTTTTTTACCTTACACCGTGAAAATGTTTATGTGGTCATTAAAATCTTGGGTACCTATTATTCGTCACATCTATTTATTATCTTTTCACGGTCAAACCCTGATGCTTTAAGAAGAAGTTCTATAATCGGTGGGTATTGTATATCTATGCTATAATATTATAAATCTGAAGAGTTTGTTTGTTGAAGAGTTGCACTAATCTCAGGAACTACTGGTTTGAATTGAAAAATTCTTTTTGTTTTAAATAGTCCATTTATCGAGGAAGGCCTTCCTCGATAACATCACGCTACGATAAATAGTATTATATGTAAGCAGTGTCCAGTGCCGCGCGCCCCATGCGCACGCCGCCGCCGTATGGGCCGCAGCGAAGCGTGGCCGAGTTCAGCAAGTACGGAACTGAGACTTGGATACTGCCGAAATGACACGTCTACAATCTGCAAGCGATTTAACGAGTTGTAGAGATGAAAATGCTTGACTTTCCTTGGGTGTTGGCTGAATTTCACACGTTTTCGGAGACTGCTTGTCTCTTTAGGATTGTGCTTAGGAAAAGGGTACGATGTTTTCTTTCATCATCGAAGAAAGAAAGAAAAAAGTAAGAAATAAATTTATTCCAGAACATTTTTCATAATTACAATTTTTTGTCCCCACACTAGGCATTGCCCTGTTCTATAGCGTTTTGTTTTGATTTCTTTAATATTTAATATTATTGCATAATTAAATATTAATTCTATTTTAATTAAATTTAAATAATTTCTAATTTAATCTACACATGAATTAAAAATCAGAAGTTTTAAATACGATCCTGCACAATATATAGATCAAATGTGTACATACATAATGAGATTATAAACTCTGATGTTGTCTATGGCGCAATAAATATAGGTGTGTTTGCAAAAAATGAAAGTACACCAAAACATAAACGACTAGAAGACATTTCAAAAAACCACTTAGTGTTAAATATTAATAAGTTTTCAAATTGCTTAATTAATTAAAAAGGTTAAGTGAACAAATATTTTCATTTCACGAAGAAAATATTTTCGCTTGCAGCAAAGTCAACATAATTTAAATTTTCAGCTACTTAATTATATATAGTTTAATTTTACTTGCGCGTCATTTATTATGTTTCGAGATTAAAAATATGCATAGTAACATAAAATATCATTAGAAAACACAAACATTTTTAGAGAAATTGTGTCATCCATAGCAACGTATCTCTATCTGTTTAGTATCATGTAGATTTGTATCCCAGTTGGACTTGCATCTTTGAGAGTTATTTAATTTTATGTCTCCATTAGCAATGATCATAGATAACGAAAACCATTATTATTAATGGGTTTTAATTGATTTTATGATGTACTGTGCGCATATTGTCTTTTAACCGACAACGCAAGCGAATAACTTTATTCCGATTCTAATTCTAAATTTAATTTTGTTCAATATGAGTAACTATATAACTTGACGAGCCCGTTGGATGAGTGGTTAGGGTGCGTGCCTTAAGACTCTGTTCTAGGGTTCCCGGGTTCGATTCCCGGCAGGGTCAACTTTGAAAAATCAACTTTTCAAATTTGGCTCTGGTCTGGATTTGGAAAGTAGTGGCAGGGCACACTGCGTTTCGCAATCATTTGGGCAGCCCGTCTGGCGGCAGTAACCACCCCCTTACAGAAGACCACCGTGAAATAACAGCACGTGTGCTGTTGTGTTTCGGTGAGTGAATGAGGGATGCCAGGGCCCATTTCCCTATCCACTCCTAATCCCCTGTCCTTAATCCTACTGCAGTTGGCAGCGCACTTGCAGCAGCTTTGGCGTTGCTTGTGTTATAGGCGACGGTAGCCACCTACCATCACGTGGACCGTCAGCCTGTCTGCCGACCTGACATAAAAAAAAAAACTATGTATATGTATATAATTTATGAAAAAAATATTTTGGGTGAAATATAATAAAAAAGAAAATGGAAAGTTACGACTCTGAAATAGACAAAAATATGTTAAAAGAATTAATTGTAACATTAATGACTAAATCCAATTTTAATATTGACAAGATACATTTAGTGGTCTTTTCTCTTCTCTTCAGCGCTGACGTGGTGTATTGGTGAAAACGTTAGGTATCTTCTTTTTATTATTAACTAAGTGTTGCACGCAACTTCGCGTCTCTTTATAAAATATTATTCATGGAAAATGGCAATTTTGTATGGAGAGGGAGGGGGGGGAGATGGGAGGGTGAGTAGCATAGTAGCATAATATGTTACTCGCTGATAATGTGGCTTTCTATAGGTAAAAGAATTTTTAAAATTGGTCCAGTAGTTTTCGAGTTTATTCATTACAAACATACAAAAATACATACATACATACATACAAACCTTTTCCCTTTATAATATTAGTGTAGATTTTTCAATTTAAACTCGACCTCACGTTTAGGGATTCAGACCCCATGACTACAAAATAATCAACGAGACCTGATTTTTTAAAGTTTTTATTAATGCATTTCTATTGATTTAAGCATAAGTTTCAATAAATTGTTATAAACGAATCGCTGTTTCTTGTAGTTGACGTAGGATTATGTCCCTTGGACTCCATCTCGCGCTGCTGCCATGATAATTTACGTCGAAGCCGAAATTACTCGCGTTATTACGTCCTATACGTTGCAGCATCCTTTCCATCCTTTGACTCACGCACAAAAACGGATAAAATAAGAAGCGTTGGGGGCGACGAGTAATGCAACTACGCTACGTCAATCTTGCCATGCGTCAAGTATGTTGGTGCTGCCATATTATATATTTTATAGACCACTATATTATATGTATGTAAGAGGAAATATGTTGGCTCGTAGATTTAGTTCATGAGAGGTAAAAGTGACGCTGTTTAAGGCGTACTGCATGCACTGTATGGGTCAGCTCTATTCAGAAAGAAAAGATAGGCTTGCTTAGGCATGCAGTGCTACGGGCATGTTCCTGAAGGTTCGCAGTGATGGTTTCCATGCTATCATGCGCCTTTATGCATCGCGTCCAGCATAGCTCTTGCAGCATTCTGAGTGTGTTGGCGGACAGATTGGACAAAAAAACTTCTAAAATATTGGCAATCAGTGAATCTCTCTAAAAGTATATAGCGTTACACCTAATGACGTTACGTTCAGAATATTGCGTTATTTTAATGAATATTAATTTAATATTTTTAGTTAACAAATATGGATGTAGAAATATGTCTGGAATAAAAGGAGTATGGGCAAATTAGTATGGAGTCTGGACCAATGCTCAACAGTGATAAAACTCATGCCATTTGAAAGCTTTTGGGGTTTTATTTAATTCATACTATGGCAGCCAAGTCAAAATCTACCGCGAACATTGTGTTTTGGAGCTCTCAGAAATATAAAAGTACTTTGGGAGATAATAGCACATTGTTTTATATTTAAAAAAAAATTGCTTATATTTATACATTGGTTTATTACGGTTGATTTTGATCTACATAGATTTTTTAAACATTTTTTATATCAATACTCATAACTACCAAAAAAATTAATAATACACTAACTATAACGTCATCTAAATAAACAAATGATAAAAGTATTACATTTATACATCAATGTGAACATCAAAAAAAGATCTGTTACATTTGTTTTAGTACCAATATAAAATGGGTACCTTCCCTAGCTACCTGAGTGCATAGCACACGTGCATTGTACACAAAGAAAGGTTCAAACACTTGTGTTGATTTCATATTTTTAGTTTTAAAATCTACGAAAACGCTATGTTTGCGCTTGATTTAAACTTAGCTGCCATAGTATAAAATGAACAATAGCCTAAAAGCAATCATAAGGCATAAGTTCCATCACTATTGAGAAGTTGGTCCAAAATTCCCATTGTCCTTTATTATTATTAATATTGATTATATTAGAAGAAAATTTCATTAGGAAAACTTTTATAAGGTGAGGTCAGTCGCGTTGTACACGGAGTCGCGGTTCGGTATTATCACAGTTTGTATTATCAAAAAGTAATTAACGCGAAACTTAATTATAACTAATTATCTGAAAACACTCTAAAAACAGATCATTTGCATATTTCCTGGAACATAATAATGAGTTTAGATGTAAATAGTACATTAGTCTGCCTTTATGTCGGATCCCTTTGTTTTCACGAGGTTCGCACCGACCCCTTTCGTTGTCGGACGCGTTTATGATAATGCCCGGTAAGAGGCGGCAAATATTAATTAAACAGTAGTAAAACTTTACGCCATAGATTAATTATAGTTTAATTTCTTTTTGAGCAACTGACGAAACTCTGATAACTACTTCATCTTTACGCGAAGCGTGCCCGCAGTGGAACCTCTATTGAAAAGAGGAATAAGGAATTACTAGAATAATTAATTTACAGCCGTCATCAGATAATTGATTTTTTAAGAGATAAGAGTTATTCGATGCTACACTGGTTGAATATTTAGTGCAGAATTAATAGAAATACATCGAAATACAATATAACGTTCTAGATAGAAATTATTTTAAATAAATTTATACATTATGATTACTAGAAATGATCTAGAAAATCCAGAATGTGTGCAACTGTTGTCATCGATCTGGAATGTTCTAGAAAGTTCTAAAAATTCCTGAAATTATCTAGAAAGTTCCAGAATGTATGCAATTGAATACACTCGATCTAGAGTGTTCCAGAAAATTTAGAATGACCTAGAAAGTTATAAAGTGTGTGTGACTGTTGTAATCAATCTAGACTTCTAGATCAGAGTGATGTACATCTGAATATTCTGGAGTCCGATGTCCGATGATATATAAAAACCGAAGTTCGTGAACTTTTCGTCAGTTCAATCGTGTTTACAGTGTTTACAGTTTAAACATGTGATGTATTTTAACCCGAGCAACGCCGGGTTTCGCTGCTAGTATATTATAAAGCGTGTTTAGATGACTAGTGTTAGAAGCGTGTTTTTACTTTTTAATATATTTTATAGTAAAATAAGTAAAATTAACAAATTCTTAATTAAAAACAGAAACTGACTATTTCTATCAGTTTTACTATTTCTATCACTTGGAGATTCCATCCATTTGAGAATCGGTGAGCTTGAGAGATTTGAAAATAAATCCTGAACATACATACCAAAGCGTTCTTGTTCCAAGTAGTATTATTTTTAAGCAAAATATGTTTAATTTTACAAATATAGGGAACGAATCTTTATTAATTGGGTATTACAGAAAAGGATTATGGAAAATTATTACGCAAGCATTTCTTTTCTTGATGTAACATTGGTCAGCAGGATCAGCAAGGATCAGATATCTACTGGCATGCCATTATAGGTTTATAATTTACTCGGGCCTCAGAAACGTGCTTCCAGACGGGCTGTCTAATTATAGGTATTAGTGCACACAAATAGTATTCTCAGTCAGCATTAACAGTGTTACTCGATTGCCTCAATATATTCCTCAATAAAACTCTTATATTCCTTATTAATATATATGACACTTATCCTGGAAAATACATCTTCACAAAATTTCGAATTTGTAATAGGTATTAGGATTGTTTCTTTACCTTTATTTTAATTTTTGTTCTAGTTTGTAATTTTTTGGCTACGTGTGTTCCTTGAAAATCCATCAATAAATCTGTGCGTGAAGAAATATTGATTGTATAAATTAATGAGTGAAGTGAATAATTATGCAATTTTAATTACGTTGTGGTTTAAAATAAAACAAGTAGAAAATCAAGTTTTTTTTTAAATTTAAATACAACGTACAGATGAGTTTCTATCTGATTAATATTGTGCTTCGGAATGAATGTCGTGTGGAATTACTTTGTGAGGACACATTTGCTCTATTTCGTTGAATGGACGGCACAATGAAAATACTTAGCGACACATATTAGTACGTACTACAATACGAGTTAAAATGGAATTGTATGTACATACGAAAAAATGTAATCTAATTTTTAAAATGTTACAAGTTATAGGGTAATAATTTTTTTACAGGTTTTTTTAATTATATTGGGTTGTTCAGACAGGATGACAGATCACTTGATGGTATGTGGCTACCGACGCCTATAACACAAGCAAAGGTTACATCACAGGTGCTACAAGTGCGTTCCATAGTAGTAGTTAAGACAAGAACTAACGTCAGACCGAACACAAGTTTTACCAAAATGAACACAACCGAATGACCTATGAATTAAGGTGCAATATTTTTGTAGCTTCTCGGAGATAACCGAACAGATTAAAAATTGGAAGGTTTTTCTTAAATATTGTGTAAAATATGAAAAAAGAAATAAACTTTAGTACAGAACTTAAGTTGATAATCTTAACTTAACTTAATAATCTTAAAAAAATATCTATTTTTTTTTCTCAAAAAATATTTTTTTTGTATAAATCTGCCGATTTAAACTTTTTTAAATATTGTCCATTATGCTCAGTATTTTTATCTAAATTTTAATTTTACTGTAACATGTCAAATTAGGCGACGAAAACAATGCTTTTCTGCTAAGTCCTCGCCTTAAGGATAAGACATTAGTTAGGGGACAGGGAAATGGGCTCAGGCATCCCTTACTCATTTACCAAAACGCAACAGTATTATGTGTCTTACGAGTATGTAAAGGGATGGTTACTTCCGCCAAATGCAGTGCGTCCTGCCACTACTTACCATACCTAAACCAACGAGCTAAAATATATTTTTTTGAAATTTAATTTAATATATCTCATTAACATATTAATTAATATAAATTTTATTTGAATGAGATCATTTACACACATATATTAAGAGGATATGAATTATTTATTTATTGTTATTAAATTATTATTATTAAATTATTTCAATTCATATTATTTTAATAATTTAAGTGTGACGGATCACACTAGTTTCATAGTCATAAATCGGGTAGCTTGTCTGGCAGGTTTTTATAAGTAATCGATACTTATGTAAGGAAATACTACCGTTTAATATCAGCAAGTGCTCTTTTATATTTCAGTACCTGAGTAAGGGATATTGGATCTCATTTCTCCATCCACACACTGTTCCTTGACCTTTATGAAGGTCGAAAGCACACTTAAATTCCCTTTGAAGCGGTTGTATTTTTAGGCGACGGCAGTCACCTAACATCAAAAACACCTTGGCTGCCAGTCTGCCTGCCACCCTTTAACATAAAAAATAAGCCATGGAAACCACAGCGAAAAGGAATTCTGATTGTTACTACTTTTTAAGTTTAAATTTCCTTGACCGTTGCACTAAATATTTTTTTTTATCGTAAGCGATTACAATAACACAAGCTATAATTAATTATATAATTATATTACTATGTAAAAGTATAGCAAATAGGCAATGCAAGTGCGTTGGCGATCCGTTGTGTAATTGATAAGGTATTAGTAAAGAACAGGAAAATGGGCCCTGTCTAGAAAATGTATATAACAAAAATGTTATTTGTATAATTTGTGAATAATTATTTTAACAAAATAAAATTAACAATTTCATTTTTATTATTATTGCTTATTTTAACTCGTCTCCCCCTTTAAGACCAAAATGAAGGGGAGACGGTGTAACCCCGACAGAAGCACAGTCGGTCGGGGTTCAGGGCGAGAAGGACAAGAACTGACGCACTATCCTGGCCGTATCGAGCAGCACTGCTCTCTGCATCTGGCCCGGGAGGGAACCGCCACGGAATCCCAACCGCCTCAGGTTATCCCTGAGGCTGACCGGGATCAAACCATTTACGGACAGAACAACTGGGATGATTTCAGCGGATGCCACGGCCCACATGTCGACGATCTCGTGGGCCAAGTCGAGGTATTTCCTCTTCTTCTCGGTATCAGCCTTCACGAGACCATCGTCATACGGGATAGTGACATCCACCAAAAACACCCGCGACCGCTCCCGGTCCATCGACACGATATCAGGTCTATTCGCTAGAATAGTCCTGTCCGTGATGATGGGCAGGTCCCAGTAGATTATTATTGTTTTTATTAAAGATTGCTCTTGGCCAGCATCTAGCCGTGTAGGAAAGATATTAAGCCGACGATGGAGCGAGCTCGCCCAGAAGTTCTAATGATATACACTTCATGAGAACTTTTTAATATTGCCATTAACCAATGAAAACAGAAACGAGAAATATAAGAAACATAGTCTCGGTTACAAAGTAATTAACTGTTTATTAGTAGGTAGCGGTCAATGACCATGTATTCATATAATACAATCGCGTGGCCAACTATGCACGCTAACGAACGAAGGGCAAATAGGTTTACTTGCATTACTTGTAGTTTTCATTTTTTTAATATTAATTCTTGCTTACAAATTAAAAAAAAGTCCTGACACGCCATTGCCACCAGTCTGCATTCGCTATTCGTCTACACTTCTACAGGATTCTTTATAGTAAATGAATGAAGTCACGCATTCTATTGCACTGCCTCCAATAAATCTTTCACATTCATAAATAAAATAAAATCTAAATAGGATATTTGAAGACTCCTTTAAGAATATCTAAAGGGTTTGACACCAAAAATGGTAAATACCTATATCAAGTTACAAACGTTATCTTTTACCTACATTTTTGTTCTGTTAATTATTTCCAACTAAGCTTTATAAAAACGCATTAATTGCTAGTTTAATTAGATAAAAGAAGTCGCAACCAAAGTCAATAACAAGTAACCAAACCAAAGTAAGCAATGATATTTATCTTGGCACTGCTGTTGCCAAGCGAAACCTCCATTTCTTATATGTCATTGATAGTAAATTTTATTTTTTCATGGAATTTTTAATAAGTGATATTCATGCAAAACAATTTATTAAAGGTAAAATTCTTTCAAATAACTGGCTTCGCCCTCGCTCCTTTTTCTTAAATTTTATCATATATTTTAGTCAGGCGTTGAATTTTTTATTCTAATTTTCACGTGATTCCTCGAAATCAGTACTTTTTTTTAAATTAGAAGGATATTGGGTAAAATATGAAAAAAAAAAGAAGAAATAAAAGTAGCCAATTAAAACTTTAGTACAGAACTTAACACAGAAGTTAATTAATAAGGTTAATAAGGTTAATAAGGTTAAAAATAATGTAGTTGTCACTGAATTGTTTTATTACTGTGACACGAAAGGATTATTTGGGCAGTAATTTACAATTTTTTTTTCTCATAATATAGAATTATTTATATAAATCTGTCCGACTCAAACTTTTTTAAATATAGTCTATTATGACCTGTATTTTTATCTAAGTTTTAATTTTATCTAAGCCTTAATTTTTAACGGATTTGGATGGAATTTGGCCACACAGATAGTTTATTATCTGGATTAACATATAGAATCCTTTTTATAGTGGAGAAAAATGTTAGGTTCACGAGGGATCGTCTAAAAATATAAAAAATCTCATAGCGATAAATATGTCAGGCCTTATAAATCATATATTTTCATTTTTCAACGCGTACGAAGTCGCGGGCTCATCTATCTATCATCTATGTATCTACGTGGGAGGGTCAAAAAGTTTTCGGCCCGGCAAAGAAAAAAATTGTATTACATAAAGTTATTTTTAATTTTCAATATAGTTTCTGTCGACCTCAATACACTTCTCGGATTGTTTAGTTAACATTCAGAAGTTGTGTCGTCAAAATGAGCAACAATTGTAGCGGCCTCTTCATCGTAACTAGAAAAATTTCCAACACTTAAGTCAGACTTCAGCTTTGAAGATAAATAACAGTCACTGTGGGCTAGGTCAGGACTGTTGGATGACGAATTCTTATGAAGCCACATCTTAAAACAGCAGCCTTCGCTACTGCGGCGGTGTGGACAGGCGCATTGTCACGAAGAAGTCGCATGCCTTTGACTAGTTTCCTTTTATATTTTTGCTTGATTGCTTCACGCAATTGCTCGAGGTTAGCATAATAGCTTCATGTCTCTCTCTCTTTTTTTATGTTAAGGTTGGCAGACAGGCAGACGGTCCACTTGATGGTAGGTGGCTACCGTCGCCTATAACACAAGCAACGCCAAAGCTGCTGCAAGTGCGTTGCCGACTGCAGTAGGATTAAGGATAAGGGATTAGGAGTGGATAGGGAAATGGGCTCTGGCATCCCTTACTCACTCACCGAAACACAACAGCACACGTCTTACAGAAGACCACCGTGAAATAACGTTCTGTTCTTCTCTTTTATGTTTACGAGCTATATTCCTAGACAATCCCAAAATATCGTAGCCTTTGCCTGTCTAGGCGCTTTTTCACCAGAACGAGAGTTCATCCCCAGTGACATTTGACTCCACGAAGTCGTTCCCGTTTGTGCGAAATATCTCCAAAAGCTCTTTAGAGCATGATGCTTCGCTGTACACTCAAAAGAAGTTTTGGCTCTCTACTTTCGATAGATGTTCATGAAGAAATGTAGTTTTTGAAATAAATTGAAATTTCTTTCGTCTTTAGACGTCGGTGTTTCAGTACTTCTTCGTCCACTAACTTAATGTTGTTTAGTGTGAGTGCCTCAACGGGACAGCAGGAGTGAGGGTCATCGTCAATAAACTCTCTTCCTAAACGAAATGGTGTAAGAATCTTTCAAGATGGAAAATGATGGAGATGAATCCCCTTATAAGTTATCCAATAGTCGTTTAATATTGGTTGGGTTAACACTTTCCTTTGTAAGGGATTTGATCACAGACCGATATGCGAATTTAAATATGATAAAAATTTTGCGACTTGGTATTCTTCAAAAAAATAAAAACCTACTGTTGTGTTTCGGTGAGCGAGTAAGGGATGCCAGAGCCCATTTCCCAATCCTTCATCCTTAATCCCACTCATGTAATCGGCAGCGCACTTGCAGCACCTGTAGCGTTGCTTGTGTTATAGGCGACGGTAGCCACCTACCACCAAGTGGACCGTAAGACTGTCTGGCGACCTTAACATTAAAAAAATCATATAATTCTTACCAGAAACTTTTGGACCCTCCTAGTATCACCTATTTATCGAATCCCGAGCGGGATTCGAACCTTAATATTTGTAAGCCAAGTTAGTTATAATGGAAACACTTAACTGTTGATAAAAGCAAATGCTGATTGCTGACCCGGCGCTGGCAAATGACCGAATCTATACACATAAAATATAAGCAATACCAAACAATTTGTGACCGGTATATTTTAAATAAAGTCACTACTTCGAAGAATGTATAATATAAGTAAATGTTCTTATATGTATAATATAAGTAGTGTTCGAAGAATGTATATTTAACATAACTTTTATGTTATGTTAAATAAAAGTAAACATGAGCATGCAGATATGCGGATTAAGTAAAATTTTGTAAGCAATTATGATTCTCCGCAAACGTAGTCCCAAAAAGTTACTTTTTTAAATAAATAAAGGAATAAATAAGTTGTGGTTTTTCTAGACGATAACTATTCTGTGCATTTTGAACGTACAAAATACGAAGAGAGTTGGTTGTCTCGAATGCGCTAAAAAAACAAGCATTCGCCGAGCTCTCGCCTTAATCCTTTTACGTTGTCGATAATACGATTTAAGTAAATCAACCAATTTCAATAAGTGCTGCGTCTGCGAACAAATCTACTTTTATTCCAAGACCATAAATCCTAGTAGGAAGGGAGCTACCAGACGGATCCAGATTGATATCGTAAATATTCTTCACCCGATCTGCTATTGCCTAAATTACAATAAATTCTACAAGGATGCTATGTCCAAGGGAGTATTGAATTTTTATGTCAGCGTAATACAGGATTGAATTGTTATTGGCATGTATAAAATAGAACAAGGGCTTAATTTATTGGACTTAATTCTCTAAATAATTTCGTATAATGAATAATTCGCGAATGTTATAAAGCGAATATTATTAATTATTACAAATGCTTCAATTTTCAAATTGAATGTCTCTGGTCTGAATCTGGAAAGTAGTGGCAGGGCACACTGCGTTTCGCAGTCATTTGGGCAGCCCGTCTGGCGGCAGTAACCACCCCCTTACAGAAGACCACCGTGAAATAACAGCACGTGCGCTGTTGTGTTTCGGTGAGTGAAGTAAGGGATGCCAGAGCCCATTTCCCTATCCCTTCCCAATCCCTTATCCTTAACCCTACTGTAGTCGTCACCGCACTTGCAGCGGCTGTGACGTCGTTGCTTGTGTTATAGGTGACGGCCACCTATCATAAAATGGACCGACTGCCTGTCTGCCGAACTTAACATAAAAAAATAGCAATAGAGTAATTTCTATTGGTATTTTTAATAACAACATATTATATAATCCTCACAATTTTCGGGCATATAAATATCTCGGTGCGATGAATTGCCAATTGAGCGCCTAGGTGTGTAGGGTAGAGTCGAAGGCAGGAGACCGGGTGGAAGATCGCCTATTAATGGACCGACTAAATTAATATAAATTAATATAATAAATAAAATATATAAAATATATGAATAAATGAAATATATATCATATTTATGGTAGTAACGTTTCTGTACACAATAAACAATCCTTATTGCCTTTATAGAATTTTTACAACCCGCATTGGGACAACCAATTGACTTGTATAATACAGAACAAACAGAAGGCACGTTCATTTAATAGCATATACCGTGCACTGCGTGTAAAAACAATATATGGAACTCTTAAATAAATAGCCCCATGAATGAAATAAAGCATGTGTGCTGTTGTGTATCGGTGGATCAGTAACTCATGCTAAAGACTATTCTCCTATTCCTCCATTTTTATACCTTATCCTTCCTTATCCTATAAAGATTGACAATGCTCTTACATCGCCTTTTATAGTTATTTTTGTTTATAGTATTTGTTGACAATGGAGCGACCTGTCTACACTAGTTTAAATCTATATTATAAAAAAGTAAAGTTTGTATGTTTGTTTGTATCTTCGAAAATACACATCCGATTAAAATAAAAATCTTTCACCAATTTTTTGAACCATCGAGAATTTCAAGATGGCCATAAGTTATCTAAAAATAAAGATTCAACGCTTGGAAAAAGTATAATGTAGGCGTTAGTTATATTGCTTTACATATTTTTTCAGGCAGACGTAGTCGCGGGCATCATCATGTTTTTATATAAAAATAAAAACTTTATACATTAATAGGTATATTCGCAGGTCCAGGGTAAATTTTTCCACTTCGGAGTGACCCAAGGCGGAAAAATTTCAATTAGGCACATAAGGCACATCTTTATGTGCCTTGACCTCACATTTATTATAGCAAATAAACTATACTGAAAACTAATGTCTGACGGCCTGTCTAACGACCTTATATAAAAAAAAAACTTTAATCTGGTCATTACGTAAGAGCAAATACAACCAGTGTCTAGTTAAATATATTAAAAATATCATTTAAACTATTCTTATTATGGTGGTGAATCACGGTAAAAGTTTAGATATCACCACTGGTGATATCTAAACTTTTACCATTTTTTTTAAAGAAAGAACAGAATATTATTTTAAGAATATGCAGAGAAAAAGTTGAAACTGAAAAAGAATATGTATTCTAAATTATGTGTAATGGATTTTGTTTGCGTGAATAATTATTTTTATCTAGTTCTACTAAATAAAGTATCAAAAATATTTATTAATTCAATATTTCCATTTTATTAAAAATTTTTCGCATCCTATTAAATTTAATAAATGTGAGATGGGTTGTTTTTCCAAAACACCCTTCAATTCTATTCTACTATAATGAACAACGAAGACTATGCTAGTGCCGTGCAATTAAGAATTTTAATTGTAAGACGAAAGTTTTTAACGACCTCTTTAGGTACAAACCTAGTAACGCGATATTTCCGGTTCAACTTCCCAATTTGTACAAATTTTACATTCACCCTTGTAAAATGTCTACGATTCGAATTTCTAAATACAAACTGTGCTGGATTTCAAAGTCTATCTCTATCCTATTAAGGTAAATATTCATTCTTAGATTTAATTCGTCACGCTTGCTTGACACAAATTTCGTGAATCCAGTTGGATCTTGAAAAGCGTAAAGAATAAGCGCGTACTCAAACACCCGTTCGTCACCCGTTCGTGATTGTGACTACGATTTGATGAATTGCTTCACTTTTCGTACAGCGATAGAAATTTTTAAACAAAAATAGACTCAATGCTCTACGCCGGAGGATTAAATTTCTGCAAAAACGCATGGTCACTTACGCCCCGCTTTAATTATTGTATAAGTAAAGCCCTGTGTAACTCGGCAGTTTTAGGTTCGCCCGAAATACAAAGGCGCTTACACTAATTAAATGTTCACCCGACTTTTGCAGGGTTACAAGAGAAGTTGCTTAGCATTGCCACGCCTGGCTTCATGAGGTGCAAACTGGTTTGTAAGCGAACTTTTGTAATTACATTAATGTGGTAGTTCACACATTGGCCGAATGTTGGATGGTGGTTGTGTGTTTGTATTGCACACGTGTTCTTATTATTTATAACTACAAAATAGTAAAATGTTTTTCTTTACGATATGTAGGTTTTACGGTTAGGTTTCATAGCTGACCTAGTTCATTTAATGAAGCGTGTCACAGAATACATTATATAAACTTGCCTATGTTTTATGATTTATCGATATGGTTCAAATTATTAAACCACAGTGTTGTATTCATTTACATATTTTTATTTACACATGAAGGGTGGCAGGCAGGCTGACAGCCCACGGTAGGTGGCTATTGTCGCCTATAACACAAGCAACGCCAAAGCTGCTGGAAGTGGGCTGCCGACTATAGTAGGATTGGGAAATGGGCTCTGGCATCCCTTACTCACTCACCGAAACACAACAACACACGTGCTTTTATTTCACGGTGGTCTTCTGTTTGTGAATCGTATGGTTAGTCCCAGCTTGAAAGATAGGTTATAAACATTCAAACAAAACATAAACATTTTCAATGATGCAGTGTTTTGGTAAATTGCTAAGAGTTATTCTATCGAATAAAGTAGTGAGAAAAACCAAATTTTCCTTAAGGGACGATTTTGGCCGATACATACATACATATATTGTGAATAATGGCACAGAATAAATAATAGTACTAGCGTACAGAAGTTGCACTCCTTTCACATTCAATATGAGCGACGGTAGGCAATTATATCACACGGAGTGACAGAGGCCTGCTAATGGGGAGTCAAGCTATCAATTTTTTTAGCATTAAGGTATTCCTAAACTTACTTAGCCATAACATTTATATACTACTCAAAACAAAATAAGGGCCACTAAGATTTTTTGCTGTACCATGAAAACAATAAAGACATTAAATTGTTTAACTTATGTAACTACAAAATAATGTTATTGGTTATAATATAGGCTAACAATTGTTTAAAATAATGATCATGAACTGTTTTTTTAAAGTTCATAATGAAATTGGCCATTTTGAATGAAAAACATGAACAAAAGAAATCACCGGAAAAAGACAAAATACTGTTCTTGTCACTTTTGTTTCTTATTTTTAGTAACGAGTATGTCCTCCTCTCTTAACAATACACTCCTGAAGCCTAGTATGCATACTCTGGATCAAATTCCTCACTTTTTCATCTGGAATCTCCTCCCAGACACGTTTTAAAGCGTCAATCAGCTGCTGTTGGTTGTAGACCCCTTGCTCATCCTCTCTAACCCTTCGTTTCAATTGGTCCCACAATTGCTCGATTGGATTTAAATCCGGACTGTTAGCTGGCCACGGTAATACCTCAATATGAGACCCTTCTAGGACAGTTTGGGTCGATCGAGCTGTGTGTGCACGGGCATTGTCTTGCATCAGGATGAATCCAGGCCCCACTCGCTGTGCAAATGCGATCACTTGAGGCCTGATGACGTCTTCGATGTAACGTTCTGCAGTTACGGTATCCGCATTTAAAATGGTGAGCTCGGTTTTACCGTGTAAACTAATCCCACCCCAAACCATTACGTTGGGACCACCGAAACGGTCAACTCCGTGGATGCAGGACTCCGAAAAACGCTCGCCGCGTCGTCTCCACACCCTAACACGCCGATCATCATTAAAAAATTCTACTTTGCACTCGTCTGTAAAAAGCACCTTGCCCCACTGATTAATCCCCCAGTTCAAATACTGACGGCAGAATCTTAAACGGTTTGCACGTTGAACCCTAGTCAGAGGAATTCGAACAACTCGACTTCTTGACATTTGCTGGTCTTCGTGCAATCGATTAGGTATAGTTTGATCACTGACACGGGTACCCGTTGTCAGCCGTAGGTGGTGTTGTAACTTACGGGCCGTTACTGTACGATCACGACGAGCACTTAGTTGGACGTACCGATCCTCGTGCGCCGTTGTTACACGAACTGTACCTGAACCGGGTCTCCTGGCAACACTGCCGGTCTCTTGGAAGCGATTCCATACATTTTGGACAGCTCTTCGAGAAAAACCCAACTGCAAACCCACGTAACGCTGAGAACGTCCTTCTTGAATCATAGTTATGGCTCTGGTTGCTGTAATTGTATCCATGTGCCTTCGTACTGGTGGCATGATTAACGCGAGATGATAAATGAATCAATTAAAATTGAAAAAGTAAACCTTTTTTCCTAAAATAACCGAAACAAGTTAAGAAGACAATCGAAGAAAAACATAAGAATAATTTCCAATTATTTTTTTTCTTAAAACGATGGCCAATGTTTTTCAAATTAGGAAGCATAAAAGACATCAAACACCAAAGAGTTCGTAATATCAATATAATGCTACTTATCAGTTACTTTCAGTTTACTAAAGTGCACTTCAATGTAAATAAACTAGTGGCCCTTATTTTGTTTTGAGTAGTATATAAGTTATAATTTTTAGGTAAATTTTTGTCAATTATGGAAACTAACTTCTCCATAAGTGTGTCTAGGTATTTTTCTGTTAAAAGGTATGATGCTATTTTTTGGCAGGTTGCTACTGCAGCCTATAAACACAAAGAATATCGAGAGGAGATACAAGTGTGCTATTGACTGTCATGGGATAAAGGATAAGAAACATGGTGGAGATAAGAAGATGGGTTATGTCATTGCTTACTTACACAATGAGAAACTTTTATTTACGATGGACCTCTGTAAGGTAGAATTTACTGCAGCCAGACGGGTTATGACTGCGTAACGCAATGGGTACCTTAAGCTTTAGTAATTAAGTACTTTACGTACTATTAATTATTATGTTTATTATGTAGACGGAAACTATTTAATATATTAAATAATTAATTTAATAGTTTTTTTTATTATTCTAAGATCTGCAGACAGGCTGACGGTTCATTAGATTGTAGGTGGCTATCGTCGCCTACAACACAAGCAATGACAAAGCTGCTGCAAGAGCGCTGCCGACTACAGTGGGATTAACGATAAGGGATTAGGAGGGGATAGGGAAATGGGCTCTTGCATACCTTACTCACTCACCGAAACGGTGGTCTTTTGTAAGGAGGTGGTTACTACCGTCAGGCGGGTGACTGCGAAAGGCAGCCCCGGACCAGAGCCAAATTTAAAAAGTTCATTTTTCAAAGTTTCCCCTGCCGGGAATCGAACCCGGAAACCCTGGAACAGAGCGTTAAGGCGAGCACCCTAACTACTCATCCAACGGGCTCGTCAAATTGTCGTCTGCCTTTGTTATTTTAACTTCCTAATTAATTGTCAAAAACAGTCAATATTAATACTTATTGAGATTTATGAAATGACGCCTATTAAATGACAGACTGCTTCCTCTTTTCCCATGGGTGTCGTTCTGTGTGAGATCGGGCAGCTGGTACTACTTTTCCCAACCATTTACAAAGCGCTGTTGGTAAGCATCATTTGGTTCATTTTGGAGAATTTCTTTACATAAATTACGACCGATATTAGAAGCCGTCTTCATCATTAATATTTATCTCAATTTTTTTTAAATTAAAATTGACAGACAGGCTAACGTTTCACTTGTAAGTGGTTAGTCTCCTATAAACAAAAGCAACGCAGAGGTGAATGCAAGTATCTTTTTCTATAAAGGAATAAGGAGAGGACAAGGGAGTGGGCTCTGATATCTCCTTACTTACTCTGAAACACAACAACAAACGAGCAATTAATTAATTAATGGTTTTTTGTTATAGAGTGTATACTGTCGCCATACGGGCTGCAACTGTGGAACGCAGTGTATCTGGAAATTACTAAAACATTTATCTAAAGGTTTCTTTTATATTTTTGTTGAATAGATGTGTCAGATTTATAATATCGGCGCAATCTTTAATGCTAAATAAAATTAATTTATTAAATCTTAAGTTTAAGTTTAAATATTTAAAAACTTTAGTTAATTACATTCTTTTAAAATTTTATCCATTAAAGCAATAGCCTTTAAGGCAATATACGCGTTATCTATCTGCGCCAGGACGTGATTATTATTAAAATATAAAAAAGTTACTTTCTTAAAAGGCTTTCTGGGAGTTTACTCCTTAAGAATCGATGTTCATATAAGGCCACCGGTATGAAAATTTTATGAGGAGCAAAATTAACACGTTGGTAGCGGTACAATTTTTTTAGTTTTTCCATTCCTGCGGTACGGGACGTTTAAAACCTTGTATGAAAACTATCATAATGGCGGTACGGGGCTTATTAGACCCCGTAACGTTTAAGAAACTAAAACTGTTTTTTTAGTTAAATCTAAAATAAAATATATAGTCAGTTGCAAGAAAGAAAACATTAATGCGACATTTACTAATGCCTAATTAAATTAATGTCACCATTAAATTAATGGGCATTGCAGGAACGTTCATTAGATCAACGGTAGGTTTTCATTTACTAATGTACTCGTAATGAAAGCATTAGGAACAAAGAGTGAATGATCTCAAAAATGAATAATCATACATTCATCAATAAAAATAAGTGCTGCAAGACAAACGAAACGCTATTTGACATTTCTGATAAATAGAACTGGACCTACTATTATTTTATTTGTTAATTTAATGTTATTTCATTTTTCGTGAATTGTTTTCAATAAATGAAAATGTCTTCGAAAAAGAAACGTGGTGCTAATTATACTCCTCAAGAATCGGAAAAAAATTTGGAATTGGTGCCTTATTGAATACCTATACTGCTCACGGTTAATAAATACTTACCTACAACTCAAAAAAATGTATTGGAAAAGTACCTACCCGATACTTTTACAGATACCCTTTCATAGAAGAAGTAGTGGCATTTATTTGGCCCGTAAAAAGGAAGCGTAGGAGCATACAATGCTGTGGCAACAGAGTGGTGTGCGTTCAGTAGAGCAGCTTATGTAAAATATTGTGTTTTAGTGCATTTTTTTGTAAATAATAAATAATTAAAATTTAATTAAAAAAGTTATTTCAATTGTTTCTTTATTCATACTAATATAAAATAAATTTATAATTATAAATTATAAATAATATATAATTATAAATAATTATAAATGTGAAAGTTTCTCTGTCAGTCTGTCTGTTACCTTTCCACGCCTAAACCGTTGAACCGATCATCATGAAATTTTGCATACACGTTGTCAGGGATGCAGGAAAGGATATAGAATACCTTTCATCCAGAAAAAAGTTCTGTTCCCGAGGGATCACTTAACGCCCTGGCAAAGCTATAACTGCAATAAAGATGTTAGGCGTTACATTGTTCATATATTTAGGCGTGCGAAGCCGCGGGCACCAGCTAGTTATTTATAAAACAGGAAATCATATCAATATTCCACATGTCAATTACCTATATGGAAAAACTGAACTTATATTGGTGAGGTGATTGTATTTACTTAAATAAAACCTTAATGGACCGATAATGGCACGTATACAGCTCATTAAAAATAACTAATGAAATGTCAAAATAAATCCTCCATTAGCTATGAAAATTGTTTCTTGCAACAAATATAGCGCACAATGACGACTTTTGACAGTCAAAAAATTAACTTTTAATGAACATTAAAAGTTAGCATCAGAGTTAGCAGGGAGACACATACGAGGCATATTAGACCTTGGTCCGCATTGAACGTGTTAATACAAATGTTAACTAAAACGCGTTATGTTTTTCTAAGCAGTTCTACCCAAATCCACCGCCGCACCTAATTTCGGCGCTTCACGTAATTCTATTGTAGTATAATAGATGGCGCCATCAATAGTGTTATATTTTTGGGGTTCATCAAGCAGTTCTATCCAAATCCGATAGATGTCGCCGTTTCACCTAATTCCATTGTAGTATAATAGATGGTTTATTTTTCCACTTTATTACATAGTCGTCGGACACACACACATACTTGCGGACAGGTAATCCCACTTGATGGAAGGTTGCTAGCATTGCCTAAGACGTAAACCAGATCAAGGTGCACTGCCAACCTTGTTCGAATATGGTTACAGCAAGAAAAAATAAAAATGATTTTCAAATAATGAGACTAAAAAAATTGTTCATATCACATTTATGTCCTATGTTTACAAGATATACGTACCTACAATATTTACATGTACAGTAATAATAATAATAATAATAAGATTACAAAGACGAAAAATTTGTTTTTTTTTTATATGTTTGTAATGGATAAACTCAATAACTATTCAACCGATTTTCAAAATTCTTGCACCTTTAGAAAACTACATTATCAGGGAGTATTTTAATATTTTATTTATTAAACCATATTTACGATTATCCCTACGATAATTCTAGATCCCTACGAAAATGACTATAGTTTAACACAAGGTAGTTTTGAGTTAATCCGTTACACACAAACATACAAAAAAAATATCAAGCCATTCTCTTAATATTATAACATTAATGTTATATTATAATCAAGTTTTTTTTATATCAGCAGACAGGCTGACGGTCCACTTGATGGTAGGTGGCTACCGTCGCCTATAACGCCAAAACTGCTGCAAGTGCGCTGCCGACTACAGTAGTATTAGGAAAAGGGACTATAGGGGGGGGGGGGGGGGGGAGGGAGGATAGGGAAATGGGCTCTGGCATCCCTTACTCACTCACCGAAACACAACAGCACACGTGCTGTTACTTCACGGTGGTCTTCTGTAAGGGGGTGGTACTGCCGCCAGACGGGCTGCCCAAATGACTGCGAAAACGCAGTATGCCCTGCCACTAGTAATATAATATATTTTTATAACATTAGTGAATATTACACGAGAATTTGTACATATCTCCTTACGTGCATTAGCAGTTTTACAGGTTACCCGATTTCGAGGTATAAAAGTGAGGTATCAGATATAAATCAAGAAAAAAGTGGGTCTCGCTATTCAACACAAAAGATAGACGGAACAATAAGAAACTTGCCTTCGTACCGAGCGCTGAAATTGTAACCAGAAATGGAATGCAAATATTGGAACCGTGGGCTGTGCACTCAGAGCTTTTTATGCAATAGCACGCCCGAACTACGAGTAATGTATGTATCTAGTATCCACAGATCACATTTCTACAGTTACGCGAGGTTCTAACATTGAACGATATTTTTTGTAAAGCGAACACTCAGCAGCACATTGCTATGTCATCAAGTTTGCCCTACTTCGCGTGGACTACCTTTCTGGGGAAAAAAATCACAGTTTTTTAAAAATTCACCTTCTGTTCGAATAAGTTCAAAAATTACTCAAATAAGTTACATAGATTTGTAACGCGTTCACAGGAATATTTATAGTCACAGAGTCAGGCTCTATTGACTTTATTTATTTAACAGCTGCTACCCGCGAATTATTCTGCGTTGAAAAATCTATAATAATATTATAAAGCTGAAGAGTTTGTTTGTTTATTTGTTTGTTTGGTTGAACGCGCTAATCTCAGGAACTACTGTTTCGAATTGAAAAATTCTTTTTGTGTTGGATAGTCCATTTATCGAGGATGCTGGCTATATAACATCACGCTACGACCAATAGGAGCGGAGCATCAATGAAAAATGTTGCAGAATTAGGAAATTTTATCCCGTTTGAGACCTTCCGTTGCGTGCGCTGCGTAAACGGTTAAAGTTACGTAAAAATGATGTATGACGGAATTGTTCCCCTTTAAAAGTTCTAAAAAAAAAGTCGGCGACAGCATATGTCTGTCTTTTAAGGTTGACTCACTATAACCTTTTTTATGGTAATCAAATTTGTTCTAAAATAATGCATTATTAGCGTAGGTGTTTTTATAAACGTGATATTAATCCTTATCCAAATAAATACGTTATTCATCAAAAGTATTTAATTTTTAACAATATTGCCCTTGACATCATTTGACTTCAATGAATATCTTAGGAGATATCTTAAATTAAAAAGTACGCGGGAGAAAATAAATTGAAGCGGTCTCGCACCAACGCGACGCGAACGACGGGAGTCGCTTGATGCAGACGCAAGCGTTATGTTACACATTTATATTTTTCATTTTTCAACGCGGACGAATTCGCGATCACCAACTAGTAAGAGATATAACGCCTGACATAATATATTGACGCCTGACATATTTTTACCAATCGTTCATCTTAAATAGTTCTTACCAGCGACTTCGCCCAAGTGGAATATTTAGCCTGTGTCCATTCTGAAATTCTATTCTATCGGTAATAGTACATTACTGCAAAGTCCAGGAAGTGAAGGATTGCCGGACGAAGTGGTTGAGATGAAGATCTGAGTCCGGCAATCCTCATTCCGGTCGAGGCTGGTATAGTGCTTTTCTCAATAAATGTGAGGAAATAATGAAACACGTCATAATGCAAAAAAATTAGTATAATATGAAAAAAAAAAATAATTTACATATACACAGTTTTATTTGAATAAAACAAAAAAAGGCAATAAATATTTAGGGGAGGTACTGAAAAAAGACTGCTTTCCCGCCTTTTTTATTTTTTATATTCAATGAGTGCAAAGGAAACAGCTATACGCCCCCGCCTACTACGCCTGTGACAGCGGCGGGCGCGTTCGTGAAGACTCGTGAAACTCGGTTTCATCGGGCTGAGCAGCGGCCAGGAATGAATTTTCATACAACATTCTTGGCCTAGGCCGAGAAAGAAATGCATGAGTCAAGAATTACAAACTTCGTGGCTTGTTTTTAGTACAAGAATGCCTACATTTCCGAGCATGTTTGAGAAAAAGAATTTTTTTAAATCGAATGAGTATTGTCGATGATTACCTCCTACATACACCCAAACATAGAAACTTTACTTCTTTATAAGATTAGTAATTATGGATTAGTTACAGTTTCCATAAATTCAGGAGCCTCTTTATAAAATTTAATCTTTCGTAATATGCTATGATAATTTACGTTTATTCCGTGTAAGCTGGATTTTTCATTCCTTAAGATTCCTTTTATTCCTTTTCATTCCTCTTCCTTAAAGGAATTAAATAAATACACATCAAAATTAAATATAAGTCGTGTGCAGGTGTTGGATTTACCCACACCCATCTAAAAGTAGGGTGAAAACACAAAGTCCTTCACACAAATAACGAACCGCCATTGTTTAACTTACATAGAACTTAGGGCTTTTAAGTATGATATGTAGGTTACGTGTTAGTTTCAAATGTTTCACGGCGAATTAATCTATACATACTTTACAAGATTACAAATATGAGTCCGTTGGATGAGTGGTTAGGGTTCTTGCCTTAACGCTATGTTTTACGGTACCCGGGTTCAATTCCCGGCAGGGTCAATTGAAAAGTAGTGGCAGGGCACACTGCGTTTTGCAGTAACTTGGGCAGCCCGTCTGGCGGCAGTAACCACCCCCTTACAGAAGACAACCGTGAAAAAACAGCACATGTGCTGTTGTGTTTTGGTGAGTGAGTAAGGGGTGCCAGAGCCCATTTCCCTATCCTCCACCCAATCCTTAATCCTATTGTAGTCGGCAGCGCACTTGTAACAGTTTTAACGTTGCATATGTTTTTTTTTAAATGTCCTACCGGCTAGTAGAGTAAACGAACTAAGTCCACTTGCTCTATAAAGATTTGGTACTGCTATACAATGGTACAGAGTACTGAACAACCACTTTGTTTTTTTTCCGCTTAAATGATGCCTGAAAGATATGAGCTGAAGCTATTGCAGGTCTTGTTGGACAGCAACTCTGCGAGACAGTTTCTGTCCAAAATTCTATCTATTCGTACCTCGAGGTCTAATTTGAGTGATGCGAACCTGGGGCAGTTGAGCAGCAGGTGTTCGTTGCTTGTGTTATAGGCGACTGTAACCACTTACCCTTAGCCTGTCTGCCGATCTTAACATATATATATAAAAAAAAAAGCTTTGATTAAAGGTGGACGTAGTTATTTCTCGAAGCTGCATCGTGGTCTAAATATTTTATTTGGCATATTAAATATAATCTAAGAATTAGCTCGCAGAATGTGTGTAACATATTCAAAACCTCTAATAATAACAGTAATAACGGTAATGGGGCAGGTCATTCATGTTTATTATGTTATTTCAACTTAGTGAATCGCATTATTTAAATTTTAGTCTGACATTTTAAGTAATACATAAACGAGTATTACTAGTTATTTTGAATGTATTTCCTGTAAAGCAAATAAACAGTAGAAGATACATAATAATTATGATCCAAAAAAAAAAAATTTTTAAAAGGTAAATATTTTCATAATTCACAAAAAAAATTGTTTATTGTCACCTGTGTTCCAACCATTCTCAGAGCGTTTCTGAACACCTTTAAATTCTAAGAAATATCCTACTTTTTCTCAAAGAAAAACAAACTTTTCTGAGAATGACAAAAAAAATCATAACTAGTTTTAAATGGTGTCAAATACCTTATGCATGGTCGTTGTCGTTCAATACTTGTGCATTAAACACCTAAATGATTTTGATCGATGATTTGGTGATTTCGATTTCGATTTTTGGTTACAATTATTGAAAAATTCTCATTAACAACACGATATATTGATATTGGTCAATTAGAATTTGAGCAATGATTGGTCAATGAAGAGCCAATTTAATCAAAATTTTTTTTAATGTGAAGATCGCAGACAGGCTGACGGTTCATTTGATGGTAGGTGGCTACCGTCGCCTATAACACAAGCAACGCCAAAGCTGCTGCAAGTGCGCTGCCGACTACAATAGGATTAAGGATAAAGGATTGGGAGGGGATAAGGAAATGGACTTTGGCACCCCTTACTCACTCACCGAAACACTCTTGATGTTATTTCACGATGGTCTTCTATAAGGCGGTTGTTACTGCCGCCAGAGGGGCTTCTCAAACGACTGCGAAACGCATTGTGCCCTGCCACTACTTTCCAGATCAGAGCCAAATTTGAACAGTTCATTTTTTAAAGTTGACCCTGCCGGGTAATCGAACTCGGAAACCCTAGAACAGAGCGTTAAGGCTAGCACCCTAACCAGTCATCAAACGGGCTCGTCACGTGTAGTTTTAGTCGATATTCTCATTTTATCAGCGATTTACCTACTGGTTTACGCACATAATGAATGAAAGGAAAAAATATTTTTAATAAAAAACCTAACAGTATAGGTACAAATATTATTCCGTGTCTATAGCTGATGAGAATCTTTAAAATAGCCTTTGGAACATCGAACGTTGGTTTTTAATAGTCGGATTATCAGGCACGGTCTGCTACTAGTTGCAGCGTAATTGAAATTCCATTGCATTGGTTAAATTAACTTCCGCAAAAACAAATTCTGCACACAGAATCTGTGATTTTATCTGCTTCGTTTAGCAGAGAAAAAAAAATTAGTTCAATATTCACACGAGGGATTTCTATATTATTTTTCAGTAGCACACATTTTTTAAAAAATTGGGATCGTTATGGTCATTCCAAATCTATTTAGAGTTGAGATAGTTTTCACTGAATGAGAACTTCATTTGATTTTAGGATGGGATTTGAAAGTATTTGTAAGAAAATATTGCTAGCGTAAAAATTCTATATATTCAGGAGTTTTTTAATTCATAACCTGATTATTAATAGGTTAGAAACTCATCCCCAAAAAGTGTTTTAGAAAAACTTTTTTATGCCCGGTTTTAAGGATACGTTACGTATACGGACTATCTCAATGACGGAGTGCATTTCTTATTGCAAGAAAATGAAATTAATAAACTTAACAATTAATGATTTCCAACATAATATATTTAATTTAACATTATATCGAATAAAATAAAAAATGGAGAAATAATTCTGGTGTGCCATTAACACGTTCCCTGTCCAAGACTCCATTTGGAGTCGCAAATTGACTTCAGTCACAAGTCCACGCACCCATATGGAGTCGCTACTTACATACATTTTAAATGATAAAATATTGGACTGGACGTGTGAATTGGGGATGTATTTTGGTTTAGACTTGTGAGTTGGTAAGTTTTGAATATGTTTGCAATTTTTGCAATGTATATACCTCGACATTTAGTAAAGATACGAATTTTCTTAAAGACCTAAAATTTGGCCTTTATTTAACTTATTACAGAAAAAAAATACACTTATTAAATGCTTTATTTGTAGTTCTTAGAGTAATCAAGCTATGTGTTGATTATATATTATAATCAACACAAAGTAGGTATTAGAAAATATTATGATATTTACCAAAGCAGTGAATACAAAATCCTTTTTTCAGTTTGCACACTAGGTCGTGACTTTTGATGCAGAAGCAGATGCTGCTTTAGCAGATTTTCCATTTTCCCTTTCCTTGTGGTAGCAACCGAAACATCTCTTTTTATTCGTCTTATTTCCTGTTTTATGAATGTTTTGTAGCTCATGTCTAGGTTGACAAGAATTTACAATTTTGTAACAAACCACTGTTACCATAGACAAATAATGTTGCCAACTTTCTCATTTTATTATTATTTATTTATTTATTATACATGAAATAATTAGAAAAATATTTCATTCATACATTTCAATTTAGCGCCCAACGTTCATGTAACTCCATAAAGAGTCGTGTAATTCGAAATTGATAACGACTAGTTTAAGTTTTTATGTTCGCGACTCCATCAAGTCATGTTTTTTCACAGTGACAAGTCCACGATTCCGTCAGGAGTCACATTGTTTATTGTTGTTTTTTTATAGAAATTACTAAAACAAAATCAATATTTTTTATTATCAAATAATAAAAAATATTGATTTTGATTCATTATAGGGCCTAAACAATATATTATTACAAAAATACGAGTGGACTTGACAGGAAAAAAATAACCCTTGTATGGGGGATTGTGAACGTGTTAAAGCTCGATTTTAACGAAAAAGAAGATACAATTTTAGTGCACATTAAAGAATAGACCGGAAGTTTCTGAATTTTATATTAAATTTCTATACAATCTTTGATAGCGACTTCGGCCGCGCCGTTTTTTCTTACGCGTTGAAACATTTTATTGATTCTTTACTACGTATGTATATTATATATCAGCTGATACCCGCGATTACGTCTGCGTTGAAAAATAACGCCTGACATCTTTGTTTGTACATTATATTATTTATAATATTTTTTATATTGTTACGTGCAGGGTGAGTGGAAATGCCGTGTATTTGAAACGATTTATATCCACAAACCAAGATGACTGCCAAAATTATCAAACTTGTCCGATGAAACCGTTTAACTTGCCAAAAGTCGTCAATGATTCGCTTTCTGGATGGAGTCGCTTTCGTATCGCTTGTTGTCGCACAACTTAATTCCCCCCCCGGCCGCACTCTTATTTATATTTGGCGTCAAACGCCTATATGTATAATATTTCGAATCTACCAGAAAATGTAAACAAGATTTTAAACAAGCAATTGAAATTTCAGGAATGCTATTTCTATTGAAATGTAAACTCCGTGTTGTAAACGTTAGGACCAATCGAAAAGGGGCGTTGCTACCATCGACAGGGTGGAACGTTCGAGGCTTTCGACCGGCACGAACGCTTTTTCTAGAACGTCCTATAGTTAGTCGTAACAATATTTTAAACGCTTTTTAGTCGTAACAATATTTCCAGCATAAAGAGTTTATGTTAATCTAGGTAAGAATCCTTTGGACCCCATAATTTTTTTTCAGTATAACATGTTCCCTATATGTTAGTCCAGGTAATAAACTATCTGCGTGCTAAATTTAATCCAAATCTGTTCAGAGGTTTTTACGTGAATGAGTAACAAAAATACATACATCAATACATCCATCTTCACAAACTATATAATATTATTAGGATTGTGGTCAGGTTTATTTTTTTAGATGATCTCTCGGGAACAGTACCTTTTATCTGAATAAAAGGAACCACACAACGTACCCTGTAAAATTTCATAGTTATCGGTGAATACAGAGATTTGCGGTTTTGAATAAACGAATACTATTTTTTATATACGACGATTTACCTATATATGTATATATTTGATATTATGCTTTAATATGATTGTCGTTTTAATTCATATAAGAAAAGTCTTGAAGAGACATGAAGTGAGAAAACAAAACAAAATTACTTTTTAATGTTTTTCATTAATATTTCAGTTTACGTACTTACTAAGTCATCAAGCATGTATCACAACTTTGATACAGTACTAAAAAGCAGACCCGCCCACAACATTCGATACAATATCCAGGCTTAATTATACGCCAAACCGATCTCAAAGGTACCGTTTCTGCTAGGGCTCTTGGCGATGATTTAATCTTGGCTCAACTGACTTACTACATTATCCATAATCATATTTGTTTATAAGTTTTATACGTTTATACGGGTTACTACTGAATCGATTGGGATGTCATTTTCCACAGATATAGCTTGAAACCTGGTAGAGAATATAAGAATTTTTCAACTTTCTAAGCCTTGTAAGTCGCAGGCGAAACTTAGTATTACAGTAAATAAATAATACCGTGGCAGCAACCTATCAGGACGCCCGCAAATTCAAAGCGGAAATCTGTAAATGGCAAAATACATATAAATCGAAAGACAAGGCGTGGAAGTCGTTATGATAAATTCATACTAGCTTATTCGATTTGCTTGTAAATTCGAAATGAAGAAAATTTACCGTGAAATGATATGAGCTACAAATCGAGACCCGTGTCTGTGGGGCCGGCACATGTCTGTCAGATTTATACCGAGTGAAAGAAAATGTCTTCGGCGGAACGCTTTTATTGAAATTGGCCGCATTACCATAATAATATTAGAGGGATTGGCAGCCAACGGCTAAGTGTAAAACCTTAATATATCGCACTCACTGTTCTAGTCCCGAAATACTGCAATCTACATACATTCCCAAGACATACCATTTACGAGGACTCAATTACCTAAGCCTTTTTATGCTCTAGTAGAATCAAATAATTCAGTCGATTGAATAATAAAACCGTATTTTTATGTTTTGTTTACATTTCCCAAAAACCTAGTGTTTTAATGTTAGACAATTGAGTGCTAAAGCTGAAAGTAACATTGATTGAACCTAAAATGTTAGGTTTTATGTAATACCGTTGTTTTATGTAGTTAGTTCTTATTTTAAAAACTTCTATTAGTTCTTATTTTAAAAAAGCTGCAGAGCCTGGCACATAGACGCAAAGTTGCCTGTCTGTGTACTGTATTCTATAAGATGTACTTCGGAGAGTGTGCTCGAGAGCTGCATGAGATCATACCGCCTTCCCCTTTCTTCTATCGGACATGCAGACGTACGGCTGGTTACCATCCTCACCTTGTCGATATCCCTCTAATTCGGACCAAGCGCTTTAAAACATCTTTTGTGATGCGCACTGCTAAGGATTGGAACTCCCTGCCGGCGTCTGTATTTCCGAGCTCATATAACCCAAATCTTTTCAAGGTTCGAGTGAATAGGCATCTTCTGGGTGAACTCGCTCCATCTTCGGCCTCATCCTTCCTACATGGATAGATGCTGGTCAAGAGCAAACCCATCTACAATAAATAAAAATAAAAAAAAAACGTACACACATTACATCTTATCTGCATCTGTATCTATTCATACCTATTATAAAATAAAGTCTCTGTACGCCTCTGTCTGTTTCTCTGCTAACTTATTCTAAACCACTCAACGGATTGATAGGGTTTTTACTAATGCAACGAGCGATAAACGAAAAAGGTTTGAGTATATAATTTGTAAAAAAAAGAGCATCTGTGCGAAATCTAAAAAAGAACAGAATATTGATGCTAACAATGTTTCGTGAAGTAAATTCTTCATGAGGTAAGAAATTTTTAAACTTTTGTATTTTAATTTAATTCGAAATTAAGGAAAATAAAACAAAGAAACTGTACTCAATAGGTTTGACCACGGCTTGATCAGCACAGGTATAAAAATAAAAATTCGTCAAAAACTTTCTTAACTCCCAGAAATACTAAATTATAAATATACGAAAGACGCTTTCTTATGTTCTTCAGTATATTCATGGATTTCTGGTAATATTTCATAGAATTGACTACCGGGTTATGTCATAAGTGAGGATTTAGACTATCTTTGAGCCAAGTTTGATCCAAATCCATTTACAGGTTTACATACTCTTGTTTAATTAACTAACAATCATTTAAACATCTTTTTTCGACTATGAACATTCGTAACATACAAGCAATATACTTTTACTATAGTCAAAACTTTAACATATCTGGGTATTCTACTTGTAGTGGATGAAAACTGTCATTGGAAAACGCATATGACTCAGTTAGCGCTAAATTAAATCGTTTTGTATTTTCTATTAAAAGGCTAAGATTGACAGTATCCAAAGAAGCTGTCCTTTGTGTATAACATGGCTATTAGTAGAATGTAGGTTTTCTCGGCCGGTATCCATATGAGTTGTGGGTTTCCGGGATGATGGCCCAGGTCTGTTGGAAATTCTTCCATTCTTGGAATGGAAATTCTTGGAAGAATTTCCAACAGACCTGGGCCATCATCCCGGAAACCCACAACTCATATAACATGGCTATGTTTTTTCTGTCCTATCCTAAGGCATTTTGTTATGGGGCAATTCATCCGCAATTGATAAGGCTTTTGAATTACAAAAGAAATGTGTATGTGCAGTTTGTGGTGCAGTATGGATAGCTTTCGACCATTATTTAGTACCATTATTCTCCCACTCCCAGCTCTGTATATACGAGAGATATGAAAAACCATGAATCTTTTTTCAAGCACAGTGCAGATTTTCTGCCCCAAAGAGCCAGGCGACATAATTTTTGGGATGTTCCAAGAATGCACTTAGAAATTTGCAGGCGTAATTCATATTATTCTTCTGTTAAAATATACAACTAGTTACCCGGTTCCTTAGAACACTATTGACTATATGCGAGAAGTACGCTGAAACCCATGGGCTCAGGTATAATACCACCAAGAGTGAGCTGTTAGTGTTTAAAGCCGGGACAAAAAATATGACTCAATACCACCATTATCACTGAACGGTCTACCGTTTGTTAGGGTGAGCCAGTTCAAATACTTGGGCTAATGGGTTAACAGAGGACTTGTCAGATGATATCGACATAGCGAGGGAACGTACGGCATTGGCGGTGAGATGTAATATGATGGTCAGCAGGTTTGCACGTTGTTCCGATGAAGTGAAAATGTTCGGGGCTCGCTCCACTCCCGTCACAGGTCGGCCCGGCATTGCAGTACCGTCGGGATTGGCCCACTTAAAAAAGGTTACAAAAGGAAGTCATTCAGTGCCAAGTTTAGAAACCTGTTCCATTAACTCTTTCTCCATCTCCTCTGCCCGATAAGATACCGCTAAAATTACCTGGGTAACACCAGCTTCAACAAGAGCTTCTATCTCCTGTGGGTTAACTACACTCAAAAATCGTTTAATGCCCTCCGCGTCCAAAACAACAACGCCTTCGGAGTGTTTCTGGGGCTGCCGTGCTACTGTAGTCCATCAGGGATGTTTGCAAGAGTCAAGAGTTGCAGATATTTAAGCTATATTACGAATGAGAATAGCATCCCTGATGACTAGAGTACGGGACAGCCCCGACACGCTGTTGAAGGTAATTGCTGGGAAGATATGGCAATTGGACTAATGTTTCTATAATATTAGGGAGTAAATATATTTGACATTTAAATAATTTTATTGATTTTTTTCTCTTTATTGTTTTATTTATTAAATTAAGTATTTTTAAGTTTTGATTTTGCACGCCAGCCGTGGCTAAGTACATGAGGACACATACTAGAAACTAGTATTAGTCCATGTTACTTGCAAATATGTAACTTTAATTTTTAATTTTAATTTTTAATTGAATTTTTAAATATAAAGTTCCAAAGAACAATCTCAAATGCATTTGTGAACGTATTTGACAACGGCGCGGTCGTTCGCGTCACGCATTCGCCAACCCTCCATTACTCATAACAAACCGAAAAAAAAAGAGCCCGGAAAGAGGGAATAAACACAACTTACCTACACGGGAACAAATCGTAACACTTTACGTGTCTCACAACTTAAACGTCCGTGGAGAAATGGAATCCTAGATAATGTTTCCATCAGTCTTCGCTTAATGTGATATTATATTGTCCCTTTCGAAAAAAGTGACGCCTCATACGTTACTTAGCACATAACACGAAGACGCATGCAAACGGTTAGATTAATGCCGTGTGGTCGCGGACCGGCTCATTTCTAAAGTTTTCTAGATTGTTTCACTCGGTTTCTCGTTCAGGAATTTTCCAATTTCCTCACTGAAAGAATATGTTAAAATAAACACTGGCAGCTCATTTTTAACTGTTATGTCAAACCTGATAGCATATTGTTTTGACCAAAAACGTTTAAGGAACAAGATAATATCATAAAGAAAACCCATTAAATATATTGCGCTGAAGAAATCATAGCACTATTTAGAGTGTATAAAAAGAAAATTTATAGGAGGAAGCAGTTGTGGCACAATCATGAAATGACCAGTCCGTCTGATCTGTGGAACAACAACACTAGTGCTATTGTTGTTTCAGTAGAGTGAGTAATGGATGCTAGAGTCCATATCTCTCCTTGTCCATTATCCTTTATCTTATAAAGGTTGATAGCGTACTCGCAACAAGTTTAAGGGGTTTCTTTTGCTAATTGGCGACGGTAGCCAGATACATTCAAGTGAATCGTCTACTTGCCTACCGATATTTAGATAAAAAAATGTTTTCTTTGTTATTTAATTGTAGGAGAGCTGTAAGACAATTTAAAGTAGGCATTTGAGTCACGATGTATCTGTGCATAACTAGCTCTTTTTAATTATGTCTAAAACAAAATTGAATACTTGGCCGAAGGTGGCGTGTGACAGTTAAAGAAGAGTTTCGCATGGCTTCAAATTTATCCAACTTTTCCAACCATCACTACAATTTGTTCTTATTTTTCAGTCTCGTTTCAAATCAAAGATGAATTCAACAAGTACTTCCTAATAAAATAGCGATCAGTATATAGAGAATAATCAAATTTAACTATTTTCATTACGTTTTTATTTACTTAAGAAATCCTTTTCACACTGGTCATCTTAGAACGTGTCGAGCGAGAGAAAACATCAAAAAAATGTTTAAAGAGGGGATTCCTACCGAACGTCAGATATCTTTTGTAATGTCCAACAAAGCTTGTGTGCAGTCACAGAAAGTAGACTTGCTACGAACGAGGAACAGTAAATTGTGCAGCTGGATGCAAAGTTAACTTTGCGACGGAACCTGTCCGGTGCTATGACAAAGGAACAATGGTTGACCCGGATATTTGAGGGAACTGCGGAAGTCGTGTTTTTCGGCCAAGAACTACCTTAATACAGCCGGATACAAAGAGGAGTGATACGTACAACAAATATAAAATAGGAACATTTGAAACAAAGCCGAACATAGCATATTGTTGGTGTACATTATATAAAACACAGTTAATTTGTTGGATCAATTCTTCTAAATTTAGTTTAACTTATAAATTAGTTAATTTATTACCAAAGAATACAACTAAAGAATTTGATAAATGCTGATCAAAGCCAACCCCAATTTTTTTGTCCTTAACCGCATATTTTGAAGATACACTTTTTTGAGCAATAGCGCCACTGCTCGCTCCTGGACGAAATATTATCTTAATGGACCGTCTGCCTGTTTATCACAAGTACAAGAAAAAGGATAATAATAAAAACTATTTTCGGCAGTTTATGTAATTTCTCATTGATCATAAATTCAGCTGGAGGACGTCCATTGCACGAAATAGGGCTGCCCTGTAATTTTTCGATAGGACTGTGTTCTGTGGTCTCCGCTCGAGACGTCCTTCTCATTGCCACTTCAGCTTACTAATCCGCCGGTCTCTGTTGGTAACTATCGTTTGGCTACGAATCTCCTCATTCCTGATTCGATTTTGCAGAGTAACTCCTAGTTTAGCCCTCTCAAAAGCAAGTTCAGCGACATTGAGCTTTATTCCAAGCTCATAGGATCCACGTTTCAGCGCCTGGCATGTCATCACTGGCAACACACACTATTCAAAGACTTTTGAATTTTTAAGCACTGAGGAATTTTGGACGAGAATATATCCTGGAGCTTATGTAGCCAAATAAACTTTAATTGAATGTCGATTAAAATTAACCTGTTCTCAACAATTGCACCGTTTTTTTTAAACATTTTTTTAAAATAAATAGGTAAAACAGTTTTTATTGGTATTGTATGTTAATTATTTGTTGAATGAAAACGTTATTTCGATTGATTTAAAAAAATGAATTAATTAAAAAAGCGAGAATGACTTCCTATAATACCCATATTCAAATAAATAACTTTACAAAATAAGATCACGTTTTGGTTTTGGGCAAAAATTCCTTCTAACTTTATTTGTTAACTCTGAAATAGTCTTTAAAAAGGTCCCTCGAAAGGTCGCGTCTCGTATAAAAGCCAATGCTAACACATTCTAAACTTGTAGAATGTTAAAAGTCACAAAATTCCTTTCCCAGACCTATGTTGCAAGGAAGAACTGAGCCACAAATAGCAGGATTAAAACACATAATTACAAGTGGTTGGTAGAAGAATTTTGTTGTGTACATAGTACACAAAATTCTCCGTATTCATTAGTTCGTTGTATGCCACCTTCTAAGCTGTTGTCATGCAGCTTATCTATAATATTTGTAATAGCAAACCGTGGATGTACTCGTGTGTTATGTCAACATTGCTATATTTACTTTCAAGTAAATAGTTTTAGAATCACTTTGGATTTTACATGCAAAAGTAAAAATATTATGTACAAAAAGGGAATATAATGTTAGTAATATGTAATATAAGTCCGAGTACGAGGTAGCATAATAATTATCTCTCTATTTTTGGTATGTCGTCCGACACTAACCTGCTTTCTGCCATTCCTGCCTGATAATGGTACAAGTAATGTCGACGGCCTAAATTTTCCTCCGAAGCTGTCTCGCAAAGCAACACTGAGCATAGCTCATTCAATAGCACACTTGGCAAACTCGAGCCTTCTCCTCAATGTCAATAGTTAGAGTTAGTACACATATAAGAAAATGTATTGTAGACTAGCGACCCGCCTCCGGCTTCGTCCGGGGTGCAATTTTTATATATATATGAACATCCCCCGTTTATCCCTCTTTCCATTAGTGAAAACCGAATTAAAATCGGTCTACCCGTTCACGCGTGATGCCGTGACCAAGGGAAATAGGGATTCATTTTTATATATAGAAGATTACAAAGAGATATTTCACTTTGACTCATAAGGATGTATTGCTACGTGTATAATTCGCTATAAATAAATTCGCTATACTTATATTATAACTGCGAAAGTGTGTGTGTGTGTGTGTGTGTGTGTGTGTGTTACTTCTTCGTGAAAAAACTACTGAACCGATTGTGATGAAACTTCGTATGTAGATAGCTGGAGACATAGATTTACATATTTTATCCCGAAATTTCCACGGGATGGGGCATCATGCGGGTGAAACCGCGAGGCGCTGCTAATTATATAAGTATTAGTTAAAATTTATAATATATGGCCGCCAGAGGGGTCCCGATGAGGTGTTCTCAACATTTAATCCGCCTCTGATTTTTTCGCTTGAAATTAATGCTAACAGAATTTTTGTACAATCTTAAATAGCGGTAAATTTATGAACTGACATTTATATTATACTGGCAACCAGCCCCCGACTTCGCGCGAGTGCAATTTTTTTTCTTCTAGTTATATATACAAACCTTCTTCGTTTATCGCTTTTTTTATTAGTGAAAACCGTATCAAAATCCGCTGGGCGATTTAGAAGAAGTTATCGGAGAATTAGAGAGAAGTGGACAGCGACGTTATTTTAAGCAGAAGTTATAGAAGGTGTCTTAAAAATACTTAAAAGCCTCTGTGAGGTTGCGGCCATGTCAATTACTTAAAACCTGCTTAAGGCTCTATGTCAATTTACATGTCATTGCACAGATATAAATTGGGCTGCACCTCTGGCAGCAGTAACGAACCCCTTACAGAAGACCACTGCCAAATGACAATATGAGTGCTATTGAGTTTCTGTGAATGATTAAGGTATGTCAGAGTACGTTTCCCTATCCACTCCTAGCTCGTTATCAAGGTCGGCAGCGCTCTAGCAGCATCTATGGTGTCACTTGTGTTAATAGCGTCGGAAGCCAGCGACCATCAGTGAACAATCAGTTTGCCTAAAGATCTTTACATAATTAAAGAACTCTCCATTTCTATCCAGGTCGTGTTCTATTTTATGCACAAATCTGTTTAATACTCTGAGTAAAAACATTTTGAATTTTTTTTTACTTTTCATAGTATTCCGAGAGATTTTCTTCAATATAATTCTTAGTCGCACATTACTAAGATATTTGATGATATTTCAAAATATTTTAATGGAATATTAATAGTGTAATTTCGCTGTTACACATTTGTGAAGCGAGTAACATATTGAATACAATACTGAGCTCACCTCGTCAGATAGTTGAGCTCTTTAGTGAAATTTTTTGTGTATATTCTCCCTGTTTAAGCCGAATTCATGGCCACGCTACACTATCACCAGTTATTGAAATTGCAAACACTAAAAGAGTGCTTTGATAGCTGGGAACGGCGTCGCTGCCGCACAAATTGCAATTTGTATTACGTTCATTTTGCCCTCGCCTGATATTCAAGTGATATTATTGAACGCTCTTCGGATTCCGCTTGCTTCCTACATGAAATGATGAAAGAGAGTAAGTTTCAGTTCTGAGGGTTTTACATCCTTATACCTAGGTACCGATTAGATTTTTTTATAAATGAATTTGGAAAAAAAATGGATGGTAAAAACGAAATGACTTTTTTGACTGTACGCGTAGGGATAGTCAGATAAGCCAGATAGATAAGGGGAATAATAAACCGGGAAGAACATTTGCTAACTTATAATTAATTACCTATCACAAGTTTTATGTATTTTATATATATATATATAAAAACAAACTATATATATATATATATAGTTTGTTTGTATCTATTAAAAAATTAAATTAAATTTAACTATAAGAAATTTTAAAGAAATCTTAAGAGTGATTATTGACACAACACAAACTTATTGATTATTCGGTTAAAGGCAAATTTCCAATTTAAAAAAATATGTGGAATTATTCATGAAGGCAGTTTTAATTTTGTCAAATTTTAGGAGAGGCGAAGCCGCGAGGCACAGCTAGTTTTAAAATCAAACAGAATAAATGGAGGATTTATATTATGGGTTTGTTGTTCGTCTGTCAGTTGATAGACCAAGCTCATCTTTCTTAGAAATTAATAGAGGTGTCATGTTTCAGTTAAAACATATAAGAGATACAAAAGACTACAGTGTCTTGGATGTTTAAGATTTCAAGCTTCTCATCTTTGGACGCAAAAACTTGATAAGAGAGACGGAACAGTCGGTGACGAAATTACTTGTGCCGTGCACGCTAGCCCTTAGGCTTGAGCAAACGCAATCAAAAGATACCGTCTATGTCACAGCTTTTGGTACTGACGAATACATATCTATAAAACTGAACGGCAACTTCTCGTTGACCTGAAATCAAGAAATTTGGCAAAAGAAACTTCTCAAACATTAGTATAAGAAAAATCTGAACATCGTTATTCTGTGGTTTATTATTGCATAAAATGTAGGTATTTTTTTAATATTCACCATAAAAATTAATATTCATTTGTAGTTTGGGGAATCAACGGTGTGTATGTGAAAGAATATTTTTCTCCCCTACAAATAGAAGTTTGTTGAACTAGCGTAAACAGGCAAATCGTCGTCAGGGGGCGAGTCCTTCGCATTTGTTCGCGCTTTTTTATTCAGTGTGAACCGTTTAAAGAAAAAAAAAAACAAATGTCTTTTGAAAATGAGTTTGCAGGAAAAATATATTTTGGTCAAGTGGAAAAACGACTATACTCCGGCCATAAGAGTGCTGTTCTGACAGGTGTCAATTCGATACATTTTCTGTATCGTTTATTCGGAAATGAACTTTATGCAATGGACATAAAGAAATGTCAAAAACGCATTCATAGAATGACCGTACTATAATTAATCTATACTTATCTGTTTTATCTATATCTCTCAGTTTCGAGAGTTATCTATAGTTCTCAAATTTTAATACGGCTTCTGTTCGGGACAGCCTACAGTTCGTACAGTCGTATAATTTTAATACAAACATAAGTGATTGTGCATAGTGTTCGAAAAGTAATTGGACCAACGCAGTGAATGTTGGCCCATATAAACGTGTAGCCGTTATATGGGCCAACATTCACTGCGTAGTATTTTAGTGTAGTAACTTTCTAGCTAGCCGATCGAAGCTTTCGCTACAGAGTTGAAGGCAATCTCTCCTCCCCCCGCCCCCTACGGGCAGGCGTTCCTCAGGGTTCAGTTCTCTCACCAACCTTCTACTCCTTATACCAACGACATACCACGCACGGAGGGGGTCGAGTTGTCTCTCTTCGCAGACGACACGGCCCTCTACTTCTCCACCCGACACCGAGGCTTTTTAACTCATATGCTTCAAACCGCCGTGACTGCTCTCGGCGATTGGTTTCAGAAATGGAGAATTGAGGTGAATCCCGAGAAAAGCGCAGCAATGTTCTTTTCACGCGGGAATCTACTTCAAACTCCTCGCGCTCCGAACGCCCTATATATTGACCGAGCTTCACTCGGTCAAATCTCAACCCAGGGCCGCGTCATCCCTTGGGTCCATCAAACCAAATACCTCGGTGTTACACTCGACCGGAGACTTACGTTCGGTCCCCACATCAAGCGTGTCAGGGTCAGGGCAGCGTTCGTCCTGGGTCGCCTGACGTGCCCATAGGCAGGTGGAGTACAATGGCCCTTAGAGATAAGGTGACATCGTACAAAGTCTGCGTCAGACCGATCGTGACGTAAGCTAGCGTTGTCTTTGCGCACACTGCTCCCACCCACATCGAATCCCTTTAAATCATCCAGAACCGTTTTCTGCAGAGAGCCGTGTGCACCCCATGGTACATCCGCAACTTCGATCTCCACCCATGACCTTAACCTCCACTCAATTGTCAAGTGAATCAAGGACTTCGCCTTGAAGTACTACGACACACTTCCTCGCCACCCCAACCCACTAGTGGTCAGTTTGCTCATTTACACTCCCGATCCTAATAATACTCTTTCTTGTTTCAGAAGAATACCCCGATACACCCTGTTGGACCAGGATGACCCCATCACTGCAGCAAACGCGGCTTTTGCTGGTGATGACCAGGACATCACCAGGAGAGGAAGACCGCCGCGCCGCTTCTCACCTCCGAGGCGGTACCAGGATACGGCGCCTGCGAGTGACCTCCCGGCCCGGGGACCACTTGTACCGGCCGCGGCTAACGCCGTGGTCGTCGCAAGTGGCCCTCCAGGGCTAGCCGGTCCCTCATAGCTTAAGAATTAGTTAATTTTTTATTTGTAAGGGTCGGACGCTTCTCTCGGACGGTTCCAAAGTCCCCTACGGACTAGAACCACACCCATTTCGAGGCGAGTTTTAGTGCGATAAGAGTCCCACATAACCTCTATGGGCATTTGCATTGCATGCAGCATTTGTGCATAAGGTATCTTTTGAAGATTTCTCTCCTGTTAAAAAAAATCCGTACGTCCGAATAAAAAACGGAATCCTTATAGGATCACTCGTGGCCCATCTGTCCGACCCCCCCCCCCCCCCTACCTCCGAAACTACTGAACCTAAAATTTTGAAAAAAATACAGAAATTAGTTTTCTAATTATAGATTATATAGAAAAACCTATAAGAAGTCCATAATATTAAAATAACATAGTAAATCACTCAATATTGTGCGGATAGGTAACACCGTACGGAAATTGTCTTCGATTCACCGCATTTAGCTTGTAACTATACGGACTTGTTCTTGCAACCATACCCACTCTCTTCGGCCTAACATCGGCTAGACCACCCGTATGCTTCTGTAACGGGTGCGTTGCCCACTAGCAGGTACACAGCTGTACCATAGCCCACATGTACGGGAGTTTACAGGCCCGTACAGTTTCCCTGATGGAAAAAGCGATAAACGAGGAATGTTTGTGCATTAAAAAATTGCATCCTGGGCGGTCGCTAGTAATTGATATTAATATATTAATTGTATTTTTACCTATTTTTTTATATTTATATATTATGATATATTTATATGATTATATTTATCAAGTGGACCGTTAGTTTATCACCCAGAAGAGAGCTGCTAATGTTGATATATTAAAGGCGACGATAGAAGAACAAGAAGTATTTTAGAAGAGTCCTTGCTGCACTAGATTTGTTGCCATGTTCATGACTGCAGAACGAATTGTGTTTTTTAATTCCTTTTTAACGCAGTATGACCTAATTAGTAAGTATTACGTTAAACCTTAATCTGTACCTGCCTTTATATTAGGTCCTCTTGATAATTATAGACCTCTTTTAGGTCTTATTTAAAGGTAAAGAAGGTAGTGTCTAAAGAAAATATAGTCAACCACTCTAACTCAATAATGAGAGTTCACTCAATGAGAATACAATTTTGCCAAAGTAACGGTTTCGTATTAAAAGCACTAGTCTCTAAACTCTTGCAATGAATTCAATATCAATGCGACCAATCAATATTGTAGTGAGCTGAACATCGGAACTCTTGTATTTGTACACCACACACGTAACGCAAACCGAAGAGGTCTTTTCAAAAATTATGATCTCCCGTTATGAGGCGTGCGGCTGAATTTTATTCCAGCATTCGCGCGTGCTTCGACCGACACAATTTGTCGGAGTTTTAAATATTCACGTGTCCCGTAGCGTGTGCTTAATATATTCCTCATCTACATAATGTAATATTTCGCGCGAAGCACCGTCAATGTACTACACCGTGTTCTTATTTTGTAGGGGAAAAAACGCGAATTTTGTTATGGTGGCGTTAAAGCCTGTCTCGGTTTGGTACATGCGAATATTTTAATTTACAGACCTCGCCGAGAATCCTGCAAATTATGCAAAGTAATGACGTGGCTGTTAATTTGTTTGTGTACGTACAAACAAAATTATCAATATTTTTACTCTCTTCATCCGTTAAGACTAACGTTTTTTTTACCATATTTAGTTCTCATTTTTTTTGTTTGATTATAATTGTCAAATAAATACTTTCTTTCTTCCGTTCTATATTTAATTATATATTAAAGACTACACATTATACACAAATTTTATTACATAATTGGTTTATTCTTTTCAACTCAACGCTTTTGTTTCTAATGGCTCCGAGATCAAAATGAAACACGACTATTGTTTGAGCTAGGCGTTGATTTAACTCGCGGTAATTAGTTTTAGAGAGGAGACTTCTTGGATGATGAATTTTAGGAATATAAAACAATATAGCTTTTAACGAACGACGTGTTATATAGGTACAAGTTATTATAATGTGGGTAGAAAAATTACATGATCGGTGACGCTATTTGCATTGCCTCGGCTCGGTCCATATACATAAAAATTATGTCTCTGTAAGTCTCATACTGAACAGCTACTGATTAAAATTTGTTAGTTTATTTGTTTCTAGATAAGTTGTCAATATATGAAACTATTGAATCGATTACCATTTTGTTTTCAGTTTGATATTTCAATATTTGTTAATCACGCGTCTAAATAAAAAAGCTACGACGTGCGTTGACCGAATTTAATTACGTTACCTACACGTTAAAAATATGTACCAGCAAAATCATCATTACAAAAGTTACGTAAATATAGTTAAAAAAATAATGAAAAATAAGTAAAGTGTAAATCGCTGAATTCAATTTCATAATATTAATGTACATTATTGAACATTGATTGGATATACATACGGATAAATATGATTAAATAGATGCAGGAAAAGTCACAGGCAATATGTAGTGGTGTACAGAATGCAAACATAAAATACATGCATAAATATTTTAAGAGTTCAATTCAACTGTCACGAATCTGCCCTTTCTTCGGAGACTCTCAAATCAAGGCCGATTTCAAATGTATGACCATGATTACTATACCACACTGTGAACTTCCTGTTGACACCTCTCATCAAACTGGTTTTTTTTTAATATATACATATTAGAATAATAGGCATTAAAAGGCACAACTGTGCCTTTCGATTATCATAGAGTCGCAACCACTTGTCAAGTGCAGATCATTCGGGAAAGTTTCACAATGCTCCGTCAACAGTTATTTTTACTAACATTCCTGGCATTGTTTTTCTCGACACTTAGTTCACCGTCTTCATTACCATTAGCACGTGGTAATAAAAAGCCGTGCAACCGAAGCCCACAGAAAAATGTACGCCCCGAAGACGCTGACTACAGATTTTATTATGGCGAGGAAGAACTAAGAGAATCATCTTCAGAGGAACTTGTTAATTCTGATGACAGAATTTCGACCGATTTCAATCGCCAATTCGAAATATCGGAAGATATATCTAAACATATAACTAAAGATATATCAAAACATATACCTAAAGAAGTACGTAGACAAGTTGTAAATAAAACAAAAAATGTTCGCCAAGAACAATATACTAGCGGGGACGATTACGTAAAAAGGGTGATAACATCTCAGAGTGGAGATGAACACAAACGCACAGTTCATATAACTATTGATATATTTGAAGAAAAGCCTCACAGTGGGCAACAACCTCCAGGAGCAGGAAGTGGTGCAAATTGTTCAAAAGGCTTTGCTCCAACAACAGACGGTACATGTGTTCAAAAATTATAGTACAGTTTCGGAAATAGTAAAGTTTCGGAAAGATGATTTAGTGTTTAATAAAAACTCAACCCTGTTTTCACCAACAGTTATTTAAGCTAACGAAACACCGAACCTTCAGTCGGTAGGGGCCCTAACAACGAAATGGTTTTCGTCAATGATTAGTTGTCACCTAAGGGATCACCAAAAAATGGGTAACTGTTTATTTCTACGTTATCACTTTTTAAATTTGTTTTTTATTTTTATATTTTTTACATTTTAATTATAAATATATTGTAATTATAATTTTGTAAAGTGTTAAATATCTAGTGATTATAATCGTGTTTGTTTGTAATTATCTTCCATAATTCAATAAAATGATGCAAGTAGGTACCTAATTATTGATGAATTGTTCATTTAGGTATATGATCCAAGTCAACTTGATTTAAACAAAACCGAGGTTCTAAAGGTGTTATATATATATTTCCAATAAATTGTTACCCAATAAAAAATTTCTACAAAAATATTGATCCTGATCGCCGTAATCAGGATGGCCATGGCGTAACTAAATAGCCTTGTAAACTTGGACTGAGCGATTTTGTACCACGTGGTTCTAAATGTCGCATTACGGATTCTTTCGTCTTGCTCGATCTATACAGTTGAAAATCTTTGCCTACCATCAATATAATTGAGATTGGAGGATAAAAGTTTGAATTTAAGAGACCGTTAGGTTATTTACTTCGTCGGTTTTGGTTTTGTTGGTGAAAAACATAAAATGTATGTATTGTTGAGTTTTAATTGTAAAATAATATTTACCACCATTGAAAGTTCATAATAAAATTGTAATGCTGTAACCTAATTGATTTTTTTAAATTTATTTATTTGTATTTCTTAGGGGGTCTCGATAGGGGTTTCTTGAGGCAATTCAAATTTTCTAACTTCGTCGAGCGCACATAGATTGTTCGCCTAAACAAGGGTGTAAGCCGCCTTCATACATTTTAAATAAGAATTACTTTGGCAACTGAAGGAGACACCGAGTCGAAGTTACCCAGTGGCGTCTAGCCATTACTCCGAGAAATGCCAATTTAAACTTGAAACAAGGTTTGCCTCGAGTGGCTGCGGAACGAAATTAAAAACTCCACAGTACCGTCGCTCGAATAGCTTCGATGACTGGATGGGCGCCTGTAACAGGCCTAACTTTCACCTCACTTTGTTATGTACTTCCTTAACAGTAATTTTCAACGTTTCAACAGGATCACGGCGAAAAACCGACTAACTAGTTTCAATATAGTGGCTTCTGCCTCTGTGAGAACGAGTTCCAATGGAGGAAAACTATTATTTTCACACCGAAAGCTAAAATTAATTGATGAATTTTTCAACTTAGTTTTTAACGTGCTTCCATAAATGTTTAACGTAGTCGAATACCTATAAAATTATAGGGAAACAAAGAAAAGATCGTAGTAATAAATTAAGAGCAATTGATGATTTCATTATGTAAACTAACGGTTATATTATTTAATAATAACAATAGCCGATAAAAAACTAATTGCATTGATTACAATATGTGTTATTAGTCCTTTGGACACATATAGAAATATAATTACAACATACGAGTTCATCTGTCTATTTTTGAAAAAGTGCATTTACTTCCTGAATTCGAAAACTCTATATATAAAAATGAATCCCCATTTCCCTTGGTCATGGCATCACGCGTGAACGGGCAGACCGATTTTAATTCGGTTTTCACTAATGGAAAGAGGGATAAACGGGGAATGTTCATATATATAAAAATTGCACCCCGGGCGAAGCCGGAGGCGGGTCGCTAGTATACATATAATATTAGCTGAGGCCTTTTGTAAGGTTCAGGCAATTAAGTCTAATCTGTTCTATGGTATCGAGGAGATGGGTTGTTTCAAAATTAACGTATTCTCGTAAATATCACGAAAACCACTTGAAGATCCACTTGAGATTCCTATTTCTCACGTATCACGGTACATTTACTATGTCCTTGAATCGTTGAATCATTTTATTTTGAAACCGTTGGATCGTTAGAATGTTATTCATTTAGTATGTCCCCACAACAGAATACCAATTAAGCCCATATTGGCATCAATTCTTTTTTTGGTAAATTTGCATGTTGTGGTAAACGTTTTTCTATGAGCTTGGCGTACTATGAGACGTATGAGTAATTTGAAGATACTTGGCGGTGTTCGCGTACGGTATCTGTTGATTTTCACCTCTCGTGAAAAATATTAATAAATAACGCTGTGATATTTGGGACTAATTTAATAAAATCTATATGTACTTATTTAGCCTTATTCGACTTAAACCCTACTTAATTTTTAAGTCCAGTTAAGAATACAATTGATGGTCTGTATTTTTTCCACTGTTTCTTCGTGACCATCTCCTCTTGAATCAGATACATGACTTTACAATACAATTTATAAGATAAAAATCTCAATTTTTTCATTAAAAATTTACTCATATGTTATTTATATAAATAACACACTTGATGGTAGGTGGTCACCTTCGTCTATTAACGCAACGCAAAACAACGTCACATGTGCTGCAAGTGCGCCGGCGATCTTAGTAGAATAAGATGGATGCAAGGGACAGGTATTTTTTTATTTATTGAAAGAATAACAGCATACAGTTTACGATTAACCAATGCTTCAAAAAACCAAGCAGGGTTTGTTTCGAGCACAGCAGTCTACATTATTGTATTGTCACTAGGTAGATATAATAATTATTATTTTGAATACAGAGCGAGCAAGTTACATAGGTAAACTAAATTTATCGCGCGGTGGTCAGGTCAGCCAACGACCGAGCATAAAACGCGCAGAAAATGGACTCTTATTCACTCACCGAAATTTCACAGTGGTCTTCTGTAAGATGGTGGTTACTGCGAAACGCAGTTTACTAATAAAATTAAATAGCATATTTTTTTTTATAAATGTTTTCTTTAGAGCGAAACAAGCTTATTAGATACTAGCTGAGCCCGCAAATTCGTACGCGTGGTTTTCGGCATAGCGCGTAATTTTTTTGTTTGTGGTTTGGAATGAAACAAACACTAAATGTTACCGGAAGCTTGCTGCAATACATGAGTGAAAACCGTATTCAAATCGGTTAAGCCGTTTCAGAGATTAGCGTGCACAAACACACACACACACAAAAATTCTAAAAACTATTTTTTGACCTCGTTATAATAAGTACAACGTGTAGATTTTTTTAAAATAAATCTTTAATGTAAAGACTCGGCTCTTTACGATTTTATAATATTTATGTAGATTACTTGCTTGTATGTTGGATCGATTATGTCAGATATGATAAAATTGATTCAGAAAACATGTTTTTTTTAATTATTTAAATATCATAACTGAGGTCAAATTATTATTACATTATGTCAGAAAACTGGTTCTTATAAAGGTTAATGTATTGGTAACATTGACATATTGACCTTTCAAGAGATATTTTTAAAACGAAGAGACTAGCCTCTTGTATTGTAATTCGAACGGATGCATTTTTTTCTGCAAAATATATACTTTCCTCGTTTATCGCTTTTCCATTATAGTCTGGCGGAAAAATCTCAAAAAGGGCCTGCTTTCAACAGTTAACGGCAAATAGTGAAACTTTTTTCCACCGGGTCTTTTTAGACTAATTCGACCCTGCTGTACACGATTCTGCCCGGTGTCACCCCCTCCCCCGCTCCTTTCCCTCCCTTTCTGTCCCAAATGTATCCCGATTTGCGGTTTTTTCAATTTTTTTCGGAATCTATTAGAGACAAAAGAAAACTGTCCATGACAAAATTAATCTGCATTAAATTCTCTAGAAAATTCGTGTATAAATGATTTGATAGACTTAATAACTTAAGAAATAATGTGTGTCAAACTATGTAAATTTTTATTTTTTTTCAACATTTTTGTATTTGCAGTTAATTTATCGAAAAACAAACGAAGCTGTTATAAAGTAGTTAATGAGTGAATTATTCTTTATACATTTACCTACAAAACAAGACCTTACTTATCCTCGTACGAGTATTCGTTCACGATTTATAGGTCGTAGCGTAGAAGCCCCGCTGCCCGCCGCGCGTCGCGAAGATACATGATATATAAGTGGTATGAAAGACTATACTTAAATATCATAAAATTTATTATATAAATTATAATTCATTAATAATTTAGTGCTTCAGTGTTTATAATTGAGTGTTATACATATTGATCCATTATTGAGTTATGTAGCAATGTTTCATATTAAACACACCATTAAAATTAAGCTATGCTCGAAACACGCATGTACTTATTTAAAATAACTAGGCACTTTTTATAAACATTTCCTCATCATAATAATATCAGCCAAATGGTCTCCACTGCTGGGCTTAAAATTTTATATAAGAAAAAAATTAAATTTTATATAAACATCTGTGGATGATGGCAGGAACCAGTGCTGAGAAAAAGTATATCCCTATCCATAAGATTGCAAACAATGTCAGCAAACAGGAAAAAGAAAATTTCCCAGCCCTGCACGCTTTGACAGAAACATTGCTACATAACTCATTAATGGATCAATATGTAAAACACTCAATTATAAACACTGAAGCACTAAATTATTAATGAATTATAATTTATATAATAAATTTTATGATATTTAAGTATAGTCTTTCATACCACCTATATATTATGTATTTTCACGACGCGCGGCGGGCAGCGAGGCTTCTACCCTACGACCTATAAATCGTGAACGAATACTCGTACGAGGATAAGTAAGGTCTTGTTTTGTAGGTAAATGTATAAAGAATAATTCACTCATTAACTACTTTATAACAGCTTCGTTTGTTTTTCGATAAATTAACTGCAAATACAAAAATGTTGAAAAAAATAAAAATTTACATAGTTTGGACACACATTATTTCTTAAGTTATTATGTCTATCAAATCATTTATACACAAATTTTGTAGAGAATTTAATGCAGATTAATTTTGTCCTGGACAGTTTTCTTTTATCTCTAATATATTCCGAAAAAAATTGAAAAACCGCAGATCGGGACACATTTGGGACGGAAAGGGGGGGAGGGAGCGGGGGAGGGGGTGACACCGGGCAGAATCGTATTCAGCAGGGTCGAAAGTCTAAAAAGACCCGGTGGCAAAAAGTTTCACTAAATGCCGTTAACCGTGGTTTTTTTTAAATTTCCACCGGACTATTAGTTGTGATGTCCGTATCAATATCCATTGAGTGACCTAGGAGAAGTTAGCGGAGAAATAGAATGAGGTGCATGAACAGCGACTTTATTTTATAATATGTTTTATAGATATAGATTTTACTACAGAAACGCTGTTATTTCAAGGTGGTTTCCTGTAAGAGGGTGGTTACTGTCACCACAGAACGTATTCCATTACTCGTAATAGTATATATGCCTGATACTTGAGATTAAAATCTTTGACTTAGTAACTATCTTTGGTCTACAATTTAGTATTCATTTAGTATTTGTAAATGTATATCAAAATAACTGCTTTTTACTAAATGTATATCAACGTATATACGGCACCTACTGGTAACATATGTACGGTTACGTACGTATATACTGTTTTCGGCATTGTATACAAGTACATAAATATCTAAATTAAATAATAACTAACAATGGGTCATGTACCTGAAAAATAAAAATAAATAAAAAAATAAAATAAAAATATTCGTGTTTTCCATTTTAACTAGAAAAACTTTTTTTATTTTTGTCTCTCCGATGTTATAAGGAGTATTATATACAAGCAGTGTCCAGTACCGTGCGCACACCATGCGCATGCCACGGCGAAGCGTGGCTGGGTTCTGATAGTTCGGTTTAGTTAAGCAACTATTCTCAAAATGCGACACAAATGGATACAAATGGAGTTTAGTAACAGTTACTTATTCATTAAATAGAGTCATTATGTATTTTACCAGGGTTTCGGAAAAAAAATTACCATCATGTTGACGATCCTGAGAAGAAATCCCGAAAGAAACTCAGGATACGATTCTTATTGTCATCTTTAAAATAAATATTATCCACTACAGAATTTTATCCACTACAGAAACACTACAAAATCAATAATATAAATATAAATATGAGCACAGAATCGTTTAATCCAGGCTTTATTATCGCGATTTTATAAATAACCATTCGAACAGAGTTTGGTTTTGATAACACTTTTAAGTTTGTTTATAGGTTCTGATTATCTCGGGAACGTAAAAGAATTACTATTTTCTGGAGAGACACGTTTTATATAAATTAATATCATTTTAAATTTAGTATTGAGGTTGTGATTATTAAACTAATTGATGTTTTTATGCGAATCCAATACAACAACGGTTTTAGGATGGTGATGGGGTTGCCTCGTTTTTGTAGTTCCTCTCAAACGTTTGCCGGAACAAGAACTGACGGGTTTCTTGCAATTATCAGGAAGAAAACGGCATCGTTGCTGGAGAGGATACGAGCTAGCGCCAACAGCATCATAAAAACTGTTGCTGAGAGATATAACCACAGTCAAACCATATTTACGTCATACAGTCAGGCAACGAATGTACTTGCGTAGAGCAACGTTCGGCGAACTCGCTTCAGTTTGCAGGCTCGAACATTGAGCGTTGCCCGACTGTATGACGTAAGTATGGTTAGATTTTGATATAACTCTTCGATTTTTAAATATTTTATGAATTTTCTAATATAATGCGTTTTTCGGCATTGTACATATGTAAATTAAATAATAACAATGTTTCATGTATTTGAAAAAATAAATAAATAAAAATATATATGTATATATAGGTACGTGTTTTCCTTTTTAATTAGAAAAACAATGAAATGGACATTCTGGTGAGAAACGAATGTTGCACACTCTTTTATATACTTTGTCTGAAATAAAAACCAAAAACTAGACTGACAGATGTTGGTTGAAACAAACTTGGTGCCGCTGCATGTTACGAAACAATCCAAAAGTTAGAAACATCCGCACGTGATCGGAATAACTATATACTTATTGTCCCACAGTTCAAAATTCCTTTCGCCAATAGTTACATCCGTCGTAACTTATTTAATATCAAAGTTTCTAATATTGAGTAGGTATTTTGTTTAGAAAACTCAATACACATTCCTCTTCAGTGTTTTTGTATTTGAAACAGAATGATTTAGAAGAAACTCTATGCAACAAAAAAATTGTAAGCAAATATGAAAACTGCAGAATTTCGTGGGTACAGAAACAAAATCAGAAGAAGTATTTTGCTACTATCCCCTCAAAATATTCAATCATTTGTGTGAAAACAAACTTTCTATTAACACATGTGGCCCGGAGGAATGTCAGTTTGTAGTTATTATTGTGTTCAGTAGTCTACCCTTTTCGACTGCTTAAATGCATCTGCTGCGAGAGACTAAAATAGCATATATTTTAACATAATATGTATAATTGATAATAATTCTCAACATAATTCGCAAACCCGTTTGGACCTATGGACTTTCGGCCATCCACCGGTGGACTTGTTCGGATATGACACCAATGTAGCAAAAATACAAAGAGCTAAGAACTATATCCTAAAATAGATTTTCAACTCAGCCTAGTTCATTAGAAACTCGGAGCTTCATGAGTGTCTTAGTGTGCCTACAGTCAAACAGGAAATCTCATCTTGCGGCAAGAAATACAACTACAGGTTAACATGTGGCATGTTAACCTATCCAAACGAGCTAGCCGTACACCTGACGTACCTACCCGACACCATGAACCGCTTCAAAAGGCGTAAAATACCTAGAATCGACAACCTCGCCTAATTGTTTTTTTTTTTTTTCAAATTTTTTTTTTCTTTGACTTTTATTGGCGTAGGCTGTGCCTCCTTCAATTGCGGCGGCATCTGCCATGTAATTTTTTTTTTGTCCCTTGCTGTGTGTTTTTGTTCGATGCCTGCCTCGTTGGAGGCCATGTAATAATAAATAAATCGTTGCCGCAGCCATGGGCCACAAGGGCCTTTTTTCAATGGAGATCTGGCACCTCAAACCAAATGTAACCAGCACATCTACTCATGGTCTAGAAGACCGATCGCATGATAAGAGTTAAAAAGAAATTTAATACCTATGGAAAGAGTTTGAAATAAAGTATTATTATAATTTTTTTATATGTAGTATTTTTTTTTTCAAAAAAGGATTCTTCTCTTGGTTTGGATATTTTCATTCACAATGTTTTCAAAAATCCCGTTTAAGATTTTAAAATGTTTATTTTTATGATAAATTATTATTATTATTAATTATAAATATACGTGATTATTACTATATACTTAATTAATAATTGTTAGGGCTCGTACTTGAAGGTTTGATCTGATGCGATCGTTACCGGTAGATGGCCAGATAAAATAATACTTAATTGTCTTATTGATTAAAAATATAAATTAAACACTTCGTATCCTGATCTTGTAGTGACCTTTTATTTTGATCTATATCAACAACTTTTTTGATATACCGCGGAATTCTATCATTACTAACTTATGTAGGTAATTCTATATAATGTTTGTATTTAAACTGTACTAAACATACTCACAACGCCATCTAGACAATTCGTGTGTAAACATTCCGCCCACCAAGGACATTTAGTGGTGAAATGTCCTTCTACAATAAAACTTTCCGCCCACCATGGCAGATTGTCTAGATGTGTTGGATGACCTAAAATTAACAAAATGGTTTTGAACTATTTGTCCTTAAAACTAACATAAATGACCTTTTAAGAAGTATAACCTTCAACAAATCCTTAACATAACAAACTGATAACATTTCAAAACACATACAATAAACAAAAATCAATAAGTAAATAGTAATGGAAAAAAAACTAAAAGATAATCTAAACTAAAACAATATCTACAAACTACAAATTAACTGGCAAAATACAAATTTTGGAGGTGGGTCTTTTAATCATGGAATTTTTTACTTTGATTGTGACCACACGGGTGACATTATCGCTACCCATATGTTTTTGCACAATTTTACCCATAACCCAACGACTGGGTGGAAGATCGTCCTCTTTAACTAAAACGATATCTCCGACGTTAGGCTCAGGTACTCGAGAATTCCATTTGTAGCGATTCATTAGCGTCGAAAGATATTCTTGAGACCACCGCTTCCAAAAGTTCTGTAACATCCTTTGGATGAATTGCCATCTAGATACTAAATTAACATTGGACTTCAAATAATTATTTCCATCTGGTATGGTGACCAGTGGTCCTCCTATTAAGAAATGACCCGGTGTTAACGGGAGAGGCTCATTGGGATCTGAAGTGTCTACAGTTATGGGCCGTGAATTTAAACAGGCTTCTATTTGGCTGAGCAACGTGTTCATTTCTTCAAAAGTAAGAGTGGATTCGCCTATTATGCGTTTCAAATGAAACTTTGTAGATTTTACACCGGCCTCCCACAATCCACCAAAGTTAGGAGCTCGTGGAGGTATAAAATGCCATTTCGTTCCGATAGTTTCCAGCTTTTCAGCGACTTCACTCTGAACAGCATAAATCTTCTGCAACTCTTTGGACGCTCCCACAAACGTCGTACCATTATCGCTCCATAGCTGAGCGCAGTGACCTCGTCTTGAGGTGAATCGTCTGAAGGCGGCTATGAACGCTTCAGTGCTCATATCACTCACAACCTCCAAATGGATTGCTCGTGTAACCATGCAGATGAATAGGCATATGTAACCCTTATAAGACCGATAACCTCGACCCTTAGTTGTCCTTATTTGAATGGGGCCTGCATAGTCCACTCCACTATGCAGGAATGCTCTAGCAGGAGTACATCGCACTGTAGGCAATGACCCCATATATTGGTTTCGTATTTCAGCCCTTTGGCGAACACAAATGATGCATTTATGGATATGCTCCTTTACTAGGCGTTTTACACCAATGATCCAATAATTTGTTCGCAAATAATTTATCATTAATTGGATCCCTCCATGTAAAGTCTTCTGATGTGCATCCGAAACAATAAGCTTGGTGAGATGAGATGAATGAGGAAGTATAATGGGATGTTTGGTCGGTTCCTCCAGTTGAGAGTTTTGCAATCTGCCACTTACTCGCATTAATCCGTTTTCATCGAGATATGGACACAATGATTTTAGATTATGGCCATTAGATTGTATGTCACCAGTTTTCAGTAAAAGTGAGTATTCCTCAGTAAACCCCTCCATTTGTGCTTTCCTAATACATATGATCAACGCTTGATTTATTTCAGTGCTGCTCAAATACAGTTTCCTTTCGCTATCTCTCTTATAAAACCGTCGACAGTAGGCTATGACTCTCACGAGCTTCTGCAGGTAAGAAAACCGTTGAAAAATGGTGTCCTCGCATATTTGACTAAAGTGTGATCTTATTGCTTCTTCGAGATCAACCTTTAACTCCTTGGGTCTATGGTAAACAACGTTTTCATCCTGCAAAAATGGTGGACCTGCGAACCAGAGCTCACAACCCATCAGTGCTCCTGGCTGGACGCCTCGCGAAGCACAGTCTGCCGGATTGTCCTTTGAAGATACATGGTACCATTGCGAAGAATCCAAAGCTGTTAACACTGTTGAAACTCTGTTTGCTACAAAGATCTTCCATTTGCTAGGATGACTATTAAGCCAGGCAAGAACGACTGTTGAATCTGTCCATGCCTTGATGTCTCTCTTGGTGATGTCTAATACTTCGGCTAATTCTAAAAGGAGTTGAGACAAGAGAACTGCACCACACAATTCAAGACGCGGGATGCTAATCTGCTTAATAGGTGCAACTCTTGTTTTCGCAGCCAACAAGGAGACATGCGTTTTGCCAGAACTGTCAATTGTCCTCATATAAACAACTGCTGAGTAGGCCATTTTAGATGCATCGCAAAATCCGTGCAACTCTCTCTTGGTATCCGTTGTCGAAGTGCTCAACCAACGTGGAATTTTAATTGAGGTAAGTTTGGACAACTCATACTGGTAAGTCGCCCATTCATTCCTTAGATCTGTTGATATTGTTTCATCCCAATTTGTACCCGCTAACCATAACTTCTGTATAAAAATCTTTGCTACTACTACAGTAGGTGCGATCCAGCCTAAAGGGTCGTACAACCTCGCTATTATGGATAAAATTGCCCTTTTAGTTTCAGGTGGAGTTGTCGCTTTCGGAAGATGCACCGAGTAATGAAAGAAATCCCCGCTTCGATCCCAGGTAAGCCCTAATACTTTAACTATGTTCTCAGTTTTGATCTCCATCTCCGTAGTGTCCTGTGTGTGTTCTATGTTGTACTCTATTTGATCTATGTTGTCCTCTAAATTATGTATAATATGATCTTTATCTTGATATTTTGTTCCAACCCTTCCTCTAGCTTAATTTCTGAAAGTAACTCCGCGTTGTTACTATTCCACTTTTGTAATTTAAATCCTCCTTTTGACAATAGCTTAGTTATCTGTTTGTAAATTTCCAGACCTTCTTTGACATCCGAACATCCCGACATTAAATCGTCCATGTAGAATGATTGTAATACTCGTGATGAAGCTAAAGGATACTCATTACCTTCGTCCAAGCTGACTTGCTGTAGAGCTTTGACCGCTAGATAAGGAGCCGAAGCTGTCCCAAAAGTTACTGTCATTAACTCAAAATCCTTTAATTCGCTTTGCGGGTTTTCACGCCACACTATGCGTTGAAAAATTGAGTTTTCTTCGGCGATCCTCACCTGCCTATACATTTTCATTATATCCGCTACCAAAACAATTGGATATATTCTCCTGCGCAATACCACATGACGTAAATCTGCTTGTAGTTTAGGTCCAGTCAATAATGTATCATTTAATGAGACCTGATGACTGTTTTTACTAGAAGCGTTAAACACGACCCGTACCCTCGTAGTTGTTTTATCGTTTCTTACGACGGCATGGTGTGGCAGGTAAACAGCTTTATCCTTCATTTCATCATCACCCTTAACAGGTCGCATATGTCCCAATCGTAAGTATTCATTTATGACTTCTTTATAGCTTTCGTTTAATTCTGGGTCGTTTATTAGTCTCTTTTCTAATGATTTGAACTTTCTTACAGCTATTTGACGCGAGTTACCACCTAAGCAACGAGGATTATCTTCACGAAAAGGTAACATCACAACGTATCGTCCTTCGGGTGTTCTTTTTGTTGTCCTAGCGAAAATGTCTTCGCACTTTTGTTCTTCTTCTGTATACAGATTCTTTCTATTATTTGATGGTTCTTCTATTTCCCAAAATCGTTTCAACATGTCATTTTCATTTATACATGTGTGCATTACAGATATTTTGCGATCCTTCTGGTTGTCATTAAAACACGGAACTACCCCAGACAGAATCCACCCGAACGAGGTATCTTGAGCTATAAGAGTTCCATTAGAGCTCCTTATTCTTTTAACACCTTCCTTCAAAATCTCGCTGTATATATTAGCACCCAACAACAAGTCGATTCTGTCAGGAATGTTATACTGCGGGTCTGCTAGACATAAATGCTGTAAATCATTCTTCTCTCTGGCAAAAATGATGTTATGCTCTTGACAACATAAGCTTTAATTTGAACTTTAAAATCTTGGTTACTGCGCGACGTAAGGTTGATGTATACCATTGCCTTTGATATCCCTACTTTGATTCCATTTAAGCCGGTGGTCGTTCCTCTGACAGGGATTTTTCTTAGTCGCAAAAGTTGCACCATTGACTCCGTTACAAAGCAGGCCTGAGCTCCTTGATCCAGTAAGGCTCTTATCACGTGATTCGTTCCAGCTACGGACTTGGCATCCACTAACGCGGTAGCTAGTAAAACCTGTCCCCTTTCTGAGATCCTCCGAGTTGATAGGCATGATACTATTGGGGATGTGCTAGCCGATGGTTTAGCACTTTCAACAGTCTGAACAGATTCTTGTGGAGTCGAACTATAGCTTTCCAGATGCAAAAGAGTATGATGGCGTCTTCTACAAATTTTACAAGTGGTAGGTTTCTTACAATGAGACGCTGTGTGGTTGCCGCCTAAACAATTGAAACAGATGGAATTTTTGGATACAAAGTCTCTTCTTTCGGCACATCCTTTTCTAGAAAATTTCTTACAAAAACACAGTTTGTGATTCTCTGAACAGAACTCGCACCGCATAACCGAGATATTATTATTATTATTAGTGGACAATAAAGTTTTTGATTTTGCTACATAACGACTGTTTTGCTGTACTAAAGATCTATTCGAATCAAGAAACTCCAATGCTCGGAATCGACTTTCAATGAAACTCTGAAGTTGATCCAACGTCGGTAATTCATCTGTATCAGTTGAACTGGATAAGTGTAATTCCCATTGTTTGCGCGTCTCGTTATCTAACTTAAATGTAACAATATGAATAACGATAATGTCCCATGTGCTCACATCCACCTTTATATTTTTCAATGCACTCATGCAATCCATGGTGGTGTCCAAAATTTCTTTTAACCCACTTGCGGATTCAATAATTAATCTTTTTTGTGCGAATAAGCGTTTTAAAATGCAATTAGATAAATATTTTTTATTATTATAACGCTTTTCTAATAATAACCAACATTGACTGTAATTCGCGTCACAAATTGGTGTATGTTGTATTAATTGTGCCGCTTCACCAGACAAATGACTTTTTAAATAATGCAACTTCTGAACATTGTCCAAACTATCATTATTGTGCACAAGCGATAAGAATAAATCACGAAAAGTTACCCATTCAGAGTAGTTTCCCGAAAAATTTGGAATATCAATTTTTGGAAGTCTAACTAATGCGCGTGATTGACCGTTATCAGTATTGTTCCCACTAATTTGCAAAGAATCGCTTTCGTTTGATACAAATTGTTTTAAAGAAAGTTTCATAAGCGATTTATACATTAAATAGTCTTCTTCGGTACTTTCATATATTTCTTGGGTAACATAAACACTATTTTCTAAACTATCACAGTCTGATATTTCATACAATTTTGTATTATTGCACATAAACGACGTCCAATGTTTTTCTAAATTATCTAATCTAGCTTCTATATACTCTTTAGATATTCTGTCTTTTGGACTTTTCTTAAAATTTGACAAACCTTTTTTTATTGAACTATGTAAATTTAATTGAACCTTTACAAGACCTTCCATATTTTATTATTATAATTATTTATTATATAATATTAATATGTGTAGCTAAACTTTAAATATATGTTTCTGCAAATTTCATAAGTAGGTACTTATTTTTAATTTCTATTGAAAACCGTAAGATTATTCTATAAAAAATTCTAAGATCTAAATAATTATAATGCTATATTTTTTCTTTTCAAAATCACAATTTTACATAAAATTTAAATTATATTAAATCACAAATTTACAAGTTTTTTCTTTTAAGGAATAAAGTTCAATTTTGCTTGAAAATAATGAATGTTCTGCTTACGTTTGCACCTCACACAAATTTAACACTTAACTCCGATATTATTAACACCAATGACACTGATACACTCGTTAAACTGAATACCGTTGTTCTATTTTTTCGCCTTTACGCTGTTGGTACCGCTGCACTTTCTACGTTGTACTTTCTGTCGCTGGGCTCCTTCCACCACTGGTAACTGCTGCACCTCCAAAGCGTCGCCAAATCGCCGACAATTGCCGCTGATTCCACGTAACCTTCAAGCAGTGATCCACTGCCAGTACGTGAGGGTCCGTTTCGAAGACTCAAAACACGAAAATATACTGGATCCGACTCGATGTGACCAAATGTTAGGGCTCGTACTTGAAGGTTTGATCTGATGCGATCGTTACCGGTAGATGGCCAAATAAAATAATACTTAATTGTCTTATTGATTAAAAATATAAATTAAACACTTCGTATCCTGATCTTGTAGTGACCTTTTATTTTGATCTATATCAACAACTTTTTTGATATACCGCGGAATTCTATCATTACTAACTTATGTAGGTAATTCTATATAATGTTTGTATTTAAACTGTACTAAACATACTCACAACGCCATCTAGACAATTCGTGTGTAAACAATAATAATATAAATAAATATCTCTCTCCGTTCAGTCCCAAAGTCCCCCAGGATAGTGGTCACAAAGTCCCAGTTTCACCCCACCGTTTGCCTCCACCGGCCCTTTCCATGATCGCCCTCATCACGTGGCAGAGTATAGCAGTATATGTGGCAATCTTTACTTCATCCGTCCATCTTGTTGACAGAGTTCGAATCTGCCTTCGAAGTTGCCAACGACTGGCATTTCTAGATTTTCGCCATTACAATACAAAGCTTTTGATGACTTATATGTATGTATAAACAAATATAGGAAATATAAAACACTAAAAGACATTGTTTGATCAAAGCAATGAGGAGTTTTATTATTATTTATTGCTATGTGGCTGTACACATTGCATGTATAGAGTGAATATTGAAAAATAAATAAATAAACAAAAAATATCGAAAGTTTTAGAAATGACTTTATGAGATGTTCTTTTCAGAACAATATAAATAAAAAACAAAAGTAGAAAAATTTAAATTATTTATAATGTTTAAGAGCTAACTTCTTCATGTTACCATTAAGCAGTTTAGTTTTTCTTCCCTCTGTTTTAAAGTTAAATTAATTTAGTTTTAGTTACTTGTCAATTTTAATTTTAGTTAAAGACTAATAAAGCATAATAATATGTACATTTTTCAGACTAAATCTGTAAGTGGTTTAATTTTAAAAGTTTGTCAATATTTAACAATATTTATGTTGAAATAACAGCACGTGTGCTGTTGTGTTTCGGTGAGTGAATAAGGGATGCCAGAGCCCATTTCCCTATTCCCTCCTAATCCCTTATCCTTAATCCTACTGTAGGCGGCAGCGCACTTGCAGCAGCTTTGGCGTTGCTTGTGTTATAGGCGACGGTAGCCACCTACCATCAAGTGGATCGTCAGCCTGTCTGCCGATCTCAACATAAAAAAAATTTACTGGCAATTCAATTACATTCGATTTAAAAAACACAACTAAACATTCAAATAATTTGTACCTAATTATAACATTAGTATAAACTACATAAGAAAATACGGTCCGCCACTTCAGTTTCTTCGATACCTAAAATTAGGGTACTTAAATAAATGAAATACGTAATAAAACGCGATTCAGCACGTTCAAATGTGAATTTCTACTTTTTTTTTCGAATTTTAGTAACGTGAACTTTCTTCATAGGTTCATAGGTAAAGCGAGTCTCAAAAGACACTACAAATGACTTCATTTAACGTAAAAGAATCGTCCCGTAAGTCCACGAGGCGTATCTCACAACAGGAAGATGACTGCCGTAAGGTGTACGTGCGGCGAATGCACACTTTAGAGTTAACGCTTGCTACTTTGTAGCTGACGTTAACTGTAACGGTTTAAGAACATCCTGTATTCAGGAAGTGAACCGAAAACAACTACGCTTCTACAGTATGGATTGAAAACACACATGGAACTTCTTAAATGCGATTCCTTTCATTTCTTCTCGTGTTTGTAAGTTTTCATAAGTTTGGTTCTGTACTTTTTAATAAAATAATGAATAAGTAAAGATATATTTAATACTCACCCAAGCCAATGTTCTTTATAAAACTTATTACTACCGCTAGGAACAGTCATCAGATGGAATCTAAAGTGTGCTATCACAGTCGGTTATGGATCTCGTGTGTCTTCATGGTGGATGTGAAGATGTTCGAAGCAACAATGGTAATAAAGTTGTGTGGACCTATTATACATATATATAAGACGTGAAACAAGATCTTTTCATTTCATGGCTGCGAGTTGGCTTGATATACATAAAATCTTTACCTTCACGATAGAAACAGTACTTTTCTGAATGTATTCGCGGGCAGACTCCCCCACTCTTGCGGAGAAGGACACAGTTTAACATTTAGTTTTTTAGTTTATTAATTAGTTATATTTCCGGTTATATTCTTTTAACATAAAAACTAAAATTATCTAATCTAAAAATAAATTAATATTAAATTGATTAGTTATATTAGTTCTGTTGTTGTAATTTTAGAAACATTATATATACATTTGTACCTAAATGTTTTATCTTTTCAACTTTTCTAGTCCCAATAGATGTACAATCGGTCGGGGTTAGGGGCGACAAGAACAGTAACAGAGGTACAATCTAGGCCGTATCTAGTAGCACCCAGCCCTGGATTTGTCCAGGGCTGGGTGGCAGCGGCCTAAGGGCGGCGGATTTTAGATGGTTTTTGCTTTCGGAAGCCATCAAATTCTTGTGCGATAACAAATGCAATAATAATAATAATAACCTAATAAAGGCCTAGGTTTCTACCTAGGCCACGAGGAAGAGGCGGCACAAAGTGAAGGGGCCTATACTCAAGAAAAGTATAAATCCGGCACTGGTAGCACCGCCTCATGCATCTGAATAGGAGAGGAAACCTCGAAGGGAAGCTTCAAGTTGTCACTGAGGCTAACTGGGATCAAATCATTGACAGACAAAACAAATGGGATGATTTCAGCGGAACCAACAGTCTTAACAAATATGGTCGCCATGTGGAACAAACACACTTTCTCAAGTAACACTAATAGCTACCGTAATCGTTTACTTCCAATAAAAGATGGTAACAAAAGATTGCAAGCATTCGATATCTGTGAAAACTAGAAAGCAATTTGATTAATACTTAATCCATTCTATATAATAAAATCGTAAACGAGCCTTGTCTGTCATTAAATAATTAAAAAAAAAAAAAAAACAATTTGTACACGTTGTATTTAAATATTACCGAGGTAAAATTTGTCTGTTTGTATGTGGGTTTGTGCATGCTAATCTCAGAAAGGGCTTAAACGATTTGAATGCGATTTTCACTGAAGTATTGTAGCAAGCTTCCTATAACATCTAGTGTTTATTTCATTCCAATCGGTTTACAAACAAAAAAGTTACGTGCTATACCACACGTACAAAGTTGCGGGCTAAGCTAGTATATGTACAATATGCCTATAAAGTAGAATAAGTTTTAAAATATAATCTTCTTTAAGATTACGTGATACATTAATTTTTTAACAACATCACATCATTTTGCCAAATGATATGAGAAATTATATTCGTCAACGTGAATGAACGTAAAATGTATATTGACGTTTTGATTGTAGTACTGTTTGAACTAAATGAATCTGGTGGCAAACGAGGCATGGCATGCAATCAACATCCCATTAGTTCACTTCTTAATTCCTTCGTCTCAGGAGATTTTAAGGGATTCACAGATAAACTCTTATTCAAATTTGCACTTTTATTCTTGTTAAGCTTAAAAAAATGAGTTCTTTTTTAAATATTTATGTCTAATAATGTCTAGATAAGCAGTTCAGAGTACATAAGTAAAATTAACTAAACACATAACGCCACCTAAATTTGCGAAAACAATTGAGCACGCTAATAATTCACGTATAATTTTCATCTTTCTGTTAAATTGTGCGAAATATTTTTATGGCATTTTTATTTACGCTGGAAATCTTCTTTCTTTCTGGAGACTGAAATTTCGATAAGAGTGTATAGGCCGATAAGCTGTATTTATTAATTATAACAACTTTCAGTAAACTTATGTGTTTTATAAAACGGATGAAACGGAATTCACTTAAAAATATGGGTTATCGCGGCCACCACAATTGATGATTTTGTTAGTATACTTAATAATTGGACTTGACTCATCCTTACCTATTTATATTTTTCACTTACCTAATCAATTCGGTAACACCAATTTGCTACGGTTAGCAAAATGAATTGTAATTTCATTTTGTTTTTTATATATTTCATTTATTACTAAACTAAAACAAAAATTAAAAATCACAAAATTTAAACAGAAATTGTATACATTTAACTTATGTATTATGTTAGCTTTGTCCTAACTAGCTACCAGCGCATAGCTGATACTTCTAATAACTTATAACAAAAAGTCTTTGAGTACTAAAATTTTGATTTGTTAGTAAATTTTCCTGGACTATAAGTCTAGAATGATGAAAAGAACATATGTCTATTTTATAACGAAGCAACGATGTTAATGGATTTTTGAAAATTCTAACTCAGTGCCAAGCCGCTAGTGTTTTATATATAAACATTTTTAATATTCTTTGTTATCTCTATCAGAGGTTGCGTTGCTTCCATTTTATATATTTAACATATGATTTTATATATTAAGTATTATTCGTTACTATATATTCTAGTATACCCGACGAGGGCTATTTCTTGGTAGACCTCCGTAAGAGGGTTGAAATCCGAAAAAGTTTCTAATGAAGAGAAAAATTGCCCGGAAAATTGCATCAATATGAAATCCATAACCCTACCAAGAAGTGGACCGTCAGCCTGTCTGTCGAGCTTAGCATAAAAAACGGGACAACGGGACAAGTGCGAGTTGAACTCGCGTGAAGAGGGTTCCATACGATGTTACCTATCCGAACAATATTGAGTGATGTTTTACCATGTTATTTTAATATCATGGACTTCTTATAGCTTTTCCTATAATCTATAAGTAGAAAACTAATTTCTGTATTTTTCAAAATTTTAGGTTCGGAGATAAGGGGATGGGGGGAATTGGTCGTACAGACGGTCACACGAGTGATCCTATAAGGGTTCCGTTTTTTTCTTCGGACATACGGCTCGCTAGTAAAAATAAATAAATAAAGTAAAATAGCAGTAAATTCGTCAATGATACGTTATTTCTGCTTTGAGATGTTAATGTAATATAACGGCTTTCAATGTTTAGGTAAGAGCATCGCAAATTGTTCACTCGAGTAGAGTTTAATTAATCGAATTAAGGTGGAGGCTCATTGAGTCGTAAAGATAGTAACACCATTCATTGACTTCAATGCGTAATACAATAACAATAATTCTTACCAGTAATCGTTGTACTGTTCATTGCCTTTCCCAATCAAAACAATATGAACCTTTTGTACTTACCAATTCATTAGAAATTATGGCCGCAAATTATGGCCGTGTCAATTTTAATACGATAGAGGTATAAATATTAAAAACGAAGCATCTACATTACTCCAGAAAACCGGTCAGTATCCTCCCTACAATTCGAATAGAACGCAATAATTTGTTACTTCCGGCGGCGGACATCTTGAGGAAACCAGAAGACTAATTATCTAGTTTCCTGTATCTGACAATGACACAAACGAACAGAATGCCACATATCTTCACGCGGAAACCAATCAAAACCAAGCCAGCGTTTTGTAGGCACCACAGTTTACACTACCACCATAAACAGTTAAAAAAAATTACAGGAATAAATATAGTTCTATATGTACGTACACCTCAACTGGTAAAATGGAACCGTTAAATAATCATTATCTTTGTGTTACATTGTCCAAAAGTGTTTTTGTCATAAAATTTATATCAAATATAAGTTAATGGCTAATTTTAATTATTATACTATGTTATTACAAACTAAGATTCAAAGATTAACAGTTCCATAGACTGAAATAAACTATGAAGTCTTACTTTAAAATCAAACGATTTTTCACTGATATTTTTTTATTTATATTCTAATAGAATTGGCTCGTGAACGTGACCCGCGCCTAATTTACATACAAATCTGGTTCATGTCCTTTAAAGGTTAATTTCTACATCAATATTTTTAACAAATACGCGTAGCCTGCCTGTATAGTGAGCTATATAATGTAGCGCTCAAATAAGTGGATTAAAAATGTATGACTAATTTATTAACAATTTTAAAGAGTATCAGATGCCACGATCTGCTTGCTGGACGAAAGACCTCAAGTAAGCCACGAGCGGTGGATGGACGTGGATTGTTAGGCTGCAGTTAGACGCCTCTATGCTCTGGCATGGTGCGACATGGCCTTGTACTGGCGCCCCATCTGGATGGACCGGATGACCGCCCGTAATAGGCCACTTTTGCGGGCTCCACAAAGGGCTAAGTCGATCAGGATAAGCTATACTGATGCCCAAAGCGGTGTGGGGCCCTCACGTTAAGCCTAATGCAAGTGTTCTCGGGGAATAGTTGCTTCGGGCGTTATCCTTACCTTATGGCCGAGAGAGAGAAGACCGAGAAGTGACCTCATTGTCTAACTGCCCCGAATGGGCAGAACAGCGCGCCGCTCTTTACCTTGTCGTGGGCGGCGAACTTTCGCTGCCGGAACTTATGAGGTATGGTCGGCGGTGACCTTGCCTGGCAGGTGATATACGCGTTTTGTGAGCGCGTTATGTTGCGCAAGGAAACGGCGAAGAAGCAGGGGGAATAGGATCTCCTCTCCCAGCCGATCCGCCGCCGGAAGAGGCTCGGACGCAGACGGCTGGCTTATGTCGCCGAGGATTTGGATATGCCGAGGTTATGATAAGGAGGGTATAGTCCTCCCCGGGCTCGACTGCTGTGGTGGGCAGCCGATGTCGTGTCATAACGTTCCCGGACCTTGTCCATCTACGGACCCGCTAAAAAGTCCGGCATAACCCCGCATTGTCCAATACTCTGCCGAGTATCCATAAGGTTTTCTCATCGTTAAAAAATCTGCAGTTTGACGGACGCAAAAATTTCTTACGGCCGCCGCGCGCGGTCGGCTTTCTGTACTATGTGTCCTGCCACTTCACTTCCGGGTTATGACGATAACTTTCGTTCGCCTACGGATCTTCTTATTCCTGATTCGATCTCGCAGTGTAACCCGGAGCATAGTTTTCTCTATAGCTCGTTGAACGACGTTGAGCTTTCTTACGAGACCACGTTTCAGCGCCATATGTCATAACTGGCAACACACTTTGGTCGAAAACTTTTGTTTTATGATACTGAGAAATTTTGGACGAGGAGATGTCTTGGAGCTTCCCGAGCGCCGTCCATCTGAGCTGGATTCGACGTTTGACCTTCTTACACGATGTAAGAAAGTATTTTTCTTAATGTTCATTTACATGTACTTACATTCTTACATGATACAAGAAAGTAATAATAAAAAGAAAGTCGAAATTAATAATTGGAAACATGATTAATTTATCATTGAAAAGGACGAAAAGAGACCTTGTAACAAAACTTCCATCTCAATTTATACATGCAGCTTTGCCTAAAACTTTTCCTTTAAGTCTAAGAGTAATTATGTTAATTAAAACCGAATTTAAGGCACATAATTGCAGCTCAATGAATACAGCGCCTTTGAATATACTTGTATTCTAATTGAGCGTCTAATTAATTAAGACGTATTCAGGAACACTCAAAGATTTTTTTAATGAAGCCGCGAACCTTTACTCCGCTAATTTGAGTAAAGAAATATTTTTACAATAAGGGAGAGAATCCATTAAGAGCGCGTATAAATAGAAATAGCTAATCCTAGATTTGAATTTTGTCTAAGTATATAAAGTCCGAATAAGAAAACAGTTACAAATAGATTAATCCATTATAAATAAAAGTGAAATGTCCACAGAAAACATTATATAATGAAATTTTCTCGATAGAACAAAATCATCAAATTACCTCTCATTTTACCGTTTTTTGTTTTATTTTCAAAATGACACATATTACAAACCTAAAAAATACCAGTAATCTCACTTCACAGATTATCTAGGCCTTTGTTTATTAATTTTTCATTTGACATTGTAGTTTACGAGCAGTTAATATTTATTACTTTTGGCACATTTTTGTAACGTGAAAAAAAAAAAGCTTCCGAAGGACATAAAGCTGCATAAAGTGTATTTTATTTAAATTAATCCGTACAGTGTCGTTTTGACGTAAAGCAAAAAAATATGTGATTTCATGTGTAACTATTCCTTAAATATATTTTTTAACCTACATATGATAAATTGTTACAATTGAGCTTTCCATTTCGTTTTTGTTGAGCCTTCTGAACTCAAGAACGGCAGGACCGTTTTTTATGATCCATATAGCTCATATTGAGAGGGTAGGTCTGTGCCCCATTGTGGGGACATATAACAGTCTGTTGATGGTGATGAATAGGGGAATATACTTTGGCATCCTTTACTCACTCATTGAAAGAAAAAGGTCTTCTTCAGAACTTAATGAAGAAATAATGAAGAAGTTAATGAAGACTATAAAATTAATAAAAAAATTTAGTTGACCTAAGATTAATATAATCCAATGAACGTACAACAAGGATGATTAGAATCCGGTACAGGTAACTTATAAACTGCAATTAAGAAAGTATCTAATAAGAACAGTTTATCAGTTAAATATTTTACCTTCAGTAAAATGTCTTTGCATGAACTTCCTCTAAAGCAATAGTTAGACCGAGTAATTCTCTCGTGTACTCACGTTAACAAGGTAACAGATACTAGGGCTCGTTAATCACTAGCGGAGCAGGTCGCCCGGCCGTGCCGATACCTACTTAACGACACTATGCTACACAAGTAATTATGTATCTGCATTATAATCTCACAATGAAATGTAGCGAGAGGAATATATTTTTAACTATATGTTAAAAATATATTCCCCCGGCTTCGCCCGGGGTGCAATTTTTATATATAAGAACATTCCCCGTTTATCCCTCTTTCCATTAGTGAAAACCAAATTAAAATCGGTCTACCCGTTCACGCGTGATGCCGTGACCAAGGGAAATGGGGATTCATCTTTATATATAGAGATTATTTTTCGCGAGATGCAAGGTTATCTCACTTGACTGTGAAGTATTGTGTACACGTTAACATTGGTACATAGACTTAAGTATGTACCTAAATAGATTAATTATCACAATACAAACTGGATTTTCGTGTAAAATTGTGGACCATGGCGCAGTAGCTGTTGAAAGAACCTTGTAGCCTCTGTCATCAAATTTAAATGGAAAAGAATTAATGTATAAAGATTTTTCTAATTATTTTAATGACGTATGGAAATGGAACAGTAAATTAAATGTCTAGTTCGTGATGGTAAAATAAACTATCTTGGTGTAATGACAGTAACATATACAGTGCCGTAAATAGCCTTTTCTGCGCTCTGTACGAGCCTCTATAACTGCGCCCTTGTATTTTTTTTTCAGATATTATAGGTATTAGGTACCCTAGAGCATGCTGTGTATAGACCTACTTTATTTCATTTTGGGTGATAAAATAAAGCACAAGGAACTTGGTGTTGGTGGACCAATTATCTAATATTTTGAAAGAAAAATCTATTTTTTTAAAGAACTGATGTAGGCAAACAAGCAGACGAGCCATCTGTTAAGTGGGCCCTTCGCCTATTATACCACCTACTGTGTCTGCTCGTGCGCTGCCAAAAAAATGAGCGCGATGTTTTGTTTAATTTAATAGACGTTTTTGATAATACTGGCATGTAGGTACGTATGTGTTGGAATCGAGCACTAGAGGCGCAGCGGGAACTTATCAGGAGCAAACCGAAAAAATAATAGTCCTGCCTGGTCTGGCCATTCTTGCGCCTCCCAGAGTCTACGCCCTGTGCCTGGGCACCGGTGGCACCGCCCTATTTACGGCACTGAACATATATATGTCTTATTTCATGTCTTTTGGTCAAATATATAAACTTTGTACTGTAATCATCGACTTTACACCCAAATGTAATCTTATAAACTTAAATTAAGTATTGATTAATATTCCTACTGGGACAGGAAGAGACTCGCATGGAGATCAAGGACCGGCAAGCGCAGCGTAGGATGTCAATCACAGGATGAACTGTCAGTCCAATAAGGGCTGCCGATCGATACTGGACGAAAATTATGGGATAAGTCGATGTCCAGCAGTTGAAGTTATACGCCTGAAATTATTATGACGATAAAGTATAAATAAAACCGTTAAAAAAAGTCTAAACGACGTATTTTTTTTTATTATATTTGGTATTTCAATGCCGCCATCACTTTAAATCTTTAATTCCAGACTTATCTTTAGCACTAAAACTCTTTGTTTTGACAATTTTTTTCATTTAGCAATCTGTAAAAATTTAATCAACAAAATATCTTAACAAATGCCATTATGCTATTACCATTTAACATGCGTTGACTGCCCACTTTGAGACCGCCTGTTTGTACACGGTAAAATAACGCCCTTATATTTTGAAGATATTGATTGAAGAATATATACAATATTTAAGTAGCGCACAAATTTCTGAAAATTTAATTCATTTATTAATTCGTGTGGTTTTATTTCTATGCTACAATAATAATATAGAGAAGACGAACTAATTATGTTAGTGTACCTACATCTGATAATTATCTGTGTGACTAGTTTCCTGTTTGAGATATCCGTTTTTATATCTGCTTGTATTTTAGATCTGTTTGAGATGCAGTGGAGCGCCTTGTCTGTTGATTAACATAGTTTCTTCAAAGTTTTTCGTTAAGAAATTATTTCCAGAGGAACTTCAGCAAGGTACTATTCATTGAATTTAACAGTAAAATTTCTCAGAAGGTGCATTTCTTAAGGAAGACTGCAAATAGGCAATAAAATATTTATGTAATGTAAATAACTTGTTATACCTGTTTATTATGATTAATTATTAAGAATTAATAAATTTAAACACTTTTCATAGAGAGCCGGTATTAATAGACATTCTCAATGTGAGTCATACTCTAGCTAGAGGAAAATTTGATTAGGCACTAACTCCATTCTGTTAAATTTTTAAAAAGGGGTCACTTTTTATTACCTTTATATTTTCTCGTATTACTAGTGGGTTCATAAAGTTGAATAAATGATTACTTCGGGATCACCTGACGACTCTCAAGGGGCGCTACATATGACAGATGACGGATACTGAATACGCCCGAACTCCTTGTCATTTAAAAAAATATATTTTTCATAAAATATTTTGTTTTATGATAAAGAAGCTGACTGTTCAACTGTTAATATATGGTTAAGATAGCTATAAACACGACAACTATGGGAGTGCACTGTCAGCTATGATAGGATATAGGAAGACAATGAGCGAAAAGAGGGATTGTATACTGTCACGCTGCGCAATGTATGACTTCGAGACGCAGTGTGTGAAAATATAAATAAATATTTTTGTAATATACCATTATAATTGAACTCATAACATTGTAATGTAACATAAACAATTGACCCCAAAATCTTGTTTGCAAAAATTATTTTCCGAGCAATCAAGGCTAGTTGGTCGATTACCATAGTTTCCGTTACCGACTTACTTATCCTGTAACTACTTGCTGGCGTATTCCGAGTGAACTTTATCCACAAACCGACTCTGTTTGATGCTCTTACTGTTATTAATTAACATGTAATTACATTAACATGTTAGTGGTTCATTTACCCGTACCTTGATATGTTTATTTCAGATAATATAGTATACAATGAAATATTTGTATTTGTGACCTTACAAGCGATAGAATATATAAAAGATAGACAAAAGATACAAATGAATAATGAACTTTTCAAATTTGTCTCTGGTCTGGAGCTAGAAAGTAGTGGCAGGACATACTGCGTAATTTGCACAGCCTGTCTGGCAGCAGTAACCCCCCCCCCCCCCCCCCCTTACAAAAGACTACACGTGTGCTATTGTGTTTCGGTGAGTGAGTACGGGATTCCAGAGCCCATTTCCCTATCCCTTATCCTTAATCCTACTGTCGTCGGCAGCGCACTTGCAGCAGCTTTGCCGTTGCTTGTGTTATAGGCGACGGTAGCCACCTACCATCAAGTGGACCGTCAGCCTGTCTGCAGATCTCAAATTAAAAAAAGTTAGTTATTAAAAAAATAATACAAGTAATATGAGTAGATTAATCGACTAAACGTTTAAAAGAAAAACTATTGTTTTGAGAATTTTACATTGAATATTATTTATCTATATTAATAATTATTATAAAAGGTAAAAATTGTATGTTTGTATGTAGGAGGTAATCTTCGAAAAAAGGTACTCATCCGATTTTAATAATACTTTCACCTATAGTTAGAAGAGAATTCCAGGATAGAAATAGTCTATACATTCCACGAGGGCGAAACCGCGAGTATGATTTTTGTGTGTTTGTAATGAATAAACTCAAAGATTACTGGACATATTTTAAAAATTCTTTTACTTATAGAAAGCTGCATTTTAAGCAATAACAAAGGCTACTCACCTTCTCTCATCTCTCCCCCTTTACTCCCTCCATGCAAATGTATGTTTGTAATGAATAAACTCAAAGACTACTGGACCGATTTTAAAAATTCTTTCACCTATAGAAAGCTACACTATCAGTGAGTAACATACCCCAGTGACTACACCCTCCCCCATCTCCCCCCTTTACGCCCCCTCCATAAAAAATTGCCGATTTCCACGAATAATATTTTATAAAGAGAAGCGGGCAAAGTTGCGTGCAACAGCAAGTGTATTAAATAAACAAAATATCATACCAATGGAAACGCATTCTGCCAACCTTGATGTATTTCCGGTAATTTAAAAATGTATGAAAAGGCCTAGTTGTTGGAAATAATGATTAAGTAATCAATTTAATTTCTTTTTTTGGACAAAAAAGTGAAAAGAAAAACTTAAAAATTATAAGGCCTCAGTACTAAATACGAATTTATTTGATAGGCATTATTTGATATGCTTATTACTTAAGCTCACATAATAAGTTAGAATTTTGAAATGTCATCAATGAGAAATACCTTTACAGGTATTCTATATTGTATATATGAACTCGCAAACCGTATATCGTTTATGGTATACGAGCCAGGTGAAAATTTCGTCAATCATTTCCTATCGGGCGATAATTCCTAAATTGCTTCAGAGATTGTATCATAGAGCCTTTGTGAACGTCATCTGCGGCTCCGTGGGTGGGTTGAGCAGCGGTACCCTCCCATACACGTATGTAGAAGAAAAAAAAAATTTTTTTTTACGCAGCTGACGTTCACAGGTCATCATGTTACAACTATCACAAGCATTTTACGAGTTTTCGCTGGAGAGGAACTTGGTCATGAAAATCTGTTGTTGGGTCAAGGTTCATTACTTTACCTATTCAATCATATCGTGTACTCGTAGGTAAATTGCGTGTACTTTGATGCATATGTTGTTTGCGTTGCATGAAATATCTACATATGTTGTAACATTGACCTTAATATTCCTCACTCCAGTCTTATAGAAACATATTATAACGTTTTTTAAAACATAGTATATTTAAGTATTTTATATATATTTTGAATGCATTATTACCGAAAATTTAATGAAAGGTGGGTAGCTTAAAAGAGAAAGCCTTGGTTTAAAAAACATTCAGAAAATACGTTCAAAGTGCATTTAAGAAATTTCACAAAAATAAAACTGATCACGAATAATAACATACCGACTGATACGTAAGCTTCCACAATGAATGCAAAAAGTTCACACTTTTAAAAGCCTGGATTACCATATAATACTAGGATCGATATTTGTACTTTAAATTCTTAGTAACTGTCTAAAATATTTTTTTCTGTCAATTTATATGTGTAGATATGTTGTAACGTAACAGGGTGTCACGTACAAATAATAGTAATGAGGTAAGAGAACGAGGAAAGGAAATATTGGTCAGAAAAGGCAGGAAGGTGATAGTCGTCAGAAGTTAATGTGGTGTAGAGAAGATGTTCGTTTTATTATCTGTTGAACGCGTAGTGAAGACTGGTGCAATGGCGACAACGAAGATGCCGACCGAACACATAGGATGGACTCGATACATGTACAAGACAGGAAAATTTTGTTTTGGAATCTTGTTTTCTTAGTATTGGTTTCAGCTAGTTTGGTTCTTAAGCCGAATGCAAAACCAGACTGCTCTTCTTTACTGCCTATTCCTTTGAAGAAACCTCAGTTTCTTTAAGTTTGTATACATCTTTTTCCTTTCGTTTGAATATTGTATAAGGTACAATTTTTCCGTTTCAACCTCCTGAACAATTTTTTTATAATGAAATAACAGATAAACAAACAAGAAGAAAAGCGAATAGCTAACTTATAGAGTAGTTACCATCAGCCATCCGCGATCCGGTCATCAGCCATCCGATTCCGAAACACATCAGTGATTTGTCACTGATAAACATCAACTCTCTCTCGCTTTGAAACAGTATTGCGCCGTGTCATTTATTTTGAATGACTGAATGAATGAATATTTTGAATGAATGACGTGACTGATCTGTTCGTGCGTGTCCATTTATTTTGAAATAAAGCAAAAAATGTTTTCACAAAGGCTTGTTGTTCTATTCGATGTTGTGGAAAAATCAGTAACACATCAAACTTTAAAATATATAGAATCACATTTCATCGGTAAGCAACAATAAATTATAACTTTTCAATTTATATTCATATTAACACGGCTCAAGTAACACGGACATGTAAAGGTGACGCGTATCTTTCGTTTTGCTTTCACTTAAGAGGAAAGAATAGCTTTGCGATTCTAACGAAATAGGTATTTAGGAAAACACATGCTATCGCTCGTGCGCTCATGTCCCCGGGAATCGCGCACAACACATAGAAATAGCCTCACGCACACATCGACGGACGCTGTTAGTTGACGAGCAATTACGGCGGAAGACGAACTCTTTTATTTATTTAGTTATTTGTTGTGGCGTGCCCGAAACTCCGATATAAAGAAATTGAAGATTATAGTGATAATTTCAAGTAAGTAAGTATTTTATTTATTTATGTAATTAGTAACGATTATTTATTATTATTTATTATTTATTTATTTATTTATGTAATTAGCCAATTTCCCTATCCCCTCCTTATCCTTAATCCTAATCCTTACCCTATCCTTAATCCTTACCCTTATCCTTAATCCTACTGTAGTCGGCAGCGCACTTGTAGCAGCTTTGGTGTTGCTTGTGTTATAGGCGACGGTAGCCACCTACCATCAAGTGGTCCGTCAGCCTGTCTGCCGATCTTAACATAAAAAAAACGAGTGTAAGCTAATTTGATTTTTGATAAATCGGCTTTTTGCCTAAATGACTGACATTTTGTATTTTAAGTGTATCTATATGATATTTACGAAACAAAAGATTTTTGACTTTGTTATTGTGTACGAAACTGCTGCATGTGCTAATAATAATTATAACTATAATGTTTTCGTGAAATGCTAGATATTCGGTTTTGTCAAAATCAAAGTCAAAAAGTCGGTTTTAGGTCGGCTCAGGTTTCAACCACGTTTCAGCTAGGTAACTAAACAATTTTTAGGTACCTTGGTAGGTAGATGTAAATAAAATTATTTTTTAATTCTTGTAGATATAATAGTCACACGATAATGGAAGCATATTATAGAAGGGGCAAAAAGAAACGAATACACTTATGTGTCCGCCGGAAAAAAATGTCACTTCGCCAGAAAGGCAAAGAATTGGTTTGTAGTTTGTACACACCTTCTCACAGTCAATCTAACTCACAGTTATACGAGTATAGCCTAAATATATATATTTTTCAATTCTTATTCATGGACAGTTAAAATGAGTAGGTAGGTAAATTAGACACGTTACACACGTTACTGTTTTTTTTTTTTAGAGCTCCCACATCGCTATTCGTGCATTATTCGTCTATATTCGGCTATTTTCACGAACAAGACGAATACGCGAATACTAGAACACCTACTATACGCCGGCTTATCGCCAATACCGGCATTTATAATGTTTTCATTAAGTATTTTTTTCGTGTGGGAAATTAGATAAAAAGAAAATCATTTTAGAAAATATTTTATTTTATTTCTTGTCCCTGTGCACCGGGATCAGTTTCTAAGGGAAGGGTAACTGTGGAACCTACATGGAACGTAGTCCGGCACCCACTAGTTATGTTTTGGCATTACGACACGCACGGTTTATATTTATAGTTTGTAAATCATCAGTCTTCGAGAAGACAAACTTTAACAAATTCGATACTCCAAGACAGTGAAGATCAACAATACAATATTTCGAATAATACTACACCAACGACTTCAATTTCAAATTTTCACCTAATACGATCGAACCGGTCAGTTTTTTTGTGACAACCATTAAAGAAAAATAATGGAACAAATTTTTGCAAAGATGGAGAAAAGTGAATTTCGTGTCTTGATTAAACATTATTTATTGCGCAAAAAAATTATTACGGAAACAAAAAAAAATTTGATAAATATTATGGGGATTCTGCTCTGTCGATTAAAATGATTCATAAGTGGTTTACTGATTTTCGCTGTGATGGTACAACCACAAGTGATGCTGTGCGTTCAGGACGCCCAGTTGAGGTCACTACTCCAGAGATGATCGCTGAAATCCACGACATAGTGTTGAATGACCAAAGAGTAAAAGTGAGGGAGATAATCGAGATAGTGGGCGTCTCAGACGAACGTGTGCGCAATATCTTACACTAACATTTAGATATGAAGAAGCTCTCCGCTCGATGGGTGCCGCGTTTACTGACTGTTGATCAAAAACGTATGCGTGTGACCACTTCGGAGGCGGGTTTGACGTTGTTTCAACGAGATAAAACTGAATTGCGTCGTTTTATAACAGTAGACGAAACATGGATCCACCACCATGCCCCAGAAACCAAACAACAATCGAAACAGTGGATTGCTACCGGCGAACCAGCTCCGAAGAAGGCCAAAGCAGTTTTATCGGCCAATAAAGTGATTATTTTCTGTTTCCTAATTTAATAAAATGGCTTGGTGGGAAAAGATTTGGCTCCAACGAAGAGGTCATGCACGAAACCAATGCCTATTTTGAAGGGTTGCCTAAGTCGTGTTTTATGGAAAGAATCAAAAACGCTGGGTGAAGTGTATTGAGCTACGCGGAGACTACTAATCCAAGCGCCGGAGCAAAAAAGTAGGTTCGTAAAAAAATGTTCGGGACCGGCTATTTTTTTTTTTGGAATATGTTCAGGGGTGTCCCCTGATTGTAAATCCAAGTTGGCGTCATCGTGAGCGTCAGCCGCCATCTTGAAAAACACGTTTTATTGAATATCTCGCGAACCGCGCATCGTACGACAAAAATAGTGGAGATCATTTTTGTAGATAATAATATTTGCCATCTTTTTTATTTCAAATTTTTTTAAGTTCAATAGTTTTAAATAGTTTTTAATTAGTTTATTCAAATAAGTTTTAAATAAAAAAGATGGCAAATACTATTATCTACAAAAATTATCTCCACTATTTTTGTCGTACGATGCGCGATTCGTGAGATATTCAATAAAATGTGTTTTTCAAGATGGCGGCTGACGCTCACCCCCCCCCTCCCCCCCATGACGCCAACTTGGATTTGCAATCAGGGGACACCCCTGAACATATTCGAAAAAAAAAAAATAGCCGGTCCCGTACATTTCAAAAAAAACCCTCTAGCGCTTGGACTATACGTTGAAAGATAAATAATACTAATTTAGTTAATTTTACTCCTTGTTTAATTTTACCAGACTTATCAATCCGCCGAACTTACTCCCAACATTTTTGAAACAGATAGATATCGATAACACGGGTGGGGATCCCATCTCTACTATCGACTTTTCCATTGACATCCCTATAATACGTGATGCTTTGCTTCCCCCCCCGACCCCCAATCGTGCGATAGAGAGCGTTGCAACTCGCGACTGATAATAGGTACTTTTTTTGATGAAATTTCCATTTCGGGAGAAAACGGTTTCCACTGACTAAATCTTAACAAATCACTTTGATTTTGATATCGATCGTTTCACCACGATATATTCTAGGTTTATAGGTTTCGTTTTTTTAAAAAAATTACACTGTTTTTATAAAATAAACGGCTTAATTCGACAAAGTTTTAATCACAAAAATTAAGTTATTTGAGGTGCCTATAAGTTTGAATTTATTGCAAATTTTGAAAAAAGGAAAACCTATAAACCTAGCCTTTCATTGTGTCAATAACATATTAAAAAATTATGGAGATTGGAAAATATTTATAAGTGGAAAAACATTTTCTCTTTTTGTATGGACGAATACGTACTATTCTTTCCTCTTAAGTAAAGCCGGCGCTGAAATAGCTAGGCAATAAATCGGCGGCGATGAATTTTCCCATTCCCCAATATTCCACGTAAGAAAATATGCATTAAGTTATACCAACGTACATAAATTTTAAATGTCCTTTTGTTTAAATATTTATACTTTTACTTAGATTAGTTTGATCTAATTGGGGTAAGAATTTGTTCTGAGATTACAATTATGTTGCTTTCAGCGTTGTTGTAAAGTTAATCTTTTCAACTCCACGCTAAGCTTTGACAATGATAAATTGACAATTATGAAGCGGCCTGTGCAGTTTCTTTAATATTACCCACTTACATTTAAAATTTAAATTGCTTATACTCGCGCTGTAATAAAGCATATTCGTGATAATACTCAACTTTATGTTGGCAGTTTTAATAAACTCTATATTTTACTGGTCATGTAAAAAATTAACGATAGGGGAGAATCGTGTTGATGAAGTCTTTATAAAGGCTCATGATTTTTTAAATGACTGCAACTCCATATTATGAAGAGTAAATATATGTATGTATCTATGATATTTTGAGAACAAATGGATGTGATAATTATTATGAAATAGTAACAGAGTCAGCTATTATACTTTAATTAAATTAATACCTTCCAAAGCTTAGTTGGTTAATTGTTCCATAGCGAAGCCAAACCTAACGACATTCTAGTTTACTAAGAAAAACCAACACTATTTTTAAAGATTCTCTAAAAGGTTTTCTATGACCGTTACATTTGTGCATTAAATAATTCATAATCTATACTAATAAAAAAAGTGTATATCAAAGTATATACGGTACTTATATAAAGAAATAAGTAAATAAAATTTTTGCCTGTCTGTTTGTGCCAGCTAATCTCCAAAATATCTGGACCCATTTTGGCGGGACTTTCACCAGCAGATAGATGATTCTATAAGGCTACTTTTATTTTAAAATATATTAAATATCTTTTTTAAACTTGACCACTACCTCACCTGATGTGAGGTGCAGATGCGGCCGAAGGTGGACCACGCTTACCCAGTAAATGCCCATTTACCCTGGTTTTGAAGACCCCGAGGTTGTAGTCCTGTGGGAACACAGACGCAGGCAATGAGTTCCACTCCTTAGCAGTCCGAACAAGGAAGATAGAACTGAAACGCTTCGTGCGTTATCGAGGAACATCGCCTACGAAGGGATGAAACCCTCGCCCACGCCTAGTAGTGAATAGTGTCCGGTACGCACCACAAGCACGCCGGCCGCAGCGATACGAGGCCGGGTTCAGCTAATGCACAAATAAAAACTCAGAGATGCAGTCCAAACCTTTCTGTTTACACATTAGATGAAATAGATAACAATAACATATTAATATGTAAATATAAATTAATCCATATTAACTATAATTAATATTAAATATGTATAACTGTAATAATACATATTAATATAAATTAAATTAATTTTAATTTAAAACCTTGAATTCCAGCGATATTAACAATATCTAAAACAACAACATCTAAAATGTTTTTTCTCTCGTTTCATTAAATGCATTAAAACACTGTCAAGCAACTAATCTCGCGACTTATCTATCGGGGGATTTATCGCGAATACCGTAAATTGAGCATCGCCAGAAACGTTGTTCTTCCGTATTTATCTCCACATTTTAGCGCGGAAATTCCCCTTTCACATAAATTAACTCTAGAACCTTCTGCTTATTGACAATCCGTTGGATTAACGCTTGAAACTAACTATATAAAATGTTATATCTATTCTTGTACCACACAAGCTTTTCTTTGGTTTTTATTGGAATAGTAGCATAGGTACCTACTAGCGTTAAAGTGAGGGTATTCCTTTTGCAAAATGAAGGACATATTACAAATTGGTACGTCTTAAAAATACAAAATTACTTAAAAAACTTACTACGAAATATTTCGTGATCAGAAATAAGGTTGGCTAGAGCAATTTATCGACTTGTTCAATTTATGAACCCGCAACGTAATGAATAACCTGCCCGGATATTGGATACTATATTTAATGAAATCCATTTAGGTATCAATAACCCAGGAATGTTTTTTAAATGTAAAAGTTGGTTGAAATTGGTTATTATTTAAAATTAATAAAAAATATATTATTAAAGATGACATGTACTCGTAGATTGATAAAGGAGTAATCATACGGGAGGTTACAGGGTGGTAGTAGAAAAGTAATTACAAAACTCATTATTAAGACTTCAATTCATTCAACACATGAAGGCTTATTTTTAGTGGCCAAATTTTGTTTAGAAATATGTGTGTGTGTGTGTGTGTGTGTTTGTGCGCGCGTATGTGTGCGTGTCAGGGACATCAGTATTTTGTACTATTCTCATTACTTCTTGACACTGTGGGCAATGATGTGGGTGTCCGTGCAAGGATACCAAATACACTATTTCTAAAAGTCTAACTATGTAATGTAACACAAAGAAACGAGGTAGGTCAGTTCCCAAGCACGTCTGCACTCGATGGCGCCGCGATCCGAACAAGGCAGAGCCTCCCCGGATCCGGGCACAGGTACAGCGTCAGAGGGAAGGAATATTTTACTTATTTTTAACACATATTTAAAATGACCAAAAGCTTTTATTATGGACTAGCTGTGCCTGCGACCTCGTACGCGTGGTATTCGGAATAACGCGTAACTTTTTTGTTTGTAAACAGATTGGAATGAAATATACACTAAATATTACAGGAAGCTTGCTACAATACATCAGTGGAAACCACATGAAAATCGGTTAAGCCGTTTCTGAGATTAGCGTGCACAAAGGCATAGTAGGCAAAGAACGATTTTATTATAGATGAAAAATTCCAGCCTAAGCCGAACCCTACTTAATATGACTGATCGTATAGATCTGAAGTCAACTTAAATTGGAACATTCAAAATCACGTAAATTTACTATTTTTAACTTCATATAAACTTTCAATCATCAACGTTTTACAGATAATATACAGGGTGGTAATTTGAGATGGGTCAATAAGGGCAGCTACCTAAACCATTGTAGATAGAACAAAACACTCTTAGGAGACTATCCATTATTTTAATAGTTATTCCCATCGGCATACAAAGATTATGAAAAAATGGTATAGTCAGCGGGAAAAAGGGCAATTTTCACGTTTTGTTTTTATAGCGCCAATTCTGTTACTTATAACGATCAATTGACCCTACGGGACCACCTGAGGTTAGAGTACTAGAAACGTCAAAAATCCCAAAAAACTACTTCCATACATTTCTTATGGAATGAGATTGAAAAATAAGTTCAAATATTGTTTTTAATTAAAAAAGGCGGCAGTCACTACAATTGCCAATCTTTAAAAACAAGTAAAGATCGTAAGTAATAAATCTACGATAGTAGTTGCTCTAATTTGAGTTGTGGGTTTCCGGGATGATGGCCCAGGGGCCTTAGACAAAGTAGCATTCGCTCCGTAGCGATGCGATATCGAAGTTCGTTATCGTCTCAGAGACAAAGGAATCGACACTGTAACACGTGATACACACGTGATACCTTGTCATGATTTCTTTGTCTCTGAGACGATAACGAACTTCGATATCGCATCGCTACGGAGCGAATGCTACTTTGTCTAAGGCCCCAGGTCTGTTGGAAATTCTTCCAAACGTTTCGTCAACAACTGCGGTTGACATCCTCAGTGGTGTATTCCGTGTTAGAAGAAAAAGTACATCACATCACTGCACTTCACTTCTGCACTTTTCGACTTCTCGAGCGAGACTGACGTGTTCTTTATATAACATTTTTGTTTGTAAACCGAATCGAATGGAATGAAACAAACACCAAATGTTACGGGAAGCTTGCTATAATACAAATGTGAAAACCACATTCAAATAGATTTAGCTGTTTCTGAGATTAGCGTGCACACACAGACAAACGGACAAATTCTAAAAACTATTTTTTTGACATAAGTACAAAGTGTATAAATTGTGTTTTTTTTTTTTTTTTGAAAAAATATTTAATGTACACACATGGCTCGTTTACGATTTTATTATATTGTTACGACTAACTACGTAACGTTCTGGAAAAAGCGTTGGAGCCGGCCGAAAGTTTCGAACGTCCCACCCTAACGATGGTAGCCACGCCCCATCCCGACTAGTGGCAAAGGAAATTGGTCCTTATGTTTACAATTTAGAGTTTACATTTCAACAGAAATGGCATTCCCGAACTTTCAATGCCTTGTTTAAGATCTTGTTTATATTTTCTGGAAAATACGAAATACATCGAGGCGTTTGGCGCCAAGTATAAATAAGAGAGCAGGCGGGCGAGATGAGTTAGTGGTGCGACAACCAGCGATGCTTAAGCGACCCTTCGGAGCTTTTACGAAGTTATCTGCGACAGCGAACCGGCGACACATTAAGGGAATCATTGACGACTTTTGGCAAGTTTAACGGTTTCATCGGACAAGTTTATTGATTTTGGAAGTGATCTTGGTTTGTGAAAATAAATCGTTTCTTTTGCCCTTACACGGCTTTTTAACTCACCCCGCACGTATGCATATAGTAGTGATTTAAAAAACACTATTGAAAAATTTAGATATTGTTTTTTAAATATGTAGTTTAGCACGGGTAGTTGTAACTAATAATGATATTGTAAGAATTTACATGTAAAGAATTTTCTAAATTTCTCTTTAAAAATGGTATGAAACACAAAACATCAACACCAATTAGGTCCAGCAAAAATCGGTAAGAAAATTTAAAGGATATAGCGGGATAGCCTTGGGAAAAGTGCCCCCAAAGCTTAGGGTTGGAAACTATGACCAAATGATACTTTATATAGAGATAACATGATGTACAAAATTCCATCCCCCCACTACCCCTCAGGAGGCTCCGACACCCAGTTAAATCGAAAACTGTTTTATTTTTTTTCTCCAAATCTATGTAACTGACGGAAATCAAATTTTGCACAAATATTGTTATGACTTAAAGTAATAATATAAAAAAAACAAGAGCTTTCCAATTACTCCCCATATTGAAAAAATATATATAAAAAAGTTTGTAACATCCTGTATAATGATTTCCTTTGGTGGTACAAACACCGTTTTTTTTTTTCAAATGTGTACCAACATCCAACTTACGTAATCCTTAAGTTTGGTCTGTCTAGCAAAGGTGGAACACTACTAAATAAATTATAACTTAGAACATATTTTATCTAGGATCTTGTTTATTTTTCATCTGGTGAGTTTTAAAGCGTAACATAAAAAAACTTACTGTTAATAGACGTATAATATATTATGTACATATAAATTAAAAATAATAAGTCCTCTAATTATTTTCGTTAATAACCGTCGAAATATCTATGTTATAATCTAATATATTTGTGAGAATTTCCGCTGGTTTTATAATTCTTGATATGTATCTGGCACTAGCGACCCGCCCCCGGTTTCACCGGGGGTGTAAATTTTTATATATATAAACATTCTACTATTATCCCCCTTTCCATTAGTGAAAACCGAATTAAAATCGGTCTACCCGTTCACGCGTGATGCCATGATCAAGAGAAATAGGGATTCATTTATATATATAGAGATTAGATAAATAAATAAATCACTGTAGCAATGTGAGAGCGATTTCTATTGGGGCATGCGCAGTAGTGGCCTTTGATACCTCTGTAATTATTCTGATTGAGTTCATAACTAAGAAAATATGATAATTTTTACTTATATGTCGATACTGGATATGAATTCTTAAAAGATCATTTTCTTTCAAGTATTCTAGGTTGATGGAGCCATCTGTGTTTTGCAGAAACTATTGTATTACCAAAATCACATTCTCAACTTAATGTGGAACATTATAAAGAGACTGTTTATACAAATAAAGTTCTAGCTAGAGATTGATAAGCCAATTGTAATGAATATAATTAAAATTTCTTTAGTTAATTCGTCTATTGTGTTTCTAAGGAGGCCATACTAAGGCGTTCGCAAAGAATAAGAAAGTAAGTTCGAAGACTCAATCTATAAAGAGGATTCATTGTGATAAATGGATTGCGATTAGCTCTTCTCATATATATTCCACACATACTTCTCTTATACATAATATTACTTAATACTAATTGAGCCCGCAACTTCGTATGCGTGGTATTCGGTATAGCGCGTAACTATTTTGTTTGTGAACCGATTGGAATGAAACAAACACTAAATGTTACGGGAAGCTTGCTGCAATACATCAATGAAAACCAGACAAACAGACACAAATTCTAAAACCTTTTTTTGACCTCCGTCTACAAATTGTTTTATTTAAAAAAAAAATTATGTACAGACACGGCTCTTTTACGATTTTATTATGTATAGATGTTATTAATTAAAACTATGAGTAAAATATCGGAACTGGCATAATATTTCATGAAAACGAAAAACCTGTTCATTCTCTATTTATTTTCTATCTCTGTTACTTCCAGAAAACTAATGGAGTGCTTATCTTCTTATATATAAAAATGAATCCCTATTTCTCCTGGTCACGGCATCACGCGTGAACGGGTAGACCGATTTTAATTCGGTTTTCGCTAATGGAAAGAGGGATAAACGGGGAATATTTTAGGGTATATAAAAATTGCACGCCGGGCGAAGCCAGGGGCGGGTCGCTAGTTTTTTATAAATCGAACATACATTTTTAAATATCTGTAAATCTATTTATCTATTATTTGTATACATTTGATTCACCAGTGAAAAGCAATCTTTACACAAAAAATGCTGCTCGATCAACAGATGAATAATATAATATGAATGTTTGTTTGCGTGTGTGATTCGTAAACGTGTCAACAATAAATATTCCAAGGACATGAAAAAAATTTATAACAAGCCTTGGATTCTAGAAAAGGCTTTTTGTGTTCACTATTTTAATTGAAAAACGTGGAATTATCTAGTGGATAGCGATTTAGTACAAAATACTCAATATTTCTTTAAGTTAATTCAAGTCTAACAAAGTCGAAGTATCACCTGTTTTTGGCAGATGCAAAAAACTGTCTTGTTTCCAGACTCAGACCAGAGCTAACTTTGAAAAGATCTTTTCCAAAGTTGACCCTACCGGGTATCGAACCCGGGCCCTTGAGACGGAGCGCTAAGGCAAGCGCTCTAACCACTCATCTAATGGGCTTGTCAATGTAATTTTTGAAATGCAGTCAATATATTTCTACAGAAAGATTATTGTATTAATTTACACAACAAAAATTTGTAAAGAAATGATAGGGTTCGATTCAAGGAGATTTGATTTTTTTTTGTCCATGAATTTTATCTCTAAAATCGCCGTGGATCTTTCTTAAAAAAAAAAAACATAAGGAACCTAATACCTAAAATCTATACAAGATAGATCCCACAAATGGTGTAAAATTAAGATTATTTTAGTAATTACGGTTTCATAAAGGGAAAGTTCCAGATTTGAAATTTGTATCTATGAATAATTTTACTTATCTGAACACCAAGCCATATGGCCCATATTAATAATCATTTATACCTCTGGTGGGCGTATTCTTAGTACGCCCCTCATATTATGTGAACTGTGTGTTGTGCTAACGAGCAGTCTTTAACATCTCAACTAAAGTGTAACAACTAAGGAGGATGTCAAAATTACTTATACAATGTCTTTTTTTAATAGTTTGGTTTGAACATTTAAGTAGTGAAGTGTACAGTGATAGACCAAGAATTAGTACAGATGATGGAAATCTAATAATCGAATCAGCTTATGACAAGAATGTATACTTGCGCGCTAAGGGACCTAAGGCGACTATTTATATTGGAACAATAAATATATTGGACATTAACATAACAAGCGGCAGCAGAACGTCAATACCCTCCTCACAAGAAGAGATTGATAAGTTTATAAATGGAGCTAATGGTATACTGAAAAGGCTAGATGTGATTGAACAGTCTCTTCCAAGGGAGCGCGATGCACCTTACAGTGACTTGTTCTTAAACGTCTCGTTACTTTGGAGGAAATTCAAAACTCTTCGCACAAATGTTTTAAATCTTCAAAATTCCATAGATCGACGATTTAACAACGACGACTGTAAATCCAGTCCTTGCGAACATGGCGGAACCTGTTTAAATTTGCTAAACGGATTTCATTGTCTATGCCCGTCTAATTGGGAAGGTAAACATTGTGACATGGATGTAAATGAGTGTAGAAATTTCGCAGGCACTGATTTGGGCTGTCAAAATGGAGCTACATGCATCAATAGACAAGGCTCATATGAATGTCTCTGCAGATCTGGCTGGTACGGGCTACATTGTACTAGGAAATTAAAAGATTGCTCCGGAGGTGACTATGAAATGTGTGGACATGGAATTTGCATACCCGTTCCAAATGGAGCCGAAGGCATCAAGTGTATTTGTGATCAAGGATGGACAACAAACGCCACAAGTTCTGCTTGTCTAACTGATGTAAATGAATGTGAGATTAGTCAAGGTCCCCGTTGTTCTGTTAATCCAAAAGTGGAATGCATAAATTTACCAGGCACATTTACATGTGGACAATGCCCACCTGGTTATGAAGGAGATGGTCACATTTGTTCCGATATTAATGAATGTTTGATGATACCAAATGGTGGATGTAGTACAATGCCAATGGTTGCGTGCCACAATACTATTGGTTCACGTATTTGTGGCCCTTGTCCACCAGGATATCAAGGCGATGGTATAACGTGTTCTTGGAGAGGATCGTGTAGTATTAACAGAGGGGGCTGTCATCCTTCCGCACAATGTATAGAAAATCCAGCGTTTGGTGGTCAAAGATCACAATGTGTATGTCCGGCTGGTATGTTTGGCGATGGAATAGGACTTCATGGATGCTACATTTCAACCAATGATAACTTTACTCTTGGATGTGATTCCAGCCCATGTGGTGATCATGGGCAGTGTCATACTTTGGCTTCAGGGTATACATGTGTCTGTTTCCGAGGGTTCAGTGGCGCACATTGTGACATACCTGCAGACAATTGTGCAATTAACCATTGCCGAAATGGAGGAACTTGCCGACCCGACGATAACGTGGAAAGAGGATTCAGATGTGAATGTACCGCTCAATATTCAGGTCCTTTATGTCAACTAATATCGAAGACATGTGGAGGAGTATTGGATGCAGAAGAGGGAAGTATAATTTATCCATTATCAAATACAACTTATAATCACAATGCTAGATGTGCCTGGATTATTCATACTGACATAGATAAGGTAATAAATGTGACATTTAGTAAATTTAATTTAGAGGAAAATAGTGAATGCATATACGATTTTCTACAAATACACGATGGTCGAAGTTCTGCTAGCCAATTAATTGGTAGATTTTGTGGAAAAAACTATCCTAAAGGAGGAAATATTATATCTAGCTTCAATAATTTGTATTTTTGGTTCAGATCAGATCAATCTATAGCTAAGGATGGATTTGCATTACATTGGACAAGTATTAAACCAATTTGTGGTGGAGAAGTTAATGCTACTATTCACGGTCATATTTCCTCACCCGGATCACCAGGCAACTATCCACCTAATCGAGATTGTTACTGGCAGTTAACTACTTCTTATGGAAAAAGAATACAGTTACATTTTTTCGAGTTTGATATCGAATCACATCCAAATTGTAGTTTTGACTATTTAGAAATTTTTGATGGTGAACATGTTAGTGATCCTCTTATAAGTAAATATTGTAATTCCACGCAACCAGCACCATTAGAATCAGCTGGTTCTAACATATTAATACACTTTCATTCGGATGCGTATGGTTCAGGAAAGGGATTTCAAATAGCTTACGCTCCTATAAGTGGCGTACCTGGATGTGGTGGTTATTACACACAAGATCGAGGGGAAATTGCTTCTCCATCTTTTAATGGAAAATATTTAAATAATTTAATATGTGAGTACAAAATTAAGACGAGTCCCGACACACAAATACGTATCAATTTCATAAGTTTTAAATTGGAAAGAGCTTTTAAATGCCGTTACGATTACTTAAAGGTATATGATGGACCCTCAGTAGAGTCTCCATTAGTTGGCCGATTTTGTGGCAGTACATATCCTAAGACATATATTTCTAGTTCAAATAATATCTTCATTAAGTTCAAGTCAGATATAACTACTTCCTATGAAGGATTTAAATTGACCTATGAAACTGTCTGCTTACAAACTTTGACAGGAGATAGCGGCATAATAAAATCTCCTGGATATCCATTTAATTATCCCGAAAACAGAGTATGTGAATATGTTATTGTTACTACTCCTGGAAAAGCAATTTCTTTGTCGTTCCAAGATTTTAATATAGAAGATAACAGATATTTTAATTGTCAATATGACAATGTAGAAATTAGAGATGGTCCAAATATCAACTCTACTCTCTTAGGAAGGTATTGTGGATCTAATAATATTCCCCCTCCATTAGTATCAACTCATAATTATTTGTATATACGATTTAAATCTGACATAAGTGTATCTGGAACTGGATTTTACGCAAACTATACGACCATTGACACAACATGTGGCGGCATATACAAAGAGAATACGGGAATAATTAACCACCCTAAAGAAGGTGCTGATGTATATGGGGATGAAGAATTTTGTCAATGGATGTTAATCGCTCCTGAAGGAATGCGTATTAAATTATCATTTACTAGATTTAGTCTTGAGAGTATGCCATCCTGTCATAGTGATTATTTGGAACTCATTGAAGTAGATGATAACAATAAGAATGAAACCATAGGAAAATTTTGTGGCGAAAACAAACCACCGGCTTTAACTACTTCAACTAATCGTCTGTTAATCCAATTCAAATCTGATAGCAGCGTGAAGTTACCTGGATTTTCTGTTTCGTATACGTTTTTAGATGAAAGGACAAATTGTGGTGGTATATATATTAAATCACACGGTTTTATATATTCCCCTGGCTGGCCTAAACGATATGAACCCAACCGAGATTGTTCTTGGACGGTCAGAGTTCCATTTGGTCAGCAAATTAAACTCAATATTACCGAATTTGATCTGGAGCGTCCTATACGTAATAAATGCGATCACGGTGATTATTTAGAAATAAGAAATGGAGGTTCAGTATCTTCACCACTAATTGGAACATATTGTGGTAAATTTAAACAAAAAACAATAACATCGACAACAAATATAATCTTTTTACGTTTTCATTCAGACTTTTACTTAACAGGTAATGGGTTTAAAATTGAATGGGATGGATCTCTAGTGGGCTGTGGTGGAACCTTAACAAGTTCTTCGGGATCAATATCATCTCCAAATTATCCTCAGAGTTACTACGACAACGCAGAATGTTTTTATAGAATTGTTACAAGTGGAGGTTCTAAAATTCATATAACTTTTGAGGATTTGCAATTGGAGTTAACGAATAATTGCAGAGATGACTATGTAGAAATTTTTGACGGTCGTGACAGTAGTGCTGATAGATTAGGGAAACTTTGTCAGTCATCACCAAAAACAAATAGTATATATACATCTTCAAATTATGCCTACATAAAATTTCGGTCAGATTTTTTCATAGGAGGGAAGGGATTTTTACTTCATTACGAAACGGTTTGTCAAAATAATATAACTGGCAGTTACGGTATAATTGAGAGCCCAGATTACCCAAATAATTATCCAAGACTGCTTAATTGTCTGTGGACCATAAACGTTCCAAAAGGAAACAAAATAAATCTTTCCTTTAGAAATTTTGATATTTACGCTCCAACATATCCCGCATGGGGGCGTATTGGTAGAACGGGTCCTTCAGTTGGTTCAACTGTTTCTTCAGTTGCAGACTGCGATATAGATTTCTTGCAAGTTAAAGAACCTGTTGATTCAAGTTTCGGTCATAAACTTTGCGGTTCAATAGCGCCACACACTTTTACTTCAAAAAGTAATTCTGTACAGATTAAATTTGTAACTGGATCATTTACGTCTCACTCTGGCTTCCGTATAGAGTGGGTAAAACATGGCTGTGGTGGAACTATACAAAAACGATACGGATCCATATCAGTGGATCGCAATTTAACGTCGTCTGGCGCAATTGAGTGCGAGTGGCTAATAGAAAGCGAACTTGGAACTAAAATCAATCTAGTAGTTACAGATCTTAATATGGTGGAATCTATGAATTGCACAACAGATGCGATAGAAGTATATAATGGCCAAAATACAGCTTCTCCACTGATTACGAAAATTTGTCATCGGGGCAGATCGACAATATCAACAACCACTAATATTATGTTGATAAAATTCATAAAAAGTTCGTCTCTGAAAGACGTTTATTTCAAATCGATCTTCGATTCCTTTCACGTAGGTAGTTGCGGTGGGAAAATCGAAGCGCACTCAGGAATAATTTATTCGCCAAATTACCCCAAAAAAAATTATGATAGCAATTTGGACTGTTTGTGGTCGCTAAATGTACCAAAAGGTCATCGAATTGAGCTAAATTTCGTAGACATGGATCTATATTCAGATAATCAAAATTATTGTGATGATTACATTAATGTATATGAAGAAGAATATTACATTAGATCTAATTATACACACCGTATTTGTCCACATTCACCTGTTTCTCAGATTATTTCCAAAGGAAATATTTTAATTTTGCAATTTAAGACTAACAGTTACGGCACTGCTAAGGGTTTTAAAGCTAACTTTACTATGGTCTGTGGTGCAATTATAAAAGCTCGCTATGATGGAATTATTTCAAATGAAAAATATTTGAGTTTTTCGAACAGATCTTGCACTTGGACTATTTTAGCTCCTAAACCAGATCAAAAAATATCCCTTACCATAACACACATGTCGTTACCAAAAAGTAATGACATTGTCACAAATAGAAACTGTCCTTCATCATTTTTAAGAGTTCTTGACGGTGAAGATGAAAATGCACCCTTAGTAGACGAATATTGTGGACGTAAAATTCCACCAACGATAGTAAGTCATGGTAGTGCCCTTACTGTGCAATTCGGAACATATGCCGATATAATTGCTGGTAAATTTTATGCGCACTATACAGCAATAACAACTTTTTGTGGCGGTACTTTGACTTCAGAAGAAGGTAGCATCGCGTCTCCAAATTATCCACAATCTTACCCAGTTAGTACTAGCTGTGAGTGGATTTTAAGCACGTCACCCGGAAATAAGGTATATGTAACATTTGAAAATTTTGATTTAGAGTACTCGGAACAGTGTAATGATGATTATTTGGAAATTAGAGAAAATAGTAGCATAGGAAAACTATTAGGCGTTTATTGTGGCAATCAAATTCCTACTAATAGCACTGCCGCTGCAAAACTGTATATAAAGTTTCACAGCAATAACAAAAATACCAGACAAGGATTTTTGATACATTACGGCTTTTTACACGGCAATGAAATTACTGGAGAAAGTGGAGAAATAGCTTCACCTTTATTCCCCTTCCAATATGATGGTTACGGTGAATACACTTGGAGAATATTTACTCCCAGTTCTAGTAAAATAACAATTAGAGTCGATCGCTTAGAAATACCAGTATATAATTCAGTGTGTAACAACGGCCTAATTTTTTATGATGGTTACGACGATGAAGCTCCAATTTTAAAAGAAATTTGTGGACTTCCAAGTGAGAATAAAAGATTAATACAAACAACAACTAATTCGATTTACATTAAACTTAAGTTAGACGAAACGAATAGCGGCTCCTTATTCCATCTTACTTGGAAAAAATCTGATAGTTCTGTGGAAGAAAGCAATTTAGAAGAGGAAATTAATTGTGGTTCGAAGGAAAACAAATTAGTGTTACCTGGTCAAACAAAGACTATTGAGTCACCAAATTATCCAAATGAATATGACAATGAATTAAATTGTGAATGGATATTTAAGACAACATTTGACCACCACTTGAAGCTAATTTTTAGGAATTTTCAACTAGAAGAAACTCCAAATTGTTTTGCTGATTATATTTCAGTTTTCTCTTCTAACACGGGGCTTGAATGGCAGCCTATAAGAAAACATGTTTGCATTACAGAGAAATTAAACGAAGTAATAAATTCTTCCACTTACATGAAGGTTGCATTTAAAAGTGACACATCTATTACTCGAAAGGGATTCCACGGTGAGGTAGTTTCAATGTGCGGTGGCATAATATATAATTCATCCGGTGTTATTGGACTTACGTGGTTTGATTGGCAGAATTTCTTAAGGAATGATGAAATACGGTGCGAATGGTCAGTGAAAGTACGTCCTGGTCGCGTAGTTAAATTAGATTTTGAAAAATTTAACATTACTAACAGAGCAGATATTTGTAATATATATGTAGTATTAAGAAATGGTGACTCAATTGAATCACCACTATTAGGAAATGGAAAATATTGTGGCTATTCACATGAGAATAGGAACGATCTAAAAACATCAAGTAATTCTTTATATATAAGTTATGTTAATAATATTAGAAACCCGGGATTATTTCAAAGTTTTCGTTTACGGTTTGAAGAAAAAGGTGTTGAATGTGGTGTTACGTCCACATTAGACACTGATCACACTTGGGAAATAATAAGTTCTCCTAATTATCCGTCAGTGCCATATCCTTATTCAGAATGTGTTTGGATGTTTACAGGACCACCAGGAGAAATTCTAAGAATAGACTTCATGGATAGATTTGATTTAAAAACTGTTAGTGAATGTTCTCTAGAATTTGTGGAAGTGAGGGATGGTGCTTCGGTTTTTGCTCCTTTAAAGGGTAGATATTGTGGTAAAAATCCTGGCTCCGTAAAAACTACTAGTAACATGGTATACATACGGTATGTTACTCAATTATCTGAACCTAATAACGGTTTCAAAGCAAACGTATCGATTGACATATGTGGTGGTACTATAGTTGCTTCTACTGGCGAATTAAGTTCGCCTAATTATCCACATTTTAACGCCATTAAACCTGGATCAGTATGTGAATGGAAAATTATTGGAACACCAGGTCAGGTATTTAAGATAAAAGCTCAGGATATTGATTTACCTGAATCGCAAACACCATGTGGTACTAAAATCCGAATTGAAGAGACTATGAAATTAAATAATACCATTAGTATATTGAAAACAATTTGCGAAACAGATGATGATGACAATGGTTCGATAATTGAAACATTTTCTAATGAAGTAACATTTAAACTGTTTGTTGGAAATCCCGGATGGGATTCATCAGCTGAAAAAAGGGGATTTCGCTTTACCTTTAATTCATCTAGGAGTGTATGTGGTGGAGTTATTACTGCATCAGAAGGATATCTTACTACACCAGGTTATCCGCGAGAAACACCATTACGTTACTGCCAATGGTTAATAACTGTTCCAGATAAAACACGAAGAATACGAGTAGAACTTTTAGATGCAGAACTCGGAATCGATAAACATCGGATTGGTATTTACAACGATTTGAAGTTCCAATCTGCAATAATAAATATGCCAAGCAAAAATGAATCCCTGAATCAACAAGTTTTTGAATCGTCAGGTAACAAACTGGCCGTTTATCTTTGGTTGTCGCCACTAGCAACTCAACATAGATTTAAAGCACGGTTTAGTTCGAATGAACCGGCTTTGTGTGGAGGTTCTTTAAGTGGTTCTTCCGGAGAATTGACATCACCGGATTTAAAAAGGTCTTATACTTGCGAATGGCATTACAATGGTTTGGATTTAGCATCAGACAATATTTATGAGTTTAAAACAATTTATGTCACAGCTTCAGTAAATTCGTCAGTAGAAAAGAAAAGATGTCGCTTTATAGATCCTCAGTTACAAATAAAATCGATAGACGAATATGATTATAGTTTCAATAAAGCTATTTGTGGTATTTTGCAAGTATCTCTAAGAATTCCAGCTACAGGTATGGATATCAAGGCAATTCAAGGTGCTGATAGTTCTCTTCAATTTAATCTCCAGTGGAAATTACAACCATGTGGTGGAGTTATAAATGTAGAACAAAATCCTGTAAATATTTTGAATGTGCCTACATCCTATAATGAGTCGTTGGATTGTATATGGACACTAAAAATTCCGTATAGGGTCCAAGTGGAAATAAAATTAGAAGGTAGGTTCCAATTAAGTTGCGAAGACGAATTCATTACAATTGGTATGACATCTACGGCTTTGAACATGGGGCATTATTGTAAAGACAAATTACAGGATGAGCCTCTCATTGTACCTCATCAAACAAGATACATACAATATCACTCAGCAGTAAAAGTGAATACAACTGTTAAACTAATTGCCAAAATTGTTCAAAATAATCAATGCGGAGGACTTCTAACTGTATTTGAAAACACATTTTCTTCACCAAATTACCCGAAGGATTATAATTCCAATGAAGAATGTGCATGGGAATTGCAAACTGATTTGGGAAGAAAAATTTCTCTAACATTTGTGAATCGTTTCGTTATAGAGCTCACGCCAAATTGTACTAAAGATATGATCATTATTTATGATTGGAAAGATGATGCATATGTTGAAGTTGCCAGATTATGTGGAAGGAATTTACCTCCTATTTATAATTCGACTTATAATAAGATGAAGGTCGTTTTCCGCACAGATTCTGATACTGAATTAGATGGATTTAGGGCACAATGGACAACTGTTTGTGGAGGAAAATATATAGCAAATGATAAGGAACAAATTTTATACAGTCCAGGGTATCCTAGCGCATATTCTCCCAATTTAAATTGTAATTATGAAATAGTGTCAGCATCGGCAAATAAAATAATAGTAAAATTTTTGGACTTCGAATTGGAAGGAACTCCACCTTCTTGCGAATACGACAATGTCACTATTGATTATACAGATGCAAATTATTATGTTTCTGATGATCACAATATATATTGTGGAAATGAACTACCGGCCGAGATTCGCGGTGCTACTAAAATTGAAATACGTTTTAAAACCGACGTCTACCTTCAACGCAAAGGATTTAAGTTATCTTATTCCACTTTTACTTGTGGAGGGCAAGTAAAAGATCCCATGGTGTTATCTACAGAGCCTCTTGATTCTTATGACGATAATTTGAATTGCTCATGGTTCATTGAAGCTCCAGTAAATAAAATAGTAGTACTCAAGTTAATTTACATTGATTTGGAAAGCAATTACGGCTGTATGAATGATTTTATAAGTATATATAATGGCTTATCCATAAATGTACACCAGCGTTTAGCTTTACTTTGCGGAAAACTAAATAAGACAACTGCTTTTCGAAGTAGTAATAACACAATGCTTTTACAGTTTGTTTCCGATGGTAGCGTACATTATAAGGGATTTAAAGCTGAAGTGTCTTTCAGCTTTTCTGAAAGTGTTGGTTGCGGTGGAGAAATTATACTGTCGTCGTCAGATTATACTTTAAAATCTCCTTACATTTTATCAGACGCTGTATATGAAAATTATTTAGACTGTCATTGGATAATTAGAGCACAAACTGACCATGTTATTAAGTTGGATTTTTCTATGTTCCATATAGCTTCATGTAAAGATGTTAATCAAACAGCTTTGGGATTCAGTCATTGTGACTGTGATTACGTAGAAGTGATAGACGGTATTAACCCAAATAGCCTCGTGATAGGTAGATATTGTGGTCATACAGCACCTCCACAAATTACTTCAACCAGAAATTTAATAAGTGTCAGGTTTGTGACAGATGGAGAAATTGTCAGTCATGGATTTGAAGCTCGTTTAATCTCACAAGAAAGCTTGTGTGGCAAGACCCTATTCGAAGTAACTAGAGTTATACAAACATTAAAGTCTCCCAATTATGGCTCGATTGCACGGGGATTACATTGTTCATATCATTTCAAAAGCATTGAGGAATACTCTGCAATACATGTGCTTATTAAAAAATTAGATGTTGAAGGCGAAGATAAAGAAACGAATCGCTGTAACAAAGATAGGTTACTGATATTAAATAATAAAGCTAACATTAATGCCACTGTTGGGAAAGATTTTATTTTAAATCACCAAAACGATGCATTTTACACACGTGCTTACTTTTATGATGAAACTCTCAGGTTTCCTGAACAATTTGAATTGTGTGGAACTAAAAAGTCGATCGATTTTTATTTTTATGGCGATATAACTTTCAATATTTTAACGTCACCTGAGTCAAACGTAGCTCAACACAAGGGGTTTGAAATAGAAATTAACTATTTAGGTAATTGCGGTAGGAATTATACAGAACCGCAGGGAAGATTACAGTCTACTTATGACTACACCAACGTCAACGAAGCAAAAGATTGTTATACTCTTATTACGGCGCCAGAAAACCACACGATATCATTATATTTTATAACTATTTATCCTGATTATTGGAATGATCAGGTCTATCTTGAAATATTTGACGGTAACAAAGTTAGTAGTCCATTATTGATTAAGATAGTGTCAGAGTATGATGACAAGAATTCAATATTTTCTACTGGAAGATATTTACTATTGCATAACCATATAGTGGAAAATAATCAAGTTACGTTTGACCTTAATTACGTTATAACGGACAAGGGACGTGGTTGCGGCGGGAAAATGCATAATGAATTAGGAAGAATTACGAGTCCAATGTACCCAGACATTTATCGAAAGAGGAGTACCTGTGAGTGGGAGTTAGAAACACCTGTTGGGACCCGATTACTTTTGCACTTTGCGGTCTACGACTTAGGTAGGGACTGTGATCATAATTCATTACAAATAGTTGATAGAAAAGGAACGACATTAACATATTGTTCTGAACAACCAGCAGATTATACAAGCGCTGATAACTACGTAAAGATCGTTTTTACTACTACACTGAATAACGGTGGCACGGGATGGGTGGCCGATTTCATAGGCGTTTTATAGATTACAAAACTATATATATATATATATTGTAATATTTATTGTAATTCATATTATTATTAATATAATTTTGTACGCCATTCAGGCAGACCGTACATGGTGCCAAGAAAAATTTTAAATTTCATCAAATGTGTATTACCTATGGTCACAAAATAAATAAATATATAAATATTTTTGATTGATATTTAAAGTTTTAAACTCTTGGTGTCAGGACTTGATTCTCTGATGAGTGACATTTAAGTATTTGTTGAATCACAAATGGTCATGAATCGTCAAAAGAGGAACTAACAATAACTATGTATATGTATAATACTGTTTTTAAAAACCATTTATTATTTTAGATAACTTTAGATAATAAAAATGAATGAGTTTATAATAAACTGATAACAAATTGTCGTAATAGTGGTAATAGGGAATATGCATCTAATTCAAAAAAGGCTTAAATATATTTTTTTATCAACATTTTTTCTTTAGAATTATGTCTATGTAAATATTTTTTAATATTATTTCTTTTTCGTTAAGAAAATAGTTAAAACATAAAAATAAAAATGTGGGAAATTCAAAATACTTGAAACGGTCAGATCGAATGTGACATCAAAGTCTATGGAATGTGACGTCAACGTCTATGAAATGTCAACAAGCATGTGATTTGTGATATTTAACATTTGATTGTAACCATGGAAGTAATAAGTACTATATACAACAGGAATGACCTGTTGTCGCAAAATTGAAGCCGAAAGAGAGATCAGTAACTGTACCTCTTATCCCTCTCTGGCGATGGTGAATATATTGAAATATGATTTAAGGACAATAATTATAAAAAATGATTTGTGATTTGACGTCAGCAGATCATTGCTTCAGATGGATTTTAATCGAAGATGCTAATGATAAACTTGCCCTTTGCGGTACTATACATTTCCTGTTTTTGCTTGCTTTTCACACTCGCGTCATATAGGTAGGTACTTACCTACTGGTCCTTGTGGGACACGACATGCAGCTGGACTGAGATAAAATTACGATAAGCTACCTATTGTGGTATATTTAATTAATTAGGTAAGAAAAAAACAGTTAAGTTTGTAACCGCGAAACCTCTGCGGGGCGTTAGGGCTCCGCAGGCGTTCCAACCGTTACTCACCGACTGAAACTCAGGGGTAGACACTACACGAGACCAGTGTTAACTCTCAGGGCGCCAACTACCTGGGGTGGACTTAGACAAAAGAAAGCCAAGTTCAATCACACAACACTTTACTATACCAATAAATTTACACACTATATAACAAATGAAAATTTATACATGAAAGAGAAAACAATTTAGTTTAGAAGGTTGGTCCTAATCTTCCTCGCAGAAGGCGGGGGATGCTCTTAAACACTCACTTGTAGACACAAAGCACACAGACCACGCCGAAGTGATGCCACGTGGCCTGGTGGCTCGGCGAAGGGGTGGGTACCTGTCGACACGTGTATGTCGTCGCCTCCGACTGCGTCGCAGCTATAGTCCAAACCAGTGGTGGCTTGGACTGCAGCCATATTATCCATATTTCCCTAACATTAGGATCTTTAGGAAATCTGAAATTGAACCCGTTATGTTAATAGAGAAAGGAATAAAAAATGCATAGGTATTTAAGTTATTTGTTCTTGAGCTAGGATTGGATAGTCATGCATGGTCACCCTAATTGTTCACTAACAAATTATGTTTAAAACTATTTCCTGTGAAAAGATAAACCACAATCAGGATAATACTCGCTTCCGCAAGCCTCCACGACACAAATTCTCCTCATTTTAATTAAAATTCTTCAAAAATATCACGAAATCAAAAACATTCCGCCATTGACGTCAGAGTCGGCGATTTCATGTGGGGTTGTCAGGTCAGGTGTCCGTATTTCATACAAATAAAATAAAACCTATACGCCAATCGCAAAATTTTTGCGTTAATAAGGCTTTACACGTAGCAACAAATAATATTGCTTCAACATGTCGGTAATAAATTATTATTTATATTTAGAAACATTTTAGAAGTAAATGTTTTTACTTCATTACATTACATCAATCGCATATTTTTCTACCATTTCTACCAACTTAACTCTGGCAACTCTATAGAACGGGACACAGCGTTCAGTGGTGGCCCTCTCACTCGGCTTCATTTTTATTTTGCGCGCAACAAGACTCTTACGACCTTAGCATAAGGTTTTATTTTCTTTATTTTAGCTGCAAGATGCACAGATAGAGCTTATTCCTTATATAATACTTCCATGATTGTAACAGACTTTGACGTCAAGACAAACGCGCCAAAAGGGCGGGTGTTTAAAGTGCCCGTATCTGTTAGTTAATTTTAACTTTTTTTTTGTTACCAAATTTCTGTTTATTGGCGCTGAATATTTTTTTACGGTTATATAACGATATAACCTATCGTATGAAAATATAAAAAAAATGTGCATATTCCCTATTGCACTTACATTTTGGAAGATTTCGACTGTCTGTATATGCATTTTATGTGAAAAATTACTATGAATAATATATTAAAAGGCAATGTTATTGGCTATTGGCAATTACTGTTACATACAAAGAAAAAGATATGTTACTATGATTAATGTAATAAGTATGTGCCTACTCAATATTTGTTTTCAGTAGGCTGTTATACACAAGATATTATTATACATTTCATATGTTTTGTATGTCTTATTAATTAATTCAATAAAAAAATAATGAATTGTATTAATGTGTTTTTAATTATCAAACTTTTGGTTTCATCAAAGAGGTTAACGCAATAATTAATTACTTATAACCGATTATTTTATTGCTGTAGCAAAAAGATAAAACAAAAAATAAATATAAGAATAAAGTAAGCATAAATGTGGCCAGAATAACAGGTGTTGTAGAAAAAGGGATTCGAAAAGACATATATAACAGATACGAATCAGCACTGATGCATGTTATTATCTATCGTAGTTATTAACGCGAGATGTTCTAAATTCTAATTCCTTTCTTAGCCGTTTTCTCTTAAATTTCAGCTATGGTAACAATGTAACTAACGCAGAGAATTTAGAAACATCAAACAAAAATGTTGCCTATATGTGCAGAATTACATTTAAAATAAACAGAGTATACTGATTACTCTTATTTAGAGTATTCTGTACTCTTGTTTGTTAGTCTGTAATTGTTGTTAGTCCGTAGATGAAAGAAAGTTACGGTAATAACCCAGCGGTTTAGTAAATTGAAGTGGCAGTGGGCAAGACACATGGTACGGACGGTCGCTGAGGCCACGGACCGCCAAGTGCACCAACAAGGTGGAAAATCGACCTGTCAATGGCCGCGGGTCGACGGTGGATCAAGCTTGCTTCTGACCGTTCCCTTTGGAAAATTAGGGGGGGGAGATCTTTATCCAGCAGTGGTCGTCCTACAGCTGAGATGATGATGATGATAATGATAACTTGTCACTCTGTGATAACGATAAAATACCAAAATTGTATTCTTAAATAAATACTTAAATAATCTTATATAAATAAATAAGTGGTTCTTAAATAAATACGTGTATGTACAAGTACCTATATATTATTAGGCATTACTTCTTACAAAGTGCATTAGATACACGGTATTCGGTATTCAGCATTCGGTATTTACGTGTCCTGAGCAAGTAGGTTTTAATGTATTTTAATGTGTCCTGAGCAGAATAACCATTACTGAATGGTTTCATGGCTTAGGTTGGCTAAATCTTACTTACCTGGAGCATTTAATACACATTTAATTTGCCCTTCAATTTATTGCAACGCAGAAAGTCGGAGGAATCACTAGTTTAAAATAAAACAGGATCTAAACGTGACGAGTGAAAGGAACTTTTCAATTTTTGCAGTCACTTACATTTATTAGAATTTAATTTTAATTTCAACAGATCTTTGAAGGAGATGAAAAAATATTATTTTATGTTTATTATAATAATATTGTCAAAAATTGTCATATTGCCTTTTAGCATCGTACAGTAGGCAATATCAGAAAGCATTGGTGTGTGAAATTGCATAGCTATCGAACCGAACGTGGTCGGTGTTAGGTCGAGCGACGATCGGACCGATGAACTTAATGGCACCTATCTGATTCCAAACTAGATTTGTACGAAGCGCAATGATGTACGAGCTCATTCCCCTAGAAACTTTATTAGGAATTAGTGAACGGACACTTTAGAATTTTATATTTTTGACCAATTATTTTAAATAGATTTTCGTTGACATTCAATAAGAGTAATATAATTAACAATAGATTATTAATAGCTGAAAACTGAACTACGTTAGCTTTGTAGGTATCTAAAAGTATAGTGTACTAGTTGTAGACCGACTATATGATTTAATAACTATTGATGTGGTAAAATACTCAAGGTTACTTAGCTTGCTGAGAATGGAGTTACAATCGGAGTTTCCCTGCGTGAAAGAGCCCATGGGTAATTAGGGAATGCGAAGGAATAAGTAAGCAGGTTGCAGTAAACAGGACATACAGCTCCAAGGATTTTTGATGAAGAAAAGTTGACGAGTGGCGACCACGTAGCAGGAGACTTTATTCTCCGCTGGCCATTTTCCCATTTTATGGTCAGGTATATTTTTCTAAGCCACTAGAAAACTGTACGGAGCCGTGGACGCAGTCTAGTCTAGCACTTTAGTTGTCCATTGATGTGGCGTTTATCGATTAATAATTTTTATTTTGAAATTTTCAGACTGTTCAGACTTATGACAAATTGGATACAATTGTCATCATACAAAGCTTAACTACTGACCATACGGAAAGCCTATAAATATTTTAAATTCATGTAATTTGAAATCAACTATCACTATTACATATTATTGTATAATAAGGTTTGCAATAGATTAATAGTATAAGTTAGGTTACGCATTTCTATATGTAATTTAGTTTTGCGATTATAAAATGTATATCCTTCTTTTATTTTATACAATACGCATTCACACATACTACATATTCATATCTGTACAAAATGTTGATTGGTTATATACCAACCTTTTCTTTTCATTGGAAACTCTTTAGTTGTGGTGAGTGGTGCTCATCATACTGGACTTATCGGGTGGTGTTACTCAGCGAAGTCAGCGTATCTTAGTGTTCAAAAATGGCCAAATGAAATCACGAAACACGAACAGATACTGTGTTTAGAATTCACAACCAAAGTGGAACAATTCAGAGATACCTTTGTCGCGTCGTCATAGTTATGCAGCAAAATGAGAAAGTCCCAGAAATCAAGTGCCTGCTTCAGTCGACAGAACAATCTGTTTTAGTGGTGAAGTCTCGTTAGTGCGCTAACAACCAGCCCGAGCGCGAATGGAGCGAAGGACTTAGCGAGAATTGCGAATTGTATTCCGTGACTTGATTTTTCCTTGTCGTTCCCCTTTTGTCTGTTTTTGTGTTGCTTTTAAACGACATTATTACATGTTACATTCGATTCCGTAAGAAAAGCTGTTGCCCGTTCGCAGAATATTTTTGTCAACAGTAAATTGTTTCTTTTGAAAATTTATTTTTATGTACGTGAAAAGGCAGCTTGCGGCTCAAGGTTGCAGTGGTGTCAGGAAATTCTCCAGGATCTAGAGAGAAAGTGGGATAAAAAGTAAAAGGCTCTATGTAGGAGATGAATGAGTTCTGGCTTCACTTAATCGGTCTTGTGTATAAGAGTGGCTTCTACAGGAAAAAAGGCTGCCTCATTTATGCCATTCGGGGAATGTAACCAGTTCCCATTTCCGCTATTGATTGGCATTGGCAGCCTTAAGATATGTAGCCAGTCGCTATATTCCACAATAAAGTGGAATGTAACATGGCTGCCGAATTTTATCATAGAAAACTACAAATATACTGTTTAAATCCTCCTCCTACCTTTATGAATATATGCAGTTAAACTGTTTAAAATACATATGTGCCATAAGTAGATAGATATGGGCTATGTGGATTGACAAGACTGTACAGTCATATGGTTGAAGAGCCCATTTCCCTATCCCCCTCCTAATCCCTTATCCTTAATCCTACTGTAGTAGGCAGCGCACTTGCAGCAGCTTTGGTGTTGCTTGTGATATAGACGACGGTAGCCACCTACCATCAAGTGGACCGTGCTATAGATTCATATAAAACCGTAAGGTCAATTGGACCCGATCGCTTTCTGACACAACTGTTCACGGGGCACGGTGAGTTCTCTGAATTAGGAAGAAAATTATTATGGACAATATTAGTGAGATTCTACTAGATAAAAGAAGGAATGAGTTCTTAACGTATTGTGTTAAAATAATAAAGAATGTAATAAATATAAATAAAAATATTTATTTAATTGTAATTTAAGTGAAATGATCATGTTGTTAAGATTATTGTATTTTATTTTATATTATATTGCATTCTATTTACTGTATAACTTGAATTTTATCAATTTTAACTGTATATTATTAATTATTATTTTATTTAATTGATGTGTTTTATCATTGAACCATTGCTGTAAATATTTTAACAAAATTTTAATCGTAAACTTATTATGAATATCTTAATAAATAACCAACCGAGTAAACTCATTCCCCCCGGGAATAAGGAGAGAGTATAGAAATAAGTAAAGTATTAGTTAGCGTGGGAATAGGCGGAAATCCCATCCGCATGGTGATCCGCATCCCATCTCATCGACCGTGAGCTTGTCTGCTGATCTTATCATAAAAAAAGAAATGATGATAATAATCCACACATGTGATTGAAAATACCTTAGAAATTCAGATCTAATAAATATTCGGACTGTGTTTCTCTGTAACGGCAACAGAACGTTACACCCAATGGGCCAGTAAGACCATATAAATACAAAATGTGAATATTTCATATCTTGTTAAAAATGAGTCTGTATGTAAACTTTAAAAAAATGCGTGTTTTCTATAAAGAAACACTGAAAGTTTCATTTAACTTGCCATAAACATCGCTCAGTGGCTGCAACACTTTAACTCGGCTTATCTTAACTGTAGTTTAAAGCTGCACTGGCAATCTTTTATTTTTAATCTACAGGCTAACGGCAAACCCCATCCGAGTTAAAATTACTTTGTTCTTAAACAAAGATCGAATATCTACGTTCATTTTTCAATACTTTGTAAATGACGATCGCGTAAAGTTTTCTTAGTTAACAATTTCCAAGCTCCAAGCAGATGCTTTTTTTTAAAAGACGAGGTAGCACGAAACATCATTGCACTAAGTACAAATAAGTTAAGTGATCATCTGCTTTGATGTTATGATATTTGCTTTAATTATAAATTTTTCTATCTCATTTATTTTTCTTAAATTTAATTCTCAATTTAAAACTTTTTACATTTATAAGTATAACTTGAATGGATTGTTACAATTATCCATAATAATATCTGATTGAAGGTCATTGAAAAATATGACATTGTACCCAGTTATTTATCTTCATTGTCTTTTATCAGAGACTAGGTGAACTCGGCCACGCCTCGCTTCGGCCCATACGGCCCATACTATTTATCGTAGCGTGATGTTATATAGCCTTCCTCGATAAATGGACTATTCAAAACAAAAAGAATTTTTCAATTCGAACCAGTGGTTCCTGTAATTAGCACGTTCAAACAAACAAACTCTTCAGCTTTATAATATTAAGTATAGATATTGTGTTTTAAGTTTCGTGTTCTTAAATTTGCTCTAATGCATGTTATGGCTCCTAATGGAGAGTGTATTTTTATTGTTACAAAAGATTAGATAATGTATATACTGACGTATCTCATAAAACTGGTCTCATATGGATTTTATAGAAAGGTAAAGGAGAAATTATGTAAGGATAGGGAAATATTACCCGTGTTACCCTTCACGCTGGTCTTTTATAAAAGTGTCATGTAGTGGAGCTAATTATACGCTTTGTACCGATTGTTCGCAAACCCAGGAACGATGGTTGAAATTACGTAGTAATTACTTGTGAAATTTATTAATTAAAAGATATGATAAATAAAAATTGAAAGTAAGCGAAAGAAACTGAAAGTGGAATGGCAACTATTAAAGTTTAAATTGTTGAAGCAATCATCTATTTGCGAAGAGAATTTCGGGTGGTCACGGTCAAAGTCTCTGACGTCTCATAAAATATTCCAGCCTGAATGGTCCGTATAGCTAAACTTGCACGAGTCGGACGTCGAAACTTCGGTAGCAGTTAATTATATTCGAAGTGATATCTGTAAAAAAGGGAGTTTTGGTAAACAGCGTCGTAACTTTAAATTGGTTTTCCCCAGAACAATGCCGAGGTAGCAACTCCACAGCTCCGAAGAACGTTAAGAATTTCATTCTTTCCTTTGAAAATTATTAAAATAAAAAAATGAATTTGCATTTCAAGTCGGAGAAAGACTTATTACAGGAATATTATGACAGTATAAGATTATGAACAGATATTGACATTCGTCTCTAATGAATTTTGAGGGTCTATGTTGTGCAAAGTTTCTTATGACAGAGACCCCTCAAATAAAATCGATTAGATCACCCTTTTTATTTAAAATTATCTATTTACCCTCTAAATACGTTGCATTTGAATAACGTAAGTATTCAATAAGTTGAAAAAGGTTTTCTAGGATCTTACCTACAATATGGGCTACTTCAAGCATGCCGAAAAGCAAATTCCCCGTGCGGCATCGAACCTGTAACCCCTGGTGTTGCGACAATAGCCATCTACTATCAAGTGGACAGTCAACCTGTCTGCTACCCTTTATAATATAAAAAAATGTTAAATTGCTATACCACGGTTGTTGATTAATAAAACAACCGTTGATATTAAAAAAAATGTTCATTAATATTCATTGATAAGTATTCAACAGCAAAAAATCAATCACTAACCGCACTAACCTAACCGTTTAATAACTTTAACATATCCAGTAAACAGTTGAACGTCATCCCAGCGGTATTCTAACAAATTGTTATAAATGTGAAAGTCGGTATGTTTGTTTCTTCGTTTCATGATAATCGGTTGATCATAATCGGTACCGATCATCATGAATCGTTGTCAGTACATCTTGCATCTTACGGTCCAGAAAAGTTTAATAAAAGTTTCCTTTCGTCAAGGAAAAAGTATTGTTCCCGAAGCACAGACACAGTCGCTGGCGAAAGCTAGTCTTGTATAAATTCGAAGTTCGATGTCACACAAATTTTATTTAAACATATGAATTTGCCTTTCTTTATAATTAATGTTACCGTACTCGAAAGAATTCTATTTTGACTACTTAGTCCTTGCGGCACTTTTTCGTAGTATCTCAAAAATCATTTGATACAGAAATTGAAAATTTTCATACTCGAAAAAAAAAAATATTAAAAAATTAAACTTTCTTCAGCTGCGAGAGTTTAATCATAGTAGGAAAATAACAGACACTCGCTTTATAAAACTTCTAATTTAACGAACCTATAAGTATCGTATTTTACCTTTATTATTCCATACTCGCGAACCACCCTGTATCACAAATATGTCCAATTTAAAATTTTTCTATTCATATCCTCAGACTTCTAGGAATATTTAAAAATAAAAAAAAGTGTGTATGTCAACTCCGCGTACGAGTGGAGTTTACTCCCTTAAACGTATAAAACTAACAGTCTTACTAATAAAAAAAAAGTTATACAAGCGTTCAACATCTGTATAGTTATACATTGAATAACGACTATATAAGGCTTATACACTCGTGCTACTAATAAACGCTGTATAAGCATTGTATAGTTATACCTTGGTTATAAGAATTGTGTTTTTTGTTACGGCAATTATATTCCAAACGCGTTCTGAAACTGTAAACTTTAAATAATGTTTATGTTTTATAAAATTTATTTATATACATTTTCTAAGTCAAACGAAAGAAAATATATAAGTTAGTAAATTTTAAATATTTTGTATGTCACAAATACTTGAAATTGTTTATTTGTGAAGTTTTTACAATTCATAAAAGTCATGTCGGTTACGCGATTTGTACTTCCGAACGCACGCTGCAATCCAGCTACGCTACAAAAAGATTCCATTTATACCTCTCAAAATCAAGACTTGATAATTGGCAAAATAACTTTAATTTGTAAAATCTTTGTTTCCAAAGGCCAAAGCAGCGTTCTGTGGTATTTCTTGTGGTTATATGGGCTCTATTATAATTACTTTCACCTTGTGTCCTTGGATTTAGCACTGGAGTAAACAGAAATGGTGTTAAGGGATATTCAGAATCTCCGAGAAGGCGACCTGCGAACTCTTTGTTTTCGAATCTTTGTCGTTCTAGCTACAATATCCCATCTAGCTATAATATCCCTTATTTTTAAATTAGAATCGCACACCACTTGCACATTAATGGAGTAATATCCTTTTCTGTTAATGTAGTATTGACCAATATCACCACCAATTTTTTTTATTTTGATGTGTGTGCAATCAATTGCACCAATAACTTGTTTAAAGCCACATATACTTTTGAATCCCGAAACGACTGCTTCTTGTTCCGCAACAGACGATGGCATAAATATAAATTGTGCTCTCTTATTCGCCAAAGCCACAGCCACTCGGCGGCATATATTAGTGATGGACTGTTGGCTAAGTCCATGAAGATCCGCCGCATCATCTTGAACCTCCTGTCGAGCCCACGCCCTAAGTGCAGTGCATACTTGAAGCTCAACAGACAGTCCACCACCTCTAGTTTGTTGTACGATTTCATTTCTCACTAACTCTACAATTTTTGAAACATACGTCTTACTGAATCTATATTTCGATCGAAACTCATTTTCTTCTAATATGAAAGGATTATAACGAATTTTGTAACATTTCCTTTTTCTAATGGGTTCACCATCAATGTCATCAAGAATATCTAAATAATGCAAATAATCCATTATTCTTATTATCACTAGACTTAACACTTATTTGTAAAAAAAATATCTGTCAATTGCAGTTAGTCAGACTAGAAACAGCTGATCGTTGTCCGCCATTTTGAGCTTATACAACGTTTAAAACAAGGGTCACCGGCTGTATAAACCTTGTGTAAATTTTCTTTGTAAAAACGGACTGTTATAACAGACGTATACAAGCCTTATGTCAAACAAATCTTTATTAGTCAGGTCTGTGTTATAACGAGTGTATAAGCTGTGTATAAAAGTTTATTAGTAAGGCTGTAAATGTATAAAATTTTCCTCGTGTCAATAGATAACTGGATACCCAATTACTTTATATTATTTAGTTACATTCTGCATACTCAGATGTCACGTATTCCAACAATAGTTATGTTAGTACAGATGTCACTACGTTTTATAAGTTCAAATAGTTCATTTTTACGACTACAGATGTCGCTGCGCCGGCAGATTATAACGCTGTCGTTATATTCCTTGACGCTCTTTTCATACAAGAATTCGAAGTTTGCTTTTATGAGCCCAGAGAATAGAATTAGGGAACATAAAAGGACGCGTCAGCTGTCACACAAATGTCAAAGTGACAAATAACGTAACGTTTTTTAGTTAACGCTTGGATTAATTTTACTCCTGACAAAATTTCCATACAAGCGATTCTTAAGGAGTAAACTCCAAAAATTTTCGAATTGATCCAGTAACACATGTAGCGATTCATTTTTATTTATATTGCCGATGGGTTAATTAATTATATTCGAAAATTGTAACAGTTTATCGAATTATGAAGATGTTTCTAATGTGGTATAATTTTTTGTGCGATCCTCGCATCAGCCAATTGAAGGCGCATGGATGATAAACATTAACGTAAAATAACTAGCGCACAGTGACATGGTTTTCAACGTTGATTATTTATGGTTTAAAGTTGCAATAACCATCGTCACTGGTGATGTTATGAAATAATAGAGTAAAATATACAAACTTATATATTATAATAAACTTCTCTCTGTAAACGCGCTGTACCGAACAAGAATGGCTCAGCAATTTTCCTTTTTCTTAACTTCGTTCTTATCCGGTCGATCGATAGAATGTATAAAAAAATATTGGTAAATATAATTAGTTATGAAGTATATTAATAAATTAAAAGGAATTTTATGTTTCTCGTAAATTAAATGATAAAATATTTTGAAGAGTAGTTCCAGCTCACGGAGAAATTTCCGTAGCCACATTAAAACAAACACTATTTATTCGGAAAGTTTTCGAAATGGATTCCCTATAAATATTTAACTGAATATGCCTAAGGCAGCTCAAGTTTAAGCTGCACGTCCGTAGGTCAGAAACAAAACCATTAGTGATTCAACAGCGAGCGGACGTCTGAGCAGTTATATCTTGGAGCTTATATATAGAAGATGATGGCTGCCGTCTATTCCCATTATGTCCCACAAGAAATGTCCAATTTTGGACATTTTGGGAATTACAAAAATAAATATTATCTTGCAACTTTCAATAAATATTTAGTTTATTAATCCCAAAATGTACCATGCTTAATTTTTATACAGTCATGTAGAAAAATACTAGCCGAAGTCGCCAATTTTTTCATGGACTGAACTTCTTTTCTTTTTGTTTCCTTTTTTTTTCTTTTTAATATTAACATCTGTCTACCGACAGATCCACTTGGGCTGACGGTCCACTTGATGATAGGTGCCTACCATCGCCTATAACACAAACAACCCAAAGCTGCTGCAAGTGCGCTGCCGACTACAGTAGAATTAAGGATAAGATATTAGGAAGAGATAGGGAAATGGGCTCTGGCATCCCTTACGGCTGCCTCTAGTGTTTCCATTTTATCGATAAAATTTTTATTTTTATGTACAAACTTTAAATAAATACATAAATTTAAAATTTAAATCTTTGAAGTACTGTGTTGCTGGCTGCGGAGCAAGGTTTCAAACTAACGTAAGTTAGGGCTGCAGTTGGGTATCAAGAAGTACCCTTTTTGTATCTGTAATTTGATATAGTCCTCCAACGAGAGAGAGATCGAAGCTCTCCGTTATAAGACCTTTCTCAGAATCGACTGTCATGACTTTTGTATAATACAAGGGGCACACTGAAATGATCGGGAATAGAATATTTCGGATTGAGTTACAATAAAACCTTTTTTAGAATTTGAATACTGGCCTCTGAGAATCTTAATGACATTCAAACAATTAATTTTTTTTATTAAAAACAAAAACTATGTTGGTTTAAAGTTGACACGTCGTTAACAGAAATGGAGCTCACGCGTGAACATTTCCGTGCCATAATTTATCACAATTTTCGTCGCGGCTTATCTCAAGATAAATGTCTCAGCGAATGTTTCGATTTATGATGTTGAAGCACCGAGTCAAACGACAATATACTGCTGGTATGCCGAGTTCCGACGCGGTCGTGTGTCGCTCAGCACTGTTTCTTCTGCAGGTCGACCAAGAACAGCGGTCACGCCTGAAAACATCGCAGCTGTGCGAACTATTATATTAGATGACCGTCATGTGACATACGAACAGATTCGGGCTGTTATCAGTATCGGAATGACTGCAATTCAGTCGATATTACATAATGAGCTGTGTGTAAGAAAGCTAGTTTCCCGCTGGGTTCCCCACAATTTGTCCGAAGAGCAAAAGGCGGCTCGTGTAGATTGGTGCCGAAATACTCTGCAACGCTTCAACGGAGGGAAGTCAAATGCCGTTTATAATATCGTCTCAGGTGACGAATCATGGATTTATTCATACGAATCTGAAAGAAAACATCAGTCAGCAGTTTGGGTCTTCGAAGACGAGGTCAACCCAACGAAAGTGGTTCGCTCCCGCAGCGTGTCAAAGAAAATGGTCGCTACGTTTGTCTCGAAAAAGGGGCATGTTGCTACAATACCTTTACAGGAACGCAGAACGGTTACCGCCGAGTGGTATATCACGGTTTGTTTGACAGAAATGATAGCCGAACTCCGAAAAAATAACCCGAAACGTCGCATCATCTTACATCACGATAATGCGAGCTCCCATACGGCTCGGAAGACAAATGATTTTTTGAAGCAGGAAAACGTTGAGCTGATGAGCCATCCTTCGTACAATCCTGACCTGAGCCCAAACGATTTCTTTACATTCCCTAGAATGAAAGATTTATTACGCGGTCAACGGTTTGATGACCCCGAAGCAGCTGTGGAAGCGTACAAATCAGCCATTTTGTCAACATCAACTTCAGACTGGAATTACTGTTTTAATGATTGGTTTGCACGAATGGAAAAGTGCATTAAGTTGAATGGAGAATACTTCGAAAAACAATAAAATACAATTTAGCTATACCGTGCATGTGGTTTTTCTTATTCCCGATCATTTTTTTTTTTTTTTTTTTTTTTTTTTTTTGCAATCCCTCCAGCATTATGCGCTGAAGCCTGTATCTACTGTCCTTTCATACCAGTTCTCGCATTTATTCTACTCGTACTTCCATTCTTCATACCGTTTCTTTCTTGCATTCATCTCTTTCTTACCATACGGGTGGGATTCCCGTCTATTCCTATTCTATTCTAACTATTCCTTTTCTTATTTCTATATTTTCATTCAGGGGGAATGAGTAAACAACGTTGTTTTGTTTATTAATACATAGCAATATAAAAATACATAGCAATATTAAAATTAAAACAATTAAAAACAAAAAATCAATAATACAATAATAAATACAATTTTCTAAATTTAACAGTTAAAATTTATAAAATTACAAATAAATACAATAATACAAAAACAAAATAGTAATTACAATTATAATTAAAATCCTGCTATTTCGACTTATTCCTATCTATTGCCTTCTTAATTGTTTTTATACAGTATTTTAAAAACTCCTTCCTTTATCCATCATAATTTTATTAATATTATTTCTAATAATCTTTATTCCTAACGTAAATTCCAAATCTATTCTGTCCGCCTCCGAGGAGGGACAATTTAAAATAAGGTGCGGGACAGTCTCGTCTTGCGTGGGTTCGCAGATGCACGATGGGCTCTCCTTGCACTTGAACCTGTTCAAGTACTCAGAGAACCCACCGTGCCCCGTGAACAGTTGTGTCAGAAGGCGATCGGGTCCAATTGACCTTACGGTCTTGTATGAGTCAAGAACATTGGGGAAGAACAATTTTGTGACCTCTCCAGTGTTGCTTGTTTTGTACCTACGATCCCATTCCTCAAGCGATCGCATACGAATGCTCCGCCTGACGAATGAGACCGGGCACAGGTCATAATGCGGCTTCGTCTTTAATTTTTGTGCTGCCTCCCTAGCCAGGTGATCCGCTCGCTCGTTGCCCTCTAGCCCCGCGTGTGCTTTCAGCCAAAATAATTTTACTATTTTATTCCTTCTGAAAGCTTCTCTGATGTTGTTCCTAGCCTCGGTAGCTAGAGGATGCAAACAGCCGTTCGCCGCGATGGTTTGGAGGGCGGCCATTGAGTCGCTGTATATTGCAGAGGTGGTTTCGCTTCGTTTGAGGATCACCCCAGTCGCCTTGCACACCGCCAGGAGCTCGGCCTGATAGACGGTACAGTAGGGCGACAGTCTAAGCTTGATGGCCGATGTTTCGGCCTCGCCATTCCATATGGATAGCGCGGCCCCAACCCGGCCATCAATCTTGCTGCCGTCCGTGTAGATGCAAAGGTGGTGGTTGCTGTTCTCTTTGAGTTGTTCCTCGCCCATCAGTCTTCCAAACTCCAGGCTCATGTGCTCGGCGGGGTGGGGAGCCTCAATAGCCGGGCTCATCCGCTCGACGTCCATGTCCTTCAGCTCCGGCCGGGGTACCCCCCTCTTGGCCTCGTATATCGAAGCTGCTTCGCATACACGTAGGTCAAGGGGGAGCAATCCAGCCAATAGTAGAGCCGAGTTCAAGGACACCGTGCGGTAGGCCTTACACAGCTTTAGAGCAAAACCCCTCTGCACAGCGTTCAAACGCTTGGCCACCCCCAATTTCCCAGCAGCGGGTGCCCAAGCACTCGCCGCATACGTGATTATGGGCTCCACCGCGGCGACATATATCGAGCGGATCACTTCTGGGTGCAACCCCCAGCTAGTTTTGGCAGCCTTCCCCAACTGTTTGTAGACTCCGATCGCCTTGCGACACACCCTGTCCACGTGACTGTTAAAGGTGAGCTTATTGTCTATTGTTAAGCCAAGCAATTTCATTTCGTTTTTCATGTCAATGTCAACCCCGCCCATGGTAAGTCGCGGCGTGTCGAACTTACGCTTTTTGGTTAGCACCATTGCACAGGTTTTGTGCGGTGCAAACCTCAGCTTATTTTCGACACCCCACGCCAAAACATGAGCGAGGGATTCCCGATCATTTCAGTGCGCCCCTCGTAATATAAATTTAAATAATAAAATATAATTATTTGCACTGCACAATATTAGATAGAGGAGATGTGGGATAGTTACCCACCTTTTTAAAATGGGCGATAAACATACAAAAGATGCACATTTAATGGTTTTATACTTTAACAATAGTTTGTATACTTATCAATGAAGAAACTTATCATAATATTTTTTTTTTTTAGTTATAAGCAAAATAAGAAAGTCCTATAGACGTGGATAGATGCCTACTGCGTGAGTTAGATGTCGCGATGATTTTTTGATTGTTAGGATAGTTGCCCTAAGGAAAAAATGAGAGAATATTCTGATTATCTTCCCATTTCGTTTACTAAATGGGAGAATTAAAAAAGTAATAAAAATAATCAGATTTGGTACTAATCTCAAATACTTTTTATCATTAAATATAATTAGGGCCCATGGCCCTTTTCCAGCTTCTTCTTATTTAATCTTATTACTTTTCCTTTTTCACGTTCTTTTTTTAATGTATACCATTTTTAATGTTCGTTACAATTACATTGCAAATTGTGCAGATTTTGTAGTTTCTCGCAGCCACTTTTTACACATGACGCACTAGCTTCTAGATGGGACTGGGTTCTAGATGGAATACCATACTAATAAACTTTTACTAATAGAACATTTGCTTTGATCTCACCTGTTCAATAGCGGCTAAAAGAGCGTATTCAATCCACACACCTCGAGGTTTCTCTCTTGCTTTGCGCACGTACTTGGCATGTCTAGAAAACGAGAAAATAATTAAGTTTTGACGAGCTCCTAGCTCGAATGACTAAGGTGCTTACATAAGACCACCTGTTTCGGTGAGTGAGTGGGATGTCAGAACCCACTTTCCTATCCCTTCCATTTTCCTTATCTACCAAGGTCGGCAGCGCACTTGCAGAACCTGTGGGGTTGCTTATTATGTTAATAGACACTTAACATCTAGTGGACCGTCAGGTTGTCTAATGATCTTAATGTAAAAAGTTCATGAGAGTGAATCGTGGTGAATCGTGATATAGATACCTCAGGGGCATCTACATATATTGCGCATAAAAATTCTATCCTTTTTTTTTGAGGATAGATGCCCCCGTTCCGTAAGATTTTTGTTTTATTTGATACATATTTAGATCATAAATAGAACAATATAAGTACTTACTTCGTAATATCAAAAAATCCAGGTGCATAAAGTCCAGCAATCTACCGTTTTGTTTCCCATACATAAAAAGGTTAATGGAAAAATTTTGACTTACACTGTGCATTTTATCAATCAGCAATATCCGAACACCTACAGTAACATAGGCCTTTATAATGCTTACTTACAATATCATACCATAATTAGATTTTAACATTTATAGAACAAAATAAAACAAGCTTTATAGAACAAAATAAAACAAAATAAAGATGTATCATTTTTACCTAAGAAAATCTGTTTTCCATACATCCGACAAATGTGTAATGTTTACTTGAGCAAATATTTCAAAGGTTGGATTTCCTTATAAAAGGAGTATTTCATTTTAAAGAGCGGGAAATGTAAATTATTTACGTAACGTGTGAAACTTCTCCCATATTTTATAACTGTGTCATTCAGGCACAGTTTCCTAGTAACCCATTATAAAACATACTGAGTAACTGAGTAATAAACTGCACATGCTATTCAGCTAGGCGACATTTGATTTTAAGTATGCAAGTATATTCTGAACCCTTTTTTGAAATGTTTATAACTTTTGCAATTGTTAATCTGCGGGTTTAAAACTTCTGAACATTTTTCTAGACGAATTTTTCAACTTTTCACGTTTTTCCACTTGTGAACTCTAAGGTCGGCAGTGCACTTGTAGCACTTGTGGCGTTGCTTGTGTCAATAGACGAATTGCCATCAAGTGGACCGTCAACTTGGCTGACGACTTTTATGTATAAAAAAAAACTTTTTAACTGAACTGTATGTGCTTTAATATCTATTATAATATTTTAAATAGTAGATAGAATTAGCAAAATTTACACATTTATTGTCCGTAACAGATGGTAGAAAACTTGAAATTCTCATCCAAAGTGCCTCAGGTTCTAAAGATTAAAAAAAAAACTTAAAAAATAAAAAACCCTAGGAGAACTACATTTACTATAGAGCTCATCAAGTTTATTATGAAATTGTATTGGACACGATACCTCTCTAAAGACTTGAAGATCTTTACGACTGGAAGTCACTAGAAGCATGAACACAAGTGGCCTCCGCTCTACGACATGCCTACTCTACAGTAAGCAGCAAATACAATGTTGATGGCCTATATAAATAAAAATACACAAAAATTTGCTATTACTAAATTCACGAGAAATGTATTTATGAGAAATGCATCTTCATTCAGCCAGCGCGAAGTGAATGACCAAACTGAACAAAAACTTTCGGATGTCATTCGGAGCAGTTCACGGTATTTCAAATATCCTTTCTAAGTTAGTGTGTCCTAATAATACCTCTATACCAAATTTAACATGTTAATGTAAATAGGTTAAACTTATTGAAAAGTCAATCGAAATAAACTTGTCATTAAACAAGTTATTTGCTTAAATTACATCTTTTTGCAACTACAAAAGGGAAAGTCTTCAAGAAAATGAGTAATAAACTATGCATTCCAGTAGGTATATAAATAAGGTTCAATATTTAGCTGTTTCAAAGACTATGTTTTAGAGTTCTAGCTTTAGAATAATATTTAGCAGATGTTGGCTTAGAAAACTGTTTTCTGTGAAAAGGAGATGGTTGCTCTTTGGGAATTCCGATTCCCAGCCAATATAAAAGTTTTGTTCTCTGCACATTTGATACAAATATTTGTTGTGCAACGCAAGAGTTTATATCGCCTTGAGACTGATCCTTAAAACTCTTAAAAGTAATTTACAAGCAAAAAATATTATTTTTACCGTACTATTTATGATTCTTTATTTAACTATATTTTTTGTATAAGTCATTTTTAGTTATTTTTTAACAAAACTCGTTACGCATTAATCAATTTAAGATACAACGTTTAGGATAAATTTAAAATGCTATTCTACTTACTACATAACATATATATACTATACCTATATAGTACCTAACTAAGTATATAAATATGTTTCTTCTTATTTTCCTTAATATAAGTACATATTGTAATAAAATAGATGTTTCTAGATGTCTTAAAAACAAATGGGTTATATTTAATTTCCTTAGCTTATCTACGCTAGGAAATATATTTTTGTGAGAAAAAAAATGAGATATAAACATTAGTTTATATAAGATATAACAATTTTTATATATATGTTCATATATATAAAAATTTTAATGTTGGTGACTGGAGCCGAGCTGAAGTTTCTCATCTGGAGGACACCTGGACCTGGATGCATCCGTCGAGCAGGTACTATTTCTCGATCGCTCTTAATTTTGTATGAAGCGCCAACCAACTCACAGGAGACCCCAAACCCGCTCCCGTACACGCCCCTAGGATGGTGGTTATTACACACCGTCATACATAATAAGGTACATATACATCAGAATAAGCCATTGAAAATTATAAATTTATTACTAACTAACTGTTGAACGCGACTTCGTCCGCGGCTCATTATAAAATATTATTCATGGGAAAAGGCAATTTTGTATGGAGGGGTAAAGAGGGAGATGGGAGAGGATGAGTAGCCTATGTTACTAGCTGATAATGTAGTTTTCTATAGGTGAAAGAATTTTAAAAATCGGTCAAGTAGTTTTTGAGTATATTCATTACAAACATACAAAAATACAATACGTACATACAAATCTTTTCTGTTTATAATATCTAGTTAAATAGATAAAAGAAAAAAAAATACATTCTTTGTATCTGCCGAATAATCAGGAGCAAGAAAAAAAGAGAATAAATTTGCTTATTAAACGTAGAATGGGTATGACTTTACCCTGTTCACGTGAACAGTGTCACGTTTTAATATAACGAAGATATGCCTTTTTATGGGAAATGTCAGAAAAAATCAACGTTGGCGTCAAAGATCGTCCTTTATTATATTCGTACTCATTCATATTTATTTGAAATCAATCAATCCTTGTTGCTATTTTCCGATCGTCCGCCGCCTCGACGAAAGAAAATAAATCTTTTGTAAAAGTTCTCTCAACAGGATAGGTATTATTCATGAGCGCGCAGCCGTTTGATTGATCGCGCTGTTTATCTTTCACCGCGTTGTATAAACTAATAGCGGATTACGATAAAACTGGCGACGTTCCTAACAACATTATTAATCATATTCACACAAATGTAACAACATTTTCACCAAGACTTCGTGTGAAATTATTATATGATTTTATTAGTAATGCGAGCATGATATAACGAGATAAAATCGCACCGGCAAGTTATGGTATTTTATATGTAAAAAAAAACGGGACAAGTGCGAGTTGAACTCGCGTGAAGAGGGTTCCGAACGATGTTACCTATCCGCACAATATTGAGTGATTTACCATGTTATTTTAATATCATGGACTTCTATAGATTTTCCTATAATCTATAAGTAGAAAACTAATTTCTGTATTTTTTTCAAAATTTTAGGTTCAGTAGTTTCGGAGATAAGGGAGGGGGAATGTTCGGACAGTGATCCTATTAGGGTTCCGTTTTTTTTATTCGGACGTACGGAACCCTGAAAATAAATCAATACAAAAATTGTTTGCCCACAACATATTGAAGTCATTATTAGAACCAAATTACACGTTGACATAAAATTACATATCAAATTAATCACAGGCTAAAATAAAAGTAGCGTGATTTTTTGTTGGGCACACTGCGTTTTGCAGTCATAAATTGGGTGTCCCATCAGGTGACAGTAAACATCTCCTTACATAAGACTACCTCGAAATAACTAAATATTTGCTGTTGTGAACCGAATCATGAATGATGCCTGAGCCCATTTTCCAATCCTCTCCTAATCCCTTATCCTTCATCCTGCTAAGTAAAATTGCCGCACTTGCACCCACGGTGTTGTTTGTGTTAACAGGCCGTGACGTCTAAAATTAGAGAGACTGTCAACGCGATTGCCGACCTTTACATAGGAAAAAGTGTATACTATAAAGCTCAAACATCACTGACCGACCTCGCGTACTGACTCCCAGGAGTCTTATTGTTCTCCCAGGAGTACGCAACGAAGGGGGGGGGGGGGGGTTTCCATTTTACAGCCAGTAGTAGAGGGAAAAAATTCCTAAATCCCGAAGTGACGAGCTCATTGGATGAGTTCCCGGGTTCAATTCCCGGCAGGGTCAACTTTGAAAAATGAACTTTTCAAATTTGGCTCTGGTCTGGATCTGTAAGTAGTGGCAGGGTACACTGCATTTTGCAGTCATTTGAGCAGCCCGTCTGGCGGCCGAAACACTGTAAAGAAGACCACCGTGAAATAACAGCATGTGTGCTGTTGTGTTTCGGTGAGTGAGTGAGGGAAACTAGAGCCCATTTCGCTATCCCCACCCTTAGGTCCTATCCTTAGTCCCACTGTAGTCGGCAGCGCACTTGCAGTAGCTTTGGCATTGCAGCTTTGCGTTATAGGCGACTGTAGCCATCTACCATCAAGTAGACCGTCAGCCTGTCTGCCAATCTTAACATAAAAATAATTGTAACGGCGACAGGAACTCGGAAACCAGGAGGGGAAGGTTTGCGGTATGTCATAGAGGGTCATCGGTTACCACAATGCGACGCGGCCGAAGTTGTATATTTATAAACATGTAACTTATCCTTTAATGCACCTTATTTATATCTCAAAAAATTGTTGGTAAATCTCGGTAATAGATATTATGAAATTTTGGTATCATTCAAAGATATCATTTTGGTAAGAAATATTGTAAAGTTTAAACAAAATTTCAAAAAAGAATTGCATAGTTAATGAACGAAACGCATTAGTCAAACCGTTAATAGTCGGAGAGGAAATGTTACCCATTATGTGTCTGAAAATATTTCATTGTGTGACGAAAGGCCAGTCAGTCTATTAGTGTCTATCATAAAATAAATTTGGCTGAGTTGTTTTGACGTAGTTAAAAATATATAATTCGCATGATGAAGCGAACTTAACATGTTGACCGAATAGATTCAAAATTTAATTAAAGTTAATTTAATTGTGACAGGAATGTAATTATTGGAATTAATTTTACGGAAACAAAAAGAGATAAACAGATAATCTAAATCTATTAATTCTCACTTTCAATCTCAACGGTTTACATATAATCTCTTTTAACTTAAACCAAAATGTTCCTACGTCTCCAATTCTGTACGCTAATGTTTGACAACGGAATCGTTGAAGACCGTTCAGATACCTGGAGATACGTTGATCGTACAATGTAATTTGAAGTATTCTTTTACTTCGCCCATCATAAATGTAAAATTGGACTTGGTTGACTTAAAAAATAATTAGAAAGTATAGGTAAAACCTTTTTTTAAAATAATAATGGCCTGTGTATTTTTAAATGTGAACTATTTAGCGTTTAAGAAAGTTTTTTGTATCATATCTCTAAGCAACCCTCTGACAATCTTCTTAGGCTTCTTTTATACTCAGATAACCTCAAAAAACAGCATAAAATAAGTTTAAAATGTAGGAATTTTATTGCTGTCTACAAATTAGAATTTTTATCAAAGTTCCATATTGTTTTTTAATATAAAATACATATTGGAAATATTAAAGTCCGGTGACTATTGGACTTTAATATTTACTGTTACGGCTGTAACGTGCACTTTTGTTTATATTGTTGTAGTAAATATTTTCATATGTACCTAACGATTTGATCTGTGCTTTTTCTTTGCTGTCAAAAAGCACATTGAATTAATCTACGAATGTTTTATGTTTTATTATAACAGAGGCTATAATAAACAGCCTCTGTTTAAGACAACGTCAGACCGAACACATTTTTTAACAAAATGAGCGCAATCTAATAACCTATGAATTAAGGTGCAATATTACACAACAAATTTTTGTAGCATTTTGAAGATAACCGATATTTAAAATTGGAAGGTTTTTTTAAATATTGTTTAAAATATGAAAAAGAAATAAAAGTAGCCGATTAAAACTTTAGTACAGAACCTAAGTTAATTAATAAGCTTAAAAAATAATGTAGTTGTCGTGGAAAATTTTTTCGCTGAAATTTTCGCTGAAAATACACGAAAGGTTTTTTGCACAGTAATTTATTATTTTTCCTCGCCTTCTACAAATTTGTTTTTTTTTTTTTTAAATCCGTTTAATAAATTTATTTAGAGTTCACATCTGAAACTACTAACTCATTAATAATGTTAATGGCATGTCTGTATTACATAAGACAAAACAATTAGTACTCTTAAAAAAATCAAGAACTAATATTGACATCACGTTTTAATTTTCTAAATTGAGCTTAAAATTTAAATGTAAAAAAATATTCATGTGCAAGAAATTGGCTACGATCCATCAGCTTAGCATATTAACAACAGCTAACAAGGTTACATCGAAAAAGGTAAGATGATACAACTTGGCAACCAAGTTTCGGGTGCAAAAAATTGTCCTCCATTTGCGGCCTACGAAAATTTGCGAGCTCATCAACGTTGAACCGCATAATTTTAGGCTTTTTACACTCAGAATGAGGTATCTCAAGGCGAAGTAAATGATCTCATTTACAAGGATGAAAAAATTATAAACTTATACAGATAGGTTTATTAGTCAAAAAATTTTGCCAAATACATTTTGATTTTATGATTTATTAAAAAAACAGTTGAAATAATGAAGGTACTTACTATTAAAATAGTAGCCGGCTAACAAAAGTAGCTCTATGAGATTGATTTTTAACCCTTTGTATGCCGGAACGTGGACAGGAATTATTAATAAATCATGGTAGAACCCCCATGACTCCTTCTGGGAGAACAATTAGGTCAGTCAGAGTCAGTAGTTAAATCGGTAAAAACTGTTGAAATTTGAACAACCTGTATATATCATGGCAAATGGCACTTGAAATGATAAATTTAAGCGCTGGCAGACAAGGATAATTCTGCTTCCGGAATCCAAGTGGTTAAGCAAAGACATTTACAATTCTCTATACAGAATAAATAATAAATAGCTACTTTTAAAGTAGTTACAGATTAGTGAAACGAAAATTAAGCTGTTGTCAAGACAAACAATGATTCGAATCCGTGAGCACAGGCAAAAAATGATCCAATGTTCAAACGATGAAGGTCCACTTCGAAAGGAAGTCTTTCAGAGGAGACTATAGCAGTCTTCGTTGATTATTTATTAGTCTGAAATCTTACTAACCTAATAAATAGGAATACTCAAAAGTTGCAAAACGAATTAAATAAGGAAGGAGAATAGGAAACAAGTAGGTAACTTAGTCTAACGTGAAACATCTTTTTGTACGTGAACAACAAAGAATGTACTGTTACGTGTGGGGTGAGTCAATCTGCCGTGTAAGGGCAGGGCGAAAATCAACTCTTTATTTCCACAAACCAAGATGACTTATGAGTCGCTGGTTTACTGTCGCAGGTAAGTTCCGAAGTATCGCTTTCAAATCGCAGAATCGAACTGTGTCGCTAGCTCACCACTTCGCCTACTTATATCCGCTGCCAATCGTCTTTCTCGAATTTAGTACAAACAAACAACAAACAAATACAAGTAAACAACTTTTGTAAACACGTATTGTAAACAAGGTCATTGAAAATTCGGGAACGCTATTTCTGTTGAATGTGAACTCTATGTTGGGTGCATAAGGACCAATTTCCCTTGACAACAACCGGAGAGTGGCGTGACTTCTATTCTAGGGTGGAACTTTCCAGATTTGTAATCAGGCGAGAACGCTTTTCTAGAACGTTCCATGGTGAGTCATAACAGTACAAATATCATTTTAAAGCAAATACATAGTTAATGACTTTTTAAATTACTTACTTATTCTATAAGTCTCCAATAGCCTCCAATACATCTTAAAGGATGTACACAACAATATTTGCCTATTTTATATTCATAGAATAAATTTTCAAAGTCAATTTGTCAAAATAACATTGTTTTACATTTAATTATATATTAATTTGATTATGATTTTGTTTATTATTGTAAAATTAATAACATACCAATGTACCTACCATTGGCATAGAATGCAAAAAGACTTGAAATTTCTACCTGATGTAGTCAACTCTGCAATAGAGTGCTCATTTCTAACCAGAGAATAGGATCACGTGCAATTGCGGCTAGTACAAGGCGGAAATGTCTTTGTGACGTTGTTGGCGATGTGCGTAACAACACACACACGTGCAATCGCCCATTATGTGATTATATAATTATTATTAATAAGTATACATTGCTAATTATTTTTGTACTTATAAATTGTAATTTGTCAAATCTAGTAAAAGGTTATGTAATTTTTTTTTCTTCTTATTTTTGTAAACTATTGTATGCTGTTAGGTTTGCTATTCAATAAATAAATATATAAATATCTAGAGAAACAGACTAAAGTCTCGATAACTAGCTTTGGTCTCAAAAAAATATATCTTACATGAGTTTATTTTCCAAATTGCACAAATAACACAAAAATATCCAAAATTAATATATAATAATGGCTGGTTATATTCATTGTATGAAATTACATATTTCTAGTGCCCTATCTGTTAAATTTTATCCAAATGGGAGTAAGAAAATCAAAAGTTTCTGTTTAAATATTTATTTTTTAAATTCCTCTTTAAGGGCTTCACTTAGGCAAATGACATTTATTTACAAAAGAACTCGCTGGCGGCGGAGACAATTCAACAGGCCTAGAAATTGTGTTTTTTTACCATTAGAACAATAAGCAAAAAAATTTTTTATTAATACAATTTTTTTAACGAAAATTCTAATTAATACAATTGCTTCTTCACATGTTTAAGTATAACATAAATTTTTTTCAAAGCAATTGTCTTGTCTATTTCTTGTAACATCTTCATTAAACAATGGATATTTTTAGTATTTAGCGTTTGTCTCCACCTTACGATTATAAGCGAATGTACGCTACGATAAAGTAAAACAAACCACTCGGATATCGCAAACAGTTTTCCAATCAGTCGCGTGCCATCTGCAGTTTGTACGCAAAGGTCGATAACACTTTTAAAGCTAAGGGTTATTTTGTATTGGCAAATAGAGATTATATTACAGGGTTCTAAAACTATTCAGTCGTTTTAGTCAAAATGTCAATTTAAAACATTATTTTTCCTTTTTAAATAACCAAAAACATGTTTTAGGTTGATAAGTAAATATCTTTATATACCATAATTAAAATCCTTAGTTACAAATCAGTGCTTGTAAACATAGGCACTAATTTATTGTGCGAATTAGTCCGCTCATTAACTTGATACATGATACTCTTTGCAACAAACCACGGCAATTTGCCGTGGAAATTAAAATATATTATCTAACAAAATAAAGCCCGTAAAGAAGTGTATGTTATAAATCAGTTTTATTTTAAATACACTCATAGATATATATATAATAAAAAAGGGACGAATGTACTAAGTATAGCTTTTAAAATTTGTTGAATATAATCAATAAATTAAATTAACAAGATAATGCATAAAAAGAAAATTTCCCTCATTGAATGGGGCAACATTACAATCTGCTCTAAATTTTTTTAATGTTAAGATCGGCAGACAGGTTGACGGTCCACTTGATGGTAGGTGGCTACCGTCGCCTATAACACAAGCAACGTCAAAGCTGCCGCAAGTGCGCTGCCGACTACAGTAGGATTAAGGATAAGGGATTAGGAGGGGATAGGGAAATGGGCTCTTTTGTTGTGTTGTGTGTGTTTCGGTGAGTGAGTAAGGGATGCCAGAGCCCATTTTCCTCTCCCCTCCTAATCCCGTATCCTTAATCCTACTGTCGGCAGCGCACAGCTTGTAGCAGCTTTGGCGTTATATATATAATCGAGATGACAAAAAAAAATGGTTTTCAGAATTTTTATTGTTTCTCAGAAACGGCTTAACCGCTTCTCCTATTAAATGAAATAATCTATCTTAAAAAGTGAACACTTGCTGTCATCGCAGGAAATGCCAGAAACATAATAATAAAATTCAAGAGGGCAACGTTCCGCAAACCTGAAATAGCTTTCAAAACGTCGCCGTCACAATTCGGCTTTTAGTTTAAGCACCGCTGTATGAGTTCCCATTAACTGGTAGTGAGGGGTCTTTTTGTTCGTGACCGACATTTGTATAGAATAATGCAACGCTTTGTGCTGGTGTTTAAGGTGTAATTCGCTTGTGTATATCATTGTTGGAGATAGCGGGACTGTGCTCAGATTGCCGTTTGTTTTGATAACTGTGCATTATTTATATTAAGAACTGTTTCCACTAGGGTTGACACCATTCAAATCGAGGTCTATCCACAGTATTCGCAGCGTAACGACCGAAGTATTAGTGGAAATTTAACAAGGTTTCAAGGTAAGTAATAATAAGCTTTTGTAACAGATGTCGAGCATTGCTTGGGGTTTCAATGAGTCCATACCTTACGTAACTAAAAGTCCTTGTTGTTCTGTAGGTCTATGTCGTAAACATTATTATTTACTTTAAAACTGCGCTTGAAAAATTATAAGAGGCTTTTTCTAATTCCACAACTATGTACCTAGTTGAAACAGAAATCTTTTCACGCATATCAAACTCTGAATCAACTTATGAAGTTGACAGTTAAGTGTACTTACATTTAATGTTGTAGATGCTATGTTTCTGAAAAGAAAATGTAGGTGAAGGTTCTGCATGAACCTAATGAAACCTACCTCATTGAATGATCTGTTGATACTGTCGTTTATGTGATAATAATAAACATAAAAAAACTCTTTATTTGGACTGTTTGTTACGTTGAACGTCTAACCATTTGTTGGTTACATTCAACTTAAGGCTAAGTGAGTACAAATATTTTAAGTTGACTTTTGCTTACTGCTGTCCTCATTAGTCAGTAACTGAACCATACAGCAATGGTTCAGTACCGACAGTCAAGCCTTTCGGCAGATGCATTGATGCTATTAGAGGTGATCCGGACCGTACGCACCAGAGATGCACGCCATTTCCTCATAGTTGCATGGAATCAGTCTACTCTGGATTCAGCGAACAACCCCAACGTACTACAGAACCCTGGTAATCCTAAACTCATTATTATATTTGACTCGCAGGGTCTATACCTATTATTTATTCTGTGGTTAATCTGTCTCTGAGTATGGCTCGCTCATAGACCACTCGTATAAAACGACGCACGGAATGGTCTAAAAATATGGTAAAATATATAAAGTCGCTATGTGTATGCAACAACTAATATTTATAACTAATACAATTGGAAACGGACATAGATTGACCTACGTACCTTACTGTATGCTTTCCTGTACAGATAGTTTTATATAGTTTAAATATAAATTTCAAATAAAATAAACAAATTATATTTTACTATTTACGAGTCCGATCAGAAGCATTCTATATAAAACCACTGAACTGAATAACTGAAACTCAGCTTAAAAGTCAATTTTAAGCACATTCGTATTTTAACAAACAGTCAATTGAGCTTCATTTTTCTAATCTGCTTGGAGTGTTTGAGCATTCTTCGCCTTTGAGATTATTTGATCAGTTTTTTGTTTAGTATTATGTTCATGTTAAAATGTTCAGCATTTAATTTATGTAATACTAATGCTTTTCATTTAACATAACCAACATTAGTGGTCGTACATACTTACATTGTTCGTGTAAGTGATCAACCAATGTTTTTGGACATTTTTTAAATTACCTACTGAAGAAAATGTGAAACTAATTTGAATATGAATTATTTTAAATGTTAAGTTTTTTCTATATATAAAAATGAATCCCCATTTCCCTTGGTCACGGCATCACGCGTGAACGGGTAGACCGATTTTAATTGGGTTTTCACTAATGGAAAGAAGGATAAACGGGGAATGTTCATATATATCAAAATTGTACGCCGGGCGAAGCCGGGGGCGGGTCGCTAGTTATTTATATTTTTTAAAGAATAAGTCTCATAAACAGAATACGATTTTTGCATATTTAAGGATAATAAAAATAGTTTAAATATTCATTTAGTCAAAATACCTTTGCCTCATACACTCGGCTTAATTTGATTACGTAATTTTGTTTGTTACTATAGGGCTAATAAATTTAGTAAACCTGCATTTGGTTTCTATGTAGTATTTCTTTTCAAGCAGCCTAAATAACACAATATCATTCAAATAAATTGTTTCAGCTAAAAATCCCAATTTGGATTGAACAAAACGTTCTAAACATAATGTATGTTACCGCAAACCACAAAATCATTTTGGAAATTTCTGGGCAAGCACATCAAAATCATAATTTAGGAATAAAGGCTCAGGCCAATTTACACTTTCATTATAACTAAAATAGGCACTTAAAATAAATGAAACTTGTAGCAACATAATAAATATACTTTTATAAATGTAGATGTTCTCAAAGTGATTTTTAATTGCTGTATTTTCAGAAAAAGAACACAGCCGCATTTTAATCCATAGACATTTATTATAAGAAATATATAACTACTAGCTGGTGCCCGCAACTTCGCCCGGGTTAAAAATAAAAAATAACCTAACTAAATATATGAGCAATGTAACGCCTAACATCTTTATTGCAGTTATTTATAGCTTTGCCAGGCGTTGGATGATCACTCGGGAACAGTAATTTTTTTATGGATGAAAGGTGCCCTATGTCCTTTTCTGCATTCCTGACAACGTGTATGCAAAACGCCTGACTAAATAAATGAGCAATGTAACGCCTAACATCTTTATTGCAGTTATTTATAGCTTTGCCAGGCGTTGGATGATCACTCGGGAACAGTAATTTTTTTATGGATGAAAGGTGCCCTATGTCCTTTTCTGCATTCCTGACAACGTGTATGCAAAACGCCTGACTAAATAAATGAGCAATGTAACGCCTAACATCTTTATTGCAGTTATAGCTTTGCCAGGCGTTAGATGATCCCTCGGGAACAGTGCTTTTTTCTGGATGAAAGCTACCCTATGTCCTTTCTTGTATCCCTCTCTGACAACGTGTAGGTATGCAAAAATTCATGATGATCGGTTCCATGGTTTAGGCGTGAAAAGGTAACAGACAGACAGACAGACAGTGTTACTTTCACATTTATAATATTAGTATGTATAATGATATTTAGAAATATATAACAATACAAATACACATATTGAAAATCAAATGTAACATGGTAAATTATTAACTAGAAAAGCTTTTGTTTGTATGGGCTCAAAATTTTATGCTCGCCTGACATCCCGGTCAGATAACTTTAAGTTTGATGTTTAAAGGTCTTGACTAGAGGACGAAGAGCTAACCGAAAATAGTTGGTAACAAACTAACAAATGAACAAAATTAGGTTCCCAAATTAAATTTTATGAAACTCATTTTTAGTAGTTTAACTAGGTATAAGAGATCACGGTAACTTGCGTAGCGAACTCGTGTAATATTTTTAGGCATGCGGGTAGTAGTGATTTAAAACTCAACCGTTAATTACCCACCGGCATGATACCAACAAAAGGAGTCTTGAGAGGTTCCCAGAGGCTTTTGTCGTCGGTTTTATCTTAATTGCTTTAAGAAACTCAATATCGTTTGGCGACACGATGCTTTTTATTCCTCCACTCTGCTCCCTGATGGCAAACAATGACGGAACTTTGAATTAGTTTTCGGTTAGATAACGCTGCCATTGCTTTTTCTTTTTCCATTTCTAACGACTGTACCGTTATTACAAACGATATTTTGTCGGCGATCGCTAAAGTTTTATAGTTTCAGATATTTATAACAGGTTTCATCGTTACATTTACTTGTTATATCCAATAGGATACACGACAAACAATTTCTAAATGACTACTGTATCAGAAAAGCAACCGTCATTATTACATACCAATTCTGGCCTCGCTTTAGTCTAAAAATTGATAATTTGTAGGCCTACAAAACTACAGAAAAAAGTCCATTAAAAAATTAACTTAAAATAACTTCGTGTACAATGTATTATTTAATTTTATGTTAAGTACGTATATGCAAGAAATAATAAAGATTGATTAATTTAATTTCTTAATTAGTTTAATGTATTAGTAAGTTACATGGTTCATATTTAACTCTAACTAAATCGTAGTGCTAATGTTGAACTGTTAAAACAAAATTTACGTGGAGTACCCTGGCTGGCGTCCAAATCGCTAACGGAGATCGTAGGTCACCCGACTTTAATGTATGGTCACACTTTTTAGTGGCACCTCCGCCCTGCGACATTGTCTAACACCGGAATTTGCTTAAGCAGTGAAATACTGTTTGTGAGCTGAACTCTTGTGTCTAGGCGATGCTTTATTAAAACATCGTGTTAATTCATCCACTACTATATCTGATCTGTCAACTTAGTTCACTGCGTGTTCCATGGTTGTCTTTTTGTAAAAGTAGTTTACGTATTAAACATTGCCGGGAAGTTACAATAATTTTAAGAAAGCTGGAACGAATTGATATCAATCAAAATTAAAATCATAAATAGGCCACATTGTTTTCTACAATCACAATTTCGGCAGCCCGTCTGGTGGCAGTTACAAACGCCTAATGTAAGACCACCGTAAAATAACAGAATGTGTGCTTTTGTGTTTCGAACGAGTGAGTAAGGGATGTCAGAACCCACTTACTTATCTCTGTCCTAATCCCTTATCCTACTAAAGTCGTCAGCGCACTTGTGGCGTTGCTTGTTGGCCAATTACAGCGCACTTATAATTGACGACGTCAGCCACAAGCCATCAATTGGACCGTCAGTCTGCCTCTTGACCTTTACATATAATAAATAAAAATTAAATACTGATATTAATTATCAATTCTCATTATACCTCTTAAACGTTCTTTTTATACGTCACGCTTGATGAACAGGCAAACTCCAGGAGAACTGGATATAGGATGAGGATAAGTAAATAGGGTCTGGTGGTCCTATTTCTCTCATTGTCATTAATACAACAGCTCACGAGGTATTTTTTTATGGTGAATTTCTTTAAGGAATGTTTACTGCAGTCAGATCAGCTTTCTAGATTACTCAGTGTAATCTCAGTGTGTCTCCTCACCATCCTGAATTGATAAAATTTGTGATACAATAACGTATAATAATGTATACACGCGGATTTTTCACAGGCTTTCATGCTCTATAACTTATGAAGAAAGTGTACATAATATACCTCCAACAGTTAAAGCAACTTTTTCAAGGAACGCTTTCTTCGTCGATCTAGTGTAAAAAAACGGAGCAGTTAACCTACTGCAAAATTGCTGGTCTTGTGTACATTGTGACCTCTTAAAAAATTGCTATTCTGAATGTCCATTTTGAACGTCAATTATTATTGATGAAAGCCTTTATATCGTATGAGTTGTTCCCGGAATTTCCATTTAAATTAAAAAACTGAAGCTCCTTAACCTTAAAAAAATGTAGAATTAAAAATACCCAAGTAAATACATTTCAAAATCTGTCCTAGAATTTATAACGTAGGTGTACGTTGTCGTTAGATCAACGATCCGCATCAGTGCAGCACGTCGCTTGAAAATCCGATATTCAGCAAATGCGTATTCCCGTATGTACTGAGAGTATCGCTTAATTTCCGAGGTATACGCTCGTGAACGGTTGGGTGACCGTTGACTTTGAAACCAATTCGTTGAAAGCGGACGAAGTTGGACCTTCATTTGATGTTTGAATCATAAAGTCAGCTTTGCGCTGCCGAAAATTGGAAAACTTGTTCTTATTATAAAGTATTTTGGAATTTTGTTTAATCTTGTTAATCAAAACGTAAAATATCTCAATTATTAATATATTCCCTCTGTGAACAAAATGATAATTTAATATTTTATTATTATAACTCGTAATTACAAAAATGAGCTAGCAACAGGTAAGGTCACTAATATACTAAATTTAAATCTTTATTTATCTATACTAACATTATAAAGCTGAAGAGTGTGTTTGTTTGTTTGAACGCACTAATCTCAGGAACTACTGGTTCGAATTGAAAAATTCTTTTTGTTTTGAATAGTCCATTTATGGAGGAAGGCTATAATAGGCTACGATAAATAGTATTATATATGACCAGTGTCCAGTACCGCGCGCCCTATGCACGGCGGCCGCCGCCTTATGGGCCGCAGCGAAGCGTGGCCGAGTTCAGCTAGTATTGCATAAAATTATATTTAAATATCTTATCTATATCATATATCATATGTAAAATATACATTTATAACATAAAGTCTCGGTCTGTCTCTGTCTGTTTCTCCGTTAACGTTTTCTGATCCACCCAAGGGATACGGTTGTGTTTGGGAAGAGTTGTGTATAATTTATAATTTTTAGAAAAAAAAAATGCATCCGTGTGAAGCCGGGGTCGGATCGCTAGTTGATCATTTATTAATGAAGATGTTTACGACACAAATTTCTCATTTACGGTTAAATATAGCGAAAATACATTTATAGGACCTTATTTACTCAATCAATAGTAAAAGTAAAATGTTGGAATTAATTTTCATGGTAAATTTACAGTAATAATTATTTTTTGTAATATATTAAGTTGGGGAAAAATTCTTTTCGCATATAGTATGTATAAACTTGTAATAAAATCTGTTTGGCTGTACTATTTTTATCTGGTTGGTTTTGATGACATTAAAAAGGTTACATTTCAAATACATTCATGTTTAAGAAGCTGTAATAAGTATATAATGATTTCTGACATTTAAAATTTATTGATCATATGCAAATTTTTCTGTTATCAAGACTACGGAAATATTTTGTGGATATTAAACTCCAATAAAATTAGCCGTACGATTTAAGAAGGCTGTATCTGTTTAAGAATATCCTATTTTGAAAGAAAGGATTGTATAATTAATTAACCGTTAGCATTTTAATAGCGAAGAACATTTTGATGTTAAAATTTAATTGATTTAAATTTACATGTATTTTGATTGGTAATAGTTCAAAACGATCACCATTTATTAAAAACATCTAGAATACCCTGAATACCCATTTTCAGGCGTTTCTATCTAGCTTCAATATATAGTTTTTCAAGCGAGAGCTGTAAACAAATTCTTGCAAGGTCGCGCACTTGCATCCTCTCTGGTCTGCTTCTGTCTTTAGGAGACTGTAGGATCACCTACCATCAAATGGCCCGTCGGCTTGTAATAAAAAAGTACTCATATTCGTATTGAATCTATTAATCATATTAGGCTCGATTAGAAAAAAAAAAACTATGGCGAAAACTGATACAGTGAACTCCTTTATTATGAATTCCAGATTCGTGTTCTGTGTGACAATACATTTCTTATTATCAACGTTTTATATCCATAAAATCGTAACTACTATTATAAATGCGAATGTGAGTTTGTTCGTTACGCTTTACGCTTTACATGAAATATTGCGTACACGTTGTTAGGGATGGAGAAAAGTACAGAGGGAACCATATTAGAATGAAAATTCCTAGAAACGCAAACGAAGTCGCCGGCAAAAGCTACATGATCATCAGCGGCGTTGTAATTTCATATAAATTATTCAAGGTACCCTAAAACAGGACATTTGAAATAATTTCGATTAAACATTTCAAAATCGAGGAGGCTTGTTTTGTTAAAATTTAGGATTCATTGCAAAACAATTATTTTACTATTATTTGATGATATCAGAAATAATAAGATATGTGTTAAAAATTGCTGTGGATATATTTTTAATCTACTCCTTGTCGGAATAAATGCAAATGTCTACGATTCGCAGAGCCTAAAATATTGTAAAATTGGAGCCGTAAGAACATCTTGGTGGAAACCCTTACCTAAGAATTAATAGACAACCGGAAATTTGTTGATATAATTATGTTTGCGTCTACTCCTGTCGGAACAAATTCAAATATCTACTATTCGTAGAGCCCAAAACAAAAGCACACACACACACACACACACACACACACACGAAGAAGGTTTACGCGCCACTGTTCGTTCGCCTCTCAGACGATTCAAAAAATAGTGCAAATATTGTTCCACAAAAAACTTAAACGACGACGGCCATGACGTTTCTACATAAATAGAAACTAAAATCATTGTTTCTTTTTTCCCGCGACACGGATACAAAACTCCATACAGTGGACCGGTACAAAGTCGCACAAAATCCGTATATTATTCACTTTCAACAAATAATTCTTCCCGACAAAGAAAATCACACGCTTCACTTTCAATTTTTTTTATTATTTTTTTATGTTAAGATAGGCAGATCTCAATAAAAAAATGGTGTATAGATGGACAGGCTGACGGTTCATTTGATGGTAGGTGGCTACCGTCTCCTATAACACAAGCAACGCCACAGGTGCTGCAAGTGCGCTGCCGACTACAATAGGATTAAGGGTAAAGGATTGATGGGAAATGATAGGTAAATGGGTTCTGGCATCCCTTACTCACTCACCGAAACACAACAGCATACATGCCGTTATTTAACAGTTGTCTTCTGTAAGGGGGTGGTTACTGCCGCCAGACGGGCTGCCCAAACGACTGCGAAACGCATTGTGCCCTGCCACTACTTTCCAGATCCAGACCAGAGCATTGTAATAATCATCATACAAAATCATTGTACTATTGTTTACAAATTATTATTAAGTACTAAATTTATTTATTCACAAGAGCAACAATAATTAAAATTCAAAAATTTATGAAAAATATACATGCATGTATAATTAATAATCTTAATTATTTACAAATAATGTATCCTATTAAACTTCGATCCTTTAGGCAGGGTTCCAAGCATGCTATATAATGTATGTAGATGATCGACATTTTTGATAAATTCATCGACATCGCTATCGTCGCAAATTCAAAATTAAAGTGACATTTGGTAATATTTTATAACCAACTAACTGAACTCGGCCACGCTTCGCTGCGGCCCATACGGCGGAGTGCGCGTGGGGCGCGCGGTACTGGACACTGCTTATATACATATAATACTATTGATCGTAGCGTAATGTTATATATCCTATAGCCTTCCTCGATAAATGGACTATTCAATACAAAAATAATTTTTCAATTCGAACCAGTAGTTCCTGAGATTAGCGCTTTCAATCAAACAAACAAACTCTTCAGCTTTATATATTAGTACAGATAATTATAGTATTTCAAATGCAATACATGATAATTTATATAACTTTTTTTGAGAATTCGTTCGTAGATATTGTTTCCCTACAAATTCTCTTAACAACAGCATTAACGAGGCCGTGAAATTGTTCTTTTTCTTTACCCATAGAAGACCTTTATTGCTAGCTATTTGTAATACAAGGGCTTTTCTTTAGAAAACATTCCTAGAGCCATTTGCGTGAACTCCACCATTTACCATTGTTAAGTCTAGATAAATGATCCCGAATTAGTGGCGACCAAATCAGAAATGGGAAAAAAGTTTTATTGCGATCCTGCCCGCCCGCTCTATAAAGGAAACATGTACTATTTAACCCCTTTAACGAAATAGAATGATCGGTAATTCAGAAAGCCTTTCATGGGGGCGGTATATATATGTATATATACCGTAATATATGCTGATGCAATATCAAATATAATTTTTACCTACCGAAATCCTTTACATATGAAAAAAAATCTGTTCATGTTCTTTTTGAGGCAACATGTAAAATATCGCTAAAATTCGATTTAGAGTATTACAAAACATTAAATTAAAAAAAATGAAAACTCGCTTAACTCCTCTACAATAATATTAAAATGACGTCGGATCTAAGTGCTTCTCTCTATTTAGCTTTTATATAGACTAGGCCAAAACAATTAGTACGCTTTATTTTTTTGTTACTTATATTTCTAAAATTTTAAAATAGGGTTTACATACAAATTTCAAGGTTACTTACAATTCGAAGAAACATATTAACGGTAATAATTTTTATAATGTAAATCTTACTCTAGAGTTTCACATCTTTTGAGAGGCTTTACAAGAATTTTAGAGTTAAAGTTTCGAAATATAATTTGGGTGGATTAATACAAACAATAAGATTTATCATTCTATGATTTTTAGTGTCAAAAAATTGGAATACATATTTTGCGGATTGTTTGCAAGGAAGCGGAAACTTAGGTCTCTTTATAAACGTGAAAAAAAAGCGAGAGAAAACTAAATAAAGTATCTAGTAATAGTAGTACATAATGATATTCTGGGGAAGCAAGAGAGAACGACAATTTAAAACGTCAAAAGGCAAATTAGTATTAAAAAAATAATATATTAAAGGAAAGGAATAAAGACTAATTTTACAATTTTCAATATACATATACGTATATGTAATTTTAATTGCATTGATTTTATTATTTATTTATTTATTTATTATACACGGAATAATTAAACTAATATTTACATTGTCCCATAAAACTGGAAAGCACGTATTATGTAAAATTAACTGTAATTAACCTAAATTTCATTAATAAAATTAATGTATGTTTTTTAATTTAATGTAATTCATTCATTAATTAAATTAATTAATTACTTAATTAATAAAACTTCATTAATTTATTTTTAAATATAGTTTTATTTCCCTCTTGGACAATATCTTGGTGGAAACTATTAAGAATGTACGGAAACCGCTTCTTTATAGTTCTGTCACCATCATAATTATCAACCCTAGGAACTGCAAATTTTCCCAAAGACATTCATTGTATTTATCACTTTATCCAACACTGAGTTATGGTCTCGATTGCCATGTCCATTGATTAAAAATAAGTAATTATGTTTTATACTGATAGGTAATATTTTACAAATTTTAAACAATTGTGTGCAGTCATTGTTTAATTTAATTTTCACTTTTTTGTTAACATTAATTTTAAAAATGTAATTTCGATATTTTTTAATTTTTCAATATGGGATTTAAAAGTTAGTCCCTAGCAATCAAAGGGGTTACCCAGTATAGAATCAACTTAAAGTATTAAAATTTAAAAAGGACTTTATAGCTAAGGTGACTAAATTTTCCTAATATTATTCTAAGTTTACTAGCAATAATACATGATTAGTCCGTGAGAAATGTTCGTTAATTTTCACTCCATGGTAAGTTATAAAAGTTACTTTTTCTATGTTGTTATAAAATTACTATGGAAACAACCATTGGAATGAGTAAATAATTGACAAGGCAAATCATTTAGAGGAAATTAGGGAAAGTGTATAAAAGTAATTTTATTTTATCCACTTTTAATAATATGCCGTTATCGTGTGACCATTTCAAAACAGCATTGACGTCTTGCTGCACAAGATACAACATTTCAGTCAGGTTGGAAACAGCACACAGGTCATCCGCGTACATATATGCTGAACAGTTCTGCAACAATGTTCTACATATAAGCTATTAACATGTATCAAATAACATACTGGCCCACATCCAGATCCCTGCGGAACTCACATCCAGATCCAATCGCACTGAATCCTGTTGACATCACTAATCATATTTATAATTTTAAAGGATGAATCATATTATACCACCGTGCCGTACGCTCGCCGTGTTTTTCTCCACGTGCTTCGGCCGGATCTGTCATTCATCACCGTGCCGCCGCCGGGTCATGCCATTGCCTTGTCATTTCCAAGTACTAGTATACTATTTTGTATTACTATTATTATATATAAATATATTTACACAGTATTACATTCATATCATACAGCGAAGTAGTCTCGCGGTTTTGGCTTGCGAGCCATGGCTTGCGCGGCAGCCTCGCGGTTTTAGCTCGTGAGCCCATATCTCACGCTGCAGCCTCGGGTTAATACTAATATCCCGAGGCGGCCTCGCGGTTTTGGCTCGCGCTGCAGCCTCGGGTTCTAATACCCCGAGCGGGCCTCGCGAAGCTGTCTCCAAGCTCCGAATTAAGGTGGATTTATATTACACCGGGTCGTTCTTAGACTGACCCTTCTTATTATCAAAAATTGTATGGGTAAGGAGCAAGCCCTTAACCCTACAAGTATGTTGATGGTCTTATATGTGGATTACGAGATATAATGTTTAAAATGTTATTGTTACGAGCGCACATTTGCAACTGATTTTAGCTATCTTATAGGACACTTATGTTTCGCAAAAGGTCGGCGTTCGCCAAGTAGGTTGTTAACTAGGCATTTTCAAGCAACACAAAACAATGTACTTTGAACCGTACATCCTGCCAGGACAAAAGTTATCCTGGTTGCTAAAGAATTCATTTGGCAAAACGTACAATTATATCAGTTGTATAAGGTGCACTGTTACACAAATTAATAATAAAATTAATTATTGAAATAGAAAGAAAGTTAAATATTAAATCTTGGTTCGGGACGGGCGTATTCCGGTCTTCTGGGTTGTGGTCGCGAAGCCACCGTCCTCGATAGTGTTGTCATCTCGATGTTGCTCGGTCCCGGTGTTGTAGAGATCGTAGCCGTTGAAACATGCATGCTCCTCCAATGCACGTAGGTGCATGCTGCCACCAACCCGAAGGCCACCACCAGGATGAGGGTGGTGTAGGACACTGCATACTGATGAATGTCGTGCGCCGTCAAATCGCTGTTGAGCTCACTTTGACTTTTGAGTTCGCCTATTTTTTGTTGTAGTATGGCAGTGTTTGCTACTTCGGTTCCTGTAGTTAGTCGTTGCTTAGGGAAGTAATGTGGAAGAGGACTTTTGATGTTGTTTATGTCATCTGTTGGGACCTGTATTTCGGTGTTTATCTTCATGATGCTTTCATGTAACGATTTTGTGTAATATGTTGCGGCTTTATGTTTTATTACGCAATTTGAATTGGCTTCGATTATACCTGCGCCATATGCTGACTTAGCTATGAGGCGCTCATTGCATATAAGTTTTAATGCACATTCATGGCAACAAAAATAAATCCAACTGTTTGGCTTTTGTAATTCTAGCCACCGATCAGTACATGTGTCCTCGATAAATGCACAATTATTTGTGTATTTATTCGACAACAATCCGATTTCACACGGAGTGTTATTACCTTGCATGTTATATGTAGGCTTGTTTAACCTACAAATGAGCGTTATAGGTTCGATTCTTGTGCAGGATGCAATGTCTGTTTCGGTTAGAGTCATGTAGATTTCTTTTCTCAGGTTTACTCCAATGTAATCCGATGCTGGTTGCATAATGAATGTTGTTTTGTTCCTTGTTATCGGTATCGGTATTATTTTGTATACACGAAGTCCATTGTCATTGCTAAGTGGCAATTTTATTTCCGTGATAAAGAAATTATCCCAGACTGCCCACTTCACTTCTAGAAGTTGATATATGTTCGCCACGTGTTGTTGCACATTTTCTATGGGCAATGATAAATGTTCTGACAGTTGTCCAGAAATCACATTGAGCTCTTGAGATAATTGTTCCGGCGAGAGCAGTCTGTGGTCAATCTGGCCGTTGCGAATGCTGGTGGCGATATTGAGAAGCCTATCTTGGATTGTTCGAAGTTTTGTCAGTATTATATTTGCTGACATAGCCATGATGTTGAAATAGATCATGTTTTCATTCTCCTCTACGTTCTGTTCTATTTTTTCCAATACTTCGTTTGTGTAGTTTAGATGTTCTTCCATCCATACGAATTGCTGATTCATGACTTCTTGGTTTCGTTTTAAAATGTTGTTGTGAGCCTCTACGATCGTAGTTTGGGTTTTGATTAGGTTGAGTAGGTGATCCTCGTTTGCTTGTAGAGCATTTATGTCATGGTGATATTGTTCGGCAAATCTTGAGTCTAGCACACCAAACAAGTCATTCGCGATGTATCCTATTCCGTTTATCAGACCACGAGGTATACGCCTTGATCTTGTTGGTTGTTGAGAAGAAAGAATGTAGTTGTTGTGCTCCAACTCTTCTATTTCTTGTTTCATCTCGATCACTATGCTCTGGCAGACAGTTTTGTAATCGAATTGATCGCATCTAGATTCGACATGTTGTACCAATTTTTGGATATTTTGAATTCCTTGCCAGTATGACGTCAGGTTAAAGAATGATATAATCTTCCATGTGTCATGTATGTTTTGCAGTTTTCCAACATCATCAAAATAGACTGGTTTTTCATCTTTGAATTGTTGAATGTTTATGTTTTCTTGTACTGTTGGTTGGAACAATGTGACTAACATAACAAGTAAACACATTAGACTTGTTTTGGAGAACTTCGACTGCCTGGTTCGGGTTGTTTTTCTGTTAGGTTCTTGTGTTTGATTTTGTTCCTCCTTCTTTTCAGGAATATTTTCTAAAGTCCTGTCTATTGGCAGTAAGATCAGTTTGGTTATGGGTCGTTTCAAGGTTCCATGGTTTGTTTTTACTGTGACCACTCGCACCAGGTCGTCTTGACCGGGATGTGTTTCAATTACTCGGCCCAAACTCCACTTTGTGGGGGGTGAGTTGTCATCTTTTATAATGACCACATCTCCAAGTTTTAAATTTTGGTTTTGTTTGTTCCATTTACTCCTCATTTGGAGACTATGAAGGTATTCGGATGACCACTTACGCCAAAATTGTTGATACATCTGTTCTGTTAGTCGCCATCTCTGTTGAAAACTAATGTTGCTGTTGGTCAGATCTTCCTGTGGTAGTGCTGTTAACGGTCTTCCGATGAGGAAGTGACCTGGTGTCAAATATTCCAAGTCGTCTATGTCTTCAGTCAATGGGGACAGTGGTCTGGAATTCAGACATGCTTCAATTGAGGATAACAAGGTCGAAAACTCTTCATAGGTAAGTTTTTGTGTCCCTATCACCCTTTTTAAGTGATACTTCATTGACTTGACGGCTGCCTCCCACAATCCTCCAGCTGATGGCCAACTGGGCGCGTTTAAGTGCCATTTTATCTCGTGATCATTGAAGAATTGTTGGTGGGCAACTATAGTTTGGAGTTGTTTTATTTGTTTATGTAGTTCTCTGTCAGCTCCAACGAAGTTTGTACCGTTATCTTGAAGGCTTTCACATTCGACTTTTGTTCATTGACCATAGAGACCGTTTTCTCGTCATATTGTGCCATATCCACCGAAAATTCTTCGTTGGCTTCCCGGAGATTTTCCATTTCTTCCTCCTCAGATTCCATTCTTGTTAGCTGTTCCCTTAACTTCATTTCTTCTTGTTTGATTTTTTCCTGCAGCTCTTGTTTTGAAAGTAAAATCATCTTCTTTGTTTCTCTGTATGTTTTCTGTAGTTTATCGAATACATGGTCTTCGTAGTAACTACCTGTTTTTTCCGTCTTCAGAAGTGAAAGACGAGTGTCGTTGTACTCGAAATTAGACCAGAAGCTATCGAGTTTCTTCAAGCGTTCGTTATGGTACTCCAGGGATTGTTTCCTCTGTGCACCATCTTTCTTAAAGTTTGTTTGTACGGCCTTGATGCTGTCCACCAATTCCGATTGTTGTTGCAGAAGATCGATGTCTGAAGTGGTAGACATTTTAAGTTGTTGTTAAATTTTCTGTTACTCACTTGTTTGTTGTTCGTTATTTTGTTATTTCGCCACTCGACGAAATTCTAGAAAATGTTTGTTTCTTCGATGGCACAGATTTCACTCACACCACGGCACTGGTTTTGTTAGTTCTCTAGTGCATTATAGGCCCTACCGCGCTATTTGCACCTTCTCAATCTAGTTAGTGAGACCCGCTTCTGGGAGGCCAACTAAGATCGATTTGCTAACGCAGCAGAGTTTCTAAAACACTAAAGTCAAATTCGAAGGACCAACATGTATGGGTAAGGAGCAAGCCCTTAACCCTACAAGTATGTTGATGGTCTTATATGTGGATTACGAGATATAATGTTTAAAATGTTATTGTTACGAGCGCACATTTGCAACTGATTTTAGCTATCTTATAGGACACTTATGTTTCGCAAAAGGTCGGCGTTCGCCAAGTAGGTTGTTAACTAGACATTTTCAATCAACACAAAACAATGTACTTTGAACCGTACAAAAATTATTGCAACAATTTTTTTATTTTCTAAATATTAGGGCGGGGAAAAAGTCTTTTCGCATAATTATAGTATGTATAAACATTCTAATAAAATATCCCTGGCTGCCATAGTATTCGTATTTGGCTGGTTTTGATGACATTAAAAAGGTTACATTTAAAAAAAAAAGAAACAAATTAGTAAAATGTTTCCAGCTATTTTTCATTTCTTTTTCTTTCTATCAAAATGAGTGAATCTAATGAAGAAATTCGATACATTTTAAAATTTTATTACAAAAAAAGGAAAAAGTGCAAAGCAAACCACGAAAAAACGTTGTGACGTTTATGGACCTAATGCAGTGTCAGTAAGAGTAGCACAAAGTTGTTTTAAGCATTTTTAATTCGGGAATTTTGATGTCAATATAGCACCTCGCTCTGGTCGGCCTGTTACGGATAAAATGGACGCCATTTTTTAAAAAATGGAGCTGAAGAACTGGGAATTGATCACAAAACATTTTTGACCCATTTGACGTAAACGCCGGTTGTATCCAGGTATTGCAATTAATAACTTCACGGGTGTTTTTTTAATGAAAATGGAACAAATTTGATGTCGACGTACTAATATACTGTAGTCTCAAATTCTAAATGAACGCTTACAGTGCGTTTGTATCATTGTGCTTACAGTGATATAAACGCGAGGATCGTGTGCGAAGATCATAACTTGCCGACTGCCTTGCTAGGCATCCTGTTCGCGTTCCACGCGCGTCGTGAGCTCGTTTAAAAAACGTCGAGTGCATAGGTTCCTTCTAAAGAACGGAATATTCAGACTGTTCTTTAAAATTTCATGGGTTTCTATTTTCCCTCCTATTTCAGAATCAACTGCTTATACCCTATTCATTATTCTAAAAGGGAGGGAAGCGAGCAAAAGTTTTTGAGAAACTCTGTTGTCTCGCGAATTATTCATGACTCGTTTGAAAATTTCGATTGATTATACTGTTTAACACAAAATTAACTCGATGATAAGAACCCCTCGGCTTACTTGCGTTCTCAGCTTATTGTGGCGACATTAATAATTTTGTAATAAAGTAAAACAGTACGTAATGAATTTTTAAAAATATTTTTAATTAGGCGTCATCCTTTTTTTATATTTATTTGAAGTATTAGGTAATAAACTACAAATATTAATTATTACATTTTTTTAAATAAAAGAAATTATAATAATTTTAGTTTATTTTAGTCTTATTTAAAATTATAATTCATATACACCTCAATGCAATTTACACCACATGTATGGCGTCTTTAGCGTTTTGGCGGTCTTTTTTATCATTTAAACCTTGATTGTAATTTTCATAGAAAATAAAGCAATTCACAAAGAATGAATCAAATTGCAAGTGTATTATGGTATAAGGAACAATTTGAGATATTTTCCTAAAATCTGTCAAATATCCTATTTAATTACGATTTGCTATGTAAAGCATAGTGTGATAAAATATCTTGCTAACAAAATTTTTACTTTGTGATTAAGCTTTTTATTTGTAAAGTTGTGAGTCTTCAAAATTTCAATTTGCATTTACTCAAAACCAACAAATATACACTTATATGGTTCTCACAGAATACCCTCGACATGTGATAAATTTTTAGTATGACGTTCGGAGTAAAAATGTTTCTTTCCTTTTTGATGTTGATTATAATCACGGTTTTATTTAGTTCTCTACGTGCTCAGTCCGAATCCAGTTATGTGTAGATGCAAATTGCTGACCCAAACGACAAAGTGTCAACAGGGGAGATGAAATTTCGACCCGTTGGAATTTTTCGTTTCGGACCAATCCACTTGCACTGCGTCAAAAAGAAAACAACCGGAAACGGACGAAACGCGGACTAAATGCAAAAGGTATAGCCGACAAAGGTATGGCAATAGTTGAATTTTTGTAAACATTCTTTAATTATATACGCAAATAGATGTACAGTGGTTTGACGAGCTCCTTGGTCGAGTGGTTAATATGCTTGCTCATCGCTTTGTCTCAGGGATGCCGGGTTCGATTCCCGGTAGGGCCAACTTTTCATAGTCGGCTTTCGTCTCGATTTGGGAAGTAACCACCCCCTTATAACAGCGTGATATGACAGCATATATGCTATTGTGTTTCATTGAGTGAGTAAGTGATGCCAGAGCCAATTTCCCTATACCTTCCTAATTCCTTATGGTTAATCCTACTATGGTCGGCAGCCCACATGCAGAAACAATTGCGTTGCTTGTGTTCAAAAAGTCGTAGGACTGCACGTCAGAATTGAAAACTTTTTACCTTCACAAACCACACACACAAAATTAAAAAAAAATATATAATTTTTAGAAGTGGCACTACCCTGTGTTTTGCAGTCTTAAACTGACAGCTCTTCTAGCAGCAGTAACCAATGTCTTACAGAAGACCACCGTAATATCACAGTCTAACCACACAATTACACCATACAGTCTGGCAGCGCTCAATGTTTGAGCCTGCAAACTGAAGCGAGTTCGCCGAACGTTGCTTTACGCAAGTACATTCATTGCCTGACTGTACGACGTAACGTAAGTATGGTTAGACCGTGGTAATATAGTAGGTAATTATGTGTTGTTCTGTTTCGGTCAGTGAGAGAGTGAGCACATTTCCCTATAGTACGAGTAACATTAATACCAACATCCATTTTTATATAGATCAAAAGTGCAATCGCATAAAATTTATAACGCATTAAATGCAAAAGTTACGTATGACTGTTACACTTTCAAGCAAAAACTGCAGAATGGAATTTGATGAAACTTTGCAGTAGGTAATATAAATAACAATAGACTATAATTTATGAACATACCCGAAGAAAGTCGCGGAGAAAGGCTAGTATTGTTATTATAATAAATGTAGTTAGCCCGCATACGATAATAGAATGTTATACTGTCCAAAACTAATTAAGACCAATAAATTGAATTTAATTTTAGAAGCGAGCGTCCGCCGCCCGCCAGCAGCTTAGTGGGTCGAACGCAGGCGATATGGAATATAAACCATGATTTATGAATCCCAACATGATAGCTTACAAGGTTTTAACGGAACTGTTGGATCCAGTTGCATTTTTAATAAATCTTATTTTTTTTATATTCTCTTCTCTGAGAAGACTGTAGTAGAATAGACTGACAACTAGTTATGAGAAGACTTCTCATGACTAGTTGTCGGCATTATAGAATGTGAAGATGATATATAAACGATCTTCACGTATTTCTATAACAATATCTAATATCTAATACAAAATATACATTTTTTTGTTCTTTATTAAGATTAAAAAATATATCAATTAGACAATTTATATGATCAAATTATCAGATAAGACACTGAAAGTTTTTAGAAACTCGCAACGCGTAGAAGCTGTTTGAATTCTTATTGTTTTTCGAAGTTGTCTCTATTCCTGTATAAGCACCGTTGCATGTGATGGAACTACTGACTGAAGCAGTGGGCTCACTCTTCTTTAGGGGTCTCTTTCAAGGCATTTTCCAACGCTTCACTGCATCTTCAGGGAAGCGTTCACTGCATCTTCATAAAGCGAATACCTCTAGGTTTATCGTTTACTTTTGAGAATAAATAGAAATTACATGGTGCCAAGTCGGGACTATAAGGAGGATGATTCAGTAATTCCACACCTTAAATAGTCAAATATTCGATTGTTCGTCGTCGTCGGCGGAGTGGGCTGGAGTTTGTCGTGGTGAAGGAGAATCCTACTTCTTGGTCAATTCTATATAACATTTTCCAAGACAACTAGCAAACTCGACATTTTGGAAGACTATCATAACTTTTTTTGTTGATTAAGAGCGCAACGAAGTCATAATAAATCATAGAGTGCATTTTTTTTTGCACGACACACATTTTTTAAATTTTTTTTAATTTTTTTTTAAATTTGTAAAAACCAAAGTCAACAGAATGAAATTACATTGACAGCTTACTAATGAGTTCTTATTATTTATTTCTGTTTGTACTTTCTGGCCAGTTATAAAAACGTTCAGTGCGGCCTATGTATCTATGCGATTCAAAATCTGTTATTTTATAGATTTGAGTTTACAGTTAGCATACCAAGCTACATTTTATCTTATTGAAAAATCGATTTCTACTTACATTGTTGTACCATTATTAAAACGGCGAAGGTTTGTAAACAAATGACTTGTGTATTTGTTACTAAATCACGTGTAAATCGATAGTTTATTGTTAAATTAGGTTGATTACTGACATACTACTTCACTTTTCAATAGACAATATAATATATATAAAAAAAAGAAAAAAGAAGTGTGAGTTGCTATGGTGTTGTTAGAGAGTGAAAAATAAGAATATAAAAAGAATTAGTGTTGTGTAAATAAATAAATAATACGTGTTAACCAAATAAATTATAACTAACAATTTAGACTTCTTCTAATATAAATAATTATTAATAAATAACAATTATAAACGAACAATTGCATAACTATAGCCGAAACTTTCATTGACCTTTGGTGAGTACACAAACCTTTATTTTGCCACTGTGATTAGCCTCAAGATTTATAAGAAACTTGTTCCATTCCTGCTCGGATGGGCAGCGTTCGGAAAACTCCCTGCCATCCCCTGCCAGCAGTTCTTTTGAGTAGATAGTGGTCCAATGGGGCTTGGGGTCCAATACCGCCGATTCCCAACAGCTGACTGGCTCTTTGAGTTATGCCGATCACCTTGGTAATGCGTTACTAATGGTAATGGTGAGAAAGGGATGTCAGAGCCTATTCCTTATCCTCAATCCTACACTGGCCAACACACTTGCAACACCTGTGGCGTTGCTTGTGTTATAGGCACAGATGGCCATCTGTGGTTATAGGCGACGGTAGCTACCTACCGTCAAGTGGACCGTCAACCTGTCTATCGACCTTAACATTTAAAAAATACTTAGATTTAGATCTAAAAGTAATCTATACTAATATTGTAAAGCTGAAGAGTTTGTTTGTTTGTTTGAACGCGCTAATCTCAGGAACTACTGGTTAGAATTGAAAAATTCTTTTTGTTTTGAATATTCCATTTATCGAGGAAGGCTATAGGCTATATAACATCACGTTACGATAAATAGTATTATATATAAGCAGTGTCCAGTACCGCGCACCCTATGCACACGCCGCCGCGCCGTATGGGCCGCAGCGAAGCGTGGCCGAGTTCAGCTAGTCAAAAGATATTGTATATTTAATTAATACCTCAATAGAATGAGTGTAATTGAAAACATCACCTAGTACTCAGCTACAACCAGTGAACTGGAATGCAACGTTATATTATTTCGATGGCTGTAACATGTAAATAGCCTAGAAGATAGTGTCAATTATTAATAAATTCCTTAAGCTTGTCTTGTAAAGTCGAAAATAAAAGTATATGTGTTAGCCTTTGAAATGAAAGAAGCACGCCTAAATGGAAGGAATAGCGGCGACCTATAAAAGTAGAACGGACGGTCTTTTAGGTAACCTATAAAACAAACTTCACATTTGAATGTGCAATTCTAAGTATACAACAGGTGGAAGAGGATTTTTTTCTTAGCCAAATGTGGTCATTTTTCACGTAAATTGGCATAATATTCGCCATTAATCGTTTTACTCTTATCTAGGTAGTCAATATAGATTACTCCACGTGCATCCCAAAAAACTGTAGCCATCACTTTATTGGCCGATAAAACTGCTTTGGCCTTCTTTGGAGCTGGTTCGCCGGTAGCAATCCACTGTTTTGATTGTTGTTTTTGTTTGGTTTCTGGGGTATCGTGGTGGATCCATCTTTCGTCTACTGTTATAAAACGACGCAAAAATTCAGTTTTATCTCGTTGAAACAACGCCAAACCCGCCTCCGAAATGGTCCCACGCATACGTTTTTGATCAACAGTCAGTAAACGCGGTACCCATCGAGCGGAGAGCTTCTTCATATCTAAATGTTGGTGTAAGATATTGCGCACACGTTCGTCTGAGATGCCTACTATCTCGATTATCTCCCTCACTTTTACTCTTCGGTCGTTCAACACAATGTCGTGGATTTTAGCGATCATCTCTGGAGTAGTGACCTCAACTGGGTGTTCTGGACGCACAGCATCACTTGTAGTTGTACGACCACAGCGAAAATCAGTAAACAACTTATGAATCATTTTAATCGACGGAGCAGAGTCCCCATAATATTTATCAAGTTTTTTTTTTTGTTTCGGTAATAGTTTTTCTGCGCAAAAAATAATGTTTAATCAAGACACGAAATTCACTTTTCTCCATTTTTGCAAAAAATTGTTCAATTATTTTTCTTTAATGGCTGTCACAAAAAAACTAACCGGCGCCGGCGGTACTGACTGAAAATTTTAATTAAAAAGAGTCCTTCAAAAGAGTTGTGAACAAGGAGGTTCCATGCAATTTGCGATAATTTTAATCCAAAATAGATTTTTACAAGACTTATCACTCCGTCCTAGTAACAAAAGAAATAAAATGTTATCATTTATATGTCCAAATAAAACAAACTCACCCTTTATAATTATTTCACATAGAAAACACACAATCAAGTGAAGCTATACTAGATATTTTCTGTCTAAATTAGGCTTTCTTTATACCCATACCAAAGTCTAGTACAAATATAAAGAGAATAAGTCAGTTTGGAGCCCGCGTCTCGCGGGATATACATATTTAATAGCAACAAGAGTGTGGCCGCAATTTTCGCAGCTTCGCCAGGAACTCGTAATTACTCGCTTTGAACAGATATTATTTAATCAACTTTTCTTTTTTCTACTCCAATCTACATTTAATTAGCATAAATTTGTGTTTAAAAGTATGCGTTCTGGATAAACGGCGCTGGCATATGTTTTTGTGCCAGCGTTAACTCACGACTGTGTTGATTTGGTTTATATGATTTAATCAGAGATGAACATTGCAAGTGTTCTTAATCCAACAATATGTGATATATTAATCATTTGCCCAAACAATAGCATTCAAGTGTACACAATATACCTATGCCTTTGAAAAACTGTACCACGTGTAGGAAAGGTCACTGACTGCCGCACTCAGAGTCGTTTTAATGATTACTTAGCGACTCTTTAGTAAAGATTTAAAAATGTTTACTCTCAGAGACAGTTAATGGTTGATTAGTGGTCTTAAGTGACAATTAACTTTAATGACAGCTCAACCCTTACTTAAGCTTCTTAAATGGAGAATTTGACATTTCGAATGTGAGGTAATCTTATTAATAATAATCTATTGTTCGTGGAGTCGTTACGTAGGTAGCTAAAATTATTTTAAAAAAAATTTAAATTTAAAAACTAAAATTATATCTTGACAAGATGATACTTTACGAAAAAAAGTAAAGTATATTACTTCTATGAAAAATTGACAATTAAAATTGACAATGATGTGAAATGTTGCCGTATTTAAAAAATCTTGACTTTTTAATTTATTTAATTATAATTACGTCTATTATTGTTAATTTTAACTGATAATAATAAGAAAAGACATGTTTAACTGATTTTTATGAAAAACTCTTATTTTTTTCTATACTAAATTGCTTTGCCGAATGATATCGTGTCATTGAGTTTTTTCTTATGACAACACTGCACATTATCGATATGCATTTCGATAGAACGCACAGTCCTATGCTTACTTAAAGTGGTATTTAACTAATGAACCATTAACTTTCGTCTCTGGGAGCCGCGGCTCATTAACGTATTTAATTGTATTTAGTTAAGTGTCTATTAGTACTAATTTAATGAACGTCTCTGAGTGCGGCAGTGAGAAACTAAAACAACCAATGGCTATTAGAAATCAAGAAATACTGCTATATTTGACATAACACAGTCATTCTAATGATGTTTTATATCATTGAATTAAAATTTGTTTGCTTCTTCATAGAACTTAGTTGACAGATTTAGCTACATAGGTTTATTTTTATTTAAAAAATAGCTTCACGATGAATGATTAGCTAATAACTTTCCTTCAACGCCATTCTTCAAAGAAGAGATGCGAGTCTTCAGTTGAAGAGTTCAACAATTCTTATTTTATGCAACGTATAGACATAACACCACTGGGAGAATTGTATAGAGTTAAAAAACAATGTATAGAGTTAAATAAATATTAAAGCAATGTTGTACTGAGCATCATTGTCAATTAGTTTGTGTTTTGGAAAATTCTAAAATGAATCTCATTGTGTATATAATAAAAGTAATTTAATGTATACTTTTGGAATAAGTGCAAACATTGTTTTGAAGGTTAAAAACAAAACCGAAAATATTCGAGACAGCCTGGTCTATGAAGCGAAATCATAACGCTTTATTGGGTATTTCATAAGGTGCAAATAATATGAGTTCAATTACATGGGGCACACTGAAAGTTTCTGGAACGAATGAGAAAAAGTTACTATGAATTGGTCAAAAATGAAAGATAAATAAACCAAATTTGAAAACTCCTTCGTGGTGAACTCGGAAACATGTATTTCTTACATTCGCCTCTTCTGGTGATGGAAATTGTTGAACGCGTAATTGGTTCTTAATTATTAGGAACAAAAAAAAGTCGCAAAGACAGATAGAGAGTGCATGCAGGATGACTCATAAGTTCTACGTTTTTAACTTTCAAAAGTTTGTTCTGGACGTGTGAAAACAGGCATTATCTTGGTGCAATGTACCAATTATCTTGGTGCAATGTACGCCGTTTAAGGTTATTTTTACGAAGTTCGCCGGTAAGGGTATTGCACCAAGTGGCGCGGTCCGTTTTTTGAACCTAAGTCAAATGGTGTGGGATCCACCGAGAGCACAGCTTTTGCACACCCAAATCATGCCTATGCCTAAGAATGCCCGAATCTCATGGTAGGTCACACGCCTGTCTGTTTGTACGACGCACAGCATCGATGTTTTTGTTGTTCACAACGGAGGAAGGACGGGCAACCATAATGAAAATCGTCACTTAAATTGATACGACCGCGTTTGATTTCTGAAAACCAACTATAAATAGAGGTCTTGCATAGTTCTTCATCGCCAAAAGCAGTTTGAGGTCGAGAGAAACTCTGCTGAGCTGTCAAATTACACTTCAATCGTAAAAAATCAAACTAGGAAAATGTTCACGTGTTAAATCCATTGTGATGTAACAATGCAATTTTTAAAATGACTCCACAATTTAAAAACAAGTGACAGCCAGATGAAACAAACCTGCAGCCAAAGAATTCGATTTTTAAATGTAGTAAATATTTTTTAAATATTTTTATGTAAGTAGCCAGTTCCGGATACATATAGTGTGCCCTATGTAAAAGCAAGAAAAAGCACAGATTACTGTTTAAAGTTAAAAAGCTCGGATGAGCTTTAAAACAAACTTCTTAAACTTTCTGTAGATATATACAAATAATATTCACAATGAAAACCACTTCTAATTGAATTCTGACATAGAATATTTCATCACCCTCTACTTGTAGCTTTGTAGTACTCTCGTAGCTGCGTAACTCGTTCGTAGCATCGTAGAGCGCTCAATCAAGTCCCAGCGCTGTAACATCCATGGGATATTCTGAAAGTAAATAAGTTAGTACATACTATGAGGGTCCAAAAATTCATTTTAATTGTTACGATTTTTTGATTAAACTAATTTAATTTTCAAAATATAACTGCAATTAATAAGGCCTTTACGACCGTCAGCAACGCCAACGCCGGTCAGCAATCAGCATTTACTATTTTATTAACAGTTAAGTGTCTTAAATATAACTTTATAACATGTCTTAAATATAATGAGATTCGAATCCCGCCCGCGATTCGATAGATAGATAGATAAGATGATAATAGATACAAAAGTTTCTGGCAAGAATATATTATGAAGATGTAAAAAATATATACGTTTGTATATATATACATGTTATTTTAATTGTCATAATTTAAACGAATATAATTTTCAAGATACAACTATTATTAATTTACTGCCGCACTCAGAGACGTTCATTAAATTAGTACTAATAGACACTTAACTAAATACAATTAAATACGTTAATGAGCCGCGGCTCCTAGAGACGAAAATAAATGGTTCATTAGTTAAATACCACTTTAAGTAAGCATAGGACTGTGCGTTCTATCGAAATGCATATCGACATCGTGCAGTGTTGTCATAAGAAAAAACTCAATGACACGATATCATTCGGCAAAGCAATTTATGTATAGAAAAAATAAGAGTTTTTCATAAAAATCAGTTAAACATGTCTTTTCTTATTATTATCAGTTAAAATTAACAATAATAGACGCAATTATAATTAAATTAATTAAAAAGTCAAGCTTTTTTAAATACGGCAACATTTCACATCATTGTCAATTTTTCATATAAGTAATATACTTTACTTTTTTTCGTAAAGTATCTATTATTCTTATCATCTTGTCAAAATATAATTTTAGTTTTTAAATTTAATTTTTTTTTTGAAATAATTTTAGCTACCTATGTAACGACTCCACGAACAATAGATTATTATTAATAAGATTACCTCACTTTCGAAATGTCAAATTCTCCATTTAAGAAGCATAAGTAAGGGTTGAGCTGTCATTAAATTTAAATGTCACTTAAGACCACTAATCAACCATTAACTGTCTCTGAGAGTAAACATTTTTAAATCTTTACTAAAGAGTCGCTAAGTAATCATTAAAACGACTCTGAGTGCGGCAGTTAGATTTTAGGACCTTTTAAAGAATACTAAGTTTTAAAGAATACACAATATTTTTATCATGTTTAAATTCGAATATCAGTTTGTGATTAAATTCCTTACAAAGGAAGGTGTAAGCCCAACCAATATTAAACAACGATTGAATACCGTGTTTCATAATGCACCACCGTAAAAGATTGATGTAAGCAGTTTAGTTTAAGATTATATGCTAAGGATTAAACACTGGGGATGCTAAAGATTAGAACTCCCTGCGGGCGTCTGTATTTTCGAGCTCATACAATCCAAATCTTTTGAAGGTTCAAGTGAATAGGCACATTCTGGATGAGCTAGCTCCATCGTCGGCCTTATTTTTCCTACACGGCTAGATGCTGGCTATGAGCAAACCTATATTTAATATAAAAAAAAGATTCTATTGACTATAACCATCGCCCCGGTCGGCCCATCGAGACAGTCACACCAAACAATTTCTAGTTAGTGGTACTATACTATGATACTATACCATGGTACTATACTATGATTTTTCAAAAAGAGAGCAATGTATCGAGCAATTGCGTAAAGCAATCAAACAAAAACGTAGAGGAAAACTAAGCAAAGGCGTGTGCAGCTAATCAATGACAATGCGCCTGTCCACACTGCCGCAGCAGGAAGATTGCTGTTTAAGATGTGGATTCATAGAAGTCTAACTTAAGGGGTAGAAGATTTTCTAGAGACTATGAAGTGACGGCTGCAGTTTTTGCTCATTGTGAAGACACAACTTCTGAATATTTTTGTAAAGGGATAGAAATTTTAATTAATTGATGAGCCCGTTGGATGAGTGTTAGGATGCATGCTTTAACGCTCTGTTCAAGGTTCCCGGGTTCGATTCCCAGTTGGGTTAGCTTTGAAAAATGAACTTTTCTTTGGCTCTGGTCTGAAGCTGGAAAGTAGTGACAGGGCACATTGCGTTTCGCAGTCATTTGGGCAGCCCGTCTGGTGGCAGTAACCACCTCCTTACAGAAGACCACCGTGAAGTAACAGCATGAGTGCTTTTGTGGTTTACTGAGTGAGTAAGGGATGCCAGAGTCCATTTACCTATCCCCTCCTAATCCCTTATCCTTAATCCTATTGTAGTCGGCAGCGCACTTGCAGCAGCTTCGGCGTTGCTTGTATTATAGGCGACGGTAGCCACCTACCATCAAGTGGACCGTCAGCCTGTCTGCCGAACTTAACATAAAAAAAAACTATTCTAAAAGTGTAAGAGGTGACGGAGACTAGTGCTACAGTACATACATAAATACAATATGCCGAAAACTTTTAGACACTCTCACGTATACCTATTCTATAATATTAATTATGCAAAACGTAGTGCTTTACTAAGAAGTCGCAGTGGTTGCTTCTGTCCCATGTATTTTTGTTTAGAAATTATCTACAGTCACGTTTATTGGTAACAAATGAACCATGGCATTTAAGGTAAGTATAAATAGCTATATTTCTATGAAAACTAGTGGTGGATATGTCTTCTATTTGATTGCCTAATTGTATAGGAAAAATACGAGTCATAACATACAAGTACATTATAAGTGTCCTTATTCAATGCGATTTTTGTATGCGTGATGGAAAAACTCAAAACCGGACCTAACAGAATGTCCAATTTTGGCCCTCCACCAACATGCTGGTAAAGCTGGTATAAGTATTATTATGTATTAACTCTTTGTTCAATTTACATAAAGACATTGAATTGAACTTAATTTTTTAAACGCTCTTTTGATTTATCTTAAAATTTATTTTAATTTTCTACAGGTAAGGCTGAAAAGGTAGGAGAATTACGAAAGAGTTCAGAATTGTCCCAAACGCGTTTTACTTCAGTAAGACGTTGTTTGAATCCCAAATGCAAGTCGGTAGCGTTGCAATTAAACCATCTGAATACGGAATGATTTCGTGTTAGAAAGATGTTTGGAAGTTTATAACTATATGACGATTATTTATATTTCAATGCTGCCTTTTTATATTTCAAATGTTATATTCAGTCAGTCAGTCATTCAGAAATTTGTAAAGTGTTATATTTAAATTATTGTAATAATAAGGTTTTGACACTTTTTGTTATTGTTCTAAAATAGATACTTTTTTAATAATAAAGATTTATGTTAAATAAAATATTTTTAGTAGGATTTTTCCAAAATCTATGTTAAATATCTTAATTAAGGCTAAATCCTTAATTAAGATATATAACATTTATATATTTGACATTGAGATAATCTATATAACAATCTATATAACAAAAACTAGCTTTTTGTTTGCGATTTCGTCCACATCCCTTTTTCTAACCGAGATCCCCTCACCTACTTTTTACCAGCTTACAATCTTCAAGGTTTGGAATTTTTCTGGTAGGTACTCCGTGAGCCACACCCTCTACAATCGGCTATATAGGGGAACACCCCTTCTCCGACTCCTTCCGGGTGATCAATTATGGGGATGCGTGAGTGGTATTTCAGCTTTATGAAAATCCAATCAACAATAATAGATACCTTAAAATAGTAAAATTTAATGTTTTAATTTAATGTTGCAATTTTGAATCGTTGCGTTTCGAGATGTATTAGAATAATTGCATTCAGCAATAAAGTATTATTAAATACTATATGATTATAATGCACGGAATAAATCAAAATGATATTTTATATTTGATGCTTCCATAAACTATAATGTATGGGGATAATTATTAAAGAAGAAGATTATTATTGAAGCAATATATGGTTCAGCATAACATTGACAACAACATTACAACTAAAAAGAGTTTGTTGCAGGAGAAAGTCAGTAAGATAGGTCCAGAGGAATGGAAAAAATGTGCGAACATGCTATCAAATGTGAAAATGAGCTCAGAAAATTCGAGTAGACTGTAGATGAGTACAGTAACCGATTTATAAAATTAATTTGAATGATAGTTCAGATGACGCAACGAATAGTTTTATTGGATATTTCAATGAAAGAAAATATTTACTCAAAATATTGAACCAATATTTTATTATTGTAGAGGGTGAGTTTACAGCTCTGTACATACCTGTAATAAAACAAATAAATAAAGAGATACATAGCATTGTGATGTGGCAAATGACGTATATGATATGTTTAAAGTTTTCAAGAGTTGTCATATTATATATTTTGTTATATAGCTCAGGGGATGATGAGGCTGATATGCCTTTGTAAGGTAAAAGTCCCAAAAATAAAAAATAAAAAAGGGGTACATTCTCTATATTTGAATTATTAGTAATTGATAAATTGTCATTATGACATAAAGTCCTATGGAACCAACGTTAACATTCAGAAAATTATTATAATGCAATGACATAAGTTTTATTTTGCATTGATGTTTACTTTGACATAACTTACCTGTAAAAAGTACCTGTAAAAAGTTTACGCAAAAATTATTGTTATATTCGCGTGCCTCCGGCGATAACCGAATGGATCCTACTCCAGAGCCCGAACCCTTTTCTAACTGTAAACGTACTGTAGTGCCTTTATGCACGCAGATTTTGACATTTCATTTTGTATGACTTTTAAAACTACAATTACAATGACCAGAATTGATGAATTTTGCTTTTACATACCAGTTAATCACGGATGCGATTAAAATTCGACTAAATTTGACTATTTTATTTTAATACTAGCTGAGCCCGTAACTTCGTACTAGCGGTACGAACTTCGTCGCGTAACTTTTTTGTTTGTAAACCGATTGGAATAAAAAAAATTACTAAATGTTACGGGAAGCTTGTTAAAATACATAAGTGAAAATAGCATTCAAACCTATTAAGCCGTTTCAGAGATTAACGTGCACAAATGCACAGACAAACAGAGACACCGACAAACAGACAAAAATTCTAAAAACTAATTTTTTGACCTCGGTAACATAAGTAGGTACAACGTGTACAAATTGTTTTTTTGAAAAAAAATCTTTAGTGTACATATAGACACGGCTCGTTTACAATTTTATTATATTTTATGTGCCTATAGATATAGATGTCACATACATTACGACACTTATAAAACAATAAATAATTTTTTGGCAAACATTTAAAATTCACAAACACTGATATGGAAAAACGAATAAAGTATTTAGAAATGTAGCCAATTTTTCAATATTTTGTTAATTTTTAGTTAAAAATGTAACTATTTACTAGTAACCTATATTACTGTGATAGTATTTAAAAAAATATGTCTCATGTATTATTATTATTTTAGTAATTTAAATATTAATAACTACATAATTATTTAAAATTACTATTTAAGTAATTATTATTACTTATACGATTTTATTGATAACATACATTATTATTAACTCTACCATGTCTGTTAAAAATGTTTATGCCATATATAATAAAGATGAATGAATGATTGACGCTAACATGAAACTAATTGTATTAGCTTATCAAGTAGAATGTAAACCGTTGTCAGAAACATTCGCATATATCTTGAAAATTTCATCACTAGCTTGATATAAAGGGGTCGACAGATTTGCTGCATTCAACACTTATGTAATATCTACAGTTAACGAGAACATGGCTGCAATTAAACAAACACTTCAAGTAGCCACTTGAAAAGCTGGTCGAAAAATTTGGTTACGGCAACTATAATCATGAAGTTATTTAAATAACTTCATAAAAATTATTTAATTTTAATATTGAATGGCTATTCGCCAAAGGCGAACTCTACTTTCTCAGCTGTAACTTACGGTATCGTTGGTTTAAGAGAAAGAAAAAAGATTATTTATTATTATTATTATTTACAAAAAAAAAATACAAATGGTGGTACACAGTTTTGGTGTACTATAAACTCAAATAAGTTTTTAGCGTACACCTGAGAGGTCTTCAATAGCAGAAATATAAACAGAGTTATTGTTACAACAAATACAGACAAAAGTAATGATTTTAATACACTATAATACAACAAACCTGCTCGTCCCACTCTAACATGCAGCTAACATATAAGTGCATCCTTGTTGACAACAAGAATGCACACTTTCTACAGGACGTTTTAATTTTATTAATCTTTATTTTAATACATCTATAAATAATGTATAAATCAGGTATCACATTTTTAACTTCTTAGTATTAGTTATAATTATGATTATTATTAGTTATATATACATACGTACACACACAATGTAGATACGTACTACATATACATAGGTACTGTAGAGACTCAATGTCTCTACAGAATCTCCATTGCTATAAAATAAAAAAATAACACGGGAATAAATATTAAATGAGTTTTTTAATTTTGGCAATTATCAATTTTTCACGCAAAGTGCATAAATATTAATAAATAAATGACGGCTCTTGTTTTATAATATAATGGATAGATTCTTTTAGATACAACATATCTGTGAACTAACAAAGTGACACGAGTTATTTCTTCCCACCTCGTTATGTCCTAGACGCTAGAAACTTGAATGCACTTTCTTGGCAGCAAAATTGACATCTCGAATTTCTGGCTCCATTATTGTTAGTGCAGCTTGACATCTTTTCAAAGGCAACACGTTAAAAATACTTACTCTTATTGTTTTCATAAAAAATAAAATTAAATTAAAATTTTCAAATTCCTGCAAGGTCGGCAGCGCACATGTGACCCCCCTGGTGTTGCTTGTGTCCTTGGGCGACGGTAGCCACCTACCATCAAGTGGACCGTCAGCTTGTCTGCTACCTTTAATAATATAAAAAAAAAAATACATTGGTCTGGCGAGAACATTAGAAGGCTTGATGCGAGAACATAGAAAGCTTGATGCGTTTGCGTCTTTGATGAAAATTTACATTGACTACTTTAAAATAGACTCATCCCTTTTTAGAAGAGCTCCTCATGAATATTATTATTTCATAAACTTAATTATCTATTATATTGGACTTTTATCGTCCAGTATATCGGACTTAGATCGTCCATTATAATCTAGATGTATGAGATTAGTCTCATGACTAATCTAATACATCTAGTGGATTGGCCAGGATTTCCGCTTTCACTTGCCTCACCTTTATCAGTAGATGAAAACATTCCATCGACATGTTTTATGGGAAGGCTTTTAAACACCATTGCCATGTTTTTTAACCAGAGTCAGCGTTGTGTTAGCGTCTTGTATCTCCGAGTCGGAATAGCTCGGAATCTTTCGGTGTAGTTCAGAGAATTGACCCGGATACCGACAGTGGTGGATTTCCGATTATTAGCTGCCGAAAGCACGTGTTTGATACATGTATATATTTTCTTTGCAATTTTCTGTAAATAATTTGTATATGAATCAATGTAAATAATATGTGGACTTTATTATCTTTATCATGTATGTACGTCCACAGCCTCTGTTGTAAATGCTAGCCGATGATGACTATTAAAGTTCAAGCATCTCCTTTGTATTCCTTAGTCTTTTATGGCAGACTTTTTTTGTGGATTGACAAAAAAAGGCATTGGTATATTTTCCCCATCATTTTAATTAAAATATAAGTTTTTCTGAATATTTTTTCTGATTACTCTCTATTTCTGTTTCCCTGACAACATGTATTGTTACACAATTGAGTAGTTAAGGCGTGAAAGTTTCACGAACAAAAAAAAGAAAGAAACACACACAAATATTAGTTAGGATTTAAGCGAAGTCGCAGGCAGTGGCGGTATAGCTATACTTGCAAATATTGTTACAATTGATATTTAAAAATGTTATTATGAAAAGTTCTTATACAGTGATCTAAATTGTGACGTAAATAGGTAGCTTTGAATCCATTCAAATGTATCCTTATCTTTAGAACATGTTAAGGCATTTATCTAAACACGTCAGAGTCGAGTTACTAATCAAAGAGAGCTTGCTTCATGTTAATGGCATTGCCATACTTACTTACCACATAATGTTATTTGAAATTTAGTGTAGGTAATTTTGATTAGGTACCTATTTTGAGATGTTTATAATACTAGAATTCTTTATGCTCATATTTAATATGCACACCATAGTGACTGTTCGTCTAGTAAGATATGTATAATGAATCTAAGATACGTCTTTAAAACAAAAAAACTTTAGGCATTTAACAAGAGAATTACAAAAAGGAAAAAAAATCGGCTGTACGTTCGAAAATTTATAATGTTTATGAAAAAACGTTTATTTGTCAAACGCTTATTTTAGACCTTAAAACATTGTCGCTTTCATACTAGCTGTGCCCCGCGGCTTCGGCCGCCTTAAAATTTGATAGCGAAAAATATTTAATCGGTTCCTAATGCCCTTGATTGGGTCATATTGTGAGCTGTAGTTTCGTAACTGCATTATACTTCTTATAATAGTACATTGGTATTTTTGTTTTGTTTGGAATTTGCAATCATTCCCCAGGACTATAAGCGGATCTATAGGGAGAGATGGATCGATCCTTTTAGACAGAGTGTGAGGGAGTGCTTAGTCTTCTCGGTCATATTACTTGCAGTGTCTTTTAGACGCTCAGATTTCATCTAATTCAATGGGAATTTATGTATTTCATCGTTCTTGAAGCACGGAGCATCAGTGATGGAACGAAAAATACAGTTACGACTCATAATACTGGACCTGTTTATTTAAAAATGATTCATATTTTATTGCTAACATCCACAACTAAATATTGCCTAATGGTTTTTTTTATCTTTCTGGGCTTAAACGTAAAAGTTGTGTATATTCTATCACAGATTTTTATAGAGCCTTTGAACATTTTAGCTGTAAGTTGTTTTCGGCGAATATAAATAGGAGAGTGGCGAGGTGGCGAGACAGTTCGACTCTGCGATTCGAAAGCGATTCTTCGGAACTTACCTGCGACAGTAAACCAGCGACTCATTAAGGGATTCATCGGCGACTTTTGATAAGTTTACGCGACGTGAACGACGGGACTCACTTGATGCAGACGCGAGCGTTATGTTACACATATATTTTTCACGGACGAAGTCGCGGCCACCAGCTAGTATAAAATTCTGTTTCTTTTTGCCTCAGCAGACTAACGCGGTTTACCAATTAACCCCAATGTCATATTACCTGAGCATCAGTAACTTCTTTCCGTATCGGCGTCGAAAATTCTGCACAATATTCAATATATTAACGTAATATCCGTGTTCATAGTTTGTGGTTGGATTAGCCGCGACATCTGTCACTTGACTACGTTATTGCTTAGCCGAGTCCGAGCGTAGAAGGTCACGTACTGGCCAAAAATATTGCAATATTACTGCTAACGTTTCTAAGCTATATATTGTTTTCTTTTTTCTTTTCGTTAAACTGATAACATCAAAGGTCATTGCGAAAATAATCTGTATAATTGAATGTTTCGGCTTACAAAAGTTTCAGCTACATTTAATATTATTCACCGTGAAATAACAGCATGTGTGCTCTTGTGTTTCGGTGAGTCAGTAAGGGATGCCAGAGCCCATTTTCCTATCCCCTCCTAATCTCTTATCCTTAATTCTACTGTAGTCGGTAGCGCACTTGCAGCAGCAGTTTGGCGTTGCTTGTGTTATAGGCGACGGTAGCCATAGCCACCTACCGTCAAGTGGGCCGTCAGCCTGTCTGCCGATCTTAACATAAAAAATATCTGTCTAATAATGAGTCTATTCGATTTCCGGATAGAACAATATTTTTTTAATTCTGTAGATGCAATTTTGCTTCACTTCAATCATTAAATGCTTAAGAGTCTCATGAAATGTTCAAAGAAATTGGTTTGCTTTACATGTCTCTCGGAAACGATTCTAATTTGTTTTGTAATTAACACAGATAAATAAGTATTTTAAACGACAGAAATCAATAACATTATTTCATGGAATATTCATGGAAATATGGAGTAGACTCAAATAAGCTTTGATATTAACTATTCAACAATAAACGACACTACCATAGAACGAAATATGGTTGTCCATCTGATAACGTAAATGAAATTTTTGTTACTGTTATTATGTCAACATACAGTCGGGGTACGAAAACCTTCGTCAGTTTTCAAATTAATTCCTTTATCAAGTCGTAGACTCTTAGTACCTTTTGAAACTAAAGCACAAGACAACTAACAGACGTTAGAAATGAAATTTTGGCATTACTGATAAAATTGTCCTGGTGCAAGAAAATGTCGACTTTCAGGTGACGAACCTTTTCTTACCCTGACTTTACATAGATGGTATGTCTTACTCTTCTATTTGATACTCTATTTTTCTGTAGTATAAATCCCAACAACGTACCATAAAGCATTTAGTTTTACTGAAACAAAATATGTGAGCACAACTAATAAGTATTGGACGAAATACAATCTGTATGTAAAATGTGATAAAGTATGTAAATGCTTTGAATAACAGATAAAAAGAAAGCTTTGGATACCTGAATTATACCAGCAGGTGAATTATACCTATGGGTATCAGATAAGACCATTCAACAAACCAAAACATGCAGCAAGGAATTGAAAGGAGATGTTGAGAATTCAATTGAAAGACAAATGGCGACTAATTAAAATTAGGGCAAAAACAAAATTATTACAAGTGATGGACTGGCCATATGATAAGACCGGGCAGGGACAAATGGACAAGAGACATATCGTAGTGGTATCCCACAGATGGAAACGTCGAAAAGGCAGACGAGTAAAGCGCTGGGAAGACAATCTATCTAAATATTGGAGGAGAGCAGCTCTGGATAGAGACAAATAAAAGAGCCTGGAGGACGCCCATGTCAAGGGACAGCCTGACTTGCAGCATGTCGATATCGGTATTTTGAATTAATCAAGAGTTTGAATTGTGACTATTTAAAATCGTTTATTATTCGAGATACAATTTTTTTATTTATTCAGTTGCTTGGACCTTTAAGACAATAAATAATTCACTCGTATTTTGTAGGAGCTTTTAAATGAATAACGATAATGTTAAATATTCACGAATTAGTCATTAAAAGTTGGCAAAAGATATATTAGTATATTTATTTTCCTCTGTATTATCCTTATAAAGTCGACCCTTGTGTATGCTAAGTTTGAATTGTTCTAAAATTCCTGCAGGTCGCCTGGGAGTTCTGCGAGATCGTTTTATTTTACGAACATATTATTATGGACTGTTAATGTTAGTTATAAACGTTTAGTGACTCTGCAAACTCTAAATAGTTTAACAGCACTACAGCTTTATCGGTGTATACATTGTCTTATTCGTTATTATGTTTTTGAACAAAAGTTATGGCGCTCTTTATTGACGGGGTATGTATAACATAATTGTGTCTTTGGACAAGCTCTGCCGCTCTTCGAGTAATGCGTTTTGCAGTTCTCCCAGGTTAATGGGAGACGGCATTCTAGTTTTAACGCTTCTCTTTATAAAGTCCCATACATGCTCTATAGGATGCATATTCGGGGATCATGCTGACCACTGCATCACTGTTATACCCACATAGATTATGTCTGGACTGAGCGAGCACTGTGAGCCCGAGCATTATCCTGCATCAGAATGAAGCCATCGTGGGCAAATGGGACAACGTGTTCCCCCCATCGACCACCACTAACTCTATACGAGCTCCCAAACATATAACTCCCCACAATAAAACTGAAACAAGCCAACCTTTTTTTTTAAAATTAGACTGAATGTAACGTTCTTCTTTGCGTCTCTATACGTCTCACATATTCGCTATCTTCCGTCGATCTGGTTTAAATTCACTCTGCACTCATCAGGGAAAAGTACCCGTCCCCTTTGGTTCATGTCCCACAGGCGATGTTCATTTGCAAAGTGTAACCGATGTACACAATGGTGTCTTTCATGTTTTGGGGCTTTGGTAGGTACATACGGAAGGCCACTTCTTCAAATCTTCTACGAACTGTACTCCTTGAACGACTTCAAGTCCATTTCCGGCTTGCACAGCCGTTACCCGCGTGTTCCTACGAGCTTTAAGTTGCAGATAACGGTCATCCCGGTTAGAGGTACACATTTTTTTGCCTTAGCTCCTTAGCTCCTCCTCATTACAAGAGAATCAGTCAACCTGTATCGTTGATACTGCGATAAATCGTTGAAACTTATTTCTGAAATCTGGAGGCAATATATCTGTATGTGTGACCATTTCTTCGCATTTCATTTGCCCTAATAATCTCTTGTGGTGATAAATAGGACATTTTACGTCATTTCAACTGAGACAAGTGAAAAAAAAAAAAAAACTGTTTCTAATAAAAATTACAATTTACAAAATTTTAAAGTTCATCACAGTCAGCGCTCGTACCACTAACAAACCAGTATTAGTGGGAAACAAAAATAAATCGATGAGAAAAGTGACTGTCGCCTAATGTTCCATTTTTAAATGAGAGTTCAAGATAAAAATGTAACTTAAAAGGTCAGTATTTTATGAAATATTACGATAATGAATTTTTTCTGTTCCGTAAACTGCGCCGGTGTGTGTAGTGTTGATTGTTAAAATATAAATTGTATGTAGCATGAATGAAAACTTTATCATAAATGGTTCGAGTGTACATTCTGTAAAAGCACCGTAATCGCGTCAATTAATCAATGGTGTTAAATTTGAATCTTGGTCAAGGGAACTAATAACAAAAGTCTATTGGAGTCGAAAGAAAATTTCAAGCGTTCTAAAACCAAGTTACCCATTACGTTGATCTATAGAACTTTCATTCTTATTCCAATTGTTCAAAGACCCAATTTCCTTTGAACATTCACTCATTTAGTCGCAAGAAAGATTGTCACTTAATATACTGGCAGCCCACGTTATCGGTACACAAAAGGAAGGCTTTTGATGCCAGTTAATTAGTTCAAGCTGTTGGTTTTTGTAAGTCAGTACACTGGTACGCGAATTCGTTCGAACGTTAATGATGTTTGGTTAGGATTAAAGAGAAATGAGGAATATTAGAATGGTTAAAATTTGGACTCTATCTCACTAGATGTAAGTTTTAATTCTTGTTTTATAATTTCGAATACTTTGACTCTTGTATATTTCTCTGTTGCTCATACTCTTTCTAAAGTACCAGTAAGCCGTCGCTCTTAGTACAATATTTAGGATGACAGTCTGGCCATAGGAATTACTGCAAATTAAAATAGGAATTACTACTAATATTATAAATGCTTTTTGAAGATGGAACTTTTTATCCTGAAAAAATGTTAGTTTACAATTAATATGTACTGTGAATACTTTTACGTCGTAATTAGAATTAATATGAGACATAACGAGCCCGTTGGATGAGTTGTTAGGGTGCTTGCATTAACGCTCTGTCTCAAGAGTCCCGGGTTCGATTCTCCAGTTCAGACGTCCGTCTGGATTTATTTTTGGATATTTATATTTGTTTCATTATTGTATCGTGATTGTATAACAAATTTGTATTGAAAAATGAGTTTCTTAACTAGTTATTCCTCATAGAATGAGACTTCCAAAACGGTAAGCAAAGATTTAAAAAAAAATTATGTAAATTTTAAACAAAATCTGTAAGGCTAAGGCCTCACTATACCCGCCAAGTTTACAGCTAAGCTAGAAGCTATGCTTGTGTACACGATACAAATGATCACATAAAAGGCACTTAGCTTGGTGACACACAATTCACTTTCGCGCCGAATTTTGGTGTGGACAGAACACATTTATGTCACTCTCTAAGAAATGACTATTGATTGAAAAATCAATGCTTAAACTTAATACAATTCAAAATCTATTAATTTTCAAAATAGCAGAAATTATAACTTCTTCCATTGTAAATTGTAAAATCACTAGGCGACTTTATTTACACGTTCGTTCGCTACTAACTAAGCACTTACCTTGACACATCACTTGCAGAGTGGTCACGCGAAAGCATGCCATACGTCTGTTCACTAGGATCAGTCACTAAGTTGCTTGGCTCATTGTAGCGTGGTCGTGGCATTTCCATATGCACTTAAATAAGAAAGATTTATTTACGGTTGTGAATTAATATTACTCAGAAACACGATTACTCTAAAAATTCTAGGCCTCAGCTTTAACTGCGCTAAAAATAAAAGCTATAGAGCATCTAGGTTCGACCCAGTTTCCATCACAACGACTAGCGAAGTAAGCAAACCCGAAACTTTTTACATTAAGCTTCTAGCTACACTAAGTAATGAACGAATTTAGTTTCTCCTGCAGATTTCAATACGACATTTATTTCGTTTTATGAAGATAGAAAATACTTTCACTTTCTCCATAGCAGTAGAAAATAAAATTGTATACTTTCAACACAGCACTTAACATATAAAAACGCTGAACATAAAAGTTTCAGAAGAATTAAGAATCTAAGTCCAGAATAATCAACAGCTGTCTAATAGCACTATTGCTTTTCATATCCATTAGAGTTGTAATTAAACTAATTAATAAGATTTCTTTCCTTTTGTTAAATATTTATAAAAAGTAGAAGAAAAAATGCGAGCTAGTAAAATTTTCATAATTCGAATATATTGTGCAGAGTAAAACTGAACTAGACATAATCCTAATATGTTACCATAAAATAGCATTATGCTTATGTACAGTAAAAAAACAGATTGTCGGTTACTTTATAGCTCAGACTAAGTCTTTATACCAAGAATGATTATAAAATTAACTTCAATTGTAAAAAATCCAGTAACTTTCTTTACCGCTGTAACTCCTTGTAATATGGATCAATTTATATTTCGTATTGTGGAACCAGAAAATATGAAAGCTGTCAATGCACTTGATGTTAGGAGAGGTTACCGTCGTCTATAAACACAAGCCTTAGATGCTGCAAGTGCGCTGCCGTCCTAGTAAGGTAACAAATTAGTGGTGATAGGTAAATGGACGCAGACATTTCTTAATCACTAACCGAAACACAACAGCATACATACTGGAATGGCGGTGTGTAAATAACCACCATTGTATGTATGGTGCGGGAGCAGTTTTATGGATGTCCTGTGATTTTGAATGGCGCTTCACACAAAAATAAGAGCGATCGAGTTGCAGTACCTGTTCGACGGATACATCGAGGTCCAGGTGTCCTCCAGATGAGCAAGATCAGCTCAGCACCAGTCACCAACACAAATTTTTATCCATAATGAAAACAAAACTTATAGTGCGTTGCTAGGTTCATAAAGCGTTTTTAAGTAAATTATTGTTTTTAAGCGAAGCGAGCGGGGTCGCATCCGCAATGGACGGCTACAAGCGAACAACTGCTGCTCTCTTTCGCCCGAAACTGTGAGAAGGTCAGCATAACACACCACATACTGTTATTAATTTCACCGTAATTTTCAGTAAGAGTGTATGGTTACTGCCGCCAGACGGGCTGCTCAATTTAAAACTTTCAAATGTTGCTAAGTACCATTACGAAAATTATATTTTTGATACTTTTTTTAACAATTGCACTAATTTTTTCAGAAACTATAATTATAAGACTATAAACTGTAAAAGACTCATTAACTTTAGCCCAATTGAAATTCGAAATTTCGTCTTCCGTATCGGCAACCATTCACTGAGCCATCATTGTTAATTTTTTATTTATAATCTACACTACAAATATGAAAAAATGAAAAAAAATAATAATAATATTTATTTACTAATAAACCTATAAACACAAAATGAAAAAGTAAATATGTTAACATGGCAACGGGAAACGTATCAACAATCATTATTACAATGATCTCTACACTAGATAAGATAAGAGATAGATAGATATGATAAGAGCTGAAGCTAAAATCTGTACTAATAATACTAATATAATAATTGTAAAGAATATACAGTTGAACCTCTTTAAGGCAAACTCGAAATCTCCACCTTCTATAGGTCAATTAGTGAAAGTCCCTACAAACCAGACCTCTGTATCTTGAACATTTACAACGTTTTGATTTTGATATTTTGATTTTGATTTTGTTTACAACTCGATCGTTAGAATGAATCCTTAACTTCTACATGTCGAATATTTCCTTAAAAAATCCGCTTAAGTCCAAAACCCTGTAATTCGAATTTTTGGCGTATCCCTTGAAGTTCGATTTACGGAGCAATACTGTAATAACTGTTTGTTTATTTGGTTGAACGCGTTAAACTCTAGTCGGATTAAAAAAAAATTGAATTTGATAACTTAATTTTTGAAAAAAAAAAAAAAAAATGTTAATGTTCTATAATTTACAAAAATACGCAGACGAAGCTAGTTATTACTATTCCGTATAAGGGTTTAAAATTAAATGTTTTTTTAGGAATCATTTTATCGAAAACTATGTAAAGTGCAAAATGTTACTAAATTATAGCATTTACACGAACATTACTTGCACAAGGTAATCTCGAGGATTCAATATTTGTCGGCGGCGCGGATCAAAAGGCAGATTTATAGGAGAGGCGCGGGAAATGAAATTTACTGCAGGGAATGAAAGTCACGCTGTAAATATATAGTGCTAGTGTGCGCGGCGCGGTATTCTTACATATATCTATCTGAAAATACAGAACACCTCTGTATGCGGCGCTGTAATAGCGAGAGAACTATTTGTCCCACGTAATAGCACCCTTTACGTGTGCACATTTTCGTGCGGTTTTGCACGTGGCGGCGCGTACAAAATTAAATTCAACAGCTCTTCACAATAGCCACGGCTTATGTAATACGCACACCATTACTGAAACGGCGTAATAAATTTAAACTGGGTTAAGTTTCTGTACTGTATCTTAAAGGCGTAACAAAAGCCAGAGAACACAAGGGTAGCAGGCAATCCACTACCAAAAAATTTTTTTTAGGTCGGGAATGTAAATAATGATATTATAATAAGCGTTCGAAAAGCTCGAGACATCTCGTCCAAAATTCCTCAGTGGTTTCCTTTTTATTGGTTTTAGTATACCAATAAAAAGAAAGCATAACTCCGATTGGGGCGTCTTTAAGTGTTCACTAAGAGATCGGATGACATATACATATACTTTTCTTTGTATTGTATCAATGGTTGTATAGATATATGAACACAGAAGTTCGTAAAGCGCAGAAGGCTAGTTAGTGTTAAAGCACCGCAAACAAATTTAATGCAGAGAAAGAGTAACGCATCGAAACTTAGGCAATAAGTAGCTTGAATGTAACTTAATTAAAGGGAACAGTTAGCGCATTGTCTTGACGAACATGCAGTATCGAGTTATTAACAAAGTTCAATAAACTAACACCTCATGATATAATGAAATTGGAACTTCAGTGTGTACGTATAGGTGAGAGATAACTACATGATAGAAACTATGGAAGCATTAATCAAGTCGTGCCGGGCAGTCTCGGCCAATAAGGGTGAATATAACTCAGCGAATCTAATTTGGTTCGACCGACCCCACGGCCGCCCGTAAAAGGGTTAAACGTATTATAGCATTGGGTGTTAATATTGCAACGAGAGTTCAGTTTGTTCGGCGATGATACTTTTATTAATGGCTTAACTCAATTTTGCTTCTAGACGTTCTCGCGGAAAATTCTATGTAATCTTTATACTCGCAGTATTCGCTGATAGTGTTGACGAGCCCATTGGATGAGTGGTTAGGGTGCTTGCCTTAACGCTCTGTTCTAGGGTTCCCGGGTTCGATTTCCGGCAGGATCAACTTTGAAAAATCAACTTTTAAAATTTGGCTCTGGTCTGGATTCGGAAAGTAGTGGCAGGGCACACTGCGTTTCTCAGTCATTTGGGCAGCCAGTCTGGCGGCAGTAACCACCCCCTTACAGAAGACCACCGTGAAATAACAGCACGTGTGCTGTTGTGTTTCGGTGAGTGAGTAAGGGATGCCAGAGCCCATTTCCTTATCCACTCCTAATCCCTACTGCAGTCGGCAGCGCACTTGCAGCAGCTTTGGCGTTGCTCGTGTCATAGGCGACGGTAGCCACCTACCATCAAGTGGACCGTCAGCCTGTCTGGCGACCTTAACATAAAAAAAATCATCTATTTTGTTCTATTTATTGATCCAAATAGTTTAATTACATACATATAATATGTTCTAGTTGCATGTTAGTAGTTATCCAGACTGATTCTAATCGCTCTTACGAGAAAATTATTGGGGGAGGCCTAGATGGCTTAGATGATGACGGCCCGTCTCGTAGTAACTGGCTGCCGTCGTCTTGTCAACACAAAAGACACCATAGGACTTTCAAATGCGCTGCCGACTTTAATATGAAAAAGGATAAGGGACATGGAGAGGATAAGGGAATGGGCTCTGGCATTCCTTATGCCTCTATTAAATGGTGGCTAATGGCGTCAGACGCACGGCTCAGTTCATGACTGCATAATACAGCGATCTCTGCCACTATCTACTTACTAAAAGCTAAACTAACACTACGCATAATTCTGTTAATGTTACGAGTGAGCAATATTATTGGTTTGTCAAGATAATATTAAATGTGTGACACAGCGTTTATTATTACTACAAAAATTGTTCTTATTCGAACAACGCTGGATCACGTCGCTAGCCGATAGGATATCTGAACGGCTAAGTAACTGTACCACAACACATAACATTTATAGTTTTACAGCCAAAATATTTTTATTTTTTTCGACTGTCAAGTGAGGCTATTCACACAGAGATATTTAAACACGAATAAATCCGTTGACGATTAATTATAGTGACGTCCATGGTAATAATGTTAACAGAACGTCTATTAACGTTCACATATTATATTTTGTATGGATAAATAGTGTTCCATAAGACGAACTGTTCCACCCCAAACTGTCAAAATAATTACAAAATAATTGCAATCAATACTATTGATTGATTGCAAACTAATAAAAATTAGTCATAGGTTGGTGCAAAACGTCAGTGATACGATGTATGTAACTTACTTTTATATCTATATTAAAATTAAAATAACAAAAACGTTATGACTTAAAACGAAATGAATATATTTGAGTAAACCAAAGCAAAGCATTCATTCAGTATAAGTATGGTAATATATTTTGGGCCCATTTTCGTACAATTTTGTCCCGAAATGGAATAAAATGTAAGCATAATTTATTTCAAATCTATAGCCAGTATTGAGTCACTTAATACTTAAATAACTTTAATATTTATATGAGCACTCATGAGCACATAATGATTTAATATATAAATATATTGGCTTGATGATATTTTTAATATTGTCAGAATTATCGTTTCATTATTGTCAATATTTATATGCCATAAAAATAACAATAAAAATAAATTAAACCTTAGTAAAAAAATTACATACCCAGACTCAGTAAAACTTTTAAAAACGCTTCTATAACTAAGTTCTGAGACATGTTTAAGCGTAAGAACTTCAAAATAGTATTAAAACCATCTTTATGTAAAAAGTAACACTAAAATACAGCCATTTGTCTACGCCCTGCCCACTTGATAAGTTAATAATTATCTTACGTACCCTGACTGTTCCTGATTCTAAATATTTTGGAAATATAATATCTAAATATTTTATTCTAAATATTTTGGTGGAAGAATTTTGGAATCGGAACAAGTAGTAACCTCCTAAATTTATACTCACAAATTTTACCCTAAAAATTAGTGGTAGTTTACCTCCGTAAGAGTTTAATATTAAAAAAAAAACCTTGGCTTTGTTATTGTTATATCTTCAAAATTTTATACAACTTTTTCATTTTCCACACACAACGCTTACTTTCTTTTCCTATGTTTCCCGTTTAGAGAGTTGAAATAACAAAAAAAGAAACGTTTTTGCTCAGGTTGTAAGATAACTGTAAAGCCAAGATTCATCGAAATATCTCAGCGAATTCGGCGTGATAAATAGACAGAATAATTTTGCATTCATAATAGGTCAGTATAGAGTCTAGCAATAAAACTTCTCGATTTAAATTTTATTGTCTAACTAAATGGTAAATTTAGGTAAATTTAAACTATGTTCTTTATCATAAAACAGTATTCCGAATCCGTGGTAATTGTAAAATCTTAATCATGACGATTTCAAGTATCTGATATTTTAGTTCCTAAATATATATGATATCTTTGAAATGGAACATTTCGACAAATTGCTCACCATTTCTGTGGCATGTTGAACGAAATGCGATTTCTTTAACCCCTTTATAGTCAAGACAGTACCTAGTCCGTTGAGTGGTTTTCGTGGTACAAGCTTAGTGCTTAGTTCAGAGCCAAACGATTGGTTTTGACTGATACAGTTCATAAATTTCTTATTGTGACTTCTATTAGCAGCCACCTGCATACGAGTAATTTAGTTTATCTACACAAAATTTAAAAAAAATACGTAGCATCTATAACTATAATATCTATAAATTATGGGTACATAATGGTCTAAAAGCTTCCGCTAACAATAAATGTGGAATAGGTTGAGGAAAAGGTCTCTTCGCATTTTATATGCTCAAAACATTTTTTTTTCAAAGTTTATTTACATTTAATTACATTATATACATATGTGCCATTTTGTTCGAATAATTTATGCCATCTTGTAGGTAGTGCTGTAGAAATTTTGGGACTTCTGATCAAAAAAACACGACAAGCAGTTTTGGCAGTCCTCTCTTGATGTTAACCTGACACTGCTTAATGAATTCTGAAGAGATCGAAACAGGTGGACTGAAGGTGCAAGGTCAAGGCTATATGGCGGATGCATTAATACCTCCCAGCCAAACTCTCTTAATTTTTGCTGAGTGGCTAAAGATATGTGTGGTCTAGCATTGTCGTGATGAAAGACCACATCCTTTCTATTGATCAATCAATCAGTTGTCGGCAGTAGAAATCCGAATCGATGGTTCCGCCCGGCGGAAAAAGCTCATAATGGACAATGCCCTTCCAATCCCTCCATAAATACAGCTTCACTTTATTGTGAGTTAACCTGGGTTTAGGCACAGTCTGTGAAGCCAGACCAACCCTTGACCACGACCCTTTCACACGTTCTTGTCGTACGTGAACAACTTTTCATCACAAGTTATTAGTTTCTTCAAAAACGTTCGGTTCCATTACGTCTCAAAAAAGAATGCAAATGTGTACACGATCATAAGGTTTCTTACAGTGAGCTCGTGTGGCACCCAAATATCGAACTTTTTTGTGTACCCAGCCTTTTTCAAATGGGTCAAAACTGTTTTGTGGTCAATTCCCAGTTCCTCAGCTACGTATGTAGTAAAGATCTTGCTGATATGCCGATGGCGCCACTGATACAGTAACGTCACAGCGATAAAGATGTCAGGCATTACTTTTCAACGTAGACGAAGTCGCGAGCACCGCAGCTGGTACCTCATAATATTATTTGCAGAAAATACGTTTTGATCATATGTTTGTTTTTACGTATTACTAATTAAATAATAACATGACGATTACTATTTATAAGAAATAAACCCACCTATACTACAATAATTAACTATGAGCCTTTTCTCAGAGTGTACAGTAAAATAAAATCCTTAGAAGGAACCCTGTTACATTTAGCGTATGTTATAATAAATGCTTTTATTATTAAATTTTTCCGTTTTAAAATTTAAACCTTTCCTCGAACCCTCGATTTATAACCCTCTCGATAATGTAGCGGCCTCAGTGGAGAAGAATGTACTAGTGAATTTAATAAGGATCTTAAAAGTCTTTTATTTTTTTTATTAGTAAACATATAATACTTAGAGTTTCCTGTCTGAAAGAGGTTAATATTTTAAACAAATTAAAAACTTGTTACAATTAAAAACAAATTAAAAATTAAATTAACAATACTCTAACTGTGGTAACGCTTAAACAATACAGGTTTAATCTTGTGCTATTATGTCATATAATTTTGAACATTCAACAGACAGGCTAATGGTCCATTTGACGGTGGGTGGCTGCCGTCGCCTACAACACAGGTGCTGCAAGTTTGCTGCCATTTCCCTATATAGTAAAATATAGGGAAATGGGCTCTAGCATCCCCTACACCGAAACACAACAGCACACTTGGCGTTTTTTCACAATGGAGTTTTTTGTAAGGGAGTGATTACTGCCGCCAGAAGGGCTGCTCAAATGACTACGAAATGCATTTTGTTCTGCCACTACTTTTCGAATCCAGACCACAGACAATTTTGAAAGTTCAGTTCCAAAGTGTAATCTGGCAATCCAACCCGGGAGCCTTGAGACAGAGTGTTAAATTATTAAAATATAACTTTAAATCTTAAAATTATTACGCATAACTTAATTCTTAAATTTTTTAAACCAAGGAATAAATTCATAAATATCTATACATCGGTTTCGTATTTATAAAATAGAACTCATAAAGGCTACAATAAATAAAATAGTAGGGCAATCCATATCCTCTTTTGCAATTCTCTAATCAAACGTTCTTGTTATTTTTATGCTTTGCTTACTGCGATTCATCTGAGGTGGTGATAGCCTACATAGACGCTCTATATAAATTTACCAAAAAAAAAAAAAAAAAAGTTGCTAAACCAATTATGAAATAAATATGTTGGTTATAGTAGTAATATCAGGGTTCGCTGATATATATCGTTTGATATTTATGCGGATATATTATATGTATATTATATGTAAAAAACTACAATAGAGAAGTTGCATTTTTTTTTTTTATTAAAGATGGGTTTGCTCTTGGCCAGCGTCTATCCATGTAGGAAAGATGAAGCCGACGACAAGCTAACCCACAAGATGCCTATTCACTCGAACCTTGAAAAGATTTGCGTTGATGAGCTCGGAAATACAGACGCTGGCAGGGAGTTCCAATCCTTAGTAGTGCGCATTATATGTGTTTTAAAGCACTTGGTCCGAATTACAGGGATTTCGACAAGGTAAGTTAAAGTTTTTTAATTTAATTTTTTTCGAAAGTTTAATGAAATGTTGATAAAAGACTGATTATTACTTATCTCAAATACTCTAGCTACTGGAGATTATATAATAATACTAGATGAAAACCCGGCTTCGCTCGGGTGTAATGTGACTCATAATATGTACACCTGTAGGTACAAAATGTAGGTAGATATTTCTGTAGTTATCGGTTCTCAAATACTCTCGCGAGCAAAAAAATCGACTCAGGCCGCACGCTCGTAGTCAAAAGTGTCTGGCACAAAAACTACTACACCAAATTTAATTTTGTTTAAAATTCCACAAAGACCTAAGCCATAGCTTTAAAATGTGTATACACAAGTTGAACATTTTGTTTTATTAATGAAAAAAAAAAGGTCAAAATTTTAGAGGGATTATAAAAGTCTGAATTTAGTGGGAATAATTGTAAAGAATAATCAAGTTTTAGTTAAAAAAAACTTTTATTTTTCACAAGAAAACCTCATCAGTACTTAGTGTTACCCTCCCTGGCCCTAATTACAGCTTATATCTGGTTCTTCATGGACCGGATAAGTTTTTTTACGACGTCTTATTGTGTAGTGTCCCATTCTTCAGAAAGCGCCGCTTGAAGGTCAGATTTAGTGGCTGGTGCGGGATTTCTCGCCGGGACTTTCCTTTTCAGCTGGTCCCACAAATGTTCAATGGGGTTCAAGTCCGGGTTACGCGCTGGCCAGTCCATTGTACGAATGCCAACATCTTGCAAGTACTGCCGTACAGAAGCTGCGGTGTGTGGGTGGGCATTATCTTGCATCAGGATGAAGTCTTCTCCAACAAAACTAGCTTAAGGGATAACATGATCCACCACTATCTCTTCGACGTATCGATTTGCTGTCAGACCTCCAGCTCGGCTGCCAATTTCAATAAAAAGCAGCTCGCTTTTTGCGTCTATTGAAATGCCAGCCCACACCATGCAGGAACCTCCTCCAAAAGTGACATTTTCTTGGATGCAGCATTGCGCAAATCGTTCTCCAAGTCTTCTGTAGACTCGTCCTCTTCTGTCGCTGCCATAAAGGCATAATCTGTTCTCGTCCGAGAACAGAACAGAGCGCCATTGCTCGTTAGTCCAATCGACGTGTTGTTTTGCAAAACGTAGGCGGGCTACTCGATGGGCTGGTGTCAATTTCGGTCCGGTAGCTGGCCTTTTTGGAGTTAAGTTGGCTGCCTTGAGTCGTCTTCTGACAGTCCACTCACTCGCAACCACTGGTCGCATTTCTCTGAGCTCCTGTTAGACTTGAACACCAGTTAAAGCCCGATTTCTCAGCGAAGTAGTGACAATGAATCGGTCATCTCTTTCTGATGTGCACCGCTTTCTGCCAGATCCTGTACGCCGTTGAAAGTTAACAGTCTCCTGATATCTTCTGTAAACTTTTGATACAGCAGACTGGCTCATATTCAACACACGAGCGACTTCACGTTGACCCTGGCCTTGTTGCAATAGCGCAACCGCTTGAGCAGCTTCTTCGGTGGTTGTGTCCATTCTCACGTAATATTCTTTATTGTAAATAAGAGAGATATGTTTCTGTTAACTATAGATGAGTAACTAATAAGGAATTATCAGATATACACCCTTTTATATGACCTAATATCACGTAGGTCAAACAGGTAAAAATCTTGGTTTTTCGATTGTAGCCTATTTTAACTTACCCTACTCTGTCAGGTTGACATTTTTGATATTTTCTTAAAGCTAAGGCCAAGAACTACGTGTGATTTAAAAAAATAATAATACTGAAGTTGTAGTTTTTGTACGAGAAACTTTTTACCGCGAGCGTGCAGCCTGAGTCGATTTTTTTGCTCGCGAGAGTAGATTTCGCTCAATGTTTGCGGCAAGACGTTTCGTTTTACACAGTCACATGAGTCACAGTTCTTTGTAATGGATGGACACTTTGTTTTTAAAACGAATGGTTCGACGAACGTATTGAGTGGCGAGGCGTATGTGTGCTAGTATGAATGAAACGGAACGTTTATTAACTACTCAAGATGTTACAGGTGTCAGTGAGTGACGTTTCGCTAGAGTGGCCAATATGGCGACTGCGATTTGTCTGTCAGCACCATTAGAATTTAACAAAATACTTGACAATCCGAATTTTGCGGATATATGTTGTCGACTCGAAATCTTTATTTTTTTATGTTTTATTATTCAGGTAAGGTTTTAATCCAGTCTACCGTACCCCTTGACGAAATTATTAATATAGATAGATAATGTCATATTTGCTCTTCTAAGTGTTGATTAAATTTGGTTATTATTTGATATTCTCAAAAAAATACTCCATTTTGCGTTATTCTTTTAAATTATAAATAAAGATCAAATAAACAAACTCATATTTTAAACTACTAACATAATGAAAATTGCTCCTTTTTCTTATCGTTATATATACGATATATATCAGATATAATATCAAATAACGGACATTTGCGAACCCTGAGTAATACACAGTACAAGTATATAACTTGGATCTGAGAGAATAATAAAAGTGGAAGCCATTTCGCTACGTGAGTCACGGTGGCCATAACCCAATCGGTTCCATTGTCGATATTAAACAGAACAAATCGTCGGAGCGCCTCGGTATTTTTATTTAGTTTCCGAAATAAATTTCGTCTTAAAATGTAACGATATGTTTCCTTCAATGTCGTACGTGTACTGCGTTAATTTATTTATTTCTGTGCTACTTTTGCAACACTTTTAGATATTTACTGAGTATAAGGTAATGACTGCGTTTTTTTTAACCAAATGTAAATGATTTATTTTCATGAATTTTATACGGTTTGAGCCTATCCTTTAAACAGTAATAAAGCGGCGATTAGAGAACGGTCTAGAGACTAGATAATGTAGTAAAAAATATTCTAATACATAAAGTGATTTAATGTATTAAAAATTAAGCTTTATAATTTATTTACTTACTAATCAATCAGGCGGCGATCTGTTGTTATGGAAAAATAAGCTATGCAAAGTTAATTTATAAAGAATTTTCATCAGAATATTTGAACGGGAGTTGACGCCGTTCTTGCCTAGAGAGTAGAGATTAAATTTGCTGCGAATTAACATAAGTACGCGGTTACTGCGCTTGCGCTATCAAACTCCAGCCTTATACAACAACTTTCAGTAAATGTAAGCTATGTAAGTTTTATGTCTTAATAACTGCAATTAATTTTAGTAATATTATATTATGTGACAAAGGTCGACAGGCAAACCTTATGGTAGGTAGCTACCGTCGTCTATGAACACAGGCATATGAAATGCATACGGGAATGGGAGCATCAGCTCTGAAATATTTTACACTCAACGAAACACAACACAACAAACATTCTTTTATTTTATGGTGGTCTTCTGTTGGGGTGTGACTTCCCTATTTATGACTGTAGAAGATAGTTTGCTTGCGACTAATAAATCAATTTTGCATTTTTTTTATGTTAAAATCGGCAGACAGGCTGACGGACCACTTGATGGTAGGTGGCTACCGTCGCCTATAACACAAGCAACGCCAAAGCTGCTACAAGTGCGCTGCCGATTACAGTAGGATTAAGGATAAGGGATTAGGAGGGGATAGCGAAATGGGCTCTGGCATCCCTTACTCACTCACCGTTATTTCACGGTGGTCTTCTGTAAGAGGGTGGTTGCTGCCGTCAGACGGGCTGCCCAAATGACTGCGAAACGCAGTGTACCCTGCCACTACTTTCCAGATCCAGACCAGAGCCAAATTTGAAAAGTTCATTTTTCAAAGTTGACCTTGCCGGGAATCGAACCCGGGAACTCTAGAACATAGCGTTAAGGCAAGCACCCTAACTACTCATCCAACGGGCTCGTCAAAAAAGAAATTGCACTAAGAAATTTTATTACAATGTCCTTATATTGGACGAACAGGTACCAATGGTGAATGCATTTTATAGTATTTAGTGACGAAACAGTTTTTACAAAACCATTCAGTTTTCGATTGCTTCGTGAACTGCTTAAAATATCATGATTTGTTTATTGTTAGTGTTTTGTTTGATTTTATTTTATTATTATGTACATATTTTATTTAATTATCTTAATTTTAAATTTTAATTGTTATTATGACCCTCGATGGTTGATATAAAGTAAATAAATAAATAAGACATACTTCAAACTGACAGAAAATTTAATTAATCACAGGTCTAAAAATTGACACAAATTTTAAATATAAAAAATAAACGTATGCATCAAATTTAAAACTGAAAATTCTGTAATGAGATGGTCTTTATTTATAAACAGACGGAGCCAAGAAAGAGTACCTTTGTGAATTCGAAAACGGCAAGTCCGAAGTTAAAAGTTGCCAAGTTGATACGACTTAGAAATTATCTATCAAGTTTCTGAAAGGCAAACTTTGACCTATTACTTGTTTGAAGACATACATAGTAACTCATAAATAGGATGAATAATTTATTAAAGGGAATTGTGACTCAGGGGCTTACTAATTCAATGTCGCATGTTCCAACAGTTTGCTCACAAGAAAGAGACAGGCGTCTTGAAAATTCTAAGTTATTGGGTTAGGTTTATGAAAATCTTTAACCTTGTATTTTCCCCGCTCCTATTTAATCAATTTTAATTACATGCCTAGGTACTTTTCATTTAAAACTCTCTTCTCTTTTCATTTGAAACTCTTTTTTTTAAAACGAAACGTCTTTTAAAACGAAAGCCAAGAGAGCTATACTTTTTCATGCAATAACTAAAAGCAATAACAGTTTAACATCGCCGGTAAAATATCTGGTCGCTACGGCAAACTCGAAACGTTCGGACGAGCGTTTATAATATTTGTTTTTTAAATAAAGTGAGTGGTTGGATCTTCTGAATCAGAGCATGAAATAAGGCACTAGTCCACAGTGTACACAAGAAAAAAATTTAATATTTCAATCTGTTTGTCAGTGGATGTAAATATCCCCGTAAATGCGAAATTTTGTAAAGAATTTTGGATAACAATCATTCAATTATAGTCTTAACAACTCGTGGTAAAAACGAGTAACACGTTCAACCATTCGGATTAAATAAAAAAGCCATTATTTTATAATAGATTAAAATTACTTTTTGGTAATGTATTTTCGCATATAATATGTATAAACTTGTATTAAAATCTCTGGCTGTACTATTTGTACCTGGCTGGTTTTAGTAGAAAAGAAACAAATTAGTAAAATGTTGTTTCCAATGTGTTTCCAGCTATTTTTCATTTCTTTTTCTTTCTATCAAAATGAGTGAATCTAATGAAGAAATTCGATACATTTTAAAATTTCATTACAAAAAAGGAAAAATGCAACGCAAGCCGCGAAAAAAATTTATGACATTTTGCATGGACCTAATGCAGTGTCAGTAACAGTAACACAAATATGGTTTAAGCGTTTTCAATCCGGGAATTTTGATGTAAAAGTTGCACCTCGCCCTAGGCGCCCTGTTACGGATAAAATGGACTCCATTTTTGAAAAAGTGGAACAAGATCGGCATATATATTATAAGAACGAAAGTATGTTTGATTGTTTGTAACACACGCCTTAACTACTTAACAGATCATATGAAATTTTGCACATATGTTGTCAGGTGTACAGCAAAAGGACATAGAGTACCTACCTTCAATCCAGAAAAAAACACTGTTTCTGACGAATCAGACTGTTCTGACGAAGAAAAACCAATTTAACGCCTTAATAAAATAAAAGAGCAATAAACACTGAATAAATATTTATTGGTAATCTATTTTTGATGACTACAAATAGAAAGATTTAAAATTTAAACCATACCATTTATTCAGTGCAAAAGTGTTTTTAGGTAGGTTTTCACGCCTTTACTACTCATCTGAAATATTGTCAGGACAGTGACAATATAGAAAAGGACATAGGATATCTCCAAAAAGAAAAAAAAAGTACTATTCCCGAGAGATACGGACGAAGTCATGCCGAAAGCTAATAGGCACATAAAATGTGTTTGTGAGCATAAAATTGTTCAGAAATAATCAGATTTAATTATAATAATTTAATAATTGGGATAATAGGGATGGCACACATTTTTTGTAAGTTTTGTAAGGATGCGTATATTCCGCTAAGATTTGAGTTTTAGATTTTGATGTTTTCGTCTACTTTTCGTCGTTTTTAACTCTATTTATAAAGGTCCACATGTATATAAATAAAAATGTAACTTTGAATGTTGAGTTGATTCCTATGTCACATAAACTTTCTTTAACGCAATAGCTCCGAATATTTTTACCAATCTGTATTGATATTATAATGCAGAAAGGGTTCACAAACTTTTACTGGTTGCGGGGACATTAAATATTTTGTATTTTTCGTGCCGACGAATCCCTAGTAACAAAATTTTATTTGACATAAAAATACGAAATAACGTTTGATACAGCGGATTATTCTCAGTAGAGTATTCCCCAGATAAGTGTTCCCGTTTTTTTGCATAAAAATAATTGCTGTTTAACACAGAAATTCTAACTTCCCTTAGTAAGGAAGTTGCAAGTTAAGAGAACCAGCGGCGTCTTTGTCATGCATTTAGATAATTAAAATATAAACAATCATTGAATAATCGCACGAATCAATTGTGTATTATGAAAATCATAAATCCACATGGGGTAAAACCGCATACAAACAGTGCGTTCCATATTTAACTTCGTAAAGATCGGTTCCACATTTGACTTTGTCATGACTTGATACAGGTATACCTTTGGGACAGAGTATAACTTAACCACTTTGGTTAGAGTTAGCCAGAGCAACCAATGGTTCCAATGTAATACATATGTATACCATGGTTACAATGGTTACCAATGTAATACATAGAATCGTTTTTAGGGTTCCGTGCGTTCGAATAAAAAAACGGAACCCTTTTAGGATCACCCGTGTCTCTGTCTATCCGACCTTTCCCCCCCCCTTTCTCCGAAACTACTGAACCTAAAATTGTGAAAAAAAAATACAGAAATTAGTTATAGATTTCCTATAATCTATAAGTAGTACTTATAGATTATAGGAAAGCCTATAAGAAGCCCATGATATTAAAATAACGTGGTAAATCACTGAATATTGTGCCGATTAGGTACAATATTGAGTACATCGTACGGAACCCTCTTCACGCGAGTTCAACTCGCACTTGTCCCGTTTTTTATAATTTGTATGGGCACGAGAGAACCATGAGATCTCACATCTGGTCCACGGATGAAGATGCTCAAAGGTTTTCTTAAAAATATATTATAAGCGTCTCAATCATATATTGTTACCTATTCCTACTGTCAACTCGGCTTTATGTTCATTTTTTTTTCTGTATCGTGACGAATATTTACGTGTATATATAGTCTAATATAGCTTTCTGATTGAATTTTTATCATTGTGATTAAGACAGTCTCAAGCCTTTATCAAAATTTTGTTAAATATAGAAATCAATTTGTACTACATAGTACAAATTGAAGTCGCTGCTCGCTTTTGTCTGTCTGTCTGTATGTTCCTTAACTCATCTGGTGCGATTTAGATGCGGTTTTCGCTAATGGAAAGATTGTTAAATAAGAAAGGTTGTTATGTACAATTTGTAGAAAAATATTGCACCCCAGTGAAGCCAGGAGCGGGTCACTAGTATTAAATGAAATCTTAATGTGGTATTTACTATGATATTACCTAATAATATTACAATATGTGAATTAGTAAAACGCGACAGGGTCAAAATGGAACTGTATAAATTTATTTATATAACAGGTTAATAAAAAAATAAGAAAAATGTGTTTTAGACTCTTAGAATTTTTGAAGTCTTTGTGTATCAGTTAGTAAGTGTGTAAACCTTTGAATTTTCTAAACTCGAACAATTATGCCATCACGGTGTAATACAAAAAAAGGTATAATAATAATAATAATACGAATACTTTATTTCTTAAGCCAGTATCTTAAGCATCTTAAGCAAGAACTGCCGAAAAACATACTGATAATGTCTTTAGTTATTCCGTTATGTGCTTTGTAAGCGACTTTTTTTATCATAAAGACGGCAACCATGTTTTGTCCACTTAATGGTCCACTTAATGGTCAGTGCTACCGTCATTTATAAACCAAGCAAAACCAGAGGAGATGCAAATTGCACTGCCGACAAATAGGACTAAGCGAAGATGGTAAAAAATTATAAATCTTAAAATTAAAACTAGTCTTTAATATGCTTTTACAATTTTTTCAAGATAGTCTCAGTATATTATGGCATTTATCTCTAGTCTCTCCAATAAGAGGACTAGCGAACGGGAAGTTGGTAACTATGGCATTTGGGCGGACAGCTGGTAATGCATTTTTCGAACCCTCTTCGGAGAAAACTCGCTAGGTCTTGCAAAATGTTCTCCCGTTATTACAAAGCCAACATGTTAGCGATGTCTTTTTCAATTCAATGATTTAGTAGTTCGTGAAAATTTATTGTATTATATATTATGAAAAACTAACAATTTCTTATAATTCCTTTGTTATTCAGAATATATCGATTGTTACAGCTTTTAGTTTTTAAAGAATAAGTAACTAAGAACGTCTCTTCAATAATTTAAATTCTTTTTGTCTGCAAAACGAAGGCTTTCTTTAAACCTGTTGCGCTTGCTAACAATCACAGAATAAAGGAAATTTACGATAATGTCCAGGAAACACGAATCCTTGAGCTCAGTTAAGAACTTGAAATATCTAATATTTTTTACAAAATTTTAGTTTTTGTTTGTTCATTGTTTCTCGAAACTTTATTACTTTACCGATATTTTTCTAGACAATTTTTGTTTTTGGCCATGTTTTGCAATCTATCTTGATAAATGTATGCTTGTCCTTCATGCTTGTCAAAAGCATAAAAACTATACAAGTGAAATAGTAATATATTCATCGACAATGAGTATATCTAATGTATTCTCTTTTTTAAATGAATCAAATAATGTAAACCGCATCAATATCTGTGGAGTCTATTAGAGGAAGTTAGTGGAGAAACTCGACTTATGCTATTTCGATATTTCTTTTTTACTTAAAAGCTAAAAAAGTCTCAAAAGTTATATTTCTTTTTTAAAAGTGTCCTTCTGATTCCATAATGTTTGTGTTACATAGGTACATATATGGTCCACACCTATATAAATTTACGGAGAACTTTAATCAAGTTCAGCATTCGAAATACAACCTCTAAAAACTTTAACACTTCCCGCTTTTAAGGCGCCATTTGCGACAGAAATTTAAGAGTCACTAAATTTAGAAATGAGTTCGGTTTATTAACATAATCTGTGAAGTGCTGACTACTCATTCCGCAGCTATTCTGAGACGCCATAGAGCAACAGCTACATAAAACCGCAAAAGGCATTTTAATCGTTGCACTTTAATTAAGCCACGACAACGTCGGGGCCTGCGTCGTCGGCTTAATCTCTTTTTTCATCCTGCCTTTATTTATTAATTAAAGCGGCCTCGAGACAGAGTAACGAACGAATTAATGGATGAGCCGTGACTTGTTAGATGTGACTTTGTAACTTCTCGCTCTGCCGTTTTTTTGTGACTAGCTTTTATTTATTGAGTATGCAATGTCTCTACATAGTAGATTAACTGGAAATAGACTGCTAATCTTGAATAATAGTATCTTTTGTCTAGTTAAAATATTCTTTTATATCTTTCTTTTTAAGGCTTTATGCCAGTCAGTGTAGCTCTGACATAGTCCACTAGGCTAAACCACTGTGCAGCTTGACAGGACTTCATATCTACACGAATATTAGATTGCTTATCAAAGAAGAGAAAATGTTTTCTTTTATTGTTATTATTTTCAATAAACACTTGAATCGAAACAACACAGCAACGAACGCCTAAAAGCTTAAACCAATTTTAAAGAACACTAGCTGAACTCGGCCACGCTTATATAGCCTATAGCCTTCCTCGATAAATGGAGTATTCAAAACAAAAAGATTTTTTTTTAATTCGAACCAGTAGTTCCTGAGATTAGCGCGTTCAAACAAACAAACTCTTCAGCTTTATAATATTAATTAAGTATAGATTAATCAGGAAGTACCTATCTTAGATATTACATTTTTTTTTTGCAAAGAAAATGGCTATTTCATGTTATTTGAAGTTTGATAAATTAATTTAGACTTAATTTATTTAGAGCTCAAAAAATTGAGGAAGTCAATAAAGGAGCAAACTAGGAGCAAATTATAACTTAAATAACTTATTGCTAGTAAAATAATGTTGAGCACGTAAAATAAAGCTATATATAATATTTTAAGCGTCACAGAAGCACAACTTCTAATGCTCTTTTATGATATTGTTCAAATTTGCTACCACGAATTTTTATTTTACATAGTGTTAAACGTGGTGTCTAAAATACCTACATTTAAATAGCCACCATCAACTCTGCGAAGAAATTAAGTTTAATTGGACCTTCAACAAAGGATAATTTAAGTATTTTTTATTTTATGTTAAATTCGACCATTTTATGTTTTATCCTACCAAGATTGGCATGGCACTACTAAACTCTATGGCGTTATATATACCTATAGTAACTGCCTACAATACAGCCAACTTACTTTTCGGTGTACCTATAAAAAAATGGACAAATAAATCACAAGTAAAAATTTCCATCACAGGTTAAGATACCACACATCCATGGTATAGTTTATTGTATATAAGCTAACCCGTCGCAGATGTCTCCTTCCTCTGTAATTGCCACTGTTTCTGTCATTACTTTTAGACGCCGCAGATGTTTACAAGTACATAGCATCTTGTAAGACGTTCTCTGGTTTAGTGCAACTTAAGAAAAATGGCCGGTCATTTCGTGCAATAACTGGAGCAGATAACAGCTTTCTTTTTTTTTCAGTACAAAATTTACTCCTTTAATAATTCATTGTTCACAAATTAAACAAAGAATTTTTATTATTTATTTTCTACTTGCTGGTGAGTAATGTTAGATTCAGGAGTAATGTAGTTGCAGGAGCATTTTAACTAATACTTTTATTAGATAGATTTAATATTACACAGGATTATTTGTTAGGTATTCTTTTCGTATTTATAAAATTAATTTTCTAGTCAAAAATTTGTTTGATCTAATTTTACTTGACAACTTTGAATATTCCTGAAGTGAATGCTTTTTAACGTGATACTTCCCGGTAAAAACAAACTTATTGTAACCTTACAATGACAGTTTTAAAAAACGCATAAACCATTTACAATCTTGTAGTCACAGTATAATATTGTTACGTGCGGAGCGAGTTAATATGCCGCGTAAGGGTGAAACGAACGATTTATTTTCCTAACCAAGATGACTTCCAAAATCACTAAACTTGTCCGATGAAACCGTTAAACTTGTCAAAATTCATTTAATGTGTCACCGGTTCACTGTCGCAGATAACTTCGCAAAATACTCCGAAGAGTCGCTTTCGTATCGCTGGTTGTCGCACCACTCAAAGCTCACTTGACCCCGCCTGTTATTTATATTTGGCGCCAAACGCCCCGAATGTATTTCGAGTTTACTAGAAAAATATAAACAAGATTATAAACAAACCATTGAAAGTTTGGGAATGCTATTTCTGTTGAAATGTAAACTCTATGTTGTAAACATAAGAACCAATTTCCTTTGACTCTAATCGGAAAGGGGGTGGCTGCCATTAATAGGGTGACGTTCGAGACTTTCGGCCGGTGCGAACGCTTTTTCCGGAACGTTTCATGGTTAGTCGTAACAATATATAATATGTATTTAAGATCACAAACTGGACATGGACAGCCAGTCTCTCTGTAACCATCCTCTTAGCCTCTTACTGTGAAATAACAGCGTGTGTTCGCTCATATAATTCGGCGACTTAATAAGGGATGCCAGAGTCCATTTTCGGCTTATGTTCCACTCGCACGTGGCAAATCAATATTTTTTAAGATTTTTAAGATTTCAAAGAATTCGCACGAATATGAATATGAATTCCCCGCTGCCACTAATACAAAAGTACAGATGGCAAAATATGTAGTAGCAAATATTATCAACAATTGGTTAACCAAAATATTAAATACTATATATACAAATATATATACAAATATAGTACCCATTACTGTATAGATTATACAATCCTAAAACGAACTGATCACGAGTGAAGTAAAACGAAAAATTATTAGTTTCATATTTTTTTTAAATAAAATGCTTAAATTTGAACATGTAGTTGTTTATGTAAAAATAAATAAGGCTTTTATTTGCATATATTTATTAGAAAAATCAATTCATCAACTGTTTTCACTGTTTTAAAATTCTTAACTACATATATCAAACTATTGGTTAGAATATTTGAATGTGTTTATTAAAATACTTACAAAATATTGGTTTATTCCCGGTGACCACTTTCGCCACCACTAGTGGCCATCGGAAAGATATGAACATTTTTCCTTTACTTTTTAACTACATCTATAAATATACGTAAAATTAAAATACAAAACGTAAAATAAAATAAAAATAACACACAAAAAATATGTAAAACTTGTAACGAAAAGACTTACGACGTTTAACCTATTTAATAGGCTTCATTTACATGCATACTTTAATAATAATACAAAACATAAAGTAAATACTAAAACAAAATAGTGACACGTAACAAAAATATACAAAACATATAATTTCTAGTAAACAATTTTTTCTATAAGGATTTTTAAGTTGGAATTTTCGATAATGACTTACATGCTAATAAATCGTACCTTGTTAGTAATTATCATTCTCGTATTATAATATCGAATTATTATTCACTGAACTAAATTGTAATTTTTTTCTATGCAATGGTATTGTTAATTTTAGTGTTTATTTCTAACAAATTAGAATTTCTAATGGAAATGGGTTCACCTAGATAAAATATTTGTAAACATCCTGTGTAGAGGCGTCCTATTGTTTATAATTTATCTATTGTACCTAAATGCAAGTGCATCGTTCTAGTTGTTGCATTCGGCAACAAGCAAAATAAAAATATTATTTCTGTAAATTACATTGTTGGGAGGTAAAATTTAATTATTATTTTTTTTGCAACTGTACAAATTTAGAGTAATAATAAGTCTCGTGGCAACGGAGCATATGTATTCGTGCCAAAAGGGAAATTATTAAAAAAGGTTTTGATTCGTGGCAGTGGAGCATACTTATTAGTGGCAAAGGGGAATAAATTATTCGTGCCAGATATTTCGTGCGAGCGGAGCATAAGCCCCATTTTCAAATCCCTCCGCATAGTCTCTCCGTCTATCTATACTTATGCCTATACCTGCTATCTATATCTATATCTGTTATATCTATATACCTGCTGACTTTTACATAAAAATTAAACTCTCATCAGTGATTCATTTTATTGTTGTTGTTGTTGTTGTTGTTGTGCTATTCATATTCTAGTCAATTCTAGACGAGCCCCTTGGTCGAGTGGTTAAAGCTCCGTCTCAAGTTCATTTCCCGGTATATAGCCATCTTTAGAAATGAACTTTTCATAGCTATTACTGGTTTGGATCTGGCAAGTAGTTGCAGGACAAATTCCGTTTCGGAATCATTTGGGCAGCTTGACTGATTGCAGTAAGCATCCCCTTACAGAAGACCACCGTGAAATAATAGTATGTTTGCTGTTGTATTTTGGTGAATGAGAAAGGGATGCCAGAGCCCATTTTCCTATCCCTTCCTAATCCCAAGGGATAGTAAGATCGTTAATCTTACTATGGTCGGTAGTGCACTTACAGCATCTGTGGCATTGCTACTGTAGCCATCTACCATCAAGCCTGTCTGAAAAAAAAATCCCTATTTGAAAATTGCTAGTTGTCTATTACATGGAAATAAGAATCTCAAATTACTTTCATTAATATTTCTAATCCACAAATGTTAATGAAAGTACTCCGAGGTGTTAATGAAAGTATTCCAATTATTAAGCGGTTTTTACAAACACGTTTTAACTCGGCTTAAGGACGATGTCTATTAAACGGTTAGGCGAACCATCATTAATTAGGTGCTACCGGACTGGACATACCTAAGGGGAGTGGTCGGCATTAATCAAGCCCTAGTGGGGTAACTCTTTATGGTTCTTAGTGGATATTTGATTAATGATTTCAGAAAGTAAAAATAGGAAAATAATTGCACACCAACATGGAATACATTTTGTAATAAAAGTACTTGTAAAAATATATATTATATGTTAACGCAAAAGTATGTAATCCGCCATTGTATACAATTCCTAGGAAATGTGTAAATAATAGGTATATAGGTAAATACATTTTTTTAATGTGCATATTTTCTAGGAAATATATACATTGCATTCGGGATATCGTCAGTGGGTACAGCGGGGCGAGATGGGACGATTCATCGCCAAGCCATTTCATCGTCAATCCATTTCAGCACCATTTACAAAATGTGTTACAAGACTTATTTGTACTGGAAACAAACTTAGGTTAGGTTCTGGAATCCTTATGAAATTAAATGCGAGCGGGATGCAGCGAAGCAAGCACACCCGGAATACTGATTTTGTCAAAAATATACGTACTGTCGAAATTGTGTATTAAAGATTCTTTGAAACATTATTTTGCACATTTCCTAATTTAACTTGGAATTGTATACAATTCCTAGGTTTCACACATTTCTGATAACATAGAAAATGTAATGTAAACTATATATGTATAAAAATCTCTTCTTAGAGGCTGAAGAAGTTTGAAAAACTCCGAAATAGGTATACTCATATGTTTCGATTAGTCTATGAAAACCATTCAAGTAAGTTTCATGTAAATTTTATAAGGAAAACATCATCATTTATGTAACCCTGTTCTCCATTTAAGTTGAATTTCGATTAAGCCTCTCTTAACGCCCTTCACAAGGTTAGGACACAATGGTGGCATAATGCCATTTGTAACTTACAATAGGCAATTTACGTATTTTGTGTATATATATGTATATAATGAACGTATTATGCATCGTAACATATTATCCATGTTAGGATATAATATTCATATTGTTAATACATTTATATGTGACGAAACACTCACGTATTCTATTGGTAATTTCAGAACACACTACGGTTTGTTAGATTGAAATGAATTGTTTGTATGTTAGATTAATGTTGAACTGTTAGATTACGGTAACACGGCACACTTTTATTTTTCCGGTACTGCCCACTTACATAAATAATATTTAACACTATTTATAACATTTGAAAATGGAACTCTGCAGAAATATTTGGGTGTGAAGTTGTGCTCTCGGTGGATCCTACACAATTTGACTGAGACTGAAAAACGGACTGCGTCACTTGGTGCAATGCCAGGCTTACCACGAAGGGGCGTAAAGTTTGGTGTGGGACATAGTAACAGGGGATGAAACATGAATTTATTGCTACAATCCCAAAACAAAGCAGCAATCGAGCGTATGGGTCTTTCAACATGAGCCGAAACCAATCAAAGTAGGGCGCGTGCAAAATGCCTCTATGCAGATGATTGCTTTTTTTTATAATAAAACTGGACACGCGGTTGATGTTGTTTTGGAGAATCGTCATACCGTGAATAGTGATTAGTACACGACCATTTCTTTGCCGGAAGTTATTGACGAACTACGTAAAAATAACCGTAAACGCCGTATCATATTGGTCCACCATAATGCCTGACGGCCAGACAGTCAACCGAATTTTTAAGGTAGAACTAACATCATATATAATTAACATCCCAAAGGTTTTTGTACCCAAAAATTAAGAACCAGTTACGCGGTCAACGCTTTTCATCACCAGAAGAGGCTGTCAAAGAGTATGAAAAACGTGTTCCCGAGGATATAACTGTTTTCAAAATTGGTTTATTCGTATGAAAAAGTGCATTTACGCTAACAGTACTATTTTAAGAAACAAGAAATTCATTTTTGACCATTCATAGTAACTTTTTCTTATTCATTCCGGAAACTTTTAGTGCGCCCTACGTATAAACTAAATACGGCATTCATTCTCATCATCTCACCTGTAGGACGTCCACTGCTAGATATTCAGCGGGTCTTACACTACTGACCACTCAATTGAATTATGTTAAAGGTAGAACTTCGAAAATGCTTAATTATTAGTTGCTTAATTATATGTGCTTTATTATTACGTAGCGACCCATTTCGGCTTTGCACGGGTGCAATTTTTAAACACAAACCTTAACGCTCTTTCAATGAGTGAAAACCGTATCAAAATATGTTGGGTGGTTTAGAAGATGTTAGAGGAGAAACAAACGAAGGCGAAGAGCGACTTTATATTATATACAACAGAGTTCCTATTATTCGCCATATTTATTTACACAATCTCGTTAAAATAATATGAAACTATTTATAAAGAGTTTATACGTTTCCCCTCCTAATCCCTTATCCTTAATCCTACTGTAGTCGGCAGCGCACTTGCAGTTGCTTTGGCGTTGCTTGTGTTATAGGCGAATGTAGCCACCTACCATCAAATGGACCGTCAGCCTGTCTGCCGATCTTAACATAAAAAAAACAACTCACTTATAATAATCTACTCACAAAAAAGTCTAAGCAACACATACTATTTCAAATTATTAATCAATTATTATATCATTTCTTACCAAGTAGGTAATACTTAAGTAAACTTTTTTGATCTAGAGGACATACTGACTGGTTGTAAAAAAAATTCGAGTATCATTTGTTTTTTTTTTTCATAAATTCAAAAGCGAATGCATTTTGTCCGAATTTAAGGCGTTTTCTTTGCTTATTAAAATTTAGTATTCTGTATCAATTTTATGAATTAAACAATAATTTGAAAAAAGTTTTGAAGAAATTTGGATTTTGAGACATTTTTTACGTCATGTAGCGACGTCATTTGAACGCAGATGAAATGCAAAGAGCTGTAGGGATGTTGCAAGCGGGAAGAAGTCAATCTCAGGTAGTTCGGTATTTTGGTGTCAACAGAAGCGTTATTTGCCGTCTTCATCAGCGTTACACTAACACGGGAGATCCTGCTGAGCAGCACCCAGGTCGAAAAAGGTGTACAACCACACGGCAAGATCGACACATACAACTGACTGCAAGACGCCAGCCGATGTTAACCGCCCGAGAGATAGGTTTAAGGCTACAAAATTCAAGTGGTGTTGGTGTTAGCTGCCAAACTGTGCGGAAATCGACTGCATGAGTATGGCCTACGAGCCAATTAGGTGCCCACCGATACGTCACGGGAATCGCGCTCGTCGAAATGAATGGTGTAGGGAACACATTACATGGACCCGGGAACAATGGGATAAAATTTTATTTTGCGATGAGTCTCGATTTGGGTTCGAGCCTGATACTGAGGTGCGTTCAGGAAAAGCATCCATACAACGGCTCAACAGTTATGGTATGGGCGGGTATTATGAAGAACAGACGAACTGAGCTCGTTTTTGTAAATGGTAACATGAACGCTGTAAATTACGTTGAGGATGTTCTAAGGCCTTATGTTCGTCCATTCGCACAAACGCTTGGCTCCGATTTCACGTTGATGCATGACAATGCGCGTTCGCATACAGCTTTGCACACACGGGAGTACATGGCAAGGGAAAACATCCTGGTATTGCCTGGGCCTGCACAATCGCCAGATCTCAACCCCATCGAGCATGCATGGGACATGCTCCAGAGACATGTTTTAAAGGACTTGGATGGAGTGACAACAACCCAACAACTGATGGACTTACTAAAATTTCATTGGGAACAATTGCCGCAGGATAACATTAACAGTCTCATCGATTCTAAATAATCGGTGCCAGCAAGTTCTCAATAACAGAGGAGGCCACACTTTGTATTAATTTATGCAATTTTAGTTTAATTTTAGTTGATTAGGCACCTTACTTTGTACTACGTACATACAGTACTTACTCGTAATTATTGTTAATTAAGATTATTAAAAAAATTTTTTAAAAAATTTAGGTTTGATATCTAAAAAGCATTAAAAATTAATATAAATAAGAAAACACTAAGGATTTAATGCGAAAACACATTGTAAAATTGAAATTTGTATGTGTTGCTTAGACTTTTTTGATGTGTTTATTTCCATAATATTTCCATGTATGTTTGTGGCATTTATTATTATAACAAAAAAAAAGAAAGAAATAATTGACACGAATACATTTAATGATTCTAACATCCACTGTGCTAATACATTGGTATTTTATGTGTCGCAAGATAAAATTTAAAAATATATATTGTTAAACGCTATCTGTTGACAGCATAATAGAAGCTTGCGTTAAAAAATCCTCTTCCGCGTATTTGAATAAAAAACACTCTATTCATCAATGGGTTCGTACACTGTCATTAATAAAGTCGACAAATTACATAGGCAGTGAATTTCTAATAGCTACTAATTACACTAATGTTGAAATAGAAATATTCTTAACAATAAATCAGCAGGAAAAGTATTATTCTATATGCTATTTTTAATCAAACGCTGCATTTTTAGCGATGAGGTCATTTACAGGCACTGCTAAATAATTATTCAAGTAATTAACTAGCTTTTGTCCAGACTTCGTCCGTGCCCTTTTCAATAAACGTTAACTGGGTTAACTAAAATATAATTATGAGCAATAATAGAATTTAATCTTTATTGCTCATATATGTATTTATGTGTGGCATTCATTTTTTTAACTTTTAAATGATCGCTCGGGGACATTACTCTTTTTTTAGCTTTCAGCAAGAATTTTAGTACCCTAAAATTCGGTTGATCGGTTGAGTTGTTAAGGCGTGAAAATATAAGAAACAAACAAATTTATTCCTCACACGATATACAAAATACAAACACACATAAACATAAATATAAGCAACAATTAATACATCACATACATACAACAGTTGTTAACAAATAAATACAAGTAACGTGACGAAATGGTACCCTAACTCAGTTAGTATTACAATAATTAATTTAATTAGCTGTTTGATTAAAAATTTGGTAAAACAAAAAGAAGAACGTATAAGAAATTATAAGTTTATTATGTTAAAAATGGTAGGCAATTGACGGTCCAATCGTCTACGGAGCGATGCAAGGTCTCTGCCGACCCTGATAAAAGAGTAGTGTACAATGAGAGTATAGGGAAGCTCTGGCATCTCTTACTTATGACTAATAATAATATCATAAGTGTTGTTTACGAATTTATTTGTGATCTCTAAAACGGTATTAAGAACTTCAATAATATTGACAGGTTGCACTGTTTGGGAGCAACGGTGATTTGAAATTTCAAAACATCATTATCAATGAGCGTGTCGCTCAGTGAGCGTGACGCCAGTTCAGTGCATTTTTCCATACCAAAAGTGCTATGTAGCCTCTTAAAATTATTAATATATTGTCAAAAATATGATTTTTGAGTTGGTTTGATAATTATTTTACTCGATTTATGGTGGCATTTTTGTGTGAGGCTACAGTTTTGTTTTTCTTTGTTTATTTCATAAACTATTGTAATGAAGCTTATTTATTTTCTTCTTGCGTTGTAACGCAAATACGATGAGCTGTTGGTGGAACGCTTGTTTTGTGTCTGGACTTACTATTAACATTCTGATTGAAATTTTGTGCTTTCGATGGACTGAAAGCACTCGAAAAACTGGACTCGAAAAACTGTAGTGATCGCATCAGAAGTACCGGAGCATATAAGAGGTGTACATGACTGCTTTTTCTGGGCAGTATACTCCTTGCGAGGGGTAGCACTTACCGTACGCGGCTGACATGGTAACTTCTGATGAGGTCACACAGGTTCCTGCCGAAGGACTCATAGATTGTGAAATATGGATGGCTTGTCCATGGACTCGTACCTCCTCATATAGCCGAGTGACTGGCGTAATTTTTGTTAAAAGTGAATTCCATTTGGCTTACCGCACATTTTGATTTTTCTTTTTTGATTTCTTTTTTTAGCACTATCAAGTCTGAATGCTATTTGTTCAAAACATGTCTACTATGATTGGGATTAAGTAAACAGCTGTCACCGTACTGGTAAATGCAAGTTCACATTGTTCAAGTTTGAGGTCAGGTTGGTCGGGATCGTAAGCATCTACTCTTGCGAGTTTTTTGTCCTGTTTCAGGTACGTCACACGAGGGCGCGTGAAAAGCCGAAAAGGCCGTGTCGGAGATCCCTGAGGTGGTGCCACTAGCGGAGGGCTTCTGCATCGACAAATGAAAAAGGACCATAGACGAGCATTCTAGAGGCGTTCGAAGAGAGGAGGTGTCGAGCTAGTTCCGGGACGAACACACCGCGTTTTCCAGTTAAATCCATAAATTAAATAATAATATAGGAAAAATTAACACACATTCCTGAGGTTGAACAGAAACAAAACTAAGAAATATACAATAAAAACCATCCACAGTAACAGTCAATAGCAAGTAAAAATAACAAACAAATACATTAACTAAAGAAATTTGCTGCCCCAAGCACATCTACTTAATTAATGTATATTAATATATTTCAGGATATAAAACCGCTATCAAGTAAGTATTTTTCATTATTATTTATGTATGCTAACTCCTATATAGGGTATTGGACTACAATGAAAATATAGATCAGTGGCTCTAGCATGAGTTTACGATACTACACTCGCTAGCGAGAGCGTAAAACATTTATATGGAAAATTGATAATTTGACATTGATAGTTCACGATTTCCCATACAAAAGTTTTACGTTCTCGCTAGCGAGTGTAGTAATGGTGTAGTATCGTAAACTCATGCTAGAGCCACTGACTGTTGTTAATTTAACAAACATTTTTACTAATTTAGCCATCACATTACTACAAAATAAGTTAGATTTTTATACGAATGCTTGTATATGTTATATTGTATGACTATCAATATAACAAAACTGAACAGTTTGTTAAAATTAACGCTTTGAACTCTGGAGCTACCAGTTAGACTTATTTATTTTTTATTTGAAAGCTCTTTTCTTGAGGCTCCATCGGTAGCCTAAAAACCGAGAAGAGTCGATGTGCCTTTGTCAAATTAAATTAAACGACGGGTGAAACATCGGGCCACAGCTACTCATCAATAAATTAATTACATTTTAATGTTCGACCACGTGATTGGCTGAATCTGTAGTGACGTCACCTGCTTGTTTACAGAAAATATCAGTAAACGTCGCACGGGATTGATTGAATCTAGTATGACATCACCTGCTTGTTTAACGCATATAATGGCGTCTTTGGCATTTTGGCGGCTTTTTATTCAGTTAAGTAATCTTTGATTGTGATTTACATAGAAAATAAATGTTCACAAAGAATTAATCAAATTACAAATGTATAATGAACAATTTATTAGAAAGAGTTGATTGAGGTGGAAGATTTTGTATGTTTCTTCAGTATTCAGCGCTTCTGAACAATAAAAACAAAATGAATGATTAAGCAAAAAGTAACTTCAAAAGTCAACCGACGTTAAAACTGTCGGACAGAAATATTGAAATGAGAAAATAATTCTCGCACTTTCAACAATTTCGCGCTTTACCTAACTTTTACTGCTTTCCTTACTGTATTTTTATTGAAAAAGTTATTTTAGGATCTGCATAAAAATACAGTTTCGCCAGCTTCAGAAATAAATGGGGATAATGCTAGGATGTACATAATAATTAAGAATTAAAATGTAACACAATTTCAAAAGAACGTAAAAACCTTTCTCGCCACTTATTCACCGTTGCATTATCACAGACGAAACTGGTCTTAGCCCATAAATGTGACCATGTACCATACATTACGGAGCTACAGTTCCCTATACATATAAAATCTGTATACATACTCGTATTCTAGCGCCAGTGAATATTAGACTTCCATATTCCATCGTGTGTTCATTAAAAATAATGCAATACACTTTAATATACACAATATAATTATTGTTTTATTGATTGCAATAAAAAGCTCAAAAAGAAAAATCCTGTTCGTTTTGTATTATATTATCAGCAGACTGAATCCTTGAAATGGCAATAAATTTTATATCCGCAGGAAAGATTTACGATATATTTTTAAGTTGTGGCCGCAATCTGCCACCACGACCTGTCGGGCACTAGGTTTACGGTGCACATCGCGTTTGAAAATAAATTTCGTTTTTTTTTTAAATGAATTCTGCTATAAAACGGTATCGAGGTAGGGTTAACAAACGGAGCAAGAAATATTACTACCTTCGATAAATCCCAGCCTAAGTTTACAGATAGTTGCAGGTTTCTTGTCTGGTGAATGCGATTATTAATATTTTCTTTTGCATTTAAACGATGTTTTGCTCTACTGATTTTATTATGAACTGGCTGAGTCCGCAACTTCACACGCGTGGTTCGGTATAGGTTACGCGACACAGAAAAACCGACAAACCTTGGCAACATAAGTAAAACGTGTACAAATCGTTTTTTTGAAAAAAAAAAAGTTAAAAATGAAGGTACAAACACGGCTCGTTTACGATTTTATTATATCTATAGATATAGATGGCATTCCAGTGCTGGCAGTTCGAGCACCGTCTCTCTCTCTCTCTCTCTATCTCTATCTCTTTCTCACCGATCGGTCCCTTCATGATTACGAAATCCCAGTTTCGTCTGCACCATCCGCCTTCATCGGCTCCTGTCCATGCTTGCCGTCGTCGCTTGGTAAAGTGTATCAAGAAAAGGTAGCATCCTTCACTTGATCCAACGGCCTCGCAATCTTGTGCTTTCGACATCGCCAGCACTGTCTATTCTTTCATAATAAATACTAAATTGCAATTTTACAATAGCTAGTTATGCGTCACGTACTTATGGTACAGGGAACGGATGCATAACTGCTGACCCGCAGTTCTAGGAACAAGCCACCTGCGTGTGGGCGGCTTAGTTGCATGCGAGCGTTCCAACGGACGCGACAAGAGAACAAAGACAGTCTCGCATCGACCGTCTTAGTAATAAGTTTAGTTTTAGTTAATATTGTATTAAGGTCCAAAATAGACCATTTTATATTATTAAGTATTAGTAATAGTTCAGGTCAAACTTAGACCAGTTTTAATAAATAAATAATTCTTTAATTAATTAATTCTTTTTTAAAAAGATCCTCGAGCGCCTCGCCGACTTGACTAGCTATATTAGGTTCTAATAGTCTATTCGATGGTGTGTGGCGTGCTAATAAATATAAGCATTACTACAAGATACTACTCTACTGCTGAGACTATTGGACACAGAAGATACGGTAACGTAAGTAAGGATGTAGTTATTATACACACAGTGCAAGAAAAAGCGTTCCTTAGAAAATGATGTATCCATTGTTAATGGATCCACGCGTAGGTGTATTGCAAGCACCTTTATAATAATAAAAATCATAGATTAGCAATTTCGTACTTTGACTCCTAAGCAATAAACTGATGTTTTGTATTTAAAAATAATAATAATGCAGAGTTGGATACGAAAAGGAATTAAGGAAACGATCTGGAAAGGTCTCGAGTGGAGACCTCGAACCGGCAAACAGAGCGTAGGTCCTCCACCTACAAGATGGACCGTTCCACTGGAAAATTATTGAGGAAACCTATGTCCTGCAAAGGTCATAGACCACGGTGAACATAGATGATGAATTAATGAAATCAGTACCTCATTCTCAACATATTTCAGTTATCGGAAAAGAAATAATTTAAGCCTATTAATAGAACTATAGAGAACTGAATCAACAAGCGTAAAAGGCATTTTGTAGTGCTTCTTGTGGAGAAATTTTCCTGCTTATGGTTTCTCGAACTGTGTGAGGTTATCAAGGAGCAATAACAAAGATCGATTAACGAGTCATCATTTGCAACTCGTCATTATTTATCTAGATCTTTCTCGAGCTACATTCTTAGTCAAAGTTAAGATTAAGAAAAAGGTGGAATTAAAAACTCATAGTGCGGAAGTCGTATTAAGGTATTATCCAAATTTTTTGAATCTTTTCCTTCTGAGGAATGAAGAAATTGGCAAATTTTTATATTTTCTTAAAATTTTGTGTAGTTATTGTAGCATACCTACATATTTTATTCTGGAATCTCCGTTTCTTAGATTTCATGTCTTTTTTTTTTTTTTTTATTAAAGATGGGTTTGCTCTTGACCAGCATCTATCCATGCAGGAAGGATGAGGTCGACGATGGAGCGAGCTCACCCAGAAGATGCCTATTCACTCGAACCTTGAAAAGATTTGGGTTATATGAGCTCGGAAATACAGACGCCGGCAGGGAGTTCCAATCCTTAGCAGTGCGCATCACAAAAGATGTTTTAAAGCGCTTGGTCCGAATTAGAGGGATTTCTTGTGTATTTCAATTCGCAATGCGCTTGCGATGTAGACTATAGCCATTTACTTCCACACAGAGAGGAAAAGTTTGAGACCACCTATATTGTGGACACAAATAAACATATTACATATAAGCAAATTCAGATTCAGTGTGTCGACTGTTTATTTTGAAGTATTTTATTGTTTTGAAAGTATTTTACAGAAGACCACCGTGAAATAACAGCACGTGTGCTGTTGTGTTTCTGTGAGTGAGTAAGGGATGCCAGAAACCATTTCCCTATCCACTCCTAATCCCTTATCCTTAATCCTACTGCAGTCGGCAGCGCACTTGCAGCAGTACGCCCAACGGAACATTTTAAACAAACTCACATGGAAATCAAGTTTATATTTTGAGCGATCTGTCTTACATTTCTTGGGCATTTATGTCTACACGATTTAATAGCTGTCTTTTGAGCTGTTAATCAACTTTTAAAGGAGCCCCACCGTTATTAGTTTAACCGGTGACAAACATTTCCGTCACGCAATCGATGTGTGCTTACGCGTAACATTAGACGGGAGCCACAGCGATCGATCTGTCACCGCGCTTTGTTCCGACCCAAAAAGAGACTGTAAATAATGACATTGGATTACACTGTTTTCCCTTTTTATTAGCCCGGAGCAGATTAGGGAGGCAAAAAACGCTATCCTGTTGTTTTTGCACCAACACAATGGTCGGATTTCCATTAACATTTTCTGTTGAGTGAATCGGGATCCGTTTGCTCGGCCCCGGTCCTTTTTGTCGTAACGTTCCCATTTTCAATATTGTGCCCCTTAATTTTTTTTAAACGAGCACCGCCTGATGAGTCGGCGGAACGTGAACGGGACGTTTGTGACTTTTGTTTTTGAATTGGGAATAGTCTGACCTTTTGATCGGTTCTACGTTTGTCTAAATTTACCTCTTGTATTATTTGTTTCTTTTATTTTCATAATATCGCTTTTAGTGAAGTACCTAACTAGTCGACAGTCACTCCATTTATTTTGTTTATCCTAAAAGCTTTAGTATCACAGGCCAGTGTTATTATTTCCACAATTTTATTTTTATTTGAAGATTTCTCGCGAAATAACTGCGGCGTGAAAGCCCTTCATTAAAATAATTAATTTCATTAGGCTCGTTAAACTCGTGAACTTGTTTTAAAATTTAATTTACCCACCCAGTCAGTGGGTCGTGTGGGTAAAACAAATACAAGTTGCACAATTAGAAAACATAAAATTTCCGTGTAAATATTTATTTCCTGCGGATTCGGGCTGAGATTACCATAAGGAACGTCCATTATTTTAACAGTTAATCTTGTCAACCAGATTTCGTAAAAGTGAATAAATCACCATTTAATAAAATAAAGAAATAGTTCAACATAATTTTCCTGTATTTTCTCTGTATTTTTCTCTCAAATGAGGATTGGTTAGTGATGAGACAGCAACCATTTGCGATTTATCATTTGTTCAATGGACTCTAGCATCTCTTACTTATTCAATGTTTTCTATATCAGAAAAGAGTGGTTACTATCGCCAGACGGGTTTCACAGTTTATGACTGAGGTATGCAGTGTGTCCACCATTGAACCGCGATTCTGCTAATTTGTATAGTGTTGCGTTTTCGATTTTGCGATACTGCAGCGTCGATGGTGGTGCGTTAGATGTCATTTGTTACCAAAAGGCCACGGCCTGTTTAGGATTGGTATTGGATATTTACATTAAAAATTACATTAGATCGCATCCCTGACGCACTGTACTGTACTACATCAACTACTATACAGGATGATCAATCCAAATGAGTCAGTGAGGACAGTTCTGAAAACATTAGAGATACAAAAAAAATGTTTTTGGGATCTAAGGCTTCGATTTTTGAATTAAGAAAAATTGCATTAAAACTTTTATAAATTACGGTCATACGCTACCAGGAATCGAATCTGGTAAAATGTCAGTAAAAAAGAATCAGAATTATTTTTATTACCGTAGTTGATAGTTTTAATCATAAAGCAGCTTTAACAATATGAACTAAGGTGACCTTATGTTTTAAGAAGATTAAAGAAGAATTTTTATTACTATTTTTTTACGCCCCGGCTTCGCCTGGGGTGCAATTTTTATATATATGAACATTCCCCGTTTATCCCTCTTTCCATTAGTGAAAACCGAATCAAAATCGGTCTGCCGTGATGCCGTGACCATGACCAAGGGAAATGGGGATTCATTTTTATATATAGAGATATATCAAATGTAAGGCTATCAAATATTTACTATTCAAAAAGAGATCGCCTCTTGTTCACTCTTCTTTGTCATTCGTAGTAAGTAGAAAAGAGATATACGCACTTCTTCGTATCATTAGTGAAGTGAGTCATTCAGTACTAAAGTACTACTACAGTCTTACCATACTTACGTCAACTGAGGTACTAATACTTAAACTCGTATCGGAAATGAGACAACATTCGCTGTGTAGCTTCCATATCCCGCACCATGGAGTGCTGACGCTCGCGTTCTCGGTCTTGGTCTTGTGATTGTTAGTAGCAATTTTATTTGCATTGCGTAGCATATGTTGTTTCCTTCATTTTGAGTCGTTGCGTGTCGCGTGCAAAGTACAAACCATCAACCGGCGAAAGAATCCCAGAGCCTAGATTCCATGAAGAATGTTACTTGTGGTCAGCGCCACCACTCCTGTTTTGTAGCTTATCTGTCGTATCTTATTTAACTAAAATATCTGGTGCCCGCGGCTTCACCCGCGTGAAATATTTAGCCTATTTCCATCCTGAAGTTCTGTTATAACTATTGGTGAAAGATTTTTTAAATCAGATGAGTAGTTTCGAAGATTACCTCCTAACTCCTATATACAAACTTTACCTCTTTTGTATAGATTTAACTGTACAGATTATATTTACTACTCATTACTGAGTAAATTCATTACTCCGTATCTATTATTATGTCGGCGGCCGATCGTATAATCCGGCAGTTCGCGATGTGCCTAGGCCTAGGCAGTTATATATGGCGTCGTTTCATGAAGTTTCTGTTTAATATCAGTCAGGTTGTATGAAGTATATCTTTCAACTAAATCGTCAAACGTCATTCGTTAATCAATCTGCCTGAATTTTAATTAGCCATTTCATGAATTGGTTGGGTATTAATTAGAAACTTCATAAAACGGTGCAATATATAACAATTTGCCTAGGCACATCACGAACTGCCGAATTATACGATCGGCCGCCGACAGATAGAAGAACCTTTCTGAAAATATGATATTTCATGCCGTTTAAGCGAAGTCGTTGACTTTGTGTATCCTATAGTAATTTATGCGATCATATCCGAAGGACATTAAAGAAAAACATGTTGGCAAGACAAAACAAGCGAACCGTAATTTCAGTAGCGGTCCTATGATAACAGCCCGGTTAAATATAAATGCCACCTTTATCTATTACTTCGTTGTTATTACAAGAAAATTGAATATCTGCTTATGTTTATGTATCAAAGTTTATACGTGTTTACTATGTGAAACTCTGTATGTAGATTTTCTCATAGAGTAAATTAAGACCTGTATTCACAAACAAAACTAAGCTAAATGAAGTAGCAACGCTAATATCATAAAAAATATTTAAACGTCCATTTACTGCGTGACCACACAGGCAGTTAATAAATATATATGTCATGGGAAATGCGTGAAATCTAGGAATTGTATCTAGGAATTGTAGGAATTGTAGGAAATGTATATAATTCCGAGCTTAATTTGGAAATGTTTAAAATTATGTTTCAAAGATTCTTTATCTTTAATACACACATTTCGACAGTATTTTTGCTAAAACCGTTATTCCGAGTGTGCTCCGCTGCGTCTCGCTCGCATTAAATTTCATAAAGATTCCAGAACCTAACCTAACTTTGTTTCCAGTACAAATAAGTCTTGTAACACATTTTGTAAATGGCACTGAAATGGCTTGGCGATGAATCGTCCCATCCCACCCCACTGACGATATCCCGAATGTAATAAATACATTTTCACTTGCATTTAGGAAATGTATACATTTCCTAGAAAAAGTGCAAATTAAAAATATATATCTTTTTTTATGTTAAGATCGACAGACAGGCTGACAGGCAGACTGGCTGGTCCACTTGATGGTAGGTGGCTACCGTCGTTTATAACACAAGCAACGCTAAAGCTGCTGCAAGTGCGCTGCCGACTACAGTAGGAAGGGAAAGGAGATAGGGAAATGGGCTCTGGCATCCCTTACTCACTCACCGAAACACAACAGCACGCGTGCTGTTATTTCACGGTGGTCTTCTGTAAGGGGGTGGTTGCTGCCGCCAGACGGGCTGCCCAAATGACTGCGAAAACGCAGTGTGCCCTGCCACTACTTTCCAAATCCAGACCAGAGCCAAATTTGAAAAGTTCATTTTTCAAAGTTTACCTTGCCGGGAATCGAACCCAGAAACCCTAGAACAGAGCGTTAAGGCAAGCACTCTAACCACTCATCCAACGGGCTATCATACATTTCCTATCTATCTTAGGAATTGTACACGTTTCCTAGGAATTGCATACAATGAGGAATTACATATTTTTTCGTTAACATAAATATATTATAGCAACGTGAACTTGGTAGGGAAGTTGCAGTGTTGTGAAGTCAAAATACATTGCTGGGCTTAAGAACGTACTTAGTCATTAAGCGTAGCATGGCTGCGTAAATATTGGACGAATGAAGCTTTCTTTTGCATTTTATAGGCGTTTCATATTCGGTATGCTAACGTTTGCATTTAGACATTTACCATCTTCACCGTGTCGAATTCCCTATAATTAGGAAAAAAATATTTAAAACATCTTTTATAATGCGCACTGCTAAGGATTGGAACTCCCCGCCGGCGTCTGTATTTCCGAGCTCATACATGCCAAATATTTTCAAAGTTCGAGTAAATAGATATTTTCTGGGTGAGCTCGCTGCATCGTCGGCCTCATCTTTCCTGCGCGGTTGGCCAAGAGCAAACCCATCTTCAATTAATAAAAATTAATTACCAAAGAAAAATACAAATAGAAATTTTACTACGTACTTAAGATATTTCAAAACCGCATATAATATGTCTAATATACAGTTATAATATGTATAATATACCTCTTATGGGAGGAATCGATTATTCCTTTTCCGCTAGAACAACGAACGTTGTTTCTAGCGGCTATAGTTCACTGACCTATTAGTTTTATATTATGCGGTTTTATTTGAAATGCAGAACGGATAATCTGTATAAATCTGCGATTGAAGCCGCTAATCCCACTGGATGCGGGTTTGTAAGACTTCCCTGTGAAATGACATCGCGGACTCCGGTGTTAAATAGATGGTTGTGATTTTATTTTGAAATATTATTTTATTTTGTTTGTAAATTGCAATTTAATATGTGAAAAGAGAAATAAAAGCGAAGAACAATTGCTTTATGTGATCATTTACATTCCCATTAAACACAACAACCCTTGCATTTTATGAGTGCGTGTCGGCTTTATGTCTTTGGATATTATGTGTAGGGAACATTTTGCTGAACCGATCAGTTGTGACGCCACGTATTAAGGCTACTATGATCACTGTGGCAAATCAGCCTTACATATTCAAAGAGAATACTATATAAATATATGTAAATAGTATACTATACCAATACTAATTATATAAATCCTACTTGTGATTGTTATGTTACTCTTTCACGTAAAAACTTCTGAACGGATTTGGTTGAAATTTGAAACAAAGATAGTTTATTATGTTAAGCTCCCGAGGGATCGTCTAAAAATATAAAAAAATGGGCGTCCCTGTCGCCGTGGCGGCGTTAAAAAAGAGGAACGAAATATCCCTTTTAAATATAATTTCATTTTAAGACCATACACGAATACCTCTGAGGCCTTTTCAGTATCGTAACTTTGTTAAGGTCTAACGTCGTCAGGCTGATTTGACGGTCCATTTGATGGTAAGCGACTACCGTTGCCTATAACACAAGCAACGCCATAGGCGCTGGAAGTGCGCTGCCGACTATAGCAGAATTAAGAAATTAGAGATTTAGGGAAATGGGCTCTGGCATTCCTTACTCACTAACCAAAATACAACAGTATACCTGCTATTATTTCAGAATTGTCTTCTCTACGGGGGTGGTAATTGCCATCAGATAGACTACCAAATTTATTACTGTGAAACACAGTCCCTACGCAAAATTGTCTAGAAACGTTTATTGATCAAATACAAAATCACAGAGCACAATTGGGCAGCCTGCCTGTCGGCACTTGTACCGAGTTGTACCGTACAAATGCCGTTATTTTTGCGGTGTTTTTCTGTAACGGGGTGGTAACTACCGACAACCGGTTTATCCAATTGATATCTGAGGAAGAAATGTAAAAAAAAAAACATACTGAAATGTAGCAATATGGAAACAACTAGTCTCAAATATTACATAAATGTAAATTACCTTATAAATATTGGAAAGCGAAAATTTTCTTCTTCTTGCGGTGCTTCTCCAACCAGTGAAAGTTAGCGATCATCCTAGAACAGTCCTCTATGACTTTTGTTTGTCGGAACGTCCCAAGTGCGTCAACCCCAACTATCGCACATTTAATCTCCAATGTTAATCTTTAGCAACTTTTTCTTTCGAAATAGATGAAACAAATTTGTTACTGGATGTACATATGTAACATATCTAAATTAATTGCAGATATACCGCTGTTACTATGTATTTGAAAGTAAAAAAAATTATATATTGCTATACAACGAAAAGCATTACAGTGAGCTGTGTAAGCTTAGAACCGGGCGAGCGAGTGCCAGGCTTAGCGCGAAGACAAACGACCTAAAAAAGACTGTTCAAAATGCGCCGCATGGCAAAACATCCGCACTGACGCGGCTATGAAACAACTTCGGAGGAAATGTTCTCTTTTAACGCAATGTTAAAATACGTTTTGTTTTACAATAAAAATACAATACACTTGTTGAATGATTACAAACTTTCCATTTTAAAAGTTTTTTAAATCATTTCGAAGGTGGGAAAACCAAACGTGTTTTTTTTTTAATATATTAATAACGCTAAAGATTGTTAACATTAGGTCCTTTACCTATGAAACTGCCGATTTTTAATACTGGCTAGTGTGAATATCGATATCCTTTGTTCTACTTAGAATTCCAAGTTCAAATTAATTTTATAAAATACCTAGCTATGAAATTTCTTATAAAAAATCAGTTGTTCATTTGTTTTCCCGCTGTTTTTTTTTTTTTGATGTTGCTGTTTCTGTAACCATCGAAATTGTGCATTATTTTTGAATACGAGTTCTACCGTGGCTCTAACGCAACACAAACGGCACACAATATCAACTATGTGTATGGACCAGGTAGGTACAGCAAGTAATTTTTTTTTATGAAAAAGGCAAAAGGAGCCACTGAATATAAAAGCTGAGATTATAGAAATTAGACTTATTTAGATTGGTTTGCTTACTAGTGTCTCTATAGCTTAATGTCATTCACCGAGCTATGTAGAGGGCTAATGCTCGGGGTAGATCTGCAAGATTAAATTAGGAATGAGTATGAAAAATGAAAGTACCGACATTACCCGAAATCAGTAAGTTGAAGTGGCAGTGGGCAGGACAATAGCACGGAGAGCCGATGGCCACTAGAGCCGGAAGGTTATCGAGTGAAGGACACGGACCTACAAATGCAACTCAGGACTTCCACCCACAAGATGGCCAGACGATCTGATAAAGGCCTCGGGTGGACGGTGGATCTAGGCTGCTTCTGAATAATCCTATTGGAAAATTATGGCGGAGGCCTATGTTCAGCAGTGGACGTCCTACGGCTGAGCTGATGACAACTAGTGTGAAGTCACAAGTATATAAAAGTTGCGTTAAGTTGTCCGTAGACTTGTGAAGATATAAAGAAGTAGTCAGATTCAATTTATGTAAAAAACAAATTCGCTAACCGCTTCTATGTGTTTGTCCGATTCATTCTTCGAAAATATGAAACTGATTTCAATTTAGCTTTCCATGATATTTATTATGATAAAGGTCGGCAGACATACTGTTGATTGCAGGTTGTCACTGTCACCTACCAGCTGTCCGATTAGATAAGCCTTCCTTATAGAATCCCATACATTTGAGATTATTTATGGTTATAATCCAATCTGTAAGGTAGCAGTTACTACCGCCAAACGTTTTCTCTGTGTTTAACTGAGGCACGTAAAGTGCTCTGTCTAAACAAAATATATTTTTCTAGTGTCAAGTTATAAAAATAAAATTCTTGTTTTATTAAAATATAATCAATCAATCGACAAAAATGAGTCATTAACTGGGCAGACCGCTTAATAAAAGTTCAGCTACCCTCTTGTAGAAGACCAGTGTGAATTAACATATTCTCATCTTGTACTATTAATTTTAATTTATCCTCTCTATAAATTATTATCTTAGTTTACGGCGTCTCCAATCTCCGTAGTTGTTGCATGGGCTTTATAAGCATCGAATAAGCTGTCCTCCTGTCCGTCGTACATTCGCAAAAAATATGGATCGTTAACAATTTTTCAATTTGCTATAGTTAGGTATGATTGTAACATCTGTCATAAACGTATAGATGCAGACGTTAATGCATCGTAATATTAGATAATGCGATATAACCAAAAACAGTAAAAGTAACATCCTCGTTTTTTTTTGTGAGCTATCTAAAATCTATACCTACTCTTACTTAATATTATAAAGCTAAAGAGTTTGTTTGTTTGGTTGGTTGGTTGGTTGAACGCGCTAATCTCGGGAACTACTGGTTCGAATTCAAAAATTCTTTTTGTGTTGGATAGTCTATTTATCGAGGATGGCTATAGGCTATATAACATCACGCTAAGACCAATAGGAGCGAAGCTTCAATGAAAAATGTTGCAAAATCGGGAAAATTTATCCTCTTTGAGAACTTCCGTTGCGTGCGCTGCGTAAACGGTTAAAATTACGTAAAAATGATGTATTTGTATTGTTCCCCTTTAAAAGTTCCAAAAAAAAAGTCCGCGACAGCATATGTCTGTCTTTTAAGGTTGACTCACTATAACCTTTTTTATGGTAATCAAATTTGTTCTAAAATAATGCATTATTAGCGTAGGTGTTTTTATAAACGTGATATTAATCCTTATCCAAATAAATACGTTATTCATCAAAAGTATTTAATTTTTAACAATATTGCCCTTGACATCATTTGATTTCAATGAATATCTTAGGAGATATAAACATATTTTTCAACGCCACCAGCTAGTAATATGATAAATTGGTAAATATAATATATGTAAATTTATATTGTTAGATATAATGTTACAAGCTTCAAGAATATCAATATCAAGCACGTAGACATTCACATTGAATATCGTCTCACGGTATGTGACAGATAAAACAATATAAAATATGGTATCGTCTACATGGACATGTGTGCGTATACCGAACGATCTTTAGTGAATATGAAATAAAATATTTCCTAGCAGGAGTCGCTGAATTGCGATATGGTTTAAATGTTAGTTTCATACGGGCTTGAGTGAATGTTAGTTTATATTCTAAAAGTGTTGCCGTAAATAACAGTGATATACTTACTTATTGAAAGGAAGACGCAGCTGCTACGAAGACAGATGTTTTTTATCTGCAATTGTGAGCTTTCCGATTTCATGTGAGAATACATGTGAGAATGACCACTGGAAAACATAATGAGAAAACCCTTGTATTCGAGAAATCTAGAAATCTATCAATCTTCGAACACGCATGAAGTCCTACCTTCCACCACAGAGGCGAGGTCTCTATCTGGCTGTATAAAATCTAGATATTCATGTTGTTTATATTGATACAGTATATTTACCCAAAGTTCTTTATATTTACAATCACGCCATTGTCTCGCCTTTGTCGAGAGTCACGCCTTCAACCCGCATACTAAATCAAATCAGGTCAATTGAAAGGTTCTTCTTATGTGAGGCATTATCTACATACATATAATAAAATCGTAAACGAGCCGCGTCTGTACTTAAAAAAAAATTGTACACGTTGTACTTATGTTGCCCAAGTCAAAAAAATAGTTTTTAGATTTTTTGTCTGTTTGTTGTGCGTTTGTGTCCGTTAATTAGGACAAACTTCTCGTAACTTTTAGTGTTTGTTTAATTCCAATCGGTTTACAAACAAAAAAGTTACGTGCTATACCGAATATCTCAAGCATATGAAGTTACGGGCTCAGCTAGTACAACATAAAGTTCAAACTTCGTTAATATTTTTGTTTTATTTTTCAATTGATTGCCGTGTTTCGTTTGTATGAACTTCGAGAACCACGATGGATTAAAAGGTAAAAGGTTTTCTCCTGTAGGGTATTTTATAGATACTTATTAATTCAAATATTTTCAAGAGTTAGGTGTTCATTTAATTGCAATAATTGGAAAATTTAAAACTGTTTCTCTTAAAAACAATTTCACAAATTTTCACAAAAGGCAATAAGCAGTTAAGAATTTTTAAAATTTTAAATTAGAGAGTTATATAGACTTTCTTCATTGTATTGTAGATGGTGATTTGGGTGAAATGAAACTCCGTAGTTAGTATGTACAGTAATGCGTTTAATTCTAAAATTACTACAGCTAGCTTTGTTTTTTATTTATATTTTATACAGTGACTTTGATTTTTATTTATTTTGTAGAAAATTTTCGAAAATTGCTCCTCGAAAAAAATAATGTGTCACAACAAACAATCATGATTACAAAATAATACTGATTATTTTTTATGTTATTCATTTCATAACGTAACATATTTTTTGTTGACAGGATGCATTTTCTGAACTGGTTCTGGAGAACCTGGAAACGAGAATTTAAAAAAAAGCTAATTCTGCTATAGTAACCGAACAACATAAAAAGCGCTCTTACGACATGCATTAGTTAGAGCATTGTTCCCTTAGCAAAAGAAAACAAAATAAAGCAAAAGTAGAATCTTCTCTCTTTAGAAAACCAAGTTTGAAATAATGGTTGTAATGGCAACAGACTGTCTTAAAAAATTGTTAAAAAAGTTATTTATTTCCGTCTAAATCTTTTAATTAATTTTTTAGACATTTTTTTAAGTTCTTGAATCAGGAAAATATAAAATAAATGGATCAATGACAATTTGCTTCCCGCTTGGGGTGTAGATGTTTCAAAATCGAAACTCATGATATTATTGTTGGTATTTAAGTAAAATACAATTTGCAATCAAAGATAAATCTATAAAATGAGTCACTATATTTAATATGCTTTCGTTCCTGTATATAGTGAATTGTCTGTCTACTCAATTGAATTCTATTTTTTTACCTAAAATTCTTCTATAAGTTATATAAAATAAAGAACATTATATTTTTTCTATTTATAATACAAAGCATTATTTTTTTCTATTTTCAAAAGTGCATTTTTGTTATAACTACTAATATTTTTATGTTCTATCGTAGAATTTTCAGTAGATTTTGTTCATGAAGATATATACCTAATTTATACGTCTATGTTCACCATTACCAGCTAATGGATGATTAAATGAATAAATATGAGCTTTACAATAAAAATATAAAAGGCTCATTGACAGTAGATAAAAATTATTAAAAAAATTATTTATTATTAAATAAATAAAAATATAATATTTACTTACTACTACAAGATCACTTCCTGTTTCATCCACATATGCTTTGAAATAAGTTAAATAGAATCAGATTACTACAGTTTTAGATAGATCGTAGAGATATTACACCGACCGAAACCACAGTTTCGCGGATAGTAAAATATAATAGTGAATTTTCAATAAATCTTGACCATTTGGCTCAACTGGTAGTGGGCTGTCTGCCAACTGAAGGGTTTTAGCAAATATTTGTAACGTCACGGTAAATAAATTAGGTTTCAACTAATGCTGTGTAGGCGTGTGTCTATCTTTCCGGTTCTATTTACTTGTACAGTCCCTTGTTAGTCCATAAAATTCATATCCATTTGTGTTTATTGCGCTGTGTCGTCTAGACCCTATAACCGTAATGTCTGCAACTTATTTGTCTACCACTTTATCATATAAAAATAACAAAAGTTCTTATTGGGTACAATACAGTTCATATTTAAAATCAAATTATTATATGTTATTTTAATTTATAGCTAACAAGCGTCTCAGGGTAAATGTGCATATTTTGTATCAAAGCCTTTGTTTTTGTTCGTCAGACAGGCTCGTCGTCCACGTGATGGTAGATGGCTACTAACACAATTAACACAAGCGACGCCACAGATAATGCAAGTTCGCTTCCAACCTAATTATCTATATTTAGGATTAACGATAAGAGATTAGGAAGGGATAGGGAAATGGGCTATCCCTTCCTGAGTAAGGCGCTGCGCCTTACTCACTCATCGAAATACAAAAGCACACATGCTGTTATTTCACGATGGTCTTCTGTAAAGGTTACCGCCATAAGTCGAACTGCCCAAATTATGATTGCGAAAGGCGAAAGGACCTGCCACTAATAAAACACTCAGACCAGAGTCAACCATATTTGACCCTGCCGAGAATCAGACCATAGACCAATGAAACAGAGCGCTAGGGTACGCATATAGAACACAAGGGTATTGAGATCGACAGACAACAACCACCTTCTTTTAGAAAGTTGTCAACTAAAATAATTTCTACATGTTGTAAGAATAGACTTAAAGAACTGTGATTCAATATTGAATATATCACCTGTACCAGGCCTCTGTCAATTGCCTAATACAATTGTCAGCGTGTGCCGTGATACAATGGTAGCTCACATTGAATGTGAAAGGAGTGCAACTTCTGTATGCTAGTACTATTATTTATTCTGTGCCTGTGCATAGAATAGATAGATTTATTCAATTGATTGGGAACGACAACTTGGAAAGGGAGAGGAAGAAAATTTTGAGTGAAACTTGAACAACTTTTCCGTTATCTATTGACGGGTAGAAGTTCAGGTAGCTAACAGCCAACATACAAAAGTAAAAGTGACTGAATTAGAGCAAGCAAAATAAGAATGAGCCGATAATTCTTTGCGCCTCATGAGAGTAAAATTTCAAGATCGAATTTTGCATGACGCTTCTTCTTTCTTGTAAAGATTTTTGTAACTTTTCTGCATAAGTAAATGCTATTAATCATTTAAAATATTTATTTTGATTTAGTTCGCTCTCACTTTATCTCTCTGAAATCTACCGATTCACTCGTTTTGACAGAAAGAAAAACAAATGAAAAATAGATGGAAACAACATTTTACTAATTTGTTTCTTTTTTGGAAATGTAACCTTTTTAATGTCATCAAAACCAGCCAGATACAAATAGTACAGCCGAAGATATTTTATTACAAGTTTAATACATACTATATGCGAAAAGACTTTTTCCCCGACCTAATATTTAATAGCCAAAGAAGTTTCACTTATGACACGCGTACTATGTTCATGCGCATGTTTTTTTTCTACCTGTACTAATCTAAGTTTAGTATAGTTTAAAATAATTAAGACTGTATGTCATACAGTCTTAGCTTAGCTAGTTTATAATATGTAAGGATATGTATAAGTCTTGTGGCAAAATATTATTTAGAGGATTTTTAGAGTTATTTTAATTTCATCGCGATTCAACAATTGTGGTGTTAGGCTTTTTTTAATAACGTTAATTAAATTCCTTCACTTAATATTTTAATTAACATGCTTAATGAAAGGCGTTCCCAAGATAAAAGGCTTAATTAAGTGCCCATTTCAAAAAGTGGTAATTGGGTCAGATAAGGTAAAGACAGAGGCATATTTTAATATATTTTGTTTAAATGATGTTAACATGTGTTTAAGAAAATATTGTTTTTCTACGGAGTCTGTATAAAATAAGAAAAAGTCCAAATCAATTTATTTCCGGACAGGATGTTTGGATCCCAAAAAGGGACACAATTGGAATTTACACATCACGTAATATGTCACAATCGATCAATCGTTTTGTTTGTAAAGGTCCAATGTAAATTTATTTTACAGTATTACATTGCGATCGTGTTGTTAATTGAGTCAAGTGAAATATTACATTAAAGGCAAAATGGATTACATTACAGGGGGAGCTTCGTATACGAGTAAAATGCTCAAGGATAGTGGTACCATTTCTAGATTATTGTGTACATTAAGGCATTAAGGGACTGAGTTTGTCTATACTTATTTTTTTAAATATTTTTATTTATTTTTTATAATAAAGAAAAAAAAAAGAATAAAGAAGTATTTTATCTTAATTTTTAACAAAAAGCTTGAATTTAAACAAAATTTAAACAAAACAAAAAATTTTAACAAAATGTGGCATTATATGTGTCAAGCTTACAGCTAAGTTAAGAGCTACGCTAAGCTTGGTGACATGCAACTAACTTACGTGCTGTTTTTTGGTGGATGAGAACAGAGCATATCGCTCTCTAAGAAATTACTATTGATCGAAAACTCAATGTTTAAATTTAATACAATTCAAAATCGATTCATCACGTTTTGTGATCCTGTAGCAAATGAACAAAAAAAAATTGGGCGTTTAAATGACTTGTGCAGGCTAAAGCTTAAATATTTTGGATATATTGGATTATTACAAGTTTAAAATGTGGAATTAGCTTAGCATTAGCTTAATAAATTTGTAATGGTATATTTAAGTATGTTTAAGCGTTGCCATATATCGCTGAAAATAAGTACTTATTTACCAACAAATGAAACTGTAATATTGGTCTGTAATTACAAAATAAGATTTAGGTATATGCAATAAGATTAAATATATAGAGAGGGCATTGGGAGATTTTTCCTACAAAAATATTGATCCTTGATCGCCGTAAACAGGATGGCCATGGCGTAGCTAAATAACCTTGTAAAGTTGGCGATGGACTGAGCGATTTTGTACCATGTGGTTCTAAATGTCACATTACGGATTCTTTCGTCTTGCCTGATCTATATAGTTGAAAATCTTTGGGTATATGTTATTTTCATATGACGAAACCCTAAACATACTTGCGAAAACATCTTAACATGCGGATCCGAATGGCTGAATCACTTTTAAGTGAACTTTTGGTAGAAAGTTACTTTTTATTTTGTAAATATTTAGGGTATAAATTCAAAATCTTTTAGCGAAGTCTTGAATTTTAACTTGTTACGTGCTTATATTTCAGGTGTTATTACGCATACCACTAAAACATATCTAATCTGCTTTGAATATTGGAAGTACACCGTAATTGTCGCACAAGATTGGTTTATCCGACGGTCTGTTGAACGTTCCTCGCTAGACAACTATATTAATTAGGTATATGCAACAAACTGTTATATAAGAGGCTTTCAATGATGTCATCGTGTAATCTGGCTTTAGACTCAATTACGAATATATTCAAATATCTATTGAAAAGGTCTTTATGGTAACGGGAGAAAGTTTAGATTGCGACACAAAAGAGGATTTTGTTGATTAACTATGTATGTGCAATGACGCTGTCGGCTGTGAAATGATTTGTGTAACGAGCATTTATTTTATACCGTCGCCCGCTGCGCCTTTTGCGGCATCATTTTGTTGACTCACATTTTGAATACACTTATATATATATAATATAATATAAGCTATATATATATATATATTGCGCCTTTTGCGGCATCATTTTGTTGACTCACATTTTGAATACACTTATATATATATATATAATATAAGCTAAGAAAATTAAAGTGTATTCAATTTACTAACGATCACAATCATTATCTTAGGAATGCATTTTGTTAGGATTTTACTAATAAAAGAACGCGCAAACTCTGCTCATGTTTATTGATCAGAACTTGTTCTTACAATCACAATGACCAAATTTGTGTGAAACATACAGGTTAACTTTTTACTACGCAATCTTCATTTTGTTAGTACCCAACACTAAGACTTGCCATAAACAGCTTTTCCAGAGACAAAAGCACCAAAGATATTTTATTGCCATTAACACAATTTTAAAAGTTAAAGATTGTAACATAGTGCTATTCGTTACTGCTTATGTAAATATATATATATTTACATCGCAGACGTGTTAAATTTTTGTGTCAAACTTCTATCTTGTTCGCTTCTTACATTCACTTCGTCACCAATTGCCGACCAGTCCTCATATTCACAGAATAGTATTTATTTTTAATTTTGTTCCCTTTCTGCTAACTTTGAGGAGCTTTGCTACGTTTGATTTTTGACGATGAGTCACAGCTATGACTCATCGTCAAAAATCGTATTTTTATCGTATCGTATTTTTATGGTGATAACTTATAACTAATTGTCGCACCGCTTGTTTAATGCGACTAATTCCGACGTACCATCGACGGCACCCTTCCTGCTGGACTGCCGTGGTCTTCGTTAACTGAACTGCTCCTCGTGCATCTCAAAGTTCTTCATTTAAACGAACATTAGACTACAGCCAGAGTGTCTCTTCCCTAAGATGAGTCGTAGAAATTCGAAGTGATTCCGTGAGCCTAATTTATTAAATTTCCGTTTAATTATATTCCTCGCAAACAAGGGCATAAAGCCTCGCCTTGAGACTGTATCTTAATTTTTTTGCTCTACCATTTCTTTTATTATAAATAGTTTATTATTATTATTATAAGTTGTTATTTTCTTAATCTTGTGTTTTTATTTTAATAGGCAAAACACTGGTGCTCAATATTCTTTTTTTTTACATTAGTCAACTTCCTCTTATATTGTTATTGATAAAGGGAATTGTTACAAGATTATGAAGTTTTAATTTTTAGTAAATTATTTTTTGTATCACTTGTTTCATGATTCATACAATGATTTCATTGTTTTAAAAAAGAATACACCAATCGATTCTTTTCTGATCTTCAACGTCCAAGAGGACAATAATAGAGATTGCTGGACACAGTTTTAAAGCGCGACCAACTAGATCAGAAGAAGACGACCGCCATTTTGTTTTATTCATTCTGTCAATTCTATTCTGAATTAACAAATATTTTGAACATTTTTCCATTTAGAAGATGTTACATAAAAAAATGAATAGTTCATAACAAGAAATGGATTTTACTTTTTAATTTAACACTTTTTAATAATTATTTTCTTAACGAAAAAGAAATAATATTAAAAAATATTTACATAGACATAATTCTAAAGCAAAAATGTTGATAAAAAATATATTTAAGCCTTTTTTTGAATTAGACGCATATTCCCTATTATTACGGCAACATCGGCCTACGCACTACATGTTTATAAAACCGGTTTCACTATGTTACCCGCAAAATTCTGTCTTTACTTCTTATTTGGTCTGAGGCTATAGACTCCGTTAGTCAATTCAGTCGGGGCTTAGACCTTTTTACCAAAGGTTATTTTTCGAGAACATAATAATTAGAAGTTAGTTCGAGTAAGTGACATCTTTAGTCGCACTTGTTGTTGTGTAAGTCAAGCCTCGGGTTATGTGTATGTAATGCATCACGTTTGAGGTAATTAATGAAGGTAAACAAACCTTAACAACTTAGCAGCGTATTTCGGGTGTCGCCAGCGATGTTTTTGTTTGAAACACAACAGATTGAGTCCCCCGAATCCTTGCTCCTTGTTATTTTCACGGGAGAGTAACTGGGTGGATTCCATTAATGTCTGCTAACGACCGGACGCACTTCAGATTGGGGTTTAAAAGGGTTGAGTGGTTTTGTACAATTGTTCTGATAAAAAGGGATTGGTGTTAAAGCTTTTAGCGATTTAAAAGATGCCTTCGCGGGCGGATTAATTTTAACATAGAGGAACCAATAAGGATCACTTGCTTATTGAATAAGTTATCTCGTTTAAAGGGGACCTTAAATTTTTTGTGTAATTCTTTTTTCATTAAAGTTTTGTAAATAAAAAAAAATGTCCTAACTTAGAGACATTAATATTTGAGAATTAAACCTCTAAGCCTGTATGGGACATACTAAAATATCTTCTAATTTAAGGGAGTTCACGGGACACCTGTATTTTAGATTTATAATTTTGATCTTTTGTGTCAAATTATATTGTTACGACTAACTATGGAACGTTCTGGAAAAAGCGTTTGCGCCGACCGAAAGTTTCGAACATCCCACCTTATTGATGGTAGCCACGCCCCTTCCCGACTAGTGTCAAAGGAAATTGGTTCTTATGTTTACATTTCAACCGAAATAGCATTGCCGAACTTTCAATGGCTTTTTTACAATCTTGTGTACATTTTTTGGAAAATACGAAATACATCGAGGCGTTTGGCGCCAAGTATAAATGAGAGAGCAGGCGGGCGAGGTGATTTAGTGGTGCGACAACTAGCGATACCAAAGCGACACTTCGGAACTTTTATGAAGTTATCTGCGACAATGAACCGGCGTCACTTTAAGGGACTCATTGACGACTTTTGGCAAGTTTAACGGTTTCATCGGACAAATTTAGTGATTTTAGAAGTCATCTTGGTTTCTGAAAATACATCGTTCGTTTCGCCCTTACACGGCATTTTAATTCACCCCGAATGTAACAATATTAAGGCTGCGTAGTAAGTAATATTAAGATGACCACATACATATATAATAAAATATCACGTTAAGACCTTAAAAAATAATGTTCTAATATTAATTTATAAAAATTCGAAAAGACGAAAATAGAACTTATTTTAAACTTGGAACCAACAAGCATAATTTTATTATTATATAGGGGTGACCCGGAAATTGCTCGTATTCCTCTCGAGGTACGAAGCTATGTTAGAGTAATTTATCCCAATAAGAATATATATACGGGTCGAAAATTAACTATTTTCGAGAAAATCGAATTGAAAAAAATTTTGAGGTTATACGGATTTTGGCCTTGGAAGACTGTAAAAAAATATCTAGTAACCGGAAATTAAGTTACTAAAAATATTTTATCTTCACACAAATGTGATTATCATCGAATAAATGTATGAAACTTGTCGTAAAAACATATATGTATGGATAACTTCCTTGTGTTCTCAGCTATCTAACAAAGTAAAATAATAAAGCAGAATTGCAACAAATGGCACGTCCAGAAACGATAATATACAAAACAAGTGGAGCGATTTGAAGAAATGTGTTAACTATCTACAAATACATATACATTTGTACATTATTTATTATTATACATTTTGATAACCATCTACAAAATGTATGGAACTTGTTTAAAAAGCATTCAAATCACTCACTAGAATTGTGCACACTGCGTTACAAATTTGTTGTGTTTCGACGCATTTGTGACAAAACAAATTGTTACTAGACTTCGAAAGTCTAGTACTTCGACTTCGAGTCTAACAACTTCGAGAGTTGAATGGACATTAGACATTACTTTCGTCTTGTCCATATTCATCTTATAGACTTCATTTACCATATTGAAAAAAAATATGAAAAAACTTGCAACTCAAAATACTATCAATGATATATTATATATCAGTGATAAATAGCAACGCGGCTGTAACGTAGAACTGGAAGACCGGGTGTAATTGGAAAGCATGGCTATAACGAACTTTATTTCTTTTTATTTGTCTCTCTATTAAAAAAAGACACAGAAAATATTACTAATGAAAAATGTCCGTCAAAACAAGAGTAAAAACTAACTTATTCGCTGTGTAGTGTTGGTAGCAAAGCTTGGAGTGTGTCAATCGCGTTGGAACATGCGCAGTGGCGTTTTCGAAGCCGGTTTGCGTGAGGATTTCAGTAATTGGCCGCACGCCGTTCAGCCCAAACTCCTCCCGACAGGTCTATGCAGATTTTCGTGTGGAGATACCGCCGCGCGCGTGCTAGTTGTCAACACTTGCTAATATAATTGCTGTATCAGTGATGGAAACTAGGATAAAACGTATATCTGAATAAAATACTATATTGATCGACTTGTAAATTTTTCGTCATAAATAAAACAATTGTTAGTGAAAGATAGATTTTTTATGTGATTATTAACTGAAGTTTGTTTTTATGTACAGAAAAAATCGACAAAAAATTTGTAGGCTACTAAAAAGACGTACATGTAAATAACATGGGTGTTTCCTGTGATTTGATTGCCGTGTGGATTTTTAAAACGTAAGTTTTCAATTTTTTCCTATAAAATGTTTTTCGTATCGGTTGTATGTAACAAATATTGATTGATTATTACAAAGAATATAATAATATTGCTTAGTAAGACAAGTTATACATAAATAACAAATAAACGTTAAAAATTAAATGAAACTGTAATGAAATGTATGGAAAATATTTTTAACAGTCACTTTAATTTACTTACTTAATTTATTAACTTTACTATTTATTACTTTACTAATTTGACTTTACTTGTTACTACTGATTCTTTAAACAATTTTACAATTTGGTTATTAAATTTTGTGTGTCAGAACATTTTTTAATTTGCTTAGCCATAACGATTCGATAGTCTTATAGAATATGAATCCATTCAAATTCAAATTCTTTATTCAGATAAAAACGGACAGTTCCACTAACATTTATCTCACAATATTTTTCTTAGTAGTTATAATCAAATAAAATTAATCACAAAATATAAAATACCAATAAGAAGAAGAATGTATCCATACATATAGAATATCAGTCAATTTAACTATCTACTTTTATGCCTTTGTCCCATTGATCTATCCATGATACAATAATCATATACATTTTCCGTTTGAATTATGACGAAAACGTATTTAGTAGGCATGTGAAATAAATACTACATGCATTTATTATATTTACATTTCGTAAATTATTGTTTAAAATGTAAATTTATGTTTTTATAGAATACCATAAAACATGAAGTTAGCTGTTAATTATCGCTTGTTGGCCTATGTTTCATTACCGTAATAACTAAACAAGTAAAGGTATGCTTAGGTATACTATGTACGACTTAAAATTTTATATTTTTATTATACCATTAAGTGTAAGGGATTAGGAGGGGATAGCGAAATGGGCTTTAGACTTCGCTCACCGAAACACAACAGCACACATGCTGTTATTTCACGGTGGTCTTGTGTAAGGGAGTGGTTACTGCCCCCAGACGTGCTGTAAAAATGACTGCGAAACGCAGTGTGCCCTGCCACTACTTTCCAGCTCCAGACCAGAGCCAAATTTGAAAAGTTCATTTTTCAAAGTACAAAGACCCTGCCGGGAATCGAATCCGGGAACCCTAGACTTTAACATGATCAAGAACTTTAATCTGATCAATCTACATTGCAATGCTAGTTTCCAAGTATTCATAAGCCTACTGTTTTCCTATTATCACATTACTTTTTGCCCGCGACTTCGTCCGCGTCCCTCTGGAAAGACAATTTGTTCCTATTTCTTACGTAACATACAAATAAACTCATTTTTGCATTAGCTAGATATTACTTAGAATTTAGTGCTAGTCGTTTGATTCGACATTTGGTTCTTAAACATCTCGATATTATAGTATTTTCACTGTATGGTGATATGCGTGACAGTTCTCACTTTTGCATGTCACGCATACTGTTTTCAACTAAAAAAAAACCGGCACAAAAAAAAATTACAATTAAACAAACACATGTATGAAAAAAAAATATCTATTCGAAAAACACAGAAAAATTATCACCTTTATTAATTTATTATTATAATTTATGTAATAAAAAACATATATTTTAAAAGTGTCAACTAGTTTTAAAAACTAAATCTGACTAATAATAACAATAAAACAAAAGTAAATTTTGTTCTGAGTCTGATACGAGTTGTCAAGTTTCGAGTTCTGACAGTAATGAATATATAAAATTAATATTTTAAACAGACTGCATTGTATTCTATAATTTGTTTAACGTATTCCTAATTACTAGAATTTATTTCTAAATCTGAAAATCTAAAATCGGTAGTTCGATTCCATTTGCTTTGACAACTGATTCGATATTTTCAAACAATCGATTAAATGTCGTTAGGTTGCATCACTAAAATTGTCAGTTATGAACTGTCACGCATATCATCATATAGTGAAAATACTATAGTCGTGAAGCCATCCACATATGCTTCTTCAAACACCTCGATATTAAAAAGGACTGTAGGCCATTATAACCATTTTTAAATGGTATTTTAATATTTCGTTTCTGTAAAAACTTGAACTAAAGATATTTTTTCTTGAGGATCTAAAATCAAGGAATATTAATATAAATGCTACAAGATCTGGGAAGAGAAAGTAAGGAATAGTGTGTTTCAAAGACGTGTTAAAGTAAATAAGGATTTTTCCATCTTTAGCCTCAATACCTACTGAATTGCAAAGGACAACTTTCTTCAAAGGCAAAAAAGGCATTTATCTTTTCTTGCTGCTGTCTAGCTCGTTATGTAAGTTTGATACGTCTTATGTCCAAAGTAAACAAAATGAGATAAGTACAATTACTTAAGTTCTTATTTATTCGGGCATTTTAAACTCAAAGTTACAGTAGCAGTTCGGTAAGCGACGAGTAAGTAAATGGTAATGCCTCTTATTAAATTTTTAATTTGGTTTCAACTTTTATTAATAAATTATAAATCACGATTATTTATTATCTGTGAAAAAAAATGTTAATGTATGTTCGTACAGAATTTAATCCAATTCATTTACCTATTCCTGACATATGTGGGTACTGAAAAAGGCTCAGCAGTTACATAATCCTTAATTCAACTGGCAATACACATTTTGATTGAGCTAAATCGAAACAGCATTAATCCAGATTAACGATGAAGTACGAAATGTATCCTAAATGCGAATGGTTTAGGAATCCGAATCCTAGTTGCCGCAGAAGATACAAATCGTAATGAACGCAATGTCAACATTATAAATACTTATCATCTGACCATAAGATTTAATTTTTGCTTATTAATTTGTTTATACAATTATAAAATCAGAACATTTATGATTTAATTGTTAATTTTTAACGTATTTTTTTGGTTTATTTCCGAGAATAGTAATTTAAATGTTGGTTGTTTTTAAAAGAAATTTTTGTCAGATACAGAAACCTTATCGCCGATGTATTTTTTCTTTTATTCCCGAGAATAACAATTTACATCATGTTTCTTTTGGGTATGTTTTTGAAAGCACTTTTTTCCAGGAACAGAAACCTTTCTTTACATAATTATGTCCTTTCATATAGTATGTTAATAGCTGAACCCGGCCATACTCTGATGTGGTTTAGTCTAATGTTATAAAAAAGGTATTTTAAAACACTCTTCTGTTGTAATGAAGTATTTTCGAGTAGGTAGTTTTTGAATTTTGTGGACACAAATATACGAAAGCTGAATTTTTATATATTGTATAAAGAAATAATTGGTGTATGTGAATTTATAAAAATATATATTTAACTATTCATTTCTTATTGTAATTATTTAATTGTTGCCGAGAATAGCAATTTAAATGTTTTTTTTTGGGTGTCTTATTTAAAGCATTTTTTTTACAGAAACATAAACCTATTAACAATTGTGACCCTAATGCACATATAATGTATGTACATATGCTTGGTCTCTTGAAAATACACCTATATGTCAGTTTTCAAACGGTCTAATCTTTGTTGGGTATCAATTATATTGTGTAATTAATAGTACAACACACGAAATTTTAGTTATCCGTTTCTTTCCTTATGAAGCGTATACTCGCACATACATCATCATAATTAAGAGCTCAAAGCTGCCTCCTACTGTTACATAATCATTATATATTAATTGTTTGTTAGGTAATATATGCTACAATGCCCCCAATTAATTATTATCTTAATCCTTTTCTCCTCTTCGTGCCACCATTTAAATAATTTAATATGACTAGCTCAACGAACAATAATTTAACATAATGTTTTTCCGGAAACGATGTAACCTGTGCAACGATACTACGAAATAAATTTGTTCTCTAATGATATAGGTAATAGTTTTCAGTTTTGCGAAAAATGCTAAATGCTATAGTGCAAAAAAGTAGTTCTAAAAAACAATACAGGATCGGGATCGGTTAGTATGGAATTGTACACTTGTACAGTACACATGATATTACTTCACGGAGGTCTTCTGTAAGGGGGAGGTTACTGCCGCCAGACGGGCTGCGAAAGGGACTGCTAAATACAATACCACTACTTTCCAGACCATAGACGACTTTGAAAAGTTCAATTCCTAAGAGACCCTGCTGGGAATCGAAACTGAGACATCTTGGACAGAGCTTTAAGGTCAAGCACCTCAACCACTCATTCAAAGAGCTCATCAATCTGCGGGTTTATCGTAGGAGCAAATAGCTATTTCTTATCCATAATCGAAATCGTCAACTCATCTAAGCTATACTTCTGCGAGTTAATCTGTCGAGACGATGAGTCTTCATCGTAAGAGCACTATAGACACTATTTCTAATTCAGAAATGAAATTGTCAACTCACCCTCACACAAAAGATATCTTTGACTCACTTATACAACACCATTCCATAGAAATGCAATTAGCGATTTGAGCTTTAATAAAACGAAGTGTGAATAATTTAGAACCGGATCTTTATTTCATATTAATTGAATCGTTAAATTAATGTGTGCACGTAATGCAGCATGGTAATTGAGTACACAAATAAAATGTCCGGATAATTGTTGCAATATATTGTTTTAAGCGGCCGTGAATAATTCGCAGTAAACTGTTTTATGTGTTCGCTTTGCGGCAAGTTAGATAAATGACTGGCATTAAATAAATTAATACATTAATAATGTGGCGACATGTATAACGAGAAATGAGGATGCAGCTTAGAATTTAATTTCAGTCTCCTATCTGCAGAATGGTAAACAAACATGTTTATTGAAGTGTGACGTTGGTTAGTGGCAGGGCACACTGCGTTTCGCAGTCATTGGCAGCCCGTCTGGCGGCAGTAACCACCCTACAGAAGACCACCGTGAAATAAAAGCACGTGTGCTGTTGTATTTCGATGAGTGAAGTAAGGGATGTCAGAGTTCATTTCCCTATCCCTTTCCAATCCCTTATCCTTAATCCTATTGTAGTCGGCAGCGCACTTACAGCAGTTGCGTTGCTTGTGTTATAGGCGACGGTAGCCACCTACCATCAAGTGGACCGTCAGCCTGTCTGCCGATCTTAACATAAAAAAGTGACATGTTTGAACTTGAAGTAGTGAACAGAAAAGTCTGTCTGGTCTGGTGAGAGATGGCTCCACTTTTTAGAAAAATAATGTAAAATAACAGCACGCGAGCCATTAAAATTGAGAAATACTTCCCTGAGCCCATTCCTTTTTTATCAGGGTCGTTTATTTGCCTGGTAATGATAGTGGTTATTGTCAGGATTTATTAAGATAAAATGCAACTTCATTCAGTATAAGTAATATGAGGGTTGCTATTTATGTATTGAGCCTACTAATGAAAAAACCGGACAAGTGCGAGTTGAACTCGCGTGAAGAGGGTTCCGTTCGATGTTACCTATCCCCACAATATTGAGTGATTTACCATGTTATTTTAATATCATGGACTTCTTATACGTTTTCCTATAATCTATAAGTAGAAAACTAATTTCTGTATTTTTTTCAAAATTTTAGGTTCAGTAGTTTCGGATATATGGTCGGACAGACGGACACAGGAGTGATCCTATAAGGGTTCCGTTTTTTTATTCGGACGTACGTAACCCTAAAAAACAAATATTGATGAATGAAATTGGTCTTATCGTTTTTAAAAGGACTCTCCATGATGATCGATACACCCATGCAGGGTTGAAACCAATTTTCAAAGCACATTTTCCACTCCGATTGAGGTGCCAAGTTAGGGCAGTACGGAGGATGACCTATCAATTCCATGTTTTGACCGGGCAAAAATTCTTTTGTTTGATCCGATGTGTAAGGGCTCGCATTGTCATAATGAAGAATGATTCGCCTCCGTTTCGATTTTTTCCGGATTTCTCTGAAGACTTCTGACTGGTCGTGTACCATTCAAAATTAACCGTTCTATGATTCTTCAACAGCACTGTCGCCACATGACTAGTAATTCCGAAGAAACAGGCAATCATTTTCTTCGATGTGCTTTTTCCGCGAGCAACTTTTGTTGGTTTTTGTTCGTTTTGGAAGACCTATACAGTTGATTGCTACTTTATTTCAGGCTTATATGTATAGATCCATGGTTCATCACCTGTATACATCTTATACATAACTTTGATGCACCTCGATTGTATTTTTTCAACGTTTCCTTGCACCATCGACGCGATCTTACTTTTGAGCGTTTATCAAATTATGCGGAAATCAACGAGAGCAAATTTTTTTTACGGACAAATGGTCATGCAATATTTTATTGCTGTTATATCAACGCTCAGAGTTGCCATTATCTCGTGGTATGTTACATGTCGGTATTGCATTATCAGTTCACGCAATAGCATCGATGTTTTCTGGCACAACAACTGATTTTGGACGACCTTCTTTGGGCACATCCTGGAGGGAAGGCCAGCCACGATTATACCAGCGTTTTACAGTGGCATAGGATGGAGTTTCATTGCCAAAAGTCGAAGTAAGTTGATCGAAGCTCTCTTGTCTTGATAATCCGCTACAAAAATAATTAAAAATCATGTCACGAAAATTTTCACTTGGTAATTCCATTGTCTCACTAAAAAAAAATTTTTTTTTCAAGTCACTGGAAACTATACAAATCGCGTTCAAATAATAAATGTTATAGTTGACATTATGTTCAAAAAGTCAAACTTTTTAATAAAATTCCTAAACTTTTATTGACTTTTAATTGTTACAAATACCTATTTATATGTTAGGGCTATTCAATGTCTAATTAATATTTGCTTTTGCAAAAGAATTTATTCGCCTGACACAACATGTAGTACCATTTCCCGGTAACAAGTTTTGCAATTTCCAATTTTTATTTTATAATAGATTAAGACTTCATTGTACTAGTCCAAACATTTCATCTTTCAAACTCTATTCCAAATTCCTGAGACAACAATTCCTCATCGTTGTGCCTTGTTCTACTTGTGGATGAGTTGTTTTTTTCCTACGTCATACTTTGTCTATAATGGTCTTCTAGATTACACCAATTAGTGTTCAAAAATAACTGTAACTATCAAAAAAAAACTGACTCATCAAAACTAATGCCTCTGAACATTGTGTTATTTCAGTTCCAAACGAAATCCATTAAATTTCCTTTCTGAGGCAAATCGATTAGTTCGAAAAAATCTATTCTTAAATAGTACAGATATTTAACGAGTAAAGCTCACGCTAGACATCGAATTAGTTATGTTTGCCGAATGAAATTATCCAACACTCAAATGATAGGTACATGTTCAGATAAATTTTGAAAAATATAATTTTCAGTGTAATGTATAAGTGGCGGCAATCAATGATAACATCAATGGGGTGCACTATTGAGTTCTCGATTCTTATACGTCAGCTGCACTGAAAGATTCGCATAACTCATAAATTACATACAGTTTAACCCAAAATAATGTATTTAATGCATTTCAAAAACCTCTATTTAACATTTTATACACTTTTTTATACTCTCAAATATTTTTTTAATCAGGAGGACCATCATTGATCTGATGGCATGCTTTCCATGTGTCGATTGAAAGCCATCACGGCCCCTTCTGACTTTGTAAAAGTTTCATCCATTTCAGGAATGGCTGTGTCGTCAGCATATGTGTCAATAATTACTTTATCTGCGTTCGGGAGGTCGTACCTATGTATAAACCAAATATAATAAAGAACCCATAATGCTATACTGAGGGACACCTGATTTGATCTTATAGAGATCTGACGTGCTACCTAGAATATGCTTTACCTAGAAATATCTTTCTTCGTATGATTTTATGAACTTGAAATAGTCAATGGATAAGTTAGTAAGTACTTAGTAGAGGAGTCCGTCGTGCCACAGTCTATCGAAGGCATATGATATACCCAGATAAACTCCTGAAATGTGTTGTTTCTATTCTATAGCGTTGTTTATTTATTCCACTAGTCTATTTACTTGCTCTATCGTTCCGTGATACGCTGGATTTGTATGGAAAGCATGATACCGTCTCTAGTGGGGGACGGCGAGGCTTTGTGATAAAAGTTAAACCTCTTATGATATCTTTGATTTTCACTCCTCAGCATTGAACGCGCCTTAAGAAGTTAAGACTTAAAAAAGGTAAGAGTTGGGAGGACTGTGCCCTATCACTACTTGTCAAAAGCCGAAATATTAACCGAACATTATGTCACGAATATTACAAACAGTCGAGAGCTTTGTAATCTAAAGTCGTATTATTGTGTAACCTTGAAAGGCTGTAGTCACGCCCTGCGTTTTGTTTTGTCCACGAGCGTGCAGGAGTGCGGGTCACGCGAACTAGCCGCTCGTGCGAACAGCCCCTTTGTTCTTTATATATGTAGCTATGTTTAATAATAAGGCTTTGTGGACAGAATCCTTTACCTTCTAACAGTGAAAAGGGGTTGCGATAATTGCTACGTTTGAAAACCATTCTTAATAAGTGAAGTTAACAGAAGGCATTGACATGTTCAACTTAATAACAACTCTATCGTTGACAGATTCTAATACACTTACAGGTAGTGTTTATGAATATTTTATGAAAGTACTTTTATGTATAACCACAATGTGTAACAGTAAATAAAAAGTATATATATTCTCAATAATTATTGAGTGTTTATTTCGTTATATTTTTCTAAGACTATTTATATGGTTTTATGGTGGAAAGACTTTTGTATGGATTTCACTATATTTTAGGGATTATTTTCAAAATATTTTTATGTCCAAATAGCAACCCTCCCCCGGCTTCACACTGATGCAATTTTCCCGGCAATTTTCCCAAATTCATAAGAAACTTCCTCGAATGCCGCTCTCAATGTTTGCGTTTAGCTATACATTTAGCGACAAAATTTTATTTAAGTAGCCATATTTTAATTAAATTTATGTTTTATATCTAAATTAGCCGGTTCCCGAGAAGTATATATAGGTAACACACTATTGATGGCGCCATCTATTATGCTACAATAGAATTAGGTTAAGCGGTGACATTTGTCGTATTTGGGTAGAACTGGTGATACACCTGTGCGTTATGAATTAATTTGCAAACCCTCGGGAACCTAAGGATAAAACCTTAACGAATTATACACCTACAGATTTTGAGATTATCGTGAATATATATATATATATATATATATATATATATATATAAAACGGTCAATATGTTGGAAGGTGCCTATAAAAGTACCGTGAAGACAAATAACAAAAGTAGGGTTGCAACCTAAGTTGCAACCATAGAAGTAGGCAGTAGTAACAATTTCTAATTCAATGCTTGTAGCTATGTGCTATCCACTCCGATAGGTTAAAGTAAAAAGGACTTTGGTATCTCCTGTCGTCAAAACACTACAGCACATGTATAATTTAACACATTTATTTATTTACACCCTGTGGTGTGTTGTTGAACTCCCTAGTTTATGAATGCGCGATACCTAATAAGTTCCTAAAAAACCTAAGATACACCTACCTTTACAACTAATACTGAAGTAATCTCGAACTTCTTCGAATTATGTCGTTTTTTTTCCACTGATTATATGGGCATTTAGGGTGCACTAAAATAATCCTTTACGCGATTGGTCGAAATAGAAACAATTAGTACTAGTAAAATTGTAAATATGTAAGCGACAAGCTATAGCTAAATGTAATAAACACAATATAAACAGCGGTATTCGTTAAAAGAAATCCATATTTTCAATGATAAATATCTTTATAAACGGAATGGCCACGGCGGGCGGCGCGGCGGTCATAAACTTATGAATATTGTTCGGGGTCACAAGTTGTCGCGTGATTGAGATATAAAAAATGCACGCGGTCAAAATGTACCTGCTATAAAAATGAATTATTTATTCATTGAATTGGATGTACAATGAAAGGTTTTTTTGGGAAAGCCTCTTTTGTTGCCCAAATTACTATTAAAACCAAAAGAAACATTTAACAAAAGTACGACCCATTAATGAATTATGTAAATTTTCCATCAGTATTAAACTATCAGTAGTTACGACATAGTTGAAGAACTGGGAATTGACCCATTTGAAAAAACTAGGTACACAAAAAAGCTCGATATTTGGATGCCACACGAGCTCACTGAAAGAAAACTTATGAATCTGTACTCATTTACGATTCTTTATTGAGACGTAATGAAACCGAACCGTTTTTGAAGAGATTGATAACTGGAGATGAAAAGTGGATCACCTCACATACGACAAGAACGTGCGAAAAAAATCATGGTCAAAGGTCGGCCAGGCTTTTGATATTCAGTTATTTCCTTTTGTTGATTTGATTCGTCATAAATTTTGTACATTGATTACTTAATTACTTTGAACAAAATAAAAACTTTTTTAGCAGTAGGTAAATAACAGAGTTTTGTTACCACAATGGACAGTACACATACGCTTAGTCTATTAGTTAAATACCCGTTTTATTTTTCGTTTACTATACTTATAATAATAGACTGGAGAAAAAGTTTCTTCGCATTTTATATGAAAACTCAAGACTTTTTTTTTTCAAAGTTCATTTAGATTTAATTACATATGCCATTTTGTTCCATGACTTTTTGCCATCTTGTAGGTAGTGACAATACATGATCCCATTGCTATTGAAATTTTGGGGGACTTCTGATAAAAAAAAAACGCGACATAATGGCCTTGGTCGTATAGTTGGTCCATAAGCTTCACGTGTATTATACTTGGCAGTAATCCCTAAATAACGATTTCAGTTTTGATTGGTGTTGGATTTTTAATTTCATTATGATCCTTCGGGGACAGTACCTACACCATTTCCTTTTCTGTATGTGTTTCATGATTTAGTAGTTAAGGCGTGAGAAGGCTACATACAGACAGAGTATTTTTCACGTTTATATTATAGATCTAACTAAACCAAATTTCAAGATTTTTCACATTTTTTTTTTTTGAAATGTTTAGTGCTTCACTATCGAATTTACATAATTAAGTTGAAAATACAAAATTTCATTTTGTGTTTAATAAAGTGATGAATTATTCGTGGTGAATTCTTTATTATTCACCGCGTAGTTTTGTTCATCATTAGCTACACTTTTTCACTTCGCGATGAAAGTCACCCAAATGTGGGCCACAATAAATGCTCTCAGTCGATTTTTCATTCGTAAATTACACTCGTTCGTACGGTCCCACCGTATAATATACTAGATGTGTTATTTATGTAGCGAAATGATTCGTGCTTTGTTCAAATAAAAGAGTTGAAAGAATTCCCTCTTTTGTTTCCCCTTCCTTGGTAATGTTGTACTCATTGCGTCGTTTGTTTTGTCGGATAATGTTTTCTTATCATATAATAGGAAATTCTGTTTAGATAGTTAACCGTGTAATATTGTTTCCTAAAACATTCTTCTACAAATATTTGATGATTTATTATTCTTACTGGAACAAAGTAAAAATATTACCTCCTTAAATCGAAGATATTATATTGTGTTTTTTTTATCCACTTTAATATTTTAGCTAACAACGCGTCGAAACTTTTCGGTTCACACTGCTTTAGTTTCAAGATATTCATTTTAAGTTTATATTAGCTGTTGATGTTATGAAAGTAATAAAAGCTTGTGCATGTATTAATTAAACGTGTACGTTTCCAAATGATGATATTTGTTACTCGATGTACTAACTACTAATACTAATATTAGGCATTTTTTTGAATCTCCAGGAAAGTTCAGGGATACTTTTAAAATACGGATGAACTACAGTATATGGTAGTAGCACTAACTACTATATTCTAGTTATACAACTATAACTGGCAGGGCACAATGCGATTCGCGGTCATTAATTGGGCGTCTTGTCTGTCGGCAGTAACCATCCCCTTATTCATACTACCATGAAATAAGTGTTTGTTTTTGTGAGTGAGCATGGTATGCCTAAACCCATTTCCCCATCTCCTCCTAATCCTTTATCCTTTGTTAAAGTCATCAGCGCACTTGCAGAGCTTATGGCATTTTCTTGTGTGAGGAGGTGACGGTAGCCACCTTACAACAGGATAACCGTCAACATATTTGCAGATCTTAACAAAAAAAAAAAGAAGAAATTCTTGGCTTAACACGCACTACATTTTTACAGTATCAAATTGAGTTGAGCTCTATTTTTTTTAAGTTAATGTTATCAGCCAGGCTAACGGTCCCGTGATGATACAAGTAATGCCACCGTTGCTGCAAAAGTGCGGCCCACCTTAGTAGGATTAAGGATAAGGGATTAGAAAGGGCTAGACTCTGGCATCCCCTACTTACTTACCGAAACACAACAGCACTCATGCTGTTATTTCACGGTATACTGTAGAGGGGTGGTTACTTCCGCCAGACGGGCTGCCCAAATGACTGTTAAACGGAGTCTGCCTTACCACTACTCTTGGTTGTAATTAAGTTATAGTTGGATCAATGTAACAATGCATTATCATATTGACTTCAAGGCTCGTGCATTATGTGGATAGTATGCTTAATGTGTATATATTTTAGGCATATTTTTTAAAATATTGCCCAGAGCTCTAATATCAATTGACTGTAGTGGAGAGAGGTTTTTACCATTTCTGATTAGTATAAAAGAGTAGGATCGGAGTTGTTGCCTCGGCAGAGCCCGGTCCACCCTGCTCAAAGGGCAAGGAGACACCGGCGAGTTTTAGTGGGTATTCCCAGTGCCGCCATGATCAGGTGCTGGGCGACCCCCACATACCCCTACCGCCTAGCCAGCGGTAGGAAATCTGTAAACGGATTTGTCCTCGTTAAAAAAAAGTATAAAAGAGTAGACGACAATGTTGCGTAGCCTAAATAAATCAAGGGGACTTGTGAAAGGAAATAAATTATTTAACCTGTTAATATCATTTTCAAAGAACTTTCCAAATAGATATAAAATCTCACTTCACAATTACACTTAATAAGAAGTGATAAGACTGCGGCACGATTCGATGTAAAATAGAAAACAAATTACACTATTTTCTCGCGGCTAACCGCCGCCGGGGGTCGAGCCGAAGTACTTCCGGCTCATATTAAAACCGTTATCGCACAATCTTAACTGCTCGGTGCTCGAAACTATAGCCTCCCCTGATAATGATATACTAACTTTTAATCTCCACGTAAAAATGAACCTTATCGCAACAGCGGCACGGTACAAAACGTAACGCCACCGACTGGGACAGAGTAAAGGCCTATTATTTCTCTACATTAATTTGATAAGAAAAATGCGGTTTGTGTTTGAAGCAATATGAACTTTATAACGTGAATGACAAGGGGTATAATTGCAAGAAAACAAATCGTTGGAATTGAAGTGTTGGGAAGCGACCAATACTGTTCCTTTTAAAATCGCGGTCGTTGTGTTCATATTTGGGTTAAAGGAATTGTCAATTTAGAAAAATAAAGAGAATCGTCATTTTAAATAAGGTTTTAAATATTCACTTCATTTTTTTCTGTTTTCTTTTTTTGTTTTTTATCCTTTTTGTGTTTCCATCCTTTTGTGCGATTCTGTGAGTAAATTAGTCGATAATTTTAATAATGACTTTTAAATCTATATTACACTATGTGAAATTTCGTATTATTAATAAGATAGATTTTAATCACTGCGACACTCAGAGTGTTGATAGAAAAAGACTGAGATTTAAAAGCGATTCTTTGAAACCTATTTAATGAACAAACAACTGATTCATTGTTGTAAGGGTGAAAAAATCGTAAAAGGAGAAATATCTAAAAGAATAAACTAAAAACGAACTTTAATTTTATGGTTTACACGTCAAATGTATTTCAAAAATATTTAAAATCATTAAAATGTGTAGTTATATCAAAAATGAACAACGTATTTGGTGTTAGGCAATTAATATCATAGTGTGCCACAGTAGTGTAAATAAGGTTAGTCATGGACGTCCATTAGGCTCATAACATATTATATTTGTCGAGTAATTGATTGTCGACACGTGTATACGAAAGTTCAATAAAAATGAAATGTGGTTTCAATAAAAATATAGGTTTAACGCGGTACGCAGAGCTGTCTTTTGTGTATTCATAATTTAATATGAATGTCTATCAAAAGTTTGACAGGCCTCGAAAGGATCTTCGTACAAGGCGTCTATGACATTCAATAAAACGGCTCGTTAACCCCTTTATTCAATCTATAAAGCATCAATTCCATAGACAGTTATAGTTCTTTTTTTTCATATCATGAAAGTCCTATTAATCGACGGGGAGTCGTTAATGCCACTAAACAACACAAAGATTTTCACAGTGACCCCAAGGATCACGCAAAAAGTGGTATTTCTGTAAGGTTATGGAGAGAGTACTGAATAGTAAGCTGCTGACATATCTTGAAGCTAACGACATGCTCAGTGATCGCCAATATGGATTTCGCCAGGGACGTTCAACTGGGGATCTTCTTGTATATGTCACGCACTACTGGGGTGAAGCCATCGAGAAACATGGCGAGGCTCTCGCTGTCACTCGACATATCAAAGGCCTTTGAAAGGGTTTGGAATGCAAGTCTACTTGGCAAGCTTCCTACATACGGCATCCCCTCCGGTCTTTGTAGCTGGATATCTGATTTCCTGAATGAACGGTCAATTCGAGTAGTCATTGATGGCTGCTCCTCGGACCTCATGGCAATTGATACCGGTGTTCCTCAGGGATCTGTTCTCTCTGCGACTCTTTTCCTGCTTCATATTAATGACTTACTTCTTCCAGGAGTAGTTGCATACGCAGATGACAGTACGGTCATGGAGAGATATTTGTCCAGCGCGGGGGCCGGTCGCGATGAGATTCGTTCTGAGAGGGAGGCAATGGTTGAGCGAATTGACTCGGCCTCAAATCTTGTATCCCAATGGGGAGACAGGAATCTGGTTGGTTTTAACGCCACCAAAACGCAAGCGTGTTTGTTCTCTGCAAAAAGGAGCCCTTTCGACTTGGCTCCAACTTTCCGAGGTGCATCCGTACCTGTGGCCAATGATCTTGAGCTTCTTGGCATGAGGTTGTGCTCAAATCTCAACTTCGGTTCTTCTATCGAGTCCAAGGCCCAAACAGCGGCCATAAAGTTGGGCATCCTAAATAGAGTGAAGCGATGCTTCACACCTGTGCCCGTAACGGTAGTGTATAGGCAAAACGCTTCAGCGCCATCCATTTTCAGGGCTGGTTGCTTCGGCAGGTGAGTCGTTGCACACTCCTTAGCGGATTCCGACTTCCATGGCCACCGTCCTGCTGTCATGAGCGACCAACGCCTTTCATGGTGTCCCATGAGCGTTTTTTAGGCGCCTTAACACTACGTTTGGTTCATCCCACAGCGCCAGTTCTGCTTACCAAAATTGGCCCACCTGGACAGCTCCTCTCCTTATACAAGGAACAAGTCCGGTCTTGCATGGAGTATTGCTGTCACCTTTGGGATGGCTCAGCAAAATACCAACTTGCTGGACTCGACTCGGTGGATCGCAGAGCTAGGAGGCTCATTGGCGATGATACACTAATAAGAACTAAGCTGCAGAGCCTGGCACATAGACGCAAAGTTGCCTGTCTGTGTGTTTTCTATAAGATGTACTTCGGAGAGTGTGCTCGAGAGCTGCATGAGATCATACCGCCTTCCCCTTTCTTCTATCGGACATGCAGACGTACGGCTGGTTACCATCCTCAACTTGTCGAAATCCCTCTAATTCGGACCAAGCGCTTTAAAACATCTTTTGTGATGCGCACTGCTAAGGATTGGAACTCCCTGCCGGCGTCTGTATTTCCGACCTCATATAACCCAAATCTTTTCAAGGTTCTAGTGAATAGGCATCTTCTGGGTGAGCTCGCTCCATCGTCGGCCTCATCCTTCCTACATGGATAGATGCTGGTCAAGAGCAAACCCATCTTTAATAATAAAAAAAAAGGAAATTGGATAAAAAGTAAGGCACAAAATAAAAATAAAAGAAAATTTTAGCCACGAGCCGAAGTTCAATAAACGCTATTTACGATTATTTTGTTGGTTAGAGGTTGTTACTGCTGCCAAGATAGACTGCCTGAATCTCAATGTGCTCTGCGTCATTTACTTAGAAACCTTATATCATATAAAAAGTAAAATTACTTCGTAACTATAACTGTGAAAGAAATACATTTACAAATTTATTTAAAAACGAAACTTCTTAATTTTTGTGAAATAATGTATATATTTTTTTAAATACTGTACTTAGTATAAATGATTACTATCTTTTGTATCCTTTAATACAAAAGAAGATATTTTTTGTACCTCATAATAGGTGAATAAAGTCGAGTTATAGACGAAATGAGTGTAAAGACTTGTTAGTTATAACTTAAATTTGGAAATATCAAAAATCTTATGGTATTCAATATTTCTTTGATTAGATCAGTGGCGTAGCTTGCCAAAGATGGACCCTCTATCAAATGTTGTCGAGTGACCCTTCTACCGTACCCTTGATTATGGCAAAGCCCATTTTTTTTACAATAGAATCAAAAAGGCTCGCATGTTTTTTAAACACGATGCATTTAGACTCTAAACTCTTAAACGTTAAACTTGTAGGCTGTACGCGACATTCTACGGCCTAAAAATTTAATTGAGATAGTGTATAACATTTTACGAATTTTCGCTGTAGCACAGTGGCTCCATATAATTGATGCGGCTAAGACGGTGCTGGTAGCTACGCCCATGAATGCTTATCCCGTAGATGCGTTAACTGTGGAACAAACTTTCCTAATGAGGTATTTCCTTTCCTCAACAACATTAGGCTCAACATAAGGCTCTTCAAGAAAGTAGTATATAAATTCTGGCATAGTTACGGCCGAGCCACTGAAACGGGCGTCGCGACTGGCTGCGCGGCAATTCATGCTGCACAATAAATAGGCCGCAGGCAACGGCGTTTGCCGCCGCGTCTAGTATACACAGAGAGGGCCTTTATCAATTATCTTGATATTCCTTGAAAAGTAGTAAGTAGTTTTTTTGGTTCAGACATAATATTGAATAAAAATCGGAGTACAGACAGAGAATTCCACAAGTACGAGAAGTACATACCTATATCCTGATTTTTTTTTTCGAAAATGAACACAATTTCTATTTTATGGAATACAAGTAAAGATACAAATTCCATACGTATGTATTGAAAAATGTATTTTTATTTTTTCCAACAATCTTTTCACTACATGTCATTCGCGGCCGATATAACTAAATTGATTTAGTTTCTGCGGCTTGACCAGGTCGTTAACAGCGTAACTTCATCCTTTTTGTGTAGTTTATGTCCTCGGTCGAAGCAAAACCTTAACCTATCATGTGGATTGTCAGTCTGCATGTCGCGCTTTATTATATTGAAATCCAATTACGTTTTAATCGTTAACAAGAATTCAAGTAGGTATGTTTTAAAAAAAGCGTAACTCTATTCCATTTTTAATTACGTTCGCTATTTAAATTGTCGTCACGTTTTTTGTAGCTTTCTGTTTGAAGAAATCAAGCAGTTTCTATAATATACATTTCTTTTATTCTTTCTTATTTTCCTTTTGTATGTTCCTTTGTGCTTTCGGGGAAGTCAAGTGTTAATTTATTTATACAAATGAAATATTCCATTGGACGTTAACACAGAAGAAAACAACAAGTAGCAGAAAAACAAAAAATAAATTCTTTTTTATTACAACGACAAAATCTACTAAGGAATGGTAATTTTTTCGGTAAATTACACGTTAAGTTACCTTCGTTTGTTTTTATGAAAATATTTCTTTGGCGAGAAAAAGAGCAAAAACCTATTTAGCCCTCCTTTGAAATTAAGTCTGTTTTTAAATTATTACTCAATTTGTTTAACTCATTTAAGTATTTAATTAAGACACATTAAGATTTGTTTTTAATTTAAAATATTAAAAATAAATTAATGAAAAGAAGAAACAAAAAATTAAAATTGTTTAGTAAATTATTTGTTTCAGCCTAATTCTTACTGGCTTAATAGCCTTTGTGGTTGGAAATTATAACTAAAATATGGACAAAATACAATATGACAGTTTCCAATAAAAGTTTGAAATTTGTTAGTGAACAAGTACCGATTCATATTTAAAATAATATACATTGTTAATCCTTTCTCTGAACATTTAAGAAAGAACAAAATTAAAATTCACTGAAAATAATTCCAAAGAAAAGCAATTATTGACTAAGAACAATAGTTGCCTATTTGGAATCAAATCGAACATTGGAACGGTCGTCTCCATCTGTATCGTTGTATGTTTACACAGTAATTTGGTATAAACCATTATCTGTTACTGTAAAGCCATCGCCATTTTGTTTCTTATTTCATGGCAGAAATTAGGTTGGTAAGAGTGTCAGTGCTGAATCAAAGCTAAAACGAAAATCATTAGGGAAACAAAAAGTACGTATAGTTAACTTTAATGAATTATGTTTATGTTCATGTTTATTTACAATGCTTTACCATCCTTCAAGTAATTTTAAAAGTCCACTTTTATAAACGTCCGTGTTTACTATTGGAATATAGTTTCGTTTTCGATGTTCACTATATCAATGTTTCGATTATTCAACTGCGCTTACTCATAATAAACACACACACACACACACACACATTATACACTCAATCACATTATAGGTTTTTTATCGCATTAGCAAGAGACATAACACATAGCAATAAGTGCAAGATCAAAAATCAATTTTACTCAGTTAATCATTTCAGGCAATTTTTGTAAAGTTAAATAAAACTTGAATAAATCTATCTCTTTCTGGAATTCGCACTGAAATATTATTTTTAAAATTATATACCATTTATAAAGGATATTTTACATTTTAATTCGCAAAAGCGAATTGGACTTTTTAACCAACCCATTATATGTACTACTTGCCTTTTTTTCTCTTTATTTCACAAAATGATACTGTTTTAACAATGCTATGTCTTTGGTTGCGTCCATGAAAAGTCGAAACCCTCAGGTTTTTGTCTATCTATAATCTTTTGATTCAACGTCATAAGTTCCAATGAGCTTCTTGTTTATAACGAAGCAGCACTTTCAGAGCATTTATAACGAAGCATTTATAAAATAACCTCATTTTAGTATTGAAGATAAATAATTAAAATAAATTTAATCCATAATTATTAAATCGAGCACTTAGCAGAAAAGCGTTACTTTCATAGCCTAATTTGTTTTGTTAGAGTAAAATTAAAACTTAGATAAAAATGCGAAGCATAAAAGCTGATTCATATTAAACCGTGGCGCCACGGACACGGCCTGGTGAAGTATGAATTGGTTTATACAAAAGCATACTATGAATATCTTGACCAGGCTCCGGCCGAAGTACGGCCCGGTGTAATATAAATCCACCTAATATTGAAAAAGTTTGATTATAAAAAAATATATTTTCTGAGAAAAATAATACATAGTAAATTACTGCCAAAAAAAAGCTTTCATATCACAGTAATAAAAAAATTCTAAGCTTATTAATTAACTTAACTTCTGTACCTACTAAAGTTTTAATATGTTACACAATATTTAAGAAAAACCTTCCAATATCTCCGAGAAGCTACAAACATTTGTTGTGTAATATTACACCTTAATTCAAATGATATAAGGTTGCGCTCATTTTGATAAAAATTGTTTTCGGTTTAACGTTAGTCCTTGTCTTATTTTTTTTTTTTTTTTTTGATTGATTAATTTGATTTTTTACTAGCCGCGGCTTCGCCCGCTTTGAAAAATAAAAAATTAACGCCTGACTAAATATATGAGCAAGTAACGCCTAACATCTCTATTGCAGTAATCAGTGCTAGGCGTTAGATGATCCCTCGGGAACAGTACTTTTTTCTGGATGAAAGGTCTGGATGTCCTTTCCTGCATCCCTGACAACGTGTATGTTAAATTTCTTGATGATCGGTTAATTGGTTTAGGCGTGAAAAGGTAACTGACACACAGACAGAGTTTATTTTCACATTTATAATATTAGTATGGATTACGTAGTACACGTTTGCTAAGAAATGTAAATTATTTACATTTATTGATAAACGTGTACTACGTATTGAATGAAAACTTATATAAAATAAGAACTAAAGATAGACCACAACAGACGGCAAAGTGAAGCTGGTAAAACTACGCTTCGCCGTGTACATACACTGTTACACGCACACAAATAAAATCAACCTACGCCTCGCCTATTAAAATATTTACACGTGAAAATGCCGAAAATGTGTAAAAACAAGTATTCAAAAAATAAAAAAACCAAAAGGAATCACATTCACACGTAACTAAACTTAGTGTTCAACATAGTGTTGCCTTATTATGTGTAATAGGGGACCGGACAGTAATCAGATGTAATTGGACAGTAATCTAAATTGTACTTAGAAAGAAAATATATATTTTTTTACGATTATTTATCGAATAATAATTTAATAAAATACATTTAAATATTTTTAAATGAAGAAATAAAATTTTATTATTTACAATATTTTTAATCTATACTGAAACACCAATCACAGTGCGTGACGTCATTTGTGGGCAATCATTGTCTTATGCCAATGCAGCTGTTTTGTTATGATATGACCACAAATGACGTTACGCGCTCTCAGATGAACTATCGTGGAGTTTTGGCGGCATTTTCAAACAAACAATATTAAAACATGATTTTGAGTACCTAAAAGGCTATAAATAAATAAACACTTTCTGAAAATTTGTCCGATCCCCTATTATTATTATTTTACTTAGGATTATGATAACTTATTTTTTATTTATTTGTTTGGTTGCTTGTGTGTTCGTTGGTTAGGTAAAAGTAAAAGGCAATCTTACAAGAAATTGGCTCAACAAAAAGATTTTTAAATAAATACACAAAAAAATATAACCCAATAACATTACTTGATCGACGAATATTGGGGTACTATATAAATTATTATGGCAATACCGGGCTAAGCACACATATTTATAAAACAGGCATCGTTGTCCCCAAAATTCTGTCTTTAGTTCTTATTTGGTTTGAGAAGGAAACCGGATTATTGCATAATTAATCATTTACACGAAAAAGACTAAATAATTATATTAAACTACGTAATAATAACGATGCAAATTGTATTTCGGTCCAAATTTCGAATATTGGTACGCTTTGTCAACTGCGGTTACCTTACGGTTTCCAGGTTGCGTTGTTTCCGTTGATAGAGTCAGGGTTCGTGCGGTCGATGTTATTAATACGGGATCTTAACCCGTACGTGCGTAATTATCTAGAGGAATGTATTGAGCACTTTCGAACTACCTATTCTTGTAACTTATTCTTGTTAAGTTGGAGCTACAGGGTTTATTATAATAAAATCACGATAAAATATGGGTCAGCATTAAATGAAAATTGACATAAAACTCATTTCTGATTTAAATATGTCCCGTCACTAGTTTTACTTATTTTAGTATTTCGCTTTGCGACAATGTAAGTAATATTAGTTAGGTTTATCAATTAGGTTAATCGAAAATTAGGTGAATAAAGAATCAAATACTGTAATATTTAAATTGGTTTGTTATTTTTTTTTTTTTTAAATTGGTTAGATGTTTATTCGCTATAAGTAATTTGTTGGTCGAATGGATCTCATCAATTTGTTAGTCGAATGGTCGAATGGATCGACAATGGTGTTGGATCGGTTTAGGTCCGGATTGTGAGCTGACCATGGTAGTCGTGCTATATCCACGGCATCAAGGCACTCCGTAACCAATCTATTTCAATCAAAACCAACTCTGTACGAGACTCTAAGAACCACTCATACTATTACTGAGCCACCGTGATAGCCCACTGTTTCGACAATAGCACACTGTGCAAAACTCTCACCGGGGCGTTCGGTACACGCGCTGACTTTCATCGGGTCCATTGTTCTTCCATTGCTTCATGGTCCAGTTTCAGCATTGTTATTTGCTCAACAATGCCGAAACTGGACCTACGCTGAAGTCTAGATCTCCGGTGTTCTATGGTCAATGCTGGAATTCGAACTAGTCAGAATCCAGTCAAATTACGTTCTGCGAACTTTTTTTTTATCTTTATAATGCTAACGCATACATTCCGTACCTCAAATAGGCGATTACGAGCCTCTGGAGGCGTAGTGAAGCGATTTCTTAGAAGGTTGAATACGATGAATCGGTCATCTCTTTCAGAAATGCAGCTCATACGACCTTGTCCCGGTCTTCTGGTATAAGATCCAGTTTCTTTGTAACTTCACATGCCATCACGTATCGTGGTTCGTGACGGTCTATAAGACGCTGGTTATGCCCAGCATTTGAAAGCGCCACCGCTCTAGCTGCACCAGCTGCATCCAATGGAATTTTACTGAGTAAAAATCAACTGACAAACTCTGAAAAGCAACTGACAACTTTGTGTTCAAAAACTTCACAGGCGCTTTATGTACGCGTAAAACAATAAGTTCGAAAGTCAATATTTGACTGAAATCAATATAAGAGACTCACATTTAAGGTTATCTTCAAAAAAGGGTCATGAATAAAATTGCCTTTATTTATCATAAACTACGCACTTAACAAATTGTCATTCAACATTATAAGCGTTCAGTTATTGTAAACAAAGTTATGCCACTTTAGCCGAGTGGGCGATAAATTGTGCCTCTGACTACATAAATACTCCAATGACAGCTAATGACCAATGACATACCAGGCGCGTCATAATATATGAGAGAATTAAAAAAATAATTTTTTTTCTATGATTGACAAACTCATTTGATTGTAGAATCCATCGGTTCCTGGCAAGTTCAAGAACTGTGGGTATACTTATTCAAAGTTGACTTTGATTTGGTCTTACGGATCGATGTAAAATCATTGAAATTTTTGAATGTAAGTGACTATGTTTGGCCTGCGCCATTCTGTGATGTTCGTAACAAAAAGTAAGTACCTAATTTGGGACCGTTTTGTATGTTTATTTGCCCATCGATTATTTATTAATAAATTATTTTAAAAATCCTTTGTCTCACTTCGCATTGGTCCGCCTAATCCTTTCTTAAATAATTAAATATGAAAATGAACTTTTCGCTTTCATAAAATTAGAAAAAAAAAACTACTGGGAATAACTCTGCAATTTTAATGTTTACTGGCAAGGTGGAAGGCCAAGCCTAATTAAATAAATTTAAAGACAGTCCACGCAAGCAAAGTGTTATACTGTATATAGTTACATTTTAACCTATCATGAGTGTCATGGTATTATTATGCAACTGTACATTTTACTTCGCGTTACTTTTTACTTGTGACTTCATACTAAAAATAGATCAAGTACTAGGTTAGTAGGTAACACACAGCTGTAGGGGTAGATCTAACTAGCCCCTGTTCTGCTACAAAACTGCAAAACAAACATTTTCTCGTGTAATGCTTTCGTTTATTTTCTCAGTTTCATAAACCTGATTGTTATTTTTGAAAAAAAAAAAAAAAAAAAAAAACATTAGAGTTTTGTTCAAACGGTATTTTAACTCTAGTTTTAAATCCTTATAAAGGATAGAATAGAAGGGCATAGATCAGACCACCGGCGGTATGAACTGTATCTTTCGCGATAGGGCTGCGTTTACCTCGTTGGCTCGTGATGCAAGATCACCCGCCATGGCCCACGGTACAGCTACTGCAAACACTAGTCGTGTGCAGCACTAGACCTAAGTGACCAGGTTTCATCGTTTCGTGACCAAACTCCTGAGCGCAGTTTCCAATAAATGTGTATACTGTCGAAGTCAATTGCGAACCCTTTTCCTATGCGAGATTTAGTCAACTTCGTCGAGTGGCAGGCAGTCAAGCGCAACTTAATATATTTCGCACAATTAAAATATATCTAACTTAGTTGAAATCAAATATTTATCCCTCATCGAAGACGAATATGGGCCAACATTCCCCTCTCCCACGCCTGTGTAGGGCCATTGACGCCTTACAAAATAACTTTGACATTTTTTCTGGTTCTTTGGCCTCTTTGAAGGTTAAACTAAGAAATAACACTATTTAATATTATGTGCAAATATTTATTTTTTAAGTTGTTCTTTATTTTAAATTTAAATTTAATTTTTTTAGGTACTTATTTTGTATTATTGCTTTTTCTTTTATTTTTGTATTGGATATTTTTGTTTATTACTATTTTATTGTTTATTACTGTAACTTTATTTTGTTAAATTGTGTTTGCATCGTGAAAGGCACAATCATTGTAGAGTTTTCTTCTAAATTATTGATATTATTTTTTATGTTAGATTGTGTGCTGTTTTGCAAACCAAATAAAGAAAAAAAAAAAAAAAAGAAAAAAATTTAGGATACTATTAATTCGATGACGTGTTTTAAATAAATTTTAAACCTATTCTAACCTATTAAAACTTCCCCATATTTGCTATGATTGATTTAACATCATGTACTCTACTCGTATATTGCAAAAGTGTGAAACAATGTTCGCACTCAAATAAATGGAAAGCATTTCTAACAACTGGTAACTTGCTGGCAAATTACTTGCTTAAATACTAGCGGGGAGCCTTTAAAGTGCCATGCCAAGTCGGTACAGTCACTAACACACCCGAGATGTCTGCACAGAATTCCTACTTTCTTTGCAGACACAAATAAAAGTAGGTTTCAACTACACGATTCGGTAACCAACTCGGAAAATTAGTGTCGAATAGTTTGAATACTAACAACGTTCAGTATTCAACTCTGAACTTGGTGAAGTTTAAATATGCTTATTTGCTTACAAAGTTTTACAAGATTTTATTATTTCAATATAAATTCGAATAAAATTACGTTCTGATTAACAAAATAAATGAGATATTTATTAAAATTTATAATTATTTACTAGCAAGCGGCGATAGATGGCTACCATTGCTGTTAATACAAAAAAAAACCTAGGGATTCAAGTTTGTTGCCGAACATGATTTGTTACAGAAGATTTAGGGGAATGAATGGGTTTTTACACGGTAGTCTTCTGTATTGCCACTGATACCGCTTGACTGGGCAGTCAGGCAAATTAGGCAGTGAAAATTTATTATTACTGCAGCCTGTAAAGTAGCGTAGGTATTTGAGGCTTATCAAGGAGGAGTAAGAGTGACAGTTTTCATTTCTTTTCACTTACACTTCATCATTTATTATTACATTTTATCATTATTTAATAATTTACACATAACTAAATGAATTAATAATATATACATACACGTAATAAATCTTGTCAATAGGAAGGGCCATTGACGTATAAGATAAAACATGAGCACAGATACTATTTGTTCATGTTTTATCTTAAAATATTAATTAAATGTTTCAGCGTATTGTATATAATCGAATGTTATTTATCCAGGAATATATCTTCTTCTTCTTTCTATGCCTCTCCATTACTGAAGGTCGGCAGTCAATTTCTTAAATCTCTCCTTGTCCCTTGTTCCACGGTTTTAATACCGGTCCACTCACTGATGTTACGTAACTATGACAACTTTCTTCTTCTAAATTTACGCTTTCCTTCTATCTTTCCCATAATTACTTTATGTAGCAGTCGGTATCTCTCATGTCGCAACATATGGCCCAAGTACGCGACATTTCTCTGCTTAATGGTACGAACCAATTCTGTCTTTTTGGCCAACACTTAATGCGGAGCATACGGCGATATCACTGCGCAGGCTTCGCAACCGTAAAGGAATATTTGATTGAGTCATATATATGCCGCACTGCAGGAATATATGTTTGAGTTAAATTATCTACTGTATATTTATAATGTATAAATAGCCTCGTTTGTAATTAAAATTCCTTTAAACATGTTTACTGGAAATGAAACATAAAAAAAAAACACCGTCGGAAAACATTTTTCTCTGAATTGTACGTAAACTAATTTATAGTAAGGAGTTTCTAAGTTTGTAAGTATGGCAGTCACGTCAAAACATATCAGAAATCATTTAGTTTGGTGTTACTGAAGGAAATTAGGCTGAAGTAGTTTGTCACGGACACGCGTTAGTGTCACGTCAGTTTGAAACTGGTAACGCGTGATGCTTGTTCCAAGTTGTGTTTAATGTTCTCATTAATTAATGAGTTCTTGGCATATCGATTACAAATTTATGCCATTGACCTTATTGTACGTGTTTTTATCTCTCTCGTGGTTTTCAAATTATATCTAGTAAAATTTTTTTTGTTCGATAATTGTTGCTGCTTGTTAATCTGAGGGCCGGGAGCAAGTTGAAGGACAGCACGGAAAAATATTAAATTTTTTTATAGTATTTTGTACCTTAAGTGCTTTTAATATAATATGAAATTTATTGTATTATGATAAGAAAACAATCGGCGTGCTTCGGCATTGCACCGTAGCATAGGTACTACAATGAAAGAATTATATTAATTACAAAATATTATGAAAAAATTGAAATACTTTGATGAATTTTGATTTTAAACTTTAAATTAAACCTTAACTAGCTTTATACCTAGAGTTCACAAGTAGAATTGAAAAATAGTCTAAATTTACTCGGTTTGGGTTCCTATAAGAACTCCTAAATAAATTTCTGTGGACTTTTCTTTTAATTCAAAAATGAATGAAATATATCTCTACTGAAATGAGTAAAATTTGAATTCCATAACAGATTCGTCGTAGTAGTACCTACTACTAAAGAAAATATTAGGTCGGGGAAAATGTCTTTTCGCATTTATTAGTACCTATGTATAAACTTGTAGTAAAATCATTTTGGCTGTACTATTTGTATATGGCTGGTTTTGATGACATTAAAAAAAAGAAACAAATTAGTAAAATGTTGTTTCCAGCAATTTTTCATTTGTTTTTCTTTCTGTCAAAATGAGTGAATCTAATGAAAAAATTGCTAGCGTTCTTCCTAAAACATTACGAGTATCTAAGTGTCCTGTACTTAATAATCCTACGATATTTATAAAAATGACTTAATATTTCGGCAGGATATTACCATAATTAAAAATGTCTTAAGAAATTAATCTAATTATTTTTGTATTGACGTTATCTTTGAGCATGGGTGTCGATTCCAAGACACATTATGTTTGAAGTCGAATTCAAATTTTAAGTAAATTGGTACTCGTATAGACTTGAAATGTAAATGGAAAGTTGTTGAAATTGCATGCCTCCGTTATCAATACGGAATTAACAGCATATAGAAAGGTTTCAGAAACAAAAGAAAAATCAAAAATTATTACATAATATGCCTCTTTTCTTATACCACACCAAAACGTAATTGCGCACATGCTTTTATTTCGTTTTTGTCTTCTACCAGAATGATTATTATTGCAAGAAAGATTGTCTCAGTTTGTGACTGCGGTACACCTTGTATTGCCACTCAAATTACATTTGTACGGCAGCAATAGAACCTTTGTTAGCCTACCGCCCTATAGAATAAAGGAGGTTTCTAAATAATTTTGTACAGGAATATTAGCTGTATATAAATATTAACATGACTGCAGACTGCACATACAATTAATTTAATATTTTAACAATTAAAAAAAAGTAATAAATTTAATATTTACCTCCATTTAATATTACATTAGAATAGTGTCGTACTAAAAACACGAAAAAGACGATTCTTAACACGCTATATTATAGCGTGATAAGAATCGTTAAAATAGTACTTACTCTTGATCTATAATTTTATTTTTCCATTTATTATATTAAATTTATATTGGGGTTAATAACTGTGAATTTATATGTATTTTACTAAATTAAAGTAGTCCCGAATATGTAAGAGTCACTGGAGTCTAAAAGTTAAGTGGTTTCCAATGTAATTCTTTACAATAATTTTAATTTATTATTCAATATTTTATATCCAATATAAATGGAGCCTTCGTGTTTTTTTTTTCTAAAAAAAGAATGTAACCTTTTTTCGATTACTTGAATAGTACAATTAAAATCTTGCTCTTCAATTTTGTGTCATAAAAATGTTAAATGTAATTTATGGAGCTGAGTGAATTTATGAGTCAGCAGTGGACGTCCTATGGTCGAGATGATGACCATGAATTTTTCACATTCAATTATGTACTCGCCCAGTTTATAGATAAATGTTCGTATACCATGTACAGTAACGTAATAATGTAAAATTTATCGTTATAGTTGGTAACTGGAGTTAAACTACCTTCTCTGTGTAGTGGACTACACGTGCCTGCGTTCTCGTTACATTTATCTTGCTTTGGACATAAACGGTGAATACCTTAACATAAAGTTGTGTTTTGAATTTACATTCCTGGAGCTTAAATTAATAAGCCAAAGTCGGTGAGTTTCTCATGCATCACCAACTTTGAGTAGGTTTCTCTCAAGTTACTCTTATTTTTACACTTTTTAAACGCATAAAATCATGCGATTGCACGATAATCCTAGCACAATAAATTCGAAAATGAATTTATTTGTTTGTTCGTTTGATACGCTTTCACGCCTTAACTACTCAACCGAAAGGACAGAAAAAGAAAGACCTTTTATCCAAAAAAGTACTGTCCCGAGGGATCATCTAAAATTATTTAAAAATATCAACTCCTATATTTTTGTCATATTTTTCTCAAATTGCTCATATATTTTTGTCAGGCATTGATTCTATTTATTTTTAAATACTGTTGTTTCGGTTTGTAAGGGGTGTTCCTCTTCCCTGTCCGTTATCCTAATCCCCTATCTTATTGTCTTTTATTCTATATATATTGGCGGTCAATTACTTCTGCCGTGAGTTGTATTGTAGATGACAGCAGCCACCTGTCATCTACAATCTGAATACAATCGAACGTGAGGTTGTGAGAAATCCTGCTTATCTAGATAACTTGAACTTTATCAAAATAATTTAATGTGGTCTGACTGCAGATTTATATTGAGAAAATAACATATGAAAATAATAACCAACTCAGGCATAAAGGCGCAAAATGAATATGGTCACAATTGAAGTGGATATGCTTCATTTACGGTTCTTGAAGAATAGGAGTTTCTTAAAACACATAAGGTTTCATAATAGGTTTATTTATTGGAGGAGCTATTTACATATATACACGTGCCGATTAGGGGCGCGCAGTTTAGCAATCTATTTGTCGATAATTTTTTTATTAAATTTCGCAGATCGCAGATGGTAAGATTTAAATAGGAATATTCTATACTTAATAGATTGTTCATAACAGCAATGACATGTCGATACCTTTTTTAAAATATATCACATTCTATCTGAATGTAGCTAATAAATGGTGTACTTATTTTATACTTTAAATACAGACATATAACAAATTTTTCCTCTTATTTTTTACTTATTATGTAACTATGCCTAGTACTTACGAATAATATACTGTAACAACAGTTACGTACCTATATTTTATTTATTACACAATTATTAGAATAATTACGTAATTAGAGTTATCGCGAAACATTACTTATCTCAATGCACAGATAAATTAATTAGTAAACTGTGTATCACTCCCAATGTGTATGTATGCTAATCTATTATTATTAATTTATTTATTATGAACATAATATTATTTTAATTTCAAGATATAGTAGTAGCAACTATTTGGCACATTATCAATAGAGTTGGACATTATGCCCAGAGAATACACAAAAACAGGTTCATATAAACGTCGCGCGGTTGAGATGATCGCTAATAACAATATATTATAGGTCGGGGAAAAAGTCTTTTCGCACATAGTATTTAGCCACTAAGCAAAAATTAAGAGAGTATGGCTAGGAGCAAAACATATACATATATATTATAATATTATATGCATCCGCCATATAGCCCTGACCTTGCACCTTCAGATTTCCACCTATTTCGGTTTCTTCAGAATTCTTTAGGCAGTGTCAGGTTAACATCAAGAGAGGACTGCCAAAACTATTTGTCGCGTATTTTTTTTTTATATCAGAAGTCCCAAAATGTCTACAGAAACGGGATTATGTCACCTACAAGATGGTAAATACAAAATGCCACATAATATATACTGTAATTAAATGTAAATAAACTTTGAAAAAAAAAATGTTTTTGAGTTTTCATATAAAATGCGAGGAAACTTTTCCCCCAACATATTAATTATACACTCCACTTTTTATCATGAAATTGGAATTTTAAAGTTTAGTTTACGTGGCAGAAAGCTTTAGTTTACGTGGCGATCACAAAATTTCAGCAATGGACGAAGTGATACTGGTGCTCTAATAGACAGAAATAGCCACTGAGAAGATAATAATAATAATAATAATATTCGAATAATTCCGGTAATCTTTCATACGGGTGCTCAAAGAGATGTAGAGGGGAGGAGCTTGCGCCCCGATGCTTGTGACGTTGAGTATAATAACCTTTTGAAGATCACTCCGGTGGGGTTGACATGCGACTCCGGGAACTTTCTACACGTCACATTTTAATAACGATATTATATCGAAAATTACACATATTAAAATATTCGTACATTCTATAAATTCTTGATACATTATTTTGGTTTTTTTAATGTAAAGTTCGGCAGGCAGGCTGATGGTTCCCGTGGCTACTTCGCGTACAACAAAAAAACAACTTAGACACGTCGTAGCCAAGTTGCATAAACTTTCTTTAGCAACTACGTAATGTTTAGTTATCAAAAAATCTTCAACGGAATATTTGAACGGGAGAGCGCGGTGACCGAAGTAATAGTGAATTGTTTTACTAACAATGGTTGGTAAATGTTAGTTTCGAAAATAAAATAAGTATTTCTTAATTTTTTATTTGGTACGGTAATCAATCTTCTTCGTCTTTTCATGAAAGCTAAATTATCTTATTAACAATATTCATCATCATCTCAGCAGTAAGATGACCACTGCTAAACGTAGGCCTTCCTAAAAAATTTCCTTTAGGACCGGTGAGAAATAAAAAAGGTAATTTTCATAAGGTATTGTACGGTAGTATTAATTTTCTGTGATTAAGTGTGTAGACAAAAAATAACTAGCATTTAGAATTACAAAGTATTACAAATGTCTTGTAAACATTACTTCCTCGTCAAGTATTTTTAGGCAGTTACAATTTTTGAAACCTTGTCTTTCGCCTACTTCTCAAACACTCAGTTCCTTATATTTAACAATTTCTTCTATCTTTATAAATCCTTCTTTCGTCTATCTGTAGTTAAAACTAAGTGATGGAAGTTCGAAATTAACGAAGATCCCATTGCTGAAGGCAACTTCTGTCGTTCCTCACTTCCGCCACTGCGGAATCCTGATAACTCTCTGGCTCATTTGGCGAAGGAGAAGGCCGACCTCCTGTGCCACATCTTCGCCTCCAACTCGACTTTGGACGACGGGGATGCCATTCCTCCGACAATTCCGCGATGTGAGAGCTCCATGCCGGAAGTACGCTTCACTCAGCGTGAGGTTCGGCAGGCTCTGGCTTCGCTTGACGTCCGGAAGTCGAGTGGGCCAGATGGTATTCCAGCATTGGTGTTAAAGATTTGCGCACCCGAGTTGTCTCCTGTGCTTTCGCGGCTGTTTAAACTTTCTTTTTCGAGCAGACGCTTCCCTGTAGCTTGGAAAGTGGCTCATGTCCACCCTTTGCCCAAAAAGGGTGACCACACCGATCCGGCCAATTATAGACCGATCGCTATTACCTCCCTCCTTTCCAAGGTGATGGAGCGCATCATTAATAAGCAGCTCTTGGGGTATCTGGAGGATCATCAGCTGATCAGCGACCGCCAGTATGGATTTCGGCATGGTCGCTCGACTGGTGATCTTCTTGTTTACTTCACTCACCGTTGGGCCGACATTGTGGCAAATAGAGGTGAGGCTTTGGCGGTCGGTCTGGATATTGCAAAAGCATTTGACCGGGTCTGGCACCGAGGACTTCTTTCCAAGCTACCCACTTACGGGTTGCCCGAGGGATTATGCGATTGGGTCGCCGACTTTCTAACTGGTCGGAGTATAAGAGTCGTTGTAGACGGATGTTGCTCCGACAGCATGACGGTCAATGCCGGCGTCCCGCAAGGCTCTGTGCTATCCCCCACACTCTTTCTTCTGCATATCAATGATCTGTTGGAAATCAACAGCATTCATTGCTATGCAGATGACAGCACTGGGGAAGCATATTACGAGGGCCGCCCTAATATCCCTCCCTCTGACTTAAAAGAGAGCCGCGACAGACTTGTGTCTTCCATTGAGACAATATTATCCGAAGTCTCAGATTGGGGTTGCTCAAATCTTGTTCATTTCAACCCCTGTAAGACACAAGTCTGTGCTTTCACCGCAAAAAAGGCCCCATTTGTAGCGACACCTAACTTTCAGGGCACTCCCCTCGAAATATCAAAGAGCATTGGTATCCTGGGTGTGGACATTTCGAACAGGGTCGAGTTTAGGTGTCACTTGGAAGGAAAGGCTACTCTAGCTTCAAAAAAAATTGGCGTGTTGAACAGAGCAAAGCAGTATTTCACACCGGAGCAGCGCCTTATTCTTTATAAGGCCCAAATTAGGCCCCACATGGAGTACTGCTCTCACCTCTGGGCTGGCGCGCCTAAGTACCAGCTAGATCCATTTGACACCTTGCAGCGTCGAATTGTTCGAATTGTTGACGATCCAATGCTCATACAGCAACGGTTAGAACCACTTAGTTTAAGAAGAGATGTAGCCTCTCTTTGTGTATTCTACCGGCTGTACAATGGCGAGTGCTCGGATGAGTTGTTCCAATTAATGCCTACCTCAAACTTTTACCACCGCACTGCGCGCCATAGATGCGAAGTTCATCCGCATTACCTGGATAAAGTGCCGCTGCGCACAGTTCGGATGAGTAGAAGCTTTATTCCACGGACGCGCGATCTTTGGAACAGTCTCCCTTCTAAGGTGTTTCCATCTAGCTACAATATGGGCTTCTTCAAGCGAGCAGTAAACAAATTCCTGCAAGGTCGGCAGCGCACATGTACCCCCCCTGGTGTTGCTTGTGTCCTTAGGCGACGGTAGCCACCTACCATCAAGTGGTCCGTCAGCCTGTCTGCCACCTTTAATAATATAAAAAAAAAAAAAAAAAAAAAAAAAAACAGTTCGGAATTTAACCACTTTGAGTTGGTAAATCTTAGGGTCTACAGGGGAATCTTAGGATTTTCCGTAATTTGAGCTTTTACAGTAACATATGAATATGCATTTTCAAATTCCTTATACACGTAGAATAAGAAATGACAAATATTAAACGTCCACATAAAAAATCCTTGGATATCGTTATTCAAGTTCGAACAAAAATTTCAAGATTTTCCGTGAAATATTACCATCATTCCCGACACTTTGATTTAGTGCGCGAGTGGCGATCAAAAAATATTGTTTTAGAACTAATTATTGGAATATACTTTCTGTTATTTGACAAATAGATTTCGATACTTTTTTATTATATAATTTATTTTTAACAATGGTAGGGAAAACTGCAAATCATAAGTAGTTCATATCCTGGCAGTATACACCCACTTTTTGAAAACCGCTTTTAAATAACAGCACTTATGCAGTTGTGTTTTAATGGCTAATAACATTAAAACACAAAACACAAAACAAACAAAATGGTGAAAACAGTCCATAGCACTCTTGCTTATCCTCATATTGTTCCCAGAACAATCTTTCAAGAACCAAGAAGTTTCTAGAAGTACACAAAGAGAATATTTAAAATAACTTTATATTATAGTAGAATGTAGGTTTTCTCGGCCGGTATCCATATGAGTTGTAGGTTTCCGGGATGATGGCCCAGGTCTGTTGGAAATTCTTCCGAACCTTTCGTCAATAACTGCGGTTGACATCCTCAGTGGTGTAGTTAAAAGAGAAAGTACGTCACATCACTGCACCGCAATGCACCAAACTGTGACACACTGCACTGCACTTCACTTCTGCACTTTTCGACTTCTCGAGCGAGACTGACTTAATGGTACACTTGACTGCTTGATATTTTTGTAGTGATTGGATAATTAAGACGAAAACTATGAAAGAACACACTAACACTGAAGCGTCAAACAAATGGTCCAAGACTGAAATAGATTTAGAAGAAGTAAATTTGTTCCTCAGTTAAAATAATCAGGACTTACGACCATTGAAAAAATAAATCAGAGAAATGAGTCTTGTATAGGAAAATAAAGACATATAATATGTAGAGTTACATTTTTGATAAATATTGCAAAAGCATATTTCTTAAATTACCATTGTTTCTGACTTTTAATACCGGAATTATCTTGTATATTTTTTCTTTATTTTTGCCTTGTGAATTCAATCTCGCCGGCTTATGAAAATACAAGTTATGAACTTATAACGACGTCAGTGTACAGCGGAAGTCCTTTTTATTTTTATTATAAAAGTAGCCACGACATGCAGATGGAAATAAAAACGAAAGAAAAATCCACCACAGCTGACACGGAAAACAGATGGCTTAGCTCGTTAATGGATCGACGGTGGGCAGAACTGATTCTGAAGTAAATGAAGTAAATGCTGAATTTACACACTGTCCAACATACTGACTAACTAATGGTGGTATATGTACTTCGGAAGATATGGACTTAGTTAACGTTCACTTTTAAAGCAATCAAAAGGAAACAAATTTTAATAATTTCAATTTAAGTGCTGTTTGAGTTTATAACTCTAATGTTGTTCAATGCTTCAATACAATGTTTACCTTTATCAACAAAGATATTAAACAAGATATTTATAAAGAAACAATGTCGCTAAGTTTTCAGTTCCTTTTTCGTGTTCTCTTATACTCGTAAAACTGGACCATGTCAAGGACAATACAAGTAGAGTCACTCATGAAAGCTGTGTCGGGTACAGTATGTGTGCGTACGACACCAAGTAATGACATTATTCCCCATCCAAGAACTCCACTTTCGGAATCCGATTCGAGTATCATTCAGAACTACTTGACTTTACACGTCATTTTGACTCTCGCAAGTGTCGTGTCCCCAACAAATTTAATCTGAGAAGGGACAAGAGGCAAGAAGTAATCCGATATACCGATGTTTGATCATGTTATTTGGGAATCTGTTGTCGTTTTAACAGCTTGTATGGAAAGAGCTCCTATTTTCGAGACCATCTATGAGTCGACGTAAAAGATGATTCTTCGGCTATGTGTAGATTGAAAAATAATGTAACATCATCAAAATGTTGCTTGTGTAGGTGACAAAGAAATCATGATAAATCGTTGTTCGCTTTTCCTTTATTATAGCCACGTTGAAGCGTATAGTTTATGTAAAATTCGTATGTAAGCGTATGTAAAATTCTTTAAAAAGAATGTTTATAAATAATAATGAAATAATAATTTCGCTTCTCTTTTATCAAATCAATTGGCATGTTTAACAAGGTGATTAAGTCATGAACCTCGCTAACTTCGCCGGACCGTTTGAACGTCTTAATATTATCATAAAATATGCCAAATCCATTTAAGCGCAGTTTTTCCTTCCAGCTTACTGGCCTGAAAATATTGTTATGGTTGAGCGTTGGCCGGAGGGAATTTTAATAATGGTCATACTTTCGCTGAGTATGCCTATGTTTTATACCTAATAAAGTTTTGACGGAACCATTGCACTTTAGCAGTATTCAGTCTTTTAATGAAACGATCTAAACCTTAATTCTTGACTTCGTAATTTAGTGAAGAAATTATTTTAATAACAAAGTCATCATTTAAGTTTTATTTGTCTACTTTGTTGCTTTAAAGTACTAAACGATTTTTATTGTTTTTAGGGTTCCGTACGTCCGAATAAAAAACAGAGCCCTTATAGGATCCCTCGTCAGTCCGTCTGTCCGACCATTCCCCCCTTTATCTCCGAAGCTACTTAACCTAAAATTTTGAAAAAAAAAATACAGAAATTAGTTTTCTACTTATCGATTATAGGAAAACATTTAAAAAGTCCATGATATTAAAATAACATGATAAATAATTCAATATTGTGCGGATAGGTAACATCGTACGGAACCCTCTTCACGCGAGTTCAACCCGCACTTGTCCCGTTTTTATTTTTTTATACTAGCAAAGATTTTCTCCGCATTATAGGAACTTTACAGAACTTTACATATCTTTGATAGTGCAAGTCTTAGTACACTACTTAAAACAAGAGCGTGACCGGCAAAATTAATAAAAACAAACATGCCAAGTTAAATTAAAAACTTAATTCCTAGTGAATATCTATGATTAATAAGATGTCCAGTCTCTTCAGTTAACCACAAAAGCCTGGTCTACGAGGCATGCCTTCAACTAATTTTGGAGCATATTCATGTGATAGTGACCTCCATATATACTTTATATTGCAAGTAAATTCGGCATAATTTGACGTTTTTTTTTTCTCAAAGTTTAAGTTTCATTAACGCCCAAAACGATTTCAATAGGATTTGCATCAGATAACTGTGTGGGCCAATCCAAGATCTCGACACGTTCTTTTTTTCCCAGGCAGTGGACAGACAACTTCGATGTTTGTAAAAGACATGATTCAATTGACCTTAAGAAATTACATTCTTCTTCAGAGCATTTACAGAATCTGTAAACAAATCCAAATTTCCAAACCCTCTTTTTGAGAAGCATCCCCAAACGTGCAACATTTGTTATCAGCAGTGTTCGTCGTTATAACAAATAATCTTTATAAAATTATATTTAATATAAAAATCGTAATCGGAGCATTCTCGACCAGGATATGATCCGCCGAGCTATCTTTAAATTTCTCTTACACTAACTTGATTACTTTAAGATTAAATGTAGATTAAAATCGCGTTTAAGTCAATTGTACCCCGGCATAAACCTGGTAGGTAGCCTATTTCAATGTTACTTGACATTTTAAATGTATAACTATCCACTCCTAATCCCTCATCCTTAATCCTACTGCAGTCGGCAGCGCACTTGCAGCAGCTTAGGCGTTACTTGTGTTATAGGCGACGGTAGCCACCTACCATCAAGTGGACCGTTAGCCTGTCTGCCGACCTTAACATTAAAAAAAATTGATATTGAAGATATGTATCAACGTATTGTCAGTGAAATACGTAATGATTTCTTAAAGAATAACTTATATTAAAAATCAGAAAGGTATTTTTTGTAAACTATTCTATTCATTACACAAATATGTTTTTAAGTTTAAGGCAAACTTCTTTTTTTTAACAAAGTGAAACTTACATTGCTGCTGTGTTCATAATAAAAAATGCTTTCTTACGAGCCACTAGGCAAGCTGTAGGCGCCACGCGACGTGAAGTTACTCACACTAAAAATATCCTGAACACTTTTTCCTTTTTCTAACTTGTCCTGAATCTAGTTACAAGGTCCAATTTCACGCGAAGATAAGGAATAAAGTTCAAATAATTCCTGTAGGGAAATTTAATCATTTTAATGGAAAAAATAATCGGCAGAGCAATATCCCATGGGGTTACTAAAGTCTCTAGGCGGTTGTGACCTACAATTTAAGTGGATCACTAGCCTGTCTTCTGCTCTTCATCATTATCTCAACAGTAGGACGTCCATTGCTGGAAATAGGCCTTCCCCGTAATTTTCCAATAGGAAAAAATATTTTATTTACATTTTCAAAAAAATTAGTAAAATTAATCATGAAAACGATACGATAATCTAAGAATCAAGTAAAATGCGATCGAAACCGAATACTGAAAAAGGAATTCACTTGCTCATGTTAAATACCCACCTATGTAGTGTTGGGTGAAGTCAATACGTTATGCCAAATACCGCACTGCGGGCGCTCCTAGGATTGTCTGATCAATGTGCGGAACAAGCATTTTCGGCAAAGTCCTACATAGTTTTGTGTCTCGGTTATTGGTTTGGTTCTGTGTACATAGTTAACTAAAGCGGAAACTATAGAATAACTTAACGGAAACTAAGTTTTGCGTAAATCATAACTTAACTAAACATTTAAAGAAAAGTGCATTATTTTATGGAATGAAATCGAATCTTAAGTACTTAAAATACTAAAGTTTAAATTATTTACGTAAGTGCTTCTTAGGAATATAATATTAAAAGCATAAACTCTTATTTGCGTCGCGATCCCGACCAGATTTTGTTTTTATTCAGAATTTAGCTTATATTAAGTTATAAGATTTAACTCTATGGGGCAAAGCGCTCGCCGCATCAATTACTCTTACTTTTTCTTTATTATTCCCACGTTGGGCGGCGGATGTTTAAAGAAATTCTTTCGCCTCATACTTATTCCTTTATTAATAAAAGTTTACGTCCTGCCCATGGCGTTTTGAGCGCTTTCTTCGCAATTTTGCATCTTATAACAGAACATTTCGTTGTATTTAATTTTATAAGAAATAGAGATAACATCATATATATTGTGGCTGTGTGGCACCGATATTAAAATCACACACGAGGAATATGTTTCATCAAGAGTTTTAGCTTTATTTTTCACGTAAATTTGCAAGTACTTGGGAAAGGAAAGCGAACGATGAGGGAATACGCCGTAACGCCGTTCAAAGCATTATTTTTATTATGTCTGCTTCCTCTGTACGCTAATAAACCATTTTTTCCACGTCCAACAATATGAGATTTTATAGAGAAACATTTTGCGTGCTAGAAACCTACTTATTTTCCTTTGAGATTAGCGAGCGTAATTCATTTTTCTTAAGCGCGCTAACGCCCTCTTGTCATTGAAATACGATTCATTAAACTTTAATTACTTTCAAATTTAGATTAATGAATTAGTCGTAACGCGGGTGAAATGTTATTAACTTCAGTTACTATCTGAAACGTTCCCGACACTGACATAGTTACTTCGCACTTCAGGATCTTTACAAGCCGTTTTGAGTGACGCACATTCTCCGCACACGCTGCGTCTCAGACGGACTGACATATCGCGCCTTCAACACAAAGAGGCCTTATGTTGCCCCACCTTTTACTAGATTTTCTTCTATCATTTGATTTATTGCCGGCAGGCCTGCCGACCTCATTAATTTTACTTTTTTGTTGTTACAATCCGAGTTTTAGATTATGAAAAGAGAATTTGAGCTGCATTTTTTGCGCTTGAATAGTGGGAGTTTGAAACTGTAACATTAATCTTGCGTCAAGTTTACAGAGTTATAAAAAAGGGGAAAAAATATCTTGCTGCCGCGGAAATTGTGCCTTGTATTATGTCATTTTAGAAGTATTAACAATTTATCAAGTGTCCAGAAGACCGATTCGTTTCAAAGACTACGTTCATTTCAAGATGTGAGCGCTTGAAACTACGTCCTTTTGATTGCACAGTTTAGAAAAACACTTGTTTTACGATGAAATGTCAATCGTAAAAAAATTGGAATTCTACGTGTTAAATAAATTTAGAATATTTCTAAATTCTAAATAAATTTAGAATTCTCATTCGATCGAGTTTTTCCAAAGCAGTCATCGATAGATAGTTAATCCCATTAAATCTTTGTTAGTAATACATCAATTAGAAGGCGTATTGATTCTATCATAGTATATTCTGCTAACGTACAATACCATATACAATACGTACAATACGTATCTACAGTCAGATATCACATATCAGATACTTACTACGTATTACATGTTGAATTAAAATTGGTGCGTTTTCATGGTGTTTCTTTTCTTTTTGCTCTCGTTGACAAACAGCTGAGTTAATTTGAAAGTTCAATTACGTTCGTCGTAACGTTTGGAACCTGACCAGAGGCTCTAGTATGAGTTTACGATACTACACTCGCTAGCGAGAACGTAAAACTTTTCTATGGAAAATCGTGAACTGTCAATGTCAAATTGTCAATTTTCCATATAATTTTTTTACGCTCTCGTTAGCGAGTGTAGAATCGTAAACTCATGTTAGAGCCACTGATAGTCATAATGTCAATATTCTGTTTCTTGTAAAAGACTCTCTTATATTGGCATTTTTCCGCCTTTCAATTTAATTTTTCCTTTATTTCTTTGGCTAAATGCTTTATTTATGGCAACACACTACCTAAAGTAATGAGTGTGTTGCCGTGAAGTTCCGGTGAAATATCTTATTAATGTTAAACAGACAGAGATTCTTTAATTTAAAAATATTAAGTTTCCAATCTTCACGAAGAAAAACAGAACTATATGATTGAATTTTTCAAGTCAATTGTGAATTTAGTAAATACACTTTCAATTTTTAAATAATAAAGTTAGTAGTATTTTTTAATTTCGTTACTTATTTTCGCTCAAGTGTTCGCTCTAATTTTATACGAATCGAGGTGTACATAAGTTTAAATTAAAGTTATCGCTTTAACTTTGTTAAAATTTTAATATAAAAAGAGATGGCCCGATATTTTTGTCAGTCGGTGGCCATTTAACTTTTTATATTGGTTGCCGTGATGGTGCTGATATAATTTTATTTTGCCGCGGAAATCTAGAGAGCCGTTAAGAAAATAGCTGTGCTGAATATTCAGGAGGCTAAACAGAGGCTTGGGTCGCATGGCTTGTTTTCATTAGCATGATTGGACTGACCCCGTTAAAATCCGTCCGTTCACCAACTCCGGTTACATTAGGAGTTCTGAACGTGTATAACCGTTTAGAGCACGTGTGTTTATTTTTCAAATATTAAATTGCAAATGGCAGCTGCACTTTAATAATAAATAAATACGCATTTATATAATATTTCGGGTTTTCAATAAACCCATGTTACCCATAAATATGTCAATATTATTTGCTGAATAAACCACTACAGATATGCGTTTGATTAACCAGAGCATACGCGCCAATAATTACATGACCGAAAATAATGTCATAAATTTTCATTTGACGCTAATATAAATAATTTACAAGTACCACATGTCTATTTTTGAAATTAATCTAAGCGTGTTATTCTAGATAACAACTGGCTACGTTAATTAAATTAACTGACTTTATTAATTCAATTAATTAACTACAACTTATATTATTGCTACCGGGCTCCAGGGACTTCTAGTACGTGGTGGCGTCACCGAGTTACACTGACGGTAAACAGTGTTATGTCCTGTAATAAAGTCATCCCTTTCAGTCTTAACTATCATTTAAGAAATGGTTATAATTTAAAACTACCATATTTTATTTATTTATCATTTTATATATTATACTGATTCTTTCGTTGAAATATAATGTTACCCGCCCATAAATATTTGATGCAAGTATTCTGATTTGTAATTTTTTTCGTTTGACGTTTAATTGTAACTACTTTAAAAATTTAACTTTTGTTCTTATCATTAGATTTTTATATTAAGTAAGTTACAGCAGTGCCACATTGGATAATCAAGTATTGTGAAGGATCTTAAGGCGACTTCAGCCGCAAAACTCGTCCTGTACTGAATTGACGGGACTGCTGAGGGGGAGTCGCTACTTGCAAATCTCGGAAATATCTATTGAAAAATTAAATAAAGTATAATTCAAATTTTTCTTTTGATGAGCCTTCAGATAGTGGATCTTAAAATTTATCTTAAGAATTAGCTAATTTGATGTCAATGTCAAATTCCAACTCCAAACGTGCCAGCGCAAACCTAGGACATTGGAGTAGCAGGTGGTCCACCGTCTCCCGTACCTCAGGCTCACGATTAGAAGTGGTTAGAGGCATTATCAGATGTTAGAAGTCATAAAAACACAATTGTTTCTTATTCATGGTATAACAATCAAAATTTGATCGGTGTGGAAGACAACCAGCTAATTTTGTTGGTGAGACAATAAAAATACTGTTTCTTCCATGAGAATATACTTATGGAACAACCTCAAAAACCTATATGTTACATGAACCATTTAACCTTATAGGCTTTCGTGTAAAGCTAAGCATGAATCATCTCTTAACGTTCTCTACTACGCGAATAACCTTGGGCAACTGGGCTTTCTACACCAGGCCCCCGATGGAGCATCCGCTACTCGAAAATATCAAAAAGCCTTTATTTTTCTGAAATTATTGAATTTAACTGTTCCTGTCGTTTATAGTGTAAATGAAACTCTATCAATTGATTAGACACACATTAACAATGATTCTTGAAACAGCCAAGTTTAATCGATTTTTGTAACAAAGCAAGACATTAAATTTTTATTTATTTTGTCGTAAGCCATTGTATATAAAGCAATAATAATTCATCAGAAATATAGAGCATAAAGTTATGTATCACATATATATATGTCGGTGCTTTTGATTAACAAGAGTAAACAGCAATGACAACTGTCAGTTGTCAACTGGACAGCGGGAGCGGAATGTCATTGTCGTGGACTCTGACACAACACCGAGCGCTAGCGCAGAGGCATCGTGGCCGATTACCTTACGAGAAGGCAATCGGTTTACATCAAGTGAATTGTGCTACGTGTTTGGTGGAGTGTTATCTGATTTGGTGTGATTGGCTGGTGGACAATGCGATCGAGGACTTATTTTGTGCCGATTATAGCGTTTGGTTTAGAATTACAACGCATGACCTAATGTTGAATTATATTCTCCGCGCCCGACTATTCGCGCCTATATGTCGTGATCAAATAATATGGAGACCAATGATAAAGAGGACCCTAATCATGTCCCTTCATTGCGGAGGACCCTTATAGAATCCCTTCATATATTTTCACATTAGCTTTATGTTTGAACGAGCTGAATAGAAAACAAAGCAGTGATTTTCTTATCGATGGCGTACTCCACGCCATCATCTATGTATCTCAACTCTTAATGTATTTAATGAAAAAATAGATGAGCGTTTTTATTATTTTTATTTTGAGTACAAAACACATCAATATGTTAACTCAACATACATTGTTTATAAGGAAAATACTCGTAATGTTCCTAATCTTTTATATTGTGCTTCCTTGTGAGACCTAATCCTATTGGTATTTTATTGTTGACTGCTTCAATAAATTTAACACAAAGTCCTTTTTATAAGGCTTGTGCACATAATATACAGTGTTTTCATCTTTTGGACGTCACCTCGTAACATATATTTTTATTACACATATTACTCTGCACGTAACAGGAGAATGTGCCGCGTTTCTGTCACCACAATGCCATCGTGGGTATATGGTCTCGTATAGCTTTTAAAGCTAAACAGAGACCGTTGTAAATAAGCAACTGTAACCGCGCTGTGTTCTCATTTAATGCATTACTCACGTAGATAGTAAGTCATCCGACGGTTTACGCTTTAATAAGGTGTTGAAAATTACGCTCTAGTTCCGTGCCAGGGCACCGGCGATATTAAACTTCCCGAGGTAAAAGTATATATGTATGTGAGACGGTAAGTCTACCTTCATGTAGCTTTGGCTCTAACATTCGTGTTTGTGTAACAACTTGGTTCGGATACAGTTAATTGCGAAACCGTTTGATTACTGTGCCAACCACACACTGGAATGTTCATAGGCATATGATTAAAATAACCATCCGTTTCGAGAATAGGCTGTTAATGCGAATATGCGAAAAATATAAAATCAACTTATTGGAAAAACTTCGTTAAAATTACCTAAATTTAATAGATTTATTTAATAAGGTAAAATTTAAATTCATAATAAATAATGTATCTCTTTATTGTATTTAGGAATTAGAAAAACAGGGTTTGAAAAGATTTGGTATGATTTGATATGACAGAGTGCGGAACGTCAGGTAACCAATTCGATGGAAAACGTTTCAGGTACAAAGAAGGGTTTCAAAAGTACGATACTATCGCAGCTCTGTGTAGGAAGTACTAAGAACTATTCGCTGAATCGCGATTCAATAATAAATAATTGTTCTTTAGGGGAAGTTATAAAAATCAATTCAATTTTTTTTTGGGTTTTAAGGTCAATATATTTGAGACGACTTTCATCCGAATCCACTCTCAGAAATTTATGATATTTGATGAGTTTTACACGTTACTAGCGACTCGCCCCGGCTTCACATGGAGATGAAATATTCAAAATCCTTTTTAGTGGATGTTTACGTTATAAATTAAACCTATGTTACTTTCAGCTTTTGTTTGACAAGCAAAAGAGTTACCATTTACCCTCCTAACAGGATAGTAAGGTATTCAATAATGATCAGAGTCTCGTGCGAACCCAAAGAGCTGTCGGTGAAGTAGTGTATTTATCTGTATGTACGTACAATGTGTATACATAAAAATTTACACTACAAAATTTTATCGTCAATTATTTCTCAAATTTTGTAAGACAGATATCTGAATATATTTGAAAGAATTTATATATACACGAAATTTCACGATAACCCTAAAACATATTCAAAATTGTCTATCAGCTCTCGGACTATTTTTCTTTTTTAGAAAAGTAAAAATTTTTAGAGAGTTTCATCGCTCGGACTTGTAAAATGGCTGCAGTTCGTTTTTATTTTTCCAGGTCATTTCTATAACTGCTTCCATTGAATGTATTTTAAATATAAAACTTGGCATAGCCTGGGAATAAATCAGATTAATTACTTTCATTTCTCCTAACCAAACCCCGCCTAAGTTATTGCATCTATCGATTAGATTTTTTTTCCATTCGTTTACTTTCATAAATATATTTTATTAAAATTATGATTTATTGGATTTAAATTGTATAATGTTGTTGTGAGTTTATTATAACATTTAAATGTTTATTAATTTTCGTTTCTACTTCTAAAACGTCAAATGCACTCTCATTTCGCTTCACCTATTGTTTGCTAGCGTGTTATTTATGGTCACACAATACGAGTATGTTCCAATTGTGTACGGCTATGCTTCGGTACATATATCGTCCAATGTCGCTACTGATAAATTAATAAAATTAACGATGTACCTATTCAATCATTTTGTCATAATAGACTGTTATATAACTACTCTGTGTACTGAATTGACTATTTATTTTTAAATTTCGAAAATTTCATCTGTTCAAGATAATGGGTATAAGTAAATAAGATTTTTATATTATATTTGTTTAAAAAAATAATATACAATTGTAGAAGATTTGCTACTTTATACCACTTAAAACAATAAAAAAAATCTCGTACCATTTTTACTATTGTTTTAAGCTGGTTTAGATAATATTATAAAACTATAGATAACTATAGTTTTATAATACTATAAATCTAAAAATGAGTATGATTGTTCGTTTTTTTATCTTACGCTTTCACGCCCTAAATACTTAATCGATCATCATTAAATTTTGCAAACAGTTTTTCATGGGTTACCTTTCATCCAGAAAAAAAAACATTGTTCCCGAGACACAGGGACGAAAAACAAGTAATTTCTCAAAGAACTTGTGAATTTTTAATTTAAACATTAGCTTACTGTAAGATGATAAAATGTAATGTTACAAATTGGTACAGAAATAGGCGAAACTTAGATGAGTTAGAAATACGAGCCGACTTTAATCTCGCCAATCTAAATATAAAAGCGGCAACTGTACCTCAGGAGGATTTGTTAGAAAATCAAAGCAATTTTCGCTCGTCAACGAGCGCCTCTGCATCTGACATCCCCATTTGTCTCGGGGCTGAGAAACTGAATGTTCGTAGCTATTGTACCGAATAAGAAAGCAGCGGAACGGGATCAGTGGCTTCAGCTTGAGGTTGCCTACGTACAAATAAACAAATGTCACTTTGTACCTTTATATCTGCCCATAGTTGACTATTGAAATTTATGTCAATATGTTGATGTTGTCACAGCCTTACTTCAGACTAGTTACTTTCAGACGGATCGTTTTAAGACTGTCACTTAAAGTAAATAACAAAGTATCTTTGTGGTGAAACAGAGTGATTTTTTTTCCAATGCCCGTAGGGTGGAGATGGTGGTGGTCCGGTACCCTTAACTAAATCAGGGTCTTTATTTATCTAAATTTTTGTGTATTGTCTGATTTTGCTTTATTACTATATTTTTATTATTTTATTTATATTAGGGAAACATACAATATATCTACGATTTCTGTAATATATTTAATAAATTTCTTTCTGTTGTTCTAATCCATCATAATTTTACGCTTATTTATGTAATATATCTAATTTGATGTTAATATCAAAGAAACAGAGTGATTACCTTAAAATAAACGCATGACAAACAGTCCAATTGACTTAAAGCGAGGCTTTATTCGAATTTTTTATGTACATTGAAGACGGAACACGCACAGGTAAACACATAAAGTATGCCTTGAGTAAACCTTTTAATAATAAAACATTTTCTATATAAGCCATGAGATTTAAAATTTTCTTTCTTGCAATATAAAGCTAGCAAAGTTGTAAATTGGCTGCGAATGTTAGCTTTAGTAAGTTTGCTATCATTGAGACTATGTTGGTTTCATAAACTACAAGCCTATACAAATATTATAAAGGGGTAAAGTTTGAATGTATGTTTGTTTGTATGTAGGAAACTACTCATCCGATTTAAAGAGTTTCGCCAATAGTTAGAATTGAATTTCAGGATGGGCATAGGTATGCTATATTCCACGCGGGCGGAGCCGCGGGCACTAGCCATTTAAAAATACATAAATATCCAACGCTTGGCAAAAGTATAATGTCAGGCGTTATATTGCTGTACATATTTTGTCAGGGGTTATATCTTTTACTTTACAACGCAGAAGAGGTCGCGGGCACCAGATACTACAATATATTAATGGTTAGGGTGCTTGCCTTAACGCTCTGTTCCAGGGTTCCCGGGTTCGAGTCCCGGCAGGGTCAACTTTGAAAAATCAACTTTTCAAATTTGGCTCTGGTCTGGATTTGGAAAGTAGTGGCAAGGCACACTGCATTTTCGCAGTCATTTGGGCAGCCCGTCTGGCGGCAGTAACCACCCCCTCACGGAAGACCACCGTGAAATAACTGTTGTGTTTTGGTGAGTGAGTAAGGGATGCCAGAGCCCATTTCCCTATCCGCTCCTAATCTCTTATCCTTAATCCTACTGCAGTCGGCAGCGCACTTGCAGCAGCTTTGGCGTTGCTTGTGTTATAGGCGACGGTAGCCACCTACCATCAAGTGGACCGTCAGCCACTTGATGGTTACATAAAGCCGACCTTAACATAAAAAAAAAAAATTCAAGCGTTATATCTTTTATTTTACAATGCAGACGAGGCCGCGGGCACCAGCTAGTACAAAATATTAATACATAATTCTTTGTAACTGTTCTGTTAGAACCTTTTAATGTACAAATTTTCTTATTCTTTATCACACTTTAAACTAATTTAAACACCTCCAAAGTGTTCATATAATTTAAATCCACCTCGCAATTCACTGAATTTCACTCAATATAATTAGTAAAAAAAAAAAACAATTATTCCTACTACAATTTTTTTATTTTTATTAAATCAAGGTAGCGCTTGACCACCTGAGGTGAGGTGCAGATGCGGCCGAAGGTGCACCACGCTTATCCAGTAAATGTCCATTTACCCTGGCTTTAAAGACCCCGAGGTTGTAGTCCTGTGGGAACACAGACGCAGGCAATGAGTTCCACTCCTTAGCAGTCCGAACAAGGAAGATGGAACTGAAACGCTTCGTGCGTGATCGAGGAACATCGACCACGAAGGGATGAAACCCTCGCCGACGCCTAGTGACGCGATGAAAGTATTATAATATGTTTTCAATTCCGACCAAAACCAAGTAAATAGAGCACATGCCTTTTCATTCGGTTCATTGCAGGTATGTATGTTGGTGTTGATACTATATCTCGTTCATAAATGGAGTTAACGTGATTAAAATCCGCACTTTTGAAGAATTCATAAAGACGTCTACATAAACTCAGTCGTTCGTTTTGAACTGTGACCTGTTTTTGTAAATTAAATGTATGCACTTGTTGCTGGGTCAAGTCTATGTTAGAGTAAATATATAGACACCAAATTAATTTGTGGTTTAAATCCTTAATTGAATACAATATGAGAAACAATTGGTTCTCTAGTTCTGTAATGGGATGCTTTTCTAGCAGAAGGAACCATCCACACAGAAGAATAATATGGTGCGTGAACAAGATCATTTTGGTATCCACGTACCTTTTCTTAATGTTTTCATTCTTTCAACCCCGTTTCTCTTTTTCTTCAAATGAAGAAACGCGATCATCGCGCTACATCACTCCATATAAATATTGATGAAAAAAAGAAAACCACAGTAGATCATATTATTATGTACAATATTAAGATTTTCTTAAAATCGCTTAAAATGCTTACCTCATATGTAACAGCAAATATATATGCAGCTATCTAGTAGTGCTCTCGGTGGAATACCTTCTGTGGAATTCAAAAGAAGTTATATTCAATTAAAACTTTATTCCTAAAAAAATATTTCTGATTGATGAATGTTTCTCGACTTTTTTCTTCGTAGTGGCAGACCATAAATTATAAATTAATTGGAAATTTTTAATTAAGAAAATTCGCAGTTATAGGTGGGTCATATTGATGGGCTGTTGTGTTACGGTGAGTGAGAGAGGGATGTCAGTGCACATTTCCCTATCTCCTCCTAATCCCTTATCCATCATCAACTGGCCGTCAGCCGCCTGCCGAACTTTACAAAAAAAGTTATAATAATGAAGAAAAAAAAAGGCTACGACAGCATTTTTTTATCTGGTTAGAGTTTAGATTTAGATGTTTAGATAATAGGTATCTCAGTCAAAATGCTTCATCGATGTTATGCTTAGACTCAAGTTCAATTTCCTAAGAATTGGAAATTTGGAACTTGTGTTTAAAGAGAACTCCCCAATTCCAGCCAATAAAACGCTGCTTCAGCACAAGGAAACAAATCGTATCTAGATTTCTTATATTTGTTTTTAATTCTCTTTGAAGGATATCCAGAGTAAAAGAACAAATCAACTTGAAACAATGAACGCTATTTAATTCCACTAGGATTTTAACTTAAATAAAAGAATTACCTTTTTACTTAAACTAAACTAGACACAAATTCTTTATAGAATTCAGAATCTCATTTTGGTACAGACCCGTTTTGGTATGTTACTTTTGCGATCTATAATACAAGCAGATGTTTAGAATAAACTGAGTGCTGGTGTTGTCTCCTTGTTTTAATAAAAGTCGATTAATATATTAATTTAAACTACACAATAAAAAAAATTATTACTCCAATGTAATAGAATTCGTTTGCGGGAGTGTTTTGTTAAAACCTTGGTTTTGTTTTGACAGAATTTGTAATTTTTCTTGCCAACAGAATCCCATTCCTAAAATAAACGCGTACGGAACGTGTTTGTTGACCTTTTATTAATGCTTAAAAATATTGCTACTTCTATATTTAGTCGAAAAACACTCCATTATGTCGAACGTACTCGCATGGTTCGCCATATTATGATGGTTAAGACAAATTGCGCGTCACATACGACCTATATCGTCGATGTTTTTTTGTATAAGGTTTTAATGGTCGTTTCAAAAACATATATTATTTTTCGATGATTTTTGTAACAAACTCGGGACCAGCTCTGGCTACAAATGGGTGCGATTTTATTTACATAAACCTTTCTCGTTTACTATTGCCCTTCCATTAGTGAGAACCGTATCAAAATCTGTTTAGTGGTTTAGAAGAAGTTAGCACAGAAACAGACAGAGTCGGACAACGACATTATTTTATACAAGCATCGCCCGCGACTTCGTTCGCGTAGACTCCATCTTAAGCTATAGTAATATAATTTTCTAATGAACTAATATTGTAAAGTAAATAAAAATAATAATGTGTAACCAATAGACTAAACGTAGGGCTGTTCTCTCGTCGTAAACGAAATGACCGATTACAATAATTTAAAGAAGAACTGACATGTCATAATCAAATTTGATTATGAAACTATTTAGTAAGATAAGGATTAATATAAATTAATATGATTCATCTTTCGGTTCTACCCGTGATTTGACAAAAATTTTGTATGTTTTAATTGATTTTTTTTTATTAGCGAGCCATTTATATATATATGAACATTCCCCGTTTGTCCCTCTTTCCATTAGTGAAAACCGAATTAAAAACGGTCTACCCGTTCACGCGTGATGCCGTGACCAAGGGAAATGGGGATTCATTTTTATATATAGAGATTTATATACAAACGGTTACATAATAATAAGATGGTAGGTAACGTATTAAACCCTTGATAGAGTTGTCTAGACAATGGGTTATCATACATACTAAGTTATATAAACATAAATTGTACACAATAAGTCATATAAATATACATAATAAATAAATTAATAGTTTGCATACAATTTGCTCCAATCTTTAAATTGTATTCTTATTTTTTAATTTTAATAAAATGAGATCTTTTAATTTTAAACCATTTTTAATATTATTATTAATTTATTGTTTTGAGTTTTAATTATTTACAAAATGTGTTTTTAGTAACTTTTTAATATTTTTTTCAACTTTTTATTCAGTATTCAACTTTTTATGAATGGGAAGTACACCGCAGTACTTAAATAGATCAAGAGGGTTATCAGTATATTTGGATAAACTTTTTGGTGGTACAATTAGTTTCAGTAATCTTAGTATATTCTGTGTTATTTATTTGATCTAAATTAGTTTTATATGTACGACCGTAACTGCTAAGACCATATGAAAATATTGTTACGTGCGGGGTGAGTTAAAGTGCCGTGTGAGGGCGAAACGAACGATTTATTTTCACAAACCAAGATGACTTCAAACATCACTAAACTTGTCCGATGAAACCGTTAAACTTGTCAAATGTCGTCAATGATTCCCTAAATGTGACGTTGGTTCACTGTCACAGGTAATTTCGCAAAAGCTCCGAAGAATCGCTTTCGAATCGCTTGTTATCGCATAACTCAACTAAAACCTGACCGATCGCCTCTTATTTATACTTAGCGCCAAACGCCTCGATGTATTTCGAATTTACTAGACATATAAACAAACTATTGAAAGTTCGGCAATGTTATTTCTGTTGAAATATAAACTCTATATTGTAAGCATAAGGACCAATAATTTCCTTTGACACTAATCGGAAAGGCGCGTGGCTACCATCGATAGGGTGGGTTGTTCGAGACTTTCGGCCGGCGCGAATGCTTTTTCCAAAACGTTCCATAGTTAGTCGTAACAATATGCTTTCTAGAAGTGCCTTGTACACTATAAGTAATGTGTGAAAAGGTATTTTATCTTTTATATTTTATTACATATTTTGTTATTGTCTACTAAAAATTCAAATTTTACATTATATATTTCATTACAATAACCATTGACCTTCTCGTATATTACAGAAATTTACTATTAAGATTCTAATTTATATCAATGCTGAATTTTGGATAATTTAAACTTAGACTAGGATGTCTCTCCATCAATGATCTTTCTTATTTGTGTGAAAATAAATCAAAATTGAGTATCAGGATAAAAAATTTAAAACCCGCTCTACGCTTACCGATATTATCAATAATATCTTCTTCACTCTTTAAATAACTGCTATATTAATATTAAATAAGTTTAATCTTAATATTAAATTCTACTAAACGAGAAGTCCTCGTTAAATTAAACAAGTTGACAAAATATTATGTTAAAATATTAACATTTTCAGTTACTGAAAGTTGGTCCTGTAGAATAAAAAACAATTTGATTTGATTTAAAAGTTAAAGTGTAAAAGTTCCCCTCACAAAAAAAAAATCGCTACTCCCTTTATGTTATTATTAGTTTAGGGACGATGAGTAATTTCAAATTAAAATGGAGCCGTAAAAATAGGCTGTAAAAATGAGTTAGGTACAGTAGAGTAGTTTCGTCACAAGCTCAACCAGTAGGCAATAGCTCTCTCATAGGACAGTTCGCATTGTTTTAATTTTCTTTATTATATGTCAAAACGATTGCATAATTACTTTGTCCTTTCCCCTATCCCATCACTTGCATCCCTTTTAAAGTTATTTGTATTTTTAGGCGACAGTATCCGCTAAAATCAAGGGTCAGCTTGGCTATATCTATACATCTTATCTGTATATATAAAAATGAATCCCCATTTCCCTTGGTCACGGCATCACGCGTGAACGGGTAGACCGATTTTAATACGGTTTTCAATAATGGAAAGAAAGATAAGCGGGGAATGTTCTTATATATAAAAATTGCACCCCGGGCGAAGCCGGGGGCGGGTCGCTAGTATTGTAATAAAATCGTAAACGAGCCGTGTCTGTATTTGTACTTATGTTAGCGAGGTCAAAAAATAGGTTTTAGATTTTTTTCTGTTTGTCCGTACGTTTGTGCACTTAATCTCAGAAACAACTTAACCTATTTGAATGCGGTTTTCGCTGATGTATCGTAGCAATCTTTCCGTAACATTTAGTATTTGTTTCATTCCAATCGGTTTACAAAACAAAAAAAGTTAAGCGCTATACCGAATATCACGCGTACGAAGTTGCGGGCTCAGCTAGTATTGTATAAAAACTTCATCTGACTTTGACTAATTTAGAAATTTAAGAAACCATTACGTTAACGCTTCTAAGGGAATGTACGATTGGACTGAAAACAGGATGCAAGAAACATGAGGCGTTCGCGTTTTCACAGCTCAAACAAATGGGCCTGTCAACCGCAGGTGCGTAACGCTACGGAGACGAGTTTACACGGACGAATTTACGCAGACGAAGAGCGGCGTGCATTTCTCTACGCGAATATTCGCGTAAATGCTTACTCCGTTAATTGACAGAGCGTCTTGACGCGGCGCGGCAAGCGAAATGGTGGCGGGCCGATGTTTGTGCGTAATTAATCGTTTCAATAGTAGCTTTGCGCTAATTTCACTCGGTTTAAGCAAAGATATTCTAGAGCGCGTATTAATACGCCGCCTGTTTTAGTGGATTAATTTTAACGTGGGCGTTGAACTGCCTTCAAACGTTGAATACAAATTACGTTTAAACTTCGCCTTTTTACGAACATTTGTTAGAAATAATTACGGATGTTTAAAAATAATTGTTCAATTCAAAAGGAAATTTTAGTCACAGGGCTCATTGAGGTACGCAGTAATGAATTTGGCAGCTCGACTGAAGGCAGTAAAGAGATAGTCCCTTACAGACGACCACGGTGTTATAACGGCACATGAGATGTTATGATGCTTTAGTAAGAGATGCCAAAACCGAATCCTCAATTAACTCCACAATGTCTCCTGTACGGTCGTAGCGTATTTTAATATCATTGGGGTTGTTTGTATTTGTAGGCTACAAATGTCAAATGATGTCTTCAATAAGACCTATTAATTCTTTTTGGATTTTTAACTTAAAGGTGAACCGTCATGTAAACATTACTTCTCAGAATATAAACGGAGCCGTATATTTTACTGATTGCGAAAACAATGAAAAGTGAACAAAGTAATTTAAATATTCCCTCTTGAATACCCATTATTGAATTTAATGGGAACACATTTGAGTGGTGAGATGCACAGGTGTGTTTTTGTTTAATAAACGTTGAGATAGAAAGGTCGGGCCGTTATCACGGGTCGCGGACAAAAGACACAAACCTTTTTGCCTTTTTTTCCTTGTCTCAAGATAAAAAGAAAGTGGATTAAATGCATAGATAGCACTCACCCATAAAGAGATTCAACTTGAAGATTATGTAGAGACAAAGAATGGGGAGTCCTGTGCTTTTCCTATCGGGGTACAGATTTAGATGTTTTAATGCGAGCTCACAAAGTAATTTTTTTTTTCATCATTATAATTAAAGTTTATAATTTACCTTTGATGCAAATATGCAATATATGCATCAAAAGTATGCAAATCAAAACGCATCAAAAATATAATATTATTTTACTATAATAATCATAGTATTTTACTTTAATAATCATGCCATGTTATTAACTAATTATTAATATACATATTTTATTTATAGATACAACAAATCTTGTATTATCGAGTCTGCTAACTGAATCATTAAATTTTCTTTTAGGTACTTTTCTTATGAATTAAAAAAGAAAACTTTTCATCAACTTTTCCTGCTTACTTTTATGTAAATATTTGTAACTGATTTAGTTTTTGTCAATATTGCTATAGAGTAAAAGAATTGCCTATTCTTTAAATTTCTTAGAAATTTACTTAAAAACTAGCTAAAAATGAAATATTGCTTATCATGATAGAATACTGTATCCATATACTAAATAGTTGAACTTCATATACACAGTCCTCAGTCTACCTCCTATTGCAGATTTTACTTAAAAATCTTTTGGGAGCAACTGTACGAGTAAGATATCACAACTATAAGTAAGTAGGTAAAACGGTAACAATTCCCTAAATGAAAACAAGAAAAAAATCAATTAGACAACCTAAATAAAAAAATCTTGAAGCCTTTTCCAGTCAGTTAGAGGTCGTTGAATAGAGTATGTGGTTTACAATTACAAGCTTATTCAGGGTTTATTGTATTTAGATGGTATTTTTTTTGTTTATTGTATTTTTATAGATTTAGACGATAAAATTAACGTTTTCATCTCACTGTTGTATAAAAATATTTTAAGCACACCTTTATGTTGCTGTACTAAAGATATTGTTACGACTAACAATGGTACATTCTGGAAAAAGCGTTTGCGCCGACCGAAAGTCTCGAACGTCCCACCCTATCGATGGTGGCCATGCTCCTTACCGACTGGTTTCGAAGGGGATTAGTCTTGTGTTTACAACATAGAGTTTGAATGCTACGACAAACTATGGAACGTCCTGGGAAAGACATCCGCGCCGGCCGAAAGTCTCGAACGTCCCACCCTATCAATGGTAGCCACGCCCCTTCCCGACTGGTATCAAAGGGGATTGGTCCTTGTGTTTAGATTTTCTGGAAGATTCGAATTGCATCAGGGCGTTGGCGCCAAGTGTAAATAAGGCAGCCAGCGGCGAGATGAGTTAGTTGTACGATAACCAACGATTCGAAAGCGACTCTTCGGAGCTTTTGCGAAGTTATCTGCGACAGTGAACCGGCGACACATTAAGGGAATCATTAACGACTTTTGGCAAGTTTAACGGTTTCATCGGATAAGTTTAGTGATTTTGAAAGTAATCTTGGTTTGTGAAAATAAATCGTTCGTTTCGCTCTCACACGGCACTTTAACTCACCCCGCACGTAACAATATTATCTTGTTCTAAATTACGCCTAACTTGGTTAAATAGTAGCATGTTTTATTTCATTGTTAAATATTGTAATGATGATAACTCTGGCTTTTCACCGATTATAATTTTGGTATTTTAATGATAATAATTGTTTTTTTTTATGTAAAGATCTGCAGACAGGCTGACGGTCCACTTGATGGTAGGTGGCTACCGTCGTTTATAACACTAACAACGCCAAAGCTGCTGCAAGTGCGCTGCAGACTTAAGTAAAATTAAGGATAAGGGATCGGGAGGGGATAGGGAAATGGACTTTGGCATCACTCGCCGAAATACAACAGCACACGTGCTCTTATTTCACGGTGGTCTTCTGTAAGGGGGTGGTTACTGCCGCCAGACAGGCTGCCCAAATTATTGCGAAACGCAATGTGGCTTGCCACTACTTTTCAGAGCCAGAGCCAAATTTGAAAAGTTAAGTTTTCAAAGTTGACTCAGCCGGGAATCGAACCCGGGAACCCTAGAACAGAGCGTTAAAGCAAGCACCCTAACCACTCATCCACTCGTCCGGGCTCGTCAACGTTAGGATTTCATTAGAGGTTTTAAAGAGGTTTTCATTGTCGTTAAGTTATTCTATATGTATCATGGGTAATGTTCATTACAAATTAAATTTATAATTAATGCTTTATATTATGTAAAATATATTTTATATATTTTATATATATTTTATCTTTGGAACCAAACGGCCTATCACGCGACGATGGCAAGAGGCCTGATGGTATGACTCTCATTCCTTGGAAGATGGGACGTCCTCTTGTGTGGGATGCCACATGTGCTGACACCTTGGCGCCGTCTCATCTTTCAGAAACTTCAGTGAGTGCCGGTAGTGCGGCTACATATGCAGAACATCTCAAGAGGCGTAAATATTCTAATTTAGATAAAGGATATATATTTATGCCTTTTGGGGTGGAGACTCTTGGACCATAGGGACCGGACGCGTTAAAGATTTTCAAAGATCTGTCTGGAAGGTTAATTACGGCCACTCGTGACCAAAATGCTGGTTTTTATTTCGGGCAAAAACTTAGCATCGCCATTCAACGAGGCAATGCCGCCAGCATTTTGGGCACGCTGCCTCAAATTTCAGAACATTTACTTCTTACGTGATTATTACTAGAACAGTTAAATTTTTTGTATAAACTTAATAATCAATATTTTAAATAGCTAATTCTTAAGATAAATTTTAAGATCCATTATTTATACTATTAAACCATCTCTACTTGAACTGAATAAGATGCATTAATGCTTGTGGTGCTCTTTATGTTACTAGAAAGAAAGTATTATGAATACTAAAATCGATATATTTTTCATCCTTTTGCTTATTATGTATTGTGTATTATGTCTTGTATATTATGTACCTATATTATGAAAATTGAAGTAGTAAATTAATAAGTAGATAATATATTCAATTGTAACACAGGATTCGTGGAAAATCAGCGTCGTGGCTAATGCTACTACATGCTCAGCGGAAACCATTTTGGTATAATTAGGGTTTTTTTTTCTAAACAATATTATATTTTCCTGTTATAATTATGCAAAAAAAAGACAAATTTTCTCTCCTTATTACCACACACTTAAAAAAAACCTAAGGTCGATAAATTGTGACAGTAAGCATTTTAATAGGCAACACAATCGCGATTTATTTTCTCATAGATAACAATTGATAAAATATAATTTTTATCTGGTAAATGGGTGCAGGGGGATCGTAGACCAATACATTTTGAACATTATTTCAGAACCTTGCATACTATCTCGGTCATCCATCATGTTTTTTTTGGATTTGTGATTTGTGTTTATTATATTATTTTTCACTAGGCGAAATAATTATCATGGCTCGTCTTGACAAGCCAAGTTGTATACAAGTAGGGCAGGCAATGTCGAGTTAATATATTAAAATATACTACAGAAGAATAAAAAATATATGATCATTTACATCAATTTTGTGAAATACATGTTTTATAAGTACAATTGTTGCATCAGGAACCGTTATAGAAACATACTTAATTTGTTTCAACGGAAGTTAATTGAATTGATTATGTTAGAAATAATAAAAAATATATTTAAAAAAGTAAATTAAATATGACTTCTACTTTTCATTGTCTAATTAAAATATATTTGTTATAATCTCATATAATAAAATTGATCTGCGTTATTAAGTACGCGTCTTTTAATGTTACTCATTGAGAATGAATTTTTAAAATCAGTCTAGTAGTCTTTGAGTTTATTCATTACAATCATACATTTGTATGGAGGTGGGGGGAAAGGGGGATATGGGAGGAGGGTGAGTAGCCTATGTTACTCGCTGATAATGTAGATTTCTATAGGTGAAAAAAATTTTAAAATCGGTCCAGTAGTTTTTGAGTTTATTCATTACAAACATACATACAAATCTTTTCTCTTTATAATATTAGTATAGATAGGTTGCGTATTTTTAAGGTGTAGTAACCATGCTATTTATATTACTTTTTTCTATGCTTTATTTATATGTAACATCCGATAGCTACACAGATTTTATCGGAAATTTCGCGTTAGGGAAATCCATTAGGTACACCAACCCGTGTGTTGCCTTTTCTATTAATTTTTATTAACTTTCATGAGTTATCTGTTGTGGCATGTTCGATTCACAATACCGGCTAATGGACGATTATTTATCACGTATATTTAATTTCAAGTCACGAAATACTGACACGCCATCATATATATAAGATTTGTATTCACAATCCCGTAGTAGGTAATGGAAAACTAAACTGTTGTCCAAATGTATTCAAAATGTAACAATTAACATTATTTAACAAACAAATTAGTTGTTTTAACAGTTATTTACATCTCATTTAGATAATTTGTGATAAAATGAAATGTCTGAAAGAAAATATTTATTTAAGCAACTTCTTCAGACGCTTTTAGTATTTTTGCTTACATTTATACTCTTGATATTTTATAATAAATTATGTTACAATTTATTGTAGACCTACTATAAAGTAATTAGTTATGGTATAACTAGGTATTGGTTGAAAAAAAAAAATTAAAATTGAAAACATACTGCTTTACTGTTCCGCGAAAATGACGCAAAGGCTTTTCCTATTTTTTATTGGAATCGGTAACGACGCTTTGTGCTTTATTTTCCAATTCTCATTTTTCACAATGATAAATTCACTTTGGTGAATTCACTCCCTTCGTTATTTTTGCGGAGTGAGCATTAAATTTCGTATTCCTTCTTGAAATTCCGATGCAATTATTTGTCTTTGAAATGCAGTTCGCTGCAGAACTTGCGATGCACTTTTGCGTTTATACGATTTAATGGTGCTGAGATACTATAAAAGTTGAAATGGTTGCTTTTGATGATTGCGATGAGTTTGAAAGGAACTTAGAAGTTGAATTCTTCTTTATGTTAAGATCGGCAGACAAGCTGACGGTCCACTCATGGTAGCCGGTTACCGTCGCCTATAAGACAAGTAATGCCAAAGCTGCTGCAACTGCGCTGCCGACTACAGTAGGATTAAGGATAAGGGATTAGGAGGGGATAGAGAAATGGGCTCTGGCATCCCTTACTCACTCACCGAGAAACAACAGCACACGTGCTATTATTTCACGGTAGTCTTCTGTAAGGGGTGGTTACTGCCGCTAGACGGGATGGGCAAATGACTGCGAAACGCAGTGTGCCCTGCCATTACTTTCCATATGCAGACCAGAGTCAAATTTGTTTTTCAAAGTTGGCCCTGCCGGGAATCGAACCCAGGAACCCTAGAACAGAGCGTTAAGGCAAGCACCCTAACCACTCATCCAACGAGCTCGTGAATTTTCGTTTTTTTTTGTTTTTTGTTTATAAAATTTTGTTATATAAATTTTAATGAAAAAAGTTTGAAAAAATAAATGCCCAATAATGAAACTTTTAATTAAACCGCGGATTCAGTAATAATGTACATTTTTATGAGAAGAACATTATTGTAACTTTTTGCCATTTTCAATAATTGAACTTGACATGAACAACTTTAACCCATTTTCAAGGCATTTTTATGACGGAAAGTAAGTTTTACGAGAAATTTTAAGTTTATTTTATTTTAAATAAAGTAAATTTTAAGGAATTGTTTTAAACTAAAACAATTTCCTTTTACATAATTTTTAAATTGATGATAAATCTATATATCTATGATATTTCCAAATCCAGACCAGAGCCAAATTTGAAAAATTCATTTTTCAAAGTTGACAATGCCGGGAATCGAACCCGGAAACCCTACAACAGAGCTTTAAAGCAAGCACCCTAATCACTCATCCAACGAGTTCGTCAATGTATGCTTACTCAGACTTATTCGAACCGCCTTTGTAGAAACTTTCATTTATTGGTTAAGACTATTCAACAAATAGTGTAATAATTATTCCAAGACTCCCTATTTAGAACGATTTGTCAAGCCCATACTTCTTAATACTCTTTGAGATAAATAGATTCAAATCATTCTTACTCGTAACTTTGATCTAATTTTCTTGAACTGTCATTATTCTATTATACTGGCACACACAGGCTATCAATATTAATAAATGTTTGCTGTGACTTGAAAACAGGTGATCTTTAGTCTGATTTTGGCTAATTTTACATTATTCATACCTATAATCTCAACAATCAATAACAATTTTTTATTTTACAACATTACAATAAATTTTATTTTATTTTCAATTTCAATAAACAAAAATGAAGAAGTAACTTTTCCTCATTAATAAACCAAATACGTGTAAAATATACCTTTATTTTTTAATAGTTGTCGACAAAGTAGGTCACAAAGTAACAATATGTTTAAACATAATATATTACACATAATAATGACTCGTGTGAGTCAACATAAGGTAAAGGATATAAAACGAAATACAAAGGATCAGCCATCTTTGTTTGACGTCAATTTCGTACGCGTGGTATTCGGTATAGTTCATATTTTTTTTGTTTGTAAATCGTTTGGAATGTTACAAACACTAAGAGTGTTATTACAAAAAAAGATAAACAGACATTGAACATGTGTCTAAAAAATTTTTATTACAAAAGCGTGTTTAAGCAGTTAGAGTTAGGCACGGTTTAAATAATACTTTTCATATTTAAATACATGTCAATACTTGTCGAAGCCTCAAAGTTAGTCTACTGCTTTGTCTCTAATTTTCGCAAGTTGTATTTAGTGGTGTGGTTATGATTATGATGAAATATCGGGTTGTTTTACCTTTTATTCTTGAACCCAATTTTCTTCACGTTCACGAATTTTTATTTTAATATTGCAATTGTCCATTTTTTTCCATAATTTTTATTTATATTATACTCATTTGACAATGAGTAATGACGATTGACAAGTCTTGATAAACACATTCCATTCTTTCAACCGATCACTGTTCTATGTGTACAATATACTCATTATATACGTAAGTTTTGGTTCCAAAACATACTTATGGCGGTGTATTTAGAGCAATAATTAATTTATAATCACACACGTCACTGTTTTATTTATATATAGATAATTTTAAAATATTTTTTCTGCGTAGGATATTCTATTAGCACATAACAAATTTGCATAGAAAGGAACGTTTCGGATTGAACCAAATGAAGTTGAACGAACGTTTTGTAATGTTGCTATTTTATTGTTACTATTTGCTATTTTATAATTTTAAAATAGCAACATTTGGTTGCCTATAGGTTGCCTAGCGATGTTTTGGTAAGTCAAAGGACAAACACTATTTTGTAATAGCGAAGTTTAAACATTATTTGAGGCAGGGTTTAAACTGTGAAATTGTACACAAATGTCATTAGACGCTGTTTGACAAAACACGTGTTGAGACATAGTTTAGTATTTTTTTTTTGTAATAATGGTAAATGTTTCGGGAAGCTTGCTACAATTGAAAACCGCATTCAAATCGGTTAAGCCGTTTCAGAGATTAGCATGCACAAACGCATAGACAAACAGACAAGAATTCTAAAAACTATTTATTTTCCTCGGTAACATAAGTACAACGTGTACAAATTGTTTTTTGAAAAAAATATTTATGTAGGTACAGACACGGCTCGTTTACGATTTCATATGTATATAGATCTATATAAATCTATATATCTATGATTTTTCACCGCGATGAAATCGCGATTCTACTAATTCGTATTTATCGACTTCTTTACAGTTTCATTCATTTATAAAATCCCCAGAGGATTTAGTCAGCAAGTCCGCTTTTAAGTGTTTGCAACTTTTTATTTTCTGTCGCGCATACAACAGAAACTTCAGCGTATTCACGAGGGAAAATCCAATTTCAAAATGTAATGTAGCGAAGTGGCAATAAGAAAACCTTTAAAATAGGCAGTTGAGCCACCTACTGAGTGCAGTGAAGAATAAAGAAAAACTGACTTTTCGAAATAATACTTTTTTGCAAAAAATGTCATGACGACAAGTCATAGAGCTTGTAATCTGAGTAAAATTTTAGGGAATGAGTAACACCAATTTATAACTGTTACGTGTGGGGCGAGTCAAATTGCCGTGTAAGGGCGAAAATCAACTATTTATTGCCACAAACCAAGATGACTTCCAATAGGGCTAAACTTCTTCTTTAAACCCGTTAAACTTGCCAAAAGTCGTCCGTAATTCCGTAATGAGTCGCAGGTAAGTTCCGAAGTATTATCGCTTTCGAATCGCAAAGTCGAACTGTGTCGCTAGCTCGCCACTTCGCCTATTTGTATCCGCTGCACATTGTCTAGATCTTTCTTGAATTTAGTACAAACAAGCAACAAACAATAACAAGTAAACAACTTTTGTAAACACGTATTGTAAACAAGGTCATTGAAAATTGGGGAACGCTATTTCTGTTGAATGTGAACTCTATGTTGTGTGCATAAGGATGAATTTCCCTTGACAATAACTTTCCAGATTTGTAGACAGGCGAAGTCGCTTTTCTAGAACGTCCCATAGTGAGTCATAACTAGAACGTTCCCTGATGAGTCATAACATAACTATTATTTTTTTCTGTCAATAGGCAATGAACAGGCAGAGAGCACATTAGATGAATATTGGCCAAAATATAGGGAGGAATTAGGTTAAAAGATTATTACATCGCCGCGTAAGCTATATATGACCTCACGAGGTGTTTTTTTGAAATATCTACGGAACCCAGTTGCTGATTAAATCCTATCATATATCACAGTTCATATTTTGACCTAACACTTACAATTCCACTAAAAATTTTTTTTAGAATTTTTCTCATTTGTATTGCAGGGAGAGAACGTGTTAACCTAATTCCTCCCTATGTCTTACTAACAAGGTGAAGATAATGATGGATAGCTTTTACTATTCAGTAAGTTCCCTTATGTATTCCAGAAAGGTGTTGTCAATTGATATGATTTATAGAAGCATGAAAATATAAAACTTATACAATAAGAAAACACATTAATGTATTGGTCACCTACATTATCTTTTACTTTGAGACCTTATTAACTATTGTGTATAGTTTTCAAATAAATGATTTGATAAATTTAAAAAAATGAATTATATTGTGAACTTATACCTACTAAAAGACCTGGAAATGTTTTCCAGTGACTGCATTGCATGTATATGAAAAGTCCAAGAACTTCACAAAGAAAGTTGGCAAGTAGCCGAACAGTTCTCCTCTTGTCACAGTTGTCTGTATGTTTGTAACTACTTGACATCAAGTAGACGACGTTATTCCAGCCTTTCGCTTTTTTGGCTATTTCTTTTCTAGTTTTATTTCAATTATTAAACGGCTATGACAATGAATCGTACCACTGTGAGTAGATCTATTCTTATTGTTCATAGGATGTTGTGATAGCCTAGTAAACTATGGAAAAAAGGTCTGTTGTGGTACCAGTTGGGCCTTTGAATCTCTTCAATTTATGACATGACGCTAGAGTGGCTAGTCTGGCTGTATACATATTATGATGGCTTGAAACAATTTTTATGAATGCTCTAAAGACGTAGAAACGTAATGTATATGTGAGAAGACTTAGCATTAGCAACAGAGTATAGCTAGCACTCCAAAAAATTTTATTTTATTTTTATATATTGTAAAAAAATATTTTTTATGTTCCGTGCACAGGAAGAGATATATTACATATATAATAATAAAATCGTAAATGAGCCGTGTCTGTATATTAAAGTTTTTTTCAAATAAAAAAACAATTTTTACACATTGTACTCTTATGTTACCGAGGTCAAAAATATAGCTTTTAAATTTTTTGTCTGTTTGTCTGTGCGTTTGTGCACGCTAATCTCTGAAACGGTTTAACCGAATTGAATGCGGTTTTCACTTATGTATTGCAGCAAGCTTTCCGTAACATTGAGTGTTTGTTTCATTTCAATCGGTTTACAAACCAAAAACTATGCCGAATACCACGCGTACGAAGTTGCGGGCTCAGCAAGTTAATAATACTTTTGTGAGTACAATAATAATACAAGAATTAACTTATCGGATGTTATTGTTCTATGTGCTCCGTAAGTAAGCTCTTCACTTGATTTCTGTGTAAACCAATTTAACTGCAACGATTAGGTTACAATTTAGGTTTAACAATAATAATGGTGGTCGTCAACTTAGGTTTGATAATGATCGTTGAAGTTTTGAAAAACTATGTTGGTAAATTATGTATGCTATAAAATGTTAATAGAAATTTATCTACACGGTTGTGTTGAAATAAAATTAGAAAAAAAAACAACACGACAATATACATATATAAGGCAAGTAAACAATGAATACAGTTAGAAGCACTTTCTTACCGCCATTGGCTGTTGTTTCCTCTAGGTCATTAAATATTTTCATTACACCACTTCGCTGGAGTCCCCGCTAAGTGTGCCCCGGAGGGCCGCAGTTGGGAAGCGACGCTTTTTCTTGAATTTTTAAACATTGCTTCAGGGCCGTGTGCAAGTGGCAAGTAAATAGCGATTTAGTATATAAAAATATTTTTAAAATTAAATATATGCTAATAAGTCATATTCAATAATCCTTTTCAATGTTATAATATCTCAAAGGCGAGATGTCATTGTCAATACTGAATTTAACTTTCATAATTGACAAAGTGAACGGAAAGTTGACGCAGTCATACATTGAACAGACAGTCTGGCAACTGTAACCACCTCCTTACAGGAAATAAAGTTTCGGTAAGTAAGTAATGGATGTCAGAACCCATTTCTATATTTTAGGGAATATGTAAATCGTAACTATGTAATGTACTATGGTCGGCTGCGTAGTTAAAACACCTACGAGTATATCATTGCTTGTGTTAAAAGGCAAGGCACCGTCCCTAAAGTAGACCTTCAGTCTTCCTGCCGACCTTTTCATAAAAAAAGCAAGATTAACTAATTCAACTAACTTGTTTTATCCGCTACTTTCTATGACTTGCAAGGTAATAAAACTCAAGGTGTTATATTACGTTCTTAGCAGGTAAGATAATGGGACGCAGTCAGAGGTGTGTAATGATTTGTTGTTGAAGCGAGAATGTACTTGATGAATTATTATAAGAAAGCTTATAAGAATATGTTTGTATAAAGTATCTACCTATATATAACTTTGAAATAAAAATATTTAGAATCTTAAAATACTGATTTTAAGTTATGTTTAATGCGCCACTTTTCATAATAAGTCACCAATAAATTCTCTGTAAATCGTACAAATCTGCGTCTAAGAAATCGGCACATAGACGCCAATTTCGTAAGACGGATGGTTCTCGTCAGACATTCTCCAGGAAATATGAAGATTGATGACGGATACTATGGCTTATCCCTGACCTGGCAAACCATGATGTTTTTTTAATAAAGCTGTCTAAATTCGAGCTATACATTTCTAAATTTCTTTTGTTTTATTTTCTGTTGATATATAAAATAATATGAAAGGATTGATTGGCTAGAAAAAAAATGGCTAGAGGCTAGAGGAATAAATTTTTTTAACGTACTAAATATTTAGAATAGCACTTTTGTTGGCATATTTTGTCGAAAACGTGGACGAGTTGCTAGAAATATTCAATTTGTACTAAAAAAAGTGAAATTCGTGTTTCCATTTGTCCAATAAAGCTTTATGTTTTATCGAAAAAATAAATAAAAACAGTTTATTCACGACCACAAAGTCAAACTGCAGTACATATTTACTACAAAACTGTCATTTATAACGCAGAACAGATAAAGAATTAAAGATAAAGGATTTCTTTTAAAAGCTACTTCCTAAAGTGTTTAAATATCTTTCAGACCCTCAGTCTAAATATTAGAACCAAATAGTTTTACGTGGGTAGGGGCTTCAGACAAGACAGACGCTTCAAACAAATCATTCTTGTTAATTTATTTAATATTTTTTTACAAGTACAACGTAACATCTAAACTTAGAAAATTTCACGAACATTTTCAATGAATGTTATTTGGAAATTTTCGTCGAATTATATTTTTTCTTTATCCATTGTTCCAGAAGGGCAGAGGAATTTAAGAAGAACAAACAACCATTACGTTGAAAATGTAACCTTGAGGGTTTTGGCCAAGTGTAACGGAATATTTACTTTGTGACCTGTTTATTTTCGGGGATAAAATGGAGTGTTTACCGCGTGCCAGCCCGAGCCGCCTACTATCCCTGTGGACACTACTAATTGGAAGTTTTAATATCGCAGGTCAGTACATATCAATTTATTCATGTTTTTTTCACAGCTGTATCAAATACTGAAAAATCTATATTAATGTAACTAGTTTCGGTATTACATGTAATGCAGCAGCAAAAAGAAGACTTCTGTTTTAAGAAGACATTGTTTTTAATTATTGTTTGAGATACTTGGATAATATTTGAACATGGTGTCGATGTATATACAATCTCCTATTTAAACTTGTGTATACAAATTTTTTAGTGCAAGTAAAGTCTCTACTAACAGTCGTTTATGAACATTAAATTGAGAATTATTTTCTTTGATATGGTATTACTAAATAGATGAAGGATTTTTTTATGAACGTGGGCTTTTAATCATAAGTCGATTGTATAAAGCGAGAAAATATCACTATTTCCCTTTAGGTTCGTAAATATATAAAAAGAGTGCAATTATTATTTGCACTAGAAAGTGTACAGGGAGAAGAGTCGTTTATAAATGGGGTAGAAGACTCAAACTCATATCGTATGTCGAAGAGATCCATAAGATGATGCGTTAAAGTTAAGGTTCCACACAAAATGCATTTTAGGGATATATCGAAATGAAACAATAAAAACAGAATTTATAAAAGTTTAATTATGAAAAAAAAAGTGTGTTTTCAAAAATTTTTATTTGTCCAAATACATAAAATGCCCAAAAAGATTGTAGATTTAATTTAAATTATTCTCTATTGTTATCTTTCGTTATATTTTACAAAATATATGTGTTATGTCTTAATAACTTAACACTTCATCACCTTAAGTGAGAAAGAACAGTATTAGTTAAAACACTTCCTTTTATTTTTGATAAGGTTTTTTTTTTAATAAAAAAACCATTTTCTTTTTTTTAACCTATAGTAAGTATATGTATACGTATTAAGTTATTATTGTTAGAAACGTTTAAACACCCAATGGACAGCCATCTCACCAGAGTGATAATTTTGTGAACGATCGATTCGTTCCTTATTAAAATGGATGTCTTTTTGAAACTTCAGGGATCTCATATCAACTTTCGCAACGAGCATTCGGCGACATTATATTCATCTGAAGTAAATAAAGTCAATAAATCATCGTGAAAAGGCTTATCGCATAAATACGAAAAGCGATCTCTCCACAGGTATTTAATTAACAGAAAGTGGGACGCCGCGTTTTGCGTCGACTCACCGGTTTATTACAAACCTTTATACACGATGAAATGTAAAATATTAACTGCATATATGAATACAGAAGTTAATTAATTATGACTTTAAATTACTTATTGACAATGTTATTATTAATTATTGACAATAATTACGATTATTGTGTTTTTGTGATATCTTATTTTGCTTTTGTATCAATTACGCATTAAATTTAAATGTTACCTTTGTCAAGATAAAGATTAAAGAATAAGTTAAAGGTCTGTAAGTCATCACTAAAATCATTACCTCGTATATTTGCCAGATTATTGTATTATTAAACGTTGTGTACACACAGCAACAAGAAGGTTTTTGATGCTATATCTTTTATGAATATAAAAACAGTCCCGGTATTGTCATACCATAGGAATAGGTCTTCAGAAATTTTTTATGAATAGGCGCGGGTTACATTTCAGGTGGCATAGCAATTTTTAGTTTCATATTTTAAACATACTTCGTATAGTTCTCGTATAGTAAAAAGTATCGTCAAACAATAACCGTCGTACCAAATATTAGATAGGTAGTAGAAAAAATTAGATGGAAATTAGAAAAACCTAACTGTAACCTAGAACCTAAAAAAGGTTTTGAGAACCTAGAACCTAAACCTAAAAATCTAACCAAAGTCATTATTATTTGAAATGTCATCATCATCATGATAATCTCAGCTGTATGACGTCCACTGTTGGACAAAGTTGGAAAGAAGCAGCTTGGATCCACCGTCAAGTTTTTTTAATTATGATTGAAACATTATTATTGGCCCATTTTAATACATTGCGTTTTGAGTTACTGATTTTATGTAGGTATTTAGATTTATGCATTTATCAAACATTAAAAATATAAATAAATCAGAATCAATATCAATGGACAATAAGAACCTATTTATAGCTACTTTGAATGTAAGAACACTTAAATCAGAAGAAAAACTTTTGGAATTAGAAAACGCAATTAGACTTATAAATTGGGATATAATTGGTTTAAGCGAAATTAGAAGAAACAACGAAGAAATTGAAGAACATGATGACTATGTGTTTTACTACAAGGGAGAAGTTCAAGGATTATATGGTATTGGCTTTTTAGTGAAAAAATACTTGAAAGAATTTATACAGGAATTTATTGGCATATCAGATAGATTAGCAATATTAAATTTAAAATTACCAGTTTTCAAACACAAGTGGTCAATATTACAAGTGTACGCTCCCACAGAGCAAGCCTCGGAAGGAGAGAAAGATAAGTTTTATAATGATCTAACAGACACAATGCATTATGTACACAAAAATGTTGTCGTAATGGGAGACTTTAATGCGCAGATTGGAAAACAGTTGGATAGAGAAGATAATGTAATAGGAAAATATAGTTATGGAAAAAGAAATAAAAATGGACAGAGGTTAGTAAATTTTGCTCAAGAACATAACCTAGTTTTAATGAATAGCTTCTTTAAAAAGAGGGCAAATAAAAAATGGACTTGGCTGTCACCCGATGGGAGATTCTCCAATGAGATTGATTTTATATTAACTAACGCACCTAAAACCTTTTTAGATGTTGGAACAATAAATAATTTTAACTTTAATACCGACCATCGCATATTAAGAGGAAAAATGATCACAAAAAATCCTAAACCAATAAGGAGAAACATAAATACTAAGTCCAGCAGCACTTTAATGCCTGTTTCAAACTGCCAACTTAAAGATTTGAAAACAGAACTTGAAAAAATAAAGATATGCAAAACAATACAAGAAAAATATAATGAACTAGAAAAAACGTTTAAAAACTTTGTCAAGAAATGTACATACAAAATTAAAAAAGACCGATTAGGCTCTGAAGCACGAAACCTTATTATTCAGAGAGGAGCATTGTTTTTAGATAGAAAAAATAAAACAAAGGAGATAGCTGATATTAGTAAAATTATTTCAAATAAAATTAGGGTACATCGAAAAAATAAAAGATTAGAAATTTTTAAAAGTGAAATAGAAAAAACTGGAGGTATAAAAAAGGCTCTAAGACAGCTCCGTGAAAATACCACATGGATAAAAAATATGAAAAAAACCGATTGCACAGGAAAAGAAGTTATAAATAGTTCAAGATCAGAAATTCTAAAAATTGCTACTGAGTTTTACCGCAAATTATATGAAAGCAATGACGGTGAACACGAACAAGACTCTAAAAATACAAAGCTGTGTACAGAAGTCGAGGAAGTGATACCACCTATCATAGTAAGTGAAATAAGAAACGCAATACTAACACAAAAGAACAATAAAGCACCTGGTGAAGACGGAATAAATAATGAAATATTAAAAGATACAATGGAGATAATACTTCAAGAATTAATGAATTTGTTTAATTCCATCATTTATAGTTATGCAATACCGAAACAGTGGACGAAGTCAACAATAATTTTATTACATAAAAAAGGAGACAAAAATTTAATAAATAACTACAGACCAATTAGTGTTTTGTCTAATTTGTACAAAGTGTTTTCTAAAGTGATATTGGGAAGAATGATGCAAACTCTAGACACAAATCAGCCACTAGAACAAGCGGGCTTCCGTAAGAATTTCTCTACTGTTGACCACATACATGTGGTAAGACAAGTTATTGAAAAATGTAATGAGTATGGAATGGATTATTACCTGTCTTTTGTCGACTACAACAAAGCTTTTGATTCCATAATACATAATAAGTTATGGGAAGCTCTGCTAAATCAGGGAATAAAAAAACAGTATATTCAAATTATTGAAAAAATCTACACTAACAGTAGTGCAAAAATACAGTTAGAAAGTAAAGGCGATGACTTTGAAATAAAGAAAGGCGTGAGACAGGGAGATCCCCTCTCTCCCAAATTATTTACAGCAATTTTAGAACACGTATTTAGGAATTTGAATTGGGACAATTATGGCCTAAATATTAATGGAATAAAGTTAAACCACTTAAGATTTGCTGATGACATTGTAATCTTTGCTAGCGACCACATGTCACTACAGACCATGTTGCAACAATTAGTAGAGGAAAGCAAGAAAGTAGGACTAACCATTAATAGTGAAAAAACAAAAATAATGACAAACAAATCTAAAGAGAAAAAAATAATACTAGATGGCAACGAAATAAAGTATGTAGATGAATACATCTACTTGGGGCAACTCATATCTCATTATGATTCTACAGGAAAAGAAATAGAAAGAAGAATCAACATTGCTTGGAAAAGATACTGGTCATTTAAAAATATCATGAAAAACAAAGACATACCAATAACTGTGAAGGGGAAACTTTATACAACTTGTGTATTACCATGTTTAACATATGGATGCCAAACATGGAGTCTTACAAAAAAATTAGAACCGAAACTGAAGGTTTGCCAGAATTCTATGCAAAGAAGTATGTTGAACATAAAATTGAAAGACAAATGCAGACTAACAGATATCCAAAAGAAAACGCAGATCCCCAACATAATAACAAAAATAAGGCAGCTGAAATGGCGCTGGACCGGTCACATAATGAGAGAAAGTGTGGATAAGTGGACCAAGAGAGTGGTGGAATGGTATCCAAGAGAAGGAAAAAGAAAAAAGGGAAGGCAACTGAGAAGATGGGATGATGATCTTCCCAAAAGATGGAGACAGCTGGCACTTGACCGCAGCAGGTGGCATGATCTGGAGGAGGCCTATGTCTTCGGACAACCTGATAAGGTTGCAGATGTCTGATCCAAACATGAATCACAAAATACATACAAACATAAAATTTAAATACAATTAATTATATATATTATTATAAAAAAAAAAAAATTATATATATGAAAAATTATCAAATAACTTCATTATAATATAAACACATCATGGAAACTGTAACTCTGTAATCTGTAACTTATCAGTGATTAAAGGCTTATTTTATTTTATTATATTTTATTTTATTTTATTTTATTTATTTTATTTTATTATTTATCAAACTGTTGCCTAGTAAATTTATATATTTTTTTTGGGAAACTCCATAGATAAAGTTAGGTCCCAGTTTACTTTGTCCAATGATTCTTTAATTTTATTACTATCAATTCGAGTCACACAAATAGAGACAGTACGGTGCAGAGCGCGGCGGATTACACGTCTCTCATGCGAGATCGTACAAAACTGTGATCATTTAGTTATTAATTCATTAACTGTTTCAATTCTAGTGTAATTTTTGATATCGCATGAAAGACCGTGCCCGCACATTATGTCAGTGTATGATTTTTTATATTTATGTCGCCCAGAAAAACCAAGTCAGTGTCTGCAAACCTGTCTAACATGTCTAACTGTCTAACTCGTATAAGAAGTGTTGCTTATTACAACTGGGTGGCCTATACACCGCACACAATCCTACAGAATACTGTAGGAATATTATAACTATAATTAGTACTGTTATTACAAAAATCAATGAAACCTACAATTGAAACCGAAACTACATGTATTTGGAGAGTAACCACAGCATGTATTTGAAAAAAAAAAAAAAAAACTAAGTATTTGAAGATACATAATTTGGGATGATCTTTCTAATATTATAAATATAAAATTTCGTGAGGATTAATGGACGTATGGATGTTTGTTAGCCTTTCACGTAAAATTTATTGTTATTTGGATGACATATAGATAATTTAATAGGTATCTGTATTAATATACAGAATACTTTTTATCCCGGAATAATTATATAAAAAATTGAGCACCACTGTTGATACAGTGGTGGCGCCAATATCGTCATAGCGACAAAAAGTCAAGCGTTATTTTTCAACGCAGGAAAATTCGCGGGTATCAGTTAGTGGTATAAGAAATCCATCAATTGTATACCAATCAAAGCAATGGCCCGTAGTCGTAGGCCCTTCAAACCAAGGATCACTTAAACATCAATGATGCCCATAGATTGGGAATCCCGTCTGGCGGCAGTAAGCACTCCATTACAGAAGACCACCGTGAAATAACAGCATATATGCTGTTGTGTTTCGGTGAGTGAGTACAAGGTACCAGAGTCCATTTTCCTATCCTTCCTAATCCCATATCCTTAATCCTATTTAGGTCGTCAGCGCACTTACTGCATCTGCCTTTGGTTACGATAATAGGTGACGGTAGCTACATACCATCATGTAGGCCGTTAGCCTATCTCTCGATCTTTACATAAATTAAAAAAAAAAACACTTTCGCTAATAGGATGCACCGGAAAAGTAATTGAGTACCTAGTCCTTCAGCTTCGTAACATTTGCTCATAGCTTAACATAATCTTAGCTAGATTATTCACACGCTCGTCACGGTCTAGGCTTCCTTTGCGAGGAACACGTGGCTTAGCTTGCTTCATTTATGTAACCTGTGTCTTCACGTCTTTATAAAGCGAAACTTGGGTGAGCCCGTGTAGATTTATCTATAAACTTGCAACAGATATTCGCCTTGTGACTCCATCGTAGTATTGGAATAATTTGAGTTACTACTTTAAGTGTCGGAGCCGATGGTCACTTAACTTAAGTATGATCATTTTAAAGTTATAACAAATTTGTGCAGTTACAATTTAAACATCAGAATAGAAAACGGTTGTTAATTTATAAAAATACGTTTCCGAAATCGCAAGCAAAGGCTAGTTAATTTATCATTGTTCAAGTATATAATTCTTGAACAATACTTGAGCATGAAAACAGGATCTTTTTATGCAAAGTACGTTGGAATTGTTGGAATTATTCTCATAAAAAATGCTCTGATTTACACGGTTTGTTGATTAGAAACTTCAAACAAATAAATCAGCCAATGGAGTTAACAATTCAATGTTCACCTGACTGTGGCGCTAAGTCACATATTCGCTAAATTACTCAATTAATTTATTCATTAATTCAAATAAAATTCACATTTTGTCTAGTAGGCTTCGAAAAAATTATATTTATTTTTAAGCTTCATTAGATTATTAAGTACCAGATTTATTAAAAAGTTTAATTCGTTCGTACGACAATTTATGCTATCTATGAAGTTTTCTAAACACTAGAACCGTATGTACAGAGGGTTTCTGAAACTGAATATCCGTTGAATATTTACTAGACGGCAGCGTGGCTTGTTTTCATTAGCGTGATTGCTTCAACCCATTTTTATAGTAAGTGTTGAATGTAAGTAGGCGCTTACTTTCGGGTGCTTGCCAAGTGAAATTAATGGTAAACTACGCTTTGTATTTGAACAAACGAAATTACATGTAATTTCCTGTTGAGATTACTGAAATCATTACATTCGCTTTTGTGCCTATAGAAGAGCTAATAAAACTTCGTTTTTATGGTTTTAAGACTGCTTTTTCAATTTAATATCCCCTTATGAATTTTTGCCAACAACTGTTCGCGCAAATGAAGTTTATGATATATAATGCCGTGGTCCCAAGGTCTGCTTTCTCACAGGCCAGACTAGAGCTAAGCTGGGTCGATAGGTTGTGAGAATCGTTGCACCGATCCGTTGGGAGTCGATAAGGCGCGGCATTAAAACTACAAAAATGGAAAGCTTGACACAGGCCGCAAAAGGCCTATTCTAACAGGCGCGGCGCGACCTGTCAGTCAATGGGCCGTAGAATAGGACCGCAGTCTTACAATTATCACTTTGAATTATTTATTAAGTAAACGAAATAAACATTTAGGCTGGGCGCTCATTGGGACTTTTCGTCACGGTGACTTTTTTGTCACTGTCACCTACTGTCACCCATATTGCGCCCACTTGTCTGTCACTAAGTAACAAAACGCGCTCATTCTTGAAATGGATTTCGTACAGGTTGCCATAATTTGTGCTCTTGAAATACGTAGAAGAAAAATGAAACGAAGAAAACGCTACTGGGTGCATCCCATATACACTGAAAGATTATTTAAATATTCGAGTATTCCTTTAAATGTTTTTCGTATAACCATGGTCTCTTTTCTACCTCCTCTATTAGCAATTTGCTGTCAATGTTTTCCTCTTGTGGAGAAGCCGCCATCGTAAAACAATAGTACAACTCACAACTGCCCGCAACACACGTCTTTTCGGTGCAATTGCGCCGACCGAGTGATAAAAAGTTGCCCAGTTAGCGCACTTCCATAGTAATGTACAGATTGTACAGTGGCTCTAGCATGAGTTTACGATACTACACTCGCTAGCGAGAGCGTAAAACATTTATATGGAAAATTGATAATTTGACATTGACAGTTCACGATTTCCCATACAAAAGTTTTACGTTCTCGCTAGCGAGTGTAGTAATGGTGTAGTATCGTAAACTCATACTAGAGCCTCTGGTTGGGTGACAGTCACGTCACCTAGTGTCGCCGGGCTGTTGGAAATATTTGTCACCTTAATGTCACGTCACCACAGTCAGCGCACTCCCATATGTCTTCATAGCACTCAACTTGGTAACAAAAAGTCATCGTGACTAAAAGTCCCAATCAGCGCCCGGCCGTACTTATTTTTTTATTAATAAAAATTTTTTTAAAAGAATACCTAATTTGTGTATGCTGGCAATTAAAATAGTGTAATATTTTAATTAAAATAAATGTCTAATTTCAAGTAAATTTATTCAATGTATAAAAATACAAACTTCTGAATTTCGGACCACTTGATGGTACCTACCACCTGGCTACCGTCGCCTGTAACACAAGCAACGCCAAAGCTGCTGCATGTGCGCTGCCGACTACAGTAGGATTAAGGATAAGGGGATAGAAAAATGGACTCTGGCATCCCTTACTCACTCACCGAAAGACAACAGCACACGTGCTGTTATTTCACGGTGGTCTTCTGTAAGGGGGTGAATACTGCCTCCAGACGGGCTCCCTAAATGACTACGATACTCAGTGTGCCCTCCCACTACTTTCCAGATCCAGATCAGAGCCAAATTTGAAAAGTTCATATTTTATTTTCAAAGTTGACCCTGCCGGGAATCGAACCCAGGAATCCTAGAACAGAGCGTTAAGGCAAGCACCCTAACCACTCATCCAACGGGCTCGTATTTGAAATTATAAACAAGCACAGGTGCAGACTCCATCTGATTCGACTTGGATTCAAACGTGCATATGTCGTGTAGTTGAGCATTTGTCCTTAAGAACTTAATAATGACTTAATTTTATGTATAAAATCGTTGTTATGGTTAATTTTTTTATTGTAAAAGTAACTGCAGCTTCGTAAGCATGTGAAACGTGTTTTCCGTTCATTTCGTTTCTTAATCTTAACTGTTATTTACTAGAAGAGTTAAGGTTAAATATAGGTCGATTACAAAACTAGACTTTATTTAATTGAGCTTTAATTTAAACAGATGACAATATTAATAATTCTTAAGTATGTGAAATATTGCACATTATACTCCAAGTAGGTATTTGGGTTCGGTCGTAAAAAATGTACAACAGGTTTTTTTTGCTTGTCTCGATTTTATTCTTGTCATACCATCAGGCCTATTTTATTTAAGAGAATATTTTGTATATTGCTCTAAAAGATACCTCTCTGTTTTTTTGTTAATATCATTAAATCATACCTAACCTTACAATTTTTTATATGTTTAGTATTTTTCTGATTGGCACTAATTTTACTCCATACAAAAACAGGTTTGTCCAACTACTACCCCATTATCTAAAAAAAATTGTACCCCAAAATTTTGTAGTATAACCGCGTTTTTAAGGTAGATTTCAGTTCCGAGTTACTTTTCCAACATGTGTTTAGAAAAGGATACGATTTTGCTATCATTTCAATACAATTATTTAACTTCTAAAAAGTGTCTAATTTTTAATTGCGTGTGTAACGTCATGAACATAACGACTTATAATGCTTAATTGTTGCCATACGCTTTAAGTAAGTTGGCTGCTTTTGTCTTTTATTTATTGGCAACACCATAGAACAAGACGCCAACATTCAGAAAACAAAATCAGCCATGTTTTTTTGGAGTGATTATCAATCTTGTGTGTCGTCGCGAGAGTTGTCGCAAAAAATTGTTTTTCTTGTGTTGGATTGCAGGGTAAGTATTGGACATATTCTGGCGAACTATTATACGTGTTAATACAGGTTTGACATTACATAAAACAATGAAACTACTGCTTAGGCTGTAATTATTCGCAATACAGTGATATTTTGATTTGAGGTTATGTCGCCGTTTTTTTTCTGTCATGATTGTAACATATGTAACGAAATGTGTAACGTTACGGTCATGACCGAGTGTAAGGCTGAGACTACACCTAATCAGGCATTATGTAGGTACATATGCTCACAATAAAAAGATCCGTCGTATTTTATTACGACGGATGATGAAGCTTCAATTATTTATTTTTAGTTTAAGAGGATTGTGAAATAAAGAACGTTCAACAAGCTAAATATAATTGTTTCATAAAAAAGTTTATTGTGAACCATAAATTTATAATTATGTGTCCTAAATTTTATACTGGTCATGAATGTAACTTTGAGTCACGTATGTAACGTTTGTTACAATGTCATGAATGTAACTGTACATTTTTTTACGACCGAACCCATTTCCATAAATTATTTTTATCTCGACCTGATTTTTGTTAATTAATTAAAAGAAGTGATAGGTAATTCAACTCGGCTTTAATATTTAAAAACAACGAGTTCTGTGTATATTCTAATATAAGTTGTTATAAATAATAAATTAATTGAGTCGTACGCTCATTGAGTCGTATGCCAATACGGACAATTGTTCGAATCTCGGACTGACTGATTTTTATTTCATATATGAATTCGAAATAAAGGTAATTCTGCAATTCACGACCGCGCGTGATCTTTGTATGAATTTAACGTATATACGCACGTGCTTGCCTGACCTGACGAAGCCTTCAGTAGCGACCGCACGCATGCAACAAACAAGGCGTTAACACAACCAAGCGTCACGCGCGCTTGTGAATTGCAACATCTATACTACATATAATACCTAATATACGTAATACCTAATGTACGTACTATATGCGTAAAGATAGGGGAAAAATCTTTACGCATATAGTATGTATCTATATTAATAATTTCGTCAAGGGGTACGGTAGACTCGATTGAAACCTTACCTGAATAATAAAACATAAAAAAATAAAGATTTCGAGTCGACAACATATATTCGCAAAATTCGGATTGTCAAGTATTTTGTTAAATTCTAATGGTGCTGACAGACAAATTGCACCGCCATATTGGCCACTCTAGCGAAACGTCACTGACACCTGTGACATCTTGAGTGGTTAATAAACGTTCCGTTTCATTCATACTAGCGCACATGACATACGCCTCCCCACTCAATACGTCGTCGTCGCACCATTCATTTTAGAAAACAAAGTGTCCATTACAAAGAACTGTGAGTGTGTAAAACGAAACGTCTTGCCGCAAACATTGAGCCATTTAGCGAAATCTATGCCGCTTTGCCTTTAATATTCCTTGAGAACCGATAACTACAGAAATATCTACCTACATTTTGTACCTACATGTGTACATATTATGAGTCACAATACACCCGAGCGAAGCCGGGTTTTCGTCTAGTAAACAATAAAATCTCTTTGGCTGTACTATTTGTATTTGGTTGGTTTTGAAGGCATTTCAAAGTTTATTTATCAAAAAAAGAAACAAGTGTTAGTAAAATGTTGTTTCCAGCTATTTTTCACTCAAAATGAGTGAATCTAATGAAGAAATTGGATACATTTTAAAATTTTATTACAAAAAAGTAAAAAATGTAACGCAAGACGCAAAAAAAAATTTGTGACGTTTATGGGGCTAATATACAGTGTGAGTAAGAGTAGCACAAAGTTGGCTTAAGCGTTTTCAATCTGGGAATTTTGATGTAAAAGATGCACCTCGCTCCGTTCGCCCTGTTCAACGGATAAAATGCACGCCATTTTAAATATGGTTTAGACACAAAACTATAATTAATTAATTTATTAATTAACAAAACTATAACCCTCTTTTAGGTGTTGAAACATTTGTTCTATAATAGCTGCGCCCGCGACTTCGTAGGCGTTGAAAAATGAAACATATAATTTATAATAATTTCTGACGTTTTTATTACTGTGATGATGGTTGTGCCGCCACTGTTAACGGACAGAGGCCGAATTTTTTTTTATATTTTTATACGATCCCTCTGGAGCCTAACATTTTTCTAGAATAGAAGTACCATATATGTTAATCCAGGTAATAAAGTATCCGTGTGCCAAACATCCAAACCCGTTCAATCGATATTGCGTTTTTGAGATGTCGAAAATTCAATAGTTTTTTTGAACTTAAATGCCATTTTTATGTAATTTTCATTCCAATAAAATTATACCATTTAACTCTCCTTTTTTTATTCTAACCCATTAAGTACAATTGCCAAGAACTACAATTAAGCCGAAGTAGCACCGTATTGCAGATCGCAGATAGTATTCTCCTGCTGCTTTTTACAATGTCTAGTGACGCTATAAATTCCAAACTTTACTTTTCGATAACAAAGTCCAACGTTAGTTTCGAGCAACCAACTTCCATAAAATAAGGTCACCATACCTTGTATTTTATGAAATTAGTTCGCATCCCACGTTTTACGGCTGGAAAACTAGCTAAGTGCCATTTTAAAAATAAAGTCAACTTTATTACACGAGAAACTTCCTCATAAGAGCGTATTAAAGAAAATTACAACTCAGTGCTTGCTTCGTATACTGCAGTTCCATCATAATCGTCTCGGCCATTAAAGTAGAGCAATATATATTTGAAAATAAACCAAGAAGGTATAGGACAGAAATAAATATAAAGCCATTTAAAAGACTTCTTCATAAATGTTAATTGGAAAATTACAGTAGTTAAATGATAATGTCTACATTAATAATAAATATAGATCTATAACTGTTATATCTATCTATACAAATATTTATTTAATAGTAGCAGGGCGTACAGTGTTCAGCAGTCATTGGAAAGCCTGGCTGCAGTGACCACCCCCTATAGTCATGAAAACTTGAACCACTTGATGAGTGGTTAGAGTGCTTGCCTAACGCTCTGTTCTAGGGTTCCCGGTTTCGATTCCCGGCAGGGTCAACTTTGAAAAATAAACTTTTCAAATGTGGCTCTGGTCTGGAGCAATGTAGTGGCAGAGCACACTGCATTTCGTAGTCATTTGGGCAGCCCGCCTGGCGGCAGTAATCACCCCCTTACAGAAGACCACCGTGAAGTAACAGCACGTGTGCTGTTGTGTTTCGGTGAGTGAGTAAGGGGTGCCAGAGCCCATTTCCCTATCCCTTCCTAATCCCTTATCCTTAATCTAACTGTAGTCGGCAGCGCACTTGCAGCAGCTTTGGCGTTGCTTGTGTTATAGGAGACGGCAGCTGCCTACCTTCAAGTGGACCGTCAGCCTGTCTGCCGGTCTTAACATAAAAAAAAGATAAAAAAAATAACATATATTATTTCACACTAATCATGCTTAATCCTAATGTAGTTGACAGCTCATTTGCAGCACCTGTGACGTTGCTTGTGTTATAGACGACGGTAGCTACCTACAATCAATTGTCCATGACGGTCCTGTCAGCCTGTCTGCCAACTTTTACATAAAAAGGACATGTACATATTGTGTTTTAGTGAGTTAGTAATGAATGGCAGAACCTATTCCCTTATACTCTATCGTCTTAGGTCGGTAGTGCATTTGCAGCACGTATGGCGTTGCTTGTGTAGTTAACGGTAGATGACTACCGATCTACCGCCAAGTGGACAGTAAGCCTGACTGTCAACATTACAATTTGTGAAGTGTTTGAATTTGTTTATCAATCGTGAGTCAACCATTGAGTAACTTGCTATTATCATGCTGGACCAGTTCAACAGGTCAGTTACGTGACATACAGGGAAACCGTCTTGAGAAACATTTTTTTTTTAATGAAACCAATCTTTGAATTTCTTTGAATTTCTTTCTCAAGTCCGGGTGACCCATAAGAATGAGTGAAATCATTGTTTTTCCTTTTTTTCTTAGCCTTTTTCATATATATAGGTCTATACGTCTTGTACCTAATAATTAATTCGTGATTGAACGTAAATTATAGGTTAAAAAGAATTAATAATTACTTACACTTGTTATATTTTGGAAGGTTCAAACGACAAAATATATAATTTGTCTTTTGATGTTGTATGGCCTCGATTGGTGACATAATTATTAAAATTACAACGTATGAACGTGTGTTTATGTGGGCGAATATAATATAGTTTTAAATCTTGTCTTTGGTTTGTTAAAAATGCAATTCCTTTAAAAACAAGTACTTAGTTAAGTATGAGAACACAATATGTACAATTTGAACGAACGAGAGTATCGTTTTAATTTGCTGATATATCGCAAGCAGAAAATCTGTATGGTTTTACTAGCTGAAAGGCTGCCCCACGGATGTGCGTAAAATAAAGGTGTGTGAGTACATAGATCGTAACGTTGAATTACGGCGCAGTTAAATCTCAGAGAGGAATGTTGCCACTTCAGCCCCGAAGGAATGTTGGCCTTTGCGTAGTGTTCACATGAGTATGTACGCGACGCGACGCTTTGATATTACGCCGGAGACGAAATATTCTCTTTTTAATTAGATGAAAATATTTTCATCAGGTTGAAATTCTGAAATTTTAATGATGAACTCGAATGTGTGTATGTAAAGTTAGCAATTTCAGTTTCCTAGATAACTCCTTTGAAGTAATTATGCACTCGTTTAATTGCTGTTAAATAATTAAGAACATCATCATCATCATCAGCCTATCTTATGAAATTTTTTTCTTGTGTAACACACACACGCGTGTTACATTGAATGTTGTGTGTGTGTGTGAAATTGAATAATACTCACAGGGGTTCGAACGTGCAGATTTGAGCCTGAATCTGTCGTTTCAATAATCAACTCACTGGCCTACAACTTCTTTAATTTTTATTAAAAATATAAATATAGGATAGGTGGGTATATACTTGCTAATGATATTATCATAATGAAATGACTTTTTGCCGCTAAGCCAGTATTCACTTATCTAATACCTGTATAAAACTTAGAACAAGCAACATTGTTATGCCAAATTGTTGGAATTAGATTTGAATAGAATTATAAAGGGTCGTAAAAACCTCGAACCTTTCGACGAATGAAATAGCACAACAGAAATGACACACTATAAATTCAATCTGAACCTACCCATTCCCCTACTAAGATACCAAGTTGAATCGCGTTCGCAAGTCCCCCACTTTTTATTGTTACGCTTTGTTCCTTTTGAAAATAAATAGACGTGAAAGGGTTGCGTGCTTCGTATATGTATTTTGCATGAAAAAGAGCTACTCCAGCCAGGGGTTGTCGGCAAAAAGGTGCGTGATCTTTGTCGGATAGGTACACCGAGTGAAATTTATGAGCCGAGTGTGTAATAATTTTTATTAGATAATATACCTGTCCAGATCAACAACGTCGTCTCCAATTTAGACTTCATGTTCAAATAAATTTCAATTCAATTTAGAGAAAGTTAAATTGCGTTTCATTATGCGAAATATAAATGTTGTTCATACTTGCTCTTATCTGCAAATATCGACTAATATTCGCCCACTGATCAAAATCGACCCAGGTGGAATAAAAAACCTTTTGGTTGGGCGTGTGTGTTGTGCTGGCCTTCTCGCAGTTGCGGACGCGACCTCGCTCGCTTCGCTTATAGGTAAACAATAATTTACGCAAAAACGCTTTATGAAGCTAGCAACGCACTATAATTTTAAAGTAGTGTTTTCATTGCGGGAAAAAAATTGTGTTGGTGACTGACGCCGAGCTGAACTTGCTCATCTGGAGGAAACCTGGACCTGGATGCATCCGTCGAGCAGGTACTGTTACTCGATCGCTCTTAATTTTGTGTAAAGTGCCAGCCAATACCACAGGATACCATAAAACCGCTCCAGCACACGCATTACAATGGTGGTTATTTACACATCGCCATACAGCCTTTTCCAAATAATATGACTAGAGTCCATCAATTGATACTGGATAAAAAATCTAATTAGAAAAAGGGATCCGAAATTTTCGCTTCATGTATTAATATAGGTAATAATGATAAATTATTCACAACATACAAGTACAAGTTACAAGAAATAAAAAGTAATCGTACCTATTTTATTTATTTACTCGGAAAACAGTATGACTGTCCAAATGACGGAAAGTGGCCACCGTCGCCTATAAGCAAGGCAAGCGGAGATGCGAGTGGGTTACCTAACTAGAACGTCAGTTAGAGTGTCAGCCAACAAAACCTTCTTAATTGTTTAACAGAAAATATTATAAAATAAAAATGGACTTTTGTGTAAATTTAAGTTATTGAAGCACAGATCAATAGGTATGCCGACGAAAAGTGGAATAAACATTGCAACAATCATGGGCACAGTTTTTAGTTAATGTCATCTATATTTAAAAGAACAATAATATAAAATACCTTACCGTCATGTACACGAGTAGCAAGTCAAAATTGTAAAAATTCCTAATAAATCGACGGTATCCACGAACAAAGCTGTATGTGACCATACACCAAAATAGCTTTTTTAATCGCTTATGGCTAGGATTTAGTCAAGCTATATGAGACAATTTTTATTTTTCTTGTAACTTGTTTAGTTTTTGTGATACACAAGTGAACAAGGATGTATATTATTTTCCCATCCGCCAACAAAGGCGCAATGTCACGCGCAACGCTGTACTATCGCACTCACACCCCTCGCACCTTGTCGCAACCGCAGTTGCACCAGTGTTCGCTGTTGTCGAGTTGGAGAGAAGACGTTCAATTCGTTTTTATTGATAATATACTAATATACGTTTTTTCTCTATTATTTTACCTTAATTGGCAAATGAACGAATATACCCAAAGTTTGGTTGTATCGATACATACAACTCTATTCTAAGGACATTGTTTAAAAAATATATTCTTATGGTAATATTAATAAAATTACGTACATATATTATTATGATGTTTAATTTAACATTTAATATAATTATTATTTTATCTATTTATTCTGGTCGCTTATGAAAATGCAACAATGTTCTTGAAAAATTGAGGGTAGTATGTATTATATCCGACTTTGTTTTGTGGAATTATTAAGATCGTATGTTCTTAAGCTACGTTATTCTTTGATTACAACTTTTACATGCAACGTTGTTTGATTTTTATTTTGGTAATAACTTGTGTTTTTTAACTTTAGTGAAAAGTATTTTAAAATATTTTCATTTCATTTAAGTGCAGCCACTCAAACAATATATTCTGTTACGTTATCTCCGGTAACTGAAGAGTCCAAAAATATTGACGTTGACACGGCAGATATCTGGAACGACAGATATCTGGATGTTACAGATGATTTTGTCTCCACAAATATTAATGTTGAATCTGTTCATACCTAGAAATACCAGTCTATGAATATTGCAACTTCTACGTCGTCAATTATTCAGCCTAATCAGCCACACCTAACAAGAACAGACAACAATATAACTAACAAATTTACACAATTTACATTTAGAAGCTAGCAACAGTTACGAAAACTCTCCTAACATAATAATTGGTAATTTCGAAAACGAGAGAAATTCTACCCCAGCCAATCTTTTAGACATATACTACACTAATTGTAATGGCCCTAGAAGTATTGCATATTCAAGCCAAGTGAATGCAATAACTAATACACGAAACCAAAAGAAAAGTAAAAAAAAAAAACCGCTGGGATTTGTCTGACGTGAAAAGAAAATTATGAAAAATTTAGTTAAGAAACATGTGTTAATGAATTTTGAACTTAAATACTAGCTGACTTAAAAAGGTTTGATATTCAAACAGCGAAAAAAAAAAAAAAAGTATAATTTTATGTTTTGACATGAAAAAACAATGATGGTGTGTCTTTATACATCTGGATAGGTGGTTGTGAAATAGTTTATATATATGTTATTTTAGATGTTTTGAAATAATTAAGAAATAAACAAGATGTGTGCACCATCCAAATAAGTGATTTTAATTACATCCAATAAAATTTAAGAAAATGAAGTAATCAGAAGAAGTGAAATCTACAATAACATGTTTCCAAAAAGGGTAAAGTTATAGATGAAAAGGTAATGCGTGGTCCCTGCAATTGCAATTGTAGTTTACAGTGTGCAAAATAAATATCCTAAGAACACAGAATTCAGCGTTTTACAAAGTTTTGAGCAGTAGGAAGCAGAGAAAAACAATGGGCTTGCGCCACTAAGTATACAAATAATTCTAAAAAGCTTATGCTTTTTATGCCCAGCAAGTGTAAATATACCTTTAAATACTATCTGCCTGTAAACTATTCTTCTTCAACATACGATCAAGCTATTAGTGTTTGTAAGACTATCTTTTCGGTCAGTGAGAAGTTAATTAGAAAGTTTACTTATACGTTGGGCGAAAACCGACGATAATCCTTATTTTATCAAAAACATGGGGCAAGATGCGTTTCTTCATTTCAAGTCTGAAGTTAAAAACAATATTTGGATGAAGAACAGTATAGGAGCAAAGACAGCGTGGAATAACGTAAAAGAAGTCTTCGTTGTGACGAAAGAGATCCGAAGAAACTGTTTCATAAGTATGACCTTTGTCAGATATTTTTCATTGGAGATCTTGAGTGGGAATGTATAAAGAGGTTGTGTATTAAGAACATTATGATCTCATAATGTTCTCCAATGAAAAATATCATGACTTGGTCACGTTGAGTAAGTGTGATTCTGGTGTAGTGTAATAATTGAAGAACAATGGAATTCATAAAAAAGTTGAATGCAACCTACTTGCGTTGAACAGTACTTTCGTGATGAAATTCAATTCCCCAAAAATCATTTAACTACTACCAGAAGCATTAATTCAAAAAACTTAATGTATTAAAATTTAATAATGAATATGGTAAAAGAACATCGCAATACTTAATTCGCAATCTAATTAATAAATTGCCTATAGAAATAAAAAATATATTCACACAAAAAATATTAAAAAGTTACTAAAAACTAAATAATTAAAACTAATAATATTAGCAAATTAATAATAATAAAAAAGTAATTTAAAAATTAATGAAATATAAATTAAAACATAGGTATTTGATTTAATAAGAAAGAAATGTAATTTTGTTGTCTTTCATTTGAGTTAAGGTGTTCATTTCTTAATAAAGTTTCTTGAATTACTACATTTTTCAATGGTTAATGTTATTTTCTAACATACGACACATGTTTCTGCTTCGCATATTTGCCAAGAAAAACGTTACTTAAGCACATACTACCAGCAAAACTTCGAAGAATAAGGATGCATCATTTCATACCACTTTAAATTTACGAAAAACAAAGTTGCAAGTGATCAAAAGACCCAATATTTTGTATAATTTCTATTTTTTTTAAAAGCAATCCACGGAAATAATATCACTACCTTCTTCCTAATAGCATATTTAAAATTCTTGGTAATTGGTTGGCTACATTTTGAAATATTTACTAATAACTGTTTTACAATTTTTAAATCGCTCTCCTGAAAAGTTAACATTTTGCAGATACGACTTTGTTCGTGGATACCGTCGAAATATATAATAGTAAAATCTACTTAAAATTTACTTTAAAAAGTTAGTACAACGTGTAAATATCAGGTGTGAGTGTTTTCTAGAAATTATATGAATTATAAATAGACAAAAACAAACAATAAAAATGTATTAAATATATTATGACAATGTGAAAAACGGATAAGAATAATGAAGTAAAAGATATCATCATAATTGAAATTTGAAATGCAAATAAGTGACTAGTGTTCATTCATACATCTACTACTTCGTATTAGTCCTAATACAATTACTTGAAAGGATAAACAAACCTAATATTGACAATCTTGAATCATTGAGGGTAATTTTTAAAAATCATCTATAATATAAGTTATAAGAATATTGACAAAACAGAAGCTGTGATACAACATAAACAATCTATAGACACTGATTATTTCGATAAATATTCGTGAAATACAAGTTTGAAATGGGAAAATAAGAAAAACTGATCTAATTTGTGGAGTGTCACAGACTATCAATTTACATACGTGACCACGAAATTGATATGCACACAGTGCAAATATAGACTAAAAATTTATATAGACCACGGAAATTGTATTCTCATAGGAATGAGCATATAATACCACAGAAAACCGAAATTGTGTCCGAATAAAAATGGCGCTAAATTGTATGAAATGCAAGACTATAATCACTAACAGATTAAATTTGAAATGTACCCTTTGCAAAAATGCTTATCATGTTGACTGCACTTGGATAAGTGAAAAATTATTTAACATAATGACACAGGATAGAAAACAAACTTGGAAATGTAACATATGTAAATTGAAATTAGAAACAAAAGAAGATAGTGTATCTCCTTCTACATCATCTAATTGCCATTCTAGTCAAGATAATTTGTTTAATAAACTTAATCTAGAGAAGGCGACCTATTACACGCCTACGACCAACAACGAGGGCTCTCCTGTTACCAACATAACATTTAGGAGAAAATATAACATCCCCACTCATAACTCATTTGAATCGCTCTCTGATGAAGACGAAACCCCATTTTCATCTACCTTGTTAAATAGTAGCTGTCCAAATTTGTATACAGATGCAAACGAAGAATTAAAATATGTCAGATCAAAACTAGCACAGGTACAAGAACAGGCTGAAAATGAAATTGATATTCAGCTAGCCGAAAATTTTTCATTAAAGGAGCAAATCGAAAGCTTAACGAGAAAAAGAACTTCACCAATATTACAATCAAGTGCAAAAAAGCAAAAGCAAAGTTTAAATAAAACTAAAATCGGCTATGAATCGATTAATGGAGGTTCGCAAAATATTGTGTCATTAAAAGATGATAAGATAAAGGAATTGAAGAAAGAAAAAAAAACATTTGGAATTCGAATTACAAAAAGTTCGCACAGAATTGGAGTCCCTAAGGAGGAGTTGAAGTTTAGAATCAGAAGGTCAAAAACAAAAACCATCTTCGGAAATATGTAAGAACTCTCCACGGAAGACTTCTAATACAATCCGTAGCCGACCACCCACTCTGACCCCGCATCAATCAGGATTGCAGTTAAATCATGATAGAAAGTTGTGTATCTTAAGTACAGAGAAACGCAATAACATATTAGATATACTTGAAAATAAATTTGGAGAGTTTAGCTTCTGTCACTATATAAAACCGGGCGGTGGAAACTACTTGAAAATACAGAAGTAAAGCTGGAAAAATTTACTACAAAAGACTTTTGCTTTATATTTTTAGGTGAAGATGATTTTAGCATGTCTAATAATTATCGTGACTTAATAACCTATATTCGAAATGTATTATTGAAATTGACATTTACTAATGTTTTAATTTGCGTACCGACATTTAATTCAAATTGTGCAAATCTCTGTAATTGGCGTATAGAATATTTTAATAATTTACTTTATAAGGATAACATTGTATATGAATATTAGCATTATTGTTGACTCTAATGTGAATCTCCAGTACAACTGGTCTATGTTTGACAAATACACAGGCAAGATTAATGGCCGTGGTATTGCCACAGTATTTGAGTCTATACTAGAAAATGTCCAAACTTTAATAGCGTGACAGAACGACCTACTAAATGAACTTCAAATAGAGAAACAAACATTAATACCCCATAATTAAAAAATACTGACTAAAACACCCCGAACAAGTAGCGACTCTATTATTGTGACAGATCAAGTGATGCCAAGGTTAAATTTAAATGACAATGAACCAAAAAAAGGGACTATCCCGTTTTACTTTAGTTAAAAAAAAAACACAGAGTTTTTTCGATCCTAAATCTCAAGGTGGAGTAAAAAAATACTTAAGAATTCTCCATCAGAACATAGCTAGTGTGCTATCTAAGAAAGAAATATTGGAATTAATATTGTTGGAGCTTGAGGAGAATCATGCTGGACCTGAAATCGTTTGTTTATCTGAAACATTTCTCAGGGAGGACTGCAAATCTTTTTTGAAATTAAATAACTATCAGTTAGCTTCCACCTATTGTAGAAATAAAAAAAGAGGGGGTACTTGTATACATACTAAAAATAACATAATTTATCAAAAAATCACAGTATTGGAAAAACATATAACACCAAAAAACTTTGAATGCTGTGGAGTAGAAATTAAAGGAAATAACTTAATTGTTTTATGTTTATATAGAACCCCTATGAGTGATGCAAATAATTTTCTGAATAAATTAGAGAACTGAAAAAAATGAGTTACACAACAGATCTATATCGCAGTAAAAAGAGGATTGTTCTGGCAGGTGACTTTAATATAAACACACTGGTAAAAAATAAACTTTCAAATTATTTAAAAGAGCTTGCAAACAATTATAATTTAACCCTACATGTAAACGAACCTACGAGGAAGTCCACCTGCATAGATCACATATTGAGCAATATAAAAAATGCAACCTCTAGAGTGATTCCGCTATATCTATCTGATCACGAAACTGCCCAAATGCTGGAGATTCCCGTCAAATCCGTAAAATTAAAACCTAAAACTCTATATATTTACAAAAGAGATTACAGAATGGAAAATCTAGAAAAATTTAAAACATACCTTGGCAATTCGACTTTTATGGAAATATTTGAACTATCCGATGAAAATACTGCATTCAAAACATTTCATGATATTTTCTGTCTATTGTTTAAATTATGTTTTCCAAAGATAAAAGTTAAAATAAATAATATCTCTAAAAAGTCAAGATGGGTTAGCAAAGGTTTAAAACGCAGTCGTAGAATGAAACGATTTCCTAGATATAAATATTACAATACAAAAACTGAAGAAAACAAAATAACATATTATATGAAATATTCAAAATTACTAAGAAGATGTATACTTGCATCAAAAAAATCCACTAATATTGATATGATAAACAACAGTAAAAACAAGTGTAAAACTACTTGGAACATTATAAATGACGAAATATCAAATAATAATAGAGACACAGACATAAGTAATATAAAATTTAATGGAAAAAATTTAACATCGCCCATTGAAATTGCTAATGAATTTAATACCTTCTTTATAAATATGACTCAAATAACATCTACTGAAAACACTGTAAATAAACAACGGACCACACTTAAAGCCAATGTCTGAAAAGGAAGTCAAAAATACAGTAAAATCATTAAAAAACACTAACGCGTGTGGATACGACGAAGTTACAACTAAAGTGATGAAACATTGTATTGATGAAATTGCCAGTATTCTAACACATTTAATAAATTTGTCGTTTTTGAATGGAACTTTTCCGAATGCTTTGAAAATATATCTGTGGTAAAATCTATTTTCAAAAGTGGCAGTAAAGAGGAAATGAACAATTATCGTCCCATTAAGCTTTTGTTAATATTCTCAAAAGTATTTGAAAAATGTATGTACAAGCGATTAATGGAATACTGTTATGAAATTAAGGCGATAACACTAGAGCAATTTGGATTTCAAAAAGATAAATCAACAACGCTGGATATATACAATCTTATGAAATTAATAATAGATGGCATTAATAAAAGAGATCTTACTACCGTGCTTTTCTTCGATCTTAGTAAAGCATTCGACTTAGTAGATCACAACACTCTCATAAAAAAGGTAAAAGCAATAGGTATTCGAGGGATACCACTAGACTGAATAAAATCATATTTACAGCATCGACGTCAACGTGTTGAAGTAACAAAACTTAATCAAAAGAATGAACGTAACCACAGTGTTCTAGACTTATGGAAATTAAATATGGCGTACCCCAAGGGAGTATACTTGGACCATTACTGTTCCTACTCTATATTAATGACATCTCTAGTGTAACTAACTATAAAACAATATTATTTGCTGACGATATATCAATTGTGGTACGCACAAACACTAAAAATAACTCTATATTTGACCACGAAAATAATATTAATAAAACTATAGAATCTGTCATCGAATGGCTTAACAATAATAACTTAAAAATAAATTTATCCAAAACTAATTATATTAAATTTGACAATATTCAGACTAGGAAAGTTAATATTAAATATGGTGATACAAATATAAAAGAAACAAATGTAACTAAATTTCTTGGTCTATTAATAGACAAAGAATTAAACTGGAAAATGCATGTAAATAATTTATGTGAAAGAATTAATAAATTTGTCTATGCATTAAGAAGTCTACGAAAAGTTACCAATTTAAATACAGCATTATCTGCCTATCATGCTTATGTAGTATCGATACTCCGCTATGGACTGATATTTTGGGGTAATAGTACTGACTCGGGTAGACCGGTACATTTTGTACCAAGGGTTGCATTCATAGGAGTGGTAAAATATATAATAAGATACCAAATGATATTAAACTGTTGTCTTTAAATGAATTTAAAAAAAAAGCTTGTGATATGGCTGAAAGATAAAAAAATTTATAGTCGGTTCTGTTTTATTTTTATTTTTTTACATAAATAATCATTTGATATGACATCCTACTCTTATAAATTGTGTTATACATGCTGTTAAATTTGATGATGTTATTTCTGTTAATTAATTTTTGCATGCCTTGTAAAACGGCGAAACATGATGTTCCTTTTGTAACTCTTTTGCACCTTCTATACAATGTTTTAAGCAAATAAATGAATTATTATTATTATTCAAACTAACTCTTCTCTCAACTATTTTATTATTATTCATTTATTTATTTCTTTTCTTAATTTTAAATTTTTTACAATATATATGTGTATATAAAAACAATAAATATTATAAAAAACTTAAAATTAGGTGTCCACTAGTAGCGGGGCAAGGCCCAAGCTACCGGTGGTTAGGGCTGCAGAGTGAGGAACCTCCTGACAATGCGTGCCGTGTCAAGAAGTACCGCCTTCTGTATCTGTCCCTTGATCCAGCCATCTAGTGAGAGCCTCTTAGCCTCTTATTATTATTATTATTATTATTAAAATACTAGCGACCCGCCCCCGGCTTCACCCGGAATGCAATTTTTATATTAAGAACATTCCCCTTTTATCCCTCTTTCCATTAGTGAAAACCGAATTAAAATCGGTCTACCCGTTCACGCGTGATGTCGTGACCATTTTTATATATAGAGATATATGCTAATTCTGACCGATATATATACTTCTATAAAAAATTCCACTCATTGGGCAAGGAGTTCTACCTAATCATTTGTCGGTTAAATCTATAGCAAAAATAATTTACATAAAAATATTATGATGAAACAGTTTAACATTTTTTTAATGTTATATACGCTCTGTAGTTTGTAAGGGTTAAATGTACCTATACAAATATAATTGGCCTTCCAATATCAAAGGTAAACCATTTAATATTTCGAATGGTCAACCAATCACAAGTCGATTGCTTCAGCCTTGTATAATTTTCACGGACAAATGATTTCATATAACTTTCACCCATTAAAAGGATCACATTATTCCGGACTGTACCACGGCCTGTGTAATATCGATTTAACTGGAAACAGCCAAATTGCTTGCCAGAATAGAAACCTCTCGAGACGTTTATATGAAAAATTACACCGAGATCGTCTTAAGGGTGATTAAACCGTTCTGTTGTAAGATTTATGAGGATATTGGCATGGTACACCAAAAACGAGACTTTTTTTCATTAAATTACAATTAAACTATTACATTAAAACTAATTTAAATTTGATTTTTTTTCTTTAATATATAGAAGTGACAAATGTTGTTCAAGACAATCGTTGCCCTGTCAATTTCATATAAAAATAAGATGATTTCTTTGGATTTTCCAAAAAAAATCTTTCATAGAAACGTTGTCCTGACAATTACGAACACAACAAAAAATCATCAAAACGGTTGTGACTTTCTTAAGTGTGGCTCCGTTACATATGTGGCTATAAATTTTTATTTATGTAGATATTTTAATTAAGCAGATTTGCTAGGAAAAGTTGAATTTCTTTAAAATAAAAGATAATAAAGAACGTGTAAATCAAATGAAGCGTCCCGTCACTAAAATAAGTACAATAATTAAGACTTATTATTTACTTCTTAATCCCACTAATCTTAAATCCCACTGTAACCGCGAAACCTCTGCGGGGCGTTAGGGCTCCGCAGGCGTTCCAACCGTTACTCACCGACTGAAACTCAGGGGCAGACACTACACGAGACCTGTGTTATTCTCGAGGGCGCCAACTACTTGGGGTGAACTTAGACAAAGGAAAGCCAAGACTTCAACCACACAACACTATATTTACTAAAATAACTTACAATTAATAAATGAAGATACACACAAAAAATATATATATACAAAGGAGAAACAATTTTGAAAGTAATCTGTCCTGATTTTCCTCGCTGAAGGCGGGGATGCTCTTATACCCTCACTTGAAAGACACCAAGTAGCTCACAGACCACGCCGAAGTGATGCCACGTGGCCTGGTGGCTCGGCGAAGGGAGATGTCGAGACACCTCTCGACACGTGGATGTCGTCGCCTCCGACTGCGACGCAGCTATAGTCCAAACCAGGGGTGGCTTGGACTGCAGGAAGGCGAGATCGACCCAGGAGCCGCAGGACGAATCGCACGCACGTGTGCGGATGGACCGATTCCCTCTTTTATATTAATTTGACGCTTGCCAGACACTTCTACTGTCGACGGTTAATACTTATATGTATCCGCGACCTAACGGCTAAAAAGCCATAAATATATTTACATACGACCGCGTGGTAAGTGGAAACACTAGACGGTTCGTTAAGTCTTAGAGAAATCGTAAAGTCCCTCGAGCTCCTCTTCTTCCAAACGCCGGGTGCCAAGAGAACGCGTGGCCGCTGCCACCGTCCCTCCATAGCTCGGCCGGAAGTCGTGCCACTTCCTATGGCCGACATAAAAATTAACCAATCCCATAGCTTCTTCGTTCGTGCATCGGTCTAATCCTTCCCCGTCGAGCCGACATCGACAGATGTCGCTCCATAATGTTGTGTCGGGTAATCGTGCGCCAGTACACAACGTTTCAAGGTGGTTACACCGTCATGCGGTAGATGGCGGTTATAATCACAATCTATTATAAATTTATTACCAATTAATGTTAACCTGCGAATGGTAGCTGACTTAAAATTAATGGAAACAATATATACTGCTCTCGGTCAATCGATAATTTCCTACTGCATCCTGACATGGGGCGGTGCAACCACAAACAAAATGATGCGTCTGGAAAGAGCTCAGCGGTCAGTATTGAAAGTGATACTTGGCAAGCCTCTTAGATACCCAACCAACACGCTATATAAGGAAAGTGGATTTCTCACAGTTCGGGGTCTGTTTGTGTTTAAAGTAATGGTGCATTCACATCGCTATGTAATTAATTCAGTTGATTATGGAAAAATGCTTCGAAAACGTGTTTTTAAGTTACCCGTCCCACCCATCAAATCCAAGCATGCCAGAAAATACAGCATCTTCCTTCACTCATATATCTACAATAAGGTCCAATCACGTTGTTGTATAAAGTACTGCACACTTCCAGAAATGAAGATCAAAGTTATGAAGTGGATTGCCACACTTTCTTACATCGAACTTGAAGAACTACTAAGAGAACTAAAATGACTGTTAATCATAACAAGAAATTAACTAAATCCTCTATGACTATATATCTATCAAGTATACTGCCATTCACACACACACACACACACACACACGCATGCACTCTGAAAGCGTCCTTTTAATAGCATTTTTAAACCCATGAAAATCTTAAAAATCTTAATGCAATATTCGTTGAACTGATTGATGTCGCGTAAATGAACAATCTTGGTAACCTTAGATCATCTACAGGACAGGCCTCGCCTAGTGTAGAGATCATTGTAATAATGATTGTTGATACGTTTCCCGTTGCCATGTTAACATATTTACTTTTTAATTTTTTTAACTGTTTGCTACAATAAAACATGTACGTATTATGTTAATATTGTGAAATAAAATAAATTTATTATTATTATTATTATTATTATTTCTCTTAATGTGCCAAAAATTTACGTTACACACACCCAAGTTATATAAAAAAAATTTTCGAAGAAAATTTTTTTCTTATGCTCGGACACCTGAGTATCCAAGCTCACCCGTAGAAGAAGGAAGGACCGATGCACGCACGAAAGAATGACCTGAAGGGTCCTAATAAGGGATATAAGAAAATCCGAAACACGTTGACCTGAAGGGTCCTAGTGTATCCCCGAAGGATACCACAGTACTAATTTTCCCGTAAGAAGATTTCTGAGCACATCTCCAACTCAACTCTTTCACGCTCAGACATCCTTCGCCTTTATTTCTCCTTGCGTATCTTTAAAAAGAAATGTAGAAAATGATTACTCAAAAAGTTCAAAATAAATAAACAAAAAAACAAACCCTTAGTACATTAAACTATCAAATTTTAATTATATTAATTTTGAGCTGAAGATTAGTATGCCGTGACTCAACGTATGCATCTTTCAAAATTTGTAAGACCCATCGAGGGTGTATGCATTATGGGCCGAACCGATTGCCTAAGCATAAATCGAGTTCAATAACTTGACATGGTTGCATGGCCATATCAAACGTTTCTACACTTATTAAAGTTCTAGAACAACCTACAGAACAACGTCTAAGGAAACTAAGCCTTTACTGAAGTCGTCAAACCGAACATCATCGTTGTTCTCCTAAAACCCGTCGCAACACACTCTTCGTCATGCAAACCTTGCATCCGTCCTTTCAGTCTGCATATCCTAAAACTTTTGATTTTGTATGAACAGAAAGACACAGCCGTCGTGATCCTGTCGAGAGGCGTTCGGAAAATGCACAGGTTTGACTTGCGCGTGCTAGGAGTCGAAACGACCCAGAAGATCGCATCCACAGTTGATACGACTTCCCACGCGAAATCTCCCCCATGCTTGAAGCTAAGTCCTGTCTCCGTTGTCACACGTGACGGCATCTTGGAATGTGCCCAGCCAAATATCATGCGCTATGGACTAGGAACTAGTCACTGGAACAAGTCGCCATGGACGTGTGCCAGCCGCTATGACTTCAACTGGACACCAAAGCTCAGTCCAGTCTCCGTGGTGAGACAACAGGACATTGCCTTCGACAGGGTCCACCGACCGTTCTCACTGCTCAAATGGTCCAAAAGGGTGTAAATAAATTTTGACAAAAAAATTAAATCTGTAAGTAGATTAATGGTTATATTAATCCTAATAATTAATTAATAAATATTTAAAGTACATCAATATGTAAAGAGACAAAATTACATTTAAGTGCTTCTAACAAAACACATCAGACTACAAACTCTTAACAAAGGTTATTTATTCCCTTTAACCACTAAAATCTTGCAGCAAATTAAAACTCTAAAATAAACTTTGAAGCATGTACCAAACAAAAAATGTTTCAAAGGACTGTAAGGAAACTATGTTCCTTACTTTCTAACTACTATGCCACAAGATTACAAAAAAATATAGTCAGTCTGATGTGTTTCCCTACCAAAGGAAAAAAAAAAAACCAAGTTTATACTTATTAACTATATTCTATATCCCAATATAACATGACTGGATTGATCTGCAGATGCAGAACACAAACTTACTACACATTACTCAGTCATCGTACTTCAGGATATCTTTAATATTCAAAAACAAGTAGAAAGGCATATTTAAATTGATCGAATTTAGCAAAGTTGCGTTTGTTCGACCTAAACCACAACAAAGGAGATTTATTTAATATCTCCGGCAATGAATTTAGTAATTGTTGATCTGAAATTGATCTCGATACTTTTAGCTCTTCTAAACGCTCCAGAAAAGCTCTAACACATGTAGATCCATCAAATTTTAAATTTAAAGAGTTAATGTTAACTTGCCTTTCGGTAACTAACATAGGTACAGTTGCCGTATCAGCAACTGGGACCTTTTGTGATTTCTCGCATTCGTCACTCTCATCACTGTCGTGTTCGGAGATGCTCAGCAGCCCTATTAAACGCGCGCGCAATTGCGTTAACCGTGTACTTTCATCTTTAATTCGACTAAGACGGTCTAACCAGTAACTAGCCCTAGCGGATATACGTCGGAGGGAAGCGGGGGTACCTGCGGTCGATTTTGCCTCCATTCTCTCTATTACACTGGTTGCAGTGGACATCTCATTGTCGACATTCACCACGACTTCCTTGGAAACAGGAAAACTCCCTCGCCTCGCCGCCACTAAAGCGTGTTTTAGGTTCCGTCGCATCACTTCGACGGTAGTCTCCTCATCTGAAATTAGGTTGTAGTTCATGAGCTCACTTGCCAGTTCCTCCTTGTTCAGGAAGTTAATATACTTTAAGAGAGGCATAGTGTTACAAGTTATAATTTATTACACCACTATGTATTAAAATTTTAATAAAATATGTTTTTACACAACTGAATTTAATTAACTATAATTTACCAATATATGAATGATAGGCTATCTATCTACTAAAAGAAAATTATATATAAAACTACTGATTCAATATTTGGTGTGTGTTGCACCAAAACAATAACTATTTAGACTTAAGCTATATATCACAAAAATCACACTGATTCGAGTTCAAAAACTTATCTCTAGCACAGCATTAAGACGTACCTTTTGCTAGGCTTTATTCTACAATAACAAAAGTGAGGTTGGGTAGTGACAGATAAAATACTATGTTGTAAACAAGTATTAAGCAGCAACACACTTACAACTAATAAGTACTGTGGAGAGGTCATACACAACAATAAATAAACTTTGTGCTTTATAGGCAACAATTAACAACAAATAAAACTCAAATAAAGACCACTCACCTTGTAAAGTGTGTTGAAAAACTGCTTCTCTAACCTCTAACAAATTGCTAGCTACAAAAAAACAATTTACAAATTGTTTCACAACAAATGCAATCACAAAACTCATATAATTGAAGCTTAGCAATAAACGGCCACTACCAACAATCCCTCAATTCACTTCATAGTTTTATTTATTTGTACAGTTTAAATACACACAAGCGCTAGTGCTTTTTACGAAAAAATGTCACATTGGATTGGACACGACACACGTGCGCAGTAGCACAATCACACTAGCGACATCTGTGATCGAGTTTGTATAACTCGCTTAAAAAGATTAATAAATTTAGAAAAGACGGTAGTGTGTGCGATTGAAAAATGTTGAGAGCTGGTATTAATTGGGGGGTAGGAAATTTATAGGTAGGGTATTTGGGTATGAGCTTAATGGGAACACATGGGAATAAGGATGGGATATGGACACTGATGTCCCTAGTCTACTCAACTTAGACTAGGGAGTGGTATTTCATCAGGCGAACGTTGTCCTGGAAAAAAAAGTTAAGTTCTACCACGGAATTTAATTAATACCAGCGGCGTACTGTGGCATAAATTCCTCGTCTAAGCCTCCCAAGTAGTAAATTTATTTGTAGTGTCTAGTCCGGCTGCCAGTCCTATAGACACTCGTAACGACAGACGCTCTGCCTCACTTGCTATGCGTCGTCACTCGTGATCGAGTCCCGAGTTGGTGCGCCACTTTGTAACCGCGAAACCTCTGCGGGGCGTTAGGGCTCCGCAGGCGTTCCAACCGTTACTCACCGACTGAAACTCAGGGGCAGACACTACACGAGACCTGTGTTATTCTCGAGGGCGCCAACTACTTGGGGTGAACTTAGACAAAGGAAAGCCAAGACTTCAACCACACAACACTATATTTACTAAAATAACTTACAATTAATAAATGAAGATACACACAAAAAATATATATATACAAAGGAGAAACAATTTTGAAAGTAATCTGTCCTGATTTTCCTCGCTGAAGGCGGGGATGCTCTTATACCCTCACTTGAAAGACACCAAGTAGCTCACAGACCACGCCGAAGTGATGCCACGTGGCCTGGTGGCTCGGCGAAGGGAGATGTCGAGACACCTCTCGACACGTGGATGTCGTCGCCTCCGACTGCGACGCAGCTATAGTCCAAACCAGGGGTGGCTTGGACTGCAGGAAGGCGAGATCGACCCAGGAGCCGCAGGACGAATCGCACGCACGTGTGCGGATGGACCGATTCCCTCTTTTATATTAATTTGACGCTTGCCAGACACTTCTACTGTCGACGGTTAATACTTATATGTATCCGCGACCTAACGGCTAAAAAGCCATAAATATATTTACATACGACCGCGTGGTAAGTGGAAACACTAGACGGTTCGTTAAGTCTTAGAGAAATCGTAAAGTCCCTCGAGCTCCTCTTCTTCCAAACGCCGGGTGCCAAGAGAACGCGTGGCCGCTGCCACCGTCCCTCCATAGCTCGGCCGGAAGTCGTGCCACTTCCTATGGCCGACATAAAAATTAACCAATCCCATAGCTTCTTCGTTCGTGCATCGGTCTAATCCTTCCCCGTCGAGCCGACATCGACAGATGTCGCTCCATAATGTTGTGTCGGGTAATCGTGCGCCAGTACACAACGTTTCAAGGTGGTTACACCGTCATGCGGTAGATGGCGGTTATAATCACAATCTATTATAAATTTATTACCAATTAATGTTAATTTCTCTTAATGTGCCAAAAATTTACGTTACACCACTACGAAGTGCGTTAAAAGGTTTATGTCAAGAAATTATCTGGACCATTAATTTAATGACTAGAATCTTCATTACTTTATTTGGTGATAACACTAGTATCGACAGTGATCGATACTTGAAGAAAGCGTCTACAAGGTTTCTTACAGTATTCTTTATCTTGGACTTGCAATTTGAACAATGTGTTGACTTGTGTACGTAAAATATAGACCCAAATATTAAATGAAATTTCGAATAGGTATACGAGTACGCAGAAGAAGCGATAACAGTTTTTTTTTATGTTAAGGTCGGCAGACAGGCAGACGGTCCACTTGATGGTAGGTGGCTACCGTCGCCTATAACACAAGAAACGCCAAAGTTGCTGCAAGTGCGCTGCCGACTGCAGTAGGATTAAGGATAAGGGATTAGGAGCGGATAGGGAAATGGGTTTGGCATCCCTTACTCATTCACCGAAACACAACAGCACACGTGCTGTTATTTCACGGTGGTCTTCTGTAAGGGGGTGGTTACTGCCGCCAGACAGGCTGCCCAAATGACTGCGAAAAATGCCAAATGACATATAGCAATGCATAAAATATCAAGGTGTTCCTCGGAAAAATCCCAAGTGAGTAAGATACTGTGCCCAGCTAGTCCAGCGGTTAGCGACGTATTGTGGTTAATTCTAGTTTCAAATGTATTTCAAAATTTTTAAAAATCTTAATGGTTTATGTATGGCTATTACCATGATCTAAAAACTAGTTTTTAGAAGTTTATTTGTTCTAGTGACGGTGTACAAGAAATATATTTTGAAATAGATTGTGAAGCCTCATTAGGGATCATCGCAACTCGTCATTAGAACATCGTAATAGCCAGATATAAAGCATTAACATTTTTTATACTCTGTCTCTTGTGGTAACCTCTCTTCAAGAATGCAACTAAGTTTTGCTAACATTAACCGGGATACTCGCTACTTGAAAAAAAAATTTTTTAGTCTGTGATAAAATTAATTACTGCTAATTGGGACGACTGTTTTATATCTTTTAATTTAATTAATTCCATAGATTAATATTTTTAATTTTGACCAAATATTACTTCTTACTAAATAAACTACGAAAAGTTATAATTTTAAAATAACAAAAATGTGATTTGCATTTATCATTTGGAATTTTCAAATATTTGTACTTCCATGTGTAGCTTGAAGATAACGATGATTCATAGAAAAGGAAACGTTTTCTGGTGTTATTTGAATTGCGGTATCCACAATAAGCCATTAGAGAAGTAAACCTCACTATGCTTGCGTGCTTTGTCATTGTGTGTTCAATTTAAACATTCCGTTAATACCTTGCAACTTAACTAATCGAACATAAGTTGTTCGACTAGTTAAGTTCCGTGAATCAGACTTAAACCAAAGATTTTTGTGATTTTCATCAAAACCGATTTTCTTTACTGCATTAACAAGCACTGAATTATGTCACGCCTTTTCCGCGATGTGATGCGGACAGGCGGACAACAAAAAAAGGAAGACAAAATAAAAATAGCTTCTGGCGGTAAAAACAAAATATTTATTTAATAATTAAACCCACCAGAAGGTGTAAGCAAAATTATACAAAAAAAAAAATTATACAAATACCTTGTGGACATTTGGAATTAAGGAAATCCTCCACCGAAAGAGAGCCGTCGATATAAAAATAGGCCGAATGAATTAGGCCGAGAAAGAAAATAAAAAAAAGTATATTTGTCACTTGGTGCGATCGTCGGTTGCCGAGGCGTCTCGTTGGGTACCACGAAGTCCGGCGGACTTACTCGGCCGACGCTCTGAGGGGAGACGCCGCGTAGGTTTGACTATCAGGGCGTGCGGATTCGCTCGGTTTCCGATGAACCGTAGAGTAGATTAGTTGGTAGTGGAAGCGAAGTCATATGCATAAAAAAAAACCTGAAACAGATACGTACAAATCGCCTTAGACTGATGAAGCGGCTTGACATCGATTACGTTAACTTTCAGTGCTCCTTACAAAGTCAGTAAGTACTTCCAAACTGTGTCAATTGAATTTTTTTGAGTAACATTAAAAAAAAAACGACATTTATAAATGACTATTTGCTCTTCCGAAATAGAGAGTATTTGAGTTTTGAATTTTGTGTAATTTTAAAGAATACAACCTTGTCCTCGTATAGGAAAGTCTTTAAAAAAAATTCGACATTTTGTATTTTCCATTATAATTTACGGTTAATGATGTGGACATCGAGGTGCGAAGAAGAATATAACTTGACAACACAATATAAGAGTGATTTTAGTTCAATGAAACGTTGAGTTTCATTTAATTTATTTAGAAACGTTGGCTTTTGTGTCATTAGTTTTACAGTAAGGTACGTATAGAATAGCAATTAATGAACACATTTTGTGGTGTTTCGAATATCGGGAAAGATAAATTACTACAATTAAACCTCAGTCACGGCTTTTATTACTTTTTGATGAGCTTGTAGGTGACATTTATAATAAAATGTTAGGTTTATAATTACTTTTAATATAATGATTATTGCTACATAAGTGCTTATGATAAGACACAGATTTATTCTAATTGGGCTAATTAATTACCTGTTTAACGGAAATGGTAATTGTTTGTAACAATAATTGTGGGGCGAGGAACAAAAAGGACATTATTTTTTTTACGAGAGAGAAATCTTCAAAAGAAACCCTATGAACAAATGCCGCATGCAATGCAATTGTGCATAGGGTCATGTGGGACTATTACCGCATTAAGACACCCCATGAGATGGGTATGGTTCCAGTCCAAGGGGACTTTGAAACCGTCACCGGTCGTCTTAAAAACTTAACTAAATCTTAATTATGTGGGACCGGTTAGCCCTGAAGGGCCACTTGTATCAGTAATGGCGTTAGCCGCGGCCGGCACAAGTGGTCCCCGCCTCGAAGGTGAGAAGCGGCGCGGCGGCGGTGGTCTTCCTCTTCTTTCTCGGTGTCAGGGCAGCTGCGCATCGTGGTCATCACAAGCAAGCGTCGCGTTTGCTGCTGTGATGGGGTCATCCAGGTCCAACAGGATGTGTCCAACAAGGACAGAAAGCGGAAAAGGCATGATAATAATAATTATAAATTTTACTCTCTACCAGCGAGCCGGTCACAGCATCGCACGGATGCAATTTTTTTTGCAAATTTTATACAGGAACGTTTCCCTTTTTATTGATATTTTCATAAATGAAAACCGAATCAAAATCTTGGGTTGCTCGAGTTTGGGGTACATAAAGAACATAGACACATCAATTTTTATTTATAGAGATTAAATAAAAAGATGTTATTATTATGTACATTTATTTATTTTCTCTCTTAATTCTATTTTTTTTTTACAATAAAAAACATAAAAAACAATATATGATGCTGGGCAATGCCCAAGCTAGCGGGCGGCGGTTGGGTTGCAGACTGGGAAACCTCCTGACAATGGTTGTCGTGTCAAGAAGTACCGCCTTCTGTATCTGTCCCTTGATCCAGCCATCTAGTGAGAATCCATTTAGTGAGACCTTTTTAATATTATTTTTAATCCTAAAAGGATATTGAAAAAAATAACACAATTTGTTTCCGTTTGTGATTTCCCGCATTAATAGGTATATAAAATTGTGTTATTTGAATATAAATGGATGTTAATACATATTTTTAAAGAAATGAAAGAATTTTCAAGTTAATAATTTCAAACGATCATAAACCTAAGAGTTATAAAGGTCGATTACTTAATTGGTAAAGTTATCGAGGAAGCTGTGTGTGAGTTGAATTAGTTTCGAGGAAATCGTTCAGAATTTGATCACATTTTCCGTATCATAGTCGTAGTATACCTAATACGGATAGCTCATTTATGGATCAAGGTCAGCTGCCTTAATCATTTTAGGTAGAGCAAAACGAGTAGTCTAAAATTTTAGATTTATTTCCACTTGGATTTACTGTTTATTCTAAAATGATACAGTAAAAAAAAAACAATATGTACTTAGTTTCATGGCAGGACCTAATTTCTTTTGATCCTTTTCTTTTAGGTATAAAAATACTCCATGGATTTATTAAGATAAGACTCACATTTCCTTACAGTTATACATAATGCTAACAGAAATATAACATCAACACACGCGAGTTTATTGTAAGTAGGTACAATAAGTAAGAATTTATTGACTCTCTCCATGCTAATTGAAAACAAAATTTCTCGTTAAAACATTGCACAGTCCAATTAGGTTAGTTTATTAACATTATTGATTGCACGTTTCCTAACAGCTAACTGCTACTGTTGTTCGTGAAATTGTAAATACCTAGTTGCCGTAACTTCTGCTTTACATAAAACAACAAAAGATTTTGCATTTCTGTTATTCTTTTTTTTATGTTAAGTTCGGCAGACAGACTGACGGTCCACTTGATGGTAGGTGGCTACCGTCGCCTATAACACAAGCAACGCCAAAGCTGCTGCAAGTGCGCTGCCGACTACAGTAGGATTAAGGATAAGGGGATTAGGAGAGGATAGGGAGGCGGCTCGCTGAGACTTGCATTTTGACTGGCTGAACGATATGGTTTTCACCATACGTTTAGGAGTTATCAAATTTAAGGCGTTTATGGAAGTTTTAGTTTTGACTAAATTTTCGGTTGTTTTTGTTATTTTTTTTCTTACAGTTTTAAAGGACTCTTCTTAGGGCCACTGTAGGATTATCAATTGTTGTTGTTTGTTGTTGTTTTTATTGGATTGTTGTTGTTGTTATCGTTTCTTGCTGGGTTTTTCATTGTTTTTCTTGTTGTTGTTTTTTGTTGTTTCTGCGAGCCTAACCAGAGGTGAATACTCCGACTGACTCAGTGATCGGCAGGGCCATCTACTGGTCAATGTCGGAGGAGTCAGGAACTGGTGGGTCCTGTCCACGAGCGAGTGAGGGGCGCAAGCTGTTATACTCCTCGGTGGTGACTAGATCCGCGACGCGGAGACATGGCGAGGCGAGTGGCTTGAATGCCGAGAGCCCTTCCCAGCCCAGGTCGGGGCGAAAGCGGTCTGTAAGAAATGCTAACATCCAAGAGGGTAAGGTGAGGCCTGAGCCCGACTGCGATGAAGCAGCTGCGGAGCCGGTCCCTAAAGTCACCAAGGCGAAGACAGGCCGTGGCAAACCCTTTGGCCACAACGTGGGCGTCTCGCGTGTGAAGCGCGAATTGAGAGAATCGACAAGTTCGAGTCCGACTCGAACCTGTCGGATATGGAAGCACAGTCGGACGACTCGGAGTCGTACAAGAGACGTTGCGATAGAATACTTGCAAAGTACGGCAACTATGACTGGGAGATGGAACAGTCTGAAGTCAGTCATAAGGACCTAACCGAAGAAGTGAGCAGGCTACGTGAGGAGAATGGGCACCTCCGTGGCCAGGTCGACAAACTTCAAGCGAAGGTGGCGTCCCTCAAACGGGCACTATCCGAAAGGCCCTTCCCACCTGTGGCCTCGGGCGATCCCCTGCAGGACAAGGGACCGCCCTCAACAGTAGCGGAAACCCAGGTACTGACCAGGGCCGAATTTTTGGAGGCCTTCGGGTCATTACAGGAGGAGCTTGCGGCTCACGTAGAAAATATGTTGGGTTCCCGCATTGCAAACTTGGAGTCAGAATTGAGACTCCTTCCCAACCCGTTGGCGGCGGATAAATCGAAACTGGAAAATAGGACTCCCACCTCGCAAAACACGGCGGTCACAACACTCGCTCCTCCGGCCAACCTGCCTAAGGTAGCGAGGGTGGTCAAAGTGGTCAAGAATTCTGCTCCTATAGCCACGGAGCATATTAAGGAGTCTACGGGTGACCCCTCCGGGGCCGCTGGGGAATGGACGAAGATGGTGCGAGGTAAGAGTAAGCCGCCTGCTACTGCAGCTCGGCCAACTCCTACAACAAAGACGACCAGGCTCCCCAAAGAACCCAAAACACAGGCGGTGGTGGTGTCCCTAAAACCGGAGGCAACCGGAGGCAGTTGCCAAGGGCGCCACCTATGGAGAGGCAATCGCTAAGGCGAAAGCCTTGGTGTTCTTAGATGCACTTGGCATAGGTCCTCCAAGGTTCCGCACAAGCGTCACGGGAGCCCGCATAATGGAACTCCCAAATGAGACCACCGCCTCACAAGCGGATAAATTAGCGGAGGAAATCCGAGGTGCTCTAGGGCACTTGGCAAAAGTCACCCGGCCGGTAAAATCAGCCGACATTCGAGTCAACGGACTCGACGACACGGTGTCGGCTAATGAGCTCAAAGCCGCGCTGGTGGCAAGCTCGGGCTCAAGGGAGTCAACTCGGCATTCGCCTCTTGTCCTATGGAGACTGCTGGGAGGTTGGCCGACGCCGGTCGGCTTACTGTAGGATGGAGCTCTGCCTCCATCCAAATAATGGAACAGCGCCCCATGCGCTGCTTCAAGTGCATGGGGCTCAGACACCCAGCAGTCCGATGCCCGTCTACCAAAGACAACAGCGGATTGTGTCACCGCTGCGGCATGGACGGGCATATAGCGAGGTGCGCCACCTGCTCAGACGCAGGCCTCCCGGCAAACCACAGGATGGGGGGGCTAAGCTGCAACCCCCCAACGGTAAGAGGTCGCCTTAATGCGGCCGTACCGGCCGCTCGAGACTGGGCTCCCTCGGCAGCGAGGGAGGAGTCCATGGACCTTGCCCATTAAGTCCAGCAAGGAGGGAGCGGGCAGAGGATGCTCCAGCTGCTCCTAACGTAGACGAGTGGGCAGGCGAAGACGGGCGTGAGACGCCCTCCTTCAAATGCCCAGGACCTGCGCGCATGGTCTGGCCGCTGTGTGCGCGTTCGAAAGTTCCCCTCGTCTGGAGATTGTCTCGGTGCCTCGGGCAATCCCCCAATTTGGCGTTAACTTGGCCAACTGGCTGAGCAGCCCAGAGTTGGATCGGAGTAGTTGGTTCGCTAGAGCCCGGTCCAACTCATGCAAGTCCCATTTATTTTATTGGGTATTGCCAGTCCCACATACCCCTATCGCCGAGCTAGCGGTAGGGTAAATGGATTTCTCCTCGGAAAAGTATTGCAGTTCTTAAAATTGACAGCTAATATTATCGGTTAACGATAACTTTTACTTTTACACTTTAAAATAATACAACTAATAAATTTAATAAAATTCCTATTGTGCGATAGAAATTAAAAATCATACTTGTGTTAATTAGACAAGATATTCATTTTATTTTACTGTTGTTAAATTCAAAAGCAAAAATGTTATGACATCTTTTCCAGAAACCTTCTCCGCGATTAGTCTTCCTACTTAAATTGCAAAACATAATCTTTATTTCTACAGCAACTGTACTCAGCTAACTAGATATTTAACATAATATGTAGTATTCGCCGTCTTTATTGAGTTCTGTAAATTTGAAAATTTTTACTAAAATTGTGTACATATTAACACGTTCTAAGGCTTCTTTTTACAAAGATGTTCCGATTTCAGTCGCGTATACTTTTACGTAAGCATTGCACTCATTAATTAGTAGGACTTGTGAGTAGAGTTAGGTGTAATTTAATTTAAAAAATGTGTCGCGTAACGAACTTTAAAGCTTCGTGTGAACGTAGCATACAGAAAAGTTTTTACAATATTAGTGCAGTGCTTGTTGTGAGAGTTCTTTGAAATATAACGGAGTCGGCAATAACGCATTTGAACTCATTACACGAATCGAGATAAATAAATTTGTCCGCTAAATTATTAGGTCGGGAAAAAGTCTTTTCGCATATTTATAGTATGCATAAACTTGTAATAAAATTTCATTGGCTGTACTATTTGTATCTGGCTGGTTTTGATGACATTAAAAAGGTTACATTTCCAAAAAAGAAACAAATTAGTAAAATGTTGTTTTCAGCTATTTTTCATTTGTTTTTCTTTCTGTCAAAAAGAGTGAATCTAATGAAGAAATCCGATACATTTTGAAATTTTATTTCAAAAAAGCAAAAAATTCAATTTTGTGACGTTTATAAAGAATAAGAATAAGAAATAGATTTTATTTGTGACAAAGGATACACAAGGATATCATCACGACAACGCTAGATCACAAATATTTAGTCATTCAGCAAAACTTAAGAGATTTTGGCTGGGAGATGTTATTGCATCCGGCATTTAGCCCTGACCTTGCACCTTCAGATTTCCAATAATAAATGAATAATCAAAATTTCGGTCTCTTCAGAATTCTCTAGGCAGTGTCAGGTTAACTGCCAAAACTACTTGTCGCATATTTTCGATCAGAAATCCCAAAATTTCTACAACAACGGGATCATGTCACTACCTACAAGATGGCAAAAAGTCATCGAACAAAATGGTGCATATATACGTTAGTTAAATGTAAATAAACTTTGAAAAAAAAAAAGTCTTGAGTTTTCATATAAAATACGAAGAAACTTATTCTGAATTTTTTCTAAAATTTCATGGAACCTGCTTGATGTTTATAGATTAGATTAGATTAACTACTAGATGTCAAAATCTGATGAAAATAAGTAAATTCTATGTGTAAATAAAATTAACTCTTACACAATCAACGGTTGGTTATAAGCAAGTCGAAACAATCTATATCTATACAAATAAAGTCGCTGTCCGCTTCTGTCTGTTTCTCTGCTAACTACATTAATGACACGGTTTTCACTAATGGATTGAGCAATAAATGAGGAAGGTTTGTGTTTTCTAATAATATAATAGGTAATTATATTATTAGAATAATTTTCAAATTAAATAATAGGTTATTGAATTTACAATATTATTATTTTTTTTTAATAAAAAACTAAATTTAGGTAAAAAATAAAACAAAATTCGAATATAGTACTTTTGCAGTTCTATTAAATGAATAGATCCTAAATGATAAACGACGTCGACAAGACAACAAAGCGGATAATGTAAACGTTGTTCAATAGAAAATTGCAACGAAGTTAGTTTTTATTGACGCGCGGAAGCTTAGTATGTCGACAATATAGGCACCACACTTTAGCTTGGTGTATTGATAGTGAGAAGTTGTTATAATGTTCACAGAAAATGAACATTTAATCATTTGGTATTAATTTTTTTTTATTTCCAGTTGATTAACCTCTATGTTAAAAAGCTTTAATTTTCATTTCACTAAAATTTCAAAAGGACTACTAACTGGTAGTGGACTAATGGCTGATTGTGGGTTAATGGTATAATATTGGTAGTATCAATGTGTGGATCGTACTGATACCTTCTTTTTTTGATGTGTTGCGGGCTCCACTTCAATTAGGCGCGGAGTTTGACACCGGAGTTGTGGAGAGACGCACCGGAAACACAACACGTCTCCCCTCGTTGTGTTCTCTGCGATGTTCTCTGCGGCACAACCAACTGCAGAGACCGAGGCCGTTACGTTTCCACCTGAAACTCTCTGATAAACCCTGCTCATGTGGCTGCTCATCTCTACGGCATTAAGGGTGGGCGGCCCAAAGGTTCCACCTGACATTTCCACAGCAATCGCGACAGCCCTAGAGATGGGCTCCACCTCGTGTTGTTGTCGCGGAAGAGTTACTAGGCTGGGTCGCGAACCCCCCTAGGTGTGCTGGGACCTTGTCGCGGTGGGGGGGCTTAACCCTCGCCAATGCGGACGGTTGCAGGGGTCGGTGGGATCACCGGCCTTCGCTTGGCTGACCGGATTGTCGCTGGGGAACTAAGAAAGCACACCCGTGAGGGCTCCGAGCGAGCTCCGAACATCGGAGCTCGTGGCGGAGCGTTTGCTGGGAGGCTTCAACGGTCAGTTGGAGCTTCGCCGGTCACCGCTCGTTGGGCCGAGGATCCGTACTCGGCTCATGCGGGTGTGGGCCGGTGAGAGACGGCACCCCCGGTCCTTGTTCGTCGGACCGAGGTATGGGTCTCGGTTTTGCGCATGAGGATCGGCGCCGGTCGCAGCGGGCAAATTCTCTCGGATGGCACTGTCGCTCAGTGGTAGTCGGGCAACGCACGCGAAGACGGAGCTTTACGGCAGGGAAGGACCGTCTGGCAGAGTACCGCAATCGTGGCCTTGTGGGGGGTGGTGAAGACCCGGTTAGGGCCACCGGCCTAGTAACCGCCCTTCGCAGTCGTCCGGAAGAGTGAACACCCGGCCTCGTCACCCGGCCGTGACCTCGTGACCGGCGAAGTTCTAACTGATAGTTGGAGCCTCCCAACGTTTGCTCCGCCGCGAGCTCTGATGTTCGGAGCTCGCTCGGAGCACTCACGGATGTTGTTTCTTAGTTCCCCAGCGAATCAGCCAAGCGAAGGCCAGTGACCCCTTCGATCCCTGCAACCACCCGCATTGTCGAGGGTTAAGCCTATTGCCAGTGATGACATATGGCGCTAAAACGTGATCTCTACTATGGGCCTCGTAAAAAAGCTCAACGTCGCTCAACGAGCTATGGAGAGGGCTATACTCGGGGTTACACTGCGAGATCGAATCAGGAATGAGGAGATCCGTAGACGAACGAAAGTTACCGGCATAACTCGGCAGTTGAAGTGGCAGTGAGCGAGACACTTTAAGGAGAGCCGTCGGGCGCTGGGGCCGGAAGGTTCTCGAGTGGAGGGTACGGACCGGCAAGCGCAACGTAAGACGTCCACCCAAAAGGTGGACAGACGACCTAATAAGGGTCGTCGGTGCATCCAGGCTGCTTCTGATCGGTCTTTTTGGAAAATTACGGGGCGACCTTTGTCCAGCAGTGGATATCCTACGGCTGAGATGATGACGATGATGATAGTTATAGGTGCCAACTTTCATAGTGATCAGCCAAACGGTGGTGGAAATTAACGATTCCATATAGACAAAGGCCCGGTGGATCCACCACCTACTAGTTATCACCATTATGACCATCGGAGCGATGACCACAAGAAAACTTGTGGAGGATGCGGAGTATAGATTGTGATGGCGTTCAATTTAAAAGGTCTATGTTGAAAAGTGGGCGTTTGTGGACTGATGATGATGATGGTGGCGGCGACAATTGTTAGGTAACAACACTGTGTCATCTGATTTGTACACTGTGTCATTTGATTTGTACTATTTGTATAATAAGACAATCCTAAATTACAAGGTTATTAAAAACTATTAAATTTATCTTCTATCATTCCAAGAGAACCTTTTATGGTGTTCGAAGTAGTAGTAGTAGTGCCAAAGAAACTACAATAATGAAGAACACAACCGACGACGTAAGTGCGCCTTAGACTCAGAGTTCAATCGTACACCAAGATGACGTAACCGTTTCGTTTGCTGCCGCGCAACCGCTATTATCTGTTGGTTCAGGGTGCCTAAAGCCCCTCGATTCAAAAATACGAATATGCCAGTGACTTGGAAAAACTAGATAACCCAACTAAAAATATACCTTAGAGCAAACAATTTAGAAGTTGTACAGATCCGTCTTTCATTAAAAAAGGGAAGATGTTAGGTAGTATTTGATTTGTACTATGCCAGTCTCGCTTCCTTCTTGTTCACGGCTGTTGCCACGCTTTATAAGTATAGTCTTATCGTAAATTACAAAATTATAAAAACCTATTAAATCTATCGTCTATAATTCCAAGAAAACCCTATAACAATGATAAACAAACATCAATTTTTACATACAAAGAAGATTTTTTGTTTTGCTTACCTATAAATATTTCGCAAGTAGAATTTAACTGGAGATGATTCTATCTTAGCCATGACATAATAACCAGCAATGCCGTCCTATATTCACGCACCGTTTTATTTAAATTGTTTTCGTAATTCTCGGTTTTTGTCGGACGTTGCATTCGGTCACCGAGCACAATACATTGAATTATTTCTGTTTCTTTTCGTTTTACTTGCCTCCTAATAAGGTTGGTATAATCTTCCTCAAATATTGGGCTGCCAAGCTCAAAAATTATGAAAATATTTTTTACTGGCGTTCAAACAAAAAACCGTATTTTATAAGCATATATAATACTAGCGACCAATCCCGGCTTCGCACGGTGTTGAAATCTTCAATAATCCTTACTTAGCGTAGCTTATGTGATAAAATAAAGCTATGTTCCAAATTTCAGCTTTCTAGACTTAGTAGTTTTGGCTGTGCGTTGATACTCAGTCAGTCAAGACAAACGATTTTATAATTATAAATAATATATTTGTATGTATTTAAGATATAGAAATATATTTATTGCATCAAAAGATAAATAACAGATAAAACTAACACATGACACGCAGCAATGACGCTAATTAATGTTATTCTTAAGAAAAACATTAATCGTTAAAGTATTGAATAAAATAACAAAAATAATTTATGTACAGAAAAATAAGGTCTCAGAATTAACATAAACCCGAATTTATTCTTGCAAATATAAAATACTTATCCTCAATTATAATCCGACCATTCTATTGAAAAAACCGAAAACGCTCTTCAGTAAATCCAATACAGAAATCACCTGGTAAAGCTGTTAGATGACCGGTTCGCAGGAAATCGGAAAATATTTGGTCGGAACGTGATACGAATAATGAGGGATGGACTCTACCTTAGCAACCTACTGACCGATTTATTTGACCCCTCTTTACCTGTCACGTGGTATATTGGAAGGGATCTTGATGAATTGTTAGGGATATTTTGCTAATGGTTGATTTCGTGATGGAAAATGTTGGTGATCAATTTTCTTGATAAGTATAATATCTACAGATTCATACCTACACCTTATACGTATTCACCTAGCGTCAGCACGAATTCATTTACTTACTTTTTTCTTCACTAAACTTATTTTTTCTTTGATAGTTTTAAGTACAAATAAGTAAATACTTTGTAATGACATAATTAGTATTTTATACACATGTATTAGGTAATTGTAAAACAATTATCTAATACACATTTTATTCAATATTTTAATTTTAATCTAGGATCATCATTTCCGATTTCCGTCTCATGCAGCTTATGGGATTCTTTTTTTTCCAAAACAATTTGAGTAATTTTAATATTATTATGTATACTTTTTTTATTCTTATGGCGTTTGTTTAAGATTTTGTTAGACCGATTTTGATTTGCGGTCACATAAAATAATTTCAGTAAGTATTTTGAATTGTAATTTACAAGACAGTTTTAATCTCTAATTGTACTTTTCACATGCCCCTTACATTTATTTATACATAAACTTTATGTCATAGTAACTGCGTATATGTATAGTACGTCAGGAAATTTTGGCAATGGTTCCTCAAACATATGGAATTCGTAACATGATAATATAACTCCCGTGAAAGCGTAACTCCTAATTTTGAATACGATATTAGAATTAATTTAGGGTTACATGTTCCTTTATAAGATGTCAATGTTCTGAACAGTGTCAATGAGGTGGATTAAACAAAATTTATTAATGAGTATGGCAAAAGAACTTCGCAATATATAATTCCACATCCAATTAATTAATTTACCTATCAATCTAAAAAATGGAATAATACAAACAAAACATAAAGCATACCTTAAAAAATATTATATAATTAAGTAAATATAATAAAATTTAATAATTATTCTATGAAAATACATGCCTGCATAGAATGGAATAGAATTGTATGCAATTCAGTTGGTTAGGCATTGGATGTTGATGAGTTGTAATCAGGTTGTAATATTGTTATTATAATTATATATAGTGTAATGTATTGGCGTGAATTAAATATCTAAACAAACCAATAATGGTTTACAGTCATTGTAAACATCGTGTATTAAATTATGTATCAGATAATAAATAAATATAAATCAATCAATATAATCAACTTAAAATAGCTTATTCAACATAAGAGTAAGTATATATTTGTTCTTAAAATTATTGTAAACTTTTCTGCTTCAGAAGCAGTTTTGAATTTATTAACCGAGTCAATGTTAAAATTAATTTGTGTTTAAAATAAAATAATACAAACAATCCAACATATCGCAATGCTAATAATCATACCTAATGGTGATAATGGTTAGTCATTAGAAGAAGCTAAGTAGTAAAGGTACTAAAAATATTACAAAATCTATTATTAAACTTAATTACACCCATATTACATTTGTCTAGAATAATATATATTCAGAAGGGTGAATATTTAATACTGAAAATATCACTACTATGTAATTTCCTTGAATAATAGTTTCAAATACATCGAAATATTTCCTCGAATAATTTATGGATAAACTAACTGGTCCCGTCACTTCGTCCGCGTTGAAAATATATGCGTACTGTAACGTTTGACATCTTATCGTTGTATGGTGACACCGTCACGACGACAGTGGCGTCCACTTTTTTTACATTTTTGATCTATCCTTCGGTAACCTAACATTGTTCCTCAATGAAAAGTATCCTATATGTTAATCCAGGTAATAAACTATATGTGTGCCAAATTTAATCGAAATCCGTTGAGCCGTTTTTGCGTGTAAGAGTAACAAGTATCCATCCAGATATCCATACATATAATATGGCATAGATCAAACTGCACCCGTGCCGCCCCTTTGGCGGTCCTAATAAGGTAACAGCGTACTAGCAACACCAATAGGCGACGGTAACCACATGCCATTAAATGGACCGTCAGTCTACTTACCGACCTATACATAAGAAAATGTAGACACATTCCTGAAAATAGTGACGATAATTTCATTATCAACAGCCGACAGATTCCTAGTGCTGACATCAGTAGCTTGCGTCCACTGTTATCTCGAGATTTATTCCACACTAGCTGAGCCCGCAACTTCGTAAGCGTGGTATTTGATATTGCGTAACTTTTTTGTTTGCAAACCGATTAGAATCAAACAAACACTAAATGTTACGGGAAGCTTGCTAAAATACATCAGTGAATACCGAATTCAAATCGGTTAAGCTTTTTCAGAGATTAGCGTGCACAAATGCACGGACAAACAGAAAACAGACAAAAATTCTAAAAAAAACTATATTTTTGACCTCTGTAACTAAAGTACAATGTCTAGAAGTTGTTCTTTTTGAATAAATATTTAATGTACAGACATGGCTCCTTTACGATTTCCTTATTTAAAGATTATTAAGATCACCCAATGCACGTAGACTTTCGTGCAAACATATATTTTAAAATAACGAAATAAAGGCCATCTCAACTTCGGAGACTTTTAGCAAATTAAACTAAATGTCACAAATTAACGAATGATTATATTAAGGCAAATACATAATTTAATTTTAAACATCATTGTTCAAAACTTTCTTCGTGCTCTCCTAATATTATTCTATATACATTTTGCAAAGTTTTGCAGAATTCGGAATAATTAATTTTATCAGAGTGTGAATTCCAGTTTCTCACTTCTGGAAGACGTGGGAACTACTGAACTTTCCTTGGATTCATATAAAATTGAAACTTATATAAATCCACTCTCAATTTGCTGACAGTCCAAGTTCAGAACATGAGCAAGAATCCAGTAACTTGCCTGGAACATCAAACATGATCAAACTTTAAGAGTTCGATGCATGAGTTATGATTGCAAATAATATCGAATATAAACTTTCCATTTCATTTCTGCAAATATATGATTCTTTTTATAAATTAAATTTCATATTTACTTTACTTATAAGACCATTTTTTTTGGGCGTATTCATCTGATAAGATTCTTTAAATTCAATTTATAAAATACATACCATATTTTTTTAATATAAAGGAAAACGCTTTTACAACAAATCCCACGCGATGTTCTAGACTTACCAATAAAAAGAATTAATTCGGAGGTGAAACAAAAACTATTTAAAATAGAACATCAATCATATATTGAGCTAATCTCCTTTAAAAAAAGTTATTATTATTGAGCTCAAAAAAAACTCATAGTATGCGTTTTGTAGCGGTACAAATCAATAGACAGTTTTTTAAGTTACATATTAGCTTTTAAAACTACAAATGCAATTTAATATTTTGCCTTTTAAAGTAGTGCTTCATTTTATACAATATTTTATATAATATTAAATATTAATAAAATCGTAAACGAGCCGTGTCTGTAAATTAAATATTAAAAAAAAAATTTTTTACACGTTTTACTTATGTTACCGTGGTCAAAAAAATTGTTTTTAGAATTTTTGTCTGTCTGTGCATTTGTGCACGCTAATCTCAGAAACCACTTTACCGAATTTTATGTGGTTTCCACTGATGTATTGCAGCAACCTTCCGGTAAGATTTAGTGTTCGTTTCATTCCAATCGGTTAACAAACAAAAAAGTTAGGCGCTATACCGAATACTACGCGTACGAAGTTGCGGGCTCAGCTAGTCTATAATATATATTAAAAATAATTAAAAACCATTTCATTAGTTATCATTCTAATAATTATTCTTTTCTTAATTTAATTATCATTTGTTCATAGAAAAAACTATTAAGAAATATTAACCAAATTAATAACTAGCAAAAATTTGTAAGTAAACACCCTATCGCTGTTATTCTAAAATCAATACGGAATTAGCAATACTATGAGAGACTATGTCAACTTTTGTAGACATTTGAATGCTATTTACGACAAATGGCACATTTTGTGACTTTAATTAATTATTAAAGTAACAGCAAAGTATTATCTCGAATTGAAGATAGGCACAGGAATATTTTTTATTTTATAATAAATGAGTCCGCAACTTATACGAAGTGCGTGCTATTCGGTATAGCGTGTAATTTTTTGTTTGCAAACCGATTTGAATGAAACAAACACTAAATATTACAGGAAGCTTGCTACAATACATCACTGAAAACCTCATTCAAATCGGTTGAGCAAAAACGCACAGACAAACATACATACAGACAAACAGGCAAAAATTCTAAAAACTACTTTTTTGACCTCGGTAACATAAGTACAACGTGTAAAATTTTTTTTTGAGAAAGTTATTTAATGTACAGACACGGCTCGTTTATGATTTTATTATACGTAGGTATAGATTTAATAGAAACGAGATCGCAATTATAAAACTAAAAAATGAACAAAATCTGTGAAATACTCCCTCCCCTTTTATACGACAAAAAGTTGTCAAGTGTCGACAGTTTGTCGACTTCGAGTCTCAAATCCATTATTCAAAAGCAACATCCGACAAACGCTAAGAGAATTTCAACGAATAAACACCATTCACAATAATTATAAATACGCTTCGATCGTTTCTAATGCTAATTTCCTGATTCCTTGAATAAATTATACTAGCCCAATAACGATTTTTTGCATTTTCAATAGATCACAAACTAAAGTACCTATTTACTTTTTTTTATTAAAAATTGGTTTTCCCTTGGCCAGCATCTATCCAACTATGGAGCGAGCTCACCCAGAAGATGCCTATTCACTCGAACCTTGAAAGGTTTGGGTTGTATGAGCTCGTAAATACAGATCCCGGCAGGGAGTTCCAATCCTTAGCAGCGTGCATTATAAAAGATGTTTTAAAGCGCTTGGTCCGAATTAGAGGGATTTCGACAAGGTGAGCATGGTAACTAGCCGTTCGTCTGCATGTCCGAAGGGGAAGGTGGAAGGGGAATCTCATGGAGCTCCCACACTCTCCGAAGTACATATTATAGAATACACACAGACAGGCAATTTTGCCTCTATGTGCCAGGCTCAACAGCTTAGTTATTGTACCGTCGCCAATGAGCCTCCTAGCTTTGCGATCCACTGAGTCCAGTGCGGCAAGTTGGTATATTTTGCTGAGCCACCCCAAAGGTGACAACAATACTCCATGCAAGATCGGACTTGTACAAAGAGAGGAGCTGTCCAGATGTCACCCTATTTAGAATGCCCAGCTTTTTGGATGCTGTGTGGGTTTTGGCCTCGATAGAAGTACCGAAGTTGAGATTTGAGCATTCAACCTCATGCCAAGAAGCTCGAGATCATTGACCACAGGTACGGATGGACCTCGGAAAGTTGGAGTCAAGTCAATAATGCTGATCAAACATGTTCTAGCTTCTATGTTTCATATGACGCAAGTAAGCGAAACAGTGAATTAGTTATTTACTCATTAAATAGTTTTCCAAGAAACACTTTTACACCGTCAGTCCATTTTTTCGAAAAAAAAATGCCAAAATTATGATGATCCTGAGAAGAAAGAAAAATAATTGTAATTCCCAATTGACGGTTAGAGCTCGAGTTCGATGGTCACTCGAGCGTATATCGGAAGTCGCTGTAGCCCGAAGTCTACCCGAACTCGGTCTTCTGGCAACAATGCCGTCTCTTGGAATCGATTACAAACAATTTGGATAGCTCTGCGAGAAAAACCCAGCTGTAACATCATAGAACACTGCGAATGACCTTCTTGAATCAATGTGACAGCTCTAGTTGCAGTAAACGTGTCTAAATGCCTTCGTACTCTTAGCATTGGTATTACAAAAAAAAAAAAAAAGATTTCTTCCTGAAAATCAATACTAAATTATCCCATGCTAAAACAAAAATCCATAATAAACACCATAAAAAAATTAAAATTTTCTGAATTTACTGAACTGAAGTGTAAGTTACCGTAAGTTTATTATGGCCTGCATCTGATCTCAAACAATCAAAGAGCAGAGTTCAGAAAATAAAAAGTTCATAACATCAATATTTTGCTACTCATCAATTAATTTTTTTAGATAAAATACATATGATTTGCGTTAAATAGTGGTTCTTATTTTGTTTTGACTAGTATATTTACAGTAATGCACATATAATTACTACTAACTTTCGTATTAGGTGACAGATAAAAAATATTATTCATTCTCTTAGTTAACTCTGCATGAATGCAAAGTTATAAATTAAATGCGAAGAAAATAACACCACGTTAGCGTAATAATAATAAAGTCACAAGTACCCAATTCATAATAATCTCGTTCGTCTCATCCCTTTATAAGCTTCAGTTTATCTGACACGTGCACAATGTTCCTTAAGTAGCTACCTTAGTTTAATTATGCTTTGTTATTAACTAGCCTTATAAACACTCGCTTGTTCGTAAATAGTTATTATGGCATTGTATCTGATCAAACTAAGGGATGAGTAGAAGTTGATACGAGTCCTTTTCAGAATTTGATAGGAAAAAATTCAATACGTTTCCAGATAATCTTAAGAAATGGTTAAATCTTCTGAATGTCGTATATTTCATTTCTTTCTTCCCAGAGCGCTCCACGCTTTATCTGATGTTGCACGTTCCAGTGTCGCGTGGGGATATAGAACAACAAATGGCCGGCGAAATAAGCGTACACTATCTTCACGCTTACTCCTTTGTACGTGGATCACGCGACGTTCTTGTTAAGAGAGATAGAAAACACAGTGAGGAATGTGCATTTATTTGCAGTGAATAATATCGAAAACTTCTTTCAGTAACTTGTAGAATTCCCACTTTTTTATTTGCACGTATGAGTCAGTACTTCTCGGTCAAAGCTGTGTCTTATTTTATAGCAAGTATATATAAGGCTTTAAGGCACAATCTCATTAGAGAAATTTTCTTGAGTTTAGGTTTTTTGCTGTCGCCTGCAAGCAACGCCAAAGCTGCTGCAAATGCGCTGCTGGCTATAGTAGGATTAAGGATAAGGGATTAGGAGGGGATAGGGAAATGATCTCTGGCATCCCTTACTCACTTACCGAAACACAACAGCACACTCGCTGTTACTTCACGGTGGTCTTCTGTAAGGGGCTGGTTACTGCCGCCAGACGGGCTGCCCAACTGACTGCGAAACGCAGTGTTCCCTATGCCACTACTTTCCAGATCCAGACCAATGCCAAATTTGAAAAGTTCATTTTTCAAAGTTGACCCTGCCGGGAATTGAACCCTGGAACTCTAGAACAGAGCGTTAAGGCAAGCACGCTAACCACTCATCCAACGGGCTCGTCAAAAACGGGTTCCATCAATTTTTCAATTATGTTGTGATTGAGCTCACTTACTGGTGACAACATACTGGTGAGAACACTCACCCAGAGGTTTTATTTATGTTAAGATCGACAGACAGCCTAACAGTCCACTTGATAGTATGGTACAAATGTCCTGCCGACCATAGTAAGGATTAGTAGAATAAGGGATTAGGATGGAATAGGGAAATGGGCTCCAGCATCCCTTACTCCCTCACTGAAACACGACAACACGTTGTTGTTATTTCGCGTGGGTATATTTTTTATTTTATAAAAAAGTAAATGTAAATATTTTTATAAATAATAAATCGATTAATAAATTTATAATCGATTATTTGGCTTCTTTATACTTTCAGTGTTCCAATAAACGATAAAAACATTTGCTTTTGAAAAACATTTTTGTACCTTCTCCGCTCACCTTTAATATAAAACATAAAATCTATGAATACCAATTTAGTTGATCTTTAAAATAATCTATACTAATACGTATATTATAGAGAGATAAAGTTAGTGCCTATCTTTGTTTTATGTAGAAGAAAATCTTCGAAACCAACTCATCCGATATAAAAAAATATTTCATCAATAGTTACATTCGAATTTCAGGACGAACATAGGCTAAATATGCAACGCTTGGCAAAAGTATAATGTCAAGCGTCAATATATGTCAGGCGTTATATTGCCTTGACATATTTTCAAGCCGACTAGTAATATTTTGGAGGAGTTATAGTGACAGGTGCGGGTATTTTGTCTAGAAAATTGTTAAAGGTGTGTTTTAATTGAGGTGCTTACCCACAACGCACTTAATATATATTTTGTAATAATTAAGTAAACTTGTTTTTGGGGTTCCGTACGTCCGAATAAAAAAACTTCTACTTAATATGGATTATAGGAAAACCTATATGAAGTCCATGATATTAAAATAACATGGTAAATCACTTAATATTGTGCGGATAGGTAACATCGTACGGAACCCTCTTCACGCGAGTTCAACTCGCACTTGTCCCTTTTTTTTTAAATCTCTTTGTTAAAATATCTCAAATTACCTTTTTGTCGGCTTTTTAAGACTCAATGACTTAAAGTTTTTACGGGTTACCCATATAAAAAATCCCTTCGACCCTCAGTTTAATTTGGATCATTTGATTTCTGCTTAGGCTATATTGACAATGGGCTACTTAAATTAAATTTACACATATCTGCTTAGTAGAAACGCTGCTATTACAATGAGTTTTTAATATAAAAAGGTTGTTTCTATGTATCTACAAAACCAGCACTCCGGGTCCCTTTTTCATAGATGTTAAAACATTTATTCAATTTTTATTGCTCATTTATATTGTTGTTAGGGCTTATTTTTTTTATTTTTAACTCGGGAACAGTGCTTTTTTTTCTGGTTAAATTATGTTCGGTTGAGTAGTTAAGGCGTGAAAGCATAACAAATAAACGCATTATAATATTAGTTAGGATTAACATAAAATGTACTAATTTAGAAGGAGTAACGAATTACAATTTACACTTAGAAACAGCTGGTATCTCGCTAGTGGAAAACGTGGTATTTTACTCGACTAATGTGGTCTAATTAATAAGAAAAGGCGTTTCTAATTTTATCATTATTTTACTTTTTCATTTTTTATGTTAAGGTCAGCAGACAGCCTGACGGTCCACGGTAGGTGGCTACCGTCGCCTATAACACAAGCAACACCAAAGCTGCTGCAAGTGCGCTGCCGACTACAGTAGGATTAAGGATAAGGGATTAGGAGTGGATAGGGAAATGGGCTCTGGCATTCCTTACTCACTCACCGAAACACAACAGCACACGTGCTGTTATTTCACAGTGGTCTTCTGTAAGGGGGTGGTTACTGCCGCCAGACGGGCTGCCCAAATGACTGCGAAAACGCAGTGTGCCCTGCCACTACTTGCTTAAATTTCAATTACTATTTTATCGTTTCCACTACCGAACCCTGACGTACATATTAATTATTATTAGTATTAGTACCTACTTGTATTTGTTAGAATAATTTTGTTTTTTTGTTAGAATATCTTTATTAATTAAAAAGCAATTTCTACATAATTTCACGAATTCGGATTCACACTCACAGAAGCACACATAGAACAAGCAGAGAGAATACAGATACATATTGAATGTAGTCTTGTAGTATTCCCAATAAAGATGTAACATATATAACCAACATTTTCATATTTATCCATATTACCCAGAATATGATGAAATCAGAAGTTCGTAGTGATTCTGATATTCTTAGCAGAAACTAAGGGCGGTCAGTAATTTAACACGTCCAACTATCGTCGCAAGATAATATTTCTTGATTTTATTTTATACTAATTACTCAATACAACGTAATTGTAACTGGAACTAAACAATGTACCATAAGGGCGGAAAAGGAATGTTCACCGTCATAGATTAAATGCTTAACAAGCAAATGACATCAAAATTGCTGCAGTTAATTTTAATTGACCTAAAAACTGGTAAAAATTCATTTTCCACGATCTTACCTAAATTAAAAAAGAGTAAAACCGACAAACTTTGTCGTTGTGCTAAATGAAATCTTAAAATTCAGAAGAAACTATGAAAATATTTACGTGTGCTTGTATTTTTATCCACAAATTAAAAAATTACTCCAATGTCTATGCCGTTATCCGTGGTATTTTCAAACTTAAGGGATTTTTTTAAAGGATGTGGTTAGGTAGGTTACTTATTATTTTTTAATTCAATTTCTGATTTGACGTTGTTACCATTAAGTTTCAAAGAATAACGTGACTTATGTTTATGGGCGTTTTGAAGCTTTTGAAGTAAAAAATGGATGTGATATTCTTTATAATACCATAACATATGTTATATTTCGATTCCTTGATAGAGCCATTAAAATCCTCTCACGGCTCAGTGTTTGAGATGTACGCGGGCGTTAAGCCGTGGCATTAACATGCCGTTGTGCCGCGTATTCTCTTACTCTATCATGAATATTTATACCGTCCCCGCATCAATGTACTGTGAAATATCAGCGCGTGCCTATATGAGGGAGGGGAACAGTTTATTTTTATTGCTAACATGAAGCACGTTATCTTAAATTGTAATACTCTTGTCTCGCTTAATACGCAGCGCGTAAATGTTTTCCTTGTCGGAGCTAATATTACTTCCTCGTAGGATACGTTAATCAGGAAGGAAAATTTGAAAATGGAGACGTTTTGTACAGAGCAGGTTTATTAGGCAGAGGCTTAGTGACTTTTGTCACATTTCATTTAATAAGGAACAACAGTATTACAGGGAAGATAAATAGTTATTTGATAGCCAATTAATAATAATTATTATAGAGATTATTTAGGTTACCTACTCTTATTATACATTAATATTTTAAGGAAAGTGTATAAACATTTGCTCGAAAATAAATGTATATGACTTTTACAAAATGACTTTTTTAAAGCCTTTATTCAGTCAACAATTTATAATTATGTATAAAAATTAAAGGTCCGTTATTTGTTTCTTGCTCGTTGCCTGTAGATCTGTATGCCAATCAGCATAGGCCTCCTCCAACCCTTTCCATTCGCGCCTATACTGAGCAACTCTGTTCCACGTCATTAAAGCTACTTGTTTATCAAGAATTTTATTAAGAATTATCTTATTTATTGTTAAGTGTGGGGTGAGTCAAATCTGCCGTGTAAGGGCGAAAATCAACTATTTATTGCCACAAACCAAGATGACTTCCAATAGGGCTAAACTTCTTCTTTAAATCCTTTTTCACCACAGTCGTAGCATGTCGGACCATAGCGAGGTCTTCGCTCCTCAGCTACCAGCCCTCTGACCTTAAATGACCTTGTGTCACGCCGTACTGCTTCTACTTCAAGCGCATGTGCCTTTAGCTGCCCTTCTTCAACTTGGGTCCCCACCTCTGAGACCATCCTCCTCTTCTTTGGGCAGTCCAGCCTAATATGACCTTTTTCACCACAGCCGTAGCATGTCGGACCATAGCGAGGGCTTCGCTCCTCGGCTACCAGCTCTCTGACCTTAAATGGCCTTGTGTCACGCCGGACCGCTTCTGCTTCTAGTGCATGTGCCAGTGCACTCTTCAGGGTCTGATGGTGACCCAATCGCACTGCTGCACGAACTTCGCTGTCCCTTATCCCATCGACAAAGGCTTGGAGCACAGTTATTTCTATTGCAGTCGGTGTTGACACATAGGCGCGACGAACTAATCTTTCGATCTCATCAGCCCACTGTTGGAGTGTTTCCGTGGGCCTCTGTATGCGATCCCGTAATTGCGCCCTATACGTGTGCTCCATATGCTTGTCACCGTACCGTGTCTCCAGAGCTTCCAGAACGCTTGATCCTCAGTCCAGCCGCTGCAGTTAGAGAGGGTTTCGAACTGGTACTTGTAGGCTGTCCAGGATGATGTGCCATCAAACCGTGGCAGGTCCAATCTGCCTTGTGTAGGTACCGGTGCAGTGAGGACTGCCTCTCTCGTCATCAGTTTCCGCACTCTCTCGGCGAGCACTTGATGGCGACTGTCGGTTTGTTCGAGCCTCCCTTCCAGGCCTTCGACTTTCAGTGAGACCTCTTTAACTTCGGATTCAACCTTCTTAACTTTGTCACACATTATTTCCAGGCTTGTGTCCAATTTAGAAAGCATTAGTTGGCTAGCAGATTCCTGTCCAATGTGAGCGGCCTCCTGACTTGCTTGTAAGTTCTTTATAGCGGTCTCCTGTTCACGGCGAGCAGCCTCCTGACTGGCTTGTAAGTTCTGCATGGCGGTCTCCTGTTCACGACGAGTGGCTTCTTGTTCACGGCGAGCAGCCTCCTGACTGGCTTGTAAGCTCTGCATGGCAGCTAGCAATGCAGAAAGGTCCATTGAAGGGTTTGATGGAGGCGCTGTTATAGGGAGCAGTTCAGCATCGGAGCCTTCTTCCGGTTCCTCACGTGCCCGTTGTCTCGCAGCATCCATCTCCGCTTGTCTCCTGGTCCGTGGAGTACGAGTTCCTTCGTCCCGTGGCATTAACGGCATCCCACTTCTGACACCAGTTGTTACGTGTGGGGTGAGTCAATCTGCCGTGTAAGGGCGAAAATCAACTATTTATTGCCACAAACCAAGATGACTTCCAATAGGGCTAAACTTCTTCTTTAAATCCGTTAAACTTGCCAAAAGTCGTCCGTAATTCCGTAATGAGTCGCAGGTATAGTTCCGTAGTATCGCTTTCGAATCGCAGAATCGAACTGTCTCGCTAGCTTGCCACTTCGCCTATTTATACCCGCTGCCAGTCGTCTAGATCTTTCTCGAATTTAGTACAAACAAACAACAAACAATTAGAAGTAAACAACTTTTGTAAACACGTATTGTAAACAAGGTCATTGAAAATTCGGGAACACTATTTCTGTTGAATGTGAACTCTATGTTGTGTGCATATGGATCAATTTCCCTTGACAATAACTTTCCAGATTTGTAGATAGGCGAAGTCGTTTTTCTAGAACGTTCCATAGTGAGTCATAACTAGAACGTTCCCTGGTGAGTCATAACATTATCAAGAAAAAATATCAATACAGAACTCGCAATATAAAAATTAAATTGAAACATAAAACGGAAGAAATATACACACTTTTACTATTTTATCTAATATATTTTTGTTTTATGCAAAATTTTCTGTAACTTAAAATAGTTTGCGAACTGCAATAAACAGTACCTACTGAGAATCCATCCTCAATGCTGGTTTTTAACTGAACTTAATTTTTATTATACTGCCCAGACTGGAAATAAAGCTTTTTGGCCTAGCGAGTTAGTATAGTAAATTTTAAGTGAATAGAAATGGCGGAGGCGTTAACTTGAACCAATTTAAAACAAACGAGTCCGTCAATTGCTATTTTGGTCTAGACTTGTGCAGTATAAAGGATGGTTCATATTACATCGTGCCGCCCCCGAACCGTGCGCTCGCCGTGTTTTTCTTAAAGGCCAGAGCACGGCCCGGGTACGACCCGGTGTAATATAAATCCACCTTAATAGGCAAAAACACACAAAAAATAAAACAAAATTTAATCCAAGTTAAGTTATATTACAATTTGTACAGTTTCACAATGATCGATGTCACGTAAAATGCAATAATTCTTCCGGTGAAAAAACAGTGACTGCATTTTTATTATGTAAAAACAGTGATTGCTAATTGCAAAAAAGTCGAAAATATTCGTTGGTTTAAAATAGAATTGAGTTTCTACTTGGTTTTCTACTTGGTCCCGCTTTAAAAAAGTCCAACAAATTCTTTTATTGTTCTATGACATTTCGTGCTGGCAGAAGATTGGATTAATGTATTTTTTTAAATTAATAATAAAGCCATTTCTACACATGTGGGAGAAAATTTTGTTATGGTATTAATAAATGTAACAGTAACAAATGTGAAATAGGTTAAACCATATGTGGAGCTTGGCAAAAAATGGTGATATTTTTTGTATAGAATGAAACCTATGGAAAACTGTTAGTCAATATTGCGTCAAACAATTTGATCTCTATATGTCATATATTTTACGTCACGAAACAAAAAAATTCATTATTTTTAAATAAAAAAAGATCTTTTTATTTCCAGAAAAATTATTTGAACACTAATTGAACAGTAGGTAATTTAAAAAGTAATGGTATTTCAGGATAAGCTGAAAGTTCGGTAGAGATCGAAATACTTATCATGCAAAGATTTAGCGATAAATCCATTCTTAAGGCTTTAAAATAACTTAATTCATTTCAACTTAATTGGTTAGACTTTATGACACTAATAATACTCATATAAATAAATATAGTTTTATATAAAATGCTTAAAAAAGTAAAGATTATAAAAATAAGTCGATTGTATAAATAATGGCCGTTTAAAATATGCCCGATATACGAAGTAAAACTAAACTCTGTGGTCGATTTACAACACTATTTGTAAAATACTGCAACGAACAAATACGCAATCAATTTTGAACCGATCGCAACTAAACCTCAGTCCACCGTTACTAATATCGCAACAGCGCAAAATATTACTTTTTCAACTGGCGACACTAAAATATCTGAGTACACTGTGCAACACCGTGCCGAAAGCACGCGGAGTACGGTTCATTACTATCCGAGTGATTACCATCACGGACAAGATGGGGTATTGTTGGAATACGCGCGGATAGATGTCCGAGCAAAAAAATCTGCAAACGATTCTCGTCCCTAAGGAGAAAGGAGAAGTTAATAGATTTCATTAATTAACCCGTTCACTGGACCGAGTGATTGCACCACTGTCCCAAGATAAAAAGTAACAATTCGTTGACGCCGGGATTTTGGGTTTTACCTTTTTACATATGGGACGGGAGCGGCCACGGAGCTACTAACCTATAGAGACGAAATGTCATTCATTTAGTTCGAAAACAAATTCATCCTATCCCTATGGCGAATGCTCAACAGCTGCGTCATGCATCGCATTAGAGTTGGACACCAAATATTATTATCGATTTCGATGTTTATTGTATTAATTATTATAGTAGAACTTAATTATGGTAGAACTGAGTAATAATTGTGATCACTAAAATAGTGATATTTTATCGATTACAACAATTTATTCATCAATGAAATTATGTACAACATTTATACTTAAGATATTATAACAAGCTATTACAAATTCTTATAGGATAATTCAACGTATAGAATCGTTCTCGCGGTCTGAGCATGTCGTTATTACTGAATAGCGGTTTATTGTAAAATAAAAAACAAATCAATAAAAGTTTCTAACCGATTATCCCACAGTTTTTACATTCATCGGACGGCAATTTCTAATTATTTTTGCCACACTATGACGGTGCACATTATAAAGGACGGCATGATAGTAATTTGCAGACCGATATACACTCGAATATATAAGAGAATTAGCTAATTTTTAACATTTAAATACATTCTTTTTTATTTCACATTATTAAGAAACCAACTGTCATTTACACAAAAAAAATATTATAAGAATACAAATTAATAATTTAAGATTGCTAATTTGTAGAACAAGTATTATAGGTAATAAGTAAGCCAAAGAAAATCAAATATCCAAAGGCAACAATAAAAATCAATTACAATAATTAAAATGAATTAATATGCACAATTAAATGCAATAATTAAAATCTTGTAACACGGCACCCAGCCATCCTCGGACCTAAGTTAGCCGTTAGCCAATGGCGCGCCCGAGAGTGGCGTACGTGCAAGGCCGGTCGCGCTATACCAGCAACCATTTTGGGAAGACAGTCGGGATAAATCACGCGAGGCCGGTGCACGCGCCGCGCCGCTCGCATCTGCGCACGCCGCGGGAGCCGCTATCTCTCATTTTACTGGTTTGGGCTTCACCGAGAAACTACCGATGTCTGCTCGAGCTTCCTCTCTCGCGGGCTTTCCGTCTCATGTTCCGAAAGTGTTCGACCGCGCCGGCGCCGGCGGCGTTCAATGTATAGGGCCCCGCTAATGCCCGTCAGTTTTCGCGCCTATCACATGTTATCCTCCTTTGTAAGAGTTTTGTTAGCCTTATGTTATCCACTTCTAGCCGGGTAATTTAAATAAATTACATTAACAGTTCATTGGTAACTGCACCCCTTACAGTCTTACATATCTAACATCCTATTTTACTATAAATTAAGTATATATATTTTATCTTATAAAGAAAATGATTTAATTATCGTAGATCATATTTCGATCATATATTTTGGGGTTTCATCCCTTCGTGGTCGATGTACCTCGATCACGCACGAAGCATTTCAGTTCCACCTTTCTTGTTCGGACTGCTAAGGAGTGGAACTCATTGCCTGCGTCTGTGTTCCCACAGAACTACAATCTCGGGGTCTTCAAAACCAGGGTAAATGTGCATTTACTTGGTAAACCTGGGTAAGCGTGGTAAGTAAGATAGTGGTCAAGCGCTACCTTGATTTAATAAAAAAAATTACAATATCTAACATACTTAATATAATCGATGAATTATGTGCACTATTTAGTGCGGGGACCCCTGGTAATGATGTTTGCTGTTAAATATGGTTATGTCAAATAAACGATTATTATTATTATTATTATTATTATTATTATTATTATTATTATTATTATTATTATTATTATTTAATTAATTCTTCTCGTCTCCCCCTCCAAAAGCCAAAATGAGGGGGAGACGGTGTTACCCCCGACAGAAGCACAGTCAGTCGGGGCTCAGGACGACAAAGACAGAAACCGACGCACGATCCTGGCCGTATCGAGCAGCACCGCCTTCTGCATTTGGGCCGGGAGGGAACCGCCACGGAACCCCAACCGCTTCAGGTTACTATTGAGGCTGGTTGGGATCAAACCGTTGACGGATATAACGACTGGGATGATTTCAGTGGACGCAACAGCCCACATGTCAACAATCTCGTGAGCCAAATCGAGGTATTTCCTCTTCTTTTCGGTTTCAGCTTTCACGAGACCGTCATCATGCGGGATAGTTACATCCACTAAAAACACCCTCGACTGCTCCCGGTCCATCAACACAATATCAGGTCTATTCGCTAGAATAGTCCTGTCTGTGATGATAGGCCGGTCCCAGTAGAGCTTGGCACGGCTGTTCTCAAAAACTGGTTCCGGCGAGTACCTATAATAAGGAATCCTCTCCTCAATGAAGCCGTATTTCAGAGCGAGCTCCTGGTGCAGGATCTTCGCTGCTTGGTTGTGCCTGTGCAGATACTCAGTGTTGGCAAGCGCGGAACAACCAGAAGTAATATGCCGAAGTGTCTCTCCAGGATGGCGACAGGCTCGACATATGTCCTCTGTGCCATCCTTTATGATATACTTCTGGTAATTCCGCGTCTTGACAACCCCATCTTGTATCGCACAGACAAAACCCTCGGTTTCTCCGAAGAGATCACCGAAGCGCAGCCAGTGCACGGAGGCTTTACGGTCGATATGAGGCTCGTGAAGAGCCTTGTAAAACCGTCCGTGCAGCTCTTTCTCTTTCCATACGGCCTCCCTGACAGAGGTGCTTGGTATCACCGGATCACGCCATTGCTGATCGGCTAAGAATAATGGGGTGAGTCCGTTATCACATTCTACAACCGCCCTACGCAATACGCCACCCGAATCAGCTAGGAAGAAATTTCTAAGGTTGCATATCTCGCGGTTGTGCATGGTCTTGGCACATAATAAGCCTCGACCACCACACTTCCGCGAGACATACATCCTTTCGACCGATGATTTCGGGTGGCGCATTCTGTGGGAGATCATAGTTGTGCGGACCCTTCTATCCAGGGCGTCCAGTTCTGTCTGAGACCATCTGAGCACGCCGAAAGTATAAAGAAGAATAGGCATGACCCAGCCGTTAAAAGCTCGGACCTTGTTAACCCCCGACAAATAGCTCCTGAGAACTTTTGTAAGGCGCTCCCAAAACTCCTCGCAAACCGACTGTTTCACTACCTTCTCCATTATACCTAAAGATTCCGACATGCCCAGATATCGGTATGTTTCAGTCCCGGAGAGCGACCTCATCTGCCCCGGGCCAACTTCGACATTAGTCGAACGAATAACCCGTCCCCTCTCCACATGGAGGATCCCACACTTATCAAACCCAAATTCCATCCCTATGGAACTGCTGAAATCGGTTGTTAATTGCAGCAGTTCTTCCAGATGATGAGCATTTGGGGCGAACAACTTGAGATCATCCATGTAGAGAAGATGTGACATCCGATGGCCTCCTCTCCGAAACTGAAAGCCCAGCCTTGAATTCTCCAAGATAGTACTAAGAGGGTTCAAAGCCAGGCAGAACCATAGTGGGCTCAGACAATCGCCCTGAAAAATGCCCCTGCTTATTCTTATCCTATCAGCTGCGTCGGTCATCCGCTGACCTGAAAGACTAAGCATAGTACTCCATTGCCCCATACATGCCCGGAGGAATTTTCGAGTCGTATCATCAACCTTGTACAACTCGAGAACCCTCAAAAGCCATGTATGGGGAACCGAGTCAAATGCCTTTTTATAATCAATCCAGGCAGCGGAGAAATTACGACGATTGCGTTTTACCAGTCTGGAAACAGCCGTGTCGATGAGCAGCAGCTCCTTGCTACCGCGACTACCGCCCCTACATCCATTCTGAGCCCCTGACATAATATTATTTTCAGAAATATGCCGATATATCTTAGAGCTCAGAATCGATGTAAGTGTCTTATAGATTGTACAAAGACACGTTATAGGGCGGTATTTAGATGGATCTGCGGTAGCACCATCCTTTGGAGCTAAATGAGTGACCCCTGTAGTCAAGAATTCTGGGAGTGTTCCGTTTTCAAGAGCCCTCTGGAATTGACGAGCGAGTGTAGCATGGCTTCGCCAGAACCCCTTCAACCAATAGTTGTGCAGTCCGTCCGGACCCGGACTTTTCCAGTTCGAGGCCTTACGGACCGCAGCAACTACGTCGTCTTCAATAATGGTGATGGGGTTCATCGGCCTAATTGTGGCACATGCACCCTCCACTGTCTCTATCCAAGGGCCCTCTGCATGAGTAACTGGTTGCGACCACAGGTCTCGCCAAAAGGCGACGGTTTCAGCCTGATTTGGTATTGGACCAGTTACTCTGCCTTCGGAACACTCCAAGCTTTTGTAGAATTTCTTTTGGTCACTCACGAAGAGGCGATTCTGTCGGCACCTCTTTACCCTTTCTGAGTACCGCCGGATACGCCTACCCCAAGCTGCGATTTTCTGCTTCAGGTCGTCGATGCGCTCCGTCAGTCTCCGAGGCATATCCGGGTGAGAAAGATTAACAGTCTCTCCCGAAAATGCCTTCCTAACAAAGCGCACCACTCTAGTTCTGGTGTTGCCCGACCTGAAGCTGGTCAGTTTGCCGATGTTTATTATTATTATTATTATTATTATTATTTAGCAGTAACACGTTACACAAACCTAAAATAAGACAAAGTAATTTCTACGTTATAAATAGTTTATGTAAAATATACAACTATTATTTTATTGGTAAATATCGACACATAATTTGATTAATGGAGTGCAACACTACAAAGATTAAAATGAGACGACTTAATTGGGCTTTTGTTTAAGTGAAAGCAAGACGAAAAGATATGCGTCACTCCAAATGTCCATTTTATCGTGAGCCGTGTTAATATGAATATAAATTGAAGACTTAATATTTATTGTTACTTACCGATGAAATATGATTCGATCTGTTTTAAAGTTCGATATTTTACTGTTTTCTTTCCACACCACCGAATAGAACAACAAGCCATTGTGAAAGAATTTTTGTTTTATTTCGAAATAAATGGACACGTACAAATAGATCTATCACTGGCGCAGTAGTGTTTCATAGTTATCGAGAGTTGATGTTTATTAGTGACAAATCACTGATGTGTTTCGGTACTCTGACTTATTAGTGACAAATCACTGATCACTGATATTAGTACTCTGGTTAGTAGCTCCGTGGGAGCGGCCAATAGAGTGTAATCACGCGTGAATCACTCCTAACAATCAACTTGGTGATTTTAAAATAATAATCTGTTTAAATTCGATAACAAATTAGAAGTCAATAAAAAAATAAACACATCCATTGCAAAAATCTTTTAAAACTTAAATAAAAACAGGTACGTCCAAATGACCAAAATATTGTAAAAATGTATTGCGCTGGACAGAATGAAAGCTTTCACATTAAGTATTGCCTTTTCAATTTTAAGTGTATATAACGTACTAGATTAAATTTCATAAAGCCTTTTAAAATGAGACTTTAAACGAGGCATCGAATTACTATTCATACAAACGAATTGCAATTTAAAACGTTCGCTCTTACCTCCTGCTCGACGTAATAGAATCGACGTGGCCTTTAGAGTGAGATTTTTAAAAACGATTTTTCTCGAAAAGTTACCCGGGAAATAAGAAATGTCCTGGAGTTATACCTTCGCAATTGTCTCTGTGTGCACAACGTTTTACGTGCCCCAGGCGTGCGATTGTTCCTTCCTTGAATTATGCTACTCCGTGACCCTTGCTGTAATTTTTAATGAAAATCTCTTCAAAGCCGTGTTGACACAGACAGACATGGGAGAAGGCGACAATTGTCTAAAGACGAGACATTTGACTTTGATTTTCCTATACATATACATGTTCAGGGAAAGATGATAGTATTATTCCGTAGTTAAAACTGGGCAGCCCGCCTGGCGACAGTTCCTAACCCTTACAGAAAACCAACGTGAAATAACTGTACATACTCGTATGATGTTGTTTTCGGAGAGCGAGGATAGGATGCTCAAGATATCTCCTTATCTCATCCTTATCCCTCATCCCGTCAAGGTCGGTATCGCACTTGTAACATCTTTGGCTTTCCTTATATTAATATGTGAGCCTTCTTGGCTGCCTTTAAATAAAAAATGTGTCTGAAATTGAGGCGAGTATGTATATTTAAACCGTTGCCAGGGTCACAAAAGAGGATGTCCTTTCATCCAGAAAACAAGTACAGATTCCAAAGGACACGGACGAAGTGGCTGGAAAAGCTAGTATACAACAAGCAATGAATCAAAATAGAATAAATTGCAAGTATGGGCAGCTGTTCATTTAAAAATTTTGATTTAATAATTCTAAATATTATAATTATAATAACATACAACATCTATATATTTAGTAGTGGCAGGGAAAGCTGCGTTTCGCAGTCATTTGGGCAGCCCGTCTGGCGGCGGTAACCACCCCCTTACAGAAGACCACCGTGAAATAACAGTACGTGTGCTGTTGTGTTTCGGTGAATGAGTAAGGAATGCCAGAGCCAATTTCCCTAACCCTTCCCAGTCCAACTGTAGTCTAAAGCGCACTTGCAGCACTGTGGCGTTGTTGCTTGTGTTATAGGCGACGTAACCATCTACCATCAAATGGACCGTCAACCTGTCTGCCAACTGTTACATAAAAGGCAAAGGCGAACAGCGACTTTATTTTATAACATGTAGATGTAGATAATATATTATATACGAGATCATTTTTGTTGTTGTGTGTAGTCGGCAAAGAAATAAAACTAATCGCGCTTAACCTATAGATGCTATTATTATTTATTTTCATCTACACTATTTTAAATTGAGCATTTGCCGTCAAAAGAACTTGAAATATAATCGAAATTGTAATAATTCTATTTTTTATTGTGTTCTATTTACTAATACACTACAAAAACCAAAAATTTCTAAATAATTTTTGAAGGCAGATTAAAAAAAATTAAATTATTAAAAAAATACCACCTTCCTTTAAATAAGTTAAATATAATTTTTAATAATACAGAAATAATTTTCTAGAAAATTAACCAAGAAAGCTATTTTTAATGAGATATGTTTCAAATTAGGAAACATTAAACTAATTTAATTACGAGCTGAAGCATTTTTTAAAATATAAATAAGTACTGCTTTTTGACAATGATTCGGTTAACATTATGTGTGGTAAAAAATGTTTTTGGATTTCTTTGACATACTGAATTCTCGTGAGCATTATTGTATTTACACCCTTTCACTGTATCACGGATGTATAATATCAGCGGAACCAAAGTGTCGTATATATAAAAAATACTATTCAAATTTACACCTCGCTATAGACGTCGAAGCACAATTCAAGCGTTACGTGCTCTCGCAATTTTTCCCCTTCCGTAGTTCTTTTGTCACGTATCCTTGTTCGTAAGGAGAGTACAGTTCCCCAGACGGCACACTCTTGTGAAATCAATACGAAGACTTCACAGCCTAACTCAAGAAGTTTTATTAATGCGCCATCTCATAATACCACGTGATTTCATTTTGCATTACCTAAAATTCGTCGTTGCTTTCACGTAAATTAAGTATGCTCTTTAACATTTTGCTTCAGGATTCAATAAATAAATTCTTTATAAATAAGAAAAAAAACGAAACTGTGCGAAAAATTGAAACGAAACAATTGGAAAAATGGTGAGACGAACAATTAAAAAAAAAAACATTCAAATCTGGTAGTACCGCGAAAGAGAAATTTTGTAATAAAACATTACAAAATTTCTTCATTTCTTGCAAAACATTGTGCAAGAAATGAAAGTGTGTTAAGTGAGAAAAGAGTTTCCTTCCACTTGAGTCTGCTACGGCGCATCCACACATGCCCGGCGGCTTGCCAGCCGCGCCATCTCGTACTGTTGGTATTATTTGTAGCAGCTCTCACAGCTGTTTAAAGCCGTGTTTTGTGTGAGATAAAAATATTATCAACAATAAAACAAAATATCAGAATTTAATTGGGTTTATAGTGCATATTAATCGTCAGACATATTCCACTCCTACTTACACCACTTACCATCGACCACAAAATTTCGGCAAGCCAAAATTGGCGGCGTCGGTAAAGCCAGCGGCATGTGTGGATGCATTGCAACGTACAAAAATGTTAAGTAAATTCATCCAAAATGGTAACAAACAGCCTGTAATTGTTAATTAAACTTAAACCAACTGATATATTTTGAGCACTGCCATCTATTGCATGGCGAGCTAACTGGCTCGCCGTTGCGGTCGGGCCACCAATGGAGGCAAGACGCCATCTGTTGATGTCAGCGCCTCGGGGGAGGTTTAGGCCAATGCACGGGGATAAGGTCTTATGTCCTTATGTCAAGGTCGATTATAGACGTCGGCAAAACACTTATATTTTGTGATGTGACCTTTGTTTCCGAGTGTCGGTAAGACACGCGATAGTAGAAAAAACCGATTGTTCTAGAAGCTTCGCAGACAGACAGATAGACTGACGGTGGCAGCGGCCAAGTGCTCTTTCTGGGCACCGAGCGTTCGTGAGATTAGGAGCTCCAGCAGATTTGGCGATTCTCGTTATTTTAGCAACCCGCCTAGTGTTTCGCTTACCACGCGGTCGTCTAAAGTATGTTTATGGCTTTTAGCTATTAGGTCGCGTCTGAATTTTTTCAAGTCTACATCAGAAATATCTGGCAAGTGCCAGATAGATCGAATAGAGGATCGGGTCATCTGCACACGCGAGTGTGAACCACCGTGCGGATCCTGCGGATCCTGCGTCGGTCTCGCCTTCCAGCAGTTTAAGTCACCATTGGCATGAACTCCCACTGCGTCGCAGTTGGAAGACGAGAATACCTTCTGACATCTTCGTGTTAGAAGGTATTCCCTGTCCCCATTCTCCCTCCGCCGAGTTACCAGGCCACGCGGCATTACTTCGGCGAGGTCAGAGTACCTTTTGATGTGACAGTGTCTAAGAACATCCCCCGCCTTCTGCAAGGAATATTAGAACTTTATTAACCTCTAAATTGTGTTTTCCCATTTTTGTTAAATAATCTTTCTGTTATCATATTGTATTTTTCTTTGTGTATAATTTGTGTTTAATAAAAGTGTTGTGTGATTGAAGTCTGGGCTTTCCTTGATCCAAGTCCACCTTCAATTAGTTGGCGCCCTTGAGATTACACAGGTCCCATGTAGTGTCTACCCCTGGGTTTTGGTCGGTGAGTAACGGTTGAAACGCCTGCGGAGCCCTAACGCCCCGCAGAGAGTTTCGCGGTTACAGCATCACCAGAACTCTGCTACCTAGAGCAAGTACAGTTTTGCTTATGAATTCGTGTATAATGGTTATAAGGTTTTATACAAACACAGGAGTTTATATTTGTGAGTTAAGAGTATTAAACAGAGTTAACATAACGGAATTGAAGTACAAATACGCCTTTTATACATTAATGCTCCTTTGTAGTGAGATGTAATTTAATTTATTCAATCTGCCTCTATGATGTAACGCATCAGTATATGTATATATACATACGTACGACACGTATCCGTCGTCTTAAAACAATAGGCTATCTATCTACATCTCGTGTCACGTCCCCGGGGAACAGTTGTTTCCAATGTTTCCTCGTAAAACTAATACGTACACGCGCCGAACCAAATTTTACTTTTCGTTTCTCAAGGAATTATTTTATCAAAGAGTCTAAGAATAAACAGTTTAATTGCTTTTTTTCCTTAAATACCTTAAAATGTATTCATACAAAATAATTGTTTAAAATAGTTTCTACCAAAGTTGCAGGTCTTTAGTCTATGGCTTAATTATATAGTTTTTTTTTATGTTAAGATCGGCAGACAGGCTGACGGTCCACTTAATGGTAGGTGGCTACTGTCGCCTATAACACAAGCAACGCCAAAACTGCTGCATGTGCGCTGCCGACTACAGTAAGATTAAGGATAAGGGATTGGGAGGGGATAGGGAAAATGGGCTCTGGCATTCCTTACTCACTCACCGCAACACAACAGCACACATGCTGTTATTTCAATCAATCAATCAATCAATCAATTTATTTGTAAATTATAAAACATACATTTAACAGACACAGAGAAAAAAGAAATAACAGTAACAGCAAGAAAGAAAGTTATAAAAAATTTCACAGTTGCCTTCTGTAAAAGGGTGGTTACTGCCGCCAGACGGGCTGCCCAAATGACTGCGAAACGCAGTGTGCCCTGCCACTACTTTCCACACCCAGACCAGAGCCAACTTTGAAAAGCAGAGCGTTAAGGCAAGCACCCTAGCCACTCATCCAACGGACTCGTCAACGGCAACGGAACGTAAATTTAAAACCAGTTTAATATTGCAAAATAAATAATTAATTTGCATGTAAAATTGAAGAAGAATTAGTTAGGAGATAATCACACAAATTAGAAACTTCTTGACGATATTTACCTACATGTATCCTATTCAGTTACGTGAAAACATAGACTAAATTTACATAGGTCACAGTATAGTTAAATTCTTCGCATTAGAAAGGATAAAATAAAAGAAATGATTACAAAGTGTTTTGTGTAAAAGAAGGCATAATAGAAAGCAAATATAATTTTATTAAATGAAGGTATAAAAGTTCGTCGAAATCGTTTATGTATTAACCGACAGCTGGGAATATTATCGTAGCACACGAGAATAATCCGTGGCATATCGTGACAAACGATGCGATTAGCATCGGGATGTTCTGAACACGCTTCGCTGCGATGTTATCCACGATTATGTGAATTTAGCTGACGGTCGGGAGGGGTTTTATCACATTTTTTTTCTTTTAAATGAAGATTTCACCTAAATTCGTGTACACCTAAGTAAAAAGTTGCCCCGGCTACCAACTCAATCCTAATCAATCTATTAGGTTTCAATAAGAACTGTCAACGTTGAAAGATCTGTCTTGTTATAATTGACCTAAACACAGTGTGTATTTTAAATATTGGCATATTCTGACGCGTACATATACAATAATTTAAACTAAACGAAGCCCCTATTTTTTTTTCATGTTAAGATCGGCAGACAGGCTGACGGTTCACTTGATGGTAGTGGCTACCGTCGCCTATAACACAAGCAACGCCACAGGTGCTGCAAGTGCGCTACCGACTACAGTAGGATTAAGAATAAAGGATTAGGAGGGGATAGGGAAATGGGCTCTGGCATCCCTTACTTACTCACAGAAACACAACAACACACGTGCTATTATTTCACGGTGTTTTTCTGTAAGGGGGTCGTTACTGCTGTCAGACGGGCTGCCAAATAACTGCGAAACGCAGTATGCCCTGCCATTACTCTTTCCAGATCCAGACCAGAGCCAACTTCGAAAAGTTCATTTTCAAAGTTGACCCTGCCGGGAATCGAACCCGGGAACCTTAGAACAGAGCGTTAAATCAAGTACCCTAACCACTCATCCAACGGGCTCTTCAACGGGCCTATGTTATGTTTTGTTGTTTTTTTAAACATAACATAGGTATAGTCCTATGTTATGTTTAAAAAATTCTTTGATTTGTTTTTATTACAGCATGTAAATTTTACAAATATATGTTTATCTCGGCCATAAAAAACATAAAAAACGAGTTTCTATATAGATATAGTCTAACGCTAATCTGATAATTTTATTTTACAATTACATTAAAAAATATTAGATTAAATATAACCCAGTAAATTAAAGAAAGGGTATGAAAATGGCGGTGCTTCTATTTGCTTCTTGTTCACATGCTATCTATATATGCACGTGTCAGTATGGTTAGTAAAAAACATTTATTTATTATTACTTGCAAGGCTTTTTTAATATGTCGTGCGCAATCTATTACCTATTCTATATAAATTTAATTTTAGTTTGTTCAAAATCGCAAATCTCAGAAAGTGCCATGAAATTTCGCACACATGTTGTCAGGGACCTTTCAACCAGAAATAAGAATTGTTCCCAAGGGAACAATTATTTGTGTAAAAATAAAAATTAAATGAAATAATTTAATAACTTGTTCTCTAATATTATTGTTTCTCTTTCTAAATTTAGTAATTTCGTCTGTGCGTTGATAGATCTGTCAGTCAGTGACTAACGATTTTCTAAGATTAGATAATTGTCATATCATAATATGTATACGTATATTTATTAATCGTAATGTTCTCGCTAGTAGTCCAGTTATAATATAAAACGACAACGTGAACATATAGTTTGTTCAAAATTGCATATAAGGTACATTATCTTAAAGATATTTTTAAAATAAAAAGCCTCTGTATACCTTTCATTCTTACAAATGGTTATTTTTCATAACAATAGATTAACTGTTAAAGGTTTTACCGCTGTGCTTTAACCCAAGTATGGTACTTGTGTCTTCTAGGACGTTGAGTACGATGTAACGTATAAACTTCGATAAATAATTACACTTGGTTCAACAAAAATTGAAAAGCTCATGCTTGACATCATTTAGACCAAATTCAAAGTATACTCCAATAAACACGCTTACAATTTACCACCTACGCCCACGTTATCTCCACTGAAATGTTCAAGCGAATGGTCATGCTCATTTCAGTCAACATCCTCTCTATCATTAGTAAACGTTGTGCAAATATTTGCTCCAACATTTGGTCGCTCGACTACCACGTTGTTGATTTGACCACGCTCGAAAATACGTGGACTGAGCAATTTGTACATACGATTTCAGGGTTTACTCTAACGTAATAAAGTTCAGGATGGCGTATGTGAATTGGTGAATTCGGGACATTCGGGTTTGAGTATCTGTACGTCGTAACAATCCAATTGCGCGAGCGTTGTGACAAATGGCGTGATTAGCATCCACACGTTCCCGCAACTTAAATGGACAAGAATAAACGATTTTACGAGGGCGGGAAGAAATAGTGGAAGGGAATCCAAAAGATCACAGCGTCTTTATTCGCATCACACAAAATAAATTTGGTTTGTCTGTGTTGATTTTTTTCAGAGAAGCGACAACATGTGGAAAAAACGATATTGGTAAACCATTTCACGAAAAAATTCTCACGGAATATATATTGAGGATTTATATGAAAAATATTTGTGTAATCTTAACCTAGTCTAACATAAGTATTTTTTTATATATAACAATAAAAAGAAATGCTTAAAGCACGTTTTTAAACTTTTTTCAAGATAATGGCGAGTTATTGTGCTATATTTTAATTTTTGCTTACCGATTTTTAAAGGCGGATAACATCGTTTCTATTCTCACTCACAATATGAAGACGACTTACTGACAATCTCACTTCAGACAATTCGTGCTCAGAGATGCGAACATTCTTTGTTCACGTTTTAAAGTACTTTCGAATAATATTTACATCGTTTTAACTGTCTTTTTTCTTCTTTATATATACATATAAAGGCACGCGGCCACTGTAGTGTGTTAGAGTTACGGAGGTAATAAAATAGCTAATTTAGATCTTAGTTGATGATATCAAGAACACATAATGATTCGCGGATCTACTAATTTGTGTGTAGCTAATTAGTGAAAGAGATAAGCTTATATACACTTAGGTATGTACCAACTCGGGTGTTAGCCCAAACCCATACGAAACATGGCGGTGACAAATCGAGACAACTTTATTAACAAGACATGATGGGCTGATTCAAATCGGTTTTGAACGCTTCGTTGTTCCTTAGTACCGAACAAAATCCTTTTTTAATATTGTTAATGTTATGCATTCTAGCTTCTCCAATTGCAATTATATACTGAACGCTCGTTCTTATAAACTATAGTCATTGTCATATTTTAAATTGTAAATTTTGATTTAGTGACTTTCTAAGGTTTCAACACATAATATGACCTAAAATAATAACGTTGAAGAGTTTGTTTGGTTGAACGTTAAACTCTGAAATTACTAGTCGTATCGTAGAAAGATTGTAGGCTGTGCAGCATACAAGCCGAGCAAAAATACCTATAAAATCGGATTTTGTGTACCTATCCACTCCTTGACAAATAATCTAATTTATAACTTTTATCATTTTCTAATTTTTTTAAGCCTTTATAACTTTAATGTGTAAATAAATCAGTGCCGCATTTTAGAGCTTTTGGCGCTAATTACAACGTTATTTTAACTTTTAGTATAATTTCTAATTAAGATGTAACTAGGTAACTCGATTTTATAAAGCATATTGAGATTTGTTGGGACTGTTTCTATAGTTTTGAAATCAAACAGATTAATTGACAACTTTGTACAAGTTTTGGAATATTTTGAAAACACAGATAATATAGATATGTTGTTTGGCATCATTGATTTTAGCATGATAAAAGGCATCTTTACATTCTAAAGATGTTTTTTCCTTTAAAATTCAGAAACATAATTTATCGCTGAATCTATATGTATTGTTACGACTAACTATCGAACGTTCTGGAAAACGCGTTGGCGCCGGCCAAAAGTCTCGGAGCTAATAGGAGCTTTTGCGAAGTTATCTGCGAGAGTGAACCGGCGACACATTAAGGGAATCATTGACGATTTTTGGCAAGTTTAGGTTTCATCGGACAAATTTAGTGATTTTGGAAGTCATCTTGGTTTGTGAAAATAAATCATTCGTTTCGCCCTTACGCGGCATTTTAACTCACCCCGCACGTAACAGTATGTTTAAACCTAATAAAGAGAATGTATATGTACAATATTACCTACTAAGAGATGATCGGTGGAGTAGTTAAATCATGAAAGCGTAACAAATTAAAATCAACACCACATCTCTAATAATAGGTAATTATAATCGAGTATCACCGAGTCCTGTTTTCATGATAATTGCAAAAGAAACTTTTAATAACGTTGTTCTAATAAGAGCTAGAAAATCCTTTGATATATTGAATCATTATTCGCACCATCTCCTTCTTGGGGAAGTCAGACTGTTAATCGGGCCATTTGTCACGTGTTCCAATGTGAACGAACTGTTGGAATTTTGCAAACGATTTCGAACGGAAATCGTGAAACGTTTCTTTGGACAGTTCATTAGTCTGCATTAAATTTGAACCTTTTAGCAACAATTTATAACTCTATCCTCTGGGATATTTTTTTTATTTGTTACGACTGCGATTCATCGCTCGCGGTTTCATATAGCGTACAATATTACGATTTTTACGCAGAAACCATTTATACCCTGTACTTTAAAACAGCTCCAAAACGAATCGATTATAACAACTTGATAGACGATCGACTTATGCACATTTTGCGTGTATTTGCGTACGAACAGAAAGGAACAGGTTTTTAAAAGGTTTTTATTGTAATGGTTTATCTGTTACTAGAACTATATCGCTATAATAGGTTGAGGAAAAGTTTCTTCGCATTTTATATGAAAAGTCAAGACATTTTTTTTTTCAAAATTTATTTACATTTAACTACAGTATATATGCGCCATTTTGTTCGATGACTTGTAGGTATTGACACGATCCCGTTGCTGTAGAATTACCAAACTTTGGAGACGCCTTTCATGTGCAACAATAAAAATTATTTTTAAACCTAGTGTTCATTGGGATTTTTTTATTAAATTGATTAATATATATATATATTTTTTATTAAAGATGGGTTTGCTCTTGACCAGCAACTATCCATGTAGGATGGATGAGGCCGACGATGGATTGAGCTCACCCAGAAGGTGCCTATTTACTAGAACCTTGAAAAAATTTGGGTTATATGAGCTCGGAAATACAGACGAAGCCGGCAGGGAGTTCCAATCCTTAGCAGTGCGCATCACAAAAGATGTTTTAAAGCGCTTGGTCCGAATTAGAGGATTATGCATTAAAATTAAATTTTCATAAATATACTGACATGTAACAATTAAATTCTTTATTCCTTTGAATATTTCAAACAAGGGAAGACAGCGGACCTAGTTGGTACCTAAATGACTGTAACGCCTCTTTTTTGTAAAATGAAGATAACGCTAGGACCCCAACGCTGGGACCCCAAATAATAATCTCATTAGACATTATACTGTGAAAGTAACTGAAATAGAAAATTTTAGCTGTATCGATTAGACGTCTAATCTTTTTAACGGCATATGCATTTTAGATAGTTTTTCAATTGTAATTTCTAATACCTAGACTGTAGGAAATACTTAAAACTGCTGTCGATTCTAAGGGCTCTAATTTTCACTACGGAAAATCACATTCGTTTCAATAACTTTAAAATTAATTTTCAAACTTTAAAGCCTGTAATAGTGTCAATATTTTTCTCATGTAACCTTAAAAGACAAATGCAAATTATGAAGGGCGGAGATGGGAGAGGGTGAGTAGCTTATATTACTCGCTGATAATGTAGCTTTCTATACGTGAAAGAATTTTTAAAATTGGTCCAGTAGTTTTTGAGTTTGTTCTCGTTGTAAAATTTCTCTGTGTAAAATTTAGTATAGGTTACATTTTTTTATTTATTAACTGTGCGTTATTTGTATAGACATAATTAACTGAGGTTACTACTTGGTAGTACCTTATTCTCCATAGAGATGGGTGGGCAATCACCTTTTCGAAGTGTGAATGTTATTTGTACTGATTTTTTTACATTTGGTTTTATTCTCCACTTCTGCAGCCAATACATAAATCAGCCAATACAATATTGAATACATAAATCAGTATTCGTGACCATCAATAGGCAAGCCAAAACTATACATTTCCATTTTAATAAAGCAACAAAAAGTAACAAAATAGTAACAACTTGCTGAGCCCGTAACTTCATAAGTGTGGTATTCGGTATAGCGCGTAACTTTTTTGTTTGTAAACCGATTGGAATGAAACAAACAATAAATGTTACGGAAGATTGCTACAATACATCAGTGAAAACCGCATTCAAATCGGTTAAGCCGTTTCTGAGATTAGCGTGCACAAACGCACAGACAAGCAGGCAAAAATTCTAAAAACTAATTTTTTGACCTTGGTAACATAAATACAACGCGCACAAATAGTTTTTTTTTTTAATATTTAATGTACAGAGTCGGCTCGTTTATTATATGTATAGATTAATTATTAGGATTTCTAGAAGATTATCTACTATCTCTTCTAGCAACCCCACCAGCTTCGGACAAACATGCCATAGGCTAATAGCATTTTCGAAGTCGGAGTATTTGAATATTGAATAGTATAAAGTCTCAAACACACCTGAATTCTAGGGTCCCCTTTTTAGTTCTTCCGTAAATGTATAAATAAGATCACAGAGCTAATTGTTGGGTAGTTTCATTGTAGGTATATTTTTTCAAATACAACATTTTATAAACTATTTTGACAAATGGATCTCATTGCCTCAGATACAGTATATTTCTATTTCTGTAACAACGTGGGTGATTAAATTTATATTCTAAGTTATAGTTTTTTGGCACTTAGCTGTAGATTTAATATTAATGGGATAAATTATTCGATGTTCAGAAGTGACAGCTTGAGTCTTATTGTCAACAGGTCTCCGGCCGGGCTCAAATGTCAGGGCGGAGTCTCTAGATGCGGTCAAAGTGTCGGCGGTGTCAGGAGGGGAGGCAACGCTGCCCTGTGACACCCGCTCTCCACAGCCGCCGGACGCCTTGCTATTAGTCGTCTGGTATAAAGACGATGTACCCATTTACAGGTGAGTGGTATAGAGAGTGCACTTAAGTTTTTGAGATGTCGGATAATAACCCGAGAGAAGAGAACAGCATTCCTGTCTGAACTATTTTTTATGTATTTCATAGTTAGATTTCTTTAAATTCACAGTGGAATTTTCTTCTTACCTTAGTTCACAAAAGTGTATTGGAATTGTTGTAAAATTAGAAACAAACCGCCTAACGGATGCATTACTGATATTATCACTTTATATTTCGTAAATCTTTACATTTCCCTATCCCCCTCCTAATCCCTTATCCTTAATCTTACTGTAGTCGGCAGCGCACTTGCAGCAGCTTTGGCTTTGCTTGTCTGCCGATCTTAACATAAAAAATAAAATAAAATAAATGTTTATATGTTTCTATACCTATGTGACAATGTGCTAATATCACATGACCATAATTTTAACTTAGATACTTTCTTATCAACAAAATTGACTGTTTTTCTGGAATATACACAGAATTTAAAACTATCTACCAGTTTGTTTATTAGATTATAGTTATGTATTATATATACATTTAAGAAAACGAAAGGGAATAAATTAATTTTTTTAATAGATGTTAGAACTAATAATTAAAATTATTATTATATTAATGAAAAATAATATTTATTAATAATTATTAAATTATTAAAAGTGTCAAGACCACAGTAATGCCGTTATTTAATTTTTACTGACTAAAAAATCCAACCGGTAATACCTTTCGTGTTGACGAGGCCAACGGCTACCTAAGCACGCGATCGCAAGTGCATAATGTGGGTTAGATATTTCAATTTGCATATCTTCACTTCTACTCTTACATGAAACAGAAAAAAAAAACATTTTTTAAAATGCTAATTAAAAATAATTAAGTATCAGTATGATGAAAATCTCTGCAGTTGTTGGTTAAACAACGCAAAGTAGTCAACATAGTTGAAAATCCCTCTTTGAAAACAACACTACGATCCTTTCTAAAGTTTTCGCCGGAAATTTACATTCAAGCACGTTCTACGCGGCTTTTATTTTTCCACTTTTTACTGTAATAAGGCTCGGTCGCGTGCGGCGCCAGAACAACGACCCTCAAACTTTACCACTACCATGAGTTTTATATTGAAAATCGAACGCTAATTAAATAAAAACTATAACTTTTAACTTTCTTAAAAAAAATTATAATGTATATTATAAAATCTAATACAACCCTTTAGGACGCGTGGTATCATACCGTGACTCTTTTTGAAAACAATAAATAGGACTTGAGACACTAAATCCTTCGAATTACGATCTGGTCTGCATCTTTTCTATACTTTTCTTTCTTTCCTTGCAAGCCGCGAAAAAAAACTTCATCAGAATTGTGATGGCAGAGATTTATATTTAATGTTTTATTACGTTAATATTTAAATATTTCGATCAATACTTATTTAATTTATGGAAGTCTTTTAATCGTTTCAGATTTAATTTAATTTTAAAAAACCCATTAAGTGGAGACTTTTGTTAATAAAAGAACAGAATTTTGGAATAAAAACTCGCTTAAACCCGCCCATATGTGTAAATGTAAATTCTTATTATGAATTTGTAAAAGTATTCATATTTTATTAAACGAATGCCGAAAAAAAATTACTCATTACTCTCTTATTGTCACCTATTCTAGAAAATCCATTTCTGAACATTACAAGAGTTCTTTGTCCTGGAAAAAGAAGTTAAATTATTTAATGATTTTTGTTACAAAAAGTATTTTAAAACAAAAAGTAGATGTATAATATTGTTTTTATAAATCATAAATATTTTTTAACTACATCAAAGCTTGAAAAGTTTAATTTTCTGTCAAAAAATGTAATAAGATCTAATAATATGTATTAAAGTAAGGTTGTTTTGGGTGTATATCAACTAAGATTCACGACTAAATCGCAATCTGACAATGTGTGCATATTTTATAAATCGCTCAAGCGCGCATTTGTTATGCATGACCGCGCCCGTGCGACTGCCAAATTAGTTTCGGCATATAAGCTGGGCGTCCGGAATATGTTTGATCAGATTAAACTCGTTTTTGGACGTGCCTTAAAAATTATGCTCCGAAATTTATTATAACAATGTTTCAGAGATAAAAACACATCGTAAAAATTAAATTTATCGTAGTCACAAAAATGAAAGAGCAAAGAAATTAATTAAAACTGTAGGTATCTGTGATACAATAAATGCTTTTGTATACATGACATATGTTTTAATTCTCACTTCTGGACACCGGTCCCTTTTCTATATATATAAGAACTACACTAGCCCATTCTACATAATATGTCTTAGCAGATGACTTTTCTTCTTCTCTTCATATTCGTCGTTAGAGTAAGAAAGAGTTCATTATATCTAATCTAATATATATATAGGTACTATGAATTCTAAAAGACGCGCGGTGTTGGCCCGTAAGCTATTCGTTTTACCCTATGGTAACACAGTAGGTATTTACCTACTGTGTGGCGTGATGATTAGTCACCAAGTAATAATTTTATTATTTTATAATAGATCAGGTGCTGGACGAACGAACAAACGGACGCAGTTTAACCGTAGTGCGTAAAAATAAAACAAGAGAGATAAATTAGATTTATATGTTATAGAATAATGTGTTGGTCAAATGGAAAAGAGATGTCTGCACGGTCAGTTGCTGAAATGCTGACAACCAACAATCAATATGCATAATAGGAGGGATTTTTATTTAATTTTAGTGGTAAAAATGTTAATAGCGTTCTTAATGTTGGTCTCAAACGAAAACAAAACTTCCTATATTAATTTTCAACCGTACATTAACATTTAAACTAAAATTACCAGATCACAATTTTACTGTATCACTCTACTGCAAAACAATAACTTTTTAAAAGTAATTTTCATTACCAAATATAAAATTAGTAGAAAAGAATTTTACTAGGTCGGAACTTAGGCCGATTTGAACAATTTTATGCCGGCCTTAATATGTACATTAGGGATTATGGAAATAAAGCCGACGTAATACCCGTTATCTTCGGGTTTTGTCACAGACTCGGAAAGCAGTTACCGTTGCAAGATTTTAAGGAACGATTCGTGTTCAAGAGAGTGTAATCTTGTGATGTTATATGCCATTACTTTTGTAGCTCAATATTGCACCTTAGTTATTATATTATTATTATTTATTTGAATCAAGTATATACGGACTTTATTCGAATATATTAAAGTTGGATATCGGAGGATTGTTTGCCTACTTCTTCCTAGGCTGTTAGTGTTTTGCAACTTGCAGGTTTCTTAGAGTCCCTTCTTTGCTAGAAAATAAATGACAATTTATTTCAAAGTTCGAAGGAATCCCAAGCCTCATTTAGGACTTTACATACTACTTGCTCTGTATGTAAGTATTTTGCTTATTATCCCAGATATTTTTTTGTTTATCCCAGATAATTAAACCATAAAATTGCTTTAGAAAATCACATTCGCCTATAATGTGAACAGCGACTACGAGGAAATGTCGTTCTGGCTTTCAGGAAACGGACATTTCCTGGTCCATTTCCTGAGGAACAACAGTCATAGCTGCCCAATGACAATAACTTTCATCATCTATACTAAAATATAAAGCTGAAGGGTTTGTTTGTTTGTTTGAACGCGCTAATCTCAGGAACTACTGGTTCGAATTGAAAAAATCTGTTTGTATTGAATAGTCCATTTATCAAGGAAGGCTATAGGCTATATAACATTACGCTACGATCAATAGTATGTGTCCAATACCGCGCGCCCCACGCGCACTCCACCGCCACCGTATGGGCCGCAGCGAAGCAAGGCCGAGTTCAGCTAGTTAGGTATAAGTCTTAGAAAGACTGTTCACGTGTTATTTCTGTTCCTACTACAAAAATAGCTGTTTACTTTAATAGAATACGTATATGTATGTAATACTCAAATTGTAAATAAAAATAATTTATATTATACAATTACTTGCGACCTACCCCCGGTTTCGCACGGGTGCATTTTTTCTGCAAATTGTGAAAACCGCATTAAAATCGGTTCGGTGGTTAAGAAGAAGTTAGTTGACAAGCAGAGAAGCGAACTGCGACTTCATTTACCAATATGTATAGATGGATTTAGATATAAATGTATAGATACAGAAGATAGTCTCCTTATGTTCATTTTTGGTTCATTAAACTTTTTTTTAATTAAAAATAACCACTATAGTACTCCGTCAAATAACACAAGTTTGAGGTTCTGCTCAAGAAGGCTCCTTGTCTTAATAATCAAATATTTCATATGGATGAATCTTGCAGAGTTCTTCTGTTGCTTTTTCAATTACCACTGTATCAGACAAGACTTACAAATGACTTACAAATATATGAATCCTTCAAAAATATTAAGCGAGAGAATAATAATAATGAAATTCTATTTTTGTTGTTATTTGAAGCAACTCTGGAAAAAACACAAAATTTTGAGGTAACATCTCCTTCAATATTCATAAAGAAAATAATAAATACATTTGAATATTCCGACTCCTAAAGATTGAAGGTGTCTTGCGATTTCGTTCTTTTTTAAGTATTTATATAGGTTTGATTTATTTGTAAAAAAAATCTTTATAAAATGTATAGTTTGAACAGTCATTTCTTTGTTAATTGTCATATAGTACGTCAAAAATACAAAAATACAAAAATAGGTATGTCATATACGTCAAAAATAAGGCAAAAAGGGTCAAAAATAGGTATGTCACACAGATCACATCATATACGTACTTAGATCCAGAAATAAATTAAAATATACCTACATGTAAAATTAATTAGAAATTTTTGTTGAAACCTTGGACTCACTCTCTTGCGTAAGACTACCCCAGGCGGTATTTGTTTTGGGTTGAGTAAATTTGGTAGTACTATAGTTTTTTGCTGAAATCACTCCCAAAAGCCATAAGAAATAATAATTTCACTATGCGCTCGCATGAAAACATGGGCTTAATTTTTTATTAAACAAAATGTAAAAAATTAAAAAAAAAATGGCACGTTTCTTTCTTCTATTATCTCAGTAAATATTAATTATAGAGAAAAAAATATAGAACTAAAAAGTTTTATAATTAAATTGTACATAAGATACAATTAATAAAAAATAGAAAATATTTTTTTCTGTTGCAAAGATAATAAAATTTGTCAAAAATATGTATGAATTGCGCACTTTTTGGGATTTAAAAATAAATACCTACTCATAATCATTTGTCATATAATAATACTTATACGAAAAATGTATATACCAAATTTCATTAAGATCGCATAATAATTTTGTTATCTACGTTTGTATAAAAAAAAACTTGAAATTTTCAAATTGTTGCTGAGACTTGTCTTGCGTGGACGCAGGTGTTAAGTTGCATAATTTAAAAAAGAAGTTTTATGAATATTATGTAAACAAATTATTCACTTATGTTTTGTAAACTATCTTGGTAACTAAAAATTTCAAACATATTTTCGTGTTTTAAAAGAAGAAAGCAGGGACATTGTCATTTCAAATGCGAATTTTTTTGTAACAATAGAAAGGGAAACATCAAAACAGCCTCTAATTTGTCCTGAAAAATTCTCAAAAAGGTTCAATAATAACTCGGAACTCATAGCATTAGCGCGACATACGCATCATACTGTTTTTGTCCGAAAATTTTTGATGTAGTTTTTGCTAGTTTTTGCTAGTCTTAGCAATCATATTATTTAAAAATTGGTGGGAAATAAAAGGCTGCCTAAATTTTCAGATCCATTTTGAAAAATCAGAATTCATTGATAAGAAAATTCTGGGGTTTAAAAATCTTGCAATTTTTTTCTTATATCGTGCAATATCATCGAAAATGTACAACGATAAACAAAATTAGTATATTGGTTGTACTTGTGGCTTGTTTTACTTAAAGTTTACTTACCGAGTCCTTGAGCATTATACATAAAAACGCGTTTTGGATTTTTGAGACTATTTTCTTAATATTTATAATCTTAAAGTGAATATAATTAGTCAAAAAATGTCAGAAAGCATACAAAAGTTTATGAATGAAAGGCTCTCTGAACCTACTTTTTAAGGTTGAGTCAAGGAATCAATTCTCGAAACAGACTAAAAATGACTAAATTAATGCAATTTTATTAATCAAATCAGGCATAACTACAACAGCACCTAATATTTTAAGGAAGTTTTATTTTATTTTTAACATTTTGAACGGAGAGTATGGATATTCGGAATTTAGATTTTTTTATATCACAAAAATTTATAGTCGTGAAAAGGAATGAAAGTGTGAACTCCATAGATTCACACTTAGTTTTGATTTAAAAGATTTTATGTAGGTATGTAGATATTATAAATTTGTTTGAAGTTATACGCTTATAAAACCTACAACAAATGTTGTAGGTTTTAGCTGTTTCAATGTTTATTTCCTACAGAACGATGCGATTTTAATAAAAAGAAAAGTTTTTTTCTACATCGTGAAGAATATTATTGAAATTGGGTTAACGAAAGAGTTATGTTGATTCCCAAACTAAAAAATGTAAGGGAACGCACCTAAGATACAAATAAACTGATGGAATAATCAGACATCTCATTGCAATCGATTATGGTGTAAATACTTCTTTCTACAAGCTGTTGATTGATGGTGCTCGCTTAGCGAGTCCTACTCACTGTGAGTACGCTGCCCGCCGCCGCACCGTTTGGTTATGAAATATTTATGAGTCGAGACGTTTTTAAGGGCAGATTTCAAGAAAATTTGCGAGCTTAACTTTCAAAGGAATAAACGGAGCAAAATAATTATAATTTCCCAGTAAATCATCACATTCCTGTGTTAAACCGTAAATGGTCATAAAGGGTGTCAGTCACCAACTCAGTCTCAGTCGTATAGATGCCATTGTTTATTTATAGCCATGGTATATTTTAACATAATCCGTTTTTTTGTCGGTTATTGGGATAGGTAAAAATTCAGTAGTGAGTTTGCGTTTTAGGTGCTGAGCTCAAAATCGAAAGAAATGCGTCCTAACTTTTGAGTGTTTATTAACATTTTGAGTAACATTAATTATTGTTAAATATAACTAATTTAATTATATTTTATGATTTATGAGATACCTATTAGGAACCCGCCCCAGGCTACGGAAGGAGATAAAATTTTCAAAAATCATTTCCAACGAATGTTTACCTTATAAAATAAACACTCGAAACAGGTTTAGACGTTAGTAGTTTCGGCTGTGTGTTTATAGTTTGTCAGGACTAACGATTTTATACATAAGTATAGATAATGTGTGAATTTGTTTATGTGGTGAAGCAATTACTTTGTATCGTGCTAAATCCGAGGTTGCTTTTATCTAACACTAGCGACACTATAAAACTTTGACATAATTGCTATTATCTTATAGTGTCAATGTATTCTACAATTAACCACTCCCATATATTCTGAATATGACTGTGAAAAAAGAGCAGCAGTTCTTATGATTCACTATGTGAGAAAAGGATCTCAGAATTTGTGTGAAGCTAAATATTGTTTGTGTTAAAAACGAAGAAAGGACATCCTTTACCAAATATAATAATGTAACTCTTGGCTTTTTTCTCGTAATAAAAGTTTTACTCCTTTTTTTTACATAAATGAAAAAGCAAAAATACTGGTACGAATACTAATATTGCTATTAATAGCTAAAATTTATATATATATTTTTTTAAAGCAGCTCGTGGTTTGTGAAACAGTTCATTCGACGTCACATTTTAACAACTATTTATTACCGTGGTTAGTAGTACTTTACAACATAACTCGTAAATAATTTTATGGTGAAAATAACTTATACCTTATAATAAGCAACCGTGGCCGTTATAAAAACGTTTTATAGGGCATCAATAATTTTATACTATAATAGGTTATGATACAGAATTCACAATTCAATTTCAACAGTAGCTTTAAAATCATTATCACACATTCTAGTCCGTGTTAGAAGAAAAAGTACATCACATCACTGCACTTCACTTCTGCACTTTTCGACTTCTCGAGCGAGACTGACTACACCACTGAGGATGTCAACCGCAGTTGTTGACGAAACGTTTGGAAGAATTTCCAACAGACCTGGGCCATCATCCCGGAAACCCACAACTCATATGGATACCGGCCGAGAAAACCTACATTCATTATCACTTTATTGCATTTTTGATTTTAATTTGACTACAGATTTTCTACTTCGGGAAAAATAAAGAGAATTTGGCTGGGAGGCCTGACCTTGCACCTTCAGATTTCCACCTGTTTCGGTCTCTTCGGAATTCATTAGGCAGTGTCAGTTTAACGTCAAGAGATGAGACTACTTGATCAGAAGTCCCAAAATTTCTACTGCAACCTATTATATATGTGTATAACACCTGTAAGTTATTGTATCAACAAAGCAAAAAAACGTGTTAAACATGTAAATAGGTAACATCCAAGAGGAAGGGATTTCCGATTTGCCCATAAATTGGCTACTGTTGATTGATGATGATAATAATAGTGTGGGCGGCAAGAACAATCTAATATAAATGCTCAAAGACAATGGTAATCGCTTCCCATCAAATAATCCTCTTTCTGCCGTTTGCCTCATTGAACAACATTTTTTTAAGAGATTTAATGTTGATGTCACATTCTTGATGGTTTTATTTTATACTAAGCTGAATCCGGCCACGCTTCGTGGGGAGCGCCCGCACTCTTTGATAACTCGGCAAATATAAATACGTAATATATTCATGAATTATACACAAAAACCATTTCTCTTCCATCGATACTATCAAGAACAAAATCCGTTTACAATTTTCCCAGATTAGCGCATACATACATTCAAACAGAGAAAAGGAGGAGGACTAATTTACACTTCTGATTGTTTTTATGTTAAAGTCGACAGACAGGCTGACGGTAGACAAGCAACGCGACATATAGTGGGATTGAGGATAAAGAATTGGGATAGGAAAATGGCTCTCATCGCGCGCACCGAAACACAGCACACATACATAGTTTCATGGTAGTCTTTGTAAGGGGGTGATTGCTGCCGCCAAACGGGCTTCCCAAACGAAATGTGGCTTGTCACTACTTGAATTTTAATTTTAGATTTTGTAATTAAAATTGTAATTTTACATGGTATAAATATTGTTAACAGCTACGACGGACGTGTGAAAGGCCCATCTGCACATTGGGCAGACGATGGGCTTGCGGGACGGGCAAGGTGGCACTCCACATCGCCTTCTGCGCTCCGAATAAGAGACGTGATCGCAAAAGACCGAGCTCTATACCGCTGCAGAGTGGACTTCAAGATTTCACCTACCAGAAATCACAAAATTTCTTTAGATGTAATAGGTAAGTTGCACCGATTAAAAATCACCTTACATTCACAATAAACTTGCTATTTTACTATTGAACTTTTAGAGCCCTCATATTTTTGTGGACATTATATTTCTTTTATTCTTAGCTACTGAAGCTACAGTATATGGCAGAGTACAGTTAAGTGTATAGGTATGTATCCAAAGAATCGTTTCATAAATATTGTTACGTGCGGAGTGAGTTAAAATGCCCACCCATGTAAGGGTGAAACGAACAATTTATTTTCACAATCCAAGATGACTCCAAAATCATTAGACTTGTCCGATGAAACCGTTAAACTTGCCAAAATTCGTCAATTCCGTGATTCCTTCAATGTGTCGCCTGTTCACTGTCGTAGATAACTTCGCAAAAGCTCCGAAGAGTCGCTTTCAAATCGCTGTTATCGCACAAACTGACTCATCTCGCCTCCCTGCTCTCTTATTTATACTTGGCGCCAAACGCCTCGATGTGTTTCGAGTTTTCCAGAAAATCTAAACAACATCGTAAACAAGCCACTGAAATTCGGGAATGCTATTTCTGTTGAAATGTAAACTATGTTGTAAACATAAGGACCAATTTCCTTTGACACTAGTCGGGAACGGGCGAAGCTACCATCGATAGGGTGGGATGTTCGAGACTTTCGGCCGGCGCGAATACTCTTTCTAGAACGTTCCATATTTAGTTGTAACAATATGTTTTTAAAAAGTTTATTATAAACGTGCACATATAACTGTCATTAATATGAGCAATTATGCTCGTGTTATTATTAATAAAATTTTGATTCCTTTAGTACATATACGTTATTATAATGGTTTAGTTAATATTTTACACACTTGACTGTAAATATTCCTAATAATATTTAAACTAAATAAAGGGATTGCTTTTAGATGCATTTATATAACAGTTATATTCTTTAGTTAAAAGTTAAATTTAACAGTTCTTGCATTCCACAAGTATGCCTTATATGCGCGCCATTTTAAAGTGCGTGTGTGTGCTTGATCATTTCATGATGACACAATTAGTTTAAGCAAGTAAGTTAAAATATTTTAATAACACAAGAAACATATACATTATGTGAACACTTGAACCTTCGTCTGAGTAACTTTATAAATTATAGCTTATGGGTTATTCTGATGTAATAACTAAGTTTTACATTAAAAATTTCTCAGAAGTTTTTAAATGAAAGAGTACATCCATTTATCCTCATAAACAGTCACAATATTATTGTATTATGATTTTCCAATATTTTTATGATCGAGTTAAGGTAAACTGTTGTCTCTTAATACTTTTTATTACCTATCCCTATTAATACCTACTTATTTAATACTATTTATCTTGCTTATAAAAACGTATAACCAAACAAAAACAAATAAATAGAATTTTTTTTATATATACATATACCATTCTATAACAATAATACCTGTTAACTATACAAATTTTAAATAATCTCCAATTAATAGTTTGTCGTTTGAACTTTGAACTTAAGGCATCAAGATAAAAGGTATATTTTCGCAAGGACGGCATTCAAGCAAAAGGAGCACTCACAGGACGGTTCGAATAAATTTTTGATAATGTGAAGTCTCAGCCCGTTCCAACTTTACAGTCGAACATTGCATAATGAAGTGTTTTACTATACGTCGGTTCAAACAGCCTGGCTACTTAAGTTAGTTAAGTTTTATGGTGTCTTAAATTTCGTAGTTTAGAACCCACTTAAAGAGAAACTGTAGACGAATAATTCGTCTCTCCAGCACAGCTGTCATAGCATGGCGTAGCGGCGTCTAGGGTCGTTTCATTTAAAATTTATAGTCAACAATTTCGAATTCGTATCTGAATGAAAATTTCCATTGCGCTATTCCGAACGCTCCTTAAATATGCAGTTGGCAATTTGTGTTTATTGAAGCAGTATTAAAGACTTGTTAGGATAAAATAAACTTTTCAAGAATGCAATAAAACATGTTCAACTCTAAATATCAAGAAAATTTTATTATGCAATTAATGTAGATACATTAACTGCGCAGAAATGGCAAATGAAATTTTGTGAATAATGAAATTGATATCTGATTTTTTATTTTAAGTTAGCAAAAGTTTTTATCTTTGAAATAAGTAGGTACATTAACAAAACATCAACAAAAAATATTATAATTTGATACATATCTATATTCTTTTCATTCACATTTTCAAGATAATATTTTAAAAAAATTAGGCGAAAAAGTTTTATGTTTCATTTAATTTTTTTAATGAATGACCAATAAGAGAATTTTAGACACAAGCGCTTCGCAAACTTGCAAAGGGATATTTAAATGTTTTTAAAACCTTACGAGAATATTTTGTAACTAGACGGGGAGATTTTTTATATATATTTTTAAGGTAAAAGCAGACAGGCTGTCTACTCGATGGTAGGTGGCTACCGTCGCGTCGTCTATAACAATAGCAACAGGTGCTGCAAGTACGCTGCCGACTATAGTAGAAATAAGGATAAAGGTTAAGGATTAGGAAGGATAAGGAAATGGACTCTGGTATCCCTTACTCATTCACCGAAACACAACAGTACACATGCTGTTATATCACGGTAGTTATAATCATGGTTATATCTCGGTAGGGAGGTGGTTACTGACGGGCTGCCTAAATTAATACGAAGCGTAGTGTTCCATACCACTGCTTAACCAAAAGAAAATATCAAAAATTATGTTCTTTATTTTTTGAAAACAATTTTTCATTTATACTTTCATAACACAAACCTAACATTGTAATTCAATCAATCAAACAATTTATTTGTAACTTATAAAAAACATACATTCAATAGACACAGAGAAAAAATTACAGTAACAGCAAGAAAGAAAGTTACCTTTTGTAACTCCCTACTCAGCATTTTGCTGGCATAGGCCAGCACTGATCTTCCGTAGGAACCCTTAGTTTAAAACACACACGGTCACACAACATGCGTGTACTCGCTAACAAATGAAATAAAATAGATTTATTTGCTGTCATAATAAACACATCTGCTTGCACGAATATTGAAAACTTACTTTAGAACCAGTTACCTGCCGCACAAAAGGAAATATTAATAATTTTTAGAAGATATTTAAAATGCCCAAAAATAAATAAATAAATAATAATAATAACAATGCTTCACAATAACAATTTCTTTCAATTGATTCTATTGAACAAACTTGTGGGTTATGGTTATGGCCTTATCTTTTTTTTTTTTCTTTTTTATGTTATGTCGACAGACAGGCTGACGGTCCACTTGATCGTAGGTGGCTACCGTCGCCTATAACACAAGCAACGCTACAGGTGCTGCAAGTGCGCTGCTGACTACAGTAGGATTAAGGATAAGGGATTAGGAGGGGATAAGGAGATGGGCTCTGGCATCCCTTACTCACTCATCGAAATACAACAGCACGTATATGCTGTTATTTCACGGTGGTCTTCTGTAAGGGGGTGGTCACTGCCGCCAGGCGGGCTGCCCAAATGACTGCGAAACGCAGTGTGCCCTACCACTACTTTTCAAATCCAGACCAGTCAATTTTGAAAATTACATTAAAAATTCCAAACTTGACCCCGAATCGAACTCGGGGCCCCTGAGACGTTAGGCAAGCATCCTTGCCACTCATCCAACGGGCCGTCATATGAGTTAATTGTTAAATCATTTAATGTTTGTTCATCTAAAATAAATTTAATTGAGACCATGTGAAGATAAGATAATAAATAACTATAATAAATAACTAATGTTAAAAAATACATTGTTGAAAATTTGTTGATTCGAAATGAAGTTACAAGAATCCTCTCCATAAAAAAGGTATATGCCTGTCACCAACAAGCGAAATAATATTTCGCATTTGTAATGATCAAAGGAAACCCCACCCTTTCATCCGGGGAATATAACTCGAAACATCAATATTTCATTTATGTACAAGTCACCTGACTGGTGGGTCCGTTAATATTTATGTGTTACTGTGAGGCCAGGCTCGGAGAGAGGCCAAATAGTGGCGGTTTATTGAGCGGATACTTTGCCGGCTTTGTGCCAGACTCGAAGACTTTTGGACCTGTAAAATATAGTAATAATAATATGTTTTGGTCGAAAAATGCGGATATGTATTAAATTTCTCAATATATCCTCGTGGATTCCAAACTTCAAAGCTGCAGCATCGCCGAAAAGTAGCGTGCCTATCGATTTTCTATCGTCTACCTACACTATGGAGAGTGTGCATCTATTCTGTACGAATTAATCCAACCGAAACCGTTCCACTTGCGGACCACTAGGCGTGGGCAGGGGTTTCATCCCTTCGTGGTCGATGTACCTCGATCACGCACGAAGCGTTTCAGTTCCACCTTCCTTGTTCGGACTGCTAAGGGGTGGAACTCATTGCCTGCGTCTGTGTTCCCACAGAACTACAACCTCGGGGTCCCACAGAACTAAAACCAGGGTAAATGGGCATTTACTGGGTAAGCGTAGTCCATCTTCGGTCGCATCTGTACCTCACATCAGGGGAGATAGTGGTCAAGCGCTACCTTGATTTAATAAAAAAAATATAGATATAGAAACTCGAATGTTTTTTTTTTTAAATTGATGATCGTTTGAGAAGTTTCTAATTTTAAAAATAAGTTTTTTCCTGTAACTAATTATTTGATATATATTTCGATATTTGATATAGCTTCTACAAACATACGCCCATGTATCGCATGCAGTCTTACTATCCTAGGTCCGATCAACCGAAGCATTTTTTGTACGATTTTTTTTTCTTAAAACATATATGTTTTACAATTCCAAAGCACTCCAAAACCGCTCAGCCGATTGTGATTAAATTTTCAGGCAGTCTTCAGATTAGCAACAAATTATTACAAAATTGGATTTTTTTTTCTATTTAAAAATAAAAATTAAATTTTCAATGCCTGACAAAAAATATATGAGCAATGAAGACCGAATAAATGTTTTAACAGCTAAGAAAAAGCAAAAGCTAGTTATATTATAAAAGATGGCAGGCAGGCTAACGGTCAACTCGATTGTAGGTAGTTACCGTAGTTAAAATTTATAACGCCTTGAGCGTTATAAATTTTGACTTGGACAGAATCTCAAGTGGATGAATATGTTTTCACGGTATTGCTTCGTTTTATTCAAATTTTAAATAATATCGTGTATAAGTATAATATCACATATATATTATCTCTCTTTATATTTCATATATAAAGAGAATAAAAATGTTCATTTAAATATACACATTGGGAGTTTAAATCTTATGAAGAAAACTAACTTTATTCAGCAAATATTAAAAGGTATCAAGAGCTCTGAGTAACGTTGATCGCATACTAGTTAAAAGTGTAATGGACATTACTTAAATAATTATAGTAATACTGATGCGTGAAATGTACGACGTATGAATCATGCAGCATATAATTTGCATGATTGACACGGTTTTATTTTATTAAGACATTTGTTCATATAAGAACATTAAAAAAAGGTTAAAGAGGAGAAGTCGTCTATTTTTTTATAAAATGGTCGTCAGACAGGCTGACGGTTCACTTGTTGAACGCAAGCAATACCGCAGGGGCTGCAAGAGAGCTGCCTTAGTAGGATTAAGAACAAGGCATTGTAAAGGGAAATGGGCTCCTTACTCAACGAAACACAACAGCACCACATACTTCCGGCAATCGAACCCGTGACTCAGAGCGCTCAGGTCACTCAACCAATTAGGTCATCAATTTAAAATATTCTGACTTAATCAGAACTGACTGACTGATCCATACTAGTGGCACAGTTTTACTAGTGGACTATTATGACACTGACAATATTCTACCTCATTTCCTATGCTATGATTTTTCGCAGCCCACCATTGGTTCTCATTTGTGATATACTCGCCGCTCGTGTGTAGCCTGCCTGCGGCGGTTGAGGTGGTTAATTTTAAACTTCCTGCATTGCGGTTTAGGTATGGATGTAGGAGTACGTATTTGTATTCTATTATGATATTGATTTGGTTGGAGGAGATTTATATTATTCCAAAATCAATAATTATTGATGTCATATTTTTAAGTGAAAAGTTACCGAATCTGTTCTATTATAAATATCTATCAATACATATAACAAAATCGTAAACGAGCCGTGTCTGTAACGTTTACAAACAATTTGTACACGTTGCACTTATGTTACCGAAGCCGAAAAATAGTTTTTAGAATTTTTGTCTGTTTGTCTGTCTAATCTCAGAAACGGCTTAACCGATTTAAATGCGATTTTCACTTATGTATTATAGAAAGCTTTCCGTAACATTTTTATTGTTTATTTCATTCCAATCAGTTTACAAACAAAAAAGTGACGCGCTATACCGAATACCACGCGTAAGAAGTTGCGGGCTCATTTAGTATAAAATAAAAATATTCCTTTGCCTATCTTCAATTCGAGATAATACTTTGATAATACGAAGTCACAAAATGTGCCATTTGTCGTAAATAGCATTCAAATGCCTACAAAAGTTGACATAGTCGCTCATAGTATTGCTAATTCCGTATTGATTTTAGAATAACAGCAATAGGGTGTTTACTTACAAATTTTTGCTAGTTATTAATTCGGTTAATAAAATAAAATTCTAGTATGCTCCAGGAGCTGGTCGCTCATTGACTAGCAGTTTCCCGGGTACAAAAAACGTTATATAATTATAAAATATTGGGTAATATAACGCTGGTTATTCCAAAACGTATATTATTAAAAGTATAAAATTAAATAAAGAAATCTACTTTGATGAAATGACGAAATTTACCTAAAATACATATAAATGTGTAGGTAAATAATCAGTATGCTTAACCGATATTAGAATATTTTGGACATAAGCCAGTTTGGGCTTTCACAGGCTTGCCGTTGTAATAATTCATAGTTATAATAGTTTTACGTAAAATATGTTAAGTTTAAAATATTATCATCTGATGCTCTTAAAGCAATGTTATAGGAACAGAATTCAATTTATTATTTTGTTACAATATCTTAACAGATTTTGTAGCTTTTTTTGTTAGAGGCCTTATTCGATTAGTGTAATTGACAATTGTTCTTTTGTTTAAGTGTGCCGTAAACGTCACCTGCCAATGAAAAACGGGCCATAGGAAAAAATCTGAATAACGATGATAAGATTGCTTTGAGCCCGAGGTAATTTGTGTCCGGGACGTTACTAGAAGCCTTTTATTTTAGCAATATACGGTCCGAGGAAAAGTTTAATGTAGGGTAACTCAATTATGGCTAGTCCCCGTCGTGCGTGCCCTAAATTTGTCACGGAACATTTTATCTCGAGCGAATGCTCCACGATATTCGTATATGTTCGTTCTTAATATGAACTTCCATTATTTTCACATTTTATTTTACGCGTCTTTAAGGCACCTTTTACTCGGGGGTTTCATGGGGAAAATAAGTTTCCCTATTTTACTTGGAAATCATATTATATTACAAAAAATATATTTAACTACGCACTGATTCATTCCCAGTAATTGTTCTATTGATGATAATTGACGATATATTCCTCAATTTAGATGCTGCGACTGTTTTTGAGTATTACAGTAGTGTTGATTTTTTTTACATTACCGCCATATCAGATTATAATATATTGGGGCCACCGGGCTACAGGGGCCCCGACATTTTTAAGCGAAATCCGTAAAATGTTATCCACAATCTCACTTAAACTCTAAACTTTACAGTTTAGCGTACAGGCCGTACAAGAGTTTAGAGTCTAAATGAATTCCCTCCAAAAAAATGCGATCTTTTTTGTTTCTTTTGTAAAAAAGTGGGCTGCGCCACAGTTGTGTTCAAGAGGCCCTCCACAAAATTTGTTACAGGGCCCATTTAGGATAAGCTACGTCACTGGGTCCACTTGATGGTATCTGCCTATGCCATCGTTTATAAACACAAACAGCAACAGCGGAGGAATTCAACTGCGTTGCGAACTCTGATAAGATAAAGAAAAATAGAAAGGTTTGGATAGGGGAATTTTTGTTCTTTCTTATTATTCTTATCGTCCACTGAAACACAGATAACATTTCAATAAGGTATTTAAGAGGATGGAACAATTAAGTTTGTAGTCTAACTTTTGAATAGTTATAAATCTTTAAGATTATTACTTCGATCAGGCAATTGGCGATTTAATTGTGTGTTTGGTAGGATAAACAAACAACATTTTAATCGCCAATTTCTGCTGGAGATCGCTGTAATAAATTGAATATAACAACAAACAATTTACCAAAAAATGGCTATTTCAATTGACATGCCTTCTTCGACCTCAAGTAAAATCATTGAAGGTGGAGACAAACGCTAAATACTAAAAATATCCATTGTTTAATGAAGATGTTACAAGAAATAGACAAGACAATTGCTTTGAAAAAATATATATTATATTTAAACATGTGAAGAACCAATTGTATTAATTAGAATTTTCGTTAAAGTATTAGAAACTCCACAAAAAAAGTTAGAACACAAGAAGAATTTGACTTTTATGGAAAATTCTCTCGAAAACGGCTTATTGCGCGCATATGAATCCTGTACCTATTAATAAGTTAATGTCAGTTTAAAAAATTGTATTAATAATTTTTTTTTGCGTATTGTTCTAATGGTAAAAACAAAAAAACACCATTTCTAGGCCCGTTGAATTGTCTCCGCCGCCAGCAAGTTCTATTGTCAATGTCATTTGCCTAAGTGAAGCCCTTAAATGTTTATTCTGTTGACTAATGTATTTTTAATATGTTTATTAGGTACTATATTTAAATAGCATATAGTAAGGGCTTACGTTCGGTCATTTAAGATGTTTTTATTAACAATAAATGTTTGGCATATGAAGCATAACTTCTCTTGTATTGTTGCCCAACAATCCATATTTCAGGGGTCTAATATCAAATATGGCAAAGTCCACGATGTCTGATTTATAGAAATTGATAGTAATAGATGATTTTTTTGATAGCAATAGATTAACACATTGAAATGGACGTGACTATGCCGTTTTTGTTACAAAATAAATCGTTCATATTGCAAAGAGAGTGTTGCCCTATATTTTGGTATAATAATGTTTAAATTAAAAAATTGTGGACTTTGCCGTATTTGATATTAGACCCCTGATTTGTATCAGCCAAGCTTTCTAGGACACGGAATTTTCCTCACTTTGATTTTCTTCGCTCGATCAGACCTCTTCGTCTGCCGTTCGGCAACCAAATTCTATATTTTTATTTCTATATTGTTTATTTAATAACGTTTAGTTTATTAGATTAGGCCCCCAAAAATAATTCTTTCTCCTCTCCTTTAAGTACATATTGCAGAATTTTTCTTAAAAGTAATTTTTTTTTATGTATACACACTCCATTTTTTTGTGGCAGAGTTACCCGAAAAGCCGAAGATCTTCGACGAGCACGACAAAGAAGTCATCGGCATCGCTGGCCCATACATTGAAGACACAACCTTAAAACTCACCTGTGTTGTAAGTGGAGGTAAATTTGTGAATTTCTCATTATTCACTCTATGTCTACAAGTTTTTTATACTTTACTATCTTTACTATCTTCTATCTTACGTGATCCTGTGCATCCTCCATGACTTTCGTAATATTTCTAGGACACTGTATCCACCAGTTACCAAATGGATAACCATTCTGTTGCCCTTTATTTCTAATTTCCAGTATAAATCAAACAATGCAAAAAGCATTAGATTATCCCAAATTCTAATTTAGAAAGCAGATGATCTATTCTGATCATATATTCTGAAAAGTTGATGTCGCCTTCAAATTTAGTATTAAAAGTGAATTGGAGCGAAATTAAACATCAACACTTATATGTCTATAAATATTATATCTTTTTCAATATAGATAACGTATAGCATTTAGGGTCAGTTTACATCGAAAACGGAGCGGCTCGCAGTTTTTAAGATTGCATTAGAATATTGAACTTATTTACTACACTAAAAGATACATAGTTCAGTGATTACGCAAAAGTGGTCTCGGCGGCTTCACGCTGCGCCGCGCCTCTTCACATGAATCATTGAACTGTATACCTTTCAGTGTAGTAAATAAGTTCTATATTCTAATGCTATTTTAAAAAGTGCGCGCCGATCTGATTTCCGGTGTGAATTGACATTAACTCACACAATACCGTTCGCAAGAACAATAATTTTATTCTTATAACTTGCTACACAAGCTACACCCACCAAGTCTCGTAGCTACTTCGTAGCAGATGTAGCACACGTAGGTAGGGTATCAAAATGGCGTCGCTAACGTAGCTCTGCTAATCTAAAATCTCTGCTTAAGATTCCCAATTCTTTTAATTTTTAAAACGATAATAAAATCAAAAATCAAGTACATTTCTGTTTGAATTTAGAAATTGTGTTTAGTTTTTATTGCATGCAGCAAACAATAATTAATTGCATAATATCCCAACTGCGCAGCCCAGTAGTACCGACATAACCGACAGAAAAGTACTTGTAATTTTTAGAAACTTCGCTTCCTGGCATTCAGCCAATCTTTGAAAAATTTCATTCTGACAAATTACACACAGGAAACGTAATAATAAAGGATTCAAAGAAATACAGTAATTTCATATACCATTTGGAACTGTTATTTCTAATTTTTGTTTGACAGCGGATAAAATTAATGTCGTCGGGTTAATGTGGCCTCCAATCGCAATGTGTTTCGTCCGCAATCCAACATTCAGATCTTGCAAATTATTTCGACGCAAATGCAAATATTTGTGAATGTAATTACAGAAATAATTAATCACAATTAATAAGTTTAAACGGACCTCGTTCTCAATAATTAAGCTGTCAGTGCTCTAATGTGAAACCACAGACCTGTTGAAATTCACAGACTTAAAATTGTCATGCGGTTACACTGTAAAGTGCAAAACCACAACTCAACGTCAGCTGTGCAGAGTTTTTGCCAAATTCAGCTATACTATGAAGTAGGTATATTTAAATGTGTCTAATACACACTTTTCCTTTTTGCTGGGTGCTTTCAGAATTTACGGTTTCCTGATTATCTGATAACTAATTTGAAATGTTTAAAGAAACTGTCTGATAACTAATTTAAAACTTCACTGTTGCTCCCAGGCCATTTGATTTGTATTGATCATTTATTTATTTATTCTGAGGAGGTGATTTTTTAAATGTTTATTATGTTTAGATGGGATTTTCTTAAAGATCGCTCGAGATCAGTATTTTTTCTTGATGAAAGATACCATATGTAGGTACTTTTCTGTACTTCTGACAATATGAATACAAAATTTCATGGTGATCGGTTGAGCAGTTAAGGCGTGAAAGCCTAACAAACTCACTATGCACTTATAAGTATAATATAAGTAACGATTATTGATGAGTTAGTCCAAGTGCCTTAAATAAATAAAGCCCTTAATATCTTTCAACGCGTAGGTGGCGCAGTGGGAAAGACGCGGCCTATCACGTCGAGAGGTCCGAGTTCGATCCCCGATTATACCATGTACCAATGGGTTTTTCTAAAAACTTAAGTGTTTACTGACTGTTCGAAAATATTGTGAGGAAACCTGCATACGCCAAATAAGAAATTCTAAGGCGCATGTGAAGTCCACCAACCGGCATTGGGTCAGCGTAGTGGACCATATAGCCCATAAGCCCTTGTTGAGAAGGTAGGCCTATTCATCTGCATGGTATCTCTAATGTATCAAAGAACAACGTCACCCATTTTTAATAATACTTTTTACACATATTACACCGTTAGTCTAATATGTGATTATAATAATCTAATAAACATATATAGATGAAATTGAAAATACCCAGAGATGAAAAAGAAGACTCGAAGAAAAGACTCGAAGACCGGGATTATGAACCTGCGTCTGCTATTTCGGTAGTCAATGCTTCACCTCATTGGGCTAACACTGCTTACACATTTTGAATACTACGAGTATTATATAAAAATAGAGTCTTTTTACCATTAATGTTTAATAAATTGGGAACTAACTCAATAAAACCTTAGTGTGGTTCTAACATAAAACAAGTAATAATTTGCCACTTATCACAGGACAACAGATGGACTCTGAAGCGTAGTACTAATCCATTGTAAGTAGTAAATGAAAAATATACTAACGCATTTATTCATTTTAAAATTTATTTCCCAGGTAAACCAATGCCTCGACTACGCTGGTGGAGAGACGATAAAGTGGTGGCAAATTTACCGCCCGTAGATGACGGGTCGCGACTTAGTATTTTGGAGCTGAAAATACCTAAATTGAAGAGAGATTACTTAGAAGCCGTATACACATGTACAGCGGATAACACACCTTTGGTTCCACCGTTAAGGGTCAATGTTCAAATACAGCTATATTGTAAGTATCTAATTTCTTACATGTACGTAAGGGAATTAGGAAAGATTGAAAAGAGAATGGAGAAAACAATGCCTCCGGTAAGAATAGCGGTGTTCACGTAACAATTTTTTTTTTTACTTTTATTTTATATATCAAGGTAGGCAGACAGGCTGACGGTCCACTTGATTGTAGGTGGCTACCGTCGCCTATAACACAAGCAACGCCAAAACTGCTGTAAGTGCGCTGCCGACTGCACTAGGATTAAGGATAAGGGATTAGGAGGGGATTAGGGGATAGGAAAATGGGCTCTGGTATTCCTTACTCACTCACCGTAACACAACAGCACGCGTGCTGTTATTTCACGGTGGTCTTCTGCAAGGGGGTGATTACTGCCGCCAGACGGGCTGCCCAAATGATTGCGAAAATGCAGTGTTCCCTGTCACTACTTTCCAAATCCAGATCAGAGCCAAATTTGAAAAACCAACACTTAAAATTAGAACTTCTTTTGTCAAAGAAATACCTCCCTATAAAATTAGAACTCCTTGTTCTAATTTCGCAACATTTTTCCATTACTTAATTCAAAGGTTATAAGAAAAAAAAATAGCAAAGGCAGATAAAAAGAACAACTATGGAGGTATATGTCTCTCTCTCTCTCTCTCATCATATCAGTAAAACGAAATATCTTATTGTGATATGACAGCGGTGATTTACGTTTTTTAATCTTTCATGTATTTGAGTTTAAGTTAGAATTATGATATAATTAATTTATTATTGCCACTAATGAATAAGAAATATTTATTAAATGCAAAATTACACTAGTTAAATGGAATTTTGTTTGTCAAAGTAATTCGATACAGAGTAACGCTCCAATGGATTAGAAGTAATTCGTAAAAGTTATTTGTTATGCGAGAGAAAACTAAAAAAGAATTTTATTCTGTGAAAATTTAAATTGGATCTTTGGTATATTACATTTTAGCGAGACGAGAAATAAATTTTCTTATTAAATATTAATTTTCTTACTTTAGAGCTCTCACTATTCACGAGTAAATAGTAAACTCGTTTATTACCTGTCTAACGTAAGGGTTCAGGGCGTGTAATTTCGAATATTAAAAGGCCAAAGGCAAAAGGTCACTGTACGATAGTCCTCCGATGTTTAAGGCAGTTTAGACGAAGAAAAATGTTCACGTGAAATATGACTAAGTATATAATATATCGACTGTTACGAATATCGTCAACAATGAAAAATTTCAAAGAAATAGTAATTAATTTTCTGATTGTGAAAGGTTAAGAAATAATCATTTTTCTACAAAAATAAAATGAATTTCGATGTATCATTAACTTTGGCTTTTAAAACAAAATACGCTTTTTTTTAAATAAACCTCACTCACTTAAACGGTTTTAGAAGATGTTCTTATGCAGTTGGTTTCTAGCCAACTGTGTACCATGAATCTGGGCATTTTCTCTCTCCAAATAATTATTTTCATCACTTTAGAATATTTATCGTGTTAAAATAATACTTATAGCTTGTGAAATAAGACCTTTTTCGTGTTTCTCTTGCATGCCACTTGGTTCGTGTCTCTTTATAAAATACTATATGTTACTCATTGATAAGGTAATAATTTTCTATAGGTGAAAGAATTTTTAAAATCGGTCCAGTAGTCTTTGAGTTTATTCATTACAAACATACAATACAAATATTTTCTCTTTATAATATTAGTATAGATAAAGAAAACTTAGATGAGCACTGTCCTATTACTAAGTTTTTCCTAAAAGTAAATATATAGGGTACAGTAATAATAATAATAATAATTATTTATTTATTTAGACCAACAAGGATCACATTATGTTAGTAACAAATTAAATCTTTGTTAGAATTTACATACCTTCATTAGTCAGCACATGTATCATACAACAGTGGTTCAGGTACTGACAGTCGAGCCAAGCAGCAATAGGGAATATGCACATTTTTTTTTTATATTTTCATACGATATGTTATATCGTTATGTAACCGTAAAAAAATATTCAGCGCCAAAAAACAGAAATTTGGTAACAAAAAAAAGATAAAATTAACTAACACCTACGGGCACTTTAAACACCCGCCCTTTTGGTGCGCTTGTTGTGACGTCAAAGTCTACAATACAATCAAATGTTAAAAATCACAAACATCTACACGCTTGTTGACATTCCATAGACTTTGACGTCACATTCGATCTGACCGTTTCAAGTATTTTGAATTTCCCACATTTTTATTCACTTTTTAATAATTATTTTCTTAACGAAAAAGAAATAATATTAAAAAATATTTACATAGACATAATTCTAAAGCAAGAATCTTGATAAAAATATATATTTAAGCCTTTTTTGAATTAAGACGCATATTCCCTATTGCGCTCAGGATGCAACTGGCCCGAACCCTATGCACCAGGGATGCACACCGCTTTCGGATTGTCGTAAAGAAACAGTCGACCCGCGACTCGACGAATTTTCCCGATGCACTACAAAATCGTGGAAGCTCCATCAGAACCCTAAACGCAACATTATACTGCACTCGCAAGGCGTTGTACTGCCTCTGAGTAGTACAAGGCCACAGGCAGCTCGTGTAGAAGGACGTACAAAATGCTCTAAAAAGAGCCATCTAGCGAACCTACGAGTATTCATATAAGCCCTGACAGACAGCGCCCTGCGCTCTCTCCCATTCACGCATGCAGACATCAGCATCATCTTTGAAGTCAGAGGTTACCCAGTGTCCAAGATATTTAAAAAATGTAAATTGACTTAGAGCCGTACCGTTTAGTTTAATGGATGGAACAGTGTCCGGACACTCACCTCTAACCCAAAAGACCATGCATTCACTTTTCTTCGTATTGAGAGATATAGAATTGAATTATGAAAATGAATTAAACATAAACATAATAATTATATAGAGTTTCCTCACCAGTTTGTGTTTTGGCCAGAGTTTTTTTGCCTCAATTATATTTTTATATTTTTTACTTAAAATTTATCACATAAAACTAACCAACCACTTAATTAATAAAGGAATAAACTATATTAATTTGCACCTAAACAAGAACTGTGTTACATAGTTCATAGTCGCACACCTAACACTCAGGCATTTGTCTAACTAACCGCTCCGGAGACATTATGAACGGTGACAGGCCACTACGTCATCTTATACGTGCTTTCTGTGAGATATGAGGGTAGCGCTACCTTTGAAGATTATAAGTACACAGACTATTGGCGAATGTTGCAGACAGGTTGATGTATCAAAAAGATTTTTTCGGCGATGAAAAACTCAATGAGCTCGGAGGTGATACCTACCTCCGATATCCAAGGAAGAAAATATTTGTGTTCATTTATAGCTCATGAAAAATGTACTTTAACTTAATATTAGGTCGGGGAAAAAGTCTTTTCGCATTTAGTATGTATAAAATATCTTTGGCTGTACTACTTTTATCTGGCTGGTTTTGATGACATTAAAAAGGTTATATTTAAAAAAAGAAACAAATTGGTCAAATGTTCTTCCAGCTTTCTGTCAAAATGAGCGAATCTAATGACGAAATGCGATACATATTAAAATTTTATTACAAAAAAGAAAAATGCAACGCAAGCCGCGATAAAAGTTTAATTGTGACGTTTATGGACCTAATGCAATGTCAGTAAGAGTAGCACAAAGTTGGATTAAGCGTTTTCAATCCGAGAATTTTGATGTTAAAGATGCACCTCGCTCTAGTCGCCCTGCTACGGATAAAATGAACGCCATTTTTAACCACTCAGCAAAAATTAAGAAAGTTTAGCTGGGAGCAGTTAATGCATCCGCCATATAGCTCTGACCTTGCACCTTCAAATTTCCACCTTGTTCGGTCTCTTCATAATTCTTTAGGCAGTGTCAGGTTAATATCAAGAGAGAACTGCCAAAACTATTTGTGCGTTTTTTTGATCAGAAGTCCCAAAATTTCTACAGCAACAAAATGGCGCATTTATATACTGTAATTAAATGTAAATAAACTTTGAAAAAAAAAGGCTTGAGTTTTCATATAAAAGAACTTTTTCCCCAACCTATTTTACTCGTATTTACATAATGTTAAAAGTATGACGGGTAATACATTTAAGAAATAATTATTTGTATAAACTTCTGATTACATAAAAACATTAAATTAATTATTCTGAAACTATTCTCCTTTTTACTAAATATTTTTGAGTAAGTTAAACACAATCCTGACCTATTTTTCACCAGGATTAATAAATACTGTTACTAAAACTTTTAGAGGCAAACAGAACCAAGACTAATTTAATTATAGAAACAAAAATTTTCCGGAATTAGGTTCCTTTCTTTGTCACTAGTATCAGTTTGGATATAAAGTGTGAGCCCAAACAATATATGAGGAGACCTTAGTCGTGTATATTTAGGTCATAGTATATAGTAATAACGTCTGGCTCAAATGGTCCTGGGTTCAATTATTGGCAATATCTATAAACTTTGAAAACTTATTTCATTAAAATTACCTTATTCTAGGTCAGTTATTTAATTCTAAAAGCTTGGCGCTTAGTTCGAGATTATTTAATTATTTTTTTATTTCAGTAGCTATGCCCACTACCTTGTATCCGTTGAAAAATGAGTTAATAAAACACCTGACATCCTTATCGATGTGACGTTTTTGCGTTATCAATAATGTTAATACAAACAGTAGTTTTTTTAATATTGAGAGCTCTTAAATTGTAATAATCGCATTCTGTTATAGCCAATATTCTGCCTAAATTATAGATTTTAATTTGGACAATATGATAACATTTAATAGTTAAATAAAAAATCAAGGCTTCTTTTTTTGTAACTTTTTTGTAACAGTAACTTAATATAGACATTAAATTTATTTGAACTGATAATGTCCTTTGTTTACACCACCCGGCTAGAAGTGGCTAACAAAATCCTTACAAGGGAAGATAACATATGATAGGCGCGAAAATTGACGGGAATTAGCGGGGCCCTATACATACTCGTAGAATGGATTCTGCTCCGGCGACGGTCGTGCGCGGACGAAAACTTTCGGAACGCGAGACGGAAAGCCTGCGAGAGAGTAGTCTCGAGCGGACATCCGGTAGCTTCGCGGAGAAGCCTTAACAAGTAAAACGAAAGATCGCGGCTCGCGCGGCGCGCGCGCTCGTGCGAGCTGCGCGGGGCATGCATTCGCCTAGGTTGATCGAATCCGACTGTCTTCACAAATAGGCGACCAGCCTGGCACGTACGCCACTTTCGGGCGGCGTCATTGGCTAATAAGCGAGGGGGAAACTGAAGTCCGTGGGAAGAGAGGCCGAGTGCCGTGTTACAGTACTTATTATAATGGACTGTAGTTTTCAATGTGACTTTCTTTCAAGAAAAGTTTCTGTTTTGAATATGTAGTAGTATAATTATCACCATACGTCAGTATAATTGAGGACTGCTCAAACTAAAAGGTTTTAAAAACTTGTTCTTATGAGTTTAAAGAATATGTAGTCTTAAAAAAACAAGCGTTGTAACAACTATTACAACAACCGTGCACTGCTTACGATTATCATAAACATTATAACCTTAATAATATAAAATGACGTAGGTACTATTGAAATTGCTCCGCTCGTAGTCGGAGTTGAAAACGTGGGAAACAAGAAAAACAACGACGCTTCCATATTGCTACTGAGTGCTCATTCAACGTTATTGCAAAACGAAATCCAGGCAAACCCAAGCAATTAACCTAGATCAAACAGCTTGCCGGTCTGTTCGGATTATCTCTGATATGACGACAGCAGTTACACAGAATTCTTTTGTGTCACCCGCGCCCCTGAACGGGACCATTAGTTTTTATTTGTGTGCTCCCGCATTGTCCTTCGGCAACACCATTCTTTCCCCCGGAAAATAGGAAATTATTCTACATTATTATATACAAGAGTGTAATAAGTGAAATTACCTGTTACGTTATTTCTGTTTACTTGAATCTTAAAGCTTTAGAATTTTCATTTGAAGCGGACCAGGAATTTAATAGCTAAAGGACTAAAATAAACAAAATTAGTTTTGTTAATTTTTTTTTATACAGTTTGAATAAAAAAGGAAATTATGCAAAGAAAACAGTTAATTTAATGACAGTACCGTGTTTTCGCATCGCGTATTCTTTCTATTCTTGTTATAAACACAATAATTAATTTATATGTAAAATACCTACTTCCATATAGTCATGTTCGCGTATTCTTATATAACGTCATTAATACTAAGTGATAGTCATAGAACTTTAAGCTATCAGAAATCATGTAATGCCGGCTATATTGGCTTGATCAAGCCAAATCGATGGTGTATTTGTGTCATTTTGCATTGTCCAATTGGCTTGAACGCGTATAAGCTCCCTGAATTCGTTTTAAACAACTTCATTTTAAAAAACGCTCTGTTATCTGCTTTTTATGTAATTTATTTACAATATTTTTTTACGGAATCAATCTTCTAATTAAATGACCACACAAACATCTGTAATTTTGAAAAAACAAAAAGGCGAATTTGGCGCTCTTAATTTAAACAATTGAAACAAAAAATACCTCATTATATTTTGAAATCTAAAGGGATATTTTTTTTACACAGTGAGACCGCTACTGGTGGAGATTTTAACAAGAGAACAGCCGCTGTCTGTGGGCCAAGAAGCTGAACTTGTATGCAAAGCGGTTGGTGCACGGCCACCGGCTGTTATCTCGTGGTGGATGGATGGCAAACAAATGTCTTCAGCGGGTATACCAAAGGTATTACTTAAGTACTAACGACTCAACTGGGCTTCGCAAGGAGTTAACATTTTCAAAATCCTTTCTTGATGGATGTTTACGTAATAAAATAAAGCTATGTTCCAAATTCCAGTATAGTCTTAGCTGTGCGTTGACAGTCAGTCCTCCTGACTGACGTCCGGCTAAAATAAAATAAAACCTAACTCATGATTTAACTTATGTAAATATGTTGCTTTTAGTTTCAAGACTAAAGATCTTAAAATTTCTTAAAGTTCTTAAATAGAAGGTACAGAACATTCATATCACAATTTCCAAAAGTAGAAGACAATTGTTCTACTTTTTTGTACGATTTTGACAAAATTGTACGAGAAATCTTTACAATGGGGCGAAAATATATGAATATATTTATTGCAACAGGTGGAGGATGTACAATTGTATATTTAAACTTTAATTTCAGAATTCAGAAGACGGGAACGAAACTTCTTCTTTCTTACGGTGGACACCTCGCATGGAGCATGATGGTCGGGTCCTTACTTGTAGAGCGACGCATACGACTTTAGAACACGCAACAATTGAGACCAGCATGTCACTCAATTTACATTGTAAGTACAAACCTTACTCAGGTCTTCTGTTTCACACTCTACCAATATACATATATTAAGTTCCACCTCTCCTTTGTGTGGGAACGTTTAGGCTAGATAATACCATCCTCACCTTGTCGAAATCCCTCTAATTCGGACCAAGCGCTTTAAAACATCTTTTGTGATGCGCACTGCTAAGGATTGGAACTCCCTGCCGGCGTCTGTATTTCCGAGCTCATATAACCCAAATCTTTTCAAGGTTCGAGTGAATAGGCATCTTCTGGGTGAGCTCGCTCCATCTTCGGCCTCATCCTTCCTATATGGATAGATGCTGGTCATGAGCAAACCCATCTATAGTAAAAAAAAAAAAAATGACAAAAATTCACGTGTATTCAAAAATGGCTAATTTTCTTGGACATCCAAAAAAGAAAATATACGGTGATTTCCTCAAACTTTAGAGCAAGTAATTATTTGTAATGCACACATGAAAAGACTCAAAGTCTCCAGTCCAGATTCGAACCCTCAAATGTCGTAACGGAAGCCGAGCGTATATGTACCACTGGGCTATCACTGATTTTTTATCTAAGTACCTAAAAATGCTCAGATCTCATTCATTAGTTAGACCTTACAATAAATACATAGTAGATCTCTAGTGGCTATGTTGTTATTATTTGAAACTCATCGCAACAATAGACAAAAATCTCGAAAATGTATAGATTAATTAGTATGATCTTTGAAAATGACAAAAATCAAAAACTTATGCTTTTTATTATTAGCACTGGAATTATATAAAAAGAATTAATATTTCACAGACAATACATAACAATTATTGTTCACACAAAACGTGTATGTTTTGTTATATTTAGAAACATTATAACTTTATTATTTCAAACATTTTAGTAAAATATGTTCAACTGTAGGTATAGATCGGGCAAGACGAATGAATCCGTAATGTGACAGTTAGAACCACGTGGTACAAAATCGCTCAGTCCATCGCCAACTTTACAAGCCTATTTAGCTACGCCATGACCATCCTGATTGTTGCGATCAGGATCAATATTTTTGTAGGAAAATTTTCCCAATGCCCTCTCTATATTTAATCTTTTTGAGTTTTAGATATAAAACTGAAACGTAAAACATTTAAAATTACTACTTTTGTTTTAAGAATTTATTCAATACAAGCGACCCGTCGCCGGCTTCGCATGAAGTTGAAATTTTCAAAAATCCTTTCTTAGCCGATGCTTACGTTATAAAATAAACCTATATTCCAAATTTCAGATTTCTAGACTTAGTAGTCTGACTGTGCATTAATAATTTTATATATAATTTTGTATATCAATTTTATACTTATAGATTTGTGTTTTTTCTCACTATTAAGACGAGGATCATTTTAAAGAGTCTTGAACGAAATTTCTTGTCTTTCCATTTTATACATCTAATAAAATTAAATACGCTGATATATTTTTGATGTTTGATATATTTTTAATTCGTTCTAAATTACGTTTAACAAACGTTTATCCGTTTAAATTGATGTTTATTTAAAAAATTCTTTTTATGTGCACAATAATAAGTAGGTATATTATACTTAAATAAGAATTTATTTTCATGGCTAGTTTTTATTCAACAAATATCATATTATACTTGTACTTGTATGTTCAATAAATAATAATTTAGTCACAATTAAGAAAAACGACAATAGATATTTTTTTAAATGTAAAAGTTTGATTTGATGGTAAGTGGTTACCGTCGCTTAAACACAAGTAACGCAACAGGTGCTGCAAGAACTTAATAGGATTAAGGATAAGGGAAGGAAATGGGCTTTGGCATCACTTACTCACTCACCGAAACACAACTGCAAAACATGATTTTATTTCATGGTGGTCTTCTGTAAGGGGGTAGATACTGCCGCCAGACGGGCTACAATTTATGAGTGCGAACCGCAGCGTGGCCTGTCCGCGTTGAGACACCTGCAAACAAGGTGATGTTTAGAATTTCTGAGTTGAATTTGATCGCGTGAAAGTTGTGAGTATTTAATACTTACTGTTCGTGACTATTGTTCAACAATATGAGTTGTAAAGTACGAGTATTAAATATTCTCTTTTGGTCTAGACGTGCCCATAGTGATGCTACAATTGGGTTCCAAACTGAATCCAAATGACATTGAAGAGGGTGACGACGTTTACTTCGAATGCGTGGTCCGTGCCAATCCGCAGGCTTACAAAGTTGTTTGGGAACATAATGTAAGTCGCTAACTTTCATGCTTGTTTGGTCCAAGGTTTACATTGCCACATTTGTGTAATTTTAAAAATTAGATAAATATTTATTTTAGACTCGCCAGATGCCTCCAAGGGTCTGTGAAGTAGGTATTTTAATGAACTGCAAATATAGTGTGCTAAATTATAAAACTCCATTCAGGATCTAATTTACTAGATGGTTCCCGCGGTTTTAACCGTCGTTTAATTTAAATTGACGAGGACATGCACATTTCCCAATACACCTCATCGCATCTCATTTGTATGAGATCGCACACTTCGCTACCGGTATCCTACCGGTGTCCTACGCGTCCGCGACACGTCGTGTCGGTCGCCCGTGGGTATCGTTTCGAAAGTATTTTTAATATGGCGGGTAAGCAACAATTAAATACTATTTAAGCAGGAAATAGAAACATTTTCTACTTTTTATTAGGTATTTCGTTGTAATTCTTGCGATGCAACAAAAGCTCTGCAATTTATATTCCTGTTAATATAAGGATGAGTACAGTTTTATTTTTTTCCGAAATTGTCTTCTGTTTCTATAATAGAGAAATCAGTCACTCGAGACAATTAAAAAGATGAAGGAGACAAAATGTTGTGTTTTGTAATTAGAAATGATACAATTTGGTTCATTTACAGTGGCATAATATACGAACCTCGAATTGCGAATGAGTACTTGACTGGTATTCTCCTGGAGTGTCGTAACTAATATAATGAGAATGGTAATGTGTGAAGGACCTAAGGGTCACAGCGTGACTTTTTTTTAATCCTACTGAACTTTTATTTTAATAATATCTGGAACTGTTAATGAATATTAGCAGACTACGGTAATTAATAAAATATTCAGTTACCGCTGAGGTGATGAATACAAAATAAACTTCCTTAATTATTCAAACTTTTAATTATTATTTTTTTGCGAAAATAGAAATGGATTATAAAATGAGAATTTCATAAATTCCGTCCCAGAGTTGATGAGAGTCTAGTTCGGCATCGTGCTTTTATTTGAGCGTAGTCCTATTTAAAAATTAATAATTGAAATGTGAACTGATTCTCTTGTTTAAAATTCAAAAGGTATTTTTATTTGTGAATACAGAAATATACCAATAATCTCCAAACATGAAATGCGACGTGAAATTTATAATTGTTCATTTACGATAAATGCAGTGTAATATTTCATTTATAAATATTTTTCATTTAATTTGGAAATGTTTGCAGTTATATTTCAAACTATTCTTTGTCTCCCTATACCAGAAAAAAATCGTTTATTAAATTAAGTATGCTAAAATCCACCGTTAAACTTTACTTTACTATATTTTAAATAACATCAAATATAATGTTTAAATGATTTTCTAACATTTTTTTAACATTTCTAGGGTCAAGTGATGACGCATAATCAACGTGCGGGCGTAATAGCAGGCACAGCACATTTAGCGATTCAAGGTGTTTCTAGAGAACAGGCTGGAAAATATGTCTGCACAGCTTCTAATGTCGAGGGGGATGGAAAATCTCCACCCGTAAATCTGCAAGTTATTTGTAAGTATACACTAAGTATAGAAACTGTAGTAAATTGTCGAAATTAATTTCGAAGTTGAACAACTTTATAATTTAAGCCTTATTTTTTAATTCTCCATTAGTTTTTTATATCCCTAAAAGATGTTACTACTCCTTCGAGTCTAAAATTTAAATTACAATTTACAGTTGGATATCTGAGAAACGTACCTACGTGTTAAACCTTTGGAAAAGTAAACCCACTTTTATATGAGTTAATTTTCTCAGCGGAGTTGAATGAAGCCCGATTAATAAGTGTAATTAATTTGAATTTGACATAATAATATACAATGTAAAATCGTGGTCGGTGAACTTAGTTACTATGGTGTTTTCTATACGTCCTTGAATAGTAATAACTATTTTATTTATTATCATTCAAAGTACTTCTCTGTTTCGTCATCATGTCAGCCGTAAGATGTCTTCTGGTGGGAATAGGCTTCATCCATAAGACCGGTCAGAAGCCTGGACCACCGTCGACCCATAGCTCTATCCATCTTGTAACCGCATTCTGCATTGCGTTTTCTGTCCATCATCAGAACTTTCCAATCTCCAGCGGATTTCTCTGTTTACAATTCCAAAACATAAGTCGTTCTAATTTTTATTTAAATACCTACAAAAACAACAATAACAACTTAATCTTGCTGTATACGCGCTTGGTGCAGCTATCTGTAAAACAAAATTTCGCTTTTTAATCCTACGGTAATGGATTAGGGGGATAAAAAATAATAAATATTGTAATCCAGGGAATGTTGCAGCTAGCACGTTGTAATACGTCCTTAAAATAATCAAATATGGACCACGAGCCAGGTACAATTATTTCCTCTCGGGCGATAACTCGTGTAATGCTTGTGATACAATTCTCAGAAACATTTTACGAGTTGAGAGAACTGAGAGGCCTGAGAGGAACTTGGTCATGAAGCTGCAGGCTGCAGCTGACGCGAAAAATTTTTGCACCTGCATAGTAGCCGCGTATTTGTGTTCATTCGCAAAAAAATATATACTCTATTGCAAAGAATTTAAGGCGAAGACATTCAAATTCTTTGCAATCAGCTAACCGCGCGGTGTCGACGCGATCGGTCGGCGCGCTCCTCCGTTTAAAAATTCCGATGAAGATGCTTTATAAATCAACTTAACATAGTTGCAAGAAATCTTATTTTTCCATAACAGATCGCCATGCGGCGGAAATTCTTGTCATATAAAAAAACTAACGTCCCAATTTTTCCTTAAAACTTACAATTTTATTTAAAAAAACATTACATTATATGATTGAGATATTTATAATATAGACTTTCATATTATTATAATCTGATTCTTAGCAGAATGCAAATACTCTTTTCTAGAATAAAAGGCGTAAGTTTAAAAAGAGACTATTCAAAGGGCTGGTTAACTAGAAATTCACAATTCACACATTGACATCAACTTGTTATACGTATTTTCAGCTGATTCCATTTGCGTGAGCAATCAAGTGCGAACAGTCGATGTTTCTATAAATGTTTTTCAATATTCTTTCACGTTTTCACTAAACTGGAAAAGATATTACGGAATTACATATGTTTTTCTTGCGTAGCTTTCATAAATTATATGACATTATTATCGATAAATTATTATCGATATTCCACAAGAATTATTTCATTTATTTAGTACAGGTATAATGATGGTTTCTGCGTCATCAAGCGATTCTAAATTGATAACACAACAACAGTTTTAGGAACCCATTTTTAAATCATATTAAGTTATTACAAACCATTAAATATCTATTATTCTTGCTTATTAGTTTATAACAAGTCATATTTATTTTTCAATAATTATAAAATAATTACGAAGATCCGTCACCATAGTGCCACAAACTCACGACAACAGTTCGAGAAAGTTATATTATATTTCGATGCACGACAATAATTATGGCCCGCAAATTATTTATACGTTTGTTTAAAAACCTCAAAATAAAATGTATAATTTCTATCATAAACCATAGAAGTACGAATACGGCTTTAAACCAATAGAAGTCTCGTAATAGATGAAAGGCATGGAAACCGTGCGAGCCATCTGCGCGGGGTCTGAAGTGCAGGCGGGGGCGAGGTAGTGAAAGAATAGAGCGTAACTGTGTTGATTCTGGATTGTCGATATATCGGAGATTAAAAGGATAAAAGAAAATTTAGAGTTTAGTCGTGTACGGGGTAAAAATGATGCAAAATGGGGTAAAAAAAATATTGTATTTAATTTTTATTTTTTTTTACTAAAATTTTACATATTTTACAAAACACTATGCTAGAAAACAACCTTGAAACAACCTTAGGAAAAAATGATAAATAAATAAAGAACTCCAAAAAAATGTCAATATAAAATAAACATTGTAGGTAAATTATTTATTTCCAATACTATAATTATAATTTTTACGTAATAATAAATTAATGACAGTTCACAACAATACGGCTATAATTTAACACTAAACAAACTGTATTTTTATCATGCACAAACTTAATTTAATTAAATAAACATATTGCTAAGATATTATGTGTAGTAATAAATCTTGTTAATCGATATTTGTAAAGAAGACGCAAGCATAGCACTACCGATGACAGGAGACTATGGATGACCGTCATATTTTGACATAGTAATGGCGTATCAATATTTGTAAAATATTAAAATAATATGAAGTTTAAACTACTTACATGTGGAAAATAACCCCACGAGATTTTATTTTGGGGTTCTTAGAAATGTTTTTGCACTGCTTAATTGCACAATTCGGCATTTTTTCACTGAAAACTTTTAATTTTCTTCTGATGCGAATCTGTCACCGTACGTAAGCGGACTGATGCTCGCGCAGGACATACACTACTTTGGTAGCGTATGCTTGGTAAGACGGCAAACGTTTTGTGGTGCTTCTATCCGGGCGCGCGCCTGTTCATAAACCTAAGCGGAGACATAGCAATGGTTGTTGATGACTTTTATCTGTCAGAAAAATAATGCTATTGTATATATCTTCTAATATATGAAATTCTCCTGTCACAGTGTTTGTAACAAAACTCCTCCGAAACGCCTGGACCGTTTTATATAATTTTTTTTTGTATATTTGGTAGGTATGAGAAAAGGTCAAAGTATTTTTCACCCCCCTACCCCCACTCCCATTTAAAAATCGCAATTTTAGTTTTAATTTAACCGTCGTTGATTGACGTGAAGTGTTGCGTCACTTTAACATAAATTGGACCCTATAGGTGGCGCTACAATCGGGTTACAGAATTATTTTCGGGTTCGGGCAGGACAACGTCTGCTGGGTCAGCTAGTGTAAATATAAATTTATTAAATATATAACAAATTGGTAACGATATCATATTTGATTTAAAAAAGGAAAACGTGTACGAGCCACCCTACGTTGGGCGCTAAAAAAAACCAGGAATGCATTACAAGACGAACAAAAGTTATACACTTGCGAAGAAATAGAAACACGATTAAGTGCGCTGCAAAATACCTATCAATGATTACAGAACTTACAAAATCAAATCTAACAGGAGACGGAAGATGAAAACCTCGACACAGAAATTCATGAAGTAGACGACACATACATAGATAAATCTACGTACAATTTTATTTACGAATGTTGAATTCTCACAAAATTTCTGAATCACCTAGTAAAAACCATGCGGCTCCCGCGTCATGTTCTCAGCGCGAACCACAGCCGAGACTTAATTTCCAACCCTTCCAATAAAAGGAATCATTCAAGAATTTTATAAAAAGGCTTTTTGTATATCTTACGCTTAACAACATATCGGACCCAAAAACAAAAGTCTACACCATACTGTCGACATTACCCCCGAACATACATGAAAGAATCCACGACCCATGCTCTCCAGGCGACCCGATCAACAAGGCTTTGAAGAACTTATTTATTGACCCAAAACCAAGCATCTAGGCATCTCAATATACTTTTATATCACGATTACAACATGCAGACGAAACAATTGCTATTTATGCATCGAAACTAAAGAGATTGTCATTGAATTGCGATTTTAAATGCCCACATTGCAAGAAACCCTCGCTTGATCAATTCTTGTCATTACAATTCATTAGAAGTTTAATATTTGTACAAAAATTATACAACAAAGAGAATTAGTCGTTCACGCGTAAATCGTTGGATGGATTGGAACTCCGGTATTTTGTTCCCGTTGATAACGATGAAAACATTGTTTAAAATACTCCTTATGTTGTATATTATCTGTGTCCGCGACTTAATACGCGCGGTTTTTTTATTATGTTAAGATCGACAGACAGGCTGACGGTCCACTTGATGGTAGGTGGCTACTGTCACCTAAAACGCAAGCAAAACCACAAGTGCTGCAAGGGCGGTCCGGCCATAATAGGAAGGATAAGGGATTAACGCGTATTATTTCAATTAACTTAACTTTTTTGTTTGTAAACCGATTGGAATAAAACAAACACTAAAGTTCATTGAAAGCTTGCTGCAACACATAATTGAAAAACGAAAAAAAAAAACGAATTTAAATTGTTTAAGCCGTTTCCGAGATTAGCGTACACAAAAGCACAGACAAACAGACAAACATTATAAAAACTATTTTTTTCAAGTCGGTAACATAAGTGCAACATGTGCAAATTGTATTTTTTTTTGGTTATTTTTATTTATTTTTTTATGGTACCGGCCTGCAGTACAGTTACGGGCAAAGACGTCGTCCAGGTTCGGGCGCACAATTTTTTTCAGTAGCACTAATCGGAAACGGCAAGACATCGCATATCCTTTGCAACATGCTAGCTAGTCCATGTATATAGAGCAGGACACAAGCACCGGAAATCTCTCAATTGTCTCTCTCAACCTAAGCACAGCACTGCGTCTTTTCGGGGAAGTTTTAAGTTTGCCGCCTCTAAGTGTTCGAATGATCTGCCTCCTCCCAAAGTGTTTCGTGAAAAAATTAAGTAAAATCTTTTGGGGAAGCAAAAACAATTGGGAACACTAAGGACGGCATTGATTGCACTGAGGAATACTTTACTTTTTTTTAAAGTTGATTTAAATGTTATGAATTTTATGTTATGAATTGATTGTATTTTATTGATGTCTTTTGTCGTACGTATTTAATAATATAAATATATTTGTAATAAATACTTGCACCGCACTGCTGACTTGGTCCCACAGTGCGCGTCATGAGACATCGTCAAGGGCACAACTGAAAATCAGGCTGTAACAATGTTGCAGCCTAAGCTGAGTTGTGTCCTTTTGGTGTTTATTTATAATGTTTTTATTTATTTTTTTGTTCATATATGTTTCTCTTGTTTAAATGCCAATAAATGTTTCTTTCTTTCTTTTTTTCTCTCTCACACACTCACATATTCTTCGTCTACTATGACGGCGGAGTGGAAGCAATCCGCCAGCGACCGTCGACGACACTGGCACGAAGAAAGGCCGTCACCGGCGATGGTACATGAAAAAACTCTTAATATACATATTCTACACATTTTCCTATCGACTACGCATAGCTTGCCATAATCGGCTTTTGTCGGTTATGGAAAAAATTTCGAATTGAGAGTATACGTGATGAATTTGAGTGTATCAGTTTGTTTAGTGACACAACCATCGAAAGGGTTCATAGTGACATTTCAAGTTCTCAGCGCAAAGTTGTGCAACTCTGAAAACTTTATTCAGACTAAATCCGATACTGAATTAATTTGATAATGTTTCGTCAGAAGAATAAGTAGTTGGCGTTTATTTATTTATTTATATACATTTTATTGTTTTCTCTATAAAAATTCCGCATTGGATTTTTTTGCATTAAATTTAGTTAATAAGTAATACCTACTATAATAATTGGATAATAATTAATAATTGGAAATCACATATTACAATTGAGCAAAAAATTAAGCAATCGCACTTATGCACTATACAAACTCTCCCCAACAGTTAATACAAGTGCACTACTCACTGCATATCATGGCTCTATTGAATCTCTACTCAGATATGGTATAATCTTCTGGGGCAACTGAATTAATAATAATATAATCTTTAAACTTGAAAGACGCTGTATTAGAGCCATGTTTGAATTAGAAATCACCGAGAGTTGTAAACCAGTCTTCAAAAAATACAACATTCTAACACTTCCCTCACTTTATATTTATTAACGGCCGGTCCCAATAACCGATCTACAATCTGAGATTTCAACCAATCCGAGATTCTTCGTAAACTATCCATCGACCAAAATCTACGTCCCAATATTAATTTGCGAGTATCCGATTGGATACTGAGGATAGATCGGTAGGCAATCCATTCCTCCCACGCCGTTCCTTTTCATGCTAACTAGTAAAATTTTACTTACGAGACAATTTAAATTTCTAATTTTATGCATATTTAAAATGTGAAAATAATGAAGTAACTACAATTACAAGATAAATTAATTGTAGCTTAATTTATTTGTGAGCGTACTACATATTCTCTTTTTAATAATAATATACATTGTCCCGTTTTTCAGAATAGTAAAGGAACGAATGACACTGACTATTGATTGACAACAGGGCTGCCATTTATATGATTTAAATCGTATTTGTACGATTTTTTACTGATTTTATGCGAGTACGATCGTAACATCGAAATCGTACGGAAAACGTACGATTTTTCGTTCGCTACGTTCACGCCCGATCTAAGACCGTCGGTGTTATGCTGCTGTAGTTAATATATTGTAAATATGAGTGACGAAAGTGAAAATGAGGGCCATTCGTGCCATCTACAAGCTTGGTCCCAGAGTCTCGCTAATAAATAAGTTTAGGGAAATAAATGTAACTCACTGTACATTTTTGAGAATCTTATGGTTGCTCACAAAAATATTAGCACTTTCAGTAGAATAGTTTAAATACCACAGAAATAAGCATAAGCTACAATCGCATAAAACTCGTCTCCACAAAATTGGCAACTCTTTTATAGGACAATGTGTACGCTTTTACAACAGGCTTCCTGCTAATATACAACAGTTATCTATAAATAAATTTAAAGTTTATATTAAGAAAACTGCTCCCTGCCTGATATCTTCCTCGCCCATGTTTAATAAAGGATCTACATTTATATTATTTGTTGCTGGCAACTCAATTTCAGGAGGAACTTCTTCCAAATTATACTTTCTACAAATATTATGCAGAACTGCTGTTGCTATAATAAGGGCTTGTATGTTACTAAGCGACAAACGCAGTGTCAGAGCAATAACTGGATAATGGTCATTATTCTAATTATTATTTTTATAAAATAAATTAACGTCAAATCTACAAAATACGAACGAATATCTAACCGTAATCCAAGAAATTGTTCGGATTGCAAAAAAAGACAACTGTCAGCTGTTAAATCTGCAGATCAAAACCAAAGATCGAATATTGGAACGCATCTGTTGTCATTTTCATACAGAGGTACAACAAAAATGGATAGATCGACCTCCCATAGATGGATTTCGTTTTTGGTTTAAAATTTCGATTACAGATCGATTATTGGGACGCTTAAACAGTAGATTGGTTATATTTTCAATCCGTAATCTGAAATAAATGGATTGAGATCGGTTATTGGGACCGGCCGTAAAACAGCTGTATTTGTAAAAATGAATCCACAATTGTATATAAAAATGTCAGATGTTACTTTACACAACGGTTGTAATGAACATAGGTTGTGTTTGCAATCCTCGAGGACGTCACTTTTAAACAAGAGCATTTTTTGTATGGCTCCCAAAATTTATTATTATTATTACTACTCGTATTAGTATAAATATTATCAAAACAAAACGAATAGTTTTTTGCATTACAAAACTTATTAAGTGTTTTATTTAAGCTTAATAGTATCATATATACGCTTTTCAGTATCATACTTATTTCCTATCTGTTACCACATTTAAAACCATTGCCATTATTGAATATGCCTTTTGTACGTAATAAATTAATCAATCGAGAACGCTTTTATCTGACGTAAGCGAAACTCGTTGTATAATAAAAATTGTATGTGGCATAACTAGGTTTATTATAACACAGAATGAGCTTGTCACAACAAAAGCTTTTCTTTCAATAATAAAGGTAATGTTCATAGTTGTTCATTCCTATACACAATAAAATGCCAATGCAGAAATAACTGAAGAAAGATAAGTAGGTATTAAAGTTTCTAACACTAATTAAAAGTCTTATATGTTTGTATGGCTAAAAAAAATTTCATTGCAAAATGGTTTAATATTAACAACCCGGTAGTCTAGGGAAGTTTCTGTTTATAGTAAAAAAATAAGTAAAAGCAGCATTAATATATATATTCGATCAAACAATGAAAATATGTAATGATGGCGCCGAACAAGCACTGAATATTTAATGGTTACACGAGCAACTCTTTATTTCCTTTGACGAGGAAGTCTTTAAATATGCACAAGAGAATCAGGTACTACAATGATGTTAGTAATAATAAAAGACAAACGCACAAACCGCGTCACTTCAAAGTTAAGAAATTAAACTAAGTAAGTGCTTGCTTTAGTTAAGTATTCAAAAAGTGTTAAATATGACAGTTATTTTCCTAAAGATGGCTCATTTCTCCCATCGATATTTTGACTTCGCTATGATTTATTAGGTCGGGGAAAAAGTCTTTTCGCATATAATATGTATAAATTTGTAATAAAATCTCTTTGTCTGTACAATTTGTATCTGGCTGGTTTTGATGACATTAAAAAGGTTATATACATTTAAAAAAATAAACAAATTAGAAACCTAGTTAGAAACAAATTTTACGTAGCCGTGAAAAAAATTGTGACGCTTATGAATCTGTAGGAGCTGTTGTCCTACTTTCAAACTAATCTATAAACTGACTCCAAAAACACAAGAAATAAGAACTGTTTATTGTCTGTACACAAGAAATATATTCACAAAATAAACACTCACAAATATAAAGAATAAAATTTCACCATAAAAAATCAAAATATTTACATTTTACACATCACTATGTACACTTTATATATATTCACAAAACACTGTCACTAAAAATGTTCCTCTTGAGATCTTCCAGGACTTTTGCTGATCAATGTGAAGATGAGAAAATCTTGAAATCCTGTGTCTGCTCTTTCGATCCTCGCAGTCTCCGTTGGTCGTCTGAATGCTCGTCGTCGTCTCTCTGCACTTGTTTCTTTTTCATTGCGTGTCAATTTCTCGTTCGAATTTAAATATTCAAAACAGATTCGAATGCATGCCAGTACATCACGGAGGATGCATTACATGAACCTCTATAAATCTAATGCAGTGTCAGTAAGAGTAGCACAAAGTAGGTTTAAGCGTTTTTCTTCCCAGAATTTTGTTGTCAAATACGCACTTCGTTCTGGTAGTCCTGTTACGGATAAAATGGATGCCATTTTTGAAAAAGTGAAGAAAGATCGGCATATCAGTAGTTAACACATAGCTGAAGAACTGGGAATTGATCACAAAACAGTTTTGACCCATTTGAAAAAGCTGGGTACAAAAAAGTCGATATTTGGTGGCACACGAGCTCATTGAAAGAAACCTCATGAATTGTGTACTCATTTGCGATTATTTATTGAAACGTAATGAAACCGAACCATTTTTGAAGAAATTGATAACTGGTTATGAAAAGTGGATCACGTACGACAAGAACGTGCAAAAAGGTCGTGGTCAAAGGTCGGTCATGCCACTACCTACAACATGGCAAAAAGTCATCTAATAAAATGGCACATATATACTGTAAATACATGTAAATGAACTTTGAAAAAAAAAAGTCTTGAGTTTTCATATGAAATGCGAAGAAGTTTTTCCCATTATATAATTTATATTATATAATGGGTACTGTTTTGTGCGGCAATAGCGTATCATGTACCTTTTTTATATAAAGTTCGTCAAACAACATAATGGTCCACTTGATGGTAGGTGCAGGTTATCGTTGCTATTAACACTAGCAACTCACAGGTGCCAACCTTAGGAGAATCTAATTAAGGTTAAGGGATTGTAATGAATAGGGAAATGGGGGCTCTGGCATCCTTTACTCATTCACCGAAAAACAACAGTTATTTCACGATAGTCTCCTGTAAGGGGGTGGTTACTGACGCCAGATGACTGCCCAAATTATGACTGCTAAACGCAGTATACCCTGCTACTCACTACCTAATCTGCAAACATCGATTCGGTTTATAATTATTGTATTTAACCATTAGTTAAGTCATCGATGTCAGATCTTTAACACAAAAGACTCTGGTTCGATTATAATCACATTATTCATGCTAAACCTATCGCAGTAGCCGTTTTTAAAACGGTTTCTCATACACCTTTATTAATTCAATAAAAGACCTCTTCCGAGTAGTCTTACCGAGTAGTCTTACAGGTTGAACTGAAATCTATAAAAAATTAGCGACCCGCCCCGGCTCTGCCCGGGGTGCAATTTTTATATATAAGAACATTCCCCGTTTATCCCTCTTTCCATTAGTGAAAACCGAATTTAAATCGGTCTACCCGTTCACCCGTGATGCCGTGACCAAGGGAAATGGGGATTCATTTTTATATATATATATATATAATAAGATTTGAAAAGAGAAAAGGGTTAATCTGCTACAAAATTAATTTAAAAAGGGTTCTAATCCGCGTATGTCTGATTTAGCCTTTATCGGTTATTTTAATTAATAAATTATCATTCGGCAAAATATATAATGAACATAAAGTTAAAGAAAAACTAAACAAAATTTATCGAGTGTGAAACTGCAAATAAGACATGAAACTCGATCCCTTACGTATATTGACATGACAATAGTGGCGCATCCAACGACGTCTATTGCTTGTTTACATTGCAAGTTGCATTGTATTCTGAATCAAAGTCGATCCGACACTATTGCATCTATTTGCAAATAAGACCATGTTCATGTTGCTGATTTCATATTACACTTGAATAAATTTATTCTTATAGGAGAAAATACAAACACATAAAATACAATACATAGACTTGAAGAAGCAGCTCGTACACTCGTAAATTGAATGTTTACAAATTATAGTTTTTTGGAGGAATTTTTTTATGTCTTCTTTATATGTTAGACTTTACCCACGTGTTCGTGGGTGTAGCCTTATGAGTTACTTTGCTTTTGTTGTACTTCATCCACGTCCCTTTTTCTTATCCAATCGCTACTAAACTTCACAGTTTCACCCGTTGAATTAGAATCTGAATAATGCCTGAAAATTTCATTAGAATCGGTTCATTGGTTTTGAAATCCATAGGGACACATCCATTTTTATATATAACTAACTGGTGCCCGCGATTTCGTTCGCGATGGAAATTGAGACAATATATGAATAATATAAAGTGAGTCCCTTCGTCGCGTCCCGATGGTGCGTTGGTTTGAATTTATTTTTTCTCGCGTAGTATTTAAAATCATAAGATATGCATTTGTATTGTATGGTGTAACAGGGCTATTATAATATGTGTGAACTTTATAATGACTAATACTGTATCCGTGTAAATGGCTTTTTAAATGCCACGTTATATACGTGATCATTTTTTTAGAAGTTGGAATGCGTATAACAATATGCTATCGCGAACTTTTTTATACCTATAAAAGAGAAACAATCCCACCATACATTGTTTCGTTATATCTCAAACGGATTAGGCAGCGTTTTCGATGAAAGCTCCCAAACAACTTGATTTTTTTTTTCGAAATCTTTAACAATCATCATCATATTTCAACAAATACACCTATATTTTCCTCAGGAATCATTCTGTTGATACATGAAAACCGCATAAAAATCCATTAATTTGTTATTGAGATAATCGCGAACGTACAAACAGACAGACAAACGCGGTGGGGCACTTTATTTTATAATATGTAAAATTTATATAATATTATTTTATAATATGATAAGGAAAATAGACTATGTGTTATTCTGAGGTATAAACAATATTACCTACTGTAAAGTTCAAAATCATATTATTATATACTACTCAAAACAAAATAAGGGCCACTAGTTTATTTACATTTAAAAGCACTTTAGTAAACTGAAAGTAACTGATAAGTAGCATTATATTGATATTACGAACGCTTTGGTGTTTGATCTCTTTATGCTTCCTAATTTGAAAAATATTAGCCATCGTTTTAAGAAAAAAAAATAATCGGAAGTTATTCTTATCTTTTTCTTCAATTGTCTTCTTAACTTGTTTCGGTTATTTTAGGAAAAAAGTTTTACTTTTTCAATTTTAATTGATTCATTTATCATCTCGCGTTAATCATGCCACCAGTACGAAGGCACATGGATACAATTACAGCAACCAGAGCCATAACTATGATTCAAGAAGGACGTTCTCAGCGTTACGTGGGTTTGCAGTTGGGTTTTTCTCGAAGAGCTTTCCAAAATGTATGGTATCGCTTCCAAGAGACCGGCAGTGTTGCCAGGAGACCCGGTTCAGGTAGAGTTCGTGTAACAACGGCGCACGAGGGTCGGTACGTCCAACTAAGTGCTCGTCGTGATCGTACAGTAACGGCCCGTAAGTTACAACACCACCTACGGCTGACAACGGGTACCCGTGTCAGTGATCAAACTATACCCAATCGATTGCACGAAGACCAGCAAATGTCAAGACGTCGAGTTGTTCGAATTCCTCTGACTAGGGTTCAACGTGCAAACCGTTTAAGATTCTGCCGTCAGTATTTGAACTGGGGGATTAATCAGTGGGGCAAGGTGCTTTTTACAGACGAGTGCAAAGTAAAATTTTTTAATGATGATCGGCGTGTTAGGGTGTGGAGACGACGCTGCGAGCGTTTTTCGGAGTCCTGCATCCACGAAGTTGACCGTTTCGGTGGTCCCAACGTAATGGTTTGGGGTGGGATTAGTTTACACGGTAAAACCGAGCTCACCATTTTAAATGCGGGTACCGTAACTGCAGAACGTTACATCGAAGACGTCATAAGGCCTCAAGTGATCCCATTTGCACAGCGAGTGGGGCCTGGATTCATCCTGATGCAAGACAATGCCCGTACACACACAGCTCGATCGACCCAAACTGTCCTAGAAGGGTCTCATATTGAGGTATTACCATGGCCAGCTAAGAGTCCGGATTTAAATCCAATCGAGCAATTGTGGGACCAATTGAAACGAAGGGTTAGAGAGAATGAGCAAGGGGTCTACAACCAACAGCAGCTGATTGAAGCTTTAAAACGTGCCTGGGAGGAGATTCCAGATGAAAACGTGAGGAATTTGATCCTGAGTATGCATACGAGGCTTCAGGAGTGTATTGCTAAGAGAGGAGGACATACTCTTTACTAAAAAGAAGAAACAAAAGTGACAAGAACAGTATTTTGTCTTTTTCCGGTGATTTCTTTCGTTCATGTTTTTCATTCAAAATGGCCAATTTCATTATGAACTTTAAAAAAACAGTTCATGATCATTATTTTAAACAATTGTTAGCCTATATTATAACCAATAACATTATTTTGTAGTTACATAAGTTAAAAAATTTAATGTCTTTATTGTTTTCATGGTACAGCAAAAAATCTTAGTGGCCCTTATTTTGTTTTGAGTAGTATATATTATTCTCGACTAGAGAAAAAGAAACCATTTCGTTTGATAAGATGAATGAAAGAAATCCAATAATCGAATAATGTTAATATAATGATTATGTAATACAAAAAAGACTTTTTTCTTTTCCTATACCTTGTAAACTTACGGCTATTCCGTGGCGATAAAAATCGGTATTTCTGTATTTGTCTGTGTCACCCAGGTCTACGACATTAGTAAAATAGTTTATAATATTTTATTAGCAAGTGTTAATACTAGTGATAATCGTGAATGTACCCTTACATTCTGCAGAGTAGAGGTGCACAATTCCATTTTCGATTCCGATCGTGTGTAAACCCGTGAATCTAGTGTCTCTATGATGTATTGTGTAGTAACATGCAAATGCTCAATCGTACCTGTAGGAAAATTTAATAGGATCTTGATCATCTGAAAATGCTATTAAATTTGATACTTGATTTTAACAAATAAATTTTCTGCCAAGTTATTAGTTGAGGTTTGTGTAGTTGAGGTGTAATTTATTTATTGGAAGCGTTAAAATACTTATGCAATTAAAATATAAATTTAAAAATCATAAAAAGTAGCAATAACGGTATTTTCTTCCGATAATATTACGTATAGATTGCTCAAATTGATTATAGACAGCTTAGCATTTAATCAGACGAATGGAGTCGCAAATGTGCTTGTTTACCGTCTAATGACATTAAAATATTAAACATATTTTAAGCTAGTTCCCATGAAACTTACTTATGGTGAAAATATTTTGGTTTTTCCGACTCACTCTGCGAAAATTGTGTTTTATTATCGTTTCACATGGTGAGAGGAAAATTGGATTAAGAAAACGAACAATATGACAATATGAATTCGGACCGGTTACCCACCGGCCTGGGGACAGACTGGAGGTTTATGACGGATGAAAGAGGTAGTCCTACGGACTAAATCCCTTGGGCGTTCTTCTCATCCGCTATTGGCAGAGTTACGGGATCCTTTAAAAACTTGGAAACACTAAATAAGTATTTTTTGTTAACAGATAAGCCAGTATGCCTCAACACTGTGCCAATGATAGTGGGTGCAGCTATTAACGAAGTAGCAAAAGTTACTTGTGAAGTGGACGCATTTCCACCACCAAAAAACTTTCAATGGACTCTAAACAATTCTTTGGGTACCGTTGAATTAGAACCGGTAAGGATAATATTAGTATTTCTGCAAGAGAAAATATTCAATATTATCAATCACATTGATAATAATTCAATATTATCAATGTGTTTTTACAGAAAACTCTATAACTACTGATTTAGAATCAGTAAGAATAATTTTCGTTTATAATCGCTTTCCGGATATAGTGACCCTATTGTGTGATTAAACTCATAATGCGATGAGTAAGTGGTACCTTACTTTAAATCGCTTTCAAACTAAAGCAGTTACACTAAAGTTATTTAAGGACTTCAGGTCACTTAAGCACTGAGGTTGTCGTTTTATTCGAGGAGGATTAGATTCGTTTGAACGTATACTAATCAGCTTACTGCTAAAAGTTTCAGATACCTTTGTAGCACTTATACTAAAAGATATAAATAATTCAAATAGACCCCTAAAAACAAAGCAAGATGTTACAGACTCGTTAATTGGTGCATAAATAAGAAATTCAAATTAGAAAACGGCTTCTATTGGTCCGAATAACCGTTTAAAAGCTAATGATTTATTCATTTATTGTTATTCTTAAACAAATTTTGAAATTAGTTTACTGGAAAACGGCTCTTTATAACAAGGAGTTGAATTATAATTAAAAAATATAATTAAAGTGTCAAATAAGACTATTTTAGCTAAATGTGTTTTATTTTCTTTCTAATTTTATTGCTAGATTTGAAAGAAAGACACAGAACATACTGTATTAAGAAATGATTCATTAATTTATATTCTAGCACCAAAAAATCACTAGGAATAAATGGTACAAAATAAAATGAAATATACAATCGACGTAGAGTGTAGAAAAGTAATACAGAAATAAAAATAAAACTTTCATATACTTATAATTTTTGTATTCTGTATTATATACTATGGGACAGAGTATCTACATATAAAAAATGTATTGATTGTTCTGAAACTCGAAGCCAAGCGATGTGCCACAAAATATGAAATTTATTTTCCCTTTTTGTTATTTGTATAGTCGAAAAGATAAAAGTAACTATTCTGAATGTGACATTTACTTGTGTAATACACCGTTCCTAAGAACGCGAAAATGGTATGGTGACATTTGCAATAATATGCGTATTTTAAGAAAACTAGATAACTAGATTTTTCTTTAAATTTTAACAAAAAGAATGTAACATTATTGTTCACTAAGTATACAGATATATTACGTATATATAATATTGCAGAATTTAAAAATAGTACTACTCTACTAGATTTTAAAATAGTAGAGATAATACTAATTAAAGATTTACACGAATAGGATTTATTTTTGCATTGACTTTTTTTAGAGCAAATTTACAGTAGACAGCGTCGGGCGCTCAATACTCTCTTACACTCCCAGTTCAGAAGTAGACTACGGATCATTGTCATGTAGATCTACAAATCTAGCTGGACAGCAAATAGAGCCATGTCGATATACGCTGCTACCAGCAGTAAGGCCGGATCCACCAGAAAACTGCTCATCATTGAACTTGACTGACGACTCGGTCGAGTTGCGTTGTGTGGCTGGTAAGTTTGTATCTCTTAATAATCAAATCGAGTGCAAATAGATTTAAAAAGAAGTAGATATATTCTTGATTATATTTATAAGCTAGGCACCAAATAAACTTATTGAGGCTTTCTCTCTTTGCTTACAACATTGATCAAAACTGCTATATTTTGAATTTGTGATTCGCCAAAGCGATGTATTAAAAAAGGTTCAGTAAAATGTGATTAAAAATATTCTTAATCTTATTTCAATGATTTATATTTAGTTAAAACCTTCTTTTGGACAAGGCTAGTTTCATTATAAAACATTTTGAATGACAGTTAAGTCTTATTAAATTTGTGCTACCGAAAATTCCAAAATGTTTTGTAATAGGAGCCATGAAAATTTGAGTTATTAGAACAATAAAAAAAATACAATAAGATTTATGAACACAATTTTTTTACTTTAAACACCCTAGACAGTTTTGCTTTCAACAAGTATACTTCTATATTTTTTTAATGATTCGTTCTATTCTCGTGTTTTCACGTTAAATCATTCTCGATTTTAACCATTTAATATTTAAGAATATAAAACAGCATGCATCTTTTTATACATTCTCCACTAAAAATTTATGTTGTGTTTCTTGAAAATGTTATAACTGTAATAACATTTAAAATGTTATGATTTTATGGGACTTAAATTTGGTCCTATGTGATAAAGGTTTAACAAACACAAAATATTTGTAAAACATATACGTTGGTTCCCTTCCCTCAGATGTTGCGTTATGAAGAACTAGGGAGACAAAATTAAAATTTAAATTTAAATAATGATGTTAATATTTATAAAATTTTAGATCAATATATTAGTAAGTTATTTGTGAAAATCTTTCCGAAGGTCATGACGGAGGTCTTCACACAACATATTTCGTGGAGGCTTGGGAAGTGGGAAACTTGATAGCAAACGCATCTAGCCTAATACCAACATGGAAATTGAGAAATCTTGGCTCAGGGAAAACGCTGAAGTTGATATTTTACGCAGCTAATGCTAGAGGGAGATCTGAAGAGACAGCCTTAAGGGTTCTAACTTTATCAAGACTGGCTCTGCATACAGGTGAGTTCATAAATTTAAATCGGATTTAAGCCGAAAGTAAAACAGCAGGATGCGATTCGATTATAAATTAAATGCTTGTAATTTAATTCTTAAAAGAGTTTTTTTTTATATATCACACATTTTTATTCTATAAAAATCTATTTATGGGAAATAGCTTTAAAACACGATTTACAAAAGTTGAAAGGTTCAAACAAGCCATATTATCTATACTTCTATATTTATATCGAAACTAATATATAAAGCGGAAGAGTTTGTTTGTTTGTTTGGTTGAACGCTGGTTCGAATTGAAAAATTATATTTGTGTTGAATAGTCCACAACAGTCCATTTTTGTACATATAAAATAAATCCAAATCGTGCATGAATACATCTTTTATATATTTTGTTTCTTTGACGTAAATACTATAAAATTATGCTTTAAACATTACTTTATTTTCTAGCTTGAAATTTAGTTTTAAAAATAATTTCCTGAAGCGCAAGAAATCTTCTTCAATCTCGTATACTCGTGTGCATGTTATGCAGCGTGTATGCAGATGACAGTTAATATAAAAATAAATCGACTATCACACGAATCCCAATTGGAACGATTTTAATGACGTCTCAGAAATCCACTACTTAAATCTATTTAGTTTGTCATAAAATATCTTCTATTTTACATTAATGTTTACTACATTTGTAATGACATAAATTCGTTCGTATATTTTAAGGTTTTGTAAATCACGCTTAAAGAACGGCAAGTAAAAAAGAATTACTTTTTAATTTCATAATGGGTTAATTAATAAATATAGTTTTTAAATTCAACTTTATACCATATAAAATATATCTATCTATATTTAAGATAAGATTTCACTTAAGAAAAATAATTCTAATAATTTTTTTACTGGGTAGGTAAGAAATGTGTTTCTTTTTTAAATGTTAGGATCGGCAGAGTCCACTAGATGGTAGGTGGCTACCGTCGCCTATAATACTAGCAACGCCAAAGCTGCTGCAAGTGCGCTATAGGATTAAATATAAGGGATTAGGAGGGGATAGAGAAACGGGCTCTGACATCCCTTACTCACTCACCGAAACACAATAGCACACGTGCTGTTATTTCACGGTGATCTTCTGTAAGGGGGTGGTTACTACCGCCAGGCGGGCTGGTCAAATGACTGCGAAACGCAGTGTGCCCTGCCACTACTTTTCAAATCCAGACCAGAGTCAAATTTGAAAAGTTCATTTTTCAAAGTTGAACATTCCGGGAATCGAACCCGGGAACCGTAGAACAGAGCGTAAAGGCAAGCACCCCAACCACTCATCCAACGGGCTCGTCAACGTAAACGGGATTGTACTTATATTTGTAAAGTTAATAAGAAAATGTTTTTGTAGAAGCAAAAACCAACATAAATAACGGCGTGAATGCCAGCTGGGCACTTGGCATAGTTGCCGGAACACTGGGCACCCTGGCCGCTGTAGCAGTCATCGCTCTGTTAGCAAGAAAGCGACATCATAGGCCAATGCAGTACGAAGGTAAGTTGTTTATTAAAAAGTTTCCACTGATATATATTCTTCATTCGTGCTACGGAGCTTATTGGTTGCTTGTACGTGTCTTTAGCTTGGTTGACGTTTGGTTACTTAATTCTTTATACGTATTAACATACGCCAATAGCTAAAGGGATTTAGCTTTCTCATATATATAGATATAAGAAGCTCATGTCATTCCTTTTACCCCATTTATTGAGGAAGATATTTTTTAATGCACGACAACGAATATCTCTAGAGTGGTTACGGAGTACTTTGTTGCCGTGACTATAGCACGACTACCATGGCCAGCTCGCAGCCCGGACCTAAACTCTATCGAACACGTTTGGAACAATCTTAAAAAGCGGGTACGAAGTTTGGTTCCGGCTCCTACTTTCATTATTGAGCTGAAGATTGCTGTGGTCGAGTAGTGGTTAGACATTCAAGACATAATGGACTTCAGTTCCAAATTGACTGGACGGAGTCATAAGAGCCATAGCAGGCAATAATAGTTATTAAAATTTAAGTTTTTTAATGTCAACAAAAAGTTTTACTTAGATTGTTTATCATCACCTTTTTTTTGTTTATTAATCGATAATTTCAAACTTTTTTTCATTATTAAATAATTAAAGCAAACTATAAGCAATTTTTCAACTCCAAATCTAGAACATAAATGTCTACCTAAGCGGGCTCTTTAAATTCGTCGTGTTAAAAGCAACGTCAGACTTTAATGTGAGCTTTGAGTCATTATAAAGCACAATAACAAGATTTGAACACATAAAGTAGTCTCAAAGGCCTAAAGCTAAAACCTTTACCGTATTTTAGATACTATGAAAAACATAGTAATAGTATATATTTACAAAATCTATTGAGTCTATTGAGGCAGCAATCACTGCTTATCATGGCTCCGTTTCTTCGATTTTGACATACGGTTTATTGGTATGGGGTAACTCTGTCGAAATAATAAGAGCTTTTAGGGCCCAAAAAAAATGCATCAGAGCAATATGTGGCGTGGGCTTTATGGAGAGTTGTGTGCCACTATTTAAAAAGTTACATATACTTCCCTTACCTTGCTTGTATATAAAGACGTTGTGTATATTAGTTAGAAAATATCCGAACTGTTGTGTCGAAAATAACGAAATAGGAACCAAAATAACTAGACAAGGAAATTTATTGCAAAGACCTAAATGTAGATTAGAACTATTTAATAGAAATGTTTATGTTATGGCAATTAAAACATACAATAAATTACCTAATAATATAAAGGAATTGCCGGATCCTAAATTTACAAGAACATTAACAAAATGGTTATTAGATTGTTGTTATTATGATGTTAAAGAATTTTATAATAAGAAACATTAATTCCTTTTTTATATTAATATAGTTTATAAACAATTAAACACAAATGCCTTTGGCGGGTAGAACATACTTTGTACTGGTAACTGCTGTATACAAATTAAAATCCTGTAAACATGTGTTCGCGCAAATAAAGATTTATTTTATTTATTTAAAAAAAAAATATAACAGCGAAGAACGGTAAAATAATCACTTCATTAAATCTGTAATGTATAGATCTTTCAAACTTATATGAACATTTCATATGTTATCATTTTACCAAAACTGTATTTAACCAAACTGAAATGTAAGCGAATATTAGATTACTTTTAAACTAACTTGATATTGTAATGATAATTTTTATACGTTCTTATGTACTTACACATAAACACATATATACACTACTTCACCTACAGCCCTGAAGGTTCATATGAGATTCTGTTATCATTATTGAGTGCCTAACTGTCCTGTTTTGTCACACAATTGTATATTTAAATAAAACCACTTGAGTACTCTGAAGACGCTACATTATACCGATTTTTGTGATCTTTGATTTGTTAAATTTGTCTCCGCCCTGAATAGCAGAATAACTATTAAAACATCTGAAATATTAATGCAAGGAAAGGGATTTTATTCAGAGGCGGTACGAAATTTGCCGGGTCAACTAGTTTTAAATAAAACGGAGACATTATTAATTTTGTGATTGTCTATACATTACAAGGGGACAATAATTCTAAATGTCTAAACATGCACAAGCAAAGTTGGTCTGGCTTTTATACCTGACTGAATTTTAATTTTTTTATTTTCAGATCCTATCGGCCTATATATCAAACGTAGGTATTTGTTCTGAAATGCAAGATTTTCACATTAGTAGAAAACTTCCAAATAAATCTACCATTATATTCTATTATAATGAATTTTAAAGACCCATTTAAGTAGAGGTTTATAATATTTCGGTTTCACAGCTCGAATAGCGAGAATACAAATGGTCTCGGTGAAATGTGGCAGATGCAATGAAATTGAAATAGATTGAAAAATTCCAGACACGCGATAGAATCTGCCTCAGTACTCCACTTTTAGATACCGTTCTACTTGTGGTCTCACGAGAAAATGCAGTCTTAAATTCCTTTCAACTTGATTTACCGTGTGTACGGGTCTCGAATCGTTCTTACATAAACTCCATTTTGAAACGAGAACAAACTAGTTGAGCCGCGAAATTGGCCTAGTAGTAACGAAGGCCGTTTTTTTTTCTACACATTCTTATTACAATTAACTGGTTACGTTACAGTAAAAGCTCCAAACTGCATCCAGTGTCTTTATAATGCAAACCTTCTCTATAGCCAGCAATAAGCTTGGTATGCGCTGTGGGATGCATTTGAATAGCCAAGTCTGCGAGCAGAATAATAATCGAGGCAGTCTTTTTGCCCCGAGGGCAATTTTATCAGGCCAATATCGCAGCGCAGAGTCCACGGAATGTGTCTCGAAGCGAAATGTTTTCAGGGCGGCCACTCCAAAGAAACAGAACGCGCAACTAGCGCTGACTCCGCCGTTCGCTGCATTTCAAATGTGATTTATGTCCTTCTGCGTTAGTACTGAAATTGAAAATGTTTCGTCACTCGAATACGACACTTTTATTAAGTTTGCTCTATATTCTGTGTCGAATAGAAAAGAGGAATGCCGCAATATACCTACGAGGGTTGTGCCAAAATATAATAAAATTTTGAACCGTCAGGCTGGAATATACCTATCTCTAGACTTTATCATGTTTCATTTGCTCTGTAAACGTAAGGTTAACGAAATACAATTTACTATTCCTTTGATGATTTCTTTGTACGAGGGGCACACTGAAATGATCGGGAATAAGAAAAACCACATGCACGGTATAGCTAAATTGTATTTTATTGTTTTTCGAAGTATTCTCCGTTCAACTTAATGCACTTTTCCATTCGTGCAAACCAATCATTAAAACAGTAATTCCAGTCTGAAGTAGATGTTGACAAAATGGCTGATTTGTACGCTTCCACAGCTGCTTCGGGGTCTTCAAACCGTTGACCGCGTAATAAATCTTTCATTCTAGGGAATGTAAAGAAATCGTTTGGGCTCAGGTCAGGACTGTACGGAGGATGGCTCATCAGCTCAACGTTTTCCTGCTTCAAAAAATCATTTGTCTTCTGAGCCGTATGGGAGGTTCGACGTTCGGGTTATTTTTTCGGAGTTCGGCTATCATTTCTGGCAAACAAACCGTGATATACCACTCGGCGGTAACCGTTCTGCGTTCCTGTAAAGGAATTGTAGCAACATGCCCCTTTTTCGAGACAAACGTAGCGACCATTTTCTTTGACACGCTGCGGGAGCGAACCACTTTCGTTGGCTTGACCTCGTCTTCGAAAACCCAAACTGCTGACTGATGTTTTCTTTCAGGTTCGTATGAATAAATCCATGATTCGTCACCTGAGACGATATTATAAACGGCTAAAAAAGGTTTTATTGTAACTCAATCCGAAATATTCTATTCCCGATCATTTCAGTGTGCCCCTTGTACTTTGTAATTTGTCAATGCATGTTGAAATTTTAATTTTGACAATCTTCTATATATAAAAATGAATCCTTATTTCCCTTGGTCACGGCATCACGCGTAAACGGGTACACCGATTTTAATTCGGTTTTCACTAATGGAAAGAGGGTTAAACGGGGAATGTTCATATATATAAATTTGCACCGCGGGCGAAGCCGGGGGCGGGACGCTAGTAAAATATAAATTATTCCCCTATTATAGGTAAAGCTACTTAACAAAAGAAAACATAAAATTCTCTATTTAAAACCAGACATAAATAAAAAATAATGATTTGTTTTCATAGTTAGATACAAAAGCACTTAGAAAATATAAACAAGAAAAACAAAACTAATTGCATTTATAAGTAATTAAGTATCTTGTATAAAAGAAGCCCCGCTCGAGTTCTCTTATTTTGGTAATTTTATTTACAACGTCTCTACTGTTATAAGCCCTCTAAAGTTGAACATTTATTAGAGTTAACTTATTAGAAAATTTGTTAGAGGGGTTGTCACCTCAAATTAAGGTTGAAAGGTGCGGGCAAATTGAAAACTTTCCAAACACCTAAGGCCTTTATGGCCGTAATGGCTGTTTCCAAAGAAATATTGCGCAATAAAAACATATATTTCTACTATAACATCCGTTATTGTAGTCTGTGCCAGGCTAGTACCAGGAGAATTTTAGGATCTAACTATTGAATAGCGTGAGACACTATGAGCGTGAGCATATCCATGAAAGAAAAAGTATTGATACATTGTTTAGGTATTTTTTAATGAATTTAGTGTCTTAATTATTGTTTAAAATGTGTGTTAGAGTGTGTACACATTTATTGTAATTTCACAGAAGGGGAATTCATTGATTTTTTTTCCTCTTAGCTCCAGTACAAACGGTAAAGGCGTACAAGGCTTCAATTCACAGCACGAATCACTCGCCGATTCAACCCGATGACAAGAATCCAGATGTGGTTCCACTGGGAAAAGGTAATGTTATATATTCTTCTGTATATCTACGTACGAGTACTATAGTTACTTATAATTCTTTTGTTTATAAACAAATATTTATCAAGGAGAGTATATTAATTATCCGAAATCTATACGATCAAGAAAGCTTTTTAATGAAAATTACTTTATTTTAACTAACTAGAGACCCCGACTGAAAGTCAATTATCATTTCTTTTGATCTTGATTCTTTGTCTTTGTTTGTTTCTTGAAAAAAATTAAAGGCCTATTTTATCCAAATAAATGCGAAGAGCGCTACTTCCTTGCACGACAAGTTAAGGAAAATTAAGTTTTACATTTGACCGAACCCGATAAGGGTGGTCGGAGTGGGGGCTTTGTTTACTTCCGTTTTGTTTAAAATATTTATCTGACATTTAATTACATTTACTTTTTTATGTGAAAGGCGGCTATGGTAAATGGCTACCGTCGCTCTAATTACAAGCAACACCAGGAAAGTGCGCTATCGACCCTTTACATTTGTATATTTCAAAGATAGTTTGCATATTTTTTGTTCTTAACAGTATTGTTATTAAATTTTCGTAATATCTTATTCTCTCTTAGCCCTACCTACACCGATTATAGTTACTTTTGCAATAATGAATTGGCTTAATAATATTGTGAACTTGAAATTAACTTCATGCCAGTTACAGAACCACAACCTTTTTCATTAAACGAAATGACGAAACTTCTGGTAAGTAATCCATTTTTACCAGATAATGTTCCAATCGCATTTCTTTACTGACGTGCATTGGAAGGATGCTCTCTTTAAATTCTTTAGTCGGGCTTCATAAATTACAAAATAAATACTTTAATACTATCTAATCTAACTAAATTAATCCATCCAATTAGTCTATTTAATAAAATTATTCCAATTTTAGATTAGATTAGCAATCGCGAGTCAACATAAATTTGAGCATAGATTATATGTATGATTTTGTTCAGATTTCAATTGCACAAGAGACGTGGAAAGACCACCGGAACCACCACCTTATGGCTCAGTGGTTTCGCCTCCAGTAGGTTCATCGAGGAGTGCTCATAATTTACATCAGCATGATGTAAGGTCAAATACGCCTCACACGCCGAACACACCAGCTTCCGATGCTCAGGTAATAGCAACAGACGCCCAATTGTATAATTATGTCAATTGGTATGTGAGGAGGCAATACCTTTTCACATTCCGCCGAAGTAATCCGCCATACAGCCCGAATTTTGAGACGAAATACTTATTTTTATATTCAAAATTTAAAGATAAGTTAATACGATTTATTACCTCGGTAGCAGCAATGCCTTTCCTGAATTCTTTAGATGTGATTGAAACACTAATTCCGAATACCACGCGTACGAAGTCGCGAGCACAGCTAGTGTATAATAATTCGGGTGAATTTTCTTAAAAACATGCCTGTTCCCCAAAAACATTATAACTGCAGTTTTTTTGGCTGAAAAATTAATAAAAAAATGTGAATAATACAATCTTAAAATAATTTTCAAAATAATTTTAAGATGTAAATAAATTAAATTAATAAATTTAAGATTTTAAATATTTAAATTTTAAATAATAATAAAAAGGTTTTTTTACTGTTTTTAAATTTTATAAGGAATTTGTTCCTTATAAAATTTCACGCAAGGACGCTGTTTTTAATTTTGCAAAATTAGCCTTGAACGTAAGAATATGTACACAAAGAAAACGAAAGCTAATTAAAATACCTTAATTAAATACTCAATTAAATACCTTAATTTCAGATTTTTAAATTAACAAATGGCTTTTAAGACTGTATTATTCATATTTTTTATTAATTTTTTAGCTAAAAAAAACTGCAATTATAATGTTTTTGAGGATCAAATGCTAATTCACCCGGACTATAATTTTCAGTTCACAAAGTAATAAATAAGCATAATATCATAAATAGAACATTGTCTTTTTTAAGTGAATCCAGACCCCTTCACTTATTTTTGTGAGTCAATTTTGCCTACCTCACTCACTCAAGATTTATGATTCCATTAATAAATCATGGTCAGTATGATCAAAGCTAAAACCTGAAAAACTTTCCTTGCTTGATTTCCCTTCTATGATTTGCATGTTAGCCGAAAACTGACCATTTGCCATTTGTAGTTATTTGTTATTCTTCGCCATTAGAAGCGATAGTTATCTTCTTATGAGACAGCTAAGCGTTTTTGTGCTTATACTCTCAGTAATGGCATAAATAGAAAAGGCTATAAAGAGGTTGTTGTGTGTATTTTGTACAGAGCATCGGCACTCTAGCGGAGGACAGACGGAGCGTGACAAGCGGCACTCTGTCACGGCGCCGGGAGGTTGTCACCACGAGAACGCCACTTCTTGCCAACGCCCGCGAGAGTTGTGTCTGATTATGTTCTACATCTAGATATTAGATATAATATAAATTAAATATATAACTAGGCGGATTCGTGTTTGTTTTAAATTATAACCGATATTAAATGTTTTTCAAAAATGTATTCATTTTAATTGGCTTTGTGTACGTCGGTGTTCTCCACGAAACAAATTTGCTTAGACGCTAATAAAGAATTTTTGCTTTCCAAATTTAAATAATTTATTCATTACGTACATTTAGTTCCTTATTCATTTAAATGTCTAAAATTAAATTAAATTAAATCCGCCCCAGATTTGCTTTGATGTGAAATATTTATGATAATTGAAAGAAATATAAGTAAGTGCAATATAATTACTACAGTAGATAAGTATTTTGTAAATAAAATTTACAATGTATACAGGCAAACGTAAATTTCTACTTTTAAATGTAAAAATATTTTATGATCCGAAAAATAGTGAATACTTGTACTTAAAATGCAGGTAAATTATAAATAAAGTCTTCATAGAACCTTCCCGAAAAAATATTGGTTTAATATGTTTTGAATTAAATATAATTATATTGGTATTATTTAGGTTTGCTATTTATCTAATTAAAAAATACAAATTCATTTAAATAACTTTTAATGGTTGATCTAACTTTTAATGGTTTTAATTTTAAAACCTTTTAAAACTTTTAATGGTTGATCAATTAAATATATTTATTCCAGTTAGCTTCAATTGAAGGGTAAAATAGGCACTACTAACTAACTTATTCATTTTAGGCAATGAGTAATCTTTTAAAAGTATAAAAAACGAGTTCTGTTTTATAGAAATTTTAAATCTCAAGCATTGCCTAATTCTGGTAACGAAACGAAACAAGCAACGAGTTATTTTCGGCTTGAATTTAAGTTTTTTAATAGTGTTAAACATATTTTAAAATGTATTGTACTAAGTTAGTACTAAAGGAACTAAGACAATAAAGATATAAAGTAAATTATCGTGAGATTGCTATATGAAACATGATTGAGCCATAATGAATTTTAAAGTAGGCATTCGATAAATCTAAATAAAATGAATCAACTTCAATGTCAACATTGAAATAAAACTGTATGTATTTTTATTTCAATGTTTTTGTAACTTCTACTATAGGTACATGAACGAGTATTATAGGTATCTATGATCCGATTAATTTAAATTTAAACTTACATATAAAATTCTCGAAGTGTATTTAGGTGTACCTTGTATATAATACTTAGGTATGCAAATTTTTTATTGAAAAATAATTATGCACAAAATGGAAATCTAGAGAGGAGAAAGAACGTCACTAGAACGTTGTCTATGTAAACAAAATGGCGCGGTTTCCTAGAGAGCGGTAATGGAGACCGTAACATCAAAAAGTGGTGCCGCCATTTGCATGACGGCCGTCTTGACCAAAGATAATTGTATTAGTGTATAGATGGAACAATAAAAATTGAAGATTCCTTCGATACTCGATACCCGTCTTTCTAATGGCTGCATGTCGTATGTTAAAAAGAGATAACAATAGCCGAATATGACGTCTTAAAACGCTGCGCGCCATAAAAAAGGCAACGTCATATTTGTTTATATCATGCTGGTTAACAAGCGCGTTTAGCTTTATGTGATTTAAAATACATAAAAATCTGAAAGTGTGATTTCATAAATCTGTTGCTTGCCAAGAATGGCTTGTACTGTTCCCGTTTGTCCAAGTAGAGTGGGTGTTTTGAAGGAGAATAATGGAAACATATCATTTCACCGGTAAGTCGCACAGCTCGCACTCATTAATTTTGGTGTTTTGTAAACAAATTTTTATAATTATTTACTAAAAATGAATCATTGTACATGCATACACAGCTCTAAGGTTGATTTATTTAAAGAAAAGCTGGTGTTTATAACTAAAATTTACAAAAACCAAAATTAATCGGAATATTTGACATTTGTCTTGCTTTATAGTGCTGTAGTCTGATCTTGATAAGTTTATCGATATCGATAACTAATTTATTTTTAGTAGAGTGTTGACAATTTCTAGCATTCACTGCAAGTTGAAAGTAATTTTTATCAATTTATAACAGATTTCCCACCGACATCGATTTAAAAAAAAATGTGGACAAAAAATGTAAGAAAAGCCGACGATTGGAGAGCTTCGCAATATACAAGAATATGCTCAATGAACTTTGAAGATTCTTGCTTTCGCCAAGGATATCAGCGTAAAATTCTACACTCGTATGCAGTGCCGACAATATTCCCAAAATTACCACCATCGTGTAAACCAGTAAGTAATATCTATAAGTTATAAAGAAGTTATGCTTCAATCTATGAAAATTATGAAAATCTTTTGAATCATTAATAACCAAAAACTATTTCTTTTCAGAAATTACCCAGAAAAAGAAAACTTACTAATAAATACGTGGATACCCAAGCGTCAACAAAGTCTTAAAATTAAAATGTTGACGAATCACAGATGAACGATATCACAGATTAAAATGAAACGATATCACAGATTATCCAATTTGTGATATCGTTTCTAAAAATAAAACTTTAAGATTATCGAGTTTTTTTTCTCTCGTAATAAAAACCTACTCCCGTTCTACCCCTTAAGGATGGATTCTAAATATTTCTACTCAAAAAATAACTATTCTTTTGAAATATTTTGGTGAAATAAATGCGAGAGGTTGCATACAATCTCATACTACAACCGATTAGCAATGCGGCGAGTACCAGTACGCACCCAAATTTTATTTATATTGAATAACCAAACAGTACACCGAAACGCATTTAGCCATACTTTTTATCCGTCATATATTTAAAATCTATATCAACGATATCTAGTTATCAATAAAAATGCACAGCACTATTATACGCTATAACTTTAGCTTGCATTGTATAGTCAAAATGGAGACATTCACTCAACTTCGACCCGACAGATTATATATGTATGTCTCTTTCAATCTTATGACAATTTGAAGGTGTTAGAAAGAATAAAATATTGCTGCATTTTGTGATCCATCTATAGGTACAGACTAATACAACATCTTTGGTCTTGACGGTGTCAATCGGTTCGCGAACGTTTTTCTTGATAGCGGTGAAGCTATTTTTTTAAATATTGTATTGTTTTGACTAGTCGAAGTACTAAATGAGTTCCAACTGCAACTGGAGCAGCGAGGACGACGAAATTTTAATAGATTTCGTACGTAATCACTCTCCTGGATATGTTTTTCGATTGGCTTTTTTTAAAAAACGGTGGCCGATGGTGATAGAACTTTCCACATGTTGTCACCGTAAAGACGGCCGTCTTTTTGCTTCCGTTAAATTGCGTCCGTTAAGTGACGGCACCGCTTTCCTAGGAAACCAGAGCTTTAGGATGCAACATACAGCGCTGATTTTCAGTTGTGCCCTTGCCGATGTCTCATGACGCACTCTAGGACCACGCCATTGGTGTAGCAAAATGGAAACACTATACGAAAAAAAGGTACCGCGATCACGTTCTACAATCAATAAGTCAATGACATAGGCATACAGAAGTATTCTTTTTTAAAAAAAGTCTTATCAGTGCAAATTATGGCGCCCTTAGTATTCACAATTGTTTTGGCTCCCTTAAAAGATTTAACTGAATTTTTTCAGTTAAAAATTTTCACTGAACTACACTCTTATGGGAGGAGGCAGATCATTCCAACACTTAGAGGCGGCAAACTTAAACTTCCCCGAAAAGACGCAGTGCTATGCTTAGAAATCAACAATTGCTCAGATCTAACGCGGAACCTCGGTACGATTTCTAGCGATCGTATGAATATAATGGTATTATCAGTTTAGTACCGCAACGCTCGTAACTATTCACTTGTGTTGATGGTATATATAAAAGAAAAATATTCCGGAAAAATATATTATATTTTATAAATGACAAAAAACAGAGACCTAAATGCTGCGACATAATCTTCTATATATATAAAAATGAATCCCCATTTCCCTTGGTCACGGCATCACGCGTGAACGGGTAGACCAATTTTAATTCGGTTTCCACTTAGAGGGATAAACGGGGAATGTTCTTATATATAAAAATTGCACCCCGGACGAGCCGGGGGCGGGTCGCTAGTTAGTATATAAATATATGCAGCGACGACTGGTTTCACAACAAGTTGTCTGTCATCTTCTTTAGAACCGTTAAATATCTGCCGAAACCGTAAACAAGATTAGAAATTATGGGATGCAATCTCAGACCTAATAAAAACTAAAGACAAAATGTTACGGACAAAAAAGTGATGTCTCAATTTTTATTGGAAATATTGGTTTATTGGTTTCCAAGTTTACTTATACGTGTGACATGTGATTCCATCCTGCTTTTTATTTTTGAAGACTGGTTTTTATATCCTTTCACTACGCAATTTTGAATTATCAATAGTAAATATTTTCATTTATTAATAATTATGTCTAGCTCCACGTGCTGATGTTGCTCAACTAAAAGCGAGATGTAATTTTATCGCAGTTGTATGCGTGTAACCGTGTATGTACGTACACGGCGAGGCTTACCTCTCGTCCACAGGGCAACCAGGTATCTTTAGTTCTTATTTTATCTGAGTATACAGTACCAATGGTAATTGGAGTATAATAAAATGCAGTATAATTATATACATACCATATTATACAGGTGACTGCAATATCAGATCTGTATCACTTGTATTTAGAATTAACTTTTCACAAATTTTGTAAATTTGGGAAAGAATTTGTGATTGTCATAAAACCGACTCTATAGTTAATATAGCGACTTACTCTCCATTTGACTCATACATCCACCATTGCTGGTTTTAGTTAAAACTCGAATGAAAAAAATAGTTTACTAAATCTTTTATTGGTAAAATAAATACTGGATTTCAATCATATTCAGCCAATAAGTAAATAATATTAAACTAAATAAACATGTTCTACGTATTTGTATCTCCACAAATTCAGGATATTAATAAAGTATTTCAAACGTATTTATAATTAATATATACTTAGAAATTATATTTTTTTTTATAAAATAAATTCACTGTGATCCTGTAAATTTTATTATACTTAAGTCTAACATTTTAACACTGAAATGGTGTGAATTTTCTGTAAATACAATAGTACATAGTGTATTTCGAATAAATCTACGAAGATATTCTAATATTTTCTTGTATATATGTAAATATTTATGAATTAACTACTATTAAACGTATAATAAAACGAAACATTGAAAGAATTATTATAACGTTAAAAGCAATGCCCGTTTTTGTATAATTTTTAATTTCATTATATTTTATATTATGGGACAAAAAAAACTTTATTCGTGAAGTTATAATATTCAAATTTATCTAAAAATCTATTGCAATGTGTTGTTTGTTACTTTGTAAATTTTCAAAGACTTCTTGACATATCGTTATTAATAAGTGGATATGTGTAAAATTTCTTGAAATAATAAATTTGCTTATTAGCAAACATGCTGTTTTTTCTTTATTAAATAAACCTTTGACCCTATAACAATGGTAAAATGTAATTGGATAGTAACAAGGTCAACATTCAATTAAGAGAAAAACCGAATGTGACGGAATCAATCCACTAATTCTCTCCACATACAGAGGGGCTAATAGCCAGAGATATCGTCGCATCGGTCTCAATCCCATCTAAAAAAAGTAAAAGAAAAAAGGTCGCGAGAGATTGTCTACTCGAGTCGGCCATTGTTGTTCGTGATAAGAATTTTTATTCCAATTCCCCCTTTGTTGTGGATGCTAAAGGTGGCGAATTTAAAGAAGGGACATCATAGCCTCTGATGAGTTTTTCCTTGTTTATGTCTCTGGCTACCGGAGAGTCAAAACTGTAATCTGTGAAACAATGCGAGGCGAGATTAAGAATTTTGGGTGAATTGCCACTCGTTACACTTTGTTATTATTTATATAATATAATGTAAGTATATCTCTGTATCCTGATGAAAATGGGTTAATAACAATATACATTTACCTACAATAATGAGATCCAAATAATTATTAATATTGATAACATCTCAATATAATAAGTAGGTATATTTTAAAGTTATGTACCAAGTGTTTCAGTAAATATCATAGTTTTGAAGGAATAACATCATAACATTAAAAGGATTCCTACATTAACTATTGATATTGAAAAATGAAGTCTTTTTTTATATTTAAGATCAGCAGACAGGCTGACGGTCCACTTGATGGTTACACAAGGTTCTACAGCATAACTTATTGCCTCTAACCCACACTATCAACTACGGCAATGAAAATAATTACGATTTTTACAGAAATTTTACGAGGTTCGATTCCTGCTGGTCGCGATTGAGCGTAATTAAAAAAAAAATGCAGTTTTTTGTTTTCCAAATTTGTTTATTAAAATCAAGATAAATCTAATCTAACTTATTAATATGATATATCAAAGTAGCCATCCGTGTCTGTCTGTTTTCCCATTTGTTCTTCTAAGCATATGAAGGTATGTATCATAAACTATACCCGTACAAAGCCAGCTAGAGTTTTTAGTTCCATATTAAAAGCATAGAATAATTGGAAAATGTGACAGTATCCCTGAAGTTGGGAATAATTATTCGATTGTAAATTTCCGTTCGAGATATGTGAACCGAATCCCGCGATAGACGATCAAATGAAAAGCCAATTGCGAATTTGTGCGTTCTTCAAACGATCATCATTCGAGCGCAAAAACGTTTCGAAAATTTGAGAGATCTGTGGAGTGTCCGATGCTATCTTCTAATAACCGATTCGAACAGATACCGACTAGCAATACCTCGTTTCAACTAATTTCAACCGAATTACCTAACGGTTGGTGTGGTAGCGAACGTTGCGTGTCGAACCTCTGGGCCTGTGTGCATATGTAATTGATGTGCCCTTCCCTTCAATTTAACGCCGCACGAAAACGCTGAACACCGAACGTATTTTACCACCGTTTTAGTGCGTGCTTTTAATCGCTCAAGTGGAAAAAGTCATGTGGAAAATGCATTAGATTTTATGGCTGACAAATAAATACGTCAATATACTTCTTCTTTATGATAATGAATGATTTTTATGGACTCCGGTAGCTAATAATTTTTTTTTTGCTTTAAATTTCCTTACTTTCTCCACGATTCTCGTAGATTCGGTATTTCGAATCAGTGATAAGTGATTTTTATAACATAAAGGTAACATTAAAATATAAGGTACTGAAAATTCGTACTATTGCAATAAAAAGTCGTTTGTGTTTTTGTGTAGGTATAGGTAGCGTTTGGTATATTTTATTTAGACACCTTCACAATATCATGGTCCTATGATTTTTTGCTATATCCTGGTATAAAATGTCAAGCAATTTAAATCATCAACTCAGCCGCAAGGCGTCCACTGTTGGACAAAGGCCTTCCCCCTAATCTCCCAACTGATCAAAAGCAGCCTGGATCCACCGTCGACCCGCGGTCCTAATCAGTTTGTCTGTCCACCTTTTAGGGTGGACGTCCTACGCTGTGCTTGCCGGTCCGTGGCCTCCTTCCGAGCGGCCGTCGGCTTTCCGTACTATGTGTCCCACCCACTGCCACTGCTAACTTTCATTCGTCTACGAATTTCCTCATTCCTGATTCGATCTCGCAGTGTAGCCCCGAGCATAGTCCACTTCATATCTCGTTTAGCGACGTTTAGCTTTCTTATGATTTCCATTGTTAGAGACCACGTTTCAGCCCCATATGTCATCACTGGCAACACACATTGGAGGAAAACTTTTGTTTTGAAACTGAAGAATTTCGGACGAGAAGATGTTTCGCAGTTTCCCAAACGCTGCCCATCCGACCTGGATTCGACGATTGACCTCCTTCTCGAAGTTGGCTCTACTTGATTGGATTTTAATATTTAAATATTAGCTTACAAAGATTACTAGAGAAATTTTACAGAAATTAGTATTATATATTAAAACCTAGGTGATTAATTATTTAACACGTCCTTAAGATAGACCAACTAATTTTTAGTAAAAGGTGCAATCATAAATTAGTTTTGCACCGAAAAAGGCTCGCTGAAATAAGAAATTCCAATAATATCAAGCATTATGCTTCTCAAGAGAATCCTAAATGATTTTTTAAACTTGCTATTATGTAAATTTAATAAAGTAGTGAGACAAATTGTTTAAAAAGTAATACTAGTTTCACTATTAGCCAATTTTGAGTTATCCGTATCTATTCGTATCCCTCTCCCTTCTATTACGCTTATCCGCCCGCTACTTGAGGAAGTTGGAATACCCAACAACAAAAAAAATATGTCGAGATTGGTAGTATGCACACTTTCAATATTCTACGAGTATCTGATGCGCCTACTCATCCCATCCCGCACTCATGTGTCTTATATACTCATTTATATTCGACCGCGTCATATACAAGATATATGACCTGTTCACCTGATTGATGTTAAAAAGTGATTGCTGGACACAGCGAGTGGTTGCATATACTTACTCTTTTATCACCTATACGTCCTTACCAGCCCTACATCAATCAATACAGTCCACACCGCCTGTGGTCTTAACCTATGCCAGATAGGTGTAATTCCTTTGGCTTACCACGGAATATATCGTTCCAATTAAAGTTGTGATCTCCCGCCCGCGCCGTAACAATTACTTATATGACTAATGATTATCCCGCTTATAAATAACTTACCCACTTACTCGCAAAAGATGCGGATCAAGTAACGTAAATGAAATACTATTATTATTTTTATAAAGCAACTTTAATAAAAAGTTTAATTTTAAATATTCAAACATACAAGTTTTACTTATTTATAATAATTAGTAGGTATAGACTACAACTATTTCAACAATTTTATAAAATTTATAGAATAAAGCAACTTGTGATTAATAATTGTATTATATTTTTTATGTCAAGATCAATAGAGAGGCTGACAGTCAACTTGATGGTAGGTGACTACCGTCGTCTAATACACAAGCAACGCAACATGTGGTGCAAGTTCGCTGCCGACCATAGTAGGATTAAGAATTAAGGAATTGGGAATTGATAGGTAAATGGGCTCTGGCATTATAATGTAATAATAATAATAATAATAATAATATTTATTTGTTATGACCATGGGTATGGTAAATACCAGATGACATTTTCTTCTTGCTCCAAACATGATCAACCGAAAAATCTCGGTGTACAAATATAAGTTCTATGTTATTGATATAACATACTTAAAGTTAATTAAAATAAATAATAACTATGTTCTTAATACTATATACATGTAAATATAAATTAGTTAAATAAAAGAGAATTTTGTATTATTTATCAATTAAGTAATCATTTACACTATAATAACATTTATCTAATAGTAGCTTTTTAATTTTTCGTTTAAATAAATTAACATTAAGGTCTTTATATGCATTGGGTATTTTGTTATAAATTTTGGGAGCCATACAAAAAATGCTCTTGTTTAAAAGTGACGTCCTCGAGGAGTGCATACACAACCTATGTTCATTACGACCGTTGTGTAAAGTAACATGTGACATTTTTATAAACAATTGTGTAACAACAATGTAATCGTATTATCATGGTTATATTAAAAAATATTGAGTTGAAAAGAGTATCAATGAGGTTTTTACCGTGTTCTTTCTCGTATAAGCCCCGCAAATTGCTAATAGCCATTTCAGTGATGTAATCTCGTGACATATTCAGTACAGTCAGTATAGTATAGCTGTACTGTCAGTAAAGTATAGTTGATTTTGTAGTTGCTAATGACATCACGTGGATGTTAATGGGAAAAGGTTCTTATGCATTAGCAATTTGAGGGGATTATACGTTAATATCTCACAGTGAAAGCTCGTTCCCACTTGTCGGGAGTCGGATTCGTATATTAGTCGGATGTTCCTAGCCTCTGTTCACACTAGTTGGATGTCGGACCCGAATTAAGCTGAAACTGTGGCAGAAAGCAGCTAACGACGGGCGGAACAAGGGGGAGCGGGGAGAAATCTACCGGGCCCGAGAATCGACAAAATTAAAACGTGAACAGCGCCATCCCTACTCATAGCGAGGAGATTCGACACGATTTTTTGAAGACGTGCGGGGCAGGCAAATACAAGACATTTCTTGTCGGAGCCGCAAAAAATCGTTGCCCGATAAATGTGAATAGCTTCATATAAGATGTTTAGCCTCTAGAGAACCCGCTATTTTATCGGGTCCGACATCCGACAAGTGGGAACCAGCGGTGACAATGAGCAGAACCTATTGAAATATGACTAATATAAGTGACTGAAATTTGGTCCAAAGTAATTCCTATGTTCAGTGAGATTGTTGACGTTTCAGTGAAATTTTTAAAAAACTAAAAATAAATGTGGTAAAGCTTCCATAATATCATCGGAACTAGTTCCCAACTTCAAAGCCTGCAGCATCGCCGAAAAGTAGCGTGCCTATCGATTTTCTATCGTCTACACTATGGAGAGTGTGCATCTATGTTGTACGATTTAATCCAACCGGAACCGTTCCACTTGCGGACCACTAGACGTGGGCAGGGGTTTCATCCCTTCGTGGTCGATGTACCTCGATCACGAACAAAGCGTTTCAGTTCCACCTTCCTTGTTCGAACTGCTAAGGAGTGGAACTCATTGCCTGCGTCTGTGTTCCCACAGAACTACAACCTCGGGGTCTTCAAAACTAGGGTAAATGGGCATTTACTAGGTAAGCGTGGTCCACCTTCGGCCACATCTGCACCTCACATCAGGTGAGATAGTGGTCAAGCGCTACCTCGATTTCATAAAAAAAAAAAAAAAAAAAAAATCGATTTCATTTGTTGCGATCCTCGTGACCGAAGCGATAGAGCGGTGCCCGTGAGATCCATTTTGGTAATTGATACGTACGCCCCGTCAATTTAACGATGGACCGTTACTGGAGCGTTTACCCTACACTCGCTGTCAAAAGAAAGTAGTAAATAACAATTGTTTTGTTGCTCATTTTTTGTTTGTTATTTATTTATAAATATTTGTAGAACATTTAAATTTTGTCGAATGTGAAATAACATCATGTCTGCTGTTGTGTTACGGTGAGTGAGTAAGGAATGCCAGAGCCCAATTCCTTATCCCTTCCTAATCCCTTATCCTTAATTCTAGTATGGACGGCAACGCACTTGCAGCACCTGAGGCTTCGTGCTATAGGCAAGGGTAGCCACCTATATACTATCGAGTGGACCGTTGTCGAAAATGTAAAAACTAGGCGGAAAAGCAGGAAACATTATTTCTATACGTAAACAAATAATGTTTCCAGTAAATTGCAAACAATCGCTTATTATAAATTTATACAGTATCTGTGTTTTACAATTTTGATTGTATCTAGCAATAACTGTCACACATAAATCCAGTCAATTCTTCTTTAGAGCTGTCACTTCTAGCCTTTTTCACTTTGTCTATTGTTTTCAGAAGAACAAAAGCCTTTATTCTGTTGTTTTCGTTTGCTGCGGACGGTTGTGGTTTGTCTCTTATCTCGAGTTGGATCCGAAGACGTACACGTATAAATATGTAGGTGATATCCTATACATATTGAATTTAAAAACCCGAACGTGACATATTTTAGATATAAATTTTAGAATGTCGTCAAACTATTCTAAAATTTTATGTTATTTTGTAAATATGTATTATTTAATGTAAATTCTTTAAATAAATCTAATGTTATTTTGCTTAGAACTTGTTTAATTGATAAATTGTGCAAAATTTTCAGTGCGGCCTACATATACTAAGACAATCTACAATATATGTACCTATGAATATTATAAATTCAAAGGTTTTCACGTTTACTGCACCTCGAGGAAGGACACAAGCTACACCTTAAATTATTATGGAAATCATATTGGACGGAACATAGGAAATTAATGTAACAAGCCATGACTAAACGCAAAGTTCAAAAAGGTTACAAACGAACATAATTATAAGATATACCGCAATAAATTTTTAGCGCAATGATTGATTCACAGATAATATCTCTTCTAAGCTGACCTGCAATGTCTCAATAAAGTTGTTACTGTATTGTATTTGTCTTATGGTTTATGGTCTTATGGTTTTTGTGTTGGATAGTCCATTTATCAAGGATGGCTATAGGCTATATAACATCACGCTACGACCAATACGAGCGGAGCTTCAATGAAAAATCTTGCAAAAACGGGAAAATTATCCCTTTTGAGAGCTTCCGTTGCGTGCGTTGCGTAGACGGTTAAAGTTTCGTAAACCTAAAAGTTCTAAAAAATGTCCTCAACACCATATGTTTTTTAAGGTTGACTCACTATAACCTTTTTTATGGTAATCAAATTTTTTCTAACATAATACATTATTTGCGAGAGTATTTTTATAATCTATAATAAAATCGTTGTTTGAGTATTATGCCTTCGTGCATGCTAATCTCAGAAACGGCTTAAACTATTTTCATGTAGTTTCCACTGATGTATTGTAGCTAGCTTCTGATAATATTTAGTGTATATTTCATTCCAATCTGTTTAAAAAAAAATGATACGCTATACCGAATACCACGCGTACGAAGTAATTTATAAAATTCTCAACATATGTACAGGAAATTTATCATCATCGTCATCAACAGACCACTAGCATTCACTGTACAATGTAAGGGGTTTTATAATAGGCATGATGACGGTATTAAAGAATCAAAGAATAAATGGTTTTGGAGAAAAATATATGTTTAAAATAGTCTAAAAATTACTAATTTTTTGTATTAAAATTGAGACTAATAAGATTTTCAATAAAATAGAAGTATAAATAACTGCAATCGGCCATGTTAACTGAAACACCAATCAGAGCGAATGACGTCACGCCCAGGTAAGTGCCATAGTGTTGCTTTGCTTTGCTTTGACAGAATGAAAAATCTGATGAGATGTCGGTGACGTCACGGTTCATCAGTTGCGACGCCATGACACCTAAGAGTGTTTTCGCGCGTAATTCAAAATAGATTTAAAAAACATTCGCGTTGAAATTTCAAAATCTGTCATCATGCCTAAAAAACATTTTGTTTTTTTAAATCAATTTGAAAAAAATGATTTGTTTTTTTTAAAAAAAAAAACATTTGAAGTTATAACAAACAAACGCTTTTGATTGGCCAACTCAGTAAGAATTTTATTGCAACTGGGATTGGCTGGGTGTGTAGAATGGAAGCAACCAATAATTAATAAGTTATATTTAATTAGCTTATAATCTTAAGGTGGCGCTGTACGAGCGTGGGAACTCAGTAATAGGTATTTGGGAGAATTTGTTGTCTCAACTTACTATAATGCGAATAACCGAAGAAGAATGCGACGCAACACATTCGCATCGCTTATTCAACTCGCGAAAATAATAAAACATACGCCAGCAATTCCAATATTTTAGAAAAACCTTTATAGATTGTAGCTATTGACATCCCAATTTCAAATGTATATTATAGATAGGATGTTTCCATCGAAAAACATGATTAGATTTTAGTCAGTAATTACAAGAATTCAACCCGCGAAAATGTCACAAATTCTGCACATTTAAAAAATTAATTATACTAGATATAAAATTAATTTCAGTTTTTCGTTGCGATTCAAACCTTTATATTATGTCCTAGAAATGTCATGATTTTTTATGAATTGCTACGACCTATAATTAATGAGTAATCATGGAATTACGTAGTATGGAATAAGTAAGCTGTTCGAGTTGGAAAGTGCCCTCTTAATAGTAATTTAATGTACATACTTATTTTTAATTATAAAAAATGATTTGGAAAATATAAGAAAGATAAGCTATAATGTATACGTAGAAGCTCAAGCAATTTTGTTCAAGCTCTTATAATAATAACGAATTTAAATCCAGCAACCACGGTATTTCAAAGAGCTATTACTATAGTTTTCAGAGGCGAGTTGTGAAACGGTCTCTTCAGTAAATGAATGTTGACTGATGGTTTCCAACCGTGAATGCATTTGAGTGCACAATTTATACAACTATTGATATTTGCAGACGATTTCCAGTCCATTTCGATCATCGAATCTCTGTATAATAATGTTCTCGGTGTTGAAGTTAGTAGGATAAAATTAATTTCTGTTTTTATTCATTTTATTGATTAATTCACTTCGATAAAAGAAGAAACCAAATAATCTGTATATTTAAGGGCAGTTCTCAATACCATTGTCGTCTGTCGACCTTATGTTTATTTATTTTGTCTGTCGACCTTAAAAATCAAAATCATTTATAAATCCAATCATTTAAAAAAAAAATTCCGGTTGAATTGATTTATGGAGACCGATTTTGAAGACATTTCTCTGAAAATATTTACGTTTTTTTTTAACTAATAATTAACTTTAATTTCACATTCTAATTCGGAACCAGCGATTTAAATATTTTTTTATAATACGCTCTGCTAAGGATTGGAACTCCCTGCAAGCGCAGGGTCTTATTTCCGAAAAAAATCCACTCGTTCATTTAAACGTTGTCCACTATGTCCAGTGTCTCTGTATTATCGTTCTCAAATTTATAACTTAATGGAGCGAACAAAAAGTTCTTATTACAAATTGGTAATTTAATTAGTATATATTGAAAAGACGCCGTATACAATAACCGATAGACACTGAATTAATATTATTTGTGTGTAATAAAAGTCACAAATAGTATTATGTTCTTGTTATTAATTTGCACAATGGCTTTTATACTTTAAATTTGAACTGGAATTAAAGAAAGAAATATTCAAGAGGAAAATATATTAACATTGTTTTTTAATGGTAAAATCCAAATATTGGCAGCGTAATTGCTTATATCTATTCTAAACATATATAAGGATTACCATGTAGTGTAGATTTATATACCACTAGCTGGTGCCTGCGGCTTCGCCCGCTTTGAAAAATAAAAAATAACGCTTGACTAAATATATGACTAATGTAACGCTTAACATCTTTATTGCAGTTATAGCTTTGCCAGGCGTTAGATGCTCTCTCTGGAACAGCACTTTTTTCTGGGTGATAGGTACCCTATGTATTTCCAGCATCCCTGACAACGTGTATGCAAAATTTCATGATGATCAATTGAGCGGTTTAGGCGTGAAAAGGTAACAGACAGACACACAGAGTTACTTTCACATTTATAATATTAGTATGGATATGGATACTTTTATGAATAACCGACGGTAGCCACTATCAAGTGGACCGTCAGCCTTTTCAAATTTTATCAATGTTTTGTGTCCTACAATGAAGATACGTTTATGCTCTACATATTATAAAAGAAAAAAAACTCATATTAACTCATACTAAAAAAATACTTTTTACTCATAAAACAATGAGTAAAAATAAATAGAATTCATTTACAACTCTATATTTACGAAAAACAACTTTTTTAACAATTTCCTCTATATACGCTTATAAGAGTTATTTTTACAGGTCTGGAGGTCGGCAGTCAAGCAAACCAATGTGGATGCCAAAGCCCCGCCGACCAGGACAAACACAAAGGAAGTATTTAAATTTAAAATAATTTCATGTCGCTGATATTTAGAGTTTTAAAATCTTAAATTGAATCCAATTCAAATTTGTCAGATGACTCAGATGTATTGAATAAACAATAACGACTAATTCAACAACAATTGCTCAAACCGTCAAATCCACTCAGAAGCAATGAACAAATCTCTGTCCTTCTGAAGAACTACGACAACAGCGAATACGAAGCGAAACTAAGTTAGCGAGTTAATTGACGTACCTATCTCTCAAAGTGACTTCTGAATATTAATGTTACTTGGAGATAAGTAGGCATCAGAGTAAAATACTTATTTGGGTTCTAATTTTATGAAATAAGAAAGTTTAATCTAAAGAAATTTAGAAAGAAAATTGTTACATAAATACGATACATAAAATAATTTTTTAATGTTATCTCCGTAAGAGAACTGTTTTGTTTGTGAAGTACATTGTATGATCTGTCACTATCAAGGGAAATCTCAGCACCATTACAAGCGAGAACTCACCTTTGTTTGTTACAAGGAAAAATGGTGATGCTCAACTGAGCCGCGCATAAGCTTCTTTGAATCAGGCGGACTCAGAAGAATTTTTACATTATACGAGTTTCATTGCGACTTTTACTATAACATATAAAACATAAAGGAATAAGGTTAAATTATAAAAAAAAAATTAAAATTGGATTTGTTTTATGGATAGGTTTTCTTCTGTTCGCGTGTATTTTAGTAATTAAAATATAATTAAAACTTTTTTAACTCCAAGTGTCATGCACACAACACATACAGCAATTAAAAACTCTAAATTAAGAAATTAAATTAAACACAATAATATGAAATCAAAATTGAGGTCAATAGTAAATAATATATTACCTAGTCCAGCTATAAGTTCTGTTACAAATTTTTTTATGAAGTAAGGTTATCTTAATGAAACGTCATATGTACCTACATATGAGTATTTATTGAAGTCTCAGCAAAAATTTAAAAAATAACTCTATTCAAAATGGTCACCTTTAGCTTTGATACAGACCTTTAATCTGTTTGGCCTCGAATCTATAGATTTACGCATTGTTTCGAACTGAAATTTAGCCTCTGCCTGCTGCAGATATTTATTAAGAGACTCAATATCGGCGCGTCGTTTAGAGCAGGCCATGTCCTATAAAACTGACCAAAATATGTAAGTCTAAGGGGTGTAGAGCACGTTTTTCACAAAAATGAGGTCCCCCACCCCCCACCAAACCATAACTGCCGCAGGATGATGACCACGTTGTACCTTTCCTACCACTAAGGCAGCTTCTTTAGCGTACAGTTTGTCATTTTACTTGTAGTGCTCTTCAATGGTGAAATTTTTTTCATCAATAAAGAGGGTATTTCTGTGACTTTCACCTGTGTATTGGGACAGAAGGCATTTTGATCGATCCACTCTCTTTATCTGTAGGGATTGATTTAGGGCATGTCCTGTATATATGCGACAGAGTCCTAGCGGGAATCTTCATTTCTAGATAAGATTTTTTGTTTCCTTATGGGGTTTCGGCGAATTTTGGCTTTAATAGCATTAACAGCCTTTGCAGTTCAAACAGCAGGCCGCCGCCCCGATCTTTTATGGTCATCGACAGAGGAAGTGTTGGTATATCTGTCGATAGTACCTACGATATACGAACATACGGCTTATACCAAGCTCTTGATATAAGCCGTGGGTATATTGGTATATTGTCTTGAATATGACCGACGGCTCCATACCCACTCTGTGTAAGACAAATGCAATCCTATTTTCTTTAACACACCATTCCATATCGAAATTTGATAATAAACACGAAAAAATATGTGAAATGGCGAGAAATCAAAAGAAGTTTTTGACATAATAAGCGCATTCCAAATTCAAAATGAATAAAGAGTTGAAAAAAGAAAAAAGGAATGTAACAGTTATGTTTATGGCCGGAATAATTATATACTAACAAATAATGCATTATACATGTATATAAATACATTGTAATCATTATAGAAATATTATAAATACAGACATTTCATTAATAAATTGTGTATGTACATTTTTGTATGTATTGTATTTTGACGAGACCTTCGTGGCCTTTGAAATAATGCATTAATTTTCTAATAATAATGATTGTATTGTCAAATACAGTCATTATTATTAGAAAATTAGCAGGACGCTCGATACCGGCAAAATCGTTCGTCGATTTATGTCGTTGTCGCCCTGAAACTGCAACTAACTGTACATCTGTCGTGGTAACACCGTCTACTTCTCATTTTGGCTTTTGGATGTAAAATAATAATAAATCATTCTATAATAATGTATTATTTATGTTATTATGATATTAGTAAATATTTAAAAAAATGAAAAGTGGCAAAAGTAAAATTGTTCCTAAGAGAATTCTGTGATTGGCAGATATCTGTCGTCTATCGCCAGTAATGCGTTAACTTCAAAGGTAATAATTTGAACTATTCCTAATGTGGAAGCGGAAATAGAAACGGAATCGCGATAAAATGGTTTATAGCTCCGAGAACACTACGTTACGATTTGGTTATACATGTGTGGTTGCTGGAATTGCTGCTGAGGCACAATCACTGACGCATTCATAATCTAAACTTGTACAAAAAAAATACAAGTAAGACTGTCATAACTTTCACTTATTATTGTCAGGTATCATGTTCAGATATCATTGTCAAATAAATAGAATCATAAATTCGAAAGTAATAAAAGTCTTGTGCTATCCGCAAATTGGAAATACTCGCGCGGTTAGTACCCTAGATACTTAGTTGATATAATCACAAATTCAATTCCTATACGACCCGAGACCATGGACGTAACTTTATATCTGAAAGGTCCAGGTAAATAAAACAGTGCATATATAACGCGACTTAGGCCAATGCAGTTAATATAATGTGTGAAAATCGTAAAGTTTAAACTAATAAAAGAAAACATACGAAATTTAAAATGTACTCGGGTCTTGCACTGATAACAAATCGTCAATTGAATTTATTTCAATAGAAACATCCCAATGAAAAAGATTAAAATATTATCAAAATTTACATTGACATTCATAAATTAAAATTACTTCGTTAAGGCTCCGCTGCCGTAACGGCCATAAATATTTCTGAAACATGAAACAAATTGCGGAGCAATAATTTAATGATGATTACTGAATTAAATTAAAACAGGTATTTTACTGAAAAATACAATAGCTGATTTTTTAAATTAGCAAACGGAAGGAATAAATATCTTTTTGTAAGTCGAAACAAATGTTCGCGTCAACCGCAGTGCGTGCTACGTCACTCGGCCTCGGTCTATCATGTACGCCACTGGTTCCGATTTTTATGCTATAGGTACTTACGGAATTTGGTTCTTTTTTGTAATCAGTCGTGAAACGAATTGTTCTTTAAAAAGAATATTTATAACCGGCTGTAAATTGTTTTCTCTTTACAATGGCGACTATTGATCCATAAGTTAGTTTCAACAATATTATTTATTCCATCTCAGCGTTCCGTTATTTTAAAGTTAAGTAAACTCTGTCATACAATGATTTAATTTCTTTTTTCTTTGTAATGAAAATAACAAATTTTTATATTTTATTTAATCTTCCCTCAAAGTTTTAAATTTTTATTTTATTTTTTCTAACTTACAAACAAATATATGAGCTTTAAAAAGGCTTTATTTGAAATTACTTACAGATGTTTCAATTTTATTTGTTTTATTGCTATTATAAAAGACGCAATGCGAGCAGACATCTTCAGCTCGTTTATATGAAGCAACGTGAGCACTGGACCAGCGGAGACTTATCCTCTACCAGCACTCTCTATCTGTTCAGCTTCCGTCAGTCTGCTCCACAATACCGGTGAAACCCTTGAAATAACAAGATTCCAGGTGTTAGTTACATGAAAAAGAATATTAGAAGGGGGAGAGAATATGTTTTAAAAGATCTTTACGGTGCTTTTGAATACATAAATATTCAATTAGAATTGATATTCATTATTAAATTGAACATTAAATAATAAGCCACATCAAATTGTTCATTGGCACGGATTGCCACGACCATACGACATAGACGTATGTATAATAAAGAAGGTAATTCGTGTTGTTTTAATCTAAATCGTCGTTTTTATTTTCACATTAATGCCGGGATTCAGTTCTGATTTATAATGTTATTAATCAAGCTGAAATATCAGGCCGGGCGCAATTATCTCTTGTTGAATTTTACAGCTTTAATAAGTACCTTTTATGCAAACTTTTCTGAACATATAATCTGTACCTTGAATTATGTGGAAGTTATGGAATACTTCTGAAATTCTAAAAGTAATGTACTCGTTTTACTATTTTTAAATTTATAATAAACTAACTGCAAATATTTGAGAGAATCAGGTTTTCTTTATTAACTGGAGACTGCGACTTCGTCCGCTTTGAAAAAGAAAATAACGCCTTACATCTCTATCGGCTGCGACGCCCAATGTTTTTATATTTTTAGACGAATCCAACATTTTTCCAGGATAAAAATTATCCTATAGGTTAATCCAAGTTAGTAAAGTGTCAAATTTCATCCAAATCCATTCAGCCGTTTTTGCGTAAAAGATTAACAGACATACATCCTCACAACCTTTCGCATCTATAATATTAGTAGGATAACAATGATATAGAGACAAGTAAATAGTTTTAAAATTGCAAGAAAAACTTATCACAATATTAATCGAGGCTGTATTGAAAAATTTAATTTGTAACACGGCACTCAGCCTTCCCCTCACGGACCTCAGCTTTCCCCCGCTTATTAGCCAATGGCGCGTCCAAAAATGGCGTACGTGATCACACGCAACATCGTCCGCCGCCATTTTGTAAAGGCAATTGGATTCTAGTAACGAAGGGAGTGCATGCGCCGCGGAGATCGCGTTTGCGCGCTTGCCGCCTGAGACGCGATCTTATGCTTTACGAGATAGAGCCTCTACGCGAAGCTACCTGCTACCGATGCCCGCTCGAGATCTGACTCTCGCAGCGTACCGGCTCACGTTCTGTAAGTGTTTGCCCGCGCCGTACTATATATAGGACTTCGCTAAGGCCCGACTGTTTTCGCACCTAATATACTATGTCAGCTCCCTTGTAAGGACTCGTTAGCCATATGAATGCATCCACTTCTAGCCGGGTGATGTAAATAAACGACTTTAAAGTGTTCTAACCGCATCCTCTTATAAATTGAATTTTTTTAATGGTACTTACCTTGTAAAATATATATGGTTTATTATAACATATAATAATCCATATAATAAAACCGGTATTACATAAGAGCCCATTGCACTATCCCTTCCATTAGTCTCACCCTTAATCCTTCTATGGTCGCAGCGTACTTGCAGCATCTGGTGGCGTTGCTTTTGTAACCACCTACCATAAAGTTGACCGTTAGCCTGTCTGTCGGACCTTAACATTAAAAAAACAGTTACGAGAGGCCATAGCCAATTCCTATAGCCTCTCCTTATCCCGCACAAATTATCCCGGGAAGTGCGACAGCACACTTCCATCCCCCTAGTGTTGCTTGTGTTCAAAATTATCTGATTGATCGTTAGTAGTTCCTGTTATGTGTATTATTAAATGAATAATATGACTACATTATTATTATATATCACCATTAAGCAGCAAGTAATAGATAACTCTGTCTATAGCTTGTTGAACTAGATCTAGTTTATTCTGTAATGAATAAAGAGTTTTTCAAGCCAGTTGCTTTGTTGTATTCTCCCTCTGTGAATCAATTTACGTTAAACAAGTTTCGTTACAGAAACGATTTCATCTTGTTTATTTTTTCGGCATTAATTTTCGCGCAGCACTGCTGCCGCCTTGTCGCTGACAATAATTGTGTTGAGCGAACGAACGCGATAACATTATTAATTTTAAATTTTTTTTAAATGTTAATATAGTGTAAGATCCCACCGTAAAATTTTGCACCTGTAAGTTATTTGATAGAAATGTCATTTAAATAAAAGGTTACCTACACGTGTGGTCATATAACGCCTTAGGATTGCCTAGCATTAGCTTGCCGCAAGTATTGGATGTCTTTGATTCCTTGGAAGATGGGTAGACCGTTAGTGTGCTATTCCACATTTGTGTAGACACACTAGCTCCTTCCCATCCTCCAAGTAACATAGTTAAAGCTCGTGCCGCAGCAGAGAATTCAGAGGAGCGAAAGATTAATATATTTATATGAAAACATAAGTACTTCTTACTCTTTCGTTCTGCTTGGTTTTGAGATGTTGGACCCGAATGCGCTTCACTTCATTAAATACATTATCCAAGCTCTCGGTATACAAAACTGGCAATGACAGGGCTGGGCATTACCTCTCTCAGAGATTAAGTTTAGCAATCCAGAGAGGTAATACAGCCAACATGTTAGGTACCTTGCCACATAGACGAAAATTTGTGCTGAATTGTACTTCTATTATTTTGCGAATGTAATGTTTTGGCTATTGTAATATTTTGAGAATTATTAATTTGCGAATATAATATTTTTCTCAAAAAGGAAATTAATTGCATCAATAAAATTTATAAATAGGTAGTAAATTTCATTTTATTGCGTGTTTTTTATTTATTAAGTTTTGTTTAAGTTTTTGTATTGTTATTGTAATTTAATTGTTGTAATTATATAATAAATTGACATTAAAAAGTTAATAACAATATATTAGAAAAAAAAAACACTGAAGATGGTGGGTCTCAATTTGTTCTTACTTACGAAACGTTAGTTCTTTTTGGATTTTTAGTTAAACTTTCGATCAACTTTCGATCTAAGGAGACGTTCAATAGTTAAAATGTTCAATTACTAAGCGAGGCCTAAAAGTTGGTTGTTATTCGCCGCAAGCGCATTTGTTAATGTTTATGTCCACATTGCAGGTACATAAAATAATAGAAAATTATTGGAAATTATTTTTCCAGAGTTGAAGCTATTTAATTTCGTAGATGACTCATTCTTCGTTTATCTCCACGAAACAATAAATATATATGCTTGTAAACTGCACTGTAATCGTGGTCTTAAATTAAAGTTAGGGGAAATTGCAAACGAAACTATTCCAATTTGTCACAGGTCGATAGTGAGTGCGCGATGCGGCGGGTGACTCTTAATGCAACAAACGAAAATGGTTTTATTATGTAGGTATATTATTTGTTGGACCAGTAAGCCCATGAGAAAAAAATATTTGATGATTTATTTGTTTGATTTATTAAAATATACAGAAACGAACAAATTGACAAACAATAGCAACATGAACATGACAACAATTATGAAGCCATAATTGGACACGAAGGCAATTTTTTTTTTAAGTTCGGCCGACAGGCAGACGGTCCACTTGATGGTAGGTGGCTACCGTCGCCTATAACACAAGCAACGCCAAAGCTGCTGCAAGTGCGCTGGCGACTACAATAGAATTAAGGATAAGGGATTGGGAAGGGATAGGGAAATTGGCTCTGGCATCCCTTACTTAACTCACCGAAACACAACAGCTCACGTGCTATTATTTCACGGTGGTCTTCTGTAAGGGGGTGGTTACTGCCGCCAGACGGGCTGCCCAAATGACTACGAAACGCAGTGTGCTCTGCCACTACTTTCCAGATCCAGACCAGAGACAAATTCTATTTTTCAATATTCTATTTTTCAAAGTTGACCCTGCCGGTAATCGGACCGGGGAATCCTAGAACAGAGCGCTAAGGCACGCATCCTAACCACTCATCCAATGGACTCGTCAAAATTAATGGCAACCAAAATAGTTCTGATAATAAATTAAGTTCACTGCAAAGCCAAATTGCCTATTTTCATAAGTGTGTAAATGGTGTATGCTTTTGCCTCTTGGTAGTGACTCAAATTTAATTATTAAAATGCGATAGTTTATGACGATGGATGTTTCATACTCTTTCACGTAAAAACTACTGAAAGGATTTTGATTAAATTTGGCGCACATGTGGATTATTACCTCGATTAACATAGAGGATACTTTTATCCTGAAAAATGTTCAGTTCCTGAGGGATCATCTAAGAATATAATTCATTTATAATATAATTCATTAACTTCTATAATTCATTAATTCGTTTAGGTACATATTACAAACAATTAAACACAAATATTTGCATGCCCTTAGCGGGTAGAACATACTTTGTACTGTAACTGCTGTATACAAATTAAAATCTTGTAAACATGTGTTCGCGCAAATAAAGATTTATTTTATTTTATTTTTTTATTTTATTTATTTTATAGAAAAATGCTCGCCATTGTCGATATAGCGGCGGCGCCACTGTCGTCACAGCAATAAAAATGTCGGGCGTTATAATACTCATAATATATTTTCTCACGTGTTATATTTTTCATTTTTCAACGCAGACGAAGTTGCGAGTACCAGCTAGTAGGGAATAATATCCCCTTTGTAGAAAAAGATTTATTCTTATGGAATGAATAGGTATTGTAATACAATAGTAAATCGTTAGTTTCATCGTACACATTTCCAAAGCCATATCTCTTTACCGGTTAAAAAAGTGGCAGCATTTCAAAGAGTCGAATATATATTACACAGTTGTATGAATTCCTTTATTACATAATCTCAGTCAGTTTTGTCAAGAGTGTTTTCTTTGAGCTTGTCAGCATTCTTACATGAGATAAAGGCCACATAATAAAAACAGAATTTTTAGAAAAAAAAAAACATCAGCCTGTGTTTCTCCACTGCTGAATATACCATATATCCACTGCTTGTCTACCCTTTCGGTTATCCGCTCTGAGACAGATGTGACCAGCCCACTGCCACTTCAGCTTACTGATTCTTTCGGCTATGTCGACAACTTTGGTTCTTCGGCGTATTTCAGAATTTCTGATCTAACCCACTAAAGAAACTCCGAGCATAGCCCGGACGACACACTCGAAGGACGAGGTCGGGTCGTTGCAGATATAGCCAAAGCTATGAATCAGACTATCCGGACTCAAGTCACAGTTGTAATGGGGGACTAAAAAAGGGAGTACATTGGCTTTGGAAGGAGAAATAATAGAGGGCAAATGCTGGTCAACTTCCTCCAAATAAAAAGTGTATACATAATGAAATGGATCTGGGAAAGATTTTTACATGATTCATAAAAAAACTAATTTTACTTAAAATAAAACATAAATCTTATTTTTTCTTTGTATTAGTCATGTGTAGCCGTAAGACATGTTATATATATTATTATGTATATAATATTATACAATATGTAGATCTTAAATTAGATATTAATAGACGATAAATTGGAATGTGTATTACTTTCAGGTTTTCATATTGTTTAAATTATTTGTATTATTAAAAAGCTCGTATTAGGAATAAACCATTACAAGCGTATTCACGCTTCGAACGCTAAGTTTTGCAATTAAAATTAATCACCCAAAATGGTCTGTTGTCCGTTTTTGCCACCAAACGTTGGTCCGGTGCAGTGTAATTTGCGGCACCTCATCCCGGCTTGTGCCACTTGGCTGCAGATTACTATCTGCCGATGCGGCGGTAATTTACGGGAAACATTCGACATGTTTTTGTTTTTACACAATGTTTTACAAACTACAAGTTGGCTCATCTCGCGCCATCTACTGCGGAGTTCAGAAATAATTTGTTTTTAAAATTACATTAAACATGACTTATTGTCTAACGGAAAAAATTGTGCCAAATTTTACGTATAGAAATTCTTTGAAAGATTTACGATCCGTTGAAAATATACTGTACTCACTTACTTAAATCTATGTGGAAATATTCATAAAAATTAAAGCCCAAAGATTTTTTTAAGTAGGTACGCGACATTTTTAAATAAAAAAAGAGTCCTGAGATAGTGTCTTCTGGCTAAACCTGTAGGGGTTAGCTGAGCTTACAGACATAGTTTAATAACAACTTAACTAAGTTAAAGGCATTTAATGTATGTAGAAGATTTAAAAAAATAAGATTCCACTACCGGTTCTGTAAATGAATATTTTTCTTTATGTAATTCGAAATGGTAATACGAAGTAAAAGAGAATTCTTCAGCAAAATATTGTGAGTGGTAGAATTTTCCCGAAAATTGACAAAGTTTCAGAGCTTTAGATTCAGCTTTGTAAAACAGAAACATTTCCAATCTTTACTCGAAGCCTCGCGTGTGTCGTAACCTTTACATTAGGTGCCAATACTTATCTTTTCGCTGCGAAACCATGACGTCAAATGTAATCGAAACGGGTACGTGTAGCGGTGTATGGCTGTCTGGGGACGGAGTTACGGAGTAAGAAATAATGGAAAATACTCAAATTACTAGCTTTAAATAATATTTAATACATTTCAACAATTGGCAGCAGAAATCTCACCTTCTCCTTCACACTGTTGGGGTCGCAACACGTGTGAATCCTATGGCATCCTTTATGTGTCTAGCTTGTCTGCTTAACAGAAATAACCAGCTACCCTCAAGTACACTGTGAAGACTCGTATATTAGACAAGAATTTTGTCCTACCGAATTAAAAGTAACGCTTCAATTGTACTAAAACGATATTCCATTAGTACGAATAGATTACCAATTAAGTTTATTTTTTTAATTTTTGAAATATATAATTTAGTTTGAGCCCATGACTACGTCTTTGTGAACTTATATAGGTTGATATTTCTTTATTCTCATTAAAGCTTAGAACTACTTACCTAAATAATAACGTACAATAAAAGCGCAATTAGATAATGAAACATCAAACAGAAAAATTAATATTCAAAAATAATATTTTAAAACAAAACTTAAGATAACTTAAGTTTCTACAACTTGGATCTAAACTCTGCAAATTTATTATTACGACTAACTAAGGGACGTTCTGGAAAAAGCGTTGCGCCGGCCGAAAGTCTCGAACGTCCAACCCTATATATGGTAGCCACGCCCCTTCCCGACTAGTGTCAAAGAAAATTGGTCCTTATGTTTACAACATAGAGTTTACATTTCAACAGAAATAGCATTCCCGAACTTTCAATGGCTTCTTTACGATCTTGTTTACATTTTTTGGAAAATACGAAATACATCGAGGCGTTTGGCGCCAAGTATAATTTATAAGAAAGCAGACGGGCGTGGTAAGTGAGTAGTACAACAACCAGCGATACGAAAGCGACTCTTCGGAGCTTATGCGAAGTTATCTGCGACAGTGAACCGGCGACAACTTTTAGCTAGTTTAACGGTTTCATCGGACAAATTTGGTGATTTTGGAAGTCATCTTGGTTTGTGAAAATAAATCCTTCTTTTCGCCCTTACACGGCGCTCTAACTCACCCCGCACGTAACATTATAAAAAAAAATATAAATATTATATTTAAAATAATTATACAAAATACGTTGGTTGATAAGTTTTCGTCTCCTCTACTGCAGCTTCAGCCCGTCTGTCACTTTTTATCATTAAATAAAAATATATACTTGACACTTTTTTTATGTTAAGATCGGCAGACAGGCTGACGATCCACTTGGTGGTAGGTGGCTACCTTCTTCTATAACACAAACAACGCCAAAGCTGCTGCAAGTGCGCTGCCGACTACAATAGGATTAAGAATAATGACCTGGCCGACTACAATGGGCACTGGCATCCCTTACTTCACACACCGAAACACAACAGCACAAGTGCTGTTATTTCACGGTGGTCTTCTGTAAGGGGGTGGTTACTGCCGCCAGACGGGCTGCCCAAATGACTGCGAAAACGCAGTGTGCCCTGCCACTACTTTCCATATCTTAACTTGAACTTAAACTAAAGCTCATATACACTTTTTTTTAATAACGAGCATATAATGAACGATAAATATCTAATGGTCGTTTTTAATTAATTCTTGACAAACCAACCGAAAATTGCTTTAAAGTGTAATTTACGGTGTATTTTATTTCGTTTGAATACAAAATGCCTTATCTAGCAGTTCTAATAATGTTTACTAGGGCAACAGCTACTCGGTGCTCGAATTGAGCGAATAAATTTCACAAATCCCAAGTACGACCACCGTTGATCTACATCAGGGGTCTAATGCACCAATATGTCGTTGGAGCTTAGTTGCCCTTGTTAAAGTATTTGCTTGTGTTCCATTACGTATAAAACTTAATCTAAGATAAACATGTTTCCAATAAACAAACTTTTTTTTTCTCATTGCGGATCTTGAGCGCCTCGGTTTTTGTAATCCAATGTGATGCGGAGATGTTTTTGACTAGGCCAAATATTCCGGCCTGCTTACGCATTTATGCATTTCTCAGAAAATGTGATCTTGCTATTTAATTGTATGCTTATCTATTTAACTATAACTTAACTATATATACATGTATCTAGAATATTTACCGTTATTGCAATTAAAAACCTTTGTAAGTATAATCTGCATTGTGGCACATGTAAACTGTATTAAGGGCCCTTGGCTCATAAAATAAATTAAAAAAAAAAAAGACTTTTTACTTTTCGCATGCATAATTAGTTTCATGCCTCAAAATTGTTGGAAAGTTAAAGGATCATACTATTATAATTGAAGAAACATTCCACAGATTGCAATAACAGACAACTTATTCGATAGTTTAAATAGTTTAAAAAAATTGAATGGCTAAATGTAATGTGGAAACTCTTCTCAGTAAGTTTGACGGCCCGTTGGATGAGTGGCAAAGATGCTTGCCTAACGTCTCACAGGGGCCCCGGGTTCGATTCCCGGCGGGGTCAAGTTTGGAAATTTTAATGTAATTTTCAAAATTGACTCTGGTCTGGATTTGAAAAAGTAGTGGTAGGACACACTGCGTTTCGCAGTCATTTGGGCAGCCCGCCTGGCGGCAGTGACCACCCCCTTACAGAAGACCACCGTGAAATAACAGCATATACGTGCTGTTGTGTTTCGGTGAGTGAGTAAGGGATGCCAGAGCCCATTTCCTTATCCCCTCCTAATCCCTTATCCTTAATCCTACTGTAGTCGGCAGCGCACTTGCAGCACCTGTAGCGTTGCTTGTGTCATAGGCGACGGTAGTCACCTACCATCAAGTGGACCGTCAGCCTGTCTGTCGACATAACATAAAAAAAAAAAAACAAAGTTGATCAAAGTCAAAGTTTTAGTAGATTTTATTTACAAGATTAAGTATTACATTAAAAATCGATTATCAATACAAAGTGGGAAGAAAATATATCTTAAATTAGTCAGTTCTTATTTATTTTTCCCTACATATTATATTATAAAATAAAATGCCTGCCGCGGATGTCTGTCTGTATGTATGTATGTATGTGCACGATAATCTCAAAAATTGCTAAACAGATTTTCATGTAGTTTTCACTAATGGAAAAAGCGTTAGTGAAGTATATAACTTGCAGAAAAAAATCCGTGCGAAGCCAGGGGCGGGCCGCTAATCTCTATATATAAAAATTAATCCCCATTTCCCTTGGTCACGGCATCACGCCTGAACGGGTAGACCGATTTTAATTCGGTTTTCATTGATGGAAAGAGGGATAAACGGGGAATGTTTATATATATATATATAAAAATTACACCCCCAGATGAAGCCGTGGGCGGGTCGCTAGTACATAATATAAGACGAGAGGAAGGCTGGCGGCCGACATTATCGTACGTCACTCTTAATATATGTATAATTTACTAACTAGTGACCGCGACTTCGTCGTGTTAAAAAATGAAAGATATAACGCCTGCGTGGGATATTAGCCTATGTCCTGTCCCCCCTGAAATTTCATTCTAACTATTGGTGAAAGATTTTTTTTAAATCGGACAAGTAGTTTCGAATTATTTAATCGTGTTAAATGTGTACAACTTTTAAGTTTTAACTTTTAAAAAAGAAGGCTCAAAAGCCGAAACCGAGTAGTGCGAATGTAAAACCCCCACCAAATGTATGGTGAATGTGAAAAAGGCAAGAAGTTTTCATCTAATTTATCAAAAAAATACACCCTTTTCAAATTTACTCACACATTGAGACAAAACAGCACTTCACAGCGGTATTCTATAAGCTGGTGTGGCTACTGTCGCCAGATGGGATACCCAGTGGATTGTATTTGCTATGCCACTACATACTATATTTACTCTGTACTTTCATTACAACAAATATAAAAGCTGCTGCTTCCTTTGCTGCGCTTGTGGTGTGGCAGTCCACGAGGGAGCATATGCTCAGAAGTGGGGTGTTATCTGTGCTTTGCTTATGACAGTCAATCTCAACCAAGAAGGATTGTTCTTTCACCGTTTTCTCAATTGTTTGGTTAAGTGAACAAAGGTGTTATCTGAAAAAATTAAAAAATACCACATTTTTTGCATAATACAGACACTAGCAAGGAACATAATACATGCCAGGGTTGTTGCGAATATCAGTACCAGCATCAGCATCAGCAACGATCGATGCTGATTTTTAATGCTGACATACATGTATTATAGACACTAGCATTTAATGCCAATGAACTATATATTTTTTTTATGTTTGCAAATGTGTTGTCAGCTTGCAACATATATTCAAAGAATCATAAACAATATCTAAATTTCGTAATAATATAAGGTGATATCCATCGATAAATCTTTGTATCTTCGCAAGAACAAAATGATTTAATGAATATTCAAAGGTGTTATATTTATATTTTTCTTCAAACTTTCTTTTACAACGATTGTAATGTATTTAATCACTGGCGTTTTAATGTATTTTTAAATTGAAATTGTTGGTTGAAAACGAAAAAATAAAGCATTTTTCAGACGTTACCACATTTTCTGAACGCATTTGTTTTGCCAATGTAATGTTTCACTTTTGACATACCACTAGTTTTTATCATAGAGAATAGAGGTAAGAAGGTACTCTTTACTCTTTACAAGAGAAAGTGTCCGTCGGCCACCATTTTAAATAGGAGGCTCTGTAGTAGCATTGTGATGTGGCGCTGTTGTAGCACTTTTTTATTTACAAAAACGTAAATTTTAAAGTTCAAGTAAAATGGATTTACATTGAAGATTTCACCAGATATTTTTATAACACGAATTATGACTCCCTACACACTATTTCTTGAAGTCTCTCTTATGAAAAATCTAATGTTATCTCGACTGTTAATTTGTAAAAAAACCACAAACGTAAAATTTCCAAAGAAAAATTTGCTGTCATAAAAACACACATTTACACATGGGTGAGTGTAAATGTCGCGTATGAGCGAAGAAACGTTTTATTTTTACAAATTTATTTTGCCAAAATTACCAAATTTGCACAATGAAACTGTTAAACTTGCCAAAAGTCGTCAATGATTCCCTTAATGTGTCGCCCGTTCACTGTCGCAGGTAACTCCGCAAAAGTACCGAAAAGTCGCTTTTGAATCGCTTGTTATCGCACAACTCGGCCGCCCGCACTCTTATTTATATTTGGCGCCAAACGCCTCGATGTATTTCGAGTTTTCCAGAAAATCTAAACAAGATCGTAAACAAGCTATTGAAATTCAAGAATGCTATTTCTGTTGACATATAAACTCTATTTTCTAAACGTAAGGACCATAGATAGGCTGGAACGTTCGAGGCTTTCGGCTGGCGCGAACGCTTTTTCAAGAACGTACCATAATTAGTCGTAACAATATATTATTATTGAGCAGGAGTCTCAGTGTATAAATATGCTAAATAATCAATAAGTATAATTACATGTACAAAACATTTTTCGGTAATAAAGTTATTTCATGTCAATAACTCTATTAATTTTGATAACCTCATAAAGGTTTTTTTTTAATCTATAGAATATTTTTTACATAATACATACAGTACGTTTAAACTATGAAGCTAATGCTGATTCCTTTCTTATGTAATGATATTTAACTTTTTTCTTTATATAATGGAAAAATGTTGATTGGAATACACCTTTAATGAAGCTGAAAAGCAGGTGAACCTCATTTGTACACGCCAAAATTAATAATAATTACATTATTATATTTGTCGTCGCAATTATAAATTTGTTGAAATATTCTTTGATGTGTCATTAAAGTTAAAGTCGCCTAATACCGCTGACGTAAACAAGACATGGAGGCAAGATTTGCCCCGTGAATTAGCATAAGAGACGTGGGCGCCAGCAAATAAGTCGGCGTGATTCGATTAGGGCGTTCCCCAGCTGGAATATTATCACTTTACGCACAATTCTCCCGACAACTTTTAACTAAACACGTGCAATTAGTTTGAGCATAACTTTGCTCAACTGTTAGTCGTATATACATAATTTAAGATCTATAAATAACTAGCGACCCGCCCCCGGCTTCGCCCGTGGTGCAATTTTTATATATAAGAACATTCCCCGTTTAACCCTCCTTCCATTATTGAAAACCGAATTAAAATCGGTCTACCCGTTCACGCGTGATGCCGCGACCAAGGGAAATGGGGATTCATTTTTATATTATAAGAGATTTACAAATATAGGTACCTATATTAGAAAATATACCAGCAGTTATTTTTTACTGTGTGTTTTTGGGCTTGTCCTTGCAAAATATGGAAAAAATAGATGTATTTTCCCTTATAAAGAATCATATACCTATTAATCCTTTATACCTATTCAATAGTAGGCAGCATAGCAACGTTCCATTTGCTATAGTGAAGGCTTAGGCTTTATTTAGGCAGACGGAATATTTAGTTCCGTGCATCTGATTCTGAGCTTAGTTCTTGCTGCGATTTGTGCTTGTCAAATTATTAGTGATGCAGATTACCAAAGTTATTGGAACTGTGAAACCCAACGAAAATGTAGGAATCCCTGTTATGTCATGGATTGAACCCACTGTTCAACCCCACTCTGTTGTTAAATGGTAAACAGTACTTTATTAATACAAAATTACATAATATTTTATAATTCAATGACATTGACATTTAATTCAATGGTTTTTTAATAAATTAATTATTTAATTAATTAAGTATTCATTATCATCATCATTTCAGCCGCAGTACGTTCACTACTGGACAAAGGCCACTCCCTAATTTTCCAAAGGTCCATATGCCAATTTTCCAATCCCAATATACTTATAAAATAGTTTGTCCTGGCTGATTAAAACGGGTTAAGTAGAACGGGGGTTAAAAACGTGAAATTTTGGCAGTTGATAGATTTTTTGATTTTCGGAAATTCCACCCCCAAAGGGGTAAAATAAGGGATAAACGGTTATATGGAAACCCGTGATTTTCAAAGTTAGAAGCATGAAATTTCATATACATGAAATTATAAATTCACATAATTTATTTCAGCTTCTTTGAAAATCTGTCCCCTGAGAGGGTGAAAAAGGGGTTGAAAGTTTATATGGGGAGTCCGTCATTTTTGAAGTAAGAAAAAATGAAATTTAATACGTATTAAAGCTTCTCAGCAAAAATAAATACATCGTTTTTGGCAATTCAACCCCAAATGGGAGAAATGGGATGGAAAGCAATTAGTATTTTAAAAAAATGCTCTGGTTTGATTGAAATTTACTTTACTTGTGTTTCTTGATTGAAGTGATAAAGATGCATTCAAGTTTTTGGAAATTCCACCCCTCAGACGAGAAAAGGGATGGCAATTTTATATATTTTGAAGAGTTAGCACATTCGTATGGATATTCGCTAAAAAAACTTCATACACATACTTCTAGGTGCCAATATTGAAATGCAAAATACACAATGTCTCAATGTCACCCCCTAGGGAAGGTCGAGAAATACATTTTCTTTATACAAATTTCACTATAAAACGCGGATTAACGCTGTTAAAACTATGTATAAATATCTAAAAGTGTGAAAAGAAAAATATTAAAAAAGTTTATACCAACGCTCTATAAATGGCGTTGTAAGTGGTATTATAAGTATACATATAAGTAGTGTCTAGTACCGAGAGCGCCCCACGTCTTTACATTTTTATTACAAACAATACTATTAGAAATTTCGTAAGCGTGGTATTCGGTATAGCACGTAACTTTTTTGTTTGTAAACCGATTGGAATGAAATAAATACTAAATAAAACCGCATTCAAATCGATCAAGCCGTTTCTGAGATTAGCGTGCACAAACGCACAGACAAACTGCTAATCAGCTGGCCTTTATCCAGCAGGGGACGTCCTGTGGCTGAAAAGATGATTATCTCTTCTAGTCTAATAATAATAAGACTAATTAGTGTATAACACATTCTCCAACTTCTAAACCACTCAACCATTTTGATACAATGGAATGATAAAAGAAAGATAAATAAAAAGAAAAAACTGCTGAAAAGAGCGATAAACGAAGTCGCTAGTGTAATATTTTAGAACTAGCTGAGCCCTCAACTTAGTTCGCCTGGTATTCGGTATAGCGCGTAACTACGAGTATTTTGTTTGTAAACCGATTGGAATGAAATAAATGCTAAATGTTACGGGAAGCTTGCTACAATACATCAGCGAAAACCGCATTGAAATCGGTTAAGCCGTTTCTAAGATTAGCGTTCACAAACGCACAAACAAACAGACGAACAGACGAACAGATAAACTGACAAAAAATCAATCAGTGATCGGCTGGTCCTAGGTCTTCCTAGCGACTAAGACCGCGACGGGCCCGTCACAAACGAATTCAGATGTAGTTCAGCACACTGCACACTTCAATTGCACACGCGGATTGGCTCGATCACTTTGATAAAATTATGAGCTCAATGAATTAAGAAATGGACAGGCAATCTTTAGCACTGATGAAATAAAAACATTTCTTTCCAGATACGTTTGTTATTACGGCCAGACCGGGACAGCTAATCAGACTGATTGACAACTTATGCCTAGACTAATAATACTCGTCGATAGAGAAATGAAAATTTGTTTAACATGAACTGAAAAATGTGCTAAATATACGAGCCGTCCACAGACAACAAAGATCGGTCTTGTACACTCGTTTATCTAGCTAGTAATATTAACGTGTGTCGTAACTCTATTTGGATGTTATAGTTAAACAAAGTTTGTGGCAGCCATAAAGCGTGAACTAATTTGTCAAAGTTCTGTGTAGTAATGTTGAGACCACTCACCCCTCTTGGGATAAGGACAAGACATACGATACCACATACTAATTAACAGAGTTCTTGTAATAGGTTTAATGTTTACAAATGAATATTGCACAATATCTATACTTAAAAACTTTTAACCTATAGTTTTTAATTTTTACTACTAATTCATCGACTTTGTGCAGATTAAGTTAAAAAAAACTTGTGAAAGGCCTAGTTCAAGGAGTTGTATTTATTTCTTATAATGTACAGTTCAAACGTTGAACCTGCTAGATTGTGAAAGAAAAGTTCTAAAAAAATGTCTTCGTCTTCAACAGAGACAAAAATACCCAAAGTAACTTTTTTATGTAAAGATCATCGTCCAAGCTGGCGGTCCACTTGATGGGTTCATGCCTACCGTCGCCTATTAACTCAAGAAACGCCATAGGCGCAGCAAGTGCTCTACCGACTTGCTTGGATTAAAGATAAGGGATTTAGGACGAGATAGGGAAATGGGATCTGGCATCGCTTACTCACGCACCGAAACACAACAGTAAAATCCTGCTATTTCACAGAGATCTTCTGTTGCTACTGCCACCCGACGGGCTAGCCAAATGACTGCAAAACGCAGTGTGTCCAGCTACTACTTGCCAAACCCAGACTAGAGTCAACTTTGAAAAGTCCATAACAGAGCATCAAGTTAACTATATTTTTTTTAGTGATGAACTACAAATTGCTCACCAATTTACTTCCTCAAGATAGACCTTAAAAGAACCTCTGTTATGCGATGTTCTTTGACGAATTAGCTTGCACATACAATAATTTACTAAACAGAGAAAGTTTAAAAGTTTGATCGGGATTACTCTGCTAGAGCGAATTAGCAATGAGGATAAGCATATACTAACGAAAGTTACCGACATAACCCGGCGGATTAGAAGTTGTAGTGACAATGGTCAGGACACAATACGATCGCTAGGGCGGGATGGTTCTCGAGTGCAGGCTATGGTCCGGCAAGCGTAGAGTATAACGTCCACCCACAAAATGGGCTGAGTACATTGTTAGGATTGACAACATTATAACGTTAAAGTAGAGGCATATTTTAAATTTTTCAGAAAAAAACATTTCAAACTGGAAAATATAATTGATAATGCATATGTATAGTATATCAGGAATTGCACGATGCTTCGCAGTTGCAAATGCTTCGGGCTTACCGCGAACGGCAATGTTCTGCGGGTGTGCGATAGTGCGAACCAGCAAATTATACCAACTTGTGCAATTGAAACTCCGATGTTATAATCTCGGCGGCACTGCCGGCCGCTTTTTGCCGCAGTCTGCCTATTAAACCTTTGTATCTCCGGCGAACACTCGTCGGGTAAGGAGCATCGATTGCGATGCGTAACAAAAACTTCTCTAAATGTCGACGACAAGGGTACTAAAACTTCTTAATGGCTGTAATAATTAAATGGCGCCATAAATCAATTCAGTGCTGCAAAAATGTTATAAGTCTCAATAAGCCATAAAGTTTACCCTCTGCTTAATATAAGACAATGCTTAATATATTCCAGTTCGGATGGAGTGCACGATACAGGGAAATTTTTATTTTTATTAACGAACCAAGATATGTATTTCCGTACTAAGATACATCTTTTGACGACTATATCTACTTTATTCTGCCTTTTTTGTAAATTCTCATAATAATAATTATAAGCGAACAGCTCTGCTCGATTTCGATTGTTTTACGATTTTATGTATGGATTAGAAATAACAATTATTATACTTGTTCTAACGATGGAAGAAAATATTTTGAAGTAACCTGCCTATCCTAGCAGACTAGCATTCTTCGAAGACATGGGAAGTCTTTGGAATTTGCCGTGGACTTGCATAGTCCATGTCTGCTGACATTGAGGAGAGGCCTAACAGTGGGACGTAACAATATTGTATTAACATTACGATTGTTTTCGACACTTTTTCTGCCACCAGGCGGCGCTTCGTAGACGTCAGGTCTAAACGGATGTCAGATAGCACAGAGTCATAGGTACTAAACATAAATTATTCTATTCTATTGTGAAATTCTATTGTGTTATTGACATAAATTATTAAACCAAAAAATACATAGAAAATCGCAATTCGCGTATGTATTTTGACAGTTCATTAGACCTGACGCTACAGTGCTTCCATCTCAATTAGACGGTTTCAGAAAACCCTCATTGACGCACGGATTCTTATACAAATAACCTTTATGGAATAACATAGTGAAACACGCGTCAGCTTGTTTGTGTACTCGTAGTTTATTATATCCTATGGACAAACAATACTCGTAGAACGCGACAATGTTTTATGCTGTTTAAATAGGTTTCATTTAATATAAACTAAATATTCCAGAATATTTTAGCTCTCGTAACTTTTAGTTTTAAGTGCACATGACTTTCGCCCGCATCACTTTAGATAGTTTTAAAGTTTAGGATCTAAAGGTTTTTGTCCAAGTTGGATATTTACTTAACTTCTTGAAAAGGATTTCAACTTCAAAGATGTCTCTCTTCTCTTGGGAATCAGTTGTAGTCTGGTTATACGCCACCTCCACGAGCGAGTGCAATGCGTGTAGTCTGCACATATCGTGAGGGAATTTCCAACGATAATTTCACCACTCTATACAGGACAACAGGAGAGCGTCGGTGGTGTAGTCGGTAAGACGCGGCCTATCATGTCGAAAGGTCCGAGTCCGATCCCTGGTTATGCCATATATCAATGGTATTTTTTTTTAAGACAATTTTACTTATTGCTCGCAAACTGTGAAGGAAAACATCGTGAGGAACCATGCAAAAGACAAAGAAGGAATTCTAAGGCGTATGTGTTCTCCAATAAGGCTCTCCAATAAGGTCTCTCCAATAAGGCGTTCTCCAATCCGTACAGGGCCATATAGCCCATACGCCCTTGTCGAGTGAGAGGGCCTGTACTCCTGCAGTGGGGACATATAATAGGTTGTTGATGATGATACAGGACAACGACGAATCGTAGCGTTCACGTCCTTTGAAGGGCGTTCATTTTTCCCCAAAAACGTGTTTTATGCAGCAAATACAAGCAGCGAGTACACAGTGAGACTCTCAAGCGTAGACAGATATTAATGAGCATTATATTTTATCTTATATTCTTCCTAAACCGACTTTAAATAATTTTACTAAATTATAACTAATGACAAGGTCACTGCAACTTTTGTTGCACACTGTAATGGTAAATCACCGATCTATAGACGACACGCTGTCTAATAAGCTCCGTCACACATTGTCATAAAAAAAAACCTTTAAACAAATAAACCTGCATTTTTCATAAAGGTGAAAATAGAGGGAAAGAAATGTCATCGTTCTGATAAACAGTTAACCCAAACCCGATAACCTCCAAAGGAGAAAGGAAACGAAAGAATCGTCCAATATTGCGGTTCTGCACAATCGTAAGGCAGCACACATGACGATCGTAAAAAATGTGAATGGCGTATTGAAATATTTCTCGGGACCCTTTTCCCTCAATTTTCTTTCTGCGTTGTGTTACGCCGATATAAGTCTGGCCACTTCAATTTGTGGATTTACACTTACCTACATAATAAGTATATATTTTCTGATTGCAATTGTATCATTTTACATACTCTTTTTTTTCTGGATTTTTTCTTCAGTTTTTAAAATTACTTTTAAATTATAGCACAAATCATGGTATAACGATCTGCCTCAGTTGAAAACTCATTTGGCTGACGTGGTCGACTATTGACTGTGACTCAGACTGAGGATGAGATTTGCGTGGGACCAAAATATACGAGTATGTCTAATACAAGGAAATAATCGTGCTGTTTTTCCATCTAAACAAGACGTGTGGGAACGAAATAGCACAAATTCTAAGGGACATGATTATAAAGTCTCTGGTATTCTTTACTTTATCAAAGGGATAAACACTACACGGATTGTTATTTCATGAGCTTTTTAGGGAACAAGTATACCAAGATACGAATATAATGTGTACAATTAATTGTCATAAATTATATGACGGATTGGGTTTTTGTTAATGCGATTGTTATTAAAACTGAAGTTTTAATTATAATAATGCGCTGTTCAAATATATAATAATTATTCTTGATTAATGTCGAACACTCACTGACTGATTTGTCGAAAAATATGTAGGTAGCCTTAATCGTAGAAAATATAATAGAAAATAGACCTGTGTCGATCACGATTGATTCAATCACTTTGACTCGATCACCACCCGTACGCGAGTGATCGAGTCATCAAAAGCTAAATGCATTTTAGGTCGATTAGTTTTTCTATATTTCTCATTCATACTGACGGTCGTCGGTAGGAATGCAGTATGTCTGGCACCTGGAAACGGTTACGTTTATCAGTGCGCATCCTATCTGTACAGGGAAAATTGTGCATTTTGAAATTAGACAATTTGAAGACAATTTTTTTTAATAATTTTATATGCCTCTTTAGCAATATAAATTTATAGTTACCAGACATTTTTGTCGTTGCTAACATTGCCAACATACAATTTTAATAATAAAAAAATGGTAAATTTCAAACATTTTTAGTATGTCTGTAATTTTAATATAATATAGTTCTAAAATCAAAGAATGTAATATTAAATTGCCAGATAGAAATTCTGTTGCTCAATTAGAATTTAGATCAATTTAAGTATCGGGAAGAATAGGTGAGTTAGAATCTTTAAAAAAGAATATTAATATAATAGAACAGAACAGAATTTAATGGAACAGAACACGGGTGCCATCTACTGTAATACATTTTTCTATTGAAAATTGCTTAGAAATCACATAACTCTTTGCACTATCGCCATCTGTTGACATAGTTGTGAACTAAACGTGTAACTAGCATCGATATAATGTTAGTTACATGTTTCTTAACATAAATTTGTGTTAAGAATTTATACAGTTGAATTAATATATTTTTAATTAATTTGTATTTTTATATAATTTGTATACGTGTTGTCTGTTTAAGTTTAACAAATATAAGATATCTTTCGCTGTATTTCAAAGTGCAAAAAATTGAGGCCAATGGCTTCTTTTCATTATTTACCTAAATATTTTTCCGAAGTATATTCAGACCTTTAAATTTAATACAAGCTGATCTTGCAAAGAATATTTAATAGATATGCAACTTTTCATTAAATTGCATTTTCATTTTGCTATAGGAAATGGCATTCAATTAGTAAAACGGGAAATTGTGAAATATTACAAAATATATTCAGTGATACCATTCGCCAATTATAAGGAATACGTATCAATTTCAACAACCATTACAATAAATCAGGTCGATAAAGAGATCTGGGGTGCATGTAATAATTTAAGGGGCTTAGTAGATGAACCAATTTTATCATAAGGTAACATAATTTTATGCTAAAATCGAACTTTGAAATATTTAAATGAAAACAGGATGTACCAACATTTATTTAATTTGTTATTTATTAAGTGCAACAGTGGTTGGTCTTTTACAAAATCGATATAGTCTTAAGTTTAAGCTATGTTCAAATTTTGCAATTCAAGCCAAATTTTGTCTAAAAATAAATATTAGACACTCAAAAATGTTCTTGATAAAACTTTTTACGTACGTAAATTTCTTTCTTATACATATTTATAAATTAATGAATATCTTTTTAGAATGCAATAATACTTGTTATATTTTCTCTCTCAGGATTTTCATTTTTTAATTTATTTAATTGGATATACTTATTTTAACAAATTCATTAACTATTTCTCAAAATTCACTATATCTGCTTTTAAACGCTGTCCTTATCTGCTGTCCTTTTTTATATTTTAAGTTAATAATATTATTTAATAATATTTAATATCGTTATTTTACCTTTGCAAGATATCAATCAATATTAAATAATTATCTAAATTTTATTTAAGATTGAACACACACTTTACCGAAGAACAAGTAATTTTGAAAAAAAGTCCTACTTATCAAGTTGGTTTCGATTACAAAATGTATAAAAAGAAATAACATGAAGTAAACTAAAGTAAGTAAGTAAAACATTTTCGTTTAACCATTAAATAAAACATCATTTATATCATTGTTTCTGCTTTTTTTAAAATATATCTATAGAGCTGCTAAAGGTATTGAAAATTTGGGATGATTTTTAGTAAAGTTTACCTTTACATTTTGTGCGTAAGATTCAAAATAATTTGTCTAATTAAGCCATAGCAAGCTGTTTGTGTTGGTGCCAGTAATGCGGAACTATCGCCCGCGACTTGACAGAAAAATAAAAATATAACTCTATTGATGGCGCCATCTATTAAACTACAATAGCATTAGGTGAAGCGGCGACATCTATCGGATTTAGGTAGACCTGCTTGGTGATTCACCTGTGCATAGTATGCTCCAATTTACAAACCCTCGGGAACCTAAGGATAAAACATTAAGGAATTATAAACCTATAGATTCATCAGGAATCTATAAGATATAGGATCACTCTGTTGATCGATGAAAACCGCATAAAACATTTATATCGGAAATGGGCTAATTCATTCTGCATACGTAGTTATAAAATTATTATGCTGTACCTGAATTTCTCGAAGTTTCTGCTAAAAACGAGCACCTACAACATCCATTAATCTCACCTCTCACCTGACTTTAGCAATGGTGTCTGCATGTTGTGTTGTGGCCTGTCAATTAGCACAGTGTATATTCGATACCCATTATTTTGATCGTATTGTTATAAATATAAACAAACAGGAAAATTCCTGTTATCTTTTATTACATAATAAATAGTCAGTTCCCTGTTCGAAAATAATATATCATTAATTCAGTGCTTCGAATATGATCCTATTATACACGAATTCCCAGATAATGATTATCAAAGTACACAGTTCTTTTGTGTTGCCGGATTAATTAATTGGACAACATAATAGGTGGAGGAAAATTTTCTTCACATTTTATATTATGAAAACCCAAGAATTTTTTTTTAAGTTTATCTACATTTAATTACAGTATATAATTATGTGCTATTTATTTGGATGAGCTTTTGCCTTTTTGTAAGAAGTGACATGATCCCGTTGCTGTAGAAATTTTGCGACTTCTGATCAAAAAAAACGCCACATGTAGTTTTGGCAGTCCTCTCTTGATATTAACCTGACACTCCCTAAAATATTCTGAAGAGACCGAAACAGGTGAAAATCTGAAGGTGCAAGGTCAGAGCTATATGCCGGATGCATTAACAGCTCCCAGCCAAACTCTCTTAATTTTTGCTGAGTGGCTAAAAATGTGTGTGGTTTAGCGTTGTCGTGGTTAAAGAACACACCCTATCTATTGATCAATTCTGGCCGCTTTCTCTCACCTTCTTGCTTTAATCTCATCAGTTGTTGGCAGTAGAGATCCGAATCTATGGTTCTGCCCGGCGGTAAAAGCTCATAATGAACAATACCCTTGCAATCCCACCATACATACAGCATCACCTTATTGCGAGTTAACCCAAGTTTTGGCACAGTCTGTGAAGCCTGACCGACCTTTCACCACGACCTTTTCGCACGTTCTTGTCGTACGTGAACCACTTTTCATCACAAGTTATCAATCTCTTCAAAAACGTTTCGGTTTCATTACGTCTCAATAAAGAATCGCAAATGAGTACACGCTTCGTGTGGCACCCAAATATCGAGCTTTTTTCAAATGCTACTCTTACTGACACTGCACTGCACTACTGACATCCTTAAACATCACAATCACAATTTAAATTATTTAAAAAAAAATTCCAATTAATATTAAACTGATTTAATATATTAAAATTTATTTCTTCTTTGAAGTTTCATATTTATATCAATATCTAGAAGTTTTTGTTCTTCAAAACCAGACTGATGTTTTGAAAGGAGGCCTCATATTAAATCTTTTGACGTTTACATTCTAGTTATTATTGAAAGAGACCCAAAAGCAGATATTTATATCTATCTGCAATTTTACAGTGAATGTACGATTAATTTAAGCGAGATTGTTTAAGAACTCAATTACTTGCAAGCCATTAAATTGAATTGATAATGCAAGCTATTAAATTGAATTAAAAAATGAATTGCATGAAACTTATCACACAATTAGGCAATGTCATGAAATTTTGCGTACTTTTTACTTTCCTGAACAAACCATTGCCGTGAGAGAATTTAAAAAAAATGTACTGAATATGTCTCTTTAAACTATATTCATTACTAACAGAGCCCGTAACTTCGTACGCGCGTATAGCGTGTTACTTTTTTGTTTGTAAACCGATTGGAATGAAACGTACACTAAATGTTACGGCAATCTTGCTATAATACATCAGTGAAAACCGCATTCAAATCGGTTGAGCCGTTTCTGAGATTAGTGTGCGCAAACGCAAAGACAAACAAACAAAAATTCTAAAACTATTTAAAAAAAAAAAATAAACAGATACGGCTCGTATACGATTTTATTATATGCATATATTACATATTATGAATACCTTGTTCATATTTATTACATATTACAATAAAAATATTTACATTCAAAGGAAGAAAATATTCAAAATTTTCAAAATAATATGATAGAGAAACTGATAATACACCTATTTTTTAACATAATTCTCGAATGATATACTTTTTAAAGTTTATTATTTTCTATACATCCTATCACAATCCAACAAAGTCTCAGGAGCGCAAGTAAAATGCAAAACGGAGGTTGTTTAAAAAAGAAAATGGGGTAATTTCGGCAGCGCAATCTCATAAAATTATTTAAACGTTCCGTAATAAAAGCGGCCATACGGCTGCTATAAAAAGCTCTTAATTGCGTGTGGCAGGACCGCGGAACCCGAGATTTCTTTGCCGTCTAAACATGATGGAGGCCATTGTAAGGGAATGTTTACACACAATGTACTAACGGCCTACATTCACAAACATATTCTACAAATTTATACAGTGGAAAATACTTTTTGGAGAATTTCTACTTAGAGTAAACCTGACTGGGAATCTCAGACTTGATGTTTCATCAGAAATAAGTTAACAGCTGCATAACATGTCTACACTGTGTATACTTTCAAAAACCTTGCGGTCTACAAAATTATACAGAATAGCCCATTTAACAGCCCTTTAAGAGATAAAACAAAATGGTATGATAACGAGTCGGTTTTCAGTTTACACAAAGAATAATCATATTTGCCACTGAAAATCGCGAAGGTCCGAAATGGGTAAACAAAGAATCCTTTATTAATTAGCAAGTTTATTATAGCAGAGGGTTCGTTCTGAGATTATCCTTATTACGATAAAACCTTACAAAAATAGACATAGCTTCGTAAGAAACAGAAGAAAGAAATTGATGGCTATACTTTTTTAAAAAGAGCGGTAGGCATGGTGAGAGATCAAACTGATGGTAGATGGTTTCCTGAAAATATAATTATAAAGGAAATATAATTATAAGTACAAGTAAGAATATAAATAGTGTTACAGAGTTTTACAGATACTCCATTGATTCCTAAGTGCTAGCCCCAAGTACCTAATAGGCAGAAAATAGAATACCCAAAATACCTAATAGAGGAAAATACGTCAACAGATTTGTAACCGGCTAATATACTTAACCATATTGCATATTATATTTTTCATATATAGTGCATATTTTAATTTTCTTTTTATATATAGTTTAAATGTTTAATTTTTGCTTAAGTAATTAAAAATGAACCTTTTCCCCTCTTTTTTTACTGTCGCTTATAACACAAGCAATACCAAGTGCTCTGCCCACCATAGTAGGTTAAAGATAAAGGATTAGGTAGGGATATGTAATGAGCTTTGGCATCTTTTACTCGCATACCGAAACACAACAGCATACATGCTGTTATTTCACGGTGGCCTTCTGTAAAGGGGTGCTTACTGTCATCAGACGGACTGCCCAAATAACTGCAAAACGCGGCGTGCTCTGCGATTACTTAATTTATAGCCAAAATATGTTATGTGCAAAAAGTATACTTTTCAGATATTGACAAAGAAAGTTTTCTGTTTTTTTTTTTACATTAAGGTTTATTTAAAAAGTATTTTATTTGAAATTTAAGGTTTTTATAAACAAACTCAATGGCCTTTCAAACATGAAAATTTTATAGCTTATTTATCATTTTAATAATATGGTAAAATTTGCACATAATATGAGATTCTAGCTGCTGCACACATACCTAGTGCTCATAAGCACTTAACAGTTTTTTTTATACGATAGAATGGTAAAAATTGTGTTCGGTCTGATGTTAGTTATTATCTTAATTTAAGTTACCTTTTCCCCGTATGAAGATGTAAGATACGTTTCAGGGACAGGTTACAATTGCGAGAGAAGCATTTTGAGGAGAATACATTTTTCAAATATTATTATTTCTTGAGTTTATATCTATAATTTTTTTATAAAATTGCCATAGTAACACTGTAATTCGTTCAGCGCCTTCTATAGTAATCTACAGTGTAAGCATAATGCTTAAGCTGTCTAAAGTGACTCATCTCTCTCTTCCAGTGCCTCTCCAGTCTTGAAGGTTGGCCGTCAATTCCCTGAACCTGTCTCTGTCAAGAGTCCACTCGCGGATGTTTTATAACCACAACTTCTCCTATTTCGCCCAGCGCGTCTCTTCACTTCAAGGTAACTCATAAATGTAATAATCATTATCATAAAAGAAAAACAGACATTTTAAATAGTTTAATTAATTTATTATTTTTCTTATTTTTTTATCTTCTGGGTGAGCTCGCTCCATCGTCGGCCTCATCCTTCCATTGTTATTATTTAATTTACATATTGTACAATGCCGAAAAACTTATTAGATTAGAATATTCATAAAGTGTTTCCAAATTAAAGAGTTACCTATATCTCTCATTTTAGAGTCATTTATTTTATTATTAGTCAATTTAATAAAAAATGTGATGTACACAATATAGGTTTAAAAATGATTTAGATTTACATAAGACGCGACTCCACAAGATAAGTAATTCTTTTATGGGTCAGTGTATACGGTTTTATAATAAACTACCTGAGATGATCAGAATCTTATCTATAAATAAATTTAAAGATGTCATTAAAACCAAACTCCTCTCGAAAGGCTATTATAAGGTTACTGATTATTTAAGTGACAATGAAGCCTGGAATTAAAGCCTGGATTCGGAGCTTATATTATGTTTAGTATTGTATATGTACCTACTTTGATTTAAGTATTAAGTGTATCTAATTGTTGTAATTTTATATTTTAAAGATGACAAAAAGAATAGTATCCTGAGTTTCTTTCGGGGTTTCTTCTCAGAATCGTCATCTTGACGGTCATAAGAGTTTCTTGGAGAAACTTAATTGATAAATAAATATTTTGATTTGATTTTGACAACAGTTTTTAAGATGCTGTTGGCGCTCGTGTCCTCTCTAGCAACGACTCCGTTTTCTTTCTGACAATTGCATGAAACCCGTCAGTTCTTGCTTCGGCAAACATTTGAGAGGCACTACAAAAACGAGGCAATCCCATCACCACCCTAAAACCGCAACAACTTTTCTCGGCAACTACCCCTCTTTGAATAGAGTCGATTTTTTATTTAACTATTCGTTTCATTGAAAACCACAAAGATTTCCGAATTTAAGTGACCAGCGAAGGTTTTAAGGAGCTATAACTTCCCAACACCGTTGTTGTATTGGATTCGCAAGAAATTGATGGGTCTCTTGGTGTAGTTGATCCACAAATTGCTCGTATACACACATTGACAATATGCTTTAAATAAAGTAATTTTGACTTTATCTGTAGGTACAATAAGAAAATTAGACATTAATTTGGCACTTAGTTTTTAAAAAATATTTTTGGAAACACCAGAATTATTTATATTCCCTAAAAATAAATCACTAATTAACATTCCGAGTTCGATCATTCCCGTCGCGCGTATATGTTTAAATTCTAAAATGCAATTTACTGGTGGCGGGTTACAGCAGTGAGGGGCGGGAGTTCGTACTCCATTAGAATTTATGATACATGTAGGGGCGAGCAGTAATTAAAAGAGCCCGCAGAGAGAAATAACACACCGAAATGTTGTGAAGTTATGGTATTACAACGAGTAGCGGGCAACTTTGGAAAATCATAGTCATTTGTTTAGGAAGGTCAACGTCGTATAATTCATATCATTATAGGCCATAAGAAGAAACTTTAGAATTCCAAACATTGGACATAAAATCTCACATTTTCGGCGTATATGTATAACTATATTAAAAGGAAACAAATATCTATACTTCTATACTAATAATATTATAAAGTGAAAAGATTTGTATGTATGTATGTTTGTAATGAATAAGCCCAAAAACAAGTGGACTGATTTTAAAAAACTCTTACACCTATATAAAACTACATTATCAGCGAGTAACGTAGGCTACTCACCCTCCCCCCATCTCCCCCCTTTACCCTCTTCCATACAATTGTATGTTTATAATGAATAAACTCAAAGACCACTGGACGATTTTAAAAATTCTTGCACCTATAGAAAGCTACATTATCAGCGAGTAACATAGGTTACTCACCCTAAAGATCATAACTTGGTTAATGAAAACATACTTGATACCCAATTAAGTTAAATAGATTACAGCATATTATATTGAAGTATTTACTAGAGAATTCACAGATTCTATAAATGATGTCAATCATTGTAGTACCAGAAGAAGCATTACTGATATATTCTTATACGATTTTAAGATTTTTTTTTAACAAATGAAAAAAATAAAACCTGTACAATAGTTGACGGAATTAGTAATAAATATAACTATTTATTACTAATTAATTGCCAACTCTATATCTTATGCGAATAATTTTAGATGTATACTAATTATATAACGATGTAATACATATTATTACATCATTATTATATCACAACATACCGATCTGTATAAGCAACAGTTCTAGCTAGCATTCCATTAGGCGAAATTGTTACCTATCTGCAAACTAATTCCGTAATTAGAAACATATATAATGATATAGGGCCCTAGCCATGACATCTTCTATTATGCATTTTTGTTAGATGGTTATTGCAAGTTATTTGCCAATAATAATTAGTGTGAAGGTTTAAGTAAAGTACCTACATTATGATATAAAATTTAAATTTTAATAAAGGATACCTATTATGAGGACGATGTACCGAATGTTTCGGATGCGTGTTCGCTAATGGTCATGGGATATTGGGGACACAACAATAAGCCCAGTGCCACTGTGTACAAAACAGTCGAATTACACGTTATCGTCATGGGAATCGATGTGTGGACCGCTATAAATATAGCTTTAATTCGCCCAAGCTGGTACTCGCTAGGGTTACCATTAGAGAAGTATGAATACTTAGAAATTAATATCAGAATGAGTATAAAATTGTAATGAAAAAAGGACTTATAAATGATTCAATCATTATAAAATTAAAATAGACGCTTTACTTGTAATATAGGTAGTTATTTTCGTTTATTTTCCTACTAGGGAAATTATTTTTTATTAGATTTTTTGATTGATAATGCGAATGTTGAAACAATAATGCCGCAAATGTTCGGAATGTTACAATGATTTACATGCACGATTGAGATAATTAATTATAATAAGAAAAAAACATCCCACCTAGTGTCTATTTTAAGCAGCCAATCTTACAAAATACATATCTTAATATATAAAAATGAATCCCTATTTCCCTTGGTCACGGCATCACGCGTGAACGGGTAGACCCATTTTAATTCAGTTTTCACTAATGGAAAGAGGGATAAATGGGGAATGTTCATATTTATAAAAATTGCATGCCGGGTGAAGCCGGGGCCGAAACGCTTGTTAGTAATAATAATAGAAAAGGTACCTACGTAAAACAATATAAAATTAAGCATATGATCTAGTTAGCATATTACTCAAACAATCATGTTTATACGACATCGCATTTAAGGTAATCTTCCGCAATAAAACTCTATTATCAACTAAAACCTTTTGATTGCTTAAAAAAAAGAATGAGTTAACAGTGGAAACGTGGTATGAATTTTTGCTGATAAATCCGGGATTGACACAGATTTTTACACACACACACGATAGTATTACGAGAATTTATTGGTAACCCTGTCTACCATTTTTATTACAAGCATGGGACTACTAAACCATGGCCTCTTTTTGTGTCTATGTTGCATCAAAGTTATTTATTGGACTTTGATAAATTCGTATAACAAAATTTAATAAACATCTGTTACCATGAATAAAATATTCTTTAAACAACACTTAGGCAAATTCAAGGCAATGTTTTTTTTATTTACCTTTAATTTGGGATAATTTTGTCATATATCCTAAAACTTAAAATGTTGTAAATATGTAAATGTAAACGATCAATATAAAATTTTACAAAATAATAATAAAATTTATGTGCGGTTATAATGTTGTTAATTATGTTATATTTATTATTATCCTATTATTCTATTGGTATAGTCGCTAAACATAATACATAATTTGTAGGTGGCGCCTGTAATTGTAAGGGCAGTTATGTTTTTTTTTTGTTAAGGTCGTCAGATAAGCTGACAGTCCAAATAGTATGTGGGTCCCGTACCATAGTAGCAATAAAGATAAGGGAAATGGGCTCTGGCATTCCTTACTTACCGTAACACAACAGCACATATGCTGTTATTTCTCGGTGATCTTCTGTAAGGGTGTGGTTATACTGCAGCCAGACGGGCTACCTAATGACTGCGAAACGCAGTGCCAGATCCAAACCAGAACCAACTATGAAAGTTCATTTTGAAAGTTAGCCCTGCCGAGACCGAACCCAAGACCCCTTAGAGAGAGCAAGCACCTAACGACTCGAACGCTTGTCAATCTGCTGTCTATTATTATCTGCCGACCATTATAAGAAATACAATAAGAATAATATTAACACTATAACACTGACAGTAATAAAATTGTAGTTGTAGGGCACACAACACAACGTTCCGCTGTAAACCGATTGGCCAAATCAAGTTGGTCTACAACAGATCAAAAGCTAATTTCCATTCCTTATTGCTTATCGTATATTCTATTAAGGTGGACAGCATATTTGCAGCGTATTGTTCTTGAATCGTCTGCCTGCCTGCTGTTCTTTAATATAAAGAACATACCATGTTTTCGTACCAAGCCAATAAGACAAGAAGACGACGACGCACTATGCGAAATTTGCATTCAGGACGCATTTCTGTGAGTTTTGTCAAGAATAAATTTTTAGTGTCAAGACTAAGATATAAAATTAATTGGGCTTGCACAATAAAACCCTTACAAAATGAATGTGTTTTGATTATGTTAAGTGTACCTATTACTTAGGTGTATTTATTCAGGAGTGTATTTATAACTTCATATATTATTAAAAAAAAAACAGAAGATTTAAACTGTTAAAGCACTGAACTAAGAGCTCTTTATTTATATATAAGCTACATAGTCAGTGTTTAAGTTATTAGGTAATTCACAAGCATGCACATTAAAAGCTTATGGAAAGTAACATCGCGTACGTCTATAAAGTATGCACAGAGGGAACTCTAATGCAATGTTATTTTGCTCTAAAATTCTCGTTGGCCAGCAGCCCACTTAGGTATTTAGAACAAGGCGGAGTAAACTAGCTATAATGTGAGATTAAATTAACACTTACCCTTTATAAATCTTTTAATCAATATAAATCTTCGGCATAATATATTAGAAAAATCAAGATAAGTCATGTAAATGTTTAGGTACCTACCTACTTTTTAAAGGAGGTGGTGCGCCAAAAGGAACGCATTTTCTAATAGTAATGATGAGTATAGACTATAAAAAGAAATCAATACCTACAATAAAAAATCGCCACAGGAGGAACTGATATATCAGTAATATAAGATTAAAACAGTTAATACGATTTTTATTTTTGCTTTAAAAGACAAATAGCACGATCACCTGTTTCTGTGACATTCGAATTAGGTATAGGTAAATTATAAAAAAAAAACTGAAGGTATAAATTGCATGTGCAGGCTTTTCCAAGTCCCACTATGTATTTATTTAACGGGTATCAAATAACGAGAATCGCTAATTCTCGCATTTTTTAGTAATCCAGTTGGCTATATCAATATAAGAGGAAAGAAACGTTTATAAGTAGTTTGTCTAGTTAGAATCCTCTCATTAAAATGTTCCACAAACCGTCACAGTATTAAAGTTAAGACAAAGTTGGCACTTTCAAATTTGCCAAAGTTATTCGAAAGCTTATTTGAATTTACCGGACTTAAAATATTACTGCGTAATTACATCTGGTAAAAAAACAATAAATATTTACCTATATTTAGTTGTTTTTGACGTACCAGGCACACATACATACACAAGTCTGTATAAAACAGAGCAAAATAAATGATTTTTAAAAGAATTGTATATTGTGTCCAGAAAGGTTAAACACGCCCCTAGCCTACTCAAGGCTATTGTGTGAGTAGAATTTCATACAGAACAATTTATTAATCAATCTAGGTGGCTTATGTATGCTTTGATTTTTTTCTTTCTACTATTTGTTATTATAGTTAAAATGTTGCCTTCAAAAACTGACTCCAATTATTTAAATTAATATTAAGTAACTCATATTTAGAATATTTTTTGAACAATTTTTAAAATGAATTCAACAAAGCTAAATTAACAGATACTTCCGCCTCTACTAGACGAGTCGCCGAGCGTTTCATTTCCATAGTAAAAGTTATGCAACGCTTCATATACTACAAAAGTTTCAATATAACTTCCAAAGCTCTTCCAACAACTTCAGAACGCTTCGTAGCAAGTTATTCAATACTCTTAGCAAATTTCTCATTATGATAAGTAATTATTGCACCGCAAAATTTGCTTCATTGGGAAGATTTAAAATAAAACTTCAATCCGCTACTAATTTAACGGTACATTGCACCTGAAATATTTGAATAAGCAAATATTCAAGTGTTCAGTTTCTTTCGTCAAATGGTTGAAATTTCTCGTGGCGACCGCCAGGGAGCGCCCGAAGGGTCCCGAGGGAGACCGAACGTCGTCGTTGGTCGCTACTCGCTCCCCGCCACAGCGCAAATTCAATTTTGTTCGTTGTCGTATTTGGCCAGTCCATTTTGGTATTGCCAGATAGTCTGGAGACATGAGTGGAGTTGATTTATTCTATTGCCTTTCACTGGCGAGACGTTTCACTCCACTTTAATTCAATGGATTTATTATGTTACTAGCTGGTGTCCGCGGCTTTGCCCGCGTTGTAAAATCTATACTTAATATTATAAAGCTGAAGAGTTTGTTTGTTTGAACGCGCTAATCTCAGGAACTACCGGTTCGAATTGAAAAAATATTTTTGTTTTGAATAGTCCATTTAACGAGGGAGGCTATAGGCTATATAACATCACGCTACGATAAATAGTATTATATATAAGTAGTGTCCAGTACCGCGCGCCCCATGCGCACGCCGCCGCCGTATGGACCGCAGCGAAGCGTGGCTGAGTTCAGAAGTAAAAGATATAACGCTTGACATATATTTTCCAAGCATTGGATCTTTATTTTTAGATACCGCGGATTCACCCGTGTGGAATGCCGAATGCTTAGCCTATGTCCATCCTGAATTTCTACTAACTATTGGTGAAATATTTTTAGGGTTCCGTTTTTTATTCGGACGTACGTATAGGATCACTCGTGTGTATGTCTGTCCGTCCGTCACAGTCAATTATCTCCGAATCTACTGGACTGATTAAGTTGAAATTTGGTACACGTATCAATTTCTGTGACCCAAACGCAGAGGTGTGACGTGAATAGATGAAATCTGTATATGGGAGGTCATTTTTGGGGAGAAGGTGGAAAATTAAAAAAAAAATTTGAAAACTGCATCGTGTGGTGTGGATAAGATCTTAAATGTATTTTTTTTTTGTAATTTTAAAATAAATAGTTTCCAAGTTATTCAAGAAAATAGACGAAAATAGACGAAAATAGACCCCTTGTCTCCGAAACTACTAAACCAAAAATTTTGAAAAAAAATACAGAAATTAGTTTTCTACTTATAGATTATAGGAAAACCTATAAGAAGTCCATGATATTAAAATAACATGGTAAATCACTAAATATTGTGCGGATAGGTAACATCGTACGGAACCCTCTTCACGCGAGTTCAACTCGCACTTGATGTTTTATTTTAAATCAGATGAGTGTTTTGGAAGATTACCTCCTTCAAATACAATCATACAAACTTTACCTCTTAATAATATTAGTTAGAAATAGTATATTAACCATTCTTCTTAATTTTTCTGTTGGCATTTTTCTCGGTTAGTCTAGCTGGTGAGATTTTTTTCGTTAAATGAAATGCCTACTGTATATATATTTATATTACAGGTAATTATAATTGACACTGATCGAACACAAAGGTTTCCGACTAATGTGTGTTGCCTGTGATGACATATGGCGTTCAAGCGTGGTCTCTAAGTCCTTAAGAAAGCTCAATCTCGTTCAACGAGCTATGGAGAGGATTATTCTCGAGATTACTCTGCGAAGTCGAATCAGGAATGAGGATATCCATAGATGAATCAAAGTTATCGTTGTAACCCGGCGGATCAGTAAATTGAAGTTGCAGTGGCAGGACACATACATAGTATGTATAACCGACGGCCACTGGGACCGGAAGTTTCTCGAGTGGAGACCACTTACCCATGAGCGCAGCGTAGAACGTCCCACAGAACGTCCACTCACAAGATGGACGCGGATCGACCCTGGATCTAGGCTGGTTCTGACCGGTCCTATTGGAAAGTTATGAGATGATGGTGACGATGATAATGTATAGTGTTATTGAACATTATTATTTTTTTATAACATAAATATTATTATTTTTCATGCAAAGCAGCAGCCCGTGCCACGTTACAAATTTATATGCCTCGATGTGTTTGTTAATTGTGCAATATAAATATTTTCATTTTCCACACTTTTAGCGGTGGAATCACTAAATCGCTCTACATACCGTTTAAATCGTTTAAACTCGAGAAATAACTGAATACATCAGTGAATAGTGAATAGCGAAACCTTGAATAGTCAAAAGAGCTGTGAAATACCTTTTTCACTAATACTGGTCGCTGATCCCAAAAGTACGCATTTTGTCTTCTGTGACAATATTAGCATTAGTTTACGTACTCCATAATGTTGTGAAATATTTACTTTCACATGAGTTAGAAAGAGTTCTTAATATTTTTTTTATAAATTCGTAAATATATTATGTTTATGTCTGCATTATTATATGAAACTTAGAAACAGCGAAATTAAAACCACTAATTTACGATAATCACTGCATGTTAGCAAGTAAAGTTTTAAGGTAATCGCGTAGCCGGAGTACCTAACTATACTGCCCACTACGCCTAACGCGTATTTGATGTTTAAATTAAAGAAAGGGTGAAACAAAAGGTAGTGAACGAACAAAAGCCTGAATGGAAGCTTTTCGCCGCGGTTTCCTAATTTTCTTATTTGCAGATGTCGACAGGTTTTTTTGTAAATACCACTTACAAAGCAGAGACCGGAGTGAATTGCGACGTATTTACATTAAAATAGAACAATCATTTTCGTACCCACTTTCATAATATATAAATTTTTTATTTTATTTTTTATTAATCTTTTTACAGTCGTTCATCACGCTAACACAAGAGTATTTGACAGTAATGTATTTTCGAGTGTAATTGTAAAATCTTTATTAATAGGCTAAATTTGTAGTTAGTTAGAAACAATATACCTTTAATTAAGTATAAGTGTGGAGTAGTCTAACGTCAAGTTTTACTTCGATAGAGAACTCAACCCTTATTTTTAGAACTGTTGATAATTAAGTGGCTAAAACGCTCAAATAACGAAACAGTAGACGCAGATATGAAGCCCTGAGGACCAACATACCTCTCCGAGTTTTCATGTTTAGATTAGAAATAATACGAGTATTACCTATTATCAAGGTGAATAAAAATGTGGACTAACATTTTTTACTTTATCGAATATGCTTAGTTTTAGATAAGTGCTAAAACATCTGTGGCAATGTGTATTTACACATTTTTGGACCGGTCTTAATATGTATGTAACAAGCGTTTGAAAATGGTTTATTCTTTCTTTCTATCTATACTAATATGTATTATAAAGAGGAAAGATTTGTATGTATGTATTTTTTTGTATGTTTGTAATGAATAAACTTAAAAACAACTGGACCTATTTTAAAAATTCTTTCACCTATTTAAAGCTACATTTAAACCTATTTTTTTAACCTATTTATTTATTTAAAGCTACATTATCAGTGAGTAATATTTTATAAAGAGACGCGGACGAAGTCGCGTGCAACAGATAGTCTTTTATAATTCTATTTTATTACTTTGTACTATTATTTTGTTACCGAAAGTTTTTCTTCAGTATAGAGGGAGTTCTATCTAAGAGTACAGATATTCAAGTATGTAATTCCATTTTTGGTGTAATTCATATTTGTTAAAATTCACAATACAATTAAACATTGGTTTAGGGCATTAATACGAATATTGTTTCTCTTAGAAAAGACGCGTTTAGAAAATTTACTAAAAGCATTGAACAGAAAACGACTTTGGGTCTTTTAAAAACGTCGATTGAACGATTTAAAGCTCGTTTCAAATCGACAGAACATGGAAAAGTCATTACAAGCTTTTAGTTACAAATCCGCACTCGATTAGTCACATCGTTACAAAAAATATTTTTGTTTTTAAATTATTTCTATACCGCCCCTTTATTAAATACCGCCGTGAAATAATAGCAACTGTGCTGTTGTGTTTCGGTGAGTAAGAAAAGCATCTCAGAACCGTTACTCTACTAAATTGTGACAGAGAAACCTGAGAAATATCGTAAATATAGTTAATGTGTTTAATTATACGCAATTAAAGGTTCGCCGGCAAGTTTCATGTCTATTAAAAGACATGAAACTTAAAAAATATTAAAAGATTGTTTCGATAGACACGGTAGGCATTGAATTGGTTACTTGGTTGGTAATAAGGATAGAATTTAAATTCTAGGATGCGTACGTCCACTAATAAGATATGGATATCCTTGAATTTGGTTAGAACTCTTCTGGAACTCCAGATAGGTAAATTTATATATTGTCCAAAGATTTATGTTGGTGCCATCAGGCGTCCGGTCCTTCAGTATGCAGCAATTTCCAATACGTCCTGATTACTTATTTTGGAGATACCACCAGTCCACCGGCATTGTCGATGGATATCCCATACGGCTTCTAATGTATATCTGGCGATTATTTCTTCAAAGCTTTTGTAGATTTTCGATAATGTGGTAATACATTTAAAACGAATTGGAAGCTTTCTTTTCTTATTGCCAAGATAGTTGTATTAACAAGATAGTCGTAACACCATTCTTTTCGGACCAAGTTCATCAGAAAAGAGATGCCTCCTCCAGTTTTTTAGTTTCCAAGACAACTCGGATTTTCTTCCTTTTCAAATTTTAAAGTTCGTAGTTGCTTCTTTTTAATTTTATTTTCTTTTTTCTTACTATTTTTAACCTAATCCAAATGCCATATTCTAAAAGGTTTACAGTAGGGAATGCAATCCCGCGGATGAGCAATCCCGCAAATACGGGATCCCACTTGAAATTAGCGGGATTACAAATGCGGGATTACACGTGCGGGATCCGCAAGATTTGCAAGATTTTATTTTTTCCAGCCTGATTTCGGATAACATTATTTACGGGACGAATGCACGATAATAGGGAGATTCCCAAAAAAGGGCCATTAGAGCCATCTACCAACAGGGTTCGCAGTCTTCGCTCCGAGAGAAGTTCAAGGAAATAAGGATTTTAACTGTTACTTGTCAGTATATTTATGAAAATTTAATTTACACGTATGAAAATATTAGTCAATTTAATAAAATAAAAATAATATTGACAATTTCAATGCTAGGTTTAAAAATGATATTGATGAACGTAAAACGCGATTCCACAAGATAAGTAATTCTTTTATGGGTCAGTGTATTACGGTTTTATAATAAACTTCTCGAGATAATAAGAGTGTTGCCTATAAATAAATTTAAAAGTGTAATTAAAACCGAACTCAGTTCAAAAGGTTATTATAAGTTCGCTGATTATTTAAGCGATAATGAAGCCTGGATTTAAACGCTTCTGAGCTCATATTATGTTTAGTATTTTATATACTGTATTTGTGTATACTAATTGTAATTGTTATGTTATTATATATGTTATTTTAAAGATGACAAAGAGAATGGTATTCTGAGTTTCTGTCGGGGTTTCTTCTCAGGACCGTCATCATCTTGACTATTTTTTTCCGAAACCCTTTTAAAATATAAAATGTACTTAAAAAGTGAATAGGGTAACTATTTATGAGAAAGAAACTATTTGATTTGAATTTATTTTCCTTGTTTAGATAATTGACAGTAATTGATTCCAATCTAAAGTATGTACATTTATAATGTAGGTACCTTTAGTGGTTGAAACTATGCCGTTTGCCTTGTGAAGTGCTTGCAATTCCGATCGAGCCACATGTCGACTATTGTGGCTACGAATTTAAAGGCGTTCTATTGTCGGTTCTGGAGTTGTTAAATTTAATTAATATTCAAATTAACTCTTCGTTGGATTTAAGTGTAAGCCAGAAATAGTTTAATTAAAGGTTCTACTATAGTACTCAAGCGAATACAAAAGAATACATATGATTGTTCAATTTACTTTCTTTAGGAAAAACCGATAGCAGAAAGCAGATTTAATATTTTAAGTTACTATATTAATCTCTTCTCTGTTTAACCAAACATTTTGAGCATAAAAAGGAGTAAGTATACATATAACACAGTATACATACTTAGTGTCAAACGTATGTTTGTGTGTGTGTAAAACACATGGTAGTGAGTATAATGTTTATTTCAATTAATTAAATATATTTCTAATGTATATTATACAAAAACATTAGCTTTCTCCAGTCCTTCCACATTATATATATATATAATATAAAAATTGCACCCCGGGCGAAGCTTAAACTAACTCGCTAGTATACTTAAACTTTAAGTGTACTTACCAAAATCACACTTCACGTATTTAATACTATATGATATTATCAAATATAATCTTTTATGTAAATATAATCTTTAATCTTTTTATGTTTTTTTTTGTTAAGATCACAGGCTGACGGTTCACTTAATGGTAGATGGCTACCGTCGCCTCTAACACAAGCAACGCCAAAGCTGCTGCATGTCCGCTGCCGACTACAGTAGGATTAAGGGTTAAGGATAAGGGATGGGGAGGTGATAGGGAAATGGGCTCTGGCTGGGCTCCCTTAGTCACTCACCGATACACAACAGCACACGTGCTATTATTTCACGTTAGCTTTTGGAGAAGGACTGGAGAAAGCTAATACTTGTGTATAAAAATATAGATAATTTGGTTCCAAAACTGTTCATTATCTTATTTTATTTATTTATTTATCTTTTATTTTATTTATTTATTTATATTTAACAATTTTATTTATATTTTATTGTTAATACACAACTTGCAATTACTGTCTAATTAATTATTACCTAATCATTTATCTTTTTTTTTCTAAGACCTAATGTCGAATGGTTAATGTGTTAGAAAGTGGGAATTCATTCATTCATTCAATTCATATAGCAAAGTCCACTATAACATATAATAGAATATGGTCTCATTACAGTCCGTTACACGGTTCGCATAATATAAACCCGTAGCTATTTGAGGCATACGATTTGTGTGTATATCATGCCGAATATAATTGAGACTCAAAACGGAAATTATCAAAGGAAGAAAATTACTTTTAACATACAACAGTATAATAATATGAGATGATTATATCACTGTTTTCCTCAGTTATAAACTAGGCAGCCTCCTGGCTGCTGTAACCACCGCTAACAGAAGACCACTGTGAAATAAGAATAAGAACGAGTTCTGTCGTGCTTCGGTTAGTAAAGAATGTCAAGGTCCAGTTGTCTATCGTCTCCATATCCTTTGTAGCTAAAATCCTATCAAGGACAGGTGCATTTTCATCTCCTGTGGCTTGATTTTTGTCAATAGGCGACAGTAGCCACCCACATTATAGTAGACCGTCTGCTTGATTGCCGAACTTAACATAAATATTGTCTTTAATTCTCTGAGAAGCGAAGGTATGTTTGATAAAAATTGTATTTCATATGAATTGAGCTATCCACATTATTAGTAGTTCTAATTAGTGACTAACATTAGACACCTGACACCAGTAATCTCATAACGTGACTGCTAACATTAATATAGACGGAATTGTTGGGAGCATGATAATTTGATTAGGTGCCATAACGAGATATGTGCCACTGAATGCCATCTAAGTACTACAATTCATATTGTTGCATTCCAGGAGCATAATTTAATGGATAAATTTTAATTCCACAATTAGCTAAATTTCATCTAGTCACCTTTTAATGGTAGAAATGTGGAGATAAACAGGCTAGCAGGCCAGTTGATGGCATGTGACAACTGACTCGAGCAACACTGCGAGGTGCTGTTGACCCTCGTAAGAAACAAAAAACAAGGGACTAGGCAAGGACAGAGGATAGCTTTGCCATCCCTTACAACACAAAGACATGCGTGTAGCACAGCCCTATGCAAAAACCAATTTCCTAATATTATACGAGACCGGAAATTATAACCTCACAATTTTTTAATGAAATAATAACGAATAATTCACATTTTTTTTTATATTTTCATACGATAGATTATATCGTTTTAAAACCGTAAAAACAATATTAAGAGCCAAAAAAACAGAAATATGTAAAAAAAAAGTTAAAACAGCTGCCATTTTGGCATTTTAAGCACCTGCCATTTTGGCACGCATGTCGTGACGTCACAGTCTTATAATAACAATCAACTGTTAAAAATCACAAACATCTACACGCTTATTGACATTTCATATACTTTGACGTCACATTCGAACTAACCGTTTCAAGTTTTTTTTTTTGCACTTTTTAGTGCACAATTTTTTTGCACTTTTTAATAATTATTTACTTAACGAAAAAGAAATAATATTAAAAATATTTTCAGCTACATAATTAAAAGCAAAAATGTTGAAAATATTTTTTACGGTTATATAACGATATAACCTATCATATGAAAATATTAAAAAAATGTGCATATTCCCTATTTACATCTTATACTACGACATTCAATTTATTGGCATGTTAAGCCGTTACTCGTCAAAATTAATTAATGAACTAATGAAGTAAACTATAAAGATATATAGATACGTAGACGTAGTTGGCAACGAGGTAATTTCAATTTCATGTCAGAACAGACCCATTTCACTGCGAGCACTTCATACAAAGTTCCAATTAAAAACAGAATAGTTCCATCAATCGAACTAAACAAACTCAAGCAAGTTTAACTAGAAAATCATAATTTAAACACAGCATGAATACTTTAAAACTGAGAAGTTTTAATAACTTTCAAATGTGTTCCGTTCCATATTCGGGCGGTTATATATTTTAGATGTGGCTGTATGGTCAGGCGAGCTTTGTACAAATAATTACTTGTCCAACTGCAACACGCTTTGCGATGGGCGCATGTATATTCATTTGTTTTTTTAAACAACAAACGCTTGTTTTTGTGATATATTGCTGTGTGAGCCCCTGAAAAAGAATTCTTGTGCAAGAAAATTGAAAATATGCTTTAAACATATTTTCATATTTTCTAAGATGTGACTAAGGTTGGGACGAAGCCCTTGGCCGCGTGGTTAAGGTGCGTGATTTAAAGCTTTGACCCAGGTGTTCCCAGGTCATATTCCCGGCAGGGCCATCTTTAGAAATATACTTTTCATTGTGGCTCTGGTTTGGACCTGGCAAGTAGAAGCAGAGCACAGTGGGTTTAGCAGTCATTTGGGCAGTCCGTCTGGCGGCAGTCACCACCTCCTTACAAAAGACTATCGTGAAATAACCGAAAGTGTGCTGTTGTGTTATGGTAAGTAAGGAATGCCAGAGCCCATTACCTAATCCCTTATTTTTAAATCTATTGTAAAGTTGTATTAGTGTTAAATCACAGTCTAACCATACTTACGTCATATAGTCAGGCAACGAATTTAGTTGCGTAGAGCAACGTTCAGCAAACTCGCTTCAGTTTGCAGTCTCGAACATTGAGCGTTGCCCGCCTGTATGACGTAGGTAAGTATGGTTAGACTGTGGTTAATCATTATCATATAATGATCATAAATATTTATAAAATGTTTCAAAAATTATATGCTATGATAAAATTAAGTTAAAATAGTAAGAGTAATTTGGCTTACAGCCAGAACTTCCACACACACGTAAGTCTAAATCTAGTCCCAAATTGAATTCCGTCGTCCCTGTACACTGATGTTAATATCTATCCCCTACTATCTTCATAACAGTTACAGTATCGCTTTTTTATTATCTTGTTCAGGTTTTTTTATGTTTACCGACTCTTGATTTTATAAGAAATTGGCTAGATATAAACTCCACAGATCAAATATTTTCAAATGGTATAAGATACCGATATTGAAATTTTAAGTAATTCTGTGATTCGTTCATAAGAATAACTATTATTCAATTTATTGAAGTCAATTTATTCAAATAAAATTTTGTTATGTCTGCTTCTTAGAATAAAAGAACAAAAGAGGATTAGTTAAAATGGCATGGCGTCTATTTCGTTTAAAACAATATAGATGCTGTTCACGCCACTTCCCCAAATGTATGTCTCTGATCCTTAAAGAATCGTTCTGATTCGTTCTATAAGCGTGAGTTCTATTGGTTCCTATTTACCACAAAGGGAGATATATATTACACCAGGCCGTGCTCCGCCCGGAGCCATTGAGAAAAACACGGTGAGCGCATGGCCCGGTGACAGCACGGTGTAATATGAATCATCCTTAGCCCCGCATAAATATAGTCCATAACATATGTAAACGCCCTTACAGTGCCGTGACATTTAAGGTGGATTTATATTACACCGGGCCGTGCCTCGTCCGTGCCCCACCCGGGGCTCGGTGACGATATTCAGTAATATTAATACAATATTAATAGTATAATAATACTTGGAAATGACAAAGCCCGGGTACGGCCCGGTGGCGGCACGGTGACAAATGGCAAACCCGGCCGGGGCACGTTGAGAAAAACACGGTGAGTGCCCGGCCCGCTGGCGGCACGGTGTAATATGAATCATCCTTTATGATGAAAAAAAAATTTTTTTTTTTTCATTGTCTTAGGTAAAAAAATAATATCTTAAATGTAGAATTGTGAATGAACTAGTTGCTTTTACATGAAATTTAAAGTTTAAATTGCATATACTTCGTCGCAAGTCTAGAGTCAATTTACATATCGAAAGAACATAACTTTACTCCAAATAAGAGTAGTTTCTGTTAATGACATAACCAAATATTTCTAACCTTTGTTAGGATTATTTCAGTTCAGTGTTGAATATCGGCAGGGCACACTGCGTCTCGCAGATAGAGGCAGGGTAGACCGTCTGGTGACAGTAACCAGTATCTTATAGAAAACATCTTTATACTTAGAAGTAGGTATCGCAGCTGCATTCTTACTAGCGTTCCATAACATATCGGCGCGGTCCTCGAAAAAAAAGTTGTTAAAGATAACGTGATTTATTAACCATCAATACCTATCGTTTCTATCCTGCGGTTTCTTCGACATTATTATCTGAAAACCAAGTGTTAAATAACCGACAAAAACTAAGCTTATGTCAAAGTTATTAATAAATTGCCACTTGTTATTTTACTTTGAAATAATTATTTATGCAAATCCGACTGACTCATCATTATTTCTAATTGACACATGAAAACAAAATGGTATTCGAAAATATGTCTTCAGTGCCGGCAACTAATTCCACTTAGCTATAACAGGAGGTGCAGAAATAAGAAAGAAAAGTGCAAAAATGAGAAACCGAAAGGAAAAGGTTTACGCTAATCAAGTGACAAGCTCTTAGTAGGAGTAAGGAGAGATGTGAACGTCGACAATCTAAAGTCGCGCGGTCGCCGACGCTTTATTACAATAGCAAATGTCACTCCTCTACTGTAGACTCCCAAACGAACGTTAGAGGACGGGCCTTTGTTCAAACAGTCTGTTTAGTGAGAACGGAAACTAGACGCACACTTACATTGGATTAAGTTAATATTAGCACACCTTACTCGTGTAGGGCAGCCGAGTAAACGCCATACGGCCTTATTGCGGATTATAAACGTGTTTATGATGCTTCCATAACATACATAAAGTCTCGTTAGAAACTTGATCTGCTTTGTTTTAACTTTCATTTCAAGTATGTAGTAGATGGACTATAAATATTATTTTAAAATGTTTTCTTTAATTATATTAAAGCTTATGTTTGGTCCCGTGGCGGGCTTCAATCGTCAGTCACCGGTCCGTCAAATGATTTTGGCGTATGGCGCTCCCGCCATAGTGACGTTTGGCGTGTGAATGAAATGTAAATAAATTGGTTTTGAAAATTGAAGCGAGTGCGACCGTTGAGTTAGAAAAACTTCTAGCGGGGAGGACCTGATAAATCTATTCTAAAGTTGTATTAGTGTTAAATCACAGTCTAAGCATACTTACGTGTTACAGTCAGGCAACGAATGTACTTGCGTAGAGCCACGTTCGGTGAACTCGTTTCAGTTTGCAAGCTCGAACATTGAGCGTTGCCCGACTGTATGACGTAAGTATGGTTAAACTGTGGTTAAATCTAGTGGAATAGGCACTATCTGTTGTGTGGTGAGTTGGTGCGGTGAAGAGAGAATATCTATGGTGCCAGAAGAAGAAGCTGTTACTTAATTTACTTGTTACTTAATTTAATTTCTTATTAAGCATTTTTTATTTATAAGTTTATTTTTTGTATGTTTATATAGGTACTTGGAAGGTATAAAGGATCAATCTAATCTTCATTGGAGACGATTCTTAATATTTATGACATTATTGTCATCAAAATATCAAGGTATCAAGGTTCACAGTCCTAGCTTTCAAAACTAGTCTCAAATATAACTTATCTTCTTTAGATTTAACTCATCATTAAATGCAGTGGCAACATTTTCGATTAAATAATACGAAGGGAATTTTATCCAGCATTAGAGAAATTCCCAAGATTACTATATTTGTTTCCGGAAAATTTTCAAGCTTGGATTTGCCTAGATAAAGTTACATAATGAATCTGCTCTGCAGCTTCTACTATCTTATTGTTTAATTTGAAATTGCACAAAAATGAAACACAGTTGGGTTTTATTGTTATCGATTATCTCACTTTTCTTACGCATAGATTAAACTTCTTTAATTTCATTTATTTGTTTAATTAATTAAATAGATATTGAGATTGGTTTATTACTATAATTAGGTATTTTGAGACGCTGGTTCTGACTGGAATTTGCACAGGCACTGCTAGTTGTGCAAAAGCTTCAGTTGGCCAGAGCCAACTCTGGTAAGCCGTTGCTTACTGTGCCAATCTTTTCTCCTGAAAGACCAATACACCTAGTCGTGTTAATTAGGAAATTACGTTTGTTTGTATGCAGGTAATACCTTCAAAATCGCGTTATAATTTTTATTCCTTTGGAAATGTCCAAAGGAGTAAAAATTATAACGCGATTTTGAATTTTTACCAACATGATTACATCGAGATTTGAGAAAACACGTAATTTCAAGATTCAAAACACGAAAATACTAAACTACTCCAGAACTCAAAGTTCTCTAGCACCTAATCCCCTAAAGGACCTAAACGGGAACGTCGTACAACGTTATTTATCACGTTACAACGTTTCCATCATATTTTGCGACATGTAATCACCATTTTTTGTCTTACTAAGAACACTGGTTCTTATTTTCTAGCAAAACATAAAAATTTCAACGACATAGTAAGAGTTTCAAGAACTACTCAACGTTTTACCAAAATTCGGAGTCAAGTATAGGTAGTTAGAATATTTACCTATACTTAATACATTTGAAGAAAAGACGAGTTTGAACCACTCATTCATCTGTGACCAACTAAGTATGCACAAATTGTATTAAAAAATTGTATTTAACTATCTTCAGAATAGACGACAAATATCCACGTTCGATATTAAAAGTATAAATCGCGGATAAAATAAGCGTATTGTTTTCTTCGTCGTAGAAATGCGTACGCCATACACAAAGACATGTAGATATCGTTTTCAAACGCGTACCAGAAACACACACTGATTTATCACTAAAATAGACCAACATATGTCTTGAAATGCAATTCTCTTGTCTCGCTGTTATCAAGTCCAATCTGGTTGTTTGGCTAACACGATGCAATGTGATTGTTGTTTCGATCGGCTACGAATACAGAATACTGAACCGATATTTGATTTTATGCTATGAGAAAAGGTATGCGTTTAATTTGGGTAAGTGTATAAATTGAATAAGTAACTATTATATATAATCGTCAAATTAGCCACGTACCTATACTTGAAAATTATGTAGTATCTTACGCTCAGTAGCCAAAGTGGGAAGGACGCCATCTACGAAACTAGCAAACAAAGATATTGCAGTGAGGTATTGACCTCATTGTTAATGAGCTAATGAAATATTAGATTCAGATTGGAATAGGAACAGATGATTTTTTTGGAATGATAAAAATATGAAGGGCTACCAACGAAGGTTCCCTTTTCAAAACACAAATGAACAAATAGACATGAAAAAAGAGCGATGTCAGTACATTCTAGCAGGCTTATGACGGCAGATGATATACTCGGGTTTATTAATTAATAAGTAAATAAAACCACCCAGTGCCAGATAAAAGTCGATATTTCATTTTTACCTTTTATCTTAAACTAGCTGAACTCGGCCACGCTTTGCTGCGGCCCATACGGCGGTGGAGTGCGCGTGGGGCGCGCGGTACTTTACTCACGATGCCTCAGGGAGGACTGCTACTGAACAGCACAATAGGGAATATGCGTCTAATTCAAAAAAGGCTTAAATATATTTTTTTATCAACATTTTTGCTTTAGAATTATGTCTATGTAAATATTTTTTAATATTATTTCTTTTTCGTCAAGAAAATAATTATTAAAAAGTGCATAAAAATGTGGGAAATTCAAAATACTTGAAACGGTCAGATCGAATGTGAGGTCAAAGTCTATGAAATGTCAACAAGCGTGTAGATGTTTGTGATTTTTAACATTTGATGGTATTGTAGACTGACGTCACGACAAGCGCGCCAAAAGGGCGGGTGTTTAAAGTGCCCGTAGCTGTTAGTTAATTTTAACTTTTTTTGTTACCAAATTTCTGTTTTTTGGCGCTGAATATTTTTTTACGGTAACCTATCGTATAACGATATATTAACCTATCGTATGAAAATATAAAAAAAATGTGCATATTCCTTATTGCTGTTTTTTTTTAAGCCGGACGTTGGTTATTCCCACCAGCTGACCAAAGTAGGATTAAGGATCGGGGATTGGGAAGGGAGAGGGAAATGGGCTCTGGTATCCTTTACTCACTAACCGAAACACAACAGGATTTCACGGTGGTCTTCTTTAATGGGATGGTCACTGCCGCCAGACGGGCTGCCCAAATGACCACGATACCAAAGCAGTGTGCTTTGCCATCACTTTCCAGATCCAGATCAGACCCAACTTTGAAAAGTTCATTTTCTAAGTTGACCCTGCCGGGAATCAAACCCGCGGCCAATGCGTTAGACAAGCACCCTAAACACTCATCCAATGGGTAGTACATTCAAAATTACACACAAAATTTACATTAAAAATTGTCATTATTAAACCAATTAATGATTTAATATACTAGTAGGAAAAACCTTCCCCATTGATCGTTCTTTCTATTAGTGAAATCCGCATCAAAATCCGTTCCATGGTTTAAGAGGGATTAACGGATGTACAGACAGACAGACGCAGGCAGTTATTCACAAAAAAATTATCAGTAGAAATTATAACTGCCGATTTTCAGCGTAAGCGTACATTTATGAGACGAATGTCTATTATTAGTTAAAATATAAAATAAATTCTAGCTGCAGTTCTAATCTCAAAAGCTTTATAATTTTAAGTCTGAATTTTAAATAAGTATTTTGTACATCAAATATTTAAGAAACGCATTTATTTCTTAAAAAATATAAGTGCTTAGGTTATTTTGGTGTCTCATAAAAATCAGTGTAAAATACATAATATTATATAAACATAATTATGTATTCCAAACAATAAATAATGTAACGATAAATGTATAAAGCTATATACAGATGCATTAACAAACTATTTAACTAACCAGAACTCTATCAAAAACTTTATCCGGAAAGAACATTTTGAAAAAAAAATATCTTTTCACTGAGACGATTCAAACGGAAATTGCGTCCTCCGTTTTTAGTGGGATGCCGGGCGGTGACCACGCCTGGTTTGACAATTGCTTCATTTCCTATTTTCGTATCGTGATCAACCTTTTGTATAACTTATTATTCAAAAAAACTTACATACATTTTAATTTAAATCCCTGTTTAGTTGAAAATAATAAAAATAAAATTTTGAATTAGAAGACGGGGTTTAGCTTGGCCACTTGGTCATCAGGTGGACTGTTAGCCTGTCGTATTTGGCTACCGTCTCCTAAAAGAAGGACACGAGCAACATGAGGAACCTAATATCCAATACAAATCCACACGCAATAGACAAACACATTGAAAAATATAACGAAATTAGTAAATCAAACAAATTATATAAACGCTGTAAATCGGTCTATTCCATGCACAGCTCAAAAGAGTGATACAGTATATCAATGTTTTTCGTTATAAAAGAGTGTTACAACAACTAATTGATAAAAAAAAATGTGTTGCCAAGTGAAGACATTAAAAAATAAAACATAAATAATGTGAAAATGACTAAACCTATAATAAATATGGAAGTGGCCCCTACACTCTCCTTCGTTTCAGAAGACCCATGCATATCCTGACGGACCAAAATGACTCCATCGGAACAGCAAGGGCAGCGCTTGCTGATGATGTTCACGCATCCAATAGTTCCCCCGCTATCTAATAATAAGAGGAAGACTGCTGCGTCAATAAAAAGAGGAAATCCAAATAAACCCTTAGTCGATTCTCACCCTCAAGGCGCGATCAGCGTATTCCCGCAAGGGACCTTTTTACTCGGGGACCGTTTTTTCCTCCCGTTATTTTCCCCCTAGATAAAAACTAGGGGAGTCGCTACTTGCAAATCTCGGAAATATCTATTTAAAAATTAAATTAAATAAGTATACTTAAGTATAAATTTGAAATTTTTCTTTTGATGAGACTTCAGATAGTGGATCTTAAAATTTATCTTTAGAATTAGCTATTTAAAATATTGATTATTAAGCAAATCGCACGGTTACAACATCGATATTAGACCGCAAATTAGTAATTATATATACATATATACATACATATATATATAAGATTAAATATTATTTAAAAAATAATTATGATGATCCCCTCTCATATATCCTGCAGATGATTATAATTATTATGATAATTTAAAAGGAAAACCGTTACAAATAAGTGGATTTTTTTATCATTAGGGGCTGGCGTCGCCTTAAGCAACTGATTTTACTCTGCATAGCTCAACGCTTAAAAATGTAGACATAAAAAAATATACCTATTCAAGTAATTATTTAATAACAGCGAATTATTTATAGAACTGAATATTAAAAAAGTTACATCCTTACTAAATAACCAAAGATAACTTATTAGTAACACCGATATTCATACATGTTAGAATAATTCCGATATGTTGCAAAATACCTATCTTAATAGCTTCAGTGTTTGAACATTTAATAATATAATACAGTAATCGTTCCTATTCTGTTGGAAATTTGATGTCTGAGTGATGGAAAGCATTTCGTTTTCATTGTAAACGAGGCAATTGTGTTGAAAGATAATATTATTCAATGTTAGGTTCAGTCTTTGTTGATGTTATGGAAACTAAATTTTGAACGTATGTACGTGTAGGTTATGTATATTTTATTTACCTAGTTACCACGTTTATTTTCACATTAAACAATTTATTATTCCAAGTAAATGCGACAATCATTAACTCAAAATAGAATTACTTTATAAAATAAAGTTAATTGTTAGCGAAAGTATGTCAATGAGTTGATAAAAAGATTTACAGCTTAAGTGATCTCTTCAATCTAGCTAGACGGTACCAGAAAATGTTTGCAAATACTTGTTTCCACATTTCAATTTATACATATTAATGGCAGAGCGTGTAATGTATTGCCCCTGGTTAATCCTCAAACATGAGGGTCCTGAGTTGAATTCTTGCCAAGGTCAACTAAGAAAAGGAAACATTCAAAATTGGCTTTGATCTGGGCATACAAGTCTAACTACACTCTGGTCTGGTATTATTTCTTGGGTTCATTAATTATCATAAGATACCTATACATTTTATAACTTTGGGAGATATTTAGTATCAAAATACCTTTAAGCAAACTAAAGGTAAAGATTAACAAGGCAAAATTAATAAAATAAATGAAAAAAAAAATCAACACAATGTATTTGAATTGAGAAAGAGATTCTGGCTGGTGCCCGCGACTTCGTTCGCATTGAAAAATGAAAAATATAACACCTCAAAAACGCCTGATATTTTTATCACTATGACGACGGTTTTTTTTAACATTTTTAGACAGTCCCTCAGGAATCTAATATTTTTTCAGAATAAAATGTATCCTATATTGTAATTCAGGTAATAGACTATCTGTGTACCAAATTTAATTGAAATCGGTAAAGCCGTTTTTGCGTGAAAGAGTAACAAACATCCATACATCCTCACAAACTTTCGTATTTATAATTTAATTTATAAACAGTGAACACGTAACATTCTCATCTATGCTAATAAATAAAATTCATGTGTCTGTATGTAATGTCAAAGTAACTGCTTTATACTACTGAGATTAAGCTTTATACATACTGAGATTAAGATATTACGATAGATTTCTTCTCTACGTTCAATTTATTTCAAGTTTTCCAGAAAATCTAAACAAGCCATTGAAAGGCAAGTAATCCTTTATGTTGTAAACATAAGGACAAATTTCCTTTGACACTAGTCAGGAAGGGACGTGGCTACCATCGATAGGGTGGGACGTTCGAGACTTTCGGCCGGCGCGAACGCTTTTTCCAGAACGTTCCATAGTTAGTCGTAACAATAGCATTTATTTGTGATTTGGAAAGTGAGGGATTCTAGTGCCTATTTCCCTTTGCTCTCCTTATCCATTTTCCGTTTAGCTTGTCTTCATAGACACCTATGTGAACTTGGCACCCGACCTGTTCGGATCCGGAATTTTGTTTTTCTATTCTATAGTATTTAGAATGTAGTTGATTGTAGTTCAAGTAATTTCGTTTGTAGTTGCGCCAAATTTTTTTTAAAAGGACTTGAAAAAATGTCGGCGCCCGACTTTTGAAAAATATAAATTAAACGGTTGATTCTCGTTCAAAATCGTTTGTAGTTGATTGTAGTAAAAGAAATTTCGTTTGTAGTTGCTCCAAAAAAAAGTTAAGGGGACTTGAAAAAATATCAACATTTTTTGTACAAAAATAGAAATTAAACAGTCGATTCAGGTTCAAAATCGTTTGTAGTTGATTGTAGTAAAAGAAATTTCGTTTGTAGTTGCTCCAAAAAAAAGTTAAGGGGACTTGAAAAAATATCAACATTTTTTGTACAAAAATAGAAATTAAACAGTCGATTCAGGTTCAAAATCGTTTGTAGTTGATTGTAGTAAAAGAAATTTCGTTTGTAGTTGCTCCAAAAAAAAGTTAAGGGGAATTGAAAACAGGGGACATTTTTAGTACAAAAATAGAAATTAAACAGTCGATTCAGGTTCAAAATCGTTTGTAGTTGATTGTAGTAAAAGAAATTTCGTTTGTAGTTGCTCCAAAAAAAGTTAAGGGGACTTGAAAAAATGTCGACATTTTTTGTACAAACATATAAATTAAACAGTCGATTCAGGTTCAAAATCGTTTGTAGTTGATTGTAGTAAAAGAAATTTCGTTTGTAGTTGCTCCAAAAAAAAGTTAAGGGGAATTGAAAACAGGGGACATTTTTTGTACAAAAATAGAAATTAAACAGTCGATTCAGGTTCAAAATAGTTTGTAGTTGATTGTAGTAAAAGAAATTTCGTTTGTAGTTGCTCCAAAAAAAAGTTAAGGGGACTTGAAAAAAATGTCGACATTTTTTGTACAAAAATAGAAATTAAACAGTCGATTCAGGTTCAAAATCGTTTGTAGTTGATTGTAGTAAAAGAAATTTCGTTTGTAGTTGCTCCAAAAAAAGTTAAGGGGACTTGAAAAAATGTCGACATTTTTTGTACAAAAATATAAATTAAACAGTCGATTCAGGTTCAAAATCGTTTGTAGTTGATTGTAGTAAAAGAAATTTCGTTTGTAGTTGCTCCAAAAAAAAGTTAAGGGGACTTGAAAAAATGTTGACATTTTATGAAAGTTGCGGACATTTTATGAATCTGACCCGGTTTATGAAAGTTTGCGTACAGAAACCAAATTATTTTTAAATTGTAAAGGTATATCCCACCTATCATTTTATATTTACATTTCATTGAAAATCCATGGGATTATATAGTTATAGGTTAATGAAGGTGGGATTTTTCTCTACCTAGAACAGTGTTGAAATCGCAAGAAAAAGATAATATGTACATGTATCTACGACACACAAAACAAGAGAGGGAGAAAAATCATTTAAAAATTGCACAATCATACTGTCATGAGCATATACGACCTGAATGGTATGTACATAATGGAATTATATCGCCATCAATAAATAATTGATAACCAAATATTAATCAGAGGTAAAATTCAATTAATACATGTCAGGATTAGAAAATATTGTTACGACTAAACATGGAACGTTCTGGAAAATCAATTCACGTGAATTGATTTTCCAGAAAATCAGTCGAAAATCTCGAAAGTTCCACCCTATCGATAGAAGTCACGCCACTCCCCGGTTAGTGTCAAAGGAAATTGGTCCTTATGTTTACGACATAGAGTTCACATTCAACAGAAATAGCATTCCCGGACTTTACTTGTTTACAATCACGAAATAGAAAAACAATTCCGTGTTTACAATACTTGTTTATTTCTAGAAAATTCGAAATAGACCGAGACGTTTGGCCGCAACTATAAATAGGGGGGCGGGAGAGACATTGAATTGAGGTATGACCTGCGATTCGAAAGCGGCTCTTCGGAGCTTTGTGAAGTTACCTGCGACAGTAAACCAGCGACTCATTAAGGGAATCATTGATAGCTTTTGGCAAGTTTAACGGTTTTATCGGACAAGTTTAGCGCTTTTGGAAGTCATCTTGGTTTGTGGAAATAAATAGTTCATTTTCGCCCTTAAACGGCAATTTGGCTCACCCCGCACGGGGTGAACCAAATTGTAGGTGGACCCTACAATACATGGCAGAGAAGGTGTCGAAGGATACTATTGCTCCTGCATCCATTGTGGACGCACCGTTGGAAGCTGTGCACATGTGGCCAGCGTTGTTTATTTTTTATCCTGGGCAAGAAATCAGGAGCAAACAGACGCACCTGCGGTTTTTTTTGGGTGATAATACTGTACCCATAGACATTGATGAAGCCGAATAAAACTTTAAAAAAACATAACTGTTTTATTTTCATGTTTCTTTTTTACTAATATGTCTTTTAATTCCGTGAAAACACATATTAAAAAAATAAATAAACATACATTTATTTTATGTTTCCCATGATCTACAGTAATAATCTTATAGTATCGTAAATAAGAGACTATTATCTATACATACTGCTATATTGTATGTCTGTACGCCGTGGGTATAGTTTTCATACTAGGTTGCCCAATGTCCTTTCTATTTTTGTACAAAAAATGTCCCCTGTTTTCAATTCCCCTTAACTTTTTTTTGGAGTAACTACAAACGAAATTTCTTTTACTACAATCAACTACAAACGATTTTGAACCTGAATCGACTGTTTAATTTATATGTTTGTACAAAAAATGTCGACATTTTTTCAAGTCCCCTTAACTTTTTTTTGGAGCAACTACAAACGAAATTTCTTTTACTACAATCAACTACAAACGATTTTGAACCTGAATCGACTGTTTAATTTCTATTTTTGTACAAAAAATGTCCTCTGTTTTCAATTCCCCTTAACTTTTTTTTGGAGCAACTACAAACGAAATTTCTTTTACTACAATCAACTACAAACGATTTTGAACCTGAATCGACTGTTTAATTTCTATTTTTGTACAAAAAATGTCCCCTGTTTTCAATTCCCCTTAACTTTTTTTTGGAGCAACTACAAACGAAATTTCTTTTACTACAATCAACTACAAACGATTTTGAACCTGAATCGACTGTTTAATTTCTATTTTTGTACAAAAAATGTCCCCTGTTTTCAATTCCCCTTAACTTTTTTTTGGAGCAACTACAAACGAAATTTCTTTTACTACAATCAACTACAAACGATTTTGAACCTGAATCGACTGTTTAATTTATATTTTTGTACAAAAAATGTCGACATTTTTTCAAGTCCCCTTAACTTTTTTTTGGAACAACTACAAACGAAATTTCTTTTACTACAATCAACTACAAACGATTTTGAACCTGAATCGACTGTTTAATTTATATGTTTGTACAAAAAATGTCGACATTTTTTCAAGTCCCCTTAACTTTTTTTTGGAGCAACTACAAACGAAATTTCTTTTACTACAATCAACTACAAACGATTTTGAACCTGAATCGACTGTTTAATTTCTATTTTTGTACAAAAAATGTCCCCTGTTTTCAATTCGACTTAACTTTTTTTTGGAGCAACTACAAACGAAATTTCTTTTACTACAATCAACTACAAACGATTTTGAACCTGAATCGACTGTTTAATTTCTATTTTTGTACAAAAAATGTCCCCTGTTTTCAATTCCCCTTAACTTTTTTTTGGAGCAACTACAAACGAAATTTCTTTTACTACATTCAACTACAAACGATTTTGAACCTGAATCGACTGTTTAATTTCTATTTTTGTACAAAAAATGTCCCCTGTTTTCAATTCCCCTTAACTTTTTTTTGGAGCAACCACAAACGAAATTTCTTTTACTACAATCAACTACAAACGATTTTGAACCTGAATCGACTGTTTAATTTATATTTTTGTACAAAAAATGTTGATATTTTTTCAAGTCCCCTTAACTTTTTTTTGGAGCAACTACAAACGAAATTTCTTTTACTACAATCAACTACAAACGATTTTGAACGAGAATCAACCGTTTAATTTATATTTTTCAAAAGTCGGGCGCCGACATTTTTTCAAGACCTTTTAAAAAAAATTTGGCGCAACTACAAACGAAATTACTTGAACTACAATCAACTACATTCTAAATACTATAGAATAGAAAAACAAAATTCAGGATCCGAACAGGTCGGGTGCCAAGTTCACATAGGTTTCATAGACGACGGTAACCACATACCATGTAGTGGTAGACGCCTAACGACTTTTAGATAAAAATAAAATAAAAGGTAACAGTAATAATAACGATAACTGTGAAAGTAATCTGAGTTTATTGCTATCAGTGTAAACAGATATACGCGTTCATTAAACTTTCTAACAAACTGTTATAAACAGCAAAGCTTTGATCGCAAAGCAATTTAAAAGTGTCTTCGTGACGAATGAGGAAATGGCTCTATTAGCGGTTACTCACTTTGTGTTGTCATGTTGTAAAGAAAAATATATCCGAGCAGTTAGATAAAACATGCTGGTAAAGTTATATTGTTCCATTCATTGCGCGCTTTTAGCTCCACAGGTTGTTCCATTGTTGGTAGTAATAGAAAATCATTTTTAAATTTTATTACGGTTTCACGTTCGCTTAGTCATTCTTGGCAAAAAGGCCGCAAATTTTAGTGAAGTCGCAACTCATCGCGCTCACCTAACTGATAGTAATTGCCCGTTTATACTTTTAGAATTAACACTAATTGACACTTTTGTGTAATAATGTTTGTTAGAACGTGTTCATTGCCACCATTTTAATCTTCTTCCGTTTGGGAACAGAATTTGTAAATTGATAACAGGAAAACTACATTTCAAAATTTATACTAATGAATCGTTTTGAGGATGTCTTTATTGTTTTTTATAGCATATTGTTAGTGATTTTGTACAAAATCGGGGGGCACGGTAGTGCCCCCGCCAAGTCGAGCGCGAAGCAAAAGCAAACACTGTCGTGCCATCCTTTACTGGAACCATTTCGCCGCATTTTCAGGCCCCTATTTGAGAACCTTTGGATAAGACCAGAACGCAGAAATTTTCGTTATCCATTAAGCTATAATCACCCACTTAAAATCCAAAATTTCAAGTCTGTAGGTCATTTAGTTCCGAAGTTAAGCGAAAGCAAAGTTTCGCATTTTCGACACTCACTCACTCACTCATGATCATAAAAATAGAACTAGTACTTCCCTTAAACTCAGAGAGCTGAAATTTGGTACAAAGTTAGGGCTTAATAGCCACATAAAGGGAAAACTACAAAAACTAGGATAATCGAAGATCTGGAGTACCTGGTGACCTTGATTAGAAAACACAAGAGCCCAACCAAACTATTAGAGATCGACATACCGCCTTTACAAAAAATATTCAACTTGGTGGGCCGCTTCATTTAATGTCAAAAATCGAAGGTCTGAAGTATCTGATGAAGAACCCTCAGCTGGTCTCAGCTGTATTAGAGATATGGTAATGCCCCCTTCTACTATTGGTACATAAAAAAATCGACTGTCATTGCAAAAATCCAGCGTAGTGGGACACTTCTTCTAATTTAATCTTCTAGCCTATAGCGTCCCACTGCTGGGCGAATGCCTCCCCTTCTGCTTTTAATACGCATATAAATAAAATTAAAGGAAAACTCCGGATAAGACTAGACTGGCTTTTATACTTATACTTACAAGTTTACAAGAAGAAATAGTCGAACGATTAACTTTATTCTACTCGAACATTACACAAATTAAATAAACAAATTACACTAAAATATTAATTTCGCTCAAAATTTGGTCAAAATATAATGCATTGAACTAAGAGTGGCGGTGATACCCGCACACGTCGCTAGATGGCGCTGACTGCAAGGTCTAAGTCTAAAAAATGCCCTCATGGACATTGGCACCTCCATATTCTCTTGTGGCCAAGCCTACGTGGCGCTTTCACGAGTAACCAATCTTCATGGGGTGCACCTCATAAATGTTGACTTCAAGAGTATAAAAGCTCAAGCTTCAGCGATCACCGAATACATGGCTTAGGCGTAAATACCGCGCTGATCTTTCAGAAATTAAACCGTCTAAAAGAATAAATAATGAACGCGAATGGGCAATACGAAAAACTGACTGTACAAGAATCAGAATCGGAAAAAAGAAAAGAAAGATTTGTAATAATAAAAAAACTACTCCTAAAAAGAAAAAAACTGTGTGAAATAAGAAAATCTAATAAAATAAATCAATATGCCCACGTTTCTACAAAAAGAAGTGAAATCCCACCAAAAACATTCTGTAAAAACCTAGCCAAGTCTCGATGGAGCTGCTTGTTTATCTCTAAAAAGTAATGAAATCTAGACAAAGTCGTGCCAACTCTAAGGTTCCTTACTGCGATTTCTTTATTATTATAGTTAATGTTGTGTGACTGATCTTCGTCACACAACATTAACTGTCGCGGTAGCAGAAGATCGACATAAAATCGTCCTAATATAATGTCCTATAATGTCCTACCCTCTTTACAGTCGGAAAGTAATGTGGATATTTTATTCCTCATTAAACTCTTCAAAATACTCATATAATTCAATACAACTTCGTAGCTACCGAACATGACCGTCAGACAAATAAGTGCACAAAACAGTCGCTAGGCGAGTTGCTAAAAAAACGAGAATCGCCAAATCTGATGGAGCTCCTGATCCCACAAACGCTGATGCTAAGAGAGACCGCGTGGTTGATGCCACAGTCCTAGTGTTAAAATCACCAGATGTCGCTTAATGAGAGCCGAGGGATCGCAATCCCGCTTCATCGTGGCCAAACCGCAACGGCGAGCTAGTTAACCCACCATGCGATAGATGGCACTGCTGAAATATCACTTGGATGAAGTTGAATTAACAATTAGTGCATTAAGCAGGATGTGTGTTGTAGACTGTCTATTAATTAATTTGAATGAATTGACTAAAACGTACATTTTTGCACGTTATAAGTGTTGCATTTTCCTGACATTTTGTGACGCAATCGAAAGCCTTAGATAGATTACAAAAAAACACCCAAGGCATCCATTGAATGCTTCCAAGCATTAATGATGTTATGAATAAGCTCAACAGCCGCATCAGTTGTTGAGCGACTTCTCGTAAATCCAAACTGCTTACAAGTCAGCAAAGTACTAAAGTGAGTATTTGATTTAAAATATTTTATTGAATACCTGGTATCGTATCTTTGCTGCAGACACGCGCTCACTAAATGCGACTTTGAATGACGTATCAATTAGATGCCCGACGATATCGTCGGAAGCACTCCTTCCAAAACTCAACAAACTCAAGATGTGGTCACATCTTCTTACTTCGTTAATTTCACCTTCTTACAAATTCTCTTGGCAATTTTTCCTTATCTCCCTCGACCAACAAAAAAAAAACTGAAGAAGCCTTCACAGACAAGCGGGAAAAAGCCTTTCATTCTGTCAACCCATGCTTTTTTAGTTTCGGTTGTCAAAGTAGTAACACCTATCAGTTGAGTTGTATTTAGTCTATAAGTTGCCTAGATGTTGCTATATGTAACAAAGAGAATGTTGGTATAGACTAATTTAATTTATTATTGTTGCAGTTTGACTGTATTTCATGAGATCAGGAAATATACCACAGGCATAAGAAAAAATAATAACAAGTAGAACGGAATCTTCTTTGTCCGATTCCCAAACGCCGCCATTTATATAACTACTTCCCCCTTCACGTCGTTATGCCCCTCTGTCGCCCAGGCTTGTCGCCAGGATTGCTTACTGTTAAATATTGCTTACGAATAAAGATAATATCGCTAAAATATAAGTTTTTCTTTACTTTGAAACCATTATTTTATTTTAGTTTTATAAAATATGATATACTTACCTACATTCTTATGTTACGTACCTGCACTAAATATACTTAATACTTATAAATAATAAGTTATTATAAGACAGTACCATACCTAGTGAAGCTATTTACTTAAATAAACTTACTTAACTTATCTACAAATATAAAATAAAAACATACAGGCTCACGTAAAACTATTAAGTTTATTCAGCGTTGGGTGAGCTCTGAGAGCTAAACCCTATAATGGTCTTAGAGTACGGTACAGAGGGCCTGCGTCACCACCGCAGTATAGTCCGAGAGCTAAAAACCATAATGGATATCTAGAGAATTTGAAATAGTTTCCGCGGACGAAGTCGCGGGTAAAAGCTAGTAGAATAAAATGAAAAATATATTATCATGGCTAATAATTATTGTCAGAAAAACATGTTGACTGGTGACGCACAAACAGGCAAACGCGCGTGCGGAGACGCCGGCCGTGACAGCCCGCTTGAGTATCCCGGTTAACGTGTAGGCTAATATCGTGACCTTGAGCGCGTCCGGAGCGGGAGTTTCCGTTCTACGTGTTCTTATTTATTCTTATGCCACATTTATAAATGCTAGTTTTGGAGCTATCGCCGAGATAGTTTTAATTAAATCAAGAGGTCAACTCTGATTTTTAATTTTAAAGAGTTATGGTAATAATGATTCCGGTAGCCATCTGTCTACATCGTTGATCTTGAGTATTCATTCAATGATTAAACATTGCTGCAGACGATAAACGATTAGAAAAAATATATTTAATTACATAGTTTAAGTTTATTTCGAAGTTTTAATTAGATGAGAATGTATGTTAATTGCAGTTACGTATTTAATATTTCTGTGTTTCGAACTATAATAGGACGCGAATCTAGATATTAATATTAAAATTTAAAATTTTAATAAAAATAAAAATGTCAAAAAAGTATAAGGAAGTAATATTTAATGTTTAGAATTTATTGCTACTATACGACAAAAAAATTAAGTATATTAAAATGTTTTTGCGATATTATACATTTTAGATAAATGTTCAAACTTTTTTCTTACATGCTCTGCACGAATAACTGCTAAGCAATCGCGACAGCGACTGAAACGTGCACCGAAATACCAGAACCTATTAATCTACTACAGAATTATCTTTGTACATATTTACCCACTTACGTGTACGTATTTGATCATGAGATTACCTATTATAGTAATAAATGGTATATTTTTCTACGGAGATAAATCTTCAAAAGGTGTGCTTGTATTATTTTTCTATTAAGTTACTATCAATTACGAAATATTTCTATATCTAAATATCGAAACGTGACAGATAAAATGAGACAAAGAATTTTGTATGACGTTGTGATTGGGGTTTGTACTAACATTACCGTTGAAAGAAAGAAGAAAGAAAGAAAGAAGAAAGAAAGAAGAAGCCCTCAAATGGGAGGGTCTTTAGTAAAATTGATTTTTATATAATAACTAGCTGACCCGACATTCGTTAGTTAATCTCTATATATAAAAATGAATCCCCATTTCCCTTGGTCACGGCATCACGCGTGAAAGGGTAGACCGATTTTAATTCGGTTTTCACTAATGAAAAGAGGGATAAACGGGGAATTTATATATATATATATAAATTGCACGCCGGGCGAAGCCGGGGGCGGGTCGCTAGTTTCTTATAAAAATACCATGCAAATTTTTCTTCATACAAACCTTGTTCTGAAAATTATGAACACAACGAAAAGGAAATTAGCAAAATCGGACGTGTCGTTCTCAAGTATGTCGTCATACATTATATTCTTGATAGGCAATGGCTCTTTTGAGGTAATGTTGTATTGCTTTTATAAGCCAAAACCATGCACTCTTAACCAGTTTGGGTACTTTCTACCCTTTAAAATCTTTAAACGGAGAGAACAATAATTTTTGAAAACTTCGATTACCGTACTTTGAGCATAAATAAATTGATATACTTTGAGATTATGCATATAGGCAGTAACGTGATTCAGGACATAATTTACTTGCAAAGGTCGAAGTTAATAGAGAACAATGACTTTTTAGTGACATGATAATACTTTTTAACGTACAATGTTAATATCGTAGATATACTTGTTTTTCAATACACCCAACTGCAAAAATAAAGTATGACCACTATAAAAAAATCGTCATATCTCACAAACTTGTAGACAAAAAATTACAAAGAATATTAAAACAAAAAAAAACAACACATTTTTTTATGTTAAGATCGGCAGACAGGCTGACGGTCCACTTGGTGGTAGGTGGCTACCATCGCCTATAACACAAGCAACGCCACAGCTGCTGCAAGTGCGCTACCGACTACAGTAGGATTAAGAATAAAATAGGCTCTGGCATCCCTTCCTCACTCACCGAAACACAACAGCACATGACGTTGTTATTTCACGGTGGTCTTCTATAGGGGGTGGTTACTGCCGCCAAACGGGCTGCCCAATTGACTGCTCATTGTGCCCTGCCACTACTATAAATACTTTAATAAAATATAAATAATATAATATATACTTTCAACAAAATTATATATTAGTTTTTTAGAAGTAATTTTGTATGTAGGTTCACGAATCAATCTTCAAATATATGTATTAAAGGACAGTTTTTTAACCCTACCCTTTATTTTTTTGGCCGACTGTATTTTTGTTACTATATGAAAATTAAAAAAATAGGAATTATTAAACTTTGTAAAACCAATTGTATTAAAAATACCTCGATTTTATTTTCATTGCACTTTTAACGCTTCTAATCGCTATAAAAGACAAATAACATTATTAATGGTTGGATTCTAAAAAGCTATCGAGTTAAGTAAGTAACACTTGACTCCAGTTTCAATAGCCCTCGAGTCAGCATCCAGCCGAGTTATGGAGAATGGAGTGTGCATTGTGTCATTATTGATTTTGTACGTGTGCAGGTAATTGTACTTACTGCTGTCAGGTTAATTAAATTTATGGATCTTTATTTGTTTAAAGAAATGCAAATTATTTTCATAAATACCGTTCAAAATTCAACCATTCAAATTAACTTTCATTGTAAAAGTGGATAATGCTATTGATAAAACATATATTTCATTCTCACTTACACAATTTAAAATGATAAACGGAAATGGATGCCTGATATCTATCATCTTCATTGCACTACACAACTGAGATAACTAGTCTGCTTTTGGAAAGAAAGAAAATTGCATGTTCTTTTCACATTGAACAAGCAAATTGGTAATATTGATTTGATTTTGATTTGATTTGATTTGAAAAAATTATGATTTTTTTTTCATTTTTTTTTGTTTCTATTGTTTTATTAATTTTAATTGAATAGTGGATATTTTATGTTATTATTTTACATGCCAGACGTGGCAGTACATGTGGATGCATATTTAAAACAATAAGAACTGGTTCACAGTAACCCATATAACTTGTGAATAAATGATTTGAATTTGAATTTGAACCAATTATAATTTAAAATATAAAATCTATCCTATAAGTACCAATTGTATTAAAATATCATCATCATCTCAGCCGTAGGACGTCCACTGCTGAATAATGGCCTTGCCTCTAATTTTCCAAAAGGACCGGTCAGAAGCACCCTGGATTTTCAGGTCTACCCTTGTCTACCTTGTGGGTGAATGTCCTACAGGTAATTGGTCCGAGTCCTACGCTGTGTTTGCGCCGTGACCTCCACTTGAGAACCTTCCAGTCCCAGCGGCCATCGGCTCTCCATACTTTGTACACTGCAACTTACTGATCCGCAGGTTTATGAGGATAACTTTTCTTCGATCCTTTCCTTTCCTTGATTCGATCTCGCATTGTAACCCCAAGCATAGCCCTCTCCATAGCTCGTTGAGTGATGTTGAGCTTTCTTACAAGGACCATTAAACCATTTTAAAACATTGAACAAAGCAAAGCAATTTGAACTTTTCTATTTTAATAAGGTTTTTTATGTTAAGTAACTTTTTAATGATGATACAAAGCTAAACATAAGTTTTTATATTTAACTTTGTATCTCTGTTTATTTTTACTTGGCGATTTCTTAACAAATACTATTTCTGTCCCAGGATATGTAAGAATGTTCTGTATTGCCTAAATGTACTCTTAGAAATCGGTTACCTTAATGAAAAATGCTCGCGAAATTGTGTTTACATAATAAAATTCTTCAATACTTTTACTGTCTCCTTCAAAGTCAACACCGTCGGCTACATAATTGCCAACGCCTTTTCCAATCTTTGAAGCCTGTCTGGAACGCACATTTTGGAATGGTTTATTTCATAGTTTTCTTCATCTTTGGGTAACAGTAAACAATCACACGTCTAATAAGATGTCTAAAATATCAAGCTTTGTCAAAAAGTCGTCAAAAACAAAATCGTAGCTCACAATAACACATGATTTACTAAAATATATTCTCAATAAGTCTCAGACCAAATAAAAACTAAAGACAGAATTTTGAGAACACATTAAAGCCGGTTTTATAAACATGTTAATATTTTTTTGTGTATTTATTTAAAAACTTTTGTGTTAAATAAATGTTTTGTAAGATTGCCTTTCACTTTTATTTTTACCAAACGAATGAAGAAATCACTCACACAGCATTATACATAATTCTTCCGATATTACTTTCCATAAAATCACTTTCTATTTTTTCACTGACCCATTTATTAAGAGTACTATCCAAAGTACAGAAAGTATCACTTCACGAGTATGACAGATATTTTGCGATTTAGTAGTACAGGAAACTAATTTCCCAAGTCCCGATTTGCACTTGGCTGGTTTATGTAAGTAATACAAATTATCATAATTATATAACTGAAACAAAAATAGGGTAATTATAACATTTAATAAAGGCAATGCTATGTTGAGGTGTTGTGTTCCAAGCTATAACCTCAATTATTATTGAAATTATTGCTTTCTAGGTTTACTTACGTGTGAAATGTAAAATATCCATACTGCTTTTTATTTTTTGAAGACTGATTTTTTTACACAATTTCATCACGGAATTCGGCAATTTCACGTGTAAAATATGATAATAAGGCGAGGAGTGGTTTGAATGCATTTGTATGCGTGTAACCATGTATGACACTGAGACGTAGTTTTTACCGGCTTTACTTTGCTGTCCACAGATGTCTATCTTTAGTTTTTATTTTATCTGAGCAAACGTGTATAAACCGAAGAAACAAATATACTGACGTATTTATATTCGAAATTGGTATTTTTTGATCAGCCCTCGTAAATAAATCGTATCGTAATTACCTATTTAATTATTGACATACATACAGACAGAAGGATAAAACTTTTGTACTAGTGTGTGTAAAATGTTGCAAAGCCGGATAACTTTTTAATACTGAGTTTTCATAATTTATTCACTAATTAGTTAATATACTTATAAAAATTAAATATTTATCAGTTAAACGTCGATTGCGCCACAATTGTACGTACTTCCAAAACTTAATACACCTTTAAACAATGTTCGTACAGGCAACTTGTTTCAAACGTGAACACAAACACTTTAATCTTGACACTGGATCGATATTTTGGTAGAGGAGCCAGTAATTAATCATTTTGTAATATTGTTTGCTTAAGTTAATAATTTAACTTAACTGCTCGCGTTATGAACACCACAACAAGTTTGCCGTAAAGTCTGTGCCATCTATGTTTACCTATTACTAAGGTTTATATGTATAACTTACTTATCTGTATTTTTAACCAAATGTATATATCGGGGGCTTTGGAGGTGGTTAAATCGCTGCTATATGTCAATCAGAGACACTAATTCCCCTATTATCACTCGACTACAAATGTTGGAAATATTATTTATTCGAGGGCGCCGAGATGCGAATGCGTCTTTATAATTAAGAAAAACACTACAATATTATTAAGAACTTAGGAATTTTAATATACTTAAAATTTAATTGTTATAATTTATTGTAAATTTAACGCTAATTCCTTATCCTTAATACTACTATAGTCGGCAGCGCACTTCCAGCAGTTTTGGCGTTGCTTGTATTATAGGCGACGGTAGCCACGTACCATTAAGTGGACCACCAGTTTGTCTGCTGATCTTAACATTAAAAAAACTTAAATTTTGTAGCTACTAAAATATATGGATTTCGTTCCGAAATAAATGATGATTATTATTATTATCAAATCTAACTAATTTTTAGTTACACCTCTACTTCACCCAGTTTTGCTTCTATAGTAGGGGGCATGGACTTCAATTAACAGAGGTAAATATTAACAAGCGAATTTCTAAGAAACCATAAACAGCACATCACCAGCGACTCCTAAAATTTGTCTCCGCGACAATGCTGTACAGGTTAAGACTCGTCAGTCCTTCTCATTGCGCCATGGGTGCAAGTTATAATTATGTAAATATTTTGGCCATGTAACGAACTTTTTTCACTTTAAGATTTTTTGATTTAAGTCTTGAATTTTTTTTGTTTCGTAGTAGTTCGTTTTGTAATGCTACATAACTTTACTTACACTAATGTAAAGTATTTTGTAATACCTAATTATTTTTTGCAATAAAAAGGACTCCAAGGGTTATAATTAACAAAATATACGGGGCAAGTATTAACATATTAATTCATGTTGTGTTTATATGAAAATAGTTCCTAGTAGATTATACTGTTAATAAAGTGTTTTTATATGAAAGTAAGATTTATTGATCTGTTTTATTTAGACTGTTTTATGATGATTTTTACTAGTATGCGGTTATATACGCTTAAGCTACTTTCTACCTTATGGTGTTATTCGAAAACACTTCACTTACCTCTGATTATATGACTCTTAAGGACTGTAAAGTTAATATAACAGTACAAATAGTTTTTTATTAGCAATTATTTCAGGAGATCTTGATTTTTGTTCTTCTATAAAAGAGAGGTTTTGTTTGGGTTTTATTACTTTAATTTATAACGCTAAAACATTGTAACAGAAACAAAATGCTGCAATTGTTTAAGCCTAATATTAATAATAAAATAAAATAGCATTCCTATTTTGCGTTTTCTTTAATTATAAAAGAAAATATCAAGAATGTTAATTGTTGCCCCATTCGTTAACACTTTCCTCGGAACATGAATATTAAATAGTTTAGACACAATTTAACAAAAAAAAAACAGTATCAAAATCTTTAGGTGTCTTTCCGTCTAACTCCGTCTTTTCGTTATAGATATTTTTATGAAAATATTCAGGGTACACATCTAAATTGCACTACTGTTTATACATATTACTTACGTTTAGCACGCCTTGGACAGGAACAATGTCGGGTAGCCAATATTATTAGACAAGAATTTCTGAAACCTACGGAATTTAAATATTTGACTTGGAGAGAGCGAAGACAGTCTGGATTTAGTCGTGAAAAGAATCGGAGCCCTATACTGAATTTGTTTTGGCACGCTGGCCGAGTGATTACTTTTCATAAGAATGCCGCCCCAGACGTGATCTTGCTCTCAAGGGTTGTTCAAAAAGTCTCGCTATGCGTGTCCTTATATAACAAATTGGAAGGGTACCGGTATAATTTTAAAAACTATCATACCACTAGTCGCTGCTCTCGCATCCTGCCACTATCCCTCCGCATCCCGCCGTGTTATCGGTTCCAGTGTTTTCATATTCTGGGACCACCACCACGTTCTTCTTTTTTTAACTTCGTCTCCTCGCCTACGCATCGACCTTTTAGGGTTTTTAGGGGAAACCAAATCTAGGATTAAATTGTAATTTAGGCACACCACACTACACGCTCTGGAGAACCAACTTCTCAATTTCTATTAAAGTAACACTACAACAATTAGTTCATGATGCTTCATATATTGGTGGATGTTTCACACCAGTTAAACATTAAAACGTCATCATTTTCTAAACACCATCTTTAATATCCAAAAAAGGAAATACGATCGCCGGACACACGTCGTAAAATTGTACTACGAAAACTTATTGGCGGGGCAACTTTATTGGTAATATCATGACATAGCTGATCCCTCGTAAAAATATGTATCGGTATTGTATGAAAAATATTACAGGGAACTTATGTTAACGCAACTCACGGTCCAGGGGACTGCACAGGCGAATATGAACGTTGGAATCGCGGGTTTTACGACGGTCGAAGGGAGGATATTGCTTGGCTTGCTGATTCAGGGATATCGAACACTGCAGATCGGTACATTGCGAAAGGGGGTGTGAAATACACTAGGTGAGCTGTTATAACTAGCACAATTTCTGTTCCCTTGTTCTGTTTCGTTATTACAAGTGCTCTGTTATTTAATTAATGCTTCAATTGAAAATGTTAAGTAATGTTGTTTTTTTTTATGTTGTTTATTGCCACAGTGATTACTGTTAGGCAAATGAAAAATGTACGAACTCGGTGAACTGACTTTAACGCTCTCTGTTCCTCTGGGTAGATATTGAAGTTTGTGGAGTGTATTATTCTGTCTATTTTAATGCCTAGATATTTAGATTCACATTGGGTATTTGAAATGCTGCACACAAGATTGGATGTTGAATACCGTTCCTTTTTCAATACGTGAAATATACACTATTGTATAATTGCATTGCATCCGACGCAGCTGCAAACATCTACATGTTATACCTCGTTTTAATCGTCATTAAATAAGCTAGTTTTCCTGATACAGGGATCATTTTGTGGTAGTAATTTTTTTTTCACAGTAAGGTTCTAAAGTTGAAAAAAAATCATAACACTTAAAGCGTCTCAGAGCGCAAGGTGAAAAACATGTTACGATGGAACGCGCTGTGCTTCGGCCGTGCCGGCCCGGTTTAATATATAATTTATAACCTTTAAGACATGCAAGCAGTTTACGCCAAAATAACACAAAATACAAAGTACACATAGAAAGCAAGTAATGCCTTCAAAATATCAGCGCTTAAAAAGAAATTTTAATGCAAGTATATCTCGGTCGCTATTAGGATGCACGTTTTACTTGTGCTATTTTATAAGTAAGTTTACAAAAGTTCAATCATTGGTCAATGCGTGTGACGTTAGATATAGAGAATTTATGACTGACAAGCGGGGATGTTTCATGCAACAGTTAACAATCTTTTGTTGTGTTATAAAATTTTATTCTCAAGTATTATATAATAAGGAAAAAGTTAACAATGAATAGAAAAATAGAATAACAGAACATATAATTAATTATTAATTATTTTAAAATTAAATACAAAATTACAAAAACATTCAAAGTAGTCATTGTGATAGTTCTCAATTTTTTTAAAAAATGAAATAATAAATGAATTACAGGAATATTTTAAAAATAAAACACATTTAAATTCTAAACTAAACATAAAACAAGACTAAATTCACACATATCACAATTTAAAAAAGTAGACTACCTCATTCTAACAATAGGCTAAAAAATAGGGATGTATCACTTCTATCGTGTGGCTTATGACCACACGATAGAAGTGAAAACTTCTAAATTTTCAATTTAAAAATTATAATAATTAATAATTTATACATGATTCAGTGCGTCATCAATCCGAGCGTGCTTAATGTCGAGTGCAGCCGAGTAAACTCGATTCATCGTCACGGAGCCGAGCGTGACGTTTCACTTACGTTCACTATTCCGCAAAAAAATAAAATAAAATAAAAAAAGAAGTTTTACTTAAACAAAACTTCAAAATAACGGTTGCCATAAAATTCAAAATTTGTTTGATACAAAGGTTTTAGATGATGTTTATGTGAAAAACACATAAACATGTAATCTCAATGTAGATGTAAAATTAAAGTATACCTCATTTTGAAGTGTAAATAACTAAGTACATAATTTTTAAATCTATGTACAAAAAAAACCAGGGGTATACATTTAATATGTGTAAATAATTCTGCCTAATGCCATCCCCAGAAAAGGTAATCTCTATAATTGTGTTAAAAAAATGCATTACATCATTTGGCATAATAACATCCCTAACCAGAATAATGAGGTTTTTGAATTTTAATTTTTTATGAAGTAATCGATGTATTTACACATGAAAGTGATTTAATTATCTTTGGGATAATGGTCCGAATTATTTTTGCATAACTTGACAACGCACAAAGGCATGTGAAATAAAAGTAACTGATTTTTATAAATTAGTTCGACGGCGTTTAGACGTCTACACTCGGCAATGTCACAAAACAAACTATTCCATGTGCCGGTACAGTTTATAAGCCCCGCCCGCCCCAGTACAGTTTTCGTTGCGTCGTATTGAAACGCTAACAGCTTCCATGCTAGAAAGTTATATTATATTTCGATGCTTTAAACAGTGTGATGTAAGTGTGAATGTGGAGAGTACAGTACTAAAAACAGCAACTGCATGCGATGTGTCCGAGAGAACAGTTTATAAAATTATTATGAACAGAAGGAAACTAACACATTAAAATCGCCAGCGAAAATTTTTATCCATTAAACTTAATCTTGTAAAATATAATTTGTTTGATTTTTAACTCCACTGTGAATACATCTTTACCCTACCGTTGCACTGATGTTATCGTTATCGTCTCAGAGACAAAGGAATCGACACTGTAACACATGATAAACACGTGATACCTTGTCATGATTTCTTTGTCTTTGAGACGATAACGAACTTCGATATCGCATCGCTACGGAGCGAATGCTACTTTGTCTAAGGCCCCTGGAGTGAAATTTGACCGAGTGACGCTCGGTCAATATGTAGGGCATTCCGGACGCAAGGAGTATGAGATAAATTCTCGTGTAATGTCAACTGCGTCGGTCTATATGTGTGGCGCAGCTTGCCCTAGATGGACCCTGTATAAAATTTTGTCGAGGGGTCCTTATGCCTGATTGTGGCGAAACCCAAATGGAGAGTAAAGATTTTTTTACAAAAGAAACAAAAAACTGGCATATTTTTAGACTCTAAATTCTTAAACGCCAAATTCGTAGGCCGACACTAAACTTAAAAATTTAAGTACACCAAAAATTTAAGTGAGATTGTTAATAACATTTTACAATTTTTTGCTTATACCCGTCTTTAGCTGCAGCTCGTAGGCTCCATATAATTTATACATTATACTGGTTATACTGCTGGGCACTACGTTTTTCTTTGAGGTCAGTACTCCTATTGTTTTAGATTTAGAAGATTTGCAATTTCAGAAGGTTTGTTAATCGTTAGAACAATATTATTATAATTTCAAATGTACACATGAAGTTATAAAGTGTCAGAGGTTCTTCAAAATTTCGGATGCTGAGTTTTAAGATGCGGGCAAGTCCGCAATGTTGTTCCGTATGTCTACTGTTAACTGTGCTCGCGGGAGCGCCCGCGTGTCCGGCGAAGTATTCGGTAAATATTTGAGAGATCCACGTTTTACAATTTACACCCATCTGGGGAACAGCGAAGCGTTGCTTTATATTCTATCAAATGCAATGGAATTTTGTAATTACAAATGTTTCAGGAACCGTTCGCGTTAGCTGTGTTTAATGAAATCATTGTTTTTATTTCATTGGACTTTTCATCAGTGTTGAAATCATCATATCGACTAAAATTCTTCTTGCGGAAAGGAATATATTGCGTCGTAATTATAAAATACTTTATGACAAGTTTCACAGCTCTCATTAACACTTAAAACTGTCTGATATTTCGTGTATGTGTGTGTGCATGAAGCACCTTGTCCGCCACACTCGAGAGATTATGTCTCCACTTCTCTCCATCAAAGGAACGGCTGTTATTTAAAATAATAGCACGTGTTATTTTAAATAACAGCCGTATGTATAAGGGATGCCTAAAACCATTCCCCTTTCCTTGTCCCTTATCCTTTTCGTTATCATGGTCGGCAGCGTTTTTGAATCTCTCTTGGCTTGTATTTTAGTGGACCGTCAGCCTGGTTATTGATTTTTACATAAAAAACCGCTTTCATTTTATTATTTACAGGGAATTGTTAGAAATGATATTAACATAATAAATTTTAATAGAATCCTTTTTTTTTAAATTAAAGATGGGTTTGCTCTTTACCAGCATCTATCCCTGTAGGAAAGAAAAGGCCGACGATGGATCGAGCTTACCCAGAAGATGCCTATTCACTCGAACCTTGAAAAGATTTGGGTTGTATGAGCTCGGAAATACAGACGCCCGCCGGCAGTAGGGAGTTCCAATCCTTAGCAGTGGTTGTGGTAATAAATGGTAGACATCCAATGGACAATATGTGTTTACATGTGCTCGTGTACGTATGTTTTAATGTTCATGAACGTATTCCGGCAACATATAATTGATTAATATATTAAATACAAACAGGGTTTTACAAAATAAAATTATTATCAACGTTATGAATCATGTTTTTCCAGCCGAGTGAATTTCAGTTTTAATGAATTTGGTTCATTAAATTTGCAATGTAGACAGGTAATTAAGCGTCATCGACAGAGAAAAATTGGGTTGAAACTTACATATTTGCAGTTTTTCATTACTAGCTTATTGATATTTACAGTTTTTCAATACTAGCTTATTGATGCGTGAAAATAAATTTTTGAAAATTAAAAACCATTCCCGTTTAAATATCTATCAGCACGCATAGTAGAATATTAAATTAATTACTTTTAATAAGCCTTTCCAAGCTGTATCAAACCATGTGTTATCTTAAAACAAACTAGACATTTGAATACTAAGAAAGTAAATTTCAGGTTTTTTTATGTTTCATTCAGAACTTATTCAGGTTATATAAAGTATGAACTTAGGTATCTATTATTATGAAATACTTATAAACACATTACAGGCACATAAGTTTTTGTGTAACACATCAAAAATAATTAAACATTTTTTTAGTAATGTTTCTTCTGAAATAGATTTTATTGGTAAACATGTTAATCACTTATTTCTATATTCACATACTTTATATTGTACGTAGTAACAAGATAGAGTCAATGTCTTTTTTATTACAAATTAGAATTACACTATAAATATCATAACATTGAAATCTTACCTAGTATCGACTAGATATCTTTCCCAATGATTAAATTGATCAAAGAAATCAGGGATTGTAGTAGGGTTAAACTTTAACAACAACATAGTAATAATGAATTTTGACCAAAATTCAATCCGCTGTGCAAAATAATGAGTTGGTTATAAATCTCCATTAGCAGTCCGGATATCTAAATAACAAATGCCCAAACTACGAAAGTTTGTTTTGAACAATTAATGTTTGAATCATTTGTTTACATTAGTACACACAGATTATAGGTAAGTGGTTTATTTGTATTAAATCTGCTCCAAAATGGGAGGATTAACACTAAATTTATTTATTCAAATATAAAAACTCTCATTTTTTTTAAATCAATCATCGAGACACACAATTTTATAAGTTTTATTTTTATTTTTATTTTTTCTGACAAATGCAAAATTGACATAGATTTATTAAATTTTAAATCCAGGGGTAACTAACATAAGAGATAAAAGTAAGTATGGGGTTTCGTTTCTTAATTTGTGAAGATAGAAAAATTAAAAAATATGGCCTAATTACTGCAATACAAACGCTTTGCGTTTCGTTTTAAAAGAAGTAAAAATTATTCACAGCTATTTTAATTCTATTAAAGCATTCAACGATTATTCAATATTTCGATATTAATAAAGGCATCTTGATTTTATTAGTTCTGGTGTTTTATTATTCCCCACTTATAGGCTAGGCCAATCCAGTTTATCCTGAAGTGTACTAATTCACACATATTAGGCTCAACCAGTTCAGCCTAGGTTAAACTAGTTTCTCCTATCGGCCACAGGACAAATCAGTTTAGCCTAGTCTGTACTGGTTTATCCTATCGCACAAACGATGAACTGGTTTGGCCTAGGAAAAACTAGGACTAGGACTAGGAAATTTGTCCTAAAATCGGGTTTGACCGGTAACAGATACATATCTTTGAAAGTATTAAAAAATTGCGAGTCATTGATCCAGCGTGGAACAGCGTAGAATGATGCTAATGTCTTTTTAATTTTTGAATGGGATACATTTAATAAATCATTTATAAAATCTGAAATATTCACATAAAGTTACTGAAATTAAGAACGACTTTTTTTAGCAAAATCATAGTGTAAGTCAAAAAATATGGCTTGGTTTTGAACGATGTCCTTTATTTCCTAATTGGTCTTACCAAGACTCGATTCCAAGACCTTCGTGCCGTGTAAACTTGACTAGCGGACATGTAACATTTTTCTACAGAATAAAGAGGTAGTCTGATACCGAATGATCTCTCTCATATATTTCACTTCAAATATAAAGACGAATCTATTAGCGAATATGTTAATCATTCAATTAGGTTCCCGAGGGGACTATAACTTCCTGGACTAACACCAAAGCATTATGGATGCAAACCGCCCTAGTTCACAACTATACCAATAACATCATTTAAAAGGGATAGTGATTTATGTGAGGTGCCAATGCGATTAGCATCGTAGAGGCGAACCGTTGGACCGTTTGGCGCATTTCAATTACTGAGCCTCCGAGTTAGCTACCCACTGAATAATGCATGGACCTGCTTTGATTGAAACGCTCTGTACTCTTGTTGGTCTTAATTTTTGATTGCCCTCTAGAAAATTGTACGCATACTAGCTCATTTTAAACAAAGAAAATGCATAAACCCATTAAAATAATTAAAAAATATATTATAAACAAGTATGGTGTATCAAGGAGAGGAATCAAGATAGACTTACCGGTAAATAGATTGCTACTTCGCCTGCTCGACTCGCGCTGGTTCGTTTTTCACCACAATATTCGAAGAGTTTTTTGTTGATTAAAGCGTTTATCCGGAAGGCTCGTTTTTTGTTACACAGCGTTTAGGTATTTGGCTGAATTACCACACACTACATACAAGAATAGCGGACAGGCTTAAAAACTGCGTGTTGCGAGCGTTGCGACGAATAGGAATGGTCTGTAGCATAAGAATGTCTGTAGGTAGTAAAGAGTGCGATGCGAACGTTTGCATGTGTGTGATGCGTATAGTAGAAAAACGGTGTCAACATTGTGTTTAAAATGAAATTTTGATTTATTAAATCAAAATTTAGGAATTTCAATAATTTATTTCTTCAAATTTTTGGCTTACATGATATTAGTGTTTAGTTCGGCTTGAGTATCCCACTTTTTAAACTGGTTTACAATTTTCATACTTGTTGTTGTAGACAATAACATAGATGTTACTGTTATGTTTTTGTTATTTGGTTTGTTATTGGCTATATTTCATAGTTATTTTTTTTTTGATCATCAAACAGGCAGCCGATTCACTTGATGATAGGGGGCATCCGTCGCCTATAACACAAACAACTGCACATAGGCTGGAAGTGCGCTGTCGAGCTTAGTAGGATAAGGATTAGAAAGGGATAGGGAAATGGACTCTGGCGTCCCTTCTCCACTAAGAACACACGTTATTATATCACGATGGTCTCCTGTAACGGGGGTGATTACTGCCGCCAGACGCCTGTCTGCCTAAATGACTGCGAAACAGTACCTATATTTGAATAAATAAATTTTCGCAACAAAGTCTCAAGCGAAGATCACTCTTGGTTTTAATAAATCGTGTCTCTTAAGAATAACTTCAGTTGCTTGAATTGAAATGGCTACATAGAACTCCGAACCACTTGTTAAACACATATTTAAAATCCTAGTAAAGTTAAAGATTGGAGATCACTTAGATGAAAAATGCAGAAACTGTTAAACCAATCATCCTAAAGTCAAAATGGCTAAACATGCATTTAACTTTAAATTATTATTCATACAACATATGAATATATGAAAATACGAAATTTTGAATTTCGATTTTTAATCTATATTTTCTCTACTAACTGTAAATGCTGTTCACGCCTGTAATTGGCTTACATTATAAACCTAATACTACTTTAAAGTTAATTATGAAATTATAGTTATGTTAAGCTGCTGGTGTGTAAATAAATAAAATAAAAAAAAAGGATGAGAGAGAAAAATGAGAAATGGACTATAATAGTGACAGAATGGTACCCACGAGATAGTAAAAGAAACGGAGATAGACAGAATAAAAAGATAGTAAGATGAAATTTTGAAAGTAGCTGGTCCAATATGGACAGCAAAGGACTGAACTATGTGGAAATTTTTAAAGGAGGTCTTTATCGGGAGACAAGCTGAATAAAGATTTAAAATAAATTTAGTTTTGGCAATAATTTTTAGTAAGAATGTAAATTTATTTTAATTACACAATAGTAAAACATTAATCGCCAAATTAATATATAAAAGCGGCGATGCGATAAATTCAAAGTAGTGGTAAAACAATGATTATGTAAAAAGTAATATTTTTGTGTAACGTTTTTCTGACTAATGGAACTTTAAATTTTCGTCATTATAATGAAACTATTAATACACACTTTACAACTAGACTTAGTAGCTGTGAATAAGTTAAATTTAGGCAAGTTCTACTTGAAGACTCGTAGCGCAACCGAGTAGACGAAAGCGGAAGTAACGCCGGAAGCTGTTGGCGCAGCGACAAATAACACTTCCCGTTTGTCTTTTGCACAACTACGACCGCGTTCTCATAAAAAAAACCATGTCAAAAAATTTCGTTACATTTTCTGGATACATATTTCAAAGATTTTTTAATGATGAAATGTTTTTTGAAGAAAATTTGCACCAACACAAAAGCACGTGTTTATTTAACCGCAATGCAAACATGTACCGTCTTACTACAAAAGATTAAATAAGCACTGTCTAAACACGTGCTTACGTAGACAATGTATAACTATTTAAACATTGTTAGGCGAGCGCTTAAAATATCCTTACCACAAAACCTTGTTTAGCGCTTGTTTTTGTAGATAGTGTTAAAGTACGAGAATGATATTGCATTATGGCAACCCTGACAAACATTCATTCAGTCACTCGCCCTGAATTCATGTCGTTTTCATTTTACGCAGATTTTGGTTTTCACAAGCTATTATTACGGACTATAGTAACGATATAAGTAAATTATCAAATTGGAGTAAGGCACAAATTACAACAAATACGTTAGATTGTTTATAAAATTTTGTTATATCAAAAAACATTGCGCTTAATGGAACGTAACTGACACGGGCGTAATAGTCAAATGTCAAGTTGGATTTGTTAATTTAATATTCTTATTTTCATAAATTCCAATTATTATTATTAACATGGATAAAAAACGTGAGCGCGGCGTTGCGTCATCGTAATATTCGAATGGATTAATTCGCTCGCGATGTATCCTATCTCACAAAATTATATATCCTTATAAATAATTCATATCCTCCATACGTAATCAATTAAATTTAAAATATCCATAGTAATTTCAAAAATCAAAAGAAATCTTTAATATTACGCAAAACGATTACAAATTTGACAGCACGTCCAAGGAGAAGCCGCTAACTAGATAGACACTTGTTAATCAAGCATCTGGCGGTATTTAAATTTAAATAATGCTCGAGCATTGTCTAACCCTAAACAATGCCTAGACACTCTTTTGTAGTAAAGTTTTATTTAACCACGTGTACAAAGCCTGTTTAAAGTATGTTTAATGTTTTTGTAGTAAGACGGGTATTATTTTAATACTTTAAATTTATGTAATCAATATAAACTGCAAAACATATGAGAAAATTTCAGATATTTGAAGATCAAACATAATTTTAATATTTCCTATGGTTTTTAATAGAATTTTTTTTGGAAAATTCAGGTAGTAAAAATGATAAGAAAAGAAAGGTAATATAAGATAAATCAATTGAAACAAGTGGTGTACAGTCGATTGATCCACCAATTGAACCGGGGCATTGATGTCCATATCGTGACATATTATTTCACATGCCGCTTAATCATACAAGAGAGTTGGAACCAAATAATGTTTTTTGTAACAGAGATGCCGCGGAACCCCAAGAATAGACATTGAAATTTAAGCTGCGGGACCTTGAAATTGAGTTAGCCCGGTGTCCACCAAAACGGAGACCAGCGGAGATGTGTAACAACACAATATCTCCGCTTAACACATCTCCGCTCATGTACAACACATCTCATACACAAACACACGTTACAACACATATTTGCTAGGTTGATTCCACCGAGGAGGAGATGCGTGCCGATTAGAGATGAGATGCGTACGGAGGCCTCCGAACACATCTCCGCTGCGCGCCGTCATCGCCGGATTGTGAGTCATTGTTTATCATACAAATATTACACAGTCATCTCCTCTCCGCTTCGCTCAACTGTCTCCACCGAAGCTGTGCGAAGCAGAGATAAGTAAATAACGAAATCTTATTGGTTGTTTCTAACACATCTCCGCTCCGCTCGTCTCATCTCCGCTCCGCTTTGGTGGCCGGGACTCCACCAAAGCGGAGATGTGTGCGGTGAGCTGTGTGCTGTGCGAGAAGAACCAATAGAATTGCGTTATTGATGCATCTCCTCTCCGCTCAGCTTCAGTGGAGATCGCTGTGCGGAGATGTGGAATATTTGTATGGCGCGATGGAAGTGGAGATGTGAGCGGCGTGCAGTGAGCGATGTCACCCTCGCACTCAACGCCTCGCAACCGAGCTGAAAAACATCTCTTCTCGCACAGCACACAGCACACCGGAAAAAAAGGATAATGGTTTGACAAACATTTTTTCTCATTAGTAATACCGGCGTTACTGTATAAGAGTAGGTATAAAAATGATGATTTTAACAGTTGTTTTTGAAGATAATTTGCTATAAGAATAAAAAGAAATACATCCGTCAAAATCAAATCAAAATATTTATTGGAATTGTAGGTCATCCTGTAACTTTCTTCGCAACCTATGGTAGGCAATTCTTTTTCGGTGAGGTGGAAATTATGGATGATTCTTTTTATAACATCCTGGTCAAAGCTATTAACGTCTGTTATTGTTTTTTGTTTGATTCTTTTATTTTTGCCGGAAATAAATTCTGAATGTTTTGAACCCTTGTAGGATTCATCATCATTCGCTTTTCTCATTCATTATAAACCTTTTTGTTTCCTGTTTATAATGTGACCTTTTTATTTACTTATATTACACATACACTAGCCGGCGGGATTTCAAATGGAAAAAGAACAACAGAATTGGAGAAAAGAAAAAAGGGGATTGACAGGATTTTGTCACGAGAGAGGATTCTGGGGAGAGAGTCTTGAAGTGAAAATGGACAGAATAAGAAAGGCGATCTAGCTGACGATTTTTATGTTTATCTCATCCAGACTGAACGAATCCAACTCTTACTTTTATTAAATCGACGAGGTCCGATTATATCCTATATTTGCCTGTGCTCCTGTCGAAAAGGGAATAAAGATACTCCAGAACGACGTGATCAACGGAAGATATAAGAAAATATATATACATATAAATATATATAGGACTCTAGTAAAATTAAAGTGTATATAATGTTTCCTCGAAATTTCCATCTTTTCTTACAACCCGCCACCTTCAGAATTGTTACACTACACCCTTTACAATTTGTCTCACTGTAGACTCGGAAGATTTTGTTGCCTCTGCGGTCCATTTCATGCATTATTTTAAATTATCAACTGCATTTCTATGTAAAACCATTTCGTAATTAGAAACTTTTGTACGGGATGGTATTTTGAGAACGAACGCAGCGTGGAAAGTAAAGGCTGACTGACGAACCAATAGCGCATAGATACAATAGCGCACCGGCAAACATGCGGCGCGTGACCCGCTCTCCCCGCGCTCCACCTCATACCTCCAAATAGACAGATAAATCGCCTAATGCTCATCTTGACCGCCAGCGTTCTTTGAGACGCGACCGTCCACTGGCCTCACCCTCACCTCTCATGCGTGTGCCCCCGCACTCCGCCGCCTGGTCGAACAGGCGCCCCGCGCCACTCATTTCTTTCCGTATTATTTTCTTCAAATACGGGACATGTAGTAAAACGGAACGGGATGGTCAAATACGGTGATAATCCCACATATACGGGACATATGAAAACCCAATTGCGTAATTGCAACAAAGCTTATTTTTCCATAACAACAGATCGCCGCGTGGTGACCGTGCGGCTGGCTGACGAAATCATTCGTGTCATATAAACGCGCCCCTACACTTATACTTCTCTAAACGTGTGTTTATGTCTACACGCGTTCCAAGAGGCCCAAGTAGTTTCAGTAATATTGCAAAAGCCACGACTGTTTGTTGCGGTCACTTGAAAACCGTGTGCCCCAGCGACATAAAAATTTGGTACTTTTTTCGTGTAAGGGACTCGTTGCCTTATAAGTTTATAAGAGCTATGTAGGTTAATAGTGAAATACGGAAATTATAGGCTATAATAATAATGTATTATTACTTAAACAGGCGATATTGGGTAAACATGGAATTTCTAATAATTATTATAAAACAACATATTATTATGTTAAATATGTATCAGTAACAATAATGATATTGTGCCCGCAGCCACCGTTGGAGGTCTCAAATAGTTTCTGATATTGGTAGGGTAACTACACCTTTTAATTCTTTCAAAATATTCTACGAAAATTTTTAGTTGTTAAATACAATAAAAACACAATATATCAACTAAAAAAAACATAACACAATTCTTATTAGATAAACTTTATTTCATTCTTACCCAAATTTGTGTTTTAATATACAAAAGTAAATTTATTGAAATTAATTTATACATATTATGCAATAAAGTCGTTTTTGGCCTGTGTCTGTTTCTCCGCTAACTCCTTTTAAACCCCATGGATTTTGATAAAGTTTTCACTAATGGAAAGAAAGAGTAGGTAATAAACGAGGAAGGTTAATTTGCAAATGTGTATTTAATTTGCAAAAAAAAAAATGCATTCATGTGAAATCGATGGCGGGTCGCTTGTTAACCATAAATTAATAGGTTGGGGAAAAGTTTCTTCGCATTTTATAATTTTCAAAGTAATTATATACTTACTGTAAATAATATACATACATAATATAAATAATTTACATTTATTTACAGTATATATGTGCCATTTTGTTCGATGACTTTTTGCCATTTTGCAGGTAGTGACATGATCCCGTTGCTTTAGAAATTTTTGGACTTCTGATCAAAAAAAACGCGACAAGTAGTTTTGGCAGACCTCTCTCGATATTAACCTGACACCGCCTAAAGAATTCTGAAGAGACCGAAACAGGTGGAAATCTGAGGGTGCAAGGTCACGACTATATGGCGGATGCATTAACACCTTCCAGCCAAACTGTGGCTAAGAATGTGTTTGGTCTAGCGTTGTCATGTTTTCTATTGATCAATTCAATACCTTTCTATTGATCTATTCCAGCCGCTTTCTCTCAATTTCTTGCTTTAATCTCATCATTTGTTACCAGTAGAGATCCGAATCGATGGTTCTGGCCGGCGATAAAAGCTCATAATTAACAATGCCCTTCCAATCCCACCATACACACAACATCACCTTATTGCGAGTTAACCCGGATTCTGGCATAGTCTGTGAAGCCTGACCGACCTTTGACCACGAACTTTTTCGCACGTTCTTGTCGTATGTGATCCACTTTACATCACCAGTTATCATTCTCTTCAAAAACGGTTCGGTTGCATTACGTCTCAATAAAAAAATCGCAAATGAGTACACGATTCATAAGGTTTCTTTCTGTGAGCTCGTGTGGCACCCAAGGATCGAGTCTTTTTGTGTAGTCAGCTTTTTTCAAATGAGTCAAAATTGTTTTAATTAAAATTTTAGATGTCATTTTAGACGTTAATATGTGTTAAATAATTGCCTGTAATTTTAAAAATATTAACAATTTCAATGGCTAAATTTAACAACAAAAGAAAATAACATTCCAAAAAATTCTTAAAAATATGGTCACTATTATCCTTTGAGAGTGTAAACATAGTTTCTTGTCAAGTTGCTTTAAACATTCCGTAACTACTTCATTGTTATATCAGATTCATACTAAACTTCACAAGGCGTTTGTGTATGCTTAAAATTCTTCCAAACCATAATTATAGGGAAATTTTCGCCTTCAAATTATGGACATGGCTATTATTATTTATCGCTGGCATTAGTTTCAGATTTCGCAAAATATTTAAAAATCAACGACTACCAAAAAGCTTTATAGACAGAGTTGTCTTGGCGAAATTCTACACTGAAATTGAATTAATACAATTCTACAAACATCAGCACAGTATTTTACGAAAATTATTTTACTAATCATTATTGTCAATAACAGCTTCTTCCTAACATAAAAATTATTGAATTTTACTTTTTTAAATATTTATTTATTTACAAATTTTTTGTCAGAAAATTCATAAATTACCATTTGAATCAGTCGTTTGAATTTCAAAATTACCTTTCAAAAGTATATTAGAATAATAATTATATGTTGTTCACTCCAGACAGCACATGTTTTTAAAAAAGTTTTAAAAAGGCAAAGCAAAATTCAGCGCGGCTAAAATGGATCTGAAAAAGTGCATAGAATTTTAAGCGGACTTTACCCTAGAAATATGGTTATGCCCAGGTTAAATTTATGGTGTCTTCCTACTGCACTGCTGGATTTATAGACTCAAACAAACAAGTGAGTTCTTTGGTTCTTTTATCTGGAAAGAAGCGAATCGTGTAAACGTTTCGTTTTATAATAAATTTATTTAGAACAATCCCTCATTCTAAATGCCAACTTTATTAAATAATACAATCACAAATCTGTCAAGATTATTGATTAAATTATATAGCATTGTACTTACCTATGTACCTACAGCATTATTGGGACAAATTTTCATACTTAAACAATAATTTATAGTAATTACATTCAGAGACACAATTAAATGGTCAGCTCGCTTAATTTTTCCCATGTGACATCAAAAAAATATTTTGGAATGATTTTTATTCTTGGCCTTATTATAGATTGGATGGATGATTTTTGAATACAAAAATAGTAATAAAAAATTGATATTGCTATAATTATTTAATCATGAAAAAAAGTTTGAAATCACCGATTAATATAAAAAAAAACAAAGGTGATGATAAACAATCTAAAACTTTTTATTGACATTAAAAAATTAAATTTTAATAACGAGTATTGCCTCCTCTGGCTCTTATGACCTCCTCCAGTCGATTTGGAAGACTATCCATTATGTCTCGAATATCTGACTGCGTTATATTCTCGCACTCGCACGAGATAGGAGTCGGAACCTGACTTCGTACACGCCTTTTAGATTGTCCTAAACGTGTTCGATAGGGTTTAGGTCCGGGCTGCGAGCCGGCCATGGTAGTCGTGCTATAGTCACGGCATCAAAGTACTCCGTAACCACTCTAGAGATATGCGTTGTCGTGCATTAAAAAAATATCTTCCCCAATAATTGGGGCAAAAGGAATGACATGATGTTCTAAGACCTCTTCTAATGTACCTCTGAGCATTTACGCTGCCTATTTCAAACAAAACCAAATCTGTACGAGCCTCATAAAATCTAGTCTAGTCGTCGACAATGGCACACTGTGCAAACCTTTTACCGGGGCGTCGTCGGTACAGGCGCTGGTGTCCATCGGGACCTCTTAAAGTTACTTTCGACTCATCCGAGAAGACAACGTTCTTCCATTGCTCCATTGTCTAGCAGTTTCGGTATTGTTGAGCAAATAACAATTTTGCTCTCCGGTCAACGCTGGAACTCGAGCTGGTCAGAATCCAATAAAATTCCGCTCTGCAAGTCTTCTTCTTATCGTTCTAATGCTAACGCTTACATTCCGTACCTCAAATAGCCTCGAGAGCCGCGCTGAAGCGATTTCTTAGAATACGACGAAGCACTTTTTCAGACGTGCACCTCACACGACCTTGTCCCTTGCCAACAATTAGTGGGCGGTTAATTTTATTGTGCTTCTGACTTATATATAAAATTCAGTTCTAAAATGTAGTCCTATCGTGAACACAAATTATTCCTTACATTAAATATTATACAAAATACAATAAAACAATTTAATTTGAAACATATTTTAACGCCTATTCATCATTACGTTAATTAAATTCCTGTATTTCAATATAATCTTGGCAACATGGTTTTTAATAAGAAATTATTATCGTTAATTATTTATTTCAGGTAACTTGGTCCATTATAAAAATATACGTAGGTATATGCTATGTTAATTTATTATTGTACATATAATACATACATATGCAAACCAAATATTTTTCAGCACATGAGTAAAATGTCTAAATATAACGAATTTTATATCCTCAGCAATCGTTTTCAAAATATTGTTGTAGTTAGATCATAATACAAATAATATCCTCTCTAGCAACTATGCCGTTCTCTTTCTAATAATTGCATGAGCCGTCAATTCGTGCTTCAGTAAAAATTTGAGAGGCACTACATAAACGAGACTATCCCATTAGCATCGTGAAACCGTTATTAAATTGGACTTTCAAGACGTTGACGGCCTTCTTGATGTAGTTGATCACAATATTACTCGTATGCATATTCTGAATGCTTTAAATAGTATCTTTTTAACCTGATCTGTAAGTATACGTATTACAAAATAAAGTCGCCATCCGCTTCTGTCCGTTTCTCCGCTAACTTCTTCTGAAGCACCTAAAGAATTTTGATGTGCTTTTCACCAATGAAAGCGTGATAAACGAGCAAGGTTTGCGTACGTAGTTTGCAGAAAAAAATTGCATCCGTGCGAAGCCGGAAGCGGCTTGCTAGTTTTATTATAAGTCTAGGTCACATAAATATTACGTAAAACTTTGGATAAAAAAAGTATCATAATGATTAGTTTAAAATCATTGTTCTCAAACATGCTCTACGCGCCTAATAATTAGTCCCGATAGGCAAATAATAAACAAAAGGCAAATATGAAGCGAAAACGAACACACCTATATGACCGATAAATCACATTTAGACTAGTTTACGAGAATTACACCGTAAATACGGGAACACCGCTAATCTGTATCAAATTATCCGTTTATCTCAACCGAATGAGTTATTGCTGCTATTTTGTAATTAATTTCGCTCTAATCTATGCGTTCAGTTAACGTTGACTTCGTGTCGTCTAATTAAAATTATGTTTTGTCATGTGAAATTTCATTTTGTTGGTGTGATTAGTCATTTACACACAAAACTGTTATGGATGTTAGGATCCCTCGGGAACCTAACATTTTTCCAGGATAAAAAGTATCCTATATGTTAATTAATGTGAACAAAATTTCATCCAAATCCGTTCAGCTGTTTATTGAGGAATAATCATCTAAACATACAAGCTTTCGCATTTCTAATATTGGGATTAGGATTAGGATTATAGATCCCGGGAAACTTCTTGGCACAATTTGGGGCACATATACTGAGGGAACAGATTGAGCAGTTATACTGACGAACTAATCGCTGCTGGCGTTTTTAGATTATAATAGTGGACTAATATATGTATTGCCTGCGTCTGTGTTCCCACAGAACTACAACCTCGGGGTCTTCAAAACCTGGGTAAATGGGCATTTACTGGGTAAGCGTGGTCCACCTTCGGCCGCATCTGCACCTCACATCAGGTGAGATAGTGGTCAAGCGCTACCTTGATTTAATAAAAAAAAAAGGTATTGGAACAAATATTTTAGAATACAGGCACAGATTACAATACTGTGTTTAAGTTACATACAAATCACCCGGCCAGTTCCTACATTATAACATAATAATTTAGGAAAATATCAACTATTAAATACAATATTATTATATAGTTTGCGCTAATCAAGATAGTTCCAACATTCTGATTTTTAGGTGTTCGCTTAAGGACTATTTTGTTCGCGTCGTATACCTGTCATTCCGGATTTGATACGCATGCTACCTACCAAAAGAGATATTTAGTTTTATAGACAAGGTACACACTAACGTATGCCGCATGGCTATCTTCTTAGGTTAAAGTAGCAATGCAGAGAATGTAAAATTAAATAGTTTTCTGATCTACATTCTACTAAGTATCTAGACAAGATAGGTTTATGAGAATCATTATTTGTTTACAAAAATAGAGAAATATTCTTTAAAAGAAGACAACCCTAACATCGTCAGAACGCGATAGAAGGAGAGGCTTCTATAGGTTAATAAAACTGTAGGTGATTAGCGTGTGCGACCTGAATTGCACTGTATTGTGTCGAAACAAGAGATTTAGTTGAGTGACTTTGCGGAGTGAATCTTCCGTACTTGTACTATTAGGTAGGTATGTATTCTGTGCTTAGCGCAGTTTACGTTTTGTGTCAAGAAGTTTGCCGGTCATTATAAGTAGTTTGTTTTATATTTATTTTTTTAAGGCGAATTTTGTCCACTAAACACACACTTCAAAATACCGTCACTCGTCGTCGAAGCAGATATTAAATTTGCAAATATCGGCTTGCGGAAATTGGCAGATTAAGTTTTCCTGTTCTCCTTGAATTATTTCCTTTGAAATAAAATAAAAATTGACCGCGCTCGAGAATGTCGAGCTGTTTTTGCTCCCTTACAATTCCCCCAACTCCCTTACATCACGCTCAAGTCGTCAGATTATTAAAATGCACACTTTTCAATTGACACGCTGAGAATGTCGAGGTGACTACTTTTTTGCAACTTTGTGACCCTCCAGTCCCTCGCATCATGCTCAAGTCGTCAGATTATTAAAATGTAACTTTTCTGCATGTAATGAACTACCTTAATCTGCCGCGCTTGAGTAAAACCCAAATTCTTATATATTTTTTAAATTTACTAAAGAAATTTTACAAAACTTATTAACTACCTTATCTAATATATATTATCTTCAACTTTATCGGCAGTTCGCTGTCAGTCCCTCTGAGTCTTCAACTGAAGTTCTGTGTGCCGTAGTTCGCTTCCTGGCGTGCGTACGAGGCGAGACATCGAATCTCGTAGAGCACTCGGTGACGAGGATGTGGCACACTGCGCCAACGTGGAGTATGCCCACATGCCGTTCGGTTGCAGAGTACCGTTTGGTTGTCACGAGGGACCCACCAAAACGATATTATTAACGACTTAAGCGTTAACTAGAGCCATATCTGAGGGTTCATCATCATTCGCTTTTCTCATTCTTTATAAACCTTTTTGTTTCCTTTTTATAATGTGACCTTTTTATTTACTTATATTACATATTATACACTGGCCGGCGGGATTTCAAATGGAAAAAGAACAACAGGATTGAAGAAAAGTAAAGAGAGAGATTGACAGGTTTTTTCACGACAGAGGATTCTGGAGAGAGAGCCTTGAAGTGAAGGTGGACGGAATATACATACAATAAAAAATATTCAGATTTTTTAAAAAGGAATAAGAAAGGCGATCGAGCTTTACATTTATCTCATCCAGACTGAATGAATCAAACTCTTACTTTTATTAAGTCGATGAGGTCCGTTTATATCCTATATTTGCCTGTGCTCCTGTCGAAAAGGGAATAAAGATACTCCAGAACGACGTGTTCAACGGAAGATATAAGAAAATATATATACATATAAATATATAAGGACTATAGTGATTTTTAGTGTACATATAGGGACTCTAGTGAAATTAAAGTGTAATGTTTCCTTAAAATCTCCATCTTTTCTTACAACCCACCACATTCAGAATTGTTACACTACAAAGGGTATGCAAATATTTACTATTAAAATTATACAAAGTTATAAACACATATTATTACATGTAAGGCAAACCAATGCCCCCTGGAAAGATTTCAATTTGTAAACGGTACGGGTTTTAAAAACTTAATATTAAATCTAATTATATTACAGCGCCATCTCCGGTAAAACGTTAGAACTACGTTCTGTGTGTTGCGTGTGGTAGGCGCTTGGTCGTTTTGTCGGCCTCTATACAGTATTGTAGTTAAACATTTGTACAGATAGAGGTATTTCATAGTTCTGTTGTGAATAATGAATGGCGCTAGTTTCATGAAATGCTATCGTCTGCATTCCATTACGAAAACATTGTAGTGTTTTTGTTAATATTAATGGGTCGTTTTTTAAAGATAAAAATATAAACTTAATGAGGTTTATATTGATGTAGAACCCATTTTCAACGATATATAAAGATGCTACGAAATTACTGCCAGAATGTGTTACGAAATTAATATAGCATATGAGTAGGTGTGTATTATATGCACGCCTACACATTTATTACTATCATAAATAGTTGTATTAAATAATTTAATTATTCAGAATTTCCAATTTAGCCGATGATATATTGTCAACTGCGGAAATTTGCGAAATTCTGTAAATATAAACTTCAATATATTACATAGATACTAATTAGTTGATTACTATGATTAAATCAAACTTTTTCATTTATAAGTTTCGTGTTATTTTTATTTTTCAGTGGCTGAATAAGAAGGATTGATGATTTTTCCTGTAACTAATCTACAACTGCGGAGCTAAAAAATAAAACATCTCACGCTGTGTTAACTATGACTACTTACAGATCGTAAAACGGTCGTTCATTTCAAGGGAGGTGGCGACCTCTATCGTCGCGGTATTGTCTTCGAACAAAGGTGTGGATGAGTCAAAAAAGTCCAAAAATCACCCCGTTTAATTATTACAACCCCTTCTGTTAAGCTTTGTTCCCAACCTGTTTATCACTCGTTTTACGCCCACCTTTTTTCCCTGTTGTTCCGGTATTGTGTTGAGACGCGATTAAGTTATTCAGGAAAACATTTATGAATAAAATGTGGTACCTACCTATTTATTTTACTAAGATGTAATAAAGTCATAGGTCAGATTTACGAGTATTTTGCTGCGGTACTGAAAAGGGGATTGCCAACTTTTGGGCTCAACCTGTTACAGAGAAAGTAAATGGCAGAAAAAAATCCTTTATTTTTTATTAAACTAAAATCACAAAAATAATTTTATTTTACAGTTGCTAAAATACAGAAAAATATTTTTTTAATGTTGTGTTTTGTGTAGAGATCTTGTGAGTATATAGCGTTCTGTGCTCGAGCCGTCATGAAATAAGCTTTAAAAAACAAAGTCAAGTCTTTGTCTATGTCTAGTTTAGTGTTTTTTATGCAATTATAAAGACATTATATACGTCATCATTTAAAAAAAATACTTAAATTAAATACAAAAACCAATATATACGTAGAATTTCACAACAAGGAGTCACTTTTTCAAAGATGTCATTTGTTTATAAAAGGTACAACTACAAATAAAGTTAAATTTAAAAAAAAAAACTCGAAAAAACACATTTTTCTATAAATATTTCTTACCTTTATTAATTGTCTCCAGACACTATTTCGAGAGATGTCACTTATAAAACGTACTTATTACTTCCATGTATAAAACACACACAAGTTCTCGCTTTCGTGGATGGGTTACAAATGGCAGAGTGGCGTTTTTCCGCAAATAAAATGACGGAAGACCACAGAGTACCGAAATGACACTTACGTCACAGATGAGCTTGACGTAATCATTTTACAAAGTGTCTTTTATCCATATAAAATACGGTTGACAATGCGCCGTTTTACCTAATAATATTATTTTTTTAAATTTTGAAAAATGTCACTTTTCCATTTAAGCGACGATATATTGTTAAAGGAACACAATCTCTAACACAACCTAACTATATATTTGAGCCCATATATCTTGATTATGCAACTGACAATCACATTGAAACTAAGGCAGCATAAATCTGATATTTTTCCTACCAAATGGTACTAATTTGGAACTTGTAACGGGTCATCAAATTCTGGGCCCCCCGATGTATGGGAGATTGGCGGTGTCCTTTCATTATAATAATCTCTGCCGTAGGAAGTCCACGAATTGACATAGACTTCCCTCATAATTCTTCAACAGAACCGGTCAGAAGCAGTCAGGATCATCCACCGAACTGCGGTCTTTATTAGATCGTCTGTTCACCTTGAGGGTGAACGGTGGTGAGTTTTCTTACGAGGCTTATAGTTAGAGACCACGTTTCAGCGCCAATTGTCATCACTGGCAACACACGTGGGTCGAAAACTTTTGTTTTAAGGGCACAAATTTAGGACGAGAAGATGTCTCGAAGGGTCCCGAACGCCTCCCATCCGAATTGGTTTCGTCTATTGACCTTCTCGAAGTTAGCTCTTCCTAATTGAAAATTGAAAAGTTTTTGAAAATTACCTAAATGAAATGTTATTGAATTAATATCAAAGTTATTGAATAATTTCTAATTGAATAATATTTTAGTCAATTATTGTCGCCTTAAGTCTCTGCGACTTTTTTTTGGAAGCAAATAGCCATTGATTTTCGTCTCTGAAAACTACAAGTAAAACTAATGAAATACATAACTAAACACAAAGGCACAAAAGCAGTAACTTAAAATATTATGTTGATCATTTTGGTAGACCTCAATTATTTTCAATTCTATGAGTAGAATTAAACACATAACTAACTTTCTGAAGTAATTTCAAATCTAAATTAATATCTTACATCTAAATTTATATTTTCTTCTTCCTAAGTATACACATATATATTTGATCTTTGACAGCAGTCGTGATTACTCATGCCGCTATGCGTTGGCATGTTGCACAATCCTCATTTGATCTGTCCAGGGCACAGAACGACATCAGAATTTGCAGTCATTGACTCTTAACGAAATGTATCTACAAACTAACCGAACCATTCAGTAAAAACTGCCATAGGTGCCACATAAGAAGAAAACATACAAAAGAAAGCATCTGTGGAAAATTGTAGTTCACATGAAGCATCGACGTAATATCCAACTAGACTTCTAGTACAGGGCGAACGCATTCAGACAACATATTAGAGAAATAGATATTATATAATTCCACGCCCGGTAATGTTCGACCAATAGAAGTTACTATGGGCAGTAATGACCAATAGAATTTCGTTGTGACCTTGATCGGACCAATTGACGTTCAGTACCCCGCGCCCGCGCACCACAGTTAGTTGCCAGAAAATTTTGCATTGTGAATAAATAGGTATTAGCCGTCTACTTGGATATTACGTCGATGACATGAAGTCTCTAAAACTTTTGGGCATTAAACGTTATTTAATTCACAATTAAAGGTTCATTCGTACAATTCTAGATACCTCTTTTCTTCTTCTTTTCTATAATCTAATAATAATAATATATATTTTCATAATATTATATACATATGTAGTATAATACAAAGCTGTCCACCTCTCACTGTTTTCTAAACCACGCAACGGGTTATGTTAATGATTACACTAACGTAAAAAGCTATAAACGGTGCTATAGGCTTGATTTATATAAAAGTTCATCAGTGCGAAGCCTACTTTAATAAAATAAAATTAGTAAAATGTTCATTCATCTCAGCCGAGGACGTCCATCGATGGACATATGCTTTCTCCATAATTTTGTGAAAGAACCGGTCAGAAGTAGCCTGGATTCATCGTCGACCCGCTGCCCTTATCACGTTGTCTGTGTGCCTTATCCTACGTTGCGCTAATCGGTCAATGACTTACACTCAAAATCCTACCTGTCCCAGCGGCCGTCGGCTCTCCGTACTTGTGACCTGACCACTGCCAACGGTGGCTGGCTTTCGGTGAAATTTAAATAGGTCTCACATTGAAATTGATTTTTTTCCACTGTAATTCTATTTTATATATATATAAATTTATATTATTGAACTGTACGTTGAATACACACTAAAACCAGGGTAAAGTTGAAATTAAATCATGACGTGAAAAAAGATGGGGATGGCTTCTTACTTTTTTCGACATTAATTTAATATTTCATCGAAGTTCACTTAACGCAATGACTGAATTAATTCCGGAACGTTCCACCTCACTCCGCATTCACAAGGAGCACTCGGCGTGAGAGCGGCCTCTTGATCTATCCGCACTTGAACCTCACTGCCTTACATTACCCGCAGCTGTCTGTATTAGCGCGGTATTAGTAATTTAAGAACCGGGGAATTCTTCGTTAAGTGGAGCTCTGAACATTTTGTCTCTCTTTTTATTCACTTATTAAGAATAGCATTGCCATTATTGTCTACTAGGTGTTGTCTGCGCCTTCGTCTACGTATTTCATGAACCGGGGCTTTAGTCAAAGTAACGATTTAAAACGATAATGAGTTCGAAAACAATAAAATGTATGGGATGACATCCCATATATTTTATTCTTGCGAACTTCGTTATCGTTTTTAAAATGTTACTTTGACTAATATAAAAGGCAGTGTACGTTTTTCTCGATGAAAGGTATGTCCTTTCCTGTACCCCTAACCCTGACCCCTGATCGGTTGAGTAGTTAAAGCGAGAAAGCGTAACAAAAAGCAAAGAAACTCATTTACCCATTTATATCTACATATAATGAAATCGTAAAAGACCCGTACACTAAGTATTTTTTCAAAAAAACAATTTGTACACGTTGTATTAATGTTATCAATAAAATAGTTTTTAGAATTTTTTCTATCTGTACGTTTGTGTGTTTGTGCACGCTAATCTCAGAAACGGATTTACCGATTTGAATGAGGTTTTCACTGATGTATTGTAGCAGCAATATTTAGTGTTTGTTTTATTTCAATTGGTTTACAAACAAATAAATTACGTGCTATACCGTATACCACGCGTACGAAGTTGCGGGCTCAGCTAGTGTAAGAATATTTCTGTTATAGAAATAGTTATATTCGCTTTCTGTATTATTTTCGAGGCCACAGCTTTAAATATATTTTAATAAAATTTATTGTAAAGACCGCTTGGATCAAATGGAAACTTTTTTCATAACTCTTTTTGTATGGCGATACATTACTTTTTTCGCCCGCAAAGCCGCAGGAGAAAGCTAGAGAAAACGAATTCTTATGTACGACTCTGTAGTCCAATCCATTATTTAAAGATACAAAAAAGTTTATCTCGAAACAATATATCATTTTGGTAAATAGAAATACTAAAAATCCACCTGCCGTGCCGCCGCGTCGCGTCGGGGCGCAGACGATTAAATGTCAATTGTGTTCTTCAATTCAGAATTACTTTTTAAGTTGTATTTTTAACTTTACATTTAGTTGCGCGTGTAAAATCGATTTATTTATAAAATATTGTGAATTCTAAATCAGCACGGGATTCTTTACTCTATACTTTACTAATATTATAAAGCTGAAGAGTTTGTTTGTTTGTTTGGTTGGTTGAACGCGCTAATCTCAGGAACTACTGGTTCAAATTGAAAAATTCTTTTTGTGTTGGATAGTCCATTCATCAAGGATGGCTATAAGCTATATAACATCACGCTACGACCAATAGGAGCGGAGCTTCAATGAAAAATGTTGCAGAATCGGGAAGATTTACCCCTTTTGAAACCTTCCGTTGCGTGCACTGCGTAAACGGTTAAAGTTACGTAAAAATGATGTATGACGGAATTGTTCCCCTTTAAAAGTTCTAAAAAAAGTCCGCGACAGCATATGTCTATCTTTTAAGGTTGACTCACTATAACCTTTTTTATGGAAATCAAATTTGTTCTAAAATAATGTATTATTAGCGAAGGTGTTTTTTTAATCATGATATTAATCCATATCCAAATAAATACGTTATTCATTAAAAGTATTTAATTTTGAACAATATTGCCCTTGACATCATTTGATTTCAATGAATATTGATGAATATCTTAAAAAGTACGCGGGAGAATAAATTGAAGCGGTCTCGCACCAACGCGACGCGAACGACGGAACTCGTTTGATGCAGACGCAAGCGTTATGTTACACATTTATATTTTTCATTTTTCAACGCGGACGAAGTCGCGGCCACCAGCTAATAATTTATACGTTTTCAAAGATTACTAAATCTACTCTTTTCCAGACATTCCATTTTCCAGACATTCCAGACATCCAGTGAAAATGAATGAAAATGAAATCAAAATTAGGGAAGTGCAGGCTAAACTAGGTTACCGAACTTGTATTGACAGAATTAGCAGCCGGAAAATTCTTCTTAACCCTTTCCTAAATACTTACGTATGGGTATTTTTAGATTTTTAATCTATCTTCTTTTAAAATATAAAAATGAATCTCTATTTCCCTTGGTCACGGCATCACGCGTGAACGGGTTGACCGATTCTAATTCTGTTTTGACTAATGGAAAGAGGGATAAACGGGGAATGTTCATATATATAAAAATTACACCACGGGCGAAGCCGGGGGCGGGCCGCTAGTATTAATAATTTATTATTATTTAATTTCTTTAAGTCTGCACAAAATGTTATTGAATACCAAAATTATGTTTTTTAACGAGCTTAATTTTTTTTGACAAGGGTCGGCAGGCAGGTCTTCTGCCATTAACGGTTGGTCTTCTGCCATGGGAATGATTACTGCCTGGTCAATATGCTTCTTTCTGGAAAGAATGCCCAATATTTTTGTGGAAGCCCAATATGTTTTTTTTTAATATTCCATAGTTGACATAACCAAGACTAGCATAATAAATATATGTTTTAGTTATGAGTGCAGCCTGCCACTTGCTGCCACTGTTCCACCCTCCCATTAAAAACAAATCTGCTTATAATGAACAAGATAAAATGTAAAAAGTCTTAAACCGATAATATTGCGTGTTTTATTTCATTTTTAACTCTTAATTCTACACAAAGGAAAAGGTCAAAACATTATTTTATGTTAGGTTAAAAGCTTTTTTTTGTCGTGTACCGAAAACACAGGGGAATACTAAATTACAGTAATTAACCAACTTAAATGTCGTCCTGTACTTACTTCAATGAAGAATAACTAAATGAACTATGGGGCACGTGTGTCTTTGTTATAAATATTATTAGTAGAATTTACCCAGAATGTTTAGAGAGAACCTTTTTTTTCATATTCTAATGAGTTTATAGAAAAACCTACTATGTCAATAGGGTGACGAAAATTTCACGTGTCTTGTAAACAATTGCGAACTATTGACAAACGTTCATAAATGAATTTAATATCCAGTAATTGATAACACGACCCTGGAAGAATCGGCGAAACTTAGTCGTACTAAGCGGACAGAGCACATTTTAACCTTCTTTTTATTAAATATTGTAATAATATTATGTACTTAATTAGTACACGTAGTTGATCAGAGATACAAAGTACATACAAGTACATTATATACATACATTGTATTTACCGACGTGGAAAGTCTGTATTTTATGGTTCTTTCCATGTGGCGACAGACCTTAATCTTGTCCCAAAAACACTGATTAACTTACGCGCGCTAATCACAATAATACGTCGGAGAAGGCTGAAAGAAGAGACGCGAGGTATTGTTTCTACATAGGTATTGTAAACAATACTCTGCGTCGCTCTAACCGGACGATTTTTCATCAAAATTAGTCGTTATAATCAGTTAGTTGCTTAAACTGAAGTCGTACATCCTGATGTAATTTCATAGTATTCTATATGAAACCTGACTTGCGATCGCATTTTCGTCGTTAAAAACAGTTAGTTGTTATAACCAAAGTAGTTGTTTTCGGTTTATACTGTAATTTGTAATTATTTGTATTGAAACTAAAACTCGTGGAAATATTTACCTAATGAGAACATCTAGTTTCACATTAAATTTTCTTTAAAAAAAAAAAAACAATTACAATTCTGCCCCCATTAGCACCAGAATTCCGAAACGGTAGTTATGGTTAACACGTTATGCTAAAATTTGTTAATTAATAAATGAAAAAACTGATATGATGTTGTAATACATATTTCAGTTTATCCTATTTCATTTACATTTAATTTTTACAGAACATTCTAAAGTCTAAATCTTATAAAAGAGCGCTAAAAGTTAGTGCATTTTCGACGTTCCTATTGGATTACTCCAATAAGTTAGGGGCTTACCTCAACTCCAGTGACAAAGTAGCATACTATGAACCATTTTCCCTCTCATGAATGGTAGAAATTCTATTTGACGGTATGTAAAAGAACTCACTGACTTCACATTACGAGTGAAAATCCTCTTATATTTATAAAGACTGTCTTTCCACATTAAACATTTTGCCTTCTGGTTCCAATACAAACATAAATAAATCTTTCCTACAAATGACATCAACTACAATGATAATTATTTCTTTAATGTCATGTATTTATGTTTATAACAATTTTGGGTATGCTGCCAGAGTGGATACTTAATATCCGGGCACAGCTCACTCACTAACAGTTCATCTTCGCTATTGAGACAACTCCCTAAGTCTCGGGATTAAGTTCAGTACGTGTTACATTCACAACCAGACATCATAATCATTCTATATAAATTTACTATAGTATTAAGTTATCTAATTATTAGAAGAAAATCATTAAATTTAATTTATTTTTTAGCCATTTTCTTTTTTTAGTCTATTGACGGTTAGAAATAAATATTGCTTTTTATGTATCGTCGATCCACCGTATTACGAAACATAACGCCTACAGGTTTCTCAGGAAACATCTTGTTATTGTTAAAGACGAGATATATGATCTGTTCGTTACCGATTCGGCTTTTCAAATTAATTACATCTTAAATTTTAATTAATTATTTATACTTATCATGAATGTACAGAGTGCATATTTGATCCCATTATATAATATCATCAATTAAGTATCATGAATTATTTGTTTTCATTCATATTTTCATATACCTACTACGCGTTTTAAAATTAGGAATTTTTCCTTTTTCATAAGACTTCGCGGAAACATAATTATTTATAGCCCTTGCAAAAAATATACGAAATATACACAAAGTCTTTATAAATGTGAAGAAAAAGAAGAAATTTTACATATTAAATTAGACAATCTGAATTTTCTATAAATATACTGATTTTCATTTAGAACTTAAGCATTTTACACATAACAGAATAACACATAGATTACAGAAAATTAAATTTCATAAGATCCTTACGACGAATAGTTGCTCGAATAGTGAAATATCCTTTGAACCTTACAAAACATTCCTACCTTCGTATGGCCGAACATTAGAGAGCCTTAAAATAGGAAACAACGTTTTTTTTTTTAATAACAACAGAATTAGTGGGAGCAAAGCTGTATAAGTAATAAAATTATTAGAATTTTACTTAAAGAGATCATGTTTCCTTACATGTATGAATTGCGGGCGCTGCTCGCATCCGTCTGTTTGTATCCGCTAATTCCTCCTTAACCAAGCAATGAATTTTGATGCGGTTTTCACTAATAGAAAGGGCGTTAAATGGGAATTGTTAAGAGCAAAACTACTCTTATTAAATTATTGAGAGTAACAGGAGTTTTTAATAAAGCGCCACCACACTTAAAAATTATTAAACCTAAATAGAAAGTAATGCGTACATTTTATTTGTTAATGTTCTTCTGTAGAACTGTTCAGTGATTCACTCCAATACGATTAAAACATCACTCAATGTACTCTGGAAAAAAATATCCAGTAGATGACGAGTCCATTGGTCGTCATCTGCCCCATTGATTCAGTGGTGAATGTCTTAGCGCTCTGTTTCAGAGATCCCGGCTTCAATTCCCGTCAGGGTCAATATTGAAAAATAAAAATTCCAAGTTGACTCCGGTCTGGCTGGCAAGTGGTGGCTCCTTAAAGAAACCACCTTGAAATAACAGCATACGTGATGTGTTTCGGTGAGTGAGTAAGAAATGCCAGAGCCCATTTCACTATCGCTTCCTAATCCTTTATCCTTAATCCTAAAATGACCTACAGCCCACTTGCAGCACCTATGACGTTCTATGTGTTATAGGCGACGGTAGCCACTTACCATGTAGGGCATCGTCAGTCTGTCTGACAACCTTTACATGAAAAAGTTGGCAGACCAAGTCATTGCTTAAGCTATAGATTATACTTAGCGGCTTGACATTGTATATATGAGAAACCACAAGGATACTTTAAAATATTAGTTATTTAGAAAAAAAAATTTATTGCACTTCTAATACTTGTGAATTTATTTTAATTCTGAAATATACGTGTTTTTATTATGAAGTACCTTTTTTGTGTTCTGAATAATGTGTTCTAAATAACCTGAATCAATATAAGGTGTTCTTTGAAAGACAATTATCGACAAATCGTCAAGACTAAACACACTATTATGGCCTCCAAAGTAAACACCCATAGGCTCGTGATATGGGAAAAATAATAAAGTTTAAAGTTGTCTCTGCGGGAATCGAACATAAGACCCCTGAGTTAGAATCCTAAGGCAAGGCCGTTACCTACTCGACCAATGGGCTCTTGGTATATATTATAAATTTCTTTATACTTTTACAAAAATTATAAAATATTCTACAATACTTGGGAATCAATTCTCCAACTGAATGGACCTTTCTAATCTAGAAGAATTAGTATTATAAAAGAGCAGATGGACATTAATGCCCTACTTTTTTGTGCTAACTATGAAGCGAAGCAAAACCGAATTGAAATATCTGGGCATTTCAAGTCGTTTCAGAATTCAGAATTCATGCATCTGGGATGTAATTATGTTGTATGATTAAGTCCGTTCCTAAAATCCGTTCCACTGATTCCATTCTTTCAAAATGTGTTTGAAATCTCAATCTTATTAGCTCACGTTTAAAGTCGATTTTTTATTACCACGTCGAATGGGGTTAGAGTCCTCTTTAACAATGTAGGTGATAAAAAATAGACTGTACACTGATTTATTTCTTACAGCTCTGAACACAGCCTGCGGCGTCGTCTGATTTTCTTCTTTTATTCATAATTCTGGTGATGTTGAAAGATGTCTAGCTACTTATTTATATAGTAACATTGACTTTTACGTCGCATATATTTTACGACGGAATAATGACATGAATAAAAATAAAACAAATTTTAGATTGGTAATGTATAATCTATATAAGTACTTATAAAATCTTTAGTCCTGACTGACTATCAACCCACAACCAAAACTACTAAGTCTAGGAAGCATTTGGAAAATTATGTTTTATTTGATAAAAATAAGAATTCGTTAAGAAAGGGTTTTAGAAAATATCAATACCGTGCGAAGTCGAGGGCGGGTTACTAGTATAATATAATAGTGCGTTTACAGTAACAGTCAGCTTTATCACAATAATAGCCAAAAAATATTCTGACTGCACTCAATCTTAAGAGATGAACTTTTGTAGACTTTTCTGCCCTCTTCACTGCCATAGGACAAAAGGGTGAGCTCGTCTTTAGAAAAGACCACCGAGAATAACAACATGTACCCAACAAACAATTTAGTCATATAACAAGACTGTAAAACGGCCGTTTGTCTTTTAAAAGTCATATTATAGTGTCCATATCTTACTTTGATCATATATTGGTGGATTATACGTCTATTTAGTTATATAGTTGGATGGTCGTATAAAGTTGTCGTATAAACGTTTATACCGCGGTTTTATACGACAGTCGACTAATGGTGTCGACGAAGACCTCTATACAACTGTTTTTATATCACTTTTAGTCGTATAAGCTTTAAAGTTGTATAAAGGTGAAGATTGTTACAAATTAGTCATATAATTCTCTTTTATACGACTCTATAATGGACTATAGTTACATAGCAGTTGGCTAAGTTACAATTTTTTACTAATCGAATAAGTGTTGTGCACACGACGATTACACGTCTTGAGTATATTTAACTACTACAATATGACCAATTTATGAGTAATTGTCCTGTTATAATAATAAAAAGAACCTTTATACGTCTTCCGCCATATTCTTACATTTACGCATTTTTTTATATTAAACAAAAATGGATCGAAATAAATGGAAAAATGTTAAGAGAAGTAGAGCATTTAAGAGAAAAGTACGAAAAAGGTATTTTGCACTCCAGACAACAAATTTAGTTACAAGTGAACCTAAGGCATGCCGTCAAGACAGTCCGCTAGAAAATAACAGTGGTTCCGTATCATATTGTTATATAGAAAAATTACTCAAAGCTAATTTGTGTGATAGTGAGAATCATGATTCAGTATGTCAAGAAAATGAAGATAATAATTATAGTTACGGGTAATACTCAAGAAATTCCAATAAACCAAATTGATATTATAAGTTTAAAAAAACCAAATTGATATTTATTATAAGTTTATAAAATTGCAGTTCATCTTCCGAGTTTAGATGAAGAAATTGAAAAGGATGACTTCCCACAGCATTTAAAAAAATGGGCTATAAATTTTAATATTCCACAAGTAGCCTTGAAGGAACTAAACAAAATACTAAATAAAAGAATACCTTGTGTAGTTCCTTTAGACCCCAGAACGCTTTTAAAAGTCAAATAAAAGTCTGATTTTGTTAAAAATTTATCGACGTCCATGTAATCATTAATCATTATATGTTACTAATTAAGCTAAAGAGTTCGTTTGTTTGTTTGGTTGGTTTAACGCGCTAATCTCAGGAACTACTGGTTCGAATTGAAAAATTCTTTTTGTATTGGATAGTCCATTTATCGAGGATAACGCTACGACCAATAGGAGCGAAGCTTCAATGAAAAATGTTGCAAAAACGAGGAAATTAAAAACGAGGAATTACAATCGTTGTTTGCCTATTATGCTACGTGCCTATTGTGCCTATTGTGTACGCTAATCCCAGAAACGGCTTAAACGATTTTTATGTGATTTCCACTGATGTATTGTAGCAAGCTTCGGGTAATATTTAGTGTATATTTCATTCCAATCTGTTTACAAACAAAAATGCTAGGCATTATTGAGAATACCACGCTTTCGAAATCGCGTGCACAGCTAGTATGTTACATATCCAAAAATGGTCACCCTGAAACCAAAATAATTTTTTCATGTAAAGTGGATTATGAAATGAAGTACAAACTAATAATATTGTCTTAGATAACCCTAATTCTATAGTAAATGGCGGCCAACTCAGGTTGGGAAGTTATATAAACGTCATATAATTGTAATTTTTATAACATTGAGTCGTATAAAGTAAAGACTTAATATTTAGTTATATTAAATAAGTATAAAAAACTAATAAATTGAAGATTTTGATAAGCGCATTAATAATTTTCCATAAATAACCCAATTTCCATCGATGAACAGAGCTTCCCACTACAAATGAGACAATTACAGTTGTTTTTAACTCGCAAATAAGTATAAAGTTTTCAAACATGGTTGTTGTAAAAATGGTGATCGACTTAACCTTAACATCACTGACAACCATAATTAATTTTTTTTTTCATCATAGCTGCAACTTCACGAGCTTAAGAAACATAACCTATAAAACTACGACATGAAATATCTTATATAACTGTTATACGACTGTAATACTACTAATACGTCGTATAAAAGTCCAAATGAAGACTATTACTCAACATGACGTCGAATACGTGTTTTAAGAGGTACAACAATACAACTAATAGTCAATTCCATGACGTTTATGTGATGATTACTCGACCAAAAAGGTCTGTATATGACTGCTATATAATCGTAACCCGATTTAGACTCGTATAAAATGGGCCCTTTTCGCGTTGTATAAACGTTATCATAACGTTTATATGACTTATCTTATTCAACCTAAAGTTACGACCAAAACGTCGTCTCGACCTTAAATTGTTTGTTGGGTAAGGTGTTGTGATTCGGTGCGTGAACCGTTACCCTACCTCCTCTTGCCTCTTACCCTTTGTCATACTAGGTTCGGCAGCATACATCTTCTTGTTTAGTGTATTTTTACTACAGTTTATTACGGTGTTAAATGAAAATTCGATAAGAGCATTTTATTTTATTTATTTTTTAATCTCTATATATAAAAATGAATCCCCATTTCCCTTGGTCACGGCATCACGCGTGAACGGGTAGACCGATTTTAATTCGGTTTTCACTAATGGAAAGAGGGGTAAACGGGGAATGTTCTTATATATAAAAATTGCATCCCGGGCGAAGCCGGGGGCAGGACGCTAGTATAAAATAAAAAAAAGACAACTCATTTATTTTGTTCAGATAGTAAGAGGTATTCATAATAATATTACACTTTCTAAAATATTAGTGCCAGAGATCGCTTTACAGGGGCTTGTTATATATAATAGGTATGTAGGTAAGTTTTTTATGTCACTCATTGGATGTCGATTATAAAATTACTTTGTTTGGTACATATACTGGTTCTATCCCAAATTTTCTGGTTAAAGTAAATATTAAACTGGCATTCATGCATACATTGCCCACAGCTCCGCGCGCGTCATTTATACTTAATAAGGAGAAAATTCAAATTTACTGAGATGCAAATTAATGTGTATACTTGGCGGGAAATTTCAGTTACCACTTGTAACTATGCTTTCTGTTTTTAAAAGGTTATTCACTATTCACTGTTTATAAACTATTCACTATTTGATTCATATCGGTCATATTATACATATAAGTATCATGTATAATTAGCACCCCACTTGTCGGGATAAACCTGGACATGTCGGCTTGGTCATATAATATATCATATAATTTATGTCGGATGCTGTAAAACTCCACAAGAAACGATTAACCACGTTAAAAACTACTCTAATTGTAAATAATCTTCTATTTCTATGCATATTAGGTCGGGGAAAAAGTCTTTTCGCATATAGTATGTATAAACTTGTAAATATAAACAGTACAGCCAAAAGATTTGGCTGTACTATTTGTATCTGGCTGGTTTAGAGGACATTAAAAAGGTTATATTTCAAAAAAAGAAACAAATTAGTAAAATTTGTTTTCTATTTTTCATCCATTTTCATATATTTCCATCTATTTTTCATTTGTTTTTCTTTCTGTAAAAATGTGTGAATCTAATGAAAAAAATTGATACTTACATTTTAAAATTTTATTACAAAAAAGTAAAAAATGCAACGCAAGCCGCGAAAAAAATTGTGACATCTATGGATCTAATGGAGTGTCAGTAAGAGTAGCACAAAGTTGGTTTAACCGTTTTCAATCCGGGAATTTTGATGTCAAAGATGCACCTCGCTATGGTAGCCCTGTTACGGATAAAATGGACGCCATATTCGAAAAAGTGGAGCAAGATCAGTAGTTAGGACATAACTGAAGAATTGGGATTGACCACAAAACAGTTTTGACACATTTGAAAAACGGTACCCGATCTGAATGAAAGGTACCCGATGTTTTGTTCTGTATGACAATGGGTATGTAAAATTTTACGATAATCGGTTAAGGCATCAAAAGGTAACAAACAACGTTACTTTCACATTTATAATATTAGTATGGATTTTCATCAATCAAAATACTATTACGTTAACATACTGGCTAATGCGACAAGATAGCCTCTGCTAATAAATAAAACCAATTTCTTGCTCAAACTATAAGCAATTCTCTTGTTACAATTTTATTTGTATATCCATTTTCATTGAGTACTAGCGGCCCGCCCCGGCTTCGCCCGGGGTGCAATTTTTATATATATGAACATTCCCCGTTTATCCCCCTTTCCATTAGTGAAAACCGAATTAAAATCGGTCTACCTGTTCATGCGTGATGTCGTGACCAAGGGAAATGGGGATTCATTTTTATATATAGAAGATAATTATTCGCTTGTATAGAGATTCAAACCTTTCCTTATTATAATTAACATGGAAAAAGCGTTCGCGCCGGCAGAAGTCTCGAATATCCCACCTTATCGATGGTAGCCACGCCGCTTCCCGACTAATGTCAAAGGAAACTGGTCCTTATGTTTACAACACAGAGTTTACATTTACAGAATAGAGTTTATAGAATTAGCATTCCTGAACTTTCAATTGTTTGTTTACAATCTTGTTTATATTTCTAGTAAATTCGAAATACATCGAGGCGTCTGGCGCCAAGTGTAAATAAGAGGCGGCGGGTCAAGTGGGAGTTAGTTGTGCGATATCAAGCGATTCGAAAGCGACTCCTCGGAGCTTTTGTGAAGTTACCTGCGACATCGAACCGGCAACACATTAATGGAATCATTGACGACTTTTGGCAAGTTTAACTGTTTCATAGGACAAGTCTAGTGATTTTGGAAGTCATCTTGGTTTGTGAAAATAAAACGTTCATTTCGCCCTTACACGACATTTTGACTCACCCCTGCACGTAACAATATCGTGCACAATATGATCGCTAATATCAACGAATTTCGAACGAAAATAAATTATCTTGGATTTACCCAGCATGCAAAACAAAAATACCGTAAAGAATTTAATTCTATTTTTTTTTAAATTTACTTTTATCCCGAATTTCAATTTAAATACGACTTACTTTCAGAGCATGAATGATGAAATCCATTTCTGCTCAAAAATGCCAAGCTACGGCATATTTGTGCTTATTTGCCGGAGGCAAGGAAAGGAGGCAATATTAATATTAACGAAATCAATACACAGTTTTAATAATAGAAGTAATTTCTAAGTGTTCCTTATTCAATAATGTTTCTGCTCGACGTTACAAAATAAAATTATTCTTTCTTTGCGTTAAAATACCTTTTGTTTATTTTACTCACCTACATAAATCTACTATAAATATTAGTTTTCCATTTATTTAAGCTGTGAGTACATTAAGCAAGGCTCTCTCTTAAAACTTACTTTACTCATATTGTAAATTACGCCTAAAACACGAACAAAGTTTCAACGAGCCACACTTTAGTGCTATAAAGTGTGTTCTAAAAGGCCAACGCGGAAGTTTCATTAGGAACAAAAATAAGTTTATGCATAACGTGATGTAAATACAAGATAGCGAATAACCTAAATATTTGTATAGTTAACATTGCTGTGTTCATTAAAAAATAATAGCAAATGAAACATCTGAAAACATTACCTCTTAGCTATTTTAAAATTGGTTTTCTGAAGCGGCACCAAGTCGAAACTACTTGAACTATTACGATATTTAGTAGAATAAATTTAATAACTACTAAATTATAGTTAACTAGAAGATAATAGTTAATACCCTCTGTGTATGTCATTATCGACTAGTAAAAAATGAAGTTCCATAAAGCTCATTTCCTGTGGTCGGCAGCAAATGTGGTATCGTTTGTGTTATAGACGATGGTAGTCACCAACCATCGAGTAACCATCCGCCTGTCAGACGTCCTTTATATTAAAAAAAGTGTGTATATTGGTTCCGATGCACTACTGGAGTACGATTATAAGTACGATTGTCTTTGACTATGCAATAGGAAAGAGAGTAAATAAACAAGCGTTAAGTGAAACGGCTGAGGATTTGGGTAAAACTGCTTAGAAGAACATAACGCTTTTTGGTTAACGCTTTTATTAATTTTACTCCTAATGAAATCGATATAAGGCCCCACGTCCATGCTTGGGGCCTTATATATAAATCGATTCTAAAGGAATCCAAAAATGGTTTAGGTTTTCAAATATAAATCCTCATTATATTAGTAGGTACAACAAATGTTACGGCACTTAAACGTGAATGTTTTCCATCGCTTGATCCGTTCGCTTTATCTGTTACTGTACTAAACTAAAGTAAAGATTGTTTAGTAAATGGACTGTCAAATAGACTGAGGAGGCGTAGCGTGGCTAGAGAAAATTACGTCAAACAGAAACGGAAAAGTGAATCGACGGGATTAAAATACTTTTTACAACTAAAAATGCTGCGAAGATTTCGATTTTTTCCAATTAAAATCGGTAGACACCCGTTCACGCGTGATGCCGTGACCAAGGGAATTGGGGATTCATTTTAATATATAGAAAGATATAGATTATGTAACGTTACTAGTAGATAATTATCATGGCATCTTATAAATTCTTTTTCAACTACAACTATCTGTTATTTCGTTTCACTCTCTATGGTGAGTGAGCAGGTACCGAGAATGAGTACCATGAGTCCAGCCACTCAATATGAAATGGCGCATGGCGCATTTTACTGTGGTATTAAGGAAATCGATATTAATGCTATACTAAATTATAACATGTGACACTCTCAAAGAATTCTTTTGAAATTATTGAGTTTCTTGTTAAAGTCATTTGTTGCGGTTCACTATGTGGGAGGTTTATTTACGAAACACCTACTGATACCGCCTACGCTGCAGCCACAGGAGATATTTTTTCCTTATGAATAGGTAACAGTTCTAAGAATCCATTTATATGTTGTGAAAATTTCTGCTTGCTAATTTTTGCTAATTATGATATTTCGCTGTTTTTCGTTTTTACACAATTTTGTCGGATACATTTTTTAAAGTATTCCTTTCATTAGACGCTGAACTGTAAGAGTCAGCTTGCGAGAAAAAATTCTATGCTTCTGTAAACATCCCTAATTACACAAGCGAGACACACATGTACATTCTACTCATGACAAGTAATGACAACCTTTTATTAGTAAAATGTTGGTACTAATTAGTATTACTTTTGTATTACTTGACAATTTTAATTAGTATATAGGTATTATAAGAAGTGTATTGGTTGAATGCGGAGAATTGAGTGTAGTATCGTTCACTTAAAAAAGCTTATGTCCAAGAGTAGACGCCTGCGGGCTCATAATTATGCTGAAACTTAACTGAATAATGAACTGAAAATATAATAAATGACAGTATTGCCTTACCTGTAAAACAATTATTGTTAACATCAGCGAGTGCGCACTATATAGCCAGTATGTATATGCTCAATAAGTAATTTAAGTATTTCAAAATATTTAAAAGAAATTATCATAGTATTATGTTTAGGAGCAAAGTTTTGAAAGTAATTACGCTGATTAGTCGCCGTGAAAATTATAAAGTTTTTATTATATTAGTTTCTACCGACAAATTTGGCAAACCCCATGAGCGACACGTAATGAGTTTGTCAAAGTAAATTTAACGTGTACCTGTGTCGCAGTGTCTTAGCAATAAATACCTACTTTGATTTAGGTATTTTTCTGAAATTTTTTCACTGTCTTTAGAGGAGTATTTTTATTGCAACTATTAAAGAACTTTAATCTAAATAGCGAAGAGTGGAATCGGTTATTCGACTTACAGCTTTATTGCTTTATTTATTTGACCGAGCTTTATTGAGACTGAAATACCTCAAAGAATGTGTAATGTTTTTTGCATTCTTAGTACGTCAGGAGAAAATACAATGTTTGAGCTTTTTTAATGTATAATTTTTTATTTAAAATAAATTTGTACTAGATTAGAAAAAGTGCAAGATGTAATTACATATAAATCAATGATATTTATGGTACCTACATAAAGCATTGTACATACTACGTATATTCCAGAATTACCAGGCAAATACCTACATTTTACCTGGATTATTAAGTTAAAGAATCGTTACAACAGCAAAAATGTATCAGCAGTTGCTTTAATTTGATTTTCTGAGGATGGTGAAAATCATAAAAAAAATGATTAATTTTGACAACATTAAGTTAGTTATAAACTTAGCAAGATAGATTACACAGTATTAAGGATTCTCAAAGTATAATAACCATAATATTATAATAGAGTATTGAGACTCATTAAAGATTTAATCCTTATATAGAATAACCGTAGGGTACCACCTTAAAATAGTATCTTTTCCTATCTCAACCCGTGAGTGCGGTAGAAATCGGCTAAGAAAAAAAACCACCTGAGGGTGGGCAGCAGCGCCTTCTATGGGCATTGTATTAAACTGCGCCTGAAAACCCGTGTACCATAATATGTGCGGCGAGTATTTATTAGGGCCGCAGGTTGACGCTGGATCCAAGCTGCCACTGATCGGTACTACTGGAAAATTATTGAGTAGGGCTATATCCAGCAGTGCACGTCTTTGGCTGAGATGACGGTGACGATAAGAAATATACATTGTCTTATGATTATTATCTCTTGTTCTAATTTGTTAAATGTGATAGAATATTTAAATATGTACATTAAAATAAATTATTTTTCGTCCCAATAGAAACAATTGGTTCAAAATAATTTTATATTGATAGGATTCATGAAATTGATGAAAATAGCTGTGTATTTTGAACTTGCTCATCTATAACAAAAAGGCTTGGAAAATACGAACAGTATTATGTAAATATGAAATTCTCCAATGAAAAATATAATAGCAGTGAAACAAAGCAAACAAATAATGCAAACACAAACAACTACAAGAAAATGCAATTGGACTTGAAAAACTTCATTGTATTATCGTGATTTACCTCGACAGTAAGTTGCGAACTACCAATCAGATTTGTGAAAATATCTTACTTCGTTAAAGTTATTATGTTTTTTTGCTCTTTATATGGGATTTTCCCAAAAAATTAGCGGACAAAGAAAATTATATTTTATGTATTTGAATCGCACATAGCTCTGTCGCTTTTAATTGTCAGTGTAAAGTGGTTCAATTTAATAGTCGGTTTCAATTCAACATTTTCTTGGAACTTCAAAGGATTTTCAGCGTCCCATAGATCCCCTTACAACGGTAAAGAGAAAAGTGGTCTGTTATAATTTCTGTCTGTCCTTTCTTTAAAAATACTTGGCTCACATTACATTACTCATAACTTTTATTTGAAGATTAATAAACCACTCACACACGGGGTTACTCTTAGGATACCTTGGACGATTCTCGGCAGGCTCAGCTTTGAAAAAATATTCTTTTCAAATTTGGCTCTGGTCTGGAGCTGGAAAGTAGTGGCAGGGCACACTGCGTTTCGTAGTCATTTGGGCAGCCACAAAATAAGACCACCACCTTCAGAAGACCACCGTGAAATAACAGCACGAGTGGATGCCAGAGCCCATTTCCCTATCCCTTATCCTTAATCTTACTGTAGTCGACAGCGCACTTGCAGCAGCTGTGGCGCTGCTTGTGTTATAGGCGACGGTAGCCCCTACCATCAAGTAGACCGTTAGTCTGTCTGGCTGTCTTAACTTAAAAAAAATAATTAAAAAAATAGAAAAATCACAATAAAGCTTACAATACACTGTTTATATTGCAAAATATTTCCCTTGAAACGACTAAAATCAGTCGTGACATAAAATATAAGTACTAATTACGTCTTTAACGTTATATTCACATCGGCGGGATACGCAATAACGACGCGTATCCCGCCGACGACGCCGAAATTTTCCACTAGGATCAAAATAATATCAGTGCTGTGTTTTTTTTAATATTAAGGTCGACAGGTGGCTACCGTCGCCTATAACACAAGCACGCAATAGGTGCTGCGAGTGCGCTGCAAACCATAGTAGGATTAAAGATAAGGGTTAAAGAAGGGATGGGCTCTGGCATCCCTTATTCATTCAACGAAACACAATAGTCCATACGCTGTTATTATAGCCGGGCTGTATGCTTCGTCTCAGCTTATATGGGAAATGTGTCTCAGCTTATATGGGAATTTATATATGGGAAATGTGTCTGTATTCTTAATTTATTTTTTGTTAACTCATTAACTTGAATTTTTTGTGTTTCTCTTTATATTATGTTTTGTGATGTTTATGTTGTTTTTTTTCCTTCTTACTTTCTAATATTATTTCTCGTATCCGTAACACTTATCGTTCGTATTATTTTTGAATTACTTATAAAAATGCCTGACATATTTTATATGGTGTTGTGTTACCATTTTCCTATTTATATCGAAAGTAAACTCTTTGCTGAAAATCGACCTCAATTCTTGCCTTTTGGACATTTAAATTACAAATTTATCTGCCAAGTAAAGTTTGATCACTCAACCTTGTTCGGTGTAGATTATCCTGATAACTCCCTCGGAACTTCCTCGGAATCGGTATATTAAAAATTCCTACAGGGAGTATAGTGGTTGCAAAAAAGTGATACGTCATCATTATGAAATGCTTCGCGTCATAATTTTTGCGATCCTTCATGTTCCTATTAATGCATAAGGCTTATTAGTGAAATTGGCGTCATCAAAATTTAGTAGTGGCAGGGCACACTGCGTTTTCGCAGTCATTCGGGCAACCCGTCTGGCGGCAGTAACCACCCGCTTACAGAAGACCACTTTGAAATAACATCACGTGTGCTGCTGTGTTTCGGTGAGTGAGTAAGGGATGCCAGAGCCCATTTCCCTATCCACTCCTAATCCCTTATTCTACTGCAGTCGGCAGCGCACTTGTAGCAGCTTTAGCGTTGCTTGTGTTATAGGCGACGGTAGCCACCTACCATCAAGTGGACCGTCACCCTGTCTGACCTTAAAATAATAAAAGACTAGGTGATTAGCACTATCAAATGAAGTTTTTAATAATTAATTGTATTGTAATCAATTAAAATCGACTCTTTAGTTATTTTAAGAACAACTCTATTAAAACCAAGGTCAACGTGGTAGAAGTTATGAACGTAACCGATTGACTTATTTTGTGCGTCTTTAAGCAATTTACAACAAAGATGCAAATTAGGTAATGGAAATTTTGTAGTGACAGGACACACTGCGTTATTCAATCATTTGGGCAGCCCGTCCGGCGGCCCTGAGCACCCCATATGGAAGACCACTGTGAAATAACAGCACAAGTGCTGTTGTGTTTCGGTGAGTGAGTAAGGCATGCCGGAGCTCATTTCCCTAACCTAATAACTTATCCTCAATCCATTACGGTCGGAACCCACTTGCAGCACCTGTGGCGTTGCTTGTATAACACAAGCAACGCCACAGGTGCTGCAAGGCAATGGTAGCCACCTACCATCAAGTGGACCGTTAGCCTGTCTGTCGACTTTAACAAAAAAAAGTTATTCACAATTTCTACTATTCACTATTATTCACACTATTCTATTATTTTTATTATTCTTTATAAGATAACTAGCGAACCGCCCCCGGCTTCGCCCGTGGTGCAATTTTTATATATAAGAACATTCCCCGTTTATCCCTCTTTCCATTAGTGAAAACCTAATTAAAATCGGTCTACCCGTTCATGCGTGATGCCGTGACCAAGGGAAATGGGGATTCATTTTTATATATAGAGATATAGCCATTTTGGATCACTTTAGGTTTTGAAAACAAAAAAATGCTTTGTTTTCAAAAACAAAAACAAAACTGATCCATGTTACATAATAATAACTTCTTAAAATTTTCCTATGGCATTGAATAATTCATAGTAGTAGAGCTCCCGGTAATTACCGCTTACAATTTTTTAAATCGATTATAGGTATTGTAAAATATATTTATTATAATAAATATTAGTCAATCAAAAAAAATTAATGAACATTCGGTTTCAATATAACATTTTTCCGGTCCAACTACAAAGTATTAACAGCATTGAATAGATAATATTGCAATCATCGATAAGAATGTTTATGGCTATCAGAAAATCGGACTCTCAGAAATACCAGAATGAATAAATGATATTTGTAATTGTAGAGCAATTTATTATTTACTAGCTGAGCCCGAACCTTGGTACGCGTGGTATTCGGTATAGCGCGTAACTTTTTTGTTTGTAAATCGATTGGAATGAAATAAACACTAAATGTTACGGGAAGCTTGCTACAATATATCAGTGAAAATTGCATTCAAATCGGTTAAGTCGTTTCAGAGATTAGCATGCACAGACAAACAGACAAAAATTCTAAAAACAATTTTTTTGATCTCGGTAATATACGTACAACGTATACAAATTTTTTTTTTTGAAGCTGTGTCTGTAATATACTAGCGACCCGCCCCCGGCTTCGCCCGGGATTAAATTTTTATATATATGAACATTTCCCGTTTATCCCTCTTTTCATTAGTTAAAAACGAATTAAAATCAGTCTACCCGTTCACGCGTGATTCCGTGACCAAGGGAAATAGGGATTCATTTTTATATATATAGATGTATAGATAGGTATAGATAAGATATCGTTTGTATAAATGTAAGCATGGTAACTCACAATATAAATCAATAACTGATATCGTATTCACTAATGTGTTTTTCTTCTGAACGATTGTCTTGAAGCTAATATATTCTGACTTATCGACTTTTTAAAGGAATATATTAGGAAGTTCTTTAAACGTACCTACTTACCCAGTATTAAAAGTCGAGGTAACGTGTTAGAAAACTGGTGTGAGTAGCTCGGGCAAGGCTAGAAATGTACGTACCATTTCAGTTGCACGTCGATCAGTTAATAATTAACCAAGCAATCGTTAGATAAGAGGTAAAATATTTACTGGATGTGTAGTAAAGTTGCGAGAGTTGCTTCCTAGTGTTTAATCCTAGCGTAACGAGAGTTAGCGATAAGTCTCCCCGCCACATGGCGGACGCACGTGACACCAACTTAGCCAATATACAATGTCCACTAATGTCTTGGTAACGTAACGTACAAACCAGTTTGGAGATGTAAATTTGACGCATCTGTGATCTAAGATCTCATGATGTTTAAATAAAAAATTACCACATAACCATGGATGTTTTTAAAACTCAACACTTTTGTTATCTGCTTGAAATAAACAGCTATTGTAAATATCTTTAATATGTCTATGTCAATTAATTTACTTAAAATTAATTAACATAGCTAAATTAAAATACGTTAAATTTCTTGGTTAAGAAGGTAACCAATATCTATCTAATACATATTATTATATAAATCTCTGTCTATCCGCCTCTGTTTTTCTATCCGCTAACTCCTTCTAAATTACGCAACGTATTTTGATACGGTTTTCACTAACAGAACAGCGGTAAAATCCACGCAAAGCCGGGGAAGTTTAGCTAGTTAATAATAAATAAATAGATCGCTAACTTACTAGGGCGGAGTGATAAGCCTGGTAAAAATCTATTTTGGATTAAAATTATCGCAAATTGCATGGAACCTCCTTGTTCACAACTCTTTTAAAGGACTACATTAAAATTTTCAGCCAGTACCGCCGGTTAGTTTTTTTGTGACAGCCATTAAAGAAAAATAGTTGAACAAATTTTCGCAAAGATGGAGAAAAGTGAATTTCGTGTCTTGATTATTTTTTGCGTAAAAAAACTATTACGGAAACGAAAAAAAAAATTGAAAAATATTATGGGGACTCTGCTCCGACGATTAAAATGATTCATAAGTGGTTTACTCATTTTCGCTGTGGTCGTACAACCACAAGTGATGCTGTGCGTCCAGGACGCTCAGTTGAGGTCGAGATAGTAGGCATCTCAAACGAACGTGTGCACAATATCTTACACCAACATTTAGATATGAAGAAGCTCTCCGCTCGATGGGTGCCGCGTTTACTGACTGTTGATCAAAAACGTATGCGTGTGACCACTTCGGAGGCGGGTTTGGCGTTGTTTCAACGAGATAAAACTGAATTTTTGCGTCGTTTTATAACAGTAGACGAAACATGAATCCACCACCATACCCCAGAAACCAAAAAACAATCGAAACAGTGGATTGCTACCGGCGAACCAGCTCCAAAGAAGGCCAAAGCAGTTTTATCGGCCAATAAAGTGATAGCTACAGTTTTTTAGGATGCAAGTGAAGTAATCTATATTGACTACCTAGAGAAGGGTAAAACGATTAATGGCGAATATTATGCAAATTTATTAAACCAATTTAACAGAATTTTACGTGAAAAACGACCACATTTGGCTAAGAAGAAAATCCTCTTCCACCAAGACAACGCACGACTCCACACCTGCGTGATTGCCATGGCATGAGTTGCGCTGTGAGATGCTTTCTCACCCACCGTATTTGCCAGATTTAGCCCCTTGTGACTATTTTTGTTTCCCAATTTAAAAAAAATTACTTGGTGGGAAAAGATTTGGCTCCAACGAAGAGGTCATCCACGAAACCAATTTTGACTATGCCTAAGTCATATTTTATGGAAGGGATCGAAAAGCTAGAGAATTTGAGCTACACGTAGACTACGTTGAAAAATAAATAATAATAATTTTACTAATTTTACTCCTTGTTTAATTTTTACCAGACTTATCACTCCGCCCTCGTACTAGTAATAAACACCAATAAAATCATATGGCCGGCCCCCGTAGAATATTATAGGCTTGGTTATATATAATCATAGAGAGGACTGTGGGCGAAATTCTGCACACGCTTAACAAAGTCAACTTTACAAAGTTGGGATTCGAACATGGGACCTCTAAGTCACCTTACCCATTCGACCAATTTGTCAATTGCATAGTAAAAAATAATGTTACAGATTATTTCAACTAGATAGTTATTATGAATAGTCTATAAGGTGCGTTATTTTTTGAAAAATAAATTAAAAAAAAAAGAAAAGCAGTTTTTAATAGCGTCTGCCTTTCTACTAATTCAATTCTTACAAATGCTTAATTATTTAGACGAATTATTAAATAAAATAAACACGCGTGATTGAGTATTTATAAAACAAATCGTAGTTATACACGCAATTCTGATTTGTCAAGTGGGTACAAAATAATTATGTACATATATTACCCACAAACCCTTACCCATATTGGCAATTCATTCAGTCAGAAATGAATTCAATTATGTTATCTCAACATAATTGTTACGGAACAAGAACAAAGAGTAGGTATAATAAACCACGTCAAACACGAACAATGTTCTTGTTGGATTGCGTGCCAAGGAGCTTTTGTTTCTAAATTCAGGGTTCTTTGCCTGAATGTCGCTTGTTTTATCTGTGTCGCAGACATAAGAACAGTTGAACAAAAATGGCAAGTCAATATGCATTTTCCAATAAACAAACCTGTTGATTTTGTAGGTTTCGTTTGATATGCAATTTCGAATTAATTATCCGGGCAGTCGTAACCACCGTAAATTTGAAAAAAAAAAGCAAAAATTTATTTTAACACAGAATAGTGAATAAATTAGTTAATTTTGATAATAATAATATCGACAGCGTTTGACTCTTTGAGTGACTCATCGTAAGATTCGTAAGGAGTTATTGGTCAATTTATATTCAAAATAATTAAAAAATTCCCGCAGTATCAGTGTTGTATGTGTATAGAGTATATTCGTCAGAATGGAAGTGAGTTTAGGAAAAAATATGCTTTTATTAGCTTTTGCCCGCGATTTCGTTTGCGCCTTTCTGGAACAGTATTTTTGTGCATTTTTTGTACCCCTGGAAACGTAATGGTCGATTGAGAAGTTAAGCCAGAAGGCTTAATGCCAAATTCTCTTTGGCATTTATAATTTTACAGTTAGGATTATTTTCCCAAATACCAAGTATTAACAAGAGTTTTTTATTAACTTAAATGAGAGATAAATTCAATTATTAATGAAAAATTAGTATTCATTTAAATATTTAATATTGACGAAGTCTTGTCACAATGATGACATATTATAACATTCGTATCTCTAGTTAGTTTCCGAGATCTATTAGTAATGTACATACACTCGAGATTTAGATTGATAGCCTTATGTGCCACTAGCTCAGTATATCCTGGAGTTCATTCACTCCGACTTACAAATGAGCAATGTGTTCAACAAATCAGATTAGTAGAAGAAGTTGTTGGCTTACAGGGACTAACACCGCCTATGATTATTTCGAAGGGAGAAAGTGCTGATTACATGACCAAAGATAATTAAATAAGGTTAAATATTAAATGTTTCAATAATTATATGGAAACTTATAAGCACTTCTAAGTCGATATTTGTCATTAGGTCCTTTCTTATTCTAATTTATACAGAGGCCGCAATAAAAGTTTTTAGAACTGGCCAAACAGTAAAGACAGAAATGAAAAATAAATTTCGAATTAAGAACTTTTTAGGCAGCTGTCAATGTAATTTCTTTCAGTTGACATTAGTTTTTACAAATTTGTGTTCCTTTAAACAGTCTGTGTCGTGCGAAAAACGAATTAGACGAGTGAAAATTTTCGCTCAATTAGGACCGCAACGAAGGTTCATAAATGTATGAACGAAAGTCAACAAAGTCTTGATAGATTCCGATTGGCATTTCATGACGACGCCCCATCCCCGTGCTACTGTTTATACATAACTTGTTACACTGTTCAGTGAGTTTAAACGTGGTCGTAGCAATCTCCCTGATGATTTTCGCAAAGGACGTCCATTTACGGCGAAAAATGAAAATAACTTCAGTACTTCAGTACGGCTCATGATTTAAACGGATATAAGGGTGACATAGCAACAGAATTGAACAAGTTTAGACATTGGCATAAATCAAGTACAAACATCTAGGCGTGAGGAAGCTTTGCGCTTACAAAGGAATGGAGACTACTTCGAAAAACAATAAGAATACAAACAGATTCCTACATTATTTAGTTTTCGAATTTCTAAAAAGTTTTCAGTGCTACCGTCGTACGTTTGTCGGATATGATATTTTAAAGCCAAGAGTTACATTGATATACATTAAGAAAACAAATAATCTTGTTAAAAAAAAACAAATTGTTAGGAGAACGTACCCATTTAAAAAAAAAAAAAAAAACCACTACTTGGTTCGTCCAAAGGTTGTCCCTTCTACGGCACTTAAACTTGTTAATTCTATACCATATGTTGGTAATTTAAGTTCTCTACTAACTTCTTTGTTATGCTTTCTGTCTTGCAGAGAAACCACAAGCAAAACTGTTTCAAAACTGAGTAAGTTTCTGCTTTCTCATCAAACCAATAATCTGTGTATCATAAGTCGTTACTTGTAACACATACTTAATAATGACTTGATAGGTATGTAAGACCCCGAAATACGTCGGAAGAAAAGATGCTTCGTAATTTGCAGAACACTGACCAGCCGAATTAGATTCGTTGGTTGACTTTCTCTTTCGATGGTTGATTTGCCACATTTTATGTAGATTTGCCAGGGATGTACATATTCATAGAAATCTTTGAGAATAGCATTTCCAATAAAATAAGAAATATACAAAGAAAATTAGATTTCTCAATAATTTCCTACACATTCTGCTAACTTTGTAGAACAATAAATCTTATCCTTTTATATAAAACAAGTCATTGTGCTCGACTGCATTTTCACTATTTATTGAATAAGTTCTGAATTTAAAATGATATTAAGCCGTTTCTCGCGTTTTGCTGGCGTCATCTGTTGATAAAATCACGAAGTATTATCGAAATCTCAAAACAATAAATTACCGACAAGAACACATCGCTCAAATAAATCTCACTCTATATCGCTTAGGATATGACATAAAAAAATCCTTTCAACAATTATCGTTCGATTTTTATACAAATATACAAACATCTCCATAAATAAATGAATGAAATTAATTTAATACAGCTAATTAAAAAATTACAATTGTTTAGTTATGAGGGTTACGTCTTTTCGACTAGTAACTGTACGAGGTGGCACAAAATACCAGAGTCATACCTCCAAATCATGGTTCCAGGATGAAATTGCAACACGTAAGTACTCTGCAGAGCAGTACTCTTTATGCGAATGACAAGGAAATCGCATGTTCTCGACAGTGCATACATTCCAGATGCACTACAGAAACGTGGTAGTCTCAACACCGTCCTGAAGATATATTGGACACGGATGGCGGTGATAGCCTAGTCATAAGTTGTTATGTGTAATTATTGTAACTCGCAACACGCGTACATAGTTTCAAAATTAAAGTTTTACTTTTATATTTAATGAAAAGTATCCTAAAGGTATGTCAGTCCAGTTTTATGTGTGAGGGAACTATATATAATATAAATTATAGATTTAAAAACCTCTGTGGCATTAATTCACATGTATAGGTATATAAAATTATTAAATACAAAAATTTAAAAACATATGAGAAAAGCTTATAGATTATAGTACAGGTAATCCAAACATAAATTGTGAATATACTTTATACTCGTAGTTCATTACATCAAGTTACAGGCCCGGCACAGAAATGAATTCGTAGCATCAATCGTTGTCAGATTTGATAAAAACTTTATTGACGCTCAGTAGTATCACAGCACCTGCTATTGAACCAATGTGTGACGAATAAATCTGATCGTTCATTTGTCATTGTTACGAATTCGAGTATTTATATCTGACTTCGGTGAAAATATGTACTATAAAAAGTATACTGTTTATAGTCACTTAGAGATTTTATTCATGCATTTTAATTTCATTTTATACAAAGAAAATGTTATTTTATTAGATTAAGAAACCAACTTTTTTACATAAGCCAGAAATTACAGTAGATAATTGAATCTCTAAGGACGCACATTAAAAGCCACTAAATTACTTGGCATAATGGCTATAAAACATAATAACATGTTTACAAAAGCAAAATTTCATTTAATCTCACGAATTGCTTAAACAGGAAAAATCACGTTTCCTTCTTTGTTACATTCAAAAGAGACCTGTAAGGAATTGTTACAGCCGCAGACTCAATAGTTAATTAAGATATTATAATTAGGTGTAGATTAAACAATTAAGAGCTTAAGTACATTTCCCATTTAAACTTTACTTAACTTTTTTATGGCATAGGGCAGGAAGACTGACTTTGACGAAAAACAAGCAGTAACTACTTTTACTGATCAGGATAAGATTTAAACCTTTCCAATACTAATAAGATAAACATCAAGGGAAAATATGGGACGTGAAAAAGATCCTGATATCGCTTATTCACGGTGGTTTTTTTGGAGTGGGTTCTCTCATTCTTGCATTTCGAAAATATCGATTAACACCAATTACCAACAATCTTATTTTCCTTATGAATCTTCATATCTCTTGAAAAAGAAAAAAAAATGCAGTTAAATTTACTGTCATTTCAAAATTATTAATATTATTTTGTATTTGAGGTTCAAATGATTAAGGTCACGGTGGTGGTTTACTGAAAGTTACATGCTACAAATACCGTGTATCGCCTCATTTGCGTACCATCAGCAACAATACCAGCAAGACCTGCTGCTGGCGTCTGCTACTGCTCCACGAGTGGCCCTTGGACCCCGCCAACCCCGCAATAGTGTGAATGTGGTGGCGAGTTTCCAGCGCCATGAATCTGGACTGTCCCAGCTGAAGGAAGGTAACCCCTACAGGAAAATCCACCAAGAAAGCAACGGAAAACCACTTCGGTCAACAATTACCAGTAAAATCAAAATGAGAAACCAATCGACCACAGCCCCGAGTCCGGGTGACCCTCCAATGTGTCAAGGATGCGTAGACTCTCTCGGTCCAACATGGTGGGACTGGAATTTCGGTAGTGGAGGAGGCGTTCCAAGTGGCACGTGATAGAGAGGCCTTTTCGAGAGTGATCGCCAACGTCGGGGAGACCTGAATTGGCACTTAGAGAAGAAGATTTTGTATTTCTATATTAGTCAAATGAGAAGGTTTTAAGTAAGTTTTTATGTAAAGCCAGGCTAACGGTCCCATGGTGATAGGTGGCTACCATCGATTTATTAACATAAGCAAAGTCACAAGTATTGCAAATTCGCTGCCGACATTGAATGATATAAGGAGGGGATAGAAAATTGATACCTTACACACTCTAAGAAACACGTCATAGGTGCTGTAATTTCATGGTGTCTGGCAGATAGACTGCTCAGTTTAAGACTGCTGAGCGCAATGACCCCTACCATTATCAAAGTATACTGAAAAAATATTTTTTAATTTATTATTTCTTTTCCGGGAAGAAAAGGTAATAGTAGAATCCATTAGCAACTCAAGAAGCAACTGGTTAAGAAGTTTACAAATGCAAATCAAATCAGTATGTATATGTCATTTTGTTCGAGGACTTTTTGCCATCTTGTATGTAGTAACATGATCTCGTTGCTGTAGAAATTTTGAGACTTCTGATCAAAACAACGCGACAAGTAGTTTTGGCAGTCTGAAGAGACCGAAACAGGTGTAAATCTGAAGGTGCAACGTCAGGGGTATATGGCGGATCCATTAACACCTCCCAGCCAAACTCTCTTAATTTTTGCTGAGTGGCTAAAAATGTGCGTGGCCTAGCGGTGTAGTGACGAAAGAGCATCGTCGTATTAGTTGACCCCTCCATGCGATAGATGGCACTGTTCAACATCAATGATTAAAGCTAATTAGTTGATGTGTAGGCGAGATGGTGCTGTGCGTTGCCTAATTATAATTTTGATGGATTTTCTAATTGGGTTGATTTTTGCACGTTACGAGTTTAATACATTTTAGATTCTTCATTTGATGAAGAGACACACTTAGAATATGTATTTGTACATTACTTTAACAGCAGTTCCATTTAATTATTTCCGTAAGAGACTTGTAAAATGCTTGTTCGCAGATAGCGAATAATATTCTTGTTGATTTAGGACCGAATGTTCCACTGGCAACTGGAGTAGTTCTTACAATAATACCTAACATTGTTACGATGACACAACTTGGAAACTGTTTTATTAGTGGTTAAAATAACTTTGTTATATAATTTAGTTATAAAGCAAATACACGAACGTATCTAATGTATGTAGGTATATTATTGTACCTAAATGATTCATACCATCTCTCGTAAACTTAGCGAAGATATAGTAATTAACATGTGATTGTATCCAACCACATAATAGTGAGGTTCACCCCACCATACACAGGAGGGGTTGTTTATGTAAAACATCGAATACACATTACGTTACAATTACAAACCCTCTGAAATATTAGTAGCAAATAAATAAAGTAATAAGGTGAACTTATATATTTTTTGTCTTTATGACAATAATTTTTATTTATTTATTACTGACATATGACGCTATAAAAGTGTACATGAAGTTACATATGTCTTATACGAGTATGACAACATTAAAAAGGAGAGAAGACATTGACACTTTGTCTCAGGGATATCGGATTCGATTCCAAGCAGGGCCAATATTAGAAATGAACATTTCAAAGTTGGCTCGGTATGAACCTAACACTGCATTTCGCAGTTTCGGTGATCACTCAGAACCAATTTCCCTTTCTCTTGCTAAGGACTTATCCTTAATTCTTATATTATTATGCTCGGCAGCACTTGTGGCGTTGCTTGTATTATAGGCGACGGTAGCCACCTACCATCAAGTGGACCGGCAGCCTGTCTGACGGCCTCTACATTAAAAAAAATATAATAAAATAAAATGTTGTAATATAATATCGTTTATTTGTGTACAAATTTTCGTTTGAAAAAGTATTCCTCTTAATCGCACTTTGTACTTTTCAATGCAGTTACATAATTACGTGTGTTTCTATGTACGTACTGCATAGTTTAAAATGTGTTTGATACAAAAAAAAAATGAAGTGATATTGTTTTTACCTACTGAAGTAAATACTGCGTTTACACTAATATCTTTGAATTTGACGTCAAATTTGTTATAATCTAGACCCCTGGCAATTAGTTTTATGATAAATATATTATGAGAAAATAATCTTTTATTTCTTTTTAAAATTTCCCGTTTTTTGAAAAAATAATCAATTTTTTTCAATGAAGACGATCCCAAATTATGAGATATTAGCCGAAATTCCAAAATGTAAGGAATCTTTATATATAACAGAAGGAGAAAGGAATGAATTGAGTGGAAAGAATATAAACTAGAAGTATGCTAGATCTGAACACAACAATGTGCGTAATGATGGTGAAAGTACAGCAGTTTTTAATTCGAAGCTATTCTTAACAACAAATTCGCTAATTATTATGACATATAAACCTTATAAATTAGAATAGGCATTTAAACAAAAAGAAGTGCGATAAAAAATTTCATATTTATCGTAACCAATGAAGCGCTTCTGACAAAATAAATTTGGTAATTTATAAATTTTATAAAGTTCGTCACCACTAATAATATTATACATAACAATGATTGCTCTGTACCTACAAAATTCGAAACTAAGTAAACATTTGAACATTCACTATGAAAATAAAAATCAATACTTTCCTTTCAACGTAATTGCAAACTCAAAGTCACAGTCGCAGAGGAATTGAATAAAAAATGTCTAGTATTATTGAGAGAGGAGACTTGACTGAAAATGCTTTAAAATTTTTCTTCCAATTATATTATGCGAGAGAACTGTGAAGCTTTTTTGGTTTATTTAGAATTGAGTTAACTAAACTTTTACTTTTATAAACAATAATTTCTAACGTGAGTATGTTACTAAATGGTACTCATTTTGAAATAGTTTTTTTATCTTTTTTTTGTCTTTTTTATTAAAAAAAAAAGATAAATAATGTATTATTTTTTATTATTTTTATCTTATTATTAAAACATACAATGTGGCACGTAAGATGTTATCGAATATTATGCAGAAATGTCTTTATATCTACCACAGATTTGGTACGATTGATTAGTTAAGAAGTCAATCTATTTAAACCAAAACAAATAGGTAATTTTTAATTGGACATTCATTTCGTTCTAAAATTTTCAATACAAAATCTGTGACGAATGCAAACTAACTGCATTTGGCTTGATATGTCTTGATGAAAACTTCAAGACATATTGTTGGCAGATTATTAATTATTCTGTCTCTTTTATGAATTATAAACTATAAGTCTATAAGCATAACGCGATTGGCCTTTTCGCCATTTTAGATAACCCCTAAAAACCGGTCTCAATCACTAAAGAAATAAAATTTATTTGAAATGCAATTTTATATTAGCATTTTAAAAAAGTCTCAAGACAATGTAAGCTGGTGTTCTTTATTGACTGATATTAAAATTGTGCAACAGATAGAATTTAAATTACTTGTCAATCAACAATTAATTATTGATATCGCTTTTTATTTACTACCACTTAGTCACCTTTTTTTTTTTCGAGGAGAAATCCATTCACGGATTTCCTACCGCTGGCTAGACGGTAGGGGTATGTGGGGGTCACCAGTGCGACACACTATGCTATGTCATAGCGGCACTGGTACTACCCACTAAAACTCCCCGGTGTCTCCTTGCCCATCGGAGGGACGGACCGGGCTCTGCCGAAACAACAACTCCAATCCATCCCAGGGCAGCCTAGCCATTTTTGGCTAGCTAACTCCAATGGGGGATTGCCCGGAGACACCAGGGCAATCCCCAGACGGAGGGGACCTTGTGCAGGCGCATACGGCTAGCCAGCCGTGTGCGCAGGTCCCCTAGACCACTTAGTCACCTACGGCCTGCAACTAGATTAATAGGCCAAGCTTTTGCTAGTTTGCTTGTATTTTTTATATACTTTATTTAACCATGCCTGCATTAAATATATATGGAATCATCCCTTACATTATTAAATAATTTATAAATATCATTATAAAATCGTGAGAAATTGCATAGTAGCACATATTTTTAATTAAACCACATTGATGAACGCTTGAGTTAGTAATAAAATTGTTTAATTAGGATTACCCTATCCATGAGAACAGAACGCGACTAATTTTACATTTTTCTCAAAAACGTTATTTACAGTATCGATTTTTAGAGTTCCGTAACAACTCACGATTTCACTCGTGTGTCCGTCTGTTCTGTTTTTCTGTTTTGAAAAATACAGAAATTAGTTTTCTACTTATAGATTATAGGAAAACCTATAAGAAGTCTATGATATTAAAATAACATGGTGAATCACTCAATATTGTGCGGATAGGTAACATCGTACGGAACCCTCTTCACGCGAGTTTAACTCGCACTTGTACCGTTTCAACCGTTTTTAATTATATTCCCATAATACAAAAACCAAATGACTCGGATTACATACGACCCATACAGTGTGGCCTTGCAAAGCTACCACGCTTGATGTTGAATTTCGTCGTTCCTCACCTGTGGGAGTTGATGTCTTATTTAAATATGTATTTGACGTCAATAAAAGATACAACGTTTCAACGTTTGAATTGTATCTGGGGCTTTTACGTGTTTTCGATCATTTTTTTCAAATTTTTCTCATCATAAGAACCTTACTCGGTCTATAACGAATATTAAAAAAAAGTAGCCGAATTGTTCGAGTCGTTCTCGACTTTTGCGCTTAGCAACACATTTAGCGATTCATTTTTATTTATACTTTATAGTTAGATGTATTGAACCATAAATTGATTTACTAGCACTCACACTTGAAAAATTTTTTTTTGAGTTATTGCGTTTTTTCTTTGAGTAGGTATGTATTTAAAAAAATAATAAAAAACATTTTTTGAGTAAATACTCAACTCGAAAGCGCAAGTACGAATTAGCATTAAGGCTTTTTAAAAACGAAGATCGCTGAAACAGTTTTCCTTCCCGAACAGTTGCCAGTTGATATAGTAAAGCTGATTTTATTTAAGAATCATTTAAGTAATCCTATTTCATGTTTGACTAAATATTCAATTAAACCGAAAAGCAGAAAACTTATAGCAATTATGTCAGATTTTTTGAAATTTTCTTCTGTTTTATTGCAGCTAGTTTTTTGTATAAATTACGAAGCTCGTACAAGATAGAACAAATTCAACGGCACATTTACTATGTCAACATATAGTGAATAAAACAGAATGATATGAGCTGTGACATGTACCTACAATGACGAATGATTGTTAAAAATGTTTACGAGTGTTGGTCACGCAATCGTCACAAATTTAACTTCTACTTGTATTTATGTGTTGATACGCAGTGTTTTGTTCGGGATTGTTTTTTTATTTTATTTTTTCTATCTAAATTTCTTACGGTCCACAAGAAACTCCAATGGAGTTATTTGCCTGCCTACCTTGATTAAAATTTATTTTTAAATCTTTAAATTTTGTTTTGTAATTTTTTTGGAATTAGGTAAGTATATATATTGTTTTTGCGTTTTTGCGCATATCGAACAATCTCCACTGTATTATGCGAGGTCAGGGTGTGTACGATAAGGATAAGCTCGCTAGCATGCGTCCCGAATGAGACGTTGTATAACTGGGTTTTAATAGGCCGACCGCCGCGCCGCGCCGCAACGACTTTCCATGCGGGGGCGATTTTTGGAGCGCACATCAAAGCGCTCAATGTTCAAATGTGTGCTCGATTGTCACAGAACACTCGATTGTCGAATTATAGTCGGTTATTTAAAACAACTTTTTTACTTTGAATTGAAATGGACTGGACAAATGATTCGATAATAGGGGATCGGACAGTAATCAGATTAAAATCTAAAATGTACTTAGAAAGAAAATATATAATTTTTTACGATTATTTATCGAATAATAATTTAATATAATTCATTTAAATATTATTAAATGAAGAAATAAAATTTTATTATTTACAATATTTTTAATCTATACTGAAACACCAATCACAGTGCGTGACGTCATTTGTGGGCAATCATTGTCTTATGCCAATGCAGCTGTTTTGTTATGATATGACCACAAATGACGTTACGCGCTCTCAGATGAACTGTCGTGGCGTTTTGGGGGCATTTTCAAACAAACAATAAAAGGCTATAAATAAATAAAATAGTATTTTTTACGGGAATAAATATCCATGAAGATTAATTTAAAACACTTTCTGAAAATTTGTCCGATCCCCTATTGAATTTATTGAGGAGAACCATCTATAAGCCAAAAGTAAAATTCATAAAAATGACAATATAGAAAAACCATAAAATTAACATATACCACAGGCGTGTCCATAGATAAAATTGTTATAATCTATTACGATATGTTGCCACTCGCGCCTACTTTTCGGCCTTTTTAATTTATTTTTTTGTACATCTAATAAATAATTACATACGTACACTTAAATCATGGAAGTAATATATGAAGTAGTGGTAGGACACACTGCGTTTCGCAGTCATTTGGGCAGCCCGCCTGGCGTCAGTGACCACCCCCTTACAGAAGACCACCGTGAAATAACAGCATGTACATGCAGCTGTGTTTCGGTAAGTGAGTAAGGGATGCCAGAGCCCATTTCCTTATCCCCTCCTAATCCCTCATCCAATCCTACTGTAGTCGGCAGCGCACTTGCAGCACCTGTAGCGTTGCTTGTGTTATAGGCGACGGTAGCCACCTACCATCAATTGGACCGTCAGCCTGTCTGTCGATATAACATTTAAAAAAAATATACTATGTTTTGAATACTGTGAACCAAAGAATATAACATGTGCTCAAACATGTGAGCAAAGTCCTTCAAAGTCTTTGTACAAATTATGTTTATGTGCAATTAGGAGATGCGCCGACGCCGCGTTGCATTGAATAAAGTGGCTGATCACACAGCCACTTTAAAATCGCTTGCTTTAATATTTGCATCAAAAATGACTTATCTAATGCAGTTCTAATGCTATTGCTCCAAATTATCTAAAGACATAATTAAATTGTAATCATATTAAATACTTACTGGCCGCTATAACATTTAAGAAAATAGGTATATTCAGCTAAACAGGAACTTACGAACAATAACTACTCATTAAAAATATACATAATGAACTATAGAAATTATAAAAAACTTTATGCCTATACAAGTTACAACTGGTATTTAGATAATAGAAAAAAAAAGAATGAAAAAAAAAAAAGGTATACACTTTATGAGATTTCCTCAACTAAGTTCGTTACGGGAATCTGGTTCAAAAGCCTTCATTATAAAAAAAATATTTATTCAAAACAAACACAAAAAATTGAATTCAGATTGTATATAAAATATTTTTTGTTGTTGACATTACTTTTGTTTGTTGGTTTACCCGCGTTATCATAGTTTGCGGTTAAAACAATGCACGCACGTGTTTGTGAATGTTTAATGCCAATTAAAACTTGGAATGGCGGTCCTCTCCGGGAACATATTTGCTGAGAATGACCACTCTGGAGATTTATGATTTTTAGCACTAGCGCACGTTTGTGAATACACATTAGCCATAAAAATATATTAGACAACAAAGCTTATGAAATCTACTTTGTAATATAATATTATCATACAAACGCTGGGCGATAATAGCTATTCTATTCTGTTCTGAGCTAGCTGGCTTCAGATATCTTCAGACATATTGTGGTGGGTCCATAAAAATGTATTAAAATGTTTTACCAGTTTATGAAAGCTTATTTATGTTTTTGCTAATAAAACTAAAAACTAACTCAAAAACAAAAACTAAAACTATTATATACAATATTTTTAAGGAGGAAGAAAGTTCTAATAAAAAACTTCCAGATTAATTCTACATAATATTCAATATTTATATGTTAATTTCACGCTGAAAATAGTTTCGCGGCCGCTACACGGTGCGGCGCCTCCTCTAGAGTAGATTATATTAAAAAAATTATAGTATTAAATTTAAAAATGTTGATTATTTTTGAAGTATTCTTAACACTTCAAATAATAAAGTCGCTTTGGTAAATAGCTTTTAAGTTTATTTTTCATAAGTTCGATTTACATTTAAAATGGCATAATCGTTTTTTTTAAGTTGTTCATTTTATTTATTATAATTTATTAAGTTTTAAAAAAATTACTTCAAAACAATTCCAATAGATTCAACTTTATAAAAAAAAAAGTTACACAGAACCCAATTCATTTTTTTTTGCTGAAATTTACAGGCGCCCGTCGAGTAAAATGAAATTAGATCGGCAGTTTCAATTTCAACTTATTTTTAGCTTGACTTTGGTTACCTTTTCTTTTAGCAAATAAACGAATAAATATTTCAAGTTAATATTTTTTACGTTATATGTTAACATTTAAAATTTCAAATATAATAAAAGAGATTTTATTTTTTCTTAATTAAAAATCATTACTAGTCAAAAAGACAAAGAAATTACAAAATAGTGCCTGTTATCCAACGATCGCATATACACACTTCAACGATGATATTATCTAATAAATTTACTGTATAACTAAATATGACAATATCGTCGATAGGAAATATTTATTTACTTAAATTTATTGTAAGTGTAAAAATAAACTTATGTCAGAAATGCGAATGTGTTTTTCCATCTTCGTTAGAGCAAGTCACTATAATTCGTTCATGTTAGAGCAAGTCACTCCAGCAATCTACCCAATCGATTATCATTTTGGTTATCTGTCTACTTGATGCATATTATGACCATTGACCATAACATTCGTTGCGAAACTAGCAATAAAATATGAAAGATAATATATAAACAGTAAATGGTAAAATGGTATCGTAAACGCGGACTTGCAAAAATATCTCAAGAAAATATTCCACATTCTGAAACACATACTTAAAATTTTCCTATTTCAAGTTGCTCCAACTTTTTTGAATCTAATAAGCAAAGTCTTAAGGTTTAAATTCGTTTACGAACGTTTAATGCTTGATATGTCTTCGTATGTCGTTTGACGTATTCAAACATCATCGATGGCTGTGTCGTCGTAAATTTTGAGACGTAAAATTCAGCATATAATCATAAACGGTTTTGTTTGGACACAAAAGTCGCCCTATAAGAATATCCGTTTCTCTGACACATCAATTTTATAACATAAAATGGCCAAAGAAAACAATTTATACAAAGAAAACAATTTTTTTTTTATAGTTAGTTATCACTCGGTTTAACACTTTAAAATATGAGCTTTCATTTACGATTTAACTGAAACCACTCACTGCACTAGCGACTTTCGATCTCGTAAACATTGGACTAATGTTATATATCTAACGAATAAATTTACTTATATTTATTATAGAGATACCTCTAAACGGTCTCAAATTCACCAGTCAAAATCAGTCTCTTTAACGACTTTAGACGACGATTAGACGAAAAAATCGTACGTATTGTATTTATAAAAAAGCTAAATTTTGTCTGCTACTTCGACGCTTCTCTCGGGAACAATATACGTATTTTTTCTGGATGAACGTCTCCTACGTCAACGTCCTACGTCTCTTTCTGCACCCCTCCCTGACAACGTGTGTGAAAAGTTTCATGATTGTCGGTTGAGTAGTTAAAACGCGTAAAAGCGTAACAAACAAACTCGCATATATAATATTTGGTATGATAGGCTATAATTTTATTGAATCAAAATTAAGAAGCATGTTTTGACGTGCCCATTATATGAGTGGTTATGGGGCTTGTCTTAACACTCTGTTTTAGGGGTCCCGGATTTGAATCCCGGCTGGATCAACTTTGGAAATGAACTTCTCAAAGTTGACTCTGGCCTGTTTCTGGAAAGTAATGGCAGGGGAAACTGTGTTTCGCAGTCGTTTGGGCAACCCGTCTGGCGGCAGTAAAAGCAGTCATTGGTTTCATACAAATTGCGCCGGCCGCGTACTCGATGCGCACGCGACACGTGAAAGAGGTCTTAAAGCATCTGGCAGAAATTGTGGCCCACGGGAAGTGTCTAGCAGTGCTGAATATTATTTTGTAACACACACGACACACACACACACACACATTCTATATATACATATATAGTATATACAAAATAGGTGAAGTTAGTCCTATTTTTGCCACCTTTAACAACTGAATGCTCCATCTTTCTACCACCACCCCCTACCCCCGTCTTCCCAACTTAACAGATACGCATATGTTAAAAGTAGATAGAAACCCTACTCGATTCTCCACATTTTGTTCTTTAGAAAATAAGTTATGTCTGGTATACCAGGGATCATGGGCCATTATCATGGCCGTGTATCCTATGGACGTTTGGATGGATGTTTGTTACTATTTCGCGTATGTTAGAAGAATTTTGTATCATTTTATTATTTATAAAACATTCTTTCACTTTTATATTTATCTTTATTACCTAATTAAAAACACAATTTTACATAATGTCAAGGATTCACACTCTCAGAAGCACTCCATAGCAAGCAGAGAGAATACAGACACGTCATGTTGAATGTAGTCTGTACGTATGTCGCCAATAAAGATGTAACCTCCAATATATGCCAATAAACAAACAGCGTAAAAACTACTGAACAGATTTCAGTCAAATTTGGCACACAGTTTATTACCTGGAGTAACATAAACTTGATACTTTTTTCCTGAAAAAATGTTAGGTTCTTTTTTTGAGGATTGTCTCAAAATATAACAAATGAGTGCCACTGTCGCCTTGACGGCGCGGTGGCGCCACCGTCGATACAGCAACAAAGATGTGGGGCGTTATTTTTCAACACAGGGCACCAGTTAGTAAAAATAAATTCGAACTTCTATTTATTTACGAATTCACTATAATAAATGATTATCGCAAAAGTTAACATTTTGTTTTTGGACACAATTTACATTTTTTTTAAAACTCACCGTCTGGTTTCTTTTATGTTTATAGATTATTTGCAAAAATATAGACTTAATTATGGGTATATTTAAAATACCTATATGTAACGTAGACGACTACCTACAATATATCGGGACAATGTATCGCGACCGATAACAGTTGTTAAACACAGGCAATATCGGTACACTTGCTCCGGGTAATATCGTGACAAACTTTGTCATTGGCCTTTATTGCCTACCGCACTATTACGGCGTCAACCCGCCATATTGTTATTGTATTACTATGGTTTTAACATCTCAAAGTCGAGTTTCGTTCTGGAATTTTTCTATTAAAATAAAAAAATAAGTAGGTATAAAATAAATTATTTGTGTGCATTACATGTACTTTATACCTACATTTTAATTCTTATTATACCTAAGAAAAGATTATTATACCTAAACAAAAAAAGAAAAAATAGATTAAATTGGTTTAAGAGAAAAAATATTGAGTGTAACTGGCGGATAAATAATATTTTTTGTGCAATTGCATTAGGACGATACAAAGTTTTCAACCGCTATATATCAAAGTCGCACACTCTTGTCAGAGTGGTCGTGGTCGTGCGGATGATGTACACGGAGGATGGTCATGTTCGTCCTCCTGGCTTGCCACACTGCCGCTCTCGCGATGCTTCTCCACTTTTGTCTGCTGGTGGCGTCACGAGAACACTGTACCACAGTAAATCGGGCTGTGGATTTTTTTAGGTCTGTCCAGCGGGTAGGTGATCTATCTCTTGGGCGTCTTCCCTGCACTTGATCCTGAATCACAAGCCGTTCCATCGAATATTCCTTCCTAGAGATGTGGCCAAAGAACTTTAGTATTCGCAATAGCACAACCGACAAAAGCCTTTCAACTTTAAGATCCTTTAAAATTGATTTGTTGGTACGAAACGCTGTCCATGAGATATTTAGGAGGCGTCTCCAGCACCACATCTCCAGTGCGTCAATGTTGCGACGGTCTTGCTGTCTTGGGAACCAGGTTTCAGCTCCGTAAAGAAAGAAAGAAGAAACCGCTACTTATTTTCAATAAATCTGTTTAAGGCACCATAAACAGTAGAAAATCGAGCTGTGTGTTACAAAGTAATGTTCTTGATCTTTATTTATTCATGTCTTACCTACTCAATCCTACTACTAGAATTAGGTAGCTACTCATAAACGCATGGCATAAAATAGCTGTCGAGTTTCAGTCACAGACACAAATAGTAAGGTTAAATTAAAAGGGAAACCACACACAGCTATAATACAAGCGAATAAGGAAAGGGGGTCATGAGCCCTAATTTTCGTAAATAGTGTTAGTTTCTTCTATTATGGCTTTAATGTATTCGGGAATGTTTTGTCTCGTAGAGGTGACGAGGTGAGATGCAGAATAGGGACGATGCATTTAAAAAAAAATTAATGTTAACATCGGCAGACAGGCTGATGGTCCACTTGATGGTAGATGGCTACCCTCGCCTATAACACAAGTGACGTCACAGGTGCTGCAAGTGCGCTACAGTAGGATTAAGGATAAGGGATTAGGAGGGTATAGGGAAATGGGCTCTGACATCCCTTACTCACTCACTGAAACACAACAGCACACGTATTTCACGGTAGTATTCTGTAAGGAGGAGGTTACTGCCGCCAGACGGGTTGCCCAAATGACTGCGAGACGCAGTGTGCCCTGCCACTACTTAAATATAATATTTATGAAAAATACTTATGTGTTTAAAATGTTGAAAAAATGTAAAATAAAGGCAACAGCAATAGCAATAAAAGTTACTTGAAACGGAACGTATTTTAAACCACCAATCAGCGTCTAGTGACATCATTGGTGTAAGGGTAAGGATAACTTTTGTAAGTTGTAGCTCAGAATAAATAATAATAACAGTACTAGCGTACAGAAGTTGCTCTCCTTTCACATTCAATGTGAGCGACGGTAGGCAATTATATCACGGCACACACGGAGTGACAGAGGCCTGGTTATAGTTGAGGAAGAAAACGATATTTATTTGCGAAAATCAAACTAAATTACTACGAAGGTATAAGCCATGCTACTTAAATAGACACTTGTAAATGGTCAATTTTCATATATTTTCTTGAATAGCTTTGGAAACTATTTATTTTAAAATTACAAAATTATATATTTAAGATCTTCACAACAAGACCTTCCATTTGATATGTCACACGATGCAGTTTTCAATTTCTTTTTTTTTAATTTTCCACCTCTCCCCCCAAAAGTGACCCCACATACAGATTTCATCTTTTCACGTCTGCGTTTGGGTCACAGAAATTGATATGTGTACCAAATTTCAAATTAATTGGTCTAGTAGATTCTGAGATAATTGACTGTGAGCGACGGACAGACGGACGCACGAGTGATCTTATAAGTGTTCCGTTTTTTTATTCGGACGTACGGAACCCTAAAAAGATACAATAGTGTTTTTTCATAAGCTTATTTCAGTCAGTCAGTTTATAGCGAAAACTTAAATGTCGAGAGCAAATACTGAAATACCTACTCTACAAAACTAATTTTCCAATTATATGTACAAATTAACCTGGAAAACATAATAAAATTTATGTGAATATACACATATAAAATAGATTCATATATTTTCTTTCTATATTAGTAGGTACTATCCTGTTTTATAAGGCAAAAACAGTTTATAAATATGCCAAATATTATAAAAAATTTTCTACAAACTGTGTAACTGAAACAACTCTGAGGTTGAGTGATCAGGTTATTCTCGAGTCTAAATCTTTGGTATATAAAGCTAGTTTTGTACATATTTGGGGACACAGAGTAGGCGGACGTCTTGTGAAGTAATTTTTCACGACCGCTCAAAGTGAGTGAAGGATGCCTAATCCCAAGAGGCTGACCCTAACCGGATAAAGGTCCGAAACAGCTGAGTTGTTAGTCCAGCGATTGAGTCGAGACAGAGCGGCAAAATACCATGTAAATCTATAGAGATATTCGTACTATATATTAATATTACTTCGCAATATATTAAAACAGTGGGTGGTGGCGAAAAAAATAATTTAAAAAAAATATCGAAACTTCTTTCTGCTATTAAGCTGACTAAAGTCTCTTTGTACAAGTATATGTTTTATTTTAGAACTAACTCTTGCCCACGACTTCCTTCCCGCCCCTTTTTCTTAGTATTTTATATTTATTCAATCTTTATTGCTCATATATGTTTGTTAGGAGTCATATATAGCCCATTTCCTTATCCCCTCCTAATCCTTTATCCTTAATCCTACTGTAGTCGGCAGCGCACTTGCAGCACCTGTAGCGTTGCTTGTGTTATAGGCGACGGTAGCCACCTACCATCAAGTGGACCGTCAGCCTGTCTGTCGACATAACATAAAAAATATATATATATATATATATATATATATATATATGTCGGCGCTTTTGATTTGCGGGAGTGAACAGCACTGACAACTGTCATTTGTCAACTGGACAGCGGGATCGGAATGTCATTGTCGTTGACTCGGACACAACACCGAGCGCTAGCGCAGAGGCACATCGGCCGGGGAGTACCTCACGGGAAGGCAATCGGTTGACATCAAGGGACTGGTGCTACGTGTTTGGTGGAGTGTTATCTGATTTGGTGTGATTGGCTGGTGGACAATGCGATCGAGGACTTATTTTGTGCCGATTGTGGCGTTTTGTTTGGAATTGCAGCGCGTGACCTAACGTGATCAAATATGGATCAAATATTCGCGCCTATCTGTGATCAAGTGTGGAGACCAATGATACGAAGAATCCTGGTCGTGTCCTTTCGGGACCGATGATGCCGGTGACTCTAATCGTGTTTCTACATATATATGTTTTGCCTAGTCGCCAAATGGTTTTATGCCGTGTTCCGACTTGATGGTTGGGGTAGCCATTTTTTGAGAGGTTGGGTCCGGACAGTTGCGCCTCTCACCCAATGTCCAGTCATAACTGCTTTACTGTGAATCCACACCTGGTAGCCAAATTCGGAGGGTAGCGGGATCCGAGGCACGGTTTTCCGCTGGCCGACCGCAGACAGTTGGGGGCCCAAGTACTGTGCTAGCCCCACGGAAAAGGCTGCCCCGCCATCTTGCGAAAAATTCCAGGATGCACCACCGTGCCGGTTGGCGACCGGACAAGAGGACCCGGTGGACATCCCTGGGGGGGCTCGGGCGTCCCCAGCAGTCTCCGGTTTAGCTCCCATTCGGTGTGGTGACTCGTTAAGTGGTTTCAGGTAGCGGGTGTAGCGCCTCGTCCCACTTCCATCTTCTGAAACTAATTCACTCCCACAAACTATGAGAAATAGAAAAAAGGTTTCACAGCGGATGCACGTCCTCTCGCTTAAAGTGCACCTTTTTAACGTTCGAGGTTTGCACTCAAATATCGACTCGGTCCACCACCACCTTGAATCCGAAAAACCGCATTTGCTGTTTCTTGCGGAGTCGCAAATAAAAAGTCCGGCTGATGCCTCGTACTTGTCATATCCTGGTTATGTGCTCGAACATAAGTTTAAGACTCATGCCGGGGTATGTGTTTACGTGCGCGATGACATATATGCTGCCAGCGTCTCCGCAATTTTGAGGTGTCCAGATTCTCTGTTATATGGGTTCTGGTGGACACAGGTATTCAGAGAATACTTTATGGTTGTGTCTATAGATCGCACACCGGTGACCTTGAGACAACAGGGCTTACGGACTAGTTAGCTATGACAGCAGATGTTGCCCAACTCAGGTATCCGTCTGCTCAACTTGTGCTATTGGGGGACTTTAACGCCCATCTCAAGGAGTGGCTAGTCCCTTACCAGTACACTGACCACGCTGGGAGAGAGGTTTACAAGTTGTCTTTGTCGCTCAATCTCTATCAGCTTGTACAAAGTCCCACGCGTGTACCTGACGTTGATAGCCACACAGCCAATTGCTTGGACCTTCTGATGACAACAGATCCAGATCGATATTCAATGTTTTTATAAAAGACTGTCAACTTATTTTTTCAACTACTACCAACTGTCAATTAATCGTAAACTTCAAATATGCCTTCACTATTATTGATATTTCAGCCATAATCAGAGGTTAGACTCCGAACTACTTGGTGGTCCGATTGATGTGTGCCGAATTTGATTCGCGATGAAATGAAATTTTCTAAAGTAAAGCCATAGAGGTAAAAACGATGTAAAAAAAACCGACCATACTGAGTTCTACAAAATCGAGGGATAATGTAAATATTCCCTCATACGTAAAAATGCCACAAGCAGCACGCGGTATCTGTTTCATGGTACAGGAAAGCGATCTTGACAACACTTGGTCACCTTTTTATGATTTTTTATATAAATACGTTGCGCTATATAAAATACATGTTAACTATTAGTTTTTATTAAAAAATGTTATGAACCCCTGAATTCTTTGTTACATTCTTTGCGTTGGCCCCGTGGCCTTTTTTTATATGTTTATCTCAAATTATGCTGAGTATCGTCTCGAGTGCGTTGTCGTTCCGTATTTTATTTTCGTCTTAGTTTTCTTACAAAATTTTCTACGGAACTAAAGAAATACGTTCGTTACAGAAAATTCGACGAGCCCGTTGAATGAGTGGGGTCGATTCCCGGCAGAATCAACTTTGAAAAATGAACTTTTCAAATTTGACTCTGGTGTGGAGCTTGAAAGTAGTGGCAGGGCACACTGCGTTTCGCAGTCATTTTGGGCAGCTCGTCTAGCGGCAGTAACCACCCCCTTACTGAACAGAACAGCACGTGTGCTGTTGTGTTTCGGCGAGTGGGTAAGGGATGTCAGAGCCCATTTCCCTATTCCCTCCTAATCCCTTATCCTTAATCCTACTGTAGTCGGTAGCACACTTGCAGCAGCTTTGACGGTAACCACCTACCATCAAGTGGATCATCAGCCTGTCTGCCGATCCTAACATTTTTTTTTTATCAACTATCTATCAACATTCATCATCGTTTATATTTATAAATAAAATTTATGATCCTGTTAAATCTTAAAACAAATATTTCAATTTATTTATCTTTTAAATTAAAAATTTGTTAATTACTAGTAAAAAAATGCCTTTTTTTTTAAATTAGTTTTTTAAAAAAAAAAAAAAAAAAAAAAACGCTTATCACGGTAAAAATATTTCATTTTATATTCATATAAACTAAAAAAGTCCATAAAGCAGACTCTGCGGGGCCCTGTTTGGTGTGATAATGAAGTCTGTACATGTGCCTCATCATCATCATCATCATCTCAGCCGTAGGAGGTCCACTGCTAGACGAAAGCCTCCCCCTAATTTTCCAATAGGACCGATCAGAAGCAGCCTGGAACCATCGTCGACCCGCGGTCCTTATGAGGTTGTTTGTACACCGCGTGGGTGGACGTCCTACGCCGCGCTTGCCGGTCCGTGGCCTCCACTCGAGAACCTTCCGGCCCCAGCGGCCGTCGTCTCAATACTATGTGTCCTTCCCACTGCCACTTCAACTTACAAATCCGCCGGACAATGCCGGTAACTTTTGCTCTTCCACAAATCTCCTCATTCTTGATTCGATCTCGCAGTGTAACCCTGTAACCCAAAGGATAGCCCTTTCCACGGCTCGTTGAACGACATTGAGCTTTCTTACTAGGCCCATAGTTAGAGACCATCACCTTTCAGAGCCATATGTCATCACCGGCAACACACATTTTGTTTTAAGACATTGAGGAATTTTGATGAGAATATGTCTCGAAGCTTCCCGAACACTGCCCATCCGAGCTGGATTCGACAGTTAAATTTCTTCGCGAAGTTGGCTCTACCTAATTGAACTGTTTCTCCCAAGTAGATGTAGTCGTCAACATTTTAGACGGTTGAATTTCCAACTGTTACTGGGGTGGACACAACATGGACATTAGACATTGTCTTGTCCATATTCATCTTAAGGCCATCGGTTGAGGTACATATACCTCAACAAACCATCAAATATAGGGAAATGGGCTCTGGCATCCCTTACTCGCTTTCCGAAACACAACAGTACACATTACACATGCTGTCTCAGGGTGATCACTGCTGCCAGACGGGCTATCTTGCGAAACGTAGTGTGCTCTGCCACTACCTTCCAGATCCAGACCAGTACCATCTTTGAAAGATTCATTTACAAACTTGACCCTACCAGGAATCGAACTCGGGACCCATAAGATAGAGCGCTAAGGCCTTAATCACTAGACCATTGGGCTCGTCAAAACTACTAAAAATAATTAAATAAAAAGTAATTACTCAAGTGAACATGTAATTTCGTTTCCAGCGGTGTTTCCGTGTCGATAATAACGTAGATTTTTATCCTACAAATTGAAAGGTTTAATGTAGCTGTTTTACCTCTGAATTATCATGAGCAATCAGTGAAAATTACTATAATTTTTATTTTACACAACACCTGTATTTCTATATATTTCTTTTACGTGTGTTACATCGACGATAACATACACACGTATATTTGTACATTGTATGCCTATTTGTACTGCGAATGATTGTCCTTCTCTTTTGTTCCTCTAATATTGCTTATGTTTATAGAAGAAGGTATCCATCTACCATTGTGCGCAAGCGTTCTGCCTGCTAACCCTCATAAAAAAAAACTATAAAACATAAAAAAATATCATTTACATAAAATGAAAAATTACATATAAATAGTCAAATTATTTGGTTTATTTACCATTCATTTCAAAAATGGTATATACATTTTTGGTACGATATCGCTTTATCGCTTTGCAACGATATCACGGTGAATATGTGTGTAGATACTTCAAAAGGCTACGCACATTTTAAAAAACATATCCAAAAATTTTTTTAAACATTTGGTGGTGGCAATGCATCTGCGTTTCACAGTTTTAAATGAAGCAGACCGTCTGGCGGCAGCAACCAACCATTTACAGAAGAGCATCGTTTAGCTGGCGCTATTAAACTATCATCTTCAAAATTGGGATTTCAATTTTCTAACTAGTTCTGAATATTTGATTGGAACAAAATGTAATTTTTGCTGATTTCAAACTACCAAAGTGTCCTGCAAACGTTATTATAACACGTTTTGTTCACCAAGAAAGACTAAAAGTCTACTCATAGTACCCATCAATCTAAAACACTATTTAAAATTCACATACGGCTTAATGTTCTCGCGGTTCGATCATTATCAAATTATTTTGTTATTCTTTTCATTTTGTCTGTTAAATAAAATAAAAATAATTAGGGAACTTTTGTTACACAGTTACTGTCTCTGCTAACAGATCTGACGATAAAATAGTAATAATTCATACGATTTGTCAAGTTTCTTACTTTAGCTATCAATAGTTTAAACTATTATTTTAAAAATATGGTGATTATTACCGAAGAATCACTAAAACTAAATACTAAAACTAAGCCCATTTCCCTATCCCTTCCCAATCCCTTATCCTTAATCCCATTGTAGTCGGCAACGCACTTGCAGCAGTTTTGGCGTTGCTTGTGTTATAGGCGATGGTAGCCACCTACCATCAAGTGGACCGTCAGCCTGTCTGCCGATCTTAACATTAAAAAAAACTACATGTTCTATTTAAAAGGAATAAATAAAATTTATTTTACACAAAAACAAAAAAAAAATAGTAAAAACAAATGAAAAAGAAATCCATTAAGTAATAATTAAACTTGTCGTAGAAATTATTGCACAATATAAAATTATTATAACATATAAAGAAGCATATAAATTTGAACATAAATATTTTTAGTCGAATATCGTATATTCGTAATTCTTCATCACTAAAGCCTTTAATCTTGTCCGCTTCTAAGACGCGCTGACACGCCGATTAAACTTCGTATTAGAGTTTGATCGATCGACGAGGGAATCGCCATGAATTGATAGACGACTCACCCAGTCAATGGTTAGGAGATAAATAGCCGGGTGCGCCCAGCATTGAATGCGTAACAAATGGTGCTAGCGCCTCTCCGCCTCGGCTGACGTGGGACAAACGCTTTATACGACCTGCATCACTCTAAACACAATGCGTGCGATCGAGCTTTCTTCTGTACTCTGTTATTTATCGCTAAGAATTTTTCCTTTTATCTGTACGAATACTAAATTAATATCTATCATGTATCGGAAATATATTCTCATCCAATGCTGTGGGGGTAATTATAGGGAAAACTTGTATTATTAAGGTGGAGACTAACGCTAAATACTAAAAATATCCATTGTTTAATGAAGATGTTACAAGAAATAGACAACACAATTGCTTTGAATATATATATTAAACTCCACAAAAAAGTTAGAACACAATTTGACTTTTATTGAAAATTCTCTCGAAAACGGCTTTTGTGCGCATATGAATCCTGTACCTATTAAAATAAGTTAATGTCAGTTTAAAAAAATGTATACATATTTTTTTTTGTGTATTGTTCTAATGGTAAAAACAAAAAACGGTGTTTTTTAACGGTGTTTTTTAAAAAACGGTGTAAAACGGTGTTTAGAAATGGTGATTTCTAGGTCTGTTGAATTGTCTCCGCCGCCAGCGAGTTCTAATGTAAATGTCATTTGACAGGCATCGTTGACCGCTTGAGCTGGTCGATACATTGATACAGTTATGCTTACTAAAATAAAAGTATTTACTTTTTTTGTAAGATATTGTACCTTACATTTAAGAATGTATTGAAAAATTGAAATAGAATAAGTGATAATAGGTTGGGGAAAAGTTTCTTCGCATTTTATATGAAAACTCAAGACTTTTTTTTTTCAAAGTTTATATACATTTAATTAATTACAGTATATATGTGCCATTTTGTTCGATGACTTTTTCCATCTTGTATATAATGACATTTCTCGTTGTTTTAAAAATTGGGACATCTGATCAAAAAAACGCGACAAATAGTTTTGGCAGTCCTCTCTTGATGTTAATCTGACACTGACTAAAGAATTCTGAAGAGACCGAAACAGGTGAAAATCAAGGTGCAGTTCTACCCGGCGGTAAAAGCTCATAATTCTTTATGTTTATAGTACAAATAAAGAGTTTTAATAATAATTGCCCTTCCAATTCCACCATAAACGCAGCATCACCTTATTGCGAGTTAACCCGGGTTTTAGCACAGTCTGTGAAACCTGATCGACTTTCGACCACGACCTTTTTCGCACGTTCTTATCGCACGTGATCCACTTTTCATCGCCAGTTATCAATCTCTTCAAAAACGGTTTGGTTTCTTTACGTCTCAATAAATAATCGCAAATGAGTACATGATTCATAAGGCTTCTTTCAGTGAGCTCATGTGGCACCCAAATATCGAGCTTTTATGTGTATCCAGCTTTTTTGTGTTTTGTGGTCAATTCACAGTTATGACGTAACTACTTATATGCCGATTTTGCTCCATTTTTTCAAAAAATGGCGTCCATTTTATCCGTAACAGGGCGACCAGAGCGAGGTGCATATTTGATATCAAAATTCCCGGATTAAAACCTTACACTAACTTTAAGCGTTGCAATTTTCCATTTTTTGTAATAAAATTTTAAAATGTACGAATTTCTTCATAAGATTCACTCATTTTAACAGAAAAAAAAACAAATGAAAAATAGCTGGAAACAACATTTTACTAATTTGTTTCTTTTTTTTTGAAATTCAAACTTTTTAATGTCATCAAAACCTACTACTACTATAATGAAATAATAGTACTACTATTATTTCATTATGTCCGAAATTTATTTAGGAAAACGTAAACCAATAACTGCAAACTTTGGAGTTTCAAGTAATAAAAGTCAAAAAATATTTTGTGATATTTTATTGAATCACATGTAATAAAAAATGCTCTCGAGCTCGTTAATTAATTTTTTCGATATGATTTTCATTTAATTTTTATGCATCCACAAAACCGTTCAGTGCAAGAGTTTAATTTAATTTTTTAATTATACTTCGTGAGCAATAGTTCTTGTTCATACAACCAGATCGTGCATAATGTAATAAAAATAATAATTGTTAATTTTTCTTTTACATTCAAATGATCCAGACAAATTGAGTGCGATATAAAAAATTTAAACCACTGAACGTAAATCTTAAGAGTTTAGAGTTAAAATTTACTATTATATGTATATTTACAATGTCATAATTATTTTGTACAATAAATACACGTGTGTTTTATTGAAACAAATTGATAAAATAATATAATTATTGATTTACATGTAATTTTTTCTAAAGATAAATCTATAGTTAGCTTAGAGCCATTTTCACTTTTTCTCTTAAAGAGTAATGAATAGTTATTCGAAACAGACTTTAATAATTATCTAATAAAAGTTTTATTTACAAAAGTGATAATTATATTCCCATTGTCAGTCGTTTTTCGTTTTATTTAATTATAATACAATTGCCTAAATATGTTTCGGTGTAGATTAATAAGAGTTTCATTTAATTTTTAATTGTAACTTTAATTTATAACAACAAATGTAACAATTAGATTATCACAAGAAACTAACGAATATGTACGAACCAAATAATTTAAATAACCTCTGACTATATTCCTTATTTATATCTTAAATATTTGTCCGTTGTCATCTTAATAGACACAAATCTATTAAAATTAGAAGTCCATTAAGTTCAAAATAAGTATAGTGAAATAATAAAAAAATAAAAGAAATAGCTGTGTTCCGCATCAGATAATCTAAAAAAAGATAAAAAGAATTATTGTAATATTTAACAATGAGTACATATAAATTATTTGTTTTTAAACTAAGAGAAACACATTCAAGTAGGTAATTAAAAAAAAATGCACTTCTTTGTAACAGCATTAAATACCCTTTACAATCTGCATTAAAACTAAAATAAGCTTTATCTTACAATCGTTAAACACAACTTTCTTGATGTGCAGCCAACAGAGGTGTTCTTGTAGTGACAACCTCTCGGTGAGACCTCAATGTACCGTTAGTTCCGCCACGCCCGTAATCACTCTAAAACAAAATTGTACAATTTTTCTGTAAATACATTGAATTATTTAAAAAATACAGTAATTTAACGAATCATTCGTGTTCGCTGTTCAAGAAACAGCAAAATTTCCGTCTAGCTAATTTAAAAATATAAAATTTCCTCGAAATATAATCTGAGTAATACTACTTTTCTTTTGATCTGTCGGAGCTTTGATATAGTATTTTCTTTCAATTAAATATTTTTACAAAATGGAATGGCGAAATTTTTTATTGAAGGTAATAGCTATATGAAAATATAATTATAAATAATTTATTGCTAATTAGGGAATTCTAGAAAATTTATAATATGCCTCAAGGGTTTGAAATAAATTATATTTATAACGATCATGTACAAAGTTATGAATATAACCTACCCCTTTTCTGTGCTTTTTAGCGATATTTAAGGCAAGGCAATACGAAAATAACGCAGAGAAGCGTGATTTTCGTCGCCTTGTTTGAGTAAAATTAAAATTTAGATAAAAATAGAGTACATAATATACTAAAAAAAGTTTCAATCCCGCAGATTTATACAAAAAGTTATATTTTATTAGAAAAAAAATTTAGTAAATTACTGCCAAAAAAGCCTTCTCGTCACAGTAATATACGTAAAAAAATTTCAGCGACAACTACATTTGTTTTTAAGCTTATTAATTAACTTAAGTTCTATAATAAAGTTGTAATTTTCTTATAGAATGTAAGTACACAATGTTTTACACATTTTAGACAATGTTTAAGAAAAACTTACCATTTTTTTTAATTTTGTTCGGTAATCTACGAGAAACTACAAAAAAATGTTATGCAATATAGCACCTTAATTCATAGGCAATTAGGTTGCGCTCATTTTTGTAAAAAAATGTGTTCGGTCTGAAGGTAGTCCTTGTCTTAAACTGTGATTAATAATTCAGTACAGCATTCGTTTCGAAACCATTTGATTCCAATGATGATTGCAATGCATGCTGAACAGAGTTAAAAACAATAAGAAACAAAATTTATTTACATAAATGTAATTCTTGGTATTACTCTTATTGTATACTTTGCTAATTTTTTACCTAAGTGCAGTACTTCTTAATATCAATATTAAGTTGTCTTGTAGATTATGTTTGTGTTATTCAAGCAATAAGTTGAAAATCAAACGAAGGAAATAACAGTTGGAGGGAATAGATTAGTGAACCCAATGTGGCGTTATTACAAGTCTGCTGCTCCAATAGTGGAATAATGTTTGTACAAGGTATTATATAAACAAAAGCGTTTCATTAATGCATTGTGCAAACGTTAGCCGGCGTGTTAGCAGCAAAATAGCAACTAGACGTGTTAAGTGCATGACCTGGAAGCTAAACTCTCTGCGAGAAATTATATGTACTCAACTGTTATGCCTAACAGAATATTAGTGCATACTTTAAGTGTTGTGGATAAAAATAAATAAAATATGATGTAATTTAATAATTAGAAGTGTTTTGCTAACCAAATTAATATCAAAGGAAAGTTCAAACAATGAATGAGAATCAAATGGATAAAAATTAACAATTAAAATAAAAGAAGTAAACTAATTGTAGCCGTTTGGGCTTTAGCGATTTTTATGTGTATGGTAATGGCCTGTTTGACTTTGATAAAAACGCATATTGTGAGTAGAAAAAGTAAAATTACAATATTTTAGGCAAAGAGGAAAAAGGACCAATCAAAATAATGCAGAGATGACAGCTGGCGTAAATCTTTAATTTAGCTAGATCACGCTAGAAGGCTCTAAAGCGTGAACATTAAGTTTCTAATTAAAAATTGGCATGAAAATTAATGAAGAAACAGTTTCTTAAAATTAGACTTTAAAAGCTTCTATTTAAGAAGGCCTTCCAAAATAAAATTTTCAAATTTAAATAGATTTTGCCTTTATCACAAATTCACGATACAAAAAAAAATATGTAAATGAATGAACTGAACGAAAAATAATTAAATTGGTCTAGGAGTTAAATGAAAAAAAGAAAATAGTTGTACCCCTTTAATTTTATTGATTTCTAGGAATCATTACCATAGTATTTCTAAAGAAGAATCAAGGTTTCTTTAATTCTTAATTAAATTATAATTTATAAATAAAAGCACCATTATATTTATTTCACTAGGTATACTTTTGAATTACGGTAACTGTAAATTTATGTAACCAAATATACTTTTATCTCTCATCTAATTTTCTCTACAAATGAAAACTACTGTATGAACAGGCATAGTGCGTTTCGCAGTCATTTCGGCAGCGCGTCTGGCGGCAGTAACCACCCCTTCACAGGAGACCACCGTGAAATAACAGCACGTGTGCTGTTGTGTTTCGGTGAGTGAGAAAGGGATGTCAGAGCCCATTTCCCTATTCCTTCCCAATCCCTTATCCTTAATCCTACTGAAGTCGGCAGGGCACTTGCAGCATCTGTAGCGTTTTGCTTGTGTTATAGGTGACGGTGGCCACCTACCATCAAGTGGACCGTCAGCCTGTCTGCCGACCTTAAATAAAAAATTAAAAAAACTCGCTATTTACTCTTAGTTGAGAATTTTATTATTGTAAATTAAATCGTTGAGAGTTGTGCATTTTGAATAAACAATAAAAATAAAAAGAAACAGTGAAAATGTTAAACGAAAAAACACTACAATATGCGGTCACTATCAGTAATGTTTTATGACAAATAAAACGACGATATAAGTGTATTAGAGCATGCTATTGAAATTTTAAAGCATATGCTGTTAAGTTATGATATGATTGTTAGTTTGCAAACCTGTGAGTCAGTGTGAACTGGAGGTGACGCCGGCGTGCTTGGCGATTGTGTGCGAGCCAAGCTTTGGGCGCTGCTTGAATTCTTAGGCTCGGATTTAGCAGTCACCGCCGAGTACAAGGGCGGCTCGGGCGGACAGTCCGCTACGCCTGAATATAGCAAATTTCATTTAAATTAACTGAACATTCTGTACATTTAGTGCCACAACCCACCGTGTTGCATGTTTGTAACTTATCACGTACATGTGATTGTATTTGTGAACTGAATTAAACTAAAGAATTTTTATTTTATTTTTTTATTAAAGATGGGTTTGCTCTTGACCAGCATCTATCCATGTAGGAACGATGAGGCCGACGATGGAGCGAGCTCACCCAGAAGATGCCTATGCACTCGAACCTTGAAAAGATTTGGGTTATATGAGCTCGGAAATACAGACGCCGGCAGGGAGTTCCAATCCTTAGCAGTGCGCATCACAAAGATGTTTTAAAGCGCTTAGTCCGAATTAGACAAAGGTGAGGATGGAACCACCATGTCCGATAAAGGAAAGGGGAAGGCGGTATGATCTCATGCAGCTCTCGAGCACACTCTCCGAAGTACATATATCTTATAGAATACACACAGACAGGCAACTTTGCGTCTATGTGCTAGGCTCTGCAGCTTAGTTCTTATTAGTTTATCATCGCCAATGAGCCTCCTAGCTCTGCGATCCACCGAGTCGAGTGCGGCAAGTTGGTATTTTGCTGAGCCATCCCAAGCAATTCTCCATGCAAGATCGGACTTGTGCCTTGTATAAAGAGAGGAGTATGTTTTAAAAGAGGATGATGATGTATAAGAGAGTTTGATGTATGTTACAAAATTAACATGCATTAGGTACATTATGTAGAATAGGTATATACAAATATACATATATAATATAATGAGTAACTTTTTTTCCTAATCAGCTATTTAGAAGATTTTTTATTCGCTTTTTCATAACCAACTAAGAAAATAAAATTAAAAAAATAAAATCTTTTCATAACTAGTTATTAATAAGATAATTAAGCAATTTTTTAACTTAAGGTAAAGAGTTTTTAGGTTCAGTTTGCTTAGTTTTGTTGTTGGATTATATGCTGCTTAATCCTGTTCAAACTGTTCAACCATTATTGACCGATATTGCCATTATTGACTCTTGTGTCAGAGGTCGGATTCGTTCTTCGCTCAAGACAAACTTTTGTATATATGAATATAGTTGGTCTTGGTCTGGGTGTTTTCTATGTATCTATTCATTGTGGGCATTTAATAAGTGTCAGTTTTCTAATAACCATAGTACGAGCTCCGTTTAATATGGGGTTGGATGGCGCTGTGTGACATGTCCCAGAATGCAGAATATTAAAAATGTAAATAATGTAAATAAATTAAAAAATACACTTCGTTTCATTTGAGTAGAGAAAGCGGAAGAAACTTAGATGCACAACACACTTAGATAAGAATATAGTGTAATAATAAAATATCTAAATAAGAAAACCAACTATCCAAATTAGTATTACATAATATGTTAATGTATCTTATACTCTGCATAATGACGTAAAGATGTCCACAGCGAAAGTTAGAGACGAATCATGTATTCTGCATTTATTTATCTCCTTTTCTTTTTGTTTTATGTTTTTAAACTATTTAAATCAAAATTTTTACTTTGTGCTACTTTTTGATAATTAATGTATTCACTAAAGGCGTATCTGTTAGATCTAGATTTTACAAGTGTATAATATTTTTGTAACTAAACATTGATATTGTCGCTGGTGTATCTATCCCAAATAAATAAATAAATAAATAGTAAATAAGCATACATGTAGCATGCAGTGGAACCGTGCAAGGCTCTTCCTCTGGGAAACCCGAAACTGTATTGGGACCCACAGTGATATTATACAGGAGTAATGGGAATAGGAAATAAAGTTTCCGACTTTCATCCCGAGGAGAGAGGCGGAATGGGAAAATGTCATGGAACAAAGTGTAGTCAGGTAGTTACACCCACTTTAATAGAAGTTGCGTCGTGAATCTCATTTGCATACTACTTGGAATACGTAATTAAAGTGCTAGTAAGTATACTATGTTGTGTTAGTCGGTCGAGTAATAATATTATGATTATGCTTTCTCATCCGTAAGGGGAACCCTTCCACAAATATAAACATAGTTTCACTCGTGCTCCACTCTCCGAACTGCTCCACTTTCTAATTAGGGATTGTGTTTTCTTACAAACTTATCCAACTTAAATGGTTATTAAAACCATACAAATCTTCTCAAAACTGTATCTAAGAAGCTTCTTTTATTGGTAATGTAAAAAAAATGAATGACAAGAATTTTCAAAACCCATAAAGAAGTAGGCGTATTTTTTTTATGCAAAAAAGTGTTACTTAAAGTAAAACCTTTGCATTGTAATATGAAGCAATTTAATTATTGGTTAATATCTAAACATATTGCGATATTATTATTATTATTATTGTTATTATTATAATTATGCCTGTATAATAATTCTGAATTACGTCAAACTGTTGGGAATAGGTCTTTTCTCTGGACAAGGGGAATTTTAAGACTCTGGTGAAGATGAGTTGTAGGTTGTAAGACACCCCATGTCCTACAGGTTGTATGAAAAATTTCATTATGATCGGTTGAGCGGTTTCGGAGTCCATGGGAAAATACATCGAGTCGAATTTGACGAGCCCGTTGGATGAGTGGTTAGGGTGCGTGCCTTAACGCTCTGTTCTAGGGTTCCCGGGTTCGATTCCCGGCAGGGTCAACTTTGAAAAATCAACTTTTAAAATTTGGCTCTGGTCTGGATTTGGAAAGTAGTGGCAGGGCACACTGCGTTTCGCAATCATTTGGGCAGCCCTTCTGGCGGCAGTAACCACCCCCTTACAGAAGACCACCGTGAAATAACAGCGCGTGTGCTGTTGTGTTTCGGTGAGTGAGTGAGGGATGCCAGGGCCCATTTCCCTATCCACTCTTATCCCCTATCCTGAATCCTACTGCAGTTGGCAGCGCACTTGCAGCAGCTTTGACGTTGCTTGTGTTATAGGCGACGGTAGCCACCTACCATCAAGTGGACCGTCAGCCTGTCTGCCGACCTGACATAAAAAAAAAAAAAAACATAAACACATAGATTTTAAAATATACATAGAAGATAAGATGACTCCGGTTGTATTGATGTATCATGCAATTTGGGGTTAGATTTTAATGTTCTGGAGGGGTAGAATTTACATTTATTATATATTGGTGGAAAATCAACGCTACATGCCTGTTGAGTTATAACACCAGTTAGTGTCTCGTCTGACGGCAGTAACCACCTCCTTACTGTAGGAGTACTGTACTCCTTACAATAACCACTGTGAAATAACAGCATATGTGCTTTTGTCTTTGGATGAGTAAGGATTAAGTAGGATTTAGTAAGATTAAATCAGCCTTACATAGAGCCTTATATAGAGATTTAAGCTGATTTGTGCTAATTTAAATTATTTTGTTATTATTTTTAACTTCCAGACATTTTCTTTACACTTTGTTTGAAAGGTTAACTGTAATTGCATTTATTCTTGTATGCGGTAAAACACATCTAACGAAAAAATTAATTTAGTGTGGCCACTAAAAATTATGACGACGACGACGTCGAGTAATTTGCATACAAATTTAATTTACAGACCCTCCGCCAAACAAGTCATCGCATTAAATGAAGTTGTATCCTAGAAATTTACTAGAAACTTCGAACAACTAAGATGTTAAAATTTAGCGCTCTGTTTGTACGCAAATAAATAGATTAGCCGGGACTGTTTCACCGATCTCCCAACCCGACTAATATAAATAAAATAATGTCAACGAAGACGAACTCGGTGCAATTTATGTAAAAGAAAAACCTTATGATGTAACAAAGTTTAGTTGTACCTATTGTGTTAAAGTCGCAGAGCCAGGCAAGGAGCAGTAAAACCGTAGTTTTAACTTTTCACATTATCCCCTGACTCTGTTTGGTAACATCTGGCGACGTGTGTCAACTTGCAAGTTGCTTACACGTTCCTAACACCGTCTTGTATATGTGAACTAAGTATATAATTTTATTGGAGTTTATTCATAACAGTTAATAGGTCGATAAAATGTAAAAGTTAATCAACCATTTAAAAATGCCTGTCTTATTAAAATATTATTTATTTTCTAAGTAAGTTAAGCAAGTATCTAATATAATACTAAATTAATTAAATAACATAAAAATATGTTATATTATTTAATTAATTAGGTATTATAATTATATATGTTTCATGAATATATTTCATTCAGCCTGGACGTTGCATACAACCGGCCCTGGCTCTATTGACAATTAATTATGGACAGAGAAGAGTGGACATCACTTTTATTACTGACAAATTAACATGATTTTATAATGTAACTAGTGACCCGCCCCCGGCTTCGCCCGGCGTGCAATTTTTATATATATGAACATTCCCCGTTTATCCCTGTTTCCATTAGTGAAAACCCAATTAAAATCGGTCTACCCGTTCACGCGTGATACCGTGACCAAGGGAAATGGGGATTCATTTTTATATATAGAGATGGTATTAAATTAATAAACATTTTTAATATTTAGCTGTTTGTTGACTGTTCCGCACGAAAAAACACATCGGCCGCCATTATTTATAAATACGTGTAAAATTATGTCGATTACAAGTAATGAAGAAAAATTAAAGAAATATTCTACGCCGCCGGAAATACTAGTGTATTTCAGAAGATATAGATTCAATAATATAACCCTTTTTTAACAAACTAATAATGCAATAAAATTTGGTTTATTTTTTCGTTTGTTAAATACGCAGAAAACGTTAATGAAACACGTGAGCACCTATCATTAGACTGACGGCTCCAAGGCCTCCATTACCTAAGAAATCCTGAATCTACGAGTACTGTACTGCTATATATATATATATACTATATAGATTGACAATAAATCACATAATAATATGTCGTAACTATTCGCAACATATTAAAACAATGTTTCCGATATTTGATCGAATTTTTAAATTCGCAGAATTACTTTAACTAACTTTTTATATTTTAATTTATGACAAAAAAGAAAACAGAAATATTGTAATCATAGTACGTATATCAGATACACAAGCAATCATGCTTACTTAATGTTTTCCCAGTACTTTTACTACTTTTACCAAAGTATCAGTGCTTCTCTCTCGTACTACTCTTAATACGGCTTGAGAATGTGAAAGGTTGAAAGACTGTCAAAAGATCCCCTGCAATATATGGTATATGCGCTCTCGCAAATCTATCAAAACTTATTGTATTCATTAAAGGTGAAACCCTTTTTTTAACAAACTAACGCAATAAAATTTTATTTATTTTTCCTCGGAATTGCGTAGAAAACGTTACATGAAACACGTGAGCATTCGGCCGGGCCTTCATTACCTAAGCTGTCGGCTCCAAGGCCTCCATTACCTAATCCCGAATCTACGAGTACTGTAATGATCAACTTATAACACACTATCGGAATATAGATATACCTACATAGGTTGACAATAAACAACGTCATAACTATTTGATAAAAACAACATTTTTAAACAACGTTTCCACTATTTCACAGAATGGCCTTAAATGTAACAAATATAGCTTTCCAACAAACATTGCAATACGTGACAGTCCATATTGACTGCATATTCCATAAAGAACTTTCATTATGTATGAGGTTGTTATCGGTTTTATTGACTTTGAGTGCGATGTCATAAAGGACGTACATTTTTTATTTCTTTTTGTCTTTTTGTATCGAATAACGTTTTTGAGGTTCTATGAAAATTTTCATGGATATTGGCATCTATATACTGACCATCGCACAGTGAAACTCGGCCCTATTTTGCAGAAAAATAGATGTTTTTATACTTTTGTTCTTCTCAACATGCCGCTTCTCTACGAAGGTTGACCATCATGGTTACTTTAACATTGGAAACTGCTGCACTAAATACTTCTAAATATACTTTTTATTTTTTATACTCATACTTTAATTAAATATTAATAATAATAATAACATTGCTGTCCCGCATGACGAAAACCTCGTGAAATCCGAAAAAGAAAAACTCACTAAGTATGTACATAGACTTGGCTCACGAGGTGACCGCCATGTGGGATGTCGATTCGACAATCATCGTCCCGATAGTTGTTTCGGCCAATGATCTCATAGCGAAGAGCCTCGACCAACATCTCAAGAGGCTCTCACTAGATGGCTGGGTCAAGAGACAGATACAGAAGGCGGTACTTCTTGACACGGCACGAATTGTCAGGAGGTTCATCACTCTGCAGTCCTAACCACCGGTAGCTTGGGCCTTGCCCCGCTACCTGCGGAAGACTAGTTTTAAGTTTTTTGTAATATATATTTTTTTGATAGATACATATTGTAAAAAGCTTAGAATTAAGAATTAAAATGAATAAATGTATAATAATAATATTTATTGGTTCAAGTTACATAGAGTCAATATTATTATTGTTACTTAATTGTTATTATTATTATATTATTCTGTGTCTTAAGTGGACTGTCAAATATCATGCGAACTATGCTTGTTTCCTCGACCTATATTTCAGGGCATTTGATACGGTTTTCTATAATTTTCTATGGAAAAACTCGAGAAAGCTAGTGTGCCTCCTGAGATTGTTAATATTCTTAAATATTGGTGTGAAAACCAGATCAGTTTGTACGGTGGGCTGGATCTCTTTCGATACCGTATGGATAGGAGTTTGACGTCGCCTACTTTTTTAACTTGCAAACGATCGAGACGCTCAGTAGAAAAAAAAGATAAACAACATAGGACGGGGAAAAAGTTTCTTTGCATCTTATATGAAAACTCAAGACTTTTTTTTTTCAAAGTTCACTTACATAATATATGTGCCATTTTGTTGGATGACTTTTTGCCATCTTAATTGTAGGTAGTGACATGATCCCATTACTGTAGACTTCTGATCAAAAAAACGCGACCAGTAATCTTGGCAGTCCTCTCTTGATGTTAACTGACTGACAATGCCTAAAGAATTGCCTCCCAGCCAAATTCTCTTATATTTGGCTGAATGGCTAAAGATGTGTGTGGTCTAGCGTTGTCGTGATGAAAGACCACACCCTTTCTATTGATAAATTCCGGCCGCTTTCTCTTGCTTTAATCTCATCAGTTGTTGTCAGTAGAGATACGATTGACGACGGTAAAAGCTCATAATAAACAATGCTCTTCCAATCCTACCATACACACAACATCACATTAATGCGAGTTAACCCGGGTTTTGACACAGTCTGTGAAGCCTGACCGACCTTTTGAACACGACGTTTTTCGCACATTCTTGTCGTACGTGATCCACTTTTCATCACCAGTTATCAATCCCTTCAAAAACGGTTCGGTTTCATAACGTCTCCTGGATTGAAAACGCTTAAACCAACTTTATGCTACTCTTACTAACACTGCATTAGGTCCATAAACGTCACAATTTTTTTGCCGCTTATGTTGCATTTTTTCCTTTTTTGTAATAAAATTTTTAAATGTATCAAATTCATTCATTAGATTCACTCATTTTGACAGAAAGAAAAGCAAATGAAAACTAGCTGGAATAACATTTTACTAATTTGTTTCTTTTTTCGAGATATAAACTTATTAATGTCATCAAAACCAGCCAGACACAAATAGTACAGCCAAAGAGATTTGAATTAGTTCTTATTAGTCATGGGCTCAAGGTACTGTGTTTCGGGTTATGGTGATATGTGTCTGTGTCTGAAGATTCTCATTGTAGCTGTTGCAAGGTTTGGTGTAATTCCATCTTTTTATCATTGCTCACATCAAATAATACACACTGTTTGTTTGGAAAAATAATACACGCTGTTGTCGGCAGCGCACTTGCAGCAGCTTTAGCGTTGCTTGTGTTATAGGCGACGGTAGCCATCTACCATCAAGTGGACCGTCAGCCTGTCTGCCGATCTTAGCATAAAAAAATATTTTTAAATTAATATTGGTGTAAAATTTCATTTAAATTAATGTTGATGATGCTCTAAAAACAATATCTGCTCCAAAAATTCTGATTTGCTCAGATTTTTGAGAAAAAAATGTATGGTATTTTCACGATTACCTTTGATATGCTATTGATTAAACTTCACTTTCGCTATGTGAACAACCGAATATATTAAGGGTAATACCAAAACATAATAAGAATATAACGAACATACCTTTGCTTAAAGGGATTAAGTCAGGATTTCTATCGTCTGGTCCATGTGGAGAACTCCTTTTATTTAGTGTTGGTTTCTGATTCTTAGATGATGGTATTGTAACTGTAAGAAATGTGTCTGTTAATTTTAAAATTATATTACACTTATTAAAATGTTTTAGAGAATACGAACAGTCATCCAAAGACGATTAGATGTCCAGCTGCTATCAATGGTTCTGGGCAATGCTAGGGAAGTCGATGGCCCTTGTCATTCAAGTAAAAAATGACGTAGTACTATAATAGGACAAGGGAATTGTACCTGGCTTATATTTAACAAATAATATTAATAATAATATATTTGTCAAAGAATAATTTAATTGTTTGAAGGCACCAATAACAAATGGACAACATAAAATATTCTTAATAAGACGAGAGAGCAAGCAAACTGCACACGAATATTTTATCATATTATTTAATTTTATAAAATCGTTCGACGAAACGAGTGTTTTCGATATTTTATAACGACAAAAACAATTTATTACGCGTCGGCCCATTGAGCTGGATAAATGCCAGTCTCCCAACGGATTAATTATTCAACATTATACATTCTTTTTCAAGCAACTCACAATGAATGTATAAGTCCATTGTGAAAGAAAAGTTAGTTAAAAAGTTTTAGCTGGGATTCAGCTGAATGCTACTCTGAATGGCATCAAAAAATATTGGACGGATGAAACGTTTTTGTTGAACTGAATATATTAAAAATTCTGTTACAATTTTATATTATTGCCTTAACTATCAGAAAAATTAGGAAGGAAGATTTTAAATGCCTCTTTTTATTATTACTACCAGTTCATATATAATAATAGTTATGTACATCTAACGTCCCACGTCTGGGCAAAAACCTGCTCCTCATTGAAGCTTCACAACGAGTCTACGGCAGATAGTCAGGAATTAAAGATCTTAGAAAATAGCTAGTCTACAAAGTTTTAAAAAGTTATCATTATTTCTAATCAAAATAAAACATGAATTCGAAATTCAAAGATGTGTTCCATTTAAAAAACCCTTGTAGGTATTTTTCCAAAGAAAAAAAAATTTTCTATTCATGTCTTTTCCAGGTGTATGTGTTTTTTTTTGTATACCCGCGTGGGTTACACCACTTAATTAGTCGTATTTATTTTTCCCTTGTCTGTACTTTAGCCCTTACTGTCGTATTTGTTTTATTACATAAATATACACAAACAACATATACATAGCATGCGCATTATTAATATGGATTATTTATTTTATTTTCTGTTTGTCATTTAACAAACTTTAAAAATATTATACTCAGTATTCAATGATTCAAAAAAACATGTCATGTAGTCAAAATATGTTTCCATTTGTGTATTAAAAAACTGGCATATTTTGTGTACATTAGAAAAAATAATTATGCCTAGGTTAGATACTTAAGCAAGAATAAGTTGTAGAATAAATTTTACAAAAATTAATTTTTTGATACGCACCTTCGTAATCCCTTTGTCTATGTTTGATTCTCGTGGCAATGAGAGTGAGACACAATACTACTGCTATAGTTAAGGCGGCTCCCAATACTCCTCCTAGAGCCCAATTTACCTCCCAGGCTTCTTGTGCCTCTGCATATAAATAAAACTAAGGTGAATATTCGATTAACATAATCTCATAAAAACTAAAAAAATCTGATATTTTTTTTTAATTTAAGTAACTTTTAATTTAATAATATAACATCAAACTATTTGATAAAATTATAAAAGAATACGAGTTAAATAATTCAATTTAAATAATCTTAAAGGTATGTAATAAAAAAACACTCAATTTAAAAGCATTGCCTAAATAACACTTTTATTGTAAAACAGTCTATTGTATAAAAAATTATATTGTTTAAATATTATTTATTACACACTATTTTTCCTTTTAACATATAAATTTATTATATGTAGATTATAAATGTAATAATATTCTAAAATAGGGCAAATTTCTAAAAATAATAATAATAAAATAATAAAATAAAATAATAATAATAACTGGCTCTAACTTTCTAATAATTATATTAGTAGATCACGTGATTCGTTATAATAATAATAGCCGGGTGACTTGAAATTGCATGAGATAAAGGGGGCAGGTGCAAATGCTGTATAGAAAATAACATTTATTTGTTTAATTTATTATAAACTTAAAAATGCATTTAAGCACAACTAAGTGACTCGTTTTTTTCTTCATAAGTCAACCACAAATAAAACAAAAAACTTGTCTGATGTTTTAGTTCAATATTTTTGGTAATTCGTAAAGTTTCTTTCAAATATTATTATTGCAGCGATCAATGGTTGTAAGAATTCCATCAGCCTCGAAAAAAATCACTGCTTTGTTTTCCTGTTCAGCTTGTTCAAACATAAATTTGATCTATATTTCCGACGAGTTCTTTTTGTTTTAGGTATAATGGTTTACGAGAAATTGTTTTATTACAAAAATTGATTTAACTTGATTGTTTCAAGAAGTATTGCAATGTATGTATAATTAAATGATAGAGTTTCGTTTACACTATAAATGACACGAACAGTTTTTCATTTAATTCAATTGTTTCAGAAAAGCAAAGGTTTTTATTTTTTTCGAGATGCCAGATTTTTTTTCTGGCACGAGCGTAGAGAGGCCAGTTGCCCAAGATCACTGGCGTAGTAGAGTATGTTAACACAAGGACTAACATTAAATCGAACACAATTTTTAGTAAAATGAGCGCAACCTAAGAATTAAAGTACAACATTGCACAAAAAAAATTTGCAGCTTCTTGGAGATAACAGAACAGATTTAAAATTGGAAGGGTTTTCTTAAATTTTATGTAAAATATAAAAAGGAAATAAAAGTAGTCTATTAAAACTTTAGTATATAACTTGCCATGCCATTTTAGGGCAGTAATTTACCAATTTTTTTTCTCAGATTATACAATTTTTTGTACAATCTGCCCAATTAAAACTTTTTTAAGTGTAGTCTATTAAGCTCTGTATTTTTTTTTCTAAGTTTTAATTTTACTATAATAAGTTAAATTAGGCGACAAATATAACGCCTTTCTGCTAAGTCCTCGTTTTAACTTCTTAACTTTATGTTATACTAGATGAGCCCGCAACTTCGTACGCGTGGTATTCGTTATAGCGTGTAACTTTTTTGTTTGTATACTGATTGGAATGAAATCAACACTACAATACATTAGTGAAAATTCCAATCAAGTCGGTTAAGCCGTTTCTGAAATTAGCGTGCACAAATGCACAGATAAACGGACAAAAATTCTAAAAATTATTTTTTTGACCTCGGTAAGTAAACTTGGTACTACCGAGGTCAAAAAAATAATTTTGACCTCGGTAAGTAAGTCCGTAAGTAAACAAAATTGTTTTTTTTTTAATGTACAGACACGGCTCGTTTACGATTTTATTATATATATAGATAGGATAAGATAATAATCGTATTGTAATTCGACAGCAATCTATTGTTGATAACAAATTAAGACAATTCCAAATATTTTTAATTGACAAAAAATATTTATTTATCTAATATTCTCACCGATCACGAAGCAGTGAATTTGCATAATTGTTAATTAACACTATTGTTAAACTAATCATTCGGTTAGGTTGTTAACCAATCATCGGTTACCAACCAGTAGTGTAGTAACCGATGCATTGACTCCTCGAATTATCTAGATCCTCGACTAACTAGAATACAATGCGAAATTAACAATCCAATCAGTTTATAACGCAGTATTAATCGTACACAATTAAAATACATATACTTAGATAAAATTCGAAAGTAAGGTTGGAAGTTCATTTCCTATGGTCTCTTAATAATGACAATTTGTGTAACAGCAATCGTACCAGTTCTCGGCGAAAGCCTCGGATGAGTTTCGACAGTGAACATTACGTGTTCGGATCTTCCTCTGGCGTTCGCCGCATATACAACAATCCGAAGTTGCCTCTTAGCACCGAGTCTCCGGAGATTCCAATTGGCTATTGCGTTACTCGAGTTCACAACTAGTCCTTCGTTCGCCCACACTTCTGCAATGTAAACGCATTGCAGGCCTCCTTCGTAACCTGTAGAATTTTTATATTATGTAATTAAACTTATATTAACTCACCATAAAAAGGTTGTTCCATTAGCTACAAAATTTTGCTGACTTAATAGTTAGTTTTTAAACTTTCATGAGAAACATTCCATGATTTTATTTCAAGTAACTTGTCTACGCTGTTTTTGGGTTAAATTTGGATTTAGGAAAAATTGTTAACTATATTTTAAGGGCTTCACTTAGGCAAATGAAATTTACAATAGAACTCGCTGGCGGCGGAGACAATTCAACAGCCCTAGAAATGGTGTTTTTTTTGTTTTTACCATTAGAATAATACGCAAAAAAAAAAATATTAATACAATTTTTTAAACTGACAATAACTTATTAATAGGCACAGGATTCATATGCGCGCAATAAGCCGTTTTCGAGAGAATTTTTTAATAAAAGTCTAATTCTTCTTGTGTTGTAACTTTTTTGTGGACGTTCTATTACTTTAACGAAAATTCTAATTAATACAATTGGTTCTTCACATGTTTAAGTATAATATATATATTTTTCAAAGCAATTGTCTCGTCTATTTCTTGTAACATCTTCATTAAACAATGGACATTTTTAGTATTTAGCGTTTGTATCCACCTTAAAGAATAGACGGGTAATAGTTAAAAAGGAAAATGGACTTGACAGCCAACCCATTCGACCACGACACAAACATCGTGAGAGCCCGTATCCGTGGTGTCTGTTATTTGGTCGTAGCGTTATATATGTATTTTCTTCACCATCATATTTGTGGTTCTTAAGGTGGAGACAAACGCTAAATACTAAAAATATCCATTGTTTAATGATGATGTTACAAGAAATAGACAAAACAATTGCTTTGAAAAAAATATATATTATACATAAACATGTGAAGAACAAATTGCATTAATTAGAATTTTCGTTAAAGTAATAGAAACTCCACAAAAAAAGTTAGAACCCAAGAAGAATTTGACATTTATTGAAAATTCTCTCAAAAACGGCTTATTGCGCGCATATGAATCCTGCACCTATTAATAAGTTAATGTCAGTTTAAAAAATTGTATAAATATTTTTTTTTGTTAATTGTTCTAATGGTAAAAACAAAAAAAAACACAATTTCTAGGTCTGTTGAATTGTCTCCGCCGCCAGCGAGTTCTAATATAAATGTCGGGATGAGATGATGGATGGAATCTGCCAAGATAGCGGAGCCCGTATCTATACTACCGGGATCTCGTTTCCAGGCGGCAGACCAAGCTAGTCTTGAGAAATTCGCGCACAAATGGCATAAAAGAAGGAGCACCCACAGATGACGAAAGAAGAGGGAGAATGAGCGAAGTCCGAGACTCGCGCGTTATCCAGCTATGGAGTGATGTCGGCCCCAGAAGGGGGAACGACAAGGGTCAGAGCAATTTTTACAGATTCGGCCCGTATGACTTAACTGTCGATAGGGCCATGTGTAGGTGGAGGGTCTACTATACTAATTACAGTTGATGAAGCTCGGTTAAAGGTTTTTTTTTTACTTTGCTTACCGCCCTTTAATATTTTAAAACAGCAATCTATTCGGCATTTCAGACACTCCTACATTTAACAGTTGACAAAGAAATTGTGTTCTTTATAATGTAATATTAGTAGGTATATTGTTTTTATAACTCACTAGCGACCCGCCCCTGGCTTCGCCCGTGGTGCAATTTTTATATACTAAAACTTTCCTCGTTTATCCCTCTTTCCATTAGTGAAAACCGAATTAAAATCGGTCTACCCGTTCACGCGTGATGCCGTGACCAAGGGAAATGGGGATTCATTTTTATATATAGAGATTTCTTAAATCTTAAAAAACGCCAGTTTTCCTTACAAAACTCGACAAACTCAGTGAAATAGTTCAGAATTACCTGCTAAACAACTGAGATCCAAAGAGTCATCGGTGAGGTTGTACACACTGCAGTTAGCAGGCGGATCAGGTTTAGTAGCAGGCCGCAGAGTGTAAACGCACGGCGTCAACTGTTGTCCTGCCAAGTTTGTGGCGCGACAGCTCAATGTGCCGTAGTCGACGTCCGACACGGGAATATACGACAATACCGATTGACCCAATTTCCCGTCAATCGTGAAACGGTCCTGAATAAAAAATAGCCAGCATTATCATCCTAGGAGTCCTTTAATTCTTACAACTGATTGAGGGAATTAACCGTTTTTATTGAATGAGCATTGATTTAATTTTGATATAAATTAAAATTCAAAACATATTTCTCGATGTGTAATGGAAGTAGCAGACGTTATGTATTTTGCAATAAGTTTACGACGGAAATTCAATAGTTACAACAAAGAGCTGCTATTCAAACTTATATAGAAAACGATGCGAAGAATGAAGGCCAAAGCCGTTATTACGCAAACGACTTTCAAAAGATATCGGCCTTTATTAACCTTAATGCAAAGACTATCTTATTTATTCGTCGGGTAAACATTTGACGGTCGGGTGGGACCGATTTTGGGTCGCCTTCTCTTTGTATGCAGCCAACGGAGGGTTTGATTGCTAGGGATGTTTAGACGGGTGTATCTTATTCGTCTATTTCTTAACTCGTTTGGCTTTATACTCTAATTTTTCGCTTGAATATTCTTGGACACTCTTAGAAAATAAAAAATATCGCCATTGATTTTTATTTTTAGTTACTCATACCTAATGTTTCAATATATGTAAGTAATAAGTTGTTCAAGTATTTTCTGGTTCCTTGCGTGTGTGGGAATTTACTTCTTTTTACCTAATCTACAACGTTTTGCATTGTCAAATACACAATGCGGACTTAGCCAATCATAAATTTAATGGAAACCAATCATCAATCCTTCAATTTATATGCTTCACTGATAATTGCGAACATTGTGCTAAAGAAGTTAACATGTCTTGGCAAGTACCGTTTTTTAAATAATAGACTGCAATGACACTATTATTTAATCTCATTTAGATTTCTGAACAATAAATATGACCTAATATAGGTACCAAGACAGTCGTTACAAACAAAACATTTTTTTTATTGTTTAATACAGTTATTTTCGCAGTGTACGTTATTTTACACATCGCTATAATAGCATTAGTACAATTAAGATATTAATACAATAAAGTTGATTATATTATTAAAACTCCATTAGTCTTAATACAAGTTTAAACATTGTGGCTAATGATAGATTGAATCACGCAGTTTCTTTATCAGAAATGTTTCAATCATCAGCTTCTCCACTGATAAATATGGGCCTCTCCCATGCAAGGCTTGCCACCACATATGGTTCTCTGCCATTTGCATCCAGATGCTTCCTGCGATGCCTTTCAGGTCGTCTGTCTACCTGGTCGCCAATTCGTTACCTCCATTTAAGAACTGTATGTGTTTTAGGGATTTCATATTACTATGGCATTTACATTATGCCAAACCGTTTCAGAAATCAAAAACGAGCAGACCAGGACATGAAATCGGAACTAGGCGACGGTCAATTTTCAGCTCTGACGAAATCAGAAATATTCTTTTCTAGCCAGTGCTGAGTCTTGCAGAAAGGCTCGTTCTTGTATATGGAGGACAATTCTATTAGCTGGAATACGGACAGATTGAGTACGTAGTTGTTGTCCAACTCGGTTGATTGAAGTGTTTTTTTTTTAAACATTATATTCAAAGTTTTATAAATACTAAAAATTCAACAACACCGCAATGCCGTGATGCTCTTCAATTTAGTGTGCCGATGAGTTCGAGAATCATCTTCTTCGTCACCATGACGTAGTAATACGAATACGCTAGTAGATAGTTGACAGTTTGGTTCAGTACACGGAAACTAACTTACCGGATCTACCTTTATGGAGCCAGCTGAATTGTTGAGGGTCCACTCGAACGTGTCTGGTGGAGGGAAAGCTTCGACCTCGCACAACACGTTTGAAGGCTCTTGAATAGCCGCACCAATCATCTTTATTTCTCTATTTCGACACAGCGGTCTGTCTGCAAGCAAATTCCAATTTTAAAACCTCCCTACAAGATTTAATTAAATTAAATTTTGTAAATGTAATTAGTAAAATGATTTTTGCTGCTGGCGTATAAAATCAAACATTACATACAGCAAAGGGCTAATTAACATTAGTGATGTTATTTTTTAAGTATCAACACTTGATGTTTAATTTTATAATATTCCATGAGATTTGAAAAAATATAAAAACTTGCTCATATTTTTCTTTAATTAAAATTTGATTTACATAAACAAATTACACACGTATCCACGCGTGTAATTGTAACGTGTACGTGTGTACCCAAAATGAAGCTCACATATGGAAGACTAAAATGTTTGGCGATTAATTTCGGCCCAAAGCGATTGCCGTGAATTTTAATTTTGTTTGACAAACGAAGATTAAGGGATTAATTTTACTAACAATGACTCATTCACTAAAATAGAACGCATTTATCTCCGCTGTTTCAGTAATTTTATTGACACTGAGTAATAACTTGAAATGCAAACTTACAAACAACTTGCATTTGCAAAGGGGGCGACTTTCCATCTCCTTCCACGTTGGAAGCTGTGCAAGTGTATTTGCCAGCTTGGTGCCTGGAGACATTTCGCAGAGCCAGATTTGTATTTCCAGTGAGTATAACCCCACCTGAGGGATTGTGTTGAAGCAAAATACCCTGTCGAGGAAGAAATACATTATAATTAAATTTGTTTTATTACGACGGTAGATTTTAATGTTTTTAGAATAAATAAAGACCCGAAAACGTATAATTTGAGAACATTATGCGAATCTAATTAAAATTGAATATCTTAAAAATAATACACTATTAGAAATTATAAATGTCCAAAAAATTATTATTATAAACCTAAAAACACAGTCGCATGCGGTACGATTTCTTTTTTATTTTATATTTATGTATACCCATCTATATGTGAGTGTCTATATATATGTATACATATCATAAAATATAATCACTCTCCGCCTCTGTCTGCGCTAACTTGTTCTAAACCACCGGAGGGATATTAATACGGTTTTCACTCATGTAAAGAGTAAGAGTACGTGTAATATTTTTTTAATATTAAGATCGGCAGACAGGCTGACGGTTCACTAGATGGTAGGTGGCTACCGTCGCCTATAACACAAGCAAAGCGAAAGCTGCTGCAAGTACGCTGCCGACTACAGTAGGATTAGGGATAAGGGATTAGGAGGGGATAGGGAAATGGGCTCTGGCATCCCTTACTCACTTACCGAAACACAACAGCACACGTGCTGTTATTTCACGATGGTCTTCTGTAAGGTGGTGGTTACTGCCGCCAGACGGGCTGCCCAAATGACTGCGAAACGCAGTGTGCCCTGCCACTACTTTCCACATCCAGACCAGAACCAAATTTGAAAAGTTCATTTTTCAAAGTTGTTTCAGCCGGGAATCGAACCCGGGAACCCTATAACAGAGCGTTAAGGCAAGCACCCTAACCACTCATCCAACGGGCTCGTCAAAATTTTTTTTTTTGCAAAAAAATATAATTTGCAAAAAAAATTAATTCGACAGATTCTCGCGTCTGTCTGTCTGTATATCCGTTAACTACTCCTAAACTACGCTACAGATTTGGCGCGCCATATTTTTGATCAGTTATAAAAAATTTCACGGAGGGTGAAAATAATAAAACCTAATTGCATAACTGCAAAGCCTGGGGCGAGCCGCTAATTGTGTAATAAAAAAAAAACCTAATTTAAAATTTAACAATGTAATTAATTACAATTATTGATTACACAAATTAAAATATAATATATTGAATATAATATTTATTATTATTTCCATTTTTTTTTAAATTTTGTTTATTACATAAATATCGTTAAACTTACGGGTCACTTTGTAAGCTTAATGTGTATATTGATAGTCGTATTAGTAAATAAATATTATTTTTAGCTACATTCATACTGCATTTCTGCAACTGAATAACTGAACAATTCGAAATCCGCATTAAAATTTAGCCGGAATAAGCCGTGAAAGAGCTCGAAAATCCTTATGTCTGCGATTTGATTACAAAACATTTTCAACTATTTTTAAATATAACTATTTTTAAACATTAGCAGACAAAGAGGAAACAAGTGGTTAGTAGCTTATTTTATATTAGCTGTTGCACGCAACTTCGTCCGCATCTCTTTATAAAATATTATTCGTGGAAAACGGAAATTTTGTATGGAGGAAGGGGGAAAGGGGGCATCGGGCAGGGTGACTAGCCTATGTTACTCGCTGATAATGTAGCTTTCTATAGGTGGAAAAAGTTTTAAAATTGGTCAAGTGGTTTTTGAGTTTATTCGTGGAAAATGGCAATTTTGGGGAGGGGGGAAGGGCGGAGATGGGGGGAGGGTGAGTAGCCTATGTTACTCGCTGATAATGTAGCTTTCTACATTATCAGCGATGAAAGAATTTTTACACACATACATTACATAAATACTTACAAATCTTTTCTCTTTATATTAGGTATTAGTACTGTTAAAAATATCAAAAAATGTTTCAGGCAGTACTAGAAAATACAACACAAGGGTAGCAATATTTTGGCTTAAAAATCCATATAAACATACATTTCAAATTCCCGTTTACTCGTCAAAAGCCAGACGTGGCTTCCGTAAAAATATGAAACTGCCGCGAATACGTCTAAACCATTTGTTATTGACATGCATGCCATGGCGGGAGATTTAAAAAGGCTGATATTTTTCCTCTATGCAACTATGCACCGGTTCACTTTGTTTTTCAACTTTGTTTAACAGTTGAATTTAAGTTCAAATAAGTTACCGTCATCGGCACAAACGACCAATGATTGTATACTATTAAAATCTTTTTGTAAGGATTTATATAATGTTATCTGTTTAGATAACATTTCAATGAACGATCCCTAAGAAAACATATGCATAGGTATATCTGTATTCAATAAAACCGTTTTTTAAAGAAAGTAGTACAATTATGTATTACAATTTTTATACTATAAATACATATATAACGTAATATGTACGTAATGTAATAATGATAATGATAACTTTATTTGTATGAGAATGTGAGTACAATGATATTTATAAAATTAAATATAATACAGTCCTATGCACACTCTATCGTAATTACGACGTATTTTTTTTTTATTATTAGTACCTATATAAATGTCAATTATACCATTTAATTATACAATAATAAAGGGAAAAAGCACATTAAATGTAGTATGGCGATAGTCATTATTTTAATGTTGAAGGAATTTGGTATTTTTTTTACTATCGAAAACTAGCAAACTATGGAAAGTTTCAATTCAATTTCAATCTTTGGAAGCGATAAACCCAAATTATTTACTTAATTTACAAGACCACATAAAGAAAACAGAAACAAAGGGGTATATTGAAAGTGATAAGTAAGCTTACAAACATCACGTAAGAAGTCCGGTTGTATTCTCAGGCACGTACCAATTTAATAGAGAAGAATAAAAAAGTCAAGGAAGTGCTTACTCACGTTGTGCTCCCAGACAACTTTATAAGCTGGCGGGTTCGCATCAACCTCGCAACCGAAGTAAACGTCATCTCCCTCTTCAATATCGTTCGGGTTCATCTTTGCACCGAGGTGCATTGTCGCCACTGGTACATCTATTATAAAGAAAGGTTCATTTTAATTCTCGCATCCACCTTGTTTAAGGTTGAATCTTCAAGAAACTAGATATTACTCTTAAAAGCTGTCTGTAACAAGCTCTTAATAAGTAATTTTAAATTCAATAACCGCTTTAACGTCAAGTTGATTTAAGTTGGCACCAATAGCGGAAATATATCTGTTTTACTAGCCTTTCTTTATTTGTTTATTGCTTGTTTAAGTGGTAGATGCTCATGTCTATGCATAAATAAACCCAAAATAGTCTCCACGTCAAAGCTTAGCCTCTTGGTATATAGGTATATAGGTATATAATAGAAAGAAAGAAAGAAAGCATCTTTTATTCCTCTAATACAAATAATAATTACAAACAAAACAAATATATAAACAAGCAATGAGAGGAAAAGGAACCTTGGCTCAGTATACAGTTGTGGTGCAAACCACAACACTGATATTCTGCCAGGGACCAGATATTCAAATAAATATGTTGAGTCGCCTCACAATCACCGAAATAAGCAAGTCATGTTGCCGATTTGTATAATTTTTTTCAGTGCAACATTTTTTAAGGTGCTTCATTAACTTATTTATTATTTGAGGTGCTTTATATTATTATTAACAAGAAAGTATATATGAATGAAAAGATTTATTAATTACAAATGTTTGTTTATATATAATCGCACTAATTAAGTTTCATAACAAATTGAGTTTCAGTGGTCAGGTTAGTTAGTGGTTAAACCACACATTGTACTAGTTCTTTGATTAAGGACCTTGAAAGGTTAGTTTAGATTGTAACCTTGTCAGGAATCGTATTTGAGACACTTAAATTAGAGAACTGACACCATAACCACTCTTCCAATCAAAATTTCATCGTTATTTATTTACAAGTTAAGAACGTTTAATTAGTTTAAATTATTACTGTTAGTAGAATAAAGAGCCCAAGTGAAATAGAAAACTTATGAACTTCAAACAATTGGGTTATTCGAGTTATTCGACTAGACATATACTTCATAACTTGTATTGAATTTAGAGGATTTCAATAGGTTTGAAACTAATTAATCATATTACATAATAATTTATCCAATTAATTGTAAACTATATTTTAAATTAATTAATCATTATAGGTATAGACTATATATTTGGTAAACTTTCTCAATATTGAAGTACTTACAGTGAATGTTTAATGGCAGTTTGCTTTCAATTGTGGAATGGTTGAACTTGGGGTGTTCGGCTCTACAAGTGAGAACTTGACCATTGTTCCCCTTTAATGGAGTCCATTGAAGAACTGACTGCGTTTCGTTGCCATCTTCGGATTCCTGTGTAGAGATTGGGACAATTTTTAATATTTTCTACAAAAAATCCATTTAAACAAATTACAATAAGTTAAATGGTTCGTCAATTAAAAATATCTTTTAGATTGCACGATTTAATTTTTACTATTGAATATACTGGCAAAGCAGTAAAATAATCTAAACTATATTTACTGAAGATGTGTCATATATTTGCGTATTTGTAAATATCAATTATTTGGTTGTACTTGTATTATGTTTTTTTTTTCTGTGACAATTTTATATTATATTTCTTTATTCGTTATTTGTTATAATTCTTTTCATTTATTTACAAATAAATAAATAAATAAATTGTCTCTTTTTAGGATGGATAAAAAACAATCCTTAAAAATTTGGTACTCTGTTTGCAACAAATTTCTCTCTGTTTTGCACCAGAAAAAAATACAAAAAGTTAAGCAAGTGCCTTTTACAGTGCAGGAATACAGAAATTAAGTATTGAGTATACTAACATTGTTTACATTTAGAAATTCAAAATTCAAACAAAATTCAAAATGGAAGATTTAAGTTTTTTTACAATATTTTTTGGTACCTGCATACATGACATCTAATATTTTTTTTTTTTGTTGAAACAATACAACAATTCGCAGTCATAAACTAGGAAGCTGTCTGTGGTCAGTAATTACCTTCTTTCAGAGGGTCACCATGAAATAACAGCTCGTGTGTTGTGTTGAGTTAGAGATGCCTTTGCCTAACTTTTCCTATCAATATACCTACGCTAGCACCTACCATCAAGTGGACCATCAGCCTGCTTGTCTACTTTTATCTATATTATTATTTGCTAAAACTGCTAGTAGTAGGTTTTTAAAAGTGAACTAACTATCTTTACTTTTTGAGTGAAGGTATTTTTGAAATATATTCAAAGTTTAGACTCAACATTGAAACATTCAACTCACTCTCTGTTTAGTAATTGAATTCAGTTGTCTTCCGCCAAGCCACCACGTAATTATTGACGGTGGTCTGGCCCCTGTCGATCTACACCAGAGCTCGGCTTTTCTGCCGACTGAAAGGGGTTGTTCTCTAGACAGTATTTCTACCGTAAGTGGCCTCACTGTGAACAAATAACATTGAAATTAGCTACAATTAGAAGCGCATTTGAAACAAGCTCTTTGAATAGTGTTCCGCCTAATGGCAATTATTTATAAATTTCAGAGGAATTAACTGAAATTATTGCTTACAAACGTTGCCGTTGAAATTGCATAAACGTTTCTGTAAATTATATATATTAGGTCCCTACTGTATGTCATTGATTTTTAAACACAATATATGACGTAATTATTTTCAAAAGAACTATAATAAAACTTTTTTATTAATACATGCGAATTGTAGGTACTATCATTTCTAAATCCTAAGTATATACATTAGTATTAGGTCTGGGAAAAAGTCTTTTCGTATAGTATGTATAAACTTGTAATAAAATCTTTTTGGCTGTACTATTTGTATCTGGCTGGTTTTGATGACTTTAAAAAGGTTACATTTCAATAAAAGAAACAAATTAGTAAAATGTTGTTTCCAGCTATTTTTCATTTGTTTTTCTTTCTGTCAAAATGAGTGAATCTAATGAAGAAATTCGTTTGGATTTAAAATTTTATTACAAAAAAGGAAGAAATGCAACACATACCGCGAAAAAAAATTGTGACGTTTATGGATCAAATGAGTCAGTGTCAGTAAGTAACACAAAGTTGGTTTAAGCGTTTTCATTTCGGGAATTTTGATTTCAAAGATGCACCTGGTCGTCTTGTTCCGGATAAATGGACGCTGTTTTTGAAAATGTGGAGCAAAATCGGCATATCAGTAGTTACAAGATAGCTGAAGAACTGGGAATTAACTACAAAACAGTTTTGGCCCATTTGAAAGCTGAGTACACAATTAGGTGCCACACGAAATCGCTGAAAAAACCTTATGAATTGTGTACTCTTTTTGTGTATACTTTTTGAAGAGATTGGTAACTGGTGATAAAAATTGGATCACGTACGACAAGAACGTGCGAAAAAAGTCGTGGTTAAAGGTGGTGTGTATGGTGGGATTGGAAGGGCGTTGTTCATTATGAGTTTTACCGCCGGGAAGAATCATCGATTCGGATCTCTACTGCCGGACAACTGATGAGATTAAAGCAAGAAGTTGAAAGAAAGCGGCCGGAATTGATCAATGGAAAGGGTGTGGTCTTTCATCACGACAACTAGACCACAAACATCTTTAGTCACTCAGCAAAAATTAAGAGAATTTGGCTGGGAGGTGTTAATGCATCCGCCACATAGCCCTGATATAACCTTCACATTTTCACCTGTTTTGGTCTCTTCAGAATTCTTTAGGTAGTGTCAGATTAACATCAAGAGAGGACTGCCAAAACTACTTGTCGCGTTTTTTTTATCAGAAGACCCAAAATTTCTACAGCAATGGGACCATGTCACTATCGACAAAATGGCAAAAAGTCATCGAACAAAATGGCAAATAGCTATATACTGTAATTAAATGTAAATAAACATTTTAAAAATGCCTTGAATTCTCATATAAAATGCGAAGAAATTTTTTCCCCGACCTATTATATTATAAAAAACAAACCTTTTCAATTTACGATACCTGGTTATTATAAATTCAATCCCTAATAGCTTAGCATAGCAATCCCTATAAGCTTAGCGAATTTGTCAAAATTAAAAGCTAATTTCTCATAGCCACATACAATATGAATTTTATAAGATACTTTTATTAGGATCTCCAAAAAAAAATACTAGTTTGGTTAATCTTTAATGGCGGAGGTAATTTATTACGGTATTCCTCGTATTAGGAATTAATCCCTATTTATTTCTAATAGATTTTACCACGAATAAGGGTATAATAAAATAAATAAAAATAACTCATAAAGCATGCCTAATGTTATATACTTGTTATGTGAGCTACCTCTCCAATGGAGAGCTTGAATAAGCCTAAACGGATAGCCACACATCTAGTTTATCCTGTGCGATTATTTTTAGGTTATCTTTTACGAATCTGGGGCCTTAGTCAAAGTAACATTTTAAAAACGATAACGAAGTTCGAAAGAGTAAAATGTATGGGATGTATCACGTGATTTAGCGACGGAATATGTCAATCCCATACATTTTATTGTTTTCGAACTTCGTTATCGTTTTAAAATGTTACTTTGTCTAAGGCCCCCGTTTCGACACAAATTCGAAGCGAAGCTACATATATGCAATGTGGACTATTGTTGACAAGCCGTCTTCAGGTATTCTTCATGCTTCGACTGCTACCTGCTAGAAGGGCTTGAGGTCAACAACAGTAATAATTTTTTTTAGATTTTATTATAACAAATCCAATCATTTGGTAAGAATTAACTAATATTAACACAAGATATTATGACATAAATACCGAAGATAAATAAAAAAAAAACTTTTTTTTTTTATTTATCTATCTTTTTAATTAATTTAAAACTCTGTCCATTCGTAAAATTTTGAGTTTTTTTAAAGTGTGTACAATATTTATTTCTAAAACAAAGTTTTCCAATATATTTATAAAGGTATTTTATTTCTCAAAAGAACTTTACACGTTTTGAATCTCCGATAAAACCTCTTACGCGATCTAAAAGACACTTAGCTTTCTTAAATGGGAAAATGTACATTTTGATGTCAAGTATAAATAAAATAATGTTGTGAAATGCTCGCGTACAGCGTAGGAGACAACTGACAGATAACTTAAAGGCGTAGCGACAAAAGGAAAATGTATAAATAATGTCAATTTATTAACAAATATGCCGATAAACCATTTATTTCATTAGTTCAAGATTTAAACTGATTTTGCACATGTTAAAAATATAATATAAAATGGTTTCAAGATCTATATTTAGATACCTATTTAGTAAGAAGTCAGTAATTTCAATATCTGTCTAGCATCTGTCGTAGTCATAAATGTATATATTTTCATTAGTCTAATATTTGTTAATTAAACCTTATTCCAAGGTTTGTCTTATCATTTCAATTTAATTAACAAATATGTAAAGAAAAGAAATTATGGATAAAAATTTATTCTTAGACCCGAACGGCTCAATGCCACCCTCACTAGTAGTGACGCCGCCAAAGAGTGGGTGCATTGGAAAAGAACATTCTAAAATTTTCTATTAGCATCTCAGACAAAACAACTGAAGAAACTCCGCCGCCTTCGTCCTGGAAACTAGAGGTACTTATTAATCATGTATCACCGCAATTATACCAGTACATTAGTGAATGTCCTACATACGGGAAAGCAATGACTTCATTGGATTCATTGTTCATTAAACCGAAAAATATTGTTGCTGCGAGGCACATACTGGCTACCAGAAGGCAGCAGACTGGTGAAAATATCGATTCGTATGTGGAAGTACTAAAACAGCTGTCGAAAGACTGTGATTTCAAAAGTGTTGACGCCGAGACGAATAAAAACGATTATATTCGTGACACCTTTATCTCAGGAATAATTTCAAGTAAGATAAAATAAAGACTACTTTATTTTATCTTACTTGTACTTTATTTTATATTACTGACGAGCCCGTTGGATGAGTGGTTAGGGTGCTTGCCTTAACACTCTGTTCTAGGGTTCCCGGGTTCGATTCCCGGCAGGGTCAACTTTGAAAAATCAAAGTTTTCAAATTTGGCTCTGGTCTGGATTTGGAAAGTAGTGGCAGGGCACACTGCGTTTTCGCAGTCATTTGGGCAGCCCGTCTGGCGGCAGTAACCACCCCCTTACAGAAGACCACCGTGAAATAACAGCACGTGTGCTGTTGTGTTTCGGTGAGTGAGTAAGGGATGCCAGAGCCCATTTCCCTATCTCCTTTCCCTTCCTACTGTAGTCGGCAGCGCACTTGCAGCAGCTTAGGCGTTGCTTGTGTTATAGGCGACGGTACCCACCTACCATCAAGTGGACCGTCAGCCTGTCTGCCGACCTTAACATAAAAAAAAAAAAAAAAAAAAAAAAAATACTTGAAAATCTGTCACTTTCTCTAGCCGAAGTTTATAACCGATAAAATAAATGTTGAATAAGTTTTAGGAGAGCGAAGTAATTGATAGTAATGATAACGCAAATGAAGGTGATACTTCCGTCAATGGTGAAGATATAACACCTAATAATAATAATAATACAAGACATAACACTAAGTCATGATACCGATACTGAAAACAATCAGCGACGATCAAGCCGAGTCAGAAGGCGTCCGGCTTATCTTAAACATAGCGTGGGTGAATGTGAACCTTATTGCTTATATATAAACTTCTATCCGTGCTTTATGAAAACTATAATATTGTCTTTCATATATCTGTCTAGCATCTGTCGTAGTCATAATTTAATTAAACCTTATTCCAAGGTTTGTCTTATTATTTCAGTCGTTTATTATTAATTTGTCATGACTAAACGTGTTTGTGTTCGTCGAAATACTTTTTATTAATATACAAGAAAATTTATCCTTTTTTAGTAGTACAGGCGAATTCGGTTTGCTTGGTGCGCAATTACTGCTGAATTCTCTTTATAACTTTGTACCGTACGACACGGTACTCTGGAAATATGAACACATTTAATAGTATTTCATATATAATTATACGCTACAATTTATTACGCCATAAAATGGCATTTTTTTAATGTAATAATGTTTATACAGACTAATAATAAGAACGAGGAAGATTTTTCTTAGAAAACGAGCTTATTTTTTCAGATTCAAGTCCATGAAAGAAAAATATTGTCTCCCACCGTTCTATTTAGAGGAAGATTCTGGATGGAGTTCCTTTTGTTAAAATCACAATATCGCGAACAAATGTTATCAGAATGAAGCAAGTCGATGGGACAAATACGTTTTCCGTTCACGTCAACTAAGCCAATAATGCTTGAAAGTTATGGGCTCTGGAGACGATGTAAAAAGAAACATTGTTTGTAATAAATATTTATTTGTGAATGTTTATTCTATAAATGTTTATTTAAAAGTTTTTTTTAATTGGTCATTATATAGGAAGGTTTCGTAAACAAAATTAACAGAAGACAGAAAATTCCCAAGGACTTTCGGAATTATTAATATATTTATAAATAATTTTAAACACCAAGAATAAATATACTAAATTTTAAAATGAAAATACTTTATCTAAATTACAGTTAACACGTGGAGTACATATATTTATGATTATATTTGATGAGGTTTATATCAGATTATCTCTATATTAATTGTTTCTATCTGTTACTATCAAATACCAACTAGATTTCATTTTCAACATTTTACAATTATTGTATTTTTCAGGAACAGTCACAACATTTATTATTAAATGTTTCACACTTCCCGTTCACTCTTTGTATAAATGAATATAGTTTGGTGCCTAGCAATTAATTTGATTCAATAAGAATATTATGAATTTCGTTGTTTTTTTTTCAATTGAAATTTTGCTTCAGTAGCATTTCACTGAGACTATCTCTAGGGGACGATCGACATTGATAAGGCAGGTGCTTCGAATCACGGTCCAGCATGGATTTATGAGTTTCTTGATTTAATTTTTGGAATAGAAATTATGATGATCTAGCTAGTCCAATCAGTTATGGCCTAGTTAGGTTGACTTTTTTGACAGTTTAATTAAAGAGATTGTAACTTAATCTCTATAACTTAATTTAGTTTGTTATAATAAATTCAAGAGTAAGTAAATATAAAAGTGATTGAAATATAATACTTACAATAAAGTTCCACTCGGGCTGAAGTCCTCTGAGGTGGCGACAAAATTGTATTGTCAGCTGTACAGGTGTATACTGAGGAAAGATGTGCTCTTGTCGCGTTTCTCACTACTAAGGTCAGCGATCTGGTTGGCCCAGATGGCTGGAGGTCGCTTGCACCCAACGTAGACAATACAGAGTCACCTTGAAGCCATTGGACTCTAGGAGTTGGATTACCTGTAAGTGTTACTCTTTTATAAACTCCATTAAATTGGTAGGTACTGTCCTTGCTTTTTACGGATGTGACTAGATGACGATTTTTAAATGGCGCTCAAAAATCATTTAAGAAAAGTCCTTGTAGTAAAATGTTACCTAGAATGTATTTTATATTGACAATATATGTATATATTAATAATATGGTTTTAGTTAGTAATATTTCTGGATTTTATTTATTTCAATGTAATTACAATTTGTTTGAAGAAAAAAGTTGCAATATGTAATATTCTGCGCTGAAAACTGTAGAAAATATTTACTACAACCAATAAATAAATGGTCATAAGAAACAAATGTTTCATTATTACGTTAATTTTGTTTGTTTAATAGAACTACCTAAATGGTGTATTTTCATTCGCTTTTTATATTTAAGGATAACATCAGAAATAAAATATTAATAGTGACAGGGCACACTGCAATTGAGAGTCCACTGCAAATGCAGTCATAAATTGTGCAGACCGTCCGGTGACAGTAACCAGCGCCATTACAAAAGACCACAGTTTGTGCTATCGTATTTCGCTGAGTGAGTAAGAGATGCCAGAGTTTCTTTCCCTATCCCTTATCTATCCTTATTCTTAATCATACTCAGGTCGGCAGCACACCCGAAGCACCTGTGGTGTTACTTGTGCTAATAGACGACGCTAGTCACCTATCGTCAAGTGGATCGTCAGCCTGATTGCTGACTTTTATATAAGTACAACATATTTTAAAAATTATAAATAAAAAAATCTGGTAAAATTATATCTACCAAAAAATATATAGAATTAAAAATCAAAGAATAAATGAAAAAAAGTAAGTAAATGAAGACAATTGCAACTAAATTTTCATTAAAACGTCAAATGTTTTTCATAACTAGTGCGTGTATAATATTATTATGATTCTTCAGATTTTTTTTAACTTATTGTTTATGTTAAGGTCGGCAGACAGGCTGACGGTCCACTTGATGGTAGGTGGCTACCGTCGGCTATAACACAAGCAACGTCACAGCTGCTGCAAGTGTGCTGCCGACTACTGTAGGATTAAGGATAAGGGATTGGGAAGGGTTAGGGAAATGGGCTCTGGCATCCCTTACTCACTCACCGAAACACAACATCACAAGTGCTGTTATATCACGGTGGTCTTCTATAAGCGGGTGGTTACTGCCGCCAGACGGGCTGCCCAAATGACTGCGAAACGCGAAATTATAATTTTATACAGGGTTTCTCTGTTTCCCATTGAGTGATAAAAATCTTAAAAGAATTTTCTCAAACTAATTTGAGCGAAATCAGTAGTAGATAGGTAACTTGGTTAAACTATGTGACGTATTTTCGAATCTTGCAAAGTTAAATGAAGGTGAAAATGACGGGCGCGCCAGACGTGCCGTACATAATTTATATTATACATCCTCATATTCGTACAGATTTTCCTTAAGAAAATTTATGTCAATATTTAATTCAAAATTTTTAAATTTTTATTTAATTTATTTCGATATTTTATATTTTGTTTTGCAAAAGACCTTGAACCAATCTGGTATATCGACCCGTCGCCATTTCGATTTTTTTTTCGAAATCGCGGCGCACGGTGAAAGTGGTATGTATGGACACATAGACGAAAAAAAAATGTCAAGCATCATGGTACCCCAAAGTGTCACGTTACTGAGATATTTTGAGGTAAAGATCGACATAAAAATCTAAATGGCGGCGGATCGATATGCCAGTTTCCATACAAAAAAGTTCGAATCTCTTTAAATTTTTCTTTATACTAATTTAATTACGTTTCTAGGTGAAACCTTTGTTACGAATAAAACTGTATGTATGTTATGTATTAGGTAACGAATTAACTAACGTAAGTTACCATAAGAGTTTAGTATAGTTAGGGAAAACAGCGTTCTTTGAGTGGTAAGGGTTGCCAGAGCACATTCTCGAATCCACTCCTTGTTCCTTATTCTTTATATTTCTTTATACTATTAAAGCTAACAACATACCTGTAACCTCTATTAATTATCTTACATTAATAGGTAGCCACATACAATCAAGTAGACCGTCAGACTGTCTGATAACCTTTATTTAGAAAAAAAAAATCATCTCTGCACGTAAGTCCTGAGACAAACCAGTTCTAGAAGCAGATTTTTAGAATTGAAAGATTAAATAATATAGAATTATTAAAATTTATAGTGACATAGAAATTATTTGCAATTATATTGTGTCGGCAAAACATTATTTATGATTTATGTCCAGATTAAAAAAAAACTCAAAAAAATTTTAAATGTAAAAAGACTTTGGTCGCTGTTGGCGTTATTTAATAAACCTACTGCTGTATACCATTCCAGTATAACTGAAACTCTTGCTTCACATATTAAATTTCATTTTCACTTTTAAATATTGATGTTTTTTATTCGAACATTTTGTAAATGGCGGGGCCCGTTCCGCGATTAAGTTTCGCTTCCCTATACGCGCATATTTGAGAATCCACAAAGGGAATGAATGGGAGTTAAAATTGTGAACGCTCCAGTAATGGCACAAAAATTCATTTACACAAAAATTCATGCATATCTCTTTGTATATTACATGTCAATATTAAACAATTCAGGTTACATGGTAACTGTGTACGTGTACCTATAATAACGATTTCTTCTTGACGTCACTAGACCAGTCACCGGGCTTAATCAACAATTTTCATTCAATATTAATACTAAAAAAACGGGACAAGTGCGAGTTGAACTCGCGTGAAGAGGGTTCCGTACGATGTTATCTATCCGCACAATATTGAGTGATTTACCATGTTATTTTAATATTATCATGGACTTCTTATAGGTTTTCCTATAATCTATAAGTAGAAAACTAATTTCTGTATTTTTTCAAAATTTTAGGTTCAGTAGTTTCGGAGATAAGGGGAGGGGGGGGGGAATGGTCAATTTACGTATATTTTCTTGAATAACTTGGAAACTATTTATTTTAAATACATTTAAGATCTTCACAACAAGACCTTCCATTTGATATGTCACACGATGCAATTATCAAATATTTTTTTTTAATTTTCCACCTTCCCCCCAAAAATTACCTCCCATATACAGATTTCATCTATTCACGTCACACCTCTGCGTTTAGGTCACATAAATTGATATGTGTACCAAATTTCAACTTAATCGGTCTAGTAGATTCGGAGATAATTGACTGAAAGCGACGGACAGACGTACACACGAGTGATCCTATAAGGGTTCCGTTTTTCGTTTTTCGGACGTTCGGAACCCTAAAAATACTCGCTTGTAATAAAATAACATCACCGAGCTTCGGTATATTAATGAAATTCTATAATTTCTGTAAATAAAGTAGCCAAGATCCTTATGAAAGAGTGTTTAGTTGTAATTATTTTACCTGCCACAAAAAGTTTACGAAGTATGCCCAAAAATTTTACATCGCCGTAATATATATACAAAATACTGTACTAGTTTTTGTAATAGACAACAAAGGTCGCATAATCCTCAAAGTTAAATTTAAACGTGTCTTTAAGTTTTTGGGACTACAAAGTTTTGTTTTTCAAAGGTAGAATATTGCCATGTGAGTTGCATAAAATTAAGCTGACCTACTTGCATTCTACAACAAACACAAGGCATTCTGTAAAGGAGCGCTCTTCCCCGAATATTTTATTTATGTTATTACTTAGTAACAAAGGCTTTGAATAAGTGATCAATTGTTATATATATCTTAAAGCATATCTTTATTGTAAAAGTGTCATCTTTTAAAACATAAAGGCTTAAGAGTGATTGAAGTTCTTATTTTAAACAAAATATATACAAATTTACTACGATGAACACATGAAAACCTGATGAGGAATCTTATAATTATACATCTCAGCAATGGTAATATAATATGTAATCTATCTTCCATGTCTATAAAATTCTTTGGTTATTATTAGCGTTCGCTTTTTCAATTAAATTTTTCCATATTATAAATATTGAATACTATTTGAATTTCAGCTCCGGTAAGTCAATATAATTTCACTCATTTAACTGTCAATTGTAACAATAATAAATAATTGTCGAGTCTTGTAATGTGTACTTACCCCCGTTGACAGAGCAAATAAGCTTGAAGTCTCCCCCTTCGTTGTAAGGACCCGCTGTGCCGGATATTTCTTTCCCGTATTCGTCAAATATCACCGGTTTGTTTGGCAATTCTGCAAAAAAAAAAATGATCGAAATCATAATAAGGAACGTAAATAAATGCAAAATATCAGCAAATTTCCATGAAGTGACAAGTTTAAAGTAGGCTAGGCGCAAACAAAGCATCCAATTTTCACAAATACATTTTGTAACGTTAGCGCCTTCACTTCGAATGTATTCACAATCAAAACGAGATCGGCGAGGGTCTAGCCGATCGAGGGGCTCTAACGCTCAGAAATTGTGTATAAACAAAGTACGAATGGCGCTCTGAAGTAGACGAGGAAATGAAAATGTTTTCGTTGACTCGAAACAAAAGGTTCCCACCATATGAGTATTCAGCGGAGGATCTTGGCAATCGTGCGAAGCTTTCATATCCATTTCAGAGAACGGTACTATCGCTTACTGAAATGAACAGCTGGGAGCACTCATTGTTTCATACCGTTTCGAGTGAATGCGGACCGAGCTAAAATGAGATGTATAGTTTCGAAATACTTTTTTATCACTTCACGCTTACAAACGGCCGAAATAATAATTATGCTTTTCACAAATGTAGTTTTATGGTTCAAAGTCTTATTGGTCGGTATTTATAAATCACGGGTTATATTGATTAAAAGATTAAAATTGTTGATGGTAATTCAAGGCATATAAAAATCACTTTGATTTTTCGTCAATCGTACGTTGGGCCTTTATGAATTATTCTATATCCGGTAGTCGTATATTAAGTCGGGAAGCTATCATTTATTAAATATTTATATAGCAGGACTGAGTTTTCGATTTTATATTGGTCGGTGAGGTTCTCTTAGTCTTAGTTTCAAAATGCAACCAAAACTCTTTGAACATTCTTAGTTTGTGGTCCCAAAATAATAACAGTGTAATTGGTTTTACAATTACCTAGTACGTATATTTCAAGTTACCTAAATATAAATTTGGTTCCAAAAGTAGTATTATCGTTTACATGGTTAATCAGCGTTAACGCTGATATTACGCGGTTAAATTTTAAATATATAATCGAATTTAACAGTTTGAACATACAATAGAGTTGAAAGCCACCAACAACCTTTTTTACTTTTGAATATTTGATATATAATTTTCAACGCGGTTTAAAACTGTAAAATACTCGTAGCAGCTAATTGTAAGAAAGTGAGTATTCATAAGCGTTGTTTTGTAAAGGTCATAATTCAAATTTTTAGAAGTTCTTTCTTTTCTACAAACTATACTCGTTACTTTTTGGTGCCGTGACGTCGACGTTGAAGTTTTGTGACGTCTCAATGTTTTTTTAATGAAACATGTTCACGTTGTTAAGAGTATAGATATTAAAAATTCAACAATATTGGACTACCTATATTAAATATAGTCTATGTTCATAAGGCACATGTTGTTAATGTTAAATTTGTTTCATTGAAACTTTTTGGAAAATTCATCATGGATAGTCCTACCGGCTAAAACCCAACGACTTTCTGGCGCGGCCGTAGATAGGTGGGGTCGCCGGAACGTTCTCACACAACTTCGTCGACCCACCACGGCTGTCCAGCGCGGGGAGGACTACGATCCTTGTCAGAACCTCGTCGTATCTGAAAGTGGAGGTACGCCGGCCATCTCGGGGAACCTCACGACAAGCGGTAGTCTCCCCTTAGACTACCGCCCAGGTCCAGGTCAAGGGGGAAGGTGGCGGACATCTCTTCCTGCCAGCCACTTCTACCTGTTGCGTGACATAACGCCTGCCACGCAAGGTCACTGCCGACCATCGCCTTCAAGGCGGCCGGCAGCGAGAGATCGGCGCCCATGACGAGGGACAGAGCGACGCGCTGCTTTGCCCATTCGGGGCAGTCAGCCAATGTGTGCTGCGCAGTGACAACCGCTCAGCCACAGTGGTAGCATTCCACGGTTGACTCTCTCACGGCCGCCCGGTGAAGGTAACGCCCAAACCAACCGTGCCCCGAGAGCATCAGGCGGAACGTGAGGGCCCCGTGCCTCTATGCCATGTTTAATTGAAACTGCTTTAACTTGATTCAACTGTGTAACATCGCCTCAAAAAAAAAAAACTGTACAGAGTATCGGCATAAATCATGAACGATAAAATATCAACGATTGGTATCAATGAATTCTTCAAATATTTACCCGATACACATGTCGATAATGTCTCTAATGTAAAGCTTGCGTGTTAGCTAATTGTATTTAATTTAGTTCAAATACCTATTTAGTATACAAGGTAATATACAAAAGCAAACGCAATCATGAATAAATCACGTTTCATGGCTTGAATTGTGTAATAGGATGGAAATAAGAAATAGGGAATTGATATTGTTACGCGCGAGGGTCTCTATTCAGTTAACGGTTTGTTAGAAAGGGCACTGTAAAAAGTAAATAAGAGACTAGCAAGCTCTATAAAGCTAGTTTAAAGGTCTAAATGTTTCAAGGCGAAATGTAGTGTTAACTATGTAAACTATAGTGATCCGTCTTGGATTCGTTGGATGAGCGTTATTGATTAATCTATACATATAATCTGTACTTATCATTTTTTTAATAAAAAAAATCAAATCAAATTTCTTATTTTATTTTAATAGTACTTGGCCTAACTCTTAATAATTTTAAGCCCACAGTTTGTTAACAGAATATTCGTGTAAATAAAAGAATTCTAACATCATTTAGAGCATTCCCGAATGGTTCTAGAATGGTTTTATTTCAGTTCCGTTTAAAAATTATCAGGTAAAAAAATTGCTTTCTCTTCTTCAAAATATTTTAAAATAATAATCCGTATATTACTTACATCTATCTGTACATAATAGGTTGGGGATTTTTTTTTCGCATTTTATATGAAAATTCAAAACATTTTTTTAAAAGTTTTTTTACATTTAAATACAATATATATGTGCCATTTTGTTCGAGACTTTTTGCCATCTCGCATGGTAGTGACATGATCCCGTTGCTGTAGAAATTTCGGGACTTCTGATCAAAAAAGTGCGAGAAGTAGTTTGGCAATCCTCTCTTGATGTTAACCTGACACTGCCTAAAGAATTCTGAAGAGACCGAAACAGGTGGAAATTTGAAGGTGCAAGGTCAGGGCTATATGGAGGATGCATTAACACCTCCCAGCCAAACTCTCTTAATTTTTGCTGAGTGGCTAAAAATGTGTGTGGTCTAGCGTTGTCGTGATAAAAGACTAAACCCTTTCTATTAAACAATTCCGACCGCTTTCACTCAACTTCTTGCTTTAATCTCATCAGTTGTTGGCAGTAGGGATTCGAATCGATGGTTCTGCCCGGCGGTAAAAGTTCATAATGAACAATGCTCTTCCAATCTCACCATCACAGCATCACCTTGTTACAGGTTAACCCGGGTTTTGGCACAGTCTGTGAAGCCTGACCGACCTTTGACCACGACCTTTTTCGGACGTTCTTGTCGTACGAGTTCCACTTTTCATCGCCAGTTATCAATCTCTTCAAAAACGGTTTGGTTTCATTAGGCCTCAATAAAGAATTGCAAATGAGTACATGTTTATAAGCACCAAAATATCGAGCTTTTTTATGTACCCAACTTTTTCAAAAGGGTCAAAACTGATATGTGGTCAATTTCCAGTTCTTCAACTATCTTGTAACTACTGATATGCCGATCTTGCTCCACTTTTTCAAAAATGGTATCCATTTTATCCGTAACAAGACGACCAGATCGAGGTGCACCTTTGACATCTAAATTCCCGGATTGAAAACATTAAACCAAGTTTGTGCTACTTTTACTAACACTGCATTAGGTCCATAAAGGTCATAATTTTTTTTTCGCGGCTTGCGTTGCATTTTTTCCTTTTTTGTAATAATATTTTAAAATATTTCGAATTTCATTCATTAGATTCACTCATTGTGACAGAAATAAAAACAAATGAAAAATAGCTGAAAACATTTTATTAATTTTTTTTTTTTTGGAAATGTAACTTTTTTAATGTGATCAAAACCAGCCAGATCCAAATAGTACAGCCAAAGAGATTTTATTACAAGTTTATACATACTAAATGCGAAAAGATTTTTTCCCCGACCTAATATGATATTATTAGTAAAATAAAGTCTCTATATACGTCTTCTGCGTTAACTTCTTCAAAACGGGTGGTTCTAACGGATTCTTATTCTAAACGGATTTTGGCATGGTGTTCCTTGATGTAGAGAGTGATAAAAGAGAAAGATTCTTGTATATGATTTGCAGAAACATGCATCCTTGCAAAGCTAGGGGTGGATAAAAAACAAAACAAGAAAAAAAAAGGTGGATATTTTGATTATCTATAGTAGATCTAAAGCATCTAAAGAAGCTCTACATTGATCATCAATATTTGTGTTAGAATATGTTCTCTAGTAACTAGTAAACAATTAGGTATAAAATCTTTATCAATTGAACTCTAGAGATAGGTAAGTATGAATTGGGTAAAATATATAATACAATGGAACGATTTTTACGAAATCAAATTGAGAAAAAAACAAAAATGGAAATATTTATTCACAACAAAATTGTGAATATGTCGATGCCAACTACACAATAAATTACAATGTTGTAAAGTAACTAGCTGACCCAGCAGACGTTGTCCCAGCAGACGAACCCGAAAATAATTCTGTACCCCGATTGTGGCGCCACCTATCGGGTCCAATTTCATCAAACCATATGTCAAAGTGACGCGACACTTCACGTCAATCGACGACGGTTAAATTATTTGGATATTGTTCACCCCCCCCTAGGTGTGCTATTAGGACCTTGTCGTGGTGGGGGGGCTTAACCCTCGACAATCCGGGCGGTTGCAGGGGTCGGTGGGGTCACCGGCCTTCGCCTGGCTGACCGGATTGTCGCTGGGGAACTAAGAAAGCACACACGAGAGTACTCCGAGCGGGCTCCGAACACCGGAGCTCGTGGCGGAGCAAACGGTTTTTTTTTTTGACTTGACACTGGCAGATAATGGCCATCTTCAAGATGTGCCCAATTGCCATTTTTTATAAAAAGAAGAAGAAGAAGATATTGTTCATACAAAAATACTAAAATTGCGATTAAAAATGGGGGTGGGGATAGGAGGGTGAAAAATACTTTACGACCTATTCTTACACCTACCAAATATTAAAAAAAAATTCATAAAATTCGGTCGAACCGTTTCGGAGGAGTTTTGTTACAAACACTGTGACACGAGAATTTTATATATTACATTAATTTAATATCGACGGTTGCTTATTTATATGGTAGATACCTACTAGCTGCTGTCCGTGACTTCGTTCGCGTATACTTCATCTTAAGATATATAATTACACCTGTCGTTACTTCTAAGGTCCGATTCCAATTATTATTAAACTATTTAGTTGGATAAGTAAATAGTAACATATTTGATACGAATGTCGTCATCTTTCGATTCTACCCGTGTTTTGGTCGATTAATTTGAGAAAAAAAAGCGGTATATTTTATCGTTTTAATATCGTAATATAACTTTTAATATCGTTGGAGTGATAGGGTACACCAGGCTCTAATAGAGGGCATCCAGTCTTGCGAAGTAACGACCCATTACAGGAGCCCTTAGTATATTAACAGTTACTATCACCGGCGATAGGTTTCTCACTTTGCTTTCTCCTGGCGTTTCTCGTGTTTATGGGTGATGGCAGCTAAATACCATCAAGCAGACCGTCCGTTTTACATTAAAAAAAAATTAATAATAAAAAACAAGTCGCAAACGGAAATTTCCAAACTTAATCATAATTAAGAAAACTTTTGTTTTTGCGAACAATAGACGCATTTATTGGGGACAGACGCTGCAAACATGTTTCTTTATTCCTGTCAATAAAAAAGTTTTGCCACCAAAAAGTTTTCTTTTTGTTCATGGAAAAACTTTCTCGTGTTGATTTCGTGGGATGCTAACAAAATGTATAATTTTCCAACAAAGCGTACCATAAATGTTTCTTAATAAAAAAATTTGATGATAAACAATTGATTTATTCTCTTTAAAAACACAACAATTGGCTATAAATACAGGATAGGAGCTCTAAATAAATTAGATCTGATGCCTAAAAACTAGGCTTTAAAATTTTAAAGTGCCTACAATTTAATTGTTTATTAGAGTGTAGAAGCTATAATAAAAATAAACTACGGAATGGACCTTCATAAGTCGAAATAATTTAAAATTAGTAATCACTATAGTTTTAAGACATCAAAGTTAGCAATAAATGATGACTGTGGGATTTAATATGTTTTTTTTATTTATTTTTTTTATTATAGATGGGTTTGCTCTTGACCAGCATCTATCCATGTAGGAAGGATGAGGCCGAAGATGGAGCGAGCTCACCCAGAAGATGCCTATTCACTCGAACCTTGAAAAGATTTGGGTTATATGAGCTCGGAAATACAGACGCCGGCAGGGTGTTCCAATCCTTAGCAGTACGCATCACAAAATATGTTTTAAAGCGCTTGGTCCGAATTAGAGGGATATCGACAAGGTGAGGATGGTAACCAGCCGTACGTCTGCATGTCCGATAGAAGAAAAGGGAAGGCGGTATGATCTCATGCAGCTCTCGAGCACACTCTCCGAAGTACATCTTATAGAATACACACAGACAGGCAACTTTGCGTCTATGTGCCAGGCTCTGCAGCTTAGTTCTTATTAGTGTATATATCAACGAATATATAGTAACTAATGTATATCGTAAGTAATAGCACTAATACTGATAATTAAGTAAACAATATTATTGTAAACAGCATAAGGCGATAAGAACGTTAGCCTTCCGTAGAAAAATTCCATTAAGAAGTTACTGCAAGTTTTTCTTGGAAATATTCGTGTCGATTTCGAAGGGATAAAAGCTATGGAAGTTCATAAGGGGCGAGTGCTCTCCACTATCGCGATCGCCTCACGTGAGTGACCTTGTCGTTGAATATACCCTTTGCAGAATATTATCTTTGTTCCCTGGTTGCCGCGTCTATTTAGGTTTAGAGCTGAAATATTAATGCCGGAATTCCAGTTGGCAACCGTGGTGTTATCAAGCATGCTAATGGAAATTTTAATTTTAAACAACGCTACCTGCTTCGTAAAAGGTATTACAGGCACTAAGTTCGTAAACAGAAAATAAAAGGAAAATGCATAAATTATGCACTGAGGTACTGGATCAATAACTTTTCTTTAATATAAATAAATATATTTTACTAATCACATGAATAGTAATGTTACATATATGCTTTTGATAGCTAATAACTGTGGCTTTGCTCGAGCTATCTATTGAGTATTTACTGAATTAAATCAAAACCATTATCCCACGGAGAAGCATTAGCATCCAGGACATGGTATATTTATATATCCGCTGGATTATAAGAACCTTAATATTCTTGAGACTGTAATGTGTTATGGTGTATAATAAATTATTTGAATTTTGAATTTGCCCATTTTTCAATAATTAAGTTTAAAATGTCATATCAATTTTAAGCATTTTTTTTGCATAAATGCTAACTGGATTACATTGATAAAATACAAAATCTCATTAAATTTTGCCGCCTAAACACCCATAATGTCACATGGTCTGTATGACGTGTATGTTGTTTATGTAAAACAAAAAAAAAATACAGCTTAAAATTGAAAAATAATTAAGTTTAATCATTTATTCAAAAATAGGAAAATACCATATTTTCACAAATTTATTAGTTTATGCAATAAAATTGAAATTTATACAAATTAGACTTGCTTAGAGATAGTGAATACACTTGTATATACACTTTAGTTCTTATGTAATCAAAGTCCATGAATATGAATGGACATGTATGAATGACATCAGTCTGCCTTTAAGGGGAAAATTATTGATGTGATGTTTTAGCTGAACTTATATAGTCACTAATGAAGTCCCCGTTGAAAACAATTAATATGTCATTGTATTAATAATTAACTACCAAATAATTTTTAAAAAACTTATTTTGAAACATGAAGAAAATAAAAATAAAACCTCAGAAATCCAAATAGCTAATAAAATAGCTATATATGTTAGAAATGTTAGAATTTGTTATATGATTCACGGTTACATTATGATAACCTTTAATTTAATAATAGAAGTTGAGTCCTATATTATTTTGCACAGTCTAACGCAAGTAATATGAATTGTAGGGTAGCAACACGGACGATTTAAAAAAAAAGGAAAATAAGAGGTGGGTAGGTTTTTGTCGCGCGAGAAGGCGAGCCGCACGGCAGTCATTTTTGAATTCATTCCTCCGCTAGACTTCGAAGTGACATAACGCCTTGTTGCTACCCACTCGTTTATTTTTGTATAATACCATTAGTAAAGAAAATAAATTAATATCATCGAACACGATTTGTTTTGCTTGGACCACCTGATATTTAATATATATACTTACCTACGTAATAAGAACACGGAACTTATTTTGTTTAATATTCTTAATCTTCAAACAATGTTGAAATGTTTCAGAGGCGAAGTGAAATTTAATTTCCAAACTGATCCACATTTTTACTGTCAGCGCGACCTTACGTAAATCATTCCCGGTCTTGTACAGACTTTCCTAAAAGTTTTCGTGTTGATTCCGCTAAGATAAGGGAGGGTCAAGTTTACGATCGTACCAGTTTTTATCGAGATTGCCCGGCGGTACTACGGTGACTTTTCATAGCTTTGGTTACCCCACTGTTTTGAGGTAAGTTATTTTATTAAAAGAGAAAAAAGGGGAAAAAAGATAGTGGTCCAAGATTAGGTGAAAATTTAAAGTTTTTTCCTGGTTTCTCTTGATTAATCACAAGTATTCGAATAACATATATAAAGAAGTTTACCATCCTTTTTGTATCTTTCGTATCTATTTCGTACAAAGGGCACCACTTTCATGCTGGCAAATACATTAAGCAAGTAGGTTAACTATTATTACAAGCCATTAATTATTTGTTATCCCCATTTTTTTTAGTTTCGCTAGAATGGCTTAGGTCTGTGTGGGTACTCTGAGATCTTGGACTTCTTTGGTTACATTAGTTTCACATAGGCGAGTATTTTTAGTAATTTTTAAGTTTATAAAAATGAAAACTATATTCCAATATATTACATTCTAATACTAAAGCAAATGTTTCTTATTATTATAAAAAGTCTTTCATAAATTAAATTTTCAATTTTAGGAGATAGCTAGTGTAAAAAAGACTTGTAGTTCTCTTTTACCTTATTTTATTGATCATTGCTCGTAATCATAATTTACAGTGGTAAATGTGATGGGTATTAGATATATGCGTATGAGTCCTTCCTTATATGTTGCTTTTACTGAAAATTATCGACATCGTTTTTCCTATAATTAACTGTAATAGCTGTATCTAAGTAATATTTACTTAACCTGAAATTACATTCACCTCTAGTAATTAATATTTAAATATAATTGACTTTTAATTGCTACCCAGTGCGTTTATCAAGTAAAGTTATACATATAAAATGCATTATTATTTTTGTCATAAAATCTCTCTGTATAATACACGAGCCTATCACAATCAAATACTTTGGAAGACTGCAAATGGAATTGTTTAATTGCCAATTATGTCAAAACTTATGTCAAAACAAATTTTGAATCCTAGTCGTGTTCGCTACAAGTCCGATATACAAATAATGATCACTTGCTGCTGAAGAAAAACATCTGAATGCATCGTGTGTCATTATCATTTCTGGAAGACATGTCAAGTTCAGGGGATTTTAGTAGAGTAGCATGATAGTCTAATATAGCCCAACCAGCTTTTATAAACACATAAAAGTAGCCAGACCGATTGACGAGTATCTTCCATAAGAAAAAAAGATCTGTAGAAAAAATATTTGTACATTTTTCCATAAGAAAAAGTGTAATCTTCTTGTAAAAAATGAGAATGACACGATCTGTTCTTGATAAATCAAAACTCACCTATAACGTCGAGTGCAATCCTATAATTTCTTGTAGGAGACACTTGGAAATCGACACGACACCTGTAAACGGCTCGGTCACGAGCTTGTACGTCTCGGACGTGGAGGGCAGAGGTCGGCGAACCGAGCCACCTGGCACGTTCCGCAAACGCCTCATCGGTCCAGTGCGCGGTAGGCCCCGGCACCCGAGTGTCATAGCTGTAGACAAAAGGTTTATTTTTAAATAAGCACTTGACAAATATGACCTATATTAAAAATCTATACTAATATATAAAGCTGAAGAGTTTGTTTGTTTGTTTGAACGCGCTTGTTGAACGGAACTACTGGTTCGAATTGAAAAATTATTTTTGTATTGAATTAACATCTAGCTATAAGCTATATAACACTAAGCTTCGATTAATAGTATTATAGCAAATGTATAATAAATTGTTGTTGTTATTGTTATTTTCCGGTGACATATATAAGTAGTGTCCAGTACCGCGCGCTCCACGCGCACTCCACCGCCATATGGGCCGCAACAAAGCGTGACCGAGTTCAGCTAATACATAATATGGACCGCCACTACGACAGGTTTAAATTTGATAAGCATAAAAAACATCTTCTTCGATAAATGTCAAGGTTTCCAAAACCGCACTCAATGTCCGGCGGGTTTATCGACTGAGTATTAAGACGAGGACATAGCAAAAAACATTACGTACATTTTCGTCGTTTAATTTGACTACTTAGAGTAACATTAAACTTAGATAAAAATAAAGTGCATAATTAAAAAAAGTTTGAATCTGGCAGATTTATACAAAAAAAAATCTATTTTCTGAGAAAAAAATAGTAAATTACTGTGCAAAATAAAGCTTTCTTGACGCAATAAAAAAATATTAGCGACAACTACATTTGTTTTTAAGCTTATTTATTAACTTAAAACCTGTACTAAAGTTCTTTTTTTATTTCTTTTTTCTTATTCTACACAATATTTATGAAAAAGTTATCTCTTTTCTGTTATCTCCGAGAAGCTACAAAAACTCATAGATTCATAGGCTATTTTGGAAAAATTGTGTTCGGTCTGAGGTTGGTCCTCGATAACAACATTCCTTTTCGTAATACTGTACATATGTACAAAAAAGGATATTAATGTTAACCGAGTATCTAAGGAATTCACTTAATTTGGAAAGAATTTAAGTATCCTTAAAAATTTTCACATGTACCTGACCAATTACAGCGGCCAGCACTCAAAGTCTATACTAGCTCATAAAAGTCAAACGTTATGTAGGTGTGTGCTGGACTTATAATTCCACGGAAAAAATTCAGCCTTTATACTTAGGTGTAGGTGAGCTCCAACTCTATTTAATACTTTTCTCGAAATCATTTATTCATTAAAGGAAAAAGATTACTAATGTTATCTCCACACTCTCTCTGTACAAACACTTCTTTATACAAGGTTGTATGTCGTCACCACTCCTTTTATCCGAACGAATCCGAGTTGGGTCTCAAAGATAAGGGCACGTAACATTTTATTTATTTCTATCTGATCGGATTTCCATGAAACCCACAACCTGTCTACCTTTACTGATATTTTGAAAGCTTTCTTGTCAATGAATATCAATGTTTTAAACAAGCCTAAATCCTGTCAGTGTACTAGGAAAAGGTTTTTTTTTATTAAAGGTCAGTGAAAATTAAAGGAAAAGGTTACTGAATAACATTATTCGTCTGACGAGATATTAGGTAGGGGAAAAAGTCTTTTCGCATACAGTATGTAATAAACTTGTAATAAAATCTCTTTTGTTGCACTATTTGTATCTGGCTGGGTTTGATGACATAAAAGAAAGACATTTTACTAATTTGTTTCTTTTGGATGAGTGATTAGGGTGCTAGCCTTGGGCGGCTCTGTTGGCAGTCGTGGGACAGGACTTGTCTTTACCCGCTGTCGTCAGGGAAATGATTGAAAGTCTTGACGGCTGGCATGCCGTCAAGACGTTTTGTGAAGCCAATGAGCGGGCCCGCGAGGCAGAGTGGGTATTCTCGGTGATAAGTCACTTCACCGGATCACTTCACTCCCCCTCGTCGACTTTCCCCGTTCGGTGAGGGATAGTGCGTAAACGTCATTTCCCCTTCTAAAAAAAACAAAAGAAAAGATGCCAGCCTTTAACGGTCTGTTCTAAGGGTCCCGGGTTCGATTCCCGGCAGAGTCAACTTTGAAAAATGAACTTTTCAAATTTGGCTCTGGTCTGGATCTGGAAAGTAGTGGCAGGGCACACTGCGCTTTGCAATCATTTGGGCAGCCCGTCTGGCGGCAGTAACCACCCCATTACAGAAGATCACCGTGAAATAACTGCACGTGTGCTATTGTGTTTCGGTGATTGAGTAAGGGATGCCAGAGCCCATTTCCCTATCCCCCTCCTAATCCCTTATCCTTAATCCTGCTGTAATCGGCAGCGCACTTGTAGCATAGTCTTTGGCGTTGCTTGTGTTATAGGCGATGGTAGCCACCTACCATCAAGTGGACCGTCAGCCTGTTTGCCGATTTTAACATAAAAAAAATTAGTACCTAAAATGTTGTTTCCGGCTATTTTTCATTTGTTTTTCTTTCTGTCAAAATGAGTGAGTCAAATGAAAAAAATTCGATACATTTTAAAATTTTATTACAAAAAAGGAAAAAATGCAACGCGAGCCGTGAAAAAACTTTGAGACGTTTGAAAACTTTGAACCTAATGCAGTGTCAGTAAGAGTAGCACAAAGTTAGTTTAAGTGTTTTCAATCCGGGAATTTTGATGTCAAAAATGCACCTCGGTTTGTTCGCCCTCTTACAGATAAAATGGACGCCATTTTTGGAACACAAAAAAGCTCGATATTTGGGTGCCAAACGAGCTCACTGAAAGAAATCTTATAAATCGTGAATTCATTTCCGTATCTTTATTGAGACGTAATGAAACCGAACCGAGATTGATAACTGGTGATGTAAAGTGGATCTTGTACGATAAGAACGTGTGGAAAAGGTCGTGGTCAAAGGTCGGTCAGGCTTCACGGACTGTGCCAAAACCCGGGTTAACTCGTAATAAGGTGATGCTGTGGGTATGGTGGGATTGGAAGGCATTATTCATTATGGACTTTTACCGCCCGGCAGAACTAGATAATCTCATCATGCAGATGAGATTAAAGCAAGAAGTTGAGAGAAAGCGGCCGGAATTGATCAATAGAAAAGGTGTGGTCTTTTATCACGATAACGCTAGACCACATCTTTAGCCACTCAGCAAAAATTAAGAGAGTTTGTCTGGGAGGTGTTATGCATTCGCCATATAGCCCTGACTTTGCTGTGGACCTTCAGATTTCCACCTGTTCCGGTCTATTCAGAATTATTTAGGCAGTTTCAGGTTAACATCCAGGGAGGACTGCCAAAACTACTTGTCGCATTTTTTTGATCAGAAGTCCCAAAATTTCTACAGCAATGGGAAAAAGTCATCACAAGGTGGCAAAAAGTCATCGAAAAAAAATGTCTCGAATTTTCATATAAAATGCGAAGAAACTTTTTTCCCCAACCTATTATAATATATAGTTTACGGAAAAGCTTTGAATGCGTTTGGTCTCTAATCGTAATATAATTGTGTTTGTTTATACGTACATGTGTTTTTGAGAGAGATGATTAATAATTATTAGCTCTTCGGCAGTAACTATACATGTAGTTTCAATATGTTGACAGAATTGACTTATAGCAATGTTATGCCAAGTTCAAATGGAAAACGATGTTTTAATCAGAAATCGTAAACAAACGCGAGTATCATCAAATTGCTATTCATGTGACAAAACAATTAATAATGTCACTATTTTGATTCAAGGTACTAAAGAAATGAAGCATCAACTATCACTGAAATTTAGATTATCAATCAAATTAAAAATACACGGGCGTTGAACAAAAATATTTTTATTTTCAACAGTAACGGTGCTAAGTGTACATTGCAGTAGCACCGTTAACTGTAGAATGCAACGCGATATCAACTCATCTCAGTTTTAAAACAATGAAATCTCATTAACCACGAACTTCATCTGGTTGCGTCATTTGGTGTCTATTGGTATTCAGCTTTATAAACAGTAGAATAGACTCGATCAATACGGGCAGGCTGTGCGTTGTAAACTGCAATGTAGATTAGCTTGGCAGGCCACAATACGGGAATATTCAGTTTGGGTATGATCCATTTGAAACTATTTAGGCCGTTGCTTCAATGAGGTATTTAAAGAGAAATGGTCCGTAATTGGCCTTTTCAGCTTTTCTATACTGACGTTTATTCAGCGGTTTCGAATTTTCTTGTTATTATTGTGATATGTGATTATAGTGAGTCGTCACTGTCAAACTGATCCGAGTTATTTTGTCTATCATCACACTTGTAAGCCGCATTTGCTTACTGCTGACCATTGGCTTCCATCATATACACTCAAAGGAAATACTAATAGCTTCAGCCCGCATCCATTTCTTTGTGGATTCTGATACTTACACATGTCTCTTAAAGAAATCTGTCTTTTTACTATAAGTAAAATTAGATTGCTATATACGTATTTATAAAAAAAAACTCCTTTACGTGTGTCCGGACACATCGTTTAGTTTGAACACATATTGTCGTAGTATGTTTTCTTCTGAAACAAAGCTGCTCTGTATGCAATTTACTTTTCAAAGCCATGGAAACCAGATCATAGTTGCGGGATAGAATATAATTAAAATTGTAGTCTATAAACCATATTTTTCATAAAAAATTAAAATTTCTATTTATCCTGTTAAGTTTTCGTATAAACTGAATAAAATGTTCAATAGAAAAGCAATCGCCATCACTTCCGTACTCTGTAAGGTTATGCAGAGAGTAGGTACTGTGGCTGTAGTATGAGTTTACGATACTACACTCGCTAGGGAGAACGTAAAACTTTTGTATGGAAAATTGTGAACTGTCAATGTCAAATTGTCAATTTTCCATATAAATGTTTTACGCTCTCGCTAGCGAGTGTAGTATCATAAACTCATGCTAGAGCCCCTGAACAGTAAGCTGCTGACATATCTTGAAGCTTAATGGCCTGCTCATTTGTCGTCAACATGGATTTCGCCACGGAAGTTCAACCGGAAATTTTCTTGTGTATTACTGTGTATTACTACTGGCGTGAAGCCATCGAGAAACATGGCGAGGCTCTCGCCGTGTCAATTGACATATCGAAGGCCTTTGACAGAGTTTAGCATGTAAGTCTACTAAGCAAGCTTTCTACATACGGTGGATTCCTGATTTCCTGAGTGAACGGTTGATTCGAGTAGTCATTGATTGCTGCTCCTCGGACCTCATTGGAATTGATGCCGGTATTCCTTAGGGATATGTTCTCTCTGCGACTCTTTTTCTGCTTCATATTAATGACCTACTTCTTCCAGGAGTGGTTACATACGACAGTACGTTCATGGGGAGATATTTGTCCAGCGCGGGGACCAGTCGCGATGAAATTCTTTCTGAGAGGGAGGCAATGATTGAGCGAATTAACTCAACCAGAATTCTTGTATCCAAGTGGAGAGACAATAATCTGGTTAGTTTTAACGCCACCAAAACGCAAGCGTGGTTGTTCTCGGCGGAAAGGAGCCTTTTCGACTTGGCTCCAACTTTTCGAGGTGCATCCGTACCTGTGGCCAATGAACTCAAGCTTCTTGGCATAAGGTTGTGTTCAAATCTCAACTTCGGCACTTCTATCGAGTCCAAATCCCAAACATCTTTTGTGATGCGCACTAAGGATTGGAACTCCCTGCCGGCGTCTGTATTTCCGAGCTCATATAACCCAAATCTATTCAAGGCATCTTCTGAGTGAGTGAGTCGCTCCATTGTCGGCCTCATCTTTGCTACACGGATAGGTGCTGGCCAAGAGCAAACCCATCTTTAATAAAAAAAAAAGAGACAAGTGCGAGTTGAACTTGCGTGAAGAGGGTTCCGTACGATGTTACCTATCCGCACAATATTAAGTGATTTGCCATCTTATTTTAATATCATGGACTTCTTATAGATTTTCCTACAATCTATAAGTAGAAAACTAATTTCTGTATTTTTTTTCAAAATTTTAGGTTCAGTAGTTTCTGAGATAAGACAACAACAAACCCGAGTACAATTCTTCGCATTACAATCGGCACATGCCGTCAAGACATGTAACTGGCAGCGGTAACTTTATAATAAAATTACTGCGAGTGTTCATCACTTAACAGAGGAGGCAAGAAGCGTACAACTCCAGGCCAATTATGCAAAAGAGCGCTCCTTTCAAACTTCAAACTTTGGTATCTGCCAAAATTGCGAACACATCTCGACGTGATCAAACATTTAATTCAATTAAAATGGAGTGAGTTTAGGGAATTTGTCGTATTACTTTTTGAATGTTTTAACGTTGCGAACACTTTACAATTTAATAGTTGACAGGTCAACATATTGTGTTCTCTCGTGTACACTTTACGCTAGTATGCGTATCTGTCCGAGCGATTACTCGTGATGTCATGCTTATAAGTTTGGTTACATGATAATTTACCCTATCATATCAATCACATTTACTTTAGTAACAGATAATAATAGCATGAAAAAATCAAGAGTTAAAATAAATTGTATTGTCAAATATTTACTGTTTGTAGTTTTTTAGTCTTTAGTTTATTTTCATTTTCTTCCCTTTTGCAATAATTTTATAAATATGAAAGTTTGCGAAGATATTTACATATTTGTTAAAGTCGCGCATAAACCGCTGAACAGGTTCGGAAGAAACTTGGCACACAAACAATTAAACCACATCCAAGTACATACGATTATTGCGGTATTGCGGAATTACGGTAATGCGTTTCCGTGGAAAATATTGCAAAATTACATACTCCTGTAATTCATTCATAGATGGCGTAAGCAGCTCTGCGGTTTACAGATTAGTTCCAGTTAGCGCGATAGAAGCCTCTTACCAAAAAAATATGAAAAATCTACCATTTTTAGGGTTCCGTACGTCCGAATAAAAAAAAAACGGAACCCTTATAGGATCACTCGTGTGTCCGTCTCTCCGTCGCTCACAGTCAATTATTTCGGAATCTACTAGACCGATTAAGTTTAAATTTGGTATACATATCAATTTCTGTGACCCATACGCAGAGGTGAGATGAAATCTGTATATGGGAGGTTATTTTTGGGAGGAAGGTGGAAAATTAAAAAAAAAAAAAATTTTAAAACTGCATCGTGTGACATATCAAATGGAAGGTCTTAAATGTATTTTTTTTGTAATTTTAAAATAAATAATTTCCAAGTTATTCAAGAAAATAGACGAAAATTGAACATCCCGACCCTTAGTAAAATGTTTGAAAAAAATAATTTGAGTCAATTGCTTGAACATTTCAATGATCATAATTTACTTTTTAATAAAGTTTGGTTTCACTAAGGGGCGTCCTATCACGGACGCAGGTGTTGAACTATTGAAAAATATATTTGAGGCATAGTATTTTTTTTTTATTTTTTTTTATGTTAAGGTCGACAGACAGGCTGACGGTCCACTTGATGGTAGGTGGCTACCGTCGCCTATAACACAGGCAACGCTACAGCTGCTGCAAATGCGCTGCCGACTACAGTAGGATTGGATAAGGGATTAGGAAGGGGGATAAGGAAATGGGCTCTGGCATCCCTTACTCACTCACCGAAACACAACAGCACGTATATGCTGTTATTTCAAGGCGGTATTCTGTAAGGAGGTGGTTACTGCCGCCAGGCGGGCTGCCCAAATGATTGCGAAACGCAGTGTGCCCTACCACTACTTTTCAAATCCAGACCAGAGTCAATTTTGAAAATTACATTAAAATTTCCAAAGTTTACCCCGCCAGGAATCGAACCCGGAGCCCCTGAGTCTTTGCCACTCATCCAACGGGCCGTCACTCATCCAACGGGCCGTGGATTTTATATGGTATTTTTTAGGCATGGTATCTCTTGGTATTTTTTGCGATTTGTCCAAAGCCTTTGACTGTGTCCAGCACGACACTTAAATAAGGAAATTGTGCCACTATGGAATTAAGAATCTCTCGATCTCCTGACTTCTTATCTCAGCCATAGAATTCAGAAGGTTGATGTTAATGGTAGGAAATCTCTGGGTTCTCTAGTTAAAATGGGCGTCCCTCAAGGATCGATTCTCGGTCCGTTTGTATTCCTAGTTTATATTAATGATTTACCTCATTCTGTGAGTAAACACAATATTGTATTGTTTGCTGATGACACATCATTAATATTTAAAGTTAAAAGGCAACTTGGGTGCTATAATGAGGTAAAATATGTACTTTCTAACGTAGTGCATTGGGTTAGTGTTAATAATCTCCTTTTAAATACCACTAAAACTAAACTTGTTAAATTCAGTACCCCGAATGTTAAAAATATTGGAACGAATGTGATTTTGGGTAGTGAGAAATTGGAGCCCGTGGAATCGACAGTATTTTTAGGCATTACCGTAGATTCTAAATTACAATGGGCTCCACATATTGAGAAACTAAGTAAAAGACTTAGCTCTATGGTTTATGCAGTTAAGCAGATTCGACGCCTAAAGGATGTCGAAACAGCTAGGATTGTCTATTTTAGTTGCTTTCACAGTGTAATGAGTTATGGGATCCTTTTTTGGGGTGGCGCTGCGGACATACATACTATTTTCATTTTACAAAAAAGGGCCATTAGAGCCATCTGTCAACTATCCGCAGTCTTCCCTCAGAGAAACGTTCAAAAAAATTAAGATTTTAACTGTTACATGTCAGTATATTTATGAAAATTTAATTTATGCGCATAAAAATATTAGTCAATTTAATAAAAAATGTGATGTACACAATATAGGTACTAGGTTTAAAAATAATTTAGATTTACATAAGACGCGACTTCACAAGATAAGTAATTCTTTTATGGGTCAATGTATACGGTTTTATAATAAACTGCCTGAGATGATCAGAATCTTATCTATAAATAAATTTAAAAATGTCATTAAAACCAAACTCCTCTCGAAAGGCTATTATAAGATTACTGATTATTTAAGTGACAATTAAGCCTGGAATTAAAGCCTGGATTCGGAGCTCATACTATGCTTAGTATTGTATATTTACTTTAAGTATTAAGTGTATGATTATAATTGTTGTAATTTTTACATTGTAAAGATGACAAAAAGAATAGTATCCTGAGTTTCTTTCGGGGTTTCTTCTCAGGATCGTTATCTTGGCTTTTTTCCGAAACCCTGGTAAATTTTAAATTTAACTGGTAAATCTAAATGACGATCATAAGAGTTTCTTGGAGAAACCTAATTGATAAATAAATATTTTGATTTTGATTTTTTTATCTCCGAAAAAGCTTCGAAACTACTGAACCTGAAATTTTGAAAAAGATACAGAAATTAGTTTTCTACTTATAGATTATAGGAAAACCTATAAGAAGTCCATGATATTAAAATGACATGGTAAATCACTCAATATTGTGCGGATAGGTAACATCGTACGGAACCCTCTTCACGCGAGTTCAGCTCGCACTTGTCCCGTTTTTTCTGAGTGTGTGCTTAGTTCCAATGTTAAACGTAATTATTGACGTATTATTGTTAACGTTAATTATTGATTGAAACTATTCCTTAGCGTAGTTAAGTTGATTATGGCAAATCATTATGAATGCTGCTTGTTAATGCGAATTACGATATATGTATATGTACGAGTAACTACATATGTAGTGCAGATGCAATGATTAGGAACATGGATAGGTACGGTAATACTCCGAACAGAAACTTTGTCCTTATCGTTCCCGTGAATTATGTTGAAGTTCCATCTACAACTAAATGTAATTAGGTACAGTTCGTGGCAGTTAATCAACCAAAATGCCACGGCTGGTTAATCGTGTCTTCAAAATTAATTTATGATGCGGAATTCAAAATTCAAATATACATTTAAAATTTTCATATTAATTTTAGAAACCATTTATCATCTTTTCCTTTTTCTTCTCGCAATAGATGTAATTATTTTATAAAAAAAAAAGAACTATTATAAACTTCCGTTTAGAGTTTCTTTATTATTCGGGTGGTTATAATGACTATTTTTATATAAAGTATAGAGTACCCTTCATGAAAATGTTTTTCGATTCTTGAAAACCTTGTAACCCCTATCAGATATAAATGGAAGGTTGTAGCAGAACAATAGGCCATAAAAATGAATTGATGCTAAATTTCCTGAAAACTTTTTCATTCAATAACTACTACTATATTTGTTACTAGCTGTATGCCGCGACTTTGTCTGCTTTGAAAAATAAAAGATATAACTTCAGATAAATAATTTGAATTAATTTAAAGGTGAGTAGTGTGCTGAAAGACATCTAGACTCGTATGTGGCGGCCCCGCTGCGGTCTTCGTCGCTTGGAAGACCTACGTGATCTACGAGGTAGATGGCAGTATCCTGTTTCTCTAAGTTATTTTTATAGTACATTTGAAAAGTTAGTTAGAATTTTTACAAGGAGATTTTAGTATACATTAGTTTCCCCTTTTACATTTACATGGGCATTAGCTAACTTTGAAAACAATTTTATGACATAAAATATTCATGTGTCACAAGAATATAAAAAAAAAACATTGTATATGTTAAAAAAAATGAATACACGAAACGTTTTACCTTTTTGTTTAAATATCACTTCGACAAGGTTTAATGTTTATTTGCTTAATTTTACCACAAAATACCATTAATCTTATTTGAAAAGTGGGCCATTATTTCGATGTATTTCACGATAGCACGAAGCCCCACTGACATAGTCAAAAACCACATTATACAGTCGATAATTGTGCTCAATGCATGCAGAGTCTTACTTGTTGTACTGGTTGTACTCTTAAATAAGAGCAAGTTTAAAATTGGGGCTTGAAAAAAAGTAAGCAGTTAGCCTTGGTAGAAAGAATGCTATAACACATTCGAGTACTCTGGCGTGAATTCCTAGCAAAGAATATTTTCACTGACATTCCAAGATGGACTACGAAAAATTAGTAGAATTGATTCCTTTACATTCCGATTTATGATCTTTCGCATATAAAGTATACGGATAAAGCTTTTTCAATTATTTTAGGTAAAAATGTGTCCTAATAATATTTCGTCATTTTGAAATACTCCAAAAAATTTTATATAAATGACGAACTATCCCTCTTCTTCTCTTTTTCTTCGTGCGTTATGAACCAATTGCCTATCCCTCATATAAGTTTCTACGTCTTCATCTAATCTTAAAACGATAGAATCTATCTGGTCGTGAATAGGCATTCTCTTTAAGCTTATTTAACTGCGATAGGTACTCCAAGTACACAAAAAATCAGTCAACGTGTCGGTGTCGGCACATCGCGGAATTAAACTCATACGGAACTGTCGGCCACGTGCCGACACTGATGTGTGCGGACATCAGTGTCAGGCAGCAGTTAGACGTCTTGCGGGCGCTCGCATAGTAGCCGGGTACTTATGTTCATTCGTAGCAAAGGACACCGCCAATATCTCCCATATATCGCGGGGCCCGGAATTTGATGACCCGTTACAAGTTCCAAATTGGTACCATTTGGTAAGTAAAAATATCAGATTTGTGCTACCTTAGTTTCAGTTTGATTGTCAGTTGCATAATCAAGATATATGGGCTCAAATATATATGGCTCATTTTAGTACGATCTATCTTAGACGACTAATCTTAAACTCTATGCAGATTTCCATTAGATTATAATGTCTTTTTAATTGCATAAAAAACACAAAACTAGACATAGACAATAAACAAAGACTTGACTTTGTTTTTTTAAGCTTATTTCATGACGGCTCGAGCACAGGAACACTATATACTCATAAGATCTCAACACAAAACACAACATTTAAAAAATATTTTTCTGTATTTAGCAACTGTAAAATAACTTTTTTTTTGGGATTTTAGTTTAATAAAAAATAAAGGATTTTAAACTCTACTGTTTCTCGGCCGCTCCGTGTCAACGCGATCGGTCGACGCGCTCTCCCGTTCAAATAATATTTCCATGAAGATTCTTTGTAAATTAACTTTACGTAGTTGCAACAAAGCTTATGTTTCCATAACAACAGATCGCCACGTGGTGACCGCGCGGCCGCCGTGCGACTGGCTGACGAAATAATAGGCGACTCGTCACCAAGGGGACCCTCTAACTCGAAAAAAAAAAAAAAACAAATTAGCAGTTAAGAACAAAGTATAGGTAGCCTATAATTTCCAATGCGGCCGATCTCCGCAGAGCCATAAAATTATATAACATTGTAGTACCCCAGGGGCAACAAAGAAAAAAAACGATGTCATAATAGACGTTAGGAACACAAACTTTATTTGACCTTAAATCTAGTCCTCGGTGGATAAAGGTCTTAGCTGAAAAATCTGATCTCAGGTACTGTTCCACAGAAAGGAGATGGAGGAGGCAGATGTCAGCGCGTGTCACTTTAATATTTGGTAATAAATAACGTAACAACTTCAGTTTAAGATTGCCAAAAGTAATTAAGTAATATTATTGTAGTAACAATTACTTCATTTGTTACAGGACATATCTTAAAAAATGGCCTATAGATATATACAGCAAACTGTAGGGCTGTAGGACTGTAAATAATATGGGTACCAGAAACGTTCAATATGCAAATGTTGGATACATTTTATAAATAAACCTTACAAATAATTGAACATACCTAATCAATTTATTCACGTAGGTATTTGTGTTGGAAACCCGGCATACATAACATTATAGGCTCCCTTTTACTAAAGTTTCGCGTTTTAGGGTCGCCGACAGACAACGAGACGGTCAAACGGTTGTAAACATTGATTGTAAACAGATCACGTTCAATAGGTAAATGAATTTGGATCTCTTGTAACTAACTCGTTTATCCAAGGAAACCACGAAGATATGGTAATATTAACTCATTGCGTAAGATTCTGTGTTGTGAAAAGCTTGGAAACATTATTTAATTTTCATAATCTCTTCAACAGGCCTAGTGTTGCCTACTGTTGAACTAAAATGGTTTAGTAAAAAATATTATTAAGTTATTAGTTGACCAACTAATCTGCTAGAATGAATTAAAAGTTGCACTTTTATGTGTCTTGTTTCAGCTAAAGGCTTCAGTTATAATATTTTGCTTTTAACCTCTCCGGTTTCAGCGCAAAAAGCATAACATAACATTTCACGGCATAAAACTTGCAAATTGTTTGAGTTTGCCTGGTACCGGGTAAACTTTGCAATGTAACACTCACTTTCGAATGCTTCGCGGAGCGGTCTTGTCACAATATTTGCCGGTTGCCGCAATGCGCCGCATCGCAACTCTTCTTACTAGACATTTTCGGAGACAAAAAACATAAAATTTAATAATATTTTTTTGATTTACACGTTGTTTCTACCACTTGCTTGGAAATTGCTTCATTATCTAAAGACAAGGATACGTCAATCGAGTCATTACTGTCCTTACGCCGGCAATATACATGAGGACAGTAATAAAAATTGCTGGACAGTTTTAAAGCATAACCTAACCATCTATGTGGATTACCGAGACGCGATCGACTACTCCGACTACAAAATAATAACATATTCGATTTTTTACACTGTTAATACAATTCTGAATTAACTAATATTTTCAACATTTTTACATTTAGAAGTCTTTATAAAAGAATGATACTTCATCTGAAGAAATTCTAGGAATTATCCTGAGTTCGAGAAACCTAAACCTAGGCCTTTCATAAAAGGCCGAAATAATTCTTGTTTCTAAATTTAAATATATTTCTTGCTTTAATTATTTTTAAATATTTTTGCCCTATTTTTTAAAACTCTTTGGACACTTGTCGAATTACAAAGTAGTTTTGAACTATGAATAAGTTTTAAAAGATTGATAAAATATGAGTAAACATTTTTTAAATATTAAATTCGTCAGGCCGGCTGATTTTTTGGCTCAATCGACAATAAACCCAAATAACATTATAAAGGCAGCAAGTACCTATGCTGCCGATCTTAATAAAGGGTAATTGAAATAATAATTGGATAGAGGAACTGGCTCTGGCATCATGGAACTGGCTTAGTCATTGATCGAAATTCAATTTTGATATTAACACTGTGGCCTTCCTTAAGGGGTGGCTACTGCAGCTAAAGCGGTTGGCCTGTTTATGACTGCAGTGTGCTCTACCGCTACCAAACAAAATAAAATAAAACGAAAATTAAATTCAGATCATAGTTTGGATTCAATCATAGTATAATAATGTGAGTATAAACATATATGAAATAACATGAAAACATAACGTAAACATACTAACACTCGATGACAATATTGTGTTTACGACATAATTAAATTAGAATTGACGAAGTAATAAAATAATAAAATTTCTGTCGGCAAATGAATGTTCAATACTTCATAACCAATATTGCTTCAATCGCGTCCGTTAGCGTGCTTGCTGGCATTGCATTTTGCTTGGTAATTTTCTTCAATTCCAGGTAATAACTTAAAAGTTGACTGTCTTTTTAATTAATCCCGTTTTTTATTGGAACAAAGGAATAACTGTAGTATGAAAGTATTGTAGGGGGCGTGGGATTTCATGAGAAGTGACACAGTTAAATACTTTAGATATACACAGAGTACACATTACTAGTTATATAGGTTCACTTGACAGATAAAATCCTTGACCTTGACACGGGAGCCAAGTGGAGAAAGACCACTTTAGCTAGCACTTAGCTACTTTAGCCAATTTAGCATTCGATATTTGAATCACTCTCGACTCGATCATTAGTGAACCTCTATTTCCATCAAGATGGTGTATATTTAGGAAAAACAAAAACAAGCAGTATTGCATGTATTATTGCCGTATTTGGTTATTAGCAACCATAATAAGTGTTACGAAATTAACCTAAACCCTCTTAAATTAAATTAATTGATATTGGATATAATAATGAAATGGTCCTGTATCTTGTGTGTACATTAGCTCGTTAGAGAGATCTCTCTAAGTATTCTATAATATGATTTAATAAATATTTATAATTTATTAAATACGTAATAAAAATTTTAGGGAAGAGAGAAGATAGATTTGTCCAATGTTGTATATATTTATACAATGTTTACACATTCACATAAAATTTTGAAGGGTTTTATCTTTCTCTAGAAGTTCGGATGCTTACAATTTTCTGATAGATCAACTGGGCATAGTTCTTGTATGAATCGCTGGGTTTCCCGAAGTTGTATTGTTGTACTAACTTTAGCTTGTCTACAATCCCTCTTGTCACCATTATCTTCGCACCGACAAAGTACTTCGGGAAAACGCTATTCGCTTCCTTATGAATGTCACTAATTATTGTTATTTTTGGTGTTTACGGTTCAACATGATGCTATTTTTATTTGGCATCAGACTTTGCAATGTAGACACTAAGTTACTCACTTCCCCTTTTAAAGTGTCCTCATTCAGGTCCATTGCTTAGTAACTCTTCCGCAACGATAACACGAGGAGCCCGTCTCTCGGGCTGCCGCGATTGCTGTGGCCGCCCACCGTTAATGCCGTAGAGATGAGCGGCCACATGAGCAGGGGTTATCAGAGAGTTTCAGATGGAAGCGGCCTGCGACTCTGCGGTAGGTTGTGTCGCAGAGAAAAGGTTATGGGGTGCTTCGGAGGTGAAGCCCCTCACTGACTGCCCGCTGCGAAAGGTGAGTATAGGCGGCTCGAGCTGCTTGGCCCGGGAGCGGCGGACATGGGGTCATCCGCCGTCATCACAACCCGGGCAACGAGGGGAAACGTTCTGTGGGTTTTCGGCACGTCTCTCCACGGCGCGCCTAATCGAGGTGGAGCCTGCAAGTGTGCGAGCGTCGTCTGCAGGGGGGGAGGCAGATATATGTTTCCACGATAATAGATGGCGCAAGGAAACATCATGGGTTTTTAGATGAAATACCATTACCAAATTTCACGATAATTTCCCAGTAAAATCTATTGGTACAGTTTCAACCGTTAAAACGAAAATAAAAATAAACCGATGCCTGATCTTCACGCAAAACTAATTGATCTCCTTTGCCGTGCTAAACGACCTTTTTTTTCAATAACATTTAAAGCCACGTAATAACTACATTTACATCTAAATTAAAGTTTCATTAAAAAAAATCGAAATTCACACTTCAAAGACAGCCAAAAAATGGATACAAAGTAACTATGTCAAACAATGTTCATTAATATTTCAATACAATAGACAGCTCTATTCATACTATTTTCAGTTAAAGTAGTATTAAACATGATGCTTCAATAAATTTTACTTCCATTCTAGTTTGAGTACAGTACAATAGTTGTTATGTTAATGGCGGCTTTCAATTACGTAATCAATTTCAACTTATTTCTCACCTCTTTTTGTAGGGATAAAATTGGTTCTTTATAAAAAAAAAGTGGGATTAATTTATACTCAAAGCATTGTGTTCCTTTAAAATTTTAGCTGAAGTTTAAAGTCAGTGCTTCCTTTTATACCTAATTGTTATGGACGTTAACGAAGAAAGCAATTACTTTAAATGGAATACTGGGCTACATTCATCTTCCTTTTTTCTATTCACCTTTAAATCCACTCCTTTTAACGAGAGAGGAGATTATCGGACGTTTGCCATTCCATATATACCTTAAAAAGGATTTCGATAAATTAATACCTTTGAAAAAGTGTAAAAATGGTTTTTTTATTTGTGAAAAAAAAATGGTAAAATGTTTACACAACCTAAATTAGCTTACATGAAAATCAGTGACGACATTTTATATAAATTAATGATTTTTTTTGTCATTATAATTGGATTTTTTTCCTTACAAGGAAAACACATCCACGCTGTGTAGTGACCATAATGTGCACCAGTACATTATGTTATTTCTTGGGTAAGTACAGTTTTATTTTACTACTGAGCTGTTAAGAAAAAGAAATCATTTTTTATTAGTGAAAATGCATTAAAAATAAATGTAACGCATTTATTAAATTAAACTCTCCGCAATGGGGATTTTTTTCGGTAATTAATTAATTAAGTGATGCATTTTCGACACAGGTTTTGTCTGAACCAAACCTTGTGAAACAGTTCGGTGAATATTTTTTAAATATTTTACAACTTATCGCTATAGGTATGTAGGAATTTTACACGTAGGAATTTTTTCATTACAGCATTAAATATACTTTTTCAAGAACCAAAGTTAAACAATACCCAATGATAATGAGATTTCGATGTAAAATGGGTAAGATATTTTTTTTAAGTATCTCCTTTTTTTGTTTCGAAGAATAATTGCATCCTACATATTATATAGATTTTTTAAAACAGAATCTAAAAGTGCCTTTTCCAATCTGCCGAAATAACAGAACTAGTAATCTTGTCATCTTTCATAAATCTGTTTCATTAATTTTTTTAAAATGTTATTAGGTCGTAAGTAAAAATGGTCCACTTAGCAGTAAATAGTTATGGTTGCATAAACAAAGTCATCACCAATAGGGTGCAAAGGCGCTACCGATCCCAATAAGGAAAACGGTTGAAGGTTTATGTGAAGATATGTGAATGATCTCTGATAGCCCCTACGCAGTGAATAAAATACAACATCAAATTACAAGTGCTATTAGGTAAAACGAAGAGACATTTTGTGCAATAGATAAAATATGTTCACTATGTTATTGGATTAGATTAACACAAATATACGTATGTTTAAAACATACCTAGTTTTATTTATGCTTTCAAACCTTTTCTAAATAAACTGTCAAAGTAACAAATACAATAAAATAATAAAAAGGTGTTGGTTTATTTGACTACCTTTATATTTTAGTACCTTTATCTATTGTGAAGTTTCCTTTTTGTAAATTTTTTTAAAAGCTTTAATGACTAAGTACTGCGAAAGAATTACAAGAATCTAGATGTTTAGATTTAAAATAATTGGAATTGAATTGAAGGTGCACTTCTTCAAACACACTAATATTCAGTGCAGTCCATGTTTTATTTATTTATTTATTTATTTATTGCATGTATTTGTAAATCTAACAGCATACAACAAATCATTAAAAAAAATTTATAAAACCTACATTACTACTATACATAGTTTGGCAACTTAGGTAAACTTGCTGAGAATGATACTAGAGTTATATAAAATGCATACAGCTCTAAGATCTTTCTTAGCTATGCGTATGGGCATCACGATCCTTCGTCAATCTGGATACCGAGGAAGCGCCGCTGTTTTGCGGGAAACGATAAAGATAGAACGTGGCATCTTTCAGGGCGACAGTCCCTTGTGGTTTAGCCTAGCTTTAAATCCTCTCAGCACACTGCTAAGAATTTTAAAACTTGGCTGTCGATTATGGAGAGAAGGTGAAGTCATTTCTCATCATCTGTATATGGAAGACCTTAAACTATTTGCATCTAAACCCAAAGACCTGTTAGAGTTACTAAAAATACTCAATATTTCAGTAACGCAATCAGGATGGATTTTGTTGTATATAAATGCTCAGAAGGGGAAAGTCGTAAATTCTTCAAATTTACAACTTTTCATACCTTTGTATGTCACAATCGTTGGGTATTAGTTATAATGATACAAAACAGACAGTGAAGTCTCGTTTCTTTGGCCACCTGTGCCACCGGTAAAAGTAAGTATGGAAAGGAGCTGCATGGCGATTCTACAAGTCCCTGACGAGACCTGATGTAGACTCGCTCATATCAGTCAATTGGCTACGTTTCGGTGACCTCTTTGGAGAAACTAAAGGCTTTATCTGTGCAATTGCGGACGAGGTTATTAAGACGAACAATTACCGCAAATATATCCTGAAGGACGGTACGTTCGAGACACCTGTCGAGCATGTCACCGTCCTGGAAAGACGCTCAAGCATATTATTTCCAGTTGTGCTCATCTTTCTAACGGCGAGTATTTGACATGACCAAGTAGCCACGATCATTCATCAACAACTTGACATTCGATACGGTTTTATCGAGTCTGCTACGCTCTACTGGGATCGCTCCATAATCACGGACAGGACTATTGTCGCCAATAAGTGTGACATCGTGCTTATTGACCGATCCTAGCGTCGCTCGGTCTACGCTTGTTTACATGCTGTATCGCATGATAAAAATATCGTGAAAGCCGAAAAAGAAATAACTACATAGACTTGGCTCACGAGGTGACCGCCAAGTGGAATGGCGATTCCACAATCATCGTCCCGATAGTTGTATCGGTGAATGGTTCTTATAGCGAAGAGCCACGACCAACACCTCAAGAGGCTCTCACTAGATGGCTGGATCAAGGGACAGATATAGAAGGCGATACTTCTTGACAAGGCAGGTATTGTCAGGAGATTCCTCACTCTGCAGCTCTAACCACCAGTAGCTTGAGCCTTGCCCCACTATCTACGGAATTCTAGTTTTAAGTTTTTCATATATTATTATGTTTTTTTTTTATTTTTTACATTTATATTGTAAAAAAATTAAAATTAAGAAAGAAAATAAATAAGGGAATAATAATAATTTAATAATATACATACACATATGGGACACGTGTGTGGGTGAGTGAGTCTGCAATGTTAATGTGCGTGTGTGCGCTGTGTGCGCACACACGCACACATGCACTGTGTGCGTGTTTTGTATTGTGTGTGCATATGTAGTACCGCTCAATGGAGGAAACAAGTTCATTTCTCAATATTTATGTCATCCGCAATGGTAACTCAATTTGTAAATTGTGTATTATAAAATTACTAGCGACCCGCCCCCGGCTTCGCCCGGGGTGCAATTTTTATGTATATGAACATTCACCGTTTATCCCTCTTTCCATTAGTGAAAATCGAATTAAAATCGGTCTACCCGTTCACGAGTGATGCCGTGACCAAGGGAAATGGGGAAATGGGATTATTGTTGAATGATTTTATTGGTTACTTCTTCTAAGTAAGTATATTAACGTTTACGTTGTTTTCGAATCTCTTGGTTATTTTTTAAGATACCCACGTATATAAACGGAATAGAACAACAAATTAAAATTCATTTCTCTGACATTTATGATTTCCTCAACAAAAAATCACTGAGGTTTTTCTATTGTATACTTCTATTTTTAGTTTCTATGTTAAGGTCTGGTGAGTATAATGTAAAATTAAGAAACGACTTGAAATTTCGCAGCAAATAAACTTTATGCGGCTGTGAACGATATTTTCAACACGTATTGAATGGCGTTGTGGTTGCCGATATTTATTGTTGGTTTCATCAATAAATTTGTGTTTATCTGACTGTGTGAGTGAAAGTTTGAAACTTGTGTGTTCGTGGATGTGTGTAATATACGGGGCAATGTTTACACCAATTTGCGCTTAAAACGCAACTCTGTTCGAAGCTTAAGAGGATATGTAAGAAAAAAGTGTTTCTTTGATTGCAATTATCTCAGGATTTGCTTAGCACAGAATTAAAATTTTCTGATATAGGTTATTTGACTACATAATTCAACATTTGTTTAGAGCCAAAACACGATAGCTTAAAATTTTCTCGACAGAAAAAAATTCTAAAGTAACCCCTTTAATTTTAATTTATCACAAATTGTATTTAAACAGTGCCATATTAGACTGATAAAAGTTAGTAAACACAAAGTAAATACAATTCTTTATCATTTGTTTAGACTAAAATATGTTTGTGTGATTTACTTTTTTTTATAATTGATATTTTAACAACGGGCGCTTACGTTATTTGTTTCGAGACGCAAGAGCGCTCTATCTGTTTCTTTTTCGCACGTGGAGAAGCAATAGCGCTTGTAACTGCTTCGTGTTACGCCCAGTTGCTCGTGGCCATAGCCGACGACGGACCTGTGCTTGGCGCTCTTTGCTCCCGATAATAAAGATAAATATTGAAATATATGTGAATAAACTTTATAATAATATTATTAAACTTTATAATTCGTCTTAGGGATAATTTAGTGACTAAAAACATTGAAAGATGGGAAACAAACAAGAATTCCAAAATTATAAGAAAAGAAAGTCGAATTTGAAACGTTTAAAAAAAAATACAAGTAATTTGAGACAAAAGAAAAGGTAAGAACGTTCATTTTTAACAATTTATTACGCTCTATGATTTTTAGTAACAAAATTTGTATCTTTGTTTTGTATGTATTAGAATCACATTTCCCAATATGTGCACCAGTAGCAGCATGAAAGTACTTGGATTTTTATATATGATTTTTTTATTGGTTTTATCACCGAGATTAGAAATCGAATTGCTAACAACATATAATATAAACAAATAAATAAAATTTAACTATCTCTTTGTAATGTCAATATAATAGCTTTTTTTTTAATGCACATACTTATAACAATAATATATTTTTATTTGTTTATCTTTAGATAAGTAAGCGCTTACACATGATAATTTATTCTTTTTTGTAACATTTTTTTACCCATTGCAGATTACTACGCGAAAATAAAATATGTAATATCAATGCCACGAGCGCAAGGTTCAAGCGAACAAAATCAAGTGGAGTCGCCATTACCTGAGAAACTTCATTCTTTTTCGCCAACATTAGAAAATAATAAAAGGTAAACCGAATTTTATAACGATGAATTCAAACATGTAAACCGTGACAATAATGCAACTGTATGGGTGGGAATAGACAAACTGTATTACAATTCGAAATATTTTTTCTTCTTGAATTGAATCAATCAGCTAATACTTTTTTAGTATTAATTAATTAATTAATTAATTAACAAACTATAAAGCCGAAATACCACTGACATATCACTCATTCATACTTTTCTCCGGGAAGGGGTGACGGAGGAGTAGATTCGAGTGACCCATCGTGGAGTACGAAAAAGTTTATCGACAAATTAAATCGGAGACCTCGCCACCTCGACCTGGTGAAAAGTCGGCGAAGGGATCTCGGAAACTATGAGCGACAGAGGGGCGGGGTTTACGGAATTTCATAGAGGGTCATCGGGGGTTACCAAATCGTGACCCATCCCCACCCCGCCCATACATTTTTTTTACACTCCATACAACTTTTTTGAAATTTCCAATCCCCGTAGCTCCACAACCATAGGGAATAGTGATATCGTGTCTTTGGCGCATAACCATTTCTCCCCGAGGTCCATCGGTTGGGACCACTATCCTTACCCCACCTCCCCCCATTAACCCCCCTTCCATACAAAATCGCTACTTTTGACGAAATGGATGGCATTATCCGTCTTGCTTGCGATAACCCTCCGCGGGCTGCTTGCAGCCCGCGGCATCGAGCAACCTACCGTGGTTGCGATAACCCTCCGCGGGCTGCTTGCAGCCCGCGGCATCGAGCAACCTACCCTGGTTGCGAAAAACCTCCGCGGGCTGCTTGCAGCCCGCGGCATCGAGCAACCTACCCCGGTTGCGAAAGCCCTCCGCGGGCTGCTTGCAGCCCGCGGCATCGAGCAACCTACCGTGATTGCGGAAACCCTCCGCGGGCTGCTTGCAGCCCGCGGCATCGAGCAACCTACCCTGGTTGCGAAAACCCTCTGCGGGCTGCTTGCAGCCCGCAGCATCGAGCAACCTACTAGTTAATATACCATAAAACCGAATTACCACTACTTATCATTGACATTTTTGTTCTGATATGAAGGAGTCACCTGGGGATTCCCCTCTGTAGCGGATCGGAGAGGGGATTCCCCAAAACCACCCAGGAAAATCCGAGATGTTGAGGATGTTGACCTGGTAAAAAGTCGGCGACGGGATCTCGGAAACTATCAACCCGAGAAGGACCCGGTTTTGCGGAATGTCATAGAGGGTCATCGGGGGTGACCACATCGCGACCCCCCCCTCTCCCCCCATACGTTTTTTTTACGCTCCATACAACCGTCCGGATTTTCGAATCCCCGCAGCTCCGAAACGGTGAGAGTTATGGCGGCGGTTACTTTGGCGGATGACCAACGCCCGTGGAAGTCCGTCGTCCGGGACTGTCGCCCTCCCCCCACCTCCTCCCCTTCGGACCCCCTCCGTACAAAATCGCACTCTGTTAGGGATCTTTCGCCGCTGGAGGAGGGCGGCAAAGGTCATCGGAGGGTTGCGAAAGTACGAAGCCTTTCAATTAGTTACCGTCACCCCGCCCTCCGGATCCTCCCCCGCCCCCTCAGGCCCCCCCGATCGGGACTCGGAGGCGGTTCGACTGAAACATCCCGTGTTTGGGCTTTTTCGAATGGGCACGGCGAATGGATTCCGATGGCTCCGACGGGATTTGGATTTAGCTCACTCGACCTCCCCTCCACCTCCCCCTCCATACGAAACCAAACTTCAAAGAGGTTCTTTTATAGAAAAGAGACGGCGGTCGATCCGCCGCAGCGGCGGCGAGGGGTATGTCGGAGCGACGAAAAGTGAAAATTTTGACACCCCCCTCGAACCCCCTCTGCCGTAACTCGGAAACGGCGCGACGCAGCCGGGTCGCGTTTGGGGTCTTCGGAGACGTCTCGGGGAGACGAACTTTTTGGTCGCTACAAAATTTCGAAATTTGCATTTTTGGACTTTTTCGTAAATATCTCTGGAGCGGTGCGTCGCAGACCGCCCGTGTCGGTGCTCATTTGAGAGGTCTCGGGGAGATGGATTTTTTGCAATAGACCAAATGTCACAATTTGACAGTCACTGTCTATTCGGTAGACCGTCGGTGACCGTAGCGGGCAGACACCCCGTGTTGGGTATCATTTGAATGGTCTCAACGAGGACGATCCATTGACACCATTGCTCTCCCCCCTCTCCCCCCTTCGGACCTCCTCTATGCAAAAAACACACATCAAAGAGATTCTTTCGCCGACGAAGGGACGGCGGTCGATCCGTCGCGGAGTGGTCCGGAGCGGCGGCACGGGGTCTGCCCGAACAAAGTAAAAGTGAAAATTTTGAACCCCCCTCGAACCCCCCCGGTCGTAACTCGGAAACGGCGCAATGCATCAGGGGTGTGTTTGGGGTCGTCGAAGAAGTCTCGGGGAGACGAATTTTTTAGTGGAGACGAAATTTCGAAATTTACATTTTTAACTTTTTTTGAAAATATCTCAGGAGCGGTGCGTCGCAACCTCCCGTGTTGGTACTCATTTAAGAGGTCGCGGTGAGACGGATTTTTTTAGCATAGGCATTTTGTTTCGTTACTTGTGTTATAAAGTAACTATTGCTACCTACCATCAAGATCAATACCATCAAGAATTATAAAAAAATAATGTCAATCTGAAGTTAGTAAGGAATAAAAAATTGTAAAGTAAAAGATAAAAATGAAATTGGAATGTTTAAATTATGCTCACTACTTTCTAATCATTTAAATCTGTTTAAAGAATATTAGATTTAAAAGAATTATTTTGTTACAGTTTTAGTAAGTATCATGTAAATGCATAAAATAAAAGTATCAATTTATAGTTAAAAATAAAACATTCCAACAACATAGGTATTAGTTTATTATTCTTGCTGTAATAATTAATGAAATAGAAATTTTAATATCAAATTTTTCTACTAAAAAAAAATACGAACTATAATATGTGAATAAGAATATATACATATAATAAGTATATATAACATTTTGTATTTTTTTTAATTCTTTCATACTTATTAGACCCTTAGTAGACCCACCATGTTGGTACTTATGTAAGAAGAGGTCTCCGGGAGACGGATTTTTTGCAATAGACCAAATATCACAATTTGACATTTGCGGTCTACTCGGTAGACCGTCGGTAACTGTTGCGAGTAGACCCCCCGTGTTGGGTATCGTTTGAAAGGTCTCAACGAGGACAATCCATTGACACCCTCTCCCCCCTCTTCCCCTCCCCACCCCCGAAAGGGCTATCCCCCTGCGGGCTGCGCAGCCCGCGGCAACGAGCGGAAGCTAGTTTGCATATGAAGCCGGTTTCATTTTTTCTATTTTTATAGACTAGTAGGGGCCGAATTCTGATGTATTAATTCTTATTTGTACTTCCATCGATTTACGCTAACTTTTTTTTTTTTTTTTTTTTCAGTAATCCGTGTTCGAGTACTCGAACCATTGAATCACCTATTCATCAGGAATCGGACAAAGTATTGACAGAATTACAAAATGCTGCAGATATATTTCATAAGAGTAATTCCATGTAAGCACTTGTGTAAACTCATTTCAGTAACAATCGGCTAAAATTTAGCAGTGAAAGTTGAAACTACATTTATATGGTCTATTGCTCAAAGAATTTTCAAATTCAATACTACAAAGTAATAGCATAGTACACCCAGAATAGTAGTTCATCTCAGGCATGTCGGCGAGTTATTAGCCTACTTATTACTTGTCACTTTATTTTTTAGTTAAATATTATTTGTGTATTATGAGTAGCACTGAATTTTTATATATACCTATATTTTTTATATTATTATAATGAAATGTTTTACTAATTCATAAATGAGGTATAAATAAAAGTCCTTTTAATTTTTATGTATATGGCATTTATTAAAAACTTACAAATTTGAAATAGAAAAAAATTAAAAAAATATCAAATGGAGAACACAAACACATCCAAATATTACTATAAAAATTCAATAAATCAATAAATCGGGCCAGGATTTCCAAAGTTATAGCGTTGTAAAATTTCACCGCTTTTTAAAATTTGCGTTCATTCGCGCACCACCGCGATGACGTCATACACCTACAGTCCTTGTCCGATTGCAAGTAATGCTGAGTGTTTATTTTCATAAAATTTGATTGTTGTGGTTTGTAGTTATTATTTTAAGTGTTTGTGTTAGCAATTACTTTAAATATTATTGTTATTAAATAAAACATAGTGATGGAAGAGGGTTTTGTAAAAGGACAGTCGGACCTACCAAAAGTCGACATTTTTATGGTTGCGCGATATTTGTCTGAGAATGGTGATTATGTAGCCGCTGAAATGCGAGGAATAAAACTGAATAAGTAAGTAAATGTGTAACTTCTCATGTACTTATGTTAGTATTTCAATCAAGTTTTATTAAAAGGCAACTGTTTGTTTTTGTCGAGTGTCAAATGGCAGGGGGACAAACATTTTCTTAATTTCATTTTTAAATATTGCCTTTTTTATTAGGTACAAAACCAAAAAGTTCATTTCATCCTTTATAGCAAATAAACTGAGTGATGTTATTTAGTTTGGGTGTGATCAATGTAAAGGATGTATTAAGCATTTAAAGTATTGTGTATCTTTTATGTAAATTTTTTTTTATAAAATTTATTATATATATACACATTAGTTTCTTTTTTAAAACAAAAAGTCATCTCCAAGACCAACTCAACCCTAGGTGCGTGTCGAGGCGCGCGCGCCACTCGCGAGGACATTGGCCTGCACCCTGCACATTCAACTACAGTTTTAGGTTAGGTGTCTATTTCTTAAAAGAAACACTTTTGGATGTACGTCGAAATGATCTTCATAATAATGCACGTAACTAGAGGCTTTAAGAGGATCTGCTCTTTTCACAACTTTTAACCACTTTTTCCGAATATTACCGCCTGGTACATAAAAAAAAACAATTTTCGGGGTGATTTTACACTGGAGTTGGTACACATAGGCACAATACAATATTTTTTAACCTTTTTAGTGATCCAATATAATTTTTTTTTATTAAATTTATAGCGAGACTGCGAGCGCAACGAGCTAAAGTATGAAGGTATGTTATGTAGAGTCAGGGAGTGACGTCATACGTTAGCGCGGTCGCTTGTCGGATTTTGCCGCGGAAGCCGTTCTTTAAGGTTTAATATCTCAGTCATTTTTGAAGATAGGAAAAAAATAAAAACAGATTATTTTTTCTCGAGTTACAGGTAACTGTTATTTTATTACTGTTTTATGATAAATATAATTGTCAGCTATTATTTTGATGATGAGCTTATACCATCAGTTAACTTGTGTATATACCATATTTACGCTAGGCAAGCATAGATTTAATTACTTTTCTTGTAATATTATTTTTAAAGAAAGCTTTCGTTGAAAACAATCATTCCGAGAACGTTTTTGTAAAGTTTGTATAAAATTCAACAATAACTTTAATATTTCTTTTTTACACTTTACAATAAAGGAAGTATGTAGTTAATATTATGAAATTAAAACATTTTAATAAAGTTGCAAATAAAAGCGTTTTGAAGCAAAATACCACAACAAACGAAGCTATGTAACTATCTCTATGTATTCAATTATGTAAATATGAAAATATGGCAGACCTGCATATAAATAAATTAGCTGAAGTTATAAAAAGTTTCTCTTTTTTAAATATTCCCATGGAGTTTGTTTAAATACTAAAAATTTGATGTATTTTCTGTGATTTTAGTGATGTTCCCGGAAATGATGAGTTGTTCACGAAATGATGCGTGTGTTGCCTGAATGAGGATGTGAATGCATTTTAGGGTTTATTATAATAAAATCAAATGTTTACAAGTTATTGTTATTTAGTTATTTGGCATAAGGTTTATTCTAAACATAAATGTAACTTTACTTAGCTTAAATCACTTCTTTACAGTCTTTTGATGATGTACCCTGCCAAGTACAATTCTTTATAATCACATTAAACTTTATGTTGATGGTGATAATGAAACCATTAATAACATGTAATAGTTCTAGTAAAATTGTAAGTAACATTTTAAACAAAAACAAGTTTTCTTAATTACATTAATAGAACACAAGAATATGTGAAAAGATAAACATTAAAATTTTTCGAAAACTTCAATATCAGTATCGAAGTAATAATACTCTCGATTTCTTTCTCTTTTCAGTAATGGCGTAGGAATGATATTAATTATTTGCTCGAATGCAATATATGATACATAGTTTGACACAAACTTAAATTTTTTGGCACTGTTACGCGCTGAACTCAAGAAAGTTACTAGGATTTATCCATCATCTTCATCGACACCTGTCTGACAGATGGCAACATAATATCTGTAATTGATATTTTTCTTTTGAGTAGGTACTTTAATTAATAAAAATGTTCCAGTGGATATTAAATTAGGATGTAGGTTTTCCTTGCCTTGACTGTAAGATGTACCAGCTTCTAAAACAATCTCACGAACTTTAGCATCAGACTTTAGAATCGACGTATTGGTCGTCCTCTCTTTTGGCAAAAACTTTTTGGTCATATAAAGCAACTTGTACTCCTTACTATATCTCCACTAACACATTTTTGGAAGGCTTCCCTGTCTTTGGAATTTTTTTCAAACTATCAGCTTTTTCTTGTAATTGTGTAATAAGAACTTCGTTAAATAATAGATTCTTGCGTACTTCAGAAGGTACGTCGATGTTTTTAATCAGTGCGTTAACTTTGCTGTTAGGAGTAATAGGTATTCGAGCTTTCTCCTGTGCTTTTTTTCTTTTCATTTTAGTCTTTTAATTAAAGTTTTATATTTACGTTTAATTTTAGCGATTGTTTTTTCCTGTTGTTTTATTTTACGGTATGCTTTAGCTCTATCTTTCCGCACAATTTTTCTTCCTACTGTTTTCCTCACTGAAGGTGTTGCAGATATATCATCATCGGAATGTGGCGGTGTATTTATTATTATATTTGATAATTCCTTCTTCTTTTCTGTGTATTTTTTTTACGCTTCTTTCCATTTTTTTCTCTGCTTTCGCTTTTCTCTCTCGGTCTTCTAAGCAATGTTCTTAACTTTCTTTTCAGCTTTTTTTCTGATAATATGCTCTATCTTTAGCCCTTTTAACCTCTCTGTTCATCTGTCATCTTATCTAAATATTTTCTTTTTCTGGCATTAGTTTTTTCTCTTTCGCGCAAATAGGATGAACTATTTTTGTTAAGTTGCTTTTTCGGACGTTTTGTTCTTTTTCCAGCTTCTTGAGACTCCATATTGCTAAAAAATTAAACATTTAATTAAAAACTGTATTTAACACAACATACACTAAATTTAATAATGAATAGTAATAGCAGATTGCAATTTAGTAACTAAACAGTCATTTCGGAAACGTCATCATCATTTCGATAACGCTCCGTCATGTCCGGTAACGTTCTCGAAATGACCGTTCCCGAAATGACTTTTTCAAATTAAAGCGGCTATTTTTACAGCAGCCATCTTTGACATCATGTCTGGCTTGGTTAATGTAAAATATTTGAGGTTATAATTTCTTTTAAACACTATAAAACGTAGTGTTTTTCAATATTCCAAGGTAATAAATGCATTCCCGGTATGACGGCTTATTGATGTACGCACTGTAAATAATGAATCGAAAGATACTTACTACTTATTTTTAATTTTATCGGCGAATAGTTCTCATAACAGCCACTTTGTTTACATCTTCCCCTACAACTGTGCCATAGACACCTAGAGGCTGCGTTCAATAATACATTTTTTTTCGTCGATTAAAACTGAAATGATGCTTACATTGTCGGACATAATATTTCGACTTTTTTTTCTTCAATTTCTTTTTATTTTTTATTAATGTTTACCATAACGTGATATCAGATAAAATTGAGGGCCAATAAGTAATGAAAACCGTTAAATTTATTTTATTTTATGTTGATTCCCAGAGTTTGTTTCTAAGAAATGTTACTTAGGACGCGTTCTCGAAATGACTTTTTGTACTTATTTCTTTAAATAATTTTGAATATGTTTAACTTTTGAAGTATGTTGTGTGATATATAGTCAATGTGAACACATTTAAACATTTACAAACATTAATTTATTTAAAAAAATATATGAATTTAATCATTTATTTACTGGCGAAGGTGATTTGCCACCTTGGTGATTTTGACCCACCTATTTTGTAGATATCCTGAAAAAAAAAACATTGGTGTTCTCCATTGCACTAAAAAATAAAGCGGCGGCGGCGGGCGCGAATGTGCCGGGAGCGAGCGGATGCGCAATTACTTGTACGCGCGTGACAAGAAAATTTAAAACATTAAATGTTATAATTATAATACATATATGTGTAAACATTACAAACTTATATTGTCAACGCCAACAAAGAAGTGTGATAAATAAAAATGTGGGTAGATTGATAATTAGTACTGGCAATAAAAGCTGGTGTTCAATCACGGACGGGGCAACATTCTAAAGTTACATTAGCCACTCTATATACCTACTATTTTAGATATTTTGGATAAAATATTGTATTGTGTTGTGTGTTATTTCTAATATCTGCCAATTATATTGTTCTAATTTGTTGTTTAAATTACTGTAATCATTATATTCAAAATATATTCAGATTTATAAATGGATTTTGATTAGAAATACAAAAATGGTTAAAATTACAGACTAAGAATGAGATTGCTAGTGATTAAAATTGATAATAATTAAGTGTAATAATAGTGTTAATAATTAAAATTAATATTAATAAGATTTTAGTCAAAAAATTCAAAAACAAACATTCTCAAATTTTTTTCACTTAATTAAAAAAAAAAAGATTTTTTCACTTAATTTTTTTGCCACTTGGATTATTATTTATTATTATTAGAGTTACATATTGTATAATAATAGCAAAACATGTACACTACTAAGGCGTAGCAAATTTAGCTGTACCTAATAAAAAGTACTACAAATAAATAAATATTAAAGCGCGATGCGACTCAATGAATTTTTTGTTTTACTTTTACACACAGAATGCCGTCTTGTGTTGAGGGGAGCGGGGCGCATCGATCTGGACTCCGCCCCGGCGGGCGGAGACATTTTTTTCATTTTTATTTTGTGTATCACCTTAATATGTAGTTTTGAACAAATACGTATCCGCACGATTTATTTATCTAGCCGTGTGTGTATGAAGAGTTGTTGTTACTAACAAAGTTTTGCCGGTGTGTTGGCGTTTTCGATTTGCATCAAGTAGCTCTTTATATCTTCCGTGTCACGCTTTTTTGGCGACTATATTGCAGCAGATGGAAAGTGTAAACGTTGATATAATTAATTTTTCATTTCCGCTTACATTATAGAGCTTTAAAATTTCAATCTTAATGACATGGAATTCAATATTAGGTCGGGGAAAAAGTATGTATTATGTATAAACTAAGTATGTATATTACAAGTTTATACATACGCATATAGTGCGAATAAACTTGTAATAAAATCTCTTTGACTGTATTATTTGTATTTGGCTTGTTTTGATGACATTAAAAAGATTCCTAATTTTTGCTTAGTGGCTAAAGACCAGTTATCAATCTCTTCAAAAACGGTTCGGTTTCATTACGTCTCAATATAAAATCGCAAATGAGTACACGATTCATAAGGTTTCTTTCAGTGAGCTCGTGTGGCACCCAAATAACGAGCTTTTTTGTATACTTTGTACAGCTTTTTCAATTTCAATTTTCAAACGGTTTAATGCCCGATAGTAACATATTAATAGGGAGAAATGATAATTTATGGTGACATCTAATACGGCGGGGAGCACACTAGCGCCACAGCTGCGAACAACTTCGTTCAGAAACATACAATTTATGTTTATGCAACGATTATTAATACATTGATAATACAACAATTATTAAAATTTAAGACAATTTGAATATTAAAAATAAAATTCTTCTTTATTACAATGTCACGGTTCATTAACATCACAAGCAAGTCGTTCATATATTGAGTTATTTATTTATAGAAATGTTTTACTTGAGCAAATATGAAACGTAAAGTAGGTATAAATTCGACTAAATGCTGGTAATGAATTCAAAAACTTTCGAAAGTTATAATTATTTGTTTCAGACGTTCGATTGAGTTCCGAACATTCAGGCATTCTTTAATTGTCAACTATATTAACCGTGTCATTTGCTGGAAATGGCCCTAATATCGATAATTCGGCAAAGAAGACATTATTCAAGTTAAAAATAACTCAAACGTTCACGAAAAGCGAATCTCATTTAAGGATATTTATCCCTCTTATTTATACTGTTATATGAAAAGTTAATGGCGGGCTTATTAAATGTCAGCGTAAAGAACATAATCTAAAATGAAAGAAACAAAAAATGAAATTCCATCGTAGCATTGTTGAAATTTCGGGGACACAATTAAATAACTTGCTTCAGATTTGTAAGAGTTTTGATCAATTCAATAAAATTAAAAAAAAATTGCATTAGCTCGGCGCATTGTTCTAAAAGCATTTAGTTATTATCTGTGTCTTAAGCACCCCGAATTACAACTTGTTACGATTAAAACTGTAACAGAAACACTGAGTTTTGGTCCTGCCTTTCTGCCGAAGTAACATTATATTTAAAATCTCGGTTGGAAAATAGCTATCGTCATCTACGTATAAGTACACATCCGTAATTAGCGGTAATGGCAGTGCGCCGTCAAACCTGATAGGTAATATAAAAGGAAAATTGAAAGTGAGGACAAAGGAATTTCAACGCCTATCGAAAACATTACTTTTCTTGTGAGCCGTTATCGATTCAACTTTGTGATATTGATGCACCATCACACTACTTTGATGGCACTACACTTAAGTACCTATTAATTACACATAGAGCAAAAAAAAGAACCAAAACTAATGAGCATAAAAGTTGCTTATTTATGTCTACTGGATGCAACTAATACATTCATACCCTTATCTTATAAACTAAGCGTGTACCTACCTGAGAAAGTACATTCTTTTAGCATTACAATCCAGTCGTAAGACTTATGAACAAAATGAATTTAAACTTCTTTTTTTGTGTTAAGGTCGACAGACAGGCTGATGGTTTACTTTATGATAAGTGGCTACCGTCGCCTATAGCAAAAGCAACGCCACAAGTGATCCAAGTACGCTACCAACTACCGATAAGGGGTCTGTAAGGAGGTAAGGAGGTGTATACTGCCGCCAGACGGGCTGCCCAAATGACTGCGCAGTGTGCCCTGCCACTTCTTTCCAGATCCAGACCAGAGCCAACTTTGAATGGTTCATTCCTAAAGTTGATCCCACCGAGAATTGAACCTGGGAACTCTGGAACAGAGCGTTAAGGTAAACGCTCTAACCATTAAACGAGCTCGTCAACCATTAAGTTAACTATTGAATTGTTAATTAACTAAGAATACGTCGATCAATCCGTCACGATTCTATTGTCTCCATTAAGGGGAAGACACTAAGTTATTGTGTTCTTTATAGGTTCCACTAACTTCACACCCGAGACTAATTTGTCATTAAACTAATACAAAAGGTCTTGTCCTTTTCAATCGTCTAGTTACATGTGTGTTATGGAGAAGTTGAAGAGCTTTGACATTCATATAATGATGAAGAATTTGTTGATAAGCTTCTACGTAAGCTCAGGGTGAGGTTCTTTGAGGTTCGAATGAAGGTAGTCATTGCAAATACACCAGGTTGCATTTATAATCCGTAGCCAAATCTGGTAAAGCAATGTCTTATAGCTTCCTATACCATATGTCTATACTGCTTTGAGATAAGTTAAAGCGAATACGTATTAATGGGGTACTAAAGGGCCGCTATAAGTGTAACTACTTTAAATTTGTCTCGAAGTATGTGATGTGTATTTTTATCCTGTCTCGTTTGGCTCGCTTAGTTATCTTCGATTATTTCATGTTCTACCAAATAGGCACTTTTAATTTTATTGTTAATTTCGGCTACTAATAAAGGTTACAACGTATTATGTTGTCAGTTATCTGCCCGAGACTGTCAGAAACATATTTCCGAAAATCCCCATTTGGCACATAAAACGCCTTGTTAGATGTTGGCGCTTCCACAATACGTTTCTCTTTTCTGAAAATAATTTCCGGTAAATTATTACATGCTCAAAAATTAGGACACACAGTAATTTCCCATCGTTTATTGTTTTTCGTATTTACAACAAGTTAATTAGAACAAGTAAGTGCCTACTCTATATTATACGAGTTGTCAGAATTTCAGACATTTAGTTCCCTCTACACGGGCATTTAAATGCCTTTAAATGTATTATATTCGTTAAATTACTTTACTTAAACAGTGATTTGTCGGAATGTGTTCGTTAAGCATTAATTTATTTATAATTTAATTCTTAATATTCTGAAGTAATAAACAGCCATAGCCATTTTTTGTTCGATATTTTGATATTAAAAAAATGACGAAAAAACAGTAAGGTTTTTTAGCTAAGTGACATTAAACTTATTCATTTTTTATATTAATTTTTATCAGAATATGTTATTATGATAATAACATCAAATCATGTAATATTAGACTAATCTTTAAGAAGATTCAAATTCAAATTCAAAAAGCCTTTATTTTTTTTGGTACATAACAATACAATTATTTACGTAGTAAATAATATTATTGCATTCATTTCTATTATTTAATAGGTTGGGGAAAAAGTTTCTTCGGATTTTATATGAAAACTTAAGACATTTTTTTTTTCAAAGTTTAATGTAAATAAACTTTACAGTACTTATGTGTCCTTTATTTCGATTAATTTTTGGCCATTTTACAGATAGTGACATGATTCAATTGCTGTAGAAATGTTGGTACTTCTGAGCAAAAAACGCGAAAAGTAGATTTGGCAGTCCTGTCTTGATGTTAACCTGACACTGCCTAAAGAATTCTGAAGAAACCGAAACAGGTGGAAATCTGAAGGTGCAAGGTCAGGGCTATTTGCGGATGCATCCCCCAGCCAAACCTAACAGCCAAACTCTCTTAATTTTTGCTGAGTGGCTAAATATGTGTATGGTCTAGCGTTGTCGCGATGAAAAACCACACCTTTTCTATTGTTGAATTATCTGACCTTTCAGTCAGATACAAATAGTACAGCCAAATATATTTTATTTCAAGTTTATACATACTAAATGCGAAAAGATTTTATGCCCGACCTAATATATCTGAAATATTTTTATATATATTTTCTGTAAGAATATTAACAATTGTTAAATAAAAATAACTACAAGACTAAGATTAAGTATAAAAAAAGTAAATAGAAGAGCGTTTCTTTCCTAGTTGCCGATAATCCAAATCAATTATTTATGCCAGTGTGTCGTGAAAGACTGAGAATTGTAAAACAGTCCATCACTACGTCACTTAGACAAATACTTCTTTGAAATAAACATTTCAAATGAATCAGTAACTCTATTCCTCGATTTGTTTTCCTCTTGTTTTTATTTACTTTGTTTTAGGAAATACATCGAATAAATCTTTTTGAAATTTTAGTCCGTTGTAATGAGCAAAGAAAATAAAAGGTGATCGTATCTTAAGCCTGCCTGTTCGTTTGGCTCGCTTTCAGAATTTTCAAGTATCAAAATATCCAATTTGATGAAGGCATCATTTTAAGAAAATTCATGTTATTAAGACATAGTAAAAGTAAAGCCGTTACATATTGACACAACGTGGACATCCGTGAACGTCGATGGTTAACGACAAGTGACCAATCTGCAGATCGCTTGGTTAAATCTAAAAAAATGGAAATTTGGAAATACTACGATGTATTAGTACGGAACCCCTAATATAGATACGAAACGAAGCTTATGGGGCGTAGAGATGCTACGAGTGCTACGATACGTAGAATTGTTACTGCGTGGCAGTAAGCTTACAGTATCGGATGTAGCATTTTTCGGATGGTTAGTTTTCTATGGGAAAAAAGCTTCGCTAGACCTTTTTAATTTACAAACGGCATGTCCAAAAACACAGAGAAAACATTTGAAACGAAAAAACTCAGCGCTCTGGTTTTTTCATTGGAAATAAGAACAGCCTGTACCGAACTGATCGTAAACTTAAACTTAATTTAGATAACACTTGTTTTTGATTTCACTTGTGTAGTATCCGTAAAATAAGTTCAAAACTAAGGAATTGTTACTTTTTTATCTACATTTCATAAGTTCTGCCGCTTCGATTCATCTGTTCACGCTGCTCGTTCCTTTTAGATCACATGCCAATCTTTGTTCAGTCATTTCAGTCATTAGTCGTTCAGTCAATCAGTATCATTTCCCGTAACATCGATCGCGGACGCTTGCACTCTCGTAAAGTGTGGCCTTGTGCTTGATAGCAATTATATTCACCTCGCGTGTGTTAATCCACTAATTTAAACACCGTTATATTCTGTAGAGGTACTGCAGTTTGAGTGGTTGCGTGTCGTGGGTGATTACAAGTCATCGAGCTGCAGAATAGTTACTGTCGTAACCAGAGTCATGAAGAAACGACTCGTAGTCTGGGTAAAAAATCGCCTTTGGTGAAATCTACGATCGGTGAATTGATTCTTCATTCAGTCCACTTACCGCACATATCCCGAACCAAATATCATTTCTGGTCGGCGCCAAACATCTCGTACAAAATTTTAGAAAGGGAATTTATTACCGGTAGTTTATGGGAAATGTGAATATATCGCCGTATGCTGTGCATTAAGTGGACAGATAAGGTCTCAAAACTAAAAACTAATGGCCAAAAGGACGGAATTGGTTCGAACCATTAAGCAAAGAAAAGTTGCGTACTTGAGTAACATGTACACTAATGATGAGCAAGATAGAACAAAGCGTAAAGTTGGGAGAAGAAAGTTGTCATCGTTTTAATAAAAACTGGAATTTAATAAAAAAAACCGTGGAATAATTGTCTCGACTCACGAAAGAAAATGAGAAATTTAAGAAATTGACTGCCGACCTTCATAGACAGAGAAGAAGAAGATCGAAAACCTCATTCCATTTAATGCCTCTCCATTTAATGCCTACAGAAAGAAGAAGATGGGGAATGTTTGAATGTATATACAAATAATGTTTTGCATTATATCACGTCACATTCTTGGCCTCTAATCTGTGTAGGTCCACTATACGACATGTTTCAGATATTTTTATTTTCTCGATGATCACATTTCCCTACACGGTTAAAGCAAGTAATTTAATATCTGAACCATAGTTGAAATCAATTCAAAGAAACATTCCTGGATGAGATCTAAGCACGTGTGTTGTGTGAGCGTCTAAGTTTTCTATATGTACCTATCTACATTATAAATCCCTATCAGCTACGTTTTCATCCTGTTAATTATACACCTAAAGCGAGACTTTAGATATAAAATTATTATTTCAGAAGGCCTCAACAATTTCAATTCTTTATGGCACAATAAAAGTTTACGTCAGCGATAAGATATAAGTGATAAACCTTAATTAACAAAGTTAAGGACTGAGATATGTAAATAATTTGTAAATGTTAAATAAAACATGATAAATTTTCTGAGCTTGTATAATTATACCTCACATGTGGTGAGGTTTTGAGTGCAAAGTAAGGACCTTTGGGCTGTAGTTCATTGCGCAAGCCTACTTCATAGGTTCGGTAAACTTAAATTCCGATTTAAGTTTATTCGAAGATAATTAGTTTCTCGAGATGCAAGTGTGTTTGATGTGATAATCACCCTCAAGAGATTTGGGGTGACGTGACGTTCAGGTCTATTTGTAAAAAAAAATGCTATCAATATTTTTTTAACAGGCAGAGTAACTAAAGGAAACTAAAGGAACTAAAGGAAGGAACTAAACTAAGGCAGAGTAACTTATATTGTAGATTCAAAAACGACCGGCGATTTTGACCATAATCGGCTCAATCGCATAGAGCCAGATTCGCGAATAACCAGTTTCACAAAAGACCAGATTTTTGGTGGTCTCGATAATAACTGAGAAAGTTCTTCGTTTTCTGCACATTTTCAAGCATTTTAATGCGAACTTTGAAAATTGAAACAATCAATTATTGTTTTATAACAAAACTTTTTCGATGTGACAGCTGTAGAGCGGTTTTATGTACTAAAAAGCAAAAAAATTTCTAGGCCGAGTAAATTGTACATACCAGTTGTCAATGTATCAGAATAAACTAATTTTGTTTTATTTTTAAAACATATAAAATATTTAGAAGCATTTTTGTATAGTTTCTGTAAGTGGCGATCACAATATTTCAGCAATGGACGAAGTGATACTGGTACTCTATCTAGCAGACAGAAATAGCTACTAAGAAGATAAAAAAGAAAGGTTTTAAGCAAGATGACATTCCATTAATGATAGACCGCCAACCTATTAACATTGAAAAATGGGCTCCACATCCTTTACTCACAAAACGAAACATTAAATGCAAGTCTTCTGTAAGGGGTTATTTTTGAAAAATGCAGTGTCTCTATCAGTGGAAAATCTCTCTATCAGTGTAAATATTTCTTGTATAATTTATTAATGTAACATATTTGAAATAATGTAATTATGAATACTAAACCGGGATGTTTCTTTATGTAATGGCAGATCGGCAGGCTGATGATCCACTCGATGGTAACTTGTAAATGCGCTACTGACGTTGATAGGATAAAGGATAAGGGATAAGAAGGGGATAGGGGTAGGACGTCACCAAAAAATAAGACTGGAGCTGTTATTTGAAGTCGTTTTTGAGAGGCTGATCAGTTTATACATGTGGAACGCAGTGTGCTCTATTACTACTGAATCGCTAACTAGAACAACTAACTAACTTCTAAGGGGGATTGGAACCAGCAGTGTCTGCCGTGTTAGCAGCCAAGCGATAGTGTCAATGAGTTATGACTGCTTAGGTAATATAATTATGTATAATAGAACAAATTGTTAAGGAGATTCGTGACCAGAGCGAGCGGACGCAATAACGAACTGTCACGCTGTCAGTAATCTCATAAGGATTGTTAGGTACATAAATTACATTCAGAAGTGGAGAGACTTCAGTATAAAGTTGTGCATTGGGATCGTAGCTTAAATGCAGACGGTTCAAAACTTCCACATGTATATTGAGTTACATATTGAAATGGAATTGTAAGCGAAAATCCTGTACCGAATTTTGGTGAGAATTATAGTCTTGCAATTTAATTGCAAATTTTCTCTTTTACTTATTATGTAATAACGTTTTATCTATACATAACTTGTAAATAAAATATGTACTTACTTCCAGGCATACGAGTATACAGTAAAAAGTACACAAACATGCTAAATATCACAGTTTTTTACAAGTTTCACCGTTTCTAAACTGTTAAATTTCAAGGAGGATAATTTTAATTACATATACGTGCAGATCGTGGCCTATATTTGTCATTATTATTATAATTAATTACTAGTTATTAGTTGTTATGCCGGATTAACGCATGGAATATTTTTATCCGGAATATTTCCGGAATCGGAAATATTTTAACTTGTAACCAAGTTACCAGTTAGTACCTTAAATTGTCTTCAATTATTAGAATTTTAGGATTAAATTATAATATGTATTTACTATACTATAACTAACCAATTAAGTAATTTGGAACAAAACTTTTATTGTATTTAATTACAGTAGTTACAATTAATTAAAAACTAATAGAAAGAAAAAAAATGTGAAAATGAATTGAATCGGTCATTTCAAAAACCTCATAATTAATTAGAATTTTTCAGAAATCAATATAAACTGTTTCATACACAAACAAATTTGTTTTAAAGGACTTTTTTATGTTAAATTTAGTATTTGAGTGGTAAAAAATTAAAATAGCGAATAACCTTTACAGCTTATTAATAGAAATAATGAAAAAAAACCTGAAAAACAGTTCTTGACTTATGTTGTTTTAGCGAGAAATGGGGTTAGTGGTATTTAATTTCACCAAAACAATAGTAGTAATCATATTTTTTATTGCTTATAATTGAGAATTACACTTAAAAATATTCTTATTATCATTTTACATGTATTAATTTGTCATGTTTTAATATCTTTATGGGTACATAGTCATATTCTCCATCATTCTCATCTGGATTATCTTCAATATTTGCAGTTGGCCATCTAAAAATTTTGTTATAAAATGGCATATGCTCTTCCAGAATGCTATCTTGATACGCATCTCTCTTTAAGAAACCATTATCAGCAAAAAAAGCATGTTGGAAAAAAATGTGACTTAAGAGGTTTTTGAAATGACCGATTCAATTCGAAATTTTGTAAGGATAAACAAAATTTAAACTTCGCCTAGTGTCCTTTCAAACATTATCGTAACAAAACAGCCGCTCTTTGACATCGTCTTTCTTTCAGCGTCAAGTTTCGCTGAACAACTTTTACATAAAAGCGTAAAACCGGCTGCAAACTTACAATTACCTCCACCCCGACACCGACCAGAAAAAAAACGTAGTCTCATTTGAAATTTGAATTAGAGCGGCAACCACGACGAGCTACTGGTCTAGTCTAGCTCGCTCCGTTACTTCCACTACTTTATTTTCAAACAACTTTAGTTCCCATTAGGTTACTTTGCACAAACTGTAGTAACCCAGCGTTGGAAACACCTCTTTTATGGGAACTGTGTTTACGGTATCCACGTTTTAGATTGAAAGGAAAAAAATAACAAGTGAATAAAGTGAACGTGTAGCATTATTAATTAGGTTTTTTCTTATAAATTAAAATATTATTTGCAAAATGACCGTGAATAAGTAAACCGTTATGCCTGAGTATAGATGTGTGGGACTACGGAAAAGAATTTAATTCTGAAAAAAAACTTAACAAGTGCGAGTTGAACTCTCGTGAAGAGGGTTCCGTACGATGTTACCTATCCGCACAATATTGAGTGATTTACCACGTTATTTTAATATCATAGACTTCTTATAGGTTTCCCTATAATCTATAAGTAGAAAACTAATTTCTGTATTTTTTTAAAATTTTAGGTTCAGTAGTTTCGGAGATAAGGGTGGGGGGGAATGGTCGGACCATGGTCGGACAGACGGACACACGAGTGATCCTATATTCGTTTTTTTATTCGGACGTACGGAACCCTAAAATATATTCTTTAAATTTAAATTTTTAAATAAAAATATTAAATTTAAAGAATCTAATGCTCGAATCTAATGAGCACAAAGGGGCGGAACCTTAAAGTGTGAAGCATTTTTTCATCTTGCAGTATTGCTCAATATAAGAATTGGCCACACCGCAGCTCAGGTGACGTTTAGAATAGATAATTTAGAATGGCATTTAAAATAGGTTATTTATTTAAATGGCGGGTTTAAGACTCTTCGATACACGACTACAATGAGTATCTATATACAATGAGTATCTGCTTCAAATTTAACCGAATTCCTTTACTTAACCGAATCGAAATATGTTAAATAAATAATATTATTTATGCGAGGGCTAATGAAGGATAATTTATTTTCAATGATATTTAACAATACCTAATATTAGAAACAGATAAATATCTCAAAAGTACAAATTAAACAAATCAAAGAACTTGTAGGATATTTTGAAATAATTGTACATTTAATCATAATATAATCATTTATAATTGCATAACTAGTGGCAGTTACTATACGCTGACATATTCACGTGTAACCCTATTTAATGGGTTTATTTTAACGATGGTATTAACTATTTATCCTCTTTCTGTATAATTTAATATGAACCCCTAGAAATTGAATATGACATATGTAAATCACCTAAACAAAGCACGATGTGATTATATGATAACAATCACGTTTTATTAGCGACATACATATTTTACAAGACCAAGTTTCCTGAAACAAAAACTTATTACACATATTTCAACTTTCATAAACGATTTACGCACAATATTATGCATGCGAATCGTTTAAACGCCTACCACGTCGCTACCATGGACTTGGCACCATAAATCTCTGTCTAATAAGGATTTGCAGAAAACGTTACTGCCGCGTGGAAATCCATCTATGCTAATTTATACTTATGATGTCTATTAGGACTTTGTAAAATGTATAGTAAATATTAAGGTTTTAATAAAAACCATCAAAATTAATAAAGATATCATCAATTTTCACCATTTATTAAAATAAAAATCTTTAAACGTTCCGATGAAAGTTTTAAAAATGTCAAAAATATCACATAATCTAAAGAACACATGACATAATATATAGCTTTAAACAAATATGCTTTAATTGATTTTCAAAAAGTTGCCAACCTGCTTTAATAAGTTGCTTTTAATAAAAGAAATAGTGGATGATTTCAGTTTAGTTTTATTAGAGTTACGACGACGGCTAGGCAGTCTGCTACGTCTGAGAAAACCGTTTGCCTTGAAGTGGAGCTTTGTAGATTTTTAATAAAGCGATAACGATATAGTTAAAAAATACTTTAATTATTTTCTTTTCTTACAATGGTGATCTACAATTACGCGTTTTCTTTTTCGATTATTCACTATGTTCTTTTTTTTTCGAGAATCGATTAATTTTTTCTACTCCGTCATATTTTCTACGTTTTTAAATCTGCAAAAACAACTTTTAAATATGAGTACAGAAAAATAAATATATTAGTATCAGTTTTATATAAATATTTATTTGTTGTGAGCAGGCTGCTGACTATTCTTCTGTAAGAAGGGAGTTACTGCTACCAGCTGATTTTATGAATCCGTCAAATTGTGATACGATCCCTCATTGGTCTGTTTTCAATATCAATATTTATATTTTTTGTTTTGCAAATGGCGGATGACAAGACTGTATGTAAATCGACAAAACAAAAAACACTTACGCTTTACACCACATTCATTCGTGTGACTAGAGTTATCACAATGTTCTTTGTGATTTCCATTCATACCTCGATGGTATTTAAAGTGTAAATTGCATGTGAATTATTACAGGTGTTAGAACTTAAAATCTATTTTAAATTTTGTATGTTCTAATTGTAAGCAAAAGTGTTGTGTGATAAGCCAGGTATTGTTTACTCGTTCAAATTCTCCTTCGGATAGCTGGCGTCCCTCCTGATCTTGCCCTGTCGCTAAACTGGTAGGCAGAAATAAGGTTACAATATTACGGTTTTTACAATAAATAACCCATCGACATTGATGTATAATACAAATCATAGAATTGTTGTTATGAAAATATTAAATTTGTTTTGCTCTTCGCAAAAAAAAAAAAAAAAAAAAAAAAAACTGTGGTAGAGATTGAGGGCAGGCACATAACAGTCTATTTGATTTTATGTAAATGCACTGCAGACAACTTATATATCACAAGAAGAATGCCTAATCCACTCAGTTTCTTACAAAAGAACTGTAATTATAATAATTAACTTTTTAATTTGGCTCTGGTCTAGATTTAGGAAAGTAGTGGCAGAGCACTGCGTTTTCGCAGTCATTTGGACAGCCCATCTGGCGGCAGTAACCACAGAAGATCACCGTGAAATAACAGAACGTGTGCTGTTGTGTTTCTGTGAGTGAGTAAGGGATGCCAGAGCCCATTTCCCTATCCACTCCAAATCCCTTATCCTTAATCCTACTGCAGTCGGCAGCGCACTTGCAGCAGCTTTGGCGTTGCTTGTGTTATAAGCGACGGTAGCTACCTACCATCAAGTGGACCGTCAGCCTGTCTGCCGACCTTAACATAAAAAAAAATGTGTGATGCAAGAAGTCGACAGATATGTAAGAGTAAAAATCTCCACATACAAATTTGGCAACAACTGTCTTTGTAGAGCACAATACATTAAGTCCTCGTTTCATATTGCAGCTGTGTGCAAGCTTAAAGATGTCTCAGCTCAAACAAAGCATGTGAATGGATGTTTCAACAAAACACGTGTACTTTGGCTGCTCGCCAGGTGTAGTTTGTCATCTTCACCTGAATTTGATCCGATTGGCAACGGATTGAATAGTTTGAAAGACAGCATAATCTGAGCGGTTAGCTGACGTAGTTCCTCCCTTGAATTCGGCTTTAGAACTAATAAATTTATGTATTGGATATAAAAGTGTTTGTGGGTTGGATTCTGTGAGGGAAAACACCGAGACCGAGACGTAGTGGTTATGTTAAAAAAATATTAAGACATTTTTGAAGATAATATTTACATCGTAAGTACTCATCTGTGGCCGAAAAACCTTAACACTTTTTCTGTGGGCACCGACAAGAAATAATATCTCGTTAGAGGCTTGTGTGAGGAAGTGGACCGTGTAAATCATCGGCCTTGAACTGATTCGTATGCGTAGAATTAATCAAAGGCGATTATTAACCCAGACACTTTAGCGCCTTTTCATGGAATCCAGGCTCTGATTCTTCCTGCCGCTCGATGGTTTATAATCACACGAAATGCGCAACTACTACGAGATCAATAAACGCGGATTGAATAAATATACCGCCAATTTTGACAAGAATGCGGGCGTCCGCGACTAATGAATGAAATGACTGAACGAAGATTGGTTGGTACGTGATCTTATATGAACGAATGAGGCGACGCTCTTGCCAAGCGGCGCGAACATTTTCTAATCACGATATCCAACAAAAATGTGAACACTTAATTATACTAAAGGTCACTACTAATGTATTGAGCCTTGGCAACCCTGAGCGCTTTAGGCGTCATCTGCCTTTACTATTGAAAAGTTTGACTTTTTTTAAATATAACCTCAAATATAACATTTATTAATTGACTTGAAAAAAAAAATCTTAGCGAGAAAATGGAATTTTCGTGCGACGATTTTTTACCACTTTTGTCGCGGTTTATCAAAACAAGAGTGCTTTGATCAACTTACTTCGACTTTTGTCGATAAAGCTCCTTTCTAAGCTACTGTAAAACGCTGGTATAATGAGTTTGACCGTGGTCGGCGTTCCCTCCAGGATGTGCCCAAAGAAGGTCATCCAAAATCAGTTGTTGTGTCAAAAAACATCGATTCTGTGCGTGAACTGATAATGAAAGACCGTTGACATACAACGAGATATATGCAACTCTGATCATTTCTAACATTTCTCCGTAAAAAAGGTTTGATCTCTTTGGATTTCGACAATCTGACAAAAGTTGAAAAAATACAATCGAGGTACATCAAAAGCTGTATAAAACATCTTTACAGTTAACGAATCATGGATCTATGCATATAAGCCTGAAACAAAACAGCAATCGACTGTATGGGTCGTCCAGAACGAGCAAAATACAACAAAGTGCCATAGTGCCATTGGGGAATCATAGGAAGGTTAATTCTGAATGGTACACGACCATTTGTTAGACAGAAATCCGAAAAATATGAAACGGAGACGAATTATTATCATGACAATACGAGCCCTCACCCATCAGATCATACAAACGAATTTTTGTACGGTCAAAACAGAACGGTCATGTATGTCTCCTCCGTACAGCTCTGACTTGGCACCTAATGATTTCTTTTTGTTCCCAATCATCAAGAACAAAATGCGTGGGCTACGATTATCATCAGCAGAAGAAGCTGTTAAACTCTCAATAACCACATTTTACAGATACCTCAATCGGAGTGCAACGGAACCCTAAAAAGGAAACATATATTTTTAATGAATAAAATGTCTCTTTACACTAATATTAATCCTGTAATACAGGCAAAATTGTACCCCTGATGCTAGTTAGTAGTTAAAAGAGGTCGGTTTATAAAAAAAACGGTCTACAAGTATATCTTTATACCATTTTTATTTTTGAAGCAAAGATTCTTTTTGTATTCGAAAGAGTAGATGTGTATGTTTTTCATGAAAGCATTGCATAAAATGAATGTGAGCGCTTGTTGCTGATATACGTTTTAGGCTGTAACGTTGATAGGTACGTTTCAGTGCCCCTTTATTATTATTATATAACGGAGAAAAAGGGACGCATAATATTCGTACACGCACGTAACATGATGAGTTTTATTTCGTACCGATTTCGGGACGGGCGTACAAAATGAACGGGTCGTCCTTTTTGACGAGATTCATAATATCAGACGTATCCTTTTTTATCTGTCTGTGAATACTCACGAGGTTGCGAAGTCATTTTTTTTAATATTAAAATTCAATTTCAAAACCGGTTTCATAGGAACAAATTGCATTCTCTATAGAGTAATCATAATATAATATCTCGTATATTTACTATTCATACTAATATAAAAAATGTGAAAGTAACTCTGTAACCTTTTCATGCCTTATACCTTCATCCAGAAAAAAGCACTGTTTCCGAGGGATCATAAAAAATAAAATTCAACGCGTGGTAAAACTATAATAACAGCAATCAAGATTTATTAAAGGTCAGTATTAATGTTAGATTTTTTTTGACAGGCTTATGAAAAGTTCAAAGTGAAAAATGATGATTATAAGCTTTAAAGGAGACATGCTGTTCTTGTTAAGATTTGAAAAGAATTTTAAGATTTCAAACATATTTTATAATGCGCACTGCTAAGGCTAAGGATTGCCGTCTGTTTTCCGAAATCATACAACCCAAATCTTTTCAAGGTTCGAGTGAATAGGCATCTTCTGGGTGAGATCGCGACATCGTCAGCCTCATTCTTCCTACATGGATAGATGCTGGTCAAGAGCAAACCCATATTTAATAATAAAAAAAAGAGAAGACTTGCTGCAGTGGAATAACACAATAAATATTATAATAGTCCGAGCTTGAAATCGGGGACATCCACTTCCAAAGATAGATACATGTAAAGGTCAACGTGGAGGCTGACGGTAGGTTTTACTGTCGCCTATTAACACAAGTAAGGTCGGGGTATTAAGTTAGAACTTAAAATGATGCTAAGTTATGCTAAGGAGGGGGTAGAACAATAGGCTGTGTCATACTTTGTAGTGTAACAACTCTAGATCACTGTAGGGGTGGCGGGATGGAAGGAAAGATAGAGACTTGAGGAAACACCACACTTTAATTCCACTAAGGTCCCTATATGTACACTGGAAGTCACCGCAGTCCTTATTAATTTTCGTAAATATATATACAATTGTCCTTCGATGAGCACGTCTTCTGAGCTAACAGTTTATGAGGATGATGCTGTGCACAGCGTTGGAACAGGATCTTCGGTAAAAATAAGATGTTTATGCAGAACTCGTCGACTTAACGAAACAAGATTCGGATTGGTTTATTCCGATTTCTTTGAAGAATATCTGAGTCTCAGTTGTATCCAGTAAACCTTCTCTTTTGCAAAATTCCTCCAGAATGCCCTTTTCTCCCTTCAGAAAAAAACCTGTCAATCTCATTTCTCAATCTTTTTTCCTGCTCCCTTTTTCGTTCCATTCTGTTCAAAATCCGCCGGCCAGTGTACATGTAATTATAAGTAAATAAAAAAAGGTCACATTAGAAACAGGAAACAAAAAGGTTTTTAATGAATGAGAAGCGAATGATGATGAACCCTACAACTTTTACTGATTAACTGAAACACAAAGTCTGGTGTAAAAGTGTAGTTACTGTCGCCAGACGGGAGACCTAGTATATTAGTATACACCATATTATGCAATGTCCTCTGCGACTACAACTACAACGTGATAAGCTTGATACCAAAGTTGTAAAACATGATTTTTTCACTTTAAGACTTCATCCGCGTCCATCGGGAACAATATTTTTTCTGAATAATAAGTATCATCTTTGTCTTTTTCTATAACACTGAAAACGATATACGATCGATAATTTCATGATGATCGATTGAGTAGTTAAGGCGTGCAAGCATATTATATTATTTGTTAGAATATATACAGATATTACTAAAACACTTTGATTTAACTAGATAAATAATGTAATTGGTGTGTTACCTGTAAACGGGATTATCATCCCTATACCAAACGACAAGCAGCAGGCTGTCGTTACGTTGGGGCGGGCTCGAGTCACACGGAAGCTCCGCCTCACCACCGACCACCGCAGACACACGCGTCACTGTCCCAGTTACAGTCGACAAAGGGCTTCCTGGAAAAACAGACAGCACCACGTTAGCTGGATTTGCATAAAACATGCTTGCAAATGTAGATTAACTGTCACTTCAAAGCGTCGGAAACATTGAGAGCTATATCCGAACCCGTGATAGAGACGCTTCAGAAAGAAACACGCGAAGATGTCACATTTACATTTAAGCAGGTATTGATTTATATATAGTGGAGGAAAATCGTGCGAGAATCTTGTTTTTCTGACATATTGAATAAGAGAAAATAAAATACTTATATTGTATAGTAAAATATACAATGTATCGCCATCTCTTTTCTACGCTAGACTATAAATCATCTAGTACAAACTGTTGAGAAATTACTTTATTTATTTTATTTTTTTTATTTTAAGATCGGCAGACAGGCAGACGGTCCACTTGATGGTAGGTGGCTACCGTCGCCTATAACACAAGCAACGCCAAAGCTGCTGCAAGTGCGCTGCCGACTACAGTAGGATTAAGGATGATGGATTAGGAGTGGATAGTGAAATAGGCTACACCTTCCTTCTGCAATAAGTTTTAAGTTTACAATTATTTTGAAGTAATTTTAATACTGAGCACCCATTTTAGATAGCTGATTTTAGAAAGCCCATAGTGCATTTAAAACTTTATTACAAAAAAGGAAAAAATGCAACGCAAGCCGTGAAAAATTTTTTGACGTTTATGGACCTAATGCAGTGTCAAACATACACCTCGCTCTGGTTGCCCTGTTACGGATAAAATGGACGCCATTTTTGAAAAGGGGGTGCAAGATCGGCATATCAGTAACTACGACATAGCTGAAGAACTGGGAATTGACCACAAAACAGTTTTGACCCATTTGAAAAAAGCTGGACTCATTTAAAAAAAAAAAAAGAAAAATCTCACTGAAAGAAACCTTATGAATCGTGTACTCATTTGCGATTCTTTATTGTGAAGTAATGAAACCGAAACTGTTTTGAAGAGATTGCTAACTGGTTATAAAATGGATTACGTACGACAAGAACGTGCGAGAAAGATCGTGGTCAAAGGTCGGTCAGGTTTCACAGACAGTGCCAAGACCCGGGATAACTCGCAATAAGGCGATGCTGTGCGTATGGTGGGATTGGAAGGACATTGTTCATTATTAGCTTTTACCGTCGAGCAAAACCATCGAATTGGATCTGTACTGTCAACAACTGATGAGAATGAAGCAAGAAGTTGAGAAAAAGCGGCCGGAATTGATCAAAAGAAAGGGTGAGGTATTTCATCACAACAACGCTAGACCACAAACATCTTTAGCCACTTAGAAAAAATTAAGATAATTTGGCTGGGAGGTGTTAATGCATCCGCCATATAGCTTTTTTTTTGGAGGGGAAATGCGTTTACGCACTATCCCTCGTCGAGGGGAGTGTAGGACTCACCCGGCACAGTATGCGCCGGGAATACCCACTAAAACCCCTCCGGATTCCATCATCACCGGTGGTCCATGGGATCGAGGTTACAGCCAGGCCATGTCCTGGAATCCCACGCACTGCTACGTCCACAAGCCGGACCCACCGTTTGGCGCTTGAGTTTCGCCTTCACCTTGGTTGCGGCTGCCCACTGGAACCCCTGTGAGTAGCCGCGCATCAATGTTTGGTATTTTCCGGACGCCAGATGTCCCATTCTGGCGCCCTGAAATTATTATTCGACGGTCGCCGCGGCGTATGCGCAGCGATGTCGGCCGACTCTTCGGCGCCTGAGTGAGTCCGCCTGGACTTTTCAAGGGCCACCGTCAGGCCCAGGCGCCGTATGCGCCCCACCACCTGTTGCCAGTGGTTGCCAACAGGGCCGTGTCACGGAACGTGCTACCGCGGACGGTCATGAGAGTGTCGTCCGCGTAACATCCGCTATATAGCCCTGATATAACCTTCAGATTTTCACCTGTTTCGGTCTCTTTAGAATTCTTCGGTTAGTGTCAGATTAACATCAAGAGAGGACTGCCAAAACTACTTGTCGCGTTTTTTTGATCAGAATACCCAAAATTTCTACAGCAAAGGGATCATGTCACTACCTACAAAATGGTACATTTACTGTAATTAAATGTAAATAAACTTTCAAAAAAAAAATGTCTTGAGTTTTTTCCTCGACTTATTATTTTGAGCAGAACCACAGACAAAATCTAGCTTATAATTTTGTCGTTCTGTTTAATAAATCATTTCCATTATGCTCATCATTTATTTCATTGTATGGTTCAGCGTTATTTTGATAATCAGATTAATCAAAGCTTGACAAAATGTAATCCGATTTGGTTCGTGTAACTCTATAAAAAGAACAATGATTTCATTACTCGCCTGTTCTCCAAACTAACAAAACAATAATTTATACTTGATTTATTTTATTATGCTACCAACATTATTTTAGTTTTGTTGAATTTAAGTAATAACAGTAAAGTTGTTGATTTGTTTTCCATGGTAATGTCAAATCAAATAATATTTGATTACAAGATAATATTTAGTCTTTTTTTTAAAACAACCTGATTGTTGCCATCTACCCGTCAACTCAAGTTCTCAAGGCAGTATTTAAGCACACTATTGGCCATCCAGCTTAATGATGTCATGTTTGTTAGAAGTAGTTACATATTTTTTACACATACCTCTTTTCTGTATTATTCTTCTGTTGTTTGCATGCTCGAACATTGAGCGTTGCCTGACTGCGTTGCGTTGAATATTTACGTTATTGGTTAGACTGTGGTATTATTACTTTAGGCAGAGCACACGTCATTCCATAGACAAAAATTAGGCGAAAGTTACAGAGGATTTACCATGAAATGATAATACTTGTGCTCTAATGTTTCAGTGCGTATATTCCTTATTATTCCTTATCCTGTCAGAGTTGGCTACGCACTCGGACCTTGCTTATGTTTAGCTTTTTTAACATAAACTACAAGTAATGAAAAATATCTTAGCAGGAGTATTAAAAATGTAAACAGTAATATCGAAATAAAACAATATAAAATATATGAGAATGTTAATAAAAAATATAGGTAGGTATTTTAGTTTTTATTATTCATAAGTACACTATTGCCGGCTACAAAATCTCTCCTGGTCCTGTTGAAGTTATATGTGTGAACCAAATTAGGTATTGATAAAATTAGTTTTTTCTCCGAGTTCAAACTAACAATATTTTAATATATTTTTTCTATGAATAGTAAAATTAAAAGACTTCACGACAATTAAATGTTTTAATGTTCTGCACTTCAAATAGAAACCTTATAAAATACCTTTATAGGTGTATATTCAGTTCAACACTTTCAATTACACTTACCTAATTTACAATACGAAAATAAAATGAAGGGTTAAAAAATGTTATGTGTTATGTAGATGTATTGATTTTGTTAGAAATGGTATCTGATATATAACATTACATGTGAGTAATTAGTTTGAAATAACTTACAAACTATGTAATTAACAATATTCGATACACCAACCTTGTTCAAAATATCGTTTCGTTCTCGAGCAAAACCTACAAAATCCGAGTGTTTATCCTGTAAAGCTTCATTCGAAACCACGCTTCTGTGTGGGCAGAACAAAATCCCTAGTTACATATTAATACAACGACCAGTATGTATGCAAAACCCACATTATGCTGGACGAGTGACATGTTGTTGGTTTTTACAACGTTGTAAGCGATGTATACACAGTATAGAACCAAGTGGAGTAGAAATTATTATGCAACATAGCGTAAAAACTGCGTACTAAACACTGAACAGAGAATGTTGATAGTACAACATTTTCGTGTTTTATTTACGTGGCAGAAGAAAACCAGGAACCATATAGAGGAAATTTTGTTTAAGTTATTTCTTTCCCAAACTAAATTACATGAAGAACATTAAAAGGAAATAAAGATGAATGTTATTGATATCATACTTACATAATAAACTATTTAAATGAATATTCTTAATCGACGAACTTTCAAGCAAACAAATCCCCCATATGTATGTTCGCGATAATCTTAAAAACTATTGGAAAAAAATTTCATCTGGTTTTCACTAATGGAAAGAGCGTTAACCGAGGAAGGTTTTTGTCAATAATTTGCAAAAAAAATCCGTGCAAAGCCGGGGACGGGCCACTAGTCCATGCAAATATTATAAAGATAAAAGATTTGTATGTATATTTGTAATGAATAAACTGAAAGACTACTGGACCGATTTCAAAAATTCTTTCACCTATAGAAAGCTACGTATCAACGAGTAATCTTTTTCTCTATATAAAAATGAATCCCCATTTCCCTTGGTCACGGCATCACGCGTGAACGGGTAGACCGATTTTAATTCGGTTTTCACTAATGGAAAGAGGGATAAACGGGGAATGTTCATATATATAAAAATTGAATCCCGGGCGAAGCCGGGGGCGGAACGCTAGTATTAAATAAAGTTTATTACATGTTAGATTTTAGTCAAAAAACGTAAATTTTTAACGTTTTTTGACAACTTAAATGAAAACATCGAATTTTCATTGTTTCATTTTACATTATTTAGAAAAGATAGTACCTATTCAGAGCATTATGTAGTGTGTACTATGTTTTTTTTTTTTTTTTTTTTTTTTATTATAGATGGGTTTGCTCTTGACCAGCATCTATCCATGTAGGAAGGATGAGGCCGAAGATGGAGCGAGCTTACCCAGAAGATGCCTATTCACTCGAACCTTGAAAAGATTTGGGTTATATGAGCTCGGAAATACAGACGCCGGCAGGGAGTTCCAATCCTTAGCAGTGCGCATCACGAAAGATGTTTTAAAGCGCTTGGTCCGAATTAGAGGGATATCGACAAGGTGAGGATGGTAACCAGCCGTACGTCTGCATGTCCGATAGAAGAAAGGGGAAGGCGGTATGATCTCATGCAGCTCTCGAGCACACTCTCCGAAGTACATCTTATAGAATACACACAGACAGGCAACTTTGCGTCTATGTGCCAGGCTCTGCAGCTTAGTTCTTATTAGTGTATCATCGCCAATGAGCCTCCTAGCTCTGCGATCCACCGAGTCGAGTGCAGCAAGTTGGTATTTTGCTGAGCCATCCCAAAGGTGACAGCAATACTCCATGCAGGATCGGACTTGTGCCTTGTATAAAGAGAGGAGCTGTCCAGATGTAAAGCATCGCTTCACTCTATTTAGGATGCCCAACTTTTTGGCTGCTGTTTGGGCCTTGGACTCGATAGAAGAACCGATATGTATAATGATTATGAGTAACTATGAGCATATTGTGACTTATTTTAACAATAATTAAAAGTAATAAATTAACAACATATCAACAATAATAATGATAAAATATTTGAAGCCAATAAATATCTTGAATTCAAGTTGTCTTAATGTAATGAATTATACTTAGTAGACGAATTATCAATTGTGTCGTCAGTGGTATAGTGATGTGCGGAGGTGCACGTCGATAACCTGATACGATATGTAATTTTTCGCTATGTGAAAATAAAAGTTTGTATCATGTTAGACTAATTTTTTTTTATAATTACAAAAACAAATCAGATTATCATCTTTATCTTGATAAATGTTTGTTTAAACCTAATCTAAAAAAACAGTGTAGACTGTATTGTGGCCCTGAGAAGGGCCGTTTTTATCACCTCTAGGGATATTTCTGATTTATTCAAGAATCCTCATCGGAATGTTCCTCATCTGTGTCATCTTCCTGTAGGTTTATTTTAAGAAGTATCTAAAAATGCTTGATTTCTTAAGTCTTTGTCCCGGAGCTCCTCGGCATGCCTCACACATTTGGCCCAGTCATCTTGTGTAGCATTATCAACAGCTTTGTGGAGAAGGATTTCAACATCTGCAGTCCCATATTGTATTCCCATATTGTATTCCCATATTGTATTCTGGTATTCTTCTGGATTGCCCTGTCTTCGCCAGGGAACGGCTAGAGGCAGAATACAATATAGGAATGAATATAAAACTAGATAGTCTAAGAGAACTCATAAAAGGAGATAATTGAGATATATTTATTAAATTTTGTAAAGACATAGCTAATAAAGTAATTAAAAGGAACAAGGTATAAATAATAATTATAGGTGCAATTCTTACTCAATTTTAATGTAGTTAACAAAAGTATGGTTGAAAGTATGTGTATATAACATTTTGAGAAATAAAAATCTATTATAAATATTTGTTACTAGAATAAGAAAATTATCTGAAGGGATTTTATTAGGATCCTCCGCAATGAAGGAACATGATTAGGGTCCTCTTTATTATTGGTCTCCATATTATTTGATCACGACATATAGGCGCGAATAGTCGGGCGCGGAGAATATAATTCAACATTAGGTCATGCGTTGTAATTCTAAACCAAACGCTATAATCGGCACAAAATAAGTCCTCGATCGCATTGTCCACTGGCCAATCACACCAAATCAGATAACACTCCACCAAATACGTAGCACAATTCACTTGATGTAAACCGATTGCCTTCTCGTAAGGTAATACTCGGCCACGATGCCTCTGCGCTAGCGCTCGGTGTAGTGTCAGAGTCCACGACAATGACATTCCGCTCCCGCTGTCCAGTTGACAACTGACAGTTGTCATTGCTGTTTACTCTTGTTAATCAAAAGTACCGATATATCTATTAAATTTTATGTATACTAAATCTGAATTGAAAATAAATAAACAAAAATAAAAGGTAAGGTTAAATAAAGGTAATGGAATGAGATAAAGGATTGAGAACCTATAATTAGACTATAAGAATAGATAGGCGGGCATCCCACCCGCAGAGAATGAATGGTGATGGATAAAAGAAAGAAAATAGTATGAAGAATGGAAGTACGAGAAGTAGCGATTGCGAGAACTGGTATGTGGAAGAGTTAAAGCAAATATAGGCTCCAATGATGTTGGAGGGATTCGATAAATAAATTAAAAAAAAAAAACATCTGCAGTCTTAAGTGTTTGATTATTTATTTGCAGCAACTTCTCCTTTGACTTGAGCCCCGATGAGTTCGATGGGGTAATATTGGTAGTGATATGGAGGAAGTCTTCGTGTTCACTTCGTGACTTCGTTCATTTTCAGGTTACTCTCACTTTTCATAACAATTCGAGTTTTTTGATATTATATTTAAAAATATATTATTTTTCCCATACCAAAAACTATTCAAATGGTCACTTGTAAAAACTGACTTTATGAAAAAAAATGTACATAACAAAAAAGGATAGCATTAGGCAGTAAAGTTCGAGTGCATCATTAGTCTTCCAAAATTTGCTACTCGATTATATCGAATCTGTCCTTTACAATCGGTTTTCGTACAACTTATCGATAGCAATCTGCATTCCGTTGCACATTCCTATCGCCATTGACCTTTATTGCTAGACGACTCAGTTGATAATGCGTCTACTTACCCTGGTGATAAGTTACCCTGGTGATCATACGTTCTGGCATCACCAGGGTAACTTTTCTTTGACGAAGATAAAAGTTTTGTAAAAACTTAAATTGAATAAATTATTTATTATTATTATATTTGATTGCTTTGATTACTGCGTGGAATTTGATGTAACTTTAAAGTCAATATAGTTTATACATTGAAGTAAAGCAATCAACAATCAGAACCATATAAAAGAAATAAAAATACAAGGGGAATAAACTATAATTTATATAGATACCGGGACGAAGATCGCGGGAAAAAAATAACTACATACGTATATCGTAATCCTCTTCAGTTGCATTTGTCATGAATATTACGACAGCTAAAATCCTTTAAGGAAAAAAATGAGGTGACAGAAAGTAAGACGGAGGTCGAGGAAGGGCAATGGTCACGACACGCACCTGCCCAAGCAAAAACGAAACATTTATCACATCATGTCACGTCACATGTCATATTAAAAAAACTACACAAATGCGAAGCTAAGTCGAAAGTCGTAATGGACATTTCATAAGTACATTATCTATACAAATAACAACAAATCGCTAAATGTATGGTTGGATTAAAATGACATTTTTTTTTCTAGTATTCCTTGAAGTCCGAGGAAGGTTCTTATGAAGAGAAAAATTGAAAAAAAAAATCCGAAACAGAGTAAAATCCCATTTTTCTTTTTTTCATCCAAAGTTTTGCCAGAAAGACCTCTAGTCGGGTTAGCTAGTTTAGAATAAAATGTTTCTTATTACATTTGCTTAACTTATTACAGATTAAGTTTGCTTAACCTTAAAGCAAGTGAAAAAATCCTAAATAAACACACCCTGACTCCGAACTAGGTTGGACAATGTATCTCAAGAGGTTGGACATTGCTTTCAATTATGAGGAAGATAAAAAAGTAAAATAGTGACAAATAAATTTCATAAAAGGTTGTATAAGATAAAATGTTCTTTTGAGCTTTAATTGTAGCTAATACGCATCTACATTTTTATTATAATTACCGAGTTTTATTTATAAACATCTTAGGTTTTATGAGCTCAATGTTTTCTGTAGTTGCATACTGGTCAGCCTGTCTGGGATAAACAAAACTATGTTGTAAATAGCGACAGAAACAGCAACTCTTAAATTTCGTGCGCAGGTAAGGGATGCCAGAACAGAATATCATCCTCCCCTAACCTTTTGTATGCCCTTTATAATATCCTTTTTTTATCCTTATAACTTTTCATTTTCTGCGTTGTCTTCAACGTTACTACACGTTGCTCAGGTCAATAATGGGACGCACATCTAATGCCTAGCCTGTATGTATCTGTCATTCTTTATATATTTTTTTATTTTATTACAAAGAACACTTACAAGAAAGTTAATATTGCAATTATATCTAAAATAGGTTTAAAATTAAGCCAAAATCAAAGGAAGCATTCCTAACATGGTAAATATAGTTAGAGGCTGGCTCAATTAACCGCCCATCCCGTTAAAGTGGCATAACTTTGTTTACAATAACTAATAAACTCTTATAATGTTGAAAGACAATTTGCTAAGTGGGTAGTTTATGATAAATAAGAAAATTCATGACTCTTTTTTAAAGATACCCTTAAAAAATTTTTAAAGATGAGTCTCATTTATTGAAGTTCAATCAAATGTTGACTTTCGAACTGATTGTTTTGTGTGTACATTCACATGTTACATATGAAGTGGATGAAGTTTTTAAACACATTTTTGGTTTTTAGGGTGCCAATCGCTTTTTACTCAAAATGCCGTTGGATGCAGGCTTATATAGGCCGTATGCTGGGATATCCTCGAACCACGATACGTAATGCCATCCGAAGATACAGAGAAACTGGATCTTACACCAGAAGAACGGCCAAGGTCATATGAGGTGCACTTCTGAAAGAGATGACCGCATCCACCGTGTTCACCGTTCTAAGAAATAGCTTCACTACGAGCAGTAATTGCCTATTTGAGGTACGGAATGTAAACGTTAGCATAAAAACGATAAGACGAAGGTTTGCAGAGCGGAATTTGACGAAGCTCAACAATACCGAAACTGGGCCATAGAGCCATTGCTCTATGGTCCAGTTTCTCTTCTCGGAACGAAGAAGAGAAGAACGTGTTACAGAACAGCCTGCCAGACTAAAAAAAATATATAAAATAAAAGACTGGGAAAAGAAAAGAACAAATTTATTAAAAAAAAAGGAAGGGTGGAGTTGGTGAACGGGGGTGTAAGTGTAGGTGGTGTGGAGAGTTAGGGACTACAGTGGATGAAATAAGTAAATTAAGCTATGCTACCCCAAGAGGGTCTCCTGCTGGATGCTCTATTCCGTAGCGGCCCCGTAGGATAGCAGCCGGAACGGAGGTAGACCGGCAGGAACAGCAGCCAGGAACGGTGGTAGGCCGGCAGCGGCCCTGGAGGAACAGTGACTGCAGCTGTGGTAGGCCGGCAGCGGCCCCGGAGGAACAGTGACTGCAGCTGTGATAGGCCGGCAGCGGCCCCGTAGGAACAGTGACTGCAGCTGTGATAGGCCGGCAGTGGCCCTGAAGGAACAGTGACTGCAGCTGTGGTAGGCCGGCAGCGGCCCTGGAGGAACTGTGACTGCAGCTGTGGTAGGCCGGCAGCGGCCCTGGAGGAACTGCAGCCGGAGCGGTGGTAGGCCGGCAGCGGTCCCAGTAGGGACAGCAGCCGGTACGGTGGTCGGCCGGCAGCAGCCCAGAAGCAACAGCAGCACCCGATGAATGAGAATACAGAGGTACTCGAGGTCAGACACCGTAGGAGAGGAGCAGACACCGTAATAAATATATATATATGTTTTCAGCTTAGAGGCTGATTCTCCAATGACCTACTCATCGCCGATATCTATTAAGAAACCTCTGTAGAATGAATCCGTTCTTTTAAAATAAAATTTGGAATTTGGAATTTTTATATTCAAGCGGCCAGGTATTAGACCTCTTCTAAGGAGTTTACACCCGAAAATCTGACGTCATGGTCTGAAAACGGGTGCAAAGTTACTACGGCAACGATGTAAATAAACATAAAAGAAATGTCACAAAAATACATTTTTGTGAATATTTAACAATGTGTTTGGAAATATAACTAAATGTAATTAGTAATTTATAGAAAATGAAAAAGGGCATGTACTCACGTGGTACCCCTATGTCTAATACGTATATTTACAATAGAAAATGTAATTGAAGGTGAGCCATACAAACGAAAAACTCAAAGAAAAACCAGAAAATAATAAGTACTAATCCTGTAACTAATACAATAACTTCTTATAGGAATAAGCTTTCCTACGAAAGCATAGAAGAGTCAATTTTCAAAGAATTATGACATAATGAAGGTCAGAGAAAATGTTAATGAAAAACTCAAAGATCAATAACAACAGAAAGAGAAGAAGAAGGTGGATTATCAACCTATTATACTGTTAGTACCAATATTATAAGTGAACACAAAGTAGATATATAAATATTGATACGAATATTATAGTTAATATTACATATTCCACTACTGATAGAAATATTAATACTACAAACGTTCTCTTCTCGCATGAGTCGAGAGTAACTTTAAGAAGTCCCAATGGACGCCAGCACATGTACCGACGCCGACGGTGAGAGGTTTGCTTAGAGTGCTGTTGTAGAAACAGTGAGCTACCAAGGTGGCTCAAAAATGGTATGGGGTGTTATTGATTCTTGATTTTGTTTGAAATTGACAGCGTTAATGCTCAGAGGTACGTGGAAGAGGTCTTAGAACCTCAAACTACATTCTTTTTGTCCCATTTATTGGGGAAGGTTACGGAGTACCTTGATGCATGTATAGAACGACTTAACTTTATAAAAATGCAATACTCTTCCCCTGCGACTATGAAAAATATCGTTAATAGCTAATCTTTAATATGGTAAATAAGTCTGTAGGTTAGCTGCTAGTTAATTTCGTTTCAGAAAACCCCGTATGTGTCTGTGATTACTTGTTTAAGGTTATAAAATCGTGTGTAAGCTTAATTTAAAATTATACATTTTGCAACTGCTAAATATATGAATATGTATTTGTGTAAACTATTGAATTACTAACAAAACAAATTGTACAAACTTGAATGTTTTAACATAATGCGGCAGCGTAATATTGGAGTCGCGGAAAATTGAATAAATTTCCATGAAAACCGCTGTGGAACTATTAAGAGAACAATAAAATTATACAATTGAACAAGTATTTGAACTCAATTGAAGTAAGCACTGGCATAAGAAAATAATTGTTTAAACATGCAACGTTTTCAACAGTAACGGATACGCAAATTATACCTAAATTCCAAGCAAATACACATACAAATATATATGAAACTTTCCTAAACTGTTTATAAAAAAACACATTTATCTGCTCTGTAATTTGTAAGTCGAATTAAACTCGAACTAAAACTACTTTAATCGTCTAGAGTTCCTCACAATATTTAACGCTTAAAATATTTTTTTAATAATACCTACTTTGAATAATACACAACCTTATGCTCGCATTGAAGCGGTGAAGAAGAATACTATATACGTAAAGTATCGTACCATATTTTTAGACATGAGCGATACGACTTTCTTCAGCTGCTTCGATAGAAAGAGATAATTTGAGGCTGAAGAAGAGAGTGGATCGGGATTGCAAACGATGTTCCAACGAAAAAAAGACAGAGAGGATTTTCCAGACTGATCGCCAACTTTCACTGGTTGCACCGCAAAAAGAAGATTGCTATGTAATGTTGGCGCGTGATGGGATCGCTGATTGTGGTATATGATTTATAGTATTAGATTTTATGTAGTAATGGTAGGGCACACTGCAGCTCGTCACTGCAACACAGAAGACCATCGTGAAACAACAACATTTGAGTTGTTGTGTTTCAATGAATCCGTTCTTCTTACTCCGTTTCTTTTTTTCAACTACCATCAGTCAGACTATCTGCCTATCAAATATTTAAATTTTAAATAGCGTTATAAATGATGCACTACAAACCGTAAATTGTATAAACGTATAACGCATTTACCTAATTAATATAATTTAATGTAATAATTAACTCACTCTGGAAACACATATAAAATAATTATATTGTCTTTGCGTCAGTGTGACAATTATCATATAAACATTGAAGGTTTCCTTAACATCATAAATGTTAATAAAACTACATTGTGAGTACTTACTTTAAAATTTATCGAATTACGAATACCAATTATATGCATACAAATTGCGTATATTAGCAGAATATTAATCTAAATTACACTAACGATGCATTCCCAGATATACCTTGTACGTAGGTGTATAGCCTCGGGTTAACCGCAGACTGGCCACGATTAGGGGAAGGAGTTCAATTAGAGAATTACGGTATTACGGGAGAAAATGGCCGTTGAATAAACGATAAGGGCGTCCTTATCTATTAATCAACCTACTTAAAAAAAATTATAGTAAACAGGTATGGAGCTACTATTTTCTCTTTGAAAATATGTTACGAGAACAGACTGGCTGAAATAATAGGGTTGCATAAAAATGTTAACAAACGGAATAAAAGCGATTGTTTTGAAACAGTCGTAAACAAGCTTGTTTCTTTTGTAAACTAGGACTTCATGTTCTATAGAAAATAATACCAAGAATATTCGGCTATATTGATCATTAGCTCTAATGAAATAAAAGCTAATATCGCACGCACTGTATATTAATGAGACTGTAGATTATGCGTATTCAAAACACGCCCTTAAGTCCATTTGCAAGTATTATTGATGATGTAAGGCGTGGCTCGAAGCAATTTCGGTTTTAATGAAAAATAGGTCATTCACTTTTGTTTAGTGCCCATATATCTACTCACTTAGACGCGAATGAATATTTTATACCATTATCACAGTGTAAGCAATGTGTAGTGTTAAAACGACAGATTTATTAAGGTGTAGACAAACGCTAAATTCTAAAAATATCCATTGTGTAATGAAGATGTTACAAGAAATAGACAACACAATTGCTTTGAACAAAATATATATTATACTTAAACATGTGAAAAACCAATTTTATTAATTAGAGTTATCGAGTAATAGAAACTCAACAAAAAAAGTTTGAACACAAGAATTTGACTTTTATTGAAAATTCTCTCGAAAACGGCTTATTGCGCGCATATGAATCCTGGGCCTATTAATAAGTTAATGTCAGTTTAAAAAATTGTATTTATATTTTTTTTTGTGTATTGTTCTAATGGTAAAAACAAAAAAAAAAACAATTTCTAGGCCTGTTGAATTGTCTCCGTCGCCAGCGAGTTCTAATGTAAGTGTCATTTGCCCAAGTGAAGCCCTTAAGTTGTGAACTGTGGCCAAATACTAGCCAAATACTGCCTAAATAATGCAATTTACAAAATGTTAAGATTTTTTTTTGGCAGGCAGACGATCCAAACTGGTAGAATATATTTTATACAATATTGTAATCCTGATATTGAATAACATTACATTGTATCCGTTTTAAAAAACACTTCCGTCCCGAAATCGTTTATTTATTTCTAACGGCTTAGGCGCCACAGAAAAATGTTTTGATCGTTGTACTATATTTGCTTCTATATTATTTAAAAATACATTTTATTTATCATTAGTTCTTCACTATATTTCATACTAGCCGATGTCCGAAAATTCGTTCGCGTTTTTTTTTCTTTGTCCCATACGAACAATGAAAAAAAAATTCGCGTAAATTAAGATATGAATTTATAATTTTATTAAAAAAAAATGTAGGCTGTTCTATGGGACTGTTCGCTTGCACCGCGGCCTGTTTAACTTTTAGCATTTTCATTCCCGTCCTATCTTCTAAACCGAAGGTGCGATATGAATCATTTAAAAAGGAATTTACATGTTACCTAATGTTACCTTGATTATAGAACTATTTAGTTAGATAAAATAATATGACTGACCATCATCTTGCTATTCTACCCATGTTTTACGACTAATTTGAAAAAAAAAAAAGAAAAGGTTATTGTGATTTAACTACAAAGTTAACCATGTAGCCTCGCGAAATTTGTTGTGGTTAATTATGAATACTATATACATGTAGTACATTATTTTGTGTAATACCAATAGTTTTCGCAGCGCACGCCAAATAGTGACAAGTACACAGCGAACAGAATGTTATATTATATTTCGATGCTTGTACAGGCAAATTTTAATACCGCATTCACATCGCATTCCAGCGAGGTGCAAAGATAAGAGACCGGGTTGTATATGTAGAAGAGAATGTCGTCTGTCTGGACGCATCGCACGCGATCTATTTAACATAACATGCCGCCTCCCCCCCTGTCACTCGCACCAAAAAATATTCATTGCGACGCCATTAGAGGCTATTTTCAGTCCGGCAAAGTAAGTCTAAACGTACGTAAGCAAGTCTAATAAAGTAATATTACAAGTTGATGGTAGTCCGTGTCAAAGACCACAGAAAAGAGCTAATCTAACTGTAGACGTTAACTCTTAGAGTCTTCATAACCTCTCTTCTCGTTGAATTACTCTTCGTTGAATTACATATTTAAACTTCCAAAAGTTCTCGAAAGGAGTTACAGAAAATTTGCCTTCAAATTACCAACGATATGATTGGAGTAGCAGAATTTAATTGCTGGAAAATATTATTATAATGCTTAGAAACCTAAGTACAACATGCCAAGATGTGGGTCTTAAAATGAACATAATAAAATGTGAGTAATAAATATTTAACACTTTAATTATCAATTAGCACTAACACAACAAATTAAATTAAATTAATAATGCTTGTTTAAAGCATTAAAACCAATTGCTGTGAATTAAATTGTCGATGAATTGGTTTGTTTAAGTATGTTATAGTGTTTAACTATAAAAATGTTCAACGGACGAAATAATCTCAGCCGTGCAGCGTTCGGGAAAAAAACGAATATTCTTCTTGTCCAAAAAAGAAGTTTTTATAAAACGTGGTATAAATCTAAAGTGATTAGTAAGTGTCTGTTGCCAGTTAAGTCTGATGCCCCTAGCTCTTGACATACTGAAAGAATATCCATTTGCAGTCTCCTTCAGCAGGTCAAGGTTGTTGTTATACCAAAGAAGTTTCCCTTTGAGACAGAAGTTGTAATGAGGAGAACATTAATCATCGACATAGTTAAAAGAACAAGTAATGAGCGGTGGCTGTGGGCAGACCACATAGCTTGTTGAACTTAAAACCAATATCTATCGATTCGTATAGTATACGCGTATAAAAATATTTCATACTAGCTGAGCCCGCAACTTCGTACGCGTGGTATTCGGTATAGCGCGTAACCTTTTTGTTTGTAAACCGATTGAAATGAAACGAACACTAAATGTTACCGGATGCTTTCTACAATACATCAGTGAAAACCGCATTCAGATCGATTAAGCCGTTTCTGAGATTAGCGTGCACAAATGCACAGATAAACATACAAAAATTTTAAAAACTATTTTCTTGATCTCTGTAACATAAGTACAAGGTGTATGAATTGTTTTATTATGTACCTACATGTTTTTTTTTTTATTATTAAAAATGGGTTTGCTCTTGACTAGCATCTATCCATGTAAGAAGGATGAGGCCGACGATGGAGCGAGCTCACCCAAAAGATGCCTATTCTTTCGAACCTTGAAAAGATTTAGGTTGTATGAGCTCGAAAATACATGTATAGAACATGTATAGAAAGTGTGAAATTATCGAACATTTAAAATTCAATTACATTCAATGTGTATACATTTTGGAATAAGGCATAGTAAATCGCTCGTAACACAGTCATTTTATATATATATAAGTTTAAATGAGACCATAATTAAACAATAATAACAATCATAATTAGATCTATGAAGGTTGTTATTTAGCAAAATTTAGAACAATTATTTGTTCTAGTCTTTCATGATTTCATAGTACGTATTCATTATATAATTACGAAACAATGAATAAAACAATAATATATGTCTGTTTTTCAGATTGTGGAATAGCTGATATGATTACAATAAAGATTTTTTCGATAAACTCTACTTATTGATTTTACATAAACCGAAATAAAACGAATCAACATCTCGTACAAAACACTCATGACACGCCAAATAGTCACTAGTCAGCCCCACAATACAATATTGCGGTGAAACAATAAATCATCTGCTCGTTTTAATTAATTTCATGATAACTAAAATAATTAAAATTAAATACAAATATGAAGTCCATTCTCAATTTTAATAATTTGTAGGTCTGTTGAAGACAACTGTCGCATTTTTTTTACTTAATAAGGTTTCAACAACTTTTTCCAATTAATTTAATGAGCCTTTAAGTAAAATTTATCATGATTTTCGGAAAAACCGGCTTATAATTTTTTCAACAAATATTATACATTTGTTATTGATTTTGGATTTTTACTGTTTTTTTCCTTAGGTTTATTTCTTATGTAGGTACCGATTATATTTTCTTATCATTATCGACTGAGATAAACTCCGCTTATATTAGAAGTTGTAACACGGCACTCGGCCTCTCCTCGGACCTCAGTTTCCTCCGCTTATTATAAGTAGCCAGGTAGCTGCTTGCCAGGTAGCCATGCACAGAAATACAAGGGGCACACTGAAATGATCGGGAATAGAATATTTCGGATTGAGTTACAATAAAACCTTTTTTAGAATTTGAATACTGGCCTCTTAGAATCTTAATGACATTCAAACAATTAATTTTTTTTATTAAAAACAAAAACTATGTTGGTTTAAAGTTGACACGTCGTTAACAGAAATGGAGCTCACGCGTGAACTTTTCCGTGCCATAATTTATCACAATTTTCGTCGCGGCTTGCACCGAGTGCTCGCACCGAGTCAAACGACAATATACCGCTGGTATGCCGAGTTCCGACGCGGTCATGTGTCGCTCAGCACTGTTTCTTCTGCAGGTCGACCAAGAACAGTGGTCACGCCTGAAAACATCGCAGCTGTGCGAACTATTATATTAGATGACCGTCATGTGACATACGAGCAGATTCGGGCTGTTATCAGTATCGGAATGACTGCAATTCAGTCGATATTACATAATGAGCTGTGTGTAAGAAAGCTAGTTTCCCGCTGGGTTCCCCACAATTTGTCCGAAGAGCAAAAGGCGGCTCGTGTAGATTGGTGCCGGAATACTCTGCAACGCTTCAACGGAAGTCAAATGCCGTTTATAATATCGTCTCAGGTGACGAATCATGGATTTATTCATACGAACCTGAAAGAAAACATGAGTCAGCAGTCTTCGAAGACGAGGTCAAGCCAACGAAAGTGGTTCGCTCATGCAGCGTGTCAAAGAAAATGGTCGCTACGTTTGTCTCGAAAAAGGGGCATGTTGCTACAATTCCTTTACAGGAACGCAGAACGGTAACCGCCGAGTGGTATATCACGGTTTGTTTGCCAGAAATGATAGCCGAACTCCGAAAAAATAACCCGAAACGTCGCATCATCTTACATGACGATAATGCGAGCTCCCATACGGCTCGGAAGACAAATGATTTTTTGAAGCAGGAAAACGGCGAGCTGATGAGCCATCCTCCGTACAGTCCTGACCTGAGCCCAAACGATTTCTTTACATTCCCTAGAATGAAAGATTTATTATGCGGTCAACGGTTTGAAGACCCCGAAGCAGCTGTGGAAGCGTACAAATCAGCCATTTTGTCAACATCAACTTCAGACTGGAATTACTGTTTTAATGATTGGTTTGCACGAATGGAAAAGTGCATTAAGTTGAACGGAGAATACTTCGAAAAACAATAAAATACAATTTAGCTATACCGTGCATGTGGTTTTTCTTATTCCCGATCATTTCAGTGTGCCCCTTAAGTAGGCAAGCCTACCTAGGTATACTCTGCCTAGGCATACTGTTAAAAACTATCAGTTGAGATAAAATTCATTCGGTTATCAAAAGAGTGAAGGTGATTAAAGAAAATGGATTAAAACTAATTAAATTAAAAATAGCTATGAACACTTTTCGATAGGCAAGTCATTATAGGCATATTTGTTTATCAATTATACTTGATAAAAAAATATGTTTCATCGAGTTATCAGATCGGTGAAGGTCGATCTTCACCGGTTCTTAGACCATTAGCCAATTGCGCCGCCCGAAAGCCATACTGCCAGACCGGTCATATACATTATACACTGCCTGCCATTTTTTTAAGACAATGGGATTCAAACACCGAGGGCGGATACACGTCCCGCGCGGCCAGCATGTGCGCGCGAGCCGATTTACGATTTTGTTTTACTGGTTTGGGCTTCGCCATGAAGCTATCGAAGTCCGTTCGAGCTTTAAACACTTGCGGGCTTTCCGTTTCACATTCTGAAAAATTTTGTCCGCGCCGTACTATGTATAGGGCTCCGCTAATGTCCGTCAGTTTTCGCGCCTATCATATGTTATCTTCCCTTGTAAGAGTTTTATCAATCATATGTTATCCACTTCTAGCCGGGTGGTGTAAATAAAAGGCATTATCAGTACAATTGTTCTTCATTGCTAACCGCAACGATTCACAAAGTTATAATTAAAACAGGGTGTCTGTGACTACGCTACGCAAAGCGTCAGATCAAAATACATAGGATTTTCATATCGCTTTTAAACAGCCCAAGAAATTTAAACTTCTGTTATGCGTTCAGTGGTAACAGTGTTACTTTCAAATTCATAACTTTAGTAAACATTCATCACGTGACACCCATAACGTTGTTGCATGTCAAACGTGAATTAACTGCGGCCCGGACGGTATTGTGTAAAAACGTGGTAAAAAATGAAGGACGTACAGCTTATATGGATTTCTGTGAATTTAAAACCTCTACTTGATGTTAAAGTACTGTTTCTTTTACACGTGCAACAAAATAAAATATTAAAAAATACCTAATATTGAAAAAATATATAATATATATATATTAATATTTACAATTTGTTTTCTGGTAGATTTTGCCTAGAATCAGTATTTTAGTTAAGTAAGTGGTAGAGCACACTGCGTTTCGCAGTCATAAATTGGGCAGCCCGTCTGGTGGCAGTAACCACACCGTTACAGAAGACCACCATGAATTAAAAACACGTGTGCTGTTTGTTTTTCAGTGAGTGAGTAATTTCCCTATTCCTTTCTAATCCCTTATTCTTTATTCTACGTCCAACTATAAAGGATCGTCAGCCTGTCTTACCGACCTTGACATAAAAAGAGTTATTATTATGCAGTAATACAAATTGTCATTAATTGCAGAACCCGTTGCCTTATCCTCATTTTGTGCAAATTTCAACCCATTCAGTGCTGCAGTGCGCGAGCATTCGCCCAAGTGTTCCTAGTTGGTGCTCGCTGCTTGCCACCATCAAGCGGAATTGAATCAGATCATCATCAGATGAATAGTTTTTATAATGCCTTTATCATTATGAAAACTATTCATCTCTTATTTCCTTTAATTTTTTTGGTTTACTTGTGTATTTTAATTAAGTTATAGTTATAAATCATATCTATCTATTTATTTAATTTATCTATCTATATATATAAAAATGAATCCCTATTTCCCTCGGTCACGGCATCACGCATGAACGGGTAGACCGATTTTAATTCGGTTTTCACTAGTGAAAAGAGGGATAAACGGGGAATGTTTTTATATATAAAAATTGCATCCCGGGCAAAGCCGGGGGCTGGTCGCTAGTCTATTATATAAATGCTTACGATATGCATTTATCTATCCACATTACTGTCTGTTCATTACTGTCTATGTTCCTATGTTCTTTTGAATATATTTATCGAGAGTAATAATAAACAAATTGTTACCAACTCAATACCTACTTCAATCATGAAAGTGAGTTAAATAAATTGTTATGTTTCGCTCTGATAAAACGTCAAATAGATGGATAGCTGTAAATAATTCAAATTGCTATTGCGTTAATGGTGGAAAAATATAATTAAAATGTGCTTTTACTTTTTATCGATTGATCGATTTATATTCGTATTTGACATGTTTTTATATGTATTTTCATCTACTTGTATTGACATATTATATAGAATATTCGTCGTCTTTGGAATACGGTGGAAAATGGAAGATAGGATATCTATTGTAACGTGATTGTATTTTTAAATGGAAGTATATCAAATTTATTGCTTAAGAGATATAGAAGAAATTGTCTTTAATATATCACACATAAGGAATATGTTTTAACGTATTGTAAAGCGTATTCGTAAGTCAAATTTCAGCGAATATTGTTAAGTATAAATTGTTTTATTTTACTAGGCTTTTTGAGTTTTCACGGTTAATCACTCTTGAAATTTATTTATTTTTACAATCTTATTAAAATAGGAAATTTGTGATGTAAACATTGCGTAGACAACATGTATTACAACATGGAAAACACTAATATGAACGATTAAAGAAAGAAACTAGACAATAAAACACATGTGCTGTTGTGTTTCGGTGAGTGAGTAAGGGATGCCAGAGCCCATTTCCCTATCCACTTCTAATCCCTTATCCTTAATTCTATTGCAGTCGGCAGTGCACTTGCAGCAGTTTAGGCGTTGCTTGTGTTATAGGCGACGGTAGCAACCTTACCATCAAGTGGACCGTCAGCCTGCCTGCCGACCTTAACATAAAAAAAAGTAACACTGCCTTTAACAATTGTTTCAAATTATTAAATTTAAAATACATTACAAAAGATAAAACACATAGTTATGAAATAAAAAATGATACAAAATATTTAAAAAGTTCATATTTATCAGTTTTCATTCCTCCCGATAAAACGACTAATTAAAATAACTTGATCTATGAAAGAGAGTTTTGATTAAACATTGTTATAAAATTTACAAACAACGTTCTTATTTTAGATTTTTTCTGATCAAAAATTATTACTAAGTAAGTTTTTCTAAACGAATTTGTATTTAATAATATTCTGAACTTATTTATCACGAAGTCAATGCTCATTCGAGTAATGACGCATTTCGGTTGTTAAAAATTTTAAATTTACACTCAATCTTATATACGGACAGTCAAATTAAATTCCATAACCAAACTGTTAATTTCATTTAGAAATTAACATAATAATAATAATTTTATTAAATAAAGTGATATGGCTGCGGTTACGGCTAAATTTCTAAACTTAATGAGTCGACTCATTCTAAATTAACTCGGGACGGCCATGATAGGTATAATATGTTTTATGCATAAGGCAATAATGTTTTATACTCATTACCTTCACTATAATAACAGTGAAGAATATAATTAAAGTATACCCTAGTTCAATGCCACCGACCGCGTCAATAAAGAGAATGAGACCAAGGGAAAAACGAATTCAATCATGATAATTTCTCTAGCCGTTTGTAAGTGCAACTTTTAATATAGATTTTATGAAAAATCTGTGTTTAACCTCATATCTTTAAATATTTCTTAAATATCTTTAAATATTTCTACGATAGAATATGCAAGGTTCAGAAGGCCGTGCATATTCTCTGAAATCAAAATTACCTTTTTTCACATAGGAACACAGAAACAACGATGCAAGTGACGTGAAAAGTTTTTTCTTTGTATTCCCCTCTTCAGAACAGTGAAAATTCAAAAGCATATGCAAAGAACGCAAATCCTTCGACCCCCGCTTAACCTATCATCGTCGGCAGTCGTGGACTAAATAAAAGACTACTTCAACCCCGTAAATGGGACTGGATGTGAGGTTACTGAGGCGGAAATTTATCCTGACACCTGAGCACTCGAGGGAATACTTGTATGTAGGTCAGTGTTTCGTCGAAGAGAAATATTCAGATTAAACCAACAAAATAGTTCTTTCATCTACGTTTCATGGTCATTTGTATAACAGCAAATTGTATTAACTATTTTAAAGCTACTTGTTTCCTCACTTTTGTTTATTAATGTTGATTTTTCTTTGGACTTTTGAGTGATAAAGGATACGTAATATGAGGGATTGAACACCCGGCGTACAGTTATCGATTTTGAAAACGTCCAGTTTGAGTCAATATGCTTACTAAATAGGGGATCGGACAGTAATCAGATTAAAATTTAAAATGTACTTAGAAAGAAAACGTATTTTTTTACGATTATTTATCGAATAATAATTTAAATCAAATCAAATCAAATCAAAATATTTATTTATCAATTAGGTTTCTCCAAGAAACTCTTATGATCGTCATTTGGAATTACCACTTAAATTTAAATTTACCAGGGTTTCGGAAAAAAAGCCAAGATGACGATCCTGAGAAGAACCCCGAAAGAAACTCAGGATACTATTCTTTTTGTCATCTTTACAATATAAAAAAAATACAATAATTATAATCATACACTTAATACCTAAAGTAAATATACAATACTAAGCATAGTATGAGCTCCGAATCCAGGCTTTAATTCCAGGCTTCATTGTCACTTAAATAATCAGTAACCTTATAATAGCCTTTCGAGAGGAGTTTGGTTTTAATGACAACTTTAAATTTATTTATAGATAAGGTTCTGATCATCTCAGGCAGTTTATTATAAAACCGTATACACTGACCCATAAAAGAATTACTAATATAATTCATTTAAATATTTTTAAATTAAGAAATAAAATTTTATTATTTACAATATTTTTAATCTATACTAAAACACCAATCACAGTGCGTGACGTCATTTGTGGGCAATCATTGTCTTGTCTGCAGTGCACGGCTATCACTTGTTACATCTGTTATTTCACTTTCTAGAATCAATACCAACGATATTTTTTTTCGTTCCACAATAACAAATAAAGAATCTACTCAACGAAACAAAACTTCTTGCGAACTTATGCCAATGCAGCTGTTTTGTTATGAAATGACCACAAATGACGTTACGCGCTCTCAGATGAACTATCGTGGCGTTTTGGCGGCATTTTCAAACAAACAATATTAAAACATGATTTTGAGTATCTAAAAGGCTATAAATAAATAAAATAGTATTTTTTATGGGAATAAATATCCATGAAGATTAATTTAAAACACTTTCTGAAAATTTGTCCGATCCCCTATTGACGTATATAGACATAATATTTTCCACTGGAGTTGTGTGTGTCTTTTTAATATTCTGATGTGCTTTGACTGATAAATGTACAGCATATAAAATCACACCACAATATGTTACCCCCTGGAGAATATAGGACTGTGGTTTCGATTGTCGTACATTAAATCGGCACAGCCCCACGTTAATTCTGCTTCTTATTTACGATTAGATCCAGAAAGAAACAAACAACAAACATCCTGGTAAAGCAATACGAACTCACCAATAGCTATTTACCAAATGAAATAGGTGAAACATTATGTCCGATTCGGAAACGAACTTGATCACTGGATTTATCCCTGTTCCATAGGAATTATCACACAAATAAATTAGACAAGTAAATGGGAATAGTGTAAATTTACTTAGCAAGTTTATGTACATAAAGATGTAAACTAAATAAATTAATTAACAGCGTTTAATCCACGCCAGAGACGAGACAATCGCAAATAGTAGTCGTAGTGAAAATGTAACCTTACATTTATTGTAATAATATTTTCGTACCTATACAAGCGTCCTTTAATATAAATTACCGTCAATATACTGTACCTTACCATATAAACAACCCAGGACAAGCAACTCATCGAACTGTCTAGTAGCTGTGAAATTCAGTAGTTTGCCACTAAGTGAGGCTAATGATTAAACAGTGGAAATATTTTCTGAAATTAATAACCTCAGCTGACCAATTCTACATATTTGTAACAGAGAACGGTGTGCCAATATACGTCTAGCTCTAGCTAATTGAAGAAATCACTCAAGAAAAACATTTAAACTGTAAAGACAATGTTTGGTCGTTTGCAAAGCTTCGTAAATGTTGAATTATTTATTTGTAGGAAAGTGGATACTGGAACAACGTTAGAGTTAAATGTAAGTAATTGAATTCTTGTCAGACTGTGGATACGTGCAATGTTTTGTTTATTAAGCTTTCCTAGTTCTAGATGAATACAATTCTTTCGAAATCTTTTATGCAAAGTAGACTTTCGATGCTTTTTAATGTTAAAATGTTCATATAATTATTGTTATATAATTCCTGTAGTATCTATATTTCATTGATTATAAGTAAGCATATCAATCATAGTTTCAAGGGCATAGTCAGTAATTCAAGGCAACCGGATAGGGACTGCTGAATGATTGTGACCGGATATAGCAAGTCTTCTGCACTGGCTTAAGTTGCAATTATTTTTAATAGTTTTTATTATTATTAAAACGACTGACATGCCTCCAGTGGACATGCACATCTTAAGCCAGATCCCCAGTCAGCCAGGAACCAGGTAAACTTAAGAATCAGTTTTCACTAGTTTTTGTCGTACCGAACAATGGAAACGATGAGCACTATTACGCGCCAGGTCATAATTATTTAACTAGTGCATAATTCAGCCTAAAGCAACTGACATTATTTGCAATATCCTTGTTCCAGGTCTCATGTATCTATCGATGAGTTCTATTAGCATGGAATAGATAATAGTACAAGTACTATTAGTACCAAATAATATACCTTATTTTTTTTTTTTTTTTTTTGACGCGGGCAAAAATGCGTTACGCATACACACACCGTCCGGGGAGACGGTGCGGTTATGTGGGACTCCCTTCCCTCTTGATGAGAGAGGTATACCCACTAAAACCCCGCGGCGGTCTTCCTCAGCGGTTGAGGGAGGGTCCTGGGATCGCATTAGCGCGCCAGGGCCCCCCTCCGCTGTGCCCCCCGTTAGTTACGGTGGGGCGCCTCCCGGGGATGCGTTGTTTGCTTCCCCTCGGGGAGGAGAAAGACGCTGTCACCAGCGGCTCCCCCAACTCTCGGCAACACTCCCGACCGCGTGGCGTGTTGTCCGATCCCGGACCACATATTTTGACGGCACATCTTCCCCGTGATGTGCCGCCAGTAGCCCGTAGGCGGCGTCTGAGTTACCTACTTTGGTTGTTGGCACCCCGACGTCGCCTCCTCCGAGCGGGATCGGCCCTCTCTCGAACCCGCTCTGCGGCCTCCTTCTGGAGCATTACTTCCTCACAGAAGGAGACCACCAAATAATATACCTACGTTTAAGGAAGTAAACACCGTAGGCCTTGAAATGTTTTTTTTTAGATTTGTAACTTTATTTTTAAAGACTTTATGTACATAGTCACCTAGTTCCTTTAGTAGGCAACATGAAGATAATGGAACAGTTTTATACTTTGTAAACAGCTAAGGATTACACTTTGAAAAAGGTTTATATTCGTTCTCTTCTTCATAAGCAATATTTCTGCATTGAAGAAAAAAAGTAAGTTTTTCAACTTTTTGCTGCAGGATCTAATTAGAACGACAAAGTTCGTGTTAGAATACTATATATCTATTTAATATTTTCCATTGATAACCCTACATAAAAAATAAAGTATGTAGCTATCAATATCCAGGTTGATCATTAAAAAAAATATCTTAAAAGGAAAGTTGTATTTTCCGTATTAGTGTTAATATACGTATATAAGTGTATTAATTAACTTTATCTATAACGATTTTGAAAAGTTTTAGTATAGCTTGAAACCCAGGGAAATTAAGGCCAATTTGTCTATAATGTGCCTATTATTTTACTATATTACTCTCAATTTCTAATTAAAATTAAATTGTGAAGGGCCATCCCTAACGAAAAGTAGTAAAACAGATAAAAGAAATATTTTAACATGCGCTGTTGTGGAAATATCGATAATATAGTTCAAGTCCGAATGGGTCAACGCCTAAGATTAAGATAAACTTTGGTAACGTCTCCCTTATAAATCTTTCGGGGGATAGATAAGGGAGCGGTCACGTGGGCAGTCTTCCGATGTTGATTATTTAACAGGAAATTAAGGCCACAGCCACGGCTATTAATTTAATGGCGTTCATAAACTCGTAAAGGGACGATAATTTGTAAAGGGACGATGACTATCTTTCATGGTATATGAAGAAAACAGAAACATGTATTTTTCAATAATTTAAACGATGGTTACCTAATGTAATATTTATTTTTATTTTATTTATTTATTTATAATTTTAACAAATTTAAAAAGAAAACTAAATATACATTAATAACAATGTAAGTTACAGTATTAAGGTTACATTATTAACTATGTTTAAAACAATGATAAGAATAGGACACATAACTGTAATTAATGACTAATGTGTTAGAAGTCAAATTTTGCAAATTTTGCACATATAATTGTAGACAAAATCTACAATTATATGTGCCTAAGTATAAATGTTGATGAATATTCTGAATAACTCAAATATAAATATGAACAATACAATAAATTGGATTAGAGGTAAAATAATTTACTACTGTTGGTTATATATGTATGTTATGTCTGTATTCTCTCTGCTTGTTCTGTGTATGCTTCTGTGAGTGTGAATCTGTGAAATTATGTAGAAATTGTTTTTAAATTAATACGGATAAATATAAAATTAAAAGCATGTGTTATAAATAATTATTCTAAAAATTACATAAGTTGGAAATAATAACTCTTAACACCGTGAAATTCCCATCCTATATAGAAAAAATCAAGAAATTTATTTTAATAAAAGAAAAAATTTATGGAATTATTGGAAACATTGTTGTCGATGCACTTTTGCCATTTCATTATATATTACTGCTATAGAATCTGCTTCCACTATGGCTTTCAATTCATAGTTATCGAAGTTCGTCTCCATTCGGTCTGCCACGGGGCTCATTGTTGAGATTAAAATTTCCAGAACAGAAGCGATCAAACCAAAACGTACCATGCGTTCACTTGCGGTACCTGGTCCATAGATGTCGTTGATATTGCCTGCCGTCTGTGCTGTGTTGGTGCCACGAACGTCAGTTAATATCGTCGATATATCCATGGTTACAGAAACAGCGATATCAAAGAAAAATGCAACGACGGGAAAAAAATGACAACTGATTGTTTACAAGAAATGTCAATAAAATTAATTTGAATTTGGAATTCTAAGTAGAACGAAAGATATCGGTATTCAAACCAGCCTGTATTGAAAATACCATAGGTAAGGGACCTAAAATTTAACGTATTCATAAAAAGTGAAACTATCAAATTAAAATAATTAAAATTATTTTTAATTATTTTTAATTATTAAATATTAAAATAATTAATAAATTAAAATAAATTAAATTATTTATATTTTTATTTAGATATATTATGGAACAAAGAAAGAAAGAAATATATATTTGCTTAAAATGTGAGTACAAGATAAGTTCTTAATTTAATAATGCCCTATACGCATCCTTATTTATTTCTTAAAGTTAATAATTAATATATTATTTATTATAATATCTACCTTATTCTCCTAATTAATAAAATTCTGTATGCAATTTATTTTTTAAATTTTCTATTGGGAGCTCCTTTAACAGAATGGGTAAATTATTATGTATTTGTATAGCCATATAGTAAGCATTTTTTCTACACATGATTAATTTATATATAGGTACATATATTTTATTGTAACGTCTGAGAAAGAACATCAGAGACATGTGTAAAGTTGCACATGTACAAGCAGGGATGTACACTTAAAAAAATAGAAATAAAGGTTAAAACAGAGTGACGTAAAACTTAATTGAGTTTATAGTATGTACACCTAAACTGTGTACCACCCATTGTATTTTTTCTTTGTGTAAATAAATAAAAAATAAAAATTAAAAGGTATAAATTTTTGTTAGACCGTTTATAATCTATTGTTAAAAAAACTACTAATTTTAAATCTATCAACCTAAAAATTCTTTGTGTTAACCCTTGTATTATAGCAATTCAGCGAAACTTTTCCTTTGCTTGGTTTAGTAAAATATTTTTAATTATTAATTACCTAAATTAATTACCAGTAATTAATTGGTAATTTCTTTTAATACCAATAATTTGAAAATGAATCAAAACAACTTCTTAGGCATTATGCAAATTGAAGACATAGAAATATCTTTTTTTCTTCTTTTCTTCTTATTTACTGAAGAGAATTTCTTGCTATAGAAACAACATTTTAACAAGCAGATTGACTAAGCTCAAAGCTCTAGAAAAGCTTCTCAATTAGTCAGTAGGCATTATCCGGCTTTAGTGATGGCTTAGTAGGGTGTTAGCTATCAAAGAGTGACTTACACATATTTTTGGATAAGTGGTATCAGTCAAAACACCGGCCAATATTTACAAAGATCTTTAAAAAGCAAAATATTTTATTAACAACATCATGTTCTACAACCAAGGAAAAAAATAAGAAACCGAGAGTCATAAATCTCAATCCTCACAAGCAACGACTGACTTCATTCGAGCTCTAGATTTTCCCTCTTATGTTTTTCCGTGAAACAGTTATGTACATATAAACTTCAATACGTCCAGACTTTGACATTTATAATATTATGTTGTATTTATAACCATAATAGGGATTTATTAAAAACAAGCATTATGTATCTTGGGCTTATTATTTTTTTTATATTTTTACCGCGTGTCCCAATAAATTTAGGAATAAAACAAATGTTTAAACCTTTTTATCATGGAATACATTACAATCATAATTTGTTAAAACTAAGTTATTTTGTCCTTTGAATCCTTGTAATATTGTTACGTGCGGGGTGAATTTGATTCGAACGATAGTGTACTTGTACTCGTGTAAGGGCGAAACGAACGATTTATTTTCACAAACCAAGATGACTTCCAAAATCACTAGACTTGTCCGATGAAACCGTTAAACTTGCCAAAAGTCGTCAATAAGTCCCTTAATGTGTTGCCTGTTCACTGCCCCAGGTAACTTCGCAAAAGTTGCGAAGAGTCGCTTTCGAATCGCTTGTTATCGCACACACTGACGCATCTCGCCCGCTTTCTCTCTTATTTATATTTGGCGCCAAAGGCCTCGATGTATTTTGAATTAACTAGAAATATAAACAAGATTGTAAACAAGCCATTGAAAGTTCGGGAATGCTATTTCTGTTGAATGTAAACTCTATGTTGTAAACATATGGAACAATTTACTTTGACACTAATCGAGAAGTTGCGTGGCTACCATCGATAGGGTGGAACGTTCGAGACCTTCGGCCGGCGCGAACACTTTTTCCAGAACGTTTAATAGTTAGTCGTAACAATATATTTAATAAAATGCAGTGCGCTTTTTCAGCTTAACTACAACTCCTACTAGATTTCACATAGAGTTAATATCGTCAATTAAAATAACCTATGCGTTAAACTGAATAAAGTATTTAATTGCTGCTAGAGCGGGTTCTCATTTATAAAATTTTCAATACGAGTATGCTGCATATTTGACATACTTAATACAAAATAAAGATAATCGCAATATAAATTGAAACTTAACGACAGCAAATTTTAAGGATTTTGAAGGAAATTTCCGTTTTTATGGCATTCCAACGTAAAATACATAAGTATTCGATGATACGCTCTGTCTTTTATTCTAACTGAAAGAAAAACTACAACCCACTGCCCGCAATATTTGACACAGGGCTAAGATTTATATACCCCAATCCGCGCTAAACAATACGTTCAATGTTTTTTGCTGAGCATACAACATATTAAGCTTTTAACTTAAATAACGCATGGAACAGCCGTTCGCCGATATTTATAGAATAGGAACCTTGCTTTGATTTTTTGAAACAATATTTAAAAAGGCGAACAAGCCAATATTTGTTTCCATTGCGCAACAAAGTCGCTATTATGAAATTTTAAGCTGGCGGCTTTTCTATATTTTAGATTACATGTCGTGTTTTAAATATGTACCTTTATTGTTAAAAATTACGAATTTTTAATAACGAGTGACTCATTGCTCTGACTCGTTGTATCGTTATCCCATGGCGCAATCCCATAAGGGGGGACCCATACCATTGGTGTGTTTAGTCTTTGCGATTTATTTATTATTAATTAACACGTTATGGAATATTATTGTAGGAAGAATTAAAGATTTTATTTCATTTTTTTGTTATTTTATCCGCAATCAGTCTTAATCGGATTTGTTGTTTTTAAATTGTGAGAGTATCCTCAACCAAGAACACCTTAATAAAAAATGAGCAAATTTTTATTCCTTGGGTTGATCTTAGCTGAAGAAAACTTTTTGTCCAGCTCCAGAATGTGTGACTTCTTTAATCTTTTCAGTGGATTGCTGGAGAGTAGCTTTTGGGCCAACTCATTTAGGTGAGTCCTCAGACAATCTCCACTCTTATAAGTCACGTTGAAATGACTAGCAGTGTTCCAGAGTTTAATCCCATAAGTCCAAATAGATTTTATGGGTACTTTATACATGAGTAGTTTATTTTCCGCGGACAGGTTAGAGGATCTACTCAACAACCATTGCAGACTTCTGAATCTAAGATTTATTGAGTCTCGTTTCGCTTTGATATGTATTTTCCAGATGAGACGCAGATCCAGTTGACCTAAGTATTTTACTGATTCCACATATGGCAGGTTTCCATTGGCCAAAGAAACGGAAGGGTCATTCCCATGGCGAAGAATGAAAGTGAAAGTTGAAAGAAAAATGAAAGTGAGTTTAGCAAAAAAAATTTTGCTTTTAATGAAAAATTGTTCCGTTTTATGCCCAAAAATCTAATGGAATTAGATTTGTATCAGCGAGTTATGTTGACAGTGTTGTTGCTGTATACTCAAAAGTCAAGGTCCCTAATGTATATATATAAATAATATAGTGACACCCAAGACATCCACCACTTCTCACGAATAAAGACTAAAAAGTACAACTATGTCTAATAAGCAGACTAAGGTCGTGATAGCTGAGCCCGCAACTTTGTACGCGTGGTATTCTGTATAGCACGTAACTTTTTTTTTGTACACTGATTGGAATGAAACAAAGAATAAAAACGGGGACCTTGCCACAACACATCAGTGAAAACTGCATTCAAATCGGTTAAGCCGTTTGTGAGATTAGCGTGCACAAATATACTGCACGCGGCAATATAAGTGCAAAGTGTATATATATATATTTTTTAAATATTCAATATACAGACACGGCTCGTTTACGATTTTTATTATTTGTATATATTTATAAAGTAAGACGGTAGTAATAGTTAGGCTCTTTTGGTACTTTTAATATAGCCAAAATCTAAATGCCCGAAACGGGTGAAGTTCTACAGAGAATACGAGCAATAGGATCGCAAAATTGTATATCGTTGCAACATGATCACAAAGGAAGTCAAAATATCACGACGCGTCGACGTGACTTTTCGCAATATTTTCCTTTTTCACATTTTCCTTTCCCTTTGCCGTTCCTCTATTTGATTATTTTGGTTAGATTAAAACATCGAGAAGAATGTTTTTAGAATTGGATTTCGATTTCAAGTATAAGTATATTAAACAGGTAACAACATTATTTTGAATCAAATAAATGTTTTTTTTTATAAACTGTTTTCATCTTGAACTTGGAAATACTTTTTTACTTTTTGTCTCTAGCGTAAAAAAGGAAAATAATAGACATCCGAATCACGTGATATTGTAACGACTTTGTTGACTTTTTCAATGACATTCTAAACAAATTCCCCATAGCCCTTAAAGACCTTTTTAAAACAAAACTCGCTTTTAAATTAATGAGGAAATCCTTCAAGCTCCTCTCGGACCCGTGATTATCAACGGAATAAAAAAAAACAATTATGTTTCGTCTGTACACGAATGTTCAAGCCTTCTCTTTTAATTAAAATGACGGCTTTTTTTATTTTGTTCAAAACAAAAGTTAGTCCTATGCAAAATAGTAAGACGATTTATTATTACTTTTATGGAAATGAATTGTATTCGGCATCGAAGGGGACTTTATTCTTATATTTTTTATTTAAAGTTACTGTCTATATAACGAAACATAAACAGTGTTATTACAAAAAAAAATACTAAACTATGTCTCAACACGTGTTTTGTCAAACAGCGTCTAATGACATTTGTATACAATTTCACAGTTTAAACCCTGCCTCAAATAATGTTTAACCTTCGCTATTACAAAATAGTGTTTGTCCTTTGACTTACCAAAACATCGCTAGGCAACCTATAGGCAACCAAATGTTGCTATTTTAAAATTATAAAATAGCAAATAGTAACAATAAAATAGCAACATTACAAAACGTTCGTTCAACTTCATTTGGTTCAATCCGAAACGTTCCTTTCTATGCAAATTTGTTATGTGCTAATAGAATATCCTACGCGGAAAATATTTTAAAATTATCTATATATAAATAAAACAGTGACGTGTGTGATTATAAATTAATTATTGCTCTAAATACACCGCCATAAGTATGTTTTGGAACCAAAACTTACGTGTATAATGAGTACATTGTACACAGTGATTACAGTGTATACAGTGATTGTATACAGTACATTGTATACAGTGATCGGTTGAAAGAATGGAATGTGTTAATCGAGACTTGTCAATCGTCATTACTCATTGTCAAATGAGTATAATATAAATAAAAATTATGGAAAAAAAAATGGACAATTGCAATATTAAAATAAAAATTCGTGAACGTGAAGAAAATTGGGTTCAAGAATAAAAGGTAAAACAACCCGATATTTCATCACACCACTAAATACAACTTGCGAAAATTAGAGACAAAGCAGTAGACTAACTTTGAGTTTTCGACAAGTATTGACATGTATTTAAATATGAAATAATAATAATAATAATAGCCATATATTTCCGAAGTTTACAAGTGATTTTTTACAAATTATTTTATAAAATGTCCCTCAATTCGGTGTGCCTTTTGGCATAGGCCTCCTCCAACTGTCTCCATTGATTTCTATCTAGTGCAACTCTTGTCCAATATGGCCCCAAGGTCATACGAATTTCATCTTCCCATCTTTTTATAGGACGCCCCTGTCTTCTAACTCCATCTCTTGGATACCAAACCGTAACCTGCTTGCTCCATTTATTTGTCTTGCATCTTAACATATGTCCTGCCCAGCCCCACTTCTGATGGTCAATACGAGTGAGTATGTCGACTACTTTGGTTTTGTTCCTTATGTCTCTATTACTTATTTTATCTTTTAGTTTTATTTCCGTCATACTTCTCTCCATCGCCCGTTGACACTTAGCCAATTTTTCTCGGTGGATCTCGGTTAAGGACCATGTCTCACAGCCGTATGTTAAACAAGGCAGGATGCAGATGTCAAATGCTTTTCTTTTAATATTTATACTTACTTCTTTGCTCTTCATTATTTCTTTTAGGGACCAAAACCTCTTCCATCCAATAGCTATTCTTTTATTTATTTCTCTGGACATCAGATCTCTAGGCGATATAATTTGGCCCAAATAAACATACTCTTGTACATTTTCTAACTGGTTTGAATCCAATTCTATAGTTATTTCAATTGAGTTAGTCATTATTTTTGTTTTATGTGTGTTTATTTCGAGTCCCACTTCTTTGCTTTTATTAGCTAAGGTCTGTATCATTATTTGTAGTTTTTTAGGATCTTCTTCCATCAAGATTATGTCATCAGCGAATCTCAAATTATTTAGGCGTCCACCATTGATATTTAAGCCATACTCATCCCAGTCTAATGTTCTAAAAATAGTCTCTAATACAGCATTAAATAACTTGGGGGATAATGGGTCTCCCTGTCTGACACCTCTTTTTATGGGAAATGTATCACCTTTCGACTCCAGTTTCACACAGCTTTTACTCTTATTATAAATGGTTTTAATTAAGTCAATATAGGTATTTTCCACTCCTTGTTGACCCAGACTTAACCAGATATATTTGTGATTTAGACTGTCGAATGCCTTGAAATAGTCTATGAAGGCTAGATATATTGGTTTCTGATATTCATTATACTTTTCTAAAATTTGTTTGATGGTGTGGATATGGTCAATCGTACTGAAGTTCTTCCTGAATCCTGCCTGCTCTGTCGGTTGATTTTCTTCTAATGGTATTGCTATTCTTTCTGAAATCACTTTTGCAAAGACTTTATAGATGTTTGATATAAGGCTTATTGGTCTGTAATTGGCAATGTCATCTTTGGCTCCTTTCTTGTGGAGAAGGATGATGTGTGACTCACCCCACTGACTTGGAATGGCCCCTGTGTACAATATTTCATTGAACAACTTCGCTAGAATTGGACTTAGTTCTTCGACTGTGCCTCTCATCAACTCATTACAAATTTTGTCTGGCCCCGGAGCTCTTTCTAGTTTTTGTGATTTGATGGCTTTCTGTACTTCTATTGTAAGTATTGGTGGTATTTTTTCATCTCTAACCATTAACTTTATATTATAATCTGTTATGGGGTCTGCTTCTTTTTTAGAATACAGAGTTCTGTAGTAATCTGTAGCAAGTTTCATAATTTCTATACGTTTTGTCACTTTACTGGAGCGCTTGCACATTAATCCCGAAATCCATTCTTTTCCAAATTCTTTTAATCCCTTATAAGCTTTTTTAATTCCCCCAGTCTTTTGGATTTCATCCTCTAATTTTTCTAACCGAATTACTCTCCTCTCTTTTCTAATGTTTTCACGTATCTGTTTGCTAATTTTGGATATTCTATTTTGATTTTCTTTACTATTTCTTTTATCTAATATTAATATCTTTCTTTCTTCCAATAATTCTATAGTTCTTTCACTAAATTTATTTTTGTCATTGTTATTACTCTTTGCAATATTCATTTTTGCTAATATCTTATCTAGGTAATCGTATTTATCTAATACGCTTATGTCGGATTGAAGCATATCTAGCAAAGTCTTAATATCAGAAGAGGCGAACTTTTTCGTAACTTGATATAGTGACAGTTTAGTGGTTTTGGTTAAGGCTTTTCTTGATCTTTTTGGTGAATACATTTTTAAGCTACAGCGTACCATACGGTGGTTAGTGTTGAAATTTAAATTTTGAATAACGTGTGTGTCGTTGAATAATTTTACTCTATTTGTTATAATATAATCAATTTCATTCTTATATTTTCCATCTGGGGATATCCAAGTCCATTTCCTTTTAGAATTTTTCTTGAAAACTGTATTGAGGGCTGTTAGATCATTTTGCATTAAAAATTCCACTAATTTTTTACCATTATTACTTCTCTTTCCATATCCGTAATTTCCTAAAATAAATTCTTCCCCGGCTTCTCTTCTTCCAATCTGAGCATTAAAATCTCCCATTATTATAAGATAGTTGTTTTGGTATTTTTTTACAATATCTGAGAGGACGCTATAAAACATTTCGATATCAACCTTGGTAGCTTGCTCAGTAGGTGCATATGCCTGTATAATCGTCCATGGTTTCTCATGTCCTGGTAATTTGAGGTTAAGTATTGCTAGTCTATTAGAAATTCCTAACAACTCCTGTATATAATATTTCATAGATTGCTTTATCAGAAATCCTACTCCTCTGTGGCCCGCTATTTCACCTTTTTGGTACAAAATGTAATTTTTATGTTCTTCTATTTTTTCATCTAATCTTCTCATCTCGCTTATGCCAAGTATGTCGCATTTTAAGTTTTCTAATGCCTTTTCTAACTCCAGTAAGCTTTCATGCGTTCTTAGGGTTCTAGTGTTGAGTGTTGCAATATTTATCGTTTCGTTTCTTTTTGTTGGAGGGTTTTGGTCTAGTTCTCCCTCGGGGACCAACCGTATTGGGAGACCTTTTAGTTGTGACTTTTTTTGTTGTTGTGGTTGTCCGGTTTTTTGAATTGGTGTATTAAAATATGAAAAGTATTATTTAAACCTTGCCTAACTCTAACTGCTTAAACACGCTTTTGTAATAAAGTTTTTTTTAGACACTTGTTCAATGTATGTTTAACTTTTTTGTAATAACACTGTAAGTCTTTATTTTTATTGTTTTGTGTTGTTTAGAACTTTTTTCAAATTTGTTTCTCCTTATCCACGGACTTAATCCACGGGTGACAGCAATCAGTCGGTTTCCAGTAACTGAAACGTTTAGCATAACTATTGATAACATTGAAATCTCGTGTTACAAAGAAGTACATGTATAAATTAACTCAAATTAATTTTTATATTAAGTAATTCTATGATTCGTATATGAACAAATATTTCTTTGGTTTTTCTACAGTTATTTTAACTCCACTACGAGTACCAGTATTCCTTAATAGTTACATTTCACCTTTTAAGGCGTCGCTATAAAACTTTTTGTATTCAAAATGTTGTAAACACTTTTTGTACTACAAACCTTTTTCGTTTGTCAATTATTGTTTTATACATTTTCTTTGTCATCCTTTTTATTATATTCCTGTTATCTATCTCTATATATAAAAATGAATCCCCATTTCCCTTGGTCACGGCATCACGCGTGAACGGATAGACCGATTTTAATTCGGTTTTCACTAATGGAAAGAGGGATGAACGGGGAATGTTCATATTGTATAAAAATTGCACGCCGGGCGAAGCTGGTGGCGGGTCGCTAGTTGTAAATACATTTTATTTCTATCATAATGCGTATCATAATTATGTAATGTTTGCACGTGCACGAATATGGCAATTATAATATTTAACGTATTGAAAACTAGAAAAATACTTACTGTTGACAATGAGACAAATGGACTGTATAACAAAAAATGAATTTAATATCTATTTCTAACTAAAATATACATCGTGAATTTTTACAAATATATATATATTGACTTATCAATGACACATTTCCTTTTTTTTTTAAACAAAAAAACAATCAATTCTTTTAAAAAATATAAATTTAAAAAATATAAAGGAGTTCGCAACATTCCACTCCCCTGTGGACGAAAGTACACAAATTTTATATTAATTTAAGGAGTGTTCAGTCTTACAAGTTTTTTGGATGGCCTGCGAAGAAGACCACCTGCAGTTGCTACATCCACCACTCTGACCACACCATCCCTGCCAGGGAAAGTCGCAGTAATACGGCCACGTGGCCAAGTTCCTCTTGGTAAATTTTCATCGACGATGATCACTAGGTCACCGACTTTCAGGTCAACCTCTCCCTTTTCGCCGGTCTGTCGCGGTTGCATCGTAGGCAAAACCTCCTTTATCCAACGATTCCAAAAGTGGTCAGCTAACCTCAGAGCTTTTCTCCAGTCTGCCCTTCGAAGTAAGTCTCGGTCATCTAAACTTGCTGGGAGCACCTGGTTCGATGAGCATCCAATTAAGAAATGGAATGGAGTGAGAGCTTCCTGATCTTCGTGGTCAACGGAGACATGACTTAGGGGACGAGAATTTACAATTGCTTCGGCTTCCATTAAAAGCGTCATAAGGACTTCTGGGTTTGGCGCTCTTTCCCGCAAAGTGGCATTTAAAGCAACTTTCACACAGCGGATAAGCCTTTCCCAACATCCACCGAAGAATGGAGCACCAGCAGGAATAAAACTCCACCTTGTTCCTCTATTGGCAGCATAATCGTGGATCTGTGGCTGATAAAATTCACGCAGAAGTCGATTTGCACCAACGAAACCCGTGCCATTGTCGGAAAAAATCGTGGTAGGAGCTCCCCTTCTCGCAATAAAACGCCGTAAGCTCATAATGGCACAGTCTGCTGAAAGAGAGTGTACTAACTCTAAGTGAATTGCTCTGGATGTCATACAGGTGTATAAGGCCACATAACGTTTCTCTTTTTTTCGACCAATAGTTGTGTAAACTGGTCCAAAGTAATCTAAGCCAGTAAAGGTAAACGGACGGTGATGATGTGCAAGCCGCTGTTGAGGTAGATTACCCGTCTGTGGATTCATTGGATTCGCTTTTTTAATTCTGCAAATCAAGCATTTACTGGCGACGCTTCTCACAGTGCTGTGTAAGGAAAGAAGCCAATACTTTTGTCTCAACTCGTTGACGACCATCTCGTTGTGTGCATGACCTGCTTTTCGATGGTAAAAATGGACCATCAGGCGAACAACTGGGTGACGACCATCTAAAAGTATAGGAGACTTGACTTCGGCTCTAACATCTTCTACAGTTGCGATCCTGCCAACCATATGCAGTAAATTGTTGGATCCCATTTTAGGTGACAGCTTAAACAATCGGCTGCTTTTAGTCAGTATTTCTCCACGTTTGATGCGCTGAATTTCTTCTCCAAATGTTTCCGACTGTACCCGTTGTAAGACGTGCCTTTCTGCAGCTTCAATCAGTTCCGCTGACAGAGGCGGTAGAGTGGTGGATGCAGGCGCAGTTAACCGGCGAATACCCCTGAAATCACGTGGAGCGGTGAGTCGATCGCGGTTCAATACCGAGCGGAATTTAGCTACAGCCTGCAACAAACGGGCAGTGGCGCGAAGTAGGCGAAGCCAGTCGCTAAAATTACCAAAATCTGGTGTGACCACCAGATGACCAACCACAAGCTCTGGAGTTTGCTTACGTTCCTCCTGGGTTATGGGCTGGCCAGCTGGTTCGACAGGCCAAAATTCTGGAGCACTAAGAAGAAATGAAGGCCCCGTGAACCATCGATGAGTATGATCGCGATGAAGTGGTTTGATTCGAGTGGCATCATCCGCAACGTTTAAGTCCGTTGGGACCCATCTCCAATCTTTTACACACGAATTCTCTATTATTTCTCCGATCCGATGGGCCACAAAGGGCTTATACGTCCGCGCATCGCTTCTAAGCCAACCTAGGACAGTTTTTGAATCGGTCCAAAGAACTGTTCGGATTGGTTTTTTCTCATGAAATTCTCTAATTGTGACAGCAAGACGAGAGGCAATCAAGGCACCCTGTAACTCTAAGCGCGGAATTGAAATCGGTTTTAATGGTGACACTCTCGCTTTGCTAGTTATGAGAACGAGGTTAACAGTACCATCGTCAAGTCCTTTTACTGCCTTATATATCAAAAATAAAAATGCTAGGGCACATCATCACTTGTATCCAAAAGCGGCTAACGCGAGTATCCACAGCTCATATATGGATGATTTCCTACACAGTGTGGATGATTTAAACGAAGCTGCACAACTTGCATCTGATGTAGTGACCCTCCATCGTAACGCTTGCTTCGATATACGTGGTTGGATTTCTAACTATCAAGAAGCGTTGCGTCTTATACCGAACGAATTACGCGCTGCACAGAACTCTGAAGTAACACTTGGTAGTGATTCGAATACTGTCAGAGTCTTAGGTGTTTCGTGGGATCCCGTATCAGATACATTAGGTTTTAGGACTGGTTTAGAAGAATTCAAATTGAAAGGCATTTTGAATAAGCGAAAAGTATTATCGCACCTTATGAGATTATATGACCCGTTAGGTTTGCTAGGTCCTATAGTAGTAAAAGGCCGTATACTTCTCCAAGAGGCATGGCGATCCAATCTTGACTGGGACTCACCATTTCCCGCTTCACTGATTTCGAGGTGGAATGAATGGTTTAAAGAACTCAGTGACGTCTCGACCGTTAAAATACCACGGTGGTATGCCAAATTAAATGGTGAGCCTCTGCAAAGAGAGTTGCATATTTTCGCGGATGCGAGCGAGCTTGCATACGCGGCTGTTGCTTATTGGCGCTTGACCAAAATGTTGACAATGAGACAAATGGACTGTATAACAAAAAATGAATTTAATATCTATTTCTAACTAAAATATACATCGTGAATTTTTACAAATATAAATATATTGACTTATCAATGACACATTTCCTTTTTTTTTTAAACAAAAAAACAATCAATTCTTTTAAAAAATATAAATTTAAAAAATATAAAGGAGTTCGCAACACTTACAATCGTATTGATATGTTCTAGGTGTTTTGTTGAAAGCCTTACTATGATGAAGTGTGTGTGTCCATTGTGTGCCACTGTATCGCACTCTTAGGTAAGAATTGTATCGCATTTCTTACTCATTTTTTATTTATTAGGTACGAGATTTTACGAGATTCTTTTATTGACAAATAGAAAAGCTCGAGTAACCATTATAAGAAATTATCCTTGAACCTGATAAGATCCTTAATTTCAATTTATACATAATATTTATTTTTATTAGTAACGACTCGCCCCCGGCTTCGAAAGGAGTTGAAATTTTCCAAAATTCTTACTTACTTGATTTTATAAGCAAGTCTTGTATAGATTATAATGCCACATACAATTCTAGGAAAAAAAAGGTTACGAAATTTATGAGGGAGGTATTTTGTACAATATATCAACGATCCCCCGGGAACCTAACATTTTTCTAGGATAAAAAGTACCCTATATTTTAATCCACGAAATAAACTATCTATGTGCCCAATTTTATCCAAATTCGTTGAGCCGTTTTTGTGTGAAAGAGTGACAAACATCCACACATCCTTACAAACTTTCGCATTCATAATTTTAGTAGGATTATTTCCTGGACACGAGAACAGTAATAAGGATACAAGATAATACTTTTCGCTCTCTGGGTGGCCAGTATAAATAACGATACAAACGAACACGGATCTCGCAATTTAATCGGACACCCTACTCGTTTACCCGTTTTTGTGGCCCTCACTATCCGGATTACTGGCACTAATGACACGAGCACACGAAGAGGTTTCGGACAACACCCGTAAAGACAAGCAGCAGTATGAATCTCAATACTAATATAAAAAAAAGCCTTTAAGAAAACCAAACAGGAGAAAGAAAAATAAGAAGACGATATTACAAGATGAAACAGTAGTAATATTATACACAGTTTTAACTACACGCGAAATATTATAGGAAAACGTTTTATTCACCTCCATGTTTCTTATGTGCCGTAATACCCATGGTCTAGAGGGAACTGAAGTGATAATTAGCATTTTCTAATCACGCGAGTATATTTCGAACTAGACGCACTAGGTCTTTATGGTCACGTGAGTTAGTATATGTATAGTTTACAGTTTACTATGGATTATGCGATTGAGTTCCGTGTAGTTAAAATAATGTGTGTAAATATGGCAATACACGAGTGGTAACAACAGTACAATTCTACCATGAGTTATAATGACCGCACTCGCTAGCGAGAGCGTAAAATATTTATATGGAAAATTGTCAATTTGACATTGACAGTTGACAGTTTTGCGGTCATTGTGAACTCATGGTAAAGGTACAGATTTCGTTTTGAGTTTCATCAGTTATTTGGGGCTTAATCTAATACACATACGAGCCCGTATGCGTAGTATTCGGTATAAAGTGTAACTTTTTTGTTTGTGAACTAATTGGAATGAAACAAGCACTAAATGTTACGGGAAGCTTGCTATAATACATCAGTGAAAACCGCATTCAAATCGATTAAGCTCTTTCTGAGATTAGCGTTCAGAAACCCACAGACAAACAGATAAACAGACAAAAATTCTAAAAAAAAAATTACATATTTTTTTTTAATATTATATGTACAGGCACGGCTCGTTTAGGATTTTATTATATGCATAGATTTTGTTCTCTTCGCATTAAAATCGCACAAATGAAATCCACTGTGTATACAATGGTAATAATATGATTTTTTTTTATTTTGTAAAGATGCGTCCAAATTAAATAGCATGTTATATAACTTTGTGTTGCAACATTGATCAAGACTGTACACATTAATATAACAGGTCAATATAACAATGTTTTCTAACATGTCTACGATTATCTCGGTCGGATCATATCGCGCGCAAATATTATATAACTTTGTTTTATAATATATTTTGTTATTATATAACATAGTTTGGTCTCACCCTTACTAATAGATTTTTTTAAATTAAATACTTAATCTATGACAATAGAGATACTTAATGCACAAAATAAAACGCACTGTACTAACACTTGGTGTAGTTCGCTGCAGCAAATTTGCGGCTTTCCAATGCGGTTCTCCACAGCTATCGACGTTATTGACTTTCAACTACGTAGCTACGAGTGCTTTTATTCCGTGAACTCAATGCGTAGTCGCTCCTGGTATTTCATGCTTTTAAATCTATTGTTCCGTTTAACTTTAAAGCATTATTCGTTCCGAATTTAAAACTCCTCTCAAGGTTAAAAGCTTTATATGCCTCATTGTCGGAACAAAATTTTATTGGGCAAATACAAGAAAGTTATCGCTTGCTAATTATCTCTATGTTGATACTTAAAAGAAATGCCTTATGTTCTCAATCTAGTCTACTGTAGACGGCAGCTTGTAGCAGCTTTGGCGTTGCTTGTGTTACGGACGGTAGCCACCTACCATCAAGTGGTCCGTCAGGACCGTCAGCCTGTCTGCCGATTTTAACACATATATATCAATATATATCAATAGTCCATATATATCAATATATATGGACCATATATATCAATTATATTATCCTTAGTCCATATATATCAATTCTAATTTCCAATTAATATTACTGTTTAAGAATATACATTTTCAGTTAATGAATATTTGTTTTCATCAAGAAGAGGTTGGCAATTTAGACGTGATAACGCGTAGTCCGGCAGGCTGTCTAAAGGTCCATTTGAAGGTAGGTAGCAATCATCGATAAATTAATGAACATAAACAACGCCAAAGGGCTTAGAGGTGCGTTGTTGATCTACATAGAATAAAGTATAAGAGATAAGGAAGGGAGGGGAGAAATGGTCTCTAGCATTTTTTACTCACTAAAACACAAGGTTGTTCGTGGTGGTCTTCTGTAAAGAAATGGTAACAGTCCCCAGTCAGACTGCCGAATTTGTAAATGCGGTACCCAAAGTGCTCGGTCACTACTACAGCGATATTTGTTCAGTTGAATAAATGGGTGTCCTACGGTTATAGCACCTGGAGTCAAAGTAGTTTAAATATTTAACACAGTGAAATTAAATTTGATTCGTTTTTTCATTCGTATTAAGGAGTTTTTGATTCGTTTTTTCAATTCACAGTTGGGAATAAAGTAATGGCAAATTAGTGGCAGGGCACACTGCGTTTCGCAGTCATTTGGGCAGCTCGTCTGGCGGCAGTAACCACCTACTTACAGAATACCACAGTGAGATAACATGATCCGTGCTGTTGTGTTTCGGTGAGTGAGTAAGGAATGCCAGAACCCCTTTTCCTATCCAATCCCTTATCCTTAATCCTACTGTAGTCAGCAGAGCACTTGCAGCACCGATTGCGTTGCTGTTATAGGCGACGGTAGCCATAACTACCATCAAGTGGACCGTTAACCTGTCTGCCGATCTTAACATAAAAAAAGGTTGGGAATTGGAACAGCTGAATACATAAAAGACTTTTGTTTTCCATACACTAGGTTGAATGGGTCGTTTTAAAGATCCATTATTTTTAAATAACATATTAACTTCAATTAAAGAAAGGCCAATAATATTTAATAAATAAGTAGACTTCACGCCTCAAGGTCAATGTGTTATTTAAATCAATTGTGACAACCGAAGTTGATACGGGTAGGTCAATGTGAGTTACTACACAGTCATAACAAAATGCGGGTCATTAACGATAAATAAAGCGATACAATTTTGTTTGGCGAATCAAATGAGAGAAACGACTCAGTATTCATCAGTTTATAAACTTACCTAATTGCCATTCTACTATGACATGTCCATTCAAGTGGACAGATTCAAAACTGGACGGACTTATTAACTTAGAAATTACATAATTATACAAGAAGTATGTATGTTATTTCCACATAATATACATACTTTATTTATGTAAATATCCGCGGTGGTTACTGCCGCCAAGCAGACGACCTAATTTATAACTACGAACACAGAGTGCCCTACCACTATTGTATAGAGAATTTAAACTCCTTCAATATCCAATAAAGCAAACTTCAATATCGTTAAAAGCGGGCTAAACAATAGCAATTTAAAAAAAAAGAATTTTATTAGATACATTTCAAATGGGAAAAGGTCAAATTGAAATAGTATGTACTTAATATTGGAATTAAGCGCTTCATCTTTGGTGAGATTTTTTTTCTATATGTATATCGATATTTTGCTTGACCACCTAAATTAAAACTTTTGCTGATATTAGTCTTAATTTTTTTGTCTAGTTATATTCTTTATCGCCCTTTTTTGTTATCATAAAATGATTAATTTTTCACTTCCAGTCCCGAAAATGGTAATCTACGTACTTAATCTACTAAGCAATGAATTGCAAACTGTTCGCCGCAGACATTTGTCGGTAGAGATAATTAGTATGGAACCCGCATTCCTTTCCTTTTCCACATTTAGGTACATAATCTGTTCAATATTACCAACTTCGTAGCATATCATATTTATGGAACCTTATGATTTGCAATATGTGTGTAAAGGTGAAAAAATTAAATGTTCGCTTTTTAATTTATTTATATTAAGGTCGGCAGACAGGCTGACGGTCCACTTGATGATTCATTTAAACACAACAGCACACGTGCTGTTATTTCACGGTGGTCTCCTGTAAGGGGGTGGTTATTGCCGCTAGAGGGGCTGCCCAAATGACTGCGAAACGCAGTGTGCCCTGCCACTACTTTCCAGATCCAGACCAGAGCCAACTTTGAAAAGATCATTTCTAAAGTTGACCCTGCTGGGATGGGATAGAAACGGGGAACCCTAGAATATAGCGTTAAGGCAAGCACCCTAACCACTCATCCCTCGTTAAAACGTGATAACGAATGCCTAAGTGTCTGACCCGTGATAATTCAGATGAGCAGAGCTTTTGGTGACGAAGAGACATGTAGTGTCAGGCGGTTTGTCGCACAGTCGTGTCATGTTAAATAAACTATATCTCCGCCTTAGCCCCTGTCGTATCAATGACGCGGTTAATGATCTGCATACAAACTATAGCCTTAAATAGGGACCAAAAGACTCACTTTGCGAAGCGGTATAATCCAATATTTTGTCGATATTTTTTTATGTTAAGATTGGCAGACAGGCTGACAGTCCACTTGATTTCGAAAAAACAAGAAAAATTAATATCACAATAATTTTTACTACATATCTGATCGCTAATATAAACCATAAAATTAAAAGAAAATAACAAAAATATCAAATTTCGCCTTTAAAATTGTAATATTGTAATGTTACTTGGTATTTTTTCGATATCGAGAAATTCTAGATTACGTCACTTCGCGAGGTAAGGGACAATATTACTGTCAATAAAATTTGAATCACAAAGCTTCAAGCGGCCGATATATTATGGATCCACTTTTATCTTTAACAATAAGTAAAACCTTTATTGTATCCGAAACTACGATAATCCTGATTCGGGAAGCGAGAAATCGGACCACTTAAAGAAGTTTATCGCGGCCTTATTGGGACTTAGGGTCTACTTAAGTTAGGAGAGTGGGCGACGACATGTTAGGAAACTGTTCTTTTCTTACTGTTGTTTTAGCTCTCGCAAATTAGGTTAGAAACACAGTATGTAGGGCACTAACATGTAAGACAAATTTAAGTTTGGATAAGCGACAATATATTTAATTATTTTTTTTGTTTGTCTTCAAAAGGATTGATTCATGACAATGGATAAGGCTTCGTAACTTGGGGGTATAAATCTTGGTATATAAAATGTGTAGTGTTGTCCTATAACAACTCTGACATTCGGATAAAGTTAATTCTATGATTATGAAAAAGACCAGTGACTAAAAAGGCCAGTTTTCCTATCAGGAAACGGATTGCTAAGTTATTGAAGATTTAAGAAATAATTTGGAGAATACCTCTAAAATATTTTTTTTAAATTCACAATCACACAGTACTCGAATTACTCGAATTTTTAATCAATTTTTATAAATTAGTTAGTACCTAGTTGACATTTTTTCGGTAGATATGCCTAAATTCATGGCGTGTCCGTAACACTAACAGAATGGTTAAATATCTCTAATAATGTTAAGAAGCAAAGTAATCTGAGTTTAATCAAGTTCTTGGGGTACAAAATTGTAAATTTCTGTTGCATGCAATATTTTTCAGCAGCTTTCGTGGAACGTGGAGCCAGTTAACTGTGAAATAAAAATAATATGGAGTTTGGCGTGTTGATCTCTCCCCTAAGTTGTACCAGACCTCGAATTCGACGACTCGTTGCCACCCTTATCTGTTTCAACGAGATTTATTATAAAGTGGGGGCGAGGCCGTCACTCTCGTCAACGGGTGTTTTTGTCGAGGGAATTAATTTGGCGCTCGACCGGTCAAATAATCGTGAATATCAAATAAAAGTTTCCTGTCAAATATTGAAATTCAGATAATACGGAACTCCAAAAATATTAACAGACATTAAAATAAAAAGACGAAGTTATAAAACCTAGGAACCGTTGCTAACACTTAGTGTGCCTGCGGATGGGTGGCGAATTAATTAATTAATTTAATCGCTTAACTATTTGTATTAAAAATATTAACGTAACTTATCTAAACATACAAGCTGTGATCGTTTGTTAACACATGAGTTGTATTTTAATTACATGCCTCGCATTACTTTCGATATGGACATGAATAATGATATTTCTATGAAATTAAATTTATCTTACACAAATGATTTATTTAATTAGGCTGCAGAAATGGATCTTACAATTCTTTATAAGTCAAGAAGTCTAGGGAACCATTACTTTTCCTATTAAATAAATTAAATTAAATAAAAGTTTGAAGAAAATGTATTTTAAAATAAGAAGTTGACGTACAAATGATACGATATAGTAATGATACGGTATAGTTTCTTTTAGGACTTCTAATAAACTACCTTTACCTAAGTGTTTCAACATTTATATAGATTTGTAATCTTCAATTAGCTTGGTATTTAGTAAGGAATAAAGTAGAGTAATACAAACATTAATAAAATGTTAGACTGAATAGACTAAAATCAAGAAAATTTTGTCAATTTCTATTTCAGTCAGAGAATCGTAACAAAAATAAATAAACAAAAACTATTGGTTCTTCCAGCTATATACTATTGGCATCTTCACATTTTATTGTTGTCTAAGTAGGGACCGCTCGTCGAGCCTTATCTGTCTCTAAGAGATTTATTCGAAGCTGCCCTCTGCGTTCCGCTATTGTACTCTTAAGAACAAATATTTTTTCCACGCTGCTCAATAAAGAATTAGTACACTACACAATTCTTAATAAATGCTTATTATTAATTCGTTTCCAATAGTTCTTTTAATTGTTTCAATATTTAGTTTCGTCTTTAAAATTCCAAATAAAATCCAAACTTTGTCACTTTAAAGTCCATAAGTTACATAACTTAACTATTAGGTAACAATGAGTTATAATTTATATGAAAATTCATTTTGAGTGTCGATAACGAAAAAACACACAACTATCCGAAAATCATTGATGTTGCAAATGATCTTTATAGGCCCAACACGTAAAAATTATCATTATCAGCCGACAAAAGCCCCCATAGCTCGACATAGTCTACCCTGTTTTGCCACGTTTTACAGAATTTACTCAATATTGTAGTATTTAATTCTATATTGTAAATACCTGTATTTCCTTCTATATTTCATAGAAGGAAATACAGGCCTTGGAACGAAATTTTAAGTGTTAGCCCATTTCAATATCCCTCAACCATTATCCTTAATCCTACTATGATGTTGCTTATGTTACAGGCTACGGTCAAAGCCACCTACCATCAAATGGGCCGTCAGCACGTCTGGAAACCTTAACATAAAAAAAGATAATAAAGAAAGTGTTCCGAAGTAAGCCATATATTTATTCTCATTTTTATACATTTTTGAGAGACTTCTCTTTGTATACATAATCTCAAAAACTATTCCAAAAACAAAAAGATTCTAAAATTTTTATTATTATTTTATGGAGTATCCATAAACACATTTTTATAGAGTATTTTTTCAGCTAGAAATTTTAATTTTTAATAGACAATAAAACAAGCCGCTGTTGGTGTGCGATTACCGAATCGTTAGATACAATTAATAATTTCTTTTTTGTAAAAATATTAGACATTATTGGACCTTAAAATTAAGCCATAAATACTTATATTATTTTCAAAATTAAAATTTAAGGGGTACATATGGTTTAATGCGTCGTAAGGGGTTTAAGTCCATTGTGGACCCACCGTACCACCGGCCATACAATTGATACTGATGGAAACTAAACCATATATATATAATTAAGATGCGCTAAAAGCTGCATTTTAAGATATATTATTTTTTACTGTGTGTATGGGTGAGTGCAGTATTCCATATCTCCTTATTTTTCTCTATTTTTCCCGACCTTTTTTGTCATGCGTACAATAACATACAATAAAACTCACACAGCTGACACCGCATTCAAATTTGCGTTGTTTAACTACATAAACCATTTGTTCAGTAATATTTGTTGTGTTGTATAAAGTGAAGGATATAAAATATCCTAATAACCAGGATATATAAATAGAGTGAAGCGATGCTTCACACCTGGACAACTCCTCTCTTTATACAAGGCACAAGTCCGATCTTGCATGGAGTATTGCTGTCACCTTTGGGATGGCTCAGCAAAATACCAACTTGCTGCACTCGACTAGGTGGATCGCAGAGCTAGGAGCTATATAAGAGCTATATATATATTAAGGATGAGTTTGCTCTTGACCAGCATCTATCCATGTAGGAAGGATGAGGCCGACGATGGAGCGAGCTCACCCAGAAGATGCCTATGCACTGGAACCTTGACAATATTTGGGTTGTATGAGCTCAGAAATATAGACGCCGACAACGAGTTCAAATCCTTAGCAGTGCGCATTGTAAAAGATGTTTTAAAGCGCTTGGTCCGAATTAGAGGGATTTCGACAAGGTGAGGATGTAACCAGCCGTACGTCTGCATGTCCGATATGATCTCATGCAGCTCCCGAGCACATGCTCCGATGTACATCTTATAGAATACACACAGACAGGCAATTTTGCGTCTATGTGCTAGGCTCTGCAGCTTAGCTCTTATTAGTGTACCGTTGCCAATGAACCTCCTAGCTCTGCGATGCACCGAGTCGAGTGCGGCAAGTTAGTGTTGATCCATCCCAAAGGTGACAGCAATACTCCATGCAAGATCAAAGTTGTGTCTTGTTCAAAGAGAGGAGCTGTCCAGGTGTGAAGCATCGCTTCACCCTATTTAGGATGCACAGCTTTTTGGCCGCTGTTTGGGCTTTGGGCTCGATAGAAGTACCGAAGTTGAGATTTGAGCACATCATGCTAAGAAGCTCGAGATCATTGGCCACAGGTACGCAGGTACCTCGGAAAGTTGGAGCCAAGTCGAAAGGGCTCCTTTTTGTAGAGAACAAACACGCTTGCGTTTTGGATGACTTATAAATTTCATGAAGTTTTGTGCGTATTCGGCGAGCGTCACAGAATTAATAATGTAGCTGAGGTAATTCATTCTAAGTTAAGCAAGTACTTAAACAAAAGAAATACGCCGATTCTGAGAGAGCACAAATTGAGAATAATTGAGTTTAACGTACGGTGGGCTACACTCTCGAAAAACTACGTTAGAGAATAGTCAGATGTTTGTAATATATAAGTAGTTGCTCATAAGGAGATGATTTTCGACTAGTTTCATTTTATTTTCGGAGATAAGGTAGGGAAAGGTCAATTTTCGCATATTTTCTTAAATAACTTCAAAATCATGGGTTAAAATCATTTTTTTTTTTTGAGACTATCAAAATGAGATCTTTGTTTTGACATATGACACATGGTCGCAAAACTTTTTTTTTAAATTAATTTTATTGTCCCCCAAAGGTGCCCCACATTTAAATTTTACCAAATTTTATCTTAATCGGTCTGTTAGATTCGAAGTAAATAGGCTGTGACAGACGGACAGACATGCAGACACGTGAGTTATCCTATAAGGGTTTCGTTTTTTCATTCTGACGCACGGAACCCTAAAAAACATTTGACAAAATTCTATTTGATTGTACAAATACGCTACCTGTCATAAATTCTTCATCAGAAGTAAATGTTTCACGCAAACAAATACAAAAAATCTATAGATTATTAAATTGAGAGGTGAACCGTAGTAAAAAATAACTTTCTACAGTTCACCCAGATGGTCTCGGGAGGTGGACGGTAGGTAAGAAGGGGCCAATGTTCGCCATCTAAAAGACACCTACACACGCAGTTGTTAAGCCTAAATATGTATCATGTCATCATTATAATTGTCGTTGCCTAATAATTTAAATTAAATTATTAAATTATTTTCTTTATTCCAGGACTGAAGACTGAGATCTACATTTGGAAATAGTATATCGATGTTGGATTCGGCGAATAATGGCGAACGTATATTATAGAGCCCGCATGCTATGGGTGCTCAATTTCTTCCTATTAACAAATATAATTATAATTATAATTTTATATTCACAGGCTAAAGCTATAACGAAGAAAATAAAGGAGAACAGGTACAAAAAAACAAGTGATAGAAAAAGAAATAGGCCAGTTTAAAATGAGCTCACCTAAGCTAAAGTTTTAGGTACAAAACTCGCACATATTTGGGTTATCGTGAATTTAAAGTAAAGTTGCTATCAATACGAAAAATATATTATAAAAGCTCTAAAAGGCACAATTGGCGCTTTATTAAAACATGTTCTCGTATGGACGTTTTAAGAATGTAGGTACCTATATTGTGTAACAATAAATTATGCATAGATAATTGTATAATTGGTAGAACTAAAAACAGATATTTAAAACATATTTTGAAAATTAAATTAATAAATACCTATTTAGAATCTTGCCACGATATCAGAATATTGTTAAGAAATACAAATGAGCCTTGTATTTTATTGTGGCTTTAATTGTGTTTCATTAAAGTATTAAAGTCATGAACGATGTGTGAAACGATAAATCTGAACTTAAACCTCTATGACATCCAAACAAGGATTGAATCTAAGATATTCTAGTAAATAATTCAAATTTTTTAGCATTAAACTGTTGGTAAATGTCGAAATAGAAAAGATGGGTGTCCGCTCCGACGACGCACGACGTACGATTGTCTTTGACTATGCAATAGGAAAAGAGGGCAAATAAAAGCGCCATCTATTATACAATAATAGAATTAGGTGAAGCGGTGACATCTATTATTTGGGTAGAATTGATTAGAAAAACTTTTTAATTATCGCTTGTATTAATTTTACTACTCATAAATGAAAAACGGGACAAGTGCGAGTTGAACTCGCGTGAAGAGGGTTCCGTACGAAGTTACCTATCCCCACAATATTGAGTGATTTACCATGTTATTTTATTATCATGGACTTCCTATAGGTCTTCCTATAATCTATAAGAAAAAAACTAATTTCTGTATTTTTTTCATTTTCAAAATTTTAGGTTCAGTAGTTTCGGAGATAAGGGGGGGGGGGGGAATGGTCGGACAGACGGACACACTAGTGATCCTATAAGGGTTCCCTTTTTTTATTCGGACGTACGGAACCCTAAAAAATGAAAGGGCCTTATATGAAAATCGATTCTTAAGGAGTAAACTCTAAAAAAAAATTCTGAATATTTAAAGTCTGAAAGGCACTTATAATTTATAATCCATTATGATTTATTAAAAATAATTTCCCTATTCATGGTCATTGATACATACAATTTACTATCATGTTTTAATAAAAAGAAAACGTTATTTTTTTTCTTCTACATAACTTAATATAAACATAAAGAACTGACAAGCACATTAATAAAACTTTTCGTGACTCGGTTGGCCGTTGGAAAAAGTCAAATATCACGCTTTATACAGTTCATTTAGAATTCAGAACATGCTTTTATCCGTCCTTCCCTATGTTACGGTCGCATTCGCGTAATATATGAAGTACGGTAACCAGCCATTATGATACTTAATACGAGTAATAATATCTGAACAGCAATATTAAGACATCAATTTTATTTTCCTGAAACACTTACGTTTACAACTTTGGCATGAAAGAAAGATGAATCTACATATCAATTGCCTTTTTTTGATTAATGTTTTTTTTAATGATTATAAAGTAGAACGTTCACCAAGCATAACAGGTAAGAAATATGACTTTGCTAGCATCTAGTGTTATAATTGTGTGAATATTTCACAATAAAATTCGACTGTCAAAATGTCTATCTATCCTGCAATATTTTAATAAAACATATTTTATCTCGGTAATGTGAGCGAGATTTACAAATAAACAAAAAAAGTACAATGTTTTCAGCAGGTGTATTTAGTAAAAATATACGCCTAGTTTATTAGTCATTGAATAATTTATTTAAAACGTCGTCGGATAAAACCAATTTTGTTTTAATAATTTAATTTAATATTACGAATACAACTAGTGTAAAATTAACTGAATTATATCAGTAAACATCATTAAAAACCCTACGTCCAGTATCTGTTCGCACTAATTAATTTATTATTCAGCTTCATCGATTAATTGTCCACGTCCTTCTATCAGTGACTTAAAATACAATATTTATGATAATTACCTGATATAATAGTGTTCTGTGTCGCCGATGGTGACGTCGATACAGCCAGTAATAAGAATGCGGAAAAAGTTTTTTGCATATTTCCTATATTATGCATTGCGTTAAATTTTCTAGCTAATATTAAAAAAAATGTTTATATACAAATGTTAGCTAGCGTTGACACTTTTTAATTTTACTTAGGACTATCGCGTTTGCCGTTCTACATAATTCCGTACTCGTCCGAACCTGAAACAAAATAAAAACTTTTTACATTTTTGAAATTTATGTCGATTTCAGAAATTAAATAGTATTTTAATATTATAGAAGGACGCAGTAAGGTTGAGATGGTCAACTTGATGATAAAAACAAGGGACACACAAGTAAGATGCCAACCTAACTTTGATGAGTTAAAGAACGAGACAGAAGATGGGAAAATGGGAATGGGCTCTGGCACCTTCATGATTACTCACAAAAATAGAACACTTAATCTTTGTATGTGGTGATCTTGTTAGTAAAAGATTCTTGGTCACTATAATATATAGTCCATTTATTTAAGAATGAACAAAAAGATAAACAAACAACTCACGAAATGGATTTTTTAAGTTTTAACCTTAACCACACCTTTAACTATACACGAATTCATTTACACTCACTATACTCCGTGCGCTGTAGCATGGTGCGGGTGACAGTTACGACTAGTTTCGTTTCACTCTTGAAAGTTGCCGCGATTTACAATAATGATTATTAATTCACCTGCACCACATTCCTAATATATTAAATCACATTAATAACTGTAGTAGTAAATTAGTAGTAGTAGTTTAGTAGTTCTAGTCTACAAATACAATCAAATTGAAAGAAAAATTAAGCAGTGTTATGCGTATAACGTAACGCCAAAGATGTATTTAGTGATGGGATGTACTGCTACGATGTATAGTCGATATTTTTTTTAAAATAAAAAATGTATATTTTGCGAAGTTTCATTTTCATTGTTAAAAAGTCTATAATTATATAGATAAAACAACAGAACATACATAGGGTATATACTCTTCCTACTCTTCCTCGCTGGACGGTCGTGCACGGGACAAGGAAAGGGATAGGAAGATTGAAGCGGCCGCGTCCAGAAACTATACAAAGATCCGCTTAGATGGAATCTTTATTTATTTACCTTTTAACCGGCATTCATAGAAACGTACATATTGTTCGTCTAAACTCATATCAGAGTCAGGAACATCTGAATTGTCACTTAATTCATCATCTGAATCTGTGACGGATATTATTAACGATGACTCCATTATGTTATCAATACGGATGTCACGATCCCAATCAGGCATAATGTCCCTTTTTGTTTTATTCATGACCTTAGACCAGTCTTCAGGTTGAACATTGTTGATGGCCTCTTGTATTAGGGCCAACATCTTATTTGCCGTAAATGGCGGCGAAGTATTATTTCTTGCGGCGTGACCTTTGATTTGGGCCCAAATTAGCTCAATAGCGTTATACTGGCAATGGTAGGGTGGTAGTCGAAGCACCTGGTGGCCTTTTTCTTTTGCCATCTCGTCTAGAGCATAGGTAGGTGGCTTATAACGCCGGACTAAGGCAATAAGCTCAATATTTATATTCAAATAATTTTCTTTTTAAAATATTTTCAAAACAATAATAAAGAGAACGAGATTTATGCTACGGTATCGATAGCGATAAAAATTAATCGCAGAACGTTACATCCCTAGTCACGCGGTACTGACAGATGTCAACGTCATACCGACAACTGTCACCCGCACCATGCTACAGCGCACGGAGTATAAACATAATATTCTTTACGATATTTATCCAAAATTATTGCATATATTCTGAGGAAAATACAAAAACTCGATAAATTCGTCATATAACCTACGATATATCACTGGAGATCACAATGAGATTTTATCTATGGTCTAGAGATGGGACATGTACACGACCTGAGGAATTTTGTATCACATGAGTTTTTTATTGATACATAAATTTTTATCATTCACAATTCTGCACATATTTTAAAGTTTTAGTTTATCATAATTCATAACGACTTTATGAAATTATTTCTGATTGAAAGGTATTTATTAAATAGATAAATCATTAAACAATACGAACAAAATCTAAATGAGTTACTCACTAAGTCAACTCTATTTGATATGCATATTGTACAAATCTCATCTCTAAAACAGGTCAGTGACCCTGGCGACGCCATATTTGTTTACCTTTTTGTTCAATCTTAAAAAAATGGACTATATATATTTGTCCACAAAGATTGCTTAGAAGAGAGCGCACACGGCCAGTGTTGCAAAGACAAAAAAATAATAAATACCATACCCTGGTATTACCAGTTTGTTGTACTGAACATTTGCTTTAATTCCAAGGTGACTGCAGATCTGTGCACGGTGACAGACAGATGTGCTCTGTAGGAGCGTGGGGCCATTAGAATCACCTATATAGTTCATTATTGCGCAATGCAATCTAACTTGTCAAGTTGATATTGGAGTTTCGAAATCAAATATTAATTCTCTAAGGAATCAGACATTCCCTCGAGAAAGTGTATCTCACATAACTTATAACTAAGTACGTATTTATATATTCTGTTGCTTATTTGTTTATGTTAGTAATTGTAATTATGCCTGTTAATTACGTTAATAAAAAATCTTGTCGGTGTAAACGTAAATGAATGAAGTAGAATTGTAAAAATAAAACATTTTTTTACAATATGACTGCACTCTCTTTGTACTCAGGTTTACTTATCACAAAATGACAAAAGCGAGATAAACTAATACCATTTTAGTGTCCATGCGTGCAGCCAATGTGTTTTGTTCTATTTAGATCATGGATTATCATAGGCATTGTCACGCTATGCTAATAAATGTTATAGACAGACAGACAGACGGATCGTGCAACGGAATGAGAACGGCAACAACAATTCTCATTAGTACATAAACAGAATATAGCAGTAATCAATATTCAGCAAGAGTTATTGGCAATCAACCGTCATACTCGATTAATTAATTGACAATTATTATTTGAGGATTACATCACGCCAATCCATTAATCATAGCATAGAAATAAAATTGTTTTACATCACTAAGACACGTTACATAAGTGAATGATTGATTGCGTTGAGGACCAATAGTTTTGTAATGCCTACATGAGTTTCAATATTAAAATGACACAATTATGACAACATTAAACAGATTGTGTTTAAGAAAAAAATATTCATAAATCGACCGTTTAGAACTCCATCCACCGTACATTAACGGCGAATTAGATGTGAAATTATTCAAATTCGTACTACAATATTCCATCAACGAATTGGCGATGACAGCGTTTCGCGTTTCTACCAAAATTGTTTGAGTGGATTTTTTTTTTATTAATTAAATGAACAGTCGATAAAATTGTCTGGTGTTTTAGCTTAACTTCATTAAGGGCCAATGCACACAAAAAGCTTTTTAAAATTACTAAATTAAAGAGGCGTCGTTTCTTTCAATCGCTACAGGTAGCTCGCGTCGTATTAATTAAGAGCCACGCTCATGTATTTAGTATGTTGGTTAGGGTCAAATCACACCAACATTCGAAGCGGCGCGCACGTTTTGAGGTAACAATACAATATAGAACTTCTTTTTTTAGTAAATCTACACAATAAGTACACAGTGCACTGTGTATGTGGTGTCGCAGAGTTCCGAGTCGTAGCGCCGATACCACTTTACACGGCTTCACGCACATAGAAATCTTTAAGTATCGTCGCGTCGCGTTTCGGTGTGAACTGACCCTTTGCGTTTCCACTTTGTCGTGATGACAGATATTCTTGCAGTTTAAAGCGTCATGATTTGTATATTTAAATGGAGGTGTTATGGTTTGTATGTATAAGACGCCACAATTAATTGTCGTCCATGACTTTTTTTTTGCTGTGACGCAGATTGTCTGACGGCTAACACGACAGTCGTAGAATGATAAAAAAAAATCACGACTAATCATGACGGCACATCATGTGTCGTTGCGACTATATATCCCAGCCACAACAAAAGTATCGTCTCGTCGTTTACACGTGTTTTCCTCTCCCAGTCTCAGTTGCGCCCGCTACTCGTACTACTACAGTTGAGTATTTTCATCTTCATCCATTGTACTCTGGAGCAAATATACATTACTGATCTCCAAAAGAACGTAGACGCGACTGATATGCAAACGACATGACGACTACCGTGAACCGATAAAATGTCGTCACAATCCAATGGGAACAGCTAGATACAATAGTCGTTCAACGCAAAAAAATTTCGACGACAAACATACGACATAATGGCAACAGCTAGAGACGAGAGTCGTCCACCGCACCGATAAATTAACCGTTACGACATAGTGGCAACCCGTCTTTAGGCTCAATTTACACAAAAAAGTATTGTCATATAAACTTTCCTAGTGCGACGCGTAGATAAGTAAGAGGCAACACGCCACCAAGTGCTACGCTAAATTGACGTAGACGCCAGAAGCGCTACGGAAGGATATTCGTAACTTGCGGCATGCTTAGCAAAACTTAGCAAAATTATGTATACGCAATTTAAAAAAAAAAAATATTTTTAAAAAAAGATCGTTTTTTTAATGTTAAAGTCTGCAGACAGGCTGACGGTCCACTTGATGGTAGGTGGCTACCATCGCCTATAACACAAGCAACGTCACAGGTGCTGCAAGTGCGGTACCGACTACAGTAGGATTAAGGATAAGGGATTAGGAGGGGATAGGAGAATGCGCTCTGACATCCCTTACTTATTCACCGAAACACAACAGCACACGCGCTGTTATTTCACGGTGGTTTTCTGTAAGGGGGGGTAGTTACTGACACCAGACGGGCCGCCCAAATGACTGCGAAACGCAGGGTGCCCTGCCACTACAGTAATCGTATAGATTTCCTATACATTTATGTATATGTGTCGCGAAATTTCAGAGTTAAGGATGATTTATATTACACCGGGCCGTGTCCGTGCCCCGGCCGGAGCACGGCCGGGGCACGGCCGGAGCGCTCCAATCTCGAAATTTCATAAAATGTTTGTTTTCACAGTGCGCTCGGAGACAGCTTCGCGAGGCCCGCTCGGGGTATAGTACCTATTAGTTTTTTTAGTGGTATCATTTAATGTATATTTAGTTTCTTTTTTAAATTGTTAAAATTATAAATTAATTAATTAATTAATTAACCCGAGGCTGACTGCCTCGAAGTATAATATTTTTTAAATAATATATGTTAATATATTTCTGGTAGGTATAATATATTTCTGCTTAAATATTAAAAAAAAAAAGAATTTCAAAAATATCTCGGGAGCGGTGCGTCGCAGACCCTCCGTGTTGGTACTCATTTAAGAGGTCTCGGGGAGAGGAATTTTTCGGTGAAGACGAAATTTCGAAATTCGCATTTTTGGACTTTTTCAAAATTATCTCGGGAGCGGTGCGTCGCAGACCCCCCGTGTTGGTACTCATTTAAGAGGTCTCGGGGAGAGGAATTTTTCGGTGAAGACGAAATTTCGAAATTCGCATTTTTGGACTTTTTCAAAATTATCTCGGGAGCGGTGCGTCGCAGACCCCCCGTGTTGGTACTCATTTAAGAGGTCTCGGGGAGAGGAATTTTTCGGTGAAGACGAAATTTCGAAATTCGCATTTTTGGACTTTTTCAAAATTATCTCGGGAGCGGTGCGTCGCAGACCCTCCGTGTTGGTACTCATTTAAGAGGTCTCGGGGAGAGGAATTTTTCGGTGAAGACGAAATTTCAAAATTCGCATTTTTGGACTTTTTCAAAATTATCTCGGGAGCGGTGCATCGCAGACCCCCCCATGTTGGTACTCATTTAAGAGGTCTCGGGGAGAGGAATTTTTCGGTGAAGACCAAATTTGAAATTCGCATTTTTGGACTTTTTCAAAATTATCTCGGGAGCGGTGCGTCGCAGACCCCCCGTGTTGGTACTCATTTAAGAGGTCTCAAGGAGACGAATTTTTCGTTCACGGCGAAATTTCGAGATTCACATTTTCGTTGAAAAACAAAAAAAAATCTGTTTAAAAACAAAAAAGTTACACGTTTTTCCAAATACCACGCATACGAAGTCGCGGGCATAGCTAGTATGGTAATATTAATACAAAATAGTATAATAGTACTTGGAAATGACAAGGCACGGGCAACGCCCGCTGGCGGCCCGTCGGCGGCACGGTGACAAATAGCAAACCCGGCCGGGGCACGTTGAGAAAAGCACGGTGACTGCCCGGCCCGGTGTAATATGAATCAACCCTTACTATCATCACTTTCTATTATAGGTCTACAGTCTCGAGTCGATATATTCTAGTTAGAACAAGTTAGAATATAAAAATTAGAAGCTGCATTAACAACGATCTTGGTAAAAGCAATATTATGTATTTATTGAATTGGGGTAGACATACTATACTCAGTATTACGTGTGTAGAGGGGTCGATATAGTAAATTCATTAACACTCCAAAGTGACCTAGAAAACTCATTTTATATGCATTACAGACGCAATATATATATTTCGTATGTGTTCATTAGAGACGCTTTTCGTGAAATAACTTTTGATTAGTAGGTATGACTATAATAGGTAATAATAGCTCTTGTATTAAACGTTCTAATGACCGTTTCTAAATAAACTAAGCAATGATAATACATTTATTATGAATGAATAAATTTTATGTGTATTTATTTCGCTTAAATCATTAATATGTCCCCTGGCTAAAATTTGGCTATAATACGTTTTAATTGAGGATATACCTACTCTTTTTGAACACCCTTTCAAAGTATGGTAAGACACAAAGGCTACAAAAAAACTACGCAGAAAGAGAAGGCTCTACAGAAAAATTCTCCCTAACTACAGAAATAAGAAGCTTAAAAAAATTATATCACACAAAAAACCTTCATCATCATCATCATCATTAGGTCATGTCTCTCCACTGCTACATGTAGGCCTCTCCCAAGGTTCGCAACCACGCACGGTCCTCTGCTTCCTGCGATGCCTTTCAGGTTGTCTGTCCACCTGGCCGCAGGTACACAAAAATAAATAAAAATAGTTTTTTTCTGTAAGAGCGTGGCTCCTTACAAAAGACCTTTAAAAGTAAGATAATTATACCAGAGACCATTTCTCTTTTTGGTCCTAATCCCATGTCCTTTATCCTCTTAAAGTCGGAAGCAGACATGGCTGGTGTTAATAGGCGACTGTGAGAACCTACCATCAAGTAGACCGTCACGTACCATCAATTAGATCAAGTAGATACACCTTTTAAGGCGGCGGTGCATTAGATACAATAAAACAAAGTTATCCTGGCAGATTTTACCCTTTAGATTACAGATGCGAAAATATTTCTCAGAAATACTATAATGTTCCTATAAATTTTAAGTAATTTTTATAATGATCTCATAGGTGGTTAATTAAAATTTTTTTTGAGACATATAAAAGTGAATATTATGATAATTAAATGACACAAAAGAATATTCCGACGTTACATTAAGTAATAACGTTGAAAAGCAATTTTATGAAATCATCGAGACGAAAATCCAAGAGAAAGGTAAGGCTCCGAGATGCCGCGAGTGCAGTAATAAAAAGACGGCTCATCGAAGCGGAAACTAATAGGAAATTTTATAACATCACAGCTAACTAATACATAAAGTATTGGGGAAAAAAGGAGTTTTAATCAAATTGGCCACAAACCTGGCTTTCCAGGGCAGATTTTATGTAATTAGAATTAGAAGTCTGCATTCGTTTATTTTTTTGCTTTTATACAACAAAATACACAATTTTAATTCGAGAATGTCCTCAACGGTACCCTCCTAGAATGATTTTTTAATGATTCCATAAAAATGATCCATTGGTCACCCTTATGGAACTAGAACTAGGTTGGAAAATGAATTGGTTGTTACCACTGTTAAGCAACTCTTATGGCACCAGGATGTATTCACATCTAATATCAAATCTGGTTAAAGAATTAGACGCTAAATTAAGAAATTCCATTAAACAAAATAACATCAAATCCAAATTAACATCTTAGATAGTCACGACTTTGAATTAATTAATGAGATATTAAGAAATAAATTTCTTTTGTTGTTATATATTATATGTAATAAATATAATATTATATTATAATATTTAATTAATTTTCTGATAATAATCTGAATTGATGGTAATAAATTAAAAAAAATGTATTTAGTAACAGCAGGTAACGCACCACTTTTGGATTATGAGTCTCCAAGCTATATTAGGTCGGTGTTGAGAGTAAATATCTGAACAATTTCGGAACAAAATACGGTCTGTTACTCGAGAACTAAGGAAAGCATTAGTCGGTACAGATTGAGTTTGAGGACCATCGCTCCATAACACAAGGCACAAGGAGAATGATGTAGCACGCTGTATATGACACACCATTTTCTCGGCTACCGACGGAACCCGTAAACTTTGAAGTGCTCAACGACCCGGATTTAGGGAACCCCATTTACTCTGTATGACACTTCAACGGTATCCCTTCTCAAATAGAAACAACGGCGTAATGTTTTTGACGGGTCATTCATGATATTTTTTTCGCGACGCAAAAATATTCACCACAATTTGAGCTCTCCAAGAAGTGTTCTATTGTTATTCGTAATTTACAGCGTGTTGAAACAAATGGAAACAACAAAAGATCAAATCCAAATGAGTTGTTCATCATCACAATGGGTACTCTCGTCAAGATGAAATCTGATTAAATGTCAAGACTTTTCGGTTGATATTTTTACGAGAATTTATTTATTGTTTTGTATATATAACGTATTAACATTATAAACAGTGTATTTCGTTTATGATATTAATTATTGTATAAGAAAGAAATCAGAAAAATCTGGAAAGCATAAAATAAAAACGCCATATATGCTGTTGTGTCTCGATGAGTAAGAGATGCCAGAGCCCACTTCAGCGCACATGCGGCACTTATGGCGTTGCTTTTTTTGGCGAGAAGACGGTAGTATATGTGCCTTACGTCAGCCTTAACCTTCAGATACCTTAGGTCAGCCTACCTTTACGTAAAAATTATGTAATGAAATAAATAACCTTGGAACGGAGCTTCAATTAATAGAGCTAGCGAAGAAGCCGACGAATTAAAGTCAAGTAAGTACGCATGATCGCTTCCCTTGTATTCAAAATAACTTATGGTGCTGGAAAGACACGGTGTACCTACGAATATGAAATTGTTTTAAATTTTTTTACACAGCTCTGTACTTTTCTTGATGATGAATAGTAGGCTCAAACTGCAAGCAATCTTGAATCAAATCCGTTGCTAGTTTGTTTTGATTTTCTTAACCATAAATAATGGTTTTTATTTTTCTATAAGACAGTTTGATGAGCAATTTTGTGAAGTTTAAAACGAATAAATTCACCGGATAGGTATAATCAATTATTCAACTAAGTAATTTCGAAATATCTAGGAAGAAAATTTATTTGGAATTACATGTATACCTACCAAATACCTATATGGAGAAAAATGTATTCGAGAAATGTTTTTCATTATATCATTACGACTCGCTGCTTGGCACTGACTCTTGCAAGACGAGGGTGAGAATGTCGGCATTTTGTCGGCATTTTGAATCCACGATTTTGAATGTTGGCAGATGTCATAAGCCTTTATTAGTGTTTTATCGTGTTTTTCTTAAAATTACAGATTCTCAAAAAGAACCCAGCCTTTCTTGCAATTCCGATTTGAAATGGAGAATATGTATCTATGTATTCTTCCAATTTTAAATTTAGAATTCTATGTATCCTAATTGAAAACCTAATTCATTTTATTAAGTTAAAATGAAATATGAAACTTGTACTAGTTCATATATATTGTTCATATTGAGTAAAATCGGATTAATTAAATTTATTTTAAAGCAACATTGAGGATTGCTAATAATCTTGAATACAATTTGAGTGTGACTATGAAAAACCCTCCAGTCTCCTTTTGTATGAAAACGGTGTTTGGGCTGGAATTTAAAATGCTAAATGATTTTTCTTAACGTCTAAATCTCTTCCTGCGAAGTTAATGATGGGGCTAATATTTTATAGGAGACAAACCAGTCCCTGATATTCCTTACTAACTTTTTAACTGAAGATTTTAATGAACAATGATATATTAAAAAATAGATAATAATTATTATTACTGCAAATTCCAAAGCAATATTGCAATCAAATTATAATATTAATTAAGTTGCAGGCCGTTTGGTTTATAGTAAACATATAATGACAAAATACACATACTAGATAGTAGGTACCCACATCTACAATACTATCGGTTTAGGTACATAAAATGTGTGCGCAAATAACTTTACTGCTTTACACCATTCCCATACTCACCGTTAACGGAGATAAACTTCCTTCGTTCATCACGAGACACATCGTTCACAAACACTTCCCGTAAAAACACAACCCTGAAACGCGAAAACTCTACAAACTTCTCGACAGTTCCAACAGAAACACATGTCAAACGTGTCGCTCTGTCGACCACCAACATTATTCATTCATACACTTGTAGCGTTTATATTCATCACCGTATCCGTTAGAGTTCAAATTCGGAATTCGTGTAGGAGTGTAATTGAACGTCACGCGCGGGAGTTTAGTTCAGCATTCGCGTGCACTCCTCGACCGCCGAGTTCGTACTACATAAGGGCGTAACTGAACAGCTCCTTACTGCGCACGCGCGAAACGAAGTGACTCTTTAGCCTGTCGGACTTATTCACCAGTTAATTAATATATCAACTTTTCTCCACCCCTATATTAACCTTCTCCTTTAATAAAATATTTGGCTTAGTGTCTTTACCCTGTGGGTGTCGGAAAGTTTGACACTGCCCAATTTCGGAGAACAATTTCCATTCCTGAGGAAAAGTGGCAACACAATTAAGGTGTTAATAAATTAATATTGCGGCTCCGCTGTCTGGACTAGGCACTTCTATCCGCTAATTACTATCTTAGCTTACTAATTGCTCCGTTAATTACTTTACTTTGTATTTTAATTTTCATTCACAGTCGAAAGTGATATAGTTCAAAGAAATCTTTATAACTAACCGGCTAGAAAAATCAGAAGTTTTTTTTACGTTCACACATCTACATTCAAAATATAGGTTGCAAATATGTTATTTAAAAAGATTATAAAAACGGGACAACTGCGAGATGAACTCGCGTGAAGAGGGTTCCGTGCGATGTTACCTATCCGCACAATATTGAGTGATTTAACATGTTATTTTAATATCATGGACTTCTTATAGGTTTTCCTATAATCTATAAGTAGAAAACTATTTTTTGTATTTTTTTCAAAATTTTAGGTTCAGTAGTTTCGGAGATAAGGGGGGGGGGGGGGTGTCGGACAGACGAACACACGAGTGATCCTATAAGTACGGACGTACGGAACCCTAAAAAGGTGCAGAATTTTCTATATGAGACAACATGTACATGTGCAATATGTTTATTGTAAGGGTAGGTAGATTAAAACTGTCCCCTTCTGTTAATGTATAACACCGCATTACAATCCAACGACACGTCTACTAAAATAGCGTGTTCAAAGAGAGGGTTACTTATTGAAATTAATCCTAGTTTACTACATTTTATCAGTATTCGGTACGAGATATCCAATGAAACTATTAATTTCTAATATTTATTCAACAAAGAGAAACTGCTAGACAGTAATTTTATTGTTGGACGTTGCCGGTAAAAGTTTTGTTAGCTTCTGCTAGTTTATCTATTGAGCTAATAAAACTTAACTTGTGCTTCTGTAATTGCTCCTTACTATCTTTAATTTTTTTAGTAAAATTTTAAATGAACCTTACAGAAAGATATCGTATCTAGACAACCTGGACTATATAATAGGAATAATAAATATACGTTATTTATCACTTGTTCATTACCATCTACATGAATTATTGTTAAGAAAGCTGTCTTCGTTTCGCACAATATGTGCATCCCTTTCATACCGAAGACGGCGCAGGCGCAGACCAAAGTAAGCAATAGCAGTCTGCATTTAATAATTATATATAAAAAAAAATTTGATTCCTTTTCACAACTATCCCAATACATACCTAATATTAGTATTAATATTTCATAATGAGATATCAACATACTTATTTATATTTTAACTAAGAATGGGCTTCAGATACAAATACAAATGAATCGGGTTTATAAAACGTTTGGCAGAAGTTATGGCCCACGAGAAGTGTCTGGCAATGCTGAATATTTATTTTGTAATTATATTCTACAAAACATATATAAAGAAACTATGCATATTTCTTTAATTTTTAATTCTGTCAGTAAACAATATAAGTAACTTCTATGGAGTACTCTCCATATTTTTACGCCTTTTTTTTTACGCCACCGATGAACAATGTCGGATTAGCGCAGTGAGAATGACAGCTCTAATCAGTTGTCATGCACGTCGTTCCCCAAAAGAAAGGGAAAAAAGGACATTCAGCGTAAACTCACTCAAAAATACACACGGGTCGTATCCGCCATAAAAACGGTGAAAAGTTGCCGCGCGCGCGAACTACCATTTTAACACCAAGAAATTCCTGTACCGGGTGGAGATCATCGAGTGCAAGTGGCAGTCCAAGGTGACGTACGTGCATTGTGTTGTTATTGCCTATTTCGAATTGTGGATCATCGTTATCGATCATAAATTCCCAGTGTAGCACGGGCCACCAAGTTGCAGGTTGTTACAGTAGGAGTAATTTATATTGTCAAAATTTCTTTGAGAGTTGACAGAACTCATTGACAGAATTGTTAAAGTGTACTTTTATGTATGATAAAAGTACAAAAAGTAAATTAATAAAAAAAATATATTAAATAAATAGGCTTTAAATGTCGTTTCTTTGTTTTCAGGTAAATTATATAATTCTTTTCTTTTAAAGTTTTTATGTAAATTATTAATTTTATGTAAAATAAAAAACTTCGTTTTTAGAGCAACACAGTCTTGTCCTATTTATTTAGAACTTACAATAAGTCTTATTATATAAAAATCAGCCTTTAGGAAATAAGTGAAGTTAGTCCTATTTTTAAGTAAAGATAGGACTAAGGTAATTTCTCACCAGATAGCCTAAATTGGCCGTCTACCCAACTTAGCAGATAGGAACAACATTCAAAGTACATAGGAACACTACTCGATTAGTCGATTACCCACATTTTGTCCTTTGGAAAATAAGTTATATCTGGTAGGCCAGTGATCTTATTCTATGATGGCGACAGCTAACCAGCGCGTAAGAGCTGTATTGCTACGCTTTACATAGTATAAATTATCGCAAATTTAATACTTGCTACAATAATAATTATAGATTAATTTTGCAGAGAAGTGAAATATCTGTAGTCTAATATGTAAAATACACATATTCGTATTGAAAACAAAAAGCTGAAAAAAAAACCTGTAACGCCTAACATTATAATTTTGCCAAACGTTGGGTCTTTATTTTTATTAGTACTTATTACTAATAAAAAATACTTTCAAAATTTTACTAGTGCTGAGCCCGCAACTTCGTACGCGTGGTATTTGGTGTAGAGCGTAACTTTTTTGTTTGTAAATCGATTGAAATGAAACAAACACTAAACGTTACGAGAGGCTTGTTACAATACATAACCACGTTCAAATCGGTTAAGCCGTTTATGAGATTAGGGTACAAAAACAATAATTCTAAAAACTATTTTTTTTTTCGCCTCGGTAACATAAGTACAGCGTATACGATTTTTTTTTAAATGTATTTAATGTATAGTCACAGCTCGTTTACGATTTTATTATAATATGTACAGATATAGATAACTCGCACCCACGGCTTCGCCCGCTTATTTAGCCTATCCATCCTGAAACTCTTTTAACGATTGGTGATTTTTTTTTCTGATGAGTAGTTTCGAAGATTACCTCCTACATACAAACTTTAACTTTTTATAACATTAGTATAGGTATAATAGGTAAGCTGAAGAATTCGTTTGCTGTTAAACAACAACTAAACTTTTAACTATTTTACAATGTAAGTGTAAAATTAATATACAATGGTATGTTATTGGAAATGGAATGGAATGAATAACGAAACGTTTCAAATAACAAATAAGCAAACACGCTAAATTTAATTGCATTTGACAAAAAAAAATATGAGATAATTTGAAGATTTAGCTTATATCTTTAGGTTATATATTATCATTGCGGTTTAGTGACCCATAGAAGTCGAGATCCTATCCAATCCTTAACCCTTAATCCTACTGTAGTTACCTTGTATTACAGGCAACGGTAGCCACCTATCATCAAGTGGACCGTCAGCCTGTCTGCCGAACTTAACATAAAAAAGCAAAATGTGCATGCCTTGGTCAATTTAAATTAAACGGCTGGTGAAACAGATCGATACAGCTATAGTATAATAATAATCATACCTGTCATCTTTAATGATAAATACGTTCAGAAATAACTAAAAAAACCTTATTCATTGTGAATATTTCAATACTGAGATATACTTAATTTTGTATTTGTTTTGTTAACCTAATTAATTACAATGCATTAGTTAAAGGCTTAAACTTATAAATTAAATTAAAGTGATGTATATGTACTGTTTCTATGTATTTTTTGGGAGTTTATAATAATTATAACAATAGAGTTATAGAGGTTTATAGAGTAATTCATTTTAAGTTATTTCGCACAAAAATAGCATCTCTTGGGAATACTGAGCTGTTATGCCAACTAATCGATATAACGACTCTTAACTGAAGTTTAAGTGACATTAAGTGTACAACTGGTAGTTTTCACGTAACTCTATTGATTTATCGCACTATCGCACAGGTAAATGCAAAAGTTACGTACATATTACATACTTTCTGCCGCAAGATTCTGTGAGATCAATTGGTAACTGGTAAGATTAGCAAGTCATAGCTCGATGTTGAGTTCGAACTCGACATGAATTCGTCTATATTAAATTAAATGAATAAATATAAAATTGAAGTAGTGACATTGTATTATAATTATTTCAATTATGTTTCTTGGTTAATTAATGTAATAAATTAATAAATTAATGTAATTAAGTTAATTTGAAAGGAATTTACAGGACATTTATTGGTTTTATTTTACTTTATTCAGGACAACAAAAAAAAAAAAAATAAAGAAATAAAAAGTTGAATATGTCTATACGGGGGCAAGAGGAGAACGGAAACTAACATCTTATCTGGCCCAACTATCAATCACACCTGCTCAGGCTGCTTTTTTTACCTACGAATAACCAGCGACAGTCACTGCGGTACTCCCTGCTGGATAACAGACGAGGCAATGACAACCTAGTAATGGTTGAATAATCATACACCCAGTAGGGTAAATCGCTGGGAAAGGCTGAAGCGAGCTTTGGTACAGTGCCAGCTGTAAGAGAAGAAGTTAGAGAAACACAAAAAGAGGCTAACATATCACATAAACAATCATACAGCATTCCTACCAGCTACAGCTACGCAATTATACATAACTAAAATATTGTTACGGGTGAGTTCAAAAGCCGTGTAAGGGTAAAAGGAACGATTAGTTTTCACAAACCAAGATGACTTTCGAAATCACTAAACTTATCCGATGTAACCGTTAAACTTGCCAAAAGTCGTCAATGATTCCCTTAATGTGTCGCCGGATCACTGTCGCAGATAGCTTCGCAAAAGCTCCGAAGAATCGCTTTCGTATTGCTGGTTGTCATACCACTAAAAGCCCACTTGACCACGCCTCTTATTTATACTTGGCGCCGAACGCCTCGATGTATTTCGAATTTACTAGAAATATAAAAGATTGTAAACAAACCATTGAAAGTTCGGGAATGTAAACTCTATGTTTGAAACATAAGGACCAATTTCCATTGACACTAATCGGTAAAGGGGCGTGGCTACCATTGATAGGGTGGGACGTTCGAAACTTTCGACCGGCGCGAACGCTTTTTCCAGAATGTTGTATGGTTAGTCGTAACAGTATTAAATCTTTCCATAGAATTATATTAAAAGGGAATCTAAGCGCTTTTAATATAATTCAAATTTCATGGTGTTGTGATAATGCGGAAGGCTGCAGCAAAACAAACAACAAAACAAAAATATATAAAAAAAAAAAATATATTTTTGTCACAAACATTCGGTGAGGATATTGCATACGTAAGTTCTGTGACAAATGAGCAACCTTCTTAATTTAAATTTTTATTTCTTATCTTTAATTTCAGCTGGTAGTAGTGTAATCATGAATTAATATTATTTAAATATAGGTATAGCACAAGTAAAACATCTAGGCTAGGTTAGATTAACCTAAAAGTTGTACAAATAAAAGATAGACACCCTGCTCCGAAGATGAGTAAATTGTCTACATTATTACAGTAACGTTAAGACGAGTAACATTACAGTATATTGTACAAGTATACATCATAGTTTATTGTATTCTTAAAACACTGATCTTACTCGCATTTGTTTCTTTTCTACGCAAAATTTTGTCAACCTCTTTAATTATTTTCTAAGTATGCTCTCGCCCAAAATCACAATCAAAAGCACAAAATGCCAGTGTAATTCTTAAGACGTCATTCTCTTTGACGACTAGGAAATGGCCCGTCAACAGTTAAAGGTAAAGGCCAATGGATTAACTGTCTTTGATCGTACGCAGAGCTTACCTTTGTCAGTAAATTATTTTAACGTGACATGCCTTTGTTGATTTAAATAACAAATAACAACAAATCGCAGTCCTAGCTTAACTTAACAATTAAGCTCAGACTTGTGTTCCGAATTAGAATGTAACGTGAATTACAAAAGTAAATAAATCTACATTTTAAAGAAGGGCCTAAGTCTGCCTTATACCACACACACGCCTAGTATATGGCTCGATAAAGAATGCACCTGCTTTAGAAGTCCTGATCTTTTGATATTATGTAGCATTCAGTATGTACCAAGATATACAATAAAAAAACTATCCTGACAGTCTGCTAGTTTCCAAGAAAAACAAGTGGAGTGGAAGTTAAAGAGAAATGGTAGAATTATTTTACAAAACAAAGCATTTCTAAAACAGTTTTAGTTTTTAGCCTGTATTTTTCTCTCCTTTCATCCCTGTATTTAAAAACTATTTGCCTTCATAAAAAGGTTCTACAAAATACAATAGTCTGTACCTGTTTAATAAGGTTTGTTGGAAGTAAATAAAATTAATATCATTACATTGTAAGTGTAAAATTAATATACAATGGTATGTTATTGGAAATGGAATGGAATGAATAACGAAACGTTTCAAATAACAAATAAGCAATTTTAATTGTCTGACATAATTGAGTGCAAGTTGGAAAAACAACGAAATAAACAAAGGTTGCATGTACTAAAATTAAAATAAACATAATAACGTCTGCTATGGGGAAACTATCCAATCAAATTCTAAACATTTATGCAATTCTTGTATTCTTTATTTTTCTATATTTTCGCATTGCCATTTCAATTAATATATTTCTGATAACAGTTGAAAAAATTGCACTATGATAATTTATTCACTGCATGAGAACAATATATTGTTACGTGCGAGGTGAGTTAAAATTCCGCGTAAGGGCGAAGCGAACGATTTATTTTCCCAAACCAAGATGACTTCCAAAATCACTAAACTTGTCCGATGAAACCGTTAAACTTGCCAAAAGTCGTCAATGATCCCCTTAATGTGTCGCCGGTTCACTGTCGCAGATAAATTCGCAAAAGCTCCGAAGAATCTCTTTCGTATCACTGGTTGTCGCACCACTCCTCATCTCGCCCGCCTGCTCACACTTGACACTAGTCGGACAGGGGCGTGGCTACCAACGATAGGGTGGGCAACGTCAATACGTTCGAGACTTTCGGCCGGCGCGAACGCTTTTCCCAGAACTTTCTATAAAAGAATATAATATATTTTTTCCCTATGGAGAATTAGGTGTAGGCCTTTTTCCAGCAGTAGACGTCCTACGACTGATGATGATGATGAGAGCAATATGAAGATAAAGGAACTCTTATGGCAGGAGCACAACTTTAATTGGAACGATATATTCCGCGGTATGCCAAAGGAATTACACTTATGTGACATAGGCTCAGACAATTTCGCAGTAGGGCTGGAAAGGACGCATATGGTGATATAGGAGTAGGATGAGCTTGCCTCATCAGCTGATGGTGCTGAGGTTTCTGTCACAGTATGCCACAGCAGGACATATTCGTAGCCATGGAACGTATTTTTGTCGTGGAGTAGTTCAACTACCTCGAGTAGCGGGCGACTGCGTGACGCTTGCCGCAGTAGAAGGGACAGGGATTGGGATAGATGTAAGTAATTCAAAAATGCTAATTATCCAAACCAGCAACAAAACCTATATTCTAGTAATGTTTTGAGAACATTTTATTTATTTATCTATATGAACTAAAATACAATAAAATAAAAATGTCGTCTGTTAAGAACTAACAAAAAATAATAATATTAATTGTACAGGAAATAAACACGTCCTTAAGCGATAAATCATTGTATCATAACTCTTTTATCTGTTATTATTTTTAATAAATTATGCAAAAATACATTTTTAAAGAATGTACTTACATATAAACCTTTAAAACGGAACATGGAACATTGATAGATCTTTAACAACACTACTTTTTTCTGGTCTGGTACAAGGAACAAAATCCAATATTAGTAACTTTTAAAAAACATAATTTCTTTGGTGTTAAATTAATGTTAATGGAATTTATTACAGAAGAGTTAACGGATGAGATGTTTATGCTCAGTCACAATATGCCCTGGGGTACGATAGGACACGCCCTGACAGTAATAATTAATAACGAATAATTAATTTTTATTAAGTCATTTATGTCACTTGTGGGCACGAGTGACGTGACAGCAGAATAACGAGCTACCCAGTCGTATGAGCACGAAGTCACGAAATAATTGTAATAATAACCCATTTATTTACTTCTAACGCAGTAAAGTTACATTTAACATGTTTTATAAGGAAAATTACAATAATGTTTGCACCTGTACCATTTCCGATATTCTGAAAATCTGTCCTTTTGAGAAGAAATCAACCAGAATATTGACGAGTATTCTAGAATATATATGTAGCTATATTTATACATATTATAAACTAAAGAGCTCTCCGTCTCTGTTCATTTCTTAATTAAATTTATCAAAACCATCCAATCGATTTCGATACAGTTTTATGTAATTGAAAATAAATTAGGAAGGTTTGTGTATATAAAAAATGCATCAGTACGTAGCCGGGGCGGGTCGTTAGTACATTATAAATTTGATTTGCTTAACTATGTTTGCTGTATGTTTCTTCTTAACATATTTAGTACAGTGTAAGTGTGAAGCCTGAGAAAAGACATGGAAGACTTTTAACTTTCACGTGGTCGAATTTTTTTTTTTTAGTTTGAATATTTTTATAATTCCTCCAATGATTCGATTTCTTATATTTTAATTTATTATATCTGACAGCATATAAGCGGAATAGGTTTGAATATTTTATTGTAAAAATATTTTTCTGGTTACTAATGCCTTACTCGTATTAGAAAGCACTTACCAAGATAAGAGCACTCTGATTTTCCTATTAACCCTTTGATTTGACTTAACGTAACGTTGTGATTTTGAAGCAATTCTTTTTTTGTGACCAGTGTTTTGACTTCTTTAACGAATTTTTGTAAACTAATGAGAATTTGTGCCATTTTACTTTAACTTAAAAAAAGTAAAAATACTTAGGTAATTGTTACGTGAATTTCAGACATTTTTTTTGTCGGCAACAAGGTCCACCGGCTGACGGTCCACTTGTATCCCTATACAAATTTGTTACCAACTAATAAAATAGATTTAGAATGGGTAGGAATTAGCTTTGGTATCCCTTATTCACGCACTAAGACAAAACAGCACACGTCCTGTTATTTCTCAGTTGAATTTCTTTCAGGGAGTGGGTACAGTCGCCAATAGGGCTGCACTGTTAATAACTACGAAACTCAGCGTGGTCTGCCTACTATCATAATGTTAGCTACCTACAGTCATAACACAAGCTACAACTAACTGCCTTAAACTAATAAAATTTATGATACATCTTATGCTCAGAAACATTAATTGGTTTCGATCAATTTGTGCAATCGACATTGTAATACATTTTACCAGATATTTAAGTAATGGAGGATAAAGCGCACGGCTATCCGCATCGGCAAGTAACTTTTATATTAACTACTTTCTTAGCACACGCTTTATAGTACGAGTACTATCCGTTCAAAATCATGTCTTGATTAGAATATAATATTTCAAGTTTAATTTGTATTTTATTTAGATTTATAATTACCTCTATTTTACAAAGATGAATTCACATTGCTTATTTCGGATCGATTTCATGAAATGGGGTGTCTTCGAGCCCTCGCGACGCGCGGCTCGATAACAATACCATATTCTCTATACCTGGATTTATGTGTATAGTATCAAAAAACAATATGAAATTTTTGCATAATCAACGTTTTGAAAAATAAGAAAAATCTACAGAAATGACGTTTGGAAAAATTATATAATTATTTATACTACTAGATAGTAAGTATTTCCTTTTTGCGTATAAAGCGGCCAAAGACTTCTTAATTACACTAAAGGGATAAAGTTACAAGCATTTGCATACATTACCTTTTCTCCGTTAAAGTTGGAAAATAAGATGTAGTACTTGGCTTTTCTGTAGAGACAAAGTTCGTTTAACAGATGAAACGATGGCTTTTTAGATACCTAACGATTAAAATAGGCATGATGACAGATTTTGAAATTCCCTTCCATAATGTAGATCTACCATATCCGAAAAAAATAATATTTCAGCAAAAAACTAAATTTCAACGCGAATTATTGAATGTTTTTAAATCAATTTTGAATTACGCGCGAAAACGCTCTTAGGTGTCATGGCGTCGCGTCTGATGAACCGTGACGTCACCGACATCTCATCAGATTTTTCATTCTGTCAAAGCAAAGTCAAGCAACACGATGGCACTTACCTGGGCGTGACGTCGTTCGCTCTGATTGGTGTTTCAGTTAACATGGCCGATTGCAGTTATTTATACTTCTATTTTATTGAAAATCTTATTAATCTCAATTTTAATACAAAAAATGAGTAGATTTTTTAGACTCCTTTCAACATATATTTTTCTCCAAAACCATTTATTCTTTGATTCTTTAATACAGTCATCATGCCTATTATGAAAAACAATAACGGCGATATCATTACAGGCCTTAGAAGATTAATAAAATCTTTTTACATACTCACGTTATTTAATTTTTAGATACGTTACTCAAACATTAGTTTAGATTTTGAGGTTGTGAATATCACTTATAAACTACAGATTATATTGAAAATGTACTGTCCATTACAGACAGGAATTAGATATAAGCTGTGTATCTCTCTACGTTAGTTAGAGTTAACTTCGTTTATTTCATTTTTGTATTTTTGTGATTATGTGTGTATGGAATGAATAAAGCTTTATTATTATTATTATTATTGGAGTTTACTCCTTAAGAAGCGATTTTCACATGAGGCCCCTGGTATGGAAATTTTAAGAAGAGTTAAAATTAATACAAGCGTTAACTAAAAAGCGTTACGTTATCTGTCACTTTGACATGTGTGCGACAGCTGACGCATGTATTTATGTTCCTTTATTCTATCGTACCAGCAACACCAGAGAGTTTCTCTGGGCTTATAAAAACAAACGTCGAACAAAGTTATAACCCGCCCGGGCATCGACATCTGTACTAACATAACTTTTGTTGGAACACGTGACATCTGAGTATGCAGATTGTAAATAAATAATATAAAGTAATTAGGTACCTGTCCAATTATCTATTGACTCGAGGAAAATTTTATGCATTTAACTTTATAAGTTTAAAGGAGTAAACTTCAGTTTTGCGTCGGAGCTGACACACAAACACTTTTTTCATATTATTATATAGAACCCTGGATTACTTCGGAGAGAGCCACGAGGTAGCCCAGGGTTCTATCCAATGAGCTATTACTATATAACTAACTCAAATTGTTAATTGAACTGTTAAAATTTTGATCACCATTATAGTAATTCAATGATTATAGGATTTCTTTTTATAAAATGATTGTACGAAAACCAACGCACAACTCGGGGATCATGTAGAAGCCACATGTGAAACATTAAAGATACGAACACAGTATGAAAACAGCGGGAATAAATTCAACAAACTTTTCCTCGCGTCTAAACTCAACGGTGATTTTGCTGGTATAAATTCAAGATAACCGTTCGTTTTGTATAATGTTCTTAAGTAAAAGTTAACGTGTTCTAAATTAACTGAACATTTGTATATGTCACTCTTGCGCCGCCTTTGCATTTAACAGTTACGAGTTCAAAGTCGTTTTCCTTAAAGAGCTACTTGCTAAATTTTCACGGTTAATTTTCCCCCTACAGTTGTCTTTGTGCTGTGAAAATGAACAAATAGTTTTGTTTTCCTTTAATCTAAACGTTAAGTAATGAATTAACGAAGACCTTAGAAGGTTGACTTAATTATCCACTATAATAATTTTCAAGAATGTCTATGGTGAGATAAGTATGTTTACCTATTTTATTCAACTATTGATTTAGTTTGCAACTCTTTGACGTTTTATATTATCTGTACTGATGGGCCAATCGTGCTTGCAAATAAACGATAAACGTTAGTTGCATTAAGCCATAAAAGTTTATTGAAGAGTTTTGAACCCGAACATCTAAAAAAACATTTTTTTTTTTTCAATATAAAAAAATCTGTATTCTAAACGAAATTCTGAGCAGGAAATAGGAAGTTGATTATTTTTAAAAATATCCCTGAGTCTTTCTTTTGATTATTGCAATACTTTTGTTATTGAAGACAAATTCTTTGTTGGGAGTTAGTGGTATTCTTGAATGCAAGAAATATCAACTTAGAAAAATTTCTTTTGAAGATTTTATTTTTCCTTATCAGCTTATTACTTTTTGGATAAATTTGGTGTGTACATAGGTCGCACTGAGAGTTTTTACAACTGGCCAGAAAGTATAGACAGAAATAAAAAATAAATAAAAATTTCCAATTAACAACTCTTTAGGAAGTTGTGGATGTAAATTTCATTCAGTTGATATTTGTTTTTACAAATTTGTGTTCATTTAAAAATGTGTTGTGTGTGTGTGTTGCGAAAAAATGAATTTGACGACAGACAATTTTCGCTCTAAGATTTATTATAACTTCCTTTACGGTTTTAATCAAGTACAAACTTATGATAGACTTTGATTTACATTTCATGACGAAGCCCCATCCCGTGCCACTGTTTATAACTGGTTCAGTAAGTTTAAAAATGGTTGTAGCAATATCACTGATGATTTTCGTAAAGGACGTCCAGACGAAAAATCGAATATTTGACTATGGAAGGTGTGAAATTAGTGAGTCCTTATGGTCTCGACTTGACACCATTTGATTTATTTATTCCCAAAAATAAAATGCAAATGTAGACGAATTCGCTTTATGAGCCCTCAAGAGGCAGTGAAAGCGTTCGAAAACTCCATGAAAGAGACCCCTAAAGAAGAGTAGGCCCACTGCTTCAGTTAGTGATTCCACCGCATGCGACGGTACTTACAAAGGAATGGAGATTACTTCGAAAAATAAAAAGAATACAAACAGCTTCCTACATAACTTAGATTTCGAGTTTCTAAAAACTTTCAGTGTTACCCTCGTAGATCGTTTATACATTTTATATCACAATTTTATACCACAATATTGTAGAATAGATTTATATTATTTAATCTTATAATCTTTTATATTGTTACGTGCGGGGTGAGTTAAAATGCCGTGTAAGAGGGAAAGGAACGATTTATTTTCACCAAACTTGTCCGATGAAACTGTTAAACTTGCCAAAAGTCGTCAATGATTCCCTTAATGTGTCGCCGGTTCACTGTCGCGGATAACTTCGCGAAAGCTCCGAAGAGTCGTTTTCGTATCGCTTGTTGTCGCACAACTAACTAACTCTTGGCCGGGCGAACTCTTATTTATACTTGGCGCCAAACGCCTCGATATATTTCGAATTTTCCAGAAAATGTAAACGAGAATGATATTTCTGTTAAAATGTAAACTCTATGTTGTAAACATAAGGACCAATTTCCTTTGACACTAGTAGGGAAAGGGCGTGGCTACCATCGACAGGGTGGGACTATCGAGATTTTCGGCCGGCGCGAACTCATTTTCTAAAACCTCACATAGTTAGTCGAAACAATATAAATATTTGTTAGAATCACTTCATACGTTGTTTTGATGATCGATTAATTTCATTGTTGCAATAACATCTTCCACTGTGCTTCAATCAAAAACTTAATAAAAAAAACTTTAAATAAAACAAAGGCTTGCAATAAAAGAACATTCCATAAAAAAGCAGAATTAAAAGTTCTTTAAATAAGCTGAAGTCCTTGCTTGAAATGCACCAATGACAGGATGACTGGTAAAGTTTCATTTACGCTTCGCTTCGCCTCCTTTGTTGTGGACCCAAGCTAGAAAATAGCAATAAATCTGGTTCTATCTACGATAAATATGACACGTAACGAGCGACGACGGTTTTAAAACGAAAATTTGTCACGGCTTAAATTAATGCACTAGGGTTTTACAACGGTTTTACCGAGGACCACAATTATACGTCTCTTGGGCAGTGAATTTAATTAAGATTAAGTAGGTGTGATGCGAACAACGTTATCCATTAATTCGTGAAATGTTACTTGTTATATAAAGTTTAATAAGGTCCAACATTATTTTAAAATTTAATACTGCCTTCATAATCCTATTTATTACCACTGTTTATCCTATTTATACATAATTAATTATTGTTCTTCGACAGAATATCACAAATTCGAAAATACACTGCACTGTTATTGTTCATTGTTTGTTGAATGCCAATTCATTTTAAATCGAGAATAATTTCATTTTGAATTCACGAACTGAAATCAAATCGCCGGAAGGAAAATCACATGTTTTTCTAAACATTGGTAATACGGCTAATGTTATTATTCGATTATTTGAACTGATTTGAACATTATAATTATAAAAACAACCAAAGTAAGCAAAAATGTAAAAAGTAAATGAAATTCAACGATTACGGTTTCATACTAATAGTTTTAGTGCAGATAAGGGTTAGTACTAGGTACGCTTAAAGATGGTTCTTTGCTTTACATAATTATTTGTGTCCTATTAACTTTATTATTGTTGTAAATACTACTAATTGATAGTTAATCTTTTTATTGTGTGTGTTATAGATACTCTTTACTTGTTTATTTATTTTTAATGATTTTAAAATATTAAGAAGATAATAGAGAATGTAAAAAATGACAAGACAAGAGAGATATCGAAATAAAACATGTTCGTAGCAACATCTATTTTTTCCTTTTTAAATAATATTTCTACATAAAATATTTCATATTACAACACGTTATCAGCACGAAGTGATAGTAGAAGTAACGTTTAAATTAAATAAGGAAAGAGTTGTTACGTTTTTTTCAGAAGAAACATGTCGCAACAAGGAAGTGGTGAAGTAATAAATAAGTATAAGAATTCTTCATCCATCCCTACTTTTACCCTTACCAACAGAGATGGTTACTCCACGTGGAAGTTTAAGATGTATATTGAAATAAACATGTTCGTAGCAACATCTATTTTTTTCCTTTTTAAATAATATTTCTACATAAAATATTTCATATTACAACAATTATCATAACTAGATATAGCTCAGATGTAATTGGAGGAATTAGTATACATACTATAATAAGCCTATATAGGAATAATGTACCTACATTTCAAATAGGTGCAACGATTCTTTATTATGTGACTAAATGTTTTTATAATTTTAATACTATTTAGATTAATATATTTATCCCCTTCATAATATTAGTATTGATTATTATGAACAATCAATAATATTCAGTAAATTTTAAAATATTTTCTAACTGAAATGTTTAAAGTTAGGGTTCGAAAGTTTTTTTTTATTAATATTCTTAAAGATTCTAAAAAAAAACTAAAATATCGTAATAAAAATATATCTTTTTTAAATATTTTAAATACGGGTACATACCAAAACAGGCGATAAAATGTTTCTGTAATTTAAAACTCAAAGGTTTTATCCGCGCCAGCAAGAAATTGTATCACTAAAACCACACAACATGAGAAGTTTCGTATAAAAGCAAGAGCAGATTATGTCATCTCTGGGACGACATCAAAAGGACAGTAAAAGTGAGTGCCTAATATGCGCCCTCCCTTCTGGCCAATTACTGCTAATTGTATTGACCTAAGCTAACCCGGCTGATCTAATTCGGTAGTATGATGCATGCAACGGCTTATTGATTATGATTACGTTATTAGGATCATTATTTTACATATTATACATCTGTAATATGTAAGTATAATAATATTTATTAGGTATTAGGACCATAATTATACTTTTCTGTCATTCTGTCATACAAGACACAATCATCTTAATATCTGTATACATAAATTACGTAATTATATCGATAATGCTGTATCGCTCTTTGGTGACTCAACTTTTTTATTTTTGAAGTAATTTTTTAATTATTAAAATTACTTCAGTACAAAAATAGAAATTAAAAAGTTATATATATATATATATATCCATAAGTTTTAATACTAAAAGGTTTTAAATTAATATTAACAGTAATGATGTAATCACAATAGAATGAACAAGTTGATTTCACATTTTAAGGCCACTCAATGAGCGCAGCAATAGAAGTATAGGTAATTATTATTTTAAGAATATTTTTGCTTTTGTCGTGCATAGGGTGATTAAAGAGAAATAAGCTTGGAGGGCCTATGTTTATTCCTCTTTAAGGCTTGGAAACCATCTGTCATCTTCCAACATCCCTTATGTACTAGCTAGAGAATCGTGGCTGCCCGAACAGCACCTTGAAGGCATTGTTGTAGTGCACTCGCAACACATTTTAGTCCCATTTTCTATACTTACACAAAAAGGTTGCTCGAGAAACAGTTTTAAACAGAGTTATTTTTACCTGCGCTTTATTTAGAGCAAACTTGGCGACCAACATTATATGCATAACGTTAATAAGTCCTCTGTCATCACAATATGACCAAGATATTTAAATTCATCGACGATTTTAAATGCACAGTAAGCACAACTTGCGATCTTGAGAGATATAACTCAATATAAAAATTGAGATGTAAAATGCATTCCTAAAATTTAAGTTATGCTCTAAAGACAAATCATGAAAGTCTTAATAATCTTTCGGAATCCTAACTGTATTTGTAAGTAACCAATACTCTGAAATCTTCGCTTTATGATGAAATCGAGAAGCAGTGGAAGATTCGTCAGATTCCATGTTTCTGAATTGACTACCTATTTGAATATGTACCGAGTGTAGCGTTCAATCGCGGTCTGAATAACAATCAAATCGCAGTTTTAAAAGTATCACTTATAAAAACCTTAAATATGTAACAAGTAGGCACGGGTAGACTAGCTCTGAAAAAAGTAGTGGCTGGGCGCACTGCGTTTCGTTGTCATTTGGGCAGTACGTCTGGCGGCAGGAACCACTCCCTTACAGATGACCACTGTAAAATAACAGCACGTGTGCTGTTGTGTTTCAGTGAGAGAATAAGGGATGCCAGAGCCCATTTACCTATCCTCCTCCTAATCCCTTATCCTTAATCCTACTGTAGTCGACAGCGCACTTGCAGCAGGTTTGGCGTTGCTTCTGTTATAGGCGACGGTAGCCACCCTTTTAGAAGCATACCACCACAATAATCGTTCGTTATTTAAGTACTTTGAACTTAGCGACAAAGAACTCGTAGTATAGTATGTATCCCCTAAAGTACCTTTTACAGTCTTCGACATAACACAATAAAAGCAAAATCCTTTGCATAAATTAATTTAAACTTACACATTAGGACGAGTTTCATCAAACTTTTCAAATTTCACCTTACAAAAAAGGACTCAACCAGTGAGGTCTCGGGACGTCCATCTCGTTCACAATACAAAAAGCAATGTATGTAAATTACTTGAAAACTCCATTTGCTGTCTTCTTAGTGAGGCGAGAGCGACTAGCGATAAGCTTAAATTATTAAATCTATCTAATATATGAAATTCTCGTGTCACAGTGTTTGTAACAAAACTCCTCCGAAACGGCTGGACCGATTTTTATGAATTTTTTTTTTTGCATATTTGGTAGGTCTAGGTAAAGTATTTTTCAACCTCCTACCCCCCACCCCCCATTCTTTAATCGCGATTTTTAGTATTTTTGTATGAAGAATATTCAAATAATTTAACCGTCGTCGTTCATTAACGTGAAGTGATGCGTCACTTTAACATATGGTTTGAAAATAAAATTTGACCCGATAGGTGGCACTAAAATCGGGTTACGGAATTATTTTCGGGTTCGGGCAGGACAACGTCTGCTGGGTCAGCTAGTTTTAATATAAAAAAGATATAGCTTACAAAATTTATATGCATGTGACGTGTGCCATAACAGAGGGCCAGTTGCAGGAAAGCTGTGGATTACGATACAGATTTATGCTAAAAATAGTTTAAAGGACAATGCAGAATTTTGTTGTATCTTCGGAGTAATAACACACGACGGATGCAAATTCATTTCCCTGGCATTTAATAAGTTCTTAAAGCTACTATACAATTGTCGTAAAATCGTTTAACGTCATAAACTTTTCCGCCTGTTGCTTTCACTTGCAGCTCATCATTAGTGTCCGTTTCAAAGTTAAGAGAAAGTTCCATCAGTATTTAATTTAGGTTCAAGAGTAAAGTGAGAGTGTAAGGTCTCCCCTTATTAAGCGTAGGAAGTTAATTAAAATTTCATTTTACACTTAAATACTTAACAGGTTATGGTAAGCACTTTTATGCGATTGACAAATTTAATAACGACATCGTAGATTACACTTATAAAGAGGAGATTATACTGTTTTTTTATCTACTATTTTTATTTAACCTGTTTTTTTTTTATATTTTTAAACGATCCCTCGGGAACTTAAAATGTTTCAGGATGAAAGCATCCTTATGTTAAACCAGCTAATAAGCTATTTGTGTGACAAATTTTATCCAAAACCGTTCAGCCGTTTTTGCGTTATTGAGGAACTTACATACAAACACACGAACTTTCGCATTTATAATATTATTATTAGGACATATATAAGTAAAGATCAGATAATTCATTAGCTTTTTCTCGTTTGTTTGTGAATCGATTTTCTTTTTAGGGTTCCGTACGTCCGAATAAAAAAAAGGGAACCCTTATAGGGCCCTAAAATTTTGAAAAAGATACAGAAATTAGTTTTCTACTTATAGATTATAGGAAAACCTATAAGAAGTCCATGATATTGAAATAATATTGTAAATCACTCAATATTGTGCGGATAGGTAACATCGTACGGAACCCTCTTCACGCGAGTTCAACTCGCACTTGTCCCGTTTTTTGCTATAACCAATTTTCAGTTATCAATAAAAAAAAATGGAAAGTTAAGGATGATTTATATTACACCGGGCCGTGCCCCGTCCGTGCCCCGGCCGGAGCCCGGTGAAGATATTGTTAGTATGCTTTTGTATGGATCAATTCATATTACACCGGGCCGTGTCCGTGCCCCGGCCGAAGCACGGCCGGGGCACGGCCGGAGCGCTCCAATCTCGAAATTTCATAAAATGTTTGTTTTCACAGTGCGCTCGGAGACAGCTTCGCGAGGCCCGCTCGGGGTATAGTACCTATTAGTTTTTTTTAGTGGTATCATTTAATGTATATTTAGTTTCTTTTTTAAATTGTTAAAATTATAAATAAATAAATTAATTAATTAACCCGAGGCTGACTGCCTCGAAGTATAATATTTTTTAAATAATATATGTTAATATATTTCTGGTAGGTATAATATATTTCTGCTTAAATATTTTTTCAAAAAAAAGAATTTCAAAAATATCTCGGGAGCGGTGCGTCGCAGACCCTCCGTGTTGGTACTCATTTAAGAGGTCTCGGGTAGAGGAATTTTTCGGTGAAGACGAAATTTCGAAATTCGCATTTTTGGACTTTTTCAAAATTATCTCGGCAGCGGTACGTCGCAGACCCCCCGTGTTGGTACTCATTTAAGAGGTCTCGGGGAGAGGAATTTTTCGGTGAAGACGAAATTTCGAAATTCGCATTTTTGGACTTTTTCAAAATTATCTCGGGAGCGGTGCGTCGCAGACCCCCCGTGTTGGTACTCATTTAAGAGGTCTCAGGGAGACGAATTTTTCGTTCACGACGAAATTTCGAAATTCACATTTTCGTTGAAAAACAAAAAAAAATCTGTTTAAAAACAAAAAAGTTACACGTTTTTCCGAATACCACGCTTACGAAGTCGCGGGCTAGCTAGTATTGTAATATTAATACAAAATAGTATAATAGTACTTGGAAATGACAAGGCACGGGCAACGCCCGGTGGCGGCCCGTCGGCGGCACGGTGACAAATAGCAAACCCGGCCGGGGCACGTTGAGAAAAACCCGGTGAGCGCCCGGCCCGGTGTAATATAAATCATCCTTTATTCTTACCTACCTTCGAAGTGATTATAAGTATAAGTTATTAATAAAAAGCTATTTTAAGTGACACTAGTAGTTATAAAACACCTTATGTTCATTTATTATTTCATTAAAATATCTTTTTAAAAAATTATTGTATCCGATCCGAGTGTTAATATACCTAATAAACTGGCTATAATTTACGCTCAGTATTAACAGCCAGTTATTATATTAGCAGCAATCAAAATAAACGACTATAACGTCTTATATTATTGGTTTAGTCGTGAAACGTTACAGACAATAGAAAAATATTCACCTTTAAAATTTAAATACTACACAGATTATAAAATCGTTCATATTTAAAAAATGACTTATTGATTTTCACGTTGCACATTTATTATTTGTGAAAATAATAAAAATAATAAATCACGTTACCTTTTCCAGTACATTGAATTAAACGTAGCGAATTTTCTGGACAGGGCAGGGGGAGTCACGCTAGAGCGAACGAAGTTCCCAACTAATTTGCATACATTCTGCTCTGATTTTGAGAGTTCATTTCGCTGGGGTTTCGTTTAGTTGGGTGTAGTTTGGCTTTTCGGCTTTTCTATATTGTTCTAATTTAATTAGTTTTTCAAATTATTATTTTTATTTTAATATCATTGTTTAATATTTATCAAAACCTTATAAACTAAACTTTTTTGACTGTGATTTTGTCAGAAATGTTAAAAGTTACGATTATATGTAAAAAAAATATCATTGTACAGATTCAACATATAAAGTTTTATTTAAAAGTTTTATTTGCCATGTGAGAGTTTAGTCGGGGCTCAAGAGTCAAGAATGCACCCAAATAATATAATATTATTGAAACATAATTATTGAATTAGCGTCCCCCGATCCGCAAGGATAGAATTTTTTCTGCAAATCAATATACACAAACCTTCCTTGTTGATCACCCTTTCCCTTGGTGAAACGATTTTTTATATCGTAATAATAAGTAACGACAGAAATGAGTACGTTGGTTTTTACGGTCGTAAAAAACTTTTTTGAATTTAATAATAAAATGTAATAATTATAAAATATTTCCATGGCAACCCAAACTACAGCGATAGCAGATGACGTCATCTATTAAACAAAATACTGCATACGATTTGTATACAATACTTTGTTAACAACACGATAACGTCAGTTCTGAAGTAGACTACAATATTTATTATTTTACTTTGTTCATTTTAAAAAATTTCTTTCTGAAAATTTGTTCGATTCCCATCATCAATTGTTATTCCCAAGAATTGTGTAATTATGGTTAAGATATACACAACGACATCAGTAATTATATCATTGAATGCTGATACAAATTTATAACAATAACTCCAAGGTGCCTATACAGTAAATGATATGTTTAACTACATATTCATACTGGAAATAAGTACTGGCTGATAATCACATTACGTAAATGCAGTTACCATAGTAACGGAATGTTCTTATAAAAATGTTTTTTTTTTATGTTAAGGTCGGCAGACAGGCTGACGGTCCACTTAATGATAGGTGGCTACCGTCGCCTATAACACAAGCAACGCCTAAGCTGCTGCAAGTGCGCTGCCGACTGCAGTAGGATTAAGGATAAGGGATTAGGAGTGGGATAGGGAAATGGGCTCTGGCATCCCTTACTCACTCACCGAAACACAACAGCACACGTGCTGTTATTTCACGGTGGTCTTCTGTAAGGGGGTGGTTTCTGCCGCCAGACGGGCTGCCCAAATGACTGCGAAACGCAGTGTGCCCTGCCACTACTTTCCAAATCCAGACCAGAGCCAAATTTGAAAAGGTAAAATGTATTAAAAAGGGAAGTTTGTTTTTTGTAAAAAGATTCATTGTGCTTTAGAAATATATGAATGATTTTACTCTGCTAAATAACTGGTCTTGTGTATATATCACGGTTACATTAACATTAACATTGTGGACATAGTCACAAAATCCATGTAAAAGTTATATACATGAATAAATACTGCAAATACTCGCTTGGAACTGTAACCTGTACAGTGCATTTAGGCTAGCAGGTACTATTATTTATTCTGTGATTTAGGTCAGGAACATGAGTGCTAAAATGAAGTTAATTGGCCTTTTCTTCTGAACAAATTATATTGCTATTGTTTTAATATCAACTATGTATTTAGATATTTTAATTTTAGGTATATTTTAATTCAATACAGGCTGTCGTCAGCGGCTTCATTAAAACAAAGTTTAAATTTTTTGGACAGCCACATTAGATTCTTTTCTGGACAGTTCTCTGCAAATGAAAGTTAAGTCATGAAAAAAAAAAGAGTATTAAAAAAAAAACAATGATTTTCAAATTTATGATTTTTAAACTTGAAAACAACAAAATATATGAAGAAAAGTTTCCATTCGTAATACCTATAATACAGTTTAAATTTATTTGTGCACCTGTAGATTATACAATAAACAAATCTTTAATAATCTTTTCCACGTATTGTAAATTTTTAGTTCAGTACGACATGGACCGAATTCTACATATATTCCAAACACAGAAACAGAGTGATGTCAGTTGAACAACCACAATGGTTAAAAAGCCAAAATCAAAAGAGCAGCTTCCCCCCTTAATCGGGACCTGTACGGTAGTCTTAGGAGACTACCGCCCGTTGCGAGGTCCCCGAGATGGCCGGCGTACCTCACTTTATGTTACGCTTAGGCTGGGCCGCGGTAGAAAGTCGTTAGGCTTTGGCCGGTAAAAGTCTGACCCTCTTAGCCGTTGACATAACCCGTTAGCAACGTTGACAGAACAAAGAAAAAAGGTGACTACGCGCGGGGAGAACCACGTTCCCTGTCGGAACCTCGGCGTACCCGACAACGGAGGTACGCCGGCCATCTCGGAGACCACCGCCCAGGTCTTGGACGCAGTGTGCCCTGCCACTACTTGCCAAAACCCAGACTAGAGCCAGCTTTGAAAAATTCATTTCCAAAGTTGTCCCTGCCAGGTTTTTAATCCGGGACCCCTGAGTCAAAACGTTAAAGCGTCAAGCGCCGAATCATATTATATCATAATTACATAAAAGGATACTTAACGCTTTTTTTTAAATTCCTAATGATGCCACTAGAAAGTTTAATAATAATTGGTTTTTAGTTATAAATAAACAAGAAATTATGTATCCCAATTTCTCGCCCAGGAGACCAAGAGACACTAACCAGTTGATTGTCCTCTCATGACAACTAGCGACAATTGAGTCATCCCATATTTACAATTACAATACTCCAGTATATTACAATATACTGGCCGCTGGGGCCGGACGGTTCTCGAGTGGAGGCCACGGACCAGTAAGCGCAGCGTAGGAGACTGACGGTGGATCCAAGCTGCTTCTGACCGGTCCATTTAGGAAATTTGAGCCTTTGTCCAGCAGTTGACGTCCTACCGCTGAGATGATGGTGATCATCATCATTACAATAAACAATTTATTATAGTGAATGTGTATTAATGAATATTTATTTTAGGTTATTGGTCAACCGTTTAATAAATTCCAAAGTGTGTTAATACATTATTCGTGGTAACCGTGGTTCATTGATCAATGTTAGAATGAGTATTCAACGAAACCCGCCTTTGCCTGGATAAAAAGTATCGCGTGTTTTAATCCAGGATATGTTTTATTATTTTTTATTTCATTCGTGAAAAAGTTTGCTTTTTCATGGATTTAAAAAAGACTTGTTACCAAACATAGAAACATATTCACAAACTTTTATGTTAAAAATATTAGTGGAGAAGTATTTCCACTATCACAAATCTCAGCTTGCTTGTACAAATTTTAGTGGAGTTAGAAATGGTAGGCCTATAAGACTCAGGTCTTATGAAAAAAAAAAAAAACTACTTAGGTACCTATTATATTGCTAGGATAACGTTAGTAACTTGCTACAATCAATTTATTTTTACGTAAAAACATATATCGTAATCAAAACTAAGTTCAATATATCTAGTCAATAATATGGCACCAATCGTATAAAATGTTTTTTGATAGAATATTGATTCAAATATTTTATATCATCTTCCACCGAGGGAAAATTCATGAAGTGCAGGGAAATTTAGTGGAGGGCATAAATTGCGAATCACTAAACTGGGTATGGTGGTTCTTACACAAGTTCACATGAAACACAAGGAAATGAAGAGTAACATCTGCACGTGCATTATAATCTGCTTGCAACCACTAACTTTACTAATATCTATAGTTAACTTTATTTTGGTATCTATAGAAATTAGTTGCATATTAAATATAAACATATTATTTAAAATCTGTTACTACCAGTTACTAGTTGTTTACTACCAGTGCGCTATTATAGTGAAAACTTCATGAGAAAGTCTTAAAACGTAGTGAAAATTAATCACTATACGTTTTAAGATTTTCTCCAAGCTCTGACATGGAGCAAAACGTTGAATTGCATAAGAGAATGAGTATTGTCGTCTTGTCAGCACCTAGCTTAATTTACATTGGACTAAGGCTTGTAGGAGGACGTTGAATGGAAATAGAATTTATTAAGGCGGAACACAATTACCCAGCAGAATTGCCAGTTTGCCTTCCTATTCATAAAATATATTGTTCTGGAGTTTCATGCATGTGATTACGTCATTTATGAGTAAACAAGTCATATCTTCAAAGATTAATGTCATACATAATATATAAGAGTTCACGAAGGTATTTTGTTTTAGTAATGCTTCAAGGAATGGCTGCGACGTTTCATTAATCTTTATCACAGCTTACTTATCATATATATATATATAATACACTTTATGTATAAAAAAATGTGCTTCTTAAGCAAATTTTTACTGTCAAGTTGGCCTGAGAGTTTCAAGATTTTAAAAAGTGTTAACTAAAGTATTCTACAGTGAGTGAACAAATTTTTGAAGTGTAGTATAGGATATAAACATATAGGATTTTTATCCTATATGTTAATTAAAGTAATAAACTTTTTATCCTGGAAAAATGGCAAGTTTCTGAAATAATTTGGGCGCCATAAAAAATTTGGCGCCACTGGCCATAACAGGCACACCACACCAATAACCAGCTAAGTTTGTTTTACAAAACATCAATGCAATAGTATTTAGGCGAAACTCGCGACTCTGAAACCCAGGCCGAACTCGAGAAAGTCAAAATTTAAATATGACCTCGCTGAAGGAAAAAGCCCTCGGTCAACGCTCTTGTAGACATGTTATTACAGTTTAAATACTTAGAAGTTTTACTGTATGAATCACATTAAAGTGAGCAGGTGGTTGTCGACCGTTCCACTCCAATGATTAATACTTGACACCGTAATGGGTGTTAAATGTCAAAGTTGAACGAGATTAGACTATTGGATTAAATTGAAACAACGGACGTTTATTGTCATCGGTTCACAACAAAAATTAACTATTTTTGTCTGATATTTTCATATTAATTTTATAATGAAGACTGAAAATTTGATATTTTGTAATTATTTTTGCTTATGTTCGAAATGAGAATTGTGTGGCGGTCAATAGTATCTATCAAATTCTAACGAACTTTAGACCATTTAAATTAAGAGTGAGGCGTATTCATCGTCACAGTTAAAAAGAACAGATACTTATTTTAAAAGAACAGGTTGGAACTGTGACTCTAACCTGTTCTTTTAAAATAATTAAAGCTTAATTCTTAATTAAACCTGCTTATAATTTGTATTGCCTATGTAACACAAATCTGGAGGTGAATAATCGCGATATTACTTTAGAAGTTATCCGCACACAGTAAGGGTGGTTGTATTCAATAAAATTTGACAGGTTAAATCAAAGGACATTTCCAAGTATTAATTTGTAACATTGAACAAAGTTTAGCTGTGCGTTGCACCATATTGTTGACGTTGCTATTATCATTTTCTGCTAGCTCTCTTGACTGTGCAACTGCAAAAATCTGTTGAAATGTTACCTCTGTTACATTTCCTTCCGAGTCTCGGTCTTGTAGTTCTGGCCACTTCTGTTTAAGGTCTATTTGTAATGTTTCGTGGTTGATGCCGGTTGCAAAACGGTCACGTAGTTGGCGTTCCAAAAATTTGCCTTCGTAGCCACAGTCTTTGCTTAGCTCTTTTATTTTGTTCGCATAATTTTGCATTGACTCACCTTCTTTTCTTGTGCAGTTCCAAAAATCAGTGAGTGCTTTATATCGGGTTGTTTTAGATGAGTAGAAACTGATTAGTTTCGATTTTATATCCTCATAAGAGCATTTTCCGAAAGAATCCATAAATGACGTTTTAATTTTGTGAAAAATGTCGGGTGGGAGACAAGTTACGAGTAAGTCTTTTTGTATCTCTTTGTACTCACTGCCATATATATTGCATTTTGCTTCAAATTATTCCAAAAAATTATTGACGGACGTTGTGTCTGGATTAAATTTGTCGTTTGCGAAATTGGAAATTTTTTTACTGGTTGTTTCACATTGTTGTACGTTTGTTATGCTTCCGAGGGGTTTTTGTTGTATAGTTAGCATGCGCAAAATTTCCGTTAATTGTTGTTGCTGTTTCATAAACGCTTTAAACTGGTCCTCATCCATTTTAAAGTATTTTCGTCGCCAATATTATAAATAAAAATACATTTCAAGTCAAGTCTTTTTTAATGATTGATAAGTCACTCTTGACAAGATCAAATTACTTTTATAAAGATAAGCACAGAGGTTGCATTTTAACATTATAACAGTTTTAACTGCCGTCTCTTAACTAACTGCAGAGCGTTGCATTGTCTAGTGACTGTAATTATTATTATTTACCGACAAATTTCATTTTACGGTTTTCAAAGGATACAACGGGAATTATTATTATTATAAGTCTCATAACGAACTTTAATTTTTTTTAATAAATACCTTGACAGACAGGTTGACGTTATTACTAAAGTTTTTAAACAGCTAAAAAACAGTATTAGATTATCGTATGTGAGTTACATTTTTTTCTATGTTAAGGTCGACAGAAATGCTGACGGTCCACTTGGTGGTAGATGGCTACCGTCGCCTATAACACAAGCAACGCCACAGGTACTGCAACTTCGCTGCCTACCATAGTGGGATTTAGGATAAGGGATTGGAAAAGGATAGGGAAATTGAATCTGTTTAATTTTTATGAACATTTGTGTTAGAGCATGATCAGTCCACATTTTTGACTTAAGTTTATCTATCTGTGAATTAGATGTAAATTGTTTTTGTCCTGTCTTCTAAAGTTTTAGGTAAGTTTTAACTCATCTCAACTTAAGAATTAAAAGAGAGCTCTCTGTAATCTGCTTTAATTCTTGACATCTAACCATTTTCCAATATATTTTTATTGGAGGTTGAGGAATTAAGAATAAAACTATAAATAAAAAATATAGCAGTGTATTCCCCAAAATGTCTGCAAAGGAAATATATTATATTGAAAACATATATTCCACTTTTCTATAACATAGCTCCGGTGTGCGCTGCAACCGTTTTTTATTTCGCCATTACCTGTCGCAGCTTGTTGATATATTACAGCAGGTGTCTTTACCAGAACTCTATATTGGGACGTGAGTCTTTCGTCTAATAATCCTTCAAACCTTTAAAAGGTATTCCGATATCATCGAAAACCTAAAAATATAGATAGACATAAGTTATATGCGTTTTCATTAAATTCAGGTAAGATATTGAGCGAAGGCTTTTTCCTCTGTATGTTACGTGATATTTTTGACGATTAAGAATCGAATTGAATCATCTTATCTTTACATAGTCCCTCGCCGTGTCTGTCTGTATGTATGTGCGGGATAATCTCAAAAACTACTGTACGGATTTTCATGCGGTTTTCATCTATCAACAGGGTGATTCCTAAGGAATCTATAGATGTATAATTTGTTGAAGTTTTATCCTTAGGTTCCCGAGGGTTTGCAAATTAGAGCATAATACACAGGTGTATCACCAAGCAGTTCTACCCAAATCAGATAGACGTCGTAGCTTCACCTAATTCTATTGTAGTATAATAAATGGCGTCATCAATAGTGATATATTTTTTCTTTATCAACGCGTACAAACTCGCATGCATCAGCTATTTGATATTATAAATGTAGTTTGTGAGGAGATACGTGTTTGTAACTCTTTCGCGCAAAAATTACTAAACTAATTTAGATGAAACATTACAATAATTTAGCTTATACAACAATTTATAGAGATACGCGGACGAAATATTGACCCATCAGTGTATGGTATTCTCATTTTAACGGTAGAAACTTGTACCATTAGGTAAGAAGAAATTTTAGATTTTACTGGGAAAACATCGTGTAATTTGGTAATGGGTCTTCATAGATATTTAAGTTTGAAAGTATTAAAAACTCCAATTTTTCCCATAAAGAAAAACGTTTTTAAATTTTTGAATGTTATCCCTATTGACAAAATCTGAAATATTCTTTTTTTTTTTAATGTTAAGATCGGCAGACAGGCTGACGGTCCACTTGATGATAGGTGGCTACCGTCGCCTATAACACAAGCAACGCCAAAGCTGCTGCAAGTGCGCTAGAGTAGGATTAAGGATGAGGGATTAGGAGTGGATAAGGAAATGGGCTCTGGCATCCCTTACTCACTCACAGAAACACAACAACACAAGTGCTGTTATTTCACGGTGGTCTTCTGTAAGGGGGTGGTTACTGCCGCCAGACGGGCTGCCCAAATGACTGCGAAAACGCAGTGTGCCCTGCCACTACTTTCCAAATCCAGACCAGAGCCAAATTTGAAAAGTTGATTTTTCAAAGTTGACCCTGCCGGGAATCGAACCCGGGAACCCTAGAACAGAGCGTTAAGGCAAGCACCCTAACCACTCATCCAACGGGCTCGTATTCACGAGAAATTACTGAAATTAAGAAGAATTTTATTACTAAAATCTCCAAAGTGTAAGTTATTAAAACAAAAAATGGCCTGGTTTTGAATGATGTCTTTAAGTAAGTATATATTCAAAAGTACATTTTCTGATTGAATTGTGGAATTCTATAATTTTGTTGACAGATTAATTGCTCAGCAAAGAATGCTTACATGCAACCCATATATTAGATATTGATTGCACGCAGTCGATTAAAGCAAATTAATTAAAACCTTTGCAAATCACATGGAAATTGTTTATATAAATATAATGACAAAGTTCCTTTTATTTACGTGCTGATCCACTACGACGGTTAGACTTAGAAAGAAATTTGCTGAGGTTTTCCTATCTCCATCATTCGTTAGCTCGTGTTGATGAGAACAAACTTCGATAAAGAGCTATGTTCGGCAAATAAGTTGTTTTACTAAACTTTGCATGCTTCTCTCCTATGAAAACCCGGATCGATACGGTTTCGACGTTAGTGCGAATTCATTATGTTGTTATAGTTTCGATTTTAGGAGTATTTTAGAAGTTCAGCCTGTATTTATTACTTATAACATTTCACATAAGCATATATTAGAGGTCTCTGCTCCAACATGCATTTGTCAACAATGAGTAAATACAGCAAAAATATAAAAATTAACCATACAATTTCGAAAAGCAATAATTGCTCATAATAAAGTGCTGAATTTATTTGAATGGCGCAGTTTTTTGTATAGGTATTGCCTGTATGGCCTATTTCAAACAGGCACTTCAGCTTTGTACGCTCCATGCACCAATACGATGCGACTCACCAGTCAGATTCAGTCAGTTGCCTTCCTTGAGAGAAAATTCAGGCTACCAGAATATATTAAAATATATACATAATAATCTTGTTATATATACATTTTAGAAATATAAATTTCTGAAAAATATACGATCAAAATATAGATTGTATTATGTTACGGCAGTAATTAAAAGCGACATCTAACAACTCGGACTATATAATTTATTTAAGTGGCGCTTTATATTTAATTATATTTTCGGATTCTGATATCTTATTCTACTGTATTCTGTTCCGATGGGACCAGAACAGGGGCGTAGCGTCGGGGAGCGGGTGGGAGCAGTTGCTCCAGGGCGCCCGCCGGGGCCTGGGGGGCGCAATTTTTTTTTCTTAAATTTTTGTCAATAGCCTAAAATAAATGACTTCATAATTCACTTTTTCGGAACATTTTAGTTTCGAACAGATTATTAACGGAACATTTAAGTTCGATCTATAAATTAATGAATCAAATAATCGGTAATTACATGTACTCCAGAAAAAGAAGCGTATTATGAGCTTTACTTTTAGCGCCCTGTAGCGCCCTAAAGCAAAAATTTTCAAACCCCTCTCTCTCATAAGGGCCCGTGAGGAATTATACACACCAACCTCGAAATGAATCATCTGGAGGTTTGTATATGATTTTTTTTTTTCAGTTTTAATAAATAATGATAATGAATCTGTAATCTTTCGGCATATTTTTCTTGATAATAATAATACTTTTATAAGCTATATGCATGCAAGTTTAGTTACAATTTCGCACAGTTACAATGTTACAATCGATCGTTCAAAAAATGAGAGAGGGCGCTTGAAAAATTTTGCTCCAGGGCGCTGAAAGTGTAGCTACGCCACTGGACCGGAAGGTTCCCGAGTGCAGACCACAAACCAACAAGCTCAGCGTAGGACGTCCATCCACAAAATGGATGACTGTAAGGGCTGCACAAAATGCAAAATGATTGCGGGTGGACGCTGGATCCAAGCTGCTGACCGATGGAGGCCTATCTCCAGTACCTAATTGACGTCCTACGGCGATATTATTCTGATAATGATTCTGATAAGTTTGTCTACAATTTTTTCAAGTTTTTTGTATTTAGAATAGCTTTACAATATATTTACAAGTATCTTGTATTGTAATGCCAGATTGCGACTGTTGTATTTCGGTGAGTGAGTAAGGGATGCCAGAGCCCATTTCCCTATCCACTCCTAATCCCTTATTCTTAATCTTACTGCAGTCGGCAGCGCACTTGCAGCAGTTTAGGCGTTGCTTGTGTTATAGGCGACGGTAGCCACCTACCATCAAGTGGACCGTCAGCCTGTGCCGACCTTAACATAAAAAAAAACTTCGTACTGCGCAGACTCGCCGCTGATCTGGCCACGCAATATTTGAATTTCTCAAGCGCAATCAAGCAATGAGCTTATGTAATTCACCAAAGAGATCGTGGCAATCCTTGTGTGCAATTGAAGTGTGCAATGTGCTGAACTACATCTGGATTTTGTGTGAGACGAGCCCGTCGCAGTCTTCGTCGCTAGGAAGACCTAGGACCTGGTGATTCACGAGGTAAGTGGAATATAAAAATGTAATTTTTGGTTTAAAATAAAAATAGTGTATTATATTTAAATGATTTATTTAATTTAACACTTCTGATAGGTCGTTTTGGAAAATTTGAGGAGAGGCCTTTCTTCAGCAGTGTACGTCCTACGGCTGAGGACGGCTGAGGTCGTCATATTGAAAAAATTGCATAATTCTATACATCTATCTATATATATAAAAATGAATACCCATTTCCCTTGGTTACGGCATCATGCGTGAACGGGTAGACCGATTTTAATTCGGTTTTCACTAATGGAAAGAGGCATAAACGGGGAATGTTCATATATATAAAAATTGCAGCCCGGGCGAAGCCGGGGGCGGGTCGCTGGTTGTATGTAGTTATATGAGTACAATCTTTATTTATTAGAATCGAATCGAAGTATAAACAATTTCAAATCACAAGCCATAACAAACTGTAGTAAGGAAATTGTATTGACGTGTTTGGTACGCAGTAATTTACTTGTCAAACCCCCGAGCATCGCTCGCCAGTTGCTAGTCGGATACAATCACTCGAACGTCATAGATTCTAAGTACGTATTAAAGAGCTTACAAGGAACTGTTAAGCCGAAGATCCGTTAGTACCAGCTCTAAGTGGAGCGAAGTTGGCTGTTAGTTATATTACTTAGCTCTAAATCTAACTCTGCGTTTTATTAAATTTGCTTCCTAATTAATATGTATCCACATTAATAGGACTGATGGAACTTATTGGGGCCTTTGCAGTTAAGATTTTTTTGCTTGAACTTATATGGTTATATTATATAAAATTATTATACGGTTATTACTAACTTATATGGTTTATATGGTTGAACTTATATGGTATAAAACTCATTTATTTGGTCTTATTTTGACTAATTTTAAGAGGACAATCTTGATTTTGACCAAAGGACTAATCTTTGACAGACTTTAATGGTTTTTGGCAAAAAATGAAAAATTTAGGTTTGTTTATATATTGTTTGTATTAGAGGATTAAAGTTTCTTTCTTTCTTTCTTTTTTTCTTTCAAATGTTAACCAATGATGAATTGCAATATTACGATTAATAGGAAAGTCTTATTATGTTAAAAACTAGCGACCAGCGCTGGTGACTGCCTACAGAAATTTAGTGAGATATGTATACGTTTTGCAATATTAATGTTCGTGGTATAGTGTTCTGAATAAGAATTCGTTTAATTATAACTATTACTCAGAAATAAAAATCGTTGAAATCGTTGAAAACATTTCTGGATCCACAACAGTGATTGCATTGAAGGTGGTGTGAATCCACGATAATTCGTCAGCTAGTTCACATATTGTTCGACAGTAGCCGGTAGTGAGCGATTAACAGATTCTATGACATCTCGTCAAACAGAACGCGCAAGTAACGTTTAGTGAACCGAGTCTATAGGCATGTCAAGCGGAAATATCAAATTGTATGCATTCTCTCCATACTTCAATGGATTTGTGTGCAAGGTACTCAACTATACGCTTGGTTGCATTTAATGCAAGCAATGAATGTTATAATATTGTGTAGTCCAGTCGCGAAGTCACAAATCACATACCTATGCCGGGCAAATTGCTACATTTTTCTACATTCCAAATATTACATATTTTTAAGAAAGAAAATAAAAGAACTTGAAATACAGTGCTGTTGGAAATAATTTTATTGAAATGAAATAATGTTTATGTGACTCTCTTCCTCGTTTTCTTCTATTCATTTTGTTCTAATTAAATCTTTATATTGATTTCTGCATCGTCGACGTTACTACTGCTACAAAGGTCAATGGCGACATCAGGCAAAAGTCTATTTCTAAGAATCTTTCTTCTTGTGTGTGATGTGTCACATAATAGTAATAGTCTTGATAGATTTTTTTACAACTTATAAGCTGGTCGTACAGTTTGGAAAAACAAATGTGTAAAAATCGGATTATTTTGGAATTTGAACATGAAACATAGTTAGTAAGAAGCATTCCGAGAAGTTAGTACAATATTAGGACGACGCGCCCTGCTTTCGTCTGAATGGAATTTGGTGAGTTAGTCTAGATCATAAATAGCCTAATAATGTATTTTTCAAACAATGATAATTTTTTTTAAAAATAGCTGCAATTTTTCTGAGATTACCCTCCATGCGTTCTCTCTCTATATAATATTAGTATAGATATTTTCAGACATTTTTTTCATATGTTTTAGTAATAATATTATCGCCACATGACTTTAGTTAAACTTTGATTTCTAAGGACATGTAATATGCATTGAAAGTTCATCGTGTAATATATAGATTTATTTTAAATTATGTAAATTTTATAATATACACATAATAAAACTTCTCATTTTGTTTTTAACATAAATTATAGATATTTCTTAATATTATTTAACTACGTACCAGAATATGAATACACGTGCAATATGTGAGAGTAGGTACAGCACGTTATAAATGTCTGATACATATTTCAGAAATTATATTTAATATTCGGTGAATAACGTTTCAGATTGTAAAATTAACAGTCAATATTTTTAAAGTTCATTTAAACAGTAATATAATGTATTTGGTTTTTAATAATTATCATGTTTTCACCGATACATTGTTTCAAAAATATGCTAACATAAAGTAATATTTCAATTAATGTTTGCATAAAATAACATTTTATTTAAAATAAAATAAAAATAAAATATTGGAATCAATTCAGACGCTCGTGTCTGCATTCAAACGACATTCTGCGAGGTGTTTAATTTGTGGGTTCTTCGCGTGATCACAATCCAACGAAGTCCCTATTAAAGTTGGAGTAGATGAGTCATTAGGTGTTTAAATTGCCTCCACCTTATCGTTTCCTTTACGCGCGCATAATGGTCTTGGGGTGAAGACGTGTTAATAAATACTAGACATTACATTCGACTACGGAGTGTCTTTCTTCGCCGTGAATTTATCGTTATTTGATTATGTAACTGAGTGCTTTATTTTTTTATGCATATTTTTTATGTAAGGAACATCAAATTGAGTGGATGACATTAAATAAAAGCTTTTACCTTGCCAAGCCTTAAACTATCTTCAACTCAACTTGCTAGTGAATGCTGACTCATTTCTGATACATTATATTACTTGCTTCTTAAATTTACGACCAACTGTAGTCGTATATTTATAATTAAACATAATTTAAATTAAGGTATTGTAATTTATTATTGCAAAGGGATTGTAATTGTAAGTTAGTCGAATGCTCATAATCAACCCAACATAATTTTCCTGTCAATGAAACAAAACAAAAATGTTTTTTGAGAAAAGTTATTTTTTTCAATAGTATTAATTAATATTAGTAAAAGTGACCGTAATAATAATAATAGCGTGTAGAGGGGACTATGCGGTGTAGGGACGCAAGGCGATGTCTGCGAGCGAGTGGCCCAGAGCTTTCTTTTCACGAGAGGACAGCCGCCGACGTGCACTTGATATCTGCTTGCCGATCGACTCCCAATTATTCCGGTGTCATTGTACTCAATTTTATACACGCTAGTCAATCCATTTTCAATTCTTGAATCTACGGCCCGAATTAGAATCGGGTGTTCGGTCCTGTCCTGTCCTGTCCTGCTGTGTCCTATTCCGTTCTGTTCTGGTCTGTTCTGTTTTGGTGGTTCGGTCTTCCACGTACAGCAAGTACCCTTGACAGGGTCACGTCGGCTCCACGCGCAACCGTAGCCGTTCGTGCCTTGGTTTGCTGCTTCAATGGGAGGCCGAGCGTCCAAGAAGTCGCCGTGTGAGGGCGTCGCTTCCAGCGTTCATCAGCGTATTTCTCCAGAAGAAATACGTGTTAATTTTTTTTATATACTGGACGCGATTTTGCAAATATTTTTTTATTGTTTTTTTTTTAAGATCTAAATTAGTCTCTTCGGCGGCGTTAGGGGCTCAACTGCCACTCCACGAAGTCCCTGTTTTATTTTATATTTTTTTTTTATAATAAGTAATTTGTTTTTTAAATGAATTTGTGTAATTTGTCATAATTTGTAATTGGTGCTTTTTTAAAATTGATTACCTACATTGTTACTCCTTTAGCATTTCTTTTATTTTAATTATTTAGTAACAATATAACTAACCGTAAAGTAACAAAACACTTAAAAACTATGTTAGTTAATACTAAATAATATGTACCTACGCACAATTATTTTGCAGTCCTAATAACTAATTTTACACAAAATCGCAGGATCGGATCGGGTAATTAATCTCTTATATAACGCTGTAAAAATGCTGTTACGGCTAGCACGTACTCTGTGCTGTTGCGATGATCAGCATAGATATTTCAGAAAACATAACGATAACATAAACATAACATAGCAAGGCGCGGAAACCGCAATAATATAACTTTAATAATAACGATTTTGTCATAAGCCGTTGATATTTGTGAAATTTTATCACAGATATTGAAAATAAGGGGTTCTGAAAATATTACTTGAATGTACTTTAAAATAAATTAAACGTTTCAATAACGTGATACAGCGTAATTAACTTTTATAATTATCCTTTAAAGTGTTGAAGCGAATCTTGATTAATTCATTCGACCCATATACATCATTTATTAGATTTACACCTTTCAACATTACCTTATCTTACGGGTTATCTAAGATAGAGGTATAAGGTGTACCTATTGTTTGGAAAGGTCAAGGTCAAAAGGTCCAAGGACACTAAATAGAGTGTATACAACAATGGTGTTATGTAAATTGGGTCTGACGTTAAATTAATTTCTCCCTATTTAGATTTCGTACGTATAATGGTTCGTATAATGTTATTTCCTTTAAGAACTTAGGGAAGGCGTTACAACAATGTTCATACCCATTTGTTATTTATTGTTAAAATATAACAATAATGTTTCTTCACAAATATTCACAGTAAAATTATTCTTTATTTTGAAGAGACTGTCTCCAGGGATTGTATTGTACCTATTTTTCGTTCTTCATTTTTACGCGCGCTAATAATGATCTAACACTTTTCCAGTGGCAGAAAATTTTTGATCACTTAGCCAATTTTCTAGAGCTGTAATTATAATATGTTTTATTGTACTTGTATGGAACATACCTATTGGCAGAATATTCGTGGTTATTTTTTATGTTAAGATCGCCAGACAGGCTGACGGTCCAAAGTGCGCTGCCTACTACAGTAGGATTAAGGATAAGGGATTAGGAAATGGGCTCTGGCATCCCTTACTCACTCACCGAAACATAACAGCACGGTGGTCTTCTGTAAGATACTGTGGTTACTGCCGCCAGACGGGCTGCACAAATGACTGCGAAACGCAGTGTACCCTCCCACTACTTTCCAGCTCCAGACCAGAGCAAAATTTGAAAAGTTCATTTTTCAAAGTTGACTTTGCCGGGAATCGAACCCGGGAAACCTAGAACAGAGCGTTAAGGCAAGCACTCATCCAACGGGCTCGTCTAAAGCCGTGTCTAAGTCTAAGCTCTCTGGTGTCGTGGTATTTACCTTTATCTTTTAGGAAGGCACTTATAAATTGACATTCACACTTACTTCCTTTATAAATCTCTATAACAACAGGCGATACGTCAGGAGGAAAAAGTATAAATGGTAACGTAAAACAGATATATTAGAATGAATTTAATATCAAAGACACTGAACCTACGAGTATTTCTGTAAGAGCGTGGTAACAGCTCGACGGACTCCCCAGTTTATGATTGCTAAACGTAGTGTGCGTATACACTATACACTAACAAACAAATTACAAGTAATTACTATAAAATTGGAAGCTTTCTCTTCTTTTCTGCTCCTGGGGTTACAATATAAAGTAACCAACAACGACATCACCTAACACAGTCATCAACATTTTCCTCATAACCAACATTATCATACTTAACTAAGCAAACACGTCGGCAACGTCCCGTTTTCGCCACTTCATTAAGTGAAATAACACTCGGTCAGTGTACGCACTGAAGATGTTTTCAGAAGAAACAAACGGTGTATCGCTTGATATAGTAGGAAATCATCGAACAAAATGACACATAATGTACTGAATGAAATGTAAAATTATATTTACTTTGAAAATTTTTTCTTGCGTTTTCATATTATAAAATGCGAAGAAACCTTTCCCCCAACCTATTTTATGCTCTTGATAACTCGTACGTATTCTTCTTTCACTTTTTACGATTTTCGAGTTTCCAAAAGGCTTTCATGTAATATGGTGTATAACGTTTTTTGGTAATCGATATGATATGTAATGTAGAGTGGTCTACGTCTCTCTTGATATTTCTCGATAAGGTGTTCTGACATATGTATGTGATCGATCGTGGAGAAGCCTTTTCTGAATCGTGCTTGCTCTATGGGTTGGCTTTCTTATGGTGTGGCTTTAATTCTTTTGTTTATAATTCAGGAAGTAAGCTTTGGGATACCATGGTAGTAGGCCTATTGGTCTATAGTTCCCAATGTCACTTATAGGTATTACAAATAGGCGCAGTAGCCGCTACCATCAGGTGGAATGTCAGTCTATCAGACAACCTTTAAAAAAAAGAGCAATTAAAACTATTTAGAACTAATATATTTCTTACATACATACTATTAAATATACTTAGTTATTTCAGTTTTCTTAACTGAACCTCAATTAACGAGTATATTAATCCTTGTTTACTTCATAATTTAATAGAAATAATCTAATAGAAGATATAAGTGTAAATTTTCCTATGGTCTATTGTACTATCGCGTTGACTAATTTTGTTAACAGTCTACAATTTAAGAGCGGTCAATATCGAATTCGACCTGATCACCAGTTTCAATTTCTGAATAGTCGACGAGCCGACTGAGGATATGAATTTCAACAGTGAATTATCACCGAAGCGAAACTCAATAATTACATTTACATTTTCACTCTGTACATAAGGTTGAACTAAACATTTAAGCGAGCGTCGAAAATTTTGAACGTCGAACATTTTCCCTAAATTTAGAATACATAACAATACCTTCGTATTAAACTTATTTGATAATCCACAATGGGGGATGATTACAAGAGTAGCATAAAAGAGCAAGAGTTAACTAGTTTATTTCTAAAATAATGTGCAGAAATGCTGAGAGTACAAAACGTAATTATTACGATTATAAAGTATTACTTTAAATTTATGAAAATATTTAGATATTGAAACATCCAAGAACCAAACCAATGTATTTGTTCTAGGTCTATACATTGCTTATACTTAAACTTATATAAAATAGAAAAACTTCCAAAGGATTTTTTGTTTTGTAAACGAAGTAAAAATGAATAATATGTAAACGATTTTTCAAGATATTTAATTTACCTAATCACACAGTAAAACAATTCTTCGCTTCAATTCATTTTGACAATTTTAATTAGATTTTAATATTTTATTTATTTTATTAGAAATAAACAATTATTTTGAAGTCCTAGGCAAAGTAACTTATTGCAAAGATCAAAATGTAGATTAAAATTTTGGAAATGTTTATTTGTTACGTGCGGGGTGAGTTAAAATGCCGTGTAAGGGCGAAACGAACGATTTATTTTCACAGACCATGATGACTTTCAAAATCACTAAACTTGTCCGTGAAACCGTTAAACTTGCCAAAAGTCGTCAATGTGTCGCCGGTTCACTGTCGCAGATAACTTTGCAAAAGCTCCGAAGAGTCGCTTTCGTATCGGGTTGTCGCATCACTGACTCTTGGCCGGCTGCACTCTTATTTATACTTGGCGCCAAACGTCTCGATGTATTTTAAATTTACTAAAAATTTAAACAAGGTTGTAAACAAACCATTGAAAGTTCGGGAATGCTATTTCTGTTGAAATGTAAACTCCACGTTGTAAACATTAGGACCAATTTCCATTTGACACTTATTGGAAAGGGGCATGGCTACCATCGATAGGGTGGGACGTTCGAGACTTTCAGCCGAGACTTTTTCCAGAACGTTCCATAGTTAGTCGTAACAATAGCAATTAATGGAATTGTCAGATCCTAAATCTGAATTAGATTTTTCAAGTTACGATTACTGTTTAGCAGTGTGAGATTAAAACTGAATGGTGTATATAAGATTTTAATAATTAAAACTTTTCCGAGTGTTTACACAATCACAGACAATTTTATCCATTTTATAAATTTTCTAAATGAATAATTTACATCTTCTCTTTGTAGAAGACAACCGTGCAATTTGGTTAACGTTTAAATAACGTATTATAATATTATGTCAACCAAAAGGCTGTTGACTTGAACGAGGCTTTGTACATTTGTCATTTTAAATACCCAGCGCCACCGTCGGCGTAAACATTTTCAGAATTAAATTTTAAGGACTTTCACTGAGAATAATAGCATGTTTCGTGCAATAAAATTCAGCGAACCTCGAGCACCGTACTAAGATTTCCTTTACCTGGAAACATTAATGTGCAACTCAGTGTAACCTGCTGCTACGCTGTCTGTTATTGTTTACTTAAATTTGTGGGTAATGCAGATTCTGATGAGTACGGTATTAAATTTCGTTCGTTATAATGTTTGATGTTCTTCGTGTAACAGTAATTTGGTATTATGTTATGCTTTCGTATGAAATTAGGTAACTTTGCAATGCTTCTTCCGAGACGGTGGCTTGATTTCAGGGTTTAACTGTAACCAACAATACTTGTGTAGTACATGAGTATACATCTATTAGTCTCTACAAATAGAGTCAGCGTGAAAGTTTCTGTACCTCTACCATGAGTTATAATGACCGCACTCGCTACCGAGAGCGTAAAATATTTATATGAATAAATGTCAATTTGACATTGACAGTTGACAGTATTTCATTTAAAAAAATTACGCTCTCGCTAGCGAGTGCGGTCATTGTACACTCATGCTAAAGGTACTGATTATATGCAAACCGTTGAACCGAATTGATAAAACTGGACTCGTATAGTTTATGTCGCAGATGTACACATAGAATGATCTCACTCGGTTCCTGAAAAATGATTTATTAAATAAAAAAATATATTAATTAATTATGGCGTATTACGTATGAGAAAAGATATTTTCCTTTTTACGATTAGGTTATTTTTAAGTTAATTACCTACATTTATCCATCGATATTTCTTTATGCAGACTAATTATAATTCCATAAATAAATTCAGTATTTTTAATTGTTCTGTAGTAAGAGGATATCAATAAGGATTGGTAAGATTATAAGACTCCAAAGTAATATCGCTACAGTATTTCTTCATTCCGGAACAAGATATCATTTTTATGATATCTTGTCGTGTTATCCGTCTTTTCTATATTTCGATCTTACTCTTTGTCTTCTGCGTTTTGTGTTTATACTTTTATGTGTTTTGTTTTAATCGACAACAAAAACTATAATTTTTTTTTTGCTCATTTCTTTGCTCTGAGGCTTTAGAAATTACATACCTTAATGAATATGCGGATGTTTTTGCGTTTTTCCATTTTACAGCAAACATGGTTAACAAGTTTATGTCAGAAAGGATAAGAATAAATGGAAAAAATCTACGTATGAAGTTATTTTCCCTATTTATCCTTTATTATTCAATTAAATAAACAATTTCGGTACAAATGACAGATGTAATGAGGTAAAACAACAAGCGTGGTGCACACTGCGAGGACATTCAAGGCTGAATATGCACACGCCTTGAAGTAAAACGAATGGAACATTCAAATGGGAACAATTCACGTCAGTTCCTTTTCTCCAACATTGCTTCTTTGCATGCTTGCGAAGAATGGTTTCTTGTCTCGAACGCGGGAAAATGCTTTATCATTGTTTAAATTGATCCTGTTATAGGACAGAGTGGCCCCTGTTGTATTCCTTTTGGGATTTTTTTTCATTTCATTTAATAATTATGTATTTAAGGGCAACGGTTGCTCAAATGGATAATTTGCTCACAAAAATGTTATGTAATAAGAAGCGGAATGACAAGATTCAATTTATCGAATGCAAACTATGCAGTGAAGAAATCTAGTGAAATCTAATCTATGAAATTGATTAAAATATAAAGATTAAAATATTTGTTTGCACGAATTAAATAAGAGTCATTTTATAATATTCAAATTTTAATTTGCAATAAAAATTTTAAACATCCATGCACCCGCAACTTTTTTGCGCATAGTTTTTAAATATTTAAAATAAAAAAAAATACGTCATGATAGAATTCATATTCAACTAATAAGCAATCCTACATAAAGATCAGGAATTTTTTGAATGAATATTAATTTATATGTTAATACAAAATGTATTCAATATCAAAATATCTTCAATTCAACAGTAAATAACTAAACTATATTCAATTTTGATTTTGATTTGATTTTGATTATTTTTAAATTGCGAATCATTGAAATATAACGAAAATTTCTGTTGATTGTTTAAAGATAAAAAAGCCAGGATAACAAAGCCTGGCGAATTTCATATTAGAGAGAAATATTAATAAGATAATGTCAAATTGTATTATGTTTTTCAATTATATGTTTTTGTTCTAACAAAATAAATCACAATCTATTCATATAATAAAATCTAAACGAGCCGTGTCTGTACATTAAATATTTTTTCAAAAAAACAATTTTTTGAAAAGTTGTATTTATGTTACCGAAGTCAAAAAAATAGTTTTTAGAATTTTTGTCTGTTTGTCGATTTTCATGTGATGTACTGTATATTTCATTCCAATCTGTTTACAAACAAAAAAGTTACGCTTTATTCTGAATACCACGCGTACGAGGTCGCAGGCACAGCTAGTATAATAATATGAAATGAAAACACCAACAAATGATATTTCGATATTTTTGTCAAAAAGAAACAGATAGAACGGTTTGTAACGATCTTATTCGATTAATATAACCCTATGAAATTGCCAGTGGCCAATGTCGATCAATCATTTTACTATCAAATTTCGGTTCCATTATTCCTATATTTTCGAGTTTTAGGTATCTAAGAAAAGAGTAATACTATAATAGTTTCAATATACATTAGTAATGTAAATCTTAAAATAATTTTCATAATATATGACACATAGTGTGTTATAACTTGTATCGTAACATACAAGTACCAGAAAATACAATATACACTATATAATACAAGAACCGAGACAATCTGTTTAGTTTTATTTTCATATTATATTTTTTTTTTTACTTGCCATCGTGAAATTAAGTTATTTTAAGAACAATGATAACTCAGTCGGGAAATAAGGTCTAATTTCTGTCTTAAATTTTTGTCCTAACTTTCTACAAAGCCGAATTTTTAGATCCCATATTATATTGTCTGTAAAATATTATTATTTTTTGTTATTGTCCAAATAAATGAGTGGTGCGCGCGAGTTCGGAGACATGCTATTAAAATGCTTCTGTATTTTACCCTGTTTTCTATTTAAACTTCATTTTAATTTGTTTCATGTAATTAATGAAATTCAATTCCCGTCACTAAGAATATAACAGCCGTTATGTTATGAAATACCGTTATGAAACATATGAACAATATTGCCGTTATGAAACACCTTTCATAACGGCAATTTTATTTAAAAACTTAATGGCACAGTTTACTTTATTTAATGCTTTCAATTTTATTTAAAGCACACTTGGCACAGTTTACTTGATTTCAACAACGAAAAAGACGCACAGTAGTGGTGTCGTTTTCAGTATAATATACATTGAATGTTCGTAAATTTGGAAATGGCTTCAAATTTTCAAGTTATAATTTTTTTTGCCTTCGAATTAATAATTGAACATAATTCCTCATATGAACAAGAAGAGATAACAGACATTTTGGTATAATATTTTCGAGGAAGACTGAGCAGATGATTTTCCTTTAGTTACGAATTCCTATCATCAGGTTGTATAAATCAAATTGACGACATTAAAGCCTCTGTCACTTATTCGCTGGTCCCATTCGCCTTTGGTATGTCCTTGAAACGAAAAAAACTGTGAAAAGATTTTTTTTTATGTTAAGGTCGGCAGACAGGCGGACGGTCCACTTGATGGTAGGTGGCTACCGTAGCCTATAACACAAGCAACGCCAAAGCTGCTGCAAGTGCGCTGCCAACTGCAGTAGGATTAAGGATAAGGGACTAGGAATGGATAGGGAGATGGGCTCCCTTACTCACTCACCGAAACACAACAGCACACGTGCTGTTATTTCACGGTGGTTTTCTGTAAGGGGGTGGTAACTGCCGCCAGACGGGCTGCCCAAATGACTGCGAAAACGCAGTGTGCTCTGCCACTACTTTCAAAATAAACGACCATATTCGTAGATAAGATAATGACAAAATAGCATTACAGTCCATTGAAAAATGTGCGTTCTAGAATTGCTTGCATGTTTCGAGAACACAATTGCAAAATTGCATTTTATGTGTCAGTGATTACTATGAACAGGACAATATAAATATTGAGGATTGATTGTTTATGTAGGCAATTTCCAGATATTATACATTTCCTATAACTTTATGTTATATTGTATACTAGCTGAGTCCGCAACTTCGTACGCGTGGTATTTGGTATAGCACGTAACTTTTTTGTTTGTGAACCGATTTGAATGAAACAAACACTAAATATTACGGAAAGCTTGCTACAATACATCAGTGAAAACCTGATTCAAATCGGTTAACTCGTTTCTGAGATTAGCGTGTACAAACGCACAGATAAACAGCCAAAAAATTTAAAAACTATTATTTTACCCCGGTAACATAAGTATGATGTGTACGAATTTTTTTTTTTATATTTAATTTACAAACACGGCTAATTTATGATTTTATTATAATTATGTATGTATAGATAAACGGATAAAAATAATCTCCCATATAATAATTACAGGTTAGTTTTTTATTATCAAATAATATGGAAAATCTAAGCATGTAATGAAAACAATATTGTAAATAATAAAGTAATACCTTATATCTACAATTTGAACAAGTTGACCCCGTTATATTTGAAACAAACTTGTGTTGTTTCATTAAACCCATACTACATTTTCGGGAGAAAATTGCCTTTATTTTCAGCGTTCAAACTCAAATCAAATGTGGCGACAGAAAATGGAGGTCGCATCCAATTTTTTTCGTATCCTCGTGGACTTATATTGCGGTAGGAGGAAATGCAAAATGAGTTGCAAGTGACAGCTTCAAGGCGGGCCTTTATAAAGGTTGTTTTCCTTTGAACTTCAAATATAATGTTTTAAAAATGATATTTTCAATTGATTTTATTCGGGTGGAAGTTTTTGTTGTTATTTTTATATATATTTAACACCGAAGAAACAAGGTATAAACTGTATGTAGCATAATTATATTATTCTAACATTATTCCTTAAAAAATAGAATATAATTAATTATCTTTACAGTCAAAATAAATACGATTACTTTATCCTATTAAAATATTATTGTCTCGATTTTATTAAATAGTGTAATATATCTACCACCGTGTTTTGACATTTGATACCATTTTTGAGATTATGATCAGTACTGATAATTTGGGAGATTATGTACCTATACTTTATTCTTGAAATAAATAGCATCCCAATGCTAAGGGTCATTAAACAGTAAAATACTTAAATTTCAGTTCCTACCAATACACAACTTATTTAAATAGAATAAATGTTAGATTAGATACCTATTAAAATTTGCAAGTTAAAAAACCCGAATTGAGACCATTATGCATTAGCAAATATACATGATGCACTGCAAAATGAAACTAACCTCAAAATAATTTTGAAAAATTATCATAACGGACATGAAATGTGTGCTGTGTATTGCATAAAGTTTTTGATAATTTTTTGAAATCTTTGTTAATTGTTTGTATGTACAAAGAATTAACAAAGAGATACACTTTTATCTATTTGAGTAGCACATTAAAAATATCCAAGGATAACGTTGCACAAATTGATCTTGTATTGTGTTTGCTATTGCCTATGAAGTTTATTTCAACTGGTGAAATTATACTTCCATAGTGCCAGAGTACGTTGGCACTGTAAGAGATTTGATAAATTCCCTATTACTCAAATACTCTTTAAAATAAATATTTTGGCAATAATTTTAGATAAAAAAATATTATAAAGCTGAAGAGTTTGTTTGTTTGAATGCGCTAATCTCAGGAACTACTTGTTCGAATTGAAAAATTCTTTTTGTTTTGAATAGTCCATTTATCGAGGAAGGCTATATAACATCACGCTACGATAAATAGTATTATATATAAGCAGTGTCCAGTACCGCGCACCCCATGCGCACGCCGCCGCCGTATGGGCCGCAGCGAAGCGTGGCCGAGTTCAGCTAGTTTTAGATATTTCGCAGAAGTGTTCTCTTTCAAACATGCTAAATTTTAATTTTTTAAATTAATACTATGCAGCATAACTGGCAACACACATCCTTACAAAAGACCACTATGAAATAAAGGCACTTGTGCTGTTATGCTTTAGTCTCACTTTAGCCGTTATTTTTCGTCCTATCATGTTCCGTGTTACATTTGCAGCCTCCTGGACTTGCCTGTGTCAGCCTGCTTACCAATGGGCAAATTTGATTTTTTTAACTCATTTGCTTACATTACACCTAGCGGGAAAAACAAACGTAAGTCAATCAAAATAAAATGTTCTTAAATAAAAATCGTATAAGTGGAATACGAATAAAGAGACATCTTTTATCCAGAACAATTCGCATGGGTATCCTTCGTCACGTAGGGGTGTCTCGGTGAACGTGCCACGCCACATATAACAGGCTCTTAATGCGCCTACTCAGCCAGAGTGCGTTGGGGAATTTGACTGATAAAATGTATAGCGGGTTGACAGCTACTCCAAGTAAAGTGTAAAAAAAAGAGTTTAGGACAAAGGGCTTGAAGGGTACTTTATGAAACAAGGTGTAAGTTTTAATGAACGAATTTTTAAGTGTTATACACTAGCGCACAAATTGTGTTGCCTGTACGTTCTATACGTTCGTTGTACAAGAGCGGATAACCATATTATTATAATATGGAAGGAGAATTTTATTTAACAAAATAAATAATATTAAATTATAATTACTATATATGTACATATAATAAGCATAATATTGTGATATTTTAATATGGTAAACTTAAAACAATAAACATACATATTGTTACGACTCACTATGGACCGTTCTGGAAAAAGCGTTCGCGCCGGCCGAAAGTCTCGAACGCCCCACCCTATCAATGGTAGCCACGCCCCTTCCCGACTAGTGTCAAAGGTAATTGGTCCTTATGTTTACATTTCAACAGAAATAGCATTCCCGAATTTTCAATGGCTATTGTTTACGATCTGGTTTAGATTTTCTGGAAAATTCGAAATACATCGAGGTGTTTGGCACCAAGTATAAATAAGAGAGCAGGCGGGCGAGATAAGTGAGTGGTGCGACAACTAGCGATACGAAAGCGACTTTTCGGAGCTTTTGCGAAGTTATCAGCGACAGTGAACCGGCGACACATTAAGAGAATCATTGACGACTTTTGGGCAAGTTTAACGGTTTCATCGAACAAGTTTAGTGATTTTGGAAGTCATCTTGGTTTGTGAAAATAAATGGTTCGTTTCGCCCTTACACGGCCTTTTAACTCAACTCGCACGTAACAATATGTTAAATATTAGAAAAAGTCTATCTGATCATGCTGAATAGTAATTTAGCAAGTTTTATTGGAAACTCCAATTTTAATATAAAATCTTAGTGATGCATAGTTAATCATCCTTTTACTATCGTTAAGTAACGAGATAGTTAACGTATTTATTGTACAATTTGAAAGAATAAAAATGTCTGTATAAATATTCGCAAAATTGTCACGAAGACACGTTGAAAAGCCTTATAACAGCCACTTTAACATTCAGTGCTCTATATAGAACTTCCACTTGAATAAGTTCGGAGCATGGAAACCAGGAAACTTGTATTTTCTGCTCGCAGTGGATCAGAAATATTGATTTTTCACCTTAAAGAAAATACTACGATCACGAGAGTTCCGGAAAATGTATGCACTCACGGTTATTTTAGTTTTTCTCGATAAAAAGCTTTCACAATTTTGTTACGAGATAAAGAAAAAATATTCTTGTTTTCGTAAGACTGTTAAGGAAAAGTAAACAGTTTGAGCGGATTGTGGAATACATATAACAGAAAACAGTACCGTGTGCCGAAAATAATCAGGATGTCTATGAAACTTTATTTATAAAGAGACAACAAAATAATTCAGTTCAACTGCTTGCCGTCACTTGTGATTCCGCGTACATTTTTCCAGTGATCTCAATGTCAAAGAGAGGTTATTATGAGGCGAAGTTTTGAACTCCGTTAAAGTTGAAGTAAATTACTTTCTTTGAAAGCTGTAGAAAATCCTGTGTAATGTTTCTCTTAATATATTTCCCGTCTCACCTTAAGATTTTAACATTTACCTTGTTTATTAATTGATGTTCAAGATATATGAATTTAGCTTATTTGTGGATTGAATGAAGTTCCGTTAGACAAACAAGTAGACTGTGCATACTAGTAGAACAAGCTTTTGACTCAGTGCTCGTATGCGCAACAGCGGAAATTCAATTTGAACTTCCCTCAATCTTTGATGAAGCAAAGCGACGCAATTTCCAGACCATTGTCTGTCTATTCACACGTTATCAAAGAAAATATGAAGATATAATAACAAAATGTGAGGATACAATATTTTGTTGCCATTTTAATCATTTTACTCGAAAAAGCTCAGGTCGTGTTCAGGTCTGGGTTTAATAATTAAGATATTTTAGGTTTGCGATGGTATGGGCACTAGGGTGTGCCAAAAAATATTTGATATTTTTTTTTTCACTTTCCACCCAAAATTCCCAAACAAAAATTCTGTCCAAATGACAGCTCTTAATTTCAATTTTAAGAGGTTGAACCTGAAGTTTTCCCATGTAAATAACACGGGAGACATGACTTTTTTACATTATTTACCTCCGCAGCCACGAAAATTTTATTTTTTTTAGTTTTAGCTGTTACGGATACATTTCTGTGTAAAAATTGATGTACTAAAACTAAGTACCAAATTTTTTGTGCCGTCATCGATAGTTCACTTAATCAAAGCTAAAAATTGGAAAAATAAGATTTTGTGGGTCTGTAACTCTGTCATATTAATAATACGAAATTTTTGTTTGAAACTTTTTTTGTAGTGCATTAAATGGACTACAAAACTGTCATTTGACTTTTAGTCCTATCTTTAATAATTTGTCTAATGCAAAAAACACAAAATTAAAAAATTTAAATATGTATTTTAAAGCTCCATAGAAAGTCAGGTATTGATGATACAAATTTGACTCAAGGTAATTTCTTGTTCAAAATTTAATGCCAAATAAGTGCCAATAAGCCGTTCATTTATTTTATAAAAAAAAAAATAAAGTGTTCATGACTTGCGGAGGATGTAAAAAAGTCGTGTTTCTCGTGTTATCTATATCAATGGGAAAACTTCAGGATCAATGGTAAACCTCTTAAAATTGAAATTATGGACTGTTCTTTGGACAGAATTTTTGTTTGGACATTTCCAATGATATTTTGGGCAGAAATTGAAAAAAAAATATCAAATTTTTTTAATGAAAAAACATATACGTAAACTCATTTGTAATTGACCTTCCATTTATAAACAACACTTGTAACTAGTCTACCGAGACTGAGATTGGCTCCCATATATTACACTTGTCAATATCAATTAGCATTATGTAGTTCACTTCTTCATAGAATCGCAATGCTTAGTATGCCATAATATGTCATAATATGTATATCACAAAAAAGCTTCATTGAGCTTTTGTACCCCGAAAGAGAAAATAACAATTCAATAAAAAATTTAATGAAACTTTTTCTTATTTCCTTTTTATATTATGAATATTACTGTTATAAAGACCTTGCACTAAAAACCAGAAACCACGTACAGTTGATGTAGTTTTTTGTAGTTATTATTAGATATATAGTTGCCATAAACCTTTAAAAATAAAAATAAAGTTTGGAAATATTAAACACCTTCAATATTACCTTTAATTTTTCAATATTTGAAATACTTGGTATTCTCACATACATGGGCATTCGTGCAAATCACTGGAAAATCGTTTTACGTAATTAGAGGCCAGTGCTCGTTTAGGATAAAAATAAGAACGATGCCCGAAGCGATGTGGCAAAAATATAATTAAATTCAGTCTTGTACACTTCGTTACATTTAAAAAATTGCATATTTATTTTATTCACACGTACTCGACGTGTCGTGTCGCGTCGAATTAATAATAAAAAAAACAAATTCTGAATAAATAACCACTCTATTTGTGAAAAGTGTTAGTTAGTTTAGTTCTATTAGCCTAAAGCACAAAGTTGATTATAAAATGTCATAAGCTTATGCGGGCTGTGCGACGTATAATCAATGTTTGTTACGTTAGATAAAGAACTCTGCAACAGCTGCAGAGTTGCAGAGGAAATGTGTAAAGGACGATATACATCTTGCTCACGACCTGAAACACAACAGCATAGTGCTGTTAACTTAGCAAACTTCTATAAGAAGTTGATTATTACAGCCAGACAGAATTTCCAATATACAGACATATTTAATTATACCATTGCTGGGAATATGCATCTTCTCTGCGTGCATATAGATTTCATGCCAGCTCACTGTTTATGCCAGGTATTCACATATGTTCCAAGATTGCTAGTATTCTCAAACTTACAGGTCTCCTCATGATATTTTCTTCCATCTTTCTAACGGTGTTTCTTGCTCTAGCAAGTGATCAATTTGATAAAATTTGAAATTTAAAAGACCATCAGTTTCAATATCTTGAATTGAAAATAATGTACTGCTTCATTGTTACTCGTATTTACACTCAAAGTAAATTATGATACACAATATACCACAACAAGCTTGACATTTATTTTAGAATGAGTGTAACTATTTCCAATCGATTAAAGGCAATTTTGCCTTCTGAATGGTTCTATTCAATAAGATCCGTTTCCTTATAAACATTTGACACAATAAATAAAACGGAAGGTAATGGAGTGACGGTCTCCGGGTCCGAGCCCTTCATAGCATGTATACAATATGCTGAGTGTCATTTAAGTGAGGACATATTTTATGGTTGGCTACGCTTACGATAAATGATGCCTATTTGTATCGTAAAATTCTGAATAATTGTACATATGACACGCGTACGACATTGACGAAAAAAACATTGACGAAAAAAAACGAAAATCTAAAAAACGAAAATATAAGAGCATTATAAAATTACGTAGGTATGAAGCTTATTACACTCATAACGTAGTACGGATCAATAAGTCGTAAGTTGTGGAACAGTAGGTATATATAGGTATTTTAATATTTTGGTGTATGTACTGAAGCCCCCCACTTGTTCGAAAATAGTTACATTCACCAATCGATTCTTTTCTGTTCGCACGCTGGCAACTAGGTCGAAAGAATTTTGTTTCATACTGTCGATTCTATTCTGAATTAACAAATATTTTGCACATTTTTACATTTAGAAGTTGTTACATAAAAAAATGTGTATTTCGGAGGTAATGGCAGGGCACATTGCGTTTTGCAGTCCTTTGGGCAGCCCGTCTGGCGGCAGTAACCACCCCATTACAGAAGACCACCGTGAAATAACAGCACGTGTGCTGTTGTGTTTCGGTGAGTGAGTAAGAGATGCCAGAACCTATTTCCCTATTCCCCTCCTAATCGCTTATACTTAATTCTATTGTAGTCGGCAGCGTACTTGCAGCAGATTTGGCATTGCTTATGTTGTAGGCGACGGTAGCCACCTACCATCAAGTGGACCGTCATCAGCTTGTCTGCCGATCTTAACATAAAAAAATGTACTTATAAACAGTTTGTCGGCAATATTTATAAACATGTAAATCGGATGTAAGTTGCATCTTCTTATTTAGAGTTCTGGATACAATCCTGTAAATAACTAGTATGAATATAGCGTAAACAAAACCAACAGCCTGATTATTTAAAACCCCTCAATATTTTAATGTTTAAAAATTAATAAATAATTGATTACTGGGGGCACACCGAAACGATCGAGGATAAAAAAATTTTTGAAGATTATACATAAATTATGTTTTATTGTTTTTCGAAGTTTTCCTTGCAATCATTGAAACAGTAATTCCATGACGGCTTCTGGGACTTCAAACCGCTGATCACGCAATAAATCTTTAATTCTAGGGAACGTAAAAACTCAGATCATTTGGACTCAGATCAGGACTGTAAGGATATGTCATCAACTGAACATTTTCCTGGTCCAAAAAATATTTTGTTTTACGGGCGGTGTGGGACCTCGTCTTAAAAGATCCAAACTGTCGACTGATGCTTTCTTTCAGGTCCATACGAATAAATCCACTATTCATCACCTGAAACTATATTATACATGGCTTTTGACTTACCTCCGTTTAAGTGTTTCATAGTAGATCGGCACCAATCAACACGATCCGCCTTTTGCTCTTCTGACAAATTATGGCGTACCCATCGGAAAAGTAGGATCTGCTCGTATGTCACATGTTTTTACACAGCCGCGACGTTTCCAGGTGTCACCGCTGGTTTTGGTCGACCTGAAGAAGGAACGGTACTGAGAGAGGCACGGCCTCGTCGAAACTATACATACCAGCGATATGCTGTCGATCGACTAGACACTTACGGCACGAAAATTTTCACGCGTGAACTTCATTTCTTTATCGACTTGTCAATTTTCAAACGCTATAATATATTTTTTATATTAAGAAAATGCTATCGTGATTGTAAGAGACCAGTGCATGTTACAAAAAAGGTTTTATTCTAACTCAGTCCAAAGTACTCAATTCCCGTCAATATTGGTGAGTCCTAGTAATAATACATGATTAAATGTTTTGTGAAATTATTATGTCCGTATTAACTAACACAACATATTTGGCTTTCAGTAAACATGGAAATATTTGTTTACTAAAAGACTATTCTTTTCTTCAATATTTATTTAATATTTAATTAATTCAATATTTTTCGGAGAGAAGTTATATCCATAGTATTAAAACAGAGAGCAGCACATTAGAAGCTTGAAAGGGATAAACAAAATGCTTTTTTACCGTAGTGATATAACATCAGCAGATTCTAGGTCTTTACACAATGGCCGAACATTAAAATAAAGCAATTTTCTTTATGGTTAATTTAAAGACGTTTTATAAATTTAACAGAAAAATGTTTCTACATAATTAATATCTTAATTACGTACTCACCATGAGTAATAAAGTAGGGATTACCTCGATAATTACACCGCAAATAAAAAATGTGCACCGTATGGATATATTTTTCATGTACCTAAAAGTCAGCAAGACAACTGACGGTCCACTTATTAACACAGACAACTCCATAGAGATTATATTTACGCTATCCATTTTGATAAGATTTGTAGGGCAGGGTAAAGAAGAATATAAAAATGGGCTCTAGCATATCTTTCTCACTCAACGAAAGAAGGCCGGACGGGCTATGCAGTTTACGGGAAATATGGGATAGATGCCCTGGGGGATAGATGCCGCAGCAATCATGTAGCGACTTGTACGAATACGACGTTCGCAGATTTTCATCTTTTGTAAGTTTACCTCTTCCCTACCACTTGTCAACGCTGTACAACTTCTCTGGGACGGAAAAAGTTGTGGTGACAAAACCATATGAGAGGGCATATTGCTGGAATTAGGTTTGTATTAATCTTTATGAGCCCGGAACTTTAGATATTATAAAGTAAGTACTTATATTTTTGCATTTATGATCTCTATATGTATGAAATAACAACAATTAAATGTTATTTAATTTTTTTTAATACAATTTATTTGGTAAATTGAGGATATCCCCACAAAAAACGACAGATGCCCCAGCTTTGTGAGTATAGATGCTTAATATGATTCATCTATATTCCACGATGTACTATGAATCGCTATAATGAACTTATTTTTTTATGTTAAGGTGGATAGACAAGCTGACGGTCCACTTGATTTTAGGTGGCTAACGTTGCCTATTAACACAATAAGCAACGCTAGTGGTTTTGCAAGGGCACTGATGAACTTAATAGGATTAAGGATAATAATGGATAATGATAATGATAGGATAATGATGGATTAAGGATGATAATGGATATTAATGGAAGGGATAGGAAAATGGGTTCTGGCATCCCTTACTCACTGAACTAAACACTACGCTTGCTATTAATCATGGTGGTTCTCCGTAAGGCGGTGGGTATTACCGCCCGACAGGCTGCCCAAAAGACTGCGAATCGTAGTGTGACCTAAGACCATTTGCCAGATGCAGACCAGAGCCATCAACTATGAAAGGTTTATTTCCAAAGTTGACCCTTCCGGGAATTGAACAGGGTGAAGTGGTATTTCCCATCGGCTCAGGCTTATTCTCTACAAGGCTCAGAACAGGCCTCACATGGAATACTGCTCTCACCCATAGGGTGGCGCGCCGAAATACCAACTAGGTCCAGCTAGATCCTTACAGCGTCGAGTTGTTGACGATCCAATGCCCACACAAAAAAGGTTAGAAATTACTTGGACAATATGCCACGCAGCAGTACCTTTATCCCGCGGACGTCTCTACAATATGATCTTCTTCAAGCGAGCTCTAAACAAATTCCTACAGGGTAGGCAGCGCACAAGCAACCACCCTTGGTGTTGCTTGTGTCTCTAGGCGACGGTAGCCACCTACCATCAAGTGGACCGTCACTCTGTCTGCCACTCCTTATAAAATAAAACAATAAAAGAATTCGAACCCGAGACGACAGAGACAGAGTGTCAAAGCAAGCATCTTAGCCATTCGACCAAAGGTCTCATCAAAAATTAATTATTTTCTCTTTTTCTAGACATGCCACGAAAGTACGTGCACAATGTAGATGCGAAACCTCGAGGTGTCTGGATTGAAGACGGTCTTTTAGCCGCAATTGAAGAGCTGAGATAAAGCAAATGTTATATTAGTAAACATTTTCGTCGATATGTTATTCTATCTAGAACTCAGTATTTCTTATATTTATATGCGATTAAATAGACCATCAGCCTGCCTGCCGCTCTTTATCTAACGAAATGTCTTTAGGGTAAGTTTAATTATACTACAAATGAAAGGGAATTTTCGAAACTCAGTGCTGGTCCAATTTTATTGAGACAAACAGACATACCTACAAGCTATAACTTCTAAGTCAATTAACAAATCCGAAATTGCAATGGAGCCAAATCTTCTATATCAGGTTGAGGCAATTCCGCCACTTGTGCCTTGTGGAGCATGAATGGATGTTTCTTGCTTGCCGACCCGTATGTGTATTGCACCAAGCGAGAGTGTCACAACGCTTCGTTGATTCTTTAGCTAAATTATTATTGAAACCATTTTAATATGTAAATGATAAAGGACGGCAGACACGTTGACAGTCTACTTGGTTATCGTTGCCTGATATATAAGCGACGCCATAGGGACAGAAAGTGTGTTGTGGACCTTAAAGGATAAAGAGAAAAGTATGTAGTGCATAGTAAGTACAAGGGCAAATAATTATTGAAACCTTAAAACTTATGGTTTATAAAACTGCTTTTTTTATGTTAAGTCGGCAGACAGGCTGACTGTCCTTTTGATGGTAGGTGGCTACCGTCGCCTATAACACAAGCAACGCCAAAGCTGCTGCAAGTCTGCTGCCGACTACAATAGGATTAAGGATAAGGGATTGGCAAGGGATAGGGAAATAGGCTCTGGCATCCCTTACTTCACTCACCGAAACACAATAGCACACGTGTTGTTATTTCATGGTGATCTTCTGTAAGGCGGTGGTTACTGCCGCCAGACGGGCTGCCCAAATGACTGCGAAACGCAGTGTGCCCTGCTACTACTTTCCAGATCCAGACCAGAGACAAATTTGAAAAGTTCATTTTTTTCAAAGTTGACCCTGCCGGGAATCCAACCCGGGAACAGAGCGTTAAGGCAAGCACCGTAACCACTCATCCAATGGGCTCGTCTACTATGGGTTGTCCAATGGGTTGTACTAGATTTTGCACGGGACTTCATCCGCGCTCCTTTTTTTAGGTGTTAAGATATTATTTTTAAACAATGCCTCAGAAACAGTAAATTTTTGGATAAAAGTACCATATCTTATCTCTTTTTAAGTATCCCTAACAACGTGTATGAAAATTTTCATGGTGATCGGTTGAGTACCTTTCATGGTCCGGCTTAACCGTGATAGTATAAAAAACACACTCACTTTCGCATTCATGACATCATTTAAAAGGATTTTACTACAATGAGAAATCTATGTTACTGTTAATTAACTTGTTTTATGCGATTTATAATTTTATATGCCAACGATTTCAAAAAGCAAAATGATTTTTTAATGCAAGGAAGTGTTAGTAACTCACACTTGCCAACTGTACCACAGTCTTGTAACTCTAAGAGAAACATTACAAGGCTTTCAAGTCTTACCTCTTTCAGTAATTTACGGTCGCTAGTCACGTGATACAAGTAACTTTATACGACATAACGTAAATAAGATTTCTAAAAAAGCATGTATTATCACAGATTTTTTCCATATAAAAATGGCATTATATTTCGTTTGAGTTGCTTAAAATTTGACCCTTAAATATTCTAGATAAAAATAAATACAAAAACGGTAAAGGGATAAAAAAAAGAAATATTAATAAAAACACAAAAAGTATATAAGAATGTAAGTACTATTTTATAAATCTATTCTATATCTATATAAATAAAAATTAATCTTCGAAATATATGTACGTCCATAACTTTCGAACGGGTAGACCGATTTTAATTCGGTTTTGACTAATGGAAAGAGGGATAAACGGGGAATGTTTATGTATATGAAAATTGCACCACGGGCGGGCCGTGTCTGTACATTAAAGATTTTTTCAAAAAAGAAAAATAGTTTTTAGAATTAAATTCTGTTTATCTGTGCGTTTATGTACGTTAATCTCTATAACGGCTTAACCGACTTGAATGCGGTTTTCACTGATGTATTGTAGCAAGGTTCCTGTGTTTGTTCCATTCCAATCGGTTTACAAACACGAAAGTTATGTGCTATACCGAATAAAACGCGTACGAAATTACGGGCTCATCTAGTACATAATAATATTTTTTCGATATTTTTTATTAGTGTAAGAAAATCAGAAAATATAAGGGAGACATATTAACCACATAACCTTTTTTATGGAGACATATTAACTTTTTTTATTAATGGTTGTTAAACTTTTATTATATTAACATAAGCAACGCCACAGGTGTTGAAACTTCATTACCGACCTTAGTAGGATCAAAGGTAAGGGATTAGGAAGGGATAAGGAAATGGGCTTTGTCATCCCTTACTCACTGACCGAAACATAACAGGACCTATGCTGTTATATCACGGTGAAAGGGTTACGCCAGACGTACTGCCTACATGACTGCGAAATGCAGTGTGTCCTTTTTTTTGCGTGGGAAAATCTGTAGGCCAGATCCCCACCGATCATGGGGAGTATGGTGGGGTATGTGGGACTTCTACCCACTAGAAACCAACGATGCTTCCTCTCAACGTCTATAAGCGGGCAGGGAAGGGATCGTGGAAACATGCATCTGCCTCCCCTGCCAGACGAGAGGCCTGTACACTTGCAGGCTCCACCTTGATTAGGCGCGGAGTTTAACCTCCGCGCCGCGGAGAGACGTGCCTAAAACACACAGCACGTCTCCGCTCATTGCCCGGTATTGTAATGACGGCGGATGATCCCATGTCCGCCGCTCCCAAGCGAAGCGGCACGAGCTACCCAGCAGCTCTCGCAGCGGGCAGTCAGCGAGGGGCTTCATCTCTGAAGCACCACATAACCCTGCGGCACAATCTACCTTAGTGCACTTGCGCAAGCAAACACTTTACGGTAGTGACTTACCATAGACTACACCGTCAGCCTGTCTACCGATTTTACTTATAAAAAAAATGACTATTTACAGTTTTTACTACAAAATTTAAAACAATTTATTTTATAGTTTTTCTTTTTTAATCCTATTAATAGTCCCATAACAGTCACTTTTCCGTCGAGGTCGAATCCACCACAGCCTCCAACAACGTAATCCTATCGCCAGAAATGGGCAGCTGGCAGTAATACGCAGTTGATGTATGGTTCAAAATAAATATGCCGCAAACATTTCTCCCTTTGTTCACATTCGAACATATATCTTCGCAAACAAATGTACAGCGTTTGGTACGCGGATACCGTGCATTATGTTACCCGTTGTTTTTTTTTTATCTAGCAACGTATGCACATTATTGTAAATTTTTCGCTTACGCTTGTAATAAAAGCATAAAAATCAGACTTCCGTTTCCATTATGTTGTGCACTTTTTATTTAGCAGTTTTTAAGGCGCGTCTTTACAGATTTTCTAATATACGATAAAATTAATATAGAAATGTTTAAGAAGTATGTTCTGATGGACATTGTACTCCTATTACATAAAAAATAAGGTCGACCGTTGTTTTAAGAAGAAACGTGGTGGCTTTAATAATATCAAATTTAAACTCAATTTTAACGGAACTAAGAAGTAAAAATTTTGATTTACGAGGACGATTGAAAATCATCAAATTACTCTGGATAGCGTGTACACTACTAATCGTCAGGATTTGACAACAGCAAACGTGCTATTATTTCACGAGAAACCCATTATGCTATGATAACACAAACTCTTGTGCCCAGTCTAATAAACACTTTAAAAACAGACTTTGTTCATAAAAAAATTGCAAGCATAATTCGTTTTTTTAATGTTAAGGTTGACAGACAGGCTAACGGTAGTTAACCACTTGATGGTAGGTCGCCTATATAACACGAGCAACTCCACAGATGCTGCAAGTGCGCTGCCGACCATAGCAGGATTAAGGATAAGGGATTAGGAAGGGAATAGGATATGGCATCCCTACTCACTCACCGAAACACAATTGCACATATACTACGATTATTTCACGATGGTGTTCTGTAAAAGGGCTTAACAAATTTGATTCTAGTCATTTTTAATAAAAAAAAAAAATCTGGATTGATTCTTAGTCGTCAGACACAATTTAAGGAGATATGGCAGAAACAATTTAGAGAAATTATGGGCCTATTCGCAAATGGATATCTTAAAAGCCATTTGTAACTAATGCCCGTCGTAAAAGGTTTTTGTTTTTCAAAACAATTATAAAACAAAATAAGAAAGATTAATTGACGTAAAATTAAAACGGTCGCCCTTTAATCTAAAAGCTGTGTAAAATGTCAGTGAAAATCTTGTCGCTCCAACAAATTAACTGAGTTTACTTCTTGGTTCAGAAGCAAGAAGTCTGCCATAAGAACTCTCGCCTAAATTAAGCATTTCGTAGTTGCTTAACGATTTTATAAATGGTAATGTCAGGAGAAATTGCATTTTTTCTTTACGCTTTAAAAAACACTGTTTAAAATTTCTTAATTAGTTTAAATGTTGTTATTTTTACCAGTTAATTACTGGGACGCCTCTCGTGCTTTTAACTTATTAGTTCACAATTAAATTATAAAATTTGCTACTTGCGGCTTCACTTGCTATCATCTATTAAGAACTAAAATTTTAATATTATCTTTAACGAACGCTTTAATGCGATAGAAATTTTCGGAATCAGTAAAATATCTAGTATTAATTCAGGATTCTACTTCTGATCTAATTCTAATTTTAATCATTTAGGCGTGATTATAACAAACATGTTTATAAAAAGTTAGTAATGTATAAAATCATTAAAATATTACGCAAAATTGTGGTTAATGTACAAAAAGTTTTCACTCAGTCTTGATAAAATGCTAGGTGGATTCGTTATCGTAGTGGTTCCAATTTTTCCATATGTGTAGGCGTGATCGTGCGTTTCGAAACGAAACTGTTTCGAACGAAACGGTTCGTATTTCAAAACACGTATCTACATATTTGCGTTCGAAGATGGTACGAAACGATACGTTCGAAAAGAGCAAGGGTGTACCGTAAACGACGATTTCCATAAGCGATGTTTACAAGAACGTAGGTCGACGTAATGTTGGATCAAGCAGTTGAAATCTCTGCTAGGGATACCATATCTTATAGGTCCCGACGTGATACGATTTACATAATAGGGCCCGAATCGGCCTTCTTCTATGTAAATTTCGAGTTTTTCGTTTCCATCCCGAATGGTATTAACTGTAAAGGCGGTAGGATGATTGATATGAAATGGTTCTGTTGTAGGAAGACGTATAGGCTATCTATTCTATTGAGGGAGCGGTTTTGTATATTTTATTTAAATTGAAGGCTTAGTTATTAAGTATTGTAGTCTACTTTTTTATTTTATTTTTGTAGATAACTTTATAAAAAAACTGAGTTATAAAAAACTCGTATTTAACTACTACGTGACGATTCGCAACTATGGCTGTTTCTTCGAAGCAAAATTTAACTGGAGTAAAGTATTGATTTTACTATCGCTACTGCTCGCATCAAGTATCGGAAGATCGCTTTTGCTCTGATAAATTTTAATGTTAGTTTTATCAGTCGGCAATATTGCATTAAAATGCTATACTCCTTTGCTCACGCTTGGTGGCGCTGGTGTTGTTGGAGGTCATCCCATTTTGACAGCTTCCTTAATCGCGTATTGTTTTTGTGTGTTTTTTTGTTTGTGAGCTGGAAAAAGAATTAAAGAAGAGAAACGCTGGAGTTACAGGGAAAAAGGAAGAACCTGTGTCCCGATGTTCTCGATGAGCACAAAGGCACAACACAACACTGAGGCATTTTATTTCCACAAAATATTTAATATTCTTTCATTCAACTGATAATTGCATATGAATTAATAGCATTTAACAGATAGCAAGACCTCCAAATATATCAGCGCCATCTGCTTTGAGCTTTCGAGATTGGTGCCAAATCCAGCTACAAACGAACCTGGATAAATTTTAGTATGACCACAAAAAAAGAGTAATAAAAAACAGTATAACATTGGAATTTAGTACCCGTAATTCTCGTAAATAAATCTATACATATACCTGTATAATAAAAACGTAAACGAACCGTGTTTGTACATTAAATATTAAAAAAAAAAATATTTAAAAAAAAATACTTATATATTTATTTTATACTTATGCTATCGAGGACAAAAAAAATAGATTTTAGAATTTTTGTTGCCTGTGGGTTTGTGCACGCTAATCTCAGAAACGACTCAACGGTTTTGAATGTGGTGGTAGGTACTCATATATTGTAGTAAGCTTCCCGTAACATTTAGTGTTGGTTTCATTCCAATCTTTTTACAAACATAAAAGTTACGCATTATTCCGAATACCACGCGTATGAAGTTGCGGGCTCAACTAGTAAATAAGTATTCATTAAATTATCTCATTCGTGCCAACCTGTTAAAAATTCTTGTGATAATAATATGACAATAATATAATACGAATTCTTATGATAGTATATCACAAAGTAGATATAAATGTAACTTGGAATAATCGAATGTTAGTGAACCTAGCTATTGACAGATGTAAGAAAACCAATGAGGCCGCCCGTCATAAAGTACTAAAAACACGATCGTAGCTGTGAAGTAAAGAATACGAATTGATTCAGTCCGGAAGCAAATGATTTTGTTCCGAGATAGGAAATCAGCACCCAGAAATTTATTCTGCATTTTAAAATATGACCTGGGACTTGTAGTATATAAGATATTTTTGTTCAATAACTAAAAGATAATTTTAAAATGGACAGGGCGATAAAATCAAAACCAATTCTTCGACGATACGAGGAGGGAGTACACAGGAAAACTTTATTTACCGACAAGGAATATTTTACTTTTGAGCAAGATTTTAATAACCAGACCAAGCGAATTTATACTAAAAGTTCTAGAGAAGTTTTTCAATTAGACTACAGGCCAGATACGTAGGCGTTATCTGGCTTCAAAGATGGTTTGTTGGTTGGCTTGATTAGATGTTAGCTGTCAAGGAGTGATTGAGCAATATTCTCCTTACAAATGTTTCAAAGTATCGCCACAAGTATCACCAGGGCTTAGCACTGGGTTGTAAAACTAAGGGTGGCTGGAATGTTCTAACTTCATCAGAGTTTGGCCTAATCTTAATCACTCATCGCTCGGTTTATGACTATTTTAGAGTGAATGTAGAAAGTGAATGTTTTATTCAATAACTGGCTACAACGTCAACGTGATTGTTACTTAAACATTACTTTATTTTTTATTTATTTTGTGAGTAATAAAAGTCTGAAAGAATGTTTTGTATGTTAAGGCTGACTGTAGGTGGCTTCCGTCGCCTATAACACGAGGAACATCACAGGTGCAGAAAGTGCGCTGCCGACCATAGTAAGATTAAGGATAAGGGATTAGGAGGGGATGGGGAAATGGGCTTTGAGATTCTTTACTCACTCACTGGCGGCGGTTACTGTCCCAAGATGGGATGCCTGTGAACCGTGACAAAACCCACAGTTCTTTTAAGGAAGGAAATTATGTAATTTAAAAGCAGAAGAAAGTTATGTAGTTTAACCTCGTCTATAACATATGCTTAATTTATTAGATGTAAATTTAATTGGCTATTTAGTATAACTAGGAAATAATTTGAAACAAATTGCGATCTTTAATTGTTACGGTTTGAGTAATTATAACTTGAGTAAACAAACATAAACAACGATTTCAGATTCCAATAAGTGTAATAAGACATGTTTACTGTCAAAGTGAGGTTAATTAGTCGCCGTAACATAGCAACATTTGGCATTGGTAAAATTAATCAAAATTAACATCTAAAATAGACGTTAATTAAAATGTAATAAATCTTAAACTCGAAGATCGGTGAACCTTGAATCGTTATGTTTCGAAGCCTTACATTTTACTACTAAGTTCCGTGATAAGTAAGTTTCGGGTAGTTTCGATTCCTCCATTAATTATGTTTGATATTTAATGATAAATTCATTGTAACAGTTCTATGTTAGTACAACATACATACATACGTATTAAAATTATTTTTAATATATTCCCCATTGATGTGGAATTCAATGTGATCACAACCCCAACAACTTATTAGATAATATATTTCATGTACGTGGCTAACCGTATGCTGTTATAATAATTGCTTTAAAATGTACGTGCATATTGCGTAGTATCATTATGTACCATGGTTTTTTGGTTCTCGTAGCAAAATTGTCTCGACTAATGCAGCCTGATTACAAGTTAATTGAGTTGTTTTTAAATTTATGTCGTTGTGTCTGTTATCGTTTTCTGGGTTAGCGAGATATTTTATCTACGGAGTATAATTTTATGCATAAGTTAGTGTAAGATGGGAAACACGATCGCATCTCATATTATGATGAATTAGGCCTCAAGAACTTGGAGGGAAACGATAACATCGAGCAATTAATCAACTTCACGAAGTTTCCAGTAATGTTTGTCGGGGTAGGCAAGGCTTCACTTTTATTATCAAGCGATAAGGAACTTAATCATAAGGTTTCAATGCGATTTTGAATGACATGTTAATAAATAATTCGTAAAGACCTTTCTAATATTGTCGTAATTCAATCACAGCGAAGAAATGTTAAATCAATTATGGTTTTATGGACCATTGTCGAATTTAAATAAAATATAATTTACTAGCTGTGCCCGCGACTTCGTACGCGTGATATTCCGAATAACGCGTAATTTTTTTGTTTGTAAACATATTGAAATGAAATATACACAAAATATTACCGGAAGCTTGCTACATCAGTGGAAATCCATGAAATCGGTTAAGCCGTTTCTAAGATTAGCGTGCACAAAGGCATAATAGGCAAACATCGATTTTATTATAGACTAACGGCTTTGCACGGGTGGACATTTATTTTTTAAATATTTTTGAATTTATTCTTGGAAAACGACAATTTTGTATGGAGGCGGAGTAAAGGGTGTAGATGAGGGGAGGGTGAGTAGCCTATGTTACTCGCTGATAATGAAAGAATTTTTAAAATCGGTTCAGTAGTCTTTGAGTTTATTCATTACAAACATACAAAAGTACATACTTACATACAAATCTTTTCTCTTTAAAATATTATTTAGAAGAATAGATAACATAATGTCCATGATGATGATGACTATGATGCTATCTAGGATTGTCATGTAACGATATCATGTTACAACGCTAATATTTTAAAACAGTGCGATACCAGAAGAGTTGCAGAAGCATCTTCCAACACATTTCATGGCTGGCTCTGGTCTGGATTTGCAAAGTAGTGGCAGGGCACACTGCGTTTTCGCAGTCATTTGGGCAGCCCGTCTGGCAGCAGCAACCACCCTCTTACAGAAATCCACTGTGAAATAACAGCACGCGTGCTGTTGTGTTTCGGTGAGTTAGTAGGAGTTACAACACGTGGCGTCATCGCCAGATTGGTGAACTATACCAAACGCCCCTCACAAAATAAAAAGAATGTGAAGGACTATTAATACCTTAAATGTTTAAAGGATTATACGTACACACGTGCTAAGTAGAGTAGATCTCTGCTATGAATATTCAAGTGATAATGCTGTGACACAGCATAAATTTAGCTAGGCAGCGAATAAAACATACATTGAAGAGGATATCGCTGGGGTTTGTAAAATATGGGCCAGTGCTCGCTTGTTGGCATTGGCGTTTTGACCACTACATATATTTAATGCGACACACGACATGCATAAAACCTACATTAACCTCTACAGGTCGCAGTTGGTCGGACTAAATATAATTTAATAATACAACGAACAATTTATTACATACAGAATTGAAATTTTAAATTTATTACATTTTGATTTAAATAATTATTTTTTCAAAATATATTAAGATTGATAACTTTAAAAACTTTAAACGGATCATCCAGTTAAATTATAAATTGTATGCAGTTGTATTAGAATACAATGTTTATTTTTAATGAATAAATAAAATAGTTAAACTTGCACTCTGTTCAGTAGAACATCTTCGGACCGAACCGAAGATAATGTCATAATATAATTTTTCTACCCACTACAATAACTTGTATCTGAAGAATATAACACGTCGTTATATTCTTCAGATATAAGTTATATCGTTTTTAGGGTTCCGTACGTCCGAATAAAAAAACGGAACCCTTATAGGATCACTCCCGTGTCCGTCTGTCCGTCGCTCACGGTCAATTATTTCGGAATCTACTAGACTGATTAAGTTGAAATTTGGTACACATATCAATTTCTGTGACCCAAATGCAGAGGTGAGATGAAATCTGTATATGGGAGGTAATTTTTGGGGGGATGGAGGAAAAAAAAATTGAAAACTGCATCGTGTGACATGTCAAATGGAAGGTCTTCTGTGGAGATCTTAAATGTATTTTTGTAATTTTAAAATAAATAGTTTTCAAGTTATTCAAGAAAATTGACGAAAATTGTCTTATATCCCCCCCTTATATCCGAAACTACTGAACCTAAATTTTTTAAAAAAATACAGAATTTAGTGTTCTACTTATAGATTATAGGAAAACCTATAAGAAGTCTATGATATTAAAATAACATGGTAAATCACTCAATATTGTGGGGATAGGTAACATCATACGGAACCCTCTTTAAAATTAAAAGTTATAATAAATAACAAGTAATACTAAAAGTTAATAAAAAAATTCTAAATGTGCCATGGCAATTTTATCTAATAATTAAACCAAATTATTTTGCTTTTATTTTAATTTTTTACAAACCAAATTTTTGTTGTATGCGTACTTATTTATCCACACAATAAAAAAAAGTGTTCTAGTGCCGACGACGATGAATTCGCGCTTTTATAAGTAGGGCACATTACACTACCTGGTAAATATTTTGTACTGAAAAAAATCTTTCTTAAAATAGTAATAAAATATAAGATAATGTCATATTGCAATTTTATTGGCCGAATCTCAGAAAACACAAGATATGGCATACTGTTTATCCACAATTAATTAATGAGGAGTCCTTTATTATTTATTAGTTAGTCCTCTTATTTATCGTTACTTGTAACTACAAGTAACGATAAATAAGTAATATCTTATCTTATCTTATCTTAGTGGCTATTTCTGTCTGCTAGAGTACCAGTATCATTTCGTCCATTGCTGAAATATTGTGATCGCCACGTGAACTAAAGCTCTCTACCTATACCTACCACGTTAAGGAACTGTAGTACTTTTTTGGTAGAGGCATTCTTCACATCTTCACAAGCCATTGTGTGACTTCCTAGGATGTGACTGCGCTTGTGCATCAGGGGGCCACATTCGCACAGGATATGCATTGGTGTTTCTTCTGCCTCATGGCAGAAGCGACACTCTCCCGTACTAGTGAGCCCCATTACTTTTAGGTGCCCATTGAGGCGGCAGTGCCCCGTTAGTGCCCTAGATAGCATACACAAATTGCTCCTACTAAGCGACATAGCCTGATTTGTCACGTTTCGACTATAGGCTTTAATAAGCGCTTTGGAATGGTTCAACCCTGGCAAGTTAATCCAGCGTTGGTAAGATTTAATAAAGCACTGGTTCCATATGGTCCAGCGAGCTAGGCTATTTGGTAGTCCGCACATAGGTTCAGGACCTATTAGCCTACCTTTTGCGCCTACACGAGCCAATTCGTCGGCAATTTCATTGCCTTCGATCCCCATATGGCCAGGTACCCATCTTAGGACCACTTTGTTCTTGCGCCCTAAGGTATTAAATAAGTAATAAGTAACGATAATATATTATCTGAGATATTATTAACACAACAATAAATAAAAACTAGAGTATAGATAATGACATCGATACTTTGAGTGCAAAGTAAGTTTTATCAATAGTTTTTCCACCAAGAGAAAAACTAACTATAATAGATTCTATAAACTACCCATAAATATATGATTAAATGCCGTATTAAAACAATAAATAAATCATAGCAACGAATATTTCATGAGACTAAGCTCGAAAGCAAGTCGCGACAACCAGTGCCATTTAAATTGAATAACTATATAATACTTAATAATACCGTTGACATTGTGAACAGGTTGAAAGTGCCAAAGGGTGATATTGATGGCTTTTGAAATACTCAGGGGATACACAGAGAGTGTATTTAGATATTACCTAGAAAGCTAAACGGTTTGAGATACTATTTACCAAACCCTAACTTTAATAGTGGCAACCAAAAGAACAAAAATAAAAAATAATTTGAAACGAAAACATGTCCCCATGTCTACTAAAACCGCAGAGAAGTAGGCTGAGTGAGATGCATTATGTCTTGTACTCGTTCAATGCAAAGACAAAAGAGCAACGTTGAACATCATTCTACTCCACTCCAGCTTTTAGTCTGCAGTCGTATATGTTAAAATGGCTATTTGTGAGAACAAATAACATAATTAACGAATATGGGTGTTTAAATTTGAATCATTTTGGAAATTAAAATCTATGTTTTATATATAAATAAAAATCAATTGTAATATGTATAACAGAGCATCTACCCTTGAGAACGCCACGACCGATATTGATGATTTTTGTTGTGTTCGTAATGTATGGTATGTATGGTTTGTATGGGAGAAATTTTTTGGAAAAACCAAGGGCAAAGTCGGTAATTGGGATTCTTCTTATGAAATTTCTTTTTCTTCTTCTTTTCTTATGAAATTGATGAAATTGACAGGGCTACGACTGTCGGGTCAGCTTGTTTATTAAAGAAAAATAAAATTATAATCCAAACTTAACTAAAACTTAACGAAAGTGAGTGTGCTTGTTTGTTTGCTTGTTACGCGATCATCGTATCAGGGATACAGAAAAGGAATAGTACTTTTTTCATACAGAAAAAAGTACTATTCCTGAGGGATATTTTAAAAATAAAAATAAAAATAACAAATCGTGCGTCAGCTTCGACGCACGACTGGAGTTTATTCCTTCAAACGTATAAAATTTTCCTCGTGTCAATAGATAACTGGATACCTAATAACTTATATTATTTAGTTACATTCTGCATACTCAGATGTCTCGTGTTCCAACATAAGTTATGTTAGTTACGTTTGGAATACACAGATGTCACTAAGTTTTATAAGTTTTATAAGTTAAATAGATGAACTATTTTTCGACGAGAGATGTCGCTGCGCCGGCAGTTTATACCGCGCTATCGTTTTGTTCCTCAACGTGGATTTCACTTTTCATACAAGATTTGGACCTTTGTTTTTATGAGGAGAAACCCTCTGGTGTTGCTTATAATACGATAGAAAGAATTAGGGAATATAAATACATGCGTCAGCTGTCGCACATATCTCAAAGTGACAGATAACGTAACGCTTTTTAGTTAGAGCTTGTATTAATTTTACTTAACATTTCCTTACATAAATATATGATAGAATAAATGTTTTAACACCTAAAGAAAAAGGGTGAAATCACGGGCAAAATCCTGTTCTATAAAAAGACTATTATCGTTGCTCAAATTTTTAGAGATCAAATACTATTATTATGTTATTATGTCCCATTACATTGTTTCCTCATATTTTTGGCACTTCTCTTGACCTGGTGACAACGGTGACATCAGAAAGAGTTCATTTATCAATTTGTTAACTTGTTAATTTACCTGTTTGTTTCCTAAGTCTGATTAATTAATTAATTGTATATTCAATATAATTTTTACACTCCGATTTTTAGGTAGGTAAGTTACAATTACCAACAATGACTTGTTTAATAAATAGTCCTTATTATTTTGATAGGTAAGATGATAACATTACGAACCTTCAATTTATAATATAATATTTTATCGTTCGATTATAATTGAACGTTTGTAACATTAACTCCGTTTATTGTCTGCTACAATTCACGGTATTCCACCGAGTAATTACCAACTTGAAATGTTAATATTTGTTCTATTTTATTAAAAGATTAATTTATATGCCTGTTTTTTTTATAACCTTAGTTCTGACTTATAGATTTTACACTATTTTGGCATTATTTGAACGGCAGCGTTCCTGTATTCTCCCTGGTATTGCTTGTGTCTTTCAGTGACGACTATTACCATCTACTAACAAATGGACCTTCAGTATCCTATCACCCTTTTTCATATTAAAAAAATTTGAAAAGTTAATATTCCTTTGACTTAATCTCTATATATAAAAATGAATCCCCATTTCCCTTGGTCATGGCATCACGCGTGAACGGGTAGACCGATTTTAATTTGGTTTTCACTAATGGAAAGAGGGATAAACGGGGAATGTTCATATATACATAAATTGCACGCCGGGCGAAGCCGGGGGCGGGTCGCTAGTATTTCACAAAATGAAGTCACTAAAATACTTAAGTAATTAATTTGTGTCCAGTTTTATTTTTATAAAATGAAAAAGAGCAAAGATAAAACGGATTTGTTAGGTGTTTCAAATTTTATCGCAAAAAAAATACAATGACCCATAATGAAATTAAAATTTTCGGAACAAATATTTCAAATATGGCACACACACGCGGTTTTATTGGACCCAAAGTTGTTATATGAAAAGTTTAGATTACAGAACCGAGAGTTATGAAAACGAACAAGCTGAACGCTTTTGTAGGCTTGTTACCGAGTTGCCGTAGCTAACTGAAAATGAGTACATTCCTAATATTAGAGTTTATATACGGTTTATGTTATATTAATTATTAAAGTCATATAAATAAATATAAAAACTTGTTCAATATTAAGATAAATCTCCCTTTTTTTACCGATAATAGGTGATGTTCAAGCAGAATCGGGATCTCGAATAAACCGAACATTTGTTAGGCTTACGAGGATGTGGTATAAGGACAAAAGAATTGGACACCAAAAATTAATATACCTAATAAAGTACCGAAAATGTGTTATATATGCCACTTTGGTTTTATATAAGGGGATGGTAACTGCCGTTAGCCGTTATTTTAAGAGTTTTAAACTTAGTTCCGTTTGGAACTAGTTTAAAGTTCAATTAGGAACTTAAGTTTAGGAACCGTCCTACTTTTTTTACTGTGATAATTATGGTGTTGACCGTATTTGATTCATGATTCGCATTTTGAAAAAAAAAACATTGAATGCATATGGCATGATATCTATATTATCAATAAATAGGATTAATAAATTAAAATATTCTCCATACCTCGTAAGAGCACACCCTCGTAAGTGTTTGACTTAAAAAAAATGCTTTCATCGATGTAAAGGTTCCTAAAGTGAAAAATTACACATAAAGATTTTTAAAACTCCCATGAGTTTGTGAATGCAACAATGTTAAGTGAAACGTAACATTATATTCGTATTATTAAAATAAAATTCTTATAAATGTTTGTTGCTTAATATTGCATTTTTTATATTAAGGTCGTCAGACAGGCTGACGGTCTAACTTGACGCCTATAACACAAGCAACGCCACAGACGCTGCAAATGCGCTGCAAACCATATTAGGATTAAGTATAAGATATTATTACACATAGAATATCAGGATAACGCAGGATACATAAATACAATTAAAATTGGTTTTATATTCCATATAAAACATATGATGCGGGTTAAAGCCACAGCTTAAAGTAAAGCAGCTTAAATATAAGTCAGACTGAAGAGATATGGAGCAAACGTACGGGATTAAGTTATTTGCTTCATATAGAAAGAGCTTGATAATTCCTTCAGTGAGAAAGCACAGTATATTATTGTACACTAAAAACCAATATTGTATTAACCGATTTGTGAAAACATTGTAATCGTATCTATTAATTTGAAAGATATATACCTATAGTACAGCAATAATTAAATTTAAATACATCTAAGTCAATAAGTCCAAACAAAACAGGGTAAACGTTTTTATTACAAGTTTAAATGTAACCAAAAATTTAACAAGAGCACGATAAAAAGGTTAATTTTAATCTCAGTTCTTTATAAATTTAATCTTTTCTTAATTTGGTTATTTGTAATAAGTTTTAATTACAATAATCGTTGGCAGCAATAAAAGTAAAATTCTTGGGAATCATAAATAAATGATTACAGGGTTATCAATGGCCTGGCAAACTTCCTGAGGCAAACCTCTGTGTGACAGTAGGCAACTACCAACAAATAAACCGTCAATCTGCCTGTCTCTCACACGTATTTCTTATAAACGTATAAGAAATAGGTTTTTGTTATTGAGAAAAAGAACTAGTACCCAAACTAATCACTCGGAAAAAAGCTTGTTAAAATACATAGCAGATTTACTTGAGTAGATAAAAGATTCCTAATAACTATCAAAAATAATACAAATCGGAGTAAAATCAAAGCAAACACTTTTATCTAAAGAAATAACAACGCAAATCGTTATTCAAACGGCACCCTCGATAATATCGTCCTAAATATCGACATTTTATATAAATTCCTTTAGCAGTCAAACAAGAAAGTGCAAACAATAACGGTGCCGCTGTAAGCCTGAATAAATTTGGTTAAGTTCGTTGGAGGGGCGTTAAGCGGTTGAAAAATGTCTCCGGCTGGTCCTTTCGACCGAGTAATAAAGCTACGGCTGTCTCAGGGTTAAGATGTATTGCTCCAGCAATAATGCCGCAGCTGGTCTGCGCACCACCTATATCAATACAATATTTATTATTAGCCTTCTTATTCGCACAACTTGCTCTGCGCAACTCGTAAGGGGAATATAAGTCAAATTTTGTAAACTTTTTATGTTTTATTGTATTGTCTTCATATTCATATTCGTTTTCAGCCTCTTCAAATTCTTATAGAGCTTTTTGCCCTATTAGTTTGTAAATAACGTATTCTTATTTCTGATCTCCATGGTTTCGACATTGCTCTTCAACGCCGCATGTAAAAGTTGGTGCGTACTGATACAGCTACTCGCTTGCAATCTTCACATACATTTGTACTCCAATTAAAATCATTACACACTAAAGTATCGCAACTGTTAAATGTACAACACAACGAGGCTAGACATTTTCATATAAATTTTCTTATAATTCGTATTAATTTCGTATATCGTCGTCGTTAAACCAAAATCATAGTGCACTTTTTGAGATTCCAACATTTTGATCTTAGTGAACAGTTCACTACCCTATCTATCGTAAAAAATGACAAATTGTTTATAAGCACCATTTGTCGAACTGGGACCTCTTAATATAATATGTTAACTACAAAAGCTAGAATCTGTTTGTGCAAAATTTACTCTATTATCAAAAAAAAAAAAAAAAAAACTATTAAATTGTCTTGTTTAAAAAACTGATAAGTTTACTTATTGCAACGCTAAGTTTCAAATTAAATACTTTTTTTAAAAAACTTTCAAAATTTTTGTAGGAAAACTTTTTTAGTCAATATCTCAAAAGTATGACTTTTTAGACATATGTAGCAAATTTTGACAACGACCACATATTTCCCATTTTCTATTAAGTAGAAAATGGGTAGAAAATGGGGTGTAGAAAACGGATAGAAATAATAATTTAAAATAAGTAAATGTGTATTTCGAAAATAATTTACAAGTCAATTTTATAATTTTTTTCTAATTGTATTATTGCCTCGGCTGCGAAATTTAAAATATTATTAATTATTTTTTAACAAATTTTATTAAGAAACGCTTCGTAAATATTCCTAACATGATAAGCATTATCTTCATCCCTTTAGCCGGCTTGTAGAGTTATCATGAAGAAGACGCAACGAGACGTTTCTTAACTTACAACAGAAGATAAGGAACAAAATAAAATTTAATAAAACCTTTGATCGTTTAATAATAAAAATAAAGCAACATTTTTCATAAGAAAACTGACTAAGTTTATACCCTAGGTGTTTTGTAACATTTGATATTCACAGAATTTTATAAAAATACGTTTTAGTAGTGAGCGCCTTAGCATTTTATAACTCATTTTAGTTTTAAAAATCATAAATTTGTTTTTTGTTTACTCGTAATAGCGGCAGCTGACACGAAACTAGTATAATCATTTCAATATCAATTAATTTGACCATGCCGAGTACATTTACTTTTTTAGTTACAAAGTATTTCTATAATGGTACTGGTATATCTCATTTTGACTCTACATAAGTCGCAGAGATAGTGATACAAATGGGGGACAAATGTTTTCAGTATTTCATGAAAATACAGAATGAAAATAAACGGATACACCCCTTGATACCAAGCAACTTTTTATCAATCGTTCAGAAATTGCAAAAAAGCAGTTACATGCTTTTATCACTCGTTGAGTGTGAATGTCAATGCAAATGAGTGTATTAAGAAAATAAAATGTATATGTACATAATAAAAATTATCGTAAGTATGAAAGACGCATTTTTATTTCATATATTTACGTGTACGTAAGTGCTGCTTTGATGTATACTTACAGTGTTGTAATATAAAAACCACTATTTCACCATTAGCGTAAAAGCCTTTTGCATATGAAAAATAAACCAGCCAAGTTTTAAGCCGGTAACCTGTAAACCCTTAGCCATACATCACAAAGATTCCAAACTCTTCAGATAAGTAAGCCAAGGCAGCGAGTTGTCGGTTATTTAAATTAAAATTACCATCTTCGCATAATACTAGGGTTGCTACCTGTAATTATTTATGTAATTATACAAATAAAGACATATATAAAAGACATTTTTGTTCTAGTATGCCCCATTTGGAATTTTACTACCAAGTCTATAATAACAATTTGACTTAGTGTGAATGATAACTTATTGTCTATACAACCATATCAAAAGTTTAAATACAAAACCGTGAGGTACATCCCATGCATGCTGAGGTGGCAGAAGCGTGGCGGAAGCTTATTGTGCCAAGAAAAACAACTCGTCTAGCTCCGCCGATTCCCCTACCGTGCCCAGGACGCTCGCCGTATTCCCCCTTTGAATTTCCAGCGCAATGCGTTGCATGAAGAAAGACCCAGCGCGCCGGTCGCCCGATTTTTCGATGAGGAGTTTCCCCAACTTTTTACCGAAAATTTTTGCTTCGGGCGACCACACGCCGAGCGTTTCTACCGCGAACGCTAGAAATTCAAAGTGGTCGGCGAGTACTTGCTCTTTTTTAAATTTTCAGCGCTGAGAGCAGCAGAGCCGGCCGACTTGGTGGAGGCAGACAGATGTCTCGGAGCGAGGGTGTCCACACACGTGGCATCCCACACCAGCGCCCTCCCGCGGCACCAAGGGACTAGGGTCGTGCCATCAGGCCTCTTGTCATCATCGTGACACAAACCCAGCGGCTCTAATAAGCTGGGGATATTAGCTGTTCCTAGAGCACGCTTTATGATGTTGTTTATAGAGTTGTGTCGCGAGCGACGGCCGGCGCTTCGTTGACATGACAGAGCATGGGTCCGTACGGATCGACGCTGGCGCCGTATACGCACGTATGAGTTGGCATATCTTCGCGCCGACCCTTAATGATCGTGCCCTAGTCTATTGCATCGTCCTTTTGAAAACAAAAAATGCACGTTATCTCTTTTTTGAAACTCATTATACAAGATACATACTTATATATAAATTTATCAGCACGTGATATTTATATGATTTCACAATTTATATGAGTTCACAATTACCAAATGTTGTACCGTATATAATATTTACAGATTACATTTATATCTAAACAAATCTCAAAGGAAAATCCATTATAAATAATGAATTGTGTACGTATGCATACATAAAAAATATCTCGAAATTATATATTCTAGAAATTATATGTGAGTGTGAATAGACTCAATTTACACTTAAATTGAGCATAATATAAAGTAATTATTTAAGATTGGCGTTTTATACAATATTGTTTGGAAATAGGAACATTCATAATAACTATGCAGTACTTGTTAAGTATATAGAAATTCTGCGATAAAAATACTATAAGAAAACTAATTTAATCCCCAAAAAGACGTATGGGGTGATGCAACTCACCTTACACACCATATTTTTTTTAGTACTGTTAAGGCAAATACAAGATTTAGTAAGTAAAGGAAATAAATTACAAAAATAAATGAAATAAAGACATTGGTATGACCCTTTCGTATGGTACCCACCGAGTAAGCGCTATCTCGCTGAATGGCAATACCAAAATTTATTGAACCAAGTATCGAGAATTTATAGAGCGAGCGAAGTAGTTTGTACTTAAAATCAAAATGAATCCGAACCATAACATAAATCAAATGGTTAAATGTCTAGTTAAATGTAACAATTAGAGAGTTCTTATGAAACGCCTTAAAGGAAAGTAAAATATGCGCATCGATGAGGCTTTTTAAAAAGTAAAAAGTAAAAGAAAGTGTTTTGATTGTCTTTGCGAATCAACCATCAATATTAAAATCGGTTGCCCTGTTTTCTTTTTTCACATTAACAAATTCGAACCCCGGTCAAGCCATGTACCTGCATTAACTGACTGCTCTCAAACGGCGAAGGAAAACATCGTGAGGAAACCTGCAAACGCCAAAGAAGAAATTCTAAGGGGCATGTGAAGTCCAGTAACCCGCACTGAACCAGCGTGGTGGACCCACATAGCAAATACGCCTTTGTTGAGAGGGTAGGCCTGTGCCTCTGCAGTGGTAACTTAATGGGTTGGGGAAAAAGTTTCTTCGCATTTTATTTGAAAACTCAAGACTTTTTTTTTCAAAGTTGATTTATATTTAATTACAGTATATAATATGAGCCATTTTGTTCGATGACTCTTTGCCATCTTATAGATAGTGACCTGATCCCGTTGCTGTAGAAATTTTGAGACTTCTGACCAAAAAAACGCAGTTCATCCTGCCAGTGATGACGTATGGTGCCGAAACATAACCTCTCACTACAGGACTGATTCACAAGTTTAAAATCGGTCAGCGAGCTATGGGGCGAGCTATATTCGGATTTTCTTTAGTAGATAGGATCAGAAATTTTAAAATTCGCCGAAGAACCAAGTTTGTCGACAAAGCCAAGAGAATTAGCAAGTTGAAGTGTCATTAAGCTGGTCATTTATCTGTCGCAGAGCGGATGATCGATGGGGTAAAAGAGTTCTCGAATGGAGGCCACGAATTGGAACGCGCAGGCCAATTGGAATTGGAAGGAAGGCCAGGTGGACAGGCGACCTGAAAGACTTCGCGAGAAGTCAGTGTGCCCTGCCACTACTTACCAGATCCAGACCAGAGACAAATTTGAAAACAACAGAGTGTTCACCGCTCCCTCATCCAAGCACCCATCCAACGGGCTCGTCAAAATTTACTATACTTCATGTAAAATAATTAATGACACACGATACTTGTTTATAGAACGCCAATATAATCTAAGATGAGACAACCCTATACATATTGAAGAGTCACCCGTGTTTATTCAGCCAACTTTTGCCACAGATTTCGTTTAAAACGAGCTATTACACTCTAAAGCGAGTCTTTAAAATTTAATTCCCCTGATGTTTTGCTGTAGTATAATTTTATTAGGACCGAGTGTTTCGCGCTGCTATTAAGATGACGAATGTAGTAGGGGTGTGGTTGGTTTGGATAATCTGGATATAACCTGTTTACCTTAATCTACCACTGTGAAGTGTAAACTTTGGCTTGTGTTATATACGGACACTTCTGTTAATATAGTGTAATTTTAAAACAACTTTTGTGTGTATTGATATCGAATTATACTTTTTCATTTCCATTTTTAATACCACTAAGAAGCACCATAATCTGAACGAGCTTAGCTTTGACAGTATGTGAAAATGAAATCCCGCATATTACATATATTGCAAGGGATTCAATAACGCCCCACCGGGAAACATCTGCGCGAAAAGAAATTGATTATATCCTCAACATATTCGTCAGCGGTGGCTTAAAACGATTTTGAAACGCGGATTAAATCTGTTACGAAAATTTCCGATTTTAACAATGTTAAAATTTATTCGATTCTCCTTTTTATTATACGAGCACGCAATAAACCACACAATAATTTTAAATTAGTTAAAAAGATTAAGAATATGAGTTTTATATTTTGTCATTGCCATTTAAAATTCTTACGTTTTTGAATTTTCGACATTTTGAAACTTTAACATACAAATCTACTACAAGGACTAGTGAAACTAACAAACTTCGGTCTATTTCATATAATAGGTTGGGGAAAAGTTTCGCTTTTTATATGAAAATTGGGACATTTTTATTCAAAGTTTATTCACATTTTTCGGTCAGGCTTCACATACTGTCCTAAAACTCGGGTTAACTCGCAATAAGGTGATGCTTTATGGTTGGATTGGAAGGGCATTGTTCATTGTAAGCTCTTACCACCAGGCAGAACCATCGATTAGGAACTCTACTGCCTACAACTGATGAGATTAAAGCAAGAAGTTGAGAGAATTGATCAATAGAAAGGGTGTTGTCTTTCAACACGACAACGCTAGACCATACACATATTGGCTGGGAGGTATTAATGCATCCGCCATATAGCCCTGACCTTGCACCTTCAGATTTCCACCGGTTTCGGTCTCTTCAGAATTCTTTAGGCAGTATCAGGTAAACATCAAGATAGGAGTGCCAAAACTACTTGTCGCGTTTTTTTTAATCAGAAGTCCCAAAATTTCTACAGCAATGGGATCATGTCACTACCTATAAGATGGCAAAAAGGCAATATATATATATATACTGTAATTAAATGTAAATAAACTTTGAAAAAAAAAAATGTCTTGAGTTTTCATATAAAATGCAAAGAAACTTTTAGTGCCAGGAAGATTGTGTCGTCTAGCGGCTTTCCACCCTAAGATACTTGCCATCAATATCAATCAAAGCCCGGTGATTGGTTGTTATAACAGTTGTAACTTCAACAACCAATCACCGGGCTTTCTTTCTTTCGTTTCGTAAGTACGCAAAGGAAGCGTATGCATGTTGGCTAGGGCCCCTGAACTTTATTAAAAATAATCAAAATTAAAACAAAGTACACATTTTCTATATTTTGTGATAACAGAAACACTGTTGAAAATTTAATAATAGTGAGATTTTAACTTTAAATAAATGCATTAAGTATAACGAATGTTTACCCCTCGTGCTGTGACTAACGTTTCCATCCGTCTGGGCATGCTGAGAATTCTGTTATCAATTGTGTCTTGGGACAAGCTCTGCCACTCTTCCAGTAATGCTTTTTGCAGTTCTCAAGCATTCTGCTTTTAACGCTTCTCTTTAACCAGTCCTATAAATGCTCTATAGGATGCATTTCGGGGAATCTTGCTGGCTACTGCATCACTGTTATACCAATTTTGGTATGCTATGACTGAGCGAGCACTGTGAGCCCGGTCATTATCCACCATTATCAGAATTAAGCCATTATCATTATAGGGGGCAAATGGGACAACGTTTTCTTTCTTAAAAGAAGCCTGATATACCGATCAGCAGTCATATTCCTTTCATCGAACACCACTAACTCCGTTGGAGCTTCCAAACATATGCCTCCCCACACCATATAACTGAACCGCCCCCATATGCCACAGTACTTTCATAATTAGACTGAATGTAATACGTTTTCCTTTGCGTCTCCATATTAGCTGTCTTCCGTCGATCTGGTTTAAAAGCACCCTGCACTCATAAGTGAAAAGTTCCCGTCCCCTTTGGTTCATGTCCCAAAGGCAATGTTCACGTGCAAGTGCACGTTCAAATATTTGAAGTACGCTCACTCACTCGACTCCTCGTACAACTTCAAGTTCATTTTGGGCTTGCAACATAATCAGTCAACCTGTACCGTTGGATACTGCGATAAATGGTTGAAATTGATTGCTGAAGTCTGGCAAAAATAGATCTACTATAGGTGTGACCATTGCTTCGCATTTCATCTGCCCTAACAATCTCTTGTGGTGTTCAACCGGGCATTTTAGGTGATTTTAATTGAGATTCCCTAAGGTTGACAAGAAAAAATAAACTTTTCTAATAAAAATTACAATTTACAAAATTTTAAAGTTCATCACAGTCTGCGCTCGTACCACTAACAAACCAGTATTAGTGGGAAACAAAAATAAATCGATGAGAAAAGTGGCTGTCGCCTAATGTTCCATTTTGAATGAGAGATAAAAAAGTAATTTAAAAGGCCAGTGTTTTATGAAATGTTACGATAATGAATACTTTTTTCTGTTACGCTAATAATGCCGGTGTGTGTATTTGGTTAGTACCGGTTGTTGGTATATATTTTTTTTAAATCCTATTAATTTAGTTCAACAAAACAGAGGTCCGCGTGTGCGATACTTAGCTTAATCTTTTTAAGGGCTGTTAAAAAGATTAATAGAAGGGACGAGTAGGTTATTGCTACGTATTTAGTAGCCTTAGGGGTTGTGTATAGGGCAATATCTTTATTCGTAACGTTTCTGAAGTTAACGGTTACTCTCAATTAAGTATCGCAATGGTACGGTTAATGGCTATTGAATATCGGCCTGGATGAAACCTTTTCGAAGAAAATGAGCATGGGCAAGAAAATGGAATTATTTTTAGGGTAATACGTATATTTTTTATGGCAATTTTTTAAGTTCTTCTTGTGGTGCCTCTCCAACTAGTGAAGGTTGACGATCAGCCTCTCTGTCTTTTTTCTTTGGAACAGCTCAATTTAGTTAGCTGTCCATTTCATGATGTTCCTTTTAATCTTTTAGTTTATATAAGGATATCATATCTCCGAAGGAGAGATAGTCTAAAGTTAACTGATTTGTTTTAATTTCGAGTAAAATATGTCATATTTTGGCCGAAATTAATTATCATTTTATTGCTATGCTGTAATTTGATACTACCTTTAATTATTATACCTTTTAATTAATTTTAAACTATAATAATTATGGATAGTTTAAAATTTTAAAATGATTATCTGAAAAGATTTCCATTTAAAAAATCTTCGAAGTTATAAATAAGCCTTTCGACAATCGACCCATAAAATAACATCCATTGTAATAAAAAAGGGAACGGCTTCAACAAAACGTTGGAAGGCTCCTGAGGGATCTTTGGAACAATGGCCGAGGTCAGTAAAGGTCATATTAATATACTTCCCAATGTTGTATCACTCTCATAGGGATACTACTTGGGCAGGTAACTACTGCATACGTTGGATTACAGTCGTGGACAAATAAATTTATTTATTTTTAAATTATTACTTCACGTAGCCATTGATGAGGTTCTTACTGATAGGTCAGATCAACTGCTTTTTACAAAGGTTCCTTTAAATGCATAAACGTATAAATTTTGAGAGCACATGACTCCAAGAATCATATAACTTACTTCTAAATAATGTGGTCTTATTTAAAGTATATCATTACGAAACCTCGATGGTAGCAATTATAGTTAGTTATTAAATTATGAGTGCAGAACATAATCTAACAATAACTTTTAAGTTATATTTATCTCGAAATGTCGAAATCTTCTATATATAAAAATGAATCCCCATTTCCCTTGGTCACGGCATCACGCGTGAACGGGTAGACCGATTTTAATTCGGTTTTCACTAATGGAAAGAGGCATAAACGGGGAATGTTCATATATATAAAAATTGCACGCCGGACGAAGCCGGGGGCGGGCCGCTAGTATAGTATAAAGACGTTATCGGCTTCTGTTTTTTCGACCACTTAGTTCTCCTAAACTATGTACTGGGTCCTGATATTTGTCTTGACAGATTACACTAAAAAAAAGGGAATTTTTGTGCACTTAATTGGCGTTGATTGATTACATAGGATATTTTATTATTATAATAATTTTAGTCAATTGATAAAAAATCTCCGAAGCGAAAATTTTCGTATTTCTTAGCAACTGTCGAATCAGTACTAGAATTATATTATTACATAGAATTATATTCGAATACTAACTGAGCCCGCAACTTTGTGCGCGTGATATTCGGTATAGCGCGTAACTTTTTTGTTTGCAAACCGATTGGAACGAAACAAAGATTAAATGTTACGGGAAGCTTGCTACAATACATCAGTGGCAACCGCATTTAAATCGGTTGATCCGTTTCTGAGATTAGTGTGCACAAACGCACAGACAAGCAGACAAACAGAAATACAGACGGACAAAAATTCTAAATACAATTTTTTTAAACCTCAGTTCCATTAGTACAATAGTTCCATTCCATAGTTAATATTTAATTTACAGACACTGTTCGTTTACGATTTTATTATATGTATAGATAATTATGATGAATATTATTTTAAATTAAATTATATTTGACAATTCTTATGATTTTCTTATGCAATTATATTTTTGAATCAGAGACTGTTTTGAATTATCAAAAATAATACTACGACTTGTACCTAGGCAGTTATCAATTTTAATATAACTTTAAGAAAAAAGTAGTGTATATTATGAGTAGTCATAAGTGTACCTAAAAGTCAAAATGAATGTCGCCTGTGGGACTATAAATCCTTAAATATTAAAACTGGGTCGGCAATGACCATAGACACTCGAGCGTGAAATAATGAAGACATCCTCGGGTTGCGTCGCGGCCAAGAAAAGGTTTTTCAACAGATTTGTAGAGGTTTTATTTCTCTTTTATTAAAAGTTTGGTTTAATATTAATGCAAAATTATTTCTCTCGAGCTTTTTTTTTGGGAACTGTATTCATTAATATACATACCTATTTATTTCATACGACGACTTATAGGTTGAAATAATTTATCCTTTTTATCACATGTTTTCAATTAACCAAATATAAAGGTAGATGAAAAGGAAAAATACATATAGGGTGACCAATTGGCCATGTAACTGTGCTTTCACTGGTCTACCCGTGACTCTGTCCTGAGAGAAGCTGAAAACCGAAGAGAGTGGAAGCAAATAGTACACACAGCTATAAAAGACTATAATGGACACGATCTTCAGCATTGAAGCCTTTAACTGAAAAGAAGAGAAGAGATATGGAGTGCCATTCTATTAAAATCATCATCTCAGCAGTATAACATCATTTGCTGGAGAATAGGTCCGGTCAGAACAATCTGGATCCACTGTCAAGATAAGATTTAAATAATATAAAAAACATATGATGTATTTTTTATGTTTAACCCTTTGTATGCCGGAACGTTGATCCACGTTATTAATAAATCATGGTAGAACCTCCATGACTCCTTGTGGGAGAACAATTAGGTCAATCAGAGTCAGTAGTCAAATCGGTAAAAACGGTTGAAATTTGAAAAACCTGTATATATCATGGCAAATGGCACTTGAAATGATAAATTTAAGCGCTGGCACACAAGGGTAATTCGGCTTCCGGCATACAAGTGGTTAAAAGAACCACGCTTTAAGGTTTCCTTGTATTTAAATCGGTATAAAGTAGGCGGTAAACAGATATTAATAAATCAAACTTTGAAAGGCCATTCTTTTGGCGGCGAATCGCATCATCAACTTTCGACGTGAAAACGTTAACGGGAAAGCAATAAAGGGAATATTAAAAGGTTCAACCGTACACGTATTATGACAGGGCGTTCATAATACATGGCATCATTCATTCTATCGTTCTAAACAACGGGAAAATTCAATCTGGAAGCTTCACGTCAGCCGCATGTCGTTTGAACTCGAGCCACGCGTGAGCTACAGTTTATTAAACCATGTTACAGTAACGGTTCGTCGGCTTTGAAACGAACCCGTAAAATGTGTAAACAACACGAACGTTATGTATGCATACATCGTTTGGGTTTCGGTGGATATCTTGTACATTAAATATGGACTGTCGTCAATGGGTAAATCCAACTTACATTGTCCGAAAATAACATAATTTTTATAAAGTCAAGTCGGAAAATCATGTTTCATCATCTGCTTGCAATACTCGTATATCACTCGTTTTATGCACGCAATTAAAATTTTAACGAGCCCATTGGTCGAGTGGTTATGGTGGTTGTCTTAACGATCTGTCTCGGGGGGTCCCGGTTTCGATCCTGGGTGGGTCATTTTTTTAAAGTTGGCTCTGGTCTGAATCTGACAAGTAGTAGCAGGGCACATTGCGATTCGCAGTCATTTGGGCAGCACATCTAGCGGCAGTAACTACTCCCTTACGGAAGTCCGCCTAGAAATGTGCTGTTGTGTGTTGTTGAGAGAATAAGGGATGTCAGAGCCCATGACCCTATCCCTTCCTAATCCATTCTTTATCCTAGCAAAGACGACAGGATACTTGCAGCACCCATGAGGTTGCTTGTATTAATTACGCGAAGGTAATAACTTGATGGTAGCTGTAGCTACCTACCATCAAGTTGTTATGTAAATAAACGCACTACATGCACATAACTTTTCTTTGCGCTTTTGAATTACTTACTTAAAAATAGCACATTGTGGCAATAATTTCAGAAATTCCTTAAATTGTGATTTAAAACGGATCTGATTAGTATGTTCATAACAAACAAAATACTAAAAATTAATCTCACTGAAGAACTGCTATTAACACGCAATCCAATTACAACTTCCTTCAGAGACTATCAATATTTTTTATTTCCAATTCACAACAACTGTCTGCTGCCAAGATAGACTTTAATTGCTCGTTTTTAAAGTTGTTATTTGTGTGGTATTTATAGTGGTTGCTCGTTTAAAATTTACACTTAAAACACGGAAGCTCAAAGAAAGTTTGCTCTCGAGTTAAGGGGTTTGACCAACTAAAATATTTGTGCTCGAACCCACTTTGTAAATCAGCACAGTTAGAGTAAGTAGTTAAACGAAAAGAGGTCATCTGAGATTCTAATTGACTATAGTCAAATATTTCCTCATTTATTTCCTCATTAGGTTTTTCGGTGCCAATATATTTACTATATAAATTTCATGTTTATTTTGTGAACGACTGCGATTTCGATTTTCTAGACCTTTTCGATTGAATCGCAACTACACGACAATTCTTGTAGAAGACTTGCTTAAGTATATGATTTATATATCTACATTTTATATAAATTATTTTTCTAAATCTCCATCTAAAATAATTTCTTGATTTTGGATCATAACAATTACCCATATTCCTTAAAATTATATTCTTAAAAATCTGAACTTGTAATAATTAAAAGTCTTCATTGAGTCTTCATTGTGTTTGATGTCTAGGAATTTACTTAGAAAATATCTAAATAGAAATATATTTATGAAAATGTTCACGCTCTAAAAGATACATTACATGGGTAAACTGTCTAATGGCTTTGAAAACTTCTTAAAGATCTGCCTGAATTCCCTGTTTACTTCCCTGTTGAAATGCTTTTGGAGTGAATGCGATCGTTGGATCTAACCTGGGATAGGCTGTCGGAAATAAAATACCAAAAATAAAATAGTAGTATTCATGGCGTTTTAGACTTGTTAAATTGTATTGCCTTGGGGTCATCTGTCTATAGCAGCTCCATTCTACATACGTAGGTCGCTAGGAAAGTTTTGAGACTTGTTATAAAGTTTTGAGAGTTGTTATAAATAATAACAAGGACATTTATAAAGAAGTCGGGGCTGACGCTGCTGAAAAATCCTCCGTACAGCCCTGATCTTGCTCCCTGTGACTTTGGTTTGCTGCCCATTGTGAAGGAGGCTATGAAAGGACGACATTTTTCCAGCGACACGGACTTAATTGTGGCTTGGAACAACGCTTGTGCAGAAATCTCAAACGAAACGACTGGTTTCGGCGTATGGAGAAATGTATTGCTAATCATATTGCTAATCACTAGATTATAATAAAAGATGGATATCAAGCAAATAATGGTTACTAGTACTGCTTAGCTGCTTTTTATTTAGAAAGGATTTGCTTGATTTTAAAAGAGGCAGCCGCAATTTAGACATAAATGATGTTTGCAAGTAAATAACAGAGGTAAACAATGGTTAACCAACCCTCAGTTGATGCGATGTAATTCATCTTCAGAGTGAGTTTTGCGGTTCTAATGGCGATGCATTTACTATTCCTCTATGAGTCTGACAAGTTCAATGAACCTCTGCTTAAATTGATCGAGTCATCTCTACCTTTTGTATTAGAACACAAGAGCATGTATAGAAAATATAGTTCTCACAAACAAAAGAAAAATACCCACTACTTTTTATAGAATTTTGTTTTATTTACATTTAGAACTTATTTTGAGTTTTGTTTACTCAGTTCTATTTTTTACATTTAGATTTTGTTTTATTTTACTTTAACTTTGGTCACATTGCCCGTCGTTCGCCAGAAGACCTCGATAAACTAGTTATTACGGGCAAGGTCGAAGGAAAGAAACCCCGCGGCCGATCACCTAGCCGTTGATGTGACCAAGTAACTACTCTCACTGGTCTTCCCGTAACACTGGCCCTGAGAGAAACTGAAGACCGGACGGAGTGGAGGCGTGTAATGCCCACAGCTATGAAAGATTTTAAGGGATACGACTTTCAGCACTGAAGAATACTACTAAGTAGAAGATACAATAAAAGTAAGTACTTCAACGAAAGAAATGAATTTTATTTTAGGTTTTGTCTAATATTTTCTCGAAATTTAGAGAAAAGCACCATACAAGTCTCAGCCGAAATAGTAATTTCGACGACGTTGTTTGTTTTAAAAGGGCCTCGGCTAACGCCTCGATCTTTTAAATTCACTTGGAATGTGTTACAATACTACTCGACCAACAATTTATTTCCGACTTGGGCAGTAATATTTATGTACCTTTCCTTTTATCACATGTAATTTACTTATATCTTTTATGGACACTATTGTAGAACACATTTTCAAAGAATTTTACTTAAGTAATATTAATATTTTGAAATCACGCTGATTAAAATATCATAATTATGATATCATGATATCATATCATAATTTAACGTTAATATTTTATATTACATATAAAAATATTCGGAAATGAATTTTACAGATTTAAGTTTATAACGAACATAACACAAACTGCATATATACAATTCATATTAAGTAATTGTGGCTGTAATATTACGAACTTTTAATGTGAGGTGCATTAACTAAGTACATTAAAGCTTTTAGCTAAGTGCTGAAAATTTAAATTTTACATCTCTCTTTAACTTCCTTTTGTATTCAGTTTTGTTTTTGTGAAGCAAGCATTTTAGAACGATACGTTTTATAAATTGAAATATTTATGTACAAAGACACTTTTCAGATTCTCAAATTTTTGAATGTTCAGTTTCTCCGATTTATAGAAGTTGTAAATTACAATAAAACTTACACTGCGAGGATAAAAGGTCAAATATTCATAGTAAATGCACATAAAAATATATACATCTGGGAAAAACACTCATCTTTAGCAAAAATAACAATGAAACAGAAACAGATAGGAATGAACAGAGTACAATAAACGTGGAATAAATACTGGAGTCTAAAAGAAGCATTTAAGAGCAATTTGCCAATAAGTATGAAAGTTAGCATCATGAACTCAATCTCTTACCGTGCTTGAGATACGACTACCAAACGTGGAAATTTACAGGTAAAGCCAAGCACAAAATCATATCCTGCCAGCGGGGAATGAACAAAATCCATAAACGCATTGACCTAGGCACAAAAACTATAGTGGAAATGGGCAGGCCATGTAGCGAGGCTCCCAGATCAAAGATGGACCGTAAAAGCAACCACAGACATGATGGGAAGTCGAAACGATTAAAACGGCAGACACAAACTGGAGCCAGATAACTTTATCCGACCCGAGGTCCTTGCAGACGAAAAATAATAAACAAATAAAATAACAAATCAATTATAAGCAACTAACCCACTAAAACAAACCTATTAGAAATAAGCTAGTATTGTAAAAAAGGAAGCAAGGAATAAAAATCTTCTATTTTTATTTTTCTTTTATTTAATATGCACAGTAATGATCAATGATTTATCTAACTAAATTGTCGTATTTGAATGTAATTGTTATGACGCATTTGGTCTACGTGAACGTGACTGACGAGAGTGGGGGTGCTGAATCAGAAATGTGTCTTTACGGTGATTGAACAGTACAATACAATATATTTTTTTTTAATAATACATTTTATTTTCTTGTTCTGACGGTACAGCCAGAAGATCAGCACTTTTCTCTATGTTAGATAATTAACGCTGAATTGTTTCTATGCTTTTGTTTAATATTCTAATTGTATTAATATTATAAATTTTGTATTTTTGGATGTTTGTTTGTTCTACAACAACGCAAAAACGACTGAACAGAATTTAATGAAATTTGGCACTCATATAGTTTATTATTAATATTTCATTTGCTTTAGGTTGCCTTTTATCCTAGAAAATGTTAGGTTCGCAAGGGATCATTTAAAAATATTATAAAAAATTCGGCGCCACTGTCGTCACAACGATAAAGATGTCAGGCATTAAAACTCATATATTTTCATTTTTCAAAATGTGAGCGTGCCTACCAACAATATTATCTGGTTATGGGGTCTAGAAGATTTTAATGAACTATAATGATAATAGGGATATTCTCACTGATGGCTCCGTATGAGATGACATCATCAATGGCGTGTATTTGTCCAGACTTCTAGCACTTTCAGGCTTCTTATTTTTCAGCTCGCCCTTGAAGATCTTGACTTGCGACACTGCGACAGGAAGCTAATCAAGGGTACAATGATCAGCGGATATAAATGTAATTTATATTATAGAATTACAGGGGAATTAGGTATTGGTAAGGCACACAACATGCGTGCCCTTCTATGATACTCTGAAGACTTACGGGCGACGAGCATCCTCATATCAAGGGGCGTGCATCCTCCCTTGGAAGACGCTGAAGGCGTTTTTCCAAAATGTATAGAACGCGTTAATTATAGAACTAGGGCGAATGATTCTCTGTGAATAAAATGACTGAATGACCAAAGAGACGTTCACACGCGCAAACAAAATGATAACTTTTTGTTGTTTAGTAATTAAAAACACACAAAATAAAGAAATAAATTTTAAAGAAACTGTGAAATATGTATAAACGATCTATAAAACTTCATCAGATTTTTTTGTGTTTTATTAAAAATGCTATTTGTAATAACAAATGTTTCACCAATCACAGCAGACTGTGTTAGTTTTTACCGTTTACAATTTAAACTTTTTTTTCCTTTTTTTTTTTAGAATCCCTCCAGCAATAGCTGAAGCCTTTCTACTGTTATCTTCCATGCCAGTTCTCGCTTTTGTGACTCTCGTACTTTCATTCCTCATCCTATATCTTTCTTGCATCCATCCTCATTCATTCCTTACGGGAGTTCCCGTCTATTAACTATTGCTCATATTCATCGTATTTCTTATATTTAGTCGCTGGGATCAGGGTTCTTTATTATTAATTAAATTCTCATTTATTACTTATAAACATTAAATTATTCATTAACAAAAATTTGTACAATAAATAAACATTACAATAAAATTTTAAAACAATAAATTAATAAAACGTAATAAAACATAGAACAAAAAAAAATATTAAGCATTTTCTCAAACATTTAAAAGACCCTGATTAAAAAATAAAATAAAAAAAAAGAACCAAATTAAGCTAAATGCAATTTAATTTCTACAAGTATTTCCATTATTTATTCCTTTCGATTGCCTTCTTGGCAACCGTTTCACAATATTTTAAAAACCTTCCTCTTTTTTCACTCTTTCCTATTTCATTTATGTTATACTGTTCGCTATCAATGTCATATTTCAAGTCTAGTCTGTCCTTCTCATAAGCTGGGCATTCTACTAGGATATGAGGGACCGTTTCTTTTACGTTTGGTTCACAGACACACGATGGACTCTCCTTGCGCTTGAAACGTTCCAAGTATTCGGAGAATCCACCATGGCCTGTGAATACTGGTGTCATTGTGCTGTTCGGCTCTATCTTTCTAACGGTCTTGTAGGCCTCGGTAGCGCTGGAGAAAAACTGTTTGGTGACTGCTGCTATTTCGCCGTTGCTGTACCTTCGGTCCCATTCCTCAAGCGATAGCATTCGGATGCTTCGCCTGACGAATGAGACCAGGCACAAGTCATATTTGGGCTTTGTTTTGACCTTTAGCGCTGCCTCTCTAGCTAGGTAATCCGCCCGCTCGTTGCCCTCTAGGCCGGCATGTGCTTTTATCCAATAAATGTTGACACTTTTACCTTCTTTAAAAGCTTCCTTCAGATTTCTGCGTGCCTGCACGGCCAGAGGGTGTAAGCAACTATTCGCCGTGATGGTTTGGAGAGCGGCCATTGAATCACTGTAAATTGCAGAGGAAGTTTCGCTACGACGGAGGATCACCCGCGTCGCCTCGCACACAGCCAGGAGCTCGGCCTGGTAGACGGTACAATAGGACGGCAGACCAAGTTTGACCGCCAATGTTTCGGCCTCGCTATTCCATATGGATAGCGCGGCCCCAAACCGGCCATCAATCTTGCTACCATTCGTAAAGATGCGAAGCTGGTGGTCGCTATTCGCTCTTATATGTTCCTCGTCCACCAGCCTTTCGTCCAGGCTGGTATGTTCGGCGGGGTGGGGACCCTCGATTGCTGGGGCCATCCGCTCGACGTCCCTGTCCTTCAGCTCCGGCCAGGGTACTCCCCTCTTAGCCTCGTATAGCGAAGCTACTTCGCGTACACGTAGGACAAGGGGGAGCAACCCAGCCAATAGCAACGCTTGGCCACCCCCAATTTGCCTGCTGCTGGTGCCCACGCACTCGCAGCATAAGTTATGATTGGCTCCACCGCGGCGACATAGATGGAGCGGATCACCTCGGGGTGTAGGCCCCAACTAGTTTTGGCAGCTTTCCCCAGCTGCTTGTAAATGCCGATGGCCTTCCGACAGACCTTGTCAACATGGCTGTTGAAGGTGAGCTTGCGGTCAATTGTTAATGCTAACAATTTAATTTCATCTTTTATGCCAATGTCCACCCCGCCCATGCTCAAGCGTGGAGTGTCAAACTTAAGCTTGTTGGTTAGCACCATCACATTTGTTTTGCTCGATGCAAACCTCAGCTTATTCTTGACACCCCACGCCAAAACATGCGCAAGGGTGGCATTGGCACTTTTCTCAATGTCATCATGAGAGCTGTATTACCATCAATGACGAGCACCACGTCGTCCGCGAAAGCCTGGCAGTAGACGCCTCTACTCTCCAGGCTCCGCAGCAATGGATCGAGGGTCAGGTTCCATAGCAAAGGGCCGGCTATAGACCCCTGCTTGTCGAAATGCCGTGTACCTCGCCGCAGTACCTGACGTTTACCGTCCTGTCGTCGAGGTAGCTGTCAAAGACTCGCCTGATATTCACAAGGCATCCCGCTTCCTCCAGTCTGACCTTGATCATTGGCCACCAGACGCCGTCGAAGGCTCCCTTTATGTCCAAAGACACGAGTGTCACAAGCTTCTTGTTACCAATTAGCCTGCGAACACGCACCATGAGGTCATAGAGGGAGTCTCTTCTGGGGCACAAAGCCATACTGGCGTGCGCTTATGCCCGGTAAAATGTGATATTTCAGGCGAGCAATTTTAAACTTTTAGATTACCTAATATTTTATGGTATTCAACATTATCGAAATTAAACTTTCTGGTTAAACGTTTAATTCCGAATTTAAATTTCGGCTATTGATCGAAAATTTAACTCAGCCACTCATAAACTCATGGCCAGAGCTGCCAGAGCCGCGCTTCGCTCGGGGGGGGGGGGGGGGGGCTTCATGCTACGATAGATTCCCGCTATCCAAGGGGCAAGCGCCTCATCAGGGACTTCACGATCGAGGCTTGACAGAAACGATACACGGAGACAGTTTTCTTCCCCATGGTTGCAGACGCCTACAAAACTATTCGGCTCTAGGATTGAATGCTCCCTAACAAGATATAATATTCAAATGGACCTCTAGGTTCAATCTTACTCGTATGTCCACATAAGTTTGGATCTGGATGCTCTGCACATGGAGTTACGTCACAAGGACACCTGGAACCGTTTCCTTCGGTCGAAAGAACGGTTCGAAAGTATAGAATAATGTATATATTGCAACATCAAACCCTTATGAGCCTAACTATCCTTCCCGGAGGAGCTAGGGTCTATAGGAAGATTTGTAAACAGTCAGGACATTTAAGTCTTTTAATAAACAAATGTAGATAGCAAGAGCCGAAAACAGTGGCGAGTATTTGTAGGAACGGGAATAAAAAAAATCAACTTTGCATATTTATCATGTTTAAATCTGCCCTTAAAGTATCACCTTTATGTCGAAGTTGTTTATAATGTAAATATATTTCTGCTTCCAATACATACGGTAGTGCTTCATCCATCACAGTCTTTACCATGCATAGCTTGATACGGTGCATTTGCCCCTTTCTGAATAGCATTATAAGTAACTGAAAAATTTATTTCGCGAATGTATTTGTTTACTGTTGTGTCGGAGAGAATTAATTGCAAAAAAATAATTATTTACAATATACAGTCCATATTATGATTGTAATATGTTAAGGAATTACGCAAAAAAAAAACAATACTCAGTTAAATTATTAGAAAATTCTTTTATTCGAATAAGTAGATACTTATTCACTTTTTTTTCTATTATTATCTAAAAGAATCTAATTATGTATGTTCAAACCACATTAGCACTTTTATAATTATTTATAAAATTTTATAATTATTTTTCAATTTCAATATGGACAATAGAGGAGGTACAGTTGGGTTATCGACTGCATTTTTCCTTCTGATTGTTCAAAAATTTATCTTTTAATACTAGTATATGTAGACTTTTATATATCAAATGAAAGTTAAAATGAATGACTAAAAGTTCATTCTTTAATATCTTATCCCCTTTTGAGGAAAAATTGGTTGTTAAGAAACAGTAAGTTATGACTATCGAGATAGAATTTTAGTGACAAAAAGAACAAAATTAATTATTTCTTTTTGTAGAAAATAAAATCTATTTCTTTTGACAGTAACACTATGTAATACAGCATTGAAATTCTACTTAGTTAATGATCCTTAAACATAAAGAATCAAAGAACTCATCAATTTGAAAGTTCAACCTTTAGCTCGTCTCATTCTAAGGTCGGAGAAAATTTGAAAGCGAATGAAGCGGAGGCGTTAATATAAACGTAGTATTTATTTACGTCGTACAAACAAAACATTTCGCCTAAGCTTGAATAAATTTGTTTAAGATATTTGCGAGAGGGTTGCGCTGGCGCTAAGCGGCTGAAAAATGGCCTCCGTGCAAAGTAATAAAGCCCAAACCAATCGATTGAAAGAAAATACGGCTTAAGAATTGAACGACGCCATGGATTCTACTTCGTGACAAACGCGTTTGCTCTTCACTGTATCAATCTGTTTGCTGAAGTATTTATTATAAAAAAAATAAATAAATATAAAATCGTAGGTATTCAAAGATGTATCGTTATTGTCAGTAGATGTCAGTATTATTGTCAGTACATTAATAAGAGGATACTATTGTTAGTATCCAAACCATTGCCTATACTATAGATATAGAATCATTTTCGACTACAGAAATGTAATTTATTTTTGTAACTGTCATTATTATGTTGCCGAACCCATCGCTGTATAACCTTTAGCGGCGTGTGATATATACTGCACTGAAAGACCTTTTCAAAATACTTTTTGCGCTTACAAATTTTTGTGAAGTGAGAGTTATCCATAAAACTTTCTGTAGTAAAATTCTCTTCAACTCATTTTATCTCGATATCAAAATCTGATGAAGTTATTAAACACAATATTACCTAAACTCGGGGCAGTCCAATTAGAGCCAACTTCGAGAAGGAGCTCAATCGACGAATCCTTTTTCGGGAAGCTCCGAGACATCTATTCGTCCAAAATTTCTCAGTGCCTCAAAACAAAAGCTTTCGACAAATGTTTCTTACCAGTAATGACATATGGCGCTGAAACATGGTCTCTAACTATGAGCCTCGTCAATGGCGCACAACGAACTGTGGAGAGGATTATGCTTGGGGTTACTCTGCGATATCGAATCAAGAATGAAGAGATCAGTAGAAGAACGAAAGTTACCAACATAAGCCGGAGAATCAGTAGATTGAAAGCAGGACTCATATTATAGAAATTATGGGGTAGGCCTATTGTGCAGCAATAGACATCCTATGGCTGAGATGATGATGGTGACCTGTTTCAATCGCTTTGTTGTAATGTTTTTTATTATAAGTTCTTTTCGTGTATTTTTGTGCTGTCACTACTATTATATTTGTATTTTAAAACATTTTTTTTACAAAAATAAAATTAGATATATTTATTCATAGAGTAAACAACAAATAAATAAAGTAATAAAATAATAAAGTAAATTTTGCTACCAAATACACATGTCTGTTAATGAATGTAAATATTATCTTTCCAAATTATATTAAACTTTGAAACCAGCACATATATCTATTGAATGAAGTTCTCGCTTAATTTGTTTATTTTTCAGTAATAGACTATGGTAAATATTTCATTTAACTATTGCTTTCGTAAATTTACCCAAGTTCAGTATAATGGTAAATTATGAATCTGTTTGGGTTTCATTAAATCATTTCTGTACTCCAATGATCATCCATCCGTTTACAGTTGAGAAACGAAACGCGCGAGGCTTTAGCATGATATTGAAGTTTCCTTCGCTAAATCTTATTTAAATAACTTATTTGTAATTTAGAATTCGCTTGGAACAAGTAGATAAGGCAAAATCAACATTCCCTAGTCATTTCCGAGTGCAAAATTGAGAACAATTACAAAAGTTAAAGTCGTTTTGCTTTACGTTCGTGTTATTATTATTACGTTCTAGGTGCTAAGGAACATAATGGTATGGCGCTTTGCAATTATCTCGGGAGACGCCATGAGGTTAGCGCTATTGTTTACTAGATTTCCACCACACCAATCGTATAGGCTCAAAGAAAGGCTTGGAATTTTACTTCGGAAATAAGCACACAAAGACTAAAATTTTACTTCGAAAATTTTTGTCATAATTTATTTATCTCTACATAAAATAATTAATAGAAATTAAACCCGAACCCCGAAGGCTAGTGAAAAATATTGCAAATTTGATGTTTATTAATTTCGATTTTTTTTAAATACTTGAATGAAACCAGAAAAGAATAGGTAACTATAGAGAATTAACAAATATAAATGTGTAATGTTATTTCTATTAATTCACGTAACAAAATCCAGCTAATAAGTGTGCTCGAGTTACTTATTATGAAAATTATACTAGAGAACAAATTATCATGGAAATGTTTTGTTTGCGTGACATATTAAATCAATATCAAACTAAGTAATTATAAATGTCAACTTTCGTGTGTATGTGTGTGTGTGTGTGTGTGTATACAAAATATAGAAGGTTTTTTTAGACTTTAAATGTAACAGTTTAAGGTGTATAATGCGGAAATGACCTTGAATTATTAGGCTGAGCAGCGAAGCTTTCCCCGCGCCACCCTCTACAAGAGATCGACCGCACAGAATATGGCAAAGAGTAGTATGGAGACTAGATGACAAAGGCATGACATAGTCGACTGCCTACTTTACTACAAATACCTACAAATTTATAATTATTTGCAAGGTAGAGGGATATTTCAGTAACAATGAAGCGTGTTTTGTTATTTAGGTAGTAAATTATGTTACCTAGTAAAAATTATAACCCGTCTGCGCCACAACGAGGGTTATGTTTTTAGAGTGTATGTATATTTCTTACAGTATTACATACATACGAGTAGAGTTGATAAGCTCCTTGTTTTGAAGATAAGTAAACAATTTCCATAAGTACTGTACGTTTATTTAAACAAAATCAAAACTCAGTAAAATTTAAATGGCTTTCTAGCAATTATTTTCTTTCTTGGGTGTAAAATTGTATTTCATTAGACATTGTGTCATATTTATTGCAATCAAAAAAGTTTTCTTTTTCTTCTCTATTTAAATCCTTTCTTTGGTCATATTCGACATTGATTTCTGCACTTTCAACATAACCTTTCTCAGCTTCTAAATGGAACTTTTCTTCTTCAACCTTGTCTACTTCTGTATGAGTTTCTTCATCCTCACTACTTATACATGAAATGTACATGAATTAACCGCGACCGTAGCTTTACAGGAGATTACTCCCCCCGCCCGCATTTGATCGTGAGACCAGCTACGAAGCAGACGTGTGCGCACTATTTTCGCAATCCTTTCAGACATAAATTTGGACGTTGAAAAATAGCTCATCTAAATAAATTTACCACATTCTAGTATAATTAAAAAAGAAATTGTCTTCGTAATGTCCAATTTCCCTATAAAAATCATAAAATATTTTTTTTAAATTAGACGTCTATCGATAAATGGATTATTCTGTGTAGTTTTTTTTTCGTATTTGACAATCTATCACAACCAACTCGGTGTCGCTCATGTTCGCAACTGAATTAAAACTAGTCGCGACGCTGGTCTTTTTTTGGTCGCAAGCAAACGACCACGACCACGATCATTGTTATTCAAAATTATTTAAAATTTATGTAAAATAATAAATAATTATTTTGTAACTTAAAATACTTGCTTATGTACATATACACCAAATGTTAGATAAATATCGAATCTACATAAATCTTTATGGCAAAAAAAAAATACATTCGATCGTCTTAATTGACTTTCGACCCTTAAGAATGTAGTAGTAACGGGGCACAGTGCGTTCAAACTGGGCAGCCCGTCTGGTGACGATGACAAATCCCTCACAGAAGCCCACCGTAAAATATCAGCACGTGTTGTCTTTCGAAGCGTCGTCGTGAGTAAGAGATTCCAAGGGCCAATTCCGTATTCCATGGTTATTTTTTTATCTTTTATCGTGTCAAGTTGAGCAGCGCACTTGTGGTGTTGCTTGTGATTACAGGCGGCGATGACCAATCTACCAGCAAGTGGCATTGACATAAAAATACCCACAATGATATTATTACATTACACGTATAAAACTTCCTTCACCTCGCTAATACTTGCAACATTCTGCGCTAAGTCACACACGCCCATTTCATGTTCGCTTTCATCTATGCAGCCATAATAGAGAATATCAAAACATGGAATTTGAAATATGATTAAAGATTTTTTTTTTCGTGTTTCTTATCAAATTACAATATGGAATGGGGTGTTAAAGAAAATAGGATTGCAGTGATTACCTTACACAGAGTGGGTATGGAGCCGTCGGTCATATTCAAGACATTTCAAAAGCTTGGCATAAGCCGTATGATCGTACATATATCGTACTATCGACAGATATACCAACATTTCCTCTGTCGATCACCATATAAGATCGGGGCGGCCGCGTGCTGTTAGAACTACAAAGGCTGTTAATGCTGCTAAAGTCAGAATTCGCCGAAATCTCATAAGGAAACAAAATATCTTATTGCGAGAAATGAAGATTCCCGCTAGGACTCTGTCGCGTATATTAAAACAAGACCTGAAGCTCGGTGCCTATCGTCGATATACAGGATATGCCCTAAATCAATCCCTACACATAAAGAGAGTGGATCGATCAAAACGCCCGATACGCAGGTGAAACACGATTCAAGAGCACTACAACCAGCAAAATAACAAAGTGTACGCTCACAGTTTTAAAGACGCTGCCCTATGGTAGGAAAGATACAATGTGGTCATCATCTTGCTGCAGTTATGGTTTGATGGGGGGTGTCTTATCAACGAGTCACAAAGTTTCATTTTTGTGAAGAAGGTGTGAAGACTTCAGCCAAAGTGTATCAAGAGAATCTTGGATTGTGTTGTGAAACCTCTCAGCAATACATTTTTAGGTACAGTCCACGCACTGCATCTGGTCACAAGGCACGAACTACCCAAGCCTGGCTCGAAACCAACGTCCCGGACTTTATAAGAGCTGAAAACTGATCCTCGTCTAGCCCAGATCTGAACCCCTTAGACTATAAATTATGGTCAGTTTTAGAGGACATGGCCTGCTCTAAACGACACGCCGATATTGAGTAATCATCAGCAATCTCTGGAGTAAGCAGTGGCTAAATTTCCCATTGAAAAAAAATCAATAGATTCGTGTGTATCATTCAAATGGGTACACTCGTTTTTACGTGAAAGAGTAACAAACATCAATCCATCTTCAACTTCGCATTTATAAATAGGATTATATCCGTAACTTATACTCAATATATAAATTTATATTTAAATATTAATATAATTTATATTTATGCAAATGTATATACAAAATTGTATTCTTACAAATTTAGGTGAGGTTTTCTCCAGGGTTCGAACCTGCGTATGCCGTGTTGACAGTCGAGCTTTCGTTTGATTTTGCTGTAACTGCTTCTTTTTTTGTTAATAAATGTTTATGCTCTATCTCACTGTCTAGTAGCTGGCTACGTTCCCATATAAATACAAACAAAAACAAAACGTGTACAAGTGCACTACCACGAGGTAACCCAGTCTACGGCTACGGAATACAGTACCTATATCTTGCCTCTGTTAAATTTGGATTACTGTGTCAGATCATAAGCTATCTATTACAAGTAGTCGTGATCGAAATTACGGTTTGAATACATTTCGATTCGAAAGATTCTAAAATTATAGACGACTAAGGGCATGTAAGTTTAAAATTTAGAAACAATTTATATTTCTTTTTATGATGCAATATTATACCATATACCCAAGAATACATATTTATTTCGTTTTAACTACAGTAAGTATTTATCATATATACATATTTATATAAATTAAATTAATCACATAAACGCTGCTGTAAAAGAGTTTTTAAACAAAAATTAAACAATTTCTATCCGATAAAGTTAATTGTGGCAACTCGTAAAAGTTACAATTTTTAACTTTTCTCGTTAAAAGTTTTCTGATTGAATAATGAAACATTTCATTGATGACGCGACGAATTCACGTTTGATTGAAGTCTAATAAAGATTAACTTTTTTTCGTTAGAATTGGTTAAATTTGTAATGTCTCAAGAGTAGATTCGATTTGCATCGCAGTTTCAGATGAAAGATGAAGTAAGTTAAATTGGATGAATTGTGCAAAAACTGATGTTACTGGATTATTTAAGATTTAAATCGCTGAGATCATGTGACAATCTACGTTCAGTCATTTCACTCAAGGTGAATCAATGTTTATTGTCTTTTTCGTATCACTATCATTATATCATCGGATGTTGTGTTTTTTAGAAATTTGCATAGCGTGCATAGCGTGTGTTGATCAGCTATTTTAAACCTCATTATTTTCAATCAGCTGTTTACTGAATGCAATGCATGTCGCGTGTGAAGACAAACCATCAAGCAGCAAAAGAAACTAGAACAGATTCTTTATCTAATTCTTTTTGTGCCTCTCCATTACTGAAGGTCGGTAGTCAATTTCTTAAAGTTCTCCTTGTCATTCGCGAGTCGAGACAATTTTCCGGTCTCTGATGTTACGTAACCATAACAACTTTCGTCTTCCAACTTTACGCTTTCCTTCTATGAAATACTTATATCCTTATAAATTCCTTTATAAAGCCTTTATACAGTCCACTAATTCCCCCCTAGATGCTATTTCTGATCGGCGCCATCACAAAATCTGATATCTCTATGCGATTGGATATGATTATAACTGACACACATTTTTTCGATATGGACTTCAAATAATCATGAAAATATTGAATTAACTTATTTACCCTTCTATAAAGATTTAAGTCATGGTTAAATGTTATACCAATTATATATTTGATTAGATTAATATGTATGTTGAAGTTATCAAAAATTAAAACTTATCAAATAAATTGACCAAATATTTATTTTTAGTAAATTGTAACACTTAACTGATTCTACAGAAGAGAGGAGTTGATATTAGAAATAGTGGCAACAGTGGCATTAGCATGCAGACCAAATTAATGTTTTGGGCCGTCAGGAAACAGCCAGTTTTACTGTCACGTAGACGGTGGCTCACCTCGTTTAATGAATCAGGGGCTCTGAACGCATAGCTCTCTCTATCTTTGACACTGAAAACACGAAATATTCAATTCTGATTACAATATTTATCATTTATTATCAATATTGAAATAGAGTCCGGAAAAATGTAGTGGATATTATTTTTTTGTAGGTACATATTATTTATCTACATCTGATGTAACATAGATTTATTGGGATTTTACCGCTTAAATTGCCACCTGCGCCGATGGCATTAAATTGTTACGTGAAATAATATTATAAATTTAAACATAATTTTTTCATAATGACAATTTCTACACGATGTACTTATTTTACCGAGGTCAAAAAAATACTTACACATCAAATTAATTAATCTTATCTATACTTTTACTAATATTATAAAGCTGAAGAGTTTGTTTGAACGCGCTAATCTCAGGAACTACTGGTTCGAATTGAAAAATTCTTTTTGTTTTGAATAGTCCATTTATCGAGGAAGGCTATAACATCACGCTACGATAAATAGTATTATCTATAAGCAGTGTCCAGTACCGCGCGCCCCGTGCGCACGCCGCCGCCGTATGGGCCGCAGCGAAGCGTGGCCGAGTTCAGCTAGTCGTATATAATATTGGTCATGTCCCTTTTGGAAGTTATAATAATTTTACTAGTTAATTCATGTTTGTAGATAGGATTAGCAAGATATTTTTAGTCAGTTGTAATATTTTTATGTGTAAATCGTTTTTGAGCGTAAAGCATGAACATAAAAATCATTCTTTTTTGTTCATCTAACTTCCAAATAAATTATAATTTTACTATAATAATAGAACATTTTCGAGTCGGTCACAAAATAAAGTTACGTTTCACGAGGTGTCAAACTCTTTCGCGTAGCTGTTCCTAATTTATTTAAAAATAAAATATAAACTGGGGCACGATACACTACAATTTTAGAAGCTACATTATATAAACAAAAATATACAACCTAGCGGGGAGCCTAACAACGTACAAATTGATATACAGCGTCGAAGTTGTGCGCAAGCAAAAAGAGCAATATGTGTACCAAAGTTTGTGCGATCCACGTGGAAACATTTATTAATGTTAAAGACACGTCAACGGAACGAGACGTTTACTGCTGTGTATATGAAAATTTGCATGAATACGTTCTACGTCGGCGAACCCTTTACTGCGATTAATGTATTGAGTTTTATGTTAAGCGAGCGCAACTCACTATCTACATACACAGAGTTCATAGATATGTATTTTTAATATAGCATAAAAGCAACTATAAGATAATAACTGTCCAAGTCCAAGTTCTAACGCAGAAGGAAAAGTCGTATGTCTAAAGTAAACTATCTATTTGTTTGTATTTGGTTATATTAATGAACATACGCATCGCATAACTGTGATTTTAAGCGCACCTAAAGATTCTTCGACGTCACTAGGTGAAAATGTTCAAACTCTCATTACAATAATTGTTTATTTCTGTTTTCAATAAGTTTAAATTCAATAATTCGTATTAACTTGAACTTAAATTTATTTTTATTTTTACCACACTTAAAACACGAACACACGAGTTCTGCTCGTGTTACATGCGGTAAAATGGATAATATACCATTATGTATTGGAATATCCAATAATATATAACGTCTCATTAGTGATAGGCCTAATAATTTTGTTTAATTTATTTAGAATAGAATATACACATTATTCTAAAGCAATAATGTTCATAAAAGATCCCTTTTTTGAATTAGATGCATATTCCCTTTTTGAATAATTCTGATAATAATTATGTGTTACTTGTTTTTTATTTATTTTTTATTTAATTCATTTGTGGATAACGTATAAGTCCGATTATAAGCCCTTTTATCTATATCTATACATATAATAGTAAACGAGCCGTGGACGTACTTTAAATATTAAAAAAAAAAACCAATTTGTTCACATTGTACCGACGTCACAGGTACCGACGTGAAAAAAATACATAGTTAAATTTTTTGTCTGTTTGTTTTTCTGTGCGTTTGTGCATGCTAATCTCAGAAACGGCTTAACCGTTTTGAATGTGGTTTTTACAGATATATTTTAGTAAGCTTCCCGTAACATTTAGTGTTTGTTTCATTCCAATCGGTTTACAAACCAAAAAAGTACTCGCTACACCGAGTACCACGCGTACGAAGTTGCGGGCTCAGCTAGTATGATTAATATTATTTCTAAACTTATACAAACTTAACACGATAATTACTAGTTATGAAATTACGTTTTTTTTTTTAAATTAATTTTTCAAAATTCATCCATAAATTTCTCAATTTTGTTACTAAAATTTTGGTATATTTTTTGTTTTTCGTTTACTGCTCTAAAGTAAACAGTATTAGTAGATCAATTAAAGACTGGCAATGGAATGAAATCCCAATAATCTCACGTCCGGTGGGACCCACGATTTAATTTTGTCGGCTTATTGACTTCGGCAAAGTTATTAATTTAGGTCACTTTGGACGACACCACTAATACATCCAACCTCTGGTTTTACTATATGGTATTGCCTGTAATGGTGGTCCAAAGCTAGTTTTTATGCTAATTTGTTAACAAGTAAAATATACATAAAGTTTTAAAAGGACAATTAATAAAAACGTGACTATAACAAAAATAATTTGCATCATATTATGGCATTAGAAAGGTTGACTTGAGGTGGTATTTTGTATGCAAAATATTGGAAATATCGTCAGTTTTGTCACGATCCTATTACGGATTCTGAAGAGGTTTCGAGTTAAGTACCTCAGAGAAAGTCTTTGCTACTCGATCCTAAGTTAAAATTTCATACCACACCACTTGAAATCAAAATGTTACCAGGATATAAACAAAATTTCTAAACAATAATATTAATATAAAAGTATTTTATAGTAATATTATAAGTATTTTTTTTATTTTCTTAATAAAACCAATAACTGACGGGGAATCGATTTTTTTTTCAAATTAAACCAATAACTTCTACTTACTTTTGAATATTGGTTCATTCCTTGTACTGTTTTCATTTTTATAAGTATAGCTTCGTCGCTATTTTCCTAAAACATTATATTATATATAATAATATCCGGTTAATTAGAAATATTTGTACAAGTTAAATTATTTAAGAAATGTCGAAATATTTCAACAAACTTGTTCAAAGAAAAAAAGCTTCGGAGAAGTTTGTTAACTTAAAAATATTTACCATCATCGGCCAAAGATAAAAACTTGGAGCGGGATATTAAAATTATAAATAATTTAAGTAACCAAACTCGACAAAAGTTTAAGATTTATAGCTGCTATTAATTATTTGCTTGTCCGAAGACAGAAAGTAATTATTTTGTAGAGCTGAAGTGAAATCCTATGCTCGAAGAAACCACATTGTTTTGAAATTAAATTTATTTCGCTTGATGCCTTTTATTTATGAGTAAAAGGTTTAATTTTAACGACAATGGTTCGGAAGTTGAAGAGATGAATAAGAGTTGAAATGTTTAACGCAAGCGTTTAAGGAATTATTAAATTATGTTATAACCTAATTTCAAGCGCGCTCGCGATCCAATCAGAGGTTGCTCATAGAAACAGTTAAATAATTGACCACAATGTTGCAATAATAGCTGTTAAACATAATCGTTAGTGTTCAATAGAAGTAAGTAAACTTCGATCATCCACTCTCTCCTCTGCGTTGGTAGGCCTTCCAAATAAACCATTTAAAAATGACATTCTAAAAATTAAACATAATTTTTTTAACACTAATTTAATTATGCTATTGCTAACTATTTAGACCTTCATTTCTAAAAAAACTTGAGATTGTTATCAAACCTCTCTCTTTCTGCATTAATAAGCGCCATAGTTAAATTATACAGGTGATCAATCCAAATGGGTCAGTGAGGTGTCAGTGGGTCAGTGGTTACAAATGTGCTGGTGTGTTTCGATGAGTGAGTAAGGGATGCCGGAGCCCATGTCCCTATCCTAGTCCCTTATCCTTAATCCTACTGTAGTCGGTAGCGCACTTGCAACACCTGTGGTGTTGTTTGTGTTATAGGCGACGGTAGCCACCTACCATCAAGTGGACTGCCAGCCCGTCTGCCGATCTTAACATAATATATTTAATATTATTATGGATTTGGTTTTTGAATTAAGAAAAACTGAATTCAAACTTTTATAAATTACGCTCATACGCAACTAGTAATCGAACCCTGTCAAATCTCTTTAAAAAAATGAACTTATTTTTACTACCGTAGTTGACAGTCATAAGAATTTTCAAGCGTCTTTAAATGTCATTAATATAATTAGAAGAAAAATATTTTTACATGTTTTTACAAGTTACATTAATGTCATATCTAAGTCTGGAAATTATTATAAATATTAAATAAATCGTCGTTAGTCTAGTATTTGTAATGACTTAGTTTTCTTTGTGCACTCTGTGGCTTAACTTCACAACTTAAGCAAATACTTTTTAACAACATTTCTTTTGGAAATGTATTTACTATTTTTGGAAATGAACACACAACTAAATGTCATATGTTATATATACGTAAAAATATTTTAGTTCTGTACCAATTTAATCTAAAAATACGTTAAACTCAAAAACTTCAAACGAGGATATCTTTAATTGCAGACTTTATTTAGTATTAAACCAAAGACCAATCATTTCAGGAATCAAAACTCTACATTTTTCAATATATTTCATACATAGACGCAAAAAAATGAAGTCAACAAAAATTTGTATGGGAGTTCGCCATTGTTCTTTTGTTCTTCTTCTTCTCTTTATAAAAATGGCAATTCGGCTCATCTTGAAAATGGCCATTATCTGCCAATGTCATGTCAATGTCGGGTTATGACCAAAGAGAATTTGATTTAATCCCTTATAATTGCGTTTTGTGACTTCCACAGCGCGAAAGCGAATAGATGAAAAGAAAAATATACATATATAACAACAGTGAGCCATTACGAAAAATTGTGTATCCGGTTTTATTATTGATTAAAGTTTAATGTCATACTTATCTATATATTTACATAACATATAAACAAAAGGAGAATTACATACATAGAAAAGGAGCGACTTCGTGTTGATGGGACGAGAGATTTTGGCAGGGAGAATATCATACAGGGACACGGGGCGTAAAGGACAATTGAAAAATACATGATCTGTAGAACCTTCCTCAACACCGCAGTCACAGATAGGGCTGTTTTGTCTTTTGTTATCGAAACTTTTGGTCAAGTACTTAGTCCTATTTTTATTTATTCAATATTATACCTAGAGCTACTTACTAAAATCAAAGTCATATACGTTTCTATACTTTATGTAGCGTTGACCGCTGAAATCATAACAAATTCATCAAGTTTATCACAGGGGTCAACCGAGGTGGGACACACATCACAAATTCATATTTGTCTGAGCTTGTGGACAATAGAACACATAAAGTATACGATATTAACTTTAACTGTTATTAAATTTTGCTAAGGTTTTTCTGTTATTCAGTGATATGATTCATGAGTGTAATTGAAATTAATAATTCCACGGGGTAATAAAAATTTTTGATACAAATTACATCAGCTCGTTTGGTTTTTTAATGTGAAATAGTCCCTAAGTCCTGGAAATGTCCTTAAATGTTTGAAAAGTGGGTAATCTGTAATTAGATTTTTACACATGACAGGTGTTCAAACTAAAAATAAGTAAGTAATTTACTTACTTTACTTACCTAATTATTTCTTTATTCACATCCATACAATGTTATCTCTATAGTCATTAAAAGGATAAATTTGTAACTATTGTAGACATTTCAGTTTTTTTAGTTATATTCAACAAGGCCAGAAGGGTCTTGTTAGCATGTGTAACTCCTATTCAAAGTGAACACAAGGCCGCACATCCGATTTTTCTATTAAATAGCCGTTTATAATTTCATAAAAAAACATTCCACTCGTGTTACTTTTTACTTACAACATAATGTTCATGGTTTACTGGTAAGTGAACAAAGTCACAATTGCCACAAAACCTGTTATCGTTCTGAAGATATTGCTAATGCATTAAAAAAAGTCGCAGATAGGACATCGCGGTAATCCCTGAGCGAGGGAAACCAATTATCTGTGTAAACCGGTGACTCCATCGTCCGACATCAAATATGTCAACGTCGCTCTCCCGCGCACAGCTCACGTGCCAATTAGCCGGCGGCTGATCGCGGCAATTTATCAGCGAGCTCTTTGGAAGCTAAATCGGATAAAGTATGAGTGAAGTATATGTGATAAGGAGTTGATGCTGCCAACATTTACATTATAGAGGAAAATTTAACACAAAAGTACAAAATAACCATCGCAAAAATAAAGGGAACAATTTTTTTTTCACAGTTATTAAATCTTCAACTAATATTATAAAGAGAGAGCTTCGATCAACAATACAACTAGATTAAAGGTGATAGCTCTGAAAACGGCCCGAGAAATAAGAGCACAAAATAAGCGTGTGCTCTTATTTGCGACAGTACGGTTCAACCAAAGCCAACGTTCGGACGCGTTAAAATGCCACAGTGTGCGTTTAAAAACTGTTAAAAAGCGTTTAGACTTAAAGGTATATTTTAAGTTAATTTAACAGATATAAACAGATATAGCTTTAAGTATAATCAACACAAGATCAACACGGACTGTTTTTCGCTTTGATTTTGTATGAGACCTTTAATCTAGGTGTATTGTTGATCGTAGAGAGAGAGAGAGAAAGAGCAGATTTTAAATGTTTGTTTATATGTGATCATAATCTTGGACATCACTTGTAGCATAAGTAATGCAACCGGCATGCTTGGAACCCTGCGTAATGATATTATGATAAATAATTTTAGGTGAATTTAGTTATAATTAAATATATAAGGATTTAATGATAAATTTAGTTTAGGTGGAGTAGGTCAGATTCGTAAGAGGTTGGATTCTGAATATGTCTGTTTCTTATTAAGTGTTAGATTCTGAGTAGGTCAGTTTCGGAGAAGGTCGGGCGAGTGTAGAGTCAAAAACAGCAAAGAATTATATATTTTATTATTGTTAATATAGGCCTATTCATATGGCTTCAAATAATTTTAACATTAATACTCGAAACAGTAATTACTTGAAAATAATCTCTTACCACCTACCTAGTTTACGATATAACTGGTATACTTACTTTAATGTAGGTATCTATTAAATTGTTCATGTTTACTTCAGACAGCGAAACTATTTCTGAATTTTATTATTTATTCATTTCTGCGAATATAATTATGTATATATGCAGGGCCAAAAGAAATGATTTTTTAAAAAAAATATTATAAATTCATTACTTAAAAATATTAATTAAATAAATAACATGAAATAACATAATATGTTTTTTCATGGTTTCGTTTATTTCTGTCAGTTGTTATTTTGTAAAGCGTGGTTACTGTCCTCAGTAAATATATTGTTACGTGCGGGTTGAATTTAAATGCCGTGTAAGGGCGAAACGAACGATTTATTTTCACAAACCAAAATGAATTTCAAAATCACTTAAACTTTAACCGTTAAACTTTCCAAAAGTCGGCACTGATACCCTTAATGTGTCGCCGGTTCACTGTCGCAGATAACTTCGCAAAAGCTCCGAAGAGTGCTTTCGTATCGTTGGTTGTCGCACCACTCACTGATATTGCCCGCCTGCTCTCTTATTTATACTTGGCGCCAAACATCTCGATGTATTTCGAATTTTCCAGAAAATCTAAACAAGATCTGGAAGTTCGGGAATGCTATTTCTGTTGAATGTATACTCTATATGTTGTAAACATTTCCTTTGACCTAGTCGGGAAGGGACGTGGCTACCATCGATAGGGTGGGACGCTCGAGACTTTTTCCAGAACGTTCCATAGTTAGTCGTTATATTATATTGATTGATTGATTCTGACGACAATGATTCATTATTATTTCCACATTGTGCAATGTGCATATTGGAAAATATAATAATATTCCAAGCGGTCACAATTTACAGTGATAATTGGAGTAGCCCACTATGGAACTGGATACCGGAATCTTTGCGTAACATTAATGGATTCAAATATTACAGGTAACTTCACATGCAATGGAGCAATTAGGGTCAGTTGAATTATTGCTTTGCGAAAAATAGTATTAAATTAACTTCCTATGTCGATTTACTGAATTAATACAAGAAATCGATATTTTACGGTACAAAAATTAGGAATCAAAATTATTCCATTACAATTTGTTAAATGTTATCATTTATATTAAGATTTAAGGCAAGTTATATATAAATGAAATATATTAATATAGTGCGTGTCTCAGTTGGGTGGTTCCCAAAGCTTAGAGCTTAGTTTTGGGTCTTACAATATAGGTCTTCGCTGGTACTTATTTTCTGGTACCTACTTATTTATTCATACTTTTTCATTTGGTAAGTAAATTCAAATTTTCGTTATTATAATTTTTTGTTCTAACTGATTTGATAAAAAAATGCCTTTACCTTATCTGTAGGTATTCTAAATTCATGTAAAATTTCGTTATTTATAAATGTAAACAGAATTAAATTTTAATCTCAAATCTGATTAAGCTATTAAAATTAATGAAACAAAGCCTTCCCCAGCTAAGCGTCCTGCAGAGGCACTACGCCTGGATATTATTACCTAGCGTGTTGTTTACATAATGAAAATTATTTCATTAGAACGTTACCCCCGAGCGGCCCGCATTTCGGATGTCGTCGCTTGAGTAGTTTCAGCAAATTTCAGGAGTTCCCGCACAGAGTGCTTTTGCATGTTGCACGTGAGTAGATTTTAACAAAATGGATTCCGCACTGGTGGTCGTAAATCTTAAAATATGGCGACGGGTCGTCCCTGGACGGACACGTGCCTTTCAAACTCGTGGTTCATACACTTTCGCAAGGTCCTTTACAAATTGGCAGGTGTTAAGTTGTCTCAAGAGACGAAATTACCAACAATAATGTATCATTGTCTTAGTAAAATTTTCAAATAAACTACATAAATGAATGAAATTTTAAAAAACTTTATTAAGAAGATACACGACGCCAACACAAACGTTGTAGGTACTACATTATAATTACTCGTATTCTCGTATTTTATGTATCTAATCACTAAGAAAAATAGATATACTTACTAATTATTTTGGTATATATATTTTAATATTAGAATCACCACTTTTTCAATTATTATTGTCTTGTGAGGTAATAATAATTTTAACATTTTTTTTTTAAATTGACTTAGGGACAAATTTTCGTACACATAAATTTTCGTACATTAACTCTAATTAACAAATTAATACTATTCCAAATTTCTCTGTAATCATAAATGAAAATTTTTGCTCTATATTTTTTTAGTTAATTTCTTATACATCATTGTATACGTTTTAATAGCTAGTAAACTATACAACTTTTAAGACAATTATCTATACCAATATTATTAAAACGTAAACATTGTATGTGTGTTTGTTTATATGTTTGTATGTAGGAGGTAATCTTCCAAACTACTCATCCGATTCAAAAAATCTTTCAGCAATAGTTATAATAGTAGAATTTCTCCCGTAAAATGAAAATGCTTTTCTTTTTCGTGGTAATCGAATTTGCAAAGTACGAACACAACGGTCAAACACAAACGTTTCTTTCGAAAGCTTCTTTAACCCAGAGAGATATATGATTGATATATCTCTCTGGGTTGATCGGCTGTGTTTCGGCACAGCCGAAAGTTGTAGAGCTTGATAATGCCAACAAAAAAGTAGGGGACAGCATATGGGTAGGGCATAGCATAGGGTATATGTTTTATTGTATTTAAACCACACAAACTACTTTTTTGGATTAAAAAAATTATTAAAATCGTTTGGTGATGTTTATTGGCCATATTATAAACAATTACTAATCCTTACCAAAATCAGCAAGTTTATGATCACGAGTAATTAATAGACGTGATTTTTGCTTTTTACTACATACATTTTGGACGTATGGTTAAAGAGATAATATGATATACGTAAAGCGTGACCGCGCTGTGAAGCAAAGAGGCAGTGCGTGCAAGTAGTTCAAGATGCGTACGCTACGACTACGAGGTAGGAACCTGATACCGCGGGCACAGCTAATGCTGTATAAATGTGATGGTGTTATGTGATCAGATATAAATAATGGTGGAAGGAGAATTTTAAAAGAACTATAGTATCTAGTAGTGGCACATTTGAAATTTTACACGACCAAATATCACGGTTGAGCTCTCTCGAATCTGTTAGTGTATAATATATCATATATCATACAGTTTTGAGAAACAATGTTGCGTCCTGTCGCAGCAAAGCGGTTCGTTAGCTAGCGGACCTTAGAAACAAATTATTATTATTAACACAAAAAAGTGATTATTGTAATGTGAAAGAAATCATTGTTTGTGTCGCTCCATTACGTAATTTTTTTTTTTATATGAAAAAGCTTTTTATTAAAAGAAAACATTTTTTTTTTAAATACAACTTACATTGTTGATAAAATTGTAAGAGAAGCAATGTTTCCTTTTCTCAAAACGTTTTCTTCAACCCTATTTTCCGAAGATGGATTGTTACATATCGATCAGTGTCAGTGTCCATATATCATGTACCTATAGTTATAGAGACAGACTTCTCTTTAGATAAATCAAATTATTGCATTGATGAATAGTAAGGTGGATTTTGTTATCCTCAGACCAATATTAGATTTCAAACGGTCACTGAGCACCGAAGGTAAAATAATACTGCTGACAGTGTCAGTTACTTAGAATGGAAACGACAAAGCCTTGTTTAATGGTGAAATCGTGTTCTTATTACTTGTTAGTAAATCATGATGAAGAGGATGCTTTATGAGATGCCTAATGAGAAGTAAAGCAAATCTCAGTTTGATCCAGATTTTGATCCAGTTCTGGAAAACAGCCGTATCAAATAAACTGGCCCGTTATCTGTTGTTCTCAAGAATTCATTTTAATGTATTATCAGTTCATATGCCATTCTATAAATTGAAAGCTCTAATAATTCCAAGTAATTTGAATGAAATTACCTTAAAATATGAAATACTACACAGTAGTTTTGAATTTCTAATATTATAGAGACTATAGACTGTTCTTAATATAAATCAGTTAAATATATTTAATATTATCTGTAAATTAAGTAACAGTAACATTGTAGATAAATAGGCTTATTTTATTTATAAAGCATTACAAAAGCTTACGGTGTTCCTTTGAGATTATGCTCGGTGTTTTCGCTAATGGAATCTGATTTTTATATACACAGTTCTGGGAGACTTATTAAGATTAAAAACACGAAGAATTCAGATTAAATTTTTTCATATTTCTGTTTAAATTGTTACCGCTTTTCTCTACACAGATACGTAGATAGGCGGACAATAACAAAAAAAAAGAATAGGATAAAATAAAAGAAGTGCTTAAGGCGTTTTAACAATTTAATAAATTTTATAAAAAAATCAAAATTACAAATTAAAAAAAATAACACTAATTTAATATAAAAAATATAATCTACTGATAAAAAAAATCAGACAGGGTCTTCCTGGAGAGCAGTGGAGTCCCTACCGCCCCCGAAAAGACTAATATCTAAAAAAATCTTTACTACTAATCTTTAAAAAAAAACTAGTAAAAATAAAATATAGAGTAATCATCCTATCACGCAAGGTATTTGCAAATCGTGTCCAGTATAAAAATTAACACCTATCTATTCGGGACGCGAGATGAACGCTGGAAGCGGAGCCCTTACCCGGTATCTTCGTGGACACCGGGTTCGGCCTCGGTTGACGCAGCAAACTAAGACTCTAACGGCTAGGGCTACGGTTGCGCGTGGAGCCGACGTGGAAAGCCGAATCCACCAAAACAGAACGGAACGGAACGGAACGGAACGGAACTGAACACGTCAGAACCAGACAGGGCACATCAGGACATGACAGAACACCCCGATTTTAATTCGGGGCGACGATTTGAGAAATTAAAAATGCATTGACTAGCGCGCAGAAAATTTAGGACAATGACACCCGATTAGTTGGGAGTTGATCGGCAAAAAAAGACAACGTGAGTCGGCGGCTGTCCTCTCCTGAAAAAGCAAACCGGCGGCGCGCCCGACGCGCCTCGCAGGCATAGCCTTACGTCCGTAACCCGTAACCGCACAGTCCCCTCTACACGCTCGCCCACTCGCTACGCATTGGATATCTAAACCTACTGTTTAATAACTAACTCCTATCGATTTGGTCATAGCAACGAGTTTATTTTAAAAAATATATAATTAAGAATGAAATTGAATAAATTCACATAGTAACGATAAAAATAACTATATTAACTAAGACACAAGTTAATAGTAACAAACCAAGTTAATGTTGAAATCCAAAAGACTCCAAAATACGAACGGCCTAGGTGCAAGGCCTAGGGCTTCCGCCTAGGCTATCTTATTAGGTCTTGTTAGACTACCTTATTAGGCGTAGACTCTAATAAGTTATATTAAATGAATCGTACTTATAATATGCATAGTGCATGCAGATATACATATAAAGATTTACTTAGTTTGTGAAAATCCTTTTTCTATCATAACTTGTCAACATTGTTTTTGTATTTTAAATTTTTACAACTCAAATCAACTCGTATGCGAGGTGTCGTTTGAAATCCATTGATAATTCACAGGTTTACACAAAATTTCACTAACTAAAAATGTATACAATATTCGTGTAATCTTGTTAGTGGGATACAGATTGAGCGCGCGATCGAAACGTTGACTTTTGAATTATTGATGAATGCTCAGCTGTGTGCTCTGATAATACCTACATGTTATTAAAGATTTATTATTAGATACGCCCAGCTAGTACATTTGGGTCAATATTACATTTATTTTGGGTCTCTTATATGTGATTTTTTCCTTTTCCTTTATTCAACTGTTTCACAGAAGAAGAAAAAACGGTTTTATTTTTGTGCAAACTATAGTTTGCTCTACTATCATTTTGTGGTGAAAAGTCTTACCAAAGTAAGGTTACCATTGTTAAATAAGAGAATTAACATTATTAAACATGAATTCTGAATTTATAGACGTACTATGAAATATATTTAATACTTACAAAATTTACTTTACAAATTAGGAAGTGAAAATATCACTTTAATACCAGGTGCCTTTTGTTTTCAAATTCCAAGAAAGTTGTTTCGTGTAACTCGTTACCATTGTAGTTTTGACTTATTCTATCAATTCAAAGACAAATACATACAAAGCTAGCAATGCAGTTCACCAGTTTAATTATAACTTGATACAAACGATTATATATATATACCGATTTTAATTATGGAAATTAATTGTATTGATAATGTAAACCATGCAATAAACAACCCTTCTAATACAAAACCACCGGAAAATAACAGCACATGTGCTATTGTGTTTCGTTGAGTGAGCAAGACATGCCAAAGTTCATTTTCCTATCCGCTCCCTCCTCATTACTTAATTGCACTTAGTTTGCAATTAGTTTGCACTTGCAAACTAAAGGTGTTGCTTCTGATAATAGGCGACTAATTGCATACTTTTACATTTAAAAAATCCAAGATACCAAGACTAAGGTTGATTTTGATAAATTGACAATTGAAATTTAAATATTAAAAACCAAAAAAATAAAAATTTTAGTAATGGCAGGGCACACACTGCGTTTCGCAGTCATTTGGGCAGCCCGTCTGGCGGCAGTAACCACTCCTTTACAGAGACCACCGTGAAATAACAGCATATGTGTTGTTGTGTTTCGGTGACTGAGTAAGGGATGCCAGAGCACATTTCTCTAACCCTTCCCAATCCCTTATCCTTAATCATACTGTAGTCGGCAGCACAATTGCAGCACCTGTGGTTTTTCTTGTGTTATGGGCTATGGTAGCCAGGCTTGATAGTAGGCATCAGGTGGACCGTCAGCCTGTCTGCCGATCTTAACATAAAAAAGCTGTTGAGATTATAGGAATCGATGCAACCCTTGAGATTTCCAATTTTTCAATTTATGCTTTTTCCATAGTTTACAGTCTGTTTTTGTATAATAGGACATGTTTGGGATACAAAAATGTTTTCCTACACTACTTACACGAATGTTAATTTACAATTACTGTAATGATAATGGCAATGCTTAATTCACGTACTTAATTTTGAATTCATGTATTTACATATAAATCAGTGTGAATGAACGAGATCGCAGCAAATTGTTTGGAATTATTAATGGAATTTTGTGGGCCCAACGCTTTGTGACACAGCCTTCATTTTGAACTTTCATTCATTCGCTCAGAATAGTTTCATTTCAACTCTATTTATATGGTTTGAAAGCTTTTGTTACAACTATGTTTATAACTCTTTAATATAAGAACACACTTAAAAACCAAGATAGTATATTATATGATGATAGAATTTGTAGATATGTACTTGAATTTGAATTTGCTTGAGTAAGCATTTCCAATATTCTTCAAAAACCTTTTATAACTCAATAAAATCAAATAAAAAAACCAATGACAGACAAAATTGAGTTGAAATAAATAAGAAAAAAAAGTACAGAAACGAATAACGATGTTGTAGCAAAAAAGAATAGAATAGCTTTGTGGATTGGGCGATCCAAGAGACGCCATAACAATCATGAAAACAGATAGACCGAATGGAATGGGCTCGACCGAGACGACGCCGGGATTGCCAAACGGCACTCCACACGGGCAGGTACCTCTACCGCCTAAAAAGTATTCCAAATTTTGAGGCTATTCGTCAATGACCGAAGTCTGATTGAATCTATATTTTCTATTCAACTTTTTATTTTAATATACTAAAGGAATGAATAAAGCAAAAAACATATGAAAAAGTTTGTGTATTAACTATTAATATTTTTGGATGAATCCACTAGTAATTTGAATAATTATTTTATTGACAGTAATGTTAGTAGCTACCGCAATATATTACCTACGAGACATTTTAATGTCCGCAACATTATGAAACATATAACGCACGTGCTCGTAATGATTAATAGATTCAAATAAGTGTACTCTTCAAGGTTATGCACAAAATTAAACCAGCAGTATTATTTTGCCTTACATTAATTACTAATTGTATGGCGTATTGTGACAATTGAAGTAAAGTCTTACTGCAATTTATTTATATTTTTAAGTAACAAACAAACATAAGATGTAGTACTTTAAAAAGAGGATCATATAAAACACTGATAATTATCTGGTTAATATAATTATCTATTTTTTTTATGACTGGATATTTTTGGACTAGATATTTTGATATTTTGTACTAATTAATTCTTGCTGAAATTCATTAGGTAATGTCTGTTGTTTTACTCTAATGACAACTTTTCACAACCCCTCAGGGTGACAACAGCTTCCAAAAAATGACAACTTCCGGCAACGTTACTCTGCTTGAAGCGAAAAACCTTATAGTATTTAGATACGTTTACTAGCCAATGCCCGAGATTTCGCGCGTAGTCTCCGTGTTAGAATATGAGAGTATAATTTTGTATAAATATACTAATATTATAAACATAATAAAAAATAATATTTTAAGTAACGAATAGACTCGGCGGCGTAGGGCTGTTCGCTCATAACGCGGCATTTCTTTCTTTACTTTTAGCATTTTTATACCCGTCCTAACTCCTAAACAAAAGGTCCGATTCGAATAATTTACACGTACATGATCAACCTTAAACCTATGTAAATAGTAATACATTTACATAGGTTTAATTATCTAAATTACATTTTCATAGGTTAAATTTATCTATACATATAATAAAATCGTAAACGAGTTATTTCTGTATGTACATTAAAGATTTTTTCAATAAAATAATTTGTACACTTACTCATTATAATTATGTTACCGAGGTCAAACAAATAGCTTTTAGAATTTTTGTCTGTTTGTCAGTTTGTCTGTATGTGCACGCTAATCACAAAAACAGCTTAACTGATTTGATTGCGGTTTTCACTGATATATTGTAGCAAGCTTCCCGTAACATTTAGTCTTTGTTTCATTCCAATCAGTTTACAAAAAGAAAGTTACTCGCTATACCAAATACCACGCGTAAGAAGTTGCGAACTCAGCTAGTAAGAAATAATATATTGATACGAATGTCATCATCTTTAGATTCTACACTTTTTTTGATTGGATAATTTGAATAAAAACTATTATTATTACTTAACTATAATAGACATAATTATATTGTCTATCGAAAATGTGTTAGAAATGAATCATTTTAGTTAAGAAATTCGAAATCGATAAATACAGAAGATTACAAGTATAAAATAAATATTTTTTCCATTTTTTTTTCTCTGTTAAGGGTTTAATTTTAAATTATAATTCTTATAAAATAAATTATTATAAATTGGTAATCTTTCACGGAGCTCCATTTACAAGTAAGTTCTATGATTGGTCAAAATTACAGCACTCCACTTAACGATTTAGACTATTAAGTCTACGGATAATTGCAAGTCGGCTCAATTTGTACCAGTACCGGGTGTGATAACATCTAACCCATTATCTCGCTCTTAGTGTGGACGCCTTGGTGTACGTTCATAATACTGTGGAAAGTTTTAACATTTTCCTTTGAAATAAACTGTATATTTTCAATGGCCATTACCATAAATTTATTGAAACATAAATTTACCCTGCTCCTTAAAAATTGGTTAAGTAATATTGGATAAGGTAAAAGTAATATATTTTTATTAAAAACATAATGGTAACGTTCGTAAAATTTTACTTCTTTCCTAATCAAGCAACTACAATCATCAATTATTGATGGTGAGAGGCTACAATCACAACAGCATAGGTCCGCCTATGCGGGATGTCCACAGTTTAGGACTGTCCTGCCACTACGGCAGAAAAGGGCAGAAAACAAAGGGTCATATGTGACACTTTTCTTTCGTTTAGAAGTATTCATCCTGATTTTCAAACTACTGAGACCAATTTAAATTACTTTGTTTGGTTGTAATTGTAACTTCTGAGTCATAATATTGACATAACCCATTTTTTTTAATATTCACTTCAAAAGAAATAAGTTAATGTCATTTGTAGCATTTTTTTATTATGTCAATCGAAAATTACAATTACCGTCAGTTACTACTTATTCAAAATAAAAATTATATTTTAAAAAATGTTCTGAAAATTTTATACATATAAGAGCCGTGTATGTACGTCATTAAATAGAAAGCAGACGGAAAATTCCATTCATATCTAACGCCTTGTGATAAAATCTTCTCATTTAGTTAATGTTCGTGCCGTATCAACTTAATAAAACTTTAATTAAAGGCTTCTATGACACGCCCCAGCAAAGTTTGATGTTTCACATTCAAATAAAAAGGTTCCCCATGCGGCCCAAACTCTAACTGATATCAAAGAATGTTCTTATTAGAAAATTTTCTTGGCTTTTAAGAGATTGTCTAAATGCTTTACTATCGACTACAGATTTTTTTTAAAATATTGTTTAAAAATGTATTTAATTATATATATTTATTCAATTATAATATATCTTAAGTGTGCCAGTAACATTAGTACACCATAGTGGTCAGTAAGAAATTGGAAATAAAATTGCAATGCTAAACAAACATTGATTGACAACTAAGACAATTTTTCCTGCACATTAGGAATTAAATACTATGAATGCAGTCAGAAATAATTCAGAAAATACTATTTTTTCATTCACCTATAATTTGGATTTAACTGTGTCAAATATGTATATTTAATGGTGAACCCACCCAGTCTTAGCATGTGAGGGGGTAAAGGTAGAATTTAATCTATTTTAAACGCTTATAATTAAGTTATTAAGTAATTAATTGAGTTATTGATTTTTTCATAATTATCTTACTTTTAAATAGCTTAAAAAATTTACCTTTAATAATAAATTCTGTTAACTATAAGGAGTTCTCCGAAGTATAGCTAAGAAATAGACAAAAAAAAGTTTAATGCGCATTTTAGAAGAACTGAACAGATACACAAATGCTGATGCGTTTGCGTATAAGTGCTTTTGCACCAAAAAGATTAAATATAATAGAATATATAGAGAGGGCATTGAGAAATTTTTCCTACAAAAATATTGATCGTGATCACCGTAATCAAGATGGCCATGGCTTAGCTAAATAGCCTTGTAAAATTGGCGATAGACTGTGCGATTTTGTAACACGTGGTTTTAAATATCACACTACGAATTCTTTCGTCTTGCCCGATCTATACAGTTGAAAATCTTTGGTTTGCACTTATACGCAAACGCATCAACATCTGAAACGCTCCAGTAGTTAGTTGGTGTCTAAACACTGTCTGCATAAGTCTGTAATATTGGATTACACGCGAATTTAATTACATACAAGAAATATTGCTAATTATAATTATGGAGAAGCCTCTTTGGACTTGGAAATCAAAAGAACACACATTTAGTTTAATATGTTTTTTTTTTTAATATTTAATATTAAGAAATAGATTGGTTTCTTTATGTATTAGGGAACATGGCAATAAAAGTCAAAGATACGGTAAATACATTTTATATACGAATTTCTCGATTAGAAGGAATGATCACCTACTGTAATTGTGAAGAAACCAATTGGGGAAACCTGCATTTGTACGAGTGGTTAGGGTGCTTGCCTTAACACTCTGTTCTAGGGTTCTCGGGTTCGATTCCCGGCAGGGTCAACTTTGAAAAATGAACTTTTCAAAATTTCGCTCCGGTTTGGATCTGGAATGTAGTTTCACGGTCATTTGGGCAGCCCATCTGGCTGCAATAACAACCCCCTTACAGAAAAGACCGCCGTGAAATAACAGCACGTGTGCTCTTGTGTTTCGGTGAGTGAGTAAGGGTTGCCAGAGCTCATTTCCCAATCCCCCACCTAATCCCTTACCCTTAATCCTACTGTAATTGGCACTTGCAGCAGCTGTGGCGTTGTTTGTGTTATAGGCGACGGTAGACACCTACCATCAAATGGACAGCCTGTCTGCCGATCTAAACATTTAAAAAACTGTAAGAGAACTAAATATCTTGGTAGAGATAAAATGGCTAAAGTCTAGCAGCGCTACGTGATATAGATTAATTCAGATACAGATTATGGCACTTACAAACTATTCAATCTTAATTCAAAGATTAAACGGTAAGATGCAAATGAAATAAACCAGTCGACGACGCTAAGAAATCGGTTTAAGAATAAAATAAATTAAGTAACAAATTGGTCTCAATCAACGGCAGATTTACTGGCAATTAGCTAAACTTTCCCGTTTGATTGATCACAGTTTCAGAACGGAGATTATTAATTAATTATTTCTAGGAAATTGCCGAGTGGTTTCCGTTTTTGCCAACGCGTGATCTCAGTATTTAATCCGCGATAAGACCAAATATATTACTAGAAATTCCAAGGTATTTAGGAATACAATAATTTAATTATGCTTACAAAATGTTCCGCTATTTGATTTCACCTATGCTAATAAACAAAATCGAAGTGTCTGTTTGTAATATCAAAAATAACTGCTTTTACTAAATTTATATCAAATTTTTAAAAATAAATTTTGTCTGTCTGTCTGTTTGTTCTGGTTAATCTCCGAAACAGCTGGACCGATCTTGACGGGACTTTCATTGGCAGATAGCTGATTTTATAAGGGGTAACTTAGGCTACTTGTATTTTATAAAAAATAAATATATTATAAGCAGTGTTCAGTTATGCGCGCGCACTACGCGCACGATACAGCAAAACGTGGCCGGGCTCATCTAGTTAGTATATAAATTTACCAATTTCAAATTTCTTCTAAGATTATTTCGTGGGTCATTTTAAGTTTTTATATTACGATTTTGACTTCTGCAATCGAATTTTATTCTTCTGTTTGTCTAACCATTGTCAACATTTTGGGGATAACTAGATATATATAGATAACTAGATATATGTAGATACATACATTTTTCACACTATCTACATAGATTTTTTTTCACAATAACTGAATCGTTTAAACGAAGACTCACAATAGATAAAAATAATTTCATTTTATTATTCTATACATGGAAAAAAACGGCTAACATTATAAAGTTGACCAGGAACACAACACAATAAATCCTAAAAGCCATAAATAATTTTCACTAATCAAAGGACATAAACAATTAATTAACACTAAACCGATCTTCAAGCCCTCAAAAAAAATGTCTTAACACGTTCAATGCGGACCGAGGTCTAATATGCCTCGTATGTATCTCCCTTGCGGTGCGGCTAAGAAAAACATAGACTTCTCTGTCGTGCGGAGGCCGTAACATCTATTTGATATATTGTAGGAAAGAGATAAATATATATATATGATCCCTATTGAAAACAGAATGCAGTGGTGTACCTACTTTAATACGGGGTCATTTTGACCACGTACCGCACTGAAGAAATAAAATTTTATCGCAGTGCGAAACGGGGCTTAGAAGACCCCGTACCCCGCCCGACCTGCATGTGCCGACCGCGAGAACACGTGTGAGTTTTCCAATAATAATGGCGAGACGTTGTCGAAAAAAAAAATTGTATTGAACACCGAAGAAGATGAGGTGCGTATGAAAATCAGTTTGGAACTTTTTGAGTTTATCGCGTTCACGCAGACAGAAATCAAACTTTGTTTGATATAATGTACCTAGTGATAATAATTTTTATCTTTTTAGAAACGGCATCAAATAATCAAACACATCATCTCAGAAGATGTTCGAAGAGGAGAAAATGTGCTGATTGCGTTATGAATTGTCGAGCCGTGAGGCGGACAAAAAAGTTAAAAAAATTGTCACACAATGTGTTAGATGTCAAACATTTTTATGTTTAAATTGTTTTAACGAGAAACATATATATAAGTAAAATAAAAATAAAGTAAAAAAAACAATTACCGATATTGTTGTTTCCCATCACTAAAATCTATGTAAAACTTCCCTTATTGAGTGCGGTACGAGGTTTATAAGACCCCTCATTTTCTTTTACCTACAGATTCTAAATACACCAACCCTCCGATGTACGCTTTAAGGATTAGGTCAATCAATTCATAATTAATAATAGTATACCAAAAATTCATATATTTTATTTTAGATTTAACTAAAAAAAAAGTTTTAGTTTCTTAAACGTCACGGGATCTAATAAGCCCCGTAACGCCATTGTGATAGTTTTCATACGAGGTTTTAAACGTCCCGTACCGCAGGAATGGAAAAAATAAAAAAATGGTGCCGCTGCCAACGTGTTAAAAGAAAACATACAACGTGAAGACTAAACCATATCAATTTTACGCTAAGAAAATAAAACAAAACAAATTAAGTAATGCTAGAGTGATAGCTAAGACACAACAGAGTGGGTATACAATTAGTAAGATTAAGAGTATCTGAAAAGATTAAGATTGATCTTATTTAGGTATACAAAATAGACAAACATGATTTGATTAGCTAGAATAATGACAATTTAGTTAGTTTAACATTCTGCGCTAGGACAAACCTCTTCAAATGAGTAGAGTAAAAAGTATTATCTGTGATAGCAGGACAAGTGAATTTATGATTTCTAGTTGTTTTAATAAGGCTCATTATTACAAAAAAATATCTTTGAAATGTTTACATTTGACTGTTGTTCTGAAAAAAACTATTTATTTAAAATAAACTACTACTACGAAACTGAAGAAGAATTATTTCTTATAATCGGACAGGTGAATCTATGATTTTAAGTTTAATTTAATAAGCGTTTACTTTTGATTATTGTTTAAAAAAAGCTATTAGTGCTACATTAAAATATTATTACATTCTTTATTACATTAAATTCGCAGTGAGCTGAGTAAGAAGTATTATTTTTGATAGCTGCACATGTGAATCTATGATTTTAAGTTTAATTTAATAAGCGTTTACTTTTGATTATTGTTTAAAAAAAAGCTATTAGTGCTACATTAAAATATTATTACATTCTTTATTACATTAAATTCGCAGTGAGCTGAGTAAGAAGTATTATTTTTGATAGCTGCACATGTGAATCTATGATTTTAAGTTTAATTTAATAAGCGTTTATTTTTGATTATTGTTTAAAAAAAAGCTATTAGTGCCACATTAAAATATTATTACATTCTTTATTACATTAAATTCGCAGTGAGCTGAGTAAGAAGTATTATTTTTGATAGCTGCACATGTGAATCTATGATTTTAAGTTTAATTTAATAAGCGTTTACTTTTGATTATTGTTTAAAAAAAAGCTATTAGTGCTACATTAAAATATTATTACATTCTTTATTACATTAAATTCGCAGTGAGCTGAGTAAGAAGTATTATTTTTGATAGCTGCACATGTGAATCTATGATTTTAAGTTTAATTTAATAAGTGATTATTACAAAAATTAAAATTTTGAAATGTTTACTATATTTCTGAAAAAAAAAGAAGATCTACTACATTAAAATTATCTAATTAAAAAGGTTAGAATCATATTTATTTCTCAAAAAGAATTACAAAATTTACTTAAATGTGAAACTTATTAAGGGATTCACTGAGGCAAATGACATTTACTATAGAACTCGCTGGCGGTGGAGACAATTCAACAGGCCTAGAAATGGTGTTTTTTTGTTTTTACCATTAGAACATTACACCAAAAAAAATTTTTTATTAATACAATTTTTTAATCTGATATTAACTTATTAATAGGTACAGGATTCATATGCGTGCAATAAGCCATTTTCGAGAGAATTTTCAATAAAGGTCAAATTCTTCTTGTGTTCTAACTTTTTTTTGTCGAGTTTCTATTACTTTAACGAAAATTCTAATTAATACAATTGGTTCTTCACATGTTTAAGTATAATATATTTTTTTTTTTCAAAGCAATTGTGTTGTCTATTTCTTGTAACATCTTCATTAAACAGTGGATATTTTTAGTATTTAGCGTTTGTCTCCCCCTTAAGTATAAACATTAGTTCGCATCGCGAGCATAACTAAATTTGAAAAACCCCTTCATAAACCCTTAAACTAAATTTGAATGATGGCAAATTGTGTATTTTATTTTTTTATTTTGTAATACAATAGAATATTATGGTTCAACTCTATAAGATTCACTAGTCTATCTTGAAACAATCATTCATATTAAGGGGTATATTTTTCACTAGGTATATTTGTTAATATTCAAATATAATAAACACCTATAATAAGTACACTACCAATCCCTTTTGCTTATAATTTCCTGCGTCTGCGCAGACGAGGTCAAGAGCAAAAGTTAGAACATGGAAACATGTAGAATTTGTATGATAAATATAAGGATATTAATGTTTGTACATATCAACCCATATGCCTATCAACCTGTTCACAGGAAAAATATTTTTCTGCGAACAGTTAAGGATCATTTTTATGTTTCAGTATGATGTCATTTACACTGCTTAAAAGTTCAAAAGTGGTTTCATAGTGCATAATGCTGCTCACAAAATAAAAGGATTCACTTGAACGGCATTCACGCGGGCCGTACATCGCCCGCATCTGCCGCTTGCTCTCAATTCCGAGCGAAAAACTGCCGAATTCAATTTACTAGATTAAAAATTCGACGCCTGTTTTTGATCTAGTAAACAGAAACTCGATATTGAATTTAACGAATATGATGGAAAGCAAATTGCTGCAGGAGCCATTTTCCTTTCTGTCAATAAAGATAAATAATGTTAGACTTTATATTTTGTGCCTATCTCGGAGCGTGCTTCTGTAACTAAGAGGTCGAATAAAATTTAAATTGTATTGAGAAATACTTAATACTGGAAATCGTTAACAGATGTAAAGTCTTGCGATTACACGTTGGTTTTCACGCCTCACCTTATAGAGAATAGGCTTGTGGCCCATCAGTGATACATAATATAGACAGTACAGATATACTGATTATAAGCCTATGTCAGTAGTCTTTGTTCGTTTAGAACGAATGTCAAGATTTATATTATAAAAATAAATATTTACTATTGTCAAAGTTTGTGAAGAGTTAACGACGAAATAAGTCGAAGCACGTAGATCTGCTCCAAACAATTTAAAACAAGATATTCATACAGGATATATAAAAATATTTTAAAAGCAATGGGTACAGTTACTTTTTTTTAAAAGTATAAACGCCAGACAAACATATATAATTCAAATGTTATATTTAAACCAATCAATATATTAAAGACGATATCCACAACAAAGCCGACGTTAAAAAGTTTGTACTATAGGTTTTAATGAACCAAACTTTGAATTATTGTACTACTAAAAGTTTTTTGTTTTGATTTTGATTTTTTATTTTTTTTTAATGCGAATGCAAATTGTTCAGAGTCTATAAAAAAAATAATGTATAAGCCCATTAAAAATATTTCCTTATAATCTAATTGATAAAGAGTTAAATATATAATTTAGTGTATAAATACCACTTACAATTTACATGTACATCAGTAAACAATTACTGATGTAATAATCCCCAATAATTATCCCCTACATATACCTACATTCAAACAATTATTTAATAAAAAAAACATCTATAAGAATGCCATGATAAATAACAAATGTTTTTAAATATTTTAACAATATTAATTGATGTCTGCTCAATTTTTAGTATAATAGGTCTTTTATTGGTCTATGTGCTAGTACAGAACAAGACACTATCAGCAGGCAAGCTCTAAATGCTCTAGGAGGAACGTGCAATGGCGTTGTTTCCCTCAAGTATGTTAAAAAATGGATAGCAATTCTAGAATATCAATTTTAGAGTGAGTGATTTGGGCACAATAATATACATACAAGCAGAGTTCTTGCAGATATTCGCATCCGCAAATGCGGAACTTTCGCATCGATTTAGACATCTAGAGGCATATTCGCATTGATTATTGCGGACCTAGGATTTAGGGCTAGCTGCATATGCGCATATGGAACTAGCCCTAAATCTGCCATATTTCAATTTCATTGTTGTTTCAGTTTTTTATTTTCTACTAAAAGCTTGATTAGATACTTAATAAATGCTCTCTTTACAATAATGTTAACAAATATGACTAAGTGATCACCGTGGCCCCAATCACAACTTATTGCCAAAACCAACTTTAAAAAAGAATCTTTTTCTTTAGAAAACAACCACCTAAACTGGCAGGTGTGGTTTATTTAATTTTGCATCAGATATTAGTATATAACCTTGGCAGTTATCCCTAGTTACTATGGACACATGCAACCTCATTAGCTGTAAATTAGCCATACCTTCATATCATTCTTTATCATTTTTCAGATAGGAAACATAATAGGGAATATGCGTCTATTCAAAAACGGTACAAGTGCGAGTTAAACTCGCGTGAAGAGGGTTCCGTACGATGTTACCTATCCGCACAATATTGAGTGATTTACCAATTTTAATATCATGGACTTCTTATAGGTTTTCCTATAATCTATAAGTAGAAAATTAATTTCTGTATTTTTTTAAATTTTAGGTTGAGTAGTTTCGAAGATAGGCGGGGGGGGGGGGGGTCGGACAGACGGACACACGAGTGATCCTATAAGGGTTCCGTTTTTTTATTCGGACGTATGGAACCCTGAAAATGATTAAAATGATCACTTTCAGTAATTTATTCTGCATTAAAATATCCTATTTTATCCTCGCGAATTATCCTCGCGGATGCGATCCTCTAAAAATTCGCATCCATGTCCTCATCGCCGGATGTTGCAAATTCTGCATCCGCAAAAATCCAGCATATAAGCATGCAGCTATGAGTAGGTAATGAAAATTAGAATTAAATTAAGTATTCCAGTAACTTTTACCGTGAACCACGCAAATCGTCACCGTGTTTAACTGCAGCTACATATCTCGCTACTAACGGCGAGAACTTGCGCTCGAGGCTGTCTGCCGCGACTCATTTAATTACACACTATGACGTACATTCGTCTGCTAACACTGATATTAGTTCGTCTAAATCTGCCACTGTTATTAACACGACTTATGTGAAAAAACTATGTATGTGAATGTAATCTAAAAAAACTAAAAGAAATTGATAATATATGTAAATTGGTAACTTTGGTTTATCCTTCATTACGATACGATGACATTGAACGATTGTCATTTGAAAAAAATACCTAGAGCAGCATATTTATGTTCATTAACTTTCATTAGTAAGCAATATCGAGGAATAATTCAAATCCATGTAGTTATTTAATCGGATTATTCACTCGCCTAGTGAATTTGTTATCTGGTCATACTGCCGGGGGTTGTGTTGCAATGGTTTTCCTGTATAATACCTGAGTAGTGCGCTTCTGATCTCGACGACTAGAAACTACAAAATATCTTCATATGTTATATTTCATTAAAACTCATAATCTTAATTTAAATTTAAAAAGTGGTATTTTTAGGAAAGATGTCACCAGTTTGTGATCTTTTGGCTATACCAGATGGGTTATCCATACTTATAATATCGTTTTCTCTGACTGAATATCAACGCACAATCAAAACTACTAAGTCTAAAAAGCTGAAATTTTTTAAATAGTTTTATTTTATAATGTAAGCATCCGCTAAGAAAGGATTTTTGAAAATTTCAACAGCGTACGAAACCGAGGCATGGTCGCTAGTTATAATATATAACACATTGTATAAGGTAATTATTTTAATTTATCAATTCGTGTAAGTATTTATTAAAGTGTAATTTTAATATTAGAGATCATTTTCCTATCCAATCCTATAGTAGTTGGCAGAGCACTTGCAGCAGTGGCGTTGCTTGTGTTATAGGCGACGGTAGCCACCTATAACGATCAAGTGGACCGTTAGCCTATCTGACGATCTTAACATTTAAAAAAATATTCGTTCGTTTGCATAGGGTTTTCGTCAAGGAAAATTGCATTGCACTTTTTATGCACAAACTCCCACAATCCAAATTGCTGGACACACACCTTTGCTCAGTGGGTTTCATACTTAACATGACAGAGAACAAAGAGACCAATTAAGATAGCACTGTGACCCTGATAAATTACCGTTTAAAAATGAATAAAATGAGTATTAAATGTACAAAAGACAATTTTAATAAAAAGCAGAAAGCAACAGAATATTTAAGCATCCGTATTTTTTTTATTTTCCTTAAAATAGATAGGTACATATTCTCTAATTAAGTAAATTAATTGACGAAGAACGACTTATAGGTGATCGTATTTCGGTCGGTAGGGGAAATTAAATAAAATGTTCGTCGCTGCTGCTGATGAGAGCTTGGTTTACAAAAATACTAATTTTTGCTCACAGCTTTGCCCCTAGAATATCGTTTTAAAATAAAAATAAAAATAAGAGTCTTTGTAAATAGCTAATACCACTTTAACACGTAAAGTACGGATAAGTATCTAACTATACAGAAGAACGTCGATATGATATTGCAGGCTATGAAGGACACACACTTTCAGCTGTTACAATGTTTAGGTGTTATAATTATTGGGTAATATTTAGGTGTCTAAAAATTAATAAGTATAGCTTAAAATAATAATCATAATCTTAGACAGACTTATAAGTATTCATAGCAAAAAATACAACAACATTAATTATATTAGTTAAATAATTCAATACAAACCGGCATCCAAATGAAATAGCACCGAAACCAAAATAAGAAGAGCACAAGGTTGGATGCTATATTTAGTGAGTAAAATATACGTAAAATTACATATAAAAAATATATATTAAATCGGGGAAAGAGTATATTTCATTACAAGTGCGGAAAGGCTGTCATTGCAAAGAGTTCCGACAAATGTCTACCCGAGCCGAAGGCGAGGGTTGACAGTCGGAACAAGTTGCAATGACGGTTCCGCACTTGTAATGAACGACTATTTTTAATACAGTTGCGAAAAAATGAAGCGATTTAATAAAACAAACAACTAAACTCGCAAAGAGAATTTCTGGAAAATGGCGCCAACCGTACAATATAAGCAGAGACATTTTTTTTCTTCACGCATTCCGGTAGGCAAAGGTAACTATGTGCCCATACAGCCAAGTCGTCAGTAGAATTTTTTTAATGATATGAAATGAAATGAAACCTAACCTAACTCGTTCAATCAAATCATTAAATCTGATATTGAAACAAATCAGTAGCTTCTTTTTAGAAATATACGTATTTGCATGAATCATAAAAATTTCTATGATTTTTTTTTAGTCTTTTTAATACAGTTGCTCAAAAAGTGGCGTATTGCAGGGACGTATAGCGTTCGGGAAGTGGGCTATTACACACTCGTGCTTTTTTTTTACCTTTCCCGAACTCGTGCGTTCTCTTTCCCAACTGTCAAAATAATGTCTATTAAAAAGAAAAACCAACCATGAAGTTTTTACTAAAAAAAAATCATAGAAGTTTTTATGATTCATGCAAATACGTATATTTCTAAAAAGAAGCTACTGATTTGTTTCAATATCAGATTTAATGATTTGATTGAACGAGTTAGGTTAGGTTTCATTTCATTTCATATCAATAAAAAAATTCTACTGAAGACTTGGCTGTATGGGCACATAGTTTCCTTTGCCTACCGGAATGCGTGAAGAAAAAAAATGTCTCTGCTTATATTGTACGGTTGGCGCCATTTTCCAGAAATTCTCTTTGCGAGTTTAGTTGTTTGTTTTATTAAATCGCTTCATTTTTTCGCAACTGTATTAAAAATAGTCGTTCAGTACACGTGCGGAACCGTCATTGCAACTTGTTCCGACTGTCAACCCTCGCCTTCGGCTCGGGTAGACATTTGTCGGAACTCTTTGCAATGACAGCCTTTCCGCACTTGTAATGAAATATACTATTTCGCATATTGTATGTATAAACTTGTAATAAAATCCCTTTGGCTGTACTATTTGTATCTGACTGGTTTTGATGACATTAAAAAGGTTGTATTTCAAAAAAAGAAACAAATTATTAAAATGTGGTTGACAGCTATTTTTCATTTGTTTTTCGTTCTGTCAAAATGAGTGAATCTAATGAAGAAATTCGATATATTTTAAAATTTTATTACAAAAAAGAAAAAAAAATTAGAAAATACCTCTGAATAGAAAAACGGAACCCTTATAGGATCACTCGTGTGTCCGTCTGCCCGACCATTCCCCCCCCCCCTTATCCCGAAACTACTGAACCTAAAATTTTGAAAAAATACAGAAATTAGTTTTCTACTTATAGAATATAGGAAAATCTATAAGAAGTCCACGATATTAAAATAACATGGTAAATCACTCAATATTGTGGGGATAGGTAACTCAAAATTCAAAATTCAAAATTCAAAAGTTTATTCTGAAAATAGGCCGCAGGGGGCTCTTTTACATGTCTTGAGTCTACCAGCGCTTCGGAAGGATCATCATAGCCAAGAAGAATGCGCCGCAAGAAACTTGACAGAAAGTCATAAAAAAAGTTACAATTTATGTATCATTTATCACAGTAAAACTAGAACACACTTAATTGTTGCGATCTAATTGACCACAAGATTTGTACAATATGTGTATGTATTAATTGAAATACTTTTTATTTCACTGTAAATGAAAACATGAGATTCAAGTTATGGATAAAAGATAATTTTATAACTGAGTACATTCAGTTACACTTTATGTCTTTTAGAGCAACAGTTAAGCGCTTCACATCGTTGCAGGGATGGCGTCACTAACAACTTTTGACCTCATTTGCACTTCCATTGTCACCACTAAATGTTTTACCTCCATTTATGTCACGGCGGCGTTTCAATCCACACTTTTCAAAAATACACCTTCAAATATACCTATTCCGAATTAAATCTGTTATTGAATTCTTTGTAATCTCTATTTCCCTTGGTCACAGCATCACGCGTGAACGGGTAAACCGATTTTAATTCGGTTTTCACTAGTGGAAAGAGGGATAAACGGGGAATGTTCATATATATAAAAATTGGACACCGGGCGAAGCCGGGGGCGGGTCGCTAGTCTGATATAAAACGAAAGACTACAACATTGTAAGTTCAAACGACTTCTTCTTAATGACACTTCTGATTAATTTCTCACAGTAACATTGTAATAAGATATTTATTTTAAATAAATTATGTATCAATTTCTTAACTTTGAATTATAAATTTATTTAAATATCGTTCTAAATTCACATTGAAGAGATAACTCAATGTCACTTGGGATTAGTTATATTTTTTAAATTTGATATCCTTTTTTTTTTTTTTTTTTAAGGAGGGGAAATGCATTTACGCACTATCCCTCGTCGACGGGGACGATCGACGAGGGGGTGTGTGGGACTCACCCGACGGAACGAATCGCCCCGCCGGTCCTACTCCACTAAAACCGCCTCCATGTTCCACCATCGGCAGCGATAATGGGACCCGGAGTCACAGCGAGGCCCTATCCCCGGGCCCCACGCACCGCCATGTCCTTGCGGACCCGCCCCTGTTTTTACACGGCAAGCCGTGTAAAAAAACTCCTCCTGTGGTGGCCCGCTGGAACATCTGCAGGCCACCACACCTACACTGCCCGGTGTTGTGCGGGCGGCGGACCTCCCCGCGTCCGCCGCCCCCGAACGAAACGGCTACAGCCGCCCAAGTTCCTCTCATCAGTCGCAGCGAGCAGTCAGCGAGGGGATTCGTAACCGAATCAACCCCTTACCTCTTCTCCGCGGCACAACCATCCGCGGAGTCGGAGGCCGCTTCCACCTTCATCCCCTGGACGACCCCCGCTCGTGTGGCCGCTCATCTCATACGACATTATGGGTGGGCGGCCCATAGGGGTGTCCCCCTGACATTTCCCCAACAATCGCGGCAGCCCGAGACGGGCTCCACCTCGTGTTGTCGTCGCGGAAGAGCTACTAAGCCGGGTGGCGAGGCCGGGTCTTCACTCTTCCGGACGACTGCGGAGGGTAGTACTAAGCCGGTGCCCGGTCACCGGGTGTTCCACACCCCCCACATGCCACGATTGCAGGTACTATGCCAGTTGGTCCTTCCCAGTCGCATGAGCTCCGTCTTCGCGTAAGTTGCCCGACTACCACTGAGCGCCAGAGCCGTCCAAGAGAATGCACTCGCTGCGACTCACCCGCTGATCCTCATCCGCAGTACCGAGTCCCATTCCTCGGTCTGACGAACAAGGACCGGGGTGCCCTCTCTCTCACCGGCCACCAATCGCGCGGGCCGAGTACGGATTCTCGGCCCGCGCGAGCGATGACCGGTGAAGCCCCAACGGAAGGTTGGAGCCTCCAAATTGCAGCTCCGCCACGAGCTCCGCTGAGCGGAGCTCGCTCGGAGCCCACCTCGGTGTGGGCCTTCTTTGTCCCCAAAACCAATCCGATCGGTCGAGCAAAGGCCGGTGACCCCACCGACCCCTGCAACCGCCCGGATTGCCAAGGGTAAGCCCCCCCACCACGACAAGGTCATGGCCCACCTAGGGGGGGTAAATTTGATATCCTACGAAACCGTTAAATATTTAAAGTATTGAGCGGATTTTGAAAGCTTGTTTCAATCTCAGGTTTAAATGTGAATATTTTGATGTGTTATATATCTCCAGAAATTTGATTTAATGAGAATAAAATCTTACTAGATCCTTTATGGATCTGGTCAATGGATCTGATCTGTTCCAAACCCACTGTACCTATTTGGCAAATTCTTCCTCTATTTGAAATGTAAAAATGTTAACGGTTGTCAGAGAACGGGAGTAGAAAGAGTGTGAGCTCTTTTTTTAGAATCCTCCCGTCCCGTTTGCTCGGTAGCTCAGTCAATAGGGTATGAAAACGAAAATAAAGAGGGATTCTTTCTACACAATTTATTAAATCAATTATTTTTACAGCAGAAGAGGAAATGTGGAGGATATGGGAAAGTAGTGTGGGTGGTGTGGAGTCTACACGAATAAATTATTTAGAAATAATAGACTATACGTATCACTTAATAAATGTCTCTACGTTACCCCATGACCGGCCTCTTGTAGGAAAATCCTAGTAGCTGGTAGAGGCCCTGTAGTGTCCGCAGCCGGAGCACCGTCAGGTCACACTATCACTTTCTTGTAAAAAAAAACACTTCGAAGGCCACTGTTACTCTCTTGAAACTACACTTCGCGGTAGCACTGTGCGAGTACACTATCTCCCATATACGGTTTGAAGGAAGACCGGAGATGAGTTAGTATTTCCTTCCCTCCACTCGCTGGTGGACTGAGGGGCACAAACTGTTACAAGGAACACCGGGAGCAAGGTAGCACTTCCTTTCCTCATCTACACTCGTGGACTGAAGAGCACAAACTGTTGCGATGAACACCGGAAGCAAGGTAGCACTTCCAATCTCACTACTCGGGGATAGAGTGGACCCAGTAGTAAAAGCTTATATATTACTAATAAATATATCCGGTAGCTTTATACTTGAAAGCTGATTCTCGAATGCCCAATATTCGGCGAGATCCTTAAAGAAACCTCGGGAGAATAAAATGAGTTCTTTTTACAATAATCTTTGGAATTTAAATTTTTATACCATAGGTGCCAGCTATTCGACCTTCTCCAAAGAGTTTGTAAACGAAAATTTGACATCATGGTCTGAAAACCGACATAGAGTTACTAAGGTAACGGTGTAAATAAACACAAAATAACTGTCAAAAAAATACATTTTTGTAAATATTTAACGATTGGTCCGTAAATATAATTAAATGTATTCAGTAAAATATAGAACACGAAAAAGGACATATAATCACTTGGTACCCGCGTGTCTAATACGTATAGTTATAGGAGAAAATGTACTTGAAGGTAAGCCATACAAATGAAAAACTCGAAGAAAAACCAACAAATAATAAGTATTTGTCTTGTAACTAATACATTAACTTCTTATAGGAATAAGCTTTCTTACGAAATTATAGAAGGGTCAATTTACAAATAATTATCTCAGAAACAAGGTCAGAAAAAATGTTAATGAAAAACTTAAAGACCATTAACAAACGAAAGAGAAGAAGAGATGGATTATCAGCCTATTCAATTGTTAGTACCAATAAGTTAACACTACATATTACAAGTTAATTCTACATAATCAACTGTTAGCAAAAATATAAATACTACACGGTTTCATCGGACAAGTTTAGTGATTTTGGAAGTCCTCTTGGTTTATAAAAATAAATCGTTCGTTTCGCCCTTTTTTTTTACTCACCGTCACCGTTTTTTTTTGACTGCATTTTGACTCGCCCCACACGTAACTATATGTATATATTTAATATACACTTATGTATATTGCATTATTAAGCAAGTAATTAATTGAAAAATATCACAAATAAAAATATATGTAGATATACAAAACATCTTAAAATATAACAATCATACTGTTTATAAAATGTATCATCGTTTTGTCTTAATTTTGCACAATAAAAAGGCTAATAAGTTAAATATATCGTGATGAGCTTTGGGAAAAATATGTACTCGTATATTACCTGGCTTTAGATCTCCCTAAGGTTCTACTACTGACAGGGGAGAGACACAGGTTTGATGATAATAGATTTCGTGCCATTCCCTTGACGCCTTTATTGTTTTTTTATTACATGTCTGCAACAGTTATGTTATTTTCAGATTACCAACAGTAAAGTGTAGGTATACTTTTAGTCAAAGAGGACTTTGAAATAATTCACACTCTCAATTATTATCTATATAGTATATTTTTATTTGATATGCAGTACATTGCCTCCTATTTTTTAATTCATTTGATTTTTAATTTACTATGTGTTTGTTACATAAATATACGTAGGATTGGATCTTAATGATAATAACTGATTTTCTGCAAGATTTTTATTTCCCCACACACAATATGGCTCGTCGTTACATCTTCGTTCAAAAACTGTGAGTTATTTCGTTCAGAAACTTATACTAACATTAAAAACTTAAACTAAAAATAAAATCCTACATGTAAGTATATTTAAAGTCAAATTTTTCGAAGGAACCTAATTGTGACGGAAAATACGTATATAAAGAAATATATTATTAAGTGCGGGGTGAGTTAAAATGCCGTGTAAGGGCGAAACGAACGATTTATTTTCACAAACCAAGATGACTTCCAAATCACCAAACTTGTCCGATGAAACCGTTAAACTTGCCAAAAGTCGTCAATGATTCCCTTAATGTGTCGCCGATTCACTGTCGTAGATAACTTCGCTATAGCTCCGAAGAGTCGCTTTCGTATCGCTGGTTATCGCACCACTAAAAGCACCACTTGACCGGCCGCCTCTTATTTATATTTGGCGCCAAACGCCTGGATGTATTTCGAATTTACTAGAAATATAAACAAGATTGGAAACAAACCATTGAAAGTTCGGGAATGCTATTTCTGTTGAAATGTAAACTCTATGTTGTAAACATAAGGATCAATTTCCTTTGACACTTTGACACTGATAGGGTGGGACGTTCGAGACTTTCATCCGGCGCGAACGCTTTTTCCAGAACGTTCCATAGTTATTCATAACAATATATTGCATCATTAGCTTTAGGACCACCATTGGCACCACACGAGATAAAAGAATCCCTTGCACTGTGTCATGCTGTAACAAGTAAGACTACTTTCTTAGGGAGCAGATTTACAGGCATTTCGAAAAGTACCTAAATATTATAGATTTTATTAAATGCTATATTTAATAAATATAAATAATATTTATATTTAATAGTTACCATCTATATATTTATGTTCATATACATTATAAAATAAATAAAATCAGTTCTCTCTGTTCCTACTCTAATTCGTTCTAAATTACCCAACGGATTTTGATACGGTTTTCAGTAATAGAAAGATCGATAAGCGAGGAAGGTTTATCCCAATCGATAAATTTAACAGTATGATTTATATTTCATAAAATACATTTATATAGGTAAAATATAGATAACGTCCTGAATAAAGAGAGACACGATAGGGCACAAATAACCTATAAGATTTAAAATAAAATACTTTACATTTTATATTAGTGGATATTTTTTTATATTTAATTTGGGATCAAATATATTTTAATTTTAATCTACACTAGCCTTCAAATCTTAATATTTAGTTTTACATTATAGTAACTTTTTAACTCAATAAAAGATAAACACCAAAAAAATAGCCATTTTTAACTTATTGACAAAAAACTTAAACATAATTTTATGAGTATATTTTACGCCTTATTTATATTTTAATTCCCTTTTTTTACGTTGGGAAATCCATCATGGATACCCGACAGCGAAGGGGACGCTGCGGTTTATGCCAGACTCCTACCGGCTAAAACCCAACGACTTTCTAGCGCGGCCGTAGATGGCCGGGGTCGCAGGAACGTTGTGCCACAACTTCGGCAACCATATTGGCATTGCTTACTCGGGCTCTGGTTACAGCTTCGAACCGGTTTGGCATACCGAAGATGAAGTTTTGGAGGCGATGTTGGGGAATATTCTCCCATTCTTTCACCAGGGCCTGTTTTAGGGCCCTGAGGGTGGCTGACGCTTCTGACTAGGCTTCCAGGCGTACTCGATCGAGTTGATATCAAGACTTCTTTATGGCTAAGCCATCAAGCTGATATCAACCTCCTGAATATACTCTTGTACGACCTGAGCGGTGTATGGCCGGTCGTTATCCTGCATCAGCATCGATCCATCATACATATTTACTAAATATAGCCCAGCATACTCATTAAGGATCTCTTGAGCATATCTTTCACCAGTCTGGGTGCCATTTTCTATGGTCACTAGCTCTGTGCGACCTTCTGAAGAGATGCCAGAGCCATTAAGTGTATAGAGCCCCCACTGTATTTGACTCTTTCTGCAAAACACGCTTGAATGTATCACTCACAAGGTCACCTGTAGACTTCGCCTTCCATCAGGAGTGAATAGCAATAATCGATACTTATCTGTGAACAAAAAACTCTTGCCCATTCTTCTTCACTCCATTGTATGTGTCCATGGGCGTAGCGCAGTATGCCATTAAAAGGTCTCCTCAGATTGTTTCCAGTTTCTTCGTATCGACTGACGTGGAAAACGCACATAAAAAGCAAAAGAGACGAACTCAATATTCGCTAGAGAAACCTGTACTGGCTGTTAGAACAATAAGCTTCTTATATACAGGAGTATTCTAAAACCAAGCTGGAAATACGGCATTCAGGTTTGGGGAAGTTCTAGTGACTCTAATATTAATATTTTGCAACGACTGCAGAAAGTGATCTTAAGAATTATTGCAAATGGTCCTTGGTTCCTCACCAACGCTGAAGTTCACGGAAATTTGCAAATGCTTACCGTAAAGGAGGAGATCAAAAGTTCGTGTGCAAACTACAAAAAGAGGCTAGCTAATCATCCCAATGTTTTAGCAGCCCAGCCCAGACCAAATATGAATAAGGCATGAGTGACTGTCGTCGATGGAGGACACGCTCGACATGACACTACACGTTCATCCAATTTGCTCATAGTCGGGTCGTTATTTCGTACCATCGCTTCACCTGCCGGACCGTTCATAATGCTACACCCACAATTCCTGCAGTACAACGCGTGCTGATACCTAGTTCCAGAAAAGCCATGATTCTTTCACATTCTTCAGGTGAAAGAGGCATGATAAGTAAAGTTTACGTGATGTAAACAACTTGGTTTTTGTATCAAGATTCATCGATCAAGAAATAAATGAGTAAAAAAGTCAAAAGTAAGACGGCAATTTGAAAAGGGGTGTGTTTGTTTATAAAGTTTTTAGTCATTCCTTTAAAAATGGTTATCGACTATGAAGATTTTGTAAAAAACATTAAATTCTTTTTCGAATCCTTTTTATTTCAAAACTCTAACTTCTATAGTTTAAGCGAAATTGCAATTTTGAAATGTGGTAAGTACTTAGTTTTGAATTGAAGGCCAGTGTATATCTAAATACATATATCGCACTAATTTAAACATATTCAACGGGAAGAAAAAAGAAAAATACCAATCTTAATATATTACTAATAATAAAAAAGTTATATCATCATTAAAATGCATGCGTTAATCCATCAATATTGAAAGTAAGTCCTGGTTCCATCATTTTCCGGGTCGTTATTACATTTGTCATAAAAGCAATGATCCAGTTTTAATGAAGGGTGCAGAGAACGTGTGGATTTCATTTCGCATAGTTTTCAACGTATGAAGCTAAGGAAGACTTTATAATAAAAGCTAGGTTAAAGTATAATATTTGGCTTTAAATTCAATAAATAAACAAGACAAAGATTTTTAACCACTTTGTACGTTATTTATATGAAGTTCAACAAACCTCTGGTCCGCACCTTTTATAATATAGAGACGTTGATATTTTCCTTCATTTCATATTGCAATATAAAAGCAATGTGATCCTGGCGAACTCGTTTTAAAAAGAGCACCATTCATATTGTGGCAAAGAAGTCATTGACATTTCGCTACAGCATCGCTTCTATTGTATGCACAGTCTATTTGCATTCAGATTGGGAAACAGCAATGCAATCAAAAAGCTTTACAGCCCTATGTGGCATTATGCTATTAGAACTTGTCTAAATAGCTACAAATGGCATTCAACTAAAATTTAAGAAGCTTTGCAATAACTAAGCCTCTTTTAAGTTAGTTACCCATCAAAACAGAAATTCATAGGAAGAATGTTCCCAAAATTTATGATACATTCATGAAAATAAATATGTCTAGTTATCTCCACAAGATCGTGCTGAGTTTGCTTAGTAAGAATAACATGAGAGATCCATATTTTTATTAATATACAAACTGTATATTCATATATGTACTTACATTTATTACTAACCGAATAGTAACTGACTTATTTTCTTATATGTCAATAATCGAAGTTCATAACTAAACAAACTCACACTACAAAACTAGTGTAAATATTATTGTTATTAAATCTTCGTGAAAAAATGTAACAAACGGGTCAAATAATAATCGTGTTCCAACTTTCGCAATATCGGTTCTTGGGGGATTAATTTACGAGCGTATCTCGATGTTGCAACTTCTAAGTCTGCGAAAGTTTTATATGATGTGACTTTAATGGTTAAGTTCTTGCCGTGATTAGATACAGCAATGAAAAAGTAAGGAAAATACCATTCCTTAATAAAAATACACGTTCTTCGTAATAGGTTAATACACGTGATTTAAAATCAAAGGATAAAAGGCATTTTTCATCGTATCATCCTTGCTTGTATGAATATGTGTTTAAGTGGGATATATGTAGTTATTATAAATTAAGAGCACTGCAATAATGTTCCCAATATACCAACTGGAGAAAACAAGTCAAAGAAAGAGGAATCCTTGGAAATAATCATAATAAGATATGAATAATAAAAAGGAGATCAATTATGTTTCAAATGACTGTCTTCAAATTTTTTAAATATTTTTCTATATAATATTATGGTTAGTACTCGTATATATTGTAGTTTTGTAGTTTTACAATCTACCCACCCGAACGTCTTTGTAGTGTATTATAATCCCTACGCCCTCTGAACTTAGAGTCCAATAAATTTATTAATCATAATGACATTCTTTCCTTTCATCATTCCCTTATCTCCACTCCCACACCCGTACACACACACACACACACACACATACACACACACCTTTCTTTTCCGAGCCGGCAGCCGTTGAAGAAGCACGTAGCGAGTCGCTGATTGCCATCACCGTGTTCAAGCCTCGTGGCCGTCGCTTGCCAGTTTATAGATGCTCTTACATCAGTAAATATTTTATTAATCATCGCCCCGAAATAAAATCGGTGAGTCGTTTTCTGTTGTCCAAGAGTAGTTTTCTAAATTCTTTACATTATTTCTTGGCACCGCATGGTGTGAAAAGGTTAAATTTTTGATTTTGATTTTAGATAGTAGGAATTTGTTGAGGTGCCGTCTACCGTGTATTTCCCTGTCACCATCACGGCGACAGCCGTACATTTTGTGTAGGAAAACGTCTGAGGCATGTCTTCGATATGTTTCAGGGGTTGTCCGGTGAAAGGTAAGGAGAGCGTGTCAAGCGAGGTGGTACCCAGAGGGCCCCGAGGGGCTGCGCCGTAGTAATCTCGGCTGGCCGACCTGACCAAGGTCCTCTGACCGTCTGTCCGGCCAGCGACCCGTTCGAATCCTTTCGTCCTGTGTGGTGGAGACCCTTCCCCACGTCTCCTCGACACGTCGAAGCTGGGTTGCCGTCAACAAGCTGTGCTTCTTGTGGTCGTCGGGCGTGGACGTCTCTTCTGCAGGATACCCACTACGCAAAAAGATACGTTTTGCTTTCCCTTTTCTTATTTAATTTCGATTTACACGTGACGGATACCCCATTACCCGCGATTAGGTACTGTAGGCTTTTCAGTTAGACTGATTAAACTAAAGTGGGCTTTTCGACGGCGGCGGCGTATAGATCTCGATTGGTCTCCACGAATACACTGCTATTTTTTATTATTTTTACTATAACGAATTTGATGTGATTTTTACCATAAGTAATTGATAAGTTAATTATTTATTTAAATTTAGATATGACCTATTAGTAATTTATTTTTTGTTTCATTGACTTACGATTTAATAAAAATTGTATATACCACCTTAGTGCAGATTTTTTTTTTACCCGTTTCTTTTTTTAACTTGTTACCTTCCCGCCACCATCAGTGGGGGGAAAATAGGTAACACTTTTAATGTTTTTACTGTTTGCGATTTAAAAAAACAGTAAAAATTAGTGTGATTAGTATAAAGGTCACCGAATAATTATATTTGTAACCTTGAATGGATAATGAATGAATAAATAAATAAATAAATACTTGTACGTAACATCCTGTTACGTTACAAAGTAAATTGCAAGTGTTATTCTGATATTCAACCATTTAAATGACTAGGAAAAATGTTTGAATATAAAAAATGTATCTACTTGAAATTTTAGAAACACAGATGTGCCAGTTAGGTAATATAAAAAACACAATTTTGGGCCGAGCGCGAGCAAAGCGCTCTATATTGTCCACGGTAACGGACCAGTAACAACGGGAGCTGTAATGCAGCATTATGCTAATGACCCCTGCCTAAATAAAGCCCGGGCTGGAAATATGAGAGCTCGTTCCTGTACAAATTACGCCGACTCTCTGTACTGCGCTAATAAAGATGGTAATACACAGCTAAACAATTTGTAGTTACAGTAGGATTCTGTGTTCCGCACGCGTTACGTTTCATGCATACGATTTGTTTTATCTATTCTGTATATCTAAAGGTCATTTCGCACCATTACTCTAATGTGTATACGACAAGTCTTATATGTATAACACAGTACTAAACGACAACAATTCTTGGGTCTTGGGATCTGTAACTCAAGAAAATGTAATGTAAATATATTTAAGGTCTGCAGACAGGCTGACGGTCCACTTGATGGTAGGAGGCTACCGTCGTCTATAACACGAACAACGTCACAGGTGTTGGAAGTGCGCTGTCGACTAAAGTAGGATTAATGATAAGGGACTGGGAAGGGATAGATAGGTCTAAGCTTATGGGAAATGTAGAGAAAATGTAGAAATATAGAAAATGCGCGTACTTATGAATGTATATAAGCTTATGCGCATGTTATTTATTAAAAGGTCGTTAAAGTGTTTATGCAGTTAAGCAGATTCGACGCCTAACGGCAAGGATTGTCTATTTTATTTGCTTTCACAGTGTAATGAGTTATAGGATCCTTCTTTGGGGTGGCGCTGCGGACATAAATACTATTTTCATTTTACAAAAAAGGGTTATTAGAGCAATCTATCAACTAGATAAATAAATATTTTGATTTGATTTTGATGTCATCTAAATAGATAGCTTAAGGGCTCACTCTAAAGAAAACTTATCTTAAGAAGTTTCAAAACAATAGTCTTTAAATTAGATAATACGTAATCCCTTCATAAGGTGTATTTTTTCCCGTTACACGTGTGGTTTGAATTTTCGTCTTTACTTTTTTATCGAACAACCATGTTTGGCAACCATAGATCAGACATGGCAGTATCGCTGATTCCATAACTATTATCTTTATTTTCATTGGCAGCTTAGATTTCCTTGTGGGCCCAATATTTCCTCCAGGTTGAAGCTATTCGTCTGTCTATTTCTTCTATATTTCTATTAGTTTTGAAAGATAATTGTTTTCCAATCTACATTATACCTATTTCTAATTTAAAACCGGCGCGTTTAAGAACAAGAGCCGAGAACAAGAGTTTGATATGTAATAACAGAATGAATAGATCACATGACGCCTAACCAAATTCAGAAAAGCTCTCTCTCTGACAATACCAAACCATAAAAGTAATTGTATCCAAAATAGTTAAAAGTTAATAGAGAAATGTCTACCTGAACGCGTAGCTACTTCCACTTCAAAAGGAAAAACCTTCCACATTCCATTGTAAATAAAACGCGGTGCCATAGGTACGCAAGGCAAATGTTTTCGAACCGTAAACTATTCGATTATCCGTTGAATTGAACCGAGGGTCTCTTGTCCCGTTTCCACTTCACTTCGCTAAAGCCAAAAAAGAAACTTAGGAATATTTGTGGAGGTCACCGCCTCCTTTATAAAGCCTTATCTGTGTCCTATAAAACTGTATTTGAAAATTTTCTATTTCATTTTTACTTGTTTGTGATTAGTTTTTGTCGACATTTCTTGGATTATGTGAAATTTGCAAGTATATAGTGAAGCTTACGGTTCCACTATATATATATAGTGGCAGACAGCATGATGGTCCACTTGATGGTAGGTATCTACCGTCGCCTATAACACAAACAACGCCAAAGCTGCTGCAAGTGCACTACATAAGGGATTAGGAGGGGATAGGGAAATGGGCTCTGACATCCCTTACTCACTCACCGAAACACAACAGCACACGTGCTGTTATTTCACGGTGGTTTTCTGTAAGGGGGTGGTTACTGCCGCCAGTCGGGCTGCCCAAATGACTGCGAAACGCAGTGTGCCCTGCCACTACTTTTCAGATCCAGACTAGAGCCAAATTTGAAAAGTTCATTTTTCAAAGTTGACCCGGCTGGGAATCGAACCCAGGAACCCTAGAACAGAGCGTTAACAGACCCTAACCACTCATCCAACGGGCTCGTTGGATGAGATAAATTTATTACATAGTGATTAGGAAAAAAGATAATATAAAATAAAAACCTACATTGCAAAGCACCAAATTTCAGTACCTAGTTAAAGCTTTATAAATTTATCCCCGATTAGGAAAGCAGAATTATATGAGGAAAAATCCGACAAGATACCCCATACTTGCATTTTTATTTAAATTGATAAAACCACTAAATAATCATTACGTACAGCCTTTAATCTCAAGCATTCCAATCCTAATCCTTATCCTAATCTATACTAATATTATAAAGCTGAAGAGTTTGTTTGTTTGAACGCGCTAATCTCAGGAACTACTGGTTCGAATTGAAAAATTCTTTTTTGTTTTGAATAATACATTTAACGAGGAAGGCTATAGGCTTCCTCATCACGCTACGATAAATAGTATTAAATATAAGCAATGTCCAGTACCGCGCGCCCCATGCGCACGACGTCGCCATATGGGCCGCAGCGAAGCGTGGCCGAGTTCAGCTAGTCCTAATATGAATGCGGAAGTTTGTATGATTGGATGTTTGTTCTTCAATAAAGGACAAACGGGTGAACAGATTTATTACCTGGATTAACATAACAGATACTTTTCATCATGGAAATATGTTAGGTTCTCGAGGGATTGTCTAAAATATATAAAAAATTCGGCGTTACAACTCATATTTACATTTTACAACGCGTACGATGTCGTAAGCACAGCTAGTAGTCCAGTAAATATTTACAAAAGACACAGAATATTCCTTTTCTACATATTTTTTGTTTCACCGGTGTTTCAAACTTATATAACGGTAAAGTTTGAATATGGCTCGTTATGTTAAGATCGGCAGACAGGCTGACGGTCCACTTGACGGTAGGTGGCTACCGTCGCCTATGACACAAGCAACGCCAAAGCTGCTGCAAGTGCGCTGCCGACTACAGTAGGATTAAGGATGAGGGATTAGGAGTGGATAGGGAAATGGGCTCTGGCATCCCTTACTCACTCCCCGAAACACAACAGCACAAGTGCTGTTATTTCACGTGGTCTTCTGTAAGGGGGTGGTTACTGCCGCCAGAGGGGCTGCCCAAATGACTGCGAAAACGCATTGTGCCCTGCCACTACAGGGTACTTTGGTTAAAAGGGTGAAAGCATTGACTAAAAGATTTATTGATTTTAATAAGCCTTGTTCGGTGTAATATCGTCTTATAATCTTGTAAATGTCCATTACGTTTTTGGTTCATATCTTATAACGATAGTTCACTTTTTTGAAATTTATATTTATGTGGTACATTTATTATTATTATTATTTTTAAATTGGCCAGAACACACCGTCAATAACCGTCCTTATTTATCCATATTGTATTGTAAATGCAAAAGTAACTTTGTCTGTCTGTCCGTTTTAATGCCTTAACTACTCAAGCGATCATCATACGGGGATACAGAAAATAACGTAGGGTACCTTCCATCGAGATAAAAGTACTGTTCCCGAGGATCATGAAAATAAAAATCTAACGCATGGAAAAACTGCAACAGCAATGAAGATTGAATATATTATTGCTCATATATTGTGTCAGGCATTATATTTTTTATTTCTCAACGCGGACGAAGTCGCGGGTACCAGTTAGTATTATATAAAACAGTGTTTTATAATATCAAGAATAAAATATACTAGCGGCCCGCCCCCGGCTTCACCCGTGGTGCAAATTTTATATATACATAAACATTCCCCGTTTATCCCTCTTTCCATTAGTCAAAACCGAATTAAAATCGGTCTACCCGTACGAAAGTTATGGGCGTACAAGTACATACATTTCGAAGATCCATTTTTATTTATATAGATTAAAAACAATGTTTTTAACACAAAATATTTTTACACGTATTAGTGGAGAGATTTCGTAATCATAAATTGGGAAGCCCGTCTGGCGGCAGTGACCACTTTACAGAAGACCACCGTCGACAACTTGTGTGACGATGTGTTTCCGTGATTGAGTAAGGATGTCAGAGCCCAATCCCTATCCCTTCCTAATCCCTTATCCTTTATTCTACCAAGGTCGGCAGTACATTTGCAGCACCTATGGCGCTGTCTATGTTAATGACGGTAGCTTTCTACAATAAATTGGACATTTATCAGCCTGCCTGACGATGTTTAAATAAAGTACATAGATGTAAAAAATAACAAATTAACTTCATGGCAAGTATGAATTATTACTTTTACATATTATATGAAATATAAAAAAAATATTAAAAAAATACTAACAAACACGGTAACAGTATCCATCTTTGTGATGGAAATTTCGTACAGATATTATTTATAAAAATGTGAAAAATTCTTTTTCCATTTATTCATTGTTCCCTTTGATTTAACGTACATCTGTTTTTATATTTTTAAATTGGTAATCTGATATTTGTGTGTAAAAGGCATAAAATATCAAGTTCAGCTACATATATACACCACGTATATTATACATAAAGGTTTCATTTCGTTGTATTTTAACTAGATCGTTCTTTTTTATAAAATCGTCATATTTGAACACGTGTTTTATGATAAGGTACACAGTTTTATCTAGTGAATATAAATTATGTAAGTTTTTATTAAGATTAAATTGTCCAGGAACATCCAATATCCCCCCCTAGGTGGGCCATGACCTTGTCGTGGTGGGGGGGCTTACCCTTGGCAATCCGGGCGGTTGCAGGGGTCGGTGGGGTCACCGGCCTTTGCTCGATCGATCGGATTGGTTTTGGGGACTAAGAAGGCCCACACCGAGGTGGGCTCCGAGCGAGCTCCGCCCAGCGGAGCTCGTGGCGGAGCTGTTATTTGGAGGCTCCAACCTTCTGTTGGAGCTTCACCGGTCATCGCTCGCGCGGGCCGAGAATCCGTACTCGGCCCGCGCGGTTGGTGGCCGGTGAGAGAGAGGGCGCCCCGGTCCTTGTTCGTCAGACTGAGGTATGGGACTCGGTACTGCGGATGAGGATCGGCAGGTGAGTCGCAGCGGGTGGATTCTCTCGGACGGCTTCGATGCTCAGTGGTAGTCGGGCAACTTACGCGAAGACGGAGCTCATGCGACTGGGAAGGACCAACTGGCATAGTACCTGCAATCGTGGCATGTGGGGGGTGGGGAACACCCGGTGGGTGGGCACCGGCTTAGTACTACCCCCCGCAGTCGTCCGGAAGAGTGAAGACCCGGCCTCGCCACCCGGCCTAGTAGCTCTTCCGCGACGACAACATGAGGTGGAGCCCGTCTCGGGCTGCCGCGATTGTTGGGGAAATGTCAGGGGGACACCCCTATGGGCCGCCCACCCATAATGTCGTATGAGATGAGCGGCCACACGAGCGGGGGTCGTTCGGGGGATGAAGGTGGAAGCGGCCTCCGACTCCGCGGATGGTTGTGCCGCGGAGAAGAGGTAAAGGGTTGATTCGGTTACGAATCCCCTCGCTGACTGCTCGCTGCGACGGATAAGAGGATTACGGGCGGCTGGTGCCGCTTCGCTCGGGGGCGGTGGACGTGGGGAGGTGCGCCGCCCGCACAACACCGGGCAGTGAGGTGTGGTGGCCTGCAGATGTTCCAGCGGGTCACCACAGGAGGAGTTGCACGGCATGCCGTGATGGATGCGGGTCCGCAAGGACATGGCGGTGCGTGGGGCCCGGGGATAAGGCCTCGCTGTGACTCCGGGTCTCACGATCACTGCCGATGGTGGAACATGGAGGCGGTTTTAGTGGAGTAGGACCGGCGGGGCGATACGTTCCGTCGGGTGAGTCCCACACACCCCCTCGTCGACCGTCCCCGTCGACGAGGGATAGTGCGTAAATGCATTTCCCCTCCTAAAAAAAAAAAAAAAAAAAGGAACATCCAATATCACTTTCTCCCTGGATCAAAGGCGGATGAGCAGTTTGTGCATGATTTCTCACTAAAAACAGTTTCCCACTTTACATGTCTTGAAATGATGACGAAAATAAAAAAAAACCTCAGACATTTTTTCGTAGTTAGCAAATTTATAATTATTAAAAATTCTTTTTCACATTCAAATAATAAAATAGGTTTTAAAAATTATTTTTATTTTTTACTTTTAAAACAGCACACACAAAATTACACCTAGTGTTTGTAATATTCGAAATTGTATATCTATTGTAGTTTACATAAACATGTAGGTTATTGAGCGGTATCAAACTACAGTCTAAAGAGGCTAGAGACAGCATTGTTTTTTAGTTACGGTTGTTGTAATAAAAATGGCATAAAATGTTATAAGCGACTGTAACCATTTACATAAAATTTACGTATGCCTGCCAGCTGAGTCTTACAAAAAAATTTTATGTTCTACCTAGGTTTTTAGTAATATTACTAAAAATCTAGGTTTTTAATAACATATATGTAGTATTATCAAAATTAAAAAGTTATGTTAGAAATATTAAAAAAAAAACATTTGCCTAATGGCATGGAAACCATCTGTGAGCATTTGCGAATATCCCCGATGAACTATAAAAACTCGTTGCAGTCGTAACAGCACTCGGAAGACGTTATTGTATCTCACTCGTAGGTCGTTATAGGCCCGGTTCGTATACCATCATATCAGGCAATTTGGGATTAGGTTATATTGCATCAGAGACTCACATAATCTTTCTCACAAAACAATTCAAATATTTCGAAAAAATCAGATTTCATCAATGATTTCGAAAAAATCAGTGTTGCCCGACAGATTAGTCATAACAAATTGCACTGAAAACGTCACTGTGAATTATCCTTCGATTAGTTTGTTACTTTGTAACAAAAACTTTATGCTTTTAAGCTTAAAATTTAAATAATAAATCCGCTTTTAAATAATAAAAGCGAATTTTAAATAATAGAAAAAGAATATGTGCCTATATAATATGTAGATATAAATGAAACTGAACTAAATCTAAAACCGAAAAGTAAATCTAAGCTCGCAGTTTGTCATTTTGTCCAGCTGGCTGTGCCGTTATCAAAAGAGAGAGACGGATCCATGATGCAGTTACAGTCAACGGAGGCCGAGTTGAGCGGGTGTGTGTCACGTAAAGGTCGGATTACATTCAGTAATCGGCTCAGTGGCCTAAACTCCAGCTTTACGGGTCCTACACACCGCTCCGATAAACTTGTGTACAGTCGCATTCAGATGTTTCAAAGTTATTTGCGAATGCAGTGAACATTACGTTTTGTGTGCGTGAAACTATTACTGTACTCATGTGATTAAGATTTGAGAGATAAGTTTCTTGTGTTCTTGTTCTTCTTGTGTAACTAAAACTATATTTCTTAGTTAGTAATAAATGTAAAAATATCACATATTAGATACCATATTATAAGCTACATAAACGTACGTATAAAAGATATTAGATCAGAAGGTTTTGAATAAAACTCAATATTAGACCGGCAGGGTCAACTTCATATTTGGCTCTGGTCTGGAAAATAATATAAACTCTATAATTACAAATATACACGCTATATTACTGACACTCCTAGTTTACACTAATTTTACGCTTTTATCGCAGGCGACGATTTAGTCTAGACTGCTCGAAATTGCCAATGAACCAACATACTTAACCCTTTCTTTATCTACCCTCCGTCCATCTAGAAAATATCGATCGATATTAACATGTTTTCAGAACACGCGTAGGTAGATCAGGAGAGGGAAATAACAAATGCAAGCTCGAAATGTGGTTTATTCTAATGTAGTTAAGTTAAGGTTATAACAACAAACAAGTTAAGCTTACGTAGGAGTATTTTAGCAAGCCTTATCAGTCTCACAATGTATTCATTGACTAAGGGCCGGCGCACACATGGCAAAACGTAGCGGTGCGACGAGTTTGCGCGTGCAAATTTCTAAACATCTCTCACATTGTACAAGCGACGCTACCCACGAATACGCAAGCCTCTTCCTACTCGGGCTGTTCAGAGTTTATATTTTAGGTAGGTAATAATAATATCCAATGAAATATTTTCTCGTCTCTTATATTATATTCATTCGAAAAGAAAAGTCAATAAATACCGTCCTCACAGTTATCGACACGCGTCCACCCACAAATTACCCTAGCACATTTTCGTTACAACTCGGTTTGAAAATTTTGTATTTTTAAAATTATATGAAAATACTATTGCTATTTATTCATGGCAGTTTTTTCAGTAGACACTTTTAATTTTATTTATTTATTAACATTAAGAATTCGAAAATTTACTCGAATTAACATATAATAAAAAGTTATATCAATCTTAAAATTAGAAATCGGAAACAAAATATGACAAGTAATTATTTTTTACAAGGAATAGTAATTATTATTATTACTAATAAAGTTTTTATCTATCTAAATTATTTTATAGTGGTTACAATTAATTAAAGCATATTTGTACCTTACATTTTAAGTACAATGATTAATCCATTCGTAAACCATGCAGTATTAATGTTTAACCCCGGGGGAGATGGGAGAAAGGAAATATGTCGTTAGCCCACGACTTACGATATTTATTACTAGTAACCAGCTATCTGTCTCTTTTGCAAGAGTAAGTCCTGTTTTATATATGGATCCATTATTTTAACAAGTTACCCAGCCATGGGGGTTTATGTTCAAGGCTTTGAAGTGAAATGTGTTAATAGGCATTTTTTTATAAATTTCATCTGTAATATTAAGATTAAATGAGTTTTTCAATTTCATTTTCATTTTAAATTTTACCATTACAGGTTCTTTCATGTTTTTTACAACTAATTATTATCACAGAAATATGTATTTTATTATTAATGCTGAAGTTAAAAACGTTTTCTTTTTTTCGGAATTTTATATTTGCATACATTGCATGCATAAATATTTGCATGTCTTTGTCGAGTAGGACGTACTTTGTACTGTAACTGCTGTATATAAATCATGTAAACACGTGTTCTCGCAAATAAAGTTTTATTTATTTATTTATTTATTTATTTATTTACTTGTACAAAATGTATTATTATTAAAAAAAAAAAAAAAAAAAAAAGTATAAAAATTACTAATTGGAAGCTGGAAGCGTTTTGAACATACAAAACGCTTTCAACCTAAAAGGTACAGAGAGGTAAAAGGACGAACTGAATCACAGAATGTACGAGTAGAATAATAAGTAAAGAAAATAGGATCTGGCAACTTACTCACTAATGGAATTTATGAATTATGGGTATTCCGAAAAAATAAATACCTATAACTAAATACATATCTCGTCATGCCACTGTTGATTAAATTATCGGGGGAAAACTAGATTTTGCGCAAATTGAAGTAATAATTAAATCAAAATATGTTAAAAGTGTCCTTTGGTGAACTGTGGACGGTTAGTATTGATAAAATAATTATGATGATGTAAATATCGAATGAGTAATATAATCTTGTCCAAATTGGTTTCCTTATATATTTTTTTCCTTATCACGTAATTATTATCCCCAATATCTTTTTAGTACGTTATTTATTAGAAATATAGGCTAATTAATACCCTGAGGAGATAACAATACCTACAAAAGATATCGCCTTTTTTCTTCTTTTGTCAGTTTTTAGCCTGAAGTGAGAGGTTGTTCTTTAATGTTAAAACCCTGTTCACCCTAAGGCAAATAGCGTATCTAACTATTCTATTTCCAAGTTATAAATCACGTGCGATGTTATAGGAAAAGCATGGTTCTTTCATGCAATATTAACTAAAGCACTATTTTATATGTGTAGAAGTATATATTATATCGTTTTAGAAGCTTTCAGCTATTTAAAAATCCGAAGTATTTATGAGTGAGATTCTAGTGTAAGTTTACGTACAAACTAATAATATATTTGTCGGCGCTTTTGATTTGCGGGAGTGAACAGCACTGACAACTGTCATTTGTCAACTGGACAGCGGTATCGGAATGTCATTGTCGTTGACTCTGGCACAACACCGAGCGCTAGCGCAGAGGCACGTCGGCCGGGGAGTACCTCACGGGAGGGCAATCGGTTGACATCAAGGGACTGGTGCTACGTGTTTGGTGGAGTGTTATCTGATTTGGTGTGATTGGCTGGTGGACAATGCGATCGAGGACTTATTTTGTGCCGATTGTGGCGTTTTGTTTGGAATTGCAGCGCGTGACCTAACGTGATCAAATATGGATCAAATATTCGCGCCTATCTGTGATCAAGTGTGGAGACCAATGATACGAAGAATCCTGGTCGTGTCCTTTCGGGACCGATGATGCCGGGGACTCTAATCGTGTTTCTACATCAGAAGTGGGATTGTCTCACGGGCACTGCTATGAAAATTAAAACTACGCAATCATGTGGTGCAGTGTGATGGAAAATCGTCAGTTTTATCGAAGCCATAAAGGATCCGGTTACGACGAGTGAATTTAAAGTTGTCAGACTTCAACCTTGAGGCTGCCGACGTCGATGCGTGGGCTTGGTGCAGCTCCATGGACCTGTGCCTCTCAGAGGGACCGTTACAAGGAGTTGCAGATGACCGTGCAAAAAAAATAATATAAAGATGTTGCAGCAGCAGCCCATCCTGGACAAGTCGGGCAGGATCTGCTCTTGTTGCAACAAGACCCGCATGGTCAATGGATCGTCGCGAGGCGGCCGCGACTCGGAGTGGAGGTGCTGTGGGACCCCTGTTGGCGGCTTGTTGGGTCCGAGCGCAATGACGACTTCGAGAAGACGTCGCTTTTGGTTCGATGGCTTTAACCTATGCAGTGAGGTTGATCCTCGTGAATAATAACGGTGAGTCGTTTTCATTTTGGGGTAGAGAGCACAGCCCATAAGTTGGGCGAAAATCGACATTATGATGTTGTAACGTTGGCTGGCCTTGCTAATCGCGCAGTTTTACTAAGCCTACCTACAACACTGGAACAAAAAAAAAATAGTAAAAATCTTATCAGCTGTTTAAATGAGAGTTATTTAATTGAGGTTTTATTTCATGTAGATCTGTTGTTACTTCTAATTCGATCTACCCACCCAGTTATTGTTATGCGAGAGTAATTATCTTAAAAATTTTAATGTGAAGCGGGGGATAGACCGCGTTTTGTTTCTAGATGGACTTAAAGTACTAGAATGTGAGTTATCACACCCAAACGAACCCAAAAGTGAGATTAGACTTGGAAAGATTAGTAGTCCTGTATGAGTGGTTGTTAATTGCACTCCGATAGTTCTAAATTCTGATTGTTGGATAACCGCAGAGAGTATTGTTGCTTGCTAAAGAGGTTTCTAAACGCAGTGTAGCTACCGGACAGTTAGAAATACGCCTTTTTTTGATGAATTGCGCATTGTTCAGCGACGCCCATCCCGTACCAGTGTAGTGGAATGTAAATGTGTTATGGACAGGGGTCGTTAATTATTGCAAGCGGATGTAATACGACCTGATTGTTTTTCTTATTTAAATACTGTACTTCTAGTGACCTCATATCGAACGCTTGTCGTTACTATACTTACGAGTTAAGAGACCCCTGCTTTAGTTAATATTATCAGTCATTACCAGTACTCGTTTTCTTCTTGACCGAAAAAAAAAAAAAAAAAAGAGAGAGAGAGAGAAACTTGGAGAGCCTTCGGGCTCTCGCATTGTAGCAGTTGCCGACGTACTAATTCTGGGGAACCTTTAATTAATGGTTTGGGAACACTATCGGTTGATTCCGAAGAGGCCCTATCCATAGATTCCGAGGAAGCTTTATCTGCTTGCTCTTTTTAACTGTTATGAGAGAGTTCCATTTGTTGTTTGATGGAGGCTGTAGAGATCTCACCTGCTTTTGTGGGTGACGATCTGGTCCAGCAAGTTGTTGTTTAATGAAAGCTGTAGAGATCTCACCTGCTTTTGTGGGTGACGATCTGGTCCAGCAAGTTGTTGTTTCATGAAAGCTGTAGAGATCTCACCTGCTTTTGTGGGTGACGATCTGGTCCAGCAAGTTGTTGTTTCATGAAAGCTGTAGAGATCTCACCTGCTTTTGTGGGTGACGATCTGGTCCAGCAAGTTGTTGTTTCGTGAAAGCTGTAGAGATCTCACCTGCTTTTGTGGGTGACGATCTGGTCCAGCAAGTTGTTGTTTCATGAAAGCTGTAGAGATCTCACCTGCTTTTGTGGGTGACGATCTGGTCCAGCAAGTTGTTGTTTCATGAAAGCTGTAGAGATCTCACCTGCTTTTGTGGGTGACGATCTGGTCCAGCAAGTTGTTGTTTCATGAAAGCTGTAGAGATCTCACCTGCTTTTGTGGGTGACGATCTGGTCCAGCAAGTTGTTGTTTCATGAAAGCTGTAGAGATCTCACCTGCTTTTGTGGGTGACGATCTGGTCCAGCAAGTTGTTGTTTAATGAAAGCTGTAGAGATCTCACCTGCTTTTGCGGGTGACGATCTGGTCCAGCAAGTTGTTGTTTAATGAAACCTGTAGGGATCTCACCTGCTTGTGTGGGCGATGATCTAGTCCAGTGATAGACAGCTGTGGGGATCTCATTTCTTTTAGTAAATGACGGTCTAGACCAGCGTGTACAAGCTGTGATACTCTTGTGGAATCTTAAAACAGATGGGGTTTTTGATTGTAAGGATCATATTAACTCCAGCAACCGACCCTCAACACAGCATGGCGCGTGGACCGCGCGTGCTAGGCACTTTCGACCAGCCCTCAACGCAACATGGCGCGTGAGTGCATATGTGTGAAGTTGTATCTAGTTGGTCAGGATAGGACGAGCATAATGAATGTGGTGAGCCAGATAGTTTGTTTTCTTTGTTTGCATATTAACCGAACGTGGATCGAGGCGGAGACGAGAGGCGCACGAGGGCGTGCGCATGTCAGTCTGGCCGTGTCGGCGCTTTTGATTTGCGGGAGTGAACAGCACTGACAACTGTCATTTGTCAACTGGACAGCGGTATCGGAATGTCATTGTCGTTGACTCTGGCACAACACCGAGCGCTAGCGCAGAGGCACGTCGGCCGGGGAGTACCTCACGGGAGGGCAATCGGTTGACATCAAGGGACTGGTGCTACGTGTTTGGTGGAGTGTTATCTGATTTGGTGTGATTGGCTGGTGGACAATGCGATCGAGGACTTATTTTGTGCCGATTGTGGCGTTTTGTTTGGAATTGCAGCGCGTGACCTAACGTGATCAAATATGGATCAAATATTCGCGCCTATCTGTGATCAAGTGTGGAGACCAATGATACGAAGAATCCTGGTCGTGTCCTTTCGGGACCGATGATGCCGGGGACTCTAATCGTGTTTCTACATATTCTTAATTAATAATATAATAAATTAGGAAAATAAACAATAAGAAAATAAAATAATAAATCCATGATACGACAAATACGATGTCCTTGCGTAAAGTATTGTGCAATCAAAGGAGCAAATATTCCATTACTCCATTATTTTGTAAGATAATTAGTTTATCACTTCGAATGCGACATTTTCTTTTAATTTATGTTAAACTAAACAGGCGTACGGTCCACTTGACGGTAGGTGGCTACCCTATAACACAATAACACCACAGTTGCTGCCTATCATAGTAGGATTAAGGATAATGAAATAGGAAGGAATGGGGAAATGTGCCCTGGCATCCCTTACTTACTTACGAAAACGCAACAGCACACATGCTATTATTTTACGGTGGTCTTCTGTAAGGGGGTGGTTACAGCCGCCAGACGGGCTGCCCAAATGACTGCGAAATGAAGCAGAGCTAATTTTGAAAAGACAGAACGTTAAGGCGCTAATCAGTAATCACTCATCCAACGGGCTAGTTTGCTAATTTACGTTAAAGAACACACCCGAAATATTTATTGCTACGTTGTTATACTCTTCAATTGTTTTTGCTTATTTTATTATTTCATTATATGTGAATATAGAATTATAAATAAATAAAACTTTTCTACATTAAAATTAGTAGAGGAGACAGTGAAGAGCGACCTTCACCGATCTAATAACTCGATGAGACATATTTTTTATCAAGTAAACAAATATGCCTATAATGACTTATTTCTGTGCATGCTATTCTGGCAAGCAGATGTGAACAGATAAGTCAATATAGGTAACTACACCGATCTGTTAACCAATCGAAATTGATATCATAGGTAAGATATTTTAATATTCGTATTTCATCACCATCAGGTGACGAAAGAAAATGGATTAAAATTAATTAAATTAAAAATAGCTATGAACACTTTTCGATAGGCAAGTCATTATAGGCATATTTGTTTATAAATTATACTTGATAAAAAATATGTCTCATCGAGTTATCTGATCGGTGAAGGTCGGTCTTCACCGGCTCTTAGACCAATATATAAATATAAAATGAACACTTAGTATTGGCATCAGATATCGGAGAGAGCTGCTGTTTTCGTTGAGATAATGATGAAAATGAAAATAGATCGTAAATCAATTAACTACTGCATTAAATATAATTAGTTGATAAAGTATAGTTACGTTAAAAGTAATTTCGAAATTTTCTTTGGTGCGCCTGTATCTCAGACGCTTGCCCCATTTATATTCTTACAGAAGCCGAAATTGGATTTCACAATGTCTCGTTACGCAGTATGACAGAAAATTTGCACTTCATAAGCGTTAAATTGGTCATTAGATTCCCGTCGTCAAATAAGCGAGGCAATAAACTGTGAAATATTTATAATGCCGGTCTTGAGAACGGTAAGCCCAAGTATATTTCATCACTAAATGAGACGTGGGTGGTGCGTTTTCAGCAAGGCTTCCCTGTATAATCGCAATTTTATTGAGGCCATTACCTATTATTATTATTATTATTTTCAAAATTACTCTCAGTTTTCATTGGCGTTATTATTTTTGAATTTATGGTGTTATCTAACTGATGATTTTTTTAAATGATCGTTGATTATTTAGTAACATTGATATCTGTTTACTTCATTGGTCAACAAATTTCTGCTAATTTTTAGTAGAGCATAAGCTCTAAATTTAAAATTTAAGATTATCTTTAAAATTTGTTTCGACATGTTAACATTATATTATTTATTGAGTTATTAGTATAGTTGGCGTTCCATATATCTTCAGTAGGTACATATTACAATATTTTCACATTTTTAATCAAGAATAAAAATGTATTTTTTAAATTGTTAATCAAAGTACACATCATATTGTGCCAAAAAGTAGATTACGATTACATTACATTAAGTTAATACGACGACACTTCGACATTCAAATATGTGCTTTTCAGCAATAAACGAAAAATTACACGGACGATGGAAATTTTATGCCATCAAAAACATAACTTGTAAAAAAACCAAGTCTCGCAACTCAGTTCTACTTCTTCTACCGTCAAAAGTTGTGACCTTCTGTCTTGAGTTAATCTAATATTAAATTAAATTTAATATTTAATTTAATATTTAATATTAAATTAAATATTAAATCTAATATTAAATTAGATTGTTGAGAGCAATCGCACTCAACAATCTAATATGATATATTAGATACATTGTGTTTTCATGCGATTGCCAAGTCAATTTATTTATTTAAAACATACAAGATTTTTAATATTGATATGGTCAGTATAAGATGTTGTTAGGTGAGCTAATTTCGTAATAACTCAAGACAGAAGGTTAGTTAAGTAGGGACTGAATAAATTAACCTACTTGGCATAACATGGATCTCACAACTTTTACGGTAGAAGAAGTAGAACTGAGTTGCGAGACTTGGTTTTTTTTACAAGTTATGTTTTTGATGGCATCTCACTTCTTTTTGTAGATAGTCCAATTTTATTTCTTCCTCTTTTTCTTTTCCGGTACTACTTCCTGAGCTTCAGCTACAGCTTGGGTTTCTCTCGGAGGCTTTGATATTACAATTTTTGTCAAATCTGAACGATAAATGCTTCTAAGTCTATTATATTCACAAATTGAGGATTCCTGCGCTTTAATACTTCCGAAGTCGAGATTAATTGATTATCTAGATACTTATCTACACCTATCTTATAATATAGTTTAAAAATATTTATAACATACACTGATTCATTAACTGCAAATGTAACTTTGTATTCCTATACTATTTATATGAGATTATTTATGCAGTTAGTATATCTAGAAAACTGGGCCGAAATTGCAAAATGTTTTAGTTTTTCCTTGATTTATACACTAAACACTAACGTATTCTAAATTTGAAGCTTCTATGTCTGCTAGAAGTGCCTTAGAGTTTTGATGATCGATCAGTCAGTCAGTCAGTGAGTGACAAAATTAAGAAATTTTGACTAATTATAATTCTTAAACTACTGGCTCAAATTCAATGAAATTTGAAATATATCGAGTTTATACAATGTCTACTTGGTTACTGAAAATTCAGGCTTCTAGTTTTATCGCCAACGAAGTTATAGGGGGTTGAAAATGGCCTGAACTGTTTCGAGAAAAGGATAGTACGGCCGTGACGCTGTTTTTGTTTTGCTCGACTTGGCGGGGGCACTGCCGTGCCCCCAGATGTGAAATTCGCTTATGATTTTATTGAATTACAATTATTCTGATGTATTCATGCCGGCGTCGTTTTACTATTTAAATAATGATGTGGATTCATTTAAGATAAAGAAAATAATATTATTTTAATTAAGTAATAGTTTATGTGTTACGTTCCAAATTAAGTTATATTATTACACAATACAGTGTTTTCTAATAATATTGGTCATTGTTGCACACAGAGAACAGGTTTGTGAGTTGTTTTTATTAAATTGATTGAATTCGAACAGCCTGCTTGGTTTCAAATATAACCTATTCGTTGATTTTTTTGAGGTCTTTGAATATTAATTCTTTTTTTTTTAATTCTAAATCTTCACAAATAAAATTGACTGATTCAGAAACATAGGCACAATTTTAAGTTCACATTGTTATTTATTCTTGTTTTAAGTTCAACTTATGAAACTTTTTGTTATAGGTTCTTATTTTGTCTGTCTCTCTATTTTTTAACAAATTTTCGATAAGGCTGAATCGATTGTGGCTGGTTTTCCTAGATGACTTTTCAGACCACGTTTAATCAATTTTTAGTGAAATGATTAATAGAATATAAAAAAAAGTTTATTTACAGTTTTTCAGAATATTCCCCTCCAACCCCTATGCACTTAATTATGCATTCGAGTAAACCAGTCCTCAAAACATTTAAAAAACGCATATTGCTAGAGGTCGAAAAATAACCGACGAAATTCTTCGACGGCGTCCTTTGCGGTGTTAAATTTTCGTCCCCGAAGCATTTTTTTACTGTGGGAAATAAAAAAAAATCGAATGGAGCTAAATTTGGGCTGTACGGAGGATGGGGTAACATTTGTACCCCCGAAGTTAACAAATAGTCGATGGTTCTAGCAGCTGTGTGAGCGGGCGCGTTATCTTGGTGAAAAAGAATGCCACGGACGTCGCTCCTTGGGCGCTCGCTACCGATTACTGCTACTGGTCCATTACGTCGAAAAAAACGGCAATCATTTTCTTATTAACGCTCCGACCGCGAACAAGTTTTGTGGGAAACTGGTCCTCTTCAAACACCCATTGCATAGTTTGCTGCTTTGTAAGATGATCGTAGCTAGAGATCCAAGATTCATCAGTTGTTATGATGTAGGATACGTTTTGTGAAGTTCCTTTTTCGAACCTATTCAGCATAAATTTGCACCAGTCAACACGACGGTATTTTTGCTCTTCTGACGTGAGAGAATGAGGTATCCACCGCGAAGCAACCTTCCTGACTTTAAGTTGTTCATGTATGATAGTGGAAAATACCTGTGATCCAATCTCCAATTCATCCTGAATCTCCCTATGTGTAATATTTCTATTTTCCCGCAATAGCCACTCCACCCTGATGACGTTTTCATGAGATACTGCAGTTATTGGTCGGCCGGGTCGGGGTCCTCTTTTAGGTTCTCTCGACCACGTTTAAATTCACGAAACCAATAAGTGACTATTACTAACCCAGGAACAGACTCCCCAAAGGCAGCTTGTAAATTTTCGTGAGATTTCTTGAAGGTTAACCCGCGTTTATAATCATAGAAAACCAGAGCACGAAAAGATTCCCGCGAGACGCCATTGTTGCAAACAAAGAAGAACGATACATAATTTTTAAAAATATTTAAAAAAAATAACCATTTATAGCCAGCCAATGATTTTCACCAAGGAGGTTTGTATTGAATCTCATCTTATCTTATCTTATCTTAGTGGCTATTTCTGTCTGCTAGAGTACCAGTATCATGTATTGAAAGGAGGTTTGCATTTAAAATAGTTTCAGGAAAAAAGAAGTAATATTTACTCTGTGGCTAACAATTTTTGGAACAGCCCTCGTATACTCGTTTACGCCGATTGTTTGGCTATGAACGGATGACAGCCAATTAACGGCTTCGGCTGGTCTGTTTACATATTGTATCAACAGTATTCCACTTTTTTGTATGCATACCTCTGTGGTGGTATACATTTTTCTAACTGTATTTACATATTGGGCGTCAGACTCGATACCTTTTATTCAAATCGAATCACGTTGCGTCCCATGAAATGAAGGTTTACCCTCAACACAGATTCCCAGAGCTTGATCCGTCGTTCGCGCCGATTCCGCATGTCAACAATGTTTAAGTTACCTATCAGATGAGAATGAGTAGGTATGTGTGCTTTACGAATATATGTCCGACCCATCTCGTTTACCTTTGGAATTAATCAAAGATCGTGAATTGTTTCACTCTGTGTTTCCAAAATTAATTATGCTATTAATTTCCTTTTTAGTTTGAATAATAACTATAGTTACATATTTTCTGCCCATCTTTTGCTTATGTCCTCCGCCAAAATTCAATCCTAAGAGCCAGTTCTATTAAAAGTTTCGTAAAAAAATTGTGTAGTTCAATAGAGAAAACCTAAACAAGGTAGACAGTCTAAAGTATTACGGAGTTGTTTTCACATGCCGTTATGGCTAATAATCGCTGTGCAATCATAGTAAATACTATAGAAATAATGCATCAGACAAAGATTTTGCAATAAAATCCAACCTATGACTAAAGAGTCATTTATGGCTAATGACTTACCACTCGATTAGCGGTCTCCATTTTTATATCTATTTTAAAATTCACTTTGTTCACAGACCTAGATCCCGTGAACTTGCGGAGAATTAAGTATTTGACCCAAAATTTAACAAATAAAATATTTTCAACTGAACCAGTTTTTGGTGTTCGGTCGAATTCCAACTTTGTAAAAAGTTAAGGGAAACCTCCACACTTTCAAGGGTTTAACTTAAAACTACCGAACGGCTCCGAGGGAAATTGGATTTTTAAAACTATTGGCTCGCCTAAAAAGGATTGTTAGCCAGAACTTCGTTCAGGTATAAACCGACGTTTACGTAAAAGGCGATATAATTTAGTTAAAGAAGACAAAATATATAAAAGAAAATCGCACACCTTGGGTCTAGCCGTTATTTTAATAGATTTTGAAGAACTCTAAGCACTGCTACACTTAGAGTACCAATCAATTTATTTCCGATACTAATTAATTAATTCAGAACCTCTACCAGGTTTCCAAAGTTTATTATATTTGTTATAGTTCAAGTAAGTCGATATGAAAATGAAGTTCTACATAAACACACTGGCAGGTTGAATATCCACTTGATTGTAGGTGGTTCAATACAATATTGAGCAGATATATAGTTAGAGAATACAATCCCGAGCATATTTTTCAATCCCGGGGCTATCGCGGGATTAGACTATGTGTTTCTAATTGGGTTCAAATGAAAAAAAAAAAAAACGAGTAACTTCTTAAAAAACTTTTTAATTTTCTTGCACAACACAAATCACAATATAGTAATAAAAGAAAAAAGACAAAACAAAGAAACTACACTATTGTAAGAAATAAAAAAACAAAAAAACTATTTAGAATTTCGAAAATATAATCGCAGAAATATCAAAGCATCCAATGTTTGAGTTCCAAGCTTGCTTCGTATTTTATTGCCAACATAAGCAGCAGCTGGAAACTCTCGCTCAGGTTCTACACTGGTTGGAGAAACATACAATGGGTAGGTACTTATATGCTGTTTCTAAGTGATATCCATGCGCTCCTCCATTTTCAAACAGGCTCATTTCACGTCTAATACTATTTTCCAACCCCGATTCATTTTGTATTTGTACTTCAGGATTTCATACCCTTTTCTATTTCCAGCTGTAAGTTTTCCTTTAGTGTCAATTGGGGTTCGGTCATCTGTTTGTGATCCTGATCTTTCTTCTTCTTCCGTGTCATCTCGACTATTAAGGACGTATTCACAAATATCAATGGTTTTTCGGTACCATTTATATATCCAGGAAGCACAACTGTAGAGATACCATGGTATAAAATAAAAGGTAATGTATTCATCTCTAAAGATAGCTAATAAAAACTGGGCAGCCCAATACAAAATTTTCACATAAATACGTTTTTACCATCGCAAGAATCGCTAAAAATATCGAAAAATGGTGTCTGGATAGGTACATAAATAGCTAAATCCGCTGCATATTTTAACATGAAAATAATAAGAAATTGTAGCTTATACAGTCTTCTATACGTCTAGCTTATTATTTTGTACTCAAATAAATTAGAATAGACACTAAAATTAGAATAGACACTAAAATTTCTGAGAAAGAATAGACACTAAAAAACGCACTATATTTTCTCCATACATTTTTCTAAGGGATCGCACTGCGACCTCTTTCGCCGTAGGTTTCGTTCGCCATTTCCCGCTCAGACGCGGTCATGAAAGCATGGGTGTATCGCCTTTTTTTCTAAATAATTAGAACGACAAAGTTCCAAAGTACACCGTGCGGCTTCAATGTGTGTGTGGGTACTTTGCTGTAGTGTGCTGACGCAGTTAGCTGAATTCGAGCGCGTCAAAAATGTAACTACGTCCTTAAGTCTTTTAACAATATTCTTTATTTGCTTCCTGACTAAAGCCTGTGAAGGAACTGGAAATAAGTCATGCCATTCCAAATTTGGAATGGATTTGGAATGGCATGACTTATAAACAGATGTTCACCATATTTTCGTGGATTTTGTAAATAATTCAACACACGTTCCACTAAGGATGTTTTCATATTTTTTTTCCAAGTGCTGAGTTAATGCTAGACAGTTGTTTTATAAGAAATTTCAAAGCGGCATCTGCTGTGCATAAATTAGCATCTCGCTGACAGATTGCTTCTACTATAAGTTTAATTGGGGTCAGCACATCAACAATTTTATTTACTAATTCAAAATCAACATCTTCTAAACGAATTGGATGATTGAGTACAATTACATATTACATTAATGTATGGTTATCACTAATTGTTTCAAAATGTAATCGATTAAATAACTGAAACATTTTTTCTTTTTTAGAACTAATAAAACGTATAACCAAAAAGATGTATTTATGTGAAAACATCCTCATATTTTTGTTAATTGATTTTATTATACCAATATTTTATTAGGTATAGTTTTGCTATAAAACTATATAACTACTAGCTGACCCAGTAGATGTTGTCCTGCCAGAACCCGAAAATTATTCCGTAACTCGATTTTGGCGCCACCTATCGGGTCCAATTTTATTTTCAAACCATAATTATGTTAAAGTGACGCGTCACATCACGTCAATGAACCACGGTTAAATTATTTGAATATTCTTCATACAAAAATGCTAAAATCGTGATTAAAAAATTCGGGGTGGGGGTAGGATGGTGAAAAATACTTTACGACCTATTCTCATACCTACCAAATATACAAAAATTCGGAGGAATTTTGTTACAAACACTGGGACACGAGAGTTTTATATGTATATTAGATACATATTAGCTATTTTTTAAATATAGCTAAAAGTATACACACGACTATATACGACAGGATCGAACAATGTTAAAAAATTTACTCTATAGTTTTTCTGAAAGTTTTTACAGCATCTGAGACATGATGGATGGTCCTCGAGTCCCGGTCCGAGAACTCTTAGTTTTGTGTGCATAGCTAACAATAGGTTTACTTTTCATAATTTTATTGCACAGCCAAGCTTTATTTATTATTCAATTTATGGTTCTTGCAGTTGGTAACGAGATTTATTTAAAAAAAGTAACAAGAAAAGATTTGTTAAAGTTTTTGTGAATCCTTGAAGATATAAATTATAATGAAACAATATGACCTTAGGATTCATTACTTCGTAAAGAAAGTGATTAGAAGAATAAGAAATAAAGTAAATTCATTATCTTTCCAGAGTTATAAAAATTTCAAAGTCTTGCACTTTATTTTTATGCGGGTTAAAGCAGAGTTTTAGGTAAGTTGTAAATAATAAATTTAAATGTATACGTAAAATGATGGCATTCCAGTTAATTACTTCAATTAGCATAGATGTGCTAAGCAATTAGCATAGGCAAATGTATGGATGTGATTCAAAATTGACAGTAGGTATATTTTTCTAGTATATATTTTCTAGCGAGAGGGTTTTTCGCAATAGATAAAACCCTGAGACGGTTTCCCTTATTCCGGTACTCTCGGAAATAAACAGAACTCACCGAGACCAATCAAAGCACACTTTGTTATTCAATCTCGCTGCTTTCAACTTTAGAAAAGCGGTCTAGGAATCTTTCGAAAGGGGCCATTAAACAAAACTAAGAACCGTTTCATATCAACGCAAAATGGAGTGTGCGTTGCGTCGAGCATCAGGCAAACTTTGCAAGACGCACTCATTCAAATTGTACACTCAGCTTTAACGGGATCTTTTCTTGCATCGCTCGTATAGCCGGAGGCAATCTTTTTTTAATCTTTGCTGTGGACATCGTCGAGTTGTTGACTTTCGTTTGAAACCCCAAGGCTAGTGTGATTATCATTATAGAATTCGTCTGAATCTTTGATTGTTATTTTTCTATACATATAATGCAAAAATTTTGCTTAAATACTTCGTTGAAAGTTACTGGTATTGCAGAGATGTATTTGCGACTTCCCATCTTAAGTGACGGACTATTTGGCTGTCCGTCACAAAATCATTAAAAAAATCAAAATTGTGTTACCATCTCGGGAAAGAGTAAAAAATGAACAACGGGCGTTTTTTTTTTTAGAAAATTGTTATAATACACTGAGGGGTGTTTTCAAATAGCTTTTGTCGTTTTGATCCGCTGGGAACGTCGCAGCATAACTTTTGTTACATGAAACGAAATTCCATTGAGGATTCTGCCGACTTCGTTGTCGTAACTTCTTTCGGATATTTAAAATTTTTGTAAGTATTTATAATAATTTAAATATTACTCTATATTTGTCGCATGGACTACTTGAGTAACATAACATAATGTTTAAACATTTTTTTTTATCAAATTGCTAAATAAAACGAGTAGGTATTGGTTCTTTTATTAATAGAAGATTTTCTAAATTATGAACTTGTATTAAATACTTTTTTGACATACGTACCATAAACGTTTACAGTTGAAATTCAGAATTGGATCCAATAAATTTAGTGAACAATGACACCATGTGCTCTCACAGTTAGATTTTAGTATAAAAACAGAATAAATTGACAGTATATTTATTTAAATAACTGACATTTGATTTTCTTTCTATGTCAATTACTGTAATGTAAAAATACAAAACCACTAACGCTGCAAAATACCTATTCTTTTTTATAATATCGATAAATGACCTTGAGCAATTACTCAATTTAAAAATGTATAATTTATTCTTTGAAAAGTCTTCAAGAAATTTTCCCTCCCACCTTACAGTAAAATAACGCATAAAAAACAAGCAGCTCCTATTGTAAAATATATAAAATACCTTGGCAATGGTAAGTAAAATTGTATTTGTATTTGATATGATAAATGATACACATTATTACCTGGAAATAATTTACATGGAAATACGATTCCATTTACCATTTAAGCTACATTATAGGTAATTTTGTTGTACAAACGCACCCTCCGTAATACAGGTACTTGAGTTGAGAGACGTGGGGCCACAATAAATTCTAATGTATGATAATGGACGAGACAGGTCCATAAACTCACAAGGGACACAGTTTCCTGCTTTTATAAAACGCGACATCCAAAGGTTTCTTGTACGTTATAAATCCGTTGAATTTTATATTATTCAAAATATACTGTTCATATTTCTTATTAAAAACTTGTCCGGACTATAATATCCAAATAATTGGAATGGTATCTATTAAGAAGCAAAATAAGAAATAATTTAAATAATAATAAACTGATCTCAGCCCACCCGTCAAAAAAAAATCTTCTACATAATTCTTCTTTACTGCATTAAAGAAATTAAGGCTTTTCAGTAATTAATACCTTCGGAAGTCAGCAAATACTACCAAATTAATATTGTATTTGTTTATTATAGCTATTGTCATGGCATCCCATTATAATAAACTAATCGCTAATGAGTCCTGTAATAAGTAGATATGTTACTTTAAGCTTAGCAAGGACGTATTGTAATAATTATTATTATTAGTCAATATATTATACATAACATTGTAGACCACAAATTAAATTATTATACATTTGTTTGCGATTCACGAACATTCTAAATATTAGTGAATAATCAGTTTTGAATTGTGGTTTTAACAAAGTATAAATGTTGATCAATGGAAGCAATACGATCAACAAGTTACCGCAAAATTGAACTACCAAAGTTATCATAACGTAGTTAAATAATATTATAAACTAAATTTTTCGTATGTATTAGGTATTTTCAGAATTCGGTGCTTACTCATTTGCTGTTTTCACTAGATATACTTAACTGCACAACTCAATAATTTTATCAGGAGAACTTCTATTTGGTCATAAAAGCTAATATATTTTTTCTATTGCATGTTGCAATAGACGAGTTCTCGAATGGAGGCGACGAATTGGGAAACGCAGCGTGGGACATCCCGTGGCCAGGTGGACAGACGACCTGAAAAGCATAGCATTAACTGGTTGGAGGGCTGGAAGGGTATAGAACCGTGTGTGATAATGAGTCTTAGGAGAGACACATACTGCATATAATGATGATAAATAGAGTTACATATATAAAAGCTTATCCATCTTATATGAACAGTTATCCGTTTCAATTTTCGTTTCAAAGAGATGTATCACGCCAAAGGAGAAAATTCTCTACATACATTTTATTTCCAATCATTTCACAGCCGACGCATTCCTCGTTATGCATTCCCTCAAACGATGGGCCCTGAGCCGTGAACGTGGAAGCAAGAATGCTCTTTTCAAAATGAAAAGAAAACACTACCGTGTTTCCCAGCATAAATTCAACGGCACTCGACAAAATTGAAAAGTCCATTCAGTAGATGCTTCCGTTTAGATTGAGGCACAATCACAAACTGTTTACGCTTTCATACCCTTCAACATAGGAATAAAGCTCTTTAAGACGCAATGTCATAATGAATAAAATAAAGCAGCTAACGATCAGAAAATTAGGAATTTGTTTACATATTTTTTTTACGTAATGTTTCGTTTATTAAGTTAAGTAACAATGTCATTCATTACGTGTTTCCTCTGCTTAGTAATTAAAGTGTAGAACCAAAGAGGAGCAGCGTTGAACTAAATGCTTTGATACTTGACTCTAAACAAATGAAGTGTTAATTGTATGAGACTTTTTTTTCAACTAACCCTAGAATCTAGAATAAAATAAGTTTTCAGTTAAATTTATTTTTAAATATAGTATAAAGCGTTGTTAACAAGCCTTGCGTTTTTAATAAGCCTGGGTACGTCTACTTGAAGATAGAGCTAGTCCAATAATTTTGAAAGGATGTTATTAATTTGCATGAAATGCGGTTATTTTAGTACGAAACATAGTAATTTTATTGTTATCCCCTTGGATCAGTATACCTAAGGAAGGATTTAAAAAGTTTTAGATTATCCCTTTTGGTTTTTACTACCTTTACAGTCAATCTTGACTTAAAAAAGTCAGGCATCTAAAAATGGCCCGATTAAATAAATGAAATAAATTAATTTATTATAATAAATTATTGAATTGAAAAGAAAGAAAGAAAGAAGAAAGAAAGACTTTTATGCACTGCACTGACATTATATACAAAACAGGACAGAGAATAATAAAAGACGTGTGTGTGTCCTCGTGGCAGCGAATCGGATACTGACTCAGCATTGTGCTGAGGTGCTAGACAAACACTTACAGCGCTGATTTTCAGCCAGCACCGTATGTGGCTCATTGAGCACCATACAAACATACTTTATAAATTACTATATACATAATTATTCATATACATACACATATATACACATACATACACACATACATAAAAACATACAAACATATGCATACATACATGTAGACATGTAAATACATCGAAAAATACATAAGCAAGAAATAATATCAAAAGTTATAACAAAATACATATACAATCTATACACAATGCACTGCTTCGATGACAGAGAAAAGGCGCGGAAATAATAAGGAAATTCTATAGGAATCAATAATAAATTTGGTAATTACAGTAAACGGTAAAACTTACATGTTATGTTGGTGTATTAATGCGGTGAAAAATGCTGGATGAATTATGAATTTTTGAGCGTCAACAAATAACTCCTTAGCTTTCGTCTAAAGGTATACTTGCTAGGCGCTCCTTGGATAGGAGGAGGGAGATCATTCCAGCACTTTGACGCCGCAAACCTGAAACTTCCTCGGAAGGCCGCGGTCCTGTGAACAGGCACGACAGCCGTGGATCTTAATCTGCACACGCGTTTGGGCCATTGGAGCTTCCTGTATAGGTAGGACGGCGTTTCATGCCGCATCACCCCAAACGTCCTTTCAGGTGCATGTTTATCAAAAAGTGTAAGTAAAAGTTCATTAAGTAGTCGAACCATGTCACTCACGTCATCAAGTAAAAGTATTTGGTCCCAATCTGTGGCGTCAAGGTCTTTGTTAAAGTCAGCTAAGTTTATGTCTTTTAGTGGTCTATAGGTAATACGTCTTGGTGTCGGTTTCCTTTTTTTTATGTCCAACTCGGCTGTGATAAAGGCGTGTCTGCCCAGGTCCGGGATGTACTTTACGTCCATAGATATAACTCGAGCGTCAGTGCAAAATAGGTCAATAGTCGTCTCGTTATGTTCGGTAAAATGTGTCGGTTCATTTACTTGTTGTGTCAAATTAACTGATGTCAAAAATTGTGTCAGGCATTTAAACTTTGTGTCTGTTTTGTCAGTACAATTTATATTGAAATCACCAAGTAAAATCAGACGGTCACAATTCACGAAAGAAGTAATTGATTCAGTAATAGCATCAAAAAAGATGTTGAGGTCAAGCCATGGTGGTCGGTATGCAGTACCTATAATAACATGTTTACAATTTACATTTATTTTCAACCACATTTGTTCTACGAGTTCAGCTGCAGGATGGGGCAAAGTGCGGGCGGTGAGGCCCCGGCGCACATAGAAACCGACGCCGCCCCCGCGCCCCGCCGCTTATGTTATAAAATTGACTAATTGCCAAAATCCGTTAGCATTTAAAAGGTCCTTTAAGTACCATTGCGTCCCAGAAAATAGGCGCTTTGCCTAATTGTTTTAACACAGATATGCTCCGCCTAGGAGTAATAGTGTTCTCTGCAGTCGATAGCCGGCTATACTAGGAGCGCGACCATCCTGTCCTGGTTTAAGCCATGTCTCGCATATTCCCATGACATCCACGTCACTATCAGTTAAAGTCGCAGTCAACTCATCGTGTCCCGTACCGAGGGATCCAGCATTAAATAAACCAACTTTAAAGTTTTTTGAACGAGGCATTGTAAAAAGAAGCAAGAAGAGCAATTACTTAAATAACAAATGTAATCGGGAAATTTTGTACAAGTAAGCACAGTACAGTTTCCTTTTAAATAAGATATCTTATGAATAAAAATAAAATGAGTATGCATATTAAAAATAATATAAATATTCTATAAAAATATATACAATATAGGTGTGTAATAATAAATATTTTATTGTTCCAGTTTGAACGATACGGATCATAAAGCAGCAAGATGTTTACTTGCCGTATCACTGTCGCGAGGGCACACCAACATAAAAATGATATAAATAAACAAACTGGTTAAAACTATGCAGTAACTATGGTTGTGCAAATCCTGATTAGAGGCGACAAAAAGGAGAAATGGTAAAACAACATAAATTTTCAGGATTTTACAACGAACACAACATAAAGCAAATGAATAAAAACAGCTAAGGCGTAGTGTGAACTGTCTCGTCAGGGTTAAAAATATCCAAATCGGATAAGCTGCGAACTCGATGGCTCGGCAAGCCGTCAGCTCGACGGGCGAAGATCTTGCCGTCTCGAGTCCACACGAAGCGCCACGCCGCGGCACGCGCCGCCTTCCTGGCCCGCTGGAACAGCTGCCGGTTGACGCTCGTCAGCCGTTCGTTGACGTAGAACCTTTGGGGAGCGGCGACCAGGCCCAGGTCGGCGGTGGTGGCGCCGCGGCGCACGCGCGCCACCACCGCCGACCTGGGCGATGGGTAAAAAAGCAAACAGTTATGTATTTAATTTTGTAAAAATTAAATTTTACATAAATTTAGAGTACTGTTTTTCTTGATGACTGTACTTTTAGAAGTACAATTAAATATGTGCAAGTTTCCTTAATATAACTTGAATGTATAATTTTTAAAAATTATAATCCGGTCAATTTAGACATTCGAAGTTACATCAATTCTCAATAAGCTGAAAATCGGTGAAATCGTTCAAAATATGATTATAAACAAAATCAGAAAGTTCCCCATCCCTCCCCTTTTTGCAAAATTTTTTATTCAAGGTTAAAGGTCGAAAAAATGAGTTTTTTTGCGATTTTCAGCAAAACTGTAAGTTTTATCATAAAAATACCTCAGACAAAAATTGTAGATCATAAAATTATCTACAAAAAATGTATAAATACTTTTTTCCTACGAGCCACCGTTTCTGAGATATAACGATTCAAAAAGTTGTAAAAGTTGTAATCGTCATAATATGCACGAGTATCGTTTGACTTTTTGAATCGTACCTATGTGTATACTCTTTTGATTATGATCTAATTTCGACCACTGGGTGACGTCTAATATAGTTCAAATAAATACGAGTCATTAGTGCAATAACAGACACTAAGATAAAATACACCTTTCGTGTCTCTCCTTTAAATTAACTAGACTCAACCTTAATTACGTTCGCTGAAATTGCGCAAATTTTCACGTAAGCGATTTATTTGCGGTCAGGCATTCGCATATCAACGGCGGACAATTTCGTCACGTTCACTGACGAAGCTTTGTCACTGCCAGCTGCCGAGCGTAAATGCAAACAATAACGCAACTTAAATTGATGATAACCTTGTTTCATGTTGAAGGATTGAATACTTTTTGTAATTGGATATGATATAGCACAGGTGTATACAGAAATTAGAATTTGTCACGCAAATTTGGGACCAAATTTGTAAGAAGAAGAAGAAAATCTATTGATAAACAAACTAAAGAGGTGCAGACTTTCATCTTTTGGTTTTTTAGTTGTAATTAAATAAACACAGATTTTATTTTGTGTAGAATATAACAGATCCGTTGATCGAATATTTTGAAGCTTACTTAATATACTCAAAGTTAGCAAAGTTAGCTTTGGTTCGGATATTAGTGTATACCGTTATTTTGTTATTTAGTTTTTATGTTAGAAGCTTATTTTTCAAAAATTGCCATATTATATTTCTTTGGAGAAGTCAAGAGTCAACTCTCGACAGTTTCCTGACTGAAATGTCTCGGGTTCTGTTCCAGGCAGGTTCAATTATAGAAAGGAATTTTTCAAAGATAGCTTTAGATTAAGTATCAACCAGTAGTCGGTTTGTTTTCAGAGTGATTAGTTTTCGTCATACAATTGATATGTTCTTTTATTATATTTATTTATTAAATTGTTGCACTGTACTTCAAAAGTATTAATATGAAATATTACGTTCAGCCAGAATGTACAAATGCTTTCAGTTTAATATTGTACAATAGCCCTTTACATGTTCTATAAGGTGTGGTCGATGCTAAAATTGAAACCCTCTTCAATTCAATGTGACCTGTTCAAACATTACCTAGTTCCAACTAGTTTCCCCAACGGGGCGGATTTGTGAAAATACACACGTGTCAATTTTATTCATAAGTACGTTAAAAGTTGGACATGAATTTGAAACTGTTTCTCTCAACAAAATTTTACAATTTACAAATTTCCATTTGCTCAGCCTTGAATCACGAATAAAGTTTTGTAGGAATTTTCGGCTTAGATAGCGACGATCAATAGATAACTCGTACCCTCCGAGCTGCACAGTTGAATCTAGTAACGATTTTAGAAAATATTGTTCCAACTATTGTAGTATTTTTGGAGATTTATTTTTGAATTGCAACCCTGGTCTCCATCTTTTTTCATAAGATTTTCCAGTATCGATAAGCAACCTTCCCTTCAGATCTGGATTTAATGGTTAGAGATAGAGAGATTGTAGGAGGATGAGCTCTAGTAACCCTTAGTTATTGAAACTATTTGGAACACAACAATGTGTAATTTTGTGAGGTTTCCTGCCAAATTAGATGTCAGATTCAGCCTTTTTATGTTGGCAGTCAGGCTGATGGTCCACTTGATGGTAGGTGACTACCGTCGCCTATAAAGCGAACAACGCCATAGGTGCTGGCAGTGCGCTGCCGAATACAGTAGGATTAAGAATAAGGGATTGGGAAAGGTTAAGGAAAGAGAAAAGCATACATTTAAAATGTTAAAATAAAAATTAATATTTTACAAAAATATTTTATACATTTTTGTAAAGGAACTAAATAGTTACAATGAAAACGATGTTTCGATTATACAATAGCAGTATTTCATTACCCCAAAATCTTGGTTTAGGAGATCCGAATAAATCAGCGCCGAAGACGAATCGGGCGAAATAAAACAAGAGTAAATTAAACAGACATTAAAAATCGACTGCGGGCTCTTGATTATACTGTCACCTAAATTAAGTCGTCTTGTCGCAGGTGTTGAATATTTAAAATTGCGGGAAGGAACGAGCCCCGCTTGTTGATCCGAGCTTAGTTAACAGAAAACGTAAAGCGGTTTTTTTTTTGTGAATAAAACTCCAATGTAAAAATATTTTAAGTGAATGAGCTACAAAATAACTTTGAAAGTCTTCCATTGCTTCAATCTTTCTGCCATCCAATCCATCCAATATAGACCGCATCCAATCTTTCTGGGAATAGGTAAATAGGTTCTGATACAACTTTGTCGTCGGAAAAATGAAGGTTGGTGATGTATTTGCCATTAATGTTGTTTCCTGTCATTTCCAATTATTATTTGGAAGCTTAAATTGTTTTTGTGAATTTTTAACTCATTTTTAACTCCTTTCAGTGTCATTAGGGCACAGAAAAGAGCAACATGTTTTATCTATACTAAATAATAAAGAGATATATCGGATTTTGTGTGTTTGTTTATATGTCGAGGGATAATCTCCGAAATCGCAGGATCTATTTGAAAAATTCTTTCACTATTTGAAAAGTATTTTCAATGGAAAGTATGGAAAGTAATTTCCAGATGGATTTAGGTGAACAGATGGGCATGCATACTAATCGCCCGCTCCCGGGCGTAACCGCGGCGCGTCAGTCTAGTATAGTTGTAAAATTCATAGTACACTTAATTATCTCAAACAAATACCCACAAACAAGTACTTATTAAAAATGTTCAAAGTTTCACTGAAGCACTGCAATTGAGGCGTAGTAAGTGTGTCTCAATAAAGATGTGTAATCGGTCTTCTAAAAGACTTCATTATTATATTATGGATATGAATTTGAATAGCTCGTGTATAATCTGGCTAACTAATTTGGTTGCAATTGTTTGATATACTAGTGTATTTTTTAATAACTTTTATTTTATATTATTATTATTATTATTATTATTATTTTATAACTCTCATATTACATAGTAATTAAGTTATTTTTTATGATTTTTCAACTATTTTAATTATAATTCGCATTCTTTGTACAAATAGAATTAAAAACCAAATGAAAAAATCACCTTATTTTTAAAACGCATTTACATGTACAGGAAATCACAGACTAATCGCTACAAATCGGTCCATACCTTTACAAGTATTTTGAATTTCCAATCACGTTATCTGGATTCATATTGAGGATGTCGACTAATTCGCGTTTTGGCAGCTTTTAGAGATCATGGGAAACATTTTTGGGAATTACCTGAACTTTTGTTAACAATTTTATTTGTAATCGTATTTATATCAATTGTCCTACCTATAAGCACAATAGTAATGAAGCTTCATTTATTCTCTACTAAAAATACACATAATTTGAGACTGCTATATACGCTAGTGCCATTTGATAGTTCCAATTAGTGTTTGGCGTTTCCCAATAGTCGTTAAAATGACACATACACATGCACAATGCACATCACATACCTATTCAAATTAGTATTAAATTACACACAGAAAGGCAAATTAATGTTATGGCATTTTTTTTCCAAATATAATAATTTATGCTACTATATAATACTTCAGACTATAATATCTAAACCTAATGTAGTCTGACCAAATTGTCGATGAAAAATTAACTTATTTCTAGGTTTCTTTCTCGTATAATTTATATTTTACTTAATTTCAAGTATTAACATATGAAACCCCATACGCGATGCAATTCCCTACCGTTAAATTAGCGTTTTTCTCGTTTCCAATTGAACTAAAAGTGACCTTAATTCAGTTCGGTTGCGGCTTATGACGGGAAATTTTAATTACATGAGAAACTTATATCCACATTTGTTTACTTAAAACGGATTATAATTACATCTCATTCATTGTTTGCAGGTTGCGGGGTAGCTCCTGGAATCCTGAAGATGGTAGCGAACATGGTGGACAAGGCGGTCCTTGGTCGGTTCACATACTTGCATTTTCGATTCATTGGGTTACGTGGTGGATGCGATGTTTTCTTTGCTGTACGTTATCATTGTTTACATAGATATATTATTATTTATTTTCTTTTTCTTTCACATCGGAAATAGTTTGGTTCATTTTTTTTGTGTAATATGTCGGATTATAATACCTAATTTATAATACCAACGGACTAATTCGTCTGAGAACAAATTATAAATCTACTAAATTACACTCTACCAAGATATAATTAACTTTTTTACATGCCTAGAATAAATAGAAAAATAAAATCATTAAAACCAATCCGAAATCTTCAAATAAATATCTGAAAATCAGCATCCAATTAATGCCTGTAAAATTTTATTTTTTTTCTATATCCTATCTATATAAAATGATCATCAGTTTCTATATAGACAAGAAAATCAGCGCGTGTGCAGACATAAAATATGAAGTGGTGGCAATGCAGAGTTGCCAGCTGTGGGACAGCCTCTTCTTCATATAGAGGAGAAATAGCAGTGGAATATAACAATGTATGTATAATAATTATAGCTTTTGTCTTAAAAAATAATCAGTTAGAAAAATGTGCAATATTCAGTTACAAGATCCCTGCGTCTGTTTTCATTATATTTATTCCCACCGTGATTTGGTAACTATTAATAAATAGGACATTAGAAAATAAAAACAATTTAACAGATGAACTTTATCAGTTTATATTGTAGCAAAAGCGTCCCCAAACATATTTCAACATATAAAGGAGAACATGACTCGCACGTGACGCAACTTGGAATGTGATACGTGCTGCAACCGCGGAGCAATAAAAGTTTTAGATCATATTGCATACAAAACCATTTTATTTCATACAAAGGGCACCACATGCAGACACAATAAGAGAGATTACGATGGAAGTTCTACAAGTTGTGTTTCATAGTAAAATAAGTTTCCAACATAAAAATTGTCAAGAATATCTTCTTTATATTACGTAAATCAGTTTGGAGAATAAGTTATTGCTTAACTATGAGGAACCGGTTAGCCCTGGAGGTCCACTTGCAACAGTCACGGCGTTGGCCGCGGCCGGTGCAAGTGGTAACCGGGTCGGGAGGTCCCTCGCAGGCGCTGCATCCTTGTCGCGCCTCGGAGGTGAGAAGTGGCGCGGCGCGGCGATCGGGCAGCTGCACGACGCGCAGCTCCACCTACATCAGCAACAATATCACCAACAACAAGTCATCACCAACAAGCGCCGCGTTTGCTGCTGTGATTGGGTCATCTTGGTCCAACAGGATGTGTCGAGGTCTTCTTCTGAAACGAGAAAGAGTATTGTTAGCAAGAAAAGACGAGGAACAAAAATTTCAAAATAACAAAAGTTTTACAAAGAAATTTATAAAATATCGTTAGAATTATCTAAGTCTTAATAGGCAACGATAGCTATCTACCACTAAGCCCACACTTTCCCTAACCTCCCCCAATTTTTTATCTTTAATTCTAATGAGGTAGTCGGCAGTGTAACTGCTGCACCTGTGGCGTTGGTTATGTTATAGTGGACCGTCTGCCAGCCTTAACATTTAAAAAGTGGATAATAGCCTTCCTGTCGATTTTAACATTAAAAATATTTCTGTTTGAGTTCAATATTGTATGATGCTAAGAATAACCCACTGTTTAAATATAATCTCTAAAAAAATTATTGAGGGAGGTCGCACGTTGGCTACTATCGCGCAAGCAATCTAGTTGCTTTGCCGGATTTATACTGAGGCCGCACATTACAGCGCGGGCAAAGCGGTTGTGATAACTTCGCATATGCACAGACGCGTGTGCGATCGTTCTTGTGGCTTCAGCAACTGATTTTATGAGGTAAATTAAACTGTGCTTATGAATAGCCACAGAATATAAATGTACTATTATACTCTGACCACTGTTGTTTATTTGTGTCATTTCGTACAAATAAGTCAGCTTCAAAGGAAGCTAAATTTGCCTTATCATGATAGTCAAATGAAATGTATGGCTCTTTATTTAAATTAATTAGTACTGAATTTGATAATTTTTTTAACAGTTCTATCGTATACGACAGGAAAGAAGGTCGCTTCAGAAACCCAACCAATGTGCGGCCTCCCTTAAAGTTACCTTTTTGCCAAGTTTTCTCTGCTAGTTAAAAATGTTAGTTAATTAAGTTTTCCTGACGCATTGGATGAGTAATTATAAAAGGGGTGACTGTCTATCTGTTAATTTAGTCATTCGGCACAAAACTAGCGGCAGTTGTAAAATCATAGCCATTGTACCAAAAAATAACAAGTAAGTTATTGTTATGAAATACAAATTACATTATTTTTTACATAATATTTAAACGGAAGCGTTTTAATAAAAGGGCCTTTATGCGTAATTCTTGTACTTCGAAAGCCGGAAATTTGATGCGAATTGGTTCCTTGAATTCTAATGGAAGGAAATTCCCTATTGTCTACGTCTTAGATATTCTTTTCAATTATTATATCAAACTTGAAGGACTAAATTTAGATATTTCGATTAACGCAATACTTTCATTCAAATGATAATGTTTTGTAAGTTTGTACATAAAAAAATATTATAGGTATACTTGAATGAACACACATTGAATTTATGAAAAAAAATCTTTAAATGAATTATTAAAGTATTTGTTAAGCTGTATTTAATTTACCGAAATAGATTAAAATGTTTTTCCTCGGTGCTTTCACTTGTTTAAAAACCTTTGTAAGTATAATCTGCATTGTGGCACATGTAAACAGTATTAAGGGCCCTTGGCTCATAAAATAAATTAAAAAATAAAAATAAATTTAAACCTAAATTATTTGAACAAAACAGATGAAATTCAATATAGAAAAGTATTTTTTTAGTCAAGGTGTTTTTAAAATAATTTATCTATTCCTGAAATAGGTAACTAGCTGTTTTTGTTTATGGTATTGCCAATTAATAATGATTGCTCAATCATCACTTACACTACTTACATTTTTTCATTTGGGCATTCCGTCTGGCGGCAGTGACCACGCCCTTATAGAAGACCACCGTGAAATAACAGCATTTGTGCTGTTGTATTTCGGTGAGTGAGTAATGAATTTCCCATTTCTGCGTCCCCTCCTAATCCTTTAACCTTAATTCTATTATGGTCGCCAGCGCACTTGCAGCACCTGTAGCGTTGCTTGCGTTATAGGCGATGGTAGTCATCTACCATCAAGTGGACCGTCAATCTGTCAGACTACCTCAAAAAATAACAATAAAATAAAAATATACAATACGAAATATTCTCAAAAATTCAAAAAAATCCACAACGACCCATGATTATATTTTATAGATCTAAAGAAAATTGCATCATAAATATTGACTTTTATATGAGCATAAGTGGTGATGAAGTTCTAATAAGACACAAATGTAATTATTTAATAAGTTATGGTGGACCGTAAACAATTCGTCTAACAAGACATTGAAATACATAGTACTAAACAATTCGTCTAGAAAGAGTGACGCTCAAGCCTTACCCGTCATTTATCATGCAAATGTTCAAAACATCGGGAATGATCGATGGAATCATTCTCACTTCTCAACTTTACCTCATTAATCTTTACTTCGATCTTTATATTAACGATGATGAATGGACAATTTCTTATTTGGTCCGAAATTTCACAAATTGTGATTAATTTTTTTAAATTAATTTGTAACTCTCATTGAAACTGACGGAATCTTCACTATACATGTATAAATTCAAATTCGTACATATTTCTCAAGCCATAAAAAGCTATTTGAATTATTTGAATATGTAAATAGGTAAAGAAAAAACAGTTTTATATCTTGTTCTCATTTGTTTGTGAAGGGATTTTTATTTAGTTTTATAGCTGTTAATGAACTTTATTATTAACAAAGAAATAATTTGGGAACCGTTTACTTTTTTAACTTTCTAATCGATTATGAACGGGCGAACACGGGTTATATAATCTTCTTTTAAATACCTTTATAGTTATTTTGTATAGAAAACATTAACTTCCATTAACCACTTCCTACAAATTGAGTTGCATTTTCGTTTACCGTAATAGAGGCAAATTACATTAATTTGCTTCAATTTCATTTGATTTTATTCACATCAACCATCGAGGGATATGATAATATTAAAATAAAATGTATAGTTAAGTGTAAACCTTATATTAAATATTAGTAAAATCTAACATACAAAACATACATAATTATGATTTGTTGGTCAGTACATGAATCATGCAGCAATGATTCCAAGTACTACCCGTCCAATCTCCCAGTTGCGCATCATGGCGTAAAAACAATCCACATGCCGCACTGCAAACATTCCCAACGCGCCCCAGAACTGGGGCAGCCCCATCAACATCTGAAACGCATTATTGTATTCGTGTTGAATACAATAATGGGTTGCAAGGCGAATAATCCGTCTCTGCGAATAATCTGCCGAAAGACTTCTCGTGTAAAACGACGTATAAAAAGCTTTGCGTAGAGAGATCTTAACATCGCTATAACTACATGCGAACCTACCGACTATCATATCCGCTCTTACAGACACTGCCCCTCGCTTCAGTAACTTAGTATACACTGTTAAAAAAAATTGACAAACAGCATCTAATAAAATGCATTTATTACATACATTGAATGTTATGCCTCATCTGTAACATCAACATTAATGTTCAACATTACTCCAACTGCTGATCTAAAGTTTGTTCTTGTGGGAACACTAGTTCTAATAGTATAGTATATAATAGAAAACTAATGGTTATATAGTAGGATAACTATAGTTATAGTAAAGTCTACAGTCCACCAAGCTAAATACATTAAGTTTGCAAATATAATAGAATGAGAAAAATATATTTTAACTAGCGACCTGCCCCCGGCTTCCCCCGGGGTGCAATTTTTATATATATGAACATTGCCCGTTTATCCCTCTTTCCATTAGTGAAAACCGAATTAAAATCGGTCTACCCGTTCACGCGTGATGCCGTGACCAAGGGAAATGGGGATGCATTTTTATATATAGAGAAGATTAACGAATTCTTATTACAAAATATATTGTTTCAAATAAATTATGTTTGAGTTAAATGTTTGAAAATATACAAAATGTGATTATTTTCAAAACTTCCATTGGAATTAGGTGTAGATGTATTGTATATTGTAATACTATTAAAACAAAATGGACGCCCAAAATAAATGTCGAGAAAATTGCAGAAATACCTTTTGATCGTACTGAATACGATTTTAAAATACTAGGCGAAAAAAGTCGCTTTCATTTTTAGCTTTGACAAAACGGTTCTCTGCTGTTAGCGGCCTTTACCCTTTGAGTATGTACGAATACGTAGCTACATTTTGTTGAACATTTTTTTTAAATATGTAAAAATATTCTTTTTGACGAGTTACTTTGCCTTTTTTACGATTTAGATTTTTATAAATGTCTGAAAAAATACATCATACTGTTACTTTTAAGCCTGTAACGCATAACACGGAAAAATAACAAATACATAAAATTTAGAAACATTGAAATTCATTAACATTTAGATAAATAAAATTATAATAATTCTAATATAAAAAATTCTCATGTCACAGTGTTTGTAACAAAACTGCTCCGAAAGGGCTGGACCGATTTTTATGAATTCTTTTTTTTATATTTGGTAAGTATGAGATTAGGTCGTAAAGTATTTTTCACCCTCCCACCCCCACCCCATTTTTAATCACAATTTTAGTATTTTTGTATGAACAATATCCAAATAATTTAACCGTCGTTGATTGACGTGAAGTGTCCCGCCATCATTTTGAGATTATGGTTTGAAAATAAAATTGGACCCGATAGGTGGCGCCACAATCAGGTTACAGATTTATTTTCGGGTTCGGGCAGGACAACGTCTGCTGGATCAGCTAGTATAATACATATATAAACGTAATTGCAAGTCACACTGTGTTCCATTGGACATAAACTACTCAGACCAGTTGGCCCCGTTAATAACCACCTTACAGAAGACCACTGTGAAAAAAGTAACACATGTGCTGTTGTGTTTCACTAAGTAGTCAGTTATTTTCGTCTCCTTATCAAATTATTCTCTCATGCTCGGTAGCTGTTTTGCAACCCCTATGTCGTTGGGTTTATAGGTGACAGTAACTACCTACCATTAACTGGACCGCCACCCGTCTCCCGGCCTTTAAATTAAAAACATAGATAAAATTCTGTAATTTAGTAGAAGTTTTTTTTATTATATTCTTCTGCTGTAATTCTTTCAGGATTCTTTTCTGTAATTTCTTTCTGGATTCCTGCAATCCATCCCTCAAAACGCTTGGAATAATTTCAGAGAAGTTTGATTCGACTCCATAAGTTCCTGTATACTTTCACCGCTAGACTTACTTCGGACGTGCATTCAATTACTCGTTCGTCGAGTGTCAAAGGCTTTCACTGTCGTATGTCGTTTAATCCTCGGCACTAAACTGTTCACTCGTGTTAGCTTTTAAAATTTCTTATAATGCACTCTTTGCATACTTTCACCGTGTATCGTAAATAAAAAAATATTCAAAGCGACCGACCTTTGGTATGTGGACTTAAAATTAAGCTTTACAGAAAAAAAAATCGCCTTTGAACCTCTCTCTCATACGAACATACAGAACCATGTAACATATTTCGTCTATTTTTACATGTACAGTACATAGTACATGCTTGCAATGTATACAATGAAAATCTGACTGACTTTCAGTGGTTCACAAAAATACTTTATCTATCCAAAGTTAATATGAAAAGATTTATAATTATTAAAAGAAATTCACATTTTCTTTCACTCTATCCGAATAGTTCTATTAAAATTACAATTAATGTTTACAGGTTCTTTGGAGGTTTTCTCTCGGAGAGCTAAGTAGACTCTTATTTTCTTTTACTCTTAGTAGGTGGTAGTAGTGGCAGGACACACTGCGTTTCGCAGTCATTTGGGCAGCCCGTCTGAAGACAGTAAGTAACCATCCCTTTACAGAAGACCACCGTGAAATAACAGCACGTGTGCTCTTGTTTTTCGGTGAGTGAGTAAGGGATTTCAGAGCCCATTTCCCTATCCCCCTCCTAATCCTTTATCCTTAAGCATACTTGCAGCAGCTTTGGCGTTATTTGTGTTTTATAGGCGACGGTAGCCACCTACCATCAAGTGGACCGTAGCCTGTCTGTCTCTTAACATAAGAAAAAAAATGTAATTTTTTTTAATTCCGTGACGTCAGGTGGATAGCCTATTAGATTAGTACAATAGATATAATGAGGAGATTGAATAAATGCTAAGGGAAACTAGTATAGAAAACTGTTCTCCGACAATTTTTACGCACATAAAAAAACCTTTACAAAAATTATTTTGTTGTTTGGGCATAAATGAAATCGTCTTCAACTTGCAATATATGGAACAACGACTTTGGTCTTTGGCTTTAATGACTGGTCACAAGACTCGTCTTCAGTCTGAAAAAGGAAATAAAACTTTGCTTTGCTTTACTTCATTCGCACCCATTCCTAAAAATTACAGTATATATTTGACTTATATACATAAGGATATGACAACTGACATGGGCGTGAGAAATACTTATAGGCTCGAAAATACGAGATGGACTAAAAGGTTTACAGAGTGGGCTCCCTGAGACGGAGAAAGAAGTCAAGGAATGCAGAAGAAATCATGGAGACATCTTTACAGAAATATGTGAGTCAGATTATATGAGGAACGCGAGACAAAGAAAAGAATAGGGGGACTTATTGAGATGGGGGCTACGCAGCAGAGGCGACTTCTACGAATACAAGCGTACAACAATTTATTTAAGTTTTTTTTCCTGTTATTTTAGGTAAGTAGGCACTTTGAATGCATAGGTCAGTTAGATAGTGGTTGAAATAAAGGGTTATTTATTTTATTTATTTACTTCATCACCAATTCAAAATTTATTTGCTTTAATTTATTTATTTAAAAAAAATATTTATTCAACATTGGCAGTTTATGGTCAACGTATACTCGTATTTCATCTACTTCCATATAAAATTTCATGTTTTATTATTTTTTTATAAATGTACTTTTATTTTTATTGCGAAAACCAGGGAATGTGGCGAAAACCATTTAAATATTAAATAGTAGTACGGAATTACATTTGCTATTGTAATATCGTATGTACGTAATCAGCATTTTTATTATCTTAAATTTATTTTTATGTAATGGGAACCGTTTTTAAAGGGTATACTTGTTGATTCAGACCTCATCTGTTAGAAGTACCTAAAGCTATTTGAACGCTAGTGACTCTACGAAGGGTTACAAATAACAAAGGGTAGACGGACAGCTGACGTGACCACAAGGGCAATAACATTCGTAGTACTTGATGTGGGACTTTTAATATCGGCCGCTACTACATGGTCACCCCTCTTTAATATTGTTGTAATTTGACAGAGGACACTTGGTACGTTATGATCTTGGCACGTGCCGGGATATGAATCCCGTGATATCGAACAAGTTATATTGCCGCAACGAACTAAAAGTTCATTGCCGGATTTTAGTCGTAAGGGTAAGTTTTGATTGTTTTTTTGCTACATACCTTTTCTTCATCAAGTTAAATTATAGATATAGTTACGTGCGCAGTGAGTTAAAATGTCGTGTAAGGGCGAAAGGAATGATTTAGTTTACGATTTTATTATATGTATAGATTTAATGCTGAAAATAGGCATTTCGCGGCAGCTACAGAATGCGCGCACCGCCTCTAAACAAAGTACATCATATTAAATATGTTTTTAAAATTTCGATAAATTATGGTGTATTCTTAACACTTCAAAGAAACCATTCCCGCAGGGAAAAAATGAGTTTATTTTTTAAAAGTTAGGCATTTAATGTTAATTAAGTATTATTTTTCGAATTTCGGTTTAAATAGAAAACGGCATAATTGTTTAAATATTTTTTTTCTCTAATTTTTTTAGTTTCATGGAGCTCTTTCTAAGAATATATATATATATATATATATATATATATATATATTTCTCTTTTGATTAAATTTTCCTTTATTTGTTTAGTAGCTATGAGGAACTTTAGTGTTATCAATCAAAAAATTAAGAAGAATTACTTGATTCTTTCTAAAATGTTAAAAAAAGTAAACTTTTCTTCTTTCCCAAAACAAACTTAGGGAAATGGTGAGGTATGTAAATAGAAACGTACTCGTAGTTTTGTACAGAACTACCTTTTTGGGCATCGTGTATTTCAGTCACGTTTGTCCCATATGATTTTTTTTTATTCTCGTCTCACTGTTGCAAACTTTCGCACTTATATTATTTATGTACATTTACGAAAGCTCAGTGCGAAACTCTTTTGTGTAAATAAATTATTTCGGTCTTCCTCATTGTCATTGTTCTAATGTAATTGTTCTAATGTTTATGTATATACCCACTTATAAATAAAATTTTGATTATCTAAAATATACATAAATCTCATAGGCATTTTGTTTCAACTGTTATTTTATTTTAATAATCTACTCAGATCCCGTAACTTTCATCGACATAATCGTATTACTAAATTACGGAAGTAATCCGATTATATTGTCGAAGATATTTACTTGACTTACCTTTGTTTTCAATATTTATTAACTATATGACTTAACCACTCACCTCTTATATAGACAGAAATTTGTCAAAATGTATTTTATGTATTTTTCATTAAAGCCACTTTTCCTGGTCATTGGAATTTCGTGAAAACAACATATACATATACATATACATATACATATACATATACATATACATATACATATACATATACATATACATATACATATACATATACATATACATATACATATACATATACATATACATATACATATACATATACATATACATATACATATACATATACATATACATATACATATACATATATATATGCATATGCATATACATATACATATACATATACATATACATATACATATACATATACATATACATATACATATACGTAAGGAAATGGGAAAATTTTGTAGCTCCCAGGGTTAATAATTATTATGGTGACAGAACTATAAAAAAGCGGTTGCCCTATATTCTAAATACTTAGTTTGCCCGAAGACATTGTCCAAGAGAAAAATAAAACTATATTGAAAAAGAAATTAATTAAATATTATCTACATTCATTAATTTAATTTATGAAATTATAATAAAAATTGAGAGAGAAAATATTTACCTTAAAATGTTCAAAAATAACAAGCTAGTTATTGTTCATAAAACATAATGCCGTTTGAGCTATATCGTTCTTACATTTTAAATAATCAAAACTCAAAATATCGTGTAATTTGTTAATGGAGTTTCTTGGATATTTTAAGTTTGAAAGTATTAAAAAATCCAATTATTCTAATTCTGTCTACAAATAAATGTATGTATAAATCTAACCTAATTACAAATAAATGTATATTTACAAGTTTAATAATCTAATCTAAATATAAATCTATATATTCTATAAACTAATATAAAAACTTATAAATAATTTAAACCTATTAAACCTTTGGCACACGGAAAAGTGGCCAGAATGCTGGCGACATTGCCCCGTTGAATGCATATGCTTATCTTCTGGGCAAAGTAAAGGCCAGCATTCTGGTCACCCGACGCCTCTACCAAACGTTTAGCCAACTCCCTGTAAAGTTCATGAGCGGCTGGTCTCTACCCCGAATGGCACAAACATGTAACCCTTATCTAAGTTTACATATTTGCGCCGCTTGAGATTTTCGGCTTTATTAGCGGCAGCACCAGCCCGTAACGTGCTTCCTGGAAGATGAGAAGAAGCCAGGGTGTCTACACATGTGGCATCCCATACCAGGGGCCTTCCCAGCTTCCAGGGAATGAGGGTCATGCCGTCGGGTCTCTTGCCGTCGTCTCTCATTAGTCCGTTAGGTTCTAAAACTGATGGGACGGCGGCACTAACAAACGCCCGACGGATGATATCGTTCAGACTGGCGTGTCGCGGTATGCGTCCTGCGCTCTTAATACATGATAGTCCGTGACGGCCGAACCGATCTACTGATTCTCCACAGTTACAGTGGTGAGGAACAGTACAGGGAGCACCAACTCGTAGGGATGCTGCCAATCTAAAAGTATTATTGTCTAAAAGATTGCCAATGTTACGGGACAGTAAAGCATGTAACCAAAGGCAATTAATGAAATTTAGGTGTAGATTTAGGTTTTTAATTTAGGTTACATTTATTTTCAGTTTTATTTTATTTTTGATAACTTAGACAAACTGCTTTCCAGTTTTATGGTAAATATTAGTGTAATTATATCATGTATAATTGGTGGGTTTTCTTATTTATATTAATATGTCATATTGAATGGCTCACATAATTACCCTCCCCGCGCCCTCTCCTGCTCCCTTGTGCACACTACCGTACGAGAAGAAGCGCACGGGCCGCCATTGTGAATTATGAACTTGGATTGTGAATTTGCATTCGCTCGTAACATTAGCGTGTGAACTCGTCTATTATTTTGGACATTGTCGCAAACCAGCCGCATCGCATTTCTTATTATCAAAAACGTGTCGTCCTTGATGTTTTGTGTGTATTTATCGTTGAACATTTAACAACTGTGTGCCAACTGTGACGTGAAGTCGCCGATAACAAAACTGTACTGTGCGTGAAAATCGTGGACAGTGAAAAGCAAGAAAATCGCCAATTCGGTGGTTAATGTCAAGCAGCGATCCTGGGAACCACGTAAGTAGGTGCACAATTGATCTCCCATTTTTCCTTCCTGTTTTTCAGTTTTTTCCTTAGAGGACACAGATCCTCAAAGGTGGTCCTTCAGCCCTTATTTTCTTTCATAAATATTCGCTATATCATACCGAACCCGCATCCCGCATATTACCATCAATTTATGGTCTCTTTCGAGCCTGGATTGACCGCATTATTTACCACCATTGTTATGGTCCTATTCGAACCGGATGATTGAGCCCTTCATTTAAAAATATTTACCACAAAAGGTTAAACGCATTTTGTCTGTGTATTATATCTTAATATTGTATCAACTTATAATTTAATATAATAGGCATTTTTATTATATGTATTATATTTACCCGCTAGTAATTGTTTTTGTATGATTATTATCATTCTACCTACATTTGAATGAAAACCAGCTGTTAATTCATTTTGTAATTATCATTCTGTAAATACCATAAACATTGTTACTGTAAGAGTGGCATGTGTACAGAGTTTATGAAATAGTTGTATAAATATAATTATACATAACTTGTGAACGTGAATTGCATATTCTGTTAATTTTCTTAAAACGATTGGTCTATATTTGTTTTTATTTTGTAAATTTCAAGTTCCAAGTTATTTCCCGCATACCGCGTAAATTAGAATATCGAGTTATTATATCTCGGATTATTAATTATCAAGCGATTAGGTACACAGTTGCACACACACACACACGCACATCAACAACACGTTACGCTTCGTTTGCACCGCATCAACGCGACCGCATAGAAAAACAATTAAATTGTTTACATTAATAAAAATTTAATTTAGTTTATTATCTTTAAAAATAAATAAATAAATGAGTAGAAACAAGGATTCAGAAAATACTGCTGCAACAATGGACACCGATCAAATACAGTTAAAATTATTGCAACATAAACGAGAAGCATTATTTACTCGTATGCAATCTATTTACGACCTATCTAAAAAGGCTATAACTGACTATTCTAAGCGTGAATCATTTTTATGTAGTGTAGAAAATATATGTACATTGCGTAGTGAATTCGAACGTGTTTTGGATTGTTATAATAGTACAAGTTTAAAGGTAAATCCTGTTGGTTCAGTAGATTATCAAGCATGGATAGCGTTCGAGGAACTGTACTGTCAAGTAAAAAGAGTCATATCTCAATGCCAGCCACTTCCATCTGTTGCCCAGACTATTGATGAGTCACCGCAGTCAATCGCGAAGTCTAAGCCTAGACTGCCTCCGCTTGAGCTGATGTCGTTTAATGGTGACATTAATAACTGGCCATTATTTTATGAGCAATTTAAAAGTGTAGTCCATGATAACCCAACATTGACCGATAGTGAGCGAGTATTTTATTTAGTCGGAAAGTTGTCTGACGGAGCGAAATCGGTATGCTCGGGGTTGCCACCGACTGGAAGAAACTACTCGATTATATGGAACGCGTTAATTGAAAAATATGACGACAAACGCTCATTAGCCGCTAACTATTTAAACCAGATATTGGAGTTTAAGTCAATGCCTAATAACAAGGCATCTAGTCTTGACTTGTTTATTAATAATTTTAATGCGGCAGTCGAAGCTCTTAAAAATTTAAATATGCCAAATTTATCTGACTTTATGTTCATGCATATCGCACTTAAAAAATTGGATACGGACACTGTTAAGCTGTTTGAAAACGCGTACCGTAAGGAAAAGATTCCTTGTTATGATCATCTGATTGAATATGTTAAAGAGCAGAGTAAAATAGCAGCTCGATCAGCATCTCAAGGAACCCAATTGACTATCTCCAACCAATCAAATTACAACAGAGGAAGTATACCGCGTCCGCAGCCGAGAAAGGCGTTTAATTTAGTAAACCACGGTTCCACTCCTAGTGTACATAGCCAAGGTAATTGTGCCCTATGCAACAATAAAAAACATGAACATTTATATCAATGTTCGCCGTTTATATCCCGACTGACTCCATATGAGCGATTTAACTTTATTAAAAATAATTCATTTTGTATTAATTGTTTGAGTTGCAAGCATAAACTAAATAAATGCACTTCGCAACATACATGTAAGGAGTGTGCGTCCAGACATCACACTCTATTGCATTTTAATAATCAGGCGACCAGCTCAAAGGTCAGCCTTAAAGCCTCTAAAATTATTGAATCTGTAACAACAGATTGTAACGCACTCCGCAGTAATGGGAGCAAGTTACATTGCGCAGCCACTGCTCCACCTAGTTCTGACCGTGTTTCGAATATGAACCAAGCGAGTCAGGCGTCACAGGAAAATAACGCGTCTTTGTGCAATGTGTCACGAGACGTTGCCGCTACTTCCGCAAATTTAACTACGCTTTTAGGTACCGCAAAAATCAAAATTATTGATGAGCATAATCGCACGCATTTGATTAGATGTTTAATTGACCCGGGCTCCCAAGCTGATTTTATTTCGTCCGATTGTTGTAGACGATTGTCTCTTCCAGTCTCTAAACAATGCAAATTTAGTCAAGTGCATGGTATCGGAGGGTCGTCTCAGCGTATACTCGGTGTTACCACTGTGAGGTTTGCATCTCGATTTGATGGCCGTCAGGAGTATCATATTGAACCGCTAGTGGTGGATAGTATCACGTCGCATTTGCCTGACACGCGAGTGAACGTGTCAGAGTTGAGCTGTTTTGTCGGCAACTTGCCATTGGCTGACGATAGTTTTCATGAGCCCGGACCAATCGACATGTTGTTAGGCGTAAACGTCTATTGTAAAATATTGATGTTCGATAGGAAGGTTTATAAAGAGCGATTCCCCTCTGCTGTGGAGACCTCTTTGGGATATATAATTATGGGGGACGCGCCCATAGATATCTCACCCGCTGTACATCATGTTATTTGTTCTCTAACCCGAGAATCACTCGATAGAAGTCTGGAAAGATTTTGGAAGATAGAAGAGTTACCTAGTAAACAATTTCTTAGTCCCGAAGAGAACGAGTGTGAAAAGATATATACCTCCACTACCACGCGCCACAGGGGTGGATATGCTGTAGATTTACCCTTTCGAGATAGCCCCAATAAGCTGGGAAACTCATATGTAAACGCGAAGCGCCGATATTTGCTGCTTGAGAAAAGGTTTGATAAGTCGCCAGCGTTACGCGAAAAATATAATCAAGTTATTAAGGATTACTTAAATAAGGGTATTCTCTCTCGTGTGCCTCCAGAGGCAGCACTGATGCCTGGATTTTATTTGCCACACCATCCTGTTGTACGTGAAGATAAAGAGACAACAAAGTTGAGAATCGTTTTAGATGGAAGTGCAAAGACAGATTCTGGCGTATCATTAAACGACATCTTACACACGGGTAGTAATCTCCAGACTGATATTTTCAGTATTCTCTTGAATGTTAGATTTTTTAGTATAGCATTTTTCGCTGACATAAAACAAATGTACTTATGTATTGAAGTGCATCCACCGCATCGCAGATTCCAACGTATTTTGTATAGATTTTCTGCGAATGAACCGCTAGGCATATACGAATACAACCGCGTAACATTCGGACTACGGTCTTCACCCTTCTTGGCAATAAGGACTCTGAGACTCTTAGCGAGTGATGAGGAGGCGAAGTACCCTCTCGCCGCGGAAGTTATAAAGAGAGACGTGTACATGGACGACTTGGTCTCCTCAGCTGCTTCGGTGTCAGAAGCTGTAGATATATCACGCCAGCTGATGGATTTGCTGAAAATTGGGGGTTTTGAGCTGATGAAGTGGACTAGTAATTCATTGGAACTTCTTTCACATATTCCAGCTTCTCATCGTCAATCGGAGTCTGTTTCCTTTGAAGGGGAAGAGGTATTTAAGGTGTTAGGTCTACGTTGGCTGCCGGCTTCTGATGAATTCATGTTTGTTGTATCATCACCTCAGCCTACTGGCACTAAGCGCGCTATTTTATCCGCAACAGCTCGTTTATACGATGTTTTGGGTTTGGTGGGCCCTGTGATCCTTTATGCTAAGCTTTTAATCAAGGAGCTTTGGCTGCTGAAGTTGGGTTGGGATGACCCCCTTCCTCCCCGTATATTAATGATGTGGAGTCAGTTTGTTGGTGAGCTGCCAACTTTGTCGGAGTTAAGGTTTCCTAGACATATAGGTATTGAACCGAAATCACAAGTCTATCTGCTGGCGTTTTCCGATGCAAGTGAAAGGGCTTATGGTTGCGTGATTTATTCTTGTGTAATAAACGAAGGCCAGGATTCAATTGTAACCCTTCTTTGCTCAAAATCGAGAGTAGCACCGGTAAAAACTGTTACAGTCGCGAGATTGGAGCTCTGCGGGATGGTTCTTATGGCAAAATTGCTTCGGGTTGTATATGAAGCATTGACTCAGAGGTATCCAGTTCAAAAGGTTTTTGCATTTTCTGACTCGGAGATTGCTTTATGTTGGGTGCATTCTTCCCCGCATCGCTTTTGTACCTTTGTAGCCAACCGTATATCACAATGTCAGTCATGCTTTGAAGCGCATCATTTTTACCACATCCCTGGCTCTCAGAACCCCGCTGATGTACTGTCTCGTGGGATCTCGCCCACGCAGCTTAAGGATCATGAGCTCTGGAAGAGAGGGCCTGCTTGGATCTCTCTACCAATTAGCAATTGGCCAGTGAGAGACTTCTCTGCTGGTGTCGCGACTCCTCCACTACCCGAAGAAAAACAGGTTGCGCATCTTGCCTCTAACTTAAAATCGGAGGAACATCCGCTGTTAATTATGGGTTCCAGAATTTCCTCTTGGCCTAGGCTGCTGCGAGCAGTTGTTTATGTTTTGAGATTTTTGAAGGTTTTACCTAAAGATAACATTATAACCGCTGACAACTTGAACGTGGCTGAGGCAATGGTTATCGAGGCAATTCAGCATGCTCATCTTGTTGATGAAATTGATAATTTAAAGCAGGGTAAACTATGCTCACCCGCTCTACGAAAACTATCGCCTTTTATCTCTGAGCGTATCCTGCGAGTAGGAGGGCGATTAGGTAACTCATCGTTGGGTTATTGTCATAAACATCCGGCTTTGCTGCCTAAGAGTGGCCATCTGATAGACCTTTTAGTTGATTTTTATCACCGTGAGAACTCTCATGCCGGTCCGCAACTATTGATGTCAATTTTAAGACAGAAATACTGGATTTTATCTGCTCGCCGTGTCGTAAAGCAACGTATTCATAAATGCAACCGCTGTTTTCGAACAAATCCTCGAACAACATTTCCTTTCATGTCAGATTTGCCTAGGTGTCGAGTAGAACAAAGCAAGGCGTTTACTCATACTGGAGTTGACTACGCTGGGCCACTTTTTATAACTCTAACCAAAAGACGGGGAGTTCGTAGTCAAAAGGCTTACCTTTGTCTGTTTATTTGTCTAGTAACCAAGGCTATACATATGGAATTGGCCTCCGATCTGAGTTCTGAATCGTTTTTAAATGCCTTCAAGCGATTTTTGTCGCGCCGCGGTCCATGTGAGTTCTTGTATAGCGACAATGGGACAAATTTTGTAGCCTCAAAGTCATATCTATCGGAACTATACGAATTTTTGAAGTCGGACTCTTATTACTCTCAATTTAGCTCTGAATTGTCTAAGCATCGCATTACATGGCGCATGAATCCACCCAATGCTCCACATTTTGGAGGAATATGGGAAGCAAATATTAAGAGTGCTAAATCACTTTTGTTCCGCGTAATTGGGAAACAAGTTCTCACGTATGAGGAAATGCTTACGGTATTGAACCAGATTGAAGCCGTCCTTAATAGTCGCCCGCTATATGTTCTTAGTTCTGATCCTTCAGAACCAACTGCACTTACGCCTTCACACTTTTTACATACGGCACCCTTACAGTGTTTGCCCGCAGCCGACTTAAGCAAGGAACGTATTAATTTAGTTTTTCGTTTTTCTCTTATGGATCAGATCGTCCAATCCTTTTGGAACCGCTATCGTTCAGAATACTTGCACAGCCTTCAGATGAGAGAAAAATGGAACACACCCGCGAACCCCTTAACATTGGGCACTATCGTCTTGGTAGACACAAATAATGCACCACCTTTACATTGGCCTTTAGGTATTATAACCCGGTTACTACCGGGGAAAGATGGCGTTGTTCGCGTGGTTGAGGTGCAAACGAAGAATGGTACATTTGAGCGACCTGTCGTTCGTGTGTGTCCGTTACCGTCGCAATGAATAAGTAATGCTCATTTTTTAGGCTGCGATCATACGCGCCATCTTTAGGTTAGTTAGCAATTAAGTACGTTTAGTGATATATTCTGTTATCTATATGTATCTATAACATAACCGCATCACGCATCATAGTCATATAATATATTATATTGTCCGCAAATTATTGTTATACATTTATATCTTTGTTTTGAAGGGTTCCTTCAAGGCCGGGAGTGTGGTGGGTTTTCTTATTTATATTAATATGTCATATTGAATGGCTCACATAATTACCCTCCCCGCGCCCTCTCCTGCTCCCTTGTGCACACTACCGTACGAGAAGAAGCGCACGGGCCGCCATTGTGAATTATGAACTTGGATTGTGAATTTGCATTCGCTCGTAACATTAGCGTGTGAACTCGTCTATTATTTTGGACATTGTCGCAAACCAGCCGCATCGCATTTCTTATTATCAAAAACGTGTCGTCCTTGATGTTTTGTGTGTATTTATCGTTGAACATTTAACAACTGTGTGCCAACTGTGACGTGAAGTCGCCGATAACAAAACTGTACTGTGCGTGAAAATCGTGGACAGTGAAAAGCAAGAAAATCGCCAATTCGGTGGTTAATGTCAAGCAGCGATCCTGGGAACCACGTAAGTAGGTGCACAATTGATCTCCCATTTTTCCTTCCTGTTTTTCAGTTTTTTCCTTAGAGGACACAGATCCTCAAAGGTGGTCCTTCAGCCCTTATTTTCTTTCATAAATATTCGCTATATCATACCGAACCCGCATCCCGCATATTACCATCAATTTATGGTCTCTTTCGAGCCTGGATTGACCGCATTATTTACCACCAATAATAAATAAATAACTAAATACAGTAATAATGATTCACCATATTAATTTAATTTAATCTCTATGCTATGCTGTGAGTTTGTTTAGTGGATAAGATCTGAAATTCTCCGAAGAACCAAAGTTTTTCGCGAAAATTAGCAAGCCGAAGTAGCAATGGACTCGTCACACGAATTGGAAGACGTAACGTGGGACGCCCTGCGGCCAGGTGTACAGACGACTTGAAAGGCATCGTGAGAAGCGAAACGCAGAGGACCGTGCGTGGTGGCGAGCCTTGGGAGAAGACTATATCCAACAATGGAGAGATACAAGCTGATTATAATGATAATGAGGATGATGAGATAACTGATTCAAAATGTCCAGCATTGTAAAGTACTAGGAGTGATCAAAAAGTAGTGAGAATGAGCCTCTTGCAAATCTCATATTTTATTTATTAATACCAATAATAAAATATCATTTCATTTTGAGGATAGGTACAAAAAATATGTGTAGTGTTCATTCAATATTAAAAGATAATTTAAATATGAGAAAGTCCAGAATGTTAACGGAAAATTAAAAGAAACTCAGGGTCGATCTTTCAAGGCGCTGGTTGGACAGATTTCATATGGACCCTGATGACTTTTTGGCTCGATTTGTCACCATGGATGAAACATGGGTTCACCATTTTGATCCAGAGACAAAACAGCAATCTTTACAGTGGAAAAAACCGTCCTCACCAACCCCGAAGAAATTCCGAACCAAAGCATCGGCAGGCAAAGTCATGGCCTCCATTTTTTGGGATTTCGAAGGAATAAATTGATTATCTTCAGAAAGGACACACAATAACAGGCGTTTACTATTCAGCTTTAATAGCTAAATTGAGAGAAGCTATTAAAGAGAAAAGGCCAGGCAAACTCAGAAAAGGCATTTTGTTTCACCAGGACAACGCGCCCGCTCACACTGCTGCTGTTTCGCTGGATGCTATTCAACAAGCTGGTTTTGAATTAGTTGATCACCCACCTTATTCGCCAGACCTAGCCCCCAGTGACTTTTACCTCTTCCCAAAGTTAAAAGAATACTTGCGTGGTAATAGATATGCCGATGACAATGAAGTGATTGAGGCCGTGAAAGGGTTTTTGGAAGGCCAAGAGAAATCATTTTATTTGAAAGGGTTAGAAATGTTGGAGAAACGCTGGACTCAGTGTGTAGATAGAGAAGGAGACTATGTTGAAAAATAAATTTTTGTTATTTATAAAATATATATTTTTCTGCTTCATTCTCACTACTTTTTGATCACTCCTCGTAATTCGTCGATAGCCTCAACATTCTTTTCGGTTTCTTCACTTGATTACATCTATGTCTAATATTGTTAATATTATTATTATTTTTATTAAACTCTTTATTTATACTATAAACATATACAAAAGAAAAAAAAGAAAGAAACAACAAGTAATAGTACAAAAGGCGGCCTTATCGCTTTATAGCGATTTCTTCCGGGCAACCTTAGAGTAAGGAAAATTATATGAAAAATAAAACAATGTGGGTGGTAAAAGTGGTTATCATAAACTTACATTCTAATATTATGTAATTTAAAAACATTTTCTAATGTTTACATAGAAAATAAATATTTGTCGGCGCTTTTGATTAACGAGAGTAAACAGCAATGACAACTGTCAGTTGTCAACTGGACAGCGGGAGCGGAATGTCATTGTCATGGACTCTGACACAACACCGAGCGCTAGCGTAGAGGCATCGTGGCCGAGCACCTTACGAGAAGGCAATCGGCTTACATCAAGTGAATTGTGCTACGTGTTTGGTGGAGTGTTATCTGATTTGGTGTGATTGGCTGGTGGACAATGCGATCGAGGACTTATTTTGTGCCGATTATAGCGTTTGGTTTAGAATTACAACGCATGACCTAATGTTGAATTATATTCTCCGCGCCCGACTATTCGCGCCTATATGTCGTGATCAAATAATATGGAGACCAATGATAAAGAGGACCCTAATCATGTTCCTTCATTGCGGAGGATCCTAATAAAATCCCTTCATCAGAAGTGGGATTACCTCACGAACACTGCTATAAGGATTGAAGTTGCGCAGTCGTGTGGCGCGGTGTGATGGAGAATCGTCAGTTTTATCGAAGCCATAAAGGATCCGGTTACGACGAGTGAATTTAAAGTTATCAGACTTCAACCCTGAAGCTACCGATGTCGATTCGTGGGCTTGGTGCAGCACTATGGACCTGTGCCTCCCAGAAAGACTATTACAAGGAGTTGCAGATAGCTGAGCAAGAAATATGAAGATGTTACAGCAGCGGCCCATCCTGGACAAGTCAAACGGGATCTGCTCTTGGTGCGGGTTAACGGAACGTCACGAGGCAACCGCGACTCAGAGTGGAGGCGCTGTGGGGGACCCCTGTCGGCCGCCACTATCGGGTTCGAGCGCAATGACGACTTCGAGAAATGATCGCTTTTAGTTCGATGGCTTTAACCTATGCAGTGAGGTTGATCCCTGTGAATAATAACGGTGAGTCGTTTTCATTTTATTGTGTTTCTAGGGTAGAGAGCACAGCCGATAAGTTAAGCGAAAATCGACATTATGATGTAACGTTAGCTGGCCTTGCTAATCACGCAGTTTTACTATACCTACCTACAACACCCGAAAAAAAATCTGAGGTTTTATTTCATATTGATCTGTTGTTACTTCTAATTCGATCTACCCACCCAGTTTTGTTATGCGAGAATAATTATCTTAAAATTTTAATGTTAAAATTTAATTAAATTTTAATTTTAATTTTAATCTTCTGGGTGAGCTCGCTCCATCTTCGCCCTCATCCTTCCTACATGGATAGATGCTGGTCAAGAGCAAACCCATCTATAATAAAAAAAAAAAAAAAAGGATCGACCGTGTTATTTTGTTTCTAGATAGACTTAACTTAAAGTGCTAGAATGTGAGTTATCACACCCAAACGAACCCAAAAGCATGATTAGACTTGAACAGATTAGTAGTCCTGTAAGAGTAATTGTTAGTTGCACGAGGTCAAATATCACAATGTGTGTAACAGGGAAGTTGCGAGGCCGTCCGGTCCATGTCGTCATATGAGATGACGAGCTTGGTCGAAGGGACACCTCGAGCTAGTTTCATTTGCATGACTGTGAGTCCGTCCGGTTCATACCGTCATATGAGATGACGAGCTTGGTCGAAGGGACACCTCGAGCTAGTTTCATTTGCATGACTGCGAGGCCGTCCGGTTCATACCGTCATATAAGATGACGTGTCTTGGTCGAAGGGACACCTCGAGTTAATTTCATTTGCATGAGGCCAAATGAAGGGTAAATGTGCATGCATGAGTGCGTATGTGTGAAATTATATCTAGTAGGTCAGGATAGGACGAGCATAATGAATGTGGTGAGCCAGATAGTTTTTCTTTCTGTGCAGATTAATCGAACATGGATCGAAGCGGAGGCGAGAAGCGCACGAGGACGTGCGCATGTCAGTCTGGCCGTGTCGGCGCTTTTGATTAACGAGAGTAAACAGCAATGACAACTGTCAGTTGTCAACTGGACAGCGGGAGCGGAATGTCATTGTCATGGACTCTGACACAACACCGAGCGCTAGCGTAGAGGCATCGTGGCCGAGCACCTTACGAGAAGGCAATCGGCTTACATCAAGTGAATTGTGCTACGTGTTTGGTGGAGTGTTATCTGAATTGGTGTGATTGGCTGGTGGACAATGCGATCGAGGACTTATTTTGTGCCGATTATAGCGTTTGGTTTAGAATTACAACGCATGACCTAATGTTGAATTATATTCTCCGCGCCCGACTATTCGCGCCTATATGTCGTGATCAAATAATATGGAGACCAATGATAAAGAGGACCCTAATCATGTTCCTTCATTGCGGAGGATCCTAATAAAATCCCTTCATATTATTTACCAAAATGTAAATATTCAACTCGAAGTGAAGGTCGAAGCTATCAACAAAAGTTACATGAACACATTATTGTTGTAAACAATTTTATTGTGAAGTTACTGCACTGTATTAGGTTGTATGTTATCTAATATAACCTTGAGGTGAATTCGTAAGAAGGCTAAAACTAACCTAACTAACCATGACTTATTTTGACTAGGTATATAAATTCCTTTATATAACCAACTGAAAAATAGTCAGTGTTTCTCCATCGCTATTAATCCATCAATCTGTGGATTGCTAAAGAACTAAAGACTATTCCGGGAATTTACCTACATCGGTAGCATTCAATATAGTTAAGTCTTGACTAGCCGGTTCCCAATAAACTGAGCGTCGGCTTTCATGGAAGGATTTTAAATTTTATTTGCTGGCAATCCAGTTATTTTTAAAGAAATAGGCCACTAGATTTTGCTTTGTTCAACTTCCATTTGCTAGGAGAAATGTTTCGAAATAAACGTTAAGTATTACTTCTTGGAAACCTTTAGCTGGCATTTTATATTTAGTTGTTACATATCTTGAAAGAATATTCGATCAATTTTGACGAGCCCGTTGGATGAGTGGTTAGGGTGCTTGCCTTAACGCTCTGTTCTAGGGTTCCCGGGTTCGATTCCCGGCAGGGTCAACTTTGAAAAATCAACTTTTCAAATTTGGCTCTGGTCTGGATTTGGAAAGTAGTGGCACACTGCGTTTTCGCAGTCATTTGGGCAGCCCGTCTGGCGGCAGTAACCACCCCCTTACAGAAGACCACCGTGAAATAACAGCACGTGTGCTGTTGTGTTTCGGTGAGTGAGTAAGGGATGCCAGAGCCCATTTCCCTATCCACTTCTAATCCCTATCCACTTCTAATCGGCAGCGCACTTGCAGCAGTTTAGGCGTTGCTTGTGTTATAGGCGACGGTAACCATCTACCATCAAGTGGACCGTCAGCCTGTCTGCCGACCTTAACATAAAAAAAAATTATAAACTAATGATACTATAGAAAAATATTTCATATATGTACACAAAAAAAACTTTACCTAATATCAGAAACAACCGAAGCTCTTGAAGTAGATAAATTGAATGAATAACAACATAATATCTTTATCAAAACACCATGTATCATACTAGTGCCATAACAATGATATACACCAAATTTATTGATGATATTGACAGCCTTTCATTTGCTTTTAATTTAGATTTGAGAGTACTTTTAATTTATATAGGTATATATAGGCATAAATAGCGCATAACTTATATTTCATTCTTAACTTGATTTTAATCTCACATTTCAACAGAAAAATGAATCTTTGAATCCAGTCAACGTTACGATAAATTTAAATACAATATATGTTTATATCTTTATTACATAAAGTAAGATCTTCACTTAAAGTTCTTTCAGTCAGGGTCACGGTCCACTTAGTTTTAAGTATCTTGAAACACAAATAACGCGATAGGAGTTGCAAGTTGGCTGCCACCCTTGGTTGTATAAAGGATAGGGCAAAATGAGAGGATATATATTCCTTACTTAAACACCGAAACAACCAAATTGTAATTTCACTATGGTCTTCCGAAACAGGTTCACGATTTGTCCCCAGACGGACTGTTCAGTTCTTGAGTGCGGAATATAGTGTGTCCTGTATTATATTATTATTAAAGAATCATCATTGATTTATACGTATTTACTATAAATAATTGTGACTGTGGATTATTATTGTTATATGATTACTTTAAAAGGATATTGTTATGTTTATTTCGGTTAAGAATTATTCCTTGCTTTGCAGTAAAAGCAAGGAATAATTCTTAACCGAAATGCAATATATTGCCGTATATTGCATTTGATTTAATACTATATTAATTAATACTATATTTAATTTAATAGCTCACGACACTAAACCGACCATAAATAATAGTGAAAAGCGTTCACCACTCGCAATATCTGCTCGAAAATACAGTTCGTATACCAAAATGCCTCACGTGGTATAATGCGAAAAGTTTTCCCATAGAGCTGCCATGGCGGGTGGCAAGGAAAGCTATAGGTTAATAACATGAAACTTTACTAATTTAATGTTATACAACTATGCATGTCCTTTAATGTACAACTATTTAGACGTAGGGTCGTAGTTGTTTTATTGTGCGAAAAATTGCCAAAGTAATTGTGGAAAGAATAAATTGTTTTCTCTGTTTATTTTTTGTTTATTTTTTATCTATAAATGGGATATGAAAAGTTCGAGATAGAACAGTTATGTTATGGATTGTTAGAATAGTTAATGTCTAGAAGAATCCAATCCATTACTTATTAATATTTTCTCAATTATATTTACCTAATTAATTTATATTACTAATTCGAAAAAAAAAATCCTGTAAAAATAAGGTGATATTTGCAATATTTTATAAACGGCTTAATGCTTTCCTATAATATTTCCTATGCCTACCATTAAGTAGATCGTGAGCCTGTCTGACGTCCTTTACATAAAAATTAAAATACTTTTTCATACAAATGCATAAAAATTTACTAAAGAGGGTAACACAACAACAGAGTAAACAGTGTGAAATGCGTGCGTAGCGAAATTAAAATGAAAAGTATAAATACAAAAAGTAGTGGTGTTATTTTGAAATAAAATTTTAAATGAAACTTTTAAAAAGCTTTTAAATTAATGAAATAAATTTTTCAAGTCGCTCTTAACTCCTGTGATTATTAACATTAGAAACATACAATTGGATTTTTTCTAAAGAATCTCTAAACATTAAAGTAATGGATTAATTTTATTGCGAATAAGAAACTGATAAGAAATGCTTTATTTGTGGTGTGTTTCGTTACGCAAGGGATGCCTGAACCCATTGCTCTATCTTCAACTTGTGCTTTACCCTTAATGAACTTGAGAAATAAACTATAAATTTAGATTAATTTAACTTAATCTTTAAGTTTAAGATCTGATTTTCAAATTTAAGAATAATCTTTGATTTTGCATAATTTCGCCACTGTAACGCCACTGTATTATGCATATGAATATTTTCACAAAAAAACCAATCCTTCACCAACATATTCTATAAATTCTCAATTTTGAAGACATTGCCCAAATAAATAGGAAAGTGTACGAGGCTTGTGTCTGAAGGTCTGAGCACGTGACGCAGGAGGACGTGACGCGAAAGTTACACCGCGTCACACCCCTTGTTTATCACGATTATCCGGTACATTACATGCAACGATCTTATGTTACGTCCGTAAAAAGAAATGAGGTGATATCTTGCTTTCCTCTTTAACATTACATGTTTTTTTTAAGAAGGTGCTCTTATTTATAGCATTCATGTTGTTTGTTCGGATAAAATGTAGAGGAAGGGACAATTTTTTTATGTATAAAAGAATTTGACATACAATTCATAAGAATCATATTTATAATTCATAAGAATTCTTAACATAAGTTGTGATTTGATTTATAAATACATATAAGTTAATTTAAAACATAAGTATAGACTCAAGTTGTATTACTAAGAAATGTTAAAAGGAAATGTGTTCCATAGAGGAAAAATTGCGTAATATCGTCTCCCCTCTGACCAATAACAAGTGTCTTCTTTGAGATGTCGGTAGCGGAAATTTGATTTCTTCGTAGTGTCGGATTTTTTATCTCTTGATGGATTGAACGATAGATTAAAATGTCTGTCTAAATAAAACTTATTTTATTATGTTTAACATTAATTGAGGGATACTTGTTAAATTAAAAAAAGGAATACATGTTTAAGTATTAATAGTTTCTTATAATGTTTTAAAATTTCTAGTTTTGAAAATATTGTTACAGCTCGTTTGTCGTAGAGATAGCTTGAAAACAACTTTCATGCGACCCGGCGTTTCCTGGTCGAAGCAAATAACAATAATAAAGTTGATAGATAAATACTCCTATTGTTTGATTTTAAATGTGCGGCGAGTCTAAAGAAAATAACAAGAATTTTGGGTGAAAGCTACATACATATATGGATGTATGTAACATACATCCAGATCAAAATCCAAAATATTTCAACTCAGATCATATACATTTAAGTACTATTGCCTGAATTATTCTAGATCTTTGAGATAAGAACCTAACACTTTATCAACTCTATCAAAAGGACTGTAAAAGTACTAAGTAGCGAAGGTATATATTTTATGAAGAAATATTCACAACACAATGCCTATCCCAGTGTCTATGACTACGCACCATATAGTGATCTATCATTTTTATGATCCTCCCATAAAAGCCCTAAGCCCACAAGCCAAGTGTATGTAACAGCCAATATAAAACCATTCTACCGAGAAATTCACTAAAGTTTACGTTGAAATATCCACTGTATTTGGTAATGTATTGCTGAAACGAGCGCAATAAGTACACCAGTAAAGACGCACACCATTCACTATTGTAGCAGTAACTTAATATTGCTGTATAATAAGCATTTCTATTTTTAAGATATAGTTAATTCAAATTTACGCACAGAAACACTTAAATATTCTAAATAAGTGAAGTCTTACGAATCCGCAGTGATAGAATGTATATAAATGGATTTAATTTTCTTTTTTTATGTTAAGGGGGACAGACAGCCAATTTATGGCGTTGTTATAGGCATCGCCTATAACAACGCCATAGGTGTTGCAAGTGCGCTGCCGACTACAGTAGAATTAAGTATAAGGGATTAGGAAGGATTAGGAAAATAGGAAGGGTTAGTTATGATTTATAGCCTATATCACTTCTCATTGAGAGTAATTGAAAAGACGGTAAGGTAGCACAAGTATTAACAGACGCACCTTCTGGCTTCACATGTACAATATGTAAGGCTACTACTCCACGCAAATGAAAGATTTGGCAAAAGTAACTGCTAGGCCTGAAAGTGAAGAAATTTATCAATAAGGACTTTCTACATTACATGCCTGGATCCGTTGTATGGAAATGATATTGCACATTTCATACAATCTTTCTTTTAGAACATGGTCTGCAACGACTGATGAAAAAAAAAGACAAAAACAAGACAAGAAAACCTTAGTATAGAAACGTTTTGTGAGGAGCTGGGACTTATAATTGATCAACCATGATGGAATTCCAATGATGGATATACTGCTAGAAGATTTTTTTATAATGCAAGTTGCTCTACTGAAATTACAGGTGTGGATGTGACTTTGATAAAAGTCTTTACATAATACTACAAGCACTTTCATGGGGTGTGATGATAGATGCGGAAAAAGTTGGTAGTTATGCTATGGAGACTGCCAGGATTTATGTAACTAATTATGAATGGTACTATATGCCATCCTCTGTCCACAAAATTTTAATTCACGGAATTCACGGAGAAAGTGCTGTAAAGCATTTTGCAGTGCTTCCAATTGGTCAACTTTCGGAGGACGCACAAGAATCCCGCAACAAGGATTTAACAGCCACAAATGAAGACGTATTTCATACTCTTCTTCATACATCAGATTCATATATAACTACGAGTAGTATTAGAAAACCTTACAGCAAAAACGTTAGAGAACTCTATCCGGATACACTATACCTTTTGAAAGTGAACCAATTAATTTGAGATCCTGAAGCTCGGCAAGTTTAATTATCTATGCATACAATAAGCATTGCTCAGAATCAAGCAGGTGAACCGAAGTATGTATATAAAATACAACTTAGATTTTTTAAAATTAAAGCTTGAGTTTTCATTCAAGTAAATGTAAATTTTACATTATTAATACCCACATTCTGAAATAAGAGGCAGGCAGGCTGACGGTTCATTTGATGGTAGGTGGCTGCAGTCACGTATTAAAACAAGCAACCCTTTAAGAGTTGCAAGAGCGTTGCCAATTTTTTTAGGATAAGGAATAAAAGTGGAGAAAGAGGAATAACCTCCGGCATCCCTTACTCACCAAAACCCAACGACTCATATGTTGTTTTATTTCGGGGTGACTTGTAAGGGTGTGGTTATTGCCGTCAGTGACCTCGCTACATTATAAGGGCCCTTTTCCTATCACGCGGATTATCGGCGGCGTGCGTATCTGGTCCGCTTGCTGCAGATCGCCAGCATCCTATCATTTCATACACGTTTTTCTTATGACGTGAAAGGCAAGCGCACGGAGCGCGGAACGAAATCTTTGTTCTGCGTGTAGCCAGGAACACGCCATCATCCGCACGCAGGTGAAAATCTGCATGACAGGAAAAGGGCCCTAACTGTGGTAAGCAGCGCCATCAATATTAGAACAGTGAAGAAAAAATAAGGATGTGAGAAAAAAATCTGTCACCTTTTTTTTGTGTTAAGGTGTGTGAGTAAGGGATGCCAAATCTTTTTCTTATGTTGAGATCGGCAGACAGGCTGACGGTCCACTTGATGGTAGGTGGCTACCGTCGCCTATAACATAAGCAACGCCACAGGTGCTGCAAGTGCGCTACCGACTACAGTAGGGTTAAGGATAAGGGATTAGGAAGGGGTAGGGAAATGAGCTCTGGCATCCCTTACTCACTCACCGAAACACAACAGCACACGTGCAGCTGGGCTTATTCCCTCAAAATATTGTAACTTTATAACTGATGACTTCATTAGGCACAAAATTTTATATTTTCATGCACTGTTTTATTGAGATTTTATTGTTATATTCAATGGAAACTGTTTTATGCAGTAACAACACTGCCCTTCGCCATTTTGAATATAAAGCGTACATAAATTTTCTTTGTCCCGAATTTTGTGAGTCATTCGTTGGGCCATAATAATAAATGGAATCATCTGCGAATTGATTCGCATTCTAATGTCGAAGCTATATTGTTGAAATTGTATTATGAGGAACACTAAAATGGCGCTTTCTATTTCAACAACTAATTTATAATATTGTTTAAGTATTGTACACATCATTACTTTATTTTAACACTGTTTAATATATTTTGCTAAAAAAATTACCAATATTACTTAATTAGCATAATTTTTTTCCCGTTATTCTGCCACCGTTTTGGCTTTTTATATGTTCTTATTTTAAGGCAATATTTTATTTACTTACATACAAGTACTTGATTTTCACTTTTTAATAAATGCCTAACGTGAATGTATTTTCTTTCTTGTCTGCTACTTAAAAAAGAACAAAAATAATTTTCTAAGTCATAATTATTAATTTAAGAAATAGTTAGTTGTGCTAATAAATAATGACAATTTATTTAGAATTTTAGAATACTCCCAATATGAACATTACAAAGTTTCAGTAGAGTGTTAACCAGTGCAATAGCCAATCTTAGTTCCAGATTCCAGTTTCAAGCCAATTATTGAGATCGTCTGTAAAACAAGTACGTTTCCCCTGGCAATTTACTACACCTAAATTAATTCTTAACAGTACTTAGGTAACATTTTAGCACCTCTTATAACTGAAAAAGAAATAACGCACTTCGAAAGTTTGCCAATAATGATCGCTTGTAATCTCTTATAAAGTGATTCTTTCATAAGAAGTATTGGAAAGAGAATTGGATTATTTTCTGTTGATACATAGAAGTTCAACTTAGACGTGATTACGAATCACTGGATAGAAATGCAGTCCCTTACGATAAGTCTAATTCATAACGATAATAAAACGTTTATATTCAAGACAACACAATGCACTTGGTCTGATTTAGAACTGTGGCGTTGCAGACTGTTTGATCGGTTATATATAACATTCAGAAGTTCAGAGGGCAAATTTTAAAGAAAGCGTAGAATTTTTCGGTATTGTCTAGCTGACAATGACATTGACAATAAATTTACTTTCAGTGGAATTCTCAATTTTATAAACAATAGTTATTTGTTCAACTAGAGAGCAAAATTGTTTTTTCCTGCGAGTGCCGTCTTTAAATCACGAACTAGCGAAGTAGTCTATAGAATTGAATCACGAGCGTAGCGAGTGATTCTAATATAGACTACTGAGCGAAGTGAGTGATTTAAAGGCACGAGACATAAAAAAATTTGCTCTCGTGTTAAACATACAACTTTTCACCTCAACAGCGAGTTAGGCCATCACCACTGGTATCTTCACAGCTGTAAAACTATCTTCACAGCTGGGCCAACTCTAGTTGGCTATGGTCGGCCGAATCTAGTCGGCTATGGCCGGCCGACTCTAGTCGGCTATGGCTGGACACACTAATAAAATCCTAATAATGTTATTCCAGGGAGTTAAATCCCGTGTTCGAAATTTGAATCACTTTTCCTCACGCTCGCAGCAAAAATCGATTTTCCTGCGAGTTTTTAGGCACCAAAAGCACCCTTTTCGTGCTGGAGAGGTGAAAAAGAATTTTTACATTCGACTTGACTTGACTGCTTTGGACTTGACGGACCTGTTTTGGAAAATTTAAAGAAAAAAATTGTCTTAACTTGACTGACTAGTATCGGGATCTTTGATTTTAATTTGAATTTTGAGTTTTTTATATTGCTATTTTACAAGTGACACTGGCATAATCATCGGAGAAGATCTGATGGAGCCGTAACTGGTGCGGTGAACGCATGGTGTTCGATATACCGCGTAACTTTTTTGTTTGTAAACAGATTGGAATAAAACAAACACTAAATGTTACTTGCAGCTTGCTGCAATACATCAATGAAAACCGCATTCAAATTGGTAAATCTCGGTAACATAAGTACAACGTGTACAAAATGTTTTTTGAAAAAATATTTAATGTAAGTACGGACACGGCTCGTTTACGGTTTTATTATATGTATAGATGTGCAGAATAGATGAATTTTAGTAATTTTGAGCGAGCGAAATTTGATATCCACAGTATCTTTGGACTATTATTAACCCTAATATTAAAAAAAATTGACTTATATAGAGAGTACAACCATTTTGTTATAATTTGCAATAAAAACACGTTTAATATAAAAATAACAAAAAATGCGGTTTTAATAATAAATTAAAATTGTTATAGATCTGAAAATATTGGGAACCTTTATTATTTTTATATGCTAAATTTTATATGAAGCGTAACCTCAATTCGTCAACTAAGAGACAGCTAGATATTAATGCTGATAAAAACTCTAAGCATTAGTTTCTCACTCTTTATAAATTAGTATTAAATATCTCATTTTCGAGGTCATGACTTTATTCGGAAGTAAATTTTCAATTAAGTTTAAGGTTTTTTTTAAAGTGGTTGCCTAGTTTTATACCACTGTGAAACCTGAATCAATTTTGTGTTCAGTTTAATTCAAATTCAACTATACCTATATAAAATGAAAAATCCTATAATGCATAAATTTTGCTTTAATAATATTATATTTAAAATAATATTTTAATATTTTAATACACGAAGTGAAATATACAGTAAATATACAAGTGAGTCTTTCGTTCCAGTTTCGTTGGTCTATAACAAAGTGCAGGTGGGTAACTCCTAGACATTCTCCAATGCAAACTTTGCCAAGTTTAATTAAATTCTTCAGCAGTTCAGAACTGTGGATTAGCAGACTCTTTGATATTTTAATTTATTTAATTTTATTTATTATAATTTTATAGAATTTGTGTAAGCTTAAACAATGAAAATATTTTACGATTCGCTAATTTGAGGTAGACAGAAGATTTTTTTAAATGTAATTCTGTCCTATTTTCGCTTCGCTCCATAATATTGCTTATAATTGTTTAGTCTACACAAGACGCGTCAAGAGTAAACTTAATTGGAAATAAGTAAAGGCGTATTCGTTTAATATTCATATTTATTTAATTATATCTATAGAATATTTTACAAGTCAAATACAAGTTAAGTTAAACGTGTGCTGTTGTGTTTCGGTGAGTGAGTAAGGGATGCCAGAGCTCATTTTCCTATCCCCCTACTAATCCCTTATCCTTAATCCTACTGCAGTCGGCAGCGTACTTGCAGCAGCTTTGGCGTTGCTTGTGTTATAGGCGACGGTAGCCACCTATCATCAAGTGGACCGTCAGCCTGTCTGCCGACCCTAACATAAAAAAAAACACAATATGTACATGCTTTGTTCGCCGACTGAAATAATTTAATTATAATGTTTTAACTTGCCGTGCCCGTTTGTTGGATTATTGGTTAGGGTGCTTGCCTTGACGCTCTATCTCAGAGATACCGTGATCGGTTCCCGGCACTTTGGAAATGAGCTTTTCAAAGTTGACTCTGGTCTGGTTCTGGAAAATAGTGGCAGGGCACACTGCGTTTAGCAGTCATTTCGGCAGCCCGTCTGGCAGTAGTAACCACCTCCTTACAGAAGACCATTATGAAATAACAGCATGTGTGCTGTTGTGTTTCTGGAGTAATTAGAGGATGCCGGAGCCCATTTCTCTATACCTTCCCAATCCCTTATTCTTGACCCATCTATTGGCAGCGCACTTGCAACACCTGTGCCTTGATTGTGTTATAAGCGACGATAACTACTTATCATCAACTGGACCGTCAGTCTGTCTATAGACCTTAACATTAAAAATATCTTTTTTTAACAATAAATGTATGCAAGCACGGTTCCGCCCTCAAAGTAAAGCGCCATTATATTTGGTCTGCGTCAGTAAGCACAATTCAAGAACTTTTCTACCGGAAACTGTACAACCCACTTTTACTTATCGTAATTCTAATGGTACTAGAAAACAGTGTCATGAAATCTCTGCGTCCAAGATTAGAATATTTTAAGCTAAATCATATAAAGTCTTGTCCCGCAATGGACTATAGCGGTGGACAATTACGTAGCACATAACTTTGTTAATTCAACAGAAAATATGACAAAAAACGAGATAGAACATCTTCCTGCACTCAATACATATGTAGCCTACCTCCAAATAAAAATCTTACTCGGATTCAGTTAAGAGCCGCACTATCAAGATGCGAGACACGCTGCAATGGTAACGTATTGCACTTGTGAAATACCGAATGCAATTTCAGTTGAGAGCGATCCAACTGCATGTAAGTGGCATTTTACTCTTCCGGCGGAACGGTACCCCACTTGAAATAATTGCGAGCTGCTTAATGTATGGATGGCATAGGTTAATATTACATGTGTATATAATATTACTAGTTGTTGCGCGCGACTTCGTCCGCATATCTTTATAATATACTATGTTACTCGCTGATAGTGTAGCTTTCTATGGGTGAAAGAATTTTTAAAATCGGTCCAGTAGTCTTTTTTATGCTAAGATCGGCAGAGAAGCTGACGGTCCACTTGATGGTAGGTGGGTACCGGCGCCTATAACAAAAGCAAAGCCAAGGCTGCTGCAAGTGCTCTGCTGATTACAGAAGGATCAAGGATAAGGGATTGTCGAAGAGGTTACGTGTTACCTAACCGAAACACAACAGCACACGTGTCATTTCACGGTGGTCTTCTTTAAGGAGGTGGTTACTGCCGCCAGACGGGCCGACCAAATGACTACGAAACGCAGTGTGCCCTGTCACTACCTTCCAGATCCAGATCAGAGCCAAATTTGAATACATTTTTCAAAGTTGACCCTGCTGGGAATCGAACCCAGGAACCCTAGAGGTTAAGGCAAGCGCCCTATGCACTCATCCAGCGGGTTCGTCAAAAATCGTCGAGTCTTTGAGTTAATTCATTACAAACATACATTTGCATGGAAGGTGGCAAAGGGCGGAAGCTGGGATGAGGGTGAGTAGCCTATGTTACTCGCTGATAATGTAGCTTTCTATAGGTGAAAGAATTTCTAAAAGCGGTCCAGCAGTTTTTGAGTTTGTTCATTACAAACATGCATACTTACACACAAATCTTTTGTCTTCATATAATATTATAAAAATAAAATCTTTATATATAAAAATGAATCCCTATTTCTCCTGGTCACGGCATCACGCGTGAACGGGTAGACCGATTTTAATTCGGTTTTCGCTAATGGAAAGAGGGATGAACGGGGAATGTTTTAGGGTATATAAAAATTGCACACCGGGCGAAGCCGGGGGCGGGCCGCTAGTAAAATATAAAATTAAAGTATATAGAATAACGAATTTGTAACCTTTATTAATTTCTTGTAATTTGTTGCACAGACGACAAATAATTGTCACTGCTAACACGTCAGTCATCGTCTTCGTCATCATCATCTCCATGTCAGCCCCTTTCCACTAGGAGGGGTCAACCCTGGATCTAACGTCGACCAGCGTGGCCTATTGTTGTCTAGTGAATTTTAAAACTTAGAACATACATTATGGTTGTAGAGTTTGCGCGTAATCTCCACTATATTTCTAAGCTTCTTTATGGCATTTGTAGCATTTTCCAGACCCCGCTGCGTTTACAAGAGAGTATAATATTATCTATAGCAAATGTAGTAAGAGGCTCGAGGTAGACTATGGGTCTACATTATAGTGGGTAATTTCCATCGTCTATATGCTGTAAGCAAAACCATGTCGGGTGCAAGTATCCTTGCACGAAGGACAAAATACCCCTTAGGCAACACTGCAACCAAAACCACCAACGAAATGCAATAGCCAACGTGTTGGCTGTTGCATTTCGTTGGTGGTTTTGTTCAAATATGAGCAATATTTGAACACGGTCTACTAAAATATGATTACCGCAGCCATAGAGGCTGCAAAATTTACCATCACTGAGATCAAATTGTACCCTGCTAATATCATCGCCCTCAGTATTTGATGTTATGTGCAAAGTTAATTATGTTTTTCCTAATAATTATTTTATTTTATTAATCACTGATGTTCTGTCGGATTTGTTTATTGATGTCAACTCATCTATTGCGTAGTATACGAAATATATATTTAATTTTTTTGTAAACCTCCTTTTGTACGTCGTTGCTTAAAAGCAAAACTAAAATGGTATTTCTCTTTTATAAAATAATACAATGAAAATTCTATTATATTCGTACTAAGTTTGTTGTGCCACAATGGCAATACTTATTGAAAGTGTAGCTCTATATTCGCTCTCGCCCTATAATGCTTCTCAAAATTGCCAGTTTACGAGTATAAAAAAAAACAATGCTGGTTTTTAGGGTAGAGGACACTACATATTATATAGATCTATCGAAATGTTTGATAATTTGAATCACATTGTTCCGTTCTATTGTTTCTGATATAACTAACATTCTCAATTGTGATGAGGCAATTTTGAGAGCACGTGGTGGTAAAGAAATATTAATGAATAATTATACTCATTAATAGTCCAGTTCTTCGAACGCCGACACGGTAAAGAGAGGTTTTAATCCCGGTCGGGCCTTGCGTCTAGGTGTCTTTTCGATTCCTTAATTAGGCGCTTTAAAAAAAAAATTATGCGCTTTAAAAACACTGTTTGTCTAAAAAGTAGTAGGCATCTTCGAATGCCTGTAAAATAGGTAAGACTTTTTATGAGGTAAATATTTAAAAAAAAAATAGGGTACGAATGTCAGAATCTTCTTTGGCGATCAAATATCTAATAAGCTAAGCTAATCTAATAATAAATATCTAATTTCATGTCGAAATGTTACAAGAAGCGTCACGTCAAATTACGACCTTGACATTTTACTCTCATCGCGCGCTAAGAAGTTTGACTTCAAAAACAAAACGAAGTAAGGCCAAAATTTAATATGTAAACTTTCTTAGATAAAAAATCGTTTACTTTAAAAAGTATCAACACAAACATCATGGTGTTGTATCTAGTCGAGCGATCTTCGAAAAACATTCGCATTTCTAAAAATATCGATCAAATATAAAATAAATAAGCAATCAGTTCTGTTATATTTGTATGGAAATTCAATATTATAATACATGCAAAATATTCCATCCTTTGTTGACACTGGGACGTGGTAAAGAAGGAATCACTCTTTACAGTAGATTATATAAACGTTTTATATAAAATATAAAATAAACATCTGATTATACAAAATAAACAAAATTTATTTTTAAAATCAAATATTTAGCAAATATACACATATTTCATATTTAATCTGTTCCTGAAAATTTAAATTTGTACAAAGATTTTCACTATAAATATGTTCTCTGAATACTGATCCCTTTATTTTAAGTATAATAGGATATAGCTTGTAGTGCTCTTCAATCGTGAAAAATTTTTCATCAGTAAAGAGGATATTTTTGTGTCTTTCACTTGCGTATCGGGACGGAAGGCGTTTTAATTAATTTACTCTCTTTATCTGTAGGAATTGATTTAGGGCACGTCCTATATATTGACGATAAGCACCGAGCTTCAGGTCTTGTTTTAATATACGCGACAGAGTCCTAGCGGTAATCTTCATTTCTCGCGATAAGATTTTTTGTTTCCTTATGGGGTTTCGGTGAATTCTGATTTAACAGTATTAACAGCCTTTGTGCCTTTGTAGTTCTAACACCACGCAGCCGCGCCGATCTTTTATGGTCTTCGACAAAGGAAGTGTTGGTATATTTGTCTATAGTACGATATACGAACATACGGCTGATATCAAGCTTTTGAAGTGTCTTGAATATGATTAACGGCTCCATATCCACTTTGTGTAAGACAATCCCTGCAACCCTAACACTCCATTCCATTTTGTAATTTGATAATAAACACGAAAAAAATATGCGAAATGGCGAGAAATCAAAAGAAGTTTTTGACATAATAATAAGGGCTTTCAAATTCAAAATGAATAAGGAGTTGAAAAAAGAAAAAGTTTTTATGTAACAGTATTTATGATCAGACTAGTTATATTTAGAACTTATAACTTAAATACTCGACAAACGGACTTATCGAGAAAAAATAAAGTCTTAGTTGAATTGGAGTTACCCCCTCGATTATCGGTCTCATAAGAAAAGACATGAGTAAATTTTACACTTTTAAAAGAAACAGCAAATGGAGATTATATTGTCGCTATTAGCATGGCAACCATTCACATTTAACCTAAACAACCCTTCAACCATAAAGAGATTCAACTCCATTATCTAATGTTTCCCTCTCACATAATTCAGCAAATGAAAGACGGAAGAACGACGTCTCACCAACTTTACCAACAAATGTAAAATAAGCATAAACTGAAGTTAAATTTTCCCAAACTGCCACATATAACGTTCAGAGCTCGTAAACAAAAGATAAAAGAGACACACTTGGATATTTTGAGTAAAGGAATTCTCTGTCTTTTTGTTCTGCACTGGCAAGAAGTGGGACGTTCATTTTTTTATTGACATTTATGTGAAACAGTAACTTTTTATGGTTATTATATAATTTCGTTTCATAAAGTGTGTGTTTATTAATGTTTTACACGTGTTTAATGTGGATTTCGATAATATTTGTACTACTGTATTACAAATAAATGAATTAAATATCTGTTTCATATCTAATATATGAGTAGATATTAAAAATATCTATCTATTCACAATTATAATTATGTTTACATTATTTACAATTATGTTTACCTATATATTCCATTGTAAGTAGCCTACTATTGATATAAACTATACTGTTTAAATTAATGGAATTATATACGCCAATTACTGATGATTTCATTTCTATTTTTATATGAAAGTAGTGGCCCAACCCCAGATTCGCACGGAAGTAATTAGGTTTTATTATATATTAAAAACCTTCCTCATTTCACTAGTTTCATTAGTGAAAACCGCATCAAAATCTGTTGTGTGGTTTAGGAGGAGTTAGCAGGCCGACACGGGCAGCGATTTATACTGTCTTTTGTGGTCAAATTTTGTACGAGTATATATTATTGTAAAAATTATACACAGTATGATTTATGATGAATTTTATGATGAAAAAAGACAAACGTGTTATAGATGTTTTACAATTTAGGTAAAAAATTAAATCTCTCTTATGAATTTCTTATGTAACTATAACTAATATAGATATGTGTTCGTCTTCAGTACCTATTCATTTTAATTATTATTATTCTGTCATGTAAAACTTTATTACCATGGAAGTAAAGAACTGTCAAGTAAATTACTTCCAAGGTAATCAAGTCGAAGTACTAATGGAAATATATACGCCAATTACTGATGATTTCATTTCTATTTTTATATGAAACTAGTGGCCCAACCCCAGATTCGCTTGTAAGTAATTAGGTTTTTTTTTATATATTATTAAAAACCTTCCTCATTTCACGAGTAAAAAGTCAAAAGTCGAAGTATATTTAATCATAAATCCAAAATTAGCAACTCCAATGCGATTCTTTTGTGGCGAACTATCATTCACGTGATGGTTTTTAAAATTTTAATTGATCATAACTTTTAAAAACTAGAAACTATTGCGCAAAGAATAATCCCTGATTTCTGAAATATTTTTAATCCATGAAAAAGAAGAGTGGCTAGTTTGAATAACAAACCGCTTTACGACAAAACGTTAAAGTTTCATTAATCAAGTCTAAGAGCATCGATACGAAGCTTCAAATAAATTATGTATCTAACATAATGTTATTTCCCATAACCTCTATTAATAAAGGTGGAATTTCGTAAATTCCTTACGCCATGACTACAGTAAAACAACCAAACTATTTCTAATTTATATCGAGCAATGATGACAAAGTCGGTGTATTGCCTTTTATAATGTACAGTACACACATAGGTAGGAAAAGTTCCAAAGAAGTAAGCCGACTAAGCATTTGACGTCACGTTCGATTGTCCTAACGAACCGTGCTTACTTCACGTTTGGACAACACATTTCGTTAGGTTGACATACGACTTTGGTCCAGGCTAAATATTACAATATCGTATTCTACGTAACTTACACAGTTTTCGTAGAGCAAAAGTAAATAAATAAAAATATGTTTAATTTAAACACCTATCAAGCAATTTCGTAGCAAACCATTTCAATAATTTCTCATTTCAACTAAAATTGAATACCTACTGGAGAGCACAAAGGATAGATTGAAATTTAACTAAATATCTTTTGTACTTAACTGAAGAATTTCTCATCATTTAAGCCTTAAATTTTAAGGCCTCTACAAAGTTTCTAGTATAACTTAATTTTACAGTTTTACGGGTTGTACAGTCGGGATACGAAAACCTTTGTCAGTTTTCAAATTCATTCCTTAGTAGTAGAGTCTTAGTATCTTTTAAAACTAAAGCACTAAGCAAATAGTTGACAGACGTTTGAAATGAAAACTTTGCATGACTGATTTAATTGCCCTGGTTCAAGCAAATGTCGACTTTAAGGTAACGAACCTTTTCTTACCCCGAATGTACCTAGTTAAAAATACCCTTTTAATAAATACAAAGTAAAAAATCTGGATAATCATTTAAGTTACCTTGAATTTGATATCAGCTAGGATATCAGCTTTAGAGGATATGAGCTTTCTAGGATATGTTTTTTTTCTTCAACCTTAAACATATTATGATCGTTATTTGTGATGAACACATCAATTCTTATAACACGCCAGAATCAGGCCTTGCTAGTTTATATTGGCTCCTTGTCAAAAATATTTACTGATTTCGGGCGTGCTTGCGTGATATAATTCAAAATAAAAAAAAATATAATAGATTTTATGCGAAGACGACACAGTACCCAAAAAAATAAATACATAGGTCATTTAAAAGTATAAATTGTTACTTCTCTTCATATTTCTCCACAACAAAAATTAAATGAGTCCACAAGTGTAGAACTCTGTCTACAGAACTCTGCAACTCTGAAGATTTTTCGTTCCTATAAATCTAGTATTAAGGCACCGAGTGGTTTCTATCGGTGTTGCAAGCTCGCCAAGATTGCAATGTGAATATGTTATATTGATCGCTGAGAAAATGTGCAGTTAAAATATATCCACTACAGATATGTTTTAGTATATGCAAATACTGGAACATCTAAGTGTATAGAGTAAAACTATATGACTCAATAAAAACCAATAGCATACGTGCCGTTATTTCTAAGGTGTAACTAAAGTGCCCTTCCAACAATATTTGTATATTGAGTTTATTGTATTTCAAAACAAACTTCAAAACAAAATGAAAATTTCAATTAAATTAACACATTGAAAATAATTACAGCATGATTTTTTTTAGTAATAATTTTTACTTAATTTTACTTTGATTAACATTTTTCGAATATCTGAGCTTAGATTCTGTAATACAATTGAGAATAAAACCGCGTTAGATAAATTTTCGTGTGGTTTTGTAGTCACTCGGCAATTAAAACTTGTATAGAAAACACGATTAGCAAAAACTGTACACACGCACCCAACATCGACAGGGGAGATAAATGGGCGTAACTTTTAATTACTTTCTAGCGGGCCGCGGTGTTGAGGCTAGTACAAAACAAAGGCCACAGCGATATTATATTAACATGGTGTTTATTCGTTAGGAACCGAATCCCTAGTCGTAGCTTTCGCCACGTTAAAGCAATCTGAATAACATTATATATGTATTAAAAGTAAACTGGGAACTTATCTTTAATCCATAAAATCTACAAAAGTCATACACCATTCTTTTCTGATTCAAATCTGTCAGTACTTAAATTGGGGTTGATTTTAACAACCAGAAAACAAGTGTTTGTTTTATATCAAACCTTAGGTCGGATAATGTCAATGTGTGTGATAATAACTTATTTCAGAAGCAGGGCACTCATAATTTCAGCCATGGATTGTAATCGTATTATGAATTGTCCCGCGTAAATGTTTTTTTGTTTTCTTTTTCTCTGAATTTCTGGTCCCTGGCAGAATATCAGTGTTGTGGTCCGCACCACAACTGTATACTGAGTCAGGGTTCCTTTTCCTCTTCTTACTTGTTCATATATTTGTTTGTTTATAATTATTATTTGTTTATATATGTATATTGTGTTTATTAGAGGAATAAAAGATGCTTTCTTTCTTTCTTTCTTTCTTTATATAGGTAATAATAAAATTACAATAAATTTAAAATGATGATTTTAAATTTAAACAAATACTGTCAACGCACAAAATGGAATAGAGGAGGAGAGGAGAGGGAGAGTGAGGTATCCGATTTCTGTCATACATATTTTTATCGATATCTTTATGATTGACATCGACGATGGGATCTCTTTAGTATTCCCATTGTCGTTGTAATGTTATTAAAACTCAATAAGGAACTAAATAGTATTCATTATAAATAAAAATGGATCTTCGAAATGTATGTACGCCCATAACTTTCGAACGGATAGACCGATTTTAATTCGGTTTTGACTAATGGAAAGAGGGATAAACGGGGTATGTTTACGTATATAAAAATTGCACCACGGGCGAAGCTATTGTATTGTATTATTGTATACTACCACGGCCGCTAGTATACAATAAAATCGTAAACGAGCCGTGTCTGTACATTAAATATATAAAAAAAAAAACAATTGTATAATAAATGACGACCGGTGACGGTTCCAAAGTCCTCTATGGACTAAAACCACACCCATTTCGAGGCGAGTTTTAGTGCGGTAAGAGTCCCACATAACCGGCATTTGTTCACAAGGTATCGTGAAGATTTCTCCCCTGGTACCTATATAAAAAAATACATATTTTGAAAAAAAAAAAAAAAAAAAAATTTGTATTGTAAATATAATTGCGAATCATAAAGTTTTTAATTTATGTTGAACTCTTTTAACGTTATTAATTTATTATACAAAATAAAAGATTTTTAGGACGGGTCGACAACGGACAGACAAGCTCAGTGTAAGACGTCCACTTACAAGACGGTTTGATGACCTAATTAAGGGCGCGGATCAACGCTGGATCCAGGCTGCTGTGACCGATTCTACTGGAATATCACAGGGGAGTCCTATTGTCTAGCAGTAACCGTAGACCTTAGATGGTGATGAAAATATTTTTTTAAAGTGTGCACAAATAATAGTGTTTACATAATGGGCATGACGCACGGTCAATATTCACACCATTGAATCATAGGTAAAAAAATTTAATGTCTCAGAAGAATTCATACTAATCTGAATACTAATATTTCATTGCGGTTGTACAAATCCTATGTCATTTTCTGACAACATGTATCCAAAATTTCATGATCGATTGAGTCGTTAAAGCGTGAAACGGTAACAGACAGACAGATGGATTATTGTTCCTTTAGGAGAGGAAATTTTTGTCCTAATAAAGTGTTGTGCTATGTTTTGTGCTAACAACTCCTTACCAGTGATAATAATTTGAATGTTTACTTGTAGAGGAAATAAAAATTACGCATGGGATGCGCTTTGATAACCGTATCTGATATTAAGTAAATTAAGACAAAGTTTACTATTTTAATTAGAAATTATCTGACAACTCTCATGAAGATGCACATGTAGATAAGTCAGAAGTAGATAGATTTTTCATTACAGTGAACCTGATTTGCTAATTAAATTTGTATTTAATAATAGCTATTATCTGAGTAATAGTACAATTTTATTATATTAATTTAACCGTTTTAGTCGTATTAAAAGTGACATAAAACACCTAACCGATACCTAGCTAGAACAACTTTGCAGCTCAACTAACGCAGGAGTTAGGTAATTAACTGTAGTTCCTGGCGGAAGCTGCCAGATCTACAAGTAGCAAAAGTTTAAAATTCAATCAATTTTGTGCTCCGCAGACTCCATTCACAGTTTGAGAATTTTGGCTTTAGTAATTTCCTGCTTTCGTCTTTTTGTGCCGTTTTTGTGTCACCTTTCTACGATTTAATTAAAAAGTAATATTGGCTCTGTTTTTTTTTTTTTTTTTGAATTGATATTATGTGCAAAATGTAATTTCTAAATATTACTTGCTCTTGTTATTATTTGAACAACTAGAGCTCGAGAATCATAAGAAATATTATAATAGCCCGCCTTCGGCTTCGCATGGATGCAATATATATATATTCAGTCAGAGCGTTCGTAGTATATCTTTCGACTATGATCGACGACAGCACACGATAACGACACCACATGCCAACATAGGTAGAGGATTTTCCACTAAAACTGGTGGTTTCGACCTGTTCAGTGGAGAAATATTGGCTTTTGGTGGCTAGAGGATTTTCAAGTGGTTCAAACGAATGGAGTCTAATTCATAACACTGGACAACACTGGTATCTTTTTAAGTCTTAAGCGCTACAAAGACAAATACTCCTAGCGGAAAATATCATAATTTTTTTATAGAAGAAATAATTTTAATTTCAGCTAACGCTTAAATTCAAATAATTTTAATTTAAGCTAACGGACCTCAAAATGACATCGTTCCGTAGCAAAAAAGTATCTATGTATACAGTAAGGGTTCATATAAAAGAATATTTTAATTTACTTCCTAATTGAGATTACTTAATAATTTGTTTATGTACTTCGCCATTCGCCATGTTGTGTCTTATAATATTTTCGCCATAATATTATAAGACACGTGATAAGAGAAGACTGTGTTTTTTTTTTAATTTACGTACATATGAACTCTTATCTTATAACCTCCCTAAATCTGTTAATTTTAATTTTAGCACAGAAAGTCATATTATAAACATTTTTATGTAAAATTAAATTCTCTATAGTAATATATTTGTCCGAAACTTTTTTTTCTAACTCTTACCAGTCTTCTAAAAGCTCAAACAAAAATAATTGTGGACATTCGATAGCTATAAAATTTGTTTTCATGGTCTCTTAACTTATTATAGCATATAAAACGCACAATCAACATATGCTATGCACCCTCTTCTCCTTACGTAAATTATGAGTGCAAGAAGTTGTCTATTGAACGCCAAACACATTATTGTAAATAATTTAATGGCCTGAGCATGTATTGTATGCGTACGTGACAAACTGCTAAACCGACTGCAAGCGCAGTATCGTCGAGAAATCTTCGCTCGTGTGAAAGCGTACAAACGACAGATCGCTTGTCGTCGTTGTGCGGTGTCGTTATCGTGTGGTGTCGTCGATCGTGGAAAAACAGATCTTAAAAACTAATGGAAGAAATCATGATATTATAAATGACATCTATGGAGATTAAAACTTAAAAAAATATTACGAAGTATACGAAAAAGGCTATACAACAAGTCGCTACACATGTTTTTAAAATATCATCGACTTAATTGACACTCTGTGCTCGCTTATAAATGAGTTATACTACAACACTACGCTTCATGCTTGCAACATTTAAAAAAAAAGGTCGATTCTAGCTGTCATTTTAGTTTACCGTATTAAAAATCCGACTATAGGTCAATTCAGCTAAAACAGCGTTATTTTTTATCATAAAAAATATATTAACCTATTCGTCGAAAATAATCACAGCCTTTCACAGTCGAAGAACAGGGTAGTACATATGGTGGAAGTTGTCAATGTATTATCCATTTCCTCGTTATGTTCTTTACCTTTATCCAATTTCCTCCGTATATCGATTCACACGGTATCTGGCTAACTATACTAATAAATAAAATTGAATTGTCTGTTTGTAATATCTTAATAACTACTTTTACTAAATGTATATACGGTACTTATTAAAAAAAAACTTTGATTAAAATTTTTGACTGTTTGTTTGTTACGGCTAATATCTGAAGCGGTTGGACCATTTTATTTTTATTTTTTATGTTAAGGTCGGCAGACGGGCTGACGGTCCCCTTGATGGTAGGTGGCTGCCGTCGCCTATAACACAAAAAACGCCTAAGCTGCTACAAGTGCGCTGCAAGACATCATCTCAGTCATAAGACGTCCACTGCGGGAATCGGCTCTGTGTACTATGTGTTTCTGTCGCTGAATTTTATTTATCTAAGAATAAACATTTGATCTCGCGGTGTAATACCGAGAATAGCGTAGCCCATAGCTCGTTGAGAGACGTTGATCTTTCTTAGGAGGCCCATAGTTAGAGACCACGTTTCAGCGCCGTCTTTGTCGTCTGACTGTGATAACCGACATATATAAAATAATTATAAGAGAAAGCATTTAATTCTTTGTAATCATAAAGAAGTATAAGTAACGTTGCAATAATAACGATCGCGATAATCGCGCCAACGTGACACTCGTTATCGTCACGTAGAATATGGAAACGTCGGTGTTTGCGGGGACGCTACTTCGCTGCGGTTTCCTTGCGGTTGATAAACATGGCTCTGGTAACAACTTGCTTCGGTGTAAAGATTAGAAGAAGAAAACCACATTTCATACCCGAATGAATACTTCGTTTATCGTGGTTAACATGTCAGTGTCAAATACGTATTGCTTACTTGAATAATTATTTGAATATTTTGATTTGCAGCATTGAAAGTCTGTTGAATTGTAAAGCTACAATGTCCTCGAAGAGAAGGCACAGTATTTTTTCATTGGCCAATTCAGGTTCAGTAATTCAAGGAGTCACTGTTCTGAAAAGTTTTATAAAATTGCCGTGTACGTGTAAGTCGGCCGACCCACTTGACGGTAGGTAATTTTACTTTTGGTAAGGCTAAGACGTTTCCTCTGGTGCTTCTAGAATAAATCATGGAATCACTTTTTGAAATCAAAGGTGTATAATATATCGTCAAACGACAACAGTAACAGCAACAGACAACAAATTAAATCAGCTCGCAATATATAATGTACAAGGAACAATTGCCTACCAGCCGCAATTTTTCATCTTCATAACTATTAACAATCTTCACAAAATTTACATTCACAAATAGTTCGCACTTTTCAATGGGTTATTTTGTACTTATAAAAATATAAGGGAAAAGTCAGAAAACCTAAAAGTAAATTTTAGTGGGAAATTTATTTTATAGCGTGCCGTTTGATTCTGGACGCATTCACTAACGAACCGAGAGTTGTGGGCCGCTGGTATTTGTACAACATTGTCTGTGCTCAGCAACGAAATCCAAGTGTTTTTCGTACCGTACTTTAAAAATATAAACTTCATTGTAGACATTCTTTTGGTTCTTACTCATACTACTTTTTGTAAATTACCACATACAAGGGGCACACTGAAATGATCGAGAATAGAATATTTCGGATTGAGTTACAATAAAACCTTTTTTAGAATTTGAATACTGGCCTCTTAGAATCTTAACGACATTCAAACAATTAATTTTTTTTATTAAAAACAAAAACTATGTGGTTTAAAGTTGACACGTCGTTCACAGAAATGGAGCTCACGCGTGAACATTTCCGTGCCATAATTTATCACAATTTTCGTCGCGGCTTATCTCAAGATAAATGTCTCAGCGAACTTGTTTCGATTTATGATGTTGAAGCACCGACCGAGTCAAACGACAATATACCGCTGGTATGCCGAGTTCCGACGCGGTCGTGTGTCGCTCAGCACTGTTTCTTCTGCAGGTCGACCAAGAACAGCGGTCACGCCTGAAAACATCGCAGCTGTGCGAACTATTATATTAGATGACCGTCATTTGACATACGAGCAGATTCGGGCTGTTATCAGTATCGGAATGACTGTAATTCAGTCGATATTACATAATGAGCTGTGTGTAAGAAAGCTAGGTTCCCGCTGGGTTCCCCACAATTTGTCCGAAGAGCAAAAGGCGGCTCGTGTAGATTGGTGCCGGAATACTCTGCAACGCTTCAACGCAGGAAAGTCAAATGCCGTTTATAATATCGTCTCAGGTGACGAATCATGGAACCTGAAATACGAACCTATTCGTATGAATAGGTTCATACGAACCTGAAAGAAAACATCAGTCAGCAGTTTGGGTCTTCGAAGACGAGGTCAAGCCAACGAAAGTGGTTCGCTCCCGCAGCGTGTCAAAGAAAATGGTCGCCACCTTTGTCTCGAAAAAGGGGCATGTTGCTACAATTCCTTTACAGAAACGCAGAACGGTTACCGCCGAGTGGTATATCAGGGTTTGTTTGCCGGAAATGATAGCCGAACTCCTAAAAAATAACCCGAAACGTCGCATCATCCTACATCACGATAATGCGAGTTCCCATACGGCTCGGAAGACAAATGATTTTTTGAAGCCATCCTCCGTACAGTCCTGACCTGAGCCCAAACGATTTCTTTACATTTCCTAGAATGAAAGATTTATTACGCGGTCAACGGTTTGAAGACTGCTTCGCAGCTGTGGAAGCGTGCAAATCAGCCATTTCGTCAACATCAACTTCAGACTGGAATTACTGTTTTAATGATTGGTTTGCACGAATGGAAAAGTGCATTAAGTTGAACGGAGAATACTTCGAAAAACAATAAAATACAATTTAGCTATACCGTGCATGTGGTTTTTCTTATTCCCGATCATTTCAGTGTGCCCCTTTTCGTATTGTCTAAATATGTCAACTTATGTAAAATAAGTACTTAGGTGGTCCACACTATGTGGTACGACCCACATATCGCTGTCGCGAAATCCCTTACACGTAATGAATGACTGATAATTGAAGATGTTGTCTTATCTAAAGCTGCCCGTATGTCGTATCGAAGATAAGAAGCTACAATGTTTTTATGTGTGCGTTGTTACACCTTTATGAATTGAGGATTGTTTACCAGTTTAACCAAGACAATGATCGTCCTTTGTTTTAAGACCTTACGATCTCCTGAATGGCCTCTCTTTGCCTCCCCTTATAGCCATTTCCCGACCTCCGAGCCAAGTATGCATTTATATTTAGCCATTTTAGTTCTTAGGTTTCATAAGTACAAATGATTCACCGAGACATTCCATTTCGTTACCTGCAGGTCCACGCTCCATTCCTTCTACCGATTATTATGACCACCTTCTTTCTCTGTTCCTAAAATTGTACTGCCGCTCTTCCCCCTACCCCTTTCCCTCTACGTTTCGTTTTACATGCGTTTTACACAGCGACAATCGCGTCGGCTAGTTATCCTATATGAGAGAGGCCTATCCAGCGACAATTGGGCGCTAGTCTCAAATGATGACGATAAAAGAATAAAATTTAAACTATTTTTACTAGAATAATGAATTTTCACCCATAACGCAATTAGGTACTACTTTGTTTTTTTTTACTAGCGGTTGTTATTATATTATAATATGTCACAAAAGTGTCTACAATATGTCACTTATATAATAACTTCCAATTACTTTCAATTTTAACCAAAGGAATCACAATTATTGAATGAAAAACATTATTCATCGCAAAACCTTTTTGTTCATACAGTTAGAGAGCGATTCTAAAAATGTTCGCATAACTTTCCTCGGATAAATTTGATTTGAGATTTTTTTTCAGCAGCGAACGTACAATTTTAGTTTAGGAATTAAAACAAAGTTCGTTACTTTTATTGCGGCGTGGTTGGAAATATTTTTAATATCTCGAAAAAAAAAATTGACAGCGAGACTAATAAATTGAACTATATAATTATAACATGTCATACTACAGTACTTTATTGATATCAGGTAAAATTATAAGAGTTTCAAAAGAAAGCTTAGAAGAAATTCTGTTTTTTATTCCATAAATAAAATACTTAATTCGCTCAAATAAACATGGACCGGTATTGTATACATAGATCAGATAGATTTATCTGCGAATTAGAACAATATATTATAAATTAGCTGTGCTAGCAACTTCGTACGCGTAGTATTCAGAATAACGCGTAACTTTTTGGTTTATAAACAGATTGGAATGAAATATACAATAAATATTATCGGAAGTTTGCTACAATACATCAGTGGAAACCACATGAAAATCGGTCAAGCCGTTTCTGAGATTAGCGTGCAGACAACGCCGATTTATAATAGATATAATGGCCCAAGCCTGAGCTGAACCATGTTTAATATGACTGATAATATAAATCTGAGGTCAACTTACATTTGGACTTTCAAAATCACCTAAACTGTCCATTTTCAACTGAAGAGTTATTTTATTGCATTTTTATCGAAAAAATGTTGCAGGTGATTCTTTAAATTTACATAACTTTCTTATTTGTAAACTGATCGGATTTAAACAAACTTTAAATGTTACGGGAAGCTTGCTACAATACACCAGTGAAAACCGAATTCAAATTGGTTAAGCCGTTTCTGAGATTAGCGTCCACAAACGCACAGACGAACAGACAACCAGACAATAATTCTAAAAAACAATTTTTTTGACCTCGGTGAACATATAATAAGTACAACGTGTATAAATATTTAATTTACACATAAGGCCGTTTACGATTTTATTATGATTGTATAGATAGATCATGCTAATAATTTACACGTGTTTTCATTTATTTGTTTCTAATCGTATAGGTAAAATTTCGTAGCCATTCTAATAGCAACCCGCAGTCGTTAACTAGACTACCCATCTGACAGAAGTAACCGTCTCCTTACAAAAGACCACTATATAAGTATTATATTATGCTGTTATGTACGTAAGCATAGAATTCTAAAGCATTTACCCTCCCTCATCCCTAATTATATCAAGGTCAGCAACGCATTTATCTCCTTTCTTATAGAACTACCTGCCAGCCTTCCTCTTTGTCGTAAAAAATAGAAAACAAATCTATACTTCTCTATAAATAATTATATTGATTCACCGCTCTTATTAAGCAATATTAAGGTTTGAGTTGCCCTCGAATAAATTCGCGTCGTAAGTGTTCATTACATATTCAGTTCTGTAAAAGGAAATATACTAGCAATACATTTTTGCATCGCTCCTGCAAATTTTAAAATGAACACTTACTAGATCTAGATATTTTCAGTTGTCCTATAGGAGCCTATAAACGAAGCCTTAAACAGGCTCTCGAAAATATATTCGTGTAGTTTTCTTTTTGTCGCGACCAGTTTATTTGTTTGTTTTTCTCTTTCTTTTCTATGTTTATTTTTGTTTGCCTTTTTACATGTTTACTCCAAACTCCAATTTTCTGTGGTGTATTGTAAATTATAATATGTTCTAGTAACTTAGTGGAAACTTTGCTGTTTTATGTTTTTATTTTATGTATGTATATAATGTGTATCAAATTATTGTATGTTTCCCTAATATAAATAAATAAATAAATAAATTCTCTACTAATATATAAAGCTAAAGAGCTTGTTTGTTTGGTTGAACGCGCTAATCTCAGGAACTACCGGTTCTAATTGAAAAATTCTTATTGTGTTTAATAGTCCATTTATCGAGGAAGGCTATAGGCTATATAACATCACTCTACGGTCAATGGTGTCATATACAATCAGTCTATAACACCGCAAGTTCAGCTAGTAACTAAATAAAAAGAAATACAAAATAATAAAATCACTAAATAACTGCAAGTAATATTCAGAATCTGGGTTAAGAATGTGCAAGTAATTGGAACCTGTCTACTCAATTCTAATTTAAAATATTTATTCTGATCTCTAATTTTGCAAGAACTAAATTGAGGAAAGTTGGAGTACGGCAAACAGCGTTAAATTGAATTACGTTGCAACGTTGCAGCAGCGATGCGACGACATAGATTTTTTACGTTCGTAACTCATTGAGCTGTCGGCTACACGATATCACGAAAAGTAAAACTAATTTAAAAACTTAGAATACTGTGTCGCGGAAACCAACAAAGTTTGCGAAGTTCGTATCTTGTCGCAACATATTTGTAGCGAGTATTGTCAACTTAGCGGCCGCTATGTTGGACGATCCTTGAGGAACTAAAAGTGTCTGGTTCAAAGTACAAGTTACTAGCTGCTACATTGTTTTTGATGATGGTGTCTTGGAATAAGTGCTTTTTACGAATATTTAAATCAATAGTCGCATGTCTTAAAGCTCAATACAACTTAGTAAAGTTAAAATAAAGTGCATAATTACACTCAACGAAAATATGCCGACATTCGTGGGCAAACATTTAAAGAAATAGCGGCAAAATGTTGTGGTTCATAGAATATTAGGTAGGATAAATTACTTTTAGCATTCATAATTTAGGCAGGCCGATTATAAAAAAAAATAGAATGTAAACCTATCAATAATTTTGTTCATATTTTCCATTAAGCTTTTTTTCACTTCTCATGCTCTGAAGGTGCTTATTTGTGCAGGATATAGGCTGCACAAAATCGAATTTTGTGCACAAGTGCATTAACATATTTACTCATAAATGTATCCATATTAAGGCAAAGAAAATGAGCTATACAGCCAAACACAATAAGAAGTTCAGAGATAGAATTTGTCATTTTATAATATTTACTTAAATTTATTTGCCTTATGTGTTTTTTAAGACATAAAATATATTAAAATTTAAATTCAAGTACGGTAGGTTATTTAATTAATTTAAGAAAATTATTATTACAAAATTAATTTAACAGTAGGCTGTATAGGTCTGCAGCCCAAGCCAATGTCATAAGATGTCAATGTCATTGTTAAAGAAATGTTATGTTATACTACTGTTTTATTTCCTCGCAATCGAAGTGAAAAGCAGAGTTTATAACTCGTCCACAAAACCAAAATGGTTCGTTTTGTGCACTTGTTGTAAAATCTACTATAGTTTTCAAGTAAGAATTTTTAGTTATATAATACACAAGCAATATTAATGGTTTAGGAGTCGAAAATAGTCAGCCGATGTTGAAATCCCTTACTCACACACTGCAAAAGACGGGCTGTTATCAGAATGGCTGTTAACATAAATAGACACACGTAGAATAATAACAAAAAGAGCATATTTCATAAACACCATTTTATTTGGACCGTAACTAAAAACTTTCCTGAACTACTGCCAGAAGCAATCACAGGCGTTTCTTGAACAGTTGTTTCTTATTGTTGGACGTGCCGTTGTTTGGCGGTTTGCTTTTTTGGACCATGTCATTGGTTGATTGGCTTGTTTTGACATTATTCTGATAAATAATATCACGGAAAACTTCGTTTCCAATTTTTTTTGGTTTATTATATTTTTACTAATCTATATTTATAAAAATGAATCCCCATTTCCCTTGGTCACGGCATCACGCGTGAAAGGGTAGACCGATTTTATTTCGGTTTTCACTAATGGAAAGAGGGATAAACGGGGAATATTCTTATATATAAAAATTACACCACGGGCGAAGCCGGGGGCGGGCCGCTAGTCTCTATATATAAAAATGAATCCCCATTTCCCTTGGTCACGGCATCACGCGTGAACGGGTAGACCGATTTTAATTTCACTAATGGAAAGAGGGATAAACGGGGAATGTTCTTATATATAAAAATTGCACCCCGGGCGAAGCCGGGGGCTGGTCGCTAGTTTTTTTAGTTAAAGCCGAATAAACCTACAGTTTATATTATTTCTAAAAAAAAACTATTTTTTTTATTACTAAAGTCACCAATTGTATGGCCCCAAAGCAAGCACTTATTATAGGCTTGTTTTATGGGATGGCGAAACCCTGCTCACCAGACCAGAGCCAATTTTTAAAAGTTCATTCGCAGAGTTGGCCTAGTCGGGAATCGAACCCGGGATCCTTGAGTGAGAGCGCAAGGCTAGCACCTTAACCACTCGACCAATGGGATCGTCAACATAAATTATTTCTATGTGAAAGTTAGTATGGATGCTGACGGTTTATTTGATGGTAGGTGACTATGAATTATATTCATGGTTATTAGTTATTTTGTTATTTATAACTAAGTCTATACTAACTAACTAAACTAGTTAAAGTCGTCAGACTCGGCCGCTGTTGATCATTTACTAATTTTTAAATTTAGCATTTATTTCTGTTGGTAGCATAGATTTCTAGGCATGGCGTTCAGTAGCGAATTTTTTTAATGTTTGGTCATTAGACAGTAGACGGTCTAATTTATGGTAGGTGACTTCCGTCGCACATAACACAAGCATCGGCACAAGTGCTCCAAGTGCGCTGCCGACCATAGTTGAGGATATAAGAGCTTGGGGGGGGCTCTGACATCCTTTCCTCACTCACTGAAACAGAACAGCATAGTGTGCCATGCCACTACTTGCCAGATATAACAAAGCCAAAATGAAAAGATCATTTCTGCTCCGCTGCTCCGTGGTGATCTCGGAAACATGTTTTTCATCCTCTTCGACAGGAACAAAAAAAAGTCGCAAGGTGCCAGGTCGCGACTGTATGCAGAATGGCTCATAAGTTCTAAGTTTTTCGCATTCAAAATTTCGTTTGTCCGTCTGACCGTGTGAGAACTGGCATTATCGTGGTGCAATTTGATACGGCGTTTACGGTTATTTTTACCGAGTTCGCAAATATTTTCCGACAAACAAATGGTCGTGTACCAATTACTGTTCCCGGTACGACGAATCTCCAAAGCAACAGTAGCCACGTGTCCAGTTTTATAAAAAAAAGAAGCAATCATCTGCTTAGAGGTACATTGTATGCGTGCTTTGGTTAGTTTCTGCTCATCTTGAAAGAAGGTACGCTCGATTGCAGCTTTGTTTTGGAATTGTGGCAATTAATCCATGTTTCGTCACTTGTTATTACCCATACTAAATTTGACGTCCATTCGTTGAATTTAGTCCGTTTTTTAAGCCTCAGTCAAATTGTGTGGGATCCACCGAGATCACAGCTTTTTCACAACCAAATATTTGTATTTGACTCATGCCTATGACTAAAGGTTAGTTTATACGGAGCCAGTGCGTTGACGCCAGTCCTAGAGACTTTCTACCGCTGGCCTGGCCCTTGTTGTTTAGACGAGGCCAAGTGATTCTTGGATTTTTCTTGGGGTATGCACACGTTCATTAACAAAAAATAAATTCAGGACAACTCCGGTTGTTGAAAAAGAAATGTTTAAAGAACATTTCTCCACTATTATTAAAAGAATTAATGTACATATTAGAGGAAGAAATTGTAAAGAAAAAACGACTGTCGAAAAAAAATGCATAAGCGATAGATCCTCAACTTAAGTATATACATATTTCGACCAAATAATATATATTTCGAAGACTCTTAATTTTTGGTTTAACTTCATTGATAGTCAGTCCTTTTATATTCATTCCTTCACAAAGTTGTTGTAGTGCCGAAGCGCTTATTTGTTTATTTTTGTATTTTTTTACGTTTATCCCACAAATACTCGTGCTCGCTATAAAGAACTTAATTAAATGAAGATTAAATAATTTAAAATTTGTTCAATTTTAAAGTTTCGTCTTCATTTAATTTCCTTACAATTTTATTGCAAAAAATCTCAAAAACAACAAACGCTTATTATATAATATGCACTCTACATACATATATGCGCCAACAGTCGTGGCGCGGGGGCTGCGGGGCACGCGGGCGGAAGTCACTGGCTTAAAAAATAGGCGAGCGCCTATTCACGCCAGCGTTAGCAGCCAGCGCTGGCTTGGCTTGAAAAACGGTTTATACGAGGCCAATAACAAGCCAGCGCAGGCTGCCAGTCTCACTGGAAGCCAGAGTTGGCTTCGTGTAAACCATACTTAAGGATGCCCAAATCTCATGGTAGGTCACGTGACTGTCTGTTACATACAGCATGGTATCACACAGCGCACAGCAACGATGTTTCTATTTATTAACAACGGAGAACGGGCGACTATCGCGAAATTTGACACTGAGATTGGCATGACCGCGTTTGAATTCTGCAAACCAGCTATAAATAGTCGTCTTGCACGGTGCTTCATTGTTAAAAGCAGTTTGAAGCTGCAAAGCTCCGCTGAGCTGTTACACTAGAATTCGTAAAAATCATACTAAGAAAATTTTCACGAGTCAAATCTGTGATGATTTAAACACGCAATTTTTAAAATGAAGCCACAATTTAAAAACAAGACAAGACAGTTAGATGAAATAAACTATTCTACAGCCGAAGAGTTCCATTTTCAAATGTTTTAAATACTTTTGAAAAAAAATTATGCAAGTGGCCAAATCCGCAAACATATAATGTACCCTATACATATAATATAATTTATTTTATAATTAATACATTTATGTTGCTAGTCAAGCCTGGTTTTGCACTAAGTGCGGATAAACATACGCCATTGATGTATTTGAAATCAGTGAATATATTCTATATAATCCACTTAATTATATCCTGAGCGACTTTAAGCTTATGGATCAGTTTTTTTTTTTTTTTTTTTTTATGTTATGTCGACAGACAGGCTGACGGTCCACTTGATGGTAGGTGGCTACCGTCGCCTATAACACAAGCAACGCTACAGGTGCTGCAAGTGCGCTGCCGACTACAGTAGGATTAAGGATAAGGGATTAGGAGTTCTGCCGTGAGAGGCTATGTTTCGGTACCATACGTCATCACTGGCAAGAAGCACTGATTCCCGGTCTTCAATAACTTGGTCTTCAAAATTGCGGCAGTGGTGACGAGAACAGATGACGTAGCTTCCCGATTGCAGCCCAACCCAGTTGGATTCTTCTGTAAATATTTGTTAATTTTTTTCCTTTAAAGTTAAGATTTAACTTTTAAGTTTTAATTTTTGTATTGGAAATTATTTATAGATAATTTTTATATTTCAATGTTTTAATGTTTTTAATGTTGAGGATTCCTTGCGCTTACCTAACATTTAATAATGAAAATTCTGAAATCCTTGGAAGATTTCCAGAAAATACTAAATATTTCTCGCTCTGAATGCAAAGTATCTCTATTTGGAGGATGGATTTTTTTTAATCTTTTGAATAAAAAATCTTTAAAAATCTTTTCAAAAGAATTTAGTAAAATCAAACTACTGCTAATGCCCGACCATACGAAGATTAAAAATAATCTATATTACATGATCCATGGTAAAAGAACTATCCCGTGAGTGGTTAGGGTGCTTGCCTTAACGCTCTGTTCTAGGGTTCCCGGGTTCGATTCCCGGCAGGGTCAACTTCGAAAAATGAACTTTTCAAATTTGGCGCTGGTCTGGATCTGGAAAGTAGTGGCAGGGCATACTGCGTTTCGCAGTCATTTGGGCAGCCCGTCTGGCGGCAGTAACCACCACCTTACAGAAGACCATCGTGAAATAACAGCACGTGTGCTGTTGTGTTTCGGTAAGTGAATAAGGGATGCCAGAGCCAATTTCCCTATCCCCTCCTAATCCCTTATCCTTAATCCTACTGTAGTCGGCAGCGCACTTGCAGCAGCTTTGGCGTTGCTCATGTTATAGGCGACGGTAGCCACCTATCATCAAGTGGACCGTCAGCCTGTCTGCCGATCTTAATTAAGCATAATAATTATAAGCATTTAAACCTACCTTAAAAGCCAGCATAAACCACGTAAGCGTCAATTGTTATGTATTAAAACCTCACATTTTTAAAATATAACTATGAACAAAAGTAATTCTCTAAGAGATAATGAAAATTATTGCGCAGTTCAGAAGAACGTAAACAATAAAACATACATACTGATTTCTGTTATACAGAAACTTTGTTTGACTCGTGTATTGCTCAGTGACACGAATCAGTACAATCAATCGACGTATATTAATTAAATTATTTAAATAATATAAATATCGTTTCGAAATTTTTACACTCGTTTGAATACCGTCACTAATATGGCGAATGTACGAATATTTAACGCTCAAGGGAATGCCACGTTTCTTCAATCTCTCCGAAAATTATTCAGGTCAGTAAATCTATCTGAGATGGATGTTTTATTTTTACATGCGTCTGTCGAGATCTCAGGACGTATCAAATTTTCTAAAAGAAAAAATGTCGTGGGAACGGACACGAAATTAAAAAAAGGAATATTCTTTTGCCTCTCTCGTTCGTGTTGTTGAGTTATGAAATTTTGGGGTAAATTTTTCTTAATTCAATTACAAATTCCCCGTTTTATACGAAATGTGCGTCGAGCTTTTTACTTTAACACCATTTTGAGTTTATGATAATAAGTTAGAGACTAAATTTTGTAGGATTTATTCTTATGTATACAAAGTTTTATTGTACAGGAATCATTTTAACTCTATTTTAAATTGTTAAATATATAAATGTTAATAGAACTCAAGGATGCAATGTAAGTATATAATTGTCGGATTTAAAATAATATCAGATCACAAATTTAGGGTGCTTTTCCACCAGAGATGTTCTAAGCAGCTATGCTGCGAGGATGTGAAAGCATCCAGCGTACGTATCCATTAATATAAAAAACATAGCTTAGTTGAACTCGTTTCCACAGTGCTTTTGCTATGCTATGTGGACCAATGAATATGATTGGTGGATATCAAACGCATCCATAGCAACGTAGCATAGCACAACTCTGGTGGAAAAGCACCCTTAGTCTTCACTTGAAAATCGCTGTGGTAAAATGGGAAACAAATCATATGATATTCTAACATTATGATGACACTATTGACAGTATCTACTGTATTCAGTAATAAAAATAATACTAGGTATTTCTTATTCGAGACCAGAGGTAATAATAAATAGACAAAACAATTGACGAAATCAAAAGACAACCTCCCAGCAACAATATACAAGGTGATTGGACATCAACTTTGTGGAATCATTTTGTTCTTACCGTCATGTATGTAAGAAACATTCAATATTGAATCCACTCAACTGTACTGTATCTGATTAATAACGAATCTCTCCAAAGCCGAAACTGTCCAATACCGAAACAATATATATCCTTAGTGTCAACAGCGCACTTAGGTCCTCCTGGTACTAATGCGCTTGTTTTGATGCCAGTCTACCTGCCAAATCTTATTATGAAAAATCACAAAATATATAGCGTGCAAAACAATTCAACATTAAGATAGGATAGTGATGACCAGGCTTACTCCATTCTCATTTAGCAAAAGTTTAGCATTCTTTTATACAATTAAGGGTGGCTGGCAGACGGGCTGTCCACTTAATGGTAAGTGGCTACCGTCACCTAAGGACACGAGTAACACAAAGGGAATATCAAGTGCGCTACCGACCCTGCAGGAATTCGTTAAAAAATTTCAGTCATAGAAATTTGTTTTAAAAATTGCCAAATCACCGAAACTAAGGAAATGTAGGTACCATTCGTTTGCACGAATCGAACCGTGATCCGTTTCTCAACTACTCCCTAAAACATACATGACATCGAGTTTCAGACTAAAGAGATAAAATATTCCATGAATAATTCACATGTCACACATCGACAGAGCTGAATAAGACCTCTCCTATTCGTCTCCTTGTCATCGTGGGACGTGAAAATGTGTGGATGAATAAATAGTATTTTAACAGGTCCTTGACTTAGTTTATGGTTCTAACAAACAAAAACAATTGTTTAATTTTTTTTCCTCACAAAGTCATTGCAATATTAATGGGATTACACATTACGGGAGTCATTAATTTAATACTCTTCCTACACTGATATTAGAAAATTAACGCTTTATGTTTGTTAGACAAATCACTCTATATCTAAACATTTAATACACGTCAAGAAATGTTCGCGCTTTATAGGAGAAATTGGCTTCCTCAAGTCGACGTTTTATCACATTACTCGGGACCATATCTGAGACTAACTAACACTGTGACGAAAAATATATTTTTTTTTTAAGTGAAAACTTCTTTAGCGGCGTTGTCCGTTTTTGTGATGGATAAAAAATGTTAAACTCGCGTCAGATCGAAATCCTGATCGAAAATTCGTAGGACCAACTCAACTAGACTCCGGACCCAGATATACGCCCGCCGCGGCGTATATCTGGGTCCGGGGTCTAGTTGAGTTGGCTAGTCGTAATGTAGTATATAATTGGGTGTAGATAAAATGTAGTATATGTAATGTCTCAAGCAAATTTAAAAGTTGATATGATTCTATTAAGTTTAAATATACTACTCAAAACAAAATAAGGGCCACTAAGATTTTTTGCTGTACCATGAAAACAATAAAGACATTAAATTGTTTAACTTATGTAACTACAAAATAATGTTATTGGTTATAATATAGGCTAACAATTGTTTAAAATAATGATCATGAACTGTTTTTTTAAAGTTCATAATGAAATTGGCCATTTTGAATGAAAAACATGAACAAAAGAAATCACCGGAAAAAGACAAAATACTGTTCTTGTCACTTTTGTTTCTTCTTTTTAGTAACGAGTATGTCCTCCTCTCTTAACAATACACTCCTGAAGCCTCGTATGCATACTCTGGATCAAATTCCTCACGTTTTCATCTGGAATCTCCTCCCAGACACGTTTTAAAGCGTCAATCAGCTGCTGTTGGTTGTAGACCCCTTGCTCATTCTCTCTAACCCTTCGTTTCAATTGGTCCCACAATTGCTCGATTGGATTTAAATCCGGACTGTTAGCTGGCCATGGTAATACCTCAATATGAGACCCTTCTAGGACAGTTTGTGTCGATCGAGCTGTGTGTGCACGGGCATTGCCTTGCACCAGGATGAATCCAGGCCCGACTCGCTGTGCAAATGGGATCACTTGAGGCCTGATGACGTCTTCGATGTAACGTTCTGCAGTTACGGTATCCGCATTTAAAATGGTGAGCTCGGTTTTACCGTGTAAACTAATCCCACCCCAAACCATTACGTTGGGACCACCGAAACGGTCAACTTCGTGGATGCAGGACTGACGCGTCGTCTCCACACCCTAACACGCCGATCATCATTAAAAAATTTTACTTTGCACTCGTCTGTAAAAAGCACCTTGCCCCACTGATTAATCCCCCAGTTCAAATACTGACGGCAGAATCTTAAACGGTTTGCACGTTGTACCCTAGTCAGAGGAATTCGAACAACTCGACTTCTTGACATTTGCTGGTCTTCGTGCAATCGATTAGGTATAGTTTGATCACTGACACGGGTACCCGTTGTCAGCCGTAGGTGGTGTTGTAACTTACGGGCCGTTACTGTACGATCACGACGAGCACTTAGTTGGACGTACCGATCCTCGTGCGCCGTTGTTACACCAACTGTACCTGAACCGGGTCTCCTGGCAACACTGCCGGTCTCTTGGAAGCGATTCCATACATTTTGGACAGCTCTTCGAGAAAAACCCAACTGCAAACCCACGTAACGCTGAGAACGTCCTTCTTGAATCATAGTTATGGCTATGGTTGCTGTAATTGTATCCATGTGCCTTCGTACTGGTGGCATGATTAACGCGAGATGATAAATGAATCAGTTAAAATTGAAAAAGTAAAACTTTTTTCCTAAAATAACCGAAACAAGTTAAGAAGACAATCGAAGAAAAACATAAGAATAATTTCCAATTATTTTTTTTCTTAAAACGATGGCCAATATTTTTCAAATTAGCATAAAAGAGATCAAACACCAAAGAGTTCGTAATATCAATATAATGCTACTTATCAGTTACTTTCAGTTTACTAAAGTGCACTTAAATGTAAATAAACTAGTGGCCCTTATTTTGTTTTGAGTAGTATATGTAGTAGAAAAGAAAGGTCTACCCCTTGGAGCACTATTGGTGGTGTTGGCGACCGTCGCCAATGGGGCTACCAGTCGCCAAGTATGGACTTGGTGTAATTGGGCAAGTTTAACCAAGTGTGTGAGTAAGTGGGATAATTACAATAGAAGTAGTAAGTGATTATAGATTTGGCGACTGTCGCCAGAATGGCAACCGGTAGCCAGGAGCAAAGTTGGTATCATTCTATCAGAATTACATATTATGTAGTAGAAAAGGAATGTCCTTAGAGCACTATTGGTGATGTTGGCGACCGTCGCCAATGTGGCCACCAGTCGCCAAGTATGAAATGGTGTTATTGGGCAAGTTTACAGTGTATGAGTAAGTGGGATAAATTCTAGTAGGAAAGGTGTTGACGACTGTCGCCAGAGTGGCGTCCAGTAGCCAAACACTTGGCTGAAATCATAAATGGAAGGGCCTCGTTGAGCCCTATCCAACAAAATGTCACACGGATGTATACTAACTGTTACAATGGAAGTAATGAATAGTTTGGCGACCGTCGCCAGGATGGCAGCCGGTAGCCAGGTGCAAGTTTAGTGTGATTCTATCGGAATTATATGTGGTAGCAAAATTGGGGCTCTATTGGAGGTGTTGGCGACCGTCGCCAGAGTGGCGTCCGGTAGCTACACAAGTGGTGACGTAGGTGGACGGTCGCCAGTCGCCACTGAGTGGAGACCAGTCGCTATAATGATAATTAAAGCAATTCGAGCAAAATTATTCCCTAACCATTCCAAAATATCAAAAATGCACAACGTTATTAATATTAAAGTTTTCACTCCTGCCGGCACTCCCGGAGTGCAACCCGTATTTTTTTAATATTAAAGGTTTGAAGGCATTTTTAATTTGAAAAGAAAATTTTAAATTTATTATTTTGAAAACTGAGGTTAGTTAGGCTAAATTAGTCGTAAATGGTGTTATTAATCTTTTCTAATACTAAATAATAGAAAGCACATTGCTAAACGTTATTGACACGAATGTTTGGATATTTGGACAAGAGTTCTTAAAACATTTATAAATACGACTGTATAACATTTTTTCAACTTTCGAACAGTTGGGATATTAGAAACAAAAAATTCCACTTCCGGATACGTAATATTGGCGGTTTTTTTTAATATTTCACACTTCCTAACACGTACACGAGTCCTTTGTTATTGTTTTTTTATTACATGTGATATTTTAATGAAATTTTAAACAAAGTACGTAACCGATTTAATAATAAACTGTCATGAACGCCGCCGGCAACCACTTTATTTCCGACGTTAAGAAATTTTTTCACGAATAAACATTAAAGTTTAATGGAAAAGTTCTTATTTGCGGAAATATAACGTCTCTCGAGATTTAGGCAATAAAATCATAAGCATTTTTTCATGTGTAAAGATGTAAGAAATTGTCTTCATATAGTCTAACATTAATCTGTTGAAATGCCCCATGCATTTGCGACATTGATACCGTATATGTGGATTAATACTAAAGCTATTGAATCAGACCCAGAAAAACCTACTCCATTTGTCGATACTATATTTTGTGCCTATAAAAGCTTCAGAAGGGGTGATTTTACCCCTAAAAGCCAATTTTCAGGCGATTGCGAAAATAAATCTCTTAAAGTTTGCAATTATGAATTTACTCTGGAAGTATTTGGTCAAATTTACTATGGCGATCGGTTGAACCGAAGAGATTTCAGGTCCTAGTATAAAATGAAGTGCGTGTAAAAAACAAAGCGTGTCATTGACATTGTTTCCAAGTAATAAAAAATTATTTAGCTTAACATTCACAAAGGTCTAGTTTATTTTTAGCAGTATTTGTTTTTTTTTTACTGTGAAACAATAGAGTTTCAGATAAAATTGTTTCCAGTTTTGTAAAGGCTTTATTAAAATTGACACGTGGAACCAATACAAAGTTATTGTATTAATAGAACTAACAGACCTAAAAGTGGATTTAATTAAAAACTACAACATAATACAATAACAACAAACGATTATTTTTTAATAAATTGGAAGAAAATAAATTAGTGGTTGCAACCGTTAGGAACTCCTATGGAGGAAGGATGTATTCACATCTAATACATAATCCATGGTGAAATAACTAGCCCGTTGGATGAGTGGTTCTCGCCTTCGATTCCCGGCAGGGTCAATTTTCAAATTTGGCTTTGGTCTGGATTTGGAAAGTCGTAGCAGGGCACACTGCGTCTTCGCATTCATTTGGGCAGCCCGTCTGGCGGCAGTTAGCACCCCCTTACAGAAGACCACCGTGAAATAACAGCACGTGTGCTGTTGTGTTTCGGTGAGTGAGTAAGGGATGCCAGAGCCCGTTTCCCTATCTCCTAGTCTCTTATCTTTAATCCTACTGTAGTCGGCAGCGCACTTGCAGCAGCTTTGGCGTTGCTTGTGTTATAGGCGACGGTAGCTACCTACCATCAAGTGGGCCGTCAAGTGTCTTAACATAAAATCAAGTGGATGTTAACATAAAAAAAATCAAAATTTTAAGTTATTTTATTTCGGACTAGACCCTCGTGGTCTTCGAAACGCTGTAATAATTTTCTAATAATAAATTATGTATTATGTAGGTAATAAATAAAAAAAAATAACCGTTTAAAAATAACAATATTCATAATTGGTTCTTAATGGATTCAACGTGCATGTGCATTAATGTTCACTAACTTTAACGGTTAGTCTGTCACTACATATGGTTAAGTCCCGCGGTTTCATCCGCCGCCGTTTAATTTATGTCGGTCCTCGTCGGGCGGCCGCCCTCATTCCTTAAATTCAAAAATATTTTCAACCAAACAAATGAACTCTTCATCAGCTTTATTATAATAGTATAAATATTGTTGAAATATCTAGGAATTAACGAATAAAACTCAGACAAGAATACTTTATTGTTTACACCTACACCTTAAATTGCTATACCATAGTTGAATGAAGTAAATTACAATTTCCACTTCAACACAACTACTTAGCTTAACTACTAGATAAGAATTACAACATAATTGTGGACTTACATTAATTTATTTTGTGTGCTAGTTATCGCTCCCCCCTATCGCTACTTGTAGAAATGTGAATATGTAGATAAATAATTTTTTTGTAATAATTATTAGTAAAATTAAATCTAAGTCTGTATGTACATATCTTTACTATCTAACTAATTGTATAATTGTATTAATTATATTTGTTTCTTTGTTTGTTTGTATATAGGAAATAATCTTCGAAACTACTCATCCGATTTAAAAAATATTTCAACAGCGGGACAATTTCAGGATGAATATAGGCTAAATTTTCCACGCGAGCGAAGCCGCGGCCGCACGCTATCTAAAAAGAAAGAACCAACGCTTGGCAAAAGTATAATTACAGACGTCAATGTATGTCAGGCGTTATATCTTTTATTTTTCAACGCGGATTACTTATAAAATAAAATGAACGTCCGCTTCAGAATGTTTCTCCACAAACTTCTTCTAAATCACCCAACGGGATTTTGATACGGTTTTCACTGATGGAAAGAGTTATAAACGAGAAAGTTTAGTGTATACTTAAATCATTTTCTTAAAGGTGGGTTTAATTACACCGGGCCGTGCCACGGCCGGGGCCCGGTCAAAATATTCATAGTATGCTTTTGTAACCAATTCATACTTCACCGACCGCGAGACATTAGTATTTACACGAGGCTGCTCGCATGGCTCGCGGGGCCCGCCTCGGGGTATTTAGCATTTACCCAAGGCTGCCACGCGAGCCAAAACCGTGAGCCTGCCTCGGGGTATAACAATTTGCCCGAAGTTGCCGCGGGAGCCATAGCTCACAAGCCAAAACCTCTAGGCTGCCTTGCGAGGTACAATAGTGATATACTATTTATGTATATATAATAATAGTAATACAGAATAGTACTTGGAAGGCAAAGGAGGGTTGGATTAAAGTGGAGAGAGTGAGGAAAGCGAAAGACCGAAAGATAATAATGAGTTGCAGGACAGAGGAAGATAGGAAAGCAGTAAAAGAAAGGATAGAAACTGCCGGAAGGAAATTGAAATGTGACGAGCCTCTGGAACGTCTTATCGATTCACAGCGACGGGGACGTACTAGAGGCTCTCAGGAATCAGAATAGGTCCCTGTTTGATGGCCTCGATGAAAAGGACAAAAGAATGAAAGTCAAGTACAGGAAGAGGGCGAGGAATCCACTCACTGGGCACATAGTCCTCAGTACCTCCCCTGAAGTGTGGAGGAGGGCGACCGGGCTCGGGACTCTGCACGTTGATTTACAACGCGTCAGGGTCGCGGACCAGTCGCCTCTGGTCCAGTGCTCGCGATGCCTGGGCTACGGCCACAGCAGGAGGTTCTGCGAGGAGGCTGCGGACCTATGCAGCCATTGCGGGGACACTCACCTGAAGGCGGAGTGCCCCAAATGGCGAGCGGGTGCGCCGCCCTCTTGCCGAAACTGTGCGGTGGCTAAGCTGGGGGGTCGTGAGCATAA